>OX387603.1:19785796-24737738 GCA_947568835.1 Protonemura montana | reverse complement strand
TCCAAATTAACTTTCGAAACGAGAAGGAATCTGAAAAGTGTGACGAATTTTAATATAAATACGGAGGTCGATGATTTGAACGATGCTTCGATCGTTTTCGACTGTGCTATGATTTCAATCATTTTGTTCATTTTTGTTTTCATCATTTTTGTTGACCTTAATCAACTCTTCATGCCTACTACACGCCAACAGAGTTTGCCTCGATACTTAGTCGATAGCACTCGTTATCAGTCATTAGTGTTGTGTCTAGAAAAATAATAAGCAACGCTTCTCTGGGCGAAATTGGAAGTGTTTTCTGATGCTGACAAGGGGACGACCCTTAAAAGGGATTAAAAATCGCGGGGATCACCGTCAACCCTATGACATCTCCAGCCTCGTTTAATGTCCTCTACCTCACCTCAGAACCCTAAGACATCGAAGACTCTAACTACGAGGGCTGCAGTTTCGCCCTGTCGCCAGGTCATCTCGCATTGAGCCAGGTAGCTTAAATTGGCCGTCTTGGTATTTCTTCAGTTTTGCTCAATGAGTCTAAAGGAGTCTGATACTTTGTACTACCGGGTTCCCGGTCCCGTGTCCGCATCCCGGTTCGGTCTCACATTTTTCCAGTCAAGCTCCGTTTTCATCCTTCGCTTGCTGGATTCAGCTCCCTTGTGGTATGCAGATAACCAAAAGTCCTGCATAAATTGCAAAAAAATGCAGCAAGAATAGAGTGGCGTTCTAAAAACTCCAGTCCCAATGGGTAAACCTCCCTTTATTAACACCCCCTCCCCCTCCCAGGCCAAACACAACAGAAGAGAGACCCTGAACTTGATGCGGCCGTCTTTCCGAAGATGCCAATCGGCAACCCATCAATGGTCATCACCACATTCCCTTCCTTCTCTTGGGAGATGCGTCTCGCCTGTCCCTGATCTAACACCACCTGTTTTCTCCTACAGAGGCGCGCGCACACGGCGTTGGTTACTACGGCTTCTCGGGTGACGAGGAGCAGCGTCGCGCGCAGCAGGATGCGTTGACCAAGCTGCGCGAGGAGACGCGCACGCAGCAGGAGTCAGCGCGTGCGCAGCGCGAGCGCAGGCAGAAGCAGCTCGATGCGCGGCTCAAGGCGGCTACCATGCGCAAGCGTATTCGCATGGGGCTGCCGCCCGAGGAAGGTAGGTCTTGCCTGATCTATCAACACCACGCGTCACCACGCGTCAAGTTTTGGGGTGGAAAAAATTTGAAAAAATATGGTTTTAAGTTCAATTTAATGGAGGCTTGAAGTCATTGCTATGAAGAACTTAATGTAGCCAATGTCGGGGAAAGATTGTGCGGACTCTTTGTAAATCTCATCTCACACTCCGTAGAATTCTGGAAATCGTATTTTGCTTTTGCACGTAGTTTAACCAACTTGAATGGGAATATCAAGAAAACACATATCAAATTTTGCTGAAAATAACTGGCCTTAAGGCTTTTTATTGTTATCAACACCTGAGCACCCCTAATATAGACCTGAGCACCTGGTACAAAAGCCTTAAGATCATTTGAAAGCTGATTTAAATTGCAAACGCAATAATACGTGAGGTATATTATTATTATGAAAAGTCTAAAAAATTGATGCCCTAACGGGTACTCACAGCCTCTTGATTCTTCTCCTTGGAGATCCGTCATTCTCATCAAATAGGTACACTAAAATCGTCTCAAAAGCATGTGTCCAAGTAGCTCAATGGGTTAGAGCAACACCCGCGATTAATGGACGTCGGAGTACGAATCCCCGTTTGGGTATCAATTTTTGAGACGGTGATAGTGTTGATAATAATAAAATACCCCGCGCATTGCAAGCGTTTGCAATTTAAATAAGATTTCAAATGACCTCAAGACTGTTGGATCGGGTGCTCAGGTCTAGATCTAGTTTTACTGGATACAACTAATCAGTCAAACCACTCGTCCGATCGCGACGAAACAAAAACTAGGCGACTCATAACAATATGAGCAACAGATTTACGCTTTTTAAATCAAAAATATGATTTCTTCTTATAGTTACACGCGTTGTAAAAAAAACCTGTTGTCAGGGCTCCCAAAATTCTTCCCAATTTCTTTAATCTGTTCACACGATAAGAAAATACTTGCGCCAAACATTTTTTAAATCTTACATAATTAGTTGTATCCTGTTTTTTTAGAAATGTTTTTAAAAATGGATTTTCCGGAAAATGTCCACTAATAGAGATTTTTTTAGTTGCTGAAGCATTTTTTACCAACCCTAATAAAAGGATGATTGAACGATAGGATTGGTCTGCAAAAATTGGTTTCAAATCACCAGGAAATCTCCCCAACACCAAGTCGGTATCTCGACTGGAATGCACTATCGTGGCAGCAGGCTTCAATAAAACGTTTGAGTGCTCAAAAGATACCCATTACTCCATTGACTTGTTCCACCCTGTGAAACGCGTCTCTGCTTGCAGACCCCGCTCCCGTCGAAGTGGAGACTGCTCCTTCTGCGCCAGAGGTCGCCGAAGTCGTCGAGGAGAAACCCGAGCCTTCCGCAAAGAAGCGCCAAGCCGTACGACCTTGGGACGTCGGCAAGGAGGGCGTCAAGGAGACAATGGGTACGCACAGCTAAAGACGTTGCCGTTTTTTTGTCACATGCTAGTCTCATTTCCCGAATAAAATGGCACGAATCACCATCTAAATTTTGTCTCGTCCTTCCAGAAATGTCGCAGGAAGAGTGGGTAAAAAAGCGACGCAACGATCGGGACTCGGAATTCGCGCCGCCGCAGGCGTACCAAGAGGACACCTACGTTTCTCGGTCGTCCACCAAGAAGCCGAAAGGCCCAAAGCCGTCCCCTTCCCAATGGACGCACCCGGAAAATGACGACGAGCTCGAAACTGCGCATGCGTACCAGGAGGACCGCTTCGTCTCGCGGTCATCCACCAAGAAGTCGAAGGGCGCGACGCCGACCACTTTCCGCGCGACGCCTATGGTAGACGAGGTGAACGTGCCGGCGCCGGCCGTGGCTCAAACCGAGAGGCCGAGGGGTGCCGGCCCTGAAGTCGCGCCGCCCCCAACATTCGACTACTACGGACCGTCGGGCAGTGGGGCGCAGAACAGAACGGGAAAGGAGGTGCCCGCCGACCTTGCCGACTCGTTCATGGTCGGGCTGCGGTATTTACGCGAGCAGGCTGATCTGAGGCAGAAGCAGAAGGAAAAGGGGCTGCTGGATATTGTTTGAATGAGACATTACAGTAATGCAGGGCCGGATGATTTACTATCTCGTTTAAGCCAGGATGGTTTTTATCAGACAAAATGTGTCGCATGTCTCTGCGTATTAACCAGGTGTAAATTATACAGGCTAAAACCCATGGTTGCACTCATCTCTTTCTCTAGCTACAAACAGCAACCCCGTTTCATTGCAATGCTCCTAATATTTGCATGTCAATTAAATCAACGTAAAGCTAAATAAAAAGCAATGTTCTTATACCCAAGATGCAGTGGTCGTGCGCCGAGTATGCAATAGTTTCCGAGTTCGATTCCCGAGCTGGGAGAGGATTTTTGCTTTCAACTCCAGATGTACGTTCGTATAATCACGTGTCTGACTTCGGAAGCAATAGAAAGTTATATTTAAAAAAATTTGAAAGAACTTTGGAGGCATTTGACGGGCGCGCCAATTTGCGTCTGGGGTTTAGGTGGGGTTTGGGGTCGTGGGAACGGCCCGCAACACTGGCAGGCACGACTCTGCGAGGTACCTAACTATCGAACAAAAAATCAAAAATTTGAAACGTCCAGGGGATAGTTCCAAATGCTACCAACAGGTGGCGCTAGCGTCGGTTTTGTCCTTAACACTAAGTCCCGTTCCCCTATACTTGTTGCTAGACTTACGAGCTGCACACGGGGTATAGGTGGGGTTTGGGGTCGTGGGAACGGCTCGCAAAATTGGTGGGCGCGACTGGCGCGAAGCGACAGGCGCGCCCGCCAATTTTGCTAGTGTCTAAATCGGACGCCCAAAAAATGTGCAAAAATCGACTCCGCAAACAGGTCATGAATTCTCGATTGACATAGAAGGATGTTAATTGGAAATATCCAACTCCGTGAGAACTTTTTAAAAGAAGTTGGATGGGATTTGATCTCGGGACCCCTGGAACGCGAGGTGCGTTCGCTAACCACACAACCAACCGAGGATGCGTACGTAATATGGTTATTTGACATATAAGAGACACCTAGTGACAGTAGCAACCGAGGATGTATCATATATGTCAAGTAACCGTGTGACCTGTGCATCCTCGGTTGGTCGTGTGGTTAGCGAACGCACTTTTCGTGCCAGGGGTCCCGAGATCAAATCCCATCCAACTACTTTTAAAAAGTTCTCACGGAGTTGGATATTTCCAATATAATACTTCTATGTCACTCGAGAATTCATGACCTGTTTGCGGAGTCGATTTTTGCACATTTTTTGGGCGTCTGATTTAGACACTAGCAAAATTGCCGGGCGCTCCTGTCGCTTCGCGCCAGTCGCGCCCGCCAATTTTGCGGGACGTTCCCACGACCCCAAACCCCACCTATACCCCGTGTGCAGCTCCTACGTCTAGCATCAAGTATAGAGGAACAGGACTAAGTGTTAAGTGCAAAACTGACGCGAGCGCCACCTGGTGGCAAAAATTGGAACTACACTCTGGACTTGTACTTTTTTTTATATTCGTTCGATATTACTTTGATAGTTCTTAGCTTATCATGACAAACATCCACGTATATTTAGACAAGGACCTGAGGTCTTCGTGGTCGAGCGGTTAACGTGGCTGAATCATGTAACAAGTGTTCGGGGTTCCATCCCCGTTCACTCCGTTATTTTTTTATTCACACCAATCATCCCACAGAGCAAGAAAAACTAATTAAAATTATTTTCAGTTACTGGCCTGGCTACCAGGTGGTGCTAGCGACGACACATGCGTTTTGGCAAAGTGGAAGATAGGTACAGTTACTAAAACAAATTTAATCCAATTTGTTATACAACACAAGATACATTAAAACATAAAAGGTTCACATGTCAACCGAAATACATTTTACGATCAAACATATACACAAGAAATAACAAACATCACAACTATCAACACCACCAACAACGCCAATACCAACAACATCACCAACACAATCACCGCAACATCAACTACGTGCAAATAGAGAAGGAAGGTTTCGCTTCTACACTATGTGTAAATGCCGGACCTGACCCCAACACCAAGCAGTGCTGAGCCACTCGGCCACTCCAAAGATCTGGGCTCTCACCAGTTGCCACGAACAAACGCGAAAATGCAAGCCTTGAAGCCCGACTGGAGGAACGCCAGTCGAACCCCGTTGCTCGAAGCCAGGTCCCCTGGTCAACGATACCAAACAAGTATCACCGAACCAGCAGTCGTGTTAAAGCACACAGTGATCGCAAACGCCGTCTGTTGGATATCAAATGTACTTGATCAATTAAAATGTCGATAAATCACGGCCATCGGTCGGTAACCCGTGTACCTGCACCTTGTTAAGCTGCCAACCTTGAAGCTATAAAATAACGGAATCGCGTCCATAATTGTGTACATAGCAAAATGTTTCCTTTTCTTAGTTGGTGTTTTTTGTGATAATCATGAGAAAGAAGACAAAGGACACTAAAAATGTTTTTGCCAGAAAAGTTACTAAAAATACTTCAATCGATTTTTTATTTAATATTGAGGCCCTTCGCCTTCAAAAAAGAGAAAAGAGTTTAGTGTAATCATTTGTTTCAAACCTCTCCACTAGCCAATATACCACAAGTCTGCTCGTTGGAATAGCAGCCACGAAAATAATTAATATTCATCGCTCTTTGGCCAGAACGCACCAGTTTATTAACATCGTTACTTGATTGACTGAAATGAAAATTACTCAATTCAGTAAAATTTAATATTTTTCATAAAATATGTTAATGTGGTTTCCGTTTAAATTGAGAGGTTATAGTTATCTCAACCAACTTTCTGCTAGTTCAAAAATGTCATAATATTTGTACTATCATTGAGATTATAGGTATATACCTAGTCAGAGGGCCAACGTAACCAGCAAACTTTCTGCTGAGCAAACGCGTCAATTTTGGAATTTTCCTTAAGAATGGGCATGTCTATAAATAATTTCGGTGATTTCTCATCATTTGTTGTCATTTATTGTCATTCATTTTACCGCCGGGAGCGCCCGGCAATTTTGCTACTGCCTTAAACAAACGCTCAAAATAATAAAATAATGATTACCGAAGTTTCTTTTAGTAGAGAAGTTGTTATCTATTGCGTACTTAGATTGATTATTCTTTGAGGTGTTGTGATTTTCGAACACAAGGCCAGAGTTTATAACAAAAATCCTCTCCCTGCTCGGGAAGCGAACTCGGGACCTCATGCGTGCGGACCGATTGGCCTCTCTGTGCGACCAGACAGGCGCATTATCTCATAAAATTTTTTTGCAAATCAACCCATATTAGCAAAAAACTTGGGGAGAGTAGATGCTGGTGTAGTGGTCGTGCGGTTTGTACGCACGACCCGCATGCAATAGTTACCGAGTTCGTTTCCCGAGCTGGAAGAGGATTTTTGTTATCATCTCCAGATGTGCGTTGGTAGAATCACTTGTCCGACTTCTGAAGCAACTGACAGTATATGACAAGGAGCTCAAGGTTCAAAGAACTGGAAGGAAAATCGGAGCCCTTTTTTGGGCGTTTATTTAAGACAGTTGCAAGATTGCCGGGCGCTCCTGGCGCTCCGCGCCAGTCGCGCCCGCCAATTTCGCAAGCCGTTTCCACGACCCCGAACCCCACTTATACCCCGTGTGCAGCACCTACGTCTAGCATCAAGTATTTAGGAACGGGAACTAGAGTTAATTACAAAACATACCTTGGTGCAACCTGTTGGCAGAAATTGGTACTACACTCTGGACTTAACCATTTGTTGATATTTTTGGACTTCCACGGTTGTTAGCTGCACATGCGGGCTGCTGGCTTCGTCCTCGGCCCTCTTTGTCCCATTCATGGAAACTTTCCATGACGTCAGATCTTGCTTCAATGTTCGAATTTTTAGGGCTGGCGTTCGCCATGTGTTAAAAAGATGATCTTCCTGGAGCGGGGTTCGAACTCGGTCCTCGCCATATACAGCACGACAGCCACATCAACTTTGATCTGACCACTCGACCACGGACACCACCTTCCTATTACACGAATTTTTAAGAAATATAAAACGTAGACATAGCAGTCGATACAAAGGTACCACTTGGAATGCATTTCAAAAGGCTCTACCGGCCATGGCGTGCTCGGGGATCGTACTCACGACTTCCTGCATGTGAACCTCGCTGCTTCACCGCACGACCATATGGACATGCTTGAAAATCGTGTTTTTCTTGTGTGGTTATGAATTGCTAGACATGAAGATTGTTTATTGTTCTATTCGATGCTGACCCTGAATGAAAGCCAACGCCATCTGTTAGTAACCCTGGGAACTAAACCCTATTTTAATTTCCTCATTTTGATGGCGCATTTTCCAAGCATTTTAAATCGTGGTAGTTTTTGTTTTTACATTATACTGTCGCCACTTCTTTGGACGGGCCCGGAAAAAAAAAAGTCCGTCCGGGCACTGAACGCAGACTTTCCCCCTAAAGACACCTCACCACTCGACAGGGAGGAAGACTGAAAAAGCCTTGGTTTTTTAAAAAGTTACATATAAAAAGCTGAGCTATGACTAAAAAGAGAAAATACTATTGTATTGGGCTCTATGTGCACAGAATCTGATCGTATATTGACCACAGCGAGATCGTATATTGATGGAGCATGCTTACTCCAGAAGCATCTCCGTTTGATGGTTCCATACTTCGTTCAGTTTAGTTTTTTTTTTAAACCGTGTTACGTATGTTACATAAGTACACATTCGCAGATTGATGAAACCTAAATAATAGCTAATGCACAGACAACAAATCGAAAAGATCACTATACGACCCTAAGCACACTCAAAATCAAGTTGATTACATACTTGCAAGGGCAATGATATGATCAAAAACTAGCATCTTAGAATATGATGAAAGCACCAGATGGATAATGCTCTAAACCCCTGAGACTATGTACCCTCGATTGATCTGCTCTCTGCATCCAAACATGCAAACCAAGCTAAAGATTGAACCACATTCCAGTCACCCTAGTAGCTATTTGCCCCAATCATGGTCGTTCCTTTGCTCCTATCGCTACACCAAAGGTCTCAGACCCCTTTTTCCGTGAAATCTCAGCGTGATCCCGGACAACAACTATTTTGTCTGGTAAAATAGTCTTATACGGCTCTTCCTAACCATTCATTACTCTAAGCCAATACACTTAACCTGAAAAATATCACTTTGAGGAAGGCAATGAAAGCTACATAGCTGTCAACTGAGGGCCCAACTCACAGGTATCATAAATAATTAATCTTCAATTTCACTAGCCTCCACAACAAAGTCACGTTTGTTTCTATGAGATTTTTTGTTTGTGTGTTTTTCCTTTATTCAATACGTTTTAATAATGTTTGTCTGTTGTCATTTAAGTTCTGATTTTTTTTTCTGAATCAGCTTTAGACACAAATTCAGTGTCAATACGTACATTAATTATGGCTATTTTCTGCGCCTCATTACTCTGTTAGCCAAATATCTGCAGGATCAAACTATTTTTCATGACACAGTATGATCACAGCAAATAATTTGCTACAAACAAAACAAGCAGTTATTTTCTACGATCTTATTTTTGTGATTGGTTCACATTAGAATTGAGCTGAGAATTGGAGCAGGAATGCTATCCTCCAGAGACCATTTGTTTAAAATAAATCATAGGCTTTTGTTAGCCACTGACCAGTTGCCACTGCCACTGCCTAGTTGCCACTGACAAACCAAAACTTATTTTCTAATCTGTTTGTATTCAAGTCAAACCAGGGCTAGGTGCACTTAATAACTAGGTCGGCTCTTTTAGGATGAAATCTTATTTAAATTGCAAACGCTTGCAAAGCGCAGGGTATTTTATTGTTAACAACACTATAACTGTCTCAAAAATTGATGCCCAAACGTGGACTCGAACCCCGATCTCCATCTATCGCGGGTGTTGCTCTGAACCATTGAGCTATTTGGACACTGGCTTTTTGAGACGATTTTAGTGTATTTGATGAGAATAACAGTTCTCCAAGGAGTAGAACCATGAGGCTGTGAATACTCACAGTCAATCTGATTCTAGTGACACTATATCACGTCACAACATGTCAAACTCGAATAACTCCAATTTGATGTTGGATTCGTTGCTGTATTAGGATAAAATCTTATTTAAATTGCAAACGCTTGCAATGTGCGGGGTATTTTATTATTAACTGACATTCTCATCAAATACACTAAAATCGTCTCAAAAAGCCAGTGTCCAAATTGCTCAATGGTTCAGAGCAACACCCGCGATAGGTGGAGATCGGAGTTCGAGTCCACGTTTGGGCATCAATTTTTTAGACAGTTATAGTGTTGTTAATAATAAAAAGGTTGGCTCTTCCTTCATGTACTGGCAAAGAGCGTTCTCAATGAGAATGCAGATTAAACCGAGTAGAATTGTGTGGCTGCAGACGACTGCACTTCGATCTGTCCCATCTTGAACTGTAGCCGCTGAAGCCAGCGAAGCAGTACGGGCTTGCTGACTGGGGGGGTTGCTGGCTGGGCTGCCACTCCCAATACTCCAGGGCCCGGAGAAACGCTCGGCGGGAAGTTGCGGCAGCTCTGAAGTCTCACCTGCAGGTGACCAGGGAGCTGTGGAAAATGTCAAACGCAGGGTTAGCACAGACATACTACGGCAAAAAAATGTTTCTAGAAGCTGTCTTGGGGAAAGGTCTTATTTTGTCCGATTGAACATTACAACGCACATGAGCATGTCACCGTAGCACATGAGCTTTAATTATCGGAAAAATGGGGGTACATCTCATTTGGGACCCTGTATCTACTGTACTTATGCACTTCTTTAATACATTTTTCAGGTTGCAATATCTCATCCCATGCCATTTCAGGGTCGTATTATATCTCTAGGGTCATGGCATATCAGGGCATCATTCACCTGGATATGGTATGAGAAGAGTACAGAGCTCCACAGCGGCAGCAGCTTGCTAAGCAGCGTAGAGTTGCACTCGAGCAAGCCTTCGAGAAGGCTCAGGAAGTGCAAGTTCACCATCTCTGCCAGCTGCAACAGAAGAGCAATTACCATTAGTTCCATAATATCCCTTTATTTAAAATAAAATAGGTTCCTTTTTATCTAAACTTGTTTTTAATAAGAAATCAATTAAGAGCAGAATGTAATTGAGAGTGAGTGATGGACATACCACTTTGGAGTGCGACACAAGCTGCAGAATACAAGGCGTGACTTTGCCCCAGAAGTCAAAGAGGATGCTCATGGTGACGGAGTGGGGCTCGCTAGCGGCCAAGTGATGGGCAGCCGTTTGCTCCAAGTACACGGTCCACAGCTGCCTCAGGCAAGAAAACAACCAGGTTTGAGTGCCTTGTAGAGGACAGCATCTTCCTCGTAGTGTGATGGAGACAGCAACATAAATGGGATTTCAAGGTTACTTCCGGTGGATGTAGGGTTTAACAGTAATGATAAAGTTTTTGCTTAGGAGTGTCTTTATATAGTGAACGTTAATTGACAAGCAATGAAAAATGTTTCAATCTGGAAGACCGGAGTAGTTGATAGCAATACTTTGGACTTTTTTAACTTGGACCCATGGCTATGATTGCTGCCCATTTAAAAATGAAAAAGTTTTTTATTGGACAAATAGAAAAAGGTACCCATAGAACATATTATAGCGTGTACCTGGCAGAGGATGAACGCGTGAAAGAGCGAGGACATGTGCAGGACGGATGCCTTGGACTGTTCTGCGAACCCAGCCATGATGACTTGCACGTGGTCTGCGATGTGGCACGACGCCTCCTGAGGAATCGGGGTGCAAGATGCGTGGCCTGGACCGCTGAGCAACGCGACATGCGTCAATGCACCCAGGAGGAGCCACGATAGCAAGCGGATGTGTCCCACGCAGTCTACAAACTCCTTGGGTCTGAAATATGTAATGATGACAACCTGATATAGGATCGGTTCTTTGGTAAGATGACCCGGTCCAACCCAATTCTGTTTTCCAACCAATAATTCTTGGTTGGTTGGTTAGTGACAAGAAAAAGTAGTGCATGAATTTGTAATACAGTTTTTTTAGATGAAGATAAAGAATTTATTTGAAACAGAAGAATGCCAAGGCAATCATTTTCAGAGAGTTAATGGATTTGAAAAAATGACTAAATATTTTCATCTGCAATTTTTCTTTTTTGTTTCGAGATCCTGAACAATGCCAAGGGAGTTATTACAAAGCTAAAAAAAAATTTCAGTGGAATTTATAAATGCACAAGAAGAGTACAGTAAAAAATAGGATGGTAGACAGAAAAATGAAATTCGAATATCATGCAACGATCCGCTATGAAGTTGATCTGATGAACACGCCCTCCACCTCCACCCACATCACTGACTTACCCTTGCTGCAGTGGGGTCGGAGCATTATAGAGCCATGGCAAAAATCGGGCGACAGCGCGGTTGTCCCGCCCGTTGCCACGGTTCATCTCAAGCGCAAGGTATTGAGCAACACCGCACTTGAGCACACCACCTAGCGTGTCTTCGTTCAGGCCGGAGGAAGCGCCATGGCAGTAGCTCTGTGACAGTGAGACCAACCAAAGAAACAGTGTAATTAATCAAAGCCAGGGAACCAAACCTAGCAACGTAGCAGTATCAAACATCATGGGATACTCGCCAGGTTCAAGGGGAAAGTGGGTAAGTAAAACATATCGTTGTTAAGTTCAAGTGAAAATGTGTTAAAAACTGTAGAATCAAGAGAACCTATCAGAGAACCTATTAGATACCCTTAGAGGAGATTGGTATTACTCAACAAACCTATAAATCAATGATTTTTCGTGGGAGAAAATCCTGGTTGTGTTGATTCAATCATGAGTGAAAATTAAAAATGTTTTTCAAGTAATAGGAAATAAAAAAAATACAAAATTGTATCAGCCAGAGAGCCAGAAGATGAGACGAGAGTTGTTTAACTGTTGTGTTGCCAATGGGTGAGTTGCCTGGAAAGAAAAAGAGCCGCACCTTGATCTTGCTAAGGGTGTGGAAATCAGCAAGGAACTCCAGGGCGTCAGCAAGGTGATGACGCATGCAGTCCCCAGCCCCGGTGTTGAGCACCAGAGAAGTGTCGAGGTACAGGTGCGATGCCTGCTCTACGACCAGCAACGCTGGGGGAAGAGAGCCTCCTGCGTCCTACCCAAACACACCGTAACATATAAGCACTAAGACCGTTTTACTATATTTGTTACTATGAGACAGACTAGAGGATCTTCTTTCATTCATGTAAACCCACGAGGAAATGGAGCAATTGCTCATACAGATCACTTTGTTCTTGTAAGCTAGGTACATAGAAATATTCAATCCATGCACATATTTTAAAATGCATTTGATTTTAAAGTTATTCCTGTCACCAACATAAGGTGGCAAACCTTGAAAAGTATTGATACCCAGCAATGAGCCAAAAAAGTGTAGCAACGCTCGAACCTGCAAGACAAAGTTGATGAGCATCAGGAAGTTTGTGTCGGGTACAGATGTCTTGAACTTGAGCGCCTGCACCAACTCGAACACCACAGCCCTCGACATGGTCAGCTTCTCCCGCTCCTGCAAGCAAAGGTCGTGGTCAGTTTAGGCAAGTACCGACTAATTCTAGATCATTTGTTGCTAATGAGAAAGAGACCATCGGACCTACCCGAGTGAAGCTGCGGTTGCATAGGAAGCAGAGATCCACCAGGTAGTGGTACTTCATCACAAAGTTCTGGATACTGAAACTCAGCACCTTCGAGAATGGATCCAGCATGCCCTAGGAACAAACGAGAACACATTTTGAGAACAAATACTAATACAGTATAGAATTGTTAACGTTATTGAGTAGGATCTACGGTGCCGAGAAAGTAGCAACGGGAATTCTCGTGAAACTTCCGTGAAGTTACGCATTCTTCTATTTTTACTTTATCCCTTATTCCCTCGGGCTATTATTGTTTTTCATCCGTAAATAGTTTTCAAGAAGTGTATAGCTAAGAAAAGGAATTTTGATTCTCGATCATGGTCACCGAAACCAATGCTTTGAGGGCAAAGGCCATCTGGCCCACTCTGAGAGTGGTTTTAGGGTGATGCTTCCCAGTATGGCTCGGTACTAACCTTGTGAGCTGCAATTCCGGGGACTTTGAGCACGGCCACCATAATCCGGAGCAGCGGGTCGACATGAGGAAGCACCGGCAGACTCAGAGTCACTCGGCGGAACAGCACCTCGAGTTGCTGTAGCAACGGGCCCGGACCGAGACCCGCCTCTATCAACAAGCATCAACAGGAAGGCGGTTAGCAGCCTATCCTTGACGGTATACATTTTTTAGATATTAATGTCAGTTTCCAGGGGCTTGAAAACACACTTAGCTGCTTTTAAGCCAGGGTTAGATAGTATTTTCAGGGTATAAACCACTACTAAAAAAGTTGACACCCTTGCCTTCTTCCAACAATCATCAATTAGAGCTACCAAGCTGGGTGGATTTGTGTCAAGGCCACTTTTACTGGCGGTTCTAGTTATAAAAATACTAGTTTACTGAGTTGTTATCAAAAAAAAAATAGTGAAAAGGTTAATCAATCCTCACATCAACATAATATTCTAAAATATGATTATATGAAATTTTGTATTTTGGAAAAATTGTTTAGATTCAAATGTTTCTGTCCTCTGAGTTTTGCAACAACTTAGACGTTTCATGCATATAAGTTTGAGATTTTAAAATGACTATCCTTGGTGTTATCAAGAAATCCTAGCCAAGCGTTGAGGGGATGTTTGTGAGGGCGGATGTACCTAGCGGTAGACAGTCAAGATAGCAGGCCATGTTGTGCAAGATGTCTCCCAGCTGATCACCGCCAGGCATGGCCTTGCGTGCGTTCAAGTTGTCGAGCACCAGCTGCAGCGGGGCTGTTGGGTTGAGTTCGTTGAAGTCCAGCAACGCTTGGGCAACACTTCGGAAGAACTGCGTCCGCGCCAAATCTGACAACCGCCAAACGCGATCACTTTCAAAGCAGAAGCCACGTGGACACGTAAAAATGACAAGACGAAAAAAGTTAAATTCCAGAAATGACTGGGTTAGTGACAGAACAGACTTGTTAGCACAGGACACATCACGTGTTCAGATCAGTGCTACAACAGAAGAATTGCACGGTCAACGCTACAAAGAGGTGACCCAAATGACTAAAGCCGCTTTAAGGCTGTGCTCCTGACAAAGGGAAGCCGCCTAACGAAGTCTTGACGAGGAGGCAGAAACTGAATGGATTCACTCACCGCCGCCTTCGATGTGCGTTTGAAACATCTGCACAAAGACCCCGTTTGGCGCGAGTTGATGCAGAACGCAGCGTAGGAACTGGTGTGCCACGCTGACAGCGCCACCTGGCAGGAAGATGTTGTTCTCGTGTTGCCATGGGTAACTGGCATTCAGGGCCACGCTAAAACACAGGGCAAGGGCGTGAGTGATTCAAGGATATGATCAGTGGGGCTTCAGGATGCACAGAATTGACAACAGTCCAGGGGGTAAACTTAAGTTCCCTTGCTGGCTAAGACGATTTGAGAACATTTTTTTTTTTTTTTTACTTTTTATGCTTGTTTCTTTAACATTTAACTAAGCTTGCTTTAATCTTAGTTTAAACTCGGCGCTAATATACAATGCGCCCATACAATGCTCTGTTTTTGGTCACGGCCCAAAAATAAATAAAAACACTAATCGCTTTTAAGGGTTGCCTAAATTTACTTGCTTAATGCTTGCACAATGTCATTGGCACAGAGAACTCCAAATCTCAGAGAGTTTACACTGAGTTTTTTAACCTGATGTTGGTGAAATCGACCATTAGTAGTTCCAACTAAATTCTGTCACAAAAATACTCTTTCTCGTCAATGTTTACAAACAGCCCATTAAGTTCCATGCTTGAGTTGAAAATATATGCAAGTCCATGCTGGGTCTGTGTCCTGTGGGGTGGGGTGACTCACTTGGCCACTATGTTGAGAATGTCAGGCAGGAGAGGGGCAGCCAGTGCTGGCTCACGATGGATGAACGTTCCCAGGATCGTGATGCACAGACCGAGCTCCTCGTCGCTATACTCTTCGATTGTAGTGCCGCAATCGGAGCATCTAGAAGACCAAGTTAGGTTTAGAGTCTTATTGCCAGCTGGATTGCCCCAGGAATAGAAATTTGTGCATTGAGAAAAGCCTAGCAGAGGTATGTTAGTTGTTAGTTGGGTTTAAGTTTGGGTAGCAGAATAGGATAAAATAAATTGGGTATTTGGCAGAGAATTGATAACAGCCGTTTCATCATTTTCACTTAAAAGAAATGCGTCAGGTTCAGATGAAAATAGAAGTATGTGATTGCCTGTGTCCATAGAGATGACTGTCTAGCTAGGAGTTATAGTAGAGAAAAACTTAACCTAAACAGAATTAAGAATTTTGTTTAAAAGTGCAGGGTTATTTACAATCTGGTTACAAAACCATCTCGTAAAATTATATTTAAATTGTAATTTTCTTGCTCTGCCCATGCACAAGCCACCGCTTTATGTGGGATTCACCCCTGTTATTTTATTTTCTGTTTCTAAAATGTAACATGTTTGTATAGAAAACAAATGCAAGGAGAGCTCAGAATAGGGACAGCAAACGTTGCTGTCTAGCACCATTGTATAAATTGATTGGAATTGTTAAGAAGGTATGTTCCAGAGACTCTAGCATTCCTAGAATAATATGTTAGGCAACGGCAAGATGAATTCACGTCGCCTCCACCTACAGAGCGTGCTCACCTCTCAAAGACGCAGTCGTCTCCCACGCGGAACGCAGACTGCTTGAGATCAAACTGAGCGTGGCACGCCTGTTGCGTTGCAGGGTCGAGCAACGGCTGCAGCTGCGGGCCACACCACGAGCCAGGCCGGCGAGGATAGTCGGACAACAGGTGCTGGCCAATCGTGAACAAACCCCCTGCAACAGGTGTCTTACGTTCATGAGGACGCTACGGCTACCTATCTGACCTGAGGGCAGGCCTATGGTAGTAATTCAGAGGAAGCAAAGAACCCATCACTTCTGCCAAGTGGCAAGTACTATTGTTTCTTTTCATAAAATCAACACCGGTGTCCCTTTAAACCACAGTGCCCCAAGACAGAGACCCTCGAACTAAAGCAGCGCCAACTCACCGCACTTGTTGCCTCGTGAGCGCTGGCTGCGCTGCGGTGCATGTTCCTCGCGAGGCGGCTGGTTAGCGCTAGCTGACCCCGCATTAGCACTGACTGTGGGGAGCTTTCGCTCGTGGTGAACGCCGCGGTAGAACGCCGAGTGCTCCTCTCCATCGCCATGTGTTGTCGGTGGCGACGAGTCTAACGCCGCCTGCTTTGTGAGCCGCCTTGGAGAAGCCCCGCCTACCCGGTACCCATCTTCTCCGCGGTGACCACCGCCCGGGGAAATCGCCTGTGCAATGACAGAACGAGGTCGGTCAGGAAACGCAGGGATTCAGGGTTAACGTCATACCTACTCAGAGTTAAGAATACAAATTTACCATTAAAACAAAATACACGAATTGTCATTATCATCTGGACATGTATGTTCAAAACCTCAGAATTGGATGCTTGTTAACCTAAACGAACGTGGTAAACTTCTTATCCGAGCCGTGGGTTGTGCGTACCTGGTAATCTCGTTCGAAGCTGTCCTGCTTGATGAAGGAGAGCCGCGGCCGCGTGTCTAGCTCAGTGGGCCGCTGAGCAGGCGGTGGAAGCTCGGGACTCAGCCCGATGTTGGCCTTGACCTTATCCACAAGCCCCGTGAAGCCCTCGTTGCTCCCGATTGGCAGTAGCCGTTCTGGCAGCGGGAACTCGAGCTGAGAGGCTGAGCAAGTCGATGACGAAGCGTTGGTTTCGCTGTCCAACTCCGTCGGAGAACCTGTCATTGGTCGGGCTTTAGCGTTGTGATGCAACACAGGGTTGTGTTATTGTAGCTGATGGCTGAGTTCTTAGGAAAGTAGTAATGTTAGTTAACAAATAGAGGTTTTACAGAAAAAACGGAATGTATGAAATATTGTAATACATTATTACAGGTAATTAGTTGCTTCTAAACAACAGGGAAACAAATGATGTAAGAAATAATATAATAACAAGACTGGAAGTTATGATGGTTTTTAGACTAATGTCTACTTGATTCTTACGTTATTCTAGAATTTTCAATAAACAATTTGCTATGTAATACAAACTTGAATATGGTTGTTCCTTTATTTCAATTCAAAACATTTGAAAAACAATTGGTACGCAATCCACACAGTCTTGACAACATCGTTGAATCTTAGTGACACAGAACAATCATGAGCTTGTTTCTAAACAAAAGTTACTAAACATTAATCGAACGTATTTAAGAATGTTTATCAAACAAGCAATAACCAACAAGCAAGCCAAGGTTTCTACTTTGGTGGAGTCTCATGATGACATCTGACTATTTATTATCAATGCACGCCAAAATGAGTGTTGTAATGTTTCTGTGCCTCAACATTTAAATCCTCTTTTTTAGCTAGGTTCTATCGCAACTTTATTGAATTTTTTGATAACTTATAGGCAAGGCAAGTAAAAAAAACAAAAACGCTAACTTTCCATGAATCTGATTAATCGGTAAACTGGGTTAATTTACCAATTGTCATGATGTCCATTTTGGAAAGTGGTGATTCGGGGGAACCATAGAGCTGCAAGTCCTCGTATCTGAAAGACTGCGCTAGGGGCTTGGAAACGGCCGCTAAAATAAACGTCAGTGAATTAGGAGCATTCACTTTTCGAGCATGTGGACATTTAAGTGCCAAGCCTTGAAAGGAATTGAAAATTGTGCCTACAGAATTTAATATCTGCTGAGAATATTACATGTCTAGGTTTTAATGTTTTGCTATTTGTATCAGACTATAATTTAAGGTGGAAAGGGAGGCAGGCCATGGCAAACAGCGTGGTATGATACTTTAAACTCGCGTCTATAACACCAGGTATGCCTGTACAGCGTTGAAATTCGAAAGGTTGAACAGAATGCACATGCAAAGTAATGGGTTGCCGCTCTTCCCACCTTAACTAAGTTGTTTATAATAGTCAATTCATCAAGATTAATTTTGGATTTTAAGGATCTTTAGAAAAGGCCACAAAGATAAGTTAAAACAGTGCATGCTTTCCATTCAGAGGTGACGAGTGATACTTGTGGAAGAGGTTTCCGCGCAAAGCGTGGCTTACGTGTTCGCCCCCCGGGGCCAATGTGCAGCAGCCGTTCCATCGGCGCATGCGGTAGCGCCGATGGCCGGTGCTCGATTTGCCACGGAATTCGCTGGTTCCCCAACACCTGCAATGAAGCAACGCAAAGAGGTGGGAACAGGCTTTAGGGAGTTTGGTGTTCGCATGGATGTTTTATCAATCACTCAAATTCACTGCTGTACGATTGACTTAATCTATGTTAAGGATGAGAAATTTCAAAGAAATAAATAGCACTAATTCTTTTGTACGTATATATTTAAAGAAAACCGTCTAACCTGTGGTACTGAAGCGATTGGCATGGGGCAGTTTGGCTTGGGCCGACCTAGCGGCCGCGGGATTGGTGACCCGTGTTCTTGGATCTCCGCCCATGGATCCAGAAAACCCTCAGCACCCGTAGCAGACGGTGCTGGCGCCAGCACCAGCGGTTCACATCTGTGCAAGTAACGAGAGTATTTTTTGTGCCACGGTATGGAGTGCAGCACCACTGCGCTCATTAACCCAAGAGGGCTTTTGATGGCCTGCTCTTTCTGACCACGTACCAGCGGGCCATGCTTGATGCACAGAGTGTGGAAAATAAACATGAATAGCATGAAGGCCGGAATATTTGGAAGCAAGTACTAATGGCCGGTTTCCAGACAAGTTTGGAAGCACGTATGCTTGCTTGGGCTGGTCTTTATAAATTAAAACGTCATGGCTAAAAAAAAAATTAGAACTTTTTAGTTTTCTCAAGTTTGCAACAGACCCAAATGGTATCTCCGTCTCTGTTAAAGGTTAGTGAGTGGTCAATTCAGTGCAACTAGCTCTAAGAATATGTTAAAATATTTCAAGTAGCAAAAAAAATTGATTAAGCAAACATCTTGATCTTCTTCGACATAGTGTACCCACACTGCACCGGTGCAATTAATTGAAAAAGCGAAGATTTTTGCTAAGCTACCCACAGTATCTGTAAATAAAGGCCCGTTTTAGACCGGGATATATCACAGCTACGCCCGGCAACCAAAAGCTTACGTTATTAGTCGTTACGTAGCTCTACCTCATTCCGAGACTGACCTGTTCTTGGCGGTGGCAAGGCATGCAGCGGCAGCGACGGGATGACACAGCTTTGCGGGGTCGAAAGCGCCGGCCAGCCACGTCGGACGATGCGGTGACGTGTCTGGCCGGACTTTCATTATTGTGTGTGACTCAAGCACACGCGGCCGAGAGTCGCATGTCACGACTTGCGGCCGCGATTCGACGACCACCGGGGCACTCTGCACCAGCGCAGAGGCGTGCTCGCACCTTGCAGGACGGTGGTCTGTCATCTGCGCAAAAATTCGAGCAAGTTGGGCGATTAGAACGGATTTAAGAAGATGCTGCCACAGTCACTTTCTGTGAGGTGGATTTTGTAAGCACACATTGAAAGCTTTGAAAGTTGACAGACCAAATACAAATTAATTTACATCCAGCTTGGTAGACATCAGCTATTTTTTAAATAATTTTAAATGGATTTAAATTGTTTTAGTAGGCATACCATGACAGTGGGCTGGCTCTCGACGACAACTGCTTTGCTTTCAACGACAACGGCTTTGCTTTCGGCAACGAACATTGGACCAACGGCCTTTGCATGCTCCGCAGTAGAGCCTCGCCCATCAATGCTCAGCGGGACACACGACTCCTCCATGTTTACAAACTCGTCAAACGAGTTCTGCGGAAACAATAGGATGAGAAGTTAAACAATGCTGTAATAAAACTAATAACTGGATGCCCACTCTTGTCGCTGCACTAACCTGATGATAGTTTGACATTGTTTAAGGTCTAAGGAACAACTGTGCACAAACGTCTACAAACCCAGAATGTAATTTTCTACGTACATGTATGGTGCTGTCAGATCGGGGGCTTTCTGGAATCGCCGCAAGTTCAGATTCTGATTCGTCAGCATCGATGGAGTAACTGCAAAGATAATCGAATCGTGAGAGAACAGATGGGATATCACATATTAGTTTGAAACTCCAAAGCATTAATGACCTCGATTCCTTGACAATTACATTTCATATTTTATGAAGTAGCAGGTACATGACATGTCATTTTGGGGAAAAATCTAAAATTATCAAAATTCAAAATAAGCATATAATTATCAATACTCCTTTTGGAAAATGTTTTTTGAAAACTGGTGCTAATGTAAGAAAAAGACACGCTTGTTTAGTCTCAACTGAAAAAAATGATCTAAAATTACTTACATATCACCAGTAAAGGTATATAACCATGAACGTATTTGTCATGTATTAAATTTGATGTTTCCATACAAAATGCTGATTAGCAGATTGCATCGAATCCGAACTTTTCCCTACCTGGCATCACGTCCTCCTGAGGACCGCAGGGTGGCGTCGAAAGCGGCGTCTTCCTCCTCCCAGTGCGTTTCCATGCCGCCGACCGCGCTGGCGGCTCGCTGAAAGGTGGCAGGCTTGGCGGGTCGGCTACCTCCCATCTCAAGGCCCCCGATGCCTGCCCCTGATGAGGAGTACAGCGGAGACATAGGCGGAGTCTCAAAGCGATCGCCATGGTCTCCATCGCCGCCCAACGACGGTTGGCTCACATCTGCAGAAAAACAACGAGCTCAATGAACTGGGATTTGGTGGCAAGTAGCTAAGGAAATCAAAGAAAATTAACAAGTGCAGCTGCATTATGCCTGATTGCTGATTTGGTCTCAGGCTTTTACAGGGAATAAAGAGAAGAGGAAATATTGCAGAAATGGTGACAAAAGATAACAAACTGTGCACATTTTCCCACCCAAAAGATTATTTTACTGTCCGTTGGCACCGTAATTATATACTTTTTAAGGTCTCATGCTTTAATTATATTTTCTTAACAAGCTGGATCTCAACTGCTATTAGCCATTCTATGATTTGGGAAACTCACAGCTCCAGAACTTAAAATGTGAAGGGAACACCAGTTTACATGCCGTGAATTCAACCCCACTCTGTCATGTAGGATCTCAACCTCAGGAGCCAATGGATATGTTCTTATAACGTGGATCTCCGAGTGTTTGCTCACCTCGAGACCGGCTGGCTCCGCCCATGACGAGCGTGGCAGGTATCCGTCGACACACGTGATGCTGAGCTTCGAGCGTGTTGAGCACGATGCGCACGATGGACTGGATCTGAACGCATAGCGGATGCGTGCTGTAGTTGTACTGCAAAGGACAAACAACGTACATAAGGGAGAAATTAGCACCGCAGCCCAGGGGACGTTTGCTACTGCACTTTTAGCGGTCCTTTCTGATTGTTAAAGGACGCTACAGACACACATGCGATTAATTGATTTGTTTATTACTCTCATAACCTACAAACAAATGTAATTTATTTCAGTAACAGAAAACAATGGGTACCCATATGATAGTTTGTAACTTAGGCAATAATTAAATACAGAAACAGTTTTGAAAAATATATAGTTTTCCATGCAGTAATTTCTTGGTGAATTTAAAAACCACGGTTCCACGTCAACATAGCCCAGGGCACCAACAAGCCTACCTTGTAGAGAAGTACTAGGGCAGCCATGAGCCAGCATCGACGAGAGTGCGGCTCAAGGAGCCAGAGTCCGTAGAGCGGCATCTGCGGTAACGGCCCCTGGCGCAGGCACGGACAGTACTGGAGTAGCATCAGCGCAGTAGGCACCAGTGTCCAGCCCATCAAGTGGTTCTGGTCCAGCAGCTGAGGCAGGTTGGACAGGAACGTGTTGAACACCGGCGAGATTCTGGAATGAAAAGGGCAACGACGGATTCTTATTGAGAGAGTGAGCCATAGGGCACTGATTCTTTGTTTCTCTCTGATTGATGTTAATGTTGGGCTGTGTACAGAAAATTAAAACCTCCAGTTTATTTTGTTTCTTGAAGATGTTATTAACTATCAAAATTAAGTTTTTGTGTGGACTTGGAGGCACAAAGTTTCATCACATTTTGAAACTTCCAAAAAATTATCTAAGGAGTCAGTTGATCTGTACAGCACCTAAAAACGCAAAAATAGCATAGGAATTTGACCAAAGTCAAACACACCTGATTTTTTTCTGAGTGAAACTTCTAATCGAAATAACTTTTTTGTGGAGCCTTTGAATGAGTATTAAATATTTCATTCTGGGAATAAACTGTTTATTCAAGCCATTCAAGAAATTGGATATGAGGTGTAATTATGCATTTAGGCTACGAAGCTGAAGCCCAGTGAGATACGTACCTTTCCCTTCCATGGCTATACTGAAAACGCTATTTTACTTTAGTGTCATTTTGCGTTACTAACTGGGACCGTTGAGTGGTCTTTGGTTGAGTGTGTACGTTGGGACAACGACGAGGAGTGACGTTACACGTAAAGAAAAAGCGAAAACATTTGCGGCAAAAAACTGAAACATCAATTCGGTTTTTTGAAACAGCACAATTTTTGAACCGGCCAAACATTTAAGGAATAATATAATAAAAATAGGTCGTGGGGCAATTCAATTGGGCATTTGCTGCAAACCTAGCACATCCTGACTGCACGCCCCTGGAACCTATTACTTAAATTGACATTAAGTGCTAATGAGGTCTAGTGGCTAATGATCGTCTTACCTGAGCCTGCTAGGCGGCACGTGGAATCCCTTCTCGTTGTGATTGTACCCGAGCAGCAAGTACAGGTGGCGCAACACGGTGGTCTGCGTGCGTGCCATGTACTTCTCGTCGCTGGGGTGGGCTTGGTCGGCTCGTGACAGGAACTGCATGAGCAGGAATACGAGAAGGTGCATGGTCTCGCGATCGGCCTCCTCCAGGTCAATGACCCGGTGCAAGAAGCCGACAAGATTGCCCTCCTCAGTGGCACTCATCGAGTGGATCTGTCCGTCTGTGGCACGGGAAAGCGGTTAGGGACTGGTTTTGCGAGAATTTCGTGGCTAGTAATACCAGAAATGGGTCAGGCTTCAGAATTCTGTCAACAGAGAGGTTTTGGAGCAGTGGTCATTTTCTAACCACTCTATTTTTGAGATCAGGAAACTTTGAGTTCAGCTAATGGGATAATTTCATGCTAGGCACACTCTACACTCTTTAAAGAACACATTTTTGTGAAGGTGGTAGTGTTCCTAATAATAAATATCCAACCAATCACGAGCATTCCTAATTTACAGACAAAGAAATCATTAAGGATTTCCTGCAGGTTATTTTAAATTCTGACCAAGCATAGTGGAAAGAGAGCAATGTGAGGTTGATTTTCCCCCAAATGTATTATGAACGGTATTATGCAACATGACACTGTACAAACATCACAGTAACGGTTCAGTCTGATAGAAGAATGCAGTTCTTTCGACTTTGGGTTAAGTGTACACAGCAAAATTTGTTTCTGTCTTTGAGAATCAAACCGAGTAGGTACCTAGTTACGTAACAGGTCATTCTCAGTAAGGCACATCTAGCGGCATTTAGCATGAGCACACCAAAAAGAAGGCCACAACTTGACCTAGTAGCCTAAATGTTTCTGATCTTTCACGTGTTTCAAATGTTTTGTGTCTGGTATTGTTTTCTAGCATCGTTCAAGTTGTGTGCCCCTTGAAGTTAGTGACACGAACCACTCAAAATACGAAACAGGTAACAACAACAACCTTCCCAAGCTCGCGGAAAAGTTTTCAAAACATCGATTGTCGAAAAATGTGCGTACTTGGAGATAGGTTAGGAAGCCCCCTGACAGAGCATAACCAACACAGAAGGGAGGAGAGAGAACAGATGAGATGCAACACGCATTGCAAGTGAGAGAGACGTTAATTACACAGTGGTTAATTTGTATACAACTCGAGTAAACTTTGTTTATGCATTTCGTTATGTTCATACACCAATGATAAACCCAGTTTACTCAATCACCAAAACTCATGTCATATTCCATTTCTGTTTAAAAACGAGAAAAACCCAAAACCCCAGCCGAAACGACGAAAATCTTGAAAATTTCTTCGTTTTTTCGTGAACAAATTAACCACGAAGCACAAGGAGGGAGACGTTCGATGCAACAGGTAAGACGTAACGCACTGGCAGGCGATAAAGTATCTGGGAGCCCACCTGGCGGCGAATTACTCATACTACTGGGGGGGTTCGAGCCTAGGAACTGACCAAGTCCGAATCGACTGCTCTTCCGCTTCAAGATTGGCGCAGAGAACTGACGGTTGTACACCTTTTCTTTAGCATCTGGAAACAAGCAGATATTATACACAGCATTAGTTTCAAGATTGAATCTTATTTTGATTTCCTGTAGAATTGGGTACCTTGGATTCTCAGGAGAGATTTGATGATTTGAGTCACTCAAATGAAAAGGAAAGTTTTTTTTTTCAAATGTCATCTCAAGATCTAGATCTCAAGTTGGTATTTAATTTGGTGCAATCCAGTGTTACCACATAATTTAGAGACTGCTTTTCACAACAATTTAAAAAGCTATCAATGGAAACCCACACTTATCATCGTGCTTTGCCCTTGTAAACGCTTCAAATTAATTTCATTGCCCATAATTCGTTCGCTGTGCACATTCTAAGCCAAGTCTAGACGTTTCACAAAGAGACATTTGGAACAAGTGACAAGTCACGTCTCGAGGATCTTCAAGGTATGGTCTGTAAGCCACAAGCTTGTAACAAGACAGACCTTGCTTGGTGTCCGTGCGTGGATTCATTGCCGCAGGTGCAGACATGGTCCGCTTGTATGGCCACTTGTGTCCGAAGCTCGCGCTGAGCGTCTTCATTCCGCTGCTGCTGCCGCTGGACAGGGTGTCTGTTTGCTGCGACAGCGCCGTGTTTGCCCGGTTCACTTTACGCACAAACAACTCGGAGGACGGGTCCGTGTTGCGCAGGTCACGCAGGTATGTGATGTCGCCTGGGGAAAATAGGAGGACTCGGTGTTGGTTTGTACATGACTTGGCTGACAGTGAATAAATTATAATTATGCATGTTGATTAGACGTGTTCTACGGTTTTTACGGAGGTTTGAGGCCTTAAAAAGGACCTGAAATCCAGGCCCTCAAATCTAGGACGAGATTTTAAGCCATTTTTAGGGTCGCAACATCCTTTATTCAGAGCAAAACTGTAGAATACGTCAAATCATCACACCACGGCTCTGGAAACAATCACGCTTGTATTGTAGAAAGAAAATAGCTGAATAGAAGTACACATTTATGAGATTTCACATGGCACCAATTCTTAAGATACTGAGTTTTTCTTTTATAAATATGGGTAACAGCCATGTCATCAAAAATGTTTGCCATAAAGGCCATCATAACATTCAAAGTAGTAATTGTAGTCGATTCTTATATGGGCAAACATAAAAACTTTTTTTTTGCTAGTTTGGTTTTGTACTACTTCACTGGGTCTGCAGGAGAGCACCTTCGTACCAGACTTCTCGAGGTTGATCTGCGCCTCCAGGAAAAGTGTGTCAAATCGGTTGAGGAAAAACTCCCACGAGAGGATCTTGCGGTCACTCAGCGAGTTGTGGAGCTGGTAGAGAGATTGCAGCACCATCGGCCGGTCCACGATGATCGAGTCAAACTGCGTCTCCAGGCACAGAATCAGCGCCTGCCGCAAAACACGAGTGTCACCGAATTGGGGTTGTAGTTTGTAATGTATACGTTTTTCTCTTTGCAGAAACACACTAGAACTATAAATAGTTTTTTTTTGTTTGCTTATGTAAATGAGGTTTCAACTCATGTCTTTAAATTTGGCTCTGCAGCATCCATTGTACGCTCTCTAGCAGCATTAAATATTTTAATTGTCAGACTAAAAGCTAACATATTAAGCAAATGTAATAAATTATTATGCTTATGGTAAATTCAAGTTGGCAAATAATACCTTAGGCTACGTTTGAAGTAGGACACCTTTTAAGCAGCAAAATAAAGGCTCAATATTGATTTATGTGGAAAAGTTTATGCTAGTAAGTTGTCCAACAGCTCGAAGTCTTCAACTCAAGTCTTCTTACTACCCTTAACTACGTGTTTAAGTGATCAATGTTCCAGCCTTCCATTGCTAGCCTAGAAGGTTGTTGCTGTTAAAGCCCTGGTAAGTACTTTGATGGCAGTGTCGTGAATGGTGCCGAGGTAGAGCGTAGCCCGCTGCGCGACGTGGCAGTCAGAGTCGTCCATGCTGGAGACGAGGTAACAGAATGCGTTGGCCAACGCAGCCTGCAGCGGCAGCACTGTCTTCAGAGGCGTAGAGTCCATGAAACGCGCAATGCAGGTCACGCGTTCCACTGCCGGGCAAGTATTTTTGTCAAGCTACGAAGAGTCTGGGTTTAGTGCAATACCTAGACTATTCAAAATTTTAATGTTACTTTAAAAAAATATATATTTATTTTTTGAAAAGTAACCAATACATTTCTTTTGTTAAAAAAAAACAGCATTGCATCAGAAGACCTGTTATCACAAATACACATTTATAATGGGCAAACCAATTTTTCTAGGTTTAAACCTCCAATAAATAACTATTTGCCCTGAGATTACCTCATAAAATTGTACTGCTACTATATTATTATTCTCTCATGTGAACTAGCCAGAATTAAAAAATTGCGGTCATCTCTTAAATTCAGTCTTTCATACCTTGGTAAGTTGCTTTTCCTTCTTTCTGTTTCCCCAGAAATTTACCAGTCTTTTGGCTCTAGCCTCTTTATGTAATATTTTAGGAACTTGTAACTCAAACTCTCAACAGTGCGCCTACCTGCCGTGAAGCGAACACGCCAGTCTTCGTTGTGGAAATCTTCCTGGATAACTCGCCAGAAGACGTCCGATCCCGCGGGCAGTGTGACACAATGCAGCAGCAAGGGAACGCAAACCTCGCTGATGTGAGAGTGTTCGGCATTGCACAACTCCCACAGCGGCTTGATTAGGAGATTTTCCTGGCTCCAGATGAAGAACCCGCGGTGCTCCTTGGCAGCCTTGGTGAACGCATCTCCGTGCAGTGCGATAGTGTTTAGACATTTCAGGGAGCTGGGGAAACATAGACTTGTGTAATGGTCACAGTGAGTGGTTATGTATTTCGTGGCAACTAACGTAAACAAGAAAAATCCTTGATTGGGGACAATTGCCCCTGGATAACTCTAGCAATCCAAGAACATAGAGATAGTAAAATATATATAATTCTATGATTAGAAGTTTAACCAGGTTATAGAAAGTGGTTGTGATAACTGACAAACAAAAATTCCTTGCCCTTACAGTTAAAAAAATAGTTCAATGGTCAAAAATGTGTGAATATTTTCATGAAACAATCCGACAACTTCAAGCAGCACAAAAAAAATCGCCACAAATCAATAAACCAACCAAAAACTCCAGCAATTCTAAGAAGTACTAAGCCATGATGCCATCAAAGATGCCATGTGCTTGGAATTAGGTTAAGGAGTACTTGGCTGTCAAACACATTGCAGAAAGCAATTTAGTAGCAACTGAAGTTAATTTAAAGGTGACATACTAATAGAGTATATCCGGCTCTTCAGTGTTGGGTAGCTCGGTTAGCAGCTGGTGGATAAACTGCAGGATCTGCGGAAGCTCCTCGATGATGAAACGGAAACGACCGACTGAAGTGTGCCAGAAATCTTCGAAATCGCCTTCGGTGTCCATATCTACAGGCTCGTCGTTCTCGCCAACCAGGTTAGCACGAGCTACCTGCACCTTGGCCGTTGCTGCCAGAACAATATGTCGAGCTTTGAGGGCAGGTAGTTCACGCAACGGAGTCAATTTTATTTTGTATTTTATTTATTTTGCAGACTAGAGCTAGAGTTTTATGAGGTTTCATTACTGGATATTTGTTGTTTTTGAAGCTAAAGCAATTTAATGTTAGGTGAAGAGTATTGGCTTTGCAGTATACTTGGGTCAACTTTACAATGAGCTATTTTCATATAATTTCATACCATAATTGCAATGTACCTACAGAGAAAATCTAAATTCCTCATTCAATTAAATTCCCTCGTGTACTGTTCATTTACGTAGCAAATTCTTCAAATAAGTATCTGAAATCGTTTGGAAACTGTCAGAGGTAGTCCTCACCGACATCGGTGTCTGTGAGGGTGACAGCCCTGGCAACGGCAGAGACAACTTTCTCCGCGGGAATGATGGCAGCGAGGTCTAATTGCTCGGTCACAGTCTCGACGGTGGCCGTCATGATCTGGAAGCACTTTAAATTCTGCGTTCGATACGAATTCGGTGTACGGTAAACACAGTTAGCTGGCAGTGACACCTCGACCCGACAACACGGTACGAACATTCCACGTACAGATAAACGATCATCACGAAAATTCACCGAGCTCCAAACGAATGCAGGGTTCCCAAACATTTGTCCAAGCCATTCAGGGTGATACCCGGCAAGCTTTTGCAATGCATCTCGAATAGTTCAAAATAAAAGAGGAACAAAATAGGGTGAATGCAAAATAAAACACCATTGATGATTTACGTTAATCAATACTGTGTCAATCAAAGCGTTTCATGAATGATTTGATGAGACTCAACAGTTACATCAACTTCTAAATGAAGTTTTAATGTTGCACTTCATTCAATGCATGAAATGTTGATATTTCCTGAGAATTGCAGGAGAAACGTAAAGATTCAGGCACACGTTCAACGCCAGGCCTTAGCAATACGCATTCTTTAGTGGTTTAGACGTTACGTCAATCTTTAAAAAGTACAAATAAGTTGTTTACCTGGCTTGCAGTGCATTGCAGAACACTGAACAAATAACACCAAACACCAAGAACAGGAGAACAACAATGCATCAATAATCATCAACATCAATGACATCAACAATACGACTGAGCAGGTCAGCTTGAAATCGGGTGAGCAAACGAAGCAAGGGGGCAATCTTAAATTGAAAGTATACTATACTTATTCTCAGAGATGTATTCCACACAATTAGCTGGGACCCCTGGCGGTTTGTGATTCTCTTTCGGTCAGTGGTTGCCTTTAAGCAGTTTGTTTGGTAGTGACTTGAGAGCGAGAAAGTGAGCGAAGCAAAAGTCGAGATACCACTGTTGGACATACGTGGGGCATATGTACCAGAACGCCGCCTAGGCTATGTATCTCGGGGATGGGCATGTTGATGACTACGTCGGGCTTGGCTTCCTTCTTGTTGGACTCGGGCGGGCTGGTACGACCCTCATCGAACATGGGCTCCTCATACACCTGTTGGCAAGCAAGCACGCCTTACATGATTTCACCAAACACAGACACTGAGTGAAAAATGCAATAATTAACAAGCACAGTTGTAGGATTTCTAAACTAAACTACTTTCTTCTTGCAATCCAAACTCAGTTTTATGGTTCTGATTTTTCTTGTGTATGCTAATTTAGCATTTTCTGTAATTAGATGAACAGGACGTCAAGATTGTAGAATCCATGGGACTCTAAGGTACAGGGGCGGCTCGTGCATTGGGGCACTGGGGCGGTCGCCCCGAATAGAATCTGTTCAATAAGCTTCTTTTTTTACTCTCATTTGACTTTTCTCAGTTTTCAGTTTTCAGTTTTCATTCCATTCCATTCCACGAAAAAAAAGTCCTTTAAATCGACCAACCGCCAGACTAGCATGCTACGACTCTTAGCTGTACGCAGCGAGCTTGCCGGGCCATCCAACGGGGCGATCCATCCTGCCGCCCCGGCCTAGCATGCTCGCTGCAAGGCCTGCGCGCGCATAGAGAGGCTCAGGACGCGCGTGAAACGATCTCATCGGGGCGACTTCCTAGTTCGCCCCGACGGAAAAAAATGGTTTTCGGCAAGGTAGATGCGAGCGCTGGAAGAGCTGGCAGCCTGGCATGGGGTGAGCGAGGCTTAGCTTGCAGCCTGCATGTGACATAGGCAAGTTGCGTAAGCACGAGCAATAATTTGTGATATTATTATTGCCATCGATGATAAAACATTTATTTATGCTATACAATATTTCACGGCTCTTTTAGAGCAAAACCGCAAAAACACTCCCATCGCCAACGGCTCTCAAAACCTTTTATTACAGATTGGTACCAAAATTATCTGTCCAGCCATGCATCCTGCTCTAGTTAAAAAAAATATATGACTAGAATAGGTATAATACTAGGCTGGTTTTCTATAAAATCAGTGGTGAATCTATCGTAAAGGGAGCAGCAGAAGCTAAATCTGTGGACCAGGGTTCGAATTCTCGCCGGGATGTACATTTTGGAAATGAAATGAGTAATCAGTAATCAGCAGCAACATAAGAGCTAACATGCATTGGTTTTATAAAATTCATTCAAAAATTCATTCAAAATTAAGTCAGTGTAGGTATTATATTATCCCCGTAGATTTTAAATCATAGCTCTTAGGAATTTCTATCTCCGAGGGTATAAAAGACAATTAATACGGAGCTGGTTAGATATGTTTTAAAAAACTGAATGTTCTTTTCTTGATAAAGTGATTTTTGATTTAGGTTACCTTATACTCTTGTCAGGATCAAATAAACTGCAGAGGGCTTTCTTTTGAAAACAAGGACAATGTGTGGGAACGACACAACAGAGTGATGCGTCTGACAAAGGCAGTGGTGTAGTCGAGGGTATACGCGGGTATACGCAGTATACCCAAAAAACTTTCTGACACCAAGCGTATACCCAAAAAAATATACAAGGTATACAAGGTATACAAGGTAATACTCTTTGCAAAACTTTAAAATGCGTTTTGCAACGACAATTCTTAATCTCCCTACAACCTGCACTATAAAATCTCGAAAATCAAAGTTTATTCCGAAAAGTGGGTAGTCCGTGTATAGTAGGGGTTCGTATGATCTCGGTCGTACTTCTGGACACCTTGGAACACCACGCTGCCTTTGTGAGACCGCGCCGCCTGCCTGCCTTGCCGCCGAGCGCAACCTGGATGGGGATGCAATGGTTTTTCCAAGAGGTCAACGTAGGTACTCATTCGACGTATTTGTGATGTGTATGTTTACTTCCCACGAGAGCTACGTTCAATAATAGCAGTTTGCTTCAGTAGCAGCCAAAATGCGGTCTTAGAATGGAATACTGGGACTAAACGGTAAAGAATTAGACCCCCCCCCCCCCCCTCCCACCACACCATACCTAACCTAGTGATGACCACGGCATTTGGAACTCACAGCCTGATAACCTAGCGTATACCACCACTGGACAAAGGTCCTACTCACAGCAGTACGGAAACCACTCATTTTTCTCTTAATTATTTCGCCGCTTTCTGGAACCAAGTGGCAATTTGGCAAAATAATATTTTTCAGGGAAACGGGGTAAAACCTAACATCCTGTACCCCTTCTGTACCTATTATCATCGTAGGTCATATCACACAACACAGCTGTTTTCATAGATCATGTTTAGTTAGTTTCGAGTTGGCTTCCGTGCAACGCGGACGGGTTTATTCTTTCAGTAAATCATAGCGAAGTTTCATTAGTGCCTATAATAATGAATTCAGTGGAGAACTTATTGTTAAAGCCATTTTCTATTTATACACTAGAAGAAAAACTAGAAATTAAACGATTAGGTCGGCCGACGCCTGTGTTAAAGCTGTCACAAAATTGTGTCAAGAAAGGAAGTGTGTTTGTTAGAAATATTAAAAGTGATATTTATAGCGACCACAACTGGATATGTGGGTGCCCAATCAAAAACGCGTTGTTTTGTTTCCCGTGTTTGCTCTTTGGACATAAAAATAAGGAAGTTACCTGGACGAAAACGGGGATGACGGACCTCAAACATCTTGGCGAAAGAATAAAAACTCATACCAATTCTGCCGGGCATATGAACTGCTGCCTAGAGCTGGCTGTTCTGGGGAAGGTTAACATAATGACACAATTAGATAGTGCGTATAGGCTATCCATCTCAAAACACAATGAAAAAGTAACAAAGAATCGACACATTTTAAATCAAGTAATAAATTGTGTGAAGTTCTGTGGCGCATTTGAACTGGCTTTGCGTGGACACAATGAATCCGAAGAATCAATTAACCGGGGTATATTTCGCGGATTAATAGACTTTGCTGCAGAGATAGACAGTTCGCTCAAAGAACACCTAGCATCACCGTCTATGTTCAAAGGAACGTCAAAAACAATCCAGAACGAGATATTGGATTGCATGCTCGACGTACTTAGAGAAATAATCACCGATGAGATTAAACAAGCAAAGTTTTTGGCAGTTATGGCGGATGAGACAACCGACGTGTCTAACCAATGTCAAATGGACATAATTTTCCGATACGAGCGCGATGGAAAAGTTATCGAACGTTTCTGGGGTTTTTTTAATCCTGAATCTACGAATGCGGATGGTCTTGCTGACTGCATTCTTCACGAACTCCAGCCTCATTTAGCCCTCGATCCCGATAAGCTCATTGCCCAAAGTTATGATGGAGCGGCAGTGATGAGTGGGCGCAGTGGAGGCGTTCAAAAAAAAGTCAAGGAATTATACCCGAAAGCCCATTTTGTTCATTGCTATGCCCACCAGCTGAATCTCATAATGGAAAGGGCAGCATCACAAAATCCTGCGGTGCGTATATTCTTTTCCAACTTATCCGGCGTACCAACATTTTTTTCCAATTCGTCTAACCGCAGTGACGTTTTAAGACGAGTCGTAGAGGCGAAACTCCCCCGCGGAGTGGCGACTCGTTGGACTTATAATTTACGAACTGTAGAGTCCGTGTTCGAGCATCGCGAAAAATTAATCGAGTGCTTCGAAGAAATAGAAGGTGCTGTCAAGAAAACATCGACAACCAACGAAGCCGGTGGCTTAAAGCGGCTGCTGCGAGACGAAGATTTTGTATTTTGGTTGTCTGTGTTCCATGCAATAATGCCACATGTAAGCATTTTATTTAACCAGCTGCAAAAAAGGCAGACTGATTCAGTACAAATAAACACTGCAATATCGTCTTTTGAATCTGCCGTCGCTGATCAGCGAGAGGACATGGACAAGTTTGAAACGCAAGTGGGAGCTGAATTTGGACATGTGTCGAAGAGGAAACGAGGCTGCAACGCGGACGGAGGAGGCAGGACGGTCGCCGCTAAGGAAATCTGTGACGTAATCACCACTCAAGTCAAAGATCGGTTTGAATTTTGTGGTAATTTGTTAGGAGCAAATCTTTTAGACTCGGCAATGTTTTCAGAGTTCTGCCAAAAGTTTCCAGACACTTTTTTGATCGCTGCTGTCGAAGCATACCCGATGCTTGAAAAAGCAAGGCTTCGTACAGAACTCGGTGTCCTGTACGAAAGGCCGGACTTCAGACGATTCCAAGGCGCGTTACCGCTCCTACAGTTCATGTTGTCAAATAATCTGGCGTCTTCCTTTGCCGAGACAATGAAACTTCTGAGAATAGTCGTAACAACTCCTATGACAACCGCGGAGGCAGAAAGATGCTTTTCTGCGTTGAAACGAATCAAAACTTTTTTAAGAAATACGATGAGCCAAGACCGTCTTACAGCGTTAGCGATGGTGTCAATAGAGAAAGTTTTGATTAACAATACAAACAACTTTAACGAACGTGTTATTGAAAAATTTGTAAATATTAAGGACCGAAGAATGGATTTCCTCTTCAAAAACTGATTTTGTAAGTGGATCAAAACATAATATTTTATCTATAGTGCATTAGATAACTTGAATTTAACTTGATAACTTATATGTAATGAAATATGGGTTGAGATGTCCCCCCCCCCCCCCCCCCCCCCCCCCCGCCACTCAATTGCAATATTTTGAGGTTGTGCCCCACCTGATAAATGAGCCACCGGCCGCCACTGCTAAGGTAGCTATTCCGTTGAGTTACACTGTATTACTGTGACTGATACAACAATTTAAGTGAAACAAAAAGACTAAGCTTGGTTGTCCAAAAGCAACGACATGTCCCTGCCTCAAGCGCACCAATCTGTCTGACCCTTACATCTGGTGGTCGGATAGGTTCGAGGGGCGCCAGGAAGCGCACCAGTTCCAAGGCTAACTGGTACCACATGACGCACGACTCGCAGAAGAGGCACTCCTTGGCACCAGCGCGGCCGCAGGAGTGGGAGCCAACCCACGCGGCCAGCAGCATGTGTTTCAGCAGGCGACTCACGTCCTGGGACAGCGATGTGTGCACGCCCTCATGCTTGTCCACCTGCTGCAGCTCCAGCTGCATGCCAAACCACAAAGTTTCCAGTCAATTTATTTTATTTTATTTTATTTATTTATTTTATTTATTTGTAGCAGTTTAATTACATAATGAAGTATATGATGATCATTGTCTCAATATATGCAAGCATGCGCATTATAAAATATTGTCTCGTAAACAATGTTTCGGTGGTAGATCAGAACCTTATAGATAAGTGATAACGTATAAAAAATTCCACGTACAAATGAACTTGTACAAATGCATTGAACAAATAGACCACGTAGCACTATGACGCGTGATGACTACTTTGAAAAATATTTATCAGGGAATAACTCATTCTTTTCCTTTTTTTAAATATGACTAGCCGATTCAAGGGCTCAGATATTGCCCGCGTATCTCAAAATTGTTCGAGACCCACGAGTGTTTGGTATCCCCACTAACTTCTGGCACCCATGCAGAGTCCTTGCAATAACTGACCTGCTTCAGCAGCACGTCGCACATGAGAATGCAGCACGAGAGGTTGAGTTCGACATCAGTGTCGAAGTCGGTCTCCCGCGACTTTGGCGCCTCATCATCCGACAAAGCTGAGCTGTTACCGGAATCATCTTCCCGCACAGGAAGGATGTCACTGCGGAAGTCCATCTCTTCTAGGGGCTCTGACTTATCCTGGCAAAACCCATGCTAATGCTTTACGGGTTTAAGTCATTACTTCTAGGCAAAAGATAATTACAGACCACTGACCAGACCAAAGATTCCAACCATAGATCGTTTCCCAACAAGATTGTATAACCTGTTCTCTCAATAGGTTTCCATAAACCTTAACTAATTTTGAGAGCTTAGCCATCTTGAATTAATGTGTTGCCCATTTTAGAGATTTGCCCATGTATAAATGCCATACAAAACTAAAAACAAACAGAGTAGGTATTCAAAATAAAAATGTCTACAATCTTCAAGAACCACTTAATAATTCCACAAAACAAAAAAAGCTACATTTGCAATCAATGCTGCCCACAGATCCAAGCACACATTGTCCTTGCCAGTCCCACATACCGGCCGTTCATCAGGGCTGTCGTCCGAAGTCACCTCCTTCATGGCACGTACGCCGTCACCGAACATCGCAAACAGCAGATGGAGTGGGATAATTATCTCCAGTTGCGTGAGCATCGTTAGCCAGTTCAACGCCTGCTCCTGAACCTTGGCAGACGTCTTGTCGAATCGTACCGCCACAAAGCTGTAGAGCTTGCGTGCATCAAAACCCAGCGGGCTGAGATCCGGGTCTAGCATCTTGCTGCAAGGTTAGTGTGATTTGTCAGTAAGGAATGCCACAAAATGGGCACAGGATTTGTAGATAGTGGAAGTGAAACATAATATCAATGAGAAAACAAAATAGCTGCCAGTCTTCATCAATTTGTTAGGATCTCATAATACCACTGTTGCAACATGCATTTTTTTCTATAGTTTGCTAGTGTTCAATTGTACTCCGAGAGGCACAAAACGGTACAATTGGCACAAGCAGAACAAATGTAGATGGTTAACATCGCACATCAACCAATGGTAAAATTGGCACTGATTAGTGAACCATGGCTGTAGTTCAAGGCTTATGCAGTTGAATCAAACATCGATGCTTTAATTTAGTTTTTCATACCATGCCTGTCAAGAATGACTTTAAGTTTACCACAACATTTATTTCACAATTCTAAATGCTAACATAGGGAATAGAAAAAATTAAAGCTACATAATAAAAATTAAACATTTGTGCTCCAATGATGCAAAAAGTATGGCACATAAAAATTTTGTGGGTCATAGAACTATAAGGGAACAAATGAAATTTCTTAAAATAGCAGGCAAACATCAAATTTATGCAATCACCATTTCAAGGGTCAATATCGTAGCCAAAATGCGATGCCGTCAAAAAACATTTATCAACTCAGTTTCTGTCTATTTACACCATAACGTAGCGACACATTTAACGATGTACTTACTTCATGCAGCTAACAGTTATTTAACTCGTTTAGTTCACGGGCAGGATGCAACATTCTACTGCGACAAACAAAGAGCATTCAACATCGAGTAGCGCCGGCAGCGGAGGGCGAGCGAGTGGTTGCAGAACCTGAGCAGGATTTTGACTTCGTGCGTCTCTTTCTCGGGCTTGTCTCGCACGATGGCCGTGAGCCAGTGCGGCATCACGTTCTCCCAGATCTCCGTCGTGATCACGTCGTACGGCACCAGAGAAAACAGGCGGTTGAGTCCATCACGCAGGTGGCAAGTGCGCGAAACCTGCGTGTCCCTGCGGTCAGGAGTTGACGTTTATATTTAAACAGTTTCATGGTGATTTCCAGGGCCACGGTTGGGTGTTTTAAAGTGGTTGTAAAGAGTTTATCACTTAAAAAAATGTTTACGTTTTTTTCTTTTGTTTTTGGTTTTTACTCTTAAAAGAGCATGTCAAAATGACAATGCAGGTTGTACTTGATTCTTATTAAATCTTTTTGACATTTGTTGACATCACATCTAAGCTTGTTACTTGCAAAGAGAACTGAAAGTAATTAAAATTTTGAGTTTCCCACCCTATCTTGCAACGTAAAACGAGACAGAAACTAGCAAACATCAATGGTTTGCTATTCCATTTCTAAATCCCCACGTATTTAGTTCGTATGCAAAAATCACAGCCAATGCAAACATGTATTTTCTCAGCTGTTGCGTTGTACCAGTGTCCGCCAACACGAGCGTAGTCCGGGGGATGCGGCAGTAGGCACGAGACAAACACCTTAAAGTGTGTGTTGGTCACCCCTGCCAGCCAAGCGCACACAAAGTCCAGCTTCAGGCGCTCCAGAATATTGTCCGAAGGCTCTGCAAGCAACATCCAAACAAACTTGGGATCAGACAAACATACAGGCGATTATGAAAAAAAAAAATCAGTGTTTTGTAGTAAGAATGAAATAGGTTCAAGTATGCGAAGAAACAAATCACCAAACTGTGATTCGCATGCTAAATTTACCAAGACCGCCCTCAGGCTGTGTGAAAGTAAAACGCACCATCAAACGGCACAGTGGTGACGTCGAACCAGTGGAAGAGTATGGACAGCAGCCTTCCGAGGGTGTCAACCGGCGTGTCTGCGTCTGGCGTGCAAAGCCCGACGAGCAGCCAAACACCGTAGCGGCCGAGCTGCTGTCGCTCGTCTGGCAACACTGCCTCGGCTAGCCGAGCATCGCCCACCACATTGGACAACGATGCCTTGGCATGTACCTCGCCCAGTTCCTTGATGGGTTCGGGGCTCGTGGACTTGGCAGACTTGAGTAGGTTCACAATCGAGTCTAGAAGGTACGACTGCATCTGTGGACGCATTTGGTGACATAGTTTTACAACTCAGTAATGAGATGAGCAAAGACCGTAGTCTTTTTAAATTAGTTTATACCAGTGTTTCCCAAACTTTTTAAATCTGAATACCCTTTCTATCATTTTTTGTAACACCGAGCACCCTTAGTAAAAAAAAAGTTGTCAACCTCCATGTCCATCTCGGCCATCTGCGGCAGGCTACGGTGTATGATGTGGTCCCCGCCGCGACGGTTGTTGTGGCGCAGGTTGTGGCACTGCTGGCAGTACCGGATCGGGTGGTTGCCGTTGTAGCTGGCGCACTCGGTGGAGAAGCAGATCGACACCGCGTACTTTTCAGTAGCGCGGCAGTTCTGGGGAACAACGGGGCGTTAAAAGTTAATTTTGGGAAGCGGAAAGACGCAGCAATTAGATCTTTATTAAACACTCATTTTTGAGATTCACTCTAGTTTTGCTCAGACACAAATTGATAAATCATATTTATAATTCTACTGTACAATAATTTTTATCCATGGCTATTGGCTCCTTTTCAAGAGAATGAAGTTTTTTTCAATATAAAATATTACCTGCAGTATCATCAATGTAATTTTAATAATGCCGACAAAAAGCAAACAAAACGAACATACCAGATGAGACAGCTATTTTCACCTTGTTTTCGCAGGTCATCGAGACCTGCTGCATCGGATGCAGGATGTCGAAGAACATCTGGTTGTGGTGCTCGCGATGGATTTCGTTGGCGCACTCGATGCAGAGGTAAAGCGGTGGGGGCGACTCGGATGCGAATGTGATGGAGATGCAGTGGTCGAAGCATACCTTGGCCGCCTCTGCGCTGCCTGCATTTGGGCACATGTCGCGGCGGCACACAAATGGCACCAGATCCGCTGTTGGCCAAAGTTTTTTTTCAGTAAGCAGCCGTAGTGATCACTACGTGCCATTTAAAATTACCAATGATTACAAGGACAGTACTGTTAATATCCTGCTTGTATTAAGACATAATATATAACAATGTTCATACTTCATACAAATGGTCTTTTCAAATTCCTGAAAAAATATGCTATGCCATTTCTAGATAAAAGCCCGCAAAGCACATTTGAGTTTGTTCTTTCAGGAACATAACCCCATCTACTGTCATATATCATGAGATTGGATGGTGGATGGCAGATTAACTCACAAGAAAACTTTTGCAGAACGACTCTGCGGTCGAAAAGGTCCGGATTGAATGTCGGCCAGTAGTAGAAGAGGAGCTTAGCAGCGGATGATCGAGCGCCCGCAGTTCCGTAAGCAATCACGCAGAGAAGGTCTCGGACAACGTCTTTCTTCACAGTCATCAGACATTCAAGCAACTGACAGTGATGGGCTGAAGACAGAGAGATGTTATGGAATCGGTGAGGCATTGAAGTAAAGTGCTATTACCGGGTGAAAAAATCTTTGAATAGGAGAGACAGAAATAGATTTCAAACAACTAATTAGTCAATTTCCAACCTGGATTTTCCGAGTATTGAAAGACCATCATGATGACAGCGCCAACCGACTGGCTCACATAGTTTTCTTGATCTCTGTCGCTGTGTCGAGCTGAAAATATAAAATTATTCTTATTGGAACAGTGCGTAATAAAGGATGTAAAGGAATGATTGCGATCACAGTTATACATACTTATGGTAAATGGTAGAATGTAATAGCACAGAGAATTGACAATTTCTTGATGAAGAGAGAGGGGCATGACTGCCATTGCCGAGGCAGTCAAGTATGGTAAAGACTCAATTACTTCGTTGTCCAGAAATGGAAGAAGACATCCGAGGCACTGCAGCATTGCTTGGCCGAAGACTGAAAAAAGATTAAACAAACATTTCAGTTCATATGTCATCTAATATTTGCCTAATCTTAAATTTACAAGGTGCAACTTTTGCCACACTGATTTTTATATTGTTTATTTGTGCTTAACATTATTAATTATTATCTTTGCTCCTTCAAATACCCTGTCATTTAAAGTCATCTACAGAACCAGTTGAACAAAAATCTCAATATCTCACCATGTAGACCGTACTGTATGAGTGGTGCAACGTCAACAAGCTGAACGATAGCATTGTAAACACCTTTGTAGTCCAGGTTTGGAAACAAGCTCAAACGCAGCTGGTCTTTCTCAGCAGACTTCAGTAGCTCCAACGGCGAGTTGGGTACATCTTTCAATACCGCTGCAGCAGGGAAACAGTTGGCATAAGTCATGGCTGGAATGAGTTGTCTTTTACTTCAATTACTATGACTCTTTTTTTAACCCATCCAAGAGAGGAAACAGGACATATGTTTCATTTGCTAATATTTTAAGGTCAGAATTCCCTGTCAATATTGAGACAGTTGCAATTTTTACTGAACTCAACTAGAAAAGTTTGAAATGGAAATGACACCAAAATAAAATCAAAAGACCATTGCACAATGTAGTTCATTGACCTCAAATGGGTTGGTGCTTTCCTTTCCTAGGTGAACACCTAGGATGTGCTAATTCAAAGACAAATCAGTAGGTAATTTATATTATTTGATTTCATTGAAAGAATAACAACTCTTTTAGACATATTTTTCCCTAACGTACTTAGCAGCGTTTGACTGAAGTATTTGAATGTCGCTGCAATATCCACCCCTGACGGCAAAGGCATGATCCCGTGGAGCAGCCGAAGCTGGTAGTCGTGGAGGTTACGAATCTTTGCTGTGACTGCAAATAAGCAAAACATACAGTTGGCCATGGCTGTCAATCCATTTTCACATTGATAATGCCATTCCAAGCAAGAGCTCTGGCCAAAAAAAAAACATGCTGCTTTTGATTGAAATTATAGAATTCTTACATGCAGCAGCCCTAGTTCCCATAATCAGCATGATGAGGCTGGTTATTTAACTTCTCCAGTAAGATGATAACTAAAAAGCAGATTTGCTGTGGTGATGGTCACATCATGAAATGTTGGAGAGAATAGAAGCAGGAGACACTCAGGAAAATTGCTATGCTAGGTGGCTATACAGCTGTTGCCTATTGATTTTTGTGACATGCTTGCCAAAAACATACAAGATAACTTGCTCTCTACAAAATCCCAAGAAACAATCCCAGGAGAAACAACTCTTGGTCCTGCAAAAGACAAAAAATAATAACTTGGTATTAAAACAAATTCATTTATTGTTTCTAATCATTTTTTAAGCTTTTCATTCAATTTAGGTCAAAATATGCAGTTAGCAGGTAGATAAAGAAAGGTTTCACGACACAGATAATTTCTGCAGCTCTTTAAGATGAAGGACTGGCACTTCATACTTACAACATATATATTATAAACTCCTTCCAGTTTTGGAGAAAAAGGACAATAAATGTGGTAGCATCCACCGGGAGCATTTTGCCCAGTAAAAAAGCACAAAACTAAACAACCAAGAAAATTCACATGTAGTCACGCATCTGTTACACTGCTCTAAGGATAAGTTTACAATTGTGTGGACTATTTAGGTATGTAATAAAACTAGAATCAACTAGAATGATCAACAGCATCTTGAGCACTAAAAGTAAGCCCACGTGTCCATTGCAATGGCATTCATATCTTTTCAGTGCCTGCACAATTCCTGTACAACTTTCGGATAAGAAACATATTCAATGGTAACAGTAACACTCGAATCACGGGTGTCAGCGACATTTGCAATGCTGCCAATTAATAACGATACATAATCTCTTCTTCCCTTCTTCCCGCATTATCATTTTACTTTTAACAAAAAACACTCCATTTGCACATCGCTACACAACAGAAACAATGTCACCACTCGGCGTCGCCGTTTGACTTTTGGAAAACAAAGTCCTTGCCGTTGAGATTCATTATTCCGTCTTTTAAATAGAACTTCCACTTGTTTCGGCTACGGGTAATCTGGAGGTGAAAAGAAATTAAAAACACATTAGTCACACTATTTCCAGCTGTTTTGTTTCTGACAAGATATAAGATAAGCAATTTACAGATTAGAAGAAAGGAAAAAGAAGGTAATGTAAGTGACTTCTCAGATATAAAAGTATAAAAACTAAAAATATATAAGGTTAACTATTTACAAATGCAAAAAACACTTACTTTATCGTACTGGCAAACGACCACATTGTCGGTGTCAAACAAATCACCAGGGTCTTCGTTGCTGACGTCATCGTCTGAGTTGAGAGGTTCTTCTTCCATGCCTCCGTCATTTTCATCTTCATTATCTTCCTCATCCTTATCATCATTTTCATCGTCATCGTCAATGTCATCATCGTCCTCGTCTTCATCTTCATCCGAAGTGTCATTGGTTCCATCTAATTGACGCAGAGCTGGCCTTGAAGTTCCATTGGTTGCGCTTGCTTGCGCTTGGTTCAGTTGGCCTGCAGCTTGACCTACAGATATATTTGCTTTATTGCACCTTTCATGTGTAGCGAATTAAATGTGGTAAATAACGTTAGAGAATCAGAAAGTAGGGACTGACTTTCTTCTGCAAGAAATACTTAAAATAAATAAATAACACATAAATAGTTGGTTGCAAACCTTGCAATGCAGAGTTAACGTGTTGCTGCAATAAGGAAGACGCAAGGTGTTGGGGTAAAGCCATCGTTGCAGAAATCACGGGGCCAGTCAACACGGTAGAAAGCTGGTTGTTTTGAAGCGCCGAATATGGAACCTGGTAAAAATGGTCACATACTTAACTCTTCTTTAAAACTTCACCAAAGTTCAGTTAAAGTACTTAATATTAATTGAATAATTGATCAAACAATTGTAAAATGAATTAGTAATTTTTTAATTTAAATACAAAGCCAATGTCATCCCCACAAGCTAAACGAAGCAATTTTCTTCTGAGCATTTGTAAATGAATCCAAAATTGAGAAGAGGTTGCTTGATTGTTTTGCCGAACCTGAATTGTAAGCACCCTCGGCTGGGAATCTGGCACTCCAGCCTGTGCAGGAAGGGTGATCTGAATAGGAACTTGTTTGTTTGGATCAGTAACCAAGACTGTAGTCGGTTGCTGAGCTGGTTGTTGCTGTTGTTGTGGCTGCTGAATTTGTTGCTGGGGCTGGCCAGCCTGTGGCTGAGATGCAAACGTTGTGCTAGTAGAAGTCGTGGGATCCGGCTTCTTTGCAACATTGGAAGCAGCTGGTGGCGAGTTGACGAAAGTGGTGAATTAGTAAATGGAGTGGCTACTTCGTGTTATCGGCATTCATAAGAAAAATACACACCAGTCTTGGGAACATTGTTTCGAGCATTAGCCTGAGTAGACAACTGAGGTGGCTGTGGTTCAGGCGTTTCTACTGGTACTTCGATAGCTTTGCTGGATGCCAGCTTGGTCTCCCAAATCTGCTTTAGTTCTTGTAATACTTGCTCATCTACTCCTTCATCAAGGAATGCCTCTCGCACACCAGCTATCACATCGTCAATCACGCTGTGGTACAGCTTCATCTTTAATAAAAAATCCAAACTAGAGTAACAGGTCATAATCTGGCGCCATTGATAAAGCCAATTACTGTGGGAAAATGGGTACTGTACGTTTACGAAGGTAGCAAAAGATGATGTGTCATGTATCAAGGACAAAAATTCTGTGATATGGTTTTCAATCATGAATTTTCACTAACAAACTTACCACTGCGCTCTGACTTTGAGCCATCGCTTAATTTGAAAGTATGTTGTAAACGAGCCGGGGATTATCGATTCACACCTCGCTCTTCTAATGGACTTCTGCGAAGCCAACTTGTTTCGCTCGCTCGAGCTCTTATATACTTTCTTGAGCCTTGTCAGTGCCCTACGTCACATCCACATACAGAGTCAAGATGCACACGCTAATAAAATATTAGACCATTTAAAACTCTTTAAAATTATAAAAAACAAAAAATTACACTATTAAAATATAATGTTATTCTTTTTTGAGCAATAAAATCAACTTCTGGGTAAAGAACAAAACCCTTAAGTGTGGAAATGATCAGTTTCCGCAGTACAAGTGCTATACTCTAGTGACTAATTTTAAAACTCCAAAACGCAGCTCCAGTTCATACATGTACGATAGGTTGCGTACCATGCAAGGCGATGAAGGCTCCTTGGAATCGCAACAAGGATTCCGAGAGGGTGGAAAAAGTATTCAATTTTAATTGAGAGGTGTAAGAGATTCTTAAGAAATCAGGGTAAATTTCAAAATAAATAGCCCTTGTGAAATTGGAACTTTAGTTGACAAGAGACTTTCATAAACCAACGCAAATATATTTTTTTAAATATTTTTTATTATTACTCCCGGTTGTTTTTAAACTATGTATATGAAGTTTACATTTTTCTATGACATCACATTTTTAACCATTTAGAACTTTTTTTTTTAATATCTGCTTAAACATACACGTAAATATCAGTTCACGTAGCCGTGTAAAGTAATCTAATTATGTAATTTAATTGTCAATTGTAAGCGTGCAGGTAACTTTCCAATTTACCGATGTTATAATTGGGTTTAAAATAATACCGAATTTTAGAACTACGATTTAATTATTATAATATCAAATATAAATCAATGGATAGTAAAACTAAACCATGGAAAAATATTCAACGTAAAACTTTGTGAAACCCCTATGGTTCTTTTAAGGGACAAACGAACAAACAATACATAGCAAGATTTGGAGCCTGATATGATAAAATGCTTTATTGAAAATATATTGTTGTAATTTGCAAGACGAACAAGTAGAGTCCACCTTCTTATAAGAGGCTGCGGATCTCTTATGACTTGAATGATTTTATTCGACCAGGTAAAAGATAAAAAGTTACCAAATAGAGCCCAGTTTCTTTGCTGCATCGTTCCTTGAAAAAAAAAAAACCACACCAAAAACAGGCAATTTCTTTGCATTGCCACGGTTAAATTTGTTTTAGACCAACTTGAAACTCGTTTCGCTTGGGCGAGAGAGGCAACGAATTAATTTCGCCCAGCAGAGAGTAAATATTAATAAGAGTGGATGCCAGCGAGTAAGAAGATATCGACAGAGATGCGAACCGAGCGGTGGTAATTAATTCTACGACCGTTTGATGATAAGGAATCAGGCAGCCATTATGGAAACACTATAACGCTGGGGTTTGCGTCTACTTTCGCGAAGCATCATTTGATATGCGAGTTATGTATGAACGATAATTGAGCGGGTTGTGAGTGAATTAATTAGCGAACAGTTGGCTTTAATGGAAAATATTATCGCAGCAATAAACAGCAGATCGTTTCATTGTGAATGCTGAATTGAAAGAATTACAGAACAAGCAGAGTATAAGAAAATAGAAAATCGTATTAGAATAATTATCTGAAGATAGAAAAAAGATTCTTATTCACTGCGAAACGAGAGAAAGGACTCTTTGGAAAAGAAACAAGACGAGCTTTTCGCAACGTTATTATCTGGAAACTTGTAAAGTTGAGACAGCGACCCTCTGAGCAGATAACTTCCATCAAGTTGCGATACTTTGTACGATAAAAGGTCTGCATCAGTCGATTGCTTTGCGCGCGCAGAGAGGTTCAACTTTGCGAGCTCATCCCCGAAAATGTGTGAGCATCCCACACCACATACACACTTTGACGTCGACTCGACGATCTTTCAATTCTTTGACAACTAAAACCGATATCACTTCCGAAAGCGACGTGGCCGCGTAGACACAAAGATTGCCGACTCGATTCGCGTTCGAAGCAAGAGTGCTGAAAGTGTTTTGTCGGTTCATAAGGCTTGCCGTGCTAACGCCCCACCTCCACCCCCGTTCATCAATAATCTTCAGCGATTTGTGGAAGAGAAAGGCAGTTCTCTGCCCACGCCAACAAGTGTCCACGTAAATTTGTCCACTTGTCGATGGAATTAAATCCACTAGCTGTCTACAGAGCAAACTTAAAAGAGAGCGCGACATGAACAGTGACACACATCAGTGTCGTCTGGTCATAAATCTTTGCAAAAGTCAATTGCGCCGGCATGTAGTTTGTTTGCGAAGTGGGTGCCCACTGCACTGAAGTCTGGCGGGTCACAAGAGGTCATGGGGGGCGTGGGAGAGGGGGGCCAGGAGGTGGAGGCGGAGGCGGCAAAGTCTGCCTTCCTTGTCGATCGATAGGCGGCCGGCTGCGGCGTGCCACCGAAGGAGCTACCAGTGCGTTGAGCCGACCCCGACAGAGACACGATGTCGCCTCCCCGACGTCGACGCCGGACGGCGCTGACCAGGCCAAACGGTACGACGCCGACCCTGTGGAAGGCGACGCCGTTGACACCCGCTACGGCGTCGAATTGTTACGCGGCGTCTTCCGTCTTGAATGTTTCGTGTTGTCTTGTGTGACAACGAAATCTACGAAATCTATTTTCAAGAAGTGTAAAATTATTATCAATGATGCAATATCCATTTGGGAAATTTAGTTGTTATTTACTTAGCATTCAAAACCCATTTCAAATAGTTTTTGTAGACATGAGTCTAAAAACCATCCATTTGTTGTTTCAAATCTTTTTTTTTTCATAGCAACCTGGCGAATGCTGTTTACATTTCCCTTTCCTCTTGAGTGGTCAGGTATGCTCCACGCGTGGATGACTGCATCTAAAAGATCGCGAGTCGTTGCCACGCATCACTTCCCCGTCGGCAGATACCCCGACCGACGCCAACCCCCAAAATACGTTCATTCGTATGTATGACAGTGAGCGGTGGGCGGGAAAGGGGGGTTGGGAGGGGTAGGGGCACGAGGGGCTGCATTGGAAATGAGTTCCTCCGAATGATTTCACGAACTGCCCGCGTAGAGATGTTTTCAAAGCGAGCAATACCCAACTTTTCTTTGTCATGAAAAACCCATGTGGTGCTGGCCATTTCCATGCCGAGCTTTTTTTCCGGGCGCACGAATTTTTGTTTGCAATCGTATTCACCCGGCATCGTTAGAACGATTTTGTTTTGGGAAAATTTGGCTGAATTTTTTATGCACGTCCGGTGAATCTCGGTGGGGACTGAACGTAAAATCATAAAAATTCTGCTTCCATATAAACCCAGCATCGATCTTCTTCCTCGTTTTGTTTGTATCTGCTAATGGTCCTGCGGAAGTCTGTAGGATATCATCAAGTTGCTGGGCTGGTAACGTAGCCTATAAAAAGGCAAGGTTTATGGAAGTAATATTAACTAATCACCTGATGCTTCGAGTCTAAGTAGGGTCGCCTGCTACGCTCTTTATTTTAGTAGTATTGCCATTTTTATTCTTTGAAAACTATTCTCTGCATTTGAAATTTGACGCCTTTATTGCTGTGGGTCACTGCATTGTGGAAACTTTCTCAATTTCAAGGTGGGCGAGGTGATGCATTCGAAAACAAATGACGGCAGCTGTCAAAATATTACGGACAACAGTAACAAATCTTTGAGAAATAAGCTAATTAAGTACGGGCTGAATTGTCACGATTGGTAAAAAGTCAAATAATGTGAAAATTATAACCATTTACAGCCGTCTATAAAGCTGTACATTTTCATAGTATTGTCCTTTTGATGTTTTAAAACCCAATTTTTGTAATTGAAATTTTGCGCATATGTCACCGTGGGGGGTCACTGCATTGTTGAAACTCTGTGAATTCCAAGGTGGCCACGATGATAATTTCGAAAACAAATGACGAGATCTGTCAAAAGATTTCCGTCCATGATTTCTTGAAATCTTTCTTAGAGAGCAAAACTCATTAGAAACGTGTGACATCTCCACCAAATTCTACTAAAAACATGTTAAAAAGTCAGATAAAGACTTCAAGTTGACAAAAAGTAACTTTCTTCGATAGTTTAGTTGCTTGACATTGTTTGAAAACTGTCAAAATCTTTTCTTGCCAGCCAGTTTTTAATAAAATGTATTATAAAAACCCCATCAACTCACCGTAGAAACATAGCGTTGGGTCGTGTTTAGAAAGTATGTTACAAATTAAAACCATCCCCAGCTGTTATTGACCAATTTTGCAATTCCTATACGGAGTGTAAATTTGCAAGTGAATCATGAGAGACATACATAGCCCGTTACATGAAAATGATTTCACGCAAATTAAGGCTTTGAAATAACAAACCTGTGATATAAGGTTAATTTAAGATAAATATATTAGGCCTAATAGATGAGCGTGCTCCATGTGCCTCTCTACGTATACGACATCAATATAAGGTAGACAATGAGTAACGGATACCAGAGAGCCGTGAAAAGTTATTTTCCCCCTCGGAAAACCAGCTGAACGTTTTCACAGGTTTATCCTGAGTTTTCTTTCTGTGACATACAATTGTCTCTTGCCTCGTAAAACCTGTGATCAATGCGACTCTCCGCGGATGCAAGCACTCGAAGGTCGTGCAGAGCACCGACGTCAACATTCGTTTAACTGATCTCACCACGCACCCAGTTGCAATCACACACACCACACGACGATGACCACACGACGATGACGAGAAAAAAAATTGGCAACTGCAAGCGTGGCATACGCAACGCCATTCACCGAATTGTTCGCCGTTTGTTTATCTCTGTCTTCCGCCAATTAGTCTGTCTGGGTCTTGGCAAAACAGCAGTCGGCACAGAACACAGGAAACCGCAAGGCGCAATCCGTTTTGTCGGAGCAAATTCGATAGAGTCTATAGAATCAGGGGGAATATAAGAGGAGCAGCACGTAGGCGGTGAAGTGTTACCTGAATGGCGCCCGGTATTTCATTACGAGGTGATAAATTACCGGTACTTTAAAGGGTTGCCGGATGAAATAATGTGCTCAGAGAGTGGGCGTTAAGCGGGCGTGCATGTGGCTGTTAGAGGCATAGGTCGATCCCCGATGGCACCTCCTGGATATTGATGAAGACGCGAAACCGTGACCGTGCCCCGGGTCATGCCGCGAGTTTGGACGCTCGCTTTCGGCAAATGTCAAGTGACTTTCGACTCGATGGAGGAGCCGAGTGTGTTGGCGTGGAAGCGGGTTGGGGGCGCCACTCAATTCGAAGTCGAGTTGTGGACTCAGAGCTGCAGCAACTTATCGAAATTGTCGGCACAACGTCGACCTCCGGGCTGATGAATAACATCACAGCAGTGGAAGCCGACTCGCAAACTTCTGTTCCCTGTTCGTTAAAATTCAATTAGTAAATTAAGCGTCTGGTTTACTTAAGAGCTCCGGTGTCTACTAATGTCGTACATTCAAAATTTAATCAATGCTGCGCCAAAAAAACAAATAAACGAGTTAACGAATGATCATAATTAGAAGCTTTTGTTATTGTGGCCTTTTCGCTAGTTAGACTCGATCACCTCGAGTTGGAAGAGCATATTGCATCGGCTGGGAGCGCCCGAATAACCCGATTATCCTTTGTCACACTGGAGGCGTTTGAGGAGATACCGTTGCGAGTACGCTCTTGACCCGCGAGTGTGGGTGAAGTTCCCAGCGTGGGCGTAGGCGTCGAAGCTTAGATCAAGCGGTCCCTCAACGACTTTAAGTTCCCCGGGGCGTCGTTTCGACCGGTGCTTGCCGAAAGATCATTTGGCCAGACCGTCCACGAGTCGAAATCTTTGCATGTCTGCTTTCAAGCTCTTGATATTGCAATCAAGGAAGATCTTGTCCCACTTGTGGTTACACAACCTACATTACAGAGATTGTAAGGTCATGAGCGCGTAAAATGATGGGTATGAAGTTGTCAAGAGCTTAGTGCTTGCGACAGTTTTTGTGGTTGTTTTCCCTGGCAAAGGTAAGTTAGTAAAAACAAGCTCGCCACACAAACTATCACATGAACACAGCACAAAAAGTAGGCTCTCGACGTGCTCCCTATTGGTCGACGCTCGAAGCAGGCAAGGAGTCAACGATGTTGGCACAGAATGCTCATGTGACTTGATTTTACCTCTCATCTGTGACGGATATGCATCACCAGCTGGAGGCTTCGGTAGTCGAGCACCCTTATGGCTTTCCATGTACCCGCATCGCCATCCTCTCGACATTCCGCATGGCCGATGTTGAGTTCATGACCCTCGAAACACCTTCACTATCTGCGCAAAGGACGTTATTTGCATATCCAGAAATGGCGAAGGCTTCTAAGTGAATTTTGAAATGTAATTGTTTAAAAAAAATCATTCATCTGCAAGGCGAGGGCGTGGAATCACGAAATACCTTCTCTAATCAATAATGCATCCGTGCCAGAGAAACCTTTAAACACAGAGAGCGTTTCCATCTCAAATGACAAATTGCTCCCGGTATTTTGCTCCAGGCCGACATAATGGGTAAATTGAGCTTGTTTGAGAACGTGCTCTACGAACAAAGGCATTTAATCGCCCCCCTGTTGCCTGCCCCGTGTCGCTCGCAGGAACTCGAGCTCTCCGCCGATCGGCGACCTTTCCGTATGCGTCTCACACAGCGACGCCTCGCTCGTCGGCGTCGGCGTTCCAAGCCGATCGCCGTCTTTGTGACATCCGATTTGCTCCGCCGAGCGCTCGAGATGAGCTCGTTACCGATACGATAGGCACCGATACGACGCAGGCAGCCGGAGCAATTACTGTTTGAAATAATTGGACACGAAATAAAAAGATGCAGCCCCATTTTACATCGGGTAATGAACGTGCAAACGGATAGCAATGTGCATACAACGATCTCATTATTTTCATGGAACTCAGAAACGGAAGAATAATAATATGATAATGGTGTACTTGTTCGATCGTTTCGTTCACGGGATATCCTGCATTAAAACGCAGAAAAACGACGCCGAAATCGCATCCAACTGCCTGGGAGGACAATTATCAAAGCGGATGAGTTATAGAATCATGAGTAGAACCTAACCTATTAAACTTTCCAAATGCGCAACCTCGTCACCTCGTGCACCTACGTTCGAACAAAGATAAGATAGGGCTTATCACTTCAATCACGTCTCTGTTCAATGAGAGACGTGTGGACTACAATCAATCAATTGATCTGTATGGCACGGCAGACTGCCTGAACTACTGACTGATGTGTGGCAATTGTGTGCACTTCAATATCAGTCAGTACTAAGCGCCGTTGCTGGGAAGACAGATACCGATTATCGAAGACACAAAGGACTACACTCTCTTTGTCAGTGAGTTAGAGAACCAGGCTTGGAGTGTAGGGTGTTCGTAGGACGAGGGCGTTTAGTGTGCGCTACTAAAAGGTGCCACGATGTCTGCCGTGGTGATGCAAGTGGTTTCCCCGGCGAGGATGGGAACACGGCGACGTAAAGATCTTCGTCTTAGGAGACTTAACTCCGAGTTGCAGGACGCCGTGGAAAGGGGAGACCACAGCGAGGTGATCAGGTGAGCCTCATCACAGCCTCATACTGTCCTAAGGGGACGGTGAGACCGTGGCCGAAGTTAAGCACCACTGCGACAAAGCAACTGTCGGATGGGTGACCGCAATATGCCTAACTAGATACGCGGACTTTACACAGAAGTTAGAGAAGTTTGTGTGCTTTCAGTTTTCCTTTTGATGGTCTTTGACAGGAGTACGGGTTATGTGTCGGTAGGTAAAGAACACCCCACCTCCCATATGTGGCAAGTTGAGGGTAGGTATTTGCGTCAACAGCAGAAACAATATAGGATCCACGATTCAGAAAACGCCATCTAGTGCATGGTATCATCTACCTTACCAGCTCGTCCGAACGGTTGGATCCACCGTGCTGGATACATCGGTTCTCGTGATATCACCAAAGTTAAGCAACACTGTACTGAGTCAGGAATTGACTCAGACCATCGACCATCGAATGGATTGGCGTCTTTGAAACACCGGTTCGCGTAAGATCACCATAAGCAAAACTGTGCTTCGTCAGATTTTGAATGGGTGACCACCATTTTGATACTACTCGTTCCAATTGCCACAATTTCTGCAGGACCCTAGACCACGGCGCCAACCCCAACGCAACGTGCTGCCCGTGCGAGGTGTCGGTGGTGCACTTCGCCTCTCTAAGCGGTCACTTGGACATCCTGCGACAGCTGCTAGACGCCGGCGCCAAGGTGGATCGTGGCGACCTCTGCAACCGTTCGGCGGCGCACTTTGCCGCGTGGGGTGGCCACACCGAATGTCTTCGCCTGTTGCTGACTTGCAACCCGGCCATGGTCAACGACCGGGTCACCGCCGAGAAGCTGGAGTGCGACGCCATCCCGCAGGAGTGGCAGGACTCGCGTCGACACGACCACGCGGCGCTCCTGGGAAAGGTGAGGCTTATTTCAAAAGGGTCTTTGAAGGGTCGCTTCTCCTTCATAAATATGGGCATTGTAGCCTCGAAAGATGGGCGGGAAGCAAACACTTCGAAACATCATCGCTTAACAAAACAATTACGTTTACTCTCGGTATTTTTCTCTATAATTGAAAGTGCGGCGATGAATTCATTAAAAAAATAAAAGCATTAAGGCTGACAAAAGAAAATTAAGCTCATTAAAACTTTTGTTTACCAGTTTCAAATTAAAATACAATCAAAGAAAGCTTTGGAGATTCTTGACAGCGACCCATTCGTCTTGTTCGCGAGGAAACTTGTCGCATGACACAACGAGCGCTCCCAGAGAAATTCAATTTCTTCCTTCTCTCGCGACGACGTTTCAATTAAACTGTCTCTTCGGGGGTTCGGCAAAGGAATCCGCGCGAGCTGCCACGCGTTAATCGTCAATTATTCACCTACTCATGAACGCTTATTGATTGGCTGCAGGTACACCCAGGAATAAACACAGCCGATATTTCGGTCGGTTAATTCGCCTAATTGGAACATGCGCTCATCGATTATGTAGCACCGGACGCGGCCTCCAAGAGCGGCACAAGGCTCTTAATCGCTGTGCCTGGCCAGGCGCTTGTCGATTTGCACAAAATCGCCCACCAAACTTGCTTGATGGTGGTCACGATAGTGCGTCGTTAAACAACACTAAATTGCTCGATGCTTGTAACCTTTGACAGCTTATGCTAACCTATGCTAACCTATTCATATTTTGCTGTTAACGCCATTGCTTATGTATTTGATGTGGGAGCACGCTGTACAGTGATGCAAATATTTGTTTTATGAAATAAAAATGTCAATCCCAAGCCAATAGTTAATTACCTAGGATAAAACGACCCGGGTGGTTTACGGCTTGAAGCATAAAAGTAAATCAATTCGCAAAAATTAGGATCCCACTAGATTCTAAACTCTTTTACGCACGTTGAACGCAGCCATTAATCGGTTTAGGCATACAATGTAAAGAATTCCAATTCGATCGCCTCGAACAAGTAATCCAGTATCTCCCTTGAAATAGAAAGCTAGCAAATGGCCACAAATTTCCCATCGCCTACGCGAGTGAGAAAACAAAGTTTGCACATCAATTCCATTTGCAGCACAGATTGTCGATATCGGCGGTGACCCGAGAACCCCATCGCCAGACCGCCGCCCAAGTATTTCTCACATTCTCGGTGAATTACCCCAATGTGCAAGTGTAACCCTGACCTCGGGAAGTTATTGTTGGAGAACTCATTGTGCGCCCCTGACATTCATTCTGATTGGCGATCAGCGGAAACTAAGTTCGGGCAAAAACTAACCTCAATGAATGTGCTTGGCAGAAGTTTGGGGGTCTGATTCTGCATTAAAATGTTCGAAACATATATCAAACAGTGAAAGCTGTGTCTAGAAAATCACATTTTATGCATGTGATTTTCAAATCTACCCTCCTATGTTGTCTGGAAGCCTAACACGTTAACGGCCTCCTTACAGCTCCCCTCGCTGGAACCGGGAAGCACTCCCCTGCACGTGGCCTGTCACGTGGCCAGTCTAGACTGCGTCGATGTCCTCCTGGAGGCGGGGGCGTCGCTCACCGCCGTCGATGACTGTCTCATGGCCCCCCTCGACGTCGTCGGCGAGACGCTCGTCACCAACCGTCGTCTGCAGGACGACGCCGAGACCGTGAAGGTCGCGCCGAGGACGACGGGCACCGAGAGGTACGCGGTGCCGTTGTCTGGCTGATGGATAGAACCGGGGCGTGGGCAATGATTTATGGTGTTGTTGACAGCTGGTGGCATGTGCATTATTCAAGATCAAAAGAGAAAGAAACTGAACGCCGTTAGTAAAAGGAGGTTTTACTTTCCGGAAAAGAAACACATGTGATTTTTCTTTCATCCCTCTTCTGAGAAAATGTGTGTTGCTTTCTCCTTCAGTACACCTGTTATTTATTTAACCTCGCTTTTCTGCGTGGAAATCTTGCGACAGCTTCGCTTAACATGCCGTATTTTGGTACGCAAATTAAAACAAGCAAAGGTCAAATGTGTAGGTTTTTTTATTAAGTCACACTCATTTTACGGTGAAGTTACATAGGGGGATATATATGAATCGATAAACGCGATACATGCCAAATTAAATTAAGCTAAAGATTAAGATTTCTTACCCAAGCAATTCCCGCCTTTGAATCAAGCTAGGTCACCGCAAACTTTCAGCTACCGAACGCATTGCGTGCTGGAAATTTACCGTGAATTTTATTCTAATACGTGGTCTCTGCAAGCCAACCTGCCGACACCACATGGCTGCAGGGTTGGGAACACTTTAGAGTGGTCTCTTTCGGCTTGCGAGGTGTTGAACCTGAGCAGGCCACTTGTTGTCACCTTATCACCATCACCACTTTCATATATCACCCACGTCATATGTGATCATATATGCAAATACCTTACCTTTATGCATAACATACCTTACCATACCTTTATGCAAATAATGGTTCAGTTGAAAATAGTTCCAAGAGCACACCACTAGCCATCCTTTTGTTCAACGAACGGTTCACAGCTTTAACAGCACAATTCTGTGTGTGCCTACCAGAAAATAATCATATGAGGTCATGTGAAATCTGTATTGTTCTTATGGTGTCGAGGTGAACAGTTCTTTTAGCCTGTCAAAATGCAGCATCGTGTCCCCCGTGATTGTGGCATCCTTTTTTTGAGTATTTTGCCCACGATGAAATGAAGTTTACCCGGCAAAACCTTGGTGTCAAGCTACTTGAGTGCCCCCTATGACCAACGTGATTGTCCCCAGCTTCACGAGGTGTATTCAGAGACTGCTGGAACGCGGTGCGACGGCGACGACGGAGACCACAGCCATGTCCCGGTTTCGCGAGACTGCCATGCACACGGCCATCGAGCTGTCGGCGCTCGACGCCATCCCCGTCTTGGCGCGTGCAGGCGTCGCGGCGCTCTACTGGGATCGACACGGTGCGACGCCGACGCACTTGGCCGTTGCGCGACGTCTAGAGGAGCCGCTCAAGGTAGGGAAAAATTCAGGGGAAAGCATTCTTGCAAAAATTGGCTAACTTTACGTAATATCCGCACACTACAAATGATTTAAACAAATAAAAAGGTGGACCACGATCAATTCTCAAATAAAGAAGATGCAACAAAAATATATTAACGGAGCCTGGAAGTCAGCTCGTATAAATCCAGACTTTAATCCGAGGTCCGAGACGAAGATTTCTTCCGGACAGCAACAATTTGTAATCGGGGAGTGGCTCATTTGGTCCTATTTCAGGTTCACCGGTTGAAGGACTCGAGTTATCTGATCGATTTTCTAGAATCGACTGATGGTGTCAATGCAGCTGTCCAAGTCCCGGTTAGGGTTATCCATCGTTCAAACGACTTCATTAGAGACTAGCGCTCTAAACTCGTGGCCACCCCTAGCAGTTAGCTATCTATAGGCCGTAGGGCTGTTGTAGCTGATAACGGTGGGTCAGCCACCACCCCCGGGGGTGACGAGCACGCGACCTGCATACATCGCCGACAACGTGCGGTACGACGGGCACTACGCGCCGTCGGAAGTCACGTTCCAATATCCTGCTGGGAACGCGGGAAACTTAATGCTAGGGTGGAGGAAATTTGATTTTTAGCAAGTCTAGAGATTATTGGGTGGGATTAATTAGCGAGACAGCTTTTATTATTCATGTGGGTGCTTTCATAGGCATACTTCTTTTCTTATTCACGGCAACAATTATGCAAAACCAAACTGGTGTGTCTACGTTTATCTCAAATCGTAGCATGAGATCTAATTTATATTAGACTTATTTGCATATTCACTCAAACGGTCTCTTTGCGTAGTTTTTCAGTCAATGTAATCTTCAGACAGCAATAGCTATTTGCATATAAGCTTGACATATACCTTCATATACGAAAACGTCCTATCGAGGTTTTCTTCTTCGTCATTTTGTCTTTCATCGAGTTCGATCTTTGACCAACGGTACAACTCGGTGCAAACGAACCACTCGCAACTAAATAAGCGAAACGTTACTAACATGCAAAGGGATTCGCGCTCCACGATGGTATCGCCTCCAGTCTGACTCGTGGAATACTGTGTACCCGCTCTCCGTCTCTTCGTAAATACCAGTAAATCATGTGGATGGGTGGGTGGGTGGGTGGGTGACGCGTCCAGGCGTGACTTCACTACACCAGCTCATTACTCAAAGTACAGAAAGCACTCTCTGTGCCAAGCAAAGGTGAACGTGAACCCGGCGCGATGGGACACGACTGGAATCGTGCCGAGTGGGAGAAGTCAGGGGTTGGCAACCAGAGGCAAAGACGACGAAATGGGCTCAGCGAGTATAAGAACAGCGACACGGTGTTCGGGTACCGAGCGCTCATTTAGTGTACCAAAATTGTTTGATCGAAAGTAAGGAAATTCTTTCCAAGGAAACTAACACTATTCAAATGCGTATGCACTGTATTTGTTTTCAACACATGATTCTTCATGCCAAGTTTAATGTTGATACATTGATTTTTTTCACCAAAGAGGCACTGTTGTCGTGCTTTTGCGTTATGTGGTGTTCTGTGAACATGGCCTAATCGAACTCTAATTAGTTGCGTTCCTCAGAATCACCTCATTTTAAGGCATATCAGTGGCAGTTTGTTCTTTGCGCCTCTCGGCTTCTTGCCAGCTATTTTGACTACTTTCTTCCCGCTAGATCCTGCTGCGAGCGTGCGGCAGCGACGAGCACCCAGTGGTGGACGTCGTGGACATCAAAGGGTACACGGCGTTGCACAAAGCGGTCATCGGTCAGTGGTCGGCGGGCGTTAACGTGCTCCTTGAGGTGGGCGCCGACATCGACGCCAAGACGCCGCTAGGCGAGACTGTACTGCACCTTGCGGCCGAGAAGGGAAACACCGAGATCCTGGCCGAACTGCTCAAGATACCGGATTACGACTCGACCGAGGTATTCAAGCCACAAGGGGATTATTTCTTTCCCACTTATATGGCAACGGTTTCTCTCATCAGCAGACAACAGCTTATTGTTTTTGGGTAAAATCTTGACCTGCAAAAGCCCTAAAGATAACACAATGTTTGGCAAAAAGTGTCATATTTCTTCTGGCAGTTACAAACAATAAACGTAGAATCGAGGATCGCCTATCAATATTTTGCGGCCACTCTTTGATTGATATTGATAGAGTCTATTATTATCTTTATTATTATTGAAATCAGATTGCTGAACCACTTAATGCCAACTGTCAGCGTCTAATCGGAATTATTTGATCTTGAATCTGGAAAATGCACCTTATCTAAATAAGTAGAGAACAACCTCGAGACAAACACGGTGCATGAGATAGCCGAGCTGAACGCTGTTTTCAAGAAGAAGAAGACAAAGACGTTTCTTAAAGCCAGCCCTTTTGATGTTGCCCTTCGGGGTATTTGCGATCGCTCTACTGGCGCCGACAAAAGAAATCCCTTGATAAGTTGAAATTGATGATAGAGATCATATTATTGCAATGTGTGCTTTTTTTGTAACAAAAGGTCGAATAAAAGCGTTTGGGTAGCAATTCAAGTACATTTTAATATCAATCGCATTATTATTTAATATTTAAACATGCATCTTTCATTTCAAATATTTTCAACGTGTCAAATTTGATATTCTTTTTACTTAATGACCAGAAAGTTTTAGTCTTTGTACCTAATATTTGCTGGAAGCAAATATTTCTGCCCCGGTGAATAAAATTAGAACCTGTGTAGCCCTATTAAAAGCATATACAACTTAGGACACAAATATGTGTAAAGCGATCAATCAGCTACCACCTCTCCATGTAACTGACAGACCGTCCCTGCTGCCCCAACAGCTAAAGATACTCGACGTGGTCAACAACAAGGGCGAAACGCCGCTGTTCCGCGCCATCTTCGGTGGCAATATCGACTGCGTGCGTATGCTACTCTCGGCCAAAGCCGACGTCGAGGTCAAAATGGCCTACGAGTACACGCTCCTGCATCGCGCTGTGGAGCTCAACCAGCCGGCCATATTGGAGCTGTTGCTGCAGCAGCACGAGCCTCCACTGCAGCACCCACTCATCGAGGCCATGGACACAGCGCGCTCTTCGGGGCTCACCCCGCTCCTGATGGCCGCCGAGAAGGTAAATGGGAAGTGGTGCTGGTCACCGCACTACGATTTGATAACGGGCCTAGAGGTATAACATCGATAAAGAAGTAATCGATGGAAAACTTGGAGCTGGAAACAAAATGGCTACTCCTGTCGAAGGACAGCACTTATAACAGCTATAACTCTTCAGCCAATCTGCATTAAATGTGTAATGGGCGATGCGATATTACTATAGCGTCAACCTGACCATGAGAAACTGGACATTATTGAGAATGATGGTAACCCCTGCACTAATCGACCCGGCGCAGTGTTGCTTAACCTCTTTGACCCTGGGTTTGCCGCTAGGGGTACATCGAGTGCGTGCGCACGCTGCTGCAGTTCGGCTGCAACACGCGTGCGCGCGTGGCCGAGGCGCACATCAACGCACGTGCGTGCACGGGCGAGACGGCGCTTCACCTGGCATCGTTGGGTGGGTTCGACGCCGTCGTCACCATCTTGTTGGAGCACGACAAGAGTCTGGTCTCCGAGAGGGACGAGGCGGGCTGGAGGCCGATCCACGCGGCGGCGTTTCACGGGCATCGCAAGACGGTGAGACGCTGTTGGGGGGACGAGGAGTCGGCGCGAGTCCAATGTTAGTCAGGTTAAGAAGGAATTCGCCCTAAAGACGGTGAAGATAACTTCTGTATTATGTTATTATCACAAGCCCAGGTGGATTTGGTTCAGTTGATGAACTGAAAAGTATACTGTAAGGTTGTGCCTGCAAACAAAACACAAGCGGTGGTGAAATAATTGATTTGTGAATAGGCTGGTCAAAGATTTCAGAATGATGATGAACCTAAGCTAGCCTATAATGAGGAGAGATGGACCCGTTGCCCACACATAGCTTACTCCTATCAAAATGCAGCAAAGAACACGAATCCGAAAAGAGCAGGATGTCCGTTCTAATCGTTGGTGTCGGTCACTGTTAAAAGGTGCGGACGCTGATCGCGAACGGCGCCGAGCTGTCCTCTCGCTGCACCCTGAAAGACAACAGCGAGCAGTCGGCGTTGGACCTGGTCTTGGGGAACATCACTCGCCCCGTCAGCTTCCTGGAGGAGACGTTGGATGCTTGTATCGTGACCAACAGGCGACCGGTCAACGAGTTGGACAGTGAGATCGTGCTCGACTTCAGCATCCTGTATCCGCGTGGCGATATTTACAACCAGTTGAAGGTGATCGACGCCCTCACCCTCTCCGGCAACCACCACGGCCAGCACACGCTCTTTCTGCACCCGCTAGTCGCCAGTTTCCTCTTCCTCAAGTGGCGCAAGCTCTGTGGCTTCTTCTACGGTCTGATTGTGCTCTACTTTTTCTTCGTCTTCTCGTTCACCATGCTGAGTGTAATGATTTACTACTACCACGACACGAAGCAGGACTTGCTGCCGGGCATGGACATCGACGCCGTCCGATACGTGGTCGTCGTGGTGACTATTATATTGCTGTTACTGGAGGTGGCCAGTGTGATACAGGTAAGCGGTAAAGGTCAACCCCACGGTGCTAAATGATCTTGGGGGAAACTCTGACTCACCTATACTAGTCCTGGAATGGGTTCAAATGTCGGGTTTATGAGCCATGCCATTACCAACGTCAACATATGCACTAGCGTTGGGTTTATAGGTTTAGTCGGAGTCCCAGCGTTAATGCTAGATGTCAGCTAACGAGCCGGCAACACATGGCAACGGCTGTTGCCACTAGATGGCGCTTGCGGTCGTCAATTAACACAAAACACTACGATTAAATTATTATAACTAACTCAAAATATCGATAAAAGGAGATCAATTGGTGAGGTTTGCATCAATGAAGATTATTTAAGTCTAATCAAGTCTCAAATGCGAGTAATCTGCAAGACAACGCATTTTCTTATCTCTCATCTACCACTTTCGTCGGTATTTAAGTCCGTATTTTTGGCGCAGGCAGTTAAAAATTAGCGCTGGGAACCAATAATCAACTCAATCAAGAATTTTTGCAGCTATAACTATAAGAAAACGTCACGAATCTCTGCTTTACCACAACGTACGCGACGTGCTTTTCCCCAAATGTAAGATACTTTTTCGCTTCCACCGACGAAGTTAACGTAGCCAACCCGAGATTCCCCCGACACGGTGTGCTATCGGCTCGGTTGTAGTAACGCCCCCGTCCCGCCAATCGCCCTCAGGTGCCGCTGATGTACCTGTTCGACGTGGAGACGTGGATCAAGACAGTAAGCTTCGTGCTCACGCTGGTGGTCTGCGCTGAAGCAGGACCCGTCAACGACGCCGTCTGGATCCGCCACGTCACGACGCTTGCCCTAATGCTCGCCTGGATGCAGTTCCTGTTCCTCATCTCGCGCGTGCCTCGCTTCGGGTCGTTCATCCTCATGTTCACGCGAGTCACCGGCAACGTCATCAGAGTCCTACTCGCCTTCCTCTTTCTCATGTTCGGCTTCTCGCTCGCCTTTATGATTCAGTTCCACGCACAGGCGCCGTTCACAGACCCTTGGAACGCGTTTGTTAAGACGTTCTTAATGATGACGGGAGAGTTCGACTACTCGGGGTTGTTCGAGATGGGCAGTGATGGCACGCGCATGCTGTTTGCGCAAATCATCTTCCTCGTATTTGTCATCTTCATCGGCATCTCGATGATGAACCTGCTCATCGGTATGGCCGTCAGCGACATCGCCGACCTCGAGGTTAAGGGCAAGATTACGCGCTTCAAGAAGCAGGCCGAGTTCCTCGGGATGCTCGAGAAGGTCGTCTTCAGCGCGCTATTCTTCAAGTTCATCCCGACAAACTGGGCGAAACGACTGAACCGACGCCGACAGGTTGCTGCTACCATCAAGATCAGACCGGGCTTGCCGCGCAAGGACCTCGAGAAGGTGCTGCCGAGCGTCTTGGTCGAGAACATCCTGTTGCGCTTGGGACAGACCTACCTCGTGGAGGGCGACCCGACTATCACCGACGTGTACCACAGTGTCCAGACGCTGGCGAGGAGTGTAGACTATGCGACCGGTGCACGTATCCGGCCTTCGGATCATATCGACGCGACGGACGTGGCGCCGAGGGTCGGCGATTTGACGGCGAGGCTGGAGGCGTTGAGGGTAGAGGTAGAGGAGCTGAGGAAGGCCATCGAGAAGACACAACGCACGTCGGTCCAAAATTAGCGTCTGTATGGACTGGCGATGCTTTGTTGGCGTCGATGCACGGCTGTGAACCTACACTAGAGGGAAACGGGGACATCAGGTGCAAACACGAAGCTCCCCATCCCGCCGAAAAGCTCTAAGTGAACCGCCGGCTTAACGCCTCTTTCGAAGTATAATACAACTGTTCTTGTGCCTATTGATCACCCATCTGATACCAAACCCAGTGCAGTGTTGCTTAACATCGCCAATTGTTAACCGGTGTAATCAAAATGGTAAGTTCCCAAGCGGTCACTCATTTAAATACTGATCCAGCGCAATGTTACGTTCAGGGGTAATAATATATTAAAATCAAAATTTACCAATTATTTATGTTTCCTAATTATGAATTAAAGTTACTTGAAAATTCGTATGTCAAAGTTGCGTGTTTTTCGGCTATGGGTGCTTAGAAAAAGCAAAGCTCACAAAAATAACAAATTTAAATTTCGCTCCCTTGCACTGACAACATTTGTCAGCTTGCAAATAAAAACTACGCATTCTCATTATGACAGGGGTTAATGATCCAAAGGCACAACCAAAAGCAGTATGATTGAGTAAGAAGTTTTGTTTGGTTACCGCAGCTTTCCAAGTTTAACCGAATTTTAGTGCGTGAGTTTTACAGCAAATGTCAATTCTATATTCGCGTGAAAGAGAGGCCACACGCTCTAGCTGATTTTCTTCTCCTTTTTTTATTCCAGTGAAAGCTGAACACACTTTTGAACGTGAGTTTAGGCTTTCATTATGCATGCAAATTCACGTAGAAATATAATTTTAAAGGTTGGCTCCTTTAGTTTCGGCAATCCTTCAAGACCCTGTGCCTCCAACACTCCTTTCCGTCCGCACGCCCACGTACAGCTTCAATGCAGATGACCTTCCTATTCAGATGGTTCCTATTTCGTCCAGACGAGAGATCAGAAATTGTTCATAATTAAAGTGCATAGGGAATTTTTTTTTCAAAGACATTTTATTTTATTTTTTTAATCATTTGCCAAATGTATACTTTTCAAATGCAAGAAATGAGAATGTAAATTTTCCTTTGGATCAAAGCGTATGCTTATCTTATGAATAAAGTCGATATTTTTATTTTCCATACAGTATACATACACGACGAGCACAAACAGGAAACTTGTACCTCTCCGAATCTCAATATGTGTTATGAAATTTTGAAAACGCGACGACTGCTATGAAACTTTTCATACATTTCAGTGCGAGCAGGAATACCACCTTGTCAAACAAGGTGTTTCCATAAAGCTGTGACCTACTTCGCTCTAGTCTGCCATGCAAATCTATTGAAAACAATTTGCTATCATCGCTGATGAAATATTGTTGTAATTTTAAACAGTGCTCCGTTAAAACACCGACAAGCTGTCAGGCAAAAAAAAAAAACTTTGGATTAATGGCGCGTTCTAAACATCATGGACATGATGCCCCACTAGGCAAGCCACGTGACACTTTTGTACTCCAATGTGAGTGAATTCTTGCAGGGTTGAGACGGTATTTCCACCCACCATCGCCACCGCAAAGAGCAACTCACTGCTTGAAATATTCTGCACGAGTTTGCTCACCAGGGAAAGAGATTTTCTAAATAAGTTTCCCTGAAGTTAAATGACATAGTTAGATAATTTACTTCTCCCAGTGACAGAGAACGAGAGAGGAAAAGGTAAAGGGAAGGATGAGCGCGGGCTCAAAGCTTACAATGTAAAAGCTGAATGTTCTATTTCCAGCATGTATATATCTCAGCTAATATACCCACATTCAAAAAAGGGGCAGATAATCTGTGCAGGATTGCTAGAGAGATGCTGCTACTTTTAGAATAGACGATTTTCGTTTTTGCTCCAGCAATTTCACGAGTAAATCGAATCTCGTGCGCGTAAAAGAGCGAAGTCACAATGCACGGAGTTCCCCAGAGGTAAGTGGTCCAAGAACGAGTGCAGATTACAGACGCTGCCCCATCGACCTTTCGCTAGCGCGCACTTCGCCGGATACGGCGCGATGGGGCGCGATTTCACGCTGAAAATATACTAATTTAGTAAAGTTGTTATTGTGTGTGTAACGGTTGCTAGGTGCAGATAAACATGATTTATTAAAGGGCAGCTTACAACGCCATGTACCGACTATTTGTAGCGATTAATCGAGGAAAATTATTGTTTGGAAGATTAAATTTTACCGAAATAGATCACATTCATGTTTAGCTGGTTTCAACAGCGACAACATCGATTTATAAATCGATGTGAAAAGAGCCGTAATTCGATTCTTGTAGGATTTCGCTGATTCAAGCTGGATGTGGGCGCAGAGAATCCCGATCTGGGCCGATTGCTACGTGTATTCGGTGGAGAATGAGCGCAAATTGGACTAGAGTGTCGAACGGCGTTTCCACGACGAGGAGCACAGTGCCACCGGGACGTGATCTGCCCACGCGGAAAGTTGAACGAGAATAAACCACCGTCGCATTGATAGGACCAACGTTATCGGGGGGGAAAAAATCTAGAACACATCCATTCAGCAAGCGTTTTGAGCTTTGTGTTTTGCTAAGTAGTTGGAACATCATTTACTTTTTGCTGTTTAAATGAAACTTCTATATGCATCAGTTTAAATTTATACGGACGTGTATTCCGCTGCCCAGGAACAAAACTATCGGCGGACTTGCATTTGGGATCACAGAAAAAGGTGAACCGTGATCTGCCGGCGGCAGAGCTTTGTGGTTTGCAGCAGACGTGTGAAAACTCGTGCCGTTACTCTGAAAACTTTAACAACCCAGGTCGCGACGCGCACGAGGAACTAGTTTGTATTCCCAGTGCAGTTTCCGCGGCCATATTTTCCGCTACTGCATTAACCTGGTGTCGGACACAGATGCCACCCCCGGGCACCCACCAGTCACCCCCGGCCGCCCACCACATCGCGCACAAGTTCACATGCAGTTATTGCGATGCATATTTCAAACTGCAATAATAACACTTCCCGGAATGCATTTAATTTTTTTGCCCTACTTTGGTCGAAAACATAACACAAACTGGCACCTGGCACAACACTGGCCGTGGCGAGTATTGCTTGTACTAATCGCCCGCACCAGGAGCGCGGTTAGCTTGGTGGATATGCGCACGACAAAGCGTTTGCACAACGGGCAATATTCTTTTTGCGGCATCGCAGCTCGGTTGTGTGGGTCGCTAGGTGCAAACAAGAACAACTGAAATTGGACAATAAACTTTCATCAAGGATGATAGCGGCAGCGGGGACGAGTGCGGGGGCTAGAAGATGCACTTGAATTGATATTTGACATGCTGTCACATATTAACTTCAGTATATCTCTTGGCGAGCATTAGAATTAAGCTTGGTAATCAACCTAAGCGTTGGCCAAAGATTTGTCAGAAATATTGTATCATTAATGCATATCATCAAAGAAGGTTCTAGAAACAGTAATTCTGAATATGATAGACGGTTGGCTTCAAAATATTCGTTCATGTGCTATAATGAAAATTGAAAATCTTGGGAATCAGTGCGCATATCGAATACGTTACCGTTGGTTGGCATGTGGCATGTGATCGGATGCTTGTCCACGATTCGCATGTAGGCAAACACTTGCCTGTTATCGACAGGAGCTAGACAGGAAGAGATTCTGGACTATTTGCGATCCACGGATAGCGTCCACGCGCTCTTCAAGTCTACCTAGAGGATTGTCTGCGTGGGAAGATTTATGTCGTGCTTTAGCCAATTACCGCAGTAATACGAAATAAATTGCCAGAAACTCGCTCGGCCATGAAAACTTCTGTTTGGAAAAATTAGAAAAAAGATGAGTCAGCTGTTTTGATTGGCTGCGGTCAAGCATGTGATAGAGTTACTAAACAATTATTTTCCAGACTTTACACTGTGGGCATGCTCTGTACGGAACGTAACGACGTGGCTATTTAAATTCTGCCTTATTTTCCACAACAATTCCATAATTTCTACAAGTGATATGAGATAACGCACTATAGGACCAAAGAGGGTTCGATTACAGCGGTCTATAGAGAGAGGTGATCTTACCAAAAATGCTTGCCTGCTAAAAAAAAAACACTTTCCTAAAGATTTTATGGAAGTGTTTTGGAAATTTGGTAATATTTTGGGAGTGCTTGTCGTTTTTGGTGTTGCTCTTTGATGAACTCGCCGCAAAGATCGCGTCCACGCTCCTCTCAAGACCAACTTCTGTCTGCAGAGATTGTCTGCTTGATATGTTTCTGTCTCGCGTTAGTCAATTACGGGAGTAATACGCAATAAATTGCCAGAAACTCGCTCGGCCATGAACATTTCTGTTGAGAAAATTAGAAAAACGATGAGTCAGCTGTTTTGATTGGCTGCGGTCAAGCATGTGATAGAATTGTTGAACAATTATTCTCCAGACATTATGTTGTGGGCATGCTTTGTACAGAACGTAACAACATGGCTATTTAAATTCTGCCTTATTTTCCACAACAATTCCACAATTTCTGCAAGCGATGTTAGCAACACGTACAACACAGGTTCAGAGAGGGCTGGATCAATTCATGCCCGCCACAAAAAAGTTCTCAAATTATTTGACAACCGGAAAAATATCCTGATTTCTTGGCAACAAATATAAAAGTGCGTTTGTAAAAATGCTAGTCTAAAAATTGTCAAAATATTAAAATATAATCAAAATGCACGCCATAAAAGAGTCCAAAATTTCCCCCCTGAACGTCGAAATCATGACTACGCACCAAAGAACAGCAAAACTTCGTATCCAGCAAGATTCTAAAGCTCGAAAGATGTCACTAAAAAAACTGTGGAACAATGAGTCGTACGTTTGAGTCAAACGTTTCAAATTTTTCTGCGGCTTTTGGGCACTATTCATTTCATTTTATTCATCTTAAATAATACAAATGTATTATTTTAAAGCTACCGCAAACATAAACGAAACTCTTTTATTTCAATGTGACTGAAAAAACTCTGCAGAAAATATGCCCTGCAAAGAGAAAATAATAAACTACATTGATATTTTTCTTTTCACGCTCTAAAGTTTGTGCTGCCCCAAAACTATCCCACTTGACCCTAGCAGCTAGATAGAGGCTAGATAGAGCCTAGCAGCATGGCTAGATAGAGCCTAGCAGCATGGCTAGATAGAGCCTAGCAGCATGGCTAGATAGAGCCTAGCAGCATGGCTAGATAGAGCCTAGCAGCATGGCCAGATAGAGCCTAGCAGCATGGCTAGATAGAGCCTAGCAGCATGACCAGATAGAGCCTAGCAGCATGGCTAGATAGAGCCTAGCAGCATGGCTAGATAGACCCTAGCAGCATGGCTAGATAGAGCCTAGCAGCATGGCCAGATAGAGCCTAGCAGCATGGCTAGATAGAGCCTAGCAGCATGGCTAGATAGAGCCTAGCAGCATGGCTAGATAGAGCCTAGCAGCATGGCTAGACAGAGCCTAGCAGCATGGCTAGATAGAGCCTAGCAGCATGGCTAGATAGAGCCAGCAGCATGACCAGATAGAGCCTAGCAGCATGGCTAGACAGAGCCTAGCAGCATGGCTAGATAGAGCCTAGCAGCATGGCTAGATAGAGCCTAGCAGCATGGCTAGATAGAGCCTAGCAGCATGGCTAGATAGAGCCTAGCAGCATGGCCAGATAGAGCCTAGCAGCATGGCTAGATAGAGCCTAGCAGCTTGGCTAGATAGAGCCTAGCAGCATGGCTAGATAGAGCCTAGCAGCATGGCTAGATAGAGCCTAGCAGCATGGCTAGATAGAGCCTAGCAGCATGGCTAGATAGAGCCTAGCAGCATGGCTAGATAGAGCCTAGCAGCATGGCTAGATAGAGCCTAGCAGCATGGCTAGATAGAGCCTAGCAGCATGGCTAGATAGACCCTAGCAGCATGGCTAGATAGAGCCTAGCAGCATGGCTAGATAGAGCCTAGCAGCATGGCTAGATAGAGCCTAGCAGCATGGCCAGATAGAGCCTAGCAGCATGGCTAGATAGAGCCTAGCAGCATGGCTAGATAGAGCCTAGCAGCATGGCTAGATAGAGCCTAGCAGCATGGCCGGATAGAGCCTAGCAGCATGGCTAGATAGACCCTAGCAGCATGGCTAGATAGAGCCTAGCAGCATGGCCAGATAGAGCCTAGCAGCATGGCTAGATAGAGCCTAGCAGCATGGCCGGATAGAGCCTAGCAGCATGGCTAGATAGAGCCTAGCAGCATGGCCAGATAGAGCCTAGTAGCATGGCTAGATAGAGCCTAGCAGCATGGCTAGATAGAGCCTAGCAGCATGGCTAGATAGAGCCTAGCAGCATGGCTAGATAGAGCCTAGCAGCATGGCTAGATAGAGCCTAGCAGCATGGCTAGATAGAGCCTAGCAGCATGGCTAGATAGAGCCTAGCAGCATGGCTAGATAGAGCCTAGCAGCATGGCTAGATAGAGCCTAGCAGCATGGCTAGATAGATCCTAGCAGCATGGCTAGATAGAGCCTAGCAGCATGGCTAGATAGATCCTAGCAGCATGGCTAGATAGAGCCTAGCAGCATGGCTAGATAGAGCCTAGCAGCATGGCTAGATAGAGCCTAGCAGCATGGCTAGACAGAGCCTAGCAGCATGGCCAGATAGAGCCTAGCAGCATGGCCGGATAGAGCCTAGCAGCATGGCTAGATAGACCCTAGCAGCATGGCTAGATAGAGCCTAGCAGCATGGCTAGATAGAGCCTAGCAGCATGGCTAGATAGAGCCTAGCAGCATGGCTAGATAGAGCCTAGCAGCATGGCTAGATAGAGCCTAGCAGCTTGGCTAGATAGAGCCTAGCAGCATGGCTAGACAGAGCCTAGCAGCATGGCCAGATAGAGCCTAGCAGCATGGCTAGATAGAGCCTAGCAGCATGGCTAGATAGAGCCTAGCAGCATGGCTAGATAGAGCCTAGCAGCATGGCTAGATAGAGCCTAGCAGCATGGCTAGATAGACCCTAGCAGCATGGCTAGATAGAGCCTAGCAGCATGGCTAGATAGAGCCTAGCAGCATGGCTAGATAGAGCCTAGCAGCATGGCCAGATAGATCCCACCCTCCGACATAGCCCGCACGACTGGATGTTGTCTCACGGGTTTTCCCACGACCGTCGCGACGCAGACCGACGCCCGGCGTAATCATCTCCCGGCGCGGCGTCGTTGCCGGTGTCGTGGGAAATATCAATCTCCCTAAAGAAACCAGGCTAATCGGCATCAGGACGCCAGTGCCATGACGCCTTCCTTCCTTCCGTCGTTTCTTTTGTCGCGGCGTCGTCAGCATGGGGTCTGCGATAAACCTCGCAGAGGCGATCAATCATAACTTTGCTTTGATGCGAGAGTCGGCCTCGGATTTACGTTGCGCTCCTAACCTTATGAGTTATGACCCACCTTGCTGGCAACGCGCACTGCGATTGCTGAGATTGAGATTAGTTGGCGGTTTTGTCACTGTACGTGGAGGTGAACAGAATTAGGATCGATTAGAAACCGGCTTCATTAGCACCCTCTAGCTTTAGAGGATCCCTACATTTGTGTATAACCTGCAATTGTATATATATATGATAGCATTTTTTAAAGATCAAGTCTTCTTTTCTTGTGGCGAATTAGAAAATTAGAAAACTTGATTCTCTCCAGATTCTCAGAACAGTTGCCAATCCAGCTTCACGGCTTATAAAGGCCGTGTATAGTATAGCACATCTTTCTTTGCACCTTTTCAGGACGAGTTTTCTTGTTACTACGTCGTCGTCGCCGCGTGCCCACCGTGCGTGGTTTTCCAGGCGAACCCCGCACGCACGCATGCACGCACGCACGCACGCGTGTAAAATCCGAGCACGCATTCCGGCGCTCGGCGGCGCGTGGGCTGATAAAACTTGCATGAACGATGACTCGCCGCCACCGAGGCCCATGCGCTCCGTATGGCCAGGATACAGTAACAGGGACACGACAAAAAGCTGGGATAGACAATGCATGCAGCCGCATGCATAATTCAGGCTCGAGTCGCATCTTCCGAGCTCACTTTCAGCTCGGTTTCTTTGTGAACTCATCGGTTCCCGGCGAAAGGGTCACGAGAAGAAATCCGGAGTCGCCGTCTACTTACGAGGAATATGTCAGGAAACGGCGCCCTGAGTTTTATTATGCCAAGAGTACAGAAATAGAACTGCGTACAACGGCAGTATGGGCCTGGAAAAGAAGCCATGCACCGATGTACTTTCAAGCCCAGAGGAATCGTTTTAGCTCTTGCTAGTTTCGTTGGTTTCTGCATAAGTTGAAATCAAATATGCAAAAGAATTTGTCTGGAATATAAAATAGAGACGACAATTCTGACTGATAAGGCGTTCGTTCACCCAAACACTAAAAGTATTTGTGCGAATTTGGGTTATTGAGGTATTACGTTGTCGAGGGTATAACCCGAATGGGTGGCAGGTCGGCAGCATGGAGTCGTCCCCACTCCCCCCCCCCCCCCACCCACCCCCTTATCGCGCGGTAATTGGTTTACCCTTTGGCAGCGAGCTGTGCGATTGATTTCCAATGCAAGCACCTATGGCACCCATCATGTTTTCATTGCGGGTAAAGGAGGAGGAGGGACGTGAATATTTGACAGAACTGATCAATAATCAAGTTGTTTTGTGCCTTGATTGGGACACCGCGATGCGATTGGACCAGAAGGTGGCCGGCGTCGAGATTCTCACAGTTGTTGTCGAGAACACCATCTGTGAGCCAATGGACATTCAGCATAGACGGGGGAAAATGCTTGACTGAACGGCTGTTTAGACACTTCAGCTAAAAAAAAAGGTTTTCTTTCTGTGAATTGGCATGGGGATAACTCGCGGTGCAGTTTTGGTGCACTGAATGCAGTAGAAAAGAATTATCCAAGTGTGATAAAAGTGATGGTTTTTAGACTCATGTCTACTTGATTTATCCTTAGCACTAGTTTTAAGAAAAACTATTTGCAATGGGTTTTCAATGCTAAGTAAAGGGCTACTAAATTTCCCGACGTTTCATAACTTGTACCTGTTACTTCTTCAAGGGTTAGAGCAGTCCTGACAATTTTTCAATAACAAAAAAATTGTTATAATTTTATGTGGTTCTTTTGTTATTGGAAAATTGTCAGGACTCCTCTTACCCTTGAAGAAGTAACTAGTATATGTAACGGAACGTCGGGAAATTTAGTTGCCCTTCACTTAGCATTCAAAACCCATTTCAAATAGTTTTTTTTAGTGATAAAAGTGCTAATGTACACAGCACAATGCATCTTCACCTCTGTGTTTTTAATTATTTGCTATTGTGCGAGGATTGCGAATCTCTGTAACCTTTATCTAGCTTTGCAATGGATAGTTGGCTGAATTACCATTAAGCTCTCATCTACAGTCGCGTGGTAGTTAATTGATTAGTTCTCTGTACACAATGATTATAGAGTACACAATGTTCAATCAGGAGTCGTTCTAATTAAAGATTCAAACGTTGGACGGGGTTGCACTGAATAAGCGGTCCCGCGCTCACGCCGAAACCGCGAGCGTCGAGCGAGACAGAATGATATACAAATATGACAGCACGGTACGCGATGAGTTTTGAATGCTGGGCATTACAGTGTGCTCAGTCGACAGCCATTAGTTTGGCTAATTTATTGGATCCCGGTCAATGGCGGACATATTTCGATCTTGACATCCGATAATGATGGACTGGATAATGTGTGTTTAGCACTACACCAGCGTAATTATAGCGTGCTGCAAAGGTCGTATTTACTCGCACAAAAATACATACCTACTAATACTGATAATGGAAATGTCTGCTCTCAGTTCAGAGCTGCTTTTGTACGTGAAATTAAAAAAATAATAATAATCGCCCATTACTTTTTTAGAGTAATTGAACGAGTTGCCACGTCGAGCACTGCCTTCTAGGTGCTTGCGATCAAAGATGGCGATCTAAGCGAGTTGTCAAGTGGGTATTGTGTGCCGTGGCATTGGCTTTGTGGCTCGGCAGGCATTGTGCTCGGCAATTGTTTCTGACACTCGAGTTACTCTGTGTGCCAACGACCACTACACAGCGATAAGCGAAGGCCATCAAGGGGAAAACCACGACCAAAAGGTGACTGACTGCACATTTACATTTTCCTCCCTATTTATTCGTTGCCGCAGGCATTTTGTGAATGAACTACGGCGAAAAATGCATACATTTCGTGTTAATAAAAGCAAGGGGCTGGAGATCTTTTAAAATTTACAGTGACTCTAGTGAATACAGCGAATTGTTGAACCCGTTTTCTTGTTCGGTAATTTACCAGTCTCGATTGCACTCGAGGATATATTTATCCCTGAATGTGCTCAATTCGTTCCGGTAGCCACTTACAAAAAAAAGTGATCTCAGGCATAAAGTGAAACTAGCGCTTGCTTGATGCGATTTCGCCGGCTTTTATGGAGAAACGTTGCGAGCCGTTTGCGTCGGTCTCGAAGCAGAAGGGAGATCAACTCAGGCAGATGAGGCATTGTCTTTTATACGACATCTTCATGCTGTTGTCTTGATCTTGTGTCAAGCAGAATGACTCGCGTTTCGTTTCCAGCCGTCAGCCGGTGAAAAATATGGCGTTGCGACTTAATTCAAATTTGTCACGAGCGTCGAGTCAACGTTAGTTAGAGACCATGACAATCAAACACGATAAAACTTGGTTTGGTTATTAAAGTAAAGTCGTTTTAGTTTCTATATCTGTGTTTGTTAAGGCCCCGAAGGGGCGTGGAAAGTTAACGTCGATATCTGCACGTTGTCTGTGAGTCACATGCATTTTCCATTAAAAGTCAGTCCTTTTCGCGTGGCGTACACACGAACCGTGCGGTGGAAAATCGCATCTCCTCGTGGAAAATCCTAAAACAACCGTCGCGTACATGCTTGTGTCATAAAACTTGCGAGTTTCCCGGACAATTTTCCTAGTTATTTTTCAAGTGCGAGAAAAGCCAGACTTTTCGCGCTCCAAAATTCTGCAGTGTGCACGTGTTGTTAGTTAAGTGCATTACCCTTTCAATTATAAATTAGTTTTCAGCACCGATTCATTGCCGACGTTCGTTGCTGGTGATATAACATTCAGCACGAAGAGGAATTATTGTAAAGACTTAAATTGGTTCAATTAATAAAAATCTATCATTCTAAGTGCAATCTATGTAAATTGAAACCAGTTATTCATATATTCCGAACCGCGTATACGTATATGTAAATCAAGTTTTCATTATAATTAACGAGAAGGTGTGTAATAGCAAGAAAAAAAAACGGTTTCACTTGAATTTCTGACTCAAATAGCAGACCAATCGTTTTATAAAAAGTCCATCGCTCCACCCTAGCGACAAAGCGGCGGCAGTAAAATAATACACACATCCACTCACACAAACACACACACACACTTATGAGTCAGCAACTTCATCATGCCAATAACCACAAATCACTTCGATAAGCCTGTCGACGCCGGCGTCGTAAAGACCCGATGAAAGACCGAGGCGGCGTCGCTGCTAATATTATCTCGCATGGCAACAAGTTATTGGCAAACGTCGGTCGAGAGGGTGTTAAGATTTATGTCGGCTCGAACTTATCGGTGATTGGTGTTGTGGGGACGCCGTCATCGAGATTCGTCGCCGAGCTGCAGCCGTTGCAACTCACGGTGCATTCGACCTCCACGCATGCGGCATGTTCTGAATTGTTGTGGTGTACTACAGGCCTAGCGGCACTGGTCTAATGGTATCGATTACTGAGTGGAATCGATAAAAAGGATAATGATGATGAACCTAACCTAGCCTAAAAGGTAAAATGGGAAACCCGTTGCCGGCACGCAAGCTTGTCCTGGTTAATACTATTATAGGTGCCACCGGCTTAACTTCTCCTCCGAAGGAGAGAAACAGAACTGTTCTTGAGTTTGCTGGCCACCAATCCGATACCGGACCCAGCGCAGTGTTGCTTAACTCATGTTCTGCACGGAGGGAAAACATGGTGGTAATCGTCGGGCACGTCGAGCCGAGGCTCGAACTAATGGCCATTTACGCGGTTCGGCTTGTGGTAGCGAACCACAATCCAGCGGGAAGCCACGGGTGGAAAAAAAATCTGCTGAAATTAATTGCTATTGGTTTTAAAATATCCAATTTAAACCTTTATTATGGGATAAAAATTTAATTGAAAGTCAATGATGCATGATCCAATATAGGGTGCCTCTAAACTACGTACTCAGGCCAAGTTTAGTCGTTAGGTTGTCCGCCCAAGGGTCGTGCTCTTTAGCGGTGGCGACGGCGGTTTCGTGACGGCGTCCCGACGCTCGAAACGGCGTCAATAGATGGGCCCTACATCTCATTCCCGCCAAAATCAGGTCCCCCCCCCCCCCCACAACCAGCAAAACGCAACGTCAGAGAGCACATGCACATTTTCCCACCCCGACGAACTAACGAAGTCGTCCCAACCTCCCAAATGTTGCGTGGGCATAGCGCACACACAGACCAGTACACAGAAAAAAAAAACAGTCGGCACTCTCCGGAACTTTCCACCCCGACGCCGTTGTTTTCCCCCCATGCGATTGGCCGGACGGCGTCGTTCCCGCGCAGAAGCGACGCCGCCGATTGGCCGCCGCCGATGACGTGGGAACGTCGCGTAGGTTTCTCTAATAATTATAAGGCGAGCTCGACGGCGTCGGTCGTGCTTTAGAAGAGCGTCGACAGCGTCGCCAGCAGCAACGTCCACCGACGACCGCCAGCCTCCGACGACGCGCCTGTTGCTCGGCACACGGAACGCAGCGATTCAACAAGTTTCGCGGCACTCACACCGTCGGGTCGAGCGATTTCACCCGTACCACCGCGACTCTGAGCCGCTGCACGATGACGAGTGGTCGAACAGCAACGTCCCTGGTCACCTACGCGACGGCGACGCTCCTGTTGTTCGCCGTGGTGTTGATGCCGCACACAGACGCCATAGATTTGAGTCGGCTTTATGGGCATATTAGCACCAAACGCAATGGTGAGTTTGCACTCGGCGGTGTCGTCGGCGACGCGCTCGGGACGGCGATCGAGTCACTGAATGTTACGCACAATGCACCTACTCCGGACTAGCGATCGACGCACGCACGCAATGCACCAGGGTGATTCTAAGAGAGTCACTCGACGAGCACAACATTACACCATGCTTAGACATTTTTCACGCACTTGTAAATTGTCACACAAAGTTACCAAATCATTGTGTTCGTACCTGCACCTGTATTGTCTATGCACAAATTGTATTCACTAATTTGCTGTTTTTTTTCCCACTCACCAATATTGTGTGTTCCAAGGGACAGGAAAGATAAAGGTGACAGTGTTCCACTGAGCTCCTGCCGAGGTAATCTCCGAGTGGTTCAGAACAAAGAATCCGGCTTTAGGTTTCAAAGCCGAGCAACGGTGAAAATTTTTGCGGAGCGCTCTCAGCGAAAAAAAGGGAGGAGGCACGCTATTCATGAAAAGTGTGAGATTTTTAAATTAACCAAAAGGAACGCGACGCCAGCACTTTATTTTTCACCTTCATTACAATCTTTTTACATAAAGAGTTGACTTTGGCGTCGAACTTTTTGCAATTCTTCGAAGCGGTATAAAGTTTGCACCGTGCTGACAACAAAGGAGGGCGAATCGGTGGACAAAGGTCCTTGTCTCTGGCATGGCGTGCATCCAGCACGCACCCCTGAGGAGTACCGAGTCGGTTGGGGGACGCCGTGCATGCCTCTGTGGTGGATGCACGGTAAGCGTGGGGCACGGGATCGATAAAACCGGGTATGCTACATTCATGTAGGTCAATCATTCTCTATACCGCACGGTCGCACGGTCGCATAGGGTCCGCGGCGTGCGGAATTGCGGGTCCTGCGATCGGTGGCGTCGTCGTCCTGGTGGTCGCCAAACGGCGTTCAAAAATAAAAATAAATACGTTTTGCTCGCTTCCTGCGCTTTCACGCGCCAATCAACGACAATTCAATGCTCGATGCTAGGAAATTGATCAAATTCCTTTTTACTACAACGACAATGAGGGTTCGCATTTTAACAGTCGCGATGTTTCAGCTAAAAAAAGACTCATGTGGAGAGCATGTTTTTGAAAAGGAAATTAAATGTACTGTCGATTAACAGCATTTTACATCGGCATTAGAAATAGCTTAAATTTGTTAATCTAGTTCGACGAGTATCGCGACCAGTAAATTCATGCCGGTAAACAAAACAGTTTCACAGCGTGCCAAATAATTTTCAATTCCCGTGCACCGAGAGGAAACCCTGAGTTATAAAATTGAATTCCTCCGAGCACTGATAGCAGAACGTGCACGCACCAACCTAACAGCACCGGGATATTGGAAAACACCTCAACGGTGTGGACAACTCTTGCCGCTCTCGCTGGCAACACTTTTGTGGAGGAACAATTAAAACCAGGACATTATTCTATTCGCGACTGTTGACGCGATGTTTCTGTTTGCCGACATTTTGTCACGGTGAAAAAGAAAATTCATTACAATAATGTTTGTACTGGATGCTGTCGAATAATATATATATCCAGGGTGTGCACATAGCTCTTTAATTAAGTCTGGTGGCGGCACGGATGGATTCGAATCCCCTTTGTGCTTTGAGCGTTACACCACGACCACCCAGTGATCAGGGGCAATACAATTCGGTTTACTGGTACATTCGCGCACAGCTTTTATGTGAGAGCAATTAAACTTGGGAGCTGAATCGGCCGAATCGAAATACTGTTGCAGAGATTTACTGTAATCATGGTAATTTCCGCGGAACCCGAGCGTCCCAACATTGTGACTTTCGTTTCATTAAACATACAGAATTGATTATTCACTTCATAAAAAGGTATGCGGCTCATTTTCATACAGTTTCAAATATTTGCTGTTTTTTTGTGTTTATTTGTGCGCATTTTTAACCCTGGGGGTGTATATAATTGAATGGGTTCCAAGTCAAACGGTATGCTGCCAATATCACGGAAAGAAGCTGAATCGGCAAGAAAAACCAAAGGAAAATAATTTTCCCCAAACTCCGACACAAAGAAAAGTATGCATCTCACGATGGTACACGTTCAGCATGCGAGGCGAGGCTGCTGATTTTACATCCCGACCCCGACCCCGACTCCCCGAAGAGTTTTCACTCAAAGTATGGACGCCCACGTCAGACTGCTAGAATAATTCGTCGGAAAACTAACAGGCACATGTTTTCGGTGGCAACATATGAGGGAGCAGCCACTCTTCTTAATGAGCTACCTTAGCCCCTCGCACTTTTCTTGCTTGTGTTAACCTTGTTTGGCGGAGGATTGTTCGATACGGCGGAGACGGAGGCATCGAGTGTATTGTAGATCGACGTTCCCATCAATCATGATCACCAGTGAGTGAAGTCTCGAGTCTAGACCATTACATCATACTGAGCAGCGCCCTCGCCCGGGGAGCTTAAAATCGAATTCACCCCTTAAGGGAATTACAAACCCAATACTCGCACCAAAGATATGTATTATCCTAGTCGATAGATTGAAATTCAAATTTAATAGAAACCGAAATGGCTTTGGTTAACATTCAAAAGCTTTTTGGATTTCCAAGCAACACAACGGGTAACTCGTGAGTACGGTGCAATAATGGCGAGGTAATATGTGCTTGTTAAATTTAACTCCGAAATTTACATTTTCAGTAGCGTTATTAAAAGCTGTGCTTACGCATACAAACGCATAAAGAATTTTAATGCTCGGCGCTTGGTAGTTACCATGGGCGCAAATTCTCGGCGTCAAAATTAGCTTTTTTCTTTTAGCAAACAAAGGTCGGGCTGCCGAGCTGGCCGGGGTCACGTCAAGTGGCGTTTGATCTAAATTAATGGAATTAATCGTGGGGTTCGGCGACGGCGTCGCGACGGCTGAGGTCGCTTGTTGCTCGAGCGACGAGCGAAACTCAATGGCAAACGCCCCGGGACCCACGTCTCAATCTACGCGCACGAAAGTTTTGTGAAACTATTTACATATGTTTCAAATAGCAATGAAGAAATATAAATGTTGATTTAAAAACCAATTTCCTAGCAACCCGAAAGTCAGTTCGCAGTCTTACTTCTTACTTTTTGGCAGCGATATTTCATTCCTTTAATAAGGACGTCAGAAACAGTAACTTTCTTGCCTGTGCGTGATCTTTTGCTCTTGAATCGAAGGCGAAGCGTTCATTTCCATTTACCCAATCAATTTCCACCAATTGAATTGTGCTTGAAGCTCTAAAAGAAGCTGAAAGCAAACGCTTTAAAGAGAGCTGCAATCCTCAAGCTGCAAATAACAACTGTGTCCTCTTCATGTCGCTGATTACAGTCGCCGCCTCTCAAGGATCTAACTATACCTGATCCTGACAGGACAAATAACGTGATTTCAAACCCGTCATGCCCAATCAGGAGCACCATGGTATACCTATATCCAAGGAGGGGTGGGCGTCAAGAATGTGGTGAATTTTAATTTTCAAACTCCCACGTCAGCGTCGGCGGTTCGAGCGTCACTCTGACAAGAAAGCAAAAGAAAGTGACAAGTCAGACCCCAAACTCCCAGCGGCGAAGCTCTGGGAAAGAAAGCTGTTAATTAAAACGTAGTGTTAGCGAATATTCGAGTTGCGAGATTCCAGTTTCGAGCATGTAGCAGCTAGGTTGAAACAATCCTTGTATAACGAGGTCGAAACTTGATGTTTTGCATGACGCGGCGAAAGCTTATCTTGGGCTAATTTTCTTCGGTCCTTTTTAAAAAATGGGTAAAACGAATACGAATGGGAATTCCAAAAATATTAACTAATGCATTTTCCCATGCACTTAGCTGACAAGCCGGAATGTTTCGTCCCACTGCCATGGCCATGACTTTAGCTAATGCAAACTTAGAGAATAGCTGAGTGTTTTTCGACTCACGAAATCAGGGAATCATGGCGTGTATTTTTTCAACGTCTGCACCCAAAATGCAGGCTACGCGTCGCGTGTCCTTTATTGCGACTTCCCTTTGGTTTGCTGGCGCCGAATAATTTGCATGGAGAAGGATCACGCGCGCCTTGTGGAAAAGATCAGGCAACGGACGACGCGTTCCGTTGCGGTGGTGACGGGGAGGTTGTCGTCGCTAGCACTCAGCCTCTTACTGAGCGAAGATCTTGCTTTGTTCCTCGAAGCTCTGCAACTTTGTCCTTTCACCTCAACACCTCGTGTGTGCGGTGAACATGCACTTGCTTGTTCGGCGGTATGTACAGTGTCGTCTTCTTCTTAGAGTTGCTTCGCACGCTGCTGACATAATCAGCGGAGTAGTGTTCGCTTTCCTTACAAATTAATCTATTCAAAAGCAACTATACGATAATATGAATAATTAAAAGATGCATTTTTTGACGCGAGTTCTTCTCGTTACTTTTGAGAAATAACGCGCTTCAAATTTAAACTCCAAGGGAGAAGAAATCTATTTGCCGGCGACTATTAAAATATTCATCGCGCGAACGCGAAATAAATTGAAAGCCAGACAGTTAAACTGTTTTCAAATTGAATTCCAGCCACGACGTTGTGTAAGACTCAAAGGAGAAATGTATCTAGTGGGGCGTGTGTTTCTGATGTCCGCTGACAGGTGACAGACACGAAACGCTGGCAGTGCAAGTTAAGGTAAGTAAGTAACTCCACCGTGGTGTCCAGGGTGTTTGGAGGGGTGAGGGGGGCGTCGAAGAACTTTGGTCTCACTGATGCCAAACGACGTGTTCATTGTCGACTAAAAGCGGCCCATCATTTAGCGCCGGTATTGTGTCGGCCCGTGTCGGGAAGAAGTTCGACTCTGCGTCCCAGGGGACGCCGTCGTAGTCGAGCGAACGCGCGAAACCGTCGCCGAAAGCGCGCGCAAGGAAATTGCTTCGACGCGGCCAGACGACGACGCCGTGGAACCTCGTTTTCAATTTCGATCGGGACACATTTCACGCGAAGATAGCCGGCGTCGCGACGGACGTCGAAATATGTGCGGACGCCTCCGTGAAACGAGACGAAGTTCGGAAAGTGCCGTAAAACATTTGGCGCTCTCCGCTTACACCTTGCAAATGAATGCTTTTGTCGGGCAGGGGAAATGATATCGCTTCGCTTCTGTCGGGACGACCGAGTCGCTCAGCGAACGGCGTTGTTGTTGAATAATTCACACACAATTCACGCGTGATGCGTCTCATATTCGCGTGCCACGGAACAGTCAGGGCGCCACGGTGGCAGCCGTGATGAGAAGGCACGAGGAGTCGTCATTATCAAATGAAAAAGTGCAGAATGAGCTCACGGAAAACACATTCGCTGCTTGTTGGTATGGCTGAGCTCGTCAGCTAATAATAGAAAATGAACTTGTACCTCCATTTTGTGCCCGCGAAATTGGGTATGTAACAGACAGAAATGAAAGTAATGAAATGTGTAAGTCTTCGGTAAATGAGTTTTGATGGTCGAGGGTAGTTTAATTGGGCATGCTGCGTGTTTGTAATCTGTAGATCAACTGCGTGGGTCAGGAACCGCAGAATGTTCGGGAAATTGACGAATAGTTGTAAAATGCACGTACAAATACCCTTCGGAAGCGCTAGTAAGCGAGGAACAGTAAAATTATGACAATTTTCTTAAAATCCTTGTTAGTTTGTCAAAGGTGCCGATCAATTTCAATGTATAACGAATGACTAACTATCTAGGCCAACAGATTTTCTTCTGAAAACTTAACGACATAATTTATTAACGAACGCCGACAAATAATTTAATTTCAAATGAATTATTTATGACACTGATAACTTAAGCACCGGTGGAACTTAAGCTAAAGCTGAATGCTAAGCCGTGAGCTCTGCCATTACAGCCCACGGTGCTCTATGGCCGATGAATTAAATCATGGCGTTCAAACAATATTAAGGCATAATACGAGTGAGAAATAAGTGCCCATCCACCTCCTACACCTCCTATCTCGGTCGTACCTGGAATGTGTTCTAACTAACGCGTCGTAACGAGGTCGTAATTACTGCTGACAGGGATAATGAGAAGTAAGACACCAGCATCTTCTCGTCTCTGTTTCGCCACATGCGGGAAGCGTCGAGACGCGCTGCTAGTTAATTGTAGATAAAGTCTTGTTTATCCAGGAAAATTCTACCCACGTTCCAGAGGGAAAAACGCTAAATAAAACCTGGAATACGGCGAAATGGGTCGAAATTTTGATGTGAAGTGTCCTCTAGCTACTCGCACGTAGCGTGTTGGGCAGGGTTTGGTGGTGGGATGGGGGGGGGGGGGGGCAATCATCATCAGCGCACGGCACCGGACATTGGCGAGGATTGGAAAAATGTGGAGGTTCACACTGCGAGGCGTTGCAAAGGAATCGCACGACACTTGGTGCGGTTGTATTGCACGAATATCGGTGTGCATGTCGGTGTGCATGGTTGTCTAGTTCTCGACCTATTTGAACCGCGACATACGTCGATAGAAGACGATGGGTGGGGGTCGAGCGTCGTGAAATATTAACAACCGAAGGATACTAAACGACAGTAAAAGGGCTCCTACAAAATGCACACCGTATGTTTCTGGAGATTGACGCAGTGCTGGCTGTACGCACGTATTCAGTACTCGCACTCGACTTTTTTAAAACCAGAGAGTGTCGTCTCGTAAAAGAGGATATAATTGCGTCTAAATTTTTCAAGTGTACAAGATTCATCTCAAAGCTTCGTGTTCGTGGAAAGGTTATTCGATTACCAGCTAGCGAAAAGCTGAGGTCAATGGGATAGAAGCAAACTGTAGTCGATTTCTTGATATAACTTTTTGGTTTTTCATGTTTAAGCGGACAGAGCCGGTTCGGATCGGTAGCGGTCCGGTTCTGCCAACGCCTTGGGATGCCAGGGACTACCAGGGGTGGGCTACGTGTCAAGTACAAGTACCACGGGAGTGGCGGCGGGGGCGGTATGCCCCCGAGTAAGTGATACGTTGTCAAAAGCGCTTCCAGAGGAATTACCATCAAGCTCGGGTGACAAAGTCAGGGTGAATCAGCAGAGACTTCGACAATGTCACCGTTGTGACGCCCCACACCCCCCGGGCAGACATTTTGGTCGATAGCCCCGAGAAAAGAGCAGCAAAGAAATACGATGCCCTTTGACATTACTGTCAATGATCGAGGAATGTCGGATCCAACATTTGCCACTGAGTATTAATCATAACACTTTGCAGGTCAACACCGATAGGCGTCAAGTGTGTGTGTTACATATCGTTCAGCCGTTTTTTTAGCCAATTACCGACGTGGCCATATTTTTCCAATTTATTTCTCCTCGCCCCTAAGTGGGTACGTAATGTTGACTCAAGCGTATCGACTCTGTCAAGGGTATATCCCTAGCATTCACAATCGATATATCATTCTCCAGGCCATTTTCCACCGAACATTTTTCTGCCCGATGAAAATGTCCTTGTGACTTTTCCACACACACACACACTCACACATGACAATTCGCATTTGTATTTACTTTTCGATTCACCCGGATGCGCGATTCTGTCTCCCGCGGGGCTCTAGTAGCCCTATTTTCTGTTTTAAGTCTTTTTGCCGGCACACAGCGCACGTGGACGCCCGACGTCGGCGTCGGACAGAGGCGTCGCCGGTTTCTGGCTATTTACGGCGACGCCCTAGCGACGCGTACCAACTCGATTACACGCGGATTCGAGATTTTAAACCGGCAGCGGTCAGCATGTTTCAATTTATTTTTCCACTCGTCGATGTCGAGGTTTTTTTATACCTTCGAGATCAAAGGCTCGGCGAGTTCGACAAAGCATCGAATCGGTGCTCGCCGAGTCCGGGGCAAATTGATTGATTGGCCGAATCGTGTTGAAATTAAAAAGGGAGCTGCAGGTTTGGACCACGACTGCGTTTAATTATCGCAAATAAACGAGGGTGGGGATTAGGGAGACTGAACTGGCGCTAAAATCGTGAGGGATTAAGTGAGCGGATTAGGTCCTTACAGCGCGATGATTCACATCGGCGTCCGGCGGAGCGGCGAGAATTACGACGGGCTAATTGGACTCAGCACGGCTTTTGTCCACGTGTTTCGTAACCCGGGGTCGGGACAGGCCGTGTCCATATTTCGGAGAATATCACACTTGTTTTAAACAGGCCTGATACTCATGTCCGTGTATTCCTAACTTTACCAATTGGAAAATAAATAAATCAGTTAATCTAACAAAGAAAGCTCCTAAAATGACTGTCTTGCTTTTATGATGGCCATTTTTAAAGATATTCTGATATTAGGATGAAATATTATTTAAATTGCAATGCTTGCAATGCGTGGGGTATTTTATTATTAACAACACTATAACCGTCTCAAAAATTGATGCCCAAACGCGAACTCGAACCCCGATCTCCACCTATCGCGGGTGTTGCTCTAACCCATTGAGCTATTTAGACACTGGCTATTTAAGACGATTTTAGTGTATTTGACGGTTATAGTGTTGTTAATAATAAAATATTCTGATATAATCTTCTTCTCTAACAATGCAAAACTAAATAAGGAACAATCTTTGAATATGGCGCTGCAAAGTTTGCTGGATACGTGGCGTAGTTGGAAACATGGCGTCATTGTAGGCCCCTCGTAACTAACGGCCCAGTAGTGCCACAACGCGGGAGCTTGTCATCCAGACTTTTACAGAGTGTCAAACGGGATCTATCACCGCCAGAACGACAAACCGCTGACAAACGCTGTAATCCATGCCGCCGAGGTCACGCTCAATTTCGATCTTTCTGTCATTGACTTTTTAAAACCCCGTACGTTACGATTGGTTTAGAATGCCGTGGGAAATACTTGTGGCAACATTCCTACACCGACATTTATTATGCTTGGTGACGCGCTCTCCGTAACGTCGTTGACAAAACGAAATTATTCCTCGTCGCAGTTCGCTCCTGTTCTACGTTCGCTCTTGTTAACACAGAGAACGTCTTGTGCCGACGAAGACATTTGAAATCTTAATACCAACGCGAGCTGGCAACGTAATAAATTGTGTTCACGTATAGATACAAGCCGTCGTCGCTGTCGTCGACGTTGAATCCATTTGCCACGCTTTTCCATCAACTCCGTGGGCGCTCGGAAAATTTGCAAGGAAATTCCGGGAAAGCGTGTGATGGGGCGAGACAAGCCGTGTCGAGTACACGCCCGGAAAAACTCGGGGCAAACACGGGGTGAACATGGGACGCGGGAGGCCTCCTGAACATAGAAACACTTTCAGAGCTGTATTGTTCCCCGCCCTGCCCCTGGCCCGTTGGTTCACCTGAGGGCTGCGAAACTGGGGGCATATGGCGACGGAATGGAGCGATGAGGTGGGAAACTGGAACGGTGCTAGATAGGTTTTCTGTAGGACGACAATATATTTTCGGCAAACTGGTTGCTTGGCGGCTGCAATATTTTCCAATCGGCTCGACAATTTATGGGGATCGATTCTGATAGACACTTTTTCGCGGGGGATTTTCACAGAGTTACAATTTCCCGAGCAGTTTTCCCGTTCAAATACTAGCACTGAAATAAAAGTAGCAGTCTGTAGCATTCACAAACTGCACAAGTTTCAGGTTACTTTTTATTTTGGGATGCAACTGAAATGATGTTAAATTGAAATTTTTATTTAAATATTCGCAAAGGTACGTAGCCTCCCTGGGGCTTTTTCATTTTCAAATGTGATTCGTTCTGTAAAATAGACAGGAGGAGGAGGAGGAGAAACGAAGCATACCAGACTTTATTTATAACCCTTCGCAAACACGATGAGAAAATCACAAGAATACGGGGTGAGATGGACTGCTCAGGCGAGCGACCGCAAAATGAACACACCTGACAGTTTGCTGACGCGAACCGATCCAGGAAGTAGAGAATTAACTTGACGATGCCACGCCCATGTCAACGTCAACGTCAACACCAAGCCAGCTTTAATTTCGTCCACGCTTAAAGCAAGCTTTAACACGGCACCTCCACCAAGCATGGCACTTCCACTCAAATCGTTCACCTATGAGCGGAATCCATCATTAAACTTGCTAAAAACACAGCAATCGCCCCAAATAAAAGCCAAAATTAGCCCAAATCAGAATAAATGTGTCCATAAGTGACAGTTGGAGCATGAAGTAGATTCTCGGGGGAACCACCGTGAATTTCCCAACGCATATTTTGACAAAGCATAAAACAAAGTGCGTTCAGTTTTCCTTTCCCCGACCAAAATCTGCACTGTCTCTGCACTCCGACTAAACAATTGGCGAGCTGTACCAGTCATGTTTACCACGGGCTCGTTGATTGAACGGCGGTCACTGCTTTGAAATGCATCTCGTGACCGAAACAAGCAACTGGCCGCCAGGCAAACAAACAAACAAGCAAGCAAACAAACAAACAAACTGACGCACAAACAAAGGCTTGTGTGAGCGAGCCACGTCCTGCAGAGCTTGCTCCTAGCAACGCTATTAGTATGGTTATCACAAAGTGGTCAGATCACAATCGCCGCGAACTACATGCAGTCTGGTAGGAGCTCGTATTGAAAGAGCTGCCTAGAAGGGAAGTCCACTGAGGAATACCGAGGTAAACCACTTTATTACAAGCAAATCAAGTCGGAAATAATCGGTCAAAGTTTGGTGATATCCCCTAATAAATACGGTCACATCAAAGTTAAATCGTTCCAGATATTCCTTTCAGACATTTCACTGCACTCAGCTAACTCTCGTAAAACAGGATGTACTACGTCCTAAGGGCTTTCTGTAAATCCGCATGGATAACAACAGGTATAACGTGCCTTGCCCAATCTCCAACCTATTGATCCACAAGCGGGTATGGGGGGGCTTACTCGGCTATCTACGACTTCCGAGGAAAGATTTCCTGGACCGCTCAGCACGCACCTCGCTGATGGTGAGCGCGATCATGACTCGGGAGGCGGGACTCGACGTTAGGGTTGCATGTTGCCCACCAGGAAACGCAAAGGAGCCGCGGTAATTAAGAAATACGTCTGCCGAAATTGCGTTCATTGCTATTTAAAGTCCGTGTGGTTTAGGAACATTTAAAAAAGATCCAGTATTTTGGCTGAGATTGTTAACTACGTTGCCGATTGAAATGTAATTGAAAATGGAGCTGTGTATTATTTTAAACTATTTTACTGTATAAAGAAAGTTATTTTTGTCTATTGAGGGTCATCGTCTCGTGACAATTGGCAACCAGGACACGGACGCACAGCCCCCTGGATTCGGCGAGGGACGCGCGCAGAAAATACAAACAAAATTGCCAACCAGCAGACGACGAATCGGGAAAATACTTCAATTTTCCGATGAATTATTCATAGCTTTATTGTGTTAGCTGGACGTTGTTGACGGTTTGAAAAATACAGCCTTACGTTGCTATTGTACGTTGTACGTCGCTGTAGTATGCATCGGAAGCCATAAAGACAAATCAGAAAACGCATAAGAAATGAAAGCATGTATCATGCACGCTGTCAATTCCTACGCTATCGCGATGTCGTCCAATGACAATTTGTCTTTCACAGTAAGTGGCTCGTTCGACCAGCAACGTTCGAGTGTGCGCTGAATTCCGAGCTCAGTTTACCGCGTGTTGGTGTATATGTACACGATCACAATCACTCAGTCGATACTGATTTCATAGCCTCATTTTATGACTCGTGATAAATCTGCGACCGCCTCGGGCTTTCGCTTTCGCTTTCATTTTCCTGTCGGAAAGATTTGGTTCACTTCGTGTACATGCGCCGAATTTTCTCTGGAAGGAAACTTTGGAAAGCTTGCACACACAGCGCCTGGAAAACTTGTTGCCAGTACACATATAGACTCTCGGTGAACGGGGTTCGCGTGAATGCGGCTTGTTTGACTGGAAATTGAACCAATGCCTAACTGTAACTAAGCATGGCGTGCACCTAGGGAGCTCGTTTTACTAACAAAGTGCTGGTAATTTCAGTCATATAAAAAACCTTGCCTCTTTACATCCAGTAATTACAGAAATTAAACTGTAATTTTACGCATAGCATACCTGTGTTTCATTGGCCGGCAGGCGGCTGAAAAAAAGGTGAGCCAAGGAAATGTCAGGGTATTTTTCTGTCGCGCCCTGCGCGTCGAAGAAAAGGCGGTGGTAAATGTCACAAAAGATAATTGCGCTCGCGGCGGTTCGAAACGCAATTACCCGGCGCGTTCGTCGGTGGCGCGGAAAATCTCGGAAAATGAGCGACATACGTCATGGAAATAATTACCTAATTACTGAGCGACTTCGCGACGCCGACAGGTAGGCATGTAGGTGTGGCGGGAGTCGTGTTTCGGTGGGACGAATCCAAATTAGTCGAGGGTGGTCTCGGGCGATGTGCGGAGAGGCGTCGAAGAAGTGGTTGGGCTGGGATAAACAGAGAGATTAAAATATTTTCAAATTGGGTTTTCAAACGCAAAAATAAATCAAGAAAATTCTTAAAATTCACTTAAATTCACTTGATTTTACTTTGCATTCAATGACCAGTTGGATATTTCTAACGAGTGCCAAGACTAGATAAATTAGACATGAAAGCAAGTAGGTCCGTCGTGTAAGTGAATGTAAGTTATGTTGACATGAGTAAAAACTATAATTAGTTCTTTTGAGTCAGCTTTCAAAGTAGCAATGTGACTCAGTTTCTGCAGATGACAAGTTAGTATTCGCGCTATTTGGTTAGTCTTCAGGTAGCTCTCAAACACTCGGACACATCGCCGGTAGATTTCATATTGGTGAAGTCTTCGAACTGAATCATTCAGTTTCAAAGCCACACACATTTTCAAGGTCAAATGGAGTCGAGCTTTCCAACCAGACATTACTTCGGGCTATGATTTCCCGCTTTGACTGAGGAAACTTCTTTGACAGACAGACCGCGGTCGCCACCGAACCCGACTTTCCGAGCCAGCCAACTAATTGCCTACGAGTTGGCCTAGGATCTGGGGGGAGGGCGCTTTACAGAACGCTATCCGAGATCCAGCTATTGGACGCTGAGCCTGTTGGCCCGTCACTGAGCATATGTCTTACCACCTCCGTCTAGTCAAACCCTCATACCATAGCAAATGAATAACGCATTTCGACGCACATTCCGCGGGCTCATCAAATCCGGATTATTCACGAGATCCGTTGGATTTGGAGCGAGCGAGGCGAGGCGACGGGAGGTCTCGCTTCCGTGGGCAACATTTGGGATCTGGCTGAGACAGAGGGGATGTATAGACGCCGAGACGGATGAGACGGATTGGGAACCAGACGACGAAGGGATTAGCTCGGTGTGTTCAAAACGTTCTTGGAAAATCGTAGCTGTCGCACACAATGTATGTGGGTAAGGAATCGAACATCGAAATGCCCAGATAAACTCATATTTCTGTTTGGTTTCTATTTGTTTCTAAATCGCTGTCACGTTCTCGGTTCTCCAAAATAAATATGAAGTGTATTTCATTATAAATATGAAACATTTTTTCCTTTTCGGTGTCATTTTTACCGCCCTGCCCCCCCCCCCCCCCCCCCCCCCCCCCCCCCCCCCCTCACCAACGCCGAGCATATAGGGAGTAATTGTGTAAAGTTTCCGTCAACTTTTTACCCCATGGCTGTGTAGTCTGGTGGCCGCCGGTAATTGGGTCCAAACATGACCAGACGACACGACCTGACATTTTGTAAGCCGTGAGTGGGGGCGGTTTGGGGGTAATTGACAATCCTTGGAAAACCATTAACTCTGAACAAAAGAAGCGTTGTTGTTCGACTCACGCGTCTCACCAAGCTCACGTCAAAGGTGGACTCCAATGGTCGAAATGTTGAAGTGGCGATTGTGGAATGAGTTATTTTTAAGCAAATGAGTCTCTATAATTATTTAGATACATTGTTTTTTTGCACTCTGATACTGGTTCGAAGGTATTTCTACATTATAATACTAGTTCGAGTATCGCATGTGCAATGGTTAGTAGGTCTGCTGTAAAAGTTTTCCGTTTCGGAGTTTTGCAGCAGTTTGGAAACTTTGTGAATACACGTGCAAACTTCGACCAGTTTTTACCACCTCCCAGCTGTCGGTCCATCACGCTTTTCCGCGAAAGAAGCGACCTGCCTCGCCAAGTCGGCGATAGCACCCAAGTCTCCACTGTCAAGAATCGACCTCCGACCTTCGTACCGACGCCTCGAGTCGCTACGTGGTGCCCCGTTACCTACTTGACTCACTTTTCCTGGCAGAAATAATGGTACTCAATAGGTCTGAACGACTAATTTAAATAATATCTCTTTGTTATTCGAGTTCCGTCTCGAGAAGAGTATATAAGCATGAGTAACTCTTACGTGTTGCTGCGATCTCACAGAGGCATTGGAGAACCTCACTTTTTACACCGTTTCCTTGATCTGCGGCAGAGCGAGTGCTTTTAAAACAATGTCGCCATCTCGACACAATTCTGTCAGAATTGTTCAGGTTACAATTTGCTCAAACGTTTCCCCATTATTCGACTCCCAAAGCGCGCTTTTGCACAAAATGGAACAACGAAAGTAATGTACGCTTTCAAGTACTCTGTGCAATCTATAAAAGACTCGTCTCATTCAATTCCCGAGAATTTCTGTCACAAAAACGTGACCTTTTCGTTCAATATTATTATTCTTTCGTATGCCATTACTATTATTACTACGGAGGTTTTATTAAAACGCCGAGGTAGAAAAGTGACTTCTCTGTGAAACGAAATGCTAATCAAGACAGAAATGTAATTATTTCTCCGCCATTCGAGTCTGTGCACATGTTTTTACAAGTGTGTGTGTGTGCCGTGGCGTTCGCTCGCAGAGGTACGCGAGTTTAATCTCTCGCGTCGTCGCTTCTGAAATGGCGGCAACTCCCCGAGGAAATAGTTGGAGCGCAAACTTGCGGCAATTGTTATACCTTACCCGAAAGTTATACCTACAATGTAGATGGTAGTTTTGCTAGTTGGTAGTTGGCAGTTTCTGTGGGTAGATTTGCAAACGCAGCTGTCAGATTGACGCTGGGCCACCAATCATCCGACGCTAATCCCGACTCCAGACTCCAGACTCCAGACTCTCGAATCCAGGATGGACGCACTGGATGCGAATCTACGTTGAATTTAGCTCGGCGAGTCGCGAGTTCATGCTACGAGTTACGACGGGACATCGGATCGCCTGGTCTGATTACAGCGCTGTGAGTGACGGAGGGTGAATTCATGGTACATAATTTATATCGCAACGCGTTTCTTACCAAACAGAAAGATAGCAATGTTGGATTTAGAACTTACAAAGTTTAAAAGCTGATTCGAGTTAGGCGACTTCTATGTGCTATCACACTGTAAATCAACTCGACAAAGACGGGATGTAAGTGATCGGACCACGGTTTGGCCAGCACGATTGCAAATCGACACACGGCCACACGCCCACACGAAATGACGATGAAAACCAGCGAATAGCGTGCACGTTCTCGCGAGAAACATTCGGCGAAAACTTTTGAATTAATCAAGTGCGGTGCCAAGTCTCAGCGGGGCAGACTTTTCAAAATTTAAATCTGCAGAACGTAGCTCGTCTCACTTGCTAATGCATGGCACACATCCTCCTAATTAATAACTCCTGCAGGAGAGCAAGGACGGCTGAGTTCCATCATCGCACAACAAAGTATGATACGTTTCCCCGCCTTTTCTTCTCCCGACTCGACGCTTCCTTGCGCCAGGTTTGCTACACTAGGGCCGGAGTTATCACCTTTGTTTTCCTCGTATATTAATGAAGTTAACTCAGATTAATCATTCATACCTTGCCTGAAAGAGGTTTGAGAGCTAACTTCTGAGTGCGACGCAATTGCACTGCGCTTTTGAATGCTCATTTCGAAAGACTCTTTGTATAATAAGAGCATAAGACGTTTGAGTCATCGCTGCAATGGAAAGGCGTAGGTGTAGCCGATTCAAACTTAGCGTGTAAATTCTAATTTGAATAAGACGGTTGTGTCTTAATTGTTATCTCTGTTGCATAAGTTTCGCTTAAGCAATCAGGATTTTGATGAGGCTGGTCGAAAAAGAAAATGAAGTCGTTTGTCAATCTGGCTTCGCCTGGCCGCGGTACTTGTCGGTCTAATTGCTCTAAGCGCGCGCTCGGGACATTACGCCGAATTAAACTTCTCTTGCTGAGCAAAGTGCTTGTTAATTTCGTTTTCAGCCCGGTGGATCCTTTCAGCTGTCAACTACTTTGTTCGTTGTCGGCTGTTCTGAGATAATGTTAAAAGATTATGAAACTATTTATCTAAATAAACCTATGCTAGAAGTTTTAAGAGATTTCTAACTTTCTGCGGATAAGTTTTGCCTCTGGATATATTTTCGGAAGTCGGCGTCGGCTAATGAGAGCTCGTTGCTGTAACGACAGAGAATTGACATATCCGCGAGACAAATTACTAATGATTCAATTGCCATCAGTTATTTGAGGAAACATCGGCGAAACTTGTTATTGAATTTCATTACTGGAAATACGGTAAGATCCTCTAGACGTAAGGTGTGCAAGTAATTAAATAAACTTCTAGAGCAATTCGCAACTTCCTTGTATTTGCAGCCGTAAATGAGTGAGTCGATGACGAACTAAGTCATCGCTCTTCGGCGCTGAATCTTGTTTGTTTGGAGACAGTAAACTAGACGGAGGAAGATTTGATGCTTTAGCTTTCCGTGCCCAAATATACACATCGCCCATTTGGAACGTTGTGAAGGAGTGCCAGGCATATTCATAGACACATTTCTCTGCAAACACATTTGTTATTTTGACAGATGCTAATAGGCTTCGTAGAAGGAAAGTTTAGCTTTGCAGAGTAATTATTTTGCATCTCGCACAGAGGAATCCACTCTGGATCCCAGTTACTTTTCTGAGATTCCAACATGTCTTTAAATTGTGAAATATGTGTGGGTTTCAATTATCAAACAAATAAAAAATAAATAAAGACGTAGCTTGTTTCTTATATGATGCCGCCACTCTAATTGGTGCAGAAAGACTAAACTTCATGCTACAAACAGAATGATGAAGATTTACTAGCATGAGAATTGTGAATTATGACCAAAAACTACTTTTTTGCTACCCTCAGCAGTTAGCCACGAAGCACATGTTGGAAGTTTTGAAACATGATATCTGTTGGTTCATATCTAGCATCGTTTTTCTTGTAATAATGCACCACTATTCTTTGGAACTGTACTTTAAGTCGTTATCACCACACAAGCCGTAAGGTATTTCCTTCTTTCTTAAAACATATCTAGCCTAGCAAAAACCTTGCCTCTCTCTCTCTCTACCAGTAAAGCAATCCGTGACGTCACAGAGATGGCGCACTGCATATACTTCCGTTACGTGATTGCTAACCAATTATCGGTGACGTAGGTACTCCGTCTGACATTTGCGTGCCGTGGAGCGCGGGGTGCACAATACCTAGGCGCACGCGACGTCCGTCTGTATGAATGTCAATAGTGGAATAATTCACCGGGTAACCACCCGCGCGCTGCTATCAGCTGCTATCAGCTGCTATCAGCTGCTATCAGCTGCTTTATGACAGCTGTCAGTGCGCGACACTTGACTGTGAGTGCGTTGATCGATTAGCCTGTTGATAGGCATTCATCATCGGCAAGGGTGTGAAACTCCATTCAGTTGTTTGACGAATTGACTTGGTTGAGAAATGTCATCGAGCACGAGTCACGGGGCCTGAGAACATTAGGTCTTTACCAAAAACTGGGACGGTTGGTTTAATTGGTACACATTCTGAGTTAGCACGACATTAACATTTCTTACATGCCAATTAAACTGAACTGGAGGTGGAAACACCAAGAACTCGCCTGATGACAAAGAAGGAATGTTTCCGGTTTTGCCAAATGCTAAGGATCAAAGTTTCTCCAAGAAAATGGAACAATTCCACACGATCCTCGGAAAGTTTTCCTCGCTTCGTCTTTGTAACTGTTACACCTAAAATCCCTCAGTAAACTCGTAACAAGAATAATATATTTTTGACATATCCGTAGTAAACTTACAAATAGACACACATTTAAAGCCCGGGGATGTTTTCCGTCCTAAAATCACTGAAAACATCAATATTTCAGCGGCTAAAGACTGTCTAGGAAACCAGAGATTCTCCGAACGACACAGAACTGATTAATAATGAACAAGTATCCTCGTAAAGCCGGAATTAGAGACAAAAACACCTCCAGGTATAAAAACTTTTTCTGAGATGGGTAACAGAGAGCGAAGAGGTCCTTCTAACATCGGTATACTTTGCTCGACTTCAATTAGATCCGGCCTCGAACTAAGGTACTAATGCCACCCGGCTCTTGGCGGTTGAACAAAACTAACATTTTATACAAAACAACTTTGAGAGTACAACCTGTGGTACAACGTTGTTGATTATACCTTCTAGACCCAGATGTTTTATTAGTTAGCCACCTGCGTGCATGTCGTAGTTTGATAGGTACACACACTATTAATAGATCAAACCCGAGTAATAAAATGAGATATTTGTTTTACTTTCAGTCATTGGCTACGGTGGTTGGAACAAAGCGTCCAAGGTTAGGGTAAAGAATGTATGAACTCTAACCGACGAGCGGAGTAGAAAGCATCACTTCAACTGATATTTTATGATCTTTCCAGATTTAATTAGCATTTTAATTAGCGTAACTGGCTTTTTCCTAACTTAGAATATTGTTGAAAATAGATGAATTCAAATAAAATGTATTGATATTTAATGAAAAGGTGGCTTTGGAACGACATGAGTGTTTTAGGCACAGCAAGCGGTGGTTTTACTACTGTTTGTGTTTTGTCTTGGTAGAACTGTGTTTTCTGTGCGATAATTATGTATAGCAAGATAAAAATGTTAGGTAAACTTATTGATGTACACACTTTGAGACGAAGTATTTCATTCACTTACCAACTTGCCAATTCATTGGTGTACAGCGTTGATTTCTTCCACACTTGCACACGCTCACACAGAAATCATAGTCTCTGATCATTGGTGACCTTTCCCGCTAGCTGCCTGCTACTAACTGATGGTTAGGTAACCTAGTTACAGTAAAAATTTACAATACAAATCTACTCGAAGGTTAGAATTCGTTATATTTTGTCCACGATCGCATGAACGTACGGTTGCGTTTAAAAAAAAAACTCGTTATCTTAACTGACCTGCGTTTATGTGCTCGTTTAAAAACCTAGCAAATATGTTCGCACAATATTTCAAATGACTAGACGTAATTAACAGTGAAGTTAGGTACATGAGATATGGGCAAAAATTCTCCGCGTTTCCGCTTCAAATGCCAGCTACCTTTCTGTCGTCGGTGACAGCTGATCGCTGTCAGTTTACCGCCTGGTGACAGATCCTCAAACCAACCTTTGATGTTAATCACTCTTCTATCACAATTCTGGTTACAATCGTATGAATGATTATAGGACAGGCGAAACCTAAAGCTAGTAATTTCAGACTAACTAATTAGAGAGATAATCACTAGATTACATTGTGATTTAATTTTAAGCGGATTGTTGAAATCCCTGAGCATTACAATGCGGTAATTGACTACCGTGGTCTTGTCCAGAAATGATTGACCTTTCTACCAAGTGAACCCGATGGCTTGCAGGTCGACGGCAAATGGTCCCGTTTTGGAGAATTGAGGTCCGTGACTTCCACAAATTTGCAGCATTCATTCTAAAAAAAGCACTTATTCAGCTCCTCCTTAGAGCTGCCCTTAGAGCAACCCTTAGAGCTGCCCAATTAGAGCTACCTTTAGAGTTCCGCGTTGATTCTTTAAGTGTGGGACGCCAACTTCATGACCTATTGGCGAGGCGAGGGGGAGATAACGTCACCGTCGAGAGCGCCTCTCGGAGTGCGCCCCTAAACGCAGCCCGCAGAGCAAAGCGCAACTGTCAAAAGGTTCCTTCTCAGCTGCCAGTTTGTAATAAAGATTAGTTGATGAAATGAAAATAAAGATTAGTCTTGAAAGTAGGTGTACATAGAGGTGGGCACGTATCAGGACAAGTAGAGTCAAATTCAGTTTTCCATAAAACATAAAAATACATCAATGGTTTATTATGGTTAATTGTGGTGGTATTAATGAGCGAAATGGTTTTGAACACAAATTTACATTTTACTCAAAGTTTTACTCAATGTTTACTCGAGTTCAGTGAAGTATTTTCATGACTAGAAACTTTCTTGTCTAAGCGCCCTAATGGGATAATGATATCAAGACTGTATCGGCCATTTTGTTGGTTGTTTATTACTTTTTATTCTGAAAATACAGCTAGTAAAAGAAGATAAAAAATCAATATTTCAATATAAATTTCAATATAAAATTATAAAAAAAATAATTAAAATTATAATATAATATATGAATACGCAATGTACAACCTGAAAGTTTCTGCATGTAGTCATTTTAAAAAGATTCGTGAAGAAAACCTTTGAAATATCCACTGGGAGCCAAATTTGCCAACAATCCTTCAAAACGTAGAACTAGTTTTGAATGTCATGTGCCTCGAAGCTACATTAGCTATACGTTCAGATGGAGGTGCCCCAGAGGAACCACTTGACATACCTGATAGACTTATCGATTCCGAGGATGAGACCTTCCTCTTAATTGATTGTAAATTTGTATTGATTAGTTTTCACTTTCTCTACTTAAGCAATTGGTGCCACCGACTGGCTCATGCTTTCTGGCGTACCATGATATATTTTTGGAAAGGAGGGCAACGATTTGGCGGTGGGTGTCCCTTCATGTGAAATGCTTGTGAATGCCTGGAGAGCAAGGGAAAGGTACGCGAAACTTTGGAAGCAATCTCTAGAAGTTCTATGAAAGTTTCCTGCTTCAGCCGGAGGGTGTACGGCATCTTAATCGACTCGAAAATAGCGTATACGAGGGTCTTTAAAAAGACACATTGTTTTGGGTTAAATGCTTTAGTGGTCTAAACAATGTTTTGTAATGTGCCAGAGCTGTTCTTGTGCAGACAGGGAATACCAATAAACGCGTGTCAACTTGCTGGAGGCAAAACAAAAAGGGTTAACCGATTGTTGAAGCGTTCTCTGTGAAGTTTATTTCATACTCGGGATGCGTTTCTACAAGAAAAGGCAGCACATTTTTACCAATCGATTTTAACTCATTTTCCTTCTTAGCATAATTACTGTCAAAAGAAATGAGGTTTGCATTTTCTCTCAATATTAAACGAAGATTTCTTCTGAAACTGTATCACGCTGAATGTGGACGCTGTAGTGGTTCCGGGACCCGCCACCGTCGACATTCAGCGCGCTTGGGGCGGACGCCTCATCAGATAATCATCACCCATTGCTTGGATTGGGTGCTTGGTAACCAAACAAGCTACCGCTGCGTTGTCGTTGAGCAGTTGTGTCAATAGAAAATATTATTTCAGCTCGACTGGCCTGTGGCGATGTTAAGAAGCAACCATTCGGTGTTTCAAAATACGCGGCATCTTTGGCGATAAACAGCGATACCAGCTCAGTCATACTTTGTGAGTCTGACGTGCTCCATCGATGGTCTGGCTATGCTATAATAACTCTCAAAAATTCTTCAATAATGATACAAAAATCCTCCAAAAGCGCTAGTGTCTCTTTTGATCAACTTTATATGAAATCCTGTCATAGGTCGCAAAAGCGTCATGTGTTTTTTGGTCCCTTATCTTTACTGTGTTCGACATCGATGATGCACGTAGTCAACGGAAATTAAGGGAGCACAACGAGGGAATATTATTCTGGTTTCCACGAATGCGCTACAATTGTATAGTATTTCATAATGGCATGCTCCAAGCAAATATCCACCCAGCATGGCGTTCCATTAAAACAGAAATAATTTCAACTGTACGCCCAGTTAGAGATAATGCTCGAAGTAGGATAATTATGCGCAATACAAAGCCGGTGCGGTAGTGTAACCTGTCTTTAGGGACAAAATTAGAGCAAGGAATTATTGAACATAACAATTACCGAGCAATAGTTAGTAGTTTTTTTCGGCGCATGAACTAGAAAGGTTTTTTTTTCGGACTCGTCATTTGCATACTTTTGTCGTATCTTGTATGACAGCTCATTAATTCCCCGAACGGATCATTTCAAACCGGATAGAAGGGGAATTGACGAATCGAAATGTACTCTGCCAGTACACACAACTGAATAAGTAGTGTGCGCATTGAATGCAGTACTTGGTAATCTGCACGTGGTCCCGAGATACTCGTCATCGGCCATCTGCTGTCAACTGTTGCCTCATCGAATTTCCCCATTCATCGGCGGGAATTCTTGTGTGAAGCGTCGCGCGCAGCGAGAGTTCAGCGAGACACAACGCGGTAGCAAGAAAAGCCAATTAAAACAACGTCGATGTCGACAAACAAAGACGCCTGGCGTCGCGACAATCAACGAGGACGACGTTCGAGATATACCTATTTCAAAGAAATCTAAAAGCAAATGTATTTTAATGAAGACGTCTTGTGGGTTATTTCAAGTAGCATAAGAAGCGTTGAAATATGTTTGCAGCATGAATGGCATTTCAGATGTCTGCATTTTAATAAAGATGCTGGCGCGCTTTCCAGATTCTATTTCTAAGCAACTTTGAATAGACGGAAGTGGAAATGAATAACAATGCTTGGTTGGTGAGATGAAAGTTGTTTGTTTTGCCTTGGCATGTCTGCACTTGCACATATTGCACTCTGTGACGTCACCTTTGTGCTGCACTGCATGGTACGAATTGTGTGAGTGCAGCACAAGGCTACAAACACTTGGACTGCCCTTCACACTCAAGGGGCGCCGCAAAGGAGTTGTGACCTTGAGACTCCTGGTGTTGATCTTGACGGGTACGCGCTCTAGTGACCTGAATTCTGATCCTCGGCCACCCGGGTGTAGGGATCTACTCTGCCCCCGGGAATGACGCCGGGTATGAGAGGAATGCGAGGCAATTAGAATGAGACTTTATGATGTCTGGATACAGAAGGAAAATTACCACAAGTTCGATCAAATAGTCATTGGTTATATCGTTTGGTTTGAAGAAGATCAATAGGTCATGGCGATATATATGCAATCCATGTTCATATAGCGTATATTACTCGTTGAAATAACTTAAATTTAGCCATTGTGCACAGGAAACCAGGTGTCTTTGCCCAACTTAACGATATTTTTTCAGCGCATGTCTCCTAAAGCAAATGAATACCTTATAGACTGCAGCCATAACGATCGACTCAGCTTCCATATGATCCCTGAGAACGCATCAGAGCCTACCCTAACGCACCTTCCTTCCGCCAAGCCTCAGCCAACATGAAAATAACCTAACCACCTTTGCACGCTAACTAAGAGGGCTTGAGGTTCACGTTGGGTGTCCGCCTTGCTGCAGGTGACGCGTGCCACCCCTACGTGCCGTTCAAGTGTCCGGGCGACGGCAACTGTATCTCCATCCAGTACCTATGCGACGGCGCCCCGGACTGCCTAGACGGCTACGACGAAGACTCGCGTCTGTGCACGGCCGGTACGTATACATACGAGTTACTGTTTTCTACCATTGCTAGTCGAGGGGCGTGCGGAAAGCTCAATGTGCGTGGCATGAGGACGTTGTAGCGCGGCATTTGGGGGAAAGAATCTATAAAAATGTCGCAAAAAACGACGGTTCTCTTGGCAGTGAGAAAACTTTCTTTTTCTTTTGGTGCTGGTCGCATTGATAGGATCGCCCCTTGATGGTGATCACGGAAATTTTCAAGCCGTGTCGCCAATTGGGAAGGTGAGAGAGTTCATGGGATTTCGGGGTTAAAGAATGAGCCGCCTTTTCCGAGCTTTTGGAATATTGACGGAAAAAATGCTACCTCCAAAAGTGGATAGAGAAAACACTGTTTCTATACTTATTTTCCTCTACTCACGAGACGTGGACTTATTCCAAAGTAATCTCACTCCCAAATGTACATCTAATGCAGCTTTAAGATGTGAGCTTTTAAGGACTCTCATACCCCTCGGCTAACAGTGATCGGAACTTGGCAAGGATTTGCAGAAAAAAATGCTAGGGACGACCATCGCTCGAGCAAATACCCGACAAAAAATGACGGCGACGGCTGATGCTTAACGCCGGGAATGTGTTTCTCGCATGTAATTCAGCACTGGCGCAAAACGGGGTTGACTTTCTATCTGGCGATATCGAAATCGACGGGAAAATCTGGAGCGATTTGCCGGGCGATGGTAGCCACCTAAAATACAGCAGTGATGTGTGGGCTAAAAAAAAGGACACGCCCCAGAGGGTTCATCCACCTCCACGGGAAGAAGAGTTTCCTTGCGGACGGAGTCGTCGACAAAGTGGCTGAGGAAATTTCCGGGAACGTTTTAAGAAAAACGTGGGCGTTGTCTTTCAGCGCTTTCACATCTCACACTGTAACTGCCATCGTGTGTATTACTAAAATTGTGCTGTCTTATTTTCTAAGATTTACTGTACTCAAGCTATTGCACCAACCCCCCCACTCCCCCTTCTTTAATATGCTAACGATGTTAATGTTTTATAACCAAACCTTGTTTTCAGCATTTAGCTTTGTATGAAGTTTGCGAGAACGTCTTGGAAAAAAGTTTGGTATTAACATTGCAACTTTGCAGATGCACCTCTCTGCTATTGTAAATTGTGTTTATATTCAATCCGCATTCAAGATTCAGGATCTTTGGCGCGAAATCCCCACGGCGCTCTCGGGATTACTAAAAGCATCGCAGACATAAACGAATAATAAAAACGCATGAGATTTTCATCTCCAGAAATCAAATCCACCCCAGATTCAACGTCACACATCTAAAACTGTAACCCCATTCCGTGAATTATTGATGGCACCGAACGGTGGCGTCAGCACCGCGACGCCACAAGACGACGCCGTTGCACCACACTCCACTGGTGACGTCACGACGTCGCTCTTCGACGCGACATGTGTCGCCGACACTTTCATAACGGCACGCGACGCTGGGCGAGCCGAGCTGAATTATTGATGAAGGGTGCCATCGATTCATCACCGGGTGGCCGGAGACGCCGTGTTTGGCGACGCCGACGTCGGGCTGGGTGCACTAGCACTCGGCGTCGGCTGGTAATTAACGCGCGATGTGCCTCGAGAGACGCAGAGGGTCAGGAATAGCTCGACGCGGTCGAGTCTCTGGGAAAGCGAATGGTCTATCAGGAGGCATGGCGTTGAAAGCCGTACAGGCCTTGGGTTAGTCAGAGTCCGTCAGAGTCATAACGCAAATTTTAATCCTTCTACTGAACAAACGAGCTGGCAACCCGTGGTTATGGTAACTGGCACTCGATGGCACTTGCAGTGGTCCAGTTTTAACCAATCTCTACCATAAATACATCAACCGTAGAGGTTAGCATTCAGAAAGATAATTTGAGTATAATCCAGTCTTAAACGCGAGTAATTTGTAATAAATATCAAAATGCAATTTTTTTACTCTCAAAAAGACGGTGTCTCTGCCTAGTGGCAACTACCATTTTCGTCGGTTTACAAGTTGGTAGGTCGTTTATTTCGCGTATAGACAGTTTTACACTAGCGCTGGTACTCTGACTAAACCTGTAAACCCAATGATACAGTTTTGCACGGAATACGCCGAGTCGATTATTTATGAACGAACGACTTTTGATAATTAATTCGCTGTAACATTTCACGGCGCCGTTTACACTGAATTTCCTGGCAAACGTAAACCGCTAAAAACATTCTACGTGTGTTCTTTCCGTTACTTATCGACATGAAAAATCTCTCGCAGACTTTTCCCTGCGCTTTGCATTCGTGAAAAGCTTTGAGTTGTGTTTGTTCACTAGTCGCTTTGAGATTTCCTAGTAACTAATTCAATTATATTTCCCACCCGTAACTCAATGCAGATCTTATAAATATGCATTAGCTTTTGTAAAAGTTTTGACGTGGAGAGACACTTTTTTCATTTCATTATTTTCTTTTCTCTGCTCCACCCAATGGATTTTAAGTCCCGTATTTTCTCCAAGTCCCACTCCTCACGGCAGGGAGCTCGTTTCTCGTTCGGGGAGAGCCGGTGTTTTCGGCACTCAGTGGTCAGTCCTGAACAACGACATGATGCTGATTGCATTGTTAGTCGCCCAGGGGCTAGGTCACCGGGGAAACTAGCCTCGAGTGCAAGGGAGTTAGGAGTAGAATGAATAGGTGACGAGGGCGGATACGATGTCGTGGTCGTTCGCGTGGGGTTGTCATCTATTATGGAGCTTCGCGGCGGAAATGGGGGCAGAGCGGGAAACCAATTAAGATGCTTTGAGGCTTACCGACGTCATTCATATCTTTGTATGAATGGGAATTTCAGCGGTACCTCGGAGTCATTGTGCATTGACACCCATGACGTAACGTCCGGTTCTGAAGTGTATTTATATTTTTATCTCATCAACAAACTGTCAAAGACATACGAATGAATCAATTGCGATTTTCGTCGGTATGCACTTAGAGGTACAGAAATGATTTTCTATTTTCTTTTGTAAGAGTTCTAATTATACCTTGCATATATTTGCAACTAACAAAAGAGATATACGAAATGGGTTCTGTTCAGGAAAGTGACTTAAAATAATTCTCTAAAACATGCCAAACTCATAGCTGAGTAGAACTGGGTGAAGAAATCTTCCTGTTCTTTCAGCGTTAACTAATTCCTGAGCTGACGCGCTTGCTCTGCGGGCTGCGTTCAGGAGCGATTGACTTCATCACTGTTAAACCACCCCCTGTCTCCGTCTAGGCCATCAATTGCCCATTGAAAGCAATCGAACCAATTGCAGGAAACTCCCAACGCAAACGCAAACGAGTATTGCTGTAGTTGGACGTGGAAGTGTGATTGTTTCTCATAACACTAAAACCATACCGGCACATAAAACGGGAAATTCGCAAGGAAAAACGCGGAAAACCATAAAAATGAAATTTAAACGAATTTATAGTGCACTTAAGACCTCTTTGGGCTCTGTTTAGCGATCATTTCTGATACTGTAATTCACCGAAGGTATGGATTTATCTCATTCGCTTCATAGTTTAAGTCAAAGTCTTGGCTTCGAACACCGGTTTGTGCCCCGTGATATCGGATTAACAGCGAAGCTCGCCGGCCAAGTAAGCCTCCCACGAGACGTCTTAGGGGCCAAAGTTTGACCGCGGCGAGCGCGAAGTGTCTCACCCTAGCGGCTAAGTTTGGCGCAGGCCGCTTTCCGCCGACGCCACGCTTTGTTTTTGTCACACTTCCCTCTCCGAGTGGAAGACGTAGTGGTTCAGAGCCACGGTGTGAACGGTTGTGCAGTGAACGGTTTTGCTCTGTCGAAAATGCTTTTAGGTCCTCGCTTCTAGCTTTCCGCGAAGTGCTTCGGTGGCGACGCAAACTCACGTCAGATGCTAATTGAGGGAGTCTGTAACACCTAACACCGCCTTGTTTGTCGCGCCCACTCACAGCCCGTTAACTGTGCGTTAAGTGTGTAATGGAAAATCATTTGTCTTGTCGTAAACTAGCCGTTAACGCGAAATAAGCTGTTATTGGGTGAGCCTTGTTTTATATACATGTTTTGTTGTATAGAGTACGTTTCTGCTGTTAAAACACTGTTTTGTGTTTACCTTTTGTCATCATTTCATTTGTGATTGTTTGAATGGTTGTATTGTTAAGCATTGTTCCTATATCAAATGTTGGTTCTGCTAGCGACGGGACATATAACAATCAACAGCCAGAAGTTCTTTCGATTTTATTGCACAGTTGCAAACAGCAACGGGTAATAGCCGGGTAAAAATGAAACAGTTTTATTAAAATTAAATGCATTGTCCATGTCTATTTGCCAATGACTATTTGAAAAGCAAATTGAATCATCGGCGGTCTAATAGTTTCTAGCTCGCACAACGAATGCAAACTCTATTAGCTTTCAAGTAATAAAAACTTCGATACAACTCGGCATGTGTCAATTTAACTTTATAGTCCATATTTACATCGGGCAAAATTCAATTAAGTGCTTTAAATATTCATTCCATTAACGGGGTACCCCATTAAAGCATTCGCCGCATAGCGTCCAGAGTTCTGGGTCGTAAATTCGGGCCGTTCTTTGCCCCCGGGTCCAGATCGTGCGTTCAGACTGCGAGGACGTTTGCCGGGAAGCGACGGGAACGGGTAATCTAGTTTCGCGCTGGACTCGGGATGGCTGGTCGATGAGGACAGCCAATTACCCTGAGAGGAAAGCGCAAATATAATCATTGACAATAGCGAGCTGCCGGCAGGAGCGCCTCTCCCCAGAGCGCCTCCTCCTTGGCTCGAAACGTTTAAAGGACAGATCATTGGCTAAATCTCACAAATGTCACGCTTCTTTTCACAACATTTTAATCACTCAGAGTGCTTCGTTAAAACAGAAAAACGCAAAGGCAAACGAATTTACTTTCCGCTTTGTTCGTGACCGCGACGTATATTCAAGATTGCGGCATTCGCCGAAAATCCCCGACATCATTCATCACACGTCATTTTGCGCCTGTCCTCGTGAAGCGACGTCACCCCGCAACCCCCCCCCCCCCCCCCCCCCCCCAATATGTGCACCACGTCGGGTATATCTAGAGCGTACAGCCGCCAAGGCGCGCAAATCTAATAAGCAACGCCACGTCGACGTCGGCCGATCGCGACGGAGTAACGCGATTTCACCTTTTTTGGTGGCGTCGCGGCCGGGCCGATCCGGCCTCATAATGGGCTCTTTTAAACTCCAAGCCACTAGCTACCCTCTCAGAGCAAATTAAAATTGAGGTAAGATTTTTTTTCAACACCTTAACGTTGCCCGTTAAGGTCGGAAAGGAATTTACGATGGCATTAAAATGTGAGTTTGCAGGTTTCCTCGCCGCCATCGTTTTGCGGGCGCGTTTTCGGCCGTGGCTTCTATTTTGTTGTTTATTTAACGTGCACCCTTCGCGCCTGCCTGTGCCGTTGTGTGCCGCCTTGTGCCGTCTTGTGGTGTCCTGCTTAACGCCTCGTCTGTGTCTTATGTGCTTCCAGCCAAGCGGCCACCTGTGGAAGAGACCGCCAGCTTCCTTCAGTCGCTGCTGGCCAGCCACGGGCCCAACTACCTTGAGAAGTTGTTCGGCAGCAAAGCACGGGACGCGTTGGCGCCACTCGGAGGCGTCGACAAGGTGGCCATTGCCCTTTCAGGTAAGGCTAAATAAGGAAGGCGCTGTCTTTATATGGTTTTAACGAGCCCGCTTCTGGCACTTGGTCACCGACAAAATCGAGGTAAAACAAGTTGGTGGTTAATCCAATCCGACTTACCGGAAGTCAAAACTAAAATCTATGGGAATGGAGAGAGCGCGGAGAATTAATGTGATGTGCTTGTAGGAAACTTGCTTCCGGTTTAGACAGATCATGCCGTTGGGATGGCAAACGAGGGAGGGGGGGGGGAGAGTGTATGCAGGGGTGCTGGTTAATGGTGAAATGGTGGACTGACATCTCATCGGACAGCTAAAGATTATTTGACAGTAACATACAAGACATGATTTAGTATGGTAAACAATTGTGTAGGCTTCTTCGGGTGAAAGTCGATCATCACCAATCAGCAACTCAAACATTTTTTTTTACTGGACGTGAATTGCCCAGCCAATCTGTCCAGATTGAGACAAACGTGAATTCCTTTTTTTTCATCTAGAAAAATGTTTTAAATTTCTTTCGTATCCGAGCTAGTCGCGCATGAGTTGTTTCCCGCTCCCTACGCGGAAAAAAAGCGAGCTCGTCGCTCTCGTCGAGCTAATTGCAGCCCTTCTCTCCCGTCTGGCGAATCAAACGGAAAGTTTAATGAACAGGTGAAAAGTTTCTTGTCGATCCGAAAGCCCGGCGAAGAAAAGCGGCTTTTCATTCTACAGAGCTTTTCTCCAGATTTCCATTCATTTGCATGTTTTCCTCGCGACGCTTTCCCAGCCGACCTTACGCTCGGTAGCCGCTTTTCCAGGAACGAACCTTTCAGCACGGCCATGACTCCATAATTTATGCAGCAAATGATAATTTCACTCCGTATGGTATGTACAAAACAAAAAAAAATGTGTTTTCAGTTATATATATAACTAGTTTCATGGGCAGCGAATGCATGGCACCTGATAATGCGACCGAAGTGTAACGCACCCTACTTGCTCAACTGCGTGGGTGGGCGCTAGGCGTTAGCACACAAAGGTCATTCGCCGTCGCTTTTGCAAGAGAGCTCGAACAATCACTGCGTCAGCTATGTGCAGCACGCGTACACGTGAATAATTAACATTGATTAAACGGCGAATTAAGTGGGAAAAACCGTGTCCAGATTACAAATTTCAGCCAGTCTCGTGTGCGGCTCGCTCGACAGGAGAGTTTGAAATATACATTTTAGAAAGTGGTTTATTAGTTACTGCTTTACGGGCAACGGTTTAATTCAAATCTGCACCCCGGTTAAACGGCCACGACAAACCCCTCCATTCATTTTCTTGAAATCTTAAGTGTGACTTATCAAAATTCAGTATTGCTGCCCGAAGTTGGGCTACTTGTTTTCAACGTAGCGTGCGCTATTGCACACCTTTTCCTTGTTCAAATAATGTCATGCGTGGTACAATAACACAATTAATTGGAAAATAAAGCTCGAATTTCGACACAGCTCTTAATAAATGTCATGAGATTTGTCAGCTAGGAGCACAGCAAAGCACGGAAAGATTTATTGGGCCCGGCCCACGGCCAAATCGCGATCGCAGCTAATAAGTAGCGTGGAGCTTGATTAATTACACAGACTCTGTACGGGGCCATTAGGGAAATGACCAAAACAAATGCTTCGTCCAAACACGGACGTCTATGGTCCAAACACCGGTGTTACTTTTAGCTACAAATGTAGGAAATGTTGTGTATAATTCAGACATGTACGAGGTATGATATATTCAACGGAGAATCTTAATGTCAAACGTGACATGATAAGTTTTGTAATTATGGAACGTAATTATTATATAGCGAGTCCTGTGTGAAATGGAGTTGCAAATAAGCTTCGTGCCCATGGCTCTACACGGTACTCAATTCCGCTACAGAAAAGTCATGGACCGAGTGCTATTTTAGTTGATAGAAACCAGGATGTGCCAGGATGTGCCAGGATGAGAGTCCGTACGTAGTTGCCGAGAGGATATTTCTCTATTTTTACTTTCGCAAGTCGCCAGTTTTTCTTGTTTCTGTGCGCAGTGGCTTGGAGGGCTGCGGGAAAACGGCCCATTTTCCGGATTAAAAAGCAGCAGCGAGCGCTTCCCAGAGTTTTCGCACAGATAGAACAAAGTATTATTTGGAGCAAGTGCTTTTTTCACTAACGTCACGCGGCCGAATTGCACACAGTTTATTGTCGAGGCGAGTGGCGGAGACGGTTTGCAGCGGAGAAAATTGCTGAAAAACGAGGTGTTCTCGGGAAAGCATGAGAAAATGCTCTGCTGCTTCCCCCTCGTCCCTCGCATGTACCGCCGTCCACATTCATTGCTCTGTCATTACTCTGTGAAGTGTTTGTGGAGGTGACCTCGCTCCGAGCTAGGGTTATCGTGACCTAACCTTAACCTTCAAGTGTCTATCCTTGAATTCCTGAATGAGGCTTGATCCTTAATTCTCGATCCTTGACCGATATGGCAAAATTTAGAGAAATCATTAAAAAGTACATTTTGAGCGCAGCAAAAAGCGCAAGAAATATTTTACCAAATCCAAAGATTTCGTGAGCATAGATTGATATTAAAGAAAAATCGAAATGAAGTGAACTATGGTCTTGTTTCGATGCCCGAGCATGTAGCCTTGTCTCGAGCATGTGGTAACGTCTGCGATCTGTCTGTCCCGTAGAATCGCAGACGATCGAGGACTTCGGCGCGGCGCTGCACCTGATGCGCTCGGACTTGGAGCATCTTCGCTCCGTGTTCATGGCGGTAGAGAACGGCGACCTCGGCATGCTCAAGAGTCTCGGCATCAAAGACTCAGAGCTCGGCGACGTCAAGTTCTTCCTTGAGAAGCTCGTCAACACCGGCTTCCTCGACTGAGTCGGCGCCCTAGCGCGGCGCCTCCTTGGTTGTTGCCAGCTAGATGTGAGAGTGGATTCGTTGTTTTTCGTCGCTGCTCTGGCTCGTTTGACGGTGTCAAACGGGCGGGGAGCGGATTTAGTTCGGGTTGTTTCTGTTTTTTGATAGGTAGAGTTGGCGGCGTGTGGAGGTGATTGAGTTTGATTCGTTTTGGTTTGTGTCATCAAAGTTTTCGTTCGTTGTATAGATAGTTTTTGAATTCGATCGTTAGAGAAGATAGCTAGTTAAAATATCGGCCCCAAATTCTGAGCCCTGTCTTATTAAATTGTGAGCAAACTCGAAACCGAAGACATATCAAGTGGAGATTAGCACCACGCAAGTTACTTTTCAAAGCCCCGGCTGTAGGCGTGCGCGATACAATTCCGCATGAGAGCGTAGTGGATGGCAAATTAGCAAACTTTACCATTTTGTTCGGGATTCTCGAATTTAAGACTATAAGAACTGAGCGGGGTTAGTTTAAAACTTTGAAAGATATTTTTTAAATTCATATTGTCCTTGACCTTTGTAGAAGCTCTTTCAATCCAACTTGAAAGAGGCAATTGTCGATCGCAATCGATAGAAATGGTGACATTGCATCGATACTCTTTATCAGAAACCGACCAAACAAAAAAAGAAAACGCGTAATGGATTACTCGAAAGGCAGATATTTGTTTACGGAAGTGTTTGGTTATGAACGCTCATATTTTTAACCAAATTGTCAACATTTCATCTTTCTGATATAAATAATTAATAAGTGTTTGCCAGGATTAGATCGGTAACGATCGCACCCGTTCTTAATCTTACTACGTATTCCACCCAAATTGTCTGTCAAATGTTTGTAACAAAAACATATCAACTATCGTGGAACATATCAACAAAAAAAACTGAGTGTGTCTATAATATTTGTCGCTTTAACGACTCTATGTTTTTCAAATCTATAACGCTTTTGTCGTAGCAGTGGTAGAAACTTCAGTATAAAGTCGTCGATCAACCCCTACGTGCTTTTGTTAGGTGATGTTAGGGAGACATCATTTAAGAATCGTACAAAGAGCGGTCGACACTAGTAATTACAAACTATATTACCCCTTAACATTAATTATACTATGATATATTTGCCTATAGTTAAAAAATATATATACGTGGCATTAAAAATTGTGTGCATTTCAGACTTTTATGGCCATGTTATTATTATTCTAGCTGTCTTTACAGACTTAACAGAGTAAAATGTACCTAAAGGATATCTTAAAGACGTAGAAACCGTAGATTGTTGCTGATTAGTAAGGCACATGGATGTAGCAGGTGACTCCCCCTTGTATAACAATTAAAGTGGTAATCTTTTCCCCGTCCCCACCCCCAAAAGTCGACTCGATGGCGACTCCATCGCTGCTCCGGCAGAGTGCAAAAGAATGCAAGAGGGTAAACAAGCGTAATGACCTGACTATGACCGACGAGGAGGTAATGATGTATTCGCTGATAACGCCATACCGTGATATGGTGTTTGTATTGTGTTTTATGCGATTGGTCTCTGAAACAATCGGTTTTAATCTATTGCTGTGGAGAAGAAGAGAAAGGCAGGCTTTTTTCGCATGTGAATTCGCTTCTGTGAATTGTGCAAATAAAATCATTGCTTTGAGATATGAATATTGAATTGCACTGGGTGTATGGATTTCGAGATTCTGTGATGGTAAATAAAATCCGACCCGTATTAATTTCATTAGCTTGCCGCAAAAACAGATCCAATTATTTGCAATTATCATTATGCTTTGCGAGTTTCAAACGGTGCGGAGGATTTTTCGAGGGAGTAAATTGTTTCTAAAAAAAAAAAATAGATATTCAAATACATATCAAAATCGTCATATCAAATAAAGTATTTCTTATTATATACTTACTAAATTGTATATCAAATTAAATGTACCTAAAACAATGTTATAATTAATCGTTAAGAATTAAGAAGTTTGTTGAACTCGTGTAAGTAATTCTAGACATTTATGAAGACGTGCTCGTGAATACGGGAATGCGTTCTTGGCTGGAATGCGTGTATTGTAATCCATGTAATTGTATTTGTGATTGCGATTGGGGACGGGATGCGATTGCTGGAAGACGATTGGCCGATTCAGCTACCACCGACCACTTGGGCAACGACTCGACGCGACTCTTAGATCTACAAAAAAAATACAACAACATCTGTAGGTCGGTCTTCTTGACCAAGTAGTCGCATTACCTCCCGAGTTGCATTGTTATTGTCATGGTACTATTGCTGTAACAATGATTATAAAAATTCACTTCCCCCACTCAGTTCCATATAGCCCATATCGTCTTACCTATGTGTTAAAACTGCGAAATTTTGGTCCCCTATATGCGAAACCGCTTTAAGCATCAAAAACATAATAAATTTAACATAATATGCAAATATATTTTGTTCTTCGTTTAGATTATGCTATCAGTACTGTGAAGAGCATGCAGAGCAAAACATATATATTTTTTCGAATACGATAATTGGTAGGCTACGTTGGAGTTTGTATTCTGTTGGTTGGTTATGACCGAGACAAACTTTGGGAACGATGAATTGTGGGGCTGGCACGTTCTTTTTGTAAAAATTGTCTCTCTGGTTGGGCGATATTGAGAGAAGATATTTTAATATGTTAACATTATATTCAGTGTATGTTTCTAGTCATACTAATTCAATTTATTATCAACTGTGTTAATCTTGATTTCATGTTATTTAGTAAGAATAAATTAAATTTGTAGCTAATTTCCCCCTGTTTCTGCATTTGTGGAGTGTCTATGATTGTTTTCCGCCTGACAAGCTCCCAAAATCCCGTCAACGCTTCCCGCTAAAGAAACAAAGTGTGAACACCCTGCTGGCCGCACTTTCCAAGACACTTCTTCTTTTATCACAACACCATTACTGAGCACGCTTCCTGTGCATTGGAAGAAGCGGTCACGACCGTTTCAATCTCTGTCTCCTCAATCATCACAACTCGGGGCGCTAAGACATTTTCTTTGCCTTCCCGGCGTAGCGACGGAGAAAACCGACGAGCGTCGCCTTGGAAATCTTGCCCGAGAAATTATTGATTTGGTATTTGGTTTTAAAAAAATATATACATATATATACATATATATATATATATATACAACTTGCGAGAATTTTCGCCGATAATTTCAGCTTCGGTTACTTTTTAATCAAACCCCAGCCGTGTTTCCGATGGTTTTCGGTGGTTGGTTGTTTTTCTACACGCTCGAGGCTTGCAAATGGTGCCCACTGAAGTGGCAAGTACAAATGTGTATTTGAGCTCCCCGGCAAAGCTATTCAAGATCCTCAAAAACCGAGGCTTTCAACCCCGAAGACTCACGACCTTTGTGAACGCCAACGACAGCGGAGCTACTATCGGTAATTAATTTACCTTAACATACCGTTAAGAGAGAAAACTAACTAGTTTAGTTTGCACAAATTGCAAACAATTTCCCCATTTCCTTAGTTTATAACAATCTAATTTATTATTACATGCAAAACGAGCGGAGAGTCGCAGACGACTAGGCTTCATGGAGCTGCCGCACCCCAAGGCGGCGTGCTCTGCTCTAACTTGCCCCGAAATTGACGTACCAAAGGAGAATATATATTTTTTAAATCCATAACAAATAAACCTTGTTTATAGGAGGCAAACAGAAACTTAGGTGAGAATTGCCTGCCCCAACAGCTTCTACCAAACGTCCACTTCGCTCAATTCCTCTGCTGGCAAAGTTTTTCATAATTCCAAGGAAAGAGGGCTGGTAAATCTGGATAAAATCGTCGTCCAGCGATAAATTGATAAATAAGGAGTCGCCAACAGAGCTCAGAACATTTTCTCCAATGAGATGCAAGCTCACGCAAAAGGCACGCTGTGACTGGCTGCAACACTAGATTTGCATCGTCACAATCCCGTGTGGATTTACCACCGTTTTGCTTTGATGCGAGCTGCAGTTGCAACTCATTACAAAGCCCGTGCATGATCAACATAACGACAGTCCGTGAATACCCAATCAATGTGCAAGCTTACAGTGCAGCATTGCGCTAAGCGAGCTTATATTTCAAAACCCGGCATTTCATTATCCACGTGATATTTTATAGCCCATGGACTACCGCTAATAGACAGAACGAAACTCGTTGCAAGTGCAATTGGTTTAATTTCGCGCTCGACTTGCTCGTAAATCAATTTCGGTTCACTTATTTTGCTCTTCAATTACACTTGCACGAAGGCAAAAAACGTTAGGTAGTTTTAAAATGTTTCATGAATCTGTGAATCAATATTCTGATAACTTAAAAAAAGTTAACGCTCATCATAACGTTTACTTTGTCCATGTACTTTGCGGTATATGCCTCTGAACCAACACCCACGCCCCAAGTAATGTAACTTATAGGTCAAAGTTTCAGCTTCGCGGTCTGCGAAATGTAAACACATTATTACAGAGCGAGTAGAGGTGAGTTGCTGTAACGGACTTGCCTCGCATAAATATCACCGAACACATTAATTTATATCAATTCTGGCTGTGATGATGTGATCTAGGCTGCATGCATCCCTAACGATACCGATCTCCTGCAGGTAATCCCAGCCGCTTCCACATCTAGGCCATGACCAGCAACCATTGATCCCGCATTTCATTTCACCAAGCTAATCCGTGTCCGCCGCTTATTAGCCAGGATCCCCAGTGGCCAGCAGAACAAATTATAACGTGCTAGACATAGTAATCTTATTTGTGCTGTTGCGCCATTTCGCCGATGGTTCAGAGTGCGGGGGGTAGCGCTGGCGAATAGTTTGGATGGTTGGGGCAATTATTGCTGGAATGGGCGTCAGTGGGAGGGCGTCTGTTTGCCCCCTCGCAATGCTGCGTAGATCATCTAGGTGTAGTCCATTAACAATGCGGCTCGATTTGACGGCGGGTAGGGCCTATCTGCTGGCGGGGTGTTTGCGTAGCGGTGTGCCTCTGTGATCGCGGGCCCGGCGAACGGAGATGCGTGGGTAACCTTTGCTAAAACAAACAGATCGTTTCCATGCGCTGGATGAGGTGGCTTGTCACGCAGCGCCGCGCGCGTTGCGGTGGGAAACTAAATGGGAAGTACTGTGCATGGTGTCGACAGCCCCGAGGAATGGGTGTTTTATCGCAAGTCAATGTTGTGTTACGATAGGAAAAGAAAATGAAAGAAAAATCAGTTGCTATTAGTTTGACAGCTTCATCCTCTATGCCAACGTCTATTGGATAAAAGCGGGGATTTATTTCCCTTTGTGTGGTACATAAAAAATGCATAATGTGTTTCTTGTTTGTTTGGTTCTGGTGAAACATAAGAAAAGCTTGGAAAAGCTTCCGGGTCCTGACTTCAACAGGGGAGTGAGCATCGCTGGGTTTTTGTTTCTCTCGACTGTGGCTCTTCTGCGTTTGGATAGTAAGTTAATTGGCCTGCAATCGCCCGGGGTTTTCACGAGTCTGAGAAAAGAAATGCAGAGCGTGGCCGCGTTTCAAAGAGTTTTCTTTTCCAGTTTTGCAGATGATTCCCCCGAACAGTCTGGTATCACTAAATAAAGAAAATAACGCGAAATACATTATGCTTTCCAATAGCTTTCTTTAAAGGATTCACAAGAAACTTTTTGCCCTTGAATAAATCTTTCGACGGTAGATGCTTGTCTCTAAGTTAATTTAAAATTATATACAAGTATACAGCAAAGTTAAAAAAAACAAACAAAACAAAAAGAAACAATTTATACCTTGCAGTTTGTAATTAAGCCAATCAAGTTCGAAACTTCTCAGCCAACTGCGACCAGACTACGACGCTAAGAAGCGCACGAAAAAAAGGTACAACTAATGAAATGGGGGAAACTGTCTCGAGTTTCATTCCTTTCCTGAGTGTTTGCTTTAACTTATAACTCGGGAGATTGCGAGCGATATTTCCTCACTCGCCTGGCTCCATCGAGCTCGACGGGGTGGGCAGAGCAACTCGAATCCCCTCTTTCCGCGATGGATCATGTTTCCCCGGGCTTGCCACCGACGCCGAGTGGAGAACCATGCTGGCACGAGACCTCAGCCAAGAGAGGCTAATCATATGCTCGGCTTCTCTGCCAGTCGCAATTGTCTAGAGCTTTGGATTGTGCATTGGATGCCAGTGGATTTCATTACGAGATCATCTAACAGAAAAACACGGAGATAAGTGCACCGATATGCAGCGCAATAGTTGTATAGCAGTGCATAAAGAGAATTGTAAAAATTGAAGAACAGACATTCAATTTCAGAAGATGATATCATCATAGCTAGGCTATCCTGGTATGACTTTTTTTCCTGGCATTCTCTTGAAAAGAAAATATGGTATTTCATATCCATTGTTGTTCTTAGCTAAGAACAAACTTGGATATGAAAAAAAAACTCAAAAAGAACATTTCACATCTGTCGGCTGCTGCGTTGGCCAGAGAAAAAGTTTCAAAGACCAAAGATCTATTTTCTTCTAAACCCGGAAAACTTTTGTGATTTGTTAACTTTAAAAGTCTATCTAAACTTAAGCCCCGACGTTGTCTAAAATACAGCTCTAAATGTGGGTCAAAGTTTCGATTATCCTGTCCGTTGCCTTGATTATAGCAGGAACCAATCGAGAATGTGACACGAATACCGTAGCGCTCTGCTAGTTTCGCACCAACGTGACCCTGCGGCCGATTGGGGGCGTCGGCTTCGGCTACCTGTTACTCGACGCCTGAGGTCCATGCCGACGCCAGGTCGATAGGAGCAAAGGGCAAAGCGACAGAGATAAGTTGGCATCGCCCCGGTGATAATAAGGTGGTCGTGCCCGCAATGCCGATGTCTAATCTAGGCAGGTAGACCTAGAGTCAGGTCGCCCTTGTGATACGCTGCATTCGTGATGGTTCTGCAACTTCTCGGTCACTGCAACCCCTGGCAGAGTTCACGAAGGGATCTTTGAAATCATTTCAAACGCTTGAAAGAATAAACCTGCTGACAATTAGAGTAGTGGCGGTACAATCGGACTTAAAACGGTCGAACTTGATATTTTGTGGACCGTTTTGTGATTGTAATGCTCTGCTGTTTTAAGACTGGCTTGATGAGGCTAAGCAGTACCAATTTTTAACGGGTCATTTATTACAGAGTTGAATATTCGCTGTAAGGAAACAAATTTGCAATTGATGTTGTACCAATTTCAGATTGCGAACTCCATAACATATCTTTCTTGCGAGTAAATCCGTCGCTACCCTTGTAAATAATGTACCATGCTCAAGAAAAAACGATCGCTGGCGTTATTTCCGTATAGTTTTTGTCGAGATCATCGTTGCCTCGTTCGCCCTGGTTTGTCCTTTGTCAACATCTTAATCGTGGATCGTTGGTAGATGCGAGGGTCGTAGTTCGAGTCTCTCGTAGGCAAAATCTCCGTCTTCCAACCACGTATCACCTTTACCAGTACGTGCGAGACAAATGCACGGCAGCACTTTAATATGAGTCTGATTTTTTCATATGTGGACATTAAAATGTTATGTGCGGCCTGCGAGCAGCGCCGCCCTGCGTTTTATTGTATTATAGATGGGAAGTTGAGCGGCCAGCTGCTGGATATTGCTAGGGAAGCCGTGCAGGGTTCCTGGCCGGGAAATCGAGATTGAAAACGTGAGATGGGAATATCGCCGATGAGAAAGGGTCGAGGCGGTGTACTTTCTCAATGGCGCACACTTTGCGGATCTCGGCGCCGGGAATGGATCTGTTATCCGATTTCAAATCTCAATACAACTCTGTGCATGCAGTGTGAGGGGGGGGGGGGGAGGGGGGAGGGGAGAATGAATAAGGGGGGGGGGGGGGGGGGGTAGACACTTTCATTGTCGAGGTGACTCTCGACGTAAGGGTTTATTAGGTTTTCCCGTACCAAGAGTTATTGGAGATGAGGACGCTACCGTGCACGTAGTACCTGCGACGGCACATTTTCATTAGGAACTTTTATGAGTGCCGTGTCATAAATTTAGAGAAACATATCAGAATAGAAATATGAATGACGCTCTCGTTGTGGATAGAATTCGAAGAAACCATGGGTTACGATTTCAACTTTTCAATGGCTTTTCAAATATTTTCCACTAGGAAAAGATTTTATTTTAGAATAACTTTTTTTTACCTAACGGTTTGGCGTGTTGGAAACACCGGTTCTCGTGAGATTACCGAAGTCAAACAAAACCGCGCTGAGTCAGGTATTGGATTGGTAACCATCATACACATGCCCAGTTCTGTTCGGGAGAGAGATTGGAGGGATGAAAGTTAGTACAGCAACTTCATTCGCCTTGCTTATCAACCTCTCGACAACATAAATTTGTGTAGGAATCCTGTTGTCCACGTTGTACCGTCCTTCGGAAGGGACGCTAAGCCGGTGCTCCTCTTGTTGCTATTCGACAGGAGTAGGCTACGTGCCGGCACCGGGTTTCCCCTCCTCCCTTCTTGGCTAGGTTAGGGTCATCATCATCCTCATCATCATCCACTCAATCACCGACGCCATTAGACCAGTGCCGCATGGCCAGACGTCAAAACAATGCGTCGTTAAACCTCAATAATCAATCATTCAAATAACTTTTTCATCGGATGAAATGCCCCCACGCAGTTCAAGCGACGTCGTACTTTCGCCAGGGCCGAACGCCGCCATGGGGTCGATGATGGATCGGAGCTTTGTGAGGAACTTTAGAAACGTGAGCCCGATCGCAAGTAATTCATCGAGCGAATTAATTTATGCGATAAATCCGAGGAAATGAGCTGACGGTGTCGTGTTGTGTGCGAGGAAAAACCGCGCTCCCCGGCAGTGTTTGCTATTTGACACCTTTAGGGTACATTCTGCTCTTGATAACCTTGTCACTACCTCAGCCTATGATGCCTCATGGCGACGATAATTATGATTATCATCATGTGATCATGTTTTGATACTGGATTGGTTGTAATGCCTTTTCATTTTTTTTTAGTAGTTAGCCTAGAGGAGTAATGAGAGGAAATCTGTTGTATCTGACTTTTGGCTGTCATTATCTACATTTGTCGGACAGCAGTCAGCAATGTCCATATCAGAGTTTCCAGTTACCACTAAACCAATTAATGTTGTTAATGATGTTGTTGTTAATTTCATCGTGTAATTTAATTATAGATAATAAAACAAGTAATCGAATAGCAGCAGACTTTAAGTTCAAGCCATGTGTCTTCAGGCTCAGACTAGAAACGAAAAGATTTCGAATATAATACTTTGACTACGAGTAATTTTTAGTCTTTAATCGATTCGCCCACACTTAATCGCCGTCGCCTATGATCGGCTTCCGATTGACACACACAATTAGATCAGCGAAACGCCCTCACGTTTCCAAAATCACGACTCTGTTGACGAACTCTCAAAGCCATCTCAGGAAATGTAGCTCTTTTGTTCGGAAATTGGTAGCCAAACTTGTTCTTTGGTGGCGGGGTGGGCCTAACTCTAAATTTCCCTGGGTTGGTCGGGGGAATCACAAAATGCTACAGGATCGAAACATGAAACCTACTAAACCCAGGGCGGAAGCGCTCTCAGGGCACTACTCAATTATATTATTTGTCATCAAGAAGCCTGTATTGTACTCAGACTAGCCTCGGGCACCAACGTTATCGCTCGTTACAGAGAGGTATATGAAAATATTTAATCTCCGAAGTTAATGTGTAGTTAGTTTTAGAAGTTACATAATAAACAGAGTAACTGCAATGCAATGCTGCAAGTGGAAAACACACAAAATGATTCACTGGATGTGCCGACACGGAATGATGAAATTGTCGTTGGGTAATATTCCACTCTTTATCTGTAATCTCGCAAGACCGAACAGATAGGTGCACTTAGCCGTGGACTCGTTGTTTTCAAACCTATTTCTGACCGTCGGTGACCCAACTTTGAACGGATGCGATAGCCATGACCGATCGAATGACCCGACACACAAACCGATTTTAAATTTATGTAAAATTACATTCATTCGTCTCACTGCTTTGACCGTTTGTCCGGGCTTCATGAAATAACGGAGACTTTATAAGGCTTACCTACTGCGATCACTTGCGAAATTTGACTTTCTCACTTTGCCTAACAATTTAATATGTCAGATCGTTCGGTTGTCGCATCTCATCTAACGTAATAGACAGGTTTGTGGTTTGTCTACATGGTCAAACTTCACACCCCGACGTGCATACCTTTCCATGCAACAAATCTAAATTTCCATCTGCAGAGCATCGAGACGGAACGTAATCAGGATTCAAGGATCATGTCCAGAAGCCGACAAGACTTACGACAAAGCACGGGCTTATTGCTGTCTGGGAGCGCGTCGTTGGAGTCCCTCGCTATCCCCAAAGATGATTGCCGGGCCTTGGGATAAATGTCTCTGTCTCGTCTACAGGATAGAACGAGGAAGAGGCGCTCTAATTGGAATAAGTACTTCGCAAAGGGCAGTGATCCTCGTAAAATTATACGGTGTTGGAGAGACACTTTGGGATAGACGTATAGTTACTGGTTTTAGCACGCGTTATCTCCTTGAGAAGATGGCGTAATGAATGGCGAATTAGCTTCTGAGATCGTAATAGAATTAAGTCAGCATAAAGTGGATCTCTCTCTTGGACTAGAGCCACCTACCCTGTTCTCATCAAAAATCAGGGCGCCACTAAAATATTATCAAGACCCTGGACGCGAGGTAGGAGGTGGAACTCCGTTCATGATTCTAATAAGATTCAAGCAAGCAGCAGGAAAAATTTACATTCTCCATTGTATTTTCATGAAAGTTCATCCGCATACATAGCAAGTCATATGTGACCCCATGTTAGCATTTTATCTGCATATCAAGCAGCCCCCCTGCGCATGATTGTGAAACCATATCCGTCGAAGTCCACGTGTTCCTTTGACGGCGCTACATTAACCTTAATAAAGTCAAAAGTACTAAAACCCCACTTACGAGGAGAGGACGAGCGTTTTATTCTTTCAGTTTCTCCTCTCTTGCTATCGGATGTCTACTCTATGTGTCAAGCTTTGACCATTCCCCTAGATTTAATCACAGTTAAAAAGCTGAACCGATCAGAAGCCGATCGCGCCTTTGTGAGCTGCCGAGGTAATTCAAGAACGTTTTGCACCCATGCAAGACCTGGAATATCGCGTCCATTCTGCTCTAGTCTCACAGTGGGTTTGGTTGCAGAGGAACAGCAAGTGACTCGCACATTTCAACCTCTCGCTCCATACGTACGTCTCTTTCTGCACTCGTGACAACCGAGCTCGTTGTCACATCAATGTGGAGTCAATGTGGGCGGTGCAGGACGTATTCTTTGCCACGCTGAAATATTCTATGCAAATCACACTGAAGCCTCAAGAGTGCTGATATGAATACGATATTTAATTGAATGAACGGCCGATAGCATCGCAATCTATCGTGTTACCAAACATGGTGCGTGCACCGGAAAGCCTAGGCCATGATATCGCCTTTCCTTGGCCCAGCACAGAATCCCCGCGGCCTAGCAATCATCTCCCCCACTATCCAGTGGATGCAACAACATAGTCTACACGGGTGGGTGCCCCGTGTCTGGTTTCGCATTTCATCCCTCGATGGACCGAGCAGCGCTTCCAGGCTACGTAATTAAAAGATTGCCTGTCCCGTTGTAACCATGTACCCGATCGAATCGAATCGCATTGCATTTCCAATTTATATCACAAACCTGACGAAATCAATTTGGTTTCCTTCCTCAACATGTTACGGTAAACTGCCTGTATCGTGTTATCTTCCTCTTGACCGGCGCCTCGAAGTAAAAAAATCTAATTTCTTGCGCAGCAACATTTCTTGGGTTGGCACCGGTTTTTTTCACTTCCTCGCAATTTAGTGAACACGACTGGGGCTTCCATCTCGTTTAAGTTTGCTGTAATTGCTCCATTTGGTGAACATTCATGGGAATAGGAGGTCTTCGAGCATCTGCGCGGTAGGTACTACCGAGTCGTGCAATTGATTCCATTGGAGTTTCACCAAGTGATGCAATACTGTCCCGTGAAGCTGCAAGTGCACTATAGTAACTACTGACACGGACGATTTGTAGGAACAGCTTGTTGTTGAAGGGACCTTGCCGAAAAATAACGTCACGACTCGTTTCACCTGGAAATTAAATGTGTCAGCGCACCTGTGAACACTGCACAGAGCTTACTGTCAACTGTGTGCAATTGCACGTAACGATGCGAGTACAGAAATTCGATTGCAATGTAAAGGAACGAGAGGTCCGCGTCGTGCGCCGCTGCGGTTTATTTTCTTGTTGTTGAGCGGTCTGTTGTGGTGGTGTCTCTGTCGCGATAATTGAAACTGTCTGGTATCGGGCAATTTGTGGACAAGTTTGTGGATATCCGGTGCGACTCGCTTCCGGCGCTAGGTCACAGATCTGGAAAAGTATTTGCTGCACGTCGTCGCATCGCCTCTCTTGATCTTGGTGCTTGCCATAGCCATGGGCTAGCGATAATTGTAGCATTGCATGTGACGTCTTTCGGCTGAGAGTAATGACGCACCTAGCCATTAACTCAAACTTATTATAGATGTCATTATAATCAATCGAGTCAAAGTATCATTTCAAAATTAATGAGTGTTCTCAGATTAAAATAAAAGCATCAATGTATTTAATATAAATGATTAATAAAACAAACCTATCACAAATATACATGTTTATCTAACATATTTATAATATGGCACTGTCAACAAGTAATATGGTAAATTCGCTGGATTCAGGACGGCACCGCGTGGTCTGATCTTTGTTGCTTGCATCAGACAGTTTTGTGGTCACCGTACATATGATCTATTTTAAGTTCCTTGCTCGATCAATACTCTTGGTTACTCGGGGAAAAAATACTCTTTAACCACCATTACGACTTCTTCGTCGGATCGGCTACTTTGCCGGCGAAAATCACCGTCTTTTGCGAATTCTCGACGATGAAATATGCAAACGGACGGTTCGCGAGGAATTTCGGCGGCCCCATTTTGTTGACGAACCCGGCTCCTGCAAAAAATATAACCTCGAGGTCAGCCTCCGACGCATGGGAGCCGACGATTGCATACGATTCAACAGATGAAAACGCTGGAAATTACCCGTGGCGCCGCTGGCGATAGTGCCCTCCTCATTCACCTCGATCTCGGACACGTGGAACACCTTCCCGAGGAACAAATTGAGCGGCGACATGAGACTCATGTTCGCCCTGGATGCGTCAAACACGTCCTTGATGCCCAGCTGCAAGCAATTAGACCACGTCAGCGTGTTAGAGCATTTTGGAAAACTACCCCCCCCCCCCCCCCCCTTGTTTGGAACAAGACTTACCATATTCTCAGTACTGGTAAAAGTACGCGTTAGGTTTATTACCGTGGCAACAATCAAAATGAAACGATCAAAGATAATGCATATGATAATGAGTATTGTACATATTGCGTACTGCACAACATGATCCAACCACCAAGGCCCACCACCAAAGCAGCGTAACCAAAGCAAACTGTCCTGCCCACTCACCCGCTCGAGGTTCGGTCTGAGTTCCATGCGGTTACCGAACGTGAATCGAGGAAGATAGACGTGGACCTCGTCCTCGGCGAACATCTCCTGCTCGCGCACAAGCCGTTCGTAGCACTGGTCCACCGGGAACTGCCTCATCGACCGCAGCACCTCGGCGACGGTTGATGACGGCTTCGGCAGCACGACAAGCATGCGGAACTTCTCATCGACGTACGGCATATCCAACACGTGCGCGCCAATCTCATTGATGAACGAGTACAGGTACTTGCCCTTCTGGTACATCATGCGCACAGTAGCGATTTGCTGCTTCTGCTCGTTGTAGAACTTGTCATTGTACGTGGCCGTCAGGTTGAATGGAATCTCCCACTGGCCCTTGAAGAACAGCGCGTTCGTGATGATGAGCTCGGGCCGCATCACGTCTTCTGTAAAACGGGAATGATCGGCGTGCAAAGGCCGCGGAAAGTGGTAGAGTAAGAAAATCAGGGTATGTACACCAAATGTCATCGGTGAGACGGTGTTTAATGGACAGACACCGAGATATTGGCATCAACCGAGGTAAGACCAACTCAACATTTGGATTTTCCTCCCATTGCAACCGTAGCGACTGGGTACCTCCGATGAGTGTATTGGCAAAAATTGAGTAAATAAACGACGCGTATTGGCAAGGAGGGAAACGGATTCAACCCGTGAGTGTTAGCCAACACACCGAAACACTCCCCTATATTTGGTGCACGACCTTGCAGTCAAAGAACAGGGTTCTTACCGGCACTGACGAGCATTTTGATCCTGTTGTGAGTGACTTGAGAAACCCAGTCGTTGATGGTTTTCACCGCCAGCTGAGTCTTGGTGAAGTCGACGTCCTGCAGGTGACACTGGTAAGCGCTCAGGGCGAACCGTTGAAAGTCAGGCAACGGAGGTCGCATTTTGTCGTAGAAGATGCCGTTGCCGCTGACGAAATCCGATCGCGACTCGTTGTTGGCTTTCTGAGTGACGAAACCAAGACGTTAATGAGTCACTTTTATCGCAGGTTGGAATGCAAGACGGATTTTTTCGAGCCCAGTCATGTGGTTACCTGGAGAGCGGATTCGAGATGCATGTAGTTCTTACGCACTTTCGACTTCTTGCCACTAAGCCGCAGGGTGGAGGCGATCTGCTCGGCCGTCCGGCCCTCTGCGCCCTCGTAGATGACCAGCATCACCGCCCAGATGCTGTACGGCGAGAGCACCACGTTCTTGGTGGGAGTGCTGTCGATCATGTCCTGCCGCGAGAGGAAGCCGGCGTCACTCAAGGTTTATCTCAAATCGGAAGCGAAATTATTCGTTTCCGTGGTGCTAAAAGACGCAGATAGCCCTTAGATCCTGTGGCTCCAGAGTCTACAATAAATCTTACTGAAACTGGTATTTCTAATACTCAGAAGAAAGAGTCGTTGCATTAGAGCTCCCACTCGAGTCAAGGGCGTCACTCATTTACATCGATTTCAATTCAGTTTCCTCCATAAAAAAATAAGTAGCAACGCTTACTAACGTAAAATAAGAGATTATTAAGTGAATACTTTTTTTTCTATCCTGTCTCTAACTTCTGATGAAATAAAAAATAAAATCGAACAAACGCCTTCAATGGTAATACTACATACATTTAACAGCTTGGCGCTCCGAGTGGCAATTGCACCCGACATAAGAATGTGTCTAACGAACTTGCAACCTCTAGGGTGAAATTACCAGCAGCATATTGAGCGCAAATTGTCGCAGGCCATTGTTAATGTTCATGGCCGAGTCCGGCCCGCTGTCCGTGTCCTTTGTGTCTAGCGCGTTGAACGTGGATCCTTCCTTATTTCCTCCCGGAGGATAGAACACCACCTTGTCAGCCGACGCCACTGTGGTTGAAGGAATAGACTCTTTCCTTTGTGGGTTCCTCTGCATCGTCTGCTTCTTGTTGGCGACAGAGCTGGCCGCTTCATGCCCTGACGACGGCTTCCTCGTTGTCCTCATTTTCTGGGGGGTTATGACCGCTGGATAGTTAGCGGGATTCATTAGCGGCGTCCTGCCCGCGGTGGTCGACTCGGAGGATTTGGGGTCGGGAGTCTGCCAGACAGAATCTCGAGGGGTGTTGGTCCCAAAATGCCCCGCGTTACTAATTGGTTCGCTGGCGGCGCCGTTAGGGGATTGCTGTTGGGAGTGATGTGGTTGTGCACCTTGCAATTGCTGGTATGACGAAACGTACGAATGCTGGGCCTGGGACTGCAACCCTATGTTTTGTTGAGATTGAAAGGAACTGTATTGCTGCGGTTGGCCATGATGCCCGAAATTTTGCAGCGCGCCGCATTCATGTACAACGAGGATCATCAAAATGGTGGCTAAAAAAAAAATAGAGAAACGTGCAAACATTTAATGATCGAACCTTTTTTTTAATCCAATAAAAGAACAATCTTTTAATATTTAAGTACTATTATATTATAGTAAACCTTGATGCAAACATTCACTTTTTTAATATATACACGAAGCTAATCATTAATTATTTATGTGCATTTAACATCATGCTATATCGTATAATTGGAAATCTGCGCAAAGCAACATACAATCATATTATCATGTAAAACCCAAAACAGCATTGAATAGGTCGCACTTTACCAGAAACAGTCGTCTTCATTGTCAAGCCGAACTTGACCCACTGAAACGTGATAGAGAACAGATCACGCACATACACACACTCAAACTGTGTCCCTCGCATAAGCACTGTCTCGATATAGAATGGCGTGCTCTTCGACAGCACAGCACAACTGAACTGACGGCTGGTTCGGCCGCTCGCTGGGACTGGGACAGCAGGACCAGAGGAAGGCGTACGACGAGGCGAGGTGACTTCCTTCGCGCATAGCCACGGCTGGCCCACACGACATCCGCGCAGCAAGCCGAGCCGGGAAAACCCAACTGAGAACTTGTACTCCTAACAGGAAACCGATCAGATAGCGAGCTGCGTTGTTTAGCTAGCCAGCGGCGCTTGGTTATAATGAGAACAGCGAGCAAGCAGCTTGACCAGTGACCACAGTCAATCGACTCGGCTGCCATGATGACACACTCTTAGACACACACTCGCACAAGGACCGCGCTATCGCGGTGCTACCGCCTCCGCTAGGGGCTTGTGGGTTCCTAGGCGACAGCGACGATGATTTATTCAGACCAGTGCTGATCACACTCTAGTTGTATGTATACTCTTATATTCATTGCATGCAAAGTGTGCCGCTGCAGCTACAAATGTCTGATTATCTATTATTGATTTGACTATAATTAGTATTATGGGATCAAAGAGCATTTTCATGCTATTACAGAGTATGTTTATAATTATTGCGTGAACCCATTCCCATACGACTTCTTTCTTTAACACATTTACCACTCTAGTCTTATAGTAGTACGGACCTCTCTTTTTTCCATGTCTGCACACCCCGAAATGTGTGCTCTAATTTGAAGAGGCGATACAAATTTTAGGCGATTTACATTTACCTATGACCTGAAGTAGAGGAAAGCAAAACATTGTTGATGAGGGGGACTACCTATTGGCCTAGCACATGGAATGGGCACTGTATATGGTGCTCTAGCTAGAATTAATATAAAACCTGTCCTGCTTCTGAGCAGTTGACATCTAGTTGACACCCCTCCTGGCACACGGCATGCGAAATCGTTTGTGTTGTCGAGTGGTGGGAGTTTCAAATGATACATGAGTTGTGGTGCAGCAGGGATACGTTTGGGAGGTGCATTACCTTTAACCAGTCATACCATGGCTCTTTCAAAGAGATGCATAACATCATTTACAAGAAAATAATATAATAACTTAAAACTATAACAAGATATTTAAGAAATAAACATAACATTGCTAGAAAAAAAAACATTCTCAAAAAAACACACACTAGTTTGTGTTATGTGTTTTGTTGGGAAAGCAAATTTTCTTGGAACCATCCTCATCTTGGAATAATTATTAGAAAAACTAAATTGGTACAGAATGCGTAATCACACTTAAATTTAGTCGTTGCTAGGTCTCTGCAGGTGGCTGAAGAATAGAACAGCCTCTGCGTACAAGGTAATGGTTACCCAGAAAATAGGAAGAAGAGTCATGAGGAACATGATAAACAAATTGCATAGTAGTTGTAAGAAATCGTCGGGCAACTCTTCGAGACAGGACTGGAAGTACCAGGGGTTCGTGTCGGAATAACTATCCGTGGGGAACGTGAGTCCGTATGCGTCGCTGTACATGTCGCTGCCGCTGCTCAGGAGGGTGATCTCGTCTCAACGCAAGTCGGGATTGTCGTTGACTTGTTTCTTGATGCGCAGCAGGATCGTCGTGTACCACTGGTCTAGCCGCGAGATCGAGTCGTAGTCCTTGACGGCCTCGGTGAAACCGTCAACGTTCTGCTCCTCCACATGCTCGATGAGGACCTGGGTGACAGAAAGGTGGTCCTTGTTTAATGCAGCTCCAATTTAGGCTCGTTGGTACTGTTGGACCTCAATCTTGAAATAGCTCCAACCAATGCCTCATTGTAGTTTAGCACGGCTGTTTAGGATGTACAATGTTTTAAAAGAAATTATAGATATTTAAACAGATAGCTAGACTAACTGACATGTAAAATAAGGAGAGAGCAAATATTGCTTGTCATTGCTTGTGTTGCTAGTCAGGAATTCCAGCCAGTGAATAAGACTGAAACAGTGACCTCTAAAATACTAGTTCTGACCCATAGCGTCAGAGAAGGGTCAAACAAGATTACTGAGACTCGGCTAGTGTAGCTCTTATACAAGGATTTGGCAACAAATAAAAGCAATGGTAGCTGTTGTCTGCCACCTCGCCTCGCCATATCATAAGAGTCAGTTCCATGAAATAATGGCCTGTCACCACTGTAGATTCTTCCAATAAAAGATGATCTCCAAAAGAAGATTAGCAATTAATTAGAATTCAGATATGCACAAGGAAAAAAGCTCCAGCTAAGTGAACTCAAATTAAATGTTTCTTCTTACAAGAGACTGTCAAGGCCAATTAAACGACGTTGTAAAAGGCATGGATGAACCAGCTTATGACCTCGGGAAAACCCATAAAATTACGCAAAACTTCGAACAGGGCGCAACTAGTGAATTTAAACTGTTTGCCAGATATTTACTTTGTAAATTGTAAAATCACATAGCTAACATTTAATTCCTTATTTGCTAGATCTTCATGGTGAGGTTACCTTTGCTATGAATTAGCCACATTGTTCATCAGTAAAAGTGACACATGCTTGCAACTCATAGCAACGATCCACAAAATTGCTAGGTTGAATGGATTTATGCTTGCAGGCAAATTACCTGTTAATCACCACTAGGACACTAACGTAAATGTACTGTAAAAACAACACACCTCTCCCATTGTCCTCGGCTTTCAGAAAGATGACAAACACTCAAGTGCTGTAAGAGTCACCCAGTGTGGGGCAAACCAATGAACTCATTACTTTGCCATTGAGTCAATGACCAGCTAGTAACTAGATCAGAAAGTGCAGTATCCATTTTCTTCATCTCGAAGTACTTTCAAGAATGGAGCTGCCAACAACAGAAGGCAGCAACCCTAACCATTTCTGGTTAACAATACAGAGGAATGTGGATCTTTGGCACTGAGCTACCAGTAAATTGAGTAATCACAGCTAAGTTCTTAAAACGGTAGATGGAAGTTCATGTTAAATATTTACTGATTTCATTAAACCTAGCGTATGTACCAGTACGCGTATACAGTACCAGTATACAGTTAAAAAACTAGTTTTCTTAATTTTTACCTACAGATGTGAGAAATTGACATTACAATGAACTAGCCTTTGGACTCAGAACTTGAATTTTCTTACTATGTAGGATTTCAGAAACACTCCAAAATTGCAGAGATTGAGATAAAAATGTCCTGTAGCACCAAATCAAGCATGAATACTAAAAACTGATGACAAGAAACTAGAAAGTATAAACACAAATTATGAACAGCTGACAAGAAAATAATCTTAACCCTAAAGTGTAGGTCTGTAGGTCGGTCCCAACTTCTAAAACTCAATTTAATAATGTGACTAATTTAAAAACACATATATTTAGATAAAAAGTTTTCTTAAGAAACAATGTTAAAAAGAACTTCCAGAGGTTAACTCAGGTTTTCACGGTTGCAAATCTATTTGATGATTGAGAAGCAAGGTTGACATACGAGTGGCATGTCTTGACTTAAATTTAATTCTGAAACACTGAAAATGTGCTAGCCCCAATGTTTCCTATTGAAACAATTATTTCCTAAAATGCACAGAATAATCTTCAAAGATGACTTTGGTCCCAAAGTTTTTTGAGGGGCTGCACCCCTCAAACCCAGATTTTCTTTCTTTTGAGTCGCTTTTACAGCCACAAAATTTCACCAACCGCCACTGAGGCACCAGAGTACACGGTAGAGTACTTTTTGTCTTAAAACAATCCGTATTTTAGGTCTTTAACTTATATAAAAAGCCAGTACTGGATGTCTAAACAAAGAGCATCTTACAACTAGGCTAGAACCAATGCCTTACTGGTAGATCCTTGCATTATCCTCTGGCTGGCTTCCCAACATCTGACCAAGTACAAGATCTACCTCACAACCTCACAACTGCTGAATAATAGCATGACAGCATGGATGCATGATTTGTAGCTGTTTGTCAATAGTGGTTGATTATCTTGAATAAAATGTTGAATCGAAATAAAGTCAACATATCGAAAATGGATCAAATGACGAACAATAACTTCAAAAATATTTAATATACTTCAAACTATTTCATCCCTGGAAGTATGTTCAAATTATTGCAAAGAATGTTTTAACATTGAAATTTTAAAATTTAAAAAATCCCAATCATTTCTTTGACGCAGTATAAATACTTCAGCAATAAGAAAGTGGTCCTCTTAAGATCCTTTTAGCAGAAGTAATTAACCTTGTTTCGTCTGCAAAATAATATCATCACAATTTAGTAACAACCGCTAATGTGACATGTGGACTAAATGTCATCGTTAAAAACACCACAAATCATTTCCGCTGATTTGCTCCCTTCGAACCTTTTCTCTAAAGCTTTTGTAGACACAGATGTTTTGTTTTTTGGGCTATTATAAGAATTTTCTTGGGAATTCTTTTGCTTATATAATAAGTATTTTGAAAACCTGGCCACAGAAATCATAACTGCAATTGCATTTATAATTTGGTAGCTATTCTGGGCTAGGTTAGACCTTGTGGGGCACTCCTTGTGCTAGTATCATCTCTCATGGGCTGGACTATAGAAATCATGATAAATATGAAAAAAATCGAACATCCGCCAACGATAAACGTTCGTTTCACACAAGAAACTTGTTTATTTTTTATATGTGCTACTTAGATATATGCCTCAAGCCAATTTATCTCCAATATCCAAAATTTTAACTCGAATTGAATACTTTACATATCCCTAACAATTCCTATCTTGCTCCCTCCACTCTACTCTACACTACATTAAATATGGGCCAAGAAATTTCTGGTGAATTGAGAGGCGAAGCTACCTTGATCAGTTTGTGTTCTCGGGAATCCTGGAACGCAGGGTAGAGCTCTTGGTAGCGCTCCATTGCGTGCTGGGCGTTGAGCACGTCCACACAGAGGTGGCAGAGCGCGGCACGGAAGAAGTACTCCTTGGCGCTGTACTTCAGGAGCGAGCTCTCCAGCGACGATGAAGCCACCTGTTCAACACATCACGCAAGTGTTAGGAATTGATTAGGTGTTCAATTGCTTTTGTGTGGACAAGGAATCGATTGCCCTAATAGCCCCTCGAGGAATTTATTTTCAAAGTGCAATAGAAAATCTCACACACATCACTTGAATTTTTCTGGAAATTGTGGTAGACCAGAACGATTTACTTATTTCAATCATTTTGAGTAAAATATTCCAGAAGGAGAATATGAATGTACTTTTAATAATTTACTTGCCAGTGTCTATTACGGTTTGCTACCCTGGTTATGGTAAAAGCTTTTTTGGTAATGCAATGTTTGACCAGTGAGTCAGGTGGTAATTGATTAACAATAAATTTGCTCAAAATGAGGTTGACAAAAATGGCCAAGCCTTGAAGGAATGGTGGACAAATCTGGTGTCTACACATGGCCTAATACTGAAGATGTGCATCATGGGCAGGGGCGACTTGATCTCTCCAGGAAAGCTTGGATCAGGAAGAAGCCAGGATCTCACCCTACCTCCCATGACCTAGTGCCCAGTCTACTGCAGCTACATTTACCCAGCTAAATAGCCGCTCTCTGATCAAACTGCCCAGGACCATACGTACCACTGGAAATCTAGCTCTGCACAACGACATTTTATGATTTTTATCATTTTGTCAGCAGATTCATGAGAGATATGCTAAGAAAATTTCTGTTTGATATTCCCAGCTGTTTAATGTCATGGTAAGCAACTATTTCTTAAGGAAAGTAAGATACTACCTAATGAGTAATGAGAAATAGAGCTTGGTATAAGGATTGGGATCTTTGGTGTATTCTAGTTTCTTAGTTAATATGATGCTAAGCCCATTTTAATACTTTTGTGTGGGATGATAGGAATATTTGTACAACCGATTACACTGTTTGCACAGTAACGACTTGGCTCGATTGCAAATCTACAAAAGAAATGTCAGGTGGCAAATATTAAATACCTGTTCATAAATCTGTATCGCTTTGTCGTAGTTCTCCAGCTGGGCAGCGTACTGAGCTACTTTCAGAAGGCACTTGTTGGCCGACGAATTGCTCTCCTCCCCTTTGAAGTAGTCAGACGCCTGCTCGTAATGCTGTACAGCTCGATCTAGGTCGACTGCTTCTGTCTCGTAGATTTCTGCAATAGTCTGGTGGTGTTTGGCTGCCATCGTGAATCGACCCATGTCTGTGTAGATCTCGATAGCTTTCATCAAGCAGTTGACTGATTCTGGAGACAATAACCCACAAGATTTGTATAACTTGCACAACCCACCACATCAGTTGAATGGTGTATCTAACAACAGAGCATGTTACTCATACCGTTAGGGTCAGATTTTTTGTAACAGTTGGCTGCATCGACGAAATTAGTGGCTGCGTCGTGACGACTACCAGCTTTGGCATGCAACGAAGCAGCTTCGCAAAACGCGTTACCAGCAGCTGACCACTTCTTGGCCATTTTGAACATATTTGCTGCCCGGTGGTAGCATTCGACGGCATCATCCACCTTTGCTGAGCCTCTGTGAAAGAAATTAAGGCGAGTTTAAAAATTATCTTTCATTATATCTGCTCAAGCTGCAGGTGTCTAGGCAGGTAAGTCTAGGCGTTTCTTATCTGGCTTTGGAGAATAGCAATTAAATTACGTCTGCATGGAATAAAGGGGGCTACTAAGCAATCGCTTAAGTTATAAAATATACAGGGAATTTTCTGCATTATCCCCACAAAATGTAGGTCATTCTCATTTACGGGGCTTGACAGGAGTGATGACACAGACAAAATTTGAGTCGTAGGTGGACTCACCCGAACAAGGATCCGAAGAACCCCTTCGAAGAACTGAGTTTCTTTTCAGCTTCAGCCATAAGCTGAATAGCTTTTTGTTCATTGTCTGCCATGGCTTATATCTTTTAATTAGCCTACCATATATTTATAATTTAAATTGCAAATTTACGAGAATCCTTTCCTGTCAAAATCGAGCCCGACGTATTGATCACTCGCTAGTTTGCGATTCTCTCGCTGCACAGCGCCAAGAAAACATGCACGAAGTACGCATGACGTCAATGCACCGCATTCAAACGAAGAAAAAAGGTCAGACTGGAGTGAACTATTCGTGCAACCGCCGAGCAATAAGCAATTGCTAAGAATTAAGAACTTCAGAAATCGTTTAATGTAGCATAATTTATTCAAATACCAGATAACACTTTACAAAACGTTGTTTTGCTGCCATTAAAAAGAAACAAAATGACGACCAAAGTAGAGTTCTTTGGCACTAGTTTGCAATGCAACATTCACATTTCAAGGCATTGCAATGCATAATTTATTGAAATAACTATTTGGTCAACGTACTTTTGTCTCTAGCTGTTTCTACTAGCATCACCAAATCATCTAACTTTTCAACTGATTTCCTCTCCAGGCCCAAGCTATTGATGCCATCACAAAAACTAACCACATCAATCGCTAGCTGTTGTCTGATCTTATCATCGTCGCCAACTCCACGCGACTCGCTACTAACTGACGCGCTGGACCGGTCTCTGATTTTCTTCAGCCGCCGCAAACTCTCCTCGGTCTTCTGCACCGAAGTCAGGACGTCGTCCACAACTGTGTAGTACTGGTGCGTGACCGCCGAAAATGTTAGGCGCATCCACTCAGCTAAGACATCTTTCCCCACCGAAGACTCGTAGCAATGGTGGAACGCCAAAGGAGGTCTCAGAACAAGAGCCACGTAGGCACAAGGCTTGGTCGGCATCTCGCGGTTGGTGCGTCTGAAGAGCCTCGGAATGTCGCTAACCTGTCTTAGCTGAGACAGGCTCTGGGAGCTAATCTCGCCAAGGATAAACTGTGTTATGTCGGGCAGCGTGGCTATCAGCTGCGACTCGGAGACCTTGAGGCTAGCGGCCACGAGCTGCAAGGTGTTCGTAGACAGCGTCGTTGCCGTGCGCTTGGAAGTCAGGGCCAAGAAGTCTGGCAGACGAGACACGAGTTTCTCCACATCGGTGTACAGGGACACTAGGAATGAGAGCTTCTTGTTGTCTGTTATAGGTAATTCAGGCGTTGATAACATCAACGTGGACGGTGCCGGTGTTGGGATGTTGTCTGAAGGCCACTTCTGCAAATTTGTATCAATGTCACAAACATTCATCACTTTTTAACTCATTTTGAAGACAGGTGATTCTTTAGAAAGTAATTAACAAACAATGAGATTGGAAATTTCATACATTGCCCGTATGCAATTTAGCCATTCCTACGATTCATCATTTCCTCACCTCCTTTAAAGCTTCCCCAATCCATACAGAGTAGCGGGCAATAATCTGAAGACTCAGCTTCCAGAATCTGTGCGTGAGCTGGTGGATAAACACTCCGTCTTTCCAGCATCGGTTCAGACAATCCCACACCTTGGCTGTTGTCCACAGCTGAAAGCCATCCACCTGCGTTGCTTTCAGGTTGGAATTAAGCATTGTCCCCGAAACGCTTTCTGCAAGCGAGGTTTCCAGACTACCTGCAATCTCTTGGAACCTTTGGAAAAGAGCAAAAATTTCAATTAAAAATAAAAAAATATCCATTAACTCCAGTGTATGAGAAAAGATGACTGATGATTCTTAGTGCAAAATTATCAGAAAATTCACCGTATTTGGAAGTAAACTGGCAAGTTCCAGCGAAGTAGAAATGAGGAATACTGAGGGTGCGCTCTAAGCACTTTGACCTGCGCTTGCGACTTGCAGTGTTGCTCCAGTTTGCTAAGGAACTCTTCGGTTTCAGAATAGCGCTGGAAAAATGTGTCTGGATTCCCAGGGGCATAAATGGAAGACAGATGAGTTTCCAGTCGTTGCTCTACTTCTGACCAGTAACCGTTCACCAAGAAGTCAAAGCCCTTGATTTTTGGTGCTTTGTGAGGATCCATTGTCAGCTCCAGCAGTTCTTTCATGTGAGTACCAATAAACTCAAGGATGCGGCCGTAAACCCCTCGAAGCCCCATCGGATCAGATTGCAAAGATGTCTCGTCTATCACTTGGTCCATTGCAGGAGCAACAACGTTGTGTCTAAAAAGCAATTCTACTTCGGATATTTTATCGAGTTTTATGTAAATCCGAAGACAAAGAGCCATTCCATCAGAATCTTGGCTATTGACACTTTTCAAAAACATATCATCTAGGCTAGCTGTTAATAAGTTTCCAATTTTGACGGCAAGATTGTTGTTGCTTTTGGCCAAGTAGTTTGAACATTTAGAAATGCAAAATTGTAACTGGTTATACTCTGCCGCTGCTCTCTCGATAAGGGCTCGGTCGGTGATTACTTTTGGGCTACTTTCAGAACTGTCTTCAACTTGTAATAAATTACTTAGCTTTGCTAAGGAGCTTCTTGCTCTTGATAAGTTCTGAAGACTACGTTTTTTGCATCTCAATTCTTGGCGTTGGTTAAGGCAAGTCGAAATATCGGATACAGCCTCTTCAAGGCACTGTTTGACCTGCATCACCTCATCTTTCAGCTGAACGAGTGGATCCTGAATGCCATTGATGGCTTTGTCCAAACCAATAAGATTTGTGGATAAATTAACAAAATCAGCATAATCTTTGTTGATGAGCTCTATCATCGCAGCACGTAACACCTTTAGGTAAATACCCAAATCATCTCGCATGGCTTCCAGATTGGCTTTTCTACTGTATATTTGTAGAAACTTATCCACAGTGAACGAATTCTGTAATGTAAAAAAATTAAGTGTGGTAAATGCAGATAGGTGATGAATGCTGGGTGTCTAGAGACAAAGTCAACGCTAAGTAGAAGTGATTTACCTTCGAAAATTCATTTGTGTCAAAGCAAAGATCACTGGGTCCAACAGGTAAGCTAAATGGTTCACCTTCTTTAGCCATTTTGATAAATTTTAATATATTTTGATGTATTAACCTAATGCCAACAAACTGAAATCCACGACAGGGTCTTTGACGACAGCCATCGCTGTGACAGATGACATTGACAGCACGTCCAGTTTAGCCAACACAAGAGAGTTGTGGTCAGTTGTGGTTGCCGGCGATTGGAACAAAACTTTCGAACGATTTTCGAAATTTCGTTTGCGATGGCGGAATCAAATATTTACGATACTGACCTGTATGAATTACTTGGAATTAGCTTATCATCCACAGAAAAAGAGGTAATTATTAACTTCATAATTTTGGGTTTTTATTTTGCGATAAATAACATTTCGCTGGAAAATTATTTTATAACCTCAACAGCTTAACCTAAAAATGATAATAACGATCTCTTTATTCTTAGGTCAGAAAAGCTTATCGAAAAAAAGCTCTCACATGCCACCCTGATAAGAATCCAGGCAATTCGCAGGCTGTACTACTTTTCCATCAACTGTCAAAGGCTTTGGAAATATTAACCGACAGTTCTGCACGAGTAAGTTGTACCAGGTTGTACCTACATGTCTCTACATTTTGTGCCTACTCTATAGGAGATATATATTATTTGCAAAGACAAAGCAGCTAACATCTTTTCAAAACTACTTTTAATTACAGGCAGCTTACAACAAGGTTCTCAACGGAAGAAAGGCTGCAAAAGTAAGACATCGCGAACTTGATTCCAAACGACAGAAACTCAAGGAAGATCTAGAAGAAAGAGAAAGAGCTGCTGCAGAGAGATTGAGTGGGAAGAAAAAGTATTCCTGTAGTAAAACTGACGAAGAAAAGCTTAAAGAAGAAATTGATAGACTCAGAAAAGAGGGCTCTAAGGCAGTTGAGGAAGAATTGGCATATGTCAAAAGCCAAGTAGAAGCAGAACTAAAACCTGGTGGCAGTTCCTCCTTATCACAGTTCATTGCTGACATAAATTCCCTCCGCCTGAAAGTAAAATGGAAGTCCGCTAAAGATGACGAGGATAACGGTGGCTACAGTCAGGAATCACTTCACAAAATTCTCTCAAAGTATGGAGACATTGTTGCACTCATATTTTCAAAGAAAAAGGGCAGTGCAATGGTGGAGTTCAAAACGAGCGACGCTGCATCAATGGCGCAGCAATTTGAGAAGGGCTTCCACAAAAATCCGGTGACTGTGGAGTACGTCGGAGGTTTCAAGCCTACGAAGCAAGCAAGTTCGGCAGCTGCAGGGGCAACTCTAGTCTCAGACAATGATTATGAAAGTCTCGTTCTCCGTCGTATGCGTCAAGCCCAAGAGAGAAAGAAATTAATAGATGATATGATGGCAGAAGACAAAATAAGTTAACATCTTTTCAGAAAATCAATTGTATTTAATTTCTTGGTGAAAGAAGGATTTTTGCCTAAAATCTAATTACAATCGTATAGAAATGCCACAATTAAATGTTTAAGTATTGGTTTATCTGACTCTTCATAAAAATCTAGTAGTTGTCGCTGCTAAATGAGCGGAGCTACTTGCAGAGTAGAGTAGAAGGGTGTGAAGTGATTAAAATGTTGAATAAATACAAATTTAAACGGCATTTTCTCTTGGAAATCCTCAACAATCCTGATCCACGTATATTTTACAGCAATGTCTAACCTCAACTGCATAATTTAATACATTTTCTGAATAATTTTTCCATTTTTATGAAAGATGAATGTTGTATCAAATAGATTAGAAAATATTAGAAAATAACAAACGTTAGAAAAATTAGTTAGTTTCAAGAATTAGCAGTTTGAATAATTAAACAATATATCTAAAACACAACATGCAAAGAAATTAGGCAGGCAATCATTATTGGTAAATGATGTTTCCAGGGAAATTGATACAGCACTTCAAACTTCTCCAAAAAAATTAAGCTATGTGATTTTCATTCTAACAAAATTTTTAGTAAGTTTTCAATTGAAAATTGCAATGGGATTTCTTCAGACTGTAGTAGCAGTAATGATGTTCACGATTCTTGTAGTAACGATGTTTGTTTCGCTTGGGGTACGTCACCAACTTTAAACATGTGATTACACATATCAAAATAAGGAAGTGAAAATATTTATAGCCATTTCTTTTATTTTTAGGTTGAAAACCGAAATCCAAGAAAGAGTCGTGGAAGGTGCCCCGTATGTACAACATTGAAAATTGTTTGCAAAGTTAACATTATTGCAACTTATATTAAAATTTAATTTATAACTCCTACCATTTCAGATGAAATCAAAGAATGTTTTTGGCTCAAAGCTTACTCAACTCAAGCCAAAGGAAAATTTGGAAGAGCAAAAGAAGCTCGAAGAAAAGTTGCTTGTTCTGTCCGAGAAACTTGCTGTGAAAGAGAAAATGGTACTTATTTATCCATGCTTTTCAACTTTGTCTGCGCCCAGAAATTGCTTTCTAAAGCGGTGTGTTCCACGCTCTTTTTAGGTATCCAAGTCGAGGACTCAGATTTCTGAGACAGAGCAGAAGTTAACTGGCAGCATGATTTCATTTGAAAAGGCGAGGGAACGACAACGACTTGAAGACCTCAAGTCTGAGCTAGAGATGGCCGAGGTTGAGATTTCAAATTTGCAGGACGAAATCGGAATGATCAACACTAAACGCAAGGAACTACAAATTGAAATGATGAAGGTATTACGCAGATAAAACAATATATCCAGTGGCATTGGCTAACATAGTATGGTATTAACGAAACTGGAGGCTTATTCTGTATCAACGCTTATTTCAGCAAAAAGACACATACGAAGAAGAAATCTCATCCCTGAAGACTGATTTAAAGAAGAGAGAAATGCAGCTTGGTAAGCCTGTGCCTCTGAGGACACCTATGCTTGTGCTATCTTATGAGTAATAGGTACAGCCTTTATCTCTGGTACCGCTAATACTAATTTACGTGGAAGTCACTTTACAATCTGCATAGTTTGAGCCATAAACCATTCAAGCGATTTATCTCCAAGCTATTTCGTCAATGAAAATAATGCAAAAAAAGATATCTATAATTTACTAAGTTTTTGTTTTTGTAATTGTGCCTAATGCTCAGAGGGTATTTTTATGTAACAGATATTTTGGTCAATGAAGCAATGTGCAACAATCCTTTGTGTGCAGAAGATGTTTATTTGATTTGAGGTAGACAATTTTTATAACATTTTCCATTTTTGTTCTAATTTTGTGGTGGCTCTTTTGAATGGATTCTGCATTAAAACTCTAAGCTTTGCAGTGTTCTCCTAATCTACATTACAATTTAATTTTCTAAATGAAACTGCGTACTAAAATTCCTACTTGAAATGAAGCAATACATTCACATGGAGAGTGGACAAATTAGAGCGACTAAACCAAAGCCGCAGTACTGTATGAATTAATTAATTATGAATTTATAAACTGGGATAGGAGAAAAGATGGTATGCACAGTACTTTGACTTAAAACTCAAATATTTTGGAATCACTAAGCTTTGCAATAAAACCCATAATTTGGTAATTTGCAACCTACTAAAAGCGAACGGCCAATTGCAAGTATCTGTTGGTATCATTTTGGCAGCGTTAAATTCATCGATGTTTTCGGCCTCTTGTCTTGTTGAAGGTGACAGTAGAAATTAACACAAAGTCTTTGGTTTTACTCTCCTCGAAAACATGTGCCAAGAATCCGAAACAATCCAACAAACATTTTTTTCAAACAGTTGTTGCCCTTTAGGAAGTTTTGTATCTCTGTTCCTCTTCCAAAATTGTTATTACAGTCTTTTAGTTCACCCCACCGTTTATAGTATGCAAATAAGGATTTAATTTACAGGATTTGAATATTTTAAGACCGTACTGTGTTAATATAATTCAAAGTAACTCAAAAACTACACAATTTCTTTCTAAATGTTTCAGTGAACGGCAAGACGGTTGATCTTTGTGGAGAGGGCCTGCCTGAAGGAGGGGAAACGGAAATCTTACCAAACCCAGACGCAATCCGAGAAATCCAATCAGTGGCGTCCGTATGATTCCCTCACCCTGCTGTTTAATGCCTGCATACTTACTAAAGTTACAGAAGGGTTTATTTTTGGTAAATTAACTTTTCAGATTTTTAGTTAAGGTTTTATTAGAAATGTATCAACTTCTTTCTTTATTTTATTTACTTGTCATGTCACATTTTTTTTATCAACAGCCTCGTTCAATTTCGCAGTTAGTTAAATCATTTTTATTACAATTATTTAACAAACGAATAGTTTGCCACAATAACTTGTCACAACCTCTGCAACAGCTTAATTATTATTTACAGAAAACTCCTTATATAAATGAGCAAGCATTTGGGAAGACAAGATGGTCACATAAAAAGGGGATAAGAAATACACAACTCACAAGACCATATCAAGAATTCAAAATGAGATTTGTACATGCATCCATTTAACTGCTTAATAAATTGGCACGTATTTTAAGTTATAACTAGAGTTGTGGTTAAGAAATGGAATGTTTCAGAAATTGTGTCCTGTTTTTACCTACGATTAGGAATCTGAGCAAGGATTTTATTTTGACACACTAAAGCTCAGTGTGCTCTCTCGCAGGGAACTTTTTAAGAATAGCGTTGTACAAATTGTAGAAAGCGTAACTGCTGACGCATATAATCAACGTGAGAACCACGCAGAAAACAACGCTGAGGAAGCTGCCGTCGATGATTGAGGCTGCTGTCGACGGATTCTTCTTATTGCGATGCTTCTTTTCGAGGTCGCTAACCATGGCATTCTTCATTGCATTCAGACGGTCTCGAAGTTGTTCCACTGTCTCCATTTCCTCAGGGGAACTTGCTAAAACCAGAAGAAAAAATTACTCCACATTCAGATTCCCATTTTAGAGCATGTCCAAATCTACAACTGATAATTACTTGGTGGATCAGATATGTTAATACGTGGCATTTTGATCTTCTGCGATTCAAGAAAATGTGAAAATGATTATTGTTCCTGACTAAGAAAATGTAAAAAAGGTCTAGTGATGTGTGTGAGATGATTCAAACAGTGGTAGTGAGAAATCTGAAGTGTCACACACTCCTATATAATTCTGTTCTGGATATTGATCCATTTTGGGGCAAGGAGTAAGAGAGTAGGGAGGATTTGGGTTGGGCTGAAATATACCATTTTACTTAAGAATCCAGGCAGGAAATTTTACTTTTTATTATTCGTCAATACATTTGAGGGAGTTTAATTATTTTACAAAGGCGTGTAAACTGATTGATTCATTAAAAATTTCTGACGTTCATCATCGGCAGAGGGTTAAAAATCCCGCCATTTAAAGTACGAAATTAAAGTACTATATTTTTGGGTTCATTACGATTGCCTTAAGAATATGAGTTTATAAAACTGAGATCAAGAAGAGAATGGTTTATTTTGTTTTAACGACTTATAAGCACATATTTAAGGATAATAAAGCACTTATCAAAACTGTAAAGGAGTGGACACATCATTTATGCGGATCCGGATATCCAATGGCGTTGAAGGTTAATGCAAAGATGGCGAACATGCCAGCTGGGGCAGTAGAGATTTGGAATTTTGTTTAATTTCAAGTGTTTATAAAATTTCGTGATCATTGTAACTCATTCAAAATGGTTTTAGCAGATTTAGGACGTAAGATTACGTCCGCATTACGAGCACTTAGCAATGCCACAATCATCAATGAAGAGGTATGTAAATGTAAACATTGACATTTTGATCCAGATGGCATGTCATCATGCTGCAAAATGAAATGATTTGTAAATATTTTATTTGCAGGTGCTGAACGCTCTCCTTAAAGAGATTTGTGCTGCTCTCCTTGAAGCTGATGTGAACATTAGGCTTGTAAAAAAGCTCCGAGAAAATGTACGGTCTGTCATTGACTTTGAAGAGATGGCAGGCGGTCTCAATAAACGCCGGATGATACAAAGTGCCGTCTTTAAAGAACTTGTGAAAGTGAGTGAATGATACCTACGTAGCGTTCATAGATTTTTTGACTCAGTCATGAAAAGGCGTACAGCTACCCACATACACACGTGATTTAAACAGGTATGAATGCTGTTGGTAAACTAAGTAATTGGTATTTTGTGTTTCAGCTCGTTGACCCTGGAGTAAAAGCTCATCAGCCTGTCAAAGGAAAGCCGAACATAATCATGTTTGTCGGTCTCCAAGGTTCTGGAAAGACCACCACTTGTACGAAGTTAGCATACCACTACCTGAAAAAGAACTGGAAGGCATGCCTGGTGTGTGCGGATACCTTCCGTGCGGGAGCATACGATCAGCTAAAACAGAATGCCACTAAAGCAAGGATACCTTTCTACGGAAGCTACACAGAGGTTGATCCAGTCGTGATAGCTCAAGAAGGTGTAGACATGTTTAAAAAAGAAGGCTTTGAAATTATTATCGTAGATACCAGTGGTCGGCACAAACAAGAAGAATCTCTTTTTGAGGAGATGTTGCAAGTTGCCACCACTATCAGACCAGATAATATTATCTTCGTAATGGATGCCACGATAGGTCAGGCTTGTGAAGCCCAAGCAAGAGCTTTCAAGGAGAAAGTTGACGTAGGTTCCGTGATTGTTACAAAATTAGACGGCCACGCAAAAGGAGGAGGAGCTCTAAGTGCAGTTGCGGCCACCAACAGTCCCATTATTTTCATTGGTACGGGTGAACACATCGACGACTTTGAACTGTTCAAGACGAAACCTTTCGTCAGTAAACTGCTCGGCATGGGTGATCTCGAAGGTCTCATCGACAAAGTGAACGAATTAAAACTGGACGACAATGAGGAGCTTATCGAGAAGATCAAACACGGGCAGTTTACGCTGCGAGACATGTATGAACAATTCCAGAACATCATGAAAATGGGCCCTTTCTCACAGATCATGGGGATGATTCCTGGCTTCAGTCAAGACATCCTTTCGAAGGGCAGCGAGCAGGAATCGATGGCCAGGCTCAAGCGACTCATGACTATAATGGACAGCATGAACGATGGAGGTGAGATCTTGTATATTATATTTACATCATGTATCTGTTGGCAAATGAGCTCTGTAAAAACAGCATTGAAAATGGAAATATTACCTGCTACAACACGTCCTACAAAAAATCTCAACTGAGTTTATACCTAGATATTTACTCAGCTGTGCAGGTTTTAATTCTGTATCTCTTTTAAAAAATGCACCAAATCTGATGGGTAAATTGACCTCGAGCAACCCTCATTAACCTGCTGAATCTGTTGTATCCGACAGAGCTGGACAACCGCGACGGGGCTAAGCTGTTCACGCGATCGCAAGGCCGTATCATGCGCGTGGCGCAGGGTTCTGGCGTCACCGAGAAGGAGGTCAAGGACCTGATATCGCAGTACACCAAGTTTGCCGCTGTCGTTAAGAAGATGGGCGGCATCAAGGGGCTGTTCAAGGGCGGGGACATGGCCAAGAATGTTAATCCCGCGCAGATGACCAAGCTCAACCAGCAGATGGCCAAGATGATGGATCCACGGGTGCTTCATCAAATGGGTACGTCACTCAATTTTCCCAATTTCGTGTCGTTTCTGCAGCCTTTTCGAATGTTTTAATGTTCAAATATTCCTTTAATGGAAGGTGTCTGTCGTTGATATATCCGTATTTCCATCTGCTTTCTGGTACCTGTGATTCTACTTTGCATCTGTAGTAGGGATTTGCCCTTCAGTTGTTTGTATTCAAGAATAATATAATAACAATAATAATTCAATTCAATTTTTCTTTATTTTGTAAAATACATATACTCAGGAAGTGAAATAATATAATGTATATAAAGTACAAAAAAGACAATATTCAATATTTTTTTTGGCAGGACTGGGTCGCTGCCATATTGATCTTCCATTATTCCATTAGTATTATTTTCATTATTATTATATTATTATTATTAATATTATTCAAGAAAGAATCTGCCTTGTTAGTAACTTCCTCCATCCATTTCCTGGCCTGCAAAACACTGGGTGATTCAGTAGTTGTTGCAATGGTAGGTACCTACCTAGTGCATTACTGTCTGGAAGATTTCCCGAGCTTGAAACTTGTCCTTCGGAGTTGAGTTCTTCACCCATGCTCGGTTATTAATCCTGGCTTTTGTTTTGACTTTCAGGCGGCATGTCGGGACTGCAAAACATGATGCGGCAACTACAGCAAGGCGGAGCCGGGCTCGGAAACATGATGGGGCTCGGGGGCGACAAGTCATGAGACAAATTAACTTTGACAGCCGCAGAAGTAAATGGATTCTAAAATGTCTTACCTGTTCCGATGCAAGAGATTTTGTAAATTACAACCGAGAATAAGGAGCGTGTATTGCTACACTGCTAGACATGAGAATAATTTTGTTGAAACAGTGTTGTGATGTCGCTTGTGTTGTTTTTATTTGAACGTTATTGCTGGGTGCGCGATGTTCTATCCGCCGGATGGTTTTTATTTTTACTTTCCGCTGATATCGAAAGTCTATGTGTGTCTAGCGTGAGGAGTGCAGGTGGATGCTTACATACATTGGGAGACTGGTGAAGAGTTGATTTTGAGCTGGTAACTACTTTTTTTTAGGGCATAATTTTAAAAGCAAGCCTAATTATGTAATATTTTCTTCCACATTGTTATTCCTATACACTGAAAAATGATTTACATATTGAGATGATAATAAAAATCTTTTTAGATAAAATCTTTTCAATCTGTAGGGTTTTTTAATGCACATTTATTATTTTATTACTCTTGGGTTTTTCGGTACGAAGAAACCCGCTTTAAAATTTTCAAGTAGGCATCGCCTTTATCGACAAAGCCATGTTTTTCGTGCTTTTCGTTTCGTCGGGGTGGCAGTGCTGCACGGTTTTTGCTCTGGGTATATGCAACGGTTGGCAGCATTTTGTCTGGCAGGCTGTCAGGCGCCATCCTTGTACTGTCCGTGCTAGGATAAAGTGCGAGTTTCCTGTATTAGCGCAGTTATTACGTGTTTTCGTCGAATGTCACCGTCATCTGGATAATACGCACACGCGAATGACAGCGTAGAGGTAAGCACTGCACATTTTCAAACGTTGTTTGTTAATTTCCAACTGATTTCTGTGCGTTAAACAGAAATCTGTTGAAATTCTTGGATGCTGGTCAGTGCCAGAGAGGCAGCCGGTGGTCGGCTGGTTGATAGCCGTTAACTCGACCGCAAATTTTTACCAAGAGCACCACGGTGAAGAACCCACGGGAAAACGGTTCGGGCCGTCGCTAAGCGGTGTCTTTCGGTGTGACCCTAAAAAATTGGAATGCGATGGCAAATTATTGTGAAACATATCGCGTGGCCTCCGCGTAACCTAAATGTCGTAACCAACAGCTACCTTTCTATACATGCGTTAACAATCGAACTTATTTTGTCAAAAGAAGAGACAAATTGAACGTGTTCGGCGACCTGTTTTCAGCCAGACTGCTTCCGATCAAGCGACACTGCTTTATTTTGTTCTTGTCGGCGAAAGTACTTTGAGAATTGAGGGAGGACTAGGTTTTACAGCGTGAAGAATTCATTCATTCGCTCGCGAAATTGCACCCAGCGCGGATGCGAAACACTTTCGCTGTTACACGCTAAGTTCTCGGTTCGATTCGATGTATAGGTACGTCGGATCCAGACGAGCATATTTTGCCGTGAAAAACTGTAGTCGCTCCCACACCCGAACAATCGATTTCACGTGGTCGAAAGTAAACTAGGCTCTAACCAGCTCCAGGCTTGAAGTTGGCACGCGACATCCTCGACAAAGTTGTGTGTCAGGAATGTCATCCGTGGAATTCCACCTTCAGTGTATAAATAATACTATTTTTCAGGTAAACCTATTACGTCCATTCACAACAAAAGCCTAGCATTATCTATTGTATGTTTTCTTTCGGGAAACGGGGTTGGTTTTCCGCTTTTACCTACCACCTATACACACCTAATTGAAAACCTGCAGGTGACATCCTAGTATATATATATTTATTAACATGGCACACTCTCATATAATAATAGCTCTAAAAATAGACGATCGTAAAATATCTTCTTAGCCATAGGCTTATATGAGCTTAGCGCATTCAAGTTCCCTAAGAATACGATTCTTCCTGCCCCCCCGCAGAACGGCTGTGAAGGTAATTGCAACAAATTGTGCATGCAAGCGATTCAACGTACAGGTTGCACACACGGCGACGCGGGGTATCGAAGTGCACTCGATGGCTATGTACTCATTGATACGCATCGACACGTTCCAAGTTGTCGTGAAGGCGAGCGGGTATCTGACCAGCCAGCTGCGGGATATCGCGATCAAAAGGCGCTCTCGGAATCGCGACTGGTTTGGCGCAATGTGCGATCATTTTCTGGTCGACCAGCAGCTTCAGCGTCCTGCCATCGAAACACACATCATGTGTGCTTCGCTTTCTTCAGAGCTACGCACGACAAAAGTTCGTTACCCGTTTGGATTGTCTCGGTTGTGTTCAAAAAAACGACAGCACGCGCGGTCATTTTTTGACAACGTGTAAAACGATGTTTATAGGTTAACACACTGTTATTGGCTGTGTGGGTACAATCAAATGCTACAATTGTTTATTATTTTATTTTGGCCAATTAAGTATCGTTTTTCTTAGCATTTAACAGGGCGTATTTTCGATTGTTGATCGTGCAATTGACCTACAAGTGTAAATGACTTCAAACAGCTAAGTTATTGTACCTATAAATATCGATTCGGGTGGCTTTAGTCAGCTTGCCACTTGAATGGCATGCACGGGTTCTCATTTTTCATCCCTGCCAAGGTTCAGATGAGATGTCTCAAAGAATTTGTCCTGGCGCAAGCATGAATTCCGAATTGCGCGGTTCCACGCGCGGGAAATTGATTTTCCATTTAGGGTGAGAGCTATTTTCCATGTGTTTCCCGCTACACCTTTGTTTGGAGAAGCCGGAGAAGTCGAGGCCACCCTCCGGACTGGCACAAGGTTTCCGTAGGATTCAATAACTAGGGCTACATTAAAAGTAGGCTTCTAGGGCTGAAAGCAGAATGGGAACAAACGAGATGCCAGGGCGAGATATTACGCCACTTGGATTTGCTTTGTTTGGGGAATCTTCGAGGAGGCATGGGAAACCAGGTGTTACCGAAAAACAACTGGTATTGCTAATTCTCATGCTGATGAGCTGTTATGCCACCGCAAGAATGCGAAGAAAACCTGCTGCTAAAACATTATTACCTGGTCTGTATCTTAGTTCTTGTCCACTTAGCAAGATTGCTGAGCCTGTTTCATGCTTATTAAATTAATTATTCATTAATTGTCAGCGTTTTCGGTGGGAAGAGTTTTTCACGTGTTTTCTCGCTGACAGCAGGGAGGCGTCGCTGTGGTTTCGTGCCAGCCACATGTAGATTCAGATCGCAAGGCGTCGCTAGACGGTGCGCTCTCCGTCGCGACGCCAGCTCGCAGCGTCGGCGTCCATCTATTCCAGTGGCCTCGTGCCATGACGCGTCGGTTTGGTCGCGACGCTTGCTTTTATTTGTCAACAACACTTTGAACTTGACAAACAAACCAAAAAGATCAGGTTCACGATTAGTCGAAAAAAATGCGGCGCCCGCCGAAAAAAAAAACAACGAGAACAGGAAGTGCGGTCTTGTCGAAAAGCTATCTTTATCAAATAACTCGAAGCTATTTCCAAGCGATTTATATCACGCGAGGCTGACTGAACCAGGGTCGGATAGGCCCATTAGGCGACCGGGCAAATGCCCGAAGGGCCGGTGGGTTTTTAGTATACTTTAGGGCCGGTTGAATTTTATCTAAATAATTTGTGTATTTTCTAGTAATGTTTAACGAGAAAAATTAGCCGAGGATACATTCCCCAGAATCAAGGTGCCGGCCGGCCGTCGGCTCGCAATGAGCGGCCTGGCGGCAACTCTTTGCGTGCCGACGGCCGAGACTATGGAAACTACGGAAAATAACATTACGTTACGTAGAAGAATAAAAACACTGTGCTGCTTATGATGAAGTATATCGGCATGGTTCGCCGGCCTTTGTTTGACCGATTACCGCCTTGAAAATGTTTGTAGAAATGGAACCCGTGCTACTATTTCTAGTGTTTGGCGGCGTTAAGAAGGCTCTATCAAAGTATTAATTTCTTCAAAAATTGCGAAAAACATCTAGTATGCGCAATGGCTAACGAAAGAGTAGCACTAGGTTTGCTTACTGCAATCAGTTCAGTTATAGGGAAGGTTTCCCTGTGATCGGGTCGTTTTGTTCAGTGCGTGAAGATTGCGTATATTCGTACCTATAATGAGTGACAGTAATCTAGCGAGTGCAAACGACGACGATGGATCTGGATCAGGGAAAAGGAAATTGTTACAAGGGGGGGGGGGGGGCGGGAAAGTTAAGATGTAAGCGGCAGAAATTGCTTAAAGAAGAGGCACAAAAGTGCTTTAAACGGACTGATTTGTTTACTAAAAAGTTGCCAGTAAATGTGACGCCCGTTCCCAATGAGGCTCTACTTGTACCAACACCACCGGCGGCCCCGTCTGCGTTGGAAATTCAGCCACAAACTTCAACCGATTTTCCAAGGATACAGCCAAATTTCCCAGACCAAGAAGTTGCAGCGGATGCGCCATTGTCACAACCCATAGTGCCAGAACAACTGGCTGGACAAGGTGAACACTTCAATTATTTTCAGAGGCCTACTAATAGCGAACGGGCCCATTTCTTCCGGGAGCACCCATTCCAGTCTTACGATAATTTACCCTTTAATGGACCAAAAGTGTTCAATAGAAAAGATGGGACAAATCGTCGCTGGTTAAGCTATGACACCAACCAGAAAGCTCTATTTTGCACCGTGTGCATCGCTTATGGCGCTATTAACTCGGATTACGTGCAATTTAAGTCGATTGGTATGACGGACTAGCGCCATGTTTACACTCGCATAGAAGAACATGAAAGATGTGTACATCACTGCGAAAACACCCAAAGCCACATTTTGAATTCTTCAGGGAGAGACGTCGAGTCATTGCTCTTTTCTAAATACACGGATTTGAGAAATGAGCAAGTAAAGAAGCGCCGACAGACGTTAGAACGCATCATCGAAATTGTGAAATTAATAGGGAAACGCGGGCTGAGTTACAGAGGGGGCACCGAGGCGGCTTACACGCTCGATGACGCTACGCTGGATCACGGAAATTTTTTAGAACTTGTGCTACTTCTGGGCAAGTAGGTACGACATTGTTCTAAAGGACCATCTAGACAATGTAATCCAAAAATCAAAGGCGGCGAAAAAATTCGGGAGCAAAAAACGCGGTGGACTTGTAACACTATTATCTAAAACAACTGTGAACTACGTTGTGGACGCTATCAAACAATTAATTCAATCGACAATTTCAAACTGCAATGCTGGAATGTTTTCAGTTCAAATTGACACTACACAGGATAATACGGTGAAAAACCAATGCTCTGTGACAATGATGAAATCATCAACATTGTTGCAGAAAAAAGCACTCTGTTGCGCCAAAAATTGTTGCTGTGATACTGCAAAGGTACGTGGTATATAGTGTATTTTTCTTTCGCTGATAAACCTACATAATAAAACTTGATAATTCAAAACAAAGAAACAAAAGAGTAACATAAAATAATGTTATAAATAAGTGAAAACGTATACCAATTTACTGCGTTCGTTATCGAAAAAACAAAAAATACAACCTTTTCAGGGGGGGGGGGGGGGGGCCGATTTTATTTGAAATGCCCGGGCCGGTTTTTTTCCCCAATCCAACCCTGGACTGAACCCTAATGATCTCGGGGATCTTCGGCAGGAAAAAAAAACTCTTTTGCCCTACGGGTAACGAGACAACGTAGCCAAATAAAAAAGAGGTAAAAATTGTATAGGCTATAGGTTTTTTTTTCAACACTTTTTCAACCATCACGCAAGTTGGCTGCAGTTACAGCTTCTGTGCAGAGCAGCAACCGTTTCCGGTTCACCAGAAATAACCAGTTCGAATTTCGTTTTCACGCAAGTCCGCAGGTACGCTCACCTGGCCGGCGGCGACTTCACATTGTTGTATCGTCTCCTTGACCTCTTGAAGACGGACAATCGCCCCCACCCCGCTCGGCGCGCCTGTCGCCAAACGATTGTTCCAGGGCACCTTTCACGCGAAGGAGACGCGATTATCTTCCCGCTCGCTGGTTTCACGGCCAACGAATCGAGTTGGGAACGTGGAAATGAGATTTGCTAAACGGACAGCATCGAGTTCAGAACCCGCTAAGGTTGCCCTGACGACTCGCTCTTGCCCGGGACTCCTTGCTGCCGGGGCAAGGACGAAATTTTCGACCACAGTTTCCGGATCATCGACTCCAACTGATCTTCACAATAACATCGAGCTTCAACTAAGCCAGGGCGTTTGCAGCAACTGTTTTTTTTTTGTTTCTCTTGAAACAAAGCCAGTATGAAAATGAGCTGAAGTACCTTTACGTTGCCCCACAGCTGTGTGTGCTATGCACATGCGCGATCGAACGATTGGCGTTGGGTTAGTTTTGCTCCAGTCTCTCTCACTCTCAGCACCTAACAGCTAAGATTGGACGCTATTGCATCTCTATTAAAAATCCAGCAAGAAACGTGGAACAGCGAGTTGGAATTACTTTCCAAAAAAAAATCGTATTGTTTGCGCGCGCATGTTTGCACGTAGCTGTAAAATTGTATACAACTATCGCCTCATTTATTAGAAACAGTTTATCATAATTGTAAATTGGGCTTTGATTGTTTCATGCCCGAGATAAAAATCGAGCTGTTTTAACACTCAAATTACCGAATCGTTTTGTTTCATAGAAAACCGTTTGTTTACCTTAATTTGTTACGACACGAGAAGGGAATTTAGACGGGCCGTGGTTTTATCGCGATCGCTTTTGTTCCGAGGTATTGTGAGACAATCGGCCGCCTTCGAGTTGGTTAGGTGACCAGTGCCCCCTAAGGCACGACCCTCTTGGTCACCAAGTCAAAAGCGACCTCTACCAGTTCGCATTGCTCAGGTTTCAAGTATTGCCGGGATATCGCCTTGCCACTCCATTAGGGGATCACCTTGGCCTTCACCAAGGAAGAAATTTGTTTTCATCGCCGCTGCCACATGTCCGTTCTGAGTCATTCTGCGTGCAAGTGCCGGTGAAACGCTCACCCTCGTGCCGGCTCGCACGCGTGCAAATATCGATCACACATGGGCGCACGATGATCTAGTCGCGTTACTTCCTATTTCTCAACATCTAATCATACTAGTTGAAGGCTACGTTTCATATAGGTACAATATCCGTTGTAGGTACTAGGTACCTACTTGTCGGGCGCTATTAATAGCGTTCCCATTGTTATAAATTGTTATTTCGCTCACAAACCGTTCTCGTTTAGTGTGATTGTCATAATTATTGTTGTAATTGGCTGGTTGAGCGCCAGATTGACTTGTTCCGCATCTAAAACAAACAGCAGCGCTCGCGCGGTCACGCCTAATGTGTGTTCTCACTTGAGCTGGGACCGAGTGTGTTTGGGAGATTGTGAAACATCTCTTGTTGTGGTTGAATGTGTCAAAAGTAACAGCCAACTCATCACCTCTCAGCGCTAATTAACGAAAAACTTGAGCACCGACACTTTCTCAATCTTGGAACATCTTCAAAGTTTATGCTCTAAGCGAAAACAAATGGCAGCCAATGAAGAAAATAGAAACCTCTGGACTCGATAGTGAGTTGTTCTGTTGTGTGTCTGACATTCGATATTTTTTAAACGTTTTCAAGAGGGCCGTTTTGGGGAAACAAAAACCTGAGCGCGATCGATTGGGGAATAGAAATCGTATTGTTTCTTTGACCGCACCGCCGTTCGATCCCGATTATCTGGGTAGCCTCCGATTCCCGCCGCTTTGCATACCATTCTTGCCGCTGCCTTTGGAGGTTCGGTGTCAATTAGCTGCAATCAAGATCTCGACGCCGTGAACATGGAGGTGCTCACGAATTGCCGGTAGCGTTGCCTAGATTGGAGTCATTCGAAGCGGCGAGATGTGAATGGAATACAGATGTAATTAATGTTGTACCGAGCCGCTTATCATCGTGAACAGAGTCGTTGCACCCTCGTTGAAAAGTATCCCCGAGGAGTTTCTGGTAGCCACCTCCTGGCAGACAATACAGTTTCAATTTATGCGTGTTAGATAGCTATATAAGGTACAAGCACCAATTATAAGCGCAATATCTTGGCGCGTTATTATATTGCGTGTTCTAAAAATAAAAAAAACTAAACCCGAAAAGAAAGTTATTATTTAATTAAAAAACAAACACATAATTGTGTGTGTATCGTAAACTTATGAGATTCAAAAACAGGCTTTAATAAATCACTAAACATCGTTTTAAACTCTAATCAAGTGGCCTATCATGATCCCTTGATTGCACTAATCGTCGTGCTGGTGTTAATTCGTGTGCTCTGACGGCGTTGGTACACAGCGACGCCTGTGATGTTCCAATGATGGTGCACCTATTTTTCCACATCCATTCGGTCGGCGTTATTAATCGAACCCTGCGACCAATTCTCACGACTTGATCATAATTCGCTTTCAAAGGTGTGTCGGCTGATAACATCCTGCCTGCAATGTGATGTTAACAATCAACAGGCAGCAATGCCCATGCCGATACCTGATGGCAAGTACTTGTACATTGTACGTAGAGTTTCCAGTATGCATTTGCCATTGCAAATTTCGCCCTGCACTGCATGAGTACGCCATTTTTCGATAGTGAAACAAAACCTATGCTGCATACAATAGATATAGAAACGCGCGCAGATGATTTCTACTCTGTGATTTAATGCACTTCGAGCGCGAAGATTCCGGAAATGGAAAATGCAGTTTTCATGCATGCTTCGTTGCGATGGTGCAGCTAGATTGGTAACTTGCAAAGTGAATGCAGGTCTTCCTGGTGCATTCTGCATCAAGTACCTCACGCGCGGTGCTCGGATGCATCTTGCAGCGACTTTCAAACACATGCAGTTGGTGACAGACGTCGTTAAACGGTTTCATAGACATGGGTAATAGAGTGGTGATTGATCTCGAATGGGGACGAGTATGATTGATCTGATACCAATTAACGGTCAAAGAATTGCACTTTAAAAAACGGACTATTGGTGCAATTCAGTGTAATGTAAAACGAGTGCAAAGTATGCTCGCAAACGTGTCTTATGATGAACAGCACAATGCTCGAATCGTTTTAACCTCAATTAAACGAGTGCTTAGTGAAATTAGTTGTGATTGATTGGCACTGTTTTTGTCTTTACGAATCAAAGCTAATAAACTAAGAGAATTCTTTAAAAAATCAGGGCAGAGTTCTGTTTGCTGCGCACAAGCAAATCGGACGAGTCATTTTGACTTATGACGATCCGCATTTTCTCTCTCGAAGGATGTGCAAGACACGCCGGTTCTTCAGCGTATCGTTGCCCAGAAGAAAGCCCATCCGCCCTCGCGAGCTCGCGCGCGTTTCTGCAGACAAAAGAGTTGTGCACCTTGCGATCGTGTACGGCAAGTGGCCGACGAAAGCTGGCCGCGCAAAACGGACATAGCCGCGATGAAATGCGATGAAATGCGATGTGGAGGCGGCGGCGATCGCAGAAATTCGCGGTCTCTCCCAATTATGTCAAACACAAGGGCAACCGCTTCGGTAAATGAACGCAAAGAAATCTACATGCTAAGCGGGCAGTCCGTTACTTCTGCTGGCGTTACCGTTTTGTAATTCGACTTTTCAATCGCGTTTAGTACATGCCGAGCAAGAGTTAAATGTCTGTTCCAATTGAACGGCATTAATTACCTAGCTTCGTTAGCAGGCAGCGACGATGATGGTACGACTATTGTGTTTGTGGCTAGAGGATCGTTACCATCGAACGCGCCGCTCGATTGAAGAGTCGGAGACCCGGCCTTTTCACCGTTCTCCACGCCATCGGGTGGGTGGGAAGCCATTATCTTTATATAAAGATGCCCATAATAATAACATCTGTATCATCATCCAAACTTTTACTGCCAGCACTTTGTTTTATGCCACGGACGCACAACAGACCGGAATGATATTTTCTCTCGGTCGACCACTTCGGATGTACACAATGTACAACCAATTATTGTAGGTACAATGTACAATGAAAACAAGGGCGAAAATCTGAAATCGCACACACACACGTTGCGCAATCGAAGACTGGTTAGGAGAGAGGTTGGAGGGATGAAAGTTAGTTCATTAACTTCACTCACCTTGCTTATCAACCTTGCGACAGCGTGGACTTGTGGAGGAATCCTGTTGTTCGCGTTGTACCGTCCTTCGAAAGGGAAGTTAAAACGGTGATCCCCTTGGTGCTCTTCGACAAGAGAAGGCTCAGTTCCGGCATCGGTTTCCCCTCCTTCATTCAGACTAGGTTAGATGCATCAGCATTCACTTGCTCACCGACGCCATTAGAAAAGTGCAACAGAACTGAGCCCTTTGTCAATACAGTGCGTCGTTAAACTCAACATATCAATCAATCTCAAAAGACATATCGTCAACAAGTTGGTAAAAGACAGGCCGCCGCGAAGCTAACGACGCCGCTGATACGACGGCGCGTTCTAGTTGGCGGCGTCTCGCAAGACGGCCAACTCTCGACGCCGTGCGGTCGACCGGTGCCCTGCGAACACGGCACAGTCTCAGTTCGCGGCGTGGCGCGCTGACTTTCGGTTCGGTTGGTGTACTCTCCGTGCCAACTTCGGCACGCTTTTCGCCACGCGTGGTGTGTAAACGCGCTGGGACACGCGTGTAAGGGGTGTCAGCTGATCGCGACAATAGGGAACATGCGCGGAGCAAGCCGTCAACGGGAGATCGATTTGAACGCGTCGCGTTCCCATCTGTAGACGCCGGTGTTCGGACTCGGGTCCATCTCGTGGGGCTTGTGATGTGACGACAGTTGGTCTGGATAGTTTGTGCTTAGTGCTTGCAAGAAGACAGTGGGAATGTGTGGATGGTAAATTAGGTGTTTTATCTCGGAGTGTTTTGTCATTAGACCTGCGTACAGTCTCTGTCCATGGTGTGGCTGTAGATTGAAAGGTGCGTGGTTAGAAGTGTTATTGTGGTGCGTTCAAGGCGATCGAATCGGTTTACCGAAGTGTGCGTTTAGTGCAAATTCGAGTGGAAAGCGCAGGCTTCTGTGTGACAGGTGTCCGCTAGACTGAAGACCGACGACACTGATTGCTAGGCTATTGACAGGGAATCGAAGTCTTCCAGTGAAGGCGATGAAGATTGGGATTTCATTTGCATTATTTTTAACTTGTTACAAATAAACGTTACAAGTTTCAATGCAATTTTGTGGAAAATTCGAAACTTCGACACGGTCTGCACGTTGTCGCATAAAGTCCGCTGCCAAGGATTTCGATTCATGTGCAGACAATCGCTAATTAAACCAAAGTAATTAAGCGCGCGAGTGTGAAAAAACGCGCAGTAAGTCGTCAACGAGTGATACAAATGAAAAGTACAAATTATAAACACTTTCGATAGCACGTCGCTATTAGAGCTGAGCGTAGCAAAGTTGTCGTTTGTCTTGGAAGGGCTCGCCTTGATACCACGCGCTCACCACGCTGCTCAACTAAAGTGCGAAACGCCCTCGTGGTCGCCGAATGACTCATCCGTGTCCTTGGCGTGGTCGCCGTTGACCGGTGTGAATCGCCGGGGTTCCATGCGTTCCAGCGCCGCGAGGCCAGGAGCAGGCTGCTCGCAGGAGGGTCAGGTGAGCTGCATTGGGCTGAGTTGGCGGAAATCATGCGTTTGCTTTATGTGTTTGGTAAGAACTTGGTGAAGCCAATGTGCTGAAACGCACTTTAAAAAATAACAAGCTGAACTCGAAAGAATTCAATCTGTATAGACTCTTTGTCCGAGGGCTGATTGGCTTATAAATAATGCTGAGTTTTGAGATTCAACAGCAGTAACTTTGGATATAAAAGAAGGATTATGCTTATAGAAGATTAGCAGAGTATTTTTAAACACGAAAAAGTCGATGGCGCAATTCGTTTGGTCCCCCTGTTCATTCACGCGTGCATCACGGCCACATATAATTTTAAATTTGATATTTCCTTCCCATGGCGATCTATTTTCAGCTTGCAACTTTTGACACTTGACCCAGCTTGGCCCCTCGGAGTTTTGACAAGCAATTATGAAATTAGTTTGCTGAAGGGAACAGGAAATGTATGTTTACTCAGCTACTCATTACGCGCTGTATTCAGTGTATACCTTTGCGTAAAGTGCGTTCGCGTCATCCTGTCAGGATGCGTTGACGCTTGCTTCTTGCTATCTATGATAGCGATAGTAATAAACGTCGATCAATTTAGGAAACGACATTCATAAAACACTTTAAAGCCGAAAGCTTCGTGAGTGCGCCTGGCCAAAGTAAAGTTCTAACTCACAACACAAATGCCACTGAGTTCCCATGATTATCGACGGCGGCTGCGTCTGCCGATTTCCGTGGCATGCATTTCGATAATTCCCTCGATCGGGTGACTTACTTACTTCTGCTCCCATCCTGAATCGGCCAAGCGAATGCATCGCGCCCATCCTAATTGCCGATCTTCACAATCACGGCCAATCGCCGACCACAGCGGACGGTGATGTTTACCGACAGATCGCCTCGCTTCATTCATCTTCGGCCGCGAGATTGAACGTTTCCCAACTGTGTTTCCCCGATCACGATCATCGTGTGCAGACCGGGTTAAATGCTGACCAGGCGAGCGAGTACCCTGCGGCCGAACCGAACCACGGACCTCGACAATGCTCGCCGCTGAATAATTAATAATGATCATGCTCAGCGGCGAGCGATGCTGAACGGCCAATGAAAATGGTACATGCACATGTCGTGAGCTTCATGCACCGTGGCTGTCTTGTTTTCCTGACATGCCGTGTGGAAACGGGCAACGCTTCGGCCACAACAAGGGCGATTCACGATATTTAGAGACGATGTGTGCAGACATTTCACACGCGTTACGCAATTCACGCACGTCAAATGTAAAGCAAGACAACGACTTCTTCCTTCCGAAACTGGACTGCTTTTTTTCGGAATGATCTCTTTCGTGAATCGCGTGATGGTCCTGAAGAGTGGCACCACGTATGCTCATTCGCACTTGGTTTCCCTTTCCGGCGCTTTCCGTTTTTATCCACAAACCAAACTAGATGGCTTTTACGAAACTTTGTCATGTGTGTGATAATAATTTTTAGCTTTTATCGCTGCCGGAACTTTTGATACCCGCATTCGATGTCCAATCTTTAGCTTCCGCGACCAGAAACGTGTAGCAGAAGGGAAATGGTGTTCGCTTCGAAATCTGTTTTTTTTGTAAACCCCGTAGAAATGTTAATATTTGAAAGCCCGTTACTCAGACGCGTAGTGCACTGGGTAAATACAACTGGTGATTGTTGGCGTAAGTGGTGTGCAGCGCCCGTGCACCTCGTGTTTACACACTCTCCGTGTGCGTGCACGGTCGAAAAACAGAAGACGCGCGCGTACAATACGCTGAATTAATTTCCTGCGTGAGGTCAAACCAATGCAACGCTGGGCTGTCAACTTCCTGGGCTCATCTTCGACCTCTGGCCCTTCGGGGTTCAGCATTCGTAGAGCATAGGCGTGCAGATTGTAGGCGCAATTGTAGGTGCTTACACTTGGAGGAGTTACCGAGGCCTTTATCCGGGTATTCTTTGTTTGGGGATTGAGAATCTAAATCCGGGTACGGTGGGTCACGGAGGAGTCCATCTCAATGATACAGCAACATTTACATTTTGTAACATTTTCTTTGTCGAATCGCGCACACCAATCTAGTTTGTTTATGATTACGATGGGATCTGGGACTGGGATTAAATGATGAAATTACGTTATCTGTGTGACTAAAGGGCACGGTTGTTTGAAATTGCACAACATCGCGAATGATTTTCGAGCTGTGTGCACATTTCTATCTCGGTTTTAGATCGATATTTGCATTGTTTAGTTGCGATCTGCTCGAGCGTGCGATATTTCTCCGACAGCTGTCATGGGTATCGCAATGGAGGTCTCGGTGCACGCTCGATGCTCGGACTTGGGAAGGCGATTGCAAGCGAGTCAGGCGAACTGGTCCAGCGGATGTCAGTGATCTTCATGACCAATGTTCCGCGAGATGCGCGATTGCCAAAAAGGCGAACGCTGCACGGTGCTCGCACTTTTCCTTATTTGCAATTAAACCAAATGATAGGTTCATCGTGCACACATGGAGAACCAATTCCCGGTGAAAGAGTTCAATTTGTCGGATCCGTTTCGCGGATCCAGAAAGTTTGGGCAAATGAATTCGCGATAATGCGCGTTGTGAGAAAATTGCTTGACCACAGAGCTGGGGCCGATGAAAGCCGGCAGAATGCACGGATCGGCCTCGCGGCTTTACTGCATGCAAACTGCACGCCTTGCAGCCGTACGTCGCTGGGAAACGTAGAACTAATTAAATCGGACACAGAAATTATCGCCGATCAAATTGACCGCCTCTAGTAAGATTTTGGTGCGGCGAGTTGCGATTGTGGACGCTCGTAGCAGGCGCATGGCCGGACGGCAAGGTCGAGAATCGCGTCTTCCGGCTGGTCCAAAGATGTCATTCCGTGAGTGCCTGCTGTCCAGATGAAAGCGCATTGTTCTCAAATCGTTTCGAAACATCTTAATTGCCGACTTACGATGCTAATCTAGATTGGCTGCGTTTAATATTGGCGGCGGACTCGGGGCTTGCACGTTACTTTCGATCAAGCGAGGACCTACAGCGAAGAAACGACGCTGCACCGCATTGGCTGGTGCATTTTACAGTAAAAAGTGTGAAATTTGCGATCATAATTCACAAGCGAGGTGTAGGTAATGCAAACTAGTTTCCGCGATGGCTTGCAAGCTGATGCATTGTTTCTCTCTCGATAAACCGGAAGAATTAGATTATTAGGTGATGATATTCCTCTCATAACCTGGGCAACTTTTTCTTATTGTCTTCGCGGCGATTCCGAAAGTGCAGATCTCTCTCTCAGCACTTGATCCAATGCCCTTCTGACCTCCCGCTTTACTGACTTTGTTTTTTTGGGTGTTTACCGTAAATGCGCGCGCCGCGAGATTTCGTAGATCGTGAAATCGAAAGCAAAAATAAACAGATCAGATAGATGATTTATTCGAATAGTTCGTTTTCTTTTCTCACGGGTCGCCACGTCTTCGTCGTCGGCGGCGTCGTCGAGGTGGCGTCGTGAGGACGTCTTGGCGATGACAATTCCTCGGAGTATGTAATTACGACGATTACGATGCCGACTTGGCTCACGGCGTAGGCTCGGATCGGCGCAAAAAACGTTTCATCCTTTTGACGTCGTGAGACCGCGCGTCGCCAAGCGTGCAGATCGATTCTCGGGGGTTTGTTTTTGAAAGATCATTTTTCGCAAGCTTTGTATGAGAACCATTCGATCATATTTCGCAAGTTAGTTGACTTTCGGTTACGTTTTTACGAGGTTACATATATATACCTAAATCGAACATAAAAAGTAATGACTTGATCAAAATTGAACATGGCTGTTAGCATTTCTTCCGGGTTACCCGGCAGATACCACAACAATAACTCCCAGAAATTATAAATTTCAAAAACGAAAGTCGTAAACCAGACTGAAAATTGTGTTAGTTGGCAAACAAATTCGCGATGGCTCGACGATAAAATCAAATGACGAGCGGGGCGCCAGACCGAGACACCTGAATTGTAACGAAAGTCTGGCAAGTGCAGAAAACACATGTTATAACGTGCAGTAATTGGTCTGTATGCCCTCGCATTCGTGGGCCGTCGAGGCGTGCACGGCTTGGGGTACATAGGTGTGGTCACCACACATCCTCGCATCGGCGTGGCTGGTTCCTGTCTAGGTCACCCGATCCAGACCGTGTGCCCGTCTTTCCCTCACGAGCGCGTCGTCTCGTTGGCCGCCGTGTGTGGTTGATAGCGCAATAAATCAAGACATGCAGAATGTGCCGGCGAGGTGATCGAAATCATGGAAAGCGATGCGATGTATGCCCATATGGTTTCTGCCGCGAAACGCGAGAAAAGATCACGCGTGAGTTGTTTATAGATCCGGGCAAATCAAACACGATAATGATAATTGATTTCATTGAAGAGTATATGAGCTTTGATTTCCGATATGTTAGGAATATTGTAACGATGGAAAGTGTACTCTCGGAAAGTTACTCAGCTGAATCGTGATTTATTTGCGATTGCTTTAAAATGTGTGTAGGAACTATAGATAAATCCTTTATTGTTCTCGCTGTAAGTTAATAATTGAATAATTTGCAAGTTTTTCTAAACGTCTTGCCCTACCTCTTTGTGGCACCAAGAAAGGTAACGAGCTCACACGAGAGACGGCATTGTTTTGTGACCCCGCGTTCCATCGCTCTGCGGAATACCCTCGGCGGATTATCATCCTGGCTTTCAATCTTAGCCAATGGAATGTGATGATCGCGCTGGCTTGGGTGGTTAGTGCATTGGGTCAGATGTCGAATGTACCGAGGAGATCATGCAATTCATTGGGTCATCCGGCCACCAACCTCTGCAATCAATGTGCCAGAGGCAAAATGTTGTGGTTCTTCAACCCTGTTTCATTTCGCGAAGCACTCATTACCTTTGTAATAAAGTAAACAAGAATTTTGGCTAGAATTTATTCGACTTATGACAGCCTTTGATTTCACCTGCACCATGCAAGACCCGTTGCATTTTTGTCGGCCGATAGCGATCTGAAGCGATAAATTCCCGACGCACAAATTGAGTAGTTCCGTGGTGAGGCCTAGAATCACTCGATAATGCGTGATAACCATCTTGTAGAGTGAGTTTTCATATTTCACGCAGCCCCGGCTGTTTCTCAAATCTGTCCAAGCCTCGTCTAGCTTCTCTGAAACTAGCATGGAATTCTCTACACTCGCCGTCGAAATGCGCCGTGCATGGCGATGAAGCCGGCGACACAAAGCGTCTAGAGACAACACGTGCTTTAATAACCCAGCGTGCAACATACACGGAAGGAGCGGGCACGATCGAATACCAATCCGTGTCCCATCATGTACCGAGGAGTTGCGGTCGCGCGCGCTTTGTATTGTAATCTCGGAGCCGCGTAATTTGGGGTCCCTCTTGGCGTGGTTCGATGCGCTCTTCGTGACACTCGCCGACGGCATCGGAGTCTCCCTATGGCCCTGTCCGGTCGGTCGGTCGGTCGGCGTCGTGGGAGGGACGGCGGGATTCACTTGAAGCAGTTGGAGTTTGATGGTGCGCTGGAAAGGCATTGCCAATTGAGTGCAGGGAAAAGACAAATTGGATGGTGAGTAGGTAAGTGGGATCAAATCGGAAGGACAGTCGCTTATGAGGTTTCCTAAATTCTTCAATGAAATTGGTATACGATGATAACATAATGAAAATCTGTTTACATGTATTATTGGGCTCGAGATCTTCCGAGTCTTCAAGCATGTCTCTTTGTTGGAATTAAAAAAAAAACCTAACTGCTGATTGCTTCCAATAATTCCATCGTGCAGTTGTGTGCTTCGAGGGATGCGTGAGCTGCACAAGGGGAAAATGTGTACGCATGATTGTGATAAAGGTCTTTTCCAACCGCCCTGATTTATTGGGGAACGATTTGCTGGTAATTTCAAGAGTGCACTCACCGTACTTTGGGCGTTGTTTAATTAAACTCCAGCTCCCTTGTGTAAAACGACGCCATTATTTCCCACGTGATTTGTGAGGATGTGAGACTGGCTGCTGTTGACTCGTGTCAACTTCCTCGTTGCAGTTGCAAGGTGCAGTGCCAGTGAATGCGTTTGGAGGCGGTGATTGCTGACTTTAATTGAGGGTCTTGTGTGGTTTCGGCGTTACGATAGTTTAATGTTGAGGTCAGGGTGCAGGGGACGACGCACGACTCATGCAAGTATGCAATGCACAGATGGTGGGCGCAGTTGTAGGAAAAATGCAATGCAGTTGGATTGTCGGATGAGCAAGACGTGACGAGATTTCAGATTTTGGCTTGGGTTATTTTTGTGTTGTTTGAATGGATAAATCTGATGGTCCTCCCTGGCTTATGCCACTTCGGTATTTTGCCAGCTGTTGCGAATCCCTAAATTGGGCTCATTTCGACTATGCCAAGCCAAATCGATAGGGACAATTAGCCCCTGCTCGAATTTCTAAGTTTAGCTTCACGGTCAACTGCAAAAACCGCTTGTAACGCGAATTTGCGCCGCGATTAGACGCTACGATAATGTCGGGGTCCGTTTTGGTGCAATACGATTTTTGGCCGACTCAAGGTCCGGTTTGAATCCATAATTAATTTGCATATAAGTTCCATTATTCTTGTTTACTACAAGCGCTTACCTAGTTCAGGGTCGTGGTCGAAACCCGTGCATTTTTTTCCCGGCCACGTGCACGCGGGTTCGTGCAAATCGCTTTTCCTTTCGGCATCGCAAGTCTGCCTCGTTATCGGCGGCGATATTTTATTTTCTCGCTTGGATTAATATCGCTGAGCCACATGCGTGTCAGCAGCAGCATGGGCACACGCGCCTGCCACATGTATGTGCACCGGAGTATTCCTAATGAAACATGCATGCAGGACCCAGGGACTTGATGACGAATCAACATCGGCCAGCGAAAGTGATGCCCAATGCACACACTTGCAAATCAGGATGCATGAATCGTGGAATCGTCGAGTGACCGCTCGAAAACACAGAGCTATCCATTTCTCCGCTCGCTCGCGCCAGGCCTAACGAAAGTAAAACCTATGTGTCCTGACCGATTATCGCGTTGGCCTTTGTGCGATTAAAATAATTACCGACGAGTACACGGCATACTGGCCGCGGCGATGTACACACAATTAGCATAATTCATTATTCGTGTGTTTTTGATGATTTTTCTCCGTCGCGGTGAAAGCAAATTATTTTAATTCACTGCCTAGACCTAGTAAGAGTTCGACTCTGTGATTGAATCGGACGAATTTATCGTTGGCATCGAAATCGTCGAAATTTCCGTGAAACTGGCAAACTCAGTGTGGATGTGGTACCCGAGTGGAACAGCCAGATGTAAGACAATTAACTTGTTTCCAGGGCACACGAACATTGCCGTATAACCACGTTGACAGAGTACAGACACATGCGTTTGTACATTATTCAGCGATTTCTTCAAATATTCCACCCTCCCCTAAAATGACAGGCTAGGTAAAAGCCTGGCATCGAGGTGCACGGTGAGGATTTCCGACAGCAACGATAACATTTTAAACTATTTATATGCTGCACCGGTCGTAATCTCGCCCCCCTATCAACCCCCGACTTCAGCACGCGCCATAGCGATAAAATTGTCAGACATATCGACCGGTCGAACGACTTTTTCAACCTAGTTTCGTGCCAAGATTCGATTATGCATTTTTAATAAGTCTATCAGTCTATGTACTATCGGGGTGCGTGTCAGTTGCCAGCTGAGTTACTGGTGCGGTATGCCGGCTGGTCAAGGGTACGGCTCCCATGGTCAGTTACCCGGTCGATGGCTCTCCCGAAGACGCCACACGGCGTGCAAAAGTCTTTTCGCCGAGTTAATATCGGGTCGGGCCGCGAACGACCGGCTATCGCATTCTGAATTTCGCAGTCGGCCAAGGATACGTTGACTCGAAAGCGATGAATAATCGAGTGCGATTAGATTGATGACTTGTCGGCGGCTATGCGCTGCCATCGGGCGCCGAAATGTCCTGGGAAATGTGGGACATTCGACGCGGGGGTCTTGTAAATATCAATCATCCTCTGGGAGTACGGGGTCCGCTCGTTGGCAGGCTTCGACTTCGCATGAATGACCGTTTATAAAACAATTCATTTGCCCATTTCATGAGCCTATTACGGGTTTCTTCACATGTCAAGGCTGTTTTTGTCCATTTTCCCATTTCTTTTACGTGATTAATGACATCAAAGAAGACGCTACGACGACTTTCATGATAATAACTTCGCGTAATTGGATTGTTTCTTAATTCGATTTCTCATGTACGGCATGCACTCAATTTAATGTCATGGTGTACCTAAGTGAACAGCGTGCATTTTTGTTTTCGAATGATACCAGTAAGAGACAATTAGTAATAATTTCCTGCCATTTTTTATACCGTATTGTCTGGCATATTGTCGTATCGTATGGGTACATACCATGGGTCACTGTGCCTCATCTGAAGTGTACCTAGCGAATACCTAGCTTATCGGCGTCTACACCTTGCTTATCACCGACATTATCTCCCAGCACCAGCGCTGCATAGCGGTTGCACGTTACCTCATTCCAAGTCGCGGCATTACGTTCAAGCACTTCCACAAGTGGCTAGATCTCCACCAGTCGTACGTGTGCTTGTCGACGGCAAAGGTGCATTGTTTATCTTGCACTTAGCCGCGTGCAAATTTGACGTACGTATTTGAGTTGAAATAAAGAAATTGTGAAACGTGCTCGTGGAGTCAACGAGAAGTACTTGGTTATCTAACGTGTGCGTGTTGGCTGGTGGCTGGACGGTTCGGGAGTTGGTATTAGAGGCGTTTTTCAGTCGCTTTGGAAGGTGAGCGTTGGTCAGGAGACTTCTCAGACCATTTATGCATAGTTTTTTAAGCAAAAACAAAGTATTTCGGCTTGTAATTTTTTTCGAAATTAATTGATGAGATTGCGGATGCTTGTAGAGGAGCCTTGAGTAAAAAAACCATTTATTCAAATATTTGGGTGCAAATATAAAGGTGATGGTGTCGCGTCGGGTGCTAGTGGTGAATCCTAATAACTATTATCAGAAATGCACACTGGTATTTTTCACCGCATGGCCATGAGAATTAATCGATTTGGTTCGAGCTCGGTTATAAAATTCCAGGTTGGCTGGCCAACTATAAATGGTATGGAAATATATTTTCTTCGGACGTAAAGTCACTGTCGGAAACGCCAGACTTACTTTTTAGATTTCATCAGGTTAAACGTATCAGATAACAGATTTCTTTACGGCCGGTTTCGTAACATGCGTTCCGGTATGCAAGGCATACGATGTGAAACAATTTCAAAGCGCAAGTGAATTTGGTTGTTCTCTGATTAAATGTTCTCGGCGACCGATAAATTGTACCAAACCACGGAAACGATTCGAACGCGCGCGCAGGCGAGCTAATGGCGGGTGTGGCTCAAACAAGCATTGAATGATCTTTCACTTTACCTTACCAGCTACCCGGTCGTTCCAGATCGTTCAAGCCTCCAGAACTGCATTCTACGCAATTCAAACGAGCATTACAAATTAAAATTTTACTAATCAATCGTTACGATTGGTCGAACTCCCGAAGTCAGAACGCAACCAAATTTTTTTTCCAATCACACCCAAATTTTGAACGACGGATAATTTCTTCGGTTCCGTTGCTTGAAGACAATGGATCTGCGAGATGTTTGTGTCTACGCCGCGCAAACGGGGATACGCTCGATTTTTTGCCCTTCTATTACCTGTCAGACCTGCTTCTTGCAGTTTGAATGTAGCACTACGGAAAGCGAGAGTGCCGTGGTCTTCTTCTGCTGCCGAGGACGTCCGAAGAGTGTCCACTTACATATCGCGTTTCCCAGCTTCCGTTCGAGACACCCAACGGCTTGGCGTGTTGAAGGCATTGGTTCTCGTGAGATAGCACCCAGGCACAGCCGAAGCTAAGCAACATTGGCAGTAATCGGTACTTGGGTGGGTGATCGTTTGGAAAACCACTTCCTGTTGGCAACCATGTCTCTACATCATACGTTTTGAAACACAGATTCTCGTTACTAACATTAATTCCGGTATGTTATGAGAGACTATCGAACTCATGCCATGTTCAGGAGAGATATTGTCAATGGAAATGCTTTACTAACCTTATTTTTAAACGTCACGAGAGCTTTGGATGCATTGTTGGTGACGTTTTGCATGAGTAGGCTACTTTCCCGTACCTGATTTCCCTTCCACCCTTCTAGGCCAGGCAATTACCCACCCATTCACCAGCGCCATTCGACCGGTACCACAGGGGTTTAAGCCAAAAATACTTCGAGACGCTCCACATTTGCTCTCCATTGCTCAGGGCGCAGCGCGCAGCTGGAATGTCGTGCGCAGCGGCGTCGGGGGGCGGCTAGGAAAATCACTAACCGATGCCGGAACAATTTTATCGGCGCTTCGTGCCCTGAAGAGTAGTGCTGTAGGGAATTGTTTTGTTTATTTTTCGACATGGTTTTCGGTTATTGGGCTGTAAATGGCGTACGAAACAGTCAAAACCGTCGAGCGTTATTTTTATTAGACTCGTTTTAAAACTGTTCCGTGATTTCCCCGAATTACAGAAATATTCACGAACCGAAATTCAAGTGAGAACCCCCAGCTGTAGAAGGGCTACTACAGGTCCAACTCGTGACCATATGTTACTGATTTTCAGTCTATATTTAGCGCTGTTTCGGTTCGAAGGCCTTGATTTGTTCACAGCGAGAAAGTACACACATGGCAATGCACTACAATAAAGTTTTTTTCTGAAGTCATGACGCACGTTGCTGCAGCTGTAGTGAAAAACATCTGTAACAACGAATCATCCAAACAATTACGCGTACATTTGGAGAAGACACCGCGCGAGTACGAATGAAATTGTCGAGCGATCCGAATTCACACAGGTCAGGGGGTCCTCGCTCATCACTTGGCACTGTTGCCTACGATAACGAGGAAAGAGGCGGCACTGGACCACGCAGGCCGCTGTCTTTGCCCTGCAGAATTCCGTTAGAAATAACAATAATAATGTTGTGACGCAACGAACACTTAATTTGAAAATATTCAAATGTTATGTGTGAACTTTTGATGTGTGCGATGAGGTCGAGGCTTTTTACGAATCGCCCATCATTTCCGCTCGTGCAATATTGGCTTAAGAATGACAGCAAACGGGACAGAAATGATTCAAATGACGGCATTTTCAGGCTAAGTACACAGCATCTGGTGGAAGGTTTACATCCAGGATTAGGACTGAAATTAAACGACTTGCTCATTGAATCCACGCAGAACCGGTACACGGGAAGCAGGACAACTTTATGTACGCTTTTTGGCACCTGCTTATGCTTCAAATGATAATCGCACTGACAGATTCGAGTCTTTCATCGATCATACACATTGACCCGCTAATTACGACCATTACCGTTGCCATGGTCTTCGTCTCGAGGCCGGTTAGCACCTTTTTGCTCTCACCGCGAGGACCAAGATCCGATCCATTACGTCACGCGGCAACGGATGCTGCGCTCGACCACGTGGTCGCTAGGCCAGAGATTCAAACGCTTTTCGAACGGCAAAGCCAGCGCGACCGTTGGCGACTGCGCACCGACGTCTGCTCTCGCGTGCTTGAAATCTTGTAACCGTCGTTCGGGCAAAGTCTGGAGTTGATTGGCGATTTTGTGAGTGTTGGTAAAACGATCGGATTACTTTATATGCGTAAGTAATGCAGTTTTCATTTGGATTCACTGTGATTTGGTTGTGGCTAGGTCGTTGCTGGAAGATGGTAAGGCAAAAAAATTGACGAACCATTTTGAGAGAAACTATAATTTGAACCTAAAGGGAGGTTCATGCAAAATGCGATTTCGTTAATGAGGACGGCAAAATACTGCGGATTTTTTTACGATGAGTGGTTCTGTTTCTGAAGAAGGTGTTGAGTGCGGACGGACGTCTTAAATTATGCAAATTAACGATTGAATCATTGGCGCATGAATTCCTCTCGGCGCAATCATCAGCAACTAGTTTCACGTATTCTACAGTCATCATACAAGTGGCAGGCAGGTCCACACCTATTGCAGGCGTGGCCTTATATTGCAGGCATTAGCACGCGTTTACCCGTCGCTGCTTCCTTCGAATAAACGTGCATCGACAACATTTACGATGGACATCGATGCATCATGCATGAATTTTTGCGTACAGAGCAATTTGTCTCTGCGTGTACACGTATGGGTACAAAGATAAATGAAGTCTCCACTCGATAATTTACAGGTGAAACAATGAGCGATGCTTGTAAACTGTCAAACGTTTTCAATGTATCCGAACAAAAACTCGGCGCATGCAGCACACTTCGGAAAGAAATGTGTCAGTGAAAATTTAGCGGCTGGCAAAATGATGCTATAAAAGCTTTGATATGATAGCCTCGAACATGCTTTGATTAATGATTTACAGTGATTAATGATTGAGCATCGACTCATGGTAGACCGTCTTGAAACAACGATATCGCAGAGTTCAGAGATGATGCCGGAGTCAGGCGCTGTTTTTATGGAGCCCAATTTTTAATAGACTCTCTCTGAAGGCAGCACACAACAGAGTTTGTACTTCGGTAGTTAAGAATCAAATTACAATTTGCTTTACATACATTTACCCTACATTACCGACAGAGTAGGTGCACACTAGCAAACTGCTGCTAATAAGGTATCATTATTTCAAATCCGGCGTGGAATAATTTAACAAGTAGCACTATGCAGTTTGTAATGAATATCATGAATTCATAATGGGTGCTTTTTTATAGACGGGGTGATTTTTTTTTAAACGAATAGGCGAAAAAATGTGGCAACTCTTCTTAGAAGGCTGTTTGAGAGGCAGGGAGGCATCCGTGCATTGTTTTTCCCGTGTTAGGGCGTGTCCCTCGCGTTGTCACTTGAACGTCGTCCGCCTTGTCGGCTCCCACCCGGCGACGACGAGGACCAGGAAGACCCCGAACGCTCGGACATAAGGCACGGCGGGGCCAGAGGCGCGGCCCACGAAGATTCGGAGAGATTTCAGAAGACAGGTCCGGCACGAGGTTGCTACAGAGGCGTTAATTGAATCGGAGGTCAAACGCGTTGTAGGTTAATTAAAAAGCACGAACAGAAGCTATCATTAGGTGGTGTCATTACAGTATCAATGAACGTTTTCGATAGGAAATCATCGCCAACCTATCATTACTGTCGCTCGAAGGTTTCTATGAACTTCTGATCCCGCGTGGAACAAAATGTAATATTTTTCGCGAATTATTTTGTGGTTTCGGAGCTTGCATTGAAGTGGTCGTGAGTGCCACTGGCAACTTTTACATCCTGGGATGGCAATTTGCACCTCGACTTCTTCGTTTGTCTCCGAGTGTCGATTCGTGCACTCAACCGAACGCGACGACAATTCCAGCGACAGTGTGAGTGTGTGTACAGTGCATTTCCTCTGCTAGCTGCAGGAGTTTGCCGTTGGCGGCCGCCAAAGTAAAATGCAATTTGATTCAATTTACGGCTGTGTCTAGCCATTAATCGTCGCACCCCATCTTGCTGTCGCTGGTATCGTGCATCTTGGCGGTTCGTAGCCTCCGGTTCCTGCCGCAAGCGGCGCGTTTGCCAGTCTTGTCACGCACCGGCCGTTTGACTCGGTTCCCATGACGTCTATCTTCCTATGTTTGTACTTTGTTTTCGAAACCAGTGCTAAAGTTTAGCGTCGCCTGTGTGTACGATGTAAATCATGCGTGTAAACACGTCTCCAGCTGGTGCAAGGAGGCCGCCAGGGAACGTCGAAGCGCGGACCATGGTAGAGCGGACAATGCTAGGAGAGTGGTCATCGGACGCGGGTTTCACGGTCCTTGCCTCAACGGCGCTTCACTCTGTGGTAGACGTTCACGTAGTCGGTGGTCTTGCTCCCTCAATAAAAGCCCTCTAGGGGCGTCGGAACGGCGTGCAAGCAATGGCTCAATGTTGAATAATATTGCTTTTCGGTCGGGATTTTGTTTGGCTCAGAAAATCGCCGAGCCACGAGCGGCGCTCGAGCTGATCGACCTCCGGTGTCGTGCTGAAATAGATCTAGAAATTATAAATTGCTATGCTATTACTTAGACTGCAGTGAGTATCAACCAATAGCGGGTAATTTTAGATTTAGAAAAATGTCAGCAATCTTTTCAAATCACTATAACTTTACTATCAAGATCGAAAATCTGTCTTAACAGTGAAACGGAATTCCGTGCAGTCTGAATTTCCATATTTTTCTAAATTACCGGCTTGCCAGCTGTGCATACCGCATAGTAAAGGGATTGTAAGAGATACAGCCGAGATTTATTTAGGGTAGTCAATGAAGAGGAGACGAATGTCTAGCTATTTCCGTGCCGTCTGACGGGGCTTGGGGGCGAACTACGGTTCACTTTAGTCAGGGCGTTCCTCTGCAGCTGGACCACTAGGACGGGGTGCTGCGCCCTCGATCCCAATCTCATCAGTCGAAAGAAGGCACCCGTGCTCGGCTACCGGAGCTATTTCAGACAAGCCGCAGCTGTGACGGCCCCAGCTCGAACGTTGGGAAAGAAAATCATTTTAGCTAAAAAGTTATGAAGTGTTATAAAACGTTACATAAATATCGGGATGTGATTTTAAAATTCCTTTCGAATTGACGACGGATTTGTTGCCGGCTGATTCTTCAGGCATCTCGCGTCGAGTGAAAGATATTGACATTAAAACGTCACTGACATTTGTTTTAATAGAAAGACAACAGTCACATCTCTTACTAATATCTGCAGGGATATTAAATAAGACTGGTTGTTAGTTACCGAACCGGAGGTAAGAATCTACCAAAGAATTGCATCATGTTTAAGAAATGACCGCTCTTTTCTTTCCTCCAAATTGCCCTTCAATGATTTGGCAAGGATTTTTTTTAACAAATCATGCTGAAACCATACTATGTGTACTTACTGTTTGTGAAAGGAAAACATCAATTTGCATCGAGACAGCAGCAAATCAAATGCATTCTCTTCATTCGTGCATTGCCCTATGCCCTATATTATGCATTCACAAGTGCACTCTTCGCGCATATGCAACTAAGCTTTGCATGCACTTGCAATGGGCTACATCGAACAAACAGGTACCCACCTACTTTGGAAACTTAGAACAGAATTGATGTAATCACAATCATTGCCGATATCGCATCAGGAAATCTGCCTTTCATCGAGGTCTGCCTTCTTTCAATTAGGATCCATTTCGCGATATTGATCGATATTTTCGCCGACAGGGAGGTCTGGAAAATGCGTGTGGTTTCCACTACGCCTCTAAAGCGGAAAGTAACGTTCTTTGCAATTTTAAGTTGAAACGTCGTTTACAAGTTGTCAAGTCGAACGTAGCTATCGGGTACCGCGGTCTGTCCCATATTTAACGGCAGAACTTTCATAAAACAAGCAAAACTATTACGCCATTTAATGCCTTCATTATAAAGACACTATTATAATGTCATTTGCTCCCATTCTGTCTGCGGTTGGAACTATCTATCTCTCAGGGAAATGTACTTTATATCTTGTGAATTGAAACACATGGCGATTTGAATCGCGGTAATTGCAATTATCGCACATGCACCTTGGCTGAGTTTCAAAGGAATGCATTCAGAAATCTCTCGACGAGAATTTCTAATTTAATTGACAGTATTTTTGATTGGTTTTGTAATTTTCCGCGATTTTAAATGAAATCACAGCTTAACAACCATCGTTTACATTCTTGTTTGAATTTCATCACATGTGTTCCGCTAATGCGTGATGCTTTCCGCATCAGATGCGATCTCGTCGAGCATTCATTGCTACAGGTAACCTTTCGTAAAAGAAGTTCAAATTGAACGAAAAGAATCGACGGTTTTTCACCTTGCCGAGGAGATCATCAATTAAATTATACCTTGACGGAATTGACTCTAGCATTTGGTGCCGCGCTAATGTCGTCTCAGGAATCCTCTCGTCTTCGAGTGTAGGAGACCAGTTGGGTTGATCCCTAGGATAGTCCGAAGAACAATCGTCTCGTGCACACGTGAAATATCTTGCGAGATACATCTTGGCACTGCGTTGTATGTCTTATAATGTAACATTACCTAAGTAAGCAAACGTCGCGCGGGACTGTGTATTTAGCCAAAGCGGCTCGTTGCTTTTTTTACAGTTCACAGCTGGTCGCCACAATGAGGAAATGTCTCAACGAACAATTACAATCAAACAATAAATGGTTTTAGTATGACAAGAAACAAATAAATTAATGGAGTTCAATCAATACTTTGCTCACCAAAGACCTTTTACGAGTGCACTTTCAAAAAGCGATGGTGAATGCTTCTATGAGTATGAGCACCGAAATCATCCGACATCCTACCTGCATACATTTACATTTATTTCACACCTGGAACGCAAACAACGTCATGCATGTTCTTCACGTGTAAACTTCTAAAAAAACCGTCACGAGTTCACGCTGGCGTATTTGGATGCATCCCATTGGCGTAAGCAGTACACTACACAAAAAGCGTAAGGTTGTAATTTACAAGCGTACTTAAAAAGCTTTACAGACTAGTTAGGTGTGTGTGTAAAACTTACACACTCCCACAACAAGACTGCACGCACCACCAGATGCGAGACTGCCTTGTAACACGCACTTAGATAACGTCACATAAAGTACAGGTACACACAATTAATTAGCTCATGGGGTTTGGCTTGCCAACTCATTCAAATCGCGTCGAATTTTTGCTTGTCGGCTTCGTAGCATGGCCGTGTGCTCCAGTGCGGGATCACCTCCACCCGATGTACGGGCGGTAAGAACAAATTTAAAGTCGAGGGACTTTGTACGATCGGAGGATGAGTTTAATTGTTCACCATTCGCGCCACATTCGTGATTCGCCTTCGCTCGTTTCACGGTCAGGAGTTCACGGGCGATTTGTTTAATCGCACTTTTTTGGTGCCGGATATCTCGGCGCTCATAGGATGTTGATACTTCAAAAGACTTTAATGCTGGATGCTGCAAAGGAAATCAACGTTGCTTTGCTCGTTTGGATTTTACTTGTCTCCCAGGCTGTTGCCTGACCTGTCTAATTACCACGGCAACCGAGTTCAGCGAGCTGACAGTGAGAGTATCGATACAAATTGTGTACGCAAGAAATTGTTTGCACTTAGGAAATTTAATTCAACTCGAGCCATAATGGCCGGCTCGTAAATCACCGCAAGACACCGGACAAAGAAACTTTATAGAATGCAATAGAACTGTTACTGGATGGCTGAACTTTTTACGAGAATCCAATAGTTTCTTAAAAACAATAATCAGAAAAATGATGATCGATCGGAATTTACTCTTCGTCAAACGCCAACCACCGACAGTGCCATGCGTATCTGCGGATTCGGCAGGTAATCGTTAGAGGATCGCCCCTATCGCTGCTGGGCGTCGACCCGTGGGTCGGCTTTGTCCCATTGATCCCATTAGGTCTTGTGGCTGCTTGCGACACTCGGCTGCCCCCGCGCCGTTTCGGTGACGCAAGACACATGCAGGTGCGCGCTTGGGTGTTGACACTCGCCTTATCTGTGCAGGAACACGACGCCTCGCCATGCGCCGAACATCTGCAGGCGTCGAGACGCCCGTGCGACGCCGCGCCGCGACGCTCTAAGCGACGTCTCTCGCGACACAGGTGAGTTACGGCGGCGTTGTGACGGTAATTTAGTTGTACCGGTTTTTGGTTGGGGTGTTTAGTTGGTGGTCGCCTTGGTGCTATTCGACAAGGGTAGGCAAGTCATCAAGGCACCACCATCATCATCATCCTCATCATCGCTCACCCATCACCGATTTCGTAAAACCAGTTCAACAGGGACCGTTGGCCAACCAATGCCCAACACCCCAATGCCCAATAAAATGCATCAACCTAGTGTCACTCAAGTGTAAGACCGTTTTTTTTCTGATTAGGGTGCAATGCTTGTCGGCAGATAAAGGTCTAAAATCTCTAGCTGCTCACCCCAAAAAAAACCTTCGCAGTCTGCAGGTGTTATGTGTTTCAAGACCAGAGCTTCACTATAGTTTTTCTTCGAGATCCAATCAAGGTCAATACTAAAGTCGATGCTTTTCTATCCAATGAAGACGTCAACAACACTAATTGTCTCAAGACTGCTTGGTACCTGCCGCCAACCAACTTGCATTGTGTCGCGTCAGTGAGGTAACTCGATGACGCATTTCATTGCCGTAAAATAGTGCAATGCTTGCAAGGTGACATTTTTGCCTTCGTGGATTATGAACCTTTACAGTGCTTTTGTGAATTGCTCGTGCTTTGCGTTGTTTGTCATATTTGTTTATTGCTATCCCAGTCTCTGCTCGGCATGAATCACCTCATTATTACAACGCCGCGGGCATACAAAGGGCTCGCCGCTAGATCGGTTAAAAACTAATTAGTGCTAACTAGCAACCTAATCACGGGCGATCTGATATTAATGTACCCCTGGGTTATTGGCTAGGCTCAGGTGTGTTTAACCATCGATTAATACAAGCTAAGTGAAAAAATTCTCTTGGTGGCCGTCAATTTTGCCGAGCAAATTGTGATTTCGGTTTGGCGTGCAAACTAAATCGGTTTCGATCTAATCAATTGTCTCCACACACATGGATAGATACTCTCTCCACGGCTCGGCCTCGGGGTTCACGGCTATCAGATTTGGTTCACGAGCCAGATTGTTATCTGTCATATAAGATTTGATAAGATAATTGCTAATATCGATCTGAATACGTCGTCTACCACAGCATGGTTGGTTTGTAACGGGCATAGAGTTGATTGATGATCGATACATTTTGAGACACGGATATTGGAGGGTTTGCCCATTCCAAATTTGAAACAGCCGGGCTCTGACTTCGCTAGCAGACTGGTTTTCTGACGATTGTCTGTAGAGACACCAGACTAATGGCGAATGACAGCTAAGTGAACGAATCAGTCGCACTGACATCCAAATAGCATGGAAATGTATCTAACTCATTCTTCGCACCTCCGAGTTTTACCAGCAGGAATGTAACTCGTTAGGTTCATTAAACCATTAGCACGCCATTTTAAGAATCCGCAACGCACCACAGCGAAGCAAGACCTTCTTTGACGTTTGCAAATCCAAGTCTCGACACTTTCTTGCACTAGTTTCTTGTCGATGTCGTCGCGACAGGCCTTCAGGAGGTCACCTCTTGAAGGCCCCTTCCTTCGGCTGGTGTGACGGTTAATCTGCTTGCCGGTGTCCATCTTTTGATAATTGCTATCTAGTTGTCCGACCCATGGTTCACTCTCCATGCAGCCTCTTGGTCTGCGCTGTCCAGATTGGTCCAGATTACCGAATGAATGTCACCTCGATGTGTAAAGAGGAATGCCTCGGTACAATTGCAACCAGCTTCGGGCGGTACGCATACAATTTTGCACGTGGATCAAATGAAAGGCAATTCAATTACCGGCAGAGACGCCTTTCATTCGGTGAGGGAGCTATGAAAAGAAAATTGTGCTATTGTGACACCCTCTAAAATCACTTACACATGGCGACGCCATGTATGGCACGTCCGGGCTCGGAGAATAGCCACACACGGATTTTATGTAGTTAATTATTGTTTCGGGGACAAAAGAGTTCGATTTATGCCCATTTTCACGTGGTATAATTACATTTATTAGACAATGAAAATGCGTTTACTGTTTTAAATGTTTCAAAGGTCGTTACACCTTGGCTAAAGTGCCATCTTAGATTCCTTTCCGCCCCCGCTCAAGAAGAGTTTTCGACGCACACCCCTTGTAAAGGAGACTCGGGGAATTACATTGTGAAAGGGTGGAGTCATTAAGTCAAAGTGCTCGTCGTGTGCCAGGCTGTGTAGCCTTTATCACCTCGCAGCCTGGTGCTGTGACTTGCCACGAAGCAAGCGCTTGAACGAAACTGGCGATGGGAATTGTTCGTAATTCGACCACAAAGGGAACTCTCGGTGGTGTCGACAAAAAAGTGATGTCTAAAAATAAATTGTTAGCTTTGAGAATGACTGAGGTTATGAGAAAGGAACAACACTAACGAAACGCAGCTTCGATTTTTTTTTATGTTGCGCGCTGAGATTCTTTTATTGCCGACGAAATATTCATTTGTGAGCGCCATGGTTGTTTTTTGTGCGCCGTGATTTCGGCGGCTTGCTGGCTGATTGTGAGGTCGACTTGGCGTCGGTCGTTCTGTCCACTGCACATTGACGCGGCCGATCGCTCAATCACCTGGCGCCGGTCTTTGTCTTTGTCTTCTACTCTCCGGCAAAAGCTGTGTCAGGAAAATTTAAAACTAGAGAAAATTGGTCGACCGCAGATATCGCGCGTAAATCGCGAGAAGGCCCTCCGATGGGTTAGCCAGTAAGCACTTTGAGGCTTCTCTGTGTTGTAAATTTCCACAAGAGCTCCTTTCAAGCAAGAGGTTTTACTTTTATCACGATAGTAAATGGGTTTTCGTATATAAATAAATAACATAGCCAGATGGATTTATGGATGTCTCGGCTAAATACTGCGCAACATTTTCTTTTCCTTGGAGAGCAGCTCTAGAATTTCACACTCTGATAAGCTCCTGATCAATCAGTCGGCTGTTTGAAACAAAAATTTCGTAATCGCAGCTCGTTATTTTCCCGCCGCGTCCGACTCTTGCCAGAAAATAAATCTTTCGGCGGCGAGAAACGTAACATGTTAAGACATTTCTTTTTTAGTATTTTATAGATTCCATGCCTTCGCTCGGATCATATTAATTTCCATGTTAACATGTTTTTTTTTGCTTTCCGGCAATCGTCATGCACACGTGCAGCGTTGAAAAGCTGAAGGAAATCCCGCACGTCAGTTTTCCAGCCTTGACTGACGGCCTGCTAATGACATGCACCTTTTGACGTACGAGAAAACGCCAGCCTTGCGTTCCCCTATTTCTGTCCACATGATGCAATTATACCACCCACTCTTCTATCCTACATTCGATACTGGTGTAACAACCTGCTGCCTTGACGAGGCGCAGTGCTAGATCTACTTGGTAGCGTAGAGTATCCGCTGCCACCACGTTCGTAGGGTAGCGTGGAGACGAACGACCTCCGGAGGCTGGATGGGTCCTTGTCCGTTAGGACGCTACACGTCGAGGATGGATATGGAGTCGTGTGTCTAGTGACTAAACTACATGCTAGTTAGAATGAGACAGTTTATTGTGGCTTACATGTTATAAGTTGATCTCACGTTGGCACGTCCGCACAGGTTGAAGGGTCGCCGGAAAGAGAGCGAGTTTTGGGGCGGGAGCTGTATTTAAGGCAGTCACTATAATAGCTGGCGTCTGCCCTCGGGCGACACCCATGAGGTGCAGGACACTGTGGGCTCGAGGACGAAGGCCGAGAGCCATTGTTGGAAGTTACGTCAAAAGGGGTTGTAAACTAGGTGACTTGCTAAGAGTCGGGAGGGTAAGAATTTAGAAAGCGTGAGAAGGTTTGAGGACAAAATGACAGAATACATGTTCGTGGAATGTGCCTTATTACATGCCTCCCCCCCATGGAAAAGGAGCGTCATCCTCTAACGAGGGTGAAGCTCCATGTGAGCGTTTGGACGGCCTTAAAGTTAATTAACATCTAAACAATTTACATGGGTACTTATTAGGAAAGCATTTGAATGAATACGCCCTACCTTTGTTGGTTTACAGAGGGCAAGTGCTTGCGTAAGTCCCTAAATGTTACGTATTACACAAATCTTAATCAAATCAAATAAAGTATTATTAATCAATCTTCAACCCTCATGAAATCTCAAACCAAATCTTGTCAATCAAATCTTACATGGTCCATGTTGGAGAAACATTTGTCTAGGTTCTAACAAAGATTTGTGAAGAGAGTGTACAATTCCACAATCTAAATTCTACAAGATTCTAACAAAGATCAATTTGGAGCAGTAAACTATTATTATTATGATAATTATCATTAAAGAGATTATTTAGCCTAGGTTACAAAATTGAACAATACAAATGTCGGTACAATCAAAGGGCAATGGTAGTTGTAGGTGCTAGATTTAATATCGATTTTTTTTTTTTTTTTTTTTTTTTTTTTTTTTTTTTTTTGTGTCGGGCTCTCATTTTTCCATTGGTTATTGTTTACAAGAATGTAGATACACGAAACGTCTTTAGTCTGGTACAAACGTATTGCGGCGCTTAGCTGATGGGAATTCGATCCAAGTCCTGGGTTAACGCTAGCTGAACGAGCTGACGGGTAGAATGGCGTAGTAAGTGGCGACGTACGAGATATTGTCGGCGTTTCATACCGCTGGTCCCCTGTGCGAAGGGTTGTCGCCGCCGTTGCTGTGGATGGAGCTGCACTTGGTGGTCGGTCAGGGTGCATTCGAAACGCAGATGCATTGCGTGTCGTTCCAAGACCTGCGTGAGCTGTCGGGTTGAACGGCGTGGTGAGTGGATTTTCATTCCGCCGGCCTTCTTCAGGAAGGACTTTTGCCGTCGTCGCTGAGGATGTAGCTGCGCTTCCAGGGACAGGGTGCATTCGCAAGAGCTGTTCCGTCGCAATCGTTGTCGGTCGGCGCAGGCCACACGACGAAAGTCTCCGATTTGTGGTGGCGTTCGAGATTAGTTCGGTGTATTTACAAATAACATGACAATTAACCAATGATAACTTGATCGTTATTACGAGACATAGACGTTTGTTAGTTTACATGAATTATGGTTACGACGTTTGACAGTACGACTTATTGTAAAGTAAATAGTGACATATTGTAAAGTTATAAGGAATGATTTCGCAAGTTGGTTCATATCACGCCACAGCCTTAGCGTAAGGTCTCGGCTTGCTGACGGTTTTGTCACCGTTTTCAGGAGACTCGTTGAGCATTAATAGTTCCTGCTCCTTTACAATTTTCTTTTTATGCTTAAAAATAAGCTTACGGTATCTCCACGAGAGATAGAGTAGCGGAACTAAGATTACAAAAAGTGCAGTCGACGAAATAGAGAGAGACAAATGGTGTGCCGAAATTGGTATTTTACTTTGTGCTTCGATTAAGCGTAGCTGAGTTTCCCACTGATGCATTGGAATAACAAGGGGTGGGCTCTTATTTTGCAAGATGGTTTTTAAAACAGTCTCTATTTGGTCGGTGGTGCCGAGAGAATGTACAGGGGTAGATCCGGTCGGTGAAAAGATGTCCGGGGTTAGTGGTACATGAAACTCCACATGCGTGGAAAGGTCCACAGACTCTGATACGTGGGGGAACAAAACAAATGTGTTGCTGTACACATAGCAATTCGACGGGACCGTAATTTTCCCGGTTCCTTTAATCGTTAATGTTGAAATTTGGTTTGACGCGCCACTTGCAGCGGGACATTGAATGGTCAGTGACTCGGTCAGGACGCTGTAAAACCACGTGTCACTATCGAGTGCACGGAAAACTGAGGGATGGTAGAACAGGGAAATTTCTCGTTCGCACAGCAGACTAGCCGTCGCCTCGTCGCCATTGAACAGAGCCAGGAGACAAGACTGTCCGGCGCTCGCCTTTCGGATAGCTTTTAGTGGAGGGCAAATCTTTATTACTCCTTCCTCACAAGCGTCCAAATCGTGGTTATTTAGCTCCACAAATAGTTGTTTGTCCTTGGAAATTGCAAAGAAGGGATGGGAAGGCTTGATATAAACGGCACTGTGGTTCCTGAATATGGTTGGGAGTACGTGACTTTGGTACAGGTCGAAATAGCGATTGTTTGCCTTCACGGGTATTGTAATGAACAGGCGGATGGTGTTGCCGTAAGCCGTGGCGCAGACCCTTGCTAGCTCGTAGTATAAAAACAAATTGTCCAGATGCAGAGACGTGATAAATTCCAGATCGTTGGGCAGGAACGGTTCCACAGTGGTTAAAATATTTTGAAGCTTTGCCGGTGACAAGAAGAAGGAGCTAAGTTTTTTATTTGCAGTTAATTCTAAAGCGGATTGAAGTTGGTCTACATTCTCCTTCAGTTGCGTAAGAGCGTAGCCAAGGGATCGCACTGCCGCGTTAATGGTGAATATATCGCTGATTGCGGGTGCAATGGTGTCGACTGTCCTCGTAAACGCTAATTGAACATTTGTAATTTTACCATTCAATTGACTCGCTATTTCCGCCAGGTTTCTAATGTCCACCGAGTTACGATTACCCACATTGGCAGTTTGGTTTATGAATGTTATTTGGTGAGCTAACAGATGAACGACCTCTTCGTCGGTTGAGGTCATACGAGACAATTTAGAGTTTATAATTTCGACATCGGAATTAACCGCTGTGCCAAATAGATATTTGAGGGATGTACCGACAAAATTAAAAGGGCTACGTTTGTTCATACGGTTCGCAGGGGCTAAGGTAAGCATAATGTTATATAGTTGCGTCTCAATTTGATGCGCGGCTGAAAACAGAGTCGCGACATCTTTGTCAAGGGTTGATTTTACATTGAATGCGTCGTTTTGGAATAGTGTCGAAGTTGCCGTGAGGTTAAAATCCCCTATATTTCTCAATGTATTCAGAATGTTTCCTAAACCTGCCGCGTATTGGGTTATGTTTACATCGAGGGCGATGACCCACTTATTTTGGCTTAGCAAGACACTCTTGCTGGGGTCCCGAATGAAAATCATCCCCTTGTTGAATTCATCGTTCGAGACGTTCGCGTAGCCGGTCCCGGCACTAACTGCGGTCGCGCCAAGAAGGCTCCACAGAATCAGCACAGCGAAAATCATGATGCGCGTCGAATCTGAAAATGAGTATTAATACTTCCTACCCTATTGCTAAGTTATGTTAACCAACCGTTCACATTTAGAAAATAAAGACAGTGCTTGTAACGAGATCTATTAATATAAACTACCTTAGACCTTATAATACACATGTTTGGGCGGGCGTAGCTGGTACCGAGCCTTAGCGGTCGAGGTAGGTCCTGCCGTTTCGCAAGGTGATGGGGTATCATCGCTCGGCTCATTGTCCTCGGTTACCGCGAATGATGACGAAGGTATTGAGTCCGCAATATTTTCGACCCTCCCCGCGTCCATGGTTCGAGACTGTGAATTTATCGCAGTGGGCTCGGGTCCTTCGACGGAAGCGTGGTGCGTGTTAGGGTCAGCGACAGGTGTAACGAGAATATTGTCGCGCAAATCGTAAAACCTGGGAGCTCTCGGCAGTGTTGGGACTGGGTCATCTGCGACGGACGGTGGCGAGTCTTCGTCAGATTCGCTACCCTCTAGCTCCCGATCGCTTACACAATCAAAAGGTTTAAGCCGATTGGCGTGCACAGTTTGTTGTTTTCCCGAGGTTATGTCGCGTACCGTGAACGTAACGGGTCCCTCCTGTGATACAATGCGCATCGGCCCCTTGTACTTTTTGCGCAATTTCTTTGCCGTATTAATTTTGACTACTGGGTCGAATAAATAGACTTTGTCATAAACTTTTAATTCGCAGGGCTTAGTTTTCTTGTTGTATTGTTTTTCCCGGTATTCTAAATGTTTTTTTATGGTTTCGTTCACTTTTACATATGCGTCCGCGAGGCGTTTCCTTATAACCTCGGCGTACGACTCTTGCGTGTGCTTGGTCTTATCGAGTGAGTTTACCGGACGGGTGATTGTGTCATACGGGATGGGCATGTCGTATCCGTAAAGCAAGAAAAAGCCACTTTCGTTTGTCGACGTGTTAATTGCGCTCCTGAGGGCAATCAGCATAAATGGTACGTATTCGTCCCAATCCGTGTGTGATTTGTTGACGTAGTGGCTTAATAAATCGGCCATTACTCGGTGTACTCGCTCAATTGCTCCGTTTACGTGGGGGGAGTACGCCGTAGTGTAATTGTGCTTTAATCGGAGTATGCTGCACACCTCATTAAGCAATTTAGATGCAAAATTTTGACCCCTGTCTGTAATCAGCTGTTCCGGTACCCCATGCTTTTCAATAACGTTTTCGAAAAAGGCTTTAGCAACGGTCTTCGCGGACTGGTCCTTGATAGGGACCGCGATGACGTACCGGGAGTACGCGTCGATGAAGGTCAAAAGATGTTTATTTCCGTTGTTCGTTACGGGGAAGGGACCCAGACAGTCCATGTGTGTCCGTGCAAACGGTCGTAGAACCTCGTTGTACCGTTGGAGGGGAACCTTTCGCAGATGAGGCGAAATCTTTCGTTCGGCACACGAAGTGCATTGGGCGCAATACAGTTTCGCGTCGGCGGCAAGGGTGTGCCAGAAAAATTTTGACCTGAGGAGTTTGGTAGTACGTTCCACTCCCTGATGGCCACTATACGGTAGATTGTGATAATTATTTAGGATGCGAAGTTTCATTGACGCCGGAATTACGAGTTTGTCCTCTCGCTCATTCGCTGAGCGCAGGCGATAGAGGACCCCTTCATCGTCTAGAGCGAAGTCTTCGTCACTGGCGTTGTCGGTCTCGAGTTTAGTGATTAGCGGCTTTAATGCGTTGTCGGCCCTTTGTTCATCTTTGATGCGCTGTCGATCGTAAATGGGCTCGCACAACGGGTTGACGGCATTAATGCGTATGCGGCTCATTCCATCGGCGTGGGGAATAGAGGTGCCAGGTTTATATTTAATTGTATATTCGTATTCGGCCAGTAAAGCAACCCAGTTTAGTTGACGCGGTGACTTATTTTCCCTTGCGATGAGAAATTGAATGGGACGATGGTCGGTGAAAATGGTGAAATGTCTGCCGTAAAGGTATATCCTAAAATGTTTTATCCCACTAACAATGGCCGTGAGCTCGCGCTCGTATGTAGAATAATTTTGCTCTGCCTTATTTAGTTGCCTGGAATAGTATGCGACTGGTAGGTCCTGTCCGCTGACCTCTTGGCTCAAAATTGCGGAAATGGCATACTGGGATGCGTCGCAGGTCAATATAAACTCCTTATTAAAATCTGGGTAACAGAGAATGGGATCGGAGCAAAGTGCCGTCTTCAGTTCGTCGAAAGCACGCTCTTGTTCCTCCTGCCATATAAACGGTTGGTCTTTCTTCGTAAGCAATGTTAACATTTTTGCTACCTGCGCGAACCGGGGTATCATACGCCTATAGAAACCCACAATCCCGATGAATTGTTTAACTTCGGTTGCGTTGGAGGGGGTGGGGTACTCCTTTATTGCCCTAATTTTGTCGGGATTGGCCTTAACACCATTGCTGGAAATGATATGTCCTAAGTAGTCAACACTTTCTTTTAGGAATGAGCATTTCTGGGGTTTTAGTCTCAGATTAGAGCCCCTGAGCCGTTCAAAAACCTCCCGGAGCCTTCTCACATGCTCGTCGGCTGTCGATGAGTGAACCACGATGTCGTCCAGATACGTATAACAGCTGACCCCGGTCAATCCTACTAGTACGGAGTCAATCATGCGCTGGAAGGTCGCCGGTGCTCCAGATAAGCCGAACGCGAGACGCTTGTAGTGATAATGCCCGTTATAGGTGGAAAAGCCAGTTTTCTCTCGGTCGTCGGGATGGATCTCAACTTGATAATAGCTGGAGGCCATGTCCAGAACAGTGAAGTACTTCGCGTTGTTCAAGGACGCCAGGGTTTCGCTTATCATCGGGAGGGGGTACGAGTCCTTCTTCGTGACCTCATTTAAAGCTCTGAAGTCCGTAACAAAACGAAATTGTGGTATGCCATCAAGTGACTTTTTGGAGACAATTATTACCGGCGCGTTCCATGGACTAAAACTCCTAACAATAACACCTTGTTCGAGCATTTCTTTTGTGAACGTATCGACAAGCGGACGCTGCGAAAAGGGTATCCTAAATGGTGGCCGATTTATTGGTTGAGCGTCACCTGTGTCAATTCGGTGCTGGACATTTACAGCGCAGCCTAACGACTCACCTTCTTTATAAAATAATTCCTTGTATTCCTTTAGCAGGTCGCGTACCTTGGCTCTTTCGCCGGGTGGTAAATGTTGAATAGAGCACAAGGTGTCTATATCAACTTGTTTGGATCTACCTACCTGCGTACTCGACACGGCGGACACCCTTAAGCTGGGCGGCATTGTCTCCACCAACTCGACATCTCCGACGTATGTGCGAGCGGGAATCTCCAGATCCGTATTGCTAATATTTACAAATTTAAGTTGTACAGCTAAATCGCTGCGTTGATTGGAAACTACCCTCGAAGCCATAATTCCTTTGATTAGGATCTCCGCAGGGTGAAAAATTAATGACAGTGGCGCAGCCGAGGTGGTGTCGTCTTCTCCCACTCTCTGACGCTGACGACCTAAACACAAATGCTCGCTTCGAGCAGGCACGACTACCGTGTCGGCCAGATTTACACGGGAAAATAACCTATTCCCTACTTGCGACATTAAAAGATCACTAGAGCTAGGGTTCGGGAATGCCGCAGCATCTACTTTGAGACTACTAGCAGGCTTCCCCTGGTCCGGACGATTACGCGACTCTTTGCTCGCGCGAACGGCTGGTTTCGACGTCAGGGCTGCGCTTCTGGCAGCGGCGAGGGGCGTGCACTCCCCTTGCCGTACCTGTTCGCTCGAAAGCGGCGCCTTGTCCACCGCGAAGCGGTCCTCGCGACTCTCACCTACTCCGTCCATTCCCTTGGGCGTTGGACACGTAGCGAGAGCGGATTGCGCCTTGACGTTGTCGCGGGGTTCCACCTGACCGTTGTTGCCATAACGGACTTGTTTATAGCTATTGATTCTATTTCTAGGGACGATCGTTTCTAAAGCTAGTTTATGGTCTCGGTGACACATACTATCCGTATCTAATTCTATTCTAAAACCGTAATACCGAAGGAAATCTAGTCCGAGAAGCCCGTCGGTGTCTAGATGGAGGCTGTCATCACAGACTAGCACTGTCCATATGTAAGTCGCGGTACCTAATATTAGAGTTACCTCGCATGTACCTACTATTGGCAGTTCATGCCCGGTAATGCCCACCGTGGGGTTGTCTACGCTATTGTAGGCAATGGTTAGACCACTCTTTTTGATAGTGGACTCCGTTATCATTGATATCACGGCCCCAGTGTCAATTAAGAGCTGCGCGGGCGTGACTTGCGTTGGCCCTCGCAGGTGGCAATGTACAGCTTTTGCCATGTACTGGTCGTTACGGCTCCAGTTGCATGGCACCGTCCATGGATGAGTCGGCCTTACATCTGTGGGCGATATGTAGGGCCGGTCGGAAAATGTTGGCGCGACGCCGTATTCGAATTCGGAGGTGGGGTACCGGCGAACGGGTTAAACGGTGGCACGCTAAAGTTCGGCCACGAGGATGCGGCTTGCGGAGCCGGCTGCTGTTCAAAAGGGGCGCTGTAATGGGGCCCTGGGTTTTGCCGTTGCCACGGCCGAGGGGATTCGTGATTTTGCCAGCCTGCCGGGATCGGAGGACTCGGGCACGTTTTAACCGTATGGCCTCTGCCGCCGCATCGAAAGCACACCACGAAAGGGAGAGTTTCCGTGCGGGCCCTCTCAGGACGCTGCGACGCGTGGGTCGGCGCATTAGACTCGGTTTTGGCCCTTGGCGGTGCCGGTTCCGGTGCCGGTGCCTGAACGGCGGAAATATGCCGGTTGCCCCCCATTAAACTTTCGTAATATTCTTCCCGTTCGGCTAGCTCCACCGCGGCGGTAAAGGTATTGGGGTCGGCGTGCATCACGAACCGTTTGGGCGGGCCGCGCAGGCCCTCGACGAAACGGCCGAGCAATGTTTCCTCAAGGACCTTGCGTCTGACTTGATTCTCGGCCTCGTTCGCGGTCTTAATTAGCGTCGAACGCCCGACAATTTTCAGCCTCGTGGCATACTGCTGGACGGTCTCCGCTGGCCGTTGGACGCACGAAAGAAGCGCGGAACTCCTCGCGATCGATGTGTCGCGGCGCGAAAAACACTCGGTGATTGCCTTTTTCAGGATCACATAGTCCGCGGATTTTAATTCGGACTCACCTTCGAGAAAGTCTCGGGCCTGCCCCTTAAGTTTGAGTCTGGCTATCCCTGCCTGGTGCTCCGGGCTCCAGTTGCCTAGCAGGGCGGCTTCCTCGATTGATTCAAAATATCGCGCGGCGGAAATCGAGTTCGCGGCGCCCGTAAAATCTTCCACAAAGGCAAGCATGCCTCCTATATTAACATGCACTGCCTCGGAGGGCGTCGGGGTCGGCGGATCGGACATTTTAAACGAGAACGGAGTGACGAGAGAACGAAAATCGGATTTTGAAAGAAAAATAAACACTTCGGAAAACGGTTGCACTGATTTGAGCTAAATTAAACACTTCCTAAATTAACACGCTCCAAATCCATTCTAGACGGGTCCATTGAATCCCACCAGTCTGCCAACCAATGTAACAACCTGCTGCCTTGACGAGGCGCAGTGCTAGATCTACTTGGTAGCGTAGAGTATCCGCTGCCACCACGTTCGTAGGGTAGCGTGGAGACGAACGACCTCCGGAGGCTGGATGGGTCCTTGTCCGTTAGGACGCTACACGTCGAGGATGGATATGGAGTCGTGTGTCTAGTGACTAAACTACATGCTAGTTAGAATGAGACAGTTTATTGTGGCTTACATGTTATAAGTTGATCTCACGTTGGCACGTCCGCACAGGTTGAAGGGTCGCCGGAAAGAGAGCGAGTTTTGGGGCGGGAGCTGTATTTAAGGCAGTCACTATAATAGCTGGCGTCTGCCCTCGGGCGACACCCATGAGGTGCAGGACACTGTGGGCTCGAGGACGAAGGCCGAGAGCCATTGTTGGAAGTTACGTCAAAAGGGGTTGTAAACTAGGTGACTTGCTAAGAGTCGGGAGGGTAAGAATTTAGAAAGCGTGAGAAGGTTTGAGGACAAAATGACAGAATACATGTTCGTGGAATGTGCCTTATTACACTGGGATGGATTACCTTACAGCTTATATCTTGTATCCGTTGCTTGAAAAAATAAGTTATCAGACAAATAGTAATACAACGCCAATATCCGAAGATACCGTCGGTTTTTTCACTCCCGTGACTTGTGCATATCATTCCCTAACGCCAATGGATGTCGACAGGAGGCGTCGAGGCGGGCGACGACGCCGACGGCGAGGCAGGGCGAGACGCTGCGGGCCAGTGCGTCGCGACGCGGACAAGGACGACGACGAAGTCGGCTGGAGCGATGACTCCACGCTCTGTCACGACATCGCGACGCGAGGGACTCTGATCCCCGGCAGAAACTACCACTCGGACTCTACCAACGTCAGGATGCCCGTCGGTAAGAACCAGGACACTTCGAAGTATAGGGCTCACTTTCGAACAGGATAGCCGTGGTAGCATGAATGAACGGGATGAGATTGTGGTTCATGTATATTTATCTGTGGTTAGTCTATACCATCGGTTTCTTCCAAAAGTGGATGCCTTCGAGGAAGGGAGGTTGATCAAGCTGCTCTATCTCTTAACTTGTGGCCACTGCAATCATATTCCCCGTGCTCTGTCTGACGAATACTCTGTCGTGTATTGCTGGATTGCGTTTTGTAAGCCACTTATCAATAATCCAAAGTTTAGAACAGCCATTTGCACCTGACGGTTCTCCCATTGAAGTCATATAATTTTAGAATCAATTTCTGTCTGATATTTTGATCGCCAGCCAGACTCTGTAATTGAGCAAGTTTCGACAGTTTCATCAATACATACGGCTAAAGGTCTGTCAGAATCCCTCCCATCTATCTCCTACCCCAACATTTAATCACATGTTTAATCACCCCTTACTTCGTTCTTGGTCGGTGGTATCCCCTCATTGTATCGCGGACCCCAATAGAGTACACAGCTGTTCAAGGCAACTGCCTCATTTCGTGACTCAGTATCCTCTAGCTAGTGCTAGTGAGTAGCCGAAGAAGGTACCATGACCAAGAGGTGCTAAAATGATTCGTTTGTCGATAAACCGCCGTGTCATTCCCCTTGATTGCATCTCAAGATTGACAAATTATTGTTATTACCACTTGCAGAAACCTGTGATTGATTTCGATTGTCATTTACTTTTTAAACAAACTGCTGGCATAGATCAAAGCAATCAGCTGCAAATGAAGACGTTTAATTTATTCGGTTTTTTCATTCTAAATGAGAAAGCAAGTAATTTTCCTGTTGTCTTGAGAAATTTTCCTTTTTTTAAGCGACACGGGTATTTTTAAATCTAGGCTTTTGTTTGTGGGTTTCTACAGATAAAATTATATAGACGTGGTCCTAAAATTATCTCCAATGAGAAATATATCGAGTAAACAGAGATAATAGTTATCAGCGACATAGCCAAAGGACACATAACCTAAATGTGAACAGCCTACTTCTGGTAGGATTTCATGAATGGGACTTGCCCACTTGGGCTAGGTCCTGCAAGGCATGCAGCAGAACCAGCACAACCATCTTAGACCATCCTCACACACTTTTCTTACTAATTAAAGAATTATCTCAATGCCCAAAGCTAATTGGGAAGAAGAAACACACGATAAAAAAAAGTAATTTCAGAGAAGAAGTATAAATAGTTCCTTGAACTGGCATGGCTAAAGGTTGAAGGCAAATCTGTAAAGCATCTTCTGTGCCGAGCAAAAGAACTCTGAACATGACATCCTATTTTATTAATTAGCGTGATATTGACATGGTAATGGTTGGAGACAATGCTAATGAAGGGGAAAATTCGGTTTTATTAAATGTTAAGAAATGCACAATTACTTGTATGCCAGAGCCAGGTTTGATGCACAAAGCAAAACCTGTTCTCTTTTTACTTTAATTAATTACATTTATTTAAGAAACTTGCTTGTAATTGGAGAGTTTATGCAATGATTACAGAGAAATGTGAAGTTGAGTGTTGTTGAAGGATGTTACATGTAGTAAGAAAGATGAGTAATCCAATCCAAAGGTAATGCAAGTTATGGCTTAGTTTGACCTGAAAATTTGTGGTTTACATGCATACCTGTTTCTTTCATGTCCAACAATTTAAAGCCATATATTTGTATGTGCAACTACAAATCATCTTTTGGATTCACAGAAAAGGTAGTGTGATACTTAATCTTAACAAGAATTAAAGCACCTGTATGTGAGAACTAATCCAGAAGGAACCATTATCGTTGATAAAAAGTTGTTCCCTGGTTGTACCAACATAACGTGAATAATTTGTTCCAGGCTACGAGAACTCGGCCATGAAGATGAGCTTCTCCCTGTCCTCGCTGCAGCCCTCTAGCGCAAGTCTAGAGAGTCCAGAGCATGCGAGGCTCAGGGCAGATCGGCCGTACAATTCGCTCACCAAGAAACCACGCAAGGACCCGCAACAGGTATGCCCTTGCGCTAGGGTACCAAGAACCGCTAGAGACATGTGGAGTACATTTTCAGCTTGCTGTGTATCAGGGGTGTGAGTCAGCACAAAGCATTGCTTTCTTGGATAGTTAAGAACCAATTAAAAATTCCAATGAGATTTATCAAAGTAGTGTAATAAAATAAACCTTTGTGAAGGACACTTTACAAGGAAACTGATATGGGAAGTATTATCTAGTCTTGGAGTATTTTAACTTCCAAGATTATTTTTCCTTCCAGTCTCTGCATTGCTCATTTCATGTTGAGCAAGGTTCTTGACTGGTTGACTTGGGGATCAGTGATTACTAATCTCAAGTTCTTGCTGGATTAATTGCAGGATTTCAATCAGAATACAGATAATCTTTTATTATACTTTTTTCCAAAAACAAAATTAGAATAGTTACCTCAACCTCTCAATTACCATGTGCTAACAAGCTTTAAACTCCAAATTAAGTTACTGTAACATGAAGCTGAGATAGCTTTGCAGTTAAATTTCTGCTTGCTATGTTACCAGCTCAAGAACACAGTGGATTTTCAATGCACAAATTGGATCTGCCAGGTCAATATCTCTTGATGGCTTTGATTCAATATTCATGGATTGGTATTTTGCTCTAAGGATGGCAAACTGATGGATCTGAAGAAAGATATAGAAACAAACATACAACTAGAATCAAATATCAAATTAAAAATTCATTCAATCATCACTTGGCTCCTTATGTTCCAAAAACTTACTATGATTGATACCTGCCACTTCTTCATTAAACCCAGATACAGTTTATTCTTGTGTTTGATTTTCTGTTTATCTAATCGTATTTTATCGTTGTGCGAAGTCTTTCCGTCTCGCCTCCCCTCTGAAAGCGTATTTTTCTCCAGGAAAAGTGGCGCCGCTCATGGGGCTCTCGCGAAGAGAACCAGGAAGAGTTCTGGGCGGCGTTGCAGCCGAGCTACACGTACCTGATGGACTCTGAGCTGATGGAGCGTTGCGCCGATGCTAGTGGCGAGCTGTCGGCAGACACTGCTCTCTTCGCAGAGCTCAACCAGCTCAAAGCCGAGTTCACCGAGATACGTGCTTGGCTCGACCTCGTCAGGGACGCTGTCTACGGCAGGGATGAGAATCTCACCAATCGGCCACTCAGAGTTGTAAGTTTTTCGGGCTGAGTGATTGAAAACAGCTTTGGGCTAGGCATTTTAAGTTGATTCAGCTCGTGCTTTTTGTGGCAAAAGATAGTATCTTCCAACCTCAATTAAATCATAAGCTTGCTACAATTAACTATTTCATATTGGAAAAGAGATTTATTTTTAAAGCTTTCAATGGACTTCTGCTTGACAAACTTCAAATTTAAAACTTGAAGTAGTGAGCTATGGTATGGTTTTATGCTGATTATAGTGGCTTATGATGAAATCTTGAAACGTGCATCTCAAGCACGAGTAAACGTCAATAATTCCTCTCCAATAATATGGCTTGAGTGCCAAGGCTGGGTAATTGGTATAGGGAGGAGAAAGAAAGAGGAAGGGCACGCAACTTACCGGAAACTTGACAAATAAGTGGCGATGCTTGGCTCATTTGACGGATTTTGCAGTACCACTGCAGAGAGAGTCCAGGGTAAGAAATGGAGATAATGAGGAGAGCTAGATAATTATCAATTAAAGCCAAATATTTCACTTTAATAGTCCTGGTATTCTTATCGACTCTAGAACTCGACTCTAGAAAGTTTGCCAACTTGCAGCTTGTTTCAATAAAAAAATGAAATTATTATTATCTTTCATCCATATATCACAACAGGTAGAAAATGTTTAATTCAACACATTTAACTTGATTATGCCAAATCATTTTTTGTCATCTTCATGCTCTTTTTCATTTTCCATTTCATTTACCAACTTCTTCCATATCTCCTTATCTAGCCAGCTTTCCTTCTCTTCTACTTGATTCCATTTCCTACCTCTTTCCTCCACATCTGCTTGTTCTTTTGTATCCATCTTTCCCTTGGTCTTCCTCTCCCCCTTCTATTATATTCCAAGCTTTCTTTTCGTGACGAATCTTTCTTCCTCCATCCTCTAAACATTTTTCCAAACAATTTCAATCTTTCTTTCTCAATTTTAAAACCTAATCTCTCTATATTCATTCGTCTTCTCAATATTTTGCTTTAAATCTTGTCCAACTTCGTCACCCCTTCAATAATAATAATAATAAGTATTATACAAGTTAATTTTTATCTTGAGTAGAAATATAAAGCCTATGTCCATTAAACCTGTGGATATTTTAGGGACATTTCTTGGGGATATGCCAAGTAGTTTATTTACTTGCCTGGTTTTAGGTGGTGTGAGTGAAGGTAGAAAATTAGGTTGTCTTGTTTCCTCAGATTGATGGTTGTCAGTAATTTTCAACCATCTTACTCAGTTTGCTCATATGTTCCACAATGCGTCGAGCTGTCTCTCCTAACGTTCGCCTTGTCTCGTCACACAGAGCCACCTGGAGGAAATGCAGCGCAATGCACATCGCCGACTGTCTTTCAACGAGACGTCGGCGAGCCTGGTGGCGCGCTCGCCGCCGGCAGTGGAGGAAGTGGCGTGGCGCGTGTCCCATCTCAACGCCAAGTGGGAGATGTTGGAGCAGGCGCTGACGCCACAAGGGGTCGGAGAGGACCATGATTACCCCGGCACAGGTGTGTATAGTGCTCGCTGGCAATGATAACCGCATGGGGACACTGGTTGCCTTAAGGATGGGAAAGTTTTTATGTATGGTGTGTAGGTTTAGGAGGGAACTACAACATACTGGAAGGTTGAAGACAATATCTGTTGTTAGAGTTCACAGAGTTAACGTTTTGTCTTTGTTTTCAATACTTCCGAGAGAATTGTGATGGTTTGCTTCAGTCCTAATGACACTTATGCTGTGAATTGGACAAAAAGTGTGTGGTTAAAAATAGTTCAGATTTAGAAACAATATAGGTTCAAATCTGCGGCACAATCAGTTTCATTAATAATTTTTTCTTTTTGCAATAGAAGATTGGGTAAATGCTGAAGGAGCTTGTGGTATTGTGATTCAAGTGCTTAGCAGGGGAGTGCTGGCAAACTGAGTTCGTGGGACCTAAAAGTTGAATGAATCGCCATTTCTTGAAAGTTGAGGTCGATTGCCCTGTCTCTTGATTCTTATTTCAATAAGTCTTGTGCCAATATTTTATGTACACAGCTATAAAAAAGGTTCCTCTGTAATTACTAACGTCGAGTTTGGCTATTTAAACTAGCTGTTTCCTATAAATGCGTGAAAGACCGCATATTCATTGAACTATATTAACTTGATCCAGTAATGGCCACACCGCTAGTGTAGTTAAGTATGAGATTGCAGGCTCTCCCTGTACAACTGACCAAGGCCCGCAAAGACGGGACGGGACGTAAAGGTTCTTGAGGTGTCCGGAATCGTGTCGTGCCTCTGTTCAGCGTAACAGGCCACTCCTAGGACGAGACACTGAGCACTTTCTGTCAAGCAGTGGTAGGACGGTGGTAGGATAGGGATAAGACGGTAGTAGGACAGTGGGTGGCGGTACTTCAAGCGCCACGTGTACAAACTACCACAGGTTTCACTAATGGACTTGATGATAAACTACTATTATAACAGTTAACTGTTTGGAAATTGTACTTGGAACTACCTTTGACTCGCATGGAATATTTTTCACATAGCAGTATTTAAAAAAAATTATGCCAACCTTAATTTTGTCACTGAGAAGAATGCTTTGTGGTTATTATGGCCCAAATCATGGAAAGATAAGCTAAGCGGTTTAACTGACATACCATCCATGTGGCATCGCTAAGTCTAGCTTGAGTGGGTTGTTAAGAATTCAACAGAGCTTTGTAGCAATGACAAAGAACCTGTTTGGTCCTATAATGAAATTCTTATCTGCATCTTAAACTACCTCTTCTCAAGTAATTTTTGCAGATAATGCATTGGATCTAAACAAAAAGAAAGCATTTTGTCCAAAGTCAGTTACTGCAGCCCATGCTTTATCCAAGTAACATGCTTCTCTCCTTACTGCATCAGTTCATTCTGTCAAAGAACCTCCATCCAAGAATCCCCCCAACACTGACACTTATTAAAAGTGATCTAAGCCTCCTGTGAACTCTGAGAGCCAAATCGAGACTTCCCACCTGCCAGCCTACTTGTGAGTTCATTTCTTACGGCTATTAGTTAATTTCTGACTTCCTCTCCAAGATTCCTTCACTCCAGCAACACATTTTTTCCCACCACTGGAGTCTTGTCAGCAGGCCAACTCCGTTGTGGCTCTAATAATATCTAGAGCATTCTGTGCTCCATTATCAAATAGTCTAGCACATTCATTCAACGATGCATCTCCTAAGGTGTCGCAGTAAACTTGTTTTGTTGCTCAACTCGTCGTGGAAAATCTGTCTAAACAAGCGAAAGAGCATTTCTAACTCGCTCAAAACTGGCTCGACGATTCCTACACAGTTCAAGAAGTTTACTTATTTGTCGATCGTTTGTTTTACCAAGTCAATTACAGTCGACAACGTCTCTAAATCACAAGATGGAGAAGAAAAAACAGAGGCAGGAGTGACAAAATCTTTTTCAAACGCGTTTGTGGACAATTTAGTGTGGGACTACAAAGTGGAGGCGAAGAAAGCTCCTGAGCTGAGAGTGACTGGCAGTTTGTTAAATTCCATGAACGAAACGATAAAATGTTTAAAGCAGGAGTTCACAAGGCAGGCTGTCCAGGTAGAAGTCGTGGCAAGCTCTGTTTTAATGACCGATCAGTTTCAGGTCAAGGAGAGCTTCAAGAGAATGTCTATGCAGATGGCTCAAAAGTCTGAAGTGAATTGGTGGGAACTAGTAGAGGATAGCAGTGATAGTGATGGCTTTAGTCTGGAGAGAAATCGTGGGCTGAGGCTAACAGAAGCAAACACCAAGGTGCAGCAAACTGCAAAGTTAGTCAACAGAACTGCCAAAGAAAAGTCGAGCCCGAAGAAAATGTACCCCAAGTCGATGGTTACATCAGAGAGCGATGAGTCTGAGCAGGAAAAACAAATTAGAACCCGTAGGAAAGTTGTGATGAGGTCGAAGAAGATGCATACCAAATATCTGGAGAGCAAGGGAAATTCAGTTCAGGAGAAATTAGCTTTACAATCGAGGGAATTTTCAACAAGTTGGATGAGCAACGGTGAGGAGGTGTTTGCAAGGGCACGTGAAATGAGTGACCGATTGATCTCGAGCATGCAGGAAGCGTCCACAGCGATTAATGAGAGATCTATTACAATGGCAGTGTCAGGTCGTAGTAGCTGGAAGCAAGGTAGCAGTCCCAGCTCAGACGACAGTGCCTCCGAGAGCTGTGCTGTGAAGGGTCGTGCTAACAATGGCGTTGATTCTGACACAGACGTGGACCATCACGTGCGCTGCCTGCGCAAGTGGCTCGCCGAGATGGAGTCGAGGCTTCCACCGCTAGACGTGCGTGCAATGTCGACCGTGGACTGGACAACCGTGGAACTCGAGGAGAAGACCAGGGAGCATATGGTGAGTGCCACATCTGTGTACATTTAATTATTTATGTTTTAAATACGTATGGTTGGCATTACAGTTCATCCTTTTTTGTAAATATATTTTCCTTTGAAAATGTTTGCCCATTCTGGGTTTTCAAACTCGGACCTTTGACTGCCCTGGCTGGTGCTAGGACTGACTGGTCGAGATTGATGAGTTTGCATGGCGGCGCTTGAGGGATAAGTTAAGCTCCAGGCTGCTATGCTTGATGCTCTAAATTTAGCAAAGCATTCAAGCTCAAGCAAAATGCCATGATACCCTTTTGGGAATTTCTCCACTGCCCCCCATATGCTGGTCATTTGGCACTCCAGGGTAATCTGGAAGAATTTAAACAAACTAGCTTGATTATGAATTCTCATATGTTAGTGATATTAATCATCGCACCATTCTCGATCGAATTTGATGGTTTTCCTAGGACTAAAAGAAAATCACAACAAAAGTTGTTTACCATGTGCAGGAAACTTAAAAACGATAATGCTTAAAAACGATAAAAATAAATCCAAACAAATCCAAACAATATTTTTCATAGAATCAAATAACGCAGAAGTGGAACTTCTTGATCTGTGAGGCACCACAAGAGAGCGGCACAAGCCGAGGGCACCGAGAAAGTTGTTCCAAGCAGCGCCTGCAGATGGCGTGTTAAACGCCTCTCACCCAAGACATTCCGTGCCGCGTCATTAGAGACTGGTGGCAATGCTTCTTTGTCTCCACCCACGTGTAAAAATACCCCTAGGGCCGTGACCCGACCGACCTGCCTACGACACGTGGCCGTGAATCGCACCGAATTTCTCCCGAAATTAATCCCAGGAAGTGTTCTCGGTAAAAATAGCCCGATAAAAACGTCGCGCGCAGGAAGCGTTGTTCGTCGACCACCCCTTGGGGGACGCGGGGCGAGATCCGAACGACACTTCGGAAATAGATTGCTGTCTTTGGCATCGAGATAAAGAGATTGTGTCGCATGTCGCGGCCGAGGGTGATCCATCGCATTTTTATTGCATCGGCACTCGGTTAGTACCTATGCGTGGCGCGACAAGTCGTGCTCGGCTTGAATTCAAATATCAGAAGCAGCTCGAGAGGAGACTGATTTATTGTTAATGTCGTTAGTCACTCTCGGGAACTAATGAGACAGTTTCTCTCCGTTAGCGCGCTTGACATGGCTTCACTTTTTCAAATTTTTTTCGGCTTGCCTATTTTTTGGCAGTTTTTTTTTTTAAAGTGTAATTGTCGATGAAAGCAGAACAATGCCATCGTGCATGCTAAAAAGTGTGCACTTATCATGACTGCCCAAATTTGGTATCGCACATCGGCAATCAATGTTAAGTAGCGAGTCATTATAGAAAGACTCTAAAATCTCAACACAACAGAAATAATAACTCTCTGCAGCGAGGTAATTTACACTTGCTTGCGAAACGTAAAGTACCTGTGTGGATTCTGGGTCAATTATTTCGGCGAATCGAGCACTACTCGCTAGCTCGGCCGGGTGGGGCGCCCAAAATCCGCCCGCAATCGTTTGCCATGACTCGGCTCTTTTGCGTCGAACCGATTTTTTTGTCGGTGTGAATATTTGCCACGAATTCACGGCTCTGGCATTCCAGAGATGTGTGAGAAAATTATCCGCCGTGTTCAATTCGTGTGCAATTGTATTTCCGGTATTTATAACGACACAGGAAATTGGACGACTCTGCGCCAATTCACTTTCGGTTTTATTGAAATCCATTTCAGTGTTGTGTTTGTTTGGAGGCGAAAGCTCGGTCACGATTCGCGCGACAAATGACAACACCCCTTGTCACGATGTCGCCGACTCCTGTGTCCAGCGAGGCTTGGTCCCCTGAGGACTGCAAGGTGCAAGTCAGCCGTGGCATTAAGTGCGTTGAGCGACATTCATTTATTCATTTTTTCATTTTTTCCAAGAAAAAGAACTGCAATTTGCATGTTAAGTTCAGGTGGAAGAAAAAATACTATATCTATTTACAAACTATCTTCTATTACTAATTCCAACATCTTCATTAGTTTCAGTCTCTTCCATTGCATTTTTCTTCATTACATTCCAATCTTTACCCGTTCTATTTAAAAAAGAGTATTTGCCTGTGTCGTTCTCCATATATTTTATAACAACATTATCTTCATGTTCTCATCGGTACCCAAAACTTTTTCTCATCCATTTCTATCTTTTCACTCAACTCTTTCCATCCACTGCTTCCTGTCATTATTCTGAATAAATTGCACAAACTATCAATTTTTCTTTTGACAATACCCATCCTATTTCTTTCATCATAATTGAAGGTCGTTCCCACATTCTTACGCTTCCCCCATTATCCTTTACAAACAATTTCGTCTTTTTCGTTCTTCCAGTCACTCTTCTTGCTGCCAGTCTTTGTACCCTTTTCAATTCCTTGATTTCTGATCTCTTATGGGGATCCCATACCGAGGCTCCGTATTCTGTTACTGGTCTCACCAAAGCAAAATATGCAATTCTTTTACTTCACTTCTCATCTCTTTTAACTGCCTCGTTACTAAATTTGGTGCACAATGCTGTCATCCTTTCGATTTGATCTTTCCATCCCAGATTACTGCTGAAAACCACACCTAAGTACTTGTCATTATTTACAACTTCGAGACGTTCTTCTTGAACTTCATGTCTTCTTTCAATTTCTTTCTTTTCTTCACCAAAGCTTACTACTTAACACTTCTCTACATTAAGCCACATTCCATTTCTCTTAACCCATTCGCTAACTGCATTGATATCTTGTAAAATTTCTGCATCTTATGCACTATTTCTTTGTACACCACACTATCATCAGCAACAAGTCTTATTTTTGATAATACCATGTTTCTGAAATCATCAATGTAAATATCATATAGTAATGGCCCTAACACACTCCCTTGTGGTACACCTGACGTAACTCCGCACAATATCTGAAAACACTTTCTGATTTTCACCCACTGCACAATATGCGTTGTAATCTCCAGGCTCGTCCAAGAACTTCAGAGTCTTGACCCAAGTTTCAAGTTGGCGAATCTTAACACCTATCTCAGATGGCGAGTCCGGCAGTTTCGTGACATGGGTTGTTGACAAGAACCTCAAATCCTGGTAGAGCCAGCGTAGAAACTAAATGCGATATTTTTCACAACATTTTTCAAAAAGCCTAAATTAAGGCTTGGGTAAAACCTGACATGTCCCATCTGACGTTAGTAAAGTAATTATCTTATAACAGTTGGTGTCCAATATTGCAAATGTCCCAGTGGCGCTTAGATTCGATGGAGTAAATGTCAACCAAACAGACATGTCATAGACAGGGCCTAATCTACTGACAGCACATCGATGTGTACTTCGATAATTGCTGATTTACTGACCGCGTTTTTCAATTTCTCGTAATAAGTAGTGCGCCCATATGTACTGTGGCTCTATTGTAAGTATAGTAGACAGCATCAAAACCGTTTCTGAAACCTATTTACTCCAATGTCCCACTATTCACTGTAACTCCGAGCTACACAAAAAATAGTATCGGCTACATCAGAGTTTGCAGACTCAATTGTAAAAAAAAACATTTGTTTCCATTTTGCTTGCTTCGTGCCCCTTTAGCGGCGTCCCTGGATAACACTGAAACGTTAAAACCTCAGCTCTGCAACGACAACGTTGTCGATCAGTTCCACATTGACCCGCCACATCTCATTTCACGGCAAGTTAGCTCAAAGTCTTAGTTTCGCACGAGCTGGCGCCGCTCGATCCGTGGTACGTCCCCAATGCACTTCCCCATCTGCCAGCTCGATCTGCGGCAAATGCACTTCGTGGCACTGCACTTACATACAACACAATGCCGAGTGCCAGATCGCGAACATGGGCCCAGTGCACGTCTGGCCACGACCGACATGTTTTCGGCCCCCTATCGCACCACGCCGATATCTTTTTTAACATCTGCCATCTAAAGTCTTTCTCTGAAACCGAACGGTTTGATGTGTTGGAAACACCGGTTCTCGTTAGATCACCGAAGTTAAGCAACACTACGCTGAGTCAGGTATTTGTCAGGTGACCATCATACACATGCCCAGGTTAAAAGGAATGAAAGTTAGTACACTAACTTCATTCGCCTTGCTTATCAACCTCTCAACAGCATGGAGTTGTGGAGGAATCCTGCTGTTCGAGTTGTACAGTCCTTTGGAAGGGACGCTAAGCCGGTGGTCCCCTTGGTGCTCTTCGACAGGATTAGGCTACGTGCCGGAACCGGGTTTCCCCTCCTCCCTTCTAGGCTAGGTTAGGTTCATCATACTCATTCTCCTCCTCCTACTCTCATTCACCGACGCCATTCGACCAGTGCAGCATGGCCAGATGCCAAACAGTGCGTCGTTAAACATCACAAATTAATCTACTTCCTCCAAAGTGCACTGCACACGATCATGGAGGCGATTTCCCACCATGTGTGCTTGTACAGGATGCTGCGAGGAAATCTTCAACAGCTGCTAATAGCAGCACGTACTCGCGGGGTCATCATGGTGCGAAGCACATGCTGTTTTCGTATACTTTCAACCCATCTTTCGGAAACAATAAATACATTTCAATTTAACATTCAAATGAGCCCCACTTAAGAACGAGTTTATCAATTTGCTACGCAGACGACTCAGTAATATAACCCGTGGCCATTCACCGCATAATGTTACATCTTCTGTCAATTTGCAAAACTCATTTACTCCCAAAACCGCGGTAATGTGCGGTAATTACGGTAATTCATATCTCGTTACTTGGCGTGGTTTGAAATCTCATTAGAACGTCCGCGGATCGCTTGTGGAAGTGCCTGAGGATCGCCGACGATTTCAGGAGAGCTGGTCATTTGTTAGGGACTATCCTGATTAGCAAATATAGTTACTCTGATGATTTGATTTACCTGGCGGTGAAATATAACCATGTCCTGAACGCTGTTTCAACCGCAAAGTGTCGTTCCCCCTTCTCAGGTAATTTCGCTTCGCACAAGTTCAGCATTCCATCCAATGATGCATAGTGAAGTAACCTTTGACCCTATCTGTTCCCATAAAAGCTTATGCCACTTGCTACTTTTGTCCCCCTTTTCTCGCGGGGCTTGCATGAGGGTGCATGCCTTTTCTCCCATCGGTCTGCAGTTGTGCTGGCAGCATTGAGGGTGCATGAGTTGCGAAGCAGATACCATCCGTGTAGGATATGCACATGGGGATATGCACACATGGTGCTGTGTGTTAGAAGAAAAGGTTCTGGCCGGAGAACATGCCCACTGTATGTTGAGTTGAGGATTGTGGGCTGGCTTGCCTTGGAAGATGTAATCACGGTCAACGTCGAACGATCTCTTGCGGTATTGATTTATCCGATCAGTGTTATTATTATTTTGCGTGGAACGATAAAATTGAAAATTACACCTTTTTGATGCGCTGAGGGGAATTCTGAGTTTTTTTTGTTATTGTTTCTTGTTTGAAAGACTTCTTTTTCCTTCAGGTATGCGTCGGTTCAATCATTCCTCGTTTTTTACCGAACTGTGTTGAGGTCAGCTTGTCAATAGGGGACATTATCTACAAATAAATTCACACGAATACGGGCTAGAGAGAAAATGTATTGCCAGGCAAGCACTTTAAAATGACACGGTTTTTAGTATATAAAAAAAAACTCACCATTCTCATCGAAAAAGGTAGAAAACACCAGAAGTACTTTATAGACTTACCATTATTAACCATCAAACGAGAACATTGAGCTAGTAGCCACCAACTTATGAAGCCATAAAAGCTAGTTTAGCAGCACTTGTGCATTCAGGAGCGTTATCATATAAACAAGTCTTCGCCGGCGCACGACTAAAGGAGGAAGTATCACGGCAAACAATTCACCACTCTTCGACTAGCTCCAGCATCGACATCTTTAGAAAGCGTCATTTGCTCATGAGGACCGCGCCGTTGAAACCGTGTGATTGGAAGCTAATAAGGCACCTATCCGTCCGTCGCCGCTAGTACAAGAGACATGCAGACATGGCAGGGTCCATTCCGTGACATTCTCCTGACAAGATTCAAAATGATATCGATGTTGTTGTGCCAGAATACATGTCTCTGGCTAATCGTTGCATGCTGCGTTCGTGCAGAGTGACAGGTCTTCGTGAGCGCCGCCATGACCTATTGTCAGGAGCGTCGTTGCCGAGGCTCACCTCTGCGACGCCGCCCGCCGTCACCATGGGTCGCACACATCGCCATTAAATTGCGAGCCGCGCAGACTTCGCCGACGGACAAGTGATTTCACTTCCTCGTCGATTCCGCCTTGGCCGACGAGACCAGGACCGCGGAAACTGGCGTCGATCTCACGGACGACGTCGACGCTTTTTGTGCCACGGGGATTGCAAAAAAAAACCGCGCGATAGACTTTGCGATCAGACACGGTGTGATCTCAGCGAACACAACGTCGATTTCGTATAAAAACACGGCGCTAATTCGCAATGGCCGCCGTCGCTCGGCTTTTCCTGGGTCTTTTTTCGCTATCAGTCAATTGTACGACGTTGTGCAGCTGCAGACATGTATCGCAAATATGAGCGAGGCACAATCATGCATTCCCACCGGTCGAGCGCACTCGATGATTGGCGGCGATGGGAAGTGGACGCCGCGAACCGTGACACGTGCGACTGCAAAGGGGATCGCGATTCGACCGGGCTGGGTCTCGCGCGGACGTCACCTGTTTTGTTTGCGGAAGAGCCGGCTCGGGCCAGTATCGTATTGGTCTGCTTCCTTTCGGTTATGAGAGCCGAAAGATCGAGCTCTGCAATTACGTTTTGGCAGGCGGGCATTATCTTTCTAACTACCAGTCGATGGCTCTCTTTATTATAGACCCGAGGTTCGATGATGTCAGACTTATTAATTTCAGATATCTTGATCGCGGAGAGAGGCTCAGATTTTGGGTATCTGCAGAACATTCTAATTATTTCTTTTCACATTGGAGTCGTCTCTGATCTTTTCTTGTGATGGTTCAAACGAGATCACTGCTTCGATGTGGGCCGGTACCGCTAGGCAGCGCGACGACTGCTTCTTGTGGTCGAGTTTTTCCTCTCGATGTTCCCGTCCTCTGCGACGACGACGACGGCGTCGATGGCGATGCCCGCTCCGCCGGACAATAGCGCAATGATTGATCCGAGTGCCCGCCGCTGCCCGCTCGTTGCCCGCCGCCCGTCCGCTGCCCGCCACAAGCAATCGCAACCATGTAAATTGATCGAACGTGATGAAATGGTAAAAACGCGCGGACGACGTTCGGTTTTTTCCTCTGGTCTCTCGCGGCGACGGCCGGCAACGTGAACGGTACGCGATCACGGACCATTGTGTGTTCATTTGTGATTTCTATTGAGGCAAGTTCCGCGAGTATAGGTGTTTTTTTTTAGGGGTACCGATTTTGAGTTCAACTCGTGATTGGCATCAGTATGGACGTTGTGGGTATCACATGTACATTGTGATCTTTTTGTTGGAAAAGCTTCGCTTGTCGATAATAGGCCACTGATTGGTCCGGCTACATGAGTGCCTTTTAAGGAAGCTTAAAAACCAATCATTGGCACCACAAGGCTTCACAGCGGACACTTTGCTTGCTTAGAGAACCACGCAGCAAAGAAACTGGGAATTTTGGGTTTAACTGTAGACTCAGACGGGAATGATGCTCAGCGAGACGAGCGATGAAACTGTATAGCCTTGGTGTACCTGATATTTGCATCGTCATTCGCGATGCATTTCACAGTTTTGCATGGCTGAATCTTCGTCCATTAGCGAAGCTATTCTCGCCAGCATAAATGTGAGCGCCTCGCGAACGGTCCACCTATCCCCGTGTGATCTGCCCTCGGATGGTACAATCTCTGCACAGAGCCGAGCGATTCTACGCGAGAAAGATGATTGAAGGCTGTATTCAATGCGCACAACACGACTCCTTCCAGACGTTCTTCAGTAAGCAAGTTTTGCCATTTTTTTCTGTGCTGAAGAAATCTTCCATTGACATGATACCATGGCGGAACCAAGGCGTGGACTCGATGGTACTACACTCTTGGACCAATCTCATATCTTACGTGATTTACGGCAGACAGGATCAGGGTCAGCAATGCACAGATATATTATACTCATTATACCCATTTCATATACCTTTGGCTTCATTGCGTTCTGCAATCTTACATTTCTCATCGCTTAAAATATAATTATAATGCGCTATTTGCAGTCCGGTAATGGAAATTATGGTGATCTTATTCATCTTTCTGACGCCAGAAACGAAATTATTCATGGCACAGACGAAATCGTGGGTGGGGTGCGATTACGGTGCTCGCTGCAGAGCGTGCGCGGTAGTTTTTTGTGTTTCACAATGACACCGAGCTGTCATAGAACCCGGGACGGCGGGCGCCGTGACAAAAGAACGGGTTACTTGCAGGGCCCCCCTATAATTTCATTCGTAACACTGTCTTACAGGCCTAATTACAAGGTGTCACATACAGGCACAGGCACACCTTACGCAACCACGGGAACGCCTATAGCTCGTAAAGACAACATTTTATGGAGCATCATTATAGTAATGCAGTTTCGATTTTAGCTCGTAATCTGTCGAAGAGACAGTAAATGTCAGTCATGTTGAGTATCAAACCAACCGAGCACGAATCTTGTCATTTGGTTCTATCGGCTTTTTTTGAATTGGTTGCAGTAAAAATCAATCGGATCGGTCGCTAAACAAAGAAGCAGGATAGAAATCTTTTCGTGTAAAATGACCTCAATTTGGTCAGTTAGCGGCTGTGTACCGGTCACCGTCCATCGATCCCGCCCCATCAACCATGTGCAGATGCTGTACTGCACCGCTGAGATCACCTACGGAGGTACCTCATTTAGACGACTTCTTGGTCTGGTTTGCACGATTACCCAGTGTGTGTTCCTCCTGGGCCGATAATATCACTCGATCGGCGGCGATCAGATCGTGTTTGCTTGCTCCGGCATGTGCCTGATTGCCCCGGCATGACACGAGCCCATTGCTCAAACAAATCCAATACCCGACGCGGTACTAGCCGGGGCACTCGATATGTAACGCGGCGTATTGCGGGACATGCATGCAAGGATGTGGAAGTGCATTCTTTATGTGCGATTCGTGTTGTGTACGAGTCGATCCTAATCGCGCGCAGATCGGCCGCGTGATACCGCACGGCGAGATCTACATCCATTGTCTTGAGAAAGAATATTAATTGTTTTATCTGCGAAATCTCGATCGAATGCTTAGGAGACTCGCGGGTTAGTCCAGTTTTGATTGTGCATAGAAAGTCTCTGTGTGTAGGGTAATACACTTCACAAAGGTTGTTTGGATGTAAAACATAATGTATACGACGTTATGTGGTTGGAACTAACTTTACTGCCCTTCGTCGTTACACCATAAAATGCCAGTCGAACAAGAAAATCTGCATGCAAATTAATTTGAATTGATTTCCATTCGATGAAACCGCGAGATTTTCAATCCGTCTGCTGTTTGTTATGCGCTGTTTGTTGTCACAGAAGCACGACGCCGATGGTGTTTTGTCACGACTTTGGAAAGTAATTATCCGCTCAGTTCAATTGGGTAACTTTATTAAAATGTACTCGGTTTTCAATATGTTGCCAGCCACCCAGCCCAGCCAGTCCGAAGAAAGCGCATACACCTAGAAAATTGCATATTTTAACAAATGTGAGTGCTCTAATTGGGTTTCAAGTATGTTTGGTCTGCACTATCTCCAGGATGTGAGCGCGTTGTATATGAAACTACAAATTGATTTCTATAGGAAGAGAATTCAGCGGTCCGAAGTCTCCTTAGCTGAGTTTTAGGTGGAGGAGGATGTAATGAGGCACGTCACGTGATTATAAAAATATTGCACGGTGATTGTTTCCCGTGTGCTGGTGTGTTCTTTAAGGTCCTTGCGTGAAGGCCACGACAGTTTTCATCGAGCCTATTTTCTCCAGATCCGCGCGTAGGAACACATTTCGATCACGATCGTTGCGCAGGCGCCGTGCTTTGCGGAAATCGCACGTGACTTCTGATCGAGTCCCGGCAGTGACCGAGTAGGTACCACCAATTGGCGAGCCAGCAAGGCTTCAAGATTTGCAGTAAACTGCGAGATTTGGTGATCGATAGTTGCACATAAAGTGAATTTAACCAACGGAGAGAGCGTGTAATGGCTTCGCCCAAAAGTGTGCCAACTAAAAAATAATAGGGAAATTTGGGGTCATATTGGAAGCTGCCATTTAATCGATTTGGTTACAAAAAATCACTTGTTTTGTGGTGAAATATTGCATACAATTTTTTCTATACAAATAGGCGGATTCAACTCTTCTTGAACGACTATAGACGCCTCTGCAAATCGTCTCCAAGTCTTGATGGCCTGCTTGTGGGTTTTATCTTCAGGGCAAGTCAAGGACTACGACAGATGCTTTTGAGTTTCGACAGCCAGAACCCGCAAAATCATGCTCCTGTACAGCATATATCCCGTTCATCAAATGTAACATGGGAAACACAGATTATTAATCACCGTAATTTTGATAATCGCCGGGCAATGATTTTCATTTGTGAAGGGTCGATTCACGAACAGACTATATCGGCTCATTAAATTATGCACCGCATCGGAGCCCTCAATTTTAAGACAGCTGAGCCTAATTAACTTAATTATTGGCCCGTTGGTTGAAACATCATTGTTGTAACTGTCTCTTGGGCGAAATACGTGGAGAGAACAGAGTTTGCAGTCAGGATTCAAAGCAGTGTCCAGAGGGAGTCGCCGCTCGAGAAAGTGACGGCCACATTTCCCTTCTGGGAGAAAAGTATGATTGATATCAAAGCACGCAGGGACATTTTCTAATCCTGCCCACCTTTCCTTTCAAATTCTTTTCTAAACTATTTTAATTCAATTCAAATCAAAGTTGACTAAAGAAACGCATTATCTCTCTATAAAACATTCCTTTTGAAAATCTTTGAAGAGTTTTGCAAATCCGCATGCATGAAACCTGCAGCACCCTATTGTTGGAACCGCAAGTAGCTCTTGCATTATTGCCGGCGCACAATTCAATTGAGAAAAGTTGATTCTGCTAATCCTCGGCTCGCGGTCTTTTGTATGGCGCACACTCGCGCATTGAAATCGCCCGATCTCACCAAAACCCCATTACCCATTGTCTCCGTGAAACTCCGTCTCTTCGGCATGCATGCACCATCACAGTGTACCAATGCAGCGTGCCAGAAGGCGACACAGTTCATGTACTGCGGTGTGCGATGAGATCTGTACATCGAGGGCCGAAGGCGACGGCTGGTGGGGTCCGCGACGGTCGTGGACAAAGACATTGCTACCGTACCAGGCCTGGGGCTCGTGTTCGATACTCGGGCAAGGCACAATGGCGTCGTGTGCAGCGAATTAAGAGCCGATCCGTACACTGATTTGTCGGCGGAGGCATCGGAGAGTCATGGGTAGAACGCCTTCCTGAAACGGCGGTCTGTTTCTTCAAGGACAATGAGAAACGGGAGATGATTGTGGGAATGTTTCATTCGACAATTGATTTTGATTGGATCTAAGTATCGACATTGCTTCCTGCGTTTTGATTACTTGTGTAATATTATTTTATTAACACTTTCCTTTAGGATCCATTAAAATGTATGTGTGTGTTTTGGTTTCCCTTTCTGTTGACTCGTTGATCCGTTTCGCGCCGCGTGTAAGTATCACCACGCATTGTGAAAGAAAATATTTCACATTGAGCGCTATTTTTTCGTTTACTGTTCATGTTTTACACTTTCATTGCCGGTTTGTGTAAATGCAAGTGATGCAGCCATCGTTTTACTTTTTATTGGCCAAGCTCAACAATAGCCTATAGTGATGTTACTCTTCAACAATTTTACCATGACCATGTCAAAATACCGATCAAACATGGCCGACCGAAAAACAAATTGCCTGAAATTAATCCAATTTCCCGTCGTGGCTGCGTGAAAAGCATATCAGCACGTCCTCGCCAGCCGTACACACAGTGGTCCACGGTTTTTTCGGTCTTTACCTCTCGACTCGCATAACAATCTGGCGGACGGCGCTGCCATGGGATGTGTGCGGGACGTGGGCCCCAATCGCGGTCGGGGATAAAAAGAAGAACTCAGCGGCACGATTTTACCAGTGCTCGTTCTTTTGCCTTCTGACTCTTGGGTTCGAGAGCTCGCTGTGTGAGTTTGTGCCATCCACGCAGAGGAATCACATTGGGCACGGAGTTTTAGGCACCTAGTCGTGATAGGTTTTTGATAAAAGTGCGGCTTAGCTGTTCTTGAGAAGTGGACCAAGCTAAAAACACCTTTTGAAAATGGACAAAGCGCACGAAAGCGGGTGTTAAAGCTGTCTACGCTTTCAACTCGTTGATGCATTCTCAAAAATGTAGTGACAAGAAATAATAAAACTCACTTGGAACTTCAAGTGCACTTGATGTGAAGTTTCAAAGATGTGCCGCGCCAGTAAGACAATCAGCCAGTCTTGAAGACGATGCCTCGAGCTGTGGAGTCGAACCCATGACATGGCATTGTGCCGACCGGCGTTGAGATCATCAAGGGTCGAACCCTCGACCCCTCGCACCGTGCAGTCAATTCGCTGCGCCGGGGTCGGCGATGCATCCTCGATTGCGTTCTTTTTAATAACTACTTTCTATGTGCGATTAATTTTAAATGTTGCTATCGAAAATCAGTGTGGGAAGGGTCGGGTTGAGATTTATGAAAAGATGAGAATTATTAATGCCTTGCGCAGATTGAAAGTGAGCCGAATGGATACACCGACCCGGCATAAAGATGTCGGAATGAGAAAAAACTCATCTCAGGTGAAGTGAAATTATGAAAAACAACAATTGATCTTGATGCCTGTTGCTTATCGTAATTGCCTTCGTTGGTCGATCATCCAATACCGGAAGAAACCCAAGCGATTTGACCATTCAACTAACAAAGACCACAAAACGGTCTCGACCGGCAAGACATAACTCAATATTTAAAAGCAATATTAGATAAAGAAAACACCGAATGTTGTTTATTTACAAACATCTCATAATGTTTATTGGATTTATATCCTAAGTGAAAGCTGAACGGATTCAAATATCGCATTGCCACGATGAACAGTAAATTATTGTATAATTTCTTATCTGTCCGACCTGATCCTGGCGGGACGTATAGCGGAAAACGTGGTTGCCCGCTGATCCGTTTGCGCATGCCGTTGATTCGCCGCAGCGCACCCCTTTCACTGCACCGACGCGCGGGTACACGGTCCAGCGGTCGCGGGTTCGCATCCAGGCGTCCAGGTCGTGTGATTGGCGGGAGATTCGGGAGGCGATATCGAGAGAACGGAACCAGCTGACCGTGAAAACTGACCACTCGCATGAAGAATGGCGCGGTTGTAAATGGAGAGTACAGTTGCAGAAAAATGTGCAACTGCAATTTATGCTAGGTTTTTGTGGTTTTTTGTGAGGTAATCGAAGAAAACGGTATAACGCGGTGTTGACCATGTATTGGTGGTCGGTCGAAGTTGGTAAGAAAAGCGAGTTCGATCTCTCTGAAAGTTTTCCTGTGGCAAGAAAGTGGTCAACGTCTGGCCAAAGATTACCCAGGCTGTGTAGGTCAGTGCCAGTCCCGATCGCCAGGGAAGTTATAAGGAGACTGTTTGGATGCTCTAATAGGGATCAGGAAGGAAACCTAAGACGACCTCGCTAGTAGTACGAGAGCAGCTCATGGAACATCGGGCAGTGCCATCGGACACCGCTATGGGATAATTGCAGCGCAATTGAGCTGGTCTCACTGAACAAATTATCACAATATATGTATCCATCGCGGAAATCGAAGTGGACATTCCTTGATGAATAGAGTCGACTTTCATGGACATCGAAGAATTGTGTAGTGAAAATCGTTTTAAATTATAGATAGTTTGATTTCTGACACCCTATACTTGTAATATCTGGGATACGCGAGCAGCACAACGATCACGCCAACTAAAATCAGGAACTCAATATTGTTTGAATCTGCAATTCTTGATGGTGAAAAATCAGCGGCGAGATGCGAAAAGTCGACGGCGTTTTGCAAATAATCTGCGCGACTGGCATAGCCCTTTTTTTACATGACCAAAAGAGCACCCAAGCCTTGCAGTGAGCGAAACATGCTTGGGAAAAAGCCTTATCATGTGGCTTATCTTAAGATTCGCATATTACTTTACAGATTAATCCGCATATTTAATTAAGACTAGATCAATAGACATGATTCAAAAACACCACTACACATGCTTCGAGTTGACTGATCTGGCTCGGGACTGCGCCAAACACTTTTCCGGCTTTCGAATCCCAACACCGTGCTAACACCGGCCAATCGGACGACCATACGGGGTCCATGTGGCCGGGCAAACGCCCCCATTGTATCCGAGCGCTCCTAGCGCTGGTACGGCGCGTCACGCGATCTCGCCGGCGCTGGCGGCTCGACGCTACCCAACGCGTCAGTCCACGCTTGGTGCCCACCATACGAGGAGGTGCCGCCTTTCGCCGTGCAAGCTTCTAGCGATCGGCGTCCATACTGTCACCCGGGTTACTAGACCCGCGAACCAAACAGTGCCTTGCAGTTTTGTGCTAAGCTTTGTTCACTGGCTAGCTGCCGGATTGCAATCAGTGTCACTGTTATATCAGAAATAATCCAGCGTGTGCCTTAGACCGACGTGGAAATTAATGTGAACGCCGACATATTTATGAGATTATTTTCAAAACAGTAAACAAACGGAATGAGTAAAATTAGTTGATATTCTAAAATTAAATCGTCCCTTGCAGTGCTGACGCTCGCCGTGCGCGGTCGGTTTTTTTTTTTCGTGAGTGCCTTGTCGTGTTTTCATTCCGTCTCTCGTTCTCGTGAGTTTATGTGAATTTTCACCCCTGACGAGCGCGTCACGTGTTAATCGCCGTCGTTTCTGCTGACACCGAGGTTATTTCAATCGCGACGCCTATTCTTGTCTGCACTCCTTGTGTGCCTTTGGATACTTCTTCAGAAGACACTGCGCTAGTGGCCCTTTCTGTGCGCTGCACTCTTTGAAGGTAAGGCCCGTTCACCTGGCACCAATCTTCCAAGACCCTCGGCGGACGCTTGACTCGTGCCCTATACCCTAAACACCCTTTAGAGGTAAGGTACCCCATCACCTGCCCCCATGGTCTAGGGCCCTGGGCGGACCTTTGCCCTAAAAAGAGAGCGATGTGCCGGACGCTGAAAAGGTCGAGTAATCAACGGAAGGCCACAACAAAGCGCTCGGTGGTCCAATTTACATGATCAGTGCACTCCGGGGCATTGTGTTTTAATTGTCTTAGCCTTATCTAGGTGAGAGATGTGTCAGCCATAGGGCTGATTGATAGGAGATGACAACAGGGAATTATTACATGTTTATTATTTCTACATTCGCTTGAATCACAAGTCATAACATTAAAATAATTGTTGACGTGATATGGAAAGCGATAGCGACACACGTCATTGTCAATTATTTATGCTTTAGAACGTTTTTTGGCCAAGGTGATTGATTGAGAGGTGTGTTCGCTATGAGTGCAAAACGTTGTGTACGTGTTTACGTCGCTGCGGATGGCATGTCTACAAGAAGCACTGCATCGAAAGCAAAGCCGTTGCATTGTGTCTCGCCTCTTCGAGGGAAATCCTGTAATGACCGCAGCACAGCGAGTCCCGCATTGTTGCGAATGGTCAAACCATGCACACAAAGGAGTTGCGAAATTCTCGTTTCAAGTGTTTCGCTGAACATGTAACCTGCCGAAATCCGTAAAAGCTTCGGCCTACATATTAACCATGTGTTAAACTTTTAGATGCTAGTATCACGATAGCTTCAAGGTGCAATTACAAGCGTCTTCTTCATAACATCTTTGCCGAGCGGCTTCGTTAGTTTCGGGACGCGAACCCAGTGGCATGGATCCTGTCGTGTGACTTTAAGTTATTACACATTTCAAACGCCACGTTTTGTTCTGCTGTGCGCCACTAGTGCGGTCGCGCGTTTGCAACATTGGCACTCTTGCAAAACGCTTCAAACTGAAATTTATGTTTCCCCCCGTCAAACTGGTGGCAAAACGACCATATTTGGTACTCCCGCCGCACCGATATGGCAATTGCTTGCTGCACATTGCATAAAAGGCATCTTGAGTTTTTTTCATGCAGAGTGTATACAGCTTGTGCTCAACAAAATGAGTTATGGTTCTAGTTCAATCACACGCAATGACTTAATTCATCGTGTCCACGTGTGCCATTGGTACACATTTCACCGGTAGCCGGACACGCATCCTCAGGGTCCGCTGGTCGAGCGCAATCCTGCGCCGCAAGAAGGTAGACCCATTGTCGCGCTGTCTTCGCGTATACCATCGACTCCTTGTGGGCAGCCGTCGAGCAAGACTTCGTGTTAGCCGATTGCTGCATGGTTTGCAGTCGTGATGAACTCGGTCGGAGTCGTCGTTTTGCGCTTTTCGCGGTTAGACAAGACGCACAGTCTGCACTCGGTGCTCGATCGGGACCGTTCGACACACGGGCTTTGTCCAATTCGGATCATTGTTACTATCACGTCGTGATCGCCAGTCGGTACGGATCCACGGCGAAAAACGAGCTGCCTATAATGGGAAAACCGTGCAACAACGGGGGAATTTCTGTAGAAAAACATCGGCAACCGTTCGATTGGTTTCAATAGCTATTACAATTTTTTTTTATCGAAATTCAGATGTATTTTCTAGGTCGACTCCATTAGAAAAATAAGCAAATATTTGTTATTATTTCGATTCACGCATGGTTACGCGATAATGACCCATAGCGTCGTTAGAGCCGCATAATAAAGCAGTGATCTACATTATACAATATCTAGTCCGCGTGCACGCATAGGCCAGGCTTGTGTGCCGAGACCCGTGGCTGGACGCGGCCCTCGAGGACGACTCGTACCTGCCTGCCTGCCGCTGCAGACATATACGTTGAGGTAATCGTTCCTCGCTTATTATTCGACATTTCGCGTGGCGTTTGCCGACCCATGTTGAGTTAGCACCGCTCCGGGTTATTCGGCAAGCAACATCACACCTTTGTTTATAACAAAAACAGCAGATTTAATGGTACCTGAAGCCATGCATCACGGCACGGTCTCTGTTTATATTTACAACGTGAGATATGAAATAAATCGGCAGCAGATGAAATTGCTTTCAATAAAACGGGTAGTCGTTGAGTTTTGGAAGGCGAGAGGTCGGGGGGATATGATGACAATTACTGAATCAGTAATTCAGCCATGCCAATGAAAGACGGACATCAATGCGATGACTCACACGTCTCGTAGACCATCTTTATTATTAATTCTCTGTTTATTTGTATCAAGTCTAATTTATCTAATCAGAATGTTGGTATCGCGTCCTCCGCGGTCGCTTCTCGTGACCACTCTTTGGGTCTTCGCTCGACAAAGTCTTGAGGCGTCGTGCACGTAGCCAGGTAACTAGTTCATCCAAGTCGAGCTGCAATCGCAAGCCACGATTCTTTCAATCTCGTTCTTGTTTTTCTCTCCGTCGGCGCCGTGTGTGTGTTCGGAATGAAATGAATTAAAAGTGGTCGCGAATTGTGGAGACGTGACGTCATAGGCTGTCCATGATTCAGCAATGTAGAAGCGATGCACTTGCTGGTAGTGGCATTTGTCTGCCGCTAGCGAGGTCTGGGTTCGAGCCTCGAGCGGTGTATTGGCGCGACAGGACGTCTGAGGGTGAATTTGCATCGTTCATGTGAGGCAATTAGCTGAGTTTCTTTGGCGAATTAATACGAAAACCTCGGTGCATTGAAGATGGCGGATTGGACGCATGACCTTGTATTAGAGACGTTGTAATTGGTCGGTAGTTTTGTACTTCGACACAAATTTCCTGTGGCTCATAAAAGTATCCGAGGACGATGCAGCTATAAATATAAATGCATTACGAATTCTCGCAAGAAGACAACGAACTACAGTCGCCGAGTGATTTCGTCTGTTTTTTATCGCGTTCAGCGGTCGTCGTGGACGATAAAGCGCTTCCTGCGATGTCCTGATCTCGACTTCATTACTTACTTGCACCATCTTATCTTATCGCCTTGCATTCTTCGTTGTGCCTCCAAGAATTGAACCCGCGTTTTTCTCCATGCACTTTCTTCAACATACGGTGGGAGTGCATCGCGTTTCATGAGAGGTTTCTGACAGCAACCGTCTGCGACTTCGCTCTTCGGAGATAAAAGCTATTTCAAGAGCAAAACTCGGGACTGTCTTCAGCACGCAATCACTTATTTTCCCTTTCTGAATTCGGAAAACCGAGTCGGCTTCACTTGCCGAGATTATGGTGTCGATATCGCTGGTTTCCTGTCGTGCGTGGCCGGTGAGGGTAATAAGCGTATAGCGTCGCGCGTAAACGCATCTATTCATTGTCTCGTTGCGTGAGGCGGTCTGCCCGCCCGCCCGCCCAGGAGCGTGTCCTGACCCGACCGTGGCTAGTGAAAGGGTGCACCCTTCCTTCGGCCGACGTGTGGTACCCGTTTTACCGGCGAAACCTGAAGTAATCGACGTGGTGGGTGCCAATTTTCGATCTGGTCTGGTCAAGATTGCAGTCTTGTCTATATCGAGTTACTTCGTCGTGCTTTTTCAGTAATTACAAGTTTTGCGTCTGGTTCGCGTGTCGCATTCTATTTTCGCCCGGTTACCACTCAAACTTGAATTAATTTCGTTACTCCCAATGGCACTGAAAGTGGGAGTCCATTAACGTCGATACAATGGAAATGGTGTCTTTTTTTTCGAGGTTATTTCGAGATCTGATGCCAAAGTAGTTCTCAAACAAGTCGTCTCAAAGTTCGAGCTACATGCATAGCTATTTACATTGTTGTTGTTGTCAGCTACATTCGGAAATCTTGGAACAACTACAAGACGCGCTGTATAATTCGGGTTCGGAACTGGAATGTTCATTTCAATGCTTTTCAGCGTTGACAGCCGGTCTGGGTGTAGGTGGTTAGATATCAAACGTAGTTTGTGGAAAATCTGTAATAACGAGGGAGGCTCTAGCTTTCTTTGAGATGTCATCACATCTTCGAATCGTTGAACAAGTCTTCGTACACGCCCAACGGGAAAGAAGTAATGAACATAGCTCGACGTCCCAAGTGGATTGGTCTTCGTTGAGGCGCGAGTCGCCGCATTATTTTTAGTCTTATGGTCACGTGCCAAACGGTGCCAAGGTAACCATCGGTCCTATGACGGTGACGAGAGAAAAAAGTCTGGACCGCTGTCTATTCTTTGAATCCATTCTTCGGAGATTGATAGTTGTATGGGGTCTTTCTCTTCTTCGGCGCTCTAAGGACAGAAGGTGACCTCGAGGACAAGGATGCGATTTAGGGTCGATATTCAACCTGCCCTTTTGTCCACGTGGCTTCAACCCCACTCGATCTTGTCAATACTCCGATATCACGGATACAGCGCTGAATAGAGTGTAATTAGCATTCTAATTTCTTCAATCCCCATGCGGTCAGTAATTATTTTTAAATTTTGAAAGACTACGTGAATGACACGTAACTTTATCCGCTCGGCATGTGCTCGCGTGTGTTGTGTCGAGTACAGTGAGGTACAAAAGGCCGTTGAAAAGATTGGTGCAATGCATCCTCATTCTTCGGCCACCGCGTCAGCTGGATCATTTGCACCGGCCTTTGCGGGGCTTTGCGGGGCGCTGCGGGGCACTGCGGGGCACTGCGGGGCACGACTATGGATGATCGACATCCGCGCCTTCAGAGAAATGTGGTTGCATTACTATTGTTTCTAGTCAACTTCATATTTAACCGTTTGTTTCGAGAAGTGTATTTTCTGAATGCCATCGCATTTTGATAGCTGCATCCGAGCTGGCGATTGCATGCGTCTCCTTTCTGTCAGAACGAGCATAGCGAGTCGAAGGAGTGGACACTTCGGGATGGATTACCGATCAATGAATTGATGTTCGCGGAAATGGCACACTTTGCAGTTGGTATCGAGTTTATTTTTAGAGGATAAATCACGTTTTCGAATCTGGCAAATTGACTGCGCGTAATGGCGCAAACAGTATTGCTTTTTGTTCTTGATGGGAAGGTAATCAAACATAAAAGTGCCGTTTTTTGAGAACGGTATTTTATAGCTGCTTGCGTTACGGCGGCTTTTTCTTTTTCCACACTCGCATTGATCATGTTTTCATCGGGAATTTGATGTTTCTCGTGGTTGACAGTATAATTGGAGAACTCACGTGGCAAGTACAAACTTCCAGGCATCGCGTTTGCACTCAGTAGAATATTTGCGGGCTGGAAAGCGGGTAAGAATGTCAATCCTTATAGTCCTAGCCTGAGGCAGCGAATTTTCCATGCGAATTCGCCAGTCATGCGCGTACGGACAAGAACGAGTGTCATTGTTGATCTCCACACAAGAGATTCTGCTTTGAGTAGGCTTCATGTTGAAGTGCGGATGATTTTAGCAAACATAATTTCACTGAACGGTGAGTTTAGCAAATACAGGACCTTGGTATGCGAAAATAACTACACACACTTTTCGTTTTGTCCAAGCATCTAGTCACGCACAAGTATTCACGCTTGTTACAAGGCTCTATTTGCAGATGCAGTTAACCTAAATGTGCAAATTTCTTTAATTCAAACCAATTCCCCAAATTGTCGCCACTGCAGACGACGTCGAATGTAAATTTGGTCAGCTGCACCGTGCGTAAAGTGCCACCGACTCAGCGTCTAAAATAGCTCGTCCCAGTTCAGAATTGATATCACGTATCACGTATCGCCGGGCTAATCGAGTGCACAATACGTCCATCCAGCTTCCTGGGTTGGCGCGTTCAAGTGGTCGAAACTCGTGGGGTCCATGACACATGGCTCCTGAATGAGTATCGCGAGGAGGAGGGTACCAACTCGGTACGCAAAGCCACGTGACTGTCGGGAGCTATTTACGCGACGACAGAGATACCATTTCACAGAGGCCAGACTGTTAAATTGCATGTGGTATGCTGCTGCCAATTACAGCAGTTATACTCCCAAGCACATGAAAGAGTTGTGAAGTTCATCTAAAAATACAGACTTCCTACTTCTTTGTTACAGTACTTGCGATTGATGTGCATTGCATGTGGTACAGTTATTGATCTGAGTGATGGTTTTTCGGGTGTACGCATTTTTCTGCCGATTTATCGAGGACGTTCTTTGCTTTCTATAAAAGATTGCATCTGTGCCACAGATTTGTTATCATTCGAACACTGTTTGCTTTTGAAATCTTCGCGAAAGTGGACGTATTTTTAGCGCGCTTTGTGAGATGGGACCCATACTGACTTGTCGTCTGTTAATAAAAGCCATCTGCACGGTTTTTCGCGCGTGAAACTTTGGCAAAATGGCGCGTTTATAAATACTCTCCGGATACGCACACTTTCTTAGCTGCCTCGCGCTCCGTGCTTTGGGTGTTAACAGTTTAAATGATTTAAAGGAACATTTTCTTGCAGCATCAAATAAATTGCATTATTCTTTATAACCATCAATTTGGGTGTGAAACCCTGATCTCCTTTCCAATAGCTCATCCGGCAAGCGATGGCGATGACGAAATGTTTTGTAAATGCATGGAAACCAAATTTGAATCACTTACACGTCGAAGAAGAAGAAGATGATTACACAGTGTTGTAACTTGTAAAATAGCCGAAGAATATAACTGTTCCTGTAAACTCTCGAGTTCTTCGCGCTGGTTCCCAGGTCTAGGGAAGCCGTTCATCAGAACCGACATCTAAACGGACCCCAAACAAAACTCTGAGAAGCCCACCCTTATCCCCTAGGGGAGCAATAACTCACAATATGGCACTCTAATACAAACGGTCCATCCCGACCGAACCCTGTACTTAAATCAAACGCCGGGCTCGACGAATTAAGCCACCCTCATTCGATACACGCATTTAAACATGACAATACTCAATTAGCCTGGCGTTGTTCTATAAATGCTCGCAGCGCCGATCCTGGCAGTGAACACCGTGGAGCAATCAGGTCGCATAATTCAATCACATCTCGCCCGCATGCTGCGATTAAAGAACTTTTTCTGCGATCCCCATCACATGGGTGCTATCTTCATACTTTAAATCTATAATCTATAACAAATTCGTGCTATACCTAACAGTAAAGCCAGGATTTTCTAAGAAGTCTTTCAGTAGCGAGTCATTTGTCACGGGCATCCCCGCTTTATTTGGTGATCATGTCAAGATTTTACCTCTTGTGGCAGCCTGGCAGGCAAACAGTCGGGGGCGTCGATCTGTTCCGATGCCGGCTGGGGCGCGTCGATAAGGGTTTGTTTGTTGCGGTCCCCTCGCTGATCCACCATGAATCAACTGCCACCCAAGAGGCGTCCTCAGCGACGGCGTCGTCGTGGCCCTCCGTGGCGTGCCGTGATGGACGGGTCATCCCACCTGTGTAGAGGGATTACTGCATACAAATTGAAATAATCACATTTATTTCGAATGAAGGTTTACATGGTGATCGTAAGACTATTTATGTAGATTTGAGAGGCGCTACGCTGTCATTGAAGCAAGTCTTTGTTGAAAGAGAGGGATACTTTATTTGCGCTTCGTCTTAAACCCATCTGAAACATCTTACGTTGAAGATTGAACAAACAGTTTCCACTGTACACAGGAGGAGGTCGTGCTCGGAGAATTTAAATCTGACAAAACGCTTAGCACAAGTTCAAGACCGACTTCAAAATTTTCGAAGTAAAAAATTGTAACCACATACATGACGTAACGACGAAGAATAGAACATAATCTTGCCTTGTAGTAAGTTTTTGGGATACCTTTTTTTTTGTGGTAACTCCTATATGCTCTGCGGCGTTCTTTCTAAACGTCCACGTTGATTAACTAATTCATTCTTAATGAAGCCGCCATGTGGAGTCTTGGCATCGCGTTCATCGAGGCTGTAAGACAAAGATGTGCCCAGTGAAAAACGTTTGAAACATTGCATCGGTTGCGGCGAAGACGTCCATCACCTAGAACTGCAACATGATCGTCCCGTTGCCGCCTCGGTCTGTCACTTTGCATCCACCTCGCCGCGTTCCGGGCCGCCGTGAAAAAGTGTGGCAATCCTTAATTACCATCGCATTGATATCAGATCGCATTTAAACTGCAGCTGGCTCGCTTCACAAAAGCCCCACTTCCTCTCCACGCATGATGTATACACCTCGTTGCGTCATGTGCGTACAATTGTCGAGGGGGTGGCGTCCATGTGTGCCGCTTACCGTCCAAACAAACCGAGGTGCTGAGTGGTGAATTGCACGCCGGAGTTGACTGCTTCAAAGCACGTGATCGCCTCGCATGGAAGGGCTGCAATCTGGTGGCATCGGCCCAGAACGGCCTGGTACGGGTTGCAGACAAAGTGCCACCTCCTTTCTCGCCGAGACTAGGATTGATTGATTGATTCGCGGCCAGCAGAGTTCATGGAAGGTGTGGCTAACTTGGCCGCGCGACTTTGATGCACATAAGAAGTGGATGGCCGTTTTCTTGCTGTCTGCCGTTATGGATTGGCATTGGTTTTTTTTATGCCCTTTCCCGCTGTCGTGGGATTTTCCTGTAGGAGACGATTCTTCGAAGTGTATTTGCTTGCCCGGTCGATAACTCTGTAGACCGGTGAATACACGGAGAGAATTAACATTGAATGGCTATCGATTTGAAAATACCGGCGCTCGCTTGTGTCCAAGGCAACCGAGTCGTGGGACTCAGCCCGTTATCCCTTTGGACGACTTGACGAGTCCAGTCAGGTTCACGTCGTCTTGCTCGTTTTGCTCCTTGCCTAGCATCGCCACGCGGGGAAGTAACGGTCCTTTCTAGTTTTGTGCTGCCTCCAAATTATTCGACTTGTCGGGTAATGTGCGGCGAAGTGTGTTTGTGAATAATGTTCCAGACTAATTTAATTGTGATTTATGTCGGACTCTTCTCGTAAAAGTGACTTGGCTCAATTAGGTGGCTTACTGGGGAGACGTTACATGTGAAGAACATTTTCTTCGTATTTCTGTCCTTCGTTGTGGTCCATCATATTTTAGTTTAACAAAGACCTTCGCTTTTCAATGCGACTATTATTGGAACGCTGTAGGCAACTTTCAATTCCGCCCACAGAGAACCACAAGAAATTAGCAAGAGATAGTAGTTTGCAGATTTCGTCCACTTAATTTATTCACAAGCCGGTAGAATGGGTCTTCAGGTCTTTCTATAGGTGCACAACTTGCGAGTCCTTCTTTGGTCTCAATTTCCATTCTTTGCTCAGAAGTTACGAACCATCATCGAGACTTGCCAGTTAGACTGGATTTTAGAATAGAGTTCAGTGAATAATCTCGCCGTGTAATTGACAATAGTAATTAAAATAATCCGTATACTCGCGAGAAAGTCGCGTGCAGGTAACTGATAAATCATTGTGCTCTGGTCGTATAGTTGTAGTTGTATTTCATTGAGCTTTCTGCCGCGGGATGCGCGCCAGCACGAGAGCGGCGCCTGCTTTGTGCGTGTGCACTTGTTTTTGTGTGTCACAAATCATTGTGCTCGAGTGGGCGACTGGCGGCAGACTAAACATGTGTGCGAAATTGTGTGCCGGGCACGTAGCCACGGTCTGTGTTGACGTTTTGTAATACCGTACACAAGAGGCGAAAGGGCGGTATCGCTTGCTTGTCTCGGAGTCGGCACGTTCCTCTCATTATCCAGCATATTAATTGTACACATTGCAGGTCACTTACCCTCATAAAGTTGCCAAGAAGAGGAGGGAAAAAACTTTCCTCGATCAAACGGTTTTTGGCGCTGCTGGTCCGTGAAATTGGGCCATTATCTTCTCAAAAAGCGAACTCTTATGGTGTTTGTGTACCGAAACAGCAGCTTCTCATGTCCATTACCGCGAGTTGGCAACAGATTTCGCAACTTTTTTGGTGCCCTCATCGACCGGCCACAAAAAAAAATTTGAAAGAAAAGTCGAGAGAAAATAAATATGTACATTTTAAGCGCGACAGTTAAATGAATTTTTCCTCAGGCAGTGTACTTCTGAAAGCAATTCAGGTGTATTAGCGAAATGAATTAAGTCCATGGCTCTGTTCGTACACAGAAGAGATGCTGGTAGCATGTAATTGGCAGTTGCTGCTCGGCACTTAGCAGTCGTACAGAGCTTGCGAGTACGCGTTTCCACTCTAAGATAATATCTCTAATTGCTGGCCCGGCACAATGAGCTGCGCGCAGAATAACAATGCTCGAGTTGACGGTCATTTGCAGGCAATCGGCATGCGTTCAGAACGACACACCTCCACCTCCCACATCCCTGCGACGGTACGCGAACTGGGCGACCAGGTCCAGCGGCCGAGATCAAATCATGTAGCACGGTGAAATGCACGGTCAACAAGCCACGGACTGTACTTAGGGAAATTCGTTCCTCCGGTTCGCCGTTTCCATAAACTTTCGTCCGAATGTTACAATTTCTTTGCCCCCTCCCATTAGCCACTGTCACTCGCATCTCTTGCTTTGCGCGAGTACGCACTTTCCTCGAAATGACATCCGGTGACGCACGATACACGTGGGCTATGCGTGTACGCATATCCGGCCCCTCGATTCGTCGGGAATAATTATTGAAATGACTGGAAACAATAATGAATTTGATGTTTTGTTTCTGTAATTCGTTTTGACAATGGAGCCATGAGGTGGCTGTTTAATTGTGTCTGTTTGTTGTTGGCCGGCTAGCACCCCGTTATGTTTATCTAATCCCAGCAAGTGCATGACCTGGGCTTCTTCCGGGCGCCTTACAGGCATAGGTCAAGTTTTTCCTGAGGAACTTGCAAAGATCTCGGACAGTTGCATGGTTTTCTATCAAAATCTTGTGGTGACCAGATTGATCTACGAGATATTGACTTGTTACTCGCTGCCGGTGACTTTATCGAGAATCTTAATTCAATGTTAAACAAGTTGATTATCGAGTTGCAGCAAATTTTTCCGTCCGCGTACATGCTTGGCACATGGTAAATTGCTTGTTGTGTTTTCTGTTTGACTATTTGAACGCTGTATCAACATGTGATTGGTTAGCGGGATGAGCTAAGCACAATTCGGTTCGTCGGTACATCTTCTATCTATTGATTGGATTCATTACAAAGAACAAACTACAAGAGATACACAAGAGTCTTTTGTGCGAGCACAGCATCACACGGGGCCAAGCGACTTTCCTTTTTCTCATCAACTCGCTGCAGCAGCGATGTGTATAGTAATATCAAACAAATAATGTATGCTTCCGTACCATGAAATTATTTATTTAAATTATCAAGCTTCCTGAAATGCATGCCATTATGAAGAAAAGTAGGCTAGATGGATAGACGTAATCATCTCCAGTCATGTAGTAAACTCGTTCACATGTCGTAAATGTCCAATTATAAATTCATTTTGAAAATAATTTTATCGTTCCTTCGTGTAGCATATAAAAGAGATAGATCGCTTTTCGGAATGTGTTCTTTGTTACAATTCTTTTTGATCCACGTGTAAGTTTATCGTGTGATCCATTTACACCTTTGCCGGCACGAGATCTACAGTGACGCCTTTAATTACATTGATTTGTGCGAGCTTTTAAGTCATAGCCAGCTTATAATTGGTCGACAAAGTGCAGGTAAAATCTGTGTCGGTGATTATGTAAATCGGCATCATTTCATTAGCCAAGTGTCAATAATTTGCCGGCTGCTTGTATACCGTGTATTCGTGCGGCAATTTCTCACGGCAAGCAATGAGCGAATTTGTGAACCGTTTTGTGAAAACATATAGACCACTGTTCACAGCCAGGTTGGCTCTGTTACGGGATAGGGATTAGGTGTTTGAACCCAACGGCAATGCAGCCGACATTTTGGCTGCATTTGAGTATTCGTTCTAAAGTGCATGCAGGGGGGTCCTTTTCTAATAGTGCTGATGAGATTTTAAATGACCGGCATGAATAAATCGCCATTTTGGCCTGCATCCACAAAGTTAATTGGTTTATATGGAGGAACGAAACCAGTTGGAAGGAGTGCGAACACGTCAAAGATTTCGAGAGAAAAACCCTTAGGAAACTGGATGGGCTGGTTTGATTGTCATTTATGATGATATTTGAGGTATATCTGACATATCAGGACAATCAACCTACTTGAGAGTGTCAGTTGCTCTCCTTAGCTAAGGCACTACTTAATTAGTGCTTTTTGGAATTTGTCTTTCCTAACACCATTTTGTCTCTGATGTCCCTGATGATGTTTAGGTGTATTTTTGTAAAAGTATGTTGTGACATATACAGAATCTTATACCTGGCCTGCTGCCCCAGGTCCCAGTGCTCCTGTGCACATATGTTGACCTGGCTCTTAGCTAACCATAGTTGTATCGTTTTGTCGTTTAGCTGCTGCAAGGGGACATCCAGTCGCACCGCAAGATCGTCAGCTCGGTGGTGAAGCTCTGCTCGTCGCGGCGACATACCGGCGTCGGGCGTCGCGGCGTCGACGACGCGGAACACGTCGCTCGCAGCCTCGAGAACCGCTGGCTGCACCTGTGTCTGCACGCGTTAGATTGGACGACTTGGTTCGACCAACGCGCCGAGAAGCTTCGCAATCGAGTGAGTACCAAGCGAGTTTTCAGCTTTTGGGTGGGTCGGTACCTCTGAAGGGTTTCGGGAGGTTATTGGGAAGTTTCAGGAATGTTTCAGGAATGTTTCGTGAAGGTTTTTGGGAGAGGCGATACCTCTTCAAAGGTTCTGAGAGGGTTTTGGATTGCGTCGGATAGTTTTATGAAGGACTTTGGAAGGTTCTATACCTTTGAAAGATTTTAGTGGGTTTGTTTTGTTTATTGTCATAAGAATTCCTTTGAATGTATAGACATGTTATAAGTAGGTACTTAAAATTAATTTTTTATTTCATTATATATTCTATTTGAGAAACAATCAAATTAATTCTAGAACATCAGTTGAGTCCTAAATTACAAAGTATTTACATATTATTAGCATTCTGGCAAAAACACACAAATTCATCTTATATTGTAAAATTCTAGTTCCATTAAGACATTTTAGACTTGTTTTAAATTTTTGTACAGTAGGTTTTTTAAAGTCTCCGGTAGCATATTGAAGAGTCTCAGTCCTTCTGACCGTTTCAGGGGTGTTTCAGGATATTAGAAGGATGATAATCTTTACAGTGAACAAAACACTCGGAGTGGGAAAAGTGTAACTATTTAAACTATGCTTTAAACAACTGGCCTGTGGCAAAACTGCTCAAACGTATTGCTCAGGATAGAGATGGCCCAGATATGCAGTCAAAAATGTCGTTCCACTTCCTCATAGCTCATTATATTATCGCTCATATATATTTTTCTGGATTGATTGTGACTCACCAATCAAAATTATTGCCGAGATCGCACAATTATAAGCGCATTGCTCTTCTATCGCCTTGCAAATCCTATCTCTAGATCGTTTTTTTTTCCCCACCTATACTGGTAAAAAACCGACGAAGGCACGAAAGGCTCTGAACGGCATCAACGACTCTCTGATGAAATCTGGGAGTAATGCACGTCTCATTGCAGCGCGAATGATTACGTACGAGCTAATTAAACCTAGTCGAGTGTGACTGATCTGCAGTTACCGAATTACAATGTGCCTCCTGCTGTCTACCAGCTCCCACCGTTGTGCGCGATACCATGCGGTATAAGGGCCGTCTAAAGGCCGTTTAACCGGTATTATGTTAATAGTTTTTGCCTTCTATGTCCTCACGGCGCCCAAACGTGATGCAAATGTACGATTCCGTGCGATTGATTAGTTAGTTTACCCGTCCGTGCATGAATTTCTACCTCTTGTTTACAACACAGTAAACAAAGGAACCAATTTGCGAAAGTATTTGCCTTTATTTGTTTGGTTTTGATAATCGGTTTGCCACCTGTGGCGTGGACAATTGTGATTGAATCGATTGCGCGCTCGTCGATAGAGCTGTCATATTCCCCTTGCTGCGTGGGCTGGGACAGATGTCATGCGCTGAGTCCACAGTTTGAATCCCGGTGGGTAGCATGTGTGGTGTGTGCAATATGATAACGGCTGCTGAGTGCCAGACAAACATTGGAGATTGATGAGCCAACCCGACAGATGGTCTGGGTCGCTGGTGATTCGGGTCAAAACGTAATTCCAGGCAAAACTAGGAGGTAACTGCGCTCGGTTTGGCAATCCACTTTGATCGATCGACGGCTTCTTATGGTTTGACGGTAATGCCAGCAAGTGCCACACGATTAAAAGTGCAATAAAATTAGCTCACGAAGGTTGCACAGCGAAACTGCAATAGAAGCAGGTCAAAACTTCTTTTTAACAAAAATATGGAGGCTACGGGTTCAGTCATTTGATACAAAAGGCCAAAATAGAAAAGTTACGATCTGTGGAAATTTTTCTGATGAAATTTTTAGCTTTCTATTTGGAAAGAGTTTCCCAACGGAAAACTCGTGCCGATGTAGCAGAATTTCCCGGAAAATTAATCATCCCTGACGCACGCACCGTTTCGAAACGTGGCCGTTAACGAACTCCGTAACACGAACTTTTCTGGGCGCATCATTTTGTTAAAGTTCCAGCCGATGGAACCGGCAAACCCTACTCTTCTACTGCGACCAAACAGAAAACACGACGACCCTTCTGGGCGCATCATTTTGTTAAAGTTCCAGCCGATGGAACCGGCAAACCCTACTCTTCTACTGCGACCAAACAGAAAACACGACGACCCTTCTGGGCGCATCATTTTGTTAAAGTTCCAGCCGATGGAACCGGCAAACCCTACTCTTCTACTGCGACCAAACAGAAAACACGACGACCCTTCTGGGCGCATCATTTTGTCAAAGTTCCAGCCGATGGAACCGGCAAACCCTACTCTTCTACTGCGACCAAACAGAAAACACGACGACCCTTCTGGGCGCATCATTTTGTTAAAGTTCCAGCCGATGGAACCGGCAAACCCTACTCTTCTACTGCGACCAAACAGAAAACACGACGACCCTTCTGGGCGCATCATTTTGTTAAAGTTCCAGCCGATGGAACCGGCAAACCCTATTCTTCTACTGCGACCAAACAGAAAACACGACGACCCTTCTGGGCGCATCATTTTGTTAAAGTTCCAGCCGATGGAACCGGCAAACCCTACTCTTCTACTGCGACCAAACAGAAAACACGACGACCCTTCTGGGCGCATCATTTTGTTAAAGTTCCAGCCGATGGAACCGGCAAACCCTACTCTTCTACTGCGACCAAACAGAAAACACGACGAACCTTCTGGGCGCATCATTTTGTTAAAGTTCCAGCCGATGGAACCGGCAAACCCTACTCTTCTACTGCGACCAAACAGAAAACACGACGACCCTTCTGGGCGCATCATTTTGTCAAAGTTCCAGCCGATGGAACCGGCAAACCCTATTCTTCTACTGCGACCAAACAGAAAACACGACGACCCTTCTGGGCGCATCATTTTGTCAAAGTTCCAGCCGATGGAACCGGCAAACCCTATTCTTCTACTGCGACCAAACAGAAAACACGACGACCCTGATTGATGACCTGAGCGACTACCCACGTGGCGCACATTGTCAAATTCAGTAAATGCAGTGGTGCATTTTCAGTTTCCCCCTCCGGTGCGGTCGTTGACTTTACCGTGAAACGAGGGAAACAATCACTACAGCAAGACGTTCTTGTGTCAATCGCTCGGTCTTGTCCTGCAACCCGTTCTTCACCTTGTTCAACTCGCGCGGCCCGAACCTTCTCGGTAAACAATTAATTAATTACCGCAAACACACTGTCGTTGTGTTTACTCTTGCAGTTATATTGAAGTCGATAAGTGCAGCAATGCAGCAATTAACAGGTGCAATGTGGTTAGATTTACATAAATAAACAGTTTGTTACTAAAATAGTGTCCGGGATGTTAATTATTTTTGTGTTGTGTCGGGAACGGAACAAGCTTTGTAATGAAAGCGCGTTGTGGCTTGTGATTAATCTGAAGGTGGCATGATCAATCTCGAATCTTGACGCGCGTTAGGCCCGAATGGTACAATTATTAACAACGTTTTGTGTCTGCTTGCGTCGTTCTTGATGAACGCTTACATGTTTTGATTAATATAGTCAGTTTGTAGACAGTTTTTTTATTGATGGCACTTTTTAACCTGAATCGTGATCCGGTTGATGAATGCTCGAAGCTAGGGCTGTATGTTTTTTTCTTCCGTTTCGTATTGCCAGGTACAAGTAATCATTTTACAAGTCTGGCGAGATCGTAACGCATGAAGTTTGATAACTGTTATATGAAGAAATCGTTTCAACTTTTAATTTCCTTACAAGTTAATTTGCCAGTTGATGGTGAACGTTGTGGGATCGTTTTCATTCGAGCCTTTCCTAGTTCATTGCGATTGCACCGTTTATAATATCGAAAGTAATTAAAATATGCATACACTTTTAATAGATTACTTCTTACTTAATTGCACGTGCGTTGACTGCACTTTTGTCTGAAAATTTCTTTCAATCACGGTGCACTTTTTACTCGGTAAACGGTAGAAAGTTTTTCTTCAGCTTTGTAAATGTTTTCAGTATCTATCTTTGCAAATCGTATTCTTGCAAGGCTTTTGTCCTGGCCGACGCTTGTAGATAACAATTTTGGGTTTACGATATTGGAGGTAGTCGTTTGTTGATGGGTTAACTCTGATAATAAGGCAAAAGGTCTCAGTGTAGGCATTTTTGCGATCGTTTCTATTCAAACTTAAAACCGTAACAGGTATGCCTCACCGAGCTCCACATTTTGGTAATCAATTAATTAATCAATGCTTGCAATTATACCCGTGGGTCGGGAATTGCCCGTTTTAAAACATTTCCCGTGTTTATACGTATCATAGGTAGGGAAATGATTTGTAATTGACCATAAACTTCGATACGCCGAGCAGTGGGTACGCTATTTATAGACAGTTATAGAAAGCTTACGTCAATCGCCGCTACTTTCCAATCAAACATTTCTGTCGGAAAGACATTGAGATCGAGTCGCGATTATCTCGATAACGTACGCAGGCGCGCGCGCGGATGAGCGACGGGGAAAGCATTTCACTCCGACGGCGATCCTCCCCGCTGGTTCGACGCCTCGAGGGTACCCGAAAGCGTCCCGCATGGGACCGAAAGTCCGTTTATCACTTCGGTCGCATGATAGAATAATTACAGTGGTCAGTTCTTAAAGGTGCTTTAGAACCTCTTTCCTTAATCACAGGCTTGGTTAGCAGCTAATGTTTTCCCATCTAATCGATAGCACCTTCCTATTTCGCGATGACGGTGTTGTGTCCAGCACCTAGTGCGACCCAAAGACAAAGGCACGCTTGGCACGGCTCTCTGTGATTGCTGTCAGCGCGTGTTGTAAAGGTAAACACCCTCCACCTTGAAAGTATTCACGGCGAACGGAGTCAAGGTGGTCCAAGCGCCCAAAATCACAATGGCCCGGCTCATCATGAGTACGTCGAGGCGAGTAATTAAAAACACAGAAAAAAATGAACGGTGTAAGCGAAGGAAAATTCCAGGTGTGCTAGAAACTTTCGAGTCATCTTCCACGAAGTTAATTAGAGAAGAGTACAGTGGATTTTGTTGTCGGCTTAGTCGCTGCCTTTTGTTTAAACCTTAATTTATTTTGCTCCATAAGTCGGTTACCTAGTACCAGGTGTTTGGTGCCACATCGGCCGAATTGCGCGCAGAAAATGCTAACGTCGAGTTACAAATGCTGGGGGCGTTAGAAGGGCAAGGTTCGGCGATTATGTCGTCATTGCTGTCCCCACCGCCTCCCCCGCGTGAACTGATATGACCCATCGCCGCTGGCACATGCAATTACAACACCTGGTCATTGCTCGTGCGTGCTCTACCAGTCACTTTAGAGCATGCAGGGCAAGGGGGACTCTCTTACTGCTACAGCCAACATGGAAACTGGTGCTGGAGCCCTCCATAAAATCGCTTGACTGACGGCGCCTCCACCGCAGATATCTTCGATGACTCGAAGAAAGCTTTCATTTCAATTTAATTCCAACGCGGATGTGCATTCCTAGTCCGATCTTTTCTCACTCTGCTTCAGCTTCAAACATCCTCCTCCGTCTTATTGTCGAAATTGAACGCATGATCTAATAATTCGCGTGGACAAGACATGCACCCGATCATGAATCGAAAGTTCTACTTGCGGCTGCCATCTCCCCGCGCACCTTCCAAAGCTATGAAGTAATGCCAGAACACCGTGGCAATGGGAGATAGGTAAAACACGCACGACTCACGCATTCGTCGTACTGTGCGATAGTGCGTTTCTCCGTGCGGCGCTGACCACGTGACTCTAGGACGGCGCGGACTTCCGACCCTTTCATTTCCCTGGCTCGCGGCCATTGGAAATGTAGTGCTATACTTTGTCCCTGCTGCATTAGTGCCTCTCGGTAGACCTCTCGGACGATAAGTGCTCTCGAAAACATGGCCGTGCTCGCTCCGTTGTGGTATAAGTGCCTTATTTGGTAATAACAGAACGTGCGCGTGAAATATTCAGTCTCGCTCCGTTTTTTTTTTATCGTCACTTCCGCATGATTTTGCGTACATGGGTACCTGCTATCATTCAGATTGTTCACGCATGTATTTCGTCAAGCGACTAACACCTCTGGCTACAGTCGTACGCGCTCTACACAGGTAACCATTCAAGTCGTTTCCGTTAGATTCGTCACGTTTTAAACTCTGCAACTTTTGAAATGCCTGTTGCCGAGTTGTGCGGGCATTAATCGCGTTAATAGATTTTCACCGACAAAATATCGGAAAGCAATGAGTGCTGATATGCCAAAGCAGTTTTATTAGTGTTCTGTATGTGTCGATGACGTATAGCGGCGAAAACCGTTTCCAAACCAGGGCACATAAAACAAGATAGCGTTAGATATGTTGCATTGTTCAACGGGGCAATCGATTGATCCGAGGCTGCTGTCGAAGAAGGACGTTCGCAAACCCTGCTAGGGGCTTCGTTTAAGACTCGAGTTAATTGCGGGGAGCTTCGTATCCGAGAGCGGCGAACAGCTGTGAGTACGGGATGGCAATCTGGTGGCAAAAAATAATAACAACATCGATAAGACCGCACGCTATTTGCCGAACCAGGTATTGGAGGGGATTTTTGCGGCTCTTGTATTGCGATAGCGATGATTTGATCAGTGACTGTGCCATCGACTAGTATACCCGAGGTGTTTATCTCTCGTTATCTCGCGGCGCTGCTGATACGGTGACGCTAGTCGAGTCCGAGAGTTTTCTTCGGCCAGAAAGTGTGACATCGTAGTGGCGTCGTGGGCCCGAATTATGTCCCGTGATTTGCTCGTTTTGGCCGAGAAACTGCGAGAATTCGTGTGCAGTCATGAAACAGTGAGTGTTATTTCGATAAGTGAAACTCAAAACACTTTTTTGAGACGTGTCAAAAGTGATTAATTCGAGATTGATCTCTGTGTTAGTGAGATTCGAATTGGATTCTCTGTTGCGTCCTAACAAAAGAGGTGTCAGTGTTTTCTAGTCTCTATCTATGGCTGACATAGAGCGATGTTAAATCAATAAATTCCTATGTTAAAGTTAGTTGGTTTTTCCTCGTGCAACCTTTTTACACTAACTACAGGTAGTCATTCTTCTTGATTTAGTAAGAGGCACCCTTTGAGATCGTGACACGGGACTTTTTAAGTGGCTCATCTGATTCCATTACAAGTCGTTTCATTAGCTGGTTCCTCCATTACCTCAGAATCAATAACGCCTCCACTTTACCTGTGGTCTGAGAACCGGGCCTGTCTTGGACAGCTATCACGAGCTGGAGTCCCAATGTTAGCAGCGCGGTGGAACGGTTCAGATGGGTCGAGGATCCTTTCTTCGAACTTTTTCTAACTTGGGTTCATTTAGGTCGATGTGCCTCTGATCACAGATATTAGTTTATACAAAATGTTAAGCCTTATACGCAATTTCGTAGGACAGATATAAGGTCATCATACAGGTATATATTTACAGTCACTGGGTCGTTATTAGGGAATGACAACCTGTACATGCTTGACTAGATTTTGTAGCTAGTTATTGGATTGCACGCTCGCCGTGTTGGCATCACCCATGCAAACCATTGGGGGCTATAGGGGCGTAAGCGACGCCGACCAAGCGCCGACCAAGCGCCGCGACGCCCGATTCCAGGAAGCCACGTGGCTTCGTGGTTGTCGGGTGCCCGTTTTGTAAATAACAACATCGGTCGCGTGACGGACGCCGATCGTGTTCGGGTGATGATCGGGTGATGTAGGGGTGATCGCGTTACGCCGGGCTTGCGGTCGGGGGCCGTGATTGTCATGCGTTTGTTCGGATTCGTGTCGACCGCTACCGATTTGCTGGTGTTTACCTGAAAACAATTCGTGTAAAATGCAGTTTGTTCGTGCGATAAGGGGTCCCGGTGTGAGTGTGGGAACAACAACTCTTTCGTGCAGGGAAACAAATCAATTAATTAGACTCGGATTTCGGGGTTAGAACCGTCGCTTTGCATTCGCGTGCAACTTGCTTTCAAGAGCAAATCAAATCCGATTCGTTATTTCAATTTTTCTGCTGTACGAAACGATTTTTTCCACCGACATTTTCTTTCCCAACCTTGGTTCGGGGTATCGTGACAACCCAAATAAAGTCTAATATCCGTGAATGTGGATCGCATTATCTCGCGACCTCAAGTTCTTTTTTTATATCAGCGTCGTGCTAAGCCCGGCGGTAAAGCACTCGACTTTCTTATTGTAAACAGCCACGGGGTAATTAGACTCGGTATTGTTTACATTCGACATGTTTCTATGATTTGTCGGGCGACACCTCCAATCTGCCATTGTAGAACCTCACCTTAATTAGCCCGGGTCGTGTATGTGTTCAATCCCATCGACCTATTGTTTCGCTAAATTGGACCACCCTGGCATCACGCGTTCTCTCCACACTGTTTACCTGCTCTTTCACTCTTTAATCTTAATCGAAATTTAATTCAAAACTTACAGTTTCACAAAATAACTGGGAGAAAATATCTGTTCGCGCATCTCTTGCAAACAATGTTGCGTCCAATTAAAATCTCTTCAAGCATTCAGAGAGTGTGGGTGCATCTTGTCGTCGCGACTCACTTGGCAACGAAAGTTCCACTCTTCAGACAAAACCAACACGTGCATGCGTCGGTGTATGGAGAGCACGCATGGACAAAACGGTCGTCGGCTTTATCGCCGTCGAGCACGCGAGCGTCGACAGAGACCCAGAAGCGAATTCGCGTGATCCGCGATCCGTTCGGCGAGTCCCGATTGCTGATTAATTGCCGTGCAACGTGGGAAAGTGCCTCCGATGTCTGCGATGCTTGAAACTCGGGTTCCTTGTTGTCGCCTCCGGGATACAGAACCGATGTAACATCCATGGAGAGCTAAACTCCGTTGGAACTTTTCTTCAGCTCACATATAAATATATCATAATATCATAATGTAATAATGCGCCATGCCTCTACGAATGGACAATCACTGTTATTAATTTTTTGTCAGGCGCATTATTCACTGCATACTATAGCCCCCTAACATCAATCAGCGTTTACAATTCCATTGCGCCGACTTTCACCTCAACAATTTCCATCGTAAAACGTCGACAACCCTGTAAGTTTACCAGCAGCTCGGGTGTACTTCGAGCAATTAGGGCACGCCTCGTTGCATTTTGGTCGCGATTCCGCGAACAAATGAAGCCGTACACATCGCGGTACGTAAGCCTGCAATCGAGAGACGTCGGATTTCATCAATTCTGTCACACCCCCGATCCCTGTCGACGGACGAGACGTTGTGCCAGAGCTCGAGGGGATGCCATATAGAAACATTTTGAGTGGAGGACCCATTTCATAACGTACATACCAACTCGTAACGGTTGTTAAAATGTTTTTATTATGCCACTGTTACTTTTGTGGATGCTCTTAGCTTTTCCATTTCAGTTTTATCGTTGCAGTTAAACTCGGCACGGCCCAATTATCAGGGCGTGTCTCCGCACTGTTACAAAGTTATGTTTGCTGCTTTCCAAGAAACGAATCTCGTCTTCGCATCCTTAAAACACTGTCGATATTTTCCAAGCAACAAATCAAAACATACATTAAAGTTAAACAATAGTTTCGAACCCTACAAGTCTAAACGTCTGAACCCATCCAGCACCATTTCTTTGGTATTTATTTCCCCGTTCGCTCTCGTACCACCACCAAGCCTGTGTATGCGTCCCATATGGTGACTCCTTGGCGTGGGACGGGACACGGCAGGTCGCTGGGGATGGGAGCGCCGTGATTCATCTGCTAGCCAGCTGATTTATACCGATGTGATCTCCTCGGGATGCTGAGCCATTGGGAGACACACACAACATGCGTCTAATGACGGTGCCGAGACCTACCGCTGGTCCTGACCAACTTACTGTACACTGAAAGTTTGTGTCACATGGTGTTGGGTAACTCATGGCTTAGTTATTTTGTTGTGGTCTGTTTTCTTTGGTGAATTAGTGACAAAATGACGGGCGCTTTCAAATAGCTGTTCACTCCGTTATCTTTGGAAGTTATTTGAATGGTTCTCGTGTTGGACAGGCGGTGCTATCAGCGGCTGTGAATTGTCCAAGGCGGCTCGGCATGAACTAAGAAAGCGATACCAGCACTTTCCTAGTGTGCCCTCTTTTTGAACAGTTGTCAACAAAGGCATGCTTCGCGGAGAACTTGCGTTGGCTTACATGGCTACAACAGAAGACTGTTTAACTGGTAATTCTCACAGAGAGGCATTGTAAAGCGAAGAAAAACGAGGTGAACTTCATACTAGTTCGCATGGTTGGAATATATTTTCGAACAATTGCTCGAGATTTCTTGATATCAGAGCGAAGAGATAAGAACTTAAACCGTAAGGCACTGGAATCGATGCCGGTATAAAGAAAGGCGAAGGACCGCACATTCTAGGTAATCGATCATAATCGTTATATTATTGCAAATTTCTATGCGTTTTCCAGTTTATGAGTCTGCATTTTTCTTTAATAAAATAATAAACAAAGCGATTTTGCCAGACTTTTGGAAAGTGTGATACTTTATTAAAAATGCATTGTAGCATTTCTCTGTTTGTGTGCGCTTTAAAATTGCAGCATCTGGGGATGATGTTACGTAGTTGCATTGAAATGTATGACGATTAGTACTGAGAAAGCAATTATTTTGTAATCTCAGTACACGACCGAACCATGAAAGTGTCTGGAGCTTTTTACCGTCAGATTCGTAGCAAATTGTAGATGGCGTCGGTTGTAACGTCGATGCACGGCGCAGCGATGACCGCGTCGAAAGCAGCACTCACTTTTATGAGACCGCAGAAATAGCAAGTGACGACACGACACCGTTGGGCGGCGACCCCGAAGCGAGGGGTCAGCGTCACTGATGATTTTCGCGAGGAAAGCTACGATACGCGACCAGATGGCGACCATAGATGATGGCCAGAAACCGCCTAGAGAGCGTCGCGTTATCGAGGACAATACAGTGACAACCTCTCGACGGCACGGCGTCGCGATCCACGAAGGAGACGTCAATTAAGAGGCGTCGTTGCCTTCGACCCGACGCTGGAAGTGTTTTTTTTTTTGGTCGTGTAGTGCATCGAACTGAATAGATTGGATGAATTACTGGTCTGCATTCTTCTTGCTGTTTAATTTATCTTCATGATACACGATACTTACATCTCATGGGCACTACAAATAAATAACTCAACGAGGATTCGTTATTTTTCTAATCGATTTCGGCGGCCCTAGAGAGTGCCATGTGGTGCCCGTCCAACGCGTTACGGGCGCGTAATAGGAACAATAATTACAAAAGTAAAACAACAAAACATGGCGTGGATTGCTTCCGGGTGATTTTTTGTAACGTTCGCAATTAGCTAAACCGCAGTACAGTCAGGATCAAAACTCGTCCTGTTTGCCATTTTAACGCCAAACGAGGGCGGGTGATACACGACATATATTTTCAATTTTAATCTCCGCGGCGTTAATGTCGTGTGCCCCAACAATGACACTAACATTTATCCTACCACGCCAAACCCCAATCAGCAGTCCACGTGAGCGCACCTTGGACGTGTGGCCAGGTGTCGACCAAGTCGCACTTCCCGGGGCCAGCCGGTGCCTTAACCCTTTGTCCTCATGCACGTGATCAACGCGCACCCCTGCCAGGCAGTCGAACAAACTCGCCCATTATGACCACTGTCGACCCCCTTGTTGCCGGGGAAAGACAGAGCTAGACTTTTTAATATGCACGTTAAGATAATTACCAATGTCTCTCGCGAGTCCTGGGCTAGGTGATCCATCACGGTGAGTGATGGCGACGCCGTTATGCGTCTAGCGTCTGCGGAACGCACAAAGGTAGCAACGACAAATGACCGCAAGAGCACGCGACCAGTGACATTTGCAGCGCGGCCAATTTGTTAATGCAGGGACATGCATCGGGTAGCACAAGGGCAGGGACAGCGGGTCGGGACGGGACGGGTAATGGTCGGAAATTGCTGCTGATAAGGGTGAACTAAAGAAACTCGCGACTCAAAATGGTATGCAATCAAGAAAATGAGTGTAATTATTGGATATTGGATCCAGGACTTTTTATTTGTCTAACTTAAGGCTGCATATTCCCCGAGAGAATTGTTGTGCATTTTACTCGTTGTGATTATAGGGAACTTGGTTTCCATAGACTGCCCTGAGTTATCAATGTTCCATTATACAGCCCCTTGCAATCATCCAAGTCAGGTATTGCACACACTGACCCTCTGTTCTCTTCCCCTCAGAGCCCGTCGATCAAGAGCTTGGACAGCGAGGAAGGCCCGGCGACCAAGTACCCTCGCCTGAGCGGCGACTCCTCGCGGCGACACCCGTCGTTGCCATCGACGTCGGCATCCTCGTGCAGCTCCTCGGTGGACGGCGACTTGCGCTCCGACGCCTCGTGCAGCGACGATGACGCCGTGATGGACGCCGTCGTGGCGGCGTCGCCGGACGCGGACATGCGTATTCGGATGGGCAAGAAGCGACGCAGTGGCAAGGACGCCGTTGTCGGGGGGACGTCGCCGACGGCACCGACGCGGGGTGGCTACTTGGCGCCGCGACGCGAGGGAGGCGACGCCTCGAACGAGTAAGTCTCGGTCTTCGGGGCGGGAAAACTGCGATCGATGACGGGGAAGCGTGGGGGTGGCTAGCATGCGATTGAACTTGATCGTGAACCCGGTGGCGGTTAGTAACCCGCCCTTTGGAGCCAGTTACGGCGATCAAGTCAGCGGGGCCACTTCAGTTGCTCACTTTTGATTGTCTTATCTTTTTATCGTGTTTCAATTCGGTGATGTAATACGGAATTTTCAAGGTGAATTCTCGTTCAGCGTGTGTTTACGCATTATTCTAAGATTACACTAAAGGCCAACTCTGTCTGCGTCTTACTGAACCGACCATTTAGGAACACAAAGTCTCTTGCACTCACCGAAGTTGAGCAATATTTTTAGTGGTCGGTACTTGGATGGGTGACCATCATAATCAGTACCGTCCGAGAGGGATGTTTGAGGGATTTCAGTTATTATTGCAGCCTCAGTAACTTTGCGTACCATTGATTCAATAGAATCCTGTCCTAGTCTGAGGGATACTCAGCAGGGAGAGGCCAGAGACCCGGCCTCGGACCTAGTGTATAACCAATTCGAGATACCGACTAACAGCTGTCCCCTCGTGTTTTTTGTAGACTTAACCGTGACACGCCGAACATAGCCTACTTCTGCGTTAAGCACATGGACACGGACTCCGAGGCGGATGCCAGGCAGCAGGAGGCTACGGTGACGACCGTTAAGGACCTGTCGGCGGGTTCCGGCAACGACAAGTCTCTAGAGGAGTCTTCTGAGGAGGATTGGACGTTCACGAATGGCCAGGTAAAGGCCGACAACACGTCCGAATGGTCGTCTGACGCCGCTAACTCGCGGCAGTCGCGCGGCAAGCGTCGCTCCATCGCGCAGCGGCTCGACTTCGGCGACGACCAGGTCGACAGCGAGGAAACGAACAAACTAGTCAACGAAACCAATCAAATGCCGCGCAGCATCGCGAAGAAGGTGCCGTGGAAGAGCAGTCGCGAGAGCATCCAGCGCCTGGTGATCCGCGCCGACGCGATGGTCATGTCGACGAGCAAGGCGTCAGCATCGCGCTCCTTAGAGCCGCTGGTGTTTGGCGACCACTCGCCAGAGATCGACGCCAAGGCGGCGCGCATCGCCGAGTGGCTGCGCGTGCACCCAACCGACGCCGGCGTCGACCGGCCCGGTGACAGCTGCGACGCCAGCGGAGAGTACACGACGGGCGACTCGGACGATGACCGACGCTCGCAGTCCAGCGAGGACGTCAACGTGAGCGTCGCGACGTGTCGCCAGGTCGACGTCGTACTTGGCTGCTCGCGGTCCAACTCGTCAGATGCCATCCTCGACGCGTCGGAAGACACGGCGTCGCCGCTGAGGACGCCGGCGCGCGTGGTGATGCGCGGGAAAGGGCGCCAGGCCGATCGGCCTTGGAGCGTCTCGAGCGTCGGTCAGCTGGCGATGGATGTCGGCGCCGGCGGCGAGCCTTTGGCGCACTTTTCGATCTCGGAGTCTGCCCTAAACAAAATGGCGATCTCGCCGCAAGGCAAGGGCCCAGCGCTGTTAGGCTCGGGGCCGATCACCAACTCGTCATCGACCATCGACGGGACGCTCATGGGCGCGGACGCAGCTGGATCTGGCTCGAGGACCGGCTCGCTGCGTAGGAGGAAGCTGCGTTTCAAGAAGCGGACCCTGGTGAGTTGGAACGACTTCATAAAAGTCTAGGACGTGGTATCTCCACGAGGGACAAGATTGCTCAATCTCTGCAATTATTTGCATGGGTTTATCGTGGATAAAGGGAAACTCCTTGCTTGCTTGCTTGCTATCTGCTGTCATACGCCTCCCCCGGAGGTATTGCCATGCTGTTGGGTCCGTGTGCTCGGGAGAGATTTTAAACTTGAAGTAAGTCACCGGCACGGCTGCCGGAAACCGTGTGTGTGCATTCCGTGCACTTTTTACGCAGCGACGCCCACGCATCCGGTGCGCAGTCGGCGTGCGCAGTTCCAGCGGGTCACTCACGCATGCACCACAGCCCGTTAGAGTCATCTAGGTCTTTTCATTCCCTCGAACACAGATTAAATTAGCGGACAATCTTTGCTCAATGAAGTCGGGAGTCTCCTCGAGCGTTCAAGGGTACGTTCTCCGGCGTGGCTTGCGTCATTTCTCTTTTGTCTCTCGAGCCAGCCCTTGCATAACTTATCGCACAGTTTCTACTGACATTATCCACGCTCGTTGTAGGCGCAAGTCACCAAGACGAAACCGATTTCATTTCCCTTTGTGTTCGCAAACAATTTCATATCCAGCGAGCGATTGCCGTGGCCAATCTGGCTGTCTGTGAGAACCCGGCGATGTGTGAAGCCGGCCGGGACTGCAGCAGCCACTCAGCGGCGATGCTTCACTTGCCCACAGGGACGGAAGAGCGAATCTGGGTCGGACGGTGTCACGGTTGGACATTCAAACTCCGGAGGCAGCGATAGCCAGCAGCATTCATCGAAGCCGATCACTCAGTCGGCAGGCGTCGAAGGCAGTCCACGGACCGGCAAGACCAGGACCAAGACCACCACGTCGTCCACCTCTGACTCGATGCTCAAAGACAGTTCGTCGGATGACGACGAGCGCGCGTCGCGACGCCCGATGCCGGCGTTCAAGCTGGGCCCCGAGGGAGGCGCCGTCTCGTTCTTGGAACACAAGAAGCTGGGCTTGGTCGGCGACGAACCACACAGCCATCACAGCGCGCTTTCCGAGCAGGCATGGGACAACTACCAGGAGAAGTACATGAGTGAGCCGTACAGCGAGGAGTTGGCCGATTCGGAGGCGGCGCGCAGGCTGCTGGAGTTCGGTGACGACTACCGTAACTACCTGGACAGCCAGTCGGACTGCGCGTCCAGTCTGGGAGCGCGACACGTGCCGACGCCGCCTAGGAGGCGTCGCGGTACTTTGGGGGAACGCGCCGTCGACAGTGACAGCGATCTGGATGATATTCGCCACGTGATACAGCAGTCGCGGTCTCAGTTGGAGTTCACTGAGCATTTGTTCGGCAAGCAGCTGGCCAATGCGTCGGCGCAGCTCATCCTTGCCATGGACTTTGTAAGTGTTGCATATGTTTCCATACACCCACTTTTAGACCAGTTCAATGCGCCGGCAGGTTACAGTGGAAAACATCTTACTCGGCAGATCTTTGAAAGTTAGGAGTGGTGTCAAATTGTGAGTTACAAACCAATTTGCCGAAATCATTTTCTCGCGAGTTGCAATCGAGATCGCAATCTAACGCCGCTTGCCGCAATCCCTGGTAAACTGTGCCAACGTGCCGGCGGTCATTTCTTTACTCCCAACACTTTCAACTTCTTTCACGTGTCAAAAAGTTGTGTGGCGATTTGTGAGTTGTGATCCAATTTTCCGCAGTCAATTTTTGTCATTAAAGTTAAATTCTTTAGCTTTCTTTCGGCTGCAATTTGAAGTGAGTGCATTTGCGTTAGCATTGAAATCTCCGGCGCATGTTTGATTGGTTTGTCGTGTCATAGTTTCACTCCAGACAAATGAAGTCGGAGCAAATTTATGGCACCCTCTTCGCTCTGTTTCATGAAAGTGTGGAAACATTGTTTGCTTTTGCTAGAGACATATAAAGGGCGTCGAAATGTAAATAGACCTCCAAGTGGCATGTTCCGGACACTCCCCACGCGAGTGTGGATTTCTTCCCTTCACTCTCATGTACTCAGACAAATATACGCGTTCTCGTATCTCTCTTGCCGCCTTCCAAGCCATGTTATTACACCTCCCAATTTGCAATGCAATCCGCATCACGATCGATCGCACAGATAGTCATTAGATCCTTTTTTTTGTAATGTTTACACTTAAGGTAATGTAATCGCAAGACGAATGATGATGCCATGGTCGTCCCTAGAGGCTTTATGATCTAATGCGTGCGCCCAGGACTGGTCTTCCTGATTGTCCTGTATTGCTGGAATCGTCCTCTTGCTAACTCTGTCTTCCCCTTTGTCCCGCCAGGCCGAGATTGGCGCCACTTGCCGTGAAAACATCAGCTGCCTGAACCTGGTGCTGGACAGCGTCGAGACCGACGACGACGCCGGTTTGCTGTCCGCCCGCGAGTGCCGCGACATACGCGGTGAGTCCAGGCAAACGCCCTCCGTCGTGACAGCCATTGTAGATCCCAGGAAATTGCTTGGACAAGACTATCAAACTTTTAAGGGTGTATTTATAAGAAAATTGGTTTAGTCTATGAGTATTTCGAACGGTCAGCTTTCTACTAAAATACATAATCGTGGTTCCGGTGCTCGATTTCTGAATAAACTCGTCCAGTCCGTCAAAGGTACCCCCTGCCCGAGATTCGCATTGAAAGTGGCTTGGTGCTGGCACTTCTTGCCTGGCGGTTAGGGGGTCCATCGTCGTGTCACCTTGGCCCGCATTGCGTCAGTGAGGAAAGGTCCATGCCGAAGCGGACAATGCTCCCCAAGGAGGCGGTAGGTTGGCGACAATGTCTGCCAGAAGAAAGGATGGAACAGTTCATTGGATTGGATGACCTACACCGTTCAAAGGCTGCACTCATCCATGAAAGTTCTTCGGTAGCACCGATCAGCCGTTGCTATCATAGCGTTTACTCAAATCGCTTACTAAACAGTCAATTATACAGCGCAGGTGAAGTTACAAGAGGTCTAAGGTTAGGTCAGTGTAGATATGTCAATGGCGTAACGGAAGCTGTTTGGAAATTATTTTTTAGTCTTCTGACTGCAAACTACCTCAGATCCATCAAAATAAAAACTTGCTACGCTCCGACTTGAGAGAAGAAAAAACGACTAAAAAACTCTTTGGGCATGTGAGACACCGAATCAGGTACAATCCCTCAAAAAGGTATCCTGAAATTAATTCGTGCAGAGAATTTTAAATACACATTTGAGGGAAAGCACTCACCTAGGTAGGAAAACATGTGCCATGTCGGTGGCTGTTTACGTCGGGGACCTCGAAAGTCAATCTTGAGATGATCTCGCGGCTGGTAGCTCTCTCTACGGCCGCGCGCGGCAACTAACTAGACGCGACTTTTATCGGCCGCTAAACCCATCTTACCTTTCCGACCCAACCGGCGGTGACGTCGGCGATTGCGTCACCGTCACCTGTTTATCGCGGTTTGTGCGAGTGCGGCGGTCAAACGTGCGGACTCCAAGCAGGGCGTTAAGCGAGCAAGGTTGCGTCGTATCTAGGCGTCAAGTCGGTGTCAAAAGGCACACACTATTCGGCACGCGTGCGAGTGCGTGAGTTAGGTGCATTTTACGCGTGATAGACATGGTGGACAGCGAGACCCAGACCTCGGGTGAGTTGACGTCTGACAGCTCAGTCGATCGGTGGGAAAATTTTGACTGTCAGTGGCATTGAGCATCACCGGGAATCTTCAGTAGGGATGTCTTAATTTACTTCAAAAAATGCTATCGTGGTTAGTGTATTTGCAAGTTTTGCAATGTCCACACCTACATCTACAGCTAAGCTAGAAAGGGCTATCGTAGAGCAAGGAAAGGCTATCTTTACTAAGCTGCATCCACACGCCTGAATAAACTATATCACGATTAAGTAATATCACGATTAAGTAATGTCACGTGAAAGATTAAATTCCAGCAGTCAGAAGCCATGCTAAAGAATGTATGGCTTTGTTATTCATTAACCTTCCTTACATATCCATTGTTTTATTTTTTTTATCGCGACCGATATATTTTAGCATCAGTGATACACGAGGCATTCATAGCCGAAGATAGCAGCAACGCTGATGTACCGCAATTGCGATTGTGCTAGCACATGTGTTGATATTTTCACAAGTGACGGTGGCCAGATTTACACAGGTTCGCCCATTAGGGTTGCGTCATCGTGTGGTTGCCTATATTTAGAAAGGAAGGCTGTTCATTTGGACCGCAGCAGCATCGCCTACTCAAATATAGCCGTGTGCCAGTCCGATGGCATAACAATGATACAATTTGGCGGGTGATCGAATCGGTTTGACACGTTTCAATTGGCTTGGAAACGAGCGGAATTGGCACCTCAATTGATTGCTAAACAAATGCGATCAAGGCGGGCACATCAATCATTTTCCGCCGTGTTAACTCCCGAGAACCACCCATCTCTTTATAAGCGTTGCCACTTTTATGGTGCCACTTAAACCGCTTTGTTAATGCTCTGTTAATTTCATTTCAAAGCGCTTTATCGCAATCTACAGAGAGTAATTTATGACAATTGCACTGCAAAGTCAAATATCTCGAAGTTACCACCATATCAAGAGATGAATTGTTGCAGTGAGTCAGTACTTAGAAGTGTGTAGGTTGATTGTTTTAGAAAATTATTCTTACTTTTCAAGTTTCTTCGCGAACGCAGGCCGCGCGGCCAAGGTAAACTATTTGCTGGCTAAAGTGCAGTTGCAATTGAGGTCATGCATCTGTGAACGATACTCATAAGCAGAGTTTATTGGGTTAATGACTTCTTTTTGCCGCGAGGACAGCGCCGTTTGACGAGTATAACGAGATATCAGGGAACTTTCGCCCTCAATTCTGCTCGTGCGAAACAGCCACCAGGAAGATACTCGAAGACTTCTAGGCCCTAAGAAGGCGTTTTTGATTTTGACAGCTGAATTCAAGTGAATATATCACTTGAAGCCACGGATTGAAACTTACACAATTGCGCTAGCTTACGTCATGAGAACGGATTGTCATGAAATGCACATAATCCCTGAGCCGCACTCGGCTGACTGTAATAACTAAACTTTACAAATAGTGAACATAATGACAGGTCATTTGTCGGGTAAATGTGCTGTTGCAACTGCAGTAAGATTGCAACTCACAAGCGCAAGTAATTCTCCTCGTATGCACGCAAAAAAGGGCGCAGCATTAACTGGTCTTGAACTTGATCGAACCCAGAACCTTCGCCGCTTACGCTTATATTGTGATTAATGACAATCATCACAGCAATTATCTACCTGCCTTTGTGTGGCAATGACATCGATGACCCGCATATAATATAACAAATATTTTCATATTTACAACTCATGTTTTCTTGCATTCACTTGGGACACTTATAGTCACTGGTAAATTGAATGTAATTACTACACATTATGCACATCAAAATATTTAATTAGCGGTAATTTCGTTTGAAACTTTTACTCGCTTTTACCGGCTTGTTAGCGTCTTGGCCTTGAAAGCCCGTGTGCTTTCGCGGCGCAAGAAATTCGACGCCTCGCTCCGGGGAAGTGATCAATTAATTGTAGTCAATCGACGGCAGGGTGGGGTGGGCGGGGAAGGAAGACGTCGTCGACACGGTGTTAATTTATATAAGGTATGATTTTATCGAACTCTCCCATCACTTTGAGACATCATGTTGAAGGGCAGCGTTCGTGGTGAGTGCAGCAATGCTGGTGGCTTCCGTACCAAACGATTGGCAGGTAGCTTTTGGGGGCTTTCGCGACCTTTCGACCTCGGTCTGATTATCGACGCAGTGATTGCATTGTACGGGCTTCGTCGGGTTCGTCAACCCCCGCTTCGTGTCGTGGTGTGTGAGCAGACAGTCTGTCGGGGACCTCGTTAAAGAAACAAGCGTTTTCACCGACAGAAACTCAAAGATACGCGGCTTTAATGAGTGGTTAAAACGTATCTGCGGCGACGTTCCGCAAATTGTAAATTTCATATTTTCACGTGGTTTTGAGTGGTTATTTTCAAAGAAATTGCTTAAGAAGCGTGGGAAAGTGGTTCAACAGTGTTCTTAGTTTTCGTCGCAGTGTTCCTGGAATGAGCCATGTGTGCCCGTGTTGATGAAATCGTTCCTATCCCCTGGGCAGGTCTGGTGGAGCGCTGGGAGCTGCTGCAGGTGAAGACGGAGGACCTCCAGAGGGTGCGCGCCCTGCAGAAGGAGATGGTCATGCTGAAGGACGAACTGCTCGACCTCGCGGCACGCTCTGACGGCATCGAGACGGACATGCAGGATCGCGATCATCTCGAGAACACCATCAACCAAATCAAGGTAGGCTGAAATACTGCTCTTTGGGGTGCCATTCCTATGTTGGGTATCTTCAATGGTGTAGAGGGATAAGCAAGCCATAGACTCTTGAATCTAGGCTTTGGAATGGCATGTACATTGAAACTGTACAGAGACCTGATTCAGATACTTATTTGGGTTCTTATCTAGTAGCAGGCGCCATATTATTTCTCTTATTTAAACAGAAAATTACTGAACAGGAATCAAAACTCCAAGAAGAAGTCCAGTATAGTCTTACAGGACTAAGGTTAGCATTGGCTGTTATGGAACAACGAAGAATAAGGTGAAACTGACTGGCCAACTTCCAGTCTGAGATTAATTGGGGTTGAGAATAGTACCGTGGCTAAAGACAAGTACCCTTATGTATTTCAAAAAATGGTTTAAATTGCAAACGTCTGCAATGCGCGGGGTATTTTATTATTATGAACACTACTACCAGCTCGAAAATTTGAGATCGCGTTTCGAGTCCCCGTTTGGGCATCACTTTTTGAGACAGTAGTAGTGTTCATAATAATAAAGTGCCCTTATTTGCCGAACTGTAAAGTAGCGGTACCTCTTTCTTCTAGCGACTTATTGTAAAAAAGAAAACATTGTTTTAAGAGGGTGGCATCACCAAGTAGGTACGATACACCCTCAGGCTGTCGCGTCAAGAAAGCGCTCGTACGGTAGCGCCGCGCAAGGAGTGCGGCGAAAGCTTCAACTTGTAGTTGAGTCGAGTGCCGCTAGATGGCCGCAAGTGCCTCTAGTAGTCGTACTTACGAACTCCCCCGAAAAATACGACTCGTGTCATCCCAGGATTTGAACTCGGTGCCCTGACATTCCTCGCGTTCGTCATTGCGTTTCGCGAACTGGAAATTTAATTGCCATCGGTTTCACTGCAAACCGTAAAATACACAAAGATTGCTCATGGCTCTTAATGCTTGTCATATTTTTCCATCTGGTTGCTTCCCTGAAATGTTAATTGCTTTCTCGTTAAACTTGTACGCATGTCTATGGGCCATTAACTTTATAGAGCAACTCGGCGTTGACGCTTTGTATTTTCGCGGTAGCGACCTTGTAACAATGACCACTTACAGAGCGGCACGGATTTTGCCGACTCTCGGCACGGAGTTTTCTTTTCCGCATCACTTTGCAACGTCGGCCATCATCGTCGGGGGGGCAATTAGCGGTACATCGTGCGTCCAGACTGGCCTATTAGCCACCGAATGCATTGTCTGCACAACGGAGGCCGGCGCACCATGCACTGCATTTGAATCGGTCCAGTATGTTAATGCTGAATTCGACATCTGCTCGGATTCGACGTCTCCGATTCAATGCAGTGCGTTTTTGCTCGGTGCAAGTTTTTCTCGTCGTCTGTCGGAGAGACGTCGGCGTTGTGCTGTCGTTTTGTCGAGAGAGTCGAGCGACCGTGCCTGTGTGCCTACGCCGGGCCGCAAGTCCTCGACGAATCCGAGCCGATTGATTGGCTGTTGATTGCAAATTGAATTAGAAACAGAATGCGCTTTGCGCCCGGCAATGCGAGACCCCGTTCGATGCATGCGCTGAATACCAAATCGCGACGGCGGCTGCGGATTTTCAATGCAATATTATGCAGCTCTGATGCGAATGGTCGATGTCGGCGGCGGGAGGCTGGTGTTTCGCCCCCGCGTCGGAATATGGAAGAGTGAAACATTCTGCCGTGGAATATTCAGTTTCCGGAGCAGTGGTCGGGGGCGATGCTGCATTTCAATAGCACGTACTGAGCGCGCGGGATTGTCGCGCATTCGGTGGGATCTCGTTCGACAAGGCGTTGGAAATATTCAAATTCATTTTGAATGTCATAAAACCCGGCAAGTGAGATGGAATTCGCAGTTGAACGGGATTTGGTAAATTAGCGCGCCGTGCTGTTCCGCTTGCAGATGCAACGCGAAATGAATTTGATGATTTTCTCGTCCACCAACTTTGATCACATCGGTAACGATCGGGCATTCGAGGAATTGCAGTAATTTGTTCATCGATGGGTCATTAACGATTTCTACCTCCAAACACGGCGGCGCGTTGATCGCATTCAAGTCCTGCCGTGAATAATTGACTTTCAAAAATAATTCTCCCAACTTTCCATGTCCACGTGAAATGCACCGGACCCTCTGGTCCGCGACGAAGGTCGTAAAAGAGCGCTGTCCATCCACTATATTGGCGTATCCTATATTTATCATTCTTATTTGGCCGAGTGTTGGGCGAGTGGTCGGTATATCTTGGCGGTCGGACTTTGATGGCGCACTTGTCCATGCATTATCCAGCGCCGACGTGCCCGTGGGGACTCTGGGCATGTGTGGACATTTCGGGCGCTCCCTGTACGGCGATGACGGCGACGTGACCGCCGCTCGGCCCGAGAAACCCAAACGCTTTCCACAATGCCGCAGTTTCTTAGATATTCGCAACGGCATTCGCTTGGCGCGAGCGCGGTGATCAAAAACGGCGAGCTGTAAAACGTGAAATTGAATCATCCGACGCCGCGCGAAGTGGTGGTCGACTAACGCCCTCGTGGCTGGCGGCGGGGGCAGTCGGTGGCCGACGAGAGGGTAGTAAAAGTTGAACCGCTTCGGAATAAACACCGTGGGTGTCGAGGGGTAGGGTGGGGGAGGGGTCATCGCGGACGGTCATCGGGGAGAAATACGCTTAGGAATGGCCTCCTATGTGGGTCCGACGCCGACGTTGCCGCAGAATACTTAAACTCTCTCGGCGCGCGTTTATTATATGGCATTGCGAGGGAAAATTTGTTTTTGAACAAACATCGAAGGGCGGGTTGCAAACTGCGATCAAGTCATTAACAGACCGTTATTCGCTAACCTAACTTGAATAACTTGACTTAACTTGAATCTGTTAAGTTGACACGGCTGTTCTTTTGCTTCCAGTCTGAGCTGTCGGGACTTCGCGAACGCCAGGGCAGGCTTCTGGACATGAACGTGGCCGTGCACAGGTTCCTCACCGACAGCGGACATCCTGGGGTGGTCCTAAAGGATGACGTCGCCGATCTCTACCGCGTCTGGGACGAAACCTACCACAGGTCAGTACACCATGCTTCGTCTCCTTGCAAACTCTAAGCAATTTCAGCGACTTTTTTAGTGTGCATTTTTTTTTCTATTTTGGGCAACAATTTACCCCCCAATAGCAAGATTTTTAGATGTAATTCCTTCTTCGAACCCTAAGACCGCGTACACGACAGTTTAAGCCAACATCGGTGAACCATTAATATGTCATCCTAGGAAAACATATTAATTTTTACTTCCCCTCGATCTCCAATATCAGAGTTTTTTTTCGCATTAAAATGTCTTTACTTGACCGCTGCTGCTAATTCTGCTCTCCTATCTCGCATGTCATGATGTCACCCTCCGACCTCCCGTTGCCCGGCATTAGCTCTGGCCGATCTCGAGCCTCCCTCGCTGCATCATCAGTATGGCCGGAGGGGTCGCCGCCAACGAAAGTGATGAATTATTTCTCGGCGCGTTCCCGCCCGGCCGGCCTCGGGCGTAGGTGGAGACTGGAGGGTTGCAATCATGAGAGTGACCTGTTTGCTTCACGCCTTGCATGTTTTTATGTCCGAGCATGTGCCAACGTCTTCACGCCGACGCCGGGAAGCGGTGCGATGCGACGGTGCTAATAATTTAGTAGTTGCCGGCCAAATTTTATTCAAGTTGTTCTCGAGTGGTTTAAAATTTTCAAGGGTTGCGATTCGGCTTGCAGTCCTCGGGGGCGTATTTCAGTAAGACACCGAAACTAATTTATTTGCGATCTTCGTGCGTTTGTGTGTATCCCAAGAATGGATAAGATTCTAAGAGCTGTGTGATCTTAGCAAGCAGTCTTGGCCGTGTTTCCTTGTAGATAAGCCGCCTTGCTGGTCAAACTACGTCCCCTTGCACCCTTGCAATAAACGTAGACCGTTAGCCGTAATCTGATATGCAGATGGCGGGCATCTTGATCCTGCCCGTAAGATAGTGGTCATCCGCCCGTAGGCTTGGGACACGTGTCCGGGCGGATGCCGCCAACCCTAACGGGGTCTCGGCGCACTTTAGGGTCAATGTTGACCGCTGGCCTCCGGTCACGTTTGCCGGTGTGCAAGAAACGGGTTGTTATTCCTCCGAGATTATTGGATTAATCAATAAGCTGGTTGACCGCCAGTGTTCGAGGCGGCGTGGAGACAATAAGTGTGTTGGCTTTGTGGACGCCGAATTACGCAGACTCTCTTGCGACGAGAGCGCTGGGAGAGCACTTATACCCTAGTTGGCATCTCAGACGGTCGGATTGTACGGATACCTGTGCGCCGAACATGTACACCACTTTATGGCACCGGCTCATTTCTTATTTGTCCAAACCATGCCGAGTACAAGAAAAACATCGATTCTCTTAAGTGGTGTCTGTATTTGGGCGTAATTTCATGGCGTATGACTTTTCAAGATCGCGTTTGGTTTGCCAACACTTTTCTTATTGCGTTGTTGACTCTTTGACCGTATCTGCCTGGTGTATGCTTTCCATCGAGCATACTGTAGTGACAGGCTTGTGGATCCATATTATCTGACTAAAGAAAGGGGAAGCTTTTTTTAAAGATAGTCTTCATTCCTGAAGACCTGGGTGCCCATATTACATAACACCAGGAAATCATTCCGAATGGGTTACCTTGTTGGTTACACCAGTTTTCGTGAGGTCGCCGAAGTTTAGCTACGTTGTCAGTACTTGATGGGTGATCGTTTGAGAACACCTGACCCTATTTTAAACGCATCTTTTCTCCCTGTTTCGCAGCGTGTCCCTGCGATTGACGCACCTACAGAGCGTCTCTGCAAGCCTGCAGCAGTTCGAGTCGCACTTCAGCGAGTTGCAACTGGCTCTACGCGCTGACCAACGCACTCTTCACATGCTAGACACGGAACTGCAAGCGGGCGCAGTCACAGCCGACGTGGCCACCTCTGTACGCGACGTCGCTAAAGTGTTGTCCGAGAAGCGGGAACACCACGCACGCCACGACGCCCTCTCCCAGGTAAAAACGACGTCTGCATGTCGACACAATGGCTAGATCCTTTGATGACTTGGACCAAGTATGTTCCCTCTGTGCTTGTGTTCCACGGGATCTTTAGCCTCAGCTAATTACAACCTCCCCCTCTTTCCTGGGACTTCCAAGTCATCTGAAACTACCTTATACACCTATCCCCATGAAGAGTTAGGCTAGCGGTGTTGAAGTCATGTGGAACACAGCGATTAAGCTCCAGTGAATGGGTTGATTTTAACTTATGAGGCCCGTTAAAGTGTTCTTCGTCAATTTTATGGGCTTTGTTTTTAGGCCCCATCCGCCTTTTTCGGCCTTTCTCTTTGCACAGAGTAGCCGCGAACTCTTGCAGTTTCTTACCGACCGCATAGAAGGATTCACTACAAGCCTCCCCAGGGAGTCGTACCTCATTGCTCCATGCACTATATGCACATTCACAGGAATGTCGGGGCATATGCCGTCCCCGGAACACACGATTCGTGTGTCACCCCGCCTCGACCAAATTATAACGTGGATTATTAGACAGGAGTAGTCTGTCTGTGTGTGTGTGTGTGTAATGCTGATGATTTATTAGTCTGCGAGGGCATGGAGTAGATTGAGAACGTTTATTTCCTTGCTCTCGGCGTCGGCCCCATTTCCTAGCGAGCGTCGCGGCGTCCGGGATTTGCATATAAAGTAACGGGCGCCGATCTGTCTGGAGCGTTGCATCGCGGCGCCTCGCAGGAGCAGCCTCGGCACCGCGTGATGCACAAGACCAGCGCGGGACTAGCACGGGACAAGAGGCCGGGTTAATCGAGCATAGCGAACGTACCTAATGGCGCGATTTGCGTTGTGCAGAGGTATGCGTCAATCGTGCACGGCCAAGGAAGAGAGCGCACGATTGTTTTTCTTTTTAAATTAAATGTGTGCACTTTGGAGTAAAGATTTTATTGGCCGTTCGTCATTGGAATGGGCACTTATTTCATGAGATGCAGTCGCTTAAAGTGGGTTTTTCTCCGGCACGGGGCGCTCGATTCGCCCATGCACTGGCGCGGAAGTAATTCAATTAAATGCCCTAAAATTTTGAAACAGTTTCGTGTATAAACGAAACATTCGGCGCGAGGTAAAGTGGTCAATTATTCGAGCTGTCACCTGCGATTTGCGTGCCGGCATCCTGACGGCGGTGCTCGCTAAGAGAGTGCGAAACGCGATCCCGGCGCGGACGGAGAGCGCGGACTGGAGACTGGGGTCCTGGAAGAGCCCCTACGCGTGCGGTAGCGACGCCGGAGAACGGGCCGGCCAATAATGAAAGGCGCCGCGCCGCATACCAATCGGCTTCCACCCAACCCTCCAAGCCCCCGGCGTGTCCCGGGCGAGGTTTACAGAAATGTTAGTAGTGTTCTCGAGGAGGCGATCGGCATCCCAACCAGCGACCGCGTCGATAAAAGTGAAAACAATCAACAGAATCGCAGAACATGTGGGGAACTGCGGCTGCTTCTTGGTCCAAACATGAGACAGGAGTGATTCCTGTTGCTGGAACTGCTGACGATTGATTCCGCTTTTAAGAACGTGTTCGCGAAATGTGTTTTTAGGGAAACTCCGAGTGGCACCGAAGAAAATAACAGGCCATGAAGAAATGATTAAACCCCCTTTAATATGAAACTCCCTTTATTTAAAAAAAAAGAACCTCGTTTTTTTGCAAAAAGGACTGCGCAGACTTCGATCGACTCATCCAATTCAAATAATTCCCTTCACAGTTATTTGCAAGAACGAATTTCGCCAGAAAGGACCGCAAATCCGACTGGAGTCGGCGCAGTCACCGTACGCAGCCGACGCCCGAGCTGCGCCACATATTATGGATGCAGATAGGCAGGCAACCTCCCGAAACCAAACGAAGGCCCGAGCGGCGGGTGTAATTCTCCCCCGAAAACCACGCGATATTAAATTTGTATTTTTCCACTGATTCCAAACTCCACGACGGGGCGAGGTTGGGGGGTTATCTCTGTTCGGGCGACGTGACCGGAAGCCGCGATGAGACGGGCCCGATTAACGGGCTCCCTGGTCCTCACCCTCGCTCGTTTCGGGCGCCTAGTGCCGGCCCCGGCCGTCGACGTCGCTGTGTTTCTCCACGCACGGCGTCCTCTAGCGCTGACCCCGGCGTGGGTTCGTATGTGGCGCACCCACTTGTCCGTGTTCAGTCACTCCAAGTACCCACAAGTCTGCATCAGACGTTGCGTCAATGCCAGCCTTCTCATAATTGGATGGGTATCGAAAAAATGCCGTCCTGTCCCTGCCAGCACACGACATTTTGCTTCTCAGCGATGACGACGCTGGGTCTCTTTCCTGCGGGTCCTCCCCCAAAGGCACTTCCCTTACATTCTTATATGCGACGGCATGTTCCCTTTGCGGCGATAATTGCCGTGACTCCTGGTCCCGGTTTCCGGCGACGCTTCTCCTGGCACCGCGATATTGTTCCTAATCACCTCCTCCCTTTGTCCACAGAGCGCGACGCTGTTGTCCGACAGTGCGACGGGCACGACGGTGACCCCCTTGGGACTGACGTCCACGCTGAGCACCGAGGGATCGCTGAGCGACAGCGGCATATCTGACGAGGGCTCCGAGCAGGAACTGAGCGAACGCGAGCGACGCTTGGACGCGCTGCGACGTCTGGCACGCCATCTAGAGACGGTGCTGGCGCCAGGGAGTGCAGTGCTTCTCAACATGGCCGTGGTGAGTGGCGCCATCTGCGCTTGATTTCGTTCGGCATGGACAGAGAGGTGGAGAACACTGGAACATCTGGGAATGAGATAGCAGAATTTTTGTTTGTAATATCTGGGTTATATTTACTTCTCTGTAATAAATACAGATAGCTTGGTGTTACAGACCTCCTCCCCCCTCCCCTGTCTGGAGTTTTGAGTCTAGAACAGGGTGTTTTCAAATACAACACATTTGATGAAATCAGGTCACACCATACTTCACTTGGATCATGTAAGGAATAGTAAATATCACAAACTACCATTGGTCTGTCCCAGAATTTTGGTGTATTCCGAACCCCTATGCCCAGTTTCGATTGCCCCCGTGCGCCAGTCTGACCTCGGTCTTCCTTGTCCCGTGCAGCGCATCGAGCAAACTGAGAAGGAACTGCGTGGGCTGCAACGAGCGTGCAAGGATCTCATCGTACGCACGGCCGTATGCGTCGAGGCCCGCGGCGGCGTCGCGACGGGACCCGTTTCGTCAACGCCCAAGCCCAAAGCGTCGCCAAGGTAAACCGTGCTCTACTTGCACTCACTATCCTGCATGGCCACGAGTCTACCTCGATTCGGGGACCTCGTCGTTGGTCGCTGGGAATTTTTGGATGGGCACAATACCGAGAATGATCCCTCTGATCTCAACGTGCTGGTGGTCATCTTTCAAAACCTTTTGCAATTTGTCTGTCTTTCGCTTTTTTTTCACCTTACTTTCAAACTGTTGATCAAACCCAACACTCGGAAAGATGGGTCGACTTGCTTAGGTCGTCTATTGACCCTTCTCCAAAATCAAATCTCCAAACACGCGTCGTGCCCAATTTTTTTCTCGGTCCTCCAAACCTCGCGTGTAATTCAATGTTAAAACAATCGTAATTCAATAAGACGTGCATTAGCGCGCCGCCAGACGGCACCGAAATGCTTCGTTAATTAAAGACAATATCGTTTTGCGTTTTAATTCCTGCGCCGAGATCGGGTTGCAAGACCAATAGCGTCATCGTTTTAATTAGTTGTCCACGATCGGCGCGGCGATCGATAATCATAAATCACTTGGCTCGGCTGGACGCGAAGATTCTCCTGATCAATCACACTCTGACAAGAGGCCAAAGTGTTTCCAATACAATATTTGACAGGTGATTTAATAGCCATTAGCAGTTTTTCCCACACCCACCTTTCGGCTGTGTGCTGAGGTCATTCTTAAAGGCGAGTGACCAGCGCATCAAAACATCACGATGTCCACATGGATGCTGTCTTCTTCGTGCCCATGCACCTCTCAGGCAAATACCGACAAATATGTGCGGCACTCGCCTGTCCAGAAGCAGCCACAAATCATTCGGTGACAATTAAGTTAAATTATGCAAAGGACGCTTCGTGACTGCCTTTCTTCCGAAATGAGACGTTATTAGCGTGCGATTTGGGCACCTCCTGTTCGAGCCGAGCTCCGTTCAATCCCGCTACACGGGCAGAGTGACCCTCTTGTGCACGGTACGTGACACCTCGTATAGGATGACCCGACCAACAAGAGACATTCGACGGCAGCACCCGTGACTTATTCGACGCCAACTTCTCGGGCGATAAACGGCTGGTCTCGATTTGATTAATATGCCATGTGTGCAGCAGCAAGACCCTGCGTCGAAAGGCGGCCGGACCCCCGAAGCGCTCCGGATGTCCCGACAAATCGATTGCATTGTCAAAGGAAATTTCTGGGTAGGTAGCAAAGGCAGATTCTGGGGCAAAGGCATCATGGGACTGTCTGTGTTGTTTTTATGGAACGAGTAACGAATGATATTGCTCGGAATTCAGTTACAAGGCTTATGGAGGTTCCCGACCAGTACCAAAACAACATGCTCCATGATCCATGATCATATCGAGTCGTTTTATACCTCTGTGCTGTAAGAGTTTTTCGAGAGATGGCCACGTAGTCTGCGTCAGGATAAATCGCACCCGTCCAGGAGTTGGTTTTTGTGAGCGCCCGATTAGGCACGGCGGGGGTGAATGATTAGGGTTGTTTTGTAGTTCACCTAGAACCTGCGGCGCGACGTGACGCGACCCCCGTGTGCAATTGAATAACAAATTAATGGCATTAATATCGTTTGTAAATTAGAGACGCCGCTGCTTCGAGTATTTCGGAGCTCGAAGGGGGGGTTCTATCAAAGGTGTTCCGCCTGCCGCCCGGTTTACATGCATCGGAGGCTTCTTAATTTATTGACATTTAATTAACCGAAAAGTTTATTCAAATCTTGATAGTTTTAAATTGTCGGTATTTTTACTTCTCTAGAAGAAGGACAATTAATTATGATTTTTTGTCTGCGGTTTTTCTTCTCGGTAACATAATCCCTTGCCTCGGCGGAACCTGGAATTAAAGTGGCACGCATTGTGAAACATATATCGAATCGAAAGTCACATATAAATACTGTTAATTAGTAATCTGGAATTAATCCGATACGTGTAATAAACCAGGAAGATTAGAATTAGTCGTGACAGGTGAATTAGCATAACAGTTCACTTCGAATATCGTGCATCGGCTTCTTTTTATCTTTACTAATTCGTTTCTCATCAGCTCCGCTTTTAATTGTGTATGTTTCTGATCGCCTCATAAAAAGACAGCTTTGAGAAAAGCGCATTAAACTTTGTCATCTTTCATACCCTGCCTTTACAAGAGCACAAAGAGGTTTGCATTTTGTCTGTAATACACGAGTTTCCCTGTCGACGGTCGAAACGGCTGCGACCTCTGAGAAGATGTCCGGGTGCCGGGAACCTAACGCCGGTACGCCCCTCGCACTGCGACCCAGCGCAACAAAAGGAGGCACTGGGAGTGTATAATTATAGCCGAGCTGTGGTAAAAGTAAATTAAATTCGATTACTTATTAACTTTGTGTGCTGGCTTCCCTCACTCTGTGTGGTCCGTGATAGAGCGGGAGGATGGCCGTGCGGTACGCAGTATTGTGCGTACGTAACACTTCTGAGGCATGCGTGTCGATGGCCGAGGACCGTACCAATCAGCCGCGTCAGACAATACACAATTTTCAACTTTGGACTTTCAACTTTCAACATAGCGAAACCGTCACAAGACTCGGCTGAGCCGTATTCAAATGCGCGAGAACTTGCCCATTAATTCCGTGTATGCATGAGCCGACTTTTTGCCCAAAACGTATCGCTTTTTCTTTGCATAAAACGCCCCCGGCGCGGGCGGGCGGCATGATTTTTGTAATGAAATTTCCGAAATTTCATCTCGCCGGGTGTTGGTGGGTTTCGGACGCCGGCGGCGTTTTCCGACGCTGACGCCGCCGCTAAACCGGTGCTTTCTATGCATCGCGGCGGCCGCAACAGCCGCGTCATTACAGGCTAGTTAAGGACGTGAAGGCAGCGACGTCGCGACGTGCATGGGGCGGCGTCGGGACGCCTCGCATTCCGACGCCGATCAATGGCCATCGCGTGCAGTTCTAACGAAGTGTGCCCGTTCGAAGCCAGCTTCGTGGAGTCACCGGCAGCCGGATTTGGAAGATGACAGGCGATGGATTCATGAGATGTGTTTTGTGAGCCGAGCGTGAAACTGCACTGCGGCGATGCAATCGATCAACAATTTTATATTTTCTTTTCGTGTCTTTATGATACCCTCGAAAGTGTCTTCCACGTGACATTTAAGCATCCAACGTGGCCACATTCTAAATCATCTCCGCTGACCACCACCATTAAAAAGTATTTGAATGTGTTATTTTAATGATGATTTCGAACAGTTGAAAAGAAAATACTGGAAATTATTTACAGCTAAAGATAAACGTCGTAGGTACTTTCGATGGGGTCGTCGTAAATATCACGCGCGCCCAAAAACTTCCCGACACATTGTTAGTTTTTTACGGCGCTTAGCGCGTGCATTTTTTCGCCGCGGAATGCGCTGCGCACTGGCCCGGGATGTGGGCCAGCAATCGCCGCGCTCTGCCCGGTGCCAACACGTACGCATAACGGCACGCATTACTCCCCGTGGCGTAATCACCCTGCGCTCGGTGCGTTAACGCGCACGCGTCTCATTACGAAGGGCGGTTAGTTTTGAGTTGCGACCCTCTTTTGGGCAGTTTTTAGCGTGTGCGTAAATTTCGTAAATGCGAAATTAAACAAGCAAAGAATTCAGCGCGGGCAACAGCAAAGAAGGAGCATGGGCTGTATTATGTTGTCTACGGCTTCGCGCGGAATGGGAATGACCGTTTTAAAAATCAGGAACTGTGCCGTTGGTGGGCATCTGACAAAAACGATGACATCTCGCTGAATTATCGCCCACGTCCAATCTCTCACGCGGCGCGCAACATCATGCAATTAACGTTGTAACATCGTGTTGAACTGCTAACTGCGCCAACACACCTCATCTTGGAGGGCGCCCTAATGATTCGCCGAGACTGTCTGGTTTATAGGTGGACACCAACCACCGTTGCTATCGTTACCTCGCGATGTCCTCTGCAATAGGATTACTAACGCATCAAAGATTTCAAGTTACCATCTAATGTGGTAGCTAGTGTGGGTAGGATCTCCAAGGTGCGCCCACTCAGTAATGAGACAGAGACGAGATCGACAAGCAGGACCTAAGCGACGACGGTGCCATTGCCCCAAATCGACCACGACGTCTCCGACCAGTATCTGACCTCCCACCCCCTCTGTTCACAGGATCCGACGGTCTCCCAGCCCTCGACAGATGCTGGGCGCACAGCTGAACGTCTCTCCAGACGACGACGATGATGACCCGGACAAGAGCCGGTCGTGGCTGTGGCGTATCATGCGCTCGGCGCTGCCGTTTCAACTGGCTATGGTAGCACTGCTCTGCGTCGCCTGCCTCCTGGAGCCACATTGCTGCAACAAGATGAACACCGCCAACTTCTCGATGACGCCGCAGCTGCGTTATCTGCGCGGTTCACCGCCGATCTAGCGCAGCCGCGCAGCCGAAGTTACCTGAATAGCTCCTGGGCCGAACAATTGGCGCTGGGTTGAGATGATTTGATTGAGACTGATCTTGAAATACGCCTTGAAGGGATGAGAGCCTCGTGGGGCAAGGGAGGTTGCAGAAAGGTTGGAGCGGTGAGAGGCTCTCGGGTAAGTTGCATCTTGTATATCACTTAATCTGCTTTTTTGTCGGCGATGACAATCAAGCGCTTAGAGGTAGCCGGTGTAATGTTTTCGTTCATAATTAGGGGCAATGTTTAGCGGAAATAGTCCCACAATTTGATTGGTGGATGGTTTCCTTTGCACGATCGCTGTCCCTTGAATTGTGTAGAAACGCGTGGCTATAGATGGTAGATCGGCACCGAAACGAACGAAAGAGATAATAATTCAAATAGTCCTTCGGTAGAGGGATTCGCAGTCGCGAGGCTGCGTGCAAATCTGCCACGCGCGACGCTGACGCCGCCATGTCGTGGTCGCCGTCGCGCGAAATCTTTGCGTTGTAATTATTATTTTCTAGAGTAATGAGGACATTTTTAACACGTAGTTATATACGAAAGTTTTCAATTTGTTAGTATATTTTTTATTGAAAATATTTATAATTTACTAATACGTTAACTCGAGTGAGCGACCACTACTTTCGAACTGTATCGAGTATGGAAATTATTCAGGATTCGCTGAGCGATCTCAGAATCAGAGTAGGAACTAGAAGTTTGATTAATTTGCGGTGGGTCGTTCTAGATTGCCGACAGGGAATGTATTTTACACTTGACGTTGCGACTTTCGCGACTAAAATGTAGTGTTTTCGAAAACGAAATAAGTGCGAAGTGGGTGCCGTGTTGATGTACCGAGCTTATTAACGAGCGAGTAATTAGTGAGCTTAGAGAAAGGATCTCCAAAGGATGTTTCCAAGAAACAGTAGACATCGTTGTCTACTTTGCGAATTTTAACCAATCGAACTGAGTTTAGTTCCAACCGAGCTAAACATGAATGAATTTATTATATAGCTATCAATTATCGGATATTACATTAATAGATCGATATGGCCTTTGAAACCAATCACCGCCTTGATTTTCACAATAGTTAACTTCGTCCTTCGCAAGAAATCTTCGGGGGAAATAGAACTGGCGTCAGAAAACTTTCCTGCACAAGCCACGGTCCTAAGTTGTTAGAACCCACACATGGAGATCCATTTTGCACACCTATATTGCTAATCTAATCTTTTACTTCTAGCCTAGACGATTAGGTAGTAATCACATTAAATTATGTTACTATACGATAATCGATAAATAGAATTATGTTTTTCTGTAGCTTTGCATGCCAAGTGGTCGTGTGGTGTGAAATAGCAGGTAATAACAGCTTACGAGATATTGTTTTTTTTTTTACATCGAAAAAAGTCCTTCAGCGAACAAAAACGAATAATATTTAAATGTTACTCTATTTTATACGATCTGAAACTTTATATTATATACAATGTATTTGTCAACTGTTAAAATGCGTCTTGTCGGGGCAGGAATAACTGAAACTGAAAATCTCCGTCTGATTTCCATATCAAATATCACCAGCAGACTATTCACAGACTTGTGTCGGGCTGGCACGCCGATTTGTGACTCCTTTCATCGGCATCGAAGAGTGATCGAGATATTAGTCTGCTGGCCTTACGATTCAATGAGACCTGGTCGGCGTCTCCCTGTCGCAGCAGCGGTGCTCTTTTGGGCTCGACACTGACTGATTCGGGACACCTTGGAGTCAGTCGGCCACAATGGGGCCGGCGGCACCTTTCCACACCTTTGCGTTCCCGATTTCTCACGTCCCTCGATCACGCGGCCATAGTGTTCCAGAGATTCGCGTCCTCGACAAGACAAGACCAGAGGGGAAATGATTTCAACAAACTTATGGTGCCTATATAACTGTTAGGAAACTTTTTACAACTTGTCAGGATGTGTTTTTTCATAACTCCTTAACATTAAAATAATATGATCAATGGTTATTACGATTAATTTTTGATGTGAGAGAGTTTTTGAATAAAATAACATAAAAAAAGTTCCATGTTAATCCCATTTTTACTTATCCATCTCTGCTTGTAAATGCCCAAGATGTTCGCAAAATACGAATTTAGCTGTGTATTCTGTCACCGTCGCTGCAGGTTTCCCACTCCGTCCCTTAGGTGGTGTTCCCTGCAACGCCTCGGTCTGGGACAAAGCCAAGAAGTTGGTGGGAAACCGAGTTGAGGTCATCAGTATCCTCGGCAGACGTCGATCCGTGTCCCTGGCTTCCGGCGAAGCTTGCTGTCACCGTCTCTTGACCTCTCCTTCGAATGCAGCGTGTCCTCTGCTTCCACTGGACATTCCTTACCACTCAACAACCCTGCTGAACTGGAACAATAATTGGAAAAAAATCCATAGCTTACCTCATTGCATCGATTTGTATTTTATAACATATTGCATTTGATACTTGATTTGTTTCTGATGCATTAGAACTTTGGAACAATCAGGTAGGTAAACCTTAAGAACTGCTTCAGGTTTGTGTTGAAACATGCACTGTACCTGTTCTTATATTCACATTTATGCTACAATCTTATCACAAACTTATTGGTACGAATATTTGAAAATAAAACGCAAAATCATTTCTTAAATCAATATGTGAGAAGAGGTCCAAATATGCAATTATGCACTTTGAATTATGTTGTTTCATGCCAATATGAACGTTTCTGTACTCTTTCATTGAGTATAGATCGATATTTTTACTGCTGACAGAAAAGGTAAGGAATTTCGTAAATACGCTGCGTTCGTTCTAGTTTTCGAGGTCATAGATCAAACGACAACCCATCGCTAATTACGGTCGGTAATGCCGATAAGGGTCATTTTTCGCATGAGCAATCCTGTGATATAGTTCTAAAGGGTGCTTGACTAGCTGGCCGAGCGGTCAGTCTTCATTTTGATCGCGTCGACGAGGGGTTGTCGCATATTTGCAGGTAGTGCTCCATAGCAAGTCGTATGAAGAAATGTCCAGCTGCAAAACTGGTAGGTGAATCTTAATTATTTTTACCATCTCTTTATAAATATTGCATTCATTGTTACGAGGCAATTCTTGAAATCGCTTGCTATCATATTTGCTTGGGATTTCAACATAATATCATGCCCCTATTTACGATTGGCTTGGCTCCGTAAGGGCTTCATTAACCAAATCAACTTTCGCATTTTCATATACACCTCGCCACTGTCTAAGCTGACAATGCAATCGGACCTATCACTCATACTTTCGTCACGCAATCTGATTGTAACAAAGCGTGGATACAATGTGTGTTGGTTGTGCGAGACGGCGCCCCGCCGCGATGTTTGATGTGGCACTGGGGCCCCCGTTCCATTTTAATGCTCGACCCATTGAAAGTGCATCGTTTCGATTAACAAGGCGCCCGTGGCGATTCGCGGGGGGGGTGGCCCCATGGAGTAATTATACCACCGATGCAGTGCCCAGACCAATTGTCAGCGACGGTATTTCTCCACGTAGAAATCGAATTGTGATCCGAGTTATTTGGCCGGTCTAGACTAGGGACTGATATCAAACAAACTATAGATGATTGAGTTGTGCGTGGTATGAAAAACTTTTCTAGATCCTCTTCTCTTACATATTTAAAAGTCTTATGCCTTTTTAGTGAAACATTCCACAATATTATGGATTTTCTCAGACATTTTGACAATCTCGCGATCAAAGACTAAACCTCAAACTCACTGACCGGGGTTGTTTCAATTTGTTTGGTCGGGTAGGTAGTATACGTCTCCGACAAGGTCACTGTCACCAAGTATTATTTGCCCTTCAACCACTCGAGTAAAACCAGCACTGAGTTTCATTTAATTGTCTCGGGCAAGTTCAGCGTGTACTCCAATTTTATTGTTAGTATAATAATCGCAAGAGTTACAACTTGCAACGCTAAATAATAATGAAATCTGCAATCAGTGGGCATGTTGGTGCAAGAATAGATTTGCTTTCGTCAGTTCTGCATATCGTGCTGCCTGTGCTCATAACTAAATGGCGAGCTAATTTTAGTGTGTGGTATAGCAACAAGGCACACACACAACACGTTTTGGGAAAATCTTTACTCACATGACTGAGTTATGATCCCTAGTCCCAAACTTGGGAGGTTCGGGTCACTGCCCAGAAGACGTAAAACCGTCTTATCATTGCTCATCTGTTGACGACTATCGGCACGCCCACAATACTACACACTGGCCATCGAGTATTGCCTCATTCATTATCTGGACTCAATTACGTCAACTATTAATTATTGTTCGGACTCTTGGGTGTTTAGCATGTGCGTCGAGGCCAAAGCTCGTGACTCAAAAGCTCAAAACCCATGGGAACCCAGGTTAGATTTCGCTGAAGTTGGCAACCAAATAGGTTCACACTCATTTTTTAACTGTCTTCTTCGATGAAACCTCCGGACAGGTATTTGCCGTGATAAAGTGGGTATCATATAGCTACGCCATTGCTTATAAGAGTTGGGTCCACCAAGCAAGGTGACATCCGTATGTTGAGACTTGAGATTGTATTCATACTTGAGCTAAGCTGAGCCTAAGATGTTAGTGTTAGTCATTGGCCCCCCCAGCATTCAATGCTCGGGCAAGAAGTAATTGCTTGGTACGTGTCTGGACGGGAGACAATCGCAGTCAGCGATCTCGGCATTGTCGAGCGCTTTTCTTGCGCTCCGTCGCGTTTATACGGATCTTAACGTGAACGCCGATTGTTTTTTTCTCGCCGATCGTTCATTGTGTGCTCGCGGGGAAGATATTTGTCGATTGTAGAAAAACTCGGAATCGTCTCCCGAGTCCCGATCTACTGGTGCGGGCAATCGCGCCAGCCAACGAAAGTCATCGACAATCAATTCCGAGCTTCACTCTCAGCAGTATTGTACTCGAGACTCGACGAAAAACAGGGGTTTTCAAAACAATCAGCCTTTTTTTTTCAAATGAGAACAGAACAATCTTCTTTCCGCGAGAACGAACGTGAAGTTGTCATGTAACCAATTCGGCGCACAAACAACTCACGACAGTGGGAAAACAGTTAATTTAAATTTCCTATCTTTGTAAAAATAACCATCTGGCTCCGCATGGAAGTTAGTATGCGTGCGGTTACGTGCGCGCCCAGCGCTGGCAATTTGCAGGTTAGCTGATCCCATTAAACTTTTGTCGAGCCCTGCCTGTAAATTGGTGAGTGTTGGTCACGAAATGGCCCTTGAAATGAGCTGGTCGACGCGCACGCTGCTCGTAGGGCTTTCGAACCAAAGGGAGTCTGCAATCTCATCACAACGCCGACTCGGAGAAGCGGAGGCAAACACTGGGACTAGTTAACTGCTTGTTATACTTCCACTCGATTTCAAATCGAATTTACTACGAACAACTATACATAATAAAAAAAGGGAAATGATGGGATGCGAGGCGGTGCGGCGGCTGATGATGGGAACGAATGGTAAAGTTTTTATGGCGTCTTGCGATGCGTCTTCGCGCGCGAGGGGAAAAGTTAAATTGGCTGTTTGAATTGAAGGTGTTGGCTTCTGAGACAGACGCACCGCTGCAGAGTTTCCTTCTCGTTTCGTTTCTTTGATATAATGAAGTAAGTTGATTCGCTTTATTTCGGGGATCGCGAAAGAAGTTCGGGATTATGTGACACCCCAGAAACCTGTGTGTTTACTAATTTCATACGAGAAGCCACGTCTTTCCCTTGGCTTGGTTGACAGGACTTCGATTAGAATAAGACGAGCACAGGCGACATGAAATTAATTCCACCTTCATGTCAAGCAAATACAGCAGCCATCTTTACACGATGGTTTATGTCCGTCTGCAGCGAGCAGCACCATTTATATTTAAAACAATACACGCACAGGTATACATACGTATTATAATATGACATCTTATTATTCCCGAGTCGCTCTACGTCTGCGATGTTCTCTTGGGGTGCGGCATTGGACTTGCGCTCTGCGAGACATTCCCGAACCAGCACACGTCTTTCGAGACGTCTTATCACATCAACGTGCACACACTCGGCATGGCAATCTCTGCTACCCGAATGTGTGTGTGTGTGTGTGTGTGTGGACATGCGTTTTGCGTGTGCGTTACGCATGTTGCGGCGAGTTATGGCGCTGCCATCGCTGTTACCATGCAACTGTGGGTGCATTTTAAGCTTGGATGCAGATGGTGGCTGTGTTTTTCCGTAGCTGGGAGGTCCGGGAAGGTCTGTGGATGACGAAAAACTGAAAGATTGGAGCGTCGTCACCATTTGCTATATTTGTTTCGCCATTTTGATCCACAAATCGGAGAGGCAAAGCATGCTATGTTAGGGCGCCATTGAACTAGCCGTGCTTATCTATTCTGGAAATAGTTATATTTCTCAAGACCAAACTGTGTTCCTTTGGTCCGATTCCTTTAGCAGACTTATTTCAAGAGCTTCTCCCTCTGCTGCAGCCACGGCCAGGGTTTTCTTCGACATCACCGACTCAAGGTCCGATCCTCGTTCCTCCTCCTATCACCTTTTAGTTTATTTGAAAAGCATCGCTCTATCGACCTGCAGCGGGAAATTTAATTACATATTGCCAACACAATTATTTCGCGTCCCAATGCCAATAAAGTTCGGCCATGCGGTGGTGCGTACATGTTTATTGCGTTGGGTGTTGCACGCCCTCGCCTTTAGTTGAGACATCAGAACGCCGTGGCTCGACGCCGAGGAAGCGTTGGTGAAAAAAATGACGGACTTTTTAATTAGTTACCTATATAGGCAAGCTTTTTCGTGATACGAGAATGAATAAGCTTGTTTATAATAATTTCTTCGCGCTGCGCCAAGGAAACCTGTTCCGTAAAATAATCCTCATCTTTAAGATATTATTAATAATAAGTTGTTACTTCTCACACAATGCTCCCAGCCATAAGTTCATGTTAATAACTGCCGCGAGCCAGCACACAGATAGCTTCGTAATTTAAACACACGCAGCGCGCTGGTACGTATGAAAACGGCCCTTGGTGGGCATGCGCTCTCTCTGTCTCTGTCCCACCCTCATTGTCAGTTTGACGGACAGTTAGCTGGAAAACAAATGGAAAATTAGTCTTCACAGCGATAACGTACGATACTGGGGCCATGGCAGGCCGAAGGGGTAATTATTTCACACAGTTTAATACGTGAAATAATCACAGTGATTACTTACCCCGTGAAAGCCAGTGGTTATAATGTCTTTGTAGACGATATTTTCCACGAATCGTCTCATTATTCACACACGATTCGCTCACGAGTATGAAGTTAGCGCGTTGAGCGACGCGGTGCATTTTTGTCGCCCACCGCGCTAATCGCGAAGTGCATTAGCGCGGTGGGTGCATATCGCGTTGCACGTTGCAGTTAGCTATTGTTCACACCCTGGTTCATGGATTGATCGCCGGTCCGTATTGCATATTCATCATGAGCTGCACTGCGGCGATGATCAGACCCAGGGGCGTTTCACTGCATGGTGCACACAAGCCAAGCACTATTATCATGCTGGTGACTTGTGACTTTCCGATAGCTTCATCTAATTGGACGCAACATTCTGCCAAGCCCGTCATCCCTTACAGTTCATACAAACTTAGAGTCATAGTTTAGTAAGATTCTCGGCCCCGCGTTGCTGATTTTTATGTAAAAATATCGCTACAACAACAGTTTCAGTGTTGCACACCAATTTTTGAGAAGTTATTGGTCATCTTAACAATAAAATACTCTGCCCATTGCAAGAATTTGCAATTTTAATAATATTGCATGGCATAAAACGTACCCAACGACAGATTTAAGTTACTGGAGATTGAATAGATGTGACGCAGTATAGCGTCACTGAAATGCACAGCCGCATGGTTCGTCTTCTTGAAGATCCACCTATCTCAACAAATGCACGGTAAAGTCCTCTCAAAAATGCCACTTGCAAGTAGCTCAATTGGTTAGAGCAACATCCGTGACAGACGGAGATCAGGGTTCGAGTCCCTGGTTGGGCACCAATCGTTGAGAGTTATTAGTGTTCCTAATATTAAAGTGTCAGTGACCTTTTTGCCATAACTGCAACGTCTTTGAATGGGGAAAGAAGTGTACCAAAGCTAGTAGACAAGGCTCCTTGCCAATTACTGATACCATTTTTATATTTTACCAACACGCAATCTGCCAAGGTGTTAGTAACTCCAGCGTCGCGACGGTCGCTCTTGCGGTCATGCGTCGTATATAGACGTCGCGGCGCCTCTTGGCTTCAGCACATCAGCGAGAAACTTTGCCAACGAGGCTGATTTTAAGAATCCTTATAGGGCCATCCACCAGCGCATACTTATTAACATTTTCTTGGGTCCCCTGTTCTTAGGCTTGTTTTGTACAAATATAGTTTAGAGCCACTCAGAGTACGGGTTACCAAGGCTCTTACACAATACCACTTTTTATCCTTTGTAAAAATCTCTTGCAATGTATGTGCATGTTTATTTGTTGGTACAAACAATCATTTCAAAACTATGACAGCATATGCCATCAACTGATCTAAGCCTCGAACATGGTTTCTTTATTTAAAACATCTCCAAACCGATTACACGATTCTTTCTCTCAATAGAATTTTTCACACACGTTTCGCTGCTCATCAATTTCGATCCAAGACGCAATTAATTATCATCTCATTAGCGATCATCCTCGCCGCGGACATGCGCAGAACGCGAGCGTCCCTTTAGTCCGCGAGCTCGTACCGCGAAATTGATTTCGATTCGTGGCGCGACTTGACCCCTGCCCCGTCGGGCGCTGGCCAACGCATCGATCACCGCGACACCCCGTCCAGCGCTCTCTCGGGCCGTACAGCCAATGGCCGCACGACCTGATATCAATAACTCCGATGAGACGGATCGAATCATGCTTATTATCGCAATCAATTAGCGGCTGCGTCCGATCTGTTTCGGGCAAATCCGTGCGCAAACTTAGTGGAGTGAGAAATTTATTGCTCGGCCGCTGGTAAAAAGTCTGTCGAGGCGCTATTATTCAGAGTTAAGCACCACTAATGTGTGTGAGTCCTCGACGTTGAGCCGTGTTATTAGTTATTACCAGACTTGGAGGCTAGTGGATGGATCGGCATGAGTAATGAATTTAACATTTTGATCCCGTTTTCTATAATGTAGTGCGGAGCAGCGGAGCGGGTGGGTTATTATTCTGTTTGTGAAACACCCATAAAATTAAAACTGTTTTAAAAATAAACAAGGCATTAATTCGAGCGATTTATCATAATCGATTACGTGTTATTAGGAATATTTTTCATGGATTCGAGAAAGAAATCGCAAGAAATCGCGTTTGGAGATCGACAACGTCGTACCACGCAAAAAGTCTTCGACTGCAGTATCTTATCTCAGCATCGACATCTGTCGAGACGAGCTGTGCCCGAAAACCTTTCCGCGGTCCATCGCGGCAATGCGGCGAACCACGCGTAATGAATGGCACCGACTAATGCGCATGATTCGTGCCGCCGTGGCAATGCGCACATTAATTTAATTGCGAACACGACCGCCACGCCGCGCTATCAGAGTATGGCGAGTCGCATCTTTTGTTCGTGCCCCGGTCTGTCCCGGTCATAGCCGGGGCCGTGGCCGTCGGGTTCGTTTCCCAGCTGGTGACTCTCTGCGTGACCCGATAGGCCGAGACCCCAGCGTCAGTAAATCTTGTGCCATTTAAATTACTTCTGCCGATGGTCATTACCACCTGTGTGCTATAGCTTGTACCTAACAGCGTCTGCATACGAGCAGGGGACGTCTGTTACTCCAGCGGAATCGAAGCGGTATCCTTAGAAACGGCACACTGTGCCTGTCACTATGTTTGTGATCATTTTCCGCTGGTTTCCTGACCCTCTGAATTCTTGCACCATCACTTTCCTCGGACTCTTGAGTAGGTGACTTCTACGTTGAGTGCTGACCCGTTTCGATGATGTTAAAGAGCGAAAACGTCCCAGTGTAGGACAGAGATTTCAGCATCGATTGATACAATGGTATTGCAAGAACTCTTTTTTAAAAACTGGAAAAAGAGCAGGAAATATTTTCGGTGAAAATAGTGTTCAATGCTTTTATTATTATGAACACTACTACCGTCTCAAAAATTGATGCCCATACGAGGTCTCGAACCCCGATCTCCACCTATCACGGGTGTTGCTCTAACCCATTGAGCTACTTGAACACATGCTTTTTGAGACATGTATTTTTGAGACGGTAGTAGTGTTTATAATAATAAAATACCCCCCACATTGCAAGCGTTTGCAATTTAAATAAGATTTCAAATAGCCTCCAATGCTATGGCTGTGTATTTCCCGTAAGCAGTCGAAAGGCACAGAGCAGAGGTTACCAATCCTAGCTTGCCTCTAGTCCAAGCGAGGGCCCAGAGAACGGCTCCTCCACAGCCAGTTTGGTCACAATGAGACAGGTGGCCCCCCGATTTCACGGGTTGTTCAGTAAGCTACCGGAGGTGGCAGGTATGTTAGCATTAGACACATCATGGCAATATTTCCCTATAAATCAATCCAAGAAAGGCTCTGACTGTAAGCTCAAGACTCGCCTCGTAGCCCAGTGAATGAGCTTACACGCGTTTTCCACGCATTACCTTCTGTTTATTCGCGCCAACAAGGTATTAGAAAACGGGCCGAGGTGAAACTGCGAATTATTTATCGCCCCATGTGTGTGTGTGTACACAGATTAGCAGGATTAGAGCAAATTTGCGAGGCACAAACACAAGCACAAGCACCAAGTTATTGCTAAGATATGACTGTAATTTATTCTCTGTGTTTAACGACGCACTGTTTTGACAACGGGCCCTCTAGAACTGGTCTATATAGCGACGTCGATTTGGTTGTTGGTTTTCTCCCGAACATAACTGGTCATGAGCTTGACTGGTCACCCATCCAATGTCTGACCCAGCTCTGAGGCACTGTTTCCAACTCGCCAAACCGTTTGGCGAGTCTTGATTAGGATATCTGTCTCGGTAAGAGTGGAAAGGCCGGGTAGAGTAATGAACCGTCACTTTATTTTTACCGTAGGTACACATTTTGGCTGCCTTTGATAACATTTTAATAAGCATTATTTTTCTTAAAAAATACATCTTCTATAACTAATCAATTTTCAAACGAATTCTTGCACAATTTAGGAGTCCGAAAAGTGCTTTTGTCGCTGTAGAAAAAGTTCGATACCGATAGAAGCAAAATGAGCGCTATTCAAGGTGTATCAACACAATAATATTCCGTCAGGCGATTCCGTTTATCAAAGGAGCCCCGCACAAGCCAGGATATTGCACATTACTCTTAGCTTGTTGGTAATGGAGTTGAGCATTGTGCCATTTATCAAAAATTGCAGTGTAGAAACCAGCATGCACTAGCTAGATGTATTGCCACGATGCATGTAATTAATAATATGTCGTTTACCTAGACAAGTTTCAACCATTGCACATGCGTGTGCAATGTGCAAACGTTGATTCAGCATCTTTTCCTGAGAGAGCATTCGGCGATGGCGTACTCAAAGACTCGCTGAATATTTTTCACTTGGATTGCACGTCGGAATAAATCAATTTTCTTCCCCGGGTCCACACATCAGAAATCAGAAATCATATTTGGGAAGGCATGCCTGGGTAAAGGTATGCATTAATGCAAATCACTCTAGCTGCAATGCAACTATTGGTGGAAACTCGGCGTGAATTCCTGCAACCAATGAAAGATGGCTCATGCCACAATAATTTATACAAAAAGCACTCGACAATTTATTATTTCAACATGCACACGGCGCAGTGGGTGATAAAATTACCACCTTCTTCTTGGCAACGCGCTCTCGGGACCCGGTGAAAGCTTATTCTTTTGTCAGCGTTTTGTAACAATGATTTGTTGTCCAATAATTGAAGGTATGAGGTGTTGGTACGTGAGCGCGAAGGAAAAAATCCCATGTAAATCACGTCAATTTGCCAGCGCCGGCGTTTTGGTCCTGCATTTTGTGAAACTTTGTTACTTTAGTGCATTGATATCACCGCGTTCTGTTCTGTGGATACTCCGTAGCGTACAAAATCATGTTGGTACATTGAAGTTGAAACTCGTTGCTGAAATATTTACTGAAACCCATAAAGTGTCTCTTTCTTTTATACAATTCTAATTTTTGTGATGTTAAATCATTCTGGAAAAATTGAAAATAAATTTAAGAGTGTGTGACACAATGGTGTAAACGTTAAGTCCGAATAGCTCTGCAATGTAACCTATAACTGTAAACATAGTTGACCGCCGGAACGCAAAGTAGAAAACCCGTGCCACCTCGCTGGGAAACTCTTCGTTCGAGGGTGCCCGTCAACCTCTCACACACCCACACTCGAGGACCATCATCACCACGATATCACCGCGTTGCTGCGATGGCCAGATCCTCCTCCAGTTGTCACTCCTTGGCAATCGTGAGGCACTCTGGCACGCCGAAGCCCGTGGGAACGACACAACCAATCATTCATAACACTCATAATGATAAAGAAAACTCGGCATTGCGGTGTCTCTGTGCAAGATTACACGTTCGCTCAAAGTCTATACAATTACGTTTCCACCTCAAGTATGCGCCGTATTAACTGTTCGTCGTTAAGACGGCGAGCCACGCAAGCTGTGGTGGTTGCCGTTGATGGAGTTGTGTCGGTCGGTCGGTCGGTCGGTCGGTGGTGTCTCGGTAATTAACCTGAGATTCGTTAATATCAGTATACACCATGGGCATTACCTGGCTATGGTATTAAAGTAATGCCTGCAGTTTATAATCAGTAACAAATTACCGCGCGCGATGTGCATCATTTTCTTGTAGCTGCTTTCGAGCGAAGAATGCGCACAGTTTTGACCTTTCGCCAGTTGTTATTACTCTTTTTTTTTTGTGTGGCTATCAAATCTGCTAACGTGATCCGGTGCTCGAGGAATCGACAGAAGTGCCGAGGCGTGCGGTTTCGCCGCTAATGGGGTGGTAATAGCCGGTACCGACGGGCCCATTGTCGGCAGGGCACCTGTAATTGAATCGTGGACATCTCGTACAGAATTTCTTTGCAGATTTTCTTGGCGACATGCAATTTTATAAGCCCAGTATCGAGCTTTGCTTACCATATTTCCGGTCATAATACGACTGGAGGACAATCGTCAATTTTACCAGGATACAAATAACTCAATTGTAAACCATCAAGACATAAATTACCCTTGCGCGTTTCCTCCGCCATAAATTTGCATTAAGAAACAAAATCTCCGATTACACAGCTGGTGTAATGAGGGTACGCCATCCCATGCACCACAGCGATCCTTCCATGGCAAAAATACTGAAAGCAAGATTAATTCCCGCCAGAGCGTCGCTGTGTGTGTGTGTGTGTGTTTTTTTGTTTGTATCATGCGCGATCCGCGAGCCTCCAAGATAATGTTGCAATGGCACGTAGGTGTAATTTGTTATCTAGTTGTCCCGTGCATCATATCACTCGGACACTTTCCCGAGCTCTGCCACGGCCTGGCCGGCATCCCATACCCTCCACGGGCTGACCGGTACACCTGCGTGAGCGCATGCGTGCGACTCGGACGCAGGCGTGGGGGCGGACCGCGTGATGGCATGATTAGCAGCAGATCCATCAGCGTCTTGCCGAGAGGCTTGGCACGTTGGAAACTCCGCTATCAGGACATTCGTCCAAGTTAAGCAACATAGACACGGTCAGTGGTCAGTGCTTGGATGGGTGACCATCATGCCAGGTCTATGTTGGAAAGAGACTGGTGCGATTGAATCAAGAAAGTTCAATTTACTTGTCAATCTCTCGAAGGCATGGTTTTATAGAGGAACTGATATGGACCTATTCAACAGGAGAAGGCCATGTACTAAGTGCCGGTACCGAATGTATATCCGTTTCCCTGCTACTCTCGGTAAACTAGTTTCCCGTCGTCAAAATACCAATTCATCCATCGACTTTGATAGACCAGTGTCACGTCAAAACAGTGCACCATTAAACATTGCTTGTCACGATCGGTAGACGTCAATCCAATCTTAATAGTATAGGTATTGCACATTAATATTAGGGTGAAACCACAGGTGAAACGTATTTAAAAGTGTGTGGAGAAAGTAGCGGCAGCTTGCATCAAACTTTTACGGGATCTACTGGTGACCAGGCCATTGGTCGCTGGTCGCTGAATCGATTGCAGTCTGCGATGATAATCACCCTTCCTAATCGAGACACAGCTAATCCAATCCAAATGGTCTCCAAGCAGCTAATTAAACAAATCACTGTCGGTACAAGGCCTACACGAGCCTTGTACCACGCAGCGGTCGGTCACCGAAATCGGTTTTCAGGTGTCGCAGGCCGCTCGTCAATTTGTCCCATTGTTTCGCGTGTGCACGCGATTCGTCGCGACTTGTTGCGCGCACAATGCCCAATTGGCAAGCATATTAATTACGCGATTTGCGAGGGTGGCGAAGGGGGGGAGGGGGGGGGGGCTACGTGTCTGTGGGATTGGTGGGGCCCTCGCGTGCCTGGTCGCGTCGAACCACGCCGCTTCCGTTGGTCGAAGGCATGTCGTCCGAGTCACGGACCTTCCGGACGAAACGTTGGAATATGGTAAAATGCTGCTAGGTCCTAGTAAAATTTACTGTCGCTAGGGCCCGGGGGTAAACGTCCTAAAAACTGTGGGCTGAAGTTTTTGCCGCTTCACGAAGGTATACAAATTACAAGCAATAAAAATTAAAAAAATAATAAAGCTGTTATATTCTTGAAAATCAGGGTTTGACAAAAAAGACTCCTGACTAATCAAATGATATTTTCGACGGTTTACCTTCACAACTCACAAGGCTTCTCCTTTTTTTTTCGTGGATCAATGGATGGTTTTTGCTGGAGGAAGATTTGCCCTTATCGTCTGACCGCACGCGAGGTCAGTCGCCTTAGGACCAGAGGGAGGTCAGCGTCGACGTTTTGACTCCCAAATGCAATGAGGATCTGGCCGACCGGTCACGTGCGCGCCCGGTGCATCCTGCATTCTGCGTGCATTCGCCTGTGCACACGCGTGCGTGCGATTGTCTGGAGGCCATGCACACGTCGCCGAAACCAAACGCATTTTTATGAGCCCCGATAGAGGTGTCGCTTTCAACTGGGGACCGATAATTTGAGCGGTTACTCTCAAATTTGCTACACGGTCGTTCGTTTTATCTCATCAGGCTTTGAGATTGTACTTGATGATTTGAGATGGATTTGCTTGTACTTGCTCCACTGCGTCAATTGGCAAAATTATCAATTGTTGTTGGGTAGTTGTCAACATAGTACTGGCACTTCTCTGCCTGCCCGTCAAATAAAATCCTTGTCATTTTTAAGTTTTCTTAGCCGCTTAGAAAATATACATCGGGGTTTATTTAGAATACGGTAACGTAGAACTTTGGACCCCCGCTCAGAGTGAGATGCCGACGCGAACGCAGTTCATCGCGGGCGTCGTTTTGACCCTTCCTTGGGCCCAACAAATCACGTCCGTACAAATTGCTACCAATTTGGTCGCGGCGTTTTTCTGGACGCATTACCATTAGGGCCCAACGCCCCCACACTCGCCTGGCCTGACGGTGACCTCCCATGGCTACGTGTCGACATCGGCCTGATTCTCGCCTGCCTTCTAGGCGAGGCAAGCTTCATCATCCCCTGTGCCATCTCCGTATCATTCCCCGAAGTCGTATAGTCCAGTGTCGCTTGGCTCGTAGTCAAAACAGTGCGTCGTTAAACACAACATATCGTTGTCAAGGGCCACCGCTACTGACGTCATGTAATGTAGCATATATATTTTTTTAATTCTGTAGCTGATCTAGAAGTTGTTGTCGTAATTGGTCGACCCTCTTTGAGAAGCGTCCTCTGGTTAATAGCTGCCAGCATTCTTCTGTAATGGAGATAATTGTAACGTATCAATGACGAAACATTAAAAAAAAGTGATATTATCCACATTTTTTCTAAATTAAGTGACAGTTAAACGGTTCATACCGACAGGCAAAAAGGTCGCGCAGATTTCTGACCTTTCACATCGCCAGTAATCTCGTAACTACGCCGATTACCAAGCAAGCCCCCCCTTGATTCAGCTCCAGATGTTCGGTCGGCCATTGTTTGCTAATTAGTGCAGCGATTCGCCGATCCGATAATGGCGCTGGCTGTAATGGGGTCAGAGGGCGCCGGCGCCTGCGCACGACTTTGCCAGGGATGCGCGCGCAGAGCCCCGACCATGACGTTGATTAACTCGCGACGGCCGAGGATGGTGCACCACCTTGCACCGCGAGTGCATGTAATTGCTCATTGCACGCATAAAAGACTGGTAATTAGCCGCGCGTATTGGTAGTCTGATAATGTAGTGCGGCGAGTATGAAAGCTCTGCACCGCGATTTTTATGCCGGCGCTAAATAAACTAGCGTCCGACTTTGTTAATATCAAAATAGCAATTACTTTCGACTTCGAGTTCCCATGGCCGCGTGTACCTGCGAACAGGCTGCACACTGTTGCTATCAGTCACTGCTGAATGTGTTTACCGGGAAACTGATTGGTATTCGCATTGCCATTAACGAGGGACCAAGCGAATGAGAAGCGCAAAGAGCGTTTTATTCTGGTTGCCTTTTGGCCGTGAGATTGGTCTCGATCGGAATCCTGGTTCTGCCCTCGGCTGGGGCATCATCACGCTGCACTGCACCGGACTCGGACTGCGCTGGCGTGCGGCGGCTAGCAATTGTGTCGATAAATGAAGCTGATCGGATGCGATTACCGCAGTCGATAGTCGGTGAGGAGTCATCATCGTCAGGATCATCACTCGTCGTCGAGACCCGTTGTTACCAGATAGTATAATGTGTTGCCGTAACGTGCCACAGATAATTGTGGCGACTCGCGGAGAGGTGAAATGGGTGTTCCACGGAGCGGCCATCTTACCAACCTGACATTCCGGCCAGACATAACACAAAATGCACCTATTCGATAGCTGACGATTCTCAAGTTTGTGAAAATACAAGATCAACAACTGAACTTGCGATGCACAAGTTGATGGAGACAACTAAAAAGCTACTAAGACACTGCACTAACGAGCAAGAGGTCTCGGTCTAAACGACGTCAGATTGATCCTTGTGTCCCAACTCTCATTGAAGGCATACACCTCGATGGTCATTCTTTCTAAGACCACTTAGTACACTTCTTAGGACCGCGTCTACCGAGGCAAGGCGATTGGTTGGTGTCGCCGTCAGTCCGATGAGCGGGCATAGGGTAAACGACTCCCCCAGTGGTTACCGTCGGCCAGGCGATCGACACCGGTAGGCGCAAAACGACGTTACGATTGCTCGGGTGGCAGAAAAAAATACGGAGTTGAGCGTCGCTCGGAGCACGTAGCAGGCCGACTTGTGTTTCTTGCATGACGCCTGCTTTTTCAATTACGCCAGCACACTTTTCGAATGGGTATTTCTGTTCCTCTGCAGTCGCGTTGACTCATTGCGCGCGCACATTTTTCATTTGCAATTAGAGTGAGAAAATCGGCGATTGCGCGAATATGTCGCGCGGAAAAAATATGACCGCTCGCCTTTCTTTTGGAGGTCGCGCAATTTTGTATCGATTTTTGACCACAAAAAGTTAATTCGTCTTCTTGATAATGCTACAGTGAAACGCATTGAAGCATGTATATTTTCGAAATCGCCTGCGAAACCGCAAAACTCTATGCGAGTTTGCGCTAGATTTTGGTCACCGCACTTGGTTCGCTGTGCACAAGACGCTCGACTCTATGTTTCACATTTCGGCTGTTCACCAAATATGTGCGGTCAGGGCCAGTCGGCCCCATGAACATACCAATCAGACGTATTGATGTGTCTAGCACTTACATGTTTGTGTCATTATTTATTTTCTGAAGTCACCCAAAAAACAAAAACGGGCTCATGAGTATTCAACGTTTGACAGAGAATGCTGGTTGCCAGAGCCTTGCCAGAGCCTTGAATTGTGGCGTCGAACCATTTCCAAGCCAACGTCGTACAACTAGCGGATCACATCTCAATCTGCAAGCTCACAGAGTGCAGCCTTTGCCAGGCAAACATGTCGCATGTGTGAGTCCAGCTAATGCGAGACAATTCGCATATAACCTATAATCGCAATGTCACGTATTTGCTGTCAAAAGATTATATTTGCAGGCAACTTATACAAAGGGCTTATGTTATTACCAAGTAGCCAGCGTGTCACAGTGGTCAAAGCACGGCGTGATATAATGCCGAATGAAAGGGACACCGTGCGCTTTACATACAGGCAATTATAAATATTAGGTTGCACGCTAATGCACGGCAAGTAGCCAGTTGGACAAGCTATAATACAGCTTCCATGCGGAGGAAGCGTCGCCTTGTTCGTTCGCTATAAGGCGTTGCATCAAAACGCACCTCGCTAAGAGTTATAAGCGAGTCTTGAAAAGTGGCTCGCCGGTTTGTCGCAGTTCGCTTTCCGATTTCAGCGACTGCGGGGAGTCGTTAAGTTTTTTTTCCTGTTCGATGCATCCAGGCATTTTTCTTATTGAAAATATAACATGTGTACGCGACGGGACTAGCTGCGATAATGGATGCACCGTGCCTGTTTTAGGCCGAACCACTCAGCATGGCTATTAGCGCCGAAAGATCTAGACATTATATAAGATGTGTAAATTGACCAATTTTCGAAAATCTCTTTGTAAATCATCGCGCGGCAAATTGAATGTTTGGTTATAATTTAGAGTGTCAAAATTCTCTAGATGCGTGGGTGGGTCGGTCGTTTGGTGTGTAAGGTCGACGGCGTAGAGGAGGAAATATATTCTGATTGTATTCCAACGCATTCCTTTCGGGGGTCACCTCTCGTAAACTAGCCGCTTAACTATGGGATGACGTACTTCTCTAACACATTAACACAGGCTCAAAGTTAAACACAGAAATGTTGCAGGCTTACAACGGATCGCTTGTACCAATGTCGGAACAAACGCTGAGTACGAGCATAAATTTGCTCGTAAGTCAATATTTTGGGAGCTTGCCATATTGTGGCAAATTTATTTCGCATTGCCCTTTCGAAGGTTTCGCACGATTTATACCAACAGCACGAGATTATGAGCATACAACGAGCAATGCCTGTGCCTCATTTTCGGCCGCTGTATTTATATATTGCCAAAAGTATTTTCCCATAAATAAAGGCAGCCCATTGTAATTTCGCTGTATCCATTATAGATACATCTTAAACCTAGCACTATCACTCACCCTTAGCACTTCACAGTACCTACCTATGGGTATGGGTATCGTAATCTCATTCATAAAACATAATCACCCATTCTTCAGCCTCTCTCTGGGCCCCCAGCTGGGTACATCGCTGGAGCCCCGCTAGGCGCAGCCCGCCGAAGACCCTGTCCAGAGAGGCGTAGGGAGACGCAGGACTGTTCGTGGAGGCGCAGGCAACCAATTACCGTTGCAACCCGGTCAATTATAGGTGCTCACATAGGTGCTCGGGTTGGCGTACACATGTTACTTTGACATAGCCAAGACGTCGATCGTGGCAGCTGTCTTTCGGGGCCGTGTGTATGGTGACTCAACCCGAGTACCGCACATGAGTTTATATACTGCACACAATAAGGAGATTACGATAGGGAATCTTATCTTTAGAACCAATTATAGGATATTAAGCCTAACAATGCCAAGCTAAAAGGATTAATCTCCAGAATTTCACTGGCGCAGTGCTGACGGACTCTTGCTAAATGGAAAAGGAAAGTCGGCCAGATTTCTCCTCAGAGTTTTCCAGTATAGTTTTCCCAGAGCAAGGTGTGGCAATTTTAACCGAAACACTCTGCAGTGATACCAGTGGGCGTACAATGGGCTCAGGGCTTCTGTACCTCGTTACCACGGGCACCTCTTCGAAGCGCGACGAGGAAATACATTCATTTTGTGTTCACAATAAAGGAGATGGTTTACCGTGTCATAATAAGTTGGCTATTATTGCGGCCACACACGTCGGGCGCCTTGCAGTGTTATGGTATCTGATAGCAAAACCTACAAGCACTCCGCGTAAATCACAGCGACGGATAAAATGAGGCGCTCGCCTTCCTTTTGGTGCGCGTCGTCCCGGCCGAGCGCGGAGGAATCTTAAGTTATGTATGTAATTCGTAATTTGTTGCTGGCGGTTCGCAACGTCGACTGTGCCCTTCCCCAAGCAGGCTTCGTATCAGAATTGGACCCTTTAGCAAATATTTAGCATAGTACATGAATTGTGCCATCTTGGAATTATGTCTGGCAGAGTGATCTTGATTTGCGATTGCATACAAAGTGAGTGTGCTCGAGCGCTAACATGATCGAGAGACTCGCGTAACAAGCAACGATTCCTCTGGCAATGATGCGCCGTTTGCAGATAAGACAGGGATGAGCAAAGCCATTGGTCAAATCGCTCAAGAGGCGCGGAAAACAATTAGAACGCATCGCAAATTAGGAGTGAAGTTTCCTTCTTCACGCCGTAATTAAATCGTATTTCTCGTGAGTCTCCGGGAGCGCTGGCAGCATGTACGCCTCTGTGGAAGGTTCCTCCTCGTGTCCTCGCGCCACTCTTTGGTCCACCTGACTCTTCCGGCTGTCTTCGCCTAGCAATCTCTTGTCGCATCTGTAGCTCGCATGACCCGCGGTGCATTCGCCAATCTGCTCAGGCCATCGCCGCTGCCCGCGCAGCTCATTACCAATGCATATCTCACTTTTTATCCACATGAACGCGCCCGTCGATAATTCGCAATGGAATTTTAAACGCGAGTCCGATTTATGCGTCGACAAGACTGATTGGGTTTGACAAAACAATTTGCTTTATTCAAATATTGCGCTCTTCCCCGTAGGTATCGGAGTTTCAAGCATCCAATCTGCATACGAAAAGAAAATTGATTTTACTCGCCGATAAAATGTTGGTTGCTTGGGTTCATCGAATTCAGCGAGATCCGATCTCTCTGATATCGTCTTGTGGCCACAAAATTTTGTCGCTTTCATGGATCGTAAAAAAATGGCAATTTCATTTGTGCGGGTCGTTAGATTTCGGTCCTCCGATCTTCAACGAATTACAACCTGTTTTCGTGTCGCGTCGTAACTCATCGGATGGTTTCGCGATTCTCACCGCTGCATGCGATCGCTTCTCGGTGAGTCGGGGATCTCCGTGGCCAAGCCGCGCGCAAAATAATTGCCAATCTTGGCAGAGTTTCATACTCCTACCATCTCCCAGTATCTACATCATGATGGCTTCTTTGCGAGGCCACAGATCGGATATACCTAGAGGACGTACAGCTCAAATTAGGCCTTTTAGGGTTGCCATTTCGATACCGTGGATTTAATTAATTCCATACTTTTTAAGTGGTTTTATGGGCCCATTAAGGCGTATCTTCAAATCAGACTCAATGTTTCTTACAGGCTTATAACGTCACATTTCATGCTGCGCGCCGTAGGAAAATTAAGCACATTTTTTTTTATACCAAAACTACGCTTCATGAACACCGTATATAAGATTTTCACTTTCCGAAGATCTGACGTCTAAACTGAAAAGATGTGCGATACCATCGACCACGTACACGTCGTCTTCCTCGATTCCCTAAAAAAACTCGTGTCGTCGGCAACGTGGGAACGTCCCCGCATCGAGGGACACGCTTCCGGAGAACGCTTATCATCTTGTATTCAAAACTGATTGACTCTCATTGCTACTACACGGAGGCGATAAACAAGAAACCTTCCAAAATTCTTAGCATCGACCGACTCATTCATACCTCGTGGACTCATGACGACGCTGGGACGGGACATGCTGATCAGGGGTAGCTGCCGAGGAGGTACAGACGTTGTTTGTATGTGCATCCACACGTACTGCGGCGGAGACAATGTCTCGACGTGGCATGATGGATGAGTGGGTGGAGAGAAGATCGCTTCGATACCGTCTTCGGGTTCGACGACGTCGCGGAGTCGTCCGTCTTGGCGACGGCGAGTGCAGTCACGTCGTGGTTTCTTGAGATCATTGGTGCGAGGGAGTGGTTTCTTCGCCTCGCGATAACAAAATGCAGGACATGGTCTCTCAGGATATGAAAGAGTTATCGGTTTCTTGTTTGGCAAGGGAGCCAAGGGATGGGTAGGTGCGATATACGTTCGTCTCACAAGCGAACTTCGAGAAATCGCTCCTCGCCATTTTTTAGTCTTCTGCAGATTTTCACGGCTGCAGAAAATTATATATATTTTTTTTATTCAAAACATTTGTGATTTTGGTGGCAGTACCCACTGCTAATTATAGACAGGCAATAAATAAATTATTTTCGATGAGCCATTACGATAACGTCCCGCAATTTAAATTCCACCGTAAAAATAAATCTACAATGTATATTTTTTAATCGATTCGCGGGCGATTCTGCGAGGAGAGAGATGTGTAAGTGGTTGTATACGCCGACCACGCCAAGGTCGGCTAGGATGTCGATGCAGGCAAGGCTGGTCCGGTGGCTGGCCGGACACTAGAGATGATTGAACGCCTTCCTTGCAGCAAGCGCAGACCTAAGGACCCTCGCCGCTCTGACCTCACCTTCTGCAGAGCGCATGGCCATCACCGACGACCATTACGCCCATAAACGGAATCGGTATGGGCATGTAATTTTGTGCAAAATGAGTAGGTACCGCGCGCAGGTCGTAATGGAGGCTGCGGAATGGACGTTCGCGTTTATCCGAATCGCGAATTGTTGTGCGGCAATCCGCGCGATCGTAAAGAGTAATTTTCATTGGCCGTGTAGATTAGAGTCATCTGAAGTCGCCTTTGGAGGCCATACGTCTTGAAGAAAAATCGTAGGATGGTTTGGCGGTCGTGGCACCTATTTTAAAACCTATAAACACGACGATCAGAGTGAAATTTTTAATACACCCTTAAATTAAAAATAAACACATTTTTTATGTGACCACTAAATGAGGTAAGGCCGCTGTAAATAAGTCCCGGATGGGTTTCAGGACAACATGTTGCCATTGGGTTTATGCTATCGCGGCCGGGACTCGAAGCGGTGTTCATTTAAGGCGGGTGAGTAATGAATTGGGACGTTAATGACCGGGTAGAGATGACCCGCGATTAAAAACGCTTTGATAGCCGGTGCCGACGCCGCGGTTGCGCGCAGAGCGAGAAGCGGCGATGGCCGGTAACGGCAGAGCGACGAGGAGGGAACGCGACAAGCGGTCGTACCTATATACCTAGCTCGCTAACAATCTCTGTGTTCATTTCACGCTGAACTAAGGCACCGTTTAGAGGGATAAAGATGTAATAAAGATGTACTTGTATGCCGTACTCGTACACAGCTACTTTCGAGCTGCTACTCTGAACACGAATAAGTTTTTGGCTTGAGCTTTGTTTTCCGCTTTTAAAATCCCATCGGAATGAAGAGATTTCCGCGTGCAGCGGGAAAAGTTTTCCCGCGGTTTTCCGCGTGTCTTGGGGTTGTAATTACCCCGACCGAGGTTTCGCCCGATGGGCCGTCGGTAGCGCCGTGACGGGGGATCGATCCCAGTTCGGTCGTTACATTCGGAAAGAGTGGAATATAATTAAGAAATCTCGCCGCGGAGATTTCGTTACATCTTTTTAATTGACAACAGCTCTGAAAACTTGTTACATTTCACATGGCTTAGGTCCGAGGACAAACATATGAAGAGCTGGCATTCGTTGTTCAGTTGGCGATCCCTTTGTCATCTGGGCTGGACAGTGGTGGCATCCAGGAAAACTTCATCAAAGACATTAGTATCGTCAAAGTATTTCTTCACGCAAAGAATATAAAATACCCAAATGAATTTGACGACACACCAAATGTTGCACTTCCTATAGCTGGGTCATGACAAGCTAGTTTTCGCCATGGCCCATTCGGCTAAAATTTCAACAAGTGTAATAAAAATTAGACATTCCGCCACACGCATCTATAAAATAATATGCAAGCCACGATGCGCGATGGCCGCTACTTTGTATGCGTGCCGAGTGCGTACGGGGTGCGTACGGGGTGTCGGACTACGGGTCGCTGACAAAAACACAAAGGGTGATCGTATATACGCTACTCCATCCGCAGCACTGTTTGTTTTTATATTTTATTGCTTTGTATAATAATTTAATTTCTTTTTTTCTCTTTACACATACACATGCAGACATATAATAATTAATTTGTATTCCGTGCGTAATGCTCGATGTGCGTACGTGTGCGTTGGCTCCTGGGAAAGTGTCAACGCTGTGGGTGCGTACGGAGCGAGCATGCTGCCACGCACTCCGCACGCACTTCGACAAACAATTGCCATTACGATTCTAATGAGTTCCGTCCAAGAGGCATGTGTTTTACACGCTTACACAGCTCCGTGCTAATCGAAGGGGCCGGGAAACTGCATGGAAACCAATTGTTTGTTTCTTGGTACTTTTTTAGCCAAATTAATTTGGTAAATGGATTCCGCAATGGGACCCGGAGGATTGTTACAAAGGGAGAGACCATGGTCGGTGCTTGTGCGCACATTTTTGTACTGAAATTTGCCCGCAAAGGGCAGGCGCTCGGCGTAAATAAGTGAGTTGTCTGCTGGTCGGGCTGGAGCTTCGGTCTCTGCCATTGTATTGTCACTCGCCCTCGTCGACTTCTCTCTGCGTATCGACGTCTTAAACCAAAGCACCACGATTGCTAATAATGATTTCAAAGAAAAAGTAATTTGTTTAATGTCTTGACTGCACTTTTATTGAACGGCCATTGAATTTATTCCAACTGGCCCGCAATGGCTGCATTGTCAAAGTGTCAATTTCAAGCTAGACTCAACCCACTTTCTTATTGGCGGCTAAAGAAGGAAGAGAAGTACATTTGGGTTAATCGGATGCGGCAATGTTACCATGCTGACCATCGTTAGGAAACACAGAGAGAGGCACCTGCGTCAAGCTTCTAGAAGGAAACGTCTTGTAAGTCCCCAAAATAGTCTAGTTCGAACCCGGCTCCTCGACCCCTCAGCTGAACGAAATCGTACACATGTTTAGTTGTGTTCGGGAGAGAGGTCGGAGGGATTAAAGCTAGTACAAAAACTTCTTTTACCTTGCTTATCAATCTCTTGTTAGTATGGGTTTGAGGAGGAATCCCATTGTTCGAGTTTTATCGTCCTTCGGAAGGCACGTTAAGCCGGTGGCCGCTGCTCTTCCCATGAGTAGACTACACGGGTTTTCACAGGGACTCTTCTTATAGGCTATTTTAGGTGTCTCTTCATCCTCATCATCACCCACTCCTTCACCGATGCTAATAGGTCAGCGCCACAGGGCCCGTTGTAAAAAAAATCAAAGAAACACAAAAAAATCTACTAAACGGCAACGTGTGCCTTCGTCGACCCCATGCACTTGACGTCGTACACCCTTGGCGCTGGCCGCATGCTCTCGACGCATACCCGTGACAGGCATTGTCGGTCCAACCTGTTTTTCACGTGTCCTGATATTCAAATGATGCCGCCTGGCTGCAAAGTGCAACGGATGCATTTTGTCGATGCAGGTTGCACTAGTTTTCGCTCTCTGCTCGGCGCGCGCTCATTGTTCACAAAGATCACGCTTGCCCGGGACAATTTGCTGTCTTGTGCACGGCTAATGTGTCCACGTGATCCTGTTTCTGCGAGTTTTTTTTTTGCTGTCTTGCTCACCGGCCAAGATGGTGGATTGTTATAAGTTACACGAATGCTGGTTTCCGAGAGCGAGTCTTGTTGTTCTGTTGTTTTCTCCGTTGCTCGTCTCCATGTGGCCGGGAGGGAAAAATATGAAACGACAAAAATGAGATCTGACGTTTCGATTTTTTCCCACACTTTGTGGCTTTTAGAATTTACATAGCTGCATCATTCACCGAAAATTATATTATCTTTGGTAAATCAAGCAGCCACGGAACCGTCTCTAGTCTTGGCAGAAAGTTACAGAGACTTTTTCACTCTCAGAGCGGTCGTCACATTCATTTCGACACTGAGCAGTTAATTCCGAAGCGGATATTTTATGATTAATTTTGGGAATGTCAATCTCGTAGAGGAGTGACGATCCTCGTCTGTTTTACGATCTCATTATTTCTACGTCCACGTACGAAGCACCTTCTTCTCATGCTTCCGTCGCGCCTGATTTCTCATTTGATAAAAATTACTCGTTCATTCATGAAATGTAGTTTGCGTTGACAAATTACCCCCGCGAGGAGACGGAGTTATGTCTTAATACGAGAGCCATCTTCCAAGAAAGTCGAGACCGCGCCGCGATTCGGTGGGCGCGATACGAGCCAACAGCTGTCATCCCTTTCATCAAAAACAAAATCCACGGCCATAACTCGCTCGCTGGGCCCGGCGATTAAGATTTCAACCTTCAGATCTTCCCATAAGAAAACTCGGCGTGGCGGTGAGAGAAAAATCAAATCACTCCCGGCATAAACTAACAGAAACGACGCACAGAAATATCATAGAGTGAATCTCTGCTGGTGAAAAACCTACCTGATGTGAATTGAAAATTAATTAACTGGTCATGATTCCGTGCTAATCACAAAAAGATGTGCTGGTCTGGTGTCATAGCATAGGTTATAAGGTACCCAAGCTAGCGCCTGGTCTATCGGCACCGAATCCATCTTTCGTCCACCTGCTTTAAGCCCATAGATCAGGCGCGTTGCGATTGGGTGCTATGGGTGCTGCTGGCTGCCGGACAGGATGTGGAGACGACGAGAGAAGCATAATTTAGAGGAGTCCACGGAGAGGCTCATCGTTCGACCGGTAGCACCCAATGAATCCCAAGTGGTGACATCGGGACAATCGGCTACCGGGGCGCACCTGGTGGCGATGTCATTGCTGCCAACTTTGACCTCTGCGGCGTGGAGTGTGCCGGGCAAAATGGTCGCGAATCGCTTCTCACGGAATACCCGCGGGTGTTTAAAATTCGCTAATTTAACTCTTTGACTTTTGTGTGTAATGTCCTGCTGGCTGGGCGATTTTTTCTCTTTCCAATTATGTTCAGAGAATTTATTAAAAAATATCGCGCGCGGACATATTTTTCTCTGTAGCAAAACTTTTTAAGAGAATAATTATATTCTAATACTCGTACAATAAATTATCCCGCGCTGCGAGATTTATTCAGCAATTTATCCTTTTCTCGATAACCTTGTATCTAAAAGAAAATATTAGCTGTAAAATACTTGGACATTTTACAGGTACTTTACATGTAATTAGGCAGCAGAAAAATTGTTGATGGCAAATCTTGCGATTGTTCTTTTTTTTTGGTTTGTCACCCAAGTTTTAGAAAATTTGGGCTCAACTTTGGAAACAAGTGCCGAGCGACTCAAATGTAAACACGGCCTGCCTGAATCTGTAATAGCGTGTTGACAGGCCATTCACTGACATTTATCGTGACGCTTGTCTTGCAAATTGTTACACAACATCCGTAGAAATTAATATACGACCAAAAAAAACGCTAGTTGAAGAAAACCTGACAACTTTTCATTGAGAAAGCAACCGGGCGACGCATGGTGGCTGGGAATGCAGATTGTACGAGCCTACCGGCCATGCAACTCACATGTAGCCACAACGTCCACTCTCAGCAAGAGAATACAAGTTTCAAAGCACCCTACATGGTGTCCATTCGCCGAGACGCGCCGGCTTTATTGCTGAATTGTACCTAGAGTAGAAACAATTTAATGCCAATATCGATCGACAGACAATGACACAATGTTTCAATAATAGCTCCTCGGGATCGTACCTACGTAAAACACACCAATTATGTATAGTACCGGTACCACTGTTGGCAATTACGTGTTTTGCAGTCGCGCAAGACGTTTGAATTGTGCAGCACTGCACTGGTCGGGATGAATTATCATATTATCGGCTTTTACATCGACGTGGGTTTTATGGATGGGATATAAAATCAATTATTTTTAATTGGGTCGTTCTGCGAACATGTGTAGAGGTAATGAATCGCATGAGTAGAACCAATTGCTACTGGTTTGCAAGTCGAGAGTGATTCGATTGAGCGACATCAAAGAATCGGCACAGAGAATGATTTGTTCCTCCGCGAGGCCAACTCGCTCCACGCAGAGGAACCTAAAGATAGTTGAACGTTCGGGGACGTTCTCACAGGCATCGATCGGTGGTCGGCTAAAAATATGGAGCACACGTGAATTAATCAAGCGATCGCACAAGGAAAGGTGCATGTACATCATGTATTGATCAGAGCGAGACATTATATAAAAGCTCATGCTGGCGAATTTCCTATGCACAGAAAAGTGTCACATGCGATTAGCCATTCACATGGGTAGCATTGAAAGCAAGTGATGTGCGATCGCTTCTCGGCGTGCCTGGCGACGTCGATCGCGATTCCCGAGCGAGCGTCTCTCTGCCATTCACCTTTATTGTAATTCCGTAGTCTCTCCTTTTCAACATTGCGGTCGGCAATGTGCACCATTAACCAAAATATCCCGCGGCAATTCCTTTTGAGATTGGGGAATCTCTTTGGGATTGTGTATAACCCTTTCCCTAATGGGTGCTAATGTCGTACAAAATAAGGGTGTCGTACGGGTCGGTCCCGGGGCATCATCAATTCACTTCTTCGGTTGCTCGCAAAGAGGCCTTGTAGCCCAAGATGGTTGGTACATCACTCAATTAATGACGCCCATGGTTGGGGATATGGAGCGATATTCGTGGGCCACCGGCAGTTTTCTTTTTTTTAACGGAGCGTGTTTAATTTGTGATCCGGGTGACGTGCGTTTTTGCGCTACCGTTTCAAATTTCTTTGCCTGATTTATTATCGCTTGAATGATAAATGCACTTGCAATTTTGGTCTTCTGCGTCGGCTGCTAATAAGGCAGCGCTAATTTGCAACGTCGGTTCTTGCGGGCACTTCGTTGCTCTAGCCTGCTTCGTTTTTACCCCGCCGATGATGGAAAAGGAAGTGCGTATATACACACGCAATTAAGCGTATGGCGGTTAAGTTCAATGAAACTTATTATGGATTAATTGTAACAGTTCCAATGCTTCCCACGGATCGCACTTGCGCAATTAACTTGGCTGCAAACCGATGCAAAGTAAATTCGTCGCGAAAAAACGCGCTGTCGATAGACTGTATATTAAATTAAAAGGTAAAAGGACTTTGAACGCGAAACCAATGGATTATGGCTCAAAGTTGACAAACCATTTTTTTACACCCGGACTAACCTGTCATTATGTTAGGCAGTGTCATTAAAAAAAAAAAGTCGATTCCCTTTCATTCACCATTTCCCTGTGGCTGCTAGGTAATCCGTGTTTGACACGTCCTGGCCATCGGTGACTTCGACGTGGAACGCTTGGCGCCGGTCAGGACGTCGCGTTAATCCTGCGAGTCCTTGGTTCGGGTCCCCGGCCGCGCCGCGGTTGACAGTTGACGCTAAGCCCACTTCACCCCACCCCAGCCCAGCCAAGCCCACCCCAACCATTTCACACTTGACTGACTCGCCTGCACCTCGGGACCCGGAGCACAACTGCATTTTTTAAAAAGGCTTTTGTGGTCATGTGTCAGCCCTGCCACGGAACCGATTCTTTTAAGCGCGCCCCTATAAAAAATCTCTGTTTGAAATTTGAGAAAGAAATGGAGTGAAAACCTGTAAGATATAAACGTCCGTCGAATGGCTTACGTTCCGCCCATGAAACTGCCATTAAGTGCTTTACCGAAGATGTGCCAAGGAGCTGCTTGGGAGGTTTCCCGGATTGTTCTGTGTCCACGCGAGGACCGTGACGTCCCGCCACGCAAATGGGACAAGCCGGAGTGAGCCATCACTCAGTGATGAAAGCACAACTTCGACCGATCCTGGTGTTTCAATTTCATACTTCCACATTTGTGTATGAGTCATGTGACCTGTCAGTTTTTAACGTCACACACATATAGGCGTCTTGTTTATTTTTTTTTCTTTGTCAGCCGACACAAAAGTCCAATGAGAAGAATTGAGGGCTGCAAAGGGACAAAGGTGCATCAAGTTTTGCAGCATGTGAGGGGTCTGATGTCGTAAAGCAAGAAATAACAAACATCTCATTGTGTTTCCAGCCGTAATTCGATTTAAAAAAAGTAGTAAAAAGCACGAGACGTCTTGGCAAGTTGGTTTTGTTGATGCCACCGTTACTTACATTACAGAAAAGTGTAAAACTAAATCGTGTCGTGTGCAATTTTAATCATCTCGGGAGAAACTTGCTCTGAATTTTTATATGCGCGCGCTCGCAATGTTATATGTTTCTCATGGCACATGTACCTATATTTACGTAAGTTATGTGTACACGTCTTATTACTTCTGCTTAACCTTATTACGTGACTCTAATATCTATTGTCCCCCAAGTGAGAGCGCCCCCACTCCCCCACCGTCCTTCCACCACAGCTGCTCATTGCAAATGACTAGCTTTATGAGCGCCCAGGGGATGGCGCAGCGGACAAGCGCAGCCAGGGTGCAGGGCTGCGCAGTGCATGCACCCTATTTCCTCGTTGTAAAGCACATCGGTATACTGTGGCGCCCTGTGCCACTGCTCCGGCAACTAAACGGGGTCGAGAGCTTGGCTGGAGTTTGATGTTGTTTACTGGGAGGAGCTATTGCATTTGGTAGATTGTAACCCTTCAATGTATATGGCAGACCAGGTGCATGCACTGGGGAAAACGGTTTCCCGACAACTTTGTGTTGAGCATTTTCACTCATTGAGAATTGAAATTGATCGATAAATGCAGGTCGGGTGGAAATAATTTCAACCCAGAAACGTGGAAAATAACTATGCAAAGTACAGAGCGTTGCGATTTGGATTAAAGAAGGAATAAACATTTTCCGTCGATTATTTGGTTTTTTGACTCAATTTTAGAGACAGCGGCGCTGCAGCAGACATCCAATTTTCTGCTCGAATTACTTCAGACCACTCATTCCAAATCGTCTTTCTTCTAGGCTTCGCGACCACTTTTCCTTCGGAAACGCCTCACATTTCGGAAAAGCGCTCGCGGAAAATTCGCGCAATACCTTTCCGCGAGCCTCTCGACGAACCCGCACACCGAGAGAGCAAAGTGAATTATGCAAATCGCGCTGCCACCTGTCACGCCGTCGCGAAGAGTGCGACGATCGATGCATCGCGTCGTCGTCGTCGTCGTCGGCGGCGGCGGCGGAAGGAGGCGTGCCTTGGCGCGGCGCAGTCTCCCCAGCGGTGGGCCGAACGCCAGGGACCACGTGGTCGAGCCGTCACCGCTACAGACTCCGCCTCCCAGCGACGCGTCGTCAGGCAGCCTCCAGCGGCGGCGGCCCCAAGTCTGGACCCGCGCTCACGGCAGTCTCTCCACGCTTCGCGCCGCGAGACGACCGACCGGCACCCTGCGAACCCAACGCGACGCTCACGTGCTCCCCGACGGTTGACAGCCCCGCGTGTTGGCCGATGTGTGCTCGGTTCTAGGAGGGTAGCGACAGTGCTGCCGCCGTCACCGCGTGGATTCGAGTCGCCGTGGTTTTGTGCGAGCGTTTGACAGTTCGGTAGAGTGAAGTGTGTGTGCAGTGGACGCTGATTTAGCTTCTTGTGAACAATTTGATAGAAAATATCGGTTTCTTGTGTGATTTACGTTGGCTGGGAACGTATCCGCGCGTCGCTAGTTTTCAAGCTCATCGTTACAAATTGTCGGTCCGAGTTTTTTTTGATAAGTCGTGACGATCAATTGAGTTTTCCACCTCATTTCCCGCGAGCAGCGACGTGAAAAGTGCGCGAGTTATCGCCAAGGAAAACCGTCCAGTGTTCATCGTCGCAATCGCCCGTAGTCTGGCCGCGATGACCTAAGCCTGAGCAACGCCCTCCACGTCCCGTGCGTTGCTCGGCGTCCCTGTGCGGGCGAGGTCTTGATGCATAGCGTGGTCGACCATCGCGGCTTCGACCTGGATCATCCAGGCAACTTCGCGTCGTCGCCGTGGGCGGCGGCGGTGCTGGGCCATCACGCGGCCGCCGCCGCCGTCGGGGGCGCCGTCGGGGGCATGATGAACGCCGCCGCCGACCACCACGGCTACCCGCACCCGGGGGCTGCTCACGCGCACCACCAGGGCGGGCAGGGCGCCATGCCTATGGACCTGCATGTGCCGCAGGGATTCCCGTACTACAGGTAGGGAGTGCGACGCACGGAGTTCAGGGACTCGATGTCGAAGTCGAACGTAGGGCGGTTTGCGCGAAATGGCCTTATAATTGGAGTTGCAGTTAGGAAGACAAGGCGAAAAACCAGGGAGTGATTTGACTAATTGAATCTTCATCTAAGAGGTCCCGTCTAAGTTGCGAATCTTAGAGCGATCCATCTTGGTGAATGAGAGTGATTTCACTGGTTAAACCGATTTCAAACTGACGCGGTGCTAAGCAAATGAGATGGGATGGAGTTCGTGGGTCAGGAAATAATCTGAAGTGTATAGAAGCAGATTTTATTAAAGGTTTGGGTTTTGGTCAAACATCGGCCAAAATCTCAAACGGGCATGACAAGTAATTTAATGATAACTGTCAACTAATGAATGAAGAAATTTGAAACTAACCTCGAAACCGATGCGATTGCCGATAGGCAGACTTTATTGACAGAAGACTAATCTCTTCAGAACTGGGAGCGATTCTAAAACACAGCTTTTACGCTGTAAATAACGTAATAACGTCTCCGAAAACGACCGGGAGTTAAACAATTCCGCCCTTCTAACCACAAGCCCCGTGCGTTCAAGTCACTCGGGTCGGGCACCCGTCGCCGCAGACCGACCGACCGTGCGGGTACAACAACTGGGCGAGCGATTCTGACAGGTGTGTGACGTCCGATCTGTCAGCCGGTGTTAATTGTCACCCATTAGCGCTTGGCGTGAAAATGCTATCACTTCCCGCAATCTGATCAAGTCACGCAACGCGCGCTCGCTGGCCAACATGCGATCAGCGTTCCCGGCGATCGGACTGGACATCGCCGGGCAAACAGACTGGTCGGCCACCGCACTCGGAACCGACCTCGCACGTTGACCATCGACTAACGTGCGATCGCAACGCGTTTAATGAATTGAACATTAGTTTCACGTGCGGTTTGCGATCAGATGCATTCACTACAAGCGGATTTTAGCGGGGGATTTCCATAATTCGTAGTCCGGCATGTGGACCGCTCCATCGAACGCGGTTTCTTATAGAAAATGGAAACCACAAGGAAACTTTTTTCGTTCTCCAGAATACAAATCGCTTTTCCACGAAACACTTTAATTTATCGTTGACACGAATATTAAGCCGCAGTATTTAGACAAGTATTTCAATCTTAACACCTGTAGCTGTGACACGACCGAAGTGCCTTACAAATGGCACGCATCCATTGGGCCGGTGCCCGTGTCGCGGCCGCTCGCCGTGATGGATTGCCGGGCGACGCGGGGCCTCGCGGAGGCTGTGCGACATGCTCGTCCTCCTCGGGTAGCCGTCGGAGCGCGGTGCGCGTTGATGGATGCGCCCTTTTGCGGTGACTACAATGTGCAGCCGCCGTGCGCACCTGGCGTAATGTAGGGAATCAATCAGAGGCGTGGATTAACACGCGGGGCTTATCGCGCGACGCCATGGCCGATGTCGGCGTGAACGTTTAGCGACCTTTTGCGTGCGAGGGTGAAGGGTTAAGAGTTAGCAGTAGTGTTTTTTTTTTTTTTTAGATGTCCGACGACCTCGTGCATAAAATTAGCGTCAATTTGCTCGCATCCAGAGTGCACGGTGAGAAATCGTTCTGATGTTTCGAGCAAAGATGGCTGTGCTTTGATGGATTCTGTTCCTGGTCTCGCATGGTTTTTGTCACAAAACCGTTGGTCGGTGGATTGATTGTATATATTTTGTTGTAGCCGGAGAGTGGCCAATGCATAACGCGTCTGATCGATCGGTTCACTAATATGTACAGACAAGAGTTGACAAGGCCGATTCATTGTCGTCTAGCGGGGCACTGGTCGTTGTTGTCGTACCAAGCCGCATGGTCGAGTCTGGGACACTTTTTGGACGCAGCCTGACCGGTCCGCGTGCGGCGAACGAAAAACTTGGTACATTATTATTTCAATGGTGATACGTTTCTTGTGCTCGTTTTCTCGTGTGGCCGTTGCTGCTGCTGCTGTTGCTGCTGCAGCGTTCGGTTTTTGAATCTCCTTGACAGGAAAATTATGACGGAATTAGTCTGGCTCGATTAATTCCCGGCTCTTTTGTATAATTCAGCGAGTTTGAAAGACGCTTCGCCTGGCTTAGGATACGTTTCGACTTGGCTAGTTTATCTTTGGGAGTGAGCTACGCACTGTGCAGCGCGGTTACCGCTAGGCCCATCCTTCATATTCGCCGGATTTGGACGCTTTTTTGCAGAGCAGTTCCATTTTAAAAAGTAGGCAATGCTAAAGGGAAAAAGTGCTCATGACAATCAATCGAAAGACCGCACAAGTAGCGAAGAGAACAGTAATCTAATTAAAAAGTTGCCTGATATTTGAAGGTTTCATGGCAGCAAGTCGAATCTGGACGTCGCGAGATGGTCTGCGTTCCTCGCAGTCACTCCTAGATGACATGGCCGTCGCCGTTGCAAGGAAGAGCTCGACAAGTAGTCTTAATATCTGCGCAATTAGCTCGCAAAGTCATCGTAAATTGCCACTAATGGTCCATGGCCGACGAAGCAACAGCTTATGCCCACTTTGTCCGAATACCGCTTGTCAGCTTTCATTATGCCCGCGTTATTTATGTGCACCTTACGTTTGATTATGAGCTTGCGCTGTTGCAGGATGTGTTCATTTAAGACTGGTGATAACGCCCGTGGAAATCATCTTGTTAACGTGACAAACTCACTTGAAAAAAACGACCAGTATTTTTGTGATTCTACATCTCATTTAGATCAAATTTGAGCGTCAAAAGCAGCTGATGTTTCTGGATTCAATAGTAAGCGCTTATTGGTTTATCGACAAAGATTCGGTTCCAGGTTCTGATGGTGTCTTCTGTGTTACGATCGGCTTATGGACCAAGTTTTTTTTTTATTTTTTATTTTATATATTATCTAAAGTATAGGAATAGAACAAGCCAAGGTGAAACTGTAAGCTCCGTGAAGTTCGATTGAATGCAAGAAAAAAAACTCTGGATCGAGGTTCGATGGTGTAAAATGAAAGAAAAAAAAAAGAGAGTAGCCGATAGACACGGCTAAATAACACCTTCACACATCGCAGCATCTTCCATTCTATGGTCTCGGTGGACCGATCTGAACGAGTGCAACCCTTTCATCGATAAATATTGTGACGTGATCGCAATTGTTGGGACCCCACACTCTCGCGGCTCCCCGAGTTCTTTTCAAAACGAAAATTTGGCCAGGCGATTCTTGCCATGGGGTTGCTTTCAAAATCTGCAGCGTTACAAACTGCGGCTGTGTGCTCGCGTTTTTGGCAACTCAGAAAAACATTGCGCACCTAATTTGCAAAAACGTGTTCTCGTCTATTTTACAAGTTTATTTGTGGGGTTAGTTGCACCTTGATCTCTTGTCAAGCTCTCTTGGTCTTGTGCCACCTTGCTCGTGCCAGCAAGACTTGGAAATTAACTCCGATAGTCACGCTCTTAATTTCAACACCACATTTTTATTCATGGGCTGTAAAAAAAACTCGGTGATTTTAACCCGACACGTCAGTCATTTGACAAACTAATCGTAGCTAAATGACAATCTCATCATTAAAGGATTAACACCAAGGGATGACAAACCCTTCAGATTTTTTGTATCCTTTTAATCCTTGTGTAACTCCGATCCTCGAGCAGGGATTACGTTCGTCCTGAACCTTCCTCGGCGAGTCCTGATCGTCTGCAGCACGCATTCTGTCTGAATTGGCAGTCCCCGTGAAAAGTGCACTCAGGTGTAAACGAAGATGCTGCCTTTGTGTTGCTTTGCGTGTCGTCGCTGTGGCATGGTAAAGATTAGACACTGAATGTGCGCCAAGATCGATCGTACTATTAAAATTTTCAAACCCCTTTTTCGATCATGTGAAAAGGATGTGGTTTCGGCTCTAATCTTAAGACGCAAAGTAATTTCTGGCTTCTTCAGTACGGATTTATTGATTTATAGGCGACTCTATAATGGATCAGAGGCCGGTAATTGAGGTAGGGAATATAATTTAGTATCGGCTAGTAGAAGTCGTTACGAGCAGTGCCCCGACTGCCCTTGATAACGAAAATTACGCATTTTAAATTACAATATAACAAAGAAAGGCAAAAAAAAAAAAAAAAGTTGTAATTCGTTTTCGTGTGCTTTGAAAGTATATAAGTACACGGGTTCAATACTTGGTTACCGCACTAGCGTTCTGAGCAGTAAAATTTGGGCACTTGAAACCTCAACGAAAATACCCGTGTGAATAAGAAGAAAAAAAAACACTCTATCGTGGTATCACTGTTCCACGAAGTTGACAGAGCGCCTCCGAGACCAATGATGCAAGTTCTTTAGCATATGTTTAAATTCAGAAATGAAATTGATATCAAATGGGCGATGTTACCATTATGATAGCAGAGCTTTGCACAGAATGCAAGACGCACTATCTGATTGCACTTGGGCACGTGTTGTATTATCCTAGAGTATAGAATGCACTCGTTCGCGCTAGATTTAGAGTACTTACTTTCGATGTACATTGCAGCACGGATAGCCAACGGATAGCGATCTGATTCACTGTCAATGTTTTACATACGCATCGGAGGCTACTTGCTGTAGGATGGCAGCACCCATGGCAGCACCCAGCCGCATATATGGGACATTAAAAAATCATGCATTTATCAGTGTTGTTGTAAGAGATTACAAGGAGCTTGTAGAGGTAATGAGATTTCTATCATATTATGCACTTGTATTATAAAGCTGCACTGAAATAAGAGAAATAAACGCGGTGTGGTTTGCTACTAGCGTTAGATATTTCTAGACAGCAAATAGAAATCGATTGATTTTTTTTTTATGAAAAAACTTCTTTGCTAAGAAAGTTATCGAGTGAATTATTATTATTGCGATAAGTATTATTAATCTCGGTGAAAAGTTTTTCTAAGAAATTGAAAATCAATTAAATAAATATCTTCGTTGTCGTTGTGACAATCGTAGGATACCTATTTGGATCAAGGATTTATCAAGTTAGTCGTCCAATGAGATTTTGAGGCTGAAAGCAATAAAATCGATTGAACTCGAAGAGTATTATACAGATAGGCGAAGTTATCGACATATTCTTAAAGAGAGTTTACATTCCTAGCTGATAAAAAAAAAAACAAGCTTTTATGTTCAAACCCTGTTTCGATGAGATTTTGGCCGTATTCGTTCACAAAAGCCGCGGATTGCATAATGAAGACTGCATAGAATATCGCTAGTAAAGCAATAAGCAATATTTACCGAAGCTAATGCCTTGCACACGAAAACTTGTTCGATCTGCCACGGAACGACTTTCAGTCATTGGAACCGGGGAATAGCGCTAGCCAACAGAGATCTTCAGATCAGCTCTGATATCGAGCCCTTCGTGGCTAGACAGGCTTTCATTCTCGAGCCACTAATTGCGTGACCGAAGCGAAATTGATTGGAATTTTCAAGATATTTTCATCAAGTTGTATGAAAATAACATCGTCCTTCGCCATTTTGCTTGAAAATCAGAAGACGGTGCTTCGTATCCACACCGCTTTGTGGGTACAAGCTGCCACGGCGCTATATGGGTAATATTCAAATTGATGCCAAGGTGTGGGGAGATATGTTTAAATCAGATTTTTTTCTGTAAGGAGGGGAGCTGCAAAAAATCAAAGAGATTTGTGACTTTAAGATTGACTGTGTTTTTTTTTGTGTACCCCAAAAGAGATGCATATCGTTCGGTGAATAACTTATCCGACAGCGATATGCATAATTTTACACTCACCAATCCATTAGGAGAACACGGCCAAGGAAATATTACAGCTTGCAAATTTTAAAATTTTACTGGCATATTTTGATCGAGTTTTAAAAGAAGTTGAAGATTGAGTCGCGAGCAAGATCACGGGTGTAACGCTTCTTTGACGCTGTCATCGTGTCCCTTATAAAGTGTAAAAAAAAAGTCGCTCCCTCCGCGCGAAGAGCTAATTTCAAATTTGCATTTCGAGTGGGGAGGCGATGTCGCAGGCAGGGACACCCTTATTAGTGATCTGGGGTCAGCCTCGCCGTCGGCCACTAATAGGAAATTATGGGGGTCTTTTACTTATGTACTAGGTGGGAGAGGGCACAAGAGACCGGGTGAGAACTCATTTAAAACACAAAGCTTCTTTTCTTATTGGATTACTTACTTGGGAATAACATATTGACGATATTTTGATCGCTTTCAAACTTTGGGTACCATGGACTGCGACGAATTATTGGGGACGCAATTTCAGTTTGGAAAATGAAAACGCGATTTTTATTGCTCGTGCTGAATAAAGAAATGGGACGGTTATATTAAAACACAATAACCAGAAATTTAAAAAAATATTTATAATAATAATAAGGTGACATTTAGATGATTTTTTGCAAAGAATTGATGAATGTCGGCTAGAAAAAGATTTTTGAACGCTCTTGCTAAGGTAAGATAAGGAAGATATGAGTCTAGAAACCATGTATCCCTCTATAAAAAGTGCAACTCCAATTCCATCGGTCCTGAAGATCTCCAAAGTGTCCAGCACCTTTCAAAAGTGGTCTTAATGTCACAATTTCTTTCCTCCAAGTGAGAATATCGAATGTCGACCCTTCGAGAGGCCGGCGTTATACGCGTTATCCTTGTCTTGTCGACCTATTGCAAGTAACTCAATCGCGAACGTCTTCCTTTCTGTTTCCCCTGCCGATCTCGCTAGGAGTCAAATTCGTTTCTCCTTCTGTCGCGCGCGGTGTCCCCTAAGCTTAATTCGCGCGATTATCTGGCTTATCGATCTGTTTCATTAGCATATACTGCTCGTCTCCCGTCTTCTTTCCCCCGTCTTCTGGACGCTATAGGAGCTGTTGTTTTCTTTGATTGTTAATTACTGTTTTTGCCGCCACGATCGACGCGCCGATAGCGACGTGTTTCACCACTCAACGGCGATTCCCGTGAGACTGCCATCACCGCAACACGCTCGTGTAAAACGCGAGGCCGTTCGCCGAAACACAAAAACTTTATGGCATTTTTAGGACTAGTTACGTGTTTGTTTTACCCGCACTTAAGGCGAATTATGATCAGTGGTGTTGATGCAGTAAAACGTGAAAAACGATGCGCTTTGCGCTAATATAACTAGCGAAGACATTTAATAAAATTATGATACAGATGCTGGAAACAATTAAGACTAATGCATCGAGCGTCGCAATAAAGTCTTTTGCCTCGACATCTGAGTGGCGGTGCGGTCTATCGAGGGCAGTGGTGCCGGGCGACGTCGGCGCCAACTCCCAGATGAGCGCGCTAATGTTATGGACCAACACTGCCCCTGGCAGGGGGCGATCGCAGGAAATTGCTGTCGACCCCAAGAGGATTGACGCAAGCTTCCGATCATCGCGGAGATTCGCCGTGGACTTTTCAGCGCGAAACACAATCGATAAGGTCCTAGTCGATGGTTCTATCGATAAGGTTCCTCGGCGACTCCATGCACAGACCGTTTGCACCTCGCGAAATCGCACCCGTTCTCTCGGTAAAACGCCCTCGACGTACGTGGCGCACAACTGGGCCGCATTTTTTGCGATAATCGCGTTAAAATTGCCGGGTTCCTGCTTTTGAAAATCGCACACTCGCAAACACACGGGCAACTACGCCCCTATCACGTGGCGAGACGGTTGAAATTTCACACCGTCGCGAGATATCGAGTACAGGAACAGTATACTTTACACAAGTTTTGATCGGTGTCGAAATTTTCAATCACAATAATTAATTTCTGTTGTTATCTTTGTAATACTTTCCACCACTCGACCGCCCATGCAATGGTGTTGCTATCAGGTTGACTCTGTGCTCTGTTGGGGGATTGCTGAGAGACCTTCTTGCGCTTGGCCTGGTCGCCCTGTACACTTGCTTGCAACGCTAACAAAGGCACAAGCACCGCGGCGCACGATAATGCTAACGTACAACGCGCACATCGACGTCATTATATTATAGTATGATTATTATTCGTATCGAGCTCGCCATTACGTGGTCAGAGGAGAGACCCATCTGTCCGGCGTATGTTATAATCATGGGGCAGCGGCAAATGCATACCCATAATACACTATAAGTATACCCACACGGGCCCCGGCTCGGCGTCTCCCGTTCTTGGCAGTCGTCATGTTACCAATGCCGCGCAGAGGATAGCGCGCAGAGACGTTTTTTTCTCTTTTGCTTGTCCCAGCCATGTTTTTTTTTTTTTAAATTAGAAACAGGCGTGGATAGGATTATTATTGTTTTGAGGGGGAATGGCTTGACCATATTGGTTAAGATTGGGATGAGCTTTTATGATGCTGGTGTTCTTTTTTGTGACATGTAAATCGTTGTGTTCGTAAATTTCGATTTTAAATTCGGTAAAAAAAAAAAGCAATGAAGACAATGTTAACAATTTTCTTGCGGATGGCTTGGGATAGGTGGCTACGTGAACAACATGGGAAAGGAGACCAACAGCTGTTCCCGGTGGGTGTACGCGATTGGAACGCATGGAATTAGCCGCTTGCACGAATCTCAAACGCAGCGCACATTTAGTTTTTCCGTGAAAATGTTCAGCTAATTGCGTCCAAGTCGACACCTCCCGAACTCAGAAACTGTTTACAGGCACAGGGCTTGAATGCTAAGTAGACTTAAGTCAAGCTGCGTTTCCCAACGTTCTTTTCAAACACCGATAACTTTGGAAACTGTAAGTCAAGTAGAGAAAGTAGTCTTAGGTAGTCTGACTTTTCAAAATTCCTCCTCGGCCCAGCTGCGAGCTGAAAGAGAACAGAGATCCATCGGTACCCGAAAGTGACCGGCTCTTACCGCGTTTATCGTCTGTTTTTCTCGTCATAACATCCCCCCCCCCCTCTCCCCACATGGGTTGGCGCGCCGACGCTGGCGTCGGTATTAAATTGCGCGTCTAGGCAGGCATCCCATCCACTCAGCGGCCCCTGGGGACGTCGGGACGCCCGGCATCGCTCGATGCACGCTGCTCAGGTATGCGTCGAGCGTCGCGCACGACGTCCGACGTCGTTGCACATACTGATGCCGACGACGACGACGCCGTAATAATGCCGGGAGGGAGGAAATTAAAAAAAAGTCGATGACTTGGCGTGCATATCTGCGCGCTAGGAGTGACTCCCTGCTACCACTATGTCGTCTTCGTCTTTGCCTGCGACTGATTCTCTGAGGTGTAATTAACCTGGCGTCTTGGCATTCGTATTTATTTTTATATTTGAGAATGAAATTACAGGGTGGCGATCGGAGTTTGCCATTTCTTTCGACGTGGACCAGTGTTTTTGTTTCTGTTTTGCCAGCGAGATTCGTAATGAGACGCACTGGCGCTCCGAATTATATGCAATTATTAAATAAATATAAGACCAATAAATATACGGCCGGCGTGAAATTTGCGACGGGCTGGTTTTTTTTTCAGCGTGCATTCAATATCACTGCCCGTTGTACCTATCACACAACGACAGCAAAAAAATGGGTCCCAATTGAAATCGGAATCGCCCGATTGCGCGCCTAAAAACCTCCGGCGGCTAACGATGCCAAACGAATGGTTGATGCATGGCAAGATTCTTCACGGAAGATGGCCAGACGGCGCAGTTATAAAGATTAAATTTCAACTAAGGATTCCACTCGCGGTCGCTGCATGCACTGCACAGACGAAATAATTCACTTACACCTATAATCCCCGCACTGGTGGAGGTCTGGCCGCCTCGCCAGGCAAAACCGTTTAACAAAAGAGATTATCAATTGATGAATTTCGCGTCGTGACTCGGGGATGGACTTATGGGCCACCTCTGCGCTGTGTGCCGTCGCCGTGCAAAGTTTTGGCCATGGGGGCAGCGGTCGTTGGCTTTGATGCAGAAATGATGTTAATGAAATCTTGGAATTCTTCGTGGACGGTTTAGGCGCACATGAGTTGTGTATGGATTGCAAGAGTTCATAATTTAGTAGCGCTAATTGTCATTATTTTCCCCGAGGAACGTAAAGCATAACTTGTAAATGCACTTCGCACCTTCATTAAAATGTGAACCAGATGAGAACACGGCCAGCGATGTGCGATGTTAGTGTATGCCAATAAAGCACTGCAAATTGTAATCACGGCTTCGGCAGAGTTCAGTGAATTGTGTTCCCAGAGTGCATCATGCTTCAACTACCAGAGCACCCGGCTGCAGTTGGAAACGCAGTTTGCAAAATGCACGAACCGTTTTTCATTAATCATGTCATCGTTTTAATTTGAAAACACGCAATCTACGTACACACACATGCACATATGCAAAAAGGAAATTATCGAGTGCGTCTCTTCAACAACGTTGGCCATTAATTTTCCCAGCTAGCTCGTTTAGCATTTCGCACACTCTGCCGTTGCACGAATGTTTGTCATCAGCAGAAACATAATGAGCTGGCAGCTCGGTTTAAAGCGTTATTGTGTGCAATTCGATGCAGCGTGGCGCCCGTGAACGCCGAACGGCCACTCGATGTGGGTGGCGCATTTAGCCACAACATTACTTTGCCAATAGGCGCTAGGAGTGTCATGGCATTGAGTTACTTACACTTATGCGGCAGGCTAAGTAGCTACTTTGCAATAATCACTTAGGCCAAGTGACAATAAATATCACTGAAATACAAATAGCTATTAAAGTTCGTGGCCGCTATGGTAAACGCACTTGCAGTGGAGGTGCCAGATTGCGTTTGTGAACCGTTTTTTTTTTTTTTTTTTTTAAATTTGCAACAATTCACTCCGATGGTAAAATATAAAATGCAATATCCCTTAGCTGGATGCCTTCGTATATTGCTAGTGCGAAAATTTGAATATTAGACGCAATTGACCAGTGCTTTTACGCCAGTTATCAAAGTAACGCATCGCACTCACCACAAAATGATAGTCCAACAAATACGATAAAATTCCTACAATATCTCTCCCCTTTGCTTGTGTCAGAAAACCATATCCTGAGCCTTCCCGACCACGAGTTAAGATCGATGGTCGCTCCGTGGTCCTCAGATGTATTCACGCGTCCCACAGCTAATGGTCTGTATATGCTACGACCGCGCCGGGTCTGCGCTCTAACAACCGGCCATTGTCTTGTTTTTCAATTAATAAGAAGTTAGATCATGACAAGCTCTCGTACACACTAATGCATAAAATGTTGCCGCATGATGTTTGTATCGGGAGGTTACGCAGCACCTTTCGATTGATCGTACGTCGCGTACCGCCCGGGTACAACAGCTTAATTAGCACCTCCATGTCTGCACACGGCAACGCCACTCCACCTCCGTGGATAATCGTGAATAGCTCAATTCTCTGCTATCAACGTCTTCACTCGAGATTGGGAAAAATCAATGCCTCGCTGTTATGACCAAGTATGAAGGTAGGCGAAAATTTTTCGCTAGCTGGCTGATCCTTGCAAAGCTTTTAGTACCGGCCCTCAAGTGCACTATCAATTCCTGGCAAAAAAAATGAAAAAAAAAACTAAGAAATAAAATAGCGTTCACCTTGGGGTCGTCAATTTACGTGGACCGAAGAGGATGTAGGCACAATGTTTAGACTGAGATACACGTTCTCTATATAAAATCCAAATATTTGACCAGAGCAAATATTCATATATTGATTTAAAATGTTTGACGTTCACTCTGTTCTAACAGGTATATTGAAATTTGGCATCAGCTGATAATACAATATAATTGGGAGCTACACATTTCTGTCTGCTAAACACGCGGATGTATCGGCAGTGTCCCTGTAGACGTCAACCCGATAGATGGCCGTCTCTTGTAGTCCTTTTTTTTGTGTCTTCACGAATCGCGCGCTGTTCGTGAAAATATTGATTTAGATTTTGATGTTTGGCTTACATTTCATGTCTGCCAGGTCACAGCCTTCTCACACGTCCTTCGATGCACGTGGCACGCGGCGGGCACGATTCAGGGGGCGCTGGACCTGACTAGCTGGCTCGGACGTGCGCCGTTTGCCCGCAAGAGCGTGGTCTTGCATTTGCAGACCCTCCAGTCACGGTTCTTCTCCTTCAGGGGCTTCTCATGTATGACTGAGCATGGTGGAATCGTATCCTACATTCTTGCTACGGTTTTACTCGGCTCTCCTACTGTCGCAACAGGAATTTGATATCTCTCAGATAGGTCTGATGTGGAAATAGCAATTTTCTCTAACATTTTCCAGTTTGATGCAAGGTCGTTTCAGAAGTTGGGTTAGGTTAGGTTAGTTTAGATTGGCAATTAGACGAAGCGGAAGCTCCATACGCACTAGCAAGCCAGGATCTGACCACGGCGAACAGAAGGCAATGTCGTGCTTGGGCCAAACGATATCAGTTCGCTTGCATCGCGGTTTATCCGTCAGGACAAGTGGACGATGGTCGACGTCGCATGGCCGAGGTATGTCACGCGCTCAGCATGGGCATTCCCGTCTCTCGCCTCCATTTCTCACAACGCCTCTCCCAGCTGTCTGACGGCGGGCGATTTGCCGTCGTTGTGTTCTCGTAAAGCACGCCGCAAAGCCGGCTTTCCGGGACGCTCGGCCGATTTTTTGTGACGCCGATGTTCGTGTTTGAAAATGATGAGGTACTTTGTCGATGTATCGCATAACGTGCGACTCAATATTTGTTCGAAAATTAATTTTACCTTTTTAAATACACCGTATTTAATTAACTTTATGGACGCTCTGCTTGTGTAGACCCCCCGATTTATTAGTTTATTTTCTGCGTCGGCTGCGGACGCAACAACATTTTTATGATGGGCTACGCCGAGATATTGATCACCGCGGGATCTTGTATTTAGATGATTGGGATGAGATCATTTTCATACGTACTCCAATAAATCTTCTAATTCACCGCGATAAAATAGCGGTGTTCCGATAACGCGCATTGCGAAGACAAGGCTATACGGTTGTCCAGAGCGCCATAAAACAGTGTGCGGTCGAACTCGGCCCGCTCGAACCCTGAGCGTCTATAAATCGTATAAAACAGTCGGGACCCCAACAGTTAAATGCCTCATACGTTACATTGCCACAATCATCCACATTGTCGATGTACACATGTGTGGAACACGGGGCCCTCTTGTACACCATCCACGGGACACGCTCAGTTTAATGCGTATGGATTTATTAGCCGCTCGTACCATGCTGTGATTATCAAAAACTATATGATGATTTAGTTTAATTGAGTGAGACTGTATCGTGGACGGATCGCGAGAGAGTTTCGTTTTATCTTTGACCACCTTGTCTCTATAAATCGCAGGATCTATTGGCGAGATGTTCGAAACGAACGTTATCCTCCTCTGATCTGTCAACATGTCCCATTGACGGCAATTACAAGAAAGAGTGCCCCTCGGATGGCGCAGTCCAACGGTCGATGGACAGTGAATGAGCGACAATGGGGCCCGACCGGATTAGTCGCCGTGATAGCAAGGCGATGCTGGTGGAGATAGTCGAACCCGCGCGTCCGTCGATGAGTGACACGTGGTCTGCGCCAGCGATTAGCCGGCCCGATGGCCTGTCTTCGGCGCTAACACCCAAGGTGACGGTATCTGAGGCACCCATCGACCCACATCGTCTGCAGGGACAACTTCGTGCTCGTTGCGAGGTGTTTAGATTTCATTTGCGACTCGAAGCATCGCGGGTTTGTGCAGCTAACACCGAGGGCTGGGATCCGTCCACAGACATCGGGTTTACGAGCGGTTTCAGCCTCGCGGTAGTAAAGTACTCAGATTGAGTGTCTTGAGCACAGGAACCGAGCTTAACTTTGCAATGAAACTGAGGTTAGACGCAAGAAAGTTTTTTAATCGCGTACCCGTCTTGAAGTTGGCCCGAGACGTTCTCACCAGGGAGCAAAGCGCGCAGGGGAGAATGCAGCCAAAGGTAGTTAGCTCAACAAGTCAGTGGGTCCCTAATAAATCTGTCAAATTCTCATTAACGCGCGTGTTTGTTTAATTGAATTCCCATGTTGTCCCGCGTGTTGAGCCGCAAAGTTGCCGGCCTATGTTTTGGGGGAATGGTGGAAGGAGGGGCGGATGGGGGGATTCTGTGGCGACAGGGCGAAACGGAAAACGGGTTAACATGGAGGCGTCGTTGCATATAGCCGTAGAGCGAAGTAACAAACAGGTCGTAAATTTATCGATTATATGAAACTACGATTTTAAGGATCAAAAACAAACCCCGAGAAGAGATTTGGGGAAAAAAAACGGTTCCTTTTTGTTATGCACACGGACATTACAACCCACACTAAACATTTTAATAGTGATTTTATCTAAACTATTCATTAGGCAATATAAAAAGCGCGTTGGTCGAGCCGACAGCGATAACCCCCGAAACCTGTTGCAAGGCGTTTGAGTGGTGGGGCCGGTGTACAACCAAATTCCATTAAATCCACTCTCCCGGGAAGCGGCTCCTATTATTTCCATTCTGCACAAGCAGATAGCACTGTGCTGCACACGAGGTGCTCTTCGCGAGGTTCACTCGCTGGCTTCGAGGAGAAAAACACCAGCGGCCCATGAGTGGGTGAGGAGTGATCACGAAGAAGGTATTGAATTGACATCTAGGAGACAAGAGCTGGAAGAAAGAAATTGCATAGAAAATGTGTGGCAACTGAACAGAAATCCAAGCCGAAATAAAGACGAAAATATTCTCAATTTTGCCAAAATTGAACAAAAACACTGCGAGAAAGTTTTTTTATTTTTTATCACCAATATATATAGAAGATAATATATCAGATATGGAAGTTTGCTTGGCTCCCATCTTCTAGTTTTGCTACCTCACTGAAAGAACGTTCACCCTCATGTTCGATGCACAGTCCCGGTCCATTGCGAGCGCCCAAGCATTGCACCTTGGAGGAGCCACTAACGTATGCACGGCATGTCCACAGCGGGCACCCATGCTGCCGCCCGGCGGTCCACCAACCTCTTCGCCAGGCACTGGCGACCACTGGGTGGCACTGATTTGTTAGGTGTCAGTCGATGGGCGCCTGCCTGTCATGTACGCGTCAAACGGTTCAGAGGGGACGATACGTTTGGCCAAAGATGGCGACAATAGCGGGGTCGGTACTCTTAGTGGCATGGGTGCATTGGTGACATTGCACAAGTTGCGGTTACCTTTAAATACCTGTCGCGTTTTATCAACTCATTTAGTGCGGATTTAAGATTTTCGACCAAGCTAGGTGATGAGGAATAGTTTGTTTGATTTATCGAATTTTTAATTGGAGAACGATATTTCATGAGGAGATATTGCAGATCACTGACATAGCTTCAGCTTTCAGCATCGATCGGCATGGACCTGTACTATTCCACGCGTCAATGGCAAGACATCAATCAGCGATGCTAGGGAAACTTCGGGGACACTGCGCAAGGCAGCTGTGCAACGAGTTAGCGAACAATTAAACTGCCGGCCCAATTATCCGAGTCAACGCAGCGCGTAAAGCGTAGAATCAAAACAGACGAGTCATTTTCTCGCCCACGTGTCGAGCACCTAATTACTGGCCATAGTAATCACCGTACGCTGAGCACATGCTCCAATTACCGCGTCAGGCTAATTGCAGGATGCGATTGGCTGGCACGCTCGGCATGCACTTCCCGTTGCAACAGGTCCCCGGCGAAGCGCCGATCTTTGGGGTGCCCGTTGGGCGGACAGCCGGGGCCGGCCGTCGGAGCGCGCAGTGAGCGTGCAGCGCTCTCGGCAAGGTACCGGCCTTGGCTGCGTGTCTCGCCTCCTAATCGGGCACCTCTCGCCGCGGCACGCACGCTGGACCGACGGGCATCACGCACCACGAGGTGCAGGGCGTTTGCAGCGGGTACCGGTGTGGGGGGCGGGGGAGAGGGTGCCCCTGGATGCAACCCCCAGAGCAAATCAGACCAGGAAGCTGGCGCCTCCACCGGAGATTCTTACACTTGCGATAATTGGTGCTTTAGTTTGTATTTGAACCGTATTGGACGCTTTTCACTTTGGCTGCTTGATAAGTCTGAGAAACAAAGGTAAAATAGATCTCGAAAACATACTTTGAGCACGTTTGCGTTGAAATCTGGTTTTTGCCTCTTTGGCTTGCCGATAGAAACGATTTTGTAAGTTCCTTTCATTGCTGTACAACATTCGAATACCTGTATTACATACATGAGCCCACAAAAGTTGAATCCGGTTCTTAAGGGTGATTTGGGTGTCTTCACGTCCACGAAATAGATAAGTACTTTCGCGGATGCACTTCTCTTCGAACCTCGTTAGCGAGCCACGCACATTGACTTTATCGCTTCTCTCTCCTCCACTGGGCCAGGCAAATCAATCACATCCACCAGCTCGTGGCTTCGAAGTCGGCCCAGTGCCGCACTAACCTGGCATTAACCGGGCGCCGCGTCCACCCAGTTGTGTGATCGGCCTCCGCCTCAAGACGTCCATCAATTACCCGCTGCCCAGCGAGCCGACCGCAAGGTAGTGTTTTCCGTAGAAAGAGGAGGAATTGATGATTGGCGTTTAGGCCTGCAGCGATTCAGACATTTTGGCATGGGAAGCCGGGAACGGTCGGGGCGTTGCGCGAGACTAAACGGCTCGTTAGGGTAAACAGCTTTACCGACAGCTTCAAGAAACCAGCGGCAAGTCCACGAAGAGATATATAGTTACATTTGTGTGTGTGTGTGTTTTTTTTTTTTTTTTGTTTTTTGGGCGGGGGGAAGGGCAGTCAAACAATTTTACGACAGTTTTATTCGAGCTTTGTTGCGTAGTAGATGCGAAGAAGGTAACACATGAGAGGCTTCCAAGACGTTTGACGGAGTTCTTGGCGGGGAAACGGTGCATATTTGATCTCAAGACAGATCTGCGGCAACGGCAATGTGTCCCGGAGGAGTGCTCCCGACCAATTCAGTATCAATCGCACCGTGAGAGATTACGCCCGGCCACGATTTATTGCCCTCCCTCTCAATTGCACTAAGATTGAACCTTACCGACGTTTGCTTGCACGGGGTGCCAGCTCAGATCGTGCACCTGCCGTCGCTTGAAGCGACAGCTACGTGGAGGATGTGGACGTCCCTTCGGAACATTTGCGTACAAGCAGATTTTTCAGTCGTAGTCGATTCACATGTTGTGCGGGAATGGAACTAATTTACGGTATTCGAAATGGAAAACGCAGCAGTTGTTGCAAATAGCTATGAATCCCGTAACGTTGTGTCAGAAGGATCAGCCTGCGAAACAATTGCGCGTCGGGGAGGGAGACAGCGCGAGATGGATACAAATCAGAGGGACTAACACAAACCGAGAAAAAATTGAATCGTTGTCGATGAGCCTTGTTCACGCCGGTGTGAAATGGTTATTGGCTCCACAGTTGACGTGTAGCTGCTGGGGTTAGGGTTAGCGTTGTGCCGTGGTAGTTGTGTGTGAGGGGGGGGGGGGGGGAGGGAGGTTGCTTTGCTAACATGTTTCGGGCATAAAGCAAGTGTATGCAAAGTTTGGGCGCCGGCGGCACGTGTGTGGAAGTGTGCCGACGAGGGCGCGACGCGGCGGCGTCGTAAAATTGTCGCGGACGACGCCCGCCATGTGCTAATAACGGGCGTCGAGGCGCCCAAGGTAGAATATCTAATGAGAAGTCGATAGATAGAGACGCCGGGGGAAGGGATCTTACTTTGTGTCTGTGCGGGTTCTGGGAGTTAGGGGTGGCGTGGAGAGACACTCAATCAGTGGCGATGTTTTTGGTTATGTGAACATGACCGACATCGTTTGGTGAGCATAGGGCATTGCAATGAAGCAAGGGTTGAAAATCCTAAATTAACAGAGTTGTTCGTGTTTACAATTTTAGATCCTTTTTTTTATGTTTGATGCCTTTTAGCGAAACATTGTACATTGTCAAGATAGGGTTGATTAGAAATCTATATGGTAGGTACAGCGTATTGGTTGGTGTATCACTCAGGAAATTGTAGACAGAAAGGCACTAAGACCTGTTCGTTAGTGAAGTCAGGAGAGGTATTTTGAAATCAGAACATATATATCTGCAACACGGTAATTAGATTCTTTATGGGAATTGCATTCCCATAAACACACAAGTTCTATAAATATCTCACTCTTACGATATTTTCGGTTCGAATCGCACAAGTTATTTGCTTTCAGTGGCGAGAATTTCCTTGGAGTCACACATTTGTGACGCTTCGCTTTGTGAGAAGCTTCACATCCTTGCCAGCGACTTGTGTCATTAATGGGCGCGTAATTGCCCGGGCGGAAGATATTGACAGCGCCGACACTCACGGCAAACTTGGACACTTGGCATGTGGCGCCTCATGCGGTTTATGTAGGTCGGCGTCGGTGTCGCTTTGCGGGCGTCGCGACGCTCTGTGATGGACGCGAGGGGCTTCTTCTGGCAAGGATGAAAGGAGAGTCTTGCACGCACTGATGCTAAAACAACGAGGTATTAATGGGGATTTCACGCGGCTTGGGGGGGACAACGAGTAATTGCAAAATGCATTTTTAATATTCAAGAAATCAGTAGCCGCGCACCGTTCGCCGCTAGTCATCTTGTGTGGAAACCATACCGGCCAGTTTCGTCCGTTGAACAACAATAATGACACAGAACTTCTGCGAAAAGAATTTCTTACAATAAATCAAGTTTTCATTTGGCCCAAAAATAGCTGCATCGCTTTTGATTTCTCGGTATTTCGTAATTGGCGTTTATCGGCGATATTTTGCTGCCGCTCTTAGCGGCGGATATACGCAATTAATCTCGTGTGTCAGCTAACGATGTTCTTGGGACAGTTTATTGTCCGCACTGTCGATGACTGAGCCGCGGCGCAGAGGATGATGGCCAGGAAAAAGTGGTTGCGGCGCGCGGCCGAACGATCTTTCATCTCTGCGAAAATACTCCTAACGGGGAAGATGGACATTTCGCCGAGCGGATCGATTTTTATCTTGTATTGATTCCTCCATGATATGAATTCTTCATTTTGCCGTTTATGTTATCCATGTGCGCATTTTGCTAACGAGAAATAATTACTGTTAACAATTTTACAAGAGTATCGCGGATAAAATATGTGTGTCCGCGACGGCGCAGCGTTGCACATTGCGAATCGATTAATTCAAGTAGGAATGCATAAAATAATATGTTGTATATCTGCGCAAGTCATCTGCCTGGCTTTGCTGGTGCTGGTTCTCCTCGCTGCATCACGTGGATTGCGCTTAATGCGATGCATTACGATTACTGATTTACCTCTATAAGGGAATGGCATATCGGCGGCCGGATCGCGGGGAACAAATTAAATTAAAAATGTATCGCGAAATCTACAACCGCGGCTCGCCGTTTCTCTGTGCGACCGAAGACAGGGATTATTCGTCGGCCAGTTTTCGCAGCCAACTGTCTACCGATTTGGTCAGACAGGGGTGACTTATTCTAATCACGCACGTTGCCAGAGCGCATGTGCACGGTGTGGAGTGTACGGCCGCGATGGAGGGAAACGGAACTGGCCAGCTCGATCGTTCGTGGGAAGGGTAATTGGCAACGCATTTTTCGAGCATAGCTTTTGATTATATGGTGCCAGTCCTCCTTGCTGCGAACGGCAATTCCATTCTAGACCTCTTTCTCAATCGTACTAATTCGTTCCAGATTCTTATTTCTTAAATGATCGGAATCTCGTTGTTTAATAATATAAAATTATTATTTGATTAATTCAAATATGCTAAGTACACTATTGTCTGACCGAAGCTAAGATATTTATCTTATTCAGCCTCTTTTTAAGAAACAAATAGAATAAACCTAATAAATGAATTAATTACCACCGACAAAAATGTCCGACCACATGTTCAAATCCGGAGGCTTATTGTTGTTTTCGTCGGGCATTTTAATTGTTTTCTTTTGAAAATGAAAACAGCGTTTTCCAATTGAGATAAGTGCCGAGCATCGTGTGCTCGCGATACGATCGTGGTTGCAGTGCCGAACGCTGGATCGCTTCCATGCCTCGACGTCGTGGTTCGTGGCGTCGCCGCGTAGCGCGGGACGGTCGCAGAGGTGTTCACGTGGAGAAACATTACCTGAGATCGATGGCCCCATGGACCGGGGCTGGATTGTGTCCAACCGACACAATCTCCGTGGTCCTGTCAGCTTTTTGGGGTGCAGTGGTAATAGGGTTAGGGGTGTGAAGGCCATTTCCATTATTGAGACATTTCGCTGTGGCACGCCGAACGTCACTTCTGCATTGTCAACGTCAGAGTTTGACTCATTTCGTTATGAAATCGCTGAAAAAGTATCTTTATTAATTATAGCCACAACAAACTGGGTCAGTGAACACATAACACGAACTGACCGTTTCTGACTCAGATTCAACTGCCTTTTGCATGTCCGAATCACCACGACTGCCCAGACGGCGATCACGGCCTGTTGCTCTTTTTCTCCGCCGCACTGTACCCGCGCGCTAACGTCGTCGTCAGCGTCATCATCTCAATTGCACCAATTACCTCCTCGGCGCCCCCCCCCCCCCACACCCCTCCTCGAGGTAGCCCCCTCGCAGTAGCGCCTAATTGTGACGAGCCAAATCTTCCTTTGCGCTCAAGGCTTACGACGACGAGACCAAAGTGCAACCCTTGATCTGCCAAGAGACAGAGATACGAGCGGGCGCAGTTAACACGTGCGAACAACACGCCACAACCGTTGCTGTTAGACAACTTCTTACAACCACTAGCCCCGCTGCAGTCGAGAGTTTCATTGCTCGTAATGTATTCATAATTAGCGCCGCGGCGTGCGTTGAGGACGCCGTCGACGCCCGAATTGCCGTGTTTAATGTGCTTCCCGCGCAATAAAACGCTCTGGCTCAAGTGCCGACGTCTCGGAAGCCCAGCACTTGGTTACAAGTAAAGCTTTTGTGGGGTCGTCGACAAAATGGCTTGCTTGTCTCGCTGGCAATGAGAGCAAAATTAGCGTTCTTGTGCCGTGTTTTGTGGTTTTACCAAATTTGCTAAATGTCCAGTTCTTGCGGACTAAAAACCGAAAACACACACATAAGAGAGAAAATGAGCATGGCTTTTTAATAATAATTGACATAATTTGCAACAATTTCATATCACAATTACTTAATTATTGGTTATTTTTTCGGAAACGCTTTTAATGTGTGTTCGCCATCGTATCTCTTTCATGTGTTGAGTGTGTGTGTGCCTGGGTGCATATTATATTTTCCGTGGCAATTTCTTTGGGTACTCATGAGAGGCGGTCAATCATGGACACTCATATACCTGGAGCTTGCTCCATTTAATTGGTTCGAATCTTACTATAATAATAATAAAGCGGTAAGTGGCGTCGAACCAGTTGGCCGGTCGGTCGGGCTCCGAGCGGGAGACCGGCGGGGAAGGTCGGAGGACGATATTTAAATTGCTCTGGTTCCCAGCAAAGGCGCTGGGGGTTCGAGTTGGAGGGCGGGCGGCGGACTCCTCCCAGACGTTGTCTTGGACGGTAATAATCACAGCTCTAATTGCCACCAACAGCCTGCGATCTGGACCTTAGGAGAACGTATGGGAAGGAAATGGGAAGAAAGGGACGCAAACGCAGCGACTAAATGATGTTTTGCACAATATTCAATTGCCTAGCACATAAATGGCCCCGAATCGAGCTATGATACTTCATCGTACGGCATAGTGAGTTGTCAACGTCATGACGCACAGTTTTTGGCCCACACATTTGATCTTCATAGTGTGTTTGACATGAGTGTTTTTAACACATGATGTTCGCCGTCCGATCTTGGGCGATCTTGCAGCCGAGAATGCAAGCGTCGAGATGGCAAGACGGATGCGATAGATCATGATGGCATGATTACAAAATTAGGCCACTTGATTCTTGCACGCCGAGCTTGCTTGCTGGCTGGGTGGAACGTAATCCGTGGGCAATCATTTCATCGAGCAAGCAGGCTGGCATTATTAGACCCTCGTAGTCGTTTGGCGAGCGACGGCGTTACAGAGGTTCGCATCTTGCCTGGTTTCGCGAGCCGTCTAATCGCCCTCCTCGTTGGCTGGGATATCATTTCATGTTACTGCTTCTAATTAAATTGATTGCGTCTTGGGGATGTGTTATTCATAATGGAAAGGGTATGGACGCGCCTGGGGGTTATCGCTGCTGAGATTTTAGACAAACGTTGCTATTGGAGACGTCAACCGATCGTCTTATCTAACTTAAGCTCGTGATTTAACAGACCAACACAATCATACAACAAAATAGGAGGTAATAATTTTACGGCCATGTCAAAACGGGGTGGTGGAAATATTTGCTATCCTGTCGCCGCCGTGGCTCTGTGCGTCTCAATCTGTGAGAGGAGAGTTTATGATGGTTCGGCGCGGTCTCTATATCTCACCTGTGCTACGGTGGGTGGAACCATTCCCGGACTAGTTTGCATTGGGAGGTCGTAAAATTTAACAGTGCCGCGCCGCTCTTTATCTGTGACGAATGCTAGCTCCTTGGAATTGTGCGGCCGGCTTGTACCTTCGAGTGAGGAATTATGTTTCGGTAGCGCAGTTAACAATAAGGGAAATTGCTTTTATGGCCAATAAATTGGCCGGGTGGACGACGTGGGACGTAATTTTTTGGGATATTGGTGCAGCGGTTCATCATTTTTGAATGACAATAAAACAGACGTATTTCTGGGTTGTCTCGCGACTAGATAATTCAATTCTATCTCCAAGGAAATTCGGAGAATCTTGATGTAAAATGGAACTCAGATTTTTTTGTTATTCTTCTTAAATCTGCGCTCACGGTGTTTCAGCCATCCACACGTTACACTCTCCATAAATTCTTGACGGCTCCATGTCTATTACAATTTATAAACTCGATCTCTCCCACACATAGCAGCGTGTAAACGGCACACCGTCGACGTGGATCTCTCGTACGTGGAACGGAGTTTAGCGTCGCCCTGGGCCAGGGTGGGGTAGACTGATACCTACCATATCATTATCAAGAAGCGATTAGAGCGCTAGTCAATCTGTCCCGAGCATCGCTCTCCGAGCGCTCGCCGCTCGGCTTGGACCGCTCGGCCTGGAGCAGGTATATCATTAGATGCACATCAGATCGGGCTGCCGCTTCACGGCGCAAGCGATCCTCTGGCAGATACCCTGCCTGGCCGGCCGAAGAGCTGGATTCTAATCATTGTTTTTGTGCGCGAGGGAATAATGGTGGAGCGTTTCACTTCTCGGAAAGGACATAATTTTTAATTGAAAATTTGTTTGAAAAGTAGCATCTAGCCCTGCACTTCATCCTTTGCGAAGGTTTTCTCGGAGGGTACTGCCTAGCATGGGCGTTCTGATTTTCAATGGATGACTGGCGTTGGCTTCTTGAGGGTTCTTACTTCGCTGAGAAGTGTTCAGGAACCGCGCGGTATTTTTCTGGCCCGATCTCCGGCCATAAATTCGGCGTCCGACGAAATCGTGGAAAACCATTCTTGCCCCGCGACTTTGAGTGGAAATCATAATATTTCCTGACGAGGAAATTTCTTTTTGACGCGCGCCTCATTTTCGCAGCAGAGTGCCAGGGGGTGTCTGCACATAGCGGGCCGCCATTGGTCACAACACATTTGCGGCATAAAATTACAAGAATTGAATATAATAAGTTGCATTTTTCAAAATCCCTCTGCGAACAAGAAAAAGCTTTCATGACGCGGCGGCGACGCGCGATGAATAAGAATGCCGGGCGATAAATTGTTGGCTCGTTGTTATAGAAACTTAATCCCGGACCTGTAAATCAGGAGTGAGTAATGCTCGACGACGACGACGGCGTGGAGGCGGGGGAGTGACTCGGGAAGTGCCTTCGGTCGGTCACTTGCCTGCGTTGGCGAGAGGGAGGGCGTTGATAGCCACTCGGTCGGCGGACACGGTGGACTTCGCATACAGCTCGTTAGTAATTTTCTCTCTCTGGCGAATTTGAGGACCACCGCCACACTTGGCTGACGATAGGCGAGCGACTGGCCTGTCAAAGTCTTTAATTGAGTTGGCACAATCCACAATTTTTTTTTTTTTCATAATAAAGTAAGCATGTGAGATGCATTAGTGATCTAGTCTGTGAGTAAACATTCCAATGAATGTAATTTGTCTAGAAAAACGCCCAAGGCTACAGCTTGTGTCATAGACACAACTGCACCTTTCTACCCCTGTCTACCACTTCAGGCAACGCATCCCAATTGCTTCACAAGTCTTCGACTGCACCGAGCTACTCAAAGCGAAATGCGCAGCTCGTCCAGTGTCAAAGTGGCATCATTCTGACACGGCGTTAGGCGCTCCTCTCCGTACGACGCCTTGTGAATATCACCCCCCGCCGAGCGTTCAGGCAGTTGCCGTGTTTGCCACTACGGCGCGTCGGTCGTCTATCCGCGGTCATCTCTCCTCGGTCATGACTTGCACCTGACGCTATCGTACCCGGCTGTTTATGATTTGACAGAGAGAGGTTGCTAATGCCATGCTAGATTCTTGCCGACGATATCTTGATGTCCCTTCTGTTTGGATGTCCAGGGGAGTCATTGTGTGGTGCTTCGGCTCTTTGCAAGAATAAGGCATGTCAATTGATTCTCACACACACACACACGAGATAAGCAGATATTCATTCACACAGGAAGTGCGCCAATCATTTCTAGATTAGTTCTACAACATTTAACAACGTTTTTTGATGCGGGCAAGATTTCTGTCTGCTAATTTTTTGTTTGTATTATTCTGGCGCTAATTCGGGGGAACACGTCATCGAAATCGAAACGACCGCATGGCTCGCCGTCTGTCGATTCTTCCAATGTCAAACCGGCCATTAGCAGGCGAATTGATTCCTGTGCGGCCCGATCTGTTATTAGGCGGAGGTATCAATTAAAAACGTAATTAACGGAAAAACAAAATAATAAGAAGCTTGCCTTGTATGGCGAATTCTTGTGACGAGAGCTGGCAGGCCACGTGAAGGCCTATTCGCACGACACTGGCAACGCCTGCCCGGGGGCTCCGACGTCTGCAACCATAGGTACTCTTAATTAAGGTGATTTCAATGCAGCGGCCGGCCTGCAGTGACATTATCGCGCCGATCTTGCGGACAGAGCAAATATTTATCATTTCTCTTGAGGGTAAGACATTCGCCAAGAAGAATTACGGGTCTCAAACTGTCATAGATTTGTCGAGCGTTGTGTCGCTGCTGAGTATCACTTTAGTTAGTGGTTATGTCGGGACGAGAGGTCGCGGCGTCTGGCCGCAAGGTTGTCATAACTGTTTGGTTTTATCACCAAAGGTGTATCTGCCGCGTGAAGAATTCGCCTTATTGCCAGGCTGCGCATATTTGCCGCATCTTTTGTGGCTTCTCGGGCAGTTCAAATTGTGGTTGAAGGATGATGGAATGGCCAAGACAATTGCGTCTTGAGAGGGGAAGTTATTACTCGCGAGGCAAATGCATGTGTGCAAAGTTGAGAACATGTGCTGTGTATTTATTCCAAGAGATCATACATAAACTCACCGCATGTGAACAAAATTGCGCAATATAATTTACAATGATCATAGTGGTCTAGCAAATATATGTACTCAATTAATTTCAAGTATAAATGTTTCTAAAATAGTATGTGGTATGAAGTGGTACTTTGGCAGCGTTATGTTAAACGGTTGAAACTTGAGGTGGAAGTTGACATTTGTCACGGTTTTACCATTCCCTTCATTATCTTGTACCCGGCGTAAACCCACAATCTCTTGCCATCTCTCGCGGGCGGTATTCGATTCTATATCTCAGCGAGGGCTGCAATCTACGCGTGGTCATCGTGAGCATGGTTCGCCAGCGTCCCCGAGGCTCCTTGCTACCTTGCATCCTCCTTCTGCTTGTAACATCATGCACGGCCTGCTCAACAAATTCACATATAAACTACATTACTACATAAGCACATTACTGCTTTCAATAGCATGCCGCGAGACTTTTAATCATTATCTTTATTATGTACTTATAGTTTATTGTAATTGATTGTATTACCGTTGCAGGCCGTTTATTTACCGGGTTTTGTGTAAGCGAATCTCGATAAATTGTGCGAAGACTTCTCGACAATGTTTATGTGACAACATTCATCTGGTATCGCGACCATCTTCGACTGATACGGCCAATAATTGTGTGGGAGCCTTCATGCAACGACCACATTGCATATTCTCGAATAGATTCGCCTCGATATAGGAAACACAATCGCAACCAAGTGTTTCACAATGACAGAAAGAAACGAAAATTACTACAAAATTACAATAATTTTGCGTTATTATAGCGCGACGCCATTAAAAACTTTTACAAGTTCTTATTGAAATATTGTGATACGCCTTTGTGACTAGTTTTGGAATTCTTGTACTTTCACTTCGGTGGCGTGGCGTTGAGTGTGCACTCGAAGGTAGATTTCTGTGACTCGTTGAAAGTTGAAGTAATTTTCGTCGACTCTAGGGTTCTCGTTGTGAGCCAAGGTAGTCCGTCCCTTGGCTAATTCGTCTGACACGTACCAAATGCCCACTGTTTTCAAACGATGCTGCTATTGATGCATCTTGGGAACTTTCTGCGCTCTGTCTGCGTGCTAAGTCAGATCCTCGAGGAGTCTTCACGAGCCGGACACGGCGGCCATGCGGGCGGCCAGCTGAGCGGGATCGGATCCATTCGCTCCGCTCGTTTGCGTCACTGACAGATGATACTCCAGCCAAGGTGTATCAATTGTTTCGATGCAAGTTGCAACATCCACCATTGTGACATGCCAGCAACGCGACGGGACAATAATATCGCATTCAGATGCAGCAATTCCTCGGAGGAATTACAGTCATATCCAAGATATTACTTACGTACTAACAAGGAAGTGCGTATTTTACATGGAAATACATTACTTTCTTGCATTATGTATGAGCATTTAGCGACATGTTTACATGTAGTTGAGATCTAACTATGTTACATTTATTGTAAATTAAAATAATAAGGAATACATAACACTAGGAAAATTAAAATTAAAAAAAAGCATGCCATTTAATACATGGTATATATTGTATAGTAACAGGTGTGTTCCAGTCCGTGGGCTGTCGCCTAGACGAATGTAGCCACACAGAATTGCCGTGGTGAAGATGTCATGCTAAACTAGTTGTTTCTATGTTTTCAGATACCGAGACGAGGCCCTGTGCTGGACAGATCGGTAAGTCGATGACCAGTGATAACGCCGGCGTCTTCTTCTCCGTACCACGCGCGTTAGAGGATTGTGTTACCCTGATGAATACCTGAGTCTTGGTGCCGGCCACTCGGAGTAAGGTGGTCCGTTCGTTGGATGTATGGCCCGTCAGTCAGCCGGAAGATTTCCTGTGCATGTTTGTATGCAGGTGAAGGGGCCAAGGGGTTTTGATAGATGTATGGGAAGGCTCGTCGTTGAGAACACGTTAGATTAATTCACGTGGTGAGCGGACGCGTATGGTACCTTATAAGCGAGACCAGAGAGCAGTGTAATTGAATAAGGGACATGTGAGATGTGTCCGCATTTGGCACGACCTCTGGGGACGTTGTGGTGCAAGTCGTTTTTGGGGAAACTAATTATCAGATGAAAAAACGAACGCATCAACGTCTTGACTGGATTTTCTATTCAAATTTTTTTTGCAAGCGTATATAGGGAAACTCAATCCACTTCTTTTGATTATTTGAAAATCACTCGATGCGGAGAAATTTGCTTACAGTGTGGCATTCGATTGTTGCACGCATAATATAAGTGAGTTGAAGCAAATTTGCGGCATCTCGAGAATGTCTTGAATAACAGAGAGACGCTGTCGAGTCCTGTGATGGATTTTCGTTTGTAGCGAGCGGTTCAGGAAAAGAAGTGGAGATCTAATGGTAGAGTCATGCGCGCCCGAGCAATGTGTGTTCTGATTAATTCTCGGGTGCTCAATGGTACCGTTTCCTCCTCTTGCCGCCGTCTTCATTTCACTTGCAACATTGCGGCGAGCTTTTTAATTTGACGATGATTAAGATGGTGGACGCGTAATTGGAATTATTCGCCTCATATTTTAAAATGTGTGGGGAATCTTTTTTGATTTGTTTTTTTCTCTATCAAGTTTGTTGTTCGAATTTTTACCGCATCAATCAAGCGGCTGGATGGATGGAAATAATTACCATGGGACGGTCTTACTTTCCTCTCGCTCTTCCAGCAGTAGAAGTTGGTGAAGCCCATGTACCTGGTATCAGAAAGGCAGATCACAGATGATGACCAAATTTAAGATTTTAAAGTATCTGCTAATACTTCTTTCGCGCCTTTTTATTGTATAAATATACCATAGAGTAAAATGTTAAAAAAGATAGACAAACGCTGAGGTTTTTTTATCGTTTATTCTCGTGTTGACTTCCAGTCGACTCAAATCATATTCTCGAACAAGCTTGCCCTCTCTAGGCCAAATATGGTTTGAAAATAATAGTCGAAGGTGTATTACCAGGTATTACCTTTACACGGCAATGATAAATCAATCTAAAAAAAAATGTCGATACAAGAAAACGGACTGCTTCGATTCATGAAATTGCTACCGATCTGGAAATAACCTAATTCTCAGCTAATTGCGCGACTCGAGCAGCAAGAGTGAATCGTACTTCGCCTAAGTTCAGTGCATCGCCTTATTTGACAGCAACGCGGCTATGTGTTAGCAACCGATATTTACAAGACTGCAACAATACCCGACATCGAATATGTCCCAGAAAACAACAATCGCTGTTCGTTTTATAAAAAAAAAAGTGACGCCAACCCTAAAATTCCTCTGCTCATTGCTTGAAAACACCACTTATCTCTGGTGCCATTGTTGTACCAGCGATGAGGCGTTCTTTGTGAGGACACTGTGATTGTCGTTTTTTGGGAACTATTTTGTCCGACATTCTTTGTTCGCGGTCTCGATATGGAGGCAATTTTTATTTTTTATCCAACCCATCACTCATATTCATGACGCCTCAATTTAAACGACAGCGTCTTGGTCGGTTTAATCGTAGACAATTCACACCTTGGGTACAGGAAACTCTGTGTTTTCGTCGCAAGACACCTGATCGTCTTTCGAACCTTCACCAGCGACTGGTCGTCCCGTGTCCTAGTCCCGCGCGATTCGTTGACAACGTTCCATCAATCATTTCGGTTGGATCTTTAATTATTATTCTGGAGGTCAATCAAGCTTCTGGTCGAAAAATTTAAATTTCAAAACACTCAGCGGTAAGAAACACCTTTTTCGGATATCCATAATGAAAATTTATTAACTGCATTTCCTTGGGGAGAGGTGAAATATTTACGAATTTAAATAAGACTGCGGCGTTTGGGTTGTAGATCAAAGATGTGACGGCAATAGATCAGACTGTCTTGAAATTATAGGGGTGTGGGTCTCTAGGACGGCATGAAAAATAGGTGCTTGCTTTGCCGAGATAGCTGGGACAACCGCTTTGATATCCCAGGAATAACTGTCAAACCTTTCCCGCTAGTGACCGGGACTCAGAAATATCTCTGGTAAACACTGTTATTTTTGTGAAATCGATTGAGAAACAACCCCGATGGCTTGGTTTCCGATCGGTGTGTGTACTTCATTCATCTTCTCAGCAAACTGGTTCCAACTCTTCTAGCGCGACGGTCACGAGGCTCGCACTGCGGTTTTTTTCTTAGCCAGCCACGCTGCTGGGAGACTGTCAAAGCAACTTTTTAATTTTCTCAATCGAGCATTTTCCCCGTCCATGTAGCTCGTAATTAAAAAAGATCTTCTTATCTTTCGAGTTGAAATAAGCTGTTCCATCACAAACAGATACGAGGATTAAAATAATACAATATATTATATTAGTAATTAAATTGTTTTTTTTTTTTCTGTTTTTTTTTTTTTTATTGTGTGCATCGTTATTTAAAACGGGTTGCTGGCTTCCATCGATGATATCGCGGAAGATCTGCGCTCGCCGGCTAAGACGGAATTTTAATTTAAAACTGTAACAAGCGAGAGTTTAACAAACCACCACGTGATTGGACACAAGTGTTTTCCCCTCCCAACAATCTGACCGACTTAACTTGATTCCAGGCAAGTCCCCGCGATCATTTGTATTATTTTCACCTTTTGACATGTTGCCAATTAAGTCTTCACCAGTCACATCAGCTCGACCAGCCTGTTAATTAATCGAATGACAATTAATTACCACCGCTAACGATATGTCTGTCTGTTCAATTGTCCATCACACTCGCACTCGGCAATAGACCGAGCTGTCAGGAAGAGTGCATTGAGATTTGAGGATGCCGTCACTTGCCTTAAGATGGTTTCATTTTAGCCCAAGACTAATCTCGGTGTGCTCTTCACACAATATCTGACCAAGAAGGAAACCTCCTTCCCAAATCTGAAGCCAAGAGCGAGACCAAACTAAACACAATCGATGCCGGCCACTTTTGTATTAAATTTACGATAATTATATTCGGCAATTATCAATAGCGTCGTAAATTAAATAATATTAATACAGATTAAACATTTATGAGATCTAGATTTCTATCTGCGCCAAGAAACGACGAGTGAACCATGTTGTAAATAATAAGCTAGCATGGTAAAAAGGTGGAGTTTATCTGTAAATCTTAATTAAACTGATATTCTGTCAAGTGGCATTACAAAAGTAAAAGCAATTACAAGAGAACTCGTGGTAATAATAAAGATTGATCTGTGCTCAAGTATCGACGGCCGAATCAATTAGTTCAGCGTTCCACTGCGAACTGCTCGCGCCGACGTGTAATTTAATTTATGAGCTTTTATGCAGATTACACCACGGTTCGGACTTTTGCAAGTACTTTCAGAGGAACCTGGCCAATTCCGCCTCGCCGTTCTGTTACACGAATTCATTTTACGATTTCATCCAATAAATCTTTGGTGGGTTGCTCCTATAATAAGATCACGAGCCATCGCTCTGTTCGCTCTTGAGGGGCCATTTTTGTTGGCATAGACCTGCAAACATGAAAACCAGCGCCGACATTACAGAAGCCAGATATGGTTTACCAGATTCGCAGAAAAAACCAACACATCTTTGCGCAGTAATATGACAAATCCGCGAGACCGCGCAGCGAATAAAAAAGCTGACATTTGTATTGGTAATGATGTTTGAAAGCCTTGTTGTCGTAATAATGATAAATTAACGTTTGCAAGTCTCCGTTTTTCCAATGGCCGGCGATATCCATGTCGTGTATGAGCGAACGACGGAGAGTGCAGGTTTGCCAAGGGACTGACGAGACAGTGAAGCGACTGACATTGCCTCGGCTGCCTCACTACTGGACGGACAGCCCATTGTTGCAGTGGCCGGCTAGGATGAATGTAGATTTATCATCAAGAAATCAAGTTAGCAAAAAGTAACCATTGTTTGGCATGTCTCATAGCTCGCTCCCTTATCGGGTCAAACTGCATAAATTAAACGACATGAATTCTCCTGCTTTTGCGAGCAGAACGGAACGCCAATGCGCGTGCGCGCGCGCGCATTGGTGCGCCGCTCTTCTAACGAACTTCGACAGAGAGAGAAACCAGAGATTTTCTTAAGAAATAAATCTTATTGCTGGTTCTTTCGACTGGTGGCTTCGACGGTTTTTAGCCCCGGACGGTGCATCTAGTCTACAACAAACGCGCTGCATTCTTCACATTTGTTAGGCGTCTAATGAGCGGGCAAGCCATCGGAGGTTGCTTAAGAGCACTGCTCGAAATAACCAGACCGAGAAAAACCGAACGCTGGCAATCATATTTGAGAAAAAACGATCGTCTCTTTTGTTTCACTGCTGTGCAGCTTCGATTGGTTTATTATACGGGAAAAGAAAATGCATGAAGAAATCTTGCGATTTGCAAGAATTCCTTGGACGGCCGCAAGGCCCGCGAGACCGGCTGCGATTTGCAACGGATGTTTTTCGTTGAATTTGTGGACAAGCCGGACCATCTACTGAGCGCTCGACGTTTCTTTGCGCCGGAAAATCGCGGTGATGCGTTCTTTGAAAGCAAGGTTTTGGCCGCGGAAAATCAGGATGCCGTTTTCCCGAGGGATTCCAAACAATCACGGCCTTTGATGCACCTTGTCTGCTCATGGTCTTGAACCCGTTGCAATCGATGCAGCGTCCAGAAGTTGATTAGCAACAAGAAACACCAGCAGCAGATCGCTCGAGATACCAGTTTCGCGAATCATGAGAGCAACTCCAATACCCGACCATGTCGATCATTTTATTTTTATATATCGTCTGTATAAACTACATCTTAAACTAGTAAATGAAAAATGTGTTTTTCAAGCAGCTAGCTGCAATTTTCGTCTGTACCGTTTGTTTTCTCTGCTCGGAATCCCGCTTGTCCATTTCTTTGCCGGCCACCGTCCATATTTGCATTGACGTCCATGTGGATGACTGCATTTCAGCGCAGACATGCGCGTCGCACCGCTTCAAACCTGTCATCAGATGCACTGCCATATTGCGGCGACAATGAGAAACACGGGGCAATAGAAGCGATCATTACTGCCAGCGCTCGGTCGCAATATGAAAGCTGTTGTTTCCGCTGATTCGCGAAATCGCGAGCAAGAATATAAAAAGTCGTTTATACGACGCGAGCAATAAGCGAGTAATAATACAATCTTTTCCTAGCAATGAGCACCAGTACTGAAGCATTTTGTTACGGCCACCAGCTGCTCGATCGCAATTCTGACACTGTGCTTCATAGGTAATGCAAACACTAAATAATAGCTATATTCTTTGAATTGTTTCACATTTTCGAATTCATTTCAAATATTTATTTGCTTTGCCAGATGGTTGTCTGCTTAAATAACATTAATATCGAGAAGTTTTTCTAGCAGCGATGACCTTCACCTTTGAAGACCAGGAGGTCAACTCTTAATTAATCCTCATGGCTCCATTTATTACTTCATGACTTTGCTTTGCATCACCGCAAAAGCAACGTTTGGCTATTGTAATGTAGCACCGTTCCTCTACACCAATATTGTTTCTTCTGGTCATGAGAACTGAGTCAAAAAGCGCCCTATAAACCGGAGGGCACGCCAACAAACTCAAGTTGTAACCACGTTGCGAGTGAGGGCGCAAACGCCCACCCCTGGCGATTGTCAAACTAATCGGGCCGTTAAGAAGGGCGCCGGTTATGAGTGTCGGCGGCGCTGCAAACTTCCTGCCGTCGCCGTTCACAGCGCTAACAGAGGCCACACTGTCGGCGCTAATGGTTATATGCTAAACAGCGAGCGGGCGAAAAGATGTGCTTTCCGGGGGATTATGCACTCATAATTAAGTGCTTTTACTTCCTGAAGGAGTCGTAAAAAGACAGAAGGGACCCGAGATTCAACACTTTACAAGTGCATCGAGAATAATGAGCTAAATATCGTAAGGCTCGCTCTGTGCTAATAGTGTGATTGCATATGCCAGCTTAAATTAAAGCTTGCCAACTCGGCACCTCCACCACCATAGATATTACTGCCAACCGGTTATTTCGTTATTTGTTAAGGGAATGAGCAGCGAAAAAGAATCTAAATCTTCTAAAGAATTGAAAGCTTTGCTGCGCTTTTCCGATTAGATTGGCACAAACTTATCCGTGAAATGAAATGTCACTGTTTTCGAATCGATAAGCACACACAGCCCCGCCGATACACACTCGAGCGCCGTCCCAAACTGCTCTCAATTTCCCGAGGCATGACGTTGCCTAAATTCTGCTCGCGGGCAAAACGCCGATCTTGAGAACCTAATCCGATTGATACCGGTCTTGGCGGAAGGATTTGGGAGGGGGGTGATCTCCCACGGGAGCCGAGCTTTACGATGCCAGCCCCGACTCTTCGCGATGGCTTCCTAACAATACCATTGCAAGTTTGATCACCCTCATTTGCATAACCTATCATTCGTGTATGTTTCATTTTGATCAAACGCTGATATAAACATTGAGGCGTCGCGCGTCTCTACCCCCTTTGGCGTCGCGTCCCCTTCCACCCCGGAACAACACTCGCTTGGTCTAGTGTGCGAGTGCATGGCCTAGTTACAACCCCTGCTCAAAGCGTGTCGACCCTCTGCGGTTTATGAAAATATTAAAATATCCGGGGTGCGGATCTGTGCGCGCTAATCTGCGCTTCATTGCGTTACGTTCTGAGTCACTTGAAAACGGATTCTCGCGCTAATCAGTAACTGAAACAATGATTATAAATCTTCGCCACGATGCAGCGACTGGCAGCTATTAAAACGTGTGTTTATTTAATTCCTTACTGATGTTATCTCTGCGAGTCGTTTCACTAATTTTATCAGAGTTCTGTGACGTGTTTTACGTGCATGCTCTGGCTGCGGTTGAGATGTCACAGCGTTGATGTCGACGACGGGGGGTCGCCAAGGAGTCTGTCCGTCCGAAGGTGAAACACGACCTCCACGACGTCCTAACTCAACCCGGCGACGAACCACGACCCCTGTCTGCATGACAACCTACCTGACCACACAGAAATATCAACACTTTATTCAATTTCATTCGAACAAATATTACATAGTCATTCTGTGTCTTATTCGATTATTTATTGTTGTTTTGTTATTTATTTTATTTTTCGATAGTAAGTCGCCAAGCACAGATGGCCAGGATCGAGGAATTTATACAAATGGTACTCAATCAAACGCACCTGCGTGTGAAACCGAAGATTTCCCTGTTTTGCCTTCTCGGAGCGCAGTGTGCCAAACTCATTTCCAGCTACGAAAACGGCGGCCAGGAACTTGAAATCTGAATCCAGTATCTTGACAATAAAAGTAACCAACAGGCATGCACTTCTCCGTGCATTGTTAGACATTGGTCGGGGATCGACAGGAATGCGCCGCTCTTCGGCTGGTACCTACTACCTTTAAGACGCCATCCGCGTTACCCCATATTATTGGTACCATTCTTGTAGCAGACATTACCGATTGGACACACACGAACCGGCAATTGTCCTCGTCGCTTTTGTTAAGTCACATTACTTCTCTATACAACCTTCGCCCGAGCTTATCATATCGGGAGACTCATTTTTAGAAATGATTTCAAATTGTTAGCTCCGCTCGCTGTACATCTATGCATGGTATAGCGTGGTGTCAATCAGCATGCTTATATGAAAGGGAGTGTTGAAATTGGCCGGAGCGAGTGCTCTCCTGTTGCTTTGTGCACGAGTGACGGGGCCCTGGCTTTTCGTGGATGGTGGCCGGCCGGTAATTTAATTTAGAAGATGGATAGATGAATTGAAATTCGACGCTCAGCGCGTATAGAAATCACATTTTATCGCATGGTCAATTTCACAGACAGCAAAAGTCTAAGATAATTTTGTTTGGTCTTATTTCTTGTAATTTAATTATGGGAAACCAAATGATGCGGATAAAAGTTAGATCCGGGCCCAGTAAATGGTTAGGACCCGAGTTGGATCCAATACTTATCATCAATGAGTTCATCTGGAACGATGAACGTAAGCCTCTCGAGATTTTTTCCCGTCAATTCGTCGAGGCGTGTTTACTCCTGTTCTTTCCCCCTTTTTTGAGGTGAAAGCGCGCCATGCGACTCGTGGGCAGGGTTGACCCGTGCAAGGGTCAATTGGCCCGCGACGTCGCCTCTCGGCCATACCAATTGAGTCATTAATTTTTTTAAGCGTGGGTTTAACGACGCACTGTTTAAATGTCAAGCCTGGTGGTATTGATCTGATAAAGCTGGTCAATTCATGGCCAATGTTACACCTAGCCTACAAGAGAAAAGTGGATACCCGGCGCTGGCACTTAGCATATTCTTGTGGAAGAGCACCAAGCAGACCAGCAGTTATTTAACATTCTCTTAGAAAGACGTCCACTTCGGACAAAAAGATTGTTGTAATCCACTTTGTTGAGAAGTCGATTAGCAATTGAGAGTGAAGCTGCATTGCCTAGGTACAAGCGGTCACCCATCCAAGTTCTGACCTCGCACGATGTTGCTTAACCCGACGAGACCCGATTTTTCCAGCGTGACATTGCCGGAAACCTAACGCGAAAATATCTCAGCTATGTTATTGTGAGAAAGAACAGCAATTTTATGTACTTTTAGAATGTTCTCCATCGTTCTCAGTTGACCACATCTAATAAGTTAGTACTTCACGATTACTTCTTTAAATTAGGACTTGGTCGAGCCGCGCTAATGTTGCCCTTCTTTGAAAGTCGTCGACAGTTCTATATCGTGGCGTTATTTAGTGAATCTCTGTACCTTGGTTAGTTTCTGGAGTGGTCATTTGTTGTTCGGTGTTTGACGGGTGTCCGGTTGGTCGGGCACAGCTTGCCCACAGTGGTCACTTCCTGTTCCCGTCGGTCGCGGCAAGGTGACAACGTCCGGAAGGGGTGGTGGGGAAGGGGGCTCCTTGGGGACGTCAGCTCTCGCCGGGAGCTTAATTACACGACGCGCCCCGAATTAAGGGTCGCCGCCGACAAGACGAGGAAGGGGTGCTGCTGCTCGACGCGCGGCACTGTCTTGATTTATCGGCGGCGTTATGAGATATCATAAACAGCACATGCAGCGTACGCGGGGAAACCGGTGGGGAATGGGGAGGGTGGGGAGGGGGGGGGGTCTGGAATTTGTCGGCCGTTTATATGAACACCCTTAATCACCGTCGTCGTCGTCGTCATCGTCGTCGTCGTCGAGGAAATATAAAAAGCATTCCGTAAATTTCGCGTTTTTTCATCACGCGATTTTCTACCCCGGGCGCATTGACTTTCTTTATTAACGCGACGTTTGAAAAGTGTTCACGTTTATTATTTGTTTCTCGCGATAGTGCCACACGATTTATGTGCTGCGAATTGTGAGACGACTTGGAATATTATATTACTTTGTCCATAAAAAAATACAGCTTAATTGGATCTTGATGTTTAATCTCTTTCTTATTATTATGTCCCATCTAGTTTGTCGACATTTCATCCGCTTTTTTCGTCGCGAGCGCTGTTGTTGCAGCGTGCATCGCAGGTAGTTTTTCTCGTCGACAAGCTGAACAAAAAGCCGTGCAGACTGTAGCACCGTACACCAACCTCCAATTAAACCTCGCTGCGTGCTATCAACGATCGCCCGATCATATCAGCGCGCCGCCGTGCGATTGCGCGACTCAGCCGAGCGAGTCATAACTCATTCATGTACCGTATCGACCCATAGATCGGACGTTAATCGCAGCCGATTCCGTCAATTTTCAATCTCGTTTTGCCATATTTTTACAAATCCTCGGTACCCGGCTAGAAAAATCCACCTCATGGTTTTAATTGACAAGTCAATTTTTTGACTGCGCAAATCTTGTACGTTTCTCTGCGACAGTGGCATCGTGTTTGCCGTGCCCGAAAATGGGATTATCGTTTTGACCAAGCCAATGGTAATAATGCGAGGCTTATATGTTTCCAACATTTATCATGCACGAGTAAGGTAGGCAATAAATTTACAACTTTGGTGGCGTGCAGAAAATGTCCTACGTGTCCGCTTGCCATCGCTAATGACAGCGGCCAAATCCGAGTGCTGATCACTAAATTAACCACACAACCAGTCGCTACACGGGGTCCGTTTACCAGCATATTTTAATTGTGTAAATAGCTTGGAGGGTCGAGGTAGGTTCAATTATTCCTTCATCCAAGGTAACAGAAAACTGTCCTCCGAGTACCTTCCCATGCTTGTTCAGTGTATTAAATCGATTTCCTCTACTTCTGCACCGCGGTTTCTCACATTGATTGTTCAGAGATTGCCATTTATCCGCGATGTCCTGCGTTCATGTCTGATTAGATTGATTCTCATTGGAACGTCCGAGGCTCGATCGCAGGACAGTGCCGAGCACATAATAGATATGTTACGCTGCAAGTGCATCAATGTCGACCACGCCACGAATAGATTAGAATAATCCGACCACGCCGGGCGGCATTAGCTTTGTCTACACATGCAAAAGAGATGCTGTTGCACTCCCCATTCATTCAACTGCACAACAAACAAACTGGTGACAATTGTCGTGGAAGAAGCCGAATGGCAATGAGGAATTCAATCAGTTTGCCCGGGTGCATTCGTTCGGATTCAATTCGAGACACGCTGTACACAAAACCATTTGCTTATTTCGATTGATCAGAGCGTGGTATTAGATTTTCTTCGATTTCATTGCCGCCGGTTTACGAGCGTCGCCGTCCCGCGCCAACCGACGCCGTCCCGCGGGTGAGTTCAATGCTAGTCGCGACACGACGGCGTCGTCACGTTTCATCGATTGCACCGCCAATGAGACGCACACGGCGTCGTTCAACGGCCCACAAATCGCCGCGGCGATGCGAACATGACCGACAAATCGGGGTCCTAGCACCGTGGCGTTGTGCGAGACCTCCCATACGGCACCACGTGATCAACACATACGCACAACAACGCACACAGGTGCTCCATTTGCGACCTTCTAAGCGCGAGTACGCGTCGCCGACGACGCCGCTCTGCCTCCAGCCACGGGGGACACACCTTTCATTGTCCTATCTGAGCAATGTCACAGTCACAATTACATGGAAGACATTGGTGCAGCGGGATTTCTTTCAAACTCACCTTGGCATGTCGAAGCTATGAAATGTTTTCGCTGCTCGCATGTACACTTCATTATGAACCTTCTGCTCGGGACAGAAACTGGAGAGCTCAAAGTTACAGTACAACTTCATTTGCCTTGCCTATCATATTCTCGTCAACGTGAATTTGTGGAGGAATCCTGTTGTCCGAATTGTACCGTCCTTCTGAAGGGACGTACAGCCGAGGCTTTTCGATTCCACGGTGCTGGATTTCCCCTTCTCTGTTCTAGACTAAATAAAGTTCATCATCATCCTCATCCTCACTCAATCATTCATCGACGCCATGCGATCGGTACCAGATGTCTAGTTGTCAGAACAGTGCGTCGTTAAACACAACAAATTAAAAAAAATGTATTATTATCCAAAGAATACTATGCCTTTCTGTCCAATAACGCTCCATGACCAGAGCTCTTCTGAATTGAACGTCAACCAAATTCAGGACGTCTACTTGATTGTCTTCGTGGACGTCGTTTTCTCTCTGGCCGGCTAGCAAGGAAGCTTGCTCCTGATTATGCAGCTCGGTCTAAACGTCACTCGGCCATCGATCAGAGTTCGGCTGGTCTGTCCGTCGACCAGGCTCCCCGGTGCCCCCCGGCTCCCACCAGACTCCCCCAGACTCGATCCTATGGATTCTCACATCCACTCGCATCCGAGGGCTCATCATGTTCTGGACCTTGGTCCGGGCATCAAAAAGTGAGAATTTAAACAATTGTTTATGTTTGTGTCGCGGGAAAGGGCACGCATGCGTGTAGTGGTCTTATTCAAAGAGGTTGACGTAAAGTAGGATTAAGAGCTGTTTCTTTCGGCGTCTTGGAGTCGCGTTCGCTTGTTCTTGTAAGGCTTACGTCTCGGTCATTGTAGAAGTAACACAGAGGGGAGGCGATCATTCTTAGAGACGCTGGGTTCATTTTTATATCTTACCCTGTGTTGTGCGACCAGATGCTTCTCGGTTAATAGCTGATCGGTGCTAAATTAGTTTTCTTCGTATTGATTCGATTGAGGGTATTTATGTATTCAAGGCACAAAGCAAAGCTGAAAGAATATTTCCATTACAAATTGAAATTAAAATGCATCAATATTGGGTATCATCGATGAGCTATCCTGTATGGTGATTCAACATTAAGCGAATCCTTGAGATCATAGGATGCACCAAGGCCGATCTGCAGCCGCGATATCAGCGTGCATATCTAGATTGAAATGTCGATCGGTTTTCCGAGAAATGTAATTTTCACGCTGCACCGTCGCGTCAGGCCATGCAATTTCCAGCCCTGAGATTGGATGCGTCCGCCGCCGGCGTTTTCCGCCAAGATCCAGGCAGCGTTTCCATTTGACGGGCGCTGCTCACTTTTTGGGTCAACAGTTTTGTTTGTTTCTTTGATGATAACGATGACTTTCCACTTTCTATCAGAGTCAACGCACCCTTTTCGTTTTTTTTTGTCGAAATGAATTCTATCACATTTTTTTTCATACCATTGTGGTATTTGCTGATGCACATTTAAGTAGATGCTAAGATTAACACTCTTTGACGGCCGTATAGGTTATTTCTCTTTTTAGCAAAACCAAGGGACTTCATTCCAATGAGATTTGAACTAAACACCAACTCCAAATCGCAGTCGCCCCACCATGCCATCCTCCAGCGACTAGCTCAAAGCCCGCAAGACAAATGTCAGCTTGGACGCAGCATCTTCCCCGCAGTGGGTCCACCACCGATGCGATGCTATCTCGGTCTCTGACCGGCACGTTTCTCACACTGTCGTCGACGTGGTCATCGTCACACTCCGACGTCGCCGTTGAGAGCAGCGCTGCGTGCGCTCGCCGACGCACTGTTTCACAAACGCCCCTTGTCGCTTCGTTATATAATCGTCGATAAAATCGTCTCGACTACTTTTCATGTCCCATAGAAATGCGTTTTTTCGGTGTGTATAGAGACAATTTGATGGTCACTTTTCAGAGAAGTCTCTCAATGGATTTCTTCCGGACGGATGGCAACATGTTCTCTTTGTGGATTTCAGATTGGTAGCCGAATAAAAGGTAGCATTCACTCCGAGATGATCGGAATCTGTCGCCTTGTCCTTGACGTGCTGCGTGTCATTCTGATTCCTGTTCCTAAAAGAGAACCCCCGGGACTTTTCGTCGATCAGGGAAGAGCACTTTTCTGACACCTTTTTTAAGTGGACAATGTTCCCACACGACGCTAACCCATGGAGGGGCGCGAGCTGGCGAAGCTACTCCGCCATACCGTCAACTACCCTTCTTCACGTTATTCTCGCGCCTTGTTGCCCCCCCCCCCCCCCTTACGCCACATGTTTACTCTACTAATCTCACCCTTGCCCCCCCACCCCGTACCGTTCCCTTCGCCGACCCAACGCGACCATTACCACAAAATGATCCAACTCTTCTCTTTGCACCATTCTTTTCGTGTGTTTGCTCAAGTGCCGTGTTATTTGTTTATTACCTGCAGGCCACAACCGTAGCCCCAAAAAAGCCATCTAGAAATGCATCCGCGTTCAAATAGAATAGCGTTGAAGATTTTCGCCCAAAGGAAGGGTTATTATGCCTTGTGTGCATATTACGAAACTCGGCTCTATTTTATCGTCAAGTATTAACGATTTTTTTCTTGCTGGTTCCCAACACCTTGAACAGTATTTACGGTATAAATTCGCACGGGATTTTTTATTACTATCATCTCTTTTGTAATAGGTTTGAAACTATCTCTATCCGACCTGTTTCTCGATCATTCCTCGCGAAGCTTTGCCGGCGCGCTCTGCGAGAGTAATTTATGCGCCTGTTTTGAGACGGTTCTCATTGCTCAGGGCGGTCAGATGTTTGTACGACCTTCGAGCAGTTTTTTTTTTCTTCTCATTCCGCCAGCGCCAGCCTCCGATCGTGGAGCCGGACGACCGCGCGGAGAACACGGAGAAACACCTCTGAGCAGAGCGGGTCACGTGTCACAGGTATAGGTGCTCGCCGACGGGAGAACAGTAGGTCTGGCTGGCAGCGAACGTGCTAATTGGGCGAGTGCGCTCGTGATTCGACTGGTGAAATAGGTAAACAGATCGGAGGCGATCGTCTCACATGCCGGCAGCGCGTCGAGGAAATGAAATGAAACTATCTTTAGATGGTGGAGACAGAGTCGTTCTGGCGTGATGAGAGCCGGTGAACGAGACCGAAGGCGGCTCGGCGTGTTCATTGATAAAATGATAACTTGTAGGTTACAAATAGGGAGGGAGAGAGAGAATAAAGAGACAGAGAGAGCTATTTTTGGATATGTTTCATGCAATGTGCCAATCATATTATGGGCGCTTGAGTAGCGGTGATGATCTCGGTCATTGATGCACGAGTCCTCACACTTGGACAACGCTTCTCTTGTCAGATCGCTCTAATTGGTTGACAACGTCCTCACGTCTCGAGGGCCTAGTGCCACGTGACCACACCCGCAGGTACTCGTCCACATAAAAACGCAAAACAACGCGCATGCTCTTCGAGAAATCCGTGTGTGTGTGTGTGTTCTTCGTGTACACGTCGTTGGGTCCACTTTTCTTTGACGTCCATTTGTGTTCTAAGGATTCGTTTACGTCGCTGTGTGTTTGGTATAGGCGGTGTGCGGCGATGAATAAACAAAACACAAGAAAAAACGCGTTCGCTCTCAAAAATGTTTAAATTTGAAAGCCTGCTGTGGAGCGCTGTAGGAAAAAGAGGTGAAAGAATGGAGCGCTATGTGGTGGGGGGCCCAACGGGCTCCGGGGAGGGGATGGCCGCCGTTGCCGCCGGATGATAGTGGTCCATGCAGGCAGCCACTAATCAGGTATCGCAGGACGTGCTCTGCGACGAGACAGCGTGCACGCCGGCGCACGTACCACTTCGCATCGTTGTTTTTCTACACGCACACGCACGAATTAGATCGCAGCTCGCGCGCTTTTTTTCCACGTGACAGTTTTCGTTTTTTGATAGCGACGATCGGGTCGGTTTGGTAAAAAAGTGCGTTTGTTTTGCGGTGATTGTGTGTCTTACCTGGCCGCGAGGGGTCGGTGTGCGTAACATGCGAGTGCACGTGCTCGCCTGTTGTTGTTTTTGTCGTTGGCAGTGTCCTCACGATGGATCTCAAGAAGTATAACGGCGAGATGGCCATCGGAGGGCTTGAAGTCGGTGTCAGATGGTAAGGGTAGAAAGTGGATTGACGAGGCATTGGTTTCCTATGTCCAGTATTTGATGAAATTATGTTTTTTTTTTGCGTAAAACGTCGTCTGTCTCATATACATATACTAGTTCCTAGTGGGGTAAAATTGTCGCTAATCATGTGATACCACAGGGAAAGCGGCCTACGGTTCAGTCTCTCTGCATCACATTCTGTTAATAGGTTCAAATTTGTGCTGCAAAGTTTGGTCCAAGTTTTTTGTGATTTCACATTATTAATTTGGGCGATCATTGGAAAGTGGTCAAGATTGCGTCTTCTACACGAAAATTGCCGTCGCATATCTTTCAGGAACCTTGCGAGAGGAATTTCATATTTCACTGTCGGGTAATGGAGCCTGTGCCGTTTTTAATTCCACACCGATTTGGTATTTAAATAATCGGGTTTTTTTAAGTGTCAATTACAGTAATAACCTTCAAAGGCACTGATAGGATCGGCAAGCAATCCATAGGCGATTTCGTCTCTACCCCGTTCCCAATAAACTGCGCGTTCGGCGTTCACAGCGTCGTCCTTATATTCAGATTCGACGAGAGGTGCTTCGGTCAGTACTGTTAGTTGGAATTAGCATTTCACTGGCGATATTGAGCTAAGAAATAAATTGGTTTGGATAAGTTCGTTCAACCTTTTTGAAGAGTTCTCGGGATCAAGCAATGTAATTAATCTGCTCTCCAAAAACCAAGAGTTTATAATGACGGCGATTAGCAAACGTATGAAATCAAAACCACGGGTGTATTTCTCTGGCTGCTCTTGAGATCCACACTAAGGCAGCCCAACTAAACGTTTACTGGGACGAGTTGCCATGTAATATGACTCGATGTCTTCGAAGCAGTTCTTAACAAAGCTAGATTGGGCTTAATAGATGCAAGACGTCGTCATTCCCCTCCCAACGAGGCCCGGACCTGTCGGCTACAAGTGATTCTATTTAAATTTAATTCCGTCAACGAGTTAACTAATTAACTCGGCAGCTAACTCGGTCAGGGCTCGAACCCGAGACCGCGCGGAGGATTTGTTCGGTGAAGGTGAAGGGTGGTGACGTTGACTTCTTCTGGACTAGTGCAGTGGAACGCGGGGCGATATAAACTCCCGACTGGCTATAAAGGAAGCGACGAGGAAGGTTAATAAAGATGGAATGGCGCGCGAGGGGTGCGATACACTTGAGGGTGAGCGGGAAGGAGTCGGTGGGGGGAGAAGGAGCGCGGCAGGAAATTGGGGAAGGAAAAGCGATTGCCAATGTTTATGGTATTACCAGGAGGTGATTGGAAACGGGTTCAAAGCAGATTTGCCGAGCGTTTTCTTTCATTAGCTTCAATTTAAACAAACTTCTTTTGAAAGGACGCCTCTATTCAGCTTCTAAAATTATTCTTTTATGCGCTTACGGCCATTAATCAACGATTGTCTCTTCGAATATTTCACTAATTATGTAACTGACCTTAATGACAGCTCCCCGTGTTTCCAGAAGAAAAACACACTCCACACCTTAAAATACCAAACGGCGGCGACGAAGACGGCGGCTATGTAAAATAATTGTCATTAACGAGCACCGCCTGGCCTGCAGCAGCTCCTCGAGAGCCTCCAGGGGTCACTCACCCAGCTGCCAGGCCCCGCTCCCTGCCACAATTTGCTTTTGTTTCTTCTACAAGCTTAACGCATTTGTCGCATCTTTCCATTCATTCTTTCATTCATTCACCAATGCGTTATGGTTGCTATTGACTCCGCATGCATCGCCGGGGAAGACTGGGTCTGCGGCATTCCGACGGACAGACCGGAGAGCTCTGAGGTTGACGAGTGTGGAGAATCGAAGGGCCAGCTTTGTTGATCGGCGAGGACGTGGCGATGACATGTTGTTAGAGCACTTTGGCCCGCACAGGTGACCGCACTCTGTAGATATGATGACAAATGGCAATCTTTATGCTAATGTCGCGGTCTTCTTGGATTTGATTGTAATTGCAAATAACGTTGACGGAAGCGAGCTATCGGCCTAAATGAGATTGGTTTATTTTACAGGAAACCGTCGGTGGATGAAGTCGGGAACCCAACCTCAGTGAATGCTCGGTAAGTCGTCAGCACAAACACTCGATGTAATCATCCTGGCAGCCGAGACAATCGTCATCGCCTAGCGCGCGGTCCTCCTCGGATCATTCGGGTCTATTCAATTCCCGTGCGCAATTATTCGGATATTTGGCTCGAAACGCCCGAGTCAGACACTTGCATTCCGATAGCCCTTTGTCTTCCCGCGTTGGCCCAACGAAAATCCGGCCTGTAATTTGTAAATCGAACGAAATTACGAAGTGTGTACTACACCCAAGACCTACCTGAAAGACGGCGCTCATTTGAAACCCACTGTGGGTTTATTACCAGCTGATTTATTAAACGCGTAATAAAGACGGCCGTGATATTTATGCATGAAACTACGCGAGAGTGTGGAAGTTCTCTAAGGTAGAGGCTCACCGCGGAAAGTAAGACCGCTGTTCGACTCAACTGCAGTAAACGCAAGACGTAAACACTGCTCTTGCACGCCGACAACATTCCATTATCGTTATGGTTACATCCTCTTAAAATCAAGTGTTTATGTTGGTAATAGATCTTTTAAGGCCAGTGTACCTGTGTACTTTACGTCTAGTTACAAACATTATCCTCGCACCAGATTAGTCTCGAGGGAGGTTTTCTCCATTAAGACTTCGCTATGAGCTAGGTGTGAAGGGTTTCACATGTGGTTTGCAAGATGCGAGATCTGTGTCTTATGGGGAAGGTTGCGAGCTCAGCTCTGACATCATCATTTCTGAAAGAGCCCAGCAAATTATAGAGCGAGCGCAAAGCCAGCCATAACATTATTTACGTTCCCACCTCGTACAGGTATCGCAGCGAGGAGGTGGGTACCGCTTGGACCATGTAATACCACGATATACACCTCGACACATAACAGATATGTGTTATTACATTTTCACGCGAGCGTTTGTCCAAAACACACTCACGGTTAGTTCCGAGCTGGTGGTAAAAAAAGTCTGACAGCTTCTAGATCCGAATCCCACGACTTTTTCCTAATTAATTTCTCGCGGGGATGTGTATTAGAAAAAAATAACGGATATTATTATTTAAAAGGTGGAATAATTATTTACGCTCGTTGTGAAACGTGAAAACGTGTCAATCCATATGTCAAGCGAGAGTTCCACGAGGAAATTATGGCGGATCTCGAAACGCGAAGGAACCGACGTTCACGATAGCACAGAAGTGTTAATTAGAAAACAACGGATCGCTTTGAAACCGTAACACCACTTTAATTAAACATGATGCACTTCATTTAGATTTTAATTAGTTTTATTAAATTATTCAGAAAGAAATGTAACGATGATACATAAGGATTGGGAACTATTTCTTCTGCCATAAGGTATTTACTATTTTGCTAAACGAAGCCATTGAATAATGTCTTCTGAGTCATACAAGCCATGAAGGTTGGAACAGTTATTGAAAAGTGACTATGCACATGTTGAACCATCCCTTACACCTTTGTACTCCGGCCTACTTACCTTGGGTAAAGAATCCTGTGTAAATCAGGCCTTCGTCTCTGTACCGGCATCGTGTTGGGCCATTGTGACAGTGATACCGATAAAGCAACATCCTTCACTGGCACATTCCTCGGCGGCACCGGCAATAATTATTGTGTACATGCTCATACGATATATTAAACAACATTATTATGCCAAGAGATGACATTGTGACGAGCGCTCCTCTTCGGTCAGGGGACTACAAAGTTGATGTCTTTGAGAGTAAACACGCCTTGATGGGAGTGGGTTTGATGGCCATCGGCCCAACACGGATCCATCTTGGACAAGTCTTGGAGAACGGATGCGCTTTTGTCTTTCAAACCAAGTTGTTGTACTCTAGAATATCGCTACCTCGGAATTGGTAGATTTTGCAGTATCAACTTTCAAGAGTTATTTTTCTCAACAATAAATCTATTCCCAGCCAGGTGGAGGTGCCGGGCTCCCATACATCACCGATTCTAATAAAGAAGAGATTTGAATTTCAAACGCATTATTAATTGGATTTGATTTCTAATCCATTCTTTAGTCTGTGAGTAATTAGGTACAGAAGATTTCGAAAGTTACGCTCTTTTAATCCGTCTCTGAACTTGAACCCTGAAATTAATCAAATTTCAAATAACTTTTTTTTTTCTCTTTTCCATATTAGAACTCCATTCTCACAGGCTATCATTTTGATTATAATCCTTACAAATGAATGCAAGTCAATTGCTAAGTGGTTATTTATCATTGTAAGAAATTGGGTACCCCTACCACCATTCGGGCCATCCAGCAAGACATAAAACTCTTAAATCAAATCTCGGGCCGAACCGGTTCCTATGTTTTCCGAGTCGTATGCGCTCGCCGTTGCTAGATGTTTACCGTGAGCAGTTGGAACATCACTTAAAAAGCAGCCAGCTCGACCGGCCTGGCGCGATCCGTCGAGAAAATTAGATACACATTTGTACAATTAGCCCGTTTCTCCGAAATCCCTTTCTGGTCCCGCCGATAGGTGCGAGATGAGGGGCGAGCTTGGCACCGGCGTCGTCCGCCTTGCTCGGTGGAGTCCATGGGTTTTATCAATTGCACTTTTCACATTTCTTGAGTCATTAAGTATGTTGCATGGAAAAATACTTCCTTGTAGCACTGTCATGGCTAAAAATAAAAAAAGCTGACCTTTTTACAGATTATGATTTATAAATTGTTTTTTCGCTGGACTCGGAGTATGGCATGCCAATCCCATATGTGTAATGGATAAATCACAAAAAAAAAACGTCTTAGTTTTTACTCTCCCAATGCAGGAAATAATTTCAAAATTGTGTAGCCCCCGATGAATTTCTCTATTGGCACATACCAAACGGTCGCAGTTCATTCATTGTGGTACTGTTAAAGGGGTAATAATACTTCTCATAGTCACTGACCACTGCATCCGATCAAATATCTAGTTGTAGCCAATTTTCGCGGTGTTGTGCGTTAGCAGCGATAGTTCAACACCAGCCATAATTCCGTTCTCAACTAGCATCCAGGTTCCAATCCCTCGTGGCCAAGTGCCACAAATTCCTCTTGAAGAAACCCAAACCAGAGAACCTGTGTCCCACGCATCAGCTGTGCGTGGGGAGCAACAAGACTAAACTGCCACGCGATCGCCAGCCGCGCCCGGGGGCGTCTCTCAACTAGGCAATCGTCTCATTGCTCGCGATGCAAGTGCATTTCCTCATTACCCGAGGCCGAAGGAAGCCACTTGACTCGGGCTCGTGTGGTCAGCTGTCCGGCCCGACTCGCGGGCAGGTCAGAGGTCGATCCTCGAGAGGTATTTTCAGCACAAACTCCGTTATCATGCGCGTCGCATTTGTCCCGAATAGCAAGCGGCTATTTTCGGACCCACGATTACCGGAATGCGCTGCGATATAAATTCAAGCGGCGAAACGTGTTTTGCGTGCAGGCGCGATGTTTCTTTCATATTTCCATCTGAGAGGCAAATATCTCATCACGTTCGTGGGCCGTCGCGAGGCGAAAATGTCAACAAACGCACGCGAGGACAAAAGTTCGCTGCGCTTCATGTCCCCGATCCGCGGTCAGCTCCCCGCGTGGAAAGCAAGAGCGGCCTCTGACGGGGTCCGTGCGCCGACAGCAAAAAAGTAGCCGTGCACGTCCGGACTCCGAGACGGGGCACCTCGCGTCCGCCGCACGTCCGCGCACTGGTCCCATTCGTTTCCCAAAAGCGACTGACCTAGGCCGACGATCGCCGCACGCCCGCGAGGTCAAAAACCACCGTCCTGGTCGTCCCGGACAAGCCAAGATGGCTGCCGTCAAGGTGGCACGTCCTTCGGGACCAGTACGTGCCCCAGCTGCACCATTGCGGCCCGGCGCGCACGGTGACCCACTGTCTGACGTCATCGCTCGACGCCGTCGTGCCTGGAGTCCGTGAGGAGGCGTCGGCGTCGGGGCGGCGGGGGGCGACGCCTGCCCGGGGACGACGGCACGATTCGGCCATTGCTGTTCACGCGAGCTGAATGCGGAATGGGACGCTGCCGACCAACGATGGGGCGATTTCCTACTGCAGAGGTGTGCGTCGTGGTGCCCGGGAAAGCGAGGAAACCGGGAAAATCAATCGCGAAGCCGTGACTTTGGGGGTGCCAAATTCTTGGAGCGTTTGGTTTGTGGTTTTTGGTGTCATGGTGCGATTCGTATCCTGGTTCGGGCTGCAGACGTCGTAAACTTGCGGCTTCGGTGTTACATTGCAAGTACAATGAGTAAACATATACGCGGGACATTATTAGTAACCGGATTAATTTGATTAATGTCCAATATTTTCTATAAACCGTTTCGGTTCACGCGACTCCTTACAATGTCCATGTGCTTGGACAAACACGTGTCGTTCGCGAGTTGGTTTATTAGGGTGGCCAACACCTTTTCTTCGGCCGCGTCTTAAATCGTCCCGGGGCCGCGCAACGCGGCAGAGATTTGTGACCGGCGTCCTCTGGGCTATCGGCTGGATAATCTGTGTGCTCGGAGGATTCTATTCCCTCGTTTACCCCATGTGGTGGGCTCCGGCTTGGACTATCGAACTGCTCGGCCCGAGCCATCGAACGGACCAGGGAACACAGCCGCGAGGGAGACCAGATAAAAAATACACACATTATGTAGAGGATAATAATAATCAAAGCAGTTATTGTACGGTAGGGACTTGTATTAACATAATAGCATAATAAAAACACGGCGTGTTTTTATGCCACAAGGATATGGTTAACAATTGAGATAAATTAACGGACAAATCCAACCAAAGTTTGATCTATAGGTACAGTCAATGTGCTACGAGGTATTTCTACATCTCAGAATCTGCATTCATTCTTGCAAGTGTATGTGTTTTATCGGATTCAAAAAATGAATGAGGACAGTCAGTATTGAAAACATTTACCTGAGAAAATGTCGAAATAATTGTTGAATTACAGTCCCATGCACTCGGGGAAAAAAAGATATTCCGACGTTACATTCGATCGAGCAGCTCGGCCATGCGTTGGGAAAATCTTTGGGCTCCACAATTCCGTGGTCACTCGCAATGAAAGGTGTGTACAAAGTGCGTGAGGTCAGCACCAGGCCAGCGAGCACGCGTGGCCGAGGATGCGTGGTCTACGCGGAGGCTGGGGACTCCCGCTGAATGCTGAGTGGGCAAAATCGGCGTACGCGTTGTCCCGCGACGCCGTCGACGTGCGAGCTTCGGGCGTCGTATAAGCACGTGGGCTCATGCCGTCGAGTTTTGAGGGGACCGAGGTCGCTTTTGGCTCATGGGCTTTAGGCACATTTGCATCCGGATGAAAGTGCTATGTGGTGGTTTTGGGGACGTGTCATGTTCTTTTGATAGTCTTTTTGGAAAGTAGATACGGAGGTTTTGACTGACAGGTAGTGAGCATGCTGTCACACCACATCAAATGTATTTGCTGGACATTGCCACACAGTTGTAGTTAAGGAATCCCAGTAAAACCAATGGCTGACAGATTTGACGTTTCTGAACGTCGATGGCGCGTCGTGTCTCGACGCATGTCTTTCATTGGGAGGTTTACACTGCAGATACATCTTTCCTAATGTTTCATTGCGAAACTGCTGAGCGCCATGCAGCTCGTAAGAAGGTGTAATTCATTGCTTCATGTTGCAATGCACTGGCGGCCGGCTTGTCGGTTGTTCGGTCGTGAGATGCCATTTGGGCACATCGAATTTCTATAAAATAAAATTAGTCTCGCCTCTTTAGCTCTCTTGTTTTGTGCCCCGCGATAAAGATCATCCTCGCGTCGCGTTGGGGAATTTCTCGCGAGAACGGAGTGGAGCTATTAGGAATCGAATGTCCGATTCGGCTGATAACAAGCATAAAGCTTTCCGCGTTTGCCGCAGTATGGAAGAAACTCTTGGACACTTTGAGTCTTGTGTGAAATTTGCAACAAATCGTCTGGCGAGAAGAGCACTGCACGTCGGTCGGCTTAGGAGGAAATAAAAATCAGAACGCGCTCACTATAGCCATTTCTTTTTCACGTCTATCTGCAGATCAATTTCGGATCATTTCATGCCCTATTAACAGTTGCACATGCAAAATTTTATTATTATCCATATAAATTAAAATCAGATAACATATTCCAACGAATTGAGTCAGCTGTTCGTGCACGTCTCAGCGAAGAGTGGGGGGGTCCACGATGTTATTGCAAGGGCCGCGCCCAAACATTCTTCACGACACACGTGGCGCGCGAAACGACGTCGACTCGGGAACCGAGTGGCCCGGACTGTGCAGAAATGATTGCAAGCGTGTGCAGCTTCTAGGATCACGTGCTCGCTGGCCATTACTTTGGCGAGCTCATTTTCTATCCGACGGTTTGCTCGGGAAAGCAGGGACTTTGTGAATCAGCCTTGGATGATGCACGGCTCAACGCGTTAGGCACGGTGATCCTCGGGCTAAGCCGCGGTGTTTAATTATCAATGTTGGCCGCTCGGCCGCATTATCCGATGCAGGATCTAATGATGATGTCCGTGCTGGCAGAAAGCACGGCACCTCCACGCATTCCCACCAACAATCCTTGGATTTGCAATAGGTTGGAAAAGATTAAAAACTGATGCTTTATGAATGAAAACGATTTAAATATTTCCCCCGCGATATGCTTTATTAAGAAGTCGTTTCGATATTGGGTTTGAAATTTGACGAATTCTATATTCTTAGAAAGAAGTCTAAACATTTCAGAATCCTCTAAACATTTTGCCCGTTCTGTAATTGCTTCGAAGCTATGCATGCATTTTTAAAGACTTCTATGCAATTGTTCGCGGGGTTTTATTTGCTGCCGACCCCCCGACAACTGCATGGGCAATGAAATGATCAGATTCCTTCCCCCCGACCCTCATCGTTGAGACGGGTGATCGTATTATCACACATGCCATTTGGAAGTCCGGAATGCGGGGACGACACCTCGCGATATTGAAATCTCAGCTCTAGCGTCGCCTTCGAAAGCAGGGGCAGCAAAAATGTCGGCCGTGCCAAATCTCGGAGAAAACACTAAAAATAATGAAGTGATCCTGGACGGAGTCTTATGAAATTTCCCGTTTAATCGGGAGCCTGGCACCTCCTAGCACCGCTCTACGGCAGGGCGTTTGTACGTTAAAAGGCCGTTATCGAGATGGAAATGGTCAACGCCGTCTTTCTTTTCATCCCTCACAGCCTTGTTATAGTTCTTTAGCTTCGAGATAAACGGTCCTTGAGATCGTTATAGATCAGGCGAAGCGATCGGTGGGTTCGATCAGCAGTTTGCCTTCGGAAGTGTGGTCATTCCAAATATTGAAAACGATCCCTCTTTGTTCAATTCGATCGACTCATTGAGATTGAAGGCGGCGAGAGGCGTTGGGGTCGACGCGCCTCTCGACTTTTGCCTCTTCACTTAAACGATTGGCAATTTCTTTTCATGTTTCCGTGCATTTAGATTGTCGCTAGTGTTACGGGCTGGTGGCGTGCGCTCGCTATCCTCACAGAGATGGGGTGGAAACGAGGAACTCGGCTTTAACTTGGGGATGACAAGATATTCTTCCAGTTTACACGAAGACGGCGTTTGCAAGCGGTGGGTAAACGTTGTTGCCATGAGCTACTGCAGCTAATAACAAGATTTGGTATTCAGACGACTGGTCGAAATCATAACTGAAATGAGCCCCTCTCAAATTTCCATACGGCTTTTAGCAAAAGCATCGCCCGGCTCAGTGTACGATGACCACTGCGTGACTCGTGCGTTGGGTTTGCATTGAAAATAAAAATCTATCAAAGATTGTCGCGTAAGTCTGTTTGTAATTGAGCACTGTGTGGGGGGGCGGGGGGCTTAGAGGCTGATTGGCTGGCCAAAGTGGAAGCAATCCCCGGCTTTGCTGGCCGACTGCCGCGAGGTCTGACCACCGGGATTAAGTTCGGAACGCGCCTCTCGTCCGGCTCCTGTGTAATTTAAGTGGGATTTTAGGTTCGGTCCGACCGCGCGACCGCTTCATCCCCCCCTATCACCGGGTGGAAACCAGCAATTCTTTGGGGAGGCACGGGGGGAACGATGTGTATGGGGTGGAAATTTAGAATCATGTTCAAAACGTTCATCGTGCAATTGCGTCGGATTTTTTAACCATGCCACTTTAATATTCGCCAACGTTTTCTGAGTGTTGTTTGCGTCAGAAAGTTGTTTACGAATGCGTACAAACGACCCAGTCTTTCCATGTTTTGCTCGGCAAAACTTGACTCTGTTTGGCACCGAACCACTTGGTCGAGAAGTCGAGGACAAGGTCTTTGTCGAGCTCATCTCCTGCACCTATTAATTTCGTTGCGTACTTCGTGAAACCCTTTCTCGCGAGCTGGCGAAGTCGGCAAAGCATGCTGGCGAATGCCATGACAAAGCGGCGTTAGGTGCGAACTGCCAACCGCATTGAAAGCTCGGCGCTAGGTGTAAATATTATTACACGGTTATAATTACAGTGTGTCAAGCGTTTGATGATTACTCAAGATTACACAGAGATAATTACAGGTTTACTGGTAGCATGGCTGCGTGAATGATCGTACAGTTCTATTTAACAGGCGATGGGACGACGGCGCCATCACTTTGCCAGATCGTACCACCATATTTTGCAACAAAGCAGGCAGCCGACCTGTTTCGTGCACCATTGACACTAACAAAATGTCTGGCAGAAGCATTATTTGCCAGCTTTGCTGTACCAAAGAAAAATGGCCCCTTTAGCTGCACCTTCATTGCATTATGTGCTGCGACATATTATTCTCCGATGGCATTTCTTTGCAAGTGAACTTGTCACTTTGAAATATTTTTTCCCTTGCCGTCAGCACACCTTACATTCTGCTCTTCGAACTCTCTTTATAATGCGAACAAGTTTTGCTTAATAACATTATTCAAGTGTTTGTCACCGCGACAAAAATGCACGTGATTACAGATTTCAATGCAGAAAAAATTATTACGGCTGTGCGGATATGAAAAGATGGAGAAATATAATGGCAATAATTTGTTTTAATTCTGGCCAACAATCTCTCGCGGCGCTGTGCTCGTCTTGTGATGGTTATGCGCGCGGTGACCTCTCGGGAGACCTCGCCGAGAATGTGGTCGCCGCGGTGCCACCTATTTGCCGATCGCCGTCGTGCTCCATCATTGCACTGAACGCACACGGACAATGCAAACAGCGTCGCCGTACGCGGACATTTCGCCAAATGTATGGGGCGGCCAACGCAGTCGTCTCTCGGCGACACCTTCGCGCCGCCGCGTATTGTAGCACGACGTCGACGCGGAAGTGCTGCGGATGCCAGAGATCCGTTGGCAGCGTCGTACAAGGCAAACGCCGCAATGGCATGAGCGGCTAAACGGTAGTTTCGCGATCAGATATATTGGAAAGCCATACAAAGACACATTGCGAGGAAAACAAGCAAAGTTAGATTGACAAGAGAAACTGTTTAATGTTGTGCGCAGGTCACTGATCCGCACGGCAGTGCGTAGCGCAGAGCTGTTGTCCTGATTTTGACCCGTTGATTGCGATTTGTTCGTTTCTACTTTATATGGGAATAGACAATAGATGCCCGCACATTTTTAATATCGCCAGAGGCATCCGGAATTGAATAGCTTTCTACATTATACAAATCTTTTGAAACAAATTAATAAGTTATTGCCACGACAATGCGACAAATGTGTGTAAGGAAATGAGTAAATTACGACCCGTGTAATGGTGCAATGTGATTAGATATTTTTATCAATGTCCGGAGATACCTTACGAAATTCAAACGAGCTGCCTGTAAGCACAGACTATAATAGACAGCGAAGTAAGCTATGCATTCGTTACCGAGTGACAAGACGGAAAGAGACTATTTTCGCATTTTAATAGGCATTTTTCAACGAGTACCTTCACCATTGATGCGGCGGGCCCCGTGACAGGGTCGGCGTCGGAGGCCGCAGAGAGACAGAGGCTGGAGGTGAATTTATCGCCGATGCCTCGCGGGATCACGTCGCGGTGCTCTGGCCGGGAATCGAACGGTGGCCGCTGCAATTGTGTCAGCGCTGCTCGGATATTTATATCCTCTCTCGGTCGGACGGGATGCCTGTCAATCAGCGAGAGACGGAGCTGGGCTCGCCAACGCAGCAGCACCGCGTGATTATTTCAGCGTCGAGAAAACGACATGGGAAACTGGAATGAAAGCGCAGCGAATGGTAATTTTTGTCTGTATAAGATGCGGGACTGACTTGTCTACTGCTTATGTTAAAAAGCTACACAGAGAACGAAAACAACGGCAGGTCGTTTGCGAAAAATGTGGTAGTACAAGACTATGTTAATGTATGGGTCTTATTTTCTTGTCGCATGGCTTGGCTTATAATTGATAAAACTCCCTCTGGTATTGTGAAAAAAAGAACGCAGGGCCTTGGGCATGTACTCCAAAAACTCAATCTTAGATCCTTCTTTAATAATCTTTCCGTGGTGCTCTTCAGCAAGCATCCTCCGAAGCGGCTTCCATATAACGGCAATATTATGTTAGTGGCGTGATCTGACGATACACCTCCCTGCATATCCAATCACTAGCCCCTCCCCGATTTCGATAGAGACACTGGATAACGATATGCAGGGCACGACGTCTGCCGTCGTATCAAGACGACGCCTGGCGTCCGTCACTCGCGGGATTTAATGCGCCGCGACGCCGACGCCGATACTAGAGAAAAAACTTTTCGAATTCAATTTCCTCAGAACACATTTTTCTGTCTCGTGTTGCGAGTTTTCCGCGGCGAGGCTCGCTGTTTTTCCCGCCGTGTTTACACGCTTTTCACCGAGTAGTTTTCTTGTTTCGAGCACGCGACATCCACGGAGACATGGTCATGGCGAACGAATACCTAATGCGGAATCCGCAGACGAGTACACGAAACACTGCATTCTCTAGCCCCGCTGTGTAACGTCCTTGTCTCGTTTCTTTTTTCTCTGTTCCCTAGTTGCTGTTCAATATTGCATCTTTATATCAACGTCGCTTGCATATGGACCGAATACCATAAAGCACTATAAGAAATGAAAACTCTTTTATGGAGGTTTCTAGAACAATGAAACATAGATGCAGACAAGAGTATATAGTTACATCCATTCAATAGCTCGGCGTACATTTTTTGATGCAAGGTAAACATTTTCGACTTGCGTTCTAGAAACACAATCGAAATACACGCGTGTTTGTTGTTTTTTGGGGCCCTTCGCCCGCACATTTTGTCGCGTGGTAAGCCCATGTGTGTGTGGTACCTCATGTGGCCTGCACAGACCCACATCCATCACAATTTGTACAGAGCTAACCGCTATAAGAACATGCCAAGCAGGGGCGTGAGGGGGTGGAAACTTGGGAAGGGTACATCGTAGATGTCTCACACCAACCCCCCGAGTAACATGCATCATTCGCCGGCGCATGGCTACCGGGTAGATATACAGCGAGCGGTCTTTTGACTGTTTCATACTATTTCTTATTCCGCAATTCCCTCTGTTCTTTATATTCGTGAATATCACTTTTTTATGTATTTTCCCTTTTATTTTCTTAAAAGAGAAATCACGAAACTAGATTGGCAATTCGTTTCTTTTCCCTTCGTCCGGGGGTATATCCATTGGCGTGTGCAGCTGGGCGACGCTTTTAATGATAAATTCTTGTTAAAACCCGAGACCAAATCATATTCTGTTCGATTCTCGCCCCGCTCCACTCGCACGAGTGGGGGGGAGGCTAGGGGGGGTTGTCGCTCGGAATCTCTTGAAATATTAACAAAAAAACTTGCGGCCCCACGCGACAATGGGACACCGAGGCAAGTGCTTTCCGTAGGCCGTACAAATGGTGGGTTGGAGCGACGAGCATGGATCAGGGGGGAGGGGGGGGGGGGGGGAGGGGGGGGCCGAGAGCTTTGAGGGTTTGATTGCCAATATCGAGACACATTATACACACACACTTCTTGACAATAGCAGGCGTAATGCTCACTGATCGCTACCACATACATGTACACATGGGACACTTTGGCACGAGCTAACGGGACGGCGGGGTCACAGCGGTCCGCGTGAATAATTCACCGCGGTTTCGACACTTTCCTGGCAAAAAATGGGGTATTAAGCTTAATCTTATATGTGCAGTCGACGTTATGTGCCCACATTACTCAAAGTGATGTCGAATTCGTTCGGGGACTCGATTGTTACAGTCCAGACCATGAGTGAACGAGGAAGTGAGACAGGATTATTGCATTACGTGGTATGTTAGTATACCTCTCTCTCTCTCTCTTCCTCTCACATAGTCGGTGCATGCCAATCGAAAACGTCATGTGAGAAATAAGATCCGTCCCCCCGAATCGCGCGACGGCTTCGCCAGTGTCAATCGCATCACGTCGATTGTCCAAACATCGCGCACCGTGCGACTTCCTCCGGACAAACACCGCTAGTCTTTTGTTGCAACCACCGCGCCGCCTCGGTGGCCTGTGATGACGTCGCCGCTCGTTTGCATACCAAATACACGCTACGAGGTAGCGTTTACCGCGGGGACGCCGACGACATGATGTCATCCCCGGCTTGTTGCATGCTGGACAGCGTCGCGACGCCTGTACTACCTGTTGCGTGGCGTTTGCGTGGGCGTCGTTGACCACTGGCGAGCACTGGGTTGCGGTCAAGGGGTCTGTTTTGTGGTGTGCCGACCGTGCCGACCGTGACTTAAGAGGGGTTTCATGGTTTTTAACCAGCTTTCGGTGGTAATGCAATTTGTTCTTGATATATTTGGGCTATTATTGGCTAACAAATCAGCAGACATTCTTAAAAAAGTCAAGAATGGGGATGCCGGTGAAGGGTGAAGCAAAGCGCCATCTGACCGGTTCTCTGGAGTGCCTACCGGGTTTGCCGTTATGCCATGGGCACCTCAAATCCATCGGACCAAAATCCAAAAGCGGCTTCCTTGGTCAAATTACGCGTCCGTAATCTCGCAGGAGCGCCGTTGGATCGCGGCTCCAGTTTGATGCTCGAATGAAACACTCAGACACCAATAAAATGAGGTATTAAAAAGTTTCAGGCGAGCATTGGCATCGCAGAGATGCTGGCCCTATCCACAAGCCGGGGTACCGATGCGGTGGTGGCATCACCGAATTTTTTAATTACACGTGCGCTAGCTGTAACTAATTTCTTTTCGTGAAGAATTTTTATTGCTGCAGCAACGCTGTAGTGGAAGAAGAAAAAAAAACTAACGAAATTGTCTGAAATGCATGCAAGGCTAAAAGGGGTGTGAATGGCCCGGCATGGGGCATTACGACCTGGCGAGATGTGCATTTTTCAACAGTTGTAAATTCTTTTAATTAAACTCGGTGCTAATTCAAAAAAATGGCGTCGCGCAGCGGGAAACGGTTTTCCGCGCGTTGCGCAATTGTTAATTGCGATCAGGCGCTGGGAAATTTAACGGCGCGTTATTTCAATATGCTAATCCGAGCGTTAGCCACGGCGCCGGGCTTCGTTCGCGTCTTTGATGGGATTATTTTTAATTTGGCGTCGTACATTCAATTAAAGAATTACACAAATTTCTTCCGATGCGGTTAGGAAACACTCATCGAATGCCCTCTAGCGAAGCTAGCGGGACACGTTCGCGGCGGCAGGCGCCCGAACTAATTAAAAGAACGCGAACAGCAATTTGTTTACATGTCCTCACCCTACCGCCCCCCCCCCCCCCCCCCCCCCCCCCCTCCTTTGCTCATTTTCATTCCCGAAACGTGCTAGCTATTCGTTTTCCCATTTTCCGCTCAGTTCTTTTAATTTTTTCCTTTTCTTATTTATTCCTCTTTTCCCCCCCGGCCGTTTTTTTTTCTCCGGGAGCGTAGAGCACAAGTTCACCGATTAACCCTGTGCGCTAATGGGGTGGTAAAACGCCTACAGACCGTCTGTCTTGGCCTGCCGCTACGCGGAAGTACAAAAGGAATGGATTTTATCTCAATGCGACACACCCGCGGGCTTCGTTCAATGTAGCATTCTTTCGGATCCGATAGCGTTTCATCCCTCGCCGTCGTGCTCTTTCATTATCCGAAATTAACTGGAACGAACGCGGTGGGGAATTTTCGGCGTCGCGACCGCGTTTTGCGCGACGTCGGTGTCTACTTTTCGAGACGACCAAGCGTCGCCGCATACCGGCTCGTACTCACTTAGTTCTTTCATTTCACGTCGCTAATCAATTTACAACAGAACACAAACACGTAAAATAATTAGCAACCTCTCTTTTTTTTTTTTACATGACTTAAGAAATTCAAATTAAATTGAATCGTTCTTCAAGCGAGTAGAGCTCGCTGTAAATCTAATTTATTTCTAGAATTTTATTTCGTTTCTCTCATTTGTTCGCTGGTAGTACAGCACGGTCTCGTATATCTGTGACTACCTAACGTATTGTTGCCAGTTTATTGTTAAAGAAAGTAGTTTGTCAATTTAAAAAAAGGGCTCTGGGAACGTGAAGTCTCTCGAGCTGTTGAGCGACTTGAAAAAAATCACCTGCTGTCGCCAGCGACTTATTGAAAGAAATAGAAACAAATGAGTTACAATAAGATCGGTGGGGGACGACGCCGAGAGTCAGAGAGCGCCTGCAGGAAGGAGAGGGGGTGGGGGGGGGGGGGGGGTGCAGGACTGTTGTTTATTGGATTAGTGGAGCGCCAAGAACGTATAGAGCGCGGGAACGAGTGTCATACTGCCCCGCGAGAGGAAATGAGCACCCCGAAGGTAATTTCCTCCAGGCTTGACTTTTTTATGCTAATTCCTGACGTCTGGAACGGGGAGGCCGCCACGGAGAGGGTTGCTTCTGAACTCGAGAGTCGGGGGGAGATGACGACATGAGCGTGGTGGGGGGGGGGGGGGGGAGGGGGGGGGGGCATGCGGATTTGACATGGGATTTTACTTTGTCTTTTGTAATGAAATGATATCATTCCGTGCCCGTGTTTTGGAGACCGGGTGATTAATTCTGTTTGCCCAAAACGCGCCAGACAGGCATTTGTCTCCGCGCCGATGAGATATGACTGCGTGTTTCGCTGGACACGAGCTCATTTCGCCGTCCTCCTTTGTAAACGTCGTGTTATACTTTTTTGAGCGCCGAGATCGCTGCATATACAATTGAGACAGGAGAGCTTAAATTAAGAGGTCTCTAGTTAATCTTCGGCGCATATTCCCCGAGGAAATCATCGCGACATCGTGCACCTTGTGTCGAAACTGTCCCCGAGGAACGCCGATGCTAACGACACCTCGTTATTTGTTGGATTGCAACACGGATGCAATCTTGACGCTCGCAATTTGCAACTTTACGACCTGTCCACAACCGTTCCTACATCGCATGCACATGGCAATCATTATCAATCAGCCAGGCATGCTTTAACAACGCGTTGAAAAAAAGCATAAACGAATTCTTCCATGGAGCAGAAACGCTTTCGTCTATTAAAAAACAATTTTTCTCAAATAATTGTTACATTGTTATTTACTCTGCTACATTGTATAAAGTGGATAGGCTTATGCGATAAGCCCGCGATGTTGCTTACAGCGAACATGCTCATTTCTCATCTGGCATAGGCTGGTCCAGCGTGCAGTGTAGCTTCTTCGCGGACATGGAGGCTGGCCATCATATGTCATGAGTTATCTGGGCTCAGTAATGTATGTCCCCCACCTACCTACCCACCCACCGACCCACCCAGTCGAGAGCGTGGTGCGCGTAGACATGCGCTGGAGCTCTTTCCCACGTTTCGTTCAAATACACAACAATAGTCTCAACTTGTACCAGATCTAGTCGAGACAATGGAGGGATCAGAAGCATAAGATAAGATGAAATCATTCTCGAAAGCCATCTCGGAAACATCTTGCAAAAAGTCGAAATTCATTAATTCATAGCTTCCCAATTCCCAATATACCTCGGCGATCTCGTTTTTATATAGGGGTCAAGCACGCCGCATAAGCTGAATAGTGAATTTTCTCTCCGGAATACGCGCCCGCCTCCCCCATCAGCGGGCAGACATCTGTGCGGGCAGCATCATAACATCTAAATTGGTAGACATTATTGACCAATACGGCGATCGATCCCCGCCGTAATGGTTCACTTCCGCGTGGGGATGGCCGACAAGCATGCTGATATCTTATCGTAATGTCCGACATCGTCGGCGGCTCGAGACGGACGGAACTGTGCACCCGGTTTGTTTCAGTTATTGGAGAGAGGTCAGTCGTTATGCAAACTAGGAGGTCATCGGATGGGCAATTTGGTCCAGCGGCTGTGGTCGGGGGTTGGGAGGAGGGGGGCCGTTTTATGCGGTCAAGAATAGGAAGCCGCGGGGATGTGACGACCGTTTGATAGTACTGAGGGGGACAATGCTGAATGTAGCTAATCTGCTGGCGGCACGGGCACGCTGTATAATGCGTTTTTGAATTGTTTTTGTGTTTTAGATTTGATGTTTCAGAGCATGTGTTATAATGTCAATAAACGCAATATGGCACGCTGCGCGTATTGAGCCGAAATTGCGTGATCGTTTGTATTGTTTTGAAAGCGTTCCTTTTTTTTATTCGAGCGAAAATGTACAAACACGATGCTAACTTATAGTCTTATCTGACTGTTATGATACTGGAAATAAGAACATTTCTAGTAAAAGGTAATACGTTCGATTGGTATTTCCACCTGGTCCCCGCCTCTCGTGCCTTGCAATATAGCGGACTTGACCACCACCTACGAGGGGTGCAAACAGGGTGGGTGGCTCGCCGCCCACTGCTTCCTCCCCAAAGTCATATCGTAAAACCCACCCTGATGCAAGTCTGATGACCGCCTCCATTTCGCCCAATAGCTTCCGATGCATCATTTATCCACCGACCGACCACCCCAGAGCACAGCGCAGCTTGCCTTGCCACCTTGCCGCCGTGGAAGCAAGCACTTGCCCGTGTGCAGTCGATGTCTCCGCATATCGCTCCCTGATGCCCTCCTCATAACCTGGTCGGCGACCACAACCGGTAATTGATTGCATTTTGCAAACGGTATTGTGACGATCGCTCGTTAAAGCCAGCGTTAAAACCCCCGTTGATTTGATATGGTTCACTATACAGACAAATTTTTATTAACCTGTCATAATCTCCTTCACATACTTACAGCGTTACGAATTACAATTCCATATTTTACTGCTCAGCTCCTAAAGCTCCTCCTCGAGATGACCATTTTATTTCCTAAGATATGGTACACTGTTATTCAGAATAACACATACGAGCGAGGACTTCTGTATTGGATGATAAATCAGTGAGTTTATGCCCTTCGATTAACACTTGGTGTCCGCCGGCCAATAAACCAGTAGCCAGCCAGCGAGCTCGATCGTTCATGGGCTAATTAACACGGCGTGCGATCCGTGGCATGGACACACCCATCGCATCCAGTGCGAGGTACTCGGCGTCGTCCCACGCAAGTGAGGCGCGCTTGCCACGGTGCCTCGGGGACGCCGTCAAGGGAATCGGTGCGGGCGTCGGGGCTATCGCCGCGGAAACGTGCGACGATCCCGTTCACGTACACCCTGTTTTTTACACTTGCATAAGAAATGTGTCGTTAATCTCGCTCGCGAGAAGGACGAGACTGTTTTATTTGTATCGGCGATCCGTGATCTGTAACCGATGATGTTTCCTTCGCGATCCGAACGTGTCACGACTAATACCCTGAAAAACTCGGCGTGCTAAAAACTGTTTTTGAAAGAAAAAAAAAATGTAAAACAATGGACATTCTCCGATTAATCTTTTTCCAGCTATGTTTTTCCTGTCTCTCTCAACAATTTCATAGCTGATCTTCTCGGCGGCGCGTCCGTGTCCGTGGCGATATAATATAATTACTCATTCTGCGACCGGCTATTGTTGCAGATTCTTCACATCCAGAGATGCAATCTGCTCACCCTCCATGAACCTCCCAGGACCGCAGCATCCTACGACGACGTTCCCACGGTAACCACCACGAACTACAATCATAAACACTTTGCCTTCTTTCTGGTGACAACCCGCGTCACTCTCTGTCTTTTCTGTTTCGCGGACATCAATGTGTCTTTCCTGTGTGGGTGTAGTGAGTTGAAGCCATCATACATACGATATGGTCGCTTGCCCTTAAAAAAGATCACCAAAGAAGCTCATTATCCTCAGCAATGTTTAGCAGTGGCACCAGCCGTTTGCAGAAGTGGTTCGTCTATGCAGTATATAGCCCTACAATATTACCAACGAGATCCCTATAAGTGACTTATCGCAAATGCTCTTTTCCAGCTATCCTGGTAAGAGTTTCAAGCGCTCTTCCAGCCGTCATCCTTCCTCGTAGGTCCATCCGTGCGTGCAGACCGGCTTCACGCCAACAAGTTACCAATTATGTCCCCCGCATGTCAACCCGATGCCCGCCGCGCGCCCTGTTATTGAGAGAACAAATTGAAAATTAACTTGCCCGTGTTCAAACATCAACAGTTATTTGTTTGCCTTTAAGTAGATGGGAGGAGTAGCGAGCGACGGTTGGTAGGACTGATTTACATCCACCGGCCGATGGGAACACCGAATGTAGCCGTGTCCCGGGTTGCTGATGTTCGTTTTTCTCTCGGCCGCGTCCGAGCTGCGATCACTCCGTCTTCGTCCGATTCGTCCGTCGAGTTCCACTGTAGGCAGAGTGTGCATGTTAATTCCAGCTGTCCAGTAATGGAATTTCTTGTTAGTTGGTTTGTACGCACAGTTGGACGCATTGTCCGGTCATTTGCCACCCGGGAGGCGGCCGTCGCTGCGAAACAATGTCCAGCGCCCGCCAGCGCCTTGCCGAGATTTGCCAGACACTTGAAGCTCTCGGGAGGCGCTGGAAGCTGCGCGCTGCGCCACGCACGCGCAGTTATGGCGAGATTTACACTGCGAAACGGAACATTATTTGCGTGCAATTTATGCGATTTTTTAACAGCTGGTTGTTTTAACGAGTGCTTTTCTGAGTTTATGTCTGCCGTGTTTTCTGTTGTTGGACAGGGCAGAGAGGCGAGGAATGACAAACCACGGGTGGACACGGAAATGGAATCCGATTTTTTTCTAAACGAAAACGTTGTCTCCTACAGAATTTGATGGTTGGCTTGCCCAAACTTTGCCATACGTCTGGTATGATGTCAAATGCTCGAACAAAGGAACAAAGTGGGCAATTTCGTAGAACAATCTCGTCTTGTCAGATAGGCATGCCTTCCGTCTGGTGTTGGTCTAGGAGAGATGAGCGATGACTGCGGTCGCGTGAAGGGCCTAGGTCTTGAAGCTAGTCATCAATTTCCTCCGGGCAAGCAGTCAGCCAATGCAATTGTTTCAATCAATCACAGATTGGCTTAATCAACTCTTCGCCGGGAGAACGAAAGAGATGTTGCAAGTTTGTACACGCATCATCTATCTTTATCATCGGAGCTGTTTAACAAGCAGATGACTGCGATTGAATAGATAACGCATTCGATTCGCACCGACCATTTGAGAAAGTGCTGCGCGGAAAATGCCCGGATTAAGTTACCTTCGCTAGGTCATTGCCGTAAAAATTCGGTCGGCTATGTTGAGGAGTGACGTAAATCCCAGCCATTGCTGGTACCTTCATCTTATTTCGATATATACCTTGTATATCGTTTTAAAATGCTATTGCTTTTGGTGGAGGCGCCGGGTTCAGTTGTGATTTTAAAAATTCCAGCCACACTAAAAAAAAAATCATGGCCAAGACATAAAACAATTTTGCAGTCATGTCATAAAATAAATAGTGCAAACTCTCGGGTTATAAATAAACACTCTGTTAAGCGATGTTTAAAAGCCACTAAAACGTACCCTCATACCATTTATAAACAGACAGCCCATAGCGTGCAATAAAAATGATTCTCGTGTTTTTCTATTGCTGAATGGATTGGCCATCATCCGAAGAGATTACCCAGGTGCTGGCGGTCGCTGGTATGCGATGATGCAAGTTGTGCGTGAGAGATGGACGGCGCACACCTCTGGTCCACCCACAACGGCGAGCGTGAGACGCGACGGCGACCGACCCGGTGAATGTGTCGTCTTGTCGTGCCCCCAGCGAGTCTCGACCGGCTGGCTAGTAGCAATTAAAGGAGCTCGGGTGACTTACTCGACGGAGGCAGGCACAGGTGCGAGGACGTGGGTGCCAGACGACGACGACGACGACGACGACCTGACGATATTGCCCAGGTCGAAAGCACGTTTTAAACTTGGTTTGGGTCGTGTTCGAATCGCTCATTGACATGCTGAACGTTCACTGCGGAACGGTACCTGCACGAAACTACCAGCGGCTAGTTTGATTAATGATACGGACACTTATTATTAACAGCCCAGGTATACGCACGTCGTATCTAGACTGTTTCACATGAAAAAAAAACGCACATAAACTCGTTGCGTTTTACTGCATTTTCTTTCCCCGTGGTCGCAAACTCACCTGCAAAACGTCGACACCTAAAAAGTAATGATCGATTCTTGACGTTCGTTTCACCCTTTACAACTTCTTGGTCTTGCGTTCTTTAAATTGTGCTTGAAAGGCGACGCCTGCCGCCCTTTTCGGCGTCTCCGCGCGTCCCTTGCCGCGGTGCCAAGGCTGCATGACCCGGTGACCGTGAGAGCACGTTCCGACGCCCACGCTCTGACCCGCCATCGGCCATCGGCCATCGGCCAACCGCCTCGAGACTGATCGCGGCAGGGCAACGTTATTTATTGCCAGGGGAAATCGATAATTTATTCATGAAATTAATATTTTAGAAATAATCAAGATTTTACCATCGTTTTTGCTCAAGAATCCGTAGGTACCTATATAATTAGCTAGCTGGTCATGCATCTCTGCATCCTTCTTGGAGTTACTCGCGTCTAGGTAGTTATTTATCGATAGCCTGTATTGATATTTTTTACATTTTACTGTAATTTTACAATGTAAAGAAAGTAAACGCTACGAAAGATGATCACTGTAATTTTTTCTTGTAAAGCGTTTGTTGAAAGGTGATACCTGTTTTTAAATTAGCCGGTTCGGGCTCAGAGTCAGCGTCTCTTTCATCTGGAAAGCATTTTGACAACCGCGGCGCCCGAATCGCCGGCCTCGACCACTTATAATTACAAATGTCATTCACACGTCGTCAGATCGCATCCAACTAATTCCACTCTGATCAATGGGTTCGAACTCTCGCCCCTTCGACCACAACTCAACGACGCTGATTGGCTCGTGACGCGCCGTACGCACCTCGCACGCACGCACCGCGAGCTGTCATCGTGCGTGAACGCATTACGCGGCCGTCTCGATACGCAGCGCATCGCGCGAGTAACGAGCATGCTCGGTAATTCGTGTAATTAGCCGTTGTTTTTGCGGTGGAAAAACTCGTCCGATCCGTCGCGTTGAACGATGAGCGCTCGCGGCTGATTGATGCTGCCGGTGAAGTGATAAAACAATTGCGACATCATCGTGGTAATAACGTTTTGTAGCGTGCAGTGCTCGTTATGTCTCTCGGCAGTTATCTTCTGGCACATCTCAGTCCCAGATGTCAGTCCTATGGACGCGACTCGCGCGGAAAAACGGCACCAAAAAACCGAGTCGGACGTTGAAGGTGAAGCTTCTAGAGCTGCCCTCGATTTCATCCTGAGAAAGATATTTATATATCTTATTTTTATCAACACTATATCCCCGTTTGGGCATCAATTTTTGAGACGGTTATAGTGTTGTTAATAATAAAATACCCCACGCATTGCAAGCGTTTGCAATTTAACTAAGATTTCATCCTAATATATTTATAGATCTATTTTGTCTTTTAACTCAAACATCACTGGCTGTGATTGGTTCTGTTGCTCTAACAGCTGTGGGTCTTCTTCTCAGCTTGGAATGAAGCGTAGGAGGTCGCATGGACTGGGGTTGTAGGGCGAATGCGAGGAGGCAGCCACTGTCTCACAGTGTATTCGACCTAGCGAAGGGTGGAAACGGTAGAGGGCCATCTTTGACCCGGCCAGGGGCTCAATTAAATCCTCTGCCGAGCTCTTCGGAGGCTGTTATTAAATCTGCTGGCAACGCGAGGCGTTGGCGCGCTGCGCGCTGCATGCGGCAGTAGGCGGGACTAGTGCAGGAGGGAGAGAACCGAACCCGGGACCCGACCAGCTCGGCTAACAGGAGGTCAATGTGGAACATGACCTCCTGACGTCGAGATTTACCGTGGGAATAGCCTCGGATAATATATGCATGCACAGGCTACTAGAATATATCTATACATATTATTATAATACTCATGTGTATGTGTGTGTGTGAGCGAGCAGCCGGTTTCGTTTAAACAGTTGGAAAATTTTTAATAACTATTTTGATATTTTTTTCCGACTCGTCGCGATGTTAAGGAGTAGCCCGCACAAAATCATCGCTGGCTGCCTTTGTACCTTGTGGTGATACGCCAGATGAAAGGCTCGACGGGGGTTAGATACTAATTATTTAATTTAATAAGATAGATCGACGCCATATGCATATAACACTGCTTTAATAAGTGGAGAATGTAACGTAGTTTATTTTTTACTTTACATAAATAAGTGGTTTTTCGAGGTTTGCGCGATTGCATAATTATTTTCTTATTTTGACAACGCAGACATTTTGAATTATACACGATAATGAATTCTGAACATATTTTAATGTGAAACATGCCATGTCGAAACGAATGGCTTTTTACAATGTTAGGGAAGCAGAAAAGCTTTTTATGCGGCCGTAGTCGTAATCGCGACACGTTATTATCTAGCCGTGACCCCCAGCGTGCGTGCAGTTTTCCCGCGCGCGGTTTTCCGGCCAGTTTTCCGACGACACATATTGCCTATATATACGTGCCGCCTCTTCGCGGCAGTAATTGAACGAGCCGACAAGTTACTTCGCAGAGCCGGATTGTTTAGAGCAGTAATAAAGCAACTCTGACACGTGTCCCTGTTGTTATTATGTTTCGACGTCTTCCAGCCACTCCAAACATGATATCCTGGAAGATTCGATAAACTCGTGTGTTATTTCTGTAGCCGTTGTCCAGATTTACACGTTGCCCCCCCCTGTTCGGCAGTAGAAATTATGACAGAGCAAACTAATTCGATCTGCTTGCTGCATGACCAGAGAGTGCAAATCCGAGCACACGGGTTTTATGGGGGGTATTTGACGCACGTTTCTGTCGTTATGACTTTGCGTTGTGGCTGTGTGGGGAGGCGGGGGAGGGGGCGAGTTATAGCCCCTCGCGCGTTATGCCCGCGTTAACGCCGAGCTAACGCGCCGCAATATCGCCGTCGTAACGTCTTCATTACACTTGCCGTTTAATTGAGAGTTTCCCGGAAAGCGTACAGGCGCAGCACACATGTCGGCATGTAATGCGACACTTCATTAAATCACGCGGGAATTACACGCGGGCAATTTAGAAAAATCGCGTGTGTGACAGCGAAATTACGCGTTTCTGCGCATAGCTGTGCGCGTTTTTTGCTTGTGTTTGCGTCGTCGTCGCGAAAGCAGTTCTTGTATTCCTTTACTTTTTACTCCGTCGTGAGGGAAACGCTGCACCGAGAGGTAATTCACTGTGTATTTTTATCCCGCCAGCCGTGTTAAAGTAATTAAAACCCAACCTAAAACGGATTATTTGGAACGCGTTAACGCGTCGGGGCGTTGCGAGGGCCGTGAATCACAACGTGGTGCTCGGCAAAGTGCGATGAATTAATGTGGCCTTGTCTTCGTGTCGAACGGCCAGATAAGCCCGTGGTGGTGTCCGTGTTCTTCGGATGGGACGGCCGTTCTGGCAACCCGTTTGCTTATCAGTGAAGTCTGTACATGCGGGGGGAGGGAGCCAGTCGACAGCACCTTGCGTTCGATGGCCACACAGGTCGGACAGAATCGATCAGCGCGATTTGTGGGCTTGCTGATTCACGAGGAGGTCGACGGTCAGAAATCAGAAGTGACGGCCGACTCCTTGCTTGACGGTGAGATTAGGACGAAGTTTATCTACTTGCGTACAATTTTGTCTCCCCGGTTACCAGATTGGTCACCGGTTTGATGGTGACAAGATGGTATTTGTTGATGAATGGATAAGAAAAAAAGAGACAAAGCCTTGTCGCTTCCAGAGGACAGCTGCATCTAACAAACCAACCGTTCGGTTGCTACCTGCAAGTGGTTTACCCAAGAGGTCACCCATCTAAGTATTGATCACTGCCGATGTTGCTTAACTTAAGTGTCATCAGCAGAACCGGAGTTTACAACAAGCTGAACCATTTGGTTTCGATTTAAGAATATAAAATACTGTCATGCGCATCCGCAGAGTTTCATAACTTATAATATCGCAGGTGATATCTACTCAATACAAATCTAAGCTCATGCACCGTTCCCTGAAAGCTTATCCTGGCTCTAAATTATGTGACTCCATCCACTTAAATCCTAGCCATGCTCGTGTAGTTATAAGTAACATCTCTGAAGACAATCATCCTTCCTCGTTTACTTCACCCGACCCCGACCACTGCAAGCGACTCGACTCCGTGCAATCCGAGCAATTGCAGTGTCGACCTCTTCGCGTGGCACCATGTACCTGTACGCGAAGCGTTTGTCTCGCCAGCGACTAGCACAAGGTGTATAATTGCTTTACACGCCTAGCGTGCATCGCCGACCGATACCTTGTAACAACAATACCCTCGTCGCCAATGTGTAGGCCGCTACATCGTTTTGTCCATAGACTCGGTGCCACCCATTAGCAGTGGTGTTACCATTGCTCGCAACGCCGCGTAGGCACAGAAGTTGCACGGAGGTCTGCACTCTCTCGGAGCTAGGCAGTATGCACATATCACGTAGGCTTTGACTGCAGACGATCAAACGGTTCGCAGACGTTGTCGAAGCAGAGCACAAACCATAGCGGTTAAGCGTGTCCGAAAATGGGACTAGACACAATGAACTCTTGAAAAACATTTTGCTTGTTGGCTTCGCGGTATCTCGCATGTGGATCTTCGAATACCTATTGGTGCTAAATTGCAATAGGTATTCCATCTGGATCTTGTAATTAGTTTGCAATGAGTCTCCCGATAAATCGCCGCATGACTCAGCGACCGCTGCTTGCCAATTGGCCTTGCATCGCAGCGAGTGCACCTCTCACGGGGCGAAACGCTGGGAGAATGCAGCACCTCATCGGCGCGGACATCAACACTGGACGGTTCATTAGTGTGGATATTGAAAAGTAAATTAGAATGCCCATCAGTCGTTGATGGGTCCGCGTCCGGTGAAATATCGGTGGGTTTGTGTTTGCGGGCGATTCTCATGAGGTGGGTTGATAGAGGATCCATTAGCTCCCGGGATTGAAAGGTGTTGGTGATAGGACGACGGGTACATAGTGGCGATCGTGCGATCAAGCTGCCACTGGCACGTTGCTTGGGTGGCCGTTGTGAGGTGCCTGCCGATGGCAAGGGGAGATCTGTCTATGCCCCTGTGCAACATCATTGTGAACGGTTGTTCGGATGCTGGAAACGTATAGTAAATTCAATTTCAATCGTCGGATTCGTGCTCGCTTGACATCTTGTTCGTGGCTGTGTGTTTTTTGTGGGCGTTGAGGCCATTTCTCACACTGATCCGCGGCGTGGTTGGGAGATCCATGAGCGAGGATCGACTAAAAACTGTCTTGTTTTCGTCCAAGGAAAAAACGGCTGAAAGCAAATTGAAATCAGAGTTGTAGTAACTTCTTACTTCACGTTCCACTGGCTTCCAAATAAAATAAATTGTATTGTAGATGTAATTGCGGTGAAATTGAATTCTTTTCTGAAATGAAAAGTGGATGGTTTTTGAAGATCTCAACGACCACCAGATGTTTGGCGAAGCGAATTTTATTCGGTACATGGAAGCTACTACACGATATTGCATATAAGCTCGATATAAAAAAGAGGTTGTATCTAAAAACCAATCCGTGGCGAAGAATGTCTCTGAAAATGGAAGTCTTGCAAAAATGCGTTCAAGTCGACGTCGGCAAGGAAACGCGGTCAGAAAACCCATTCCCGTCTTGTTCCGTCGCGAACTTGAACTCGTCCCAGCGACGCGTCGCGACGCCGCCGCTCGAAGGCCGACGCCAGGCGTCGCTGAGCGTCGTCACGTCCCGCCTCTACGGGCCTGCGCTCGTTCCGCCTTTGCCACGTCGCTGTGGCGCGCGCCCCAATCATCGGCAGGCGTCGCGGCGCCGACGACGCCGACGCCAATCGCAGCGCCGCGGCGCGGCAACCGTGCGACGCCGCCGCCACCGGATCCCGGCGACACTTTGACTAATTCGGCAGGTGTTTTTTGTTAGATGTCGTTCAAAAAGCAAAGCCAATGCATGGCACGGAGGTAAAATTTAAAACAAGGGGGAACGGTCTTTTCTTGCACCAACTTCTGTATACGTGCAGGTGATACACACTCGATTTCAAAATGTTTGCATCATAAGAAAATCTCAAAACAAATCGCAGTGGATCGCTGTAAAGAAATCACTTTCGGAAGCATCAAATAAATTCCTATCGCTAGCTTCGTCTTGCACCGTTGCTGGCCAGCCCGTGGTTCATTTGGCGGACGCTGAGGATGCATTAGCCGGCCGTCAACGGCGCTGTCGAACAATGCAGGTCCGCTCGAGATGAGCACCGATAATGTTTTACACTTTCGACGCGTCTGCACGCTCCTGGCGGCGGGATCGCCAATCGATCGGTTTTTATGCGCCTAGCAGAGTGATATTTGGTTTGACTAGTGTTTCTTGACCGACCGTTCATTGTTTGTGGGCAGGTTTTGTCCATTAGCTCCAGACAGATGCTTCAGGCTTTGTTCGGAGAAATATTAATTAAGCCAATAGTCACTAATAACAAGATCGGAGATATGGGTTAGTGAAGGACTCATCGACCAAAGACTTGTGAGATGGAAACCGAAGTGGAAATATTCCTTAGAATCATTTCGAAAATTTGGACTGTGTTCCCTTAAATCTTAGCAGACTTTCGGTCGAGCAAGAAATATGACTTGCCAAGCCGCGGCTCAGTATATTGACCTATCATAACACAATCCAACCCAGCAATATCTCCATCTAATATATTAGAGTAGTTCGCTCGCGGGCTGAGACAAGCGCTTGAGCGCCATGCACAGCAGCGTAACACCAGTAAACAGCATGCATGCCCCATCCCTCGTGGCCGTAAGTCGCATATTTGTATTCAACGCAGTCGCCCGCTAATGTAGACCATGAGTGTAGGACGAGGATGACGCACATTAAGGCACCGAGGAGCCATTCTTGTGGCCGAATGTGCCCCTGCTGCAAGCGACGTCTCTCGGCCCGTGCCATTTATCATTGTCACTTGTTTATTTGCCGCAGCCCGTGTGCAATTTAGGGAAATGTCATCAAATATTCAAAGCAATCGGTCTGGAGGTATACATGTTTTGAAAACCTTCCCGTGACAAAAACTGAGGGTTCTCTTCGTTACCTGTTGTGTGTCGAGGGTTAAGCCACCCATCTTTGCTCGCAACAAGAAGTGGATTATAATAATGAGAATGCGACAATATTCTAGCTGCATGTCCCCATAGATATTCGAGCCGTAAACTTGAAACTAATCTCACTGCAGAGAAATGTTTACTTTCTTGTGTATTCTAATAAAGTTGAGCAAGAATCTTAACACGAGTTTGCACTCAACTAGTTTTTTTTTCCTCTCGCTCGCTACACACTCGGCTATTTTATGTGTTTCTCGTGGGGGTGGCTGGCTTCGGGGCGGATTATTTCCCCCCCCGGAGTCGAGCGGTGGTGGGGAAGGCGACGGCTCCCTCTGGATTAGTAATCCCTGACTTCTATAATTCTCATCAGCTCTGTGGTACTTCATTAAGAAATGCTCCTCCTGAGTGCGAAACGTCTTGACGGCAAAACGTGAGCCTGTTAACAGTCTGCAGGCGAATGGAAAACACTGCCGCGAGGACGAGTTTGGCCAACACCCATAAAAATTATAATGCAAAACCAAAATGAGGAATATATCTTATTTAACAAAGTCTTATTTGGTACGCATATTTTAATGCACTTGAATTCTGGTCGTTTCGTAATGTTTCCTCGTGTGGTTTCTTGGACTTGCTCCGAATTACACCTGACTGTTATTCTGATCCTTGTGTCGCAAAGACTTGCTCCTCTTATTCCATTCCTTGCCTTGCTGACTACCAGAAAATGTCCTGTCCACCTCCATACATAAGTCAGATATCTAACAAGATTAGCCACCAGCCAGAGAGAGCGCACATTTACCGCTGTTTAAGAGATATTGGTTCTGTGATTAGTTTAGCTCGCCGCACCGTTGGGGCGAAGGCTCTACTCTCCTAAGCGGCCGATCATAAAGTTGCGTCCAATACATATATACGGCCGCGGAGAGAAACGAGCTACTTCTTTCTGGGGTTACCGTAGGGGATGGGGGTGGAAAAAGGTACTTACTCGGGTAATTTGGTAATGAAGACTCGCCAGGCCCGACCGCGTGCGGGGTCTTAAAAAGTTATTAGTACAAGTTAGCTAGGTGGGTCGTAAGGTTCTGTCTTGCCCCTTGCTAAGACGTTACTGCCGAGACGTTACGACCCAGCGGGGAGGTGATGGGGGACATGGAAGCCGAGGGGGCAGAACATTACGCGGATTAATCCCTGTGCGGGGTGTGAGCGTCATAGGGTGGGGGTTGGATCTGGGTTACCAGGCTAGATCAGCTGTGCGGGATAAAATCGCCGTTCTGCGGCGAGGCACGTCCAAGCGGGGGCGACGAGAGGCAACGGGGTGCGTGCACGCGCCCAGACGACGGTAAAGCGTATTGACACGTACGCACTGTTTCAACGGCTCGCAAGCTTCCTGGCGCGGAAATTTGACGTATGCTAGCCAGACATTGATTTTGCAGTGCCAAACGCACAAATCTGGCGTGAAATGCTATAAAAAAGAATTGTGTGCATGCGAAAGTTTCAATCATCATATTTGCCCGCCTCGTGTGTGGGGCGTTTGGAGCGGTTCGGGGATTGCTCGTAAACGGCATTTTTATTAGCCTGCTGTTTTGTAGCTCGTGACAGGGCGCGTTCGCTTATTTAGCGTTGTGGTTTATTACAGAATCCGCCGTGGTGTTTGTTTCACCAACGACCCGCCAGGACATTTTACAGGATCATGAGACTCGTAAAAAATCGTTTTTTTTATTTGACGTTTGACTTGAAATCATTTGAATAATAACGAAGCGCACTGCCTTGTCACTTGTTAATCGTTCACGGCCACGCGGTATCGCAAAGTCGTTGCAGAAAGATCAAGACTTGCAACGAGTCACGTGATCTGGAACGGGGGACAGTAGAAAATTTGAATTATTTCTATCCAATTAAGAAATCCCATTCGGCAGATCGAATTCGAAACGTATTACCCGCTCGTTCGGGGAGCTCTGCGGTTTCACTCAAGACGACCCGGCCGCGTAATTGACGTTTGAAACGTCGAAACGTCGAAACGTTTGGACGTTCGATCGTCTCTCGGACTCACTGCAATGCGGTGGTCGCCCAGACTTCGCTCCGGCTCCGTACGAAACAAAAAGAAGAGTAGAAATTGTCGCCCGAATTATTTTTGATAACAATTTCGGTGAGCGCTCGTTTTTATGTGAGTAAATTATACAGCAATTTTACCCCCGGGGCGCTGGCACAATATGTAATTGTCTGAAAACATGGTTGAAAAGAAACGACGCTCTGGCTGGCAAGCAGTCTTGATTATAGCCTGGGCTGAAGCATCTAGACCGAGCCACGGAGGAGGCTTCTTGTACCAGACGCGACCATGATTAGGAGACAGATTTCTCAATCATTTCTACAAATTGGTTCGACGTACACTGCGCCGGGCGGACGGAACCATGACACAAATTATCTATCATCAATTATAATTTGAACACAGTGCAAGATTAAGTATATGCATCGCCGAATTACGGCCATTTTTATTCCCGTCGAACATGTATCGTAATTATTTTAGGTGGACCACCGATTTATCTTCGATAGAATTATTGCTTTAGTTTTTTTTTCTTGTTTTGCTTTCTTGTTTGCAAGTTCGACGACGGGCAACAAGACCGAGATCTGGACGCGCAGCGTCTTTCCTATCTCCTCTCCCTTCAGCTTCGTGGAAACCCCGTGCGGCCCGAACTACAATCTTCAGCAATATTCCTGGACCCTCGCCGCCCCTGGCCCCGGCCCGCACACACCCCCGAGCTCAAGACTTCGCCAATATGTTGGCTCCAATAAATCATTGTTAGGAATGACTAACAGCCCAGCGGCAACCTGCAGCCTGCACGAAATATTACGTAATTTATATGGAAATACATCGGAAATCTCTTGTCATTTAGAGATATGAATGAAAAATTCAGTATAAACAGACTTGCGGATCAGAACCATTTTTTAGGGAGGGTTGTTTGGATTGGTGCGGTCGAGCGCGGCCCGCCGACTGGACATGCCCGGCTAGGGGATGATGGTTTGATGCCCCCCCCCCCCCTCCCCCAAAACAATGGCAAGGGAGTGGGGAAATGAAGCAGGCCTCGACCTGCGGCAAACTACGAGGCAGACGGGTGCAATATAGAATTCTTCAACTGCACTAAATCATGGACGGAATTGGTTTGCTATCAGACCAGCGAGCGCGTAAAGCGTCTTGATATGCCCGATGTCGGTGGCTGGGTACAACCGCGATTATTGCAGCCGAGGAATGCACTCATATGACTTCATATTAGTACTTACTCACCGTAATGGACCCGTTCCTGGAATGAAGCATGCTCCTTCTGAATGGGTTATGAGCACAATAACTCTCTCTCACCCGCCTGGTCCTCGTGGCAATTGATAGGGGTGCAAAAAGCCACCCTTCATTAGCCACGCGAACCGTGCATCAAAGGTTTTATAAATTCAATGGTCACCGATCTATTTTTGCTATGGAAAATCGTGTGATTTGAGTACCGCGGGGTAAGCGTTTAAAAATGTACACCTCACGTCTTGTAAATGGCCGTTATCTTAAGGTTGCTTGCAGCGCCTTGCGTCCCAAAGCATATTCGACGCCCTCCCCCGCCCCCTCCCCCCTTCCCTGGGACTAGCGTCTTGCCGCCGCGGCATTGATGAGAGAACCGCGTCGCATTGGTATGCAGGTCGACGCCGATGCCGACGCCGACGCCGCGCGTTTTATGCTATTGAACTCTGCGTCGAAGAGTTATAGTCGTCCCAAAGACATCGAGGACCCACCGAGTGGAGCATCGATTTTCGCGAGGCCCATGCCAGAGAGTTACATTAATTTTGATAATAATTAAGATGCCACGGCAGCTCAAAAGGAATTGAATTGAGATTTTTTTACTAGTTTTATTAGCAAACCCGTAAATTTCAGCTAACTTTAGTAGAAATCTGTAATTTAACCAACACACATAGTTAAATTAGGATGGAATAACTTAGAAATGTTAAACTAGATCAAATTACTCTGGTATGCAGCAAGCAGATCGAGTGCCGTGCTAATTTTGAGACGAAGCACCCTTTGTCTGTACCCATCCTTTCCCGCTATAGGTGTGGGGATTGGAGCCAAGGTGTCTCCTTTTGATTATCACCGTGTGCCGTCATTTCATGCCGTCTATCACCAGCTGATAGAGTATCCACCTACCCTCTACACATCTCAAACACACGGGCTCCTTGCAAGACATCTTTGCATATGTATATCATCACCGCCCGCTGAATTTGCATCCCTTAACAAGTTTGTGCCAAATCTCTATCAAATCTGATCCCGTCTTGCATCTTGCATTAGCTGGGTGTGAAAGGGGGGGTGCGGGATCCTGCCACCCTGTTGCTTGCTTAACAGAACCAATAATAAATCACAACTTTGAGGGATGATGTGCATCACTGGAAATATTAACATAAGAAAAATATTAACTCTGTTCAAAATATTCATGATTTACTCGCGGGTGAATTTATTGCTGCGCATGCCGTCGGGTTTGAAAATACATCCATGTTTCGTAGCGCGCGCGCGCCCTCACGCGGAGGCCCGATAAAACTGTGTTTTAACTTTTAAAACAGTGTGAATTGCTGTTCAAATAATTACTTAATTTCAAAGTGCGTAAAACTCACTCCGACTTGAAGTTGGAATTTCTCAATTCCTGGCGTCGCATCGAATCAGCAGCCTGGTGGTGAGTTCACTTCACGGCGAAGTACGTCGTCCTCGTCTCAGATTCGCGTAATTAGCAATTTAGCGTCGCGTTCAACTGTCAGCACGCATTAAACTGATATCCTGAGCGCTTCGTCCTGTTGGCAACCCCTTTGCCGGCCCCTTTCAACCCACCCGATGTCCACTTGAATGCACAGGGGGTGTCGGCGACGTCAATCAACGCCGACGTACCGATTTAAATATTCATCCCCGCGGCATTGCCAGCCTAATGACTGCACCAGCACAACAATCTGTTGCTAATATCGCTCGGCCCCTCTCCGAATTTAACTAATTTGCACTTAATTAAGAGTACTGTAAAGCGAACACGTCCGTTCGATGATTTCATTTCCGTCAAATCGCGGCGATTGTCTTTTCGTGAGACTGTTTTCCGTTGACAGTTGCATGAATCGAGGCGGCCGTTGCTATGTGTGAAGCGCTCGCCAGTAGCGAAGCGCCTGCCACCTAACGGGAAGCTGTTGAACTCGGCCCCCGAGATTTCCACAGTTGACGCTAGCGGCCGGTCAGACCCGGCGCCTCCACCACGGCGCTTTCGAGACAAGCCCGCGAAACCCGGTGGAAATAATTGGTGGCCAGTCATTTAGACCGCGATCTTAATTTGAAACCACGCATAAATTGTTCGGTGTTACTTAACGTGTCTATTTCGTGCATCATCTTTCATTGTGATTTATTAGAACACATTCAAAATCTCTGCGGAGAGCGAAAAAAAATCACGTTTACGGTAAAGAAATCACCACCATTTGTCTTGTCGCATTATGACAGGCAATTTTTTATGCAAGATCAAGTTTTTGATTTTGACGTATAGTGGCTCTCTGCGCATGGACACTCGTCGGCCGGCAAGGGCCGTTTTAAGAGTTTTCCTGCGCGCGCACGCACACGCAAGTCGACCGGTTCTAGGCACTAGCCGAGGAGTACGTGTTTTGCCCAGATTTGTATTCATTCTTGCGGAAACTGATCTGGATCATGTAGTGATCCATCCAGAAGCCGCGTGGCAAGACCCGAACCGCAGTCTGCGTTTTTCAAATCGGTTCCCGGCGCGGGCGGATTAAGGATCACGATGGGTGATCATTACGGCGCGGCGGGGAGGCGAAACAAATATGATAAAGGATCGGGGGTGATTGATTCGTAGCCCGGTTCGTGCATACACAAGTTTTTGAGTTTGAAAGACGCCGGCTTTGGCTAAGCACAGAGAAGCCGCTTGCAGCATCGAAAAAAAAATGTGTATGTTTCCGTCGGTAAGGTCAATGCAGCTAGAGAACATTTTATTTTCACTGATTTCAATAACAATTTCCCTGTGAAATGTTTCGGAATAATGTAAAACAGTGCGAGGCGCATTCTTGCCAATTTATCGACGCGTAAATTCGATATACCCGATACTTATCGGAAAGGAAACTGATCGACGCACTACGAGCAGACCGTTTCTTGGAATAACTACAGACAATTCCCAAATGACACCCTATTTGGTTCCCTTTTTATCTCGGCGTTCCCCCCCCCCCCTCCTCTTCTAGCCTCTCGGCCCCTGTCCGGGGAAAATGCTAGCAATTGACAGGGAATAAGGGAGGTAGGGAATATTCAATGACAAATGAACCATGACGTTAACTGACCCTCACCCCTCGGCTGTTGTGTCGATGCAACTCCCAACCCAACCCCACCCCCGCGTTGCCCCCACACTCCCGTTTGACGCCCCCTAGCGGGCCCAAGGAGTCGAAATTATTGCTCATTGAATCGAACCTGCCAATTGCTGGCCAACGAAAGGCCAAGCCGAAGCTTTGAAAGATAAACGACCTGCAAAATACTGTGCTTCGGAATTGGCATTGCGGAATAAACGATTTGAGCTTGCCGAAACGCGGCGAATATATTAATTTCAAAACACTTTGACGCATCATAAGACAGTTATTTATTTTACCTTTCTTTATGTCATTTTCCCTTTGAATTTAAGGCCCACCGCTGCCACCACTGTAGTGGACTAAGAATAGCAATACCTCTATTGTTAACGAATGTAGACGTCACGGCATCAGTTCATAATTCAATCTTATAGTGGAAGAGCACCAAGATAACGTAAAGGAAGCTGACTATAGTCGTAGACGTCAAAAGTCAGCCGGGCTGTACACGTCACTGCTGATTGGCTGCCTGACAAAGCCTCTCGGTTTCGTATGAAAGTATAGAAATGCTCGGTTCTCGGTGCTCTCATAAGACGATGCAAAAATGAGATACGTTGTCGCATTAGTAACCATGTTGTCGTGCCGGGGTTGATGAGATGGCCACTGATACGCTGCACGTCACCCGACATCGGCGGAATCACGTCGGCCGTGACTTGCCGCTCATTGATATTCCTCGGGATGAGCGGAGTTGCGCGGTACGTTACAGCATTGAGGTTTGGCCGCGCTGCCGAGGTTTTGTTGCAAGGTGCAATGCAAGCAATGCAAGGTGCATCAAAACGCAGCGAGGAACGCATTGCTTTGGTGAAGGGGCTTGGGTACTGACAATCTTGTACACCAAGAACAGCCCTCACTCCAGAAAACGCGTGGGCTGTTCTCGGTGTACAAGAACCATAACAATATCAACGATATAACTTTGTGAAATGCAACGATTTTGACAGGAAAGTCACAGCAAGCTGTTGAAACGTGATCGCCTCCCCGACCCCCAATCGGTGGTCATTCATCACCTATAACGCCCCTCCGATAGCCCTTCGATCTGGCGTGCTTCCACCCCGAAACAACACAAATCGAAACGCCCGCTAGCTTTTACTTAAAACTCTCCCCCCCCCCCCCCCCCCCCACTCCATCTCTCAGGGTTTGGCGCGTACTACACCCGTGTGGGTGTAGATTCATCATCGAATGATGTAATTTAACAGACATCATTTTTCACTCTGGTGCCCTTCTTTTTCTCCCGACCCGTCTTTTTACCATCTTATTGGACAGGGGGATGGATGGCCTTGCGTTAGACGCGCTGGCAAACGTTGCCAGGAACGCTTCATTCGTCAGGCTCCACGACGGGACGCTTCGGATCCGTTCAATCAGATCTGGAGCGGGAAATAACTTGTGTCTGATTCGAACAAGAAATAAATTGGCTGAATTGCGGTTTCATAAAGTTTGTGTCGTTCAATTCGACTTTCCAGCGTCCATCTTGGAGGAAACTTCGCACTATAGCAAAGATATGACAATATATCTCGGTGGCAATTTTGGCCATTTATTCAAGGCAATGCGTTAGCCTGCAAAATTTGCGTCATCCGTCGTCACTACAGTCATATTAGGATGCACCGTGTTCTCATGGCCCCCAATCGACGTCCCGGTTCGCGCGCGAATGCACCAGCCGACGCTGACGCCGACGACGACGCCGATCGCAGATCTCACGCTGTCGTGCCTCCGAATCTGACTCGTCTGCCGCTTCCCTGGCGAGGGATGAGTAATGTCTGGAATAGCTTCTTCTGATTGACCGACGATGAGGCATTGTGTGCCGGTGCAGATTCCTCGCCCGATATCCGACAGACGGCGGCGGGCAGAGACCGGCGAGCAGCGGAGAGTGAACTGCGTTGGGATGCTGAATGGACCGAAGAGGAAGGTATTGAATGACAGTCACTAGGGATGGGATATTGGAGATGGTGAGCATCGCGCGCGGCCGGAATGGATAACGAGGTAGGTTGGAGGAGACGCGAAATCATTCTTGCAGTCGGAACACTGTGTAGCGTTGTGCAGCGTCATTCTGTCAATGCTCACTCGGAATTGAAATCCTGACGCCGGCTTTTTGTTGATTTTTTGCCTGCGATGACTCGGTGATGAGTTGATAATGGTCATCGTCTCCATCGATTATCGACGATTTGGTACCACTTAATTCGATTATAGGCAAATACGCTGTCGAATGTGGATGTTTCAGTTCACCGTGCTAGTCGCGAGCTCGTACAAAAACGCTATGACGATAGGAATAAAGCCGGTAAGCTGAGATGGTCGTCCACGTCGATACATTTAACTATTGCAGTATTTCCACGTACGCGGACCAGACATCCCATTCAATTTCGCGTCCATCCCCCGTCGGATTCAGCGCCCCCGTTCGTGCACCCCCCGGCCCCTGGGTCGGCGATAAGGAAATGAAGAGTGTAGGTCAGAGCGACGTCTCCCACCAGGACGCGTTCACCTCGGTGCTCCCATGGAAATGGATGTTCTCGGTGTGATCGCCGTGGCGTCGCACGCTCGGGCGAGCGTGATCTAGTCGCCGTCGACGGTCAATCAATGGTATTGCAACGCGCTCCCACACTCGCCTCATCTAACTGCGCCCGTCTAAGAAGTCACTCTTCAACGCTTTGCACATTACGGAGGCTTCAACTGTATCTTACGATCTAATCAAATGTCCCATAATAATGCATTTTCCTTTTGTTGTGCATTTGTGCCAGTTCGAGTAATCTGTTTCATATCAAAAAACTTAGTCACACAAATTTTAAATTGACACACGAAGTGAATTAAAGAGCAAAAAAACTGAAAATTTGTAATTTTAGTCGTCCTTAATGTACTCCATGTCAGGATAAGAATCTCATCGACGACATGGCCTCCGCATCAGTCACCACAAAATGGCAAATAATGCAAATAAGTTCCAACCTCGCGCGCACTACGCCTTTGGCACGGTTCGGCAATTTTTCCTTAAAATATCGTACACGGCAATCTTAATACAACACCCAACTAACTACGAACGAAAGCCTGCAACGTCTTCGGGATTCAGCCCCTCGCAAATCCTTCCAACAAGATGATCTAAGCAAGCATGTGCGCTTCTTTATCCCTAGGAATACCAAAACCATAACTCCCTCGTAAGTACTAAGCTTGTGTATAAAGACAACAGGAGTCTATGCGCCAGGTTCGGCGACGACGACGACGACGGGGTCGGAAAAGTTCGCTCCAGTTTTCGAATCCGGCGGCGCGGTTCTTCGGTAAGCTGGCAGCGAGCGTGGTCTGTAATCTAATTAGGCTCGGCTAAAGACTTTACCAACTCTTCGCGAAGCATGTCCGCGAAGAATTACAATCACCGTCCGATTCCGCCGCCGATGCTGCTGCAAGACTTGGAATAAAGACAATAAGTCATTAGTGCGCCGGCTTTTTGCGCGCTGCGTGCAATCAGGCACACAATGAGAGCTCGATTGGCCAGAACTGCGCTGCAATCCGAAAATTTACCGGTTAATTTCATTGTCTTTAGAGAGAGATTTTTTTTAGCCTCTAAATTACTTCAAATAACCTGAATTATTGGCATTTGGTTCAGCCGTCTAAGAAATAAACAATCCGTGCTCGTTACTGTTCTGCTGCGATCTCAAGTTCCATCTGCAAGCTTTATATGAAATGTCTTTCGGCTTAAAATACAACCCATCCCCATGGATCAGGGTACAATGCTAAGTGCTTGTAATATACGCACAAATTATGTTTTCATTTAAATGGACCGAGAGATAGAATCAGCCATTAAGAGTACTGGAGCGAGCTTGGTGGCGGAGGAAGAAAGGGGTACATGACGCTGAACGGGATAAGCACATGAAGAGACCACCTTATCGCTTGCCATGTGTGCCCCTGCGAATGTCCCACACTTACCCAGAACGCGGGGCGTATATCTTAACGTGTGGGGGGCAACGCTAACCACCGTGTCTCGTTGGGTGCGCGTCAGAATAATCAAGGGAAGATTACTCGGTTTCGTGTGGAAATTATCTGCTGCAAGTTGAGATTGTTTTTAATTGCTTTTGCCTGTGACGTGGAATGCGATTGTATGCTTCGCTGGCGTGTTATCTCATGTGTATCGTTATTCTGTTTCAGGTAAGTGTCCATGGATTAAGGGAAGGGAGTTCCGGTACGTGCGAGGTTGTCGGTTGAAGCGGTGAGTAGTATCGTTGGTATACCTGATAGGCGTTGGTATTGGAATGATTTTGGCTACGACACCGGCAATGCCAGATATGGTCCGTCAGCTTTGGGTACAGATTTGTCGGATACATCGAAGAGACTTCCCCGAGTATGTGTTTGGGCCTCCTCGTGCTCCTCAAAGAGACATAACACTTTACAAAAAGGCAAGAAAAATCGCACGGGGAGAAAATCAAAAGTTGACACCGAGAAAGCAAGTGAGCGCGAACGTTAAATCTAATCTTCGCCTAGTTTCGTATGCGAGTCCCGATTTCGGTCGGATTTGTGGTCGACGACGGCGACGACGACGGCGGAAACGCGCCCGCGACGGTGATATCATTATGGGTCGCCGTCGTGGATTCAGTTGCTGGGCCCTCGACATGCGGGGCCCTCTTAGCCTGCACCGCCCCCACGCACTTGCGCGTCGACCCAAAGCCAAGGAGTTTCACACGAATGTAAATGCGTCAGCTGGGAATATCACCCAAGTCATCATTTCTCTGTCTTTATCTTTTCGAAACTTTTCACCGGGTTTCTTTCGCTTTGTTTCGTGCTGATTTGTATTCCGGAAAGATGTTCGTCACTTTGTCTTGTAATGCGCGGGAAATAAAACGATGTAAATTTAGCCCCCCATTTCTGGCTTTGAAAAAAATTGCCCAAAGTGAGTCTTTTTTTTTGTCTGAGCACTCGGTGTGGGATGTAAATACACATCTCGTATTCTTGACGACATGCTCCTCAAAACCGCCGGGCTTCTTATAACCGTATCAGCGCTGTTAGCATTGCATGCAATTTTTATGGGACTTCAGTTCCTTGGAACTTTTGTAAATCGCTTTTCCATGGCGGCATTCTCTAACAGGAACCGTTTGCCCGCGCCCTGTTGGCTACAGTATATAGATACCTTTCAGTGCAAACAATTATTCGTAACCAACTTCAACTTGTTAACTATCTTTGTAAAACATTTGAACGCTGCGTGCCCCCCCCCCCCCCCCCTGACGTTGAAACCGAGGGGCGAGTCACACCCTCGCCGTCGGCCGGGGGCGGCTGAAACAGCTTCCAGCTCGAGGTCGCGCGCCCCGAATCTGTCGGTGATTAAAGAACTCTCCGAATTCACCCTCGCGAGCTAATCGGTCGGAGCTAAAGATTATACGACACCATGCATTGATAGCCGTTTAATAAGGAATAAATTTCATACCAGCCAGTTATACTCGTCGACGTCCTTTGTATACTGCATAAAGCAAGTCAATTTCAATTTTCAATGAGTTTTCACAGCAAAACGAGTCTCGAGTGAGTTTTGCCAGGCAGAGGAGAGAGTCTCTTGACTTCAGTCTTTCAGGTTATAATTTCTATCGCCGTGTGAATCGTTGCTGGAAGTCTGAGAACGCGCGTATCGAGTGAGATCTCATGTGATAAAGCGAATCGCCGAGACGCGAGATGTTGCGTCCGCGTCTGCCTCGTCGGATCGGACGGAGATTCTTGATCGAACACTCGAGGATGGCAAATCGGCGTGAAGCCCTGCACGCAAGCGACGCCAGGACGAATCAATTGCCTGCCTTCGAGGCCCGCGCGGGACCCCGGCAGGCAGAGGATGACCTCGTCACTCGGCCCGGCGAGAACCCATGCGAGGGGCTTCCAGAAAAGTGGAATTAGATACCCTATTATACTCACTGAAAGAAACGCGTTTTTGTTGAACTGACGGAGATTTTAAGTACCTTACAAATTGCTATTTAAAAACAGCTCCGCCTGTAATTTGTTTTCACAATATTCTGAACATTTTAAACTCCTATAAACTTTATGCATTTTTACTTGAGAGCGCGTCGAGGGGATGTGCGTCTGGACAAATTGCCCCTAATTTCCTACACAAATTTCACCACAACATCGCCCCCCCCCCCCCCGCCCCCACGCCCTCATTGGCATGAAAGCCACCCTCAAAAAGACATACACATGTCTGGCGTCGTCTTCCCTTAACTAACCGAATTCACCTCCCCCCTCGCAACCCTACACATGCATGCCGCCCTCCGTGACTTGTAAAATTGACATACTTGTAATCTAGTTTTTTTTTTTTTCTCTGCGGGGGAAGTTGAACGTCACAGCCAAGTCAGTTCGACGCTGAGTCTGACACGGTGTCACTGCCAACGTTAGGCGACGTCTGGACGGATAACTCGTGGTAGATAAACGCTTCTTTTACAAAGATCACGGTATAGAGCTCGATATTTATATTGGTTTCTACCGTCGTGCTCTAAGCTATGAAATAAGTGAAAAACGACAATAATTTAATTTCGCTTGTCCCATCTATTACCTACAAGCGCTAGCCCCGTGAACCATGCGATAGCGTATCTCCTAGAAACGATCAACCCTTTAACTTACCCGCCGGTTTCCGAGCAAGTACCGGACCTCGAGGAAGGCGCGAGATAAACGAAGTTGTGCCAACTGCCATATCCCAGATTTCCCCAGCCTCTCTCGGGTCGCATAAAAAGCTCTGTCATAAGAAATGGGGTGCCGCCCCCCCCCCCTTCCCCTGCATGCACGGTGTGACTAGGTTATTAACTCGCTGCAGCCAGAAATAATGTTCCATGCGCTCTTGTAATCTACGACGTCGTTCATTATTTTCTCACTTACTGCGTTGGACCAAGATAAAAATTTATGCATTTCTATTTTTGTTGCTAATTCATTTTTATTATCATCCAAGGAGTTGTGTGCGATGATAGCGGCTACAGCCGCGATGCTTGCAGAGTTTTGCCCTATAATTCTCTCGGGTATGATTATAATAAATATTCCAGCCATGTAAATGCAAGAAAAGATAAGTTTCCTCCCTGACGCCTTCTTCGTCCAGGTTGAAACTCCAAAGCATCCATCATTGTCGTTGAGCAAAGTATTTGCTCGCTGCCCCGGTCGTTTTTTTCCAGGCAAGCCTTGCTCCCGTCGCTGTATATAGTTACATTTATTATTTATTTTCTTCCATGGGCTTCCGACCTACGTGACAATCTCGTAATTTAAAATTCGCGCTTCTTAATTTAGTAACGACGAGAAAAATGCTTATAATTTCCATAATAATCGTCACGTGCAATCTGTTTTTCAGTTTACTTGCAGTGAGAAATGGCCGTTTGGGGGGTGCTACCCGGACGTAACTACCCCCCCAAGTCCTAGTCTTGCCTGAAGCCAAGTGCTCGTCGGACCACTAGAACCAAAGCTCTCCTCGTTGACTCTTGAGTCGCGAACGCTTTATGATTCACTATAGAAAACAGAGTCACGACTTAGGTGTACCCGAGTGAAACGCTCTTCGTCGCCGCGGCTCGGCATCGATGATATCCGTGTCGATATTTATGACGTCGCAGTTTAATTACCGTATTGATTCAGTGGCGGAAGCAATCATTTATTCCAAGCGGCACCCCGAAGTAATTAATAACGGACCGGCATTTAAAACAATTGGTCGTCGCGGTCGGATCGGTGCGTCCTTATAGCGTATTCCTCTCGGCGCCGCGCGGTGGCGTCGGCGTCGGCGGCTTTCTATCACGTCTGGCCGCGCGTTGGACGTCGCCGACTACTGATAGCGTGAACTTGGCTACTGGGTCATTTCGAAGGCACGGGCAGCACGACGCCACCGAGTTGCACCGACGAATATTAAAAAGCCGAGTTACCCTTTATGTGTTTTCTACGCTTCGCTTGCTGCCGTGGATAGATAGAAAATGTTACGGCGTGATCACGACTGACCCATCTTCGGCGAACAACATTCGTGAAAGTTGTTGGTAAACGAAAAGGAGACTGAGGGGGGGGGGGGGGGGGAGGCGGCAATCATTTTCCGCTGCTGACGAAGGAATTAGCCACCTGATGGTGAGAGAAAGGGTTGTGGTCTTTGTCTTGCGTCTGGAGTGGCCGCGTTTATCCCTTTCTTATGCTACAGTCTCCCTTCGTCTTTGGTCTTATACTACTTCTTAACTTTGCCCCCGAGCTGAGCGGCCGGAGATGATAAAGCTATGAGGAGGAAATTGTATTTAAGGGATGAATTATGGCTGGCGTATGCCTGGCCCAACATCGCCCAATATGTTTTCATGGTTTGGAACTCCTTTAGACTGCAGAGGCAATTCAGTTGCTTATTCGGTTTCTCAGAAAAGCGACAATATCTTGTGTTCAGCAGTTTTGGAAGAACACAGACCATGGAAAGACACATTTGAAGGAATTGTCTTCTCATAGGGTGACATTATTAAGAAAATAGATTACGAGAATAGCAATTCCAGGGCGATTAGGTCAATTATTCTTTTGGCAAAGAACGATGACGCTATGAAAATGATTGCAAGAATACCCTGCCCATAAAACCTCATTGCAGTGCGTTGGCATAACAAGCTTATGACTGCTGATAGCATAATTAGTGCGCAACACATTTGGAGGGGTGCCGCATCGCTGGAAATCTCACGCAACTGCCAGCGAGTTGTTAATAAATAGATAATAAAACGCGCCCGCTACGCCGGGGGTAATGAGGAGCTACGGTCCATAGCAACGCGGTACGGCAGCCTCCTCGCGCGTGATGGCGGCTACGTGTTCGGCACGTGAATTTGTACCTCATGTGTGTGCGACCTGCGAGCTGAACATTTCACGGCGTGGCCTGGCCCTAGGCTAAGAAACTCGGAAATGGGCTGCAGTTTCGGTCAAAATAACACAGTGAATACGACGGTAAAATTACTTACATTAAATTTGTGATGTTTTGTCCTGTCAGAAAAAACTAAAAAAATATCATAGCAAATTTATTTTTATTTTTATAAACACTGCTACCGTCGCAAAAATGGATGCCCAATGGGGAACAAAACGGGGACAATTCCCTAAATGGGGAAGTTTTGAGACGGTAGTAGTGTTCATAATGATAAAATACCCCGCGCATTGCAAGCGTTTGCAATTTAAATACAATCTTCCAACATATCTTTATCTTTAGTGGTCGAATTTAAAATATATTGACTGTTTTAACTGATTCTTATACTGGCTAAGACCAAATAATTCTGGGCTACTTTTAATAGTAATCTTTCAGAGCTGTAGTTTCCTTTTCAAGATATACCATCATCTAAGACATATACTAAGACATCCAACTAAGGCATTTGAATTAATTCCCTTGTAGTCATGTGTATAGATGCATCGTACATACAGAAACAGAGCTCCAAGTTTTACGTCTGGTTAGTTGAGGTTAGTTAAGATTAGTCTTGTACCGAGTTAGGGTCACATTAGCTACTCGACGATGCAGCGCAGTGAATAATCAAGCGAGCTCGACGCCGACGCCGACGCCCTAGCAGCGCACGGCGTCGCCGCTAACTGCATTTGCACCGCGACGTCGTCGTTCTATCCCGACATCCGCACTATCCCCTATACCCTGGGACTCCCGGGCCTGGGCTAAACCTGCTCGGCACGGAGACACTCGATATTATTTCGGTCGCTGCCTTACGGGGGGACTCTCAACTTGAATGAGGCTTGAATTTCAAATGACAGCTTAAATTAGATTTCGTTAGATTGGTGCGAATTAGGGGTGTGCCAAAAGTGGTCATACGTTTGGTTAGAGTCACGAGGGCCACGCAAGCGGATTGAAAGTACGAGTGCATCGACGAGCGCGGGGGAGTAAATCGAGTTGCAATTTTTATAAATCTTCCCCGTGGTTTTTGTTTGAGTAACTTGTAGCGGGAAGTAAGTTTTCCGTCGTTGTCGACGCCGCCGCCGCGCGGGACTGATTGGGGCGCGCTTAAACGTGCTGCGGAAACTGCGGGCGTGGTATTAGTCTAATAGTTGGAGCAACTATCGCCCCCTAGTTGACACAGGGCTGTAATCAAGGCGTATTGAGGGGGGCCCTCGATAAATAAAGAGAGAGGTGACCCAGTCTGGGTGACACATGGCTTCGCGCTGGATTCCATGCGCACAGAATGTGTGGCATTAAATCACGTACTATATATGTGAGAATGTTGGGGGACAGGTATGCCAATTGTGATGGTTTCACGTAGATCGACTAGATTCTGGTCGATGCGGTTGTGCAACCGTTTTGTTCGAGCAAAGAAATAGTTGTTCGTTAGCCAGATTTACCGACGTAGTGTCTTGCTGAGAGCGCGCAGACGATTTTATTGACATTTTGGCGCCCTAACAGGATTGTCGCAATCACACACACACACACACACACACACGTTCTGCAATCACACGTGAGCATGATCAGCATTTAGAGGCAATCGCGTATGCTGATTCACCCGCCCGTCGCAAGGGGTCACGGGGGGGGGGGAGGGGGGAGGCGTTGAAAAAATGAGGTCATGTCAGGAATTCCTGTGTAGTTTCTGTGAATTATCTTCCAAAACCAATGTTTGAGTCCCAATTATAAGCCTTTCGCCGTACTAAATTGGATTTTTTTCTCTAACACAATAGATTTTTATTGCATTTTTATTGAGTTGTCATTAAAGTCTATTGAAGAATTTGATAGTTACGGTTACCCGGCTGCCGAAAAAGTTTCTATTATGTATGCATAATGGAGATATAATTAGTTTTATTTCAATTTCGCTTGAAAAAGACGCAGCTTACAGCGCATGCTCGTGTCGAATCGCTCTAGTTTTTTTTTTTATCGTAGCCTACTTTCACCCAACTATCCACCCCCACTCTGCGTTGGGCCAATATTAGATCAATAATTAACAATTATTCTGTACTGCTCCCAATATACTTGTAAAAACAATCGAACGAAACCAATTGCGCTAGGTGGCCGTTGAAATGAGAAAGCCTAATTTGATAGAGTCGTATGTACTTCAAATTTGTTTCACGGCTAGGTATGCGTAACAAAGAAACTAATTTACGTATACTAAAGCTACCAGAACGCAATTTCATAGTTTCGTTGGGTAAGCATAAAATAAATCAGACATCAAGCTCTATTGTCCTCAGTTAGAACACACATGAGTACAACGTTCCGTCTATCGGATCCTAAAAGCTTCGACTTTTAGACTTTGCGATATGGTGCAAGAACATCGCTTGGAAGGTCGAGTGTCCCTGCAGTAGTTAGTGTGGGTAGCTCTTGCTTGTATGAGTTCACTTTTAAATCTCTTGTACCCTGAGTAGAGGTGGTGTTTATATGCTGGTGGTAGTATGGTAGTAGCAAGGGCTAGTTTAGTGGGTAATTGTAGTGGGCTACAGATTCGCTTGCTGATTCCTCAAATGTGAAAGTTTGATTTGCGAAATTAGTTTGCGTCATTCGTGACATGTCGCCAACTAAAGTGTCCTGTTTGAAATCGAGCCACCGATTTCGCTCCCTCCAGAACGAGAGTATCGCTTCCACGCGCCAACGCAGCGGATTAATCGGCCCGTTTTCCGCGCTCGCAGTCGTCTGTTTGCTCTAGGAATGAAACGGATCGTTGTCAGCCTGCTAATCGGTCTGTCAACAGAGGTCGCGATTGTCGAATCCAATTAGCCAACATCGAGGGGGTGGATCTTAGCGGATTTTTTAAAATGACACCGCCGAGGGGACCGCGCGGTTACAAATTACGTAAGCCTCTTCGCCAGTTAAAAACTTGTATAAAGAAAGCGATAGCTTATGACAGATGACATATTTTAAGTGGCTTTTCGACATCATTTCTTAGGGGAGCATTTTTTCCCTTCGCCCTCTGATTTTTTCCAAGATTCATCATTCATTTCTTCGCTGAGTAACAGCCATACGCTCATTTAAATGCGCCTCCTCTCTGTATAGGTTCACGTTCAACGTCTTCATTAAATCACAATCTTCCGCTAACAAAATGATTCACACCGCTTATCCGCAAGTACCTACCCAATTTGCGCTCGAACATCTAAACAAAAGCAATAAAATCCCCCTCTAAAATTATTCACCTGCGGCTGATCTATATCCCATCCGAGGAACAACACGTATCCTCTAGTAGGTACACCACCAGCAGCACACAAGATCATTAACTCTATGCTTCCATTAGACGAGATTACCACATCGTGCCCCGCGCATAGTACTCCCTCTATGTGTGCATGGTAACCCACCTTCTACCTTCTATCTACATATCATGTCACACCACTTAATCTAAATTAACCCTGAGGCAGACCGCAGCGCCGGTTTAATGGCCGGAGTTGGCCAATTATCTTTCAATTAGTCGCCGCTAGATAAACGTTATCAATTCTGGGGTATACAGCTTTATGGGGTCGCCGGCGTCGGTGTGCGAGGCGTCGCGGCGCTCTGCTCGACTTTGTGTTAGGGACTCGAATCGTGCTCTCGTAAGGGATGGGTATGCGTCTTGTGGGACGATTGAGAGGTTGCTCATGTGATCGTAACTATAGATTCACTTCCTGTCTTGCAGTTCTTTTGCTTGTGCTTTATTTTCAAGTTTATTGATTGAAGGATCATGCAAGAAAGTTAACGTAACACCGAGTTAATTAACTAATTGTTTGTTTTTATTCGTTCGGGGTTTCTCCAGTTTTTGTCAACCATTGGTTTGAGTCTAATTGTGATTATCCGCTTGTCTTATCAAACAATGTTCTTGATTGCCTTGACTCAATTATGCTCCTAAGATTGAGTGGATATGGACCAAATAAAGGGTTGACTCCCCTAACAATAACGTCGGCGAATTTATGAAGTCCGCCAGTAAGGGGGAAAGACTGGAGGCAAGTGAGTTCCCTAACGTAGCAGTCGCTGGTTCAAGAACGAGCACCGAGCTCGCTGGAAACAATGCTCGGCGACGGCGGAGAGATTCGTGAGATATACTTCCAGCGTCTCATTTGGTATTCGCGACAGGCCTCGAGCGGGGATGCCTCCGAATCAAGGCACATGGAGTTGACGTTTTAACTGCCATGCCAGGAGTTTCATGTCGCCGTTCTTGGGCTAGTGATCGCTGACTGGGGGTGGCACGAGGCGGGGTTCCCTTCTGCTTGAGACGACTTCCACAAGGAAACTTACTTCCAATCTACAGGCTTGGCTTTCATGTCGAGAGGTTCAGGAAATATTTTTTTGAACTGCTGTTGCCAGTTTTTTGACTCTAATAAATTGGCTTCTGTGCAGTTGTGAAATTAAAAATGTGTTCTTCAATTGCCTAACGCAGCTGCTTCTTGAGCTAGCTAGAGCTTCGTGAGGCAAAAATCTCACAGTTTACCTCATCGCCGCCTGTGACCATGTCGTTCTGTGGTTCGTACACCTAACTTCATGCTGCTAGCCGTAGACAAAAGAGAATTATCCACAACCACCGAAGAAAAAAAAACGTCTCTTATATATCTGAGGTTGACAAAAAAATCCTGCCACTATAGCGTAGATAATCTAAGTAAAAGCTGTGGATATTTGACACAGTTGTTTTTATGCTTCCATTTGGAATTGGTAACAAGGACATCAAAAGCATTATCCTGCACAGTGGCCACCGACTATAGTTGGTAATCACACAGGTATTTATCACTCTTGTGGTCGCGCACTGCAATGTTAGAAGGACTCAACGAGTTTCTTGCTCGCTAACAGTTTTGTCTTGACCATCGCGAGCAGCTGACTTTCAATGAAAATGTTTTTCAAAGCAATTGACGACAGCGACGACGACGACGAAGGCGAGTGTTGAATGGATCCCAAACGAGGGTCGTTTCGCACGTCTTGCTATTTCGGCGTGGTCTTCGTTTAGCAAGAGATGCGCCATTGTGGCTGGCAAGAACTTGTCGCTTTATCTCACTCAATTGTCTTTCTTCGGCCACCGCGATTCTTCGTCGGCCAACACGAGTGTCAACTGGCTAATTCAATTATTGGGGACATTATTGTCGATCGTGGTTCGACGATCACGATCTTGTAGGATTTTTTCTGATTTCCACATTGTTAAATTTGTAAATAGTCACCGGACAATGGGTGATTATGTCGTAGCTTAGTTTTTACGAGATTCTATCGATATGACCGGGAATTGAACCCGGATATCCCCTGACGACAAATATGGTATTATAGACCCAATGCAATTATCTTTTATATCCGCTGGATAGGAGGAAAACTCGTCGGTGTAAAATCTGTATTTTACAGCACGTTGATCTCAAATTCTGCGAATTAATCATCTAAATCATTGGCATAATTTGATGTATCTTACCACAGTACATCTATATCTTTGACCATTACCAATTGGTAAACAGAAAAGGTAAAATGGACCTGCGATTAGCAACTGGCATCGCATTTCAAACTCAAAAGCTTTGTGCAATTTTAGACCATGTACTCCTTGAAGATACTTGCAGAGTTGCTGACAACACAAGGATTGCGCCTGTATGTGGATGGTCGGTCCAGTGGCTCGGAATGGGACCCTCTCGATGGTCACCGCAACGCACTAATTTGGAGCCAGCAGAGCGCGGAGTCGCAGGCAAGCAAGCCTCAAACCTTCGCCGCGCCGAGCCGTCGAATTATTTATTTTTGTCTGCGTTTTCACACTCATGATTTTCAACACCGATCGCGTCCGCTTTTTGCTTTGTCTCTGTCTTGAGATAGAACGAGAGCGAGAAAGACACTCTCATCGCCATTGCAGGAGGAATTCAATCCCGTGAACGCTACTCCATGGTTTTTATCCCATGTAACACGCGAGAAAAACACAGCTTCTGTCTTCTTATTTTCATCTCTGTGTGCTGGACCATGCAGAGCCTGGTCCTCCTCAGTCGCGCCGAGCTGGTGGTGATCTTGGTGCAAGAAGTGATGGCATTGGATGCGCTTCGAACAAAAGGGTTACCATTTTACATCTCTTTTAATCGATTGTTGCAGCGATGCACTTTTTCTATTGACCAGTCATTGTACTGCATTAATCAATAAATAATACATTTTAACAGTAAACCATTCGCTCTTGGACGTTAATACACTGATCTGGAAACCATAGTGTCCACTGTCGAGAACGCTGTATAGTAATCAGAGACCCTTGTCAAGAACGCTTGCTACTCTACACAAGACGCACATTAAGATATTCGAATGGGTAGCGAAGTCCACACGGCCTGGAGCCTGGTCACATGGCCACCAATTTCTGTTTACGACCGTTCCGAATGATAATTCAATTACAACCGAGTTAACGGCCGACCCATGCCGACGGACAACAACTCATTAAGTTATTCATGAGCCAGACTGCAATGCCCATCTAAAGATCAATCTTCATTGGCCCGTGGTCGCCCCGGCTGCAATGTCGTATTGTTCTTGCAATCTTGTTGCAGGCCGATCGCACAAGTTAGTGGCGCGTTCGCCGAGGGAAATCGAAAGACGTCCGCGCGTTTTCTTAACTCCCTGCACAGATGTTTATCGCGGATGTACATCGCGGCTTCGGGTTAACATAGGCTTTTTACCTCTTTCCAAATCAATTCACTTTTCGTTTCCCCACAACATAAGCGAGTTTTAATCAAAATCCGATAAAAAGGAACAAAGTCGTGTTGATGAAAGGCGATATCGGATGAAGGCAAAGCGCAAAAAAGGCCATTCGATCAATTCAATTCGTCTTCCTCGTAAAATTCACGGCTAGCTTTTTGATTGACATGATGAGCAGGTCTACTTGTTGATGTGTAATCACCCGGGCGATGGGTGCCTGCCGGTGGACGGGGGCGGGGGCGGTAGCGACGGGTTCTGCCCCCGCCGCCCCCCGACACCACGTGGCCGCGCCGCGACGCGATTCACACGTTATCTAGGTAGAGCCCGTGAACGCCAACTCGACCAACCGGCGATCGGCGAACGCTGCGGGTAGGAGGGACTTGCCGAGTGCGCGCCGCCGAGCCAGCCAACCTCGCCGTCCTAAGCCGTCGACGCGCACCTCGACGGCAAGCCGCGCGTCGCGTCCACTGCTCGGCTCGTGCACACAGGCGACGGCGACGGCGACACGGCGGCGACGACGGGTTGAGGTTAGGTCCGGCGCTGTGCGTGTGTGCGTGTGCGTGTTTGCGGCACGACATCGACGTGTGCTCGCGGTCGTCGGGCAAAGACGTGAGCTGACGGCTCGGCGAAACGTGCGTCTGACTGGTGGTGATCGAGCGCTGCTGACCACGACGGCGAGCGGGTGATTTGTTAGGCGGGATCGTGGGTCGATTGTTGCGGGGTTGGCGTCATTGTTGTTTGCCCTCTGTCCGTGATCGAGCGGCACGAAGATAGTCTGAAAACAATGCTCGTTTTTGACGGAATTTCTATCTGAAAAGGTCGTTTGAGCTCATCCGTCGAACGAAGCCGGTGTCTCGTGTGCAATTTGTGGCTAGTTGCCGGTGGTCGGTCGGGGTTGCGGAAATGCTCCCGTACCAGGCGGTGGCGATGGACTACGCGGTCACCTCGTCGTTCCAGAGACAATCGCCCCACCTGCACGGGGGCGCCCCTGGAGGGCTCAACATAAACCCGGCGTTCACGCACTCCTGGTTCGTACCGGCGGATCTGTGTCACATGATGCCCGCTGCATACAAGCAGAACCTGAGTCCTCTGCAGCTAGAGCCGGGGCATGTCTTTCTTTACTCATTACCATTCAATACTTTAAATATACTACTTGTATTAGTGGTCAAGGTAGATGCTTAGTGCTTGCCATACTCTGGGTAGACGGTGTTTCGGCTTGGTTCGCGGCTCCTTAACCTCGTCCTATGTCTTGTGTGCCCAAAACTTTGATTCCTTGAGAGCCAAAGCTTTGACACTTCAAATTATTTTCACAATAAACAAGATATTTTTTGAGGAGTGGCGAAATTGTAGCCAAAATACTGGGTAATGCATGCCAATAGGCTGTAAGGTGCATGATAGCTACGACAGTTAATTCATTTAAAAAATAGCATTCTCTGGGAAATTGTCTTCAGAAAATTTGAAATACGCTTTTCTTCTGAGGATTTATCCACAATCTGAGGAGAAGCGTTATTATGTGGTTTCTAGCATGCCAAAATTTCTAACAAACTGAAACTGAAACCGAAACTTAAAAATTCGAAATACTTAGTCTTCGTACACAATGAGCATGTTTTACCCATTCTTTGCCATCATTCGTCCTTGTGGCTTTCAGGCAATGCTTTCTGTGTTTCAAATCTCAATGTTGTTGCCAGCGAATGCAGACCACAGACTTAACATTGGCCAAGACAGCAAATCTAAATTGAAATTAATCGCCGAAAAAAGCGAGTCCGAATGCAAATCGAATTAAATCGAACGCGTTCCAATCTAGCGAGCTACGACCTGCGATGTTTTGCATCTGCACTTGCAGCATCACGTTCCCTGGCAAGGCTCGGTCGGCGGCCTGGACGAGTGCACCCTGGACGAACTAGTTCTTTTTCCCAGCATTCCGTGACGCAAGAAAATCGAACAGTTTCCTTGTCTCGACTGATTACAGCAAACAAAAATCGCGTTGCCATACCATGTCAAATTGGGTCCGAAATTAAAATACACAGTTAGTACGTGTCTCAGAGTAAAAACGGCGAAAATCTCGCACCCATTCTCACTTCTCTTTGCATGGAACGATAGACAAATCAAAAGTCTGACGCCGTGCGGCGCAAAAAACGCGGTGTCAAACGCTCTCGATCATTAGTTAACAAGTTCACGATGCAGATGCACTTTCCCGACGATGCACCGCCGATGCGTTGCCGGTGCATCGCTAGCTGCATTGTTGCTGTTTTCCACCGGCATGTGTTCGTTGTACGTGGTGGCCGCCGCACGAGTCATGCCTCCCGGGGGCACGGACTGCGGCGTCGACGGAGTCCGTGATGAATTATCAACACCTCCTCGCAAAAACACACATCACTTCCTCGTCGCCGCCGCCGCCGACGGCGTGATCTCGCGTACAATGCGACCTCGTGCGCGGCGTCTCGACGGGGTCACCCTCGTCCGAGATGTCCGCGCACGTCGTGCCCTGCCCGGCGGGCACGTCCTGGACGACGTCCCGGCTCGAACAGCTGACCGCGCGAGCACGGGCCAAAGATTCCCTTTTCAATCGGCGTCCTCGGTGTTGTTTTGAAAGGACCCGTCGAGTTTGAAGCGTTTCAGAGTTTCGTTCTGCAGCCAGGTCATCGGCAGCACCATTCCATTGCATTCGAAATTCGTTTACTGAAAGTAAATAAACAATCAAATTCGAGTCTCATACGGTGCATGGCGCATCACGAGGCAGATTTCTGAATTCTTTTCTATCCTTTTGTTAAGACAATTAAACCTACGTGCTATCTATCTCATTAAAACAGCCAGAAAGCTGGAACTACCAGAAATCTCAACAAAAAGCATCTCAACTCACAGTTGGTTCTCATTTCAAATCTCAATTACAACCTGCAGACCAGAGCCTTTATGAAATCGTGAGGACCGAGCGAGAAATAAACCTCTGTTCTATTGGTCTTCGTTTTCTGGGCATTTTTTGCCACGCCAATGGAACGTACTATTTGTGATTGCAATCTGTCCTCTGAGTATAAATGTCACTTTGTGTCAGCGATTTCGGCTGCAATTCTCTCTCGAAGGCCGTCGGAGTCGGCGTCGGCGTCGCGTTTTGCAAGTCCACGGTAACGTTTGCAGCGCCGCCGTGGTCTGTCCCGATCGCAGGTTCAATTGGAACGTAACGGAGCAATCGGCTGTGAAATTGCCGGTCGCTTTTGCCGCGCCAAGTGCCTGTCCAGCTCCTATGCACCTTTGTGTGCAATTATTGGCCGTCGATCAAAAACGACTGCCTTTTACTTTGTGTTACCGATCAGTTTTACACACTTCTACCATAAAATAATTACGGATTGCGCCGCGGTAAATCGGACTCCCAAGGCCCACACCGAGCCATTGAGGAAAAAATCGACAACTCGCGGGAGCATTTTGTTTATGTATTTTTGGTGGAAATCTATCAGCAGACAATGCTTAGTAGAAAGTCGCGTTTCTTACGAGAAACTGTAAATACAACGATAACGTGTCAAAATTCAAAATTAATTTCAGACCTTGTCGTGTAATAGCAAAAATTTCAATTAAAATCAATGATACAGGGTCCGAAAAAAAATAGAAAACAAAAAAATACAGAAATGCTATAACATCTAGTGAACTGTTGTCGAATACAGTAAGATCACTGACATGTGAAACAATTGTCTCGTTTCTCCCGCCATTCCGTAGGTACATGAATCAAGTACTGTGCACCCATTTTTTTTTTCAATTTGTCGGTTGGTGCACAAGTCGGCAGTTTTGCCAATAAACAATTCGCTGTCCACCGAACGGTTAAATAGAGGTCTGGGTACCATCGAGGTCCTGAGAAAACGGCGGCCCGCGGAGGCAGTCGGTAGTCGATCATGACCACAGACCGAGCCCATGCACCTTGCATCGACCGTACCTCACCGTCCACGGCTCATCGGCCACGGGACCAGTCATCCGACGCGGAGAGCACACCACGTTTCGACACCAACACCTTGCTGCGAAATCGCATCACGACAACGTGAACACGGCATCGGCGGCGAGGTCTGCGATGCGTGCAGCCGAGCGCTCCTTCTATAGCGATGCATGCTCGGGCAAGGCTGGGGCAATCTTTCTTGGAATGGTATACGAGGGTTCGATTCTTAGGTCTTCAATTCTTACTTGCGGATTTTTGAGATGTCTTCCGAACCTTAAGCCGAGTGACCCTTAACCTTGTTGGACACTGCGATCATTTCATAATTTGAAATTGCTTTTCCGCGCATTTACCCAATTTGCCGTAGCCAGCGGACCCATAATTTGTTATCAGTTAAGGAAATGTAATGTCCTTAAAAAAATGAAAATGTAAAATTTTGGTCTGACTCCATTGGCCAAGGGAGTCATTCTCTCTGACAGCAAACTCAAACAACCATTTCTTCTATTGACGTCACCTCAAAATATCTGTACATTACAACAAATGCATCCCCTTCAGCGTTTGATCCCCTGATGCGATTTCAGGAGCCAGTACGACATCCTCGCTTGCAGTTCAAACGCGCATTTGTGTATTTCCCGTTCCGTTGCATGAAATCACCCCCATTTCGGCGATGCATAAAGCTAAAAAACCGGAGTGGTTTCCACGGAATTTGCGGCGACAGCGAAACGTTCCAATATGCGATCATCGGATTTAGTTTTATCGTCCTGTCGGTCAACTCTTGTCCATCGGGAGTGGATCACCGTTTGTCATGCGGAGCTGCAATTGTTCCCCGATTTACGAATGCATCGCTTTGGTTGATGGGGAGTCGTCAAGGGGCTGTCGCTTCTGGTGGGATAAACGCATTTGCGATTTCGCTGGTCGTAAAATGAGATGCTGACAACTCCGAAGTTCGGGTACGTTTCGTTGGAAAACGCGACCGACGGGCTGCTATGAGATTTGTTTGATGTACATGTTGTCCGTAGGATCATTTTTATAGCCTGCCGGATAGGAAAGGATAAAATGTGTAAGAACCGAGCACTTGAATGCCATTTGTTTCGAGGACATTTTATGATATGCATGTCCGACGTATATTCCAACTAACTTTATGGCATTTTAGATGCATTTTGTTTTTATGTAAAGAAAACTCATCCTCGGCAAACTGCATTGCTCTTTAATAATAAGAGCTCAACAATATGGAGAGTATTTTTTAAATGGGCGGTGAAATGTATTGTTTTCAAATTGTTTTGGTTAAAAAATCTTTTGCAAAACCTCTGGTGCTCTAGAAATGTAGAAGCAATTGCAAAGCCAAGCGTTTGCGAGCTGCCAACGGCTGTGTGGGAACCCAAAAAGTGTTAGTCCATTCAGGTCACTTTAGCCGTTAACACAACACATAATCGTTGCGCTTCGATGGATTGATGTCACCCGTTGGAATCCAGCCAACCAGCGACGGCGTCCCACAGACTTTTCCCATCGGAAAATGACGAATGTAAACAGTGGACGACGTGGTTTCCGGCGCGGCGTCGTCACTGCCAGGTGTAATAACCCTGGTGGCGAGGAGTTTAGGTCGCCACGTCACGTCGCTAGACGACGGTGATAGTCATAGTCGTTTCCGGGCATTGGGCTCGTCTTCCGGGCGCGTGACCACCCTCCCCTCCCCCCGGCCACGCCGCGGTTTGGACCCTGGGTCGACGGCGTCCTCTCGGTGCTAGCCTCTGGTGATGGACGTGAACGGGAGGCGTTAGCTGGTGATAAATGAAGTTTGTTAAGAATAATTTTCCTTTGCCCCTTGAACGAAGCCCGCAGAGCAGGTGATAAATTACGATTGCAGTTTTAGAGGGATTTGGCGATTTTTTTTTTTTAACCAAGATTTTGAAGATTTCTGCTCGGTTTTATTTTATTTTGGTAATTATTTGATATTTATTCACTCCAAAACCCTTCCGCAGAGGGTAAATCCACAAGGAATTCTTAGTTCACCACTGTAAAAAATTCTATCTTCGGGTAAACTTTATTCTTTGGTCTGCACCAAAGTGACTTTTTCTTTTAATATATTATGCAATCGCAGGCAGTACATCAAAGGGATTGTTTTCCCTGCACATTTGCAGCGGCGCCGCATCTGATTCCCCTGACCCTCGACGCCGAAAGAGCGGCGCTAACTTTATCGACGCCCTTCAGCGAGGTGCCAAGATACGCGGCGCACATTTTAAAACCGACGTCGACAGCGTCGGCGTCTTTTTGCCGAAATCGACGCGTCTGAATTATTGATACGACCACTCAGCTGCTTATGTCTTTCACTGAGAAAAAGTGAACACCAAGAGAAATTTGCGGATTGATTCTCTCAAAAGACTCTCAAAATAAATAACTCTTTCGCGGCGGGGGCGTCTATTTCTTAGCCCTTTCAAATTTTATATTTTAAGCTAATTAAGCCTCATCGTCATCTGAGGCAGCCGCACGGTGAAGTCAGCGCTATGTACAACGCCCTCCTCGGGTTTTCCGACGAGCTGTCGACAGTGCGGACTGCAGTGACGCAGTAATCTAATCAGCGCGTTGGATGCTGCCGACGCTTCGAGGGCTATTCTCCACGGACCCCGTTCTGCCGTCGGCTAGCACCCTGTGACCGGGCCGATGCCAGTCAATGCTCGCCGTCCAATTCCAGGCAATTTGATCGAAAGTTCGGCTTAATTCTGTTTTCACACGTCTCCTTCCTCCAGCCCCCTCCGTTTTCTTCTGCGTAGGCCGCGCTGACCGGCCAACACACACGAGCGTCTTGTGAAAACAGGGTCGGACCGGAACTAGGTTCCATACATACCACAAAGCAGGCATGAAATGTTGAGGCATGGCTGAGAAAATTCCACTCGAGTTTTGGGATGATTATAATTAGGGTTAAAAACTCGAAGGGTTTAAAAAAACTGTTTCGTTCAAAGATTAGAATTTACATACTACTTCTGAGAAAAATATATATATTTAAATGATCAAAGCAAAATCAATGTGAAAACAAAATAAAAAATATATTTAATTTCTCTCAGAAATCCAGTAGCATTATCTTCGATCAAAGCAGTTTCGTAGCGAAAGTAACCCCATCACTAACCGTTTGTACCCAGTGATTGAGACAAATAACACTTCGAATGAGCTTCGACCTTCCGCTGTAAATGCATCACCTTCATAACACCTTTGAGCTGGTCTGATTACAATAAGATACTTCTACGTGCTCTCTCTGATGCCGCTACCGACGCTATCCTCCTCCCTGATCCCCGAGGTCCTTTTGTTTAGCCCCTGACTTGCTCGAACAAGCCGGCTGAGCGCTGACCAGAGCCGGGGGCAAACTTATTGAAAGGCGCCCTGAGAAAATCAGCGAATCAAGCCAATTTGGGTCTGCCGGATGCTCGGACTCGCTGCTGGGCAAACGCGGCGTTCTCTAGCGGCGAGCCGCTCCTTGATCGGGGGGTGTACGTCGAATTGAGAGACGATTTGATTGGCAATCATCTCGAATGCTGATTCCGTCAGCTTTGTTCTTTTTGTACCAAAGTCTTGACCGGATGTCCATGGACGCGTTGTCGCCGTTTCACTCCTTGTTAGGAGGTATACATTGAGTATGAGACAATCGAAGAAAGCACATTAAATATCATGTGAAATTAGACCAAAAAAATGTCGATCCTCTCAACAAAACACTTTAATTTTGGGTTATAGCCAGATTAAATTCACTTTAATTCACAATTTCCCCATTTCTTCCTGCTTCGTCAATATTTAGTAAGGAAGGCACTAAACATATCCAGACAATGAATTTGGAGAATGGTGATGTCCATAGTCTACAATATGTTGTGTCCAGTCAGAAACATGTTTCGGATACGAATATATTTAGATTGTGCCTTTTGTATGGCTAGGCCGTAAAATGACTAAGAAATTAAAGAAGCCTTTGGAATACTTCTCTTCGATTACCGCCACATAACGTACCACTATCCTATCCGGTCGTAGCGTCAATTCCGTAGCATCCTCAGACGAAAACGAGTCGAGATGTCTACCTCTACGACGGGACTCCCGCGTTCCCAGTCCAAGCGAAGTGTTCCCCAGAGAGGCGTTCGGCTAAGAGACTCGGCCCCCATCCTGCCAATCATTAGGCGACACGTCCCGACCTCGACCTCAGCGGCCACCACGTCGACAGCCATAACGCGAGATGAGAGAGGGTCACTTTTACTGCCGTAATGCACTTAGGCGACATCTCTCTGTACTTTTCATCAGCGAAGCCGAGCGCCGTGAAACGGAGAGGACCACTCAGCGCGTATGGGGCAAGGATCTTACTTCCAAAGATAGTTTAGAGAGCTAAGAAAACTGGGATGTTCAGTTTACGAACAGTTTCCAGGATTATAATAAAAGAAAGAAGCTTGTGCTGTGTTGGAGTTGTTTTCCCTGGTTTCTGCGGCGAATGAGGCAGTCGGCAGGGTGGCGGTGTTCAGGCAAGCCATCGCCTCAGGGGACTTGGCCTCTCTCCGACCAGAGAAGGGGTCAGATCTCGGGGTATTTAATCTCGTTGATTTCATCACACTCAACGGCCACCGACAAGCGAACTCTGATCCAGCTGCAAGACATCCTGGAAAGTTCAGGATCTTCTTCGCTTTGGACAAGGCTGATAAAACCTTCTTGGCTGTCATCTCTAACTTTAATAGGTCAATTAAACTTAATTGCGCTGGAAATTGTCGTGTTTTCAAGTCCAATTCGTGCCTGCACTTTGCTCCAACCCTTTTTTTAAGTTTTCTAGTTTCGATTTTGTCTCTTTTATATGCGTAAATGAGGCGCGTCTTTTTGAAAAGAGTCCCCGAGGAGACTTGTCCCCTATTTTCTGATATCGAGAACGAGTTGTGCAAGTTTTCCTTGGGAGCAACGGTGTGGATGGGCCGCGTCCCCGAAGTGAAATGAATCACGAAGTGTATTCCAGAGGTGTCGTTTCCAGCCTGACTGAGAACCACGGGAAATAATCATGTCAAAGAGAAAACGGACTAATTAGGCTTTATTTGATTAGACCGACTCTGCCGACGTTGGGGAGCTGGCTAAGAAACAGTCGTCGGCGTCGCTTTCGAGCCTTTCTCTCGCGTGCGAAGCTCACTAATTGCCAGGATTTAAATGCAAAGGAGACTAGCAATCGAGTTTTCCGTAGTTAATTATACATTTTCATTTGGCTTCGTTCCGTACAGCCCGAGACCATCAAATAGTACGTGAGACGATTCCAGCGTCGGTAAAATGAGTAATTTCTTCCTATCACTTTATGCCCCATTCACATAAAGCAATTTCCTTGGGCACTTTTGTCGGCATTCGCAACATTCTTCAACAAGCGGGCGGCCACCCTTTTCCAGCTGTAGGTCTTTATACATTTTCTTTCGGCTTAGAATCCTTCGTCCTTTAATTTCTCCTCCCGGCCTCGATCCCTTCCCGGACGGCGGACAGTCCAGGCCATTTCATTTCGGGAACCGCCTAATCATCGGCCTCCATTTGGTCTGGATAAACCGTGCCCCCAGGACATGGGCTATGCTACTTTTCACTTTTATATGCCCTCGGGGAGGTGCTGCTCGGTGCAGCGGCGATCCCCCTTCAATCTGCACCCGCCGTCTTGACCATTCTGCGCTCGTACGAATAAGAACAGTGATTTCAATACATGGCGCAAGAGAAAGCTGGCAATATATTTGTTATTAAACACTGGCATTGTTGCCTACGCGACGGCAGGGACGTATCGGCATGCTATGCCGGATTAAGCTAAGGCTCGCAGAAAGTTCCACGAGGAAAGCCATAGCCACAAGGATAAGGACCGGACATTATCGTTTTGGAAAAGCGTCTCTGCAGTTTTGTAGTCGGCGATTATCGTTACGTTGTTACAGATAGGAAAATACAGGACGCTCGCCGGGCTTTTCCTACCGGAAAATTCGTTCTAATCACTTTTGTTTTTTCGACCGTTTGGCCGGCCGAAGGAAAGCGGACCAATAACGTGTAGCATGGAGCTTTGCCAGAGTTGAGATTTATTTACAAATTCTATCGGCGGACAGGAACGTAGTGAAATCCTGGTGAATTTGAGCGGTGAAAAACGATTAGGGTGTAATTGATGGAGGCCCCATCCCATAAGTACAATGCCTCGCAATTTCCCTGATCTGCTCTTTCAAAATATTGCCCTGGTATGTTCAACAATCGAAGCCCCGAGTGTTTCATTGATACGTTGGTACAGTTTTGAATTACTCATTATATCGCATAACACAACTTGGTGAAATTGTATTGGTAAAATGGTGGACGGTACTACATTTTAAACTGTTGTTAAACTGCAAATAAATACTTTGAGTAGCCATAGTGCAATTCTTTAGTTTACTCCAACCATCAACGTTCGGGATTCGTTTATCTGTTGCAGCATTTTGGAGCTGCGGAAAGAAAAAAGCCGCGACGCGGCGCGCTCTCGCCGGGGCAAGGAGAACTACGAGTTCTATGAACTGGCCAAGATGCTTCCGCTTCCGGCCGCCATCACCTCTCAGCTGGACAAGGCGTCCATCATCCGGCTTACAATCTCGTATCTCAAGCTACGGGACTTTTCCGGGCACGGCGACCCTCCGTGGTCGCGGGACCAGCCGCCCCCGAAGAACAAAGGTGAGTGCGGAATTTTCTCGGGCACAGGTCACTTGGTCACTTGGTAATTGCGAGGATGACGGCTACTTTATAAACGTGTTTTACTTAGTGAGAAGAATTGGCATGACTACCTTAAGGAGAAGTGAATTAGTTTGGGTTGTTGGTAATTAAAATCTATATACCTTATAGGTATGTGTAGTTATTTTTACACTTTAGAGCAGTTAATTCTTTTGTGTCATAATTTTACAATTGATATCAAGAAACCAGTTCTTTGATAACTAAGGGATCGCTTGATCCATGGTGGGCCATGTACGATGTTTTGCATCTAGTTCATCTACTTTGCATTCATTGGACCTTACAAACCTAATACATCTTACAAACCAGATAGTTTAGCGAAAAATCTGACTCTTCGGTGCAGGTTTACACTGCTTAGATTGTATACAAGAGAACCTTTGGTCCAGCCTCAGATCCAATCTCACAGTTTCCAACGCTAAGTCAGTATTATTTAAGTTCCAGTAATAAAATCAGGCATTTTATTGACGATATCCCTGCCTTGGTGTACCCCTCAACCGGTTCGTTTGTGCTCCGCTACATGTGCACAGCACGTAATTAGGAACTTTTTCAACTCAACAACGGGGAGAGGAATTTATTATAGCGGAGAGGTGACCCGATAAAGTAGTACGTCAACCCGTCCACCCCCTATTTGCAGATGCAGATTTAATTACGTGCATTGCGTTGATTTGACAATGGCTGCAAATCGAATCGGACCAATCCCAACTACAGAGATGATGCAATTAGTGCCTTGCGTACTCTCATTGCGAAGGGCAATGTCGGTTCGTTATGTCGGGATATCTTCCGCTGTCGCGATGCGAAAGCCTATTGCATCTGCCAGTCACTAACAGTCTTATTGCTGAATAACGCTTAATTACGACGTGATTAAACTGAGAAAACTTGATTATCGAGCTGCGATATCAGCGAACAAACATTAGCAGAAATCAGCACCACAAGCTCTTGGAAATTGATCAACCCCTCGTGCAAGAGCGGGATCGGCATCATTTTAAGCCGAATAATTGATAGGAATAGGAAATCACTGCCATGTATGCTATGGTATGTGAAACCGGCCCTATCCGAAGTTGGTAAACGAAAGGGGCTGACCACACTGCGTTTTTTTTTGGGGGGGGGAGGGCAAAATCATGCACGGTTTGACCGCGACCCGTACAGGACGCGTGGGCTGCCGTTGATTGATGTACGCGTAGTCCACGGGAGCGTGATTGCGCGTGCTGGCTCGCTGTCATGCGGCCGCGCGTGATGCATACAAAACACGGGGCTAATTGCCCCCTGTCCACCCCACCCCTCTCAAAAAGGAAAGGGGGCTGGGTGACACTCATTGTCGCCGGGTTATTCCGTTGTTTCGGGAGCTGATCGGATTCCGCAGGACGGTGAGTGGACCCACTTTCTGACGTTAGCGAAGTCTCATGGACTCGATCGTTGCTGGAAAATAAGCACTGACCGATAGTATAAGAGGTGTGAGTGCATGCAAGGATGGACTGTTTAGCAACAGGTAAAGATTGTACAGTGAATATGCATTAAGTTCATGTACCGGTTTTTTTTTTCATTGGACTGTGCGAGAAAAATCCGGCGCAAAGTCCAACGTCACGCTTATCAACAATATTCTGAAGCGTGACGAAGTATTTCGAGGAAAAACTCGGCGATTTGTTCGTAAACTCGTCGATACACGGCGAACAAAAAGGTTCGACGTTGAAGCCGAGGCGCCCGTCGTGTGAATTGTGGAAAAAACTGGGGAAATGAGTCCTATAACAATAGGGATCGGTTATCGCTGTTACTACCGCCACCTAGACTTGATATTACATGGGATCTTTGCTCGTTGGAGTTCACTTTGAAAGTCTTCGTGCAAGACTGCATGGTACTAATTACTGTGAATGGTGTTATCGAATATTACTTGCTCTGGGTTCCCCGACAGATCCACATGTCTCCGTGCGTGTGACAGTTTATAATTTCCCTCTTGATGGATCAACCCGTGGTTGTCTGCCGTTTCCCTAGGGGCCAGACATTGCTGTCACAACCACGACTCACATGTGCTCATAGCCCCACTCATGGCACGGACTCCCAAAAGTCGCGTGGTGTCTCAGAATAGAGACCGTTCGCAAATATATCTGTTAACAGTAGTATTTTTCAGGATTGCCGCCTCCATTAAAGCGGTCAGCCGATTGTTTGCTTGACTACAGCGCTGCAGTTGGTCGTTCCCGTTTAGTTGGATCTCCTTTGCTGAGCTCAGCGTTTCTTTCTTTCATCCAGAGCTATTTTCATCCTGCATCTTTCCCCGCGGACTCGTCGCCAGCTTCGGCGAGGGATGGGGGGAGGGGAATCAGTGGTCATAGGCGCTAATCCTATCAACTAGACCCCCTCCCAACCCCCCTCGCAATGTGCGGCCGAGTTTGTTCAAGTCAATTCTCGGCCCTTTTTCTTCGACCCCTAACCCCCCCCCCCCCCCACCCCTACCACCGTCGACCTACCTGAATTAAATGCGCGAACTGTTTTACTAGTTCGTACTTGCACCCGCCAGCAGCGCTGGTACGCATTTTCAAGGAGCACGGCGATCAAATGAATAAATCGAAGCAATCGAACTGCTTGATTCAAGGAGCCTCCATCAGGTATCTCTGAGGAGCTTGTGATATCTGAAAATATTTTACTTTAGCATCGATTTCATATCATTGACATTCCAGGTTATTTATTTCATGCCAGCAGCCACACCAACGAATAACAATATATTTTCCAGAACATTTTCGTTCAATTTTCGTCCTATTTTTGCCGTCGCCCAATATATTTCCTTGGCTGACAGCTGTAATACGACACAATGTCTGTCGCATCCTCGTTGCCTGCGATATTAGGTGCCCGGCCTCGCGCGATCGTGCACATCTGCAGACGTCGACCCTTTGGGAATCGTCCGTCGGGATAGCACGCACCTCCTGCCCGTGTCCCGATGCATCCCTGTTGTTCCCGGGGCCGGGCGCTGGAAGGAGATCGCGTCCACTGGGGGGGCGAAAGATGATATACGAGTGGGATTCGCGGGGGCAAAGAAAACTTATTTCTACTCTCGTTTTGTCAAAATGATGATTTACAAGTCGATGGGATAGCGAGGGTTGTAACTTCTCGGGTCTTTATGTAGCGGTCAAGATGGAGACAGATTTTCTTGTACTCTAGAAATCGTGGGAAAACTCGGAAGATTTTGGCATGGAACCTATTCTTCTACCAAGATTAATATTACTGACAGTAATTATTCACGTGGCGAAAAATATGTCTGTAGTACTAATTACTATACAAAATACCAGACAATAAATTGAAGCATCAACGCAAAGAATTACTTTGAACCTGAAGCAATATTAGTAAAAATCTTCGATTCAGCAAACAAGTCACATTTGGTGATGTCATATGCAAACCAAAAACGCTAAAGTCAAATGCCTTCCCTGTTATTCCTTGCCACACCCTCTGGCTCAGAGCGACTACGTAATGCCCAATTCACAGGTTCTCCTCACGCCTCCCGCTTCCTTGTTTTTTTTTTTTACGTGACACCCCCATAAATGTTATACGATCAATTTGACATTGATCCCGACTGCAACGGGGTTTACTTCCCTGTTGGCAATAAATATCGGGAAGAGCTGCCGCCGTGCGTCAGCTGATACCACCGACCGGCCGTCGGGAAGTGATAGTATTATCATAACGATTCCCCTCGCTGCGACGTCCACCGCCTGCCGGTGACGACGGCGTCGTCCTGGATGAACGAGCATGAAGCGACGAAGTTCATGAAATAAGCAAACAGGGTGAAACCAATTTGTCTATCAAAACTCAATAGTGCCAATTTTTTTAACTAATGCTGGTTTTCACGTTTTCAAGCTGATAAAGAACCAAACACAGCCTTATCAGTATCAAAGTTTAGGTGTTTTCCACTTTCCGAATGCATTTCTTTCTCTCAAAGACCCTTTTACTAGACAGTGGCTGATGTCGTGTCGCCGCTTTCCCAAGAGCGTCTTACCAGAAAAGTTTCTCGGCAGACAGTCCCGTGTTTTTCAGACTCTGCGGCCTCCCTGACCGCGTTCAGGATCAAGCAAATCCTGCCGACGAGCGTGATGATGAAGGCTTATTTACCCTGCACCCCATCCCTTTGCCGCCCTCCCCGACCAAACTAACTTATAGCAACCCCAAAGTAAGACATATCCCCAGTTATTTATTCAGTTCTCATCGGCAAACATCGGACACGGCTTATCTAGGACTAATGAAACTTAAGAGATGATGAAAGTTGAGTCTATGTGTGTGTCCATCGGATATATCGCTCCACGCACCCAGACAGGCTTAATTCGCACCCACCGGCATTTATTATGTCGATATGCCAGAGTTTGATTGGCTGAAACGGCGTCGTCTACGTCGGCGTCGTGACCGCGCCGCGACGCCGCGATGATTTGCTCACGTTTTTCAAGCCGCGTGTCAAATCGTGATGAGGTCACGTCCACGTGTTTTGGAAATCACGCCGATCGTTTACGACGACGCGACGATTGCAATGTGCTTTCGGTCGACGTTCGCGCGAACAATTGCGCCGACTCGTGGCTTGTTTGTCCTGCTCGATTTGCAGCTAATTTTGTTGACACTTCGTGGCTTTTTTTGAATGGTAAATCAATGAACGTGTTTTTTTTTTCTTTTCTTCAGGACCCAGATCTCGAGGAAGCATCGCTCACGACTTATTTGAGCAGCACCAGGGAACGCATATCTTACAGGTGAGTTAAAAATGTCCAGTTCGGTCCAACAAATCGATGTCCTAGGCCAGAATACTCAACTGTCCAAGACTGTAGCGGTCAGCGATTTCATGCATCATAGCTTAATTCTAGTTTGAATTGTCCCACCAGTCAAACTTTCAATAACAGCCTCCCGATTTCATCAATCGTTTCCTTGGACGCGATAGATAATTCACTCCCGATCTCTGTTTCACTGTCCCAGTGCCTCCTTGGGCGAAGCAGCAAGTCGGCCAGAGCCCGGCGATGCTCACTTTATGTCGGAATAAGTAGCAAATGGCAACAGGGGGTCTTCATCCTCCCAAGCAATTTGTGGAACTGCTCTGCAGCTTCTTATACCCGGCTGACATATGCTCCCCATGGTATATAACGAATGGCTGGCGCTCGTGCCGCGAATAATACTGATATCTTCTTGCTTTACTGCAGCTGGAAATATGATATTATATCACTCACCATCAGATCACAATATCGCATATCTCGACGCAGCGCCCATTGATTAATACCCCCGGCTGCTGTATGTGTAGTGATATTTATCTCGATGATTCACATTGGGTCATCACTCTTTATTGCGTCTTCCGTGTTGACCAATCACAATTAGGAGCAACGATTTCTCTGATCTTCCATGAAATAAAGGGATGTGTGTCCTGGAAAATAATTTTCTTGTTTTTTTTCTTCTTTGCAGTCATTGGATGGCTTCGCCTTTTCGCTAGCTGCCGATGGGAGGTTTCTCTACATATCAGAGACTGTGTCAATATACCTAGGATTATCACAGGTGAGATAATGAAACAATACGAATTTTCTTTAAGACCTTTACAAAGGACAAACAAAGCGTCGTCATCATGACCCCTTAAGCAAATAATCACCGAATCCGGCTTGTCAATCGCGAAATGAAACGACGGTCGCCGTCTAATCTCCAATGGGTGGGTTCACACCGGGTGGCGAAACTGTCAGTGCTGTCGCATCAAGTATCCAGGGGGTGGGGTGTGGGGAGGCCACTCCCATCTTTGCGTGCCACATCACTCGTCTCGGCGTCGCGGGTATAGCTGGCTGTCAGTGCCTGCTAGATCGGCGTCGAATGCACCTCACGTGCGCTCGGGGCGCCGTCGTCCATTCGTAATGCGGCCCCGCGCGGCCCCTGCGCCTCCTCGGCTTACAATCAATAGGGCCGTGAAAACATGGCCGACAAGTCAACACTAGCGCGAGGCCTGCTCGCTAGCTTGCTCGTTGCTGGTGGCCGAGGTGCAGACGAGGACGATGATAACTGGTGGGGGACGCCCTCGGGTGCGGAGCACATACTAAGCGTCCCCGGGTGCACACGTGTGTACTTGCACGTGCGTGATCGGCCAAGATTTCGCGAGAGAACGTACGGGCGTTCTTTGTGCCGTTCTGTGGGTTGGTTGACCCAGAGCACGGAACGGTTTTTGATTTCGTTGCTCTGAAGGGCAGTTCACCTTCAATGGAGTCGGCGTTTTCAACGCTAGGTGGATAAATATCTCAACAATGGGGACATATTTAGAGGGATAATCATCCTCTTCATCGCCCACCCAATAAGGCCACAGCCGGTCACATGGGACGGCAGATAGTAAATTGGTAATAACTGTTGCTTTGTTATGATGTGGTCTATTTTTTTTTTACAGCCACTGGTATTTTCATTAGAATTACATGACTTTTACCAAATTATAGATAATTAAAGCCCCAGGTTTTCCACTAAAAAGTGAAGAAAATTCATTATTTTTTTCACAAGAAAGGAACAAAGAAAGCCTCTAGGATCCCTTTACCTTAAAATCTCTCCGTCGTCGTCAACAGAGGTCGTTGTCAGTTCAGTATACAGATATGGAAAGCGAAATGGCCTTCCAAGCGGAAAAGCCGGTTGGCCTGGAAAGGGTGTCCACTGAAAGTTTCAATATCTGTGTGCCTCCTTGACCGACGCCATCATCCAAGATCCTAATTTTCTGCATGCCGGCAGGTCGAGCTGACGGGCAGCAGCGTGTTCGACTACATCCACCACCAGGACCACGCCGAGATGGCCGAGCAGCTGAGTCTGGGGCTGGCCACCGGGCAGAACATGTCCTCACCGGGCAGCGCCGGCTCCGAGGAGGGCGCCTCCAACGCGGGCACCAACAACCCAGACGGTAAGAACGGCGCCGGCAATGTGGAGATTCAGTGGGCATTTTCTTGTCGCGTTTGACGACAATCTAGTCTATTGTTGGCCAGCAACAATCTTCGGTCGGCACGACTTTTAGCTGGAAATTCCACTGACAGTTAAGATAGCATTTAGTTGGTGTACGCCGTTGAACAATTGTTGGAATTTCAGAGATCAGAGTATCTTCTTTTACAATCATGAAACGATTTTCAGCCACTAGTCATATCGACCGATTCTTTATTTACACAATTTGCATAGTACCTACTGGTGGCAGTTTTGTTTCTTCTAGTATACTTTTGATGATACTTAAGTTTTTCCTTTTTAAATTGTTTGTAATTTGTTGATGTTATTTTTCATGATACTCTCTTTTAGTTACTTCCATTCTATTTAAGCCCCTATTAAAACAGCTAATTTTGCCACACTTGTTTTGGTCTCTTCACCAACCTTTCTTAAGTATTGTCTTCTGTGTTAGCGCTTACACCAAGCAATCAGACTAGAAAACATGATTCCAATCGCCTTCCAAAATTGTTGCATAAATATTGTGTGTAAGAGACTCTTAATCATCAAGATGAGTTTAAAAACGCGCGGCGGCTTGCAACTGAGCAGCTTGCACGACCTGCGATAGTCAAACACATGGCAACAGGTACCGACCGATCGCTAGGTTATCGACATTTGATTTGATCAGTTAATATTTGATATCCCTATAGAGTGCGCAGGGGTAACGAAAACGCTTTAACTCGACTTTCTGTTTGTATATACTTGTTGTAACACAAGCCCTAGAGTCTCTGGTACTGCAATGGAGTAAGACCAACTCTCCCGTTGGTCCAGCTCTAAGGACAAGCATTTTCGCGTGAGATCGTGGCTTTCATTTCTGGGGAGAAAGGTCCCCGCACTGCTTGGTGCGGATGGCCGGACTCCAAACGTCCTTTAGGCGAACTCTTCCGTCTCTATGTACCCTGGTTGCATGTGGTAATGGTGTTAGTTTTGATGGGAGTTACATTTTGTAGATTTTCTGTTTAAGTCGTGTTGTATGTTTAACCCTTTGCATTGTATTTTTGTGTATCTACATTTGTTTATTATGTTAGTTTTATGTATGTATTTTTCAAACGTAGGTTGTTTTTTGTTAATGATAAATTTGATGTTTGTTAATCCGTATAATTTTTTAATTCTTTTTGAAAAGTCGCACTGTTAATATTTTCAACACGTCTACAAGTCGAGTTCTTTTCACGTTCCGGATTATCGTAATCTCATTATTAATCATTGCGACTCATGAAGATATTCAGCGGCATCATACAGTGGTTGCAAATATAAAGAGGAATTTTCGAACGCTCTTGATCACGTTGAAGGGTAAAGAGATTGAACAAAGCGTTAAAACTACCGAAATTCCAGAAAAAAAAATATTTGGAAAATGCGAATATCTAGTAAATGAAAAAACTTGACGATCTATAATTTTTAGGCACACTTCAATGCGGTCAACATACTTGCAAAATGTAGTAAAATTGAGATTTGGATTCGTTCGCTACGCTCATAAAATAAGACACCAACACCAACACGCTTAGCAAATTCAGTGATAAAATGCACAGAAATCCAATCAGGTCACCTAAATTACTGTAATAGTTTCCCATTACTTTGTATATGCTTTAAGCAGAATTGCCTCGTGTTCTTACTTCCATTGTATTTTGAAAACTGAAAGAAGAGCGGCGGTCGCACGATGCTTGGCACACGATGCGTCCGGTTGGCCTGTAGCCCCGGCGTCCTGTTGTCCATACGGGTATTTTCTCGACATCGACATAGCTCAAGACTTGCATTCAGGCCAGATCGAACCTGCAGCTTCTTGCCATAAACAGAGTGTCGTCCGTAAAAGTACTTCGCCTTCGTCATCCCAATTCTTGAACATCGAAACTGGGGTGCCTGCATTACCATGAGCGATCCCGTCACCAACTCGGCTCCCAAGAAGGAATGCGCCCACGCACGCAAAGGTTTCTTTGGAAGCGTCGCTGGCCGAAACAAGATGGCCTCTCCATTCCGGCGCAAAGTTATGCGCGCTACGTGCGCATTGCATCCATTGTTTGACACGACGATATAAAACTCTCGGCATAAACTTGCGTATGACGTGCGTACGGCGTCCAGCATGCAAAGTACCTCGAGGAATGCGTCTTGAGTTGACCATTGCTCCACAGTTGGCCGGGGCGCCAAGCGAATGAGGCATGTCTGACATACTCGATTTCTTTCTAGTGAAATTTGCATTGTTCCGTCGTTTCGGGGAAATAAAAAGGCGACGTGATGATTTCGAAATCAGGCAATTTAGGCAATAGGTACCGATGGCACCGACGTTCCTATCAGGCCACCAATTGACTCGTACTGGGTAGGCAAAACCCGCACAAAGGAAATAGAACGGTGGCCACGGTGTGAGCTGGAATCAGAAGGCTAGGTTGGTTAGCCAAACACATCACTGCAGGGGAGTTTTTTTTTCACGAAGGAAGATTCCTCTGCGAAGTGTATGTCCCATTTGGCCGTTTTCACCCACGGGTCACCCACGGTCATAGTGATCACAAGAACAGAGTTTCTAAGCCCAATATTTTGCTGGTATAGATACATGAATTCCACGGACCAAACAGAAGGCATAGCATAACATAGCCAAAAGCACAGGATTCCATTGCATCTCAACGACGTCGCTTTCGGTGATCTTAAGCCATGACTAATGAAGTTGTCGACGTTCCTGTTTCCAGTAGCAACGGTAATGACGCTGTCGGGCACCTCCGCTTACAAGGGGCTGGACCGCGCGTTCTGCATTCGCATGAAGTCAACGCTGACCAAACGAGGATGCCACTTCAAGTCGTCTGGCTACCGGGTGGTGCTGGTGCTTTGCCGACTGCGGCCCCAGTACACCTTCTCGCACTCGCGCAAGTCGTCACCCCCTCTGCTCGGGATGGTCGCCGTAGCGATGGCGTTGCCGCCTCCCAGCGTGCACGAGATCCGACTAGAGTCTGACATGTTCGTCACGAGGATCAACTTTGACTTCCGGATAGCGCATTGCGAGCCCAGGTGAGTGTCAGCTACCACTATCATTAGTAAGCAAAGAAAGCCTTCAACAACCAAGCAGACCATCAAATCTCGCTTGTGCCAAATCCACTGATATGCCCGATTTTCTGCCAAGTATTTTCATCGCATTCATGAAACATGAGCCGTGCTGTTCTGTCTAAGCCTCTGGTCCCCGTGAGATTTCCAGGCTAACCTCCCCACTTTCTCCTTCTGCAGAGTTTGCGAACTCCTGGACTACTCTGCTGACGAGCTCACCGGAAAGAACCTCTACTCGCTGTGCCATGGGGAGGACGCCAACAAGCTGCGCAAGTCTCATCTGGACCGTAAGTCCCGTCAATTTAAGCAGGCGACCCGCCGCGTCCCAAATCCAAAAACAGGGTACGATCTCGACAACAAAGGGACATTTTCCCACGCGAACTTGTCCGCTGCTTTCCCGCGTTTTTTTCCGCGAAGACACACATCGACAAGAAAAGAAAACGCTCTCGTAGCTTGTCACTGGGGTATTTTTAAGCGCTATTTGCCCAATTTAGGGGCTTTTGTTCGGCCTTTTGTCCCCGCGCGTCCACATTTCTCATTTGCTTTGCAAAATTGACGGCAGATGTGCCCAGCTACACTTTCTACAAACTCCACCCCCGAAGCCCTCCCCCCCCCCTCCCCCCTCGTGCTCGTGTCTCTTTTTGTGTCGAAACGAGCGCCATTGAATTGTCAGAGTGTCATCCGTACTTGGTATGCACGACGACGTCGTCGACGACGACGACGACGACGTCGACGACGCCGACACCCATCTCAAGCTGCATGTAACTCCGTCGAATTGGGCGCGCGGTACACAATACACGGAGCACTGACCCTGCACTATATCTACGCTAGCTTGCGCCCTCAAAGGACACCGTCGATGCTTTGTCTGTCTTCGCCTTTCACATGGTTTCGATGACGAAAACTGCCGGCGGTTTTATAAACGTAGCATAAACCAATGACATAGCAGCACAGTCGTATTCCTAAGAAACTACTTTCCGCGAAGGGCAACGATGTACAAGGAAATTACAAAATCGTGGGAGTGTCAAAACGTATCGCATATATCACCATCCAAAAAGAATGAGAATATATTTCCTTGCGTTATCTGGAAAAGTCTCTCCAAGCCATCGCAAATTCCAAGTATTTCTATTTAACTAGGATCCCACGAATTCAACTCATGCTCATACTGGGCAGTTTCCTAACGCTGCCTTATGATTCCTAATGATTTGGCGCACCGACGTTGCTGACCGTTGTGACGTTCTCGTTGCAGTGATCAACAAGGGTCAGGTGATGACGCAGTACTACCGATTCATGAACAAGAGTGGTGGCTACACGTGGATGCAGACCTGCGCGACGGTCGTCTGCAGCTCGAAGAACGCCGAGGAGCAGAACATCATCTGCGTCAACTATATCATCACGTGAGTGTCCTGTCGGTCGTGGTACACCAAAGACCCAGTGCCAGGATTAGAGCTAACGGCGACCTCTTCGATTGCAGAGGCCGCGAGTACGGCAACCTGGTGATGGACTGCTGCCAGCTGGAGGACAACACGCAGCCCGTCAAGCGTGAGGAGGCCAGCGGCAACGACCCGGAGAACGGTTCACCCGACGCCGACCGCGGAGGTGAGAATCGCCCCTTATAGTCTGAAGACCTCAATATTGATTGTTGCAGAAATGTGCCAACGCCTTCTATGTTGAGACCCTCAAACCCAACTGACATGTTTTCTGTTGCCCTTGTAGGTCGGAACAGTGGGGGACCGCCGAACAAAGACCCGCATCACTCGCCGCCGGACCTGGATGACGGCTCTTCGGAAGGGCCCAGCGACCCTCGTGGCGGGCGAACGCACCTCGACCACGTGACCCAACTGCAGAGCCAGACGCTTGGCAGCAGTCTGAGCATGCGCCTGAAGCTGCCCGCTACGGCCGGCGACAAGCCCGCCTCCCGGCGCGCGCCCAAGCGCAAGCTGGTCACCGCCGACGAAGAGTCCTCATGTTGCACCACGGACGAAGACGATGATGACGACTGCGTCAACATCAAGCGCAGCGCCGTGCTGAGTCCGGCGTCGTCATCGTGTCACTCAGGCGGACTGATAATTCCCGCCGAGACGAGCCCGAAGACGAACGAGACGGCGGTGGCGGTGGAGACTAGCACATCGGTCAAGGACTTGGAACACGCGATGTCAAAGCACTTACCGGCAGCGTCGCTCGGTAAGACGACGTCGCCGGCGTCGGCGCAACACCAGCCGACCGACTTCAGCACGGACGCGCTGTTGAAACAGCAACAGCAGCGCAGCACGATCCAGTGGATCGGCGCCCACCATCACCTGAATCACCTCAATCACCAGCAGCTGCAGCACTCGCAGGCAGCCGCCGCGGCGGCGGCAGCGGCCGCGGCTGCGGCGCCCATGCCGGCGTCGGCGTTGCTGCGGCAACTGTACGCGAACAGGGAGAGCGTCATTCGCGCCAACGTCCACGCCGCGTCAACGGGAAGGGGCGGCGCCACCTCGTACTATGCCGGCGACCTCAACCAGGTGCGAAACTCGTCTATACAGCAACATATCACAGTCCAACGGGGTCTTTACTGGGGTCCTGTAATATTTCGGACAGAAAATCCCTGTCACGGACACTGAAAGGGAACATTATTTCTAGTGTCATCCTCTCTAACAACTCACTCTTAGGAACAGTTATTCACTGATTCAGTACTTCGAGCTTCCCAGTCCTTTCTATACTGACATAACCTTTGAATGTAGCCATCTGACTCTCCTGGCTGACTAATCGTGTTCTGTACTTCTGCAGGGGCCTTTGCCGACTCCTCCTGGCAGCGAGGGTTCGTCAACGTACGGCGACCACCAGTTCTTGCTGTCGCACAACCAAAAGTCGGGCATGAACGGCGGCGCCGACGCGTTCACCAGCCTAGTCTCGTCATACGCGACGCCAGGAGGCTACTCGGTCGACTACCACTCGGCGATGACGCCACCGTCATCCGTGTCGCCGCGCGACAAGCACCAGCACAACTTGCACGGCGGGGGCGGCGGCGGCGGCGGTGGGGGCGGCGGATTCGACGGGCCGGCCTACGCTGACGTGTTACGTCACCAGTACCTCGACGGGGCGTCGGCGCCCCAGCTACCCCTAAAGCCACAGGTCTACTCTGCAGTGCACCCGAGCGCGCTCGACGCCGCTGCGGCGTACGCTGCAAGCTCCAGTCTTGACCAGTCGCAGTTTTACCACCATTCCGCTTCTAGCGCTGGCTTCCACATTTACCACCCCAATAAGACGGTAACGGCGACGGGGACCGTCTACCCCGAAGCGCTTAAGAACTCTGCCAATTGGTACTCGACGCCATCCTAGTGTGATAACACCTACGTAGGGTTGTAATTGCGAACTTATCCGTACTTAATAACGGCGCAGTGAGTGTGGCCTCTCTCCCACCGATCGGGACGGACCCGACAACGTCGGTTTCTTTGTATGGAGACGGCTGGCCAGCTGGACGGTGTGACGTGTCATATTGTGGTTATAAATATGTGTAAGATTGTTAGTCCTAAATTATCAATTGCATAATATAGTGGACATTCTTCTCGTTTTCGATGCATAATCAACGTCGGTGCTTTAAGTTAACAGTTTTTTCCTATAAGTATTTATGTTGGTCGTTGACAAGGAAGACCAACTTCGGTTTTCGGCTGCCGATAAGCCAGGTCCAGGCTGGACATTTTTGCGCTTCGAAACGGAACCTAAGTTTGTACAAAGATTTAGGGTGCACAAACAATGAAAACTTTTTATTGTGTGGTCCTGTACATATAGCTGTACATTTTTCTACTGTGCTATTTTTTTTTGCATTGAGCATTGTAAGTTATGTTGAGGCTATAATTAGAAACTGTGTCATGCCAGAGTTTTCTCCAGTATTATTCTCTAATATGTATTTATTGTATAAACATTATCCATTGAGATAAAAATCGAAATGGACAACGCCAATGTCCATGTTGTTCGGGAAGTGCAAATATCATTATTTCCATCGAGGAGCCAAAACTTCAGCGACGCTTCATAGGTTTGTATGGTACTCAGAGCATTCCTTTCGCGTTTTCGAGTTGCATTCCAAAAGGTTTGTCCCTTGACATACATACTGTACCTACCGGTCTATGTCTGAATTGGCAACTGAATTTTATTATTTTACATTTGAAAATCTCTATAAATAAATTGTTCAGTATCTTGTTGCGGTATATCGACCGTATATGTTTGTTTTTAAACTCTATCTTTTTATGTTTGTTGGATAAAAAATAAACGAGAAATTTGATTAGTGAATTGGCGAAAATGTGTTTAATTTGGGTGATGATATGGAGCAAAATTCTCTGTGTAGCGTTTTGTCCTGTGTGTATTTTGTGTTCAAGCAAGCGTTGAGTAACCAGGCAATCAATCAAGCCCGGCATTAGCCTATAATAATATCATGCTATCTCTGCACTGGGTTCGACCCAAGTTAAACGGCGTCAACTTTTCTTCAAGATGCATCTACCCACAGATCCCATCTACTGTAAGCCCCAGCGGTGAAAATAGCTACTGGCTGACCGAAAACAAGTGTGTAGAACTTGTTCAATTGTGTAAGTGTATGCAACTGCACACAGGTAGCGCTGGAGCAGCGAAAACGAGTTAACTCTAGTGGCTGATCAAGCAATCTTGGCTTTTAAGTACAGGAGAAGCGTCAAGTTTCTTAGAGTGTAGTAGATCGCTTTGGTCGATGATCGGAGCCTCCGATGTGACCAGAAAAATTTGCGAGCGTAGGTCGGACACTTACCTGATCCAGCCGTGGACGGTCTTTGGCTAGTTCTAGGTGGTGAAATGGGTTTGCGGTCCGAAACTTATTTGGTTCGAAACAAGTCAACGTAGCATTTAATTCTGGCACGTATCATTCGTTGACAATGAAGTTTCGGAGAATTGTTTTTCTTAGCTAGCTGATGTCTGCTTCGGCCAACCGAAGCTAACCAAAAATGGTCAGAAGCCCAGAGTGTAGTACCAGATTCTGCCAACAGGTTGCTCGGATTAAACCCAAGAAAATAACGAAATTTAATAGGCTAACTAGAAGCCAATAAATAATGCGATGTAATTCTACCTGTGCATTGGTTGTGTAAGCATCTTCTCCCAGTCGTATATGTAAGGCACCGTAGCTGTGAAGGTAACGTGCTAGTCTAGCAATCTAGAGGTGGAGCGATCGATTCTTGGTCTAGTCCATTTTTGCATAAGCCGACATCTGTAAGGCTTTCGACCCAATGAAGCGATATGTTGAAGTACAAATGTTTCAAACCGAAACCGTCCGGCTGGCTCAATGGTATGGCTGCCGTTTGGTAAAGTGAGAACAAGAAGGGACCTGGTTCGAATCCACTCGACAACCGAAAATTTTTATTAGTAACGGTCAACGGCCCTAGTAACGACGACATTGGTGCAACAGCGATGCGATGTTGGTGCCTGATATAAAGACGCTCAGCTCGAGATTCGACAAGGTTCATTTTGCAATATTTTAGGCGTACGTATTTAGACAGTAGCGAATCTGGCGGCTGCTCGTGGCGCTTCGCGCCACTCGCAGCCGCCAGATTCGCGGGACGTTCCCACGACCCCAGACCCCACCTAACCCCGTGTGCAGCTCCTACGTATCACAATAAGGGTAACGGAACGGTTATGAGTGTAGCAAATTGTTCAAACATTTTTCAATCAGCGCAACCTGTTGGCAGAATCTGCTACTTCACTCTGGACTTATAAAAAATTGTGATACGATTTCGGTGGGCCAAATGCCCCACAGCTGGACACCAAAGTCTCGGCTAATACAAAAATGGACTTGACCTGGAATCGATCGCTCCACCTATAGATTGCTAGGCGAGTACGTTACCTTTACAACCACACTGCCCTGCATAGCACACGGGGATAATATGTATACACAATCAATTAATAGGTGGAATTAAATCACATTATTAATTGGCGTATTAAATTGCATTATTTTCTTGGCTTCTGCGATACAGTAGTTACATGATGAAATCAGGGACCCGAACCGGAACCGAAACCGGAACCGGAACCCGAAAAAACCCGTATTTTCTTGGAACCGAAACCGGAACCAGAACCGTTATTATTAATTTCCAAGAACCGGAACCGGAACCGGAACCCTTATTAAATCATGGGTTCTTTTCGGTTCCTTAAAGGTTCCATAAAGGTTCCGAAGTTATATTGAGATTTAAGAAATTCAGATTAAAATTATTTGCTTATTATGTTTACAACTTTTTTGTTTTTAATTTTTCCACACGAAAAAAAAATGTTTCACTGGTCTGTTCCGAAAACATCCATTGACTCATCTTGTATCCACAATTTTGTTTGGGGAAAACACAAGGCATTTTCGAGAGTATTTCTTTATAAATGACCACACCGCTCTGAGAAGCGTTCTTTGGTGGTGCCCTAGCAGCCAGCTACTTTGTTTTATATCTGATAAGCTATAATCCTCGTATCCTGCCGACTCGACTCACTCGTGGGCCAGCGCGGGTAATAGCTTGTTTCATAATATGCTAGCGTATGTTAGATTGTATAACGAACAGATCCGAGCGACCAGCCAGTTTGGTCGAGTTTTCGCTATTTCTGGAATTTGTCCTGTTTCATAATGTCCGTAAGATGTGTCTTAACTCATAAGATACCTTATAAAGGAGGCATAGTTGGGGAAGATCGTTTTGAAATCGATCTTTTAAAAAGATCAAGATCGTCGTCAAAAAACGATCGCGATCGAAGATCGAAGTTCGCGATCGTTTTTTTTTTACGATCAAATTCAAATTCGTTTCTATAAAAGATCAAGATCGTTTTCGAAAAAAAATCTTGTGATCAAGTAGGTAGAGAAACAAAGTTAATGTTACAGTCTCTGCGTGAAAGATGGCCGCCAAATGACTACCTTATCGACAAAAATGCAGATTATCGGAACATCACGTTAAGTGGAGCCACTGTCGTATGAAATTTCATTTCGATATTTATCGTGGTTACTCGCTTTTTAATATCGTTACATGTATATCAATCGTTGAGGTTAACATTGATGAAGATTTTTTTGAGCTTGTAAGGTCTAAAAAGCGAGATTGTGCACGCATATCGGCGTGCAATGGTGTTTCCTACGTTTAATCGCGAATGCTGTAAGTGTCAAACTATTTCAAACCTCGGGGAACTAGAAGGTACGTTGAAAACACCGATTGGGTCCCACGAAGAGTTCATAATGTTCATATCGTTACCTACCGTTTATCGGAAAAAGTTTAGGATGTATTGTTAAAATGCTCTGGCCATTCACTCTTACCTTCATGTACCTTTTCAAATTTGAAGAGCTGGTGCTGTTAGCTGCAATTTCCTTATGCACCGGCATCCACAATAAACACTTTACTTTGAAAACCACCCCGAGATCGGGAACATTTCCCTCGTGGAGAAAAAAGAATTTCTTTAAATTTTCCCACGGCAGAGCATTGGTCTCCGTGGCCGCGAAATCGTGATTGACCACTTTGTCTCCGTCACCCGAATCAATCGAACTCATTAAATTAAAAAAAAATAAAATAAACACGGCTTGCTTCGACCAAGCGGGAGCAACGAGTGGGTGGAAATTCTCAGTGGTACAACCGTGCCTTATTCGATGAAATTAAAAGTAAGTTAAGAACACCTTATATACGAAAAATGTGAGAAATATTATCTATGGTTGACATCGGTGATAGAGAAATGTTATGAAATTTCAGCAGAAAACTCAACCTGCGAACTGTAACTTGTAACGTTAGGTCGTTAGCTTGGCTAGCAGCGTATTCGTAGGTTCACTTGAATATCCATAGAGCTCGGAGTACCATCGACTCGCTTATCGCGCTTCTACCCTTTGTCGGTCAGCGCCGACAAAGCAACGCGACAGTATGGAACAAAGACAACTACGTATAGGGTGGATTTTTTCTAGTTACTGAATGAGAAATTGTAGGCAAAATAGAACATTTACGACGAATTTTATGCTTGATGGAATGTATTGCCGTTTAGGATTTTTGGCATAAAATCCCCCCCCCCCCCCCCCCCCTCACCGCCTACCAACAAGGGCCCATTGGAAAGGTTTGCTGACAGCCTTTTGAGTCTTAGATCCGCCCCTGAGCGCACACACAGCTCATTCCGAATGAGTCAATCACCAATATCCAGCTAAAGCTCGATTCGAAAATGCAAACACATCTCTTACTGCTAAGTGCTAATACCCGTGTTAGTATCTTTTCGAAATAAGAACTGCTAGACTCAATATTTTCGATCGTCGCTTACGATTTACATGGAAAGGATGAGAGAGTTGAGGCTAATGGGTTTCCAGCGTACATTTTTGTCCAACAACCCAGCAAGAAATGATTATGGAAATGAAACGATCCTGCTCAAATTTCAATTGCCAAGTGTTGTTCAACTATAAACATAAAAAAGGAACGACTGTGCAAACGATCTTGATCTTTTAAAACGATCTTTTAAAATGATCTTTTGAAAGATCGTAAAAAATTCGATCGCGATCAAATTAAAAGATCGTGTTACACAAAAAAGATCGCGATCAGTTCGAAGATCACTAAAAAAGGATCGCGATCGCACGATCGCGATCCTTTTAAAAGATCCTTCCCCAACTATGAAAGGAGGGATACAAATCATACTCGTTGAGACTTTAGCTCAGTGTTGGCGAAATCGTGGTTACAATAATAATAATAATAATAATAATGTTTTTTATTCCGTTTAAACACATCGTGCCATTTGGAAAGTTCAAAGTATTACATTTAGGTGACCAACAATTAAACAACATATACGTCTTATGTATCCATAGCAACATTTTTAGGTACTATAATATTTACATTTACACTACAATTTTTCATTGTCTCTACCTTATACAATAAAAAATCTTTTATAGTATAAAAACATTTTTTAAGTAGAAAATTCTTGAGCACAATTTTGAATTTCTTGTCCTTTTTGATTTGAAGATCCGCCGGCAATGCCCTATAAAGCTCACAACCCGCATAGGTGGGCCCCCTTTTATAATTTTGAAAAGTTGGTTTATCCATGGTTTTTAGACTCATGTCTATTTAATTTATCCTTAGCACAAGTTTTTAGAAAAACTATTTGAACTGGGTTTTGAATGCTAAGTAAAGGGCTACTAAATTTCCCGACGTTTCGCAACATATACTAGTTACTTCTTCAGAGGTTTGAGCAGTCCTGACAATTTTCCGATAATATCCAGTTTATAGTTAATTTTATGTCTAGTGTTAAATAACCCTTTGCCTGTCCCCATCAGAGTGTAACCGTAAATCCATTTCTTTACATTTTTTACTTGATAGCCTCAAACAAACTAACCCCTTGTCGTGCATGCTTTGTCTTATAGAGATGGACTAGCCTGCCTTTTTTACTCCGTACTAGTAGTACTCTGTAGTCTGTACCTCTACTGGTGCAGAGAAATTGAATCAAAAAAATTACTACGACTTCGTTACACCCCTATCTTTTATGCAACTGGCTTCGTGTGCTTTGAAACCCAATGTGAGGTAAAAGACCTGTCCCTGGCAGATGGAAAAACAAAACTAAGTGTCACTAAAAACCACTAAAACTTGAACCTGTACAACAGCAAAATTTAAAAAAAATAACGCTTTATTTATTAAGTGGAACCGGAACCTTTTTATAATTAAAGCCGGAATCAGAACCCTTATTTGAGAAAATTAGGAACCGGAACCGGAACCGGAACCCCTCTTCACAATATGGAACCGGAACCGAAACCGGAACCTTTAAAAACGTAAAACCGGAACCAGAACCAGAACCCTAATTTGAAAAAATTAGGAACCGGAACCGGAACCAGAACCTTTAATCATTTCGGTTCGGGTCCCTGGATGAAATAAAACTTGCATTGGCCCGGAGTCGAATGCATCACTTCAAATGCATGATGCCAGAGGGCCCTGGTGGCTCTGATGAAATCAGAGGCCTTTTATCGAAATGACAAGTGCGAATTAGCTGACCGACCGGGGAACGAACACCTTACCCCTGCGTCCTGAAGAAAGTACGCTGTCCACAGGGTCTCGTTCCCCGAACAGAAGGTACAAATTAATTGTCACATTTTGCCAGATATAAATAAGCACTTACGCCACATATGATCCACAACACAAGCTGTCCTTTCCTTTGCTACTCTTATGGACACAACGTGTTTTCTCAGAGCGCCGTGGGGATAGGCAAAACGTGCTGCACATAAGAATGCAAAAAAAGGGTTCCAGGCGAACTCGAAAAAGGTCTCCGAAATGTTCGACTTAAATTCTTTATTTTTATTTGGATATGAGTTTTCGCTCATGCTTCTTTTGGTACTTTCGTCACACCAAAGGTTTTTTCTAGCGCAGATGAATTTTACAAGGAGTATTGCAGGGGTTCACAAAATATGGAGAAATCGAATAAATATAGAGAGATATACTTTTTTTTAAGGTTTTGAAATTGGGAAAGAAAGATTGAAATTTTTTGGAAAAAAAGAAGGCGCTTGCACCCTGGAAATAACATTCGCCGTCGCCTCTGTGCAGGACATACCGTAACAGGGTGCTTGTTTCGCTACACGCAACGAAATCAATTTTTAATTTTTGCTGGCAGCGAACAAAGTATTGGTCCATGTTCCTTATTTCAAAAGAATCGGTAAGCTCACACCTTGTTCTTGACGGCTATCTTGCAGACACGAAACTCCGCGCCCATCCAGAGCTGAATCACTCATTTCGCTATAGTGCTGGTCGCCGCGAAACAAGTCCACTTGTTAAAATTTAACTCGGCAGTCAAAAAAAGCAGAAAAATCTCTCTCCGTGTTTGATGTTCCAGGACTGCAAGCGAGGCTCTAGTAGACTGGAGTTCACTGATCTGGCTGATCTCTGAAATATGATCGCTGCTTCGGCGCCTCTGATCGCTGATTTAATAAGGAAGCATGCATGTAATGCAAAATGTCTCCTGCAACTTAATTTGACCTTTAAATTGTGGTTATTTAAGTTATTTTTCCCGTATCGACTTCGACATTAAAACATTGAAATGGTCTGTGTTTGATAAGCGTAGCGAGCGGAACAATCCAACCCCATTTGCAATTTAAATCTATGCTTTAAATCATTTCACATGATTGTCAGCTTTTGGATTTGACTTCTGAAATATGGGTGACTATCATACACATGACCAGTTCTGTTAGGGAGCGAGGTTAGAGGGTTGAAAGTTAGTTCAGCAACTTAACTGGCCTTGCTTATCAACCTCTCGACAGCATGGATTTGTGGAATAATCCTGTGGTTCGAGTTGTACCGTCCTTCAACTTTTTCAACTGCCGTCAATTGTTCAATTGCGGAGGGGACGTTAAGCCAGTGGTCCCATTGGTGCTCGTCGACAGGAGTAGGCCACGTGCACCGGGTTTCCCCTCCTCCCCTCTTAATTAGGAAGGTAAATCATCATTCTCATCATCACTCACTCATTTACCGGCACTATTAGACCAGTGCCAGATTGTCCGTTGTTAAAACACTGCGTCGTTAAACGTCACTAATCAATCAATCAATCTGTAAGATCTGTAAGATCACACTACAACGCAGAAAATATCGTATCTTGTAAAGGTTTGCAACAAGTTTTGCAACAAAAGTCAGAATATCACATATTATTCTCTCCCAATCGGTCCTATTTTGAGGCGTTGCCTATGCCTAAAATTCAAAGCTGTCTTTTATAAAATTGTGTCAAGTAGTTCGGAACGAATGACGTTGTCAAGAATTTAGTTTGCCTGTGAAAACTTTGAAGCAACTCGTGGTACGCGTGCGTGCCACGGGACTGCCTATACGTACGGTTAATCCAACCATGACAAGTTTCAACTGAAATAATCGTCTAAAACGAAGCGAAAATTTGTCTCTTCGTACCAGGCGAGTAGCCGACAGAAGAGTATCACCTGAAACCTACAGCATCGCTGTTCAAGTGACGTCACAACACGTGCTCGATCGACCCCGCCTCGAACATTCGATCGACTGAAGCTCGGCTCCTATTAGCTGACCGGTTTTCTAAGTGGATCTAGGTGATAACAGCAATGGCGTCCACAGCTGCTATCACAGACCAAATGTTTTCCAGGCATGCAGATGCTAAAGAACTGCAAATTCTCGTACTTTAATTGCGGATGTTTAATTAGATTCATTTTAACTATGTTAGCATTTGTTAGATGTGAGTGTTCTTGACTAATTAAGTCATATTGAAAGTAAAATTGCGTATGAGCCCTCTTTGAATCGACACATGCATCGACCATCAACTATCCGTGCAATTACATTGTTGTATATGCAAGTTGTGTAGACAATCATAAGAGTGGTGCAAAATTTTAATACTCTGTTGAGAATTTTGGTTGAATGGCTTTGTAACTTGTAAGATCGTAGCAATATTTTGGGATGAAAAATGAGAAGCTGTTCCTTAGTATCTATCAAAGCAAACCACTCAAAATGCACAAAAATTAATTCGGAATTAATTCCTTGTATCCGTGATGATTCACCCAAGGACAGGACCAACAAGATGTAAATGATGAAGACAACTAATGAATGAAACTACCATGAAACTTTCTGGTGAGCTTTTTATAACTACTAACATAGTATCAACGATAGTATAAACCGAAAGAAAGTAACGTAGTAACTTTAAAACCACAATCAGGAAAGGGTCAGATAGCAAGCTAGCAGAATTTAAACGTTGTATTTTTTTTTTCTCCCGTAGCCTTAAACAAAAGTTAAACAAATGGAAGAATGGAGTTAAATCTCCAATGACAATTACTTTTCAATCAAAATTAAATGACAATTTTGTCATTTAAATCAAAATTACTTAAATCTTAACGCAGAAGAAACTGTGCTGATTAATCAAAAACCCCATCAGAGCAGTAAACTTATCGATACATACAAGAAGTCCCCACTTATTTACCTCAAGGGTAAGGGATGAAGCCATGTTCTTAGGTCTAACAATAATTGACTTACGATTAAAATCGTCGACGCAAATCAAAAATGTAGCACTTACAATCGTACCTGGAGAGGTAATACCAAATGATATGAGTTGACAACTAAAGTTTTTTCCAAAACGACCAATCTTAAATGGAGTGAAGATTTTTTATCACCTTCCTTTCAATATTAAAGCAAGACACAATGACAAACACTATGATAGGGTGCTAAAACAATTCCTAATGGCACATTGTTTCTACTCTGTAAACGATTATTAAAAAGATATGTTTTAATTAATTTAAAATGACTTTATGAATGTATGATGTAAATGTAAAATGATTTCTTATGATTTTCAAAATATGTAAAATGTTTTAGAGTATGTAAAATTACTTGCCAATTTTATAACTGTAACCAATTATGGAAAAAAAATGTATTATTATTATTAATATTACTATTGTTATTATTATTATTATTGCATTTTTATTGTTATTATTACTGTGCAACTTTTAAATTTACATTATTTTGACAATCATCAACTAGTCGTGAGCTACGTCAGCCGAGTCTTTGGTCAGCAGCAGGGGATTGTCGACCGGCCCGAGTGCGGCACGTGCCAACGTTTTCCCCTGATGCGGGATGGTTGGGAGTCCTCGAGCCTTCGCTCGTGGGACCGAAAATTTTGGCGTGTTGGAAACACCGGTTCTCGTGATATCACTTAAGTTAAGCAACACTGCGCTGAGTCAGATATTGGATGGGTGGCCACATACACATGCCCAGTTCAATTCGGGAGAGAGGTTGGAGGGATGAAAGTTAGTACAGCAACTTCACACTCCTTGCTTATCAACCTCTCGACAGTATGGATTTGTGGAGGAATCCTGCTGTTCGAGTTGAACCATCCTTCGGAAAGAACTTCAAGCCGGTGGTCCTCTTGGTGCTGTTCGACAGGAGTAGGCTATGTGCCGGCACCGGGTTTTCCCTCCTCCCTTCTAGGCTAGATTAAGTTCATCATCATCATCATCATCCACTCATTCCCCGACGCCATTAGACCAGTGCCGCATGGCTAGATGTCAAAACAGTGCGTCGTTAAACACCACAAAATAAATTCGCTCGTGGGCCCGAAGTCTCTTGAATTTATTTACAATGCAGTTTATTTTAGTTTGTTTTAGGAAAATAAATAAGGCAGTTTATAAAGTTATAAAAAATGGACTGAAAATTAATCTGGGAAAGTATCACGTCTTCAGAATGTTTCGTTTACCTGTGAAAACTTGGAAGCAACTCGTGGTACGCGTGAGTGCCACGGGACTGCCTATACGTACGGTTAATCCAACCATGACAAGTTTCAACTGAAATAATCGTCTAAAACGAGGCGAAAATTTGTCTCTTCATACCAGGCGAGTAGCCGACCGAAGAGTATCACCTGAAACCTACAGCATCGCTGTTCAAGTGACGTCACAACACGTGCTCGATCGACCCCGCCTCGTACTTTCGATCGACTGAAGCTCGACTCCTATTGGCTGACCGGTTTTTGAAGTGGATCTAGGTGATAACAGCAATGGCGTCCACAGCTGCTATCACAGACCAAATGTTTTCCAGGCATGCAGATGCTAAAGAACTGCTAATTCTCGAACTTTATTGGCGGATGTTTAATTAGATTCATTTTAACTATGTTAGCATTTGTTAGATGTGAGCGTTCTTGACTAATTAAGTCACATTGAGAGTAAAATTGCGTACGAGCCCTCTTTGAATCGACACATGCATCGACCGTCAACTATCCGTGAAATTTCATTGTTGTATGCAAGTTGTGTAGACAATCATAAGAGTGGTGCAAAATTTTAATACTCTGTTGAGAATTTTGGTTGAATGGCTTTGTAACTTGTAAGATCGTAGCAATATTTTGGGATGAAAAATGAGAAGCTGTTCCTTAGTATCTATCAAAGCAAACCACTCAAAATGCACAAAAATTAATTCGGAATTAATTCCTTGTATCCGAGATGATTCACCCAAGGACAGGACCAACAAGATGTAAATGATGAAGACAACTAATGAATGAAACTACCATGAAACTTTCTGGTGAGCTTTTTATAACTACTAACATAGTATCAACGATAGCATATACCGAAAGAAAGTAACGTAGTAACTTTAAAACCACAATCAGGAAAGGGTCAGATAGCAAGCTAGCAGAATTTAAACGTTGTATTTTTTTTTCTCCCGTAGCCTTAAACAAAAGTTAAACAAATGGAAGAATGGAGTTAAATCTCCAATGACAATTACTTTTCAATCAAAATTAAATGACAATTTTGTCATTTAAATCAAAATTACTTAAATCTTAACGCAGAAGAAACTGTGCTGATTAATCAAAACCCCCATCAGAGCAGTAAACTTATCGATACATACAAGAAGTCCCCACTTATTTACCTCAAGGGTAAGGGATGAAGCCATGTTCTTAGGTCTAACAATAATTGACTTACGATTAAATTGGCGACGCAAATCAATAATGTAGCACTTACAATCGTACTTGGAGAGGTAATACCAAATGATATGAGTTGACAACTAAATTTTTTTACAAAAGGACCAATCTTAAATGGAGTGAAGATGTTTTATCACCTTCCTTTCAATATTAAAGCAAGACACAAAGACAAACACTATGATAGGGTGCTAAAACAATTCCTAATGGCACATTGTTTCTACTCTGTAAACGATTATTAAAAAGATATGATTTTATTAATTTAAAATGACTTTATGTTTGTATGATGTACATGTAAAATGATTTCTTATGATTTTCAAAATATGTAAAATGTTTCAGAGTATGTAAAATTACTTGCCAATTTTATAACTGTAACCAATCATGGAAAAAAAATGTATTATTATTATTGTTATTATTATTATTATTTTTATTGTTATTATTATTGTGCAACTTTTAAATTTACATTATTTTGACAATCATCAACTAGTCGTGAGCTACGTCAGCCGAGTCTTTGGTCAGCCGCAGGGGATTGTCGACCGGCCCGAGTGCGGCACGTGCCAACGTTTTCCCCTGATGCGGGATGGTTGGGAGTCCTCGAGCCTTCGCTCGTGGGACCGAAAATTTTGGCGTGCTGGAAACACCGGTTCTCGTGATATCACTTAAGTTAAGCAACACTGCGCTGAGTCAGATATTGGTTGGGTGACCATCATACACATGACCAGTTCTGTTCGGTAGAGAGGTTGGAGAGATGAAAGTTTGTACAGCAACTTCACACTCCTTGCTTATCAACCTCTCGACAGTATGGATTTGTGGAGGAATCCTGCTGTTCGAGTTGTACCATCCTTCGGAAAGAACGTCAAGCCGGTGGTCCTCTTGGTGCTGTTCGACAGGAGTAGGCTATGTGCCGGCACCGGGTTTTCCCTCCTCCCTTCTAGGCTAGATTAGGTTCATCATCATCATCATCATCCACTCATTCCCCGACGCCATTAGACCATTGCCGCATGGCTAGATGTCAAAACAGTGCGTCGTTAAACACCACAAAATAAATTCGCTCGTGGGCCCGAAGTCTCTTGAATTTATTTACAATGCAGTTTATTTTAGTTTTTTTTAGGAAAATAAATAGAGCAGTTTATAAAGTTATAAAAAATGAACTGAAAATTAATCTGGGAAAGTATCACGTCTTCAGAATGTTTCGTTTACCTGTGAAAACTTGGAAGCAACTCGTGGTACGCGTGAGTGCCACGGGACTGCCTATACGTACGGTTAATCCAACCATGACAAGTTTCAACTGAAATAATCGTCTAAAACGAAGCGAACATTTGTCTCTTCGTACCAGGCGAGTAGCCGACAGAAGAGTATCACCTGAAACCTACAGCATCGCTGTTCAAGTGACGTCACAACACGTGCTCGATCGACCCCGCCTCGAACATTCGATCGACTGATGCTCGGCTCCTATTGGCTGACCGGTTTTCGAAGTGGATCTAGGTGATAACAGCAATGGCGTCCACAGCTGCTATCACAGACCAAATGTTTTCCAGGCATGCAGATGCTAAAGAACTGCAAATTCTCGTACTTTAATAGCGGATGTTTAATTAGATTAATTTTAACTATGTTAGCATTTGTTAGATGTGAGCGTTCTTGACCAAATCAAATCACACAGCGGGTTCAATTGCTTACGAGCCCTCCTCGAATCGTCACATCGAACGGTTTGGCATGGTGGAAACACCGGTTCTCGTGAGATCACCGACGTTAAGCAACACTGCGCTGGGTCAGGCATTGGATGGGTGACCATCATACACATGACCAGTTCTGTTCGGGAGAGAGGTTGGATGAATGAAAGTTAGTACAGCAACTTCATGAGCCTTGCTTCTCAAACACTCGACTGCATGGATTTGTGGAGGAAACCTGCTGTTCGAGTTGCACCTTCCTGGAAGCCTTCCTGAAAAATACCTAAATTTCAGTCGAACTTCTCCATTTCTATTCTCACTGTTTTCACAATGCTAAATGCCAGTTAAATAAGTAGGTTAAGATGAAAACAGAAGTATCTGATTAGGTGTAACCATGGGGATGAGTCTCATAACTTAAGTTGGACATATTAAAACTGCCCGTTGGAAGAAATGTTGCCCAAAGTTGTATATGCACTCCCAAGTAAATGTCATAAAGGAAAGAAATTAGATTGACAGTTTTGTCAAAGGTTGACAAACAAACCGTTTCCAAACTTTTAACTCTTGTTTATTTTTATCTTTTAAAGTTGATGGGTTTAATGCTTATTGAATGGCAAACACTATAATACGTGTAGGCAATTTTTATCACCAACTCTCCCATCCCAATGCAAGCGTGTTTACCTTATTCAGTGCGAAAAGATAAGATATGCTTCAAAAATCATTAATGACGGAAAAATATAAGATACAATAATTTAATATCAATATGAACATAATATAACACTCTTATAGACATAAATAAACAAAATAAAATAACGACGGGTCGTCTTCTGGACGCTACGTCGTTATCATTGCGCGATTAAAGTGCTCAATTACACTAGGTTTCCCCGAAGTTCTTAATTCACTGAGGTCTGCCACCCATTTCTCTTGTATTTATAGCAAAATTACATTGTTTCGTCATCAAAAGTCCCTTTAAATTCACTGCCATCCAAAAATGAACCGTTGACAAAATGAATTTCTGTTCATTTGGTTTTATCAAGTGTGGCTTTAGCACCTGGTCACTGACATGCCCATTGGGTGATACATCTCAGTCACAAAGATCAAAATAATTCTCATAATGCTTTACTTTTTAAAACAACATTCAACCCTCGTACTAGACCATGCAGTACTCATAGTGCATGATGGTATAAGGGCAAACTACCACCCTTTTTATGACTAGAACTCGTAATAATTATGAAAATACTGTTTGAAAGCTCAGAAATGAAATGGTAGTAGATATATCAGCTTAGCTAAAAATTCATTTGTATTCAAAAATTAAAGCGCACATTCATCGGTATCCCCTCAAAGGCAGCGAGCGAGTGAACTGATTATTGTGGTGTAATAATATGTAGCTTCTTTTACCCCCCATCCACAAATCTAAGCGCAAGCGATTTGAGGTATGCGTAAGTTATACAGGCCTTGGAATCGGCAGAAAAAAATCCAGAAATGGTAGTAATGGTGTCTTACCACCTGTGTTACCACCATGCCTCTTAGAGTTAACAAACAAAAAACGTTTTCTTATTGGCCGTAGCCAAGCAAAAAAAAAAAACACAATTTAAATGACTGTTAGGTTTGTAACGGAACACTGAAAAATCGGCTCTTATATTGAAGAGTCATAGGATATATATATTCATAAAGTAGAATCATATGATAGTATAGCTCTACAAAGTCAGAGCCTTACCTACTGTTAAACTTTCTGCTGAGCAAACGAGCCGGCAACACGTGGTAACGGCAGGTGCCACACGATAACACTTGCGGCCATGGGCGTCCGAAGGGGGGGTTTGAAGATTTCCAGGGGGAAGCAAGCGCAACCCCCTGAAAATCTTCAGTCATTAAAAAATTAACTCTCTATAAAGGCTTTGTTATTTTATCATTCAAAGGGCAAGTTAAACATATTCTCTCATTTAATTGAACAAAATGGTGCCATTTAAACGGAAAACGCTAAATCTGTATCGTATTCATAGGAGAGGAAAGGTGAGTGACCATCCAACCTTTCCAGCGAAAAAATCGCGACGTAATTCTATGAAACTGGGATCCTACAAGAGCTGAACTTTGCAGGTACCTACTTCCCCAAGATTCTCCCTCGTGATTCCGATTCCGCGAATAGAAAGAATTTTACACTTAATGAAGTTTTAGTTTTCTTATCAGTCGAACCTTACTTTACGTAAGTCAGTTATGTGTCGGGAGCGACGCGAGTAGGGTGGTTTTTTAGCCCGAGCGTTTTAGTTAAGTGTGTTGATAGTGGGAGTATGGATGTACGCAAATTTTTTAGTGCGAGTGTGAAGAGAAAGGCAAACGATGACGCGCGTGAAATTCCGGGCGATCGCAGAATTGAAAGTGCATGTGCATCTACATCGACGACGGCGTATTCCGAAAATCCAATACCAGCCTTTGAAACTGAATGTGATCTATGGTCCTCAAGCTACTTTGGATATTGGTCGCTTCGTGAATCAGGACCTAACCGACTAACTGAGACACACGCTAGTGACAAAACCATGGTCTCTGACCATGCTGATTTGCTGATTTGTGACTTGTAGGCGGGTGTTTCGCCCAGACTAGTTTTCATTAAACATATTTAAAACGTGCGATTCTTTCCCCTCCCCCCCACCCCCCAAAAAAGTGAAGCCCTTTTGTCGATATCCTTGGAAGCATTTGCACCCCCCTGGAAAAAATCCTGCGGACGCCCATGGGGATATGGAAGAAGTTGGAGAATGGAAAGGAATATGGAAAAGTGCATGAAGAAGACGAAAATGATTTGGCATAATCAAGTTCAATGCGTTATATTAAACATTCCACACCTGTGTAATAAATGGATGAAAAATAAAAATCGTTTTAAAAAATATCTAAAATCTAAATCTAAAATCTTAATAAAAAACGATGATGCATTCTCTTAATAAAAATATAAAATCATCAGCCCTTCTCACTGTTCGCCCGCTTCGTTCACAATTTACTACCGGTCAGTTGCACTTGTCAGCAGTTGAAAACGCGGTCAGTTTAATTCCCCGTCACTTGGCAGGATACCAGAACAAGGTTAGGTTAGGTTGTGCGAACCACATTAACTGTCAAGAAAATTTCACTCTTTGCGTTACCTTGCGAAAAATTCCCTTGATTTCAGTCGATAAAATGAATTTATCGTGCTCGTGCCGAAGATTAATAATAATCGCGAAGAAATACGCCACACCTGCAGCAAGCACAGCGTCTTTACAATCACGTTCAAATCACAGGGATTCAAAAGCTTCTGATGATTCCTCAGACGTTAAAGAAGATGAAACTAGCTGGAGGAAACCTTTCCATGAACGCAAGGGAGAGTGGTATAGTGCATTCAGTTTGTTTGCTCCAAAAAAGGGAAATAGCCCTGATGTAATCAGATTTCTCCAGTCTCCTATTGATTTCCGACCATCGAAGATTCGCAGTTGGTTTCGTCGTAAAGTAGAAGAAACGAAAATTGACAACCAAAGGTACATAACCGAGAGACATGAAATACTAGGAAATGACTTGGCAGCTGCTCACTTTGTGGTCCACCGTGGAGGTGCAATTAAGTTTGTTGGGCATAATCATTGGATTAAAAAAGATGACAACGATAAGTATTCCTTGCCTAGAATATACAGACCTGAGTTCATGGTGGAAGCAATTGATGCACATAATATGGAGCTGTATTATGAAGGTTTAGTTAATATGGTTAACCTTCGTAAACTCAAATGGCTGAGTCTCCGTGGGTGTCCGAACATTGACGACTGGTGTGTGGACCGGATCAGCGGGGAGTACCAATCTACGCTAGAGTATCTGGATCTTAGTGACTGCTCTAGAGTGACAGAGAGAGCTCTATCAGCCATGTATCGGCTAAGGAATCTGAAAACTCTTAAGCTAAACAACATTGTTACGAGTAAAAGCTTTGAGCTATCTTGCTTGATGCTTGAAGATGTTATTCCCAACTTAGTTATTGAAGGAGTTAAATACATTGACCTGCCACAAGAAAAAGTCACTTAGGTGTGTTATTTCTTTTGTAATAGTTGAATTATTAAAAAAATTGGAAGTATACATAACAGGTACATAATTCATCAACTATCCTGGTGCTGTTTATTATTAACAAAATAAACATAATAGATACACTATGTAATTTCACAGGACCTGCGATAAGTTAAAAAAAAAACTTCATATTAAAAGTTAAAACATTTGAAACTAAATGGCAGAACATTTTGCTATGGTATTTTATTGCATGCAGGAAGATACTGTTATGTTTATCTTCATGATAATATATTAGAATGATTGGGTTTTCCTTTTGCTGCTGTTACCTTCATTTTTACGGGCAGGCGAATGCCGTACGTTGTTCTAATAAAATATCATCTTACATCCTTATTGGTACCTACCCATAACGTAGCATTATTTTAGGCACCTATATTATAACATTTATCCATTCCATATGTCCTACTCTGAGGCTGGTATGTGATAATCTACCACAAGAACATCTCAGCGTTGCGATTGCACATGGCCAGCAATATTCATCTGAAGTTGCCGATAAAATTTCATAAAAACATCTCTCTAAAATCAATTCAGTTTTGCAAATTTTTCTATTAGATATTTTGTAGATGATTCATGCCAACGCGTATGCAAGGGAGTACGACAATATTACGTTTGAGCTAAACGAAGTCGGCTAATCCTATCAATCAACACTCAATTACAGTACAACAACTTTGACAGTATAATGCAGGTATTACGTACCTATAATAATACGTTTAGTAATTTGATAATAATAATAATAATCATAATAATTCATCTCTAACTATAGTATATATAATATTTATATATGATAACAATGTAAATATATAAAATATTTGTTAAATATTTAAAGAAAAATCCATCAATGTGCTAGGTTCTCAAAACGTTAGCGAGTAGTGTAAATTATTTCCTTAAAAAAAAAGACGATTTTAGCACCTACTTATTTGTACGCAACTTCTAATACGGCATACAACTAACTACTGCATTTTTGTTTTTCTATCGACGATGATCGGTAGTAGTTGAAAATGTGCATGTTGAGGGTAGCTGCAGTCATTGCTGGGTAAGGTTGGGGACCACGCTAACCGCATAATTACGAGACTACTTGCAAAGCTGGAATCAGTTCTCGTGACGCACTTGCTTGTCTTTGACCAAAGCTTCAAGAACAGGCTGGTCAAACAAAGATGCTTGCCAGACGGAAACAACCTTTAGCCGAGCCGTTGCAAAATTGAAACGTGTAGGCATCTTGTTCCAACAGACGATCTTCTTAATTTGGGAAATAGAACATAAAAAAACAAAAGATTTAATAAGGAAGACGTAAATTAAAAGATAGTTAAAAAAACGTAAGCAACAAGGAAGGCAGATAATGAAGCAACATTTAAAAGATGAGTAAAAATTAGGCTAAAATACTGCACGCCAATTTAACTAGATATCATCAACATGCTCAGTTCTTTTCTTTTAAATGAAAATCAGATCATTTAAACCAATAAAAAAATACCCTATGTATGTTGTCATCAGTAGCTAATGAAAGAAACTCGGTCGATACCTTCCGGTGCCGTGCAGAAAGGGATAAGAGCCGGCCGGAAAGAGAAGAAAGTCCGCAAGTCAGTTGGCCGTTCGCGCAGAAACTGTTGCGCGAGCGCCACCAAACGCATAAATCACGGAACAAGCGTGCAAAGCATGATTAACGGGACACTCGTTTGAAGCGTACTGAGCAAAAACGCATCAGGGCGAGCGCCACAGCCCCGCGGATTGCGCTGTTGATAACGAGTAGCCAGTCACTGAATAAAAGCCCTACATTTTCGAGCTTTACGAACCAAGGGGTTAATGCATTCGACAAATCAACGTAGAATGCCTTTCGCTTGCATCGAGCGGTGGCCGATGACAAAATCTGTCGGTTAGGCACAATGTTTCCTCGTCGGGACGCCGGCTCACTGGGCCAGAAGGCGCGGCCTAGCGGCGAGCGATGTCTGTGATTGGTCCCTCGGGTTCGGAGGCGGGCCTTGTTAGCTGCTTGCGGTGCTCGTTGGGATGGAGGTCCCCCCATTGGCTGGGCCATGAGACGGCAGCGTCGACGAGCCTGCGCCGAGCAAAAACACTGAGCGTACACTCTCAGCCAACAACTTGGCTTACTAGGTCCTATTGAGTTCTAATTTCTTCACTAGCTCTAATTTCTCCAACTGATGCCTTGACCATTGAAAGATGTTTATAGAATGAGTGCCAAAAGACTGGTACTTATCTTACTGGTATCTTACTGTGGTAGATTTGGCTTGTTGAAATATACATTTATCATCAGAAATCGTCATCTGCGTCGGCTTGTTGTCTTGTTTACGGAGTGTAGAAAATTTCTATAACTTTCCAACCATTCAGCAACCATCTTTTTTGATCTCATTATGTTGCATTCCTTCTTTCCTGTTCTCCATTAGATATCACTGAGCCAACACACCGAGTACCTTTACCCAGATTGATACTGCCATTCGTAAAACACACTCCTGAACATTTTGGGCCTTGAATGGAGATTGAGTGGATTTACCAGCACTTACCAGGGGTGGTGGCAGCCGAGTCGGTGCCCGAGGCCATTGGACTGCCGCCGGGCGTCATCGGCACGCTTTGTGCCATCACTTTTTGCCGCACTTCGCGGATCTTCAGCTGCAGGCTGGACTTTGACGGAAATATCTCGCTGTGTGCCGTCTGTGTGGGCAAACAAACGCCGCTGTACAACCCGAGGCAAGCTCGCCTAATCAAACTGTGTGCGTGCTATGACTGTTCTACTTGGAAGGTACTATTTACTACCTTTAAAGGGAACCTCAAATATAGAGCTAGTTAGTGGTGCAAAGTACTGCTACATTACAGGAAACCATTGTTTCTCAAATATCAAACTGGTAAATTTTAATACAAATAAAAAGACTTAAAATTTGCATACAAATTATTAAAACTATATTATAGCTTGATAGTATTTATTATGACCCAAATACAATACCCAAAAAAAGTAAAAAATGAGTGCAAAAGAGCACATATTGAACAATCACAACTTACTTTACCCGTAAGCTCGGAAAACTTAAAAAAAAAGCTAAATATCTTTTTCTTTTCAACAACAAACATTAGCAAAACTAGCATCGTCAGGGAGAGTGGAGGAGTACTTTGGCTGGATGCATGGAAGTCGAATAATAAAACCCTCGGCTACTGTATCCGAAAGACATAACTGGTTACTGTCGCGGGTATGTTACCTGGAAGGCCGAGGTGGATTGGGTGGACGGGAAGTAGCCCTGCTCATGGAAGAGCTGCATGACCAGCTGCCTGCGCTGCTCGAGGATGCGGCGGTGGCCCTTCTCGGTGTCCTTCCCGCCCGGCGTTTTGGGGGTGCAAGGGGAACCAGCCGCTGCATCGCACGTCTCACCACCGTCTACATCGCGACCGCCTGAAGGAGACAAGTTTGATTTGATGAGTTTTTCAAAACTAGTGCTAAGGTTAGATAAAGAAGACGCGAGTCTAAAACCCACAAATACTGGTTGTCTGTATATTTTCTCTGTATAATTATCTGAATTCAGCACAACACTCAGGCTTGTTTCTAATCTGGAATTTATTCCTAGAACTACCGATTGGACAATTGAAAACTAATCCAAAATATACTTTGTGTATTTACTAGCTTGGGAAGTTAGATAAAAACCTAGCAAAGCACCCATGCTGAAGTTAACATTATATCAGTTAGGTGGGAAAGAACTTTCTGCAGCCAATGGCTTCCAGTATTAAGCTTAACAAAAAAATATTACTCATTTATCAATGAAACGCAACCCAAATGCAAGTTCAGTGAAAAAACGTCCAGTCTGCAACAGCACAACTGATAAAATAGACACAAGATCAAGTTTTTTTTTTTCAGAGGAAAAGGAATTGATGCTGAGAAATTTTATTTCATAACAAAATCAAGCAAGGAACGGAATGGGTAACGGTAAGAAGTAATGGATAGAAAAGAGATAAATGTCAAGAAGCTGAGAAAATTGCTGGAAAAGAGAGCAGAATACAATTATGTTACAAACGTGTTATATTAAGGGTAACAAGCTGACATACCTCTGAACACGTCAGGGTTGAAGTCGGGCCCAAAGAATGAGCTGCCGACAAGAGTGGATGACTTGGGCGTGGCCGAGGGCGGGGCCAACAAGTCAGCCGAGTCGAGCATCGAGTCGTCTTCGGTCACCGACAGACGCGACAGCTTCTTGCGGTAATTCTGCACCACAAACGGGCTCGGCGGCATTGAGATCGCGCTCGGCGACTGGCACTCTTTTGGGTTGAACTCGGGTAGCGACGAGAACTTTTTCTGGAAGTTGACCGTCTGGAACAAACGATATTTTAGCATTTTACACAAAGGGTAACAGGTGGGCCCGGTGGTCGCCGTTTTTCATTAAATTTCTATGCAAGGTCCATTCCATCCACTAAATTACAAGTTCTTTTAAGTATAAGTAGCATTTGTCTAAAAATGTACACTTTGCTCACTTCTCTGTTTGATTGCTTGGAGCTCTCATTCATATTGAGTGGAATTTAGAACATGTGTTAAAATGGATCTTGAGCTGAACCATACCTCGAGGTCTACTAGCCAAAGTTTCTTCTGAAGATTTCTCTTGAAGTATAAACATATTAACACTAGGGATGTCAGCTAATTAACAGGGTGCCAAATAGTTTCAACGTAACAGGTGCTTTAGCAAGATACTCTTATCCCATTTCTCTATACAATGCACAGAAATATTGGTGAGCGTGGTCTATTGACCTTCTAAACAGCATAAAAACTTTGGAAACTTGAAAGAGATTTCTTAAATAAAACGTGTAGAAATTTAAAGCTTCTTTAAGATGCAACTGACTGATTTGTCTTATCCGGAGAGAAAGGGAGGACCTGGGTTGAGCTGATATTGCTTCTTGAGATCCAAACAGGTAACAAGTGTCAAATGTTGGGGCAAATCTTCACCTGTAGCACACGATCCATGCCATCCTCGACGTTCTTCTTAAAGAAGCTGCGCTTGGCAGAGGACGGAGATGACGGCACCTGTCCGCCCCCACCGACCACTTCGGTGTCTTCTTCGTGTGAGCTTCCGTTGCTCGCGACCGATGCAGGTCCCCCGCCTTCGCCACCCCCTGCCGAGCTCACGATGCACGACGGCACTGCACACACGGGCAAGCGGGGTTAGTTAGCGTTAAGCTTAGGCTAGTCTTCGAAGCTACAGTGGATTGTCGACCACAGGACATTTGAAGTTTGCACAAAAAATTCAGATTGCAAAAAAGTTGAATGATAGATATATAGAAAATGGTTACATAAAACAATAGTTATGAAGTCCTAATGGGGTATCCTACCTTCCCCACCCTACTTGCCAATTTTAAATGTTGTGTTATTTTCTTGCCATAACTGTCAACAATCTAACGTACTTTTAGATTAAATATTTTTAAGATACCACTTAACATTAACTACATTTTGAGCATGTTTATGAGCTCAGTAGACAGCAGTGACATCACACACCGAGTTTTTACAGGATTTTTCTTTGTCAGTATAAACATTGGAAACAGTTCAAAGTTCTACAAAAGTTCAAAAGCTGTCCCAACTCCGAAGAGACGCAATACAACAGGAATGAGAAAACATTAAAGAAAACCTAGGGGAAATCAAAAGATTCAGATAATTAAAAATAATATCTAGGCCCATCTGTTGCCATGCCAACAGCGCACTCACCCATGGACAGTCGTCTTTGCAGCGGTGCGCGTCCAAGCTGTGCCGGCGTTGGCGCCAAAACAAACGCCACGCCGTCATCAGTGGGGACCGTGGCAGTCCGTTCCTCAGAAGCAGCTCGTTCGTTGCGCCCCATCGCGTGATCTCCGCGGTTTCCGTGCATTTCCATGCGATTCTGCTGTATTTCCATTCGATTCTGCTGCATCTCGTTGCGACCCGACTGCATTTCGAGCTTGTCAGCAGCGGCACTGAGAGTCGTCTTCACAGCATCGTCTGCTGTTTCTGCCGCAGATTTCTCACGCGACATCCCTGCGGCACCGAAGAGATTGTTAGAATTTTTTAGGGGTAGCAGCCTCCAGCTCGGTGATATGTAGGCACCTAGATGCAGGTATTAAGGTGATAACGATTTTACTTCATGAAGCTTTGTAAGTATGTTGACTGTTTTTCCTATTCAGACCTAAGTCCTAGATCCTAAGTCCAAGAATATCCACCAGCACCAGACGAGGGATCTGACACACTAGCCCATGAGTTTTGCCAACTGAAAACCACAACCACCAGCGTCATCCAAACTGCCCACTGAAATCGAAGCGGCTAAAAACGCAGAAAATTTTAAAACTCTTTTAAAACAGTATCTCTTTGACAATATGTTTTACAGCATAAATGATTTTACTCACTCTTGAGTTGTCATTTATCACCATTGAAATTACTATTTGACATGTATTTGCTTACATAATAACTGACGTGGTCTACACATTCGAATGTACTATGGACCAAATAAAAATACAATACAATATAATATACTTTTTTTAATTTCTTTTTTCTACGTTGTAACTCACTTTTCTTCAATAAATGTACTTGACTACAGTGCAGCCTGTGAGAGAAGATACCAGCTGAAGGACTGGCCCCCTTGAATTGGTACCAACTCAAAAATGAAACTTCAGTTATAATTTGTGTGACAGAATTTCAAAATGCTTATTATAACTGAAAAAATAATGCCAATAATTGTCATATTTGGTAGAAAATTCTTATTATAGCTAAAAAAAAAAAACACAAAAGCTTTACGGAATAGAAAAATGGGGGATATCAGCGTAGATGTTTTGTATATATATATATATATTTTTTATTGCACTTGGCCCGCATGTCACTTCAAAACAGCCGGTGGCCCCTCTACCGGTAAAGTTTGTTCTCTTGCTAAACGGATTACACCTGCATTCTTCTACAGTATGGCAGCAATTTGATGCCCCTACCTGAGTAGTAGTGCATGCCTGTCATGGTGGCTGTGGTGGCCATCCCTGTGCGACTGCCCGCCGAGTCATGCCCGCCGACTGGCCGCGCCGGACTGCCCGCCGGCTCAGAATGCTGAGAGGTCTTGGTGCCCGCCTCCATGCCAGTGTGATAAACACTGCAACGAGATAAAAACTTTTGTCAGAGAATGGAGAAACAGTGCAGAGATCAACAGAGAGAATTAAATGGAAGCTGACTTTTGTTTTTATTTGTGAATTTCCAGTGGCACGTGTTAGGAGTTTGCAAGAGGCATAAAAATACAATATTTATTTCCTGGACAGAACCATATCCATTGTTACCAATTTCATTACCCATTAATTCTTCCCATTAGTCTGTAAATTAGATAAATAATTAAGTCCTAACCAACGGCTGCTTGATAGGTTGCAATCTTGCATTCAATCATTGAAGTCAACAAATGTTGATCAAAATGGACCTCATAAATATTACCTAAGGGCAGTTGAACGTCTAGCAATGTCACACTTACGTGTGGTTTGTGCGTGCCTGCCCCGGACTTTGCTGCGGCTGGTGTTGGGCGTAGGTCGTGGAGACCGCATACGGCTTGCTGACAATCACGGTCGGCGGGTCCATGGGTTTACCGCCGGAGACAACTTGATGCACGGCCACACTGCGACCACCGGCCTCAGAGATCGGCACCTGTGAAACAGCACGGATTTCGTTGTTCAACGACTCTCAAACAACTGAGTAGGGAAGGATTCCAATGTGCAAGCTAATGGAATATGGAGACCAAGACAGGTTTTAAACGATTTAGACCAAGAAAATGCAAAAAAGTAACATTGCCTAGTTGTCAACCACTGCTTATTTTTATTCTGTGCCAAAATGTCTATGAAGCCAAATTGGAAATTTGCCATTGAAAAAAAAAAATTTATTTTATCAGATCAAGCTTGCACAGATATGCAGTCAGACAAGGGGAATGGCTCCACAAAATAAATGTGTGCTAGTGGTTTTGAATTCTGATGCAGAGCACATAACTATAAGCATTGGCTAGAGAGAGAAGGTAATGGTGGAGAAAACTGAATAGGCAAAAACTGAATAGGCCACATCAAACATCTGTATAAGCTTTATCTGCAACTTCCACTTTATTAGCCATCATCAGCCAGGGACACAAGGTGGGAAAGTCTAGGACACTGACCTGGAACCCAGGCTGTGCCATATACAGCCCTTGCATGCGCCGTCCCTGCACAGGCACCAGGTACTGTATGGTCTCGCCGGGACCGGGAGGCCTGCCCCCAGCCCCACTGCGCACACCACCCCCGCCGTCCTGCAGCTCTAGGTTGATGCGATCACCCGGCTTCAGCAACATCGACGGAAAGCCGTTGCCATCGGACGTTGGCGTCAGAAACGTAAACGTCATCGGCTGATGGAGAAATGGGATGTGGTTACAGTGGGGTTCAGTTGCATTTGTTATTCGCAAAAGCAGCTTCTTGGACGTTTGCTTTATTTTGGTCATATAGGATTTGACAGCTGGTCTAATTGCAATCCAACTGGATTGGTGTGGGAAAGAAGAGAAAGAGGGAGAGAGCGAATTACAAAAAGCTCAAGAAATAGATGGCGTAGTGGTATAACGCTGTACTTTCTGTTTCATGTCTTAAAAGTGATTTTGATTAAATTTTAAAAGAAACTTTGAATTCTACTGCAGTGAATAAATAAAAAAACAGACAAATTGGTTATATTTAGCGAATTCCACCTACTGCTTTAAACTTGAAGCCGTTGGTTACCAAATTTACATTCATACAGTCAATCTTCTGGCACTTGCCCCGTGAGACTATTTATAAAGGTAACACATTCCGCCAACTTTTACCTGTGACTGGTAGGTAGACACCGGCGTCCTCGCTGTGACGTACTGCTGGTGATTGGCTTGCACTAAGGTGACCGTCGAGGGCTTTCCACCGTCCCCTTGCGCGGCTGCCTTCTGCCAAAGTCGGCCGTTCTCAGCGCCGGCCTCCCCCGACTTTGGAGATGCCGCAGGCTGCGAGGGTGCCGAAGATGTCGCCATGTTGCTGCTCCAGCAGACGTTGGAAGAACGCTCAGTCGGCGTCTTGCTCTCGGGCAAAACAACCTGAGGACAGGCGTACCGTCAACTTACCATGCTTGTACAGAGTTTGATGCTTAGGTAAAAACAAGCTTATCACAATTATAACTTGTAACTGACCAGTCTCGAGGCATATTGTCGATGACTTATTGACTGAATAAATTGAATGAACAAATTTGATGAATGTAAAAGAGAATGTAGATAGCTTTAAGTTAACTTTGTCTTTAGATAGGACTTCAATGGAAGGTCGATGGTTGTGGTAAACATGCACAGCTGAAGTAGCTTACATCATTCTCAAAAATGAAGTTATGTCAATTTCTCTACACTCCTTTGGTCATCTGAGTTACAGGTACTAAAGCCACATGTATCACGCAACTACACAAAGAAATGAATTATTATCAGTGCCATACACATAGTCTTTGACTTATAGTTAATTTATTCCCCTCTATCCCCATTAGCTGAGCAAATTGAACCGTCAAGATCGAGGGCGCCGCGTACCTTTGGTGACACCGGCATAGTCTTGAATGCCCCGCCCGTTGGCTGGAACCCTGCGACGCCCGTCGGGTTCACAGGCGAGTGGTACGGATACGACAGCACGGTCGGCGGCTTCTCGCTGTGGAATTTCGCCGCGGCGGCATCCAGACCACTGGAAGGCAGCCGCGCCTTGATGGGCTTCGGCCGATACGTGACGTCTCCTGCTGACTTGACCGACACCGGGCTGAATCGCTGCTGTGGGAACGCCTTGTTTTCGAGCAACGGTTCGGCATCGCTCTGGGATTCTGAGTCCGAGTCAGTCACCTTCTCCTTACACTTGAGATCGATCTCGGCAGGGGCGTCTTCACAGATCACCTGCAGAGGCGGCACAAGTAAGTTGGCAAGTGAATCCCTGGACATTTGGAATTTAATTTTCAAGTTGACCTACTAGATAAATAGCAAGCCAGATGCTTGAAATAGAAAATATCCTGTCTTTGTACTGCCATATTTAAGTTCTGCTTGCTATTCATGAAATGGATTGTCCTTTTCTATGTGACCTATGGTCTTTAATTATAGGGTTAATCACTTAGCAACCAACAAATTACCATGTTTGGTCTAAGATCAATAGCACTGTAGAAATCGCTAGAAACCATAGACCAACTAGAATGTAAATTAATTTCCTAGTCTTGAACAAAGATCGGTAAATTGGGAGTTCCCTCTGACAGATCCTAGTCCAAGCCCAGAAGCCTCACCATCTGGTCGTCGTCCGAGAACTCCTCCTCGACGACTTGTACTGCTTCTGGCTGAACCTCATCGACCTCCATCTTCCTATCTGTGGCCAAGTCTCCGTCGATGACCATCTTCTCTTCCGTGGCACCGGTGGTGCTGGACTCCTCGGCAGGCAGCATCTCGGCATCGACGACCGGCAGTTCCGTGCCATCATCCATCGATCCGAGCTTGCCACGATCTTTGCCTGAACTCGTGGATGACTTGCGTCGGTCCTTGCTGCACCACTTCCAATCGGGGTGTGCCTGCACAGGGGCAATGTTATTAGGACTTGGCTACGTAGGCTGAATTTTATGCAAAAATAAGTTGTGCATTACAAATCTCTAACTTTGTTACAGAATCTGTAAATACTTTGCTGCTATTGGCTGAAGATATGTTGGAGCACTTAAAACCAGCAATTTAAACACTGAATGTAGATTTTGAAAAATATTTTGTGAACTGTATTGAGGTGACTTTTTATTACAAGATTTTAATACAAGGTCTTTACATCTCTTCATTTTTCCAACCATTTCATTCAATAGATAACGGCCTCAAATTCAGCACGAGGTGGCAAGACAAAGCTGTATGACTATCCAACTCACAACCCTGCGAATGCGACTGGTATTGTACCTTGAAATGAGCGTCTTTGACCTCTTGCGCTAGCTCGTGGTACTTTTGCTTCTCTCCGGCCCCCAGCGCGTACCACCACTCGCCGAGGATCTTGGAGACCGTGCGATTGTCCTGGTTGGGGTGTTTGGTGTGCACGAGAGCTCGGTGCCGCTTGCTGAAGATCATGAAGGCGTTCATCGGACGTCGAATGCGGTCACGCTCCTTCAGCTTCTGAGGGCTTGCCGGCTCCTTGGAGCTCTGTAGCGCGCTCAGAGACTGCGTTCGACGCTTGCCTGCCGCAGCCGCTGCCTCCAGCGCAACCTGAGGAGCATGGAGAGTCAGTCAAGCGCATACTATTCAATTGCAGCAATTGGCATTTCACTGACCAACATCATACTTCAATTAAAAGAACAAGAATCTTCTAGAAAATATTCAGACAGAATATACATCTCTAAATAGAACAACTTTGCTCGGTTTCAAAGTTAACCTGAAATAGAAATAGAAAGAATTTATCAGCCATCACATTCTGTAAATTTTCTTACATACTTGTCACTTTTCAGTGAACCCAAGGATTTCCAATTTAAATTTTTCTAAATTTTTCTCGTGTAGATAAAGATTACTATGCCTAACACTAAAAACTGTAGACCTAGCAAAAACAATTAAAGAGCCTTTCTGTGAGCCTGTTAGACTCATCAAAGTATCGCATGATTGGCATTGCATTGCCGTGCCAAGCTTACCTGGTCGACAGGTTCAGGCTCGAAGACGTCATCGTCATCGTCGCCCGGGGGAAGCAAGTCGACGACGCCGGCGGCCAGCGCCTCCAGGTCGTCGTTATCTCCACGAGACTCAGGGGCAGCAGCAGGTGGCGGCGAGCGTTGGGCGGCAGCGGGGGCGGCCGGGGACAGACACTTGTTTGGGGCGGGCAGCAGTGGTACCAATTGCTGCCACGAGTAAACAGGCGCAGCTGTCTCCGGCTTCTTTGTCACCGGAAGCACCGGCAGCAGCGCCGTTGGGTCCACGATTACGTGCCGATACGACGCTTCGGGTTTTGGCGCCTCTGCCCCGGGGAACGACAGTTTGCCTGGCAGAGTAAAACTTTGTTAGTGGTCTCAAACTGATTTGCTTGTCGAAAAAGAACTGTTGACCTTAACTGATCCTAATCCAATGTAATCAATGTAATCCAAATCAACGCAATCCGTTGAAACTACGGAGAGACATTTTGAGTACCTAAGCAGGTTGTTTCATCCATAACAATAATCAATACTTTTGTGACCTCTAAATGCAACCTGACCGTGACAATTTTATCAATCTGGAGAGTTACTCAGACTTCCATTCTGCAAAAACCAGTCTCTGTAATGCTTTGGGCAAGAAATTCTACAAATAAAGTATTGATCTGAGCCGCCTAGCGTTTGATAAAAATACCATCAAAAAATGAACTTCTTTAAAACCAACCCCTATGCATTTTGTAAGGATTTCAAAAAAACATAACCTGTTAATGAATTAACTAATAAAAAAGACCAAGTACCTGACTTGTCGACCAGAACGGATTGCGCCACAGACGTAGGCAGGCCACATTGGTTGATCATGATGGCTGCTGGGCCGTGCTTGTCACGCTCCTCGCTCTTGATGATCACAAACTTCTTCTCCCCGCCGGCCCCGGCGTGGTTTGGCAGCATGCAGTAGATAGTGTTCGTAGCAGATGGACCACCCCCACTGCCGCCCCCACCGGCGTCTGACTCTGCCTTGTGCACTGACATAAGCGTCAGCGGCTGCTTCAGCAGACGTACTTGGTGCTCTCCTTTGTGGTCCATGTCCACGCCTGCCAAACACACGAGACGGGGTTATCAATCCAGTAATGGGATAGGAAATACCAAGTTTACTAGGGGGTGGAAAAATTTTTTGTTATGCATTTTCTCTTTTCTAAAAAATGCCTTCCTTTTTGCTGCTACTAGTTATGCCATGTTTGAAAAATAACAATGTTCCCATTGTCAATGACAAAGTCAATGTCACAGCTGGGGATATTTGAGCAAGTGGAGTACCAAGGGCCTCATCCAAACCAATCATTCTGGCCTGCTCTTTTAGGGGTGGTCAACATTTCTTCTCATTAACAGCTCTCTCAGCAAATAGGAAGCAAAAAAGTTTAACTAAAAATTAAAAATCCTAAGACATGTCAGATGGTGTTGTATCGTTGTCACGTCGTATTTGCAAAATTCCACAGCTGCATATTTTACGAGTGATTCTTATGAGTGTACCTGAGTGGTTTCCTGTAAGCGCCTGTTGCAGGATAATGCTGGGCTGGTGTTGTGCCGTCGTGGTCACTACGGTGGCCGTGAAAGCGTTGCGCTTGCCGTCGTACAAGGCCGGGCTTTCCACGCGCCAGTGAGCGGTCGACGTCGGCGTCTTGGGGTTTGGCGAGATGCGGATCACACTGGTTTGCTGCGTCAAACCCTGCTGGCTCATCGCTGGAACCGGAGAAAAAGTAGGTCAGACACTCTCAATTCGGTCATAGACAAGTTTTTGGTGCAGTTAATTTTATGTGATTGAGGCATTAGCCAAAACGATACTTGAAATTCACTCTTTTGCAATACTTTTAGTGGAGTTGGGCTTTCATCTGCCTTTAATTCTTATTGACTTTATTAAGGGTAACCAGTGAAAAATGCCATTAGATGTTTGAGAGTCAGAAGCTCAACTTGTAGCTGGTTTCACCAAAGCTGTTAAAAATTTTAAACTTGCTTAATTTGGGTCGTTAAGTAAGGTTGTAGGGCAAAATAAAGTTTTTAGCTGATTGACCATTTTTTTCCGTGAGTTGATCTGAAGGACCATTGCATATATCTTATCAAACTTTAGCAATGTTAACAATGTTCAACCAATCTGGCAGACTAATCTATGTGTTGACAACAAAATGCCTACCATATTGATATAATAACATTGTCACCCACCCTGATTGAGCTGCATCCCCTGCGAGAGTGCCGCCGAGTGCTGAATGACAATCTGACTGGGTCGCAGCAGCTCCGGCCGAATAACCTGCTGCTGGAACGAGGCGGCAGGGAAATGAGGGGGTATGGGGCTGGCCTGCTTCCACTTGGCTGGGCCCATGCTGCCAGGACCAGCCGTCGACACGGGCTGCTGTGAAGCCGGGCTTGTGATTGGCATGAACACGTTCTGCCGGGCACCCACAGTGATTGGCGACTGCAGCACGCAAGGCGAGGACTCCTGGCCTGCAAATGAAAGATGGTCAGTCCATTGATGGCAACCAGATTTTGCAGCAAGATATGTAATCAATCATGCATTGAAGCTAATAGCAACACCAGAAAACCAAAAAATCACCTTGCTGTTGACTGTTGAATCAGTAAAACTGATATAGAATTGTTGGTGTATGTAACAGATTTGCTCTGCTGAGATTGCTATTAGGTTTTCAAAAGGACCTAGGAGTTTGGCTACGTTAGTTTACTAGACTCAAGAACTACCAATACTCGAAGCATTTTAACCATGAAAAGTTAAATGGCAAACAGGTTAGCTTGCTTGTGAGTTGTGAACTTGTCAGACTTGCAGATAATGACAACACAGCCTTGTCAATAAATACTGTCAATTGTATTGAGTTGAATTTAAAAGATCTTACAGTACATTGCATCTAAGAAAACAAATCATAACATAGCGAAACTTCGCAACTCCTCACCAGTTGGCGACGAGAAGGCAGGGGTTGCGGAGCGCGAGCTGCCCAGCGACACGAGCATGTTGGCAGCCTCGGTTTCGTCCTGGTCAAAGCGGCCCGCTACCCGGCGGTCCGCGTAGTTGGGAGACGTATCCGAGTCCCGCGACGTCTCCTCACCGTCAGCCGCTGACCCGCGCGACCGCGGGAAGTGAGCTGGCCCCGGGCGCAGGCTTGAACCCTTCAGGCTCAGGTGGCGCGAGCAGTAGCCCCGACGCTGGGACTCCTGGGGAAAAATAGTAAGGATTGGACATGTTAGACAGTTTGACACTCAAAGACAACAAGTTAAGCCAATAGGTTATTCTGTTATTCTGCAAAGCTAACCCCAATGTAATATTTGCCAAGCATACCTAGAGCTGTTAGTTACACATTGCCCTTGTATATAGCAACAGTAATATAAAAAATTTAAAATATCGTGGCATGAAAGGAAGTCATGCCAGCATATCACACGCCCATTACTAAAAACTAATGTTTTGGTAAAGCTATAAAAAAAATACCATCAATTATGTATTGAGTTTACTTGCTGTATAATACAGTGTAACATTTTGTTGCAGACTTTGCTTCCTGCATATGTTTAGGGAGTGCATTTCATAAACTGAAATTTTGCAGAAAGAGAAACGAACCCATAATAAAGAAATCTGCTGACAGTTGTACTTGAATTCTATGAACCAGTTTATAACTACTGTGTTCAGACAGTGTCAAAACTAGGTCACGATTTTTATAAAACCTCCGGAGCCCGTGTAAGTAAGTGTATGAACTTTTGGAACAAGCTAGGCTAGCAGGCACACTAGTGAAAAGAACTACCACTTGTTTTTGCAAATAGAAAGACACCTTGGACTAATTCATTGACAGTTTAAAATGTGTGAAAAGAGCAGAACTGGCAAACATATCCACTGTATCACAATGTACTTTAGAAGTATGTAAACCCAGTGAAATAAATTAAATCTGCACGACTTGCAATATAATCTTGCAAATTCCCTCCTACTCCATTCTTACTCCATAAGACCAGGGAATTCCTTACCTTCGTACAGCCGTCTTTGGAGCACAGGCGACGCCACTGCTTGCCATTGAACTTCTTGCGAATGCCGCTGGGCGTCGAAACGACATCGCCCTTCTTGTACTTGTGCGGTGTGGTAGCCTGCGATCGCGGTGTCGTGGCCTGAGACAAGGTACGGACATTTAATGCAAAATCCAGGAACTATTGTTTAGAAACAAACGGCATATGTCCAATGGTACTTTACGGACATCTGGACAGTTCAGTGATGTACCTGAGACCGTGGAGTCATGCTACGCTGCTCCAGTAGGCTCGAAGTAGACCCCCGGCTCTGCATACTGCTCCGTTTCGAGCTGCCGGAGAGCTTGCCAGCGTCTGCGTCCGACGGGAACAGGATGTCTTCTTTGCCGAGATCGTCATCTGACTCGCAGAAGTCGTCGTAGTGCCGTCTGGTAAGGAACCACGGTGTTACAATTCTTATGGAAGTACCATGAACCAAGTAAACAAAAACTTGACTATCTTCAACACTGGCAAAGAAAAGAGCTGAGAGGGTAGCAGCACACAAGCACACTATATAATGTCATTCTCCAGAGTTTTTGTAAGTTGCACTCTCTATCTTTCTTACTCCTCCTCATACAAAGTAACATAAACTAGGTAGATAAAAAACAACAATGCCATTGCCATGGAGCTTTAAATGTCCATTAATAATGAATGAATTAATAATAATTTATTATTCTCAGATTGCCATTAATTTAATTTGTAAAAAAAAAGGTCAAGCCCAAGACTGTGTATAAGTGCGAGATGTGCGCTACAAAGTTGTATGCCGTGCTTGGCAAGGGTTTTTACCTGCCGAGGTCGTCGACGCTGGCGTTTGAAAGCGCCGTGCTGGCAGTAGAGTGTACGCTGACAGGGGTTGCCATGCTGTGCAGGGGCGACGTCGTGGCGTTCTGGTAGTAGCTCGTCGGATCGGGCTGCAGGGTTGGCACCACGTGATGCAATTGAAGTGGAACCTGGTAAAAATGAGGTACATCCGTTTTTGTTAGCAATGAACGTGCAGCTTCTGGGTCTTTCCACAAGAGAAAGCCATTGGGTTCAGAAGAATTCTACAGTGGAATTCTCTTTCACTTGTATTGAAATCGGTCTCGTGATTGAAATCGAGCATAAATCTTCACAACGGTCCCCTTTCTGATGTGTACAGTACTTGGTGCCAATTTGGGTAAATTTCACTAAACCTAATTATATTCGGTGTAAACTATACCCAGCATAAACGTTTAGATAGGTTTATCTCATTTGGACAATTCTTCAACATTTAAAATTCTCCATCCCGGTGGTCAACTAGGTCTGGGTGAGAGAGGATATATTATTAAACAAATAATCGTAGGTAGAGGTAATTTTAACTTGCTTGAAAATATGCTTGAAAATGTCAGCAGAATGGAACAAGTGTGTAAAGATTCAAGGACACTTTCAGGTTCTCCCAGAAGCTCTTAATGAATTGTGGAATAATGCTCCCAAGATAAAGGTCCCCATGACCTTAGCAGAAGATGAAATGGATTCACATAAGAAATTTACTATTTTTCTCAATCTGATCTTAGTGGAAGACATACATTACAAAATCGGCACACTTTCGATGCCCATTTTCAGGGAAAAAAAATAGAAAAACTAGAACTTGTATATGTTGATTGCAGACTCACCGAATGCTGGGGTGACGAGCGATGAGTGTGCAACACGGTCGGCTGTATGATCCCGTTACTAGCAAACACATGCCCGTTTGGTGTGATTATACGCGGCGTATTCTCCTCTTCTACGCTCTCCAGTTCGTCCCACCACGGCGGCAGCAGCAGCCGCAGGTCCGCCCGCTTGACCAGCTCCTCTCCGCTCTGGCCGCCCAGCAGCTGCACGATAAACTGCACGGGATTGGTCATGATCTCCGAGACGACGCCTTCGAAGAAGACGCGGGGCTTAGACTGGCCGGCAGCGGGACCAGGGCGCACGCAGACCCGTGAGCCGAGGGTCACTTGGCCGACCGACGGGCTTGCATCGCCGATCACGTCGTACTTGCCCGAGCCAAGGACATCGGAGAAGACGGTCATTTGACTGCTGTCGTTGTCGAACTCGACAAGCACCTGAGGAAATAAGTGCAGTGGTTCGTTGGTTGGTTCAAGGTCTCCTGGCATTTTGTATCCCGATGATGCGGTGATAAGACGTGGCTTGTCAGTGAGAGGTTACAACAATGTTTAAAGATTCAAATGAAGATGTGAGTATGGGTGTGGGTTTCAAATAGTATGGTTTGCATCTAGCAGTGGTACTTGCCCTTATGTGAAATATGATTTACATTGCAAACGCTTGCAATGCACGGGGTATTTTATTGTTACGTACACCACTGCCCTCTTAAAAATCGATGCCCAAACGGGGACTCGAACCCTGATTTCCACCTCTTGCAGGTGTTGCTCTAGCCTCTAACCAATTGAGCTACTTGACCACATAATTTTTGAAAGGATTTTAGTGTATTTGATGAGAATGACGGATCTCCAGAGAGTAGAACCATGATGCTGTGAATGCTCAGTCACTCTGATTCTAGTAACGCTATACCACGTCACAACCTGTCAATCTCAAGTAATTCTCGTTTGGGCATCAATGTTTGAGAGGGTAGTACTGTTCCTAATAATAAAAAAGGTACTTGCCCTTGTTTAGCTAAGAAAGTGGAACTTGTTCCAGCCTCCATAAATAGGAATGTACAGAAATAAACATTTTATCTACTTAGCCCTTTGAAAGTTAATCCAAGATTAAATTGGCAAAAAACCAAAGGATTAGAAAAGTTTGGGAGTGTCTCTGTTCAGACTAATTAAGCTCTCCTCTTCCACCCTTTGTTATGCATGCTGACAGAAAACTTGTAAAACACTTGAAAACCGTAACTGTATGTAACTAGAAAACTTATAATTACTTCAAAAATTTAATATTTCCCATCGATATTTAAAAAACAAGTTTTAAATGCGAGTCCATCCCCAAAAACAAACCTAGCAAACAAACATAAAATACTGTACATGCCATGAATACTTGTGTTTTTATATAGCATGTGTGTTATAAGCTAACAATGTTGATGTTTGAAGTATGTTTTTACTTTCTGAATTTCTGCACATATGTTTCATTCGCACTACTCAGGATTGCAGCCTACTTATTGTTAAGAAATGTATTAATGTATTGAAGAAACAGTAGGTGCTGAGATTTCATCCAGCAGTTTTTCGAACATATATTATCTAATTTACAGTTTTCCTCCTTATCCAGGATTTCCTCTTTACTTATCAGCCAGGATGTGCCAACACATCATTGAGGAATGCAGAAAATAAATAAATTTACCAATGAAAGCGGGGTTTGAAAAAGCAGACTTTTTAAAATTATATGTTTGTACAAGTAACTACTGTACAACGTAAGAATTATTGTATCTCAGAAGATTCAGTCTGCCAAGTACTTGGCCCATAATTAACAACTTATTGCTTTCGTAACTGAAGATGTCTGAACACCTTTCCAGGCAGGAAGGGTTTCGCATGCAGTTCCTGAACGTAACGGTCACCAATAGATTTGCACTCCAGTGATGATGAGGTGCAAATTATCTGTCACTTAAGTACTAACATTGACTTCGACCGCCGTAGAACAAGTCTACAAAAAAGTCCACGCATAAATTTTCTGCTGTCAAGCTACCAACTTAATGGATCTTGATTGTCCACTCCTGGATAATATTAGGGATAATAATATTGTCAAAATAAAGAAAAACAATGTTATTTCCTCCAAAGTGGGTTTACCAACGTCAAGTTTTGTTGCTAGGCATGAGGTGAGGCAAGGGCTGTATTATTTTGGGAAGATTAGTTTCATTTTCTTGACAGTGGGAGCTTGTGGGGTATGCAAATCCCTCTTTATGACAACATACTTAAAAGAAGATTGCACATGCAGAAGTCAGGGTTGATTGCCAATTGATCTGAACACCAAAAATGACGTCTGTAATTAATGTTGTATCTAACAATTCTGGCAAGCTGCGCTCGCTACTTTTGACTCACCGTGTTGTTTCCAGGCGCATTCCTGATGACGCCTGGCAGGTAGTGATCCCCATTCTTGGCGAGCACACGATGGCCATGCCACTCCTCGAGGTCGATCTCGGGTCGCACTGGCTTCCGCTGCCCACCGTCGTGGCACCGCGACAACGAGTCCCTACGCGGCATGCCGTTAGCTACCACTTCCATTCCGCTGGGCATATGGTAGCATAGCTCTTCCCCTTTCGCAGCGTATGAGTAGTCCACAGCCGTCGACTGCGGCGGCACCACCACGCTCCTCGGAGCCGTCATGCTCGCCACTGACACTGACATCGTTGCTGCCAGATTGTTGTGGAACACGTTTTCCGAAGTCACTTTGTCACTATCTTCGAGTTCAGACGGGTCAAACTTGCGCTTCTTGGGAAGTTTCCGAGCGCTTGCTTCACTCGCCGCATCTTTGCAGATGCTTGTCACGGACTTCAGGTTCATGTTGACATTAAGTGTTTGAGAAGCAGTGACGTAATTATTTTGAGGCGCTCCGCGAAAGTCTTGCGCCATTTCCCGGCGGCCCACGCAGCCGCCAAACCTACCGTAGTGGTCTACTTTGTCCGCCATAACATTCTCTGGGAGATCCGCACTCGACCGGTAAGATCGGCCACTAGCACAGTTCACCAAGTTCTCTTTGATGGGCAGTGTGTTGTTGCCATTGCGAAGGATCTCAGAGCAAGGATCCGTCGCAAACCAATTGGCTCTTGTCGGTGCAGACGACAATGACAGTCTCGAGCTGTCGGATTCCTCAAACGGTCGCTTGCAGCTGTCGCGCAGCACGCTCATGGTTGCATTGGCGCACGACTTTTCCGTAACAGCAAGCACAGCCAGCTGCCACGGTACTTCCACGGAGCCATTACCTTGAGCAAAGACTTACACTTTCTCAATTGAATTGTGAAGGAACCTTAAGCACACCAAACAGCACCTGAAAACAAAGTACTGTCAATCTTAGCACAGATTGTATTGTCTGATGTTGTCAGACACAAAATATTGATCAGGTGCATGCATTCAGAACAAATCAGAAATTCAGCATAATCAAACAAAGAAATATTGCCGAATTTGCCCACGTTTCGAGGTAAGCTTGCTAAATCGCGCAGATAAATTAATTTGGGATAATTAATCCAGATGAAAATTACGATCTAGGCCTAATACACTTCAAACAATGGCGTTAATTGCACAACAAGTGCAGTGTGCATTTTGACGAGACAGGTGAATCATGGCACGAATCGGACATGTGTACCTACATCGATCGTATTATTTAGCCACATACCTGTTCATTCTTGTCAAGTCGATCGGTTTACTAGCCTACTCTGAACGGAGGCCTACACGAGTAGACGTAATCGCACTAGTAGTATTTTCCCCTCATTGTCAAATCCTAGGCCTAGTAAATAAACATTTGCCCATACTACTCACGTTTGCGAAGATTATTCCTCGCGATTACGATCAAAATTAAAACACTAATAAAGAAACACTTTGGTGGTTTTCATTGTTACTTCCATGTTTGATTTATGTAGATTTTATGACGAATTAAAATGATATTATTGACATCTACTATCACATGAACACCCACCATCATAACATCTTCCCCCTACTTCTCACTTCTGACCATCACCCTTCCCCGAAAAAGATCCTCTGAGAATTCTCATAAAACAGCACACGATTGGTCCATTCAGCCCATGTGACTTGAACAAATGTGTTGCCAGTTCTCATTGGCTATATCGAGCTGAATTTCAAACCATTCTTGCCAACTTAATTCCAACCTTTGTCTACGAAACGAACATAAAAAAAGGATTAATACTACATTTCATTACGGTCGCAGAAAGGTTTAACTGAACAAAGCAAATTCAATCGTCTGCAATCAAATTTCAGAGATGTACTAATAAAATAACAGGTCCAGATTATGAGAAATCTGTGCCCGTTCCCGACGCCCAATCCGGGGCATCGTTTATCGACGACATGCAGGTAGTGGTACCTACATGCAACCGTGGGAAGTTCAAACGCGTCATAACACAATCTCTTACTAGATGGCACTAACAGCAACAATCACACCTAATGTCATTGTTGATTGAAATCGACATTTGATGAACAATTGAGAGTGCACATTTCAGGTAAGTTGCGACTCGGTTACTAATTTGGGGCTGCCAATCATTAAAAAAAAACTCTGCCATTGTCACGGAAAATAATAGCGCTCAAGCTATCAACAAGATAGTAATTACTTTACTATCTCCATTCATAACTGGAAAGCTCGACAATTACAATAAGCTTACGATAATTGACAGAGCCGCGCTTGACAATAAAGTGACATCATGGTTGACCCCTTGGCCTTCGCCGTGTAAGGCTATCCTATTCTTATCTCTGCAATAACCACAGCGCCGGGTGATACCACCTAGGTATGCAAAACAATGCAAAATGCCATAAATTACAGATTATTCGCGATACGGCTGGCCTCGTGTGTCAGTGGATTGCGCCAGCCTGTGTACAGTGCAGTACAGTCATTTAAATGACCGATACTTAGCTAGCTTTCGTCATCATCTTGATTTAATCTGTTTAATGCTAATGCCTATAGCTGATGGCGATCATCTGTAAGTAATTGACAAGTAATTTATGGTTATCGATATTTAAATACACATAGGATGGGAGTCGAATAGAATATTGAGTAAGAATTACAATCTGTGCACATTATTATAAAGTTACGGTGCTGAAAATTGTAAAATACCTTTGCGTTATTGTGTGAAAGATCTGGCTTATTTCTTGCTAGTCCGTTCAAGGGTGGTTTTGTTTTTATAAAGGCAGGCAAAGAAATAAACGTGTATAAAGATTGTAACAGACAGCATCTATAACGCCTCTTTACAATTCAATATGCACAACGTCTTTGTATAGAAAGTGGATCAATAAAAAATGCTGCATTATGCAATACAACAAATAAAACAAAAGTATCCGATGTAGTAGGCAATTCACATTCGACTCTTGAGAGTGTGAAACAAAGATGCTGTGTTTCCCATTGTTGTGCGGGAATAAAAGATAGAAACAATTTGAGTGTTTGAAAAAAAAAGGTGGAGATTGATTGAATAAAATCCTTTTGGAAAACGGTGACAGCTCGATAAATGCATGCTCTGCGTGAGGGATTATGCATTTGTAAGGCATCGAAAAGTACGCTTTCACTTTTCAATCTTCGCACAGCACTGCAACCCTTGCAAGCGCGATTTCGGAACGTTCGAAAGGTCATCGCTGAGTCGATCGTTGCGCGGTTTCGCCCCGGACGGACCGGGTTTGCGTCCCGGTGCCATCGCATCGATCCGCCGACTAGCGACAATTCGCTGCCTCGCGTTGGGGTAGGTCGGCGTCGACGGCGCGCCGCGAGAGTTCGAAATTTGGGTCGCGGGGATGTTTATCAGGAAAAGAACAGTGAAGAACGAGATCGAAATAAAGCGGCTGGAATCTGAAACCGCGCACGCTTCCTTAGGGATTGTAGGTGCGTGACGTCGTCGTCGTCCTTCCTTCCTTCGCTGCCGGCTCGGAGTCTCTCGAGGCAGTCAGCATGAGCAACTTAACTGCCGATATCATCAACCAATTACCCCGTGCATATTATACGTTTTGTACACACGTATGTCTTTCATAATGGTACTAATATAATAGGAAATATGACATGACGAAATACTACGGATGATATCCATATAACTGAATTGTCTATCCTCATACTCTTTCGTAATTTACGAGTTTGCAGCGTCACTTGATGAAAATAAATTGTGCCTGTTGATTTGTTTCTGGTTGTCTCTGCACGGAATTCCGTTCGCATCGAAATCATGAAAGTTTCACCCCCAAAAATGACACACCCAATGATTCGACTTCGAAGCACGCTTATTCTGCTCCCACGAGAACCTTCTGAGTCGGCGCAGACTCCGACGGCGGCGGCGCCCAACGTTTACCGTCCAAGCCTAAGCGACGCATTGTGCTGGAGTTACTCATCATATCGAATGAATAAAGTTGGATTGCATTCGGCGTCGGCTGTCAGCCAATTTCTGTCGAAGGGCACCAAAGCGATGTTGGAATGTCCCTTCTGAAGGACGGAAGTACAACTCGAAACAACGTGACCCAGCGACGTGATGCTTAGCTTCGGTGATCTCACAAGAACCGGAGTTTTCAACACGCTTCAAAGTGTTTGGTCATAAGATTTGGTTGCGTGGAGTTTGCAAGTGGTTACCCTTCCAAGAGCTGACTAACACCGAAGTTCCGGCACAAGAACCGGTGATTCCAACACAACACACCGTTCGGTTCAGAGCTGAGAGGCAATTAACTCGTCCGATGACCAATTGTAAGGTTTTCTTTGAAAACCTTTAAACAATTTTGGACCAATTTCAAATTTGTGGGATTCTTGGATGTGTTAGATTATGTAGAAACTGCCCCCTTTGTCTTTCATTTATATCTTGCGTCTAGTTTAATGTGTAGCACAGAACACTACGTCTTAGGACACCTGTTGAAAACAATCAGCACTGCACTAAGCCAGCAACCTGTCGCCATCTTGGCGCCGGAAAATTCGGCCCAAAAGATCATGACACTTCGACGTCCATCCAAGAGACGCTGGGCGTCTCCTTAAACACAGAGGGAGGCACCAAACCACTGCAAGACGTCGATCGGAGTTCAAACAGGATGTACCCATACGCGATGCGCACTTGTTTTTGTGCTCGGCTCCGATTACGTCCTGCAATCTAGCGAGATTTAATGGGACTAAATACGTCTATCGGTACGAACTGGTCGTCTTCTTTTTGTGCGCGTCCATACAGTGTGCAGTGAAAAGTTGCTGTGCAGTGCTTGCCCGTCAGTGCAAAACACTTGTTAGCTTAGCCGAGCTCCAGTAAATACCTATGTTTAAGACGTTATTCGGTAATTGCCGAGATTGCTGGGTAGGTACATGCCAGACACAAAGCTGCCTCGCTATTGGGTCTCGCTGCATGAGTACTATGTGTGTGTGTGTGTAGATGGCAATTAAATATCAGTTTGATGGTAAATAATATAGGAAATTACACATGCACGGCGAGGACCGAGTGATTAGACTAATTATTATTGACAAGGGTTAACGTCCAATTATCCGTCGAGCGAGATTAATTTTTAATCAATGTAATCTTGTGTTATTAAAGAAGAGAAACGGTTACTTTTGTGTGTGAGTGTTTTTTTTTTTCATGTGTGAAAGATTGGTCCGTGGGACCGTGAGTTGACACTCGACGCAGACTCTAACTGCGTCCAAACTTCAAAAGAAAGATGCGTCGGTCTAGAGTCTGAAAGAAAATTACTGACTCCTATTTTCCGGCCAAGTTTTGACCAGGCCCTGTCAAGATGGCATCGCATCCGTCAATTCTTAATTAATTCGGCTCTGTTTGGAAGCAAGATTGAAGGAATGCAAGTTAATTTATACCAACAGATTGACTCGCCTTGCGTATCAACCTCTGGACAGCATCTATGGATCTATGGAGAAATCCTCTTGCCCGAGTTGTGCCGTCCTTCGTTAAGCCGGTGGTTACCTTGGTGCTCTACTCGCTGGTACCGGGTGTACCTTGCTCCCTTCCATGTATCTTCATTCTCATCATCACCAACGTCACTAGACCCGTTGACAAAACAGTAAGTCGTTAAACACATATCAAACAAATCAACTAATATCAAGTCCAAAGGATGACCCCACACGTCATCAGGTTCACCTCAGAGAGGCGCCGGCGCCGTGGGTCTACCTAAAACCCCAAAACAAACCACCGCTACCTGGCTGCCGACCGACCCCGCACGATCTCGAAGGCTGTCGATGCTCGGCAAGTGTTTCGACCGCAAGAGCATGGTCGGCGACGGCAGGTGGGCTCGTGATGCCCAAAGCTTGTCTGGGTTTGCCGTGGAAGATCGCTGTCCGGCTTTAGTGTTAATCGCTCGCTAATCGCCCTCGTCTGACAACGTCTAGCAGGTAAACAGTGCCCGCGGTTTCTGCCCTCTTCGGGACTGATTTCTGGTGTTTAGCGATGCATTGTTTTGACAACTGGCCATGGGGTAATGATTTAATGGCGTCGATGAATGAGAGGGTGATGTTAAGGATAATTGAACATCAACAAGTCTAGAAGGAGGAGAGAAGACCCGGTGCCGTCATGTTGCCTATACTTCTGTCAAAGTGCTCCATGGGACCACCGGCATATAACGTCCCTTCCGTAGGACGATACAACTTGTACAACGGTATTCCTGTACAAATCCAAACTGTCAAGAGGTTGATAAGCAAAGCGAGTGGAGTTGCAGTAATTCGTGAATCCTTCCAGCCTCACTCTGGAAAAGAACTGGTAATGAGTCAATGAGGTTACTGATGGGTTTTTTTCGGATTCACATATGAGTTTCTTGGGAAGAAAGACAATTAGATCATGTGGATCTTTGGTGCAGGAGGAGGAAATTTTAATATTCCGAATTCTTTGAATTTGAGTAAAGTTTTGCTCCAAATTTGTTTGCATTTCAAGTCCTAGCCTTTTTGGGACATATGAGGAAGTCATTGGGAATGTTTTATTTTTGTGATATAATCCTATTCAAGGGTTGTCTACGATAAAAATAAAACATATATGGTCGTTCTCAGAGCCGATTTTGGATCTAATTTTTTTATTTTTTTATCCAGGATGTCCAAAAGATGAGACCCCATTTTTATGGTATGCCAAGGAGCAGTTCTGAAGATTGAGTTTATTTGGTTCTGTATGCGTAGATGACAACATAGCCGATGTGCCTCCTGCATCATGCACACTCACAGCGCATTCAAGTCTCCAGTCGCCGCGCTATACAACCTCAACGCCCCGCTCAGCGAAATCGTCAAAAAAACCATGGTTACGCCACGAGTTACCATAGTTACAGATAAAATTTGCATTTCCCATCGCATTAGCCAGCCAGTGAACATCGGAGCGTGAGCATTACTGCATTTTTATTGCATTTCTTTCGCCGTCGCGGGCCCCTGGTCGACCAATACGAGGCGCCGGTTGTCGGCCGCTCAGCCAATGGGACGGCGGTATCAGCGCGGTCGGCGGCGAAGGAGGCGCGCTGCAGAGAGAGCGGAGGTGCCGAGACTGTGGTCGAGCCAGTGCTGCCGATCTGCAAGGCGAGCGAGGGTGGACGACGCGGTTAGAGTGCAGAACGTATATAGCGTGGACGAGGGGATCGAAGGCACCACGTGGACGACGACGTTGTGGTGTGTCGTTGTGTGGAGGGTCGTGAGGGTGCGCGGGTGAACGGGTCAGTGTTGTTAGGGGACCAAGCGCCGCGAGTTTTAAATTTAAATTGATTTTATTTAGTGTTTTACCGAGTTTTGAACTTTTGACACAATACCATTCCCACATATTAGTTTTGTGCTTTTTGTTCGTGTTATTTTATTCTTGTTATTCTTGTGTTTAAATTCCTCGGGAGTGTTTGATTGCTCCATCGAAAAGTGGTGCTTCGAAAATATATCGCCGAGCCGGACCTGTGTTTCCCATTCTCTCTGCTGACACTGGTTTTGATGGAGGATTGTTGAACCCCGGCGTCAAGTGAGCCTCGCCTAGAATGGGACACAATATGTGAAGTTGTCGCCTCTCATACACAGAAACAGTGTCCCCGTCCTCTACATCGGCGTCGAAGAGAAGTGTCTTGTGACAGCCACCTTCGAGCTATGCTCTAAGACCTTTCTGCTTTAGTGTTCAATCTTGGACTGGCCACGTGGCCCGAACGTGGACTATAAACGCCGCGACATGTTCACACGGTAAGTGACTAGACCTGTGTTACTTTACACGCGTACGCGCCCACGTGCGCATGCCAAACGTGGAAGTCGACATGGTCAAATGACCGCACGCGAGGGAACCAGAGGCAGATTTTTTTCCCAAGTCGTGTCTTTTTATTCCGCTTAGTTTTTTTTTTTGCGTTTATTTGTTTTACAAATGAAGTACCGCGCTGGGCTTGTGGTTCGAGGGTGTGCTTTGGTTTCTGTAAGTGCAGTGGTCCGTGGTTTAGAGACTGGACGAGCGCGGCTAAAAGCTGGAGACCTGAACGCGCGGGAGACAACCGACCCGCGCATTCATCTCTCTGTGCGCCCGGCGATTGCTGCCTGATTAGACGGCGAGCGCTCCGAAGACTCTCGGGCTCGGGCGGCTTGCGAGGCTGGCGATGTGAATATGGCTAAGAGTGCAAGATATTTGGCGTCTATAAAAGTTGTAGGCTGTGTGAATCCTAGTCCTTTGCTAAGATTTCTGGATGATAGCTGAGTGTTGCTAGTGCCTGTTCGCAGTGGGATGATGCCGATTAGTGAATAAAGAATATTAACGGGAAGCGATTGCTCCGATCGAAGACAACGGGTCGACTCGAGAAAATTCAATCGCATCTCGGTTTCGCAATTGCCGTTCCCGCGATTATAGTCGTAGTAATAAACTAACGATCGAAAAAAAAAAAAACTGTTTTGCGAAAGATCGATCTCGACAAAGGATTCGAATCCAATATCCAATTCACCGATCAATTACATCCAATCGCGAGTAATATCTCCTGCATAATAATGATCGATCTTCGACCGGGAATGATCAATCATTAGAGACGAATTCCGCCACGACCCGCGTGTGCACAGATCGGCGGTCGCGCCGTCGAACGGACGTCACTGACGGCATTGTTTAGTCCGGACACTTGGCCGAAATCGGGCTGGGATTTTGTCTCGTGATTAATCACCGTCCTCTTCGTCGTCGTCGTCGTCGTCGTCAACGGCAACGGCGGCGCTGCGGGGGCGGCAGAGAGTTTGTTTTTTAAGAGCTGCAGTTAGCTGAAGAATGCAGATTTGAATCCAACCGAGGACGGGTCTCTGGCAAACCTTCTGAATAAGCAAATGATGAAAGAAGTTTTTTTTTTTGCATTTTAAACAGTGTTTTGTCAAATTTAGCAGAAAAGTATTGCAGAAAAGTAAGCGTAAATCGTACAGTTTGAAAAAAAATTACATTACAAATATTTTATCGTAACCTTCAGGGTTATGTTGAGTTTTCCGTAAAATTATGTCCACTCTTGCATCTCACGGGGTAGCTACAAGTCACCCTCGGGTACTCGAAACTGTTCCCATGCTCTCGACGACCGCATTGCAGCTACGTACTCTGCCGGCGAGCACTCACCGCGAGTTCCGCGTCTGCCCCCGCACCGTATTAACCTTGGAAAGCCGGAACAGGCCAGCGATCGGCGCGCGGCGCTCGGTTCGATCGGTCGAGGACTGCCACTTCGGTGTGTGACAGCCGCTCTCGTACACGACCAGGATCTGCCAAACCACGCCGATCGGCGGTTCACCAGGTTAAAATTAGACGGAGCTAACGCATAAAGTGGATTTAAAAATGTAACTTTGTAATTTTATAGAACGAGTATTTCGTTTAATGACCATTGTCAACCTTTATTGGCGATGATTTTATTTGGCCTGGCGGGCAAAGATGCGTTCGGTGAACGTGATGGCGTTTGGCTTGGACTCGGGCGAAGCAACTGGCGCGAGGTCAACATTTTCACAGCGAAATTGATGACAAATTCGTTTAGATTGGACGGATTGAAAGGTTTCTGAATCGTGCACATTTAATTGGCGATTATCGACCATATTGATTCGACAGAATAATTCGTCTGACGTCTCAATCGCCGATATTTCACCGACAACGCAAACGACTGGCGCAGAGAGTCCGTGCTCTTTAGTGTTTACCTAAATTAAAAGCTCTATGGCAACCTGCTCGCAGAGAACTGCCCCAAACTCGGCATAAATCTCGGAGCGTCCCGTCGAGAGACCTAAAAGTAATCACCCGCAGTATTGATTTAGCGCGCTGGCCTCAGCAGTGGATACTTTTATTGGGTGCTAGATTATCCCCATGATCGTCGTTTGACGATAAAACGGGTGGTGGTACCAAGGGCTTGCATCGCCCCGAGTCTAGAACGTTGGTCCAGGACGCTTGCGACGAAAGACAATGGTCGACTAGCGAAAATTAATCTGGCTTGACTAAAATCAATATTATGATTCACAAGGTGAAGACGATATTCACAATATGGCGGTAATAATACCACATGAAATTTATGGATAAACATTCTTCTAAATACATGTTTATTTAACTACTTTCTGCGTATAATTGAGTGTATTTGATGTTAATTATACTTTTATAGGCGAACAAGTGTAATAAACCAAGCAATGAGAAAACATGACCACCTGAGCCATAGGCAAAATCTTTAATTAATTCGTTTTGTGCATCGCATAATTGTGATGTTAGATCATTTCAGTTCCAATGAATTGTTTTCTAATGATGCCGCCAGACCACCCTAAGACCACCCCAAGACCACAAAGAAGTATAACACAGGTAAACTGAACTAAAGTGTTTCTACCACGTACGCATGCAAATGTTCTGCAAAGTCCACACACTCCAGAGACCGCCACGGTCGCAACGCGTCCAACGGCCCGGTCGATACCGATCTAATGATGATTAGAGGGTATACGTCGAGCGAAGTGTAATAGCACAGCCTGTTAATGAGCCCAACAAATACCAAAGCAAGGTAAAAAGAAATCTCAAAATTCCACACTCGAATATCTCTCAATCTCTAAAACCAAAGTCCAAACCATTTAAAAAAGCACACACTCACATACACACACATCCAATTATTTAAAATGTAAATACATTTCGTAAACCATAAACTATTTTAATGTGAGCTCCGTGTGTCGAAGCGACGCTCACCACGTATATGCGAGGGGTCAGGGGGCCATCATAGCTGGCTTCCACTTTTCGAAGCAGCAATGAACTCTGCACTCTTCAGCGTCGGCGTTTCCCATGCACCGACGAGGGGCGATCGAACACCGCGGTGTATTTGCAGCACGCATGTGCTCGCGAATTCTTGCCGTCGAGAGATTTATTAATTAACACTTAATTGAAGTCTCCATTGACGTACCAATCACGAAGTGGACCGCGGTAACAGGAGTTTTACATCGGCCATTGGAGTTGTCTGTGTGTTTTTCTTGAGCGCTGGTTTGTGGTATGTTTCTCTACGGCTACCGCGCGCTGCAGAATGCACTGTGCATGCTAATTCATTGGAGTAAAGATGCCAAAGAAAAGGCTGCATTGAATCTCTTCCAGTTATGCTGAGACAATTCACCGAAAACCAACTGATAGCCATCAACGTTAATAGGCGTTAATAAAACTGTGAGTTAAATTGTCACCGGGCCATCAAGATCTCCATAATTGCTCTCTGTCTTTTTTTTTCTAATATACGACCGCTCGCTTAAGCCCCATGGTTATGGAACCGGCCAATTATTCACTAAAGCCATTACCTATATACGCGCGAACGCGCCTGCTCCGTGGCGACGTGAGCCGAAACCAAATTAGTTTCTTTCGATTAGTTACTATTAACCAGGCGGACAAAGATAATTAATAGTCGGTGCCGTTACCGACGCGTTATAGTTAAACCAATTCCAATCGGTCCGGGCCAAAATTAATATTTAAATCGCGCTGACGATATTATTTATTTTCTTGCTCGAAAGCCATTTCAAAATCCTCGCCATTAGTCACCATTGGTATTGCTTGCGTCTAAAATCAAACACGCGTGGTATATTTAAGCAACAAGCGCCAAAGCTGGTCATTTAACAATTCTAATCAGCTACCACATTAAGCCGGACAGAACAATAATCAATTATTCTCGCTCATCTCGCATGCATCCCCGAAAACCACCGTTAGGAGCAGCACCGTCGTCGTAAAAAAACAAAGCGTTACCGCCACAACACTGAACGCGCATTACGTGTTGAAAATATCGGTTTATAATTAAAAATCAACTGTAAAACTGATGTTGAATGAAGTCCATTGTGAGGTCGTGCGTTATGCTAATCAGCCGTCACGCATTCGGCGCGTTAACGAGATAGACCTGGCGTGTTGCGCCCTCTGCCGTCGGGTCTCCGAAACAATGCACTGCCTGGTGGTGGCTGCGGGTGCAGACCGGCACGCGTCTTTGGTCGTGCGCCGCCAAGGAGATGCAGTCTCGACGCATCGTCTCACGGGCCATGAGGCGATGCGATTGTGTGCTTGTTTGTTTTGTTAAGCTCATAATGACAAAGAAATGCTTTAAGTGTGACTAGTATATAAATTACTTTTTTTGAATAACTTAACGAAGGCGAGAGTGTTTTTTTGTTGTTGTCGTTGTCTAGATTAGTTATTTTGTGGTCGATGCCGTTTAAGACGTTAATTTCGTCGAGAAAAGTAGTTGCTTAAGAGAATTCAATGAAGAAAATTAATAGAATTGGAATTAATTCGGGGTCATTATTCATAAAAATTAGCATCAAATTCAAATTTGTTTTGACGTTTCAACAGCTAGCTGTACGACTGGCTTTGGTCTCCTAATAACGTGGTCTCTCTCTTTTGCTCTTAAAGCTAAAGCCCAGTTTACCATGAATTTAGTGCTTGTTAATTGTTAGCCCATTATCACCTGAAATTTCATACGCCTGACCGAGGGATAACCAAACCAGTAAACTCGACGCCACTAACTTAAGTTACAGCGCTCAAAATCTTTACACACCCTGCAGGTCAGATGAGTTAAAAGCTTTAACAAAGCGATAAAGGTACATTTATTTATTCCAACTCTTCTGTCACTTGATAAGTGTTTTTTTTTTTCTTCACTGGTTGTTTTATTTGCTGTAAATCGAGACCGAGTGGCAGTAATCGGCCGGTTAATGGTGCTGGTTTGGTGTGTAAACAGGCTGGAAGTCTGTCGGGTACTGCATCACACCGTTTCGTCGCTGGCGAGTCCTGCAATGGTTTTCACCTGGCCAACGCTGCGTGGCTGGATAGGAGATAGCCGGTCGTTCAAGTCGTTACGGGCGACTCTTTTATGGCACTGGCTAATTATTTACACATTTTCTCGTGTTGTTTGTCAATTGAAACGGACTTCTGTATAACGACACTTCAAAATAACAGCTCGACGAATGTAGTACCAACTTAAGCCACTTGTATAAATGAAGAGCTGAGAAATTTACCATTGCTGGTCGCACGATATTTTCATCGAGTGACGTTGCTGCTTTCGATTTAGTTGGCTGAAAAATATGGTAATTGCGGTAAACTTCAGGATTTCTTAACTCGCTGTAAACAAACTGAAGTTATTACCCCATTTTCTTTGTCAACACAAATCAAAACAGTGTGCATTTCTATCCGCGATTAACTTGCATGAAAAACGCGTGACATATCGAAGTGACACGTCAATGTGTCCTCGATCGCTTGCAGGATCTTTGACGTCTAGCAATTAACGAATGACAGCTCATCGCGGGTGAAGTTTCCCTGAAAAAAGGACCCGGACATACGAACCAACAGAACAAACACAATTTGGCAAATTTAGACCGCTCTTTTTGCCCGTCGTTCTAGCAGCCAGAGTCTCTAATTATAATAAACGGTTTCTGAATGGAAGTCTGGTCCAGTGCAGTGCAGGCCAGCACTGGCAGAGTTTTTGCCGTGGCCAGTGATTAGCAGGTCTGCTGACCATACGTCGTGGAGTCTTCGACCAGTAACCACCATTAATAATTAACAGAATTAAAGCCAAACAAAAAGTTAAACGCTTTAGCAAAGCTTGCTCAAGCTGTCGAGTTTTTACACAATTGAATACCTTGCCCCTTACACTTCTACCATATGCATACCGGTAATTATATTCTTGGCTACGTGAACGAATCTATCACCACGAGAACACCGTTTTTATTGTTCTTGTTTCTGTCAACATCACTTTTCGCGATTTTTATACGACTTTTGACATTAAATAACATCTTGCCCGGAAGAATCCGAGATCCGGAAGAATTCGCGAAAGCGGCAATGCCGTCGATCACGAGCGAATACAAATCGAGAATCGCCATGACTGACAATTAACTCCATGGGTTAGGCGTTGCAACGGATGCGTTTACCGCTGGTAATAAATCGATAACTAATAAACACGATTCTGTGGCTGGGAGGAGATGATACATAATTGACAGCCATCTCGGGCCAATGTGTGCAGGTGCAATCATCTGATGTACGGCGCATCGCAGTGTGCACAGCTTCTGCATTGCTGCGTGCGCAGAAATCGACTATGATTCGACCGCAATTGCCGCGCATGGTCAATCGAGATCGCGCCAAGCAGAAAATTGACCGCGGCCAGTAGCAAAGAAATCGACGCAAAGAGTCGTCGCTGTAATGAAGTATGACGTGGTTGAAGACCACATGGCTATTGTCCACTACATGTCCACGGCACATCGTCGTCGCTCTGCATATCGCGCCGAGGTGCTGGACATTCCGTGAAGCATTGTTGCGATTGAAGCGACCAACAATGGAACGGTGGAATATTTGCAAGTGATTTTCTGGTGGATTAAGACTGTCTTTCTTGGCACGAGATTGGTGCTCCTATATATGGCGGGACAATGCCGTTTTGGCGGGAAGGATCATGTGGCCGCTTTTCACGGTTTCTAATAAATGGTAATATACGAGAACTTTTGAATAGACCGAAGCTGTGGTGATATGATGAGGCTGTTCTTGGAAATCTCTTAGCGGATGACCTCTAGCAACCTCTTAAATTGTTGGTAGCATCACCCAGGACTGTGCCTCGAAAACAGGGACGTTTATGTCCACTAAGGTTGTTGTTTTGGCACCGTTCGTTGAGCTTTGGCTGCTGCTGAGGTTTATCCTTTGACGCCTCAGAAATTATAGACGAAGCCTTAAGAGCTTCAACGATGCCAAGGCGCAGACGTCGCTTGTCGGATGGAGTGGACTTATTCTTCGACGCCGGACACATGCGAGCTTGATAAGTCATTTCGCTGTAAAACGTGAGGATGCTGAACGAGGATGGTACAGAGAACAAGCAATTGGAAGACAGAAAACGGAAATCAGACCAAGCAATCAGTCTGTGGGTTCATGCCTGTAAGCATGGCGGCCGTGTTCGCAGCGCGCGAAATTTGTAATTGAGGAATGAGGGATGAATTGTTGTTTGTTGCCATGAGTGTTTACTTCGCTGCTACGCTGACTTTAATTGGAGAATAAAAGCATGTTTATGAGCGTGGATGGTAAAACCAAATCCTCTATGATCTTCACACAAAGGTGAAGCAACGAACTTCTATTCACACCTTTTTTTGGCGGAAAAAATTGTGAGAGAATTCGAACCGAAGTTCGAGTCCCAAAGTCTCCCACATTTAAATCCCAAATCTGGACCGTCACAGCCTTCAAGATTCGTCTCTAAATAATATCTAAATCAAGGAAACGAATCGCGAGACGAGGAAACAAAAACCACGCCGAGAAAAACTTGAATGAAACGCGGCTGACTTCTCGAAACCACGGGAAGTTACTCAAAATTCGTTCCGAGTGTGAAAATGCCGGGTCGACGGGCAATGGGCATGGCGTCGACGGAACCAAAGAGAGTGCGACGCGTAGCTCGACGACGTGGAGCATCTTCGAAGATCGCTTCGATTTCATGCCCGCCGTACAACCAATGTACCAGAGGCTGGCATTGTTTGGACGGATTTCGGTGAAGTGCAGTGTCATCGGATGGTCCGAGTTTTCGGCCAAGTCTGATTGTTTCCATGACTGCCTCCTTTTGTCGTTGACGACCAGCGAAGAAATGGCCACCGACTTGAACTTCTTGGGACATACGCGAGGAAATCAGTGAGAAGCTAAGACAAAGCTTGCAGACCCAGAGACAGAGAGAGAGAGCAATGAAGTAAAGTCCATCGGCCAGCGAAGAAAATGACGGTTTTGCAGATAAATCAGACAATTTGAAGGAAAGTCCAGCCTTGCAGCGGGCATCTTTGACTCTGAGGAAATAAATGGACCGATTGTCTGCAATTTGAAGCAATAAACACTTCCGCTGGTTACTTATTAGAGAGAGAAGATGTCGTCTTGATGCAAGCTCCTCGGGAGTATCGCGTTGTTTAAGAGGTGGTTTTGAGTGGACGGCATTTAGTGACCTGATGGTTGGCGTAGGAAGGTCAAACGGTGACCTTCTGTGAAGATTGCAGACCATCAAGTTCGTATCATAGAATTGTGGGTAGGGCATGATAGGCGAATGTATGAAACGCTGTATGAAATGTATGATCATTGGTTTTTTACAGAGTTAGTTAGAGTCGCAGTGCTATCGTTAAGCACTCTGCTGAGCAAACTAGCTGGCAACACAGGGTAATGGTAGCTGCCACCCGATGGCGCTTGCCATTGGGAAGCGTTGGAGTTAGCATAAATTACGATTATCTGAGTGTAATCAAGTCTAAAATGCGAGCATTATGCAAGAAATATTGTGGATTGTAGCAAATATCATTTTTGTTAGAATAGTATAGTTCATCGTTCGGTTTATTCCGCGAAGACAGTTTAACATTGGCGCTAAGACTTTGATTAAACATGTAGACCCAATTTTATTATACGTTTGCTGAGCCCAATCTCCATGTACATAACGTCTAATTCGAAATGGCCTTGACTAAATTTTGACAGGGTTGAGTGTTTGATTTTGCTAGACTGACTTGTAGACGGACTCGGTAGTGAGAGGGTTCCTTAAACGATCGAACGTCTGAATTGGGATTGCGAAATCGATTCATTTTCTACCACTTTGTAAAGAGGACCCATGCCTCGCTGTTCTTCGCCCTGACAATGTCGCAGCGCGGCCCTGACCACCTCATAACCGCTGTCATAAAGGGGGCCAAAAAGTCTAGCAAGACACCGGACTGACAAACGAAAGTAAAACGGATCCAATTTTCCAGGACTTAGCCAACCATTTCGGTGAAAGAGAACGATCATCAGTGGAAATGTGTTTTTTTTTTAAGGTTATATAAATTACCACCTGTGCACAAGCACCTTGTCATAGTGGAACGTGACGTCGCTATTCGAATTTCAAGGGGGGCACTGGAAAAAAAAAACACAACTCGCCCACGATTCATGGGTGTTTGAAATCCTAGAGTTTTTATCTAAGTTGGCCAGACAAAAGTTAGATTTGACGTTCGGATTGGCATTGGTAATTCCGTATCATTTAAATCACACAGCAACGCCGCGAGAATGGCATCGTGTGACGTCTCCAGCTAGAAAACACAAAAAGACGTCATCCAGAGCTTTTAAAGTCGGTGTAAGCCATGTCGCTACAGCAAGCCACGAGATAGGCGAGTAGCGAGTTGGATGTGAATGACTCAATCGCGTAGCTCAATTACCAGCGAGAATGTCGCTGCCACAATGGGCAGGGAAAAGAGTCGAGTGACTCTCGGCTCATTGCCGTCGTTGGTGCGCTAAGTGGCTTGTCAAATGTGAAAGACGTTTGTCGATCTGGAGGCCATCAACAATAATTATCCGCGGCCAATGTTTGGATTGACCGATGCGAGTGGTATTCGACGCGCAGCGGGAGCGGGCCATCGCAAAGAAGTCTGCGGAGGTGGTTTGCCGAAGAGGTGGAGGGTCGGTGGTCCATGGTTAGAGTCGCTCCACTGAACGCTGTCGTCATTATGTACGTTTAGAAGCGAAATTGTTGCGTTTTTTCTGCGTTTTTTCTTCAGGTTGAGGGTGCACTCGCTGGACCATTGAAGTGATGCGACCACCGTGATCGACCGCGTTCGATCAAGGAATCATTTCGGAGATCTTGCCAGACGTTTCTATCGATCGATACCGTGTTTGAATCGTCCATTATTCGATTATTAAAAACAATAAAGGAACGATGATTGAATCTACACGGTCCCATTGCAGCTGTCTGTTTTCTTTGATGGTGTCAAAAACTGTTACGAGAACGTCAGTTTAAATTGCTTAGAAGCCAGCGCGGAGCCGATGAAATTAATAACCCGATCGGAGGCATCTCGAACCAAAGGGCTGTCCTTTCGAATGATCGGCAATGGACCCTTTAGACAGACCTGAAGAGCTGCCCTGATTCCTGTATAGCTGGGTAATTGCACAACACAATGCGTCCTCGTATTTACATCGTCATCGCCGCCCGAGGTGTTGATTCGGGGTGGCACAGGTTAAATCAATTAATAGCACCTCCGGTAGTAATTCCGAGGAGGACGCCGTTGTGGCAATGTATTAATATCGGTTCAGTAATGGATAGACACCGTACAGACCATACAGCGTTCATCAATCTCCGATGGCTTTCTATGCCGCGATCCTCTATACACCTCACTTGTTAGCGGACTATTGTCTTCGCGAGGTGGTCGCTTTAATCAAGGCCCATTCTCTGATTGGACTGACTTAATTCGAGACGCGATCGCGGTGTGGCGGCGTTAAGAGTGTGAGAAGAGGGCAGCAGAAACGTCAGCTTGCTATTGATAGATTATCAGCGCAGCGAGATTGGGAGGCTGTGCATGGTGCTCCTTTGTTTTCCTTGGCAATGTTCTCTCGGGGGCTAATTAAACGAAGGTACGAGTTTAATAAAATGTTAATATTTTATTACCGCTCGGCTGGGAAGTAATTTGCATATAGTATAACTTGTGAGTTGTGAATACCGCCGAGGAATTCACATAGATTAGCAACTGTGGCTTAAACTAATGCAAAACGAGCATAGAAACCAAACGCAATATCTTTGAACCCGTCTTATTATAATCATCTACTCACAAATCTTAATAAATCTCAATAATTATTACAATCAGACTTAATTCGTAAGTCATTGGACTGTGTTTTTATCAAATACTAAATTATTTATGGCCCAGCAGAAAAAGCACATTTAATAGAACCAAAATCCAATGACTCCCAATCATTGTGACATGAACTGGAAAGTGGAAACTTCTCTACACCCTGTCCAACCCAATGTCAACCTCAAAGCATCTAGAAGAAACTGCTAGTCCCATTTTGCCAAGGTAACCCAAACAGCAAAGTCTTCAGTTGGCAACTGTTCTCCTTCGAGTGAAACAACGCCACGTGATGTCGTGTCGACTCTGAGAAAGCACACGAGTGTTCCCTCCGGGCCGTGTACGGCCGTCGAACACTGTGAGAGAGCGCCCCGGGCGAGCGCGGTGGAACTCGGTAGCTCGACGCTGGGGGAGTACGCGCTCTTGGCCCGCCGCGCTGCATTTTACTCTAATTGCCGGCAATAAAAGAAATAAAGTGGCAGTGAGAAATCGAGAACGATTTCGCTGGCTGCTGAACGCAAACTTGGCCTTTGGATTCCATTCCGATCGCTCTGGATTACTGGAAGACTCTCTGGAAGTGGTTCGATCTGTGCATGAGTATATGGCATTATTTTGATGGCTTAACTGCTACAAGTCACTTCGGTGCCTACATACGGCTCTAGACGCATGGATTAAAATCAAGGACCAATAATCTGATTAGAGTAGGTAAACCATGTTTATAGCGCTTGAACTTACGATTCGTTCAATAACCATCACGTGAGTTCCTCAAATTAAGTCACAAGCCAGCCAGTCAAAATCACTCTCATCGCGATGTATCCTCTCCCTTCGTCGAATCTCATGTAGGCGCCGGGTCGTGTTTACACTGCCGTGTTGATTCTGCCGACGGCTACCCCCGACCCTCCAATTACCCACCGATAGCCGCTAGACGGCGACACGGAGGCCACGGCTGAAGATATCGCTACCTTGCAGTAGGTCTGTCTGCGTTACCCCTTGGAAGGTAACACTTACTCCACGCAATGCTATAAAGACACCGTGCAATGTGGGAAGCGACGGCAATTCACGCGATCTGCATACCGTTTAGCTAAACGCGCTCGTTAGAAGACATAGTTTTAACAGTTTTAGTAGATTCCGGCTCTCTTTCTCTCGCTGGCGAGAAACACTTTTAACGAGTGCCGCGCTGCATTCTTTTTTTGGGGTTAAGATCGCCACGCTGGCTGCTGGTTGTTGGCGCCGAGCGGTGTGAGGAAATATATCACCGTGGTCGACCGCCGAACACCGACAGCCACGCCAGCTCCCGCGTGGTTTGCAGACTTTGTACCTCGCGAGGTCGCGCGCTTCGCCGGTAGATTAATGAGCGGGCACTGCATATTAGGGTAAGCACGAGCTGCATCCAGCGCGTCTGTTGGGTGGCCGACGGTGACATGCTTGCGCAGACTTCGCGTGGTTATGTTAAATATCAGGTTTAGTTTCCAATTACCAGTCGCGAGATATTGTCTTCGACGAAGTAGCGAGTTAACTCTACCTAGTAATGTGTTATCCTGCCCGGCGAGAATCTAGTGATACTTGTAAGAAACAAGGATTAGCTTCGAAAGAACCTCTGATTTCATTACCGTACCTTACACACACTTTCAGCCGAGTAGAGTTTCCATAAACACACAATTCGCGGTGACATGTGCGTAAAGCAAACTCTCTCTGCAGCGCTGGGAACATGTCGCTGCCAATAAATCGCGCTGCCTTCGCAAGTAAATTAAAATAATTAATGTGATACTGGCGTGCACGGCGTACGACGGATCTGTACGTACCATTTAAAAATTATAAATTAACTCGCCCTACCCGCCATGTAATTGCTTGTTGTTCTCGACTGTGTTGTGTTATATTATTCGTGGCCAGCGCAGATTTATTGCGCAAATCAATGCGGCGGCGGCCGTGTGTGTGTGTGTATGTGTGTAATGAGTGTAATGAGCGAGCGCGCGATTTTTGCCCGAGAAAACAGTTAAATCTGTCGAGATTTCGAAACATCTCAGTTATAATGGGAATGCAAATGGATTATTATACGAGCGCACATTTCATAGACGCCGTAAAGTCGCCTGTGTTCATGGATGTCGTTGCAGCGCGCGGCAATCCCATTATAGCAATCAACAATCGCTGGATTCCAAACGATATCGCTTGGTGCCAACTTTGTGCACTCGACAGGCACAACACATGGAAGTAGAGCTGTGCTGAAAAAAATCACAGTTTTTCGAAATATTTCGAAACGATCCGCGAATATGTGCAAGTCATCGATTTTCTCGTCATTGCACTGCGAATGTCGCACGATGCCGAGCGGATGATCGATGTCGATCCATCGATGCTGTCGATGGCGCTCAGTTGCCACACACGATGATCGAGGTGTGTCGATCGCCGATCGATTCGATAAACCGATTATTGGTTTAGTTCTGCTGTCGCGAGCGCAGCCGGGACAATTCCGAACCATCACGACCGGTCACGGAGAGACAGTTTTTGCTCCCCCATATCTGCAACTCACAATTTAGGGTATGTAGAACTCTGTCTGGTATCGTGAACTAACGTCTGGCGATCGGGGGCGAAGTCCAGTCGTATCGCGAGGAGTCTAGGTATGTCAAGTCGCACGGGGATGGCTCGTCGGGTCAGACCGGTGGGTGGGATTATGCCATCGAGAGTACAAAGTACATACGTGCGGGAATGCCTCGCTGGACGACGCCGAGGCCACTATGCCTGCTGCCTCTTTCTCCGTACGAACATTCGAGAGAGACCTGTAATTATTTGCTAGGCTGGACATTACCCTTCTCCCAACTTAATAGCCGATATTATCCGAACGGATCAAATGCCATGGCATATACCACGGACAAGCCACGATAGACGGACATATAACGTACTACTTTTATACACATTGGACTCATACAATTTATGAGACCATGGACTCTTGTTGTTGTTTTTTTTTCCTCTTGTTGGTACGTTTTTATAATTTCGAATTTGAGACGTTATCTATAGCGTGGAATTGGCCGAGAGAGAGAAAATTATTGCGGAAATACGCGATGATGATGATGATGATGATGACGACGACCACGAGGTTAACGCGGGCATATCTCTCCGAGCCTGAGAGAAAGACTCTGTCACAAACGAATTACAGGCGTAATTCCATCTCGACTGACTCTCGACCATTTATATGAGACCAATTTTTTTTTCAACTCTCTGCAATATAGAGTCCCATTCTCTTTTTATCGTGCTCGTGGCATATTGTTTGCATTGTTGCTTCGGTCGCAGATCGTTGCTAAGGAGCGTCCGTTTGTTAGCATGGCAATCAGCGATGGTCGGTAACGAACGGACCGGCGAGAGGTCTAATTGTGATCGGTCTCTGGCTTGCCAATCACGGGCGGCCCGCACCGCACACACCGACGACAAAACAATGTGGAAAACCGCCGACTGATTGGGAGGTCAGAAAGAAAGCAGCATTGCGGGCCAACTAGCGGCGGTCAACGCAATCCGTTCTGATTAGAATCGCAATTACGAATCGATTGAGAGATTGATAGAAAATTGTCCGACATAGAGAAAACGCACAGCGAAACGTTTTGGAGGGGACCAAGCCCATGGGACCCGAGAGAGCGTTTCCGGAATTGATGGCATATTGCCTTTGCCTGGGCGATGTCGCAATCATTTCAATTGCTGTCTGCAGTTTCTTCTACGACGAGATGAGACTGGGCATCGATTTCCGCTCCGAAGCTTTGGTACGACTATCCAAGAAGTTCTCACAGAGACGAGGCTAGGTGATCTTCGAAAGAGCAGAATAGATGTTTCAGGTTACAATGCATTCGAGCACAACCTATACTTTAGCAATGAACATGCGTATATATATAACCCTATGATTAATGGGTTGATCAGATTGGACCACTTAAATATGCCGGATGAGTTATGCTCTCGCTCGGGCAATCGCACTTTGATTGCATATGGACGGGGCATGCGCAAGATTAGTGTTTTGGCAAACTTTTTAACAACGCATAAGTATCAATAAATGGCATATGGGAGTTGGAAATTGAGCTATTTCGACTCTGTTGTTGTTTTAAGATGATTCTCTCATAGATGGGAATCTCTTCTGGCGAAGACGTATGGAAAATCGATTCAAATGAGTGTGCAGGCATGTTGGTACCACCGATTGTCTTTGATGAATGGGTCTGGTGTCTGGCGACGGAGTCGTTTGGTTGGAATTGTGCAACGTTTAGGAGCGCGACGTAAGCCGCGACGAATCGGTGCCGCCCCCGCGGTTGCGCTATCCGGAGCAGACGTCGCCCGCGGGGCTCGAACGGGGGACAAATTCGACGCGGACACGCACGCGAAATGTCGGGCCGGTGCGACGGACACTTCCGTGCATTTCGCGCAACGAGAGGCAGCGTTGTCCGCGGAGGAATTCTACGATGACGAGGCGTCGCTACCTTGCGATGATGCAGATCAGAATTTCCTTGATGATAGTTGATTAACTCGCATTTGCCTTTTCATACCAATTTGCGTCGAGATGGACTTCCGTAGTAATGTATTTTGAGGATAAAACCACCGGCAGAAGTGGCTGAAACACGGCCTTCTTGCTGTCTGTCCAGTCTGAATAGGTCCAGTCCATTGAGACATTTCAAAGGCCTCTTGAGCCATTGGTGGACGCTATACTGGAAACAAATTCACATATAGGGCTTTGAAATGGTACCTTTTCTCACGAGCTAGATTAAAATAGGTCAGAAACCTGTGCCTTTTCTTACTGGTAGTTCTAGTCCCAAAAATACTCGAACAAATGTAAGGACGTCTTGTTACGGATGTCGCAAGGTAATAATCCCAGGGTGATCCCAAGGTAATAATTTATAAATCAGAAAATGGTGAAACCTGGATGGTTTATCACGTATACTAACTGATGGTAGAACAATCCTCGTCTACGTTCATGATGACGATGACGTCCACGACGACGATGACGACGACAGCGGCGTCGTGGGTCGCGATATCGCGTGCTAGTGCACCAAGAGAGAGAGAGAGGCGTTGTCAAATTGCAATTGCCGCTGACGAAACCGCGCGCGCGTAATGAGCCCCGCAGCGCAATTGTCTCAATGCACACAACAATCGAGTTCCACCCGCACAGAGGAGGCCGTGGAAGTAAAAAAGCAGTCGGGGTGCTCGCTCGAGCGCCGCCCCCGCGCGCCGCGGCGGAAAAGTGTACTAATTACACGTTTCTTTCCGTGCGGCAAGCACGGCCGCCTTAATTGCACGTGTTTTCTACGGCGTTGCCACGGGTTGTAATTAGAATGCCTGTGCACGGCGACGTTATGGTATCCAAGGGGCATTGTCGTTGCCAGCGACCGATTCGGTTTTTGGTTGCCATCGTTACTAGCTTTGTTGCCAGAGACAGAGACAGAGACAGAGACAGAGACAGAACGAGAGAGGGCGAGGAGGTTAAGTCAAGGAAAAGGCTTGCGATTTTCTTATTGTATTTTTGCTAGAATCAAGGAAATTAACACAAATGTCAAACATCGTTTGAAAGTGTATGTTTACATTTGTAAAACGACTCGACAAATGATGATGATGATGATGATGACAATAATTACCGACTTAAACTCCTTTCATGCTCTTTAGAGGCTGACGTTGTCAGCCTGGAAACGATCTGGGTACGAACCCAGGACCTGCGTCGAGTTCAGTGACACAGATGCACCCGCCGACCGTCGGCGTCGTCTCCCAGAAGGGATAAAAAATCGCACTCATTTTCTAGTTGTCAACATGTCAAATAAAAAAACTCAAGGCGGACGCCGAGAGGTTGATGTTGGACGATGAGAGAGTCGCCTTCGAGAAAGCGATAAGTCTTCTGTGTGCAGTGTGCACGATCCACGCGGGTGTTTGTGTTTGAGGGGTCACCGCCGATGTCTTCAACATTTCACCGTGTCGGAGCGCACACCCACAACAGTTGACAATCGAATGCTGCTGTCAAATTTACTGCACTCCTGCATCATAGGTGCATCGGTGGCAATGGTAGCTGCCACCCGATGGCGCTCTCGACCGCCCGTTACAGTAAACCTCTAATAATGACAACACATGCACATCAATCGCTGAGGTTAGCATCAATGATGACTATTTGCGCGTAATCCAGTTTCAAATACGAGTTATCTTTGAGAAATAACGAAATTAAATTTGAGCCTAGCTGCATTTACCATTTTAGTCGGTATTATTTTGCGAAGACAGCTCCAAATTAGCTCTGGGACTTTGGCTTAACCTATAAACACAATAGTTTTCGATATGATCGCTACCCCAAGGAAAAAAAAACCCTATAATTTTGGAAACACGCAGAGTTGATTCTCGGCTCCCGAAGGCTGGTGAGAAAAGAAGTCCCTCTCGCGTGGGGGCCACTCGATGCGCATGAAGATATCGCGGCGTCGATTTTACTTACCACGTCCGATTTTCAAGATGTTCCCATTAATTATACAAACCTGGGCGTGTCGGGGTCGGCATCTTCAAATCATAATACTTAAATCTGTGTTCATCGTAAACTGAACGATACACCAAACAAACGTTGCGTGTAAATATCACGACGCATATCATAGTGAATTCAGCACTCACACACTCACGTGTGATCGTAATATATATAGTAAAACTAAAACGGCTTCGTACCGTTTAACAGAGATAATTGCTGTGGAATCCTCCTCGGCAGCATGCGACATCGCCGCGTAGTGGTGTGCAGTGGTAGAGAGGCACTTCTTCGCCTTGGTCGCTGTGCCAGCCTTCAGGTACTGGGCGTGGGAAAATTGGTAGCCGGCTGGGAGGCACGGCAGCCTAGGTTTCGTTTTCAATCCACCCTGCCTAGCGAACACATGTTATGGAACGGATTTGAAATTTAAATCGTTCTCCGAGGAAACAGAGCTGTCTGGAAGGCAGTGATGGTCGTAAACGTGTGCAGCTGTTTTCTGAAGCGTGGAAGCTCGATGACTCGATCGCAGGCCCTCGGGGCTAATCTAAGTCGAGTATGTCAGGAATGTGGTAATGAGAAGCTACGATTGGAATTATTCTGTCGATTTCTGATAGATTCGCGGTCCTTTAAGGCATACGTGTGACTCTCGTGCGACTCGACGCAAATACACACGTTACATATACTCTCTAATACATATAGATGCCTAGTAGTGGTCAAAGACTTCGTCATTAAAATAGATTTAAATTATTTAAAAGATAAATTAACATAAATTTGTCGGGTGTTTAGCGTCGGTCGCATAGTTTTGAAATCCACTCTCGCCCTTTTAGTGGCCCGGGTCTAAGTATATGCTCGTCTCGAGCTGCCATACAAACCGTATGCTAATCCCAAATGTTGTGTTTAATTTGTTTGATTCGATGGACATACATTGTAGGTAGCAGTAGAGTGCATCAAGATTCACACGCTTGCGGTGCTGGGTTCGCGTCTCGGTGGGTGCAGGGGGGAGAGGGGCATCGCTAAGTGAGCGTCCACGTCTCTGTACGCACAATCACACACGTGGCCAGTGCATGAAGGACGACACGGCGCCTCCACCGGTCGTCGGCGGTCACTCGCAGGTCGGCAGTGCCGAGATGCATGGTCACGCGGAGTTAATTGGTTCCCATGGGCTTCTTGGTTTTATTATCTCTTATATAATTTTTAAAATTTCATAAATATTTACGAAAAACGCTCGATTATAGCGAGAAATGCATAGCATGCGATTGGTGGAATTGCCGGCGGCTGGCGATTTGTTTCAGTTACACGCGAAAATGTTCTGGCGCTTCCGAATTATTCCTGGCGAGCTTGGATGCGCATGCGACGATTTTGTGGGATCGCAGCCCGATGGAAGATGTGCAAGAACTTTTGAAAGACTTTCATATCGTTCGAGGCCATGGTAATGGTGCAGATGTCCTCAAACCTGATGATACCCTGAAACGTATGTCTTGCTTGGGAAGCTACTGTTCACGGCTTCTTGTTATTAAAGCTAGGGGTCATGATAAAAAATATAACCAATTCGCTAAAGAAGATTTGAAAAAAAAAAGAAAAAAAAGCCTACCATGAGGAAAATGATAGAAACAAAAAAATTGACTTCTTAGTATGTGGCGTCTCTAATTGAAGCAGCGAACGCAATAAACTCTGCAACTTCGAAGTCACCTTCTAGAAAAACTCCTCTCCAAGGACAATGACACCTGTGAATACGGCACAACGCTAGTGTGGAAATGGGAAATTGTGCCATCGACGGGTCATCGACTATCGCGACCTCTCCGGCAGCTGCGCCGAAGATAAGGTGCCTTTCAACGCCATCCGACGGGGTCAGGAGGGCACCACAACAACGCGACACCGACTGGTATTCACGCACGCGCGCGCACGCATCTTGGCGTTGCGTCACCGCAGGCGTGGGTGACAATTACACGTGTGACGTCACTTGCCTGGAGGCGACGTTTTGACGTTGCGAATGTGATTGCGTCACGGCGATGCGCGTAAAGTACAGCATGCATTGTTGTTGAGTTGGTCGAGGCAGGGAATGGCTGATGCAGTTTAGGTTTCTGAATTCTGGCATAGATTGCCACGGGGGTTTGGTATTTTAAGCGACTCTTTAGATCAGAAGAAATACACAAATGGGTTGGCGTATTGGAAATACTGGTTCACGAGGGACTATCGAAGTCAAGCAGCATTGCGCTGGGTTAGGTACAGAATGGGTGACCATCATACACATGGTAATTTATTTTCGGGAGAGGTAGTAGGGATAAAGTTTTCAACAACTGTATCAGCTTTGCTTATCAACCTCTAGGCATTTTGGTCGGTCAGAAATCTTGTCCGAGCCTCGCCTTCGGAAGAAACGAAAGGCCGGTGGTCCCCTAGGTGCTCTTCGACAGGAGTAGGCTGTGTGCCGGCACCGGGATATTCTTCCTCCTTTCTATACAAGGTTAGGTTCATTGTCATGATCTTCATTTCCCCATGTTTACCGTCCCCATTTAGACCGGTTTCAAAAGATCAGTAATGTCTAAAAGTCGTAAAACACAGTAAGTCGTAAGTTACACCGTAAATCATCCAAAATAATCCTTTAGAGATATTATTAAGAAATGGTAATTATCGGTATTAGTTCCTATTTTTCACGATCGCGCTCGAAACGGTCACTTTTTCGACAGAGTTTTGCCGAAATGTCGACACAAGGTTGCCAACATCGTGCGACCGACGACGGCGCTTCTAGTGACGCGCGTTAAACGTTTCTAACACGCACTCTGACGCACCCACGCAAGCGTTCGACGTCACGGGCGGCAATCGACATGTCGAATCTGCCGGGGCTACCGATCGGAAGAGAGTTGAACGCTCGGACTTGTTTCTCGGAGTCGGCGGCCGTCCGCCCGCCCGCTACCGGCGGCGACGTTGACGACGAGTTCAGAAGTTCACTAGTGGCTGGCCTGTTTCACCCGCATGTGTGTCTGTGTGTGGAGACGGGTGGTCGCAACGTAATCCCAAGAGTGGCACATCGAGCGATCTAGACCGGCCATTGTTATGTGGGAGACAAATGCAGCCCGAGGGTGCACTATGCGACTAACGATGCGGAGATCTAGAAGTTGGAGGAGTGAAAGCTATATTATGTAGAGTGGCCGTGGCCTTATTGCTGCTGTCGGCGCGATTTTTACATCGATTCGTTTATTTTTTTTTATTACACATATGTTTAATTTCTCGTAATGTGAGGCATGTATGGTTTGGTAAGAGTTGCTTCTTGCAATATGGGGTCGCGCTTTCTAGAGCACATTTCGGCCCGGGTTTGAATGATTGGACAAGCAATGCCTTTTAAACTGCAATGCATGTTAAAATGTTTGTAGTGAATTTCGGTCCGGTGAAAGAGATTTAATTACTTTGGGAATCTGACACGTCGAAACGTTAAAAGAAAACTATTTCTAGGCGAAGATAAAAGAGGCTGAGACTTGTACTGCGTGTTTGTACGTGAATCACATTCTCTGGCCGACAGAATAAATAAATTTCGTCCTGAACGCGTTTGTAAATCTTGTCGGAATAAGGATGTGGATGACTTGCCGTTTTATTTGACGGGATTGTTTGGTTGGACTCACCAAGCCGGGGTTGTAAACTGCAGCACAGAGCCGCTGAGGAATTCGGAACCGTTTCACAAGCCGTAGAAATAGTAGGACAGATTTGGAGTCATCGTGAGCTAACAGTGGTACGTGGAGGCGCCAAAGATTGCGCGCCGAATTCAAACTAACCAGGATGAAGCAATCACGCTTTGCAGCGGCGAAGTGTTACCAACGATTCGCTACGCGCCTCAGCAAAAGAACGGACAAAAAAATTAGATATTTTAATACAATACGTAATAATGACATTAGGCAGGTAACGGATTTGTGATACTCGATTCCTGTTCGGAATTTTTTTGTGTGGAGGTCTTTGAGAGTGAATTCACGGCCACGGCAACTGCCGGCCAAGGCCTCGTGAGTCAAGTGCTTACACACTGCCCCATTGCCCGATCTAGACGCTACACTCCGACGTCGTCCACGTTTAGCATGCAGGCACAAGACCAGCGTCTATGCGAGCTCGTCGCCCTCGCCATCAATGCACGGCGATTGTTCCTTGGCATTAAAATACGCTGTGTTCAAACACCTGTAACTTTTGCTTTCTGCATACGTGTTTTTCGAATAGGTCGAATGGTTTTACATGTCGGAAACACAGCTGGTCGTCTGAGTTCACCGGAGTTAAGCTACACTGCGCCGAGTTAGATATTGGATGGGTTACCGTTTCTGTTTGGTATACAGGTTAGAGGGATTGAAGTTGATAACGCAACTTGCTTGCTTTGGTGACCCTATACCGCCTTCTAGACTAGGTTTATAGCTTCACCATCTTCATCTTTACCACCCACCTAATCACCGACGCCATTAGATCAGTGCAACACGACCTGTTGTCAAGACAGTGCGTCGTTAAACACAAGAAAACAATCGTTTTGAATGCGCGCGAGCGCGGCAACTCCAGCAAGCGTGTATCTCCGTCGTCGGTTTCGTAATCGCCGTGGTCGGGTATTAATCACCTTAGTGTCCAGTCACAGCAATATACGATTTGTAAATTATCTCTCCTCGTTGATTTCCAACTCATTGTTCGGCCGCCCGTTTATGTGTGTGCACAAGCGACTTAGTCATGCAGCAATAAAACGGAAAATAAATTATACGATATGCCGATAATGCAAATATGTATTAATTTAATCTATTACTGTGCACAGAAATGCATACAGCACTTATCGCCGAGGCGCGCTTTTATGTATTTGTCTCGTACTTAGCACAAAATGCAGTCGCTTGAAATGCATCCGGGGATAAGGTTGCCAATACCTCGGGTGCACACATAGTTGCAGAATGCAGATCCGGCTGCAGCAACAGCACCACCAAGAGTCGACAGCTTTAACGAGAATGCAGTGAGTTTTTTTATAACGTCGTTGTCATTGTGGCAGGATCTTGTAAAATTCATTGCGCGTGTTCTTTACCAGCGAGTTGAGTAACAATTTGACGTGCTCGTGCTTGGAATAGGTGCTCTATACGAGCTTCAAGTGACATACTGTGCAGCCGGGAGAGAAGAGGGTGCCGATTTGAAGCTACAATTACTCAAAACCATGGAATCTGTAGTGGACTAGTCGAAACGTCCTTCTGGAGGGACACACTTTTCGTTCTTTCCAGGATTTGGGCGTTGGAAGAACAGGATCAGAACGTCACGTCAAGTCTTGATGAAAATGATTGTGAACTATCAATTGACATTTGCTGACCTTAGCGTGTGATACTCGTTGTTGCAGGTTCGACGCCAGCAAGTCAACGAAGGGCGCCAGCAAGCTGCGCAGGGACCTGATCAACGCGGAGATCGCCAACCTGCGCGACCTGCTGCCGCTGCCACCGTCCACCAGGCAGCGCCTATCGCAGTTGCAGCTGATGGCGCTGGTCTGTGTCTACGTGAGGAAAGCCAACTACTTTCAGCAAGGTAGGGTGCAGCAGACACTTTAATACTAAGCATGTTGGTACTGGTATTTTGGGTCACTAGCAATTTGACAGGACACAAAACGATCTTATCTAACACTGGAAAATAAGAAAGAATGCACAATTTGACTTTCTCAGAAGTTTTCCTCTTAATTTGCAAGTATTTCCTAGCGTGGGGCAAGAAGAGTTCCTTGATTTAACTGGTGCTGCTGTTTGGCTTGCCATAGAACCATTCTTATATACTGCAGTGGCATTGTAATGGAAAGTGACATTTTTCGTGTTTTGAAATGCACAATGTAATTTGTTCTACCCTGATCAATTCTTCGATTCAGAAAAATTAAATTGCTACAGGGAAGTTATGATTTGGTAATAATCAGAACTAGCCTGTTGCCTGGGAAAGTTTAATGCATTACATTGATTGATGTTCTTGAGTTGCCAGAGTTGTAAATCTCGAACGCTAAAACTGTTTTAATCAAATTCTAATTTTCTATCACACACAAAAATGCCTACATTACAGAGCAATTACTTGCCCTACCCATTGCGACTCTAAGTTTTACGTGCATGTACATCGCCCGCGCTTTGCCATGAGACCATTCGTTCAAGGCATGCACCGACCCGAGCCACGGTACGACACAGTGTGCAAGTCCATTCCATCCGAAGCCAAACATAACCAAAGGGCTCTTACTCATAAATGTCATCGCGCCCGAGGGCAACCATTACTTAAATGAGGCTCGACCGTCGACATGACATGCCAGAGAGTGTACCGCAACGGTCGACCTATATGGTCTTCGAAGTCCACAAAAACTCTCTCGAAGGCCAACGATGCATAACCGCATAAAATCTCTGCCCATCGTCATTGTAGACGACGACCGAGAAAAGTTCAAAATATTTATATTTGAGAAAACATTTACCATACTGGTTATAGTTTCTGACCCCGTGGCACTGGCGCGGGTAGCGACTTATTAGAAGGCATGTAATAGGTGAGATCCCGTACCATGATATTTAATACAAGCGTATACCTTCAACCATACAACGAAGGTCGACCTGCGCGCTGGATTAGCTATATTTTAATATTATTATAAGATGTCTCGTCGACTTTGTGAACATCTTCTTTTAACTTCTCTCTTTCTATATAATTAGTGATGCCCGCTTTTTTATTTTCCCGAACTGCCTCGTCATGTTAATATTGGTACACTACATGTGTTCGCTGGCCGGTTCCCCCCCCCGCCCCGCGTTCTAAGCCCTCGTGTTACCCCGTGATAAAAGGCACAGCGGACAGGTGTGAATGCGGTATGTGTGAAAATATGTGTGGTGTGTGTGTGTTGTTGTGAGAACGCTCGAAGACTCATTTTGCTTTTTGAGATTTGATTTTGGTCGTCGTCGTCGTCGTTTTTTTGTATCATCGCGTTCGGATGAATATATAATGCACGTGAAGGTTCTGTAAGCGGCGCGGCTGCGTCATAACCCTTTGTACACACTCGTTTTGTCCGCGGAGACGTTGCTTTGCCTTGCCGGACGGACCGGCGCGCCGTTTCCCGTGATTGATGGCTTTTTAAGCAGAGTGCCCATGCACACGTTGTGGACGCTACTCCTCCTCGGATTCACTTTGGGGTCCGCGTCTACGGCTGGCCCGAGACTCGGCTAACTACCAAACGATTTGAGGAAACTGAGTAGACGTGGTTTCCCATGCGAGCGGCAAACTCAAAACAAACTTGGCCTTTTCCGTGGCTTGTCCATTCTGTTTTTTGCTCGGGCTCATTTGGTTTAATCCGTTAATTGCAAATTGATTAATCACACACTCTAAAATCTCTTCTAGCAACGAGTTTGTACTAAGCATTTGGAACTTCTCGTGTGACAAAGTATATACTTACAAGCAAAGAGAGACGGGGAGTTCGGGACAAGAATTTTTCGTTTTTAAATTAATTTTTGCTTAGTGAAATGCTGCTCGGGAGTGCTCCTTGATTTTGTTTAAATAGATAACCTGTAAGTTAAGTGAAAGATAACCCTGGGTCCGAGTTACGTTCTTTGGAACTTGGACAATGAGGATGACTTTGGATCCAAAAAGCGCGCGTTCTCGGTCTGCTGAATGCACAACATGGAGTCAAAAGCGCCAACGCACAGCGCAGCCGCAGACTGATCGGGACAATTTGTCAAAGAGGCTGTGCCCCTAATCCTGCGCGTGACTGATGATGATATGCGCCTTTGTGCGCAGCAATCCGGTGGGCGAACGACGCTCGTTTGTTCACTTGATAAAGAGAGGGCTTATGCAGACTGACTGCAGAGCATTAATTATTCTGTTGGGGCTTTTCCACAAATATCAAAGACTTGCCAAGAAGCTCTCGCGATGCTTTCATGGTAGCTTGATGAGGAAACGCCGAGACTTGAAAGACTTGAAGCAGATGATGAAAATAGTTTGGTGGGCAGCAATCTGCATTGAAATTCAATCCCAGCATACTATTTAGATTAAAGTGTGTTTCTTGATGACCCGTGGATTACCAGCCGGGTCGAAACTGAACTCTTCGCGGTTGGGTGTCACTTCATTTTCACTGTCTGAGTGGTCAGAGCTGCCCTTTGCACTCTCGTCTACATCAGAACGGACGTCGCGCTACGCGGAAACGGCGACGCAACGTTTCACTTCTGCCAGATTCGGCACTCAGATGCCAACCGAGTCTCGAGTTTCGGGCAGCGCCTTGGACCCATGTCCTCGTCGCATGTAACTCTCGTGTAGTGTGGGTGTGTTAAATGAATCTCTGTCTGTTGGTGTCCCACATCGACTTGCGTTGTGAATCTCCCCTGCGTTATTGCCCTTTGTATTTTATATTTAATTTACTGGTACTGCTATGGCCACTTCAAAAGGACATTCGATAACCAAGTGCGTGTTTTAAGGTTTGGCAACAGTTTAAAAAAATTGTATGATAACAATTATAAAAAATAAAAATGGTTATACCGCTAATTTTCATTTTGATCGGCAAGACATTTTGATGTCATCAAAACATGTATACACAAGTTTACAATGAGACAAGTAGGTAGGTACATACTATTCCGCCAAGTTTTTGAACCGCCTATACTAACAAAAAAAATATATAGTAGTAATTTTATTATTATGAACACTATAACCGTCTCAAAAATTGATGTCCAAACGGAGACATACATTTTTGAGACGGTTAAAGTGTTCATAAGCAAGCGTTTGCAATTTTAATAAGATTTCAACCTATCTAGCAGTAATATTTTAAAGCTTGGCTTTTGCGAGGCCATTGAAAAGCTTTTGATTTTCGATAATTGTGTATCGCCTGAAGATCTTTGGTATCTAACGCAATGATAACAGGTGGCTGGATTTGTCTGAGTTGAGTAAAAAATTTAAAGACAATTAAAACGTTACAGAGCTAGCGAAGAGCGTTCTTCTGTAAGACAAACTGCCTTAGCGAATGGGTCGGGGATGAAAATGGTGGATGAGAGTTTTTAATGATATTTTTGGACCACTATATTCCAGTGCAACGAGTTAGTCATCAAAGTGTAACAGCCAAAAAAGTCAGCAATCATTTTTTTTACGCGAGTGAGCATTGAAATGCATGTCCCGCGCATTGAGCTCTCCGTTATGCCAGCTCCTCTCCTGTCCGTGCGTTCAGGTCTACACAATCTCCAAGTTGCGTTCACTGCCTCAAAGACTGGCAAACGCCTCTCTAACGCACGCTACACACACAAACCACAACGCGAAGGCGTTTTTGTAGAGTTAGCTTAATGGTGCCGATCATTTCTCAGCCATCCTCCTCCGACACACACGTATCTGCAGCGAGCCGTCTCATCTTCACCCACATGGACTCATTACTCATCTGCCGGTGCGCCTCAAGAGGTTAACACCTCCAAGGTGATGTTGCTGGCTGCCCGGGCCGACCCTGCCTTGCTCCTCAAGGGTGGACACTGACTAACACGCGTCAGGTTTGACGTCTACGGAGATGCGACTAGATTGATGAGCACAATAAGTCCACCATTCTCACACACATTCGTGTATATGGGTACATAGACATATACACTTAACAATTAAGAATAACATAGCCTAACAAGCGGTTAATAATGAATTGCGCTTCGGGTGATTGTACCGATGCTTGTGAACGGAGATTAGTGAATAGCGAGACGGCGCAGGGGTCCGAAAAGTCGGCTAGTTACCGCGTCGAGGATGAAAGAGATGTAATTAAATTTCGATGAGATTGTCCGCCCATTTTGTGGATCGGCCCGGTGTGCTAAGCGTGACATTTAAATGAAATTAGAATCTTAATCAGTTTTGATTTCAGACCATTGCAGTCCGTTACAGAGCTCTAGCACTGCGATTGGTTATCTGGTTGTAGATGTGTGTTGGAGATTTCCTCTGCCGGTGCGACCCGTTTTGTGCTCGCGGTGGGCCTTGTTTTCAACACCCCTGAGCGTTCCGGCAACGCATGCGCGCCAAGCGTTTTCTACACGTACCGCGAGTTCTGGCGCGCTAATTAACCCATGACAAATTATCGCCTTCTATAGTCCCCGGAGTGTCCGGTGCGCGCGCATCTTGTGATTTATGCGTCTCGTTGCCCCAGCAACAACAAACGACCATCAAACGTGTAACCTCACTGTGGCAAAGAGATCCGGATTATATACCCGGGGAAAACAATTAATTAAATTTCGCGCGCTCGTGCGTATGTAGGTACAGTTAATTTTTGCGCCCGAGTCGAGTGCGCCTCGAGTGGCCTCTGTGCATTTCCCACGGAGTCCCATTCATTCATCTACTGCAGCGGGGCACACAATCGATCCAATGCGATCACAATCGGCCGGCGAGATGGATTTTCTCAATCAATTTAAATTCTTGTTAGTTGCGATTGATTATTTTTTGTCCGTCTTGCTGTTAATCGAATTAATCCTGTTCGAATATCAATCACAATCGGAGCGCTCGGCCAGGCCACCCACAAAGACGAGCTCTCTTGGATCCCTCGAAGCAGCACCAATGGCTAGCTGCGCATCTCGGGGAGGACTCGTCCGTCGATACCTACTACAGCCTGTCCGTACGCGCCATTTCACAACGGCAACGAATTGATTTCCAAACCCGAACTGCATACCATTGCTATTGCATATCCACTCATACGTTTTGAAACCTGTGATAATTAGTTAACACACGGAATGACAGCAAAAATCCACTGTTTTTCAACATTGAAATCGATTAGCCGGTTATTGGTAGAGCAGTGTGGAATTCCGATCGGTGAAAACGTTTTCAGTGTCATGGCGGGCCGACGCGGCGATTTGTAATCGTCGTCCCCCGCGAGTCGTGGCGCTCGGACGTTGTCATTGATCACCGCCGTCGAGGCGTTGCGAGTGTGTTCCACATGCGATCGACGGCCAAGGCGGCGGTATACCGATATCGATCTCGCCGCGGTCGGACCACTTCGAAGCCACGTGCGCCCTGCCCGATCTAATTGACCGCGAGGAGCGACGCTTCGTTAAGCAACACGCTTGCTTCGTTAAGCAGCGCTCGTTGGCGATTACCAATTCACTAAAGCGAGTGACGAGAACGCACTAAAAAATGACGTCCGCCCAACAAATCTGTCGGTCTAACGAGACTCAATCATCAACACCTCTAACCTATTGTTTGCTCAGAGACCTCCCATTTTTCACACAGCTCTTAAACGCCAAGAAAACACTCACCGACCACGTCCAGAAACGCTACCGTTTCGAGAGAAAAAAAAAACAGTCACAAAAAATAGAAGAAAATTACTGTTATTTACCAACCATTAATAGCTTGTAAAATTTTCCATTCACTATTTAAATAAAAAAATGAAATGTCTCTCTTGACTCTGTCTGGCTGTGGTCTCGGACGTAAGGCGTACGACGCGGACCCCAAATCGCGGGCCGCCGGCCGACGACGCGGTCGCGGGGGCTAAGTGGACGAGTCAACAAGCGGGCTACAACGGGCACCACGGTGACAACGAGCTGTTAGCGCGACCGTCTCCTTCCCGCCGGCCATTAGCGAGTGCAGTTAGCACCCTCTTGCTAACCAGTTCACTGGGTGCTGGCCGTTGACATGCCTTACATCAGCGAAGTCGGCGAGCGAACTGGATCGCAACTGGCATTGGGTTTACAGGTTCAGTTTCAGTCTCAGCGCATAATGTCAAATTGCCTTCGCGAAAAATTCCGACCGATCAACTACTATCCCTATTGACGAAATGAGGGGTTGTTGCCAGATGGAGTCACCGTCGTTTAACATTAAGGCTGGGACTGTCGTTAAACCTATGCACCCAATGCTACTAGAAATGATGCGAAAGACTCAGACTTTATTTGAAAAAAAGAGAGCAAATAGCACAAACAAATTCCCCATCAAACTGATTATTTCTGTTCGGTCAGGTAAATATATTTAAGATACCATTCAAATGCGAAATGTTCGGTCATCATTCTCTTTATACAGTGGTATTTGTGGAAATGTGACTCGGATAAAAGAAGATACCTGTCATCCAAAACACATCGATGGGTAACATTGACTGCATGGTATTGACGTGTCTCATTTTTCAAGGCCAAGCACATTTCCACCGAAACAAAATAGGAAAATGAAAGATTTTTTCCTGATATTTTGAAACTATATGATATGTGTAATCATTGATTCGCCTCCACAACGGCGCCGAGTTCTACGAGTCTGGTCAACAAGACACGCCTAAATACCCATGTTCAACGCCTCTCCTCGCGACGCTCCATCGCCGACCACCGGACGACGTTGTTGGCTTTGTGGAGGGCGACACAGTTTGCTTGGCAACGCACGGACGGCGACGCAGTCTGGTCACGGGACGTTCACTCATCGCTGGTGCCGACCATCAAACTGTGGAAAACGACGCCTGCTTGTCCTGGGCGACCACAGTGCGAGAACCTCCCTAATTGTCAAACGCCTACAGATCATTTACCATCTCACAATGATGCAGTGCTTCAAAGTTGGACTTGCCATCCCTGAATTCGGCAAACGCTTGCATATTTACCAAGATTTTGCAATGTTTTTAGACATTGTCAATGACCAGCCTTTCGACTAGGAGGTCCAATTTTTTGGCAGGGCCACTAGCATTGAGTTACTAAGCCCTTTGAGAACTACAAACCCTTCATTAAAAAGCTTTTTAACTTGAAACCCACAACTATAAGCTGAAGAAACTGAAGCTGAGGTTTTGGAATTAGTACTGTACGAGGCAGAGTGAACCCTTGGGTGATAGTGACACTGCTAAGGCCTCGGTTCATATCGACGTCTCTCCATGGAGGAGTGTCTCCGCTCAACCTCGGCGCCACGACCAAGTCGTGAAGAAGCATCATCCTCGACCGAACCACGCGCCAGCTCACTGATAATAATGAATGCGTCTCATTACGCCGTCAAGACACCCGAATGACACTCATTACAAGTCGATTGTTGGTACGCGGCGATTGCAATTGAGCGCCGTAAAGGTACGGGTATCTCATACACAGTGCGGTACCCGGCATGGCATTCAATAAGGCCGTGTGATACGAACAACAAAACAATATTTGTCTTTGCTCTTTTACGAAACGGGTAAAACATGTCTGCGGCAAAAAACTATCATTATGCCCCGATTGGAGCTTCTTGATTGTATTGCCAGAGCGGCGTCACAGCGCACGGAGTGCCGTACCGGGCTGCGCGGCTGCGCGACTGCGCGGTACACATCAATCGCTGCGTATATAGACATAGAAGTGTGTCATTACAGCTTGTATTAATTAGGAGATGATTGCACGGGGCATGGTCGTACAGACGTGGATTAAGTGTATTTACAGATGTGGATGGATGTTGCAGAGAATGGTGAGGGGCGCCGAGGTGGAGGGGAATGAAACTAGTATAAGCTGGCAGCCGCGGAAAATGCAGGATTGAAATGCGGAAAATGCAGTGAGGCTCGATCGTTCATGAACTAAACGAGTGCAAAAAGCTCATCATATAAACGTCGGTGTGGCGTGCTAAGGTTAACAGTTGCGTTTACTGACTTTGTTGTAAATTATAGCAAAATCAATCCTGTTTTTCTCTGCAATCGCGCGCAAAAAGCGAAGCGAAAAAATCGAAGCGTATAATTTTGTAATTACGTGTGTAGCTGGATGCAGTGGTTTAACTACCTGACCGATTAAAACGCAGCAGCAAAATGATTTTCTTCTGGGAAAACTGTTTTGACCCTTGACCGAGTCACGAGTGCGTCTCTGCGAGCACGTCCCCGCGGTGGTGGGTACGGGCCGTCGCTTTGCATTGTCCGATGCATTGTGCACCGTGGTCCGGCAAAGACTCCCGAATCCGCGAGTTGCTATGGCGGACGTGCCGGCTACAGTGGCCCCGAGAGAGGCGAAAGAAAGGCGGCTGGCCGGGCCTAATTACTGGGCATTATTCTGTTTAATTAGCCACCCACTGCTTTCTAGCGAGATGCCATCGAGCAGCAGGCTTCCGGGGTTTTCTTTCTTTGGCGCAGGCTTGCTACTCGGCTCTGTCCGTGCTGACTTGCCGATTTCCCGAAATGTGCAGCGTTTGTATTTTGTGTCAGTCGAAAAGCATTTTGGGTTTTTGTTTTTTTAGCTCTGGAGTCAAGCCGAACTGTTTAGACGTGAAACGAGTGCGATTTCACAAGCTTTATAGAGAAATACTTTTGATTGATATATAAAACTTTCTGAATTTGCTTCACAACAGATTTCTGACGGTTAACGACGAGTGCATTATGAACGTTATATAGCTTTCAACGCTGAGAGACGAGTTTCACTGAGATGGGCCATTACGTAAAGTATCTGATCGAATAGAGCCGCAAAAAAAAAGTAGATCATGTCCGTGGAGCATGTTCTATTCAATTAGAGACATCTATTATAGTATAATGTTCAAAAAGGACACCGATAGTTAGGCAAAAAAGCCCGCGCTGTGTTCCTGGTATGGCGACTAAGACTGTGGCTGAGTTCTTGGTTGACTTTGAAAATTAATGGTCGGCAACGGTGCCCGGTGTGACCAACCGGCATTAGAGTTTTAGCCCTGGCCGCCGTATATCGCAACTAATCGGCGATATGCGGTAGAGAGAGACACACCGAGATACGGACGCCGCGAGAGCGACAAGGACGGGCGGAGAAAAACGGTCGCGATCTCGGGCTAATATGAGTTCACACCATTACCTGGTGGCCGGTCGGGTAACTAAACACGTGTATGGTGCTGACGCGTCGAGATGGACCGAAATCTCTCACCGAACACAAAAACGACGACGACAACCCGCGTGGTCGGAGAGTGAGAGAGGAAAAAACGGTTTTGTTTCTCGTTTAAGACTCACTGACTTTCAGTTTAATAGTAAACGTCACCACCACACATACAGCTACTAACGATTTAATTTTTTACTCGAGCTTAATTGTGATTGTTCAATGTTTCTCTTCACCAGCATCACTTCAACGTCGTCGTCGTCGTCGTAGTCGTCAACGTTGGACTTTTTTCGTAACGTAATTTATTTCTCCGCACCAAAAAGTCCGAATTATTTTGTTGTTTTTACCCGAGTTACTTTTGTGATGGCGGAGCAGCGCTGCACTGCCGAGTTTTTTTTCCCCTGAAATAAGTCTGAGAAAAGCGAGTCGATCCGAGGACCAGCTGAGATCCATCGCGTCGGGACCTGCAAACAGCTGTTGTCCACTGCCGCCGAGATCCGGGTTCGATCAACGAATCAATCAATTCGACATCAAGAACGCAAACACGCTAAAAATGTAATTACTACCTTGTGCACCTAGAAATATTGACAAATCAAATCATTCCTGGAAACTCTTTCGACGCTTCCGTCTCTCAGGCTACGAGGTAAACGTTACCATTAGCCAGGCGTCAATCAGAGTCCTCGTCGGTCGTCAGTGGGGGCAGGACGGAATGCAGATTTCTCGGTAAATTCATTGATCGACGGGCGATGATTGAGCGCAATCATCTCTTCGGCAGATGATCTCGCCAAGATCTGGATCTCTAATGGAGAGTCCCGACAGTCGGGGCGATAAGCAAGATAAGCAACGAGCGACCATTGTCGAGAGGTTCGTTATCACCGTGCTTGGTAAACATAATGTTGTGATCGGGACAACGCTCGTTCCGGGAACCACAACAAAGAGAGCACGGCGCTGATCATTCTCACAGCCAGACAATACCGTACAAACGAAAAAGTTCTGAATCGGGTGCAATTCGCGATTTCTCAGTGTCCCAAATGTTGTGTATATCCTGTGTGAGGCTGCGTGATTATTACCATAATGACGGTTATAGATGGAAGTTAGTCAGCCGTTAAAATAATAAATTGCTACTTTATGAGGGTACAGCTCAGTTCGGCCTCGGGGCATCCGAATTACTACAAACAGTAGCTGCTGCTGCCACTCGTTGCTGCCGCTGCGGTGGGAAAGCTTTTTGGACCAATAAAAAAACATTCAGAAAATTCTTCCCAATTACTGACATGTATTATTTTAGATGTTGCTCTCATCGCTCCATGACCCGGAGTTATTTTTCAAAGTCACTTCATCGCTGTGCCGTTCGAAGAAGAAGCAGCGCGAAGAAGAAGATGATGATGATGAAGATGATGATGCCATGTGGACCATTTCGCTGTTGGCTAGCAAATAGTCATCACCGTCGCTCGCTGACAGGCTGCAATGATTCAATATATCGCAGCTCAACGTGCATCAACGTGCGATGGAAACAGAAAGAAAAAAATCCTGACTATTTGTTGAAATAATTATACACACACACAACTATGTGAGGTTTTTTAATATCGTATTTATCAATCATTAGTGGTAAACTATGTATCAATTATGATTCGAATGGCACACCATTATGAGCTGCGCTCTATGTTTATTCGAGTTGAAAAGCTGTCCAATCTTTTGACGTCTGCGCCTGTCTGCAGTCGAGCAACGATGCTGCAGCTACACTAATTGATGTAAATTGCTCTGTACACGTTTATTGATTGTACAGAGAGTTATTTCATTATGTGTAGCGATGTGTTAGTTTGCACTAATGAATTATTTCTCAGCGATGCATCTGTCTATGTTATAGTAGTTCAGCAGGGGAAAAAAATTGAAACTATTTTTGCAAACAAAAAGAACTCTGCACTAGGCATGTCAATCATCTTTATACATGCATGTGCAATGTGTGGGGTGCAAAAACGCATAAATGCAATCCTCCGTCTTTCTCTCTCTCTCTCTCAAACACACACACACACCCTGCACCCATGTGTGAGATTTTCAAAGCAAACTGCATACAGATCGCTGCACGATCGCAAACCTTATTTTAGTCTTTTTGCTGTAGGATTGGCGAAAAAAAGTGCAAATAACAAAAACGTTGCTACGCTATACACAACACCGAGAATATTAATCAATCCCAGGCTAAAGTTTTGCCGTTCATTATTTCGCATTACATTTGATAAATGTGTTAATTTAATCACGTATATGATGGATAATAATTATATATTGCTCAGATCGCACTGCAGCGCGTTATGGTGCACTGCATATGCAGATCAATCATAGTGCACCCCCACCTTCTCGGCTGCTGCATCCTTTGCAATGTGCAACAGGAAAGTGTATTGGTGAGGTGCAATCATGCACTGACCAATTGACCCCTAGCTATGAGGATTTGCAGTGTAGTCGATGGTTAGACTGTCCAGTGCATTGAGCAGACATAACCATCATCAGTACCATCTCATCCAGTATTCGAATCCAAATTTGGGAGGGTTTATGGCTTGAATAGTTGAATATCTAAGTGAAAGATTACTTGTTTTATGATATTTTTATTTCAAGACTGCGGGAGAGTTTTTTTAACCAATTAGCGCATGCCATTTCATGAAGATACAATCTCATAACGTCTATTAATAATCATTGCGATCGTTTCTCGATATTATGGGTACACAGTTTAAAAAAATTGAAAACATGGAGATCTCTTTATGCCACAAGGAGATGTTTCTCTGCAAATTGCCAGGTACGAGCCAGCGGAGGGAAAAAAGACCTTCGGCCGCAAAAAATCTCTTTCTCGCGTGAAAATGCAAAAGAATCGTTCTGAGCGATGTGTAAGTGAGTGTGTGTTCACACGGTGCATGCATGGGGGGAACCACGCCGACGCCAGCCACAGAGGGCAGTCCATCTTCATCAGCGCTGACCACCGACAACTACTTGACGAATAAAAATCTCTGCATGTGTTAACGCCGAGAGCAAATACACGTAGACCATTCTTGGCGTGCATGGGAGAGTTAGCAGTCCACCCGTAGCGTTTGCACCCAGAGCTCCTTTTTTTTTAGGCCATCACCAGAGTCTTTCACAAGCGACAAGCGAGTGAATCAATATTGAATGATGTACTCACACAAAAGCGAGGGTTAAAACGAGAAGCGATGCGACAATGCGAACATGCCACGCAGCTAAAGGTTACCTACGTTTCCAATCACAGTTTCATGATTACCTACTCGTAAAGAAAAGAAGACACGCTTTATAAATACAACTCTAGGGAGCACATAAAAATAAATGAACTGGCAAACGGTATTATGCCAGTGCAACGTGGTTTTTCTTGTCGCCGCATACATGGACGTTGGTACCCATACCTCCGAGTCCGGCGAGCAATGGGTACAGCCGCACGAGATGCGGAGCTGCGACCAGCTGATAATCAAACTCGAATTAACTAGAAATCGCTCGTTTTATTTCTTCATGGGATATAAAATGGAAGTCACTTTCGCGTATCTGATGATAGATCCTCCCAGCCACCGTCGACTTATACATAATGCTTGCCGATTTGGCTGCTAGTCTGATCGTATGAGCTCCAACTATACACAGCCGATGCGGATAAAATCTTACAGTGCAGAGGAAATCTACGTTTTACTTATGGATGTGGCAAGTCGCTGTAACGTAGACTACTTAACGGCTGAAGTCGGAGATCTATAACGAATCGTCGGAAACGGCTTGTGGTAAGCTCAATGCGAGGTACAGCGAGCAAAATGTTTAATTGCAAAAATTTCCTTCGCTGCTCTCTGTGTACCAACATTTTTTTCTCGCCACTGCGAAGGCTTTTTCCTGCCCGCATTTTCCCACAGTCTGCGCGGCTGCGCACGGCTTTCGGAGGCGATTCGGGAAAAGCGGCTCACACAATTTGGCCGCGTGTTGCGCGGGGTATAGATTATAAGTGGCGGACACGATTAGCTCCAGCGATCGCCGGACGTGCATGGGTCACAATGTCGGAATGGATACGCCGCGTTATTGCACGCCGCAAGCTTCCGAGTCGGACGTGGCCGATGGAGACATCGAGGGGACACCGCGAAGAGATGCTGGGAAATGCGGAGGCAGTTCGTTTCTCGGGGGAAGGGGTTTTCACATTGCAAAACGGGACTGCGATCGCTTGGTAGAGCAACTATCAAAGTCCAGAGTGCCTGAACCACAAAAACCCACTACCAGGATTGTGGACCACTACGACAGAACCTAGATCCATCCAAATGGATGCTAGAAGCTCATTCCATAACGATTACATGAAGATTTAAGAGAGTGTAGCCGAAATTAGAGAATTCAGACATTTTCTTGATTTCTTGGGGGGATTTTTTGGTGGCCAGGTAACATATCAATCCCTATTTTTCTGTGGTCGTTTGCAGCCTCTGGAATAAAAAAGAAGCGTCGTAGGACCTAAAGGCACCTTTGTTCTACTTGTCTCAAGCCGTCATTGGCCGACCCATCCCATTCCCGTCGGTGTATCACGTCCAGACGCAGAACAGATCCGACTTTGTTTTGTTCCTCCCCGAGCGCGCACCTGTGGCTGCACTGGCGTCCATCTGGCAGTGACATCAGCTGACAGCAAGTGCAGTTAATTGACGTCGACCTGCGCGGAACGCGTACGCATCCCTGCGCAGACTGACGTTAGAAACGAAGACGTCGTGATTGGCGGCCGACGACGCTCGTCACGGCGATGCCGATGCGTGTAACTGACAAAACAAGCGAGCGAAAAGTCTGCGTTCGGTTGGGTTTCGTGGAGGTTTGAAGGAAATTTTGCCGGTGACTTTTCGAGACGTTCCATGATCGTGGCATGTGTTGCTTGTGAGGAGTCGTTTGTTTAGCGGTTAATTGACAATGTCGGCTAGCGCGATAAAATATGCACCCATCTGAAAACGAACGCGTTGGTTTTTTAATGTTATTCATGACATGGGAGCCAAGACTGCTTGCATTAGAAGACATGTTGTTTTTTGAAGAGCAGGGCAGCAATCACTTTCGGAGATGTTTTGTGATTGCAAAGTATTTCAGAAGATATCTCGAGACCCGTGCATGCATGGTTATAAGTGCCAGTCGCTTACTGCAACAGAATGCCATGGCTAGTTGGCGTTATGAATTACTATATTATTTCCATCGTCCACTAAAATTCAGGTCACATTAAACATGGATAGGCTGCGCGAGACGTGACAATAAGCTTCGCCGCGCGGCGACCACTTTGCGAATAACGAGTTCTCAATTGTAAAATTTGCTTCCTGCTAAACTTGATCTTTGATTCGCACTAATAAACAAATAAAAATTTGCGAAACAATCGCACGGTGCAATCTCTGAACGACGGACGATGTCGCTATATTGCGTCGTAAAACTAGAAAACATTTTTACAGGGATGCCGTCGTAGCCAAAATTGTGCTCAGCCTCTTGATCGATTCAGCCACCTTAGGAATCTCATCAAGATCCCACACAAGAATGAAGATCCTCCACGTCTTCTTACATCATCAGGACCTCTACGAATTGTTTGCAGCTTGTATCGTTTCCAGGCAAAGTTTAAAATCCCCTACCCCTTTTGATTGGTAACAATTTCGCCCATATCAAGCTCCCCGTGCCGCACTTACCCTGGCCCTTGATGTACCAGAATTCCCAGTGCATCCCACGAGTGCGCTGCAAGCGAAATGTAGATGCAGCCGCCCATAGAGCACGACCCAGTGCAGCACTTTTATGCACTTTTTAGCGCCTACCCCCAGCACCGCCGGCGCTGTGGAGCGCTTTATCCAGCCCACTACGATACATTTTAGTTTTACCTTCACAGATACGCTTTGATTGATGACAGCAGGATTTGGATGCACATTTTCCACACTACTAACGCTACAATCAGCGAAAATGCATAATTTTCCTGACAATTTTCTGAAATAATTCAGTCTTGCTAGAATTGCCCTGTTTGACCATTACATGTTCAAACTAATATTCCCCCAAAGATGTGGTATTTCTATTCCACCAAGGGCAACAGATCGTCTTCCTTTCCAACGCCTCCACCGATGTCACCTCAGCGCCTGACCCAACGATGACCACGGCATGACCCTACTAAACCATCGCAGTCCACGCTATCGCCTCCACCGATCGACATGCTAAACCGACATAGCTGATCTATCAACGTACCAGCAGCACAATCGATCGCCAAGTGATAACGCGCAGTTTTATCGTCCGAGTGCGATCGGCGATTGCGCGTTACAGTTACCCGCGAAGGCCGCAACGCCCTTTTTAACGAGATATCCATCTCGGCCGATAACGCCGCGGCAATTCAAAACGTTAAGTGAGTAACCAACCGTGCCCGGCGCGATGACCAACGAAGCCCCTCGTTTGACATGGTCCCGCACTCGCGCTCTGTCGCTCGCGTTGCGTGCCCGAAAGCCCATCGTTTTCAAAACAAAACTAAACTCTCCATATATGAATCCATAATGATGTGACTTCTTCCAGCCGTTGCCGTGCATAGCAACGTTAAAGCCGGGCGTGAAATCGCAGCCTGAAACGAGACGCTAATAAGATTTTTCCGAGCATGATCGGAACACGACTTGTAGAGTGTGCCCGTCACAACCCCGGGTCACGGTCCGGGGCTGTGATAATGGCCGCCCGATCGCTCATTGTTATGATATGGCACACGGGGCGCAATAACTCATCGCCATTCGCTTTCCTACGACGGGCACCGTCGGTTGCAGCGCTCCCCGCAACAATGGCCAGTGCTCGTTGCACGGCCGGCTCGAGGATTAGCGTAACCGCCCCCCAATAGGCGACCACCGCTCGTTGCAGTCGCGTCTCATGTTACAGGTGTCTTAATATGTAAGATCCGGTTATCACACTTTTCAGGCCCGATGGCCACTTGCATTGGTTTCGCGGCTGCGCAAGTCGACGCGCGCAGGTCAAACTCGACGATATCGCCGACTTTGATCTGTACCGAACGATATCGCTCGATCTGATCGCGATCCCCCCGATGAAAGCCGTTCGGTCGTTCGCGCGGCGATATTAGGCGTTGACGGATTTCACACTTGGATGATCGTAATTCACGCGGTATTCGCGCGGCTCTGGAGGACGCCGCCGCCGTCGGTGGACCATCTGTCGCATCCACACGCGACGCGAGCGTCCCAGCCGATCGCCTGATTGGGTGACAGTTTATTGTGTGCGATGCCCGTAAAGGCATAATCACGTCAGCGCCGAAATAAAGATGACCACAACGCGAACCGGAATGTCGGTGTATGTGTGTGTGTGCTTGCTCTGGTGGCCGTTCAGCGCGGGGTCAAGGAGCGGTTATGGCATGACAGGCGATTACAACCAGAGACGCCTATCCGAACCAATACGCATAAAAATGTACGATGTGGCCAGGAAAGTCGTTTACAGTGAAACGGCGGGCCTTGGAGATGTGTGCTTTGCTGTCCGACTAGACTAGAATTGTGCATCCTAAACCATCTCATCACAAGGTGCCAGCACTTTAATGGAGGACCCCATGGGTGGCTGGAATTAGCTTTAAAGACCCCATAAAATAGCTATCACTGTATCAAGCAGCAATTGGATCTGGACGAGTGTTTCGTGGTCGGTTTTTTGACGCCGTTTGATGCTGGGTGGGCCCGAAGGCAATTGGTCGAATTGATTCGGTATTAGCGCGATCTAAGTGGACCGATCTGTACGGTGAGCGAGAGGCGGCGGCCTCTGGTGCAACGGCGACGGCGGAGGGTAATTACAACAGCGGGGATAATAATGGAAGAGTGTTAGAACAAGAGTGTGAGAAGAGAGAGCGACGCGTCGGTGTGCGACCACCCGCACGGCTGCAGAACAAAGAGAGACACTTTTCCGATGGCGGCCGCTAGCCGAGGCGATATTGATGGCCGTGGGGAGTTGGGAATACTCTTTTCTTGCGACGGTTGCAAGAGGCTCTTTAGGATGTTCGCTGTAGTTGTTGATTGACCACTGACCACACGGACAGAAAGATATTGTTTGATATCGGTAACGGGAATCGAACGCTGTCCATCTTTATTGGAGCTCCGCTTAGTGATAAGGCGAGCGCTGCGGAGTGGTTTAGTTTCCCACCTCATGCTGGCGCTCTTGTGCCTCGTGGCTCCGTGAGAGTCAGAAAATAAATCATATTTAATGTCAGGATCCCAATTTGTCTGGCAAGCAAATAAAATTTTAATTGAAAAGCAAAGTTGTTTTTCACAATGTGAAGAGATCAATGTGTAAACAATCTACACATTGTGGTGGCCGGATAGTTCTACCGAGCGAAAAAATTCTAATCCCGCATAACTAATTGATTTATTAATCATAGAGAGAGAGAGAGAGAACTAGACTGGGTCAACGTTTGTCGACAAGAGAGTAAGATGGTAATCGAATGTGACTATAGTTCTGTGCGAGTGATTGATGTCCCTAATCACTAGGTGATCGCGAACCTTTAATCACCCTCGCCGGATCTTGCCGAGCGATCGCCCCGCAGTCCGATCGGACGCGTCGATGATGATATTAATTACGATAAGCTTTTAATCGACAAGGAACTGCAGGCTTGCAGCAGCGACGTGATGTCATGTACTTGGAGGAAGTCTAGGTATTCGCGGCAATCCACAGGTGCACTTGCATCTCGCGGCCTGACTCGTTGCATTTATGGACATCGAGTAGAGTGGATTCATTAGGGAGATGATGGTTATAACTGCTGGTACTTGAGATGAAAGCTTGCTGCGAAATGTGTGTTAATTCGGTGGCAATGGTTTTTAAGTACGTTGGGGATAATGCTACTGGAGTTGTGGACCGGTCAATTCGGATTTTTTTGTTGATTTTAGGAACTTTATGCACTTTAGTGCCCATCAGGAATCTGACTCACATTTTTGTTGATTGATTTGTTGTGTTTAACGACGCATGGTGTTGACAACGGGCCCTGTGCCGTCTGTGTATAAATGAGTAATAATGAAGACGATATTAAAGATAATCTAGCCCACAAGGGAGCGAGGAAACCTGGAAGAAAATAATTTTAGAATAAAGCAGGTGAAAAGCTCACCAAGAATTTTGTGATCCCTCAGCTTGTATCGTAGGATGCAACAAGGGTGCAGCAGAGACGCTATTTTCGCAGTTATTGCAGCAGTCTCCTCCGATAACCTCATCATCTTCGTATCTAAAACAATAATTGCTTCGTGTCAGGGTGCAAGTGGCAGGACGGCAGGCAAGTCTGTGTCTCTAGACAAATTTTCGAAATGTACCGTGCTACATAATAAAGCAACGACATGAGTTTTGCTGTCGAGTAACACCAACGCTGTGGCAAGCCAGGACAGTGTGCCTCGGCAGATACACCGAAGCGCCAACACCTCCGACGCCGCCGCCGACGACGCCCACCGCGCCCTACCTCAGCCGCGGGCATCGGGTTCCAGCCCTGGCCGAGGTGTTAATGTCGACCCATCGATCTTATCGGCAAATCGAACGCCGTGCCCGCAGACCAGAACATTCAATGAAGCGCACACTTATGTGTGAAATGTGAATTACAATAATCGGCATCGCATGCGGCACTGCCAGATAATTTTTCAAATCGACTTCATCGCTGGACGCTGGTTCTTATTTTCTACAATGGGATGGCGGTTGGGAAGTGCTTCGCCAGCTTGAGTAACTAGCTCCATCTATAAAGTTTTTATTTTAAAACCTCATAGTTAATCCAGATTTCTGGGAATGTCAGAACGATTTCCTTCTCATCTCTGTGCCGACCAAACGTAATCGCCTTCGTTAACGCTCGATTTACTCGGATCAAGCGCCAACAGGATTCCACACCGCGAAGATGGGTCCGCGAGTTCAACCAATTTATTGCACAATTTCACGTTTTGGCTTCACACCGCTCTCAACTAGGATCCCACCTCGTTTCATATCAACTCTCTCGGAGCGCTTTCCGTTCTGGTTCGCCCATACCTTCTGGCAGCCGCACCGGCACCTGAGACCATCACTGCAACTTGCAACAAGGGAGTTGAATGAAAGAGCGGCGTGACATATGAGTTACTCGAGCTCGAGTGCACGCTGGGCGAGAGCAAGAGAGAGATACCGCCAAGGGTGTTGCTCCGAGAGGAAACGAGGCGACCGCGACCGAGGCGAAACCCATCTCATTATGGATCAGCCCCGCTAAAGCACACTCGAAACTGAAATTGCGCAAATCAAAGATGTCTTCTGTGTACATGTGAACTATTAAACCTTTCAGTGCGCGGTTTCAACAATGAATCAACATGCAACTTTCTTTTGGTGCCTATGGATGAGGCATATCAAACGTCGAAGAACTACAGCAGCACATTATGGTGTGGTGGTAAAAGATATTTGATCGAGAGACCTCACAATGTTCAATGGCTTATGGCTGCTCCTAATAAGGCAACACCAATCTAGTTCTACGAAGCGGCATAATAACGCATTAGAGGCCCCTGAATGATTATCATATGGCCTGCTTTGAATACTGTTCAAACCAAAGCAATGTATTGCCGTCAAACGGAGGCCTCGACGACGACGACGACGACGCGGAAAAAACTGTTTCAATCTTTTACGAGCAGTTAATAAAATACATTGCGTTGCGTGTAGGCAAGTGAAGTAAGTAAATAAGAGTGAAGGAGCCGATGTCAGCAAGGTAAACCTACGTAGGACATGTCGCCCTGTGCAGGTCGGCGCAGCTCTGCGCAGCGTGATTGACGGCACAAGAGCCATGACTGCAGCAGCTGGGTCCGCGCGATGGATTGGCTCGACGTCTTGCCCGATCGCCGCGCTTCTTAGATGCTGTTCTCGAGTGTTTTAATGTGATTTAATTGTCAGTGATGAGACACTTTTTATGGCGCGCCAGTGTGCAGAAAGAAAAACTAGTTTTAATTTATTTGGTCGGCTTTGCGAGTTATCGGTTCATTCATGAAATTGTCAAACGGCGCGCGGTTGAAAACGGGGTCCATTCATCTGTCTGGTGTGTACACGTCCCGGCGGATCATTCCCTTCGACGTAAAAAGTGCGAGCGACGAAAGAAGCTGCGATGTGCATGAAAAGAAACCAAACACTCGACGTTCATCGTCTTCGAGAAAAAGCAGAGTTTTCTTCACGCGTTTTGTCGGCTAGGCAGCAGGAATTGATGATAATCACGGAGCTGTGCGGGTTTGAAATGTTCGCCAGATGAATGATTGTTGCCGGAATAAAGGGAGCAGCATTATAAATTAATGAGGAAACCTACACAAATACGACTGTCATAACCAATATAGAGAATTATTTCAAAACTGATATGCAGTTAGGATGCAGTTGTATTATGAACTGGTTCATATATACAATTACTATAAATTATATGCGCTGTGTACAAGATCTCCGAGCGCCACGCGCAGAATAGATACGGGAAATTAATTAAATTATTTTCATTTACAACGCAGCTATGCTCCGGTGCAGCGCCAACAATGGCGACCGGCTCGTAAATTGGTAGCGTGAGGGAAGCCGCGTCATGATGACGCGCCCGTGGTAGCGGGCGCGGGGTTCGAGCCCCTCCCGCGAACGCCGTATGGGGCACAAGACGCAATTACCGTGCATTACTTCATGAAAGTTACGGGGCAAGGCGATCTTGTCGCCGCGACTGAAGTCGGGTAGACGATGTTTTACGATGCCTCGACACACTGGAGGACGTCGTTGAGACTGATATTCGTGCCAAACACTTGTCTTGTAGACTAAGACACTTTTCAGAAACCTGCGATGTGTGTTCATGCAGAGCAATGTTTTAACAGCAATATTTTCCTTCACTTAACGCTGGTAGACCTACTCTTCAATTTCATACCGTGTTGAACAAAGTTGGAGCAACTAAGACCAAGAGCGATTTTCAAATGCGTTCAATTTTTTCCTAAGTCAACGTAACAAAGATTGCCACATTAATAGTGGCCCCCGCCAGTGCGGTCCGTGGTTCGAGTCGCTGATCCAAACATTGACACTGAGTCCTGCAATGACTAGAGGCATCGGCGTCAGCCGAGCAATGGACATCGAGTCAGAAAATCTCCCACCGAATTCCCCGCATGCCTGTCTAACGAGCTCGCTAAGTGAGCCACTAGTCGCGTCAGTCACTCTCATCTCATCGACATATACGAAAGCAGCTCCCGGGCGCCGAGATACCCCCCAGAAATCCATCGACAACCAAGAATGTCATTCCAATAGTTCGTCTATGACATCATTTTCCAAAAAAAATTGTTCTCACTAATTGATATGGCCAAAAATATGTGTCGCGCTCGACAATCGACCGTCATTGATATGCTAATAGTATGCAATGTGCTGCCAGAAACTGTATAAACAGCCACCGCTGGCCGGCGTACGGAAAAGCAGGACCGGCGTAAAATCGATCTGTTCTTTGGTCATACTCTCGCGAGGTTTGTCTTCGTCTCGGAGTGTTTTCCCACGACAGCCGTGGTGCTGGAAGGCACCTCGAACTGATCGGTGCGTGTGAAGACGCTAGGGCCTAGCGGGGGCCTTGCGGGGACCCTGGTTTGGTGGGCGGACACCCGGCTAGCTCGGCTCTCGGCCGCTGCTAAATTACATAGCATTCGATGATCCACGCATGGATCGGCTGCTGATTTGTATGTTGCAGCCAGACAGGTATATGCAAACATCACACACGAAATTAGCTGAGATCCTATTCGATTTTATAATGACAATATACTGGCGATAGATGCAATGAGTGAGGTGGTTTTTTGGTCTTTTTAGTTTTATTTGTTCTTTGAAATATTTTAATTTCTTTTGGGATCTGGAATGGAATGTGGAATGTCTGATCTTACATTGCATGGCATTTTTCTTGTACACCGCGACCTTAAGTTGTCGTTTTCGCCGACAGCAGCTTACAGCTCTATTCTTTGGTTTTTTTTTTTTTTTTCTTGCTTACTCTTACACAGAGAAGGATCGAAAATAAATCACACTAATCCTGCATTATACCTTCGTACACTGAAAGTGTTTAGCGCTTTGAATTGCTAATATTCCTGTTATGAATTCGTATGGTTCTTGATCAAAAAGAAATTAGTTGCACCCATGGTGAACGAAATACCATTAGAATCCACCCTCGACCTCCACGATCAAACTTCTAGCTGTCACTCGACGATGATCTTCGCGCCGTTGAGCCAAGAGCCCATGCTCTCACCCGCCGAGCGCGCGGTCCGGCCTTGATCGCGTCTAGTTCCGGCTTCGGCGAGTGCCAGCTGAACTTTGCAAGACTCTCGCCCAAATCGCAGCGCGTTGCGTCACCCGCGCAGCCGTGCAAACTGCAGAGTCCGATATCATTGTGTGGGGCTCGATCCCTCCAGCGACCACCCACCCGTCGCTGATTACGGTGGGAGGTTTCGTATTATTCGATTATTAAAACCACTGGATCGGCGTTTTTATCGAGAGCGTAGTATGGCTTTCAAACGATATTGTGTGCCGTCGATGCTGGATGTGGAGCTGCTCGGCGGAGACCTCGAGCAAAAGTCCTATCTTACTTCTCAACATTTACATCTCGGTTCTGCGGCGGTGGCGGCTGCGGCGGGCCGATGGTGACTTGTTTATTTCAGAATTAAAATTCCCAGCAGGTAACTTGCCTACTCCAGCATTGAAATATTAACTGTATTAGTTGTCTACACCAGCATTGAATACTCATTCCAATACTCGCCTATTCCCGCATTCAATACTTACCCCAATACTCGCCTATTCCCGCATTCAAACCTAGCGGAAATCTAACGCGCGCTCGTTTTCACGAAAACAACGAAGAAAATTACCATCGCCAATGAATTAGAAATGATTTAGTCGAGAGGTGTAAAGCGAAGAGCATAAATTAAGTATGTTTCTTATAACGATCTCCGAAGACTATATCATAAATTGTTCCCGCCGCTCTCGTATGCAATAACCACCGTCCGATCTGTCTGGGTCTTTTTGCTCTGCTTGGCCGTCGGCCTCGTGGTCCACCGTCGATGTGTTCGTTATCTACGTGTCCCATATGCCTCGCATGTCGACTCCACATAACTCCCTGTACAATGGGCGATCGTTTAACATATACACACACACACACACGGCCTACCTTTCCTGCCTCGCAACACTCGGCCAGCGTGATTAGTAGGGGTACATACCGATCACGGGCACTTACGGCCGAGATTGATATGCGCGCGAGCATCACGGTTCGCGCATTTTTCGCACGCGTGTACTCGCCGCCGTATCCGTCGCGATCCGCGACTCGCGCTGCGTATGTTCCCATGTCAAAACGCACATGCGATATTGAATAATAAAGTCACGTCATCATACTCATGGTGACGGCTGATTGATGGCGACCAGTTCGGCACACGTCGCTATGCGATCGCCGGGGAAAAAGTGCGTTATTTCCATATTGGTAGCTTGTGGGAATCTTTTTTTAATTGAGACACAATATTTCAATGGATTCGAGTTAACGAATATGAAACGTCAAAGTTGTGCAGTTTAATTGGCCTTTTGGTCGGCACAGACCATGAGAAAGAAGCGATTAGACTCGAGATATTCCTTCGTTTGGCACAAAGCGGCTGTTTATGTTTGGTCGGTCGCTGTGATGGGGCGAGGCACGGGCACGAGCTCCAAGCCTGGAAGACGATCTCGAGTGCTCATGGTTTATTTCATTAACCTTTGCCTTCTGGCTAAGTCTGCGCTAAAGACCGGCTGAGGGTGATAAATACCGCGAGCAATTAAAGATGCGAGCGAGTGAGATAGCGCGCTTGCGCAAGTGAAAGAGCGTAATGTAATTTATTTGTTGGCTCAATAATTAACAGCCAGGGAAAGACGATTAAAACCAAAACGTTGTTTATCCAATTATTTTCCGTATAAATATGATACTTTTGATGGGCGATTGTTTACGATGAAGTAATCTCGGTGCAGGCCTGTGGATCGCGCGGCTTTTTTCTTCTCTGTCATGCTTGAAAGATGATCTCTGAGATAGCTCGAGGTACCTCCAACTCTTTTAGTCTGCGCAGCCTGAGAAAGCCATGCTAAACGCAGATGAAATGGATGGAACATCTACGAGCCGTCATCCTCCGGTCTCGAGCCGAAGGTTCTCCACCGAGTGCTTGTGCGCATGATGAATTGAATGACGTTAAAGAGGCTCTTCCTCGAGAGGTAATTAGGAGGCAGTCAGTCCGAGTTGACGCCGTCCTGGTTTCGCTGGGCCGGAGTCTCTGCATGCATCGGGTAGAAATGGATCATGGACCCAGTCCGCTTGCTGGGTCGCATGTAACCCGTTCGTTGCTCGGGTGATTTATCGTCTCCCCGTTAAATGTCAGCCAGTAATTAACAGCTGTGACGAGCGCTGCGCTGCGCTGCTAGGCGATAGCCGATGTCGTGGTGATTGTTTAAGTCGATGGCAGGGCGCCACCCACAAGATTATTTGGTAATCTGTAACAGTAGTTGCGTTTTGCCTTTGTTTGGTTAGGCCCTCGAGTGCGGCAAACGACCGGCTAGCACGCAGGCAGGGACTCGGGTTTCAGCTGGAAACATTGAGTCGAGAAACGGGTGATTGTTGGGAAACCAAGCGATTTAATTTGTACTTTATAATAAGCGTGGGTTAAAGTTCGATTAAATGCTAATCAATCATACATTGTTTAAACGATAGCTCGGGCTTGGTAAGCATTGAATGGTTTCGGAGCCTTTCAGTGTGTTTCGTATTATAGAGGCGATGTAAAATGGGATGTAAGATTTAAGATCATCATGTAACTGTCTTTGAAAATCAGTTGTAATATATCAAAAAACAGAGAAAAATAAACAAACGGTGCCAGGAGGAAAAGTGATTATACCACCGCTTCCCATCTGGTTATAAATACCTTTGCAGACATTTGTAAAAGGAGAGAAATTTACTGATCATTAAAAATAATTTCAATTAGTTCAATTAAAACACGAACAAACCAAAGTGTCTTGCAACGCAGGAAAGAAAGTATGGCGAGTCACAATATTATTTCATTTCGCAACATTATTCAAGTCTCTTGAAGGGCCGCCATTGAACCCAATCAGGATCTCCTATGGGCTTTGATCTGCTTGGCCGACAGAGCATCCCGTCAAACGAAACATGCAGAGAAGACATCCTCGAGCCATCCGCGGGCGCCTGACAATGCTAACTAGCCCCAAAGAATCACTGCACCGGCGCCCCACGGCGTATTGACAATCTCTACGTTTATATCAGAACAGCGCGGCTCCATTGCGGCCCGTGCAGTGGATTAGGAAAGCAATTCTTCTCGGAGCCTCTCGTGACTGCAAGAGAGTATAGAGGATACATGTAGCATTCAAAACACAATGCCGCCGCCGTTGCGGCCGTCGACGTGGCTCTGGAAGAGGGCAAAGACTGTTGGGAGATCGACGCACAATTACTCGCGATTTGATGGCGACCAAAGGAATTGGGCGTCGCCCAGAGCGTTGGCCAACGCGGGACGAAAGCCACTGGAGGTGCAGAAGCGTTGGTAAGCAGCCCATCGTTGTAGAGTCGATGGCGAGCTTGTATCCCGCGAGTTGGTCAGCATCGTTCGAGAATAAGTTCAACTCAGTTGTTGTTGTTGTTGTTTTGTTTTACCGCCAAAAAAACTCTGTGACGAAAATAACCAGCTGGTTTTTCGGTACACGAATATTGTCAATTTTCGGACGCGACTTTTTGGATTTGATAAAATTGAGATCCACCGTTGGTCACACTCGGCTACCACCGTTAGCGGAAGCTAGATTTTTTGGCCCAATTTTCTGAAAACGTGATTTTATTCGATGTGCATATAAAAAAAAAGCTAAGTGGGAATATATAAAAATCTCTCGGCGTAGAATGTTTTTGATCATTTCGTTGTCGTTGCTGTATTTCTTTAATCTTCTTGCCTGTACCTATAATACGTGCATCCAAGTCACTGGACGGAAAAATATACGGACACGTGGCATTTTTAGCAGTCAGGTTTTGAAGTTCACGTCAATCACTGAACACACAATGAGAGCACGTGCGCGCAGAGAAAAACTTTTGTCTTGCTCAAGACTGTTTTTCATTGCAAGTAATAAAAACTTTAAAAAATATTAGTTCCCAAGTCCATATACTTTGGCCAAATCCTCGGTTTATCTTACCACCGAGCAGGCATTACGTTCCTCCGGATAGTGGGAGGCAACAGTGCATCCTCCGGGCCGAGACAAGTCCACCTGTCAACCACGAGGCCCGTTGGTCGATGCTATCACTGCGTGTTATCTGTTAGAGCAAGACATGACAGCAGGAGAGGCGATCGGCGATGCGTAGCGATAGAGACTGGTCACGGCGCAGTCGTCGACGGACGGTCCGATGGCATTCGGACGATGCTGTCGAGAAGTCCCGAGACGTTGGCAAACATGATGTGCCCCAACCTGCTCGAATGGGAGACAGATTCCCGGTTTTACTTGTGTAATTCAGACTGGTCCTACTATACAATAAAAAAATGTGTTACTGAATGAGGAAACCTATAGTTGTGAGTTAAAGAGTGCTTCATCAAATGTTAACCACTAATTTTCTTTTAAAACCTTTGATTAGTTTCTGTCTGGCATGTCCCGGATGTGCAGCTTACAGAATTTCTCTGCAAATTGAGTTAATTCACACCTCAAATTACATTTACCGCGTCCCTATAGAATCGTGTGATGGCTCTATTCTAAATTCTAAATTGGGAGTTGCATCTTGAGATCCAGTTGAATGCGTTGGTCGTTCGCCATACACAAATTCTTCACACCAAAAAGCTGTAAATCCCAGCCGGCAAAAAAATCGGCAAATCACAAATTCCGCTCAAGTTTGGCTGGCAGATAGAGTCGCCAAGTCGATCACGTCCAGGCAGACGAACGCGGCTCACATTTCACGGGCGCATTGATCATTGCTCCCGGACCAGAAACGCATGCGCGCGCGCGCGACCAACCGCCACGAAAGGCGCAAGCGTCGATCAAAATTCGATAAATAAATTATTGGAGCATTGTCCATTGTTAAAAAGACAAAAGGCGAATTATGCTCGTATAGCACAAGTTACGAAACGGCCCGGCATCCACCCCCTATGGCATCGAGTGAGTGGTGTAAAAGAACCACCCAAGCCACCACCTACGTGCGCAGACCAACACATACCACTCTCTATAAGCGCCTTCACATACACGATCGTTTTATACAGAGGGATATTATATTCAATAATAATTTGATAGCTTGCATACGAATTGAATATGTTGTAGTTGCATTATTTATGGGCGTTGTTGGAGCGCCGCGCTGCCCGCGGCGGCGATGGAATGTATTGTCTGCTGTTGGCCAAGAGACTCCTCTTGCTCCACATCGGAACAGCAGTACCATGGACGCCACACCGTCGCGCGGGGACGGACGTTACTAACCAGCGAACGCTGCGCTCGGTTTGCCCAAATCTTAATCTCGTCGCTTCGGAGGAAAACACCCAAAACGTAGTTGCAAGATTGAAACTCCCTTCAAATTGCTCCGTTTCTTGGTCGAGCATTTTTAAAAAGCACCTGTGACATTTGCATTCAATCATTTGAGGCAAATTCTGACGAAGTACCTTAATCCGCACGACCTGACGGTCATACATATTTTGAGATATCAACGGATATTTTCACATGCAGTTTTCCAGGACCAGTTTTCCACACCTTTTCCACTCTATCAACAAGATATTTACCTCCACTAAGCCACTACTTTGGGATTACTCGACACAAATTAGGGATCCCTCCGCGCTGATTAATTATGTAAATGCGCATTAGGCCTGAAAGGCTTCAGCGACGGTTTGCGTTGCGTGGTGTTGCAAGCAGTGGCCCTCAGGGGCTTTGCTGGGACGGTCGACGGGTCGGTGTAGCGGTCGACGCAGACCCTCGCGGCAGCAGCGAGCAGCCAACGCCTCCGACCAGAGCACCACACAATGTCCTCCACCCACACCAACCCAGCGCAGGCATCTCGCACACTGCACGTAACTTCACACCCTCGTTCGGAGGTCGGCGATACGGTTCAAGGAGGGCACAGGCGAGTTGTTGTTAGAAACTAGAGTCGTCAATGAGGATAAAACGTTCATAGCGGGAAAAAATTTAAATGAGACCAGGCATTTATTTTCGCAATTCTGACCAAGAAAATCACAGTATGGATGTATACTATGTGATTACGAGCAGTTATTCAGCCCTTGGTGCATTTCACTTACTAATGAAGATTCCGGGCGATGTGGGCCTTCTTTTCAAATGCACTTCGTCGAACTGACAATGCACAGACCTCACCAGAAATAAAAATTAACATATGGGAAAACAACTTCACACATGTGTACGCATTATTTGCGTCGAGCCGATGACTTGCACTTTGAAGGCACCGCAACAATGAGGACAAACTGATCGCAGTTCCGTTTGCAACTCAAGAAAGTGATTACAGAGTCATATTTCACTCATTTTTTTTGCCGTCCAGTTTCACGCACTGGGGCATATTCAAATCACCATAGATCAGCGTGTTCGAGAACGTATTTAGCACTAAGTGATCTATGAAACCACCGCGATAGCTACAGGTCATTTACGCCGTAAAGTAACACTACTTCCTATTAAAGATTTATGAAGCCAGCTACAATATATTTTTATTAAAACAGATAAGTCGCACTCAAGAGTAGAGTGTGCGTCTCGCCGCAGTACACGGTCCAAAAGACGCCTGCGGCGACGGCGAAGAGAACGAGTTATAATTGCCAACAGGGTCGCGAAGGACCGCGTCTTGTGCTATCACCTCGCGTCCAAGTTTGCCGTTCACTTGTAGAAGATCCATCTCAGCGAAACGCGATCCTCTGAAGTGTGATCCGAGGTGATCCTTGTCCTGAGTGATGCAAGCCTAATCATGTCTGGGGGCGGACTGGTCGATGCCCCGGGGCACCTGGTGAGAGGCTGACATTCTGCGGTCGGCGGGTCTGGGATTAAACGGAGAGTGATTATCTAGAGTAAATCGGAGATCGATTCATTACTTATGAGGGAAAATCCGGGATGTAATGTGCATTGCAAACAGCCCAACCGCAGAAATGTTTATGACGAATTCTTCAGCGATTTCCGATGAATGTTGGATCATCTCTGACTTCACATAAGACGGATAGTGATCCGGTACGTACTGACTTCAATCAAAGCAACCCTTAACGATGACGTCTCCTTTTGTTTGCAGTGTTCAAACGGCACGACTCTGGACTACACTACGTGCCGACGCCAAACATCGGCTTCTCGAAGGTAAGTCGTCTCACTGCACGCTTTCGGCTATCGCGCTCTGCTATTCCGACCTCCGAACATCCGACGGCAACCCCAACGGAACGGCAGCAGCTCTCGTGTAAGGCACGTATGGAGCGTGATCGAGTCCTCGTGAGCTAGTCAGCTGCTCGGCTGTCGCGGGAGTCGACCACTGGGTCATACATGTCCACGCGGCGCTCACAGAACTGCGAGGGAGTTTCTCGCTGTCATGTACTGGCTTGATGTCCACCATTTATTAGCAAGTCTAATGTGTCCCTCGCGAGTGCACTCGGCTAGTATTGTTGCGTCATCGTGGAGCATTGCATGCTGTGCAGTTTGTAAGTCGGTGAATTATTCGTCCGCAGTTTGCTCTAGTGGTTCGAACATGGCGGCGTGCATTAAGTAGATCATGGACATGAATTATTCTAATGTCGAGGGAAGTAATGTTTACATATGCGAGCCGGATTTGATGTAAATCGATTTTTTTTAATTAGTGATACGGGTGGTTTTTTTTCATGGTGATACAGCACTTAACAATTAAACTTACATTGTAATAAATAAGCTGTTGGTGTGTTGCGCCTGGACTCGCGGGTGACTAGCGCGGTTACGGCATCGTGTGCCAAGCCGTAGGTGAGGTTTGTGCAGAATAAACAACCTCAAGCGTGAGATACAGTTTACGATCGGTACGCTCGGCCCAGAGTATCGAGAAATTCGGATCGATGCTTTGGAGGCCAGTAATTTTCTTACCTCTTCGCTGCTTAATTAAGGTTAATTTCCCAATCTCGCCACACAACGGCGCTCGTGATTCCCATGGGGTTCATTACACCGGGGAGATAGGCCACTCGAGATAAGTAGGTGGTTTAGGAAAAGATGTAATATTATTTCTCATTTCACTAACACATCGCGCACCGGACTGACCCTTGTCTTTAGTTTTATATCAAAGTGGGAGTGTCCGTGGCAAAGGCAACACTTCACTCCTACCTTTGCCCAACTTTCTATCGTACTCTGCATCTCTCGGTAAGCCCCTTTACCATCTTCTTCATCATCTCTTGCTACTCCCCCAAATCCCAGTCTATAACACGTGGTCATCTCCCTTCGTCTCAGATGCGCTATTGCTACATAGCATCATGCTCCTGGATCGCTCAGTTCAAACAAGACTCAACGTTGGCCATGGTGGTCTGATGGGCCAGGGAGAGGAAAGGATTTAATTATATTTTGGGGTGCTCGATAAATCTACCCAAGATGGTGGTCACCAGTTAGCTTCAACAACCTACCCCTAAGTTGGCCCGTGGGAACAAGTTACCCCTTTAGCTGGGCGGGACGCCATGCACCCTTTCCGTCGATGCGTTGTCCGAGGAGGTCGTTTCCTTCCACCCAACGACGTGGCCAGAAAGTTCACTCGCCGCTATCGCCTCCACTCTCGGGCTCGACCTTTCTGCTGTGCTGTGACTCGGAATTGATTTATGATGAACTTTCATCTTCGCTGACCAATTTGCTAGCAGTCAATTGTCTCTCTCCTTCTCTCTCTCTGTTCCTCTCTGCTTCTCTTTGCTCTCCCTCTCTCGCGCTCAAGATCTGGAATGCATTCCTGAAAGCTCGTGACGGGCGATTGCCGATAACGACGGAAGAGTTTCCTATCTAATATTTGCATCAGATATCAAATAAAAACGTTTAAACTTTCCACAATAAATTTATTTTATCCGATTACATATTTCTCCGGCGAGACGGCGAGGAAAAGAATCGTGAAGGGCATTATCGGCGAGGCCTCTTCGAAATGTCATCTCGCCTTCTTTCATTTCTCCCTCCCACATGTTGTTCGTCGCCAATTTGCATTAATCCGTCCGCTACCGAGCGAATCGCGAATTCTGCCGTCCCACCTCAATTTTCGAATGCACATACATTTGCCTCCCCCCGCCATGCCGCGCCACTTCTCGGTACACTGCAATCACCCGGCGCGGCGACCGCTGCTTGTTACAACAAGAACTGCATCTCATTTTCTGCAAGACAGAAGATTATTGGAGTGGATTGATTTTCCCACAGTCTGTGCGGGCCGCAACTCGCCGATTATTACATGCTTTTCGAAAAGCGATTATTCGCTGGCTCGCCGTTAACAGAGACAACGGAGAGAATCGACCGCGTACTCCAGGGATTTCATCCAGCGATGGCGTCGTCACGCGAAACGCTTCATCGTATATAAAGAGTATGGCACAACGAGGACTTTGGTCAACCGATCCAGCAAATTCCCGGTCAGACAGCTGCCACGTCCGCGTTCGTCAACGGCGTCCCTCGGTCGATTGACACGTGAAGCAGGACGACTCGCTGACATGGTTAGCTTGCAAAGAGAGCCCCAGAAGCCTTCTAGGGCGACCGCGAGATCGGACGAACGACAATGCATAATGGGGAGATTCAGACAAGACGAGAGCATCTTCTTATTTTCGCGATCTTCCCGGCGAATGACAGCGTCAACCGACGGCCATTTACGGATGAAATACTACGTGTACTTATTTCTGATCGTGAAGAAACGTCCGCGAATCTCGACTCGATTGTGCATCCGTTTTGTTGTTGCGTTTCGTTTGAGATTGGCACCACTCCGGCCGGCGCGTATTTATGGTTATCGTAAAAATAATAATGCCTCCGCGCGTCTGCGTCGACGTCGATCAGTGAATCGTGGATAAACAACGTATAATTGACGTGCTAGCTTGACGTCCAAGCGTCGGGCGAGGGCACTGATGGATTTAGCCGCAAACACAGCGCGATTTAATGCGAATTTATGGAATTTACTTTGCGAAGTACAATAAAAAAAACTTGTTTAGTACCCGTCATTTCCGAGAGCCTTGCGCGTAAAACTTTACAAAGTGATTCGATCAAGCGATCGGCATCAGTCTAGTCGATCACACGCCAATCGCAGCTGACGGAGACGACACGTCTCGATATTAAGTCATAAATAAATTGCGCCGCACAGCTTAAGTCCAAACAATCGGAGACCAGCATCAAAGCGCTCGCCAGAAGTGTTATCACTCAATCTAAAATGATGGAATAACGATGGCTGAGCCGATCTGACGTCCAGCTGATAGCACTGCTTGGTATTTTATTGAATTTAAGACCACTCGGCGGTATTTCTGCTGACTTTCCGTCGGCAAAAGGTGCGACATGGAAAACAATTCATAACACGTCCGCGGGAAATCGGCGTGACCGATAAAGGACTGCGATGGTGTTTCGATTTCGTCGCCCGGGTTGCGGTCGGAGAACGTCGAAATCCATCCATGTAAGCCAGCGAGGTCCGATCGATCTTCGGTACGAGATAAGCTGCATGCGAGATCGGCGGCCCGCCGGCTACAACCATCACGGGTGCCACTGAAAGGCGCATGTGTGAGTGCGCGGCTATCATGTTAATATGTGTCGAATCAGCTGATTGGTATCGACGAGATCGTCTCAAGTTCCGCGCCTTCGACCGGACCCTGCCCCAGAGGGAGATGCCCTTCTTGGTCCACCGAATCCTCGGCCAGCAGCTGCTTTAGGTGCAGCGGGTTTCGTCAACCAAGCGCGGAGGATTGATTCACTTTACCATTTAGCAGGAATGCAAGATATTCAAGTCGAAGACAGTAACTTTGCATATATCTCGTGGTAGAAAGTCAGATTTTGGGACATCGGCTATTATCTGAGACAAGTTAGATTGCCTCAAATTTGTCTTGGTATGTGGTGCTAAACTTTACATCGCTCAATATGCAACGATTAGAGTCTTCTGCCGAAGACTGAATTGGCGTCCTTTAAGGGATGATTATCCTTGCATCCTTTCTGCATGGCAAGCCCGGTCAACCCAGCAGTTTTGTCACCGCATATCCCCTGGTAACTTCCCGCACTACGAGCCATCGAGCAGCGAAGTGCGCGAAAACTACAATCACCAGGAGGATTTACAACATTCTTGTCCTTCCCGAGAGAACCACTTCGGGACAGCCGCTCGGCGTGGACACCGGTCGAGGGTCCGTACCATGACCACGTCCAAGTTTATAAACACGGTTGGACTAGCGATTTTTTCCTCGGTGTATTATTGAATCGAAGACCGGCAAAGATCTTTCAAAGAAGAAGTGGAAAAAGTATTGATTGTCTCACGCCGCCGACTGCAAGCACGATCCATACGATAATTGATTAGTATTAGTAAAAATCTAAACGTTTGCGGGCTGCGATTGTAAAGCGCCGCGTTGGGGGCTGGGGAATTGTCGGGCGCTACTGCGACGCGTAGGGAGCGTGCTTTGACGGGCGAGGGGGACAACGACGACGGGACCTGAGCGAGGCGTTTGTCGGTGTGGACAAAACACTAAACGTTCGTTGCGGAGAGGCGGCAAGAAGTCGTTTTACCGCGCCGCGGTAGATTAGTCGACATAAAGTTGCGGGTGATGGGATTGAATGGTCACGTGCAAATTGTTCCAGGCGACAGATCATCATGTCAATGGTATGCGTTTTTTAATTGGTAGAGTGTATCAATTTCTGCTAAAAGTAATTTGTCATCAAATTTTCTTATGAGTCACTTTTCCCAACAAAAATGCAACGGTCAGATAGAGGAAGGGATGGTCGCGGCATTTTGACAATCGCTCAGTCATGAAGTGAACCAGCATGCCAATAATTATTTTCCAATCTTCCTCATTAGTTTTCTTTGCTATCATGGAGTTGCTTTCCTCATTGCTGTCTTATCTTTGGCTGACGTCATTTTGTATCGTTGGAAAATAGTTTACAGCTTAGAACAGTTTACTCCGGAGCCACGTCATCGAAACACTGCTTGGAACAACATCCTTCAAGTCGAACCAGGAGTAAACTCTGTGCAATATTAAAAGTGTCTAACCTATTTTAACCTGTGTAAGATTACGCATATGATATGGTGTGGGATTTATGGCCAATCAATCTCGCTCACATCCGGATGCTAGAAGAAAAGCTTGCAAAAGACAGGCGAACGATTATCGACGTTTTTATCGGTACAGACCAAGTGGGTAATTAACATTAATGACCATTTTGTTATCCGGCTTATTGGCGTTGAAACCAATTCCGCCATTGGAGTGATTTATCTACAGTAATCGCGCGGGAATCACTGCATGTGTATTCATTATGTAAAATAGATAGTTTAAAATAATATATTTCTGCAATAATACGCGTTTCGTGTAAGGTACAAAAAATGATATTATACATACGCGAAAGATGTGTACAGCTGATTGGAGAATATAATTAGAAACCTTGTAACAAGATGACTTATCTGGCTAGATGCTTGCAGATTCATGGATAATGAGGTTGGTGAGAGATTCGCATCTGTAAAAGTTTTTGAAGTGATGTCGACGAGAAATCGATAGTCAATTCTGTTGAGTGCTTGCAAAATACCAAAGAAAAGCTGAGGGAAGCAGAGAATCTTCTCAAATCAAATCTTATATAATTGTCATATGATCGTGCATTGAGCGTTGTATTACTGTATTGACCTAGTATTGAACGCTGAATAAAACCTGGGTAGGTGGTCGACGACAAATTGAGCCCATGGACCTCCCAGTCATGCCACGTTGACAGACGTCGCGGCGGCGTCGGCGTCGACGTCGACACCTAGCCTTCGATACAGCTGGTGCTAATAATGCCCGTCTTTGGCCATATGTGTCGACCGCCCCGATGTGCACAGTAAGCGCATGTAAGGCGACTAAAGAAACAAATGAGCTCCCATATTACCGCGGCGCGCCGACGTCGTCGGTGTCGCCTGTCACTTGCCGACAACATCCAGGTGAAAAAACGTCTCCCCCACCGACCACAGACGGAGAAACATGCAGCTAGAGATAATGGAATATTAGAATGAGTTTCTGCAGTTTACTCCATCGTGAGACGTCGGCTGTGGGCTCAAAATGCGCCAGTCGCTCGCGGGTCGTGATATGGAAATGCAACTTGCACATGGAGACAGTAAATCGCAGGCTTCGCGAAGCTGCCACATCGCCAAAGACTTGGAAATAAATCCACAATATATTTCATTCCGGTCTAGTTTTCTTTTCCAAGTATACCTTTGCCTTTTGTGTATACACGAGAGATGCTGACTTCATTCATTGGATCTGTCGATTGCACACTGGCAGTTAGATAAAAAAAAAGCCACACCTTTTCAGTATGTGCTCCAATTAAGAGTCAATCAAACAAAGAAACTGCGAGAATGTTTAATGAAATGAGATGGAGCATGTACAGCGTTAGTGACAGGGAAAAAAAGAACGTTACGCATAACTATGCTGTACATTAATCAACACGTAAGACACAACGGCAACAGAAGTGCTGTTCGCTCAACGCGATCCTGTTTGGCGCACGGCATGCCGCGCAGTGGTAAGTTTCTGCCGAGAGCGCGACAATGTTTGCCCTTAAGTATCACTGCTGTTAATTAGCAGCTTGATTGGCTCAATCCCAGATGATGGCATTCCAACGTTTCAATCAAGCGATGCGTCGGGCAGCCAATCAGTACGACCGTTTATGGCACTTTGCTTTACTAAGAGGAGACGATTTATTGCTGTGATTTGATTAATTAGCGGCTTGCAAACGGTGGGAATTAGAAATCTGGACTACTAGCTTTAGAGAATGTCACCTGTGCCTTATTCGGAGGTGGAAGATTCAATGCAATTAAACTGATTTACAGTGTTTCTAAACAAGAGTGTCACGTCTTCGTGGCGTCTAGCATACTGAATAATCGCACGGTGAATGCTTGCTCTCGGTAAAAATATGTACCAAGACGGGCAAGTAATGTCAGAATAGGAAAGATTTCTATTTGAGCGAACTAAAAAATGAGATAAGCTAAATTCTCATGTCCTCCGTACCACAAAACGAGCAATCAGCAAACGCGACGCTGAAAGCTCTAACCACTAATTGATAGCTCGGCGTGAAATCAAACTGATCGGAATCGTTTCCGACCCCGCGTTGCCCCGTCCCCTCATAGCCGAGCCGAGCACGCCACGGCACGGCCGGTAAATCACGCGAGTGTCTTGCAGGATAATGTCCGTGTCCCCGCATGCAGGAAGTACTCCTCGAGGGGCAATCCGCGATATGCAGAACGAGCGAGCGCCCGTTTCCCGCGTCGGGTACATAGAGGGAGAAAAATGGCCGCGCGCAATTGCTCGTTTGCTCCAGTTTCCATGGGTACTGGTTTGCTTGTTCGATGTCGACTGGCAAGGTAAGGAGAGGCGGTAAATTTCTGTCGTGCGCAGACTCCGATAAATCGACGGAGACATCTGCACGAAGCGCAGTGTCAATGTGTCGAAGAGCAGGAGGACCGACGACTGTCAGCTTACTTTCTTGGTCCTCCGATATCAGAAACAAAGCTTTTAGTAGAAATTTCCTACTCTGGTTTGACGGTGTGGTGCGAGTCACCGAGAAGCTACTTTTCTGTCAAATTGTCGCTAAAAACTGAATTGTTGCCACAAAGTGAATAGCAATCAGAGTGAAATGACGACAGCTCGTTTTGATTTCGGGAAGTATCCACTAAGAGGCGTATAGTAGTGAACTCACAACACAAGAGCCGGTTTCATTTGCATATTGAACAAGCCTAACAGTTGTGGCTGGCAATTTATCGAGAGACATACCTAAACATTCAAGGCAGCCCCTTATTTATGACAGAGATATTGTCTATCGACTAGAAAAAAAAAAACAATAATTAAATATGGGTATAGGGAAGCCAAAGCAGACATCATTAGAAAAATCAGTGTTTATAATTGGCATTGTAATAAATATTTTGCAAAAAACTCTTTGCGAGAGACAGGTATTGGACTGGGTCCAATTCCTGGTATGTTGTTAAGCGCCGTATAGGTAATGTTATTCGGGAATGTGATAAATAATAATCACAATAAACGGCATTGTCATCGTATCAGTGTAAGCCACTTGTGCAAGACAACACGCGGATGCCAAACGGTTCGGACGAATGCAGCATGGCGTGGTGTCATTCAATTCACTCAACTCTATGCAGGGAGTACAGGCCTGGATGAGCAGGACCGGGACTCAAAACGATGTCCTACCTAATTTGGATGGAATAAAGCTCTAAAATGTCTAAAAATGAACTTCCGGTTTGCTTGTCAGTTCGAGTGGCTTTTCCAGAAGTTCTTGAAACGGAATTAATTTTGTAAAATTAAGTTACAAAAATCAATCTTCAACACTTTTAAGACAAAGTTAGCTAAGTTCTTGGTCAACATGTAAGCTTCCGTTACAAAGCAGTAAGGTTTAAGATTATTCCAGAACGATTCTTATGGATACTGAGATATAAGATACTGAGAACGCCGGGAGATCTGGGACCTCCACAAAGTTTAGTTAAGAGAAAATCTTTCCTGAATCTGGACCCAGGAATAAAGGTTAAGTTATTTTTCCTGTTAATTTTTCTACTCTGATTTAATGGACCTCTAGGCGAGGCTTATGGCTGTGGCTTGCACAACAACGTAGGTCCTGCGCGGACAATGTTAGATTCTGCAAGTGGACGCGATCCAAGAAGCAATAGCATCATTCAGAGCGCGCAGGGCAAATGCGTGGACCGCGACACGCGAAGTCCGTGCAGGCGCACGTGAGCGGTCGGGAAATTGTTTTCCTTGGCCGACACATGCGCAATCTCGATATAGATCATCGACTTGGAGGCTGCAACATTGCCCAGCCTTCTCTACCCACCTGATGCTGGAACCTGTGACACTGCATCCACAATCTCTTCTGTCATGCTGCTTCAGTATTGCATGGCAATACTGCATACTGCAATATGCATGGTCAATTGAATTACATTCGATTGCAATCAATGATTAGGATTTAGAACACATAATGTGCACAATTTCTCTCAAAATTACAATAATTTCTGAAAATTTCCCGTCTAGACCTCTAACGGTCGAACATTAAAAATGATTTCGGTCCCTGATCCGACCGTAAATCGGTGCATTCTATCAATCGATCTCGCTGCATCTGCATTAAAAAAATGAATAAAAAAACTTGGCACTAATAAAGGTATATGGACAAAGGTATGATAATTCAGGTTGGAATTCGTCTCCAGGTATACCGATTGATCTGGATCTACCTCTCAATAGCACCATAAATCACATGTCAGAGGTCCACCCGCATCTCACAAGGAAACAAAACCACATCCATTATGTTGCGCTTCCAAACCCTTTTTTTCTCGAAATATAACTCTCGGTTGCGCGACGGGGCACCACGTCGGAAAGAAAAAAAAAACAGCGCCTGGAAAATTACTCTTGTCTGTCATTTCTTCCGGGTTGGTCAATTTGTTTCACATCTTGCTCCGGCGGTCCCTCTGCCCTCCCCCTGACCGCCTCGACGCGGCAAAGAGCGGCTGATCCAGTTTCGTACAAGTCGCGAGGCTGATGTGTTCACGACGCCCCTCACCCCCGCCGCCGACGCTGCCCCCCACATGGTGCTGGCAGACGCAGACATTATGAAATGCAAGTTCGTTGTTCAAAAAATCAAATGCAAATGTGCTAAAGACAGTCCGAAGTTCATAATTGCATTATTAACCTTGAGAATATCGTCGTTGCAACAGATTTTTCTTTTTGGAAAAAAACTTCATTGACCTCTTAATGCTTGATTACATTAAAAATTCCAGCGTCTGTAACTTATAACAAAAAAAGGCATGGATACACAGCACAATGCTGTAAAATCTTCTCCGGTATCAAGACAGAGTTGAACCAGTACACTCTACCAGTGTGCCGGTACCTGACGAGCAAAGTCGGCCATTAGCGGCTGCCATAGGAAAACGTGGGAATCACTGGCCACTCTGCGGGGGTCTGCCTTCGATACCCGGCCTAGAGTGTTCGCCTTCGCCACGACCGAAGGTATCAGCCGGTGCCGCAACGATTATTTGGATGAGATGGACCAGGAACACTGCAGCGAAAATGCATGGGAAATACAGAGGAAATTTAGGGAAAATGCAGGGTAAATGTAAGGAAAATTAGGGTTTCATCTCGTAGTTTGGTTCAAGTTGAGATAATCGTTAGCGCAATTCCCAATTACTTGCGTTTGTGCTCTTTTTATGAGTTTTGATCTCATCTTAGGGCAAATGTTTTGAAAAAATGTCTGCAATCGACAAACAGGTCTGATAATGTCAGGCAAGATGATATTGACCATTTAACTGTTAGCAGTGCACTTCATACTCTGCGTTAAGGAGCCAAAACTATCCAAAAAGGTGCCGAAAACTCTCCAAAATAGAAAAACCGCCACAGATATAGACACCACTTTTTATTTACGAGGTCAATAAAAATGTCTATATTATAAAAGCCAAGTCATGAGCGTTTTATTCCAAACACTATATTTCACAGATAGTTTCCGTTCTGGTATACCATGTCGATTCGTTTCCGATTTGATTCCTGGTCGACCTTAACTAGGCACGGCACGCAAGCATGAATGCGTCGTGCACCCCTCCCTTCTTCTAACAACGCAATCGCTTGAGTCTCACAAAAGAATCGAGAATGATCCTCGATCATTGATCAAAATGAATGATCCATTGATCAGTTGAGATCCGCACCGCAATCGCCGAAGATACCAATATAGTAAGGTATAGTGAAAGCTGAGGTAACTCCGTTTCTTCGATTCCTGAATACGGTAATCAACTCAATGGATTTTGGTCGACGTTAGGATAATGGAGTCGCGAGACATATGTGGGTTAAGTCTAACATATGGATTTACATGCAAATGTCGGCGAAGTCGATTTACTTTTCTGTGTTCGAACGGAGCTGGATTTCTTGTGTGCGATTCACAATGCGTCGAGCAATTTAAGAGTTCTTTGAAATAAAGCGCAGACTTTCTTTGCACGTTGCGGGTCTCCGGCGCGGTGTGTGGAAGAGCAACGCCGGTCGGAGACTGCCGCGGATAAGGCATCGTGAGAACCCGGGGAGAAAGTGGGGCTGCCACCACCGAGGTTCGAACTAGCGACCAAGTGCGACCGAGACGACTCGAGCGCATTAATAATATTTTTAATTGACAATTTAGACTTATTGCTCGGCAACGAGGCGGTGTTAGAGCGCGGTGAGTAGACGTAAAAGCGGTTTGTTTTGATCGATTGATTACTCGAGGGAGATTCCGTGAAAAAAAGGCGCGGAAAAGTTGAATGGTTTATTATGTGTTTACTCGAAACGATGGCAACCGTCAGTTTTTGCACACTTTTCAGGAATATAATGTTTTAGAAAGCTGATGTGGTGAGCATAACGAGGGAATAGCCAATTTCGCGTCAATATATTTAAAATCTGATCGGTTATTTTCGTGAATTGAACAAAAATCGCATCGCTGCTTTCCAGAGGTGATACATACGCCACAACTTTCTCGCATGTGATGACAAACATACTTGATCGATGTCAATATTTTTGACGTTCCTTAGTTGTCAGTATCTGGCGCGATCCCCTGCATCGAGGTTTTCTGTTCGGTAATTTCTTTAACTGAAATTTGGAAAATCGAAAGTGTCGCTCTCACCTGGTGGTATCTATGAACTGTTCAAAGGGATGTAAAATTTGAGATAACTAATTGCAATTTTTGTTATTCTCTTCTCATCTCCATTCCCCATGGCAAATTTTTCTTACCTCCATTAACGCCACAAAACTCTAGATAAACTCACGTTACGTACAGGTAATGCGCACCAAAGGGACAAAGATAAAATAGTACAATTGAAGTGCAGTAAAGTGCATCAGTGTCGAGTGAGTGCATCGCTCGACGCAAGCGCGCGCCGGGCGTGGGAAACTGCGCGTTGCATAGATGCATCGAATGCAGACTCGATGCAGTTTCCATCATCTGGAGCTGGCGACCCACATATGCATCGTTCGCTGCATTCACGAGCATGCACTACATGTGCATGATACGAGGTACACATACACACACATGTCATTAAAGCCCTTTGTTTGGGATCCATTCGCGTTTACAGTTAGTTTATATATCGAGACTATAAACCGATAAGCTGGCAGTTTTGTGCTGGGAAACAGGGAAATCGGAATGCCATTGGTATCGTAACGTTAAAATGGAAAGGAGTAACCGTATAGGAGTTTTGTTTACATCTGTTAATTCTTCCGATAGCATTTGAAAGTCGAGTAGGTACTCCATTTAACCGCAGATTAAATCGATGATATTTAGATAAATAACGATGCATCTCAGGTTAAAACGTGGGAATTGCGAGCTATTGAATAACCACGCTGAAGTGTCGTGACCCAACAGGGTCTAAGTTCTCGAAGAAAATTACTCTAGTATGAGAATCGAGACGCATTCGGCATATATCGTAAAACTCGGTGTTTTTTTTTTTTTAAGAAAGCTGAATTGGTTAATTGTAGCAAAATCTAACATCACAACAAAGCCGTGCATAGCCATTTAATTTGTCACCTGTAAGACGACCTCTCAGTGGTCACTGGTCAATATTTAAGGACACCGGGATGTTTCTTCGGGGCTCTCTCGCCTTGTAAAAGCGTATACCGGTCAGGTTGACCACTGCATCACGTTCGATGAGGCCTCCGTGATCCCCGGGGAGCAACGTTGACGTGGACACCAAACAGACACCCAGTGGACGAGTGTTTTAATCGGGTGCACTGTTAATGCGTTCTGCTGGCGGGCCCCGGACGTGCTCGATGGCTGCCGGTAATTGGAGTATCGATTCTTAAGACGTGCCAACCAACAGCTCGCAGTTGCCGTCGAGGATTACGTTTGCACGGACGCAGATGTTTCGACGTGGTACAAATGGTCGTACTCTCGGTTTAGACACTGCGTACTGACAACGAGGCACAGTTATCATGGCGTTGATGAGTGTTTGGGGATGATGATGATGATTATGATAAACCAGGCCTACCCTAGCCTAAAGAAAAAAAACTATTACCAGCACACACTCCTGTATCCTGTCGAAGGGCACCAAGGAAACCTCGGGCTTAGCATCCCTTATGAAAGCAAAGTGATGAAGTTGAATCTCTCTTACCTCTCTTCCGAACAGAACTGGTCATGAGTAACGACGGTAATCTATCCAAAAACTGACCCCGATGTTGCTTAACTTCGTTGTTCTCACGGGACCCGTGTTTGCAGAACGTAAAACTGTTCCGAACTGTTGTATTCGACGCCGCGGCTTTTCTGAACGTGTCAATTATCTTCTATTTTGAGTGAATAACGTCGCCAGTTCTTCCTTGTTAATGGATTTATATTTGTAGGCGGCAATATGTTCGTGCTAGATTAGGCTAACCATGGTTTCAGGCGAAGCTTATTTGCATTTTCGCTTGGCATTTAGATCTGAAAAAATGGGCTTTGGACGAAGCGGTCGCTGCAATTGCACACTATGGCAACGCGATCGGCTGGCAACATGCAAATCTCGATGATAAAGTTTTTTATTGACGGGCAGTAAAGCGCACTGCTCGAGTTATGATCCCACCGTCGGATTTGTTTCGTGTCGCCTATGACCTGTACGTAGGAAGAATACACTACACGTTTATGACAGAGGTACGATCTGGCCTCGCTACGTGGACATTTTGTGTTGTTACTGTTGTTACTGTTGTTACTGTTGTTACTGTTGTTTGGCAGCCGAGTGAAATTATCATACACTTTATGGTTTAAGAGCATGAAATTCTCACAAATTGGATAGTTTCGCTTTTCTGATTCACATGAAATATGGTTACCCAAAAATCTGACGCTTGAACTGTCGTGGGGCGTCGATCAAGGATTCGACGCAGGCGACACTTTATCGCTAGCCAGATCTAGACCAATGATAAAAGAGTCATCGAACTTACTTAACCTGTGTTTAAAATTATGGTGAGTGTCCTTGATGTTTCAATTTTTTAATATTTGCATAATTATTAATTGTATCTTTTAAAAACGAAAAAAAAGGTTTTCTTATCTTTATCCTCTTGTAATTCCAACAATAGTAAATATTTTTCTTTAAAACTGGTATCCACGTAATGCTGTTAGTGTATCTTAAGATATTCTAAAAGTTTTAGGCAAAGTTGTCCAGAAGGGCTCTCAGAAGAAGAGATCTTAAATCAGCATCTGTATTTCCCTGCGCAGTCTGCACTCAAACTGTAACGCTCAGCGCACTTTGAGGTAATTGGTCTGCAGAGGAATGCCTGATCCGCCACTGTTGTCCGTGCAAGTGCTTCATACTTGTTGTATACTATACGAGGAGATTAAAGTAGAATGGCCGGCTGAAGACGGTAGCTGGAGTTCCTGGAATAGGAACAAACAGTGTTCCTTGCGCTGAGTTCTAGTCGGCTACAAGACCACGCGAGGACTGGCTGGCCATCTTGATAAATGTAGATTGATGGAAATGAATTTAATGAAATGTGTGTTGGTCGTCCGATTACTTTTATTTTCAATTTCGGTCTCTCCGGTGCCATTGAGTGAAGGATGAATAGTGATTCTAAGGTGGATCAAAATAACGCAGGGCTGTACAAATTCGTGTTTTACTCGACTATCAGACGCGTCTTTGTGGAATTCAAGATATTTTTCACATAGGTACGTCTCATTCAAGAAAGTTGGTTGCGTAACACAGCTTTTTGGACAGCAATTGTAATTGAAAGCGTTTTGGGCGAAAGAATTAGAATATTATTTCAAAGCGCTTTGTGCCTGTTACTGGCCATGGCAAATTACATTCCTCAGTGAGCAATTTTCTAATGATTCCCCGCAAAGCATTCAAACTTTTTAAACTTTATTGAAATCTTCGAAAATATTTTCAAACGTTGTCCTTTTTGTCCTTGAAAATGAACTCATCGTTCGGGAAAATGGGATGGAAAGGGGAATGGTAGCGGTCAGGCCAAATTTTGGGTAGCTTCAAAAAAGAACATACCAAAGCAGCTTTTTTGGTATATGAAAAAAATAGGAATGTTGCAGATTGCGAGGACAGATATCCCACGCCAGTGACTACGTCCGTAATGACAATTTCATGTGTGCACATGACATTCATCCAATGCTCAAAGTTTCGGCCCTGAGTGTCCAGCTATTTCTGCAAACATATGATGATGTCTGCACTATTCCACTCGCTATACCAAAAAGTCGACAGAAAACAAGCCGAGGTCAGTCGTACACCATGCGTACCTCTGTGCACCAAACTCGCCAGGTGCGAGCGACCATCGACTCCTCAAGACACATGGGAACTCTCGAGGTGCAATTTCCACGAGTTGTCCACGTAAAAGATTAGCAATCGCCAGCCGTGTAACCCGCGTGTGCGTTGCCGAGCAACACCTAACCCAGGCTTAGTACCCGCGTCGGCTCGGTCATCGAGCTATTGCCAATCTGCGGTGACCGCTAATTCGCGCGCGATCTGGGGATCTATCAACGCCGACCTCCAATCCAGCGCGAAAGCGATTACACTCGATAATATTGAATCGGAAATCGATTTTCAGCGATTGCCGACTATTACGTTTATGCCTATTGTTTAGTGGCAGGGAACTACTGTTCCAGCAACGTCGATGGATTTCCAAACGGCAGATTGGATAAGTCACATTGCCAATCTGACTTGTTTGCATGAGTTGTTAAAAAGCAGATTGGCAAAAACAATTGGATTCAGCACATGGCATGCTATTACAATATATTTCGGAATATACTGTAGTTTTTTATTAATCACTAACGAAAACAGTGTCAAGAACTTGGAAATTTACTCATTCAGGATTTTCCAAAAGCCATTTTCTAGTGACAAGTGGATGGCAGTGTTCATTTGACACAGAAGTCGAGCCCTTTTTTCGAGTGCTGAGTCCTATCCCTATAGCTAATGCAACTTCGACGGTCACGGGAAATGGGGGAAAGCGCCCAACTGCCTACTAACCTTGGACCTCCCAAACACCAAGGCTACCGTGCTGGATACCATGTACCCAATTTCCATATTATATTAAACAAACAAACAACGAAGAATCAACTATAGGCATAGTGCATATAAATATTCGACGACATTCTAATTAAATAAGATAGATATTCGAGAGAAAAAATCCATTTAGACTGTCTATTTTTCCCTGTAATAATTTATCCCCAAGAGTACCCGACGACTCAATCAATTCTTTCACGCGATACTCTGCGGTAGTTGTTACGGTGGATTGAATGGGCCACAGAATCGATCGGAGGCTGGAACTTGCAGTGGTACCACTGGACAGCGACTTATAACGCGTAATTATTTACATCCCGTGCGCCGTGAACAAGACACTGCACACCGATGACTTATTGTCTAATTTATTACTCGGCCAGCTAGATCTCCGAGCGCATGTGGACGCTGCACGGACCATAGTTTCATGTATGTGCTGCCCTATGATTTATGCCCAAGCAGGCTACTCAGCATATATAATGTTAATTCCGTTTCCAAAGTTCATTGAGACCGATTTGTACGCCACGATTGGCTAATTGGTTACGCACAGTTTGAGGATTTTGGACTTGCGCCGTGCGCATGAGGTGTAGTACGTTTATCGGCAGATCGCTTGCACCAAGGCATGCCGAGCTCCGACTAATCGCATACCGTTACGGACATTAGCAACTGTAAACATATGTGTGTGCTTTAGACAGATTCGAAAAGCCGCGCCGGCTACATTTAGAAGGGCCGGCCAAAACATGTGTGTTTTTTTTAATTAGAACTGTTCGATTGTTTGTTTTTTCCGTGCTTTTATATCTAAGAGTAATATAGTACGTGTGCGATTAGACATCTCTCAGTGGGCATTTAGTTTTCAGTCGTCGCGGATCTTGCCTCACAGATTGGTTACACCTCATATGAAAATGTGTAACGTCCAGCAACAAGGACAGAATCGCGGCTACACCTTTGACGCTGAAATATCGCAGGCATTAATCAAAAACGTATAACGTTGAGTTTTTGGGCAGCGGTAAAGCATGCAGCCTGCCTGATTATAAAAGTCGGTTGCAGTTGGACCGGGGCGAACTCATTGGCGAGGTCCTGGCGCCTGGGTCATCAACGTGATGTCATCAACTGGATCGTTCGGGGAACCTAGATCATGTTTCGATGGCAAATCACCGCTCGTTAGCGACCAGTCCGTTTTAATCGCACGTTAACAGAAGGCCACGCCTTCTGTCCAAACCGCTCCACGACACATGTGTGCATCTGGAAACGAACCCGGATCTCCAGAAGCGAAATTCGCAACAGAAACCAGATCGGTCACTCAACTCGCAAGTAGCATAACAGACATGAAAAATCGGATAATTCAACAAACTTCCACACTCGCACACACTTGAGTGGAACTCTGAGAGAATGAAGAAAAAAAAAAACAACAGGCCACGGTTCCGAATTAAGGCAGGGTCGGCTGGATATTTCTCCACGTGAGCTTTATGATGTATCGTCTTCTCGGTGGGATATGAGTGTTCGTCTTACGCCATTTGCCTACCGTACGCTATAGGACCCGGCATGGCGAGAGTCCGGCCAGTGATACATGCCAGAGGATCGGTTTCCATTGTACGCCTGCCCAGTGTTAGCCTGGTGGCTTGGGTGTTGTGACTCGACTGTCTGGCTAATTGAGACCCTCGACAAGAATTATTCTTCGGCTTGTCGTCCGGGACGGTAAGGTACCGGAGGAGCGCTAATTTATGGGACACCCCGCACAGGGCCAGACAAACTCCGGGGTCGAGCGCGCGGTACCGGGATCCTACGCGTCCGACAGTACTGCCGCGTCTTTATTACCAGGAAATTAATATTGTTGCGACCAGAGGGTTTTTGTCGAAGACTTTTATTAATTGGTGTGGTTTTTATCTGCGCGCGGCGATTGTGGTACGCGTGTTAAGTGTTAGCGGATGGCGTGGTCGTTGCATGTTATGTTGGTAGGACTTCACAGCGAGGTACACAACAACAGGGAACAAAACAGAACAAATTGATTCTAGAGATTATGTAGCGCTATAGTTAAGTGTCAGTTTAAAAAACAGTCGCATGGACCTGTTCTGTCGCTTTGAGAACAGAGAAGGTTGTGTTTTCTTCTGAAAGATGTTTTGACATTTGGAATTCCAAATGTCATGTGATTTACCCCGTTTTCCCAGACACTGTGCTAAAATATCACCCCAATTTAAGGAGACTGCACGGTAGAATTGGTTTCCTGGCATAAAAACGCAGAATATTATGAGTTTTGCTCTAAGCTATAGGCGACCAGCGCTTTTTCCAATGTCCTGTGATAATTTGCCTGCACCTCTACACCCTGCACGTTGTAAATGACTAATGTGAGAGACTGTGAAGCTTCCAACAAGGATCTCCGTTTAATTGACTCTCCTGGGTGCACGAGATAAGAGTCCGTGTTTAAGCCAATCGGACGTGATCATCTCATAGTGGATTCCCGCCGCGTATATCACCTGTGTTTGGGTAAATGTTGGCGATGCGAGCGACCTATAGCGCGCAAACACAAATGATCTGAGCTCGCACGGCGAAGCATGGAAGACCGGGGGAAGTGATAGATGTGGATGCTAACCACCTGTGCTAGATGCTTTCATTCAAGCTTGCAGCCTGATCATAGAGTCTGACTGCGTACCATGGCATACACATCCCGACGTAGCCGGCCGGATGATAAACGGCAAGGTAATAGTGTATAATCACAAGCAGGTACCCATCCACGGGCAATTGTGTGTGCGTTGTGTGTTATGAAGAAGTTACATGGATCGAACGGAGACTGTTTATACGAAAATAACGAATGGAAAATATGTTTTTCTCCCCTATGGTTCGACGCAAATTGTATGGGATCCGATCAAATTTTCGAGGTGCTTTCCTTGCGGTCTAACAGGCGGGTGTGTTACTGTTAATAGCATGGATTGGTCGCAAGGTCGCTCTAATCACGAACAAATTGGTAGGTGTCTTAAATGGGGCAAAAAACTATTTACAACGAGATACACCTTAAAAAAATCATGTATCTTTTTTTTCTCCCCGGCTGCGTTTCCCATATGATATCGAGCACACACATGAGCATTAACTGATCGGAATGGGTTTTCAAGATTTCTCACATGGCAGCAGTTGTACGTTATGAGCGCACGGTAATCGCTTTATCGAGTGCGTTGGCTGACATGTCGATAAAGGCAAGTACCAATACACGCGGTCTAGGTACCTATAAGCAATCGAATGATAATCGTAATTGTGTATAATAACTGTGCACTTGGTCCATTATCGCGAGTGAGCAGATATTAGTAATTCTTTTTATTAGATCTGGCTCGGTGAGTGTGTGTTTGTTGCACATTGCACGTGGGGCGGCGTCGCCTGCGGCCATGCTCGTTTCAGTGCCTCTCGCACGAGTGGGACGCACCGGGATTGATTGGGCAACAAGGACGTGTCACCAGAGTCTCCATACGCGGTCCCAGTCCTCGGATTCTTCTGCGACATTAATCAGGACCTCGCATTATTCACTGGGAACACATACGGCTTTCCACGGAATGATACGAGCAGTTCTGATCGCACATAATTATTTCACAAACGAAAGGCGATTGCCAAGGCCACAAAACAGCTCACCATGGATTTCATATAAGTGGTGAACTATTTCATTGCCATATTTTCCCACCATATAATACTTAATCTGTGTCTAAGACACTTCTTTTGAGTTTTTGACAAATCGAAAAAACCGGGATATACTTTCATATGGAATTTCTCTATAGTGCATCCAGATTTACAGAATCCTTTCAATCCTTTCCTGCAAAATGCATAATAAATCGGGATATCAGGTAACTGGGGGTCGATCAATTGCGACACAGAATTAGCCAATACTTGGCGCCAACTGGAGGTACTTTGCAGACATGGTAGCATATCAAGCACCGCGAGAACTCGATCAAAACATTACCACTCAATCGCAGATGTTACGTGTACCGACAATCACTTTCGCTCTCGGTTTGCATTTTTAAAACAGCTCTGCACACGTCTCAAGAAAGCCATCGCTGTCAATCGGGAAGCTCTGCTGACCGACTCCAAAACACCCTACTGCCTTAATCGCTGTCAAACCATGGAGCCCTCAAATTTCTTGGACAAACCATGGGTTTCAAACCTGAGCAGTGGTGCAGAACTCACTCGCAATTTGCAGCACCGAGTGCAACAATGCATCAGCTGTGTTTACACGAACTGCTTCGCGTCAGATGCACTTGCATCTTTACCACCGGTGTATACGAACCCACTTCGACTCTCGGCAAAGGTTAAACGAACGATCTTGGAAAAAAACATCGTAGAGAGAGAGAGAGATGGATAGAGTAAAGGAGCAAAGCGATGGATATCAGAAAAGGCGAAGTCCTTTTTTTCCTCTTCGTAATATACCCTCCTACTCTCCGGCTAGGTTTCGTTTAAAACATTTTCTAACTAGTCTGTTTTAATTTGAATTCTGTCAGAGATGCGTGTATAGGTAACAGTTTGGACTCTCCTCGACCGAGTGTGTGTGTGTGTTTGTGTATAATTTGAGCTAGTATCTAACCTCCGTATTTCATGCTCGTCGTCGTCGTCCTCGTCGCTGCCGCCGCTGGAGCACGGTGCAGACGGTGCGGTGGTCTGCGATGATGCAGAGTACGATCCTCCATTTCCCACGATCTCTCACCTTCTCGCCAGCCTCCAACGTCTGTTCGAGATGGACCAAATATGAAATTAACATACGACTCGCATTTGATTGCACACTCACACACACATCGGTCAGCTAGGCGGAATATGTGTAATTTCGATGGCTATTAATATGCGAGAGCTACTGGATAATTCCTATACGCGATGGATCGACCGATAATTGAGGCAAAAAGTCCCACAGATCTGTTAACATATCTCAAGACTATTTTATTACTTCAAACAAAAAAATGCGTATCGTTATTAATTTCAGTATATAATAATTATAAATTATGATCGGAATTCGACGACTAAATATTCATGTAAGTGAGCACGAGATGTGCTTTGAAATGAGTTGGCCGTAAGATCGCTATAAGTCGAGGGCCACGAGGAATGTGAACTTTGCCGGATCTTGGTAGATGGTAGTACATCAAACAAGAGCAGCCGATTAAAACGAAACGGCCCATTATCTGCCAGTAAAGATCCGAAGAACTCGCTCGCCGTGGCTTGGGCGCAAAATGCAGCGGCGGCGGCGGCGGCGTCGAAAGTGTAATCACCAACCGTTGGGGAGGGGTCAGCGATGAGAAGAACACAAACTGTAGGACGTCGTTTCGGAAGGTTGCCCCGAACAATTACATGGCCCGATTTCACGTGCTCGCGTACACACACACACAATTAGGCATGCGCCGAGACATGGGAACCGTTGAAGCATGCGCCGTTGCGAAATGCAGGTGTTGTTGGCTGATGGTCTGCGTATCGACAACTGGTCATCTTGAGTCAAGCAATGCGCACAACACTGTGGCGTGATGGGATTTCTTGGAAGTGAGGTGTTGATTTAAAAGTCTCGTATCACTTCTCGCGAGATAGGCAGATATTTGGCAGACGCTCTGGGAGCAGTGTTAAAATTTGTTAGAATACCAATGTCTTCAGATGTTCGACCTAAGTGCTAATAAATAACAGAGTGACAAGTTACCCCCGTATCACGGAGCATGTTTTAACCTTAATTAGCGCAGAAAGAAAAATTTTAAATGCACCAATCCATTATTTTTTAAACATCATCTTTAAGATCTCAATAAATTGCCAGGTTTTCAACTTTTCGACGTTTTTGACCTTTGAGAATTTACGAGAGATAGTTGTATTCCATTCGTAATTTACCGAGTCTATTTAAATGGTCGTACATAGGAAATCCTGAACCGAATTACATTTCAGGACAATAATTTAATAGATCAGACTCCTTTTACGTGCAGAGAACGTAAGTGCTCTGAAACGGTTGACCAGTTTTTGAAAAAATCGTCTTATATTAAATAAATTATGCAGCACTTTGGTTCTGACATCGGCGCAAGGGAATACAACGTCTTACATGCTAAAGCTGCATTTCTGATACACTTTTAATGTGCTCCTACATGATATAGGCTCCCATGTGCGCGACTGTGCGCGGCTGTGCCAGCTAGCCAGCGCATATTCAGGTGCTCTGTGCGGCAATTTAGTGCTGTGATAACTCGGTTATAGAGGCTGCTGGCGGGTTGTTAATCTCAGTGGCAAGGTAAATCAGCGAGGTGTCCGACGTTCAGACGCAAGCGCAATCGCCTTGCCGTGTCAAGTGGGACGCATCCTTGCTGCCGAGAGTACAGTACTTTGGAATGAGTCATCAGCAGCCGAAGAGTTACGCATCCCAAAGAAAAATTGTGAAAAGTGGATGGTTTTAAAATCTCTCTGGAATTAAAACAGCCGACATTTCCTGGATTTCTTCTATATTGGTTTTCTGGGGTAAAAAATCTCTAGCTATAACCCAATTGTTTGACCTAATATTTAACCTTCCGTTACTTCTTGACAGTTTCTTTTTATGTACTCCCGTCCCAAAGAGCCCGATACCCGAAAATGAACGCCGTGCTTATGTAATCCAGAATGCCAATGTGTATGTAATGACTCTGGATTCTCTTTGCACAGGCGCTGAGCGGATTCCTGATGATGATGACCCAGAACGGGAAGCTGCTGTACATCTCCGACAACGCCGCCGAGTACCTGGGGCACTCCATGGTGAGTACATGACGCGGTTGGATGGATTTACGCGAGGTATTTAATGCACACGGAATTGACATTTAAAAAAAAAAAAAAAAAAAAAAAAAACACATACACATTCCGGTTACAAGAATTTGTTGAATAGGCTCTTAGGTTTCTAGTTTTGATAAACTATTTTACCATATTCATCTGCAGACTCCAAAGAATGGCCGAAAAAATAGGAAATAGCCAACGAATTACATGGTTGCTAGCACAGACATTTTTTCCTTGCTGAAATACTGGTGCACATTTGCAGTTTTTTTTTCTATTTTTTCAGACGTTACGTTTTCAATGCTTGATGGTACAAAAATTGCACCAAATTGTCGAACGTAGTAATCAGGAGGCTCTCGACACAATGCTTTCATCTACACAAAATTGGTCCTCTTATAAAAGTCCTGTAGCATATCGGTATTGAGGCTATTATCTTCCTGGCAAGAAGTTAATTTTAAAACAGAAATCCACTCCGCGAAGCATCTGCAATCAGCGATCGTACGCTCAAATCGCAAACCCAATCAAAAACTGCAATCGAAAACTGCAAATGCATCTCTTCTATAAAACACACATGTACACAAACAAGCACACATGCTTTTTAGTGCTTGCACAATATCGCTGCATCTCCAATATGCATATTATAAAACAAACACAATGACTCGATCTGGGCTAAGTGCATTTCTCCACACACACACACACACACTGCACTGGAGTGATAAAATGCATCATCGGTGCATACGAGCACAACAGCACGAGAGTACAATGCATAATACACGTTGCTAAGCGATAAGCAGCGCGTAAACAGTTAGTCTCTCATAGATTGCCTCCACCGGTATCAGAAAACAATACACAAATGGCTGGTAATTAAATGTAATGCCCGTTTTAGGACGAGTATGGGATGGTTCTGTTGTTCTCTCTATGTCGGACATGTCGTTAATGGCCGCTGCATTGGCATTGTTGGGATCGCTCTCTGGACTGCTCGAGATATGCGGTCATACCTATATTGCAGTATCTGCATGGGGCTGGGAGGAGGAACGAACGAATATGACGGCGATATCAGAGTAGTGAGCTAAGTGCTTTGGTGCATTACTTTCTCGGAAAAAAAAACGGCACAGAAAGCAAAAGAAAATGAGTTGGGAAACGACTGCAAACAGATGAAAAAGCTGGCTATTGTCCCGGCGATGCGCACAAGCGCATTGCGCAAGTAGCGGGCATCGTTTGTGTCAGTGCCTCTGGTATGCGAGTAATGTATTAATTTCATTCCACCGTGCGCGTGCGCGCGCCCGGCTCTTGGCCGACGATAGCGGGTAATTTAATTACGTGTTAATTATTCCATGATTGGCCGGCAATAAAGCGGCAACAAGTTAACGCCGCGCAGACGCGGTTCGCGGTAGTCAATTTCACTGCTCGGGGCTCAAACCTCGGACCGTCCGGGGAGCAAGAAGTTAATAATATCTGGAGCGTTATTTTCTTTGGCTTTCCGAACACGTAGCATAAGTGCATGATGGTGATTAATGTATACAGAATCTACAGCTGGAAGGCAAATGCTGAATGACTATAATTATCAATCTCTTAATAACGAGTATTACTTTTAAGTAGATTGGTTGGTGACATTCACTAAATATTAATGGCCGACGCGAGCTGGCTGGATAATTAAAAAGGTTGGAGTCGAGAGTGTGTCCTGGGGGCCGTGGCCGGCGTGGAAACTTCGATGTGGGTCTAGAAGATGAACTACGAGGCGGTGATTTCAATGCGTGGAAGGACGACGATCACGGTCCGGTGGGGACTTCAATGCAGGGATAGGAGACCGTCACGGCCCGGTGGGGACATCAATGCGCGGACAGACGAAAGCTGATATTTAGAGTAGGCGCTAACATGTCTGTCAATTCTCTTAGGTTCAGTATTACCAAAATCTCAACTTCTAGTTGAAGTGTTTGTTGAAACTATTGTCATGGCGACTTCCAATCACATGCAGTGAAATTCAGATGTTTCTGTGAGTTAGAGATCCAACTTATAGTTGAAAATTTTGGTAAAACCCGATTTGAACGTAGAGAGCCTTGGCCAGTATGTCCATTAAGTTGTTTCAAGCGAATACGGTATTCAGACTATGTTATAAGAGAACGGACATCTATTTACAACTCAATAACAAACAGAAAAATATTACCTATCAACGAAACGCTTGTAAAAGCAATGCAGTGTTTTATATGACGCCTATCGCATCGTGTTTGTCGGTTGGAGTCGTTTGACTCGCACCCAGCCGAGGGGACCCCGTTCGTACCCGCGCGCGCGGAGACTGCAGAGTAAATTACGTCCAACGCCGCGCACGGCTCATTGGAATCGCTCTCCAAGCACACAGATGTGCGCATAAAATAACACTTTGTCGTCGTCGTCCGCGCATTGTTTATCTGACGTCAACACCGCGCTCACTTTGCGAAAGCGTTGAACCTCGCCTTTAAACAAAACGCATCACCTCTGCCACCGAGATTACGAAAACCACTGCATGCAGAGTCACATCCTGCAATCTTGGAATCGGATTCACAGCGCGCCAAAACAAATAGCCACTGCCTTTCAGATCGCACTCATACCGCTCCCGGTCTAATGGAATGTAGATCTGCATGTCACACGTTATTGTTGCTCGTTTATCACAATTTGCGCGCGTTTGGGTGTGTTTCCATGTCAGTGCCGAGTCCACAATGCCGTGGTTTTGTCGTCGTCGCAATGAGGGAACGAGCACTCAGGCATTGTTAACATATGCACATCTTCAGTGAATTTATAAATACACATATTGCAATGATTGAACTTTTGTTAGTGGTCCGTATAAATCATGGCTTGCTCATGGTTCGAGCTCGTCTTTCATTGCATTCACACGATTCTCCAGTCTTTGTGTGTGTATATATATGCACTTTCCTGCATAAAATGCATCGGCGAGAAGATGCAGGAAATGGCAGAGTATTTCTTTATGCCTTGTCTCCGTAGCGTTGTACCGTGCATTTATATTATGTACAGGCTGGGTTATAGGTACTGCAAGTACACAGCGATAATGTATTGAGTTTTATGAACGCAATTGTGAAGGTAGGGCGTACCGATGATGCCGAGGCGTGAATGTACATATTTTCACATTCATTCACTGGACAAACGCCGCGCGATGTAACGACTAATAATAATATCTCCCTAATTACTGCGCGGTGCTGCCGGTGCTAATCTGCGAGCATGGATCGCGCTAAACTGGCAGCTGTCTCGGATGATCGTTTTTTTTTTTTTTTTTTTTTTTCAGCGCTGTTTGGCGCCCACGACAGATTTGTTGTCGCCATTTCGAAGGGAAAACTAGTATTTTTAAATGTAGAACCAAAGATCGCATTATCTCAGATCTCAGTTAGAATTTGAAAGCAATGTTAATAACTATTTCCTATTTTTTAAATGTATTTAAATAGTTAGAAAAAAATGTCTGGAATTCAAAACAATTTTTTTTTCAAACTGGATGACGTCACGCGTCGCTCTTCTTCTGTCTAAACGCCATGTGGCGTCGACTCACGCGCTCACCGCCACGATGATGATAAATCGAGCGATTTTCTTCGCGGCGCGCGCGAATCTGACTGAAAGCAGCTAGCGACAACGAGGATCACAAAGAAACCATATCTCATGACAGACAATTCCCTTTCCACGGAGCGACACCACAATCTTGTAGCCATCAAAAGATCTCGATCATCTTTCTAATCATCATCTCGCCATCGCTCTCCTGAGATCGTATTAAAATAACTTTCATCACAATAATGTTGGAGCACATGGGATGCTGGTGATCTGGATGGCTGTTGCTTCGCTCATCTTTTCATGTGAAATGTCACGGCAGCGTTGAATGCTTTAGCCGCGTGCGCTCTCGTAAGATGGACAATGGTCGACCAGGGATCGAGCAAGCCGTGTGATGGACTTAGTCAAAGGAATGTGTCATCTCTGAAGATGGGTTACCATTTTGAATTCTAAGTCGTGAGCACCGATTTCCGAAATGGCATCGCTAGAACGTTAGCCGAGGAAATTAATTGTGAAACATTTATGTCGCCATGGGTGGAACTGGAAACCATCTCTGGGAGGATTTTTTTTCAGAGAAAGTGTCTTGGTAAATAAAAATAGTATTTTCAGGATAAGAACAACCAGTCAAAATGGCCGAAACACGGTTTTTTTTAGCAACATTCACCAAAAGAGCTTAAAGGTTAATAGGATGTTATAGTTTTTACACTCATGTCATACTTTGTCTTACCTTACCACTAGACAGCAAAAAGAAATGAAATGTTTAATGCGTCATGTTGCTCGTCAAAATTTTCCATCGAAATTCTATCAAACAAAGCAAACAGAATATGCGTCCCTTTGAAAATCTTCTGTGGCACATATCGTCCGATTTTCTCTGTCAATCCTACCACTCCGATTAATGCGACGCCGTCTAGGAACACACTAAGTCCTGGTCAGAGATCTAAGGATCGACCGATGACCATTACTTGGCAGATTCCTCGCGGTCAGCGTATTAGGCGATGCTCTGTAACGTCTTAATCGGCAACCGTCGCCGTCAATATAATGTCGGACGGTCTTTTCATGCCTTGCATGCCACCGTCGATCCCTTCAGGAGGGTGACATGTGTCTTCCTGGGCATCTTCGGCTGGGATTGAACGAATGCCAAAGCTTGCGCTGTGGAATTTCAAGGTATTTTGTGTATGGACTCGGCACCTCCACCGCGCAGAGCTGAAAGAGCGCTTTGTGTCTTCTGATGCGTCAATGATTCTTCGACAGGCTTGATTTCTTCATTGAAAAAAGCTGGTCCCTGTCCGAGCTTAAACGTTCTGCTGAGCAAACGAACCGGCAAATTTAAGTAATCGTAATTGTGGTAAATGATGTTGGTCCTTTTTAACAACGTCTTCAAGTAAACAAAACGGTTAAGAAATTCGGTTCGAAAAAATGTCATCGTTGGAATCGTTGGGGTAATGGGGAAACGCGAGTAATCGAAAATAAGTAAAAAAATATAAAAACACCCACACATTTGTTAACTTGCTAGTAGTAACTGCTATTTGTATCGTTCAGTTGATATTTGTGTAAGGAGAGTTTAACATTAGCACCAGGGTACTGACTAGACCTATAAACGCAATGATTTTTGGCCTTTTTTCATTTTTTCTCATAGAACAAATCTCGACTTTAATTTTAAGAAATGACTCGGTGAACTGAACTGCGAACACTTTAGAAATAAAGTAGTGTATGCATTTCCACAAGAAAACAATCCCTGAACGAAACGCTCGCGGCTCCTAGAGACTCAGTGTTTCTAAGCTTCAGCCATCCACCACCAGGTTATTCCCGAGGGAACCAGACATTCCATCTTCCTTGCACCATGGCCCGAGGTCGACCGAAGTAAACGACGTTTTAATTGTGACCCGGTGCCGCGAGGGGCGCTGCCGGTCGCCGCTAATGTAAACGAGGTATTAATCGCAGCTCGTTACCATGGCGACGTTTGCATCACACTGCACACCTGTGCTTCGAGCTGGTGCAGTGAAATGCATCACCTGGCCATCTCGATGCACACGGCTTGTTTCGAGCGCACTGTTTGCACGTCTAGGCTCTCTAGACTGCCAAATGATAAAAAAAAGTTTACACATATCTATTTTAGAAGCGCCTAACAATCGGAGGCGTTTTTTTCTTTAACGACATCTGAATAATTTGTCACAAAATCAGTCTTTATTGCCAAACTAAACACACAATATGTCGAATATTTTAACATATCTACCCTCTGACAGTCTAGATTAAATCACACGTAGGCTGTCTATGGCTGAGCACCGAGCAAAGTATCCAAGAGGCCCTTTGCGCAATGCATGCTGCGTGTTAATTAGACTCTAATAATGTACTTTGTAGATTACGTAATTAATGCAGAAATTAGGAATGAAAGTACCGAGATAATGTACGTATGCGTTTAAAAATGAAAGAGTGGTCGTATAAAATAAAACGACCGCTGGTTGAACACGATTTTTCTCTCTGGTAGCGTTCAACTGTATCACTTTGAAGATTAATTAACAAAAAAATAGCATGTGGTTTGATGTTTCTCTCTGTGTATCTAAATCACGCTGGATTGCAGTTGTAAATACAAAGCGATATAACATATCCACTCCTACACTTACTGGTATTAATAGAAAGTAACAACACTGGGTACTTAGCATCTTATTTGGATCATTTTTTTTTTGCCGAGCATTTATAATGGCTGTGGGAATCGTTCAGCCAAAACGTTCACGCAGAAAAGTCTGCATAGAACGCGGCGAGATATTTCGGCTGTTTTTTCGCGCACTCTCCGTCTCTCTTTCTCTGCATGCCACGGGCCCGATGGTCCGATGGACTCGAGCGGTCTCTAAGTGACCGTGCCAAGTGGCCGGCGCTTGCGTGGACGAGGGCGTCGAACATTCAGAGGCGAATGCATGCGGCGTCGATTGTTAAGTCAATGGAAGGGATGGAGTCGTTTCGCGAGGCTTCGGGGCATTGAAAATGGTTAACTTTCTAATTATCAATGATTTTTGGTGTTTTTAACGACGCACTGTTTTGAACCTGCTCTGTGGCACTGGGCTAATGGCCTCGGCGAATGGGTGATGATGGTGAGAATTATGAATTTAACTTTGACTTGAAGGGAGGAGGGGAAACCCGGTGCCGGCACATAGACTACTCCTGTCGAAGAGCACCAATTGGAGACCACCGGCTTAACGTACCTTCCGAAGAACGGAACAACGCAAACAGCAGATTCTTCCACAAATCTATGCTGTCGAGAGGTTGATAAGCAAGGCGAATGAAGGTGCCGTACTAAATTTCATCCCTCCAGCCTCTTTCCCGAACAGAACTGGTCAGTAATGTGGTGGGCACCTCCAATACCTGACCCAGCACAGTGTTGGTTAATTTCGGTGATCTCACGAGAACCGGTGTTTCCAACAGGCCAAACCGTTTGGTGGTCACTCGAAAGCAGAAACAGAGGACTCGTGTAAGAAAAATGAGATTCTAACTGTATTGTTGTTGTCAGCAAGCATCGAAGTGTTCAAATATGATTGCTAAAATGTTAGAATACACAAGACCGTGCTTGAACAAATGGAACTTTTAGATTGCATTCGAAGCGACCTTGTTCGTAGGGTGTTGCTGAACAATGTTCCTACACTCCAGAAGGGCATTCAGCTCAGGGTTTTGTGTAAAGTCGTCCGATTTTCATGTCGCCTTAGATGTCACGGTCAAAGTTAGTCTAGCTGATTGCTAGAAACAATCGAACCAATGCCCAGTGGAACAAAGCCAACGAGCCCGGCTCCAGATGACCGCGTATCAAAGAACGATTGTGTGTCCTGGTGGCCGTGAACGACAACGTCGCCCCCCTGGCGGTCGACATCGGCGTCATCATCGGGGATGACTCGACACTTCGGGGACATGAGGAGGACGTTAAGACTTGACATTTCTTAGGCGGTTGACTTGTTTAGGTCCCTCTATCTAGACATGGACATGTTATTTGGGGGCTGAAGGGGTCTACAAAAGAGGGGCGAAGGAAAATATAGGTATATTAACAATAAAATATTATAATGAGCATCGACAATTTTGGTATTGATAACTTGAACAGTTGCTGTTATTTTGGTTAAAAAGTAACGCTGGACATTGACTTGATTTGTTGCGTTACGTTGCGTTGCGTTGCGTTGCGTTAAAAAGCGGCCCCTGTGGCTTTGGTCGAATGGCGACGGTGAAAAAGTGGGTGATCTTGGCGATGATTGTTAAACCTTGCCTAGCCTAAAGGGGTGGAGAGTAACACGAACTTGACACGTAGCCTATTCCTGTCGCTTGTCGGTTGTCCTGTCGGTTTTTGCAGTGACTTTCATCCCTCAGACCTCTTTCAAGAACAGATCTGGTCATGAGTATGATGGTCGCCTATCCAACACTTGACCCAGCACAGTGTTGCTTAACTTTGGTTATCTCACAAGAACCAGCGTTTCCAAAACGCCAATCTGTTAGGTTTTAGACATTGGACATGCTCATTCAGTCATTTATAATCGCAGGAAAAGGACCTGGGTCAAACTGGCTACTTTCAAAATAAAAAATCGTTTCACAAGACCTTTGCAGATATGGCTTTGGGTCCTTACACTTTCTTTCTAAATCCCCGCAGCTCACGAAAATTACGCTAAACTTGTGCATGGTGGCACTCGAAGGCATCGCCTGATGGAACTCGGGGCGCCCACGCAGTTGCCCCAGTTTCCACGACGGCTTCCCCCCCCCAGCGTCACACTACATACTCTTACCAGTACTTGCACAATGCTCTCTCGGGTTTGTTTTCTGCGTCGACGCGTTATTTAATTTCATTTGAAACAAATTACTCTACCTTTTTGTATCGCATTACACGACTCGTCAATTTCGTCGTGTAAATCGTATTTTTTTTTCTTTCGGGTGCAGTGGCCGCACTGTCGTTTGTTTAAATGCTTTCCTAATGGTGACAGTTATTCTTCCCAGGGTGCGCGCGAATCGGTCGACATTGAATCTCTGCGTTCCGAATCTTACTGAGATATTTTTAGTGTTAAAGTCCTGTACAAATAATTTTGGATCCATCTCGTTAACAAATCAATTTAAACTGGAATTTTTCCAACTGACTGTAAGGGTAAAACAAAAATTACTGCAAGCTATACAGGGTAATAATTAGTAATTAAAATGGTCGATAGCACGGCCATATTGTAATAATAACCTAAAAACCCTATTAAGAATTCATGATATTGGAGAACTGTCGGAAAGTATATTTTTCCTCGTTGTTGTTTTTCCCTGGAAATACTACTCGGAAATATATTTTACTGAAAGCCATTACTGTGATGTAACTCTAGCCGCGACTGCCAAACCTGACCTTTGCGACATGCGGTGTGCCGTGAGATTTGTGTATCGCCAGTGGAAAATGCAGTCGAATTTTGAACAGAGATACACAAAGACAACAAGAAGTTAATTACATATCCGAGACATAGGAACAATAAAAAAAAAATCTCATTAAATTCGTTTCTGCATGCAGACAAAATTGTGTGCCAGTCTGAGGAGATATGTATAACGATCGATACAAATTCTTCGATAATAACACGTGGGGGGAAAATCGGTGCAGCACAACGATTGATTGCTCTGCAGTCCATTCATATAGACAGACAGCAGCCAGTTCGAGATACATAGCTACGTCTAGGAGGCCATTATTATTTTCATTTATTTTTCCCATCATTTTCATTCCATCATAATTCAGTTATTCAATAATGACCCGTATGTACGATCGATGGGAGTACGGGCACTCATAACCCCATACGGCCCGCGATAATCGCCAAGCATGCGCAGAGGACTTGTGTAATCGTCGAGCGCGAGCGGAGGTTGTTTTTTTTCCCCCGTGGTGCCGTGATTTCGGCCGAGAGGCCTCGATGCGGCAAAGAGAGCTTAATACTCGTGCCAGAGTAGCGAACTCAGCAAAAACCCCGTGCTTCAGTATGGCGAACTTTTAGTTTTGGCATTGTGCTTTGGGAGGAAAAAAGTTAAGAAAATTAACCTTATGCTACTTTTTGTGATGGACATGAACCGACCTGGGTCATGAAAATTATGTCTTACATCATGGCGTCCCTGCACTACGAGTTGTCCACTCCCGCACCCGGAACTTTCTCTGGTACACATTGTGCCCAAGTTATGCACACACAATGTGAAGAAGGTACGCTCTTTACGAGGCCATTATCTACAATCCCCGCCGATATATGGCGGGCTCGACCGTTCCCATTGGTCCGCGAGGCGCCCGTTCCGCATGACAGGCGCCGGGTTCAGTAGACACGGCACCCCGACCCCGGCTCGGCGCGGCCCGGCGGTCTCATCGGCCGTGATCGACCGCGGGACGCGCCGGTATTAATTCAATATCGCCGTGCTTACAGGCCTTGTGGATGCACACGTTTCGCTCGTAAAGAGCGAATTGCTTTTTTTTTGGAAAACTGTTGCAGTATAAACAAACGATGGTCGGTAAATTGCGACCACAGCCTCTTTTAACGCTAGACTGAACCAAATCATGGCATTTTTGTGTGGTGTAAAGCAGGCAGTGGTTTCGGCGGTTATAAAAAACGTTCTATCCGCAAAAATTATCAGCCTGACAAACTAGACTCGTTTACGGAGAGGTTGACTGATTGATTTGTTGTGTTTAACGATTCACTGATTTGCCAATGGGACAGGTGGCACTGATCAAATGGCGTCAATGAATGATTGGACGATGATGATGAACGTTACCTAACCTAGAAAGTAGGAGGGGAAACCCAGTGCCTGCACGTTGCCTATTCTTGTCGAAAAGCTCTAAAGGGACCACCGGCGTAATTTTGCCCTCGAAGGACGGTACAACTAGAACAGGATTTTTCCACAAATCCATGCTATCGAAAGAAAATTTCAGCTTTTATACAGACTAAAATCCTTCCCACCTCTCTGCAGAACATAACTGGCCATGTGCATGATGGTCATCCATTCAATACCAGGCTCAGCGCATTGTTGCTTAACCTTATAGAACTCACACGAGAACCTGTGTTTCCAAAACTGTGCAAGTTTCATCGTGGCAGCCGGGCTAATGTATTCCGGCGGGTACTTGTCACTCACGCTGCCGGTGGAGTGAAGGAGTGACAGGGTGACAGCTGATTCCCCCCGTGGAGGCGATGTTCGAGGGTGGCCGTTCAGCCGCGGACAGGTCGCTGGAGAGTGGACTGGCAATATATGAGTATACGTGGACAAGGACAGCGCTGTGACGTGGACAAAGACGGCAGATAAGATCGCAACGCGGTAAACAAGTCTGGAAGCTTGGAAAAACCAGAAAAGCTGGGAAACTTGGGAAACTTGTCTTACGTTGATTCTACGAAATAATTTGTACACATATAGAGTTGAAAAAGATGTGGCTTTTCCGTTAAGAAAAATGACAGTTTAAGATTGGATGGTTGATCCACTTCAAATACTAGAAGCTTCTATGAAGGAGGAGGTACGTGTATGTATCAACGTGGCAGTGGCTTCTTTGCGCCAAATTTTCGCGTTCACGACTCTGACGACAGATTTCGGAGCGGAAAAAAAATGTTTTTATCAAATATGAGGGATCAAAAATAAATTGTGATTCCCACACGAAAATGGGGAAAGTTCTCCACGTTATGAAAACCGGGAAACTCTTCCCTGCGTTCATCTACAACCGTTTCGGGTCGCTAACTCTCCAGCCCGGCTGCAACGGCTTGGCGATTCGCACGGCGACCACGGCGTCCTGGGCCCGTCAATCGGCCCGCCAGTCACGGCACCAGCCGACCGTACCGGCACGGACCCGAAGCGAGGACCCCGGCCGCCCGCCCGTCAGAAGAATATGGAAATCATCTGTGTATTTCATTTTCCCACTGCCCAGCCACGTAATATCAACGTTTTTTAAAACCCTCGGCGCGTCCACCTCTTTTTGAAAAGCACACAACATCCTCCTTGTCAATTTAGAGTAACTTTTCTGTCCACTTTTTTTCCCTGTACCTCCTACCAAAGCCATCATCTCTGGGGCAGTCTGCATGCCGGGGAGGCGTCGTTGATTCGAACGTGATATCGTATTACATTGCGCATACCTTGTGATTACGGCGTCATATTTTTGATGCGGTGGGTGGGACGGTCACCGCCCCTCGGGGGCAGCTGCTTGCGCTCCAGTCGGGGTGGCCGACGCATGTTTGCCAACCTGTCGGGGCCCTGGGTTCGAGACTCGGGTGCTCTCTCGGCATTACGCGCGGGAACAATTGCTCGCGGTACGCCTGGGTCATGTCACTTTGACATGCACTTCATGGTGGTCTATGCTTGTAACCTTTGCGGTGCCTTGAAAAGCTTCATACTATGGACCGGCTAGCACGGATGTATCGCGTCGGGTTCGAAGATGGAGTTGCCCTGTCAAAATTAATGGTCTAGAAAGATTTTATCTCATTCTTTCTAATTTTCACCTACATTTCGATAGCGAAATATCGTTTCTGAAACTCGCTTTCTTCTTGTCGGAGATAACAAATGAATCACTTACGAGAATTTTGAAATTGTTTTTAGTCCACGTCTCTTTGATCGCCTATTTACTTACTGGACTGGCCATATTCTGCACATGAATTCTAGATGAAGGGTTGTAATCTTTGCTGTTCTCTCACACTCCAAACTGTCAACGCGCTTTGAGTTGTGGATTTGACGTCTGATTTGTGCTATGCACCCGTATGCGACTGCCTCGATTAACGGAACACAGTCTTGCAAAAGAAATTCTCATGAGGACTTCTTTGCCGCGGCTAGCAATTTAACTACTCTACCGAGGACAATCGATCGAACCATATTGACATTCTGAAGATGCCCAAGATTCCGGCTCGCAGCCTCCGGACACAGACCGGACGCCCCGCGGAGGATGCCGTGGTATCCGGCGTCGGCACGGCATGTGGACCATCGAGTACTGCATTGCCCGGCGACATGCTGCTGAAGACAATGGCTTCTAGCGAAGACTCCCTGCCCTCTGGGTGTACGAACATGCCGTGCACTAGGACGTGTAGAGACATGCGAGTCTTCGCGGCGGACACGGCCATGGGTGGAGGAGGATGGCGCCATCGGCAGGCTCATGGAGCTGCTGAGAACGCTGTAGTATTCGTAGAGTCTAGGGCACAGTTATGTGACTTCTTCTGGAGGTTTACTCTTGGATTATGCTTTGTAGCAGTGGGTAGATTTTCGAGCGAAGAAATCGAATCCAAATGGCTCTTCGCAAAATTTAAGAGACAGCTAAAAATGACATTTAGCAAACGTCAGCATTGGAATTTCTTCTCGATTTGGAGGATACTTAAATGATTTTTTTCACAATACCAACACGTGGTTAACCTCTAAATCTTACTTTTACCTCGAGCATCGGTGATGTGTCTCGTTCATGGATGTCAAAGACGGATTGAAATAAATATATCATAAAACCACATGACCACATTCGCATTAAACTGCAGTGACGATCCTTCAGCCCAAATTTCGCGATGTTCGTCCTTAGAACAGACCCGCATACAATACGGATGAGATCAGCACACGGTCCAAAGCCCGGCTGTCTTCGGCTGTCTGCACTTGATGAGTGTCAATTAATCAGTTCCCGCGCCGCTCATCGCCAGTAAGAATGGTTCTAATTAACGGCCATCCGTGCAGACGCATCCTTCAAGCGAGCCCCAACGGAGGCCGTCTCGGCTAAGACAATAGCAGACTATCGCTGAGAAAACCATGGCTCTTCTTGGCACTGTTTCGCCGCAGAACACAGACGTAATTGCATTTAGAACCAGGGAGTTAAAAAAAAACAATCAATGCTTGTTTGGATACACTATAAAATCCTTATCGACGACATATCTTAACGTAATGCCCACATGTGCGATCATGCATTGAAATGGCACACTATAATATCTTTACCTATACTGACTACAATATATGTGAGGGCGCCGGACCTTCATTTTGCTCTCTCTGTGGTGCATACGTGTACAAGTTATAAGAATGTGTGATTGACTGATTAAACCGATCGTAGGCCTTTGTACAGTTATAAAAGTGAACATATTATTACCACACGTTGACGGCGCGCGTGCGCAGTTCCTACACACACAAACACTCACACTCGATTAGTTTATTTGTTGTCGAGATTTCGATCGTTTCATTTCATGGTGTTTTCTATGGGATTTTTTTCGTCGATCTCGCGGCATAAACTGCCCGATAAAGTGCATTAATAGAGACATAAAACGGGCTGAATAATTATCTCTGTCCGGTGAACAGAGTGGTTGTGTTCTATCAGCGGTGCGGCACGAATTGCTGTGGGTTACCACTGTTACGAGTTGGGTTGTTGGCGATTGGCGGGCGACAGGTTTGCCGTGTGGTCGATGCCAGGAGTTGTACAGAGAAACGGCATTCGCGAAACTCAGGATAATAACGTTCGGTTCAGAACTTTGGCTGCCAGTAGTTGAGAAGGCTTTGGGAAGGTTCAGACGCTGCAATGATTTGAACACCCCCGCAAAGGTTGACCAGGCGGTAATCGCATTTTCCAAGAAAAAGCTTCTAAACATAGGATTGATTTTTGAGTCACATCCAATATATCTGTCCATAAAAATTACCTTCGATAAATGAAACAATACTTTAATAGGCTAAATTGCAATCTTATTTGAGATTGTGACCATAGAAATGTGTATCTAGTGGATAATTTGCGGTATAGAAATCAATGTGTCGCTAGGTATAGGCTGGATTAGGTTAGGATAGGTTAGGTAAGCTTCAGTTCGGTTCAGTTTGTCAAGACAACTGCAAGCGAGGATGCCACCCCTTTCATTTCCTCAAGATTTCACTCGATGCCACACTCGGCACCCGCCAAACGACCGATCCGCGTGGTCCATCGCGAGCATTCGACACCACGGTCTGAAATCGGCGCGCGATTCGTTCGGCACGGCGCCGTGTGGTTGTCGGTCACCTCGATCACGAGCGGTGCCTTCACGAGTATGTGGTCGCTCGCTATACCCGCGTGGGTCCGCGGCAACCTGCGACCTCGGCCCGGGCCAACTGATAGGCGACGGTTACCATTGGGTGCCTGACAAGGTGGAGGGCCGTGGAGGAATGCCCGTCGAAGGATCAGAGAGTGAAAGAACTGAATGAGCGCAGGAGTGGCTGACTGCTTAGAGGAGTAAGTCACGTCATGCATGGAGTTCACGATAAGGATTTGTATCCACTGTAATATAGACATGAACACTCTAAAATGTATACTCAATCGGAAGCTTATACAAACTACAAAGATACAAACACTATGTGAATATCTAGATTTTTATTTAGATGTCTTCCAAACCCTATGGCATGCTTGAGTATCGAAGGCATTGGGCAATTTATCGCCGAGCATGTAACTCAACAAGGTTCTGTAATTGTACTCGGACTTAAATCAACGTATTTGCTCGAAGAATTGTGGATTAATGTGGGTAAATAAAATAAATACAACTATATACCAATATTGGTTCAGAAAGTAGCCATGAGCATCCACACATTTTGATGCCTGTGAACACTCTAATGTGTTTTCCCCTACAATGCACGAGACCGAGAAAATGCCATGCAGCCCATCTAGTGAACTGGGCTGGATTATAGACCATCCAAGCTAGCCGCTCGACCACTCTTGTGACCACGGCGACTCTCTTCGACTCACGACCACGTGGGAGGACAAAGTCGGAATTCCGACACGGCACACGTGAGGACTCATGCGTCGTGCGCTAATTGATAGGTTGCTACGGCGACGAGACGACGTGGCCAATCATTGTCTAGGAGGGGGCTCGTAGTTTGGGGGGTTGGGGACTTGAACAAGGGACATTCTACAGCACGTAGCGCCCATGACGTTCGTTAGCTGATATTAATTAGGGGGATAGTAATTAATTTTCTCTGTAATTATACTGGAAGAAATCTCATCAAGTCTCGAAAGAAGCCAAGTTTGTTTCTGTATGGGTACACGGACGGAACAGGTGGTTTGGGTTTGTAGGAGGCGGGTTTTATTTTGAGTCTCTGGAAGCTTGAGAACACAATCTTTGATGATTCAACTTCTATATATGGGAAGATTTGACTGCCGAACGGTTTGTAGCACGGCGAACACTACTGCTTGCGCTTGATCAACGAAGTTCAGCAACACTACGCTGAGCCATCGTCTTGGATAGGTAACCATCCCACGTGAAGGCTGCTTCCTGGCAAAAGACGTCAAAGTCTAGTCTCGTAAGGCGAAAAAGAAGTTGTTAAACAAAACGGATAACTTTCGTTCACGATTAGGATGGCGATGAGGAAAACTCCGATCTGAGAACTGTATTCGTCTCGTCGATCACAGATTCATCTCGCATCCAATCGATCGTCTGACTCCCACGAGTTTGAACGCGTGAAATTAGCACACAATTAGACCCGGCCAAGTGTTCTCGGTAACCTGCGTCTACGGGAACCTTGGGGTAAATCCTGGACGTCGGACGACGTCTGTCGACTCGGACGTCTTGTGAACACGATTCGGAAGTCGGGCGCGAGCACGTCGCGGTTTAGAGAGCCGCCGAACGCGAGGAGTGGCCGACTACCGGCCGCTATGGAGACAAGACGACGACCATATCCTGATTATCCGAGTAAATCACGAAAGAAAAGTGTTTATATTTAGCGACTAGCTATTGGAATTGCGAATCAAACATGGCCAACATTCAGGCAACAGCCGTTTTATAAGATCTTCAATATAACGTGCCGTTCACAGTGATCATACATAAGATGGTTGGCTTTATCCACTGAAGAGCTCAATCATAAAAGTACTTCAAGTAGCTTATTGTTAACTTCCAGTGAATGCTAGTTTTATGAAGGTACTTCCTACTTGACAGACGATTTTGAAGATTTGATCAAATCATTAAATTACTTAACATAAAGTTTAAGTCTGAAACTTAAACTTTGTTTTGCTCCATTTCCCCCCACCCCTGACGCTGTCATGAACCGATGCTGGGTACGCGTGCAGAAAGATTACACAGGTGTCTGTAATGCACACCGTACCGGTGCCGGTGCCAGTGCCGGTGCCGGTACTGGTGCCAGTGCCGGTGCCGGTGCCAGTGCCGGTGCCGGTACTGGTACCTGGCCGGTGCCTGGACACTCGAGCTCCGCACAAAGCAAACGACCGGCTTAAGGCCGGGCACGGGCACGCTTTTCTTCAGCGCTGTTAGTGCGCGCGCCGATGCGATTTGAATGTGAATAGAGTCGGAAATTTACTTTCTCGAATGACGATTTCGAGAGTAATCTGCATGTAACGAATGTCTGTGTGCAGTGATTTACAAATAATGGATGCTGTCGAGTGGCTACCTCTTGAGTTGTGTGGAATTTACCTAATCACCTTGTGGTCTAAGCTGCCATGCAAGCCACGAGGCGCTGGAAAGACACTGTCTTAGAGAGTGGTCGAGTTAAGAAATTGAGGCGTTAAACTTTTTAAACAATTACTTGGAAAAATTCATTAAAATATAAAATATAATAATGAAGTGACTTAACGATTTAGTCTAGCCTTTCAAATCGTAATAATCATCGCTCCGGCGTCGGAATTCTGTGGAGATTTCCATCGCTGAGCGGGGATTCGAAGTAAAAACTCATTATTATATTGGCGGCGAAAATGTGGCCGAAGTTCATGAAAATAATGAGGTCTGCACGGGCCTATGGTGTTCACAGTGCGATCGCAGGCTGCATTGAGATATGGCATGCAACTCACTGGCCGACCGACCGACCGGCCCATGTGCCATAGCTAACAAACCGCAATAATGTTCTTCTGTGGAAATACAAGATGTAACCGGACGATATCACCACAAGAAATAAACGGCGAAAAAACGACTGGCGGCCGGTTTATCCGTCGGTTATCTCGCGCATTTCGCTGCTTTAACTGGAGTAAAAAAACAAGGTGGCCGAGCAGGGTTATTGCCGATGCTGTCTCGAGATAGGAAAGCCGTGCTTATAGGTGGCCTGCGACGGGCCATCTTGCAATCTTGAGAGGCGTTTAGCAGGCTGCAACTCTGCTTCCTTATCGCCGTGCCGTGCGATACGGGCAACGACGGCAACGTGTGCACGCATGTGTTGGCTGGGTTGCAGGGGAGTACAACGGAATTACCACCGAGTGGACTGTACCGGAGTTCCATTTTTCAGTGTTCACTAAAGCCGGTTGAAAAGAAGTATTGGTTCCTTTGGAAGTGTCGCTAAGTTTTTTGACGTCTTCAGCTTTTAAAATGGATAGTAGGTTAGGTTATCTGACAAGTTCTTGTGCTTAGACCCCATTTCCTACAAGTACGATGACCAAGAACCAAAGTTCCGCTATTGGATTAATTGGTTTAGTCTAGAGTCTCAGCGCTAAATTTAAACTGCCTTCACAAAAACTTCTGATTTATCGATATTTCGATATTTTATAACGACAGTTTGCGAAGTGATTAATGAAATTGTATTCATTTAAAAGGGCGACCGCTAGCGCTATCGGTTGGCACAAAACCGGTAACACGTTTTCCGGCATGTTTGCTTAGCAGATCGTTTAATATTAGCGTTGGTGACATAATCTATCCAAATGAACGGCAAAGAATTTCCACAAAAGCCGTTCATCGCAAGTATTTTCGATTCAGAGGAATCTGGCACAGGCTGTTTGCACTGCACACCGGTGTACGCCCACGCCAAACCCTGGACACCCCTGTGCAATATCGCGTACACAACAAGTGCACGCAGGAATTTCCAAAGCGCATTGTCCAGATGTCTTGCAAACCTGCGCATGTGCACCGAATTTACGAGGGCATTTATATGTCCTTATACCACGGTCGGACCGTGCCCTGCCCACCTCCGTGCAGTGTTATTGTCATTCGCTGGAGACGTTTGCGTCGAGTTATTGCCTTCGACAACGTGGACGCGGTGCGCACGGAGACCTTGACAATGCCAAACTGTTGGAGAGACGGGATCGGAATGAATGCTATCTCATTACATGCCCCACATGGACGGCAGCGTAATGCGCCAATCACGGCCGGGTAATCATTGTAATTAGATTGTGAGAAATGCCAATAACGCTTAGCGTGCACAATGGGGTGTACCGAGAATTTCGAGAAATTATTTACCACGGTGTGTTAGGTAAGTACAATCGGGTAATGACTGATGTCATTCGAGATTGGAGCTTGTCGACGGTATCTGGCCATCTCAATTTGGAGTCAAAACGTTATTTAAACGATTTCTTCGAAACACTCGCCCAAAAATGTCAGCAAATCTGTGAGTACGCTGCATTTTCAATGGTTGATAGGATGACCATTAAAATTCTGACGCTATATGTAGGAAACAATCAAGTCAAAAACGTAGCTCCCGTGAGAAAATAAACTGCATATCTGACAGTATTCGGTAAACCGTGTATTACTGCCATCTTCGGAAGGGCCAATGTAGCTAACCACTTACGCTAACCAACAGAAATCGATAGCGACTCTAACGGCCTCCCCGTGTCTTTTACTTTTCCAGGAGGACCTGCTAATACACGGCGACAGCGTGTACGACATCATCGACAAGCAAGACCACCAGGCCATCCAGGCCGAGCTGGTCCGCACCTCGACAAACCCCGGCGACGAGGATCGAATGTTTCTGTGCAGGATGAACGTCTCCCGGAACGCTCGAAGACAGATGCGCTTCGGTGACCAGAAGGTAGGTCGGGAACCGGCGGAATTCTGGATAATTTTTAATTTGTGTTCCATGACAACGCTTTCCATGCGATGGCACTCGTCTAGATTTACCCGATGAATCCTCAGTCCTTAACCATGAATCAAGTTCAACAGTCCGGGTATTATGAGTTACATTTTTCAATCACAGATTAATTACAGAACTTCTTAGCAAAACAGGCTACATTTTCACATCAGTTGGGAAATTAGAAAGATGACAATTAGCAAATGTCTTTAATATTAACTAAGATAATGTCGTATCAACGTGAATAACACCAGCTCCAAGCTCAATTTAGCTTCTTCCCTCACCGTTCTCCTCCCAATTTTGGGACACAAGAATAAAAATCTCAGTCCCTTCTACAGGACGACACATTTCTGCCAAACGTTACTGACTCGCGACTCGAGCATGAGCAGTCCTCAAGTGGGAGATGATATCAGCGCAGTGGTCCATGTGCGTCGCATGCATATTCATATGGAACGTCGCCGTCGCCGCCCCAGACATAATTAGACTCCCAGTGCGTCGACGCAGTCCGCAAATCCTTGTCCAAGCGAATAAATTGATTCGGCAGAAGTCAGATCGGGAGATAAACGGCTGGCAAAGATTTAGAACAAGGCTCTGCCTTTTGGACCGGCAACAAAAACATTTGCTACTCGGCGTTCGGATCTCAATTATCGTTATCAAAACCCTAAACATTTCCTCTATTTGACGTTGGTATGTAATTAGATTTTTAATATCACATTTGAACCACACTGCGCGTCTCGGCTTTCGCCTCATGTACAGCGCAAACTCCCCGAGGCAAATGCGACAGAAAAGTGCAGCAGAATAATTGAAACCTCTCGCTGCCTTCATGCATTTATCGTGACACCCATATGCATTTATTCCACTGCAGCACACATGTGTTTGCAACAGGCACAGTCGCAGCTCGCCATAAATTTCACCCTTCAAGGATGTGCTACTGCAAACGCTACCTATAACAGGAGACACATCCTCACATGCGCCATACCTCCACCTATACCGGCTATCTCCGGAAACCTCTGCAACGGTACGAGGTGGTCTATTCGCGACAATTTTTACCAATCCCATATTAAATAAACTGTCGCCTGGTGTATATTGTAATAATCAATGGTTGTGATCATTGTTTGAATCGAACACAGGCCCCAAGACTGTATAGGTGCAGTGGTCGACCGGCCATAAATCTCGCCGTGTTAGTTGGGCTGTTGCGACTGCAGGGTGCGCCAATCTCGGTCTGTCCCCCATCCACCCACGCCACGGTGCAGCGGTGTAGTGCACAGTCCGGTGTGCAGTGACTGGTCCTCAGCAGAGAGCCATCGCCGTCTAAGAATGGCTAACTACATCACTTGCCAGTTCGAACAACCTATGTTCCAGAGCAACGTAAGGTCTCTGGCCACTCCGGGTATCGTGACCCTCTAGATACATGAGCTGTGCAGCTGTGATCTTGTCACCGTGTCCGGCCTTGTCGCGTAGACTCCATGCACTTACTCTTCCACGGCCCCGCGGGTTGTTAATTAGCGTGAGGTGGATGCTGTGAGGTTGGATGCGATGCACCAGAAGGCCGAGCCCGCGGTTCCACGGCAGAGTTGATGTGTCTGTTTCAGCGTCAAGTAGATCGCTATCGCCGCTCTTCATTAACACATAACATCATGGTCTAGGTGGTGGTGTGGGACCATGGATCGCTGCGTGGAGGATGTCTGTGGTTTTAATGATTTGCAGTGGTTGTCGCACGGCCGTGTGTAATGGGGAGGTGACCCTGGCGGTGGGTGATGCTCGTATCTTCATTAACAAGTGCACCTTACATGGCCTTATTTTGTCGCGCAAGGCAATTAAAACAAGTGAGTGGCGTTTGGAGGTGCGATGGTGTTGTGCTAAGAGACCGTGGATTGTCGACGGGGAGCGTTTGTCTGGCGTTGTAGGCTGTGGGTGAATCATTCGGAAAGAATTGCTGCCTTGTTTGGAGATCTAGTTTCCAGTTTTGCCGCAACGATGGGCTTTTAAAATAGACTTTGAATTATTCAAAAACAGAAGTAAATTCTCGCGCGCGGTGCCGGTAAAATTTATGCGCACAATTCACGAGGCTGAAGAACGATTACATGCTTTCAATGATGTGGGTTTACAGGTTTTCTTAAAATATGGCTTATTTGTATGTAATAATTTTTTGACCATCGGTACTCAGCAAACAGATTTTTAGATGCCATAACAAAAACTGGCAAAGCTATCCTTTACCTTTCAGTTCCACACTCTGATGAGTCTAAATTCCTGGCCATTTCCTCCTGATTCCTTCCTGCTAAGCTCTCGGGGTAAGATTTATCTCGACTTTGCGCCAGATAGCGCATTCAAGTCTCCCGACACGGCCAGTGAGAACACCGAGTGAGCCGTCGAATAGACAAGTGGTCCACTGCATCACGCGGCGCATTGGTCACTGCACACAAACTCTTGTCCACTCAATTTCCATGCAGCACTGGATTACAAAACAATATCCTCGAAATGCGTGGGCCAGAATAGCTACTTCTTCAGATCGGCTTACAGTCATGGAGCTGAGTAGCTAATCATAGAGCTGCAACTTCGCTGAGAAAACCACTGAAAAAGTGGCGTCAATTAGGTAGACGAAGCTTTTTTGTACATTTAGACAGAATTCTTAACCCGAAACCTCATTGGGCTGTTAAAATGGTGTCCCTGGATGACATCTTGGAATTTTGCCTACTCTTGTATAGCGTCTCCATGAAGTATAAGTTCTCTATAAGTAAAACATTATGCAGAGAGGAGATGGAGAAGATAGCCTGGTATACAGATTGAGAGGGTCGAGCTGGGCAGGGATTATTTTAGCATTTAATTATAACTGGATAGTACGCAGGCGCAAGCGATTTCGTCGATAACGTCAATGCATGTTATTATACCTTCGCAAGGAAATACGTCGGGCCGCAAGAACCCGTGCATTAGCGCAGGTTTCACAAGATTTCGGGAAGGGTGAGATTTGATTAGCTAGTTTTTCTGGGATCAAAGTTGATGATTTCAAATTGGCCAAAAACCGTAGTAACATGCTCGGTAAATACAGATCGGCGATGGCCGCTCATTGGCTGCCGCTCGACTCGATAAGTTAATTGCATATAAACGCAGGGGTCAGTCTGCGCGGTTTACTTGGAATCTAGTTGTGAAATTATACGACCGAGCATTATTTTAATGTCGGGATTGAATAGCTGTGCAGCGCACACATTTGTGTAATTGCAGAGGATTGACAATGGTAGCTGGCCGATAATATGTCGAACGCGGCGATCCACATCTATCGAGAATCCTTTGGCGCTGCGTTGAGCGTTTATTTGCTAATGTCTTCAGAAGCATTGCAGCTTTAATGGTTGCAGGAGAAAAAATAAAAAATAAATGGCAAAGTCTGCATGCTGTTTGTGTCGTGGTCGAGTTGCATTTAAATGCATTCGAGTTGCTGCACATTTGAATAATTGCAATATCGCGGGTGCACCATGTGGATGTAGTAAGATGTCATTATTTTGCCGAGCTGCACAACGGGCAGCTCTGGAGCTCTGGTTTCCTATGCAGACGGAATACCGAGTCAATACGCTGGCTTTGGATGTGCCGAGTTCGATTCAAGTTCGAACCTATAAAGATATTCTAGTCGCTGCTTTATTGACAGTCGGCATGCGGCTCAGATTTCAATTGTAAAAACTAAATTTGAAAATTAAAATTAAATAAATTTTCCTTATTTTAGGCAGTTTTAGTTTAATGTCTGGTGGATTGGAAAATTATTCATAATCCCCATAGCAAAATGTGTATGCGGTTTGGCACATGCTGGCATTGTTGCGAATATCAACGAGACAGGAGGGGGGCAAAATAGGGTTCAACCCATCCTTAAGCAGCTTTTAATTGGAGCAAAATCTCAATAACTACAAAAAATATCTGAACTTTCAGGAGACACAATGACTCTGTCGTTTCCATCTAGTAGACTTTCAAAATTGTGTGTATATTCCCACCCCTATAAAGATAAAAAGCCTTCTTGAAAACCTTCTCATAGCCCAAGTCGAGCATGGTCTCCCTTGCATGACTCATGAGTCACTCGAGCTTGCTGCCGATGGCTGACACGTCGCGGCTGATGACTGTATCAATGCTCTAATAAGAAGCCACACCGTCCGGCGCGGGAACGCAACAGGTTTACGACAATCGCGCGTCCTTCTGGACGAGAAGAAACCGGCAAGATGACAGCTCGTCATGTTCGGACATCAGACCAAGATCATAAAATACCTGTCACGGCTTGAAACCACTCTGATCGATAGCATAGTGCTCAGAATCTGGTCGCTCGGTAATGGTTTCCCATTAAATGAGAGAAAATTGGAGTTGTGGCAAGCCGGAAAATAGATTTCCTTGATTTTCACACAGATATTTTATCTCGAGACCTTAGGATACAGCACCCATTTCCCTGATCTATTAGTGGCCATTGAAATAAGAATTTCTCTGCAAGAATCGTAGCCAGGCCTGTTCACCAACATATCCCAACTTTTTGCAAACCATTTTAGCAAGAATCCTGTTGGCAAATTCAACCATCATGTTTTGAACTGCCCTTCTGTTTGAGCCTAGCCTAACGCCGTGTGTTTCTCGCCTGTCGCCAGGTGGTGCTGGTACAAGGACACTACCTGTCGTACCTGCCGCTATGCAGCCGCAACGAACCTGTCTTCCTGGCGACCTGCACCCCCGTGGCAATGCCTGAAACCAGGGAGTGCGTCGTCCAGGGTGCCACCAACGTGTTCACCTCGATACACAGCATGGACATGAAGTTCGTGCACATAGACAAAAAGTGAGTACCCGGCATTACACGTTTGGGATCATTGGCTATTCGGAATTTTGTCACTACTCAGATGTACTAGTCAGTCCCAGTGCTGTTTTTGCGAAAAATACCGACCTAACAACTACACAACAACAAAATTGGACGAAACTAGTCGATGGTTTCACTAACTTTTTGAGAGTTAAGAAACTTTATTCGGCTATTTCTGGAAGATTACTTGCTTTTGCGACTTATTCTCAAATAATCTCAATGCAATCATTATTGACATAAAGAGGCTAGTTAAAATGAATTGTTGCTATTGCGCCACCGGGGGGCAGCTTACCATTACCAAGTGTTGTCAGCTCATGTGCTCGATAGAGCAGAAGTTTTAACATTAGCGCTAGAACTCTAGACTACGCATGTATACCCAATATTTCTATGTCAAAACCTAGGGAAACCAGACCCTTTCAGGCCAAGAACCCCCCTCACAGATGAGATGAACACCTGAGATCAGGCCTACATCGTTAACTAGCTCACCATTGATGATACAAAATAAAGCAAAAATAAGTCAGGCATCTGTTGCAACATCAGAGTCGTTCCTTGCAAACTGGATCATGTCGTCATACTCCATAAAGTGCAAGCATTTTCAGTCTCACGCAACACCTCCGCCCGCTTTCATTTCTCGGAGCTCCCTTCTCCGGCGGCGTCCCCATGGCGCAAGGCCCTCTTCAATAAACCATGAAAGCCGTCCATCGCCATAAGCTGGTGCTCGCATTGCTGTCCGTCGTGCGGCGATGTATATGCAGACGACGTAGGACAGCCGTTGTCAACCTAATGGCTAGAGATTGATGGATTCACTCTCCCGAGAGAACAGGATTCGAAACCAGGCTGGCGCAGACACTTCTTGTGCGCCGTTTTCCCCGCGTGCACCACGCATGTGCAGTTAGTATGCACCGGCCGTCGTCGGTCGCGAGAAAAAATCCAGCAACCCACTGAGTAGCCATGCAGATAGTTATGCACATTATGCAGATATGCGTCCATCAGGAGTCTTAGTGTAGTAAAGTACAGGACTTAAAGCATTCACAATGGACTTTGCGCATAGCCGAGGTCCATGGCCTCGGTAAGAGATGGCGAGATACGTTGAGCTAATGGACTAGAGAGAGATGAGCGATATTGCTCCAGTTTTCGGTGTATTTTCTTTGTAGCGGGCGAACGCGTCTGAGCGTGTGTTGCGGGCTGCGTCGCGTGGGTTAGCGTGTGCGCTTACGGGGGTTGTCGGACAGGGGCAGCACGGCTGGTGCAGGCGTGAAACAGGCGCGCGTGACCGACGGGCGGAGAGGTCACGTGTCACGGGTCATGAGGCGAGAGCGAAACGCTGCCACGGTGCGAGCTGAGATGGAGGCGATGATACGGTGTTTGTTATCGCTGTTTCGCGGCGTCGATCGGTGGATTTAGTGGAAGGGAGCGTTTATCGACTTGCGTTAATTCGTCGCTCGGCTGTGGGTCGATGTTCGCGGTGCGTGGGAGGATCGTGTTTGCTCTGAGTTTAATCTCAGTGATTTCCCTAAACAGTCTTTGCTCGACGTTTGGACCCATATAATAAGAGAATCTTTAAGCAAAGGTTCGGAGATCTTTGGAAGCTTTGAGAGAATTAGACAGGCCGATAGTGGAGGCGCCGAGTACACTCCATAGTGCTGTAGTCTTATAAACTTGCAATTGCATGTTTTTTATTTCATTGAACCAATAAGTACACGCTCCAATAAAAAGTATAAATCTTGGTTCAGGGCATTTAAAATACACTCTAGACAGGAGAAATATTTAAATTTGTTAAGATACCCATACTTTACAGTCACTCTTACGTACTGTCTACTATCGAGTAGGGAAATTGTGTCCATATCTTTTAAATTATATCTTTTTTCCTCTTGATTTTCTTCATGACGGTAGGAAGGGCGTCAAAAACGATCAGCCTCAGCGTACCTAGATGCCATGTACAGTTCATACAATGACCGTTAGTCGCTAAGCGGTCGCGAGGTCGTTTCGTTCGGCGACCACGTGCATCAGCGTCAGCGCTGGCGATCAATTTCAGAATCTGTTGACGCCGAGTGATGTGACTCCTGGCAATATGGCGTTTGTCATCAACTGGAGGGTGCTCACTCAAGCTGGATGCAGTAAAGGCCGAGATACTTGCATTCTTCCAATGAGTTTCAGCATTCAACTCATGCTCCGACCTGAATGGCCATGAGGTCATGAACCTATCGTGGGGTATTTTGGTCTGCGGACAAGAAGACCAGAAATTTCATACTGACATGCTAGTGAGGCAAGATGTCTCCCTATCTGGAGAAATCGTCCCCGGGATGATCGACAAATGGCGGCTATGTTCCGAGGGTTGACGGGGCCGCTCTGAGGTTTTAAGCTTCTAGTAGGTCCGCGTTGGAGGAACGCATTCTGCAAACGTGCGTGTGCCCAACATATCATTTTCCCCATCCGAGTGCCGAATAACTTGATTTCTTCGTTCGCACACTCTTGCAAGAATGGTCGCTTCGCTTTGATGGTCTTGTGGCAATTGTCGTTTCGATAACATATCAAAGGTTAAGAAAGTCATGATTTTCTTTATCAAATAGAGAAAGAAAATGGTAATGTAGACATATTTCCTAGATCGCCACATAAATAAGCGAGCGAAAACGCGTCGCCGTAGGCTAGGAATGCACTTTGAGTGCATACTTGAAATGCATAGCAGTTTAATCGAGAATTGCATAATATATGGTGCATTAAAATGGTCTCTTTATTAGATTGTTTGTTGTAAATTACAACAAACATATTACGCTAGAGTTAAAAAAGAAAAGTAGTTGGTTTACAGTAAGCTCTATTTGTGGCTATTTGTGGCTCATACCGTGTCGCCACATCCTTGGCATTGCGAATTCAGCCGAGAGCTGGTATCACTCTGCGCGAAACGCACGGCTCTCCGTTTATTAATGATTCTAATTATTTATAGCTACCTGTCGGCTTAGTTATTGTGCACAGTAAATCAGAACGGGGTAAGGCCTCGACGATTTGTGCACATTAAATTGTTTACACGTAAAAAATCATTAAATTACACTAGTATTTTATTGACTAATTTTCGCTCAGTCCAATGATCACCATGCGTCGTCGTAAAAACCATAAAAAAGATAATATCTACATCTCATGAAATACAACCGCTTCATCTAATCTAGCCTTCCCCTTATATTACACATAATATAATAAAGATTATCCAATGATAATAATAATAGTCAAAAGCAATGATGAATGATCTAGTTTCTAATTAACGTGGATTTAATTAAATCAATGCGCAAATCACGTGGTATTCGCTATAGAGCTAGGGCAGTAATGTTAATTAAGCTGTTACACATTGAAAAGTAGTTTGATTAATCGGTTTTCTTCATTATTTGCTCGCCGGTGAAGGAATGATGCTCGTATAATTGAACCGAGCAGACTTGCTGGTAATTTCATTTGCGATCAATGAAAGGATTATTGCATATCGATGTCTGCTATGTGCAACCGCTTTTATTAACCGATCGAACGGCGTTCCTTGCAGATCAATCGTAAATTGCATTGCTGAGTTCCTTGGTTTCATTTATACATTTTCCGGGCCGCTATATTTAAATACCTCATAATAATAACTATTAATTTAATGAGTAATGCATGAATAATGCATTATCATTTCTAACGGATGGATTAAAAATGCTATGAATGCAAATAGATAGAAGGTAAATCGTCTGACGTCAAGTCCACGGATCTAGGGTATATTCATCACATACTGTGAAAAATTTAGAAATATTGACAAACTTATGCAGGACGGATACTTCCGGTAGTTGAAAACCAAATTCTTTTGCTAGCAGATTACTGACATCCATTCGAAAATCCTCCCAAACGCGCGCCACTGTAGGCTTCCAGGACGAGTCATCTCGAGGACGCCCAAGTCCAAGCAAACTTCTTCACAACTCAAAAACATCATTTATCATCGTCCGCGTTTCAAAAGAACGTCTCCGAATACGGATGTCGATGCGTTCGGGCCGCGACCTCCGCGCGCGACAGTTGGTCTCCTTGGTACCTCTCAGCGTCCTCTGCAGAACGTGGATGTGCGGCTGATGGACCAGCTGGGCTGGCAGGCCAAGGGCGAGGTGCCGTGTGCTTGCCCGCATTTCGCAATTAGGCGACCGCGTCGATGGGTTCGAAACGATCCAACGGACGGAATCTCAAGTGGGTCCTCGTTAAGCAGCATAGAGATGCATCCAAATGTCGAGGTTTTACGCGAAGGCTTTGGCCACCGTTATGGTTGTTGATTAGATGATCGAATCTCCAGTCGCCAATTATCGAGAATCTGGTCCGGAATGTGAAGGAATCCCGTCGAATAGCCCGGAAGAACTCGCGACTCTGCAGTTCGCCGGGTCTTTGAAGCACAACGCATGAGCAGCGGCATCATTTAATTAGTCAAAGTGCAAATGTTATGCGTCATTAATTTGAAGCGACCTTATACCTTATTGCCCGGCCTGAGATTATTTACGCCGACATGGTTGGTAATGAGATGCAGATTTCCCCACAGAAAGTGAATAGAGCGCGGCGTGCGGCAGGCTTCGGCATTATCGTGGTTTTCTCGGCACTGTGTTGTGGACGCGCTCATGATATGTCTGCGATGTGGGAGATTATTCCGATCCGGCGATCAGATGAGCAGTCACCTGAGGACGCCGCTGAAGGTAATGAGTGTGTAATGAATCCGTCTGATTGATGGAGACGATCTCCTCCGATACCAACAATAAACAATTGCCATGCGTGGAGGTCGCAATAGGGCACTCGCGAAGGTGTCTTCCTGGTTTATGTATACCTATATATACAAGCTTTTGTCATTTTTATTTGCCTCGGCAACTAATTATGAGTGATACGAACAAGATCTCCGAGTTATGATCCGTTCAAACGCAAATTATAGACATCGCATCATGAGCGAGTATTAAGAATTAAAAGAGTTATAATGATTGCCGGACGAGCCCAACATTTCCCTCGGTCGTTTTCTTTGTCCGTTGGCCGAGTTCCCAGTAGCCAGTCATGTCTTCAGACGGCGAACAGCGCGATTCGTTTTATTTCCGAATCAAACTCGAGTGGGTAGCGTCGAATCGATTCACCGCGATCGCATAACGCGGCGGCCGCGCTTTAGTAAGACCCTACTTGAATTACGTTCCGCGCGTCGCTCATTGCAATGATTGATCTCTCTCGCCTCCTGTATGGACGTGCCATCGAGCTGGAAGCGTCGCCCCGCGAAGAGGTTACCCTCCCCGGTGCGGTGTGGTACGGTCTACCAGAGGACCATTATGGCGCTAACGGTGTAATTCGAACATGATACAATGCGCACGGCAATCTGCATTGGATATAAGCGTCGAGCCACCTCTGCCCAGCGTCGCCTTGGTGTTGCAACAAAATTACCATCATTAAAGAAGCCACAGAATTAACTGTCTTTCTTTAGGCAACGCACGCGATTGATGAATTGATTATTGAAATCAGATGGACACAAAAGAGCGTATCTACATTTTACTATATAACTGACATGTGTATTTTGTATGTGGGTGCCTTGTGAAGCATATATAGGTGTTACTTTAGAAGCGCATTAAGACGTATTCACTTCTGTACGGGCAGCCGGCATTCAATTCAAATGCCTTTCACTCACACGCTAGCGTCGCGAGGGATCATTTCATTAGGGAACGCGGTCGCTGCTCGTGAAGATGTTGGCGTCGATTGCGCACTCGTAACAGGGCTGGGGTGAAACGATTAACATTTTATTTAAATGTAGCTTCGCGGCTTAGTATACCTAGCCGAATACGCGATGGCAATGTGCATTGCATTGTTGTGCACAGTACAGTGGTATGTACAGTTTTTGATAAGGCATTGGTATGGAATATATTCATACATTCTGAGATACATGTGATAGTGTATGTACTAGACACCCACGCTAGGGCTTATAAGCCTGCGCTGGAGAGTGTAGCTATATCAGAGATTAGCGACGCAGAGGAGGCAGCCTCCCTGCTGAAGGCACTGCGGACCGGTGGTTTATGGTGTAAGTCTGTGGTAAGCTGCAACTAGGATGTGCGATCATGTGATCGCTGTTGTCGAGAGCAAAGCCAGGGCAGCAAGGCTCGAAAGCCAGGGGCAAAGCGGGGCGTTTGATAACCGACCTGAGCTTCGTCATGGTTCGAGCCGTTTGGCGAGATTAACACTTTGTCGCGGTGCGCAGGGGCTGAACTAGTTGTGCGTAATAATTCAACATTCTGTACATTTGTACTTGAACAGATAACTTGGAATTATAACACAACACTTGAAGCTAGCAATAACTCTAGGGGTTTTGTGGAGTTGTGCCGAGAAAATCGGTGCTCTAGAAAGATTTTCCAAAAATTGTGTGCTACTTTCTCAGATTCTCAGGTGAAAGAGCTTTGAGTAGGTGGACGTACAGAAAAAAAAGTTGTCGTCTTTTTACTCTGCTAATCGACCGCTGTAAAGCCAGTTTTCCACATGGCTGGAAATATACCTGTCCACAAACCTACGTTCTGAATGATTATTCTCCATTAGCTCCTATATGGACGCATATGTGGTGAGTTGCCCGTAGACCGGTCAACCCTATATTGTAACCCAAGCCGCCAATGCCTACCGTCCAACAGAACCGTGGCAGCAACTCACATAGCTCCTTCAGTCGTCCGTCAAAGCGTGGCCTTTGCGCCGCCTCCGAGGTCCCCGCCGAAGAGGCGAGCGCAGCATCCCACGCATTCCCTCCGTGGCTGACCTATCCGTTGACCCGCAGACCGGCACACAAAGATAAATAGCGAGTACGCTTCTATTAAATAAACATTAACTAGATAGATGCCAGCGTGTAGTGGCGTCGTCGGAGATTCGTTCACCGTGATCCGATGCTTTTCTACTGCAGCGCATCTTTCCTTAAGTATCTCGGATAGTCTGGCTCTGTCGCGTTTGGTGAGATGGGCATGCTTTAGAATTTTACATGGTCTAAATAGATTTCGTGAAGACGGCCTCCAGGCTAAGGACCACTTTATTATTTGCAGCGTGAGGATCGTTACTAAAATTGGTAACGCTTTTATTTACTAAAGAAAGTTGTGGCAGCGCAAATGTATCAAGTTTTTCCGCATAAGTTTCTTTGCTGAAATTGTTATGCGCGTCAAAAAAATTGGACCACAGTTCGCATTGACGTCGTCCTCGAGTTCCTCGAGTGGGATCGCACCTCCCACACGGAGTCTTCGCGCGACAAAAGCTCGGCGTGGTTGGGCTAGGTCACGTCGCGGTCACCGTCAAGGGTGTGGCGCTAGCTTGTGTCGCGGTGCGTTTCGGCATTGTTAGGAGCTAGCAGCAGCTGATGACTTAGGGCTTCTTGGTCGCTCGTGGACAGGCTTGGCGTCCGAATCGAAAGAACGACGACTTTGGAGGAGGTCTTTGCTCGCCTGCTCTGGGGCCGATGTCTCCGAGGTATACGAGTGCTCGGGTAGTGTTTTCAATTGGATGCGGTATAATTCAAAATAATGCAAAAATAAAATCAACCCGGAGGATATTTAAGTGTACTCCCTTTACAGGCAAGGTTCGAGATGCTGATGAGTGTAGCAATATTTTCTATTTCACCATAACCAAAATACACTGTGTGGATACGTGCATGTGTGGGTAGTTTTTTGTTCTTCGTTCTCAACCAAAAAGCTGTTCCGATTTTGATAATTTTTTTCGAATATTTCGTCGTGGGCTTAACTAGCACTTCATACATTTATCAGAAAAATCGTTCGAAAAGTTTTGCAACCAATCACACTCTAAACGGGGAAGTAAATGCAGACATATTGGGTTACGCTTCGCGGTGATTATTGTATAAGAAAATTTGAACCATTTGGTGAACCGAAAACTACATAAAAATGTAAGAGGAAGAGTTTTTCTCGCTCCAGCTTCCTCAGACTTACATTGAATCCTCGTCGCTACACACATGGTCAGCCGCATGGCCCCCTCTGCAGCGCGACCAATCCACACACCGCGGCAACGTATTTTGAGTCCCGTGGCGACCGACCAACAAGGCGTATCCACCTACGACCTACGATTGCCCGTAATTGAATTCGTTCGGTTTTCATCGCAAACCACTCGACGCTGTCACAACAACAAAAAAACACCTGCCAGGCGCAATTAAGCGCGCACGGCGCAGACGCGGGCACTACTTAATGCGCGCGACGCACCGGGAAACACATAAATATGGTGACCTGCTAGTACTTGGGGCCGACCACCATGACCTATCCCAGCCTTCCCATGGCGTTCGCATGGCAACACCTTGTGGGATCAACAAGCTGGGGGTGGCTGCAACTATGTTGGTCGCAAGCTGCAGAGAAATTTACTGGCAAGCTTAAATTGGTCACCCCTTTCAAGCCAAATTTTGTAGCCTTTAAGTTTTCCCATCCTTTTGATAAGGAGAATAGCTAAGGAGAACAGGAGAACGGGGGACCCTCCGTTGATATCTTCTCAGAGCTAAGAGGCAAATGTTTTGAGATGGGCAACAGTGTGGGTTGGATTATAGTTTATGACGAATACTTTATCTCAAAAGAATTTATTTGAAAATTAGATTATTGATCGATTTGACGTTTGAGTTGTAGTTTTACTTTTTACTTTTACTTTTAACTACCCCCGAACTCTTATGGTACACTAGTTAACATCAAAATTTTATTGTTTGGTCTTAAACTCTGTGATCTTTCACATTACACATTAACTAAATTGGTGCGACTCTAAAATGGGACCGTTTACTTCCATTTTTGAGACTTCTAAGCGAATTCAATCCGGGCCAAAACCCAAATATTTTGAAGTCCTTCGAGCCAAACTCCTTCCAACCCAAAGCAAAGTGACACTATCACCCATATACCGCCATGGACCCCAACATGAGTACTTCATGCAATGTCACGCGTATTACTCTTCCACGTACACATCCCAGCGACGTGCTTTACTCGCGCGCTTGCGTAATCCCAGATTTATCTCGCTTAGAAAGCGTCTCCGTCGTCAGTGTGGCGACGACGACGACTACGACGACGACGGCGAAAGGTTTATTGGAATAAATCCACCTATCACGCATGGCATGTTATTAGGAATGCCACACAGAATAATGCCTTTCTGCAATCGCCATGTGTGCGCACCGCAAGATTTGTTGCCTGTGAACGAAACCTTCGGCAATTTGTGCAGATTATGTGCTTGGTAGGAGACGATATTGTTTTCTATTTCTGGAATGCGCGCCTACAATGTATGCCTATTATGTGAGTCGCCTGTCACAATTATTTTTAGAGGTGCATCTTTGTGGTTGCAGCGAGCGACCCTGCACATGCAATTCATAAGCGTCGGTTTCAATTGCTTGTGTCGGCATGTAAAGCTCTCGACGCCTGCGCCGTGGTCCCAGCATCCCGTCTACATCCCAGCATGACCAAAATAAATGAAAAATACGTTTTTATTGAAAATCAGTTGAGTATCTGCAATAAAATGGAACGACCGTCGGAGTCTTGAGAGTGCCTGTTCTTTCAAAGAGGTGGTAATCTATGACAGTTCATTGCAAAGTAGTAAGGCGATTTTGCTCATAATCTTCGACTTCTACTTCTGAATTAGCATTGGAATGCGTATCAAGTCGCACACTGTCCCTTCGATCCGTATCTCAGCATCCACTCGGCCGATAAGAAGCGTCACTGCCATCATTCCTTGGAGGCCGTGCAAAAATGTCCTCAAGTATTCAGCGTGCAATTATTTTGATAGATGTTAAGCAGAATTGCGTACGAGGGTGTGAAAATTTCGGTTGCTTCCTTGCAACGCGGCCAGAATACGCAATGTGCGTGTTACCCGAAATATTAAAAACAGCCACTGTTTGAAATCGTGCGTGTACGCGTCGTTTTTCGATGTCGCATGCAAATTCGCCGCATGAAAAACATGGGCCGCATTGTTTTTTCGGTGCTGTGGCCCACGAAAAGCGATTGAGCCACGGGGTCGACATGAAGACAGATGAGTCATCGGCTTGGTGCCAACCAGGATTTGAATGCCTTCGTGTCGGGCGAAGAATTGTGCATTGTAGCTTCCAGCACGCGTGTAATTTGCGTACGCATGAGTACTGAATAATGGACGGTGTCACATTAGCTGTCTGTCAAAATGATGGAATCATTAGCCGCGTCGATTTTGGCCCTATAGCACAGGGCCTCGCCTTAAAATGCCAGGGAAAAGTTACACCACTCCGATGAAGACATAAAAAACTGTATCAGTTTGAAAGAAATCGACCTTTCTCAATATTCATGAATCGACCTGTTCAGACGCACCTTTATAACGAACACACACACAATAGGAATTACAACTTAGTTTGTATAATTACACTTGAATGAAATGGCAATTGGTAAGAAAGTAGCCATCGAACCCCGGGGCTACTGAAATCCGTCGGGGAGCGAACGCCAAAGATGCCTTCGGGAAACGGTCGAGGCTGGCGGATTTGCATAATTTCGGTTTCCCTAGAATCGACCCGATCGGCTCAGCGCGGGGGGGCGTGCGAGCATTTCTCTACATTTTTTCTCCCATTTCGATCAAGTCTAATTCATTGGTATTATGGCATTCTTCAGGGTTCTTGTCCGTCGAAAACACAAAAACAAATTAAACTACTGTTTGGGAATTGGATCAAACTTTCAAAAGGCCGACAAAAACGGGCTATAAACACACTCCGAGTGGCCATTCATGTTACTTAAAAAAAAAGGAAAAAATTTTCTGGGTATAATAAGTTTTGATTCAAATTTAATGCATGTTTTAGAAAAAAAAAATTGAATTTCGTATTTCTGGGCGGCATTACGGCTTCCGGAAAGCCAGACCCCAACGCAACTTATGTAATCTCCTAACCCCACAGCACCCTGCAACTAAAAGCAACAGACCAACTGGGTCTCCGCAAGGCTGTAAGAGATCTAACACTGTGTTCTTTCCTTTTCAGTGGCGAGTTCCACTTGGGGTTCCCGCGGTCGGAACTCCACGGAGCGTCCTGGTACCAACTCCTCCACTGGGACTGCATGCGGGAGGCGCAGAGCAAGCACAGACTAAGTAAGTACGTCGCCGTACCCTCCGGTGACCACCCTCTCCACGAGCGGTGACACAACCGACAGTAGGACCGCGGTTATATGGCTAAACATGCGGTATGCTGATAAAATATCTCAATAAAAAAATGTTTTTCAAAGTAGGATTTGGATTGACAAGTTGAATCAACTAATTACCCTGAAGTTTGTAACATGCACTTGTTACTTTTGTACGGGTCGAACCTGATATTTTGAAATATTTTCAACCCTTAGTAAAAAGCACGGTTAATTTCGGGAAAATAATTTTATTATACAAGTATTCTTGAACCAAGTTTTCTAGGGTTTGATAAGGTAGACATGAACAATAAATCTTTCAGTTACCTAGCACGAGGGACTTTAAGATCAGACAAATTAAGTAGCAACGAATCTTAAAAGTGACCTTGAGCAACCCCTGCTCGCCTATTGGTCGGCCCTGTTGACCTTGTGCACACTCCCTGTGCGCCGATTGACTATCAACTGACCTTGGGTGCGTGCGCTGTTGTTGCAGTAACGCAGTCGGAGCAGGACCGGTCGTGCATCTTGCTATTGCGCATGCAGCGACGCGCAGGCGACTGGCTCTGGGTGCATTGTGTCCTGCAAGTCAAGGACAACATGGAAAACAGTCAGCAGCCGGTGATAGTCTGCACCAACCAAGTACTCAGGTGAGCATGCGCGTCGTAGAGATGGGTTGGTTTTATTGGACACAATCATACCGTGTTTGAAAGTGAAGGTCCTTTTTAATGTAACTTTGCAGGATATCAAAGTCTAGTGATATGCCAGACCTATTTATGTTGGTTTGTCCAATTGGACAAATTGGACTGTTCATTAAAACAGTCGAGTTCCCCATTATTTTCTTATGGACTACTACATCACTGACTGTGGGTAGTCAAATAAAATCCAGTTATTACCTCCAGAAACTGGTCCATGGTGGCTACACAGATGTCATCACTGTTAGAGAGATGGCAAACCGTAAAAACAGGAAACTGGAACCGGAATCAGTGATGGAACAGAAAAACGGGAAACAGAAAACTTCTCATTGGATGACCCTTACAAGTTGCGTTATTTTACCAACCAACCCTTCCAAAGTTTCTAAGCAAGATATAAAAAGTGGGTTGGTCCGATTAGTTCTTATTTCCATAGAAACAAGCAGGTTTTTATGTCAAGTATCTGGTTTTGTATTCGAAAGCACAATTGAAGTGCATGGGAGGTTAAAGCAGCAGCAGCCGGTGAGGTGTTGATTTATATCCTATGCTGGGGGTGAAAGATATAACGGTGTCAGCCAGCCACGAGTCACGACTCGAAAGGACAACAAACTTTGCGCGTCCTTTCTTTGTTTCCCCAGCAGAACAACAAGCCTCTTAACAGTCGCAAGATTACCTACCAATGCGACACTGATAATTTCCGCTCAGCTACCGAGTTACCCGCTCACTCCCTGCGCTTCAAATTGTTATAATTATCGAAACGCTCCGGCGCGGGTTTCCATCTTTTCCGTAAAAATCGGGTCAGGGTGGCGGGGAGGAGAAGGGGGCAATCTCGAGATACAAGGACCGCAGGGCAATTACCTCGTCCTGAGGCGGCATCCTCGTCGTCGTCGAGGTCTCTAGAGAGAGTCAAGGGTCAACCGCGGTGCTGCGGTCGCGCGACTTGTGCCGCGAGGAGAGTGATGTGTCAAATGGGTAACCGCATCGTAATGTACCTGGGCAATGCGCTTTGATGCCGTTTTACAGTCTACCATTGCGGGTTGAGGGTAACTGCTTTGCCTTCATCACACAAATCGTAGGGTACGCAAGAAAAAAAAATAGCACCACCTACTCAGTAATTACTTGTCTGCAGATTCCATTAAGCGTCTTGAAAATAAACAACTTGCCAAAAGAAAAATTTGAATTTTTTGGTTTGCTTTATTATAAAACTACCACATCGAGTTTTTCCCATCTCCGTTAATACTGTGAGCGATTTCGTCACAACAACGTTATTATAATAAACGCTTTGAGAAACTATGGATCTGTATCTCATGGATATAATTAGTCGAGTTTGGTAAACTGACCGCGGCTGCGCGATGGCCAGCTGATATCGACTCGGTGGAGATAAATACTGTTATTCGAATCGGATCGAGTTGTTTGTTTGTGGCCCTCATAGTTTATGGGATCAACCATGGTGGGTCCATCCATGGCGTCCTCCTTGGCCCTCGGCAGGGGTCTCGAACAATGAGAGCGCGCGCGGGTCTGGCTCGTTTCAATGAGTCTGCACAACGGATTCAATCCAAGTTTTTTAATTAAATAACTTCTCGAAGGTAATGGCGATCGAGTTGATTTAGATTTCATTTCGATGTTTGCAATTTGCATCGTGTCTGAGGTCGGGCTCCTCCACGACAGAACAAAGACTATGTCTCCCGTTAAAAATCTGAGCTGCAATGACTGGAAAAATAAGGTGTCCCAAAGATCAGTTTCTGGAATTGTGGGATCTTTTTCTCTCTACTTATAGCAGAATTCGTTGTCTGCTTCTAGCTTGTTATTACTCAAATCATTAGAATCATTGGAAAAAACAGTTCGTCTACATTTTCAGGTCCTTGCACAACCATCGAAAGTTGAAGTAACTTCTATAAAACGCAGGATATATTTTTGCTTCAATTCCCCCCACGAAATATCCCATCCTCGGCGTGAGATAGGCCTTGGCTTTGAAACCCCTGGCAGGTCGATAGCATCAGACCACGTCCAGCAATCAAGATCACCGGCCGACTCCATGGGCTGCAAGAACGTACACATTCGGAGCTTTCCGTTGAGTTATTGCTCTAATAACGATCGAACCTCTACCATTCCTCACATCAACCCACCCACCCACAAAAACATCCATCTCCCTCTCTTTCTCTCGCTCGTAATTACACAATTATAATCCGCCGATGACATTGGTCTGCTTTAAGGCCTACGTATGTTTTACGGAGGGTTCCGATCGTGGGAGGAACTCGAGGGAAAAAAGTGAGCCAGGAATGAAACAGTTCCCATGATATTTACGCAAAAATCGAACAGGTTTTTAATAGGATTGCTATTTCAGCAATTAGTGGATTCTATAATACATCGTTAGACGTCGATACGAAATAAAATACGGTGCTGCTGCCTATAGTCTACTGCCACGGTATTGTGTGTTTTAATGCGATCTACGATAAAATGTGTATCGTGTTACCAAGCATACAATTTATTTTATAGTTTAAATGTATTATAATACCAGACCACACTACTACTGTTGGCTGTCGACGCGGCGGCCGCAGTTCTCGGAAGACGGCGAATTTCATTGCGAAATGTAAATTTATTTGCATGCGATCCGGAGATAGGCGATCTTCGGACGCCACTTTTTTTCCAGCGACAATGAGGAAGCGGGGGAAAAATGCGGTATTTAAGGCGAGGCGAAATTTTATAAATGTACGAGTCGGTTAATTGCATGTGTTCGTTGCCGTCGCTTATTATTCTCGCGCGAGAACATTCGCGGAGACACGGCAAACAAAAGCCGAGCGAGAACTGTCATCAATCATGAGACGATGCGATCAAAAGTGGTTCCGAGAAAGAAATCTGTGCCATTTTCCCGCTCTCGTGACGCGGCGCTGACATTTCTGCCTGCAGCCTGAGAACTGGCATCCAACTGACAGCCAGCATTGGAGCATGATTCACATATCTTACTTGTATAGGTTGGCATTATACGCCCTGTCAGTGGCATGCCTCATGGTTCTCGCTCTAGTCTCTAGAAAATCACCATCTTTTTGCAGTGAACGGGCGCTCTGCCTCTGTCCCATGCACAAGCACCCCTGTCTAACGCCTCTGTGTCTCTGTCCTGTTCACAGCGAGCGTGAGGCGGGCGTCATGCGCGCCAACAGCTGGCTTTACCACTACTACATGGCGCAGTCCAAGCTGCAATACGGCCTGGCATACGAAGCACACGCCGCATCCCGCATGGCCGCTGCCGCCGCCGCCTACTACCACCCCCACCCCCACCAGCACCCGGCAGCCACGGGAGGCGGCGTCGCGGCGCAACACCCCGGCGTCGCGACCTACCAGCACGTGGATGCGTCGCACCATCACGCGTACCTGCAGCACCAGGTGTCGCCCGGCGGTGTTGGTCACCACCACTCGCTCAACGGCAACCACCAAGTGCACCACGCCGAGACGACGGCTTCCCCCACCTACCAGCCGGCGCCGGTCGCCGTCGACGCCGTCGCCGCGGCCGCCGCCGCTTTCCGGTTTCGACGTCATGAACCGGAGCCTGTGGACTACTCGGTGCACGCGAGCCAGGACGAGATGGACGAGCGATACGCCGAAATGCACCACATGCCCGTGGAGGAGGTGAGGACGCCGTCGTTAAAGCGGAAGGCGGGCATGAAGATGGAACTGCCGAAGACACCGATGGGAGGCTCGCCGCGTTCGTCGCCGTCGTCTGAGGACATCATGGAGTTGCGAGGTGGGACGCCGGGTGGAGGCGGCGGCCTGCTGCTCGCGACAACACCGATGTCGACGTCTCTGCACCACGCGCTCGGCCGGCCGCGTCTCATCGTCAAATCGGCCACCATGATGGTCGACCCAGCCGAGTTTATGGACCAGTGGAACCCAAGTCCGCCGTGGTCGGACACAACGCTGCAGAAGGTGCCCGACATGATCCAGCAGGAGCTGAGCCCATACATGACGACGACGCCACCGACGCCGACGGGGACGCCAAGCAGCCTGGGCGGGGGCAGTCACTCGCACCAGCCGCCGCACACAGCGTTCACGTTCGACTGGATGCCCGAGCAGTACGTGCCCAACCTCCAGGGAGCACGCTCTATGCACGCCATGGACGACGACCAGTACCACGTCCTGGCGACGGCCGCCGCGTGGCCCGCAGAGCACCGCCTATTCCCGTTGCAGCCGCCGCCGGCGCCTAGAATGCCCATGCCGGCAATGCATCGGATCGACGTCGCCGACGGACAGCACTCGCCGGCCAAAGGTAAGACCGGCAATACCTCAAACGATACGAGTGCAACCTCCTTCGCTATTATGGTGCGCGCAGAAGCGTTGGCCGAGAGTCCTTCTTTTTAAATCTTCTAAAAAGATTAGAGGATTGCTCCTATAATATTTCATCCGGGACTGCATCTTTTATGGACTACGGGCTAGACCAAGATACATGTATGATAGACTCGGTCCATCTCTTGGTTTAGAAAACGAGATTCCACCAACAGCTTTATTAAACACGTTGAGTCCCCGGATTACCTCGGCTCCGCAGCCTTCGCCGGCAGCATCCGCCCCAGACCCTCCTCCTCGCTGACAGCCTCATCTCATGCTGTGGTCGCCGAGCGGATGTGTCGCCGACGATTAGACTGCCTCCCCGCGAAATTGGATGACTTTTTCCTGGCGCTTGATGCAAGATAATTACAACGTCTCGCAAAATGAATCGCAAAAAACCGGAACCTCCTCCGTACGCAACGACATCTTGGTCGGCGTACCTGGCTTCGTGCCATGGGTTGCAAACGCGGTCATCCAGCCGAGCGTTCGGAATCGTACAACGTTTCCCATGGCGCGGCCAACGGAACCCTCTGACAAATGTCAATTGGCCGACGCCTCTGACGATGACACTTGAACAGGCTCGTTTCCCTGGAAAAGCGTCTCGTCATCAACGCACTCAGTTATGCCCACAACGACCTAATGACGTGGGTCCTTCTTGTTTGCAGATTCGCGGGACTAGCGTCTGGGGTCACGCGCTGTCGGGTACCTGCTCCTGATGGCGCTCAAGACCTTCTTCCAGGCGTGCAAAGAAGAGCGTTAAGTTATTACTGAGAAAACGTTTGGACTGTTTACAAAATGGTTTCTCGTTCGACTCCTATACCGAGAAACTTTATATATTATATTTTATAGGATGTGTATTGAATCTCAACAAAGTATGACATATTGTCAACCCACAACTGTGATGCCAACAAATCGTCCACGGCTGGCTCGTGCAATACTTAACTTTAGTTCGATCTTTTCCGATCGATAAATATCTATATGCCTTGTTTTGTTAGCTTTTTGGATAATAATGATTTGATATGTTTTCGACCTGTCGATGGTTGTCCATTGACATGTTAGGCTCTCCACCACGGGCCCAGGTCGCGATTAGTGGTGCGAGGCGATTCGAAACCTGTGTTTATAGGCGCGCGAGCAATTTCACGGCAGTGTTATTACACTGTCGGTGTATTTATTCGACCATCCCATTGTGAAAGGATCTAATCTCTTTTTGTAGCTCCACTTCGTATAGAAGAAGAAACATCTTGTGTGTAATTGGCATACACACGAGTTAAAAAAAATTAATTAGAGTACCCTTTGAATTTTGTGTACCCTTTTCAAAATCTGTTCGGGTTTTTTCGTTAGCCTCCTATTAATTTATTCAAGATAAGCTTCCTGGCCTGAAAAATAATTTTCGCTGCCCTCGCGAAACTTGGTTTTTTTCATTGGTTTTCTGTCAAAACAAACCCTCGACGCCAAAATGCCCAAAGCCAGCTAGAGTCCAAAGCAAACGCAGCGGAGAACAATCTATTAACTGTCCGGGCACATCTCACGACACTCACACCTCATTGTCTTCTTGCGTGTAGCGATATACACGCATGGCGAGTCTTGTCCACGCACGTAACGGTACTCGGGCCTGTCAAATCCGGGCGCCCATGCACATACTGATCATGCCCATGCAGTGACCACCGAACGAGCACCACCGTCGACCGCTGGCACCTCAACATCCGTTACTAGAGGAACCGACCGTCTGGGAGTCTCGTTCCCATGATGATTTGCATTGTTGTGATCAATGTGTGATGTTAGCTTACAGCAGCCGAGGGTTTGGGAGTGCGGTCACGTTTGAAGCATGGCTAGGGTCGCTAATCCTGGCCTTTGCTGGAGAGCACGTTACAGAGGAGCAGATAGGGGTGCATTTTCGCTACACATTGCGAATCACTTCAAAACGAGTTAGAGTATATCAATAGGCTAGAAACAATTAACTCGTGGTGCTAAATCAATAAATGGGTCCCTTATTGTGACTCTCCATCTTAACATTGTGCCAATTCGAGGCTGAAATCTTTCCGACCATCATTACACCAGCAACCTGCGTCGTCCACTTGGTCGTCTTGACCGTCGACATCCCGATAAGATCCGGAATCCTTGCCGAGAGTGTATAAGGGAGGCGACGGCCTATTGGGCGACCTTCCACGCCAGCCGGGATGCGAACCAGAGACCCCATGCCGCGTGTGCCGTCCTCGAACACGCTAGGCGCCCACCCGAGCAGCTCGGTCGCATTTTTGCCCAGCGTCGCGAAGCACTCGTTTATTTGCAGAATACCATCTCGGCTACTGTTACGACCGGGACACAGGGAGAGATATTGCCGTATGCACGGGCTGCATGTCATAGCGATCTCCGTGCATAAACTATCCGAGAAACACGGTGGAGCCAGGGACATGGCGAGCCATATAGTTGCATTTACCGAGACCTTTTGTTCCGATCGGTGATTTATTAGTATTTGTGTTCTAGGACTAGAGAGAGCTGGCTTGCATCGGAGACTAAAAGAGCTTCATATAGTCTAAACCAGGGGTTACACACGGCACTAAACCAGTTTCGAACGCGCGATAATGTCTCATTTGTTTTTGTTTTACCTGATGTGTGTGTGTGTGTTGTCTTGGTTTTTTTCCGCGCGTTACTTAACCCGTGTATTAGTCGCTCGTCTCACTTTAATTACCTTCCACGTTCCAGCGGGGAAACGACTTGTTTCTGTACGCGCACTTCGCGTTGCTTTCGCGCGCTGCGTCGACGCGCAAAACGGCGCTCCGTGGCCGAAGACGCGAAGTTCAATAGCACTTTGGAGGAGCACTTTCTGCTCCTTTAGCTCATGGTCCACTTTAAAGTCACTTTTTACGTCCATTGCCAGGCAAACAATTTGTTTTCCCACCACCTTGAGAGTCTGAAAGAACAAAATTCAGAGTAATAAAATGTATTTCATTTAATAGTGTTTATACCTTTGAGTATATGGGGGAAAGTTACGACTTGTATTAGAAAATTATGTTTCAAGGTGGTTTTTAAAGATCGCCACGTCAAATGTACCCTCCAAAAGTCTTCTTTAGGCGCTCACTGCCAACGCCGATTCAATGCGCGGATAGAAACTGATTTCGTTCACTCTCGCCTCTTAACCACGATCGCGAAGTGAAATATCAGTTTTAAAATTTTTCTTTCCGCCCATTCCATAACAAACAAGTCAGCCCATGTTTGAATAAGAAAAAAAATACACCTCTGTCCGTTCAGCAAGAGTAACTATCCGCTTATCTCGCATATTCATGCACCAGCACTGACCCAAAAAATAATCAAAGATCTAGCTCGACAATCGCAGGCAACATCTTGCAGGTGCTCCAGGCAAAGTGTCTCACGAAATATCTTTATTGTCTACCCCTGTGCAGTGTGCAATGCGCACCGTTGTGCAGTTTTCTGGCCGCTGCGCACTGCTATAAGCTGCGCATCGATAGGTACTAGTTGCATTTATGTACCCGGTCGCTCGAGAGTCACGACCAATATGAAAAACACACACACTGTGCCAGTGATTCACTCGCTGCCCAGCCATTGTGCAGCCATTGCTGCTCATGGGCAGCACGGCACAAATATGACACGTTTATTGAAATTAGGCGCCGATGTCGGCGGGAGCGGAGGGTGGACACGTGGGTGGTCGTCGTGGTCGGGAAATTGTCGCGTTCGGTTAAGGAAAGTCGCGGGAAAAGCCAGGAAAATGTGGACTACCTGGTGGGATGCATGGGTGATATTTCAGCTAAGCTGAAAAGTATCAATTTTGTGAAAATAGCCCCACAAGCAGCACTGTTCCATTGCGACCAGTAAGGACGAATCGGAACCTAAACAGTGGCCATCTGCCTTTATTAGTTTGTCTATCAATAGACAATCTAGCCTACCAATATACTGTGTGATACCTGTGTGAATTTTATAACTTCTGACACACAATATCAAACAAAATCCATTTTACAGCCAGTAACATGAACGGTTTCAGAGCAACTCAAAATCGAAAACATGGTTTCCCGATCTCAAGCCCTCGCGCTAAATCGACTTAAAATATTCAGATTTCTGTTATCGGTTTTGTCAAAATCCGATCGCTCTAACACGCCAGCTAAATGAGTTTCGTGAGTCGATGACCTTTTTCGGCTTCATTGTTGTGTTTTTAATCCTTTGCCGAGCGAGGCGATGACGTAAAGTGGGCGACACGTTCGACAGGGAAATGCGAGGGTCCGTGTCGTTTACCTCGGCGACGAAGTGTGATGGGATTATGACATGGGATTATCAAGTGCTCTCGTTTGTTAGGAGTAGCATGGGTGGTCCCGTGTCATCATGCACTACCGATATATGACCAGCATATGATAGCATTCGAAGTGATCCTGTGCGTGGAGGATTCCACTAAAATGTTCTTGTCCGGCAATGAGATGTGCAAGTCGAGTGCGAATCGCATTTAGTTATTTGATTCACAAAGTGTTTTTATTTTTTTATATAACTTTAATGGAAAGTGCTTACGTGCCATCGTTGAAAATGTTTTAGCTGAGATATTCTATAGCAAATCGCTCGATTTTATGCCATGAAAGTTACAAATTTTGTACTATATTTATGATATTGTAAATGATTTTTGTTTTAAATAATTGTAAAACGTATTATGTATAGTAGTGAGAGAGTACATTTTATCAGAGTATATCCAGATTTATAGCATTATTTTATAAGATTTCTAGCTGATAGTGTATTTAAAAATGTAAATAATTATTTGCGAATATTTATTGTACAGCTTTAGCCCTAAACGTGTTTTGTTGAGACAAAAACACGGCATTGATCCCTCCGTGCAATAAGCAATCAGCTGGCTGCTGCTGCTGATGCTGTTCTTGTTGTTGTTCACTGAACGTTACCTGTAATTGTTACATCTAGTTGTAATTGTACGTGCCACGAACCGCACGAAACGTTGGACATTGGTTAAGGGTCTCTTTTGTACGTACGCATTTTTTTAAAGAAATAAAAAAAAAATCAATAATAAAAAAATACAAATACAAATACATGAGTTGTTTCTTGTTTTTTCTTAATATGTAAACATATTGTCGTGGGTTTTCAAAGTCCTTCGCAATCAACACCTGATATGGAAAAGATTTCCATGAAAAGCATCGTCCGAGCAGAAATAATAAAAGATGGTCCCAGTTTCATTCAAACCTACCCTACTTTTCCTGCAACTTCTTCTCGGTACTTGGCTTAACTTTTTAAAACAAAGAGCGCCCACCTAAGTTCCTGAGCAACATGTCGCAGCCTCCATCGCCTCATCATCTCGACAAATGACGGTCAAAGCCACTAACATATGATCCATCTGGCAGGATCTGCTCCAGGCGACGAACGTGGACAACCAAATGAGTAGCTTATCTCGCCGGCTATCGGTCCTCTGGATCGACGGCCCGCGTGGACCATTTAGTGGTCACCTGGTCACTCGCCGATAGCCCAAGCACGTCCAAGAGTGGCCAACTACAACCAGACAACGTTATTTAACATTGAGAAAGTGGTTGTAGCGGCCGCTCTCCCCGTCTTTCAACGACTCTCGTGAGGCCACTGCGCAAATGCACTCAGCAAACGGTGACCACTGCCAGCTAATGGACCGCGCAACGTTCAGAAAACGCACACCAATCAATAACGGAGTTTGCCGGCTGGATTAATCTCGATCCTTTTAGCCAGATCTCGCTCTGACTTAAATCTGTACGTCGTAAGCAAGCGGATGACCGAAAAGGCAAGTGAACCCGAGTAAATTTTACATTTCAATCTTTCGCGTTGGTCGAGTTCGATAGCGCTTCACGATGCTAGAGTGCGGTTTTTCTGCAACACTGTCCGCCATTAGGAACTATCTAATTACTTTAAGTGGGGATTTATTACACCTGAAAAATGATTTACGCTGCGATCTTCGAGATGCGAACTGAAAATATAAATCTTTCTCTGCCGTATGAAGAGCTGCGAGCAGCCCGCTCTGTTCGGCACTAAAGTGTAGGCCTGTGTGAGAATTAACTCGTTAACCACCAGGGCATATATAAGCCATATAAGACGCTGAAAACAATCACCTTTGCTCTTCACATACTGGTGGTTAGTTAGCTCGCATGGGATCGACTAGAGCTGGACTAATAATGATGTGCTAAGCTATAATCTTACTAATTCTATAGTGTCCCAATAAACTTGCATAAGCTGATTTAATTGGCCCGATTTGGGTTCGATTGCGTTTGAATGAGAGCATAGCTGCAAACCATGGGAAAGCTTCGGAGGAAGCAAGGTAAAAAAAAAGTAAATACAAAAATAAATTATTGATTCCGCTGACTTGATATTTGGGAAAATATTATCATTCCTGAGTCAGAACTGTTTTGGACTGAGTTATCATAGACATCACGGATGTAGGCAAAGGCAGATTCACTGCAAAAAATAGAGTAGCATCATTTAGGGAATTGTATTTCAAAGAATTATCACAGCAAATGCAATAAGAGACGCAGAAATTTAGGGAAATGAGAAAAATTCTGTAAGAATGATAGCCATGGACCTGGGAGATATTTCTTTTGTGATGACTCTCGATGCGGACGAAAATGATTGTAAAACGCCTCCGGGTTGGTAACTAATTGGGTGGGTCTTACCCATCTCAAAGACGTTCCCAGCAATATCCCAAATGCAAGTGCATCGAAGGAGACCGGTGATGATGTCGTTGAAGGAGTGGGTGTAGGTCATGGCTCCGGGTTCGAAACCCGTGCTCGGCAATTAAGGGCTCCCTGGTCTGATTTACGAGACTACGTCTGCGTCGGATCGGGTCCTGGTCATGATGGCTTATTCACGCAATCGCACACAGAGCTAGCGGGCGTTGCTGACGACCCTGCTGAAAATTCTTCGCAAGTTCTTGCAATATCTTGCAAGATCGTGGCAAGATCTTACGTAAGATTTTTCAGCAGGGTAGATGCGCTGTCTCTAAAATAAAGCGTCATTTCTCTTTGGAGCAAGTACAAAATAATCATAAAGTTGTTATCTGTACAGGTGTGGTATTTTCAGGAACCACTAGTAAAAACGACCGAAATACAGCCCTATAGTAGCATCATTTTATAAGATTATAGACCAGTCTACCTCGTGAAATACAATGCTAATTCAAAACCCTATGAATGCATTTTTTTCCAGTAGCTCTAACGGCAAAAATGCTTCTAGAAGGCTTATAAATGGGACCATCTCTCATGGCACTGGATGTAAGTGATGTAAGTGATATTTCAATTTGTTATATGCGAGAGAAGTGAACCACCTTAGGTTGTAGATTACATTTTAGGTAATTGTTATAATTTAATGTGGTTCTTTTGTTATTGGAAAATTGTCAGGACTGCTCTTACCCTTGAAGAAGTAACTAGTATATGTAACGAAACGTCGGGAAATTTAGTTGCCCTTTACTTCGCATTCAAAACCCATTTCAAATAGATTTACTTATGACACTGGATTTCATTTATCGATATGTAAAGTCTTAGTTATTTATTAGGGATGATTGCTCTAAAGGACGGCCGCAAGCGCCATCGGGTGGTGTCTACCATTACCACGTATTACCGGCTCGTTTGCTCAGCAGAATGTCCAAGAGATCAACCAATCAAGAGATCACAAGTCAATTAAAGATGAAAACAATCACATATAGATTTTAAACACACATAGGCCCAGCACCTATTAATTGATGTTTTTATACTTATTTGGAACTATGTAATTTAGCCACATCGATTTATTTGCTTTACGATTTTTTCACAAGAACATGTATTGCGCACTCTAAGGAGTTTTCTGGACAATGTATTGCGTGTTTTTCTACATGAATACGTTTCAGATTACTACGTTTGAAATTGATGGTCGGCCGTAGATTTATAGGTTCAATGCCACCATGATCGAGTTTCTCATAATTGGCGATTATTTAAGAAAATATGGTGCACTTTCTGGAATCGCTCGTTTCCCGCGGACGATTCCGTTCCCTTTAAGAGCGATCCACTTAATCCGCATGCCTCCTACGCCGAAACAATTGAGCGAAACATGCGTCCGTCGCGCGCAAGATTTATTGAATTCCTAACGCAAAACAAAGTGCCTAACGCGTCCGTCAAAGCGTTCTGGAAACAATAATTCGACGCGATAATTATACCCGCGTGGCCGTGCCCGTTCTAGGTGGGTGTGCCCGCGGACGGTACGGCACGGTACCGCGGCGAGCGCGGCACAAACAAAGGTAACGTCTCTCTTAATTGTGCGCCCAGATTGCCCCTAAAACACTTATCACCATTTAAACGGCTTGGTAAGACAGAGCTGAATGCATGTGTGCCCGGCGGCCAGGGCGGCAGGAAGACAGCTGAGAGGATCATGAGTAATGTCACATTCTCCCGGAATGTGTGTGTCCTTTCGACGCACAGCCGCGAAGAGGTGTCAAGTGTATTCTTACACATTTCACGCGTAATCAAAACGTCCACCCATTTTTCGACAACCCATTCTTTTGCTATCTGTGTGCGAGACTGGAGTTTCTGAAATTGAAATGTTTGAGGCGGAGGGTCAGTGCTCTCGGGGTTTCTACGAATGTCGGGATCGGACGTCGCGGGGTCCTGCCCTCGAAGCCCGGCGCGTGTAGACGTTTCGGTATTGTTGCAATATTAGAGGGAAGCGTTTGTGCCAAAGCAGCCGACGCTGTCACAACAATCGATCGTCGGCATTCGCAGTCAAAGTTCAACAGACCAGAGTACGCCGCATGGTTTGCGCATTTAGAGGCATCAGAGATCACAGGGCAAGGCGGGAAAATAAAACAGAGTGGATATGAGCTGCAATTGCATACACTTGTACGTAGGCTGCTTGTAAAAATGATTTAAGTCCCTTGCCTGTATGTTATACTACGTCATTGGGCAGTAAACTAATTTTGAGTATCGCACTATCTGTAGCCACAGTCATTTGCATCCTTGTGGGAAATTATCTACTGGCGAAAGATGCCTGAAAGCGTCAATGATGTTCACTGACAACCGATATAAAATAAGTACGTCGGATGCAAACGTATTGACTTCGGACAGCCGCTTCGAGAGTCTGGCCTCCTGTCACTGGCGGCATAAAGGGGTCCACGACAGAACACTGGCAGTCTTTCACTGCTGCGACCGACCACCGCATAACTCAATTACCAAAGTAAATACCGCGAATCATCGACGGACGTCGTCGCGACAGCGCTGGTCAGAGGTCGCCGTTGACGGACAATAAGTCTTCGAACCTAGTGGCCGACTGGGCGATCTTACCCAGTGATGTATTGGTTAATGCACGCGGGTGTACGCAGTCCACCCACTATTAATTTTATTTTTGGCCGTACCCCCACTTTGAATTTTTGAGGGAACGCAGGTGAACGCACGGGAAAGCAGTATTAAATTATGATTATTCAAAATATCCTGCACTTCTTTATTTTTAAGGCGAAAATATCCCAGTTAAGGGTTTCATTCCTAATAATCCACTTACTTAAAAATAAACCTACCAAGAATGCCACTGTATGCGAACATACTAAGAGTAGGTAGGCTGGAATTGTGTCGGCGTCGCGACTCGCAACAAAGGGGTTAGTTAGAACCATATTACTGTTATCACTTAGGGAAGTCGGTAGCCGCTTTCGCGGCGTCGCACGGCGGTGCAAGCTCTCAGAAGCAAGCCCGCTTCAAATAATAAGAATTCGCAGGAAAGACAAAAATACAAACAATAACCAAAATGCAACATACGAGCCACACTGGACGAGTTAGTTTAATTCAAGATGCAGAAGAGGAAGCAAGTGGATTTGCATTCCCTTTGGGGCCTTGCTCCTCCTAAAAAACCAAAATTTGGTTTGGGAGAAGTTGAAGACACCACCAACGTCGAATGAAGAAGAGCTCAATGAAAAAGAGTCATTGTGGAAACTGATGTAATCTCCTCAACGCGAAAGTATGCGCGTACCTATGGATAGTTTCATCAAAAATTTAAACCAGTATTCGATTAAAATGATTGACTTTCTTTTACCAGATTCCCGAATCCCCACCAAATTTAAAGACTGCAACAATGTGGGAAGGTGTAGACATGAGAGGGCGGCATTAATTTAATTTTCTCAAAATCATTACGTAATTAAAAATGCAGTTCTGACCATGTCATTCCAAGCCCAATTTCATCGTAAACTCGTAGATTGACTCCAAAAGAAACCTTAGAATAAAAATTCACTTGGAGCTGCGCCCGAAGCCCCCTATTTTCCACTCTTTCGGTGCATTCGCCATGGGTCTCCTCCTCCTCCTTCCCCCCCCCCCCCCCCCCCCCACCCCGCCCGCCGACACAAAAAAATGGGTCATTTTTGCGTACCCCCACTAAAAATTTAACGAATACATCACTGATCTTACCTCATCAATGGGTCCAGCGGTTCTAGCAATGTCAAACTGGCGGTGCTGAGAGGTTGTTTTCGGAATGTACTTTGCACAAAGACAACGTTTCACGGCGATTTGGCGATATTGGAGGTTGAACTTTGATGACCAGAAAACTCCTAAAACCTCTATGGCTGTTTAGGAAATCCAGGAACACGCCAAGATGGCGTCGTGTGGTCTGCAATGCAGCGGACAATCGGACAGGCAGTGACAATTTACAGTAGCCTATAAGGACAGATTTTTTTTGTTTTTGCCCTAGTATTGCAAAATGGGGGAAATCAATCTGTCCATTTCACTATTGGATTCGTTCAAACTAAGTTCAACAAGTTCATAATTTCAGCTTCAGCCGAAGTTGAGCCGCAGTCTCGCCAACCGTCGGTCGATTCAGAGACAATCGATCGCACGTCGAGCATCGACAACGCCAACCGCTCTCGTCTCTGTCGGCGGCTGTCCATCAACATCTTACCGAGGTCTTATCATGACCCTTTGGGCCGTCGCGACGCGCTGCGACCATGTCTCGGTCGACCGCATGAAGGGTGTAAGTTTCGGGTCAACCCGCAGTTCGATCCCCCGCGCGGTGATTGATCCACGAGGCGAGGTCACAATGACGCCGGCCCATCAGTCACCGATCCAAGGGGCCGGGACCCCGACGCAGAGCAGCTTTTGTCTTACGAACAGCTGTCACAGCAAGCGCCGAGACGTGTCACTTTATGTTGATCGGAAATGTTTGTGGCGAGAGGTATGCGACATGGGGACTCGGTTCGATGCTCGCTGGCGAAATCGCGGGTCGGAAAAAGTGTGTGATCGATCGAAAACACGTCATTCTTCTGAGAGCGACGTTCGAAGAGATAAAACTTAGGGTCTTGACGTTTGACTAAAGCACAAAATTTAATTCACTGCGACAAACTTGGAGTTCTAATATTTAAAGAGGTCGTCTTAAATGTGAGTTAAAGGTTTAATCAGAGTCACAGCGCTACTGTTACACGTTTTGCTGAGGGAACGAGCCAGCAACACGTGGTTATGGTAGGTTTCACCCAAAGTTTCACCCAGAGGCTCTTGCAGCCGTTCTTTTTAACAACCCTCAACAATTAAGTATCAAATAAATCGATGATTGTTTATCAATCGTTGAGGTAATCATCAAATTAGATTACTTGAGCGTATTACAGTCTCAAATGCGACTAATCGGCATGAGAGAACGAAAAATAAATTATTAACGCTAAAAAAGAAGGTGGCTTCAATAGAAGCAACTACCATTTTCGTAGGCCTAGAAGTTGACGGGCGGTCTTTTTTGTAACGCTATAATAAAACCAGCAAACCGAACGGCCAAACGCTTTCCCGAAGGGACCCAGGAGACCCGAAGGCAGCTCGCCAACCGTTGTGGTGGAGGTGCCGGCACCTCACAGAACACGTTGGTGCAGGTCGTCTGAATTGAACCATGCAAAGAGTTAGACCAAATGCTTTTAGGTCATAAGCAAGATTCATCTCCCATTTTAATAGATACGTTTTAGGATAAACCTGCTATGGGGGGCTTAGTTCAAGGTTATTTTAGAGAAAATCTAAGCGTTTTGAAAAAAACTGCTAATTGTGTAGTGACAGCACCAACATTGCATTGAGATTGGCCAGTGAGACCAATGCAGCCCAAAGTTTCAATGCTCGTTGGTTCTTGTTGGAAATGCATTTTGGTTGATTTTAGTATAGAATAATCTCACAAAGATATATCGGACCAGTTTGTGGGGTGCTTAAATTTGTTTTAAAAATTTGCTGAATTAGAAGAAAGCGAATCGGAAAAGAGGAAAGTGCCACCCAAAGTGGTCGCCGTCGTCGCTAACGACTAAGTCCGGGCCCTGGTGATGCCCACCGTCGCGGTGGAGGTGCCGGTACCTCACGGGCCTCGTTCGTGCCGGCAGACCGACACAGCGCGCCGATTCACAAAGCGAGTGTTAATCATAGCAGCTGATAATCTGTGCGCCAGACCGCGCGGCGAGCCGCGTATTAATGGCATGTCGGGCACGCCGAGTTAGAAAAACTCATATTCGGGGCGTAACCCTATAAAAGGAACGGCCCGTGTAATGTCTACAGCGAAACAGTTTTGTTTCTCTGGGGAGCGCTGAGCGAGATCGGCTCGATTCGAGTCCCAGATCGGAACAGAGTTGTTGTGCTGCGTGTATCTAGGTCCATGCGGGAGATCGCTGGAGCGAGAGCCAGCTATGCCAGTGTAGAGACTCTTTGGTGGAAAGGCGGCCAAGTTCATTTTCAGAGATATTTGAAAAAATTTTGGTTATTGGTACAATCTGTGGCAGTTGCAGATATATCGAAATAGTTGACGACGAGATTTAATATGGCAATTGCTTGTAATTGTAGTGCTGGTGAGTTGAAAATGTGATAATTATGCCTAAATTGATCTCGAGCTTTATGCCAACCGACCTGCCCCGAAAAAAAATTTCAACAGTTAAGCAACACGGTTCTCCTTCACGCGCGATAATTTCAATGGTTCTGTTTGAAAAGATGGGCTCTCAAACACGAGGCGCGCGATCTGCACGGAGTTGGTCACTCTTCGGCTGCCGAAGCCCTCGAGTGCTGCCCCGAGCAGCGCTGTTACCCGCCCAGAGGTAAAGCACTGCCCAAAGGAACGCGATCGGCGGCTTATTACTGTAGTTGACGCAACGCGCCCGCGGCGCTGCTGGCGGATACTGTGGGAACCTCTAGTGAGTTGTTTTCGGTGCACAAGGCGGTGTGTGGGTTTTGCCGGCGCTCGGCGTTAGGTAGCGCTAGTGGGCGATGATTCATCGGGGCGTTTGGCCGGGCGTAGCGACGGAGGGTGGTTTACCAAATACCCGTATCGGGGTGCAAATGTAAGTCATTACGACGGCAACTTTCGTTAGGGCCGCGTGCAAGGCATTTCTTGTAGGAGTCGGTGCGCTACTCGTACTGCCGAGGGTGAACAAGCAGAATATGACTTTTAATTCACTGTTAGGTAAAGAAAATTAGTCCTTCTGAGTCCTTGAATATTTCAGGAACTATAGCTTATGGTTTAAATGAAATTTTTCATAAAAGTATGTCAACGCGAATCTGAAATCCATACAGGTCTTTGCATGACCCCACTGGGTCAGGGGCATTCATAGGGTGGTCGTGATCTTGCGTAGCAACACAATGCCAGGGGCTGCCCGAGTCAATCTCATGGGGAGAAACAAACACCTGAGATTACTTTAAATTTTTGGAGTGAAACTTAAACCACCTTTCCTTCCAGCCAACTGTTCAAAAACGGTTATTTTGTAGTATCGAAGTGTTTTGTATAGCGTTGGAAAACGCTTAATCTGATATCCATCGACTGTGATCAGTACTTGGATGTGTGACCGCAGTATGCACTGTTGACAACCGAACGGTTTGACGTTTTGGCATGAGGACAGTCGCCTGGATGTCCGTCCATTCTGCTTTGTACGAAGATGAAACTTTGGCAGCTTTGACTGTCTAGACTCTAGAGCATTCGACTTGAACCCTCTATGTTCGCAGCAGCCTGCACTGTATAGAAGAAGGCAGTGAGCTCATCAAGAGAATCTCAGCTGCGCATCTCCGCTTGAAATGAGAGGCCTTGGCGTTTTTGATACATAAATAAATGTGGCTCTGGCTCTGGTGGTACGTCTACGTACTATAACGGCGATAACGATCCACGAAAAATAGTGGGAGGATTTGTTTTAAATGTAAACTATGCAATCGGTCAATAGTCATCGCATCGCAGCGCAGCGCTGAGACCGCGGTGATTCTTGTTAAATACACTGCGCGCGCCCTATCGTCTCATCTAAGGCATATAAACGCGATATCTTCTATCTACGTACGTTTATACCGAGGCTTTATAGAGCTACGAGTCGCGGACGCTCGAGGTACGTGGTTCGAATCCAGTTTGGGCACATAAATTATGATCGCCGCGTCTTCCCACCCTCGCGCCGTCCACGGCGATCGGCCAGGATTGGAAATTCCTGCAGCGACGGCGCTCGTCTGCGCAACTCGGCGCCTCCACCGCTGCAGTGGAACTTTCCTCCGAGGTGAAATCTTTCGTGAAACGTGTGGGTAACCGGATTGAAGTGTTCGCGTCGTGTTGTTGGACGGCGAGAGGGTGGAAAGGTGTCATGAGAAAAGTTCCACGTTCGCTTCAAATGAAATACGCTCGGTGAAAAATCAGTGAAATCTTACTCACATTTCGATTCCTTGAAATGGGCAGAGTATTTCTTTTTATAAGGGACACCAAAACCTCTCAAAAGTTGGGTATAAACCCCAGTTGGGTATAAAGTAATAATAAAAATAACGAGCATAATAATAAAACGTCAAATTGAATTAATCCCTCCTCACGATCAAGACAGGAACTTAGGGCTCCAATAAAACCCCTTTCCATGCATTAACTGCGAAATAAAGAACACACTTTATGAATGGCATCCCTTCCAGCAACTCGTAAATTTCACTTATAATTTGATTTTAAAATGGTCCATTTGCATTGTGTAGACCCGGTGTATGCAGTACTAGCCAAGTTTTCTTACAAGTCCTATAAAAAACCATGGCCACAGGAATATCCTCCCGTGGTCTTTGCTGTCCACGTCTGCATAAGCTGCAGTTGATAAACCCGCACAAACCCTAGCCTCAGACCCCTACCAGCCAATCGAAGCATGTCCAACATCTGATTCAGCTCGATGTTGCTTAACTTCAAAGTACCCCAGCTCGGCGAGAATCTCTGCACGCGATGGACACTCTTGCGGACACCCACGGCGTGGACACGGCCTGTCCTCGGTGTCTCTTGCTCGTTGTCAAGCTGCGAGATCGCGTGGATCCATCACCGACCATCATTAGGTCCCATTGTTCGTCCAGGGTAGGCGACGTTACCGCGGTTTCGGCCGCCATATCGGCATTCGATCATCAGACCGATATCTTCAGAACTAAGATAAATTCGTTTTACGGGTTTATTGATGGCTATTTTTGGGAGAAACCATATAAGTTTATTGTCTACGATCTTCTATAATTCCACGCTAACAGTGTGTTGTCGAATTGGGTATCGGGTTTCGGAATGCAATTCCCTCTGTGAATGCAGCGTACAATTGTCGAGCAATTGGCAATCAATCTGTGATTTGATTGGCTGATATGGAAATGGCCGGTAATCACTGTGGTTGCCGAGATGGGCTGTGGTTGCACCACCGAACGCGTCCTCTCATGGGCGCTGCTATCGGTGATTTATTGTGGGAGCTCGAAAACAATGCCTATGCGCATGTGCGCGGCGCGAACGCATGCACTGGCCCCAAGATTGTGATCTAAAAAAATGGTAAATGTCTATAATCTCGCTAGACGATATAGTGATATTTGAAACTGACCAACTAAATAATATGTAATTTGATCGTGGAAAGTTCCGGGTTTAAAGCCTTGGCTAGAAAAAAAATCGCGGCCTTGTGCAGTGTATACCTTTGCGTTTGTCTGTACACCATGGCAAGCACCGTATGTCTTATTATAGTTTCTCCAATATTTTTTTTGGCTTGCCAAAATTTCTAATCGCTGTCGTTTCGTCTGCGCGGAGTACGTGCTGTCGAAACTCGATATACTTGAGCATGTCAGTGCGCTCGGTGCAACGCTAATTACCTCAATAACGAGCGCTCATTGGCTAATTTCGTGTGCGCTCAATTCGGCGATCGTTGTCAATTTTCGCCAGACTCGCTCCGTGGAGCCCGGCAAACTCATTTACCCGACACAGATTAGTCCCGGGTTAATTTCAAACGCGTAGCTATAAGGAGGACGTAAGCCGATTACTTAAACTAAACAAACCAAAAAGGAATCAAGTAATTTCATATTGCTAAACAGGTGACCAGAGTAAACCCGTGGCAAATCAACGCGAAATTGCCTGTGTATTTGCGGAATGCACTGCAGTGATCATCTGCGTAAAGTTGCCGCCACGACAGTGATTTAGTTGTCAGAGATGAGGTCTATCAATCCGTAGCCAGGGCAAACACACGGGCCTCCGAAACCTCCGGGCAAACCTTACGGAAACACTCATACACGTCTAACTTCATTTAACCTCACATGGCTATCTTTTCGCTCATACTACTCTAGATTCCCGATTAGTATTGTGGCTACATGCTGTTGTACGAGACCTCCGCGGGCATCAAGACGGTGACAGCCCTCCAAATATCAATGCATCGGAAAGAAGCTGTAAACTAATTGCCTTCCCATGTTAACAACTCGGCGCCTTTATGATTATTGACTGCACTTTGCGGACAAGCGTTGTTTACCTGGACGGCATATATTAACGCTGTAACATTGCAGCATCGGTCTGGCCACGCAGACAAGTACAAGACTGCGTGGGGTAGATGCAAGACAGAATGATAGCAAAAAGCTAACGTAACTCGACGGTCATAGCAACAAATACTATTTCCACTGGAGCATACTTTTCAAATCCAATATCTATCGCCGTTGAGCGGGCACCTGACAGATGAATTCTACTTTGTATTGTGTTTCATCTTCATGGCTGGCGAGATAAGATCTGAACGCAGGCTGCAATATTAGAGTCTGCCTGTCGTTTACGATATTCAAATGAGATGCGGAGAGTCGCAAGGGATGCACAAACCATAAGTGGTTGTTCCAGTTCATCTTCTGGAAAGGTCGAGCGATTGCATCCTTGGCAGTGAGCCGCGCGGGGTCGAGGCTAAATAACAAACGCCCATCGCGCTGCAAACAATAATGCATTTCCCGTTTCACTGCATTTAAATGAAACCATCTTCTTCTCTCTGAAAGCAAAACGCTAGGAATTTCGACCGCGATCATCTCATCGGGGAAACGTAAATCGCGCGCAAGGAATTCTCGCAGGTGAGTAACAATATTATCAACGATCTAAACAAATTTAATCTCTGTCGGCGAGCAAGGCGTGCACACCTGTGCTGATGTGCATGGTGCCCGTCGATACTGAGGCGGCGAGTGATTGAAGTCCGATCGGAAATCAATCAAAAACCGCTTCGCGATTGACTCGCCTCCGATCGCCGACGCGGCTGTGAGAAATTGGATCAACGAGCGGGTACCGACCAAACGTTCGAGCCTCTTTGCTCTTTAACGTCGGCACCGCTCGATAAGCTGGGAACCGATGTGTTGGTCGGCGTGTCAGCATTTCATACATCTCATGTGAATGGCCAAATCGGTGAAATTACCTCCAAAGGACAAAACATTCCGGTCGTTCGTAAATACGGCGACTTCGGCGTCTTCAGATGGCGTTTCACATTTTCGGTTCAACCATCTCAAATCCTGAGCATGAACTTGAATTTTGTAGACAACAAGTCTCACGACCGCTCATTTTGATACCTGCATAAAAGTGTGGAAAAACAAGCAACAATATTTCCCAGCTAGCGAATATTCGACGAGCGATCGCATAGCCGAGTGACTCATTACACGCGACGAGGAAAAACTCTTAGCGATTCGTTTGGGCCGAGGCACAGCGCAGCTGTCTACCCGGGATTCATGCGGTGACAAATCTAGATTTCAAGCCGTAGTGCACCACCGTCGGCCGGAAGCCATCACACGTTTCCAATTTCATTTTCGAGCCCGCGGAAAATTTTGATTTTTGCACGAATTCATGCACGGCCCTGGATGTTGTTGCGACGAACAGTTGACAAGCAGCTTTTTCGCTGAATCGCGAATTCGACTTGGTTTCTATCCGCAATCGGCACTAAAAACTGTTTCACCTAGCCAGTAAGGATGCATAAACAATCATAGGTATAGCAACCGAACATGTACACAGCCACGAAAATAAACTCAAGTGTTCTTTTAACGTAGAAACACACCTGGATTTCATAGTCCATCGCCAACGACCAGAAAAACTCTGTAGCTTCACGAAATGTGTGCAGCTTCACATTTTTTCTCTGGGCTGTTAATTTGAGTTTCGAAGCACCGAGTTATGCCATTCATCACTTCGATACAGTGTGTTTACGGAGAGCCGAGCGGGACCAAAATGCTGCCTCTTTGTGCCTCCAGCTAAGGCTTTGTTAATTTGTCAACGTGGTCCAGGCTAGGCAGATAGCTGCACGGCCAGATCTCCACGTGTGTACCAGGAAGCTGTCAGCCCCTGAAACAGGGGCAAGCAAACGCGACGACGCCGGCAACGACAGCGACCATTGGCGACCGACTCCCAGAGTTGAGACCCCTGATCTTAGAGTGACGAACGCGTATCAGCCCAGAATTCCAGCCAATTCTATCAGCTACCATCTTACTTACGAATCAATCAACTTCTCCGATCAGAAGCTGAGTATCTAAAAGACTTGTTCAACACTCTGAAAGCGTCCTGATATAGCAAAAGCTTTTATGAAAATAACAAGGCGAGCTCGGCGATTGTTCCTCGTAAGGCATTAAGTATTCGGTGAATGAATAGATTGGTAACATATTTGTCGATCGATTATTTTGTTAGCATTGGCCACGGTGAATTAGAGTGTGGCGAGCCCGGGAATGAGTCGAGGTTTGACGCGGTCCTCCTGGACGCGTACGCCGGACAAGTCATTAAGGCTGATGGCGTATCCACGCATCTCAAGAGGCAAAGTGTGTGAGCAGAGAATGCTTGCTGTTGGTCGCGCCTGTCACTGCTGTTTATGAGCGCCACGGCATGCCTCACGGGTTGTCGGTGCTCAGTTCTTAATTGAGAAGTGCGCCAAATGAGCGACACGCAGGTTTTTGTCCGTGGCCTATGGACGGGGAATTGTGGAAAGTGACGAGGCTCATGACGCCGGTCATTCATGGAAGACGATAGAGCTTCGGAAAAAAAAAGCTTTGGAAAAAGGTTTGTTGATCTAAGCCCTTGAGAGGACGCACGAGTCAGGAGTGTCAGCGTGCTGGCAGTTTCATCTGCAAGTCCTCGCGTTGATTCTTCTGAAAATCAGTCCTCGTTTTCAGCGGGACATGAGTGTTCGATCACCCTTGCAAATATGTTTCGGGCATTGCCATTGGACGTAACGATTTTAATTAAGTTTCTGGTAAAATTATAGAACTGTGTGATAAAACGCCATGCCTCAGCACAGTCTAAAATGTGCATATTAAATATCGATTTTTCTGATTTTTCTCAAACCTAAACCAACATCATTGATTCAGACCTAGAAGTGCGCGGACAAGTTTATTATTAGTCTTGGAACTTTCTTCCGCACTAACGATGGAGGGAAAGATCTATAGAATTCAATCAATCCGCGTGGCGCGCACATAAACAATGCCCGTTTCCAGCCAAATCGGCGTCCTCGGCGCTTTTGTCCGAGCGGCGTTTTTCCCACCGTTGCAAGTCGCCGCCAAGCGTCGGGCCCCAGAGAGTGTTTTTAATTAGCTGACCGGACCTCCGCATCACGCATGTCCCCGCCGATCGCCACGGCAGCCGGCGGTCTGCCCAATCGATTACCACCGCTGATTTACGTCCGGCAGCCGCGGCAGTAAAAACCGAGCGATGCACCATCGAACGAAGGAAGGTAACTAAAGCTGAAAATGGCGACGCCGACAGTGTTTGCAGCCGGAACAAATGTCGCGAATGGCGTGGTAATTACAGTTTAAGGGTTGTCGAGAGTCCGGGGTCATCGTGCGATGGAAAAATTGGGATCCCTGGGAAGCTGGGCAATGTGGTACCTACAGCTCGCATGTCAACTTCGAAAATGCTTTTCAAAAACACAGCTAAATACATTTTGTCAAGTTTACTTAAAAATACCTTCAACGTACAGACCCTGGACCCCAGCTCGAAGATAAGGATACGTTCTCAATACTGTACCACATACGTTTCCCATCTAGTATATTATACTACTACCCAAACTACTTCCCCCAAATTACATTATAATTCCGACGTTTAGCCACATTAAAACGATCTTTGACAAGGCTTGCACTCGCCTGCAAATTCCACGCATCCCGGAGCTACGCATCGCCCACGCACGGCGAGATTCACAAGGGCCACACGCACGTAGCCAGCCTCTCGCTAAACACACACGTGTTGCAGTAATGATACGTGTCAGTCTACATCACTGCAGAGGCCCGCGTGTGCGGAACAAAGTGGACTAATAAATAAGACAGCCCATGTGTTTAGTCCGCGACGGCCCGATGGACGCTGGAGGGTCACGTCGCCTGCAGGCTGAGATCACCGTCTCCACATCGCGGGCCCATGTGAACCAGTGCGCCGGCTGCAGCGCGATGTGGGAATCTCGGTCCCGGCGAGCCACGACGTCGGGCGATATGAGAGATGGCGACCCGTCTTGGTATATACGAAATGTTGCACCAATTTGCAAGACACGGCGATGGCCCACGGCGGATTGGTGTTTCACTAGGAGAGGGATCGCAGATTGATAGCCGAACTAAAGCGCACGGCGCGCGGTGGAACTATATTATGGGATAATAACAATGTTTGCAGACTCATCTGTAGCCGAGATTAGGCTAATGTAGCTCGGCGGCGGCGGCCTGCGAATGTGTGTTGTTTGGAGATCGAATCACTGAGCGGGCTAGCGTGATTTCGATGCATACTGGCTGCATGTTAGCACACGTGCAGATTGCGAGAAGCGTCATTTTGGATGCATCATTCCATTGGTTGTGTTCGTGAAATGTTTGCTCGCTACCGCGTTTCGGTTTCACGTTTTCCGCATTACTATGATGACATCCGGCGTGCTGTACTTACAACTAGATTTATTGCACAACTTCCATTATAATGTAATGGTATCAGAGCTAAGTTACACATATTACCTTCTTAAATAGCCAACACTTAAAACAATCCCATGTACTTGGTTCGTAATGTAGTACGTGCATATACACACTATAATGACCAGTTTCCGAATCAAATTTCAGTGCGCTCTATTGCATACTCTTTATTAAGACTTAAAAAAACAGAAAAAACTGCTCATCATCAACACGCCCTCTACATTCACCTCATCTAAATCCGATCACCTCTCTCGCGCCGCGCAAAAAAACCATCGAGGCTCTCAGCTATAATGCTCCAACTCATCTACATTAACTTTAAACAGTTTTAAACAACGGCTAATAATTTCCTGTCGGTGGTCAAACACGTAAGAAAGGAGCTGGTAACGGGCGCGCATTGTGCTTCGCTCATCGCGGCATAGGTAAGGCGGGGAAGACGATGATGATCGGACGTTATTGGAGGCGAAGGTCCGTTCATTAGGCGGCCATTACCTGCGTGGCAGTGATCGCCAGTCACTCGATCTGACAGCTCGGCGTCGATCGAGTCGCTATGCTCGTGTCAGATTGCAGGCATCGCTTTTGTATCGGCCGGCAGTGGTGCATACGAGACGAGGATGCTACTGCTACCCTCGGGTGTTATTACATGCTCTTGACATGATCTTAGCTGCATGGTCCACAGGGTGATAACCCAAAAAATTGCAGGAAAATCAACAAAGTCAGCCTTGCGTGTTTGGATCTAATACAATTACCGAGATGTTCGTAAATCGGGGATATTATCGTGTTTTTATTGAATATATTCGTCTGTAGTATGCGACCAAAATATAGAAATTATCAGATAATGTTCAGATTTATTTAGGTTTATTTACCCAAGAGCACGCATGTTCCTCTTTTGTTTAGTCATCAAAACCACCCCTAGCCTGGGCCGGTGATTTCAAAGGCATCTAAGCGAGCAATTTGACCCCTTTCGTGAACCCGGCATAACATCTCATCGCCGACACGGGCAAAAAGCAATGGGCACTCAATCTCGACCACTCCGTGGGCCCGCGATAGGACCTGAGCGGCGGCGTTTGGAAGCCAACAAACGACTAAACGGTAGCCTCTTCAACAATACTTAAATACACACAAAAAATCCGTGGTTGTTGGCACACCAAGGCCGCGACCAGGATATTCGGTGATGCAATCTAAGCGATGAGTCGGCATCGCGGGGGTAAACGAAGGGTACACTGTGTGCAGTACAGGCTGTTGGCCGCAAAGTGTTGACCAAACAGAAACACACGAGTAATGGGAATTGTCAGGATATTGTTTTGTTGGCTCAACTAAAGGTGAACGTACTCGGACACGTCAATTCTGTCAGAGATTGTGACATACAGGTGCGGTCACCTGAGATAATCGAAGCGATCTCCTCGATTTATATCTGAGACATTTTGGGCAACGTCTTGCAATGTGTCTGCAACAAGTTGTGAATGTCATTGAAGCCGCAAAGAAGGTCTTTGAAACCTGCTTGTTGGAATCTTCCAGTTTTAAATAGTTTCCACTTTCCAGCACTGAACGTGGAGGCGCTGACCACCGGATGTTTGTTTTGTCATAAAAACACTGTTCGCTTTGAATTTATTTGAATTATACCAGTGGTGCATAAGAAGTAGACAACTGAAAAGGGTAATATTGATAAGAAATAAGATTTCAGTGTCAGGGTTCCATTCATTCGCAGATGCCACCGTGAACCGATGTTGTTCGCAATAACGCAAATGGAATTTCTTTTTGATGACGAGCATGTGCAGATTTGAGCCATCTGCATATTATGCAAATCATCGAGAGGTTCCAAACAGACGAGTGCACCGCTCAGCCATCAGATGTTCTAATTACTTGACCCTGGTCATCACCGCAGGTAGATGCTAGCCAAATCTCCTTCCATGGGAAGCGAACGTCTGCGTGGGAGGACGGAGTCGACCTCTGCTCGCGGGGCGTGCTCCAATAATCTAAATAGAATGTGGCAGGCCGCTATCCCATCGGCCATCCATCGACGCGTTTCGCCGAGCGGCTCTTTTTGTCCAGGTCCCAACACTCAACTCTGCGCATCATCATCATCACCGTGGCAGCAGCCGCCGACGGCGAAATGGTCCAGATCGTATCGCGGCCCGTATGTGTCGACGTGTAGCCCGATCAGAGTGATGGGGGAGATTGTTTTATTGGAGGTATGTCCGTCAACACATTTAACCCGGCACATCATGTGCCGGCTGGTCGGTCGGTGGGAAAATATCGGAAGGAATTCTCATGATCAACAAACCTACACTAGTTTTTTTTTTCACATCTGGGTAGTGGGCTCACTTGCTTTGTAATGGTCTACGATTTGACCTGCTCTAAGCTTCTACATAATTGGATATTTTGTATTTTGTAAGAAGTAAGGGGCATGTAACGCGGTGAGATAATGCGCGAACAGATTTGCATGCCAAGTTTATTCGGAAAGGTTTGAGAAATTTCGCGCAGTGGAAAAACTGGTGCATACCTTTGGCATGAAAATCGCGATCCTGGTTCCGGTCCGCATCTGAAGTGTCGCGAATCGAGCATTTTGTTCGTTTCCACGTTTGTCTGACATCAAACAATCGAACTAAATGCTCATCACATTGGGATAGGGAAACCAATTCGCAAGTTCGCGGTGGAGCCTAGTACTGGCATACTGTAACCTACGGGGACGACCTGTAAAAACTGAAATGCGAGCCGAGTGAATTTATATTTCTTGCTTTTTCTTGAGACACTGAAATGCTTGGTCATCTCGGTACAGTGAAACGATTGGGGGAAAAAAGCGTGGAACCGAGACCATATTACTACTTTGGCTATTTTTCGTGGGCTAAATATCGGAACATTACAATACTTTTGTGGTCGTTGCACTTCCAATTGGCATGCTTTGACTCGATGTGTATTTCACGAGCAAGGATAATAATGGAGCACGGATCCCGGTTTTCGTCAATATAAGAGCAGTTAGTAAATGCAAAATAAACACTCTCCAAGCAGTAGCAAATCATCTACAAGAAATGTACGCGCTTAAGTTGGTTATTTTAATGCTATCTTCCCCCGAAATACCAAGGGTTACTGTGGGTTGATCAGCATTAAACCTGTAAGTAACCCATCAATGACCTTGCACCGCAACGAATCTATTGACCAGCTTAGTCCTAGTAACGCTCCCAAAAGACCACGTGTATGTAGTTATAAGTACTAAATACCAACAAGGCCATCCTCCAATTCTCTTGGGCGTTCTCCATTAGCCCTCGAGACAAAAAAGCAGACGTGCTGGCGAATCCCCAATCAAAATATGAACTATATCTGTAATGTTTACCAACGTTAGCACGATACATTCCCATGCTAGTATCCCATGTTCACTAAAGAGGAGTTCACCTTGCGTGCCTCCGGGTCGTTTCAGTGATTGGTGACGCGAAGGATTGGTGCCCAGTTCGATAGCCGGGCGTCCCGGTGAGAGGAACCCGTTCAAAAAGCCATGGGTAAATAAGCTGTCCCCGTGTTAGCATGACACTCAACTACCCGCGACGCGGCCGAACACGGGTTTTGTGGCGGATAACATGACCCCATGCGCTGTGGTGTTGGTAAGCATTGCTCGAGATTGATTCTTTTCCAGGAAAACGAATTGAAATCTGAAGTTTAAGCACGGTTAAATAATGGGTAATCCCTCCGTGTTGTCTGTGGTTTCATTTGTATAACGTCTATCCTTGGCGAGCCAACAATTTGTACTTTGTAGTACCATTACCTAATAATGGGACCATCATCATTCATGTAATTTAATTACATTCCCATGTCACCAACCGAACCTTATAGCATACCTTAACCCAATATCATTATGGTGATTTGTAGATAGGATGTATACTATGTTGGGCAGGTAATGTCAGCCAACCATGCTTAGACAAATTGCATTTGCCAATGGTCAATTCCTTTCCGAAACGATTCCAAAAGACAAGAAAGTATAGCTGAGCCAGCGGCCAATCGATGCAGTATCTTTAACCCTTACTGCCTAAATCAACATCAGGGTAGATTAAACAGTTCCGGATTGTTGCATATTTAATTACCTACTCAAATGTAGCAAATCTCTATACCATGGTGTAAGCTGGAGTAAACCTAGTCCTTTTTCTATGATGGTATGATTTGCCCAATGACGTTAGGGTGCATCTTTTTGCGTTTAAAATGCTAATGAAGTTTCTCAGCTTACCGTAAACGATGATTTTATCCGCTCCAACAACTAATTCTCATAGTCATAGCTTCTGTTTATCATTAATCATTTATTTGACGCACTTTATCACCAAACTCCAAAAATGTACTTGACCACCCTGCGAACTTGAACATGCTCGATCGCTCAACTAGACGACTACTAGCGCTATCTCGCGGGAGATTTGAAATATTTTTTCAATCTTACATGAAAATGGTGTATAGATTGTTAATAATATTAAATGCAGGTGAAACTGCACTTATTTCAACTTAAAAACAACTAGCAGATGAAATAATAACAAGACATGTTATAAGAAAAATCTTCTTTAATAACGATATTTGCTCCTAAGATGTACAATCATAACCTGATGTGTTTCAGTTTTTTCATGTTACACGGCTCTTATTACACTTGCGGTGTAGAAGTAATTGTGATGTATTAATCGGACAAAACAGACATTCTATTCGAGTAAACACTGCTATTATATTATATAATCAGATGGCTAAATGTTTAGTAGTGGTGCTGCTGTAGATAGTTATGAAGTAGTAAAACCAATTTGTGTTGCAAATGATATTATTTTCAGGCGGTCTCAGGAGCACCAGTCTTTTAACACTCCTAGCATCTAATCCTCACTTACGTTAGGCCCTACTCACTTCCGCTACCGATACGTAACGTCTGACGTTAGAAAGAGCTCAACAAAAGCCAGCCAGCTCTTGTACTGGATATAACAATGAAAATGTCTCAAACATGAATAGTAAATAGGAGGTTCCCAAGAAATATTAATAATCGATGATTTGCAAGAACAATTCATCTTAAGAATAGCATATTTTTTATTATTGTTCACCAGTGATCACAGGCGACCTTTGTAGCTAAAATAGTACAAATAGCCGTCCGTAGTTTCGTTACTCTGACATTTCCCCCCCGGCTATGTTTCTAGTCACTAGATTAAATTTCAAATGGCAAATATTACAAAATAGAAGGGACTCGAATCTCTCATCTCGTATCAACAACTATATCCAATTTTTACAGCTAATTACATCCTCTCAAATTTTATCGATCGGTATTATTTGGTTTTAGTTTTAATCAAATACTTACAACCTATTTATTATTATCATAAAAAATGATATAAAGAAATCAGAACTTTTTATAATGGCGTATTAGCGGCATAGCGACGTCTACTCTGCTACCAAAGGCGAAGAAAACTTCAAATAGCAAAAACGAGAGTACTCCGATTTCGAAAAAACTCAATAACCACCGGAACGCAAAAGTAAAGCTAAAATAATGCCGACTAAGAAAAAATTATACAGTAAAAATACACGTATAGGAAGTGTACAAGATTGTACATGTGATCGTCCTTCTGCGTCTCAGTTGAGATGCTTGCGGCATCGCCGCGATCCACAAGTGCATGGGATCTTTATGTCCTCGAACGGGAACTTGTAGTCGTACGTGAGCTCCTCGCCCTGCGGGATCTTGCGCAGCGCGAAGATCAGGATGTGCTTCTTGCTGAGGATGTCGACCACCTTAGAGTAGCAGTTTGGCTGCGGGGGATACACATAACACAGTGATTAGATATTCAGCCGGTGGTCGAATCTCGGTTAATAGTTGTTTTGGAATGAGATGCTGGAATATCCAAGTTTGACGTATCTGTACATTTACTGACGCAGATGTTGAAAGCAATGTTGGTTTGAGTATGCCTTCTATGTTCACTATTAATTACCTTACATTCGATCACGCTTGTATTTTTTGGCTCATTACACACCAATCCAGCCTACCCTGATCTAACTGCAGTGATGGCAGGGTTTTGTTTCAATTCACAAAGTGATTTCCATGCATAGAGCTCTGTTATATTGACTCGCATATCGGCTTCTTCACACATCCAGCTACGAGCTGCAGTCCTTTGAGATATGAAAGACATACAAGCTCGACACATGACTCACCTCACACGAATGGTTGATAAATCGTGCCGCATTCCCTCGCATGGTCGCGTCCACCACCAGCTGATCATCGATCCGGAACATGTAGCAACCGATGTCTTTCCTGTCGTAAAGCTTCTCGCGGTAATCAGTGAGCGTGGATCGAATCACCTCGCCGGCGTACTCCACCACCATCTCGCCGGCATCAATGTCACGCAGGCAGAACAGGCCGCGGCCGTGGATGTGTGATCGATACACTCCCACTGCCTCCTTGGAGGTCTCCTTGAGGTGGCGGAAACGCATGGCCATCGGCAGGTTGGAGCTGGTGGCTCGCCGGTTGGCACCGGATGCGGACTCTTCTGTGGCTGCCGTCAGCTTTGGTGGGCGACGGTGGCGTGATGCTAGCCAGCTGAACAGGTCGTAAGGGGAACGCGAGTCGAAGGCCTCGGAGCGAACACAGCCAGAGGGATTTTCAACGGCGGGGGTCTCGACGTCGTCTTCGTCAGTCGGCCGAGCAAGCTTGTGGTAACTGAAAGTGGAGAGATTCATGTGTGTCCATTTAAAGTTAAAAAAAAATAAAACAAAAATTAAGATGAATAGAATGTTTATGTTAAAACATAACATGCATTTGGAATGTACCTAAATGAATAAACATACTTGATTCCAGGGAATTCAACAGCGGTTTAGTCCCACCCAGGTATGAGGGTATACATAATATATCCAAACTTTCTTTTTCAAATTACTGTACAACAACTTTTTATGAAAGAAATACTCTGGAAAACTGAAAAATTTCCAACTCCGCTGGAAAAATGTTAACTCATATTTGGTAGTATTTCTTGTATGAGAAGGAATTTAAGATTAAACTGATTTGATGAGAATAACCCCCAAGAATGAAAACGCAAATTGACGAGAAAATTTTAGCTATAGTCATTTTAACAAAAACCCTGTTATTATTTTTACATTCTGCCCTCTACTCTCCCAGTTGGCAGAATTCACAATACACACACGTTTTTTCCAGCACCACAACACTGCCCATCAAAAACCCAATAGGTTTTAGCTACTAGGTGCTATATGTTTATGGCCCACTAGGCAAGAAATCAGTACAAATAAATGTCCACCTACCGTGGCTTGTACTCGACACATCGATTGACTCCCGGCAGCTGTTCCATGAGGTACCGCAGCCCGTTGTGGCTGATACCAAGAGTCTGCAACCCGCCGATGTTGGCGCCAAACGGGTTCCGCGTCAATGGGGACATTTTATGCTGAACACGCGCCTTCTGAACAGCCTCGAACACCTCTTCCCACACCTCGGCCACCGAGCTAGAGGTGCACGAGAAGCCGTCAGGTGACTGGACCTGGTAAAGCAGGCATGATGGTGCCGTAGGCTTCTGCACGGGGCGGGGCTTTTCCTTAGGTGCCCACCGCTTCTTGACCGGCTTGTCTGGTAGGTTTGACTCGGGCTTGGCAGCCAAAGGGCTCTTGTCACTGGTCAAAGGCATAACGCTCTCCGTCGCCAGAGCCAGAGCCTCACTGCTCACTTTCGGAATCAGCTGGATCTGCTGCGTGATCTTGTAGAGCCCGTTGGCGGTGTTCTTATGCAGCACCAACTTGATTGGATTGCCGCCCGCCTCATCCTTCAAGATCTTGATCATCGGAATCGATATCTTCTGCACAGGCCGGTTTTCGGAGTCCACCTCGTCGTTGGCTGCGCCACTGTTGGCCCGCTGCCAGCTGTCAAGCTCCGCATTGCCCTTCAGCATCAGCGCAGTCTCCTTGACGACCACAGGCTTGGGAACCGCACTGGGGTACGACATCTTGGCCGTAGCACGGAAAGGAGAGCCGGCTGCAGCGGGACGCAAGTTGGCTGGGATTCCGACCGGACAGCGTGAGTACACCTGGCGCACTGAGGGCTTAGCCACATACACTGGCCGAGGCTTTGGGATCTCGCGCCGAATTGGCAGAGGCTTTTGGAGCTGCACGAACGAGTTGGACGTGTTCACGGTCCAGTTGGGTTGGGGAGCGACGTTTTGAGGTCGGACTGGGCGGGATATTTGGGGGCCTGTTGTGCGTTGAGTTGGAAGGCATTGATTTGGTGGGCATTGGTTTGGAGAACATTGGTTTGGTGGGCATTGGGTGGGCGTGCATTGGCCTAGATTGGTAGGCAGCTGCGTGTTGGCAGGCAGGATTACATAGCCAGTAGGCATGTCCATCATTGGTTCAATCTTGTTAGTTTGGTACACCTGTGGAAAGAAGAGGTATAAATCACAGGTCACTGGCAATGCAGTTTTTGTCTTCTAAACAATTTTTACCTGCCTCAATTTGTGTTGGCTAATACTAGACACTAAGAAAGGAATATATATCCACAAAAATTAACACGATGATGTTGATTGGACATGCAGTCTTATTTTAATTTAATCAATGTTGTCTAGTATGTTATTTCCTTCGTGTTGATTGAATAATATCGATTAGTATTTATTCTATAGAAGGATATGGTTCACTAATCACTCTTATCAGTAAGGCAATCAAATATCTGAGGGCAATAACAAAGAGATACATTCAACCCATTTTAATGGCATTCCTCAAACAGTAATAAACACAACCTTCAGAGTCCTTCCCAGCGTGTAATTCCACTAATAGATCCACTAATAATAGGAATAATTCCTTCTCCCTTGCTGTGAGTACATGTTAGTGATTTTTTTTCATAGCAGAACATTGGCCAAATCAAGATAGCAACTAGCATTGATTATAAAATCTTATTGGGTTAGAAAATCTTAAAAGTCTGAACCATACTACTAAACTCTTCTTAAAACTTGCTTCTAAAGATAGTAAACATTTCAATAGGATATAGAAAACCGAGCAGTGTTATTCCAGTGTTATTTGTACCTGCGTGGTAGTGGCCGAGTAGCTGCTGCTTGCTTGCACCATGCCTTGCATTCCGGGGATGAACTGCGATGACGACATCACTTGCGACGAAGACATCACCTGCGACGACGACATCACTGTGTTCTGCACGATTGTCTCCAGCCCGTAATACATTGGCTGGCCGCCCGAGACAAACAGGCCACCGCCAGGGTCTCTGTACATCACCTGGAACAAACAGTAGCGTCGTGACAGTTGGAAGGATTCATAATAAAAAAACTCTGCATATGGAAAAACATGTTTGACCAAACAAATTTTCTTTTCTTTTGCATAAAAATGCAGTTAGCTATTAAATTTTTGTCACTTTGTCAATTTGTCAACATAGCGTACTACTATATCACTAATTTTTAGGTGTCTTTGCACACAATAGCTACCAAAAGACAAGTTTAACAACAAAAATTGGGCTGCTACTAGGAGGAGTCACTGCCGTTTGGAGTATTAAGAAATTTAAATGTTAAGACTTGATTTACACCCAAGTTATCGTTATTAATGCTAACCTCAAAGATTGACAACATTTATCAAAATTTCGAGTCGTAATTATTTTACTGTAGAGATTTATTTAAAAGGGTGGCCGCAGAGCCTTTGGAAGGCACCTACCGTTACCACGTATTGCCGAAAAACTACTCGGATCTTATTTTAAATCATATTTTAAATTCCTATGGTAAAAAGGAGTATAACTTCAAACCATTATTAGCAAAAGCAACTACGCAAAAACAATAAATCTCTACAACTCCACCATGCAATACCTTTTCTGCATTTCTGGTAAGTTGAGCTCCCTCTCTCTTCTCTTCTTCCCCACAACAATTACCCAATCTCTTGGCATCCTTCTTGCATTACACATAACTAAAATATCAATGAATTGGTTGAAACCAGCACATTGGAGTGGTTTCAATACCATGAGTTTGGCTGCAAATGTCTGGAGACGTCTTATTTTTGCAAAGTATCTTGTCTCACCTGCTCTGGACCGACGATGCTGCATTGCATCTGTCCTCCCGGCTGCGGAATCAGCGTGCCAAGCATCGTGGGCTGCTGCTGACCGATGACCACACCCCCGTTCCCAAGGCCAACAAAGCTATCAGGTGTCGACGAAAGTTGAAACGTGCCAGGCACCAGGCCGTTGGTCAGGTACTGAGGTTTGGCATACCTAAGAAAAGATAATGTTGATTGAAACTGGCACTATAACAAAACTTTCTGGAACTTTGGGGAAGGAGGGGGGTTTTCTTAGTTGTTGGCATACAGAACCCAGTTTGATATACGGTTTGTATGATTAGCAGTTGGGTCATTCCATGTGTAATCACTCACCTCAAACTTTGACCGACCCAGATTTTGATGAAAATTGGTATACTTGTTAAGTTTGTTGACTTAGGGGCTATTTTTTAATTTTTTTTTTTTTGGTCCAACCGTTCGGATATTACAAGGGGGGGAAGTTGGGGTCATTTTGCCCCCCGCGCGTGTAGTGACCACCCTTTCTACGCAATATCTAGGGTTCTATGGGAGCTACAGAGCTGGGAAAAAAATCATCTGAAAGGTAATTTCATACCCTACCTGAATATGGAAACAAAAATGACGATATGTTAATACGAATTTAATTGTGATTTTACACATCTGCATTTTCCAAAATGACCATATCGCTGATGAGTCATTTTTGATTTGCCTGATTTTTTTTCTATATGTACAGAACATACATATGATCATGTGTTCCAAAAATCAAGATGGGTGTTCTACTACTTTCCAAGAAAAAAAAATGTTTTCTGCAAATTCATTCATAATATAAATTAATATGAACTGAATTTAAGACAACATTCAAGAAAATGATCATTACTTACAATCATAGCTACTATGAAGTACAAATTTGCATATCTTAAGAGAGATGTAGTTTACCTTATTGAGGTACATATTTTATAAGCCCTGCTGTTGCCCTGTTGGTGTCTGTAGCCGACAAAAAGTATGTTCGACCAGTTGCCGTGTTGGGGTCGGCCAGTGTTAAAACATCAGCAAAAGCTACAATTAGTTTGTCTTGTACACTGGGATAAAAATATGATGGAGCTGGTCCATGAGGGTGTAGAAAGTTGACTTGAAGTTCAAGAGACTGTGATGATTTTTCAAGAACACACGCTAGCCACCAGTCTTCGTTGTATGCTACAGTGATGAAACTGCCCACGTCTTTGAACTCAAACTCGGGTATTTCTGCTGCTGTTGCTTCCTCCTCTTCTTCTTCTTCTTCTTCTTCTCCTTCTTCATTTTTCTCAACAATCTTCACAATGTTGATTTCTTCAGAAAGAGAAAAGTGTTTCACATGTAAGGAAGTTAGCGATTTTGGGTAGAACGCATGAAAGCTTCTTGTGCCTACGATAGTTTTTAATTCTTTGAATCGTTCTTTAAGTTTGATGCCATTTGCTGTAATCTCTTCATTGGCTACAAACACAAAATTTACAGTCCACACATTTTCTGTTGCCCACCGGTAAAAGTCTATCGGCGTCATTATTTGGTCGGCATATGGTTTCTGTAAACTTGCCCGTGCTGCATTTCGTTTTACAGTCCCACCAACTCCATCGCATGGTCCTTTACCGTGGGATGTGGCAAAAAAATGCCACTCAGCAGTTAGTTCGAAGTCAACTTCATGATGGCACAAGTTGGAAAAATTCTTCTTATTCTTATATTGGGCTGCCGCTCCATCAGAAAAGTAAATTAAATGGGATACATCCGAAATGTTTTGTTTCAGGTGTCTTATCAGGTGCTTTTGGAAAGTGTGCACAGTAACGGTGTCATGAGTTAGCGAGTCAGAAATGACAACGTAACTTAAATGTTGTATGTCTCGATCTTCAGGCTTAAAGTAACACACAAATGGGTGAAGGGTGCATTGGCTGTTATTCCAATGGTAACCTTGTGCAGCATCCTGGAGCACAAAAGAATAATTCTCAGCGAAGTCGCCCACTACTAAAACTTCCCCTGGTTTAAGGTTGGCTTTCTTCTCCTGCATGAATGCCGCTTGCTGCCGTGCAATAAAATCATGATTTCTTAATAAAATGCATTTTTCAATAAAACAGTCAACAAACTCATCTGTAGGTTTCGTAATTGTCTCTAGGGTACATCTGTCTGTTGACAGCCACTGTTTATAAGTCACAGAGTCTATGAAATTTTCACTGAATGAGATTTCTAGCCATTCACGAAGTTCATCGGTTCCCGGACAATTGCCACACTTTCCTACAAAGCAGTTGAGAAGCGGGGGGTTGCACATGAGGCTGGCAAGGCAGTGTTGGTATGATTTGATGGTACCGTCTGAAAGCAAAGGCAGCTTTGCTCCCAAAGCCATCAACTTAACGTTTTGGTGTATCGTACAGACACAGACAGAATGTGTCCCAGCTGCTCCTGCCAGAACACAATGTTTGGGTCTGAGCTCTGCAAACTTCGAGAATCCAACCTTGATGTCAGGATATTTATCTTTGAAGCTGCGATACACTTCACTTAAGTTGCTTAACACTAGTCTCTTCTGGCGGTGAACTCGATTGTCACCCACTTTAACCGAGACAAAATCTTTTTTACCCGGCATGACACGGCTTACATCATCATTTTCATAAAACTCTTCAATCAGTTGAATGCAATCAGGGGAAAGAGTTTTTCCTGCTTTTTGATTTGCAGATGGCAGTATCCCTTGGGCCTTTACTAGTTGTTTGGTTTTACGTACCAAATGGTTAGATGCATTGAACTCTTGCATTATTCTCTTAATGCTCCAACTTTTTGGAAGCACAGATAAAATTGTTATTTTCTCGCTTCTGGTACTCGTCTTAAACTTTTCTTTCAGTTGTGCTATTATCTCTGACCCATCACGGATGCTGTCCTTGCACTCCTCTGAAGATGTCAAATCTTCTTTGCTGATTTCTTCATTACTGGGAGATACTAGTTCCAATCTCTTCTTTACACCTTGTGTTATTTCGCTGAACTTTCTTTTCGAATAAAACATAGATTTACCCTTTAGTTTGGTGGTATTAATAGGTGACACACCAAATGCAGCTAAAGACTGATTCACGGCATCTGCTTCACAGGGTATGTCCACGAAAGGTAGGTCAAGTTCAGTGGATTTAGTTGGCGTTAGAACAGAAACGGTTGTTAGTTCCTTCAGCCTGAGCGAGAGCAGCTTACGGCAAGTTGAGCATAATTTCTTTCCAGGGATGAGGTCGGCAATCTCCAAGTATTTCGTCCTGGATGCTGCATTAATTTCTCTTAACCCATTAACTTTCACTATTCCACAGTGAGCCTGAAACGGATCGCAGCATAACTTGTGGTGACAGCTATACAGACGAAGGAATTTCTTTTCATGTAAATGACACACGGTCTTCACATTATCACACTTAGTACGCAGAGCTAATGATAACTGCTGGTCACTATTGAAACTTTCAATGCTTTTAATCGCTAGATCTTCGATGGGTCCACATTCTTCTTCAAAGAACAGTCCAATTGAGCACATTATGAATCTCTAAATAAAAGGTGCTTGAGAGCAAATTAGCTTCTATCCTCATCAACATGAGGCCAGAGACTGATTGCTTTAGTCCAGACAAGAAATTACCAAACTTTTTACTTGTAACCTGTTACAACTTGATCCATGATTCAGGAGCATGACAAACAATCTATAGTTGTATTCTAGGGAATACCATTTTAAGATTCTTGTAGATGCAAGTCCAGACAAGAAATGAACAAACTTTTGACTTCTATGAACTGTTTCAACTTGATCCATGATTTACAGGAATATGGCAAACAATCGATTTGTATTGTAGAGAATAACATTTCAAGAACATGCAACTGTGCAAACAAAAATCAACTTTAATATAAAATATATGCCAGTGCTCTGATCACAATAATTGTGATCAAAATGCTGTTCTACTGGCAAAAAGGCACTTTTTTATAGAAAAAATTTTTTTTCTTGGAAAGTGGTAAAACACCCATCTTGATTTTTGGAACACATGATCATATGTATGTTCTGTATATATAGAAAAAAAATCAGGCAAATCAAAAATGACTCATCAGCGATATGGTCATTTTGGAAAATGCAGATGTGTAAAATCACAATTAAATTCGTATTAACATATCGTCATTTTTGTTTCCATATTCAGGTAGGGTATGAAATTACCTTTCAGATGATTTTTTTCCCAGCTCTGTAGCTCCCATAGAACCCTAGATATTGCGTAGAAAGGGTGGTCACTACACGCCCGGGGGGCAAAATGACCCCAACTTCCCCCCCTTGTAATATCCGAACGGTTGGACCAAAAAAAAAAAAAAAAAAAAATAGCCCCTAAGTCAACAAACTTAACAAGTATACCAATTTTCATCAAAATCTGGGTCGGTCAAAGTGAAATTTAATTAAAAGTGAGTGATTACACATGGAATGACCCAGTTGTGAAATTGTCACATACAACATTTGCATTCTCAAAGAGGACCCATTAATGCTCCCAAGAGGTATTAAGAGGCATCAAAACCTAAGTATAAATACTCAAAAGTAAAATTTAGGTCTGCTTGGTTGTTGGGTCAAAATTCTGTAGGCAAAACGTACCCATTGTTCTGCACATCTATAGTGGCAATGTACTGCAGGTTCTGCCCTGTCTGCTGGTGGAACTGCTCCATGAACGTAGGGATGATGTTGTTATTGGGCACTTGTTGCACTATCATGGTAGACTGTGGCATCATAGGCAGCACGGCGACGCTGTCGAGCCGGGTCTTCTGTGGCCGTCCGCGTTGTCTTATGCCCCCTGAGGGCGGAGCCCTAGCAGGGCGCGGTTTGGCATGAGGTGACATCTTCACTGGCTGTGGGGGTGAGATCACCAAGGGAGCAGGTAGGGGGGAGGGTATGAGGGCTGGTGAGGGGGCTGGGAAAAAGAGTACGGGTGGTGCCTGCTGTACGGGTGCTGCTTCCACGATGGTTGGCATCTGGAATCAAGAAAGTAAATATCAAGATTTTGGGCAAGGTGATAATATTTACTTGATCAATTTGTCGTGTAACCTGCCACACTATTATTTACTTCCAAGTAGGCAGAAAAAATATTAATAGTTATGTCATCTGCGGGGAGGAATATTCTGTCATTTAGAACTTGGTTTTTGTCAACATCTCCGTTGGAACAAATAAACGGCTCGAAGCTTCTCTTGTGAAGAGGAAGGATATGACTAAAACGATCTTGAAGCCACCAAGATCCAGTAGGAATTACTGGCCTTTTGTAATGCATAGGATCTAAAACTTTTTTGAAGGGAATGCAAATTATTTGCCTCCCTGAATAATTTGGGTCGAATCACTGTTGACATCACACAGGTGGTTGTTACTGACTTGCAACCATATTATTGCTCAGATGTTACATGCTAAGCACATTCTTTGTACATCTAACCGCTCTAAGGTTCCCAGGAGGACTGCTTTCTCAAGGATCCAAGTGCCTACACTGCACAAAAGGGATTAGATTGTTTTTCTTATACAAAATTGAAGCGTTCAAAACAATATTTAAAAAATAATTGGACAGTTGAAACCATTTGATGTTCGAACTTTTTGGAAATTATATTTTGTCATTCGATTTGGTTTCAAAATCTCTACTTTTAATTCAATTTGACTTCAAAAACCACTATATACACCCCCCTGACTTTAGCACAGTAACATGAACAGTTTGGCAGACAAAACGCAATCTGGCGGCCACCCTGACCTGTTTTAGTCCGGGCGAAGCCTGCACGAAGAATACTGGCTGCGGCTTTTCCTCCTCGGGACTTTGCCTTGCCGACTTGCGAGCGCCGTCTTCGCTAGACCGAGTCTCACTGTCACTCTCGCTGGTGGACAGGATGAAGTCAGCAGCGCAGGTCGGCAGGTGCCGGTCGTAGCTGGATCGCGTGCGGTATGTGCTGTGGCACCGCGGGCACTTCACCGGCTGCTCGGCAGAGTCGGGGGCAACGGAGGGCGGCGGTGGGGAGCCTGCATCGCTGCTGCTGCACGAGTCCACGCCTCCGTCGACCTAGGGCAAGAGGCGGCAGGGGTAAGTAAGGCATGGGTCTGTTAAGATATATTTACTGACTTGACTGTTTATTTTAGATTTATAATAAGAGGCTTTGGAAGTTTGGGAAGTTCAGGTGGGATCAAACATAGAAGTCTACCTACCTCTACAACTAAGCATTCAATACCCTAATTTCAAAATTGTTACCTCTGGGTCATTCCATGTGTAATCACTCACCTCAAACTTTGACCGACCCAGATTTTGATGAAAATTGGTATACTTGTTAAGTTTGTTGACTTAGGGGCTATTTTTTTTTTTTTTTTTTTTTGGTCCAACCGTTCGGATATTACAAGGGGGGGAAGTTGGGGTCATTTTGCCCCCCGCGCGTGTAGTGACCACCCTTTCTACGCAATATCTAGGGTTCTATGGGAGCTACAGAGCTGGGAAAAAAATCATCTGAAAGGTAATTTCATACCCTACCTGAATATGGAAACAAAAATGACGATATGTTAATACGAATTTAATTGTGATTTTACACATCTGCATTTTCCAAAATGACCATATCGCTGATGAGTCATTTTTGATTTGCCTGATTTTTTTTCTATATGTACAGAACATACATATGATCATGTGTTCCAAAAATCAAGATGGGTGTTCTACTACTTTCCAAGAAAAAAAAATGTTTTCTGCAAATTCATTCATAATATAAATTAATATGAACTGAATTTAAGACAACATTCAAGAAAATGATCATTACTTACAATCATAGCTACTATGAAGTACAAATTTGCATATCTTAAGAGAGATGTAGTTTACCTTATTGAGGTACATATTTTATAAGCCCTGCTGTTGCCCTGTTGGTGTCTGTAGCCGACAAAAAGTATGTTCGACCAGTTGCCGTGTTGGGGTCGGCCAGTGTTAAAACATCAGCAAAAGCTACAATTAGTTTGTCTTGTACACTGGGATAAAAATATGATGGAGCTGGTCCATGAGGGTGTAGAAAGTTGACTTGAAGTTCAAGAGACTGTGATGATTTTTCAAGAACACACGCTAGCCACCAGTCTTCGTTGTATGCTACAGTGATGAAACTGCCCACGTCTTTGAACTCAAACTCGGGTATTTCTGCTGCTGTTGCTTCCTCCTCTTCTTCTTCTTCTTCTTCTTCTCCTTCTTCATTTTTCTCAACAATCTTCACAATGTTGATTTCTTCAGAAAGAGAAAAGTGTTTCACATGTAAGGAAGTTAGCGATTTTGGGTAGAACGCATGAAAGCTTCTTGTGCCTACGATAGTTTTTAATTCTTTGAATCGTTCTTTAAGTTTGATGCCATTTGCTGTAATCTCTTCATTGGCTACAAACACAAAATTTACAGTCCACACATTTTCTGTTGCCCACCGGTAAAAGTCTATCGGCGTCATTATTTGGTCGGCATATGGTTTCTGTAAACTTGCCCGTGCTGCATTTCGTTTTACAGTCCCACCAACTCCATCGCATGGTCCTTTACCGTGGGATGTGGCAAAAAAATGCCACTCAGCAGTTAGTTCGAAGTCAACTTCATGATGGCACAAGTTGGAAAAATTCTTCTTATTCTTATATTGGGCTGCCGCTCCATCAGAAAAGTAAATTAAATGGGATACATCCGAAATGTTTTGTTTCAGGTGTCTTATCAGGTGCTTTTGGAAAGTGTGCACAGTAACGGTGTCATGAGTTAGCGAGTCAGAAATGACAACGTAACTTAAATGTTGTATGTCTCGATCTTCAGGCTTAAAGTAACACACAAATGGGTGAAGGGTGCATTGGCTGTTATTCCAATGGTAACCTTGTGCAGCATCCTGGAGCACAAAAGAATAATTCTCAGCGAAGTCGCCCACTACTAAAACTTCCCCTGGTTTAAGGTTGGCTTTCTTCTCCTGCATGAATGCCGCTTGCTGCCGTGCAATAAAATCATGATTTCTTAATAAAATGCATTTTTCAATAAAACAGTCAACAAACTCATCTGTAGGTTTCGTAATTGTCTCTAGGGTACATCTGTCTGTTGACAGCCACTGTTTATAAGTCACAGAGTCTATGAAATTTTCACTGAATGAGATTTCTAGCCATTCACGAAGTTCATCGGTTCCCGGACAATTGCCACACTTTCCTACAAAGCAGTTGAGAAGCGGGGGGTTGCACATGAGGCTGGCAAGGCAGTGTTGGTATGATTTGATGGTACCGTCTGAAAGCAAAGGCAGCTTTGCTCCCAAAGCCATCAACTTAACGTTTTGGTGTATCGTACAGACACAGACAGAATGTGTCCCAGCTGCTCCTGCCAGAACACAATGTTTGGGTCTGAGCTCTGCAAACTTCGAGAATCCAACCTTGATGTCAGGATATTTATCTTTGAAGCTGCGATACACTTCACTTAAGTTGCTTAACACTAGTCTCTTCTGGCGGTGAACTCGATTGTCACCCACTTTAACCGAGACAAAATCTTTTTTACCCGGCATGACACGGCTTACATCATCATTTTCATAAAACTCTTCAATCAGTTGAATGCAATCAGGGGAAAGAGTTTTTCCTGCTTTTTGATTTGCAGATGGCAGTATCCCTTGGGCCTTTACTAGTTGTTTGGTTTTACGTACCAAATGGTTAGATGCATTGAACTCTTGCATTATTCTCTTAATGCTCCAACTTTTTGGAAGCACAGATAAAATTGTTATTTTCTCGCTTCTGGTACTCGTCTTAAACTTTTCTTTCAGTTGTGCTATTATCTCTGACCCATCACGGATGCTGTCCTTGCACTCCTCTGAAGATGTCAAATCTTCTTTGCTGATTTCTTCATTACTGGGAGATACTAGTTCCAATCTCTTCTTTACACCTTGTGTTATTTCGCTGAACTTTCTTTTCGAATAAAACATAGATTTACCCTTTAGTTTGGTGGTATTAATAGGTGACACACCAAATGCAGCTAAAGACTGATTCACGGCATCTGCTTCACAGGGTATGTCCACGAAAGGTAGGTCAAGTTCAGTGGATTTAGTTGGCGTTAGAACAGAAACGGTTGTTAGTTCCTTCAGCCTGAGCGAGAGCAGCTTACGGCAAGTTGAGCATAATTTCTTTCCAGGGATGAGGTCGGCAATCTCCAAGTATTTCGTCCTGGATGCTGCATTAATTTCTCTTAACCCATTAACTTTCACTATTCCACAGTGAGCCTGAAACGGATCGCAGCATAACTTGTGGTGACAGCTATACAGACGAAGGAATTTCTTTTCATGTAAATGACACACGGTCTTCACATTATCACACTTAGTACGCAGAGCTAATGATAACTGCTGGTCACTATTGAAACTTTCAATGCTTTTAATCGCTAGATCTTCGATGGGTCCACATTCTTCTTCAAAGAACAGTCCAATTGAGCACATTATGAATCTCTAAATAAAAGGTGCTTGAGAGCAAATTAGCTTCTATCCTCATCAACATGAGGCCAGAGACTGATTGCTTTAGTCCAGACAAGAAATTACCAAACTTTTTACTTGTAACCTGTTACAACTTGATCCATGATTCAGGAGCATGACAAACAATCTATAGTTGTATTCTAGGGAATACCATTTTAAGATTCTTGTAGATGCAAGTCCAGACAAGAAATGAACAAACTTTTGACTTCTATGAACTGTTTCAACTTGATCCATGATTTACAGGAATATGGCAAACAATCGATTTGTATTGTAGAGAATAACATTTCAAGAACATGCAACTGTGCAAACAAAAATCAACTTTAATATAAAATATATGCCAGTGCTCTGATCACAATAATTGTGATCAAAATGCTGTTCTACTGGCAAAAAGGCACTTTTTTATAGAAAAAAATTTTTTTCTTGGAAAGTGGTAAAACACCCATCTTGATTTTTGGAACACATGATCATATGTATGTTCTGTATATATAGAAAAAAAATCAGGCAAATCAAAAATGACTCATCAGCGATATGGTCATTTTGGAAAATGCAGATGTGTAAAATCACAATTAAATTCGTATTAACATATCGTCATTTTTGTTTCCATATTCAGGTAGGGTATGAAATTACCTTTCAGATGATTTTTTTCCCAGCTCTGTAGCTCCCATAGAACCCTAGATATTGCGTAGAAAGGGTGGTCACTACACGCCCGGGGGGCAAAATGACCCCAACTTCCCCCCCTTGTAATATCCGAACGGTTGGACCAAAAAAAAAAAAAAAAAAAAATAGCCCCTAAGTCAACAAACTTAACAAGTATACCAATTTTCATCAAAATCTGGGTCGGTCAAAGTGAAATTTAATTAAAAGTGAGTGATTACACATGGAATGACCCCTCTAGGAATTAAATGGGGAAAAAGGTCAATGAGTTGATTACTTAAAAAGACGTTGAAAGGTATCCAAGCGGTATCAAGGGACATCAAAGAACATCAAGCGATATTCTTGGAATACAGAACGATGTTTAAGTGAGCATATCAGATATTGGATGACAGAAATCTAGCCTTAGAAACTAAAATGTTTGCCAGTACTAAGCACAATGGAGGCAAATGAGTGAGAATGCAAAGAGAGTGTGCCAACCTGCAGCAGGCGATGGTTCCACAGTCGACACTTGTTCTCCTTGCCCTCCTCCGCACGATGTCGTGTGTGATTGGCCGGCCCGTCCTTGGCTGCATCTGCGGCCGCGTCTGCGGCTCGGGCCAGTGTTGCAAGCACGCCGTCAGGCAGCCGCAGGTCACGTCGAGTGTCCGGCACGTCCGCCGTTATCAGGTGATCGGACCGCGAGCCGCGAGACCCTCGTCTGCGCTTGGAGCCGTCCACCTGTGCAGTGGATGCAGCTTTTAGAACTAAACGTTCCTGAGATTATATCAGAGATTTGAAAAAGATAGCCTAGTGACATTTGCAAAATGATCAGCAATTTGGCTTTTTCTAGCCATCAACTTGTGAGCCTACAATTAGACTGGACTGCAGCTGTCGTAGCAGACTGGACTTGATGATTTTTATGGAGCTTCATAAAGTTTCATGAAGCATGCATAAAATAAATTCTTAATTATAGAAGGTATTTTTTGACGGCATTTGTTTTGATGACCGGCATTGCAATGCACAAAGTTCCGATATTATATACGGTTTAATAACCGATACAAGCAACCTACAAGCGATGCAAATGCACTCATGAGAGACAAGAAAAAAGAATGAAAATTGGTCTAGAATGGCCATCTAGACAAGATAAGTGGTATTGTGAACAGTTTCTCTGCAGTTAACCTGTCCCATCAAAAGTTTGCAACGCAACTAAGAAATACGAGTCCACATACCGAGCAACTCCAAGTGAGACTGCAAGACCGCTGCTGGCTCCTGGTAGCTGGCTGCTTCCGAATCGGCACGGCCATCACCTCGGACTGGCTGCGCTTGAGCTCGCGACTCTTGGACACTTCCACCATTTCTTCCGCCATCTCCTTGGCCTCACCGAACCAAAGGTCGGTAGCCAGCGTCTCTGCCTCACGCATCTTTGTGGACTGTGCCACCTCGGCGTTAAGCAGTGCTTCCTCTTTGCACTCAACGTCAGAGATGTAGCAAGTGTCCTTCAAGTCCATCGATGAGAAGTCCTCGTAGTTCATGAGCTTCGGGTCGAGGATATCCTGCATGGAGATGCCATCAAGCAGGTCGTGAGGGAGGTCTTCGAAGATGGCGTCCTTGAGCTCCTGCGGTAAGAGGTCAGCCGCATTTTCGTCTACGGACTCTGGCTCCAGCTTGACCTCGCATCTACAAGGAAAGGTTGGAGAACAATAGTTAGATTTGATAATTTCACTAGAAATAAGTAGTGTTTTCCCAATGATTCCATGCGATTTGGCAGTGGTTTTCTCTAGAGCTAGAAAAATGTTAACTATAAGCAGCCTTGATTGGATTGAACGCTGGTCCTGCCGGCAAGCTAAACGCACCGTTCTGTCGTCTCGGCTGCGGCCACCTTCCGATGCCAGTCGGCCAGCAACTGCAGGTCTCTCGTTGCGGTTGGAGCGGCGTGGTCGATGGTGACGTTTCGGCCGAAGTCGGTGGCGGGCCGGCGGTGGCAGCGTGGGCGTAGCGTGCGAACAGAGTACGTCACGATTCGCCACGGCTCCAGCGTCGACCAGAATAGCCGAGTGCATGTAAAATCAGCAGGGATGATGCCCGCCTCTGTGTCGGAGGCGCCGGGAAGGAACGAACCCAGCGAGTCAACGCGCAGAGAGCCGATCGTAAAGCGTACCTGCAAAAAGTACGACATTTAGTGATTTCGTAACGTTACAGTTATTTATTTATTTATTTATTTTTATTTAAGTCAAAAAGTGGACCCTTACTGAGAAGTAATCCATTCTCAGTTGAGCTGTCAGCAAGTCAATGTTTTATATTAATTTTATACTCTGTCTCATAAGCAGACAAAGATAGCTTAATGACAAATGCCATTTAGGAATCATTTTTACTGTTTATTATCACCATTTCTTAACATTACCATCTACTTTTACTATCTTATCATTACTAAACCTAAGAATGTTACCATCAAATTGTGTGCTTGACTGACCTGTTCAGGAAGGACGAACTTCTTTTTCTTCCGGTCTAACTCGACATACATCGGCCTGCGAAGGTCGAAGCCCTCCTGCGGCACGGCGCTGGCAGAAGGAGGGGCAGTCGAGCACGCCGAGCAGAACACATTCTTGTCCTCGTTGAACCGGCAGCGAGAGCGACGTGCGCACGGGAAATGATACGCCGTGAAGCAGTTGCGTGCACAGCAGCCAACGCTGGCTCCCTTCTTTCCGCAAGCCTGAGCATGGAGAGGCGAGTTAAGTGGGTGTGGCAAGCCAGGTCATAAGCCATGCCTAAAAACTTGGCTATTCAATTTCCTGCTATGAGCATTTGGTTAAAAAATTATATCCATGTCGTGCAATTAATGCCAGCCAGGATCCACAATTTGAAGCAATTTTTCTGAGAGATGTTCACATAGATCTCAAAAGTTAATCTGGAATTTTGGTTAGAAAACTCGACAAGATTTGTCAAGCATAAAAACGTAATTATCCAATTGTCCTTTGCAAAATTGGTCCCAATATTAATTGGACTGGAGTAGCTTGTGAAGAGCATGGCTTTCCTACCTTGCAGCTGGTCTTCCGTCCACGGAACACTGCACTGTGCACGTTCTGCAAAGAGCCATCAATCTCCTCGAACACCTCGGATGACCACAGAGCACAGTTGGCGTGAGTCCACTCGTTCTGGCCGCAGTACAGCAGCCGACCCTCTTCCAACGGGCCGCCATCGCCAATGCCCTGTGACAGAACATAACGGCTTGAGTAACAGAGCCTTGAAATAATTACCCTTTCATAGTCAACGGCAAACAGATGCGATAAATTAATCGAACAATTTTTGGAATTAATTTCCAAAGTTTATCACAAAAATGTCTACTTCAACCACCGAGCCACCTTGTTTGCTGCTGACAACCAATCTCATTTTAAAAATAGTAAATGTATGCAAGATGGCAAACTTAATATCAGATTTGAAAACTCAACCCTCAAATAAACAAGAACATGGGATGCAAATTTTGTCACTTTAAGAACTTTAAGAATTTTAAGCATCTCTCAAACTCCTTGCCATTGAAATGCTTTCAATGAGCAAATCACTAAGCAATTTTTACCACCATAATGAGGCCAACAGAAGGCAAGGTCAGTATGAATTTGGACACCAGCAAAGCACTGGTCCTTATCCTACCTTGCAGAATTCGCACATCCTAGTGTCCTGGGCAAGCATGCCACTGTAGTAGTAGTCCAAGCTGCGGCCAAGAGCCCAGTCCGGCACGAAGAGGTTTGGAACCGTGTCAACTACAGCCTCTTGGCCAGGCAGCTCCGGCTGCTCCTCTCGATGCCGCAAGCTCGTGGACACCTTTGCACACGAACAGTCAGGGTTGAACAATCATAAGCTTGACAATCTCCATACCCTTAGCAATTCCAAATCTTAGAAGTGTATGTTTAATTCTTTTATTACACCAACTTTCAACCTTAACGATTGAATTTCAGCTTATAAAGTAGTTGATGGCTGCGAAGTACTTGAACAAACAATTACCTGGTCATGCTGTGGATCGAACCACGGGAAGAACTCGACGAGACTGTGGTGGTACGTAGCCAGCAGTTCTTCGGAGTCGTTGCCAGCCAGCTTGAGCAGCCGCTCCATCTCCTGGTTGAACTGCAGCAGCGAGGAGACTGCGTCGTTGCCCACCTTGTTCTTGATGGACAGCAGCGTCGGCTGCGAGTGAAAACTCTCCAGGCAGCGGCACTCTTCCACTGCAGATTCCTCGTTGGTACCGCTGCTGTACCTATAGGTGTCATCCAAAACAAATATCAGCCACGTGAAATCAAATTTTAGGTCTTGGGACATGCCAACATAGACCGAGTATTGTCGAAGTCAATTTGAACCCTTTTCACAAATAGCATGAGAGTATAGATTTAATTCCTGACCATAGCTTGGCCCAAAACCAGCCATCTTGTTACCTGATCCCGATGCTGAGTACAGAATGGATTATAAACACCCAACATTCCAACCAGTCATCATATTACACTGAGATTTTACCTCTACGTTACAAAAGATCTGCTATCTTTCGTGACAACTAGTCATTTGCTAGTAATATGTTGCACAATTCATGTATTTACATTCAACCACCAAATTAATGTTATCTATCCTTTAGGTATTACAAAATTCTTCATTGATTCATGTCAATACAAGATAAAACGAGCTTCCCTGCCCCGTAAACCATCCCCGCTCAACTCACCCGATCTCTGTGCAAGGTGCGTAGACGCGACCTGCCTCGACCGGCTCGTCGTCGGTGACGCTGATTCCTGAGTCGCTGGGCGTGACAGCAGACGGAACGGGAGGTGTCTTGCCCGCGCTGCAGTCGCTGAATGTAGAGTCCAGACTGCCGCCGTCGTCTGCATCTTTGCTGCCCATGCATTTGGCCATGCGAACCTGCGGCTTGCAAGAGACGGGACGTTGTTACGTGGGGGCTAGCATCCACTTTGCACAACAACTTACGTAAAATCTTTGTTAAAATGTCTGTCTTAATTGATGATACTATGTTATATTAGTATACCAGGAATTTTTTAAACTTTGAATGATGCAACTCTAGAAAATTCAATGACAAGAGAAGCAAAAAGAATATATACATCCTCCCGACTCGTGGAATTGATGTGAATATTACGCTGCATATGAAATAAGGAATAAAATGAAAATAGAACTATTTTAATACATGAATTTGTCATCAGAATACTTTTAAGCCCCTTGAAAGCTCCAAAAATCTGCAGATTCGTATTAAGAACATACCACGCAATCCTTGATGTTGTACTTCTCCTTGAGTGTGATGTAGTTTTCTTCAGTCGGAGCCTCCTCAGTCTTGCATTGCTGCTTCCCGTGAGGTTCTCTCTCCCTCGTCAAGCCAGGAAACGGTACTCGTTTATTAGGAGCTTCCTCTGCTTTGCCTTGCTGTTTTCCTGCAGTTTCGGCCTCCATTGACAATCCAAGAAAAGGCACTCGCTTCTCTGGGGCAGGACGGCACGAGCACTTCTTCTGTGGACTGTACTTCAGTAGCGAACGCGCCTGTCGGTTCTTGCTGAGGGCTTTGATGACGGAGAGGAAGCCGGTCTTCAACGCCTCCTCCACGGACAGGCGCCATGGAGGACTCTGGCAGCACAGCCTAAGGAAAAAAGTGGTTGTAAGACACTGGAAACAAGCAATTCCACTTGGGGCCAGGAGGTGTTAGAGAGAAGGCAAGCCCGAGATCACTCTTGTTCTGTTTAGGGTGGAGCATTCTGCAGAGATCTTTTTCAAAAGAGTTATTTACAGATATTCTGTTATATTTATGTAACACAATGTTTAATGTTACTTATAAGCCCATGAAAAAGAAATTTTCAAAAACAAGAAACAGTTACAGACTAAAATTCTTGGGTCCAGGAATGCAATTGTGTCACTTTTTTCCAATGAGATCAGATTGATCTGAGACAAGATATGTAGCCGATTTGGCAGCCCCCTGCTACGTACCGGCAAATGAACTCGACGGACTCGGGTAGAAAGCTGAGCACCTGATACTTCTCGTCAGAGAGTTCTTCGCAGCGGGCATGCACCCAACACTTGCACTGACCGCACTCCATCATCTGCAACCGCAAGCCACATGGATATAGTCTCTGCAGCAGGTGGAAGATCAGAACCTCATATATGCAGCATATTTCATGTCACATTCTAGCAAAAGTGTTTTAAGATGTTGTGAAAGGTTGCGTTGAAAACCAACCAAATGAGATCGATAACTCATGACTTCATGAAATGTGTTACACTTCCTATTATTGCAGCTAAGATTCTTGGCTACTGAAAGTCATAGGAATTCGGGGCACAGATATGTCGCCACGCACCTTAGAATCGTAGTCATCATCCTCGTAGCACTTCTGACAGAGCGGGCAATAGTTGCCCTTCTTGCGCAGCTTAAAGCAGGCCGCACAGAACGGTAGGTTCCCCACGAACTGTGTGACCTTGGGCTCGCCGCAGCTGTTGCATCTGTTGAAAGATGAGTGCCTCGTTAGAATCACCCGTCATTGCATATCGCAGGCCTCACTTTAAGTTGACAACCAAACCAGCAAATGGAAATGCTCTCCACAAGGTTGTGAGGTTAAGTAATTTACCTAGTAAAGAAGCAAAAGGATTTACCTAGTAGCAAAAGGATTATTTAGTTGCAGATTTTCCATTCCTCAAACGCTTTGCTCCGATGTCTTTGGATTAATATTTTTAAGATTGACAAAAGCCTGTACCTGAGACACGAGGGACAGACCCAAGGGCGATCGGGTGAATGAAGCCGACTGATGCCATTGGCCAGGCACTGCGTGTGGTATGTACGCCGACACCGCTGGCAGTCCAGCTGCTGACCCGAACCGGCGCCGCACGTGTGGCAAACCTAAGCATGGAGAAACCATCATGGTTCAGGGATCTCAATCTCTTGAGTACGACTTAAAAACTGTGTCTATTTTCTGGATTACAATTCTGTATTTTTTGCTATGAAGTTATTTTTAATCTTCACTAAGAATACAATGACAAAGACTTGGAAACCCAATTTTAATGTATTTAGTTCTTGTAAAACTTATTCTAAAATATGCCATGCCATTTCAAATCAGCAAAACTGCTCTAAAAATGTAATTATACATGTTAATGGTTTCTTCGGGTATTTTTTTACTGTGTGTGGAATTAAATGTAGTAGCGTACCTTGCACCGAGGACAGACCCAGTCCAGCCGCCATTCGTCCTTGGAGTTGGCCAGTGACATGGTGGGGTCGCGCAGGCCATCGTAGAGACAGAACCGGTGATAGGGCTCACAGCATGAAGCACAGTGGATCAGCTAGAAAACAAGGCACTTATTAACAATGGGCTCATTGCTGTGTTCACTCACATTGGCACAGTAGACATGCACTGCGACTGTTTCGAAGATATTTATAGATAAGACAATCCAGGTTATGCTACTGTCCTATGACTAAACAATGAAAATTCAGTTGGTTCAATAAAAAAGTCTCATGTGTCTGTGATAATGGTCAAGTTATGGAATAAGGGACACTGCCGCAAAGTGATCCGAAGCGAATGTCGGCCATAAGATCTGGACCTCTGTCCAGAGCAATACAAAAACTGTTGGTTAACTAGTATGGGTGTTGGTCCCACCTTCTCGTGACCGGCGCTACCACAGAGGAAGCACATAGCTCTTGCGTGGAAGTCCTCGGAGCCGATCAGGCCAAAGCCAGTGTTGCAGACCTCCTCTGGGTCATAGCTCTCCCAGAAGTCGATGGACACCAGACTGGGAGGGGCAGGCTTTCCCGGTAGCTGCATGCTCCGAACCTGAAGAACCAAGTACGAGGGTTAGAGGCGGCAATACTGTTGCAAAATATTCCGTTAAAAGTAGCTCTTTATTTTATTTTTTGTAGCAAAAGAGACTACGTTTTTACGACACTGGGTTTGTATACACTACTGTTTAGAAGAAGCTTGGCAAAACCAAAAAAAAATGCACCAACAGTTAGTGATCACGTATTCGGGTGGCCTCGAGGGATGGGCCCTCGCTCGGAGCTGGTGTAAGACTATTGACCAGAGCATAGCATCATCAAGCAATTTTTAAACCCCTCTTGGTGCAGGCCAGTTGAAAATCCAATTGGACTGAATCTTCAAAGAGAGATTAATGACCTACACATCCAATTACCTAGGTACATCACAAAATACAGTACCAATTACAAAACAGCATGCTGGTTAAAACACTATCACAATGCATTTTAAGGTTAAAAATCTACGTGACTTTAAATTTGTATTGCCTAGAACTCAATTTTGCAAATCAATTATTTCAATTTCAATTTATGAACTACAAAGAAACTTGTCGCAGATTGCACATCGAAGCCACCAAAAATAATAAAAAAGGCACACGCCTCGAAACCAACAACATTTGGGCGGACTGCAACTTCTTTGTGCAACCCTTCTAACCCTTCTAAAATGTCCAAGTCTTGACTAGTAAGATTTGATGTTAAATTTACATTAAAGAATTGCACAAATTTTGCCCGTTTTCTTCTTGTTGCTGATCTGGTTTCCATTTTAATCAACCAGATGTGGTTTAACAATGCAAATGTCAGGCCAGCTATGCCCTCCAGTTACTGAATGCTCAGTGAGAAAGAGAAACAGAATTGCAGATATAGGGGCAGGTGGGGAAAAGAGGGAAGGGAGACTTTGTTTTGTTCCCATTTTTACTTTTTAGTACTGTACAGGTTTCCAAAAAGTTTGGAGGAATTCTGAGAATGGGTAGTGAGGAGCCAACTCTGATCTTACTTTGAGGATTGTTAGCAAGCTACTACAGCTTTGAGGGTAGATAGGGAGGGGAGGGAAGCTTTGTTTTGTTTGCATTTTCACCTCTCAGTACTGTAGAGGTTTCCAAATAAGTTTGCAAGAATTCTGACAATTGGTAGTGAGTCATTGGTACCAAGGCAATCTAACTTTGAGGATTGCGAGCAAGCTACTACAGCTTTGAGGGTAGATAGGGAGGGGAGGGAAGCTTTAATTTTGTTTACATTTTCACTTCTAAGTACTGTAGAGGTTTCCAAATAAGTTTGCAAGAATTTTAAGAATTGGTAGTGGGTTATTGGTACCAAGGCAATCTAACTTTGAGGATTGTTAGCAAGCTACTACAGCTTTGAGGGTCGATAGGGAGGGGAGGGAAGCTTTGTTTTGTTTACATTTTCACCTCTCAGTACTGTAGAGGTTTCCAAATAAGTTTGCTAGAATTCTAAGAATTGGTAGTGAGTCATTGGTTTGAAGGCAATCTCGCTCTGAGAATTGTGAGCAAGCTTCTGCAGCTATGAGGGTATTTATTATCAACAGTTGAGGGATGCGCTAATGGTGGCCGTTAAGAAATCAAATCGACTTTAAGTCAACAGTTTGAAATCAAATCAATTGACAAATATTAATTTCTAAGAAGTTTGATTAAAGAATCAAAATCAAATTCTTTTTATCAGTAAAGGTATTTTTAAATGGTTACAAAGAATGCTTCCATTTTGTGTTTAAAAAAATACCTAGCAAGTTCATAACATACTTCCTAGGTAGGTACCTTAAACCGACAAATCAAATTGTCATTGATTAGAACAATGTATGATCATATTTTTTAAACCATACGACATCAGAACTAGAATCGAATAATTCAATTTGACCCGAATTATTTGAGAGGGTCGAATAATTTGCGCATCCCTTCTATTTTCCTTATTGACTCATTACCAAAAAACTACATTTGAAAACCAGCAATATAATACAATAATAAAATAATTTACAGTGCTTATAAATAAATAAATAAAATCTTACCAGGGGGGGTGGTGGATATTTATTTGGCTTTTTAACGACAGCATTTGAAGGCACATCCTCTAATAAACTCTCAACGAGCGGCTCTGGCGCAGGCACTGTTTCTGCAACGGCATTGTCAGCAGACCGCATGGCCGCGCATTCGTCAGACTTGGTTTGTTCGGCCTTGGCCTCGGAGCCAGGGAAAGTGGCCTGCGGCTGCCCGAGCACGATCGATGCACTGCGGCACACGTGCTTCACACGCGGACCCTTTAAGTCCTGCTTCTGCCTGCGGCCCCCGTCCACGCTGCTTCCACATGACTTCTTGCGGTCTTTCAGCTCCTTCTTCTTCGTCGCGTGTTTGATTGACGACTTGACTAACTTCTTTGGGGCTTTCTTCAGTACAGTATGATCAGTGACCACTGGTTGGTCTCTGACAATCTGGAAAGAAAGAGTGTGTCACAGCCAGATAGATATTTAGGTTGGGAAATCTGCTCAACCCAAATTGACGTCTCATCGTTCAGAATGTGTTGTATTACAGGTCACATTGTTTAGTTAGACCTAAGCAGCAGTTTTTGCATTTAAAATGCAAATGTTTTGGTACAAAATGGCAGATCTTAAAGCCAAATGGCAGATTTCAGTTTAAGCTATTACCGAGGAAGCTTTACTGTTCCTAAGGGTGGATTCTGTTTGGGTCATTAGAAATAGGGTCGTTAAAAACCTTGGCAATGGAACTGTCGATTCTAGTACAAATCGACAAAGAGAAATTCAGATACAGTATTCAGCTCTCCCACAAATTTTTCAAACACTTGAGCAATAAATAACATAACTCGCTTATCTCAACCTCTGTGGAATTTAAACACTTGGCTCCTTATTTCATACTTCGACAAGATAGAAGGATTTAAAACAAAACATAACGACATTTTCATACCTCTGCCTGCCTCTGCTTGACTTTTTTGCTGGTATCAGAGTCCACAAATCCTGCTTTCATCGGGTCGTTAAGGGGTACGTCGTTGATGCTTGGACGCATTGACTCTGGCAGAAGCTTGCTGAGTTCAAGCCGCAGTTGGGACGGTATCTTGAAGTAACGCAGGCACATCTTGAGCCAGCACGCTGGACAACGCGCTTTGTACAGGCACACGCTCTGGCTCATCGACTTCCATTGTTGGCTGCGCACTATTGGCACGTTTTTGCACGTACCTGAGGTAAAAATATTTTCATTTGTGACTTTACATGCACTATTAGTTCACTACAAAGTTTGAAATTGTACTATCGGTTGGTCTCTGCTGTTAAGTCGTAAGATTATCCTGGCAAGTGGATTAACGGTTTGACTGAGTAGGTTTAAAGTTAAATTGAACACATCCTTCTGACAAGGGGGATCTAAAAATGCTCAGATCACGATATGAAATTCACTACTAAACCCAACAGAATGACCTATGTCTAAATTGCTGTCATGGGTTTACATTAGGAGACTGCAGTTTGGTCGACCAAATGAGCCGGTGGTTTTAACATGGATGCAGGATGCATTTACACTTGCAGTTTAGTCAAATAAAGTAGGATGCTGAACTATAAGCTGGGCATGGTTAGGTGAATACCTAAGAAGCACATAAGTAGCACGTACCTTCTCCAAGATAACACTGCAGGACAGGACTGTTCTCTTGCATGCGCACCACCATCTTGGCGATGAACTTGCGACATGACTCGCAGCACAAGATGCCGAACTTCTTGGCCTGCTTGATGAACTTGTAGAAGCGCACAGCCCCACAGACACCGCACTCCACAGTTCCGCGGTTAGCGGCACCCTTGGCGACCGGCTTTAGCGCAGGGGCAGCTGCGAATCCTGCCGAAAACGAGCCCTCCTGGCCAACAAATGACTTGCTGCTGTCCAGCTTGAGCCGTGGCTTGCGCAGGATCGCCTTGCCGCCGTCCTTGTCCGTGCTCGGCCATCTGGTGGAACAATTAGGAACATTGATTGGAAATTTGCAGAGAGGAATTTGCTTAGTATTTTAATTAATAGAGATTTGGGGAAGGTGGATTGTGGTTGGTTTTAACTTAATTGGAAAACAACAACAACAACAACCACAACCAAGCAAACAGCCTCGAATTCTCACAAAACAATGGCATTGTATTGCAACCTAGAATTTTTACATGAGTTATAAAGAAATAGACTTTGGAGGTAAAAGGTATTTTGAAGAAGTTATGTCCAGATTAGTTGTTTGAAAGCTCAAGTTGCATTCTACTTGGTAAAAATAACACAGTCAAACATAATATTGTACTCGTTTTCATAATTGAAATGAATTTATGTTATTACTTGGAGTTGCTGCTGGTCTCGCTGCCCCGTTCATCGCTCCGACTGTCGTCATCATCGGCACTGTCGTCACATTCCGAGGAGCACGACTCGCAAGACCCATTTGCACTCGTCTGGCCGCTCTGGCTCGAGTACGACCGTGACCCGAGTGTCCGTTTGTTAGCAAACCGGCTCGTGCCAGCTCCAAAGACATTCAGTTCCCGCAACTCCAGCGGCACTTTGTGCATCGGCTTCCACTGACGCTTGCCGTCGACTATCAGTCCGCCGTCTGCCGCTCTGTCCGTCAGCAAAGACTTGAGTGGTCGCTCACTATTATCACTAAAGTTGTTGGTCAACTCGCCAACCAATTTAAAGGGGTAAACACTTTCACCTTTCTTCCCGATCACAGATGCTTCCTTGCCGAAAGGCTGTCGCTTGGACTTTGACGTAGGAGGGAAGATTAATTTTGGCTTTTTAAGCTGAATTTGACTCGTGCTTTGAGCGTGACTCGATGGGGGTCGCAGGGGTTCACTGGACATTGTTTGTTGCTGGGACTCAAGGACCCGCTTGCTGGGTTTAATGACTCGTGACGAATGAGCACTTCGTAAAGGCGGAAAGTACATGCCGGTCACACTTTTATCCTGTTTTGCAGGACTTGGGGCAGTTCTTGATACAACAATTGAACTAATGGAAGATTTCTTTGCTTTTTGGAGAAGTTTCTTAGCTGTAACTTTCTGAATCTTGCCAGAAGTATCAGTTATTTGTTTTGATGGAGAAATGGAAGTGCAGCTGTCATTACTATCCTTAACTAATGGATTTGAAGAAGAGTCTGTCTTCGGCTTCTGCTTTGCACTTCGTTTTAGCTCTAGTCTTGTTGAAGTTTTGCCAACAGTGGACGTTTGTGGCTTTGCGTGAGACGACGGAGAAGTTTGTAGTGCTTCAGGGACATTAGCCTTGATAAAGTCCTCTAGTTGATCGAAATCGATGACTTCTTTGGAGCCACTTTCTCGATGTTGTCTTCTTAACTCTTCATTTTGAATCCTAGCGCAGGAAACCGTCTCTTTGATTTGAGCGGTCGTAAAGCCACGGAAGTCCGCCACAACCTAAAATGTGTCAAATAAATCAGAACAAAAAATATCAGTATCCACAAGTATTTATGCACTGAGCACAAATAGGTATCGGAAATGGTTTAAATCTATTAAGCCTAAGCATTACCTGATCATCAATGCCAAATAAATCCTTAAATATAGCAAAACCAATACAAATGTTTTTAGCAGCTTGCATAGACTCATCTTCTGGCAAAGCCAAACGTTGAGACGAACATACATAATTTCTTTTTCGATTAACAGATCTGTAAGATTTGCCTGGAAACTTTCCCATCGCTTACGAATAAAAAACATTCACTTTTTTCAAGGTAGGCCTATGTAAAGAGGCCATAACAGACAGCGAGACAGCGACCAGTGTTTTCATTCGCAATCACACAGGCGGGGTATGAGGGGAAACTTTGCGCGCAAATGCGAGCTATTGCTACGACGTCTGGTCGAACCCAAAAGAACGCCAGTTACCGCACGTCGCCACGACAAATACTAGAGCAAGAACATAGCTTACGTTATATTGTATATGAATCATGATAACATCTCTCCAGTGTGGACAAACATCTCAAAGTACCGCCAACACATCAAAGATCACGACTTTCCTTCCCTCGGTGATTTCGTATTTTGAATCATCAAGCATTTACCAAGTATATATCAAGTATGTCGAAAATATCAACGACTGGCTTCTGGTAAACATAGCCACAGATCAGTAGAGTGATAGCATTCCTTCAAATCCCCGTGTCCTAGCAAAGGTCCTCGCACCGAAATGTTATTAAGGCCTTATAAAGTTGACTCTTTTTTATAACAGACACGTCCGGTCTGTTACCACAACCAAAAATGTGTTAAACGATAGTTAATGCAATATTTTAAGCTATCATGCAAAGGGGACCTTTCTATTGTTTCGAACTTGATATTAGTTGATCTATGATTTCTTCTTTACCAAGCAGTTTCTATCCACGTTTATTTACAACACGCCTTAATTATTAAAAGGGGTTCCGCTTTAATTGTTGCATAAGGTATTGCCGTTGAATTGTTTAACGTTTGTTTGAAGCAGGTCACAATCTGGATGCGTCTGGTACAAAGTTTTATAGAGTTTTCTTACTTTTGCTTTTCCAGGCCTATTCAAATTTATCCGTGCTATGACCATAGACCTAGGGCACGGGGATTTGATTTATGCCAGCATTCGGACTCTTTTCTGCGGACCAGGCTCTTGGGAAATGTTTACTAGAAACTAGTGAAAGTTGCGGTTAATAAAATATTCATTGATTCATAAAAATGGTCAGCATTCCTTTTCGTTTAGGGAAGTACAATCAAGAAGTTTAAGCTTTTGCGTACCTGGAGATGTTTTTAGTCGCTCACTACCTGAACCTTTGTAAGCGACGATACTGCTGCACATTTCATATTGGGATTCTGGTGCTGATTTGCGTCCGGTCGACGTCTGCTGGCTTGTCAGTGCTGCGCAAGAGCCACCGAACAGAGCAGCTGGAACAGTTGTTAGTACCAGTGGGAGCCAAAAAGCGCTGGCAAACAAATTATCCTTGGGCAGATAAACAACCTTGAAGCTTGAGCCGGCACTAGTTGTCAGATTGATATGGCGCGTTTCTGAATATATTTGCTGCAATTTTCCCGATATATCTTGAAATATTGAACACTTCTCGCTTTTCGGAATAGATTTGTTAAGTGTATAACAATGTTTTACCATGTGAGTGGTTTGACGAAAAGAGTGTCGTCTGCACTTGTTGATATTTTTCATTATTGGCTGAGCTTCTGCTTTGAGGTTAATCTCGAAGTTGTCAACAATGTTGATTTCTATTTCTTTTCTGTACCTAGATATCCCTGGAGCACGAAATTCTTCTCCATCCCCGCTATTTCGGCCCCCAGCTTTTGGAGACTGTAAAGCAAAAATTGTACACTGAAGTTGAAGGAACTTGTACGGGAAAGTAAGTGGCCATAGGTCAAGTAAACACCAGGCTTGCATTTCTGTAACTAGTTATTCCTCTATGTGAAAATGTATTTTTACTAAAGTGTATTTTCCTTCTTACTTTTAGGTATGGATTTGTGATTGCAGTTACCACAATTGACAACATAGGAGCTGGAGTCATACAACCGGGCTTGGGATTTGTCGTGTACCCAGTCAAGTATAAAGCCATCGTTTTCCGCCCATTCAAGGGAGAAGTTCTAGATGCTGTAGTGACGCAAGTGAATAAAGTAGGCATGTTTGCTGAAATTGGACCCCTTTCATGTTTCATTTCACACCATGTAAGTAAAAGCTCTAAACTAACAAATAATTGAATAAATACAAGCATTTCTAAATTCTAATTTATTGCAATTATTTTCTTTTCAGTCAATACCAACAGATATGCAATTCTGCCCAAACTCTAATCCACCATGCTACAAATCCAAGGAGGAAGATGTAGTTATTCAAGCTGATGATGAGATACGATTAAAAATTGTTGGTACCAGAGTTGATGCATCTGGAATTGTAAGATATAACCAATATTTTCTCTTTTAAGATATAAAATGCAGGAACAAAACATGGTGCATGTCTTACACTGAGCAACAGTATGAAAATATGCAGCATATTCTTAATAGTTTAGAATTAGAATCAGCTCAAAGTCTTGAAACATGTTAACAAAATATTTCTTTTTCGTTGCAGTTTGCGATAGGAACACTTATGGACGATTACCTGGGATTGGTATGTGGTTAAGTCAACAAGATTGGTATTTAGGTGTCTCTGAATGTACACTGTGTTTTGTTTTAATTATTGGCAATATATGTGGACTCGGTAAAAGATGGACTGATGATCTTCGAGACATTGAAGATGCTTGTCAAACTGCCCTAAAGAGGCTCAAGCACAAATCAATTTGAGTAAATAAATACTATTATGTTGCAAATCAGTCAAATCCATACCAAAATTTCGGTATATTATACTTGAAGATAAAAAGATACACAATGGCAGGCTTTACAGCCATGCAACGACATTTGTTTGCTCTGAAGTTTGCTTCAAAAGAAATGCTGCGCCATTCGCACAAATGTGACAAATCTGAACAAATTGATAGAAACAAGTGCAAGAAGGCTATAAAGCTAGGCAACCTAGATTGTGCCAAAATACACGCTGAGAACGCGATCCGCAATCGCAACCAGTCGCTCAACTATCTGCGAATGAGTGCGCGTCTTGAAGGAGTCTCGTGTAAAGTGCAAAACGCCATCACCATGCGCACTGTGACCAATTCGATGCAAGGCGCAATGCGAGCGATGGAGGCTGCGTTGAAGACCATGAACTTGGAGGTTATTTCAAAAATGATGGACAAGTTCGAGCAGCAAACAGAAAACATGGACGTGCAGGCTGCAACGTTGGACACCACAATGGGCAACTCTTGTACGTCTTCTATCCCTCAAGAGCAAGTCAACGGACTCCTAGGACAGATTGCTGCTGAAGCAGGACTTGAACTGAGCTTGCAGCTTCCTCAAACACAAGACGGGTCAGTCTTCCCGTCAACCTCAGCATCAGTTCGAGAGAACCTTTCTGGTAAACTTGCCGACCTCAGAAAGTAGGACGTATGTCTGCGGTTTTATTGGATATTTTATAGGCTAAAGTCATCATTTATAAAACTGACCACAAGTTTAATAAAAAAATTATATTGCACAGAACTTATTTTACATGGAACACAAAAGTATTGGCTGAATATGGCAGTATTTTTATTCCTGACATCACTCACTACTCTACCTTATTACTTAATTTGTCTACATCTTCGTCTAATCTATCGCTGACTATCTGCAACATTGGCAATTGCTTTTCCTTATCAGTTTGTCTTGAATCATTCCACGGTAAGATCTTGGCTTTGGCAAAGATGATGTAAGGAATGCTGCTCAAGGTGTACATTACGGCCGCTATCAAGAAGATGATTGACCATCCGGCAGAACCCTGCCAAGATAAAAAAAATCAATAACTATTGCTAATTTTCAAGCCCCTAAAGCTTTCAATGTGCGTAATACTCACAGTCGATTGAAGGACAATGCCAGCGATTGGGGTCGAAATGACTCCAGCGCCTGACCCGACGCCGTTCATGATCCCCGTCAGAAGGCCTTAAATAAATACCATAATTTGCTTAATTTCTTAAAAGACATTATTTTCTACTAAAATGTTAACTATTTTAGCTTTCACATGCTTTCAATAGGTTATAATAAATTTCAGTAGGTTGATTGCATCAATAGTTTTATCACAAAAGAAAAGTAGCAATGCCTGCAAATGAAGGTTTTTTGTCTCGACACTCAAAGTGGGTGACCCAGACCTGCAAAGTTTGGCGCGATGTCGAGCGGATTCTGATAAAAGCCGCTGGAGAAGGCACCGATGACAGTAACGGCGAGCGTGAGCAGGAAGACAGACAACACGACGTTGCATCCGGCCATTGACAGGCAAACGAGCAGTGCAGCAGGCAGTATGTGGGCTGCAAACCAGGACAAACTTTCGGTTGGCAAACATTCTCATCCAAATTTAATTTTAAAATTTACTTGTGCATAGACCGTTAATTTTAGAGCGGTTGTGAGACTTACATATGATGATGGATATTTTCCGCACTCGCACTAATGTCACGCTACGTTGCAGTAAACAGTCTGCAAACGTTCCGTAAATCATTGCAAAAACGTACTGGCAGAGAAACGGCAGGCTCGTCAACCAGCTGCTCTGAAAAATAAGAATGAATTGTGATTTGTGAGAGTAAAATTTTGAAATTAAACTGTTGTTTGATTTGTACTTAGTGTTTTATTGAGTGCTCACATTCACAAATTTAGGTAGGCAAGAAATTGTAGTTTCATTGCTTTTATAAAGAGGAAGTCAGTTTGGCAATGTTTGTGTTGAGAACCACTTGCAACTTGATACAGGCCTTTGGTATTTTTGTTTCTACTTTTTGCGTTATCAGAATGTTTCTACTTTCTTTCCAATTTAGCCAAATTCTATGTATTCTATATATATTTATTAATTAGCTTTATTTTTCAAGTGTTATCTGCGTGTATTTTAACGACTATTAACCAAAATAATCTAACATTTTAATTCATCGAACACAAGATACCATTCCAAGCGCCAATTTGAACAACATTGTACGGAAGCACTGTTACCTGCACTGCATTGAATCCAAGAGAGCCGGTGATGTACTTTGGCGCAAGTGTTGTGAATGTGTGGAATCCCCAGTCGTTTCCAAATGCTGCCACGCAGCCGATCCAGAACTGTGGCGATGTCATCACCGATCTCCACGGCACCGACAGTGTCTGTAACGCAGACAATTAATCAAATCGCTCCGAAGAGTTTTTGAATCCCAGATAACTTGCTTGCTACAACCCCTTACATCATTCGTTTAGAGGGCACACAGAACCTGTGCCTTACTGCATTATATGCAATTCAAGCTAACTGAATTCTTTGCCTAAATATCGTAATTTGAAGAGACTGCAAATAACAATCACATATTGCTCAGAAGGCCATTTCTAGTGGTAGGTATTTGTGAATGGTAAAATGCTGTAGATAGAGCAAAGAGGAAAAGATGTCATTACAAAATCTAAAAATTCTGAGTTTTATGTTGTGTTACTGGTCCTACCTAGGTAGTAGCTTCCTTTCACTAGAAAACAGAACACCCTTTAATTCTTTCAGGGTTGTAGATTTTCTGTAAGTCAAGTCAACCGTGCAACCATGGATCAAGGAGCTCATTTATTGATGATGCTACCCTAAAGTCCGGGATGGCTAAACGAAACCTTACCTCATCGGTGGTCTGGTCGCTGAGGTGCTGGGCTATGTATCGACGCTCCTTGTCAGTGATGCGAGGGTGCAGTTCGGGGGTGTCAAACACCAGAAAAGTCCAGGCGAGCGTCCAGACCAGAGCGAATGCACCACTCAAGTAGAACACTGCCTCCCAGCCCCACGTGGCAATGATGTAGCCACACAGCGGTAGAGAGATTACAACACCCAGAGACGCTCCTGAGGAAGTGAATGATTTGCATCAGATTTCCAGGGAGTCATCCAGTGACGCTACTAAAGGCCTATGTGAACATATTTCTGCGTTAAGTTAGACTTGGACGGGAAAACGGAGCAGGAACTGGTACGATAGCTGAGCGTCAGAACAGCCGACATAGATATTTAGAAGTTGCCATACAAGGAAATATCTCAAATATTTCTCAAAACTTATTTTTTTTTAATCTTTACCTCAACAAGGATCTGTTGTTGCGGCCTCGTTGACAGTTCAAGGTGACATACACGCTTGTGCCAACACACATGCAATTTGCTATTCAACAAGTACATTTTTATCTAAATTGTTGAGCTTTTAAGACAAAGACAAATAGGCTTGTTAATGAAACCTCAAAAGAGGACTTAGAGCTACTATTCGCAGCTTGACTCTTCACACCTCCAGGTATTTCTCATCTCATGGTGGTTTCTATTTGATGGTGACAAAGTGATGCCTTACGGGAAATCTATATCGCGTTTAAACAACATCATGTGTGCAAACGACGGCCTCCTCCAACCCTCGGTCGCTGTCCACTCACCCTGCACGGCGAAGGACACGAACCTCGCCCTCTCGGCGAGCGGCACCCACCGCACCACGGCGGCGCTTAGAGCAGGGAACACCACCCCCTGAGCCAGCCCTTGGCACGCGCGTATCACCAGTAGCAAGGTCCAGTGCAGGTTTGCCGCCAGCGGCAGCAAGATGGCCAGCAACCCGTTCAGGAAGATCGCGCCCCCGAAAACTCTCTTCGTGCCTAAGTACGGGGACCAGTTAGGTATACCACGATGGAAAAAAGGGCGTTATTTTCAAAGAAGTGCAATCGACCGCCACGTCGGCGAGGTTTTGAGGGTGCTTGTTGGAGGCAACAAACCAAAGGTAACGACGATTTAATGCCCCACCAGATTTCAAACCTAGCTTAGCCCTTGGGCAAGTCACTGACGCCAGTTTAAGGGACAGCTGTTATGAAATCAATGCCGTTAAGAAAATAACTGTCCGTTTATAGCCGATCAGTTATTTGTTTTTAATCTTTTTAAGGTTCGGTTGGAGACAGACAACCTGAAACTGACCCTAAGACACTCAGTACGCCCTTATAGCGTCCACAAGTCAAGAAGCACTACTTCAAAATCTCACCGTAAACCTCTGCGATTCTTCCGCCGGGCACCTGGAACAACAGATAACCCCAGAAGAACGAGCCGAGCACGATGCTTTGCTGGACTTCGTCCCACTCGAACTCGCCGACCGCCTCTGGGAGTGCGTCGAGGACGTCGGTGTCGTTGACGCTGAGAGACGTCGAGCGCTGGCAGACGGCGTCGGCATCGGCGTCGTTCGACGTCGTGGCGTTGGTCGGACGCACCATCGATACGATAGCGAGGTTGATATTGACTCGCAGCATGAAGGTGACCATGAAGCCGAAGAAGAGCATCACGCACAGCATGTACCGCGCCTGCACGCAGTCTGCGGACGAGGAAAGGCGTTGTACTTGTACTCGTCCCTCAAGCACTGATGCTTTAGGGACAAATGCATTGGGTCAGGGAGACGGATTTTCGTTTCATATTGATATGAGCCACGTTCATAATCAAGCGCACCTCAAGATCCTTTTAACAACATGATGAGTAAAGCGAGACAATTGTGCTCAAGATATCGTATTCTCGGTGAAATATCTTGCACCCAAGAATGGATTCCTAACGCTCTTCTAATTCTCACCCGTTTCCAGGCAACACCAAGACTTTTAGTTCCAAAACGATTGTTACGTAAAGCCGCGCGTGAGGAGTTTGAATGTAGTTGCCATAATAGTGTACAGATTTACAGCCTTTTCTCAAGGAGATAAAATTCTAGAACTCGTAAGGTTTTTCACCAACGGCGATTGCATTAGCGTAGGTAATGTAAGGTACTTAGTGTTTGTAAGTGAGTCAGCCAATTGCTCCCTGTCGTGCATCTTTGCTTTTGCTCTTTGCTCTTTGCTGCATCGGATTCGTAAGACATGCATGACTTATGGCGCTAATCTTGACCGCTTGTCTAATTAGCAACATTGTTAATTTGAAAGATTCATAGGCTCTCGGAAAAACTCGACGCATGGGTACCTGTTTGCAGTAACTCGATGCTCTCAATCATCCAATGTCTTCACCACAACGAGTTAGATATGTAAATACGATTTAGACATTAGTATAAATCCTTCACATCGAACTAATATACAAGACAGAAACAACCTTCTGAAGATGGTCTAGCCACTTCTATTATAGAAAATACAAAACCAGATATGTTTTATGAGCTTCACACCTGCCGCTGAGGAAACTATCATCAAAGACATAATCGATACCAACGATCCAAAGATATTACATAGAGAGAAGAATTTTGAAAGAATTTTGAAATGAAAGAGAAGATTGAAAAGGAACATGACCCTTCCGCTTTATACATAAAAGCGACAGAATAACCACCGAACCCATTCTTATCAGCTGATCGGTCACCTCCGACCCCAAACTGAGATAAGACTGTCGAGTTGTCCCAATGTGTCTGGATGTCTTGTCCCATGCTTGTGAAACGCTCACCTGTCCCCGTCGCGTTGCCCATGGTGGTGTTAGCACGTCGATGTCCGTCGACACAATGTGTCGTCGTACTCTGTGTGCCCCCGACCCCCGGGACCAGCGTCGACGGCGACCCCTCCTCATCGGAGTCTCATGACGCAACGTTGTCGACACGGCACCCCCGGTCGCGCACTGGCGAACGGGCGTTTGCTTCCAGGCGATGAGGAGGAGCGTTATATTGTTTGCTGAAGAAATCTCGTTCATCAGGTTTCGAATAAAAAGCTATATTTATTATTGGATTAATTTTTTTCTTGCTTCATTGAGTTTATATGGGTGAATGAAAGCAAGTAGGTACCTGTAATGGAAAGCTGCAGCACTTGTTCAAAGCACGTTTTGACACATCAGGGTAATTCACTGTAAGTAATTCACTGAAATGAAGAGAAGTGGTAACTTATAGGCAAGTAGATACGACACTCGTCGCTTGGGATTCGCTTGCTAGCGGTCGATGTATGTATTATACGAAGTAACGCACTTCGAAAATCTAGTCATGATCGATAAAGTTCAGTGGAGTGGGATTACCAGTAAACGAAATACCACAGGTATTCAACGACAAACGCCAATCATTTACACTTGATAGTACGCACCGCTGTATTAATTTCTAATTAAGGTACTTGAAGTTGGAATCTTAATCTCAAAATTGTTCAAATCTTTATATCAACTGTCATCTATGTTCAAAGATCAAGGCCAATTCAAACGCGAGCTTCTATCGCGTATGGTAAAACTACGGAAAATGTCTTACATAAGACTGGAATCTCCCCCCCCCCCCCCTCCCCCACCCACGGCAGGTCAAGTTTCAAAGCCCCCCCCCCCCCATTCCTCATTCAGAAAACCCCCAAGTTCTCTGAAAGCGTCAGCTTATCACAGGTGTCCATTTCGAGGAGGGTGAACGGGGAAGGGGAGGAGTAAGACCGAAGGTTATATACTAGTATCTTTGAGTAAGACAGTCTTTCTAAGCACATTTCAAATCCTGGGACGTGGAAGTCGCTTTTCGTTTTTTCACGTACTTCCCCATCACTGCCTTCTGGGTGCGACGCAACTTGCATTCACAATCGCTCTCCAGTACTCACTTAAGTCCGATTCATTTGCATATTTTCTAAAAATATATTTTTGGGTTGATGGTAATTCTCAAAAAAATGTTTGATCAGTCATGGATGGCACCAACCTGCTTGCCTAGGTTATATAATAATTAAGAATGGATGAGATATTACTCGTTTCGCCCTGCCCACGTTTTTTGCGACGTGTTTGTTTTTATTTTGATAAAGTTGGAGGAAAGTGTGTGGAGAATTTATATCGACCAAACGCGGCGTGGTCCCTTACGGATTTGCCGAACGAAAAAGCCTGTTGATTTTATAGCCGCGGCTAACGATGATGGTACACACATGAACAGACCAATTAAAATGCGAGACATTGACAGACATATTGGGCGGTTTCTTTTCAAAGGTCCCAACAAAGACCAAGAGCCATCAAGCCATTATCGAATTTGATCGAATATCTGCCTGGAAACAGCCGGTCAACAACGCGGGCGAACGTCCACGCGTCAAATTTGAGTTTCTTATAAATAATGCATGTTCGAAAAATGAGTGGGAAAAATAATTACCTTAAAAAAGCTGTGTACATTTTCTTAAACCAATGACGCATTAACCAGCCAGGTTAAGTTTCCCTCTGTGTGTCCGGCTAAATGGATGGGTTTTTAAGAGCTCAACGCCGCTAGCGTCAATTAGCTCGGTGAACCTGTGTAATTATCTACTAATACCTACAATGCAGACAGTTTTTATTAACTGCTTCATTACTCTGCTGCAATTCATAAAGCTGTCAAGTGCATGCCAACAGTTGCTGCAGTCCCAGGCTCGGCGTCAACTACATATCGTCGTACGCCTCGGCTAATTGCAGCAAAGCGATTTGCGCCGCAGCGCGCCGCAGAGCGCAGTTGACAGACAGGCGAGTTGCAATCAATTTCGTGGCACAAAGCACGAGGAAAGAAGACGACGCCGTTGTCACCACGACGCGCCACTAACAAGTAGCGGAGAAAAGAGATTACTTTGTCGACGACAGCCATTACGATTCTGTGACTGCACATCATTAAAATCGTTTTAATGACTCAAATTGTCCATTTATCGCTGCGATTCTCGCTCACGAAAAGTTGTCTAGAAACCTGACTCTCTGTCGTATTGTCAGGCAAGACTCCGTCATTCTTTCTTGAGCGACGTCGACACAAAACATTCGTCAAAGTCAAAGATAATATAACCAAGAATCATAATGCACGCGACAGTTATATGGAAGAGAAAATTACTACAGTTTAATTTGAACTGTCAAAAGCAAATTAAAGACAGCAACACTTCAGCATTACTTTAAAATGCAGTGCACCCTCTCTGCAAGTTGCAAACTGCACTTGCACTTTGGCGAAGTGACGATGTCGTTGCTGGTTTGCCTGTGTATCGCCCTCATGTCAGACGCTACGAGACCGACGCCGTCGTCTGCCGACTCCGTGTTCTCGGTGGACGACGTCGCCGTCGTTGTCGCCGGGTTGCAACAGCACTACAAGACCAGGTGCACGTTCGTTGTGTCCTCCGACGCCGATGTAGTTGCCAATGGACCCAAGATAACGGCCATATCGAGGAGCGTCTCACGCAATTTTGGCTCGACAATCACGCTGCGGCTGTCACAGCTCAATTACACGGCCAAGCAGTTCAACTGTCCGGTGAATCGCCCCTTGTTCGTGTTCCTGTCCAGCGACCAACCGACCAAGCGGTATCTCGAGGACGCCACCATGCGAGGCACGACGGGGTTTCTCTATCCACAGGCGAGTTGAAGGAGTCTGTCAAACTTGGGTTGTCGAGAAAGCTTTGTTGCGGAAAAGATGTAAAATTCAATTTGCTACCAAAATCATTCACGTATTATTCAGTGCCATGCACCACGAAGCCGTAGAACTGTTTTTAATAGGGGTGTTGCATTGCAAATAGAGAATGGCAGAGCATTTTCATAAGTCGGATTGTCGTCGCCAACCCAATTGTGCATTCGATGTTATCACATTATTCTCAGATGAATGAGATGCCATGTCCGGTTATCCTAAGACATGACATGTCCTGGCCATGTCATTTTGTTTTGCGAAATGTTCATGTTCCATCAAACAAGGAGCATGGTAACGCCACGGTGGGCGACAACGTTTGTCGCACAAAACGGGTCGGACCCGGGTTGTTTTCAACCTTGTGCTTGCGACCCTGTTTTCTTTGACAGGAGCGGGCTACCTCCCTTCTAGACTAGGTTTCGTCCACTTCACCAGCGCCATAAGCCCCTGTCACAGAGCCTCATTTAAATCGTCCCCGCTTGGCGCCTACGCAGTGGCTGGTGTTCCTCGACACGAACGAAACGGTCGACTCGTTCTTCGAGAGCATCTACGTGCCGTTCGACACCGAGTTCGGCGTCGCCGAGCGTCGTGACGCCGGCGTCGTGCTGACCGAGGTGTACCGCGTGCGCCGCGAGCTCCCGCTGTGGAAGCACGAGTTCGGCTCGTGGTCGGCGGATCAAGGAGTCAGGGCTTCGAGCCTCGAGCTCTACACGCGCAGGAATAACCTGCATGGACTCGTCATCAGAGCGTCGGCTATAGACGTCAGTATGGCGACGGGCGTCGGGTTGGAATGGGATTTTGACACATGTAATCAGTTAGGTTAGGTTCCCAAAAATTTGGAGCGCTTCGACCAAGATATCAGTCTGTAGAGTCAAATATCTTCACAACAGTTACAACAGATAATAGTATTCCTATCAGTTAAATGAAGTGAACCTGTAGAAAATAATCAAGAGAGCTCAGCTTTCATGGTCCAACTTGCTAACTCTCGGAGCCTTTGAAAATTTTCTCTTCACCGTTTGCAGAACCCGCCAATAATCTCGGTGACAAAGGACGCGAGCGGCTCGACCGTCATCGGAGGCATCCTCGGCGACACCTGGAAGGCGCTGGAGACCAAGATGAACTTCACGCAAGTCCTTTCGTTCCATCTGCCAAGCGCCCTGTCGTCCTGAGGCCCTGTCAACGACTCCAACCGTTGTCTCCGTTGCAGGACGGAGTACACGTCGCCAAACGACAACTCCCGGGGAGGGCGTTTGCCCAACGGCACGTGGACGGGGGTGATCGCGCAGATCATGCGCGAAGAGATCGACGTGGCGCTCGAAGACTTCACGATGACGCTGTTGCGGTTCGAAGCAGTCGACTTCACGCTGCCGCTGTTTCTCAGCAGGTTGGGAAGTCATGTTACCACCAACTAGAAATAGACGATACACAGCTTACTTGCAAAATTTACCCCTAAGATAGGGATGAAGATTGTGGTGAATTTAGTCTTATATATACTGTAAAAGTTATTAAAGTCAGACAATTATTTATTCCCATTAGTTAAAAGGATGTGAAGCCTAAATAAAAAAGCAAAATTCCAAGAAGCTATACGCTTATTGCCACACCAAACTAGCTTTCTTCTTTCATTACCCACATCGACCCCTGGCGATATGTCACTCGCAGCAACCGGGTGTACATCAGACGACCCGACAAGCTGCAGCTAGTGTGGAACAACTTCCTGGCGCCGTTCTCGGGAACGCTCTGGTTCTGCATCGGCGCCTCGGTGCTCTCTCTCGGCGTCGTCTTGACGTCGGCGCACCGAGCTACGCGACGTCAGGGACAGTACGACTATTCCGAGTACACGCTCACCGACTGCTGCCTCTGCATTCTCGGGCTCATGTGCCAGCAAGGTGAACGCTAAGCATTAAGAGCGCGATTTGCTAGGACCGGTCACCGTGCGGATCTAAAGAAGCTGATAGAATCCCTAGGATCACAAGACTGGCAGCCACATTCTAGGTTCGACTTATTTCATTTTCTATGACACATGAGTGATAGAGAGGCTCGGCCCGATGAAGTCAAAGTGTAGTCGATACTTTTGTCCGGCTTAACACACGGATCTAAAGATTTGAAACAGCATGCCTTGCTGGCAGAAGTGGTAACATAAAACCTCTTATCTCAAAAAAACGTGGATTCAATTTGAGATGTATGGGCGACCGGTCAAGCTCTCCTGGGGATATTTTTCGATGGGATAAAAAATCGAAAAAAACTGCTGGCTTAAAAACAAGTTTGCCTGTTCGACCTGACCTCGCGTTATATAACAGGCCGAGAAAATGTATTTTAAAATAAATATATTTAAATGCAAATTGTTCCCAGGTTCAATTGACGCACTCTAGGCTTACAAGGCAGTCATAGCGACTGTCGACTCTAAAGACGGGCCCGATACACAATGAACCTGTTTCCCTCCAGTGTCGCATTACCCTCTGCGGTATCAGTCGACGGCCACCCTACGCATTGCCGTCAGCGACAAGTCTCGGGTTTCTACCCATGCGCGGCTTCCACGGTACTGTTAGGGCTTCCCTTCAGACAACTCCTATCACGGCAATAAGGATCTTGTTCGATAACGATAATCTTCTTTTCATCGACGTTAGAGGACAATACACCATCCATAGCCATAACGAGAATCATTTTCGTGGGTGAAAATAAAGATAAATATTTTCTCTACTTAACACGAGTGGTAAACCTTCAACCCCTTATCAATCGCAGGCCAGGAGACAACGCCTCGATCCGAGTCATGCCGCATCATCTTCTGGACGGCGTGCTTGATGTCCATCGTGTTCTTCGGCGCGTACGCAGCGGCACTGATTTCGTCGCTCACCGTGCAGATAATCGAGCTGCCCTTCGCTACCTTCGAGGAATTGATTCACGACGGCTCGTACAAGCTCGGAGTGCTGGCTAACTCGGGACACTCGAACCTGCTGGACGTAAGACATGATGTTGCGATGTGTACACTGTACCGCATGACGGACAACGGCTTGCTCTCACCATAAAAGCAGTCTGCACGCTTGGGAGCTAGACCGATCGAATTGAAGCTTTGAAACACGGGGATTGGGGACCACTCTTATGAGGGAAAAAGAATAATAATAAGATGATTGATTGATAAGTGGGGTTTAACGAAGCACTGTTTCGACAACGGGCCATGTGGCACTGATCTAATGGCGTCGGTAAATGAGTTGATGATGATAATGATAATAGTTTAAAATCACATTCGAATGATCTTAGCTGCGTTTCAACAAGATAATAAAAACAAATGAGTTTTAACTGTGGAACACTTATCTCCACATTTCTGCATAAATATCAACCGCGTTTTCTTAAAGGAATTCGTACTTTATATTGATTGAAACTTTACTTTTCGAACGCTGTTTCCCATGGCTATGAGGTTAACTCGGAAAACGTAATCCAAACAAACCCATTTCTACAACAGTTGCTATCATACTAAAATAGAGTTCGTTTCCAGCAACAACCAAATAGCTATGTTTGCAATCACAACAAAGTGTCCATTGCTACTAATTCCGAAACTCGGCTCAGAGCGACAATACGAGGATACCAAAATAAAAACCAGCGCTGAAAGACCTTCCGGCTTAGCTTCAGGTACCCCAATATTTCCTAGGTAGTCCAAATCACGACATTATTCATAGAATGGCACGCGAAACAAGTGGCGAAGTTTTTCACAACCACGCTGTTTATGAAAAACATGTCAGCCAGCCTCTTTTTCACTATTCAATCAATAATTATTTTTAATGTTCTGTAGGAAGATTGGTGTTGCTTTAATAGGTACGTTTCGTTATGCAAAAAAAAATTTTGCCAAACAACTTGAACAAGATAAAATCATCCGCTCGGGTTCTTAAATCGGCGACAAGGCCATGAAACTGCAAGACCAGGCGCTGAAACCACTGCAGTGCCCCGTATGCCTAAAATACTGCTAGCGTCCTATCGTGCAGTGCGTAAACGGCCACAAAATTTGTCACAACTCCCAAGTGCCGTAAAGCTGTACAATAAATATTCGCAAAGAACTATTTACACTTTGTTATGAGGAAAAATTGGTTTAAAAAGAGAAGTGGAGATCTGAATTCGAGTTTGGGGATGGACACCAATTTCTGAAAAGTTATTAGTGTTCCTTTCAATCAAAATACTTAGTACATTAAAAGTATTTGCAATTTTAATCAGATTTCAGAACTGTTAATATTTTTTAATACACTTTAAGCTAAGAATCTTATAAAATTTAGATACACTCTGATAGAATGTACTCTCTCAATACTATACACAATACAGTTTACAATTATTTAAACAAAAACCATTTAAAATTCTTTGCTTTTAAAACCCGAACCACGACGATCGTGAGATGTTAAAATGCTTGTAGCCGTCGTAACGCTTCTCTCGTTCCTGTGCCAGACGACTTCGGACAAGCTCCTTCGGGAGCTCTACGAGAAGCTGGTGCTGCCGCACTCAAACACCTTGCCGACGTCGGTTCTCGAGGGGATGCGCACGATCTGCCAGGAGGAGCGTTTTGCTTTCTTCACCTCCAAGGTGGCTGCCGGCGCGATCAGCGATCAGATCGAGTGCGAGATCGTGGACTTGCCGCGTGCTTCGATTCCAGACAACGAGGGGTTCATCTTGCCCAAAGGCAGCCCTTTTAAGAACATCATCAGCTACAAGTGAGACGAGCTCGGGATAGGATAAGATTGCGTTGTGTAACATATACTTTTCAGCAACAATTCTAAACCACCATAATTTCATTTCCTCGCAGTTGAAGTATGAATGCCAATCGGTATTTCTTCTTTCATTCACAAGTAATTACTAGGTGCGAGATTGCAAGAAAGCAGCAGCCACGAAGAAGGACATCTCCGACTGTTAATAGGATCGTTTCTCTTCCACAACAGCTAACTGCATTCCATCGTGACAAATCTTATCTGTCCGCCTGAATACGTTACCCAGTAAGATATATAGCAGGGTAGCGAGTGCTCAGGTAGAATTTCCATATCTTCATCATTACCATAATTGTCCCGGCAAGATAATTAATCACCTCTATCAGAGCAACCTGTGTTTGTAGTAGACCTCATCTCAAATTCCGATCTCAATCACACCTTGCTTGGAGTCTGATATTGTAAAAAGATAGAGATGGCCATGGGTGATGTAACTGGTGGAGGTATAGGCATCATATTAGCCGAATGATTTCTCACGCCTGAGTGCGGTCGAGCCTGAGCGACGACGTAACAGCGTAGTTAATACCTGTTTGTGTAATTCCTTGGAGGAAGGACGGTCGATAGCACGAAGCATACAGGATGTTTGTTAAGTGTTACGACACACTTATACTTTCTACAAGTAAATAAAAATAAGGGTGGATGGTCTCGGATCAGTGGACGGAGGTGTGGGCGTCTGGTTAGGGAGTGAACAGGTGATTCTACAAGCAAAGGAGATATGTGTTTGCACACTGTATGGACATATATGTTCTTGCAGTGTTTTTTGGTTTTTCTGGCATTTCCACTCGGGAGCTTAAACCAGCAAGTTAATGATGGAAAGGAAGATAGACTGGAAAAATATGCAACCGAACCGGGAGACGATCCCCGGGACCTCCCAATTGCCGGTCGGATGCTCTACCAACTGAGCTATCCGGACACACATACTGGGGGTGGTATAAGGGATCCCCTCAAGGGGGAAGAGGCCGAGGTGACTCGTATGGACGAGTTCGTCAATGGCCACAGGACATAATGGTCTGTCACTATTCCTCGAATCCCGGTTATCTCGAAAGATATAAGGTAGACCACCCGACCGGCAATTGAGAGGTTCCGGATTCGTATCCCGGTTCGGTTGCACATTTTTCCAGTCTAGCTTCCTTTCCATACATGTTCTTATTATATTTTTGTTGGTTTTTTGGCCTCGTCATACGGAAATAGATAGTAAATTCCATATCATCGTGCATCGCTCAGTAAAGTCAAATTAGCACGATGGATGGTGAAAATAACATCAAATCTTGTCGGACAGATCAAGCAGCTTGCTCGTGGTTTGCCCACAGCCTTATGTCTCTGCGCAATTGCGGCGTGTTCAGCCGTATCCGCAAACACGCAATGCCGCGCACTTTGGACCCCACCGAGACGCATCTCTACGGCGTCAGCATCTGGCAGTTGATACCCATCTTCACGATTGTCGCGGCGGGCGTCGTCTTTGCCGCTGCCGTCCTCAGCGTCGAGTTGCTCGTTCAGCAACGCTTTGCCCGGCGTCGGTTGCCTGCTGTCGGCGTCGCCACCTCGCGGCTTAGGCAGTAAGCCAGCTTGTTTGGACGTTGGATGTGGGCGCCCCCTAGACATGGAAAACAACTTGTTTAATTCGTGTGATTTTAGTTCTCTTGTCGATAACTTTGAAAGTGAGTTAAGAAGCAGCTACGCTAAAAATAAAATATATTTGTGGCCATCACGAACGAAATTAAACGCGTTTTTCTTTCTGTAAAGTATATTAAAGATTTTAAAAGATTTGGGGTTACCCAAGACTGTAGGGAAAAAGTTATCTAAGCGTTATTCGGTGCTCATTGGCACTTGCCAGAGCGCACTAGGATGACGTCGAAGAAGGTGCGTTCTCTGGGTGTCCGCGTGGTCGTGCCTCTGGTCGTGCGCCGGTGCATCCAGACCTCCCCAGCGAACACGAAGACAGCGATGACCAGGGACAGCGCCAGCAGCGAGATGATAGGCACAACATCGTCGAATCCAACGTGCAAGACAGGCGTCTGGCCGTCAGCCATCTGCTTCGCCCACGCCGTCGAGCGAAGTTTTTCCAGGATGCCGCCAGCCTCGAGTTTCTGCAGCCTGTGCGAGACAAGGAGAACTTGGAAAACATGCGCATATACTGAGCGTGATCGTCTTAATCAAATCAATCGCGGCCCCTCTAAAAAATGTAAAAAAATACTACAGCAAATTTCCTTCCCAATCTATCCTTGCAAATATTTCACATAAGTTTATTAACATTTTGGCTTTTGGGCGTTTCAATGACCGTTTTGGTTGATTTCTCAGTGGTAAAAAAGGTGCATTTTCTAGGACACGATGGATTCAGTTGTAAGTTATACAAGGAATGGTTTTTTTTTAAGGGTTTTTTTTCCTTAGAGAAAGGAATGATATAACTTACAACCGTTACTACTGCTTGGTCACACCCCCATAGTAGAACAAACACTGTGTAAATCTAAAATAAAACAGTTTATATTATAGTATTATCTGTTTAAACCTATCCTTTTCTAAGAAATGATGTTTCTAAACTTTGTTTCAAACTTCAAATTTAAGTTATAAGGGTTATAATAAAGGTTACGAAGGACTTAGTCTCCTCACCGGTGATTAAATAGTTGTCGAAACGGACTGTGTTTGGGCAAGCCGAGCGAGCGCGTGCCCTTGTACATGGCTCCGGGCAGTGGAGCGATGTGACAGGTGATATTGGCCAGCAACCCAACGGCGTCGTCGATGGCCGTCAGCAACGCGTACTTGGACGTGCACACCCGGGTCAGACCGTCGAACACGGAAGAGGGAGGTCGCGAGCGCGCCATCACTTCGTTGACAGCCCGTTGCAAGGCATGCTGACGCGGCTCCTGCGTACAAAGACGGCGGTCGAGGTGATCATGGGAATGCCGAGTGGACGTTTGGATTTTGGTCGAAAGATCAGAGAAGCTTTTGCGTAGTCCGTCAATTAAACCCCGTTAAGTCAATAGGCGATCACCAAGGCGTGTTCTTGAGTTGCATTTCAGATAAAATTGCTAAGACTAACATTATGCACCATGGATCTCTGGTGTTTGCACTCTGACATTGTTGGTTTATTATCCCTGGCCGCCACGCCGTGGCGTGGCCCCAAGTCCAAATCCCAAAATAAGAACTGTAGGTTCTTGTTTCTAGGTTCTTGTTTGCTCAACACCAATTTTACTACTCACAAACAGCTGGAAGTCCTTGGGCAACCCGTACTTGCCCATCTCGTAGGCATTGTCTTTCAGCAGACCGGCGAGGTCCTGGAACGGCAGGACCTCGGACTGGACGGCGAAGAACGAGATCAGGATTGCCGAGTAGGAGGTGAGCAAGATGACGGCGGTTAGGGTGGCCGTCAGGAACACGATCCTGCAGGGCCAGCCTCGGGGAGTGACGTGGTGGCCTGCAGCGAGCGAGGACATGGACGTTACTTTTGTATAGTTGGCCTTGGACCTATCAGATCACATTCTGCTTAAGTTGCTTCTTCGTTTTATCCTTAGAAGTTACATACACGTTACACGTACACAAAATTATTTTTGTTGATGAAAACTTGATTCTCCGAGTCTAAATTGTACTTCCACTTGAGGTTACTTTGGCTAACTTTGACAAATCAATGACAAAAACTACGACTTTCAATGCATATTTCGATCGTTTTTGTAAAGTGATAAATATTTATTTTTTAAACTAGCGTCTAACGGCTCATTTGAAGCAAATTAAGACTACTTAGAGTGATACTGTTCAATGCCGTAGAGCCCTATTTCTAAAGCGTAGCTACCCTGCATCAGAAAGAGCCCGAGGACGCAGAACATAGAGCCCGAGTAGCAGAACTGGTGCAAGAGGTCGTTGGACTCGCCGGCGAGCACCATGCGGCCAAGGTAGACGCCGATGACGACCACGTTGAAGAGGATAGTGACCCAGACTGCCACCGAGAACGGGTCCAGGTAACTGGTCCAGCGCAGGAGCACCTTCACCGGACTCACGAAAACGCTCATCTTACGCATCATCACCTGCAGATTGGTCAAGTTAGATAGCTAGAAAAGGTGGGCACCTCTTGTAGCGTGCTGAAAACATGATGGCTGATTTGAATGATCACTCACGCACTTTGCTTTTCGGTCTTTCGTCAGAATGGATTGGTGGAGGAATCCCGTACAGCTTGCCTACAAAATACTCTCTAGCATCATTCTGCATGCCGCAAAGTAATATTATATTTCGTGTTGGTTGTGATAAGACATTATCATGAGCTCATGCAGGCATTGATTTCTCCTTTTTTTCCTTCTATGTTGGCAATCTCCCGAATTTTTAAATACCTCCCATTCATTGTCAGCATGCTAATATTTTTCACTAAGACCAGCATCGTGTGTTAACGGCCTGTCAACTCTGTGCTATTAATGCGTCGTTAAGCAGCACGCAGACAAAGGTAGCAACATCACCGGAGTAGTGTAATCGATGAGGTCTACGCGGTCCATGGTCTGCACGAAGGAACCGACCGATATGTCGACCGCCTTGGTATGCAGGAGCCAGACCATCATATTCCAATCGTATGACTCGTTGGCTTGGTCGGGATGGTCATCCGACGGCGTCCTGAACCGCGTCCTGGAAAATTGGCGCCTTCTTATTTGTGCACGAAGTATAATTTGTAGTTTACACCTTAGATACTTTGAGTGCAGTTTCACACTAGATAGATAATGGTTTCTGATAGCATTGAAAAAGTGCGACAAAAATAATCTGCTGGTGATACTGACAGTTTCCCTAATGCCTGGCCGCATAGCGTGTGCGTAAATTATTGTGGTCGTGGTTGAAATCAAGATCAAACATTACTAGATCAATAGATCTTTACCAAACGTCACTTCTTAACATGCTGCTGTGAGAGTGTTATTCGTAAAGCGCATTTCCACACGATATATAACATTACATTTAACACAAAAAAAAATCATAACAATAAACATGTCCACAATACAGGAACACAACAGAGATTTAAACAAGATTAAACGAAAAATCGCAATCTTATAGAAGACAATTTAAATCATGCAACTTAAAACGCACCAACCTTAAAGCTAATTCAGTACTAACATCGCTACCATCTAGGATACATCTCACAATCACCATCACCAGCACAAACGTCACATGCACTCAGTGTACAGAGAGACACAAGGATTTGCTATGCGAGCAAAGACCCGGCAATCCACACCAAGCAGTGCGGGGACCTCGGCCTCCCAAAATGATAGCCACGATATATTTTGAAAATGCTTATCTCTAAACCTAGACTGAGAGGAGGGCCAGTCTTGCCCCGTTGCCCGAGCTGAGGACTCAAGGGTCTTCTGGCGTGTCGAATTGTTTGATGGTTTGAAGAGAAATGCAGGCTAATGCTTTGCTGACTTCTGGTCTTTGGTTTTCTATGAAAATGGACTTGTGTTTTCTCTGTGCTTGTCGTGATTGTGCTTTAGTGACTTTTTTAATGCAGCCGTGAAAACCCTGTGAGTGAGTTAATCGTTAAAATGTATATGTTTACTTAAAGTTAAGGTCCTCTTCAAGAACTCGATATGTGTCACCAAGAATGCCTCCAACCTCCAGTTTTTCGCCGTCTCTGTAGAGCACAACCGAAGGCGGCGTCTACGACCACAGACAAATCATATCTAAACAAAATCTCAGCGCAGAGAAAGTCGTTTCGGTCGCATGTTCTTACATGGATCGTGGCTGCCTCTAGAACGATGCCATGCAGGTTGTTCCTTCTGTCGTAAATCTGCAGAGAAGTTGCATTGAGACCGTCCTGAAGTCTCCACCATCCGAAGTCGAACGTAACCAACGGCAGATGAGCGCGCACGCGGTAGATCTCCGTCAACCTCACCCTGCTTTCGTCCCTGCGGGCGATTAGGAACTCGCAGTCGAAGGGGATGTCGATGTCACCGTAGAACGCGTTGACATCTACAGAAGGCGTCTGCAAGTGCAGCCAAGTCGCTGCAGACATGTGCTGCTCCTGAGAAATCTGAAAAAACTAGCATTGCTGATCTTTGCCCACAGCAATAGTGCACAAAGACAGTAAAAGCAGGAGGAATCACCTTTATCAGTGTATTTCGTGACTCTGTGGCACCTGATGGCAACACAAACAACGGGTTGTTGCACTTTCGGGTTATATCCTGGTAGCGACGATTGATGTCGTGAAGATAGACGACGTTCACGGGTCTCTGGGTCAAGGATGCTGCTAAGGACCGCTGGATATTGATCAAAAAACGCACCTCGGCTACGGGAGTGAAATACACGAGTTTAAATTTTGAGCCTGGATATTTTTGGGAATCCCACTACAACTGAGCGTTTACTCACAGGAGTTCGATTTCGACAGGAGAACGACACATCCGTGCTTGAAGTGTCGTTGAATGTGTGAGACTACGCTCGAAAACTCGTGTAAATTGAGATTTTCGTGCGCGCGTGCCGATGTGACCATCAAGGTGCACGCCAAGACGAAGACAATGGTAGTCTTGGGGTGTACCCTTGGGCTGAGATCCTCAAACGCCATGACACTGCTCTAGACGTGGTCCGCCCGGGCAATTGAATGACTGCAGTGAACGACGATCATGATGTATGGACATATGTGCATATATCGTCCTCTATTTGCGCTTGGCCACAGCAAATCGATGAGTATATGCCATGCTAATGGATTGTGCTGACGGCAGCTCGTTTCAATTTAAACAGTTAATAGGTTAATGAATTTTTCTAGTGCGTTCATATTTTATTAATTGCGTGTGGTTACCACTGACTGAATAGAAGAAATGAAAAAATGCATTTATCGCTGGTCTTATTGCACCGTTTTTACCCTAGAAAAAAATGTGTACACTGTCCTTTGGGGCGCTGACAATGTTGCAATTAAGAAGCATCATTGAATTGCGACTGATAACATCAACAAATGGGACAAATCGATCCGAGAGTATGAGGAAAAAAGGTAAAAGGTTTTGCGTTATTTGCGGAGACTCGTGTGCATAGCTCGTGTGTTTACTTTTGCACTCCCTTACAGTGTGGGGGCGCTGTGAATGGTGATCGATGATTTTATCTTTATGACCAACATCGTTTATATATTACCGACATAATGACGTGGCCTATTTGCCGACGGCCGGCGTCGCGACGTCCTTTGAATTACCGCTTTAATATCTACAACAGCCCGACATAAATCTAGAAGTGACTCGACGCCGAGTGATAGTCAAACAGTGGCCGTGCCTTGGAGGGATTACTTTATTACAAACGCTTCACATAATATATTGTGTGGTAGGCAAACATGTGAGCAAATGTAATCACCAAATATGAGGAAGAGTGCAAGTGTCTTGTGTATACAAACTCGTCCAGGTTGTTGGACTTCATCAGAATGAAACCAATCGCTGGAATGGGTAAGGGATCCAGAAGATTCATGCAAACAAATATCCATGACAATGAACTGTCATTCATTTTCCAATATTTTAATACATGTAGGTTGTATACTTTGACAGGAAAATATGATTACATGGCGATGGGCCATGGCACTTAAAATGCCATGATTACATGATATTTTGAGAGAAAAGTTGCACAAAAAAAAAACATGCCACTAAATTAGCTGAAACTATTTCACGAAGTTTATTCAATGTGTATCTGTGTTAGTTTGACTGAACCATACGCAACGCTCCTGGAAATTAAATCACTGTTGACGAAGCTGAAAAAACGCCTTCTTACAGCTTGGTACTTTCGACGATCGAGGCCCTCTTAACGCGGCGGTGCAAATCGACGTCTAAACTCCAGCGTTCCAGAACTACAATGCACGTGGCCAGGACTAGGCCGACGATCAGGATCATCAGCATGGGGGCGACGTAAGCCAACGAGACCTGCACGTGGTCCTTCTCTTGGGGTGGCAGGATCTTCGGCCAGAATAGCGCGCGCAGCCTCTGGAGCAGACCACCGTCTCGCATCGCCTGCAGACTACGCGTTAAACGCATGAGTTGATTGCGTTTTTTTTTTTTATTTTCTTTGACCTTTTGCAGAGTAACACATCTCATAAGCCTGAAGAGTTCTTGCAAGTGTCATCATTATTCATGGTTGTTGTTGGTTGTTCTAAAGAAAATTTACAAAAAAAAATCGAGAAAACGGTCGAAATTTTCTAAGCTGCTTATTTTGTCTGCCACTGAAATAGTATTCCAGCTCAAGATGGTTTTAGAAAATAAGAATTTTAAGATACTCTGATCTGTGCCATCATTGCATCATTGTGTTTATTTAAAAATTACGTTTTCTCTCTTTTGCAAGTTTTTTCAGGTACGTGGAATTGTAATTAAGATAACTGTGTCCCCTAGAATAAGAATTTAAAACTATGCCGACATTATTTAGGACTTAAAAATAGCAATAAACGTGTATTCGAGCACAGAAAATACCTGTAAAAATATGACTTTGGTAGATGAAAGCAAGAAGAAAAACAAATTTAGTTGTACTGTGCAAGCCATTAAACTCATGAATGATGACATTACACCATGGACATGAACAGACCCTCATAAAATGTCACACTTACAGCAGCATTGACGGCTCATTTTGAAAACTAATTTGCCATGGTATCTACTCTGTCGTTAAGTGGTTATTCGTCAATTTTGCACAGAACCCATCACACTTTGTGGTGACACTTTAATATGTAACGTTCATTACACTTGCAAAGCTTCTCGTATAAATATTTGAAAAACTACGTTTAAAGGTGGTAATATCAAGAGAATTTGTACACGACACGTTTTGTCGATACGTTTTTAATTAAAACTTGCAATAGCCACGAGCCAGCGAAGCATTCGTTTGAATTAAATTATTTTGTAAAACCATTTAATCATTTCCTCTGTCATTCAGGATTCAAGATGTTTACATGTAAACATCTTTCAGAGAGCAATCAATGTTTCGCAAACTCGTTCAGCTGGTGCTCGTTACGGCACGCCGACTAGCACGGTGCCTCCCTTCTAAAGCCTGTTCCAGAGCGGGACCCTCCCATCTCTGAGGAGAGAGGCACCCGGCAATGCTCACTTGTAGTTGATGATGCTTCGGTACGGGTTGTTCTTGGCCATGGCGATGGACAGCCCCGCGTAGAGGCCGACGTCTGGCAGGAAGGTCAGGTCGCATTCCACCTGGCGGGAAGTCGGATTCAATGGGGGGCGTTGAGAGGAATTGGAAAGCACAAATGCTTTGCAATCGGGCTCTGAACGCGCGAAGTATGAAAGGCAGTGAGACTCTGCATTAAAACTATGAAGACATTGCATTAAATGAATTTTCACATTTCCCCAATAAAAGTTTAGTTCGCTATGTGACAGTTCGTCTATAACGCCTACAATTTGCGATCGCAAAGCCCGTACACAAAATACACATGTGTACGTGCCTCTTCGTGAAAGAGGTTGGAAGGATGAAAGTTAGTGCAGCAACTTCTTTCACCTTGCTTATCAACCTCTCGTCAACATGGATCAGCAATTATGGCGGAATCATGTCGTTCAAGTTGTATGACGCCTTCGGAAGGGACGCTAAGCCGGTGGTCCCCTTGGTGCTCTTCGACAGGAGTAGGCTACGTGCCGACACCAAGTTTTCATTCCTCTCTTCTAGGCAAGGTTAGGTTCATCATCGTTCACTTATTCACCGACGCAGTTAGATTAGTGGCACAGAGCCGGGTCGTTAAACCCCACTAATTAATCAAGCAGAACTTCAAGCAGGTAAACCAAAAAACCTTCAATTATGACGATATGACCTGTGAATCCAATCCTGTGGGAACAAATTGTCTGGCCGTTATTACTTTGCCCAATTGCCCCAAAATCTACCACTTCTTTATAACTGGGTCTCCCTATGTGGAATATCAGATATATCGATTTATATAGATATATTTGAAAGAATGAGGGGACTAGAGCAGCTTTGGATTCAATTGCAGCTCAGATCTGTAACCTAGGCTCCCTATCAAAATGCAGTGTATAAAAATGAAACCTGTCCCAGGGCGTACGCTCCCAGGGCGATGTCGAACGCCGCGAAGAAGGTGTAGTAGGAGTCGTTGCAGACACGCGAAAGTCCCTCGTGAGCCGTGGTGGGCAACGTGGCCACCTCAGGGCCGATGTATTTGGCGAAGAGCGCCTGCATTGCGGCATTCGTAGACGACTGCAATGCATCGAGTACCCGTCAGACGACGTTTATCGACGGGTGCACCCAAAGGTGGCCTTCTGTCGCCGTCGTGGGGCGATTTACCGAGCAATTCATAGAGTTGTTTACAGCGATAGCACACATGTGCACTTTGAATTTGAGTAAGGTCGAGGCTGCACAGTCTGGAGCTATTCTACGTTACCTAATAAATAACTGAATTATCACCTACGAAGACGGTGTTCTTTGCAAGATGTAAACCTAAATTATGTTTGATACTATTTACCTTCAAACTCCCAGACGAAAGGTGTGTTCGACCAAGTACTAATAAGATAAGAAGAGGTTTTTAAGATCGGTGGTGCGGATCATTAGCATATTAGTTGTCGTTTACAGCACATTTGGCTCCAAATCCATAAAAGATGGATAGGGAAATGGTTTTCAAAGCCAATGAAGGAATAATTGTGGGAATAATCTTCGGATAACGAAAATATCTCGGACTATCAACAACTGCTTTCTTGGATCACACGAATTGACATGAGTATGATGAATTGCCTAATCGTCCAAGAACCCAACGGGGGTTGTGAGTTGTAAATCACTGGCGTTCCTTGGATCACTCACGTTGAAAATGTTGTACTCTGCCGACTTGTTCAGAACCGCGAACCGGTAGTTCCCATCTTCTAGTAGGCCCTCGAGGTCGCTGAAGGGCAACCGAACGTCGCGGTAGGTCAAGTACGAGATCAGACCGGCAGAGTAGGTGCTCAGAAGCAAGATGGCCGTGATGTACGCGAACAGGTAGAGGATGCGCGTCGACGCAGCGCGGGGCGTTGTGTGGTGGCCTGCGAAGAGGTTCAGACTCTCACGGTCATGCAGGGTGGGTATGCCTTCTTGATACCTCCTAGTTTTTGGAAAATAATGCTTGTCGGCAGCGATTTCTTCATCACTACTTTTTAGGGCCAGACTAGCTTCATAACCAACACGTAATTCACCGACAGCAAACAAACCAGTCCCACGGGATAGCGGCAACACAAAGGTACAAGGACAGGAGCAGGTTTTTCGAGCCAGCGCCAGGCATACCCTCGCTCTGGTCTACAGACTGGACTAGCTTCATCAGCGGCACAAAGTGCATGACAGCGTTATTATCATCGCCCAATGGTTACCTTGGTGACAGAAAATCCCGAAGATGTAGTGCAGGGAGTTGTACAAGGCGAAGTCTTGTGGCCCGTCGGCCTCCGCGTTGCCTACGCGACGGCCGAGGTGGTGAAATGCCGACAGGAACCCCGACAGAATCAGGATGCAGCAGATCAGGATGAGCCACAAGAGGGCCGAAAAGGGGGCCATCACCTCCGTCCATGAGACCGTGTTCAGCGAGAGCGGATTCTGTGTAATCACTCGGTACCTGTGCGGGCATGCGCAGACAGTGACGTTAGAGTGGATCTAGGTTGCAGGTACGCTTTATTTATGTGACACTAGAGTTAATTATCTCACCGGGTTTTTGCACAATCCTGGGTAAGTTTTTGTTTAGCAAATCAGAGAACTTTTATCGATAGTAGGTGTGTCCTGAAGGGTGCATTTTTCCTCTTTCGATATTGACTAATCCCGAGGGATTGCGAGTTTTTCCCACTTTTTGGTTTCCGTAAATCAAGTCTAGTTTACTCCCAACTCGAAAGCCTTGTCTACTAAAATAAAAATTTCACTAAGATTATCCAACCAACAGCAATAAATCAGTGGCTTTTACAGTTCACAATACAATACAGAAGAGTGACTGACAATATAAACATTGAACTCGAAAGAAAACCGATGCTAAGAGCACACGAAACCGTAGACCATGTACTTGACTGGGGCCCACACATTCATGTTATAGCAAGGAATATGTCATCGGCATGTTTCCTCGTTAAGAAATTTATGAAAATATCGGACCCATCAACAGCATTATCTGTATATTGCGCCAATGTCCAATCAATACTCCAATATAGGGTAATACTTTGGGGAATTTCTCTCCATGCAAAGAGGCTTTTTACAATTCAAAAACGTGCAGTTAGATGTTTGGCCGGCGCGAGTTTTAATCCCTGTGCAGATATTTTTTACAAAGATCTTCGAGATCTTGACCTTCTCATGTCTATGTTTTTTAAATATTGTTTAACATGGAAGTGAACATCGCAGTTTTAATTCTTGAGACGAAAATGAAGGCGGGGACCAGTAGAACAAGTGCCAGCCAAGAAGAACACCCAATAAAACGCTTCAGTCTAAGGTCATCAGGAAGACACACAGAGCGTGCAGGGTGCTAACTTTTCATGCACTTCCATCAAGACAATAAACAATAAATACGAGTTTAAAGTGAAACTGAAAACCTGTTTAATTGAAAAATGTTTTAACAATATAAGTGACTAAATTATATGAAATAGCTATAGCAATTTGACGAACCAATATCATATACAAATGATCAATCTGGAAATAAACAAATTAGTATGATTGTTATTATTATTATCGGGTTTATAGGTAAAGTCCTAGCCTCAGCACTAATGTTGAATTGTTGTCTTTGCCAGAAATACCGACCGGTGAAATTCTTTACCGAATATGGTAGTTGCTACTTGATAGAGTTACTGTATTTGTGGTGGTGAAGAAGTTCATCTTGTTCTTTCTTGACGATTAGTCGCATTTGAGACTGGATTACAGGAAAATAATCTTCAGTGATGCTTACTTCAACGATTGATATACATTTATGTATCGATATTTTGAGTCGCAATTATTTAATTTTATATGTTTGTTAAAATGAACGGCTGCAAGCGCCATCGGGTGGCAGCTACCTTTACCACGTGTTGCCGGCTCGTTTTCTCAGCAGAACGTTTAACATTGGCATTGAAACTCCGACTAAACCTGTGAACCCAATGAGATAAACTAGATGACAATCAGGTTGCCTTTCTGGGCATGCGGTGTCACTTACTTAGTTAACAGCAGAGGAACTGTGTAGTCAATGACCGCTGACCGCTCTTCGGTTATCCAAAACTCCGTTACGGCGACGTCCACCTCCTTGTCTATGATCATGCGGATCATGCCATTCCAGCCTGTCTCGGGGTCGAGCGAGCCCCACGCTCCGTCGCGACTCTTTGTAAACCGCGTCCTGCGATTGGACGAATAAATCTATCACCGATATCTAGTCCTGAGGTTAGAGAAATCAGACATGAGACACATTATGCTATCGGATTTATTTGTGGTGACCTTGACTGAGAAGATGATTAGGATGCTGATGAGGGTGTTGATGAAACGTCTGGAGACTCACGTGAAGTTGAGCTTGGAGCCAAGCAGGCTCCAAACTTTGCCGAAGTAGCCGTCGACAGAGAGTGCGGAGTCGCCGTCCTCGGTTAGCATGGTGATCGGCGGCTCCTGAAAGCGCAAGGGAAGACATAGGGGATTCAAGTTCATGGCAGCTGGAGGGTGGAGGGGCGATCTACTCTTGATAATATCAGTTCTTGTCTGAGAACTGAGAGGCTCTATAATTTCATTATTTCAGAGGAAGAAGTCTAGCAGCAACCCAAATCAGTTTCATGGTCGTTTGACATTCGTTCTTGCTCCAAAAAAATAACCAATAGATTTCAGCCTCCTTACTCCATAGGGTTACTTTTTACACAAACCGCCATAAAGATTCCTTTGCTCCAAAATCGACATTTGAGCGTCATATTTTCCAGATTCGATTGGCATTTTTTTCAGCGAGAGAAGATTTCAAATCAAAGCCTTGTAGAGCCATTTTTGCCATAAGAGGAAACAAATTCATACAGAGGTCTTTGAAATAGTATCTTGTCTCATGGAACTTGCTTATCTATTTATTTAAAAGTTCTGCTTAGCTCTGAGAAATGTTCTGGGAGCCACACTGACATGAATGGAGGTGGCCTTGATCTCGAGGCCTCGCAGATTGGTCCGGCGCTCGTACAGTCGAAGCGTGGTCCAGCGGATGCCATCGATGGGGCTCCAGCTGCCATAGACAAACGACTCTAATGGGTAGCTCCTGGCGACCCGGTACACCTCTGTAAGCGACATGCTTGTCCCCTGCGCCTGTGCCACCAGGAACTTGCAGTCGAACGGTACATGGATCCCGTCGAAGAACTCGTCGAGCGACTGTGACTGGTCCAGGAACAGCAGCCATCGCGGGCCGCTGATCGAGACGCTCTGGTTCTGAGAGAGGCGCTGTAGTGACGAGCAAGTTGGTTAGGTGTGCAGAGTTGGTTAAATGGTGACTCTCGCTGGGCGTTGGTGCGGGCTCTAAAGCGATGGTTCAAATGTGGTTCCCTGGCATGGTTAAACCGGTTGATGGGATAAGCCTCCGGCTCGCGCAAATTTGGTGTAATTGTAGTACTTCGCTTTAGTTTAGGACAATTTACGTTTATTGGGCTAAATTATAAGACATTGCATGATATTACCATAACTCTTTAATCTATGCTATTACTTTCATTAATATACTATCAGATCAGGCTCCTGTGGCTACGTACTTTGACAGGTTCTATGGCTACTCGGGGATGTTTATGGCTTCGGCCTAGGTGTGAAATCTAAGATAATCTCGTGTGAATTTTCATAGAGGTGCGCTGATGCTTGTCAGTTCTAAATGCTTACTTTCAGTGCTTCGCGGGTCAACTCGCTGTAGGAAAAGATGACGAACAGCGAGGGTGTATAATGGCACTGACAAGTGCCGCTCATCACAAGAGTGCGCAGATTCGCCACGGCCGTCTGGACCCCGTGCTGCGCGATCGCTTTTTGAAACGCAATCAGCCCTTTGCTGTGTACCAGATCTGCAAGATAAATCACAAGCGCAACGCATCAGAGAAACGTTTTTCATAATTTCACTCAGATGCAGTTTATTTCCATTTAAAATTTGGAGTAGTTGTATTTTTGTTTTTATTTCCTGATTAAGGAACGCGAATTGGTAAAGCAATTATCTCTTGTTCCTGAGCCAAGGAGCTATTCAATTCTAATTGTTTTCTCTATAAATAAAAACTTTAATTTTGTAAAGTATACTTTCTTACTCGGTGAATTTGTTTCAGATGTGAAGAGCGTCGTCACGCAGCCTGCGTAGAGATTCCTCCTCAAATCTATTACGAGGTTAGCGTATTTAGCGAAGATGTCTGTAGCAAAGGAGCTCTGGCTAGTGATTTCGGTGCATGAGAAAAGAAGGAGGTAACTAGCGAGGCACAGAACTCGCTGCTCGTGGTTGGGCATGGCAACTGATATTTTGTGAGTCAGGAATCGCGGGCAGGAACGAACTTTATTTTACGAGGGATGCATCAGTTACTATCTGAGGTTGTAAATTAACAAGTTTCTAATAGGCGAATATATCTTTCAGTTTCATCCTATGGGGTCAAATCGAAGTAAGTATGGGTTGGATGGAGATATAAGTACATTGTCCGCCATAAAACGATCAATCAAAAAAAGCTCACTGACAAAATATCGATTGATATATTGAAACTAGATCATTCGGACGTTATTAAAACGTACATATAGCTAGGAAAACAAACCACACCGCCAAATTATACGCCAAGATATCAATATCAAATGTAATATTGACCGAATTTATATATGTAAATTCATTTTATTATTTAATAGATCGATGTATCCTTTTTAGGCAAGGACGTTATTCTGTACTTTCGTTTATTCTCATATTCTGTTTGAATAGGTAATCATTTTTATGACTTACGTCTTATTGACGAACTTCACATGCAGCTTTGAGAAAAATTGATGATTTTATAAATAATTTAAATTGTATTTCAAAATATAACCGCGTTCACGTCTGTCAAGGTTATTAACCACCAATCACCTGCGAGCGAGTGGTAATGTTTGGTTACGTTTCACATTTCTCAAGGATTGATGCTGGTCGTCACTTTGGGGCTTAAGTACACGTGGAATATTCGTAAATACAGTTAGTCGTAATAGCCAATCTTAAAAATTTTATGAAGAACTCGTGAAATGTAAGTTATTTCTCGTTCTAAAGTCAAGTAGTGGTTGGACACATTTGCGGCAACTCGGTACCATTCGGTCAAAATATAACCTAATTTCTTCGTACTTCATTTCCAGCTGTCAAGATGTGGGTGTGTATCAGCACCCTCCTAAGTTTGATCGCTTTGACCACCGCACATCAAAACCAGCGAGTTCCTCCTGGGGTGCCTCCCCAGCAATATCAGCAGCAACAGCCACACCAGCACCAAGTTCCGATCAACCAGCAAGTACCGCAGTTCCAGCAGCAACATGTACCACAGATGCAGCAGGTCCCGTTGCAACAGCAACAGCAGATGCACCAACAGCAGCAAATGCATCCACAACAAGTGCAACAGCAACAGCACCAGCAACAGCCAATCCCTCAGGGCCATCAAGTTCCACACGCTCATCAACAGCAGCAGGGCCACCAACAAGTGCCACAGATGAGCCACCAGGGTATGCCGCATCAAGGAGGGCACCAGCCACTGTTAAATGTAGCTGACATGATGCATGAGAAAGAGTGAGTAGAGTCAATTTAATATACTTTGCCCATACACTCGAGCTGCGTTTGAGCTGTGCTTGATCCACATGTTAAATAATTTGCCCTATGATCTGCTTTCAGGCACATCCAAGAGCACATGGAAGTTCCGATGGACACCAGTAAGATGTCGGAGCAAGAGCTGCAGTTCCACTATTTCAAAATGCATGACGCTGATAATAACAACAAATTGGACGGCTGTGAACTGATCAAGTCACTAATCCACTGGCATGGTATACGAGTGTTTCTAGTTTTTCTCTCACGGCATATGCTTTTGTTTTTTTGAAATCATGCTTATCAATCATTCAAACTGCATGCTTTTGACTTGTCTGGAGTAAATCATTGTTTTGGGAACCATTTGACTGGATCAGTAACCAGAACCATACATTGAGGCTTCAACAGAGATCTTTGTTCCACTCACCAAAATCATTCAGAATGCAATTCAATCCACTACTGACACCCAAGAAAGATTTGTGTTCCCATTTTTGTGGATCTTATCTCCTACAATCTTGCCTGCATGTCATTGTGCAATTTGCGATCACTTTGCGATTTGCTTGGCGCGGCCTTAGAGCAAGGCCACCAGGACCCGAACAACGTAGCTCCCGGCGGTGAGAAGGTCTTCATGGATGAGGAGCTGCTCCAGCTGATTGACCCGATTCTCGCCATGGACGACCGCAACAAAGACGGCTATATCGACTACCCCGAGTTTGTCCAGGCGCAGCAGAAGGCGGCTGCCACGGGCGGAACTCAACCGGCCACCACCTAAACCCCCTGAACCAAACCGAGAGTGTGTGTCTTGTGTTTGTCTCCACGTTGGTATGTCACTCGAATGCTAGTAGCATTTGCATGGCTGGGATTTGTTTGGCTTATTTTTGTGTTATGAGAATGTTGAACCCTTTTAATCGCATGCAATGTGGAATTGTAATTCACCTCATGTCACTGGTTTTTGTTGTTCGTAATATTAGACAAGTGTCTTACAATGTTAAAAGTTATACTTTTATACTTAATGTTTACACAAGTGTTGATGTTGTCTTATATCAAATAATTACTTTTGTGTATAGTTTAATTGTGCTTGTTTCTTTTGTTTGCAGAAGACCCAGATCATAAAGGCATTCCCACAGAGGAGGACGAAAGATCGAAGACAGACCAAGATTTTGCGACTGCTGTCGATCCCATATTGAATCAACATGACTTCAACAACGATGGCTTTATAGATTATGGTGAATTTGTGAAAGCAGAGCACGCATCCATACCCAGCAGAGCAGATACGTTTTGACAATAGGGCCATCGTTAAAAATCCATCTCCTACCGGCTTCGCACAGATATACGTTTTATGTTGCAGTTATACTTATTGCGTTGTTAAATATGTTTATGGGCCAGAATGAGTGATCGATTTTAATTTTTAATTCTTATTAAGTCTAGCCTAAACAGAAAAACATCAAATTAAAAATTGAACAAGTAAGAGTTGGTTAGTTAGATTTGTTTGAGTGTATGTGAATTTCAATTATTTTTGTATTGAATGTTTTGGAATGACAGGTGAACGGGATATTAAAGCAATCTGTACAATGTTTTTATGTGACTTATATTTTTATTTATTTCTTTGAGCAAAAAGTTAGCAGCAAAAAGTGATCTCCTCCTAAAAATCAAAAGGTGCACTTTTCATTGGTGGATATTTTCAGATAAAATGGATTTACCTAACATATAAAGCTTTGAACTTTGCTCAGGCAATTACATATAGTTAGCTGCAATTTAAAAAAGGCTCGTCCAAAATGGATGAAAAGGTCATCTACATGTTCAGGGGATGGATTGCATTTGTTGCATTCATGGAAATTGGTACAGCCGGCAAATGTTTCATTGAAAAGCGATCATTTCTTGGACAACATAACCTTGGTGAGTACACTATAATTGCTACGAAAAGTATAATTGTTTATGCTACAGAGATGGGCTGATTTGCAAATGTTACAGGAGATGCAATTCTACCAAGAATCCTTGGAATCTTTTCGATAATGAAAGCTGTGGCTCTAGTTCACTGTACATTGTATATTCACATTGCTCCGTATGTATTTATGAACCTACAAAAGTATTGATTTTCTTTTGAATGTTCTGAAAGAGAATACATGAACTCTGTTTAAAATTTCAGCGTTGTCAGCCTGGGGGTTTGTTCGCTCATTCTTACAATTGTGATGTACATTTCGGAGACATTGATTTTCAATACAGCAGCTGTGAGTGGTGCTGTGATCTTTCCATGTATTTTGAACGGTGAGATATTAAAACTTCTAATATCATATGGTGAAAACTATTTTGATATTGTTCCTGAGCTTAACTACACCTATCAAAACTATTAGCTGTTAATATTCATTTTATTTGTTGCAGCATTAACCCTGATTGGTTTGTTAGCATATCAAAAGTCTCTAATGATATCAACCACCTACTCAGTCGCCGATGAAAATGCCGAAATGCTAAGACATGCATGTGTTGGGAAAAGAAAACGACAGCGAAAAGTGGATTGAAATCCTTCTGACTTCTTATCAAGAAATTTTTCAGAGTATAAATGATTGACTAATATACTTGTGTACAGTTATTTAATAAACCTCACTTATTTATACCAAAATGAAATTCAAATCTACCCACTCCAATTCCAGGAAAGATGGCTGGACAATAGTGCGAGTTGAGTGTTCAAATTTGTTTACAAGTGGATTAATATCTTTTCTTGCAAAATGACTTGTATTTACTCAATTTTAAGGCTTAATAAACGCCAGTTATTGTTTGTGTTTTTGAAGTTTTATTAATTTACAAATTATCAACACACCCATGGGTAAACCATCTCAAATTCACTAACTGTCAAATGGCTCATCATTTTAATGATAATATATATACTAAGTCTTTCACACCCCGAGAGTATCAAATAGAATTACTAGATGCTGCTAAAAGTCGAAACATTATCTGTTGTCTTGCGACAAGTTCTGGCAAAGTTTTCATTGCCACCAAGCTAGTACAAGAGCTAGCAAACTCTGCTCGAAGGTATGCACTCTAACCTTGCAATCTAGTGCTATTGATAAAACCCGAAAAGTTTGCTAAAGAAAATGTTATCCCATGTTGCAGACCATTCAATAATGGGGGCAAACGTACATTTTATTTGGCGGATTCGCCCTCTTCCGTGGCGTTACAAGCGTCATACATTCGACACTTAACTGACCTCAGCGTCGGCCAATATAACACCAAGCAATTAGACTCCTTTACTGAAGAAGAATGGAAACAAGAATTAGTCGACAATCAAGTACATAAAACCATTCAATATCCTGGTAATATAACACTTTTGCATGGCATAACATTTATTTATCTCTTTGCTATTTCAGGTTTTAGTAATGACCAGCAAAATGTGCTTGGTCTTACTAAGAAAGGGTTTTGTGAACATTTCAAGTCTAAACCTAATGGTGCTCGATGAGTGTCATCATGCTATTCAACCCCACGCTTTACGAGACATAATTTCCGAGTTCTATGTGCAAGCCACATGTCGGCCTCGTCTTCTGGGTTTGACAGCACCTTTGCTGAACAGTACTTGCGAGCCTTCACGGCTGGAGGCTGAAATTAGAAGGCTAGAGGAAGCACTAGACAGTGAGGCCGAAACTGCCAGCGAAATTGTTTCAATTCTAAGGTAATTATTATTTCTGCTGAAGTTTGCCACATTTGAGTATCTAGTGCTAGTGGAATGGGTTTGATCTGAAAACGATGGTTTCTGATAATTAACTGGGCATTTGTAGAAAAGCAGTTAAGAATTTGTTCAGATTCTAATGGACATTCAAACTCTTTCAGATATTGTAATAAGCCTAAGGAGATAGTTGTGGAGTGTGGCCTTCCCGTAAGCGGGGAATTGGATGCTGCGGTCGAGAAGGAAATCTCGCTGGTAAAGGAGTTCCTTGACGACCACAGGTACGATCCGTCAGCTGAATATGACGAGGCCTACATCGAGGAACTGGATGTTGTTCCAGATCCCAAGATTGACCCATACCGGGTTCTAGATGAGTTCTTGGATGTCTTACGCACACTAGGTGAGGTTTTAATACAGCATACACATACCTGGAAACAAAATATCAGAAATATCATGTGAATAGATCAGTAAAACGGTAGATTTTTTTGTTATCATTTCAGGTCCATTCTGTGCTGATCGGGCAGCTTTTGTACTTCTGGTGCAGTTGGAGAAACTGAAAGTGAAAATTCCTTATGAACGTCATTTTTTATTGTTATGCATGGTGTCATCAGTATTTGTTAAAATTAGGTAAGCTATAAGACAATATAAATCTGGATCAACTATTTTCAGTTAATATTAAATTTTTATGATTGCAAAAAAATGTATGGAGTTTAGTGCACAATTGTCAAGAAATGTGTAGCAATTCCAAGAATTAAGAGTTTCTGCATTTTGCCTTTGTCATTGTAAGGGAAGTTTGGGAATTTTCATGAGAATATTAAGTATAAGTGTATTTAGAATGAATAAACCCAGAATATAGACCCAGAATATACAGAATATACACAAAGCCAGAATATAGAATGAATAGTACATAGAATAAATAAGTATCGTGTGTGAAATACTCTGTTTTAATTCTATAGGGCAATTTTTGACCAAGCATTTGAGCATTGCAACGAGAAGGAACGCATCTACAAGTATTCCTCTCCAAAGATCCTTCGCCTCTTGGAGGTTCTGCGACAGTTCAAGCCGCCGAAGACTCCGGACTCCGTCGAGGCCGGAGTCAACGCTGAAAGTGATAACGTCGTCGGGTCCAATTCACCAGGTCGCCGACGAGCCAGCTGTGAAATTAGTACTTTAACCACTGAATGCACCGAAATAGATGGTAGCCAAAAACTATCTAGTAGTTGTGACTCGAATCTGCGAGCTGTGATCGATAATAAATCCAAACATCAATTAATTGGAAATAATTGCAAGGCAATGTTAAACGGAGAATCAGTTAACAATATTAATTTTAAATTAGATGGAATTGTAGGGATTTCCAAAGCTTTGGGGCCAGAAAAAAAGGACGCAGGTAAAGAAATGCAAAATCTGCCAAAAGGAAGCAAGACTGAAGCGGTGGTCGGGTTTTTACCGCGGAGCCGATTCGTCAAGTATCGCCGTGGTTTGCCAGGCATCGAGGGTAGCGGTCCAGGACGACCAGGGGACAGGCTAGATGTCAATCACCGCAACCGGAACTTTCTCAACGAAGACGCAAACGCGCTGTGTGGAATCATCTTCGTTCAAAAGCCTTTTACTGCTAAGATCCTCTTCCAAGTCCTGAACGTGAGTAATGTTGATACTTTTATGATGAGTTAAACTGAAAGGCATTTTTTATCAAAATTAGTCGTAGCTGGTATTGAACCCAAATGATAGATATTAAATACCTGCTGATATCAATCTGAGAAGCAAATGAAATGTCTAGAAATCTGGCAGCTAGAAAAGGAAGTTAGAACTAGAGTAATATTTTAAATCAAGTTCTTTGCAGTTAAAATGTTATTGTTGTAACTTTGCCAGGAGGTGCGCCGTCACGATGAGGACCTGGCGTTCCTGTCCACGCAGTTCACGGTGGACAAGGTAGCCGACCCTGTGAAGGAGTGCCGTGAGTCAGAGGCCGAACACCGCAAGCAGGAGGAAGTGCTGAAGCGTTTCCGCATAAGAGAGTGCAACCTACTGGTGAGTAAGATAGCACTAACTTAGAGAGACGCCTTTCTATGTTTTTGGATTCAAGTTCATTATTCAGAAACAAGCTGATAAACTATTTTCCAAACATTTTTTGAATTTCAAGATTTCTTATGTTTCTTTGAGCCAAAACAATTAGCTGGGAATAGCAATCAGCTTTCACTCAGAGTACCAGACTAGCTAATTTGATGCACCTTGTTGTACTGTTTCCAATTTTGCCCAAATTTTGCTCTCTCCAAACCCTTAAAAAGTGGAACCATGTATCCATTTCAAAGGTAGGCTTTGAATAAGATCATTTATGATTTATTCTAGTAGGCAACTCTACCACTTTGTTATGTAGTCTCTAGCGAACTGTATATCCACAGCAAGCTTAAAACACAATATGAGGTAAATAATGTCATTTGCCATGTTTCTAAGAAATAAAAAAGACTTCTTATTCTTGTTGAGAAAATTATTAATGGGACCGTCTGCCTCGGATTTAGGTGGCGACCTCCGTGCTGGAGGAGGGCATCGATGTTCCCAAGTGCAACTTGGTGATACGCTGTGATTTGCCCTCTACATATCGCTCGTACGTGCAGTCCAAGGGGCGGGCAAAAGCGGGTGACGCCCACTTTGTGCTCATGGCTGACATGGCTCAGACGGACAGATTCGTGGCCGAGCTGGCGCAGTACATGGAGATCGAACAGGTAATTGCATTTCCTTGGGGCTTTCTGGATCTGATCCTTAGATTGAGTTTACGAGTAACTCTACGACATTCCCATTGGCGCACCTGTCACCAGTCATTCCAGTCACCAGAATGTGTATTTAATAAACTCCAATTAAATTGTTAAATGCATTTTTTAATGAAAACATGGTAACATGTAAGCTGCAGGCAGAGCTGCATGTTAGGTGGCACCTGTAGTTACATAAAAAAAGCATATTTTAGAAGCTCTGTCAGGGTGATCTCAGCATCTCCATGTCTACTAAACGTTGAATCTACGATTTAACGTCCTATACTTGATTGTTCTTTGTTTTCAAAGTTGACAACAAAAATGACCTTCTTATAACAATTTTATTCGGCCATTTATCGTAATGATTCATATCCTGAAAGAGCAATAATCATGTGGGAATCTCATGGACACCAAATTGCAAACTTAGTTCAAAACCTATCAACCGGGACCAAGTACGAGATAGAAGTCTCCCGACAGCTGCCTACGCTCCCAATGCAACTTCAGTATCAGGGTCAGTCTTTAGGATAGGTGTCAAGTTACTGATTGACGGTTGCAGTTGCTGCTGAGAAAGTGCGCTAACCGGGAGCCGCTAGCCGAGGAGGAACTCGAGGCTGACAAGCTCATCTCGGCCGTCGAGTCTTACAGCCCGAAAGACAGCCCCACGAAAGCCTCCGTCAACATGTCCAACGCCGTGGCACTCGTCAACAGGTGAGCACATCGGTGACCAGTCATTACCATAAAGCAAGAGCTTAACATGGACTGAAAAGTTACCACTCTGTTATGCGTATCTGAGTTAAAAAGCAGACATTATGTGTAGATGTCATATTATCTGCTCTTTTTTTACATCTGAAAAGTGACTGCCTACCTATTTGGTAAAAAAAATAATATTTTATTTATTTTAGTTTTTTAATTATAAAATCTTACGAAATCAAGCGTACGAAAATAGCACTGTGGCAAGGTATACATACTTATAAACTTAAATCTAAATCTAGTCTGCTCCTGAATAATTTTGAGCTTATGTTAGCTGCATTCTCTCTAAAACAGTAGATTCCATTCCCTTATGGTATGGGCCAGGAAAAAGTTTCTGCCAACCTCCATTTTTGCCCCCTTCTCCTTCAGTCTTTGACCATGCCTTCCATTAAGGGTTTCCTCAATGCCCACCCTTATTTCATTCCAGTCTTCATTATCACTCAGGGCTCTATGCAGCCCACACAGCCTTGATTTCCCTCTTCTTTGGCTAAGACTTTCCTATCTTAGTTAGTGGAGCATATCACTCACACTACCATGGACGTGGGATTTGCTAGTTGGGTCCCAGCGCCACCTTTTCACCCTTCCTGTCACCCTACTCGCTGCCTGCCTCTGGACACTTTCCACTGCTTCCACTTAGCCTAGTCGGTACGGGTCCCACACCATGCCTCCATATTCCAGTACGGGCAACTAACTATTGTTTTCTAGGCCTGTACCTTTACCTGCCAATGTGTGCCCCTTAGGTCTCGCATTACGATTTTCAGGCACCGGGTCGAAACTCTTTATCAATCACGTCTGTCAGCTCTTGAGTCAGTGCAACTTATTGGGTTTTGCAAGAGTGCATTGCTCTAAATCCTTGCTGGGCTTGTGATAACAACTTTTCAGCATCTAGAAGCATCTAGACTTGTTTGGGCATTATCTGTTTTGTGTTCTTGTTTGTGTATGTTTCTTTAAATATATCAATTAGCTGTTCCTAAAATGCTTTGCTAGAGACGTAACAAAAAATAAATGTAAGATGCTTTAGTTCAGAGTCGGACAAAACTTCTGCGAAAGTATCCATACTTTATGTTTAACCTAAAAAAAATGGGTATTAGTTTTGTTCATGAGATTTCTTCTATGATTGATCCCAGCCTTCCAACATTTCCCACACAGATACTGCGCCAAGCTTCCCAGCGACACTTTCACGAGGCTCACGCCATGGTGGTCCATGGTCATGCCGTCACCGGGCGCGTTCACTTGTGCGGTGCGACTGCCGATCAACTCGCCGCTGAAACGTGAGATTGTCGGCCCTGCCATGCCTAGCCGCGTGCTGGCACGCAGGGCCGCCGCACTTCAAGTTTGCCGTGCTCTGCACGCGACACATGAGCTTGACGACAACTTGTTGCCCGTCGGCAAAGAGAGCTTCCGACTTCACGACGCCGACGATACGTTGCTGGGACTGGACGAGGTCGACCTTGCTGTGTCCAGGTATAAAAGCGGTGACTTGGGTACTGAGATAAAACGTCTATAGCTTGGAGCTAGTAGCTACTCGATTAGCTCTCGCGAACAGGAACAAGAACGTGCTGAATGTTATCCTCTTGAAAGATAACTTCTATAATATATCGTCTGTACTCTCTGTTGAAGGATTTCAGCACAGGAGCTAATTCTTGGTGGCTTAAATCCTTGTTATTGCCAGGGGGGGGGGGGGGGGGGGGGGGCTAGAAGATCTTTGACAAGTGTGATGATTTGTTATCATGGCTTATATTTTTATTTGAGGATGGAAGATAAATTATTGACCAAGATATTGCTTTTGGGAGGCATAACTTTGCTTGGTGATAAGCACTAAAGTTTCTGTGAGAAACTCTAAATTTTACTTTCCTATTCGTAGAAACGTCACAGTAGATCGATGAAATCCATGACAATCTTCGTCTTGTATTAAAACGATTTGTTGATTTAACAGGGACATCAATGAGCCTCGACCTGGCACCACGAAGCGGCGGCAGTACTACTACAAACGCATAGCTTCGTCACTGACTGAGTGCCGTCCACTGGCTCACCAACCTGCGCACCTGTACTTCATCAGCATGGTGCTGACGTGTCCGTTGCCCGAGGAACAGAACACTCGGGGGCGGCGCATCTACCCGCCCGAGGAATCGCCACAGGGATTCGGCATTCTCACCCGCGGAGCCATTCCTAAAGTGTGCCCGTTCCCGATTTTCACGCGGAGCGGAGAAGTCAGTGTGATGCTGGAGCTGGCAGACAGTGAAGTGCAGCTCACGAATGACAAGGTAAAGCTGGGTTTGAAATGCTCAGTGAGGTTCAACTTGTTTGGGCATTACGTCGTTTTATGTTCATGTTTAAAGTACCTTAACTTGGGTTTTCTTGTCTGCCATTATTTGAAATGGGAAATCCAACTTGTTAAATGGAAAAAATAACTCAATTGAAAAATCATATAATAGAGAGCTCCAGATTTAGTTTTAATTTTTATTTGGAGAAAATGTAAGTTGTTAACTGTCCTGTATACAGTTAACACAGACGAGCACATTTCAGTGGCGTCACCACTGGAGGGCAAGGATTACAGTTTGCTGTGCCGGTATTCAGTTGCTAGATTTTAAGGAAACAAATTATTAAAATAAAATAATAATAAATGATAATGAAATGAAAAGGGAATAATATGACATGCGCTTGCGTACTACAAAAATGAAATGTACATCGCAAAGCAACGCCTAGCAACAATTCTCGGTCTCGCAGGTGGAGAAGATTGTGACGTTTCTCAACTACACTTTCACATCGGTGCTACGACTGCAAAAGTATCTGATGATGTTCGACCCGCAAGCGTCCGAGAACTCGTACTTTGTCGTGCCGACGCGGACAGATGAGTCTGGAGTGAAGGTCGATTGGGACTTCCTGGATCGCATCTATGCCGAGCGTGATTTTCGGCCGCACATGATCCCTGAAGCTGATCGCGTGGCATTCGCGTTCGACCCACCCATGTACAACGACGCCGTCATCATGCCGTGGTATCGGAACCAGGTTAATTAACTTGCTTTCTTAATGGCGTGTTTAGCTAGGTGTGAGTTTTAAGAAGATGGCCATGAAATAGTTACTGTTAACACCTTAGTACCATTTTTGTTTTAACTTTAATGGCACGTTGATTAGAATTTTTCTAGTTTTTCTTGTAGTTTGTTGCTGGATACTTCGAGATGTTGAAGAGGCTGGTGTGGCCTGAACAGCTTGATCAGGCAAAAACTATTTGAAACCAGTTTAAACTAGTTAAAACTGTTAAAACTAGTGCTAAGGCTAAAACAAGTAGACATGAGTCTAAAAACCAGCTTGATCAGGCATTTGTTTGTACCTCCTTCGTCAATTTCTTCCCCAAGAATCAACACACAACTAAGACAGGCAGAGAGTGTGTTATCTTTGTGTTAAGCAGCGTACCCCACCATCTTACAGGACCAGCCTCAGTACTTCTACGTGGCTGAGATCTGCAGCCAGCTGAGTCCCAAGTCCAAGTTCCCGGGTCAGGAGTACGACACATTCGACGAGTACTACGCAACCAAGTACGGCATACACATCCAGAACACGACCCAGCCACTGTTGGATGTGGACCACACCTCCGCTCGACTAAACTTTCTCACGCCCAGGTACTTGCACTGAGTCTGTGTGCTCCTACTTTTTCAATTTCTAAAACACTGCATTCCAAATCAAGTATTAAAGAACAACTACTCTTTTCAGAGTTATGTATTAGGATGGTCATCTACGATTGATACTCATAATTTGATATACCAGACCGCCCCAGCTGGAGTTCTAGCTTTTAGTTCACTTGAAAGAGTGCTGCAGGACAAGGCTTGAAATTAAGTTAAAGTTTAAACAAGCAAATTACTTGGCATTCAAAAACCCAGCTTTCAATTTTTTTTTTTTAATTAGTGCTAAGGTTAGATAGTATAGACATGAGGTTTTTAAAGCAACTGTCTCTGTCACAGCTAAGATGTAAAATAAAATATTTGTGACATATACCTGATTGCAATTTTATTTTATGTTTCTGAAAATGACGAACCATCAACTCTGAATATGATAAATGAGAAAGAAATCTGAATTCAAATCTCATCCATCACCCATTTTGCAATACTTGGAAAATCCTGTGTTGATTTTCCCTCAGATTGTTTTCATTTACTTTGTTAAGAGAGTTGTAGCAATGAGATTTTAGAATGTTTTCTCTTCCTTGTAAACAAAAGGCAACAACTAAACCTTGAACCCTCACCGTCGCGCAGATATGTGAACCGCAAAGGCGTCGCGTTGCCAACCAGCAGCGAGGAGACCAAGCGAGCCAAGCGTGAGAACCTCGAGCAGAAGCAGATCCTAGTTCCGGAACTGTGCACGGTCCATCCGTTTCCAGCCTCGCTCTGGCGCAAAGCCGTTTGCCTGCCGTGCATCCTGTACCGCATCAATGCCTTGCTATTGGCTGATGAAGTTCGTCGACAGGTGAGTACAAGCCTGTGGTTGGTGGTTTGCACTGTCTGTCAATTCATGCTTTGGTGAAAGGCAGTTTGCCCGTAAGACAAGTAAGTCAGCTTGGGGATTCGTTTGCTGGTTACACGTATCTTCATTGGGTATGGTAGAATGACAAATGAGGAATTTACAACGGCAAAATATTATATAGCTTATAAATGTGGCTGAAGTTTCTAGTGATTTAGAGGCGGCAAAGTCGGCTGGTGTAATAGTAAAACTGAACTCATTGGTCTTTGTGATTATTATATTTGAAATTTTAAATGAGAGGAAAGTAGGAAACTTTCTATTGAGATAGAAATGGCTGATAGCAAAAGATGAAATACTATGATAGTTAACTTCTACCTTGTTCTTGTGAGAAATGTCATAGCATCTCGATTCATCTTTTGCATTCAACCATTTGTACCTCGGTAAATTGTGTTCTTCTTTCTTCCTCCCCAATTCATTTACCAGCACTCTAAACTTATCTAATCTTGCATTTATCAGTTACCCAGCATTTCCCAAGGATTTGCTTGTATAAAACCGCATCTCTCCCACTGTGCAGGTGGCTCAAGACATCGCCCTGGGCCAAGTGACTTTGACACCAGACTTTGAGTGGCCGCCGCTGGACTTTGGCTGGAGCCTGGCCGATGTCCTGTCCAAGTCCAAGGGAAATACCAAGGCAGACTCGGCTCCCAAAGTTGAACTGAATGGCCAAGAGGAAGGTGAAGAGTTGCCTGCTGAGAAGGTATATAAGATTAACTCACAGCATTACTTTCAAAGTTTAGTTGTTGTTTCGTTTGCCAACATGAGTTTGCTTTCAAGATTGGATTACATGATAAAACATTAAGGGTGAAAAGTGAGTTTATAATTTTCTCAAGGCTAGCGTATTTTCATGTGTAAACCACAAGAAAAAGTCTGGACAAACGCTTACAAAAATGACGTAAATAAGTTATTGGTAAAAGTTACATACTCCCTACTTACTCACATTTCTTGATGAACTTCATAAAATTGCTGTTTTGTTACATTTTTCGGCTCAGAAAAAGGGCCAAGTGGCTCGACGTTTTGTCAGTTTGATCTAAAAAAGTTGGGACTACAAAAGGAAAATCTAAAAAAATAACAAATACATAAAACCATTGCCAGTGATATATGATCACCTTCTTTTTGCCGACAAGCAGAGTAGCAGTGCGCTGATAAAGGGGGAGGAGTCTGACAGCGACTGGATGGAGATCGGCACATGGTCCAACGAAATGGCGGCGGAGGCGGGGCTTGACCTGGCCTCCATGGCCGTGAACCCCGACTTCGAAGTTGCTGGCATCGATTGGTCTGCACCAACCAACAACCGCTTCCGGTATGCACAACGTGGTAGTGGTGCTGATGCTGTAACCAATTGGCAATTAACTATACAATAATGTTTGAATGTTGGCTAGCTGTTGTTATAATGGAACAGAATAGTAAAATATGCCCTGGGATTATCATTCAAATTGTGCCACAGCTTTGATATATTAATTTTCCTGGTCCTGGCATTCTACTCTACTACGAATAAGATCACCATGCAAGGCGTCATGTGTTAATCCTGCTGTTGCATGTTCCAGGTACGGATCCCCGAGCAGCTGGGTGGGAGGCTACGGTGGCATCGAGCAAGACTTGGAAGGATTCGAGACAGACGACTCGGACGACGACGACTTTCTAGACAAGTCCGAGAGCAGCGATGGGGGCGGGCTGCGCATACATTTCAAGGGTAAGCAAGCTCACAGCGCATCGTGTACTCGAGAGAACCTAGAAAATCGGAGACTGAAAAGTTATGTAAATTCTTCCAGCTTGTCAGTTTCCAGTTGCATTTTATCCAGTGAGTTTTTCTCCTGTTTATTTTTTATTATTATTTATTTTAAGAGATAGAGTAGATATGCATTGTGGTCCTTTTTAACCTAATATCAAATGCTACAACATCTTGTGTTTTGAAGCAGTTACAAAGTTAGGTTACAGAACATATCTCAGTAGTCTGAGGGTTGAGCAGAAGTTATGTTTGCTACTTAACCAGGCAACAACGAGGCAGAGGCAGTGGAAGACGCAGTAGAAGCAGCAAAACGTGAACGCCGCCTCCAGCTGTGCGACGTTAAGCCAGAGCCCGAATCGCGGTGGGACTTCGACAATACGGCCGGCACCGACGTCGCCTTGTCGGCCGCATTTCAAGCCGCAGCTGCCGCAAACCGTGCTGCAATCTGTGCCAATGGCGTACTCATTCGCGCTGACCAGCCTGTCGTAATCGTGCGGAACCCACGCAAGAACGTTTTCAATGAGGCTCCGAAGGAAAACGAGGCCAAGGATGACAGTGACGAACTTGTCACAGTGGAAGGTAGATTGTTTTTCTGCATCTAATCTTAAAATACCGAAGGTAACTCAAAAAAGCTGCTTTGAGAAGCTCTGTCAGGCAATCTCAGCATCTCCATGGCTTCCATATGTTGGATTTACCATTGAATCTCTTAATTCATGATTGTAGTTTTTGCTTCCAAAGTTGGCAAAGAAAAAGGCTTTCTTAGAGATATCTTGAAAAATTTTCATTTCAGCTACTATTTAGCTGGTGTATTAACTTTATTTTAACAAATATTAATCTTTCTCGGTTGATTCTGACCATCTGCTATGCTCGATATGAACCAGAGCTAATACCTCTTTGTTCCAGGCCTTGTCTTCCACAAAAACAAGTTAATGCCTGTGGAGGTACCGGCTGAAACGGCAGACAAAGGGGAACATCAGGAATTAGAGCCGATCGAGGCGTACCCGGAGGTCGATATCGAGATGGACGAAGACATCATTGACCAGTTCAGCTTCGATCGACAGCCAGACCTATCTGAGCACTCTGGACCGAGTCCAAGTCTGATCTTGCAGGCGCTCACCATGAGCAACGCCAACGACGGCATCAACCTCGAGCGGCTGGAGACCATCGGGGACTCGTTTCTCAAATATGCCATCACCACTTACCTGTACTGCACCTACGAGAACATCCACGAGGGGAAGCTCAGCCATCTGCGCTCCAAGCAGGTAAATGATAATCAATGAGGGTAGCGGCCCAACAATATGACGTTCTTGGGCTTAGAAATTCTTGGCAAGAACACTGCAGGCTTTAAAAAATGAAATGGAGGAAAAACTAGTAATTGGAATTCCATAAAGTAAATAATAAATAAATTCTTAAAGTAAGTGCTAAGCAAGAATTTCCTGTTATCACCGAAGCAATATGCTGCGCTTGTCGACCAATGATTTATCCTATTAACGCCTGGCCCCTGTTTCAGGTGAGCAACTTGAACCTCTACCGTCTGGGTCGACGCAAGGTGTTCGGCGAGAGTATGATCGCCACCAAGTTCGAACCGCATGACAACTGGCTGCCCCCTTGCTACTTTGTGCCTCGCGAGCTTGAGCAGGCGCTGATCGAGGCAGGAGTCCCAGCCTCCCTATGGAACCAGGCTGATCTGCCCGCGATGCGCGACCTCTCGCGCGATCAGATATCCAATCTCGTGCGCGAGCGCAGTCAGAAGATGCAGGTAATGCCGGCTTTAATATTGTTGGTAGGTTATGAAAGGAAATTCAACCAAAGAACTTGTGACCCTAAGAACTTGGGTCTGAAAGCTTGCTGGAGATATTTTGATCCTTGAACACATACGTTTATGTTTGGGCTTTAGCTGTTAAAGGCTTGAAGATAAGATCTGGTTCCTGTGGATGTAATTTGGTCACATATGAATTTTTTAACTGATAATATGTCATTGTACTCATTGTATTTAGCCCATAAAAGCCAGAGCACTGTTCAATATTGTAATATTTTTCTCTTAAGCTGTAACAGCAAGCTCAGCAGTAAACTAGCAACGTTTTGTTCATAAGAAAAACTATTTGAAATGGGAAGAGAAGAGAACCACCTTAGGTTGTAGATTACATTTTCTGATTAGATTTAGGGATTTAGATGTGATACCGTCATGGATGAAAATCAAGCATCACTTAAGGGATAAAAACACCGAGTTAATTTTTGATAGGGCCAGTAAAGACCCTGATTATTTTATTTAGATGCATTTAGGATGCTTGAACTAGGTAATTGTTATAATTGTATGTGGTTCTTTTGTTATTGGAAAATTGCAGGACTGCTCTAAACCTTGAAGAAGTAACTAGTACATGTTACGAAACGTCGGGAAATTTTAGTTGCCCTTTACTTAGCATTCAAAACCCATTTCAAATAGTTTTTCTTAAAACTAGTGCCAAGGATAAATCAAGTAGACATGAGTCTAAAAACCATTGTCTCGTTCATGTGTTTGCAGGTTATTGACGACAGCCAGCTTCCTGAGAGCCTGAATGTAAGAGGCCTGAGCGTTGATACCCTGGATGTGGAGGGCCTGCCGTGCTTCATTCCGTATAACCTGATAACGCAGCACAGCATCCCCGACAAGAGCATTGCTGACTGCGTGGAGGCGTTGATTGGAGCGTATCTCATCGCCACCGGGCCACGGGGGGCCCTCGTCTTCATGGCCTGGCTCGGTATTTGCGTGCTGCCCAAGGAGGAGGTGGTGGCAGTCGGGGAGCAGCGGCCAGTCGGCAGTGTGCTTGTCAAAGATGAGACGGGAGAGAGGTGGGTGACGAAAATTGCTTGATTGTTTTCATTTTTTATCATAATTTTTAGATTTCTAAAAGGCAGGTTGTCTGCTTTCTGCCGGTTATTTCCAATGACTTCCATGGCTTCCATTTCCAATGACACTTTAAGTTGGATAAAAATATCTACACAATTGAATCCCTAATGTTCGTTTAGTTTGTTTATGTTCGTTTGTTCTTTAGTTCGTTTTTAAGCCAGTCAATACATTTCATTTCTTTGTTCTTATTTGTTATAAAATATTTGTAACTCCGAGTTGGGCTTCTAACTCACAGAAACATCTAAATTTCAATGTGATTGAAAAATCGCCATGGTAAATGTTTTGTTTGTACTATTTGTCAAATAACAACGTTTCCGCTTGAAATGCCTCTTGTTCACCTATTTAATCCATGCCTTTTTAACACTCCACATTTCAGACTGGTCTGCTACGGCCACCTCTCCGCCCCCAAATCCCCGTTGCTGCGCCACATCAAGGACCCAGAGCGAGAACTGAGCCGCCTCCTGGATGGCTATGAGGCGTTCGAACGCCGCATTGCGTATCGTTTCCGAGACCGTAGCTACCTGCTGCAAGCACTGACACATGCCTCGTATGCCCCCAACCGATTGACCGACTGCTACCAGCGGCTGGAGTTCCTTGGAGACGCAGTGCTGGGTGAGATTACACTTAAATCATCTAAAACATTTTTTTTTTATGACAAGAACATATGTTTTAAACAAATCAACTCAAGTGCACCCTTGCACCATATTGCTTGAAAAACATTCTTCTCTCAATTTAGAGGGTTAAAGAAGGTTAAGAAAGACTTTATTTTTTCTTAGAGACCTACCACTGATTGAAATTAGCTAAAACAAAAATTCCAGAGTGCATATTACTAACCACAGGGTGTTTTAACTTTGAAACTATAAGGATTCCATGTCCAGCAGTGGGTTCTTATCTACTTATCTACTATGGGTGAAATGCAGCAAAGTTCCCTGCCATTAGAACAATTTATCAGACTGAATTCTAAGCAACTTCTGAGCAAGATTTTAGGCTCTGTTCCTGATTCTTTTTGCCCAAAGCTTCGTAACAAACGCTAGTTTCTATGCAAAAAAGTTAGCGTTGGGAAGTTAACTTGTTTCTAATAAGAAAGAATGTAAGCGTCCTCAACGAAGCCTCTTGCCGTTAGCTAAGCCACCCTCTTTGTATTCCCAACGCAACAGACTACCTGATCACGAGGCACCTCTACGAAGATGCAAGACAACATTCTCCCGGGGCACTCACCGACTTGCGCTCGGCGCTGGTCAACAACACAATATTCGCGTCGCTGGCCGTGCGCTTTGGCTTCCACAAGTACTTCAGACACCTGTCGCCGGGACTGAACGACGTCGTCGATCGATTTGTGCGGATACAGGAAGAGAATGGGCATACTATTAGCGAAGAGGTTCGTGCGTACCTCCCAAGGCGGTGCTAACTCTGTAAAGGATCTATTGTGTCTATCTATCCATCAATCTGTGTCCAATTTTCTACCGAAATGGGCATTGAATGTGTGTTGAAGGCAGTGTTAAACTTCATGTTACTATTTTGTTTTCAATTGTAAAAGCTCAGTCGCCTTGACATATGACTTAACGTTTATTCTACCTGCATGCATCTTGCCCAAAAATTCATATCAATAAACTAAAAATCAAACTACTGCCTCTTCCTTCTGAAGACTTGTGTTGAGTTACCTTTAACGTTATCCTTGCATCAATATGTCGCTAACTTTTCTCTAACCCTCATTAACCTATTTTGCAGTACTACCTGATTGAGGAGGAGGAGTGCGAGGAGGCTGAGGACGTCGAGGTGCCCAAAGCGTTGGGCGACGTCTTTGAGTCAGTAGCCGGCGCCATCTTCCTCGACAGCGCGATGTCGTTGGACGCTGTCTGGCGCGTCTATTACCGAATGATGAAGCCAGAGATCGGTATGCCAAGCAAACATTAGCTAGCTCAGGGGGGTCTTGAGTTGAATTGACTTTGGGCAAATGGTAGCTTAGGATCGAATCAAGATTACTGTTCTCAGGCCAGAAGATTTTTTTCTGTCTTTATGGCTCACACATGGATCAGATTTAAGTTTTTATTCACTTATTCATCACACTTTCACACTTTCACTTATCTATTCAAGTACAATCACATTGCCGTTTACTGTCACATCAACACTATCTTAATTGCTAGTCACATCACGGGGCTATTTTCTTGATTTGTTCTTTATAAGTTTTCTTTTGTCCTGTGACTCAGCTCCTCTTTGGGAATGAGTTCGAGATCTCTCCAAGACTTAAATCACTTTTCTTTAATGTGGATGGGACTATGTTCAAAGAGTCTTTAAGTCTTTCTACCTTCTTAACACACCTGCCTTTGATTGGTTGCAGAACAATTCAGCACGAACGTGCCCAAGTCTCCAATCCGGGACCTGTTGGAGCTCGAACCGGAGACAGCCAAGTTCGGGTACGGGTTTCATTGCTTGGTTTTACTGTCACCCTTCACAGTCCTCTGTTCACCTTTGGCAACATCTCGATTTTATTTTTGACTGCACCTAGAGCTAGTCACCTCAGTTAGTTCAGTTAGTCAGAGCTTGGGACGAGTCTTAAAGGAGATAAAGGTCCATTGGATCAAAATACGTTGTTGATAGCATTGTTGTGTGTTTTTTTGTGCGAACAGAAAACCGGAGAAGTTGGCGGACGGGCGTCGCGTCCGCGTGACAGTGGAGGTGTTTGGCAAAGGCGTGTTCAAGGGCATCGGCCGGAACTACCGCATCGCCAAGTGCACTGCCGCCAAGTGTGCCCTGAAAGCCCTCAAGAAGAAGGGAATGCTCACCAAGAAGTAGGGACGGCCTGCCGAGCTAAACATCATGACAGCCAATAATTAAGACACGAGTGCCAAGAATTATTCCAGACTGCTAATGAAGTAGGCCCACTTAGACGTTGCTGGCCTACTAGCAGTTTGGTGGAGAGGGGAGAGGGGTTAATTAGCTCATGTATTGTGTCCAGTATCTTGATTTGGCGACGCAGTTATTTGATGATGTCACATCAGTAATTTTACTGATCAGTGAATGTGGTTTTTGCAATGCAAAGGTTGTACCTTGTTTCTTTCTATCATATTATTTCTGGAGAGTATGTTCAGATTTGGTAATTAGATTCTGATTATCAAAGATCATTTGCTTGTTATCACTGTGATTATAGGTTGTAGTTTGGAACTATTTCTGATAAGCTTTTTCTGTTTCCAGCCTTCCATGTTAGTTTTATCAATTACTGTTATCTTTATTGAATTGGCCAATATGTAATTGTGATTGAGCAGACAAAGCTGTATTGCAGTTTTTGTATTCTGCTGACAAAAACATTGTGAATGTAGGTGAACTGACGAAGGGACAGAGATGATATCATACTAACAAACTACCTCACGATCGTATTGTTAGCAGTTGGGTAATCTAGTGTAATCAGGTTATCTTAATTTCAGCATTAAAAGTATTGATATAGGTAGGTACCTATCTGGCAGCTTGATGATTGTCACCAACTTCAAGAACATCCCAATGTTTAGATTTTTAAACATGCACCAATGCATGTTTGATACTATGTATCAATTGTATTTGTTGCAAGGATTACACTAATCGTTTTGTATGTCCAATTCATTTGGCATTTACTCTACCCAGCCATGCTTTTAGAAATGATTTGAATAATACCTATTGTTCTACCATCAGCTATTTACACATTGCCCTCCCTATGTTGATGTTGTTTAAAGTAATAATAACATCAAAGGATTTGAACAAGTTGGACTATAGGGCAAGAGAAAATACACCTGCTGCTTTTTATTAGGTGAATTTGAATTTGTTTAAACATTGACAACTCTCAAAAAACCTCTGGAATCTAATTTAGTATATATGGAAGATATGTGCCCACATTTAAAAGCTAAGAGAAGTTCATTTACTGTGATATTTTGGATTTTTATTTCTAGTTTTTTTATGTGTAGGAGACAATTGTTAAATAAACAAACGCTTGCATCTGCTGAACCAATGACTGTTGAATGTGAGCCTGCTTGATGTTGTGTAGCCCAATTGTGTTCAACTATTTTTTCCCTGTAACTTATTACCTTGAACACCGATTCTGGCAGTAATATAGTCTGAGCACAGGTATGAAAAAGTGTCTCAAATTCCTGTGGCAGGAATGTTATATTCTGCCTCTGTTGAAATATAGGTCTCGTCAGCTTGATGGAATGTTTATACCTGCAGGGAAACAATTAGTAATACACATGTTATTCTTCAATAGTAGAATTAAATTTTATCTCAAATAGGATGAATGAATTGTGAACTTTTAATGCATTTCATGTAGGTAACACATTTCTTCATAATTGTTGCCAACAAGTATTTGTTGAAATTATATGATAGAGATATGTGATCATGTTTTTTGTTATTTTATTGACAGACAAGATACAGGTTTACTTGCCATCATATAATTTATTGATAAAAAAAGATTCTGTTGGTTTTTGCTCACAGATAAAATTGACAGGTGTGACTATGTCATTGGAAGCTTATCTCTGGTCTGGTACCAATACCTACTGTGGCTTGATTTGATTTAGTTCGATGAAAATTGATACTCCTTGCTGTTATGCTGACTTTATTGAACACTGCAGAATACTATGTGCATTCACACGTTAGAAATAAAATAACGTTTTCTATGTACCAAAACACATTTCCTGGCTCCATGCACCAATAATCAGAGCTTTTGCTTAGAAAATAATATTTTAAGTAGTTTCCTACATTATGGAAAGTGCATTACATACTTCTCCTCAATTAAAGTTATAGCTGCTAAATGTGAAGATCGTGAGCATGTTACTTTCTACTGTATTATTCTGTAACCGAGAGAAGCAGCAATTTCATTTTGATTATTAAATATTTTGGAGGCCAAAGGTATAAGACACAGGCAGATACAGTTAGGTATTTTTTAAAGGTCATCATGAGAGCATTTCTGGTAATCGGATAAGACGCTGGTATGTGGCTGCTTAAGATCAAGGTCGTGTTGAATAACTTCCTGGTTTTTAATAGGTTGGATTGGCTAAAAATAGTGTGTTTCTTACTTTTGCATTAGAAAGTTTTCTTAGGTCCCAGCAACGCCCTTTGAAAACGAGTTTTGTTTTGCCGCCAGATACCGACTTGGTCGCGGTGCTGCGATTCGTCCGTTCGATAATCTGCTAGGCAGCAAGTGGCTGGTTTTGTAGCGGTCTGTCAGTGCTCGTTGTACCGTGGGTGCTGTCAGTTGTCAGAGGACTCGTGGCACATTGAAGCGTTTTGCGGCTGACGAGATATATTACATCGTATTTGTATAAAATTATAAACGCCATGTCAAGCATCGAGAATATAAGAAATGAGCTGAAACAGTACAAGCAGGACCATATTCTTCAGTTATTGAATAAACTGAGTGAAGATCAACGGGACCATCTGGTGCAGGATCTTAAGGAGCTGAACTTGGCTGAGGTAATAGGATATTTTAACAGAACTCAAAGTAACATTGGTCAAAACGAAGAGAAGCTGGATGACAGATTGAAGCCTATTCCATCGGAGCTGTACGGGGCAGTCGTGCGGTCGTCGAAAGATGAACTGCTTGGTTACGAGGATGAAGGCTTACAGCAAATTGCCGATGGCAGAGTCGGAGTTCTCCTGCTGGCAGGAGGACAGGGTACAAGATTGGGAGTGACATCTCCGAAAGGCATGTACGATGTTGGCCTACCTTCACACAAATCACTCTTCCAAATCCAAGCTGAGCGCATTAGGAAACTGGAGGATCTTGCCCAAGCGAGAACAGGTAAACTGGGCAATATCACATGGTACATTATGACAAGTGAATCAACGATGCTGCCTACAAAAGAATATTTTGCATCGCACAATTATTTTGGTCTGAAGAGTTCAAATGTTGTCATGTTTGAACAAGGACTATTCCCCTGTTTTACATTTGAAGGAAAAATAATTATGGACAAGGAGAAGGACTCGGACACCCAATACAAGGTATCCAAAGCTCCTGATGGCAACGGAGGCCTTTACCGAGCACTCAGGGACCGAAAGATTCTCTCCGACATTGAAAGCAGGGGCATTAAATACTTGCATGCACACAGCGTAGACAACATACTGGTTAAAGTAGCTGATCCAGTTTTTATCGGATATTGCGTGAGTAAGGGTGCAGAATGTGGAGCTAAAGTCGTCGAGAAAGCATTTCCTACTGAAGCTGTAGGCGTTGTGTGCGAAGTGGACGGAAAATATCAGGTGGTCGAGTACAGTGAGATCACTCTCACTACGGCTGAAAGAAGAAATGAAGATGGAAGGCTGACGTTCAGTGCCGGCAACATCTGCAATCACTTCTTCACGACGGAGTTCTTGCGCAGGGTCGCAGACACCCATGAACACCACCTCACCCTGCATGTTGCGAAGAAAAAGATACCTTACGTAACGGAAGACGGTATCCGTCACTCTCCAGAAAAGCCCAATGGCATTAAAATGGAAAAGTTTGTGTTTGACGTTTTCCAGTTTACGAACAAGTTTGTGATCTGGGAGGTTGAGCGGCACCAGGAGTTCAGTGCTTTGAAGAATGCAGACACAGCAGAGCAAGACACCCCAACCACGGCTCGAAATGGCATCTTCAGTTTGCACCAACAATATATCGAGGCAGCCGGTGGCTCTTTCGCGGACGGCGAAAAAGTCGTCTGCGAGATTTCACCGCTTGTTTCCTATGCTGGAGAGGGCCTCAAAGATTTGGTCGAAAATAAGATTTTAGTCAGTCCGCTGCTGCTTCGGGGCCAGAAAGAAATCGCCCTCTCAACCAATGGTAATTCTTGTAACTGTAGTAGTGCTGTCAAGGTAACACACTGACAAAACCTGTTCCATAATGTCACAAAGGTTCCTCTTAATACCACTTCTTTGGAAACTTGTTGACTTTTTAGGCAAGCTATCATGTTATAAATTCTACGAGCATAGTGTAGACTATTTTTACATACTTCATAATACTTTTATTTGCTTGTTATCTGTTGAAACATTTTATTTTCACTTGAAGGCAGGAATGGATCAAAATTTGTTTTGATAACAAAGCTAACGCTCTTGCCAAATTCCACTGGAGCAGTCAACCACATTCCCTTTTCTATTTTAATTTGTTGCTATCCTTGTTGGTCATTATTGTGAAAGTGAAAGTTGCTAGAATTCTGTCCATGCAGCTACCATAGTACCTGCTGGTACTGGACTAGTTGATCCTTTCAAATCACACATATCTGTAATTCACCTTCCCAAATTGAGTGGTGCAATAGAGCAACCTATGGCATCAAGGCAGACAACAAAGAAATTGTTGAAAGGCCAAGCAGACAAGACTTATTGGGCAACATAAAATAGAAATGAGTCCTAGCTTTAACAAAGTACTTTTACTTTATACCTTTCGATGCAGATTTTCTTCCATTTTTGTTACTTATGACATACACAAGCTTTTATCTATTGTTATTACATGGGTGCTGGCATATACATATTATAATTATATTATTTTGTCTGCAACACAATTTACGATTCCAAATGAATTGTACTATTTTACACAGAATTTGAAACTTTTATACCTGGAATACCTAAATAATAAATTTAATTGTTATGGACCTTTCGTACTCCGTACAACCCTCGAAAATCTGTTAAAAAATAATGTGAAGTTTTAAATAGATGTTATAAAAGGTGGCATGTTACTTTTACCAGTGCTTGAATAGTAGCGATACTATAAAGATATGTCAATTGTGACCAGAAATTGTGTGATAAGTTACCTGTTCTTGTGCAATATTACCTAGAGGTAACTTCACTATGTCAATATAATAGTTACATATTTGCCACTTACCGAAGCAGATTATTACTGGTGAGAGTCTAGGACACATTTTTGGCACCTGGCGCATGATTTCACAATGTGTATCAAAAGTGGCCGATACCAGATTCTTTGATTGTACATTACTTTACGGTAAGCGGGTGAAACTCAGCATGTGATTAATTGTGTGTGGCAGAGTACTTAAATTATGTATAGTATTAATAAAATTAAAAACATTGCAAAAAGACAAATGCACTTTTTTTTTTCATTTGCCATCTCAAGTGGGAAGAAATATTTATTTCTTATTTATTTCAATATTAGTGCATAAATATTTATAATAATAATGATTTTTCATAATTATATATATATATACATATATATTAAATATTTATATATTTATATTGAAGAAATCGTACATTTCGTGTTTTTTTAAGGGGATCGTCAAGGGGAACGTTCAAATCGACATGAGAGCAAATCTGTTTGCATGACTTTATTCTCATGTGTTGCTGAGTCACTAATAAAGTACTCGAAAAATTATTCTGCAGGAAATTTGTGGGAAACTTGGAAAATCAAACTTTTTGTTGTTGCCAGCAAGTAAGTAATTCTTGTTCCAAGAAGTAATAGGTTTAAGTAATTTGCAATTTTTTTTTTCATCTACATCAATAACCTTGAGATAAAAACGAGTTTTCAGACATCTTACTTATCTAATTCCATGTAATATTATTGTTTTTAATGGCGATAAAATGAACAACTCTGCCAGCGTTTCAACGACAAAACCTCTCTAGTAAATTGTGAAATTTTGATAGCAATAATTTTTAATAATACATCCTAAAGTACGATTTATAATGTCAATGACAAATAATGTCTAATGAAATCGATGTCCACGAAGTCGGTGCGCGGCGCCAAATCAAGTCCAGCGAGTAGGCAGATATCTGTGCTCCATGTAACCCAAACCATGTGATGCAAAATTCTTTGTGTGAGCTGGAGAAAGATGTAATTGAATAATGACTTGGGCTCTCCATTCTCTCATTTTACCTCTCACTATAATTAATTAGCCTTTTGAAACCCTAACCAGAACATCTTATTCTAGCATGATCACACTTAAAAGATGTTACTGAAACCAAATCAGACACTGCATATAAAAACAGTACTTTTACAAGATATGCAATTATTCCAAACAAATTTCTTCCTTAATAATCTCCTTTCAACTTAGAACTAGCAGCAGCAACACAGAAAAACAGAGTGCTTAGATGCACAAATAAGTATTTATTCGTATCTTTTATAGATTTTATTTTCATTGTCGACATTGTGAACCTTCATTTGCTATTCGAGCAGGAACATTAAGACAAGGACTTTTTATAGAAGGTAATATTTGCCTGGCGGTGTCAAAAATAAAGCGCCAACACTATTTGGCAGAGCGACTGATCATATTGAGAAGATCTTCGGCAAAGCGTAGTCTGACCTAGCCGTTTCTCATTGTGCCGAGTGGACAGAGGCAGAAGGGGCGGGTTCACATGATGCTTCATCTGGCACGGGCCCTGTGCCATCAGACGGCATAAAGTAGACGTTTGGGTACGGGCCACATGGCGCAGGTGGCGCTGCCTCAACGGTGCGGACCACCTGCCGTGCACGGTCTATGTTCGCCAGCACATCCTTGGCCACCGTCCGCATGTCCACCTCGATGCCTCGCGTCATTTCGTCGATGAGCGACAACGATATCTGCAGACAACGCAAGGGCTTGCACGTTTCTTGGCTTGAAAACTCAAATCTCTGCTGGTTTTCACATTACTATTGTTGGATTAGATTACCACAAGACTAACAATCCTGATTATATTTTTGGATAGGAGAGAAACGTGTAAGGTAATCCACAAAGCCGGAAGTGATGCATGTGGGAGAGAGGATCGTGCATATAATTTTGTTCCTGGTACTAATTCGAACAAATTATCAACTTTTTAAAATTAATCTGTGGAGTTTTCCCTATCGAGTGTGGGCCGCTTCAGACTTAATACTCACGTATTTGTCAATGTTCTGCAGTATCTCGTCGTTGTCTATCTCAAAAGTAATAGACTGTAGCATCCGCATGGACATAACCTTGAGCTCGTGTGTGGTGTCGTTGTAAAGACTGTCGCTGAGTCCCTGCAGCAGCTCTGGTTTATCTTGGAGGTACTTGAGACCCGTTTGGTTGATACTCAAGTTGTACAATGCCATCAGGATCAGTCTACAGGGGGAATTACATTTATTCATTGGCATTGCATGCCACACAATTGATCAAAACTCTATTCCCATCAGCAATTTTCATTTTGCTCACCTTTTCAGACAATTTCCAGAGGGTGTAGGGATTTTCCCAAGGAGCTTGACAAATTGCTCGATAAGTTCAACTCCGTTGACGTTGGTGACGAGAAATTGCCGGCCGGAAGGGGCAGCAGCCAGGTTGGTTACAATACCGCACATGGAAACGATGAACTGGCTTTCATCAGAGCTCTGATTTGGCATTCGCTTTGAGTATGTCTCCATGAACGACACCAGCGTGCCACTTACGATGGACAGAAAGTCGCCCACTCTGTTCTAGCGACAGAAAGTTTCTCAGGTTATTAATAAATCAAATATTTCTTAGATCCAAGATCAAAAAGTTGTAAGGGCATCTTTTAGAAGTGCAATTTTGGATATTTCCTCACCCCGGCAAGAAGAAGGTCTATAACGGCTGGTATTCGAGAAGATTTCCACACCAGATTGCCCATGACTGCGCCAAGAGACGCACAAAATTGACTCTGATGTTGCAGCTGGTTGCGAAGTCGATACACTTCACCTTGCATACGACCCATCTGCTCTTGTTGGTCATCCCATTCATGTTGCAGGTTTGCATACTTTTTCTGGCATTCATCTAATGCACATGTTGATCTTGCCATGGCTGGAAATCATTTAGTTAGTAACTGATATTTTAAATGCGTTTACTATGCTAATAATGCAAATAAGGGAGCATAGTTTTCTTTACCGTCTCTTGCCCCATAAAGTTGTTTTCGCACCAGGTATTCTATGTTTTCCTTCAGCAACTGTGTTTGCTTTTGTAAGCAAACCAAATCAGATCCCAAGCTCAGAAACGCAGGAGGGGTGGCGAAGTCGTTGAGAAGTCCGTAGAGATTTTGACCAACAGAAGTTAAGACTCGGGTCGTTTCATTCTTAGCAATGAACAGGGGTTAGAATCACTGTATCACTATAATTTAGAAAACTATGCTATTCATTACCTAAAATATAAAATGCAATGCAGCTATGGTTACATGGCTTGCTGCCAATATTGTTGAGTTTAATTTCCTCAAAAATCAGAACTTACCAATAAAAGACTTTCTTCCATCTGAAATTCCTTTAGTTCTTTTCTTTCTGCTGTGAACTCTTCTTTGGTCGTCATTATTACTAAATGTATTGTTATTTTAAGTTTTATAAACAAGTCTTAACACCACTTTGAACAAAGTGCGAAAGTAGAAACAGTGCTACCAGCTGCAATGTGTTACAGAGGCCACTATCAATGCGTGTATAATTTAAAAAAAGATGTAAGAGGAAGGAAATGTCTCGAATTCTACTTAATTAAGATACTTTCTTATATTAATATCACGAATCTTAGCATATTACACAAATAATTTTTAATTTAGTCTTTAAGCATTTCGTTTCGTGTTGGCAGCAAGTGCGAAGGCTTATTCCCAAGAATATGTACTCTGCTTCAAATAATTTTACTGTTTGCCGCTAGATGGCAACCTATAGTATTGTTTGAAGTTGCCTTTGCATGTTTGAAATTACCGATGTGAAGTGCGCCCGCGGCCCTGTGAAAGGGTCGCGGGTTGGTCGCGTGCCCTCATGATATTTACATTTACATGTCAAAGAAAAGCATCAAAGAAAATGATTTATACGGATTTTTAAACAATCCACGAAATGCACAAGCACCAAGTTTGCACAAAATGTGGCCCTTATTTGCCAACAATAATCTGCTTTCAGATCGCCTTGTACACGTATTTCGTTTTGACGCAACAGTGGTCAACCATAAAAATCAATTACGGAAATTGCAGATTTGCAGATAACACTCTGTAACCTAATATTAGGAATTTTTAAACGTTATTTAGATTGTCTTAATCAATGGCTGCGATTGCCGTAATAGGTGACTTTCAGGTTAAATAGGTACTTGTGGCAGCTCAAGCATTACAGTGTTTTATAATAACGATGCTCCCAGTCTTATTTTAAATTGGCAGGGGGTTGCACATGATTGCTAGTGGAAGGAAATTACAATCAGCAGTACAATCTAATCATTATTCTATGGCGGTACCTTTGCTAAATGTGGAATAGTCCTTATTCCTATATACCCGTGGTTTTTTATGGTATCGTTGCCCTTGAAGAAATAACTCAGATCAATATGATTTTGAGTGTACTTGGGATCTTTTTGTAAGGCGTTTAAAACACCACACGATATTTGTACACCAACTCTATATGCTCTTTAACTTCACCGCGCTTTTATTCATTAACTGGACATTAGTTTTTAGGTATAACTACAGAGGGCAGATCAATCGAAAGTACACATTCTTAGTTATTAGGAGCATTAAATCGCACCGAACCACCATTGGTAAATTTCGGCGTCCTTGCATCGTTGTGGCTGCGATTATTCTGCAAAAGTCTCCAAATCTGCGTAATAATGGCGTAAGTATTCATCAAAACTTATGAACAGATAGATAACCTACCACATGCTAGAATATGGGTTATTTATTTCTAATAACGTAGCGTAAAGCTGCAGATATACAATTATTTTTTGTTGCCATAACCTAGTTTCATTCATCTCATCATATGGCAAATGAAATATGAATTTTTATTAAATATTCCAATTTCCACCATTTTCAGAGCACCAATAGCATCTGTTCTCACGAAACCCAAGTCAGAAATGACCCCTGAGGAACTTGCTAAACGGGAAGAAGAAGAGTTCAGCACGGGACCACTTTCAGTTCTAACACAATCCGTGAAGAACAACACTCAGGTATTTACCTTACTAACTTTGGCTCCCTTAACCACTTCTTTGACCCTTTATCATCAATGCTTTCATAATTAACGTTTTTTGTAGAGTTATCTGGCTATGTCCAATGCGTAATTTCTGTTCTAGGTTCTGATTAATTGTCGGAATAACAAGAAACTCCTTGGTCGTGTCAAGGCATTTGATCGGCACTGCAACATGGTTCTGGAAAATGTCAAAGAAATGTGGACGGAAATACCAAGAGCTGGTAAAGGAAAGAAAAAGGTGAAAACATAGTATTTACTGCGCTGTATGTATCGACAAGTAACCTGGATGACTTTTTATTATAAGAAAAACTTATAAACTCTAATCAATTTTTGTCCAAATGGGGATTCAAACCTCAATCACCATGTGTCGCAAGTGTTACTTTAACCAATTGAGATAGTTAGACATGTTGCTTATGAGAAGATTGGAGTGCATTCGATGAGAATCACAGATAGCCAAGTAAAGTAGAACCGTAGAACCATGAGGATTTGAGCACTTGGTTACCCTGATTCCAGTGATGATATGCTCCTTTGATACCTGTCATTCTCATCAAATGCACTAAAATCCTCTCCATGACATGTCCAAGTAGATTGATTGGAGCAACATCTGCGACAGGTGGAGGTCAGGGTTCAAGTCCCCATTTAGGCCGACATTATTGAGGGGTTATTAATGTTTCTAATAACAAAATAGTGCATCACAAGCAATTACAATTTTAATCAGACCCCAATGTTGACCATAAGATTTGACAAGTTATCACAACCTCATTTCCGATAATTTGTATACCATCGCCTTTTTAAAATTTTTTATTAACACCACTATAACCATCTCAAAAATTGATGCCCAAACGCAACAATTTTTGAGACGGTTATAGTGTTGTTAATAATAAAATACCCCGAGCGTTTGCAATTTAAATAAGATTTCATCCTAATACAGCATTAAAACTCTTTGAACTTTTTTAATGGGTCCCGATTGTAAAAAGCTAATAACAAATGGTTACCACTATGAAGATGTACAGTACCTTAAATTTAATTCTGTAAGAAAAATTATAGAATTCCATCTGATTTTTCAATTACTTTTTGTCCAGTGATGGCCAAGAAATATCAATGCAGCTTTGGTTGCTTGACTGATGTAAGAGATAAAATATGGAGTTATAATTGAACTTCAACGATTACTTGAGTATGCCACTACTCCCCCTCCACTCCACCAATTCTAAAGCCAGATTTACGGAGCCGACAAGGACAGATTACCGACTCCCAGTGTTGTATAGTCAGCCCAAATCATTGACACTGTCAAATTTGTTACATGATAGTTACAATTTGCTTTTGTAATATGATAAAGCTTCCGATGTTTTTCTTCTTGCAGACAAAACCAGTCAACAAGGACAGATTTATCTCAAAAATGTTCCTCCGCGGTGATTCAGTCATTCTGGTGCTGCGAAATCCGTTGGCAACAGCAGCAGGAAAATGATCTGGTTTAGCGAGTGAAACGTCATCTTTTTCCAACTGCCATTTTTTAATATTGTTTGTAAGTAATTAATTAACATACATGTGTTGTAAGCTGGATTTGCATAAAAAATAATAAGCAGAAAAATTGAAAAGTCCAAATGTTAATTCTGAGAGAAATACAACTAATCTTTCTCCGAAATCGCACCGAGATGGCGATCAATCTCCTGCTCACTCAAAATCCTGAAAATAATGAAACAAGTACAGTTAGCCAATCACTTCTGACAATCTTCAACAGCTGCAACTGTTGGCAAAGATTGTGCCTACTTTCCTCAATGCTGTCCTATTAAGTAATACAGGAAGCACCTCACCTGAACTTGGGATCATTCTTCGTGACAATGCCAACTTCAATCTCAGACGGCTTGAAGTCTACGGCCAGTACAGTGGAGAGGCAAGTAATAGCAAGCTGAACGGCTTCATCGCTATTATACACCAGCTTTTTCTTAAACTTCTTCTCCAAGTAACTGCTGGCCTCCGTCTGCTTCGAGCCAACGCTCACTGCACGATACCCGCAGAAGTAGCCAGCAGGATCCGTCTTAAACACGCATGGTCCCAGCTCGTCGTCGTGACCAATGAGGATCATACCTAACCAACAACCAAATTGTTTTGTATTGGTGCTAATGGTGGCAATGCAATTTACAAACGTTTTTAGAAAATGAGCTACGTACTGCAACCCAGAGGTCTCATTTCAGCATTTTGCGTGTAGACTTGCGATATATCGGCTACACGTCGACACAGAGTGTCGATTGGGATATCATACCCGTTCTTGTACCGGAAATTGGCTGCCTCGTAGCGAGCGCGTTGCACTTGAGATTTGCTGTCGGCTACAATTAAGGGCCAAAAATGGTGTTAGTTAAGATTGAAACACTTTGACCTAAACTAGCATTTTTGTAATTATTGAAGGTTCATACCAATCATTCCAGTCATGACACAGCCGATGTTGTCCGTCAGTCGGAACAGATGGGTGACAGTAGATGCATCAATAAGCTTGTCCTAAAAAAGAATACTTGTTTGAATTGTCACACCAATGCTTATGTGCTGCTATTTTTTTTATAGCTCCACATCATTTTACAAAAGATAAATAAAAACAAGAAACTTACTGGTACTTTCTTTTGAGTGGCAACTACAGCAGTATCACTCCCTTTGAGAGCCACCGATGTAAGGCCACCCTGATTGATTGCTTTGAATGCATATTCTAAGGAAAGAAAAATCATGGTTAGCTCAAACATATGATTAAATGGTTCGTAAAAGACGTTGATTCGGCATATCATCATGGCAAAAGGCGTCGGGCAGCGAAGGTACCGATTGCAAAACATAATGAAAGCACACATGCCGAACCGACAAAAATTGATTCACTGGATAACACATTTTCATTTGGTTTTGATCAAATATGGAATAAACTTACCAACTTGGTACAGTCTGCCTTCTGGAGAAAAGATCGTAATGTGCCTGTCAAAACCTGCGCTGCTTCCCCTCGCCATTTTTGATGTGTCTCTCCACCGCCTTGGTTAATAACAGCAAGTCACTGCTCCGCCTTCTCTAAAGTTCTAAACAACACATCGATGTGTAGCTGGCCTCAGATGTCGGCCGATGGTTTCTTCAACAAGCGGCCCAAGGTTTTCCAACAAAATACCGCCGCAAAAAAAGTAAATACAAAAAAAAATTAACTTTGATTGCAAAATCTTGAGAACCGTTCAATCTATGGTTCTATGTACACCATTAAGGTATAGGAAAAGAGGCTTGTCTTAACATTACCTAACTAGTGGTGGTGTCAAAAGCTAATGATCAGTGACCGTTCTCGAGTTATAACTTTTTAACAGTTCCATCTGAAATCGTAATTTTCTCGAGAACCGTTCTATAACGGTTCTATGTAGGTACACTATAGAGACAAATGTCAAAATACTATTCTAACTCTATGCTCTAACCATTATCTGAACATTGCCAATCTCGAAAGCTCAACTGCCTAAAATTAAGAGTACCAAAAGGCTGGTAAACTGGGGAAGAGTATATAAAGAAACATAACTTGCCAAAATGAAAAAGGTAAAAAATGGAAGATGAAGAGATGAAAAACATTTTTGCTGCTGTCTTGATCATGCAAACAAGGTCTACAAGAATAAGATTGTAGCCAAAATTGTGTACCTCTTTCTAACTTTTGCATCGACCATTTAAGTTGCGTTTCCTTATTTCCTCTTCCACAGTTAATTTATTAACGATCCTGTAATGTTGGTCTTGTAATGTTTGTTGTTGTTTGTCCAGATTAGCTGGCTTAATTGCAAAACATGAAGGTTTTGCTTGCTGGAGTCCATATAACGTCATAGCAGACTTCTGCAACAATTGGAGATGTACGCAATAAGACCAGATGTTAAGGTGAGGAATTTTCTTGTATTAATCTCTTTTTAGTGCCAGAATTCCAAAAACTGGAATAACAAGTAGCAAAAATATTTACGTTCACTGGATTCATTGGTTGACACATGATGCTATTTTTATTCTTCTTGTTTTTCAGCACCATTTCTTGAACGCGATGCGCTGCTTTTTTGAGGACTGTGAATCACACCATATTCTCTAAATGGGGACAACGCTCTCTCCCGTCTCAAAGATGCTGTTTGAAGCGGAGTACGGTATAGTTACATCAAGCACCACCGTTATGTTGGCAAACTTTAAGATGTGTGAGATTTCAATTTATTTAATTTTTTTATTCATTTTAAGACGTTAACATAATGGTTGGATAAACCACCCTTTTAACGTTTAAGGAAAAAAAACAAGGTTTGTACACAGCATAGGCATCATAGGTAATACGAACTTAAAAATCAAGAATGAATACATGATTATGAAAATGTTTTAAGAACACTCAGTAAACTGAATTGCAATGTACTTCTTGCATATATACAAATACAATTATTCATCCTATTGCATTCTTCTTTTTGCAACTGTTAACCACCAATAAAGTGGTAGCAAAGTTAATTTTGATAAATACTAATGCCTAGTTATAGGGCAGGATACTTCAACAGGTGAACGCTTAATTGGATTTGTTGGTCCGATGACTTTGTTGTCACTACTGGTGAAAGTAGATGTTGAAGCTACAGGTTCTTTTTTTTATGTTAGTTTTTGTTAAAACTAGTGCTAAGGATAAATCAAGTAGACATGAGTCTAAAAACCATCGAAAACAGAACTAATTGTTTCTTCTCTTGGGATCTGAGCAGATTCTGCATTGTGTGTAGGTGTCTAATTTTCTAATGACATATTACTGTTTGGTTGGACTGACTGCTTGTGTTCTATTTTCCTGATTCTGACTGGACTCGACACCTACAATGGTGACATTATCATTGCTAACAGGCAATCCAATATCTTTTTCTTGTAAAATCTTAATCTTAGCTTTAGGGCTTTCTCTGCTACTTGATCCACTGGAGGAAGAAGCTATACTTTCAGAATCTTTTTCGGAAGTGTTAAAATAACAAACATCTTTGTTATCTGGTAAGTTTGGTATTTTTACTTCAAGCAATGACTGCAATATCGCTGAAGATTTATTTTTGTTTTCCGGGATTTCTTCGTCAGCTTTCAATGCATCTTGTAACTTTGAGTCTTTTAAGACATTAGTTTGGGAAATGATTGGCTTTACCTCCAACCTTTCATCATCTTCAAACGATACCCTCGTAGGAGAGTCTGTGTAACTTGCTATTTTTCCGGGGTCTTGCTCAATAGCATCTTCTTCATTATCCGGCAGATTTGGCATTTTTATTTCAACTGATAACTGTATCTTGGCAGATTCATTTATAGTCTCTATAGTTTTGCCATCTAGATTTTTTGTGTCTTTCACAGTTGAGCCTTTCAAGCCTTTGTTTTGTGGTATAGCTGTCTTATGCTCTTGAACTTCAAATGAGACTCTTTTCAAGTGTACCAAGTCAGTGTAAGGCTCAGAAAATCCTTCAGGAGGAGTCATATTTTGCTGGCTAAACCGAAGCTTCAGCGGTTCTTCTTCCTGGCTGAGACATGCCGCAGACCCTTCTTTGCTTCGTATCCGTACCGTACTGTCTTTCTCTTTATTTTGCAGTGGTGCATTCTCAATGTACCAAGATGACTTGCTCCCTGAGGTCTTTTGAGTGGCCGTTGAGTATGTAACTGAAGACAAAGTCTCCGAAGACTTATAGTTTTTTTTCCCAGGGGTCTGACAGAACTCCACTTTCCAAAAACTACGAGACTTGCCTTCAATTACAAAGAAGAAAACAAAAATTATGAATCCTTGCAGTGTGGCAGTGATACAAAACAAATAAGCAAAAAAAATAAATTTTGCAAGGAATGCAAACGTCCATGTGAGTCCGAAGAGAAAGAACAAGAATACGAGGATACGAATCCGCCGCATGGCGATGATGCCATCCGATAAGCCGTGGCGTTGAATCCCGGTTTTTAGCTCCCCCCAGCCACAGCAGGAAAAAAGACGGCACAGGATGGCAATGTACGCAACCGTGTTAAGTATGATGATGCAAACAACAGGGGCAAGGACTGTTGCATAGAATGCAGCTCCAGTAGGATAGCAGAAACCTCGTTCGATGCTGTTATCTGTTGTTGGGGTATACAAGCTGGGACTGATTATTAGAAGGATGGCAATTGGAATGAAGGGAACTCCCCAGGCAAACAAACTGGATTTGAGCAGCAATTTCGATGTATTCCTATTCCCAACAATAGTGAGCAGCCTTGTCAGTTGCAAGCCAGACATAACAAGCATCCAGCAGAAGCAGGCGAGAACGGAATAGTGAAGGACGACGCCGGTAAATATGCAGCCGCCTCCGTCGTTACCACCTACCCCGCTGTGGACAAGGAGAAATGTAACCAGGTTTAGAGTCAAAGCAGCGGTGAGATTAAGCAACACTTGGTTTCCGACCTCTTGGCGCCAGGCTTTGAAGACTACGCCGGTGGCTACTATCACCAATAAGCCGAGGAGCGAGAGGGTACAGCCCAAGATGGAGATGACCTCCAACGCTTTCTGATGACCTGAAGACAAACGGGGCCCAGACCCGGTGATGATCTGGGCAAAGTGAGTGAGGTGATTGCAGCGACATATGTTGGTTGAACTTTCCAACAGGCAGCCCTCTGTAGACCATACGGCATTCTGCAAGTCCCAGAAGGCACAAGACGCTCTTTCTGAATCCTGTACCTTAGATGTTGGCTTAAAGTATATTTCAACCACTTGCCCATCTGGTAATTTTGTATGGTCTGGAATTTTTCCTGGGCTGGACAACACGATATCGACAATACGACTATTCACCCTTATAGTAGATGTGTTTGAATGAAAAGATTGAACATTTGAGAAAACAGCAAATGCAAGCCGTTTGTAGTTAGCAGTTATTGCCGGAGGTAAACTAACCATTACATCAGAATTGCCTGCAGGCAAACCTTTTTTCATATAAGTGATCCCCTCAATGGTATCCGTGCCATTTTTTGTGGTCAGAGAAATTCCAACCACAGGATTTTCCCTGCTGAGATCAGACACAAGTATGGCCACTTCTGAGGAACGCACATCCTTGACCACCCCTTCCATCGGGTCGAATATCAAGGTAGAGAGGATGGTATCCAAGTCCTCCAAAGCCTGTCCATTATTTACTGCAGAGCCTTCACCTCGGTTTAGCATTACTTTTATAATGTCGGTTACGTTAGGTAGTTGATTGCTTTTTATGGGGTTGTCGCTCATTGTGTGAAGCTCAGTGGCAATGTTCAAAAGGGTCATGGAACCAAGTGGACGAGACACATCCCACTCTTTCTTCCAACCTTTTTCTCCAGGGGTGATTTCTTTCCAGACAGCTCCATCAACTGCATCTCCGACGCAAGCATAAACGGCATTCACGAAATAACCGTTTAAATGAACACCCACCACTACTGGGGGACGACCTGAGGACAAAATAATTTTAATTAGTGCATAGTTGATGCTTAAGGATTTTCGATGTTGCAATTAAAGAATACAAAGATTACCTTTCATTGTTGATGTCAAATTCACTGGAAATTGTAGTGCACTATTCATGATGGTCGTTGGGCAAACTGAACTGAATTTACGAATAGAAGTAATCGTTGCAAACTCATGATCGGTATTTTCAACATAAAAATGGAACTTTTTAGGGAGTGATCCAACCAGAAATTGTGTATGATTTTGCAGTAACGTTACGTGGTAAAGTAGATGATGAGATTGTTTCTTGCTTATTATTCTTTTTAACTCGATATTTGCATCCGAGATGTTGAGGTTCCGGGCCATAATGATGCCAAACTTTTGACAGTAAAGGGAAGGGTCATATTTCCTTGGTGTTTCCACAAGAACCAAATAGCGCTGTAATTTTTCTTCGAGAGGAATTTCCACCAGGACACTCTCGGTGAGAATTGGGCGCTTTGTTATGTAATCCCTCCCAACACACCAATAATTGCCTTCATCTAACACCTCAAAGGGGATTGTAATAAACGTTGTCTTTTGATTATGTCCTTCATTAAATTCTGCAAGCTCTGTTTCTATCTCCAGATCTTGTATTGGCGTGTCTAAGTTGTTGTGTCTCAAGCGTAGAAAGAAGCCGTCTTCAATTGCAGTCTTGCGAAGCGTCAATCTTCGAGTGTGTGTTTTCTCGTCTAATGCGGAGATAGAGATTTTTATCACCTTGTAATTCGGCGAGGTGAAGCTTGACACTGAGGCATCGGTGTAGCATGTCACTTCTTCTGTTCCAGAGAAGTTGTAGTTGAGAAGAGTTAGGCTCAGCCGATTGACTCGTTCATTTTCACTGAAAAAGAATCATGAAATCACACAAGAGCCAGCAAAAAAATGTATGAACATCTCTACCTCAGTCAAGTTACCACCCCACCCAAAGAGTATTTGTATTCGTATTTCGTAGCTTCGGACAAGTACAAGGTATTCGCATGCGCTTTTAGTATCTACTTATATTAAAGCACCAGTCTGCGAGTATGTTTTTCACAAAAACTTCACTTTTTATGAATTTCTTTGGTTTTTGAGATTTTCTTTTGAAACCATTTGATGGAAAATCTTTGAATTGACGTTTTGCATTACTTAGTTGAGGTCGAAACACCCTTGGGTAAGTTTTGGGCCCTTTTTGAGGCTGCATTTTGGTTATTTTTTCATTTTTTTACCAAAGTTTTTTCTTTATTTGTACACCTTTTAGGTTTAGGTTTTAAGTTTTATGTTATGTACATACTGACTGAAACTCTACGACAATTTTGTGATTTGGGGCGACATTGGGGCAATGGGTAAGATAACCATCAAGTTATCATTAATAACAGCTACAATTTTATTTATTAAATGTCATAATATGTTGAGTTTCAGGCTGGGAGGAAGAGGGAAAGGGGTAAAATAATCTTGCTTACCCATGGAAAAACAGTGAACCAGTTGGATCTGGCTGAATTAGCGTCAAGCGTAGCAGCGGAGACAACGCTCCATCCACAGGAAACGTAGGACAGAGCACGCAGCCGTTACCTGATGGAGACTCTGGTCCCGGCAAGAATATTGATAGTTCTCGCTTTTTGCGACCTTTGTTGTATAGACCTGTTTTTTTACCGATTTTTCGCAGAGTGTCAGTGATGAGCTTAAACAAAAGCAAAGACTGGTTTTTCACACTGTTTTGTAGTTTTTGTCACAGCAAATGTGGTTGTTCCACCAATTAAGAACCACTTACTTCTCCAAAGCTCCTGACCTTTGGTGCCTCTTTTATAGTTGGCTTCAGAACCACTAGCTTATTATTTCGGAAACCATCAACTGTAGTTTGACTTTTGGTTTGTCTCTCGTGACACTCAGTGCTGATACGCTCCTCGAGTTCTGTCGGGTTGATTCCCTCACCTAACCACTCGCAATGCGAGTAGTTTCGTCCCGTCAGTCCTGACAAAGAATAATTTTTTCTGGCAAGCTTCTCAGTCTCTCTGTCGTCCGTGAAAAAACACACATCAAGCGCATAATGCTGAAAGCCCCGAAAAGCGCCATCAACACACTCGTCATACAATGGCACTGTTTCTGTTTCATATTCGCCAAGCGGCAGAACACACACAAATGGCAGCTTAAGAGAGGCCTCCGGACTACAACTTCTCTCGCTCTCGTTAAATGTACTGCCCGACCATGTCTTGCACTTGTTTTTAGAGCTTGTTGACCATTTCAATCTTGATATGTGGAATGAATAAAACAGTTTGTCCAGCTCATTGATGGAATCTTGATTAGAATCATACCATCTATCTAGCGGCTTGTAATCACTTGGCCAGAGCCATACTTCAGGAACTCCTAATTGACGAAGATATGAATTAACTCTTGCAATATTGGTATTTGCCAATGTATATAGGTGTGATGGGTTCTTTGGCAATGCGCACATGCTAAACCCTTCCAACCATGTGCCTGGCGGTGTGACGAACACACAGAGATCCAACTGAAGACGTGAAGAAATGCGCGTGTAGCCTTCCAGGCAACTTCTTTCAAGTATAAAGACACCTGTGGTGGTAGTCGCGGTTGCCGAGAGTATAAGCAGCAATAATCCTCGTGTGAGCAGACTCATTTTCACTCTTTTATCACCAGTAGAAGATGATAGCAGGGCCGAAGCTGAAAGTCGCGCCAAACGGTATACCTGTAACCAATATATACATATTTATTTGAAAGTTTGAAACATATTTATACAATTATGTACAGTGTCTGAGTACCTATTCCCTCCCATTCTTCCATTCACATCCCCTTCTTTACCCATTCACTAAAGCTTTATACATTTTTCATCTTTTTTTTGTCATACCACTAATTCTATTCCACTATTCAACACCTCTTTCTACAATCCCAATCCCTTTCTTTCCCAATTTTTTTCCTATCAATTTAAATACATGTCCATTTTTTCCTCTAAGCTTTGTCTTCTCCATTCATCTCCCATCTCCTTCCATCCCCAAGAGTTTTTTTTTTTTTTATTAATTCTTCCCATATTCATTCTGAAATTTTCTTGGTAATATCTACTTGTGTACTTTACGTCTGTTATTTCATTTTCTACCTCGTTTTGTCTCTCTTCTGTTCTCTCTTTGCGTCCACCACCCTCTTTTTTTTTGCTATATTTTTTACTATGTAGCAGTAAATTAAAAATTTTTAGGTTCTTATTTACTTCATTGATATCTTCTTGTAGCATAATTTTATCTTCTTCCATTCTTATTTCTCTGTACACAAGGCAATCGTTTCCATAAATTCTTACCGTTGTTTTTTTTCCTACATTTTCTGTTTTATTGTTTATAAATATACTGAAAAGAAGTGGTCCTATAATGCTCTTTGTATATCTATTTATAGATATGTCCATCTATATCTATTTAAAAAAATATCTATATATATATCTATTATGCTCCTATCTATGGGTTTGGTAATCCTCCACACTGGATAAGCTATCAGCCTAATGTTGTACGTTGTTTTTTTTTAAATGAAAGGTAAATAAAAACACAATTTAATAAACGATTGAAATGGAATGCTTAGCGATAGCCATGTTTGAGTTATCAAGTTAGTTACTATTTTTGCATTTTTCGTTGGATCTTGGCACCGAATGGGGCCGGGGTGTCTGTCGTGTAGTCGTTTGACCACTATATCTTTGACATCTTCAGTAAAGAATGTTCAGGAATCAGTACCATGCCAGTTCTGAAGACCACCTCGCTCTAAGGTCGAGACGCTGGGAGGCACACCGATTTCAATTCGGGGCCAAAAACCAACAAAACCAAAGCTTATTAGTAGTCGTAATACAAATGTCACTTTGAGACTTTTAATTTGTATAAAATATTTTAATATATGTCTAGTAATTACAATGTCTATATATCTAAGACATTTCCCGGTTACAAAAAGGACACCTGGCGATGCGCTATGCCGACAAAAATGTTTGCATACGTGCAGGTTTTTTTTTTGATCCAAGATTACGAGAAACATATGATTCATATCAGTTACAATGATTTAATTTCAACAAATAAATACAATCCTATAGTCTATGTACCTATATCATGCAATTTTTTTTAAATTAATATACTTACATGAAAATATAAGAAATTATGCAGTTATCGCGCGGTCGATATTCATCACAGTGCAACTTTCATTCTGCCACTAAACAGTCTCACTTCACATCTTCGTCACGTCTGTCGACTAATATCAGTCATCGTACGAGCATTCGTCACCATAAGATTATATTCTCCCAAAGATATTCAAAGAAGTGCAAAGAAAATCACACGCCCTCTCAACGGTCTAGATATGCATCTGGACCCAAGCACGTCATCCTCGTTACTGAAGTAACAAGTAACGACCGTTCAAGCAGACAAGTTGCAAGATCATGTCAGCGGTCGCCGAGATAGCACAGCACAATGCGATATTTCGCTGAATCGTCAGGAAATACCTTAATATCGCCGCACCCAATGGTAAAGGTACATACAAGAGCGTTATCATTATCAATATTGTCGCTGTCTATAGGTAGACCCGGTGGACAAGAAAAGTCTGTGCCACTCTCCGACGGCGATAGCAGAATAAATACTACGCTATATCGGGAAGATGCATCAATAGCTGTATTAAATTTACCATTTTAAAGATCCTTTATTAAATAAATTATATCAAAAGTTACAGCTGTAATATGATAAAGCTAATAAATACAAATAAATTACAAAATAAAGGTTCTTAAGTGGTTTTTTTTAGCCGTTGAGTGAACGTGCATGGGACGTGCATTCCCGGAAAACGTGATAGTAGCCCGTGTGCTCCAGAAGAATGCCGCACTGACCTCTGCCCAGATAGTGGAGCCGACCGAAGTCATCGCAGCTGATGTATCCGTCTCGGTGGCAGTCCTGCAGAACAACAGTTTAAGTCAAATAGATAAGCGGTGAAAATGGGACGAACGTTTAGAAAATAACTTTTGACTTCACTAGCCCAATGATAATCGTAAATGTGCGACTTTTTTTATCCCTAGAGCAAATGGTTGAGCCGACTGATGTGACACTGCGTTCGAACGCTAGGCAATTTTCGGAAAAAAACTTTCTACTTATAAAAACCTATAAAATGTGTACAAATATCTGAACTACTTCCCAAAAGATTAACTTTTTCCTTAGTGTGGCGTAGCGAAGCCCCGTGGACAGCATGTGTAACTGTAATGTTAACACTAAACAGTACTCATAAAAGCTTAAAAAAGAAGTATTTTAATCAATTATAAAATGGACTGTGTGTACTGGACTGCATCTGTAAATGGAAATGGACTTGGAACTTGCCTGGAAATATCTGTCGATGTATCCTTGCCCTGTTTGGGCCGCGCAGTACGGATCTGTCACGCAATCGTAGGTACGCTGCAAACGTAAAATGCACGTGTGCCCGCGTTGGAACACAAATTCCTACACTCACATTACTCTTTCTGCGAGTGTTTGACAAAGTGGATTTGCATTTTGTACACGCATTTTCTCTCGCATGATACCTATATTGTTTAAGGTATATGATGATACACAACCAGTATAAATACCTAAGAGTACCATTCCAAACGCTACATCCACAGAGTCCAAACAACTTTAGGGAGGTGTCACTGTGTACTGCATGATTCACATTGTAATGATTTAGTGTAAACACGTGTGAATACACCTAAGCTATTCCTTTATTGAGTTTGCCATTTAACCAGTGTCACAGCCAGAGGGAAAGAGAGGAGGGTTACGTCGTCCCGGCTCCAAAGAGTTCCAACTGTTTGCTTGAAACGCAAATATTTGCTTCAAAATATGACCTTGATCGAAACCCCCCATTTTTTTCGGTGTTGGTTTTAAGACCAAGAGGCAAGAGTCGACCTCATAACACATGAAATTACATGTCACGTATTGGATGACCAACCGTGGCTCAAGACCTCCATGGCTACCTAATTATAAATTTTGAATTCCATCTTAAATGCTTGATTTTTTGTTTAGTTGGCAACGAAAATTACTATTTGGAAAAATTGCATGGATTTCTCATACGCGGGTGGACTGCGTACACCCGCGTGTATTGACTACTACAACACCGCGTAGATTTGTGAAGGAATCATGTTGTTCGGGTTGTATCGTCATTGGAAAAGGACTTAAGCCGGTTGTGCCCGTGGAGCTCTTCGACAGGAGTTGGCTACGTCCGGCACTGTCAGGTTCATCGTCATCCTCTTCATCAACCATTCATTCCCTGATGCCATTAGACCAGTTCCACAGGGCCAGTTGTCAAAACAGTGTGTCGTTAACCCCAACAAATCAATAAGTCAATCAACGTTTCTCACGAACAGGACACGATCAGTGGTCACCCATCCGTTATGCCGGAGCCAGTGCGGTGTTGCTTAACTTTGATGTGATCACAAGAGAACCTATGATTCAAACGGCAACTTGCCATACTATTCGGTAATGTAAGTATGTATTGATTTTGTACGGAAAAAACTGGCTAACATATCTGTGGTCCTTCTCGAAAAATCATAATCATTATGTTAAAACCACCGTCATTTTTGCTTATAAATGTCTGGCAGATAATTAAAGAAAAGACGCGCTAAAATACTCCCTAGAGTTCATTCAGCATATTCTGGTTGATATTTCCAGTAAAATCTACAAGGATATGAAATAGTCACCAAGGTAGGCTCAAGGAAGAAAAAATCAACAAATCAACAATCAACAATCAACTATCAACAAAACAACAATGCCTGAAACCAATTTCCGTTGTATGCAGCTACAATCTACTGTCTAGATATATTGAACTAACTCCTAATCAACTGTCTTCTTAAAAATTAAAATATAATCAACATTCAATCAAACCTTTTACCCAACAGATAAAATGCAAACAAACACCAGATAATGAATTATATGCACAAAAACCGAGTCTATGATTGCATTGATGAGTTTGAATGAAACATTTGCTGCTCACCTCCACTTCGAAACCGATGATCTCCGTGCAGGACAGGGCAGCCAGCATCCACCCAGTAGCCCAAAGAGATGATAAATGGACCACGCAGGTCCCCGGTGCACCCGATGGACATCGTACAGTTGCTGGTGGCCTCGCAAATGCACCTCAAACAAATCTCCGGAATCAACGGCCTCTGTCTTGGACGATATTTCGGCTGCTGGTTCGCAACTGGAATTTAGAAATAACATCCTGTTAGCTCATTGATAACTAAAACACAAGCGACTCCTAAAAGCAATCCCAAAGTGAATAAGAAAACTGAATATCTGGATGTAATAACATTTAGCTATAGTGACGGGCTACCAGGTTACCTCCCCAAAAACGACCCCAGGGGCGTACAGATACTATAATATAAAGGAAGCTGTCGATTAAGTATTTGGAAGACGCTCATTCCTCACACGACCTAAATTTTGTTACTACCAAGTACCAACCCCCTTGGCATTGCTACATTCAAATTGCTATTCAAATACTAACATGGACCCAATGCTGAAATGATGATTTATGCAGATGCTATAATCTCAGCATCAAAATGAATGTGCAATCATTTTATCTGCAGCTATTTTCTCCACATGAGCTCAATGGCCTCTTTAGAATTGAATCATGATAAATACAGATAAGTTTGTTTGGAAATGCTGATTAGTCGGAATTAAATAAACGAGTCAGTAAAACCAAACCACCTCAGACCCATTTCGCAAAATTTAGCCCATCCGATGAATCAGCCAAGGTCCTTCGCGGGTAGAATTAGAGCAGGTCCGGTGAAGCAGGGCAAGATTACACGGAATTATTGAATCCTTCTCTTTCTGCTGATAATTGAAGTGAATCGACCAAAGTTAAATCCGCTACCAGGCCATCCCACGAATGAGCAGGTATCAGGAATCAACACTGCGAGTTGTGCCGATACTTTATAAATGTTTGATGTTCAGATATCGCCATGACGTATATGGCGTGTCCATACGACAGAGACCACGCTTTTGGCGCAAATCCCCAAAAGTCAATAAAGATGTCAGTCTTCATTCACAATCTGAAAAAAAGTTGGTACCTGAACATCTTAGCACTAAAATTAAGTTAATTGAGAACATACAGATCATCTAATATATATCTAATATCTAATCTAATCAGATAATCATCTAACGAGTAATCTAACTATGAGGCTAAACTGCAACGGGATAAGTGCAAAAGCCCCGTTTTTAACTCGGGCATAGTATAATTTTATAAAGTTCCTCATAGATATAAGAAATTCGAACATATTTGATTGTTTTATTGATATTTTCAACTGTAAATTATATGCAATGCAATAAATAGAAATAAAATAAAATCGTGTACTTTATTGCAACCTGCAAAACGCCCATCACGGTGCATACCAATCTCAGCATTACTATTCACAGGAATAAGTTTAAGAGTAAAGACTTGTTGTGAAAATAATTAACATACGTTACAAGCTAATGGTGGTCCTTGGACTAGGAGAACTACACACTTTGGGGAAGTGTCATTACAATTACACGTGAGATTAAAAAACATAGCACGATCACTAATAATATGTGGCTCGATCTCACGCCCGCTGGAGTCCAGGAAACGATCACTCGTACATCGTCACATGGAACATTTTACAGGACCTTTGTTCTTCACGCGGTACCCGTCCTTTTTTGTTAAAAAAATTATCGCCTTTAATTATTTGTCTTTCTGTTGGTCATACGCCAGATTTAGGTTCACATCATGCTACTCGATGGTATGTTCCGTGTTGGAAACACCGGTTCTCGTTAGATCACCGAGGTTAAGCAACACTGCGCTGAGTCAGGTATTGTATGGGTGACCATCATACACATGACCAGTTCTGTTCGGGAGAGGGGTTAGAGGGATGAAAGTTAGTACAGCAACTGTATTCGCCTTTCTTATCGACCTCTCGACAGCACGGATTTGTGGAGGAATCCTGCTGTTCGCGTTGTACCGTCCTTCGAAAGGGACGTTAAGCCGGTGGTCCCCTTGGTGCTCTTCGACAGGAGTAGGCTACGTGCCGGCACCGGGTTTTCCCTCCTCCCTTTCTAGGCTAGGTTAGGTTCATCATCATCCTCATCATCATCATCCACTCATTCACCGACGCCATTAGACCAGTGCCGCATGGCCAGATGTCAAAACAGTGCGTCGTTAAACACCACAAATAAAGAAATGGTATGTTCGATGTAAATTCGAAAATAAGTTGTAAAATGAAACAATCAGACCTGCGTTTGGGACTAAACTTGAGCACTGTATACTGATTGCATGTAATAATAAGTAATTGTGCATTAAATGACCAATTAACAGTGTGGGATAAATTTTGTCGGAATATTTGTCGTGATCCCGATCTCCAGAACAATTTGCCCAACACAATGCATCACGTTTTTCCGATAAATAATTACGGACGGATATGTTAACTCAATGGTACCAAGTTTAATCACTGTTTCATTGCAGACTAATTCTTATCCAGTTATTTTGAGATGCTTTGTTTGGATCACGATTCATTTACCTGTGTGGCCCAATAGACGGAGGACATACCACGATTTTTGGATCTCTAGGTGTATATAATTAAATATAACAAGAGCAGACAATACGCATGCCTATAGTCGTCTAGAAAATGTGTACATAATTTCTCCCTCAGAGACTGGATAAAATGACAAATCCCTCTTGCCGACAATCATAAGTGAACGACCTTTCATAACGCGTCCTCTAAATTTGTCTCCACAAGAGAAAATAGTATTTCACAAACCTAAAAACAAATAATATTTATCATAATAAAGACTAATTTTATTTTTGTATGTTTTTTTTTGTGGCGGTATATTGTTGGAAAACCTAGGGCCGCTTGTAAAAAAAACCATTGTCTATGGCCGCCTGGGTCCGACATCTGGGGCCAACTTCACATCAGTCCGGACACCTGTAAAAATGGAGGTTCGGAGCGAGCGGGTTTCTCTGGAAAGTGAAATTATTGAGCTGAAGAAACAACTTATTGCCAAGGAGGTAGAGTTGATGCAGTTTAACAGCTTGTCACACAAATCTTCTGCAAATTTAGAAGAGATTAGGCTTTCAAATCAAGATATAGCGAGATTTAGCAGACAAATAATTATGCCTGAAATTGGAATGACAGGTTAGTTCGTTGGCGGTAAATATTCAAAAACGTATATTTCGTGAATGTATTACAAATCTCAACGCTTGCAGGTCAGCTCTCCCTGAAAAAATCATCGGTGCTAATCGTCGGTGCAGGTGGCTTGGGTTGTCCAGCAGCCTTATACTTGGCTGGTGCAGGCATCGGTCACCTCGGTATTGTTGATTATGATGAAGTTGAAACTAGTAATCTCCACCGACAACTTCTTCACACCGAAGCTAGCATCGGCATTCCAAAGGTTCAGTCCGCAGTAATTGCATTACAGAATCTGAACAGATCTCTTGATGTGACGCCCTACCATGTACAATTAGACAGCAAAAATGCAATTGACATCATAAAGAATTACGACGTTGTACTTGATGCAACAGATAACGTTGCAACAAGGTATCTTCTCAACGACGCATGTGTCTTGACCAAACGGCCTCTTGTGTCTGGAAGTGCGCTAAAGTTTGAAGGTCAGCTGACTGTTTACAACCACGAGAATGGACCGTGCTACCGATGCATTTTTCCCACGCCACCTCCGCCTGAAACTGTCACCAACTGCGGAGACGGAGGCGTTTTGGGAGTTGGTAGGTTGGAATACACTTCTGTGTATCACCGCTTCTTTTGGATAATATTTTTCTTATCAGAATCGAAATTTCTTTGCTTATCGATATTATAATCTTATCAAAATACACATCAAGCCTTTCCTGTAAAAGCCCTTGCTAGTAGCCTAACAAGAACGTACCTTCCCATGTTGATCCTAGTCTAAAATTGGCACCTATTAGGTCACCCATATTTTTTGATACAAAATAACAAGATTGTGGTTTGGACCCTGTCCCCATATTCCATGTTGATGACATAAGGGCATGGAATTATGACGTGCCTCTGCTTGTACTTGTCACTTTAAACTTCCTTAATAAATTCTCCCCATTATTTCTGCCTAGTGTTAATCATGTTTACTTAAGCCCTGCATAGCATTTGTGGTATTTGCTTTATCTTAAGCAGTTATTTGTATCCCTGGTACTACTGTCTGTAGCACCGTATTAATTAACCCAAGCAGTAACTCCGACATTGAGTAGCAGTGTTAATAAGAACAATTTCTGGTAAATCTGGCTCCAGTAATTTATTATTCAATTGGTTGCTCTCTCCTCACTGCACTGTGATGATCAACTGAATCTTAGGTGGTTTTCTTGAAAATGTAACCATTGTAGCACCTCCGTAACATCAGATACTAGTGGTCCAGAAATCAACAAACTCTAGCAGTAATAATCGGCCATTCGAGTCAGGGTTATTTAATACCACCGGTTGTATTATGTAGCGGCATGGTAGCACCGCCAAATGGCCGCTCTAGGTAAGGTCCCTGAATTATGCTTGAAGCTTACCAAAATATAATACCCATCACGGCCAGCCTTCACCAACATCTCTAGTTAACGTTGACTGATTCTATACAACAACCCACCGAACTTGTGACTTGTTCCTCAGTCCCAGGTGTCATCGGCACGCTGCAGGCGCTAGAGGCGATCAAGATCGTGACACGCAGCGCTGGAATTCTCAGCCAACGCTGGCTCGTGTTTGACGGCGCCGACTGCTCATTCCGCAACGTGAAACTCCGCCCCCGACGAGCAGGGTGCGTGGCGTGCGGGGACACACCAAAAATTGCACCGCTCATGGACTATGAGGCATTCTGTGGAGCCAAGGCTAACGACAAGGTGTGGTGACGTTTATTTTTTAAAATTTAAATACACATTTTGGCATTGAACCATGTTTAATTTTTAACTACAGTGTTTAAAATGTCGGGACATACCAACATATGAAAATTGTTATGCTGAAAACTCGTAAAATATAAGGAAAACAAACAGTTAAACATTAAACAATGGTTGCTATTTTATTGTTATCAACATTATAACCGTCTCAAAAATTGATGCCCAAACGGGGACTCGAACCCTGATCTCTACCTATCGCGGGTGGAATCAAAATCGATCAAATCAAAAGCAAAATCAAAAATCATAATCAATCGTCTCAAAAAGCCAGTGTCCAAGTAGCTCAATGGTTTAGAGCAACACCCGCGATAGGTGGAGATCGGGGTTCGAGTCCCCGTTTGGGCATCAATTTTTGAGATGGTTATAGTGTTGATAATAATAACATACCCCGCGCATTGCAAGCGTTTGCAATTTAAATAAGATTTCATCCTAATGGTTGCTATTGGCCCAAAGATTGAGGCTTCAAAGTGGCAATGAAAGATCTTTGGTCGGAGATGTTGTCTTTGTCCCTGGTTTGCATATTGGCTTAGTTGCAAATTTTCCCTGCTTCGCTTCCCTTCCATCCCATCACTTGCTGGTTTGAGCTTCGACTTGTAAAACACAAGAAAATAAAAAATATCTGCATCTAATGCCAACCCTCCTAGATACTCTGAGTTGCTAGATACTCGTTCATGTACAAGTCACCTCGACCTGTTCTCTTTTGGAGATCTTTCATCCTAATCTGCAAGGCTAGTCTGCCTGGATAGCTCAGTGGGTAAAGCACCGTGACTGGCAAGGGAAGGTCCCGTATTATTATCCCTGTTTGGTTGCACATTTTTCCAGCTTTGCTCCCTTTCCACTGCTTCACATATCCAAATATGTAATAATTTCCTTTGAAAAACGTCCAATATTTGGTATCGAACCTTTGGTTCCCTAGTTTTTATGATCTTGAAGCTGATACCCTTCTTCAACTATAGACACTCTACCTCCAAATCAATTGTTTCAAGAGGCTGTGTGGTTTATTTGGTCTCCGTCCCGCCAGGATTCCTCGGTGACCCTGCTTTCGTCAGCCGATCGCGTCTCGGTGGCCGAGTACCAACAAGTGGCCGAGCTCCAGACGCCCCATCTGTTGCTGGACGTGCGTTCTGAAATGGAGTTCACCATCTGTTGCCTGCCTGGTGCCGTCAACGTCCCCATGGAAATGCTGGACAAGGACGTCGATGGCTTGTGGGTTAAGAAAAGGCTTGCTAGGGAGCGTACGGAGGGCGGGACTTATCCAGGTGAGTCGACTTTCACCTGGGTTTGGAGTGGTAGTTTTAATTTGAGCATCGATTGGTGACAAAAGAGCCGTCCCTGTTCCGTCCAACAGCAACGACGATAGGCTTACGCTCTCATGATTGCCTGTTGCCAAGAGTGACTTGTTGCATGCAGATGGCAAATAGCTTTCAGTAAATGAAATAATTGATGGAATTAATAGATATATAGATATGTAGATAGATATATAATGTATAGGTGGATGGAATAGTTAGATAAAGTAGGCATGATCCTAAAAAAAACATAATTTACCAGCTGTTGTTACCATTGATAAATTAAATGCTGATACCATGGGTTGAGAAGGACTTAGCGGAAATCTGATAAATAGCTTTGAAAAGTGCACTTGCAAGTTAATGTTTTGGCTACTGTCTATGTCATTGCAGAGAATATTTAAGAGTTCTTTAAGTTACACTTACCTTCTCACTTTCCTGATCTCCAGCGTTTTGGCTGCCTAATCATACTACAACTGTTTGGTAATTTACAGTGACAACAATTTCTTATTCACTCCTTTAAAGCATATCATGTAGTTTGATTACTTTCCACCGGTTCCAATACATGGCATTTCCTTGCGATTAGCAGTGTTTGTGGTGTGTCGTCGCGGCAATGACTCCCAGAAGGCGGTGGTGAAGCTGCGAGCGAGCCTGTCGGGTCTCGACGTGGCGGTGAAGGACTTGGTGGGCGGACTGCACGCCTGGACTCGAACAATCGACCCTGACTTTCCCATCTACTGAACGGTGGCAAGGTACGATCTGACAATCCTTTGGAAACGGTTGCGTCTTTTTGGGGGTTGTTTCTAAATGTTTCTCTTCTCGGAATTCAGTGAAATCGAGGTGATTTACTTGTGATTGTTAGCAGCCGTATTTGATTTGTATAATGAGTCCCTATGGCAGTCATATCGCATGACTGCAAAATTTCAGACTGCCATCCGAGCGATCAATTATCGGAAAAAAATCAGTGAAAGTTGCTTTTTTGAGAAATGGGTGATGATGTCAAGAAACATCAGCAATTTCCTACAAGTTTTACAACATTTGGAAGGGGTTTCAGCTCAATTTCTCACTTTGTATTGTAGCTGCAGAAGCAGGAAACTAATCCAAGAAAACTAAGGGAACTAACCTTCGTAAAAGTCTTACACAATTTTGTGTTTTGATTTTAACTGCTGGACTTGGATTTGAACCGTTATTGTGCAGCTCTGTTGTTTGACTACATTACGATTTACGTTGCTGCATTCTTCGGGCAGAGTTCAACTTTTTAGATACTGCAATTTATTTAGAACCGATGAGATCTTTGAACCACTGTCGGATGTATACCATTTTGACTGTGAAATGCAGTTGCCGATGTGCAAACAAATGAGATTGTATGTAACATTCTTGTTGTGGTAACAACAAGATTGTGCTGCCATAGACCCTTTGTCTCTGGTGCTGCTAATGATGTGGGTAAAAGGAAAATATTGTAATGAGCAGAATTTTAAATATCCAGATAGGGCACAGTGTGAATCACAAAGTAAAAATCTGGTTGCAAACAAGTAATTTTATTTAAAGGATTTGTTGAAAAACTGAAACCATTTCTATCAATTATCTGAATTGCAATAAAATTAGTTTATGCTGGCTTAATGTAGAATTATTCAAACAACTACAAATTGAAATAACACTTGAGAGAATCACTGAGCGGGCTGGATGCTAGCCCCAGTGTCGCGGGTCCCACGTTGGAAACAGTAATGTGAAGCTCTCGGGCTCCTCTCCCTGCTTCAGCGTAAAGATCAGCGTCTTGCCTTGGCCGCTTTGGCTTGAAAACGATGACAGGTAGTTCTGCAAGCACACAGCGGACAATGAATTCGTGGACGCCTGGTTTTCGATACTACATGTTGATATACATGAAGAATATAACAACCCACAAGAAAAAGGAACAGAAGTGTTTGGAGCAATCACTGGTGGTTTGTTTTGAAATTAAGATCTTTCTATTGTACTTCACTCATTCAAACCAGAATAGTGTGTATCCTTGAAAATTAAGGGATATGTCATAAATCTAAAAATTGTCCCAAGGAGTTCAAACTCCAAAAAAAAAATGTGAAAATGAATATGTTATTTCATTTTTTTATGTAGTTTAAAAAAAAACGATCTATTTAAAATTCAAGGGTCCGAATAGTTAAAACAAGAATATATTCAAGAGTCTAAAAGGTTCACTGGACAATTGGGCCCAAGACTTGGAGAAAAAATTGGCATTTCAGGACCAAAATGTCATTCCATAGTGTCCAGGTTTAAAATATGTTCAGCCTTTAAGAATAAAGATTTTTGAAAACTATGCGACGTTCGCTCGTAATCCTGCTACATACCTCTGCGACGGCGTTGCTCCTTTTCTTTTCGTCATCGTCGGCCTTGGCTCCCACCCAGACGTAGACCTCTTCTCCGGAATCAATCACCATGATGTCGTCCTCGTCAAGGTCAGCCTGCCGGAACTGCTGGATCTCCTCCACGCGGAACTTGCCATTGGCCAAGATACGGCAGTGGAACAGCCGTGGCTCCATCTCCTGGGAAAAGTTCGGACAAGGATGTAGTTGACGAGATTGAACAACGCCATGAGTACTGCAATTTGCTTGTCCGATTTTAGTTACAACGATTATATGGTCAGATACAGAGAAATTGGGACTAAACTTTTTATGGATAAACAAAAAGTTTTATTATGGGCGACTTGGAAAAAAATGGAATTCTTTTTCTGGGAAAAGACTCGGGGAAACTAATGATTGACATCATATAAAATGGTAGTGCCCACCGATGGATTGTAATTTAGCATGCCCAATCTGTTTTTAAATGACAGACCGTAAAATCCAGTTTGTTTCTGTAAAATTGCTACCTGGGTGGGTGGGTCGATGTCTGTGCTGTATGGTCCCTTTCCGCCCAGCGCAGCCCAAAAGTCTTCTGGTTCCCCGCCCTCGTCGATGGCCACTGGCTGCTTCTTGGGCACCAGGCTTGCCGCATTGCGCGCCATCTCCTTCTCGTCCTCAGAGGCTCCCTGCAAATCCAGTCTTGATGGTGCTTGACATTGAAATGCAAGGTTAAAACACCCCTACTTACTGGACAGTGGCTAAATAAGCATGTGATCCGAATGTTGTAAACAAAGATCCGAACTAATATCGTTAAAAGAAATAAATACGAAGATGGAAAAGATAAGAGCAAGTATGAGCATTGAAGCCAGCATCCAAGGAAAGTATTTGTGAAGAGACCACAGAAAGATATTGGAAAGTTCTCTTTCCTAATCCAGATTGCAAAGGAATGGAACTTGCTAGAAGACGGTATCTTGAATGAACAGGAAGATATTAATAAGTTTTGAACGCTTTTAAGTAAGAGCAATTCCAGTAAGAGAAAAAAACTGTCACCAGTAATATGTACTATTTGTAGTAAATTATTATCTAAATAAATGACATCACCTTGATATACAGACATAAATGCTTATTTGAAATCATTATCAGAAAACTCTTTTGGAGTGTATCCAGCACTATGGTCGAGCCATTCAATTATTCCCCAACTTAACAATCGCAATCCCTTTCATCTTGATTGCAAATCGCTGACATTTACTGCAAGTAACAAACTATCCTCACCCACCTTGCCAATCCACAAGAAGGTCTTGTCTGCAGTTTCGAGGATGAAGACATCGTCGGAGCTTAGTGAGGCAGTGACGGCCGGGACCTGCACGGCGCGCACGTCGTATGTGCATGTCCCACGAACTTGGAACATCCGCGTCGTGTCCAAGGCGCCGGCTTCCAGGCTTGTGTGCCGGCCAGTGTTGAACAGGATCAACTTGCCTAGACACGAGGAGCTGAATAGGAATCTATTGGCCGACACGCTAGGAAAACAGCGATTCTAAATCTACTTGGATATTTATCTCTGAACCCGGTGGGATCGAAACAGCTACCATGCGGCTTTTATGCTGAACAACTGTCATTTTGGATTTACCGTGTTAATCCATCGTTCAATGAGTATCATCATAACCCTCACCAGGGGAACCTACCTTTGAAGATGCGCAGGAAATGGCGAGGCTCATTGCCCTGGGTAACTCTGACCTGTGTGGCCTTGCCGGTGAGCTCCTTGTCAATCAGACCAACGTGGAAGGCAGCTGCAGCCTGGTCGTCACCTATGCTTTCCTGGCCCTGCACAGAGCAACATTCAATGCTTAGAAATGTCTTGGGGATGTCTTACTTTTTAGAACTTTTTTTGAAGTTCTGCAAAGATAGTCCTGATATTTTCTGTTTTAGCAGATATTGCTTATTGAGTCCATAAGCAGAATTGTTGGAACAGAATTTGATTTCTGCAATTTTAATAGAGGAAAAATCATGGCATAATATAAAATGGCTTTTTTTTAATGTAGTGTGATTAATTATAACAATAACCAGTTGTAATTGAATCACCAGACTCTCAATAGAATTTTCTCTTCGAAACTTGTAAGATTTTAATGTACCTATGGACTGTGATGTAATAGGATTTTATGACAAGAAGCATATTTTTGTTATTACTTATTGACTCAAATCAAGAACACCCTTATAGCCTACCAGCCAGAAGTAGATGACAAAGTGCTCCTTTCCGTCCTTCTGATAGCCGTACTTGACGAGGTAGCAGTCGCCCCCGAAGAACATCCCGTAGGTTGCCGGTTCGACGGGAACCAGACGGAACGAATCCACACGAAACACAATCAAGTCGCCAGTGCCGTCGTCGGGCATAAACCCATACGAGCAGCCACCGCTACGCGCCAGCTGCTTGATGCGCTGCTCGGTGACAGGCTGGTCTGGTGGCAAGCTGCTCACGATGGCTTGGCGGCGGTAGCGACCGGGTCCAGTCAGCTCGCCCTCGGAGCGCCACGCCTCGAAGTACTGCTTGAAGTCTGGTGGTTCGGCACCCTCTACGATACGCTTGATCTGGAACGATGCGGACGGTCGGAAATCGTTGTGTTGTGATTGCTTGTTGGGGACTGGAGATTGGCTGCTAGGTCTTTGTGAATCTAACTATTAAGGCATAAAGAACATATGGTGCCTGCAAATGGCCATTGCCGATGGTTTGTTCAGTGTCACATATACAGACTAAAATATTAACTGAAAGATAAACCTTAAATTGTATGGTGAAAATCCAACTAAGGGGCTTTTGCTTATGGCTTAACTTCTCCAAACTCTCATGATACAACAAAACAGGACAAAAATACATCAGTGAAATTCTAGAGAGAATGTATCATATGTCGTTTGCAGAGGCCATTAGTGGAAGTATGGAGGCCCTCAACGCCCATAATCTGGCTGAATTACTTAGGTCTGGCTAGGTCAGGACTTGAGACTAAGTTCTGAATGGCAGCTAGCCAGTTCTCAGCTGTGGTACCTGTGTCCACGGCGGGTACTTTTTTGTGGAGAGGAAGTCCTGTGCGCGACGGATGGCCTCCCGCTTTTCCTCGGCTGTCGCGTTCTTGCCGATCCACGCAAACAAGCCGGCCGACACTGTATCCAAGATGAACGAGTCCTGCGGGAAATTAATGTCTGCATAGTCAGGCCAAGCCAATATTGCAGCCCCTGATGAGATCTCGTCTCAAGAGAAAATTAGCAGAGTTGCAACACTGCATCTATCAAAATTCCGCCTCTTTTGATTCAAGATTGGCAGTTTGGCACAGAGAAAGATATTAAAAATAAGGAAACTGTTGAGTCCAATTCCAGGCAAGGTTCCTTGCCTAATTAATGCTTGTGCATTTTTCTGTTGGCTTAATATGGCCCACCATAACCCGTGGCAAAAACCTACTGACCAAATATTTGTATTTGTATTTGTACAGGATATCCTATCTTACATCAACTTCATGCGTTATTATCCTTGACGTTAAATGCACAAGATCGTCAGTGCATGAATAGTCGATCGTCTCAGGTTCTAGGCGCAAGGTTGCAAGAGGTAGAACCTTAAGGTAGAACTGCACTCACGTTGGTATCTAGCAGCGTCTGGTCGAGGGGGCGTTCGCCGACCTTGGAGAGCTGCATGGCGCCGCTGGCGTCGCTAACCCTCCAGAGTGCAACGGCGGTCTGCAAGTTCACTTCAAAGCTTTCGTCGTCGCCACCCTCCGTGTCGTCGGCTACTTCCTCCGGCGAGCCGGAGCCCAGGCGTTCGAAGAACTCGCCCACCTCGGCCTCAGTCGACGACTCGTCTGCATGTTCGGATGTGACACGATAGGGATCAGCAGGAGGCAGTTGGGGGCAGTTAGGGGCAGTTAGAGAATGTCAAGTCAGAAAGTGTTCCGGAATTCAATGCCTTGGGTATCTGCAGGGAAATGGTTGATCTTGAAAATTATCTTCACTTAAATTGGGTTTCTTACTTTTTCGTATTCAAGGTTGAACTGATTTCCACTAATCTTCCCGCCGCGTCCAAAACGCATATTCCAACACTAATACCGCAAAACCAATCAATTAAATTTCTTTATTTAAACGTGTATCACTTTTACAGGACTTGAGCATGGCAACAAATAAAATGCGAGTGCGTTGCCAGTAAATGCAAGGGTAATGCTAAATGTTTTAAAACTATGTCCAAGATTGGAGAACACAAGCAAGTCAGCGCAGTGGAATAGATTCATAGCATAATGTTGAACGGTCTAACATCAGTGACATAGTTCGACACGGACCTGCTGTCATCATGGATGTGTAGGAATCAACCAATCATGCACCACGCTTGCACTCGGGGGACAGTTGAGACATCGGCGTCACGCCACCAGCTTTTGTACCAACAAATGTCTACACTGCACGGCGACAAACCCTAGTGCCCAACACGCAAAACTTGTGACATGTTCCCTCGTTTTCCAACTACCGCGATATCGTTGAGCGGACCTAGAGTTCGTTCACATACTCTGGCTCAGACGCCAAATATGCACCGTACGGTTTAGCGTGTTGGAAACACCTCTTCTCGCGAGATCACTAAAGGTAAGCAACACAGAGCTGGGCCAGGTATTGGATGGGTGATCATCAAGCACATGACCAGTTCTGTTTGAGAGAGATGAAAGGTAGAACAGAACTTCATGTACATTTCTTATCAACCTCTCGACATCATGATTTGTTGAGGAATCCTGTTGTTTGCGTTGTACCGTCCTTCGGAAGGTACGTTAAGCCGGTACCTTGGTACTCTACAACAGGAGTAGGATACGTGCCGACACCTAATTTCTCTTTATCCCTTCTAAGCTAGGTTAGGTTCATCATCATCCTCATAATCATATACTCATTCTACCAGTGCCCAGGGCGCGTTAAACCTCATAAATAAAAAAATTAAGCCAAATGTGCGTTTCGCTCCCAAGATTGATTGATTGATTTGTGGTGTTTCACGGCGCACTGTTTTGACATCTGGCCTTGCGGCACTGGTCTAATGGCGTCGGTGAACGAGTGGATGATGATGAGGATGATGAGTAACCTAACTTAGTCTAGAAGGGAGGAGTGGAAACCCGGTGCCGGCACGTAGCCTTCTCCTATCGAAGAGCACAAAGGGGACCACCGGCTTAGCGTCCCTTCCGATGGACGGTAAAACTCGAACAGAAGGATTCCTCCACAAATCCATGCTGTCGAGAGGTTGATAAGCAAGGCGAATGAAGTTGCTGTACTAACTTTCATCCATCCAACCTCTCTCCCGAACAGAACTGGGCATGTGTATGACGGTCACCTATCCCATACCTGACCCAGCGCTGTGTTGCTTAACTTAGGTGATCTCACGAGAACCGGTGTTTCCAGCACGCCACACCGTTCGGTCGCTCACTCTTAAGAGGCGGACTATTTCGCCACATCCAATCACGTTTTCTGTTCCGACGTCAGCAAACAAATTTGCTGCGACCCGGAAAGTTTGGCGTACCTAGAATGTTGACCGTAGACCTCCCCGAGTGATCCTGATCCCGGATCTGATTGGCGGCGCTGATGGCCTTGATGCGCTCCATACGGGAACTGTTAGCGCCAGTGTAGATATAGATCTCCTTGCCGACGTCCAGGATGAAGCAGTCGCCCTTATTCATGGAGGAGACGTTGAGCTCGACCTGGCGCACGCGGACGTTGCGTTTGCCCTTCACTTGGAAGAGACGCTTCTGCACGGCGTCGCGGTCGACATGGTGGAAGCCACTGGCTACGCCGCCAGTCAGGTAGCGGATGCCTGCAAAGGAAATCACCAACCAAACGGTCAAGGGTTGGAACGGTCTGGAAGTCACAATTAGCAAGAACATTTTGACTTCTGTCACGTAATTTTTTCACCTCGAGCTTTACTTTAGAAGCGTTGACAAGGGCCACGATTTTGGGGAACGCTAGAAAATGTGTCTTTGTTGATGCAATATTGTACCAGTGCCAATGCACTACTGAAATTAAATTCTATCTCTACTATGGTGCATGCATCTATATGCACATGAATCAACACCCTCGCAACGCGGCTGCCAGACAATCTTGTCACCATCGGTGGAGCGTGAACGGCGTCATCGTGAATGATCGTGAGTCACCACAATCTCGTTTCTAATCCCGTTGTACGTGCTTCGAAGCGACGGGTGCACGGATAAGTCGTACTGAGTCTGAGCAAACAATTGACCAGTATCGAAATAAACTTGTGACATCGATGAATCGCAGCGCATGCTAAGATTGGGTCTCCCTTTGGCAGACTGTCTGCAACTTTTTGATACATATAGACAAGGTACGGGTACTGGAGACAACTGACCGGTCGGGAAGTACGAGAGGAAGAGTGCAGACTCGTGTTCGTGCACCTCGCGGTGTTGCACAGGCCCGCCTCCCAAAGAGTCGTCCAACTGCACGGCCATGATGGCTGCCGCCCCCGACTCGTCCTAAGGGAAGACATTTATATCAACCGAGTCCTGGAACTCGCAATCTAGTCCTTGACTCTAACGGCTTGTGCTGTCGAGTGTCAACGAATCTTTCTTATGATCTCGACTGGGCCACGGCTGGGCCCCTAGATTCTCTCTTCCTAGATTCTCTTCTTCTCTTCTCTCTCTTCTTTCCTCCCTCTCTTTCCCTTCCTAGATTCCCTCTTCTAGTAGTTTCTCAATTCTTCATTAATCGCCATCCTATGACGACAGCTATTCCCGGTATTTGCAGTGATATTCGAGAATATTCAGTACTTACACTGGTGGTTTCGTTCCCTAGCCAGAAGTGGATGTCCCATCGTAGGTGCTTGCCTTTGGAGTGGATCACCCCCTTAGTCTGCAAAGGAGAGAACCTTATGAAGGTATGAGCCGATCGGGGTTCAAGTCAGGGGCCGGTCTCGGTCCGGTTAATGCCGGGAACTTACGCTCAGAACTATGTACGAGTCCCCCGTGTAGAACTTGCCGTGGTCGTTTTTCGGGTATTTCACCGGGATGAAGTTCTGGAAGCAGGGAATCGTGTTGCATTAATTGAGCCGATTTGACGACGGGCCCTGCGGGACTGGGCAAATCGATACAGTGAATAGGTATTTGAAGTGGCCTACATGGGTAAACAATAAACTCTTGTGAAAGAGCACCATGAAGACCGCAGGCGTAAAATACGTCCCTTCCGAATGACGGAAAAACTTTAACTTCAAGATTTCTCGTCTAAACTTTTTTGTCTCTGCTCGCTACTACCAAGAGGCTAGTATCAATTGGTGACTATGGAGAGTGAAGCTGTTGCGGCAACTTCAATCCCTGCAATAATTGTCCCGGAAAGAATCGGTTTTGGTGGACAAAATATATCCCAACATCTGACCGATCCCAGTATTGCTTAACATTGGGACCTCTCTACAACCGGTGTTCCCATTTTCACACGTGGTGCATTGACATTTAACCGCATATTGATCGACTTAATCTATGGCAACAACATGTGAGTGACAATATGTCATATCAGAATATTTTGGTGCGATAAAATGTGGTGTGCCTTGTTGAGTTTCTAGATTATGCTAATCCGCGGCGACGTGCAGTGATAGTGAAATAATTATATTATTATTTAACAGTCTTTACAAGGCTCACTTTACTTAGCGCCGTTGCAAACAACTAAGGAAGCTAGAAGGTAAAGTAGAGGTATAATGTTTGGTAATTCGACGATAAAGCAAGGCCATGGAAATGTACCACTTTTAATTGTTTAGTAAAGAATAAACCGAGGCAAGTTGCACCGGCGTGCAAATAATGTTTTGAAACATATAAATTGAACATTTTGAAGCGAATATTGCTAGTTTTAGCTACAAATCGATTTCCTTCCAGGTCAGAATGACATTTCCCATCCGAAAATAGAATGACACCGTTGAGTTACTCTCAATCTTTCTCGCAATAAGCGGCGACCCTCATCTACGCCCTCCACGGGCCTCCCTTCGGCTCACCTCTATCCTCCAAATCTCGAGCCCCGGCTCGACACCGGCGTCCACAAAAGCGGGAATCATTCCTGACGGCGTCACCGCGTTGCCAGAGTAAGCGTTCAGGTGTCTACCAGCCACTGTCCCCAAACTCTAACTGCGAGCTGCCACTTTCGTGCCTCATTCCTCGTCAACGACGGTGCCATGCAGGCTTTGCATGCAGGGTACGCCGACGACAGCGACGATTAGAGGCACGAAGGACGCGATAGTGGGACGTTGTGAAGGTACCCTTGCTACGGTACAGCGCGACTCTTTGTTATGACATTGGCGCTTATCAAAGTAGGGAATGGCACTCTCTTATCATCTGAGCTTTATTTCGAAACTGATTATAGGTCATAATCGTGTGATAGATAGTTTAAATCAAACTGTTTGTTTTTATGTTATGTTAATGACTTAGAGTGCCATGCTTAGATCCAAGATAGATTAGTGAAAGCTGATAAAGGACACGCAGGAGATGACAAAATGGATCCAACACGAATTAATGATAAACACACACAAACACTAATTAAAAACGAATTGTCTTTTTTGATTTCCAACACATTTAAATGATTTGTATTATTTGTTTGATATTGTCACGCAGGACATATCACTAGACCAGCGCTACACTTTGCAATCGCACTGAGCATCGGTTTGAAGCGCAGTTTTGGTCAGCTTGTAGTGGACGTCTGACAGATTGCGAAGCTTTTCCGCGGCCAGTTCCGGAGTTAGATCGCGTTGGGCCTGCGCTAGCAGCTCGTATCTGGAACAGTTCCCCAGGTCTGTTCAACAGAGGACGCGACCAAGTGGTTTGTTCGTGCGTGGTTTTACTGACTTACCCGACCATGAACTTCTTGATAGTGGCCGAGCGAAGGAGCGGCGGGTAGTAAACTCCGTGGAACACCCAGTGATCGTTGTCCTCAGCCAGCCGTGGCCCAGTTGGCGCTCCTGTAGACAGGCAATGCAGGGAAATGTTCTCAAAGCTAAGCCAACCTTTGACCAGCTGGAGGACCATGGCACAATTCCTGTTTCTATCGTTTATTTTTTAAATTTTTTTTAAGAAAGCTTGCACCTGGAATTTTAAGCTTATTATTTTTATTATTCAATCTTTATTGTAACAGCTAAACAAACCTACAAGCACACAATCTAACGAGCACACTGAAACTTACAAAATATAGCACCAATCAGTTGATATCTACTTCTTTATTACTTAAGCATGACTAAATGTTTTATTGCTGTCTTAAATTCTCTTGCACTAAATTTAGCGGCCACTACAGCAGAAAGGAAAGCCAGCATTTCGGGAAGAACTCAACAGAACTTTTACAGGAAATGGAAAAGAAAGCAGAAAAAACTTTCTTGCAAATATTACAAAAACAAAACTGATGAAAGATTCACACTCCAAAACTGACAAAAGCCAGCCGATTCCTGCAAACAGCATTTTCAAACAAGCACAAGACGCTGATTACAGTAGTGACGTACCGTGCCAGCCCATGGAGTACGGGAACGACGTGTGAAAGAGGTTGTCGTACTTGGCGGTCAGCCGCTTGATGATATCTGCGAGGCTCTCTTTCTGCGCTGCGTCTAGGTCGGTGAACCTGCGAACGTGTGATCGCGGAAGCAGCATCGTCTCGTACGGCCAGACGGCCCAAAACGGGACGACAGCCACCCAGTGGTTGTTGGAGGTCACCACCCGCACCTGCCACAAGCCATAGGGTACAAGCTTGTACAGAGTGTGCACGGTTTTGTCTCATTGTCTCTATCGGAAGGCACAAAGAGTTTTTTTCACTCTCCACCCTGGAGATGCCATTTTTTAAATTAATGTGAATTGCAAAAAAAATCAATGAATTCATCTCGCAACCTGCACGGCAATGTCATGCTGGGGCTAGCAGTGCATACTCCTTGCTATACTTAAGCATGGCGCGGTGCTGCCATAAGCAGCGTTACCCTCCCCCTCCCCTTCGGTCCAGCCTGATGCCGGGCGTCGTGCACGGTATGACCACCATCGCACATGAAAAGCGTTGATGCTTATACACAGGTGAAGGCGCACGCAAGAAAATATGGACTCCCGGTGGAAGTCATCTTTTAAAATTTGATTTAAAAAAAAATGGAAAAGTAACTGCCGCTGAGACATTTCTGGGAGCAAATAAAATTATTTAGTTTGGAAAAGTAAACATTGAAAAAAATATTCGGTTTTATGTATTGAAGATGTATGGGAAGGCACTGCTTACCCTGCCTACCATTGACTGCACGCCCCTCATTTATTTTGATAAGAGCAGTTTTTGAGCTAGGTTAAAACTTTGTGTTGTTTTCTGATAAGAGTAATTGTTTATTCCAGCTTGCCTGCAGCCTGATAAGGGCATTATCACTATGGCTGGGGTAATTTTTATGGGTCAGGGATAGTATTTTGAAAATGGTCAAGTCCTAGTAAGTTTTGCTGATAGTGTGGCATTGACATGATATTATACGATACTTTTGTCTGGATAAAACATAATGAAGAACATAATATCTCCAAATTGCTGTTTGACTAACAAAGTACATGAATCGCATGGTTAATATAATCTGCTACGAATGCCAGCGCTCAATTTCTTTATTTCAGTACAATAACACAAGAGTCTGGCTCAGTTTTTGTAATGTCTTTCAGTAGATTTAACATCGATACCCTATTTTGAGCACAAAATTATCTACGGGGAGCTGGGGACGGCTGTATAACCAACGAACGCAATAACTACGTACCTTCTGGTCGATCTCACGCTGCACATAGTCCATGAGCAGGGGTCGCCCGTGCTGGCGCAGGTACTGGCGCTGGCAGTCGTCCTTGAGTCGTGGCTCATTTGGGAGGTATGACGACGCCCACACCTGGCAATGCGGGTGAGGGTTTGAGCAGCCATTCACTGCACCCTTATTCTCGAAGATCTGCACCCAAACAAACTTCTTGCCCAGGTCAGCGGTCTCCTCGACCCATCTGAAACGGTATGTGCTGGGATGTCAGGATGCATTTCATGTGAGAATTAAAACTGTGGTTTTCAATCACAAAGACAATGTAAGATACATGTTTGATTACTGACAATTAATCACATTGAATGAATAGTTAAATGTTACGTATTTGTTGGCCATGACAGTGGCAAAAATCAACAAGTTTCATTCAAATTGCTTATTGGCATTGTCAGTCTTGATCTACAAAGTCGATCTCCAACTGTAAAGGATTCTGGAAGATGTGAAGTTTTTTAATGAGCTCATTAAAAATTTTGCTCTATTACCACTGGAGGAAATTTTTTGGTTGCTTGATTTTATATTTTTAAGTTGTAAATAAAAGCACAAAAAAAAAGGTTTTTTGAACGGGCAACGTACCTGTCTATAACGGCAACTATCTCCGGCACGGTCATCAGAGGCAGTGTGATGTTGGATTTTGGGTGGAAGCAGATGACGCGGCACGTGCCCTGGGCCCCTTCCATCCGGAACAGCGGGTCTGTGCCAGCTGCTGGACTCGGACAGTCTTCCAGCAGCGCCGGGAAATCGTTGATGAACGAAAATGTCGACTCGTACTTGGGGTTCACCTACAAGAGCCATACTCTAGTTGAAGACATGACTTTAATTGAGAAAATTATTCTGTCAACAGGTTGGAATGCACATCAAAATTTATTGACATTGATTACAAGCAAATGACTTTTTTCATTTAAATGAATGTTTGCAATTGAGTTACAGCCTTAGTTACAATTTAAATCACTACGTAGAAACGGTTCTCCGAAACAACCATACCTTCCCATTACCACGCACAGCTCCGGGACATAACGGATTCTTTGAATCGAACTCTGGGATTTCCTCCTCAACGACAGGCTCCACTTGCCCACTCCAGGGCCTCTTCATGCGATGGGGGGACACCAGAACCCAATCCCCTCTTAGTGGGTTGAATCTGACATGCTGATGATCTACAAGAAGGATCACATGTTTAGCAGAACGTAATTTGATGTCTTAATGACTTGAAGGTAAGGTTAATGTTGTGTATACTCACCTTCAGGATCGAAAGACATTTTAGTTTTATGCCTCACGAGTTCTGAACAGATAAGATACTTGTGGGTTGCTATAGGTACTAGAAGATAGCAATCATAGGCACTTCAATATCAGTAATTGCTTTAAAAAGATATTTTCTTTAAACTTTGATTGACACTATCCATAAATAACTTTGCTGATCTTGAAGACTTTACACTAAGGTGTATCTTGCTAATACATTTGCTAACATGAGATGCTATGATTTAAACATTTCTACAAGTTTCACTGTAATACCACTCACTACTTTGACTCTTGAAGGAGCACATGGTGTACACCTAACTTTGTTGGTTATACATGGCCAGCTGGTCTTTGGGCCAGCTGGTTTTAATCAATATTCCCATGTGATCCCATGCTTGTCCAACTTTCAAGGTGATCTACATTCAAATCATAGGCGGGCCATATTAAATTGATCCGTACGATTTCAGACACAAACATTTAACAAACCTACATTTTTCGGAATTCGGTCATTCATCTGCCCTTTACTAGATTTCTCCTGCACAAGAAAGACAAGTTTCGTATAATCTTGTAGATCCTGGATGTGTTTATGGATCTAGCAATAATAGCATTTATAATAGGCACACATAAACAGAATACAGGTTATCACCTAAAAATTTTTTATTCAGTCAATTCAAAAGGCTTTGTAAACATACCTACCAACCAGGTAATGAAGTATAAAATTCCGAAAACAAGCTAAACATTCCAGTGAAAGCAATATTTTAAAAGCAATGTGTTAACACCTCTAAATGCACTTCTTATTTCCATCGCTCCATGTTCACACACTCAACTCGCGCAGAGCGTTAATATTTTTTCTAATGTCTTCGTACAGCTGGAGGGACTGAAAGTAAGACACAGTTTAAAACTTTCTGCTTGTCAAAACAGAAAGGTATTTCATATTTCAAATAAATCAGTATTCGATTAAGATTTCTTGATTTTGATCATACTTCACACCATGCAAAATTGGTGAGTAAAACCACATTCAAACTAAGTAAAACTATTCCATCACAAAAATGATGGAAGCAAACTACAAAAGAAAAAAATCTATCTAGAATAGATCTCTAGCAAGGATAGGAAATTCAATTGGAAGCAAGGATATATTATTTTCTACAGTCAAAATAAATGCAGACAGTATGGAAATATGTTTATAATTAGAAACAAATTAGTAGTTACTACAAGACAACAAGAAAAAGAAATGGTAACAAGATTACAAACAGCAGACATATATTTTAGATAGCATGTCCATTAGACAGTGCAAAGAAAAGAATGTTGGAAAGGTTATGCTAGCACACACTGTTAGATGGTGGCAAGCGGTTGCATACGGTGGTGTCGACTAGACCGTGTTTACCTCCCAGTGCTTGTTGTCCCACGCGGGGAACATCGAGGTGAAGCTCTCAGGCTCCTCGCCTTGTTTCACTGTGAAGATCAGCGAAGAGTCGTGGTTGCGTTCACTGGGGTCGGTGGCCAGGTATTTCTGTGGCAAACATTAGGCGTTGCAAAAGTAGTACAAAAACTGTTTTTACAGTTTTGGAGAGTGGCTAAAGTCTGAACTAGAGGTATACATTTTAATGGTAAGAGTTAAGAATTTATTTGGCGTGGGGGTCAAGCTTCCAACTATTGTAGCTCTAGTTTTAGTCCTTTGTGGGGAACTTTCTTTAAAAAGTAATGAGAATGCAATTTTAGCAAATTACTCTGTCTGTTAAAGTAAGTGTTAATTCTCATCCTTTGGACTGTGGGGATAATGTCTTGCAGTCTGCTTTCAAAACTTATATATTTATTTGTGAATATAATTTCATACTTTGACTTATTACTTCTTTCTCAAGAGAAAAATGCTGTTAAATTATCACTGGTTCCAGTAAACAATTGCAAAATTTGCCAACTCACCTCAGCCATCTCCATGCTCCTCCTCTTCTCCTCGTCGTCAGACTTGGCTCCCACCCATACATAGACCTCTTCTCCTGAATCAAGTACCATGATGTCGTCCTCGTCGAGGTCCCCTTGCTGGAACTGCTGGATCTCCTCCACGCGGAACTTGCCGTTGGCCAAGATGCGGCAGTGGAACAGTCGTGGCTCCATCTCATCCAGTTCGGCGTCGATGTGCGTACTATACGGTGTCTTGCCCCCGATCGCGGCCCAGAACTCGGCGGGCTCCGAGCCCTCGGCGATTTCAGTCAGCTCCTTGTCAGGGATCACAAGTGCTGCGGCATTGCGAGCCATGGCCTTCTCGTCATCGGAAGCGCCCTGCGAATGGGAAGCAGCACTTGGTTGGGAGCTGAGGAACACATGAATCAGCCAGCTTACATGAACCAGTCCTTGGACTCTCAAGGTCTAGTCCTTGATCTCCTAGCTCTTATATGCCAATATGCACTACGCAGAAGACCAGGTAGTTAGGAAATGTTGTATCTGCTGCCTGTGCAGTAGCTGTAGTTACAACTGCTAACTGATCAAGGAGTTAGTTGCGGAGAGGAGCAAACTAAGAAGAAAGTTTATGGAGTATGTGCGAGTGACTAAAAAAGCATCGGAACCATTGAGCTTCACATGGAATTTCTTAAGGACCTCGACCAATAGGATGTATTTTAAATCTTAACTTTTATGTCACTTGTACATAACACAACCTATGCCAATGGAAACCACTACTGAGCGTTACCGTGCCGACCCAGAGGTATGCAGTGGCGGGTGTTTCTAGTAGGAACACGTCGTCAGAGCTGAGCGACTTTGCGAGTTCAGGAACTTGGACGGCGCGGACGTCGTCGGCGTTAGTCCCGCGCACTTGGAAAAGCCGCGTGCCGTCCACGTCGTAGGTGTCGTGGTCGCGCAGATTGCGGAACCCGCTGTGTCGGCCGCCGCTGAACACCACCATCTTGCCTGGACAAACAAGGATCAGAAAGTTGCTGCTTAAGTCGGTTGCAATCAACTGACAAGGACGATGGTGATTGATCAACTGGCTAGCTGGGGGATGCAGTTTGACTTCGAGTCAATGAAAGGTCAAGATTTTAGAACTTGTCCTCAACAAAATTTGCTCCAATCTCTCAAGTTTAAGTCTCTATATTATCTTTGTCATTTGGGACTGCAAGTGATTTATCTGCTCAACAAATCTCTAAGGTGAAACGACATTGAATCAGCTCAAAGCTACTCTCATCTACTAGTAAAGACAGAGTGTATTTTAAAGCAAGTGTTACCTCGGAAGATGCTGAGGAAGTGCCTGGGCTCGTTGCCCTGGCTAACACGGACTTGGATCGCTTTGCCGCTGAGTTCATTGTCCAGTCGCACTGTGTGGATGGCCGCCGCAGCCTTCTCGTCCTGAGTACTCTCGGCTCCCTGCCGCAAGACATAAAAAATAGTCACCAAATTAGAGTCAAGTCACCCATGAACTAAATCAACCAAGACTCACGAGGCATGAGCCTGGCTCACATGTCTAGACGATACAAGATGGTACGGTCGATTAGATTAGCATGAGCTTATAAACCATCAGTGGCTTTTCTTGCTTTCTTACTAAGATTAACTCTGACATAGACATTTTGGCATTATTCTCTACTCCAGCCCCTCAAATGAAAGGCAAACCTTGGATGTAAAGCATGCAGATACATGCAATTAGGGATGGGTCCAAATTTAATGTCTATTGCAGCTTTGTCCATGTTCTAGGGCTGAATCCAGGAATGGCCCAATCAGGATTTACTCCATGGACCCACCTGCCAGAAGTAGATGATGTAGTTCTGTTGGCTCTTGCCGTAAGTGTACTTAAGCACATAAGAGTCGCCGCCGAAGAACATTCCGTAGGTGGTCTTGTTGACAGGAGCTAACTCAAAGTCCTCGATGCGGAAGATCTCGACGGAGCCGGTGCCATCATCTGGCATGAACCTGAAATGGTTTTCGTTGTTAATCGCTGCACCACATTTGAATAACTATACTTTAAGAAAGTCACTGGCAGTCAGTCTGATCTTGCTGCATTTTAAACCTCCTCATGGATCAAAGATACGTATCAACTTCAAAGCTATGTTCAACTTTCCACGATGTACTATCTAAAATGTTCCTGGCCTGCGAGATACAAGGAAGCCTGAAGGGCCACTTTTCCAATGACTAGGTAAAAAGGTAGCTGGAGGTTGAGATGAATTAGAAGTAACTGATTGGCTGTGACCATGGAGACGAGTCTAAAACAGGTGGTTATCTTTTTAACCCAAAATTGTGAAACTGGCCCTTGTTTAAATTGTAAACTGGCCTCTGGTTCCTATGCCCCAACAAACAGCAAAGAACGGTCACAACATCAGTCTCATCCCATTTTTATTGGACGCTCACCCGAAGGCCTTGCCACCACTCTTCTGCAGCTCGGCAATGCGCTTGGCGTGAAGACTGGTTGCATCAAAGTCTGGCTCGGGCAGCGTCTTGGCGATAGCCTCACGGCGGTGGCGGCGGCCCAAACCGGTCTGGTCGTTGATCGCACGCCAGTTTGTGAAGTACTGCTTGAAGTCGGACGGCTCTCCCTCTTGCACCACTCGCTTGATCTGCGCAAACAAATGGGTCAAGGGTTATGGTAACTGGGCTTCGTAGTTCTGCAATTGTCGGCAACATCTAGGCTAGGTTGATCTCGGGACTTGTCTGCAGGTTCCTCAAAGAATTGGAAACCAATTTAAAATAGTTCTCATTCTTTTGCTTTGGATTTTGAGTACTTTTTTCATACCTTCATTATTTAAAATATTATTTTATTTCAAAATAGAGGTTACTATAAAAGTTATAAGTTATAAGTTACAAGTTAGTTATAATTTAGGCATTTTTTTGTTTGAACAATGTTTAGAAAAATGATCACTGAACATTTGATTTTAATGAGAGCCAGATAGTTAAGAGTGTCTTGTGGTGTGTCTCCAGAATACATTGTGTTGTTGATAAACCAGGAAGAGGAACGCTCGCCTATCTTATGTGGTCTCACCTGAGTCCATGCCGGGTACTTGTTGTCCTTGAGGAACTGCTGGGCCTTCTTCATGGCCTCCAGTTTCTCAGCGCTAGTGGCCTTCTTGCCAACCCAGACAAACAGACCGCTGGAAATGGTGTCCAGGATGAAAGAGTCCTGAAAAATTGATATCTGTCAGGACCCAAGGGAACCAGAGAACGGTGATCAGCTGAAGCAAAGCACCTTCTAATGTATGCAATCTGTAGTAATTCATTTTATTTCCAAAAATAAACTTACGCTTCGAGGAATCGAACCACGATAATATATTTTTTGTTCATTAACAAAATATATAGTTCTAGAAAACCTACAACAATGCATGTACATAAGGTAACTACAGGAATGCTAATTATCTTAATTAACTGGCAATAAGCTAGCAGGAGAGCTTACAGGACACACCTGTGACCTTTTACATACAAATAAATACTCATTGGAGGTAGAAAAACAGAAAAGAAGAGGCCAAGCCGGGGCTGAAAATAAATTGCTAGAAAGAATACAGCTATGCAAATTACAAAGAGCATGAGAGAGGTTTTAAGAAAGTATTCAGCGAAAAGGCACCCAAAGAACCTCGATAAGTGATCTGATTTCGTTCATACCTGATCACCCAATTCCTGTCATGGACGAAAAAAAAATGGTTAGTGAGTGCAGATAAGATGACATAGCATAACTTTCTTGTAATTCATGGAATTGGATCAAGAGTTTTTTTATGCCCAATGCAGTGCAATCTTTTGGTTGCAGTATTTCAATTATTTATTTTTTATTTTATTTACGTTTAAATCCTCACAAAGTCTCAAATTGATAACAATGGCAAAGGCCACTCTGCAACGTCCACCTAGCCATGTACTCACGTCGGGGTTCAGCAGGTTCTGGTTGAGTGGCTTCTCCGCAACCTTGGAGACCTTCATTGATCCGCTAGCGTCGCTGACCTTCCACAGCGTCACGGCTGCGTCCTGGTTTCGCTCGAACTGCTCGTCGTCGCCTCCCTTGCTCTCGTCGGCAACGGCCGTGGGTGAACCAGAACCCAAGTCGGAGAAGAACTTCTGGATCTCAGCCGGAGTGGCAGACTCATCTGCCGGGGACAACACATTCTTAAAATGGGAATTTTGGGGCTCATGTACCAGAAATGTAAATCATAAGACATCTTACCATTGGGAGAATCAAGAAAACTATTAAGATTGATGGGAAATCACTCTTAAATTATTAGTAATGTCAGACTTTTTATGATGAGACAATGATTGCCAACAAGCATAGCATCCTACAAAAATCACCAAGAATATCCACAATCACGGCGGTAGAAAAGCTCTCGTGAAAATGATAAACTGAAAGCTTGCTGCTACTTATTATGATAGTCAAATTACATAAATCTCTAGTGGCAAACTTTTTAGCACATTGTAAACCAGTAACATAACCTTATGTTTAAGTCCTATGATAACGAGCTAGACACGACATTTCCACGCACCAAGCACGGTGACGTGCGAACGTCCAGAGTGGTCCTGGTCGCGGATCTGATTGGCTGCGCTGATGGCCTTAAGCCTCTCGGTCCTGGATGCCTTGGCGCCAGTGTAGATGTAGATGTTTTTGCCGATGTCCAGGATGAAGCAGTCGCCCTTATTCATGGACGAAACGTTGGGTTCGACCTGGCGCACGCGGACGTTACGTTTGCCCTTCACTTGGAAGAGACGCTTCTGCACGGCATCGCGGTCGACATGATGGAAGCCGCTCGCAACACCGCCGTTGACGTAGCGTACACCTACGTCGGGAAACAATGAGTTGTAACATAGACTACCAGACAAGTGATGGTCAGTTTTAGCTGCTTTAAGCTTTTCTTTGACAACTGGTCAGACAATCATCTGTTTATATTCCTACTACATGCGCAAGATCTCTGGAAGCCAGTTTAGTATACAAAAGCAACATTTCTACAAGGATTGCCCTTGAGTGAGCTTGTGGTGTCAGATCCACAGGTCCATAAACTTAAAGATAATATAAATGTGATATTAGATTCTTATTAGATTTTATTAGATTATTATTATTAGATATTATTATATGCTATTAAATTCTTATAAAGAGTTAAAGATCTTCATTGCAAATCCTCAAATATTTGGTCAATGTTCGAATGAGGATTGAAAACCAACACCGTTTCAAAGGAGGAACCTTGAAAAGAAACATCAAGACCTTCAACTAAGCAGTTCTGTGTCAGGAGATTCTATAACAGCTCAACGTACCGCTAGGGAAGTAGGAGAGGAAAAGAGTGGACTCGTGCTCCTGGACTTCGCGGTGTTGCACGGGGCCACCTCCCAGCTGGTCATCAAGCTCAACGGCGGTGATGGCAGCAGCGCCGGACTCGTCCTGAGAAGTATCCTTGCCCAGCCAGAAGTGGATGTCCCAGCTGAAGTCGCCCGACTTAGTTTGCTTGCTCTGCAAACGCGAGGCAGGGGTCACTAACCATATATTTCGTTGGGCTAGGCATTGAGTCATTAAAGTCGTCTGTTAGGAGGTTGGAATGAGTGAACATATTTTCTAAACCTGAAAGCCCATAGCGTCAAGAGGGAAGTGTACTCCGGTCTTGACTCTCGACTGTAGTGTCAAGAACTCATGGTCCACTTGGCTTGTTCTTGCAGTTTTTGCGAGCGTTTCTTAATTACTACCGTGTTATCTTGTCGGGTAATCTTGTTTGCGTATATAATAACGCACTGCTGTGACAACAGTGGTAAGCGACGCAGGATTTTCTCCCTGGTCCAAGCGTTCAAGAGGCACCAATCTTACAATACTGACTGGTGATATCACGCAGAACGGTGCTTGAAATACGCCAACGAGGTCGGTGTTGGAAGATAGTCAATTAACTGATTACCGAGTAATGAAGTCTGGCAGTGACATATTTCTGTTACTGAGTTGATAAGTGCAATGACACTAACTTATGATTTTCATGCTTACGTTTAGGACTATGTACGAGTCTCCGCTGTAGAACTTGCCATAGTCGCCCTTCGGGTATTTCACGGGCTTGAAGTCCTGAAAAGAGACAAACACACAAAACATGTTAATTTTAATTACGTCTAACGACAAGTTTTATATAGCCGCGCGCTACGTCATTACGTCAACGAACTAGTATGACGTGACTAATTAATTTCCATTGCGCCTGTAGCTGCTATTTTGAGTAATATGACCACATTTACACGTTATGGGCAGGGCACTAAAGGGTAGGATTAGGTCGAGCTCCAGACATAGTGCCGACTTGGAAATGAACTTTGGGTTTGATAGCACAAAGTATTACAACTTCCAGCGTTTCACGATAAATTCAGCTTGCCTATGCCCTTATCATTTAAAAGTATTTTGGGTAGATGTGACTTCTCTTTCTCTTTGCCAAGCGTGCACCTCAGGACAACCGTGGATATCTTTCTCCCATCGCACCATGTAAGTGAAAAGGGTTATTTTGGGCCACATTGTTGTATCCAGTTCAAGCAAAGGGCGTACGTGGCTTTTGCCACGCAGGTCGTAACAAACGTGCACGCATTTTTATCGTTTGGACGCACACCAACTTGACGGGAGCCCGCCGAGGAGCGCGTTTATCTCCAATCTCGTCTCTGGAGAACTCGAGCTTGACGCATCCGAGAATAACTCGCGGTGGGGTCGCCGATCGTCTACGGTTCTCCCACTTTGTAGACTTGGGAAGCCGACGAACTGCGTCGGCGAATCAATGACGGCCAATTAAGCCGTGGATTTGCAAGGATTCGATTTGGATTCCGACTGGAGGTGACCGCGTCTCGCCGGAGCGATTTCACCTTTTCGTTTGATCTCGCGACTTTATCGATGGAGCAATTGCCCACTTTTTCTTTTCACAAATTCATGAGAATGGGGACCTAAGAGCACGACTTCACCTCGCTTGTCTAGCGCCTGTATGTACACAACTGAAATACGAAAATCTGACAATTCAAGTGTCGTAGTTTCATAAACGTTATAATGAGGTTTCACAGATATTCAAATTGCCTATAAACTAGCTGAATCCCAGCCCCTACTGTGATCGCTTAATCCATCAAACCTATTGAACCATGTTGAACAATCAAACGATTGTCGGTGTCTAATGTCTCAATCGAATTAATGTCTGCGATCGCCCACGCCATCCTATCGGATCGCACCACTGCTCGACGTCGCGAATCGTCAAAGAGCGATCATCCGTGTCCGCGATTTGTCGTCGGGTGGCTTACCAAGAAGTTTCCGCTAAAGCGCTTCTAAATTAAGACTGTTAATTGGTGGCTGAAGGCTACCTGATAACAAAAGCCTCATCGTGACTAACTCTAGAAACTAATTGTAGTCAGCATACATGGTGCTATCAGCTGTAGTTAACACGTTAATACATTGTTACACGTCGCCTATACATTGCCGGCACTTTGCGTATGCCGTATTTCCAGAACATCTTTTAACGTTGTCACTATACGTTGTTGTGATTACCATTGCGAGACATGAAACGACCTGCATTTGGTTCTGTGCCCTTCGGCCAGGATTTTTGCGCTTTCAGCATGGATGTGTCGCATTTTCCTCAAATAGCCATTCAAGGCTCAATACTAACTTTTTTATGACTAAATGAATTTTAAATCAGTTTCCGCCTCATGATAGTCGGATTGGTTAACTGCTAAACTTTATCAGTTTGCTTTTCCGTTGCTAGCATATTTTCCGTGTTCCGTGAGCATAGTCGTTCCCAACGCAATGGTTGATCCTGAAGGGCAAATGGCGATCAAAATTCGCTTTAGATTTAACGATGCTCTTGCATGTAAATCAATGAGGTATCTGTGCACGCGTAGAACGCCGGCCAATAAAGGATTGTATGTTTACATCTATTTACTCTCCTCGTGAATCTGTGATGCAGACATCACAAGCCTTGCCACTGCTTTACATTTGGTGTGGCAAGAAGATTTCTGAGTCACGCCAGCGCACAAACAAGGAAACATCCATGTTCCAGTGAACGACCTTCAACTTTTTCACATCGCTCGCCTGTAATTGCCGTCCTGTCGGTGGTAATTAGATTAGTGAAATAATAACTCTCGTTGAAGCAATTACGCAGTGGTTTGTGGTCTCACAGTTCTTCGAAATCGACGTGGCAAGCTGTCACTTTTGCTATCGGAAGATTGACATGTTATTACTTTTTTTTTAAGCAGTCAATTTTGGATTTGAAGATTGGGATGGGTGTGTATTGTTTAGCAATGATTTGTGTAATAGGTGTGGTGTTCCTCTTTGATTGAGGAGATAAACAGTTGGCCCAGTTGTTCTCAAGGGTGTGGGACCCCAGTCCGCCAGGATAACATATTCTGGCGGTGCCGAAGAACTGACAATAATAGTTAATCAAATATACGATAGTTTCGGCACATGGTTGATAAAAATTGATAAGTAATCTCTCCTAATTGATGAGTATGAGAACACCTTGGCCTTGAAGGGTAGATTAGAGGTCATTTTTTGTCTTTGAGGCTCAGTCTCGGCTCATATGTCAAACACATTGCAAAGGGGGAGAGATCATCAGGTCTTTAACTCAGCTCTCAAAATAACTACAAGAATTCCAACTTCCACGTCTCATCTGTTTCACGAAGAAGTCTGGGGTTACGCCTGTCGAGCGCTCTCGCGAGCCAAAATTCGGTCCACTTCGATTGCGCGTCGTTTATCGGCTATTGCATGTGAAGTTGCGAATAGCGTGGCGCCGATGTTATTGACGTCAAAGACCACTTCTGAGGAAAACTCGGTAGCGCACGTCAGATGGAGGCCGGCCACTTTAAGATGCATGCTACAGGTTTATACATTAAGTGAAAAGGAAAGTAATTTGTTTTCTTTGAGCATTGACGTGCGGTCTCTGAGTGAATCATTCGAACACGGAACTCAGAAGTAATCTAAGACCACATACAGCCGAAAACCCGGTGTGATTAGCACACAGGAAGTTTGGAGTAATATCCTACTACAATCGTCTAGAAGTCGACTACAGTGAAACAAGAAGTAGAAAGAAACGGTACAGCGAAACAGGTTCACTGCATCTGAATCGTATATTAACGATGGCACCACCGTATTTGGCCAAGACGTAACAATGCCTCCAATTCCAGCGGGATCTTCCGACGATACACATGCGGCCAGTGCAAGACACATGAAACGCACGGGGCCAGATGTGTTTTAGTCTATCTCTTTATGCTCTCTCGCGTGGGATAGTGAGCAACGAAATCGATAAATGGGAGAGACTTTGTCAATTGTGAAGAAAGGTTGTGTGAGTTGTCATGCTCAGTGTAAACATTGATTAGGACTGTTGTGGTTTGATAACGTGTCGCTAAATGTGGAACGTTCGTGAGGTGATATGAGACCCGGCGCATTGGCCAACCGTGGGTCCTACCGTACAGCATGCGCAATAACATTCCGTTGTTACACATAATTGCACCTATTTGCATCCGAATCGATTGGGTAGGGACCACATTAAAAACGCAATGGGGTATCTTTGCCCTCCAGTTTCCCCCAGTTTTTATGCCAACCCTGGTTTCTGAATCAGCTGTTTATTTGAATAGCTTGAATTTTCAATTTGTGAAAAATATAGTTAATTATTAATATTGAATAGCGAACCCTCTATCTACGTATTGAATAAAGACCCTTACTGGACACAACCTTCTATTTTGCTGTTTAGGAACCAGGACATTATTTCTGGAAATCGATAAGGATTATGAATTTCGTCACTAAAAGAGCTACTTTTAGATCTCAACGCGCATCAATGGTCCATTGCAACCACATGAAGTTACAACGTACGAGTCCGTTAGTCCTGACAACCAGTGTCAGTACCGAAGGGTTGACGTAAGACCGTTTAAACCCTGCTTGTTCTTCGATGGACCCCCAAAACCCAGTTCCTATATACACCCCCATCTCACCTCTATCCTCCAGATCTCGAGTCCCGGGGTCCTGCCGGCCGTGGTGAACGCGGGGTTCATGACGTTGCGGTGGTTGGCCTGCGCTTTGGGCACTCCGCTCTGCGCTACCGGTTGTGTAGGGATGATTCTGGTGTTGGCGGTGGCGGCGAACACGCAGGGCAGCGCGACAAAGAGCACCGCTAGCACGACTGTACCGTTGAACGACGCACGCCGTTCTGAGCATCGGCGGTTTGCCGTCGGCGTCGGCGACCGCGTGGATGACGTCATGGCTACGGGCAGATGATTAGAGTCGCGGTAAGCTTTTAGTGTGTCGCGGTTGTATCGGTTGTGGGTGACGGTCACAGAAGAAGTGGTTTCAGATTTCGTCTTGGTGATCGAGATCCTGCTGCTGTTGAATATCGTTCGCTGGATTTGGCCTTTCTGGAAAATCCCTTGTTACCTATCCTTCAGTATACAAAGTTTCAGACAAATAAATTCTTTGTTAAATGTTGGCTTGGAAATTAAAATAAAATTTAAAACAACGACATGTTTCCCTGAACCTTACCACAACGTGGCATCAGGACCTTGGTTTCTAACCACGGCTGTACTCAGCAGTGGTAAGAAAATAACACAGAATTGGTTATCCTGAACCTTTGAGTATATAGAGAGGCAAACAGGGTTACTGACAATTCCAATCACTTATGCTTTTAACCAACTGCATTGCTGACGCTTACTTGTAGGCCATGGTAGCGGAAAGGTACTATAAGGTCTCTTCTAGATCGCGTTTGTTGATTAGAAGCAAATAGCAAGTAAAAAGTGCGTTTCGTTGCGAGTGAGTAGAGTTCCTTATCTCACGGCTCGCAGTGGCACTCACTGGTCTGGTCAACCGGAGGATGGTCCTTTGATGTTTCCGCCGTTACAAGGATGTATGGAGGCGAGATTTTAGACTAGAGACGGTGACGAACTTTGACCGGTTGTGGCGTCGATGACACTCGCTGGAAGGTGACGAATGATTAGGCAATGATTCCGCATAATTAACGTAGAGGTCATTTACATATACGCATAATAAGCCGACTGAAAGATAACGCCTCCTCTTGTCGATCGAGATCGAAAGTTCAGCGGCAAATGTTGTTCCTACAGAAACCTAAGCCCTCCAAGTCCATTACCCTCGGCCTAACCCTAGCTTGTTACTTGATTATTTTGGGAGACACTAGCACCAGCTGCCAGCGTCCACCTAGAGGTATTAATTCCTTGGTGCTGCCATGGCGTCCGCTGCAAAGAGTTCGCCTTCCTGAAATGCTAGTTTTGTCATCCCATAGTGTTATTGAATCGATCTGTGAGTGATTTGCGTTGATTTGCTTTCAAAATCAACTGCCAAAATCAATAGGAGGCTTTCCAAGGAATGCAAGGCAGATCGTTGCAAGACGAAGGTAATCATTCATTTTATATGATTAGATAACACATTTAGTAACTCTATGTCTATTTCTGTATGGCTTTTTTCGTATTTGATTCTTTCTTCTGCACTTTCCGTCATTGCAGTAATTGGTGACAATCTTAATTTTTAGTTCTAAACATATCAATAGAATAATAGATAAGTGAATGGTGTATGATCGCTAGGATTGAAAATGCATTAATGAAGACACAGCTGGAGTTATGGGATCATTTACAACTAGCATGCCTTAAATATCGAATGCTCATTTCGCCAATGTGCTTCTCTGGACTAAAGTCACAAAGCAATTTAAATCAGTCTCGTTGCAATGAGTTTGATGTATGACGGTCAGCTAGAAGGCCAGCGACGAGGATAATTGACAATCTGGGATTTGCATATTGTCCGGCGTTGCAGCAATATGGTTGGATAGTGCAACAATCATTGGTGGACCACGATCCTAGTCAATGACAAATGACATCGGTAATCGATAGCTAGGCTGAAGAGTGGTGACATTTGCATCCTGTGCATGACACACTTCCAGCGACTTTCATGCGAGATTATTCAAGCAATATTTTGTTGCTTTAATTATCCTTATCGGCCCGGGGGTATTTTTTTGTGTGAAAATTGTGTCTGCATTAGAAAATCACACTTCTAATTCAACACCTTTGCATCCAGCTGCTCTTTAATCTTTTTTAACTTTTCCAAGATCGAGAAAAGAGTCGCTGAATACAAGTTTCGTTTTATACGGTTTAAAAAATATGCTGGTTATTACAAGACGACAACAGAAGTAAAAAGCAATCAAAATGGTACCTTATGTGTGTTGTAGCAACTCACGAGCGAGGAAAGTGGTTCTTCTCTGGCGACCGTCCAATGCAAACTGCTTCTCAAACCAACTCGAAGCCGACTTTTAATGGTCATATTATTATCGATGGCTGCTGCTTTTATGGTGTTTAATTTTCAATGACTAGTTTGCCAAATTGGGAAACTATGATGGCTTCGGCAGCCAATCGTATGCCGAGTTTGGGTCGGGTTCAGATGTCATCCGGTATCTCAGAGGTGTCAGAGGTTGCGATCTGAGATACGGGAAACTGGTATCTGAGTGTGAAGACGCAACACAGGAGCGTTTATGTGCTGATGTGGGACAAACACCAAAATTCGCAGAATATCTCTGGTTATTTTGCAATACCCATGATCTACAAATGCGCTTGGGAATTTCACCGATTATCAGCCTTATTTTTTGACGTTCGATAATGCACTTTGTGCTAGCTTCTTGAGACTTATTGGATATCATCGATTCTCAGAAGATAGATACGTTACTCAGTAGAGGTGATTGTACGGGTACATGTTGCGTGACAGATTTGAATTCAGACTTTGCTTTAAACATTACTTTTGCACAGGTAGAAATAAAATTGTCGTCTGCGTACTACGATTATGCTCTACTACTGTACCGGTGTATGCAAGTTGCAATAAAAACCCATGACTATTTTTAAACTTCTTGTGACTGGAGATAATAATAAAGGGTGCATTAGGCCTTTGTTATCATCGCAACGTCCTCTAGAGTCCAGCACACAACTGAGAGATGTGATAGATAATTTGTCAGAAATTGTGGCTCGTGACGTCAGTGACAGTGAAGCACGTCGATATAGCAGTTCATTCCAACAAGTGGGCGGTAACGTGGAGCCCGCATGCTGTCAGAGACGGTCTGTAACCTATAGCAAGTTATTAATTGAAATTTCATCAGCCAGTCGCATTAATGGCTAGAGAAATAGGAAGAGACACAATTGTGTCGATTTCCACTTTCGACGCTTTCAAAATTCACCTATTGTCTGTGTTTGCTGGCATATGGATTGTGCTCCGAAAATCAGTGAGGTTATTATGGAGTCGATCTGAACATTCCATTCAAAAACGAGACATTCCTCCTTTGTGTCTCGTCGACAGTTCACTTGGCAAACATTCCTATATCAAACTGAAAGTAAGTAGAGCGATGGCGTGCAATTGTTTAATGTATATAATGTGCAACGATTCCAGTCCCCTGTGTTTTGTGATTGAATAGGGCGTAAAGTTGCACTACGTTGAGTGTGGCATTAAGAATCGGCCGCTGTTGCTGCTTCTTCATGGCTTTCCGGACTGCTGGCTCAGTTGGCGACACCAGATTCCCATCCTTGCCCATTATTATCGGTACAGTGTTTTTGCAATTAGCCAGCAAAATAATCCAGTCACACACAAGAGAAGTTTGAGTAACTTATTTTTGTTTTCGCTGCTTTAGCGTTGTGGCAGTTGACCTGAAAGGCTTCGGGGATTCGGACAAACCGATGTGGCGACGCAGCTACCGTGTGCCAAAACTAGTCTCCGAGCTCAAAGAGTTGATATCGGCTTTGGGCGTTTCGAGCTGCATTCTTGTCGGTCACGACATCGGAGCGCTACTTGGCTGGTACCTTGTCCACGAGTTCCCAGAAGTGGTGGAGAAGTTTGTCTCTGTGGCATGTCCCCACCCGAACGTGTTTTGGAGTGACCTTCCCAATTCTAGCACGTTCAACACAAGGTTAGTGCCGCTCATGGGCGGCAAAACCTGCCAATTCAAGCGTGCGTCAGTGATACACTTTGCTCTTCGAATTGCTTGGAGTCGGAGGTCATACTAGATTATAAATTTATCAGGAAATACAATGATAGTCTGATACAACCACTAGAGTTGTAGATGTAAACAATATTAGGTTATCTTGTAGACATTGTTTTGATCAAAATCAGGCCATTCGGACCCATAAGAATTTATTTCTATCTTATCTGCCTTTTATCTAACATTTTCATCTACGTGTTTTACATTGCTGCAATTTCGGTTTCAGATGGGTTCAGTTCAGCCAACTGCCGTATCTGCCAGAATTTGATGCTTTAAAGAATGACCTTAACATAATCAATCAGTGCTTCCAGCACCTGGATGAGAAAAACTGCATGGATTCATATGTTGAGGCTTACAAATATACATTCTCGAGGGAAGGTTAGTAGCCAGTCTTTGAACAAATGAATAGTGGGGTTTATAGGTCCATTATTTGTGTGCATTTTGTGTCTTTGCAAACAAGGATGCAAGAAAAGATTTAGGTGGGAGGCCACAAAAAAAATGATAGTAGAGAAGTACAAGCCATGCAATTGTCCCCTATGGAATTTGATCAGACAATTGTGTAGCTGTACATTCCTCTAAATGAGTTTTAATTGCATCTACAGGTTTTTTTTTATTTTCATTCTCCTTTGGATTACTTCAATAATGAATTTTTAATAAATATGCTGGCTGTCTCAACCCAAATCTAATATAGGAATGGGATCAAATTTGCAGAAGACTGGACGGGAGCGATCAACTACTACCGCAACCTGCCATTCCACCGCATTAGTGAGTCCAGTGATAACGTGCAAGTTCCATGCCTGCTGGTCACAGGCAACAAGGACCCGCTAGTGCATCTAGAGAGCGTTATTAAGAGCACCGACTATGCTGAGAAGTTCCTCGTGAAGATTGTTGACGGTGCTGGGCATTACCCGCACCAGGAGATGCCTGATGCGTTCAACAAGGTGCTGCTCTCCTTCCTTGTCGGTGAGTCTCTAATCTTAAGTGAGCATCGTGTGGTAGCTTGGTGCTTGTGGCATGAATATCTACTCAGGTATGATATTTTAGAATCAAAGTGGTTGGCTGCAAGAAAAACTACACTGCAAAAAGGGTTCATCAATGTCAAATTATTCTCCTCTTACTCCAGCAACTTGTATGCTTTCTTACAAAATCCAACATTTCTTGAGAGAAAATTTGTGCACACATCAAGGGAAATGTACCACCACAAAAGTTAGCTGCTAACCAACAAGTTGACAAAAAAGGGATTGGCTTATGTTACTGTGGCACTTGATTTTAGGCAAATTACTTGCGTGGAATACTCCTTTTTTTTAATTAATTTAGTTTTGAGCAGGAATATACCTTATATATATATACTATTCACCTGTTTTTGTGTAGGTTTTTCTGTCCCAGTGTTCTCCTGTCTAGCTTCTAGCTACTAACCCTTTGTGCTGTTCCAGTGATCGAAGCCAGCCCACGGGTGGAAAGAACGCAAAATAAGGGCATAATGAACCGCATGTTTGGCGCTGTCAGCTCCACGGTCAAGTACGGCAACACAATGTTCGACGTCGTACAGAAGAAAACAATCAATGGTGTCAGCGCTCTGCCGAGCAAAGCACTCCACTTGAGCTGATCTCGGTTTTTTTTTGCTCCTTTGCGTCCTGGTCTTGTGATACAACTATGTCCGGCGTGCATTAAAGAGACTTAATAGCAGTTATTGACTGGCAGTTTTGTGCAGGTAATCTCAAATTAAGTTGCAGGTTTCGCTCCGTGTAAGCTGTTAACAGTTTTAGGTGATAGTAGATTAAATGTGTAAATTTTGGAAGTAACTATAACTGCATTAGTTGAGGAATAGTGCAGAAAAGGTTGTGCTCACACAAATGTACAAAGAGTTTTACTGGAGATATTTTTATACGTGTTATTTTTAATTAATAGTAGTCTGGAAAGGAAGTTCTAAGATTGTTGGAACTGTCTTTCATAGTCATTTAGTCTTCACATAGACTTGCTGTTTTTGCTATTGGTTATTATTTATTTTATTTATAACTGAATAGTTGTAGGTTGAAGCAGTAGCAGCAATTTAAGCTGACATATTTCTAAGTCATAAACTGTACGATTTACTAAATATCTTTCTTCGAAGTCATTTCTGATCTGTTTTGTATTTCATCTGTGTCCCATGTATATGTAAAATACTAAGGGATGCTCCCCCTCCCCTTCCCTATCTGGCAATTTCCATTGTCCCTTTGCACATTCAATCTCCCACCCCATCCATAATCAAGTTAGGACAAACTCCTGGGATCATTTACCAAACAAAATCGACTCCTCTATCCACTTATACGAACATGATTATATCTGTATCATCCAGGTAGGCCGCTAGGGTGGACATGTGATGACCACCCTTACCATTATAGCCCCAGGGATTGTGCCGCATCTACATGGACGCTAGCTTTGTAAATGGGATAGAGAATTGAAGAATAATTGGATTGTGAGTGGAGTTGGTATAACTCGATCTAGTATGATACGGTCCAGAGATTTCAGTAAGTGATAAAGGTTTAGGGTGGGATAGATGGATATTTTTGTAAAGCAGTTACTGGCCATGGATGGATCACATTGCCTTCTTTCGTTTTCAAATTGATTTTGGGTACTAACATAAAATGAAAATGTTGGAAAAGGGTGGGGAGGTATTACACTTTGAGGGTTGTTTCTTCTTCCATTAATATCATCAATCGTGTACAAAAGCAATTTGCTTTACGTTTCGTGGCGAAGTGAAAATCGATCGATCCCTTGCGTTCGAAGTTTGCGCGTAGAGAGCAGCTCGAGCAAGTGGCGCTCCCGGCAGCCAATCTAGAAGCTAAGCGGTCAGTGATGAGACCGTATTTTTTAAATACTGAAACCAAACTGTATATTTATCCAGTGTTCTTACAAAACCATGCAGATTATTTTCAAGTAGTGCATTTTTTAATTGTAAATCGGGTTATTCAGAGGTTAATGTACATAATATGCTTGAAATAATTGTACATGAGTGACCATCAACTAGCGCACGTGGGTAGGTAAAAAATAATGTTCGGTGCAGTTGAACTCTGTGATTGAATTGTATAACCTTGGTCATCGATAGTGGACATATGAGCAGTTGGTAGAGATGTCAATGCGTGTGTAACAATGAAGATATTGCGTTGTTCTTCAATAAATTTCTTATTTTGTGAACTCCAGTGCAGTGCGTCAAGGCTGAAGACCGTACGCTGTGAAGATGTCCACATGCTTTTCGATTGATAAGGCAAGGTTAAGGTAATATAAAACAAATACGTCTCATCATGATCGTAGACACGTTATCTCATTATAGAATAGGTAGGTAAAATAGATCTATGACAGATTTTAACTGCGTGCATTCAAACCCAGCTGAAAAATGCCAAACTAATTACGGCGGACGTTCCGTTGCTAACGTATGTTGCTAACGAATCCTTATACGATCAGCGTTGTTAGAGACATTTTCAAGTTATTTGCAGATACCCGCGAGTGTCAAAATAAAATCTCTGAACACACGTTTTGATCAGACTATCCTGACAAAGGCAATTGTCACCCTCATGCCTTGTTAATAAATGTAATTTTATACGAATTGTACACGAATTTAATTTGAATATATTGTCTGATGTCTAGTTAGAGAGTTGCACAAGAAAACATCTAGAATGCATTCCTTCGTATTCGCCTAAATTTATTATCATAAAAGGTTTGGGATCGGATTTGTGGAGGAATCCTGCTGTTCGAGTTGTACCGTCCTTCGGAAGGGACGTTAAGCCGGTGGTCCCCTTGGTGCTTTTCGACAGGAGTAGGCTACGTGCCGGCACCGGGTTTCCCCTCCTCCCTTCTAGGCTAGGTTAGGTTCATCATCATCCTCATCATCATCCACTCATTCACCGACGCCATTAGACCAGTGCCGCAGGGCCAGTTGTCAAAACAGTGCGTCGTTAAACACCACAAATAATAAAAAGGTTTGGGATCTGCAAGAATGCGTGCACCTAGGAATATGAATCACCGTGCCAATGGCTGTAGCTAATATGGAATCTTTAGCCCGCCCATCAATTACGGGCTAATGGGCAATTAAAATCGATCTCATTGTTTACATGTCAAACCCAAACTGAACGACCATACTCCCAGTGTATGGGCTATAAAAGCTGTCTGACTAGGTAATTTATTTTGTAAGCTGCATATTTTAACCCAAAAATCTGTGGGTCTAGGTGGATATCTTGAACAAACCGATACCAGGATCGATCATGATACATTGGCCGCACTGTAGCGTGTAGTGTGTCGTGTCGTAACAAAGCCGTGTCGTGGCGGAGGGTGACAGGCATGGGGTGGTCCGATTGACAACGACCCTAGTCCCCGGCGAGTACGAAGCTCCACCCTGGATCGAGATCGCCCATCTCCCCCCCGATGCGACGGTGATTTCGGTTGGTCCGGGCACGCACAATGCAAGGCCCTGTTCACCTCCTATTATGTCACGACTGTCTCCAGACCGAACTCATGTGAACGACTCGCATCGCGTCGTTGCGAAGGATCTACGCTGGAGGTCGTTCCAGATACTTGTTAAATCGGGAAATTGATGAGGGCGTTAGAGTTAATAAGCTAATACTTTGCTAATACTAGCGACAAGAAAAGTATTTCAAATAGGTCCTCGGCCCGTGTGAAAAGGACACTTTTATCGCCCATCATATATTATGGAAAATGACATAAACCAAAACTCTAATAATGATATGGCGAAACTTTGGTATTTTCCGACTCATAATTTCATTTATTTTTAAAACATATATTTATATCTACAGGTTTATATCTCATAACTTCATATCTCGTTATTGAATCTCAAGTGCGCACCATCAGGCTATGTCAGTCATTTGAAATCTCCCTGACATCTATTCCAGAAGTATCTCAAACTTGAAAGCCTCTCATCCGGAAGGGGTCCTTGTCCCATTTCGCTCGCTGGCTGTGTTTAGCAGGTTACGGCGTCGAGCAGTGAGGTCATTTAATCGTCGCTCTCCTCATCAAGCCGTCGCCCCAGAAGACGTTGGTTTGCATTGAAATGCCGCCTCTCCACCCCCGTACCGCCCCCGCTCCACCCCCCACCACCTACAGCCGGGGCTCGCACTCAGCGACGACAATGTCGGATTACACAATCCCAATAATTGTAAATGTCAACTCGGATCCGTCGCGTATCCGTCGTCCTCGTGCTCGGGGTCGGGTACGCTCGGCGTACGACCGCCGCGACGCCGACGCTTGCATTGGCAGGACAAAGTAATGCAAGGTGTGAGTGTTTTCAGACGTGTATTTGAAAATGTACCTCTTAATGAACTGCGTTTTGTTCGTTCGGTACGGGATTTCTAGATCTGCCCATAGCCTGGCGTACAAAACATTTCGTAAACTACTCAAAGATTCACACCTTACAGACGTGTACCATTTCAACTTCAAACCTTAGCAATCGCTTGGCTTAGGATTAAAAAAATCGCTGACTGCGGTTCGAAAGTCTGTTTTCTCCGTCTAAGTCTTTGATCTTTGAACAATATTTTCCGCCTTCATGCGAAGCGGGAAAGCGCGGTTCCTGGAAACCTTTCTTAGGCACAAAAATGACTGGTGCATAGAATGTCAACAAACACATAATTGCAATTATCTAAACAAACATCCCCCACATATTCTTGGTTAGGGGTACGATGGGAATTTTTTCAAAATCATTAGTAAAGTGGTCAGGAAAATTATGAACACCCTATTCCTATATTTCTTGCATTGCCAGACCCTGGCATCCAGTCCTGGTAAACCGCAAAAGAGAGTCAACTTTATTTATCACCGGGCGCGCTCTGGAATGGGGAAGGGAGGGGGTGGCATTGTTTCCCGCGGGACTCCGATATTGATTGATGAAAATTTAGCTGTCTGTCTTCCCTCGCCATGAGGCTGCGAGCCGGGAGCTGGAAATATTGCTGTCGGTGTTGAAACTTTGAAACAATTCCATCTTGACGAATAAAACAATTTAAAGTTGGCGAGATGCTTCGAAATCTCGGCGCCCTCGCCGACTCCCACCCACCCACCCACCCGACGGGGAGTTTTTCCATTATTTCATCGGGTGACTCTTGTGAGGCGCAGAGAACTCGAGGCTTGCTGCGAGCTACATTTTTAAACATTATCATTTCGCATCCTGGGTCTGATTCACGTCCGCTTTGTTCTTGGAATTCATCACGAGCGCCTCGTAAGTCGTGCAGGAGAACTTGACCAAATTCGTCGATTTGGAGCCTTTGGTTGTCGATGCAACACTTGTAGTCTGGCCTGGCGATGGCCGTTGGCTGGCGAAATAAGGGCGAAAGTTGGTGCTAATCACACAATTTCGTGGGTCTTTATTTGTTTGTATGCAGTCAGTATTCGTCCCATGGAAAACTTTAATTGTTCAACGAAGCTCTCGAAGCCACAAGAAGTATAAACACATTGTTTATGTTTTTTTTCAACATCAAATAAAATACTACAAGCATGTTCTGATCGTGCAAGGACTTGCAATCGAATAGGGTCAATTTTCATCGACGATTTTGCCATCTTAGTTGGTATGCTCACATATGCTTCATGTGCTGTGTTGAGCTACAGTGAATATCAGCGTCGACTTATGCGCGTCATTTATACTATGATCGACAGTGGATTTGCCATTTACTTAGCTTTAAGGAATCACACCAAATTTTGGTAGCTTTTCAACAGCGACCAATGCAACAAGCCAATGAAACAACTCGGCCCGTACCGTACCCCTGACAACGGCGTGATATAACCTGTCGCCGATTACCAGGTCATTCCGAGCGACGTCTTCCTGTATGCCAAGCACGCCGCCGATCGCTGGGAGCTGGCTGGGAGTGTGTAACCGAGTTAGGCCGGTAGGGCAGGGGGCGGCGTCCCCTGTTCGACGCCCGGCGTCGGCAGCATCCTCTCCCTGCGGCATTCAGACGCAGCGGGCTACGGGAGGGAGGTAATTCACTTGGCGATCGAAAGGAAGTCTGCAGGCTCGGTCCTCGATTCTCAGCAAATGCGATTAGCGCCGCTCGCGTTCGCTGCTCTCCTCTATATAGGTAGTGTTATGTTTCTGGAATCCGGGACGTCGATTGAGGGAAGTGATGGGAAATGGAAGCGGGAACGTGACTTCCAGGAACCAATGATGGCTAAAACTCCAGAATGCACATTTAATATTATGTTGAGGTTCAAATACTATCAATAAGCACCTTTCCATTAGGCACCACATAGTTATTTTTCAACAAAATGCAAGCATCGACTGCCATAACCCTGACAAAATCCATCTTAGATATTTTACTGTCGCACCCAAATCACATGAACAGTGTTTGCCACCCTTTCCTTTAAGCGCAAATGCTGTTTTTCAGCTGGATTTTTTGTAATGCTCCTGGAAGATTTGTTGAAAATAATGTCAGCCATCGCCTGGCTCAAAATGATAAACAGACAAATTTATCTTCCTCTCAAGAAATTTGTATGTACAGCGTTCTTTCATCCTGAATCGATCGTTATTGGCCTCGACTTATTGGTTTCCCAGCTATATGCTAATGCCATAGACATTTCTTCATCTCAGTTACTTTTACCGCTAGAGATCATCTGTTCCGTGTGTTTCTCATGTTTTTCAAGTGTTCTTTAACAAGGAACGAAGCATGCACAACATTGGTAACAGTCCTAGCCAAACAAAACGGACAGTGTCAATCACTAGCCAGCGCCTAGTTTGGTCAGACCAGCTCACTGACAACGCATGCCCGCTTCAAGCACAGGTCTGTGACATCGCGAGGGATGTTGTCGATGTGTCACTCAGACCGTGGACCGATTACTCGCAGGCTTGGCTTACCTGTGTCCGTGTCAATCCCCCGAGTGGACAGCTGGTTGGGTGGAAAGCCAGCTTGCGAGTCGATAGATAATGCGATTAGCGCCCATCGCGAAGCGCCACCCTGGTCCGGTGACTTCGTCGAGCTGTGGCCCTGGCAGGATGAGAGCTCGTTTGGATAAGATCAGTCACTCTGATTGGTGTTTGAAAATTGGTTGCAAATTAGAGCACGGCTTGAAATGGATTCGTGAAAATGTTTGTTTTGAATTGGTTTCATATTTCACATGTCATGTCATATACCTTTGAGATCGTGTCTTCAATGTGTGTGTTCTGCTTTCAAGAACTTCCCTTTAGAGCCATCGTTGAATGGAAAATGCAACACATTTCAAATATTAGAAATCAATATGAATACTCTTATCACAGTTAAAGTTCTCGAACTGTTTGAGTTACACTATGCCAAATAAGTAGAGTAATAACACACACTTTCATAAAATATCTATCTTCGAGTGTGAAGAGTGTTCACAACTATGCATTTACATAAATTGCTTCATGCTATTCAGGCATTTTTTTGTTATTTTGTGTTTTGAACTACACAACTTTAGAGATACTTGCTTATTTGGTTGAATATCTCCGTGCATGCAACGTTTTATGGCTGAAGCAGAAATATTACATGCAGCCGACTGGCAAAACGAGCTGTGTTCGCATATCAAATTGATTCATAAACTCATTTTCACCCCAGGCTGTATGCTTTTAGCGATTGATTTGTGCTGCAATCGCGATCGATCAATGGGTTTGCACGCCAAAGTTTTTTTTTCCACATTATTCAACCCAACAGTCTTTGCCTATCACGCTTCGGCCGAGAGCTAGGCGATATACCTATAGGTACACCGTCTTGGCAAGGTGTCACTTTTGACAGTTGAGTCTCGAGACTCACAACCAAAGACCTCACAACTATACACTCTGCAGTGGAAACGGTTTTAATTCTTGAATAGGTGTGCGTTACACTATCATTGTGAGTCTCGATCGGATTAACCCTTGCAGGTGTCAATCAAGCATTGTGGTAATTCTCCTCGAGCTAAACCGATTTGAATTGGTTCATCGGAAAGCTCCTGTCACTTTCTGGATAAATACTACACGGCTTTAGATGTCGAGCTGAAATATCGTGTGAGGCACGTGACTTTGATATCCTGATTGGTTGGAGCACGTTTAGAAATATTCCTACCTATTTATTTACGATAGTAACGTTGTGAGCTTATTGAGTTTATAAGAAAGATGTGTCCGCTTTAAGCTTTGTGGGAGATCGATTCGATCGATGTCCTTGTGTGGTGTGATGGGAATCGAGTCGAGAGCTGTCCGCATGGGCACGGTCCACGGACCGACGGAAACCAAAGATTACTAGATCTTAAAAGTGTCCGTGCGACCACCTTCAGAGCAGTACTTTTTATATTAGTCAAGATATCCGTGTTAACTGGTTAACTGGAATATCGTTTCTGGAAAATATGGAAAGCCTATTCAGACTAAACATGCTTTATAGTTAGTATCTGACACTCCAAACTGTATAATTTCGAGAAAATATCCCCGTGAAATTTCAAATAGCAGATAGGTTTCCTTACACGGTTAAACTTCGTTCGAAAATGCCCCAAATTTTCCAAGCGCGTGCCTCTCTCGACAGAGTCGCGGCGATTGCGGCCGCAGCGGCCGGGAAGGAGTACAGCGGCCCCCGCGCTCGGTTTCGAACGCTCGGCATTGGATGAGATGGCACAAAACACATCGCAGCTTGCATTTCGTAAGAAGTGATATAATTGCATCGGGAATAATTGGATGACTTACAGGCGAAATAATTGTGATGTAATTTAATGCAACAATCTAGTGGTTGGACCACACAGGTTGTGGCCGTGCATGACATGGCAACACTTCGATAATCGCACTGAAACATATTATTTACCACCATTATTATGCTAGTCTCTGTGAAAAAACATGATAACATATGAAAATGCTATATATGAATTGTACAGGACTGTAACTACAAATTACTTTCGTCAAAACTTCCGTTGTGTTACTTACGTTATCTAGATTCTATAGCAATTACCAAGCTCACAGTTGAAATGAGCACTACACATTAACATTTAACACACGATTCATTACCTGATGCATGGTTTTATTTTTTTATGTATAGAAGGACCAAACATTTTTCAAACTTTATTTCACCCCAGAATCGTGGTAAACGGTAGAGCAGCCAAATGACTACTCATATTTCCTCGTTACTTTGGATTTTCTCTGTCACCGTGTCCCAAATGCCTAGCAAATCGAGGACATCTTTGTGGACAGCAAGTCCATACCCTTAAAACCACCGTACGCTAGCTACTTCACCACCTGAAAACCATGATAATCATATACAATCTTCGACCATTTGTTTTGACATTTCTAACCCATCCATATCTGATTCTTATTAAACGCATTGTTATTCGAATTTGACGTGCTGATAAAACGCAATTACGTTCCCCCAATTAGTCGACACGGTGCTACCAACTTGTTTAATTGGTGGATGGCTGGAGGGCTCGGTTTGCATCCCTGCTGTAGATTAACGCTTAATTGTGTGTTGATAAGGTGGCATAACGAGGTGATTATATATATGAAAGGAGAAGTTAGGGATAACCCATCTAGCTTCGAGATGAGATTGACAACTCAATATATAAGACGAGCTGTTTCATTTCGAGGAAGTAATGACTACGTCTTGCCGTGGGCCTCGCTGTTTCCGCGGGGTAGCGCGGAATATGGCGAAGCGGGTGAAACGGGCGAAGCGCACGGGCTAGCAGGGAGGTTGGGGTTAATGGCAGAATCGCATGGCATGCACGGTGAGCCGAGTGGAACGCCGTCGGGGGGGTGGGTTGCTCGATTTAGAGTTAACCAAGAGGTTTAAACAAATCATATGCTCGGATGAGAGCTCTGTATTCCGCAATCGTAGAGAACGTGATCGAGTTATATACATGCGCGGGTGGTTGGGTTAGGAAAACTTGCTTGCCTGCTGTTTTCTGTCATTTAACAAAGCAATGCTTTTCACTTTTCAATTTCGAGTATTAAATAGTTTAGAGTTTGCCGCTGAGATTGGTTTGAAACCTTGTAGATCGTTCTATGTCTTCTATCTTTCTACAGTTGCATTTTGAGAACAGACCGGAACTCCGCCAAAATAATAAAGTAAACCAAATGATTGCATGCACGGTTTTATTGTGTGGCTTAGATCTCCCTTAACTTGGTTTTCAATTATGAATGGCTGATATTTCAAAGGTCAACGTGGGGCAAAACTTATCACATTTATCAGCGCAAAAATCACTGACATTCGAGGTTTCGCCCGTTTTTTGAATAAGACAAAAACCGAAGGTGCGTCGCAGTTCTAATTTCGACGCAGAGTGAACACTTTCGGCGCCTATGCCCCTTGTAAAACATTCCCGAGAACTACTCGACGTTCCCGACGACTCGAGGCGTACCGGTCGCAGTGACCTCGGCACCTGGAGGATCCTGGATGGGGAGATTGACAGCCAGGAGACGGCGCGTCGCTTGTTGAGCTGATCGTCACGTGCCCGTCGAGCGTCGAGTCGAGCACCTCTCCAGCATCAGCACCCTCTCGACGTCGTCGTCGTCAGATTGACGGCCTCGTCTCGCGCACTTCCGATAAATCGCTCTTCACTCGACTCCTTGCACCGTCATTACACGGCATCTGGGGTACCTGATCGATGTTTCGGCAAGATTCATCGCAAGATTGGAATTCTTGGTGATTGATAATGTTTGATGGAACGGACTAGGAACACATATGCTAAATGTAATTGACCATAACTGTATGGATATTTTACTTTTAATAATGTTAATATCGATTAATATCGATATTATTAATTTTTTGCGAGCTTTGGTTAACTGCGTTCAATGGTTGTGTTCCGAAACGTATACTGAATTTACTGGGTCCAAAGAGCTTCCAGTCAAATCTACGGGACGAAATAGGTCTAGTATTCATGAAGATTTGTTTACCATGACCGGTAGTAGATCTAGTAAATATCGGCACGCGACCAATGTGTATACACACGTTTTTGTAAGGGCACTTGTAATCACTTTAGAACAGTTTTTGGTGCCCTGGCTTTCGTTTGGACTGCACTTGAGAGCTGGAAAATGTATTTTTCGGGGTAGGGATGCAGGCTGCTCCAATTGCGGGACTAATCTGTCATGCATGGACGCCAGGGAGGTCAGTGTCAACACTGTGGTGGTCTTTCAAGTGTCAAATTGACTCGCCCTCGGATCTTGCTGGCAAAACAATTAATCGAGAGGTTAATAAACGACTAACGAACGTCACAGTAGAGAATAATTGTTATTGGTGGACGCCAACATCGAAATGTGACGTGCACTTGGTGAACGAGCTCTCAGTTAGCAATTGCTTGGTGGGTACTGTGATCAGAATAGGATTCGAACGATTCGAAAGTGAGCGTCTTGATGTAACCAAATTCAAATTAGGTACTGCAACAGAATGGACATGAAATACATTAAAAAACTAAAACATGAATAAATAAAATTCGATAACGCCGAAGTCGTAACACCAGGCTGGAGGGATACAACGCCCATCCAATCTCTTATCAATCCTTGCAGAGCCTTTCTGCCTGTTATTCGATAAATAAAGAAACTGAAAAGGGGCAGTTCAAGTGCCTTCTTTATCGCCTGCACGATTGAAACTATTCTTTCCAACATGCAGTCACAAGCTGTTTATGTACCCCGTCCTGCCTGGCTTGCAGTATGTACACCCTGCGGTCGTTGACGGCGGATACACCGCGCGTCGCGTCGCACGCGGCCAAACCATCTCATCAACTCGTCTCTCGCAATTAGCGACGCCGATCGCCGTCCAATCTTCGCTACATTTCCGCAATCCTCTGCCTCCATTGGACAGCGACACCCTCCACATCCGGCCGGGGGATGGTTTCTTGATCGAAACGAGCGATCGACTTCCCCCCGGGGTAGCGACGCCGACGTCGATCTCATGGCGTCGCGGTGCCAGCGATCGCCGGGGTCGTTTCAAATTAGATACTCGCCGTCCATCATGTGACATGGGCTATTCTGGGAGAACGGGAAGTAATACGAGGCGAGAGTGAGACCGAGAAGATTCATTTGGTATTTTCATCGAAAAGGAGCCCAGGCCGATGCTGATTTTTTTCATGTAATTTTTTCCATTTATTCTTATCTTATGATTATTGATCAGACATTTTTCTGTGAGTAATACGAAAATTATTGAAAAATACCAACAAAAATGATCTTAAAAATGACGTGACACATTTTTTCAGTGCTTCAGACCACGGGTATTTTTTGAAAATAAATTAACGCAAAGTTTTAAAGAAGTTGTGCATTTGGTTTAGACTGCAAACGCTGCAATTGGTCGGATCGGTTTTGTTGTTCGACGCGATAAAATTCGGACCGGTCTCGCATTCGGAAGCCATTGAAATTGGCAACGATCGAATATCGTTCACCCTCGGGACATTGTTTTTGTTAAATTTCACAGCGCACGGCGGACACCAAGCCACGAACCCTGCGTCGATGTCGCGTCAAGCCGTCACGTCCCGTCCGCCCATTTCAATGCATCGAGTTCGCACGGAGCCACTAAATTGAACAATAATTAATAGGCTAGTCTAGCGCGTAGGCAACTTTATCCGTTGTCGCCGCGACCATTTCAATAGGACCCAGGTTTAAACTCTGTTAATAATTCGCTCACACTGCGCGCATGCATTGCGCCATTGTATCCAACACATAGTGTAACACTAGAGCATGTACCATTCGAGCAGGCACCAATGGCTGCCAGCCTCGAATGGTAGAGTCCCCTTGACTTGCCATTGTACACACCCAGTGTATAGAGTGTATGGCACTCAATGAGTCAACTCGATGAGTAGACTTGAGGAGTGTGTTGAGAGGCGACAACAATTCCATGGGCAGAGCGCGAGACCTGAATGTCAAAACGGCGCAGAGACAATGTGCAGGAGCTCGCGGGGTGGCTGCCAGGCCCGACGAGATTTCGAATGTAGATTGTCGAGGCTCTTTGGATTGGAGGCTGCGGCGTGGCGTCGAGTGATAATGTGGAGGCGCGATCTTAAACTGAGGAATGTCACGCGAAATGATTAGCCGACGGCACAAAAGGCACGCAATTGCAGATCTTATTCAGACGACGAGGGCGACGATGGGGTGTTATTATCTAGAGTTGAGAGTTTGGTAAACTTAATAAGTTGGAGGAACAGATTAAAATCGGCCGTCTCGAGGGGTTTGACAAACAAAATTGTAGTTTTTTGTGTGGCGTGACAAACCGTACGTGCTGTAGGTGCACTTGACGTCGTGGGCTCGTTTTTGGGATTGGAGTGGTTTTAAAGTAAGGTTCACTTGGCGAGTCTCTTCAGAAAGTTACGGCACAAGATTGATGAAGTTGGACCGCGGGCTCATAATCACCGCGATTGCAGATTGTGTCACAACTGTCAAAATCATAAACTGATTTGCTTTTGTTTGGTTGGCTATTTGAACGACAAGACATAAGAGGCCGTGAGTTTGTAATGTACACAAGGCTAAACCGTATGAGATATCTTAAAAACTACAAAAAATATCCCCGAAATCAGCCCCGCGTGGTAAGTTGCGCCACGGCCCGAGCAGTTGGCTTTGTCCTCAACATTAATGTAAGAAGGATCGACGGTGGTGAAATCTTTCCAAAGATTCCATGTGTGTACCAAAGCAAGTCTTGCAAGATGAGCGCACATAATGCGCCGAGACAGTTGTAATAAAATCTCTGGCCACCGCCCCTCGACCACGGCATCGGCCGCATCTTGTAAACACCTCGAAACATTATCTGTCACATTCACCCGGCATTACACGGACAATGACATCTGGCTAATTCACAACTCTTATTTCAATTCCTTACCCGCTCACACCACAATCTTGGTCGTCAATTGAACCACACATAGGTTAAGCGACCCTTGGCTTTATAAAGAGAGTTTCCTTTTTGCAATGCTCTCTTTCTTTCTCTGCGCGACAAACCGATGGGGACAGAGAACGCACGGTTTCACACAACGCACCACGTTTATTTACGAGGAAATCATCGACAAGTATGACAAATTAAGACCAGCCGCTCGGCTGCATTTTGCTTTTAAAATCCTATTTTCGGTTATTCATCGCGCGAGATTGGTGGCGAAGATATGGTGTTGAATGAAGTGGTCGGAAAGCGGAGCGGAGGCCATTGTCCGGCGGGTAAAGGTGTTCTGTGGCCGTCAATGAGCGACACAAAGGTGACGAATACGACACTCCGCCGCGAGATTGATGGGAATAACATGCGGGGTGTGGAACGATCGACGTCGATCATTGCGATCGCAGTGCCGCGTTGCTCGGTTTCAGCGAGCACCTTTGCGGGTGAAACGTGATCGCGCTTCGTGGCTTGCCCTGTGCACACTGCACGGTTTAATACTGTTAAAATTACCACAAATGCGGTAATCCGTTTAGCAGGAGATGCGTGCGATTTGCTCAATGGGAAGGAAATGAGGTGACAATGGGATGAAATGCACACATTTTTCAATAGTGATACTCGAGATTTTTTTTGGAAAATGTGCGTGTGTTCGGGCATGGCGCGGTTTCAAAAGAAACAGTGTCATCTGCCGTGCTCTAAACATGTATGTCGCCAAGAGATTCATACGAATATAATCCGATAGCGTTTATCATTATAACGTGCCACCCTTTAGAAGATATTTATCGGTTTTTGGATCCCCCATCACAATAAAGAGCCCATCAAAATCACAATCTCGATGCATTTTGATGTGCTCATTGTGAATCCTCTCAAACAATTAACGACATCATAATAAAACTGCGTACAACATAACCCGATTTCGATGACGTCCGATTAATGTCGCGCCATTTTTCAATAATCCACCCGTTTCCATGGCATCGGGACGTGCAATCTGCCGAGGCAACGGGGCACGGGGAACGGTTCTGTGCGCTCACGGGGAGTCTCATGACAATGGGATATGCACAAGGTTGGAGTCATGGCAGATGGGCCAATCACGGGCCGGCTATGGCGTCGACATGCCTTGCATGTGTAATGAAAGTGTTGACACATTACCATGACAATCTAATGGGCAACATCAAGCCACCCCCTGGCTGGTCCGCCACCCCCGTGCTCGGTAGGGACGCTCTAATTGTTCTGCGATGGGCGAGACGTGACTAGTGCATGCTCGATAAAGTCAAAAGGAAATGATTGAATTGGCGTGACACGAATGTCTCTCTTCTCTTGTTCAACAGTGGCGGTGTGGCTGAGTTTTTGACCCCCGCAGAGATAGGTGCTGTCGAGGTGAGCGGCTGGATTCGAGGCTGTTTTTGGTTCAGGGATTGTCATGGGAAAGCGCCATGGGCTATAGCGGACCTTATGTTTCTTTTCATATTAGTCGTAGCTTTGTCGTAGTTGGGATTTTGATGGGTAGAAATAAGGCTGAGTGGTTTATTGAAAATTCAAATCCGCCCCAATTAGGTTGGGTTTTCTAAAGTTTGCGGCGAGTGCAGCTGTGCAGAGCTGGGTGTAAAGATCCTGAGTGCTTTCTCTAACTCTGAGTTAAAAGTCAATGTAACGTTCGGTTAAAATTATAACTGTTTGTAAATAAGAAAACACAAGATTCTGACCGGCGAAGACAAAGCAATGGGCATGCGTTTTTTAACAGGAGATTAAAGATACCTGGACGTTGCTAATTAATAAAATTTTACTAAATCAAAGTTTATAATTTGCAGTAGTATATAAAATACAAATATCAAAGAACAAACCCGGCCCGCGATTCTGGTCTAAAAGTTACCCCTCGAAAAAATGCATGGCATATCCGTGTGAGCTTCTGGATTTTTCAATATCTGTGTCACCAGTTGTCATCATTGGATGTGTGACTTTTTAATAATAATAATAATTATTATTATTATTCTTTTTATTATTCTTTTTATTATCACGATTGACCGTTATACGGTGTGAGACATGTCAGGGGTTAATACAAATAAACTAATTTACACATTACTTCTATTCAAAAACTCGTTAACAGAATAATATTATTTTTTAGCTGGTAACCTTTTAGCTTATTCGAGAATTCTTCGTCTGATTGTTTACTTTTCAAGTCATATGGTAAGCAGTTATATAATTTAATTCCATAGGAAATAAGGCCTTTGTTTGAAACATCAGTCTTTAGATTATACTTATACATTACTAAATAGTCTAAGATCAAGGGTCTAAGATCATATTCGTGTTCGATGTCATCCACATCTTTGGCAGTGCTAACATACATAATAATTGAATAAATGTAGAGGCAAGGTAGTGGTAGAATTTTATAGTTCTAAAATAATGGCTCTGTCGAGTCTTTAATGTCCTACACCTGGATCAGTGGGATTGTAGCTGGCATTCGCCAAATATTCTATTGCTCGTTTTTGTAATCTAGACAATTTGATTTTCAAACATCTTGACAGAAAACTCTGAAACAAATGAAGACGAACCTTCACGGCCCTCAATGTTTTTCCACAAATGTCACCCATTGCTCACGGCGCAAATTTCCAGGGTGCTGGCGAGCTGTGAAACAAAACAGCAACAAGCTTCGCAAATGTCACTGCAGTGAATTTTGCATCACTGTGATTTTTCGGGAAACCAATTACTTTTTTTTTTCGTTGTTTTTGACAGTACTCATATGTGCAACTCAGTTTCCACTTATTGCCTTGCCGTTAACACTCATTTTTACATGTACCATTTTACAATGTCATGTCTTCTACCCCAAAAAAAGGCTTGGTTCGAGCACTTCCACGCACTGTACGCCACTGCTGCAGACAGATTGTAGATTGGATGCAGATTGGAGTGTATGTCCCCCGAATGAATGCGATGCCTCCCCTGTGTGCACTCAGCCAATCGCCGTCGCCTCGTGGCCGCCTCATTTCCCATCGATTAGCCTGCAAAAATCGCGACTAACTTGGGCACAATCGACGCGACACCATCACAAATTGCATTTCAAAACCGAAAATTAACTTTTGCATTGGCGTCCGCGAAAATTGCCATTAAAAATCCATTCCCGTGCATAACTCGGTCGCTTCCGTTGTCGGCTCCATGTGCATGTACCTATACACTCGGGGTGGTTCGTGGAACGCGTTACATCGGCGCATGCCACGCTGGAAAGAACTGACGTGCTCGGAAAAGTCGCGCGAAAAGTTATAAATGGTTGTTAATTACGAAATGAAGTTAAATGTTTCGCGAAATTAGCAGGAAAATTGTTTGGCGGGTGGAAAATGAGATTACGTTTTACGAGTTTCTCTGCTGGAGGAACGCCATGCATATTGGACATTGTTTTACTTGCATAATTTCCACTGTTTTCTTGTGTCAACTGTCAGGATACTTGGCCATTTAATTTTTTTTTGCGACAATTGCTTGTAATCCTGAACGGATTGTTCGTTGTTCAGGTGTTTTTATTCCAGTGCGCGAATACATAGTAATTCCAAAAGATCACCTATCGCACTTACAACCAATATATCTTGTATTCTACTTCTTCGTTTTTTTCTAACCTATCAATAAAATAAACATGGCATTGCTTGTATTGGTTGAAGGATGAAAGGATGGAATCAAAATGTGTAAAAAAAGTAAATCTTTGTGTCTGTCTGTCTGTATCTTTCGCGAAATCTTCACGATTTTGGTCAGCATTTCTCTCGAAAAGTAAACCCCGTCTTTGGAACGTGTCCCATTGAACCGTGCCTTGCCGGTGTACGGTCGCATCCATTGCCCCTCAAGCTCTGCAGTCTGTCCATGTCTGCATGGTCCATTAAGCTGAGCATACTGTTTGCCCGCCAAGATGGCGGCTCGGCGACGACAAAGCGTCCCGGCACCCGTCCGATTGCGTCCGGACGCTAGGCTTTGTCCCGCGACGCCCGTCGCGGCGCCCCATTCGACGTCGGGATATGGTTTTAGCGTGATTGCCTTGTCGTCGCGTCAAACGACCCGGGAAGCTCGACGTGGCGACAGATTTTTGTGGTCATTACAAGAGATTTGGTTTTAATGAATGAGTAGTTTTTTTTTGTCTGGTGTGACTACGGTTAGAAAGAACTTTTCCCGAAATAAAAAATGTTTCACAGATTCCAAAAACCATTACGGAAGAAGGAATTTAATTTCGAAGTTTGCATCCTATCGATTGTGTGTAGTGAAACAATACTGATGGAAATAAAATCGTATTTTTATTGAAAACAGGAAGAAGACTGAAGAGGTCCGATGGAGCTATTTATTGAGTATTCACTGCTTGACCAAGATTGACCAGGTCCAAATGAGAAGTGTTGGTTTGCAGCCAGTTTCATTTCTCAAAGCAATAAATACTTTTCATGCGTGGCTAGCAAAACTTTGCTCTTGGTGGTTAGACCGTTTCTAAAGAGAATCATGAAATTCCAAAGTGACCAGGAAGCTTGCCTAAATTGCAAGTCTCGAAACCAACGAACCACTACGCGGAATTAGTTCCTGCATTTCGGTGGGTCACTTCATTGAAGTGATGTGATTTCCATGGCTGTAGTCCCTTGTCCGAACATTGACCATTTCTCGCATCTCGTTGACAAACAACGAGCTCTGGCTCGTTCACGCACTCACGCTACCCCTAATAAGAAAACCCGCCCAACACAACACAATGCCGACAACGCCCAAGTGTACAAGAACAACCGACCCTCTATTGGCGTGAAAGAGCCAGGGAAAAAAAACGCACGCACAAAGAACAATTTCGGACCGCTCATGGTATATATATGCAAAATGGCGTCGTTTCATTAGTAAGCAAATGTACGTCGAGCTGGCAGCCAGCAAGGGACATGCAGGGAGTCCCCGGAGGCAATCTATCCTAACGTTATGATAAACTGAGTAAACGCTGTCAAGGCGCGGTGCTACCCTATGTAGCACACCATGCCGAGCCTGGCGAGGGGTGGACGTGTCAAAAGCGTCATGATAGGATAACGAGCATGTCGCGGCGCTCTATAGCGAGCTGAGGGGAGGGGTTAACAGCCACTGTAATGACGCATTCACGTAGTTGCCGAGGGTACCTACCCCGATTCAATATCGGCTCCCTTCGCGCCTACATGGCGGGCGATGGTGTGTGTTCGTAAGCTTTGAATGGCGAGAGACTCGTTATTGCGTGTCGCTGAGAGTGTAGCTTGTGGCCGACACCGCATGGGGATATGGCGACGTCGTTAGGGGGGCCGACGACGTGTTAACTTGCCGGCTAGAATGACGGGGAGCCCATCAAGAGAGAGGGGTGGGGGGGAACTTAGTTATGATATTATTAACATTGGTTCGCGACGTGATGGCCTGGACGTGAACGAAGGACGGTTTTGTGCGACGGTCTTTCAGGTTTTTATACGTCCTGTGTTTTGGTGTAAATGTATTAAAAGCGTTGATAACTTCGTTACGAGTCTTTGCACAAGTAATGGCAGAACATCCGTGCGATAGGAGTGTAAGCAACTTGAAAAATTCGCATAAAAATCAAATTAAAATCAGCGTGCTTTTAGCTAAGACGAAGGAAATGACAAATTAACCGGAGAAAATCTTGCCGAATGAACGCGTTGATGAAAAACTTAACCGCATTATGCATTTTATGGCGTCTCGGCGGGGGGAAAAAACGACACGTGACGCGAAGCTCAGCGCCATGGAGTACAATAACTATGGTGTACTAACACGCCGAAAACCAAACAATGCACCACACCAATTACCGTCCGGACAAGCTGGCCCGAACGTAAACACGTGAATATCGCGCCTTCGATTAGCTGTCATCAATCAATAACCAATTGAAACAGCCACGGCTCATTCAATCTCAACAAATAACTTGCGTCTTTCTTGCACCCTCCTCCTCGACGACTGGCTGGCCTCCTCGCTCACTGATCAAACAAACAATGTGTTCTACCAACTCGAGAGTGTCAATGCATGGCCGTCAAATACATGGCACATGTCAAAGCAGCCATACTCTTTAGTCTTTAGCACACTGCATGCATCAACGTCTGCCTATAGATATGTTTGTGTTGTAGGCATCACACGGGGAATCTAATATGTTTGTAACGGATTGTGAAGAGACTCCAGCACGTCAATTATCGTGTCAGTTAGGCACACAATTAAGTGTTTTGCTGTATCATTGAAGTGATCGCTGCTGCTGGCCTGCAACCTACTCGAGACCCGACGGACCTTTCAGACAGGAGGGCGATTAGTGGGCAGCTTTGAGGCGCCAGGTGAATTGCCCATTGGCATGGTCTTGTCTTGCCTTTTGATCGCTGTCCGAGTGCTGGCTTGTGGCTGCTTGTTAATGCTTGTTAATGCTGTGAGATGACACGGGAGCCATGGCCGGTTTCGTTGGGGTGAGGATTCGAAGTCTGGTTGGGAAATTTAGAATATCGGCTATTGCTTTTGTATACAATTGCTCTCACTACAATGAGTGAAAATCTTCAAGGAAATTGACACATCTTTGAAGGAACACGTTGGAGCCATTCATCCTAACAAATGATTCGAACTCTTTGCTTTACCTCTCATCTTTGCGTACCGGGATGAATAGAATTTAAACTCGTGTGCGAGGAGTTTCTATGGTCGTTATTTGTACTTCTTCATTCGACATTCAACATTGAAATCTTGAGACGAAACAAGGCAAATAGCATAATATTTATACAGAGTTTATACAGAGTCTAGGCAAAGTTTGGTATGGTCTTGGTGGCTAAATACTGATGTGGAAAAAGTAGCGGCAGGTGTGTTGGGTTTTTCTGCCAATTTGACTTGAGATTTTTATGAGATGATAGAAGCCCCAAAGAAGACTAGCCAAGGGTCATGTGATTGCCTCCACTGAGCATTTCCGTCAGCGAGCCGTTGGATGTTTTCTGACACAGGTTTCATTACTGGCAGTTGGAAAATTTGAGCTTATAAGATCTGCGGCTCAAAGGTAAACTCTTTTCATTTTCAAGATTTTCTTTAGTTTTGATGCGATGTTCATGTAAAAATTAAAACAGGGTAATCAACAATAACAAGCAGTTGCTCGATGGCCACACCTTAACAGGATTGCCGGCTACGCAGGTAATTTTAATAGTATTGACCTTTTTGTTATTTGAAAACCATTCACTGTTTTTTTTTTTTTTTTTTTTTTAAATTTGGCGCCTATACTGCTGTGGGTCACTGTATCGTGGAAACTTTTCGAAAAAAAATGACGATAGCTTTCAAAAGATTGCTGTCAAAATGTCTGAAAATTTTTCTTTGAGAACAACTCTTATTTAGTGCGTGTTATATCTTCACTAGATGTAACGAAAACATCAATAACCAGACACTAAATAGACTTTAAATTGACAAAAAGTAAGTTTCTACTGTCATTTAGTTGTGTACGTTGTGCTAGTTATTTAGCTTATAATTTCTGGGGCTCATAGATAAACTATTTCATTTTCCAAGATTTTCTTGAGATTTTTATGCGATTTTCACATTTAAGAAAATCTGGGTGATGAACATTAAATACTAAAATTTTTCTTAAAACTATTATAACAATCCGAAATGCTTATAGTAAACATTTTTTAGTGACATGCCAAGCATTTGATTGTCCGTATGTCCATTGACTATCCGTGGAATTTTTAGACGTACTTCTGAATACATTGTAAAACTAAGTTGCAAATGATCCCTAATCGTTTTTTTTTTTACCGTACGAACGATGATGTGTTGGAAACACCAATTTTCCTGGGATCACCGAAGTTAACCAACATTGTGCTGGGTCAGGTATTGGATAAGTGACCATCACACACCAGTTCTGTTTCGCCTTGTACCACACCTAAGCGTTGTACCGTCCTTCGGAAGAGACGTTAAGCCGCTTGTCCCCTTGGTGCTCTTCGACAGGAGTAAGCTGCGTGCAGGCACCGGGTTTCCCCTCCTCCCTTCCAGGCTAGATTAGGTTGATCATCATCCTTATCATCATCCACTCACTCACCGACACCACATAAGACCATGGTGCCTCAGAGCCCGTTGTAAAATATTGTGTCGTTAAACCCCGCAAATCAATCAAACTGATCGATTTAACTTAAATTACATTTGCTTGGTAGTAATGTAGGATGCAGCTTGGCTGAAAAGAAATGTGATTCCACCTAGAATGCAATATTTACAGAGGAAGAAGCATTTTGCAGATGAGGATTTCTTCGACAATGTCCTCCCCGTTATAATGAGCGCCAAAACGCGCCCCGTGCAATTCGTGCTCGGTGGGCCAGCAGTGCATCATGGGCACGCATGGCTCGGTGTCTTCTGAATCATGTCTCGCTGAATCATCGCGTCTAACGACGACCCGTGTTGCTAACCAAACGCCCCGAAGACCCAAACTTCGAGCCAAAATACAGTGGAGAAAATTAGGCGGGGGGCGATCACTTTCCGAGCTTTCTGCCCGAATAAAGGGTCGGATTGGCTGCACAAACACTAACAATATGTCGTTAAAAATAACAACAGTGCATCTCTGCACGGTTGACGTCTGTTTTTAGCTGTGATCGTATGATTCGTGGCAATGCCATGCCGAATGTGTGAAGTGAATCCAAGTAAAGTACACTAAATCCATGTATTTCAACTGAGTACCAAGATCATCAATCCCTTTTCTGTTAATCCTCAGGCCAATTTAAAATTACTGCAATTAATATTACCTCCCTCGAAGTGGAACTTTTTCCTCTCACATAACAGTTTTTGAGAGGAGCTAAGCGGTCAGTACAGTCAAAATCCACATACTAATTGCATTAAGCAATTGCTTACATAGCACACATGATATCTAGATTTAAAAATAAATTTTTTTCTAAGGCCATTAAAACCGTAACGACGGCCTATTTCCAGCACTGAAATATCTAGTTATGCATCCCCCTTCGCGCAGCACGGGGACTTTTCCAATTGTCAGCGTCGAACGCTCTTTTCACCCCCCCCCCCCCCCCCCCCAACCCACGTTGTCGCACGACACTTCCATTTGACACATCTTTATCTAAACCTCGGCGTCGACGTCGCCGTCCTCCGCTTTATATCAAACAGATTGTACTCATCTGAGAGGTTGATTAAATTTCTCGTTTCGTCTCACCACGGAGGCGACAGATCCCCAGAGACCATTTTCATCTGTCAGCCGCGTCGCAATCCGCTCGCTGTACTTCCCTACGCCCCCAACCCCAGCTTTTGAATAAATGTATATATTTTCCGCCATGCAGCCTTACTGCAGATGTATAAGAGCGAGCGGAGGGTGTGAGTGGCGTTGGGGCTGAGAGATACATATTCTAACTTTCAAATATCGAATGTTGACAGTGGAAAGATAAGATTGTGAAGTTCCTAGCTAGCGCTGCAATCTCCTCTCGCCGCCTCCTCCCCCCTGCTCCACCCCGTGCGGTCCTGTGGGAGCAGGAAACCTCCCTAATAGAATATCTCGTCGTTTCTCACCTCACCCACTCTCGCCGGGAAGTGAATTCATCCCGCATCGAGGCGACGGAGACGAGCGTGTCTATGCCGAGCTGTAGGCCGAAACGTCTTATAACCAAGGAAGAGATCTCGGGTTCCGTTCTGCAGCGCGCGTGGCTTGGGTTCGTGTAGAAAATATGGGGAAATGCGAAATGCCAATGAGGAAGAAAGTAAGATGAGAAAAGTCTGATAAGAATGGGGAAGTACTTACAGCAAGCGAACATGTGAAACTTTTCCGTGACAGAAATATAGTATTAAGAAAAACGAATCAGTTGTTGACAGGATTATATAACTGCAAAATGTATGTTCAATTATTCTAACATACATTGAGAACATGACGATACATACCCACACGATATCCATGCCGGTCATTTATCTATCCTTATTCAGAGTTAATTTGATTTGTTTCACATTCACGTTTTTTAAACGGATGAAACTTAAATGATGCACTCCAGATCTTTGTGTTTTGATGGTGCCATCAGCGGTGGGTATTTTGAAGATACACAAGCATATTTTTCCCAATTTTATGGCACGGAATCAAGAAGCATTGCATTATGAACAAAACACTGTGAGTCTCATTCCTAGCGGTGCGATTCTCTGTCGGTCTTTGTATAAGTTGTCATATAACGTTGTTTTTCATTTCCTAGCCGAGACACCACACAACGAAGTGGAACATTTTATTTCTATAGATGATGCATTCAAAACCTAGATTGGAAGAAGTTTTTTGAGTATCCTTTCTAAAAAAATGTATATGGACTCGTTGTTATAACTTCATAACAATTGTATTCGTCATACGATCGGGTCTTAAACAAACCCAGTTGTCGCAAGTGAATTATTCGTGTTTCATTTGGCTGCACGCATTTTTTTGGGTAGCGATGCCGTCGTCTTGCACAGAATACCGACGCCCGGCGCTGCACCGGTCATCGGAATGCAGTCAGACAGGCTTATCTCGCAAAATATATGGGATTTATAGGATTCATGAAATCATCAATTTTGAAATGTAGCAGAGCAATTTGGTACCTACGAACCGCTTGCCTTCGGTGATTAATGTGCTTCACTAACGCACTGTTTTGATAACGAGTGCTGTATCAGTGGTCTAATGGCGTTCAAATAACAGCCTATGACACTCTCACATATAGTTTTATTTTCACTGCAGTTGGTAATGATGATGTGGGAGACGATATGTCTTGAAAGGCCATGGTAAATCCTGCCATAGCCAACTTCGCACTCTGGCTGTCCCTCTCCATGACTAACTCTCTGTCTCTCTTGCTCTCTATCCATCGCTGTCTTGTTTTCACGAGCCAGGGGTGCAAAAATCGGGCACCTCTGTGATCAAAACGAAATAAAGCTTCCTATACGCGAGGAATAATTTTTAGATATAAAGGCACATGAAATATTCAGAAATATTTAATTGCAAATAGACCAACAAAGGGATATTTTCTTTTTGTGAAATGTGATATTTTAATTGCAAGCGATGGCAATGCGCGGAATATTTTATTATTAGGAACACATTTACCATCTCAAAACTGTCTGCTCATTTTGCATTTTGATGCCCAAATGGGCGTCAATTTTTTAGAGGGTTGCAGTGTTCCTAATAACAAAAGGATATTTTCTATGTTTAATCACAATTTAATGAAGCACTGTTTTGATAATTAGCGCCGTGGGACCGAATGATTGGTGATAATGGTGCGATGGTGATAACCTATCTAACCTAGACGGGGAGAAAAAAAAACACTGTCGACACGTAGCCCACTCCTGTTGAAAAGCGGGAGCATCAAGGTCGAATCCCGGTCGAGGGACTGTACAACTTAGCAACAAGATATTTGCTGTTGACAAGTTGATTACATTGCAAGAGAGCGATTCTGTATGTGAATATGTATTAACTTTAATTTCTCCAAACTCTCTTCCGAACGATACTGATCACCCACCCAATATAATATATCAACGAGCTACAGCTTTCAAAATTGGTCCCGAACGGCCACCCATCCAAGTCTAGTGGGCCCCCCAATATTGCTTAACTTCGGTGACCGCTCACGAACGGTGTTTCCGTCACTGCAAAAAGTTCGGTGATAACTATAAAGTCAAATCGTATTCGGTGTTCACCATGAGCATACATTTTCTTCGAAGAAAAGGTAATTTGTAGTCAAAGTACATCTTTAGAGATGTAACGACGACGTGCACAGCAGTAATAGAAAAATTCGCAGCAAATCTTTCGCAAAGAAACAGAGAATTTGGAGCCAGTGTGGCCGCCCTGGAAGCTGACAAGAGTTGTGCGACCCCTGTTTCGGTGTGGCAGCCATTATTCGAGCTCGATGCTGCAATACCCACCCACTTGAATACAAAAACCTGGTCGAATCGTGGCCCAAGTGTCCGTCCCGTCAATCAATTACCCCCCGTCTGGGGGCGGTGGGATTCTGGGGGCGGCGCTTGGGTTTGGGAGGCGGTGCCTCGCGTTGGGTTCATCACGGCGACGCTAGGTGACGCGGCGAGCATGAAATCCAGCGTGGACACGATGTGTTGGACGGGCTGTAGCCAGGCGGGAAATCGCAGGAAATCGGGACGCGTTCTCTTCAAATAGTTTGTTTGAGCTCGGGAAATTGTTTTTGAGAGGAAACTATCAACCATTGTTCCCAGGTACCAGAGAAAATAAACGAATTTCATTATGCTTTGAAGTACTTACTTATTCTAATAATGATAATACCTACGGTGAGTTACTGGTATGAATGTCCGTATCATGGTAAGGAGAATGTATAAAACTAACGGTAGAGGCATATTTTTGCCTATAAAGTGGTGCTAGTTTGCAAAGTCTTGAATAAAACCCCCTCCCAGTTCACTGATAAAAGAAGAGTGGTATAGTAGAACGACATTTTTTTGCCCCTGTTAAACACGCTTTTTTCAATTTTAGCTTTTCTTCCGCCCCACATAACATGAATCCCTTCTTGAGTTTATAAAACACGTTCGAGCAAGTTTCCGCAAAGGATGACTGCTTGATGCAATTTAAAAAAAATGGAAGCAACTAGCAAGTAGCGTTCGCGAGCTCGGCGGGAAAAAGTGCACACGGTTCAAATCCGGGGTTAAATATCCGTGAAATAAAAGTGTGGAGCAGCCATCTCGGCAAAGAGCCTGCGATCGGAGGGCGAAACAGCCCCGACGGCGTCTAGTGCGATGCGATCATGCACGCCGAGGCATCCTCCACAACGCCGAACGTTGAGCATCGGCGTCCTGCACCCGGTGACTTCGCCGCACTTTTGGAAGAACTCGAGTAGAAACCACAAATACTTGATTGAGCATTTGTACTTGGGAATTTTCTATGTTTCTTTTTATGAAAAAAACATACATTAGTCAAGGCAATTGTGTGTGGTATTTGAAGAATGGTAATTTTTTTGACAAAATAGATTAAAACTGCTAAGCAATTGAAAAATTGAAAAATCGAATAAATGAAAAATTGAAAAATTAAAGATTAAAACGGGTTACTTTATTAATAACAACACTCTAACCGTCTCAAAAATTGATGCCCAAACGCGGACTCGAACCCCGATCTCCGCCGAGTCCGACTTTAAAAGTTCGAGTCCGCGTTTGGGCATCAATTTTTGAGACGGTTATAGTGTTGTTAATAATAAAATACCCCGCGCATTGCAAGCGTTTGCAATTTAAATTAGATTTCATCCTAATATTACAACGGGTTATTTCTCGTCTGCACACCTTCCATGTGACTTTGCACGGTACTGTATTGGAAAATATCATACCATAGTGTTTTAACTTCATTTTTGAGACAGAAAAGTCGTACGAATGGTGCATTGATTTTTGTTGCTGGTACTTTGTCACGGAATCCTCCAATTCCTTGCCCCGATAGTAATGTAGTTGTGTATAAGTACTGTAAATTACACGGGCACCATCCTGTGTACTCAAAACTGAAAAGCATTTAACGCGGTCTCTGCACCTAATTGCTTGTCAATACGAACATCAGTTCACACTTATTTAACCCCAAAGTCGCTTTGACACGCGCTACTCGTGACAGGTTTTATTTTCGAATCACCTCCGCACCATCTGCTGCCCCCCTCTCCCACCCCCAACGATCCTCAGGGAAGGGGGATGGAAGGGGGGGGGGGGGTTCAACAAAACACGGCCGACCCGACACTAATCCGCGGGCAATACATTGCCATGTGGAATTCATGAGCGCGTAAATAAAATCAAATTAGTGGCCAGATTTTTTCCCGTACGTCACTTTAGTCCGCTTATGGCAGCGCAGTGCTGCGTTCTGTGGGCTGGACCAGCGACCACAATATGTGTGCTCGGACGTGCCCGTGTAAAAAACATCTCTGCCGAATAATGAGCTTAAATGGTTTTGTAAACCTAGTTTTGTGTTTCGTATTAGAGGTTTTACGAGATTAGGCTAATCCGGCGTGTACAACGAGGCCTCGGTACAAACAACATTGTTACACGTGCTTTTTCGGGGTGGGGTTCCGGAGAGGGCGGGGGGGGGGGGGGGGGACACGTACATGCATGCACGCGGATTAACTCGAAACTTTATTTCATTACATTTCGTATATCTCTCCGGGAAAGAGGTCCCCGTTAAATATCGCTGAAAGCTCGTTGAATCGCGCGGCGCGGAACAATCCGAGCCGGCTTGGGAAATGCGACTGTGCCACATTAATGGGTTTCCATTCGGAATCCGCTCTCCGCGTGTCGCTAAATAATCAGCACGGAAGCTGCCCGTGATAAAAAAAAAAACACGCTGCATGGCGTGCCATTATTAACTGCAACCCGTGGTGTGGGGGGCATGTAAATATGTAAAAACACGTCTCTTAATTCTGGGCACAAGAAATGTACTCATTTGTAATGCATTCTTCTATTGTATGCACATGTCGTAGTCATTGACGCTAAGCAAATACTCGTCTCTACTCTCTCTATTTATCCCTTGCTTTATAATTAATGGGTTTCTTATTGAGCTTAAAGTAACGAGCAAACCATTGGATACATTGTCACTATTTCAATCTGTGCACTGGAACCGTAGGATGACGTCAGACGAGCGTTTCGTTCATTGTTGGTGTGTCTAGAGAGTCGCAGGTGAGAGAGTGGCCATCTCTATGTGAGAACGACATGTTTTTACCAGAAAGAGTTGCGTTATGAAGATTTCAAGTCGATTCCTGACAACAGATCTCGCTTTCAGAGTTGAGACGACGGATTCTTTGGAACGAAATGACTTTTCTCGACGGCCGAGATATCAGTCTTAGCCAGCGTCTAGTCAAATTACTGATTGCATGATGGGGAAAACTGTAAGACCACTTTTTTTAGTATGTTATCTGGTGAGTTCCATATTACACCTTGGGATGTGCGAGCAATCTAACCCCGCTCCAATGGCGGCTTAAAAGGGAGACCTCATTGAATCTCCATTTTCACCTCTTGTGTGGATGCTTCTAGAGTGGGAATACAATGATAGTTTTCCGTCGAGGGCGCATCTGACACTGTTCTGCATTCCCGGCACATTGCCACCGGTAATCCGTTTTGCGCTAATCTGTCTCGGCTGGCGACCTGGGCCTCGCAAGACGGATGGTGGTGCCCCTGGCGACGGCACAAGACGCATGGGTGGTGGCCGCGTAGGGAAGAAAGGGCTGCCTGGACTCACGAGGAAACTGAATTAGTTGGGAAAAAGCGAGGTGTGTGGTGAATGGTTATGTGGTTGGCAATGGCGCTATGAGAGGCCCAAAGTGGGTGGCCGTGATTTTTTTTGGGGATCCTTAGTCGAGTTGGTGCCAAAGAAAGTTCGGACGGGGAGAGAAATGTCTTAAGGAAATGGATTTTTGAGCAAACAGGTTCCAAGTCTTGTGGTCTTTTTGACAAATGGAAAAATATCAGATGCCCTTTCCTCCACCCCAGCGATCCAAAATTGAGCCAGCATCTTCAGAATGCAACAAATTTCCTGTTTCAATGTGCCATTACATGCTTGGCCATCATAGCATAGTGCTGTTGTGGCATGACCTCATATATGTACCTACTTTTTAAACGAACATTAAACTCTCCTGAGCAGTAGCGCAATACGTCGACAAATTAGTTATTTGTAGATTTTTAGAATTGCATTTTTCCTGAACAGTTTTGAATTATTAAATGCACGAGAGGTTATTTCGCACCGTTTTCAATGGGTGGGCGTGTATTTCATAATAGTTGTTGTAAATGAAAATGTATAAAAATTTCATCCGTTGGCTGAAAAGAAGCCTTTTGGGTGGAAAGGGGGGGGGGGGGGGGGGGGGTGGGGGGGAGTTAAAATTGATTGACATTGTTAGTTCTTTTTTCGTGGAAGATTACCGGAGTTTTACCAATTAAGACGATTGCAAATTATCCTCGCGGACAATGGGTTCCAAATTTGAATGATTCGCAACAAGAAAGTTACAAAAGGGCTGCACATGCCATGCCCCTTCGCTGCAAGGGGGCTGGCAATTCGTCCCCCTACCCATCCGCCGCGATCGCGTGTCTAGAATTTTTATAACATGAAAATATTCTTGTCCATCTTTTTAATTACAGTTATTTTCGAGGCGACTTTTTATCTGATTTTTCTCCTCCGGTGAACGTCTTTCCATTATTCGCTTGCTGCAGGATTTCTCCTCTCCGTCGCGCTGCATCCACCCTTTTATGCCCATCATCCTTTCTTTCTTTCTTTTCTGTATACACACGAAACATATTTTATCAAAAAAGAGAGAAGGAAAAGCTTTGGGATAAGAAGAAAAAAACGTGAAAAGTTGAACAAGTAAAATAAACATTCTCGGAGCGATTCATCTGTGATTATTCCCGGCTCTCGTCGCTCGGGCGCGTATTTGGTCTGCATTCGAGATGAAGGGGTGCACGTAGATTAGGGGTGTTCCGCCCCCCCCCCCCCCCCCCCCCCCCCCCCCCCGGCCACCCCCGATCTCTCGTATCGTTAGCTCTGAAAGGGCAGGCAAATGCACGGCACGCATAGCTGGCTCCCAATATCACTCATCAGGCAGCCGCCAGACGGCGCAGCAATCGCACGACTTTGCAATACGTAGTCAAATTCCGTCGGCGGAAAGAAAAATGTGTTTTTTTCATCTTCGTTCAATCCGTTACCCCACGTGCGCACACCTATCGACCTCTCACTCTCGCAATTGAACTCCTCGCAAGCTCCGTCTTTCTTTGGGGCTTTGTTTCCGCTACAATTCTCTGCTGTTTGGATCTTTGCGACTTGGGCCCCCACACCCGAGTCACGGGCCTTTTGATGTGCCCACCTTGTCGCTCCGAAGACTTTGGCGATGCAGTGCGCTCTCTCGCAAATTACGTTCCTGCCAAAATAAGGTCGTCGCTCGGCAAAAGAAACAAATTTATAACAGTTTCCTCTCCTTTTATATGCATATTCGCTCCGTTTCATGCTTTTTTCGAGATTATTTTTTACTTTCTTTCGCGGGTGGTTTTTTATTAGCTGCGTGGATGGAGGATGGATTGCGACCTGGCTAGGCGGAGAGCGACTCACACTTCCCTACTTCCCAGCCGACTTCTTTTTCTCCGTCGAAGGGAAACAACTAATTTGAAATCCCTGGTGAGTCAGCCAGGAGCCTTCCCATGCGTGCCGAAGCGCCAGAGTGTGAGCTTATGCTGGCGCCTCCATCGCCCGGAATGGCGCCTCTGTGGAAGAAATAATGTCCTCGCATAGCTAAAATATTTTCTCATTCGAGTCGGGAATGTAGCAGTCGCAATCCGCCAAGCCCCAAGCTATTGTCTCGGCTATCGATTAAAAATCTTCGGACGTTTGGGAGAAAACGGAAATCGAGAAAGTAACCACAATCTGTCTCCGGGTTACCGGGTTTGGGTTATGTGGTTCTTGGTGCAAGCAAATTGATTCAAAGCTTATAAGCTAGTGCTAAGAAATCCATTTCCACCCAACGATCCACAAGATGAGATACACACCAGCAAACGAATTTAATTGATGATTCAATCCATCGATAAAAACCATGACCCAACTCTTTTTAATCATTTCTCCCATCCAAATCACATGACAACTTGGAGCAACATTTAAGTCAACAATGATATCTCAATTTCCCTACAGCCGGCCGTGTATAGACACGGCGTCATGAGACTGTACCTTTGGCAAGTGTCATGTCGAGTATCTTACCCCCCGCGGAGTACATGATGGATTATCCGGTGCCGGGCGTACAGACGGATTTATCCGTCGCCCGCTGCGCCGTCGACCCGACGCTGCATCTCGATACACCTCTAGCACCCCTTGCTTTTCCTGGAACGGGCAGCGTTGTGATACCATTGCAATCCGCTGGGTGTGTGACGGCTTAATCTGGCCATAGCACCGCGTGCGTTGCGGACACGGTCTCGCTTGGTATGCAAAACCCACACTCTAGTTGCTGGTACGTAGAGGAACGTACGGGGCCTGTCAGTGTTGTCACTCCCATCACCGTGTTGTTGAATGTTTCAGAGAGGTAACTCGTTGGTGTGGGCCGGCGGACACGATAAACGCGGTCGACTTGATGGTAACATTGGTGCCGTACAAGGCTGGGACAAATTGTGTTCGGCCACTCTTGGATTGAGACTTTTGATTCGTGATTGGGATCTCGGATCCAAAGATCGCTTGCTGAGAGTTATTTATTTTTTGTTACCGATAGAATGTTGTTTATACAATATCCTGGGTTGGATGAAGCGGTCAGATGTGTACACTCTTGTGGCCTCTGGAGGCTGGTTGCTGGAGATTGCACTTTTCACCTCAAGAATGGACTGCGAATCTGGTGATCTCATGCTTAATTTTAAATTGCGTTTCTTTTAAATCACTTTCTGTAGTTAGGTACACCTGTAGGTGTATATATTAGCGTATTTAAATGACTCCGATTAAGAAGTGCATGCTGTTATACCGAGGACGCTTGCATTGACAGTCAATCATCGGTTGAAGTTTGAAGGCCGTACCAACATTTTGAAAAGAGGGTAAGTGCGTTCCGTTTCCATCAGTTACCGCGAACATAGTCAAATCGAATTGAATCAGACAGTAGGTGGAAATTATCGGTGGCCATCGAGAAACGGACCCTTGAGATCCTGATTAGGTTGCCGCTGTCAGGACGGCCTTTGCAAATCGCCCTCGTCCCCCTGTGACGACGCGTGTCAAGGGCTCACGGCCAGGGTGAGGGGTCGTCAAGGTGCTAAGCAATCAATCTCAGACGGACGGAGAGATCCTCGAGTGCGCTGGCGAGATTCCCCGGGAAACGCAGGATCAAGACTTTCAGAACTCTTATGGTGTGCAGATCAGGCTTTCTTTGAAAAGTAGAACCAGCTTTTTTTTTAGGGACAATCTCCGTTTGGATCTCAAAAGTCGACTGTGAACTTTTCACCCCAAACAATCACCGCAAACGTCTTTGAAACCAGAATGCACCAAGATTTTCCCTGCGCATTACGCTTTCTGTTGCTTTCTGTGGCTGACGACATTGTACGGTTTCTCACTCTTTACAGGTGCAGCCGCCGACCAATATGCAAATAAGTTCGACGCAATCGCGGCGATCACTACCTTCCACCATACACCTACCAGCCTCTATCACACATCACAATAATTATACAAGATATCTAATAATCGTGCATTATAGCTCTTAGCCCTTGTCTATCGACTATCGCGCTGCTGTGGCCATAGATCCTGTATCACTGTATGAGATATTACAATGGTCGGGTGCCGCCCTCTGCAGCTTCCCACGTCTCCCGTGCTTGGCGCAGTCACGGCCTGATCTCTAGGTGCTACATCATGACGCCGTTTGATCCATCAATCCCCCCATCACGGTGCTAGAGTCGGGGGACTTACAGCCATGCCTAATTAACTATGCATGACCTCAATTAACACCTATCAACAATATGCCGAGCCGCGTGGAAAATTAAGTGGTCACAACAATCATGATGCCAAGCGTCACGATCGTTACATATTAATTGTTGTGGCTATAAATTACTTACCTGCATGTTGCTCGCGACGTTGTATGTTGGGCTTTTAATTGATGTTTCCCTCTCAGGAAAAATCGCTAAGCGAATCTCTTTTCTACGTTGGCTGTCGGTTGTTGAATGGCGATTTTCTTTTCTGTGGTGATTTAAAATATTGACCCGTTGTTAGGTCAATCAAGACGATTTAACGTAAGTAACGCGTCAAAAGCCCCTCGAGAACCTTGTGACTGCTTATAAACTTGCATATTTTTATCGCTTAAAACGGCAAAAGAAAAAAATATTAGTTGCTGCACCTCGGGTTGAAAGTTGAAACTGCATGCAGCGATTTCCCCGTGGAGACCGCGGTGATTGTTAACATACTAATTGTGGTGAACGCAAATGGCGGCGACCCTCGACCTCTGCCCGCTGAGGATTTGTCGGACTTGGCCGAGTCGCGGACCACGAGGAGAACAGCAAGTCATTCCCAGCCGGGATGCTGCTGGCTTGACGCAGAGATCCAGTCATTCTAGTTATCATGATGACGACGATTACGAACACGAATTGTCGAAGATGATGATGATGATGATGACGATGATGATGTTGTCGATGCTTTTTGCGGCCTTGATAGTGGGTCGGTACTCGGTCGTATGATTAAGTATCATGTGCTTGTAGCGCATTCCTGCACCGAATATAGGAATCATCCCCAAGCCAGTCACCATGTTTCAAGTTTACGCTTTGGATTTTTGACCAGTTTTGCCGGACGACTTTGCTAGCTGAGAAGACAAAATCTTTGTACTTCCTTACTCCTAGTAAACCTGGTACGGAGTGTAATGCACATTATTTTCATCTTAAACAAAAACTTTCCAGCGAAGGTCTTCAAAGGCCAAGGTGCTTGTGCCATTATGCTTTCCACTTACACACTGATAGAAGGAAATATCTGTGAGTTACAAAACATACATTGGAGCACAAATTATTCCACGGGCGACCAAGGATTTAAACGTCACAGTTTTTTTTTTATTCGTCTCCGTGGCATTAGAGGCAATTATAGTTTTAAGCATATTCAAATGAATCGTGCAATGTTTGAAACCAAATAAAAACTTGCTGTACAGACATCCATATTCAGTAATTTCCGACATCTCAGATGTCTTCCCGTGCATCTATAGAGCATCTATATAAGTGATAAGTAACCGTGCCTTGCTCGTGTCGAGGCGATCATCACCCTCCACATCACCCTCGTCTTCCCCGATGCGAGTCACCGACGTGACCATGGTTATCGCGGGCCGATCGATCCCCAGACAAGTCGATCCTTCGGACAGTGATTGGCCGCAGCGTCGACCGGATCGGCGTCGTCGTGATTGATTGCGTTTCGCCAGTCATTTGTTCTCGACGTCGTTCCTGATGTCTGACAGTCGAGTGCGATGTCCGAGGCCGAATCATGTCCTCGTCGGACTGCGGGGAGTCAACGGTATCGCTCGGTGATCGGGCGATACTCGAGACAGCGCCGCGCGTCGGGCATGACGTCTCTGATCCTATACTTGGAGAGGTTCAGAAAAATAGAAGAGTTTTGACGATGTAGTGGGTTTTGTCAGAGCTAGGCTGGGAATTAAACGTTTCTGTATTAGATGCAAAAAGTTATCAGGTAGAAAGCATATATATGCATAGATACAGAAACACACCTGTGAATAATCACTTTAACTCAAGTTCATATACTATTTGATTGCAGCGATATGATCCAGATATGTTACTCTGTGATTTGGAAAAAATCTGAAACCGAAATCGCTTGGAGCTGGGCCAGAAAAGGGATAGAAAATATCAGATCCATAATTTGACTAACCTCCGTCATCACGAAGGACCGCTCGTGTAACAAAAAGCAGAAATTCGTTCGGTTACGGGGGGCTAGTTTTCCAAATACCACACAGGTAGACACCTAACTTCCGCACCGGCACCCTAACAACAAACTGTCACCGCCTTTCGCAATTCAATCGATAACATTTGCAATCGTACAAATTCCAAAAAAGCTCGTCATCACCGCGCCATTGTACGTTTCCTGCAGCGTATTGTCGCCCGGCCGCGACCACAAACAATAGCACGACGCCGACGCCGACGCCGACGCCGACCCCCGACGCCCATATCGCGTGGCATGTGTTTCCCCTGCTGCCGAGCTAATTTCATGCCATTTGCATACAGCACACGGATATCCATAGATTCACGGTTCAAGCATAATAGTCAAAGAACGTTAAAGCTCTAGCTAGGCCAGGTTGTGAACTGATGAGAGTATATTTACAGTTTCACAGGTTCTAGTTTTCGATTTATACCAGCGATAAAGATTTTTGGGCGAATCCTGTGGCTTGTGTTGCATAAAGTGGACCACCAACCCTTATACCCTGGCTACCCTTCCAACCTTTGGTGGCAGATCATCAGAGTCATTACCTTATCATTCAACGACGCCATTAGCTCATGGTTCCACAGGGCGCACATTAACAACAGTGCGTCGTTAAACACCGTTGATTATCGTGGGATATACGACGAGGTAGTTACGGCGCGTGCGAACGGGTGATGGGGTGATGGCCGGGGGGGGGGGGTTGAATTACAGGGTGTGCGTTATGTGATAATAGCAGGGGAGGCGGCAATGAAGCGAACGACACCGGCCTGGTGGCTGGGGTGTGTGAACGCGGTGCTCAGGCGGCGTTTGCTGATGACGGGGTTCATTGCGAGATACGAGAGACGTGATCGCTGGAGTGATGTCTTAGCTGGTTCTCAAAGGGCAATGGGAACAAGTCGGGGAATAGCTTTTCTAGCTTTCTATAGTCAAATGGATGGTTGATATCATGTTTTTCCTGTAATTTTGAAGGTTTTTTCGGGTTTTCATCAAAACAGAGTAATACCGTTGAGAATGTTAACCTATGCACTCAACAGTTTACTACTGAAAGATTTTTCTTTGGTCTCGTGATGCTTCAGATTTTTTTGACAAAAACACGAAAGGCCCTTGACATTTATTTCTAAATCATTTACACGCGATCGAGAGTCTTGCGTCCTTTGGCCGGCTCCGCGGGTTGTTGAGAGGCCTAAGATAGGGCTAAGACGGAACTCAAGGGATGTGAATATTCATGAGTCGCAGCTCTCTTGGCAGGCGCAGCAGAGTGATTAGAGGACGACGTTGACGAGGCGGCGCCGCGGCAAAGTTCGACGCCAAGTTTCGACTTCAAGTTTCGACGCCTGCTGCTATGTTGACAGTTGAGACGCTAGCGGTTGCGGGGCAGATTCTAGCTTACCCATCGACTTACTATTGGACTGCAAGCGGTCTCTGGTAGTGCTTTTCTGGAATTTCAAAGCGTTTTTGGGATCTTTTGGACGTTCAGCTAGGTTTTCAAATTTGAATATGTGAGTGTTTTGTTGTTTTGTAATTCCGGTCTGATTATCCATGGAATTCGCACGGAAAATGCGCATAAAAATGCAAGGCGCTTCGCCGTCTTATCCCAAGCCGAAAAGCCGGATAAAATCGTCAGACGCAACTTGAGCACTGAACTTATTTCCCATTTTTCTTTCATTTTACCAATCATTACTATTCTGTTTCTCCGCTTCTGAAAAATATAACACAAGCAGTCTTATATTAAACCCGCGTGGAGGTTTGCTTTCTCGCCGCGCACAACGCTGCATCTTGTACATCATCCTTCACTCGCAGGGCAGCCTTCCCTCGTCTTCCTGCAGGATCTATAATCTTCTTAGTACCTCCTCTTTATATCTGCATGAAATATTCAACTGCTTAAGACCTAACGACACAAATTTCTCGCGAGCGTTGCTCATGTTTTCCTACTCCCATCCATCTGGGCCCGAGTGGGTGGGGGCATCGGATTTACAACCCCCCCTCCCCCCCCCCCCCCCCAACCCATCCCTGTACACGCTAGGTTTGCATATCGGTGTAATCTCCGTGTACTTACAAGCTCCTGCCACCGCCTCCACGATCTCGCAACGGCGAAATGCGAGATGTTCCATTACCTTTTCGCCACCAAACTTTGTCGGCGTCGGCAGGAATTAAGTTGGCAAGTGCAGCGCGCATGCGTCGCTCCCTGCGACGTCGTCTCGACGTCACAGTAAACGCCTTCCTTCTCTTGGTTATTGCAATGAAAAGTATTACAAAAACATACGATATTTTTTCGGTTTAATTGTTAGACAACAGATTTTCTAGCACATCATGACTAAGAGTGGCACAATCTAAAGCTCAACAGGCACATTGGTAGAGCACCAAAAGGTTGAAAATGTACAGTAATTCTCCTACATATGGTATTTTATCAGTAAATCAAATGGTCTCTGAAAATAATTGTCATATCTTGGCCATTGGGTGCTCACGAAACGCTAACTGCTCAATTACTCTGAACGTACTCCGACGCTACGTCGCCGTCCCCATGTGGGCGTGCCGCACCGAGCAGCACCGCGCCGGACGCGGTGTTGTTGTCTGGCCGGGCAGAGGCGCGGTGTGCCCGGTAAGTTATGGGCTACTGTAGGGCAGCAGGAGATTGCCGACGTGCGATACGTGGAGGTGTGAACCGACAGGCTAATTCCCACCTTGCGTGCCGGACGCTGGGATCCTTGCGGCCGTTTACCGTAGCGTTGGGTGCGAGGACAATGGGTAAAGAAGAGGTACGATGGTATGCGTTTGTTGCTGTGGTTGTAACTGAACCATTGGCTTGGTGTCCATGCAATGTACTCAAAACCATTAGGAAATGCATGAAAGATGGAGGAAGCTTTGATCTAAATAGGAAAACCATGATATACATATTGAAAAATTACAAGTCAGATGTCAGTTAACAGTTTTTATGAAGATACTGACAGGAACGAGCAAACTGTGTCACTGTGCTTTGAAGCTTAAAAGTACAATATCGTTAAATGGATTGTGGTATTGTCTTTGTAAATGGATTGATTCATGGACTCGGTGCATGCACACTTCGCTGAAAATAACTGAGCAGTGACATCAACTCGCTTAATGCACGTGCCGAATGCCGGAAATTGTTCCTGCCAAATCAATTTTAAAATGCGATGACCTGAAGTGACTAATCGAATCTGATTACTCAAATCATGGCTCGACTTAAAATTGTCGTAACCCCAGATCAGTTTTCCCGCGTGACGGCGGCGATGTGTCTTGTAATCAGACCGTGTCGACGTCGGTCGGCGCCGCGACGTTGACGACATCACAAAGGCATGGAAATCGGACCCGAGCTTTCCACCGGCTGGGTGGAAAATGCCGTGGAAAGCCTTTCGCGCGGTTTCCCGAGGCGTCGGAATGGCGATGATCACTCGACACTGTGCGATGCATGGGGCTCGTCGATCCCAATTAGGGTCGCGCTGTACTACCTTTAGTTAGAGAGAAGAGAAAATTACCCCAGTGGAGTTTAGCTTTTGATCATTAGTTAGATATGCGATGGATCATAACAATTAACTTTATACTTATTTCTCGGTCGTACATTTCTAATACACCTTTGACTAGTAAGGTATGCAAATTTAGATAAATTACACAATTTTTACCTTTTTTAATTGCAGGTTCTATTTAATTATGGGTATTCATTCAAAGCATCGCCCATTTATACTGGTTATAACACTGCATTTATATTCGGCCTAATTTTTGCCTTCACGATCAGAAACTACATGACATGCTATCCTATTGCACGGAGTCTGTATCGTATACGTCTCGCTTGCAGGTATATTAAACACGCGGTGCGACTCGAGATTATGGTATTGCCACATCTCTCGGTCGTATTTTATTGATAGAATATATTTAGCCGGACAGAGAGGGTGTCGGACCAGGCTGCGGCCGACCCGGCGCGAGACGGCAAGATTATAGGTCCGAGCGTCGATAAATCAGAAGTCGCCATCTGCAATCGACGCCGGCCGGCCGGCCACGGGTGTTGGAGGACGATGCCGACTTAATTACGGGGCGGCAGGGAAATGATCGCGCGGTGCTGTCTAAAGCATACAATGAAATGAAACCGACTCGCCGGCTCCGTGGTCGGACTACGCTGCCTTGCATGAGGAGGCGTGCAATTAGACGGCGTAATGCACTCGGTGATACCGGCAATTTTCCGGCGAAAGTAAAGTGTGAAAAGCACGCGGTGTTGGCGTACGCACTGCCCTGTGCGTCTTTGCATATGCAAGTTAGCCAACTGGTTGACTTGTCGTGTATTGACTTGACTTTTACGTTTTGACAAATGGCCCTTTAGCCCTGGTCTGCTGTAATATTTGCCACGAACCTTTCTCCCGAACAGAATTAGTCATGGCATATGACGGTCACTCATCCAAAACTTGGTTTAAGAGCAATGCTGCTTAACTTCAGTGATTTCTAAAGAATTGGTGTTTGCAACGCGCAATTTCAGGCTAGGTTGTCAACGCCACGTGGCGTCACCCATTCAAGCGCAGACTACGTCCGATGTTGCTTAACTCCTGATTTTGTCTCGTATTGGCAGCTAGCCTCCAAATCGACGGGCACTTCGACGAAACCGTTCGTGAACCGATCCCAAAATTACGGGCACTTCATGGATCACCGCAGTCCTCAGTCCCTTACGCTGAACGCTGTGAGCTAGACACGCAGCGATCCCATGAGACCCACCCTCCAGCGAGCGAGGTGCGGCACCTTCACCACTGATAACCATCGCGAAGCACCTGCGAAGGTCCGCGGGAGGCTGATATCATCGGAGTCCGCGAAACGTAGAGTCAATTCGTGAGCGAGCCGCGATTGAGATGTTTGGCAAGAGCTGGAATCGACCGTCAGAATTTTTTTTCAGGGCTGAAGTTTCACGAACTTCGTAGATCGTTGTTGTAGATTGACAATACGTGGAAAAGTAGTGACTATACGCTTAGCTATTAAAGTCATTGTGAAGGAAATGTTGGGGCATATTTTCATCAGGATAATGCAAAGTAGGGTGCCTAAAAGACTTAAAGGATCAAACGTATTTGAATGGTTTAGTACCAAATTAGGACATCAACATTTACGAGGTAGTCCTGTGTATTACAAGAATATTAAATTTAAAGATATTATAATAACCAGGCTAGCTCGCGTTGGTAGTTAAGCAATATCGTTATGTTTATCAATTATAGAAAAACACGCGACCGTAAAAAGATGACACGAGCTCGATATTTATTAGGAAAAAAATACGAAAACATTCCGGAACTATTAATGCTCGTATGGGCACGGAAGCCGCGTCGGTTATCTCACCTGTTCACGACGCCGACCAGAGAACGGGGGGCAGATGGCCGCATCGACGTGGACCGTCACTCCTTGATACACATCCATCGGTGTCTTAGTCTCGCGCGTTCTGATGGCCCCGCGGGCAGGTGTTGTTCAAGATTCGGTATATCGACCCAAAGATATGAGTCCGCAATGCATGTAATTCAACGATTCACAAGTGAGCGAATGATATGTGGTGGTACACTGGCTATGCTTGGACCACTACAGGTAGGTACTTACTCGTGAAAGACGTCTCGCTCGATAGGAATTATAACTCGTTTTTATTAGCTTTTAAATAACTCGCTGGCTTCAATGTGAGAGAAGTGAGCTCGAAATTAATTTAAATCTATTACAGTCTTGTCGTTATGGCCATGTAAGTGGTTTTATTATTTTCTGCGACCGTAGCTCGTCGTGCAGTCACCTAGCTTTGGTATGCGCTTGTGATTATGCATTGTTAATGTGTGGCACGTCTGGTGGTAATTGAACATGTCCAATGTTTAATAAATTAGAAATCCAACTGTTATTATCATTATTGTTGTCGTAATATACTGCTTGCAGCGGCCGGGGGAGACATTAAAAGTGCACTTTTTTCCGACCGCAACCCATGCATTTTGATGCATTTTGTTCCAATCACGTTTGTCGCGGAGAGCGTAATGCTCGTTCGCCAGTGGCGTGGCTCAGGGCTGGACACTTTGTGATGGTGTTACGATTTTCTTTATTGTTTCTCTTTCGAGGTTTCTTGCAGAAAGTTCTTTTTCGACAGCTGACAGTAGCAGTAGTAGCTGAAATTCCTAGATGTTAAATGACACATATTCTTGCTTTGAGTAGCCCCAGGTAATAAAAAACATGCTTCTTACTTCGTCAATAAAACAATCGATGCCGTCCGCAAAAGTGGTGTACGTTTCCACTGCTCGGAGGACACTGTACGCACTGCCCGCCACTGCAAGTGCAACGATGCACTTCGCGATGCACCGATGATTTATCCACTGCGGGAAATCTCGCGGGCGGTGGCTGTCAAACGCCCCTCCCCCCCGCCCCACCCCTCAGAGGAACACGCTAATACGATCACGACGAGTTGATGTCGGTCGACGTCGCGGTTGACGGGAATACTTTTTGTGGTCATCGAGAAGGCAATTGCAAGTACTTCGCATATGTGCCATTAAAAGTGCAGTAGGTAGTTGGCATAGGCATAAGTTATCATATGCTTGGGGTCAGGGATCACCATTTTACGAAGGGTTAATCTGTCCTACATGTATATGTAGGACAGTACCATGACGTTCGAGTATTGACCTAGGTCAGCTTTGTCATAACCGCCGGAATTCGATGGGTTAGGCACTTTTGGACGAGCGTAGCGAGCGAAGAGAATACTGAATTTGACTAAACAGAAAAACAAATGTGGAATGTTGGTTTTTAGTTTGTATTTGTGTTTGTTTGCTCTCTACCTGCCCAACGGTTAGACCGATTTGGATGATTGTGCAGGGCACTTCGAAATTTCTGAACTAAGAACTGCTACGTTTTTTTTAATTAATTCGGTTTGACAGTTTTATTTTAAATCAAGAGTTACCAAAGTGTTCATAAAATTGTTCAACGAAAATTTCAGACACATTGTTGGGTTGTATATGACAACGCATCTCAAATTACGCTATAGAACACCTAGAAACGATACTAGTCTATACATGACCAAAATCTTACGGTGGACCAATAATCCAGGCAGATAATTGTCGCTGAGTTCACTACTTTTTGGTCTCCAACTTCCAACTAGTACCGAACGGTTTGGCGTGTTGAAAACACCGGTTCTCATGAGATCACCGACGTTAAGCAACACTGCGCTGAGTCAGGTATTGGATGGGTGACTATCATACACATGACCAGTTCTGTTCGGGAGAGAGATTGGAGGGATGCAAGTTAGTCCAGCAACTTCTTTCACCTTGCTTATCAACCTCTGGACAGCATGGATTTGAGGAGGAATCCTGCTGCTCGCGTTGTACCGTCCTTCGGAAGGGACGTTAAGCCGGTGGTTCCCTTGGTGCTCTTCGACAGGAGTAGGCCACGTCCCGGCACCGGGTTTCCCCTCCTCTCTTTCTAGGCTATGTTAGGTTCATCATCATCCTCATCATCATCCACTCACTCACCGACGCCATTAGACCAGTGCTGCAGGGCCAGTTGTCAAAACAGTGTGTCGTTAAACACCACAAATCGATCAATCAATCCAACCAGCTATAGAGTAGTGGAGGACGCCGTCAGCGTTGAGTGTGCACGCGGCTAATCGTTCAGAAAATTCCCTACTCACCCTTTCGGTCATCGAGGTTGCCGTTGAGAGTCTCCCTCCAGCGTGGATAAGTCGAGCGGTGTTAGACTCGACGACATTCAGGGGTGCTGTAGCTATCGGGAAGGAGGTAATGTCACAGTTCGATGAGTCTATTTGTTTTAGCTGGGGTCAAAGTCGTGTAGATAATTTAGTACGGCACTGTCCACGGAAAAATCGTCTATGAATGAACTCAATTTGAAGATTTACTTGAAAGAATGGTTAGGACATTTTTATGAACCAGAAAATATTATTTTTACTGCGTCTGTTTGATTGCATCCGTGCCAGTTGATAACAATTTCCCCTCAACTCGGAGTTGAGGAAATCGTATGACTCTCGACTTCGGGAAAATATTTGTACAGCATATGAGATAAAACTTCTTGAAGAGATATGTGTTGTATTGATTAAAGCTCTCAAAATCAGAAACAATAACAAAAAAATGAAAAAGTGCTTTTATACTAAAAAAATCATAACTCGTTAACCGTTAGCTCTGAAAACAGGCGAAGTATAATCTTCTTGCAACGGATATGCTGCCAGTGTCACATTATCCTAGTCAAAATGACTCAATTATATTTTAGATCTCCTGCGGTCCAACGTAACCCTCTACACCTCCCACGACCGAGCCTTGCCCAAACCACCCTCTAGTTGTTGCGACGCCTGGCCCACGACATCGACGCGTGCTGAAGGCGTCGTCCACTCGACGTCGCATTGTGTGATTAACAGCTTCGCCAGATTTCCCGACGGCGCTAAGCCTCTCGGCACACACATCCATAATATTCCATCAGACGGCCAAGGGATTGGACCCTCGACGCTCCATTGTGTGGGTCGGTCGCGGCGCTCTGTTGTCAGCTGGCTTGCTGTGTAGGCAAGAAGGTTTCAAGTCGCTCTCACAACGTTGCTTGTGCATTTCTAATCTCACATGTGGCACAGATTTTGTAATGAAAGTCGTGGAAGACTTGAAGTCTTATCGGCCAAAATTCGATTTTTCTCTTCAAAATAGCAATACTTACGTGGTAATTCATTGTATCACCACTAGCTATCTGTGACGAAGCACCAACAGCCCTACGAGATCCAACAGCCCCAAGAGCTCCAATAGCCCCAAGAGCATCGACAGCCCCAAGAGCTCCAATAGCCCCAAGAGCAACACAGCAGTTTTAACAACTGAGTGACCCGCCAGGAGGTGGCAGGATCAAATTTCGATCATGCCAAGCCAATGACCGACTCCGACCTACCAACGTTTAGTTCACAGTTCTGTCAGGATCGTGGAAAAGTACCGACCGATCAACTAATATACCAACGAAAATAGAGTTGCTACTAGGTGTAGTCACCGACTTTAAGAAATTTAATTTACTATTTCTAGCAGATAACTAACATTTAACAATGGAATTCGATAAAATAATCTTCATTGATGCTAACCACAATTGATGTACATTTTCTTGTTATTTTTTAAGTGTACGGCCAAGCGCCACCTGTTATCAGGTACAATTACCATGTGTTGCCGGCTCGTTTGCTCAGCAGAAATTTTAACATTAAGCTTAACCTCCCACGCAGTGCAGCTCTTATAATCAAAGTCTTGAACATGCGTTATCATCTGCACACGAGACCATGAAAAGTGGTGGCACAAATGACCCATCTACGCAATGGGTAGACCATAAGTTTCACCAGCCCCCGGAGTGAACTGTGTTGATCTTGCTGTCATTAAATGTTTTTCCTTGAATTTCGTCCGCTTTTAGCCACGCTACTGATTTCCATCGCACAGTTTGCCCAATATTTGTCCACCGATCATGGAATTCCAACGACTTGCGCCCTCCACGCATCCAAACCGCACAAGCCAAAATGCACCTAGATTCCAGAACAAACAAAGCGATCGACTCCACGAAGAACGCAAAGACACTCGAACATCACAAAAATGTTTGTCCCCTACCCCAATGACACTTCACGTCCCCCCCCCCCCCCACCCCCCGCCACTTCTCTGCAGCGCACGAAAACAAAAGGTTGTGCGTGTCACTTGGCCGGGAGGCCCCAGAGACGGGCGATTGTCGCACTAAAAGCCCACTTGGAGGCGCCACATTGCTTAATTTCGTTACACTGTTTACGCTCTTTGTTGATCCCAAGGGGTTGGGGGGGGGGGGGGGGGGGCGCGTCTAAAGGGGTGATGGGCTCGGCACGGTAGCCACATGGTTGACAAGTCGATTGCGTTCGGGTGTTTCATTTAAACTGGCTCTTTTCAGCCCGCGCGATGTCAATTGTTTTGGAAATGGGATATTGGGGTATGCAATTATATGTTCTGCCAGGTTTGGGCAAAGAAATAACGACTTTTGTCGGCCTCATTTCTACATTCATTAACGCATGATGAAATATTTGAAGTTGACCACTAACTAATCCAGCTACATGATGTACTAGCGCCAAGCAAGGTCGTTAGCAATTTAAATAGGGTTTAATAATTTCTTCTTTCAATGGGGTATGCAATTACATTGTATTTAAGTGTTTTCAAGTACCGTACACTTCCCAAATTAGTGGACACTCTCTGACAGTTTCTGGTTGCGGAAACGATTGAGGATTCCTATATTTTGTTGACTAAAAACCCTTCCAGGATCACGCTCCATCGCCAACCCCGACGGCGTCGCGGATCACGATCATTGTCTCTTACCCGTTCATTTAGCAGACGGTCGCCTGCCACCTCGGATCTCGGTCGTCGAGCTGTTCAAATATTTATCGCCAGCCAGCCAACTGGCGTCTCGACGCGCGCTAATGTCATAAGCCGGCGTCGACGTCGGCGTCGACAAAGTGCTCCCAGCGTCGATACATATTGGCCTCGATATTGTCGTCGCATGCAAGCAGTGGTGAAGCAGCGCTTCATGTTGTATCAAAGAATATGCTGCCATTGGGGATGTCGGCTTAGTCAGAGTCCCAGTGCTAATATTAAACCGAACGGTTTGGTGTGTTGAAAACACCGGTTCTCATGAGATCACCGAAGTTAAGCAACACTGCGCTGAGTCAAGTATTGGATGGATGACATGTACTGAACACATGACCAGTTCTGTTCGGGATAGAGGTTGGAGGGATGAAAGTTAGTACAACAACTTCATTCGCCTCGCTTATCAACCTCCCAACAGTATGGATTTGTGGAGGAATCCAGCTGTTCGCGTTGTACCGTCCTTCGGAAGGGACGTTAAGCCGATGGTCCTCTTGGTGCTCTTTGACAGGAGTAGGCTACGTGGCGGCACCGGGGTTCCCTTCCTCCCTTCTATGCTAGGTCATTTTCATCATCATCCTTAGTATATCATTAGCTTTGGAACGAAACTAAACCAAACTCTTTGATGAAATCAGATTTTAGGAAGAAGAAATTAGGGATCAGGAATTATTAGTCATGAAACCTGGAATCTTCTCGATGTAGTGTTCCAACTTTTGCTGTTCCTGAGTAGATGTTTGCAAAACATTGTGTTCGATTCACCACTGGCCGTGAAGATGATGATTCGTGTGGTGCGGGTAGCCGACAATGCCAGGGGCAGCACGGTCCTTCGGGGACATCTAGGGTGCCGTGCTCAATCACGGTAGTGCTAGCCATGGGTGCACGCACCGAAGGGTTGCATGACGACCGATAGGGGCGCAACAACAAGTTGGCCACTGTTGTTTGTCTCAAAGATTACGTTACTAGAGAGAGAAAGAGGGGAAAGAAGATATGCGTGAAAGTAGCAACTTTGATTGGTCGACGCACTGAGTTTCCTGGGGGAAATGTGCTGAGTGTGCGTTTTAGTTTCCCAGGTTTGATTCTCGATTGAAATAATTGTTGAAAGAAATTAAGATGAAAGCCCCTCTACTAATATTAATAGTTCATCTTCAGCCAGAAACTTCATCTACCAGCAGCTTTTAATTCTTCCTGGTCGACCAGACCTAAACTTATCATTTTATCTAAACATCCGAGTCTGACATATTGTTTTGAATTCAGATGGCAGTGATTTGTCTTCACCGCTAATGGATTCAAAAGATTGCGTCAATTATTTTCGCTCGCCAGGAAAGAAAAAGACTGTCGTCTTCTTGAAACGCAGCACCGCAGTCATCGCGTTGTCCCGGCTAGGAAATGAACTTATCAGCTTTTTGTGCAATTATTGGCCGAGTGGATACGAATGTATCAGGAAGAAGCTGAGCAAATAGATGCAATAATCTCAAGAAAAAGTACCCGTAACCGATTACATGAAATGACATAATTTATTAAATTTATTGCTTGAGAGAGATATATTTTCGACCGTTGGAGCAATTCGCCGCGGCCAACATTTTATTTACTAATTAGCACGTGAGCCAAGAAGTACCGACAGCCACATCACAATAAAGCATACAAGCATAAAGCATATAAGCATTAAACATTGGCTCCCATCTGCTCGCACTGGTACCAACTACTTCCGCCCGCGAGGTCCAACGATGAACTCGTTTCCCGTGGAAATGATGTTATTGTTTTGTTTATCGATAGTCTAGTAACGATACTCTGCTTGGTGGCTGGTTTGGCTAAGGAAGCCGTCAATCTCTTCGCTCTAAGGTGGTGTTTACACCCCGTTGTGTGTCCTGTCAATTATCCTACCCAAGTTGCCGAGCACTTGCCGTTTAGCCACGTGGTTAGCACATAACCCTTTCCTGTTGGAAGTCGGGGCTGAAAAAATTGATAAATTGGACATGCATGAGGTTTTCGTGGACGAAATGCAAGCACTGGGATCTTTTCAATGAGCAAATACATTTAAATTGGATTAAATCAAAGTTTAAAACAAGTTTTTTTCGACAAGTCTTAGTGATCTAAATGATTTCAGTTTCTTCGGCGTTAGAAAGATGTGCTAAATCAATAATTGCACATCTTGTTTCAATCCAATTCAACTCAAAGGTGTCCAAAGTGGGGGAAGTTTTCAATATAATCAAGAAGACTGGAATCTCTATGATGGTCTTTAGACTCATGTCTATTTGATGTAGGACTGCTCTAACCCTTAAAGAAGTAATTAGTACATGTTACGAAACGTCGGGAAATTTAGTAGCCCTTTACTTAGCATTCAAAACCCATTTCAAATATTTTTTCTTAGGCTAGAACCTCGTTCTTCACACAAAATAGCCCACAAAACAGAAGAACGAGGTTTCAGCCTCCTTGCCTAGAATGTAACAAACTATGATGCTAACAAAAACTATTTGAAATGGGTTTTGAATGCCAAGTAAAGGACATCTAAATTTTCCAAAAATGTGGAACGCTTCACGATTTTGCGCGTCATTTTGGGAAATTTAGTTGACCTTTACTTAGCATTCAAAACCCATTTCAAATAGTTTTTGTTAAAATGAGTGCTTAGGATAAATCAAGTAGACATGAGTCTAAAAACCATCAACTATGGATGCTGTCTGTCAAGAAGAAAACATTTTTTAGTGGAAATTGGCCAGTAGGTATATTGTTACAAATTGCACAGTCAAGGTAGAAATGTATTCACATGAAAGAAATACATTTAAATTCCGATGGTGTACCAACCTATCCACTGCACATGAAGTACAATGTACAATTTCGCAAAACAATTTCTAGTATTTCGGCCACCACTTACCGCACTAATTTATGTATCTAATGACTTCATTATGACTCGCATTGACCATTTCGCAAGAAAATAATAATTTTCACAGCGAAAAAAAAAATCTCTATTCATTAGTGTAGCTTGCAAAGTCATTATACAGCAATTCTTCATTGCGACCCACGCTTTTGCAGGGTTTCATAAGCGCAGTGTTGTTCTACACCTTGGCCAATGATTTTGTGCTAAACCGAGTTTCCAAAGAGATTAACGATAATGCACTTCACGAAGGTCTTTACATTGAACATGTCGAACCTTTTATAGCAGCTATCCACCTTCACAGCTTGGCTACCTCCACTCTTAGCTTGAAATTAATGCCCGGCTGCATTTGAAGTGCCACTAACTCTAATGTATAGACTCATCCATTATTAGCGCGATCGCCTTCTAAATAAGTGATGCGTTTTACGTAACTTTCCGCCGGCACCGTTCGGGCACATAATGAGTCTGCAAAACCAACTCATGGAAACAATATCACGAGGAACTTGGCTTGAAATTCACCTGGATTCTGCTTTGAATGAAGTTGCACATTGAAATCATATACACATACGGCGGGCATATGCGACTATTATTGGAAATGTACATATGCTTTTTTCACAAAAAATATTCCACGGATTTCTAACAATATGAACTATGCTCCTAAAAATAAAGTTAATTGGATGCTATCTTAAGCCCGTTTATTTCCCAAAACACAAAAATGTTCAAAAAAAAAATACATTGAACCGCCTCTTTTGTACACTTTTCGACACTGCCCCTTTTTTCTTCAAAGAACTCGATACAAAAACAATTCTCCAAACATACGTCTCTCGAGAAAATTGCTTAGACCAGTCCCCGTGGACCCGGAACTCCCCATTCTCGGCACCCGGTCGGTAATTGGGGGTTCCCGGGTTCGTATCCCGGTTCGGTCGCACATTTTTCCAGTCTAGATCAGTTCCCAAACTCATGATTATTTCAGTACAGAAGAGAGGTTGGGGCTGACACTATCCGCAGTTGTTTTACGAAAGCAAACATCGTGTCTTCCATCAAATTTTTCTGCGTCCTCAAATCCAACGCAAGACCCTCGCTGGTCGGACCTTTTTAGGGGTGCAAGATGACGCCACCCGCAAAAACATGTCGCATGGCAAACGACGCCACGTGGACAGCCACCCCGGTAGCTCAAACTTCCAGGATCGGATTCAGCTTCTGCCTTTGAGCAGCGATCCGACCCGATCGAGCCGGACACGACGACTACCCCCCACGCACGGGGGTGGCCATTGATCAAAGGACGCGTAGGCGCCGGCTAATTGAGCTGCGGCACGACGCCGTCAACGGTGACAGATGATCGCGGCGGCGTCCATCCGAAACCACGCACGTAACGCGACGCCCCTACGCACCTTTGCCGAGGACGCCGAATTTCCCTGATCGGGAGGGTGACACCTAGCGTGTAAAACACCAATATCTTTCACGCAGCGTTCGACGAGGATTTACCTTTGCTGTCTTTTTTTTCCGGAGAGCGACGTGAAATGGTGAGATGATTGAAACAATAATCATTTGCGCCAATTATTTCGCGCGCGATGAAAAACAAAGCCTTGCGCGCTTTGAAGCAGCGCGAGTGCGAAACAATGCCCGTGATTTGGCTCGAAGAGGCTCTGAACAAGTGAAAAGAGTGCAGAATTTAAGTGAGCATGGAAAGTAATCAATCTCACAGTGCCTAGTCTCGATTTATTGTCCTGTCCGACTGTGGCTTTTGTTTTTGCCGAGCCCGTGTGCGAGGCCCGTTTAATACCCACACCAGGCCGGCCTGTTTGATATGAGATATTGGAGAGGGCTGGCAAGATAATAACATAATCAAGGAAGATTTGTCAGTGTGCCGTGGAGTCGGACAGATTTGCGGCCTGGCCGGGAAACGCTGCCTGCTATAATATGGCGGATCACGGCAGTCTGCGTTCCGTCGGCCGATTGCGGCGGGAATTCAATTAATCACAGGCTGCACAATGTCCTCGGTTTACGGACTGAGTATTGGGGGGGGGGGGGGGGGGGGGGATGGCATGGCTAATTGACCACATGGTTGCACCATCGGAAGCCGCTGCAGCAGTCTTGACCCAATATGCAGCCTGCAAATTACCTCACTTTTAGCACCGTGGACCTTACCTCTCCGCGGTGATTGATATGGATGGTGGAACTGCATTTTTTTTAGGGGCTTCAACAAGGTTTATTTTGCAGATGCTGCACAAATTGAGATCGTCGTGTCGTGGGTGGATGCGCGCGATCATTTTCGGGCGAGACGAGACAAGACGGCTTCCAGAACGTCTTCATTTTCACCGGATGGAAACTATTCGCTGAAACCGAGAGGTGAGTTTCGCGATTGAACGCAGCTTCCCAAACGAGCGATAATCGCGGGAAACGAGTAAAATATGACGTCGGCCAAGACGTATTTTCTGAGATCGGTGCGGCGATGACTTGGCGAAACATCAAAACAGCCTCCTGGATCGTGATTCCGATTCCACTGCACACAAAGCTCCCTCGCCTGCCAAGCAACCGTGCCAGTCGAATATTATGCCGTGAAGCGTCCAGCGATAAACGAAATATCATTACAAATAAATAAGATATATTTTTTGATGTGCATGTGAAAAGAAATTTGAAAAGAACTGAAAAGATATTCTCTCTCCAAATTGAGTTCTCGTTTTCGACATTGACTGACAGAATGGCCCCAAACAATTTGACTCTTCTCACACTTCTTGCGTATAACAGCTTCCATCTCGTGCATCACCACCAGCGGACACCCGATCGCAAAGCTCAGCGTGTCTGCGATTGGAGGTTTCTCGGGCACAACTGCATGCTTCAGCCGACTGTACACCCTCAACAAAGTAGTCTAGCCCTGTCATCGTTGTAAATGGGAGCCAGCGTACACCGGTGGCGCCTCCAAGTGGCCGGCCCGCCAAGCTAACCTAGCATTACCGTGAAAGTCAAATAAAGCCTGGACGTCACTTGAATGGTCATGCAAGTCAAAAAGCTTTATCGCTCCTATCTGTCCGGCAAGGAGAGACCATGGGCCTATAGAGTGGGACAATTTGGGGTCGATTCTTGGAAACCGGCTCGAATGGCAATGCTCTCTTGGAGATACATATAATCTGACAAACATACTTGGGCGCCATTGTGCGGGACATAATGATGTTTGGCAGAATGGAGGCACAATGGGCGTCTCACGAGGTATGGCGACTCCTGAGTTGTGTCCTCGAGGTTTCGGTGAACGATGACGACTCTGATTTCAATCTCGCGTTGACGCGACCGCCAGAGTGTGATGATGGGCTTCTGCAGGAATTCCTCGAATCAAATTTTGTCGCCGCGGATATTTTTCTGTTTTCATGGGAACTCGGTGAATTAGGCTCGACAGGTTGGCGATGAAGATAATGTTTTGATTGTCGCGGCGAGCTCTCGTTAGGGAAATTACAAGCTTGCGTCTGAGACGGTGAGAAACGTGCGACACATTTTCTCTTTTTCCCTGGGGACCGTGCTTGGTTTCAAGGTCGAAGAAGCTATCTTCCAACACTCCATGTTCCAAGCATTTCTTAAGCAAATGAGGGAAAAAAATGATTACAAGAGGCTATCCGCAATTTAAGTTCTTGATCGTTTTCCAAATAAGATTGATTTAATGATTGATTTTTGGTGCTGAACGGCGCACTGTTTTGACGACGAACCTTGCGGCACTGCTCTAATGGCATCGGTAAATGACTGGGTGATGATGAGCATGATGATGAACCTAATATTACCTAAAAGGGAGCAGGGGTAACCTGGTATCGGCACGAGTCTAACTGTCGAAGAGCATCTAGCGGACCACCGGCTAAGCGTCCCTTCCAAAGGACGGTCAACTCGAAAAGCAGGATTCTTCCACAAATACATGCTGTCCAAAGGTTGTTAAGCAAGTTGATCGAAGTTGTTGAATGCACTTTCACACCTTGAACCTCTCTCCGGTACAGAAATGGATATGCGAATAGTGGTCACCAACCAGTCTCAGAGCCAGTGCAGCGATTAGGTCTTTAGATAAAGACCACATGACAGCATCCAAATTAAAGACTTTCCGGGTGACGAGAGTTTACCTTTGCGGGTATCTCACTCGAGTTTTCTTCAACTCTTTCCCAACCGATTGCCGACAAAGTGGACTGAGAAATCTCCCATCATCTTGAAACTGACGCAACGCTCCTCATACCTACCTAGGTATAGGTGCACACCAGAGCGCGGAGCGAACACTGTGTTCATATTACCGACAACAGCCGTAAGACACAGCCCATGCTTCGGTTGATAGCCGGTGAGCCTAATTTGATATCCCTCATCACTCATTGTCCGAGATCATAACAACAACGGACAGAAGAATGGATCCCACAATCTCACCCGCCGAGCGAGATTTGTCTAATATCTTAACTAAGTCTCTGCGGGCCGAGAGGCTTTTGGTTCATCACCGTGGGCCCGCCTGCAGTGCACGTAAGTATTTAGTTACATTGGCCCTGTACGATCGCTTGTAATGGCAAATGTGTACTCGGTAGGATAGCACTTGCTAGGTGAGGTTTTCGGTACACGGGGCATTGTGCCGGGATAGCATGCATGAGGAGCGTTTTCTGCCGGCGAATAATGGGGCTTTTCTCATAGATTTTTGGTGTCCGTGTTGTTGGGTGCCTGAGTTTTGTTCGATTGAAGAACTCGATTGCACAGCTTTGTTTGATTTTCTATAGTTTTTGGGAGTTTTGTAATTTTTCCCGGTGAGCGTGTAACTCTTTTTTTTACCCTGGGAGTGAGGTATTAAAGATATTTGTGATGCGGCGAAGAATAAGAGCACTGCTCTCGAAGAACCCGCTGGCTCTCGCTCTGGAAACGCTAAATGTAATGGGTGTACCACTGGGTCTATAGGTTTGGCCATGAGTCCCAGCGCTCATATGTCAAACTTTCTGCTAAGTAATCGAGGTGGCAACACGTGGTTCCGGTAGATATGCTACCAGGTTGAGCTTGCTGTTGTTCTTTTTCACACCCCTCCACAACATAAATTAATATTATTTGAGTGTAAACCTTCATCAAATGCTATATTTGAGAAATTTAATTTCTTATCTCTCAAAAATACAGTGACTCCATCTAGTCGGAACTACCATTTTCGACGTTCTGGTAGTCGATCGGTCGGTATTTTCTTCGAAGACATTTCAACATTAACATCGGGACTCAGACTTAACCTGTAACTCCAATGGCTGTACTTATAAGCGAGCATTAGCAGCACAAAATGAAACGCATGCCGCGTTGTCGCTGACAGCGGAACCAGAGAACTTTGGCAAAATATTTACATGTCAAACAAGGTTGTCTCGCGGGAAACAGTCACCTCGTTAGCGCCGCGCGTTAACGTAACAGTCTTCCACTTCTTTGTTACATACACACACACACAAACACACACACATACCAACCCAAGCATGTCAAAGAACAAGTTTCAAAAGAACCAACCAACAGTTTAATAAGCCAGATCGTATTTATCATCGTTATTTTTTTCTATTATTAATATCTAGCAAATCCTTTATATTCAATATACAAAATAATTATTATATCTTTCAAGTGGCTACATTATCTATTTGAAAAGGTTGATTGAAATACCCCTTCGTGGCTCGTGAGTCGATCATTACCCATTGGCTGATGGCTCGGCGTTTGCCGTGAACGCTGGGCCAGGAGATTCAATGAAACCGCAGTCCCCACTATTGTGACAGCTTCATCTTCTCCCCATGGTGTCCGTCCGTCCGCCACTTCAACCGACTCTTTGAGCACCCGCCGAACGTCCGCGCTGGAATCCTGCCACCAAGCGCGCTGCTGTCGCCGCGTGGACAATTAATCGCGGACAATGATTCGGGGAAAAGTGTCGTGCGTTTTGTGTCCACCAACGTTTTTTTTTTTTCATGTGTCGCACTCTGAAATGATAAATAACTTGGCGGACCCCTGTATACATAAGCGACGAAAAGGCATGGACAGAATGTTTTTATTATTTTAAAAAAAATAGAACAACATTCAGTCCTTACTCGTTTAACGACGTCTCATTAGTGTGGAAGCCGCGACGCGTTGGCCAGCGTCCCAGCGCGTTAGCCAGCATCGGGTTGGTGTGTGTGTATTTAAAAAATGATCCGGCACATATTTAAATTGTGATCAATCATAATTTGCTGCTCTTCTTCCGGACGGCATTAACAAGGCCTTCGAAGTCAATCATGCAGTAATGACATCTAGGTAGTTCTCTCTTTATCCCATCTATAGTTGTGTCTGTGTGTAGAAGAATCCATGGTCTTCCATACGCGCAATGATATGACTACCCAAATTAGACGAACCATTTTAATAATAGCCCTTAATTGGGCACAAAAGAGCGTTCTCGGAACGCATCGACGGCGCAAGCGTGAGTGGGAAAAAAAACACCGATTTCGTTTTTGTTGTCTCGAGGTTTCATCAACGTGGCCGGGCATAGAAATCAATTGCCCGACAGTCGAGTCAATAAAGGTTGGTAGGCGTGCGAAGTGGTACGCCTGGCAAGTCGTGACAGCTGAAGATGAAGATGTGTGTTGTTGGGATGCCAGCGGATCAAAGGGGCTGCGCACGGATCGATTCAACCGGTAGCCCCAACACTGCATTCTGATGTCATCAACTCTTTTTATTCCCGCCTGATGAAATAAAGAAGAGTATTCAATACCAGTTAATCCCATCAAATTAGACGAACCTTGACTCAGCAGAAAAGTAAATTTCACGTTTTTTTTTCTCTCTCCATCTCTCTCTCTCTTCTCTCCTTCGTTGTTTGATTCTTGCTTTTCTCTCCATGTATTATAGCACTCTAGCTCTGTAGCATTGTGAAGATATAACTCTATTTTATATAAGGTATAGGTATGCCATATAGGAATGTGTTTTTCGGTCTCTTTATTTGTGTATTATTGTTATTTTATGAACAACAATCTGTTAATCTATCCACCTAGACGGTTGATTGTTGGACAATGGCCGCGATTCGGCCGGGAGTGTTGGTGTGCAGTGCCTGCCCCCGATTGTTGGCGAGTCACGACACTTTTTGTCTCGTACGCGCCAGGCCCTGGTGCTCTCCGCTCTGCAGACACGGCGAGGTTCTCACCGGGCCGTGCCGTGCTGTGGACTTGATCTGCCCGGTAGTGAGCACGCCTGACGATGCTCAATTGTCTTGTTGTCTGTGGGAAAATGGACTGACATATAATTTCCCAAAGGCTGGTTGCTCGACTCGAGGCTCTTGTAATTTTCTGCAATGTATACCTATACATAGTTTATCATTGCACAAAATTTATCAAAGAGATACTTTCGACTCCAAATTGGGTCTTTCTGATAAGCTTCGAAAAAATATAACAAAGATATAAATTGTTTTACATTTTGGGATTGGTAGTGCGGCCCCGCTTTGCTCCGATAAAATAGATACATCGTGAAGCTGGAAAAGCACACAGAGCTCGTCAAAGTTTGATCAATTTCCTTCGATTTATTGGCCCACTGACCACTGTTGCTTTTTTCTCCCTATAAATCTGAGTACCTCCTTCTGGTCCACCGGTTCCCTAACAATGTTCCCTAACTTGATTGACGGAAGATCGTGTCGATCGAGGGCAAGACACCCCAACCCGTGGCTGACGTCCGAGCTAATAACCCAGCACAGCGTCGACCCAAACGGGAAACAAAGGCGTCGGACCAATTAGAGGGCACGGCGTTGGTCGGGAGATGACAGGTCGGCGACGGGATCAGCTCTCCACGACGCCGCCCGCCGGCAACCGAATCGATGGACACTAATACGCAGGGAACGGACCATGCCGTTTTTCTATACAACTTTGAGCGGGTGGCAGTCATAGAGATCGGTTTGTGTGCATGGAGGCTGTTGTAATCATGCATCGCTCACAAAAATAAATAGTCGCTAGAGCAAGATAGTTATTGATTGGTTTTAACTACTGTTGGTTGATAGTTGTGGTGGAAGAGGCGGCCATGAACTTTATGATAGCAGCAGAAAACGTATACCTGCTCTAATGAGATCATCGAGGTTAAGCAACCCTGCGCTGGGTCAGCTGTCGATAGATTACTGTTTGAGAGAGGCTGGAGGGATAAAAGTCAGTCCAACATGTTCACTTGCCTTGCTTATTAACCTCTCGAACAGCATGGTTGGTGGAGTAATCCAGTGGTTCGAGTTGTGTCGTCCTCTGGAAGAAAGCCGACGGTCCCCTTGGTGCTCTTCAAAATGAGTGAGCTTCGTGCCGGCGCCGGGTGTCCCATCATCATCCCTTATTGGCAAAGCTTGGTACATCATCATCCGTATAATTACTCAGTCATATACCTACGCTATTTGGTCCTACAGTCAAAAGAGTGCGTCGTTTAACTCAACATCAACATCAATAATTGATACGGTTTGTTCAGGGTATGCTTGGGTTGTCTTTGAAATCGGAAACACTAACGTCTCATTCGCACTCCCTAAATCCCCCTTCTCAACCAGATCATGACTTAACGAACGTTCCAGAAAAACTCTTGGAGTTCGGGTATCGCCAAAAAGTCCCAAACAATACGACAGCTAAGCTGCAACTCAAATGACAAACGACAATAGTGTGGTGTACATCTCGGTTCGTCGCTAAAACTAAGACCTACTTAGCGTCTCAATAGAATCACACTTCCGTGTCTCATTTCCAACATCACACCGTCGTCGCCAGCGCTCTCTCCTTGGCAGCGTCGGCAGCGCCGGCAGCGCGACGCTGGGCGCCAAATTTCCCTATCCAGTGACATTAACTTGATCCGACAGAAGCTAGCGCGAATAAACGCCCCGCTCTCGCGGCATGTTTTATTCATGCGCGCTCGATGCCGGGCCGTCGATGCGATACGGGGCTCGCTGTTCAAACAACGACGTCGACGACGCCGAGGCATGGGCGCCGACCGACGGAGACGGCGACAATCTGCAAAAAGGCCATCTTCTCGCATCGGGCTCGCGTTGATTGGAGCTCGTTTGGCATGCTAAACGGGAGGTCGTGTGCGGCGAGCGAGCAGGGGTTGCAAAACAGGGGGCTGTGGGAAAGTTGGGTTGGTAGCTTGAAACTGTCAAAAACAGTCGAGAAATGGCTAAATTCGAGATTATCACATTTCTTGCAAAGTTTTCATGCAATTTTGGCTTTGCATTTTTTGGAGGAAGGCTTTGGTTTTAATTTTCTGTTCCTTACTTAACAAAAAAAATATGTCTTCCAGTTACACCCTATATAAGAAAAAAATAGTGTCGGAAAGCGAGCAATATCACTGTTAGTATTATTGAACGAAATGGCAAAAAGGTAAAAGAACTATACCATCAAATATTACCTACCAGTGCTAAACATGAATCTATATCCAGACAGGAGCGAATTTTCATTCCGTTCTGCGTGCAGAATTTCCTCTCAATTTAGGTAGTGCTTAAAAATTCAATAAATCACCTTTGTAATTTAAGCGAAATTAGATGGATCCAGCGACCTGCGTAATCCTGCCCACTGGCTATGACGGTAAAATGTACGCCGACGCCGTGGCTTGCCTACCCCTGACCGACGCCTGGCTGCACCCCTCTCGCGTGCAGCGGCGGAGGGCGATCTGCATCATTGATTGCGACGCCCAATTAAGCGGGCAGATCATGTTTACATAAGGCATCAGTGCTTGGCGTCGGCGTCGTGGTGGACTGACGCCGTGGCTTGGCGACGATATCGTGGTTTTGGAAATCTGCTTGTAAATTCGTGAAAGAAATATTTATGTCCCGAGCTGATCCAAGACTAGAAAATGTGTTTTCTGCACGAAATAAAAGTATGACAAGATATTAATTGTCACAAGATATTTTGTGGGAAGGAAATTCTAGCTTCCGTACGACACGGATGTAAGTTGACAGATTAGTAGCTTCTAAATTAGAGCAAGAAGACTCCATGTTGATTATTTACTTGACCGAAAGTTTGGGAGCCGAATCGTGGGTTTGAAGGTATTTTTCCAACATCTCAATACGTTCGTATGCAGTTTCGTCTGAAATCCATACGGCCGTGTAGGATTTCAAAACAAAGTTCTAAATTGTCTTAGGATTGCAGGAGATTGCAGGAAATGGAATCTGGCAATCGTTACGTTCGTATGCTAAAAACGGAACAAACTAAGATTTCTCATTTCATTCCATTCCATTCCAGTGACAAAAAAGTTACAGAATCGCCCCCCAGGACAGCCACCCAAACAGGCGCATTTGTCATTGCTATATATTTTTCATAGTTCTGGCAACCATTTTTCAAACACCTCAAATTCTTCCCATGCAAATTCGACTGCAGAAAAGCTGTGCGATCGACACGGAGTTGTGAAACATTCCAGGCTAGCTAAAACACCCTCGGCTTTTCCGAGGCCAATTTTCCGCCCTGCATCCCCCTCCCGCATCCCCTTCACGAGGTGTTATTTGCTCAACGTATGGCACATGCTGGAGAAGGGTGCGAAGACTCATTTTAAATCTCGGCCTGGCGGAACTAAGTGCAGGGCGCCGATTCGCGGCCAGTTAGCGCCGCATGCCGACTGCTGACTCCGCTGATGACGCTCTTTGCATACGACTACGACGACGACGACGACGACGACGACGTGTGAATGTTAACGGCCAGAGACGAGGTGGGGTACTCGGGAGGGCCGGGACCCGTTTTCTAAACGATTTTGTGTTTTATGACCACGTTATTCAATGTGTTTTGAACAAGAGGAGAGTATGCTGGAATTGATGGAAAATGTCAACACCTTTTTTTATGAGTGATAAATATCGACTTAAGTCACAAAAAACCGATTTTAAATTAATGCATTGCGTTTTGAGCATGGTTTTGTTTATGGATTGAAATGTGAAACCTTCTCTTTCAATAGTGGACTAGAAGCGACATCTAATCAGAAACAGATTTGAGATGAGCAATATTTCAGTTAAAAGAAACCGAAATTTATGAGAGAACCAACGGTGCTTCGTTACTGTCCCCTATTTAGTTCAGAGCGTTCCTAATTTTTAGCGAGTGTCACCACAGATGGCGCTAGCCGGCCAAGATTTTCCAATCACCATCAGACTTGGACGTGACGTCCCCGTCCCGCTCAAGACGGCGTCCCCCACGACGGGACGCTGACGTGGGTAGCTGACGTGGACGACTGACGGCTTGTTTGTTTTCCCGCTTAAAACGCTGCTGCTTTTAAACTATCCTTTCCTCCATGTGTCTATAAATGTGGTCGACTATTGTGTTACTTAGCACTCGATCGAAGCTACTTCAGTTTGACGAGAGTCCCAATGTTTCTCGCTGTGTGCAGGGTCACTTTTGGTCATCTTGTGTTCAATTGGTTGGTCTATCAGCTATTGACCAAACAGGAATAATTTGGGAGATCGAGCCGGGCAGCTTCCGAATGATGACAGCTGATTGCGGGGCATACGGCGTATTGGATTTCATTGAGCTGTCATCTTCGCATCGTCTCCTTCCCACCAACCTCTCCGTCCCAATCTGAACTTGACAGGAAGTCCATGTCATAACAGCACCCTCTTACTTCCCTAAACATTGTCTTAACTTTCGACTCTCTCCCCCGTCTCGCTGTTAACAACTTCATTTTTGTAACGCGCATAATTTCATTATAAAAAGGGGGGGGGGGAGGGGGCCTCCGAACATGTATAAATAGCGCGGCAGCATGAATTTTAATTTTTATCGAATTAGTTTAAATTTTTGAAAAAATGACAAACAATGAGTTTCAAGGAATCCTGGTGTAATGCCCTCTGGTGGTGGGCCTTCGCAGATAGATTAATACACGAGACAATGTTCGTCCGGAATTGTTCTCCGAATCTTGAGATTTTAATTAGAGTTAAGACTTCCTGATTGTTTTTTTTTTCTCCTCCCGTACCTACACGTCATTAAATTCTTTGTCGCGCGCGCGCTCTCTGTATTTCCGGTCGCCTGAATTTCTGCCCGGCACAAAAAAAAACTAACATCATTAACGTTGAAGTTAATTAATAATCTTTTTTTTTTCTTAATTACGACAGAACGATAATTTTATCTGGTACCCTCATTGATGATCAGGCAATCTTACATCATTGATACATCATTGATACAACATCATTGATGATGTTCTGTAATCAGGCAATCTTACAATTGCAAGACAATGCAATTAAACTTTCTCCCCAATTTCTGCGTCCCTACCCCCGACAAGCATTCTTTCCACCAGTCCTCGAAGATACATCGAACAAAACCTAAATATCTCAGTGCCATTCACTAATCACTAGCAGCGCAGAACCATGCAGTTCTTTTTCACCGATCGGTTTGACGCGTTAAAAAACCTCGGTGTTTGTAAGATTAACGTTGTTAAGCAACACTGCGCTGGGTCAGGTTTTGGATGAATGGCCATCATGCACACGGCCAGTTCGGTTCGGGAGAGAGGTTAGATGGATGAAAGTTAGGTTAAAAACTTCATTTACCTTGCCTTTCAATTACCTTTATACAGCCTTGTACTTGAGGAATCCTGTTGTTCGAGTTGTACTGTCTTTCGGAAGGAACGCAAGAGTTCTGGCTCCAGGTTTTCCCTCCTCCTTTCTAGTGTATTTTAGTCTCATCAAAATCCTTGGACCAGTAGACCAGGACCATTGGGTTAATTGTCAAAACCGTGCGTCGTTAAACACAAAAATCAATCTAATGCACCATCATGTCTTTACTAAATGAAACATGAGTGTTCATTACGTATATCACCCTACCCCAAAAAGAGGGCCTCAAAATGTCTAATTTCCGCGACGTCCCAATCTCCGCCGCGGCGTCTGTATCACATGGCGTCGTTCCCACATTCGACGTCGCGACGCCTCGCCTCGATATAGACGCCGTGACGATAATACCCGACGTAAGCTGCCGGCTGAGAGCATCCGGCGACGAATTGTAATCTCCTAGCAAAACACTGTGAGCTCCCCGATGAAAAGCCAACCCCGCCAACCCCCCCACACCACCCCCACGACGCGGTGGTAATCAAGTGAACCATCTAGTAACCAAATTCTGTTTTCCTAGGCCACCCTGAAACCTCCCACTAAGCAAAGCACGCGGGGCTGTGTGGTGGAAGGCTTATGTCAGCTTGGTAGTAATGTGCTTAGGCCTACCTGCATGCTGAATAATACACATGGAGAGCGGTGTGGACCTAGCCTGGCTGGCTGCATGCTGGGTACATGGTAATCACCATTGCTAAGGGCGATTCGATTAGCCAACCAGACTTGTGTGTATGTGTGGATGGAGGAGAGAATCTATGTGTGCAATGGGGCAAGGGTTGTGTGATGGATTGCTGCATATTGTGGTTAATTTGTGGTGCAATCAAGGGCAGGGTAAATTTGGATGAATACTAAAAAGTAAAAAATTAGCTAGTTAAAATTCGTATAGTTTTTGGAAATTTTGTTGAGTCCGAGGTGAAATATTTGAGAGAGACGCGATTGATTCAATATATTATTCCTTGTTTGGTGCTACGAATTAGATTGGTTGATTTGTGGTGTTTCACGACGCATTGCTTCGACAACCCTATGGCTCTAGTATAATGCTGTTGGGTGATGATCTAATGCTGAGAGATGTTGAGAATAATAATCCTAACAAAGCCTAAAATAGAAGATATTCCGGTGCCGTCGCGTAGCCTACTTCTGTCTGAGAACTCTATGAAAACCAAAGAATGGTACAAATCGTACAACATATATTTCTTACTCAAATCCATGCTGTCGAGAGATTAACAAGCAAGGCGAATGAAGCTGTTGTACTAACTTTTATCCTGTCAACTTTTTCCCCAACACAACCGGGCATTTGTGTGTTGGTCACCCACCCAACACCTGACCCAGCGTAGTGTTGCTAAACTTCGGTGATCTCACGAAAATATTATATCGCCTGAATCGATTTGCGCCGTGTAAGCGGTCACAGGCTCTGTCCATTAGAGTAGCTCAAGACGGCAATGATGTGGAGGCGTATCGTCCTCGGTCTTTCCTTTATCGGAAGCCACGACTTGAACGATGCTTGCCACTATTCCACGGATGCCACTTGATAGGAAATTAAAGCAAAGTGAATTTAATATTTTTACATGTCTGTCAAGAAATGATTCTGAATAGAGTAATCCAAATCGATTTGCACCGCATATATTTTGCTGCAACGGCTTTCACGCGTGTAATTGAATAATTATTTAATTATTAAATTACGGTTTATGAAGCTACGATCGCTGAACGGGCCGCTGGTGAGGGGGGTGGGGGGGAGGGGGGGGGGGGGGGGGGGGGTGTTGTGTGCTCGCTGCTCTCTGTTGAGAGATATACAAGTCGCACTAATTCGATAATATTAGTAATTTCCCTTCAAAGCGACGACATTATTGAAACGCGCTCGGGAAAAATTCGCCAATCCCAGGTAGTCACTTAGCGGCGAACGAAAACAAGAATTATCAGACGCCATTAAATTAATAATATCGTTATTACGCGAATATCACCTCGAGTAGCTCGAGTTTCTATTGGTTGCAAAGAATTACTTTTTCTCGGTGCATTGCAAGAGATGCACGGCAATCATCGTATTAAAATAATGACACTCCATTAAGAAGAACGTCTTATCGCAAGAGAAATCACTTTACCTCAATACTTCCAAGATTTCCGTACAAAAAACAAAAATCCCTCGATTACCAACCGTCTCGGCCTGACGGAAACCCGCGTTTGACAAATGGCCGAGCACGGCATTCCTGATCCCAGCCGCGACAGATGCTGCAATCGACGCGTCGCGATCATGCATCACATGTATTATCTCAGGTGCGCATTGGTTGTTCGTGAACTGCACACAGCATCTCGGTCCAGCGACAAGCCAGCTGACCGTGATCTGAGCTAGGCGGACAAAAGACTAGCGACAACACACTTGTGCACGCACTGTCGACGCACTATTACGCATACACCTAGGCATATCACATGCGTGTCTGGATAAACGCCTTGTTTGCTCGTTGGCATAGCACTAGTCTCCCCGCAACAATGCGACGATCTCGTTCAAGTGACAATGAATAGATTATTCAAATCTGAAGCGTGCTCGTATTTTATTGGTGGCGAAAAACATTTGAAGAGCAGGGTTTGTGATGTAAACGGTTTGTGTAAAATAATTGAATGATTTATTTGGTTGATTCGCATGAAAGGGTGACGATAAAGACGAAGGGTTGGCAGCTAGAATCACACCTGCCAGGTGGTGGAGGAGTCTGGTCCGTGTTAGGCGTTTCCACAGGAAAAAACACACTATTTCACTCTGAAAAGGAGAGTGGATACTTTCATGATCTATGGTCCAGATTTACCCAATTCATCGACTCATGAGTGGAGCTACCAAGACAATTGCTATGGTGTCTTCCAATCTCGTGGAGTGAATTTCAGATGTTTTTGTGAGTTTCAATTTCAACTCTTAGGTTTTATCAGTTGTTACTTTTTTTAACTCCAATGCTAGTTGAGACACGTGAGATTAGGTTAGGTTAGCCCAGAGTTGGAGAATTTGGTTAAATCTTTAAGTTTAAACCGGGTCAACTCAGAGATGCAACTTAATTTCACTGCATATGATTGGTAGTCAATAATTATAAAGTTGAGCAAATGAAGAAACCTGCCTTTAGAGGATCCTGTGGCGCAGGACTCAGTTTTAAATGTCACAACCAAAACCTCGAGGTAGTCGAAAGACCCTTTGTGCATTTCGAAGATACTTTCCTCGTGTCCTCTGAGAGGCGATGCAAATTTTACCTCCTTCGGGTGAAACGGAGATCAGCAAAAGTGTCACGTGTTAGATGGCTTGGTCCGGCCAGGGCGCGGTCAAGCTGATTTCCGGAAGCGATTTCACGCGCGTCTGCGCTTCCCTTCGCCGGCGTTGACAGCTGAATGCACGGCCACGGTTTGTCCCAATATTTTGAGACGTTTTGTGCGGCCCGTCGACCCATTCCCGCCCCGTTCCACGCGATACCCGGAGGATTTGCTGGGCCTAAGCAAGCGTGGTTTACACAAAGCCGTGGGCAGCTAAGCTTTGTCCTCGCGGTGTCAGCTTTCGTCGAAGATGTCATCTGCGGAGATCATTAGCGCGTCGATCTGGGCCTGGAGTATTAGCGAGGGCGTTTCGACGGCTGGGAAACAGCGTGGTCTTTGTCCGACGGACAATGGATCTGTCACGGAGATGTTTGAGGAGCTTTGAGCGTTCTCTGTTGCTGTGCAGACCAATAACTCTTTCTTGACGATCTAAGCTTCTAGCGATGGATGGCTGATTTTGTCAACGCCGTTTTTTATCTTTCTCAATCAGCGTTTTAGGGCAATTTTGACTAACAATATTTTACGGACAATTAGAAGGATTTATATAACATCTTTCGGTTCACACAGAAAGAAGAAGGAAATGTCAATCTCTTAATGAATGCACTGTTTTGCCACATTTAATGTTAATATTTTTATTTATCAATAGTTACGACTTCGAAATAAAAAATGTTCTTATCATTTTGTCTCGGCCCGAATCTGTAGGTATAAATAGTATATTATTTAATAAATATTTTAACCTAGATTGTTTGGGTATATTTGGAACCGTTTTTTGGAAGTCAATGCATAAGTAGTCTCGTCCCATTCATATTGTGTAAGTATTTCTGTTTTCAATATTAGCAATATACTCTCTTTCGAAGTAAACCCAGTGCTCGAAACGACCACATACGTATACGTGGTCTGTTCATGTTTTGGTTGACATTAACAAAAATTCAATGTTTTACAGTAAAGAACTGCTCCTGTTAAAATCGCTCCAAGTTGTAGATTCAAAGCGTTTTGAACGACGATGGCGAAGTCGGCCATAGAAACGTTTTGCAACAGCCTAATTGTTCGACGTGAAGAAGCAAAGCGCGATGAATATTTTATAAAAAAAAGGCGTAGATAATCGAAAAAAAAAAAAAAAAACTCAATGATTATTTTTGAGTGACGTCTAGTGGATTTCGGATAAACCCGTTTCGTTGATATTTCATTCGTTCTATGTTTTCTGTTTCTTTTTCTTTCGTTTGTGTTTCTTCAATCACATGGCGTGCGAGAAAATACCAGGTGGATTTCCTTTCATTGCCGATGTTTTAAAATGCAGAACGCGATCCTCGTTGGCAGACCAAGAGGCTGCAATTGTTGTGTTTAAATGCGTGAATAGGAAGACGCTCCTCGATCAGACACACGGGTTGGACTGGATGGTGCAGGTGGCACACCGGTGAAATTTGCAGATAGCAAATTCGTAAGCTACTTTTTCTAATGCTTGAGATAGACGGTACTTCCATGTTTTCCATTTAAGAGTTGTGGAAAGAAACACATACAGAGGATCTTCTTTTACGGGCTAGGTTTTATAAACGTGTACTTTAAAAAATAAACATATAACTAAAAAAAAACTGTATTGCTACAAAATCTTAAACGACGACAAACCTTTTCACATCTATAACCACATCACGTATCATTAACCAAGTAATTAGTCCCAATTACGCACTGCTTTCGAGTGTTTTCTAAGGTGTTGGCAAATTGGACGCACGTTGTACGCACTTAGCCCAGTGAGCCACGAGCATCCGACGTGACATAATTACAGGTTGTTTCTCAAAGACACGGTGCTCGCGTTGAGAATTTCTATGTTGGACAAGCACTGTACACCATCGTGGGCCTGTCGCTCTAGGTGCAGTACAGAAGTGATGGTGTAAAAACAAGCGATGGTCCAACCGGCGAGGATGAAAAACGGTTCTCACAGAGGGCCGTGTAGATGAAGTCAGTGCCAAGTTGGTGCGGGGCAGTGGCGCGCTCGCTTGTCATCACTTGGTAGATGGAAATATTTGTGCTGAATCCAAGATGCAGTGCTCTAACTTAAAGTATTGTCTAGCTCGTGATAAAATATGCCATTTGGAGCCCGCTGTGTGAATTTGTTGCCACTAGCTCTGTCAAAAATGTCTCTAGAGGGCTTTGAAATGGTATCATCTCTCACAGAATAAACCGTAATTTGGGATTACCTATAGGTTCAAGGAAAAAAAATGCGTTTTATTGATTTTTACTGCCCGTTTTTTAAATACATAAAGATTTAAAGGACAACAGGAATAAAATACATTTTTACAGCTGATATAAAGCTGCAATTTCCATAACATTCATTGTTCGTCAAGATATGTACTTTAAAAACTCTTCAATAGTATTTGACATATTTTTAATATCTGCATTTAGCAGGTGGATTATAAAACTTGACGCCTGCCTGCATCGACTGGTGGTCCTTGCCTAAGTTGTCAAAAAATATTGATACTCTTATATGGCTGTATTCACAGAGAAATCAGCAATTGTAAAAATTGGTCTGGATATTTTAAATGCAAAGATTTCTGTTCCCAAACTGCTTGGTGGTGGTAAATCTCGATCCAAGTTAAGCATGGGCTGAGAGCGAATCGACGCCACTGGTGTTTCGACGACTGAAAACAGGATATTATGACATTGTTAGGCACGGTGACGATACATATTCTGTGTGGCTGGTTTTTACTCCTCGAGTCGGTCGACGCCGTCGTCGCCGGTGCCTGCCCTGCCTCGGTGGAGAGTGTGGGACCTATGTGGGACCATATACACCAAGTCTGCTGAGATGCTCACCGAGATTCACTTGTTTCAGATCCTGGTGGCGCTTTTCGGTGATTAACAACGACTTTGCGACGGATTAATGCTGCAATTCGTCTATCAAGGTATGCTCCCCTCGCCCCCCTCGCCTCTTATGCACAATCTGATAAAAAAAATTATTATTTGAAAAACAGGCTGTAAAAATTTAATTGAGCGGTCGCTGCTTTAAAAATGCATCACTATTAACAACTCTTTATGTAAGTGATGCTAATTTCTTTCATCGGTCTACAAACATCCTAAATAAGTATCTACAGTGCATATTATATTATAGATTTTAGGATAAATCGCAATACTTTACTTAAAATTAGCTGCAACAAAAAAAAAACACCCCAAAAACAATATCCGCAAGAATTTTGAATCCGGGTATCTTTCACCGGATCGGAATCCAAGTGGCACTGGCATACCCACGATTTTATCGTTTGTCATTTCCCACCTCCGTTGGCAATCGGCTCCTCGTCTTCGCTGGCTGCTGATGACGATGACGGTGATGATGATGATGATTGTATCAAAGCGTCAGGTGTACGGGATATTACACCACACACTGCAACCTCTGACAGGGGCTAAGGCCCACGACGTTTCGTGCCAAGTCATCCTACTCGAATGGCATCTTCTTCTTCGTCTCTTGGACACTGCTAGGAGCTCGTTAACGCCGCTAAGCCCCTGCACGGTGATCGTCGCTCGGAACACGGTGGCTGGCAAATGAAAATATGATAGCCTTGCCCAATTAGTCGTGGAAATTACTGTGCGGAGTCCACACACTCGAGTGATGCTGTGTGTGTGTGTTTCAATGTCGTGGGCTTGTAGTTGAATGAAAACATCATGGCACCTGTTTGTTTTCTTGTTGCCAAGGGGATAACGTTGTAACGGACTGTTAGTTCTTTGATAAACTCCTGACAAGAGTTACATTTGATGATTTTGACCTGTTTACGAAATTAAACCGATGTTTATTTTTTAATTGAAAAGATTTTCCTCGCTTCTTTGTGCATTTCCGCGCTGAACAAACAAGTTTTCATTAGTAAAGTGTTGTTGCATTTCTCAATTGTCTATTAAAATAGAAATAATCTGCTTTCAAGAGTCCTCGTATAGCGAAACAAACGCAAACTTAAAACAAGAAAAGTTTTTTTAAACCATTTGGTTGGTGAATGCATTGAAAATTATCGCTCTGAGCTTGTTTCACAAGCTTGATGTGAACATTGTCTATGTTGGATTAGACAGACACTGCCGTCTCCCTCACTTTACTTCCTGGGCAAATGCATCCGCTCCGTGGATGCAACTCATAGATGCATATTTGATGAACACTTGCAAAGAAACAATTTGGACGGCTCTCGTCTGCTTGATAACCACTGCATACAACGTTTCTATATGTGTGTGTTGCCATGGCATTCCCTTTGAAGTCTCGTGTTTCCACGACTACCGAGATGCTCTTCTTGAAGGGCGATAGCAGCGCTGCCGGCAGCTAATCCGATAATGATTAGTTGCATCTTGCAGCCAACCAGAATGCACATGCAGCCGAGTTGCACCGGGCGATGCAATTATCGATGCATAATATAGAGTGCATCGATGCACACAGTGCAACGGCTGCATAATGAAATAGTGCACTTGCTGTAGATGCACTCATGGATATGCGTGCCGTGATGACGGGTTTCAAGTGTGATTTTATAAGTTGGTCATATATTTTCACAGAATTATGTTTTCACGTAGACGATTTTTCTTTTTCAGTTAAGTTATAGGCATTTAGAACTAAACTTTGCGGATAAGAACAAGAATTACGTGTAAAGAAATCCATGACATTTGACATCGTGACGTTTTATAGACTCTTCATGACACTCACCAGGTGTCAATTGAGCAATTGTCTTCTGCCTGATCCGTCTGTTAAACCTAAGGTCGCGTCACCTAATAATAGCTGTGTAATTACAAAGCTTTGCTTTAAATAATTGTTCGCCGTGGAAGAAGGCTATCCTCCTAACCTAAATAGACATCGGAGTGGATTTTCTTCGGAATGATCGCCCCCGTCTCCACCTACACGACCGCGTCGACTTGATATCAAATCATCATCCGATATAATTGGCTGAACATGTTAAATCTAAATGCAGAAGAATGCATTTGTGCAGTTTAATCTGCTAATGATTCGCGCGTCAATGTCTGCGCGTTTTGTTAACGTTAATCGCCGAGCAGAGTGCAACGTGGCCGTGGGTGCATGTGCAAGTGCAATGGATGCAGCGAGGAAGTGCCAGATCATCGGGTCGAAGGCTGGATTCAATCTTGGCACGGCTTCTCTCGAGTTGTGCGGAGACAAGAGACAAAAGACGATCGCCGTGTAGCTTGCAACTCATCAACACTTGGCACCGCCTGCTGGAAGCTGCGTTTGCATCTTCCCACGGCGAGACGTAGGCAAAGAAGGTTAAGTAACTGCCCCCTTTAAGAAAAATAAGTGAAGTGATGCAACAATTGAGGGACAACTATTCCAATTAGGCAAAAATTATTGAAACGAAATATTTCTTTCTTTAACAGGTGTCAAAGAAATATTTAAAATTTTGCATTCAATCTGAAAAATTGTTTGGATTTTCCAATTAATTTTCGGTCAAAACCACCCCAGTAGGGAATGCCAAATTTAGCCCTATTAAATAATGAAAAACTTAATAAAACAGATATTCCAGACGATATTTTTATTCCTTATTACCGAGGCAACAAAGAGCGCATCCCGAAATTGGGGTAACCTGACCCCGAAAGCCGAGAATTCCTCTACGGCATTGTCCGCCCGTCATCTCCGGCGTCCGTCCACTGGATAATTGGAGCTAATTGGCCCTAAATCGGCGGAAAGTGAATGCGACGAAACGCGATACCGACGTGGCCAGTGTTTCGCCCAGATGGCCGTGCTGGGGGCCGTGCTGAGGGCCCCGACCCACGCACGGGGAGCCCCGCGGATCACGTTCCTAGCCCCGCCGCTCGGGGGCCGATGGCGCTCGCGGCTAATGTGTATTAGCGGGGCTGACCGACGGGTTACGACTGTCTGTCAATCAATTAGGCCGTGGCTGGGTGATTGTCAGCTGATGCGTGGCGTGCGGCGGGGTTAATTGAGCCCGAGTAGGCCGGCCATTCATCGACTCTGCAATCTGCACATTGAATCCATTCACTAGTTCATTCTTCCTGCAGACATCCATATGGCAGCGCTTATCTTGTGCAGTTATTGGTCATCTCTTGTTAGCTACACCTTTCAGTGCAATTGCATAATATGATCTCAGATCAATACTTATGATGGCCAAATATGGCCGAGACCTGTGCAGATACTGTGACCTTGAGGAATATTTTCCAGCGCGGCAATTTTTCCAGGAAACTTTGAGGGAAAGGCTCATCATGGCCAACTCTTTGCTGCTAAGAGAGATCGCTTATGTTCATTATGCACTTTATAACATACAAACCAATGCACCTTTTCAAATTACAAAGTGTATGAAACTGTTTTCGTCTGAATTAAGTTGATTTGAAGAAGGCTTCAAATGAGAGACATTACTAATTTCTTGTAGCTTTTTCTGTCATCAAGTGTTGATTGGACATCGTTTGGAATTGAATGCCGTCACCGAGGGGCGGAGGGTCGTAGTCACAGGTAACGCTACGAAGCGAGCGAGTTTGTCACTCAAACATTTTCACGATGCCATCGAGAGATAGAATGTAATTTCCAATTAGTTAATTCAAGATGTTTTCCCGTCGTCGTGTTTCCCGCCGCCCCGTGCAATCGACTGTGACGACTTGTCACACGGTAATTGAGTAATTAATTTCAGTCGTCGTTTCGGGCGTCGAAGGCGTCTTCCTAATCGGCTGGCGTCGCGACCAATCGCAAGAAACTCGCGATACAAAACCGAATTGTTTCACAATATTAATTTATTCTTTTCTTATTACGTTCTTTTAATTTCTTTGTTAAAATTTTACTACAATAAAGATGTTACTAATTGTTAATTAGTTGATCAGTGGGCATGACAATGTGATCATTACGTGTAATTTGGTTTGCCATGGGCGTGTTCGCTCTTTTCAATAGTCAATTATTGTGCGGTTGATCGTGCGATCGTGTCGAACTGGCATGCATTGTCTTCTGATGTGAGTACTTGGAGGTCTGCATTACCCTTCAAATCATAACATATCATACGGGCGCCACTGGCCATCGAGGAGCTATTGTCCTGTTTTTGGCAGCACAAATTTCCTGCACACCTTCACTGTTTGTGATCTTACCAAGTAGATAGTATTGGTCAATGATGTTTTCAAGCCGTGAATGAGAATAAACGTTGAGAAGTTTTCAAGTTGTGGTTCCCATCAATAATGAAGAAGCTCTTTGGAACTTCTCGCATGTGGGCGTTTGCTTCGTGTCAGAATCGCCCGGATTAAACGAGGCCCGGCGACGCTAGCGCGTTCTGTGAACGAAGCTCTTAGCCAAATACAGATCGAAATCTTTGGAAGCTCTAATAAAAATACAGATGTTTTACATCAATTATTTAAAATCTCTCAATAACAGACAACTCTAAAATGTGAAACGTTGTCAGCCACGCTACGGACGAGTCTTATCTCGGGTTGCCGATCGCTAGAGCACCATTATTGTAATATGGATCCGAAAATATATTATTCATAATCAGATTTAATCAATAACAACGGACAACGGATCTTGGTGCGGGATTAAACGGCGTGTTTGGTAGAAACGTTTCCGCGGGTGTTTTGTATTCGACGTGCTATTGGTGTTGCAGGCAAGATTCGAGTGCCAGGCATTGTGGAGGTGTCACTTCTTGGAGGCGATGGCAGATTCTGTTACTCGAGAAAGGCGTAAGAGTTTTCATAGCAACATCACCCGTTGTCGACAAAATCTTGGTGACCCATCTGTATGCTCAATCGTAATCTTCCCTGGGAAAAGCAGTCAGTCCCAACGTTTGAAAGGATTCAATTGATGCCCGGGATGGTCTTTGTGTTTATTTCGGCACCAAAACATGGTGCATTTAGAGAAAAATGTATCTACAATTGCAATTGCAAATAAAGACAACTGACCAAAATATCTCGAATTGCAAGGAACGACAAATTTTTTTTCGAATATGAGCGGTATTTTCCCCATGCCTTCAGCTGACGTGGCTTCTGAACACTGGGCATGATGTGTGCTCATGTGATATGACAGCTTCCAATCTAGCTTGCAACCAGTAGCTGCACGACCTGTAATATTATTCCACGCATTTCAATGAAAAAAAAAAGCAGTAAGAGCAATAGATGAATTTTCAAACCAATCCAGCCATGATTTGGTAGAATTCAGCTGAGAGCTTCTTGACGCGCATGCCTCGCTATCTATGCCTGTCAATCTGCGCGTGAAAGCGATCCACGGATGCCTCTTCTCCGTTCTCCGCGCATGCGAGCCGCACAAACAGCGGCTGTGCACTTTCCAGTGTGTCAAACTGCAACTCGGATGCAACGCCCCGGTGCAGCAGCGAACCTGCAAGGCGAATCGCACACAATGGCCCTTAGCGATACCAGCACACTGGGCGGTAGCCACGTCAAACGCTGATCAGTTTCTTGCCGCTCTTGTGAGTGCGTTTTTTTCTTTTTGGAGAGAAACCGGAATAAACACTCTGCTATTGTTTCCGATTGTTGTTGTTGTGGATATGCTGAGAGAGTGGACGTCTTAGACAGTAGAATGGACATTGATATCACGTTGTTTTTACGGGCAAGACCTGCCACGTGGGTTTTAGTGGAAAGGGTGTACAATTGGATGGATTTGAGATGGACTTTCTGAGTTGTGATGGTGTGGTTATTAGTATGCTTCGAGACCCTGAGCGGACGAATATGAAAGCCTCTCGCCCCGTGTGCTAAGTTCGTTAATCATATTCAATATTGTATGCAAATGTTGGTGTAATTAACGGACACCGAGTTCTCGAACTAGATAATGGACTGAAAGATACTTCGATTGCCAGGATAATGAATCCGGCTGATAGATTCCGGTAATTAATGCACTAAGATAAGCGTATCACTGTCAGGATTTTTTTTTTTTTCACTAAAATCCCTTAAAATTTTGACAAGATAATTTGTATATAGCTGGAATAAGTTTCTGGTTTGGTAGTTTCAGCTGAGATAGATGGGTATTCGCGGCGTGAATGCTAACTGAATGTGTGTGCTGGCTGATACATCACAGATACGTTTACCGCTGAAGGAGGCGGGCGAGATACATGCCTTCCGTTTATGCTAATAACAATGCGGTTTGCGCTATATCTCTTGGTACCATGGAAGTTGCTTTCAACAACTCTGTGGCTGCCGGTGAAGCATAGAAGATGCAGACCCTGCGAGATCGTGAGACGTTGGCTCATTCTGCGAAGACATTTGACTCAATATTTAGATTCCAATAACTTAAGAGGTCTTCGTCAGTATCTTTCAGTAAATAGGAGATGCAACAATGCTTCATATGCATGTAAAAAGTGGTTCAATATATTCGTTTCGACTAAGAACCTGAGATGATTTCAAAATTAACTTTAAAATTCACCGAATTATCGCTTGATTTTTCGAACGGATCAAGAAAACGTTACTGAAATCTGTGGCTTGAGCCATTTAAAATTCTTCTTCCACGCAAGAGTTTCCGGATGTCTTGTACCTTCCACTGCCTACTCGAGTCAATTTCCCACCGCCAGCGCGCCGATCGCTCAGTGCCGTGCGTCCGGGACGCGTCGGGAACAGGGGAGACTCGAAGCCCGGATCCCACGCTAACTCGGGATGATACCGTGGGGCTGGATGCCGTGGGACGAGCACGTCTCCCCCGCGGAGGTGTCAAGGCGGTGGGCGTGGTGCGAGCTGATAGGTTGACCGGATCCGCGGGATCAATATCTCTGGAGAGGATGCGACGAGTCAGGAATGGTGAGAGCTCCACGTCGCGGTGGCTAGAGAATGGACGATCCGGTATACCGGCCGTGGAACGGGGACCACGTGATTAGCTACAGCGATATTTCAATCGATACCCGTCGTGCAAAAAACTGAGAACATAGAATTACCGAGAGATACATTGCTATTATATATAAACTTCTGGTCAGAAGCAGTCTTTGAGATTTATTTCGGGAAAGCCTGCATCAAACGTTAATAAATCTCTGCGTATTTAATCACACTAATTTGATAAAGGTGGCACGTTTCTGGGGGTAATGACGACCCATAATTCTGGACGGACGAGTTTTTTTTCACATGCCCTCGACTGAACCTAGGGCACTTGATTCGAACTATAATAGCAACATCTTGTGGTCGTCCGATTCTTAAAATCAATACCCGGTAGCCCCGGCTACTTCACTCGAACGCCACCACAGGATCGCAACCATCAGCCACCCATACCGTGGAAATTACGTCAACCATGTGCTAAGCCTATCCCATCAGACATGCCCGAAAGAGCAGCGACGAGCCACCACCTCCACCACCGGAATCTCCCCCCTACGACAAGCCTGCTATCTCCTCTGATGCGATTTCACTTAATGGATCGACGCTTCTGGCGTTGTCGTTGGGCAAATATTATTCCAGCCCCGATCAGGCTGCGTGGCTGGTGCAAAGCCGCGTGACCCATTGACGACGACATCCCCGGGGACCTTGCGGTGATCGTATCAACGGGAACCTATTTGGGGTTTTTCAGGCGAGGTAGTGCACTTTGGCCATTGTTGCCTTGGTTTTTTTCTTCTTCTTGAAGAGCATCGATGGCTGTGGATGAAAATTGTGCACTTATAGTTGTGCCTGGTGCAGGATTCGTTTAATAAAGGTGTCAGCTTTCGACACCTTGAGCTAATCCCGAAGGCCTTGATGGCGGAGGAGACTCGAGTGTGTTTTTGTAAAACGTGGCTTGACAAATAAACAAAAAAAGTATATAATAATGTGAGAACGAAAACGCGTCGGCAGAGGGGAGAAGCAAACATGTAGCGCGACGGGAGAAGTTGTTGTGGGATGTTTTCGTATTGGAAAAAATAACAAATTTGTTGCTTGTTACATGCGGAGAAAAGTGGAAATTTAATGCGATTAGAGGGCGCCTGTGGTGAGAGGGTGACAAACGAGAGAAATGCATTCAATGAAGTGTTCTTCTGATAAATTCCATTGCGAATCGTGGAATTTTCCTACGCGCAGAGTTTAGCCGACCGCCGTTGATTCGTGCGCACTTTTCCGATGTAATTTCCCTCTCACATTCACTCATTACACGTACACACATTTGCCAGGCAAGCTAAGCCTATTTATAACGGAAAATACATAAATAAACATAAATCTAGGTTTAGCAATTTACATTATTCAAAACTATTTCCTCCGCCTTGTGCAGCAAAACAGGATTTTCTTTCCAGTCATCGTTAACTTGAGAGCTCCGTGGCATCAAGTCTGTACAAAACCAAAGCCCCCAAACACCCCACCAAGTTAAGCTCACACCGGGCATGCTCCTCTATGTGCAGCTATGCGCGGGCACCAGGGGTGAGGCACACCTAGCCCCTTTCTCCGCCAACTTCAACCCTCTTCGAAGCTCACGGGAGTAAATAGAGGTATCACTCAATAACGGACCGGCTCCCATTCACGGGAGTGTCCATAATACCGTCATTACATCAGCGTTAGTCCATTGTGAAGCCACACATTTCCACAGATCTATATCCACCATCTTTGTCCTCCGTCCAATGATGTGGATTGCCATCAGGACTATGTTGGTAATCCGCTTTGCCCTGGCACTGTATATAGGTAGCCAGCTCTGCCTGGAAACTGTTTCTTGATGCATGGAGTAGGACAATAGCGCCAAGGTCCTGAGTTTGGATTTCGCTAACAACACACACGAGATTATACTGTTGGGCACAGCCGGAAGGATATGTCTCTGTGGCAGCCGGCTAAATACGATTAGCGAGCGCGGACAATGCCGCCGAGATTATGATCCTGATGCTGTATGGCATGCACGTATACCTACCGAGAGATTCCTGACATTCCGGTGGCTGCTCGGAGAGAGGTTTAATGTGTATCATGGTGTTCACCGAGCTGTACGCGTATAGCCGCAGGATTTGCGTTTTCGCAGGCATTTGTAGAGTGCCTAACTCTTTCGTGCGTGATATGCGCACTTGGTTAGTGTGATCAAAATTGTAATGCAGGCGACGGGCTTACAGAATCATTGACTTCCTAAGCACATTTTATTTGAAGTAACATACTCATTTATTTATTTCATATTTAAAGTGCATGTTAATGCGCGAATACTTTTGATTTGTTAACGTTTTTCTATTCTTTTGATGCCTCTTGTATATGAAAACGCTGTACGTACCGTACGAAACGTTCTTTATAGCATTCATCGTTCTGTCAAATCAAGCCCAATTCAAATTAATCGACGTTTTCAAACGGTCGCTGTCTCGTAATGACCGAAAATCCCACGAAATGAAGTTACTGTACATGTCAATTACGTGAAAAAAAGCCTGCGCCCGTTCCTAATCGCGTCTCTCATATGCAGTGCCTTGCGTTTAGTACTCAGTACATCCTGGCTTCGACTGGTTGCGCCTGTCAAACACTCGAAGGAAGGCGATTTCTTGGTCATCCGCACTGTCGCGACTCCTGCTCGTTGGAGTGAGGTGTCAAAAGTAGGGTGCCCGCGGATCAAGGACCATGAGGGGTTGGGGACGCGCTCGGATTAGATGAATGTCGATGCGTCCAGGTGGAAGCGCAAGAACTGGGCTTATGTCTGCTCGGGTGGAACCATTCGCCTGAGTCCTGCAATGAATCGAATGCGCCATGCATTGGGGTTGGATCACGATTCACGGAATGAAGCACCAATTAGGGGCGGCCTTTGATTGATTATTGGTGTTTAACGACGCATGGTGTTGACACAGCGAGCTCGGAAAACAGACACTTGTTGCTTGGCGCGAAGTTGATTGAAATTGTGACCTATGAAGCATGACTTTTGTGTTTTAATTTACATAGCTATGAAAATCGATCGTGAAGCAAATATCAACGAATAACTGAACACTTTTGAAAATGATCACTTTCTGTAAGCACTCGCTTAAAAAAAAACGGAATGTGAAAAAAATGTACTTCTAAGTTTGACTAATTTGACCGACTTTTAGAATGTTTCTAAGCAGTCCAGCAAGTGATCGGTTTTATCCGTGTCAGTAATGAAGTACGAGGTGCAATCTGAGCTGCATGGTCGGCAGCCCTCGACGGACTTTGGTGCCCGCGAAACACTCGATACACCACTAATTGGCTGACGTCGACGACGACGACGACAACGACGACGACCACCACTGCAGAACTAAACGCGGCGACCACCGGTTTTCACCGCACGGGGTTGAAAAACGTTCTAACGTACCAGCCAGAAGCAAAAAGAGCTGACAGTTTTTCTCTCTAGTGCCTTTACCAACGCCTTCACGATGAGTTTCAAGAAGTGTCCGCTCGACGACAGGAAATGTCGCATTCGAAATGCATTCAGCGGAAATCCAACAAGTGCACGTGGACTCGCTAAACGGCGCATTGTCGTTGCTATGGCGACCGGTGGTTAGCCGCGATTGGCTGGTTAATAACTCGTTAGGCGTTAGTGCAACGTCACGTTGCCGTCGCCTGCAACAGGCCGTAACCATAACGACGGACATAACCTTACCTAACTTGCTTTCAGAAGACGAATGGACGCGAGTACTATTTTTTTGTCGAACAATTTATAGCTGGCAGGTCACATTCAATTACTGTCTGTTGAATCCTTTCTGTGGTGTCAAAACGATAACGGCCCCCGCTAATTGCTTCGTGCTCTTTTGCGGCGTTATGGGTTTTCTAAACTACACAAACTGATGTTTTCTAAACCAGGACCAATGAATCGTGGAAGCACTGAGTTCGGTTCGGTCTCGAAGCTCGAACGCTGCCTGGTTGTCAATGACAGTCGATACCCAATTTGTGCATCACTCCTCGGCGTGCAGTTCGCGGTTCGACGCGTTTCCAGACCAATTCCAGCCGAAGAAGCCACCGGAGGATGCCGTCGAGCAAGACATCGCATAGCTCCCATCTGGGAGCTTAGTGTAATAGCCCATATCCTGACACAGTGAGGTGTGTTCTTAGCTGGATGACTGTCAGAGATTCCACCCTCTTCACGGGGTGGACGAGAGAGAGAGACTGCGGACGACGCCGGCCGTTGGAGAGAGACACGATGGTGGAGTGTTCCATTAGCTGCATGACTATCGGTGGCGAGATGGGGTACGGTCTGAAAGCAGCTTTCCTGTTCTTTTACACCTCGCTATTGATTTCGAAGATAGTGGCAGGGCCATGTCAAAATAATGTACCCTGCTCTTTATGGGCTGGCCGTGGGTGTGAGTCCTCGCGTGGTCGCAGTGTTTAGCTCTTTGATGGCTCGTATAAGCAGGCTGTCGTTCACTAGCATTTCTTGGAAGACAGGATTTGACCCAGAAATGTAACAAAATATCGCACGATTTCTTTGTGTGTGTGCTTTGGCTATTGATTTTCGAACGTTTATTTTAGAATTCACACTGGAGGTATAGGTAGAAATATACTCGATGTATCAAAATAAACCAAATAAAATAAATTTGCTTCCTAAAGTAAAACTTGGGGGATGGAAAAATGCTTTGGGTGGATAAATCGCAATAAGTCATCAATTTTGAAACCTTGTTCGAATCAGCGTTTGCAAATGAGCAAATTTTAAGCTTGTATAGAATAGAAATAATTATATCTATTGAAAAATGGAAGTAATTGCAACCTTATGTGAAATCTGATTTAAATTTCAAACGCTTGCAATGTGCGGGGAATTTTATTATTAGGAACACTATACTATCCTCTCAAAAATTGATGCCCAAGCAAGGACCTAATAATAAAATGTCTCCTCATCTCCTAGTCACACTCGTCCAGGAGATCAAGCGCCGCGCAAAGAAGTCAAATCTTTCATGCCTTGCTTGTACACGATAGCGTTGAAACGCCTCCACCTCGCAGCACTGCGACGCCGATGTATCGACGATTGGCGACGCCCGCGTCTGCGTTTCGTCCCCGACCCCCATCCCCGTCCCCCCTCTTTGGCAGCCCGCCAATTGAAGGTGTCGATTTCAAACACAATGGCGGACAACAACTTGAACCCTCTCCCGTATACGCGAAACACAACGCACGAAGCGCTCACGCAACCAGTCCACGCACAAACGCACCGATTTGTTTGTTTGTCTGCGTGCAACGTTTAATTGCGTCGCCCCTCCCACCTCCACCCCCCGGCGTCGCTCTCTTGACGCTCGAAACAATTGATAGAGGAAGCTTCACAAATCTGCATGGTGCTCGTTTGAAGGGCACCCTTTTCACGCACGCGTTGAAATGACGCGCACGCAGATTTGCCGTGCGGTATTTTTGTTCTATGTTCACTTCGAAAACACTCATTGTGATTACATGAAAGTTTTCGCCATCAAAAGGGCATCACCCCACCAGCACGTAGGTAATAATGAAGCCAAACAACAATGAATAATTAACAACGCATTCCTTTTTTCGTCGTATAATTCACGTTTTCGTGCTATCCAGAGCACAACAATCTCAAAGCTTTTTTTTCTTTTTGCCAGCACCTCGCGAACATTATTTCTGTTCGTCGCCGAGTGTTGTTTTTTTGCCGTCCCGTTTCCGCGCACACACACTCTGGCCGACCTGTCGCTTTGTGTCGAGTAACAAAGTGTATGCGCTCGCTCGTGTGACATTATTTTTCTTTATGTGTTGTTCTCGTGAGTAATGTGCCCGTGTGTGGGTTCGGTGGTCGCTGCCCATTTGCGCAGCCGGTGCGCTGCGCGAGTGATTGATTGCCGGGTGACCTGGAAGGCGTTGAGCTGGCATGCCGTTACCCCGTTGTCCCGATGAGTTTTTATCCGACGGCGGTCTGGGCTGGGAATGGAGGCACTGGTTTATTTGAACGATCCAAAGTTTTGCAATCCAGGCATATTTTCAAAACCAGACAGAGAGGGGTAGATTTGTGTAATGTTTTTGCCCCAAATTTTGAGACCTTTCAGCCTTTTGACTAATCTTGAGCTAAAATAAATTGATATCCAATACTTGAAAAATCCAAACAAGAAAATAGTGAAATATTAATTTGTTGTGTCACGCTAGCCCCAAAGGAGAATAGGCAATTAATTAATTTACTGAACTCATTAGCGAGAATTCTGTTTTAATGATACCCTAAACATTAAAACCTGACCAAATATCGTTCTAGAAAACCTTTTTCCCTGGTCACTCAACCCCAAAGCAGGTACCTATGCAGATATTAAAAGTGGAGTCTAATCAGCGATAGAGCCATCAAAGTATCTCGGTGCCTCGGTTCGGTGTCTTGTATCCAAGGGCGCGCGTGGCTTTTTCCAAGCTGTTCCTTGATGACCCAATCAATGGTGCACCAATGGCATGCAGTCCTCGTGCTCTGCGCTATCATGGCAATGTCCATGGGTGCTGCTGCAGGTGAGACACTGCGGCGCGTACCACAATGTGACGCTGATGACCGCAATTTGTAACGCAACACCGTCGATTTGTCTTGGCGGAGGATTCTTAATTAAAACACAACAGCTGTGCGCTGGCTGGTCGTTTTTTTTGCCTACGAGGTTTTTTTGATGGTATAGGCGCATCATGCCGTTATGATCGTTTTGGAGAGGTATAACAAAAAAAAAACGCGAATGATTGCGGTTTTATTTCTGGATATCATCGTTCGCGAAAGTTTTGGGAGTCTTGTGAAAGTGGATTCCGTGATTGCGATATCGGTTTCGATGCGATGCGAAACACGCGGGTTATTTTTAAGCAATCGAAGGAAGGGAACATTAGGCAAATTTCATCATGGTCATTTCAGTCAGCAAGCGACGGGTGTTTTGTAGTATTTGCCGTTTTAATATTTACTTCCCTAATTTATAATTTATATACAATAAGTATGACGAGAGAGCGTTTACACAATATCTACAATAATATATATGTTTACTTTTATAATACATTTATAATCATATATTGAAATAAACCAATCACACATTTATACCGTCATGACGTATAGGGTTTAAATAATATTAATAGGACAAGTGGCCACGATCGATTTTAACATAGAGGCCCTAGTATAGATTTTTTCATATCTCTTATTGCAATGAAAAATGTGCGCGGTTCATTTAAAATCTTTAGTTTTATACGTACTTTTCGATGAAAAGTCAAATAATATCGATCGATTCGAAGCTTTATAGAGCATTTCACTTTCAAAATAAATAATATTGTAATAGTATACCCACATAGAATTCAAAGCAATAATAATTATAATAATTTGTATTCGAAATATTGCCATATCTGATTCTCTACATAACAAGGTTTAATTTGAGTTTTAGAGAATATCAGCTCTTGATAAACATTCACTTTTTGCACAATATTTTCATTAAAATTAATATATATATTGCGTATTTTTAGGTATAGAATATCGATAACGATTCAAACATGCCGAGAAGTACCACCGAATCGAAAAGACCGTGGGTGGAGAATGGTTCACCATCCATCGAAATATATATACCTATAATAATACAGTCCAACCACTAAACTCAACAAATAATATCACTGAAGCATCGAATCCTCATCTCGCACATTACAATAATACAAATCCAAGACTCCCCAAAATAATGTCTTGTGCGTCCCACGACCTGGCACTGCATCGCAACGTCAACGTCTCACAAACGCACCGCCGTGTCCTGTCCGAGGCGCCCCTGGCACGGGGGAGACGTCGTGGCGCCCCCGTTCGGGGAGCTCCACCCCGTCGGCTACCAGCCGGCAGGGTGCGGTGGCCGGTATCACGTGAGGCGGGGCGGCGAGAATGGCCGGTGAAGGGCGAGCGGCGACGAGAAGGAGTGCGACGACAGGGTGTGCGACGACAAGGGCAGCGGCGGAGAGTGGGCACCCAAGCTGATGTCCGAGTCTGAGTCGCTGGTGACTGGAGCCGGACTGTGCGATGGCTCCACCGAGCGACGTGAACCGCCGTGGTGGTGCGAGAGTTGGGCGGCCAGTTGCTGCTGTTGCATCCTGCTGGGCAAAGGAATGGGCTCAAGTTAGAACCTTGCGGTACGTCACAGAACGGGTAGATTATTATTTTAATTTAGATATTTTTGCGCTCATAATACCCGAAGAGGGTATCAATCCGATAAAAATGGAGCAAAGCGGAGCATATGACAGGCTAAAAAAAGGAATTAGCTATCAAGGTACAAACAGAGGGGGCTGTTTTATGGGATTTCGAGATTGTTTGGAGAGTGTCTGCTAAAAAGTACTTGAACGATAGAAATAAATAATTTTCTTCGGGTAACCAAAAACTAGCAGCTACCGATTAAGACAAATTATAGCCGCTTGTTACAAATCTCAAAGTTTCAAAAACCGATCAATTTTGTGTGATTTTTTACTCCCGTCGCGCTGGACGTCCTTTTATAGAAATTGACTCAATTGCGATTTGTTGACGGGAAGCCACGACGTCGTCGCCCCGAGTTACATTTACACAAAGTTACAATTACACGTCGGCCGCCATATTGGTAATTAGCCACGCACCGGTCACGATTAGCGTCGCGCGAGGGGAAGGAGAAAATGTACACACAACTTTGTAGTAATTACGCTCGACAAATGGTCCACTTCCTCTGCAGTGTCCACCAATCAGCGTCGAGATTTGTCGCATGTGAATTGTCACATTGTGGACGAGGGGAAAACGTCAATCTCGCGCGGGTCGACCGCGACGTCGTACATCATGTTTTTCCTGCGCGCGCCATTGTTGCGAGGGGCACTGTGTGCATTGTGTGTCGTGCAGATAGCCCTGTTAGATACGGTAGATCCATTGATCGCGCGACAACGCATTAGCCAGATTGCGAATCTAAATGGAGTCGCCATGCCCTGCCTATGTAATCTCTTCCATGTCATTACCCATTGAGCTGTTCCTATATATGTATACTTATGTATATGGCAAATCCAGGATGGAGCAATTGTTTGAAATCAGCTGAAAAATATACAAAAGCAACCCCGAAAGCTTTATTACAATAAAACTCTCTTTCCTCCCAAAATCGTCTTTGAAATCTGAAATTTTAAACAATTTTGAAGATTTTCAGCGCCATTTCCACAGTATTTGTGCATATATTTAGTAAAATCTAGCCCACCTTTTTATTATTTTTCATAAAAAAGGTCACCAAAACATATGATCCATATTTAAATCTACCTTTTCACCCTTTAAGTCGCTTCTGTTTTGGAATCTCTCTATCCCCCTCGCTCTCCCACAAAGCGTACGGCACACAGCGCTCTCTTTCACTGGACACATCGGGCACATAGACGGCCATGATATGGAGTTTAAGATAAAGCACTCTATTATTAGTAGCTCCATCACGGCATTGTCGTCGACGTCGAGTGAATGGCATACGACGACATTATACGGCGATCAATGGCAAAAGAGGACAACGCCAGAACGCGAGCTGCATGGACCATGGGACTGGGCGATATCACTTACAGCCTTCTCATGGCCTACAATAATGTTTTGTTATATGTGCTCGTTTTTTTTTTCGTTCTCTCTCCAGTTTTTGCAGAATGATACGGGTGTGTTTAGCGAGACGAGAAGTGCCCATGAAATGAGCCTATAATAATAAGCTAGTCGGGGCCCCCATCGGGTTCTGTTCGTGGGCATTGTCGTCGCCTGGTAAACATGGCGCGTAAACGTGGATCCAACGTGCAGCGCTGCAAGGCACTAGTAATTGTGGTGTAGCCTGTATTACCGGAGGCTTTGTGCCGAAGACATTAGCGGCGATGTTAATGGAGTTGTAACGGACCCCATGCGTGGATGGGAAGTGTCATCGTCGCAAAGCGTTGACAGCCATGTGATGTGTGGACTGGGGTGAGGTTTATAAGTGGTGGTATGTACACTATGTGTACACGTTTTGGTGATTTGTCAGGGGTGGTGTGGGGGGCATTAGATTTTTATAGCCGTGTAGTGGGGGCTGGAAATCAATTTGATTGCTGTCGAAAATGATGACTGATGACTTACTCAAAACGTCGTATTGTTGTTGTAAATGTTTGATGAGGGGAAAGATGTTCTAGGTATTTTGCTTTCATCGATCATACAGGGGTTATGACAGACTTATTATTTGTTTTATTAAACAGTTTCGAATTTGATACACAGAACTTTGATATGCGTATAAAATGAAGAAAGCAATCTGTCCCTTGAGCATCAACTTGTCTATATTATGTTTTTTTTTTTAGTAATTCATTACAACAATGCATCCTATTATAGAGTTGCAGACGAATGACGCTCCCTAATTGTAAATCAAAATTTCCCACGCGTCTCGATTGATTCACCATCCCCCCCCCCCCCCCCTCAACGAGGTTCCCTCCCCCCTTGCCCACCCCCGTTGTCAGACTTGCATACAAAACACAGAAGAGAGACGGAGTAGGGCCAAACAAACATTGGGACAAAAAAACCTCTCTGAAGACGCAGAGCACACACGAGACAAGACGAAAGCAAGCAAAGACGACTCTCTCGAGCACTCTTCACTTGATACGATACTTTTTGACTTCATTGTTTTCTCTGTAGCCCTGTCTTAGTATGTGTGCCTCACCAGCAGGCATGGTTAATGCATGCCGGGGGTAGCTCACACGCTAAGGGTGGCTCATCTCAGAGCCAGCGAGCGAGGCGCCATCCGCGAGAACCTAACACCACTCGAACCGGCGCAGAGCAAACGAATCTCCTCGTCTTTATTTTGGACCAATGTCACGATGACGATGACGAGGTCGAAATGTCTTCTCGGTGGCGCCAGTCGTCGCGTCGTTTCCGGCCCTCGGGAGCCATTGTTGCCGACCGAACGACCGACAAATTGGATTGAAATTTAACCAAGATTAATTCAATTGTCATTTCCTTCTCGGGTTTCGAGTATCGTGGGCCGAGGTGCGTTTTTTAGAGGCTGTGGAGGCGCCGGGTTTATCCGATCGCGTGTTGTTTCGCATTCTGACACAAACCGCTTTGCGAAGCAATCTATAAATTGCGTTGTACATTCATCTACAGGTGAACTAGGCGATAAAAACACCGAAATAGACATTAACTCGAATGCCGGTTGCACGATTGTGACAATACTTGAATAACGGGCAACCGCATTTTTAATATTTCCAGTTTGTCCACCGGACCAGCAAGCGCCCGAGCGAGCAAAGGCGTCTGCAGATTGCGACGAACGATTTTAGTGAAGCATCTCTTGCCAATTCGCAAGTGACATGCACAACTGACGCGTTACAACAATTCACGATCAATTCCCTTGGCGCACTTTGTCTCAAGAGAAACAACAGCTGGTTCACAACTTCACAGATCGCTAGTCGTTAAAAACAATTGCGCGCCACGAGCATGGCCTAAAAATTAATAACCAACGCATTTCAATAATATTATTGCAAACCCGAACGGGTGCTGGCAACGTTGTCAACAGGTGAGGGCTCTTTAATGTGGTTATTCTTGAAAGTAAACGCGACTGCGAGATATTCGCTTGAAGGAAACCACCCTTGGCCTAGGCACGGCGAAGCAACTGTCAGAACAAGGTGACAGCTGAGACGGAACAACAAGAACAACTAAAGCAGCCCCAACTCTCATTGGCTCGCCGCAAGAGAAGTTCGCTCCGAATGCTGCAGGGGGTGTTCTCATTACGTGCAACATCGAATTAGCGAAATGGGTTCTCCATCTCTTTGTCGAAGTAATTTAGACGAGATTGCTGCTAATGCCATTGGCTTCCTCTTTCCAATGCTCGTTTGCATGTGTCTCGATGCATGATGCCTGCGCGTTCACGCGGTGAGGTACGAGGAACCTTCGCCACAACGGCGACCCTGCTTTCGACGGGTGGAGACGTCGTTTGCAACGCGTCTCACACTTTTTTCACCCCGTTCTCGGCCTGGGACGGCGTCGACCGCAGTCCACCTGTTTCACCGCGCGATACTCTTAATCTTCGACCGAAATGCGTTCACCTCACGCCACGATGGTCACCGCGAAGAGCACAACAAAAAAAAAAAACAAGGGAGGATATTTTCGGTGCGCGCATGCTTAAAACCCGTATGCCATAAACTATATATTCCAATATGATATATTATCTATATTAAGATATCCGAGCTCTTAAAGTGTAACGTAATCCGTGGAGTGATTATTAGTCGAGATAGGCTGCACACACGGTGCTCCTGACGTGGACCCGGTGTGGACACGCACGGCCAAAATACTTGTCCAGCGCTTTGACAATCGGCTGACCAGCTGCTCGCCAGGACGCCAGGGATTCGATTACATATTTATTGACCGCATGCACCGGCTATTTGGTCGCTGTGCATGTGCATTTGAGTCGGTCGGTTGATTTATGGCGTTGATTCAGTGTGCAGGTTGTTGGTATGGATAAATAGGTGGCCATCGCTCCTGTGGCGAAGACGGGTCGCATCGTTATAATTATAGGCATTAATTTCCATTGAAAAATGTCTACCCACGAAAAGATACTTCAATTATTTTGAAAAGAACTCGTCATTTCGACGGCTTTGTGGAAGAATCTTTAAGAAAACACTCGTAGACGGTCTCCAGTTGCAGTGATCGTACCCCAATTTACGAGTTTTGTTTGATTTCAGTGGACAAGACCAGCGACGACCTAAGATAATTTTGGCGCGTTTAGCTCGCCAATTTTCCGTGCAAGTGGACTCGCACACTGGCTGCGCGTCGTTGAGGTACTCGTCGGAGGCTGCGAGGTAAGACTAGACGGAAGCAATCGGGTGGAACATTCCGGGCGAGTGAGTGCGGTGTTTTGCCCGGCTGGTACCGGGCGCTATGCCGGCTAAACGACTCCACCACCGCGCACTCCTGCCTAGCCGACGTGCGGTCAGAACGAACACCGCGTGGACGCCCACGATGGCATTCTTAGGGTGAACAAGGTTTTTGGGCCCAGAACATTTTTCTGTGAGTGGGATACCACCGGTTTCGATGCTTATTTTGGATAATCGAAATCGACACATAATCAAAAGATTCTATTGCAGCTTGCAAAAATATATTAATTCTGTTAGAACCTGTTACACGACCGACTTAAAAGGATATTTGACGGCAGAATTTATGCTCAAAGCTCTCAGATAAATATATTTTTTTTAATTTTGTTTTAGATTCGCAACACTCGTTAATGGTAGTTGCCATCCGATAACGCTTCCGCTAGTGTATTTCAGTCTCAAAATATCGATAAATGTAAAAACACTGTTGAGGTGAGCGTCAATAAAGATTATTTTCGCTTCATCCAGACTTAATAGCGAGTAATCGTCGAGTATTATCGGAATAAACTACTTAACTCTCTCAAAGAATTTGTGCAGCAATTCTACCACTTTCGTCGATATTGTGGTTGATCGGTCGGTATTAATCGCGGAGACTGCTTTAAATTAGTGTTCAACTTAACCTATAGCCCTATGTTTCAAATAGTTAAGGGATCAATTTCCCGGCCATGGCATAGTCTCTGCAAAGCACACCGATCTTCTGGTCGAGTTGCCGAGTGCACAACGCCGACCCCTGGCCCGATACCGGGCGGTGTCGGATCTCCTCTACCCCGGGCACACAATGCCTGTCGCCGTCGTCGTCGGCGTCGACCCAATAACCCGGGAGTCGGGACAAATTGTCCGGCTCGATTTCACGTTCATTGAAAACCGCTGCGTTGTTTTTTTCTGAGCACCGCATGCACAATATGGCCCCGAAGATTTGGCGTCCTATTGTGTTGATGCGTTCTTCCATGTTGCTCGGTAGATGACGGGGTCCTCGGATTGATTTCGTTTCAGCGGGGGGAGATTCCTGGGTATTTATTTAAAAAATTCGAGAACTTTCAGACATTTTCAGTTCAGTAAGCTGGTGAATTGATAGGAAGTTAAAATGTATTCCTAAACAGTGTCACCATCGGGCTTAAAGGTTTTGCTACGCTATTACCAACGCTATTATCGTGAACTGTCATCTCATAAAACACCGAAGAATCAACTGCTATAGCGACGAAAATGGTAGAAAGATTATCTCGAAGATTACTTGCATTTTAACCTGGAGTACACTCAAATGATCTAATTGATGCTAGCCACAACATGTTTCGATATTTTCAGCCGCGTTTATTTAATTGCAGGCACAGGTTTTGTTGAAAACATCGGCCAAAAGCGCCATCGAGTGGCAGCTACCATCACCACGCGTTGCCGACTCGCTAGCGCATCACAAAGTTTAACATTAGCGCTGTGACACGTGACTTTAAACCTACAACCCCAATGGCATCATGCATTCTGAACGTAGTCTAGTCGGGCTCCGTGTCAAAAACTTGACTGAGAACGGCTCTTGTGAATCATTAGACGGATCCATAGCACCACCTTGTAATTACAAACTTCTTCAAATAGCTGTCGCGTCTTCCCGACAAGATTAATTTTGGATTGATGAGCACGCTCCATAGCGCCGAGGATAACACAGAAGAGAGGTGCTCACGTTTCAAGGAGACGTTATAGATAGCGCTGCCGTAAGATGACTCAATGTCCCCCCCCCCCCCCCCCCCCCCCCCCCCCCCCCCCCCCACACACCCCTTCTAACATTATTATAATACGGCATATTACTTCTTAAGCTCTCATTAAGAGATCCCGGTGAAAGACAAGGTAATGAGAACGATTTTGTGAAATCGACGCCGATTTCGGCGTCGCGACGGAGGGCGTCGCTCGATCAACACGTGGGAGCGCGAAAGGTGCGATGCTAACGACGTGCTTTTGTTCGTGACGCCACTCGGCGTCGGATCGATTGATTTCGTTGATTGATTTAGGAAATTTGAGCGACTTGATTCGATGTTTTTGTTTTGCAAAGCGACGTGAAGCGTGTGAGGATTTTGTTTTTCTTTGTGACGCACAGATTGAGAATTAGTCGTGGGGGCCGTGAACTGTTAGCGTAGAAAACAAAGCAAGGCTGATGACAGCAAGGGGCAACCATTTGAATTGGGATATGGATAGAATAGATCGATTCTTTCCCGAAGACCACACCACTTAAGGAATTTCACTGCATCTACCTACCTACATTTTATCAGACGAATAATTAAATGGGTTAATTTAAAGGGACGAGGCACATTCCTTTCTCTAACCTCAGGTTTGCCTATTTATGTTTTGCTAATGTCTTTCTTTTATTCATTCCAATCCACTGACCTGACCAAGGGTCCGATTTTAAAAGCAGATAACAACATATAATATGGTAGACAGGCTCAGAAAGTCAAACAACAAATTACGCGTACATCTAAAATGTTTGTCTTCACATATTAAATTGCACGGCATGTAATGCACTTCGTCACTTCACAATCGTAGAATAAATAATAAAGGTGTACGCAGCTTCGTATCGGTGCATACCGACATCTACATTTGTGCAGGCCGTGATTTTAATGACTCTCTGATTGTTTCATCTCCGCTGCATCGGCGACCCTGGTGCCTCTGTACCGAAGGGGCGATCGCGGTCGACAGCGACCGATCGTCTGCCCGCCTTCCAGACGTAATGAAGAAGATGGTGATTGATGACTGCATGACCAGTCATCACGTGATAGGTACGTAATAACTTTATGGATGTGTACCACTGGCGATCGTCGTTGTGTACGGCGATGTAATGATTCCATCTCGCGTGTTTTGAGATGCACAATGAGCCTCTAGCGGTGTCATCCATCATTCTGGCTGCGCGCAGAACGCGTCGCAATGGCGCGGTTGGTACCTGCACACCGGCCGGCCGCAGCGGCCGACGCCGACGCCGTTGTTGCGGTGAGAGGCGCGCGATGCGTTGAGAAATTGATGTAATTACTCGATAATGTATCATGGGTGTATCGGAGATTTACGAGCGTCGGTCAATTGTTCTGCGAATGAAGTTCTATACTCCATTAGATTTCGCTCGATTCGAAGCACCCTTTTGATTCACTTTTTCTTTTTGTTGCTTTTGTTCGGTGAAACAAAATGTTCTTACCGAATTAAAGTACAGCGGTTTGGATTCTAGTGGCTTAGCAAAACTGAGCAGATCCAGGTTGTCGTGTATGTACGACGACAGTTGAGGGCTAAGGTTGAAATGATAGTTCTGGGATATCTAAAAGTTTAACTTTAGAGTATTCAGAGCCACTCAAAATATTGTCCATCGCATCACCAGGCTCTTAGTGCATCTTTTGCCACGTGTATATTGATTTTCTTCGAGCTATCGCCCCCACCCCTCTTCTTTTTGCTACACGTGTATGTTTGTCAGGTCCTATTCTGGCTTGCAGCGTCCCTTACGGCGTCGCCGTCTCCAGATCTGCATGACGGGCACCCCTTTCTATGGGCGTGGCGGTTGGGAGGGTGGTGCATGGCTGTCTTGCATTGCGTCTTATTTTAGCCACCCCATTGGAGCGCGTTAACAACCAAAACCGGGTTGATTCCGTGAGGATTACAACGATGTAGTTGTTTAATCATTTCATGATGCTTCTAGTTTGACTTTTTTCAATTTCGTTTCATGTCGAGCAACGTTTCAAACTTGTTTTTACCATTAATACGCAATTTAACGACTGGTTGAAAGGGTAAACTGTTTGTTTCGAACCTCAAATTTGATTGTGGTAAAATCTTCTGAAACCACATGAACGATTGCACTAGTATGGGTGAGCCAAGAGCGACTTCCATGGACATGAAAGCGGACAAAGATGGATTCATTGGCAGATATTGATACAATTGATTGAAGTCCCTGCCACCATCAGCCGACTGGGACAAGACGATTCTCACTTCGAATCATTCCGAGCAAATTAATTGCAGTCATCAACTTAGGAGGCCGCCAACAAATGCACCAGGTGTTGATTTCTGATCGTCGATTTCTCAGACCACTCACAATAGACCCCACGCGAAACAGGACATCGATAATGAGTCGTGGAGAGGTGATTCCCTGCTTGGCATTGCAACAAACCCCCAAATCGTTCGACAACTGATCACAATACGCAACACGGCATCGCAGATCATCACTCCGTGCAATCCAGCCTCGATGCACAAACGATAATGCCGTGGAATCGAGTTAGGGGATTGAATTTCAAACGAGCGACGGCAGCGCCCCTCGCGGGAAGGGTGCGCACGGCGAAACCTCATTAGTCAATCATATTAGCGACTTTGTTTGCCTAATCAGGTTACGCTTTAGATTGGGTAACTTGTCTAGAATATAGAGGGCGTGCAAAGATGTAGCGGCGTAATACTATGAGATCATAACGCCTCAAAGGTTGGTTTTATTACAGTATTAACGGAGCCTTTATGCACTCTCCATTGCCGTGTGACGTATCGTATGAGAGAGATTGATGAGGAGCCAAATTAGTGTGGTAATGTTTATAATGAAGAAAGAATTCGTTACGCCGTCGGCTGCGGCTGGTATCCTCGTGCGCTGTGTGTTCTAAGGAGTTCTTAATTAGGCCTAGGGCGGTCTCTGCTTGGGTATGATGTGCTTTGGCCGGGATAGGTTGCGTTTTCTCTGAATATGCTTCTCGTGTGGTTGTGTTTTCTTTTTTTTTGGGCAATTCGCAGTGGGTGACGTGTGGGCGATGTGTGCCAAAGATTTCGCGTATTGCAATCTCGACGGTGCACATGCTAAAAGATGTGGTCGGTGTTTTTACTCAGCAGACTTTTGCTTGGAACACCATGAGGTTGTACAGCCTGTAGGTACCTGTTAGGTGTGCGCGAATAAATTGTATTTTAATTTATTCCTCTGCATGTACCGCGAAAGACAGTTCACAGTAATTAATTTCACTAACAAGTACCATAAAATTGTTTTAAGATCGGCAATAAAAATCATTGAACGCACCAACAAATTGGCTTGATGTTACGTCCTGAGCTATCTACAATAATTAAGTTGTGGCAAGGTATCAACAATACAGCTGTTGTTAGCCCGAGCAAATACCTACTCTCTAATAGCATATTAAAAATCATGCTCCACAAAAGTATATAAAACGCAAGTTATTTTTTTTATGAACGAATTAAGTCGCTCTATTTTTTTATGACCTGTGTGACTGACATTGCACCTGCCGGCAGCGCGATAAACTAAAAATATACGCGGTATTATAAAAAGTAATTAAAATTTCAGAAAATGATTACAAGCTCCCCAATTCCGCGTCCTATAATACCCGTGCGAGTGCGGTTTTTTTTTTGTCGTTTTTTTTTCAACTGCCGATTGTGGAAATTTGGTAATAGCATGTGACAATTTACATAGGTAGGAAATAAAGCCGGCAATGAATCATTCTCCATGACCGATCCAGCTAGCGCGACGGAGACAAGTAGGCCAATTAATACACCTATAATAAAAACAAGCGACTATACCGACAGTCAGTCGTACACACATTAGCGCCGTCGCCGTCGCCGCGCGCGCGGGATTTGCATAAATTAATTTGTTCAAAGTTTTAATCGATTTTTTTTCAAACACTCTCGCTCATTTCACTATGAATGCGTCTGAAACGTTGACCGAGCGCATTGTGTGCTTAGATCTGGTCGAAATGATTAATTAATAGTTTGTTTTGTAATTAATTTGCTTTGACAGAGCGAACAGCAAATCCTCGATATCCTGGAAGAGTCCCCGTAGGCTATTACATATCATTCTGATTGCATGAAATGACGTTTCAAATGTTCGAATATTGACAGGGAATACCCATGGCATCCCTTCTCATTGCATTATACGCGTTCTGATTGGATAGCAAGCTCGGGAGACAATCACAAAGTCGGGGTGTCGCCAGTCCCGTACTTCTTTGCGTAAAATTCTTTGCCCGTCGCATCAAAATGAACACTGAGCGAACGTTAACACGGAGTTAATTTTCTGGTTGATTAGAGTTAATCTGATTGTGAGTCGGCGAATTCAATAAGCGTCGGGGAGGGGAAGGGGAATGACGACGGTTTCAGTCTGAAAAAGTCTCGGATTTCTCGAAGCACGAGGGACTTTTCCATCTGCGATCCGTGAGAAAGATTTCATCACAAAGTCCTACTCTCTTTTCACTCTAGAGACTCTATAGAAATTTGCATCGCAAGATTTCGATAAATTTGTATATAAATTCGACTCGGCAGCCAAATATTAACGCAGGGACCCCACCGTGAAACAATCGCCGTCGAGTCGAGTGCTGGGTGGGGTGAATTTCAAGCCTGTTGTTTCGCGCGGTGGACCGGTGCGCTTTTGCCCGGCACTCAAGTGGCCGTCGAGGATCCGCTAATGAAGTGTCCTCGAATCCGGTGCTTGTGCCAGCAACATGCGTAGAGCATTTCCCGCCGCATTGCGTTAGCAACTTCATTGACAAAGAGACTTGCTATCCGTTCCCGATGCTCTTCAGAGTAGGTAAGACTTATAAAAGGTAGAATATATCACTTATGTCACTTCGTTTCTCGATTCTTTCTTATACATGAGATTGCTGCTGAACCCCGACTCAAAGTTCAATCAAACTTTGCCATTATTTTATCCGCTCTTTGTTATACGTTCTTTACTCTTTATAAACTAGTTAGATTGAACTCGAGAGTCGCAAAAGCTCGCGATATTTTCCAGTTGAAACGGCTGATACACTCAAGTCATGCGAGCAGACTATTTCAATTCGAAATTGATTTATGTGATTGGGTCCCGTCTCGTGGCGACGTCGTCGTGTAAGCTCTTCTTTGAAACGCGCCGACCTCGAAAATGATCCATCAACATCCAAATTGGCTTACTTTCAAGAGTAACAAACGCTCCCCCCACCCCCAGATCTGTCCCGGCCACTGATAATTTGATCAGCGATAACTTCCTCAAGCCTATTGTCATGAAACGGAATAGCTTATATCAAGCGATGTTCATTAGTCTATAAACATTGCACAAAGGGTGCAGAGGGGGGGACAGGAGCGGCAGAGAGGGAGGCGGGGGTCGATGGAAGACAAGAGAGCAGGGTGGGGGGGATGTGAGTTTAAGGGATGATGTCTAACACCCACCCTCCACCTCCTGATCTCAATGTTTTAACAATCCCGACCATGTAAACACGTCGCCCGACAAAAGTCTGAGGGCAGGGGTTTAAAACACACACCGAGCCCGTGGATTAGGTTCGCGTTGATCCGGGGGAGGCGTCGCACTGGCTTGGCTCGGTTTTAAGCCGGACGCGTCGGGATCTACGGGCGCACTCGAGGGTGGGCATGTGCATGTCAAACAGACGACTGCTTGCTTACTTGATTGGAGCCAAATTGATCAGAAGACAGGTTTGGGAAGAAATTGCTGGATGATAGAGAAGAGCCACTCTACGATTGATTGGAATGGAATGAGATAGGTACTGCATATGAATGCAAAGTCTGACTCCCTTTTTTGGGCATGTTTTGAAAGATATCAAACAGCTGAGTGGCGAGCTAGATTCACTAGAATTTAATATACCGGCAGGAAAACTAGTAAACTATTCATATTGAATGTAAATGAGCATGATGATCTCAAAAAAACTGTTATCTTACATTAAGAAACTTTTCAATCCTATATATGGTGACATGTACCGCGTTACTAAATATCTGGTAGCAGGTCGACAGGAAACGGTTTTTCACAAAAGAATAGTTTAAATTAAATTTGTTTCACCCAGCGTCGTCGTGCTCGTAGTAGCCGGCTGGACTGTGTTTTTACGGCCCACGCCGCGTGTTGGGACGGGCTCGCCAGAGTGCGCTACTATAGAGTAATTATATTTTCACTCAGCGTTTTCCCCGGGCGCCAGCTCAATGGCCAAACGACGCTAATCTTTGCGATATCAGACCTAATTCGGACATTAATACCTGCGCGATACACGGTCAAAGGCCGCGACCGTGCGTTCGCCGCCGCCCGGCACAGAAATGGTCGTGCGAACACGGTATCTGACGGTATATTATTCACGACGCCACCAACACCCTTTTGTAGATGTTATCACATTTATAGAGGATTCTCTTTGAATCTTGCGTCGAAATGAAATGCCCTCGAGAATTGGGCGTGGATTCGGAGGTCGAGCCGGTGCTAGCAGGCGCGGGCGCCGCGGCAAAACTCCTGCCGTAATGTCTACCAGTGCTAATTAATTTACTCTAACGAAGCCGGCACCACCAGGAAATAACTTTTCCGCGCGTTGCGGTTCCTCGGCGAAATTCGTAAACTAATTCCGAAGCAAGCATAAAGTGGTGATGTGAATTCAGTTGACTGCTAACCAGGCTCGCTGGACTTTAATTCAGCTCACAATGCAGAGATATAGCTTTAATAACATACCCAATTGATCAATCAATCATGTGGCATACATAACCACATCTAAATACGAACCACGAGATTGCTAATTATTCCTCGTAATCATAGCCTTCGCATTTCAAGCTAGTAATGAAAATATGGCGTCTGGCGTACCACACTCACACACACACATACATACGAAAAAAAAGAGAAAACAAAGGCACTACTCCCTGACAAGCAGTCAATTTGATCGCTATTATAATTCCAGCACGGTCTAGTGGCTGCCGACTAAAGGCCAGTCATCGGCCGTGTACGCCACGATGATCAGGGGCTAGCTCATTTGGTACAGTGGCTGTGTATTGATGCTGCCACGATGCGAACTCTACAAGAGAGGGTCACTTTTTGTGTTATTCGATACGTATGTACACTGCAGTATGTTATACTGTGTGACGAAGGTTTTCACAAAGGTGTATTGACGATGAGTTATGGAATTAACCATGTGTAAGGAGCGGTTTCATTAAAGTGGGTTGGGGTTGCAAGACAGAGCATTGCCTGTGTACCTTGATAGCTGGCCTACCGTATGTGTAGCAATATGTGATTAGTAGAAGGGAGATAGCCGGTCGTATTTCGTAGTTTCAGGTTACCCGTCGTGGGCTTTCAGCGCTCGGCGGCCCACGACGCTGCAGGGGTGTCGGATGGGGGTCGACGAGGACGAAACCAGATCGAATGAGGTGATTACCGATAAGCTAAGATGATTAAACAGATCAGGGACACTGATTTTGGGTGTAGCTGCGTTGTGATTCGGTCTGAAAAGTTGTCTGGATGTTGCGTGCTGAAAGAGATCAAGAGATTGCCTGGACGCAGAAGACGAGGATTGGCGAAAATTAGGGAAATAATTATGGTTTTGCTTGTTCCATCGTTCACTGCTTTTGTAATCAACATGGCGTCATGTTTGCAAGATTTCTCACAGATTTTTTAAAGCTGGGAAACAGTTTTCTATCCTAATGACCTCGTGTAAATTTCACGCTCACTTTTCATTTTTAAGGTGTATTTTTACTCCAATTATCCCAACCTAGAGCACCCATTTTTTGAAGTTCTGAATCTTGAATTAATTCGCAAAATTTTCAATGATCACAATCCTGTTCAGTTGGTCTTCGATCGACACCCGGGCCGCATTACGAGCGAACCTCGGCTTATAACATCGACATCGAGGAGTCGGCCAAGAGCCCCCGAAGCGATACGCAAGCCGGCAGCTCACGCGGCGGGCTCCAGTTTTCATTCCCTGCATCAACGCGGCGCCGCGGTGCAGCGGCGCGCGTTTTTCCGCCCCGACCGACTTCCACCCCCCATTTTCGTATTTTCCTAGCATTACCCAGACTCAATTAATCCCTTTGTGCCTTGCGCCGCGCTGCAATAATAGCCTATTATCTGTCCATGTACCGAGTCTCTTAACGCGCACCCTTACCCCGGGGTCGACGGCCACCCTGCGTAGTTGCAGGGAGTGCTAGCCCACCGCGTCACCGCGCTACGCATGATGCCCCATTTGGCCCTTGCCCTGTAATCGTCGTCTAGAGTTACAAACGGGGTGAACGGTACTTGCGCCGCGTACATGGTCTCGGATTTTACCGTGCACGGCGCACTCGTCAACGAATTTCGAAGCCAATGGCATTACGAACTTGAATTTTTCACATACATCGTCCCCATCGTGTTTTTCTCAAATTGATTGTTTCCCATTTCAATTTCCCTCGTCTAACTTTTATGCAATTTTAAACTCACATGGGTAGCAAGAGAGTTCTTGTCTGAATTTAACGGAGATACAAGAGCAAAGCGAATTGCCTCCCAAGGCTATTGGATCGCTCGTTGAATCAAGCAAACATCGGGTGGCGCTCAAAGAGTCGCGAGATTGATTCGAGGATGCGATTCGGCGACGACGACGCCGTCGAGACAAGGCTTCCGATGCAGACGCCGCCGACGGCGTCGCGCTCGCATCCCTAGCCACGACCTCCGCGCCGTGCGGTCGACGGTGAGGCTAATTGGGCGTGATAATCGACCACGGCTGGACGTCGCCGGGCACCCCTTTGGACGGGGGGCTCGAACGGGAGACAACTCTGTGAGCGACACGCATTGTTGACGACAAACGACGAGTTTGTCGCGGTCACAATTTGGTGGAAACCAGCACGATGGACTAATTGCGTGCCTATATCCGGCAAAATCGACTTAGGAACATCTTAAATGCTTAAAAATAGGTTCATTTTTTTGGTTACTTTTAAAATACCCTTTGTTATAATTTTCGGTTCGAAGTGCATTTGTTTCAATTATTGTAGATGCTTATACTCAGGTTTTGTAAGATTTATTTCCGACCGACCTTACTTTGCAGGAAGACAATTTCCCATACAAAAAGATGTTCTGCCAAATGGTGCATTCGTAATGTAATCACCTGTTAATATGAACCCATATTACGCCCACTCTTTCAATCATCAAAAATACATATCACGGTTGATTGATTGATTTTTAGTGTTTAACGACGCACTGTTCGGACAACGGACCCAGTGGCACTGGGCTCCAAGTTTGAGCTGAGAAGCGTGACCTGATTGATTACGGCTGTCGATCCTTCAGGTGTTACAAAACCATACCCACAGTAAGGTTTCAATCCTTGTTGTAATCTCATCGTGTCGCGTCATCCACGACAAAGTGCTTCTGCAATCGTTACCACGTGTTGTCGTCGACCCTCCGAAGGCGACAATGCTCTCTTAATGAAACCAGACAAGCAAGACGTGTCACCAGTCGGTGGACACTCGAAGTGGACAATCGATAACCGACGCCTCGCAGGCATCACTCAGCGCTCGGCGTCGTCATGATTCATGACCCAATAAACCACGCGATTGATTTCTTTGCGACGCGCGAAAGTGGAGTCGCCGCCACGTGTGACGACGCTGAGAAAATATTGTCGTCGACTTCGATCAATCATATTGATTCATTGTCGTCGTTGTCGTCGCATCGAACTTTGTGGAGGTTTTGCGAGATGACTCCGCGCTTTGACCGGCACCTTTTCTGTATCAGGGATTCCGGTTGCATACGGGGAATGTTATAATGCTCGACGTGGCTTTATAACAGCAGATGGTTTATTTTAGCGCGATGAAAAATGATGTCGCATAAAGCTCAGTTCTATTATGCCTGACGCGTTTTCAGCCCCTATTAAAACTGAGTTTGCACACAATTTAATGGATCGGCAGTGTGAGACGTTTATTAACCATGTCTCCGTGATCGCTTACTTTGTGTTTGTTTTCCAAAGCTAACGGCAAATGAAGTCAGCGATCAAACGACGTCGACGACGACGACGACGTCGACGACGGCAGTACACAGGAGTCACTTATGTCGGCTGTTTGCCGTTCCTTAGAGGCGTTAATAAGAGAGACGCCGTCTCACGCTGGTTACGCGATTACTCGATCGCGTCGAGAGCGTCGCGCTTTGAGGGCACGGCGACGCCGACGCCAAAGCAATTTGCAGGGCTGCTCGGCGCGCGGTATCATCAGCGAGAGTTTATTAGAGGTGTATGCGGCCGCTGGTATTGGATCAATGCTGCAACTCGGCGAGGGATCAAAAGCTGGCGTGGAAATGAGACGCCGCGGGAGATCGTACTAAGTTGCCACACTTCGTCGCGAGTAGAGGGCGTTTATCTTCACTTGTGAGTCAGGGGTGGGGTGGGGTGGTCGGGGCTGGTGTGCCTCTGGTCGTCAACGCAGGGAGTGTGGAAAAGTTTCGTCTAGGAGTTCTTGCCCTTTTTGCCCGCAATTTCTCTTGGAAAGCAGAGTACAATCACAAGTCTTCTGTATCGGTGATTAACGTGAGTGTTTGCCTGATTAGTTGACATTAGATCTAAAGAATGTAAGTTTTTCCTCGAATTTTTTAAATACTCTATCGCCATGTCAAAATTTCCATTGATTTTTAAAGGAATACGCGAAGAAGAAATCACGTCTCTTGGCTTTGTCTTGAAGAGAGCTTGAGCTCGAGCGTTAAGTTTATCTTGGCAAATATCTGGAACCAGAACCAAGTCAAAGGTGAGGCAATTTTCGATCTGCCAAAGGATCTGGCTCTGAGCAAAAGTTCCACCTCGGCTGCTTGCAACTCTTTTATTGACTCGCAGCTCCTTCGAAGCAAAGCTCCACCCTCCGTCTCGCGCGACAACATCACCGAGCGTGGCAGGCACCAGGCATTGAGCCATCGCGAGCCAACAAAGCCGGTTAAATTGCTTCCACTTTGTTCTTGCTTTAACGCCCTCCATCCCGCCCTCGGTGGCGCAGCAGATTAGAGTCATCCCGCCAGCTTTGCCCACCGTCGCGGCGTCGGCGTTGGGAAGCAAAAGCACCCCGACGCCAGAGATCGAGTTTCCTACTTTTAGCCCCGCTATACACAACGAACTGACGAACCAGAAAAATATTTCAAAAACATGCATCGTCTTTCTAATTGCATCAGTTTCTTTCAAAGTATGTGAAGCATATTATTCGCGGGAGAGGAAGAAAAGCTCCCCGTGCACACATTTATTATTTTGTGTAATAGTTCGCCGGGGCAATACGTGTGTGGAGCAATCTCTATGGTTGCATGCAGCACTTTTCAAAGGAGCGAGCAAAACGGAAACAATTTGGCGACAGGGTGCGCAGATTCATCCCTTTCGGTGCCGTTTTGAAAGGTTATTACGTGTTTACTCTGCGAAAGTAATAACTCTGTGCCCCCCTCCCCCCGCTCCCCCTTGGCATCGCGGCAGCGTCGGATTAGTCGACGTCCATGTGGCCGGAGGCGGTGACCGACGTTATGGCCGGCCGAGATTACAAAGCTCGACAACTAGATCGACGCTATTAGATTATACCTTGCCGCGTTACAGCCACGTAATGCTAAGGGCTCGGAGGGCAGAGCACAGACAATGCTGGTTTACGCCTGTGGGGCTATGTTTCATGCGATTACCCAGGGTTGCGATGTATGTAGGTTACCCGTTGGTATATACTCTAGTGGAGAAGGGTTGCTTTTGATTAGGCTAGCAATTTGCCCTTCTGGCGCTGTATGGCTATCCTGGAAAGATCGTTCCGGCAGAGAAGGTACGTCTAACTCTGTTGCTGGTGAATTTAATGTGGAACTCGTTCATGCAAATTCCGACCGACGCGTTTACTAGGCGAGTCCGGAGATTTATAATGTCATCGCAATGGCATTAATTTATTTTTCTCGAAATAAACCCCACTTTTCATTGTGCGGTGAAACGACTTTTCGATATATATTTAGATCGTAGCGATTTAAATTAATGATGTTCCGTTTTTCTTCTCCGCGGTTGGGCGTCTTGCGGGAAGCGACCTTTCACGCAGTGTGCATTCAAAATGTCATTAGAATCGGTGTGAATCGCTTCTTTACCGGCGGACATGCCCTTCATTCCTCGACGACGACGATAAACCAGGCCAATTCCACAACCGCTTCGTGCTAGCAACAATAATAATTACATATCTTGTTACAAAACACAGTTGCACTATTTTCTTTGGAGTCATTCATAATGTTTACCCTGGGATGTCATGGCGTTGGATCAACAAATTAGTGCCGCGCGGTCTGACAGCGTTTTGAGTGACAGGGTGTGCAGGCCAGTTTGGACTTCCGGTGCTTTACAAATGTGTCAGCAGTTATTCGTGTGCAGCAGTTAGCAGACACGTATCACGGGCATATCACGCCTTGCAAAACGGTGGCGGAATGCGCTGTGAGACAATGCCCAGCGCGGTTCTGCCCTAGTGGGTTTCGTAAGAGAAGGATGTCCAGTTGGCGACAAAAGCTACTCATGGGAAGATGTGTTTGTCCGCACTTCTTCTACGGTCGGGCTTTGGAATACGATTAAATCAAATATGCGGCAAAGCGTACTTGCAACTATGCTGCAATTTGCACCCAGCCTAATTGCTCCTAACAGTTATTTGCTTTCGCATTTTGTTCCATACGCTAAATTCGCGATAAAAAAATCCATTAGCCGACAAGTAGAACATTGCAAATAATTATTATGCTGATATATTATTATTTCATCTAAATAATTACACGTCTGGCGAGGGCAATATCACTCAAGCTTGCGCTAATTGGTTAGTAATTGCTTGTACCTCTAGTTGCACACCGAGCACACTGAGCTCCACTGGCGTACGATGACTTTCTGGTCTTAGTGACTGGCGCGGACGGTGGTCGGATATCAAACCAGACAGTGGCGCCTGACGTGGCGCCTCCAAATTTAAACACAATTTAATTTGGGAGTCTCATTCAAGCTGTATCACTCAGAATACGGAGCGGTTTGAACTGGTTTTAAAGCTCCACGATCTATTGTTGTCGAGAAACTTGTCAAATAAAACTATAAGCAAATTTCCTTTAAAAAAACAACCTTAATTATCGAATCTTGAGTGTTGTTGGCTCACGAAATTCCCAACCACATTTACCATACTTACAAACGCCGACACCTTAGCGTGAAAACGGCTTCCCCCTAAATGACCCATCCCCAAAAAGCACGACCGCACCACTGCTTATCAAACGCATCACGCACCGCGAACACGCGTGATAAATCACTTCGGCGTCTCGCGTCATCTCACGCGTGAAACCGCGCGTATCTTGCCAGGTATATACGCGTTCGATGCGTGTCGTTCGTGTCCGCCCGCCTGTTATGTGTTTTGATGTTGTTTAGCACCCTCCAGGTGACATCACACCTCGCGTCGCGTGCAGCCGGTGCTCATTACACTAATACCTTGCGGTCGAGTCGCAATCACGCCCGTGTCTTCGCGCGTCCTCCGCGCACGCATTTGTTTGTGCGTATAGCGCTGTTCTGCGCGTAGCCCCGCGGTTTAGTGTTTTAGTTGAAGGCGACACGCGAGAAGACCGGGGTCGTGTTTTTTTGAAGCCAGCGAGGTTTTGTGACATGATTATTTCACATAACTTTCTTTGTAATTTGAAATGACGGCGGGGACGTGAGGTGACGGCGTCGTCCACGGGGACGTTTTTGTCACAAGAACAAGACAATCTCTGGACGTGTATGCGGTGATGTGGGACGACCGTGTGGCACGAATCGCACTACGCGTGTCGTTCTGTCTCGTTTAGGGTGTTTTTGGGACACTGTACGGTCAGCCTTTTTCTGAACTGAACATAAACATGGCAACCTCAACCAATAATATCTACGATATAAAGAAAAACCACACGAAAAAAGAAAATAACTGTTGAGGAAAATTGATTTGTGTCATTGTTCAAATGCTCAAATTTGGTTTAAAATTGAAGTTATAAACCCCAGTCTCTGACAAATTTGCCCTCGCCACATTCACACCAGTCGTAACTGTAATTAAACGGCAGTCGGAGAATGAACTCGCCTCCGTCTGCCTAATGTTGTCGAACAAGACATTCGTAGGGCAGGGGCCGCGTAGCCCAGCCACGAACGACAAGATAGAGAGGCGTTCCAAAGACGCACATGGGAAATCACAGACGTCCTCAGAATAGTTTCGAGATCTGAAACAACATCGCTCCAGTCGCCTCGTAGCGGCAAACAAGCATGGTGGGAGCGAGACATCAATTAAAAGTTTGTCTTGGCGCTGTTTGCTGCGACCCCTTCGCTCATAGAGGGCGCTGCGACTCGTCCCCGCGACACAAAGGTGCCCGGGAGAAAGTATTGTTGTCGACTACGTGGCAATCAGCGCCGAGGATGTCGAGTGGCCAGCGCTAGAATCATTTATTAATGACGCGATTTAATTCGCGTACTACGTGTGTTTGTTTTGTCACGGGGGTGTTTGGAAGGGGGAGGGGGGGGGGGGCTGTGTTCAGCGGATCGGGTAGGCTTTGTGTTTGGATTTGTTGGAGTGCTGCTTGGTGCGCTGTGGGTAAACAAAATAACGAGAATTTAGTTTCAATCAGGAAGGCGTTGGTTTGAACGTGAATCCAGGTGGCGTACGGGGCGAGAGCTCACCCACCATCAAATAAGTATAACTCAAATTCGATTCGCTAAAGTCTGCTAAAAATTACTAAATTTATTGGCATTTTAAAACCAATACACTCAATTTCTCCTCTTCATTTGGTTCAGAAATGAACACAAAGGATTATTTTGGAATTCATCGGCAATATAAATCACCCCGCACTAGATATCCTGTTATTTTAGTAACCAATGGCTGAATGGAGGAAGACAAGCCAAGGACGAGAGTGTCCTGTCAACTCATTCACAGGGAGGCGCCTGGTGTACAAGTCAGATCGTCTCTATTCCTTGACGGCGTCATTATAGCTCAAAGTAAAGTGGAGTCTAAAAAGTAAAAAAACCGAAAAGGATTACCCACATTTGACATGCAGTTGTATTTTTCAAACTCTACATACAATTCTACAATGTATTCTCGGATAAATGCCACATTGTCGCCAAGGTGAGCCGTAAGCCACGTCTAAATTGAAACTTCGCTTGGGGACGCGGACCCCGCCGTGCGCCAATGAACGTCGCCCCTTCGTCCGAAGTGTATGGCGTGCCCGTCCGAATCAATTTCATCGTGACGCGGGTCTCAAAAGTGTCAATCAAACCCGCAGGGCGCATACAAATAAATCTTTCCAGCACGGCTATGTGACGAGCGTGCGCATGCGCCATGGCGAGCGCGGTGTCAATTTTGTCAGATGACTTGATTATTTGATTGTGACTTGCAAGAAAATCGTTTCAATCCCTCGCGGTACCACGGCCCGGTCGATTTTTGGACTGGTCTGTTTTGACGCGTGTTTCGACTCACGTCGGAGATGTGAGCGATTCGAAATCACACGAAGCTTGCCGCTGATTGGTTCGAGTTTTTAACGGCTTGTTCACGGCATGGTGGACGCCGTTGTACGCGATTCCTGAGAAACACATCTCACTTGGGCTTTGAAATCAATGGTAGTCTCCATAGGATGGCTGTTTCTTCAAACACTTCACAGAATAAATTGCAAACAACGTTATAAACTTTTAAGAAAGGCTATTTAGAAAATGTCGGTAAAGGTATCACGTGTCCTAGGAACCCAAAAATAACTCTAAGTTCTTGCTTTTCTAGGTCCTTGTGCCTTTTTCAGAAAAACTGGATAGTATATTCAGATAGTTATATCAAAAATTGAGCTATGTGGATAAAACAGTGGTAAACAAAACTCCTTCAGGACTGTCGGCAATTGACATAAACGCGACATCATCGACGTCGTTTCCTTCCGCACGAGGTTAACCTCTAACCCCCCATCCGCACGAGTATGCCGACGAATTGCGCCGTGCGACAAAGACCAGACAACACGAGGCGCAACGCATGCCAAACAAGGACACGGCATCCAGTGTTTGTGTATGTGGGGACGGCGATTGCAATTTGCCACAACGTCGACGCGCTCCCCCTCGCCATCGATCTCCGTCGTCGTCGCTGCCGCCTCTGCGGTTGCCGGCTCTTTGTTTTTTCCCTATTGTTGTACGTTTCGTTTGACATATTGAGCCGTCAAGAGATTGCGCGCAGGCCACTGCATCCCGAGGGCGTCGGGCGAGGGAGCCCCGATCTTAATTATCTCCTCGTTTGGGAAACTCATTAGTGCGACTTAATTTAATATCGTTTCCCTTTTCACTTGAGAAAAAAAACCGTTTTAGGGCGTCTATTGCCGATACCTTTATCGGTATCATTCATGTATCTTCATCGGTTGTTTTCCTTGGTTGTGTATTACCTAGTGGCCGTGGTTGAGTCGCACGTCTATATGAGGCCGTTGCGTCCTGCGTGACATGATACCTCTCGGTCGTAGAGGCCGAGGAGCGCCCGGTAAATGAAGTGATTACCAGCCCATTGTTTCGACCGGGCCGTGCCTGGCCCGCAGGGGTCCAGAGGGCGGGGGCGCTACTCGACGGGACACGGCCAGGGGGCATCGCAGCAACCCCCACGGGTCAGCGTCTTCATTTGTCAAACGAGTTGCAGGATGTGCCGGCCCCTTCGACACCCGCTACAGTGTGTGCGAGTAAATAACTTCCTCGGCGTATTTGCCTCAATGAATTGTCTCCACTTCTGGAGTTTTTTGTAGGATCTAGACGGATTTTTCTTTTATCCAATAAGAAACCTGGGGCCAATTTTCGAAATTTCCCAAGCTAATCAGGCAGAGCATTGTACATTAGAAGTAAGGTCCTATTGCCGCGACTGTATCCAATATCCAAAATGTACCGTTCCCGGCAACCAGTGCAGTGCCCCACGTTTTGTTGTCAGTCCCGCACTTTTCCTCCGCGTAAAGCGCTGCTGGTTTCATTGATCGACGCATCGATCTCATTTCCTTGTTCTGATCTCGTGCATCTATTCTTGCCCAACGGTTTAATTTGTTTTCCTCGCGTCGATTGTTCTCGGCCGCCGATCACGCCCGTCCCGCCTGTTGATAGCCTCGGTGCCTCTCCGTCGCACTTACAACTACCATAGAGCGCTATCACCTCATCGTCTGGACACGAAGATTAATAATTATTCTGCGATCACAATGCTTAATAGGCTGACCGTCGTGATCTCGGGGCGCGCCTCGCGGCGACACCGGCAACTGATGCCTCAATAGCATCTGGAAAGCCGTGCTGGCCGAACTGAGAGTGGACGGCTAGCTTGCTATTTCCTATTCGATTTCAGTCAAGTACCTTTAAGCTAGCTTTTACGGAAAATGGGTGGATAAATACAACTAGATGTCATGGAAACCGATAGACTCGTGTTTCAGTGGCTCAAGGGTGGCTTGGTCAACATTCCGCCTGCACACCGAGTGGTCCACTCCACGACTTCGAATACTCTCTAAGCATTACCATGGCGACGAGTGATAAATCGACGCCCGCTGACTTGCGGTAAAACAAACGCCTGTGATGATAATTCCTGGCATTGCGTGTTTCGAGGCGGCCGTGGTCGACTCTTCAAGTCGAGGGCAAAAAGGCGCTGAGATCGGAATCAAGGGGACTGGGCGCGCGCGTCGAATTCTAATCAATTTTCGAAATTGGAAATCGATACAGATCTGGACATTTCATTGGACGCGCGATGACCAGGGAAAACTCGGCGCTGATTAAATACTGCGAGGTCGATCACGATTGGCCGGTGTCAGCTGCTTTGACAGGGCACGAGATTGAGATCGATGTCGGTTTCCGAGATAACTGCAAGTCGCTGAGAGAACATGCCCTGGCCTGGCCGTGATTAAATTAAATTGCCAGATATTTCAATTGTTTTCGGTTTAGAAAGCTCGACACGCCCATGACTGTAAAAAAATAAATATCAAATTTCGTTGAGATATTTTCAAACAGCGTCTGTCGGCCGAAGAATCTAATAAAGTTTGATGGTATGATGGTCTATGATGAAATGAACTGCAACCGGCTGGTCGGCATGAGATTCCCCTGCGCCGACGCCAAGGAGTATCACTTTACCGAGGAGCCGCGCATCGTCGGACAATACAAAACCGCGACAGTTGTCTCCAACTTGAACCTGTTTGGTCACGAAGCCTCGCGATTCGCGCCAAAACTCCACGGGCAGTAAAACTAAGCCGTCCCGTCGGATCAGCGCGATCGGAGGGTGGCGATTAGTGCGCCGAAATCCGAAACTCTGACTATAGTGGCACCGGCCTAGTCCGGTATAAGCCCGGCGACCTGTTTGCGTCTTGGGTTTCCGACGACGACCACGACGTCGTCGTCGGTGGTGGGAGGGGTGGGGGGGGCGGGGAGAGGGGGGTTAATGAGGCGAAGTGGTCATCGCAAAACACGTGGCTAATTAGGGTCGACGACGCCGTCAACGCGACGTCGGAGAAAATACACTTTTCCCCATGGTGTTTGCCCAACGCGCTGTGACCATTTCTGGGTTATTGTTTGAAAGTGAAACTTAATTGCGAACGTTGAGATCACAGTTTTGACTGGCCTTTTTGTGACAGGTGATCAATTATGCCGGCTGCACCATAATGCTACAATAACATCAATAGTAAATGTTTAAAAATCGATTTGATTTATGTAAGAGATGTTTGCATTTTCACTTAATTATTTGTTTAGCCACATGTGTGCCAGAGTGGGGGAGTTCAAATTACCATGCATTAGCAACGTCACCACATCGCGATTACGGCCCAAGACTCAAATCCATGCATTTAACAGTTTTTTTCAGCACATTTTCCTTCCCATGCCGGACACCAAATGCCATGCGCATAAACTCTGGCATGCATAGCAACGCGGGCGCGAGGACAATTGCAGTGCGCTACCAACATTTTCCCGTAACTTGTGAGTAATGCAATATCATACAATTACATGAGTATTTGCCACGGAAGATCATTAATCATTCGCTGCGGTGCCAGGCTGGCAGGGAGTTTTTTCTCCGGCAACGACGTAAAGTTGCTTGTCCCGCGCCTTCGCTCTCTGGCTCATTATCGCCCACCTTATACATTGCCACACTTTACTCACCGACACTGGGTTTATAGGTTTTGTTAAGAGACTCAGCGTTAACCATAAACTGACTTCTACTACAGACTAAAAAATGTTCTTCTAGGTGGAGACACTGACTTTTTGAGAAAAAAAAATGTAATTTTAATTTTCCTCGCAGCTTACTGACATTTGAGACTACATAACGTTAAAATAATCTCCATTGATGCGGATCCCAACGATTGATTTACAGTTATTGATATTGAGTCGTTAATATTTAATTATAAAGGTATTTTACGACAGACGGCCGCTAGCGCCATCGGTCGGTACCTACCATCACCACATGTTGCCGGTTCGTTTGCTCAGCAGGAATTTTAACATTTACATAGTAACTCTAACTTAACCTATACCCAAAGGTGGTTCTAATCGCCGGAGCTAAGTAACTCGTTCCGAGCGACACTAGTTGATAATCATTGCAATTCAATAATCATTATCTCTTTTGTGCAAAGAAAGTGGGTACGCTGCCTTATACAGTGTTGGCAGAGGGTATATTTATTATAAAGAACTTTTTTCAATCTCTATAAATATCTGTGGGGATCTTATCGCGTTTGTCTATCTGCTAAGAAGCATGAATTACCTTGGCAACAATTTGTAAATTGCTATACCTATCTTAAGTGCTTCGTTTCGTTACCTGGGTTTCTGATAAAGGTTGTAATCCTTTTTCTACCAGCTTGATACATACTTATAAGTCAGAATAACGCAGTAAAAACAGTCTGTAACGAGAGAGCGTTAGATGAAGCCAGCGCGTATAACAATGGTGCTAATGATTGAAACTGTAGAAGCGGCTATGGAGAGATAATGGGGCAGTAATTGCCGGAATGGAAATCATATACGGCCATGGTATCAGGACTAGACATGGATAGGTATCGCTTGCAGTGGCCGTGTGGTGTGATAAGGTGTTATGTGCTTGCGTTAATTAGTCTGGAAACCTGCGATTGTGATATGAGACACGTCTGGGAGTGATAACGGTGCGTGCGACTCACGCACGGGCGTGTGGAGACTGGCACGTGCGTAGGGCGTTTACTCTGGTTTGAATTTTTCGTTGTGTCAAAGCGCAATTCCAAGATTTAGTTATATATAACTATAAACGTTTTAATTGGACGATGCAACTGAAACGATTTGAGTGAATTTAACGCCCGTGGTCACATTGATTTGCATGTCCGTACATACTTGAAACGTGAAGAGAAATATATCCATCGTAGACACAGTTATAAAGAAGTCCTAATATTGCTGATACATATCGAAGATACAAATTAGGAGGCCTGCATCTTAAAGAAAGAAATGATTATCTTTGTATCAGCCTGCAGCCTGTATAGTTGATACAACATAGAGGTACAGTAGACCCAACTCGTGCGATAATTCAGTGATATTTTAGTGCCTCTGAATTGTCCACACAAAGTTCAGTGTGCGGCGAAATGTTTACAAAAGCAAATGCACTTTTCAATCTTGATTCTCACACGGCTTTTTGTTCGCGCTCTGCTTCCTCGCCTACAAATGCGTTCCCATGCAGTTTCCATTCATGCATTTTCCTGGGCATGCCCCACAAGGCCGTGTTCGCGTCGTCTGACAAATGGCCGTCGGCTGGGCGAGCTGTGTTTTTCGGCCGAGCGTGTCAAATTGCTGGCCTCTTAATTACTCCAACGCCTCCATCACCCCGGCAGCGTGCATTAGGCGAGCGGTGCATGGAGGCGATAAGATCGAGTCGGAAGTCGCCCGGGGAACACACAAGGTAGCCGAAATAATTAATTATCTGGCATTTGACATTTCCCCGTGTCATTGATTGACTGCGCCGGGCGAAGGCGGCAGACTGATCATAAAAACCCACGCGGAGGTGATCACGAGCAACCACGGACGTGTTCACGTGTTCATTAGTTCGCGCCCTGAGTCCGCGAGTCGAACGCTTTTTTTGTTTCTTTCCGTGGTTTGACGGATTGGTCAGCCTCGTGGGGTGTTCATGTGGCATGGGGAACACGGATTTGTGGAAATGCGGGAAATTGTGGTGGTCGCATGCATGTTTGGCGATTGCGCGTTAGTTTTTATAGTTTTTTGTCAGACTAACGTTGACGTTGAAGACATTTTATTTGTGACATTTGTTTTATTTGTGACATTTTATGTGCTTACTTGACAAAGACGGAACTTCCTTAAATTTTTAGATGAATAGCTCAATAATTGTGCCTGTCAGGATTTATGAGTCAGATGCCTTATTTTTAGACCATGTCCACTTGTCAAATTAGAGCCTGTGGCATTTTATGGACGTGTAGAGAACTTTAGAGAGACCCCTTTGCTCAAGACCGAACATCCTGACAAAATCAGTTAGTATTTATACCCGTACATACACACCTTTTTTTGAAATAACTTTCCCAAATGATTTTTGTCCCAAAACACACCGTTTCTGTCTTAGCTGCCTTGTCCATTTTAACTAGAACATGGGTGTCCATTAGCTAGCTGAAAATCTCTGCTTTCCTACCTATTTTTTGAAGCTAAAATCTGCCGCGGTGATGGATATCTTCAAAGGAGCAGGAAGCCGGAGGTAGAATGTCTGCCAGTCACCGAAATGGTTTGGGACGACGGCTGCCGAAGGGTTGATTTACAAATACGAACAGATTTCCCACCACTACCTGAGATCGAGATGAAGACACCACCGGCCATTCATGTTTTACGATTTTAGAAATTTGTTGACAAGCATATCTTGGTCCTGGATATATCTCACTGCTCTCCTTTTCTTTTAGGATCCCGAAATAAACACATTTTAAATGGACTTGATTGCTCACGAGAACGGAAAATTTATTTCTAGTCGTTGATTTGTATCGGTGGCAAAGGTAAACGATTACCGCAAGGTGAATTCACCTCCGACCGATACTCGACTCTCTGATAACTCTGGTAATACATGCGTATAAACCGCGGCTACAAATACCAAAATATTAAACTTGTGGCTTCGCACTTGACGGCAAAGTGATGTCAGCCGATTTGCTCCCCTTGTAAACTTCACCATCGTGTTATACCTACCTGGTTAATTTCGCAATTACATCGATAAATTACACCGATGCTCTTGGTGCAAATGAATCACTTGCCAGTTGTTTTCATTGCGCACTCGTGGAGCTCGCAAACAAAATCATCGGCGCCGTCAACAAATTCACATTACCAGAAAGCGATAAATTGGCGTGTTTGATAAGCTATTACAACACATTGTTGTCAATCGATCGATCGATCGATCGATGCCGGTTAATCGCCGCACACTTGTACGTTTTGTCGTCGGCAATAGGCGAGTAATTTAGCGCACAATAGTGTCTGAGCCGCGATCGACAGCGCGAGGCGAATGCGATTTCCACGCCTGAACCGCGCGCCCGCGAGGCTAGACGAGCACCTCGGCCTGCCGCACGGACTATTGCACACCAAAAGCCGCGACGAATCGTCCAATCGGCCCGCGCTCGCCGTCGATCGCAACACGCGACAAATTGGGGGGCGGAACGTGGGCTTGCCGGCCAAATGATGCTCAAAAAAGGTTCAAAAATTACACTCACGTTTTTGTGGCGACCATCGATAACTCAACCACGATAACTAAGCGAACTTATTTATTATTTTGGCTACTAGGAATAGGATAAAGGGAATTGGTATATCTGACATATTAGCACGCGGAGAGATGGAACACTTCCTTTTCCTCGCCAGTTCGGACATTTCAAATTAACAAATTACTTTATGGCTGCTATTTTCGGCGCAACTTTGTGTCTATTTTCGGCAAATCTTGCACCTACATGGCAGGCACACCAATCCGACTTTATCGCACACTTTTGTTATTCTAAACAGCTTCGTGTCGGGCACCGGGGTGTCTGGCCAGCACTCAGTTCGCACGATCCATCAGCATCCATCACCGCCGTGCATTGCACCTTCGAAGCGTTATCGGAGGCTGTGCGTGAGCGTGCGTTGGGCTCCGTGACTCACGCACACTCGCACGGAAAGACTCGGTGGGTACGCGCGAATATTAGCCGCAAATTTAATGCCTATCATTTATCGATAACTGAGACGACATGTATATTGCATGGCGATAGGGAACTAATTGATTTTATTTTATAGCATTCGGATTCGGATTGAAAGTCAAAGTCGTAGTTTCAAATGGCAAAAAAATATTATAATATATATTGTAATAATTAAGTAGACAGAAAATCCCTGCTACTGTGACAAAAAGTTTGTCTTCTTCTTATAACTCTTGGAATGTAATCCAGTAACGCTTTTTCGTAACACCTAATTTAATAACTCGACTTTTATATACGATCATATTGAATTTTGTACCTACTTCACGAAGTATTTGTTAATCAACTCAAGAAATGCCTTATAATATTTTGCGTGGTCCAGAAAATGTGTATCGCCTGCTATACTCGCCTCTGGACACAAAAATACGACCCAAAGTGAACAAAGCAAAGCAAGTGAGGTGAATTTAGCGTCAGATTTTGCCCGTCGCATCAACATTTCGGCGAAGTATAACGCAGATCGCCAACATTACCTCTGTTGCTTGCCGAGTAATCTACTCATTGTCGCGTAATCAAGTGCATACGAACATCGGTGTTGTGTTTCACAAGTCGTGTCGAGTGTCACGGGATTCGAACCTAAAGCCCTCGACGCACAACGTCGAACGTGCGAACACAGGGGGGGCGACGTCACCCCTTGTCGTTCACTCGAGGGCGCTCTCGAAATTTGATTTCGCGATACACAATTCGACGTAGCCGCCGGCCAGGGGGATGACTGTCGACGATTTATTCGGATGCACGATCGCATTGAAATGACAAAGTACTTCGCGTAACGAACCGTAAACAGCGACGGTGTCGTTCATGAATTTAGATGTCTTACTAAACGGTTTCCGAACCCGCGATTCGACGCGAACCGCTTCGCGCAGAGATACGCTGGCAGTCAAAACGAGGCTATACTTATAGGAATTGTTTGCTACTATTTCTCCCAGGTTTACCGCTTGTTCTAGATGTGTCACGTTTATATGGAAATCCCACGACTCTCGGTTTTATTGACATTGTAAATAATTTGGCGGCGATATAAAATTAGATTTGGGAAACCCCGCACTCCAATTTTCGCCCGGCCGAGGTGTCCGGATTCTCATCCCTGGTGACCAACTGAATTTCGGTGGATTTATTCAATCGTGTTGTGGTTGATTAAAATTTTTCCCGTTCGTTTCGAGTTTTTATAGATAGTTCAGACTTCAGATTTTAAGATTTTGCGATTTGTGTGCGCGCCTGTCGTTTCAACGCCAAAAAGTCGATGATTTCTAGAAACTGAATTCACTCTCCCGAGCCGTCGGGCACTTTAGCGGCACGCGCGCCATGCACTTTCAGCCCCCAAAATCCCCAAATCTAATATTAAAAAAAGTAATAAATCGGTTTGGACACTCACTTGACCGACCTGTTCTTCGCCGCGGCCGCTCGGTCCCGCTGGCGTCGGTTCTTGAACCAATTGCCCACTTGGGTCGGCGTCAGTCCCGTCGCCTGCGCCAGCTCGCGCTTCTTGGTCGGGTTGGGATATGGGTCCTGCAGGTACCACTCCCGCAGGAGACTCCGCGTTCGCTCCTTGAAACAATGTGTCTTCTGCTCACCGTCCCAGATGGTCCGCGGCAATGGGAACTTCTTGCGCACCCGATATTTGTCCACCGGCCCCAACGGCCTCCCACGTAACTTTTCCGCCTCCTGATAATGCGCCTCCAGCCACATCGCCTGCAGCTTGCCATGCGACTCCTTCGTGAACTTGTGGTGCTCCAAGATTGTGTACATGTCACGGAAATTGCCACTGTGGAACGAGACGATCGCCCTCGCGCGCAACACGGCCTCGTTTTTGTTGAGCTCGCCGATGTTGGGGTGCGCGACGGGCAGCGACCAGAGGAACCGGGCGAGGCGCTCGATGTCGCCGCTCTCTTCGAGCGTCTCGCACACGGCGGCCACTTGCGAGACGGTGAAGTTGAGCGTCGGCAGCGCAAACATCGGGTTCGGCATGATCGGTGCCACCGGGATCGGCGTCACAGGCAGACTCACCGTCGTACCGCCGCCGCCACCCCCGGCAGAGGCGTTTGGCAGGCTGGAAACTTGCGGCCGGTCGGCTGGCGCGCTGCCTCCGCCGCCACCCGGGGGATGGTGGTGGCCGTTGTGGTGTCCGGCGGCGATGCCGCCGAGACCGAGGGCCATTGCTTGTGCCAATGCGAGAGCGCCAGTCCGTCTGGCTGCGATCTGGACGCTGCAAGCCACGATGGTGTCGATGTCGTCCTTGTGTCCCCGCATCAAAAGCGCGCTGTCGACGGCGTCGAGCCGATCATCACGCTATCCGTAACGATACTCCCGTCCCGGCCGGCGAGGGCAGCCACTGGCGGCAACGACGTGAGCGCTCGAGATGCTCAGCGCGGCGCGCACGGAGCTCCGCCTCTTGATTGGCCGGGGCAGCGGCCGTTGCCATGACGACGACGTCCATGAAACCGGGCGCTGCCAATGAGCGCGCGCCGAACAAAGCTGGCCTGCGAGCGGATAGGTTTCACAGAATGTTTGGAGGAACAAAAACCCGTCGAGAATAATGGTCGGATCGGCTCGTCGGCGCGACGGTAGGCGAGGCGTGAAGCCAGGGTGGGGGAGGCATGATAGGTTGCCGTCGTCGGCGGTGGCGGCCAGGATCGAGTGCCAGCAGGGGTGGGGACGACGGGAGGGGAGGCTGAGGCAATCTCGGACGGAATGAGAAGGTGTATCATTGGGGTTGGCATCAAACTCGCGGGGAAAAAAGCGTGGAAAATAATCATTAGGGCAATACGTCGTCTCTCGTCTTGTGCAGGAGTCATGTCCTCTCACGACCGCGGTTTATTAAATAAAGGGACGAGAGGCTTTTTCAAACACAGCGCAGAACGTAGACTTGAGGCTTGGGATTCTTTGATGGAATCAGGATGTTTTATTGATTTGTTGTTGGATGTTTATTCACTCAGTGCGAATTTCTGCCAATGTTCATTTCTGTTAGCAGGCATGCATTAATGATTACAGATTCCAGTGAACCATGGTGCTCCATTCTGCGCTCGTCCCATAACATTTTCTGGTAAAAACAAAACAAGGCAATATCTGTGTTAAGCCCTTTAGAAAAGTAGAACGCCATTGCTGCCACTGCCGCGTGGAAAGCAGTGCTATTATTTTTACTGTTTTCCCATCATCCCCGCAGTGGTTATAATCCGGGATTATTTTAAACAACGCCGCAAGAGTGCAGTGCAGCTGGGATTATATTCTTCACACCCTCGTGCCTCGTCCGTCCCTCATTAGCGGGGGTGTGGAAGGGGTGGAAAGGGAGTGGGCATCCACCGGGATTTCATTAGACGCCACGAGTCGGCCGCTCAGTAATCCACATTACCCACCCTCGGCTTACCAGCCCGCCCAAAGCATATCCCCATGTTGTTCTATTAAAGCCGATTTGAGGCAAAAAGGCCCGTGCATTGAGTCTTAGACCGCATCTGAACTATGATTGACATCTGACAGCTCTCTTATATTACAAACTTAATGGCCGAGTGGCTCTGGAGCTGTGCATCTCGGTGGCTGTGACCGGCTTAAGCCGTCATTTGTTTTTGGCATTATCATTTCATCACATTTTTCATTGCTGTCCGATTATTATTTGCCATGTGAAAGAAAAAAATGGTCATAAATGGTAAGAAATCGTATAAATTCTCACACTTGTTTCGTTAGTGGTATCATAAATCCGTCAATAAGCGTATACCAAGAAAAATATCTCAATCACTTCTTTGCTGCCTGGAATCGCCTCCACCTCAATAATCGATCGACTCGCTCACGTCGCCGTGGAGGCGCCGAGTTCACAGGCTGGAATCCGACAACGAGGTGTTCCCACCGACACATCGACGCCTCCGTGTCTTATCTCTTTGCAGCATCACCCGACGCGTTCCTCGCCAAGGAGCAAGGATGTGTTGTCGTCGTCTATCGATCTGCCTCGCGGCGACGGGACTAGAAGCCCGCCGAGCATGTTGTTTGTTGTGCTGATAAAAATGTATGCTCACCGACACGGGTGTGAAGGGGTGAACGGTTTCGGGACGTCAACGTTCGAGCAATTGTATCTGTCAGACGTCGATGCTTATCAGAAAAGGAAAAGTGTTCAATATTAATGCAAACGGGGGTCGCTGGTACCACGTCGCTTAGTTTTTCGTGGCCGTGGGTGCCAAAGTGCTGCCTGTTTAAGTTTGGCGTGATATATTGCTAAATGTTGTATCTTTCAAGTTTCAACTGTATAGGCGACGACAAAACATCAAACCACCCCACAACTTGTTAAAGGACAAGCCTCCTACGCTAAAAACTTATCGGATAGCTTCATATTTCGCTAGTGGGACATCTGCTTCACATTTTGCTCGTAAACATAATGTCCCACTGAAGGGTTACCTCGACAACGGCGATGGTTTCAGAGTTTGGCTGCTGCTTCATTCATTGTCCGAGATGGTGAGATGCACCCTTGATATTGGAGAGCACGCGTGCGGTGGAAGGATTTGTGCGTGCGATCATGAATTCCCTCCCACGCACAACGCACCACGGGGACATTCGTTTGGGATTTTGTGTGCGAGAGTGTGCGATGATGTTGTTCAGAAAGAGATTTTCCTGTATTTGCTTCTTTTCTGATCGTATCATGCAGGGTCCGTTCTATCAAAAACACGTCGCCAAAAAATGATTAGCGACGTTAAAACAAGTTAAATTGTACCCTGATTTGGAGGAATTTCCGATGAAATGTGTGGTTTTAATGCTTTGAAGCCTTAAGCCTAATTTCTCTGATCTTTGAAACAAACGTTTCAAAGCAAATAATAATAATAAATATACACCTGGGATTTGAATGCTTCCCAATGTTTCGCTTCCCAATGTTCCCAATGTTTTTCCATCTTCGAGAAAATATTGAAATCTGAAATATTTAAAAATATAAGAAATCAAAACCTGGAAATAGTTTAACCTTTTCATACATGTTGGTTATTGCTGTTGTAGGTGGTTTCGTCATCGCTTGGATCGCTGGAAGTCGAAAGAAAATCGCTTCTAACATCGCCTCCTGTGTGTGTACCTGAAATCAAAAGGCGAAGGATAAAGTAATGTGCTAGCAGAGTATTGCCTCCGCAGGTTCGCGCGAATCTGCAGGACCAATTCAGGATGAATTACAGTCCTGATACGGCCAAGCCAACTCACCCGCTGTCGCAGGGCAAACAGACGTTCGGCAATCAACGACTGAGAGGCTATCCATTCAATATCAAGCAATTTGTGAGTGCCTAGCCTTATAGGCATCTCGCGTATCATGTCTGCGTGGCGGGTAAGGCTGCACTATGCAGAATCCCAAGCATTCGTTATTTGTGTATACCTTTCCCTGTAGGCAACCCACGTTTCATGTCTGCTTGGCGGGTATGGCTGTACTATGCAGAATCCTCAGCATTCGTTCTTTGTGTATACCTTTCCCTGTAGGCAACCCGCATTTCATGTCTGCGTGGCGGGTATAGCTGCACTATGCAGAATCCTCAGCATTCGTTCTTTGTGTATACCTTTCCCTGTAGGCAACCCGCGTGTCATGTCTGCTTGGCGGGTATGGCTGTACTATGCAGAATCCTCAGCATTCGTTCTTTGTGTATACCTTTCCCTGTAGGCAACCCGCATTTCATGTCTGCGTGGCGGGTATAGCTGCACTATGCAGAATCCTCAGCATTCGTTCTTTGTGTATACCTTTCCCTGTAGGCAACCCGTGTTTCATGTCTGCGTGGCGGGTATAGCTGCACTATGCAGAATCCTCAGCATTCGTTCTTTGTGTATACCTTTCCCTGTAGGCAACCCGCGTTTCATGTCTGTGTGGGGGTTGCATAGGTCTAACCACCAATGTAATTAAGTTGTGACATTGTGATCACTGTTGGTGTCATTTTTTAATGAAAAGTTCTAGCGCATTTAGTATTTTACTAGATTGGGATGGCTTAGAATAAATGCTGTTTGCTTGAAATTTAGTGTAAACCAGTTGAAATTATTTGGAATTGAATAGACCCATCGCCAGGTCTGAGTCTAGTGTGTCCAGGTGACTAGATGATCGGCCCTGTGATCTAATTAGTTCCTCGTTTGCTTGCAGCCCGCCGACTTGGGCGCCGCTGCGAGGCGTCTGAAGAGTGGTAGCTGGACAACAGCTGCCTGGCAATATATTTGACAGTGTGTAGCATTTGTTTTTCGAAGCAAGTGTACTGCATTGAAAACATTTCGTATACTTTTATGAGCAGATTTTTTCTTTTGATCCAGAGGTAAAAAGTTAGCCCCAAGTGTCATGGTTTTCCATCTTGGTCATTTTTTTCGTTAAACATAAAAATGTGAATTATGCGGAATGCTCAAGTATTTAAAACGGTGGAAATTAATTAGGTTGTTAGTTAATTTTGGCTGTTTTGCTTTGATCTGAACCATGGAACGGCTTTACCTTTTTCCATCCCAAATATTGCTACGCTCGACTAGCAACGCAACTCAAATTGCGTTGTGAAGCCCTGGTATTGTTTAATTGTAATTTTTATTATGATGTAATAGGCTATTGCCTTTTTGGTGTTAAGTGCCGCTTCGCATTTGATTCTATATTTTGTCTCTATTCTATTGACCTTATGATCTTGTGTGTAGCAATGGCGATGAAACTTTAATATTGAATTTTTATTTCTAGCCCATGGCTAGTTAAAAGTGAACCTTTGTGTATAAAAATTTGTTATGTTTTAAGAAAAACTATTTGAACTGGGTTTTGAATGCTAAGTAAAGGGCTACTAAATTTCTAGAAATTATAGAAAACTTTTAGAAATTTAGTAGCCCTTTACTTAGCATTCAAACCCCAGTTCAAATAGTTTTTCTTAAAACTAGTGCTAAGGATAAATCAAGTAGACATGAGTCTAAAAACCATCATATTTGTTATATTATTTTGCCATCGCAGATAAGTGTAGTGGAACATTATCATCAATCAACAATGTAGATATTTATTTTATGTTAATCTAACGATATTTTCAATAGCATTAAATTGTGTCATAGACAAAGTTAATGCTCAATTTCAGCTCAATCCAGCACACTATGCTAAAATGTGTGAATATAATGTTGCAGCTATTTTCATTTAATCGGTCACATATCATAAACCATCACATTAATAATTTTCTTGTCATCCATTACTAGGATAATTTAAACATTTGACATTGTCTAAGGTCATATTGGTTGTCGAAACAGCATTATTATGTTGAATTTTAGGTTTCAGTGTCGTAGCACAGTTTTAGTACTATAGTCAATGAATAAAACTTCATGTAAAGGAAATCTATAATGTAGGTACAAAGAAGAAGAGCTAAATAATTTTGTAATAAACTGTAAAGGAAATAAAAATGAATTGTCTTATTCAGGTTAAACAGATATCAAAAACTAAGTGTTTCAAATTATTTTTTCCTATATTTCCCCTCCACTATTAGTTTTATCGGCCACTGCGTTTTCCCTGTTTGAATATTTGCGTTGTCTTATTTCATCTTATTTCTTGCCACATTATTGCTGCGCCATGTTGAATTAGTGCTTAGTCAAGGTATTCGATGCTAAGTCACGGCAGGAACATGTTCACACTGCGCACAAATTTACCAGAAAACAATTTTAACATGAATGTGAACATGTTCCTGCCGTGATTTAGCATCGCATGAATTGAGTTTGCACCAATACAACATACCGCAGCAGTAATGAGTCAAATGTCATATTTTCTAATAACAAATAGTCTTACCACATTATTGCTGCGGCATGTTGAGTTAGTGATTCGTCAAGGTATTCGATGCTAAGTCACGGCAGGAACATGTTCACACTGCGCACAAATTTGCCAGAAAACAATTTTAACACGAATGTGAACATGTTCCTGCCGTGATTTAGCATCGAATATATTGAGTAAGCACCAATTCAACATGCCGCAGTAATAATGAGCAAAAATAATATCATAGAACAACTAAGTAGTCGTAATATTTTAACACGTTAAGTGACTGACTTGAAGCCTAATCATTCGATATATAAATTCAAAATGCAATTCTGGGTCCACTGGCTTGGTTTTTCCCGCGCCATTTCTCTGACCACTTACAATTATATGACGACCTACCTCTTTTTTCTCGGCTGACCGCAAAACAATCCTGAAAGATAATAAAGGGTTCTGGAAATGAAGGATTACTTACTTTCAATCTTTTATAGATCAACTTTTTTTTTAACAGTTTGTAGACTCTGGATTCATAAATCATTAATGAAACACAGTTTGACAAAACTTAGTTTTATTTGGAAAGCACACAGACAACGATGCCCTGTCGCATTGAAGCCATCGAGTCGGCGTCGGCAAGCGTCGCTACATGATTTGACCACGACGCTCTGTAGACCACACAGGTGGGGAAACAACTCCCACCTCCCATCGATTTCTTCTCAAAACATTCGGCAGCGTTTGGTGGGAAAGAAAACATTGTTTGGCAATTTAAAAAAATCTACCTAGGTTTTTCTATATATTATATCTATCTATATATATTTTTTTATTAAACTAACTGTGGATTACCATCTCATTTCAGTTGTCTTGCGGGAGTGTGACTATTTATTAGAAGTAAGTATACAAAACAACAAATCATTTCAAAAAAGCTGAGGTAATTTATAAATTGTTTGGTCTACAGCATATCTTGGGTGGGAAAAACGTGTCTACATTTTGAATCGCTTTCAAGCTTGAATCAACCTTTGAATTGCAAATTCTTTAATTTTACAAAAATGTGTCCTGTTTTGAATATGTCTTGTGTCACCCAGCTACAACTAGCTTTGTGGAAACCTAGCCTAGCCCCAAACTATTTCATAACTGCAAGTAAAACTAAAATTATTGGCTGCCATTCATGTTTTCAGCTCTACTCAAATGAACCAGAGTTCATCACTTCACATTCTAGCTCTGGCACAAGTGACTACAAATCTAAGCAAATATTTCTATAATAAACGTGCAGTCACTGTTACTTTACACAAGTTATAAACTGTTAAAAGTATCAAACAACTGTCATTGAGTATTTCTTGAGACCAAAATCCAAGCTTTTGTGCTGAGATTAACATGTCATTGAAAACTATTTTTGATGAGCGTAGCAAACGAAGTGAAATCTTCAATTTCACTTATCCCAAAAAATCACTTGTATGTGTTTTTTTGTTTGCGCTCTAGCGACTGCTCCGATATAGGTAAACGAAATTTGTAGAGGACATGTTTGTGTTCTTAACGTAGACCCCCTGCATTTTTCAGCAAAATCGATCCAACAGCCATGAAACTATTTAATATACGAAAATGTTCAGATGTTCAGAAACGTTTTTTAGTTGTACCGCCGTAAGCATTTTATGTGTTTTCACCAACTTAACAAAGATGTCAAAAACATCAAAATTAAGTAGCTGTTAAGTTTTTGAGTCTGTAAGTGTTTTCTTTCTTTTTTCATTTAGAAATTTTTAAATAATTTTGGCAGTATTGCTTATACAATGGATCGGCTTCACATTTTATCAACCCAAAATACCGCCATGTTCATCTTACAATAAAACTCAAATTGCATTTGCAAAGCCCTTATTAACACAAAACTGAGAAAAGAAAAACAAGGTCAGCTACCTATATGTAAATAAATATACCTATATATAAATAAATATTATATAAAAACTAAAATATTCACTACAACATATTATACACTATATACAATACAATATACACATATTATAATGTTTTTTCGGATATGCTCTGCATTGAAAAGGTTTGCGGCCCTCGAAAGGGTCTCACGTCTCTCACGAGAGACCCTTCGAGGGCTGCAAACCTCTTCAATGCAGAGCATATCTGAAAAACACATCAAACCATGGCTCTGATAACAACCACTCAACCAATATACACTTATATATATATGCATGTATATAAATATATATGTATACAATAATACAATATAAATAGATATTTATACAAAATCTTTCAATTCCTACCCAGTTTAAGCAAATTTAACAAATTTAAGCAGCCAAATAAGTCTTCATACATGTGACATAGGCAACAGCTGAAACTTGAACCGAAAAACTAGTATCCATCCGGTATTAATACCCATTAATACCCTTCCCATCTCTTGGTACGTTATGTAACTACCTCACTTTCCTCTTCCCATAATAAGTGCTTAAGAAATTTTACATTTTACTTATAGTTGTGGCTGGCAGCTGTAGGTACATGGTGCAGTTTAAGAAAATTTAAAAATATATATATTTTGTTCAGAAACTATACATTTTAAATGTAAATTTTTTAACTTTCCTCACACATAGAAAAACCTCTTTGAAGTGAACTGCAAGAGATCCACACACAAATAAAAATCAATTTTTTTTTTTCTATTTGGGTTTTTAAGACTGAAAATCTATTATTTATCTGAATCAAATAAGTTGCAATCCAAAACGTGTTGGATTTCCTGGCATTCAGAATTGTTTAGTACAATATGTCTGGTAAATTACATCTAGTATTTAGAAAAACTATTTGAACTGGGTTTTGAATGCTAAGTAAAGGACTACTAAATTTCCCGACGTTTCGCAACATATACTAGTTACTTCTTCAGAGGTTTGAGCAGTCCTTTACTTAGCATTCAAAACCCAGTTCAAATAGTTTTTCTAAAAACTTGTGCTAAGGATAAATTAAATAGACATGAGTCTAAAAACCATCATAAAGAATCTCTATGGGGAGAAACGTGGGAAGTTAGTAGATAGATTGGCAAGACTACGAGAGAAGAGAACCACCTTAGATTGTAGATTACATTTTCTGATTAGATGTGAGTTATTGACCCTGATTATTTTGTTTAGATGCATTTAGGAAGCTCGAACTAGGTAATTGTTATAATTTTATGTGGTTCTTTTGTTATCGGAAAATTGTCAGGACTGCTCAAACCTCTGAAGAAGTAACTAGTATATGTTGCGAAACGTCGGGAAATTTAGTAGTCCTTTACTTAGCATTCAAAACCCAGTTCAAATAGTTTTTCTAAAAACTTGTGCTAAGGATAAATTAAATAGACATGAGTCTAAAAACCATCATACATCTAGTATATTCTCTAGTCTGACATTTTTACAGAGACTTACATAAAATAAATCCACATTGTGCATCCACACACAGTTAAAACTAAATATGTCAAAAAGTGCCCAATGAATATTTTACCATTTGCAAAAAAAAACACAATCTTCACAGGACCAAAGGGGTGATTCTGTAACTTTTTTTCAGTGGAATGGAATGGAATGAAATGAGAAGCCTTCATTTGTTCCGTTTTTAGCATACAAAACGATTACCAGATTCCGTTTCATTCCATTCCACTGAAAATAATTACAGAATCACCCAGAGCCAGAACCAGGGCCGATGTCACCAATGTCGTTTAAAACCACGCCGTTTAGGAGTGGTTTTAACCGGTGCAGTAATTTTGAACACTGATATTTTAATAATTGCAAACCAATTAACTAAGAGAACAAACGAAGAACAAGAAAAAAATATTTTTCAACAATGAGTTTGCTTCGAAACGGAATATTTGGTGACTTGGACATACTAACGAAATATCGATGGGTCTACTCACTTTGACCTCCAAATGACAGTTAAAAATTTGAACCCCCAGTCTTCGAGGTGTAAATATTAGACGGTGATTAGAGCAGAAAGAAGGCGGCCGCTAAATACAATTTCTTTTATATGACAGGACAAAGCCTTCCTGAATCATCACCAATTTCAAATTTAAATGTACACATTTTTTGTGTATTTAGCTAAACATCCTCTTTCAAATATTTAAAAATGTCCCTTCAACGCCGTTTAAGCAAGATTTAAACAACGTTGGTGAAATCGGCCCCCAGTCAACTAGAACTAGTCAGAACCAGTAAAAACAAAGAGAATGCACAAATTTTACAGCTTAATTAGCTAACTTACTCCACAACTTACTAACAGCTTACTCAATACCAGATGGTTCCATTTTTATATAATTTTCTTCTCTAATACCTAGACGGATTTAGCTGATGCTCCACCTTCATCTTGATCGTGGCGTTTTCCATTAACTGTAAAATCAAAATGAAGAATTATTGACAAGTGTGCAGAATGTTGAGACCTCCATCAACCTCCATGTTCAAGCTCAAAGCCATTAGACTAAGATAAACAAAAATAGTGGGATATATTGGTATCATCTGATATCCAGATTGAACTGCTATGTCAAGATGCATTTAGCCAAGTTTGCCTAGGCTAAAATTCTCATCAAAACTGCTCTTAGTGTATCCATAGGAGATTTTAAATATAACCAAAATAATTCTATTTCACTCTGATATCCAGCTTCTGTCAACCATTCTATCATAAAATAAGAATAGGTTTATTCCTCTACTGTTGTCTCCGACATGGTCTCTCCCCCTGCCCAAAATATTCAGATTATGATTTTGACAGATAACCAACTACCTAACTTCAGAGAAAGACATGTACTATACTTTTTTCATTTTTTAATTCTTATATTTGAGCACATTCCACTGTCCTGCCATAGATTAAATCATTATGGTCCGACTTCTGTCTTTGCACACCAAGAGCAAGCAGGCATATTTGTAGGTTATCTGCTAGGATATTAAATGGCAACAATGGTTAGTTAATTATTATTATTTAGATAAGGAACGTGCATCTAGCACTTAAAAACTGTTACTGATATAGATGAAGAGTTTCCTTTGAAACTTTGTGTGACGAAAATGTTTTTTCATTCCAAGATGTTGTTCTGACAAAGCACCTACGCCGTCTGAAAAGCAAAATATGCCGCTCTTGCCCAGGAATCCAGCACACCTACTACACATTCAGCCAATCGTGTATCTAGAATTAATCACGTGACAAATATCGCTGAACGAAGGAAGTACGTACTGTCAAATTCTTACAATGTTGCCAGACTGCACATCCAAAGTTCTCGATTAGCGGGGAATATTTGAAAGCAACGTTTGCTGACTAGAGTGCTTTTCCCAACGACACCAAAACGAATTTTCTCTGCATCCACAGCTCGTGCAAGACATTTTTTCACCTGACTACTTATCCACTGTTGGTAAGCACTGGCAGTCGAGTAAATAGGGGGTAGCACGAGGTAACAGAGGGTAATAAAATTCGAATTGGATCTCGCACAGTGTGTGGTCCATTTGGCAACGCTGAACGTCGCTTACTCCTTGGTGGCGCTGGCGACTGCTTGAAGACGTGCTTCGAGTAGTGGCAGAGCCGTTCACGTTTTAAAAGTATTAAGCAATTAAACGATATTTGAATCATTTTTAAGTTTTCCAATCATGGCAATAAATTAACTTTCACCTGAATTATACATACATACTTTACTTTTTCGTGGCTTATAATTGGGTTCTACGACAACAGATGTTCATAGTAAAGTTAACCTCTCTTTTTCTAGGTCTACCTTGTCGAATACCAACTAGAAAATTCATTAATTTAGTGCATTTTTGTTAATACAATGCCACGGAGTAATAAATTTACGGACGAGACGGACAAACTTACTCGTATTGCGATTGTAAACGCTGACAAATGCAAGCCAAAGCGATGTCGTCAAGAGTGCAAGAAATCGTGTCCTGTCGTACGGATGGGGAAACTGTGTATCGAGGTTACGGCTAATGATAAAATCGCTACCATATCTGAAGAACTCTGCATAGGGTGTGGTATTTGCGTGAAGGTACACTTATGGCATTCACCTTTGTTAGATTTCTACGACTTAGGTGACCTACATTAATTTGTACTCATCATGCACCATACTGTTGTTTCCTGTATGCCATTCTGTTCACTTAAAACTAGCAATTATTTTACTTTTATTACAGAAATGTCCTTTTGAAGCTGTCAATATCATCAACTTGCCAAGTAACTTGGAAAAGGATACAACTCATCGTTACTCGCAGAATTCGTTTAAACTCCATCGCCTGCCGATTCCTCGCCCTGGAGAAGTTTTGGGTCTTGTGGGTACAAATGGTATTGGAAAATCGACGGCGTTGAAGATTTTGGCTGGGAAGCAGAAACCTAACTTGGGGCGCTTTGTTGTAAGAATATTTAACAACCTCATAAACTTGAGTAGTATCCTGCTAAATCCTTAAGGAACTAGACAGTAAACCATGCCAATTTTTCAGGAACCCCCAGATTGGACCGATATTTTGAACCACTTCCGAGGCTCGGAGCTGCAGAACTACTTCACAAAAATCTTGGAGGATGACTTAAAAGCATTGATAAAGCCACAGTATGTTGACCAGATCCCAAGAGCTGTTAAGGGGTCAGTCAAGGAGTTGCTGGATAAAAAAGACGAGCGCAAAAACCAGGATGAAATTTGCACGCTATTAGGTAAAACGAAACTCAAATTTTTTAAATATTATCCAACATTCTCTCCCTGTTGTGTTGTAGAATACATAATAAGTTCATGCAAAATTTTCCAGACTTGCATCACATTCGGGATCGCAACATAGAGGCACTCTCCGGAGGAGAGTTGCAGCGTTTCGCCTGCGCTATGGTGTGCATCCAAGACGGGGATATTTTCATGTTCGACGAGCCTTCCAGCTACCTGGATGTCAAACAGCGTCTTAATGCGGCTGTTACAATACGTTCTCTCATTCACCCCGACAAGTAATGCACCTTTCTGTTTGTTGTTTGTTCTACTTGTTGACAGCAGGCAGTTATTGATTCAACATTTCTTCCAGGTTCGTTATCGTAGTGGAGCATGACTTGTCTGTTCTCGACTACCTGTCCGACTTCATCTGTTGCTTGTATGGAGTTCCCGGAGCGTATGGCGTTGTCACTATGCCCTTTTCGGTGAGGGAAGGTTAGTAGAGCACTTGCTAATTCTATGTCAGATTTCCATAAAAAACTCACGACATGATAATTTTGCTATCGAAGTAAATTTGTCTGGAATGCTTCGCAGGAATCAATATATTCCTGGATGGTTTTGTGCCGACGGAGAATCTGCGATTCCGCGATGAGTCGCTGGTTTTCAAAGTGTCAGAGTCGGCGACAGAGGAGGAGGTCAAGCGCATGAACCACTACATCTATCCACGGATGACCAAGACGCTGGGCAACTTCCACCTGACCGTTGAGAAGGGCCAGTTCTCCGACTCGGAAATCCTGGTCCTTCTCGGGGAGAACGGTACCGGCAAGACCACGTTCATCCGGATGCTAGCTGGGAAGTTAGATGCTGACGAGGGATCAGGTGAGGCGCTTGGCCACCAATCTAGCAATCAACTGGTTTTTGGCTTGGGTTGTACGAGAGTGCTTGGCTGGTGTGACATAACAAGTTTCATGTCTGCACTGGATGTATTTGTTTCTTTCCCATGCCAATGCAATGCCATTTGTCTAACATTAAAATGCATTTTATGAAGGGAGTCCAAAAAACGTTGACTGTGAGTCAAGGGACGAGTGGGCACATTTTGTCTCACTCTAACCACGTTAACGCACCAATTTTCAAAATGCATATACTTTTCCCAAGGATTTAAGAATTGGCCCACTGTACCCCAGTACAAAACGCACAAAGTAAGCGTAGCGTGACGTAGCCCCTGATGCCCACAGGTGACATCCCACGGCTACACATCAGCTACAAGCCGCAGAAGATCAGTCCGAAGTCGCAGGGCAGTGTGCGACAGCTGCTGCACGAGAAGATTCGCGATGCATATGTGCATCCACAGTTCTGCACAGACGTGATGAAGCCTCTGCGCATGGACGACATCATTGACCAGGAGGTGCAGAACCTCTCGGGCGGAGAGCTGCAACGTGTCGCATTGGCGCTGTGCCTCGGCAAGCCCGCTGACGTCTATCTTGTTGACGAGCCATCTGCGTACCTCGACTCTGAGCAGCGGTTGGTAGCCGCCAAGGTGAGCCAATTTCACAAAGTTGTTTTCAACAGGGACTGTCAATCCTCTCTTTAATATTATTTCTGTTTTATCTCCCCAAGTTTTTTAATTGCAAGCCATTTCCAACAACTAGGGTTTTTTGCTAGCACCGTTTTCAGCCGGTGTTTGTCACTAAACCCAGTGGGTCTACGTAGTTTTCACGCAGCCAGAAGCAATAGGCAGCTGCACTAAGTCCATTTTTTGACGTCAATCTCGGGTCCGCTTTGCAGGTCATCAAGCGATTCATTCTGCATGCTAAGAAGACGGGTTTCGTTGTGGAGCACGACTTCATCATGGCCACCTACCTGGCCGATCGCGTCATCGTGTTTGAAGGCAGCCCGTCAATCGACGCTACCGCGCACACCCCGCAGAACCTCCTCGGTGGCATGAATCGCTTCCTGGAGCTGCTCGGAATCACTTTCCGCCGCGACCCCAACAACTTCCGACCGCGAATCAACAAGAACGCATCGGTCAAGGTAACGAGGCTAGAACAGCAGCAACTTGACACTATGCACTCTCTAGTCGCTCTGTATCTGATAATTTGATTGATTTGTTGCAGGATTCTGAACAGAAGCGGGCTGGCCAGTACTTCTTCCTCGAAGATTAATTTGAAAAGATACGATACTAGCCTGCATTCCCCAAGAGTAAGGTCACAGATTGTGATTGTTAACCAATGCCACTCGTTACAGAATATCATGTAATGAAAAAAAAGCGGTGACATCTTATGTATGAACTTTTACAATGGGCTTAACACAAATATATGGTTATTTGGGGAATATATATAATTATTTCTTTCTTCCTGGTTTTCTATATCCATAATACCCATATACCCATAATATATTCCATTGAGTTATCTTCCAACTTTTTTTATAAATTATTTATTTTGTGTGTGATTTCTATTGCTCCTTCGGCTTCATTGGTCATTCATTCCTTATATTGCATACCCTCGTCTTATGTTGTTGTTTTTTACTCTCTCCTCTGATTATTTGTTTGGCCACAAACTTCTTGGAACATATTTTAAATTAACAAATGTTTGTTCATATTTTTGCCCTCTTCTATCTTCATTTTCTAGAATGGTTTAGAGGCGCGTCAACCGCAAAGTCATTTTGCGCTTGCTTCATTTTCTGGCGTTTCAAAGAATGGTCAGAGATTTCTCGACAGCGTTATGCTTGAAATTTCGCGCCTTTTGTTTCTTTCCTACCCACGCGGATCGAGCTTCTGGATTGGCTGTAGGGCAAACTGTAGGGGATCTTTCGAGTGGGTTCGAGAAGGCGTTGAACTGTGTCACTCCGTTCTGCTGTCACTTGTCTAAATTTGCGTGCGGTTGTATTTCAAGACAAAGCGTAATCAAAGGTATTTATGTGCTCACTTCGATGTACTTTACTAATCCATGAACTTCACTTACTGATGTTTTACAGAGATAGGAAGTGTATGATCTCTTTGTTAACACAGCAAGGTTATGAACGCCTATGTGCATGGCAGTTTCCTTATATGGATATAAAGGCAAACCCATACCACAGGGCACTGCAACCAATTTACATAAAATAATTTTAATCAGATACAGTTACAGGTGCCCATTCATTTCATTAACTTATTTCCCATAAGTATCATCTTTTACACCATTTTTACCACACTCCACTCCACAAAATATATTTACCCCACCACCTGGTTACCTCATGCTCCACCTTAATGCACTGCTACATCTTTACCTGAGATACATATTTTCGTTCCCAGAACTCCAAAAATGTCTGTCGCCCAAGTGATCCAAGATAAGCTGATGACAGTGGCCCAGCAAGTGGAGACTCACCTGGATGCAGAAATCGAGCGATTGGAAAAGTTGGATACAGACGACATAGAGCAGATCCGAGAGAACCGCCTAAAGCAGATGAAAAAACTTGCTCAGCTGAAGCAAGAATGGAAAGCAATGGTGAATATTAAAATTCTCTGTTATGAGTTTGCTTTTAGCTCTTTCCACTGAATGGCAGCTACATCATTTTGCTGGTAATCAAATTGTTGATGACAGATGTTAATAACGTTCATTTTTAGGGGCACGGAGTATATGAGGAACTTTCAGAGGAAAAGGAATTTTTTGAAGTTGTCAAGAAATCGAAAGACATTGTGTGTCATTTCTACAAGTCAGACTCAGCTCGGTGCAAAATAGTAGATCACCACTTGCAGATTTTGGCACCGAAACACATTGAAGCCCGATTCGTTAAACTTGATGTTGAACGATGCCCTTTTTTGACGGAACGCCTTCGCATCAAGATCATTCCAACAATAGCATTGGTGAAAGACAGTAACACCAAAGACTACATAGTTGGGTTCACCGATTTGGGAAACTGTGACGATTTCTCGACTGATATGTTGGAGTGGCGTATTGCCCAGTCAGGTGCTATCAAGTATGACGGAGATCTCATGCGACCACCAACTGAAGAATCCAAGAGAGCAAGCAAGTCCCTCTTATTGGCTGGCACCAAGAAAAAGACTATTCGCGGTGGTCGAAATTCCGATTCAAGTGACGAAGATGATTGATTCACATCCTGTCAATACTTTTTTACACACAATAGCTAAGCTTTTACGGAACACCACCTCACTTGCATTAACTAAAGGCTTATCAGGCAGCATTATACATTGGTTAATGATGTTTTAGCTGTTAAAGACATTTTATAATAAACATTTAATTTGCAACTGAAGCTTATTCATTTCTTCACAGTATTAACGTCGATATTAATGCATTGCTATCCAGGTAGGAAATAGTACAATCTTATTGAAATAAATAACTGCAAAAAATAATCACATACTAAAACTAGAACAGTTACAAATTTTCCTAGTAAAATCATGTTGTGTTGTACAGTAATATTAAACACCATTCTATTCAATAAATAAATATCCTGATTTTATACAAAATCTGAGCGACTAGTTCTCTTTTTTTTTTGGAATGTGCTACTTACTGCATGCAATCTATTCACATCGATCCAATGGCATCGCTAGCAATGCTGTCTAGTTCATCGCTGTCACAATTACTTGAAGCACCTTCAGAACCAGGCATCGCCACTCGAGCATACTCGTCAGTATCGATCGACTTGCAGAAGTGAATCGCGTACTTTAACTTCTCTCGCAGTACATCCTGCAATAGTACAATTTCACATGTTGATCCAGAAGAAAAATCAGCAATCTTTTTGCTGCATAAAGCTTTTTCTAGTTCTATTTTAGTAAAATAGTATTGTTCCATTTACCTTGCATGAGTATCGGGGCATTTTAAGTAAAAAGAAGCATGTGTAGCTCTCTGGTAAGAAATGGTCGGGCGGATTATATTTATCCAGCACCTAAACGGAAATGACAAAACGTTATGCAATTGCAATAGCTTGCCAACATTTTCAAACGCAGTTTTTAGCAAAGTAATTTACCTGTATCACAAAGTCTCTGCCTCTGAAGTCGGCTATGGTTCTTGGCAGTCTTGTACGGCCCCACACAAAACGGAGGAAGAGCGATCTCTCTTGGTTAGTAAACTCCTCCATCACATCCCAGAACCACTGCACTAGCATTGCACTTGGGTCAACACCTGCAAACCAATTAGACATTGAGAAAAATGTGTCTAGGTAATACAAGAGTAAGTGTGATTCAAATAGTGTTGTGTATTGATATGTCAGAAAGGTTAGCTTTACCTTTGTAAGTAGCCACCGATTTTAGAAGAGTAAGTGGAATGTCGGGAGACCCGCAGATCATTGTTTCCAGCTCGTATCCGCTGAACAGCGAGAGAAGTGGGACCGGAATCACCTTGGCCATTCCTTCCCGCACCGCATTGACTTGCTCGTCAAATTCATGAAGTCTGACAAAAACGAAATTATGTAGGTATGCATCGTATTGCTTGAAAAGTAGTTCTTTAGCTAGTTTATACATGCTTACATCTTTATTTCATTTCATACAAAATTAGTGTCTTACCTATAGTTAAGTGCAAGGCGTACATATTCTACCCTATTTTCCGGCATAATTCGTCGGTAACGAGTAGAGAGCGGGATTTCGTTTCCGAACGCTGAGGGAGTGGAAAATGGCAATTCCAGAGTCTGGAACACCTTGGCATCAGGTTCCATGTCCCGGATGCACAGTAGCCCTAGAAATTCAGAGCATTAAATTCCTGGTTCCTGGTTAACTCTAGATTAAAAGAAGAGTAAAATTCATAGTGTAGGTGGAGTAACAAGAAGTAAGCACCTGGTACATAGTCCCTGTCCACTTCCGTGAGGTCTGCAGGTGTCAACTCCATCCCAGCCAGCTGCTTCCAAACCGGTTCAGCCAGATTCAAGCTGAGAGGGCTACCAGTTCGAACAGCAATCCCCATTAAAACACCTGCAATTCATTATTAGTTAGAATCGCATTATTTGCATTATTTTTATTTTGCAGTCAAAGTTATGGTGCATTTTATTACCTAAAAACCTGAACATGCTCATGTGAAGAGGGGACTTTGCAGTTGGATTGAGGATGAAGCAATCTCGGTTTGTACCCGACTCATCCCTTCCATTTGGCGTAACGATGAGGAGCGGTAGTGACCCGTTTTGTAGTTCGTCACACATCTCAGTAATGCTCTCGCTGTACCCCCCGCCACAGTCGTCTACACTCTCACCTGCAAGATGGTAAAACCTCATTAGACATGCACAAAGATTATCTAACACATTTAAAACACTTGTTGAATTATAATAATTATGTTACTGTTGAGAGATGTACAGAAAGTAGAAACAAATAACCCAACACGTTTGGGGTATTTGTTATCTATCACACTGTAGTTTATGTTTTGTTTAAAGAACAATGCCAAACTCTTAATGTGATTGAGATGGCTTGACTTGGCTCTAGAGGGCTTGATTTGGTTATTCTTTTTGGAAATACAGCTTAGAAAATCATTTCACTTTTCCAACAGCAGCTTTAACACAGGTTATGGGTAGAGCCAAGATTTTATGGTGTTATGATTTCGATAATTTCGTGGTAAGCTTTTTGGATTTCGGTGTTATGGCGGTGTTATGGAAAAAGTACAGAATTTTGTGTCTATAGCAGATTTCAGACATAGGTGACAAAAAAAGAAGGTACGCGTTTTTAGCATTAGCTTTATCGAAATTTTAGTGCTAATTATTTGAATTTTAGTGTTTATAGCTAAATAGAAAAAAGGGCTTTTGCGATCTACATTCGAAAGGAATGAAGATTTAGGGCAAGCACTGGGATCTCTAATTAAAAAGTGATCAATAATAATAACAATAAAGCAAATATTTATTGTAGGTTCCCAACATCGGTATTTGCTGGGACTTGGAACAAAATTAATAGCACAAATCAATATTTTACATAAATGCCACCATGAAATACATTGTATAAGTTTCAATGATAGCTTCCTTCATTCTTGTTCCTTTGTCAGTCAGCACAAGGTTTTATTGACTAAATAACCTCTCTGCATCAACACTGTTCACTGGGGCTTAAATAGTTTGCTAAGTCAGAACTGCAAATGAGGGGTTTGAGATTTTTATGTCCATTAGAATTTGAATTAGACCCACTGCCTGGTACTAACAACATACTTTGCAAGATTGTCTTTTTTCTCCCAAACAAGTCTGCTGTTCTAGATTCCACACAACAAAATATATCCATCACTCACAAAGAGTTGCTTTGTTTGATCCTCAAAAGTAAAAAATGTAATACACGCCATTGAAATTTGAAATCCCAGCTAATCTCTACCAACAGGTAGATTGAATGCATGTGGTGCTGGTGCTCATGGCAAGGAGGGGAAGATTCAGCCAACCAATGGCAATGGTTTCCTACAGCAAACAATTTGCCCCACTACTTCTACCCCCTAAGCTTAGGAATGTTGACATCGTTTGATGAGGAACAGACCTGCCAACAAGACTAGGGGAAATAATCTGACAAATTCATGGAATTGTGTGTTTAGAGAGATAAAATAAACATTTTACATTTTTTGCATGGAAATAAGTGGCTATTTCGCAAAATACACACATTTTAGTGAAATGGGTTATTTTGTTTGTTTATTTATTTTCCGTGAAATATGGTTTGATAAAAATGAAAAAAAAAAAAACAGATTATCTGAAATTTAAGATAATTGGATAAGAAAAGGCTCATTTCGTGATGATTTCGCGGGAAGTAGTTGATTTCGGTGTTATGGATGATTTTTCGTGAATTTCGCATTATGTCGCGATGAGCTTCTTACATATTTGAGTTGGGAATTAAATGAATCGCACTCATTTGTAAGAAAAACAAGAGATAAGAACAATTCGCGATTTTGTGCATCACCATATAATCGTGGCTCTAGTTATGGGTGAGAATCCAAACAGAATTTCATTTTTTATTCGGGCTACAATGCTCTTAGCAGTGAGGGAATTATCTTCAACTAGGTATGTTTTATAACGTTCTTCAGCTTTCGTCAACAAATACCCAGATTTACTAAGTACCACACTCGATATCTCGTCACTGTCTTACCAACAAACTTCACTTTCCACACACGGTGAGGTAGACAGAGAGCATCCTGGGTGAGGAGCGGCATCTTGGCCAGCATCTGCCCAAAGACTGATTTGATGCCGTCGACACCTGCCAAGCCGCCTTTGCTGCGAGAACGCTTCACTTGGATGCGGTTCAGCTCGATCACCGGACCGTGCTGGCGATTGCGAACCATAGTCGCTTGCACCACCTGGATATCAAGGGACCAGTCAAGGCAGGGACTCACTGATAGATACTGTATAGCCTCGGTTTGGTGTGGGGTAAAATATTTGGGTTTTTTTTAAGCCTTTTTAAGGAGGTGAATATTGATGCCTATTAAAGTATTTTTGATGATTATAAAAAAAACAACATATTTTTGCCCAAATTTACATTTGTGCACTTTAAGGCCTTGGCTTTAAGTGCTTTACTGGCAAGACATGTGCTTCTACTGCTTTACTGCTTTACTGTTAAGGCTTTTGAGTGCACTTTAAGGCCTTTCAGCTGTGAGGCTTTAGTCGAGTTACAAAGCAATAATTGCAATTTTTCAACAGGCAAAATGTCCCATCTACACTGGACCTTAAAGCATAGAAGGAAATGCAAATTTTCACAACACACTGGTATACACCAACAGGACTTTACCATTTGGCACAGGAGTCCAACAAACCTTCTTAAAAGTGGCCTCTTTGGTGGACGACACAAGAATTCCTCGTAGCCTGTCAAGACTGCCATCGCCCTCGACAGGGAACATGGCAACAACAGGACAGAACAGCTCGGAGAGGTGGTGCAACAGAACGAGGCGGTTCCGCAGCGTAGCCAGCGGGATGTCGCGCACCAAGTCGTACTCGAGAGGAGTCGATGGCGGCAGGCGGCTCGTGGAGACCGTCTTGCTGGTGCTCCACGCGAGGGTGTGGGCCGAGCCACAGGCGACGTGTGTTATCTTCTTGCACTGTACAGACACAGAAGGGGTCAGCAAGGCGGGGATCTAGGATCGGCGGCAATTCCCAGGACCTCGATTTGGTCTTACGGCGATTCGTCAAAACATATTATGGCAAAGTTACCTTTTCTAGAGACAATTAATAATTGGTTTCTTTACTACAAATACCTTTTCATGAGGGTATTTGTTGGTGGTGTTTAAGAGGCTGGATATGGTTAATGAGAAAGAAGGTAAAAACAACATAAAAAATGTTCCGGAGCTAGAAGTTCTTACCCTCTTGGTTTCAGTATGAGTCTTAACTCCTTTCAACTTCTTCCCTATTAAACTTATTTCAAAATTTTGTTTGATTCTGACTTCTTGCAAATCTATTTTGCTTGTCTTGACAGCCAACTAGGATGATGATGATTTCTAGTCCTGAGTGCTTATGGGAATAGGCAATGAACAGCATACAATGCCAAGCCAAGGAGGTGTGAGCTCAATGATGAACTCACCTGCAGTGCAATGACAAGGCGAGGTCGCTGAATGGCATTGGTGGTTCCGTCTCCAAGCTGTCCCTCGTCGTTGTCGCCCCAAGTGTAGACTTCGCCGACGTCAGAGCAGGCCACGCAATGTAGGGAGCCTGTCGCGATGCACACCACCTTCTTGCCCTGCAGCGCCGCGACCTTTCGTGGCCGGCGGATATGATCGTCATTGCCGTGGCCTAGACGGTGGTAGTCGCCCTTGCCCCTGCGCAGGAGAGGGGTTCACTTGAAGGGTTGCGTATGACTGTACATGGTTAGGTTGTTAGGTTTTGAGAAATAAAAGTGGAGCCAGTGGTAGTTTCCTTGGATCTAAATTGAAATAGGGAAGAGGGAAGGAGGTGAGGTTGGGTACATTTTGGTCCGGTGGGGAAATGAAGCCTCAGTTTCTTCTGAAAGAAACTGACATCGAGTGCATGCCAATAGTCAATCATTTTCTTATTAAGAAGGCCATTTGACAAAACATACAGAAGAGTGTGTGTCACCATGCAATAATCTTCATCAGTTTTAGTAGGTTGTGTTTCCTCATATTTATTCCTTTTAGAAAATTCTTAGTCAAGGCAGAAAGTCTTTCTAGAATACTTATTGCCAATTTGCTCAATGTAGCACGTTTAAGGTAATAATAAATAATTTAGCAAATAAATAGTCTGACTGTTGAATGCAAAATGGGACTGTGAAAATAAGTATTGAAGAAGGCCATAATGACCAGCCTTTCCAGGCCTTGCAACCATTACGGGCAATTGACGGCAATTGCAAAGACAGTCATTTCACCTGGCCATTCAAACATTGAAAATAATTAAGCCAACAGTAAGGTTACATACCACGTGTAAACGCTGCCCGATCGCGTGAGCGCCACAGAGAACTGCGACCCGCACTCGACCTTGACCACTCCGAGACCGGCCAGCGACTCGATCTTCATCGGTACCTTGCAACCGTCGCTGCCACCGCGACCGAGTTTCCCGTAGTCTCCATCGCCCCAAGACCAGACGTTGTCGTCGTCGGTGATGCACAACGTCTGAGCGTCCCCGCTACCGCACGCAATGTCGCAGACGCGGTTGCCCAGCAATACCTCCACCTGCAGGGCAAGCAGTTGTTAAAAGGAAAATTTTGTCAAAAACTAAATGACCCATTTAACTGTCAGAATTTAAATGAAGAAGCGGCTTGTTTTTATCAAAAAACCGAGAACCAGAAATCTCTAACTAGTTATATATGAGGGGAGTGTAAAGAAGGATCGCGACTTATCGAAGTTAAAAAAGCTAGATGTGAAAGATCTGGAGATTTGTAAGATGTTTACGCCACGCAGCTTAGTTCATGTAGAATAGAAGTATATACTCTCTGCTCTTCTCCCAATCACCTTCTTAAGCGTCTGTATGTTTCTTCTTTACAGGTGTAAATTTTCATGGCACTTTGGTATTAATTATTAAAACAGTGCATCAATTTTTGGTAGCAAATCAACGAATTGCAGGTTGCAACGTAAAGTGCAGACCTAAGTGAGGACAAGCATCGTGTTGAACGTACCAGTTTCGGCTTGAGCTGGTCCTCGCTGTCTCCGTGCCCGAGCCTGCCATAGCGTCCCTTGCCCCACGTGTAGACCTCGCCAGTGCTCGTGATGGCGGCAGAGTGCGCGCCGCCGCAAGCAATGTCCACTACCTCTTTGCCGCGGAGAGTCTCCACAACCCGTGGACGCTCATACGTCCTGCAAAGACCAGGCCCCAGAACTTTATTTGCTGACCGAACCCAATCAAATCCATCGATAATCTTGGTTTTACCTCCAATTAGTCAATCGTATTTTTAGCATATTACACAAATGTTACACTCTACTTCAAATTTATATTTTAGTGGAATTAATTCGTTCCTATGGTTTGGGTATACATGAGTTTGAGATGTATTTGTTAAATAATGAGAAAGAAGTCTAAAATTTCAGTTGATCATCTCAAACAAAACTTTAATTTGCAAATGGGCCATTAACGATAACAGTTGGCTTTTGGTCAAGTGTTTTTGTTCTACTCAGATGTTCAAAAGCCGACGTTAACCAGACTAAACGTGTCCCATTTTTCCGCCCATCTTCCTGCTACTTTGTTTGCATGAGCCAGCATTCCCAAGTCTATCCAACTCTTAACTTATCCTGCTAATGAGCCTCCATACTGGAATGGATGCCATTCAGCAGAGAAGTCCACCTAGCTTTTGTGTGACTCACGTGCGATTGCCGTGACCCAGCTTCCCGTCGTCGCCCTCGCCCCACGAGTAGACCTCTCCGTCGGCCGATAGCGCTAGACAGTGCTTGCCCCCGGAGTTGACGGCCACCTTCTTGATGAAAACGTGCTGAACTGATTCCAGCAGCGTGGGCGCCAGCACCGAGTCCGTACCGCCGACACCAAGCCGTCCACCTGCTCCATACCCTGTCGACAAGCCTCGTTAACAGCGAAGTGTTGCTAGGGAAGCTGAAACCTAATCTACCACTCACGTCTTAGTGAATGCCTGGGAATGATTATGAGCAAGAAGGGAGAAAGGAGTTATGGATCTTACCTGAGAAAAAAACGCGATAGATATTCTTGGAGTTGACGTTTGCGCTGAAGCCTTGTTCACAAACAGAAGTTAACTGATAACTGATTAACTTTTAGTTCTGACATGGCACCAGCCAAAACTTTCAACTCCGAATGCTTCTATTGCCACCTTTCTTCGTTTTGCCAGTAAGTTCCACCATTCTCTTTTACATTCTTATTTCTTACCCACAATAAACTAATGTGGGTACGTTATTGCAGATTTAATTGTACTCATGATTTAACTAGCAATCCTTCTTTAAATTTCCCTGTTGATTATCTATTAACTCACTTAATTGACATTTTTTTTCCCACAAATATTTCTAACCATGACAAAAAAATTCCCTGTTCTTCATTAGCTTTGAATTCCATTAATTTATCCAGAGACCAAGTTTGCATGCCTGTGGCGTAGACCTTCCCCTCGGCAGTTACGGCCAACAGCGTCTGCTCCCCGCCGATTAGCTGCACGGGCCTCAACACTGACAACGCTTCGCACGGCGACGGCAACTTGATCTTGGCCCCCTCGACCCCGCCCAGCTGCCCGCGGTGGTTGTGTCCCCAGCCGTAGATGGTGCCGCTGCCCCCGCAAGATAGGGTCCAGTCCTCAGGCCGTCTGGAATGTGTCGACATTCGTCACATGAACTTGGTACACAGTGTGATACGGAAGGATATTTGACTCAGCAGCAGAGCTTAAGTTAAGTTTCTTGAAAAGCCCATGCAAGTTAGCATGCGGCCACTCACTAAGAATGGTCATATTTCAGACAAGGGCTTACATTTCTTTGATTATGCTTCTTTAGCAATGACAACGTATGTTTGTTTTAAGAACATATTATTGTCTCTCATACTATTAAAAGCCAGATTGTTGAAATTCCGATACTTTAAACAAAGTCTAGACCCTACTGCAGGTCAAAGTATCCAATGATCCACCTACCTGTGCAACCAAAGCAGCAGCTGTTCGTCATGCAGTTTCTTGAACAGCTCGTGATTCTCGTGGTCGAGCACAAGCGGCTCGCAGTCGTGAGCCATCTCGACGATCTTCTTGCGCACGTCGGCGCAGAACGCGGGCGGCAGCGTCGAACGGTTAACGAGAGCACTTGCCACTCGCGACGCCATGCAGTAGCGTCGGAACCACGACCACTTGTGGTTCTCCGAGCAGCACGGTAGCGAGTCCATGCCAAGGTCGCCCGCCAGCGCCACTAGCACCTGTGATGCGGAAATAAGAGTTAATGTTTCGGTTTTGGCATTGCTAATAAATACTCTATCAAAGGACACCCACTTAAGCTCATCTATCCAGTGTCTTCTGAATTATCCCAACTCTATCATCTCTTAAGCGTCACCATTCAACTTAGCTCACTTTTACTGTTGAGTGTGCAGGTTATAGGTAGAGACAGAACGTTAATGTTAAACTTTCTACGTGAAAGATGGCTGCCAAATGACTACTTTATCGACAAAAATTCAGAGTACCGGAACACGCCGTTAAGAGGAGTCACTGTCGTATGAAATTTAATTTCGATATTTCTCATAGGTTACTTGTTTTTGAGACTTTTCATGCTCAAATGATCTTTATCGATCTTTACCTCAACAATTGATATACACGTAACGGTATTCAAAAGCGAGTAACCTACGAGAAATATAGAAATTACATTTCATACGACAGTGACTGAAGTTTGTTACCTTGAAGTACGCGCTGTGCATGAGGTGTTTCCCTCCACGCACGACAGGGTCCTCGTACTCGTACTGTCGGAGCAGCGCCTGCGGCAGGCCCTTGACAAGTGCAAACAGCGCCGAATCGGTGTGCAGACTCGGCTCGGCCTTGAGTAGCGCTGACACGTTGAGCAGCTTGCCAAGCCGCGAGGCCATCAGCTTCCGCAGTCGCCGCAATGCCCACATGCGGTGGGCAGCCGCTGAAGGACCAAGACGTTAGAGCGGATCCAAGGCCGGAAACCAAGCAAGTAGGAGGAACATAGCTTGGAAACCACTGCTATGATCTGTACATGCTGTTAGTGCTTGAGAGCGGATCCGGTGGTGTGGTTGTAAAGTAATTAAGATCAACACTCGTGGCAATTATACTGGTGTCGCAATGACAGGTACACGATGATCAGACCCAACATCTATTTGGTAATTTTAGCAACAACATGTTTTATGATCTGCAAAGTTCAAACTTATTTGTTCATGAAAAAATTTAATTTGTTTAAGAATTTTTTAGGTCACCCAATAGCTGCTTTTCTGCAAAACTAACACCTGGATGGCTTTTCGCAGGCAATTCCGCTAACTGGTCAAAATTATTTCAGAGCTGAGAAATAAATTAGCATAAATTGCTATTCTATATGAGTCATGACCCCAGGTTAATAAAGAATATATCTTTATAATATAATATGATCTATATTATTTACATATTGGTGTTAAGTCACCCATATTACTCTGCAAAATGGACCCTGGTATTGGGCATAAAATTCTACTAACTTAACATCGATCAGAGACATTTAGGAATTCCCCTGGATGTCAAGAGCAGGTGCCTACCTAGCGAGCTGAGCTGCGTGCAGGAAGCCAGCGCCCCAGCCAGTCTCGTCACGAGTGTCCTGTCCGAACTCAGAACGAGTCGCGTCTCAAGCAGACACATGACCAGCTCCATGGACGGCTGCGAGAGGATGGCTCGATCCGAGTCCAGCTCGTGCGGTCCAACGTACTCGAACACAGGGTATGTGGTAAACCGCCAGCCCCAGCCGTTGACAGAGCCGTCGCTCGTGAACTTCCAGCGCAGTTCGTCACCTGTGGGCACACGGGGCAGATGGGAGGTTTGAATCGACGAGAACGTGGGTTCGTAATAAATTAATGAGGCTCTCATTTTTACTGGAACAACTTGAGCAAGCTCAGGTTTAAATGTCTCAGAAGTAAATAAATGTTCCTGCTTCAGATTGGCAGACTCTTCTCTTATGAAAGTCATGAGGTCAGAGGCAAGAATTTGGCAAAAAAAAGGCCCTTTCTTAAGTTGAATCAAACGTTATTTGTTTCAATGCCATTATCAACGATCAGTGACCTGTTTTTAATTATAGCAAAACTTTATGTTCAGAGCCACCTTCCATCTCTGATCTCTCCCACAATATTTTATTTTCACATTTGTTTCAATATAAATATTCCATATATACTGCCAGATCTGTGTGTATGTCAAGGTCTGCAGCAAATCTGTATGGAGAGAGCGTTTTGGGTAGAGGTCTTAGCATACCTGTGATACGAATCTCGGTGGACCAATCACACCACTCTCTGCCAGAGCGCACAGAGACCGTTCGGCCGGTGCCATCCATGATGGTCAGCGGGTCGTGCCGGCGTTCCGTCGAACACTGCCGGTCAAACTCAACGCGGAGGCCCTTGGCTCCTACCGGGCAAAACCATACAAAACTAATTACTCTCATAGTTCTAAAAGTAATGCACTTTTACTAATTCAACTTTCTACAGCGTAAAAAATGTTCTCATCTTGAAGACTAGAAACTTAAAACAGGTGAAATGACAAGGACTGCAATGCAGAGGCGTAGATCTAGTCTGCGTTCAAACCTGACTAGTATGTCTAAGCGGCTAACAGAGGTGCAAACTTTTACAACTACAGCGAAGCTGTAATGAGGTAAGAAGCTAGTGGTTCTGTAATCATTATGTCACTCTTGTCCAAACACAAAGCAGTCCCCAAACAGTCTTACCAGGCATCTTGACGCATCCCGCCAAGGCTATGTCGTCGATGTACGGATGACTGCTCTCCTGCACGACCGGCTGAGGAGCGGAATGCAGCGAGTGCGTGTTGATGCCGACATCTTCGAGCTCTGTCACGCACAGCTCCAGTAGCATGTCGCGCACGGCAGCACAACCGCTGGCCATCGCTATCAGAACGCTTGACACCTGCAAACAAGGGGAAGGGTCAGTGAGCCAGCACCAATGTCGCTTTCTATGAGACCTTCTTGTGTGCCTTTAGCACTTTGAGGCCTTTATGGAAACTCCAAAAGACAGGTAAGGTAAATCTACCCTGGAACCTGCAACTGGCAATCTGTACTGAAAATAGTACGGGACAGAATATGAAAAAAATGTATTGATTAGTTTCATTTAGTTCATTACAAAAAATTCGACTGAATAAGAAAAAATAACTGTAAGATATCGAGAGTAAGAATATTGCTTCTTGCCATGGTTTACAATTGGGCTAAGTATTTCACCAGCTTCGACACCCAAAACAAACCTATACTTTTACCACACCTCACGGCACTAAGGAGACCACTGTAACAGGGCTAGGCACTGTCGAGGGGCAAGCCTACCGTTTCTTTGGCACCGTCCCCAGCACGCCCTGCCACCGCCAACTTGAGCAAGTCGACGAGCACGTGGGCGTCGTCGGGTCGCAAGGTCGATGTGAAGTCGTCCAGGTTTGGCTGCAGCGGCTCAGTCGCGTCCCCACTGCCCACCACCTGCAGAAACAGTAACATTTTGTCAGGAGATTTGTTGTGGTGGAAACAATTTGCTCCTTGCTAGCATATTGACCACACCCCTTTATTTCCAGGAAAAAGTGCTTAAGATGTTTGACATTCAAGGATGGGTTGGCATCTCGCACCCAATTATAAACCATACCATAGCTAACGCATAATCATTCCTTTACAAAGTCAATTGTTCATGCATGAAATTGTATAATGCAGCATCGGTTGTAAAGGAGGAAAACTTCTTTAGTTTTTTGGTTATCTTATTCTTTACCTTATCTATCATCAGCTTAAGGTTTATAAGCAATTAAAGAACAAAAGTTTCTTGCCTGCAAACTGGTCCAGTCAATGGCCAAAGTGTCCCTCACCTGTGCATTGGATGTCATAGTGGCAGCAATGACGCTCATCGCGCTCGTAGATCGCTTGGAAGCCCGCGACGAGAGACTGACCGAACTGGACATGGACGGGAATGCGACGACAGGACTGTGCTCGCTCTCGGGCGTGTTCTGCGTACTGACGAGTCCAACCACCTCCATGACCGAGACTGGCGCCTCTCCGCCTCCCTGCGCAATCTCAACCGCTTCGTCGTACAGAGTGGTGGGTGTACTGCTGCCCGCCACCGCCTCGGTGGGGGACTCGGGACTGCCAGTCTTAGTGCCTGAGTGCCCATTTGGGAACACGCCCATGCTGGAGTGGCCTGAAGTAGGTACATGAAGAAGGTGGTTAAGGAGATACTAAAAGTATTTCAAGAACGATGAAATGTTCATGTATCTGTTAGTATGGTATACGATGATGCACTGATTTGAAAGACTATTGCCATAAAAGGACCGTGGTCCACATGCAATCTCCACCGTTTCATCATAGAGCAAGATAGGTGTGCTGCTTTAAGTCCTTTACAGATCCTATTTGGCTCAGAAGTCCAAAAATCCGAGCAAAATACAAGCAGTTCTACTAAAATTATCCTTATTTTATCTTTTTACTAATTTTTTTCTTTGATCAAATCTATGACTGCATTTTAAAAATTAACTGGCATTCTGGTATCATCACTTTTATCCGAGATATTTCATTTATTAAACATAAAGTCACCGTGCATTCACTAAATCTAGCGATATGCATCGAGATTTCTTTAAATGACTTTGAAAGTGACTTTAAATGACTTTCAACAGAATGCAATATCAATGAGCTTGTACAAAAGTGAAACCTAGCCTTAAAACTCGTATTGTCTGGCCACTCACTAGAGAGAGCTGCCACCACAGCGTCCCGTGCGTGTAGAATCTGCAGTGCGTTGAGCACGTGCTGCAACGCATGTTGCTTGGCGACGTTGCTGCCCAACGACAACACGATGCGTGACAGGGACACACGGGCCGGTGGCTTGGACGTCACCGCAGACGAACACGGCTGCTGCTTGTCATCGTGGGGGCTGTCGTAGACGCCTGCGCAAACAGCAACACATTTGGCATATCAATACGAGCTATTTTACATTGTGATAAGAGTCTGTTTTTATGTTTGTTCTTTGTTTATGGACATGGGAAATGGTCACTGAAAGTGCAATCAAATTCACTCACATATAAATAAAGGACGGCTTTAGCCCTTATCCCGGTTTTACATATCGCAAGGACCAAGGTTTACAAAGTTAGGTATCAGCCTCTATAAAATTCCAAACAATTTCAACTGATTCTCAGAAGAGATATAGAACAACCGAAATTTCTCAACTTCCTAATCGCAAACATTTTCTTATTTTGGTTTGGTTCTGGCAGGTTCGAATCCGTACCTAACGTAGAGGCTCCCAGTGGGTCGTTGGAGGCCAGGAACAAGACAGGCTCGTTCATGTTGGGCGCCTGGAAGTCGTAGTTTGTCCACGCAAGCGAATGCGATGATCCACATGCCACGCGGTTTACGTGGACGTCCGCAAGGCCCAGGACGAGCGCTGGCTTGCGGTTTACGATGGTAGTGCCGTTGCCTTGCTGGCCGTGGTCATTGTCTCCCCAAGCAAACACCTAGAAAATGGAAAGACATGGGTTGGTATGGGGTGGGTGTTAAGCACGTTGATTATGTAACTTATTGAAGACAGATTTAAATAGTTAAAAAATATTTATCCAGCTCACTGTTAGGGATAAAGGTTCTTCACCATTTAAATCTGTCATTAAAAAGTAACATAACCGACCTGATGGTGAAAGTTAGGAGAATCCTGGCATAAAGTTGGGTTTGTTCTGGATTGTGAAATAAAATTTGGTATGTAAACGCTAGGAAAAATATGGTGTAGATCAACGGTGAAATATACAAACCTAGGCATTCTAGAGGGAGAGTTGAGGTATTAGCCAAGAGCAATAATTTTGAGGGAAATGCTTCTAGGTCTGATAAAATGGACCCATCTAGTAAAATTTGGAATTTTGTTTTGATTTGTTGAGAATCGAATCGAACGCTCTAATAATATCTTATTTGTAGGTAGTATTACAGTGAATTCTACGGTATTAATTAACAGTACAGCATTGAAGAAATAACAATGAACTTATGAACTCGAATGGGACAAGCGTAGTTTCAAATGTTGATAAATGTTTATTCCAAATGTTGGCTCACCTGCCCGGTGTCCGAGACTGCGAGACAGTGCAGGGCTCCCACCGCGACGTGAACAATCTTCTTGCCGCGGATGCCCTCGAGCAACGTGGGTTTCCGCACGTGTTGATCCGAACCGTGGCCCAGACGGAAGTAGTCGCCCTTACCCCAAGTCCACACCTGCCCCGACCTAATCACAGAGACTTTGTCTGATGGATTCCAAACCACTTTTCAAATTCTCTGCTTTAAAGTATAGAGATAACACAAATACATTTTAAAATTTAAAAATTTGTTTAATATGCTGACAGTGAACAGTTAACATTTTCAATTATACTGTTAATACCAGGAATGCCTGAGTTATAAACCTACATATTCCCAAGTGTCATTCTGAGAGAAATTTAGGCTTAAAACAGTTTCAGCCTCGCAGAAGAAGTGGAGTACTTCGAATACAAGTTGTAAGAAAGGTTTTGGATTGAATTATTTAGAATTCTTGTAAGTTTTAGATTATATTAGCAAATATTTGAAAGCAACTGTGCTGAAACTGTCGCTTCTTGTGATAATTATTTTTTTATTTTTTATTTATTTATTAAAACAGATTTGCAAGTACATAAATTGCAGTGTCTGAGTATCCAGCATAACTATTTTAATCTTATTTTATCCCACCATTGTTCTACCATGGTAGATTCTAACATAGTTCTTTTTCTTTGGATATTATTCAGTCATAGTACCTTGTCAAGGCGAGCGAGAACTGTGCTCCGCACTCAATCTGCACAACGTTCATGCCGTTGAGCCGCTCGACGTTGTGCGGCACGTTGCACCCCTCACTACCACCGCGGCCGAGCTTTCCGAAGTCTCCGTCGCCCCACGAGAAGACCATGCCTTCGTCGGTGAGTGCCAAGGTCTGGGCGTCACGGCTGCCGCATGCCACTTGAGTCACGCGATGCCCGGCCAAAGCCTTCACCTGCATACAAACAATTAGCCGGTTATATTTTCATCCATGCGAGAGCCTGGACTTGATCAGGACACAGCTGGCACTCATTCAAAACTCATTTTCTCGTTGTCTGCACTAAGTCAAAAGACTTGGTAGTTTGCTTCTTTTCTAGATCTACTATTACAAGTAATTTAAAAAAACTGCAATGGAATCCATCAATGTTGCATTAGAAAAGATTGGAGAAAAAAAAAATAAGATTTAAAATGTGTTCTCTTGAGCATTAGCCTCTCACTGAGCTGTCTAAGCTTTCTAATCTGTGTTGATAACTGATACTAATGTGGATGTGTAACCTTGACAGACAGGCAGTAGCAAGATCCTTCCTTTATCATTTATACTTATCTCTGTCGTATTAAGGTATTTTTAGCCTTAAATCTAGAAAAACTTTGCTATTTTAGATAGGATCACAATACCTGATTTGGTCTCAAAACAAACAAAAATAAGAAAGTCTGAATCCCCGAGCACATCCATCTGCAAATAAGTAGTGTCCAGGTCATACCAGCTTCGGTCGCAGCAGCGTGTTGTTGTCCCCGTGGCCGAGTCGGCCATATTCTCCGAGACCCCAAGTGAAGAGCTCGCCGTTGGAGGAGATCGCGGCGCTGTGAGAGCTGCCGCATGCAATGTCGCGCACGCGTTTCGACTTCAGCGCGTCCACCAGACGTGGCTTGTCCTGGCTGAGTCGGTTGCCATGGCCTGCACAGTAACATATCGTTGTACCCAACGATTCAGCAAGATTTCGGTGCCAGGATCTTCTATCAAACAATGAGGGGACCCTTTGTTATGTGTAAGTATTCAGCATTACTTATTAAAAGAAAGTTGAAAACACTGCAAATTACAATACAGTTTGCTACTAGCAGTGACAGTCAGACTCCAGCCTCTGGACATCTAAATTACACAGTACTCATTGTTCCTAAGAAAGATTCACCAAGCTAATGGCGGAGATCAAAAGAAACTTTGGGAAGTGAATGACCCCCTTTTTGGCCACATACCTAGCTTCCCGTCCTCGCCCTCGCCCCACGAGAAGACCTTCCCATCGAGCGTAAGTGCCATTGCGTGCTTGCCGCCAGAATGCACAGCCACCTTCTTGACGACGTATTGCCCGAGCGAGGTCACCTGCCGCGGCAGCGAGACGTTGTTGCTATGGCCCAGCCCGAGCCTACCGTTGGTCCCCTCGCCGCAAGTGTACAGCTTGCCGTCGGCGGAGACCACGAACAGCGACTTGGAGCCACCTGAGATGTGGATTGGCTTCAGCGACGACAGCGAGTCTGAGTAGATCGGCATCTTCACTTTGGAGCCTTTCAGCCCACCAAGCTGGTCTTTGTCGTTTAAGCCCCAGACGAGGACTTTCGTGTGTATCTCCGGCCGGACTTGGCCCTTTTGTCCGCTAGCGTAGGCACTGGAGTCCTGAAGTGAGGCAAATTCAAGAGAATTTTAATAAATTAAGCTAATGAGTTAATAAAAAAATCGATCCATACAATTGCATCGTCATTCAATGAACTTGCCAAAATTATAAAATTGTAAAACTGTATAGTAACCACCAAACAGTGCAATTCTCTTATTGTGTATAATCCTAAGTTGCTAATAAAACCATTATTATTATTATTATTATTATACAAGCATATTGCATAAGCGCACCTTGATTTCCTCGCTGTCTGACGCCAAGAACGACAAGACAGCTGGCGCCTGATTATCACAAGTCTTCTTTTTTCCGACGATTGTCAATGCATGAACCTTGCAGTCGATGCCTCCGTTCCGGCAATGCTTGATTTGAATCTCGACGCACGGGAAAAACTCTTTGCAGTCAGCGAGCAGCGTGACGATTGTGTCAGTGTTCTGGATGTTGACAGAAGCCAGCTCGTGCAGCGCCGTGAAAGTGGGGCCCCCGTTGACTGTCACCAGCGACGGCGTGTAGCTACTGTCTGCCGGGTCAACCGTCATCTCCAGAGAGTGGATCAGAATGTCGTTGATCATCTCGAGTCGGATCCAATGCTTGCCCACCGAACCATAGCTCTGCCAGCATTTTTCCGAGCCGTCGACCAGATGCAAGCCCCAGCTCTCTTTTGAGGAGACCGTTAATTCTTTTATGCATTTAGACCAGTCGTCGATCAGACCCGAGTTGTGGGCTAACATCGCATCTTGCTTGTAATAACGGCCAGGTTTGCCGGCAAAAACGGACGCTCCTTCTGTGAAACATAGCGTTGCGTTAGAACAGTGATGTACTGCTTCAAGCACAAGGTAAAGCTTTTCAATGAGATTGAATTTACATAATAATCTTAATATTTTCCCTAGCTGAATAACTAATGCCAAGTACTTTTAGTTTCTATATTTTCTCCTCAATTTTAAAACACAGACCGTAGGTCTGACCTAACTTTCAGGACCACCTCAGATTTTTGGTTTTAGAAATTCATTAGTACATTATTAATTAAGTTTTGAGTTTTGATCATAGAAAAACCATTTAATCAAGCCAGACGCTTACAAGTCAATAAAGCTACGCACAAAAAATTATTATCTTCGGATGCGTACCTGGCTCTACGATTCGAGTGAAGTTATGCCGGTGGACCTTCTTGGTGTAGAAGCAGTTCTCGCAGTAGTTGAAGTAGTTGCACGTCTTGCACTTGAATCGTGCCCCGGTGATGGGGTACATCTGACAACCGTCACAGCAGAACCCTTGGTGGCAGCACGGCACCAGCTCCATCTCGCTGATCAGACCAGTCCAGTTGTTTTGCAGCGGGAAGTCCACTGCCAGGTCGCGGCCATTACTGCTGATACCTGCACGCAAGTAACCAATCAAACCATAGGCGATTGAGGTATTGAGAAGGTCACAAACTTTCTCAGCAAGCAAAACCAATTAATTTTCTTTCCAACACCAGGTTTTCAAATAATGAAATAAAGAATGATTAATAACTTTAAAATTTTTTGGTAACACTGTTGTGAATATTTCTTAGCAGAATTAAAATAAAATTTAATTTATTTAAATTCACACTTTCCATAAAGAGGCAGAGTAATCTACGAAACAGAGAATACAGTTTGGTAAGGCAAAACAGTTCAGAGAATCAGTTCAGTTTCAGTTCAGATGTTGAAAGTTGAAACGGTTTTGCTCTGTTTGGATTTGGTTTCCGTCCTACAAAAGGGTCCTGTACGTACTTGTGACTACGCCGATGCTGGCATGGTTCACCGAGCCCCACTTGTACTTGGGGTTCTTGACGGCCGCCTTAACCTTGACCTTGTCGCCAACCTTGATGGGCGGGGGCCCACACGCGGCAGGCGGGAAGCCGAGCAGCTCAACGTGGATGAAACGCACCCAGTATGTGCTACCCTTGTGTTGCCAGTCCACCTGCAAGATCGAGGGCCACGTGGTTATCCAAGTTCAGTTCGTTAGCAACAGATACGACTAGCTGAGAACTGAAAATATGTTTGGATGCAGATAGCTGCTGCAATAGCATACAATTAAATATCGTCTATAGACAGCTGGATCACGTAAGAAAGATAGGAACCTAGTGATGTTACTTTACCTAGCAGGTAAATGTCCAAAGTACATGTCTACTTTTTAGGAGGTTTATAGATTTCAGATCACTGGGTGCATGTTATTAGAGGTGAAATCAGGAAATAATAAGGTAGTGCAGAGAGGAAAAGATGCTAGGGGTTTTAGCAAGGACTAGATACAAATTCATCATGTAACAACACAAGGGGCTTGACAAAGGGACAAAGAAACATCTTGAAATGCTAAATCTTTCCTCGCTTCTGTTTTCAGTTTCAACACACCAATAAGCAAGTTTAGCTCAGAGAAGTCTTAGGTACCTGCACATTGAGATCATGTAGCCCCTCACAGTCGACTTTGATGACCTTCCCAACGTCACCTTCGTGGACTTCCTCGTAGGTCTTGCAGCAGCGCACGAGCATCCCATCAGCGATGCTGTCACGTACGTACATGGCATACTCGTCGTTGCTCAGGAAGTCTGACCTCTGGCTGAACCCACCGCCACCACTGCCGATACTGCCACTGCCTGTGAACAACCCACAATCTTAGCAATCCGAACGTTGGTATGAGATTTTACACAAAATTAATTTTTATCTGAGCAGGGCTTTGAAGGCTTAGCCGGACGGTACTTTAAACAGCTCGCTTGGCTGGTGGATAGTTGGTTTTGAAAAAAGATTCGTCATTGATAGTTTGATTTTTACTTAGTATTTTTACGCCAGCCCTTCATAGTAACCTAAACTGTATAAGAAACCCTCCAAGAACCTCTCACTTCGTATACTTTTAGATCATTTCATTTACAGCGTGAAGACTTACTCTAGAGGGCCATTTTCAAATCAGGTAGTGCAAGTTAAAGACTGCATAGTAGAAGATACTCGTCTCTGATTGGTGACACAATAACCCACCTCCTGCAGCTGACGTGGAAGCAACTGCGTGCTGAGACAGACTCTCGTCGAGGTCGTCAGAGAGCGAGTCCGTATCGGAGAGGCCGTCCAGTGAGGAGGCTGTGTCGGAGCCGGACAGCACCTGGTCTGCATGCTCTAGGAGCCAGCCAACAAGCGTCTCAGGGCTGGGAGGGGCAGCAGCGTCGATGCCTGCACCAATTGAGCTTGTTTTACAAATGCAGTTAAAGATATCTATCGTTAATAAGTAGCCAAGCGTAGGGAGAACTTAAAACCTGTCTTTTCTTGTTTCATTGTGTACTAGGCTAGGCTGGAGCTAGACATGTTGAGGTGGTATAAATTATAGTGCCCAAAATATGTGCTTATACATTTTCCTGTAGTTGTAAATTCCCTTTTTACTCCAACACTTATCCGCCCAAACACTTTAGTAGACTATACTATTTGCCTATGCACTTCAAATACAGGACATCTGTTAATCTGTGTCAATCACAGTTGACTTGTACTATTCACAAAATTACTAAAGCTTGAAAAAGACAGTTCAGATCACATTTCGATAAAATTCTATTTGCACATTTGATTCGCTTGGATTTTATAAAGGAAACCAACTGACACAAGATTGAAACTGTGTTGTCCACTCACCCAGTGTCTTCACAGCGACCTCCACGCTCTTGCGCGCAAAGCCCATGTCCGTGAGCTGCGAGACTAGGGGCGATGAGCAAGGGGGCGATGATGGCCGCGTGCGTCGGCACTTGCTGCCCGGCTTGTTAGTGCCGGGTGACGGCAATGATGCATCGTTGGCCGCTAGGTCGTTGCCTGCCTGAGCGAGCAACGCCGCCTCCGACGAAAGGAACTGCGAGATGTTCAGAGCCGCTATCTGTAAGAAGCACGGGCAAATGCATCATTGTAACTCAGCTGTTTATGTAATTGGCGGAGAGTTTAAGAACCAACAGTTTGTGTATAGGGAAGATAAGAGAATAAATGCAACTTACTTAAGATGAAATTGCTGGTTGTGATAGGTTATAGTTTTGATTGTTTGGGCTATGCTGCCTGGTCTGAAGAAGAAGAAAGTACAAACTATCAGCCACATTACGCACCTGCAACTCCGCCTTGCCGAAGATGGCCTTGAGAGGCGACGGCTGCGTTGCCTTGGCAATGAGCTTCTGCACGAGCAGCGTGTCCTGCACAGACTCTAAGTCCTCGGCCTCGTTGACTGCCTCCAAGGACGTGGACATCTCCAGGGAGTGATGCCTCAGCACACGTCTCAGCAGCGTCTGATGCTTGAATATCACGCTGCCTGCATTGAATGCTGCCAGGCGCAGCTGTTGCAGTCGCAGCAGGCCCATGTTCATCGTGCCTGCAGACGAGAAGAGCGCGGTTAATGACTTGGCTGCGGTTGAGAAGGTCTTCAAACAGGAGTACTGATTAATGATTAATGTTAGGACCAGGAATATGCTTTCTTAAAAATACCTGGGAAATCCAAAATATAATTTTCTTCAGTGGCATTGACAGATTGATTTTTGATACGCATCTACCTCAGATGTAAAATATTTGATGTCTGTCAAATTTGTACTACTTACAAAGTCCCAGGTCTAAACGGAACCAAAGCATTTCCAGTGCACCTGTGGCCAAGTTGCTGAGACTGATAACCTACCCGGCATGGAGCCAGCCTGGCGGAAGCTGTCGCTGTGGTGGTGTGCTGTCAGTGACAGTAGGGCAGCCCAGGTTCCCAGCATGTGTTCTGAGACCAGGGTCTTGTCTAGACTGAACGGAGCTGGTGGCACCAACGACAGACTTGACAGAGAGAGCTTTTTGGTGGTGCCGCTCTCCTGCAGCTGGATCAACTGCAGGACACACATTTTGTGTTAGACGAGCTTCGTTTTCAAGAAAAAATAAGGTAATGAGTGATTCGGGACTGTAAATCATCAGCAGAACTTTAAGTATTTGACTTTAGACATCTTTTAATGATTTTGAAAATTCCTGAAGGCTTCAAGTACTAATTAATATCCCTATTTATTTTCTAAAATGTCAAGTATTGAGCACTGTTATTCTGCTTTCAGGCCAATAAAACTGATGACAGATCTGAAACTGCAATTCTGTATGCCAGACTGAATGGACAGACCTCGGGTCTGTAAAATTTCAGTGAAAAATGGCTTAAAAAGACAAATCTCTGAGCATTGGGCTAAGGATGCAAGTGACCGGCTATGGAGACTGTCTAAATGGCAACGTACCAGCTTCCCATCCTGCTTGAACTGGCAGAGCGTTCCGGTGCCGAGGGAGTCAACAGAAACGAGACCCCCAATTCGTGGGCGTGGGTCTATGCCTCCCACAACGGCCAGCGCGGCCATCACCGACGTTTGCAGATCATACGAATCAAGCTCACTCTCGAGGTCTGTTTCATGTCCCTGATCCAAGGCAAGCAAGCACATACTCTTTTATGTCAAGATTTTTGTTTTTTTCCTTATAAGCTACTTTTTAAAAAGTTTTAATCCTAACTACAAATTTCTGCTGAATTGGTGGACAGAGAAAATGTATAAGAGGAAGGTTTTATTTTGACGCCAAAAATGCCATAACTAAATAGACTAAAATGGGGCTTTGCTGAGACCCAATAACAACCAATGAAAACGGTAATTCCATGCACTCAATGGCCACCGGCTATTGCTTAAGACAGATTTCCATCGGTCACCTATTTGGAACAGATGGAAGGCTGGAGCTCAGCTAAAATTCCCACACAAGACAGCTTAAACTAAAAGAAAAACAAAAGTCTCGTCAACCATGGTGTCTGAAAACCCTTGGTGAATCAGACTCTTGTTGTCTTTGCCAGATGTAACAGACACAGTTCACGTGTTCATGAAAGCAGTACTACCAGAAATTCAAGGATAAAACACTTGCTAACAGAGGACAACAAATACGAAGTACATTTTTTCAATTAACAATGTACCAAATGTTGATAGCTTTAGTGGTTGTTTGATATGTTAAAACAACAAATAAGTTGGCCCACTCACTTGCAGGTTCAGCAATGGCCCATCTGTGAGCAGGTCCCCGGCGATGGCCAGCTTGGAGGCGAGAACGTGGTTAAATGGCTGGTTCCAGGTTGGCAGGGCGTGCAGAGAACGTAGCAGCGCGATGCATTCCTCTGCCACAGAGCTTGAGTGGGAAGCAGTCAGAGAGACTCGCGGGCCTGCACAGGTTTACATATATTAATGTCATTTCACCAATGGTTAAAATTTGTTTTCTTTCGATCCTTTATGTTATTTTTTAACCTGAAAAAAAGTATCTTGGGGTAATCTTTGACTGAAGCAGGGCAAAAAGTAGAGGACAAGTGGTTTGATCTTGGTTTTTTAGATATTTTGGAATGGATAATGTCTTGTCGGAACAAAGTTAAGGGTGCAGTGTTTTTTGGTTTTCTGCCATTTCCACTAGGGTGCTTAAACCAGCAAGCGAATGATGGAAAGGAAGCTAGACTGGAAAAATGTGCAACCGAACCGGGATACGAACCCGGGACCTGCAATTGGGAGGTCCCGGGTTCGTATCCCGGTTCGGTTGCACATTTTTCCAGTCTAGCTTCCTTTCCAAAGTTAAGGGTGTTGATCTCGCCAAAGTTCCTTTCCAAAGTTAAGGGGGACCTCGCTCGAAACCGGGCTATCCGACCACTACGGGCAGTCGATATCACTGAAAACAGCGATTAGCAAGACCGTCACAAACTACACGAGGAGGATAATAACGGAAAATAGAATCAAAGGATTTGAGGAATATCTAGCGGAACAGCATTGGCAAGGAGTGAAGGTGGGCACCTCCACCGACGAAAAATTCAACAATTTCCTTGAGGTATTTCTTACGGCTTATGAGGAAAAATTCCCAAAAAGAACTTATAAAGCGAGGACAAGAAAGCAGAGAGGAAAGTCATGGATGACAGAAGAAATAAAAGAAGTCTGCAAAACTAAGAGGGAAGCATACATGCGTACTAGAAAAGCAGGTGGCAAGAAACACGAAAAGGAACTTCGAAGATTGAAAAGGAAAGTGCAACGCCTCGTACGAAGAAGCAAAAGAATCAGGAACGACAAAATCATCAAGAAGGCCAGCAACAAAAGCAGGGCCTCGTGGGATCTAATCCATGAATGCTTGGGGAGGAAGAAACGTACAGATATCCGTAGGGATATGAAAATAATTACAGAAAACAGAACAATAACAGATGGGAAGGAAATAGCGAACGCGTTTAACGAGTACTTCACGACAGTGGCGATAAGAACGAACAAAGACTCCACCAACAAAGTAGAAGAGTGTCTGCAGAAACTACAAAACCTCCCGAGGCCAGTGAATGCAATTCTACTGGAACCTACCACGGAAAGGGAAATAATTGACATCATCAAAGACCTTAAAGAAAAGAAATCAACTGGATGGGATGACATTCAATGCAAGATAATCAAACGCGTTCGATTCCAGATCGCCGGACCGCTCGCAGACATATGCAACCACTCGCTATCAACAGGGGAGTTCCCTTCACTAGCGAAATGGTCAGTGGTGAAGCCAATTTTCAAAAATAAAGGAGCAAGCACCGACATGGGGAACTACCGGCCAATATCGCTTCTCACCAATTTCGCCAAGGTGCAAGAAAAAATATTTCTAATAAGAATTAATAAATATCTGGCGGAAAACAACGTAATATGTAAGAGCCAACACGGCTTCCAAAAAGGACTCTCCACAAATACGGCAATATACGCAATGGTGAACCAAGTCACCAAGGCGCTAGAAAAAAAGTCACAAATAAGCGCGATAATGTGCGACCTTACAAAGGCCTTCGACACAATAAACCATCAAGTACTAATTGGAAAACTAAAACATTACGGAATCCAAGGTAAGGCTAGCGAGTGGATACAATCGTACCTCTCGGATAGGATGCAAGCAGTGGAAATAAACACACATAGCGGAAGTATAGCGTCGAACTGGGAGCCGATATCTACCGGACTGCCGCAAGGGTCACTGCTCGCTCCAGTATTATTCAGTATCTACATCAATGACCTCCCTAACAATATCAACAATGAATTCGCCGACACGATCTTATTTGCGGATGACACGAGCCTCCTCGTCACTGCCAAAAACGAAGAGATGTTAGTGGAAAACATCGCAAGATCTTTATCTGATATTGAAGAATGGTTCGGGCCAAATAAGATGAAGCTGAACAACGACAAGACAAACATTATCGTCTTTAAAGGACGAGGGAAATCTAAGATCGAAGAAGTAGGAAACACAAGGAAAATAGTGTGTTCAAGCACATTCCTCGGCTTACAAATTAGCCACGACCTCAAATGGAAAGAGCATACGGCGAAGCTTAAGAAGAGACTGAACACAGCATGCTTTGGCTTAAAAATCCTAGCAAAGGAACTGAATCTGCCGGCACGGAAAGTTGCTTTCCATGCGAACGTACAATCACTGATACAATATGGCATACTGTGCTGGGGTGGTGGCACAGAGGCGAGAAGCATTTTTGTATCACAGAAACAAGCGGTCCGAACAATAGCAAGAATGAAGAAACGGGACTCCTGCAGGAAGATCTTCAAGGAACTAAGCATCCTGACGGTGACATCACTATACATATTAGAAGTGCTGTTATTTGTAATCGACAACCCTGAAACCTTCACGAAGACGCAAGAAGTCCACGATAAAAATACAAGAAATAAAGAAATCAGGACATCCGAAAATGTAAAACTAAAAATATCAAGACAAAACGCCTCATACGCGGGGGCAGCCCTCTACAACAGCCTGCCGAGGTGTCTGAAGGAAAAGTCGGGTGATAGAGATAATTTTAAAAATATGACGAAACGTTTTTTAATTGATAACTGTTTTTACGACTTAGACGAATATAGGAACAGGAAAAAATGTGACTGTATAAAATGTAGATAATATAATATAAAGCGAAGGAACCTGTACATTTAACAAAACAGACGAATTTCTATACTCACAAGTGTATTTTTTAGACTATACCTTGAACTAAGGAGTGTGTACCTAATATCTATGTATATTGTACAATGAAATAAATATATTATTGAATTGAATTGAATCTCTGTGGATCCTGAGGTGTTGGTGCTGATTGACGTACCTTGGATCGAGGTGGAGGGTCGTGTTGCCGGCTCCTGACAGTTGAGGCTCGGGTCCAATGGACAGAGCAGCGCAGTGCAGCCAAGCAAATGGAACAGCCGCTCTAAAAGAGAAGTCCGCTCCGCAGGACTCGCGTCCCAGTGCGGCAAGATTGCTTGCAGCAGTCGCAGTGCCAAGATCTGGAAAGATCAGCACATTTCAACAATCTGCTATGAAAAGTCACGTTTCGTACTAGCAGTAGATCTAACAAAGAGTTTTGCTCCATGAAATCCTGTCAACACAAGAGTTCAACACTGCCGTAATGTAATCCAATGAACCTGAGAACACACATTAGTAGCCAAAAGCAATGAAAAATTGTATGCTTTAAGTGCTGTGTTCCTGAGATTGTGCCTGGCTTCCTGGAAATAGATATACTTAGATAGATATCCTGTCTTGCCTCATGGTGTCGCAATGTAATGGACAGAAATTTGTATCTTTGATACATAAATCATCCTGGTAATATGCTGGGATTTTTAAGCAAGTACTATCTGCTCAAGACATTTACAATTCTGAAGGTAGGAAAAGTAAAACATACCTGCTTAGGGAGGGTGACTACAAGATTGCGATCTTCTCCAGCCACAATTGCCAAGAGCAGGTAGATCCAGGGCATGGTGCAGAGCGCCTTGCAGATAGCCGGGGAGGATGCAATGGATCGCACAAAGCCCAGGTTTGCCCACTCCTGGTGGTGGCTGATGGCCAGCGCTTGTGCCTGGCAGCCGGGCTCCTGGCGCTTGTACGCCAGCAGAGTGATGCTTCGGAGAAGGGACGAGAAGATACGCGTGGACGAGCCTTGGATCTGGTCGGCTTTCACGCCGCAACAGATGGAGAGCGTCTTCAGGAGGGTCACCGACGCTTGCTTTAGGAGTTTGGTCGGGTGGACTTCTTTGGATGGCCGCTTGGAAGCTGAAATGTAGTTGAGGTTACAATTTGCATCTGTGGGATGAACATCTTTTGACAATCACGCGCAAACCAGAATAGTGGTTTAGTGAGAAAAGCCTCGTAAAACGCTTGTGTGGCAAACGTTTTTCTCCAAAATTGACCAGACATTTTTCAAATTAAAGTAAAAGATTTCCAATTAGAAATTAAATAATAAATTTAAAAAATGTATTTAACTTAAATTTCAGGCAGAATTTTTTTAGACTTATCTGACTGTCTTCAACAATTCTGTTTCAAAGTTATTATGCCACAAAAAAAAAACATGCTCAAAATGTTAACACACCTTAAAAAAAAAAAAAAAAAATTTTTAATGCACAAAAAAAAAAGTGATAGTGTATAAATTACAAATAGAATGAACGAGTTGACTCACTGAGCAGTTTTGCAGCCTCTTCATTAGTGTCGGACTCCGCTTCTGATTCGGTTGGCGTCGGTGGGTCTGCCAGTTTCAAGTCGTACTTTCCCTCCTTGCCCATACGGTATGAGTTAGTAGAGCCATTGTCCCACTGCACACGGATCCACCCGTCGTCTCCCAGCTCACCAATTATCCGGCCTGCACAAAACCAAATGTTAAAGAAAAGACTGCACAGGTAAGATACAAATTTTAATAAAAAACATTTCACAAAAAATGTGTGATATGTTAAGTCGACCCACAATTAACTTGATTGAAAGTGAAAGGCACGAGATGCAAGACAAAAGAAATTCTACCATTAGTTTCAAATGAGATTACACCTAAAAATCTCAAGCAACAATTAGTGCTTAGGGCCGCAAGGCTTGGATATAAGGGTTCACAATTCAAAGTTCCAAAATTTAAAATGAACTTTAACAAAACTTTTAAAAAATTAACGAAAGACAAATTTTGAAACATTTTAAAAATTTTGGTAAAATGGATTTTTATTTGTTTTTTATTTTATTGTATATAATGTATATATATATACTTTTTTTTGCTTATTTACTACAATTTTCATTTTGCAATAGACAAATTGACCGTACCTCACATGTGCTAAATTGACATACTGTTAGCGAAACCTAACCTAAACTAACCTAACCTTTACCAGACATAATCCCTAACGTATTGACTGCAACATACCTTCTCCCGGCGGAGGACCATCCTGATCGCCCCACTTCCAGTCCACACCACGTACGACTCTCGTGCATACTTTCATGGCCTGCGCAAGTTCAGGGCCGCTCAGTGCCACGCTAGGGGGCGGTGTCTTGTGCGTTGCATCTTCTAGCACAGCATACACCTCCTTGGGTTTCTCATCCACAGCACTGCAACCAAACTCGGGGCCTGGAAAAAGGCGATCGGCGAATCAGAGGCATGGTGATTAAACACATATGTAAATTGATTTCCTGGGTCAAAGATTTACAAATTAAAATTCTGTTTCTTATTCTGAACCCGTGGACAAACCACAAGCTCACCCATGACTCAAGAAAAATGGAAAGCTAGCCATTTGACTCAGAGATTGTTCAATAAGAATGCCATCATGACATTACTCAGAAATTATGTTTGGTTGGAGTCAATTTACTTCTGCAGCTAAAGCATGAGCACGAGTGGTTATGGGCATGAGTGTGATGATTTAAAGATTGAAAAAATTATTTGCGGTGGGGGAAATCACTTTATGGACTGCAAATAGAGAAATACAGTTTTAGGACACTTGCAAAAGAAGTTAAATATGTTTGAAGCAAATAAACGCAGGATCAAATTTCAGATTCATATCAGATCAGTGATAATTTTAAAAAGATTGCTCACCGATTTGTTTCAGTAGGGTTTGGGTAAGTGCCAAAACGCCGGAACTGACAATCAGGCTGACCTCGTTGCCGTGGTGGTTGTTGGTAAGCATGCCCAATATAGAGAGAAGAAATCTGAAAGACAGAACACTTCTAATAAAGGTATGCTAAAAGTCAACAACTGAAAATTGGAAATTTCATTAGAATGTGCCAGGGTTTTGTAACTGGATCCTCAATTTAGATGGACACATTCACGTACCGTGCCCATGGCATTTTCCTCAGCCAGCTGTAGGTGCCTTGGTTGAGTGAACCTTTGCCTTTCAGCAACATCTGAGACTTCTTCGGGGGTTCCGCCAACAGAATGTGTTCTCGGAGAGTTTGCACTGCCCACGACGTGATTTTCGATTGTGCCGTTAATACCTCCACTTTTTGGTAAGGCCTTACGGTCTGGATGTTTTCAAGGCAGTATCCTAGGTCTTGCCTGCAAAAATATGACAGCCTAGTTTAGAAGATGTCACCAAGCGTACATTCACTCTTAAATTAAGTGCATTTTGGTCAAACAATCTCAACAAAAAACAAATATCCAACATGATTTTTGGTTTTGGTTTTTTTGATTGGTTTCTCAGCTAGCAAATATATAAGGGGAGCAAATCTGGAAAAATGTATCCCGAACCGAATCAAAGCAAACCGAACAGTATTGGTCAATTGAACTTTTTTTCAGCGTTGCTCTCCTTCCAAACAAACAACAAATATTCAAACCTTACCGGTTAAAATTCTTCTTGTGTGCGACTCCCAGCCACCCGTTCAGCAGAGTATATTTAACAGACGGAATCAAATGATCTCTCTTTAGCAATTGGAACATCATTTCGATGCCCTGTATCCTGATCTTGGAGCGCTGCACCTGGCAATAAAGCGCCTTCTTCAGTGTCTCCACATCGACGGCGTCGTCGCCAGTGACAAACTCAACGATTGACTTCGTAAGCTTGACAGGATCGGCACAAGCGGCCACAGCGTTGTGCTTCTCAGCGATCTGCAAGAGAGCACCAGTGGTGGTGTCGTCCCAGCACTCGGCTTCATCTTCTACGCCTTCGTCTTTCTTCTCCTCGATCCACGCTTCGGCCTCATCATCGCTTGGCTTGCAGCGCACTTCGCCACCTTGACTCTGAGGAAAGAGGAATGAAGAGGGCTTTTGGTAGGCATATCTCTGCTAGGAAAAGCTGAACTTCGGCCTAGCTTGTTGATCTCTCAGGAGAACGTAATGGGATATGTTCTGGTTACCTGTATACTGGCATTGAAGAGGTCTTCGGGTTTAGCGCAGGGTAAATGTTTTCTTGCCCGCAATTCGGCGATGATTTTCTTCACAGTCTTCTTCCACCGTGGAACTGTGTGAAGATGCTGGAGACGATGGAACCCGTTCACTTCGTGACTTGTTGCCGCACAAATCTCGTGCAACAAAAATCTAGAGTGAAATAAGTTTCAAGTTTACATGACAAATAGAAGCTGCACTTCACGATAATACGCAGAGAACTTTTGCACGTTTATTCAAGCTAATTGCTGAACAAGAATAAACTGGTAAGCTACACACTAATGACACATTGACCAAGCATTTAGGAAAACCCACCGGCACTTCTCCAAGACTGGCATGCAGACTTCTTTGTACGATCGGTTCATCTCTTGCCGCATTTTAATGAGATGCCATTTCGTGTAGTGCACCGTGCGCATGATTTCCGTCAGCTGCTTGGGAATCTTGACGTGGACACCACAACCGTCGATCTCTGTGGAAGAAGCGAACTCCGTTCAGGACAGTTTTAAATGAACATAAAGCTGCCTTTTTTCTTACAGGGGACTTTGATAATTCAAGCTGCAAGCAAGTAGGCTTGTACTCAACAACTACTCAACTTAACTCAACTCAACAGCTTGTACTACGCACCTTGGTCTAGCAGAGCAATGACTTGTGATCCCATTCCGAGGTGCTTGATCAGAATAGCAAGCAAATATCTTCCGCTCTCTTCAATTGGATGATCCATACCAAAGTCACCGTGGGTCATGTAATGGTGTGACTTCAAGTGCCGCTCGTAAATGCCGATAAAGGCTTGAACGTAGATATCCTAAAAAAGTATTAGAGAAATGTTGAGCTTTAGTAGTTTGCTAAAGATTGAAAGCATGTCTGGTTGACATGAAAGTGCAGTTCAAACTGGAAAGCAGATTGCAAAGTTACCGTGGGCCTGTTTTCTGCCAGGGCATGTAGGAAAGGGGTGACGCGATCGAGCAGCCCTTTGGGCATGCCCTCATTGATGCTGGGCACGGTTGGCTCCGTGGGCGTGTTGCCGGCTGTCGAGTTGGTACTCCGTGCCTCGTCTTTTTCCTCCTCATAAGGGTTTGGTGGTTGGAGCACCTGCAAACATAATATTTGGTGAGTGTGGTGGATGTGGTTTGCAATAATATCATTATCCTTGATGATAGCCAAATATACAACCAGTCACTTCAGCCAGGTTTCTATAGAAAAATTTCTCAATTTTATTTTAGAAGCAATTAAGTACAAAAACTAGGGGCTGCGTACGCAACGGGTGGACTACTATTAATAATAATTATAAGGTATTTATTCCCACAATTAATCATCACAATGATATTGGGAAAGTAAAAAAAATTATAATTGATAATAATTCAAATTTTACAAATTGTAACAAATAGTTACATTTAGATTTAACATTACAACAGTAAATATTGAAAATGTTTGCCGTTTCTTCTGGAGACTATCTCTTTTTTGGAATTGGAGTCTTCAATCCAGATTTCCTGGGTTTGTATGTGAGTTGAATTGGAATTTGCTTTAATAATATTTCGGCCCAACTTTGCTTTGTTTTTTGGCATTTCTTATTAGATTTCTGGCATGAAGATTTTTAGCTTTATCAACTTCCCTTCTGAAATGTTTTCTCTTTTCTTTATAATTGTCTTCTAAACCAATTTTCCAGCTAATTTTTTATTCGTATAGTACTCGATCAATTCCTTTCCTAGCTCTCGTAAGTGTGGAGTGTACCAGGGCTTAGGATAAGATGTATCTTTCATTACTTTTTACTTTTTTTAATGGGAACGCATCATTGAAAACTCGGAGAAAAACTTTGAAAACTCATTAAACATGTCGTTCACTGAGCAGCAGTCATTAACTGAATCCCAATTAGTCCGACTCATTATGATTTCGAACAGCTTTATGTTAATTTCATTAATGATTCTCTTCATCCCTTGTTTAGCTGGGACCTTATTTGCATTTTCCCTAATGGATAGTGTTATGAAGTGGTGATCTGAAAGCCCTAGGTCAACCACCTTTGCAGTTATATTTGAATTGATATTAACTTTAGTGAACACATTATCAATGCAAGTACTTGATGAGTGTGTATTCCTCGTTGCTTCATGAATTAACCTACTGAGGCCACATGACACAGAAAGATCCGTTAAAGTCACAACGTCATTACTCATTACCTAATTAACATTAATTTTGTTTTATTTAATTAATTTGTATTGTTTTCATTAAACATTTGTGCAAAGCAGGCAAAAGACAAAAAGTTTATGTAAAACTAAAAAGTGGTTGTATGTCCATGATTTTCATGGAAAAAATACAAAATGTATCAACGACCCATTGAATATCTTAGTACCTGTAGTCCACCTTGCAGGAACTGGGCGTCCAGCCAGCCCTTGGCATGTTCCTCAGCAGGCTGCGTCGCAGTGCTCTGGTACAACCAGTGAGCATGCAAGCCAAGAAGGTAGGCCAAGTTGCGTTCGGTGTCTAGCAGCGGTGAGCTTACACAACCTGCAATCGAAAAGACAAGTGATTAGTCCCCGGTGTTCCCTTAGAGTAGCATGATTAGTTGGGTATTAAAAGCTTTAGTGATCATCATTGTCATTGGTTTCATCCACTTCTACACCGGAACAAGAAAAGTTTTGAAAAATAGAGGCCTGGGTTACACTAGCACCAGATATGTACCAGAGCATAAAAATGATTTAAGATATTTCAGAAAAAATCAAATCAAATCAAACTTCAAATATTTGTGTTACATGGAAATATCTTCAAATTTGTGTCAATGCTTTAACGCAGTCAGCGCCTGTCTATGCTGTTTGCCATGCAAACCCCGAGGCATTTACCCGAGGCATAACTTAATATCAACACAGACATTTCTGAAAATAAATCTCAACAAGTGTTTAAATTCCACACAACATGGTAAAAAAATCCTCTTGGGTAATTTGATCAAATGAACCTCGTTATTTTTTATCTTGCCAATTCAAGAAAATGGTTCTTGTGCACATACCATGGTCTGGTACGACGACTGCCTCCTGCTCCGGCACCATGTAGTGGCCGACGAGGAACCGCTGCATTGTTTCGCGTGCAGATGGGGAATGTGCCGCCGCCGTAAACGCTTGCGTTGCGTCTCGTCCCGCAAACCGCTCCAACAGCTCACTGCCGCACGGAGCCTCCAGCCTACGTTTTACAAAGACGTTTGAAGTTTAGTAGTTCAATCAAAAGATAGGCCAAAGCACAGGATGGCTTAGGCATATTTTTGTGGCAGTAAATAATGCATTAGTACATCAGAAACAGTAGCCAAATCGTGAATGTTAAGGTAGCCGAAAATTGGCAGTCATAGTGGTGCATATCGCCAAGTAAATGTGACGAGAGCCAATTCAATACGGCTCAAAATGCAAGGTTTTCCTGATTAAAGAAAGTGATCTCACTTGAAGTCTTGCACGTCGTAGACCTTCTTGTTGATGACGATCCATAGCCCACCGTCCCTGTTGTGATTCTCAAGGTCAGCCCGGCGAATCAACGGCAGGTCTTCAGCGGACTTCTCGCTCGGAGCAGACACCTGTGGGGTCACGATTCCTGGCCAAGACAAGTCCTCAGCATCCTCCCGGTCAATGCCTGGAGACAGCCGATTGAACTTGTCCAGCGCATCCAGCAGCGGGTCCAGTAGGTTCACCCAGTCCACTTGATTCAAGAGCAGCGGAGCCTCGAGTTGCAACAGCACAAGGCAGATGACGATCTCCGGCAGCAGAATGTCGATGACGTCGGAACGCAGCACCGAAGAGACCAGAGAGAAGTGTTTCCGTCCACCAGCCGCGATCCCGGTGGCAATTGGCAAGATCTCCATGACGTGGTTGCACAGCAGGTAGATGTACTTGCGCAGCAGACACTCCGAACCCAAGACCTCTTCTTGCTGTGAGTTTGCCGCCTTCACCTCGTAGCACTTGGAGTAGATCTGTGCAATGAGCAGCCGCTGGAAGCGCAGGAGCAGGTTTAGGCTGGGCGAACGGTCAAGCCTCTCTCGTTCCTGCCAGTCATTCCTGCCATTGGCTTGCACTTCCTGCAGCTTGCCCTGTGTGGAGGCCGAACCATCTCGAAGCAGCAACTTGACAAGGTGGAGTAGCGGCACCGAGGACCCATGCTTTTCATGCAACGCCGCATCTTTGGTGCGCTTGGACTCGGTCTCAGGGGGGGCTTCGCCATCTCGGTCCTCAGCCTTGCCGATCTCGCCGCGGAGGGCTGCAGTGAGGGCTGTCTCCAGACCACCGTCTGCCATCAGGCTCGAGACAAGCAGGTCAGTCATGAACCTGCAACGAAGATTGGGGAACAAAGTTAGAATCAAACAACCGAACCAGTGCTAAATAACCAAACACAACTGACAGGGTACATAAAAAACTACTGACAATCAGATTTACCAAACCTTATGATGGTTTTTAGACTCATGTCTACTTGATTTATCCTTAGCACTAGTTTTAACAAAAACTATTTGAAATGGGTTTTGAATGCTAATTAAATGACAACTTAATTTCCCTTAGTCAACCAAACCTTAGTCAGCAAAATAGGACACAATCTTGATCGTGTTAAGAGCATATAGAGACAGCTTTCCGTTCCTCACTGCCTGTCTGTCGTCAAACCAGTCTGCCCTCATGCACCAAAACGATCCAACGTACCTGTGCCCGGCGCCGATGGCTGCAGGGTTGACGCCGGCAGCGGGTAGCAACGCAGAAAGCGTCTTGGCACGTTCGTCTGCCGTTGGCAACAGCACACTCCAACCGGCCTGGAGTGTGGCCTGCGCGGCAGCTTGGATCGAGTCCAGAACCCCGGCATTGCTGGCCAGGTCGATTACCTGCTGCTTCAGACTGAACAGCAAGCTACTAGACGGGCCCAGTCCCACGGTCTTGGCATCCAGTGAGTGGCTTATCAACGCGTGCAGTTGTAGTCGTAAGAGGTTGAGGCAGGCCACCGCCATGCACTCTTTATCCTGCGAGAGGGAGAGGAAGTATTTTAGAAACATTTTCACGATTTTCTGCTTGAGCTGACATGGGAATAACAATGAATTACTTCCCTCGGGATTTTAGCTCGGCTGTTTTAGGGCAGTGCATTTAAATGACAAAAACATATGTTCAGAGATGTCCGTCTTGCACCATCAGAATGACCCGGACAATATCTCCAAAATAGGTTAGAACATGTTTTTTATTGAAAATTAGGCTGTGATATTAGCCAGTTTACAAGGCTTACATTATTTTTCATTAAATCAAATGGTGACAACTATCGCTTGGAATTGGTTGTCCAAACCACTAATATTCTATCTGGATTAAATTGTCTAAACCAGTTCCCCGGTGATTACCTGAGATGGCGGCCAGTCCCCATGGCCCCCTACGCCCTTGCAAACGAGGCCCAGCAGCTGGTCGAGCATGGCAAACGTCTCCTCGCACACGTCCACAACGAACGCCACGCGCAGGTTGACACTCCAACTGCTCGAGCTGCTCCACGCAAAGCTCTGCGTGGGACCGCACGCGATTCCAATCACGACCTTGCCGCGCAGCGAGGTGATCGCGATCGGCTCACACACTGTCCCGCATGAGGACTCGCCCACCTAGTAGACGAGAAATCAGCTGGCATTGCGTGTCTGTGCTTGACAGGGCGGCACTGCATTGCAGGACACTCTCATTCCCAGTGTCGGAAATATAGCCGTAACGTTAAGCAGAAGCGCGATCTTTAACAAATGTCTCGAGTTTTGTTTACTCCTCGATCGACTTCTAGGAAAGATTACTTTCTAGTCTTTTGCAAGGTACCCAACAAAATACTTTTCACTAACAGGTATTGTAAATTTCTAATGAAAGGAGTTTGAGAGCTGTTGAACCAGAAGGATGTATTATGATTTAAGTTAATTGACCAACAGCATGGCTTAAAAATCTACCATTGAATCTAGAGAGCAATGCGTACCTGGGCATAGTCGTTACGCCCCCACCCGAAAACCTCCCCCTCGTCAGTGATGGCCAGTACGTGGATGGATCCGACGGCGAGGTCGACAATGTGCTTGCCGCGAAGGGACTCGATGAGCTTCGGGAATCGAACATGCTCCTCGGATGCCTGGCCAAGGCGGAACGTGTCTCCCTTGCCCCAAGAGTACACGTCGCCCGACTTGGAGAGCGCGATGCTAAACTGCGCGCCGCAGTACACCTTGGCAATCTCCACGTCCTGCAGCTTCTCGACAAGTTTTGGCGTCTTGGACCCTGTGTAGGAAGGTCATGTGATATTGGGATGGCACGGTATGCACACGGGGAGAAAAATAACTGCCAGGTGATGGTTACCTTACTTAACATATTTTGTTGTCAGTTCTTATCGAAAATACCACTGAAGGCCACATCAGAGGTAAGCAGATAGAGAGAAGTCTCATATTTTAGCATTACATGGGAGATGAATTTATAAGTGGAATGAATAACTAATGTTAATGTAGTATATATTTAAGTCTGTCTCTAGCCTAGCTACTCTAGCGATTGTTAATAAATTAAACCATGCCATTTATGTAGCAAATGCATGCAAAGATGTATATTTCTAAACGTTAACAAGGTATTCATTTAACCATCAGATCTCATTACAATCTAATTTAGTAGTTCATGGCTAAACAGGAAAGTTTTACAGATCTGTCAAATGATGGGTGATTTCTTTAAGGCACGCTGCATGCCCCGTGTACATCATAAAACTGTGAAATGCCAAAGCAACGCACCGTCTGATCCTCCGCGACCGAGCTTGCCGTAGTCTCCATCGCCCCACGAGAAGACAAGTCCTGTGTCGGTGACAGCCAACGTCTGAGCGTCTCCGCTGCCGCATGCGACGTGCACCACGCAATGACCCTTCAGACCCGCGACCAGCGTGGGAACGTTTAGGTCATCACTCGACCCATGCCCCAGCCTGTCGCAAGCAAAGTCATTAATACATCGCATCTGTGGGTATCCAAACGACTGGCATGTTGCAAGGAGGCCAACTCTCAGGCTCAATCTTGGTTGCAGATTGCTGTGATTTTCAAGTGCTGGGATATTTCATTAATCGAAATGGCACGACTGTCATCTGACTCCGTCATTACTGATTTGCGGCTGGTTTAGACAAATCTTACCGACTATTAATTGCAATGCACAGCAAATTTCCTGAGTGTGTCACAGTTGACTTTAATCCCCTCTAATGTGGTGGTAAGATCTGTATTTCCACTGCCCAACATCTCTGTACATGACTAAATATTTACACATTCATCTTGGGGAACCTAATTCCTCCACTCTACCAACACATGGACGTTAGATCAGCAAAACAAAAACAGGCATTTTTTGTAAATTATTATGAACACTATAACAGTCTCCAAACGGGGACTTGAACCCCGATCTCCACCTATCGCTGGTGTTGCTCTAACCCATTGAGCTACTTGAACACTGGCTTTTTGAGACGATTTTAGTGTATTTGATGAGAATGACGAATCTCCGAGGAGTAGAACCAAGAGGCTGCGAATTCTCACAGTCACTCCAATTCTAGTGACGCTGTACCACGTCACAACCTGTCAATCTCGAGTAACTCCAATTTGACGTTGGATGCATTGTATGTAGATGAAATTTGGTCGCAATCGCAGTGAGGCCAAGGTTTGATTCCACCAACAAAACAATCAAACGCCGGCAACAATTAACTTGCCTGCCGTAGTTCCCGCGGCCCCACGTGTAGAGGTCACCGCTTGACGACACTGCGGCCGAGTAGCTGCTGCCGCAAGACACTTGCACGATGGCCTTGCCGACGAGCATCTGCACGAGAGCGGGCGTCTCACGCGCATTGTTGTCTCCATGGCCGAGGCGTCCGCCGTCGCCGCTGCCCCACGAGTAGACGTTGCCGTCCGAAGTCACAGCCATGTAGTGCTTGCCATCAGCATGAGACACCAGCGTGGTCACTTCCTTGTCGTTGAAGCCCTCCACTTGTTGTGGGCACTGAAACAAGCGAGGTCATGGCACATCTTGTGTTTTATTCTAGGTGCAAGTGGGTTGGAGCAATGACTTTAGGAGATGCAATATGAAATATGAATTTCTAGAAGAAATATGCATGCATAATAGATAGCACAGAAAGTTGTAAGCCAATTTTTAATAGGTGCAGTAAATTGAGTAGTTTTTCTGTTTGTTTTGTGATAAGATTCTCTTCCAAGGGATATTGCAAAAGTTTGGAAAGCATTACAGTCACAATCACAGAATTAAACTCAGCAGCTAAATAAAAAAAAAATAGGTAGAATAGAACCAATTATGTAAGCGACATAAACAAATCAACTCGCCCGCCAATAGTTGTGCTACGACATTTCTGAGGTCCAGTGTTCTCACAGAAAGGTAACTGCAAAGCAATGACAAAACAGCAGCGACCCTCTAACCTGTGTCTCGGAGCTGTAGTACACGACGAAGACTTTGCCAGTGTGCGTGAGTATGAGCAGACAGCGTTCAGCGCAGACAATCTGCACGACGCCAAGCTCTCCAATGGCCTCGCAGCTCTGAGGAGCGAGGACGGGCGCCTCTGTTATCCGTGTCCATGCCAGCCACCCCCAGGCAAGCACCTCCTGGTATTGACCGGGGCTCTGCAAGGCAATACACAAGATAGTCAGCGCTTGAGTTCAGCAATCAGTCAGTCGAAAGAGACCGGTTTGTAGATGGACCGTTATTAACGTTAACTAACAACTGCATTTATAGTTGTTGTCCAGTTTCTGCATTTCTGACAAATTCACGATTGGAAAGCTTACCAGAAATAGTTTGCCCTGAAAATATTGACCTACCTGAATTGAAAGCTATGTTTGCAAAAAATATCTACATTTTCTATACCAAATGTGCATCACCTATTGTTCGTTTATCTACCCTCTGATTCTTTCCTTGCGAGAAGGACCTGATCCAGCTCACCTTGACGAACGTTGCTGGAGGAGCGTACGGCGCAGCCAGTCTGTCAAGGTGCGACATTATAAGCACGGCAGCTTGTTTCAAGTCGACAGGCACCAAGTCGTCGGTTGGAAGTCGCAAGTACCGTAAGAACAACTCAGTTGGGCTCACCTATGCAAAGTGAGAGTGTGTTATTGTATGGACCTTCACAATGCTTCTTATTCACAATTTTAGGATCTACGTGAAATTAATATATACAAAAAAAAATGTTGATCGATTTTTCAGTCAATACTATGAGACAGGTTCGAAGGGTCTCTTGGTCTGGTTTTACTCATTTGCTCAACTTGCCGTCAAGCTATACACATAAATTAAACTGAGCCTGTTAAGAGCATAGAGCAGAAAACAGTTTTATAGTTCTTCTAAGAAAGTCTTGGTTGTTTTGGAGTAGTGTGCCACTATTTGAGAGAAAAATTAATTTACTATTAAAAAAAAAATGTATCGCACCCAAACAACTGAAGTTAACAATGGCATACTTGGGTCAAGATTAGGGTTGCCGCTGGGTACAAAATTGTAATCATGATTTATTTAATTTTTTTTTTTGCAATTTTTTAAGATTTGGAAGTATTTACCAAGCACCATTTCAGTACCCCTCGCACATCTCCAGTGAAAAGTTTCCTACTCACGATGACCGGCGTGCCGTCGTCCCTGGAAATGTTCTGCGCACGCGCCTTGTTGTATGGCACGCGATCGAATCGCTTGAGCAGCGGCACGAGTGGAGCACTTGTTCCCGAAGAGATGACTCGGTTGTCCGCCTGATACTTGCCGCGATCCCACAGATGAAGCAGCAGCAGCACTGCGTCCAGCAGGTTGCCGAGGGCACCGCGCTGCATAGCCAGCTCCAGGAGCAAGCAGAGTGCGGTGTGCTGGTCGGCTACCGGCACCTGGCCCCAGCTGCTGCCGGCATTGTCGCTGCTGCCGGGCAGAGGAGGCGTGACGTTCACTCGAGAGGTATTAAACAACTGTTGTGTTAGAGGTGACATAGATTTGACTGGCGATTCATTTTAATTAGACGTAGTGTTGGTAATCAGTGATTTGGGTACAGGTTTACATGGTATGTGACTGAAGATCACTGTCGAAAGTCATGGATTCTGATGAAAATTGATGTTATTGAAATTGTAATACTTAGGAAGACTTAAGTAGTGTTTCTAAATAGTATCTATTTGAAAAGAAAACAGAGTGTAATTTAACACAGCACTGTGCTGAAATAATTTTACCTAAAGAACTTCAAAAATGATTTTTTTTTAATTTGGTAATTGCAAAAAAACTTTTTTTTCTCAAACAATTAATTTTTCAACAGTCTAGTGTATGTCTAGTGTATGTCTAGTGTATGTCTAGTATGTCTAGTGTTTTTTTTTTTTTTTTTAGAAAATACGTTACCCAAGGACAACTTGACGAAGAAATTTTGCTGCTCTCTCAACGACTTCCATCCACACGGGTGATACTCCGGAGTCGTCGAAGAGTGTGGCTTCTGGAAGTGACTGCATCGCTTCCAGGGATTCGTTCAGAAGCTCGCTACAAAGATCGGCATCTTCGCCGGATCTCCATGCCCGTCTCAGGAATGCAAACGAGAAGTTCAAGGCTGTTCTACAGCCCACTCTTGCAAGGTAGTTTACTTTATCGGTTGTCTTCAAACTTCGATTGTCACGGACAGACACTACTAACGTGTTTTTAGCCGGGGTTTTGCTGTTTTCTGAGTGCAAATGTCGTCCGAGGGCATCAAAGAATCTCTGCGCCACTAATAATCTTTGTCGTAATCGACAAGAAGAAAGAGTGGTACCGGCTGCTTCGTGACAGAGCAATTTCTGTTCGAACTTGAGTGATGTCAGACAAGCATTTAGCTGAGAGTTTGCTGAAATTACACAAAAAATAATTGTAAGCAAAGTTGCATTTTTAGCTCCAATCTGAAATTCTTAGTTCTCTAAAGGCTAGACCCTCAAATCAGAGTTTTATGTTAAACAGGATTTAGAAGATGAACAGCCAATCACTGATGGTGTTTACAGATTTTCAGGGGTTGTTGCCATGGTGATAACAACTTTACCCAACATTTTTGGGATCAAACTGAAACTCTGCACTGTGGATCCGGCCTAAGCTGTCCATAATCTAGTACTAACAATACGATTCAAAGATTTTTACCAATGTCAATACTCAACGCCTACAACACAAACAATTCCTGCAATCGTTGCAATTGGTGGCAATGATCAACATGAACATCAAGCAAAATTGCAAAATAGCCCCAAAGGAACAGCTCAATCAATTAATATTGAATATAAAATATCATTAAGCACTATTGCCATATAAAAAGGTTTGCTTAATTCAAGGATAGATTTCTTGTGAATTATCTCTCTAAATAACCAAAATTTACTCCTTGTGTGATTCTTTATGTATTTCTCACTCTAGATATTGGAAAAAAAGGCTGCCTTCATTATTATGAAATTTTCACATTTTTTATTTTAGTACCTAGATTTTGACTGCAGAGATCAAAATTAGAAAGCTCAAAGAATGATTCTATAAAAGAAAAAAATACACTTTCTATAGTTATGTATTAAGTTGGCTAAATTTTGTTCATAGCAGCATTTACATTCTCAGGCTAAATAATAAAAACTTACATGGCTGCTTTCCCCAGGCCCAACTTTCGAGTTGAGTTTGAGATGACAGGGGATTGGCAGTTTTAATTTCCAACTGTGCTAATTCTTCTTGATCAAGCTTTTGGCAGGGCCCACAATTACACCCTGTCTGTGGCCCACAGATGCCATCGCAACAGGGGCATGTTAAAACCCTGATCCCGCAATAGTAGTGTCCACTCTCGCCTAAAGTTGAGAGACAAGTTGTTCTTAACACATCCATTTGAAATAATTTCCATTATAATTAAAACACATTGCAATTAATTAAAACCAATACGGCAAATATAGAAAGACAGGGGTACCTTTGCGTGCGGTTATGCCTGCTGAGTTAAGGAGGCCATCACTAAAAGTTCCAGTCAGCTCTCCATCCTTAACCATCTCATTCCAAAGCTGTGAGAGGCCATCAGCATGCAATGCTTGCTGCAAATCGGTTTTTAGCCATTTGCCATCCAGCCGATTCTGAATGCGGACGGTGAAGTCAATCTGCCCGCTCATGATGTTTTATTTACTAAGATCAGTAAAAGACTGTGTTATCATTCTCAGCGATATTGCGAAATAAAACACAACAACCTCATGATTTTGGCAGCAATTTTGTCAAATGTGCCTTTATTGTGTTCAAGGAGCTGTTAGATTTGACCCAGCTTTGGGGGTTGACTACTCTTACCTACATAAATTAATCAATAAAGCTACATTGCTTTACGTGGATTAATTAACTAAAATTTGAAAAAGTAGAGACACATTTTTAAGCTGTTAATTGTAGAATAGCGAGCGGGTACATACCTAATTATTGGGGAAATTACCTACCCATCCCCCATTCTGCCCTTTCTGGAGATGGTCTTTAAAGTGTCTAAACTCACGACCGCGACGTCGGCACGACTCACAAAAATGGCTGTGGTGTGCTATCAGCTGTTGGTGGTCTTTGCACGACCACTTCGCCGTTGTGCGCACGACCGATTTGATCTATCTTTGGCTAGATCTAGATCTATGCACACACTAACCATGAAGGCCTAGGCCGCCTAGGCCCTCGAATTTTAAATACCGGTACCTTCAGTGTGAACTTTAAATCCCTAGTATCATGCCAGCATCTATCAGATCTGAAATAACTATCTTTCAGTTCATTTACTATTTATCCATGATTTATCCATCATTCAATTAGTTATTGTTATTGTACAGTATTATGTTCAACCATTTCCTGTCGTTTCCGAATTGAACAACCACAAACTGCATCGTGCCATATAGTATCCACCTATCATACTAATGCATTTTTTTATTTTTTAATAATAGGCTTGCAGTTTATTTTTTTGCGAACTGAAATCTTGTAAATGTGATTTACCTGGAGGTAATCAGCAACGAACAGCAAAACAGAAGAACAAGGTCCCAGCTTTCTTGACAAAAAAAGAATTGAATTTACACGTAACTTTTTTTAATTTCCTTTTTGGTGCTGTTTGCAAATATTTTGGCATGAAAATAATTCTGCACCAGAAATGAGAGGTTGTTCGATGCTTTTAGTATAAACAGGTGCAGAGAACGATGGGCACACATATGGACGTAGAGGCATTACTAAACGTTGACAACACAAGGTAGACGTGGTCCATTTTCATTTAATTTATTTAACTTACAATTTGTTACAATAACATCAATCACACATTTGTAGTGTCATTGAATTCCTAACATATCCTACCAGAAAATAAAAAAATTATCGTTTGTTAAGTTGGAACAGGAGTTTCATGAGGAGAATCTGTTGAAGAAACAGCAGACTGTGATTTTGACAGTTTCTCAGATATTTCAGCGTACTTGGTCATTCGGAACTCTTTACGTGCTTCGTCCAGCAAGACGTTGTGAATGAGATTTCGGTTCTGAGTCATGTTAGGTGTCAACGAGGGGTATGGATTACCTGAAAATATAAAAGGTACAAATAAATTAGCAAGAATTTGCTGTACATTTATTATCTGAAATCAAGATATAAGTTTTTTTTTTTAAGACTGGAATCTCCAAGAAACTAATTCCTACCTCGCAATTCTAAGACTGCTTTTTTGTAATGTTCTCCTGGGTACGGTCTAGGTGCACGATGCATTCGCGTGTAAGAAATGTTGAAGTTTTCAAATCGTGGTACCAGAACTTTGAACAGTTTATGAACCAACTGTTTTTCTAGTAGCCAGTAGTCAGCCATTTCCATTGTGGCTCTGTGACAGTCCCCATAACGCAGTGCATCGGAGATCAACTGTTGAAGAAAAAGAAAAATTACTTATTAGGCTCTCACTGAGCAACTGGCTGCACACAATTCAAATGGCACTCTCTGGTGTTATTTACCAATCATGCCAAATGAAATAAAATAAATTGATATTTATTTTGGAGAGAAATCAGTTCAGTAGTCTTCTTTTTTAACTACCTAAACTTGAAAATCAAACGTTTGGACAGAAAAAAATGTATATACATGCTGATAACTACATTCTGCTTAGCTTTTTTCAATGCAGAAGATGAGGGTGATTTTGCATTACTTTCATTAACCTTTCCCTGTAGTTATATCCACCGCTTACACCATTTCCACCTGTGTAAGCATCTGGTATGCACTCTTCTAGACTCATTGAACAGTTCATTGAAAAAAAAAGCAAGTTCCAAGTAGGTTAGACTGCCAACAGTAAAGACCAGACAAGGAGACTAGGATTCCATGTGCTTGCCTTCATAGCTAACAAGTTACATAGTCAGAGCCAATGCCAAATCCATCAAATACACAGTGAACGTAACTTTCAATAGAGTGTCCTATTTGTAAGAAAGGCAGCAAAGATGCATTGTCGTCATGATGCCAGGGTATTTGTTTCGACCATCAAAGTGTGTCATTACGAGCTGATGGTCCCCCATGCACTTAAATATTTGCCATCAGAAATTAACCGATCTCCTTTCCTAGTTTTCTCTAACTTGCTGGGATGTGGTTCAGCCATAAAAAAGGTTAAGACTTGGTTGGCCAACTGGCATGACTGATAGGTAACAGAAGTAATTAGAGGGTAGAAAATATTGCTGGATTATGAAAATTAACTTTGATATGTTGGAGAACTGAAGGAACTATCAAAGTGAGTGTCATGTTAAGACAACACGGATTTTTTTTTTTTTTAGTTTTCCTGAATCTTTAAATGATATATTTAAGTCGAAGGTTGAAACCAACTCATTGACTGATCTTAGTTTTACAATTAGCAAGGCAGCTACTACCGAACGGTTTGGCATGTTGGAAACACCGGTTCTCATGGAATCACCGAAGTTAACCAACACTGCGCTGAGTCAGGTATTGAATGGGTGACCATTATACACATGACCAGTTCTGTTCGGGAGAGAGGTTGGAGGGATGAAAGTTAGTACAGCAACTGCATTCGCCTTGCTTATCAACCTCTCGTCAGCATGGATTTGTGGAGGAATCCTGCTGTTTGAGTTGTACCGTCCTTCGGAAGTGACGTTAAGCTAGTGGTCTCCTTCTCCCTTCTAGGCTATGTGAGGTTCATCATCCTCATCATCATCCACTCATTCACCAACGCCATTAGACCAGTGCCGCAGGGCTAGTCATCAAGCAGTGTGTCGCTAAACACCACAAATCTAGGCAGCTACTGATACGGAAACTGGTTTCTCTGAACGAGTATTAGGTCCACTAACGCACATGACATTTCATAAGCTCTTGTGCCCTTCTTCTGTTTACTGTATGCAATACAACTTCTTCGAACTATAAAATATTCCACATAGGCCATTCTATCTACGATTCTGCGAGTCCAAAAATGTACGTACATACCTACCAACCATCATTCAATTGACTTCTCAAATCGAAGCAAATAACACGAAATAATAACACGAGGATATGATACAAAGTACAATAAAATCAAGAATACTTACTCTTTCTGCATATCCTCTAGCCTCATCTGCTCGATTATAGTTGAGTTCGATCCTTTCATGTTTCACTAGTGCGGTGACAGTTTTGCGAAGCTTATTGAGACGTCCTTCTGGACCATCGATATTTTTAAGCTTTCTATGCCTCGGGCTAACCGATATCCTTAATTTTGAAACGAGCTTTGAGACATCGGCCTGATTCATAATAAAAACGTTATAATTACATAAATCTAGCTGCTCATTAACCTACAAAATCCTGGATGGAAGTGCCACTTTGTGCCAACCTCCCGGTGCTCGAACAGCAGGTTTTATTTTGTTTGTGTTGGTTGGTACGAGTGGTACGAGTGAATGTTTTATTATGACAGTTGTCATACTGTCAAGGTGTTTGGTTAAGGTTTATTTAAATTTAAACAAACAATGGTGAAAAGAAAATATCCTCAAGCGGTAAAATCAAGCACGCATCTAGCATTACTTACAAAGCTAAGCCATGGGCAATCGTGGGGGGAAATGACATGATTATAAGAATATTCATATTTCAGCCAGCAGCGCAAGCAGATCCAGTCCCAAGCGGAAGTTTAGAAGTTCGTGAATCAAGTCCGATTGATGTTATGACTACCGAAGAGGTAATTGGACAGACAGTGAAAGAAGAAAATAAATTTATATTTAAAGATCCTGCCTTTCAGGTAAGTTATTTATCTTATTCACATGTGTTATATCTTTTGATTTTAAAACATGCCAGTCTGCCCACTGTAGAAAGAACATTAGCTATGACATTAGGTTATCATCTTTCTTTTATGGATTGGATCTTTTGGCTTCAACCAATTTTAGAATATATGTGGCAAACGTGTTTAACCACAGCAATCACAGCAGAATGTTATTTGCAGCACACAAGCAAGCTTACAAACAAAAAGCGGGCCTGGCGCTCACTTAAACAAATTGTCACTCAGGAACGGTCATTATCCTGGGGAGACTTTGTACATTGTAAGTGTGTTATCAATGAAGGACTTGTGAGTTTTGTCTGTACTATTCTATAGGAATTAATAAAATAATATTTTTTTCCATAGATAGCTCAATTGATGCTCCGCCTTCCTTCAAGCCTGCTAAGAAATACTCCGATATATCTGGCTTATCTGTAAGAATGCCTCCACACCTGTCAACAACTTGTTGGTCCAGAATATGTATTTAATTCTTTAAACATATGAATAAAAACTACATTTTCTCTTTTCCAGGCAAAGTACACAGATCCACAAACAAAGCTCTACTATGCCATGGCTGATGAATTCTCTACTGTAAGAAGCCTTCCAATGGATATCACTGCTGGTTACCTTGCTCTTCGAAGAGCTAATAACCCAGTTGGCTAGGAACATAATTATGTCTCTCTGAAACCCTTTTTTTCATAAATTCACATCAATTTGGATGTAGAAAACCAGGCTGATTGTGAAACACAAAGGAGATAGTAACCATTATCTACAGCCTAATGTGGTTCTCTTCTCTCGGAGTCTCGCCAATCTATCTACTCACTTCCCACGTCTCTCCCCATAGAGATTCTTTATAATGGTTTTTAGACTCATATCTACTTGATTTAGCCTTAGCATTAGTTTTAACAAAAACTATTTGAAATGGGTTTTGGATGCTAAGTAATGTTGTAATGTTGTATTTTTTAATGTTGTAGATAATTTTATGTGGTTCTTTTGTTATTGGAAAATTGACAGGACTGCTATAGCCCTTAACGAAACGTCGGGAAATTTAGTTGTCCTTTACTTAGCATTCAAAACCCAGTTCAAATGGTTTTTGTTAAAACTAGTGCTAAGGCTAAATCAAGTAGACATGAGTCTACAAACCATCATAAAGAATCTCTATGGGAAGATATGTGGGAAGTAAGTATAGATTGGCGAGACTCCGAGAGAAGAGAACCGCCTTAGGTTGTAGATAATTTTATGAGGTTCTTTTGTTATCGGAAGATAGTAACCATGCTGGGAGTATGCTTCCATAGCTTAAAATCACAGAAGTCAGAAGTTCCTCTTTCTACCAAAATATACCCACTAAGTCTATCTGATCGCGCCCCCCCTCCCTTGTCTTACTCTCTCAAGTAGGTGATAATTGATTTATTGATAAGGTACGAGACAGTACATAACTTGGGATAAAAACATACTATCAAGGTTTTGTTGTAAAAGAAATGAATAGGTGACGAATGTATCCAACATTAGGTGCGAACGCATCTGTTTAATAAAATAGTCTTGGTACTACCTACAGGCCAAAGTTTTTTGTTGTTACCTATGTAACTTTTGTATCAAAATAGTAGTAAAAATACAAATAACTATACTATATTCTGACCAGTAAGAGAAGGTAACCTCCCTCTGTTTCCCTCTAGGAAACAAATGCATAAGGGCTTTGAAAGGGTACCTTCTTTCATAGGATAGATTGTAAATGTTGAGAATCTCAGAACTTCCAAATGGCATGTTAAACAAATAACACTTTTTTGTGGTGAGTTCTTGGTAAATACTAAATACAGTTAAAAGTAGGAACCCTTCCTTCACATCTTCTGTTTTTGCAGCTTAACCGACAGTTTTGTATTAATATTTTCCTAAAAGTGTAGGATGTGTGTATGTACCAACGCGGTACTTCGTCTTATCTTGTAAATTCAGTAAAAATTTCTCCTTTCCAGTTGCTTGTGGTTCCATTCCAAAATATTTTTCTTCAGTTTATCTTTTTTTTTTAACCTACATTCATCCCTTAACAAAAATGGCATGAAGCCCTTACGCCCATTAGGCAGGATTTAGTTGCATAATCTACCAATACAAGTATCGAAGAATTTAAGGGGTTGCAGAAACTTTGTTTGGTTTCAAAGTAAAAACTAGCTCATACATTAAAATGGAAACAATTTTTCCAATAATATGCTTGTGGTACATTTGTTTCAACTCAAAATCCTTCTTTAAAAACATTTCTCTTGCATCATTGTTGCATTCAGACGTAACTAATTCTACAGATTGATAACCTTTCAATGCACAAAATCGTAGAGTCTCATCAACAAGTGCCGATGCAATTCCTTTCCGCTGATATTTGGAATGCACAGCCAGTCGCTTTATCCAAGCAATGTTTTCGTTGGATCGACTTCTGGAAATTGCGATGGTGCCAATCACTTTCTTCTGGTGAGATTGTAGGTCTGCATGATTTATATTTATGTCGCGCTCAGTAAGAATTTTATAGCGAATCTCTCTTGGTTCACGCATCATGTAGTACGGTTCAAACACTTCCGCCACCCAAAATCCAGTATATTCCGATGACATGTACGCACGTGGAATGTTTAATACTTCTTGTGAGATTTCCAATGCTTTATATGTGTGTCCGAGCCAAATTGATACATACATCAATATTATTATTACCGGTATTACGCCAAAACAGAAGCTAAACGGCACTCCAAAAAAGATAAACATTATTGCTGCAGACAAAACAATAACCTGGAATGTTGCCTCCCTTGTCAGTCCAGCCAAAAATGAAATGTTCATAGTTGACATCGCCCCTTCTTTCAAAACGTCTCGGCAAAAGTATTCATCACCGGGTCTGTAATCACGAATGACAACCACGTGATTCATTTTGATATCTTCTTCGAAAACAATTGCCGACAAACGTCTTCTTGAGCTAACGCTAAAGTGATAACTCCGTGCACGTAAACGAAATTGACCTTGAAACCACTGCTACCTCCCTGTCCAATCAGAAATGAGAAATGCAATTAACTCGACCAATCATAACCGCCATAATATTGGCGCTTATTTAGATTTTTCATATAGTCTCAAACCCATCTAAAGATACTAATATCGCTAATATCTACCTCAAGAATGAGGAGCTATGATAGAATAGAACCATAGAATAAAACCTTAAATCTTTAAAACCCTAATTTTTATTCTATGATAAAACTGATGTTCCTGATCGTGCAGTCTTACTGGGTAGGTATATTGTGCATGCTGCCATGCGTTTATGTAAAAGAGAAACAAAGACAACAAATGTACACCATTGATATCATTTTAATACACATAATAGATAGAAAAGTAGTAGTATGCATTTGGAAATCATGGTTTGACATAACAAAATATTCAACGTATAAAATATTTATAATTAAATGTGTAGCCAAGCTTGTCAGAGGATCACAACCAATTTTTGTTACATCATTTTTAAATGCTTACTGCTCGGAAAAAATTATAATACGACACGCATGTGGCAGCAGCAAATTAAGTCTTGATTTTGTCAATGACTAGATATTAATTCCAAGGTATGAATTAAGTTAGCAGCCTTTTAATAAAACTTAAAACTTTCACTAGAAATATGTAATTAAAACACAGCAGACAAAACAATTAGGCATTAATGATGTTGCTTTTAAGAGAAGAGAAATATTTTAAAGAACTCGATATACTATAAAGAAGTATTTTTAACCACATAGTGCAAAATTATAGGAAGTACCTAGTGATGATTTGGATTGAGTGATAACTGTTTTTATGTTAAGCAATTCTAACGGTAGGTACATACCTATTGGTTACATCTTTGTTACATATTTGAAAGACCGATGAGGCCAATGCACGTTTTGCAACCCAGTGTGTATGTATCATTTTGTATAATTGTTTTTCATTAATTACAATTGATGTCATCTAAAAGAGATTTAGTAAGAAACAAGTTGAATCCATTAAAATATAATTAATGTCTCCTCAAACCCCCCTTCATGCAAAATGTACATCGGCCACAGACAAAGCGTAATGCACCATCGTAATAAATAATGAAAGTCCGGGTTGGTATGCTAGGAGCTTAAATCATATCCGCCATCCAACTTCTTGTATTGGTGATTGTATGTTCGTGTATCATATTGCAGCGGAGGGTTAGATTCCTTTGGTACGACAGGAAAACAACACCATAAAATAAATGCAACAAAAGCAACGAAAGTACCAACGAGGAGTATAAAATCCTCTATAGTCTGGAAAAAAGGAAATGTAATCATTATTAATTTGTTACCTTACTAACTACCTACTCAAAACTGCATAAGCCATAACCTAGAGAGCAGAATATTTCCAGTGATAGTATTCCCGAGACATGAAGTACTTACTGGTTCTTCGCCCAATAAAACCGAATTAATAAGATACATAAAATCATCAATTGGTGTCATTGTCATGATACTCGTATTGATGTTGTTATTACTTTGTCATTGACATATTATTATTTCGTTCGCACCCCCTTTCATCATTCCACCGCCTTGGTAGGCACTTAATTTCGCTCGTTGAAAATAGGAATGCAATGGCGGTTGAAGATGTGGTTGACGTCTATGCCCATCCTGTGTGACTATTTGTGACCGACGATAAGTTTTGTAGAGTAATTCGAGTGGTTCGTGCTGGTAATCCTAGTTGCCGACGTGCCTGACACGAGTTTTAGTTCTTATTACATTTCTTCTGTCTGACAAATTATTTTCAAAATCAGCGCCTCATTGCAAAATGTTAGGAATTTAGGTTAAGATCAGTTAAGATCAAACAGCATCGCCTTGATCTGTCACCTCATATATAGAGAAAATGCCTAGTCCTCTCAGGGTTGGAGTAATATGTTCAAGCAACATGAATAGGAGCATGGAAGCACATGCATTTCTGAGGTGAACTATATTTTTCTAGAATGTACCTTGTCTATCTGGTCATTCTTATTGATACTGAAAACCTGTGCCTGACATTGCTTGTTCACTGACCTAATCGGATTTTCATTTTTTTTTATTGATACAGCAAGAAGGGATTCCAGGTCCAATCGTTTGGAACGGGAGACAAAGTAAAACTGCCTGGACCGGCTCATGATCGGCCAAATTGTTATGAATTTGGGGCCACCTACGATGAAATTTACAACGATTTGCTCAATAAAGATAAATCTTTGTATCCTTTTGCGTAATCTCTATTGGGAATTGCAATGTTACTAAAATATTTTTTGGAATAACACAACTTTTATTTTCCTTAATTAAAACTTGCAGCTATACTCAAAATGGTTTGCTGAATATGATTGACAGAAACAGGCGAATTAAACCTAAACCAGAACGTTTCCAAGCCTGTAAAGATCAGTTTGATGTATTGATTACCTGTGAAGAACGAGTCTATGATCAGGTTATTGAATCAATGGAAGGAAGAACACCTCAGAACTATGCTTCGGCCCACCTCATAAACATCGATATTCAAGACAACCATGAAGAGGCGACAATTGGGGCTTTTTTAATTTGTGAACTGATGACTATGGTATGCTATGGTATTTAATTTAAACACGTCGTGGTCTAGTAGTAGACGTAAGACATCTTGCTCATTATATTTTAATATATTCTTAATATATCTGCATATTTTGTTGCATTGTTACAGTTCTCAAAAAGTGACGACTTGGACAACGATATTGATGAGTTGCTGCACGATTATGAAGCAAAATGCCAACGGCCACTTCTTCATTGCGTTCTCTTTTACTAATTGAGATTAATGTTAATATGAGTTCTATCCCAACGTAATGTCCTCGTTTGACCGTCTGCAAAATCTAGAGTAATCTTATTCGATGGAGCAAGGTTGCCATTGATATTTGCTAGTACCTATGTTTCTTCTAGTGCAAGTCATTTCTATGGCTTACCAATTACTCTGAAAGTCCATACTACTTTGCTTGTATAAATTAATGAATTCCAATTCAAAAATGATTTTTAATGGTTTCTCTTCCATCTACAGAAGACAAGAAATATCCCGATAAAAGAATAAGTCTAGGGTAGCGCTCATGTAACTTTTTCGTTAGAGATAACTCACCTTATCTTGGTAAATTCCAGGGTTAATGAATGTTATTTAACAAGATAACGTTCCAGATCGACGAAAAAGTTGCATGATCGATACCCAGGGCAATTAAAACTGCAAGTTAATTTCAATTACACCATGTAGAAATGTTGTCGCCATTTTACATCCGTTTGGCAACTGCAATTGTAGTAATTTGTTTTCATGATTTTGCTTTTTTATCCTTTTCTTTGACAAGAGTTACAATAGAGGTTTGAAGAGGTTACAATAACTAATATTTATTATATTTTACTTTTATGATCCTATTATAAGGTCTTAATTTTCTATTTATTTACCCAGGCTGGCACTAAGAGGTAGCTAACCACAGGGCAACTTGAGATCTACATCAGCTCAATAATATATTTTTTAAATTTTATGTTTGATATTAAATATTTTTCAGGTCTTGCAGTTTAACATTGCAATGTTTTTTTTTTTTGGTGATATGGAAAACAATAGGGTTTCAAATAAAATGTGTACTACCAATTTGTACCTTAGATCAGAAGGTACCAACTACTAACTTATAACAGAAATAATTTATGGTCAATAAAGGTTGTATTTTATTTCATAAGATTCTCACAAGAAAATATTTTGTTAAATATATCTCCAATATACAAAAAATTCTATCGACATAAAAAGGAAACCGCCAACTGAGGAAGAGGAGAGGAGAAAACTCATCTAACAAAATTTGGCCATTTCAACTTCGGTTAGTTGTTTCCTTTTTTCCTCTTCCGTCTGTATTCTATTGACGAGTATTCTAGCTGAATTTGAACCCGTCTTGCTACTTTGAGGCTGCAATCCACATATCCCAAATATCCTTTTGACAGGATTGTAACAAGAAGAAACACCGACTAAAAAAACCTCCGTCTTTCATTACTGTCTGACTCCTGTCCGTCTGACTGGTAGACTCCTTTACATTAAGCATCAAGATGTCCGTAAATTCTACGGAGCTTCTCCTTTTTGTTCCGCTTGGCGCTGTGGTCTTTCCAGGGTTTCGCTGGTTTCAAGCTCTGCTCTGCCAGGTTAATGATGGAGCCTGTGATCGGATTGTATCCGGTACCTGTCTTTTCCACACCTTTCGTGTGGATTTCGGCTCGTGGCTTATCGAAGAACATCTTATCAAGATCTTCGCCACTCATCTTGTGAGACTAGAAATCAATCGAAATGGCTATAAATACACAACTCAGGAATAGCTGCATTTTGTTTTTATGCATAAAAGAAACCCGCTACAGATCTTGTGGTAGTAATTCGTCAACTCTCAGACTGGATGAGTAGGCTGGACCTCTTTGTTTTTGTGGTTTCCCTTTGAGTTTAATTCCTTTCTACTGACTTGATTCCAATGAAAACTGGACTGATTTAGATGAGATATTCCTGGCACCTTCTGAAATCTCTGAACTTAGATTTTCCCTGTTTTTCAAAAAGTTAATTATACCAAAACATTTACATTGGGGTGCATAATGGCATGCCTTGTGTCTGCAAATTATAAAGCAAGGAATTTTGAACTACTATTTCCTTTAAAAAAATATAAGATTTTTTGTTATTTTTGTTTGGTTTTATGCTAGATACTTGGGATTGATTGGAATTACATTTCTTTGCCATTTACAGACCTACCTAAGTTAATCTAGTGGATCTAAGAGAATCTAACTATTTAAAAAGGGTCTGCATGACTCACTACACTCAACGCAACACTGCTTGCATGATATTTGCCTAGAAAACTTTTAAGTGCGTACAGGTTACGCTAAGATGTTACATTTTTATCTCAAACGCAAGGCCACCTTCAAACTTAAAATAGGTGGATTAGAAACAAGAGAATCATAAATGTAATTCTCTACCTTGAGCATCTTGGAGCTAATAGCAGGGAATATCCTTTTGTTGCCTGGATCTCTCTCTGGGAAAGTGTGGTAATCTTCCTGGGGCACCCCGGGGGGTGCCACACAATGAAGCAATTTCCCCTGGACAAAGTCCTTGAGGATGTATCGCGAAGACCGAGGATTGTCTGGCAGTCCATTGGCTGTCATAAATCCTCGGTTGTCTGCAATGAAGATTCGGTTAGCCAGTGTCGCATCAATATTGTCCTTTGCCTAAAGTTTGTAGTCATTTTAGAAGGGACCATCATGTCACTAGGATTTGCACTTTTCACGTACATTTTTTCCGAGGGTATTATGGCAGATGTATTAATTACGTAATTGCTGACACAACACCAAGGTTCCCAGGCAAAACTTGTACAACAACAATGCAAAAAGTGTTTAAGTGCTTACTGCTAACTTGTCCTATAGAAAATACAGATCAACTTACATCCATAAGCATTGCAGACTTCTTGTGAAGTGGGTGGTCTGTTCTGATCCTCTTCCTCCCTGGGTGGAGGCAACATGATGCCATAGCAAGACTCCATCACGTGGCGAGGGATCAATGAGGCCACCAAGTTCACGGGAGGGACATGGTCTCGCATCTGGTCTATGGGTAGAATTCCATTCACAACCATATCTGCTTTTGTCACGACAAAACTCGGCATCACCAAGCCAGGACAGTCGCAGAGAAGAAGGTCTTTATCTAGATAAATTGTCTGAAAACAAATTAGACACGCTGTTTTAAGAGGGAAGATCCTTCAGTTTGAAAACTTAAAATATATAGGCCCCTCAAATTTTGTTTAGTAAGTGCAGGGACTGGTTGTGTTAGGAAAATATTTTTTAAATGCGATGCATAATTAAAACCGTCTAGGAGAAATTTTCCAAACAAACCCCAGTTTTACTATTAGTGTAACAACAATGAGTTATTAATGATAATAATATTATTATTATTATGATTTATACAGATATTATTAAATTTGGGTCAAGCATTGTCCTTTTTTAGCTTAACATGGAAATGTTTAAGAAAGTACAAACTGATTCTAGTGTGAACATGGTTGATAGCTTGGACCATACTTCTAGGATCAAATTGTCATTTACCTGAAAATGTTTTGTTTTTCCCGGAGTAGCAGACACGGAAACTTTCTTCTCAGTCAAAAGTGCGTTAATTGTGGAACTCTTTCCTACATTTGGATATCCAACCAAGCCAATGGTAGTGATGCCTTCCGTAACCTTCTTTCCAAAGTGTAAATTTCGGAACAAGTCAATCAACTCTTCACGCCCCAGCAGCTCAACAGAGTTCGAAACCAATTTGCCAAATGTAGCTGGTTCTCCGATACTTGACTTAGGGTCTTGCTCTTCTTTGATGTTGACTTTTTTTAATGCTTCCCCGATGTTGTGTGTTGTAGGGTTTTCCCCTGGATTGGCTGTTGGTTTTAGCTCATTCTCGACCTGCGTTGCTTCACCTGGCATCTCATCATCGTCATCACTGCCTTCGCTGTCAGGTTCAATATATTTTTTATCTTCAGGCTCATCTTCTTCTAGAATAGTTTCGGCCTCAGTAGCTAAAGTGGCTGAGAAAAACGCAACTCTAACACCTAAGTCGCCAAAGTATGTAGCCCAGCTAGCACGTTGCTCGTCCGTTAAAAAGTCAGCCTTGTTGATGAGAATCAGATTCAGCTTCTCTACGCTCACTTCTTTCACATACTTCTCGAGATCCTCACACCGAAAAAGTAAGGGATTTCTGGCATCTACTATTTGCACAACAACATCACTGGAAAAAAAAATAGCAACTGTAAAAGCTCATCGAGGTTCAGTCAATTCCTTCAGTAAGCTAGGAATGAGACAAAATACCACAAATTTGGATGTTAATGTTGCAATGTTAATATAAATAAATTTTACCTTTTCTCCACGACTCTCCACAGTTGACGCCAAAACTCGAGGTTTTTCTCGTATGGTGTGAGGAGAATGTCCTCAATTTCTTGTAGCACTGCCAGCCGGCGACGCCATTCCAGGAATGCATCGCGTTCAGCAAGTTGAAGTTCTTCCGGAGTTGTCTTGGTGTCCCATTTAGGCCTGGAAAATCCCCCAATTATTTCCTACTTCTAACTTTAGTATAGACATGATTGCCAATTTATAACAGTGACCTTATTTAGACAGTTAAACAATATAATCTTGTAATAACAGCTGCCAATAATAGCTATTAGTTTTTTACTTTTCTCAACACAAAGAGAGAAAAGTTGATTTGTGCTTTTAATAATAGTATTCAGATTGTAGTCGTACCTCCTTGGAATTCCAAGCAACTGCTTATTTTCATTGTGGGTATTTTTGACCTTCTCTCGCTCCTCAGGGGACAGTAACCCAACTCCGCTTAATGGATTTACAAATGTGATATTCAACTTCTCTGCCTGAAATAGAAAATAGATTGTGGTGAAGGAGGAAAGATAGAGAGAGCAAACCTTACCAGAGAAAAAATTTGCATAGCATGGTGCACTAGTCGAGAAATCTTAAGAAATTTTGAGAAGTTAGATGTTCCAGCGACTTGTCTTTCTGATTGTTAAAGATAAATGGGTAGAAATAATAAGCTCATACTCCATGGTCTAGGTCTTATCTGTAGGACAACTCTAAGATTTTGTTTGCAAGCTGTTGTTCGATAAACTTGGGTTTGTTCCATTCAAATTATTGCAGAGATCAATCAAAATGTAGTTGTCGACATAGGCAAAAAATCGTAACATTCCTGTACTGATTGAGAAATGAACATGCATACCCTTCTTCCCGCAAGCTAATAAAACCAAAATAATGTTTAAAAATTACTCACTTGGAATTCAGTACCAGCCAACTCCGCTGTAGAAAGAAATTCTTGAAATGAACTTTCCTCAGTTACGGACTGCAGATTTAAGCGACCCCAATCGTATCCATCTTCCACCTCAGCAGTATGCAACTAGAAATTTAAAAAATAAGTATGAAGGTTATAAACACAGTGGAGGTTTCATAAACACTTAATTTGCTGTTCGAATCAATATCGCTCATTCAGCTTACTTAGTAATTATCTTATTTTTATAGGTTAAGTACGACAGAAGCTTACCAGAGAAGAGTTTTTCGCCCGCCTTCTCTTGTTTGTTGGCCCAAACCTATCTTTAATGAGACACCTTCCTAGGTCAGTGCCAGATTTACCCTTCTTACTCATTTTCATAAACTCTAAGTACAGGTAGGAGGGTTTATATCGCCAGCAAAAAAATGACACATGGGGTTAAATACTAGATACACCAACTTGCTGGAAAGCAGCCGCCAGTGACGTCACGCGAAAATAAAAAAACGAAAACATTCGCTGCTAATAAAATAAAAACATGAGAACATGTGTTTTGAAACAGCGAAGTTTGTGAACCAGTCAAACATTTTAAGGATAATAGCAAAGAAAAGGGATTTAGGTTAGGTATAGAAAAAATCCTTTTCTATGATAATGGGGCGTGTGGCAATACGAGTGGCCATGCGCCGCATACCTAGCACCAACCTAGCATGTCCCTGCTGATGCCAAATGAATGTATCCTAAAGTTAACTCACAGGTTAACTCAAGGCCCCAGCAAAGTGCTCAGCATTTATATGTGATTTTTCTTTCAAATACAGTTTCAATGAGTTCACAGTTAACAAAGGTTAAATAAAATGTCATTAATTTATTATACCATGAATTTTAATTGATTCTTAGTGATAACATGAATAGACAAAGAAGTGGTAGTAAAAAGGCAACATTGTGTTGAAAAACATCTTGCAACATTTGCATGTCAGTGATTATCATGAAGATAATTGAAACTTATATCAATATATTGAAGTATTAAATAAAGTTCAAGCAACAGGCAAATCATAGTTTCCATCATCAGCTGAATAATTTTAGTTGCCAGTTTATAAGTAAAGCTATGACTTGGTGCCTTGCTGGAAGACGGACCCTTGCTTATCGTCATCGTTTGATTAACAATTAAATGCCATACAACTTAACTGAAGTAATTAATAATATTTAGTTATGCAAATATAAACAATTTTTTATATTTTAACCTAAAATACATCATCTAACAAAATTATCATAGCATCAATAAAAATATACTCAATATTGTGCAGCAATTTCATTGAATTTTCTTTCAATATCCTCTAAAATTAGCTGAACATTTCTCATGGACCAGACTCTGCCACTTAAAGGTGTTGTAGCCAGACGCTATGTATAAGGGGACACAAGACCCTATCATAATTTCCTACTTTCCTCTCTGCCGACGAACAATAAAATGTTGTCGTATTTGATTTAATTTTGGCCTCACAACCTAGAGGACGGTTTTGAGTATGTTGAGTAAAAATTGTTTTTTTTTGTCTCGAGTAATGGCTGTTTTCAAAATGTAATAGTTCAAAATTCTAAAAACTTTGACAGACTGCGTTATCTCAGTGAGATTTTGCTTAAAATTATTTTCGGAGAATTCCCGTTACTCAAATGTTCTTTACTTTCAGATTTGGCTAAAAAAAAAACCGAACCTTTTTTGTGTACATTCTTAAAGACAATGTTTGTCTACAACGCCCTTAAAATAAATATTCCTGGATAGAAATGCTATTTGCATGCCTTAAAAAACAATATACAGAGCGGCACAATACTAATCAACAAGTTTCATTCTCCAATATAGGGCAAAAATTGAAAACAATCAATATACTAATTCAAAGCAGAAGCGTTATGTTTATAAAACTATTTTGAGATTTCCGTCAGAAACAAAAATACAACAGCTATATATTCGTTCAGCCTCAATTCTTCACACATCACCTCCTAAACGCTCATACATTTAATGTGATCCTAATAAAAGGCAAAATATGGTTAACAATATCAAATTCATAGGTGTTTTTAAAACAACAAAATAAAATGCAACCTCTTTAGTGGATCGACCGTAATTTGTCAAAGCACTTAAAATACAACCTCCAAAAGTGAATCCCACAATTGTTTAAAAACTAACCGTGATAACACAAAAAGTAGGTATCAATAATGTATAAATAAAATATTTTTAGGTATATAATATATTATGATTCATAAATTGCGGGAGACAACGTTACTTTCTCATTATCACTAGTGCTCCCGGCGAATGGTTTCGCCACGATCGTTGTGTTACGCATCCGAAGTGGTGGTAGTCTCCAGGTAAACGCTTGGTTGTCACATGTGTATCGTGGCCGCAGTGTAGCGGGCCTCTCCCCGGCGCCAGCTCCACGTGCTCGGGCGGTGCTGAAAGATAGAAAAGCGCAAACATTAAGCCCCTGCAGACGGTCACTTACATCCTTTCACTGGAAACATGTCAAGCTGGTGTGCCAGGGTTCTTAGTATAAACTTGACCACCTCGGTGCTTAGCTACTTTTGCGAAAGGATTCATGCATCAACACTTTATTCTACAAGTGAATGAGTAAGATTATTTTTAGAATTGACAGTTTCTTTGCGCCCATTCATGGGTCTCCCCACTCCGCTGTTAGGAGGATCTAATGACAGAGCGTCTGAGCGACTCGCCCGGACTCGCTGTCGGTAGCTTCTATATGTAATATAGCGCCGGGCGCCGACTTACACGGACTTCGGTTTCATTGAAGCTATTTGTCTGATAGAGATAAGAAGACTAACATTTTTTAAATCGTGGTGCTTTAGGGTACACAATAATGTATTATCGCTATCAAAACTGTATTTATGGTGATATTTCGGTGTTGAAACACGGATGGAGTTTTATATTTATTTTAGCACCATGAAAAACGATAATTGTATTTGAAATTAGACAAGTAAGCAGTCTGAAAACTTGTTATTCTCTCAAGATTACTACTAAAGATGTAATTAAAAACTGCAAAATACTCAACTCTATTACTTCTCGAAAAACTGAAGGCGACAACAAAAAGTTTGTTTTTCCGAGTTTCCCACAAATTTCCGCAGAATAATTTTTGAGTATTTTATTAGTGGTGAATTGTTGTTACGTATTCTAGATTCCTTTTATGACCTCTGACTGATAATTCATTACAGCTAGCCAGGCTTCCATGACATAACAGGTTGCAAGCTAGCAATCTTGCAATGGGATCTCTGAATCACCAGGGCTAAGCAATATTCCGACTCACTCTGATGAGGAACTGTCCAGACGCTGAGAGTGGGTTGCGGTAGGAGTAGAGCACCCACCATCCAAGGCCACAAACGAACGCAATGATGAACAAGATTCCGATGATCCCGGAAACGCCCATGGAGCCGTTGGCATCCACTGAAAACAAGCAAGCGGCAAGTTACGACCACAGAACAGATATTATTACAAAAAACATGCTTTTGCAACTCATTCCATGTACAATATTTAAATCATTTGAGGCACTTCTCTTCTTAGAATATATGTATTATTTGATATAGAAGAATTAGGCACAGATAGGTTAAAACTGTCATCATTGCAAGTTTAGACTAAGAGTTAAAGCAAGCACCAATGTTTCCCGTCTGCACAAAATAAAAGACCAGTTGATCAAAATGGTTTCTGCTACTTTGCGAGCCACCTTTCTTACACACATTAGGAAATTAAATAACACTATTTCTCGACAATAAATCGTACTTCAGATTGCTTTAACGTATTTCATCTTCATCCATTCACCATTCAAACCTCTATGTATGACTGTAAATCATTTTTATATTATACTAGTATTCCTACCTGGATTTGCTCGGACTTAGAAATGTTTATTACAACTTATGTTAAGTTTAACTATTTTACATAAGTATATCAAATTATCTGACACACAATAATGACAATATAGCTTTATTTGAGGACCTGGCAGTACACAATATTTTTTGTTTCGCCTTTGCTATCTGCCACGATGTACAAATTGGATGGGTCCATTGCTACATACCCACATACAATTGCCCGTGTGAAAAACACGTCAAATTTGATGCAAGACAGATTATCGGCTGTTCCCAGTTTTAAAGTTTTCGATCCATTTCTAAGATAAGATTTAAAACACTGCTTTCAAAGTTTAATTCTTGAAATTGGAGAATTCTTAACATTAGTGCTAAAACTTTTACAAACCCAATGTTTATCTATGTACAAGTATTTTCAAATTCAACAACTGTCCTCCTTCCTATCCTACAGAACTTACCGTTCAGTCTGAATGGATAAAAATAGATGCATCACAAGCTCAGTCTTTGCAGCATGGAGAAAAACAGAAGCAATATTCATGGGTGTTGCAGTTAGAAAATAAATAGCATTTCATTCGAGTCATATAATACCAGAGGTTTCGGTAAATATGCGATTACCCACCAACAATAACAAACTTGTTCCTTGTTTTTCTCTTGTTAGTCATTGATCCACCACCCAGCCCGCAACCATTTTTGTGCCTGCCGAAATGTATATATTTCTTTCTTTTATACATTTACATTTACCGATACATTTTACTGCACCCACGTGCACGCCCTTGTGTAAATACAACTATGTAATTGTTGTTAAAAGCATTTAAAATTGTCAGCCGATGAAAGCAATGAGATTGTTAGAAGAAAACATCATAGAACTGTTACGATCATACTGCAAGTCATTCACACTTGTCTGGGCAAGCAAATCTTTCTTGACTTGCATATGTAAAATTGAAGTGACCTGGATTTTTCAAGCCGTTCCAAAGGAAAGTGAGTCAGTACTAGCCTGTAGGATTGTGAACAGTGCATAAAGATATCGACTGCATAGAAAGTCATACAATGCCAAAAACTTGGAGTGCATGCACATTTACACTAAGAAGTGTAGTAAGAGGAAGTGTGCAATAGAAAATGATGAAATTTTGGTCTGCGGCAATCACACTGAATTTGGTATAAATGCACACCTTGCAAACATGCCTAGGTCAAAAAATTTAAAAAAAGAAGTTATGATGTATTATTTTCAGTGCATGATATGTTGTTATATACCCATTAGTTTGAGCCAGCATAATATCATTTGTTAACAGCAGCAAAATATCAATTATGTAATAGTTTTTTTCCCCGACTCCAGATCCCAAGTTAAACTCACTGCCATTTTCTTCATCTGGAGAATGAAAAATTTTAGCCTTTGTACCCGCACCTACTTACCGTTTAAATCCAAACCCACTCGATGAAAAGCATGACTCCAATTTACAATAGAGAAGCAAATTTGCAAGCATTATTTTATATCTGGCTCAGTTGTACTGAACTCATTCAGTGATTATGTTTGTACAGGCTATAAACAAAGACAGTGTTCCATGAAACCATCAAAGTTTGTCAGGCTTTGAATGAGCTTCTCACCATGCTCGGAGAGCGAGTGCTTGTCACTGTACGCCTGAGATGGATCGGCAGCATCCGGCGCTGGCAAAACGGAGGTTTGACCTGCCACCACACACTGCGACACATTGGTGATGCTGCTTCGGTCGCAGCCACGCAGCAGCCACTCTTGGCGATAGCGGTCCATGCCATTGGAGCAGCGGTTCGAGCTCGGGCACCAATTACACTGTGTATTAAAAGCGTGCGGTTAGATCTGACAATCGTATCAAAGAAAAGTGGTGGCTCGAGTGCATCTAGCGATAAAGAAGTGGCCCAACAAATGTATGACTTGAAGCATCCTCAGCTTGAAAAAAACGTCCACGTTGCTGGAGAGCCGAGGCATCGATTGCGCTAAAGTTTTAAGAAAAATTTTTTGAACTGGGTTTTGAATGCGAAGTAAAGGGCTACTAAATTTCCTGACGTTTTGTAACTTATACTAGTTACTTCTTCAAGGGTAAGAGCAGTCCTGACAATTTTCTAAAAACAAAAGAACCACACAAAATTATACCAAAAATACCAATTACCTAGTTCAAGCATCCTAGATGCATTTAGGATGCTTGAACTAGGTAAAAACTAGGTAACCCTTGAAGAAGTAACTAGTCTATGTTACGAAACGTCAGGAATTTAGTAGCCCTTTACTTAGCATTCAAAACTTAGTTCAAATAGTTTTTCTTAAAACTAGTGCTAAGGATAAATCAAGTAGACATGCGTCTAAAAACCATCATGCGCTAAAGTTTCTTTTCAGGCCAAGGACTTGGCCTGAAAATGCTCGAGATGTCTAGTTTTGTCGCTAGGAGCAAACCACAATAGAAATAGAATCATTGGGTTGTGGTCAATGGGATGTTGTGGTCTTTGGAACTGCGTAAATATAATTTCTCTGATATTCCCTGGTGAACAACGAAGTTGGCACATGGGGACTTTGTTAATTAGAAGTTGGAACCAATAACTGGTAACACATGAGTTGCCCATTTCCTTAAATACATTTTATCTATCATCCATCAAAATTAACCCATCGATCATTTATAATAAAAGCAATCATGTTATCACTTACACATTATCTTCTGCAGTATCAGTTGGCCTTGTTGGCTTGTGAAATAGTAACATTGACAACTTTCTCTTATAGGTACTATAAGTTAACCACTATACCCAAAATAGAAACTTTTAGCACAGGCAAGTTTCTGACCCACCTGAAGACCCTCTGTGAGATTCCCATAACTTTCTTACACCCCCTCCCCCATAATATGAAACTCATTTGTAATGTGTTCGATTTATGGTAAATGTTTATTTACAAGTAGGAATGAGGCATTTCTTCTTTGCCCACTATAGATAACCCAAGTGGTCTTCTTTCAATTAGAGCAAGATAATTTATTTATATTATTCTGTTTCCTTTTCACTTCTAGACTAGTTGAGAATTACAGTTTATTTAGCCAACCATAACATTTTCTTTGCTTTTTTGTTATCAGCTATGTGTCACCAGAGTTCACTGACCTGACAAAATATTTACATTCTTCCACAAATCAAACAAGCATTCTTACGATCAGCTAACTTCATGATAAGCTAACTTTCTGGACCACGAATAGCACTAAGTATTGAACAAATTATAAAGCAATTTTATCTTTTTCAGCCCAATATTTTTTTATTTATTTTCATGTCTTCTGCAAGTTATATTTATTGGCTTACCGCAAAGTTTGTGGAACGGCCGAGGCATTCTGTGCAATCTTTGGCGTCAAGACAAGTCGGCAGGGCATTGAGATAAATCACAGTCCAGTTCTTGATGTCTTGCCGATCAAAGTTCACGCGATGGTACTCGTAGATGGTTTTACGGCGTACAACTAGTACAAAATCCAGGCTGTCAGTTTAACAATAGATTGGCTTTGGGCCAAGAGTGTATGCCTTAAATTGAATGATTAAGTTTCATTCATTGTCAAACTTCAATAGCTATCATAATTAAATCAAATTTCTTGAATTAACAAGAAATTGTTTTTTTCCTTCTTAGTACAGTAAAGAAATTCTTGCAATTAACTTGCTTTAGTTTTTGTCTATATTAGCATGCATGTCATTGTAACTAGGAATGACAAACACTACAAGACCTTGAGCATCTTGGTAATTTACATGCTGGATTATAAACCTGAAGTTTCAACCAAGGCTATGATTTGCAGAGCTTATTACTGCAGTCAACAAGAGCATGCTAAACAAAAATGAATCTCAAAGAGATTATAAACTCACAAAAGATGGTTCTATCAATGATGTACGCATCCGACAAACCCACTTTGACGGGATGTACGTCATCTTGAATGTTTTCGATCACCACAGGGACCTTTTGATAGACGAAAACGATGTCGCCATTGCTGTGTAACGTTGCTTGAAATGTAAAATCTCCAGATGTAGGGCGGTCTTGAAGAACCACTTTCTCCCACTGAACGGTAAATGCAGTGCCTGGATGTAGAATAATAAAATGTTTTAGATTAACATGGCTCTTTACGATTAGCTGAGCTAAAATAATTTGTGTAGATCTAGTTGTTACATGTCCTCACCGTTGTCTACATATTTGACGAATGAGTCATTAGAGATGCTGGTGTCAAAGTTGGCCATGAGCGGGGCAATGTACTGAGTTGCAGCGAGCCAGGAATGAACATAATCACCAGTGTACAAGAATCCTCCGGTCGCTATCGTTACATTTCGCACCATGTGGCCATAGAAGGGGAAGTCGAAGGAGAGTTTCACAGTCTAGTTTACAGAAATAAAAAGAAAAGTTATTAACATGAAAATAATTTTAAAATTAAAAGAATAGAGTCTAGTGAACTTACAGCTGCTCTTCTGTGGGAATGCGACAACAATTCATTAACCTGGACGTCGGTACGGTTAGTCATGTTGATCCAATAGGAAAGGCCAGCAGTGGGGTTGTTAACGGAAAAAGAACTATTGTAATACTGATGATGGTCCTGTAAAAAAAAAAACATATTTATTGCCAAATTTTATCTTAGGTATATGCAGTTAATGTGCAGTATATGCACATAATTTAAAAATTTGAAATAGCACAAAAGAAAAACCTACTACGTCAGTTTGATTGATGTTATGCATTTGCAGGGTTTTATTTGACAAATCTTCTGGGAAACTTGAAATTTTAACATTCTGATCCACTGTGGTAGATGAAGATAAGACAGATTCTGTTGTAGCTCCTTTTGTCTCAGGAACAGCTGTCTTTTTAGAAGACTTCTCATCAAATGATGGCTTGGTTGGTTCAGCTTTTGGAGGCTTTGTTTCAACCTCAACTTTTTTAGAAGACTTTCCATCGGATTTTGTCTTCGGAGTGGTACCAATGCTCTGAGGGTCAATTGACATCGTTGTAGCATCTACCGGTGCTGCAGATTCTTTCCCGGTGTTTGTTTCCGTAGCATTTAAAGTTTTGCCTGACTTAGCAACATCAACCCATTTAGTTACTATGACTTTGGGAATTGTAGAATTTGCTATTTGTGGGCTTAAGGCATCCTTGGATGTGGGTGGATCACTGCTCTCAGTTTGATAATTTCCGCCTGTTTTACTGCTACTGTTGTTATTAAGAAGAGTGGTATCCTTCAAAACACCACGATCAGGCTTGATTGTGGCATCAGGCGATTTATTGCCGGATGTGTCACCAGCACTACCAGGTTCTGGCTGAATAACTGGCGTAAAGACAGATCTTTTTTCCACTTTTGACAAGTGGATATCTATGAAGTCCTGCGCGACTTTACCATTGTCCAGTTCATATGCTAAGTACGATTCATCTGAAATGCAACAATTTTCAGTAAAAATTAAACATAAACGTACATTGATTTCAGTCAGGCACACAAGTTAATTTCTGAATAGGCTATTGTTGGAACCAAACTATTTAACCAAAACCATTAAGGGTATGACTTGGTAAGTGTTGTTTATCTGCAGAAATGATAAAATATTCATACATAAAGTACAAGTTCCACAGTGTAAGCGATATACAGAGAACGGTATAATAGATAATACAAAGTCATATGTGGTAACTCTCACTGGGACCAAATTTCCGCTGGCATCTAATACAAACTCGTTTGTATTTGATATCGAACAATATAAACAAGATGTAGATGGCGAATAAAACAAATTAAAATACTCAACATACCATAATCGGCCAAGCAAATATTTAGATTGATGAAACTGAGAACTATTACAAAAACAGCAGTAGGTAGAAACCTACTCGCTCCGCACAACGCCATTTTTGTCGTCTTTCACTTCTTGACTTCTTCAATTTTCATGCCCCACCAGTTGCACCGTTGTTGCACACTAGCGCTAGGTGTAGGCGATAGGCGCGATATATTTGAGCGTCATACGGGACTGACTTCGTAAAATTAATCAGTATCAGTGTAAGAAGTTTAAAAGTGTATGCACAATAATAGCAAACATAGTATATCAACACAATGTACAAAAATAAGTGCTCATATTAAATACGACTGTGACTGAGAAACCCCAATCGTATTCTTGAACATGTGCTAGAGTTTATTTTCCGTAACGAAATCAAATGCACTATACGTGTGCATAGCAAGTCCACTCCTGTGTTCGTGTAAATAGAGATTTAATCTGCTGTCAATGTGCTTAACGCGTGTCGTAATGTTTTTTTGCCTTTCATGTCAGTGATCTTTGTTTGATCGGAGTTGAGGAAGTTTCATTTCATTATGCTTCGATCCATTTCTTCGGTATCATTGCCGAGAGCACTTGAAACAAAGCTGAGGGAGGTGGGATTCCAGTTCTGCGAGGATTTGTATACTGCAACAGGTGGTAAGCTGGCCAATTTATTATTTTAGGCATCTGTAGTGTGAACAAAACTACTCCAAACAGCACAGTTAAACTTTGCCGTGTCGAGCTTTTGATTTCTATAGAATGTACCTTAAACTAATTATAGCCAAGCAGGCCCAACGATCTCTTTTTTTTCTGGATCAATTAAAAAGCCAGTCAATTTTCACGCGTTGGCTGTCGAACGAAACTTGAGGCCAAAATAATGTTGTGTTTGCTTCTAATAGTTCCATCGTATTCTATCAACATTTATGATAAAGCTAGTCTTTGTACAAACCACATTAAAATTTTCTCATCTTATGGTTGTCAGCGTCTTCATGATTGCGATGAGATCCAGTATAATCATTTGCTACAAACACAACACTAGGAAGTATAAGAATAATCTAAAGCAAAATTATAAAATATAGTTTAGGGTTTGAAGTTAAACAGTAACAAAATGTTGTAAGTGCAATTGTACCTGCCCTGCACCCGACCATTCCTTTTTGCCATAATGTGGTGGAAGGCTGGAGAGTTTGCCATTTGAGGAAGATGAGAAGGTACAAGAAATGATGCTCGAAACATAAATACAAACTAATATGAAAGATTATGTACATATTTTGAGGTGCAAAGGTCTATGCTGTGTATAAATCTACAAAACAATATCAAACTGGTTTGGTAGCAATAATAAGGTTATTATTATTATTATATATTTATACTTATATATAAATATATATTAGTTAGTTATAAGAGCATTTTATTGAGACAGGGGGTAAGACAAGGGGGGCCACAAATTTTATCCAGAAGTTTTGCAGGCTTAAAATGACTTCAAATAGCGTTGAAAAGGCAGGCCGTCGTTTTTTCAACAAACTTCCGTCTGGGATAAGGGAGGCAAAAACCAATGTAAAAGACTTCAAGAAAGAACTCAAATCATACCTGTTGAAACACAATTTTTTGTTTAGACGAATTCTAGAATGTTTAATGTAAATTAATCTGATTTCCACATACAAGCTTGATACTTCGATTGAAAAATTTTAAAAATAAATAAATTAAGAAATATATTTGTTTAATTTCTTTATATTTATCTTTTCTCTCTGGCTGTCTAATATCAATAATAAATCAATCATTATGTCTAATGACAACAAATTATTATTATTATTATTATTATTGGTATATTCTCTGCAGAAAATGGCCTTCTACATAAAATATACACTTGTCAATTTTAATTTTACAGGTTGTCACCCGTTAGTTTCCGAGCTTTTAAAACAGTTTGGTGTCGATGAAAACTATTTGAAACAAGTTCTGTCACATCCAACGTCTTGTACAGCATTGGACATTTGGCAGGTAAATCCTGAAGTAAAGTCTTGAGGAATTTCTTTGAAACATTTCTGCTTGTGATGATAGTATCTTCGGGACATTTAGACATATTTTCTATTTAAGACCGAATCAACTCTGCAACGTATCGTGACATTCTGCAAAGAACTTGACGAAATGCTTGATGGAGGAATACCTCTTCGGCAGATCACTGAAATAAGTGGTGCCCCAGGGTCAGGAAAAACACAGCTTTGTCTCCAACTGTGCATAGACGTTCAAATCCCTGCATCATTAGGCGGGTTGGGCAGCCAAGCAATATTTATCACAACTGATAGTGGCTTTACTGCAGAAAGATTAAAAGGTGAGGACGATTTTCTGTCCACTATATGAGTATTGGTATATTTACATTTAAGTTGCATTTAATAAAATGACTCCAATTCAACAATCTGTTATGTTTATCTACGTTGCAATCTTCCAATAAACTTAACATTTTCAGATATTGCTGAAGGCTGTTCCACTTATTGTAGGTATATATCAAGAATGCACAAAGATAACGCAAATCTACAGGAAGAAGTGAAAAATTTGTCTCCTGATACCTTCTTGAATGGCGTTCAAATAATAGATGTGCACGGTTACGTAAGGCTTTTAGCAGTGGTTCATCAACTTTCTCATATCTTAAATACAATTAAAAAGGTACTTATAAATAACTTTGTTTGTCTTTTAAGTTAAACAAGTTAAGCTGCATATTTAATTTGACATTAGGCATGTTTTATTTGCTAGGTGCAACTAATTGTAATCGACAGCTTAGCGTTTGCATTTCGTGACGGAGAGATAAATACTCTGGAGAGGACAGCGTTACTGTATCGGCTCCTCCATGATCTGCAATCTTATGCAACAAGACACAGCCTGGCCGTACGTTTCCAATCCAATTACAATTTAAGCCCGTAAATTTTTTTATGAACAGTACAATTCTCATTTTAAAATAATTATTTACACCACAACGACCAAAAGCACATTATTTTAATATTTTGTGATTTCAGTTGCCTGCAATTTCATTCTAAAATTTAGATATTTTTACCTAGAGTTATACTATATTTTATCATTGTTCTTTAAATTCAAATATTTCTCTTCAAAAAGCTATGATTTTGGCAAAGGGAATGAAAGTATTAGATTTTTCACTCAAATTTGAATCCAATGCAAATGTTTTCTCTCACAAGTCTGACACAGAAACCCCCTTGGGTCACCTTGCCCCAAAATCTGCTCTCTCTGCCTCTTATACTGAAGTTTCCTGTAGGCATCAATATTTGTATCCAAATAAATGACGATTCCAAATCCTTCAGGTGGTGGTGACGAACCAGTTGACCACTCGGGTGGTTCCTGGTAAGGAAAGCCAGCTTGTTCCGGCTTTGGGTGACAGCTTTGGTCACCGCATCAATCTGAGGCTGATGCTGGGCGCTGTGAAGGGCAACTGCTTTGCTGCCGCGTTGATTAAAAGCCCCACTCGACCTCGATCGATAGCCAACTTCACAATTTCACGCGACGGTATCAGAGACTGTGAATAGTTTCAATCACACAAGCGCACAAATCCGTACATGCTTTTGCATTCAAGTCTTTAATTTAAAAAGAATCCTTTTGTTGATAAATATGAGTACCTATGCCTTAAAGTGTCAATATAGCAAGTGAAGTATTGTGCAAATAACTGATTGATCAGTGCACGGTGTTATGAACAGTGAAAATATTATTTTTTACGCTTTGATGTCAGGATAGGAAGAATGATGTTTTACAATAGTCATAATGTTATAATATTGTACCTACTTCTAGGATATTGGATTAGGTGAATGCTGATTGGGCCCTGCATCCTTGTTAATTTATTCTTAATTAAATTGAAAATGTTTGCAAGAAAAGAGTAAATAAATCTGCCTTTATTTGGACCAAATAAATGTGATGGTGCTGGAACGAAGGAATGAAGCATTACTGAATAATATTGCCATCAAGTTTGTGATTAACAAAACAAGCCGATGTGAGGTTCAGCCGCATAATTGAAGATTATAGCGCAGATTGCAGCATTAGAGGTTCATATTACGTATTTATAGCCACATTTTCACTTAACAACACATCTTTGATCTTTCCGTTGGCTAGTGCTGTTTGTCTTCTGAGATCTGATTTGATCAGTGCCGTCACAACAGTTCCAATTACAAGTGTCCCACAAAGGCCTAGGTTGGCCCAAAAATCACCAAACTTGTTGAATACTGAGCTGTAGATGATTGTGAATAGTATACCAAATATTTGTGTTGATGCATTGAGTAGCCCTGCAGAAGTGTTCTCTGGTTCCGGATATGTTAACTCTGCAGCCAGCTCGAAGCCAACAGGTAGGTAGCCGGTCATGAAAAAACTGGAAAGAATTTATGTGCCTTTCTGAGTAAGTCATTCGTGGTTATCTGGCTGTTTACAGCTGTTTTTGGTGGTTATTTGCTACATTAGCAATTTTCTCATAGGAAGGGATATTTTAGACAATCATTTTAGATTGGGAATGTTTTGTTTGGGAGCATGAAAGTGTATCGGAAAAAATCTGTGCATTTATAGGTAGATACAAAATAATATGGGGGTTTTTGCTAAATCATGCTTACCCTAGCACTCCTGTTGATGCATAAACAATAGCTTTCGATCCCATTCTCAAAGTGAAAGTAAAGATGAGAAGTCCAATTAATGTCAAAATATAAACACCAAGAGTTGTTTCTCTGTAAGGATAAATTGTGTGCTATTAGTTGGTCTTCTTTATATCCGTAAGGATTGGAAGATTGAAAGAATCGTTTTTTAGTATGCGTGCACTTTACAATTAGCTCACTTGTACTTGCGTGTTCGATCTAAAACCATTCCACATGCCACAGATCCAAAAATGCCTGCGATCACTAACATCAATCCAACTTGTCCAGCAAACTCCTCACCATTCTGAAAAAATATTATTAGTCAGCATTGCCCCTCTAACCGCAACAATATATTTTATTGGAATTTACCAAAGTGAGAACCTATGTCCATCCACCTCACCACAAAATACGTTAAGATGATTTGATTGAGCAGTGTTGAGATGGCCAGGTAGATCCCAACATTTATACCATACGAAAGCAGCAAATAATTGTAATTTTTATTCTTCAGGAGTCTTTTTAACGAGTCCACAAAGGTTTTAAAGGTGAATTCTTCTGTCACTTGTTTGGCTGGCGTTGGTGGAAGTTTTGGGGCATTCTTAAAACCTGCCGAATACAAAGTGCATGACTGCTATTTTTATTTCATTTTTAATTAGTATGTCATTGCTAATTGATGATCACATTCTAAAATTACTTACACATTAGTACTAGAACTAAGCACATTGAGGCAATTATTGCTATTCCGATGAACATGACGTATATGTCATCTCCGATATCAGCTAGATTTTCATGATTCTTCACGAGAATTGGGGTAAAAATAAACCCAACCGCTACCCCCAGCTGCAAGAAGAGGTTTTTTTGTTTCATATTTTTTCGTCTTCAAATTAGAGATTATAAGCAAATCAAGCCTCTCCATACTCTTGGCACAAATTATATCTGTGTCTGTAGCTTAGAGAGAATTTCAACTCCTTAAATGGGCCCTAAAATATAGAAACAAAAATAGAAATGCAAGCACCTGAATTCCAAACACCCCCAGTGAGCAAGCGGTGGAAACTTGGTCTGGACCAAACCAGACGGCTGCCAGTCTTGGAGGCGTGCTAAGGATGAAAGTCTGAGAAACTGCCAGCAACGTCTGCCCGAAGAACGTCAAGGCAAACCGGTTGGGGCCAACGGAAAACACTTTCACCCAAGAGCCAATTGCTGTACCAAGGGCTCCCAAAATAGAGGCAGATCGTAAGCCCTAGATGTCAATTATGAGAAAAATAGCTTTTATTATTAGTTTTCTGTTTCACTTTCACATTTTAGGAAACATAGCTAAGTTATTGCTGGTTCAAAGTTGCCTTTCTCATAGTGTTTTATTTTATTATCTTACCCATTTGTCAACAAGGAAGGATGAGGGCAATATTAGCAAAATGTACACTAGCATGTAGATTAAGGACGTCATTTCAATAGCAAAATCACCGACATTGTAATATCGAGTGAATATGTTAGTGATTATAACATACTGAATCCACTGCCAAGTGTTTATCATCGAAGAGCAAATATATATAAACAAAATAAACCATCTTCTAGGATAAATTTTACTCTCCGGCAACAACTTTTGAACAATAACACAGTTGAAAAATGTATCCGTTTCTCCACTTTTATGGCCGTGCTGTGGCACTTGAATATAACTTGGTGACATATCCAATGTTCCTTTCCAAAAAGACTGACTGCTGTTTAAATGTATTTCTATAGCAATCTCCAATTAACATGTTTAGACAACCTTGTGCGTTAGGTTTCCTTTCTGTACGCAATGTTATTTATTTAATTAGCTAATTATATTATGGTCAAGTCTTCTAGGCCTATGTTGACAGAAAGAAACCTATTTACATTTCAGAGTTTACTCAAAATCACTGTTACATTTAAATATTTTTTTTTACAGCTTCATCAGTTCTATGAAAGTACTACTCTTATAGAATTGTTGCCATTTCTTTGTCCTGTTGGAAATTATCTACAAAATCACTATTTTTTATCACCATACCAAGCGTCACACTCATGTCCGAGCTTCTTGCCTCCGCATTTTCGGAGGAATGCTTGCTGTGAGCACCGTCCCTATCAACAGCAGGAAACACAGGATTGTGTTGGTCCACATGTCTCCTATTGCTGCCAAGAGCCAACTGTAGACTAGCGTCAGGAGAAACGATTCACTGGCACAGAAGAACATCACCACACCACAAGACGTGCCTTCAGGTTCAGGATAGGTCAGTTCCATGGCCAGTTCAAACCCGACGGGCATGTACCCTCCCAGGCAAAACCCTAGGAGCACGGATGTGCCGTACACGATAAGGTGCGATTGGAACTGAAGTGTGTATGCAAACGCAGACATTCCGATGAGAGAGAAAATGAACAGGGCCAGAGTTGTCTCCCTGGAAAGGAAGATTGTTTATTTTGAATTATTCTAACCTGGCTTAAGCAAATAGTTGCTTAAATTATTTTCTTGGCAAAATTTGCATACTTTTTTAAAATATGTTTTGAAATTCATCAAAATGATAACACCTAGTTGCAATCATCTGCTAATCATATTCATCAAAGTATTGTAACATATTCAAATATAAAATATAGATATAAATAAAAATATGTATAAAGAATGTAAGATAAAATTTGAAAATATTATTCTTCTATGAAGAAAAACTCACTTGAATTTGTGTGTTTTGTCCAGTACTATGCCTCCAACAATGGAACCAAACATTCCGCTGACGACCATTACTAGTCCAACGCGGCCACCAAATTCTTCCCCGCCCTGTCGCAAAATTCCATTATCTTTCATTGGTTACTACACCCTTAAATTTTAATCAATAACTATAAAAACAATTGATTTTTGTCAAAACCTACCTCGAAATATTGCATGATGAGCTGGTTGAGGAAGGTAGATATGGCATTGAATACTGCCAAATTAATGCCGTAAGAAACGACGAGAAGTTTGAAACCATTGTTTGCCGCCAATCGTTTCATTGATTTCCAAAAGTCATTGTCGATGTTTTTCAGCTGCAGAGCTTGGGCCATGCTGGGTGGAACAGGTGGTGTTTTTTCAAATACTAAAAAATATTTTTTTAATTAATATATATTTCCAACTAGGTATTTCAAATAAGTTAAATCTTCTTAATTAATAAACTTACTGAAGACAGTCATTGCAAAAACAGCGGTTGCACTTATTGCCATCCCATATGCAAAAACAGTCATATCGGCTCCTATTTCTTCTATATTTCCATGATTCCCAATTATCATGGGGGGTAGCAGAAAACCAAGGGCAACTCCCACCTGATAATTGAGCAGACATTTGACAGAATCAATTATTTTCCTATTACTGCAGCAAAGTTGTTTCGCAATTTCTCGGATTTTGTCGCAGGTTCACAACTTACCTGATTTCCAAAAACAGCCAATGAGCATGCTGTTGAAACTTGATTAGCTCCAAACCATACAGCGGCAAGTTTTGGAGGCACGCTGAGAAGAAATACTTGCGAGATACCTATTAAGGTGTGACCAATGAAGGCGACAACGTACCGGTCGGGTGAAATAGACGCTACTTTAATCCATGTGCCAACCGCCGTCAGCAATGTCCCGACTAACGTGCAGAATCGCAAACCCTGAAGGTGAAAATTTAGTGAAAATATGACCTTTTGCACTGCAGAAATAAAATTGAAACATTATGTATTGTGCCGTTGTAGCTCAGTGGCATATTGCACAAGTATCTATACACTCAATGGAAGAGATACCTTTTTATCCAAGATATATGAAGCAGGGAATACAAGCGGCACATAAACTATCATGAATATCAGCGAAGTCCAGTCCACTGCGTAGCTGCTGACATTGTAATAACGCATTACGATGTTGGTAATAATCGAATACTGAATCCAAGACATGGAACTTATCAAGCCGAATGACATGAACACTGCTAGGATTGCCCATCTTCGTCTGTAAACTTTCAATTCTGGTAGCAAAGAAAGTTTTGGAACAAGCAAATGATCCCCTTTGCTTGCCACCACACTTGACAGTGTGTATTTTACAGGAATTGTTTCTAAATTTTTAGATATTTCAGACGTCATTGTTGTGATATTTTAATGCTACCAGGAAAAAAGTATTATTTGTAGTCAATCTGTAAAATGATGCCTAGGAATTTATTTTCAAAGCAATAGTTAACAAACTAATCGATGTATCACTTATGCACTGGCCTGTTGTGCCACTGTCTCTATACGCTGATGAACAAAATCTTAAGTAAATAGGTGTGTATGCAGTAAAATCGTAAATCTTAACCACCTTCAAGCCTTCAGTTACAGTGCAGGAATGAAACCCAAGGTTCAAATAATCTAAGCACTATTGCTATAAATGGGCTATATTAATTTATTAAACTAATTTTTCTTGAGTACAAGGACACCATTATGCAAGGAGTGTATGACTCTATTTTTAATTTATTTTGTAGTACAATCTCAATTCAACAATATGCATTCTCTAGCAAATATGGCTGCAATCACTCTTGATCACGTTTAAGATATCTCAGATAGAAAGATATCGTTTAAGATATCTTGTAGGTATCTCTTCAGATTAGACTTTAAAACAACTAAAAATAAAACTCAAATATTTTAGAGGAACATTTTATTTGACACAATCCGGTCAGTTTAGTATGGTTACATGCTTGGACGTTCTGAGCAAATGATCTCGTAAGCCTCAACTGTTGGTTTAAGGTAGGTTTATGCTAACACACAATGTCTAGCTTCGATAGTTACTTAGTATGGTCGCTATCAGCTAAATAAACATGTAGTTATATTTGTCTGGCTTATGTTTTTAATTTATTTGAAGGGAAAAGTGGCAGAAAGTTATTAAATACCAGTTGTAACTTATGCCAGTCGATGAATACCTACAATTGATAATTTGTATCCAATTTTTCGTTCATTTCTACCAGCAGCCAGTAGACCAATTTTACATATTTTGTTACGACGATAATCATTTAAAAAAAAATAGACTTTAGAATAATTCTTTAATTCTAGCATAAAAACTGAATTTTTGTGCTTGTTGACTTTATTGTTTCGCACCAGAAATGAGATCCCTACACGCTACCGTTCGGACAGCCGCTTGCCTCCGCATGTGAGGAGGAATAATTGCAGTCAGAACCGTCCCTATCAACATCAGTACACAGAAAACCACGTTCGTCCAGATGTCTCCTATTCGGGTTAAAAGCCAGCTGTAAAGTAAGGTGAAAAAGAATGATTCGCTCTGACTGAAAAATAAGATAATGGCAGTAGCCATGACCTCTGGTTCTGGATATGTTAGCTCCATCGCCAGTTCAAACCCTACGGGCATGTACCCTCCGAGACAGAACCCAAGGAGAGTTGACACAGCGTAGACAACCAACTGGGATTGCCACTGCAAAGTGTACGTAAACGCAATCAACCCAATCAGTGAAAATAGGTACAGGCCGAAGGCTGTCTCTCTGTAAAAAAAATCAAATGTTTTAACTAATGTTTTATAACTGTTTTGAATGTACAAGGTCAACTATCAAAGTAACCCATTTTAATCTTACTTGTATTTATGGGTTTTGTCAAGCACTATGCCGCCAAAAACTGTTCCAAACATTCCGCTAACAACAATTACAAGGCCTACGAAGCCAGCAAATTCTTCTCCATCCTAAACAAAAGTTAATAAAATAGTTAATATTCATTAAAAGTGTTGGAGAATAAAAAGGACTTTTCCACTGTTTATTACCTCAAAATATTGAAGTATGAGCTGATTGAGAAACGTAGACACTACGTTGAACGTACTCCAACTAATTCCGTAAGAGATGACAAGAAAAACAAATCCTCGGTTTCTCATCATACTTTTGATAGTTGCGAGGAAACCACTTTTAGTGCTTTCTAATTGCAAGGCTTGAGCAACACTTGGTGGAAGTGGTGGCTGTCTTTGGAAGACTACAAGAATGAGTACATATTTTATTAAAATGTTTGAATGACTTGCCATATAATAAAAATTATATTGAAGCATTCACTACTCACTGAAAATAGTCATTATGAACACAATTGTCGAGCTTATTGCCATTACATAAGAAAAAACAGTCATGTCGTTTCCTATATCTTCAATACTTGGGTGATTCCGAATCAAGATTGGTGGCAAGACAAAGCCAAAAGCTACTCCGACCTGCAATAAATTGTCTCAATTAAAAACTTTGTGGCATACAAGTAGTTAGTTAAGTCAGGAACAAAACAAAAGTAAAATAGTACTAAGAAATCGTGGTCTGGAGTGACGTAAGGTACATTTCAGTTTTCTAGCTGGTAATCTGAGTATGGTAATTTCTTATCTTACCTACCTGAATTCCAAAAAATGCTAAAGAACATGCTGTTGATACTTGATTTGCTCCAAACCAAACAGCAGCAATTTGTGATGGAATACTGAGTAGAAAGACCTGAGACAATCCAACTACAGTATGGCCAAAGAACGCTATCATAAATCGGTCTGGGGCTATCGATGCGACTTTGATCCACGAACCAACAGCCGTGAGAAGTGTCCCAGCCAATGTTGTGAATCGCAGTCCCTGTTTTCAGAGAAAACAAACAAGTGGATAAGTGAAATACATTGGTTCATTGGCATGAATTAGGAAAGGAAATATAAAATTGTATTTTTAGTGCTCACAAATAAGTTTGATGAAGTTTTCTCGACCCACAATCCTCAACTCAATTTTTTATTTTCATTGTGTACCCACCTTTGTTTCCACTATGTAGGAAGCAGGAAATATTAGTGGTATACAGACAAGCATGAAGACGATGGATGTCCAATCCACAGCATAACTGCCGACATTATAATATCGCATCACAATGTTCGTTATTATGGAATACTGAATCCATGACATGCTGCTTATCATGCCAAATAACATGAATACAACAAGTATTGGCCATCGCCTCTTGTAAACGTTGCATTCTGGAAGTGCCGGTGAACTCGCCACTAGTAAGTGCTCTCCTTTATTTTCTCCAAATTTTGATAATTCGTAAGTAACTGGCACTTTCATTTCTTCTTTAGGCATGTCTTAATGCAAATGATAAATTATTTTGAAAGAATCCTGTGCTTTTGCTCCAATGATGATTTATTTTTTGTTAGGTAATTACAAAGTATACGATGTAGTAAATTAAGTTCCAAAGTCTGATGATTGAAATCTTGAGTAAATAAATCTATTCTAACTCACACAGAGCTCAGATATCGTAGACGACTTTAGGGTTTATACATGAGCGCCAAGGCTAAACGAATAACCATCCATTTTCTCCTCGTTGAGTTGTTGGCCTGGTTATTACCATTATTTGACAAGTGCCTATTATCATATTACACTGGTAGGTCTGTGGCGGCAAATAAATTGCCATTCAGAGATTGATGTCAAAGCTGATTCATGACTTTTTGACAGTGATTCGTCTCTTTAAGAATTATACTGCAAAAAGAAGCCAAATTTTTAATCAATATCACAATAATTTTTATTTTATTAAGGTATCTGGTGTTTAATGTAATGTAATTAGATGGCAGTAATTTGAGAAAGAAAGGAAAATATGTTGGAATAATTTTTTAATGACTGTTTATTAAATATTATAAAAAATGGTATTGATACACATTATGTAAATAAAAAACAGATCAACGTACAACAATTTCACTCTTGCTGGGACAAAAAAGTTCACGATGCAATAAGTAATAAATTATTAGTGCGCAATAGACGCTATATCCAGTCAAATACCTCAGAGTATGAGATCAAAATGTAAAAAAAATGAAAGATTCACACAAATCTTAAGAAAATAAAAGCGCAATTATCTGAGACTTTGACTGTTATTGCTTCTGAAACGATGTGCTATTCTGCAGTTATAGGACAAAACAAGGATTTGCAGAATGATAGTTTGGCAATGGTCCCACCTACGAATTTAAGTTTTGAACTGTTTCCTACCTGACAATGCCTCTATAATTCTTAAATATGATTAAAAAGATAAATATTAGTTGTAACTGCTTTAGTTGTAATTGTACTGCTTTAGTGTCATAAAAACACTGCATTTATGTTCCTTCCATACTTTGTTGGCTCAATAGTCATTGAGCTTTAGGCATTCAATAGCAAATTTATGCCTTCAATGACATCTGCTTCATCTAAAAAAAAAAAAGAACATCTTGAATAGTATCACCATTGTTTAACGTTAGTAAACTGCCTATTTGCATGTTACCCCTTGAGCATTAGCGATTTAGATTTCAGATCAGTTATGAACAAAGAATCATACCTGGATGATGGTTAATCTCTACCAAGCTGTCAGTTATATGCCTTGCTACGTGTTTGAAAAAATCTCGTGAGTCGATCTTGCCACTTTTGTAGTATGGCATCAAATGTTTCACTACCCACGGCTTGATTCGGTCTTTGAATTCCAAAAGCGGATCTTCTACTAAAGGTCTTTCTCGTAGTTTCCTGCTTGCTTTGCTCTCCTCCACAAACAACTCGTTTAAGCGGCTTTCAAGCCTCATTCTCTTAACAGTACTAAGTGATTTGAGCTTCAATTTTAGTTTTTTGGTGTAATGCATCTCCTCGTAACGCCAGACCAATTTTTTCTTTGGTTTATCCATTGCTTTTTTTCCGGCTTCCTTTGACGTACAAGGGTGTTCTCCACATTCTCCATGAATTTCTGCTAGCCTTTTATCTAGCGTCGAAAGACCTGGCGATTCTTGTGACTTTAGGGGTGTCATGTTGTCTTCTTGGACTGGTAGTTCTCTATGGTCAACATCATCGTTTGCCTTCTCAGGTGAAAACTCTCCAAGAGCAAATGTGGTAGACCTATTAAAATTCAATGCTGCCAACCGCTCATCTAACGACTGCTTAGGTGTAGGTCTCACCTGTCCATTATTAGCAACTTCCAGCAAAGAATACTTGGTTTCTATAACAGGCACCAATTCTATATCATTTACAATTTCATCATAATCAGCACACTCGTCACTTTCAGAATAGGAGTGAAAAAGCAATTCTTCCCCGTGATCATCAGTGTATTTCTGCTGATACAAGTCCACTGGACTTTTGTTTCCTTTAGAAATGTCTACGTCAATAAGAACTTTCTTACTGGCCATAGCTATTGTTTTTTGTTTGTTGCTATTGATGTTTGCTGATTGTTCCATTTGTCTTGACCGACGGTTTACTTTGGTGGGTAGAATGCAAGACCTGGTGATGCGATCAGTGATATCAGGTGTATTGCTATTGTTGACAATAAATAAAGGAAAGGTAGCTGTTGGTGTATCATTGCAAGCAGCATCCTTATTCATACTTTTAGAAAGTTCAGGTGAGAAACTCTCCGTTTGAGTTCCCTTGTCGTCGAATAGTTGAGAGTAGTCGCAAAGTTTACTGTGCAATTTCTGCCTTTCAGTGTTTCGTTGTATTTCGGCAACCTAGGTAAAATACATTTGAGTAGGAATGCGAATAGGTTTCCAAGAAGCTAGATATTTGCTGTAATGAAGAAGGAAAAAGAGAGGGCGCTCAATTTACCGGAGAAGAGTATTGACATTGTATGGTGCACTTTTCGAGACATTTCTAGAATTTTTGATAATTTTGAACTTTTCATTGTGTTGCCTTTGTCCTGGTTAAAAATACTTCTCAAAACAACTCTGACAATAACATAACCACTCTAACATCATAACATCTCTAACAATGACAAAGGTATCACGCGACGCCAATTTTCTTCTCAGGTCAGTTGCGGACTCTTTCTCTCTTTCCTTTTAAATTTGGGTGAGTAAAATGTGCCATTAGTTAGAAGTATACTTCTGGACTTATAAATCAGCCCTCTAGAAAAATGTTAAAGTTCCGACAATTGTCAACAGTTTAGAGAAGACAGTATCTACCGAGCACATGCCATGCCATGAAGTATCACTGAGTTTTGTTGAATCTAAAGTTTAATAGCGTTGTTTTGCTGCCACCAGCGACTGTCTGGCCTCAAAGAGAGAAAGTAGGCGAAGACAGGTGAATTTAATTTTCCGATTTGTTTAAGATATACTAGTGGGGAGCTTCTGCTTACCAAATAATATTTCAGGTGTCGCAGTTGTTTAAAATCACTGTTATTAAATTTTCACAAAATAATTTTATATTTATAATTGAGACGCTAGCACAGAGAGCCACTGCTTTACGTAAGCCCCATTTGCGTCTTAGTCTGCTCCCCCAAGTTCTGTTTAATTTTAAAATTAACTTTGAGTTTTGAGAAGATAGCAGGGGTAGTGCAGAGGTTTTGCAATGTAGGAAGTTAGATAAAATTATGATAGATAAGATATGAGAAGTTTTAAGAAAGTACCTTGATATCACAAGGGTGGAAGAGTCAGTTACTAAATTACCTAAATAACAATGACACATGACTTATGATAAAAACTTCACGACAGAAAAAAAGAGCGAGAGAGCGGAACTTACACGAGGGGAAAATTGGCGTTGCCTGATGCACTTTTTAAAAAACTTGTCGCCGAAATGCATTATCGAAAATTCTGGAAATTCCCTAATAAGTGCACCATGCAATGCCAATTTTCTTCTCCAGTAAGTTGCAGTGTCTCTCTCTTTCCTTCTTTACCACAATCAATCTCCGTAATTACATAATTTAGGCCCGTGGAATTGATGAACAACACCAGTCCCTTTTTTACTGAGCAAGGCAGCTACTGACATTAAAACTGGTTGATAAGAACGATTTTTGAATCAGCAAAGTCATGTATGCTTGGGTGTTCTTGTTTCTTTTCTGTACTGTTAGAAATCAAACCAATAACTGACAATAACATAAGAATAAAAATTCTTCTTGTTATGGAACTGTATAAAAAATTATGCATAACATTCCATGCAGTCTTAACTAACCATCTGCAGCATGGCTTTCCGATACACTTCAGCCACAATACTGGATTGTAACGCATTTTGTTCCATTTGTATAGCACACTGCTTAATGTCTTTGCCGCTAAAAACTCTTCCCGAGGATGCTTTATTTGTACTTATAGATTTGTAATTGAGGGAGAGTATTTTTATTAAATACGATAAATATGTTTCTCGAACCTAGGAACAGAATAATAAAAATATATTAAATTGCAGTCCAGTAAATTATTATATATCTGTGTTCTACTGCTATACTGTGAACACAAACTAAAATATTAACTTAAAATTAGTAAAGTTACAACTAAGCAGACTTACTATAGATGTTAACTTGTTTAAATGCTCTTTAGGATTTTTACTTTCATCCGATGTAAGCTCTTGGAAGGAAATGTTAATTTTCTTTCTGCGCTTCTTCAAAGCATATGGCATTCCTCTTTTATTCCCATTGGTACAAAAACCAGTGTCTGAAGAATCACTAGTCGAGCTCATGGTAATTTTACTCAATTCCGCCACAGCGACGCTGTTAATATTGGTCACTTGAGATTAGTTCCTTGCTTCTATCATAACAATAATAATTGTTATTTATTCGACTTTTCCTTGAGAGGAAAATGTAGTAGCGATGGTGGTGGACACTCAACGGTGGTAGTCACTTGAGATGCTTGAGGGTTCAAAATAACCAAAGCGTACCTACATGCTACATTGAGGTTAGAAATCGATGGCAAATCAGCTGTCGAATATCACGTGGTTATTTGTTGTCAAATGAATTGCAATATAACCTCTAAGCGCTGAGCCATTCACTGACAATTTATTTTGTGATGCAGTTTGTTTGTTGGTAACTGCATTAAGACTTTATGTCTTATTTGCTGGTGCCAATATTTTGTTAATATGAGTGGTTATGCACCGCTTTTCCCGAGTGACATTTTGTTGAAATTAAAACATCATTTTGGACATGAAGCTTTCAAAAGTTCTCTACAGAAGGAAGCCACTGAAGCAGTCCTTCAAAGTAGGTACCTCTTGGACCTAAAACATGATTTTGATACTTTCTACTGGTTGAAAATTAAACTATTTTTACAGTGTTGTCACTGCAAATTTCTCTTGTTTAAAATGTAACCTCGTGTAACTGTAGACTTGCTATGGACCACACATTTAGACGATGAACAAGAATCTGCTGTGTAATACCATATACCATATAAAAAAGATTTCGGTTAAACTTTTTACAATGGTAATACTATGTATGATATCATCTGATCACTACTAACGAATGAGTCTTTGTTCTCTGTATTTCTCCCCAACAGGAAATAAAGATATATTCATATCAATGCCAACGGGTTCCGGGAAATCGTTATGTTTCCAACTGCCTGCAGTTCTACACCAACCTAAAGTTGCCATTGTATTTTCACCTCTCCTAGCATTGATTAAGGTACTAAATTATTTCAAGAAATTAATTTTAAATTGTAAATGAGATGTTAACAATAGTAAACTAATGGATCTTTATAATTGCAGGATCAAATTGATCATCTTCAAAAGCTCAAAATAGCAGCTCGCTCAATAAATTCAAAAATGAGTACGAAAGAACGAGATTTTGTGCTAAATGACCTACGAAGCAAGTACATTGACACTCGACTGCTTTATGTAACTCCTGAACAAGCTCGTACGTCTACATTTATGGTGGGTAAAAAACAAAACAAAAATAAGTAAATTATCTATTTGAACAGAAATAGAACAGAAATTGAGCCACAGCTTGAGCCTTAAAAGCAAAAAGTAAAAACATACAGCCATACACCAAATACCTATTCCATCCACAATTTTTTTTTCAGTGTCTCTTAAAGGATCTTCATAAATATGACAAAGTCTCTTACATTATCGTTGATGAGGCACATTGCGTGAGTCAATGGGGACATGACTTTCGACCAGACTACCTTAAGCTGGGAACTCTTCGGTTGCAATACCCCAGCATTCCGTGGGTAGCTCTCACTGCCACTGCTAGTGCCAAGGTAAGAAATGAACTCCACTACCAATAATATCTATCTTTTTTTAATTGCAATATTTCAGGGACTTTAATTTGTTTTTCAGCTTTCAATTAATCTATGTAAGAGGATCGAAAAATAGGAAATGAAGGAATGCTGATACATATTGTGATCCATACAAATTTGTGGAGTGTCATGACTTTAAACTTAATTTTTAATCTACCAAGCAGTTTCTATTGTCTCTGTCCTCAGTCATAATTTTTTCCAACTATTTTTTCATATTTTGTAGGTGGTGGATGACATTTTGTTCCAACTTAAATTTTCAAAACCAGTGGGAACTTACAAAACTCCTTGTTTTCGGTCAAATTTATTCTATGACGTTGTTTTCAAAGAAAATATGAATGACCAATTTGATGAACTGAAAGATTACATAGAAGAATGTATTGGTGACGAGCCTGCAACTACAAAACCGGTCTGTTCACCTTTTATTACTGCAAGATCCAGAATCTATAATCTTCATTGCATTCACTGAGACTTATTGCAGAGTTTGAAAGGATGCGGCATCATCTACTGCCGGTCCCGTGTGGGCACGACTGAGGTGGCTGATGAGCTCACTCGACGGGGAGTGCCAACCGTTGCCTATCATGCAGGCAAGTTCCGATGGCAATATTGTTATGGCACGCGTGACATGACTTTCTGGGCAATTGTTAAGAGGCTATCTCTTACTTTTTGGATGAATTTTCAGGCCTTCCTACAAAGGAACGTATACAGGTACAAGAGGATTGGATGGCAGGGAAATATCTGATAATTAGTGCCACAGTTAGCTTCGGAATGGGTGTTGACAAAGGACCAGTGAGGTATGAAAGCACTCTTCACTTGCCTATCTTAGTCTTTGTACAGTATGTAGAAAACTGTTCTAGTTCTTTCTTCAAAGATCACAATCACAGGTGAAAAACATTTTTAAGACGCAACCTTGTGGCTTCGCTAATGGGGAATACTGATGCAGGTTTGTGGCCCACTGGTCGATCCCGCAAACCATCGCAGGTTACTACCAGGAGTCTGGCCGGGCTGGTCGCGACGGAAAGCCCTCCTTCTGCCGAATCTACTACTCACGACAGGACAAAAACGCCATTAACTACATAATCCGGCTGGGTTCCAAGTCTGGCAGTGCAAAGAGCGAGGAGAAAATGGAAGACATGTGCAAGGAAGCAATGGACAATTTCACAAAAATTGTCCAATATTGTGAGCAAGCTGTGTAAGTAATGGAAAAATGCTGCTTGTGTATTCGTGTATGTGTTTGTAATACTTGAAATCTGTATTGGTGTGAACATAACTACAAAAATATTTTTTTTGTCATTTAAAACTCTTGACGGTTATTTTCACAGTAAAAAAACACAATTACATCATTTTCATGAGGTCTTCTTGCCTTGTTTACCATTATTTACTGTTTTGTCAGTTTTTTTATGCTATAAAAACAATTTTCAGTAAAAAATCTGTAAGTCTGTTTTTAAAACTGTCACTTCCCCCTTCTTTTATGATTGTTGAGAGCGCAACATAGAACAAAATGCCGTTATGCACTGTTCCTTATTCACAGCGTGATCTTCTTTGTGCCTAGAGTAGTGACTATAGTAATTTTTTAAATTACCTGTATAGTTACTTATTTTCTACCAATGTTAATACAAGCTAGTTAACAAACGTGAACAGTTATAACTGGGTCTTACTTTATTGGGTTAACTATTTTTGTACTGCAGATGCCGACACCGGAAGTTTGCCGACTTCTTTGGAGATGCCCCACCTCAATGCATGAAGCAATGCGATGTGTGTAGCAATCTGAAGGCTGTTGAAAGATCCATCGAACAATACTCGGCAAAAACAAATTCACGGACAATGATCAGGGGTGCAGCCTCGGGTGATGACCTGGACCTCTACGGGGGAGGAAAAGTGGCTGGTGCCACCAAGAGGTAATTAAGGGCTTTCTGTTTTAGAGACATGTTAAAGATAGATTTGAGACAAATGCTTGTTTCACTTGACACACCAGGCCACATCAGACTTTGAGTGTTTACTATTGACCACATCGCGACAAATTCTTCTGCTTTAGGGCCTATGTCAAGCTAGGGCTTTCGTCTCGTTTCAATTGTTATGCTTTTGAGACTTAACGCTTAATTTTGCCAACTCATTAGTAGCACAGTTTGACTTCACTTAGCATTCAAGATCCATTTTGGAAAGAACTTTTTTGAAGTTTTAACTCAATTTTACTATTTCACATTGCGATTAATGTAACGTTTTGTTATTAGTTCGTTTGAGTCTCACGGCAACGAGGATGATGACGAATCTAGTGGGCCAGACCGTGAGCTGGTGGCCAAAAAACAACTGAAATCGCTCATCGACAAACAATTTGGCATGCGGCGCAAAGCGTCGGCTATATTCAGCAACAGCAGGCAAGATGACAATCAGGCATCGGCCAAGTACGCTCGAGTTAAAGCAGCAGACAGCACTTGCGTCAAATATGCGTCTCTCACTGTTGCTGTAAGTTTGATCTTTTTATTTTAAAGATAGCCTTTTTTAATTGGTGACAGCTTTGTGTTTTCTTTGATTGCTATAAGTTGCAACTTTGTATCGTTGAGTATATTTTCACTGGCAACATTTTTCTTACTTTGTAAATTATATCAATTTGTTCTAATTTTTATTTTGTAATCTAACTCATATTTGCAGTAGTGGTTTTAAAATAAGTTTGAAATTTTTTCTGCAGACAAGAGAGATGTATCTCACGTCTCTGCTGGATTCAATATCGGGAAGTAAAGCATCGTACATAAGACATTGTGCTGATGTTGGTCTCTCGGAACCAGGCCCTTCCGACTTGGAGCAGCTTGCCATTCATCTGGAGTACAAGACTTTCACGGCAAACAAAGTTGTCAGCATCTACAAGACAGTTCTCACAAAGCTAGTAGGCACATTACGCTAATTACATCCATTTAATGTTTAGAGTTATTGGTATTCAAATTTTGATTATTGGCTTTTCTAATATTTCTATTCTTAATTCTTATTCAAATTTACCACTTTGTTATTTTGAGAAACCAATAAGAGATACACCTCCTGTTCCCTTTAAGGTGCCAGTAATTTGCACCACAAATTAGTGCTTGGCAATAAAATATTTAAAATAATTGGAAGATTGCTGGCAGAGGAACATTTTTGAAACCTGACAGGGACCAACTATTAAAACTTACAAGCTGATGTCCAAACTTTAGATGATTTGTTCAATACTTACACAATAATTGTAATTTTGTATGTGTTCAATATTCAAGTTTTTTACAATTCTATTATTAAATTTTTTAATTTGGTGTCAAATTTAGGTTTAACAGTTATTTAATACTTGATAAGAGAATGAAGAAACACTGTACACCCCAAATATGAGGTTCTTTTGATCCATTCCATTAACACAAAAATGCAAAAATTCAGGGTGTTCAAAAGCCTTCTGACTCAGTTTATTTTTCTGGAAAACTATTAAGTCAGTAAATCCAGTATGTTCTAGAATGCAACCACTGTTTTATGATCACTCATCCCTTAAGCCTCTATGATAACATGATTGTTGCATGCTCTCAGTTTGCCGGTAGAGTACATCAACAATGCTGTGTTCCTTGATATGATGCTCAATTTTTTTTCAGGTAAGAAAACTGAAGCAACCTTCTGAAGAGACGTGGAGTGAAATATTGTCTGACTTTGTTCCGGATACAAAATATAACAAAGGCACTTTGCACGAAGCTGTCAAAGAAATTGAAGGGACTGTGCCTAAACACGCAATTCAAATAGTGACTGCTGCACAACTTATGCTAACGCAAACAGCTACAGCAAAATCTTTGGTAAAAAGTAAAAAGACAAATGCTAGTGCTGTACCTAAAGGCCAGAAAGTACTCTCATCATATTTCTCAAGTAAATCGGAAACAAAACCAACGCCTGAGCCTGCGCTTAGCGACTCTTCGTTTGAACACAAAGATCAGGAGAAAAAACTGAAAAAAGATTCACTGAAAAAAGATCAGGAGACAATCAGCAGCGATTTTTTGCCTAGCAATAAGAGGAAAGCTTGTGCTGATTTTATTCCTGATGAAAGAAGTGGTCTTGACTACGCTGGAGGTATTGGTGAAGCACTATTCGAAATCTCACCTGTTGTAAACACTAGCTTTAAAAAACCTCGCCAGTCACATATGAGGGCTATGGATTCGGGTGAAAAATGCTCTACAAAATCTAGCATTGGCAGCTTTAGTGAAACGCTTGTATCATCCATGAAATCACCTCCTCCCAGCTCTTCAACTGACGAATCTAACTATATTTTGTCAGAGCGGTTTGGGAATTCTGATAAACCGAGTGTTCGTAAATTGACTGATGGTAAACCTGCAAAAAGCAAGCCTTATGAAAAAGCATTGCATAGCTCTCCTAGTGCAAAGAAACGGCCTGATGTGTCTAAAGGTGTTAAAGTGACGTCTACTGGGGATCAACCTAGTAAGTTTACAGCCGATGAAAAAAAGGACCGTCAGAAGATTGCTAGTGACGTGGTTGCTTGCTTGATGCCATTTTACCATCAGAAGAGAATTGTCTCCAAGGATCTTTTCAAGGAGTTGGCAAGAAGGTTTACGCGGCCAATGCTAGAAGGCAGTCAACCTGTAGGTAGGTAGTCGTTTTTCTATGAACATATTCATAGAAAAATCAATCAGTTAAATCAATTTTTGTTTGAATTTGTGATTAATATAAAGAATTATTTTACAGACAAATCGTTGTTGGAAAACCGGGTAAAAGCCTGTTTTAAAGGCGGGGTTCTGATAAAATCTTTGGATGATATTAAAGACAGTTGGAACTGGTGATTTGTCAGTTTGGAAAGTTTTTCAGCAGATCTCCAAGAAACTACTGCAATTAATTTAATTCGAGTGTGAGTGCTCTTGGAGGTAGTTCTTCAGGCTAGGTCCTCCAAAATTCCCGTACCCTGATGTATATGGTACATACCTTCCCATTTTTGGCGAGCTGTACAGCTAGCAAGCCAGCATGCATTGTTAATATTTATAGCTCACAGTATAACATACTAACCAAGGCAAACCTACTTTTATGTACAACAATACAACCATTAGTCGATGGTTTTATTTCTGAATGCAGTTGTGACTGTTCAAGTCAATACTACCTTTCTGTAATTGAAATCCAGACATTTAAAATTTAAAAAAATGCTTTTTAGATCTAACAATGTATTAAAAAACTTTAAAGAAAATTATCTATCACAGTCTGCAAATTGTAGAATTAACAAACTCCGGTCATGTTTCAAAGAGTCACCTGCTGCTCAATTATTGAAAATAGCAGTTTCATGGAAAAAAAACCAAACTTCCCCCACAGAAATGTTTCTTACCATGTCGTTGCACTGAAGCATGAACAAACATTTGTGTATATGATTTCCATGTAGCACGTTTCAAGATAGCAATGGATGTTATTCCCATTTTGAAACACCTTATTATGACACTTAAGAAATTGAATGCTTCATGAGGCACACAATGTGCGATCCTAATTAGGTATGTTAAATAAAAACACAGGTTTTAATTTGTCCATCAATAACCCACTTTTTATTGACCTCACTTCCTCCTCGTCACACTTTCCATGCATTCATATTTGTTTAATAATTAGAATTATGCTAACATTTATTACTTATCATGACCATACTTAATCATTCCCATAGTATTGGTGAATTTGACAATTTAATATGATAATTGATTAGGTATTTATACAGCTTGCAGTCAATACAGCTCTGTAGGCACACCACAAAATTAGCGTTATTGGTGGTAACCCATACGTTTTTAAGTTTTCACATCGAATATATTAATTCATTCATGTTTTAGACACTTTGTCTGGAGTCTTCTCTCGTCAATGTACACCTATCGATATTTCCACAAAATAGCAGGAAACAATTGTTACTTATCTAATGTATCTAACATTTTTTAAAGGATTAATTTAAATATATAAAAGTCAATTTTTAAACAGACATGGCAATACTTTGCCAAGTAAAAAAAAAAAAAAACTAGAACCTAGAAAATATGTTTATAAACAAAGCTTGCTAAAATACAAAATGATACCTCGTGTTGAAAGTTGCATCCTCTTCACAACAATAAAGCTAATTGCATCAGTATTTGAGAAAGATCTAGTCTTTACACATACAATAAGTCATAAAATGGCTCCAATTTTGTAATGTAACTTGAAGTGGTAGATCTGTGGATATTGCATCATCAATAAGTCTTATTTTATTATTTTTAACCTCCCAGTTAAGATTGCTGATGATGAGAGATGTGAATTCTTAAGAAAGACTAGGCATTTAAAGAATTTTGTACGTTCGTGGTGTGTTGAACACAAATCCTTTTTTTAAGGTGCAATTGGCCCAGAAATGTCTGGTAACTATGCTACTCTTAATGATGTCGATGGAAAGATCTGGATGATAATGGCCCCTTGTGCCCTCGTAAAAACTCAGCGAAACAAAAAATGGGACGAAGAATCCGCCATTATATCAAAATTGCTAGAAATGAAACCAAACTTTGGATATTTAAGGTTTTTGTGAGATTTGGTCACAGAATATCACTGTCTGTGGAGCCCAATAAAGTAAAAGTAAAAGTAATGCAAAATTCCCAATATTGGATCAAACGATAAACTAGTAGCAAACAATTTGACGACAGGTCGCTGTTCGAACAAGCCTCGGAGCCCATCCGCTAATGCCACGCTGGTAACCTAGCAATGAAACTGACTAGTGACTAGTATCTAAGCACGGCAACATTGGTATCAAAAATTCAATTGGTGAGTAAATGAGATTGCCCTCTTACAAGATAATTTCAATTCGTCGTAGTTATGACTTGCCCGAATGAATTTAACTTTCAGACTTGCCCTTCTTTTAAAGTAAAAAAAATGCATAAAATTTGTTTCCTTGCCGACGAGTGTAAAAATCTCGGCATAGTCCAAGTAATCTCTGCAATAGCAAAAAGTTAAGACTAAAAATTATGAAGTGTTGCTGTGTTCATAAGTAGCATCCTAGAACACACCCAACGTTTAGTAATGTAAAAGGTCAAATGAAATGAAAAGGTCCCTTAAAGTAAAATCTGTCAAACTCTCTTGATGCTCAAACTTTGAGCTAAATACGAAAATGATTTACGTGTTGATTAACGCGATGATTTCCTACATACTTAATGTTATAATTTCTATTAAAAGTAATATTTTTTGTTAGTTATTTCTTGTTTTGTACTTTTTTGGGTTTTGTGGATTTGATTGCTTGATGCAAAATAATACCGATAAATATATATATTTTTTTTTGTTGGACAGGGAAAGGCATAGAGTCTTGACTTACATGCAATTGTAGTTTGGCCACTGCAATGTAATAATAAAACAAAGGAACAGTCAATATTTAAAGTAAATCCTGACATTCATGCCAGTAAGTAAAAATAAAAATTTTTGATGAAATCTCTAGTAGCAAAAATTAACAGAACTACTCTATGCCTTTCACTTATCACATTATCCACTACGCTACATCAATACCTAACGACAGATCATCAAGAAGAAGCCCTGCCTACGCCGCAGGGATTTCCAGTAAAATCCTTGGCGACATAGCAAGTTAGGCAGTGAGCAGGTCTCTGGGGACGTATTCCTCCTCCTCCTGCAGGGGAAACATGCCTCCCTTGGCCCAGTCCAAGGGGGGCAGGCCACCCCCCTGCTGCTGCCACTCCCCCAGCACCTCCTCCTTCTCAGAGTCGCAGCTCTCTTCTGAGCTCACGCTCCCTGACCTAGAAACGAAGATCGTAAACATAAGACAAGGGCTAAAAAATAAGGTATTAATGAGGAAAAATTAGGGGCAAAGGAAAAATGGTTCCAAAGGCTAGTCAATGTTTATAATAAGAGTAAACAAATCCAGAACCAATTGTCGGCAAAATACGCAAATCTGACATTAATATTCATTACACTTGCCATAGAACCAAAGCACTGTGTATAGAAACAACTTAAAGGTTGTAAACAATACTACCTAAATGTGATTTGAAAAGTTCACCATTACTAGGAGTTGTCCAGCAAAACACTGTTCTCACCTAGATCGCAACAACAGCTGCAGCTGCTTGTCCTCTGCGATTGTAGGCAGCATCGAGGTGAGCTTGTCGGTGGGCCGCAGGTAGCGAAGCGTACGCTGGGAGAGTCTCCACACCAGTCGCTGTCGATGAGGCATCTGGCACTGGGCGTTGTAGCGTGCTAGGATTGATAGCACCACCTCTTGGCAGCAAAACAAACTGCTGTCCGAAATCTGGAAAGGTGGCAGGCATTGGGTGGTAAAATTGTTATCTAGCTACTTTAATTGGTGCCAATAACTAATAAGGTCGAATATTATAGCATACACTTTAACAGCAAAAAATCCATAAAAGAATTGGCACGAAATATCGTTACGGAAATTATTATGGTTAAGAAGGAATAACTACCAAACTCCATAAAAATATTGAAAATGCATCAAGAATTCAAGTCTGCAATAAAAACATTCCTACTTGAACTTAACTTCTACAGCATTGACGAATACCTGCGATCTTAGTGTTTGAAATGAAATATTGATGTACTTTTATCTCAATTTATCATCATTCACTCATTCACATATTAATTTTAGTACTTAACACGGTTTATACAATGATATTGTTCACAAACTATGTTATTAAATTAAAAAAAAAAAAAAACTCTTGTAATGCCTTTCTACCTTGACCATTTCACCATTTCTCCACCATTCATGGGTGTTGTTCTAACCAATTGAGCTTCTTGGGACTTATCAGTTTTGAGAGTATTTTAGTTTTTGAAGGCTGTACTTTAAGATCCATCATACTCATAGCAAAGCAATAAAATATATTTTTGAGACATTCTACAGCAGGAACATGAAGCAGGAAGCCAATGAAACGCCAGCGGCATCAAACTTACGTTGCAAAGCTTTTGGAGCTGCACGCCAAACGCTAGCAGCCTGGAAACGTGCGTTCCCGCGGTGGGGTCTTGCGCGGGACGCACGGTGCAGGCGGCATCAAGATGAGCGCACAACAGTGCCAACGCCACCTCGCTCGGCCGGAAGTTGGCGCACGCGGCATCGCATGCCAAGATTTCCAGGCCAAGCCACACGGTTGGCGCGACACTCATTGCACGTTCGTACGTCTGCGCCACCCCCAGTCGCGAAGCCACCAACGCGAACAGAGAGTCAAACAGACGCAAGAAATCTGCGGGTGATAAGACGCAGTATTTAAGTAATTGACACACTTTTTAATTCTCAACAAAGAATTTGGTAATTTTATAGAAAGAGCAAATTACAGCACAAGGATCTACAAGAGGTTACATAAACATTGCAGAATGAAGAGATGCTGGACTATTGATTTCTATTTAATCAAAGTTCAGAGGTTTTGTTCTATAAGTGTACACTAAGCAAAAAATCACTGAATGTTGGAAGACTGCCCAGAGCTTGGAATGAAATAGGCAAAGAGAAAAATTCCATCCATAGATAAAATGTTTCTGAATGTCGAAAGAAACCAAGCGGCTTGCTTTATGTTGTGCCTGTTCTCAGTAGCGCGAGGTTACATGAACAGGATTTCAAGGTCAGTCTAGCAAACCAGGTATTTGAAGATTGTGCCAAACAAACACATCATTTACTTGCTTAGCTGCTGAATTTTTTTGGAAGTCCTTGCCAAGAATTAATCAGGCATAAATACAAGCCAATCTGTATAAACATAGCTCTACATCTGATTAAATTTTTAATTGGCATATTGGAAATATGATGCAATTGTGTTTTATCTTTTGTTTAAAAGAAGGTTGTTAAGTTCTTACTTATATTTTTGATACTCTTTAGGTTCTCTTTAATGCTTGGAAACATAAAGTATCTTCAAACAACATATTCTCTCAGCTACTGGGTGGAACTCATCTGCCCTATTACCATTGACATTTAACTGCAATACTCTGTAATCAACCTTTGTCTCAAGGATCCGAGAGTATGCAATAAGTGTCAACTGCAATTGGCTTAACAATAATACACAACCCTACCTAGCGGTGTGACAGGAAGATTCAGTGGGTCAACCCCCAGCTTGTCAGCGATGATGCCTTCCATACGAGCAAGATCTCCGCTCGTGCACTTGCATTGCGATATCGCTGCAAGATCACATGGCTCGGGAACAGTGATGGTTTGGTGTTGACCAACGTGCCTTGCTGCCAGCTGAAACGAGCTGACAGAAATGCATGCCATGTGCCTAGGAGAAACCTAAGGATGGAAAAATGAAATTGTGACAAGGATTTAGCTATTTAAGTGAAATACAGTAATTAACAAATAGAGATACATTTAATAAATGTAACGTGCTCTCAAAGTGAAGAGCATTATAAAAGAAATTTAATCTAATTAATTTAGAATTAGTACATACCTTCATTTTGGTGAGAAACCTATCCATCACGTTGATTGCAACGAATAGAACTTCTGATGGGAGGTCATACCAAACTTTCAGGCATCTTAGTACATGAGCTGACCCATCCCTGATGCCAGCAGTGATACTTTCGACTGGGTTCTAAAAAAAAAAGGTACTTTAACTATTCTCTCAACGACTACATGTTTTGAACATAAGCAAAGTTTGAATTTTAATGTTCTCAAACATGGGCACTGGTGGTCATGGGAAACCACTCTAATTGCTGAAATCTCCTGAAATTGACTTATTCTTAAGCGTAAGCACTAATGGAATTATTACCTGGTCGTGAGTGGGGAGATCGAGGGAAGCTTGATACTTTGACTCCACATTAAGAGCCTCGTTTAAGCGTACAACTAACAAGTGGATTGCATCCGGCGGGCTCTCCTGCTGGTCCATTCTCGTGATGTTACTTTCACTGGACCCCAGTCACACCTCAAGAATGGCCCAATCAGAGGCCGTTACCTAGAAAATAGAAGATGATTCATGATGTATTAGTTATAGGCACACGTTTCTAGACACAATTTTGGCGTTCTTTGTTAAGACTGACTATATAGGTTCCTCCCAACTCTTTGCTCCCAACCAACAGATTCTATGATGCGTTTCTGTTTCAATGACTCTTTTACGCTCTACTCTCACACTTTACACCATCTCGTAACGAGGTTGCTAAAGAAAATACATGCACAGACATGAACTAACTAGTGATTCAAGTTGCAAGTTTTAGCTTGTAACCAGTGATAAAATTCCTAACGCCCCCATTCGATTCTAGCATCTTCCAGAAATATTTGAATTGTACGTTTCAGGTAGAGAAAACCACTTACCCGGATGCTTCCAAAATGTAGTTTTACCGAAAAGTGCCTTCTATGATTATCGTACTATTTGTTTCATGTATATATTAGAAGTAAAATGATGAAGGTGTCAAATGAGACAGCAAAATGATTGCCTCAGCTGATAGCTGCTCCACTTGTGATTGGCTGTTTAGCGTTCTTTGTTATTCAATCCTTTTCGCTTTGCGCATCATCTATGACCGTTACTGAGCACTACGCTTGACAGATGAAGCAAACGGGCCGAACAGAGCAGTGGGTGCCAGTGCGGCACAGGATGTACGTTTCAAGTTCAAAAAGCACCGCCTTGTAAGTCATCGTTATGAAAAGCGCAAATTAATTTGAATAGACACCATTTGATTTCAATAAAATCGAGATGGAACCCAGTTTGCTCTTGGAAAAAACCAGAATACTTAAATCTCTCTGTTAGTATTATCCGTAAGTTGGAAAGTACCAATTAGTATCATTATTGAACTATTCAGCCATCAAATATGTGATCAAAAAAGCTTCTGTAGAAACATGTCGTTGTTAACTCGGAACAAAGTGTACATTTGGAATTCACCAGCATTACGATCGTTGAAGGTACGTGCACAACATTATTTCGCTGTTTATTTTCAAACCATTCCATGCCCTCCATGAAAAAGTGACGCTGTAACTATAGTATTGGCATTATTTGTATTGTTTATTTATTTATTATCGATACAGGAGTTGATAGCTTAAAGCTCCTAAATCGATGATATTACCACCAGAAGAAAAGATTGCTTCTAAGATTAAATTTCATTCCCATTTCGCGTACATCGGACCTTTCGTGGGTAGTGGGTAACGTCAAATATTGCACTAAATTCTTTCCAGGAAAAGAAACGTTGTGGTGCTTTTTATATTTATATTTACTTATTTATTGATCGACATGAAATGAAATTACCGACTGCGAAAGACGACGAGAGGTTGGTACTACGAACTTTGACTTCTGCTTTCGAAGGCCAAAAAGCAAAAGGCGAAACCCCGTGGAGCACTTTTCATCTTTCACGGTCTATATTGCTGCCTCCGTAGGCTTAGTATCCATTATTTCTGCTCCCTAATTAAAATACCAGCTTTTTTCCTCCTCAACCCTTTTTATTACCCATTTAGTGAAATATTAACCTTCGAATCAATTATCAATACACCATCTACTTCTGTGAACAAGGATCACTCACCGGTATTTCCGAGAAATCATTCAATTCAAAACAAATAAATTCAAATTTGAGATTAAATCCTCAGAGGGCATGTCAAATCGGTGATCCCCTTGAAGCACTTAGGAAGGAGTAGGCAGCGTGTCACCACTTTGTTATGCGCATCATCATCCTCATCATCACACATTAATTTACCGACGTCATTAGATCAGTGCCACAGGGTCAGTTTTCAAAACAGTGTATCTTTAAACAACTAAAAAAAAAATCAAACCCGTCTATACTTTTGGCAAACGTAGTTGCCAATTCCAATTAGATAAATATGCATGCGCTGTGTTACACAATTTTGCATTTTAAATCATTCATGCCGATTGCTTTTCTTGATGTAATCACTAGTTTCTGCCAAAAGACGGTTCGTCGTTATGTTGGTGTACACCCGCTCGTTAGCCGAGGGTGAGATTGAACTGACTCGATCAGAGCTGAAATTGTTTACAATTATTTTGTGCAGAAATCTAAGAAAAATACATGGAGTGTGGCAATAACTGTGACCAAAGCCATGATCATGATTGAGATACAGTCACAAACGAACGTAAGAGTAAAGTTTAATCGACTGTTAACAAACAAATCAGATCTTCTGATTGGCTGTTGCCTAGCAAATAAAAAATTAACGAACTGTTAAGTTTTTATAAGACCGCTGAAAAACCGGACCTAAAACAACAACAACGACTAATTTGTAAATATTTGCGAACAACGACAAATTTAGTTTAGTTTTGTCGGTTGAATGTAGTACGTTTTTTGGTTGGAAAAGTGAAATTATCGCAGTGCCTCGCCTGATATTTAGGTCTTGAACATTATTGAGCTGTCAGTAGACTTTATCTTCGGCTGATTGTTTGTGAAAATAATCGTTCCCCCGAACGGATTCAAAATTGGGACACGGAGATTTTCTTATTATATTATTTCAAGGCGTTCTCGTAGACTGAGCAGTTCCGCAAAGCAAATCAACAGTTCTAAGATCTTGAATCTTGTGTGAGAAAATCATACATACAAAAAATCGCCTGCACTATGCACGATTTTTAGTTACATAAAATAATGAATAATTAAAGTGATGGAAAACCTCGATTCAGGGCTTTTTAGGAACGCTTTCGAATAACAAATTTCCATCTATATGTATTTAAAAGTTTTATTTTCGAGCTGTGTTGTAGAAGTATTTTTGCTTTTTAATGCAAGTCTTTCGTATCAACTCCCTAATGTATCTCTCAGAAGGGTGAGACATCGGCAAGACATTTCTGCTGTCAACCAATGCTGTCACTCTACTGAGCGGTGGAGGTGCCGAGTTGCACAGACAGCTTGGGCGACCTGCTAGGCAACCGGCGTACTAGTAATGCATCACGGGTTGCATACCTGGCAGGGATGCGAAACACTCCATAAAGCTGAGTAACGAACATAGCAGATAAGTTGGTAGTGTTTATCAGCGAATGAAAGCGATGTTGATTTGTATCAAAAATGTCTACCGGAATTAACGGAATTGTGTTTTGTGATAACAATTTTTGTTAACAAAATTAATTTTGTTAACAAAAAATGGACAGCGCTGATCTAAAGCATGGGGATTCATAGACTTGGATAATAAAACTAATAAAATAAAATAAAGAAACTAAAACAAAATATAACTGTGATGAAACGCGTGCCTTTTTTGGGTAATGGACATCGGATTCGTACCCAACGAAAATTATTCGAAGCAGATGGCTTCCTTGGCTGACTCAATGTTGGACTGATTGTTTGAAATTGTTGAGAAAAAAACGTGAAACTCAACGTCTTAGCGATACTCTGTGGCCTTAAGACTTCCTTCTCTGAATGTTCTAAGAAAATAATCATCTAAGGTCTGCAATTAGTAAGAAAATGTTACCTACAATTACACCCTCGCTGTCATAATTTTTACATCACCTAAGATCCCATCCAAGCAATAGATTTAATTGAATTACTGGTCGCCGAGACTAGGGAGTCGTACGTTGGAAGACCTGTGGGTGCACTTTTGCTTGTCTCGCTGGCGAATGGGATACATAGGCAACGCCAGCTTAATTAGTGCAATTACGCGCGTGTGCATGTCTTAGAAATCATAAGGCACGGGGGTGTGCTGAGAAATTTAGAACAAGTAGGTATGTTCTTACTATTACAACTTGAAATGAAATATTACTTCAGTAAATAAGCGCAGAAGAAACAATTAATTATGTGTAATGGAGTTTTGAATTAAAGTTGCAGTGGTGTGGGAAATATTTGATTTGGTAGTGATTGGTACAATATTGTGTTGAAAAATAAAAAATCTAAGCAACGCGCTGGGATTCAAATTGTATCGTGGTTTTAGGGTATGAAATCGCGTCTGGTTTTCTGATTTCAACTCATCAGAGACTGGAGCCAGTCTCTGTATAAAATATTTCTAGTCCAATTGTTGCCGAATTGATATTCTCCGACAAGTCGTTTCACGTTTAACAAGCTTACGAGAGCGGGGCATTCGTAAAAATACCGTGGCTTTGGGGATCTCATCCCCCGACCCCCAAGCAACCACCCCTCCAAATTAGTACCAAACCACCCCAAATCCAAACTAGAGGTCTCTGCCAGAGCAGACACCTACCAGCGGCACATAGCCCCTCCACGGCCAGTCAACGGCGCTCCCCACCCTTTCCGCCGACGGGAAGTTGGAAGTATATGGTGGCCAACGCAAGGCGGAGCTAGCCAGTCGTCGCCGAAACGTTGAGACGGGAGCATCGCGCTGCAGGTATGCTCCGTCGATAACAGAACGTAACGAAGTTCGTGTTTTGTGACAAAGTTCGGTGAAAATGTTAGGTTTGACTCGGCTAAACGAAACTAGATTTTTGTTATAAACGATCGGCCAGTGATTTTATCCTCCGTGCAAATGTGTGCGCTGCGTCGAAATGTGTCTATAAAGTGTTTTGACAGTTCGTGAATGGTATTCGTGAGTCGGTTATCGTCGTTAGTTTGCTTGTGACTCGTGTGCGTGAAATGTCGCTCAAGCCACGCACTATCGCGCTGCGTTGGCTGGCGTCCGTTTGCGTGCTCTGTGCGTTGTGCGTAGCCTCGTCGTCGGCGCGTAGCATCGCGACGGCCACCGAGGAGGTGCTCAAGGATTGCGAGTGGCAGCGGGACGCCGTCGACGCCGGCGGCACCGGCAGCGACGCGACGGCCGACAGCGGCGAAGCTGCGATCTTGGCTTGCCAAGTGCGGACCATCGGTGGTACCGAGACGCTACTCGGTAACCTCACCGCCGGCCAGGTCGAGCGTATCACCGCGCTTAAGTTAGAGTGCAGTGATGTCTTGTTCTTTGAAAGTTCCTTCGAGAATCGTGGCGAGCATTTCCTGAGTCAATTGCGCCGGCTGCGCGATCTACGTATCGAGTTCTGTAAGATCCGCAACGTGCCGTCGTCGGTGCTTACGTCGTTGCGTGATCTGCGTCACTTGTCGCTACGCACGCACAACACCGACTGGTCGGCGATGTCGATGGAGTTCCACCCGGAGAGCTTCCGCGGGCTCGCCGAGCTACGTAGCCTCGACCTAGTCGACAATAACATTTGGAGTTTACCCGCCGAGGTGTTTTGCCCGTTGCTCGGGCTTACGTTTCTGAATCTCAGTCTCAATCGTATCCAAGACGTGGCTGACCTCGGCTTCTCGGATTGGGGTGCCGGGCCGACGGCGCCGGGCAAGACTTGCAACGTGAACCTCGAGGTGCTCGATCTGTCGTTCAATGGGCTCACGACGCTGCCCGACAACGCGTTCACCAGCCTCCGATCGCTGCAGAGGCTGTTTATTCAAGACAACACGATCGCAGCTCTCGCCGACCGAGCGCTCGTCGGCCTTACGTCTTTACAGGTGCTAAACGCCTCCAGCAACTACCTAGTTGCTCTGCCTCCAGAGATGTTTCAGAGTTCACGCGATCTCAAAGAAATCTACCTGCAAAATAACTCCATCAGCGTGCTAGCGCCGGGGATTTTGGAGGGGCTCGATCAATTGCTGGTGCTCGATTTGTCGTGGAACGAGCTCACTTCTAATTGGGTCAATCGGGACACGTTCTCCGGGCTGGTGCGCCTCGTCGTGTTGAAACTCGCCCACAACGGCATCACTCGCATCGACGTCCATGTCTTTCAAGATCTCTACAGTCTTCAGATTCTCAACTTGGAACACAACAACATCGAGACGATCGCCGAGGGCGCCTTCTCCACCTTGAGTAACCTCCATGCGTTGATTCTCTCGTATAATCACATAGTCCAAGTGGAGTCCTACCATTTTGCAGGCTTGTATGTATTGAACCAGCTATTCATTGACCACAATCGCATAGGTAGCATCCATTCGAAAACGTTCGAAAATTGTTCGAATTTGCAAGATTTAGGACTGAGTGGGAACATTTTGACAGAAGTGCCCGAAGGGTTGGGTCAATTGGCTTATCTGAAAACGTTGGACTTGGGCGAGAATCGCATCACAAAGTTAGTGAACGAGTCGTTTAAAGGTTTGGACCAGCTGTACGGGCTGCGTATGATCGAGAATCACATCGTGAACGTTTCGAAAGACACGTTCTCGACGCTGCCTTCGCTGCAAGTGCTGAACCTGGCGTGCAACAAAATCGCGAACGTGGACCCGGGTGCGTTCGGCACCAACCCCACGTTGCGCGCGATCCGTCTCGACGGCAACCTCCTCACGAACATCCCTGGCCTGTTCTCCAGTCTGCCAGGGCTAATCTGGCTCAACGTATCCGACAACCACTTGCAATGGTTCGACTACTCGCTGCTGCCGCCCAGTCTCGAGTGGCTCGACATGCACAAGAACGAGGTAACCGAACTGGGCAACTACTACGAGATACGCACGGGGATGCAGATCAAAATGCTTGACGCTAGTTTCAACAAGCTGACGGAAATCGGCGAGAAGTCGATACCCGACAGCGTCGAGAGTTTGCTGCTGAACGACAACTTGATCAAAACCGTGCGGCCCAACACGTTTCTGAAGAAATCCAATCTTAGCAGGGTGGTTTTGTATGCGAATCGCATCGAGCACATCGACTTGGGCGCGCTGCGCCTGGAGCCGTTCCCGAAGGGCAAGGACCTGCCCCAGTTCTACATCGGTAACAACCCGCTGCACTGCGACTGTACCACAGAGTGGCTTCAACGCATCAATCAGCTAAGCCACCTTGGGCAGCACCCGCGTGTCATGGACCTAGACAGCGTCACGTGCACTCTCACGCACGCCCGCGATACGGTTCACAAACCCCTGATGGACCTGAAGCCGTCGCAATTCCTCTGCCCATACGAGACTCACTGCTTTGCGCTGTGCCATTGCTGCGACTTCGACGCGTGCGACTGCGAGATGACGTGTCCGACCAATTGCACGTGCTACCACGATCACACGTGGTCGTCGAACGTGGTCGATTGTTCGAACGGCGGCCATCGGACGGTGCCGGCCAAGATCCCGATGGACGCCACGGAGATCTACCTGGACGGCAACAACCTCGGCGAGCTAGGCAGCCACGTGTTCATCGGCAAGAAGAAGCTGCAGGTGCTCTACCTGAACGACAGCAACATCAACGCAATCCACAACCGCACCTTCAACGGCGTCACCTCGCTGCGCGTTTTGCACCTGGAGCGAAACCACCTGCAGGAGCTGCGCGGCTTTGAGTTCGACCAGCTCGGTGACTTAAACCAGCTCTACCTGGACCACAACGCCATCGCGCATGTCGGCAACACCACCTTCTCGGCGATGAAGTCGCTCGAGGTGCTGCGCCTCGACGACAACAAGATCGTCAACTTCTCGCCGTGGCAGCTACTGGCGGCGGCCGCAAGCAGTCTCGAGAAAGTCACCCTCGAAGGCAACTCCTGGAAATGCGACTGCGAGTCGGTGCGTAGACTCGAGACGTGGCTCAAGAAGAACAAGACGATCACGATCACGGACCTCGACAAGATCCTCTGCTCGGACCAGAAGGAACGCATCGGCGACGTGATCCGCCGCTGCAATGACGACCACGATAACGCCGTCGCGACGTCCGTGGTGCAGAACCCGTTCTTCGGCGGTGGCGCCTTCCAGGACAGTTTCGTACCGCTGCTTGCCGTGTCGCTGATCGTGCTCACCGTCTTCCTGCTGGTCGCTGCTATCGCCGTCGTGTACCGCCACGACGTGCGCCTCTGGGCGCATTCCCGCTATGGTGTCCGCCTGTTCAAGACGGCGGCGTCGTCGGGCGACGCCGGTGACGACGTCGACCGCCTGTACGACGCCTATATGGTGTATAGCGTCAAGGATGAGGAGTTTGTGGCGCGCGCTATCGCCGCCGAACTCGAGCAGGGCGGACACTCGTTGTGTCTGCACTATCGGGATCTGCATCTCATGGGCGGCGCCTCCTATCTGTCCGACAGCATCCTCGGCGCCTCCGACGCCTCCCGCAAGATCGTCGTCGTGCTCTCGCTCAGCTTTCTGCAGAACGAGTGGATGATGCCGGACTTCCGGACTGCGCTGCAGACGGCGGTCGAGCAGGTCCGCGTCGGCGCGCGCCAGGGCAAGGTGATCTTTCTGCTGACCACCGACATCCACTCGCTGGACTTGGACCCCGACGTGCAGGCACTACTGCGCACATGCACGGTGTTCTCGTGGGGTGAGCGCCGATTCTGGGAGAAGCTGCGCTACGCCATGCCCGACGTGGCCGCTTGTCGCCGGAAGAAGCGCAATAACCTGTCCTCGAACGTCGCCGTCAACGACATCAAGAAGATCGGCGAGCGCGGCGACGCCAAGAAGCTGCCGACCAAGATGGCCAGCGCCCGATACACGACGGCGCCGACCTCGCTGGACTCGTGGTACAAGTACTCTGTTATCTGTCCACCGAGTCAACAGCAACCCTCGGCGCCGCACGAGACGACCCTGCACCACCTGTCGTCGAACCCGACGCCTACTCCGACGCAGTCCACGTACGTGTCAGAGAACTCTTCATCGCGGACCACGGACCACGAAGAGGACGAGGACAGCTCGACGACGTCGACGGGTTGCCAGCACTACGATTACTCGCACCACGAGCTGGACCGACGCCAAGCGCCGAAGGTGCACCAGAGCCACGCGAAGAACGTCCATCGGAACCATCATCGCGACTCGATCGGTAGTTGCAACCACGTGTACAGCACGATACCCGACCTGCCGATGCCGGGGGGCAGGGCACCGGGGGCGGGACCGGGAACGGGGGTGCCGGAATATTCGGGACTCGGCAGACTGAACAGTTCAAACTTCAACAATATCGCGTTGAACGCGGTGGCCTCGACGCCCGCGAACGGGCGAACCTATTTTGTATAGTCGTCGATACGGGGTGTGCGTGGAGAGACTCGTTATTGTGATTTTATTGTTTGATTGGTGATACGTGTATGAGTTGTACATGGACGTTGATCGACGGGAAGACGAGGTCGCCTCGCTGCAACTGCGCCGGTCGACAGCGCGGGGAACTCAACATCAAACGATTTTCCAGGTGCGTACAAAATATGTTCATGGAGTCTTCGAATTACTGTCTTTTATATGCATGCTAAACTGTATAAAATATCTTGCTGACAACGGCAATCTTTGCTTTGCTGCATTTTTGCCGTTGTATTACCCATGCTAAATAACGCACACACGCATATTCACAATGGTACTCAAGATCGCTTTATTGCCACTAAACTTGGCCTATTCGATATCAAACGCTGTTGTTTTATGTTTCATACCTGTTTGGTCGTCAATAAATTGTAGGGCAGCACATCGGAGCTGACAGAACGTTTTAACAGTAGATTAGTTTTTAACGTGTTTTAGCCGAATATTTCGTCGGACAGCGGTGCTTAGAAAAACTCGTTTGCTGGGTCGAGAACGACCCGCGAGGAGGGAAATATTTCTCTTTGGTCATCTCGAAAGTCTCGCCTTCATTTATTTCTTGGTCAAACTACTCGAGTTTATACCGCGTTATACGATGGTATAGAATTTCTGTTAACTGCCCTTCGGTGCTTTTGGCTGTCTAGTTTACTTCGTTATTGCCTTAATTATCTCGCAGTTTGTTTTTCATGCAGTCTGTTATTATATAGTGTAGGTTATACCATGGGTTATACCTACCTGGCTATACCTATATTCAACAGAGAGACATTGCCAGTCTTCTAGGCCGCCCGACCCAGGGACTTTTTGCTGCTAGACTCACCCACCGGTCATACCGTAGTCTAGTCTAGTCAACAGAGTAAATACGTTACACATAGAGATATTTTCAAAATCATTTTCTTGGGAGTTGGGGTGATAGGTAGAGGAAAAGACTGCGCAACGTTGTTTTATTATTATTCTGTAATGTTGATTTCTTGTTTACAACTTGGGTTTGATCTGCATTACTCATTGCTATTGCATTTGTTTTATAACATCATATTGAAAGTAACAATAACATTGGTAGAACTAAATGTGGACAGGAGTAATAAATCTCAAATTAAAATATTTCGCATACCTAATCTGTCGAACAGTCTACCAGCAGTCAAGGTGTTTGCCCGGAAAGATTGAAACCAAGAAGTTTATTTCCCATTAATAATAATCAAAAGTGGCCGAGTTTGCTTTATTAAAAAATACAGAAATTTTAACCGTATCATGGTATAGCAATAAGAGAACCGTAAACCGCACCTAGGCCTAAAATTGCTGCTCCCTTGTGGCTCTAGGTCCTTATTGCTTGCAACCAATGCAAGCGGTTCCAGCGCTAAGAGAGCACGCAAAGAGTGCGTATTTTTTTCGTTGGGAACATGTAGTCACTAAGTTGTAAACATTATAAATTGTTGTAAATAATTTTCATCCCCTGTGACGGCATAATGTGCAGAAAATGAGCGCATGCTATAGTTAATTAAAATAGTCTAGTGCAAAGCGCGAAGCTAAACATTATCTGTGTGAATAACACCTATCCACTCAGCAGCGGCGGCAGCACCTCTATCATATATTGTTGTAACGGATCCAGAGGCATTCATTTCATTATCCCTGATGGCTTTACTAATCCGTGATCCCGTGCTAAGCCTACTTAGGATGCTGTTCACACTTTGATACCGGCTACCTGTACAGAGATTTGATGTAATTTGACATTACGAGCTCATATATAATCCTAGCCAATAGCCATATTATGTGCAGGCATGTAGCGTTACAGGTGGGACAAAGATATATCCGGTATCATGTGGCCTATAGGCTTAGGTAAGAGTGTGATTGAACTCAAGGTAATTTACAAAAAAATATGTAGCTAAATGCACATCAACAATATGCGGATAGGTCTTGACAACAATCGGTAACTTCGACGCGTTGTGACAGACATGTGAACCGATTCGCTTCGGCTCACTGACCACACAATTTTCATCAGTCAGTTACCTGACGCATTTTCCTCGCCAGAGGTCTATTGTTGCTGGCGGTTTTCCCGGATGTGTGCATGCTTTCGAGCTGCACGCGTTTTCCAAAGCGAGCAATTACCTGACCGGCGATCGGCTGCCATTGGTCAGCATACTATAGTTCGTGTCGGTTTCTGGACGAGAAACAATAGCGATTTGCGTCTACTCGGACGAAAGAGGCGGGCGCTGTTGTGGAGGAAGTGACGCAGTTTTAAGATGCTAACAACTAGTTTCCGGTTCACCTTAGAGGCGATGTAGCTGGTTGGCTGACACCAAAGTTCGGACAATAAAATAGGCGTGCGAGTAATCTAAATTATACGATCTCATTTGCAGCAAGCTGCCATTGTGTAAAATAATACGCGTGAAAATAAAAACAACGAATTGAAAAAACAATTATTTGGATAGGTAGTTTTGGACGTTACAAAAAGGAAAATGGATTATTTAGGCGTCGTTTTTTGAATGTAGCACATGCTGGTTTCTTGTCGGCTAGAAGGTGCCAAGCCCTTGCAGCTTTACGAGCTAATTGGAAATGCAATTAAACTCCTTTGAATCTGTGCGAGCAGAGACAGAGAAGCAATGTCCAAATCTTTAGCACATTCTGTAAAAAAATCTTAGGAATCTACAACAAAGTCAAAAGGTTTGCCGTAATTGGTAATGATTGCAGTCTAAATTCTAATTATTGGAATGCTACGTGGTCCTTTTGAATATTTTAAGCATTACCTATAAACAAAGCAGCGATACTTGTTCGTAGCAAATCGACTGACTAAAAACTCAAACTCGGCAGCGAGATTTAAAACAATACTTTCTTCTGAACTTGTCGAAATAAGCGTTCAAAATTTATGGAGCTACTAAAACTGGGAAGTTTATGAAGACCGTACCATAACTTATATCAAAGAAAATAATATAACTAAGACGGCGTTGGTTTACTTGGGTTCCTTCGCCCTGTAGGTACAAAGTTGGAATAAGAAAGCATTATCATTTATGAGATAATAATAACAAGGGAATATCAAATCTACGTTACGACGGTGCTAATTTTAATACATTATGCAACATTTCCAACGTGATAATAAAACCCGCGCGGATAATGAAAATATCGCGACGACAACGACGCGCCGCCAAGTTTTCTCTCGCGACGGGACTCCGACGTCCTTGTCTCGGAGGAGTTGAATAACTATCAAACTGCCGAAATGAATGTCGTGTGTCTGATAGAAAATTAATTGTCTTCTTGGCGCACTTAACCACAGAATTAGATTATCAATAAGTAGCAGTTTGAGATCATTTTGCGAGCATCTTGAGTACCTGGTTGAATACCACTTTACCACTGAACGTTTTCACATGTGTTTTGCTTGGAGGGAGCAAGTGACATTTTGAAACTAATAGCGGTTGTTTTTCTTTTGCAGAATCATCCCTTGGATGTCAAGCAACATTCGCCTGAAGTTGCGGCGAGACTCGACCAGTGCAATTGTGATAAAACAAAGGACGTGTCCCAAATCTTGACGAAGGTCTTCTGGACGATAGACAATAAGGAATATCTTTAGTAGGCGAAGAGAGGCGAGAAGATCAGACAGTTCTGAGAATTGTGCATCGAGCAAGTTATTATTTTCATAGAGACGGCGGATTTATTTCTTATTATGCATTGAAAAGCGGAAGAAAATTTGATTTCGGTGAGAAGTCACTAATTATCCTATAGTTATATGAAAACTTTGTGCATAATGTGACTCGTTAGAGTTTATAGTGAGAATTTGATTCCTCAATCAACAACTATAAAAATATTATAATCACAATGGAGACAACTTACTGAGCTTAAAATGACTGAAATTTGTGTTTTTATCGTTAGGGTAAAGTGGTGTAGTTTTTCTCGAGCAATATGCATCGCGCTGTTGGCTTCATAACGCATTATCCGATAATCATTCGTAATCTGAATATTAATTAATTGCAAAAAAATCTCAATAAAACTCGTTGTGTATTGTGATGACTTATACATCTGCGGGGATTAATTAAAAAATACCGGTCATCTGATAGTTAATTAAGAAATCATTACAATATGATGTTTTTACTTTTCGATCCTATAACTGATTCAAAAGTACTTGGATATAAATTCTATCAATTTTGAATATAATCTGTTCCATTATGTTTTGTGTTTACAAGTAAAATTTCAGTTTTGAAAAATGTTACGATCATGCAATTGCGCTGTATAAACCACATTTGCTTTTTCAACTAGTCACATTTCGTTTTGTAAATATTAATATTGTTCATTGCAAGTGAACACAAAATGCATGATTAACACATAATATGTTTATATTTTGTACCTACTTTTGTCGCCAAAATAAGTATTTATTTCTTGATGTACTATATCTAATGTAAATAAAAACTTACATATTATACTCGAATTGATTATCCAATCAATTATTTTATGGTAGTACTTCACAGAATCGTTAAATAGGCTTAGTCGAAATCATTCTATGGCACATCAAAATGATATCGAAATACTTATTACAGATATTTTTGTCAAAATGTTCGCATACATGAGAGCATAAAACGATACCTTCCATCTGTGGATACGCTTCCGGGCATTTGGCTAACTATGCCCTATACAATTCAGCGCTGGTACATGATAATGTCTGCGTATACAGAACAGGAAATATTATTCAATGTTGATTTTCGGGCAACATTGCCTGCGGTAAAAAACAGCCCTATCAGACAATCGATAAACCCACATAAGAAATTATCTCGGAAAAAATTGTAGTCATTGTAACATTTTATGTTATAGTACTAACTCCGGGCTATTGTAAAAAATATCGCGTTTTATACAAGTTTCGTGAAACAAGCTTTTTATGGATGCTGGATGTACGCACTGCTGGTATAAAAACTCGCCGGAGCCGTAGATTCCGAACGTTGATATTTAAAAACGTAATATGTAAAGGGCAGTTGGTATTTGCCCTGGGCTTTTCCAGAAATCTCTTACATCCCTAACTATACCAAATTGGTTCACGGTAAGCGCAAAGTATTACAACAGGCTCGCTTAAAAAGGAATAACATCTCCTACACTGAGTTTTCCGCCATGCTCCATAACCATTTGCCAGTTTAGTATTACCATTGTGTTTATAGGTATAGTCAGAGGTCAGCGTATGATGTTAAAATTTCTCCTGAACATACGAGCCGGAAACTCGTGGTGACGGTAGATGCCACTCGATGGCGTTTGAGGTCGTTCTTTTTTAACAAAACTCTACAATTTTGAGAAATGCGAGAAATCTGCGAGAAATAACGAAATGCAATACCTTAACATCAAGACGACGGTGTCTCCACCTAGAAGTATCCTCCATTTATGTGACATCTGATTTAATTTGAGAATTTTGGAATGCGCAAAGTATTTTATTATTGGGAACACTTATAACATCTCAAAAATGGTTATCAAAAAGGGAATCGAACCATTCCATTCTCCATTCATCGAATCCTCCATTTTTGTTGGCTAAGCAGTCATTCGGCGGTAATTTTTCGCAAAGACTTTAGAACTATGATAGTTTGCTACTACTGGAACTCGGGTATCCTAAATTTACCAATGCGAGTCTTTAATTTTTGCTTATACGCCCTCGGTGTTCACCATAAATACACAATATCATTTATGTGCTTGTATTAATTGTCCATATAATTTAGTCGCGTTGGCAATGCATTAACGGAAAGAAATCCGCAAATGTGTGTAACTCAATTTCAAATTCAATTTTAGATGATCGCTCCACATGAAATGGAAAACTCGCTTTAAAATATGTTCTAACATATTGCAATGACAGTTCGCTTCATGCCTTGTCCTATGGATGTACCGATCGCCATTGAGCCATGCGGACGAAGCGGCCTTACGTAATGTGTGGTTCTCACATAAAGGACATGCGACTCTATGGAGTATAGACTCAGCTGAATGCCTCATGTGCAGTCGGATAATGCAAAGATGATACAATGGCATAGAGTCTGGTATTAATCCGTTGATTAGATGCGTTCAAGTTAACCAGCCCAGAGCCGGCTATTCAACGGAGGGTGCTGCAGGGCTATCGGCTGCAGCACCATGTCGAATATCACGCGGGGATTGTCGCATGTGGAATTAAATAGCAAAAAAGGGTCTGTCTTTGGGGTATTTTGATTCTTCACGTTACAGTTTTTCGCGCGTTCGCATTGTTTGATATCAATCGAAATGAAATTTTCTTTGACGCTCTTCGCGAACTAGACGATTTTTTCTTTCTTTTATGCGTAGATGTCGCAGAAAAACATGAATATCCATAAAAATTTCTTGTAGAAAGCTTTCGTCCTGCTTGCTTTTAAAAGTTACTCGTGCCATTATTTTTGTCGGCAGCAACTTCAATATTGGCACAAAACATTATTACAATAAAAAATTAAAATAGTACTTTTTTGTCTGTGTTTGTTCCGATAACACTCTAACGGCTTCTGCGCTGCACACAAACAAGGCGTGTTTTTCTTACAAGCACTTTATTTCCCCTTTAGGACCTAACGCTCTTCAATAGCCCCGCGTTGCACAACAAATGCTTTGCTCCCCGATATCCTGGAGTAGTTCACGGACAGATGCTCTGCATAATGCTATTAGTACTTGCTCTTCGCTGCATCTACCAGATTTATCGTCTTGTGTAATTAACTACGAGAATGCCGCACTCGATGAAAGAGTGGATCATGTACTAGGCAAAGCGGAAAGTATCCCCTGGACTCTGCGCCATAAGTCTTTTGTGTGGAGGCATCGTGGTAAGAATCATGTTGTTACTTATGAAATCGCACCCCTTCACGCACCATGTTACAGAACATTATGGAGCAGTGGGTAAAATCTGTTACCTTGTAACACCCCTGCATATAGAAGCGCCAAGCTGGTTAGCATGATGGTGGTCAAACAATATTTGCTACCCCTCAAAATTATTTTATTTACTACCCTGCAGGGTAAAGGGTAAAAGGGGAAAATTAGATTGAAAAATAGTATGTGTAATATGGACATTGTTACACGCCCGAGTAGAACACAAATTAACAGTATTTCAAAAACACCCGGCGCACACAATTTAATTGAACTCTTTGATAATTTGTTTCGCGCGTTATTCTTCTATCTAATTACATCGTGTACAAAATCCCACTCGGTCAGATGTTTTAACGAGCTTAACAATTATGATTGTACGAAGCAATATGGTTCGTCCTATGAACTAACAGATTATTAGCTTGACCAAAGGTTTATGGGCTTCGCAGGCTGGACGGCAATGCTATGTGTGGTGGCATACGCAGGCTTGGCGAGGCAACAGATGCAGAATATCGCTCTCCGGGCCCAGGACTTGTTAATTTCACCTAAGTGGACTATTAGATTATAGGCTAGTTATATGGTTTTTAAGTAAACACGCCAAACAATACACTAGGATGGGGGACTCTTGTTAATTCTATATCATGACATGAGTTTGAATCTTCTATTTATTCACGGTTACAATTAAAACGTGATGTATAATTATAGTATAATTTATCCCAAACTAGCGATAGTTTTCTGTATCTGTGCTCAATTTAAAGTAACAATCTTGAAATAATTTGAAATTTAAATTAATTACATAGTAATATGACCTAATAATTAAGTGATTATTTCCCTATAATTGCTATTTTTATAACGAAACATCAGATTTTTATCGCAAGTTATGACACAAACATATGTGTAGTCCATGGGAAAGCAATATTTCAGTACTATTTTGAGATTATTACGTAATTTATTGGCCATACTGAGGTGTAAAAGAGAAAAAAATCTCAAATTTGTGAGGAGCAATCAAAAACGTATGCAATATTCGCCTCTGCAGAAGCTATTGGTCTATGTCCCTTGATTTCACTGTGACGATGACAGGCAATCTTTAAATCTTTTCGCACTCCGACAAGATGGTCCAAATTACTCAAGCTACACTTCTAACATATAAAATTACTCAACCAATCCATTTTTTCCGGGCTCGCTCGAATAGATAGCCAAGGTTGCTACATTGTAAAGACCGACACCGGACCTGGACCAAAAATGTGTAGATGATGAATGATGTCTGCACTGAGCTGTGCACGAGGTACATCGGCTGCCTTATTGTTTAACCAGGCGAGGGGTCACGGAAGATAGATAGACAGACAGAGTAATCTTTTCGATAATCAAACTTTAAGGTAATTGGATGTCACGTCAGCTTATGACCGACATGAATAGCAAATGACGTTTCACCATGGGTGAAGGCGTCCAAGTGTTTACACCTAGCACCTCTCGCGCCCATGCGAATGCCGACCAAAATGAACGAGGAGGAAATTGAATGTGTCAAACAAGAGCGTTCAATTCTGATGGTTTTATTATTACAATGCAATCAGTTGTGCAAAAGTGTTTCGGGCAATTTTTTTTTCTGGTTTGAATTCTTTGCGGGCGCATTTTTGGGCGAGCTTTAATTGAAATAACTTGGTTGTGTGTGGTGGAGGTGCCGCTAGAGAATAATTCTAAAGGCCAATTAAATTCTCAGGAGTCAGTTACACTCCTTCGTGTTTCTAGTGGCATGCTGCACTCGGACTTATCCACTTGCACTATTTTAGGTTCGCCGTGTACGCTGCTATCAAAATGGCGGTTGTACTAAGTCAACAAATTGATTTAGTGTGTCACTCTGTGAAATAATTCTCAGTTCCGATCTAACGTCTAGCAGAACCGTTTAACTCTCCTGTATAGGCCTTGGAGCAAGACAGTTTTTAATTAAAGATATAACTCGAAAACGCTGGGGCAGGCTCTCGGACAGGAGATTTATCTTGTTGACCATCTACCAATACAAACGGGTTCGAAGCAAATTAACACCTTGATGCTACGGCTTGACCGAAGCATACCGTGTGTGTGTCTATGTTTTTCATTAGCTCATCGAGAATATTGTTTATTGATAAGCGCTTTGTGAAGAAGTAGTTTCTGTAATCAGAAAAAAGTTTGGGTTCGAATCAAATTTAAATAGGCGTTTGATGATGTGCAAATGTCTGTCTATCCATGGTCTTTGTGGTGGTGTTAGTACAAAGACACCTTCCACCACTTTGGAACAAACTATTAGCATCTCTGCAGGTGTATTTAGTAATACAAAAAAATGGCAGGTCACATATTGCATCGAATTTATTTTCTTGTTATTTCTACAAGATAATACAAACAACTCCTAAATGGGAAAAATATTCATTCTTTAATTAAATAAAAATATTATTTCGGTCGTGGTATAGATATACTCTCCTTCGCAAATCTCTTTAGCTATTCACGGACAAGGCGCAAAAAAAAAATGGGAAATTCTCTTTAGTTTTTTGTTTATTGGAAGCAAATTGATTTTTTTTCAAATGGTCTCTGATTATATAACGAGATGCCAATGTATCTTATTTGATACACTTAATGTGGTCACATGTCTCAAACGGTTCTCTTGACATTTGGGGCCAAAGCATCTTCCTGTCTTCGTCTTTGGCATTCTGCAGACCAACGCCTGCTGACCATTCATGTGCGAATAGAGGCGTGCAAAATGTTCAAACAACATTCGCACAGTCAAGGGTGCATACCTCGAATCGAACACAATATGATCACTTATCAGCAGAAACATAAAAGACGCTGTGTCGTATCTGAAACTCTACGCCATTCACAATCTCTAGTAGCAACAGTTAATTTTATTTTCAACTAAAAAAAAACCTAAATTGCTCGTACCTACCTTTAGCTCTTTAGAGAAATTAGCTGGTTGCCAGTTGAACCGTCCTCGGTGCTATATGTAGATTCAACAAATTGATAGAGCCCATCCCACCTAACTGGTAACAAAATTCACGCCAAAACAAAGATAACAATCTATGTGATTGACTACCGCATCTTTGCTTGTTGCATGCTTTAGCGCTGGCTTATTTTACAGGTATTCAATCAAAGGTTATACACCTTCGTTTCTTAGTGCGATACCATCTTCAAGAACAAAGTAGGTATATCCTGACTAAAACGATTAATCCAAAGTATAAATTACTCCAGCAGCAAGCCTTTTATCTCGGCCTGCTTGCTCAACTCTGATTGATTATTGGCGGGGGTGTTACGCGCCTGTCCGGAGAAAGAACAAATGATAAACATCACAGTTCGGCCACGCCAAGTTTACCTTGTCACTTCATTCTCGAACTTCTGTCATGGGTACTTCTGTTCGTATAAGTTTCATATTAATGATCGTAATGTTGTGGAGAGGTGTTGCATTGTGAGAGAACGCGTGTGCGGTCTCGACTATCTCAGTAGAAAGCAAAGATTTCGTGTGACAGACGAGCATGCTGTAGAAACTGCTGGGTACCAACTTGTGGCACAGCCAACTGAACTGCGCCAACATGACTAAAGAGCTTGTTCTAAGTCGTGCGATTTTGTCGAACTTACCAATATTTAATTAAAAAAAACACACACAAAAAACACGGAATGTATTCGGCGTCTTAAACCAGTGAGCAACTTTTTAAAATCGAACTGCATACATTTTCAATCATTGCTACTTGTTTCAACGACAGCTTAATATTCCATGCCTTTAGATAAATATTTTGACATCGACCACCCAATAGTTTGCCTTCTTTACCTTTGTACCTTTATGTTAGCATATCATGTTTCTCATAATATTAGATAACTAAATGCAAAAGCGATACAGTAGGAGTAGGTACATACATTATGTCTATACCTATGTTTCACGCTCGGCACTCGGACAATGCAAACTCAACTCGAATCGCTGCAAGTTCGGACCCGACTTCCTCATGCGAATCTACTATTCAAGGTATATAAAGCAAAATCACGATATCAAAACTTATCTGCGATTCAAGTATATACCGCGTCCAGTGCAAGCCAAAGGCGGGTATTAATGCACGAGCAAGACAATAATACGTTCTGCAAAATTGTAACTCGGCGACTTGCATTCAAGCTTGAAGGTGTACCTCTTGGCTTGGCACAAATACATGGCTTGCTTGAGATATGGTAACAGTTAGTCAATGTCCAGGCGGGCGAAGTTTCGTGTGGTGCTAAAAGACGCGACTGGCGTGAAGCCTATTGTTTGGGGGAGAGATAGGAAGATAGGTTTTGGGCTGTCCACTCTGCGGCGGGCTCGGACAGTCTTGTCGTATCCCGTTATCATTGTCTGCTGATGCATCTGGAGGAAGTGGTCTCGACATGGCTAAGAGATAACAGGCGCAGGAAGACGGAACATGCTGGTAAACATGAGAACTGACCACGCATTCTTCCACGACACTCATACCGAGTTTTAACCGTGCGCGAAAATACGCTTATTTTCAAATTACACTAACTTTGCAAGTTTACGAATATACGTACACGTAATGCCGCAGAGTTTTCTTGAAAATCTTTGTGAACGATGGATTATTAAGCCCCCATTTAAAATTCCTCGCCAAACCACGTGACCTCTGCTTTTATGAATATGCATCTTACAACATTTTAATAATAATAATTAATATATTTTTATTACGTGATAATGGGTTGTGATGTTCAGCGGAGCGTTAAATTGGTCGTATGAGGCTCGGGCAGCATTCACCACATCGCCGCAGCAGCCGAGTGGTAATTCTCTGAAGAATCCTTTGACTTGCCTTGGTTCCTCTCGCAGCCAGCCAGCCAGCCAGCTTGGAGACGAGAGATCCTCCTTACCGATACAGCTTTTCAACTCTGATAGAGCCGCATCTTGTATTTTAATATCAAGTCTTATCTGCTTAGAAACTTGCAAGAACTTTACGACCGTTGACCACTAGTATTCAGTGCTAGGCATGTATACATAATTTCAGCTGAACATCTCTCTTTTCGAGATGATCTGATGTCGGGATGTTCAATAAAGATGTCTAAAAATACGTTTATGAATTTGCTGAGATTGAGATAAGTTACTAATGCCGCTGCACCCGACAAGAATTTGGTTACAATTCTCTTCGGGTCTGCCTGTACGTTTTAAATAATGGGTTCACAAAAATACAATATTTTATGGTCGTGGATCGCGCTAAGAATAATTCCGTCAGACTCACTTTGGCCCACCATTTCTTTTTGTTATCATTTCGCCGAAGTTTCGTGTTCGTTTCATTTGACAGACTCGAGCATCACGCGCAACGAAAATAGGAAAAATGAGGTCGCCGTTTTTCATAGTGTCCAGCCAGCTTTGAGTGGTGGCGTCGCGGCGCCGAGAAAATGCGCCAAGGGGGGAGGGGTAGGCGTCCCCCCAAGTCCTTGTAATTACCCGGTAATTTGCATGCGTCGTATGTGTCCAGTGGCGTCGGCGCGGTGCAATAACTGTCGCCGGATTTATAACTTAATTTGTTATTTTGTTTTAGTACCTCCATGCCATGCATCACCTCGAGTACCTATCGCTGCAGTAACAATGGAAGTTAGCATCTAGGTAAATTAGCGTCCAGGAAGTTATGCCTTACATAAATGTTCGCAATGTTTTCGAAAAATTTAACGTGTGTATCACAGCGCGAACATTTAATTGAGTGCCTGCCTGCACGTATGCCATAGCTTGTAATGTGAACTAGATTTTGTAAATCATAATGCTGACGCTGATTTGTGGGCTTTACACTTTTTAACAATTAGGGGAAACCAAACATAGATTGGCTGCCCAGATAAGGTTAAAACTTCTTTGTTTTATAAAGTTTACCATTTTAATCGTCGCAACTAAGGTTAAAAGATGGAACGAACGTGAAATAATGCAGTCTATCCTTACCAAATTCCTCTATCTATACTTCCTCTTGTGCAATTATATCTAGCAAAATTAGAACGCATCACTATACCATATTTAAAGTGGTTCAGATAGAACTATAATTTGTGATAGAGCTGCATCTTCTTCGCGAGGCTGTTAACCACAGTCCCTAGGGTACTGAATGCACACATTAATGAAATTGGACGTCTAGCATTGCCTGCAACTCGATCCAAGTGAGCTCTAGATGCAGTCAGTCGTCGATGGAGTATACTTACTCATCGTAAAGAAGCTGCTCCGCTCGTCCTACTACTGCTAATTACCGTCATCAGAATGATCTGACATTACTGTATGCAAACATCGCTTGGTAAATACCTACTTAAATTTGCAAACGCTATTGCAGGTCTGATTATACGATGACTTGACCGAGTAGAAATGAGCATGGGATTTTGATCTACTCTGTCGTTTGGAGGGGCTTTTACGAATAGGAAAATTGTGACTTCCGTTGCGCGGGAAATGACAGTTTTTGGGAGTCTTTTTAAAGAACAATTTTAGAACAATTACATCGAACATAATAGTGACAGCTAAAATACCAAGATGATTGTAGTGTGGTAGAGGCTTCAGAGAGCAATGAATTGTCTCTTGTTTAGGATGTGCCAGCATCACCAAAGTTACCCCAAAACATGGCCAAGAAACTGATGGTAAATGTGAGTACCTCGCCCTGTCACCAACGATGGGAAGTTGTCTGACATGGATTTGACTTGACACCGTTATCGCGACAAGCATGCAGATGAAAAGTTAGGAAATTTGTGAAGAAAGTTTTCCCAAAACAAGCCAAAAACTGTTGGAAAAGTCGAATATCAATCCACCACAGCCAGAGTGGTGTGGCCGTGTAGAGCGATCGCCGGTCACCCCTACTCGATCAAAAGAAAAGCGAGAAAATATCGAAGTACAACGAATCGCAAGTCTTGTCGCCTCGTTGTTGCCGGCATGAGGATGCTGAAGATCTTTGAATCTGCTTGTTTCATTAGCCAATGCTTAATGCGTGACGCAGTGGCTGAGCGACGAGAAGAATTGATTGGGTCATAAAAAGGCCGTAAGACAGTTGTCAGGCGGGGCGAACCTTCAAGAAGAAGCCAGCATAAGACAGTTTGATAACTAGTTGTTTGACTTGAGTCTTTATGGTTGATACAACTTCTGTCATTCGCTTTGAAGACTGGCATCACGAGAAATCCAATCAATTATTTTACATTTTTAATCTTTACAAGGCGGTGTAGATAATTCGTTCGTCAATCTGACACGAGGCAAATTCATTTTGACGGCGAGGAAAATTTTGGATGCCGTACAACGCCGTGTTTCGTTATCAAAGAACACCTCTACTGAAGTTTCTTTTCCTTGTAAATTAAATTTCGTGTCCACTGAAATGTCAGTTCAAAATCTTGTTGATCGCTCCACACACCTGGACAAACACACAAAAGGCAGGAGACCACTTTTGTGCCAGACAATTATGCAAATTCATTTTGTGCACCGAGCATAAAATGTAATGATACTTTGATAAGGGATAATTCTACTCGTAAATTTTTTAGGAAGGTAATCGTCTTGGAAATGTTATTGTAAGTGATCGTAATGGCCAGACTGCTGCGTTTTGCTTCTCTCACGACCACTTTGATACCAGGAATCCTGCACCTGCGACAGGAGTGATGCACTTTTGTCAGCGGTTGTCGCAAAGAGTCCTCGTCATCTCAAATCGTCCCGACGTGTTCAGAGACGCAACGCATTGTCATTGTCATTAATCACAAAACTCTGCAATTAATGGAAACACAAGATGTAAAAGAGTGGATTCCGAATTCCAGGATATCTTACCGTGTAGACATGGGGTCGGTATCGTCACAATGATCTTCAGTGTTAGGTTATACATCACAATAATTCCATAGTACACAGGTAAATAGCACTTTATTAAATTAACCATGTCTTCACTCGATAAAACGATTACCCTCTATCGTGTTGTAGGTGTAAATTTGCTATAGACAAGACAACTATGCAACATTAGACGATGTATTTGTAATGAAATTATAATTCCATTATAGTATGCAGCCTGTGGAGACAAAAAGAAAAACCTGCATCTGTTCAACCTTCACCTCTCACATAAATCAAAATGAATAAATGTATAAATCATGATACAATTCTATCGTGTTAATTCCAAGCACATTGTCCGTTCCCAGGGTCGTTTGGCAGCGGCTAGCTGGCTGGTTGTCGTCCTGAATCACACGCGGGGACATCTTAGAATTCGGAGATCTAAATGCAAAGCAAGGACGAATGCACCTCCTCAAATCACTACCAACGTGTGTCTATGTGTGTGTGCTGCACGCTGAACAATTTGCCAGTGTTTTTTGCACTAAACACGTTCAGGGGAGTGGAGCTGTGCAAGGTGAAAAACAAATGATGTATGTGTAAATATTGAATCTCGAGTTAATCTTGGCACCTATGAAGGGCCAGTAAAATATCTATTGTGTGATGTATTACCGTCCCTCCCGAGCGTCGAGTTCACCGAAAAAATCTGCACACAAAGTTGCAAATGCACGAAATTATTATGTAAAATCAGTGTCGACAGTTTTTTTTTTTTTTTTTTTTTTTTTACCTGACACATTTAGATGTGTAGGTGTATTCATATTATGAAATATGAATGCCTGGACTTTTTTTTTTATACCACAGAATAATTTAAAAAGCCATTCTAAAACCTCTGTCATCCATTAAAAGTAGTTTAGTTTCGGTCATTATGAGATATTAATCTAATTTCAACACTACGCGGTATGCTTAAACTGCTGTCATTGTTACGCTATTGCAATTGTGAATACTGAATACCACAAAACCACATATCTGTACACCACTACTCGTCGTATACCACATTTCATCATTCCAGATCGCGCTTTCAAGTAAGAAAAACAAGTCGTGAATTAACACTTTCTTCGAAACGTACGTCTGGAGGTAACCACATATTCAAGATAGAAATCAATTAACAGACTTCGAAAATGTAATCCGAAATAATTTACTTAGATCAAAACTCGCCGTTATTTGGATCACAACAGTCTCTGATTGGCCATTTAAGTTGTCTAACGGTAAACACATTTTAGATATTGATCATAAAAAGATGAGGCTGGAGCTTGCTTTAGTAATTAAGCCTAAGAACATGGTACGCATATCATAATACCTATGCGGCCTAGCTAAGAGTCAACTCCTTAACAATGTCTCAATCGGTATTTCATGCTACGATATTTCAAATGCATGAACGAAACGCTTGTGCGAATATTTCTTTTATCTGTTTGAATGAGCACGCAGATTCGTGTGTAGGGTTTGTGAAAACATGGGCTAGTCACTGGGGTACCTCAAAAACGACACTGCCTCTGTCAATACACCGTTCATGGATGTATGGGAGGAATCCAGGAGGCAGAACCTTGCTAGAGATTCCGTTTCGTTCGTTTCCGCATGATCTCAGCCATGAAGACGGTAGCGGGTATAAATTATTGGTGGTCACCGAGAATTGTAAGAAATATTGCCCGTTGACCATTAGTGAGGTGACCACACATACCTTTATGACTGGGTACAGTTATTCCCATTGACCAACTACAAAAATAAGTACACAACCACAGCCCACAGGGTAAATTTTAAAAAATCGTGAAAACTGCACTGTATTTTCTGCAATCCTACTGTCGGGTTTCTTACAAATTTAATGATTCTTTCTCATCAAAATGTCCTCACGCTTCCTTTGGAAACTTGTGCATGCTCTAAATTATGTGGGACATCCGAAACGGTAGCCCAGCTGCACTGACTTAACTCATCTACAAAACAAAATAAATGTACGCAGACATTTGGTTGGAAATTTGAAAATCATCCTGTTTGAAATATCTTCATTCGCCATCTTATGTTATCTTTGCCATCTTTCTGTGACTTCGAACAATATTATCGTATCTAAGGCCCCGCTTTGCTAAGCCGAAAAGCACCTCATGCATCTGCTAGAGAGTTTGACTGACAGCTGTATTCAATGCACCACTTTCCACAACACAAGTCAAAATTGTATACACGTTTTTGATGGGGGGCCAAAAATCCAATTTTGCTGCAGTGTATAATATTTTGTGTATATAAAGCAACATCCCAAGCCTTATTGTGCCGAGGGTTTACTTTGCAAGTTTTGGCAGGAATCAAGTGCCGACAGCTTTATGGTCCAACATCATTGCCAAGGTAGTTTCACCTTTGTTTGTTTTTGCGGGCCTACTACGCTATTCGTTTTTTGATTCAAATGGTATGCATTTCGTTGGTTGAAATAAAAAATCAGAATTTATAAAATTTTAATTTAGCATTTTGTGTTTCGACGGAGTCTTTTGTTCGTAGGACCGGGGTGTAAACATGGATTTGTGGAGCGCGCCGATGGTAGAAATCTCATTCCAGTGCTCAGAGAACCTTGTGCTTATGTGTACCCAGAAAGCGATCAAAACACATTATTGTCAATTGCATTTCAATGCTATGAACATCCAGCCCCAAAGGTTTACAAAAACACAAAGCCACATCCTATCTTAAAAATCAAAACATTTCTATACATATTTTATTTGTATGAAAATTCGATTTTCCTCAAGAATATCCTGATTCGAAGATAACCCCTCGCAGCGTAAAACTTTTACAAGAGAGAGTTCAAACACGCGTAAATGGGAAGGGTTACCAACACATACACACACACACACACAGAGGTTCACGAACAATGAATCTTCAATCTTCACACTATGCTGAGTTTTGTACACGTCTTTGTTAGAGGCAGAGTGTGATTTTAGACAACGATATGCTCTGTGAGCTGTATGTGTGTGTTGGGAGTTGGATTGCTGTATAAACGCCCCTGCCAGCTCGGCTCCGACCGCCCTGACGTGCTGATGCATTATGGCATTATTGTGGTGTGCGCCTCTACCCTTTCAGAACGCAAAGAGCGTTTATTATTCTATTTCACTCTTTCATCAGCGTCAAACAAAATAGCATTCCACCGCTAGATCAACAGGTAAAAATCTAGCTCACCATTTTTATTTTTTGCTTTACGAGTATGGACTCATTTTATAGCTAATTAAATGAGAAATTGTTATTTTATTGATGGGCACCCCTCCCGTCACAGGTGTCGGAAACTACGGTGGCCGCGGCTATGAAACGCCACGGGAAAACGCATTTAAATTCAAAAGTAATAATATTTCAACTATTTTAATACGTCGTCTGGGGTTTGGCATGCATAGTTTTGAAATTTAATGACCAATACGTTCATATAAAGTGCATTTTTTGAAACTAAAACACGGGCTATAAAGGCGTGCTGGGTTAAGACACCTGCACTCGTTTCGTTTAGCAGCACGATGGATTCGTTGGGCCACGAATCAAATTGGACAGGATCCCTACCCAAATGATCCAAATGCTGATGACAATCTCGACACCGCGGATTAAAAGAATGTCGAGAGGCTGGGACGGAGATGAAAGACTTCGACATCGGAGCCCTGGAGCCTCGCGGCAGAAGCTGAGTGGAGAGCGGTTGGGACAATGTCACCTACCAGCCCAATGGCTTCCTGCAGCTGCAAACACGTTGCCCCGACAAAGATAGCCGTGTATTTTGGAAATTGAAAATATCCGGCCGAGCGTGACGACCTGGCGGGTGGAATTCAGAACATACGTGTCAAATGTCAATCATTTGAATTAGCTTCGGGTTCGTCCAACAGAGAACTCAAAAAGTCACTCCTGCGTTTCTAACAATCGAGCGATTATGGGCCGTTTTGTTCGCCTCCTTCTTGGTGAGTGATTGCGGACAAACAATGAGCGAACGGGTGTACCTTGGTGGTATATGGTAGCCCCGTGCTAACAAAGTAACATGGCCGCATGAAAGGGAGGCGATCTTGATGAGCTCCTGCTGCTATATACTGTGGTATGTACTCTCTACTGTCACAAAGCCACGTTACAATAAAGCTAGATCGTCCGGCGTCCCATTAGGTTTAATTGCAAGACAATTTTTGGAATCCATTTATCATCATAAAATGAACGCCTTTGGGAAGTGAAAACGTTAAAAAATAAGTGCGTTATTCGTTGAAATGGTTTCCTGTGGTTGAAACCAGCTTTGTTTTTGGAATGCCATCGGACATGCTTTTTGGAAACTCGTTGCAAACTGGTTGTCAATCGAAAGGACCTCAGGACAAGCTGCTATCCATGGTCATCAATGTATTTTCCACAACTTCTTATTTGACCAAATTTGAATAACTAAGATCCCATAATTCACGGTTTGAATATACTCGGGTGTTTTCAGAATAAGAAGCACCAAAAAAATGGCTTACTCACAGGCTTCTAACAACATTCACCCATGAGAAGGCTGCAAGGTTGTGTGTCGGCCATTTTTACTGGCGGATATCTCCATAATACAAATTATTTAATTTAAAAAAAGACTGTTATTTTCTTTATCAACATAACCTAAATCCTGAAAATAATCGTTGAATGATCGTTTATTGAAATTTTTGTTCTAAAAATAGAGTTCAGTGCCCTCAATATCGCTTAATTTTCGCTACTCTCCCTTTATCTGTACAATCGCTATCATATAATGTCAATAAGGACTGTTCTGCTTACAAAATCGCTTGTCGGAAGTCCCACGCATGTGTGTGTTTTCCGGGAAATGCCAGGCAGATGCATGGAGAGCTTTGATCTCTCTAACCAGACTGGCCTCAAATCTCCCGTGGTATCGGTGGACGTTGGCAAATATGTGACACATGACGAGACGGCCGGGGCAGGCCGTGAAGCAGATACGAATTATCACCGTAGGTTTTTGTGAATAAAATGTAGGAGCCTGTGACTCTCCATTGGATTACGCGACAGCCGTATCAAATGATACCAAAATATTATGATTGCTGGACGATTTTACACGAACAAAATGAGCAGCCTACTCGACGATCGCGTTAGCTCGCTGTAACGTGACAGCAAAAACTGACGGCCACATTGTCCGTAGGAACTACAATTACACCAGATAATTGCGTTTGGTAATTCAAATAGTGTACTTTTCATGAGCGCCCGCTGGATAATTGTAGGTTTTATACAATGGGCCATAAAATATTAGGAAATTAAAAACTAAAGGTTATTTTCATGGATGGCAAAAATTGAATCCTTTGTGTAACTTTAAAAGGGAAATAATTTGTTCACGCAGTTCAATTTTTCTAGCAAAATCGTTAAAATACATGTCATGTTTATTGCAATCTTATCTATGCTCACTTTTAAAAGTAAATAGAGTTGCAAGCAGTTATTGAGTGCCAGGTAGCCAAGGTAGACGATAACCTGATTTATAGCAATTAAATAGCAGACCCCTTGTGACAGGACTTTGCTAACCTTATCGATATCGGCCTAGATAGTTTTTACTCAAAGGTAACATAACTTAACCACGGGCCTAGCAAAGAAATTGGATGGGAATCGAGCTGTCAGGCAGCAATCTCGCTTTACGAACCACGTCTCTGTACCATGCCATGGGTACCTACCACACGATGGCTACACACATATAATTGATGGGAAGACAACATCGTTATGAGATCAAGTAAATAATAGGTAATTTTAATTTTGATTCGAGGGGTCAATTTGAACCCAGAATGACCTCTAATTCTTCATACATGTTGGCTTAATTTTAATGCCCTTTTTTACGAGGCATATAACATTGCAAAGATATACACTGCAAGCTTAAATTACGACGTTATTACAGGTTGCAAGATTTGAGCTACACGATTATGTATCGAAGAGGTTATCAGGCCGTGGATATCGCAAGCCCATTATTGCATGCTTTAAGACCTACCCGAGGCCTCCCATTAGGCTAATTGATCTATTATAAGAGTCACGATGGAAATGGCTGTGCACGGGCATCCAGCCGACCACTTTTCAAGTTAGCCCGTTGGTCTGTTGACATTTCGCATTGTAAAGACCACCGAAGAGTAAATTAGATCCCGTCATTAACCATTCATTAAATAATAAATAAATTCGCGATTCGCATTCATATGCGATAGATCATTCAGCTTGTTGGCTGGGTGAAGGTGCGCGGCTGATACTTGCAAAATTTAAATATAAAATAGATAAATGTGTAGAACCCATACAGAATAAGAATGCGTCGCGTACCTGCTCTGTTGGTTATATATTTTTGTGGATTTTCGTGAAAGCAAGGCAAAGCAAATATGCGTGACAGTGACGGATAGCCAGCTCGTTTATAAAGCATTACAACGAAATAGATAGTCGATGTAAAATTACCCATAGGTGCATGCCCACCTTTCGACATAGTACTTTCAACCACAACTTGAATGGCTCGCCTCCCCCCCCCCCCCCTCCCCCCACCACCCCCTCGACACGCGAGTTATCAGCGATGTAAATTGTCAATTATTTTAATTCGCTATCAGGTTAGTGTGCAGGTCAATTTGGAAGCTCGTTACGCGAACCGCCATCAGTCCCACGTGCAACAGGCACGTGGGACTGATGGCCGAAAATCCTTTCACTCTTTACCATGAGAGCTTTCGGCGCACGAGATTGTATTTCCCTATTTGCATTGAGTCGCGAGTTGTAATATTTCCAACGAAAGGCTAAACGTTGCCCGCAAATTGCTTGGCAATTGGCGTCGAGTGGAGGTAACTTCGATCGAAATCGTGAATCTAATTGTCGCAGAACAGTGCCGGTTGCCTTTCTGTTTTCTCGGATGAGATCGCCGTCCATCGCGGCACAGCGATAATTGGCTCGCTGGGTGCAATGGCATAATGACGGTGATTCGGCATAGGAATCGCAAACACTGGAGGACGGGCCGTTTTTGGACGGCACAAGGAACGAGGCAGCTGTGTTGGAGATCGATCAATCTCAAAAAAGATGTCTGAGAGCAATCTAATTTGACAAACCGGGCTTCTCTAGCGAAGTGTTGGCGTTCGGGCGTCGTTTAAGACACATTTTTTGCGATTGTTTATAGAAAAGGGGCGCTCACGACAAATTTGTTAGAGAATTAAATGATCGCTGCAGCTCGGGAATATTATGGTTTTATGAATAGACAGGCACCCTTTCGAGACAGTGCGCTTTTTTGGCCAACTTATAGTACAAAAGTGACCTGTTGCTGGTGTGGTCATGTAGCCTGGCCATTGTGCATTACACACTTTCTCGGAAACTGCTGCCTCATGGACATAATCGTAAGCATGAAATTAAACAAAAGTGCACGAGTTTTTGCTATGAAAAAATGTCCAGTGCCCCAGCATACCCAGTTGGTACAAAAGATTAATATTTTGGTATTCAGCACCAACGTCCTTTGCCAAGTCTGAAATAATACAGGCAGGTTCTTAGAAGATTATGCAAGAAAAACACGATTACAAAAACACTGAAAGATCACCTGGTGTGCACAAGTTTCATTAGTAAATTGATTAAGATTCGTCACACACTTAGCCCATCTGTACGACGTGAAAGGTGGAGATGACCGCACGCAAAAACTGTCCATGCACCCATCTAGTTCTTGCTCGAAGACGGCCGGTGCCAAGATCTGGCTGGCTGGCCGGCGCTACGGCCTTCACAACAATTCTACGATATGCTCAATCAATCGATGGGAACCAAAATACATCATCTCGGCTAGATTAGCCACGGCTTGCGAGAAAGAATGAGACGGGGATACCTACACAGAAATGGAGTAGAGTGAAATGGAAGAGAGTGAGGTGAAAGGAGCATGCCTTGCTGGAATCGTTTCATTCATCTTTCAGGTTGATTTCAGCTCGGATAAAAATAAGGTTCTAGTTTATAAAATATTGTATAACAATATAGCGTAGTTCTGCATTCAGAGGTAAAAGCGTTTTTTGACAGTGGGTGGAATGGGACAATGTAGAGTATTTTTATTTGGAACAAAAAATGATCTCGTTTTAGATGGGAATACGTTTCGTAAGCAAAAAATGGTAATTTTAAATATAAGAGATGTTTTTTTTATCTCCGTGTGAGTGTGTACGTTAGCTAACCTGAGAGGAATAACCATATGTTTTGCATTTTTAATAAATCATAATTCATAACTATATGGTCAATACTTTCAAGGACCCACACATCGCACCGCATATCAGGCCTCATCAGAAATGGAAGAAAAAACTAACCAGTCAATTTCAATTTTACATCTAGACAATTTGATGAAACGCAGTCATAAGACGAAAGAACAATGGTTTAAAACCTCGGTACATCCTGATTTACTTTCATATGCAATTACCATCTGATAGTTACATTTTTCGAAGAACACTGCCTTATAAAAATATGACATTGAGTTTTATATCCATCTCACGTTTTCTGTATCAAATTCTTTTGACACAAGGCTGAATCGGAACCAAATCATTCCATTGTTCTCTGTCTGTCCATTGTGCGAGCTGACGAGATGATCGGATATCCGTGGACCACGACAAGCCGTGGTGCTATCTGTGAACGTCAGGCGTCACACCTGATTTACCCTCCTTGGCTAGGTACGTCAAAACTGGTCAAAACACGGTCAAAACTTCATAACCCCGCGACCGAATGCGTGCTGGGAACGCCGCGCAGGAATTTACAAATTGTCTCACTTTTTAAGGGTTGCTTTTTTTTGTTTTTCCCTTCTCAGAGCGGCCAGCCTCTGTGGTTAACAGCTGTCATTATGTAATATGATCATCGCTTGATTTATGTTGCACGGTAGCGGAAAGTCGGTGAAGTTAGTTTTCTTAGCTTACCTTATTCTCATGCTCATGTCAGCGACGATTTTTAAACGAAAAGATTGGAAACGAAATCATCGAGCAATTCATATTCGCTGCTCGGCCGTGTTATTCTAGCTACAAGATCACAGTTATAAGTTATTGTATCCGATCTGAATAACAGATGGAGAAAAGAAAGCTAAGCCTGTTGAAAACTCCAAAAAGGGCTGCTGTCACAACGAGTATTACGGAGTGAAATCCAAAAGCTAGAATTTTACGAGACCTCGCTAGAGTGTAACGCGCGTAAACCGTTGATAAACGAGTGCGCTCATGAATCAAGTGACCAGCTTTTCTAGATTAAATACAATGCAACGTGGATAGGAGTATGCGGTAAGCTGGCAAAACATTCAATTTTCTTCGAGAAGAGATCTCTGGGGCAAATAGTTGCGCGCGATGTAAACACAGGCAATAAATCGGCTTGTGCCGTCGAGTGTCTTGCTAAACCTTCGCCTCGCAACACCTTTGCGTTTCGCTGCAGGTCGACAGAGTCCGTGGGCGCTCAACATTATACCACAAAGAATAACTGGATGGAGGATGTCGTAAATTTTGACCGAAAATTCAGAATAAGCTCGCAGATGGGGAATAGCTGTACAATCAGAATATTTTAAATATATGCACGAACGTCCAGTTGTGTTGGCTTTGCACGTTTGAAATAATTATCAAACTCATTCGAACGGACTTTAGAGATGCCCGGTCCGAAAATAATAAGCGAATAACTTATTTTCAGTACTGTGACTAGAACAACGTAATTATTTATCCCAAAAGATATTTGTTTATGAATATTATTGAAGAGCATTGCTATGGAAGAATGTAGTAGAAATAGGGCCTGGCCGACAGTGGGCTTTCAGAACCAATTAGTTATTTTTTTTTGTATTTAACACCAACAATATCATAAACTACATCCTTTTACATTGTCGTGTTACATGTTACATGAGTTCTGTGCGCTCCATGGTGAGATAATGCTAATTAAGTTGATTTAGGCTTGAATTCAACATGGACCGCGAGGTTGGTTCGTGGTAGGTATTCCTTTGCGGGGAAACCAACGTCGACCGAACGAAATTCTGTCTTTCAGACGCCCATATGATTGTTCTAGCTCTGTGGGGTCATAAACATGTAAAATATATATTTATATGGACGTGAAATACCCTCCTACCCGTTAAACTATTAAAATATAATGGCTTCCACATTCACACTTTCAAGCACCTTTAAACATTTCTGATCGATATTCTTAATTGTTTAAAATTTAATTTAGTTTACTACCCGATCATATCGATCTAAAATCAATTGGAACACAACCAGCGCCGACTAAATGGTAAACGCTAAACAGTAAGAATCAGTTGATTAAACACGACCAATAGGCGGGCTGGGTGTACCTTCCTGCAGTTCCCTGTTCAGTCATATCAGTCCGACCAAAGCCAAACGGACCGAACTCTGGCCCACCAGACGATCAAACGCACGCTCTGTCTAAGACGGCTTTACACCCAGCCAGAAGAGAAAACCAAATTTCCGTAGTTCTGAATCCTTGTTTAAGTTTGTGCCAACCAGCCAACCAGCCAGCCCATGCCAGACAAGCAACATAGCAAGAGCTTTGCGTCGGCTTTCCTCTGCTCACCAGGGCCAACTAATTTCCCAGCTTCCTCGTTTTCTGCCGTCACCAACACCACTAATAATAGTTAGTCGTCTGCCATGGCTTATTATTTCGCCCGCGGTAACACTGCTCACTGCTCTGCACACATGCTGTAATAATGATTGTTGCACAAGCATTTAGCGCAAACAGCCTGCGGGTGCGGGGCCGACGAACGCGAGATGGGAACGAGGCGCGAAAGAGCCACAGGGAAGAGTGTTTTGTGAGGGTGTCGGCGTGGCGTTAGGACGGGACGGACAAGGCAGAGACAAGGTACCTCTGCTAGTATACACGGTGTGGTACAACGGCGTGGTATGTGATACGTGGTGGATGGTGTTGGTTACGCAGTCGGGAGTCGGAATTCTATGGCGAGCAGAGCAGCCGCTTTCAGATCGAGAAATTCCAAATTTATAGACTTGATAGTGTGAGTGAGTTCATCTGTACGTGAGGTAGTGATTGTTGTAGAATTAGAGAAGATGTTTTTTTTCGAAATTCTTTTGGTGTTATGCAATTTTTAGCAGTTTTATTGTGTGATTTAGCACTGCGAACATCTGGGAAGGAATCTGGATTGAATTAGCTAATTTCTGGATTTGATTGAATTCAACGGCTAGGTATGCATGTGCATGTCGTACGATTTATAGACTAAACTAGGTAGCTAGTTAATTTTCTATTCTCGAGCCTAGTTGGAAAGTCCCCCGCGGGGAAAAATACATTACTAGTCACAATATTACACAAGATTTTTTTGTTATGTTATTTATGTACATTTTTAAGTCGTACTCTGGCCGTAGTCGGCATTTAAAGCTGAGATTCAACATAATTCTTGAATGCTGTTCCGTCGATTTGGAGGTATGAAAGGTTTAGTGAAAAGAATAAAATTATTCTTAAAGAAAACGTTGCTCTTCGTGAAGAATCCCAAGTCTAAAAAGCTGCATAATTCGGTCTTATTTCGGTCCTTTTAAGGCATGGGAGAGATTTCATAAATCTATTGTCAGCTTTTGAGATTTCAATATTATATCAAGCATAAATTGCAGGAAAAGTGTATTTCGGACATTGCCAATCGAGCACCGTCTAGTGCAGTAAGTTTCAACCCAAATTAGGGCGACGAGGATCCAGGTGATGGTCACTCATCTAGTAACACTGACACACGGCATTCTCGAGCTGTAAAAAAATGCATCCAATGCTAGTCAAAACTAAACACACCCAAAGACTAAAAATGATTGCACCATTTCTCTTGTCACACTGTGTCGCGTCGTGAAAATGTTCCAGGGATCAATTTATCTCGCCAGCGATGCAGCTCACAATTGCTACAGGACACACTTGGAGCTTTGAAAGACCGGGACTCCGCCCAATTTGTCCATAACTGCCCACAACCTGCGGCTTTTATTCTACTAATCATGTGACTTATTCCGTGATGAATTACTGCCGTCATAAGATGTCAGAAAAACTGCACTATAATTTATTACAATGCACATGCAATGCATCTTGCAGTTTACACGCTAAAATAACATGAGTCAAATTCCACTCCAAAAGAGTCATTTTTTCACTCTTTCGGAGTAGAAAAGCTATCCACCACAATGTGAGTCAAATTCACTCCTTTGAAAGTAAGAACTTAAATCACTCTTTCAAAGAGTCAAATATACTGACACTAGAAAGAGTGATTTTCACTCCTTCGTGGTATGGGAATAGTCATTTCGACGATTGAAAGGAAGTGACACTAGGAAGAGTGATTTTCACTCCATTGAGGTATGGGGATCTTCATATTAAATATTGAATATACTGGAAATAATTATTTAAAAAAACATGTTTTTTTATTGTTGAAATACAAATAATCATTATCTAGCAAAGATATTAATATTGCCGGCCACTTGGGTTGGCTTATCTAGTACCACTTGGAGGATGCAATTATTTGATCCTATTGGTGCAGGTCAGCACAAGAATATATCATCTCAATAAATTTAATTCAGTTATTTGTTTTTTCAGATAAATATATCAGAGATTGCAGATTTCAGACAATGCTGAATATTGTTAAATAATACAATCTAGTCCATAGATGAAATCGTATTGAAATTGCAAACGCTTGCAATGCGCGGGGTATTTTATTATTATCAACACTAAAACCGTCTCAAAAATTGATGCCCAAACGGGAACTCGAACCCCGAACTCCATCTATGTGATAGGTGAAGATCAGGGTTCGAGTCCCGGTTTGGGCATCAATTTTTTAGACGGTTATAGTGTTAATAATATTAAAATCTAGTCCATCTTCTCTGCAATATCCAAATTAATGAGTGAGGCATGCAATCCGTCCATTGCCAGAAGGGACTTAATATCCATGTCATAGATTTGTGCTTCAATGAAATTATAAAAACGACTTAGTTAAGATGGGTAAGTGACACTTAAGACAAAAAAGGTTTTGAATAGTGTGTCAAAGGCCTTAACTGATGAAGTCCTGACTGGAATGCAGTGCATATCAGCAATGATAAAATAACTGCAGTTTTCGCTGCCTGGTGGCCCGACGTAGACGAGAGATGGCTGCAAATTGCTCTGGATCCTCGTTTTGACGAGATGCCCGATGTCTATCCCTGTCTGTCTGTACCTGAAAGAATACATTGCAGTCAGATTAGAGACGATTTTGACGGAGATCCTTCAGGTCGTGGACTTTTAAAATGATGCGGTGTACATACCTCAACGAATTGCACCAAGCTTTTGATAGAAACAGCTGTCGGTGATCTTTCAGTTGAGGCACTGCTGCCGTCCTCACTGTTAGGGACAAATGGAAAACAATTAGCTCTATCACTGCGCTCTCTTGCCGTCGATATTCGTTGACATTCGAACAGTCTGATTGTTTTGAATGCTTTATTATAAAAAAAAGAATCGTATAAAAACCTCATAAAAAACTTTCTTTTGACCTATAACTCATGCATTTTCTGCATAATAACAAATAAATGTGTGGACTGTGGTGCAAGATTGAATTATTTTGGCCGTGTTTGGTAGTGAATAGTGACGAAACTGATCATTTGGCATACATTTCATTTCAGTACAATTAACTAATAAGCCTCTATTATGCCACTGGTTTTATAATTTTAGTAAGAAAAATAGGGCTTACCTTTGATAGCGTCTGCCAACGTCTCGGAGACTCCATTCGCCACTAAATACACACGCAAGGTCTCGATGTCAAACTTTTCAACATCACCCATGACTTCGCAGAGGAACACCGATAGTGGGTGGACTCACATACCGCACCGCGTAACGGACAAATACGTTCACTGGAAGACACTGTCGCGCGTTGTGATTCATGAATACTCGAACGCGCTAACCCAAAACACAGAAAGTGAGAGAGTCGTCCAGAGCGAGGTTGCTGACGCCTGTATTTCCCATGTGTTTTAGTACAGATATTATCTTTGTCAACGAATTTGGTCGCATAAGCAAGAAATAATCTATCTGCATTTGTCCGCTAATTCACTTTTTTGTGAGTTATTATCGCCCTTGTTAATGATTCAACGATCTCTGCCACTCATATAAAGAGCTAAATCTGCTCACTCTTTCTAAATGAGTGGAATAACAACTCTCCAAAGAGTCAATAAAACTGAAATTCACTCATGAATGAGTCAAAAAAGACGTGACTCTTTCAAAGAGTGAACATTTCACTCATGTTTATTTAGAGTGTACCTCTATTTATGCTGATTTTATCACTTTTGGTCTACTCTGATGATTGATGATGTGGGGACAGCCCAATGAACGATATTTACAAGTTCCAATTAAGAATTGCACTCATAGGTTGAGAACAAACAGTCAAATAATAATTGGAGCACTCCTCAAATGGTGCAGGATCAGCGGGAGTACTGCTAAGTAACTATAATTATGGTAATTTCTTTTACAAAGGGAGTTTTTCAAGCCCGTTCGACTGGGGACAGGTACTCGACATGCCTTGCACTTGCAGTGCAGGCACCGAAACGGTATCAACTAGACAATACGTACGTTACAAGGTACTAAACTCCACTAACTACAATGACTTCAACGACTGCAACTAAACCTTGCACAAGCCTTCGGGTCTGGCCATAGCTAAATCCACAAAACATTAGTTCGTTTTTCTCTCATTAATCAAATGATGCGACCGGTCCACGAAGAAGCTGTGCTTTTCATTGAGTGATGACTGATAGCTGTGCAGGTTTTGTGAGCTATTCACAGCCCAAGGGTAGGTGACGCCATTGCATGGGTTGACGTCGGTCCGGTCTTGTTTGTAGAAAACCAAGCTCCAGTTACGCCCATCGACCATCGAGAGAAGACCCACAGGGATCATTTGTGAACCGCTACCATCGTAGGAGAAATTTCAGTTCGCTCACAAATCGGCCAGATCATATGTTAAGATCATTTCGCCTTCGGAACGATGATCAAACACGCGGTCAAATTTGTAACAAGAAAATCTTTGTGCTACGGTTGGCATTTTTATGGCATTTGTATATATATCGGAAAACACAGACGACGCTTGCATTAGAAAAGTCAGAGCTCAACGTTTTTTAGCTATGCCCCTGGCGTGATTTAGATCTGTACGTGCACTTTGTATTATTCATTGCAGGTTCTGTCAACTTATGCAGTGCACAATAATTCCAACATGAAAACACAGCGCGAAACTGACAGTGACAGCTTTTTGTTAACTCTTCTCGCGATCAATGATCAAAATGATTGCCACCGTGCATGAATACTTGTATAAGAGAATCGAAATCGATTAAATTTCTCAGATGAAGCTTATTATTTTATAGTGTATCGTGTTTGTGTGTGTGTGTGTGTTTCTTGGCTTAGCATGAAATGATAATCCGTGGGTGGGCTCGTCGGGTTGACCACCGATCCTGATGGCTACATGATAGAGAGCTCGGTATGGACATAGCAGGCATCGTGTAATTACACAGAGGAGAACTCTAATCAGGGTGGTGCGCGCACCAATGGGAGTATTTACCAGAGTACGCGAGCATTTGCCGGCCTCGATCATGATTTAGGGATACGTCAAGTTATCGATGAGATTGACTCCCCGGGCTAAGGGGTGGCCGGTCAGTCGTCACAGCCCACAAGAACTGTTTTTTAATGTGTAGGCAGAAGGATTATACAAAAGACAGTAAAAAACATTTTCAATTAGAGGTACATTTGCTGTGTATACGTATACCGATATGCGTGAAGGATTTAATTTTTTACCACCTCTCAACAAATCTTCAAAATGCAAACGAAAGAATAATCGTCGAACAAATCATTATTTATTGGCCAGCTTTTGCCATATAGGAATTAACTTTGACAAACAACATAGAGCTTTTGCATATTAATAAAGGCATATTTTATAACGTAACGTGCGTTTTGATTTAGTGTGTAATTTATATTCTTTGGCAGTTAGCGGGTCTAGAATGTGGCATATGCCACGATAGTCCTGTGTGTCTACAGGGGTACCTCCAGGAAGGCATTCACTTGTTACGGGTCGACATGCAAACCAGTCGACTCTCCGGAAAATGCAGAATGCACTTGGCGTGCGATGCCGGCGAGATGCCGCAGAGTTTTTCCAGTTGATAAACTGAGTGATAACTGACAGGAATTGCTTTCTACACGAACGCAATCTTGTAGCACGCGTTACCAACTCATGATTCATTCGCTGGATTTAACTAGGAAATGAGTACTTGATATACTTGAGAATGACGCTTGGTTCTTCAGGGTAATGCGATGCATATAAAAGTGTGTTTTTTTGTTTTTAAATTTTATGGATCATGCTATTAAAACATTGAATCCATTTTTATCACAATGCAAGCTATTTGACAGTGACCACTATGGAATCCAACTGGAGATTGACTTGGCGCTTGTGAATAGCCTTCACTTGCAATTCATTTACTTAGTGAGGTCAAATAGTTGCTAGACATGGCTGTCGTCTTCACTTGTGACAGCAAACTCGACGATTGAATCTGCTTCTTGTAAGACGTTACATCTAGGGACACTTTCTACTTGTAAAATGGCTTTCAATGAATTTTCATGCTATTTTTGAAAGTGCAATTTCTTGACTAAGAAGGAAAATTTCTAGAATCAAACAATACTGGTTCAAAGTTGGAACCATGCACATTTGTACTCATCCCAGTTCACACATTGGATTAATAACATTATTGTCTTTGCAGCTATGAAGATCAAAATTATTAAACGGGAGAATGTTTCGCAACAAAGTTTAGTATATTAATATTGCAAATTGTAATTGTTCAGATTTCCGTGCAAAGTTTTGAGACTGAATGGTGTAGAATTTGAAGTCAGGTCTGTGAGGATATTATGGTATTTGTATGGTTTCCAGTCTGATCAGTCTACGGCCATACAGCATGGGCTGGAGTTTCGGTGAATACATAGCGTCCGCCAATGTTACTTATCTCTTGACCACAGCGGCGAGACCCAAGTCTTTGGTTCGCATCTCGTAATTAGCTTTTGCTCGCTGATTATTGGCGTTTCTCATCGCAATGGACGTTGACTCTGGCGTCACTCAATTTCAAAATTATTGTTAGCCCAAAGGTCAAATGTTAAACCGTTGAGTGTATAGGAATAGTCAGAGGGCCAGCGTTAATGTTAAAATGTCTGCAACACGTGGTAACGGAGGATGATTCCCGATGGCGCTTGCGACCGTCTTTTTGAAAAAAACCTATGCAAAGAAATAATGACTACTCAATTTATCGATGTACGTTACATGTATATCAATCGTTAAGTTTATCATCAATAAGGATTAATCGATCGAAAAACCTGTCTCAAATACGAGTTATCTGCAAGAATCTGCGAGAAATTTCTTAACGCTCGAAACGACGGTGACTCCAACTAGAAGCACCCTGAATTTTTGTCGATAAAGTAGTCATTTGGCGGCAATTTTTCGCGAATACAGTTTAACATTAGCGTTATGGTACTGCGGTTATATTAAGCGAATTAATGCCGGTCTATTCGCGCTTTAAGGGTGCGAGCAATGTTGCGATATCTACCGTATGGAGGAAAACACTCAGACAAAATGTGCTCTTGAAAAATCTGTTGCTCGCATCTGGCAATAAGTTAAAAATTGCAAAAACTTTGCCAATCCATTAGCTGTTGGTGCTGGTTGAAAGACGTAATTGGAACACCCGCGCTGGCTACAGATGCTTGCATTGATCTTGCAGAAGTGAACGTACAGACCAAGGATGCAGACGCACTTTCTGCAGAGGACAAAGTCAGTCCGTCCACGTGTGCGCTGTACTTGCGCGTGAAGTCATCGGATGTACGGCCCCCGACGTCGAGGTACAAGATATTTCTACGAGTTTCCTTATTGTCCCTATAAGAAATAATTTTAAGAGAAGCAAATTAGCGTTAGTTAGAATTATGTCAATGAAAAAGACTCAGACTATTGTTTGTTATGAGGTCATAATAATGTCACAGATGGTCAATTTCTTGGTACAATCTTCACTAATTTATCAGTTTCATATCTTTAGCTTTATTTAGATTAATTTTCCACTTTCCTGGAACTAAAAGCGAGATTCATTAATTGAATCAATCTCATCAAAGAACCATTCATATAAATATCTGAAAATATCCATTGAATCCAAATTGAAATTGACCATTACACCACATCGTTTGATGTGAACCGTGCTAGCATAGATTCCTTTGAAAGTCAACACAAGTTAGCATTGCGAATCCAGTCCAATGTTTTCTATTTAAATGAGCATATTTATTGCTAAGCTAATATATTAATGAATCACTTTAACGCGGTCTAATCAAAGAAAGTGTATGGCTGCAACTCGTTCGCTGGCAGATCAAAGTGTTCAAAGGCGACGCTAAAAATAAATGTCGAGTCGGCCGAGTCGATGCGCCACCTCCACATGTCACTGCAGTCTGCAGACCATGTGCTGGTGGACCTCAGCGCCAAAGCGGCTATTTTCGGCAGTGTATACATATTTATGACAATAATCGTGCTTTAAAGAATCACTTTTCCTTTGCTGCCCGCTCGATTTACCTTCAGTCTTCGCGTGGTTTATCTACCACGGGTCCCTATAGACTCACTTCCATGTACCCTTTGGTATACGAAACTTAAAAAAGATTCCACTATTCCAGCTAAAAAAAAACTCTGTCAGTCAGGGACAATTTAAAACATTCGCTCAACTTAGAAAAACATTTAGAGCTGATTAATCGAGTTTAAATTGCTCTTTTTTGGAGAGAAGCGTGAAAAGAGAACTTCAATTATAAGCTTATAAATATATGCATGGCGTTTATCGTTCGCTCTGTGTTGTAACACCCTAGCAGTTAGCTACGGGCATGGACGTGCTCCTCTCAATTCAAATTGAATTCGCTTATGCTTTAGCGAAAGTCAATTGATCTCTGAAGTTCAATTAAAGTAGCTCGGCGCAAGGTAATCGAAGTGTGATGATCGGAAAGTGGGCGCCGCCAGTGATAGCTTCATTCTGTTATGAGATCCTTTGTTGAAGTCCTCTTCATTGAAAACCTGTTGCATGCTTTTGACAATTGCCTTGTCAGATCAATTGCCACATGAGAAAGAATGACCAAACATGAATGCAGTCAACAAATCAGCATTATCAGCGAGTCAATAACACTAAATGCTGACCATTTGTTTTGTGCTGGCCAATTTGCTTCCATTAGCTGTTTGACAGTTAACTTCTGTTTCATTTTAAATACACTTTTAAGTTTTTCTTTCGTTGAAGAACTGGAAGGAAAGTTAAACAAGGATATTAAAAAAAAAAGTCGTGGGAGCTTGCTTCTGAGTTTTGAGCTCTTTAGAAAGAAGAATTCCAAAGTTATACAATAATTTAATTTCTCATTTTGGTCTTCAATTGCAAAGAATGTGACCAACCCACGTCAATGGGCTGACTCGAACCGAGCAGTCCACGGTGAATGATACAATGAGCGGTGCTACCAGGGAGGTTGGATGAGGTTGGATCGACGTCCAAGGGGGTTGGACACCGACAAGCGACGCCCGCCGCGACGCCCTGTGCCAGTAGCTGCAACCTGGGCATATTGGTTACCTCTATGGCCATATTGCCAAACTATGTTGAACAAGTGATCGTTCAAACTTTGGCTTTGGTGAGAGCAAATCTGGCTCATGTTTGAAGTGCTGATGTAATAACGATTCAGTCGTGATTAGCTTCGCATATATAAACAACCATTTTTTCGCCGCCAAATTTTGATTAATTAGTGAAATTTCCGAATCGACCAGCGCAAATTAGATTGATTTCGTAGGAGTGCACACTAGTTACAAAGCATATTTCATGTCATGTTAAAGCATGAAAATTTTGTCTAGCCGCGTTCTTACGCTTTCCTTTACACGCTTGATGAAGCAGACATGTGAGAAATTCAATTAAGATTGCCCGTTATTGAAAGGGAGTGGGACGAGCAGAAGACGAGCAAGCATCCTATCAAAGAAAGGTTTCAAGAGCAAGGAGATCGAGGAAATATTGCACAAACAAGCACAATTTGAAGAAAATTGCATGGGAAATTAAATGATGGATTGAGTGGATAGATACAAGATTTTAGTGCAGAAACTGTGGATGCAAATAAACGAAATTTCACACAGTAATTTTCAGAAATTAAATGTGATGATAGCATTACGTCTGTATTGTTACCAAAGATGAATAATTGTAAAAACAATTTCACGGTCGCAGTTTCACGCGTCTCGAAAAGTAAAGATGCAATTTTCGAGATGAATTACAACCAGTCTCCCCTTACAATGTGTGTAGGGCATAATTTCTTGTCCAATGAACCGCTCTGCCGGTGGGGGGGCCTCCGAGGTGTACATACACTACTCATTGTCTTATTAACACTGCGAAATTCACACTTTCTGTGCGATGATTGATTATTATTTCACGCAGAAATGTATCGTGAATGCTGCTCGAGGTCTCTCATTTAACGAGATGACAAACAAAGTGATTACTCGCTCTGTGCACGAAGATGTATAAATAAATTATTTTATGTTAATGCTCATTATTTTGAACGTTAGGACCCTTAGAAACTGTCCACCTACGCGAGACAAGAGAAATGGCTTTCTTAAATCAGTCAGTCTAATTGTGGCTTTGTTATGTTAAAGTGAATTATTTCGGCAAAGATTTTTTTCTTTTTGATATACCAATCCAGCAAATCATCAAAAAGTCATTATTTCTCTGTCTTTAAATTGGTTTCGTCTGTACACGAAACAAAATACCGAGCCGCATGAATATGATTTGCCTTCGGTCGGGCGAGGCCACTTGCTAACGAAATGCAGAATGGTCCTGCCTGCTGCCACTCGTATCATCCAGCCATCCAACAATCTCGCAATGCTGTGGCTATAATGGACCGCGGCCAGAGCAGAGAATAAGATTTCAAGTTGCACGGAAAAGAAGACGCGACAGGCGCATTAATATGCAGTACGCCGTCCCTGAGGGCCTCTACCATAACTCGGGTCTCGGCTAGAAAACGCGCTAACATCTAGTGGGTGGACGAACACAACGAACTGTATTCAAACAACATTCGCAGCGAGACCGTGAATAATCAAATAGCTTCATTAGATATTGACCATAGGCACGCCAGATGACTATAATTTCCACATCGGCTCATGGCATACGGCGTATCTATGAGAGTAAAAATAAACCAGAGGCCTTGGCCATTGCCGAATCGATACACGTATTTCGATATTAAATTATAAGGGGAAAACGATAACTTCTTAAATGCTGGACATAAAAGTGTAGCGCTGGAGAAATAAAATATTTAAATGAGGGTTGGTAGGTTTGCTGTTTTATGAGATCGAATATTCCAATTCTTGAGATGGACATGCGACTTTATAGAGAGGTTGGACGCTGTCGCCATAAAATCGGGTCACTACTAGGATCAAGTCGATCACGTTCTGTGAGTTTTACTCGGGATCTATCGCCAGCACATACAATAAAGTTGGTAATACTTGAAAAAAAAACAAGGTACACAAACAAATTCAGTGTACCTATACTCAGACTCATAAAGCGGTTGCCAAAATTCCGCGGTGCTATAAACGGGTACTCATATATTACATTAGTACCCCATGGCATGGGCTAGCATCAGAGCAATATAATGTCTGGTTTTAGAATAATAATATGTAAAGCTATCGAAAATTTACTGCGTCTATGTGGCCGTATAATAAAACGGTGGTAGGCAAGACGTTCTATCTCCATAAGAGGTAGTTAAGGGCTCTTTTGATAGGCCATTAGGTACGCGATATTGAAGCATATCGACTAGTTAAAAGTCTTTAAAACGGATCATAATAAATCAAGACATTGTTAGGTCGAGCTGCAAATATCGGACGGATGAAACGATCGCGATGATGTTTCATTCCGATCACACGCCACTTTTACGACAATGTTAAACGGTTAATGTTGCCAGATAAATTTAATATTATACCGATGCCCGTTTGGTCTTACCTGCCGTATAATTCTTCACCGCCATTTATTTCCTGTGCGTGGAACGGACATTTTATTTCAGACAATAGAACATATTCGTTGGAAATACGTGCTCTGGTGCAGTTTATTATATGATCAAACAGAAAATAGATTCTAATTAAATAATAACATACCACTCAGTTTCTGTTGTTTGACACCTACTCGAATACTTGGAGAGTTCGCTCAAGTTCAATTTGGTAGGAAATTGTTTTGTAATATCTTTATTCAAGCAGCGAAGACCAAAGAAAGGTGGTTCCTCGTTCATTCGCCTTGTCTGATGAAAAGAGTTTTAACTCTTAGTAACCTCTAATTATACCTTCAAGAAATAAAAACAAGACACTTGATTGGTTTCACTTTGACTTGATTCAACGTGCATTTCAACATGGAACAAAAAAACATGAAAAATAAAAATAAATAACCACCGAAAAAACATTCCTATTTAGTATTTGACTAAAATAATAAAAACCATAAATAAAGAAAACAAAAAACAAAGAAAAACAAGGCAACAAGGTAAAAACAAACATTTACGTGCATGGCATGGCTCGGATGGCGCTCACGAAGCCTCTGGCACCGTGACTGAGATCCCACATTATGATTGACTTGTCTTGAATTTCTATCGTCTTATTAGCAAACATGGCCGACGACAGACCGTCCGTGGTCCCGTGGGCCTCTTTGCGTGTCAGCCCCCTGCCCCTGCCCCCCTACCACTGCACCCCTGGCGACGACAGGCCCAAGGGCTGGAGTCAAATGCAGATCGGGCGACTATCAGAGACTTATGGTGACCATTAAAGATTGAAATGAGGCCGAACTCAGATGATAGGGCTTTATGCCTGTTTGGTTCTACATATCTTGGCAGATTGAATATTTTTTCAGCCTAATGTCGCCCAGTTAAGCGATTCGTTTAACGCTTTGCATGCAGGGGGGCAATATTTTTTTAGGAAACAATTTGCAATTAATTTGGAAGTGGAAGATAAAATTGTTTGGAAGAAAATAGAATTTGAGGAACGAGGATAGGCAAAATATGGTAAGAATTTACAAAAATACTAGATATGGCGGAAGGGGTGAGGAAGAGCTAAAGAGACGGAGAGAACACAGGAAGTTGTTGAAAGGAAGATTCAAGAAGTTCATATTGTAGTTTTTGGAAGCTTAAATTTTACAACTGAATCTCCTCTCTGTAAATTATGGTACCTATTGTACTTATACTACCTATGTCACGGTTTAATGAAAATTGTAGTACCTACTAACAATTACATCAATTGTACTCATTGGTCAAAACAATTCTGTGCAGAAATTTCTGCCGGTCGTGCTGGTTGGTAGTATTTGAAATCAATAAAATTCAATCTGAAGCCGATTGGAATGCTATATTTATTTAATATTGCTACACTCCACGTCATGTCATATTATTTAATAAGCCACGTTCGGCTGTAGGCAGAACCACCAGACTGGCTTCCTTGTGATACGCAATTTAAAATATCAGATTTAATTAAAACATAGTAGGTATGTGGAAGAACCTTTAGGGAAGGTTTCTTGAAGCTGCAAAGGGTTGAGATATTCATGATGAACATGAAACTCATTTGATTGATGCCAATATTGATTTCCATGCATAGATAAGGCGCACAATTTTACACTATGTTGATTCGACAAAATGCTATCTGACTGCTGACTCTTTGATGGGAAAATAACTTAACAATCTTCTCAGTTTTTTTTTATCCTCGTCAAATATAAGGATGTGTTTTTTTCAACAGACTCATGAAGCGAGCAATTAAATGTTAAGCATCTGAAATTGTAGTCCGAAGCTAAGCTTGGATTACGTTGGTGCATATTTGAGCTAGTGGTGGTAGCCGCAGGCGAGCCTGGAGTTAATAAGAGATCAAAACAACAGTCGGAAGTTGCTAAGTGACCAACCGCCAAGAGGTCTCTACATTAATGCATCTCTGTTAAAAGCAACAGTTAGCCCGTCGTAGACAGTAGCTATCAATTAACTACGTTTTTAATCAAACCATTACGCCTTTTAACTAAACAAACTTTGGATGGGGGGCGTCAGTGATTACGCCAATTCTGACCGCTGTGTTTAGTACCTGTATGTAAACTGACATTTGACTTGAATTTCAAAACGTGTACACTCCTACTTTTGCGATTCAAGTCATTGATCTTGAAACAGAAACGAAAATTCTTTACATCTGTTTTTTTTCAACGTTTCTACATGCTTTATTTTGTCAGTACAAATTATACTCATAAATACTTAGTGAGAACTCGCGGGGTAAATCTAAATAGCAAGTAATCCATACTTGCATCTACTTCAGACTTTGATATAAATTTATGAGATACCTTTGCCAGGGTCGGGACCATAAGCGTTTGCGCGGCTGGCACTCTCCCTGCGTGGCTGATTGTGCCTCATGCAGCATGAGGCATTGTGAGTTGTGTTTGGTGGCTAACCAGTGAGCATTGAAGTAGCCTCATCAGAGATGGTATAGACCGATTGATTGGGAGTGGCTCTACACGGTAATAGCAGAACAATTATTACAACATGACGCCGGGTCTGATGTGAATGTGTCTCGTGAGATGCAGACAATAGATTCCGTTTGATGTTGGACTGTTTGGAAGATGTTTGTAACTGGATTGATGGGTTTTGAAACGAGATGGGATCCATTATTATTTTGAACAGTATGACCGTCTCAAAAATTGATGTCCAAACGGGGACTCGAACCCCGATGTCCGCCTATCACGGGTGTTGCTTTAACCCATTAAGCTACTTGGAAACATGCTTTTTGAGACTATTTTAGTGTATTTGATGAGAATGACGGATCTCCAAGGAGTGGAACCATGAGACTGTGAGTACTCACAGTCACTCTGATTCTAGTGACGCATACCATGCTATACCACAGCATGAGGATTTCTTTCTGCAGAGTTAATTAAAAGGTTTTTCAATATCTTGTGGTAAAGCGAGATGAAGATATGGAAGTTAAAATATGGATCTCTCGTCGTTTGGGTCTAAAGCTTAATTTATTGTCACTCAAGTTCATAATTTCCTCTTCATATTAGCGATCATTTTCTTAACACAAAACTAGTTAAAATGCAATTTAAATTTCGAACGACGTATTTAACAAGCGTTTGGTTTGGTAATAGTAGCTCGACTTCACAATGCAAGGGAAAAAATACTCGCCGTATAGGTTTAGTATCCAGACAACTTGTGTCTAACTTCACAGCGGTTCAGCCCATTTTTTCTCTTCTGAAACAAGTAATTAACTTTTTTTTTACCAGTTTACAAACTAATTATTTTCGTTGATCAACATTTTTCCAAACGTTCTCCAACAATTAAAAAATAATTATATCATCATCTTATTCATATAATAATTAAAAAACTCTTCAATAAAAGCGATTCAGGCTCTTTGAGACTATTTGGCTAAATGAGATATGATTTATGACTCAATCAACTTAAGCCCATTGAGATGCTAGTGCCTTGACCGTTGACAATTTCGCCCGCTGCGTGCGACAATTAGCAATTCCGTATGAGGCCAACTTCTAGCACAGCATCGCCATCTCGTGCACAATTACCAGCTAAATACCAATTACACAGAACAGATCATCGCCTGACCAAAATCTTGCCCGCCTAATTAACTCTATGATTCTCACAAAAAATCGTAACTCATTCGCATCGTCTTCCCCTCATTACCACCCAGACACGGCATAGTCCACCACGTGGATCCAAGATAAGTTAACAATGTATAACTAATTAGTTTAATTACCCCGACATGATATCAGATTTTCTTTTACATCGTACAGAAAACCGCGCTGGTAAGTAAAGCGCATCGACGCATTAGCAATGTTCCGAATGAGATTTCTTTCTATTCCACATGTTAATCCTGAGCCGCGCACGGGGAGGCAAGTGAGTAGCCTAAGCAAACAACGAGTGCACGTACCGACTGGTCCTTCCCCCGAGCAGAGCGTCTATGTAATTATCCCGTCCGCGAGCACCCCGCGCTCTGCACCCCGGGTCCCTGCGAACCTGCAATCATGCGCGATGGACCACCACCATCGAAGCCGCGGGATCAATCAGCTGGGTCCATGCTCGTTGCTAGCGCGCGATCGCCACGGCCGACTCAACGTTGGACAGACAGCACAGATCATTATCGTTGGACAGGACCGGGTGGCGAGATGCGAGGAAATACTAACTAGATGGGGCTTCAGACGTTTTTATGATAAACGTATTTGATTTTTATTGACCAAGCTTTGGTATCAGGGTTTAGATTGTTAATTTAGATGCGTTATCGACAATGCTTTGGCTTGGGTGGCGTTCATTTTGTCGCATTTAGACGTTTTGTTTTTCTTGGCTTCCAAACAATGTCTCACAATCAGGTTCTGCGATTGCATTGTTGGAGAGTCGGGGCTTTCAATTTGGGCAAGCTGGCATCTTCGTTAGCTTGCGTTTCCACTTTTTCGAGATCTTCCACAATTCCCCACGCTAGGCAGCTATGTAATCATGCCAGTTTTAATTTATTCCTGTCATTCAATCACGCTTTAATAAGCTTTAATCACTGAAATGCAGAAAAAAAAACTCACTACAAAAATTGCTTTTAATAACAGACTAGCAATAAAGCGCCGGATTTTCATGGCGAAACGGGCAACTCATATTTACTTGCCTTTATTGCGAGACATGGCTTGATGATGGGTCCATAAAATATTATACGGTTCAATCTAGAACGCCAGCATTGGGCATGATAGCCAAATTCTGCACGATTTATCTTTCCAGTGCTTTTTGCAGTTTCTACATACACAATACACAACCATTGACCGACTGGCTTTTGGCCTCAAAATTATAGCTGATAATTCCTCAAAAACCTAGTCACTTAAAAAAATAAGAAAGTCTTATTTGGAAGTGAGAAATGTAACAGAAGAGGGTGGTAGCTGCAACATAGGAAAAAAGTGAGTTTCCTGTAGAATGTGCATAGGACTTAAGCTGACTGGATCGAAGTAGAGCCGTGAGACTAGTTGACGCACGGGTGGGAGGCACGTGGGGGAGGGGGGTCCCGGCTCAGCACGCTGCTCCTCGGCTGTCTGAGCGCCTGGTACCTAGGAGGAATTCTGCGGGTTCCATTATTGGACTGCTGGCACTGGGTTGGGACGGCGTTGGTGCAATGTCGCTGCGCTGTCCTGACTGCTCGGAATGGCGTTGGCTCGGCGTTAGCTCGGCGTTGGCGCGGTGTTGGCAATTGGCCGATACGAGATTCCCTAGGGTCGATGGTTGATTGGTAGCGGTAACCAGTCAGGACTTTGCATGTGCATCAAACTCACGAAGATACAATTGCAGTGTCCCAATGCAATTGCAATGTCTGTCATATAACTGCACGCATTTATGATAATTAGTCGTACCATGCAAATCATCATTTGCAGCCAGCAGATCAACAAAATAATTCATTTTCTTGTCCAAGCCGAGTCTTTCAGCGATGATTGGAATTGCGTGGGTATATTTGACCTTGACATCTGGAAATAGGCATGGAAAGCTCAGTCGTTTTCCGATACCCCATTGTGGTCACATTTCCTCGGCGATTACTTTACATGGCATTAGGTGATTGCCAGCATTGTGTCTGGGCCTTGTCAGGTTGTCAATGCAACCTGCAATCGATCGTCTCGAAAGCTTATTTTCACAATTATATTTCACCTTGACACGTCTGTCAATTGCCGTTACGTTCACCTATTTCTGCGTTGGTTTTGGAAAATGTTGGAAAATTCCGGAGAGGCACGAGCAGAGTTGACCAACGAACCTCTCCCATCTACGACATACTTTCCTCAGGATGAAGAGATGACCAGAAGCTCTCCGATTTCCACTTAAATCATGCGTGGAGGGCGAAAGCAGAAGAAAATGACACAAACAGGCCGAAGGATCATTCGTAATTGTTCGTCGCTTGCAATGTAAGATTCAGTACGGTCGTTGATCGTATTACAATATGGTAATTAACTGCTAATTGTTGTCTTCGATTATTTATGATTGCATTAGATCCGAATGCCCCGTCGTGGCCGGCTGGCTCCCTTATTAGGCTCTCACTGTAGGCTCAGCTTGCATGCTAATGAGAGAGAGTGCAGTGCCAACAATGGACCGGCAGGAGTAATGGCGTGTCAATTAAAGTATTACCCCTCAGCCATAGACCGATATATAAACATAGCGCCTCGCTGTCCACATGTATTTTACTATATCCAATTACAAGGCAAACACCGAGCGTTTCGCCCAATCAATTGTTGAGACCGATATCTGGAGACCAATCGAAGGCAAACCTTCAAGAGGCGGTCATGATATTTCCATTATTCACCTGTTGCGGGGGGAGAGTGTATCTCGTGGAGATTCACTTTCCAGTTCATCTGGAATATTTGGGAGAGTTGCGAGCAAAAAAGGAACAAGTGTTTTTTGAAAAATATGTTGGGGAGTCATAATAGAGGTAATTTTTTTTTCTTTGGCTTTAGTGTTATCAAGTAATTATTTATGAATTTTGAACTCTTAGATGAAGACGTACATAAAATGCACATTTGATTAGGCTTAAAGTCATGTCAAACATGAATGCATGTATATGTGGTATCTAGAAAATATTCACAGTGGTAATCTCAATTCCGCGAATGAAAATTGTTTAAAAGGAAATGATTATGTACAGTAATTTTGACTAATGACATTGCATCTAGCCAGGTTTCGGTCTGTGTTGTCTGGGGTTTGTAGACAGATGGATTTGACGCGTTTATATGCCTTATAGTACGTTTTAGCAGCAAGCTCAAGCGTCAGACACCTCGGAAGGTCGGTGATTTACGACGGGAGAAACATGATTAACTAAAATTCATGTACCACACGTTACTGTATCGTAACGATACGAGTGAATTATTACGACGCCGCAAAACATACTATTCTTCTAACTAGTTTAAAATAATATTCTTTTGAATTAAATCTTAGCCTATTCGTTATATTGTATTCATAGTGTGTACACTATTTTGCCTCTAGGCAATTTCACAAAATGAATACACCATCGAGTTAGCTTCAGCATGAGAATCTGATAATTGAAGATGATATTCAAATGTGTTTCTCCCACCCCGGTGATCACAACACCATCTCGTAGCTGGTATCTTATGACCAATTCCATTGTTTTGAGCGGGCAATGTGCACGGGTTGGCAGGTCGAGGCTTGCACCTGCACCCACCGAAGATGATAGATATCGCATAAAATGCACCTTTGGATGCACCAAGAACATAGTGTAAAAAATCGTGTCATAAATCGAATAACAATTCGCACGTTTAGCATAAAACAAGTGCGTATACGCTCGGTGTGATTTGACGTCTAGGTACCTATTATACGCTGTTTTTCAATTTTCAATTCTTTACATTTTTTTTTTACTTAATTTTTTTGAATTACATTTTAATACTCTATTGTTAATGGCCTAAGGGTCGAAGGGTCACGGCTTTTCATTTTTCGCAGGTAACAACTGCTCGAGCGTTCACAAAAATTAATATAGATACATCAGGAAAAAGAGCTTGCTAAATGAAAGCAGCTTTATTTTTCTCGCGTGATATAGGTACGATATTTCTACACAGAAAATTACATTTTCCTTCCATTTTTTGAGCGTTATTAAAAATGGGTACTCAACTTCTTAGAGTTAAACTTTGATTCAAAGGCAGCCTAATTGAAAAATATAAACACCACTTAAGGGGCTAAAACTTCATAACATTTTCTTCTTATAAGGAAAATCTCCATTAAAAAAAAGTATGGGAATCAAATTTATAATGGCCATTTCAGAACGTCATTAAAGATACAATATAGGTATATAAATAAGACGGGGTAGCAAGATGAGTTGACCGTGCCGTCCTAGCAAGTAACGTCTGTGAGTGAGGCTCGGATGAAACTGATTAAGCTAGGAAGGGTAAGGTAACACTCGGCAACTCACGGCAACACCTAAACGCAGGTCCACAGCGTGGTCAACAATTTATCTGGTGCGTGTTGCGGACGCGCCGGGGGGTAAATTGGTGTATAAGAGACCACAATGCTCATTTAAAATGGAGACAGCCTGTTCAAACAGCCACGTCGCACGCTCTGGTCAGGCAAAGCGGTCAGACCTCGTTGAAACGTATTAATTTTAAATGATGACCAGTATGCATATTGCACGGTATTTACTAGGTGTGATTTACTAACTACAGGTCAGCTCGGTGATAAAATACTTATATATGAAGGTTTAGATTCTGTTGGAAAATATTAACTTTCAGTTTCTTTCAAGTCACGTAAAAATTGATTTTTTCGAAACCTGGAATCCCAAAGTATTGGTGGATTTTACTGCCTTAAAAACCGGAATTTTGATTCCGCTGGCTGCCTACGTAGTGTATAATACAAAATTAATTCTCTCTTGTTAAATTATTAACGCAGGTTGCGTAGAGCGTACATGGGAACACACGGCTCGGTAGGCGATAGGCACAAGACCGCAAAAAATGTGAGACGCATTTCTAGCTGCTATTAACGTTCAGAAGGAAACTTCGATCTCGTGTTCACGTAGGCAGAAACAATTTTATTCAAAGTTTTATTAATCCATCAAGTTAGTCATTGCGATCTGATTCCTGGTTTAGATTATCAGTTTCCTTTGGCTGCTCCTGGGTTTCATTGTGTTGCTGGCACTAAAATTAATTCCGATCTGTCATTTCTTGGATAAGATTTTTTGGAATTGTCCAACTCCGCATGGTCCGAGCATCGGATGACATCTATAGGTGCGAGCTTACCAGACTCGTCGCCTCAACTGACAGCAATATCAAAATACATCCTGGCACTGAATTGATCAAGGCAATCTGTCAAGGAGCAGGATTACATCCTGAGATGCCTTGGCGGCTGGCGCTACTCAAAATTGAGGTCTTCGTCGACATGAGTCAATACGGCGGGTCCGTGCCCCGCTGCTTCGGATAGGCAAGAAGTATTGCCTTGGATAATACATAGAGGGTAAGACAAACTCGTACGTAACCAGACCAATGTCCTTCTGATTACAATTACACAATCAGACTAGGAAAAAAAATGCTCTAGTTATGACCAGAAAAGTTATCTAATTTTTTTTAATGCGATTCAAATGATTTCATAGCTTGGCCGCATGAAATCTAGTTGGATAAGCGCAATGCTATTGGCTGGCGGTCGTGATCCGAGACTTGTTCGACGGACAGGCCACTGCTTTGCGGACATCTAGCACGATTTCATGACAGATGACCGAAATTATCATATCATTAGTAGCTGCACGGGGATGGTATAAGATATACCACACAAGAAGATGCTATACCAACCGACTATTCCAAGCAGTCTATACATTGTAGTAATCCAATTGGTCATTATCAAATGTATAGAATGTCAGACAGGCTAAATAGACGCTGAGATGTCGTGATCGGTTCGCGTTCATTAGCATGCCAAAAGATAGAATGAAATTTCATCTCGACTGGTAATTTAATACGTACACGATGGGGATGGACAGCTCTGTGTTTACCTGGAGCGCCGGTCGTGGCTGCAGGTTGATTTAAATTGCTTTCAAGAAATCGAATGGTAATCGTGGAAGAATTATTGCTGGGTTTAAATCTTAGGAAAGAAGGAAAGTAAGTCTGTAACGATGAGAAGGTAGACCAAACGAGCAAAAAACCTTGTATAGATTGGTAGACGCAAATCCATAGTTCTAAATATTTAACGACAATTTTGACCCTAGTTTCGGTCATCGAGTGGTTCTAACCAATTAATTGATGCAGCTTGGAATTGGAACTAATTATGACCCATAGTTTGGTATTCATAGATCGCCCACGCTACCACAGAATCGCAGGTATCGGCAACATATTACAAGCTTCCTGGACCCAAAAGTCAATCTTCTAGCGACTTCAGTGCTGTAGTTTCCCTTTCAGTAATCGTTGCATTTTTGTGGGCTACCACAACCAATATTTCAATTTGCGATACCACTTTCAAAGAGTCATAGTGCTCGAAACCGGTCAGTATTCTCGATTTACAAACGCTTGTAGTAGATGTAACGTGGAATTTAGGAAATTTGAAAATTGGGGTCTCTTATTAACAATAAAAAATAAAAAACTGTAGTTTCTTTGGAAACGAGAAATCTTCCAATGTGTGACAGGCAAATATTCTCTGAGAATTTCATTACGTCTACTCACTTTGTAGATTGTTCCAAGCATTTTTGTGCACGTTACAACAGAGAGTATCCAATATAATTTCCTCTCGCGAATGAGTGTCTGAAACTTAAATGATTATAATATTTCAATGATTCGCTGCATTTAAGACTGGCTAGAGTGCGACGTAGCTAAGTGACGTGCGGAACATGTGAGTGACCGTTTACAAAAGATGGTCAGTTCATTATTCTCGTTATAATATCATGCACGTCTATTTTTGCAAGCGCTCTCAGGTGTTTATTCAAGCATTCAACATTCAGTGATTATCGCAGCAAAGTCTCATCTCGTCTCACTTCTATTCATGTCTCCTCGTCACCGCTCTCGCTCGCTCGCGCGATTAGAGTCGTGAGAAATGGAATGAGAATGGCATCTGATTTTATCATAATATTTAATCGCCTAAAGGAATAAATTTAATGAAATTTATTTTGAAATGAATTACAAATTGAGTACAAAAGTGCAAGTTTGTAAATGATTTGCAATGATATTATCGGCGAGCATGGCGGAAATATTGAAATTCGAAAGTATGACTGGGATTTTGGACTCTGAATTGACAGTCGCTGTAAATTTTTAAACGATTTCTAGCCACTACTCGATTCGCCAACCCTACCAGAAGATTATTTTTTTTAGGGACAGCAGTAGCAGCTTTCAGTAACTCGTTTCTAATTTCCAACATTGGTAACTTCTGTCCAACATATGTAACGTTGTCAAGAAAATTCACGTGATCCGGCATTTGCAGATCTTTGCCCCTTCTCGGATGGCACTTTTATACACTACGCCATGGGCTCTCACGTACGAATAAAACAATCCAATGAAAAAGCAGGTGTTAAATCCAATATATCGTGAACTGGGAGTTGTTGACAGGTGTGGACATGATACGTCTCAGTCTTCCCGTGTTCATGTGCACAAGTCAATTGCCGATGGGCGGGATTTGTTGGTTTAACGAATGTTGGTTTTGTTTCTAACAACGTAGAATTTTCATTTAATCCTTTGCGTCTTCTGTGCGTGCCGAACGATTCTCGAAATCGAACCGCCTCCATCCGCTCGGGACGGGCCCGGACCTCCGCGCTGGCCCGTGGCAGGCATTCTTAATACTGGAATACACCTTTCGTACGGTGGGTGCCGGGTTTCGGCCGGACAACGTAATTTAGTGGGCAGATCCCCCCGTCAAACGAGCCCAAGATAGATGACACTCATGACTATTACTTATAGACCCATCACGATTCCGGGGTGAATATCAGCTAACAGATGGTTTTAATAAAAAGCATCATTTTCATGTCGACTGGTGGATGGAAAATTGGGGTGATTTTTAGTTTTTTTCGGGCGGAAAAGTGAATTAAATGTCTTTGGAGTTGTAGATATCAACCCTTAACACTAATAATTATCACCGATACAAAAAAGTACGCCTTGGAATTGAGGGAAAATGAAAGGTTCTTCTTTACAAAGCAACTTATTAATAAAGTGACCTTTACAAGTTTGAACAAACAATCGTAATCACTGTATTTATTTCTCGCTTTGAAGCCTGAGAACGCTGAGACGTATCGGACAAGCAGTCATGGCGCTGGTCGGTTTTTTCCGCAAGAACTGTCAGAAGCCATTGACATAAATGAAGAAAACTTTGTCGATAAAGTGTAACCCGTATGTAAGAAGCGATATAACTGCTTGAACTTTAAAGGAACTGCAATCGCGACAAAGTCACCAAGTTTTCAAATTCTTCGGTTATGTAAAGCAATGCACAACATACGAGTACTTGAGGTCATCAAATAAATCGCAAAGTAATCTCAAAGCGCACGAATACATCTCGATCAGCAAAGAAGTTTTAATCGAACATCGTTTGATGTCACTCAGAGTGGATTATTTGCCTGCTCATGGATTTATATAGTTTAGCCGACCTGTTCGTAAGGTTTCAAGAATATCAATATGGTTTCATAATGTTATCGACATTAAAATGGCATTAAAACAAATTGAACCGAGCTTGATGTTCCGTACGCATAATGATCGTCAGTAATTAAATTTATAAATGAGGAATCCATCAACATCACAGCAATGCCGGCAGAGTATCTGAGTAAGATTGCCGCTAATTAATCATTGAACTTCTTTAGACAGATAAACAGCAGACACATGAGATCAAGAAAAATGTTTTGAATAATCGCATTTCCATAACAACATATTAGCTCCAGCAATCGATCGATCCAAATCAAAGGTATACTACAGGCAAAGCAGTGGAGGTATGTTCCCACCCTTGGCTGATCTAATGGTATCCACAGGTGACGGACAGGCGATGGGCAGCGAGGGCAGCGGGAGCGCAGCAGGAGTAGGTGTCAAAGAGCGTGTTGCCAAGCAGTTCGGCGCAGCATCGCGCAGCAGCGCGCAGCAATAGCACAAGTCTTTTACAATTGAGAAACCCGTGGGCGGCGGCGCCTTTTCGCTTGTCAGCGGCGGACTAAGCCCAGCGCCCCAAGGCAGCTCAGACGCCAGTGTAAATACCAACACCAGCTTTTTTTTACTTGCTCTGCCCGCTATATTAATGTGATGCGATTCACACACGTGTAATTAATTATTTTTATTAATATTGTTACTTGTTGACTGCTTTTGCGCGTGTTTGTTCATGTACGATTCATACATTAAAGTGACGGATGTTCATGTGTATACGTTTTGGTATACCAGGTTACTGCAGTTTAAATCATTAAATTTTCAATTTTAATGCAGTAGTGCCAGTGGAACGCGAATCTCATACATAATTAAAGTCTAGACAAAATAGCTCTATCAAAAAGTGCATAATTGTCCTGTAATAATAATGCTTCCACTGCGATTGAAGGCCGCACGGGTACAACTCCAGGTATACTGACATATCTCAATTCTCAATATAAACAAACTGGTCTGGGTCTGGGTTTGCTCGATTTCACCATAAAACAGAACCTGACCCTAATAATATTCAGTCTCAGCCAAATGTTATTATCGACCTAAATATTTTTGAAACATTGTCGAACTATGAAAGGTAGTCATGCGAGACAGATGTCCATGCACATCCTCGGTACCGTGGTATGGTAGCACCTTTAACTCGGTTACAGATTGCGTGTCGCCAGTGCTCTTTGCATCACTATTACCAGAGGCGACAGACGGGGTGACAAACAGCTACTTGCAATTCAGCACATCGAGAGTGTCAGATCACGCGGATTCTCATGGACAGGTGAGCGACACACCGGCACGGCATGCGGGCATATGACGACGGGGAGTCACACAATCAAATGGCGGCTATACTTTTGCAATCGGGTACACTAGACAAAGTTATTTCGGTAGTAAATTATAGAGTCCTACTAGCAGAACCCGATGCCTAACGGCACCTTAAGATATTGAGGGAGTGGGCATTTTTGTTTAAATGTAAAGCCTCTAATAGGACCACAACCAAAAGAACCCCCGTTTATTTTATTTGAAATTTGCCGCTTATGTCACTCGGGGTCACTGCATTGTGGAAACTCTGTGAATATCAAAGTGACCACGTTGACAATTTCGAAAACAAACGAAGTTGGCTGTCAAAAGATTTCCGTGTATGATTTCTTGAAATATTTTTAGAGAGTAAAACTTGTGAAATACCTTTTAGAATCTGGGCTTACCAATCTTGCTAGCCAAGACACCAACAATATTTCAGTTCTGTCATTTATTTCCCTTCAGTTCTAGAGATTTAGAAATGAATTTGACATTGACGTTGACACTGACATTGACGTTTAAATATCCTAAATGCACTGCCGCAAAGATAAGTTTAAGAATTCGTTCACCCTGCAGTAGTCAAAAAACCAAACAAATGAATGCATCTGTCAAAATTTTTGCAAAATTATTTCTATTTCACGTAAAACGAATGTAAATAACAGCATTTGGGCTCAATTTCTTCACTAACTTTCATAGGCATGCATGAACAGTATTACCGAGCTGCTGCGGGTGAGTAAAAGGCAAGTTTTGAATCAAATAAAAATCGAACTGTGAGACATGTCTCCAATTTTCCTAGGCAGGAAATTTCAAACACAATTATCAATATTTCACCAAAAAAACGCTTTCAAATCACCCTCAAAGTGTCACAATAGGATAGAGATTTTAATTTTGAACAATTATAACCCAATTGCACACGTTTTTAACCAAATTTCGCAATTTAAATCAACATGTACAGAAAAATGTTACCCCAGCTGGTCAGCTGGTCAGCTGGTCAGATACAAACTAAAAAGTTGAACATCGCCATTTTAAAGCTTTTATATAAGGTTAATTCAACGAAAGTATTGGTATAAACTTGGTGCTCATTTCCTGATCTTTCTTGGTAAGGTATTCGTTATATTCTAAACGTCCTGCAGTCATGCGTACGGCTAATAATCTGTTTGGTCTTCAATTGATTTCCTAACCACCACTTTGAAGACAACTTGTTGACTCGGCATTACATCTTTGTTTGTGTGTGGTGCACTTTTAAAATAAAAGCACGTAATTCGTTGTAAAACCCGGCACTTAAAGGGCGGAGTGAACGAGAGAGGAAGAAATTTGAATTCTCTTAACCGAACATTCGTGCCGCTTGAGAACTGTTTTCCCACAAGCGACGCCATTTTGTTATGCCCACCCACAAACTGAATTGGTAGGAGGGGGTGTATATATTATTAAGCTGGCATGTTGGTTTTATATGCCTGCCTATGAGAGGCTAGCTCACCTGTCGGTGCTGGTGGTGAACTCAACATGCGCCGTGTGACTTTTGCACTGTCCGATGGCGTGGCTTAGCCAAAGCGCTGGCCAACGCAATCTGCATTGATAGCTCTGCGTTGCGTACTTTGCCCGCGAAGATCGGCGCTGGATTCAAAGCGAGTTCACAGCGGTAGCAGCGTTAGCTGGCGTGCTGCAAGACTATTCAAGACTAGGAATTGATTTCGCGATCTCAATCGGTGGGAATAAGCATTTTCATGGCCTGCGCCTGTTCTGCACCAAAACGGAACCCACACGAAGGATTATTTATAAAAAAAATAATTTTAAAATGTTGTTAATTATAATGGTGTAGGTCATTAGTGACGGACATGCCCGCAGCCATTAGTGTGCTCAAAGAATTTTGACGCTCGCATGCTGGTACAAGGGCATACGCTGTCGAAACATTAAACATGGCAGTTCAAGAAACTGTAATTTTCTTCGTGGAAAACTAGACTTTTTAATCACGGTTAGAAAGTTTCCTCGCTAACGTTTAGTAAAGTCGTAGAAACTGGAAACTACGCGAAAAAGTGACAGACTTTACTTCCCCCTAGTGACGTGACACGTTATTCGCTTGGCACTGGTTCAGATTAACCGAGTGCACGGATTAAAATTCATGGAAAGATTCCAGCAAAGAAAGAAAATCGTCGGTGCGAAAGGCTCTGCTGGTACAGCGCTTACAACATCGATTGAGACGTGTATTTGAGTGTAGGGCTGTCAGCTCGTGCGATTAACCGACGGAAACAACTTGCTCCCGAAATATCTGCTCATATTTCAACGACGCCGACGCCGACGCCGACGCTGTAATAATATCCGCGTGACAGGGCGTCGCGACGTTGGATTATTGCCTGGTGACAGCCGCTTCATCACGCCGCGCGAGATTCCGGCCACGGTATTAACTCTTTCATGCTTAACAAATCTCGGGCTTTATTCCTTGAAAGAGGGAAATGGGATGTGATAAGAAGGAAGTTGTCACCGAAAATACAGGTATAGACAGCTAGACAGCCTGTAAGTTTACCTTAATTTAGAAAATCATCTGCTACATATATATATATAGGTACATACATGTACCTACTGTGAAGAGCAAGGCCACACCAAATGAAAATACCAATCGTTATTTTTTTTGTACTTTTTTTTGTCCATGGAGGCCATGCCCATCGTTTTATTTTTATTGTGAACCGCCTGATTTTTTTACCTCGCGGCCTGACCACGTGCACAAAAGAACGCTGTTCGTTCCGTTTTGTAAAGATCGGTAGTGTGATTCGTCGCGACCGACGCAACATATAAAAAAAAACAGCGCCGAAATATTAATTTGAGTCATCAGATGTGTATGCGTACTATATATGTGCTCATTTGTCAACTTCTGTTCGCCACCACCTTGGAAATAGACTCGTTCAGACTGAAGAGTGAATCGCCGGCGACACTAAATGGTAATTAGTAATTTTCTACGAGCGTTGGCGCTGGTCGTGTTGTTTTCTGAACGCGCTCCCTGCGTCGCACTGCTCTGCCTGACTAAGACAAACGAGCGAAATCTTTCCGTAGCCACGAAGGAGGCTGTGCGTGTGTCTTTCCAAATCAACCCAGCGCGTAATTAGTCTTTTGATTTATATAACAGCCGAGTAAAAATAATTCTGCGATTGATTTCGATAACGATTGACAATTTCATTCGAGACCAGGAACATTTCTGCTGCTGCAACGTGCACGCCGTTAGGAAATATTAAAGTCACGTGTCACTCGTCGAGCAAATAAATTGATTTACAGAGAACACGGTGCATTTCTGTTTTATGAAATGGTCATGAGAACGAAATCATTTATCGTGACTGGAAATGTAATATCAAATATCGTAGGGTCGCCTAGGTTTATAAATAAATTGTCAATACTTCCCTAGAAATGCTAGCGCGGCAAATTTTCTTTTGACTCGGCTTCTGTGTACGCGACTTGTGTGAGCACTTCTGCAATTCGGTGTTTGAAAATTAGCCGGGACATGCTAACTGGACCTCTTTAGATATTGCCAACTCTTGCTCCGACAATTAACATCTTGCATTTGAATCTAATCTATCGAAAGAGCAATGCCGCTTTCATGTCACAGTAATGGGCACATTGACAAAATAAAGGAGTTGGCAATTACCACGTGTTTTCGCACGTCTTTATTTGCCTTTTCTAACTGTTCTTGAAGATTGTTTGAGATGGAGCGACCTTCTCTATTGAGAGTATTCATCCAGCAACCGTGGAAAAAAAAGAATGCACTGAAATCAATAAATAAACAAATTATCCTTCAGTTCGTCGCGGTAAGGCAGACCCGTTATGTACGAAACACTGCGGTAACTTTTGCAGTTAGCTTCATTTTCTAATAAATTATTTCCCATCAATATCTCTCGCGAAGCGAAGCTACACCCGGGCATTACGCGTGACCACGTCTATCAAGCCATTCGATTTCTATAGCCGCAAGAATACCCCGCGCTAAAGAAACGGGTAGCCAGCCTAGGCGTAGAACGTGAAATTGTTGGAAAGCGGAAGCCGATGTGTATCAATTGTATTGTGTTCACTTGATCAATTCAAGTTCAATGTTATCGTGGAAAACCGGCCAGGCGTGCACATGGACATGTACGTTTTGCCGCACAATCCAATTTCGTAGCTAGCTGTACATTTGTTTGCCTAGCAGCCGAATCTCTCATCGCACTAAAATAATCAATAATTTTATTGATAGTTTACCTATTCTGTAACGGCAAAGATGTGTTTTTTTTTTCGCGCGCAAGCTTTGCATGGCTAACCATTGGCTGGCTGTGAAAAGAGCGCTTTCGGCGTGGATAGCGTGGTGCTGTCAAAAGCCTGCCGACCAACTGAACGTGCCCAAATTCGATACCAGCTTGGCGTTTATTCGATAACGGTCAGGTCGCCGATTTGATTTCCCGCAACTCAAAGCTGGCTATAGAACAAATTGCTGGAAACACGTGCCCCTAATCGTAACCCCGAGCTGTATTCAACAAGTTTTCGATTTTCTCTCCATTTCATGTTCAAAATTCGTGTACTGACCGTTCATAACGAGTCCCTTTTTGGAGGGTCGCGGTGATTAATTATCAAGAGACTTTACCTTGAGTTAATCGACCTCCTTCATCAGGTTCCAATAAGCACCACCACTTTCGCCCGCAAATTCGCTCAAATGCTGGGAAGATGTGCGCATGCCTTGCTCTGTCAAACGTCCGTCAGTGAATTTCTCGCCTTCATAAACGTTACGGTGCAAGGATTTAATCAAGTTGGAAAAGAATGGTCTCTCAACACCATGTCTTGGTAGCCGTGATCGTATAGTGGTTAGTACCCTGCGTTGTGGCCGCAGAAACCCCGGTTCGAATCCGGGTCACGGCAGGACATTTTTGTTTTTTACTTCCCCTAAGTTAAGCTTTATCTGCAAATCGTCGACGCTCTTTACTTTTGTTGGTAGCCAACTTTAGCACATAAGATCTTCGCGAAAAATTAATTTGATTCGTTTCAGGTTGATTCACTCTCTAAATGGCATATCTTTTTTATGGAAAAAAAGAACACCGAACGGTTTAGCATGTTAGAAACACCGGTTCCCATAAGATCACTGTACACTGCGCTGGGTCAGGTGTTGGATGGGTGACCGTCATACATCTGACCAGTTCTGTTTGGGAGAGAGGTTGGAGGGATGAAAGTTAATACATCTACTTAATTTCCCGTGCTTATCAACCTCTCGACAGCATGACTTTGTGGAATAATCCCGTTTGTTTGCGTAGTACCTTTCATCGGAAGGAAAATGAAACCTTAGGTCCACTTGGCGCTCTTTCACAGGAGTAGGTACCGGCACCAGGTTTTCCCTCCTCCTTTCTAGGCTAGGTTAGGCTTTTTATCATCCTCATCATCACCTACTCATTCACCGGCGCTATTAAACCACTGCCACAGAGACCGTTGTTAAAAAAATGCGTCGTAAAACCCCAAAAATCAATAAATCAGTCAATTAAAAATGCTTGAATGCTTGTCACTCACACAGCTAAACGCTTGGTTTGTTGGTGTGACTGCGAAAAGGCGAGACATATTTTCCATCTGCAGCCTAACTTCAACACTTTACAGTTCTTTCATAGTTTAGCAGTAGCAGGAGATTCACTACTTGATGTTATTCCAGAGTTCCCAAACAGCTGCCTTTTGGAGCAAGGAACAAGTCACTGCCAACGACGAAGCAAATCAGCTTTAAACTTAATGGAAGTTTGCAAAATGCAAATATCTATCAAGAAAGTTTAGTTCATTCATCTATCAGAGGTCGCCGCTGAGAATGTTGGTTCCGACAAAGTTTTGGAAAACAATATTTTTCTTTTAATGGATACTCAAGACGTTCTGAAATATCATTAGTTTTCTGCTCGACAAGATGCAGAAGATTGGCGCTGGTCTTGGGCCGAGCGAACGACTGCCAAAGTTTACAGTTTTATGCTGCTGTCTTTCGGTACGTCCAACGCAGAAAAATAACCACACTTAATTAGATTTTCGGCGAGAACCTTGTTTTTTTAGTATAATTGATGAGAGTTGATATTATTATTATATGTCAGAAGACAAAAACATGGTGATCGCATGACACAGACTTCAAGAAATATTTGAAATGCAATGACATATCCAATAAAGTGCGATGCACTTCGAGTACCCACAGTAAACAAATTGCTTTGTGCACAGACGGTATGCACTTAGACTTTAACTTTAAATAACCAACGCATGAGATCACTTCACGAAAGACAAAGAATAAAACTCATTTCAAACCAAACATTTCTTAATTTTCCAGTCGTCTTTATGCCCGTATCGAATATCATGAAAAAGAGAAACGGGTGGAATGTTAAATTTATTGTTGCTCATAATATTATAAAAATGTTCCCTCGTAGCATCGCTAGGTTTCGGTCGTTCGAATGGTGGCATGTTACTTGTCTAGCTTTCTTAATTTATGCACAATTCTTTTACCTTATAGAGATTCGTATTTTCTTTTATAATGACCACCGTACCGACGGGCTGACCATTAGCGTGTGATCTGTCTGAATGTATGGAGCATCGCGTTGAGCTTGCATACCTATCTGCCTTGAAAGACACAAGACCGAAGCACCTTATACCCAAGTCAGACAGCAACATAATGAGACATGACAACGTATTTGTCTCATTATATCGAACAACCCGCCATTTTTTTTGTATACTCACTTTTTTTTCTCGTGCAATCTTAGATAAATAGTCGCGAGTGCTGCTTTAATGGAACATAAATCGATTTGCTGAATCTGTTCAAGTTTTCTTTGTGCTCATTGTTAATTGTATTTTTCTTTTTTTAAGTGTGTGTGTGTTGTGTGTGTGTATGTGGGATGGAAATAAAAAAAAAAAAACTTCAGGCAGTCTCGTCCCCCGAGAATAGAAGCATACCTTTGGGCAACAGCTTCTGAGTTATTCGGAGACAAATGAAAATGCAATTTCAACTCCTGGCCCCACGGACACGAAAGATTCCTTTTTCATTCGCTTTTAGAAAAGCTCGGTAAAAATTCGTGTCCATTTCATTGTTCATTATTTCAGCACCATTTGAGACTTGCTCTGGCAATCCCACCTTTCCTAATAAGATTAATCGTTTCGTGATACCTGAACGATATCCGAGAGCTGGTAATTATCTACAACCGTTCTATATCTTGTATGGCGTGGTGTCTATTGGCAATTGTGACTGCATTATACATTTTGTCTCTACTATATCTGTCTTGCGTTGAAATGAGAGCACGTTTTTCTGTCAATTACGGTACTTAGGTGGCAGCAGCCTGCATTATTGTCGGCAGCGTTCTGATTCGGGGTGTAAGCAGCCTATGCTCATGCACTAAGCTCCTGCAGGACTGCTCCTATGCCCGTGGACGCGCGCCTTCCTCTAGCTCTCACGGAGGTGGCCGTTATCTCGGTGCATGTTGTGGCTGCCTCGGGATAATATGGATGTGCTTATGCAAGTGTATGTTTTGTTTAGATAATTAATTTCAGGTTATGTCAACAGAAGCATAAAGCTAGGCGAGGTGCATGGGATAAAAGACAACAACACTGACACGGTGAAATAAGGAGGTGTATGCAGAAGTTAGTTAAATTACTCGAGGAGGACACGAAACAAAACAGCTTCGCTGTTTTTCCCAAGAGAACTATACACGTCGGGGAATTTAAAACATCAAGTTTAACCACGATTATCATGAATCATGTGTGAAGACAGCGACAAAGGTAGCCATTTTTTTTGCATCTGAAATGTACGAAAGAACTCTAGGCTATCGAGCAAATAAAATTAGTTTTTCGTTTATTCCGAAAAAGCGTCTGTTTCAATGCCACCTTTTGTTTCGAGGCATAACTACGGTGTAATCTCCGAGTCATGAAAATCATGACAATCAATTACAAAAAAAAAAATACAGCGTCCCACCCTTCAGCAGCGATGTGGTGAGAGGGGTTGGGGGGGGGGGGGTCTTGAAACAATGGCGTCGGTAGCCATGGTTTGGCATTCGTGGGAATTACTGAGACGGGACAGGAGGGTTACATTTTAGAAATATAAAATAACGTGTACGCTGTACATTAATTAACGAGTCTTAACGAATAATTATTGTATTTTTCTTGTCTTCCTGTTAATTAAAGATTCGAGAACATCCTCGTTAAAAATGAGCGCGCCGATAAATAACACGTAATTTAGATCGAGTTATCGAAGCATTCTATCCAGATGCAATCAAATCGACTCACGTAAGATTTTATAGTCCGGCAGAACGTAACAAGATATTAATTATGAGCGGGAATAAGATGCAAAATGAGATTATGTACGTCGGAGGCAGAGAGCCCCGGCGAAATGCTACGTTAAAACGGTGCAACAGCCCATTAATGCCTTTAGCAGTGTGTAGCGACTCTCGTCCAATATCACTTAACTCTTTTCGGCCCATGAGCATATTATCAAATTAATTAAGAAAATTGAAAACCCCCAAGATGTTTATTTCAACATCAGCTTAAATACGGGCTTCGGTTTCAGTCTGTAGGATATGGGCGTTCTTAAGCAGAATCGGTCGATCTGCAAATTAATACTTTTAATAACAGAGCTTCTAGGAGAACATAAAATAATTGCGATATTGATTAATTGTTCTCGTTTCGTAACAAAACAACGTACAAGTCATGACGCTTAGTGCTTTAGCGCCCGTGTAATGAACGTTAGCAGCTTCGGTTTTTTACCGCGACATTTCTTTCTGGTTCAGCAGCAAATAACAGAAAACGTTTGGAAATGAATCCAATCCCAAGACGAAGCATAATCGATCCTCACTCGAGAGTACGATGATCATCGACTTGATTCACTCCAAATTCGCGCGAAATTTCCACAGTTTCTTTAATGCAAATCAATGTCCATGCGCATCGCTGCAGTCCAGTCACAGAGCACAGGAAAACTTTGAAAAATCCTCAGGATTAGAATCGAGGACTTGCTGCACACTTGAACTCGAGGATTGTCGTCGTCATCACTGGCATTTGCGGGCGCCGGATGGAATGGTGCTCATCTCTGAAACCCGAGCAACTTTGCTATATGAAGCAACTACAGGCAAACTACTACCACTAATAGGCAGGTGGCTCGGCAATTAACGTGCTTAGCAGCGGTTTATTGTGCAGTGGTGTGGGATTTGAGCGAGCTTCATTGTATTGATCGATCAGATAGACTACTTCATTAATTTTAGCAAAGAAACATGATGATCAATTAATTACATTTCAAAAAAGGAAAGAAAAGGCGAACGAAGTTGTCGATTAAAGCAGAGTAGGTATAGCAGCGGTCGATTTACTTTCGAGATCTTAAATATTGATTGATAACTTGGCTTAAGGTAAACACCGCAGTATCACAGTTATAGAAGAGTGACAACCTGGAAACGCACCATGAAGTAGATCGAGTTATTTGTGTGACAGCCCGTCTTGATTTTAATCGATTGATTTGCGTAACGTAAACACGCACGAGTCGGAAATAATGTTTCACTGTAGATCGAGAACAAAAGTCAAAAGTCAACATCGAAGGGTAAATGCTGATGGCCATATTATCATGTCTCTGCCGGACACGGTCTAATCTTTTCCCATGCCCGCTGTCTGCAGAGATCACGAGCGTTTGGGGAGGTCCAGGCGCCTCCATTTCACGATGAATGGTCGAAGAATCACTGATGCAGCCATGAAATTTTGTATTGACAGTGAGTAGAGCATGCACCATCATTTATCCCAGAGATTTTCAAAAGATTCGGTCTTTGGGTAAATGCCCCTAAAAAAGTTTTTGGATTTGAAACTTTACGAAACTTGTACTTATTTTTTCGTATCATCTTACATGCATGTCACCTGGCTGAGTAATTAGCTTGTTTCTGTAAAGTCTTGTGCATGCGCGCATGTGTTGGAGGGTGGAAGAGGCATAATCGACAGGCATAATGTTTGCCTGATGTGTATTTACCAAAATGACAATCGAAATGCCTGAAGACACGACACACAAAGCGATTTGTACGCTGTTGCTAGCCCAGGCAATCAGTGAGCTATCAAGTGACTTGTCAAATAGTCAAGAGCAAATACGATATAGGTAAAAGTTTCTTTTGGACTTGCATTGAAAAGGTTGGGTAACACAGAATCGGATAAGTAACATACAAAAAGAAAACACACGCTTCCTCATGATAGCATGATTCTGAATTGTCCGGCACAGAATCGCTTTACCCTTTCTCAAAGATCACTGCATAGATATTCGAATCACAAGAAATAGATTGCATAAAATATTTTAATTTCAAACAAATAGTACATCGTCATTGCATTTGCATAGGATTTTAAATCAAGCGTTAAGTCTATATTCCCTTGCATCACACGATTTTGCTGATATATCAGGAAGTACCCCCATTATAAGCGATTATTCACAGTGCAGGCATTACCCACAGACATCGTCGACGCCGTCGGTGTCACACGTGACAGTCTTCAGCAAACGCCCCAAAGACCAGCCCTGCGGCACGGAGGTTGCTAGCCATGGGCTGCGGCCCTTTTGACGGGCTGTCCTCGCAGAGAGCTCGACCGACATGCATTTGAAGCTCTCTGCCATGCATTACAGTGTCTACGTGAGCCGGCGACAGGGCACAGAAAGAATATTTAACTTGTTATTATGTATACTGGTTATTTTTTATTATGCTAAGTTCATTTTGTCCGTATGTTGTGAGCACGGCGCAGTGCAGCGCTCTCGGAATACTGGATCTTGAACGTATGTGCTGGGTGTGTTATCAATGCATGCATATCAGAAAGCTAGAAGATATCTTTTGAAAAATGTGTCTATGGCGGTGCGCTATTTTGCAGATTTGGAGTAGTGTTAGCTTTAGAAGGAGTATGCAGGGAGCTTGGTTCATTCTTTGAATACAAGGAGAGGGGTATGCGCTTTGTGTGGTTAAAGAAATTGTGGGAAGGAAATGAATGAATGCACGGACGCAGTAGAGACATGAGTAAAAATCGTCGTGAATGACGGAAAAATCACTGTAATTATTCTATTTGGACATGCATGGCCGAGCAATCAGTCACTCTATCACTCCTTAGATTGACCCAGCCTGCGTTGCTATTATGTGAACGACTTTGTAAAAACTATCTTTACAGGCTCGTCTTGATTCGAATATGATTGACCTCCTTGTTTTTGCGCGTCTTGTTATTTTATCAGAAAATTGCAGGAGGAACTGATTTGGAATTCCAGATTCGGTTCGACTGGCCCGATAGCTTGCCGCCTCGTTTCGCTCCCAAATTGCCTTTCATTCTCAATTCGGTTATGCTAATAAATATGATAACAATACAGAAAGAACTATACGGAAATATTATTTGAAAGGAACAAAAAAATTAGAGAATAGGTTTCGGATTCGGTCCATTAGTTTTGACATTACATATTCATCTGGGCAGAGAGGCTTGCGTTTGCAATCAAAGCAATGCCGTGCTGTTATTCGGTCGGGGTTCGTTACGCTAGGCTATTTTTCTAACCTACATCTTCTTTTGTAGCGACAAATGAATTCATCAAAAGCATTATTATTTCATTAAAGAACTAATATTGTTGGCTCGAGAAGCTTCGAACTCCTTTCATTTCTATCGCTTCTTGGAGCAAATTAAATTTATTCGAAGATGAACGCAACATTTGCAAAGTGAATAGACATTTCGGGTAACACAATGACGAACGACTTAATATTATGGCCAAATATCTTGCCAATTTCTTTAAAATTTCTAAGCGCTTTATTACTAGCACATCGTATTCCATGTGCTAGCAACAATATTCGCGGAAAATAAACTACCAAGCCTGTGATGCCATAAAGCAACTCTTGCCCTACATCTCGAGTCGTACCATTCAAATTTCAAAGTACTGCTTTGACCTCTGCCTGCTGCTGGTACCGATCTTTCCAACAGATTTACATTCGCTATTATTACTGAAACAGTAAGAAATAGCAGATAACACGTCTTTATAACAAGATCTCTGATTCGGTTCAATTGGCTACCCCCTGCGGAGGCGTTTTCCATGCATCTCGGGCCGTTCGGCCATGGTGCTGTGCTCCAGTTATCGCCGTTGTCCGGGCTAGAAGGTGGACGCTGCCAGACGCCGAGTAGCGCGCGGTGACGCAGCTCAACGGGCGACAATAGCAGCAACAATGCTCAGCTCGTCCACCATTCAGCACGCCTGCCAATCTTCGCTCGGTGAATAGCGGTCATTGTCTCGTTTCTGCGAAACGTCAGTTTAGCTTCGAAGCTTGCTACACAGATCTTCCACGTTTACATGAAAAACCTAATTGCCGAGGGCGTGGAATCATTTCAACGCGAAGCCAGAGACAAAGATTTTGGCGACTTTTCGAAAATTGAGCCATTTTTACCAACACGTTTCAGTAAGAGCTCTGCTGTGCAACGACGACTCACATTTTATTTATTTTGTTAAATTATAAAGCAATTTCCTTTGGTGGAAATTTCTTTCTCTGTCGCACCTTTCGTGTAATTTGCCCCCGGAATACCAAACACATCTGAATGAAAGGCAATAAAAAACGGGGAAACCAGCGACAAAAATTCATCTCGACCATCAGTCAAGCTGCTTGTTGATTGTGTCATATAGCCCAGTGGCACAATCATTTGTCTCCACGTTTTTTTAGAATGTCGGGGTCGACGTCGCCGCTGCCGAGGAACACTTTCAAGACGCCGCCGGCCACACCCGCTGCTGACGACGCTCACGACGGCTAAATGGACGGACAGTTCCAAGATTAACATTCCCTAAGTTCGGATCATCTATTGTGATAAATCTAGCAGCTACCGGCGGTCCTCGATCAGCCGACTTGATTCGGCGCATCTTTGTGTTTGACGGCGATGGCATCCCGTGGAACGGCCAACTATGCGTGTGGTGTCGACGCAGAAGGCCAAGCGGCGTTGACTTGGCCGAGGAAACCAATGGCACAGCGCTGCTAAACGAAGACAGGGTTTCCTTGATGCTGCGCAAGGATCGTTTTGCTGTTTTTCGCGAGAGTTTTGATAAAACGGCATGTAATCTGTCGGCGGCTTCTTGGCTGCACGTTTCGCTTCGAATCGACGCTGACAACCGAGGCGACGAGCATATTAAATGCATTATTGCATGGACCACCATTTACCGTTCGATATTGGTATCCATATTTCCTGAGAGTCTGTGTGAACTGCAGTGGACCGACCAATGCTGGTGCGTTGCAGAGTGGTATTCTTATGTCGGTGGACCAAATCATATGAACTGAGGCTGGGGTAACGGGACGAGGTGCAAAAAGCTGCAATCAAAAGCGACTTCTCAACAAATTCTTGGCTGGTTTTTCATTCGTTTCCACGCGCCAGAGAATCGGACACCGCGGATTATTTTCGCCGTCATCTCGAGAGGGAACCAAAAATCAAATTGATGGCAAAAGGCGGTGACTTTTTTCGCGCTCTTAGTGTCAAGCCTAGATTTATTATCTTTTGTTTGTTTATCTGTTTCGATTCGGGTATTTGTATTTGATGCTACATAATGAGGTGGCCGTCGGTATGCCTGGGTGTTTTGCCGCGATGAGCGCTCGCGTTGAGACGCGGCGTTTGAAAATCGAGAAGAAAACATGAAAATCGTACAAGATTTCGGTAGACCGTAATTCAAACGAGCCTTATTACGAGCGACAGCGCCTCGTCCGCCAAATTGGCCGAGCTACATTGTTTCTTAAGACCCGATTTGAGTCTGATTTCAGTTAAAAAAAAAATCGTGTCTGAAATATGGACGGAATTAAAGGGGACTGCGTCCACTTTTTTTTAAAGGAAAATCTACCGCGATCTCACCTTGACAAATCAAAAATGAAGATATTTTACAAAAATATGACTTGTTAGGGTCGCTTTTCAAATGGCCAGATGTGATAATAATCTAAAATAAAAATAAAAACTTTCGCTCTTGCAAGAATACACCTTTTTCCTTCCACCGGACAAGAATGATATAAAAAAGACTCATTCATTGCATCACGGATGTTCTTTATGAACTTTATAATGACCGACACACCTTTCAACACCACATCTTCGTATAAAAAATATCACATTACTGACCTATTTAAAAACTCGTTAACTTTTTCTAAGGGTTTGTGCCAAAATAATCGGAAACAGTGGCCAACCCTTCTTTAAACAATACGCGCAACGAATTATTAATGGGAAATTTTTGTAAATTAGATGCGATTGTTATCGAAAAAAAGTCTCAATTTCAGAGAGACCCATATCTTTGGGAGACGCTGTTCGCCAAACAATTCTGAGTGACATTGACAAATCATGCATTGGCCTCCTTTCGGCATCCGACTCAGATTGTCTGCTGCGTCGCCTACCAACCCTAGCGATCCAGTGATATCAAACCAGTGATACCAAAAAACGTCTTATTACAGCTGTACTCTAATTATTTGTAGCTACTTTAATAGTATTCTGGTTCGTGAAAAGCGAGCCAGAAAGCTCCAAGTGAACAGCTGGCAACCGCCGTCGCATCCCCTGTGTGCTGCGTCCGTATGCCAAGCTCATGAGCTCCGACCTAGACTACCGAGGAGCGTTGGTCGATAAAATTGGGCAATAATTTACGGTCAAATATGAGAGATTAATGGGTAATATGCGTCATTAACTTGTTTTCATGGAATTCATAGGTTTAAAAAATTGGGGGATGTTAATTTATACTTCGTTATTTGAGCAAGATATTTAATTTATGTGATTAGAAAGTCAACACATTTCAAAAAATGATCTAGCTGACAGCTTTGTGGAGTAGAAACGGTTATGGAATTGGCAGTTCTGCCACCATTTTGATAACTCTCAACGAAAATAAACTATAAGTAAGAAACTGTCAGTGGTTCAACGTTATATGCAAGCACATAAAGTTCAGTTTGCTGATCTAGTCTATTATAATATTGAACAATGCGAACAAAATCGTTAATTAAATGGCGTTTATGGTTGCATTGTGAACAAGCTAGCCAACATATCAACATGCAAGTAACCCAATAGCCGCTGGGGCAAGCCAGCTTGGAAGTGGTACTTACGAGCCTGCCTGCAGCCCGGCACGACCCTACCATGGTTGCCATGGTTTTGTACCAAGCAAGTAATCAAATCTGACCATCAAAAGCATGTGCATGCTAGTATTTGAAACACTTTGCATGAAGCGCGGGCTGAGGCATCAAGTTTCCAGATAAACCTGTTGCCACTTTGATGAGGCTGCACACGTATATATATGTGGAGGTACTACATACGAGGGGGCGGGAACTCGGGGGGTGCATCGGGAATGTTTGGCACGCAAGGCTTTCCTGAAAATATTTTGACCGATTCGTGGGTGAAAACTGAAAAGCGAGGAATGCTCTAAATTGACGCTTCTTGTCTGTGGTTCTGTGGAATCTTGTTGGTGTACAATTGGCTTGTAGGAAAATAAAAATCAGAACAGTAAATAAATCACCATTTGAAATATGCTTTTTTTCACTCCTTTGCGTACCATCAAGTGTAAATATGTTCACTTGTTTAAGACCTAAGTGCACAACATAACTTACAAAAAATGCTGGCTAGAAAATGAGTCTACTTTGCACAGATTACACGGCTATTAGGAAAGTGTGAAATCAGATACTTATCCTGCAGATTGTATGAGAGGTGGACGTCAGACAGCTGACCTTCTGTACTTGCAAGAGTGCGTGCATTGCTAGGTAAAGGTAACTCATATTCGTAAATCATCCGTCAGCCAGATGGTCCTCCAATGGACCAACATACGGGCAGATCTGAACCGAGAAACGATTTAGAAACAAGGAATTACGCCAAATTTAGACTTCAATTTTGACTGAAAAAAAATGTTCGCTGCATGCTTTCAATCTGTGCAAGTTGATGTATTGTTAGGCTCTTTTATATCAAAATTTCGCTCAAATAGATACCGGTTGGTCTACCATTTAACTGCAAGGTGAGAATGAATTATTCGGTAATAAAATTTTTTTCAGTCTATATGGAGCATCTTAAATTTTATCATTATTCCTCGGATGGGCCGTAGTGGACTGGTCAGCAGACCTGTAGGGTGAAATTGGATTTTCCACTATGCTTCTCCACGCTCTGGGATCTATTAGTTTCACTCGGTTCATCGCGAATATTATATACATTGCTCTCAACTTGTTTAACATATAGAATTTCATTATGTAAACCGTAGGCCTAAAAACTAACCTGAATAGATTATTGCAAAACACAGACTCAACTTTGAACTTGTGGCTCATCACTTAGCTTGGGCGCCTGACACTGAATTTGCTGCATACCTAACCGTATCGTATTGATTTAATAACTAACACGACTGTGAATACATTATAACAAATGGCATGCATCGATGTTGCTACTCAAAGTCAAACAAGTGTCTGCAAACCTGTGATAATTGATGTTTTGCATTTACATTCATTCCAATCTTATCTTCCCAACAGTTGGAAGACATATATTACAATTTTTTCCTAGCCTCTATTTAAATATGAAATTAATAACGTGCTGTCCGGATCCTTCTATTCTGGGTTTCATTCGGTTTAAACAAGTCCATTAATGATGTAATTTAAATTTAATTAATACTTTTTAACAGCCGATGTGATGCCATTGCGCGAGCGATGCATTAAAACTTTTGTCTCGACAATTCGAAATAATTGGTCCTTCGTTATAACTTTCGCGCTCTCCATATAGTGATTCCTTATTCTGAAAACTGGGCCAAGACAAAGAAAATGTTTTCAGTTTCTTAGTCTCAAAGGCAAACTCAAGACAAAGGCAAAGAAAGCCACGCGAACATTTTTTGGCATCCTCCATAACTACAGCTGTCCGAACGAACACACTTTTCGTATTATGTCTTTGGACAGGAAAAGGTATGCCTCAAGTCGCTCTGTGGGGATTCTGTTTCCTACGTTTGATCTCTCCCGAGGGATCGCTGCAAGACTTGACTAATGAGTGATAAGTACAAGGTGTTTAAATGGCGTCGCCGTCGGCGTCGCCGTCCCGACGGCGTCGCAAACACGTGACGAGCGTAGCAGGCCGACTATATGTGGTCTGTCAAAACAGTGCAAGCCACTGAAAAATAATAAGGGTGTCAACGTGTCGAAAGATTTCAGACGTTTATGTAATCACGAAGCTTAAAACAACTCATTATTTTTAATTATATTTTTCTAATTAAAGTCATATAATAAGGGTGCAACAGAGTTTGAAGGTTTATTCAGTCCAAACCAATTATTTTAAGATGCCAATTTCGCAATGCACCATTCGCTCAGAGTCAGCGTTGCTAGCTAGAGCCTATAGAGATCGAGTTCTAGGCCTGGAACCCAGAGCGCGTCATTTGTATCGCACATAACTCTCAGAGCACGCTACGTCACCTTCTTTGATGGCGTTTTAAATTTTAATTATAATAAAATCAGGAGTATAATTCAAAGCCGAGGCTTGTCGGTGTTTCGTCTAGTGAGCTACATCCTCCCTTAACGAGCACAGTGCAAGGAGCCAGCAACATGTTTTACGTTTCTCCCATTCAAACGACGATATTGTTTATAGTCTGACTTGATGATCCCCGGCAATTCTTAAGAACACGTTCCAATTTGTCCCCGGAGACACGTAAGACGCGATATTTCGTGAATGGCAGGACGCCAAAGCCGCGACCGCGAGGGGCAAGGTGGCAGCCATAAAGCCAGTACCAGCAGCTGTCGAGGGGACAGAAGGCGAAGACGGATCTCGGAGATTGTCAGCGCCTGTTTGACACATTCTGGCTGTCGCTGGATAAAGAGTCGCACAACGTAGTCATCTTCAAGTCGCGCACGCACACGAACACGCACGGAACAACCCTTAACATGTGTGATGGGCGCTCTCAGGGCTCCTGCTCAGTGCCGGTGATTATGCAGTCTCTCGAGGTGGCTGTCGTAAACAACGATAAGACAGATTGCCTTATTTGTGTTGCCAGAAATCTCGTAGGCTCAAAGACTCGCCGCTTGTGTGATTTTCTGTGATAAAAATATACATGTCGTTTCCTTTGAAAGGATGTGCTGGCTTCCACCGAGTTACGTTCTCGTTTTGCAGTTCGCGGGGCGGAATTTTGGTCAAGTTCGAGTTTTCACGCGTGGTTCATTTAGGTCCAATCGCTTTCGGACAGGCAATCCCCTCGCTTTGCCGGGAGGCTGTGGTGCTGGACCGCATGACGATCCGATGCATTCGCTGCTGACGTGTGACGAAAAGTTACGCGTCGATTTGGGGCAAACTCATTCATTTCAAGTGAAATCAGCATTGGAAACTTTTTGTCCCATTAAAAATAGAGGACAGGTCCGTGATGCCCCGTTTCTAAAAATACAACAGAGGCTCTCGAGCCGCACACTTCTTCTTGCCTCTAAAAATACTTATACATAAGAAACCCACCGGCGTCTTTTGGTGATCGCGCTAGCCGCGCTATGGCGACAAATTGTGTCATTAGTTTAACTCAAACAAAAAATCTTGGAGCTCTTTTTTTAGCTATCTGCTGAATCTATTCGTCTCTTGGGAATTTGTTGAGAATATCTTTTTACGTTAAATATTTATATGCTTGACTGCCTTATTATTCCTGTAAGATCCCATTCAGTGCGTATTTGCAAAGAGATTCTAAATTGAGCGCCGCATCATTCATTCGCCAAATTGGTCGAATAATTGAAGTCGAACGTTTTCTGCACTCTGTTTGACTTGGCGTCATTTAAAACAGGGTGAGCTTCCCCCCCCCCCCCCTTCCCCCCGATTGCTTCAGTTTTGACGCGAAATTACGAAAGAAAGAGAGACCGTAATGTGACAATGGCCAAGTGTCTGTCTGGGTCAATTTAACATCGAAAGGGAGAAAATAGGGGGGTGGCCCCTGGCATTGCCCCAATCCAGCGACGCTGCAGTGACATTTCCTACAAAGTGGGACCTTTAGGAACAAAGTTCAAATCCCCACTTTCACCCTCCCCATAAAAATACTAAATAATTATAGGTATGTTAACGCATTTCACAGCCCAGTGCACACTCCCGTAATATAAATTAAAATTGTGAACTTTTCTTCCGAATCCTAATTAAGAAATAAGAGCTTACAAAATGGCCCATTGATAAAATGATTACAGTTCAATAATTTCACCCATGAAAGATTCTACTTATATATTTTTTTCCATCATCCACTTCTTGTTCCGCATTATGAACCAATTTCTGTACGCACAGGAAATACAATTCTGTCAGATGCGGTATCAGCCCCGTTTCCCTGGCGCGCACCGGATAACAAGCAACGTACCCTGTTACTACCCTCTCCCGCCGAGCCGCCCAGATAGGCAGGTCGGTGGACTACGACTAGTTCTTATTGTAGCTTAATTAGCTTCCGATTAGCAGGATGTTGCAAGCCGATTAATCTTCGGCCCAGTGAATTAAACTAGAGTACAAGCCACTAGCATTAGAGAGACGATTCGCAGTGGATGTCTGCCCGGGTCTACCATTAGCTACAGCAACTATTTACCACTTTGCATTCCTGGCTGCAGAATGTAAATAGATTGCATTAATGCATTTAAGCGAACGCTATCTTGTTGTAAATGTACCTGGACAACTTAATTGAAAGTCATGTAATAGCTGAAATGTTTTAATTGTTACAAAAATGCCTCATGCACTTTATGTGCGCTGTAACATTCCCTTAAACATTGGTTTTTGTAACGGAACGTTTGAAATACTTTCTGTGAAATGTAGACCTCTTATTGTGCGGCTTGTAAGATGCACGTTTCTTGCCAAATTGTCAATGTGCAGACGAATTGGATCCCTGGACGATGATTAGCACTAATTCAGGGGAATGTAATGGAAGCCTCGACGAAGTGGGTGGACCACTGAAGTGGCTTTAGTAATTAGTTTGGGGGCAAACTTGACCAAACATTAAGCGACTCGTGCGTACAGTTGCCACTATTAAACTGAAACCTTAATCTTAATAATTAAATCTCTTAGTGAAGTAATGACGTTATCTTCAGCACTGGCTAAACATCTAAACATCTAAACTAATAAAGCAGACAATGTTAGACGAGTTTCTCATGTATACTTCAGAGACACATTCCAAGATTTCAAGGTGTTGGGACGGCAAAGCGGTGTCTCGACGTCGACTTTGGCGTCGCCGTCCAACGACGCTGGCCATTTAATAATATCCCGAGCGCCAATTAACGTGTGCTTAGTAGCGTGGCGACGTCGGCGTCGGCATCGCATTTTGGCCAACGCGTAGAGAAATGGGTCGGAACGCATCCGGGACGCACGCCCCTGCGAGGCTCCGGGGAGCCTAAGGAAACAAGGAACAAGCTACATATCTTACAATTCTCTTAATGTATCAAACTTTTCGCTCGGCAATAAATTACCACGTAATATCAGCGTATACGTGTGTAGAGTCGATTTTGGCTGCCATGGTGAACAATAGGAGTCGTATGATATTCCGTGTTCATGATTGCTGTGTTAAAAGATTCGCTTAAAAAAGTTTGTACATTTTGATATCTCTTTTTCAGCTGCATAAGGCAGTCAATGAAAAAGCAAAGTGAATCAATACCACTCAAATTGATGCACCAAATTTCCCTAATCTCCTTCTCTCATCCGCATGGCTGCAAAACCTAAACTGTCTCTCTCTCCACAAACGAACCCATTCCTTTGGGGCTTCGGGGCATTCTCTTTCAAGTCCAAACTTTCGGAAAACTTGACAAACGTGTGTGCACTGTACAGCGACACAGTACACTGTGCTGGTGTCCCCACGGCCTTATATCTTCAGAAGACACCGGCGTCGACGTCAGCGTCGGCGTCGGCTATCAGCTCTCCCAGCTCGACTAGCATGCCAGCCAGCTATAGGGAAGCTGACTGGGAAACATGCAAGGAATTTCCATATCGCAACGGCTAAGCCCCTACGAATGTGAGTCAAAGGAGCAGGTCAGCTGTCGCTATAGTCGTCGTGGACGGTGGACGGTGGAAACCACGCTGTACTGCACCCTGTGGAATCTTGGCCAGCCTGCCCACGCTCAAGACGACCAGAGATGAAGCTGACGTTGCTGCGGCGAGTTATTGTAGCAGAGCATGAAGCCAATACAAATAAATGCATATTTTGGTTTTGTAGCTGTGTGGGATACAAGTGCAACAACGTGTACCTTAGAAAGTTTGCTGAAAGATAAATCTATAAAGGTAAAATCGATGGACGGCAGATTGAATTCAGGTGCTTGAGCGCTGCCAGCGAAAATGCCACGGTCGGTTGACAAAAGCGATTGGAACTCACAAAAAAAATTAGAAATACATTCTATGATTATTTAAACATTCTTGTATTGCTGTTAGCTATTCTGTTTGTGCAGTTTGTTACTTGAATCGAGCGTTTTGGCAGCGCCTCTTGCACCACAAGTGCAAATCCGAACTGCATGCACATCGCAGCTTTTCGTCGCCACCGACGCCGCCGCCGCGCGTCGCTTGTTCAAACACTTGGTATTCAAACAAGGCGTCGCGGCGCTTTCCTTTTATTTGTCTTCCCCCAAACACTAACAAATATAACGACTAAACGATATCACGTGACGCCGACGCCGAGATATTTGGACCGCCGCGACGCTAGGGACGCGTTTACGATGCAGCCCCGCGCCGAGGCACTAGCTCTAAGCTTCAATTTCAAAGAAAATTAGACTGTTTGCCCATTTTCCAGATGTATTAAACGAGCAGATCCGCGCGTTTCATGTATCTTGTTACTTTATAAGGTTTTATGCAAAGAGCATGCATGCATGAAGGAACGTGAAGTCTCATGTAAAGAGAGGAATTATTGAAGATTGCTTTATTATAGTTGATATTAGAACGTGTGCTCTCTCTAATTAATCCCCGGTAAATAAGTTTCTGAGTTGATTCGAGAGAGAATCTGCAGTCGATTAGGTTCATTTTGCGATTTTAATGGCCAATCGATCCACCTTAAGGGTCTCCGGCGCTCAACTGCACTAAGGGGGTAGGGATTGCTCCAAAGTCCTACTTTATTACGTGGCTTTACAAGTCAGGTTTGAGCACATTGAACTATCTAACGAAAATTCTTTAATTTTATGCGCTTTTCCTGACAAACTTTCGCAATTTTTCAACAACATTCGTCAATCTAACTAAGAAGCTCAGACAAGTTCTGACCATCGCAAACCACCAGCAAGATGTGCATGAATATCTCTCCGAAAGTGATTGGGAGAAAAATAATCACCGTGTAGGGACAGACTACATACAATGCGTGCAGCCGCTTGCAAAGCTTGATTGACGCACAACTCCAGTAAGAGTTTCGTGGGAGATGAGATCAACTGGGATTAACTAATTAGGTGACATGCATCGAAGGGTGTACCCCTGAGAGTAACACCGCTCCGATGCCCGTCAGCCCATTTTGGGGTGACTGCGATTTTCATATACACATGCCCAAATTGTAATCTCCACTGCGGCCCTCCCGGTGCTCTGCAGCGCAAATCTCGCCGACTCATGACTCACCGGCAATTTTTGGGTGCAGCCAGAATGTGAGGTCGTCGCCTAATTCCTGTCAAGACTTTACCAAAAGTTTGATTTCTATCTCGGCATCCATGGGATATACGAAATCGTTTATCTGCACCAAATAAGTCAATGGAGTGGAAAATTAATGGCTTTTAGTGGAAGAAAAGTAAATACTTTGGTTCTGAATGCACACGCCCATACTGAAGATAAGTACACCCAACTAGATGAAGTGGTAAGCGCGGTCCATAACTCATGGAAATCAGGATGACGGCCATATCAAACAATCATATTGTTTAGGATAACATAATTGGATACCGTGTTTTGTCTGTTGGAGTAGGATTATTTCTTACATAATTATACTAATTATGACAACTAGACGCTTATTCCCAAGCACAGAGCGCGTCGTATCATTAGATGATTGTCAATAAAAGTTCCGACTCATAAGCGCATATTATGACTGTGCATTATCGTAAACGCGAAGGGCGCGTCTTGGCTGACTTGCTCTGAAGGAAAGAGTCGTTGTCTTAGGCCTTTTAGTAAGCCTTTAATCCTGGGCTTTATGCTTGAAAAGTGCCTAATCTTTTACTGAGAGAGCATGCTTCAATTAGGATGAGAGAGGGCCTAGGGATGCAATTTTCTCGGCTCTCCAGATACATTCAAAGTGGTCTCCTTTTTCGACAATTGAGTCAACATTTTTGCTTTTATTATTACATGTATTAATTGCATTAAGTAGAAATAGTTTAAATTGCAAAACAACGTGGAATCAGCCTCACATTAAGTATTTGAATGTTCTAATTATAAATATTATTCGTTATCTACATGAACGATCAGGGTAAGGAAGGTATAATAAAAACAAACCTAGGTATCGCAGGGTTACAGGGTTCCAAAAGTTTCATAATATGGTAGGTTATGCCATCATTCTACCATACCTATCATTCTTTCAGTCTTATCAAGACCAGTTTGCAATTTAATTACCTAGGTACCTAGGTAACGTGTGCCGAGGGTAAACTACACTGCAGTCTAGCAGGGCTGGCAGTAGACTTGTAACCGGTGAGTGGTGATCAGGCATCGGAGTGTCTGGAATATATTGGTCTGGGTCCAGGAAGCCACTAGACTGCTGACTGAGTGCTGAGTGAGTCAACGAGGCAATCAGAGGAAGGATTGGAAATTACTGTGCGACGACTAACATAGTGAACATGGTGTTAAATTGAAGAAAAACACAAATAATTTGGAGCATGCCTGGTTCTGCGAGACATTCCACATCATCGCCATGCAGTCACTTGGTAAAAAACGCATGAATTTTTATTTCATCCTTCTAATTGTGGTTGTGTATTTCCTCTGCAGGTACCTAGGTATGTGGGGCATGTATAGAAATCGCCATGGTAGTATGATCATTAGAGGATACAATGTATTGTAATATCAATATCTGGCGACATGAAGACTGCACACTTCTATTGTATTCTCAATCATTTCTCTTTGCTAGGGATGCTAGTCCACCCACCCTTTTCTCGCAGATGCGACAGCTAGAAGGCATGTCTTGTATCGCTTGTCACGACTGATAATCAACTGGAAGAACACATCCAGGATAAGATGTATGTGATGTATCTCTTGGGAACAAACTTGTTCGTTTTTACCCCTGTGAAGGCCATGTTACAAGACGATCGAAAGAGGTAAATCAGGCCAAACCGTTGATATATATCGTTCAAACTCGGAGGACAAATTGAATTGTATAATATTACAAAGATAGATCTCCGGAACCAAAACACTCACAGAACCGTAGGAAGGAATGGGATGAAAAAATATGCGTGTTTTGGTTTATGGCTGGTGGTTGGCCAGCTCAAGTACAGGTGAGGCAAGCTGAGATTGATGAGAATTGAAGAGCGAATGATGTCAATTGTACACACCGTGATTGAACAGGGTAGCATACAAAATACTAAATAAAACCCACACATGTTCAAAGTTATACATCTTGCAAATGTAGTTTGCATTTATGATTCAAGAGTCAAGATAAAAAAAAAAAGTCTCAGGCATCGCGCTAGGTTCTCCCACCCGAAACTCACAGAGAATGAAGCCTTACAGATCTTCGTTTGAAAACTAATTGTTTCTAAAACAAAGAAGCTACCGGTGGCCGCCCAAGCCATCAGTTATGCTTGTGGGCTAATCTAGTTGTATTTAAAGCATGGTTCGTAAGGGAATCAGTGAATACAAAGCACGGCAATGCTAACAAGAACAATAAAGCAACTGTGGGCGTGTTCGTTAACTCGTCCCACAGATGCTTGGAGCAATCAAAGATTCGATGCAGCTTAAGACATGTCTAACTGACACCGAGGGTGGCACGTTGCCTGCCATGGACGAGTTTCGAGCCAGCTCGGAGTAGTTTTATCATTTCTTCGAGGCTCGTGGCGTCGCATCGAAAAGGCGATGGAGTTATATTGGCTTGGCTTGACTTGGCTTGGCTCGGCTTGGTTTGGCTTGGCTTGGCTTGGCTTGCATCGCATCGCATGAAATATGGCCACTCACAAAATGGAGTAAATGAAACCGAGCAGCCGGCTTTAGTTCGCTACACAAGTTTCTTTGCAAAGTACAACAAGCAATTTAAGTAAAACTTTATACCAGAAACAAGTCAAGAAGCAAATAAGTAGTGCCACCTATACATACTAAAAACATTTCAAGATGTCTTGAAAGTTTCAAAACATATCAAACGTTCACAAATAAAGTAAGATCCTTTGGTAGGAGAGACAGTTGAAATTTAATCCGACTTTGAGAATGTCTTTGAGAGAAAAGGGAGTCTATGCATTTGAAATGAAGGATGTGTGAGGATTTGAAGTAATATGATTGTTATCATCTGATTTAAACCTCTGAGATAGTGACATATGGCTCTGGGGAAAATATCTTAGATCAAGAAATTCTGGGGTGCTGTTTTTGTATGCTGTTTGTAGGATGATGCTGCAATGTAGTTGTTCATCAGCAGTTCATCAGGCTCTGCATTAATGGGCTGCGTGTCATTGCAGTTGCACCATAGAAATTGAAATGAACTTCTCAGCTGGACTCTGCAAATGCATGCTGTGAGACCAATGCCAAAGATCACGAACACCTTTTAACACACAATCGGTTTTTAAATTCGTACATCAGCTGTGATAGCAAAGAAAATTGGCACCCGGATCTCGGTGATTTCATTTTTGTTCGCGAACGAGCACTGTAATGAAGTTTCAAATTGTTTATTGAAATGATAGATTTTTGACGACTCTACGCTAGCGAATTGTACCGACATCTAACTGTTACAGTTATAGTATTGCATTCGCGAAGATGAATTTCTGCAAGTTCATGGCAAAAACGCTGCCTTGTCGTGTTCTAATTAATTTCTTGCACTTTCCGAAGAAAGTAACTGTAAGAGTCGTGAGATAAATACATTTAATTCGTTCCCCTATTCGTTTGCTTCCATGAAAAAGTAATTCAAAGTGTCAAGCATTGACATTCTATCGACAAACTAACTGCATTATCTTTCTAGTCTTAAATATATACAACGCGATTTTTTGTCCAAAGATATCTGGATTGTTCTGAAGAATTTAAAACGATTTTCAGTGGTCGCTTATTTTGGTCGAAAACATGATTATCAGAGTTGAATGTAAATGTCGCTGGGCTGACGGTGTTCAGGGTACAATCGAATGCGGGTGGTAACTCGCTAATGGATCATTAAGAGGCGACGACAATGAAGGCGTTTCCCTTGGTGTTCACCGCAGCAAATCAATTAGTCTCCAACTGACAGCCTTCTCTCGGTGCACCATGCTAACTTGAAGCGGCAGCCGCACAACTTGGCTTAATGCAAAAATGTGCAATCTCCGTAATGGCTAGCCTTGCATCTTCAGCAAGAGCCGACGCACAAAAGGCGTAATGGTGGGGTCCAGGATCGATCAAGTCTGTCGGCGTTTAGCGCACAACAAGGAGCTCGGAGAAAACGGTGAAAATTAATGTAGAAACGTGCAAAATCCACCTACCAAATTAATTGATTAGATCTGGAAACGATCTTTGCGCAGCATGCCTTTCTTGGGCGAAATGAGGGAGAAACACTGAACATGAAACTGGCCAGATAATTAATATAATCTCGGTGTTTTTACTAACAGGTGAAAGATGTGAACACCCATCACAATACTTTAGCCCCGTGGTATGCTCTCGCTATCTCCTGAACACTTTGATTTTTTTTCCTGGCTTCCCGACGGTAATTTGAGAACCCTTGTGCTTCTGTTCGCTTTTGCACAAATATGTGCTTAGTGCCGATTTGTTCGAAGAGGAAGTATTCGAAATCCATTGACTGCGCGACCACTTTTCAGTTTTCAGTAACCTTTTAGTGTTTGGACCACAAGAAAAACTATGTTTGCTTTTCCTTGAATTCCAGCTTCCTATTTGTCCGAGGACCTATACAAACTTCTGGCGCCGACTCAGAAATGATTCCAAATCCAGTTCCTGAGCAGATTTGGGTAACAGAAAATATCTTCAATTCCTTTATGGATACTAGCGTCCGGCGTAAATAAAAACACCGAACCGGACAAGCTCAGAAAACCAACCGTCAGTAATTAGTTACCAGCATCGGTTAGAGGATTCGAACCAAGATGCAGTTAGTCGAAATGAGATGCACTGTCCTCATCCTCACTACTCGAGTAACCGCAGCCTATTTTACTTTGACATCTAATTATGTACCTCATTATTCACTGGCACTAAGTGAATTGCTTTCGACACTGACGCGCTCAACTCACGTCTTCCACGCGAGAGCGTCTTCTCTAAGCAGCATCCCTCGAAACAATCGTCTCTGTCAATCATGAAGGACTGTGTTATGATTTCACATCTCTTATCCGTTCCTCTCTCACGACTCGCACGCTACCGTTGTTTTTTCGTCGCCTTGTCGTGCATTAGTACATCGGGGCCCTCATTGAAGAGGGTCCAAAAGAGATGTGTCAACACGAGCTACCGGAGGCGACGGAGGTTGCACCGGGGCCTGGGCGCATCCCCCCCCCCCCCCCCCCCCCCCTTGGCATCGCCAGGACGGCCGCATCGAACCACTTAGCGTGTATGTATTCAACATCAGAGCTCGGTAGAAGAGGCTTGTTTTAAAACTCATCGGAACAAAGTGGTTACAAGGCAACTGTGTTTACTTAATACCTTGTCTTCACGCGATGTTGTCTTACATTTGGTTTATTCATCTGCTCCTCAGAGGGATGCTGGGTCTCCGGTCTAAACGAGGGTTGAAGTCTCTGTGTTTCAAATTTCCGTGAAACTGGCCCGCAACTAATAGAACTAGACAAATCACGCGAATGAATTGCAAAGACAGACATTTTGAATTTTGCTTCACGACTGTGACCAGAAAGTGGCATTTTTGTGGGTTTAAACGTTTCAATTATCTTGTCTCGTAGATGTGAATCAAAATTTCTTTTTATCTCATCATATCAATGGAGTCACTATACCAAAACAAAGCTGCATCTACCAGATTTGGACAAGTTCCGCTAGATTTGCGCATAACACCGCGACATTTTTTTACCAAATGATCTTTCCATTGAAACACTGTGAGGCAATTTTGAAGATGTGCCGATATGAAATCCTGCGCAGTGGCAGCTGCGATTTCGTCACGTACGTGATTTTATATGCCTGATATTGTGTAGGGTGGAGTCGGTATAATCGTCCCTTTGTCGCGTGAAATATTGACAACAAAACGTAATAGAGCATCAAAAGATGCCCGTCAAGATGATGTCACAACAGTGAAACGGCTTTCGAGACTTGAAATGCATTCCTACAAGCCAGTAGGTGTCATTATTTTATTACTGAGACACCAACAACACAGTCAACTCAGTGGACTTCTGAGTCGAATTTTGATAAGATCACATCTCCACCTCGTTTCTGAACGCTACACTCAAAGGAGCTATAGACGAATTTTGACGAGAGGTAACCGCGTTCGAGTCTAATTTGACAGCTCATGGCACAACTATCAGCTGTGTGCCTATACACACTTTATAAAAATAACTATGAGCCGGATATAATAAGGAGCCTAGACAATATTAAGTGTCGATAAGAAAAAAAAATCCAATCTAAGACCATGAATTATGAATGTCAATCACCTGGATTAACATTTATTAATTTTGTCCATCTGCCAATTGATATAAAAAGCATAATATATACCATGCACACACATGATATCATGTATTTTTTTTGTTAATTTCGGCAGTAAAAATGTAATATTTATTGCCATCACGTGGGTTGGCAAGTAGGAGCCGTCGTAAGATCACTGGTCTTCACGTTAGCTCTGCTATCAAAAACGACGACGCCCTGCGCCTCAAGATTCAAACCGCCTGCTTGATAGGCAATTGAAGCTGCGAACGTTTATTGGTGTTCATATCAAAAAAAAACAGCGCAAAATTGATCTGACTGCAATGTGCAATCGTAAATGAGCTGAAATGGAGAAATGTTTTATGATATCACGCAGTCACTGACCACCGTCGTTGAAAATGCGATTCGTTATTATGGCGTACCTACACCCAGAGTGCAGTATATGAAAATGAATTGGATTCAAAACGGAATCATTGAAGCTGCTTTCTCCCCTATTAGGTTAATAACAATATTATGGCAGCAAGATAGACCGCCTACCAGGTGACCGCAGGAGCCGCATGTAAGCTACTGGATTGTGCATGCCACATGAGTTGACTTGACTCCATTCAGATGGAAACGCGACGAGATCGACCGAGAGATTTGTACCTGACCAGATAAAGAAGCATTATATTGAGGTGGGTTGAGGTTAAATTTCCAAAAGTTAAGTGACTCTCTCACACCTTTATGAATGGGTCTGTTGTTACCCAAGAATTCTACGGCTAGTTCTCCATGGATGAGATATTTTTACCCTATAGATGTGTGCTGGAGGTCGCACCTCCAGTTACGAAATAGCAACGGTGCGATGGATATTAGATCTAAAAGCGTATACATCCGCACGTATTATCCAATATTTGACATTCCACACATCCTTTAGCATGCATGAAGATTTTTAGGCGTTTGCAATGTGTAGTATCGTAATTAAACCCACTATAATCAGCACGTTCGTTGATCATCTGCCATCGGAATGTTGCTCTATGCCACCCTTCGGCTCCCTCCGAGCTGAAACCTCTTCGCGCCCCCGCTGAAGATGGCCTCCCAAACAGCGATGCTGGATACCGGAAGGCCGCAGCGAGCGTCTAGCTCAAGTGTTGACACAAGAAGCTGTAACCAAGTCCCAAGGAGTCTTTGAGCAACACCTTCTACCATTCATCCCCACCTCAGGTGTTACTCCACGTCTTGGCAGTGACGTCACTGCTCCCTGCCAGCGTCTTTTCACCAACAGCCGCGACGTGTGGGGTCCTCGGCCATACATCACAAGTGCCTCAGTAATCCGGCTCCCGAAGTGAATGATCGAGATTCTCTGCGCGATCAAAAGCGTTTTCACATTGTGTAATATCGCGCATCAAAAAGAGACGAGCAATGCTTTGATGAATTGGCTGAGAGGCCAGTGGCAATTGCAAAGAGATTTCAATGAAATTTAAACAAGCTTTAAGCTTGCAGAAGCTTAAAGCACCTACTCATTGATGAATAATTAATAGAATACTATCCTACCATCGAGCAAGGCCGCGAACAAAGTCAAAAGTGTGTCTCTGGGCTATTTTATTTTTAATGTCATTGTGGTTAAAATGATTAAATTCACAAAAACAGGCAGGCAAAAGTGGAATTGAATCCGTGAAAAGCCAGCTTAGAAAAGCTTAAAACCAATTAAATTTTGGGTGGAAAGTTAATTAAAATGGCATGTTAGTTTAAGCTGATCTATAACATTATTTGGCTTTCAGACCTCTCTTTAATCCGCTATCAAATCGCATCGATTATTTTATTCGCAAAGACTCGCGAGGAACAAGACACTCGCCGTTTCTTCTCTAGTTCTCAAAAACACCGCCTCTTTGACGGTGACCTCTCCGGGAAATTCCGGGAAATGCCTGCAAGGTCCCCGCGTTTGCTTTGTCGACTGCATTTCCCGAGTCCTAGCCATCAGAAAATGTGAAACGTGCGCGCTCGATGCAATGCATACAACACGGCTTGCCATCCAATGTTCCTGCTCTCACGTTACTCGGGGCGACGCGGCGGCGCGGCGGCGGCGGAGTTCCTAAACAGAAAAGAGATTGCTTTTACGCAGTCACAATTTCCTAAAGCGGCCATAAGATGGCAAAGATTAAAGTTAAATCCTTTTCCTTGGCGAAAATATAAGGCTTTGTGAATCGTGCGCGGCCTTGACTTCTACGTGGCGCACTCTTGCGGGTGGGATGACACAAAAATCGCTAGTTTCGTGCTATCTTCAAACTTTTAAGCGACTTCTAAAAATAGAGTACTCCGAGTATTAATTACCTAAGAAAATGTTGTTAGACATTCTTTCAATCAAGGTGCGTGACTGCGAATGCTAAAGCGGTAAGTCGCCAGACGCGCTGCAAGAGTCCCGCGCGGTCTGCAAAGGTGCTAAGCATTTAGGAATTTCCGCGCATTTGCGTATTTCATTGTCACAATAAATTTGTCACTCGCGCGTACCTTGGTACACAGGATCAAGCAGTTAGCGCTTGTGCTTGATGGACTGGCGACATTTTTACGGCGTTTCCAGTGCCCTCTGCGCTGCAGACTATCAGGATTTCGTAACACATTTTTCTTGCTTCTAATCCGACCGGCTGTCTTCACGCTACCATGACTTTTCTTCTATTTTTCCTATTTTTTTTTCTTCTTTGGCTGACTTAACTGTACTACAAGCTTAGGGATTAACATTTTTACCTTAGCAATCAAGAAAAGAATTGTCATTACGCATTTAAATGCATTGTCTACATGAACGCGTGTAACTTTTCAACATGTTCGCTTAAAACAGTTTGCGGTTCACCTCGAACCCTGTTCCCAAGGGAACAGATTCCTCGATGTCGTACCTGGCCTCTCAGCTCAACCCAGCTTTAATAAAACGATGAATTAATTACACAAAGTCAAGCATGACGTCATAACATCAAGCATCCAGAATCGTTGTCAACTCAACATCAATGCAGCAGCGTCTTACATGAACATGTCCTTTATCCTCTCATTGCTTATCCTTTATTCACAAACTTTCTTATTCTTATCTCGTGGCGTAACCAATTTCCTGCCGGTTTCCCTATGTCGCGGCTCATTAATCAGTGAAAAGCCCTTTCAAGGGAAACCCTTTCAAAGCATCGCTGCAAGATCACACAGAAGCGCAGGGAATTATTCATGTGCACGGCGCAGTCTCAGAACTTCGAATATGTCAACTGAGTGTATGTGTGTGCTTTTTTGATAAAATATACATGGGTGCATTCATATATTTTTCTGAATTCACCATCCATTGTAGATTACAGTTTAAGTTTATAATGCCACAGGCATGATATATGTGTTACCTGGACGAGACGAGACCAAAAAACATTGAGTTACGATGCCGCGATAGAAATAAAAGTAGCAATTATTAATGAGGAAAACTCGGTCGGCATTTGTCGAAAGTGATCTCCGTTTTAAAGTGTGGAAGTATGACTTGCTAAAATAGCCAAACGAGTTTCCAGTCCGTGGTGCGAGCGTTATGGAATTGAAACACATTTCGCCGAAATTGAGTGTGCTTTGGAAGTAATTATCAAAATTTGAGCCCAACAGCCTGAAGTTAGAGACAGATGAATACGAGTTTAAATTCAAACCCCCGCGTCAGCGACATGCGATGAGCATCGCCGGCGTAAACACTCAAAATAATGAGTTTTTGGTCCATTTTATGCTCGCCCGAATGACTGGCGAGACATTTTGACTTTCGGTGAATAATGGATTTTTCGGTGGTCAACAGTTGACCGGATGTAGATTTTAAATTGTTGACGGCTTCCAGGACAGGAAGATGGTTAGTCCGTGGTCGTGCGCTCTCTCCGCAGGATGTGTGTGAGGGATGTGAGCTGCGTAGGCCACGGGAAGGAGACAGAGCAAGGTGAGAGAGGGGTTAAAACCAGAAACAGATGCTGTGTGGTTGGTAGTTTGACAAATCGCAGTCAGTTGTCAGCAGGAACAATGCCTCCTGGCTAGCTGGACGGCCGCGGTGAGTTGGTAACACTGTGGCTCGCATGGGCCAGAGGGATAGCTCATCTCGTGTGCAGCTCAAGGGCTAATACACCTACTGTGTAAATTACCTGACTCAGTGATTAAACATTGTTATTTATATCTACTTGGAAGAAAGGAGGGCTGGCATAAATAAATATCAATAGGGAAAGAAGGTAGAAGAGGTTATACGATTTATTTGTGAAGATTTCTCATCTGGGTATGTGGACTTTAATTAGAAAAGTGAAAATTAGTGTGATGATTTTTCATTTATTCAATTAAGCCGTTGTCTATAATTAAAAACGCATTTCTATTGATTGAAATTGTATTTAAAGCCTTGTTTAAAATCGTAAATTCAAGTCGGTAAATTGAACGTTTGAAAATTATCTGTAGTTTTAAAACTGGAAATATATTTCGTGCGCACTTGGATGTTTCTGATGAGGAGAACGGTATTTTCATTTTTTAACAACGGCCCGCGACTTAATTACGTCGGCAACAATTCTTAATGGATTAGAGACTTTTTAATGTGCAAAAAAATATTGTAGTAAGTGCAGACAACAAACCCTCCGCCTCCCCTAACTTATCCTACAGGCATCTGGCAAACATTAAAATGGAGCTAAATCTCATTATATTTACAATATTATTATCACCACCACTTAGCCGCTTGAAAATTGCATATAGGCTGGAGGAAGTAGTTCGGAGTTGATATAAAACAGCCGCCCGAAGATGATGATGTGGTTGCGTTTCCGCCAAACGATGATCAGCCTCCCGATGGTCGCCGACTTCTTGCGAAATGGCGCAGGTCATGATTTGAGAAACGCTCCCCCTCTTCAAACAACACTCATAACATGTTTCCTTTTAACAAATTTGAAACACCGGTTGGTCACATAGGCACTCGGAAATTAGTAGCAGGCCGCCGTCGCCCTCCTCCGATGATGGATGACATCCCCTGGTCGCTGAAATCAAAAACCCCTCGCGTTTTGGCGCCCGGGAAACCCGACTACTATCATGCTCGGGTGGGGCACAAACCGATGCGTGACAATATTAATGGTCAGTTGATAAGCGTGTCATTTATAAAGCGACAGAGATTCACAATTCTGAAATCGAAAAAACGTCTGCGAGGATAATTGCTAGTATTTCAGTCAACATGTACGCCTATAAGACGTCGTAAATGTACGCTTCGTGCAAACTGCAAAATGCAATTACACATAAAAGACTAAAAATTCAGCTCGATTTAACACCAGTCCCATTTCAATCCCATTTCAATGCAATAAGGCGACTTCCGAAGCACAGATCCTTGAAATGTTGTTACTGTTTTTTGGTTCCTCATGCACGAAAGGGGTCATTGCCAGTATTAGGCTTGAAAACGGACCAGCCGAGCGTGCAGGACGAGCGCTTAGTGTTATTTCCAACGGTGTGCTTTGCTCTGTTCTTTTCTGGAGTACGCATGATGGCGGATTGCGTCGGCCGCTCTCGGCAGGCTGTTGTCTTAAGACGTCTCGTGTCAGGAGCTTGTCCCCCCCCTTTGTTTTATGTGGACAGATGGATAGAGACCGTTGAACACACATCGGCCGACAAGTAACCTGACGACGGCCGTTTTCCGCGGGAAGCGAATGATACAAGCGTACGGCAAAGAATTTTTAACAGCCAGACATTGCAGTCTGCCCTCGCCACAAAGAAAAGAAGCAACGCTTCTGTAAAAGATAAAGCATGGACTGACTGTAAAATACAAATTATGTGTCAAATGATGGTTATCAAATGGGTTTCGGTCGTTGGTCCGACGCTGCACGCCGGACTTGGGTTTGTTAGCACCTAAAACGATTCGCAGAATTGTGAGAAAAACACGTGAAATGTGTTCCTGGGGTTTGGAGGAGAGAGACGTTAATATATGTCAGCTGTTTGGTCATGTCCCGTCGCCAAGATACGTGAGAGATGAAAGTGAGATAGACGATCGAGTATCGGTGTGCGAATGAGAGAGCGAGCATGAGAGGGATGTGAGAGAGCTCGGCCAATGATGCGAGACATGTTTTTTCCTGATTGATGTGAATCTGAAACAAGGGACATCTCGCGGTCACCATTCCCACTACGGCCAACACCCGGCCTCTTCAGCGACACAATCTCAGTGTCACAGCCACAGGAAATAAACCACAGATGCCGAACACAGAAAAGATATAGATACAGAATATAAGAGCGTGGGGATGTGGATGCTGCGAGGAGAGAAGTATGCGTGTGATACAAACCACTTGTGGGCCGTTGACATGTCACTTTGATCGCGTCCATTTTATTTTTAGTCTTGTTAGTAGACGGCGTAGGGTGGAAAATTTACAGGACCTCGCTTTCTTTCAGGAGTAAATCTCTCGTCTGATTTGATTCGGAAAAGCCGTTCGGGTCAATTATTTTTATTTGTCTATACTTGGCGTTCTGTATTTTAATTACCTACAACATACGATAAAGATATTTTTTCCCAAGCGAAACACCTGTCAAAATTTGATGCGAACATGGCCCGAAGGTTCACGGGTGAAATCTGAATGCCTTTCACGTCATTGATTTTTGAAAACGTCGTTGGACACCGGTGCTCGCCGATATACGGTGCGGTCGAGTCAAAGACGATCGTCAGAACGGCAACGAGCCAGACAGAGAGGGCGGGGAAAGAGAACACATCCGTGACCGCATCCAGAGGTTTATGGGTGGAATAAAGTGATTAGTAGAAGTTAATGACTGAAGAACAAGGGAGATCTTTTTTTAAGGACGCCGCGAGAGAAGACGTCGGCCGAGGATTAGCCGCAACAATAAAAAGCAACGACCGAAAACATCAGAGACGAAAAGATTTTCGGAACGACCGAAAACAGTGATAAAGATGATAATGCCACGGCTAAAAATATATTACGCAAAATGCCGACGGGTTTCTCTTCTTAATCGCGTGTATGCTTCATGAATATAGTTGCTGTGTAACATAATTTGTCCTCAACTTTTAACGAGGCTAGAGTTCAATCTGTTCGCCTTTCTTTAGAAGAAAAGCAAGCAAAAATTATTTTAAACTCTTCTCCGCTTTTTCGCAGATCCTTTTTATTGTATTACCTATTTTTTTAATTTTTATCGCGTTTAACAGACATTCTATACATAGAATTAATGTACTTATCTAGCATTTTAATATCTCGTTTAGGGAAAATTATAGGGGAAAAAATCAATTTTCCATGTGTAAATGGTAGCCAAAGTAATGCGAGCTACAAAATACGATTTTCCATTTGGTCAGTTCTAACCTGTGCCTAAAAATCAGTGATTTAAAATATTTATGAAAAGAATAACAATCGCTTCCTAGATGTGAGTTTTTTTTACAACCTAACGCGTCATGTTACGGAGAATTGCTTCCTACTAAAGGTAATGATGTGGTGCTAAGTATACCTACAATTTGAGGTAGTAATTTGAACCGAGGAATTCTCCTTGCAATTTTGTAAAGCAGCTCGTTGGTAAAACGCATTTTCATGCAACAATTTTGCGACGATTGTGCTCGGACGTTCACGTTCCTCGCGCGTTTTACCAAATTAGCAATCGAGTGAACGGCGTTTGCAAAATACAGTCTCTCAAAGAATGCTCTGTCGTTGGTACCTGTCGTGGATTTGTGGGGGGAACACCGCGCTTTCAACACGATTTGTGCGTCGCATGCCTGATATTGATGAGATGGCGTACGCTCCTGACCACCCAGATATGATTTTGATGCTGGATAAACTAATGGCGACTAGAAATCGACGAAAGTGGCTCCGGCAGCCACCGGCGCCGTACCTGACCACACATAACGGCCAGGACCTGGTGTCATAAACTGATCAGTGCATCGAAACGTTTCGAAGGCAAACCGTCGTTTTATATGGGAGTAATAAATTCATTTGGAATCAGATTGTGTTCCCAGATTGTTTTAGTATCGGAGGAGAATGTTTGTAATCGCAATGCATCGGGGTTAGTGGGTTCGCAGCCCAAAGTGACAGTTTTCGTCACATTTCATGAAATTTACGCCGACATAAAGAAAGAACTTCGAAACTTTGAGCTTCAAGTTAGGTTAGTTAAGGCAAACAAGTTAATAAATTGAAATTTAATAAATGACGTGATTAGATTTTAATCATAATGAGTTGGCTATGGGTTTTAAATTTAAATTATTAATACGGCTAGATCATAGTCAAATTTTGTAAACGAGCATAATTTAGTACGAAATTTATTTAGCATAAATTTTCATGCAGACAGAAGAAATTATTTCTTCCTCGTTTCTTGCGTGATTTTCTCAGGCGCATGCCCAAAAGTTTCAATTAAACTCCATGGCCAGAATTAAATACGACCCCATTTAAATGCATATGAGAGAATCTTTTTTTCCGAATAAAATTTCACAAAATAATTTATTCGTTTTGTCTCTCTAGTCTCAGCTTACGCTCAGCGGACACTCGATGTGCTTTGGGGCACATGGCAAATGCTCCGTTTTGTCTGACAGGTATATTATTCATCAGAATGTAATCTTTAATAGTTGTAGACAATTCACTAAATGGTTGAGATTCGGTTAACGATCGCCTATCAGTTGATGGCAATTATTCCATCTATAAAAAGGCAGGTGAAGGAAGATGGAGTCGACGCGAACATGCAACGGTCAAACGTATTACAGGGCTTCGTGGAGAGTTCGTTGTGTGTTTAGCCAGACCACACAGATTGCCCGACGCAGCGCGCGAGGTCCAGCTCCAGCCATAGTCCATGGCCATTCAAATGGAATCCATACTCACAGCGCAAACCACCATTTAAATCACCCCAATTTAGATTAGGTATCGAAAAGCAAACACTTGTTATGTTTTATGATCAATTTTCGATGATCCCAATTAGTGTTTCGATATTGTTTATTATAACAATTAGGCGCATGTTAACAGGAGAATGCACATGAAATTAAAATTAGCTATTTAATGACATTATATGAGCAGGTGATTTCGATGGTATAGAAAATGCTTGCTTTCGCTTTTCAAATCGCACTGAATACAAACCGTCGTCGATGCCTTGGTACGAATCAAACAATTACCTATTAGACATACTCACTGACCACTGGCCGTTATTTGTGCCACCTTACTTTAGTCGGTGCGAATCATGACTCATGACTCGTGAATGAAATAAATTGCACATTCCACCTTGACAGATAACAAATAAATTAACACAATCACTCGCCGATTGTCTTTCCCGTGGTAACAATGCCTTCGACCTGGTCGTTGCTTCATTCAAAGATGCATCGCAAGGTGGAGCGGAATTTCCAGATGCTAAGCTCATCGAACAGTGAAATAGTCCGTGGAGAATGGCAAATGTCAACACATCGATTCACGACTCCGGTGGTTTTGATTCATACCCACCCACGAAGGTATGGCGTTTGTGTCGATATTACAATGTCTCTTACAAATAAGAAGTGCACCATTACACCGTGGCAATGAGCGGAGACGTGGGCCGGTGTCGCAGGTAAATACTGTGCTGGTGGTGCTAGTGGTTTTATATGATGCGCCACTGTGAGATCGTATTGTATAGATTGTGCATGAGATTCGTTAGAAGCTACTTGTTAATTTGCGGTGCGTACACGGAGTGGGCAGATGAATGGTGTTGAATGGTGGTAACTTTGCAGACGAGGAGAGTGTTAAGTTTGTACGTGTTATTGGCAAACGCAAGGAATGGCTGCATCGGATTCTTTAAAGTGCACGGGGTCGTTTGAGAAGAGATCATATTTGGTTGAATCGCGGGTAAGGAGTAGAAGAAACAAAATATCGTAACAAAGTGCATACCTTTATTGAGATATCCATAAACAATATTTGTATTGAAAGAGAAAAGTTTTACTTTCGTTTTGATTACGCTGACCATGGCGAGTAAAACTTCAGCGAACCGTTCGACAGGTCAAAATATTACATGATATTATGAAATAAATTTATTAATGGGAGTGAAATGATGATCACGAATCTGTCAGCCGGTAAGAGATCGATACTCCAAATATGCTTCATATACCCAGCTTGTATAGCAATGTTCTAATTAACTTTCACGTTTTATCAACTATTTAGATCACAGGCTATATAGGCACCACGTTACTCACCATTTTCTGTGAGCTACTTTCGAAAAAAAAGTCACCTCGCACAACAATAAATAGTTTTCAATTTACGCGTGCGCAGTACAGCGATGGCTGCACCGCAAGGATGATAGAGTGAATTCACTTTTCAATGCTCGTGACTCACCATTTCTTTTGTTATGGTCCACTGCTGTTCCGTGATGTAATCTGAAGGTGTCTGTAAGTAAGAAACAAGAGGAGAATTTAGGGACCGCTTTTCGGGACAATGCACGCGAAATCGCCAGTGCCTTTACTAATTCAATAAAACACTTGGGAGGTGGTAAAAAGACCGTTCGGACTGATCCATGGCAATGGATCGATGAAATAAAACAAGAGAGTATTGCCGGAATTAATTCCAAGCCGTTTGGCTGTTGATCGATTTTGAATTGGGTTGCCATTTCCAACCAGATTCGATTACCGGTCGAAAAGTTGAGTGAGAATGCATCCGTGCTGTTAAAACAGGGTGTAATTTTGTGGCGATTGTTAAAGTGCATTTGTGAAAGTGCAGAGAAGAAAATCGCTACCACATTATTAAGATATCTATTTTCAAATTATAATCTTGGCTTTATTAAAAAATAAAAAATAAACACGCGTTACGCAAGTGTTTTTACTGGACGCAACGCTACCACGCAGTTAAAAGCATCGACTTTTTCGACTGCATGGTGTTGAAGTAGTTGAGCGTGGAGGGGCCGGTAAAAAGTGACTCTAGATGTCACCTCTGTGTTCGCGGCTTGTCTGTGAGTTGCACGACTGTTTGGGGCTTCTGATCGGTCCAAATGGAGTCGAGAGATACGCTTCATTACAGATTTCAAGTCAAAGTCAGGGCAATTAATCGTACACAAACCTCTGGGTCGCAACGTCGTGAGAAACTTCAATCCCTCCTTAAAGCGCTGACCATTACACTTCTTACACTAACATATTCGTTCACGAGTTTGAAAAGAGGAACAAATTCTAGGAATGAAATTCTCGTGAATTAATGACCTTAACACATGAAAGAGTTCATGTGTACGTACATTTCAATACACGTTCTGTTCAAACATTATTTTCTATGGCTGAAAGTAACTTCACAATGAATTCAAACATCGAAACCAATTTTTGCTTTTCCCCATTGGTTCCACCTGCCGAAAAGGGTTGGGTGAAATTTTGGGATACTAATTTTGAAATCGACTCGATGGCGGTGAAATCTCTAGTGAGCGCAACCACCTGGGGCTTTTTCGGCTACCTGAAGCCGAATCGGAGTTTGCTTGAGTTTATTCATTAATATGCTTTGAAAATAGTCGGCAATGATTAAGTGATTAACTTTATTTAATGGGAACCAATCTAACCATCAAACTTTTTGATGCTTATTCAATACGTCGTCGGCTGATTTATTATCATGATTTATATCAAATTAGATCCTGTCTCTAAGGTACTCAAAATCTTTTTTTTTGTGGTATTAATTTTCATAATTTTGCCTTGCTTGATTATAGGGGGTCCATATTTTTGTGTGAATGCAAATACGCGTTCTCCAGTCTCGTTCAATAAGGTGCGCCAAGCTCATTGATAAAAACGTAATCTTCTTCGATTCGATCAAAGATAATGCCGCGCGGAGAGAACGTTCATTTGGGTCCATAGCTACCTGAGAGGGATTGCAGTAATCATCTTCAAGCTGTCTCTAAGCAACTTCTGTTGGAATCGTATACAAAGACATCTGCTAATATTCAGTTTCTAATTGCTGATTATCAAGTTTCCAGGTATTTGATTCAGGACTCGATATTTCCTTATCATTTTTGAAAATTAAAACTTTCTGCCCTAAGCAAACGCCCAAACGTGAAACCCATGTCTGCCCCTGATTAATAAAACACCAAAAATGCATTAATAATAACGCAGGGCTCGGAGAGTCCTCGGAGAGTCGACGAGTCCGTAGACAATTCAGTTATCATGCGATCTACATTAAACAATCTTTCGATGCGTATCAATTATACGATTGGTCTCCGCGGGCCTCCGTGGTCCATTCGACAATAGGCCTGACGTATGGGTACATTCTTCAATTATCTACCGAGATGAATCTCTGATTGTTTATGAAGATAATTCGAAACCAATTCAATACCCCCAAATCATGATGATCAAAGTCATGACTAGTCCTTGAAAGATCCAGGTCAGGACTGAGAGCCTATAAGCTTACAAGTTGCTCATTATGACAGTATCATTATACCATCGTTCCATCCCATGCGGCTACGTTCGTTCGGGCCTCTTCGTTCTAATCAACCATGACTAAAGGTAACTTAAGAGAGTCATCAAGGATGCGTCCAATTTTCACGTGACGACGGGGGCCTGAAGGCAACCCCAAATAATAACGTGTTTCAACCAAGTCAGTACCACGCCATTATGTGGATTTCCGCAGTTCAGGTGAACGTCAAGCAACCAGTAGCAACTGCACATCTGAATGCGGTCGTGCCATCTGGTTGTCACACCCAGCGGAAACTTTATTCCTCGATCAAAGGAACAGCACTTTTCCAATTCGAAAATTAATTTTTTGTTTGTTACATGGCTGGACGTAAGAAGGCGTCGATGTGCTGTAAACTTTCCCCTCGACCGACGATTGGAAACCACCGACATGTAATCTCTAAAAATGTACTAAATGATTGATAAATTGTTTCCGTGTCTTATTTCAAAACGGTAATTGCTTTTAGTGACCTCAAGATGAACCTTTTGCCATGAAATAACCTTTGGTTTAGTGCGTCGTTATTCGGAATCTGAGAGAAGTAAAAAGGAACGACCGGCGTTCGAGCTCTAGGCATGTATGGACGTGTAACGCGGTGGCAAACGCAGAACATAGCAAGACTCTGGCACAGCGCATGCCATTTCCTCCCTTCGTTTCACCCTAAGCTTCACGTGAAACCTTTGCTCGCAAGATTTGATTACTTTAAGCATGGCGAGCGAAGCACACCGCACAGTCGCCGGCGGCGATGATAATTGCTTGTATATGTGCATTGTGGTTGGTTAACATGCTAAGACAAGCGGCCCTCGAGGCGTGAGCTCAACTTCTTCAGCTGCTGAATTCAACCAACCACATTAGACAAACAGTGTTTGGTTGATAAGATGATGTATAATGCATAAGAAGAGGTAAAACCTACACGCTTACATCCTACCCCCTTTCTCGTGGCGTGCGATTACAGCTTGATACCCCCACAGGTACGTACACCTAATGTTGTAGCGTTCGGTCATATTGTCTGTGTTATAATACAAGACTGAGTTATAATATGGTGGAAAGCCAAGGAAAATTAACAAATTAGGCCACTAGTCTGTTTGCAAACGATTCTGGGAGAAAATTATTAATGGATAATTACTAATCATGTTTGTATAAAGTTCAGCGCCCCTGTTCCATGTACTTGCTCGAAAATTGAAACTTTTATCTACCTGCAGTTCCACATTTTCATGTGGCACGTTCTGTTGGCGAGGAAACGACATTGAATTCAAACAACATCACGAGCAGACGATCATCATCTCAATAACAATTCAGAACAGAACATAACCAACCCATTCAACATTTTAACATATTATTATTTACTGCAGATCCGTGATTCAAATCCGTCGATCCAATTTTCTTCGAGAAATTCTCTCGCTAACCGCTCGGCAAACTCACAAAAGCGTCGTGGTTCACCTGCATGCCTCGGGTCCCAAGGGATGAGTGAAATGCACACTGGATAACATCGGGAACACTCGCTGTAACAATCCATTGTCCTAGAATACACACCCGCAGGAATATTTGGTCTCGATGTTAACCGCCGCCGCCGCCGCCGCCGCCGCCGCCGCCGCGGTTTTATGTGGCTTAAAAGAGACCAACTGCAAGACAAAAATCGGCAACATGCCTGGGATCGGGGCAAAAGACTAAAATCATAAGCCGCAGGCGAGGTTTTTAGAATAATCTGTCGCTCTGTAAACCTGAGATCGCAGCAATTGACACGAAAAGGTTATGGAATATGTGGGCAATTCTAAGTGCTGAGGCCAAAGCAGAACGATTCGTGTGCGCAGATTTATCAGTATTTACAAATCTGCTCAGTTACCTTCTCCACAACTTTACAAGACACCAATAATTAAAAAATATAGTTATACCTATACTTATAATCAAATTTTGACGATTCTTCAATGAGATAGACTCAAATTTACGACTTCTAAATGAAACAACGGTACACCCACATCGACCCGATAAATAGCTCACGATAGTGCAACATACAAAGCAAAGGTCGAAGATAAATAATACCATCGACTATAACACAAATTTGCAGCGATTTCTGCCGCTAATCACATGACCGTTGCACTGATTGCACATGGCTTCGGATCGCACAAAAACGCTGGTGTTCCGATGCAATGCTCCGATTGTCATAGCTTGTTAGTCCATCATCATCATCCCGACATGCATTTTGCGCCTACTTCGTGAGTGATGCAGGGGATAGATCATGATGAGTGCATGTACTGGAGCTCTTATTATAATGCTCCACTCTCGGCTCGCGGCTATTTGCTCAAAACCCAAGGTAGTCACGTCATCCGCGAAGAACCAGTCCATCATTTCCTCGCCAGATTCCTAGGTAATGTACGGGCGCTCGCCCAGAGTTGCAGCTGGAGCTCATGCCTCAAGATTTATGCACTTTTTATTGAATTTTCTTCTATGTGCATGATTGTAATCTAAGACAACTAAATTAGCAGGCAATTCAGAACAGATTTCGCTCCGTTGTCAAATAAATTTTCACAAATTGTGGAACATGACGGCGTTGAACAGCTAGATAGCAAAAAACGTTTCACGCGCACGCAAATTTCGCACAAATTAATCATGTGACGACGACTCGCGTACGTATATATATAGTAATACATATTTAATGGCGTACGCTTGTATAAATCTTTCAAGTGACGCTATATGTTGACAATTGCAACAATCCTTTACAGCTTCCATGTTTATAGACTTTCCTGATTCATAAACTTTATGCCAGTGTCATAACTAGAGGATCCGTACAATGCCAGGGGCAGAGCGCGGCGAGTAGAACTCGGGAAACCAGCCATGACCAACGGTACTGAGTCTACGCGTCACGCCTTCATTGTTTTACGATGAGCCCAGTGCACATGAGGGGAGCTTTGACACTAGACACATGTAGTTACACTATTGTAACTTGGTTATTTCACTTTTTGCGCTAGAACTTATTTATAATTATTTTTGCATCAGATGAGATGCACATCTTGTATCAAAAAGTTAAAACAAATTCAAAATGAGAGACAATTAAGCCTATAATGATTCAGTCATAAATAATTTTTTGAACGATTTGTAGATACCTCTGTGGTTATAGAGAATTGGCCTCTTTACTGGTAGGTACGGCGTCGTTCGGTACATGTCTATTTAGAATTGAGCTAGACGCTGATATTCTGGAGGACAAGCGAGATGTTGGCAGAAGTCTTGAAACATGTCTATGTGATAACTTTGGTGATAACTAAGCCCAAAATGGATGCAAGGGCCAAATTTCCTTAATTCCCCGTCTTACCGGTGGCTCTACGCGCGCGGTGTTAGGGGTGACCACAAGCAATTACCAACTCGCACTTAACGGCGTCTCCACCCTAAGTAAAACTGAATTTGCAGATAAGTAATTGTTACGTAAAGGTACGTTCACCTTAATCATTTTATGAGGTCGTGAAGTCACGAGCTTATTATTGTTGTTTTAAATGTTGCAATTTCGTGAATTGTTCTATAAAATGTTTAGTAAACACAGACGATCTCTTTTAAATCAGATTTCATACCCCTGTCTGTTCCCGGCAAGCGCCGGTCATTGTGTGCAAGTCGGAGACTCGAATGCGATGTTGGAAACTCGTCAGAGAAGGAAGTTTATTAGCCATCTCTTGAAAGCAAGAAGAGCCCCGAGGATTAAGACATCAGAAACCGCATAAGTAACGTCGCATCGCACTCTAGCTGCAGAGTAGACTCCTCTGCATTGAGACAAAAACACACTAAATACCTTTCCTTAGACAGAAGCGGGAAAGTGGGGAATACGCGAGGAACGTGTATCGTTTGTAACGACCTTCTAATTATATGGGAAAGACGTCGCGACGCCGGGTGAAGCGTCCAGTGGCGGCGTTGGTGTGTGTGTAATTAGCGTCGTAATGCGGCGGCGCAGACGGCCTAGTTACAGGAGGCGTCCTTTGGCTGGAAAATTGTGCTATATTATGCTAAGCGTGTGTGGCATGGTAATTTTCTTGCTGGCAGGAGCGCTCGTGTGTACAGGACAGTGCCCCCCAGGGGTAGGTGCTTCACAACGGGGGCAGATGACATTATATAAGCTTGGTAGATTTGGGTTTGATTTCGTTTTTGGCAAAAAGAGGTTTCGCTAACATTTTGAAAGCATAGAGTTACACTGTTGAGAGATTGTGAAATACATGTACACTTATTTATCAACGGGAAACGTTTGGTCGATAAATAAATATGTATATATTTTTTTTTATACGCCTAGAAAATGACATCGAAATTAAGTGTAGAGGTGATTAATGAGAAAATCTTTTTATTCACTATTTGAAAGTAGATACAAAATTGAAGCAATTCAGTTGGTACCATCACGTAACGTAGTTTTGCAAAATGATAGAAAAATCATACTCATTGCAGAATCGTTTTCTCGTTCAAGAATAGATCAGAGTTTTTTTTTTTTAGATTATTTTTCATTGAACGGATATGAGACAACAATATGTTGCGTTCCGACATCACTTTCCAATCTATCCAGTCAATAAAACATAAGTGAAATCAAATTATCGACACCGTGTAATTTCTCAATTGAACGTGTCATAAAAGTATCGTGTTTTTCATCTATCGAAAGAAACTTTTCAATTACTCGTTGTACGTAATCATTACAGGCGAACACAAATCAAGAAACAGCATCTCCGAATCTGATGACTTGCATGGTGAGCATCTCCGTTGGAAGCCGCCGGGACAAGTAAATAGTAGGAGTATTTGTCGATTTGACATGTATAACCCCTTCGCGTCGCAATGCATGACGAAGCATCTTTGAAGCGCCCTCTGATCCCTGGCTAACATTTCTCATAGTCATCTGGTCGACCACTCCGTGACCCAGCTGAAAGACCACATGCATACCTTCATGGAAATCATAAACCAGAAAAAATGGCAGTGGTTACTTTTCAAAGTTTTCTCGAGTTTTCTGCAAATCAAACTTTGTAAATAAATACTTCGCTTGCAAAACCAAGTGATGGACACGTATACATACCTGGACCCAGGCTATTTCTTTTAGAAATTCTTTGACGAAAACACGACATACAGTTTACCGTTAGGATTAATTGCTCTGAGACCGAAAAAAAACCAAACGTTTACTTAAAATACCCGCTGGCCCTCCTACATATTATAATTTATCGAGCACAAATTCATCAAAACATAACGGTGCTGCGTAGACCTGTGTGGGTCCGCATATTGATTTGATTCTCACAAATGGGCAAGTATCACCGGTCACTAATCGACGTCGTGTCCCATGCGCAGATTGACAGCTAGCCTTGTCCCTCAGGACTCACGGCTCCAGTGGTCCAGGTGCCCTTTGATCCGCAGTGCCCATCTTCACACTTAATCACCTGTGAGTGGAACTGTTCCGGGCAATCGTCCAAACAGCGCATTCACTGCGGTTCCATCAATGCTAATTGGAAATGTCGCCCGCTATTGAGGGAGTCTTTAGCCGAGATGTGATCTCCAAATCAGACCGATGCGTGTATATTTGATTGATTGGATGGGGGAATGTCACGTGGATGAGTTTGGTCCGTAACCCACCGAAGCAGCAGTGTTTTATTTATAGAGCGCCTTTTAAACGAGGTCATAATCAAAGTTAACTGTTGGGTCATCCACATGCGCCTAGTGTACAAAGAGCGTTATTTTGGATGGCACACGGGGTTATTAAAATGATGAACGTACGGCCATGAAAAACTAAACCGGCGAGCCATTTAACCTATAACAGACAATAAATAACGAGTAATGTAATAGAAAACTTGATATTATTACTGCAGTATAGGTGGTAAAAACCTTGTGGGAAAACTTGTGATTAAAATATATGCTCTGTTGGTACGTCTCGTCTATTACAAGCCTGCTCGCACATGAAACATGTAGACAAAAGTGCATCGCGGATAATTTTGTTGCAAGGAAAAATTAAAGCAGCGTTTTAAATGCAAATCCCCCTGCCACCAATTAACAGCGATGCAGCGATATTGCCAGTCAAATTAAAGATAATTCTCCGAGTAATAAATACTGCGAATGTAAATGAGCTTGTCAAATGCATTGGCCCAAAAGGAGAACTCTACTTTTCAGTGATCTGCTCAGTTTCAACCCTCTCGCTCCGTCCACGGTGCGCACGGATGTGCACGGCCCAAGCGGGGTGGGTGTGAAAATGTATATCGGACTCCCTAAGGGGACGTTAAGCCTGCTGCTCATTTACAGGCTTTATTTATATACTACTAACGAACAAGTTCCATGCTACGCCGTTGAAGTTATTACCTTTATTACTAGTCGAGATCTATTGTTTAATAATTCAGACTGATTAAAAGGCAAACACCTTTCACGCATTCGATCAAACCAGCACGGTGCGTATTACCAGTGTAGATTACGAGCGCAATTTGTATACCACCGTGAATATTCGTTAGAATTAAGATGATTGATTGATTGATTCGTTGAGTTTAACGACGCACTGTTTTGCCAACGGGACCTGTGGCACTGAGCTAATGGCGTCGGTGAATAGTGCGTGATGAAACTTTACCTAGCTAGAAGGGAGGGGGAAAAACCCGGTGCCGCCACGTATCCTACTCCTGCCGAAGAGCACCAAGTGGACCACAGGCTTTACGTCCCTTCCGAAGGACGGTACAACTAGAACAGGATTCCTTCACAAATCCATGCTGACGAGAAGTTGATAAGCAAGGTGAATGAAGTTGCTGAACTAACTTTCATACCTCCAACCTCTCTCCCAAACAGAACTGGGGGGTTTGTATGATGGTCACTCATTCAAGACCTGACTCAGCGCAGTGTTGCTTAACTTGGGGAATCACTCGAGAACCGGTGTTTCTAGCACGTTAAACCGTTTTGTACGCTAACGCTATACGAGGGTCCTTGCTTTTTAAAAATATATTTTCTTCTAAGTACACCTAATTTTAATTCCAATGCATCACTCTCAATTCGAACTAACATATCAGTTTCGTGAATTGAAGGTTGCGTTACATTATTAACATATCCTACTAGGGGTTGTTCGGCATAATTGCAATATGGCACGAGGGGCGAAAGAAATTAGTGTCCCGCCTCCACTTCCCCAAAGGCAGATCTACTAACCATCGATTCGGAACTCTAAACAAGATTACCGGCTTAATGATTACGAGATTCCATTATATTGCTGCTAAAAGGGTGAAGATAGCAGCGAGGGAGAATGGAGCGCCTCGAGGGGTTGGGGAATGTAGATGAGCTCCTGTGTTTCCGTGAATGATAAGTTATTAGTCATTGTATTGTCTGTTATTAGAGGCGTCTTGTAAAAACAATGGGGCTGATGCGACGGCGACGGCGGCGGCGGCGTCGGCGTTGGCGTCGGGCACGCAACAGAAGCGGCCGTGGGAACAGATGCATGAATTAGTTCGAGTGATGTACGCCGTCTTATAATCCAGCGCCAGTGTCGGCAACTGAACGTAGCTTTTCTAGTGGCGTTGTCGCGCTTGACAAAGTTTTCGTAGAAAAAAAAATTGGATGAAAAACAAACAAGGGTATGTTAAGCGCGAGCGGTTTGTTTGTGAAACAGGAACGCGAGACTAATTATGAGAAAGAAAATTGTCAATTTCAAGTGACAATAAAGGGAAGAAAATATATTTTCTTCCGGTCCCCAGTGTGCTAGCTTGTCAATAACTTCGGGTTTACTAAACACACTTTTTCTGCAAAGAAGATAATGAGGCAAATGTTTACCACGCTATTGATAGAGTGACTTGGACTAACGTCTCTTGACACGCACCTCGATAAGGGGCAGGTCCAACTCATCACGAGGTCTGTATGAAGAACATCACATGATGCACCGTTATACGGAACCAGACACCACCGAAACCACGGCATTTGGAAACGTCATTCAAAGCTGGCACAAGTGTTTTATGTCGATAGATCTGCAAAAATGTCCCATGAGCTGACGGATTAATTTGAATTCAAGATTAACGAAATTAAATTCGAAACCACCTCCATATCTGTTAAGTTCCGCGAGGCGAAATGCATATCCAAAATTCGTGGTGCTGTTGTTTCAACTTCGATTAGAATTAGGGGTGCATGGTTTTTCTTTTCAAAGGGGAGAGAAACGTGTCTCCGTGTTGCTAAGAAATATACATAATCCAGAGAATTAAGCTGAAACGAATTCTGTGTTGTGTTCATCGTTCCATGATAGGCATTGTAATTTGATCAAAACCCAATCCACGAACACGATCTAGCGAGAGGGTGGGCTGGGACTACTCGACAGAGAAGTATGCATTTAGTTATTTACCAATAATACTTACGCCGGGGAAACATGTCCACGTTGCAAAGAGCCTTTTTTTGCGAGCGAGCTTCTCCAGCTGCCTTTGAAAAAGACTAGTAAAAGTTTTTCTTTCCCATGAAGTTTGCGTCATAGCAATATCCAGAGGCAGGGTTTCGTTTTAAAATTCGCGGAGCACTTGACGGGTATTTTAAATGCGTCATGGATTTAAAATTGTTCGAATGGAACCATAGTTTTCACCGCTAAATAGTCATGGTTTTTATAGTTCTTCATTATAAACAATTTAGTTTGGATTAAGCTAATTTATGGGTATCTGCAATTTCAAATTTGTTACAGGGGCCAAGTTCACGTCGGGATGCTAAGTTCGATGAGTAATGCAATCAATTGCAACCGCAATTGACATGTTTTTGTTGAATGCATCGATTTGCTCATATCATTAGAGATAGGTTGCGACCGATGCTAAGAATTTAAGAAGTTTATCATTTGAAGTGCCGATTATGCCATGAAATATTGATCAGAAATTGTGAATTAAGAAATCGAATTGTGCTAATGCAAACAAGCGACGCGACGCGTGCTCGTTGCTCCAGCGACTCGATGCCCGCGCTTTTTGACGTTCCAAAATCGCTTTGAATAAGCCAGCTGGCGATGCCTGGGAGCTTAATCCTCTTAGGAAACTATTCTAATTCAAGATATACTGCAATAAGTCTTCACTCTTCACACCTGAGTAGAATTCAATTTCCATTTGTCACAAGTATTATTTAACTTGACTGTGAGTATTTGTAAAGCTATGATGGCAATCACAGCGAGTTCTATATCTATGGTGCTAGATGAAAACGATCTGCGCCGGAGATAGTTTCATGGAAAAGGCGATGCCAATTTCGATGGGAGCGATCCAATTATTGTCGAACGACAAACGAATTCGAACATTTGAGTAGAATTACCGAATATTCAGTGTTTGTGTAATTACGTTCAATGAACGTTGAAACTCGTTCGCGAGACAGAAAGAATTCTTTATAAGTAGCTCTACCTTCTAAAAGCTGTTGGAAAGTTGAATTTAAAAAAATACTGCATACTAAAAGCAGTATTTTCATATTTTAAAACTTTCGCAGAGTTCGTCGAGAATTTCACTGTGTATCTGTGCATAAGGCTAACCCTTCTAGCTAAGTGGATATAACATTGCGGGTGTATGAAGACTGCATTACCATCAGCATCATATAATCAGAGTAACATTGTTAGAATCTTAGAAAATAGAATCTACTGTTTTCCAACATACCTAACCATCAGCACTGAAGCAGAACATTGAAAACCTTCCAAGTAATTTACATTGCACACTGGAAAGCTGTGATTTCAGCCAGCTAAATCTAAACAGACGCCATTACGGTGGCTATTACCAATGCCCAGAGTACTTCAAATGACTAAAAATGTTTATTTTCTCGCTGTAACTACATCTCCAAGGTATGCAGAAGTGGTTAAATTTTATGACTTTCCCTAAATCACAAGCCGCAATCCTCAAGTCAAATAGTTGCTCATAAAATGCACTAGGGGCGCATGGTCCATTATGACGTCCTCGCGTGGCGACGTCTCGATCCGACGCCCCTTGGCGTCGGTGACGGCGCGACGTCGTATAGCGAGGCGTCGCCACGGCGACTCTGCAATGAGATGACGCCTGGTTTATCAGATGAAGGAGGATTTGTGTTGATGGTCACCCGACTCGGCGTCTCTAGAGAGAGAGACCCAAGTCAGGCGTATAGGAATATAACCTTATCACGACACTGATAAGGTATGAATCCTTTAAGGATGGCGAGGATGAGGACACAGAAGAACAGGCAGACAGCTGGCGTAACCGAGTCAAATACAGTCGCTAGCAAAACTTGGCCGTGCAGCCGGATTTCGGTGAGGTTTTGGTATCTCCGTTGAATTTTAGTATTTACGAGACATTTGGCGAGTCTGGGGTTGGGTGCTAGAGCAAAACTACAAATAAACTTTGTTAGATAGTTTCGAATTTGGTCACAAATCGCGTATTAAGCCCATTCAACCACGTATTGGCTCCCTGCAACTTTGTAGTTTTAAAATGTCTCTAGCATACATGTTCAATTCGTTGAAAGTGTTGCAGAAAAACCATCGAAACTTGTCCCCGAAAAACATTTTGACAGCGACTGTAACCGAAAAGTGTCTTTTAGTCCATCGATCCTGATCCAATAAGAGAGGAAATTTTGCAGTTTATTCACTGTTTTGCACGCGGACCGAGCCAGCCATCGCATTTGCGCGTAGATCCCCAAAAAGGCAAAAGTCATATTCCAGCCTGATGAGATGCATTGCAACACCGAAGTTTTCTTTTCCAATTTCCCTAAACTCGTGCTAAAGATTCGCAAAGTTTCTTCCCGCCTCTTCCGTCGTTGCCTGTCAGCCAATCACCGGCGCTGTTTTAAGAAAAAGATATTCACAAGCAATATCCCTCAAAGCATTGCCAAATTGCTGGGTATTGTATATGCTGGGATTTCTTTTTGAAAATGACGAGCGACTTACTACCAAAGCAGATCAGCTTCCAAGATAAAGCCTGGAATAAATATATTTGTCAACATATTTCTCTTTTTCCCCCAAAATCTCCTTTGATTAATCAACTGGAGACATCCACGAGGCAATCGCGTAAATTGCATTAGTAATCAATGAATAGATTCCGACAGACGAATCAATTGATGTAACTGGTATCTCTTTTATATTCTTCATACTAATCACCATCCCCTTCACCCCGGTCATCTTGCATCCTGGACAATCCCATGTTTCAGACAAGATAATCCGTCACATTACGGATAATAAGTTGTAAGCCTATCGACTTCGGCATCCCCCCTACTTGAGCCCTGCGCAGATATCCAATTTGTCAGCCACACGGCGATGAGATGTTCTTTATTTATGAGGAGCCTGGATATGATTACGTTCTAGATACCGCGCATCACGCCGTCAGAGTTATTCCCGATCCCCTTTGCTGGCCGGTGGTATTGTGTCACATGTCGGAGCGCAGTGCATATAGAATTTCGTGATGTTTTGACCCAAATCGACGGCATAGCCAGGATGCCGAGGGAATATCAACGGACAGCCGGTCAAAACACATCATCTCAAGAGATTCCACTCGCAACTCGACCAGTCAGTCATTTATTTATGAACTTCGATTTCCGATGAACATCAGCAAACGAATCTTAGAATGCTGGTCGATTCGCGCGGGGTGAACGTCCGGCTGCTAACAACAAATTCCAGCCCTTTTTTTTATTAGCCGAGCACTTGCTATTTGTTTCCACGTAGAATCGTTGTCATGCATGGCATTCGCTGGAAATCGCGCGGCGCTCTTGCAGAAGTCGATCGATCGGAATCGAATGCAATGCGTTTGGTTTTTGCGCCCATTGGGAGGACACGACGCGGACGTTGGGTCGCCGACGAGAGTCTGTCCGACGGCTTCAAGTGTCTTGTTTCGCCAAGCCGAGGGAAGAACGCGCGGATCGCTTGTCAGATCGGTTCAGCCGTTCACACTCCACTTGGTCCCCACTGGAGGAACTCTCATCTGCATCATTGGCTCCAGTAATTCAGTGGCGTAGAGGTCGCCAAGAGTCAATTCATTGCGAGACGAAAGTTAATTTTTGGTAGAAAAATTACCGAATTTCGTCTTCGATGTTTATATGGTCGAGATTGAGAGAGGAATCGAACGTGAAACCTCCTCGATGCTCTCGTGATATCGAGGTCAGCGTTTGAATTTGTATGAACATTGTAAGTTTTTGGATTTGTTTGTTTTGGTTACACTTGGCAGAGACAGTGATGAACTGTGCCTGCTCTGCGGGCTGCGTTCAGGGGCACTGCAAAATACACTCTCTTTTATTGAATGAAATCTGGTAGGCAAACTAGCGAACATATTTCATCTTTTGGCCTGTTTGTATATTTTCCAAAGAGGACAATGTGGTGTTTGGCACTTTGTTAATAATGTAAATTAAATTTCTTATCCCCGACGGAAATCTCTGAGAGATCCGCTGGATGTTTAGATAAACATAATCGGACTCTGGCTTCATCTCTTCATCATGCGCCACTGAATCCTAGGATCTCACAGATCATGATGTCCTATCGGATGAATGGCTCAGCCAAGAAAACTATCTGATGTCAGTCATAAAAGGATGCGATGAGGGAGAAACCTACAGTAAGAAATCCCGGGCCGACGAAACCTATCCCATGCCGTATCGGGCTAAACAAAAGGCAAATGGCAGGCTTTGGCGGATACCTAGCCATGATACACAAGCATACACAATACAAAGATAGAATTGTAACAAAGAATGTCCAAATGCGGATCTACTAGACAAATATTATTTCCCATTTGAAAAGCTTTGCCTCAATGGTAAGATATGACGATTATGTTGGCAGTGGTCCTTTGAGATGTGCATTGAAGAAAGCTAGGGAAATAGAACAAACGTTTCCAATCTCGATCTCGATTTGCTTTGTGAATTAGCACAGAGACTATGTGACAAAACCCGATCTCGGGTTTATCAAGATGTAGTACATTTATATCGTATTGGATTTCTACGAGTTCCTGTGCATGTAAAAGTGGGTAGATACCAAACGAACTTCACTTGAACAAAGCAAATCGGGACGGTACTAAACGTGCTTACTGGACAATTTTAGGGTTCCTGTCTTTCAGGTCTTAGTTCAACTGTCCCACAACCCCGTTACATATCCACGCAGAGTCGGCTCGTCAAACTTTTTGGCCATACGTGTGCCTTGTCAATAAAAATAACACATTGCGCCGATCAAAGGCGGCGGCTAAACTTCAAACAAAGTCTCACTGGCCGTCATCGTCGATTCTGTACCTCACTGGCGACGTCGTCGTCAATTAGGTACACTGTCTCCACAGATCCCATTCACCTGTGCTGCCTCCTCGTGGAGGCTGCCTCCACTTTGCCTCCCAAAATGCTTCATTTAGCTTTACGACACGCTATAATGCTAAATAATTCTAAAATTAATTACACAATGACTCGACATTTTAAAAATATAGTAAATCATATGCAGTATATATATATATGCACGATGTTTAGTTAGATACAAGAAAAAGTTAATGAATTTCTGCAGCGTGCACTAGTGTGTTTTGGCACTACGCGATGTGGACGGCAACTGTCTGGCGGCAGACAATGGAAACAAATTGGACAATGCACACCGTGAAAATGAGCTTCAACATGCTTTTTGTTTCTAATCGCTCTCAGCTATACCGTAGCTAATTTTAGCCTGAATTTATACACGTCTTTGCAAGCCGAAATTTGTTCGTTTAGTACGAGTGCGATCGGAGATTGAGACATGGGAAAGTGTGGTCTGATAATAATCGTTTACATGCGTTGATCATGAAGTGAGACGACTTGTTGTTGTTCGGAGTCATCTCGTGCCTTCTGGGGTTCAGGAACCAATTGTTTCACAGTTAAAATATCCCTCTGCTATTGTACCACTCGAGTGCATTGCAAACACGCGCAGCATTTCTGTTAAAATGAAATATCTTCATCTTCATTTTCTGTTTGTGTTTAGGTATATTTGTTTTTCTCTTCCTTTCCTTTCACAATGCCATCTTCTTGTAAATTATTAAGTAATCAACTTTATAATATGAGAGTAAGTCCTGCGTACAGTAATAAAATATTTATCGCTTTGTATTTTAGAGAGTAGAGCGCAAAGGCAATTATAATATTATTTCATTACGTCCAACAGCATCGTACAAACAAAGTAACTACCTATGAACGTAGCATCGTGCTGGCGAAGGGACGAATCTACTATTTAATTCACAGTTGACAAAGTCACCGTATAACTGGTGGCCGCGCGTTATTTCGTTACGATATAGCGCAGCATTTCCCCGGGTTACAATTGACCAACTTTGTCGACGCCGGCGCCGACGCCGCCGCCGCCGCGGCAAACACACAAACTTCAAAAGATGCAACGATGCAATTGCATGAAGCCCCGAGGAGAATGCAATTCCCGGTAACGACGTTCAACTTTTAGTTGCCTGCCTTTGGCGAGTTTTGCATGTGAGGCTAGTTTGTGTGTGCTATGCAGAAAGTCTGGCGCACCTAACGTGCTCAGGTAACTCTGTGAACTCGCCTTGTTTCCTGCACGGGACACTTTGTATCCGGATGATGGGACGAGTACGGAAAAGGAGGCATAATGATTTGATTTTGAATTAATTTCTGGGTCTGACGTTACACTCATGACAAGGAAACTATTTGAGACGTAACATCTAGCTTCGAAAAGAAAATGCTTTTCTATGTTTTCTAGAGTTGCTATTCATGAGAATTTCAATGAAGTGAAAATTGTGTGCTAGTGCGTCTGGCATGAGCATTGTCCCTCGCCTGACCTTCTTCACGTGGATGTGTGCCTCCTCCGGTAAGCAGGCCGAACCCCGCGCGTCAACCAAATCACCCCGGTGTTTTACACCCTTCCCCTCACGTCACATTTCGACAACATAGCCACTACACCCTCCGGGGGGCAATTCCGCTCATCCCCGAGTGCAGCCGCCGGAGAAACCAACGCACCTTGAAAATGTATGACCTTCCCGCGGACCGCTCGGACAATCTGAATTTTTTACACTTCTGTGACCGGTCACATTTTAAATTTCTTGAAAATAATTTAAGAATTATCAGTTTAAATGTGTAATATAAATACATGAATTCAGGGCAAAATATTACGTACCAATAAAGATTGAACTACCAGTACATACGAGTTGTGATAATTATCCGCGCATTCACCGTTTAAAATTCAGCAAATTTCTCATTTTAAAATCAGAATACCCATCTATCGGCATGCATGGGCTTTTGAGGAATAGTGGCTAGAGTGGTTCTCTGCATTAGCCCTACACGGTTCACCTCTAAATTGTGCCTCCAAATTGAACCCCACCACTACGCTATAATTCGGCAAGCAGCGCGCGTCGTGGCGAATGAGGTTTACCAAAAAACAAGCAATGTTTTGTCATAAAGCACACAATTCGCAAGCTGCAAACATTTTATGATAATATTCACGTCGTCTTTGCGCGTCGCCGAGGTTTGAATAATGTATCGGCTGTCGTCGACTCGTCTGCGGCGACGAGGGAAGTGCGAGAAACGACCTCCCGCTTGCTCGAAGCATACTCTTTGCTCTCGGATCTAAAGTATAAGACGACGCCGTCAACGACGCCGATGCCGACGCCGACGCCGACGACCGCGCGTCGTTCATCAGTGGCGCCCACCGACAAATTGTCCGCTTTTTGTGTCGGCAATGTGTGCGTGCGCTCAACAAGATTTGTTTTGTTAAAATTAAGAGGGCCGCGTCTCGACGTTGGCTTGTTTTGTGTGCGTGCAAATTAGGGATGAAAATTGAGACGTGACTTTCCTGGGACGTGTTTGGCAGCTCGTTGCCAGGTTACAAGAAATTTAACTTTATGCAGGAAATACGTTTTTTACGAGCATACTAACGCACAGATGTCTACACCAATAACTTGAAAGTGCGGCATTTCGTGGAGGAAATAAAAAACGAGAAGCGACCGCGACCTGCTACAAACAGTGGCATTACACCCATAGGAGACACACAAAACGATGTGTCAAATCTTTTAACTGGCAATCCCTTTGCGACCAAATTGCAGAACGGAGCATTTCGCCGATTTGACCATGTTACAAACACAACCAAAAACACCCCTGCAGCACGTTATTCGCGACTTAATCTATTCACAAGGTGTTTCGATCAGTATTTAGTCAAAACTTCGTGTAAATCATTGTGTTCGGATGACGAATGACGGCCCCTGAGACCGGCACACACCTCTGTCCCGCGCGATAAGTCACCATTGTGCGGGGACACCCGGTCCGTGTGGGAACCTTCCGTCGCCCCGATAGCATGGCGGTCAGCCGAACTGGAGGCGTTGGGCCTACCACGGTCATTCGTCATTGTTAGATCGAAAAGTTGGGCAGCGGCGCTGGGGACAACTGGGTCACGTGCGCCCTTCGCTCGTCTTCATCCTTCTATAGGGGAATCAAGATCGGTGTGCCGCGATTTCTTGAGTCGGTGGATTGCTCATACCCTTGGAAACAATAGGTCCGAAGTCATGAATTAAAAATGCAGCGTACACGTTGTAATATTCAAATTTGAATGAAAATCCCCCGAGTTTACCGATGATAAGGTAGCATTATTCATGAGACGGCGCTCGGCTTGGCAAGCTCGGAAACTGATTTCTTGTGAATCACGTTTGCTTCACGACTGCGACTGGCTACGCGCACTGACTTTTCGACGAAATTTAAACCTGAATCAACAGGTAAAGAATGTCGCGATTTCTCCGCCCGCCGTGCGGCCCGGCGCGAATATCAAATCACCGGCGTCAAAGGGCCGCGATTGATTGGATGATTGATTCGGACATAATAGTGTGGTCGCCGACCGCACATACAACTTGTGATGTCACGTGGGCGTTTGATTGTTTTGTAGTTTCCCCCGCAGTGTAATCTAGGATCTGGCAGCAACCTCGACGGCCCCTCGACGTTCTGCGGCGAGGAATTCGAATATCGTAACGGAAATGCCGCATGGAAATTAACATCGAGTCCCTCCACCAATCGATCACGTGTCCAGGGGCACTTATATTTACGACACATTACGATACAGAACGAGGTCTTTTTTTTCAAAATGAAACACATCGAGTGACTCGTTTGTCTTACAGTTGACCGAGCGAACACCAGAGTTCGTAGGTATTTCACATGAATGTTCCCATCGCATTGCGTAAACTATGAAGCATGTATCTAAGTTTCAAAACAAGATTCTATTCGGTTCCTTAATCTCAAGATCCAACGCCATCCATGCTTCGCCTAACCCGAATGTATACCTTCGCAGCACCAATAAACACACATCCCTCGGAGCTATTTAATCGGGGCAGCAACCATAATTCATTATTTCAATTTGCCAAGCAGTTATATATTAGAATAATGTATCATCCGCGCACCGTCCCATATTATTAATTATTCGGTGACACTACATGCATAATTACGGGACGCCGAGTGTTGAGAGCGCGCGAGCTCGCGGATTATCACAGGTTCCGGACAGATAGATCGAGAGGCTGCCCAGGGATCCCGCCCGTGCACCCCTCTACCGGGCACGCTGGGCGATGGGCGACATCAAAGACTCCAAAGAGGATGCCTCGAAATAGGTGACACTTTGGTCGATCTCCCGCGAGCTCCGCACATTTGTCATCATTATTAAGTCTAACAGATCTCGACTCCGTCGACTCGCGAGCTGACGTCCCTGCCGTGAAGTGCCCCACCTATGGTACTGTGGTGACACCAGTCTGAGAAGCGGTGGTCACCCGATTACACTCGTCTCTCTCTCTCTGTCTCTCGCTCTTTCATGAGGTCTTGCTCTGTCTCTTGATGTTTAGGCTTTAATTGTGAGTCATCCTTAATTACAAATTCAACGTATTACGCTCCCGGGTCGGGAAAGGGACGATGAATAATAATCTAATTCCTTTCAGTCGTGTTTTCACCGTGTTTGGAAAGAGGATCGGTATCACTTCTTCATAAATGGGAAAGTCACCACGTGGAATACGACCTGTGCTATGAGTAAACATTTTGCCTGCATACTTCGAATAAGAAATCTGATTAAATTAAATATTTTTCTCTGTATAATATGCAGGAATATCCGATGGTTTCTTCACGATTCTTTTTAATAAGCCAGTCATGCATAATGAAATCTAGTTGAAATAAAAGCTTGTTCCATGGTAACCTACTAATTACTTGAGCACAACATATCATATATTTTCTCTGACTTGATCAAAACTAGGGAACTCATCTCCTGACATGTTAATCTCTGCATCGCATCCGACGAGGTTGCGCCCACGAAGGTGTGCACCTTGACACAACACATCACTCATTGCACGTGATTACAAAAGGCCGCGGCGCGAGGTGGCCGCTCTGGGTTGACGAACTCTCGGTTGATTGAACAACACAATTGCAACATGGGCCTAAGAAGCGTCTTGTACGCTAGGAATCTCACTTGTGGGCACAGGTCTTCGGGGTCAAACGCTCCGAAATTCGTTGTCGGGACTTTGGTTCGGGTGTACGCGAGTCTCAACGTTGCCGTCTCCTATAGAGAGGCGTTTTACTAGGTGCACCCAATCGCGACCGCGACGAAGTATCTTGCGAAGGAAATTCGTTGCTCAATGAATCGACCTGCAGTGGCCGCGAAGAGTTTCACGAATATCTTTGCTGCTGTCGACTGTATCGCTACAACCATTCAAGGGGTATATCCGTTAACATTTTGCGGTTTCAATTATTTTTGAGCACAAAAGCAGCAAGTATTAATATCATCCGATGTAAATGGCAGTAACCTTTCACGGGTCTGACACTTGCGACTTATCATCTCTCATTCTTAACGGCTTCTCGCTAATAGCTAGACACGTCTTTATAATCTGCTAGCATAAGTTCTCGGCTCAAATAATGGATCGCGCTGTGGTGGTGCGGTGGCGGTGTCCAAATGCTCTATGCCCACTCCTCGTGTGGTGGCCGAGAGTTTTTCTGTTTGTTGATTACTGATTGGGCTGAATTGCTGTACGGCCATTAGCGCTGTGTTTAGATCTTGCTCGGACCTGTGCAGCGCCGTCTCTCTGAAGGCAGGCGAAGAAGAAAAGCTAAATTATGATTTAACCTGAGTCACTCACTGAATGATGAGGGACCCTGACAGTTTCTCCTCGCTTCAAGGATGCCCAGTTTTTAAAAGTGCTTACTGGCAATAGGAAATTTGGTTACAATCCTAAAGCGTATTTTTTAACACAGGTCTGACACCATTTACCAATAATGTTTACAAGAAGAAGATGTCCATACACTTATCCTGAAAGTACATGTAGCAAAAGTACATTTTGTATCTAGTAATGTAAGTGTGAATATAAATAGTACTAAATTAAATTAAAAAATCCGCAAGAAGAAGCACGCCAAGAGTTGAAAACTACCCATTTTTCCATGTCCTCGCCCAATGCGTAACCTGATATTCAAGGCCACCGTCCAAGGCCAACCACGCGGATAACGCTTACATCCCAGAGCGTCGCACAAAGTTGCTCAAGCCAATAATCGGTACGCTCGTTACCCACAGTTTAATTCCGACCCCTGTATGAATGTAAACAACATGGCGGCACACGGTTCTCGCACACTCCCAGGGGCTACGTTTGCAAGGCGTGCTGTATATTATGGCCAGTTCATGAACACACTGGCTAACTCCGAAGTAATAGGTAACTCAATTCCTCGCACTCCGGCACACCGAACGCGTGTTAAAACGGATAAGACAATAGAAAATGAGTTACTGTCTGAATATAGACTCATTAATTACAGCCTGTCCAAGCGCTGGCCGCGTTCTCGGCTTGATGAGCCACGTTGCCTCGCTATACCAAACTGCGTCATCACACTACTTGTACGAAATTATTATAATCAAACTAGCAGTGATCAATGGCTATTAAGATGTTTAAAATTTAATTTAAATAATTTCGTGCAATGTAAGAGAGCGCGCGGTATCTTTCGTACTGATATTTGATTTTGGAACCGGTTCATTATTTAATCTGGCAGTTATCTAAAAGTCACTTTATCTGATTGGATATTGACAGCGCTAGCAAACAGATTGCTTACGTTCGCAACCAATCTTTCATGGCGTCGTTGAGCACTGAAATATGTACAATGTGTGCAAATATTATTTGCGCTTTGGGCGTCGACTTTAGGGGCATGGGTACGTTACTCCCCTTAATCACGTGCTTTTTTTCTGTGCGTTTTTGTTTCACCCGCAGTGAGTTTTCCTTCTTTTTTTCCCTGAGTAAATATGACAGTGGTGTAATTGAGTATAACCTTTATTAACCACTCAACCCGAGAAAAGCGCTTGGAAAACGGGGAGAATGTTATACACACAAATATATGAAAAATAACTGTGGCTCGAAGTGGATTTAGATATTGTTTAGCTTCACCAGTACTGTAGGTTATCAAGCAAATATAAACATTCACATTGTTTATTTATTAGTTTATTTATCATTTCAATGTTTTTGCGGCCACTAGTTGATTTTACAGTTGTTGCTGAATCTAAAGTATGCACCTACATTTATTATTGAAATCTAACTTCAGCATGTAAAGAAAAACTGCACAGTTTTCTGAAAAAAAATCTGTTTGATTGCATACTAAACATTTTAAGCTGAATTTCTGCAGAGTTGTTTGCTTATGCAGCGAAGGCAGCTTCAGTCGCTTCCAAATATCACCCACTTGTGCGTAAATGAAAAAAAAAACACAAAGCCACAGTTGAAACTTTCGAAAGAAGTAACGCAATATATTAAAAAATATGAGACAGGAATTCAATTTAGTAGGATGTGTCGTAAATATTAGGGGCATTTTCCTGCCTGAGCACAGTGATAGCCGGAGAGATAAAGCTAATATCAGTCATGAACACAATAAAAACAAAAACAAGGGTGCGAAGACGAATTGCACCCTCACGATGTGCCCAACGCGAGAACACAACCCACCCCTCTGAGATAGTTCGTAATAAATGCCATTTCCTTCATTTCTTCGTTGAGTGATAAGAAAGATTGATAGAATCCAATACAATTCATCCAAGAAATTGGTCGGATTGTTCTTGCTTTTAGGTGCTTCCAAAAAGACTTCTAAGCAGGACATAAATAATTCTTAAAATATTGCGGTTTCGATTGGCGTTGTAGTTTTCAATCAACTTAGCCCAGTCATTTTGTGCTTCAGTAACTTGACATCGCCACTATGTAACACAGTTTTTGTTTTTATTTAGCCAATGTCCCAGAGAATTATCACAGCCGTGCCAGTTTTGGTGGCACTCGAGTGAACTAGAAACAGGAAACAGATTTATTTTGGCGCATAAACCACCGCCGTCGCATTTCTAGAAATCAAACGAAATACACATTAATTAATGCATTGACAACATTTTTGCTCCACAATGAAAGTATATCTGAAATCAAATTAAACAAAAACATGCATAGCAATGCATGGCTGAAAATAACACATTAGATAAATAACAAAAATAAATATTCGAAATATTATATACGGGTGCGGTGTAACCAAGCACAGCATTAACCATTTTATTATTTTGATTAATTGAATTATAATATACCGTGATTATTTTTCCAACATACGCTGTTTCCACATACTGAATGCCAGGCAACTAGATAGGGTTGAACGTGACGAACAAAAACACAGGACAAAAAGTACACCACAAACTAAAGTGTCATCTCGTCAATGCATCGCCATCTCCCCCTTCCCCGAAGCACGGGATTAAAGACAAGTGTGCAGCAAATAACGTATAAGAGAATTAGGCAAAAGTGACAGGAACAAATTAGGAGACAAAGATAGTTCTACCAGATGACTTGCAGCTGTGGAGCCGCCGTAGCTCGGCTAGCATTCTTGGGCAGACTCCTACAAGACGCTCCGAGATCCTGAGACAAGAGTAATAGAACCCTTATTACATGTCCACTCATGCGTACAGCAAGCGAAATCAAGCGATGCTCAAGACCAAGGCGCAGAACGCCGGGGGTAGACCGCCACCGCCACCACCGCTGCGGCGTTAGACAGGGAACATGAGAGCCGCTAGAAAAAGACTTGACTCCCGTCCTCTACCGCACATTTGTTTAATTTGTTTTTAAATAGTCTCAATTTGAGTAAGATCATAAATTACAGGCGCGAGACACTTGGGAGATACATTTTAATACTGTTCTTAAAACGTTTTTTGAACTGCAGAACGTTTTTTTTCTCTCCCTTTCGCGAAATGAGTTTTCATTAATTTTGTGTTGGGAAATGGGTATACGTCGGGGAGAACAAAAACGAAGAACTGCGATGAAACGAATTATGAAAAAAAAAAACTTATAACAGTTTTCTTTGCACCTCTCGAGTCAACGGAAGTCGCAGTGCTTGACGTCGGTTTTGGATCTGCTAGCGTCGCCACTGTTTTGGGCTTCGTCGTCCAAACCGCCCCAAACCTACGCACATGTGCAGAGGAATTGCCATCAACACCCGACGTGGCAGAACTAATGAACTAGCGCCGCGCTGCGGAGAAAAAGTGTGTGACGGTCGTGAAACCGACTCGCCATGTCGCCACTTAATTTATTCAAGTTCTAATCAAGGGAAGCAGACGCACGGGACGATTATAGAATAAATGAGTCGCGATGCGTAAGAGCCGCGCTAATAAATGCGTGGCCCATGCGTGCGTGTCAGCGAGATTGTTTCTGTGTCTCGAAGGGACCGGGGGGGAGCGAGGTTAATAATTGAAGTGGTTCTAATTCGTGAAGTTTTTGTGGGCATATATGACAGAACCCACCCAGAAGACGATGTGCCATTGCGTGAAACGGTTTTTGGAAATTAAATTTAGTTTCATGGGCTATTTACATCGTTTCGAAGTCGTTGAAACGGTTTCGGAGACCGTTTAACAAAACGCTCCATTTTAATCGAGTAATTGAAAATAGAATCGAACTCAACTTTTAAATCAGACCACCGTAATTGGTACGCCGTACAAACACGAACTTTTTTCACACAAAGCGTGATTGACCAAATTTTTCCATTCAAATTTTGCCGAGTTGATTTTTCTCTTTTCGGGTAGATTGATTTATTCAACCGTTTCAAAAAGATAAAATCCATCCAGTTGATTTGATTAACCACCATTGTCTCGCGCGAAACATATAAATTATTATCGCAACTAAAATTAATAATATATGATAATTTCGCTATTCAGAGAGCTCAGATCCCCAGCAAACTCCCATATGGTTTTCATATCCCGTGATGAATGATAGGTACTCAAGTATAGTTACGAGCTAACAACATCCTTGTTTCAAATAGTGATCCATTATTCAATGGGTGCGGTAATAAATTACCAGAACTCGGCAAGACACAATGACCAGAGTCTGATTGAGTCGTTCGACCGTTCAGGTAGTTGGTACCCGAAAAGTAATTCGATGTAGTTCAATGTTTAACTTTGTCGCTTTTTCTGTGACGAGTCACTGGCTGTTCTACATCTTCTCTGTAATACACTCACGTAACAAACTAGACGCCGGCAGACAAAACATTCTCAAAGATAAATAGATTCTGAATTCAAATACCTGCTCCAATATTCAGCTTCACGGTAGCATCTTTCCACATGCTTTCAATTTGAATAGATGGGCAACAACATGTCGTTATTTCCCTTGGTAGTCGGTCGATACGTATCGTTTTCTAATTAGGATTGTGGGTTTTTGTAATTAATCGCCCTGACACGATAATTACAAAATTGTACTATTTACTCACGTCGTTACGCGGGCATTAATCTAAAAGACATGCATAATGTCGCCGCGTGATTTAATCGACAGGCAGCTCCACTTTGGTTACGACGCTCGATAATAGGTCGCTGGATGCTGGAAGCTGGAAGGGTTAAAACTAGAAGCCATGCATAGGCAAGCGTGAACCATGCTGCTTTGGAAACGAAATTAAATAGAAGCAAAGAATAACTCTTTAGTGCGTTTTTTTCCAATCTATCTCCGACAATTTGAAAATGAGCCGCATGGTCTTACACATAATTGCAACCTCTGAGAAAATACCGCATCGATTATGTAATTGAAATTTTCTTACAAGATGGCAAACACGATCAAGGTCATGTAACTACAGATGCAAATAATGATAATGGTCGCTTTTCTATGCAGTATTTTTCATCTTCTTTGTGATGAAACGAATTTATGTTGGTGCCAATTCTTCTGGCCAATTTGTGTTAGTTGAGCCGCATCTTGGGTGAGGCAGGACAAGATCAACTCTATGGCACACTTGTCAGTGTCAGCGAAATTCGACTTTACTTCTTAAGCCGAGATTCTCATTTGCCCCCAAAAATGTCTGCACGCGTTGTATTTATTTAGTAAAATTACAATAATTACACACGGAAATCTTTAGCCAGTCATTGTATTAATTGCCATGCGATCTTTGTACAGTGACGAGCTGACAATTTACAGTAGAAATAAGCACAGTGAGAGATGAATACTGTGAGGAGAACGATGGGTAGGGGGGAGATAGAGACCAGAGGAGGGGAGCGAGCGATGGTAATGATTGTAGGATTGTCTCTCTACAACCACCTGTGGATAAACTCACGCACACTTCGAGCGCCCGGGGCGCCAGTTCGCTGTGTGGGCTGGTAGTATGCAACCGTTTCTACACACGCAAAGATAATACAACAAGACACTGCGGGGCCTGCCAATCTTGTTAGCTGATATTATATGGCTGTCCGTATACCTCGGTGGCTTGTTTGAACAGCACCAGTTCAAACAAAGAACGGGCATACCTGGACAGTCAATACTATTGCGTGGTGCAAGCCAGTTATGTGATAGGCGCCAGAAGGGGAGTAAATACAGAAACGGTGAATTGTGATATGAGTGACACTGTGGTCTATCGGAAAGTGGTGTGTCTAGCCAATATGTATGAATGTGTTGTTGATATTTTCAATTTTCAGTACAGTCAAGAGAGATTTTTATTGCATTGTGTTCAGATTCGACTACTGGTTGGGTCATCACTTCGAAATATATCTTCATCAGACTGGAAAAGGTATCTGTTCATTCACAGATCCCGTGCCCGTCAATCTATAATGACAGTCTATAGCTCACAATCCGGATAATCGTGAGATTAAATTTAGGGTGAGCATGTTATTTCTTGGGTGGTACATTTGGGGATACGTTTTAGATCTTCCAGTAATATTTCTCGGCACATTCTCGAAATTCCTCCTATACTCTCGCAAGTCCGAGTGCCCCGAGGGAATGATCCGTATGGAACACGATCATTCAACGTTTGGGAAGTGTATCCAACGCACAACCTATAATTTTATTGGGAAATTATTGATATTTCAAATGCGTAGGGGCTGAATCGTCTCATCGCATGAACGTATCAGAGCTGTACAAACAAAGCTACATGGGTAGCCAAATTCCTCACCAGACGGTTCTACCTTCGGTTCGGCAAACTCCCAGAGGGCAGAGAAGGATCGTGATTTCTTTGGGCCACATTTAATTTAAAAAATAAATGATCTACTGAGCACAATTTTTTTTACCTTTCGCATAAGAACTTGAATGTTATTACAGTAAATGACACCTGAACATCGTTATCGCAAGCAAGGATCTGCCATCTGAAGTATATTTTACTATAAAATCGTTGCTTTTATTTATTCCATTCAATTAATTACGAAGATTCTTTGAATTCCTTTGCTCTTATTCAAGCACCCTTTAGTCATGGTAGCTTAGCGTCGGCATGCTTTGCTTGAGACGAGCATGGAGGGGCTGATCTAATATTACATGCATGGACGCTGGATGTAAGGTAGACTCGGAATCAACATACGATAAACTCTCTCAACACAGCGTTTAGAAGTTCAGAACGTTCGACGAACAATAGGGCATCATACGTCTCTCCAGTTACAACATTTGAAGTGATATTCAAGAAGAACTAACTTCTTGTAACATGGAAGATGGAGGATGATGGGCCCGAAACAGGGGTGACCATTGTCCCAGTGTACCTGTAACGTATAGGCCTTTTAAATGTTGTGCTTGCTTGCAATATATTTTGGCACCCTGTGATGTTTGTTTTGGGAAATCTTTTGCTTGATTCGATGTGTTTTTAATATCAATTATTGAGTTAGTGAGATTTTTTTGACTGTCATTTTGAAGAAACTCAATGATCACCAAAACGTTGGTACCCCAGTTTACGTGCTCGAGCGCCATTTTGATATCTCGGCAAAAATGGGAAGAGTTAAGATGCCACCGACCGCACACAAAGAGGTTTATGGTTCATAATTCTTTAAAGAATCTATCATTTCCGAGTCTATTCCCATTGTTTTATCCCATTGTTATGGCTCAGTAGTAAACTGTATCATTTGGAAGTCCGGAATTCCTAATTCGAGAAAAACACTGAAATATTTTTATCTCACGGTAGTGAAAAGAATTTAACAACGTGTTATTAGAAATTGCTTTTTTTTACCTTATTTAAAAACGTCACGCAAGCGAAGTGACAAATTATTCTTTTGTGGAAGGTACACTCGTGTCTCAATTATTTGGGGGGAAATAACAGGAATCCGCCAAACATTTCAAGACGATAATTACATCAGTGCTATGACTTAATTGTTTTCTAACAAACTGGTGAAAAACTCGACTTTCCAGCATACAATTAATTGGTGTGTAATTGGTGAAAAATGAAAACTTGATGAAGAAATTAAAAAATATAAAAGACAAGAAGATGTTTAATAGTCGAATTAAATGTTTGATACAAAAACATGGTCGTGTACAATTGCTTCACGAACATGCACTCTTTCAGGAAAACTGTTGAGTATTAACATAGAAAAAATTAAGTAGAATTATCCGACCGACCTCCTCGGTATATTATTTTTTAAAACAACCATCAACGGTGAAAATCATCCACTGTCGTCACCCAAGCATAAATCCTTCAAAATCACTTTCCCGATCCTCTTAAAATAGGTCATATCCAAACAGAGCACCCACAATTTTGTTTCTCCCTGTCTGATCTCAATTACCTTGTTGTTCATATCTCCTAGTTCAACATGTAACTATCATGGCATACCTTCCTGCAGCATGCTCGCAGTGTCTCTGTCTAGCTTGCCCGCCAAGCCCTGGCCAGGCCAGCAACAAGGCAAACGATAATTATATAGCCGAGTGCTGCACGGCAAGATCCCGTCCCGTCGGTCGGCGCGGACCGTCCCACCGGCCGGGCTAACCACCGGCATTGCCTAACAACGCGTTCGGACGTTAACAGGGGGCCACAACGTTGACCCACGTCATATCACGCTAGATCACGCCAGATCACGCCAGATCACGCGCACCATCGATTTGAATCGAACACCAAGAGCTTCTTAACCTTAATTGACGGTTTTACGCTAAGCCAGCACGTGCAAGTTACTTTCGCATCGGGGACCTCGAATAATTTATGTACTTGGGGGGTTGGGGTTTTTTTAGGGGTGGTTTACGCTCATGTGGGTGCAAAAGTCGGCTGTCCGGCGAAATGTGATTTGCATAAATTTGAAGAGATCTTTTTTTTTTTCGTCGTGATCCATCAATGCTAAGTCACTGGGAACATGGCACGGGGAAATGTGCGGAACATAACAATTGCGTGGCTTGGAAATGGTTGGTTCACCTGTATATATACTGACCGGACGAGCTAGACAGGCACGGTTGGGACACCCCTGTTACTATGCACGCTAACTTATCATCATCTCCTAGCGATAATTCTATTATTTTAGCAGAAGATGATGTGGAGCTCCCTCCCCCTTCCTCTGTCTATACCCCGATTTATAAAAGTCTCGTCCACGGGGGCTTAGCCATGTTTTCAATGTTTACTTTTACAGCTCTTGCCCCTCTAATTTTAGGTAATGACTGGCAAACCCTTGGTTTGCTTTTTTTATAGTACGAATCCATGTTAAATTTCAAGGTAGAGAATCGGCGTTTCGTAAAGGTACCTTAATAACGTTGAGCAGAAGTAGAGAAAGGTTTTATTCGCAAATTGCGCCCCAGGTAAACAGTGTATTTCTTCTGGGGTTGGTTGGTGGTAGACGACCAGCCCGTGAGTTGCAAGGATGCAATCATTTAGGGGTGCAGTCGTCATTCCTTTTGTTTACTCTGAGAGCTCTAAAAGTAGCGAAATCTTTGAAAGGACCCGTCGCCGAATGCGGGGTGAAACCCGATAGCTGGACGGCTGCAGAGGATTTGTATCGATTCAGTTGGCAAATTGGGCGCATCGGTTTCGATTGGTGGCAATCGGTGACAAATGTTGAGTTTCCTTCCAAGTCTTCGGACTGGTAAAGACCGGTGAGGGACGACTGGAAGCAGTTGGGCTGTCTTCGCTAACTGGAGATGCGCTTTTTGTAATCGAAATTTACTATCGTATCAGGTAACCTGAGCACGAGATTGGTTCACGTACGAGATAATAGTAGGGAATTATTTCACATGGTACTAAATAAAAATCGTTAACTTTTCCTCGTATTTGACTCTCGAGTCTCGATATTTTTTTATTGGGCGCTTTAAAACAATAAATCTTTGGTCCACCCACGGACGATTTTTTTTGTGTTTTTATCTCTAAATCAATGACGAAGAACAAAAGAGATGAATAATATGAAGGTGATTCGGAATTTCTTTTAAACAAACACACTTTTTATGGCGTATTGTACTTGGGGAGAAGAATTCATTAGTGTGATTTATAATAGGGTAGAAAAACACACACACATTCAGTTGGTATTGATGGGCTCAGATATTTACGGTGGAAATTCATTGAAGAGATGAGGCTGATGAGTCAGAACGGGTCTACCTAATAACAGTGATTGAAAACCTTCGTCGAACGCATGCGACGCCCAAAATTCGTGTTAATTTTCGACTTTGGGGTCAGGTTACCGGACGCACCTGATGATATCGCTTAAGTTGCTTTCGTCCCGGTTTCTTAACAAAAAGTTTCTTACTTTTCAATCGACAGAACCGTAAGGCAACTATCTGACATTGTGTTGCCAATTCACGTGGAATTTTTGTTAATATTCATGAAAAAAAAACGATTAAAACCGTGTGTTGCCAGCTGCTTTAAATTGGTACGTTTTTTTTTTCAATTTTTTGTTAACCTACTTGAGTTGAAATCATCATTAAATCAGCGTAATACTTTGTTAGCTATTTAACCGAATCACGAAAAGAGCAGAGTTCGCTCGATAATGGCAGGTTTTGATCATGAAAACCAACTCCCATTGGGCGATAATCATGGTGTTTCATGCTGCACAAGTGAATCATGAAAAATGCTTTATGTTCTTTCGAAGCAAAATGCATCTAGGACAGTCTGATATTTCTAGGTGAAGGGTGCCCAGGATAAAATCAACAGAACTTCCCCAGGAATTTATATTTATATATTTTTTTTTGAAGCGTAATGATCTCAATTTCAGATCTCCTCGTTTTCCAGCGCGAACAGAAAGCGATTAAACTAAAAGTGAAAGTGTCTGTGCGAGCGTTTTCGTTAGGGAAATGGTCTTGACGACCCGGATAGGTCGCTATACGTGCCCCATTGGCTGAGCAGAGTCCGCATCGTGACAATTATGTGACGCTACGGCCGTTCACGTTTGACATCACCACAGCAGCAATCATTTCCAACTTTTAGGACCACTCGGAAAACTGATTTAAAATCTCATTACATTTGGGCGATACGGTCCCGTGCATAGAGCGCGGTAATGCAGCGGCCTGCATGGCGTATGCAACAAAACTGACCAAATTGCGATGCAGTCTCTATGAGATTATGTTGTCGAGTTAAATTGCACTGCAACGAGGAGCCATTTCGTGCACCGCTGCAAGATGCAATCGTGGTGCATGGTTTCATAGGCAGGCTAGAAATTTAGTAAACATTTCTGTAATTAATCTGTACAACACCGTTATCTTTTGTATTTATAGCGAAAGAGTGATCATTTTTGTCTGTTGTGACAATTACTGTCCATAGTTTTGTAGGTTTCTGTTGTTTATACTTTTAAATAATATTGGTTGTTCTATTTTAGTGTCATGTTCACTATTTAACGTATGTTTAATGCAATGATGTTGCAGCAATGCAGATTACTTCAGACCCAATCTTACTTTTACTTATAACCGAAAGAACCTTAAGCGAGTGCCTATACGAATAAACGTTTGAAAGTACGGTTAATTTTTTGGTGCGCCCCGCGGTAATGCATATAGTTCAATGGTTATTACATGAGCAGCGGTGTACTCATTTTCCCCGTACCGAGGAAAAGTATGTAGCCGAGTGAGTTTCATTTAGAGAAAAAAATGTAGATTACAGCTCAACTCTATCCTAGGCAAGAATGGCGACTGAGAAATCTGAATTTGTAGTTAATTTTTCGCGCTTTGCACTCTCGCTCTACATTTGCTAGAAATAATATCTTCATTTGATAAAACTTTGTTTTCTGTTTAATTTGTAAGAATTATGAAAGCACCTACAGAAAATTTTTAATTGAAATACTGTAATTAAAAAACTGAAGTCGATAGAAGCGGTGGCCGGGAAAGAATTTTCCATGCCGATTGAAAACTTGCAAACTTTTTTCCTTTCCATCTTTAATGATTTTCTCCGTTGGAGCTGACACGAAACTTGGATCCTGATGGAAAATGGATGGGCCTATGACATCGATAATTTCGAACTGAAAAGTAATAACTTTTTTTCCCGTCTGCACTTGACTGTTAGAGCAAAGAAGAGTTTCGTTATTAATTAAACAGAATAATGGCGTGGTCGAGGTCGCGGTAAAACCAGCCTGCCTTTTCCTTGTAGCGGCGGACGTTCTCTGATCGTCACGGCCGCCGTACATAATAAATAACAATACATTCTGCAGAAGGTATCGTCTCACAACCCCCTTTGGCGCTCACAACGAGACAGGACGTGTTACCAAAGGAAAACACTCGATTTTCTTTTCTAATCCACTTTCAATCACAAGCGATAATTTTCCAATTTTCCACGAAGTAACAATCTCAAGGAAATCTATCCTTCGGGCGGATATCAATTGAAACTCGTAGCTCTGTTATTGTGAATCACACGAACGTAGTGAGAGCGAACGCAAGCACTCGTGGACACTTCCAGTGGCAGCCCCCAAGCCAGCGAAACAAACTCCTCGACCCAACCCTCATATTTGGTTATGAATAACAAATCAAAGTCTCTTAAACTCGCCACGGAATCACGTTAGAAGTTTCTATAATGTGATATAAATAAATAACCACGATGCGTTGACTAGGTCTATCAAATTTTTCCTAATTCCTCGTGGAATTGCAGTAAACTAAGATTACCACAGACACGGGGTGTGAGATGCACCCCATCCGTTCCCCTAGCCCCTATGTCTCATCTCTCATCTCTCCGTGCATGCCCTCTGTGCTACGATCAACTCTCGGCTGCCAATGAAACGTGTGTCTGATGCGTACAGTCTAGAATCTAACACCCCTCCTACTTCCCCTATACATTTACAGGGGTACTTAAAAAAATGAAAGACATTTAGATGTACTCTAGCAATGTATCCAAGAGCATTGTAACGACATTCTTGCAAGAGCTTTGCACGTCGGGGCTCTGGGCGTCATGAATGTTAACAGTATCATTTGTAAAACAACTATTAATCAGGAATTTAAGTCTTTAATTTAAAGTTATCATTTGTCAGTGTACTAAGCCCCACTGTGATTCTCTCAAGGAACTTAACTCATTCGTTGGCCGGCCTCCCACTTTTATTCCAATCTAGCCCTCATCGAAGGTACGTCCCCAAATATTTGGTTTTTACTCGAGTCACAAAGAACGGAATCTCCTTGAAACTTCAAAATATGCTTCCCTGTTGATCTTAGCACTCGACTTTTGAAGATTTGCCTTTTTTTCGAGCCCCCCACGTCCGTATTGAGCGCGTCCAATATCTTCCCCATGACGCGTTTCTCGCAGTGCCTTCCGCACAACTGGGCAGCCCTGATAAGCCCTCTAACCATAATACAGTTTAAGCCCCCAGAGGGCCATTCTTGAAGCTCTATCGTGTAGAACTTTTTAGCGTATCCATCCCTACCACTAGTCCATGAAAAATGCAATTAACCTAATCAACCTCCCCGGCCCCGTCTCGCGAGCAGAGGCGTTAGTGTGGGTATCCGCAGTGCACTTCGGCAACGGCGGCGGCGGCGGTGGCGGCGGCAAGAGAGATGGCCAGTGCTGGGTGATGAACGGGAGTCCACGCACCCGGCGACGATGAGGTACATTCGTCTCTATCGAAACGCCGCGATATGTCTTGATTCTCGAAGTTAATTCGCCAGCGCCGGCTACTTGCTCGGCCCCGGGTGCAGTGGGCACCACGTTTTATTTTTTGAGCTAAAAGCTTGGTGTTAGGTGGGGGATCTCCCTTGACACCAGGGGTGTCACATCACATGGCAGCCTGAGTGCATTCTTGGGGAATAATGATATGATAATAGAAGCGATGGTTATCTAGACTTTTTTGTTTAGCGTGTCAATCGAAAGTTGGGCGAAAAGCAGCGAAGGTTTTGTGACGTCACCTCCGCACCTTGGAGCCAAAACTTCCTCAATAAAAACACACCCCAGATTGAATAGGAATTTACAATTGTTCTTATGCACAATATAAAAACAACTTTATGATATGATGGCTGCCCTACCTAGACCTACCTGCATCTTTTCGTAAAATCTCACGGTTTTCAAAGACGTTTAACAAGACGGGCAAGAATTTGTTCATCCCTTCACCTTTTAGCAAAATCCAACCCTCCTTTTTATAAAAACCCATATTTACCAATCACGGATTAACGGTTCGCGGAGTGTGAGGGCGGCCGTCGTGGCGGGTGGGAAGGGGGGGGGGGGGGCACGCGCTCCCCATCACGAACTTACCACCAGTATGCAGTATGTGAAACAAGCAGGCACATTATCGGCGGCTATAATTCGATATTATTTTCCCATGGACGCCTATCAATCTTTCTTAAACACTTCTTGATCCGACGGAAGATGAGTGCGCGCATCTAAACTCTGGGCACGTTCTTCTTTCAGTCATCTCGAGGCAGCTCGATGCAAGCCCTGAAGGCAATACTAGTTTATTTATCGATCAAGACTTAATCTCGGACTCGCTTCATGTTTTTAGAAAACAGTTCAATCAGGATTGCGTCGTTCATAAGTCATAGAAAATTGAGGCGATGTTGTCTCGTGGCTACCGCAGTGTTTAGTCAAATTTATTCGCGAGGAAAATTTGTTACGCGAATAAAATGAGACATACATAGTGTAACGCACTTCATTCTAGCCGCACTTCATTCTAGCCTGGCCGCTCGCAATGGATACTTTGCTTTTTTATGCTGCATTTCCTTTTACAAGAAACAATAAAATGAATGTTAAAATGTTATGTGGGTACAAGTTGAGACGGTTTTGTCCGCAATTCCTATATGGGTCCTACACAGACTTTTAAATTGAAAAGTTGATAAGAATTCCTATCTGGCAAACTCATGAAATACGTAAGAAAATAGGTGGAGCATAAACTACCCTTGTCGGCGTAAAACGTTGGTTGTTGGTCAGATCAAGTTTGACAAGGATCACTCGGGTCAAACATAAACCGGAAGGTTCGATTCGACGTGGAGTCATCACTGTCGGAAGCTGGGGTTGCATTATTCACATTTTCTACCAAATTATGTTACCTCGGAACGAATTGGGTCCGAGAAAATGCTTACATACCAACAGCAGTGTAAGGATCTCTAACGTCGATTCCACATCCGATGAAAATGTGATCGAACATGGACACTTTAATTTAGGGCAATCAAGAGTTGGAATAATCTTGAAAGAGATGCTATCTTTGATATAATTAAGCTAGAGGAAGTACTGGGAATCGTATAAATCGCGTGTTATCCAAAGATATCAATTGCTAGTTTATATATTTTTTCTATACAGTTTAATATTGTATCTCTTGGTTAATTACACCAAACTTTAGCTTGAGTTGTATCGTTTTTGAAAAGCAGGTGGACTTCGGAGACTAATAAAATTATAATACCTGTGCAAAAAATAATAATCCCTGAAAATGATTGGGATTGTTATAACGGCGTGGTTGCGATAGAGCTCGCGCGTACCTTGATAATTGAAGCACCAGCGCCACAAAAACTTATGGCGGAATGAATCAACATCGAGCGCCTCATTTTTTTTCGATGCGTTTGTGCTGTTGAAGGGTAAATTGCTACGTTGGAATTAATGAACGGTTATATCAGTCTAGTCCTCACAGTCTGCTGAATAAGAACGCATAATAATACCTGTTTAAGTTAATAATAACTATAGTTATTCGTTAAATAATATCCTAAATAAATATTTGGAAAGTTGAGTGGTTGACGTAATTTGCATGCTGTTTGTTTTAGCAGCACGCGATGGGTGCTATCCCGTAGTCCGACTTGGGGAACGATTTTATTTTCACAATGACAGCGCCATGTTACTTTGGGAAATCTCAGTCCTCGACTGGCAATCCAGCGCTTCCAGGTGGTTTCGCCGTCAGGCTGATTAATAATGGACAGATTTTCTTACAATGTTTTGACAGAAAATGTGAATCGAAACAACCAGGATAGCCTTTGGGCGAATTGTCCGGCGTTTTTTGGACACAGAGTTGACTTTCGATCCTATAGTTCATGGTAGGGCATAACACAGGGCGACATCGATGGGACGTGTAGTTTTCATAGAAACCGCCGCCTTTTTGGCCTAGCGGTGTTTGAAAACGCATCCCATTGTGCCGCTTATATGTTATATCTTGTCATTTTGTGTCGCCTTGTTTGTTAGAACACCTTTTACATCCATGTCGGTGCCGATTGTTGGTGAGAAGGTCCCAAAGGTTGCGACTTTCCGTTTCCCGACAGGATTCTTCAGCCATATTTCTCCGCAGAAACAATTCATTGACAGGAGGGCGAAACTAGAGAAAAAAATTACTCCCTAGTTTTCTTTGGCCGAAATGTATACCTAAATCGTGAAGAGTTTGAAGTAAAATATGACTCGTCGACCTCCTCCCCCTTTGGGCTTTGCTCACAAATGGAGCTAAAGACCACACAAAAAGGTGAGCTTTGTCAGTTTATCTATTCAGTCTGGCTCCGGATTGTGCTCCATTGAAAGTCAACAGGGCTCAGAGGAATTAACGGAAAAATAACTGACCACACCATAAATAAACCTAATTTATTTGATTTATTGCAATGAAATGTACTTTCAAGAATGTCAATTCCCAAAAAAAAAGTTTATCTAATGTATAAATTGTTTGGTGCTACTATGTGTGTCTGGTATTTATTTATTGAATACAACTTTTTATCAGAGGGTTAGTACCAGTACCTGTCTTGCGTGAGACTCGAGTCATGTGAGGAACTTTTCCTATGACGAAATATTTTTGTTATTTTTAATAGAATGCGGTAGAATGACCAAATACCTACATTCAGGAGAAACGGTTTCAATTCTGGTTCATCTTGTGCCACAACTTTGTTCCAACGAATATGCAAAACACAAAAATAGATGAGAAACCCAGCTAGCTGAATTGGGAATGGGCGAAAACAGTCGTAGAAAGTCCAGCCGCGTTCAGTTGAAAGGATTCTGGTATTTTCCCACCAGGGCAATGACATTTTAGAGGACTGCAGAGACGTGTTTTGTTCAATCTATCAATAGGTTATATTGGTGGGTCATATAATATTACGGTGGTGTGGTGGTAGGTGGTAGGTGGTAGGTGGTAGGTGGTAGATGGACTCGTGGAGCACTCGGAGCACGCTCGTAAAACAGGCCAGAATGGGCCCTCGCAATGTGCTGCACTGGAAACGCATAACCCAGTTATGCCCTAGTGCGAGTGGCCAACGCTGAAGTCACCGAAGATGTAGGGGAGAAAAAAGGATAAGCGGAAAACTCTAAATATTAGAAAGTTTCTGTAGTAAGACAATATTTATATTTATCAGTGGTCAGCTGTTTATAATGAATTGAAAAATTGAATCTTTGAGTGACATTGAAGATATGGAACATGTTTTCCACCCAATGATAAAGTGAATTATGATTGGAAATAAATGGCGTTGTTCCTTCCTGGTAGCAGTCACCGAGAAAATCATGTTAAGCGATTTTCAATGGCATTTTTGTTTGCGTTTACAGTTACTCGTCTTTGACTTATTTTCATTGTGTTTAAAGCAGATGCTTTTTGATCTATAAGAAAAGCTTAAATACTCGAGTTTTCGAATCTCTTCAGCTGCAAAATGAAGCAGAAAGCGATCAACTGAGTCCCTCTGGTGGCAGTGAAATGCTTCACAATAATCCTTGTTTCTCCCAAATATTCTTCGGTCAATCACCCTGATCCTGTTGGTCACAGGTGAATGACCAACCCCCAGAATTGTATTGCGGCCCGAATTGGCGTGCACAACACAGTATTGTCACTTTATTACTCTTATCTAAGGGTTAAATTGTTTCATGGTCGATTTCAGCTGGTCTCCACTTTATTTTTCGACATTTTCAAGAATTTGGAAAATGGTAAACTTGTATGCACCATTATTCTTCTAGGTCTTCCTAGCCATGCCTTTCCGCTCACCACATTAAAGCGTAACGACAATAACAATATGGCGGGTTGTATATCTCTTGATTGTGTTGTGCGTCACTCAAGGTGAACGAAGACCAAACCACCTAACGTTCACAGGGAAGAAGGAAGAATTCTAGCCGCAAACTTGAAGAAGAGGAACCATGAGCTCATTGTCCAGAAAACAGAAATCATAACTCATCTCTAGCTGGCACGTAAACGCCATAACCAGCATGGTAGTCAGAAATAAATCATATTAATGACTGTGTATTATGTGAGTGGGTTACTGGAGTGAATTGTACTAAATATCTAAAAACTGAATTCCTTTGGGGAGTCTGTGTGCTGAGAAGCAATACCAGGAGCCATCACGAAGCTGACTTGTGGAGTTGGGAAAAATATTGCTCATACTGAAATGCCTACACTAAGAAAATAAAAATGAGGATCTCACAGAATTTAATCTGCGTGGGCAGACCACCAGAGTGATGTAATTAGATCAGCGAGGTGTGAAATCGACAACAGACACCCTTCTCCATATGTTCATTTATCACCTCATTTTAGATGGTTCTTCTAAGATAATCTTACTTCGCACTGTTTTCAAAATTGAAGGGCATGTCCGCGCGATGACTCTCGTTTGGTGAACCTATAAAGCGTCTCTAAACGTTGACACATGCCCATGAGCTGAAGGCATAGGGTGGAAAGGGGGGGAGGGGGGATTGACGGTCGATCCATTAAGGATGAGCCCAAAGATTCGAAGTCAAGTCAAGCTGGGGTTCAGCTGCCTCCGAATGGCATTGTTGTGGTCGTGAACGAAACCGAGGTCCGTAAAGAAAAGCGCAATAAATATTAGGGTCAGGTGATAGTGGTGAACGCAGCAACATCAAGGCAAGCGATTCCCAGTGTGTTATTGACCTGGTAGAATGGTCTTATTGGGACCATTCATATCAATACGAAGAAAAGGTGTCGCTTGACTCCGGCCGCAACCTACCGCATCTGAGATGCGTTACATTCTGCGTTTATTACAGCCTGGCTCAGAAGTGCGTGCGTGTGGCTGAAATGCTGAAATGGGAGAGATGGGTATCGGTTATTTTAAAATTATTTGCCATCCAGTAAAGATCAAAGATATTTTAGAAATGTCTATTGCTTACCAATCACTAAGGGGCGTCAAAAACCGCCCACTATGAATGCAGGAAAAGTAAAAACTGTAATTTATGAATTGCTATTCTGTCGGTGCTCCTCCCAAAAAAGCGGAACGGAGTTAATGAAATTTATCTGCTGCTTCTATACGATCGGTTCCCGAAAATTACTTATCCAGATAATAATAAAATAAAATTAATATACCAAACTAAACACGCTATTTTTTATTATCTAAATGCACGTGATATCGTATTATGAAATATTATAGTGATAAAGCATAGTAATCGACTTTTTACATCTGTAGTGCACGTTACAGCGTCATGCCATGGATGGCGCATACCTACCCCAACATCTGGTACGTAATAATAACGCGCCTGACCCAGGGGGTTGTAACTTCTCTACCCTATTACAATAAACGGATCTTTGCCGTTTTTCGATGTTTTATTGGAAAAAAGTAGCAACTTGTCATTGCGAGCCAAGTTATATCAGTAAATAGATACATGTTCTATTGTACAATATCGGATGCGCCGTGTCTGGCCTGGTCACAGATGGCACATAAATTTCCTCTTGACGTGCCCGACCGCACCGTGGAAATGTCCACAAACTTGTTACGCGAGATTCTTTCTCGTATTATTCTTAGGTGTGTGTTACCATTCATGAATCTTCCGAATGTGATATATACCTTTAAGCGTTTGAAAAGCCAAGGTTCGTAGGTGTCCACACGAACCTCCCAGAATCGAGAATGGCCAATGGATGGGTGGCAACAAAATGCAATACAAACTCGCAGAGATGTTGTGTTCACCGTGGGACATACGAGTGTCGATAGTGGACATAGAGCACGAGCCAATGTCTCTTGTATCCGTTGTAGAATAGTACAATAGTGCAATACTGCACGCGACCGTGTTGAAAATATACCAAATATTACAAGCGAATGTCGATGAAATCTCAAAATGATTGATTAGTGGGGTTTAATGTCGCACTGTTTTGACAACGGGCCACGTGGCGCTGGTCTAATAAAGTAAGTTTCAACATTTGAAATCTCAAAATCGTGTTTTTGGGTGGCTTTTGCAGTGCAGCGATTCATTGGATTACTTGAAAATTTTTTTGAGGTGTGCAGACTACAATTTTACAGCTTAGTCTATTACAAAAGAATTCACAGTTCTGATTACAAGGCCAATGTAAAAATTGTTATATTTGGATTGCACGTTCAGATGAGAAATGTTACACCCTATTAAAATTCAATAAGCGCCCCAATAAACAACTAAGGAACAGTAAGTTTTGAATTGCAAGATATTACAGGAAAGTGTTGTGGTTGTTTAGTTGGACACCCTGAACCAAGGTGTGAAAAGTCACAGACAACTGTTACGACACCTCCCGTCAAAGCATGACTGGGACAAAGACTGTTGTGACCTACACAAGAAGAAGAAGCAGACTAAATGGAAGAAATTGGTGCTGACCGAAAATGTGATCTAAAAAGCTCGTTTGTGCTCGAAGCCACGACAGAATATTGAAGTGATTCCGGGAGGAAAACTTGGATTACAAATTTGAGTTTGTGGATACTAAAACATACTAAAATATGTCGCTTATGTCGTCTACTACTTGGAACGTGTTAAAGACGCACTGTTTTGACAGAGAGCCCTGTTGCTCTGGCCTTATGGCTGAATTATTGAATGGATGACGATGAGGATGATGATGAACCTAGCCGGGCCTAGTCTAGAAGAGAGGAAGGTTAACCCGGTACCGGTACAACTTGAACAAGAAGATTCTTCCACAAATCCATACCGTCGATAGGTTGATTAGCAAGGCGAATCAAGTTGCAACTAACTTACATCCCTCTAGCCTCTCTCGCGAACAGAAATGGTCTTGTGTATGATGGTCACCGATCGAATACACCCAGAACAGTGTTGCTCAACTTTGGTGATCTCACTACAACCGGTGTTTCCAACACGCCAAACCTTTCGATAGGAACTTGCCATGTGGCGGAAAAAGAGTCAGCTCACACTCCACTTGCTGATGCATGTGTAATCTTATCCGTTCAAAGGTTTCAATCTCAACCACAGCCGATTGCAATGCCTGGGAAATTGTATACACAAGAATAATATCAAGGTACAATCTGGTTCCGTCGAAATCGACTTTGCACTCATTTTCTATCAGGACGAACAATTTTCAATTTAATTTTCTCAAAATGCATGAGTTCGATTGCAACATAGGGCGATATTTTACGATAACGCTGCACTTTACGTTCTTTGATTGGCCAATTGGGAAAATTCTGTCTGCGAAATCGCGGAAACTTATTAGAACCCAATGATGCTCGACAAATGAGAAAATACAGGTTTTAAAGAGCACTTGTGCTTTAACCGGTGCCCATTCATCAGTTGCCCTCATTTCTCCAAAAATTAAAGTAAAACTTGAAGTTGCGAGCGAATTCGACCGCGCATTTTAATCTACATGTTCCATGCTGTCCGATCTTGACCTAAGCTTCATTGAAAGGCAATAACAAGCAAGCAAGACAGGATTCGAATGCCGCAGCTTAAATAACAAGCTCGAGATGCTTAATAGAGCATGCAGATTAATGATATCAATCCATCGAACAGTAGGCAAGGCATTGAAAATCAAAACTAACATCAATTACAATTCCATATCAAGTAGAAAAGAAGCGGAACATCCATCCATAAGCATAACTTGAATGATTGATCGATGCACTAGCGAGTATTGAATGCATCGGACAAAACGCAAATCCAACCATCCTTTTCGCATCTTAGCATAGGTAAAGGCAGGGCACCGTAACAGCATGTGTTCCTATTTAAGCACTAGTGGGTGATCAACCGATCGGAGCTCGACTCCAAGTAGATTCAAGACGCTGCATGGGACCAAACACCCTAACAAAGAATCGGGATGCGCCGGCGATCGCTGCTCTCCGAGAATTACACCTTGCTGGGCGACGGGGGGTCTTGAGATGGTCAGACAGGCGGACCGAAAGCACTGGGCTTACAGCCTTGCAGCGGCCAAGTCACAACACTTCAAATTGGCATGCCGCGGGTCACAATGGAAGGCCGAAAATTAGTATCGGATGTATACTTCATCTTGAAAATATTTTCGGTCGCGATCTAAAGTCGAGAGACAGCGCCGCGCTATGGGTGTTTTCGAACACGTGTACGTGTCAGTTCTCCGAGACGTCGCTACGCGCGGGTTTCGTTAGTGATGATAAATTCTTGAATTAATAAAATGAATTTTTGGCTCGATCACAAAACAATGTGTTTATAATAGTGGCGTAATTTACGGCAATTGAGCATGTGGGTGTGACGATAGTGCCCCACCGGAAATTGACTATGCAAATTTCAAAGAAATAAGTCCTCCACTTATTTTAATAGAGCGTGATTATATTGATTCATCATTAATCATCAAGTAAAATAAGTAATGAATGCAATAACACTGAGAAATTGAGATGATGGCTTCAATTCTGTTCGCCTACCTTGATATCAAAATTTAGACTGTACGATGGTGAATCAAGTCTGTTGAGCCGAGGGAACTCTAACAATGCATGGATATATCAAAATATGAGATACCTATTCGGCTTGACTTTTGCTTGTCTCTCTTTCTGTCCGCTCTTCTCGCTCTGCATGGTGAACTGGTCTCGAGGACCCCCTTCTAGGACATCACCGTGTAATCCCCAGTTCCTGCGATGTCACTGGACCACGATTTACAACCGTCGGATGATCGATGAGTTCAGACCGCATAAGAGGATGATTGAACCGAACTACAAGATCCCTGGTGATAGCGAATAACAAGCCGATCGCTGGTCACCCACGGACCTCGGCGTCGGGCGTTTTGCCCATCTTCGTGCTTCGCTAGGGTCGTGTTCTGCCGTCACAGCCGGCGCCGTGGAAAGCGAAAAGCAACGCTTTGGCGTCGAACATTTGAATAATCACGCGTTCTATTATTATGAGCTGTAGTAGGTTCTGCTTTGCTGGACATTCCTAGCTTGTGGACATGAAATGCAGAAGAATTGATCTTGGTTCATGCGCAGTTTTGTAGAGGGCAGCAGCAAGTTTAATCGGTCGACAAAGGGTACACGAAGTCGGTGACTGCATCATGACACAGAGCTCGCAGTGTCGATTTTTTGCAATCGAGCAACAGCTGGGATAGTTCTGCTACAACAGGGAACGACCTTTCATTTGTATACATATCCCTTCTCTTTAACAAAGCAGAAGTCTTAGGAACTAGAATATTTCGAATGTTTTTGTTTTTGAAAAAATCAAATATGTGCGTAGGATTTCTGGGAGTACTTTCGTTGCCAAAAATGACACATAATTACTGAAAATACCAATAATAATATTGCAGAACGACCAATAAGAGAATTAGGGCGTACTTTGGGCGTTGAATCCCTCAATGAACTTGACGAACAATGTGGGCATTTATCCTTCTATGTCCATTGGTTGGAGCGCGTGTACACTTCACCAAAGAAGAAAATGACTCCTATAAAATATCATGATCTATCATAAAGCACGTAGGTGGGTATTACGACGCCGGTCATTGTTGGTAATAGTCGGGTTGAATCGGTCATTGTACAAGCTTTGGCAGGGTTGACAGTTGTGAGTACGACCACTTGAGTATAGGAGGGCTGAATGTTTACTCACTCGCAAGGCACATGTCAAAGAGTTACGAGCGTGGAAATATTCATTATTTGACGTGAACTGAATGAACTTATGTGGGATGATTGATTGCAGCTGGCTTGGCAATGGAAGAGCACAGATTCGTTTAATTATCTACATTTTATTTTGGTATTATGCAGCTGTATTGTTTGTGTCATTTGTCATACAAGTTTTGTCATGCTATTAGTCACTGGGATGAAAATCTGTTGACCTTATTTCCCGACTGTTTGAAGTCATCTAGCCAATTGGAAAAATTATTGTTGATTGCGATAACGATTAATTAAAACGTTGATATCTGCATGTAACCTTTGTGTAAGCATCCAACTATTCACCATAACTTCCAATTATAATGGTGATTAATGGTAAAAATTGTTTAATTAGAAGCTTCATAGCGAAAGGGTTGATGTAATATTGCAAAGCAAACCTCAAAAGTTGCATCCCATGAACGTATTTGATTCTTGCCTGCAGGTACACGATTGCAGTTGCCCTATAAACGCGCGCATTTTCATACAACCATGCAGGAGCAAATCACAAGTTTCAGCGACACGAAATACTCTCATAAAATCCACGCCCAGCTCAACGGAGTCACAACAAAAATGTGTGGCAATCGTGAATTATTTTAGACAGTTCTGTGGCGTGGAAGTGCTACATCTGGATCACAAATTGGTTCGGCCGTCAGTCATTAATATCCGAGTTCCCCCCCTTAACTCGCGACATATCACTAATTAAGGGTATGTGGAGCACATCCCTGGGCCACGGTGCATCTGCCCATTCTGCATGCATAGTTTACAATATAAACGATCTATTTGGACGACAGAAATGTGCAATTAGTTCCCTCGGCAAATTGTGGCTACAAATTTGCCTGTCCAGTTTCCTGTTCCTGTGTCGACAGGAAACAAATTGATTGGTGCTAAGATTCCAGGTATGAGGTGATATTGAAGCTTTATACGCCTCTAAGTTTTGATTACTGGACTTCAAGTTTTGAGACACTAGAGGGTTTGGGCGCGCCCATGATTTACGTGTATGAATTGGGTTCGAACGCGCCATTTTTGAGTACCATCATAAAACAGGACGCAAGCAATATCGGCGCTGTTTTTATGAAATTTTGACACCTCCTGTTATAGCTCAAGTCGTCAATTTTTTAAATCTCCCAATTTTTTAGCTCCATACTGGGAGTTGCAAGGCACCTATGGCAGTTAGCTGTTCTCCCAAAGAGGTTATTTCGAAGGTAACTATTTAGCGTTTTATAGTTTCGGCTGTCCATGTGGGTGCCCATTCGAATGAGAAAAAATAAAATGAAACATAAATTTATGGTGAGGCAGGTGATAAAATAGCTACGAATGGAGTCTTTGCCTACTGTTAATGCCGAAGACGGTTGAAAAAACATTTTCAAAATGAAATACTTGACAAAACACATTATTTTTCTTGTTTTATATTCAAGTGCTATCAATTGTCTCACGTTATAATCAAAAAATGCCTGTCTAGCTTTTTTTCAGCCATTTTCTAAAAACATACATTAACACATCAGATCCCATGCTCGTTAATTATGCATATTGTTTGAAAACAATTAAAAACAAGGAAACTGTATGTTAGCTCAGCTATAAGAGTAAGTGGCTTCGGCTTCTCAGTTCCCCAAGTTTTAACCAAAATAACGGAGGACTTGTTTTACGCAACCGAGGGGTTTCCTCCTCCTCTCAAGGAGGCAAGGCAAAGATTACTGCACATCCTTCGGCATCCTCTTCTTAGCAGCATCCGTAACGGGCAGTTCTTCGTGGCGGGTCGAACCATCCTGCCCGGGCGTCTCGGCAACCTCGTGAGAACGCACGAAATTGATTTAATTAATTCCGCCCCATAGTTCAGATTTATATTTTAATATTTGGAAAAAGCGAGAACGCTCAAAAGTTTTCCCATGAATATTTTTGCCATATTTGGTGTGAATATCAAAACCATCAAAAGGTTTGTTCCTGTAAAACTATTTTCTTTAATCGAATAACCCAAACGCAGTGCAAACTTTGGGTAAACCCCTGTCGATTTGCAAGCAAAAATAAGGTAGCTATCTTGACTTGCAATTTCATCTGTCGAAACTAAAAGAAGAAAAGGGTTTTTTGCAACTGTCATTCTCTCCAAGAGGCAAATCCTCTCGACATGATTATGTTATGTTAATTTCATTGGACACATGGCGATTATGATCGGATGGAAAGAAACACTTCTGTCAATCCTCTGTCTCTCGTCTCTTACTCGTTCAGCTGGGAGCCCAATCGCTGGACCTAAATCAATCCTGTATCTTGACACAATAAAAATGATAATAACTTGGCTCTGCCCATTGCAACGAGCAGGTTTCATGTTGACAACATCTCGAAATATGAGGCTGCCTTGCCATTCTTAAATCAAGAATGCAAATGTTTGAATGCTTGAAGAGGTATCATAATATTACCACCTATCTACCCCACATAACCTATAATATAGTTGACAAATTCCCAACATTTTGCGTTGTATTATACTATGATTTGTGATGACGGCATGAGCGTGAACAAATATAGTGTTCTGTTCTTGATTTTTAAAGTCGATTTAAATAAAAGAAAATAATTTATATTCTCACATACCTGGGTAATATTATCAAGATCTTGGTATGCTATACGCAACGCAGACTTGGTTATGGAGGTTTCTTTGCAGACGACAAGCACGCAACTGTAGCTGGAGTCAAAACCTTACTCTGCAAGCATTAACTATAAACTAAAAACTTGGACTTAGTATAACATATCCTATTTTAATATTATATAAACTATTTTTAGAGAATAGTGCACGACATTTTTACTTTTATTAGGTCAGATATCAAAATATGGTTGACATGCCGTCTTCAGTGTTTTGTCCATTAACATTTTGAAATCATAAATATTTTACGCGTTGTTTAAAATATATATATCATGCAGTGCATTCATAATGTTGCACCGCATACACTTTTTTGTATCCGTTTCCATGCAGTTTTCAGGAGTAATATTGCTATGCACTCGGTAATTTACATTCAAACTTGTTGTTTTGCAACGCGTTTGAATTTTCTTCACCTTATCTACTTAAACTGTGCCATTTTTACTGTAGGGAAACATCTACTGAATTTATAGACTAATATTGTGCAATGAATGATCACTCTAAAATAATTTCATTCACTGACCCGCGAATTCAGAAAGCAAGAATTTAGAACTCCTTGCGCTTAGACAGACAGATGTTCAGCACCGTACCAAAAGATGCCTACCTTGCAGGAAAAGCTGCACCATGGAAAGTGAATTGCTACTCTATCTGTCGTCAAAAGACGAAGCTCTGGTGTCTCTCTCCGGTCCAACGGTGGTCGTTCAAAAGACTCTGAAACCATCAAACAGAAACATAAATAGCCTTTTGAAGACGTCTGCTCACGATTCTAATGTATTGCCACAGAGCTAAAGTAATCATCATACCCCATTGTCTGATATTCTCTTTGACCAAAGGTTCTACCGTTCCCAAATTATACGTTTGATCAAATTGCTTCTCGACAGGCTAGTAAAAATACCACGTGTGTTTTATTTCGATTCCAGGAGACTCTTTGGGGACCAAAGGTGACCCTCCTGTTCGGTACTCGCATGTGTTTGCGAAGGCACGACGCGTCGCGACGCCGAGTTTTGGCAATGGGCGTCGCATAAAGTGACGCTGACTTATCTACAAACCACGAAAACCACGGAACTCTAAACAGCGCGGCTGTAAACAAGAAACAAAACAAGCTACGTGTTAAATTCATTAGCTTGTATTTAAACGGGATGATTTTCTAAACAGAACTGTCACGAGTTTCTAAATATCTTGAAGATACAAGCTAATGCCTTTTGGCAACGGAGCAACAACATAAATAGAGTGACACAACAATTCAGTGTGAAAAATATGCAAATTTACATGCAGTTGTAAAATAGTTCTCAGGGGATGTAAACTTCTCCCTCTAGTCGCCCTAACACAAATTGCCTATTCATCAATTTTTATATTGGATTCTTTTATGCCCACTGAAGCGGCAATCACATCAGTTTCTGGCTAACGAGAATTTACCAAAGTTAGCTCTGATTTAGTTTTCTTGATAAACTAAATAGGATCAATTGAATTATTCCACAAATTCTAGGGAACACCTTCTGTTCACTTTCTGTGATCGTCAGGCGTGTTCTGTCGGATTTAATGGCATGGTACAACCTCAACCCTATGTCATTTCTGACAAGGTAGGTATTATCAAATTCTGCCCAGAGTTATGAAATGCATTCGACGTCAACCGGTCTCGGTCAAAGGGGTAGTATGAAATGAAACTAGAGCAGCTGCCATCTGAATAGAGATAATCCTTTTAGCCCTACCTCAACCGAAAACAAAGTGACCCCGTCTTGCAAACTAAGTTGACATACGCTTAATTGTAAGCGCTCTTCGTCCAGTGCATGTAATGTCACTCTGGTCACTTGATATTTTCATTATTTATATTGAGCTTTTCGTATACCAGGCTACTCCGTGTATGCTTAGGTATACAGTGAGGTATTTGCATTGAGCCAGGAGACCATGACGAATAGGCCAACACTTGCACTGGGGTACTGCGATATTTCACCCTCTGCTGAGTGAAATCAGCACTCGAGCCCAAACATGGCTTTCGTTTGGATAACAGACATGGAAACAACCCATTTCCTTGGTGTGCATGCCAACGCTTACGTGAACCAACGCTTACGTGAACCAACGCTTAAATTTAAGTCCTTATTTAGTGGAGACCCGTCACCCACCATACTGCACATGTCCTATACGTGTTAGTGTACAGACTTTCAGACTGGGCAGATTTAATTATTTTAGAAATAATGAAACAAAAATGACTATGGGTCAGATCCACAAAGCAGGGTGTAAGAGTAACCCCCATTCATTTGGAGGTTAAGTTGTTTCTTGTTATCACCATGGTAACGACCCTTGATAATCTGAAATCACCATCTGTGGTTGGCTGATCATCTTTAAAATTCGAGGCTAAATTTAAACTCTGCTTCCTGGATCCGGCTCCATGTTATAATTACGCTTGTTGCATAGCTTATAAGAAGATAAACGAAGAATAATGGTTGAAAATTGACCCAAGCAGACTCATGACCCAGAAGACCACAACTCTTGTGGTATCTTTTATAAGCATGACATTTTTAAAAGTACAATTTTGAGACCGTCCATACCATACCCATATAGACTGGTCAACTGTAGTTTCGTAAACTTGTCTGAAAATCATAAAAAATAATTAAGAACGGCAAGATCGATAGCGACATGGCCGCTGAGCACATAACACTGCACGAGTGGATTTATTTAATGTACAAGTTGAAATGAAAATGTCACCGCGGCAATTCCCGACACGAGAACAGTCGAGTCGGAGCTGTGCGAAAAGTGTTTCGCTGATTTACGGGCCGGAAGGCCACCCCGTTGAGACGAAAGATACGATTATAGAATATTATTTTGAACTTTAAAAGTCCCGTCCACGTGGGGGGTTAAGTAAATCTGGCACGGAAATCTACTATCAAGGATGCAATTCACTAGCCGGCCTGCCAACCTAAATAGAGAGGCATGAAGGTCTAGAACCCGGAGAACATTAAACTGGTGGAGATTTGGATTGTGTGCTTGCATGCTCATTTCATATGAAGAGAAATGATTGGCATTTGCATTCCAGTAGCTGCATTTTAATTTCATTTTAAGGCATACCAGGCAAGTGTAGGTAATCAAAACATTTTACTAAATCAGTTTTATGTCTAAAATGTCCACAAGAGTTTGACGTTCAGGGCGAATCAGCATTGCGTTATGAACTGAATCGATAGTGCAAATGCACATGTATATATGTATGTGTTCAGACGTTAAAGTTTTAAAGAAAAATAAGTTCGGTCACTCAAATCAGAAAATCCGATATGAAAATTATGACCTGTCACCTTGTTCCAGGAAAAGCATGCCCCGTGTGACTTTGAATCACACGAATCGGCCGGGGTATGAGTGGCCGGTAATGAGATAAAAAGCGATATGTAATTATCTATTTGTTTGGATATCAGTGGAGATACCCAGAAACATTGCCCTCATGATGGCAGCCGACGACATGGACAGTGCATTAAGGGACGCGCTGCTAGGGGAGTGTCATGTAAACCGTTCTGACGTACTGCTCCTCAAAACTGATTTGCGTTCACTTTTGATTATTGCGTGTTACGGTTTAACTTGCCCGTGAGCTGCGAAATCCAAATCGGTGGAGAACTGGTAAATCGTGCTGAAGGTAAGAAATCATGTCTATGTGGTGTGTGTGTGCTTTTCACCCTTGTATCGCGTTTCACTAACCCAAATAATGTTGTTAAACGGTATTGAAAGAACGTAACGTGATAAACCCAAACGATAAAGAGTTTTGCTAAGAAAATTCGTATTTTTAGATGATGTAAGTTGAACAGGCTTGAAATTTAGGCAGTGTTATTTTCGGCAATTTTGGACCAACGAACGGTGTCTGAAACCATTTTCGAAACTGCTGGTCGCTCGGCTTGACTATCCGTTAATATTAACGCTCAATAAATAGCTGACTATTTTTTCTGAATTGCTCAGTGGTCAGAAGTTTAATATAAGATGGATTGGCTTCTGATGCCTTCCAGCTATTTAAAATAATAAAGATTAGAAGATTAAATTAAATAGCAACTTCAAAATAATATGGCCATCAAAGGCGCTTTCGAGATCTTCGCATTCCTTATTTCAATTTGTTTCTCTCTGTAAATCCTCTCAAAGTGATGGAAGTTTTTTTTTATAATCAGATCATAGATCCGTTTCACACTAAAAATTTTAATAAAAAATGCATTATTTTTTATTTTAGTTATTACTTTTATTTTTATTATAATTGCACACTTTGCAATAGAATAATCGTATTCATTTAGACGCGCCCACCGTATCATCAAGCTATCAAACTAAAAGGACTCCATCGCACATGAAACCCCCCCTCGAGTGTTACCTATACCCGCCGTGATAGTCAAATGACTGTTGGTTTTGCACCCCCGGCCGTGCGTACATTGCGGGTGTGCGTGTGACATTCGACGACAAACGCATCGCGTGAGTCGCCCGTTTATTCCGTGCCTTAATTTGAATGCAGCCCACGGACCGACTGATAGATAGGTTTGCGATAATAGCTCGTGCCAATTCATGACACGGCTCGTGGTCGATCGCCGTCGACTCCATTGCACCCGTTCAGCGCCCCGTGGACGCGTGAGGGGGCGAAAATTGACACAATTTATGAGATTTGTTTTGTTTAACTCCGCGGTAAAATGAGGGTTAAAAAAAGTTTCGACATGCATTGCACGTAGCTGTGTGAGTGACCGAATAGGTACTGGATAGTTGACGTTTTGAGAATCCTCTAAATGTCAGTCGGTATTGAACGAAGATTTCCCAAGTTCATTTCCGGCTCTGCGTGCAATTGATATTGCTGTAAACAAAACATTAATCTCATTATCGGGCACCTATCAAGCTTTAGTAAGAACCATGGCCATGGAAATCGATAGATTTGGACACAGATCGACTGATACTATTTTAATGGGCCTATCTCTTGGCAATAGAAGTCATTAGACCATCTGGCATCGAAGCATATTGATGGTTCCTGAGATATGGGAGATGCTGATAAAAGAGACCTTCATTCCATGGCCCGGGAAATGTATTAAAGACAATGTTTGCAGTTTGCACAAAATCCAATTTCTCCTGAAATGCGAATAAATCGACGGTATCGGAATTGTATGATTTGGTGCGACTACTGTTAAGTTATTGTAAATTAAAATAATTGTCGACTGTAGTGATTGGGCAAACAAAACTACTCGTCGTGCAAGAGTCGATGCTCTGTTGGCTGCATTTGACCGCATGGCTGCGGGATCAATCGCAGATTCCGACGCTTCGCTGAGTCAGCTGCTCACTCTAATGGCTTGAGTTTGGGAATCAGTTTCCGCGCTCGGGTTCGATTCCCAATTATGCACCTGAGTTTCCGTTTCATATCTGCTGGCTCCGTGCTCAGACTGCCAATAACTTCCGTGGATCGGGAAAATCGACTCATGGATACGTCGACGTCCGATTCTGCTTCTGCTGCATCATGCAACTTTTCCCGCATGTCTACAGTTATAAATCTAACAACATATCCTTCGGTTTTGAGACCCTGTAGGGAACATTTTCCTGCATTGACGATGTCCGCGTAGATGTGTGCGTCGTTGCAAATAAGATTTTCCGGTGCAGATCTTATTTTCAAAGTCAACAGTCATAAAAGTTGCAATGTAAACGGGATTCAACCGCTGAACTGAATAACTATTTCAGCAATTGTCATATTGCATTTTACAAGTGCAGTAATATAGACTACAACACTCGTATGCACTTCTATTTATCTCTGTATTATTCTAGTTATGCAACGTAACTGTGATGCAGATCGGGCACTCGAAGTACTAAGGCGCCCTCGAAGCAGAAAAGCGTAATCCTCGCGGACCTCTATTGAGTCCGGCCGGCTGTTTGGCCAGCGAGGAACGCATGGGTTGGTTCGCACAAAACACTCCCGGCTGACAAAAGACTGGACCGCTTCGTAACGTTTAATCAGGCTGCAAAATAGCAAGCCAGTGCTCGTGCAGAATGAGTGCATTGCCGTCATTGCACTGGGATTAGAGTCGGGTGAATTCAAACCGAGTGACCTATTATGCAACGGCTAATTTATGCGATCGATTGACTTAATTAAATTAATATACTCGTATGGAAATAAGGGCGCAGTATCAAGAATGAGAAAGGGAACGTAAAAATATACACAACTATTCACTCAAAAATAAAATTTTACTACTTACACTCAAAAAAGAGTTTTCTTTTGGAGATACAGAATATAGAAACTTCTCCATACACGATCGCTTACTGAACGAAACAGCGCTTTTCAAATAATAATAAAACCTAATTGAAGTGAAGTGAATGCCATTGTGATCACAGTACTTGCATGGATTTGCCTACTCTTTGAATCGGATTTAAATAATAAAACATTCAAGTAGAGCCAGCTTGAATCAGCTTTGTGTGGACTCGGTCCCCAGTGTCCACTTCCCTTCTTCACCATACTTTAGCTTATTATTTGTACAACAAGGAGGACTCTTTCCATTTGACATGATTGGATTGCATTGAATATTGGATGCTGCCCGAGAGGAACTCTTCTAGCAGTGCTCTAAACAACTGACCTATGCACGTAGAATTGTAAATATCTTCAGAATTATTCCAAAATTAATTTAATTTGAACTTGGTATACCTATGCGGAAAAATCTGCTCGTTTTGCATATTTCCGATATTAGTGTATTGCGTCAAAATTAAGATTGTATCCCGTTACGCTCACGTATGCACTGTAATTCAGATTATATTTTCAGTTGGTTGTACTCTGCCGCAAACTCCGAACATGCCTTGCCATAAGGGGATGCTGATTATAATAAAAGAGATAACGTTTCATAAAAATGATTGTCCAAATGTGGGCTCCAATGATGTACTGCCTCCCCACATGAACTGGTTCTACAGTGTAGTGACATAAATACACTGCAACCCCTCATTTGATTAGCATTTAAACCTTCCTATTCACAACTATGTCCCATTGTACCGTTGTGGTAGGCCCTGCTGCTTAAGTCCAGGGGTGAACAATTTGACAATCCCAGTTATGAAAACGCAAAGTAATGCGTTTGCAACAAGGAACCCCTGTTTTGAAAACGCAATCACGTTTAGTGCCTGACGAAATTTAGACGGTAGTTCAATTTCTTGAAAGTAATCGATTTCAAAATATAGAAGCCCATAAAAATGCATTCCCACTTCTTAAACATCTTATTCTATTGTTCCGTAAAATATTTGGCCAGCCCCCCGCCTTGGACACACATAAATGGAGCATGTCCCCCCCTGTTTAACTAGGGGGTAGTATAGCTATCCCCAAATATGTCATCCTTGCCAGTAGCTATCGTGATACCATGGCTGGGGATTATTCCCGCGATTCAAAATGTAAACACAGCCGCCATTGGCTTCACAAAACAAACCCCAAATCCGTTCACTTGAACGAAAATGAAAATTTAAGTCGAATTTGAATTTCTATTGCTTGGTAAAATAACAGTTTATCGCAACTATAAGCTTTCCTAGGGTGTGTAGAGCTTGGAGTGTCTGTTCGCAGCCGACATGGAAAAGTGACTAATAATAAAACCACTAACTGGGTTCGTTTCTATAGTCAAAATGCTCGGGGTTCTTAAGATTATAAAAGACAATTTATTCATCTAATATTTGTTTAGAAACTTTGACAAACTAAATGATAAGGTCAGTAGCGACTGCATAAGCAGAAATCGTGTAAAAATCAAATTATGGGGAGGAAACGTGAAAACTGTAAGCACAGGTATTGCAGTGCAGGTATTTCTCGCGCGGTGCACGTGTTTTCACTCTAGCACTCACTTTTTCCAATTAGGGCGCGCCGCTCCTTTATCTATCTCCGTTTAATTTTCCCCCCGCATCCAATATTTGAAAGACAACGCAGCGTTTCACCAGCACCACACTTACCATATCACGTGCCAGCGAATGAGCTTAAGTATTGTTATTATTATTAAGAAAAGCTCTTTTCCACTCACGCTTATCACGCCGTGAGAATCGCATACGTAAATTTTCAGCTGATTCAACAGCGAGCACGCAAGTTTTCCGTCGGCTAACTTTTTCCTGCGCCATAATCACATCATGCCTATTAAGAAAATAGGCGGCCCGCACCCCGGGCCGCACCCCGGCCCGCACCCCGGGCCGCACACCGGGCCGCACCCCGGGCCGCACACCGGGCCGCACCCCGGGCCGCACACCGGGCCGCACCCCGGGCCGCACCCCGGGCCGCACACCGGGCCGCACCCCGGCCCGCACCCCGGGCCGCACCCCGGCCCGCACCCCGGGCCGCACACCGGGCCGCACCCCGGGCCGCACACCGGGCCGCACCCCGGGCCGCACCCCGGGCCGCACACCGGGCCGCACCCCGGGCCGCACCCCGGGCCGCACACCGGGCCGCACCCCGGGCCGCACCCCGGGCCGCACACCGGGCCGCACCCCGGCCCGCACCCCGGGCCGCACCCCGGCCCGCACCCCGGGCCGCACACCGGGCCGCACCCCGGGCCGCACACCGGGCCGCAACCCGGGCCGCACCCCGGGACGCACACCGGGCCGCACCCCGGGCCGCACCCCGGGCCGCACACCGGGCCGCACCCCGGGCCGCACCCCGGGCCGCACCCCGGGCCGCACACCGGGCCGCACCCCGGGCCGCACCCCGGGCCGCACCCCGGGCCGCACACCGGGCCGCACCCCGGGCCGCACACCGGGCCGCACCCCGGGCCGCACCCCGGGCCGCACCCCGGGCCGCACACCGGGCCGCACCCCGGGCCGCACACCGGCCCGCACCCCGGGCCGCACACCGGGCCGCACCCCGGGCCGCACACCGGGCCGCACACCGGGCCGCACCCCGGGCCGCACCCCGGGCCGCACCCCGGGCCGCACCCCGGGCCGCACCCCGGGCCGCACCCCGGGCCGCACACCGGGCCGCACACCGGGCCGCACCCCGGGCCGCACCCCGGGCCGCACACCGGGCCGCACACCGGGCCGCACCCCGGGCCGCACCCCGGGCCGCACCCCGGGCCGCACACCGGGCCGCACCCCGGGCCGCACACCGGGCCGCACCCCGGCCCGCACCCCGGGCCGCACACCGGGCCGCACACCGGGCCGCACACCGGGCCGCACACCGGGCCGCACCCCGGGCCGCACCCCGGGCCGCACCCCGGCCTGCACCCCGGGCCGCACCCCGGGCCGCACACCGGGCCGCACCCCGGGCCGCACCCCGGGCCGCACCCCGGGCCGCACACCGGGCCGCACCCCGGGCCGCACACCGGGCCGCACCCCGGGCCGCACCCCGGGCCGCACCCCGGGCCGCACACCGGGCCGCACCCCGGGCCGCACACCGGCCCGCACCCCGGGCCGCACACCGGGCCGCACCCCGGGCCGCACACCGGGCCGCACACCGGGCCGCACCCCGGGCCGCACCCCGGGCCGCACCCCGGGCCGCACCCCGGGCCGCACCCCGGGCCGCACCCCGGGCCGCACACCGGGCCGCACACCGGGCCGCACCCCGGGCCGCACCCCGGGCCGCACACCGGGCCGCACACCGGGCCGCACCCCGGGCCGCACCCCGGGCCGCACCCCGGGCCGCACACCGGGCCGCACCCCGGGCCGCACACCGGGCCGCACCCCGGCCCGCACCCCGGGCCGCACCCCGGGCCGCACCCCGGGCCGCACACCGGGCCGCACACCGGGCCGCACACCGGGCCGCACACCGGGCCGCACCCCGGGCCGCACCCCGGGCCGCACCCCGGCCTGCACCCCGGGCCGCACACCGGGCCGCACCCCGGGCCGCACACCGGGCCGCACCCCGGGCCGCACACCGGGCCGCACACCGGGCCGCACACCGGGCCGCACCCCGGGCCGCACCCCGGGCCGCACACCGGGCCGCACCCCGGCCCGCACCCCGGGCCGCACCCCGGGCCGCACCCCGGGCCGCACACCGGGCCGCACACCGGGCCGCACACCGGGCCGCACACCGGGCCGCACCCCGGGCCGCACCCCGGGCCGCACCCCGGCCTGCACCCCGGGCCGCACACCGGGCCGCACCCCGGGCCGCACACCGGGCCGCACCCCGGGCCGCACACCGGGCCGCACACCGGGCCGCACCCCGGGCCGCACCCCGGGCCGCACCCCGGGCCGCACACCGGGCCGCACACCGGGCCGCACACCGGCCCGCACCCCGGGCCGCACACCGGGCCGCACCCCGGGCCGCACACCGGGCCGCACACCGGGCCGCACCCCGGGCCGCACCCCGGGCCGCACCCCGGGCCGCACCCCGGGCCGCACCCCGGGCCGCACCCCGGGCCGCACACCGGGCCGCACACCGGGCCGCACCCCGGGCCGCACCCCGGGCCGCACACCGGGCCGCACACCGGGCCGCACCCCGGGCCGCACCCCGGGCCGCACCCCGGGCCGCACCCCGGGCCGCACCCCGGGCCGCACCCCGGGCCGCACACCGGGCCGCACACCGGGCCGCACACCGGGCCGCACACCGGGCCGCACCCCGGGCCGCACCCCGGGCCGCACCCCGGCCTGCACCCCGGGCCGCACCCCGGGCCGCACACCGGGCCGCACCCCGGGCCGCACCCCGGGCCGCACCCCGGGCCGCACACCGGGCCGCACCCCGGGCCGCACACCGGGCCGCACCCCGGGCCGCACCCCGGGCCGCACCCCGGGCCGCACACCGGGCCGCACCCCGGGCCGCACACCGGCCCGCACCCCGGGCCGCACACCGGGCCGCACCCCGGGCCGCACACCGGGCCGCACACCGGGCCGCACCCCGGGCCGCACCCCGGGCCGCACCCCGGGCCGCACCCCGGGCCGCACCCCGGGCCGCACCCCGGGCCGCACACCGGGCCGCACACCGGGCCGCACCCCGGGCCGCACCCCGGGCCGCACACCGGGCCGCACACCGGGCCGCACCCCGGGCCGCACCCCGGGCCGCACCCCGGGCCGCACACCGGGCCGCACCCCGGGCCGCACACCGGGCCGCACCCCGGCCCGCACCCCGGGCCGCACCCCGGGCCGCACCCCGGGCCGCACACCGGGCCGCACACCGGGCCGCACACCGGGCCGCACACCGGGCCGCACCCCGGGCCGCACCCCGGGCCGCACCCCGGCCTGCACCCCGGGCCGCACACCGGGCCGCACCCCGGGCCGCACACCGGGCCGCACCCCGGGCCGCACACCGGGCCGCACACCGGGCCGCACACCGGGCCGCACCCCGGGCCGCACCCCGGGCCGCACACCGGGCCGCACCCCGGCCCGCACCCCGGGCCGCACCCCGGGCCGCACCCCGGGCCGCACACCGGGCCGCACACCGGGCCGCACACCGGGCCGCACACCGGGCCGCACCCCGGGCCGCACCCCGGGCCGCACCCCGGCCTGCACCCCGGGCCGCACACCGGGCCGCACCCCGGGCCGCACACCGGGCCGCACCCCGGGCCGCACACCGGGCCGCACACCGGGCCGCACCCCGGGCCGCACCCCGGGCCGCACCCCGGGCCGCACACCGGGCCGCACCCCGGGCCGCACACCGGCCCGCACCCCGGGCCGCACACCGGGCCGCACCCCGGGCCGCACACCGGGCCGCACACCGGGCCGCACCCCGGGCCGCACCCCGGGCCGCACCCCGGGCCGCACCCCGGGCCGCACCCCGGGCCGCACCCCGGGCCGCACACCGGGCCGCACACCGGGCCGCACCCCGGGCCGCACCCCGGGCCGCACACCGGGCCGCACACCGGGCCGCACCCCGGGCCGCACCCCGGGCCGCACCCCGGGCCGCACACCGGGCCGCACCCCGGGCCGCACACCGGGCCGCACCCCGGCCCGCACCCCGGGCCGCACCCCGGGCCGCACCCCGGGCCGCACACCGGGCCGCACACCGGGCCGCACACCGGGCCGCACACCGGGCCGCACCCCGGGCCGCACCCCGGGCCGCACCCCGGCCTGCACCCCGGGCCGCACACCGGGCCGCACCCCGGGCCGCACACCGGGCCGCACCCCGGGCCGCACACCGGGCCGCACACCGGGCCGCACACCGGGCCGCACCCCGGGCCGCACCCCGGGCCGCACACCGGGCCGCACCCCGGCCCGCACCCCGGGCCGCACCCCGGGCCGCACCCCGGGCCGCACACCGGGCCGCACACCGGGCCGCACACCGGGCCGCACACCGGGCCGCACCCCGGGCCGCACCCCGGGCCGCACCCCGGCCTGCACCCCGGGCCGCACACCGGGCCGCACCCCGGGCCGCACACCGGGCCGCACCCCGGGCCGCACACCGGGCCGCACACCGGGCCGCACCCCGGGCCGCACCCCGGGCCGCACCCCGGCCTGCACCCCGGGCCGCACACCGGGCCGCACCCCGGGCCGCACACCGGGCCGCACCCCGGGCCGCACACCGGGCCGCACACCGGGCCGCACCCCGGGCCGCACCCCGGGCCGCACCCCGGGCCGCACCCCGGGCCGCACCCCGGGCCGCACACCGGGCCGCACACCGGGCCGCACCCCGGGCCGCACCCCGGGCCGCACCCCGGGCCGCACCCCGGGCCGCACACCCAATCGGTAACCGATATGCAAATGGGATGGATAAGAACTGATCCACACTGCTCGGAAAGTTGCCCTTCTCCAGCGTCTACCTTCGGCCAAGGGAATTTGCAGACGACCCAGTCTGCGGCAAGAGCTGGAGTAAACTAGAAACTTTTGAACGTTTGCTTGAAAAAAAAATCCACTTAAAATTCACTGTATTGCGTACTTATACAACAGCAGCAATGCAAGTCGCCCAAATATAGGCCCATACCAATTGCCTTTCCAATTTTGCTAAAAAAAATTTGTACGACTGTAATTTTGTATCTTAAAAAAAAAGGCGGCTTTCAGTGCATGAAATGTAAAAACGGCATTTTTTTCTCACCTAATGAGACGACGTGGATTAGCACGAGAACCTACACAGCACATTTATAACAATTGGCAATCGTGCACTGTGTGTTTTATAAATTGAGTAATTTGCCATGTTTACTGGATTTGCGTGACGCTACTTTTTATCACCCCCACTCCATCCGACCCCCGTGGGAGAGCTGTGCCCCTTCCCCCTTTCCACACCGGATGTCACCGGTTGATAACCATAAAGAAGGCGGTGAGCGCGTCGCGGCGCCGCAAGGTGCTAATGGGTGCAATCACACGACACCGTGGGTAGCTGTCCAGGGGGGGGGGAGGAGCGTCACGACGCCGAGGACGTTGCGACATCGCCCGATAGATGGCGCCACAGGTCGTGGTGAGGCTCGAACCCGCTGGCCGGCAAATTACCGTAACCACCTACTTTTTAACCTGGCACAAATAAAGGGAAATATAACAAAAACTCTCGCTGGCACTTGCCTGTGTGACAGAGAAAACAAGGAAGACAAATATATATTTTTACCTTTTTGATAGCTTTACCATTATTCTGGATGAAATCATAAGTATAAATTAAGAGTCTCACTTGACGACAATATTCCTGGATAGACAACGCAATGCCATGGATCTGCTACCTCTAAGGACCTACCTAAACGCGATATTATTTCTTGTGCAGCCTCCCTCCGCCCAAGATGGTCTGTCTGGGAGGCTTTGGGGCGTGTCCCCCGGATGATACGCCGTCCTACGACGTGTACATCACGGTCATCAGACTCATCATCGACTACATCATGCTAGTGCTGATCATCCTCCTCAATGGCACCATCATCTTTGCTGTGCTTCGTTTCCGGTGGAGGCAGTACAAGGGTTTCTGTATTTGTGGTAAGCATTTCAAGTTGCCCGTGCCTTGTGCGTAGAAGGATCCATGTAATGACGAAAGTAATCCATTTTTTGAAGACACCACACCAAGGAGTCTCCCGGTTGTCATCTGTGACCACCTATTTTGTCTTAGCCCTAAAAATGTATTCTTCAGAAATACTTCAACAGCAGTGAAACTATTTTTCTTTATTCGAAGTCATTCCTTTAACTCAATATTTTTTAGTAATTACTAAAACGGCTTGTCATTCTCTTCCAGAAATGTCCACGGATATCTCCCTCACTTTCGTCCTGAATCTTTCGTTGGCTGATCTTCTGGTCGGCTTCGTCAACATGTACAGTTTGTCGTTCGACTATTTTTGCATAGTCGACGAGTCGATTGGACGCTACAAATACGCGTGCGTGATGCGTTACGCACTCGTTTTGTTCACGACGTCCGCGTCGGGGTACAGTCTGGTCGCCATTGCTGCCGACCGGTACATCGCCGTCGTCTATGCGCTGCGCTACCACGAGATAATGTCTCCGATGTAAGTTACATTGCGACTTTTTTAACAAGTACCTAAAGGCAGATAAGGGTGCCACATTAAGATCATATAATATGACCTTTATATGATTCTACCTGCAACAGAGCTGGGATTAGTGATAGACTTACACTAGAAACACCATGGCCATGAAGATACAACCATGGCTCACTGTGATATATGCTTATGTAGTATTACAGAGAGAATATAGAGACAAACAAACACCGAATAAGTTGGTGCGTTAGAAACACGTGGGTGACCGTCATACATATGCCCAGTTCTGTTCGGGAGCAATGAAAGTTAGTACATCAACTTCATTCGCTTTGCCAATCAACTTCTAGGCAGCATGGATTTTTTGTTAAGCCGCTGGTCCCCTTGGTGCTCTTCGGCAGGAGTAAGCTACATACCAACACCGGATTTCCCCTTCTCCATTCGAGACTACGTTAGGTTCATCATTCCTCATCATCATCCACTCATTCACCGACGCCATTAGACCAGTGTCACATGAAACGTTGTCAAAAACGTTGTTAAACCCTAAAAATAAATGAATCAATAGGTAGCGTAATCACTTTACTACCCTTGAAGTGTGTTTGCAGAAATTAAACAAAATGTGTGAGAGCATACTTTAAGTACTGCTTTTGCTTCCGTTGCAGAAGAATCAGGTGTATAGTGTTCGGCATTTGGTTTGCTGCGAGCATGGACTTCATGTCGGCCCTTGTCATCAACTTCTGGGATGAATCAAAGTCTTGTGCTGCACAGGCAACAGTCCCCTGGGTGCTGCTCATACTCAACGGGGTGGTCATGCATGTTGCCATCACGGGGTTCATTATTGCAGTGCATATCAAGGTCAGTACATATCTAGGATCACAACAATCACACTTCATGATAAACAGCAAGTACAGGCGCCAGTCTTACGCTGATTACCTTCCGGGTCTGGTGACTCCGCCCCGAACCTCAAGATTCTAGTCGAGTGTGGCCAGCGGAAAACAGATGAAGTAACAGAAATGTCTCATTTTCAGATCTACAAAGAGGTGTTGCTGTCAGACCAATTACACCTACGCAATGGAATTCTGAGTCCCCTGCCAACTGGCAAAATTCACCCCAGCAAGTCTGCAAAGACGCTTATCCACGTGACCTTGTGCTACGTCATTTGTTGGTTCCCGTTCTTGGTGCTGATGATCACGAGGGTAGCCGGCGTGCGGTCGTACGCCTGGGACCTGTGCTACAGCATCGCGTACTCCGTTGCCAATACCAACTTCCTGCTCAGCCCCAGCATGTACGGCTGGAAGAACAGGGTCGTCAGGGCAGCGATGGAAAGTTTGTTTTACAAATGTAAGAAGCGCAGGGAACAAATATCAGTAAGCAAGTGCGGGAGAACTGTTAACACGCTGTCTCCTTACCCGCGATCAGCAGGGAGACCGGTGCACGTAACGAACCAGTTTAATATTTCGTAGGTAGATTGTAAAAATGAAGTTTAGTTTTACGTTTGAACTTTATTATAATATAAACTATTTATTAGAATGTTAAAATTTATTTATCGCCATTAAAGGAAGCGGCATGGCACTGTGTTTGCTTTTGCATTATTTGCTGGCGTTATTTTTGAGAAGTTTTAAGCTTTTGAGCGTCGTTGTTAATCCCAGAACCAGTAGTCCAATAATTACACGTGAAGTCAGCGTGGCCAGTAAAATAACTTGTGATTTGGTCGCATTTATTACCAGTATTTTGACTGGGCGTGTGAATCACGGCGCATACACTTAACAGCGAAGGACAAAAAAATGGGGAAAAAACCACTGTGTCCCAAGGCCGCGATATTTGCTCATTGTGTAGCACTTGGTAGCTTGGACAGCTCGGCAGTCGGCGCTGTCGACGATCCAGGCATGGAGGCGTTGTGTACGCGCGAGGCGAGAGGCTAGATCGTCTGCTGACATACTGAGCAAGAGGTAAGAGCACAAAAACAGACAAATGCAGCCGAGTGTGATTTGAATGAGTCATGTCAATGACTTTACTATCTGTGGGACGATATGGTGATCTTGTATGAGTTGTTGGCTGTCTGCTTCTAAAATAAGGTTAACTGTGGTCAGTTCGATGTCAGTGGTAAAAAATGTAAACTTGGAGCTCAGCGAATCCTAAAATAATGCCCTGCAGCATGTGGGAAATACCTAAATGTCTTCCGAATCCCCTGCCCTATCCAGGATGTGTATTCATCCAGGCCAAAAATGTCCCACTCAACGACTCAAGGTCAAAGTGAAAATCCCTGACCAATTTTTAGACTGTCCTAAAAACCCGTTGAGATGTTGCAACTTGTTGACTGACCGACGCTCTTTGCAGCTGAGACGCCACGACGCCATGCGATGCATAGCGGGGACTGACATCCCCCAGCGTCTGGGAGGCGTCGGTTTCACCGTCATCCACGCCATCGTCGACATGGCCATGATGCTTCTTGTCATCAGCTTCAACTCTCTGATCGTATATGCCATTCTCCGCTACCGCCGGAAACTCAAGCTGGCTGGTAGGTTCTTCCTGACTCTCGAAGTTGAAGAAACGGCTTCCTTCCATTTCTGGGATCGTAGGTTCCTCGCTCTTTGTTGGGAAGGCGCTATTACTTGTTACACAGACCTAGCCGCAGTTTATGAAATTTGTCTTAATTTTTCTCCCCAAAACTTGGCTAACTTTACTCCTTCCAACTTTGCACAGCAAATCACAATCCGCATGAATAACGTCACAGTGCATTTCATGTTACACCAGGCTGTTTTTGTCTATGTCCTCGTTGACCTAGATACTTCTGGTTTCAAAAAGACAACAGTAGACTCTGTTATCAAGATATCGTTAGATCGGAGTTGCCTGCTCAAGACATATGCAATTGTCACATGCAAAAAACTAGCGTCGTTGTCTAACATTCATTTCTTGGCTTCCAAATTCAGTGAAAGAAAGCGTAAAAATTTCATACTTTTAGATTTTCAATTGTGAGAAACTAGCACAGCTGCTAAAGTTTGGCAAACGTTTTTTTTTAGTTTGAGAGTTAAAAAAACTAATAGGCGTTTGGCGTTAGTGTTTTGGTCATAATCTTGAATTTCTTTTTGACTATTTCTAGCTTGTTCAAAAAGCCTCTCAAAATGTCATGCTAAACATTCTCCAGTTGCCATTTGCCACGAACAAAGGGAATTGTGTTTTCTTCCAGGTCTCCTCCCATGCCCGCACCAAGCATCAGTCCGCCTAGTTCTCAGCCTCTCCACCTCAGATATCTTAGTGGCCCTCAGCTCACTGTACTTCCTCACCTTCGAGTACTCGTGCTCCGTGTACACCGTCCTAGGTTCGAACCGGATCGCTTGTCTGGCCAGGTTCGTGCCTTTCATTTCGGCGGCGTCTGTCTCGTGCTACACTATCATCTCCCTCGCCATCGACCGCTACATCGCTGTCGTGCACCCGATGAAGTACAGGGACATCATGACCTCTAGGTAAGTCGATTTCCGCAGAACACCGATTTTATGATCACTTAAATGTTGAAAATAGTTACTCTAGAGAAACGAACGGTCTCTCGGACAACACTGATGACTGTACTACTTGTAATGCACTCTTGCAATTAATGTAATCATCCTCAATCAATTACAAGAACGCGAACTGTTTGTAATTAACATAGTGTATACATTTGCATACCATATTCAAGAATACTTGCAGGTTTGGAATTGTCATAATACTCAGAAAAACAGGGGTTTGCTTTTGTTGAAAGATGGGGCACGGAAAATTACTGTAATGCGTCATTTTCTTGGGGAAAGTTACATTTCAGGTAACTCATTTATACCGATATTCTACTTAGAAATGTGTATGGCTGTAATTAATTATCCGCGATCATCTCTGATTTCCTGAAGGTCAACGTGTAAGCATCGAATGCCATTTCCGATTCCAGAACAACCAACATGTTCATCGCAGGGATCTGGACATGCGGCATCGCGACGGGAAGTTCCCTGATCTTCTGGAACAACTGGACAGCTTCGACGCCGTGTGAAGAGTCCCACATCGTGCCGTCCTATTTTGTGACCGTCCTCTGTGGTAGCGTGCTGACGGTGACCATCGTGGTGCTAGCGTCGCTGCACTTTCGCGTCCACCGCGAAGCGCAAGCTGTCACAGTGCGCAAAAAATCTATGGGATCCGTGAGACATTCGCTGCAAAGTAATTCACAAAACGATGCCCATATTCACAGCCTCAACTCCAAGTCTGCCTGCGTTGTGTACTTGGTGATGGGCTGCATTTTTGTCCTGTGGACCCCGATTCTGGTGGTTGTTTTGATGAAGACTTACGGATTCAAGTCGCCTAACATCGACCTTGCGTACGGGATTGCGTTTTCTATCAACACTCTTAGTTATTTCGTGAATAGTTTCGTGTACGCGTGGAAAAACGCGACGGTTAAGTTGGCGATGTGTCACCTGTTCGGGAGGTTTTCGCGGGACCAGAGGTTTATGATGAGCGTGAAGAGCAACGGGAGTGCAGAGCAGTACAGCATCAGTTCGAAGAATTTTTTAATTCTTGCGCCACCAGCGTTTGTGTAAAACTAGAAGACGGTTACTTGAGCTCGGTTTTGAATTCGGGAGTTTGCAGATTCTGTTCTGGATTTCAGGACTCTCATTGTGATATCTACCTGACTTTCTATTACCGATCAGCCGGAACAGTTAAAATGCTGTAATAATTCCCAGTGGTTCAGTTTTATTTCTAGTGCGCATTTGGTACGATGGTAAAATTGAACTGGAAAGTTTTGAACTGAAGGACAAGCAAAACAGTTACGCATGAAAATAAGATAGATTTTCCAACGTTAGCAAAACATATACATTTTTTTTTTACTCATTTACATTTAAATATATGTATCTTCACAATTAAGTTGATGCATATTTTATTGCCTTTAATTTTATGAGTGCCAACAGTACCAACACAATGTTAGGTATTGGCTGTAAATGACAACAAGAAAATGATAAAAAAACAACCGGAAAAACTGTTTGGTTAGAGCAATTTTCTTTGATGCTCGGTACGCCGTTGATGCAGACGTCGTAAAGGTGTGAAGGTGCGGAAGCGAGTTGGGAAACCCCCACTAGACATCGATAAAGTGCAGAGGCTTGACTGACCAGAAGCCGACAGTCAGGCACCTCCATTTCTCCCGAAGGATACCAGGACACAGCCGCCTTAGTTGATTTATCAGTTGGTTTTCACGCAAGATATCACCAAAAAAAAACGACTGCTTACCACGTGAACAGTTTGCCACAAATCTCTCGCTGCACACATACATTTGTTTTCATAAGAGTCTGTTTCACGGTATTGTTTCACATGCCGTTCATGAGAACTCTCATCAGAGATAAAAAAAATCAAAAAAAAATACCCGAAGGTTAATTTCAATAAAAAACTGTATGCATATGGCCAAGGACAGTTGGCACTGGTTCTGGTGGCATGCTAGCTATAGCCGATGTCGACGGGTATGGACGGGTATCCGGGCAGTCTCTTCGATTCCACCCACCGGGATGGAGCTCTCCAACCATACGCCACTATTGTAATGCTGCTGGGTAAGCAATAATTTCTATAATAATTCTATTGCTAATTGAATTGTTTACACAGTATAATAAAGCCACTTTACAATTGATAATCATGCTGTGGTAACGTACCTGCTTCGCAGTAAAATCATGTAATTGCATGTATATCCCTCATCAGGTTTGCTTCATTTCAAGCCTAATGTGTGGTCAGTACTATGGTTTTTTTGCTTCATGATACCTGACAAAATTTCGATTGTGATCTTGCGCTTTTCTTTCACCAAGTAAATTCTTCTTCTTCTAAATTTCGGATGAAGGCCCGATGATGTCAAATTACGCTTGCAAAGTCTGCAATATTGACATTGAACCGACAGGATTGGAGCTGAAGATTTCTGACCGTCTGTGGTAGACATCTCGTTGCGATTTTAAATCACCTCTATGACGACGCAACTCTATTGTTTATTGAGCTTGGGTTCACAGTTTTAAATAAACGATAACCAAACAGTTTTACGTCTTCGCGAAGGTCTTCAATTGAGCCAGCGAGGAGGACATCGAGCCTCGGCCAGTACTCGTGTTATCCCATTCTATCATTTGAGTAACGAATTAAGCTGTGAAGGCAAATTACGTGGCATCTTGCTTACGTAACCATGTGTATTAAAAAGATAAATTTCTTTTTTACGTGGATAGTTTACACCGTAATAACAAACCTGTCCAGTTGCAAATAGAGGCGTTCGGAATTCCTCATAAACGCTTCATAATTTCTATTGCCAACTAACTTTGCACACATTGTTACTAAGGCCATAACCTTAAATGCATGGCCTGGAATACATTTCTGCATACAAAAGCGACACAAAAATCAATTATTATTTTGGACCTATATGAACCGCGATGGAATGGAAGGCTGCTGAGAACGATCGACCGAAATCTCTTGCCCGTTCCAGACGCCACCGCGCAATGCCATGCTCTCCGGATGGCGTCTTGCCGGACCGCCTCGGCGGCGACGCCTTCCATCTTGTGCACGGCGTTGTCGACGCCGTCTTGATGGCGCTCATCATCGGCTCCAACTCACTCGTCATCTTCGCCATATTGCGCTACAATCGCAAGCTCACACACTCAGGTGAAAGAACAAACTCCATTAATTCTTAGCTGATAGCCTGTGTAGTCAATTGAATGACAGATTTCTGGTAATTCGTTGCGAATCTCTCGAAAGATGACGCTTTGTCCGCCATCAGATGGTTTTCTGTTAAATCACTGGTCTCAGACCAAAAAACATTGCATGGCGTATCAGTCAGTAAAGATTTTGTCTGAGCAAGTGTACGGCCAACCAGAACAAAAATCCGAGGCATTGCACCAATTTCGCTTCTTTTCTTCAAGCTGGCTAGCCAGTGCCGTGGTCAGAGAACTATCAAGAACACTATATGCGCCCCCTCCCTACTCTTTACTATGTCAACCACAAGCTTACAGCGCCAATTGAGCTCCCTGAAATGTAAAATTTATATCACAGAACATTTCAACTTCTACGTACAGATCTGACCCCGTGGGTGTACCAGTAGTTGTCTTTAACCTCCGTTTGTTCCCCTTACCATGCCGGCCCAGGTTCACTGCACCGCTCGTCCGTGCGCCTCGTCCTCAGCCTCGCGACTTCGGACATCCTGGTGGCGTTAAGCACCATCTACTTCCTGTTGTTCGAGTACTCGTGCACCGTATTCCTGCGCCTCGGACCCAACCCAGTGGCGTGTTTGGCGCGCTTCGTGCCCTTCATGTCGGCGGCAGCAGCGTCGTGCTACTGCATCGTGGCTCTGGCTGTCGACCGCTACGTCGCCGTCGTACACTCCCTGCGCTACCGGGAGATCATGACCACAAGGTACAGGACAGGAGGGCAAGACTCGGAATTCTAAATTCGGGTGTTATTAAGCAGGATTTTATGCTGACACCGAGTGCCTTACTTCTAGGCAAGACTATAAACTTGGTTGATCATTTTTCATATCATTACCTACCCTTTCGTTCAATGACACTGTTTGGCAAGTGCCACAGGGATAGTTTTAAAATCAGTGCGTCGTAAAACACTACTAAAATAAATTTCACTTTCGGTTCCTGGATATACAAGCGTTTTCCAGCCGTTTTCCTGGAATTTTCTGTCCTAATTTAAACGCTTTCATTGAATATTTCGAAATATTAGTTAGATTTTAAGTTCAATCGAGATTAAACGAAAGCAAACAAAAGCTTTACACTTTGAAAGGTAAACGCGTTTTGAGCATGGAAGAGAAACGCATTTGGCTTCGGCTTCAGTTTCAAAAAAGAATTATTACTCTGCGAGACTCCCACAATTAATTTTCCATTCATAAATGTGCTAAAATCACCACACTTTCAATGCACTCCGTAAAATGGTCCAGGGACTTCAATTGTTTATGCACAGCTCCACCAGTCTTCACTTGTCTTGAAGGAATGGCACGCGCTTCACATCAAGGCAAGGAGGCTGCCTGTGACCGACAATGACCTTCAAAAGAAACGTTCCAACAGACAACGTCATAAACAAAATATGACGGCATGTCCTTCGCAAAAGCGACATGACGCAACAGACGAATAATTTGGTATAATCGGCAAGTTGCGTTGCAATGCGTGGCGTTGCGTGTGGGGTCAAATCTGGCTCCGACTAGTTTTCACCAAAGCAGTTTACTTTTTAGTTGATTAATATGTGTCCAAATATGATCTTAATTGTGCGCACATGAGTATAATTGACATATAATCTAAAAAAATGAACTGCACTATTTCATTACTATACGGTCTACGACCTTGCTGTTTTTTTTTTTAATGCAATTATCAGCTTCCTTTAAAAATGTTTTGAAAAAGCTTCTAGGACATCATTTCCTATTCTTGACAAAAACTATGACCTCGTCAAGGCCACGAGATCCCACAATCCGGCATCACAACATCACTTGTTTCGTCCTCAGGATGACGAACCTGTTCCTGGCTGTCACCTGGATCTGCGGCATCGCGACTGGCTGCTGTCTACTATTCTGGAACAACTGGAGCCCGTCAATCCCTTGCGAGGAGTTCCGCGTGATCCCTCTCTACTTCGTGTCGACCCTGTGCTCGGTCGTGGTCGTGGCCACATTCGTCCTGCTCACGGTGTTACACTGTAGAATTCACAGGGAGGTCCTCGCTGTGAACCGACGGAAGCTCTCGTTGGGAAATGTTAGGCACTCATCAGCCGTGGTCAAGACAAAACGCAACAAGATGAACACTAAGTCGGCCAGAGTCGTGTACCTGGCGGCGGGTTGCATCTTGGTTCTTTGGACACCGATTACTGTCCTAGTGGTTATTAGAGGACAGGGGTTAAGGACTCCGTTGATAGAACTCCTGTATAGCATTTCGTTTACCATCTACAATTTGACATATTTAGTGAACTGTTTCGTATATGCCTGGAAAAATACGACTGTGAAAATGGCGATTTTGCAAGTGTTTGGTGCTAGCACATCGAAAAATGCAATGAAATTGAGCGCAAGATCTCAAAAATCCCTCCAAAATAGTGTTTGTTCCTCTTCGTCTATAACATTAGCTTGAAAAATGCAAGCGCATAGTCAGCTGGCTTCGTGATTATGATTTTTTTTTTTTCTTGCAGTGTAATATTTGTATTGAATTATAATTTTTATGAACCTGGTAACTTTTAAAGCACATAAAATGTCCTATACTTTGCTAGTTGAGGTTGTTTGTGGCATTGCATGCCTTCGTTAAATCCTCGTGCAACATAAAAATAAATTATTTATATTTCTAATTTTGATCGGTGCTATTTCGGCCTAACTGTACCTTTACTTTTAAGAGAATTTCCCAGAGGCCGGATCCACAAAGCATAGTTTAAGAGTCAATTGACCACACACATTTTGGGTTAAAGTTGATAACCCCTGAAAATTTAGAAACACCTTTCGTGATTGGCTGATTATCTTTAAACTGCTAAACGTGGGCTAAACCCACGCTCTGCTTTGTGGATCGGCGCCCCTGGAAAAAATCTCAGTTTTCTTTAAGCCGTGACATTTGAAATGCATTTGTTTCACTTTTTGACAGGTTTTTAGTACAAGAACAAACGTCTGGTTGAAATCCCTATCTATAGTCTTTGGTTGAAATGCAATTTGCGCTAACTACGACATGCGCCATAATTTATTGCTCCGCGATCTCATATCATCACAACACGCTTCGTGTAGCTACGTTTAATGTGGAGCGAAATTCTCTCCCCAAAATTGCTGCTATTTACTCTACGCTGCATTGACAGAAAGCGCACAAAGAGAGAATTTTGGTGCTTGTCTCGCGCCCCCCGGGAGGCAATATGTTACCAGTGCGTTCGGTTGATAAATTATGGGAAACCGTCTGAAACCTCAATGCATTCATTGACCTATTAGATCCTGTGGTCAATTGTCCCTCGACAAGAACGTGCGAACCATTAGCTGTCCATTGGTATCGGACCATGAATAAAGCAATTGAGCATTGAAGGCGATCCCCATTGTGCTAGAATGGCTATTTCTTGATTGCAGTCGCGTTGTAGCTGACAGTTAAGGGTAGAAGGATACACCAGATAGCTGAAGGCGTGAAGGTTTGGGACACAAACCAATCGTTAAGGGATGGCACAGAGATTTGGTATCTGCAGATGAAGAATTGCTTAATGGGGGATCAACATTGAATTGTAATTTGACATTGACTTATTGATGCTGGTACCAAAAGTTTATTGATGGGCACATGTCAACTTTATGCCAAGTATTTTTAGCTACATCAAAGTAAATAAATGATTTCATCGAGTAGGCACCAATTAAAAAATTTAATCAATTCATCATCAAATTTAATTGCGCTTAAAAAGAATATTCGTTGCTAAGAAAATAAACAGGTGATAGAAAGCTTGTTTTGACTTCCATATACAACTTCCAATACTTCCAAAGAAAACAGCTAGTATCGCCAAATTGGACGCTTTTCACCAGTGGCTGGTCGATCTTCCTTCTTTTTCAATGCGGCCTGTCGTTTCTTCCTCTCATCCTCTCGTTTCTTCTCAATGTCCGCTTGGATCTGGTGTTGGTAGCGATTCTGCTCGAGTTTTGCTTTCTCTTGCACTGCCAGACGCTCATCCAGTAATTTCTTCTTAGCCATCCCATCAGATTTCTGGCAACCAGGAACAGAAATTAATACTTGCCAAGCTCACTTCCTTGTCCAATCCATTCTGTCACAGGGTATATTTTTAAATGAATGAGCTGAGTTTCTTGACATCTGCTCGGAAATCTCTTGAAAGATCTAAGACGGCGAGATATTTCCATCAAGCCACTACCCCTACCTGCAAGTCCAAGATTTCTTTAGTCCGGGTTTACCAAAGTCTCTGGTGCCTCTGTTGTCCCAGATCGCATACTTTTGCAGTTCCGAATGATAAAATAAATCAAAACGTTACTTACACCCAAATCGCCGCCACGATTTCCCTCGTAAGACGTATTCATCTTTGGATTCTCGCGGAAACAACGAACAAAGAAGATTAAAACTGTTTCCTTTCGTGCAAAAACTATCAGACCGGTAAGTCAAAATAAATTTTCTATATCAATTGTTTTTTTTTATAGTGTCCACAGCCACATTGAAACACATCCGATCGAGAATAAAGCACAAGTTTAAAATCTCTAATTTTCGCGAGATTTATTAATTAAACAGAAACCCACGACCTAATCCATCCCTGCAAGTATGCAACCCACGTCTCATTCCCACTAAAGCAGCGTCTGTCTTACGAGTTACGGGTAAGAAATTAAAAATATTTCTAAATGACTAAAAAATGTGTAATATTCAGCTTGTTTCCAATTTCACAGTGTAATTGACAGGAGTCTCGAAATTGAATGCTTATTCTTTATTAATTTCTCGAGAGGCAAGGCTATCGCAAAATAATTTTATGAGCCCAGCAGAACATTTTTGAGTCATTAGGATGAAATCTTATTTAAATTGCAAACGCTTGCAGTGCGCGAGGTATTTTATTATTAACAACACTATAACCGTCTCAAAAATTTATGCCCAAACGAGGGAATCGTTTGGGCATCAATTTTTGAGACGGTTACAGTGTTGTTAATAATAAAAAAAAATTTGAGTCAAATTTCCCACAATTCATAAGTACAAACAAATTGAGTGGGGATATGTTGTTCGTGTGGTATTGAGGTGAGCCTGTGTGGTCCAAGTGCAAGGGGTCTCGTGTTCGATTCTAGGCATGGAATGATTTTTTTTTTCTACTCCCGCAGTTGCGATACGATCTGAAATAAAGGATCTATTAGCAGAGTTGACGTTTTTATTGTTTTTTTGTATTTTAACGTATAGTCTAGATAGTTGTATCGTAATTATCGCGGACGCGAAATTTTTGCTGCGATGTATTAACAGTTTTTAATCAAATTATTTCTTGCCACATTATTGCTGCGGCATTTTGAATAAGTGCTAAGTCAAACTTTTCGATGCTCAGTCACGACAGGAACATGTTCACACTGGTCACAAATTTCACGAATAGAGGACATTGGACGGACTAAGTGTTAAGCACAAAACTAGCATTAGCGCCACCTGTTGGCAGAAACTGGAACTACATTCCGGATATTTCCGAGCGCAATTGGCGCCAGTTGCACTCGAGAATACTCGCGAACGGCAACATTTTTGCTGCGGTATATTAGCCGTTGTTAAACGTATTATACTTGCTACATTTTTGCTGCGGCATGTTGAATAAGTTCTAAGTCAAACTTTTCGATGCTCAGTCACGACAGGAACATGTTCACACTGGTCACAAATTTCAAGAATAGAGGACATTAGACGTACTTAGTGTTATGTGTGTTATGTGTTTTTATGTTTTCTAAAATATTTCCTTGAAACATCGGATGCTTGGCCGAGTGGTTAGACTGGCTGACCCGGAATGGAGGGGACCCGCGTTCAAGTCCCGTAACAGGAGAGATTTGACGGGGATTTTGTCTTCTTTTTTATTTTGAGAAAAACATCAAAAAGATATCTTCCAAGAGAGATTGCAGGTTTTTTTGGAAGATTTCAACGTGTAGGTGGAATGGGGTGGAAAAAATAATCGAAGCATAGCAGATTCAATTTTGCCGCTTCGCCACGGCCATATTTAATTACAATAACAATGTATTTATGACCACACAATTACAATGAGTACAAATTTTTTCACACCTATTTCTCACCACCAGTGCAGCGCGAAGCCAAAAACTCAGGAACCAACAACTCGCCTTGAAAGCTGAGTATCGGCTGAGCACACCAACAGAGATGTGGATCGCACTCGACCTACCCAAATACTTTTTGAATATCATTTTTCGACATATGAGTCGGTTTTAAAATGTGATTTTAATTGTATTCGTTATTGGATTCGATTTGAGATCCCACTCCCCCCTTCTTAGAGTTTTCTTTCTTAGAACAGATTAATTTCACAAAAATAAAATACACGCTGAAAGTAATTCGCTAACTAAGAACAACATTTCTGTTACAATCAAGTTTGTTCTCAAATCGAAGAGCATGTGGCACCTTTTGACAAAAAGAAGTTAAATCTTCAGAAAACATTTCATGGCAATAAATAACTTCTTTACCAACAAAAGTTGAGGTCGGCCAGCGGTGGTCATTGTCGTATCGAGTGTTAGGAAATGCCATTTCGTCAATTTTGTTTGTTCTATTGGCATTTGAGACTGGTTTACGCCCAATTAATCTTTATTACTGCTAACCTCAACAATTGATAAACATGTATCGATATTTTGAGTCGTAGTTATATTTGTTGTCGTTATCTATAAGCCTAAACGTCGTGGAAGATGTACCATAGCACTTAAAAGTTCGGAACGCTACTGCGCATGAATGGTGCAAGATACAATTTTGAAAAAAAAAAAGCATTTTGTCCTGAACCTACTTTATGCGAAAACATAATTTTTTTTCCCAAATTTTCGTTGGTCAGGTTTCGTGATGTGGTGATTTACTACTTTGGTACAATAACGACGCAAATTGTTCTACTAGTCACGCTCAAAGTCTCGGCCACAGCTCGTTACAGACATGTAGACGTAGTGCGACACCTAGGTGGTAATATATTAACTAAACATAGTACAAACATTCCTTGACAGGTGGCGTACCATGCATGTTGTTGAGCACATATTTTTCTGGAAGAACAATACACATTTGAATATTTGAAGTTAAAAATGACAATAAAAACAAATTCACGAGCAATTTCTAAAACGCAAGAATTTAGGGAGTCAGGTAATAAGGTAGTGAATTTACTTTACATGGATTTTGATTCACTAACGCAATTTCTCAATTTCTTCACTCTAAAATAGCATGCACGTACATGTATTTTGTCTTTCTCTTTTCGTGCGGTATTTCAAACCCCAGTTTGAAATGTGTGAAAGCAAAAGCTTCACCTCAAAACAGCTTTCTTGATGATGATTCTGGTGGCGAAGTCGAAGTCGAAGTCGAAGTCGAAGTCTTCGCGGTCGACCTCCAAGAATCTGGCTGCAAAGAAAGAGAAACATTCTTTAGTTTTTCTAGGACCCTACGTTTCTGTTTGTTTTTGTTTTTGTTTTTGTTTTGTTTTAAAGTTGACCCAATCGCGTGTTTCACGTATACTCAGAAGTGTGTGCGAAATCAGAACGAAAACAATATCGTCCAAGAGAAAGGATGATTCCACATTTTTCTTAAGAGAATGCCACATTAGCTCATTCCACTTCTCTGGGTACCATATTGGTAACATGCTTGCACAAAATCAACACAGGATCGTGTCACTCATTCTGAAATTATGTCAAAAGGGTCATAGATGGGATGGATCATAGATGGAATCATAGATGGAAACCTGCTAAGCGATACGACAAAAGTCAGAATATGTGACACATTTTTTCGAATTCACGAATAGGGCTAAAATGTTTTACAAAAGAATATCTGTGCTATCAGTCTTGTCGAATGGCTCAAATCGCTTCCTATATATCATGAACAAACTCGGCACCCACCTGGCCCCCCGCAGCAGCCACCCTTCGCGGGCCGACAACGGGCTCCATGATTTTTTTTAACAAAGTCCTTTTGTCTGCTAACCACGATCCTTTTACCCAATTACCGACAGTTTAAGTTTGCTCAATCTTCGTGATAGGCAAAGCAGTGGGCCGACCTCCGCGGTTTAATTTCAATCTCGTGTTTCCCCGAAAAGTGTGCCGACATTTTCGCTCGGTTTCCAATACAGGGTTTGTTTCGCGTAGATTGTGGCAATGTGGTTTGGCCAGTGTTTTGGCTTGCGTCTCGCTCATAATCAGATGGACAAAGAATTTTATTTGTGGCTGGACTCATTTTTCTGCTCGTCCCATTGTTCGCTCGGATCAAATTACCCCGAGGGTTGCTGATTGTTACAGCCCTTTTGTGACGGGAACGCGTACACACACCACGACTGCGACAGCAGGCATCAATAGATCTCGTGCTCGTCTCCAGAACTTTATAATAGGGTCCAGGTAATGATAGCACGCAGGCTAATTCACAAAAGTCTAATCGGAGGTCTGGTGTAAAAGATTACATAGAAATTTAAAATCTTTTAAAGTAGGACGAAACTGTGAAGGTGCCGCCTCGTGTTCTTTGTCGTCGTCGCTGCAAAAGTTGAAGGGGACACGGACATATTCGAAGCGAAGCGCCAAAGTGCGTGGTGTGGAAATGATGCGTGAAACTGATTCACAGAGAGACGCGAGATTTGGTCGGTTTTAACGCGCGTACAGTGCGTTCGTCTAGCAACAGCTGAAGATCCGGGTGATGAATGGACGACAAATGACGGGACGAAGACAGACAAGCAGTGTGCTCGTCATCACACACTTCAGCGCGTCTTGCACACGGACAGTGGCGATGGCTAGTACCTGACGCCCCTTATTTTATTACACAGCTGTTGCAATTAAAATGTTGGCGTCGATAAAAAATGAAGATCTTGGAAAAGATTTCAAGTTGAGTTGGCGAACCTAAACGATGGTAGGTTTAATTGTATGCAATTTGTTTGTTCATGGGGTGGCACCTACTCGGGAGAAGATCCAAATCGGTAGAACCCTAACGACATTTTAATTAAAGACTTTTTGGCCAGCTACAAGAAGTACAATAATTTGGAAATCGTGAGTAATTTCTTGTTTTTGATAAATATTTTATTCGAAAAACTAAAAAAATGTTTGGTAAATTCTTTGGAAGGTAACGTGTTCAACGTCCAAATTGGAGATGGCATGCATACAAACGCGCGCATACATCCACACTCACTCACACATGGCCATTTTCTGTATAGTCTTTTTTACGAGCTCTTATTTTTACCATCGAAGAAACATGTCGGTCTTCAGTTACAAGATGGCAAATTGAGGTACATGAAAGCGGCGTTGCACAGGAAAAAAACGCGTATAAAAGTTAATAAAAAAATAGAAAAAGTAAAGATTTCATTATTTTATTTTATACCATTTCGTTGAAGAGGGTATGGGCTTACCAAAAACCACACGTCGCTCATAAAGGATTGAAATAGACATGCCAACTGTTCGAAAATAATAAAAGTGGGATAATAAAGTCGAGAGATGAAGAACATGTAAGTTATTAGGGGGCCTGTGATGATTTAGAGGAGGCCAGCATCACTGACGGTGTTTTATGCTAACGGACGTTTAACCCTTACTGGTAAATAACGACTGGCCAAGGGACTTGCAGGTGATCTCGGGCATGTGCTAGAGTTTGTAAATGCATTCTAAATGAAAGCCAAGTGTCGTGCAACTAAGCAAGTTTAAATTACCCAAATATAGGACATTTCAAAATAGGTTTGACAGACAATTTTACTCTGGGGCCCAAAATATTGGTCGGTTGATGCACCGGTCTATGTTTTCTTTTAAAATTAAAAACTGAGGTATATTTCAAAATTGAAACATGCAGTGTAGCGCGAAGGCTTGTTACGCCGAATGAAATTTGTATTCCAATTGCGCCGTCCATCGAAATGATTGCGCAAATCCCCTGACATTGCGCCTGGTTCTTTACCCAACGCAGCACAGAAATTATCGAGTACTCGGTTTTACATAGATATTGAGTAATTTCCGTGCGCTCGTCTGACCGCGAGTCATTCATACATTTTTCACGAGATATTTGGCAAAATGTTGCATTCGCAGAAAAAATAAAAGTCAATAGGTATACCAAAATCAGAACGTGACTTTCAAACAATAGCAAGTAATCTGATTTTATAACTTGCTAGCAGATAAAACGCCATTCATGTGGCGATTGTACTTACACATTGAGTCGATTATAAGCCAGTTTTGGAGCGATTCTCCATTTAAGGCTGTGCGCAAAACAGGAAATGTGAGATTGACCGGAAGTATTGCCAGCGCGGCTGTTCGAGTCAGGCACGCGTATGCTGTCAATCAAAGGTCTGATCGAGTCTCGCCGATCAAAAGGCACTTGACCATCGCTTGGAACGCGGCTATCCTTCAGACTTCCTTGCATCGCCTGGTGTCTGCTTATCAACGTCTTCAGGAGGGGTGTGAATTATGTCAGAAATGAGACGCAACGGGGGTGATTGATAACGATGGGGAGGAGAAATCTCTAGCGATTATTGAACTACAATTTTTTTTAACTTTTTGGTTTAATTAGTTGTCTTTTCATCAAGCTTTAGAGCGCGTTTTCTTAAAAGCTAAAGTTTCTCGATTCTGCTGACGATGCCGGTGAGCGTTTCTTCGGTTATGATTAGGAGGCGATTTTTCAAGCTACTCGAAAAGAAGGAGACCGCGCGTTTGGGCTAATTGAAACCAGAACCATCCAGACGCTTAATTAATCGGAAGGGAAGAAGGCGATAGGAAAAAATGACACGCCAGCTTTTATCGTGGAAATATCTGATCATAAATATTTTTCTCGTTAATTTTCAGTGTGATAAAAACGGAGATTGGTTTTCATTTCATAAAAATGTCGTAGTAAAGTTGGTGCACACACTTTGAAAAATGAAAAATAATCACTTTTTAGTTTTCATATCCGTGCTTCTTTTATGGCATGACTCATATCCTTCGAAAATTAGTAATTAAGGAATATTTTGATTAATCAATTTAATACCTAGACATATATAGAGGATTTATCAACCCCATGCGTCTAGCATGGATTTTTTCTTACCACACCTTGCTAGAGGTCGAAGTACAAGGGTATTCAAAAATCGAACCTTAGTTGTTCCGAAATTCAGAGGTCAGACATTGACCGGTGGACCTCAAATTTGAGACCCAGTAGACCAAAAGCCCAGTCCAAAATCCAGTACAGTAACATGGCCAGACGACCGACGATGAGGCAATTGGAGATTAATGCAAACATTGTTCATGAACAGGACCTGGAGCTAACCTGCATCGCTGCTCCCAAGTGCGATCTGTCGGAAATTTAATTACTATACCTACCTGACAAATTAATCGATTCAAGTGCCTATAATGGTACAGTCGGTTACTTTTACCGGAGAGCTACGACTTTGGTGCAATCTAAATTTACTTCCCGATGAATGGTCGTTGGTGTTTTCCTTGTAATTTGTAGGTACTAATTGCTTGCGACTTACACAATAGTTTTTGGTTTTGTTTTACATAGAGTATTGGCTTGAACGTGCGACAAACAGCAAACTATATGAAAGAAGAAGCACCAAAAATTACTAAATCCATGCCAGAAACTCTACTTTGCTGCGATTCCTCTAAAACATGTAGTTATTTTGAACCAGTTTCCTTCAAAGAGCTTGTTGCAATCTCAGCCGCAGGCAGAGAAAAATATCATGTAGCTGAGAAATTGCGCCGCATGTAAATTTAGTTCCGCTGTATGACAGTTATTACCTGTTGGCACCAAAACCCAAAGAACGGGCGACAAAGCTTAGGACCATCAAAGTCTTTGATCAGGAAGAGATTGCCAAGACACAAAATAAAGTCGAAGTGAGGAAGGAATGGTTAGGGGAACTTCTCCACGACAGTAGGGTCAAATGTAACTAAATAAGAATAAATAAAAAATAGTTACAGAAGAGAAATGCGCAGTAAATGTATATGAAAATAGTGGAGTCGGCAAGACTCGAGAGAGATGTTGTTTCAGATGTCAGCTAATCGAAAACAACAAATACACACTCAGAAAGCGAGATAGGTAACTAATTACGAGACAAGCCATAATACTGATTATTTTTCTAGCGACGATCGCGACATTTTTCACACTAGAACAAGACACAGCGCCACAGGAAAGTGATTTAAAAGAGGCAATTGACTTCGGTGCAGCTGAGATGGAACTAAATTTAGAAGAAAAAGTCCGGGAATAGATGGCGCTGGGCTGGGGAGCACGTTAATTTGTCTTGTCAAACTCGTTAATGCCAGCCCAGTGGTGACAAGCGAGAACAGCTGCGGAAAGATGAGCAACAGTTTTAAACTAATCTAGACAATGATATGTAAAGCCACAAATTACTTGCATGTGAATTTGTGAGGTGTCATCACCATCCACTATCAAGCAAAGGCAAGCGTTTGAAGGCTACTGAAAAATATTGCACATTTCCCACGATTGCAGAGGGCAATATTTCGATGCATTCGAAAAATGCATCGTTATTAGCTTCGTATAAAATCCTAGCCAGTCTCTACTATGCTTCCTTAGGCTGTACCCCCTGGTTATGTTGAGCTTCCATAGGCTATCCTGTGCTACCCTGGGCTACGATGGGTTTCGCTATTGCCTTTGCTTGAAATCTGCCAATTCGAGCTAAGACCGCAGGTTTGGTCTTTGTGTCTCCCGTATGACTTTCTGTTCATGAAATTACAAGATTTTTTTTCTGTTGAAAAATATGAGTGGAGAACAGTTTTTAAAAATCAAAATTCATATTAAAACTCGGTTCTGATTTAGATGACATACTGGCCATATCCAATCTGTCCAGCTCGCGTTTATGGATGAACTCATTTCCCGAGGGCCCCAGTCATGAATATAGGTGCTCCAGGTCTGTGAATGGCTTCTCAATGCGGTACGTTGCACGAACGGTCAAGCAATGTTGACGTACTTAATAATAAATAGGGACTGGCAGGTTCCTTGGTCAACATTTCATCTTGTTTAAAAAAAAAAAAATGAGGCAGTTGGATTCAGTGAATGGTGCACGGTAGAGTCATATTTTGCATTACCCACGTAAACGATTCATTAAAATACATTCATATTCAGCGGGGACATTTCAAAAACGATTTTCATTTCAATACATACGGTCTAATAGAGAAAAAAATATCACTTCGACGATGATTACAAATTTCAAATCTGTACTATCGTAAACGCTCCGACAATTTTTCTATTTAACGATGTGTAAACATGAAAATTTCCGCTCTATGATGGTCATATGATGGAAATGTGCGGTGGTGGTCGACGTCTCTCCCGGGGCCACCCACCCAGCCACCCACCACTTGCACCGACAGTCACCCCTGCACGCCGATCCCGGGCCGATGCACAACCAGTCGGTCCACACCAATTAGGCACCAGCAATACCAACTGAACGGACGTATTATATTGTGTGATGGTGCTAGGCGTCAATTAGTCACAATTCTAGTCGGCGGTGGTGGTTGGCAGCCATGGTGGTGGGGTTCACCCTCTGGAGACACGAATCCGCAAGAGTCGGTGTAGGACTGGGGATCGCGTCACGCTGGTTGGAGTCATTGGAAACTTGAGGCTACACCAGATATAGTGAGCTAGTTTATAAATTGCTGTCATTTGGGCTAAAAATAATTCTTTCCCCTTCTTGTGTCGCATTCCAGAGATTTTTACCCAAAAATCACCATAAAAAATACAGCTATGATGCAACAGAAACTTGAAGCTAGAGTCTCGATGAAATGGAAATAGTTTCTTGATTATGGGGGCTGCTGGTAAATATACAGCATCTGTCATAAATTTCATTACCTTATAGTATATGATATTAAATTATTTATACGAAGTTCAATAGATTAACGTGAAAGTTAGGGCTTAATTTAAGTCCTCATAGGCCCTGTCTGCAAGCATGACGCAACTAAAATCTCAATATGACAAAGAGCCTATAACAGAAGCCCTCTACTAAACAGGATTTCGGCATATCCCTGTAGGAAACTGTGTATGCGAACCAGTTCCCATTTGGGAATACGGGGAAAGACCAAAACGAATCGTGTTAATTAATTATTCAGACCTGCGACAAAGGATGATTGGAAGGGAAGGGGGTTGGACCGGGAGACTGGAAGAGAGGGGACGCAAAAGGGAATATGATCCACTCGAAGAGGGAACGAGATGTAAGAAGGGTGCACGGTTCAAGTGTGGGCATTACGACAATAGAAACAACCCTTACGTCGACAAATATTACACGATCAGTTTTAATCATGATTGTAAATTTGGAGACATGCCGCAAGAAAATCTTAATCCTCGATTCCCTAATATTAACTTACATGCAGTTTAGGCGTATCACATCAGAAGTCAGCCACGATATCTATGAACACATCTTTTTAGAAAAATTATGTTTTGTTCGTTTTGAAACTTTTTTAAAACAAGGACCCAAACGTCTCACAGCCATGGGTGGCTCCTTTCGGAAGATGTATCAAAGAGCCTAAATCCATCTCGTACAAGCTCAATACAATGGCAACTAAATTAAACAAGTTTGCATCAAACTATAATGACGGATCCTATTATCATCTGTACCAGAGTTTGATTACTTCAAGCACCCCGATCAAATCTACTCGAGATAATTTTGTTCGTCAGCGTTTGCACGACCCATGTGAGAGTGCGTACACGAGGATTGCACATGCGTGCCTTGGTAAAACGGATTAAGATGTCAAATGGATGCAAATGTTGACGCACACGACGCGTATACGCTAGCCGTGACATGCTCGATAGAATTTCAACCGTATTAGACATGCTGATTAAATTTTATTCTTTGCTATGGAAATTTAAGCCCGTCTCGCTAATTTTCGATTCAGAGGAACATTTGGGTTGGATGGCGCGACAAATCCATGGTCTAAGGGTGGTCCTTTTTTATGACTCCCACTACCATGGAGGATTTCGGAACAAAAAGGCTTTGTTTTACTGGAAAAATTCGGAGAAATGATATGTTGTGTATGAAAACGACCCACCTTTCGGTAAGGTACGTACCTCCAATAAAACCATGTCTGTTTTGTTAATTTAATGACTTAGGACCTTTTATGGCGTCGAAAAAAGCGTCGGCCAAAAAGTCAAACACGTATCATATTATAAAAAATACAGCACCACAAATTTGATATAAACTGCAAGAAACGAAAATGCATCAAGCTGAATTCACTGGTAATTTTTTCAGCGTTATTCAAGCTTTACAATTGCAGTGCATTGAACGCTTTAAAAACGTGAGCCAATGGAGGTGCTTCGCTTCAAAACGGTCTGTCTATGCCACGTCGATTCAGTCGTAAATGGAAAATGACAGACTCGCTACACCTATAGCCACGCAATGGAATACCGCAATGCAACGAATGCAAAGACCGGGCAGCAGAAGATGAAAGGAACCGGGAGCTCTCCATGTGCAGTAATTATTTCTGAATTGAAAACTCGGCCATGCGTACCGCGATCGGCGGGCACAAGAAGAAAAAAGCTTGATGGGGTGATTACCAACCTGACGTCATGCAGTACATACGAGTGACGTCAGCTGTTTGCTGTAGACAAGAGAAAATCGTGTGTGCCCATGAGGGTGTCTTTCTATAAAATAATTGCTCGTTATTCTCTTTGAATTTCTTTGACTTTAAAACCTTGGGAAAACCGAGGAAGTTTGAAAAAGAACCGTTTATTTACAAAACTGTAACGCATGTTACATGATTTTCATTGCAATTTGTGGTACATTTGAAAATTATTATTGGGTTGATGAAAAACAGCATGTTTGATAGATCTAGAGGTGGGATATGGTTGTTTTGAGATATGAGTTTCAGCCGACGGGTCGTCAAACTACTGCGTTTTAAGTCGAAAAGAAATGAGATACCGACACCATTAGGCTGCCTATTTTTGGAAGAGATTTGTATGAGTGATGGAATCCTACGGCCATGTATAGGTAGGACGGCAGGGTCAGGGCAGAGCCAGGACGAGTAGCGACCTGTGATGCAATGGTGGCACAGGGCAGACGTTAAGATGGTAATCATGGCGGGCATCCAGGTGACGTATGTACTTGTCATTCAACCTCACGGAACGTACCGTGACAACATCGCGTCGCCAACGGCTAACACGAAACACTGGCGCACAAGCTACGAGCCTGCAATCGCACGAATTTATGGGCGCAGATACTGAACAGACAATATCATTTTTATTTTCGCTCTTTTAATAAAAAAAAAAGGGAAAATAAAATGCAAAAATGTTTGGTGGGAATGTCGGTGTACAGTGCGATGTGACAGTTTGTATTATGGACAACGGAAGCAAAAATGTACTTCCTGTTTCTCTGTAGATGTCTCCATTAATTTTTTGGAAAGAATGGGAGTAAATTATTTGATAAGAGAAGAGTTGGCAGATAGGAGTGGTGTGACTTGTATGATATTAATTACCGTGACCAAGGCAGAGAGTATTATCAAAATTAGAACTAAACCTAGTTGTTGTTTTTCAACTTCTACCAAAATAGCAAGATGCACAGAGGGCAAAATAAAGCGTGCGCTCTTTGGTATGAAAATAATATTTACAACGCTTGCTTGCACATCAAAACTAATTTCATCCTCCCTTTCTTGAGATATGACTTTGTAATTTGCTCTACGGCAGCGCCGGATTGAAACATTAAAGTTTATAGTAATTGCCTTTCTGTTCGATATTGAAATTTCAGCATAGTAATGCACGTGACCGTGCTTCTCGTGATTGTTTTCACTTACAAAATCGTTCCACTCGCGCACACCTTCTTATATTGAACCAGTTAGTGCACCAAACAGCCATTGCGTAATCGATAAACACACCCTTTTTAAGCCACGATCAAAATAGGTATATATCTCATTAGGCCCGGGCGGTTTTGCATGGCTCACACGTAGAAGCAGTTGGAGGAACTGAGACAAGCTTATGTGGTTCGCGCTAGTCGGACAAGGAAGAAGCCAGTTGGTAGGGCGTGTGCTCGGTGCTGCCCGGTGATTTTTTCATGATCGAGCATCGGCACAGTGATTTATTAACAGGTGGCTAACAGTTGGGTGTACGGCACCCGGTTAATCAAGGCGACTTAGCAGCTTGAATCGACACACAAATTGTTTATTGGAAATTTTCATTATCGCGATCCAGTGGTGATGAGAGTCCAGCGAGGGACGATTGTAAGCTGGTCCCCTTGGCGACAGAGTGTGCGTTTCGTTTTCGGGCTTTTGTTGACTGTGTGGAATGGAATTACTTCCGATGTAACTAGCTAGATACCTATTACGAATTTGATCAAAAGTACTCCGGCAATATAATTACACATCGCATAGGAAATTGAAACTGGATGAAACGGAACAAATTTCCTGGGTTATTTCATTTAAAATAGGCATTCTCATTTGCAAAGGACCTAAAACTCCAAATTTGATTTGACCCTAGAGTAAACTTGTCTAGAGCACCTGTTGCTCGCACAGTGCATATGGCAACACTTTTGAAGGTGCCAAAAAATCAAGCTGTAAATCACCCATTCTCCAAACACTTTGGAAACTAATTTGTGTTTGGTTACTTCCGTTATTCCGAGTCGTAATCAGTCAGTCGTAATCAACATTTTCATGCATCTCCTTTCAGCGTAATGAGCGAGCAGTCAGCCTTCAATCATAGGTCTACACTGATGCTATCTGCGTTCGGCCAGCTTCTGCCAGGGGCATTGCTCACCTCTGCCTGGCTCTACCGGCGTCCCATCATGGTCCCATGCTCTTCGGTCTACAGTCTTAGTAATTATCCAGAAGCAGAGCTCTGTTCTAGAAGAAACCCATTTCAGTCGCGACGTGTCAAGACCGAGACGCAAGTTGAAGGTTATAATACTACATTCATGAATACACTAAGTCAATTACGACCAGCGCTGAACCCAATCATTTATCAGAGAATCTTCGACGGTGAAATAATTACACTCAATAACTTGTTTGCCTCGAAAGTGAAGCAAAGCTGGAGACACAAACCGCACATAAAAAGACATCAGTATGTAGAAATTATTGTCTTAACTTTCAATGTCTGTCTTTGATGTGTTCTTTCTACAATTATCATACTTTTTTTTTATCCTGCTCGTAACTGCAGCCTGCTCTACTGCCATCCATTCCTTTCGATGCTCACCATTCACTTTCAAGGTATACACCATCAATTACCATAGCCTCACCGCACTATATATTTATAAGCGAGCGGTTGTGAGATTTCCACAAATCCAGCATTGTGTGCCATGTCCGTCACGATGCGCGATAGCCGCTATAAAAGAAAGACTGGATTGTTTCCAAACTTGTTTGTACCCTGGAAGTAGCATTCCACGCGAATAAGTCCAGCGTTCACGGACGTGCGGTGCTGCAGCAGTGCACGTCAGGTAACTGCTAGATGTAAAAACTATTTTAACGATTAACACATTTCAATTGTATATTTTAATTATTTTAGTTTGATTTCGATTTTGACGTATGTCAATCATTGCAGCTCATTAAGGATGTCTGTTGGGACTTGCCACACCCTTCTAAACACTTAGATGATGGACGCCGTTGATATCTCGGGCAAAATATCGGGTCCGTCATAAAAATACTGGCGTAGAAACAACAGGATAACTAGTAGAGCACACCTAGGACTGGCGTGGGCTTTCGATCCATCAACTAACGTCAGCTCGGATAATATGTCAAACTATGGAAATTCCGAGGATCCACTTTATGTGATAACTACTCCTTAAAAAAAAGTTGTGATCTATTTGCGAAAAGACAAAAATAATGAGCTCAGTTATTAATTTAAATAATTAAAGATATTTTCTTTTAAATATCTTAAAGATATCCGTCTCAAAAATTGATGCCCAGAAAGCCAGTGTCCAAATAGCCCAATGGTTCAGAGCAACACCCGCGATAGGTGGAGATCGGGGTTCGAGTGTCCGTTTGGGCATCAATTTTTGAGACGGTTATAGTCATAGAGTTGATAATAATAAAATACCCCGCACATTGCAAGCGTTTGCAATTTAAATACGATTTCATCCTAATACACTTTAATTATTGACCAAAGTATATCAAAATGACTTTTTGGTGGAAAATGCGATGAAAGCTGTCCAAAAAAATTCTGATATCCTTTACACTGTTGTCATGGCTGACTGTGAAACGCCTCTATTCCGTGTTGCACACGTCCAAGTCCCTAAGTAAGTTTCCCTACAGCAACGCACAAAAACAACAAACCATGCGTTTCATTACATGCGTGTACCCGACATGCAGCCATGCGATCTTCTTATTTTCCCGGCGAGAAAATTAATAACGCATCGTGCAAAAGTAAACTCCCAAAATTGTTGAACGACATGGCAGCTACGGCGGGGCAGGGCCGACCCGTCACTTGGCCCGTTCTGTGCACGGTCGCCCTGGTAGCGTCGGCTGCCGGCATTGTGTCCACTAAATCACGCACTCTGCTCGTCGTCGCGCGAACCACGTTCGTGACGGTACAGACTTGCTGGCCCACCGTCACCACCTCGGGGGCTGCCATTATTTTCATTATTATTATTATTTCCTAGCACGAGATCTTCGTCGAGGACGGAGCAAAAAATTCGAACTCGCAACGCTTCGCTGTAGTGGCTAGAAGTGTCGCGATTGATATTAAAGAGTATCGTGTGTCTTCTAAAAATATTTTTAATTATTTGAGTGGCTGAGATACAAAATAATTGTTTTGAAATTACAGAAGCTAATTAGTTTTCGAGCTAGACATCTAGGAGATACATAAAATGCGATACTCAGAGAGACTTGACTTTTGACAATCTAGATTCTGGCTCGGTCGTCCATTGACATATGGAGGCGCCAACATCGAATAACTATTTCATGTTGCTCATGCAGCAAATCAGTTGCGACACTAATTAAAAAAATCACTATCGTGCACCATTAAAGCGAGACAAATTAACAATTAGTTGCAAGGTGTTCCGTAGAGTCGGTGGAATTGCTGCGAGTCTCCAATTAGCGCTGCTTGGGTTCAAAGAAAATTTATGAATAACATCTCATTGCATAAATATTTAGCACGACCGTTTGTTCGGCTGTAAGATGTGACTGCAAGATTTCAACCAGAGACGAATATTTTATTTAAATACATAATTAGTAATTACACGCGAGTAATTGTAAGGATTCTCGTATTCGAGGAAATGTGGTAGTTTGTAAGCCATAACTTGTCATCGAACCTTGGAATAAATTGCAGCTTGAATGAATCTTGACACTGAAGTAAGTCAGCTGAGAACTTCTCAGTAGATGTGAAGAAAACGCCGGAGGCGGCGCACAAAATTGACGTCTACAAACTCGCGATAGAAGCGAGTACTCGCGAATACATGAAAGTGCACGTCACTCATTAAAAAGTACAAATATTTGTATCACAAAGTCACCGTGCACGCCCATCTTGGCAAGACTTATTAAACCTGGCACGAAGAAATAATTACAGGCGAGCAATTCGTGTCAAGAAACAATTAAAATCGTCAGCAAATTTGAAAACACCGGCGGAAAATAGCCATGGTTCAAATATGAACTCGCATGTTATACCTGATTTTTAGACTAGCGTACACTAAAACGATTACTGTGACATTGATTATAGGCACACAAAAAAGGGGAGCACAAACAGAATTAAAATTCCCCGTACTACAATTAAAAATATTATAGATCAATATCTTCTATCATGATCTCCTAGAAATTCGGTACCGTCTCCCGTGGTACCGCCTGTGTCCAACCTTGCCTGACAGAACCTATGCCCATGTATTACATGCTCTCTGCTTTGTCGTGATGCCAGATGGCCAGCTGTTGCGACAGCTACCTTTTTGTGCGGCAGACACTGCGTATGACATGTGGCAGATCAATGTCACATTACACGACAGGATTGGGTACTTTTCTTCTCTGTGGCTTGTACACAATAGAATATATAATCACGTGGGTATCAAAGCTGGGGGTGAATTGATATAAGATGAGCATGTTTTAAGGGCATATTAGTTATAAGGAAAATAATTGAGTTGAATTGGGTTCAAAAATTGGGGTCTCAATTGGATTCGATTGCAGTTTTGGTCACAAATAATTTTCAATTTCTTATGCATTATTCTATTGTATTCGTTTTTACATAAAAATCTGAATACATAAGAAATAGTGTGAATTTTAAAAGACATCATTTAATGTTAAAATCGTTGTGCCAGCAGTAATTTAGTCACCGATCAAAAAAGTGTGTTAAAATAAAAATAAGTGCTGTAAGGGCTCATTTAGATTTGACTACTAACGTTCAGATTTCTATGCCTACTGCAATCTATAGCTTACAATTCTAGTACTGGGTTGCAAGATGTGAGCTTGGGCAGACAATAACAACAATTTATTTGCAAGACTTTGCATGAATGGTTCAAGCCCGCTTCTAATGAATGGACTTCATCTATTATCGCTCTAAATTGTGGTTTTTAAATAGTATGTCAATGGTAGTCAATGGCCTCGAGGATAGGGTATGAGAGGATCGAGATTCATACTGGTCTTTGAGGGGTTATGAAAAGCAATTGCTAGCCTGTTACGTCGCTCGTCATATGCGATATTGAATAGAAACTAAACCTTCACTTGCATCATAGAACATCTTTCTCAAATTTTAGCAAATTAGATTTAATAAAGGTCTGTGATATGAAAAGGTGTCAAAGACGTTCTTAATTCAATTGTCTCATTCAAATTAACAAGTTAGTAAAAAGGTCACTCGTCTCCCGAATCACTTGACATTTTCTCGCTTCAAATGTTTCTCACCTTTAGCTAGTTTTACTAGGAATGGTTGGGATCGCAGGTCCGATCCCTTCAAATCAATGTCTGGCAATACTTACCTGTCACCTGATGAACTGAACCATATTTCACATGCATATTGATCGTTGAGTGATGAAACAACAGGTTGATTGATTGATTGGTGGAGATTTTTTAACGACGCACTGTTTTGACAACAAGCCATGTGGCACTGGTCTCATGGTATCGGCGATTGAGTGGGCGATAATGGAAATGTTGACAAACCTAAGGTTAGTCTAGATTCTAGAAGTTAACACCCGATACAGGCATAAAGATGATCCCGTCGAAGAGCACACCGATTGGATCTACGAGTTAAAGAGGTTGATAACTAAGATGAGACATGGTTTTATACTGCAAATTGCAATCCACTAAGATCTCTGCTTAACAGAACTGGCCAATGTTCATGGTGGTTGTCTGCTCAATGTGTGACCCAGCGAAGTGTTGCTTAACTTTAGTGATCTCATGAGAACCGGCGTTTATATCACGTCTCACCGAACTGTGAAAACTCTAGTTTATAGTTGCTAGGAATAAATGGTTGGTTAATACGTAACGACGGTTTAAAAGACCACGTGGCCTTGAAGGTTATCGGCGTTTTCTGAGTCCACTAACATGCAGTTTACCGACATGCAAATATTCGTCAAAGGAATAAGGTTAGCACGTTAAGCGGCTGTCAGGCCATGCACATCTTGACCAAGGTGCTCCTGCATTTTCTAAAAAAAAAAGTTTAAACTGGCTTTATAAAAGTCACTTTATAAACGAATGGTTGAGGAGATAACAGTCCGTCATATGAAATGAAATGAAATGAAATGACCATTTCATTTCGCCTGAGTTCCAAGAGTTTTAAAAAATTGCCATCTCCACCAGTTAACCGATGAGAAAATCAATGTCAGACCCTGTTATGTGACATCGAAGACCAATAACCTCTCGTCTCAGTGACTGTGTCCACTGTCAGAAGTCAACCGTGTGAATTCCACTAACAGACACTTCTCAAAACGGTCGTCAAGGACTTTCCAGTGTTAAGTTGACGGATATTTAAGGAAAAACTCATGGGACGCGTAATGAAGGTCACTCCCACTTTTTAGTGACCAAAAACGCCAGTGCTTTAAAGTTTAATTTTTAAATATGAGCAAATAATATGAGTTTATGAGAGGCTTAGCACGGCAACGTGTTTTCAAGGTCACAAATCAGAAGGACCCGAATTTTCAGTTGTCATGTCCCGGGTTCGAAGTTCACTGCCTGTCGTAATGAAGAGGGGTGTGTATGGATGTAACGATTTGTTGAATCCTTTCATCCTGTAATACAAGTAAAACGACCCCCCTTCCCCCCTAACATCTCTTGTTCAAACATCAATAAGAATTTTGGAAATTAGTTAAAGACTCTAGTAAATAGTACACCGATTGTTCTTATTGTCTTGGCAATTTTTTTCCGGGATAACGTTGATAAGAGAAGTTTTGCCTTTTTCAATCGATCAAATCAACTTAAGATCTTTCCCATGTAACGAAAGGGTCTAATTCAGTAAAGTTTTCAATGTGTTTCAAAACCATAATCACGAGTTTTCGCAAACGCAATCGATTTTATGTTAATAAATACCCGAAGTGCGTTTTTTTTTGTATAATTGAGAGTCCATCCTTTCAGCTGCGAGTGTAGCCTTACTAATTAGCTTTTACCCAAGACCCGAGGCTTAGCAACTTGGCACAAGCCGACTTAGACCAAAACACCAACCCATCTGGACGTGTTTGCAAGACCTTGTGAGACCCTTGTCGTGGTCCTCGACTTGCAACACCTACACTACGATGTATGCGTCATACTGCCCTTCACTCAGCTTTGTTTTAATATTATCCCCCGAGTAGGTCAGTTACCTATTTCATGTAATCCTCTAGGTCGTGCTCAGAGCACACTTTACCGTCTCGGCGCCTTCCGATGACGCTAGAATCGGCACTAAATTCGATATAGGATTTTCTGTTTACAATCATTATCAACATGATCACACGTATCCGCTAGCAAAATGTATTGTATCCTTGTTATTGAGGTACAACATATACGTTTAATAAATGAACATTTTTGGCCGTAATTCTCGTTTTTATCATTAAAATTTCAGATCAATAATACAAATACATTAACCTAGCTGATCTCATTGAACAATGGACAAAAATATTGCTGCGAATTGACAGGAAGGGCCTGAATGCAAATTTAAATGCTGAATATCAATGATCCCCATCCACCTTCGGTCAAATACCTTGCAGTGCATATTGAACGCGCTGCGGGCTGTGCTATGGTGTGACAGCTATCACATGTAAAACAGCCGTTTTGTGCCCACGAAAAAAATCGCTCAGTTGACTGACATGTCTTCCAGTGAACTGAAGTCCTGTACTTAGTTATTTAATTACCCACTGGCATGCTGTATGATTTCTAGGTGGTCCGTTTAGACTGATCCCTTCAGATGCAATCAATAGATAATTGATTGCTGAAAGTCAAATAGACTGCGCGGTAAGTTTTGATTGATAGGAAAGAAAAACACATATATTATTAATTGAACTTGCGAGCACTATATATGTAAAGATAACATTGCGTATTGCATTTAAAACTACTTTGATCTGATAACAGTGAGTATTTATCAGATACCGTTCGACCTGTGTAATGGCTGGGATAAAACGTACATAGAATGATGTTTTTTGTTATTATTGGAAGCCGTTGTCACGGTGGTCACTTTTTCTGAGAGTCTTGTTGACTCCCGAGGCTGTAAAGGCGAAATATAAGTCGTAGCTAACACTGCATTTATGTACATGATAAAATTGATTGAAATCGAGCAGTGGTTTCAGGTCAAACTTGCAAGAAATCGGTAATCAGCATCACATTTACTCAGAGTGAGCCATAGCAATGGCGTGTCAAACGCATTGCCCAATCCACAAAATACCCGGCGCGTAAAAAATATAAGCAAGTTTGTGGCCTCCTAAAGTCAGATTAAGCGAGATTGATCCGAATTGGCGATCAAATACGTGGCCAATAAATAAGTTGTACTGGTCGGTACTAAAATTAATTGCATCTTAATGTCACTTTGATTTCCCGTTCATTACCGTGCATGATAAAGAAAAAAATTGCATAAATATTCAGATAGTCTAATTAAATGTAAGTTTGCAATGCATGGCATGGTGCGGAGGTGTCGATAAATAGTGCGCCATAAAATTGAATCGAATGAGGATTGTCAAACGCCTTCGAACGCGCCGTCTAATTTGAGTGCGGTGGCCGTTAAACCTTCGTTAAAAGAGCCCGATTTGCCAGGCGATTGGTAAAACACATTAAACTTCATCTACAGCAGGAGACAATTAATATGTTCCAAATTTGGAAAGTGCTTTGTATCTCGTTCGGTTGCTGGCGATCAGTCAGGGGGTGCCTCTGGTAAAACCGGCTGCTGCCTCTGAGGAGGTCCGGCACCAACAGTGTCGGAGGAATCGGCCGCATTTCTCATTCCTGACGATTTCATTTGGCGGTGCACAGGCATGGCAATTATTTTTATTTGTTTCAAGAATCTCTGTTGAAGGTGGCTTAGGCGTGAATACTTGTTAATCTATTCCTATGTTTTGATTGGTAAGGCTTAGTTTTAAGGCTAGGTTATGTTCATCATCGTTCTATTCGTCATCCGCTCATTAATCGACGCCGTTAGACCCGTTAGACATAGGGCCTGTTGTCTAAACAGTAAACAGTCGAAAACCGCACTAAAAATTCAACAAGCCTAAATTAGGTTACAATATTAATGATCGAGTTCGCTTATATTTTCATCCGATTGACTCTTTTAGTTCAAATGTGACAGTGTGTCATGGGAGACATTTTTTTAGTTAGTTTACATTGTGTTATAAACTTCAGAAGGCGCAACAGCGGTCTCCTGGGGGTTTTATTTGTTTCGAGTTAAATTTGAACTGGTGGGAAACGAAGGATGAAAGCACAAGGCACAAAAAGTAACGGCGAAAACTGCGTACGACGAGTGAAAATAGAATTAGCGAAATCCCTTGACGGGAAAACACATTTCACTGGGAAAAAATAATAATATCAAGGCGAAGAAAATCGAAAAAGATGGCATATGTTGAAAGGAAAGAAACAATGCATGGAGAATTGAACGAGTCGTTTTTCGATGTTTCTTTGCAAACGAGTAAAAGATGTCTTTGTGAGTATGTTTGCTGCCCCGTCACAACGCCCGCCTTGCCACGGGGGAGATTTCGTGTGCAAAAAGGACAATAACTGAATTGCAAGGTGTTCGAAGTAAAAAAAGAAGATAGAAGATGGTTTGGATCAAATAAAATCGCGGGTCTTTTGCGGTCGGATTGAACAAGATTGAAATGAAACAGAGGATGAGCTTGATCAATGCTGGGGCACCCAAAGCTGACCTCGGGCGTCAACAGACGAATACGCATTTACAACGCTGTATTGGAGCGCGGTATTTCGACACTGGACCAGAAACACCATGACGGGGAGGAAAGATTGCTTTTGTCGAAAGAAATAAAAGAAATCGAATGAAATTGGACTAACTCAAATAATGGAGAGTAACAGTTATTGGGTATCGGTCGTATCTCCGATGTTAATTAAATCTTGTGAAGCCATAGCATCGGAATAACAATACTATAGGAAAGCAATTGGTTTCACTGAATGGTCTGGTGATCATTGTGAAGACACATGTCTATTTCGATGTCAATTCAGAGTAGGAGATATTCGCTTCACCATTTTTTGCTGCTTTATTTGGAAAATAAATTAGCATTCGCTATACAAATGTTTTTAATTATACATTTGCTTATTAACTGCACCTCCGGCATCTTGTACTAAATAATTACACGCAAAAAACCCTGACATTATTAAGTTAGTTTTAATTCTGTGTCAATTATTTTTGTCGTCAAAAATAAGATATGGAAGCATCAAACATGCAAGTATGAAATTGAAGCAAACGACTTTGATGAAGATAAACGATGGCATAAAAGGCTGGTACTCTTTGTAGCGACATGGAAATAATATATGAAAGAGCATATTTAAGATGATTTTCTCTGGGGAAAATATAAAACAGTCTGTATTTCCCTAGGATAGTTTGTCTGGCACGGAGAGCGCCCTCCACACAGCATAGGTAGCAAAGGTAGGCTCAAAGGTAGTATGGGTAGTTACCAGACTCTTGACCCCACATTTGGCTTCAGGCGGTCGCCACAAGATTACGATATAAGTCTGGATCAAAGTGTCATGACTTTGTAATCACTTTGAAGATTTTGGTTAATAAATTACAGTATTTGTCTCAGCGACACCGAATTGCTGAAAGGACAAGTAGTGGTCAAATGAACCTATATATTAAAGAATTTTTTTTTAAGAGCTTAGCACCTGCGTGAAAGCGACTTGACTTATCTGTACTAACACGTTGATGATAATTGATTCTTAATTCAGAGTCTGTGTCTTTGTAGAGTAGAGAAAGGTGTAACAACCCAACCGATTATTTCTTTTTAAGTACTCGTAGCATGATACATTTCACAAAATACAAATGTCTGTTATGTACCGTAAAATTGTATTTTTTTTAGGTTTCTTGCGAATGAAACATTGTGACCAAGGGTTTAATTTAGAATTTATATTATTTTTGAAAATAATTTGGTTCGTGGAGGCTTAATTCGAGGGGTTCTTGGCGACCTATCCTATGCAAATCACATGAATTCTCTGAATTTTAATCCACGATATTTATTTCACATTTTGACAATCGTAAATCAAGACAATTCCTTTGTGAGCTGCTCGGGCATACCAGCAATGAAACCGTTTGAAAGTTGGACCTATTGAAATCACACGCTATAACTAATCACTCCATTCTAGCGCACACATAAAATAGTATTTGCGTCTATCGCATTTTACATCAAACTACATTCGGGCACGAATTTACCTTCGATTGGGGAAATGTGCATATTATTTATTGGTCGCAATCTGGTGCCATTGTAAATAGTTTTATTTATTACGAAAGATCCGCATTGTCCTGGATCATTTCGGGCACTTGTAACAAGTCGCAATGAAAGGATGACCGAAGATTTTGGCGGCGAAACCCGTGACAAACGAACGAATGAGGATGAGGAGGTTGTGACATTTCGCTGCGTGCCACCTTGGGTGATGGAGCTAGGGCGGTATTAAGGACCACGATGGTATTTAGACTCGGACACTCATTTCGAAGGCGTTCGCCTAACATCACATTCGACATGCTCGCACGAGAATGTCGTGCCAGACCTATATTTCGAACAGAAGAGTAGGCCACGCATTCGGTATGCCATCTATTAAAGTTCAGACACCATTGATCAATTTGCAAATTAGTTCCTTGGGTTTTAATTGATTTCTCGCATTAATTATGCATGGTATTTTAACAAATTTAAATGAAAAACCTGACAGAAATAATTATCATCAGTTTTCAATACACGAAGTTCAACGATCGATTGGGCAAGACGTGAAAAAAAACACGGATTCTTAAAGTCAGGGCTTAGACGCCCAACGATCTGTTTTAGCTAATTTTATTTCACCTCCGTATGGAACGGCACCTAAGTGCATCTCCAGTCTAGCACTGCTTTACCCACAACGCCGAAAGGATACGAGTATGAGTAACGACTTTGTTACGTACAATTGTTTCTCGAAGATTAAAATTAGCATATTTTTATAGTGAATCACTCGAATGTGCTCGCTTAGTGCAAAAAGCGTATACTGTCAAAACGTCCGAGCTAACAGACTGTTGTAAATTCCACTCGCTTCTAATTATCAATTCTAATATACATAGTTTAAACTGGATAATAAATTATCTTTGCAAAGAACAAGTCAAGATCGAGTTTTGCTTTCACTTCCTCTCGCTGCAGATATTGATAGTAATCGCTTTGTTAGCTGCGAGGTTGCTAGCAACCTGCTAAGAAATCTCGTTTGCTCGCTAGATGGCGCTAGTGTGATCGCTACCTGCTTGGAACTATAGGTAACCAAAAAACTCTCCTAACACAGATTTTTCAATTTTGACTCGAGTACGAATTTTACACATTTCAGGTGCAACTCGATCTTCATGAAATTTATTCACTGTCGAAGAAATTGCATGCGATGTGGAAATATTTCACAATGTGATAAATTTAAATAAAACTGCAAAATGTCAAAATTTTATTCCCCGTTTTTAAATTGAATTGTAACACCGTTATATATGAATGCATTCGATTTAAAATATGAAATCTAGATTTATGTCAATTCGCCGACTAGATTTGTGGTGACAAATATAAGTACGCTTATTTTTAAATATTACTTCTCTAGGATTTCAAACGAAGTCAGTGGTAATCACATTGAGAATTAATTAAAAATTGTCCCAGTTTTTCCTTCCCTTATTTTCTACATACCTATTTTTTTATCTACCCAGGTAACACAATGTCCTATTACCTAAATTTGCACTCAGTGAACCAATTACAACGTGTCTCTTCACGACCAACGTATAATTCTCACCTGTCAGCACCATTTCAAACCAGACCGCGCAATCGGCCCACCTTTCAACGAGTTTAATTGACTGACTATGAACTTGCTTCACCGCAAATTCGAAACATGTAATTACACTAATTTTCCAAGCGCCGATTTTGTGAGTGCATCGAGTTCGCGGTTGCATCTGAAATATGGACTGAAATTCAATCCGTGGTGAGTGATCTAACTGGGCTACCATAAGAACACCCAGAGCTTAGACCCAAAGACCTGCCAACACACGAGCTTTCCCTTTCACGGCCGTGATCGCACAATAACGCTAGAAGTTGGAGTAACCGCCCTAACCTACATTTCACGTGCACGACTACGGTGCGTATACATGATGACTGACAGACCAGTCTTTGGGCTATTTCACCTGGACCTTACACCTTGGGGCACACTGATATTAGACGCATTTCCCCCGTTCAATGTGTGTAAAATATTGTATCATAAATCGCTTGCTAATCTGAGCCTCCATGTGATATAAAAACACCAGAAAAAACACAAATCCTGCATTGTCTACTACGTTTTTATGCATTTCCATTAAGTTACCAACTCTCAGTTTTTTAGTCCTTTGGTCCAAGTGTAATATCTGTTGTGTTCTGAAGATAATTGAACAAGTTTCAGCAACCACAGGTAAAGGTGCAAATCGGTGTATCTGATTGGCTGTTAAAAAAGAGATGGATATTTTACTGGCAGTTATCTTTAAAACGAACAGTTAAAAACTGGCCCTCACTTGTTTACCATCTTGTTTACCTAAAAGATGCAATCTATACCTGTTTGTAGAAATGGGAAAGGTAAATAAAGACATTAATGACAAAAAAATACAAGAAATATTTTGAGATTAAGACATCTCAAAGGGACTGCATTTTACTCTATGTCTAATAAGAAATGAAATTGTTTAGTAGACTTTAAGGTCAGTCCATCTGGGTTTCTTGTCACAACAGCGCGTTCTTAAATATTACTTATCAATCTGGCCAAATCAATTGCTTCTGAGTCTCTGAGCTGCTTGAAACAAATGGACCCATCTGAACGAATAAATGAAAATCGTCGTCAGTGCTATCTTTCATGTCCGCTTGCATGACAGCCAGATGACATTTGCTTTGCATTACAGATCACACAGATATATAATACACTTTTTTTTTTCTGCTTGGCTCAAAAGAGGTAGACATAGATAATTAATTTTATTTGCAGTGGAAGCTGTGACTGTAGAATACGTTTCCAAGTAGAAAACCACACCTTTTTATAGAAATCTTGATAAGAATAATTAATCACGGTGTTTATAAGTGTCTTCTGTGTTTTTTGTTTTATCCAAAGTGGATCTAGCTGAGTGAACACAATTAATAATATTGCAGGTAGCAAATTGATATTTTCTATTGCGTTTCCAATTCAACAGAACATAAATTGTGAACACAGTAATGAACAGACAGTAATTCTATTTATTTTCCATACGTTCATTACTGGCTCAAAGTAAAATGTATTCTTGTCCAAACGGTAAGATTTCAACGAGGTTCGAATCCTATGGGGTTAAGATGCAAGACTTCTGACTTGAATGTGTTTCCCAACTTGAACTTCTCGTCGTCGCTAGCAGATGAGAAGGTTGAACACCCAAAATGTGAACCATGCTCGGTAGTTATCCATCATTATTAATTGGGAGGCATCCTGTCCATAATATAACGTCGTCTACGCATTTCTTCACAGCACAAACAAGGGACGTACTTCGAGCCAGCCAACTACTTTCTTAATTAGAGGAAGCCATATCATTCCTTAAAAACATATTTATATAAGAAACTTACATGAATTATACGAATTAATTGTGTGTGCCGTAACGTACGTTTAAAGCGCAAGCCAATTTAGAATTCGAGGCGAGTATGAGCAGCGCGGGTAAAGACGTTCCTAATTATGGAATAATTACAAACTAACGAAAATGTTTTCGGTTTTAAACTTGAGAATTTGTTTCCAATTTACATTAAGATGCAAATGAGATTTTGATTAATTTTTTTATCTTGATTCTATAAAAATACAGTCTCGATAAACCCGAAAAATGAAAGAGGAGCGGAAATTGACATAGTTAAAGAGGAGATTCGTCGGCAATTAAGATTTTAGTCGAAAAAAACGTACAATGTTTGAGGTAAATAAACGGAATTGAGTAAACGGAATTCGTAAATCGAAGTTTTTTTAAATTGAAGTCAAGGAAACAAAATTTTCAGACTTGACTTTTGATTTGTGAAATGATCTAGTTGAAATGCGAACAAAAATAACATTCCCAAAAAGGACGATGAAAATAATGCGACGAATTATAAAAGAAAAACTTTCCTTTTCATGTTTGCCTTTGGATATTGAATTGCAACAAAGATATATCGATGCAATAAATCAACTGAAATCACCCGAAGAAAGTATCAGTTGATCGCAGCTTTGGGGCTCCTCATGGATAAACACTTTGCCCTGGCACACGATGTCGATCCGCCATTAGGTAATGTGCATTCAAGAACTGAACTCGCCTATCACGACACTAAAACGTAGGTGCGTGATCGTGATAGAGTCAAACAAAGCAAACACGGCACTTGCAGCCCGCCGCCGATCCCATTCTTCGCATGACTTCCACCTTCTGTTGCGACTTGCGACAACGCCGTGCGCGCCGAGACATGCTGAAGAAGTCGAGGAATGCACACGGCGGTGATTGGAACAAGTGCGCCAGAGTCCCTACCTCGGGAGAAATCTTGCACACAGTGACTTGTCGATATGTGATGTCGAGAATGTGTGTACGGATACTAATCGATCGATTACCAGCAAGTATTTACCGTGGAGAGAAGTCAATGGATAACATTTTCAAACATAGTGGCCGCAACAAGTTGTGTTTCAAAATATTCGGAGGCCTTCAAACAGTTTTTGTTCTTTAAACATTTGGAAAATTCTGGGCTTAATTTTTTGATATGATGACTGTGGGATTTGGTGGGATACACAGGGATTTTTGCTTGCATTTTAGAGAACCTGTTGGAATATAAAAGCATTTCCCCACTTGACTGCCGCATAATATGACTGAGCTACCAGTGCTCTTAGGTCGTAATGCATGGGCGTTTTGACTGTTAGTTGATCAGGCTGATAACGTTAGCATTACGATTAAAAAAAATTGAAAGGGACACGCCATGTCTATGCATACTCCATTTATCGTATCTATTAATTTTCAGAGCGAAAGTACTTACGGGTTGTAATTTGTATTGTATAAATTAATATGATCTAATTTTATAGTGTTATTACTTAACTTGCGTATTGTTAAATCGTTTTCGATCTATCACCTGAGCTGAAAGACTTTCTCTATGGCGATGATAGCGTCTTGTAGTATCATGCAAAGTGTGCTTTCTTCAGGCGAATATTTAATGTCAGCCGAACCTTGAGGGACAGATATTGCACACGTGCATTGTGATTTATAAAAGCAAGTTATTATGAGATGCATTACCTTTATTATTTTTGTTTTGCAGCCACAGGCAAACTTTTGACTTGATCACAATGTAAGTTGGCCACTTACTCGATATTGTTTAATTTTTTCAACAGTTTTTAGTCATCATCCCTCGGGGAAAATGTTTTCAAGCAAATTTCAACCACCAGACCCTACAAGGTCCACAAATAAGAAAGATTTTTCTATGGTACGTTCCAAAAACTCATAGGCATTGGGTTTTGCAAGTTTTCAAGTGGAAATCAGCAGGGTATTTGTATGATTCTTATTTATTTTGTCGTTGCCAACCCAACCCGTCTTGACTCGATTGTTGAAGCTGTGTTGCCAACTCATACACCTACCCCAACCCTCCCATAAGGTAAACACCAGAAATAGAATTGCAATGCAATACATTCGACAACGAAGCTCAATCAATCAATTCTGACAGCTAACATGTTTCAGAGGTAAATATTGACTTCTTCAAATACGTTAACAAAGACTTGTTGTTAGAGATCATAGTACTTGAGTTTTTAAGGTACTCTTTACCGAATTTAGTTTTAGTTTTGGAAATATCACTAGTATACGTATTCTGAAAATTCTCAGAAGAGTGTTATTCTCCTAAATGACTGAGAGAAGAAATACACTACAATTAAATACCTTATGATGTCTCCCCAAATACATTGCTAAGCAGACAAAATAATTTTCAGAATGAAATTGTGCTGTAACAATGTCGCCCGATTAAGGTTATCAGGCAAAGTAAGCTTGATAGCGTTTCCTCGGCTCAAAGTCGGGGCAAAATGGAAATTTGCCGTTAATTTGAAGCTGATTAATCGTCTTCTAAGTGCAATGCTCATTCTATTTTTCGCAAATAAATGCACACTACTTCCAACAAAAAGCGCATGCATGCAAGCACTAATACATAATTCAGTTGCCATTTGTGTGTGAGTGGGGAATATTGTGGGATCGATACTATGTGTCGAGATCATTGGCGCATGGAATATGAGATAACTGGCAAAAAAAGACACGGTGTGGGTTAATAACAATAGAATATATCGCATTATGCCTTATTATCATCAGAATAAAATGTCCGAATCAATATAAATCTTTATTCACGACGATGGGCACACATGGGTGCCCACCAGCGCAGAGTAATTGTTCGTTTCAATACGATTCTATGCTGTTGTGTGCATGAGTGTGTGTGTGCGCCATTGAAACCCTCCATCCTGCAGGGGCTTTTAGTCTTACCCATTGATAATCGCATGGGAAAGCAGTGTTCATCCTCTTCCTATATGAAAATAATTCCTGAGATCCAAACGGTGAATGAGAAATGGAAACCATAAAATTTTAATTAAAATTTTAGTAAAGGCGAACTATTTAAAAACATTATATCTGAAAGAGTATGGTAAATGGTGAGTATGAAATCTGCTGTTAGTAAATTAATTAGTAAAAAAGGGAGTGATCCCTCCTGGTTTTATGTAGAATTTGATTCCCGTGAGGAAGTCTTTCGTATAATAAAATGATATTATGGTATCAATAACGAAGCAAGATTTTCTGTGCTTATAAAAGGTTCCTGTGTCTATCAATTTGGGAGCAAAAAGCTTCCCTTCTGTCATGATATCAATGGCTAAATGATTAGCTACATTACCCGAATTATTATGCAAATTAAAAGGAATATCACAATGGCACTGTGATCCGGTATGTCAGTTTAGCCGGACAAATGCATATTAATACCAATAGAAATATGATTTATATATCGGCAATTTTCGCTATTTCTTACAAAAACTAGGTTTCATGCTGAATGAACGTCTAGAGATGGGCTCAATGTATTATTATGTGCTAGTTGGTGTACCTAAGTGAGATGATTTATAGGCATCTGCCTGGCCACACACTAAAGCTGTAAAGGAAGATAAACGATTCGCGTCAAATTTGCTGCGATTTTTATACACGAATATATATAGCGTGCAAAAGTGATTTAACTCTTTTGTCAACCCGAATTATAGCCGTGTGGCCATCTTGGTAAAATATGCATCGTAGATGCGAGACAGATGAGCCGGTTGATTATATTTGAAAATAAAAACCCGGAAAAAGAGAGATGCATTACGACCGAAACTAGAAGTGTTAAATTTTAGGTTAAAATGTAAATTCGTTTGACAGGAATTATTTAATCAAATTCGCGATCTTTCGCGACCTTTTGCGTGTGCGCGTTGTGGCAAAATGCATTTTGAGCCAAACTAACTTGATGGAAGCGCAAATTTGATTATTTTATCAAATATATGCATTAAAAGGTAGGGTAATTCAATTCTCTGTTTTAATGATGAGACGCTCTGTTGAATTGAATAGTTTTTCACGTTTTTTCAGTGTGAACAGGTCGGCGACAGAAATATCGATGCGCTCAATTGCGAAACCAATTTGCAAGTCAATATTTTAACGATGCCAGCAGCAGGAAGTTCCATCTTGAAATACTTGTCTAGGTTACTGTTAAATCTACCCTTGTGGACAACCACGCTCATAACCACCGGTGGGTAAGCTTTTTCTGCGGTCAAGTCTCCTAAAATAAATGTTGAGTAACGATAAACTGCAAAATTTTGACAAAAATCTTAGTTTTCGGTTCTGAACATGGCCCAAACGCCATAACTTATTTCTTGTCCACAGTCTGATGGCTTAAAAGTCTTTTGGCATACGGAAAGATTTCAATAGGTATTCCGGTCTTCCGGGTGCATCCTAAACGTTCAACAGTGTATTCGTCCCATTCACCAAAACTACCCGGTATTTGAGTTTTGTACATTGTATCTCTCGCCAGCCGGGAGTTGCATTTGTTATCATACATTATTATCACGGTGAATCACATTTGGGCGCATATTTGGTTATGGAAATCCGATCAATAACGCTATAACGCACGCATGGCGCGGCCAAAATTGTCTGTCCCAAGTCCGTAGGCTGTGTAGTGCGTCACACAAATTTCGCACACCCTCCACTATGGATTACATTGATGCGCGATGCACGCATCATCCATGGCGTGGATACACACGCATGTGTATGTAATCAAAGGTAAGGGGCATGAAATTAGAATTTTTGTATTTTCTCATGACAAACTGACCCTGTGTCTATATGAAACTATCTTCTGACTATTTCCAAGTGCGGAAAATTTAAATTGAAAAAGCGGTGTAGCAAAATTTGAAATGGAATCTCGCTTATGAAACATTTCATGAGGCGTAGATCCATGCGCCGAGCTAGCTGGAACATTGTGATATCCTCGGATTTTACGCTTCATTCTCGTGTACAATGGAAAATACAATAGCAGCTAGCTTTTTTAAAATAAGGTAAAAATAAAAGTATGCCTCTATTTTGTACACCTGCAGGGGCTGCTAGTTGAAAACGTGTGCTGGCTGCAGCGTAAAATGTAATAACTTTATAAAACACAACATGACTGGCTTTAAAAACGATTCTAACTTATAATGAAACAATTATTTTATCACGTACGGTATAATAATAAAGTGTGGAAAACAATGTTAAAAACACGAAGAAATCTGTGTTCCAATGTTCTCGTATGCGCTGTGATGCATGCTTAGTCTGCCGGATGCATTGTGTGCTTTGTAAAGTGTGAAAATGTGTATGAACGCGATGTGCCTGAAATCTGCGCCCTGAGGTGAATACTGTGTTTTTTTTAAATGCAGCCTAATTTGTACGAGACAGCTGTAATTGGCTCATGGAATATGAATCAAGAATAGTAAGAGGATATTAAGTTTTCACCCTTCAACGCAAGAAATTGACAGACAGATTCTGTAATGGAGCACCGCGCTTCTTCATGTCTAGACAGTTTTAAAATCTAGTTCAATGTTTAGAACACGATTTTCTTAATGAAGAGGGTATATATAATGCGTTACTCAAATGGTAAGGTTTCAAAGAAAATAATTTAATTGCTAAGAACACCTATTTACACCCAAAAAAGTGTTTACTGCGTGGCAATCACCCGAATATTAGTGTATCAATAGGTAATTTCATAATTTCCTAGCAGCATTGTTCTTTGCTTTTTGTACCCAACAAAGAGAGACAATATGCATTTACCTACGGTTGAACTTTGCCCCGATATTTGTTTGTTAGATTTTCGAAATTAATTCACATCGTACACGCATTTCGCAGGTCGGGCGTTACAATGTTCGCCTAGAGGTTGCCGTGAAGTCCCCGTGGTAACACAATGCAGCCTGATAACGCCCAAGTGAGGTTCAATCTATCTTTGCCGGTCGGTGAGACAGCTGATTTGGGAAGGAACTTTCGAGATTCAAAGCATTATACCATGAGTGTTTTTTAAATTTTAATATAATGAATGCACCTCCCATTATTCTCTCGGTCCATCTTGGATGCAGGCACGTCGAATCTGAAGCTTTAGGAGATGAGTACATTTTGAAACTGTGATGGGTCAGAAGAAAGTCTAGAACGAATTCTTTTCACTGCCTATAAGGTGGAAGGGCATTTCTTGTTATATCACGTCACTTTCCGAGCTGATTTTAGCATGAAAGATTTGAAATCTCAGGACGTATACTGTCCCATATGAGATGTCAGAGATTCCAGACAAGTACCTGCTTGTGCCAGCTTTCATGTCCTATATCCTACTTAGAATGCAGTCTTATTTTAGCTATATAAGGTCTGCCGACATGGAGACATATTACCTACCTACAAGAAAATAGGTAACGTGATATGCAAGCTCTTTACAAAATTTACTTCTTTATAGAGATTGAAATAAAATGACTCCAGGCAAACTTCAAAGAAATGAAATTTGCAATTTATGGGATATCCTTTGATCTGATATAAATTTATTTCGCGTGGAAAATACAAACGCAATTATTAAACTGTTTTATTTTTTTTAAACTTCTTAAAATAAAATGAGGAAATTTATATATAGAGCTGGTTTGGTCTCAGATTTAGCAATTGTGCATGCAAAGTTTGGAATGGTTTGGCCCGAGAAAGCGATAGCAAAAATTAACTTGTCACGCCATGCCATAATTACCGGTGACATGTGCTAATATTTAGCGGAAGGTTGATTGGCTGTCAGGGGTTCACACGCAATGATTTTCTTAGCCAACGAAAGATTTAGAACGGTTCGCATCCGTTCCTACATTTCAATTCGAGGGAAAAGATCTTCCAAATAAACCACCGTCAAAAATATAAAACTGAAATTGAAACTCACGAAATAGCCGGCCGTAGAATTTTTAAAGGAGATACACCTATCCAGTCGCTGCACGGCAAGATCATTTTATAGATTCTCATATTTCCGTTGCAGGTGTAATGAGAAAGCAATTTGCTTCTCAACGTGAGCTTCTCTTTATGCGACTCATTCCCAACCCTAGAGCGCCACACCAACCAGCCAGTAGATATACCTATACGAGATCAGGTAAACTAGGTCTGGATAGGTATTCGGTGAAGAGAGTACCAAACATATACGGTGGAAAGAGGGCCAATTTCGCGTTATTGAGGTAATAAACAAGACTCAGTTATCCTGTCCTCTCGCTTCATCCTGCATCCTGGATCCAGGATCAGCTCACACACTCCAATCTCCTTTGCAGTCCTTTTGGCGATAAGGCGGGTGGTGCGAGAGGCGAGATAGGGTTAACGCCTGGGAGTTTATGTTGATAATAAATTACCGGGGGATGGGGGGGTGGGGGGTAAGTACTGGTGGAATATGACCGGTTCGCATTGCAATGGTGTGTACAGATGCGAGACGTCGAGGGGTTGGTTAAGCAATGAAATTAAATTCGCGTCTAATCTCGGCTGAGATAAAAAATACGGCGAGATAGTTGTTTGAAGAACGAAGCATGCGAACGCGGTGTACGGAAAGAAGTTAATAGGTTTGCTTAAACTTACAGAAATCGGGAACGGTGTACGGTTCTGATGCTCAAATAAGAGACGGGGATCGAAAGATCTGAGTTTTTCACTCAAATCTGGAGCAAATGCAGTTGTTTTCTCCCAAAAGATAAACTCGGAAGGCCCTTTGGATCCTTTTCCCCTAATATCTGCATTCTATCTCTAGCTAAACTTCCATGTAAAGGTGAATTACGCCTTCTGGAGTCGCAAAAGAAGACACCAAAAAATATAAGTAAACTTTAAAAACGTTTCTTCCGCGAAAGTCTTGTCTTTGACATTGTGAGAAAACTAAGAGCCAACTAATTTGATAATCTAACACGGCTTGACCAAAAGCTGTCCAACAGCATTTACATTGTTACAGTTCAATGTGCGCTAAGGCGAAACCAAATTACATTATGGAAATGATACGTCTAAAAGTTTTTGTCCAATTTCTCCCTCCATTAGGAACGTTGTCATACAATTTAACTTGATTCTTGAAATACAAAGCACCGACAAAACGACCATGCACATGTCTTTATTTGCTGACTGGCAATTTGACACTTGATTTTTGTAATTAATTTGATGGTTAGACATCATACCAAGACCAGACTATTATATTTTTAAAGTCACGTGTCTCAAAAAATGCAAAGGGATGCAATTTAGATATTGGATGCACGTTCATAAGTCTGTAACTGTGTCGGTAAAGAGGTTCATGCTCGATAAATAGACACGTAAATTATCGAAATGTTGCAGTATTTTCCCATTTATATCAATGCATAGCACCCATTTTCTCTTGCGAATGTAATTTCCTGATAATGTATGGTTTGAAAGCACTCCATGAATGCAATACGCTCTTTCGGTAGAATGCATCTTATTAAAGATATCTGTCTTGGTTTCTGCCATGAAAAACTATCGAGAATACCTGAACACGAACTTACTATCAAGAAAGATATATATTTTGTCCCAGTAATATATCTAACTAATATACTCGACATTCTCCTAAAACATTTTTATGTGAATACATATATAAACTTAGTATGAATGTAACATATCTATAGAATAATGAGAATAAATGCCAAAAAACATTAAACAAAGAGTATGTTTAACCATTTACGGTGCAAGGTGTGCAATATATAATATTTTAACCATAACTTGTCCTATGAAAATAACACTTTTGGACAGGTACTACCTCCAGGACTGCGAGTCCATAATATTATTCGCCATTATTATTTAATAAAAAATTATAGTTCCTAATAAATAAACCGCGTTTTAAAACACACGGTATAAATTAACCGTATAGTGTTTCGCTGGCCATTGGGCATGGTCCATTTAGATGTTCAGATTTGTTGCCTAGAATGGAAATTAATTCTCTGCACGTGAAAATTATATTTTGCCAACAGTCCATGGTATGGGAAAGAACATATTCCACGGTTGTCGGACCCAGCATTTTCCACATTTTCTGCATCGAGCCTTGAGAAAATTCAACACTTTCACTTGAAAACTCGCGGCAGTCGTTAGGAAATGGACCGTCCATAAAACCCATGGCCCACGCCGAATGACTCGCTTGGTCCACGGCTTTGTCATGCTTACGTGAATAACCTGATTATTCCGGTGGACAAAAATCCGGCCCGCTCAATTCAACCCTTTTAGCGCTAGTACCAAGACATCCTATAAATCACATTTCAGCTGATGGAATCTGGCTGCTCTGCTGGCATTCGCCTATTGTAAGTCTTGCACTCTCTCGGCGTCGGCGTCGGCGACGGCGTGAGCGTCATAGTTGGCCCTGTCGCCGCTTTATGTATCCGTGGAATATATCCGCACACACATAGACGAGGGAGTGAAAGAGTTAGAGATATATTGGTCCATAGACCATATAAGCAGCGTGAGAGGTTCAACGTCTGCTGCAGATCACTTCTCGAGTGGTCTACAATTTCAATATCCCTTACAACCGTATCGTTCCCCCAAACATCCAGCCAGCCACCCACCACAAATGTCCGGCATCATGGATCATATTATCCAGAGATTTAATACGAGACATGACAGGGCATAAATAATGAATCAATTTCAGAGGGGTCAAGTGTTTTTGAGCACTTTTTTAAATCCGCGTCTCATGAATTTACATAATACAGCAGCCATGGTTGATCCGCTACATAATGGCAAAAATAAAAGTAGATATAATGTATGCTTTATCATGGGCTAATTGAGAAAGTCATATGGAAACCACTTGAAACGAATTATAGCTCGCTGCAGCTAAACCATCTCTTCCATTGCAACTATTCAGATTCAATTTCAGAATCTAGCACAAGAGATACTTAACACTGAATTTATACGTGTTTTTAGGTAGACTGTGCAATCTGGACCTTTTTCCCGATACGATTTCAATTGAAAACAAAATTATACGAAAATTTGATATCAAATCGATAAGTACACTGTAAAAATGTGCGCTGTTTTCCAAAAAATGATCGACACAAACTTAAACCCTAATCAAAGTCAAATTAAGCTGCGAATATTATGAGCTCGATTTTCCAAAGAGTAAGGCAACTGCGCGGTGCACCGCGCGTCAGGGGCACGCACCCCAAATTCGCACATGTCGTGCCCGAGCCACAGAGGCAAGCACCTGGCGCCACGCCACGGTGCGGACATGGGCAACCTCCTGGTCCGCGTTGCTACACAGAGTTCCACTCAGGCAGATTCATCAAGTTTAGAATATGAGAGTGCGAAACAAACAGAAAAATAAAACACGGTGGAGAAGTGAAATATTCTGTCCTGTGCGAGTACGCATGGCTTACGCGGGTGGTGACGAGAGAGGGGTGATAAGCTGCCGGTAAGGGGGTGGGAGTGGGCGGGGGATTTTTCGCAGATCCTCTCCCAGGGCATGTAGCCAGGCGATAAGGACCGCGGGCTTTGAGAGGTGCTTTGAGTTTATTTTCGGAAAGAGGTTTTGTGTGGGCTATTTTACGCTCGAGTCTGGATGCAGTTCGTTTTTATTGCATTACGAACATTGGCGAGAAGCGATCGTTGTTTTGCGTTACACATTGATGGTGGAAATAGAGAACATGATTGGAAAATTAAGTGATACCTAGGTTTTTCGTGTTAGTTATCGCAATTTAATCTAGTTTTAGTAGAAAATGGCGGTTCAGAGGATTTACGCAATACAATGTGTTGAAATGTCGTGCAATTTCGTACGTTGCCTAAATTCTTCCAGAGATTCCAGGCGAAGGTATAACCACTACAGTGTGTGTTATAGGTTAGAGTAGAAGCGTTCGACCACCGACCAAGATTAACGCGCGCGGGACACCTTTTGAGCTCGAAATCGGTCCAAACAAGGCCAAACACGACGCGTTTGATTGTGGAAACCGGATACATCCTCCAATTGTTTGTCACTCGGCTCGATAATAAAAGGATCTCATTTAAACCGCGTGCTCTTTTTGAGTTTGAAAAAGCCGACCACTTCTGACATTGAATGGAAAGCCTGTGGGCTCACATCTGTTGTCAGGTGTGATGGGTGGTATATGACTTTGTCCCATTCAGCGTGCCACACAGGTAAAGGTGCTGTTACAACCCCCAAGGTGGGGGTTGATTTTTATTGTGGTGTAAAATGTCGGACAATTGTTCACGACCACCTTGAACTAGACGCCTCGAAATTCGCTCTTAATTCTTTGAAAATTCTCTAACCAACAATCGTCTCCATCTGGTTTTTGACAAAAGGGAATAGAATTAAGAGTCATTGCCGAATGCCATCGTTTTAGGTAAAATTACAGGTATCTGCGGACCAGCGCTGCGGTGGGACGCGGCAGTTTTCGTGGGCCAAGTTCTTGTTTCATCTTATTTATTGGAGCACATTTCTCGAATTATCTGATCCAACATCCAGGTTGAAACGACTTTGGACTGGAGCTAAGACCGATTGCCTAGCGTCAGGATTCACGTTGCATGCTGTACACGAACAACCACGACGTTAAATTCGGTAGGTTGGCTGCCCTGACGGCGAGATCGTATCATAATTTTAAATTCCATTTAACGCTTCTAAAATACCTCTTCGCTTTTACACTAATATTGTTTATTCGCCGATTTGTGGTATAGTTGTACCATGACTGCCATTCATTAAATTACAAACTCATTGTAAAATGTAATTGTGGCTTTTCTCAACAGGTTTATTAGCCAGGTATCAGCATAGATGAAAACAGAGAATACCTATAAGGTATATATCATCTCTAGTATAGTGAACATAATTTCCTGGGAAACCCTTTCAACGAGGTTGTGAGAAATGTAGCCACAGAATTTCTGTACACAAGGAAATTCTCAACGAGAAGAAAACTAGACAGTTTATTATGAGCAAAAGTGACAGAATTAGTGGTTTCGGTTGTTGGCCGGTGCTAGCTGGATCCTAGTGGACACTAGCTGAATTCAAGGGACACGATGGGTGCCTAACGTGCGTGGGCGGGGAGTGGTGGAGAGGGGGGGGGGGGGCAATCACGCGTAATGAACGAGCGTCGTGTCCCAGCGAAACCACACGACCACAAATCACACCCAGACTCTCCCTATAGAAACTGACCGCCCCCTCCCCCTGGCTGCCTCCCTGCCCCCCTGCGGTGCAGTGGCCGGTTTCGATGCGTTATGTTTTTGTGCCAAAAGAGAAGAGGTCCGGTAATTGTGGGCAGTGATTGACAACGACTCATGCCAGACAGCGAGTGTCACGAGACCAAACGATTTTTTAAAATATCTTAATTGATTGGGTGACTTTGTCCATCAGGTGATGATGGGTGTTAAAAAATATTGATATGTTTGCAGGGTTTGCACTGATTTTCATAGCAAAGTTTTGTAATTTAGATTTTTTAGCTTGTAGACGCACTATTTTGACAAAAAATTTGTGGGTGATGATGAGGATGGAAAAGAACCTAACCTAGTTTATTAAAAGGGAAGAGGGGAAACCTGGTGCCAGAACGTATATATACTCCTGTAGACAAGTACCACGGGGACCACCGGTTTAACATCCCTTTCATAGGATGATAACGCGAATACCAGGATTCTTCTTCAAATCCATGCTGTCGAGAGGTTGATAAGCAAGGCTAATGAAGTTGCTTTACTAACTTTTTCCCCTCTAACCTGTCTCCCAAACAGAACTGGGGATGTGTATGATAGTCATCCATCCAATTTCTGACCTAGCGCGAGAACCGGTGTTTCCAACACACCAAACCATTCGGTATAATACGTAAATAAAATTAGAAAAATATATCAATTTTCCGGGAAGAAAAGCACATTTTCTTTGCCGTCTTATTATAGGCCATGTAGATATTAAGATTTTCCATACGCCCCACAGCCATAAGACAAGTTGGCCGCAAATACAATCAAAGCCAATTCATACGGGCCAACCCAAACACAAACGCCAAGCGCCAGCGCTGAGATTAACACACACATTTTACAAAGTAGTCCACAAATTGTTATACCCTCGAAGAGCTCACCCTCTTGAAGATAAATATTGAAATTGTCCGAGCTTGACCTTAATTTAAGTTCCATTGCTAATCGAGTTAGCAGCTCTGGTACAAGTTGCCAACGCCGTACGGAAATATCCTCTTCACTTTGGTATCAAAATAATGGTAGGACTTTGAAGCGATTACCTCTCAAAATGAATATCACCCAATTATGAATTGGCCGCCGGTAATATACTATGATTATTTTGGGCCGTTTTCGATGGCCCGACTCTGGTCGGATGTAGACGCATCATTGTTTTAACGGCGATACATTCGAGCAGATGATAAGACAATCTTTATACCAATGAGGAAGCCACCGATTACTGCGCATGGCAAAGAACTATTATTAGGTTAGGTTCCTTGATAAACAGCATTGCAGTTTCGAACACATTTCTTTCTGTATGTGGTGCGAGAATCTTAAGGACGCCGCTAGGGTTTGTGAAAAAATTAAAGAAGATCCAAGGAAATCCCCTAAACAGGAAAATGATTGCTTAATCCGGCTTCACTAGTGATTTTTCTGGACACATCCATTTAAAAATAAAAATATACCCAAGGAAACTTGAATGCCCTATCCAGCATCCCCCACAAATATGTGGCGGAAGTGAAGAATAAATTCGGCATGGATGGATTCTAGTTAATGAGTAAACTCCATTAGCCAGTTCACTCAGATTTCCAGCTCTCAGGGTATGCTTTTGCCATTCACACTATTTTCCCATGAAAAGATGATTTCTTGACCTAAATAGCTTATTTGTGTCACTGTCAATCACCCGATGGCAAACATTTGTGTGCTAAGCCCACTGGACAAAGGTTTTTGTGGGGACACGGACAGAAAGACTGCTCTTTTGCAAAGGGTAATGCACTCTGTGTTGATTTGTGACGCTGGTGACCGCTATAGTCGGAAACGTCGAGGAGAGACGAGTGGCCGAAGAAGATCCGTGACTCCCTTGCCAATAGATGGCGTCCGGGTAGCCAGGCTCGAAAACGTCCGTGCTCGCGAACATCTCCGACATTAACGCGAACGAAGTATTGTTTTCTGTTCGTTAAATATTCAATTCACGAATTTATGAATCTATTTACTTTTAATTTCCGTTAGTTAACCTACAGAGGTTAGGTTAGGTGTTGGCCTATTTTCCACTTCCGCTGATAACATTTTTGTGATTTAGGGTAGAATTTTAGAACCCTTCGTGTTGTTGCAGCCGAGTATAATAGTAGTGCAATTATGCAACCACATTATGCAGGTAATGAACCACTTCTGAAGGTCGTACAAGCTATAAACAAGCCGTCGAACCTGCATGCACCGAGAAAACAAGTAGATTTAATTTCGCTAGTTTAGTGTGGAAACGGATAGCCGCCAATTACATCAATAAGGTACTTTAAGACTTGTTGGTTTCCCAGCTCGCACAAGTATTTCCCTGAGCGCGTTGATGGATTCGTGTCGAAATGGATGTTAATGAGAATTGCAGAAGTGTGTCCTCCGCCTGCCGGTGTGGCTCGTGCTGGTGTCAGTCGAACACGATCGTATAAACCTCAGATCGGTCATGCAACGCTCAGATCAGCACGAGACGAACCTGTCATTAATTAGCCCCAGAGAAACAATGTCTAGCGCTCTTGTCTACAGGCTTTTATGAAATACCAGCGAGGTAAAGTACCAAAGCTAATTGTAGTTTTTTTGAAATTGCGTCGAGTTTCTCGCTCGGGTTATTGAAATATCAAATTATCTTCAATTATATCTCATTTGCAAAGTTCATTCGGTTGCCGATACTTTTTCTACTGATAATTGTAATGGTAAATGCTTTATTAGCGGTGTAATTCTAATTGCGTACTTTTCTAATTCAACTAATTTCTTGGTAGATTTCAATGGCAACCACCCATTATCGGACACAACGAACTAGAAATATCATCTGCTAATTTTTAATAATCGTAATTTGGCTTGTTCAGCTGTTTACGTGAAACAATGGTAATAACTCATATTTAATTGCACCTAATTGCATCTGGAAACATTTTTTTTTAAAGTCTGACGTGAAATACCGACAATCCCGAACATCAGATGATATTTCCACCGAAGTGAGTTCTGAGATCAAATAAAAATATGAAATCACACGTTATAAATCACGATGACAGATTGTGAGGGGGTAGGGGTTAATTCCGAGAGAGAGAGTCCTAAGTCTTGCTTACCTACATCATAGCTATATCATTGTGAGCCCTATCCAATCCCACCTTTTTGTTTCCGAGTGTTTTCGGAAGCCATAGGGGGCTATCTGGGCATTGCATCCAAACTCTGGGCATTTCATTGCTTGCCAAGAACGCGGGCTATGAGCGTAGGGAGTGTCCGTCGGCCGGACTAACTAAGCCCCTCGAGCCGCGACAGACAAATAGCTTACCTCCACCGCTGCATTGTAGTCTGAAGAAACAACAATAGGTGATCTACTCTAATACAAAACAACTACTGTAATATTGTTTATTGTTTATTGTTTATTGTCCAGTTCAACATAAAATGTTATGTAGACAGTCATCATAGTATACAAATATCACATCATATACTATACAAATCAGGATTTATACTTTAAAACGCAGAAACTCGTCAATTGAATAGAAACATTGCTGTACTAAAAAGGACCTTAGTTTTGTTTTAAAACTCCCACCTGTGATTTCTTTTATGTAGGAAGGAAGGGTATTGTACATTTTTACTCCCATATCAATTGGTCCCTTCGAATTAGTATGGTTTTTGATTTCTAAATTACCACCAATTATTAGGTTAACATTCCTCGTGTTATACTGATGCGGTTGTCCATTCCATAATTCACTACGATTCTGCCTTAGATACATAATGGTTGAGAAAATATACATACAAGGTAATGTCAGAAGGTTCAGTTTTATAAAATGAGGTCTACATGAATCCTTATAGAATATCTTGGCACACGGGTTGAAACTAGCTTTGACCAGGTGTCGCACACTTCGTTTTTGCAAGACAAACAATCTGCGTGCGTGCAACGAATTACCCCAGAAAATTATGCCATAGTTTAAAAACGAGTAAATGAGAGAATAATACGCCATTAAAACAACCTCTAGATTAAGAACACTCATTAATTTGTGTATCAAAAAGCACCCGGACGCAATTTTCTTAGAAACAATGTCGATGTGGCTCTTCCAGTCTAGTTTATTGTCAACAAGTAACCCTAGGAATTTAACCTCATTACATTCTTTAATACTTTTCCCCTCCAACCAAATTAGAGGGGATGAGTCTGCTTTATTTTTACATCTAAATCTTAAAAATGCAGTTTTCTTTATGTTTAAAAACAATCGATTTTTGTGGCACCATTGTTCCATTTCATTCGTTGCGATGTTAGCCTTCACACAAACCTTATCGTCCTTATCTGTTACTAGCTGTGTGGTGTCATCAGCGAAAAGAGTCAAAGCACCATCAGTAATGGAATCGTGCAAATCATTAGTAAACAGGATAAACAACAGTGGGGCAATGTTTGAACCTTGAGGCAGACCGACTGTTGTAGTCACTATTTTGGACGAATATATACCACTATTGCCTCTTAGGACAACGACTTGCTTCCTATTGGATAAGTAGGATTTAATCCAATTACTTGCCAAACCACGAATGCCCATATTTGCAAGTTTGCTTAAAAGTAAATCATGGTCAATCACATCAAAGGCTTTTGAAAAATCATAAAAGATTCCCATGGCATCCTCTCTCAGATGTAGTGAGTTGTATAAACTACTTATAAACCCTTCGAGTGCTGTGATGGTTGATTTACCCTTCAAAAACCCATGCTGGCTGTTACTTATTAGGGACTGAGATTCAGTAAAAGACAACAATCTTGACATAAAAGCCTTTTCTAAACATTTAGAAAAAACAGAAAGATTAGCAATTGGGCGATAGTTTTGCAGGGAGTCACGACAGCCATTTTTAAAAAGTGGTGCTATTTTTGCTATTTTTAATTTAGTTGGAAAGGCACCTTGCTGCAAGGTGGCGTTAATTATCCACATAAGTGGATCGACTATATCTTGTGAGACATATCTCAGCACAGAGCCTGGCACTTCGTCTAGCCCAGATGACTTTTTCTGCCCGATAAGTTCAATGATTTCTAAAGTTTCCGCACGAGATATGGGCGAAAGGAATATTGTCTTGTTTACCCTCCTCACTGCAGCTGAGTTCGTACAGTTTTTATTTTGCCTAGAATTTAAAAGGTCAGTAGTAACGTTAGCGAAGTAATTGTTAAACATATTGACCACCTTCTCCATTGCCGTTATAGTGTTAAGCGAGCTGTCAACTAACTTGATATCCTTAGACACCCTGCCTAGGGGGGATCTGTTATTTGTGTTGCCATTGATAATATTCCACGCAGTTTTGAGTTTGTTTTTTGCACTTTTTAAAATATGATCATTATAGGTCCTCTTCGCTTTGTTGATTGCATTGCGATAATTGCGCCTTGCGGTCATGAAATCCAGTTTGGTGACTTCCGTCCCTATCTGTGTATGTTTTATTTTGGAGTTTTGGCTAATTTTAGCAAGAGTGTCTAAATCTGCAGTGAACCAAGGGTTATTCTTCCTTATTGTTTTGGGATCGTGAAGTTTACTTTCTTTCATCGGGAAAGCATCATCAAACGCGTGCAAGAAAAGATCCATAAAAACATCGAACATTTCGTCTACGGATTGTTGATTATACACTCGCTCCCAGTGTACTTGACTCATCATTGCTTTGAATCTTTTAATATTAGCCTCATTAAAAATTCTCCTTCGCACAGATTTTATAGGCGAGTCATGTGCTTCGCATTTTATCTGTAGTTGAAGCGTCATAAAGCAATGATCTGAAAGTCCTATTTGAAAAACATCTACATTTGAGGTACTGTTAGGGTGCTCGTGGGAGTCGCGACTTGCACGGGGAAAATATGCTCCGGATATTCTTGAAGAGGATTTAATCTGAAATTGTGAAATGTGACCATGCAAACCGATAAAAACTAACTAAAAATACGTTTATAACTCTTAAATGTAAAGGGCTGGAATATTGCTATAGTCATGGTAAAGAAGACTCCATGTGCTGGCTGCATTGTATCTACGGCTGTTTCTATCCTGGGAAAAAGCGTATGCATTTGGCCAGAAACCAGGAGAAAACGAATAAATCTCTAATATAGATGGAAAACTGGGTGATTTTTCAATATTGACGAAAAGAGGTAATTATGTCTTCATGTGGGCACTGGTAGCAACAATGCCAAGCCAAAAAAATACAGTCCAGCCCGCGATAGAAGATAGCAGCACAAGAACTGACCCCCCAGCAAAGCGACCAACTCATGAATGGAAGTTCAGTTATGATTTCAGACGCGGGATTTGAAAAGGTTTATTATATTTTCAAAATAATTCCCAAGATTGTTTTAATGGGTGGATTTTTTTTATAATAGCCAAAAAAAATACACGTTGTCACACAAAGGCTTTGGAGCGAATTAAACATGGCGGACATCAGCGGAGATGGTTTGCTGTGTTTTTTTTTTTTTATTACCAAAACAACTGGTGGCACCTATGCCGGAAAAATATGTTCTTTCGCTGAACATGGGAGAGCATCCAGTACAAGGTCATGCATCCACGACATTCCCACCTAGTATACCGTTTATCACTCAAATTTAACAATTGTATAACGCCTCGAATGTCCTGTCCACCCCAAAGCACCAATCACCAATTAACCAACAGACACACACCAGAAAATACGAATCTGGACCCGCTGGCAACATGATCGAAATGAACACGAGAAAATACTTAAAAGTCCAACATGCCCATCGGTATCAACGCCTATGATAGCTTGGTTAATTTGAATGAAGAAATTTACATGAAGCGAGACTGTCACCTCTCTCTTCGCTTACCACCCACGTGGTGGCGGCAGGTGTCGGCGCGATCGCTCTGGCCCGGGAACGGCACTCATCAGGTGGTTCCTATGGAGGCACGCTGATCTCCGCCACTGCGACGGCGGCGGCGGCGGCGGCGTGAGTGACGCTTCATTATGTTGTGACGGCGGTAGCGTCTCGCATCTAACAAAGACGACAACCACGAATAATTGTAGATGCTCAGGAAAAGATAAAATTGTTGTTCAATAAAGGACACATCACATTAAGTCTAGGTACTCATAATGTGTGGCTTGATGAGATCATATTAAATTTTGTGACAGAGTTTTATTCTAGCATAACATAGTGCCGCGATAGGGACATGCATTTTGATTGCAAATTAAATAAAAATCGTCTTGCGCCTGTGAGGGCTTTCATATGCTAAGCGACCACAGGTTTTGGTCCTTCAGGTGAATGAATGGCGATCATTCATCGTCAAACTGTGTGCAGACAAATTCCATGATATAGCTTTTATCCGGCGTGTGTTTTGTACCCCGAATTGACATGACATTTGAGTGCATCCCATGATCAACGGCACACAAAAACACAACCTCTTCTAGCCGGACGGTCTTCCGACAACTCGAACGTTTTGCTTCTCTTTTTTTACTGCCGCATGGCTATTATATTTACATCAGCTTCGTTTATACATATTTTTTTATATGGACATCATTTTATAATGTTTATAACACTGGTTTTATAATGAAGGTATCTCGGGCGTTGTACACGTTTGTACAAGACTGCCCAAATAACTTACTAAGACCCGAATTTGGTGCTATTAGGTATGACCGAGGCGAGTGGAATGACTAAAATTTCTGATCTTGTCCCATCTGCAGTGTTGCAGGAGGGCGACGATAAACCAGGGTCCCTTTAGTAGAACATAACAAGGGAATTCGGCAATGTTATTTATTTACATTGAAAATCGCTAGCTAGTTTTAGTTACTTTTAACTCGACGTAATAAACCAGCATTGCATCTTATTATCTTCTACAGAACACGAGTAAGTGAATTCCTGTGTAGGAAGTTCCTTCTGTAAGTCCACTGATCTTATTTATGCGGGAAAGATAGTTTGTAATTATTTTTTCTAGTGATAAACTTTTAGTCTCTGACGTTTGTTAGAATTGTATGCAAATTAAGAGAGCAGGATCGGGTTAAGTTATGTTCCTCTTTCTTTCAATTACACGAGGACCAATGCCAATTTGTATTATTTATTCAACTGCATAAATTCACCGTTCCCAAATTGAGTTTTAAGCCAATCGCAATTCATTTGCTTTACCTGCGCGATGTTCATTGGTGATTGCTCACCATGTGCATGCATAAATGGGGACATTTTATTACTTCATAAAAACCTTCGAGTTCATATTCATATTTTAAAGATGTTGGTTTCTTTCCAAGCAGCTGAATCTTGTTGTTAAAACAAAAATATAACATTAAAAATGCATGGCTAACTTGGGAAGAGACAGTTGGATTGAGGTCAATCAATCCAGGGTCCAGCCACCTGAACAGTGACCGGTAATTTTGAAACGCGAGCCCATCCTTCCCAGCGGGCGGATCGCTAAGCGTACCCTGGAGTTGTGTATGGTACCAATGCCATACCACAGCGAGTACCATTCCTGTTTCCAGATCCTACGCGCATCGCCAAGGATGGACAGCGCCTCCGGCCATCTTCCTCAGAAGACCCTAATCTTACATTTAGACATGCTAGAGTAGTGTGTTAATTAAAATACCATTGTGGTCTGGGAACCACGCATTAGAGACCTTTTTTAACAGGGACTGAATTTGCAGACCAAAACCCGTAACAAAATGTAACCATTATAAAATAAAGTGAACATCACCTCGGGCGCAATGATACCATAGATTTAGATTTGCGCATTTATTGTTATTTAGGTTGGACAGAGGATTGTATTTAGTGGAGTATAATTAAACAATTAAATAATTGTGAACGTCTGGATTGGTATGTAGGTGAATAAAAGTGAATTGTTAATTATTAGCCTCTGAACATTTTTGTGCGTTACTTTCGAGGGATAGAATTGAGATTAATGTTTTGTACGAAGGACAAACTGATTAAAGCAAAAGGGTTAGACAATAATAAGTAGGTATTCTCTCATTCGAAGATGAGCATCACTATTCTTGAAAAGGACAGAAAGCCAGAAATTTATGGGAATGTAGCCTAAGCATTGGCAATAAACCACGGTGGAACACAAATGTGTGGTGGCCGGCTGATTTATGCCATGTCTAGATCTAGAAAATATAATTTCGGGAAGTGTAACTGCGTATCTTTCTACGAATCCAGGAGGAAAACGAATGTTTTATTTACTGGCTCACTACCGGACGACTGTGAGTCAGAATCTCCCATTTAATTTGCCGGCGATTTGTAACGCCTTCCATTAGCCAATTTTTCAATTTTATCTAAACGTTGCCAAATTACAACAAAAAAGTATGTCCTTCTGTTTGCAACAGGTTTAAATAACATTCTACAGATGAAATATTTCGCTCAATTACACGCAGTGACAAGTGTCATTATTCAACGCAAATATCTTTCAGACAAGATCGTATTTTAATTGATCATATTCCCATTCTTCCTACACATCTCTGAAAGTGAACGGCTTCGTGAGGGAAACCATGCACGCTCGTTATTACTCCATCGTCACTGCGGCGAGCCACACCGAAAACCGCCCTCGAAACTTGCTGATCAATCAAACATTATGTGATCAAAATCCATTCATCATTCCTCTATTTTATATAAACTCTGCAGCATTGATGACAAAACAATGACAGCCAGCCAGGCACGGCGAAGACCCTCGTGACAGTGACGTGACGTGTCACGCTCTATGTGATTACAGCCACAACAGCTAATCACGGATCTCGTCAGATTTGTGGGTGGGGAAGCGTTTCGTGTGCGACCCCACGGATCGTGATAGCATCACTATGTCGACCGACGGACCGATCATTGATTTGTTTGCACCCAATTATTTAAACACTTTCTGAAACACTTGTCGCATTTCGATTGTTCTTTTAAACTCTGGACGAACGGTTTTTTTTCTGTGGTGGGCAATCACGGTAGTTTTACTTGGGTGAGATGCGATGGATGGTTCGTTATTTCCTTTCACGTGATTCACACAATTTGAGAGATTAGTTGAAATTGTCGGTACACTTTTGCGATGGGCGTTCTCGTTAAATTCATTCAGACCTTCGTGACCTCCCGGGGACTTGGGTTCGATCTCGGACCGGAAATCTTGTTGCACGTTCAGTGATTCACACTCAGGCATTTTAGTGGGCGAAATTGTGTCTTCGCATTTGAGGACTTTCTGCTACTGAAGGAAAATGTGCAAGTCAGGAAAATCTAAATTCTTGTCGCTCTAAAAAAGCGTCATTCAGTTTTAATCGGCTTCTTCATTGTCAATTCTGACGAAAGAAATCTGACGGCGTATCATCAGTCAAAGCTGAGAAAGAATCCTCGTGTCAAAGGGTCGGAAAATGTCCACCGCGGAGTTTCCCCTCCACGTTGCACTAGCTTGTTATAGTGGTTGACTTTCATCGTTAAACATACGATACTGGTATCGTACATCGTGTAATCCAATTATTTCTACGGCTTCTGAAGAGGTTTGAACCCAAGTTAAGGGTTGGCCCTAGTTAATAAGTAGTGACTCCAAGAGGGGTGTTTGTAAGTGAAAGGGAATGGAATGGAATTGGAAAGAGTGGATTAGAGATCAGGAAAGTCATCAAGGGAGTGGCTTTTCGGTGCAGTGGTCTGCTCTTCCAAGTAGCATCGTCTAGGTTGATGTCATTTATTCTATGGGTCATGTATGTCGGATTAGTTGATCCGCTATCTCATCATAGAAACACAATGCAAAGAATGGTGGTCGTTAGACGAACTAGAGACGCCGAACTCTTTCGGGATCCCGAGTGACCCGAGATTTACATTTGACATGCGCTATGATGTGAATTACAGTAGGCTTGTGACTTGATAGCTGAGATGCAAGACGTCTCGACCACATGACATGACAAAATACAATGCGTCTCATCTGACAAATATTTTAAGCTGATTTTGAAATGCAGTTTGTCTTTTCGAAATGGTGTGATCGGTGAAGGGGACTGAAAATATTGACCAATGAGACTAGAGCGACGTGAAATTGCCATTATGGTGTGGCAGCGACTGGTCAAAGAACTGAAATCAAAAAAAGGAAGAGGAATGGACGCCTAAAATTTACATACAATTGTAAAATTCGATGTGTGTACACTGTGAGGGTAGAATATGGTGATGTGGGATTAGATGTTTACATGTCTTTGGTCCAGAAACTTCTCATTACCCCAAAGAGTTTCCCCATACCTCACCAATACATAGCGGAATGGATTAGCATTACTAGCTGCTTTATAATCTAGCCTTGTTAACGTGTTAGTGGGGGAGGCATTAGAACGTAGCTGGGCATATATCATGCAAGTGCGGCTAATTATCGGCTTCATCACTTCACCTAATCCAACGGAGTTGAAGCCCCTGAAATTTGCACCCGCACTGGTCTATGCTCCCCAAATCCCCATCTGCTTTCAGGCTAATCGTGATCACATAAGTTAACTAACGTGTAGCCTCGAGTCAGCTTAATTGCAATAAGTTTTGGTTCGCCAAATGTAATGGAGCGTGAGATGAACCTAATGCCTTTCAACCCGAACCGAGAAACTTGCGAACAATATTATTACGTTGGTCATCATCGTTCACTGGCATCGGGGAATCCGGTACTGGAATATAGGAACTTGTATCAAATCGGAGACGGCATTTTATAATGGAAGGATACCACGCAGCTGTACATCAACGCTCCTGTAATTAATATACCATTTTATCACAATGATTAAAAACGTATTAAGCGTTTATAATAATAATATGCTACGAAATTTCTGGCGAGATCAGTCACTTGTCGCTTTTAAATAAGTGCTATAACGAGATTCATTCGCGCCAATGAACGCTTTTGTAGTGAAATTGATGAAAATCCATGTTTAATGTGTTTTTGTTGTTTTTTTTTACAAGCATCACTCATCCTGCCTCGGTCATCATACTTGACCACCAGGAACCACCTATCCAAGGAATTGTTATGAAAGAGAGTTTTAAATAACCGTGGGTTTCTTTTCTGAGATCGTACGTTACAGTGCGTCTGCATTAACTGTTTTCTTTTCACTCTATTTTGCCAGTTATCCCGAATAGCAGCTTGGGCAGCTCAACGAATCGGTTCTTTCGCAAAATGTGGGCAACATTTGAGACATATCAGCGGGCGGAGGACCCTCATAGAGAAGAATGATGGATGGCAGGTCGGGTCAGGGCATCTAATTGCCGGTAAAATGTCAGGTATTATCGACTTACTTGCAGCGCGTTGAGGATAAAAGACCTCGGTAGGCCCTACCGACACGCGATCGGGATACGATTCTGCCGGGAGGAAAAAATACAACTTCGTCAGTGGGTAAGTATATACTTAATTCGTTATGTTACGATACTAGTAAAGCTGTTTTCTGTTTGGAAATTTGGATAGGATATGGTGTGCATTTTTGTTGTTTCAACTTTCAATGCCAAACAGATTTTCTTCGTGAAATGTTAAATATAGGTGAATGTCAGAAATAAGGAAAACTATTATCAATTCATCAGCAAGCGTCCATCATTGTCAGAAATAATTTTTCGTAATATGCACCTGTCTATTTTTAAGGGATTGTTGGTTTAAAAGTTGATCGGCCTAAATGTTTTATAAGTGTTCCCGGAAAATGTTATCGCTCATTTTGAAACAGGACCGTATGTGTTGCCCATATAACGATGATTATAATATCCATTATATTCACATTGTTTTAAAATTATGATGATTTTTCTTGAAACGAAAATTACCACTAGCAAAATATCTAGAAAAAAATATCCCTTTGTTGTTTACCATCGTGATATTATCTTCCCATAAAATTACGAAGCATAGGTAGACTACATGGCCTGCGACCCATGGATTGCTTCACATAATCAACAGCCGCTATCATAATTGTTCACTTGTTGAAATTATCAAACAGAACGTAAAGCCAACAAAGGCTGGGTTTGAAATTAAAACGCTCACAAGATGGCGGCCGGCGTGTCGAGGCGTTCAACGCCTCTCATTGGCCATTACTCTCGGGTTCCGCTTCCGCCTGACGCATCACGTAATGCGTGATATGCTTTGAGGTAAACGAAAGTTACTTATTGCGGCGTCGGCGTCCGCGTGAGTGCCTTGCGAGTAAAGCGTCGAAATCTACCAGGAATGTAATTACATAGAGGAGGCTGGAAGACGATACATAGCAGAGCGGGCGAAATACAAGAAATGCGATATTAGTGCGTAGAGGAACAACGGTTATTAGACTTGAAGACATTATTGGCGGAATTTGATTCGCTGAAACGCATCAACGCCAGAACTGGATTGAGAAAATCCCATGCGCCATTCAGGAAAGTTATTTCCCGTTTGTAAGCGAACATAGTTTGTAGAGAATGTCGAGTAGGATACCGTAGATAATAATAAAAACAACCACATTGTATTTGCTTGTTGATTACAGCCGAGATGATGCAGTTAATTTGGCAGAAAGAACATCTCTGAAAGACGCGGTGGTCGGGAAGGAGGCAGAGAGAAAAAAAAGTTTCGCACAACTTCAAGACGTATTTCACCGGGAAAGTCTCGCTTGCAGTCGTCGGGTTGGAGTCGTAATAGCGGCAAGTGAGCCGAAAGCCGACGGGAGCCGAAAGTCGGGACCCGGGACGCTACGCAGACCCCACGTCTTGAAGATGCCGCATAATGCATAATTCATTACAATTTTATTTGTCATCTGGTGGGTCCCAAAAGAAAACACGCGATGCCTTAAATAAAGTGAAACTACCCTTTCTGTGTTCGGTGCATTAAACACAATACAGGTGGCTGCTGTGAGGAAAGAGAGGGTAAGATGAATGTGCGACAGTGAAATTGGTGATTGGAAGGGAGCTAGTCGATCGAGGTCACTGATAAACGGAGGATCTTACCACTGTTTTAAATAAAAATGTCGTCAAGTGTATGGAAATAAATCTAAGCGAGATCGGTAGTTTAGATGAATATCATTATGTTTTCGTGGTGGTTTATCAAATTGTTGGAATAAATACCTGCTCAGTGCATGTGTGGTCCATTAATTATGTCAAATTCCATTGGAAAACATAGTCCAGCAATGTCGCTGCGGACATAAACATATGCTGATAAAATAACTGCATCCTGCATTTTGAAATCAGTAATCTGTTTCGGAAGACAGAAAATAATAGCTAGGGCAAAGGGTAGAGAAGCCATTGTTTCAAATTTCAGCAACATAATGGACGGTCATAATTTTGGTATTTCTAGAGTAGCCATGCAAGATTATCGGATTTCAAACAGGTCCTTTTTTCACCGATACAAAAGTTACCTTCTGCAAATGTTTCCAATTTCATTGCCGTGCTCGTGTATAAAAATATATAACCCCGGGCAACCCCTTGACAGAGGGCGCACTCAGAAGTCAAAGGTGTATCGCCGTAAAGGGGGCGAAGCCCTGGAATTGCACTAAGAAATAAAATAAGGGAAGTAGAGTCAGATATAGAGGAATTCCCATTTGATGCGGTGGTTTTTACCCTTCTCGGTGTATCGTAAAAAACAAGAGGGGAGCACACGGCGGCGGTGGTGGCTTGGTCATTCTGGTATATAGGGTCAGAATTCGAGTGACCTTATAGTAATCGAAACGACCCGTGTCATTCACTCCCCCATCGGTGATCTCCTATATCTATTCAACCCTCTCCAGGAGTCTTACAGTTGCTGGCTTCTCAAATTACCCCGGGGTGCCGTCTTCCGCATCACCCCAAGGGCGGGAGACACATAAAGGTGGCACCTATAAAATGGATTGTCCCGAATAAAAAAAAACCCAAGTTCGATGTCTTAATTATTAATTTGATCATTGTTCAACACTTGCAAGTGCATGAAACACGTGTGGGGAATTTATAAAAACACCGCAAGCCTTCTTTAACTGAACTGAACTTTCAGTTTTGTTAACAGAAAAATACAAAATTGTTTTGCAAACCTAGTTTGTATACGAATAATTTCCATTTTTGGCTGAAAACACCCATGCTGCTGGTATATTTGTATGGGTTTTCTCAGCAATAAGGCATGAGTGAAACGCCCATCTGGGGGCAAGGGGTAAAAAAGAGTGCGATCGTGCACATGGGGTCCCCGAGGACAGCGTCGTAAAATGAGTGGCAAGCGTCGGCGTCGGCCAACATGCTGCGTCTTCGTCTTGGGTAGCCAATTCCCTTGCACGAGCTACTTTTGGGCTTTCCTTCTTTTTGGGGGAATTAGTGAGTATCATTTCAATTGGATGCATATGACCAAGTGTATGTACAGACAGTCCCATTTCATTAACGATATCATGGATTTTGGCATCGTGTCTATCGTATTTGTATCCATCGTATTTGTATCTATATAACAAAGAATAAGTGCAGGACGTTACAAAGCGTTTACCGATAACCATTAGAATTTTTTCTTCAAAAGTCAATGCCCAGAGTGGAAAATGAAAATAGTTTCTTAAAAAACTAATTTCAGTCCTTGTTATTTTTAGATGTGTTGTGCAAGTACACACAAATCAGTGAAAACTACCACAGAACTACATTATCAATCAGTATTCTGTTGATAGTATGGTGAAAACAACGAATCTGCAATAAATTCTGAAGTTGATGCAGCTACATTGTGTGTGTTTGATGATACTTTTGCTCCTCGGTCAAGCACATCAATACCTGGGATCTAGGCATGAAACTCTCATCGCTTCGAAGTCAACCGTGCCCTTTTAATGATATTCATTCCTCTTGTCTTGTCTGACTCATTTTGTCTGTGAGTCAGAGTACATCGAGATTCGAGTTGATAGTTTTCAGTGGTCGCCACGTTTGCACCTACCCCTGCAGGCGATCTTTCTATCCAGGCTTGGCAAAGGTTACAAAGCATCGATCGATTGCTGCTGAAGGTGGCAGCTCTCTGCGGATGACGTGACCCATCATTTCGCACAGTATTCTGCTGGAAGCTAGAACAATTTGAGAGGCCACGATGTCAGCAGAGCATGAACGATGACCTTTTGGATTTGCTTCTTTCTAATGTTAAACCTTTTTTTGGGGGGAAATTGAGTTATTTTAGAGCACATGCATTCTCTGGAGTTTTTCTTGACAATTTCAACAAAAAATTCTGATTTTATTGATCGTATTTGAAAATATATACAGTTTTTGAGTGAAGGAATAGTTCGTTTTGCAAATGATTGCTTTTCATTTATAACATGCTTAAAAATGCCTCTATGCAATTGTAATCACAAAAGTCGTTGAGACCATAATTCATCGTACATTACCACATATGGAATCGTTGTTATTATTAGTATCATTATCCATTTATAGGTGCGTACACAATTAGCAATAAATTACGAACACATCTGTATTGAATGCATGCTTTTTTTACGGATAAAAATGTATAATGATAGGTTGTAATAATTACTTCGCTGATGGGTTCATCCTTTCATTCACAGCAGTACGACTGCTCGGTAAATGCAATTGAACGCGTGCATCGGTCGCTGCATTCCTCTAAAAACACGCGCGACGTACACATATGCAAGAGAACAAAAGAGATGCCCATAAACCTTGCATGGTCTCGCGCTCAATTGTTAGACCATTCTATATGGAGGTCTCTGGAAACGTATTACTCGTAGGTGCCCCAGGGAACGTATTGCTTGGTGTCAGGGATACCACTGTTTGGCACCCTCGTGAAAATAGCGCCCCTAATAGCACCCACATTCCCTATCAACCGACAGCGCGAGGATCCAAAAAGCACGGCACCCGCCTCTCTTCAATTGCTTTTGGCACGTGTGCATGTACTCATCAATTCCAAACTAATTAACGACTTGAAATTACGTGTGAAATTCAATTTATTAAATTCGTTCGCTTGGTGCGATAACGAGACACCTGCATTGAGTTTAGTTTTGGACAGTTGGCTCACTGGTGGAAATTGAGAAACAGTCGCTCAATTTTGAGTGTCGTTTATTAAGCAGACAGCCATGGGGCTGTGTGTCGGTACCAAATTGGGCTGAACAATCTATTTGGGATAGTCATGTGCTGGCTTGTCAACATCCTCACTAAACTGATTAGAACTCCATGATTGCTACGGTCGTAGCCAATCCATAATCCGCATCATTTCCTTTTTCCGAATTAGGGGTAGCTGATTCTATTTTGTCACTTTACCCTATTATTAGACAATAGGGTTTCAAAAATTGAATTTGAATTTAATTGCGTTATCACAGGTGTTTTGAAAATTACAGCCCAGTTTGTCGACGGCCGCAAAGTGAGTGGGTTAGAATTAGATGTCTGTAACTGACCGTTAGCTCTTATCTCTAACAAGAAGTGAACGTGTGATTTTGCCACTAATTTGATGCAACCGTTGCAGCTGGAAATTTCCAATAGTCGGGACGGGTCGAATAAAAGCACTTCACTCCAGCAATAATAGCGAAATCCAATACAAATGGTGTGATGAAGCCTGCAAAGCCTGAATACTGTCACCGACAATGCAGAACGATTACTGACCATCAAAATGCTAGAATGATGTTTGTGGCGAAGAGACGATAATGATCAATTGAAATATAGGCAAAGTAAGTGCTTTTTCATTCGTTCTACAGACTATTTGCAACCATCAATGTTTTTTTTTTTTTACTACACTTGTAAACCATGCGAGAAAATTGGCGTACTATTTTTATTTTTCACTTAAATGCACTGAGATTAGTTTCAATTTGAGTCGCTGCTTCGAGAAGTATTCCAATGCACCGGCTTGAGATGCAAGTTTGCTCTCGTTTAGTCTTTGGAGTAAAGTTCAGAGTCGGTGCTTCAATAATTCAAGTCTACCGAGTGCACAGACACAATCGGACGAAATTCCACGTGTTTCTAGAATCACCAACGTCCAAGGGTTTGTTTTCTAGAATACTGCAGAGATACAAAAACTTTGGCCATCGCTCCAGATTCTTGGCTGGGTTTATTCGATGTAATTAAATAAGTTGATGGCAAGAATCATAGTTGGAGTCTGGATTTCATTCTGGCTCGAAGTAAAGGCGTTGAAATTCAGGGAAGGTAGGAATGGCATTTGAATTTATCTGAAAATGTGCATAGTACTTAAGTTATATAATGCAATGTGAAGTCATTGGTCGTGACTGAATTGATTAAAATATTATGAAATTCGGTAGGGATTACAATAAAATGCCGACCTTAATATGTATTACCACAAATGTCTGTAGGTATGTGATGGAAGACCTCTGTAGAAAGTGAAGAGAGTTTCGACTGAGGCTTGTTAGAGGGTCATTGGCGATCGTTACGAAATGCGAAAGGTATAAATTGTTATCATACAAAAATAATGCGTTAGATCGGCGAAAGACGGATCGCGGTTTGCCTGGTTAGCTCTTTGCGATTTGCTGTAGACAACAGAAAAAGTGTCTTAAAGCTTGCTTCAGTCGTGAACGGCAATGCAACACGGCCAAGTACTTGAAAAGATGCATCGAGATTAGATTTTCTTCATCGATCACGACAATGGCGTTCAATTTTCTATATTACATCGGAGAAGAACAACAAAAAAAAAAAACACAACCCGAACATCGTGGTTTTACACGCAAAGCTTTTTGCGAAAATAAATATAAGAAATTAATTGCTCGTTTGAGGTCGACGTTCCGTAATTATTCAAAAGAGGCGTAATGAATTTTGTTATAAGCTGAGGTTCGATCCAATTATAAATCATAATAAATGCAGGCTGTACGTAACTCCTGATCATTGCAATCCATGGCCATAAGTGTAATTGCGATTCGTGATGCATAAATTTGTTGCAAATGTTTAATTATAATTTAGGTGCAAAGCGTAAATTGTTTCTTAAGTCATGCTTTAATTGTTTAACCGTGGAAATTATTCAAATTATTTCTTAAGCAAGTGCATGACTGTATTACTGAGATGAAAATGTCTGCTGGCAAATTGGCGGTGAAATGAATTACATGTCATTAGAAAATTGCTAGTGCTATTCAGCGATTGGACAGATAAAACGATTGTTGCCAATAAAACTGTGACATCAATGTTAACAGTTGACAATCGTTTAAAAACAAAACCTTTGAAAGCAAATTAATGTATTTAAAAAAAAAACAGCGACATCACATTATAAAAATGTAGACCATTCCACCTCGTTCCACGCCATATTCGTGATCGTAGCTATAGTACCGACGGTGCTGCGAGCAGATCTTTGAAATTTCCATATCGCAGGTCGTTTGGAATCGCTCAGTTGGTGGCGTCGTGCCGCCGCATCTCCATACGTTGCCAACGCCAAGCGTGGTCCATGCCGAGATCAAGCCCCAGCATCTTGGCACAACGAGGAAGTGAAAGCCTGCACACGATCACCGCAATGGACCGGCACGATATCAATAAGATACAGACGTAATGAATATGCATTATTTCTTTTAGGAGATAATTTATATCTCTATCATAGGTCAGGACCAATAATGGTAGATTTTAACGCGGTATTTTTCCGATACCGATTGAATATCGTTAGCGAGATGATTGGCGATTTGAATACGGGAAATATGGAATATTGATTGGAAATGTTTTTGCTGCGGGATATGAGGTCGGTTTTCTTACTCTGAATGGCACCAACTGACAAAATGTGGCATTTATATGGAAATTTAGTTGAATCTATGATGGTGTACGACCGCCATAAGGTATAGACCACACGCCCTAGAGAACATTTTCTAGCCGGCTATCTATTTAATATCGAAAACTGAAGACGCTCTTCTTTCAAAAATAATTGTCAGTTTTACTGCAATATCATGACGCCGACAGATCGCTAACAAGCAATCCAGTGAACATCGCATGGTTCTAAAATAACTATTAACCACCACCAAAGGAATTCAAAAAACAAATTTTCTAATCATCTTTTTTAAATCTATATTCGTGTTTCCGTTCTCATGATAAACTGTAATAAATGATAGTCCGCTAAAAACGTCGATGCCTTGCATCTAATTGCATAAAGCTCATCGATCGCCGCGATCCGATGCTCGCCGTGGATTCATGCAATTTAAAAGTACCGTTTTAACGACAAATACAGATCCGCTAAGGAAATCAGCGGTGAAACATCGCTGAAAGAATAAAATCTCTGGCGGACGATCGCCCGCGCCAAACACATGTTTACTTGCGACAAATGTCCGTGACGGTGAGAGACCGCAATGTTGCTCGGCGCTGCATGCAAAGGTAATGCAAATAATCTTAATGGATCGGGCACGATTTTGGCCCGCTGGCCCGCGATCTTTATTTGAAAACTGTTTTATACGGTCTACGTTTGAATTTATTTCTAGACCAGCCAGTCTTGGGGCCATGTAAATTTTAGCCGTGTTCGGCGCGGTGCTGGTGCTGGTACTGGTGGTGGTGGTTGGAATTGGTATTATGGATTCGACGACTAGAGGTGCAGGCGGATTGTTTAAACGAAAAATGATGCGTTTACTTGTTACAGAAATAGAGGAACCACGAAAATTTAATTAGGATGAAATCTTATTTAAATTGCAAACGCTTGCAATGCGCGGGGTATTTCATTATTAACAACACTATAACCGTCTCAAAAATGGATGCCCAAACGCGGACTCGAACCCCGATCTCCACCAATCGCAGGTGTCTGAATAGCTCAATGGTTCAGAGCAACACCAACGATATGTGGAGACCGGGGTTCGAGTCCGCCTTTGGGCATCAATTTTTGAGACGGTTATAGAGTTTTTAATAATAAAACACGAAAATTTCGTCCAAATATAAAAGCCGGTATCCGTTGTGACTTGTGGCATTCGGTGCCTAAATAAATCCGTGTGTAAACTATAAAAAATGTGTTCCATTACGAAATTCTGTTTTAAATTTTACAAAAAATTAAATATATTGTAAAATATTTGTTTCTGACTGTTTTTATGAAGAAATATAAAGTCAAAATTTCCGACTTGCGTGTGAAATTTATTATCATCCACTAACTAATCGGCCATGGGCTGTCAACCCCGTGTGCTAGAGCTGCTTGCAGAGAAACTCCCCCTGTCTGTTTGCAAATACCAACACGAAATTAGTAATAACCACACTAATTAATAGCTATGGTATAAATATAATTAGTTTGCCATTGCACGTTATACAGACGCCCGCTAAATGGCAAGTAGCTAATACCGTGTTTAGGTATACAATTTAACGACTGCTTGTATTTGGATTCTGTTTGTCGGTAATACAGATGTATTACAAAATGTACTAGCACAGACGCATTAGGCTGTTTGTAATTATCTGACCGAAGTACCTGCGCAGATTTGCGATATTGATTAATTTTGTATTAATATACTTTAGATTATTAACACATGAATTTGACATTTTCGTGGCAGCTACACGGTGCCACATTTTCTGATAATTGCCTGATGACCAGACAAGCAAGTTGATGGGTATTCCAAGAAAATTTATCACACTGTATCTAATAATATATAATAATGTAAAATTATAATTTAGGTTTATGGTGTCCTCATTATATTCATACAAGAGGAAACTTGCAGTACTGATTATCTTGATAGGCTAGGCTAGTGGGATGCTCTAAAACCGCTGTGTTAAACGCTATAGAAAAACATATTGAAAACCAAAATCATGTCAACTGGCCGTTATTTTTGAATCGTGCCACATAGAATTGAAATTCGAATGCTTGAGACTGAAACATGACTGATTTTTTGCCTTCGACGGCTCTTGGACAGCGTCAGGACTTCTCTTTGCATATTGCACTGGAAACAAATAAAAAGTTTCAAAACGTCAACGTGCATAGCACAGGATAGAAAAAAGGTTTACGGGCAGCTGTGAAAATTACAAATCATTCTCCTTTTGACGGTTTTGGCGTTGGTATAATTGAGGGAATTGAGAGAATTGAGTCGAATTGAGGGATGATTTCTGGAACAGAACGCACTGCGTTGACATTAGCGCTTAAAAGCACGCTTAACGCACCCTAACCAAAGTGTCCCCGTCAAGCGCACATTCCCAGAATCTATGTACCTGCAGGTACAAGGTAGATTAAACTCAGTGACATTCCAATTAGAGCATAGCATTGCTCAACCAGATTCACAGTGCAGGCCCGAATCGTGAGTCACTCGAGCTTGCTCAAATACTCTCTACAAACGGGACGAAGCGGCGAGGTTGCAAAGTGCACCCACCTGGTGCACCCGTAATGCCCTTTAAACAAGGCTAACCAATATTTGGCGAAATTGATTAGGTTATGGTTGGTAATAGTGAGGTCGCTTAGTGTCGGGAGGTTGTTTGAAGTTTGCACAGTTCGATCATGGTCTGCTGGTGCAAAGGGCACGAGTGGATGCTGGCAATCCCTGGCAATGTGATGAGCAGTGCACAAATTAATTAATGTTGCAGATATGTAGGGAAGACGTGGCGCAAGTATTGGTTGTGTACGACAAAGATGACAGGTGTTGAATCCTGCGGGATGTAAAAAGTGCACCTTGGCGTAAATGAGTGAATGCAACAATGCTCATGCTTGTTTTCTATTTGTTTTCATTAATTATGGCCGTTGGAGCTATTTGTTTGAGAACGCCGATCACTCAGTGTGGCACCAATAATGTTTCAAAGTCAGCTTGCGATAAATAACGGAAACAAAGAGAAAAAGTAAAGTGAATTAATTGATGTTGGCTACAAAGTGATGCTTTTCAAAGTAATAAATGTACAGACTATGAGGTATTATATTAATTTTATGGATATATTTATCTTTTATCATAATAGCATAATTAATATTATAGGAAATAATCAGTCAAATCAATGAATCTATTGCGGATTAAATTCACTTAGTATGACAGCAACGTAACGCTACCCATAATCTACTTTCACCATAATAAAATAATTACCTCGGGTTCATAACGACAGATTAATTACGTGTGTTGCACTTCATCATAGCTACTTCAGTCTCTGAGTCGGTGTCCACGGAATCCATGGCTTCGTGTGCCGGTCTGGTCTGCAGAGAAGTTTGCGCGGATTATAGGCGAGAAGGATTATCATTAAAACGGCTATGAAACCATATCGTTTCAAATCACTTTTCTCAATTCAATGGCACATAAAGTGTAAGCTCACTGAGGCAACAGGATCGGGCAAGGATTTTCATTAATATCTTACATAGACTTGTCAGTGCCGAAACCAAAGCAGTGCCCGTCGCGCGCAGCGGCTCACTGTAACCGATAGGCCCCTTTAGCAATAGCCTTCTTATAAGAGGATCAAGTCAAAATGTTAACTGTCAGTGTAACGAAGGTTTGTCAAACAAGATTCGTTTGTGTCATTTTTAGTCAAATGAGCACCGCCCAACTAGATGACTCGCAACACCAGGGAAAAAAGCTACGCGCCGATGTCTTGTTCGACATCGTTATACATTTGAAGCCATCCATTTTTTAAACTTCATTATTATCATATTTTTTTTCCATAAATGGATTAAAATCACCCTATCGTCCCATGTCCAGTATGGTAATTCTTAATTCTACTCCTGCGCAGTATCGAATGTCCGAACGATTCCCAATGACTAGCACGGTTCCCCGACAGGAGGAGGTACGTGGGTCTCGCTGATCGCTGGTCCGGTCAACATTCGGCTACCCATCCACCCAGCACGTCCATCATTCGGTTTCCACCTATCATTCATCGACGTACTAACCACTAATTATCTGCCTATTCAAATAAAATGTCTGAACGAATTCTGTAATCATTTTGAAAGAATTTCAGGTTTTGACTTTTATAATTCACGGCAGGCGCAGCGGTATTATTAAAAACCGTGCGTTGGCTTTGACTATCTTGGCTTCTTGGTCACTTTACACGATGTTCTTGTCGTTTTTTTTGTATGTCCAGCAGAAGTGATTAAATGTGTATAAAGATGATCGACGAAGAAACTGAAAACGAGACGACGGCTGTAGTTTCAGAACCAGTTCACGCGTTGATCGAAGTGGCGAAATGCATAATAAGGTTTGGTTTGCATAATATCGGTGTCAAGCCACGTAATTGCTCTATCAACACTTGCCATTTCTTCATAGACGTCCCTCTGTGATTTACGACAATTTTCTTGGTGTTAATTTCATGTTTTAATTTGACAAATCGTTACACATTTTCAGAAGCAGAGAAGTTGATAAAGAAGCCCGTATGCAGTTGCAGACCAGAAACAAAGTACCAACAGCGAGTCGCTTCAGTTTTTCATTTGAAACTTACATGAAAATGATCTTGTCGTCCAGTCACTCGCATTTTGGCCCAATTTAAAATATCTTTGGACACAAAAAATATGCTAAACATAGTTTATAAATCACACATAATTATCGGGACCTTTCAATAAAATTGGATAATAACGCATATTTTTCCTATCTTTATAGAAAATTGACGTCGTTTGTCCAGGATATAATTGTTCCACTCGATCGGTCGCCCTTTGCAACAGGATCGCAAAGCTTTGTTCGACGATAGTTTGTCTTCGGAGCTGGAGGCATCTCATCGAACGTTCGTCTATGCGACCAATTAAGTGGTGGAGCCAACACAGTGATCGTGTGCATAATACATTCGAGGAAGCATTTGCTACGATTTTAATCGCAAGATCGGGCTTCGATTCCCCGCTCTGTGCAGTGTGCACTGGGCACAATGTTTAGAATTTCTAGCCGTAATTACAGGTAATTGAGGATGCTCGGTATTGTTAGAATCTGAATTGCAATCTTGATTGGAGGAGGTACCTAATACATATTAATAGTTTTTCGAATAAAAAAACTAAAGCGGTGGAGGAAGGAGGTAGGGTATGGCGACAATTTTATGTTCGTTCGGGGTCCAAATGGTGCAGAATCTTGAACTACGTTAGTTTCTGGAGGTGAAGATCCTAATGATTTAAGTAACTCTCTACTAAAAATCAAACTTTGGTGTCAAACTTTGTTGAACCCATGTTGTAAAAAGTGTTTGCACGCTTGGAGCACGAACAGTTGAACGTAATACTCCGTCTCATGATTTGTATTAATTAAATTTAAATTAATTGACATCACAAGGCGACTAGAGGCGAAATGAATATTGAATGGTTCTTAAGGTAATTGCTTTTCAATGCTTCTTGATTGAACTAATAAATGATTACATTTGGTCGATGTGACATAGCAATATAATTAATTAATCTAGTTATTGCATCCCATAAGCATGGGATGTAATCCTTGAAGAAAACACTTAACCACATGTCGAGGGGGCCTTTGAATCCTGTTCTTATCTGTAACTATGCAAATAATACTCAAGGCCATTTTATAGGCCATTCGGTGGACATAAACATTTCGTGTCGGACATTTCAACAGGTTTAAGACAAGATATCTCAACATGGGATACTAATTAAAGGATTGCAATTGAAACGTTTATGGTCGATTCTCAGCCATACAACGTCATGCATTTTGATTCGCTCTTATTTTTCGTTTCCCTTGAGAATGCCAACACTGTAGAAAACTTCAAATAAAAATACCTCCAGAACCAAATTGACTATCAGAAGCGAATTTCTGCCTCAAAAATGCGTGTTTACGCGCACTAACTCACCTTTCGTTTGACAAGATGTAAAAAAAAAAGTTTCAATCCTTTAATAAAATATTACCAGCGGGCACTCTAACTGGGCAAATACGACCAACTAAGTTTTGACTGCATGTGCGTTAATTGGTAATGGCATTTGACTAATTCCACCCAGTCTTAGCAAGAGGCAATATCAATCATAGTTTGATTTACTGCGCCTACCTGATGCAACTAACCTCCGAATGAACTATGGCCCACTCTTATTGAAAACCCAGCCCGAGTCAAGCGCGCGGTCCTCTCCGTTTCTGTCCACCGAGTTTCGGGGCTAATCAAGCTGATATATTATCAGCTCCGGGCAAAAGAATTATACATGGACATAGCATAAGGTTCGATCCTTTCTTATACCATAGTTAATAGCTTTTAGTTTACATAATAACGCATTCCCTTAGTCTTAAAGGTACAATAATCTACTCCCTCATAGGTTTTTTTTATGTGTGTGCTTGCATCTTTTAGTCACTCTGTTCTCTGTCGGTTGGTGCCGCTGCTTTATTCATTGGTTTGTTGGTACACTTTTAACATCCCTCTAGAGTCAACCTGCCTGCCCTGCACGCTCTAATAATGATACCGCTGCGAGCGACGAAGAACTCAGAGCTCCTCGCGGAGCGGCCAATTTGGTTCTGTTTACCTGGCACCTAGATTTATGTGCCACGCATGTTATTAGTGAAGACGGGGGTCCATCGAAGCCACCGAAGATGGGTTATCCTGGGTGCTTTCATTGCCGCGTTGTTGGTATATCCTGTTTGGCCACAATTCTAGGCCACTATTTCTGATTGGAATTTGTAAGCGAATTCGTTTTTAGCTTTGCCACTGTGAACGTTTCTAGCAAAATACAAACACAAATAATTGGTACTTATCTATGTAAGGTTTCTCGCATTGAGTTGACGCCACAAGTTTTGTCTTGTAAACAATTGGAAAAATTAATCAAATTTTGTATTCTACACACACACAAAAAAAAAAAATCCGAATCCTCAAGACACCAATCATTCATCGCACACTGCCACCGAAGTCGACCACGTGCATATGCATGCATATCTAAAAGCAAGCCAAATGGTTATTCATAAGAAAGCCGACACAATTCGGTAGTCCATCAAAACCCGAACGGATCACAATCTCTACAACTCCTCTATTATAATATTATAATATATCTACACGGTCAGGCACAATATAAAACATAGGATTCAAACACAAGAAGCTAAGCTCATAATCAATTGTTCTGCTTCCAGATGGGTAGGTATACATTGCACACACACACACACACCTACACTGATCAACCAATCGTTATTGTTTTGGAGCAGTGTGATAGATGATTCATGATTGATAAAGAAAAAAAGTCTGTGCATATCGTTAAGACGGAGAGACCGATAGCCTTGCGGCAAGAATGTCGTGAAAGAGAACTGCGAGAAGGTTCGCAGCAATAATCTTGGAGGCGCATCTGGATATGTTCCCACACTGGCGGCATTAGTTGGATGCGATTAGAGCAAGATGATTGCTACATTACGGCGCTCATCGACGCCTACCCCTCAAACGTCTGACGGGGGTGACGTCGAGAGGAGAGGGCGTCGGAGAGATGGAGCGCCGCGACGCGCTGTGTGGGAGGATGGACGAAAGACAATAAGATTGAAGAGGGTGGAAGCGTGACAATGGAATAACTGTTGCTGGGTGGGTACCATAAGTGGTGTACGGATTAATATTTTTATGAAGATAAGCCTCTGAATTCCATTCAGTTGCAGCTGACACTTGTTAAATTCGCCGTTGTGAAGTTTAATTTTGCAGGTAATTCACAAGTACAGTGACGGCATTGTAATATAGGATCCCTAGAAATCGCATTTTTGCATTATTTTTTCAAATTCACGTAGATTAATAGGACTAAAGCTAGTTTTTTATTTTTATCTTGTCGCCAATTTGTAAAACACGGAAATTTATCTACAGGATGTCATGTCATATGTCTTTGGAAACTAGAAGCTGAATAACAGTGTCATGTCCACAATGCCCAACGCAGTTAGTCCTCGCGTGAATTTTTCTCCAATTTCGAGTTTTTATTCCAGAAAGCTAGGATTGCCGTTCCGCGCGCCAGGGCTCGATTTCAAGTGTCACCCAAGAGAAACGGAATTGACAGACGAGTTGCCAAGAGGATGTGGGTCTCGTAGCAGAGGAAAATAAGGATCACAACCCACCTATATCCGGTTGGGGATGCTGCACAGGGATGCTGAGACAACCCTCAAGACGTGCCATTTCGTCACTTCATCTGGGGCCACATGTTGTCGAGTGTGACGTTATGACTTTCGGGCACGAAGGATGCCTCACATTGTCTGCAAATGACCGATACCCTTGCGGCAGGACATTTTCTAGTCTCACTTTTGCGGGTGACACGCAACCCGTAGCGCATCCATTACTTATTTTATCGAGACACGGTTATTTACAATATTGATGATATCAATGAATTAATAAAGTGCGTAAAAAACAATGCGGTGCTGTAAGTAAATTTATTTCTTTGGGAAATTGTCAACAAAACGACGCCCATTTCTAGACGGTACGCTCGAGGACAGTAAATTCATGAAATTCGTGGTGATGTTAAGATTCTCTTCAAGTAAACTCAATGAAACCTTATAAATTTAAGCTTTCGCTTATGAAATGTTGTCTAAAATCCTCAAAGCATCCGTTTGTAGAACTGTGGTATTCGCAGTTGACACTCATTCGGCATCAGCTGTTCGAAGCAATCAGCGAATGTGCTAAAGACGGGGATGTTCACTGACAGAAGGGTGACATTCTTGCAGGGTGGTGACAACCACGACTGATATTATATACGACAGCTTTCAGATGGAGGTAGACTGTGTTGTCTGCCGCTGCTGGAATGGCAGATTCGAGAAGATTTTGGGAAGAATGCTATGTGCTCTTCTGCCTTGTGGTTCTTTAGGTAGCACGTTTGTTATAGGCGAAGCACATCTGACACCGCGCTCCGCTGTCGACAGCCATCTTAGATTGAAATGCTTGATAAAAATGTGTTGATTATGGTTCAGTAAACAATCGGTTTATGAATCGACATGCCTTCATGGCGCCAACATGGTTTGGGTAGGTTTCAACTAGAATCAACAATGACTCACTTCCTCTGCTGGTTTCCTGGCTTCCAATTAATTTGGTTCACCAGAATTAAAACATAAATTGTTGAAAGGTAAAAAGAACTGCTAGCAAACTATTTCGTAGTAACGAAAAAAAAAAACTCAGCGGGAGGATTTAAAACTAAAAGTAACGGAAACTAACTACGTCATCGAGCGTTCGTTAGCTGGATCGGGGCATTATTCCGATAAATTTCGTTAATTAAAAGGCTGAAAAACGTGCGTGGCATGTTCTCATTTAGTGATAAGCACACTATCCCGTGATTGGGTCTGACAGAGATGCATAGAGGCGGAAGTCATATCATATTTTCTTAATCATGTAAACTGGCGTCCATAACCAGATGATGATTTACATTTCTGTTGTTAATTTAAGAAATTAAAACCGTGAACGTACGGCTGGGGGTGAGGCTAAACGAGACCACATGTTTCGGGTGGCAACCTTAAGCGAGCTAAGGGCATGAGTGGTGGGGGAGGGAGAGGCGAAAAAGGATAATCTACGGTAAGATCTTGTCTTGTCAGAGTAACAAGACCAGGGCAGATGCTCCGAACGTGAGTCTATGAAGCGACAAGGCGCCCCGGGCCCCCAGGGGAGGTTTTTGGGGGGTGCGAAGTTGAGGTCGTGGTAAAGCACAAATACTCTTTCGACGAACCCCAGCAAAGGGCGACATCGTTTTGAGCGTGGTACTAATTATTCATTTAGACGTCTTTAGTCAAAGATGGTTTGCCAGACGGTGAAACATGTGCATTGTTCGTTGAAGATTTTGGGTGTAGAATTTGATCGTGTGGTGTTTAGTGATGCACTGTTTTGAAAACGTGTGGGACTGGTATAAAAGCACCATGATTTTGGGAGGAAAAAATAACATAAAAAACAGTGACCCTATATTTTTGCACCCAAAATCCACTCGTTTCCATCAAAACTGTACGTGAAGTATTCGACATATTTCAGATAGAGCTCTGTATTTGATATGGAAACGAAATAAATGAAAAGATGAGAGAGACAAAAATATGTCTTGCACCTTCGAATTTGTCATGCCGTACGACGTCTGAGCTGATGCGAGTTGGAAACATCGGTATCGGCAACGACGCTTCCTAAGACGCCCGCTACGAGCTCGCGTCGCTGCTAGCTCTCTGCGTCGCCGTCGCCAACGCCGTCCCTGCGAGGTTCCCTTGGGACTCGTGGGTGGAAAACAAATGACGTCTCAACTACGAGGAAGATGATGAACTTCTTCCTTCCACGGATAGAAGCTGCCGACTTTATTTCGTCGAATGTCAAATGATGACAAATACGAGTTTAGAACGCATGGCTGACGAAAGACAATAGCAGCGGGGCTCGACGAGGGAAGCACGCGGATTAGTCGACGGTTTCACGGGGTAGCGATGAAGCAATCAAAAAGTGTTTTATTGTGTGAACTTTGTGTTTGAGTTATCAATTTTGCTTCGTGCAATTAGTAAAGAGGTATTAAACGGTTTCAATTTAGTGGTTGTGTATATCTTTTCTTCGAAGGGTATTCATAAATTTCCTTTGTTTCCTGCCGAATGTAATTTTTCGTGAACGTTGATGTCATTTCCTCTCAATGTTTTATTTAAAGTTGATTCGTGCTTTGAGCAGCGTTAAAACGTATTCTTGTTTATATGGTTGGCTCTCCTGTAATATTTACTTTCATTTGATATGTTTTTTTTTTCATTGCAATTTTGAGTAACTATCATTGATTTTTGATTTTAATCGAAGTTCTATAAAACAATATATGCAGCAGGTTTATTTGACAGCCTCCACAATAAATTGTTTTTAATTAGCTAATTTTGTCCCTTGCCTGTTCGACAATCTGTTGCCACTGTGGTTTCGCTGCTCCCCCGTCTGACTCGCTCGTCGAACCCGCACACAAAATATATTTTACCACCGGAGGAGTAAAAACAATTGTTAAATATAATTTCATAAATCGCTCGGTCACGCATGCATCGCAATTTGTACCCGACAAAACGACCGGGTATTCTCGCAAGGGTTCACATTTTATCCGTTCGCCTAGAACTGGCTGGCATTATCATAGATTTTTCTCGATTTTTCATTTTCGTACTCAGCGGTGCTATTAAAATACAAAAAAAAAAACATGCTATCGCGTTTAAAAAGTAACCCCGTTAAGTTGACGAGAAACTAATAACTCAGAAAAAAATATTTGGTTTGTAAATTCGTTGAGAACAAATTTGATTTTGACAGCAAAAACAGTTTTCAATCTAGTTCGGTAAAAAATGCATGGTGTGCTTTGTGCAGCGTTAAGCATGTACTGCGTGATTTTCACTTATCTGTCGAGCTTTGCAAGGGTCCTAAATCTCACACAAGACGAGCTGTTATATCCACCTACACGTAGACACCATATACACCTTAGCCTCACCTCTTCTGTGTTTGCTATTTACAACAACTATTTCATTTGAGCTAAAACGCATAACATGGCTGTTTGTTTTGGGGACTTGGATAAAATTAGCAGAATCCTAGTTGGGTAGTAATTTAAACCTAATACCAGCCATAAAGCGGTGTGCCTCTATACAAAACATATCCTCTGGAGCGCTACACGGTTACACCACGGCTGGCTTTCACGTGTAGAGGTAACCACATTACGAAGCCAAATTCTGCGTGGGGGAGTGCGTGTGTGTGGGCCGTGGGGGGGGGGGTGGGTGGAAGCGTTAAATCCCTGCATAGCTTGGGACTCCCATTACCCCCTTCTACTGTGACTGTAGCCGGGGCGATCAGATGTGTATATAGGGATACGAAAGCGAGGCCTAGGTGAGTTACCCTATGCGTTAAAAGTCGAGATTAAACTGCGTTTAAGTAGTTTAAACTGTGAATGTCCAGTTGTATGTGTGGCTTAGAAACAAATTATCTTCTCTGTGCGCTTTATCTTTGTTGGTACGCTTGTTGCGTGAAATCGTTACGCGAGGGAACTTGAAACACACGAGGGAAATTGTGTACCTTCTCTTTGAAGGATAGAACGTTGCGATGAGTTGACACGAGATGATGCTGCTGCTGGAGTTTTATCTCCGATGAAATGCGCTTATAAAAAGACACACAACTGCAAGCGGTTCGGATGAGAAATTCTTTTTGACAAATGGCAATTGTTTACAATATAACAACACAAAAAATTAGATTGTTTTTGTAGCTAATTTATCTGTCAAAGGGCAGCGACGCTAGTGCACTTCTAAATGAAATAGCTTATAATCCAATCACGATTATTGCAAATTATTAACATTACGATACACTCTGGTGCGCCCTGTAACCTATATTAGCCAGGGTTAGTTGACTTAGCTTTGTGTGTATACGAGGACGGCCTCGAGGGTTTTCGGAAGATTATTTGCCTGCATGTTGTTGGCTGTATAGCCCCGAAGAGTCCTGGCACACCCCACTCTCGAAACCACCGACACAGCCACCCCCCTGGATGCTTAGGCACGTCGCGACGGTGCTTTTGGACGCTCAGGGGTGCCCATAAAATAACTAACCTGGTGTTTACTAAGTTCTTATTAAATACCTACGTCGGGAAATTATGAAATAAGCTTGAGAATTGTCGCAAATTTTTGGGAAAGTGAAGAGAAAATAATTTTGTGCATGTTTTCCTAGATTTTCCAAAAAAAAATGTGTCAGGGCTATTCAGAGTGAAGTACGTGTTTGTCTATGAAATTTGTAACGAGTTTTTTATAGGAGGGAAATATTTGTACTCAAGATTTCCAAGATTTTGTGGTTTTTATGCTCGAATAGAGTGAGGTTGGTTAGGTACCAGCCATTTGGTATCACTCCATGGGTATGTGCGGCTTGCTGGCTATGAAGAGAGCGACGCTAACATGTCCCAGGACATCCTTGCCAGCGTCGGTCCACACGTTCGACATTGTCAGAACTGGCCCACGGCACAATGGAATACCAGCAAACAACTAGTTGTTGCATGCGACCAGCCACGGCACACAGCACCACGTGATTACTTTACTTTGTTTCCCCAAGATTTAATTACAAAATGATACAAACCCTGGCTGACTCCATTGACCAAGAACATGAAATTAATTGTCAACAGAGTTTTGTGTTTCAACTAGTTAAATTGCATTCAAGCTTCACTGCAATCACTTTGACGATCTTCAATGTTAATTAATAGCACGGTGGTGCTGGCGGTGCTGGCGGTCGGGTTTACATTTTTATGTAATGCGGGCTAGAATATTACGCTTTTCCTAAATTCAAAGTAGATTAAAAGATACAATTCAGAGCGTATATAGACGAAACGGGATTAAATTTTAATTTGATTCACCGACTATTATGTACTTGAAAGCCATATTCATTATTATTCCTTTTAATATTTCGTAAATGAGAAGAGGAATTGAGATTTTTTGACTATTAACCGTTGCCTTTATAAACAGTTAATTGCAATCAAACATAAATGCGAAGAGTGTAATTGTATTTCCCTCTGCGTTTTGAAGGGTCCGCACAATTGGGCTACAACTGGTGCTCGGCGAGCCCCGGATCCAACCGCTCGTTTACAACGGTGGTATAACGTGCTCGACACCCGCAAAGATCCTCGAGTGATGCACAAAATTGATTTGACGTCCGCTCCTGCAAACAGTTCCTGTTAACGATTATTCCGACATGGCCGCGGTGCTTCAAAATTCACCCGTGCATATCTACCAGACGCGCTAGAGGACCAATAATAAGCCCGTTATGGCAACGTTATTACATTGTTACTGTTGATGTAAGGTTCTTACGACAGTCCTACAGTATCTTGTCGCTCCTTGGGGACACCCCGTTAATGTCATTATATGGGACCAGCAATATGTTATGGCAGACAAGCCTATGCCGTCCTGCTAATATCCAAGCAGCCATCATAGGGGTTGGGATGGTTGGAGCTATATTTTCTTCGTCTTGCAATTTTACAACTCTTATATCGCTTCATGCGGCAATGTTTGCACACACATTTCGACTTTTAGTACGTTTCTACGGCAGTCCGAGAGCAGCTCGAGGATTAGGCGCGCTATTTGCGCGGGCTCATATAGTGTTGTGGTTGGGTATAGGCTGGGTACAGACGCCTTTAAACTCCATATTACATCGGGGAGATTGGGCCATTACGAGCACATGGGATCGCTTCTGGTGTTTCCGTAACTTGATTCAAAATTGGAATGTCTTCACCAATAATGTTGCTTTTTATTAGATGTGAAATCAAAAGATAACTACTGTTTTCGGTTCTTTCAACGGGTCTTAAAGGAAAGGTGTACGCACGTTGGAAATAAACTGAAAACTCTTTTATAGGTGGAAAAGTATTGAACCATATACCGGCAGCTTCAGTCGATTGACGTGCACTTCGATTCAGTCTCCCGTTATGTAGGTAAATTGGCTACTTCCGAACTATAGATAGCTACTCTTTAAAGGGCATAGCGTGTATTTTCACTTGATGCAAAAAGGGAGAATTGGTCAACTTCAAAGCAAATTATGTTACTTTTTTCATAAAAAAAAAAAACTCGTGCCGAAGAATCCGACCAATGGGATACCTTGTCACGGGTGGCTATGCGGGCTATAGGTCTCATCAGAAATGTAAAAACGTATTTCAACATGATAAGGGTTTTCAATCTACATTATTCAAGATGTGTGTTTTGTGCATGGTACCTATGTCCTATAGGGTTATTTTTCCAAGTGCAGAGATCGTATAGGCAGCACATCGCTAATGAGGGGAGCCCGACACAAGAGCAGAAGCTTCTTCTTGTAATTGGCATGACGCAAGCAAAGAAGGGGTTGCTAGAGAGGTCCTTAGTAATTCACATTCTTTATGCAGTGCTATTGCAGTGGTACTTACGCCAGAGTAAGACACTCAACACTAGAGATTCGCGCTGTAATTTTCGCTACGGGCATGTTCTAAGACGAGACATAGAATGTCTTGAGTTGTAAGTGAACAAACATTGTTAAGGAAAAGCAATTGGGTGTTTGCCTTGGGACTGATTCGCAAGGCAGCTGACAAGATTTTAGTGAGCATAAACTTGTAAACAGAAGAAAATATTAACAGTGACTTTTGAGCTTTTCCTGACATTGTTCTTACGTCCGGATGAAAAAAAAAAGCAAATTTGGATGAATATGATTACAAGATAGTGCATATTTAAGTATTTATGTAAACATGTAAATTTATTTGTACTGACAGTTGGTGTAGGCTCCCAAGTAAATACAATTATCGTTTTTACAAGCATTGAAAATTTGTTATTTTTCGTTTTCTCAAGGTTCCATCTTGGTTAACACTGGGCGATATTTAAAGTAACATATTTTTTAAGTTTGATGTTAATCTTTTTCTGTTTTCTCATATAATATCAAGATATGAAATCGGTCTAGAACTCTTTCGAGCAAAGGTGGGAAGCAGTTATTACGTTTTGACAATCATACTTCGAATCTGAAACCCGTGGTAATTCATTTGATGCGCGATCTATTATAGTGAGCAACTCATATCTCAATGCAGGAGAAGTGCTTAACCCTATATTTTAGTGTCAAAGCTTCTACACCCGAAAATAACATTGACGTAGAATAATAATCCACTTAAATAATAAATTATTTTAATATGAAATGTAAGCCATTGTTATTTAATATTAAATCAGAATAAAAACGCCTTCTCTTCGCATTTCGGTGTTGTCGGCTCGTCCCACACATTTCATTTCCTGCCTTTTTTCACCGAACGCCATTTGTCGTTTGGTAATTCAAGATGGCCGCCGTGGGTGGCTTCGTTACTGGCACTGGTCAAACAATTGCAGGTGCGACTCTGAAGAACCATCCACGACCGCGATGATAGCGAAGATAGGCTGCGTCAGCAGATTAGAAGGAGCGATTATCGTCACGTTTGACAGACCCCATTTTGAAATGCTTTTAGCTAACTGAAAATGAAATGTAATTTATCGATTGTTTTTCAATAGGTGGGTTGTTTCACCTGGCACTTTTTGCAGTGTGTACTAATATATCACTCCAGATTTAACATGGTAACTACCATTAGCCACACTTATGCCTTGGGTGCGATACGAACATGCAAGCAGAACTATATTACACTTCGTGAAACGACACCTTCAGGCAGCCATTCTAGTTCTTCTTAAGAGCCAGCAAAGTCCAAGCTTCGAGAGCAGCGAAGGAGAATAGACCTTCAATTCTTCTAAAAAACATGGAGTCAAAAATTGCGCTGGTCGATATTTATGTCGGTTTTGTTAAGTGATTGTCAGATGTAATTTTCCATCAGAAGTTCGATCATGTTTCATTTTAGAATAAATCTAGATTACCGACGATTTCAAACAAATATTTCTATTGTTAAAAATGGTGAGAAATGAAGAATAATGAGAGGAGATTTGATAAGACTCTCTGAAAATGGCATGGAATATTTAAATATTTGACTGTAAGGTACGCACAAAAACGCATGATCACCGTAAGTACCTAACATCCATTACCTGGTTTAGTACAAACACGACGACCTACCTCAATATACACGTGATAATAAGTATGTATTGGCTTGTTCTGTAGCAAGTAATCATAAAGCAACATCTATTTAGAGCCTCTATAGCAGCACACGGCGTTATTAATTATGTTTGTTGGATTAATGAAGATTTATTAACAGATATGCCATTAAAGCTGCTTTCCTGTTTGACGGCACACTATGAACACGGGATGAACGCAAGGATTGTGTTGTGTGTATGAAATGGAATCTCTTTGATGTAATTAGAGTACTTTTATCGAAAGATAATCAGTGTACGTGTCCAATGTAAGACCTTTAGCAAGTTGCTTCGATTGTGTGTGTGTGTTTTTTTAATTTATTTTCTCCTCTTCTCCATCTCCACAACAATCGGTATAGGTGCAAGGGCGTTCGAGCCAAATCCATCTCGATCACGTACCACCACGACCTACTATGACGGGGGGAAAAAATCTTGCAGGTAACGTAAATTAATGTACCAGGCCACCGAAGTTTTGAAAAATACTAACAGATAGCGTATAGGTTTTTTTTCTGAAATCATACGTTTTGCGATGCAAAAAAAAAGCAAAGCGGTTTAGCAAAAATCAAAATGTTACTACCAAACGGTTTGGTAGGAGTTCTCTTGGTAGTCCCCAGTAGCTCCTTGATTCTCGTCGACAGGAGCTACCTGCTGGCACCGGGTTCCCACCTCCCTTCTAGGCTTTAGATTCATCATCATCCTTATCATCATCCACTCATTAGCGTATGCTATTAGACCAGTGCTGCAGGGTCGATTATCTTACAGCGCGTCGTTAATTCGCACTAATTCTAGTGATGCAATTAAAATGGCAAACATTTGCTGCTTTGAGCATGCGCTCTAACCAACCGTCCGACATTAGAAACGGTTTGAAAGGTGGATTTAAACGGACAAAGTAAACGCTGACAAAATAGTGATGTTCCCTGATCATTTTTACGATCGAGTTACTTCTGCGAGACGGCGACACGGTCGGCGAAAAGCAAGTCCACCTGCTTTATTAGAAACTGAGTAATTCAGTTTGACTTTTGTTATATTCCCGCATGATGAGGAGGAGCAGGAGGGGAAATGCGGGGAAGAACAGGGTAGAGAGGGGGGACTGCTTCACGATATAACAACAGAAACAAGGTTACGCATCAATAGGTGATTTTGCTAGCTCTCAAATTCCGTGAATATCCAGAGTACAATGAAAATAGCTCTAAGATACAATGAATACTTAGCAGCACCGAGAGTAAGCCGGCTTTTGTGTCTTGGCGCGAGATGCGATGGCTGCCGACGATGGCCTTTAATGCTAAATGAGGAGCGCAAGAGGAGCCACTAACGGCGGCCGGGGTAAAACTCGATCAAAAGATTGATCACAATGGAATGACTTGTCAACTTTCTTAGAAGAATATTAACGGAATACAAAAACCGCGCACTGGCGCATGTAATGTTGTGTATGAAATTACATCTTTGCGTGGAAAAATCGAAAATAAAGACATCAAAAAGGTGCGCGGTGTCCGTGGAAAAGCCACGGCGTGGCAAAGTCGTGTGAGAAAAACTCTGCGGCGATATCATAATGGCAGAGGACGTGATTAGCTCGAATGTTTTGCGGTTGTAATTCAGATGTTGGTTGCAGATGTCGCTAACAGTATTGATGGCGGCCGAAAAATGTGTAGTACCAACCTAGCGCTGGAAAACCGGTAATTGCTTCTTGGAATTATTTACAATTAATCTCGCGGACTAAGTGTGTAACAAATGTGAATTGAAGCTAATTGAATACTACTCGATAGGGATTATGTAATTATAAAGTAATTGACATCTGTTGAATCGGCGTAATTATCGAAACCCAATACGAGGAAGATGAAGAAGAAATGGCAACGAGTACAATTGGTTTTTGTTGAAAGCTGACAAACCGAAAATATGTTTATATAGAGTAAAAATCGAAGGAATATACAGGGAAAGTTTTGATTTAGTTAGGATCACAAAAATGTAGTGAACACATAGTTGAGCTGAGTCTTTAAATTGTGGTAACAGACTCTTAATTTTAAGATTCAATCTGTGGTCGTCTCATTGAAAATAAAGTATCTTATTTTACTGCGAGTTAAAATTGTTTTGTCGCAAATCTATTCTCTAAAGTCTAAAACATCACCCGATGTGGCAAGCAATTTATTCATCACGCCTCTACGTAGTCTAAAGTTGAAATGCGTTAACAATATTAATTAGCAGCACACAGATTCACTCAAGTGTGCCCATAAAATAATCGAAATTGCCGATTGAATAATTCAAAGTGTCGTGAAATCTGGTTAGCGCGTCGCGCCCAACCCTCGCTGAGTGGGTAATGGCAACAATTACCCGTCGTCGTCGCCGCACGCAGAGCGGTTCTGTACCGACGCAGGAAACGCTAGCAACGCGCGACGCCCGGAGACGGTCGGAGACGTAAGACAATAGAAAGATGTGGTGGTATTCCATCGGCAACTGGATGGGATTGGAGCTGATAATTGGAATTCCGTACTTCGCCGTGAAATAATTGCACTAGCTCGTTGCATTGCTGCTGGGCATGGTGTGCTGGTGAACTACATGTATAGGAGGCTTAACAGGAGGCAGATTCGCTCTGCTCTGATAGAAGATGCTCGCAAAATCAAAGGTTTTATGATTTTGGTATGCGTTCAACAAAAGTTTTAGTAAAATTCGGTAATAGTTTACGGTTCTTGGCAAAGACAAATGGAGTCTGATTGTTTTTTGGAGTGCGGTTGGTCAGGTAATCGAGAAAGCATGGCCATGTTTAGGCATCGTTGAATGTAAAAATGTGGAGATTTTCAGCACTTAGTACCTCTGTGATACCAAATGCATGGTATTATATTTGTCGTTCTTTAGCGCGGAAAATCATAAGACACTAATTATATTTCCTAAAATAATAGAAAATATTACATAAAAAATCATAGAAAATAGAAAATATAGAAAGATATAAGGTTCTAATATATAAGATGTATTACGAGCCCATTTTAATGTATGGGTGTAGATCGTGGAGTTTAAATGGAACGGAGGAAAGAAGAATGGCAGTTTTAAAGAGTATTGAAGGGGGGACGAAGTTGAACAAGATTAAAAGCAAAATATTGAGAAAACAAATAAATATAGAGAGGAAAGAAAGATTGAAATTGTTTGGAAAAATTATGAGAAAGGAGAAAAACAGATTTCCAAGAAAGATTTTAAGCTTGGAATATGAGAGAAGGGAAAGAGGAAGACCAAGACAAAGATGGATACAAAAAATACTAGCAGATGTGGAGGAAAGAGGTGGGAAATGGAATGAAGTAAAAGAGAGAGAAAGCTGGCTAGATAAAGAGATATGCAAGAAGAGGACGAATGAAAAAGAAAATGAAAAAGAGCATGAAGAAAACGAAAAATTATTTGGCATAATCAAGTTAAATGCTTTAAATTAAATATTCTCTATACCTGTTGAAATAAATGGATGAAAAATAAAAATCAATAAAAAAAACTATCACATCGCTTTTCTTAAAGGTCTCATACAATTTTCAGTTAGGTCTCAATTATAAATGAAGGATTGATTTTCCTCAGTTTTCTTGGTCGAATAAAATCAAGAACAGTAACGTCAAGGCGATGCCGTTCGGGCATGTGAAATCCTTCCATGCCGTTGACAACTTTAACGGAAAATTAGTTAAAAAACGGTCGCCAAAAACCAGACTCTCAAAATTCTTAAACGCTATTCACAAAATCCCGCAAGAAATCTGAATAAAAACGCTGAGAAATTGTTCGAAACGCTGACATTTTTAGCGGCTTTAGGCGAAAAACATTGACATTCAATGTTCCTGTCTCTCAAGGCAACGCGAAACGCGATTAAAACTAAACAAAACGCAATAGCTCAGGCAAGTGTCAGTTGTTCTCACATCATCTTGTCAAGGTTGACAATCAATCCATCCTTGCTCATGTTAGTGGCGTAGAGAACCAATGTAAATTCCATCCCGTCGAGGAAACTATTTCCACGCACACATACAACATATACACTCCGTTCTCGGCTGTCTCCTTATAACTGGAGTCACATCTCCCGATCCAGATCCTTTGTGATCACTTACATCGTGTTAGATCACTCGGCTGGTTCTAGTGCGGCGTTACTTGAGTGTGCAATGTATGCAGAATAGTTTCACGTCTATTAAATACAAAAGAGGGAATATTCCACCTGACGTTACATCTGATTCAGATATACCTGGCACGATAAACGATTCGGGTCGAGATCGAGACGATGCAATAAGAAGAATGCTGTGATCGATGTGTTTCTATGGAAGTCATTGTGTTACTTGACGGGAATATGAACCAATTTTAGTTTAGAACGTAGACTTTTTTTGAGTACGTGTCTTCTTGTAAGCATCTGTGGTCGGTAGTTATGAACTGACGTACGATTTTCGTCTGTCTTATCAGCTTTTGTTATAATATCATAGCTAGACCGAAGAGAAATGTAATATCATGTGAAAATAGCAATGGCGCCCTCATCCTTCAGTATAATTAAAAATCCAGTAATTCAAAATAATTTCACTAAATTGCAATTAAGAACGAAATCTGTTTTGCATGACAATCATGTCAAATAAAAAAATATCGCTTTGAACAACGAGTTGTCCGTCATCGTAAATCCTCAAAAACCCCATCAACTTCCTTCACTCATCCTCCCCTCAACCCCCATGTACAAAAACTTCATAAATCCATCGCTTTGCATATTATTAATACCGCTTTACGAATTTATCCGCTCGGATGACCTTTCCGACGCTTTGTTTTCGCCCATGCGCTGACAGGTTTCGGTCGTCGCGGCGTCGGCGTCGCTTGGCCGTCGTCGCCAGAATTTCACGGCTCGTTGTGTGGCTACCCGGCCAGAAATATTCTGCATAGGATGCCAAACGCAGCTCATACAATTGCAACGAGCCTCGTCTTAATTGACACACAATAGGAACGAGACACGTTACAGACCGTAATCTAATTGCTTTCATGCGTGCTGTGATGCGTTGTGTTATTACATTTTGATGTTACATTGTTTATGAAAAGTTTTGATAATTCAAAGCGTTTCGGGCATATTGTTTGGCGTGTGGGATGTACAACAAGTTAGTATTGAAAATTGAATTTACAAAACAGTACCCTGGGCTGAAACTCCATGCGTTTAGGCATGCGGGTTGGGAATTGGGGATGCATTTTTAAATGTATTTCACACTAGAGTGGACCCACGCAATGAAATATGTTTAAATTATCGTTTTAAAACCAATGTACGTGTATTACAACCATGTGGTTTCAGTGCATTCGACGCCTAAATAGGAGGTATTTACTTAACCATAATTTTGATACACATAAAACAGTAGGTAATTTAAAATATGATTGCAGAATTTCAAGCTGTTTTCAAGCATATCAAATAACCTGCTCTAGTACTTTCAACGTTTTACCATACCAACATTTTGCCAAAAAAATTCAAGCCATGCCCCATCATAGTGCTTTTTTTTCGTATGCAATGATAGCCATACTTCAAAAAGCCTTATCCATTTCACTCCGAGCAAAGTTCATATAAAAAAAAAACCCCACCGACAATAAACTTCTATTGTATTTTCAAGTTTTCTATAATAATCTCTTCGTCAGCTATCCGTACGTCTGTCATTTCATTTTCCTCCCCCTTTCAGAACCAATTTTCACATCCGTTCTCCTATACAAAAGAACCATTTAAATCACGAGCAATCAGATTTGTGTCACCAACAGTGCCCTAGCCTTGCACTATCGCAATAGCAAATAATACTGTCCGCCAATTGCCAAAAGGGAAAAAAAAAGAAGAGCGTGGAGTATAAAAAGGTATACCTATATAGCCTCGATGTGATGTATGCATTGATGAGAATGGTCTCTCATACCTTGATCGTATGGCAGGTCCACCGCCCTCGTCTGGGTAATGAGACTTGACGACTCTTTTCAAGCTCACAGCACGCTTGGACGGCTTGCTCACTCTCAAGTGTTAAGTTCGGGAGACAATTTAGTTTCTATGAACAAACGCATGATAGGTGTTAAGGGGGAGAGCAGCTTGGGGTTTCACATGCCGTTTGGAGCGTTTGAAGTGTGGACATGAGAAAATATCAGTTGCCTGGTTTGACAAACGAAACAAAAAAAAAAAAAAAAAAACATTACTTAAAAATACTGGAAAATAGACGTTATCTAACACATTTGAGGTTTTAATTTTGAGGGATTAAGATACTTGTGTAATCACTAAGTTACTAGCACCCCAAACAGCAGGAAACAAGTTTCGATCGCAAACTGGAGGACGGTTCTATCCATAAACTGTGTAACATAACCTCATCCCCCAAATTTCTCGAGAAATCAGGGAAATCACGTGATACGTCTGCATATGGCATCCAATCTATTTCGAAATGTTATCTACCCAATTCACCTGATTAAATAGCAATCCCTGCAATCCACATCTTGTCCAAAGTAAAACGTGCGCGGCCAAATCTTCCACACACTCAGACGAGAACAGAAAAAGAAAGGAAAAAACAAACAATCAGAAAGCGCCGAAATATCATTTCGCTGGTTTGTAGGCAATGGTGTTAACGTAGATGATCAACACACGTCAGAGAATCGAAAACGACGCCTACGACGCCCGCGAACGCCGCGAGCCGACGCCGCCGGGGAAATGAGCTACGCTTCGACGCTGGGCGTCGTTGAACCAGATCCGTTCCATTTTGGAAATGTCACAGGCAGACAGTTTGGTTTGTGGGTGGGCGGGTCACATTGGGGTGGATACGTCAACCCTGTGTCACACAATTCACGGGAATACCGATATGGATGAGGGGATAGCATGATTTAGCTTCCAATCCGTTGGGTGACGCTTATGTTTCAATGTCGATAGGCTAATACAATATTACTGCATTTTTACATTGAGATAATGCCGCTGTATGATGTTCGATCATTTTAATTCAATTTTAATCGCATGTTTGGTACCCTCTGTCTACAAAAACAGGTCACGGTATTCGGAATAGGTTCACGTGTTTTGGAGCAAACGAGACAGTCTAATATTTCACTTTTAAATAAAATTACGGGTGCTTCTACAGGCGTATATTGTTTCACGAGTTGCTGTTGACGCCGTTGTGCCCGAAACTTCGCGTCTCCTTTCAAAGAACAGCCCGCCATACCCGCTTCATGTGCCCCATCATTCAACTCTCCGTGTAAACTTTTCAAAATATTGACTGCGTCGACAGTCAGTAGGGTACAATGACAATTAGCATTTCTCGCAAGCACCTCGAGTTGTTTATTCGTTTTGCGTGTAACTACTGGAAGCTTATGTCAGGGAATAAAAGTGGTTGATTATAAAAAATATATATTCTGACTGTTGAAAGAATCGTAAAGCATTCGAGTTGATTTCGATATTGTCACATCGTTTGATAAAATATCATTTCCTGGTCATTGAAACGTTGTATTGTGGTTTATGACTTAAATAATGTCTCTGGTTCTGGGTATGTAGGCGCAGTAACGAGGTGTGGACCCAATTTATGGCAGGGAGGGGTCATTGTGACTAATTAGATGATTTGTACGCTATCAAGAAGAAAATTAAAATTCGACAAGTGTATGCAAGTCGTTGTGTTGCCGATCTGAAACAGATTTGATGAACGTTATTATGTCCCAGCAACGTGTATACCGACAAAATACCGTCTAATTAGAGGTCTCCAAGTCTGCATTTTGACTCTGGGTGATACTCTATGGAGATACGAACGAAATTTACCCATTTTAACAGCTAATTTCTCATTCATCTTAATTTTGGGCTTGTCTCGGAATTCTGATTTTATTTCATTTGCCGTGGGATATCCAATGCGTGTGCGTCTTCCATGATCGACGCTGGGATGGGGGGGTGGGGGATGATTACGCGATATTATTCTGAAGGGCTCCTAACGACTGGAAACCGCTAGGCATTTCAATACACCACCCCCATCCCTCCTTCCACCCCTTTCCACCCACCCCCAAAATGTGCCCGCTGGTGACGGGTGGAATTTCATTCCAGAATAAACATCCGCTAACTTTTCTTCCCCTGCACAACTTTTTGCTGGGCTCTCTCTTCTTGCTTGAAACAACTAACTATGAGGCGAAGGCGGACGAATTATTGTCTAAAATTCATCGTGGGGTGAAATTGCATTTCTTGTTTAATTATAAATGCAATGTGGGGACTGTTTTTCGGTTACGACGTTGCAATCTAGTCGATCAACTTCGAAATTTGCATTGAATGAGTGCAGACAATATGGCACTTCACCATCCAAAAAGGAGTATTTTGCAATTTCTTTGAGTAGAATGGACTCGCAAACGAGGACTCGTCTCTGCATTATTTTAGTAATTTAAGGAGATAATGGAACATTCTATCAGACAATGTGACGATTTTTTTCAGCGAATGGCATCGAACCCACAGTCGGTAGCGAAATCACTTTCACAGCGATACAAATTGTATCACATTCCTGGCAGAAAAGTTGAATCACAGATCTTTTGTTAATTCTTGACAGAAACATATTTCTTCTCTTATCTGTTGCTCTGTCAGATTTATCACCTCTATTTTCTTGTACATTTTTCTTTTACACTTCCTCGTTCTCCCTTGGCTGGGCTGTCTTCATTCACCGCAGCGGTGATTTCTCTTATCTCATAAACAACATAATCATGAAACATTTTCGCGCACTAAGTTTGTCCACCCCAAGAACTATTACAGTGAGTTGTTTACTGTAATTGAATTACTCATTACGGTAAACACACTACCAAATATGCGTTGTGATTTATTTTGAAAATTACTAAAAGGGAAAACATTTTGCTTATGGAAAATTATGAATCGTGTCCTATTGATATTGCGAGCAGAAAAAGCAGATCATTTTTATTCACTTTTTACCATAAGAAGGAGAAGCTCACGAGAAAGTGTATTAGGGATTTTGATAAGGTCAGCGTGCCCGGTTGCTAGCATGAAAATAAACGTTTAAAAATTCAAAACTGCACGGAACTGTCAAATGAGCAATTCCGTGCAGTTTAAAAACGCCGCGTTTATTTCTGTTTCAAGCGCTGAAAAAAATTATATGGTTGATTCGATTGACGCAAATTACTCTATGTCTGCATCCTGCAATCAGGCTGTCAAAAAATCCGAAGTGACTTTACAAATTCTTGTAGTTTCCAGTTTTCTGCAACCACATTGCATGATACCATAGAAATGAAGCTGAAGTGAATATTTTTAATAAAATGAGGTTAGAATTTAGTTGAATTACATGCATGGCAACTACATTTTCAATTACTGTAATTCATAATGACGCAATACACAACCGATAAAACGAAATTATAAAATTACACCACAGCTAGACAGATATTTAAGGTCAACCTTTCTCAGAAACGGGCTACATTTAATTAAGAACAGTACCATGATATCGTTCGATATCTTTCCAAACCGTAATCATGCCTCAAATTATATAGCGTTGCCATTTCCCTTGATCAATTTCAACTCCCAATACCAAACATTCGAACATACAAAATACCGGTATAGATGAGCGCATCACCTCTTCTGAACCCTATCACCACTTTACCCCATTTACCCCAAAAACACGTGCAAATGGGCGCCATACGGCCAACGGCGGACAGCCAGACGCCAACGCATAATCTTCAGCATCCTCCTTCACATGTACCCACCACGGGCCACTGTCTTGTCGCATTAGCCGGTGGAATGATCATCGTACCCCCGGAGAGAAGAGTCCGGTAATTGATGTAGCCCCGACCTGATACCCCCGCTGAGCAGCTAGCAGAGGTGGAGATTAGTTCCAAATAGCCACTTCCTTGCCACACGCATATTACCATCAAACATGATTCTCCCGGGAGGCTCCAGCTAGTCGAGGAGACCGTGCACATACAACAATTCTAATCTAGAATTTGATTAGAAACAAGAAATCGCGTTGCGAATACTACATAGCATATAGAACGATCAGTCCAAGTATTAGTCAGGTTTAAAGTTTTGTTTGTGTCTTTTTATAAAGAAGCATCCTTCCATCAGCAATCAAACGGCTTCGTTCTTTTTTATTTCTAAAAGGAACATCTCTTTCACGAGGCGAATGCACACGGCTAGAATATCAAGAGGCTAGGAAATGAGACGGACAAGCGCGTCCAGTAAGAAAGCCAGAGACAGATACACATGAGAATTAATAGTTGGGATTGCCATGGTCAGAGAGACAGTGAGAAAATGAGAGATGCAAGTAATTGATGTAGCGGTCAGGTCCGTGCCCCCCGGCCGACGACGGCGTCGTGGACGCAGCGAGCTAGGGCGACGTCGACGTCGATGGACAGGACGTTTATTGCGCACGAAGGGACAGATAGCCCCTGGAGGGGCGACGACGACCAAAGGATGTCCCTTGTCCACGGGACCCAAGTCGTGCGAGCAATTGCATGGCTGTTCTGGCAGGGAGAGAGTGACGTCCAGCCGGGGGGTGGATTGAGAAGTGTGGAAGAAATTTGAATGTGGAGAAACGATTTCAGACGCATCAAGGAACTGTTTGTTGGGAAGTGATTTTACTTGTGTTTTGTTAAGCCTTTAGAAGTTTAGCGGATCGCATCCTCGAATTGGAGTTTTTAGGATCAGGACACAGGGTATCAGCAAATTTGTCAGTACATGTGAACGGAATGCAGAAGGTGATTTCTCTGAGTCCAGGAAATACTTTAGCAATATCGAAATGTTTTATGTGTTTATAGTCATGAGGTTGTGTACTAATAAATGCCTGAACCACTTTTAATCACATCCATCAGAGTCTAGGTTCATAAAATACTTATTTTCGTTAGCATCGTCGTCAGCTGTCAACAAAGTATCGAAAGTAAGTGCGAATCGAACGCCCTCGCCTGAGATCCCCTATTTTGGGGGTCGCCGAGTGTGCCAGCTACTAGCCGAGGCACCAAGTCTGTATCGTAGAGCATGGCGGGTCTGTAGAGTGGAACTAACACACTTTGTCGCCCCGGGGGCCCTCGAAGCCGACACAGCGAGGGCCTTTGGCTCCTCGCTTGATTTGCAATCACCGCTATAATCAATCCCACCCCCCTTCCCACGACCTCTCGACGACGTCGTCCCAGGCTCAAGCCACCGGTGTCCAGCCGGCGCGCGCCTTCCGAGGGATGGCCGAATTAGGGAGGAAAAAGGCAGGGAAATGAAATAAATTGGGGAGATATTGGTATCACGTTGCGAACAGTCAAAAATTGTCTAATTAATATTATGCGTGGCTAATTTTTGAGTGGTGGCATAGCTAGAGTGGGTGATTCCTTTCAGTTTCCCTTAGTTCTGAGAGACTCGGCTGAAATTCGACGCGGGCTATCAATCGAAAGACTGTCACTGAGTGGTCACAAGAAATATTTTACCGCAGAGAGGATAGACGCAATAAACGGGTTAACCGCCATTGGCCCATTAGGCAACACACATCTGGATTTTTAATTGGCTAACCGCAAATACCTTTCCGATTGCGTTTTTCAAACGAATTTCGTTGCACATGGACATGTCGGTAATAAACCATATGTCACTCAGTTGGAGTAACGCAAAAAGAAATCGCCGCAAAAGTTTTCATGATTCATAAAAATATCAGAGTTGTGGTTTATAGTCATTGGTATCAATCAAACTGTCTCGGGTGTAAAAATGAAAGTCAAACAAAAGTGATTGTCTTAAGGCCTCCCGAGACCGGCTCTTGGCCCACGAAGGTCCTTATCTTCAGCATCCGTGACCAAAAGCAGGGGCAATATTAATGCGCGCATTCTGTGCTTCGGAGATTGTCCATAAACCTGGATACAAATTGGTATTCTCGTAGAATGGTCGAACTCCCCGCTGGTTAACGCGATACTCTTTACGACTATCAATAATTTACATAGCAGCAACAAGAAACTGTTCCCTTAATTTCATATATCACACATCGTAGACTATATTGCGTATCAATTCTCGGCGGAATACCTGGACCATTTGACACGTGGGTAGAGAGAGAGAGAGAGAGATGCCAGGTAGTTACAACTCAGATCGAACAAGATAACAGTCCAATTATCAATAATAATCGAACCATTTACATTGGATTTCATATTTATGTCCTATTTATTTAGGAGTACATTATACTGAGTATCGTACCTCGCGGCAACAAAGAATTTCTTGTCTACTAACCTAACATGGAAATGAGTTGGGTTACAGTTTCATCCAGTCTAGACTGACACGGAGGTACACAAAGGGAAGTTTTGAAATTTCTATTATTCATAAGGGTAAATAATACATTTAATATCTATAAATATATGTAGTCTTAAAATGTCAGATAGTTGAAACCAAGTATAATAAGGAGGGACAAAAATATCGGAAAAAGGAGTTACAGCGACACCATATTTAGTGAGATACCTCCTTACGGTCTACGACGAAGACGCAATTTACACGAATAGTTACACCCATCAATTTCTTAACCTATTGAAAAGAGACCACAGAGAGGAATTTGAGGTTCAAGAATAGGCGGAGACCCTATGTTCAAATCCACTGACACTTGTCGATTCATTTGCGCATCCCTCTTTACCATTCGCAAACTGTCTTCGTCTCCGTTCGCGCAACGAACACTAATTAGATTCCATAACTACTCGTCAAGTATTTGTTCACTCGAAACATCATCCTTGTACATCGACGCCTTAACATAATAATGTCACTTCATATCACCACGGTCCCTTCTACATACCACTGTGTAAACAAATATCTCACACAAAATGTATGAGGTAGCATATTTTCCTAACAATGCATATTAGCACCTGAATAGGTTGAAATTATCCTCTAAACCAGCTGATGATCGCACCTTGTTCCCCTCCTCCCCCTCACACCGTCGCAACGTCTTGGTTTCTAGCAGGTAGATGCTGTGTGGGCTGGACCAGAAGATCAAGGCCCGTGTCCTTGACCTCAGGAGGACCTCGCGGTAACCGAGAGCATCGGAGAGATCCTGATGGTTGGGCCCGCCGAGCGGAATGATGTCATATTCGAGCGCTTTGGTAATATTTCGGTTGCATCTTGGGAGGCAGAGTTTTTGCATAGTGGTCACGGCACCTCCACTTTGATTCAGATTAGATAATTCTATCTTAGAAGTGCCATTTTATAATGGAAGTAGCATTTTATAAAAATCGTGCATAAAAGTGGATGGAAATGGAAAATGAAAAATGGCATTACCATCAGGATGCTGCCTAATTTTGAAGGATGTTTCAAAGCGAAGTGCCTTCTGTGAACTATGCCCACGAAGAAAATAAATTTAATTTTTGGAAAGTTTTGGTAAGATTTTGCAAACGTATAAAGGCTCCCCAAAATGCTTTATTATATAGTAGACACATCTCATTCTCATTTAAAATTCTGCTTGAAACGGAGTCTGTTTAGAGCTTGTCTCAAGAATTTCTTATTAAAATTGATGCACTGTATGATATGAAACCTTTATAATGAGTGTTTTAAAAGTCAGGCAAATCTTATTTCAATGCTAGACATTTTTAAATTCATTGTGCATGCTCTAGAACACAAGGGCAATTCTAAAAGCTGCGTAGCATTATTATAATACAATATTCTATTCTATTCTAAAGCCGTATATGAAGCCATCAAAACTAAATGACGTAAATGGAAAATGTGTCTGAGAGATGGGCATGCGGGTTCGAAGTCAAAAGAGTTGGTTAATGTACGCATCAGTCAACGGATCTTGCTTGCATGGGAAATCGTGTGTGGACGACAGAGAAGCGAGAGAAGATGTTTTAAGAGGATCATGCTCACCAATGCATGTACCTATTATATATCTATATACTTGTTACGAGTAATGAATGAAATAATTAACATATTCAAAAAACATTGAATATCGTGTTACACGACTGATCATTATTTTCTGAAATCCTCACGGGTAATTATAACGGACATCTTGTTGAGGAAACAATTTCGCGATGCTTTTCAATCACCACTGGGATGAAATTTTGAACGCTGTTCAAACCGGCGAGTAAATTTTTAATGACTGTCATTCTCCGTGAAATTCGCCTTGCACATTCTCAAATTTAGTGTCTACTAAAGAAATTTTATGACCTATTAAGTCGTTGATTTGTAGGGAATAATTAAAATTTGGATTGAAATGTTACATCATAACATAACAAGAAAATCTAGCTTAAGTGCAGAACATGTTTATGCAAATACGAACGATGCACGATATGTGGATGATACCTTTATAACATTTCTGATATCAGACAATTTTTCCTAATAAATAATTACCTTACACCACACAGGTATAGGAATACAGGTAGCATGAAATGCTTGTACTTGAATATTTTGCATAGACACCTCCACATACATAATTTACAACAATAACAATTACCTGAAACACTTGGCATCTCATTCCCATCTCGCCAGAGGATGTTAATGTAAATAATTGAACGTAATATCATTCTTAAAATGTTGGACGTCATGCTCCCCAACCTATGCCACCTAATGCACTTGCGAATATTTTAATAATACCACGAAGGTTTAGCTTATAAATAATATGCCAGATAATAAAACTGGCATATGAGGTGTCGGGATGATGAGCCAGACTGACTGAAGATCACTATAATTTATTCAACATTTTATCACCTCATAGAAATACAGCGCAAACATAGCGCAATCCACAAACGCACCGGAGACATCTCGGGTCGACTGGACCATATTTTACTCCAACACATAGTTATATTACCTTGGCTATATAATGCGTTTCTCCACTGCAATCGTTTTGAGGTACTCGAGTATGTCTTACTCGGTTAAATCATGGTATAGTTATAAATGGTGATTGCTGTTTCCATCTTGTTGTAGGTATGTACAGCAGTCCGAGGAGAGGTGTGGCCGCGAAGAGTGCCCTATGCCGAATGATGGATCTTCTTGTCGGAAACAGAATGTACCTTATTGATGCGTTGATTCAGGACGCTTGATTTTTACTCTTCGGCGTATGAATTAGCGTGTAGTTAGGTACGAGCTCAATTGCATACCATACCTTGCTAGTGCGTATCAATCGAAGATATCTTAATTGGACAATAACCTTCGGTAATTGTTTTTCTATGAAACTGTTATGTACTTAGGAAAATGAATCAGATTTTATTACAGATGTTCTGAATAAAAAAAATATATAATAATATAGTTTTGGTATTACACTATGCGATAATATATAATAAAGTATGGGCAGCCGGTTTCTATTTATATTCTTTAGATATCAATCGACACCTACATCGCTCGTTATTTTATTGCTATTATAATTAAATTATTACATTCCGAATATCTATTTATCTTCATCTTGCGATTAGACTCTGATAAAACAAGTATAAGCACTAACCACACGCTTGTTCTTTTTTTGCATCATGTGAATCTAGTTCACTAATCAATCTACTATCGGATAGCAAGGACCGCGGCGTTTTTTCTACACTGGAATTAATTCCTAAGATATTAAGATGAGTTTTTTTTCTTTCAAGCAGTTCTCCTGGCCAGGTAAGACAGAGGTAATGATTGCTGAGTATCATTACCTGTCTCTGCGCTAACATAATAACACGATTGCTATCCGCACAGTAATAGATGGGTTGATATAATTTATGATTATTAAGATTGTTCAGAGCTGATTGACAAAATCGTCTCGTTTGACAATGGAACTCGCGGTGAATCGGTTACAATAGCAGGTTAAAAGAGGGTAACAGCAGCTTTAAGATTTCGTCCCCGGCTTTCGGTATGTAGGTACATCCAAGGACAAAATTACAATAAAGAGCCCTCTATAATCAATTGCAATTGGGACCGAAAAATGCCTTGTAGTTGACTTAACTTGAGAGACGTAGCATTACAGGAAAATGTGCACCCTTTCGGGATTTCGTCTGACGAGAGATGTATGTTATTATTTATTTAGTTTGGAAGCGAGGAAGAAATTGCATGTAATTTCAGGGTTCCTATATAAAATTTCCGTGTCGTTATTCACCGTTATTTCGAAGTTGAATGAAGTGCCATTTAATTTTTATAGAAAAGTGTGAAACGATTGAAAAAGGCGCCACCAAAACAGAAATCAACCTTTCATCGGTTGCCAGAACACGTGTCAAAACACATTTTTCACGTCAGTCGATGAATCGGACAACTGTTAATCGTTTTTCATACAATCATCCATAGTTACAGGCATAATTGCACCTGCAATCTGCGTTCAAACGCATAACTATTGTAATTACTTATCAGCTATCACGCGTGTGAGCTATATGGTTACCGAATTAATTATATACCAAAGACTGAGTTCACCACGAACGAGCCACAACACAAAATGTATACCACGTCAGGTAATTGGTTATAATTGAAACGCGTGTTCGCACCCTCTCTCTAAAATCAACAGTTGCTGACAATTAGCGTGATCACAGCACCCACCGCCGCCTGTTCGCCTCGCCCGAAACCCAGTATCAAGCCGCAGAGACAAAGGCATAACGTCCCGGTCATTTTGTGGTAGCTATTGCTCTTGTGACTCGATGATTTCACAAAATAGATTTAACGAGGTTAACCAGAACGTTATTGTTTGAAATCTGGACAACCAATTATGTTTGTGTACGCATGGTATTGCCTCAAATCATCGGCAATCGGTGGTCGGCAGAGATTTTACGGATGAAGAGGTCGTGAAATCTCGTGGTGGGAAATTGCGGTTAGATATCACACATTAAAATCGTGATTTGGTGTGTTGAAGATAGGATACTTTATCCGTTGTCTTGATTTAACAAAATGCGGTGATTGAAACGAGCAGTTATGGTTTTAAGTAGGTACGAGCTTCTTGAAGTTTACAATATTTCTGCCACATTAACAAATGTCGCACGTCAAAAAAAAAAACGGCCTACTGTTTGATACAGTTTATGGGAACGCGTGCGCTTGTTTTGAATAGCTGCAAAATAGATTGGTTTTGTGGAAAACGAGAGGCTGAGAGAATTGTAATTGTTAATTTCAATGCGTGAGCATTGAAACTCGTTCACACATGGACTGCAGTTTTATGGTACAGCGTGCAATTTCGGATTTTATCGGACCCCGGTTTTGAAAATAGTACTTCATGCATTCAAAACAAAGGTGGGCGCACGTAGAAAATTTGTTTCATAATTGTTTTCTCTGTTTATCTGTGTAACTTTTAATTAAAATATGCATATTTTTGGGTTTGTTTACTCGCAAAACGTATCGCATCAAAGAAAAAATGTATTTTAATTATAGGCAACCATATTTTTAATTGCCGATTCATGAATTTCCCGTCAACACTTGAAAATTGTTCGACTTGCTATGCGAAAACAACAAACGGTCGAAATAAAACGTCTCTATTTTTCTCCCACAAACACAATAATTAAAAATGCCAAACGACGAAACATCTCGTTGCATGCCGCAGCTTGCACACGCGGTACCGTGCAGTGGAGCTCGCAGTAGGAATTCATGAATAATACTATTTATTAATTATTTGTTCGACTAAAGCCAGAATTTAATTAGAACATGTCTTGCAGTGCTGTACACAACTTTTTTACAACATTTCTCATTAAAATTGTGCGTCGTGTAGTTGGAGAAGAACACTTTGCCTCACATGCCGCTCTGTGAGACCGCGCTCGGCATTACATTAAAGACACGGGGTCGACGGCGGTACGAGGGGCAAGGGAAGTTACTTCCCCCTAACGTTAATAAAGTGGTCAATACCGGTATAACCTAGCATCATTTCTGCATTAGGCTCAAATAAAGCTGCAAAGCGATAGGCATTCTCCAAAAATAACTTCAGTTTAACAGTTTTGTGGGAACTGGGACCGAAAATTCCGGGTTTTTAGTAACTCTCCGCTACTCCTAGCCCCCTCCCATTTTTTTCTTCTTCAAACACCTTCTTTCACGCTACTGATAGAAACGTCTTCTCTGCGATTTTGTTTGCTCTGCACGGGATCGCACATCGCCCACTGAAATAATCGCGTTCAGACGTCTCCAATGCATGTTTCATCGCGTTCAGTATCTTTATAGTGTTGAACATGCCAACGTCTCACGAATTATTCAAACGTTACCTCTCTGCGTGGAACCACCCCGTTGGCACCTCCCATAGTGCGGCGTTCGTCATCCAAAAACTCGCATGAGCTGGAACTGAAACAAACGAAAACACAAGTCGAAGACGAATTTCATGTGTGGGCACATTGATATCTGTATTAAACCAAAAAATATGGCATTGCGCTGCATAAGGACAGAGACGCGGTGCTTTGCAGAGGTATGGGCATTGATAAAGAGTCCTCGCGAGTGCGACTGGGTTTAATAACAGGGTGTCAGTACGCGTTATTGAGATCTCTTCATTTATAAAAATCTTCTCGCCGCTGGGAGGAGCAGTTTCAGCTCTTTTTTTTTTCCATCAGCTAGATTTTTATCCTATTGTCTTCATGAACCATTCCCGTATGTAGCTACGTCTATATATATATCTAAAGAGAGCGAGAGAAGGAATGGTATACTGCTTTGGTGAGCTTTGTTTTATTTTTTCTTGACACGTTAAATGTAGGGTCGGTCGAGTGTAATACATTTGATTGGGCGTGTATTTAGACGTTACACTGTGGAAACTGGTCTGTGTGGAAAGTGAAACCGTAGGTACAACTTATCCAGGACGGAATCGTCAAATGTGCTCGCGTCCGCGGCTTGCACATCCTTATATACCTACACAGTGGTAATTGGTGAATTTAAATAGCATCCTGATTGAAATGAAATAGTAGGTAGCATGTTTCTTGGGCGATTTAATAGTTTGCAAACACGAAGCGCGAGTTGGGAAGAACATCCTTCCTAGGGAACGTTGAGTCTCTCAGTGAGTTTGCATTGGCAATAACCGCGTATAATTTGTTTGAACTAGAGTTTATACATATTAAAACGCATCACATGCGATATTAAAGTTGATTTTTCGCAAGATAGTGGCAGTTTGAAAGAAAATCGCTGCGTTTCTTGAGCGCTGGTCGAGACAAATTACTCGCAAAGGTGTCGGAACGTTGAAAGTAATTGTATCGGCGGTAAAACGGCCGCATGAGTGCAAAGTGCCGCATAAAAAACACTTTGAACCGACAAGAAATTGTATAGAAACTGCATATGTAATAAGTATATTTAGTAAATGTATGTATATACCAAGACGATGAGTGTCTAGCTACCTTGGAGCCATTTATAAAGCCTTGTTCGAAATTTAAATGTGTACTGACTTCCTTTCAATGCTACCATTGAAAAAGCTTCGAATAGATCATGTTCAACGTAAAAACAAAATGAAACAATCGCCTTTTCTTTGATTAAAAATAGTTAAAAATGCAAATGTGATATCCTACCATGTCAGGGTAATTAAAACAAGTAATAAATTATGAATCCACTTTTCTCTATCACATGTTTTCTACGCAGACAATCGAAAAGTAGCTCTGCCGTATAACGTGTCTCTCGAGTCACAGTATAAAGCCATATGCAAATGATGCGAAGACAATGATAAGATGGCTTTCCGAAAAACCAATTGTTCGTACGCGTGACGTTTGCTAAAGTTGCGACTGGCTGCGGCTGAGAGACGTGGAGATGTGATCTGTCCGCAGACGTTCGGTCGGTGCATCCAGCCTATGGAAATGTTGTATTCGCTCGTGTGCACAACTTCTTTGTCTTCGCGATGCACAATGACCATCGCCACTTTCGCGTAGGGTAACCAGTGATGTGCATGCTGTTGTAGACATTTATTTTGGGTTTTCCACACTCGCTTGGCGAGAGGGAAATCTTTGAAATTAGAATGTAGACAGCTTTCAGAGACCCTAGTGTTTTTCAATAGGTGGTGGTTTCGAAATGTACCAGGAAAACAAAAAATAAAATCCAAATTGGAAGGCATACAATCTTGAAAAAACGATTTCCTCACGAATTATGGCTGCCAAAGGTAACTCAAATAAATATCTTCAAAAAAACGATTGTTTTATTAAAGAAACTCGTCGATCTCATCCGAAAGAAACCAAAAACCACTTTGTTCCAATCAAAATCCCCACGAATTTCCTTCAAAATGGTCTGTGTGAATTCTGCCGTGGTCAGCCCTGTCTTTCGGCCAAACAGGACACATGTCAGCGTCCCGTGTGCGCCGTGGCCGGCACGATTGGACAGCGGCTGCCGGGTGGTATGCAATACCAAGACCACGCTACTGTTGTCCTGTCCACGGGCAGACATGCTACCAGAACTCCGAGCTACCAGCGGCCTCGGCTCAACTGCGCCGGCGAACGGGGGCCGCCGACAAGAATGCCACAAGTCGGACAGCCAGCCAAAACGATGAAAATAAAGAAACGGTCGCACACTAAAATGACACAATAAGTTACATATTTTGGATATAATAAAAAAAAGAATTTCGAGAGCCATGAGAAGACTAGCGACAGAAGAATTCAAGTTTTTGAGCATGGTAACAAATTTTCAATTCAATGTTGGCTTGGTTCCTTCGACGTTGGTGCCTTTCAAAATATTTTGCATTTATGTAGATCATTGGAATTGTCTTTTGTAGTTCGATAACAAAGGTATTATGAATATTCTGGCTGGAATTTCTGGAAACTGTTGGCATCTCGAGTCTTCGCGTCTGAAAAGAGCGGACGATCTTCAACGGTACCACAAACCGGCCAGTATAGACATTTAATAACATTAGAGAATGCTTCAGAATGTATAAAGGGAAATATTTCTGGTGTCTGAATACGCGACTCTTACAAAGTACAAAGATATATTTTCTTTATGTAATAAAGAGAAATATGATGTGCGTACGAGGGTTATGAAATTGGCAACGAGTAAATATTTTGACGAAGACGATATTTAGCCCCCTAGAGCGCACAAAACCACTACCGAAAATATGCAAAGCTTAAGTTATAGCTCTATTTGGTTGGCCGAAACTTTGCGGATACAGAATCCTGGTAGACGAAAGTGGTTACCAGATGACTTCACTACGAAGGAGATTACAAAAGTAGCAAGATATCAAAATTCCAACCGCTCCCTGCCGCTACGTTTTCCATTTTTGCCCAATGACTGCCAGTAGAAAATTGTTTGTGATTCGGGCAAGAAATAAGAAAATAAAAGAGTAACACGTTAATAAGAAATTAGCATCACGTCGTTTGGCACTCTTTATCATTAACACGCATCAAAAGTGTACAGATTTAGCAATGATTGCGCTTAAAAATACCATCGCTCGCATCCGCCAAGTACCACAGGACTGACTTGAGCAGATTCACTCTTATTATACCCCTTGGTGCACACAGCTACACTCGGCGTGCATACTAATGAATAGTGTTTTAGTCTTTTGTCAAGTAATTTCCCGTTCCCCCTCAAGCATGGGTTTCAGTCAGATAAGAAAACTCACTTCATTTTGTGTTCTTAAGATGGAAATTCAGAAATGCTATACCGCCAACATTTTCGCTCTCTTGCTAGCTGCTTGCCATGGTTTATCTACGCAAATTGCTGCTCTAGGGTAGGAGTGGAGCTGTGTGGTGGTTGGCTTCTCTGCAATCCAGCTCGTTCATTTTCATTTGTAAGTCGTGGCTGGAAACGGCCACGCTCGCGAAATAATTGTTTTACCTCACTAATATACAGCTTTGAAATAATATTATTGTGATGGTGCCTTAATTTCACCGCCGACCCAAGTTGGCTTCTTTAAGACGCTAACAAAGTGAGCTTCTGGCAGCTCATGCCTCGCCGTAAGTCGTGACGCATAAGACATGTACTTTTGTGTAATTTCGCATGGTTTGTGAGTGTGCGCGAAATGCCAGGAATCTAACTGGCTCAAGTTTTACACAGATCTAACACAAGTACGCGTGTAATACCATGCTAGCCAGTGGCTAACTCATTTTTTTTTTCGCGAAACGCTTTGGGAATTCTTGCCATTCCTAACGAGCGCAACGCCGCTGGGTTCGTGTTGTTGTGGTACATCAGTTTGGAAAGCTTTGAGATGTGTGCTATAGGGATTGTCGGCGGCCGGTGATGAGAACGGGATGCTGGAGAGAGTGAGATAGGGTGGTGGCTGGGATGCGTCGAGTCAGATCTGGCCATGGACCTGTCTATTCGCACGGGGGGACAAACGAAACAAAACGAAATGTGTAACTGGAATCAGACACTCTCGAGTATCCAGTGAGCTCGTGGTCCGGGTTTGGGAAAGTGGCGAGCCTGAAATCCGCATGGGAATGTGGTGTATAAAATTCCATTGAGACCACTTTTAACAATGCCCGAGAAAGAGCTAAAACGTGCCAGAGGGTTTGTTTTTTTCCGTTTGTTATCACTAACAAAAAAAAAAATGAACTAAAATGTTACCTTCTATAATTTTGTAACCCGCTTGCGACTTTCTGGATTTGTGAGCGTGTTAGGTACTAGCTGCAGCTTCCAAGTTGCTGCTCCCTGGGACGTAATAACAGCGGTGGAGCTCGCTTCGACCCCCAGGGGGGTCATCGAGCGTGCTTATGCTCAGTAATTTCTTTTCTGCAATCACTTGTAACCCATCTACGGTATCGGAATAAAATACGGTTCGGAAAAGCTAGCATGACTGTCCTAGGTCGAGCAGGTATTCAAGAAATAAGATCCTAGATGAAGCCGAAAAATTTATACATGTTTTCTGCTAATATGATAGGTTAGGTTCGTCGTATGGAAATAACTGTTCGGTTAGGTCACATTTGGAAAACAAACAGCAACGAAACCTAACCATACGGCATGAATAAAATATCACATTCACGTACATTGGAGTCTCAATCACATTTATACGCTCACGTGCATGACTCGAGAGAACTGACCTAACCCAAAAACAAACGTCTAAGACAATAAATCAAAATTTCATCATATTGCCACTGACGGCTGGAAAAACGTACCAAAACAATGAAAATAATGGTATCGTAACGAAATCAATGTAATTCTAGAAGAGAAAATATAACTTTGACAAAGTGTTGAGTGTCAGAAAAGATTAATGCTTCCAGTGCAACGGTCTGGGAGCGTTTCGCGTTGGAGAAGACATCGGCGATACCGAACCCTCATGTCGGGGAAAGCGCAGAAGACGGGCATTGTGAATACTGGACGGACGAGAGTTCGCGATGAGATGAAATCATCTTCTATATACTACTGTATGTCTTTTCTCCCTTCCATGTTGTCTTGGTGATACGCAACCTGAATGACTAAATAGTTTGCTGGGAAGTTACTGGCTTGAAGTATCGGCCCAAAGCACTCAAACTCGGTTAAGACGTAGCACGAGAGCAGCTGACAGTTCGTGCAGCGAACAATTTTGGAAAACAAGAATTGCGAAATAAAATTACTTTTGTAGAGATGCACAGAGAAAATACTAAATATGAATCCAAACAGTCAGTTTTGTGTCTGTCGGAAATCAGTTATGCTGTGTGCTTTTGAGGCGAGCATTTCTAGGGACGAAGATACAAGAAATCTGAGTTTTTTTCTAACAAAAGGAACGTACTTTGCATGAAAAGTAAAGAAAAGAGATCCCATATGTTCAGTAATTGTCTAAAAAAGTCTGGGCTGACGTGGCGTATAATTTTATTGCTCTGTTGGACTGACCGAATGTGAAATGTCGGTTGTGTGTGCTTGATTTTTATATGCCCAGTGTTCAAGTGATTGATCATATTTTGAATAGAGACGCTTGGCGCAAAAAAAAAAAATCATTCCCAGCACGTCGCGCCGAACTCGAGGAATAATACGGGGCTGATTGCGAGTAGGTCATCGCAAATAACATAACAAGCATGTGCAGGAAAAATCACATCGGTCAACCCGATTGTCAGCATTAATCATCTAGTAATTTCCCGTACATTTTCAATGCTAACAGCTCAATCAACATATAAGGTGGCTGCCAGAACTAGGAAGTCCAATCAGAAAATCGAACACATTTTTTTTTCATCTCCCTAAAGTAAAAAAAAACCTCGGGCTCATTTTTTTTTGCGACAAAGCCTATTTTATTAATGGTCCCATCAAAAAAAAAAAGATGATCTCGCGATCTGAATTCGAAAAAAATAATTCCAGATATTTCAAATTCCGAGTTTTTTTGCTTTATTCGGCTGATCGACACTGAGATGAATATTTTCCTTCTAGATTGTGCTCCCCTGGGACTGAACCTGCGATCATCTGGATGGATGATTACCGCTACGTAGCCAATGCGCCGCTCGGCCTGAGATGGAAATGATTACCTTATTACCTCTCCCCCTCCACATTTGATTTATTCGGTAATTTACGCGGTAATAGAGGTGATAATGGGTAACAGTATAGACACCCACTGTGCGGGATCGATTGATTCCAAGCCAATGCACTTTACTATCTGCTCCAAATAAACTGACCAGCAAGCCAAGTTCGTGGCATGTTCAGGAAATTAAGACACCCCTCAAGACAATTACAATGTCTTAGGCTTTTGATGTTTATAATTTCAGATCAATTTGACTTTCTCAGAAAAAAATGAATAAACGGAAACGTGCTTACAATTTTTTACTAACGGGTAATCCATAATTTTCAATTTTAGCATATTATTTCTGTAAAAGTTTCCAGCGCACCCATGTGTGCACTAAGTATACGGTTGTAAAATTGAAGAGTCCATAATGCACAAACAAATTCTTAGAAGCACCATGCGAGCTCCAAAAAAAAAAAAACGTAGCAGCATCCAAAATCAAACGTTATTAAATAATTTATTTGATGACATTGCAGCAAGCTGGCTCGATGCAATTTACGATTATATTTAAAGCAATTCCGACCTCGGTGCATGCTCGTGCCAATATAAATTCAAGAAGCATACACTTCTGAAAATCGACCATTTGTATGCAAATAAACTGCGCGAAGGTATTCCCTAAACACGCGGAACTAGAACCTGTAATTCATATACACTGAAGCAGTGACAATAATTGCATCAAGTTTGTTGTGATTTTCATTCCGGTGCACTTTTGCCGTAATACATCATGGCCGACATTGGATGGTGTCTAGGGACACGAAACTGCATGAAACTTGGTAACATTGGAAAAGTTTACTGGTGGTGACTATATCTCTGTTCCGACATCCATAGAGATTTGCTGGGAAAATGCACGAGTTGCACCGTTGCATGCACCGGCTCAATTTAGGTGCACTCGGTGCACTTCACCGTATGGATATATGGATATAAAATGGATATGTATTGCACCAGGAGCGTGGCATGTTTGTGGGTATTAACATTCGGATTTGTCCATCGAACACGTCATTTGAAACAGGAGTTATCGAGGATATAAAATGGTGTTTCATTGCGCAAAAAGGAGTAGGAGGAACCGTGTTCTGCGCTGGTTTGGTCTTGATTGATTGATTAATTAATTTGTGGTGTTTAACGACGGACTCTTGGACTGGCGCAATGGAGTCAGTGAATGAGAGGATGATGATGAGGTTGATGATGAAACTAAACTAGCCCAGACGGGAGGAGGGAAAACCTGGTGCCGGCACGTAGGCTTCTTCTGTCGAAGAGCACCAAGGGGACTCCGGCTTAACGCCCCTTCCAAAGGACGGAACAATGCGTACAACAGGATTCCTCCACAAACCCAAGCTGTCGAGTGGTTGATAAGCAAGGCTGAACTAACTTGTATCCCTCTAACCTCTCTCCCGAACAGAAATGGTCATGTGTATGATAGTCACCCATCCAATACCTGACCCAGAGCAGTGTTGCTTAACTTCAATAATCTCACGAAAACCGACGTTTAACCGGTTGGATTTTGGTTTAACGATGAAACAGAGAGTAAGCATTTTGAAATTAATTTTGCATATCTTGCTGTTTGGCCGAATCCAGCGTGCACGAGTTATTTCAGACGGGACAGACGTCAAGGAGGCTCGTGCCAGTAAGCAGAGTGTGTCGCTCAGAGTCAGGCAGAAATATAAGAAGAGGGTGGGACTGGGAGATAATGATAAAGTTGACGATGAACGCGAGAAAGAGAGGAATCGAGGAGATGGAAACACAGAGTGAACCCGTCATAAACAATCGTGGAAAACTCATTACAACTCTTCTAACGTCTCTCTAGTGTATCACGTGATCGTGAAAATAGAAGTTATTAATTTTCGGGAAAACTAATTTGAGAATTGTTGCGTGTTAAATTATTGGACGAGTTGTGTTTCTTCGAAATTAATGAAAACAAATTAAAACTATGGACTTAAGACCAAGGTGCTTGCAATAAAGAGAAAACTGAACTCAATTTAATTTACAAAGAAAACTCAAGACCCCCCTTTCGGCAACGAATTCACAATGCGTAACACCGTATGGTGGATTGATGTCACCCCATTTACGCAAGTCCAAAATCGTCCCACGCAACACAGCATGAAAACTGTTTCCTCAGAGAGATTTAAAAAGCGAAACCTCTTGATTAACTTCATCATCCGACACTTATTTCGACTGCAGAGAGCGAGAATAATTAATTTACATCGTCAACGACTAGGTATTACCTATTTAAAAGGTGAATTTCAATATGTTGGAGCCCAAAGCAATTAACTTTTCACCGGTTTCAACTGCAAGACAAACCTGTGCCACCTTTCGAAGGCGTCCCACACATTCGAACCACTTTATTAACCGCCTAACAATCAGTTGGCCACGACTCGATCTCAGACAAAAGCAGCGTAATCAGTCTCTACATGCTCTTACGGCCGAATGTCGAGCATACCCTCTGCTCCTTAAACATAGCGACACAGCTAATGGGAATTCTTAACAAAAGCAAGTTGTATTGAATTCTTTCTTGCTCCACACACACAACACAGACACACATTCACCTGAGCGATCCTATTATAAGGATAGATTGTAAGAAAACGACTACTCCTTACCTACCTCGGTAGTCATCGACTTTAATTACTGCACACTTGAGAGTAAAAATAGTTGTGGTAATTCATTAGAAGAGCGTAACTTGCAAGATGCATGCATCCGAGTAATACAACGAGTAAACATGTAACCTGTCATGTATTCACATGTGTATCTTTTAGCAATGCAAAGGAATAAGGTAGCCACGATTGAAGATCTGCTTTATACAGAAAACTTTGGTTCGAACTTATATTCTACAGGATGCTATTATATTGGTTGTCATTACCATTGGCTAAAGGACATGGCGACTGCTTAGACATACCGAACCGAGTCAGACTTTAGAGCTCGGATGAGAATAATATTTAAATTTACAAACGGACCGCTATCTCGAGCTTTATTTTATGTGGGTCAGTTTTGAATAAAAATAAAAGATTTGCATCGAGCCGAGCGTTCGAAATCTATCTCGGTTACGTACATGGGTTGACAATAGGTAAGGCTCACCGAGAAATTCGAGTCGGTGCAATTCGATTTGCCCGGCCGGTACGAAATGGAAATGTGAAAATTAACATAAATTTTGTTAGTGAAATCAAGAATTTTAAATAGAAAAACAATTATGTGCCCTTCTTTTTCCACCGAGTTTGGTTGCATCAGTGTGTTACAATTTACGGCCCGTGGTACTCAAGAACTGCATTTCCAGACCGCAACACCTGCATTTAAAATGCACTGATTTATGCGTTTGAAGTGTCTCGTGTTCTATGAATACGACGGCTGCAACATGCGAATGCATAAAAGTGCACGGGGCTTTCAATAATGTGCTGATTGTATGAAAGCGGGTCCTATTTACATCATTTTCAATCAATTGATAGTTGCTCTGCAAGACATAAGTGCCCGTGCGCATTCCGCTGCTGGCAGAACAGGCGTGGGCAGGCACGTTGCATTGTTCGTTACTGCTAGGGACATCAGTCTTAATGCAAAACTATAGCTATGCAACAAAATGGAAAGAGAACTTTGATAGATCAAAGAGAAAATTTTTACTCCGTTCTCAAACGAGATTTAGTTTTTTTGTTAATAACAGCAAACATGAAGAAAGGACCTCGAAAAGAACATAGCGACGACTTTGCCTTTCCGGAATGTCACATTTTGATATCAAACAAAGGGGAGCAACACGAAATGAATGTACTTATACCTTACATTTATTTGTAAAATACTTATTTGCCTTTGAACATCCAGTTAAACAAGATCTTTTGTAAGATAGTCAACGTCTAGAGCATGCATTTCCTTCCTCTTGTATTTAACCTTTGCTGATCTCATGTAACAGCGAGATGAAAAATATACTGTACATAGATAGCATGTTCCTCGGAATCAGAAAATATCATCTCAAATGCACAAATTCAATGAGTGGAAATGAAATACCTCTGTATGCATGTATGAACACACGGTTTAAATCGTTAAATAGCAGGATGCAGTGCAAGTCCACTACTGGGTACCACGCCCGCGGGGACCTTGCATGTTACAAGGTGCATCGATGCAAGTGCATTTATCTGCACCGGGCGATATGTCTGCGGCATGTGCAGTTGTTTTTGCCCCGCGAATGCAGCCTGGGTAGCCGGGCACCTGACGCGATGCAGCGGCCGAGACTAGAACCAACCCAGTCGTGACAGACCGTGGACTCTCGGGCCCGCCTAACGCCAAACATAAATACTGGGACCGACCGTACCGCTGCGCCACTTCTATCCTTTGCTGCGAGGTTCGACCTTCGATCACCGTGGACCAGTGACTTAGTTCATTGGATAAGAATGGATTAAAAACAAGTTGGTTTTATAATAGAGTAATGTGGGCTAATAAATCCTTTGCGCTGCGCGGGTGAAAGTGACTGCCGCGCGATCGTGAAATGGCGTTGCGTCATGCAGCGCCGTGCGGCGAGGGAAATGTTAACTATGCATCACGCCGATCACGATCCCATGCTTTTGAGACTTTAGGGCTGATCGGCGTCCATGTGAATTTTTAGTTTTCCGGAGAGAAATTTAATTTCTTAACGACGTAGGTGTCTATATATATATATATATATATAGATTTGTCGGGACTAAATTTTCAATTGCGAATGAATTTAAATTTGAAAATTATGATAAATTTCTCTCAGACATTTTTGACTGCTTTCCAAGCCTCGAGATGCAGTACAACAAAGTGCAATGCTCTTTGCGGTGTACCGTGAAATTTACCATTCGAAAACAATCTCGCAGAAGGAAATCTGTGTAACAAAGCTGAGCCTTTATCTTAGGTTAAGTGTACAGTTAGAATGCATGGATTGAGAACGGCACGAAAATTTGAATAGCGTTGAGAGACAAGTAGAGTGTGACATCGTACTTGGGGCGACATTCAGCGACCTGGCCGCCGTTTACTGTGGACCCAGACAGCTGTGATCGAGCGCACAGAGTAGTGACAACGGACCCGCGAATGCGGATGTCGATGACCATGGTAAATTGTCCGAAATTGGCGAGTAAGTGAGACAAAACCGCTGCTCTGGGATAAACACAGTGGGTACCAACGCGAGGCTTCAAGTTATGAGAAGACGATGCTAGTTACTGGTACCGTACCCAACCGCAGCAAACATGCAGGGTTAACATTTAACAAACTATCAGATACTTATTTGACCTAAAACGAATGAATGTATACCCTAAGCAAATAATCTAGAGCTGTTTTTCTTTTGTAACTTTATATTTTACCGTTCTTAAAACATATTTTAACCACACACAAAATTTTGAATTGTAGGGTTCCAAGTCACCGAAACAATATCGAAGAGTTTTACCACTTGATCGACCCATTAGCATTTTTGGCGAAGACACGTCCGGGATTTGATTTAAACCCAAGCAATGTCCACCATCCATTTGGCAAGTGGGTAGCAAAAGTCGCATGTGTCGATCCCGATACCGGTGCCGGCGCCGGTTCTATGGTGGTGCAGGCAGGAGAAGAGGAGAATGCTGATGCCGGTTCCAGTGCAGCCCATGCAGATAGGCAACCGTGAAGAGAAGGGTGCCGGTGCAATGGGCAGGCAGGAGAGGTGAGGAGGGTGGCATCAGCATGACGACCAGCACCGATTGTCACGCTCTCCGATTAAACTGTGTATGTGTGTGGCCGTTAGGCTAATTAAAAACCGTGACAATATAATAAAATCAATGGAGGAGGTTGCTTGGGTCGCCTGCGCCTTGTCGTGAGTCTGTGACGCAAACAGATAGTTCAATATTATAGGTCGGTTCGTAGTGAGATGTAAATGTTTTCGCGATCGCATTTTAGCATCACGATGGCCTCGTATAATCACATTTTTTTTTTTAGAAATGTTTGTGTATATCGTCTGCAGCGATCTGAATCGATGTTTTATCGGCAAATAATTCCTCGAACATGTAGGATCTATTTGTTGGTAAGTTCGCTAGTGTAATTGGATAATGCATTGCTGCTCAAGTGCCTAAGATGATGATTTAATTCTACACTGGGCGAGCATTCCGGTTACAATCTGAATAAATAATTCTAAAAAAAGAAATTTGAAAAATTCTGTGGTACTTCAATTGCAATGGTATTCCCATAAATAATCGATATAAACCAGTTGAGGATTTGCCGGTGGGCATGCGCTCGAGCAAGAGTGATATTATTTTTACGTTTAGCTACTTTGCAAAAGGTTGTGCTCGAGCACGCTGCAATGAGAATAATTGCATAAGCAGGAAATAACGAATACGAGTCAATCAATCAGCTGATGTTGGCGGCTGAAGGCGACTTACAGACCCACATACATCAGAGATCGAAACGCAATAAAACAAAGCCACACCCGAGATAGCAAGAAATGTACCTGGATTATTTCACTAGAGCGCGCACGCGCGATTGACTGCGCCGAGAATCGGCCAATTGTTTCCAATCTATTCGCTAGCACCAAGGCAAATCAACGTACACAACTTTTCTGCAATTTTCTGAAAGAATATTTATGTCTTTCTGCAGTTGGATTTGTGGGTGGTAGAAGAATTTTATTCCCCTCGGGTATGTCTGCGGTAGTAGCACAGAAAACAAGTGTTATAGTGATGTGCAACATTGGCCCACATCTCAAGAAACATAAATAACTTCTTATTTTTTGCCTAATTTCTCTTTCGTATGACATTTTTGATTAACACTTTTATTTCGAAGCAAGGCCATATTGCACGGCTACAAATCAAATTTGGACCCCCCATCGCCGAATACACTTATTTCCATTTCTGACAATTCATGGCAAGGTCGCCGAAGACCACGCTGACTACTTGATCGCCGACTCCTTCAGGCCTTAGGGAAATCATTAAAAAGGAGAACAATTTTTTGACTATCGAACATCCCACGCAGTCGAATATTAGCGTACAAAATCGACGCTTGAACTTTTACTATTCGTCGGGATCTTAATTGCTAGCAAACCTTACACATTATATTCTAGTTAAGTTTTTTTTCTGCACCTTCTATGGCATTCTCAAGGGTATAAAACTCTGTTCTAATTATATTAGATCCGCCTTTGGAAAAATAGTGTTGTTACTTGTTGTGAAGAGCCGGCCAGGCGAAAAAAGAAATCAAATTGTTAAGAAAAACGGTCATTCAATTTAAACGCTATAGTTGTTTAATCGTCCAGGCAGTCAAAAACATACGGCCACAGATCACGACTGGAAGATCACTTACAATGAACGGTATTAATTGCATTATAAGCGAACCTGAGCGTACGGAGCGGCTGGTGAGAGAAACAATTAAGCTTTAACAGTGAAGACCGCCGCAGGAAGTGATCGCGGACCACTCGATTGTTCGATTAAAAGTGTCGAACGATGGGCCAAAAAAAAATTAGGCGACAAATTGGGAAAGCACTGAGGCTACGAAACGTTAATGTTCCAAGACTCAGTGGCTGTACACAAGCCATTGAAAGGACATCTCGCAAGTTGTAAGTAACGGGAAAATTTACAGGAATGCTGTAAGCAAAGTTAAGAATATCTTAAATAATAACATTTGATGGTTGACCTGAATTTTTTTCTTTATATATAATGCAATCCCGTCATCGCTTGTGTTTTATTCATTTACAATTCAATTTCCCAAAACAAGATACGGCTATTAATCATTGAAATCTAATCTATCCATCCTTAAAAACGTAGCACGTGAAAAACCAATTTAAAATACAAACCACAATTTTGGAAAACAAATTGTTGGTCATGTTGTGACATACCGATACTGTTATCGCGTGTGTTTCTTTTTTTTTTTTAATATGAAAACAAATCGATTCTTTCGTTATTTTGTTCAAATATTGACATCAATTTCGTTGGCGTTTCCAGCACTGCCCAGTTGCATGGTCAGCTCCTCGACTGTGCATGTCCAATTTCTTTCTCGTTTTCTTCATCGTCCACAGGCGATGCACGGACTTTAACGGTTTTACATAGTAGAAAATAGTATGGCGTCATTTCAACTAAACTTCTTGGTAATAAACCATTTCGTGAATAGGTGTATCTTATTTAAAATGCCGTGCACTTGGTCATTGAGTCTAATAAGTTACATAAAAATGGAATCTTTCTTGGTCCACCATCCTGGAAAGCCTTAATTAGTATCACCCAAAGATCTAACCATAAAATGCGATACGATGAGCGAGTAAGCGTACGACCCTTTTTATCAATTTTTTAACACCGATAGCAAATATCTCAGTTATTATGAAATCTCATAATAATTCCGTTTATAATCATACAGTCCAACCTGTTTCGAAAGAAATGAATTCCTAAACAACAGAGAGACAAATATTAAGGAAGCCAAACTGTGATTTTCTTATGCAAAAATCAGCTCTACGCTGTGTTTTCTTTCTCAAAAACCATCTCTTCCGTCTCTGTGCCTCAAGAAAGCAACCCCCGTGCGTCGACGTCGTTGTAACTCCCATCCCACGTCGCTGAAAGTAACACGCTTGTTTTGCCTCTGCAAGGGTGCTGCTGATAATGATACTGTCACATTACCATTGCACACCTCATTTAGCCCGAGAACAGCTTGTTTATGAATAGTAGAAGACCGGAGCAAACAGAGCACGAGGCATAAACCCCGGCCCCAGCGCCTCAGTGCCCCCACAGCGACTTCGGCCCGGGCGGGAGCCCCCAGATAATGAGAATTTCGTCCTCGTAATGGCAAAGTGCTTTTTGAGAGAGCTATTGGAACAATGGGCTTAGGATTATACACATGCAAAGATGTGATAGACATAGCGGGCCATTCGTTACCGGGAAAGTGCAAATGGGCTGTACTACAAATGTGTAAATTAAACGTATTATGGAAGTGTAGACGTCGTTACCGAAGAGGAGATAAAGGAATGTCGCGAAGGGAGACGAAGAGGTAGCCGAGGTAGAATGCGAGTCCAACTATTTTTTTTAAATATGTCGGCTAATAAAATCTGTGCTGTGATGCGTGGATTCCGCCAACGGATTCCGGTGAGAGATTTGTTCGTCCCACGTTCATACGAACTGCGACAAGTCAGGAAGTATAAAGGCACCCACCAAAAACTTTGCATTTGAACTATTGGCAGTAATTAATCATCGGCGTTAATTTTGTTTAGAATCTGTTGCGCGACGTCAAAATTGATTTTGTATTGCAGGTGTGTACCGCGTTAGTGCAAGGTCAAATCAAGAGGAAATTTGTAATTTTTTTTGGCGCAGTCTCTCGTCATAAGTGATGATGATTTTGGGGAACCAATTTGTGGGGCATCCTCTTCGTATTCTCAGGTTAAACGGAGTTCAAGTGTCGACGATAACACATGTCTTATAGTGGCATGTATATGAGTGGCTGGCTGAAATCAGGTCAGCCTGATCGATGATCGATTGCATCGGAACTGTAAACAGTTTCTCATATTGGACGCCATAAATGAAAGATGACAAAGAATAATTGATGCCTAATTGGTTCCTGGTGGTAGGGGGTCAAAATGGTGTGGTTGGATTTCACATGGTGAGTCGAACTGCGACGAAAATGGGCTGTGGGCCATCAGAATATCGTAAATTATTTTCAAAGTCCAAGACAGAAATACCGTAACACGACCGTGTTTTCACAGTTGTTTTAAATTAATCATTTGCCACGTTTCGACAGTCGAAATCAGTTTATGCGTATTGAATTGATTGCCACGTGAATGTTAGCTGGGAAAAAAAGCTATTATAGGCGACAGTGCATATGGTGTTATACATACCTCCAAAAACAATCCAACATCTGTATTGTCTCGACCAGATGCCAAGTTACCATGGATATCTGAAAAAAATTAACCAAAATTAAATCAAAGCCTTGGGCCACATGTTCTACACCTTTAATACAACGTTTTCACCCAAAAAATCAACATATCATTGCAAAAAATCAGGTTGCATCAAGTGCGTTATCTGCGATTGCGTGCGGGGCTGGGACCGAGTAGATCATAAAGCACGGGTTCGGTTTTGGGCGCGCGAGATCGCCGTTGGGGGCCGAGTAACGAGCACTGCAGGACCTTCGAGCACCCGCGGGGTCAGCGCAGGACCCTGCCCACAAGCGCGCTGATGAAGGTATAAACGAATAGTCCAACCCGAAAGCGGCTTCGAGGAATCTATAATATCTATATGTTTGTGAGCTGCACGTACGGTGGTATATAAATCATGTGGAAACTTGAATCATGCGCCGATCATCATTGTAAATATAACATCTATTAAATAACCCCAAACGCCTTGAGATGTACTATTTACATGGAATTTGGAATCTTTCACGTGATTTGTATGGAATTTAGAGAATGGTACCGATCTGAAAATCGGTATTTTTCCCAGCAATTACCTAGAAATCATGTGTTACAGAAAAATATGCAATAAATTAAATTGAAAAAGGATCAACCTTTTTTGATTCGTAGTCCTTTATGATTCACCTAAATGATAATACCTGTGAAATAAATCTATTCGGTTAGTAATTATATCGAAAAGGATAAGTTACGTTCTGAGTTCATTTACAATTACATGTGTCGGTGCAAGATGCAACATAACTAAGTAATAATTTACTTCTCATGCAACATATTATTAGATAGAGGCTTGAAGATCAAAATGCCTTGCCTTCGAGGCAAATTTTAACAACGCTCGTCTCGGTCCGACGCCGGGCGTCGCGAGGGCAACGGAAGCGTCGCGACGCCATGGCCGGTGTCCCCTCACAAAAGCTCAGTACTCTTTATATGCAAATCAGAAGATAACAAAAACCACCCTTGCTTTTTACACCACCATATAAAAACTTCATGAAAATCTATGGCATAAAATTAGTTTAATATCAAAAACGTTCAGGGGAACCGCCTTAAAGTATAACACCCTCGTCTAGAAACTAATCGCCGTTAAATTTTACCCTTCCATCAAAATAAGTGTGTACATATTAAGCACCTTTCCGTTTTATACTGTTCCGTTGCCGTTAAACGGGTAACGTATTTTGATTCCGGCGGTTCCGTTGTAATTTTAAGAGGATTTCTGATCAGATTTGAATGATAAACTCATTTTCTTGGCACTTTATTGAGAAAGTAATTTCAAAATGAGATCTTCGATAATTGCCAGAAGACGCGAAAGCTGTTCAAGCTTGAAACAAAGCGGGAGACTTCTTAAGTACGGTATCAAAGTTCACCTTGTGAAACACATGCTTGGAAAGTGGCTGGTGTTTAACTTTAGAAGTCACAAGCTGAGACATGTGACCACAAAAGAGGGCAATTCAAGTCGAAGAGTTGCAAGTCAAAATTTGTAACAGTGCAAGGCAAGACTGAACTTGTGCATGTTTAAATTCATATTGCACAACTTGACGAGGTATTGAGACCGCAAGAAACTTATTGAAACTAATTTGAAGCTAAAGGAATCGTCATAACTAGAATAGTTCTTGTTCAAGTTCTAGTGGCTGTTTTTCTTACGTTGTGCTTGAATTTTCCTCAATTTAAAACATGATGCCACAAGAATTCTGGAATCAGCGCAGACGAAATGTATTTGTAGCAAAGAAGGTATAAACCGAACGGTATGGCGGGTTGGAAACATCAGTTCTCGCGAGATCACCGAAGTTTAGCAACACTGAGCTGAGTCAGGTATTGGATGGGAAACCATCATACACATGACCAGTTCTGTTTGGAAGAGAGGTTGGAGGGATGCAAGTTAGAACAGCAACTTCATTTGCCTTGCTTATTAACCTCTCGTCAGCACGGATTTGTGGAGGAATCCTGATTCTCGCGTTGTCCTGATTCGAAAGGGACGTCAAGCCGGTGGTCCCTTTGGTGCAATTCGACAGGAGTAGGCTACGTGCCGGCACCGGGTTTCCCCTCCTCCCTTCTAGGCTAGGTTAGATTCATCATCATCCTCATAACCATCCGCTCATTCACCGACGACATTAGACCAGTGCCGCATGGCCAGATGTCAAAACAGTGCGTCGTTAAACACCTATAATCAATCAAGAGGGTGTAATGGAGTCGTATGAGTATTGGATGAGTATGAGTAATGTAGAGCGAGGTTACAGGAAAATAGGCAAAGAGATGTAACAACTTACAGTTGTTCGGTAAATGCATGAAAATTAGGAAGAAAAGATTGCAAAGAAAGATTTTGAACGTTGGACAGGAAGAAGGAAGATCAAGAGAAAGATGGATGGCAAAAGAACGAGCAAATGCAGAAGAGAGAGATGGGAATTGGAATCAAAAAGAAGGAAAATTGGGCAGAGACAAAGCAAAATGGAAAAAATTGGTGTCATAGAGGGAAAAGAATGATGAGACAAGTTGAGTGGCAGACCATTTGCAATTGTAATGCCTGTATTATATTAGCTTCTTCCAGATTAAAAAAGAAAATTTATGAAAAAATGGTTTTAAGATTATACAGCATGGCCAATGAGAATGGCTTGAAACTGTCGTCGTAAGTTTGGTAAACTATCTTAATTTCGTTTTATCAAAGCTAGTGGGATGACACGACTAAAGAACGATTAACTGATTAATCGGAATCGATAATAGCGTGGTGTTTTACAATGCGCTGCAAAATTCACGGTCGCACCGGATGGACCATAATTATCGGATAGTGGAATTTTACGTGTTGAATTCTTTGAGCGGCCCAGAGAGGAATTTAAACTCTGGTGGCAGCAGCTTTTTCGGCAAAGCCCGGCTCGGCGTTAGCACGTACACAGCGGCAGTAGCTGCTCTCCTATCCATTGTCGATAGCGCTGATGCCATGCACCAAACACAGAAGAATTTTACGGTCATCTAACAGATGGAAAACTTGATCTCGATTAATCTTAATCAGTTACAGATCATCTGATTCAATTCTTGATAGAATTTTACCTATCTTGACAGTGTCGGGAAAGTGTCACTGTCGATTTCGACACTTTCGCTAGCACTATTCAGTTTTCTAACTGGCTGGCACGGTGGAAAAGGGTATACACAAAAGTTTTAAACCTTTTTTTAAGGGAGTTCCATATTTGTAGATGAAACGACTATGCAATGTCAGGACATAAGTAAATGACATTAGATCATTGCAGATATCGATCGGATCCGAGATAATTTATATACCAATTAATTTCGTTAGGCAAGTCCGATTCAGATACAGTGAATCCCAAACACTAAAGGGCGTCAATTTTTAACAATTTGCCTTTGTTCACTCATCTATAGAAGTTGTTATCAACCACTGAAACGTGTTAGATGTCAAAATTGGACGATTGGGCTGCGTTGTCGAAAGTTTCTCCTACCAAGGGTAAGATTTAAGGGTTTTTGTTTATATCACTGGTTTACCTGACGATAAGTCGAGACTGGTTGAAATGTTAACACATGACAAGATAATCACGAATCAAGTAAAAACCCTCTTAATTACCACCTAAAACCATGTAAAACCAATGCACATGAGCTTTCGGGATACACCATATCATAGCGTATCAACTTTCTAGAGCGCCGGTATCTGTCGAGGATCGAATCGCGTTTCGGCCATAACAATAAAAAAGATGGCACTCTGGTCTCTCACATCTCGTCACTTTGATTGTCTCTAATCTTTACCGGCTCGCGGAGAGCGCAAACAAAAGCAGGACCGGCGAGCTAAAAAAAACCGCGCTGCCACGACGGATAGCAATGCCAGAGGAACCTAACTGCTTGAAAAGTCGCCGCCGTGCGAGCGTGGACCCAGAGGATGGTCCGTCAACGTGTCAACGTGTCACCAATCAATCTATCAATCAACCCGTCAATCAATCAATAAGAGACGTACTAATGGCGAATGTTACATTTTCTTTGGCATCAAAGCTACCAAAATCCGCGCTCATTAAAGTGCTATGCGAAACTTTCACGGGGCCTTTGTTTTCAAAGTTTGGACGGACCATGCCTCTGAAACAATTACCGGCATGTTTCACCGGAATAAAAACTGGAACTAAAACAAAATGTGTACGCCCCGAAAGCGAGCCATCTGTGGGTATACCCTCGCTGTTAATTTATAAATTAATGCTATGTGTAAAATGTCTGTTTATTGATATATTGTACTTCGAATTCACCGCCGATTGTATTTAAGACGTGTATATGTTAGATTCAACATCATAAAGATTGCCCAAACCATTCGCCGGCCATCGCGTATGTGACGTGTAGTTCTGGTCTGGCGTGGCCTGGCTATGAATAATATTACAATACCGACATCCTCGAATATATCCTCATAAAGCAAAGTCTCCACACATCCCAAGGATCGGACCTGCAGCACTCGGTGCGCAGACGTTGCTGGGGCTCATCCATCTCGGCAACCGCAGGCGCGAGTATTAAAACGAATGTTCCCATCGCTCAATTTAATATCGTGTCTCATTGCAACGCGATAAATTATAAGCTGGTGCGATTCTTTTACTATATATTTTATTTTACTGCCTTTTTTAACAGTTCTTTAGAAATAGATAAATGCAAAAGGCGTCGTATGTGCGATCGTCCGCTGACTTTATTATGGCAAAATATGGGTTACTTTTACACCGACGCATTAAGGACACTCCTGTTTTTGAACCTATTTCAATGTGGGTTGAGAAAAGAGCGTGGCCATTGGATTAAAAGGATCTTTTCAGACCAATTATTGCTTTTCCTGACCAAAATGCAGTACATTAACGTGAAATGGATATCTTCGACGACCAGGCAAGTCCAAAGAACACAGCCTTTAGGCGTGACAACTGCAGACATTCCAAGCTTTGTGTGACGTATTTGCAATCCAAGATGGACGCAACATAAAGTATCGATAACTGACCACCAACCCATGGTTTGAGCCACGTTAGTGACCCGTTGTCTGACCTCGCCAGGTCACTATTACAAGCGGGCGGAATGGCGCTAAGACGGAGGACATGGTCATCGTAAAATATACAACGCTCTGTAGGCCGTGGTCGGTTTCTTTGAAGGTACTTGTAGCATCATATTATGTAGATTAGGGGCCGATAATAGCCGATTTTTAGTATTTTGTGGACACCTATGAAGGCGTGAAAATGGTTTGGTGATTTTCAGGATGATAAGTATTGCATTATGTGAGCACTTTAAGTGGATGCAAAAAAAAGGACACGTTACTATTTTTTTTTGAGTATTTGTGAATCTGAGTGCGTTTTGCATATTGCAATTACAAGAAATTTAAAATGGCAAGAGATATTTTTTAGATATGAACCAATCAAATTTAATTGGTAGAGGTTTTGCAGTCAAAAATAATGTCAATTCTATGGCATATTTTCGGGCATTGGCATAATATCAGTTTCGAGGCAATGACCACAATTAGGTCTGCCCACCTTTTCACCTAGCTATCAGCATTGTCTTCGGAGACCCACGCATCGAACGCAGTGGACTCGACCAAGAAACAGAACAAGGGACGACTAGCTGCAACGACGCATGCTGAATTCTCAATCAAAGCCAAATGTAACCAATCTAAAATGCCAACAAAAAGAATGTGTTATTGGAAAAATAACACTGGTCATATAATATTATAGGGTTAGTTCTTCTATATATTTAAGTAGACCTAACGCTGTTATAAATTAACAGAAACTAGTATAACGAAATGTGATGAACTAGCTCATAAATAACAACAAAGACCAGTTTTGTTTTTTTACGGAAAAAGGCTTGTACGTTTTTGGTGATACCGTGCGTGGAGAGAGAACGAAAGAAAAGAAGTCCGGCTGGGAGATGCTCTAATAGCGTGTAGATTGTTAGAAGAGTGAAGACCAGAGATTCATGGGTCCGAGCATGCAAAGTGTTGACACTGTCTGGGCACGCCTTTGAGCCACAGTCCTCTCCGGTGCAGAGAAATAGATAAAAACGACATCGGTTTATTGAGTTTAGTTATAGTTTTACATATTCTTGAAACCGGACCACATCGGCGAAAAAAGGGTTGATGATGAACAGGGGCCGAACACGAACAATGCGGGCATGCTTTTTGGTTCAAGTGTGAGGATTTTAAAAAGAACCAATCGGTTTATAAGGAATGACGGGCAGTATTTTCATCAACAACGCATGATTTTAACCAATTTTACCAACAATTTCAGTTCGTTTGATTGGGTTACAGAGTTTTGCTTATAATCTTTGCCACGAAAAGGAACTGAGAATTGAGTGCAAACACTAAAATCTTCAAACTGTAACCACTTAAAACTAATTAGTCAGATATGTTCCTCAGAAGCATCAAAGGATCGCACACAGAAAGGCGTTAAATTCGAGGCATATCACAGCTTCTGTGGGCTTCGGGAACCAACATTAAAGGACATAATTCATTCCAAAGATAAGCTCACCGTCGCCAGATTTTTTATATGAACCTGATAATCAATGGACTTTGATTGGTTGATTAGATCCTGGACATGGGCTGTGTCAACGGAACCTTATCACCTGAGAAAACACATTAGGGGTATGTCCATGATGATGTAGCAGGACTATTAAATTATCTAATTCATTCGCATTGGAATAAACAAGAAACCTTGTGGTTGATAAATCTAGATTTTTTGACTTTGAGGTTTAATGACGGGGAACCGCGGTGGTAGCCAATTAGATAATTATCTGATTTCCCTAGTTTGGAAATCGGTTTGCTGCGGACATAACTACAGAGGTACTCCAATTAAAAGACCCGTCGAATCGGTGGCTGTATTAAAAAAAAAAAAAATGAAAAGTTCAGTAAGTGGTTTGTGATCGATTTCAGCATTGAAACGAAACGCCGGTGGCACGGCGTTCACCCACGGATTTACCAGACGGAATAATTTAGGAAATTTGTCATTTTAGTAATCCAAGTTGATGCCGATCGGTGCATTCTTGTTCAACTGCTTCAGGTTTGGAGAACTAATAAAGAACACTTCGCATAGCAGGCTATTTTGCATATTATCTCAAGCTTCCTATCAAAAATGTAGAAATTTTCATTGGGCCACTCGTAAAAAAGTGGCTTTAATTGAGACAGTAATGTGACAATTCAACAAAGTGCCAACGTGGTTGGATAATCAAAAAAGACGCACGAATTCAGTTAAACGGCGATTATTATTATTTCTGGTGCACGTTCAGTTTTGATAACATGGCAAGCGGTGATCTATCAGACCCCCTGGTCGACCGAAGACAGACCCACTGGGCCGGTACACTCGCCACCTTGCTTGCCATGGCGCCGAAGGTACAAGACGAAGGTACGAGCTAGCGCTAAACATCTTGCCGCACAGCTAGAGCATCACAATAAGCAATTAAAATTCACAGGCTAGAGAGAAATTCCAGACAGACATTCGACGATCCCGACATGTTCTTTGGGAATACAGTCGCCTACTAGACAATTAACATGGAAAACAATTCCTATACTCGGGTTAATCAATGTACGTTGTAATAATTAAACACCTCGTCCAGGAAAGCTGGTGATCAATACTGGTCCCAGATCAACGGAATTCAAAGCGATTTCTGAATTTAATTAATAAAACGCGCTGGATAAGCCAACGCAGCGTTGAGTGTACTCATGAAAGTATACGTAGCTGGCCGGTCTGTCTGACAAGTAGCCAATTCCATAAAGTAGGCACCATAGTGGGCAATATACGTCGGTTACTATAGCGTACTTTCACATTTGCATACCCCGCGATAATATTATTATCACAAGGAGTATATGCGTGCGTGTCTGTTGGTTCGTTAGCTAATACTGCGTTCTCCTGCTTGTGGTAGGGCAAACCCTTGGCCAAGCGCGTGCAATAGCCGCACAGGACGCGTGTTCGTCCCTCAGGAGGGATAAGAAGCAAGCGTCGAGCCCGACTCGGCTCATATTAGACATTGAGACACCTATAGATGTCGAGATCTGCGAATGACCCGCCGATTTCTGTCCGCAATTTCAGCGATTGTCGCGTTGGGTCGCGTTCTATACGAGGGTACATCCCTAAATTTAATTTAATTTTGTTTTGAGACCTAATTGGCAAAGCGACGGCGTGAAAGCTACAATCTGAAGTGTTCGATAAATTGTCTAACGCGGGGACACAAAACGCGAGACGCGCGATGGCGTTTTTAATGGTAGATTTTAGCGACGTACTGTATTAATTCAGGCGTTCGTATCTCCGCGTGTGACATTTTAACGTGTTATACCTGTTGGAATCATCGATTTATTTGATTTGATAGCAATTGCAGATAAGACATTAATTATCATAATTAAACTCGTGGGATTTATGTTCAAGTTTAGAGACACTATTTTATTCACACCTTGAGGTGGGCTAAAAGTGTGCTAGAAATAAAATAGTTAGAGATGCATGGTAGGCGCATGCAGCATTTTATATGTGCGGCACCTGCAATTTATAATATGTTAGCTATAGGGTTTTTTTATTTTTTTTATTGATGCGTCTTAATATTGATGAGTTGGCCGTAAAACATGCAGTGCGGTAAGACCAATTTGAGATGTGCCATTAAAACTGTGCCTGTCATAAAACAATATTAAAAGCGTACTTTAAGTTGTAAGGTACACCAGTAAATTATAAAGGTAGGTGTGAAAATATTAAATGAAATGGTATGCGAAGTGGCAAGAATTCCCTTGACACTCGAACGTAACGACACTCTATAGCCGCGCGTAAAAAGAAAAATCATTGCAGCAGTCAATAATTCGAGTATAAATTCCAGACATATATTCCCGAATCGGACAACGTCGTTATACTGGAGGCGACGCCGTGCAGCGGTGTTCTCGTCCCACAAACAAGCCAGCATTTGCATGCATTTAAAACGACCACCTTATAAATTATATCCCTAAACGTCACGAAACAAAAGGACGTGCTGACAGAAAATCAATCAAGCGACCATCAAACGCCACTAGAAACCCCTCTAATTGGGCACCCTTGTACACTTTATTCAATCATTTTTTTGTAAAAAATAAAATAAAAAATAAAACACACACGTACAAACGAATTCATTGTAATGAAACGATACGATGGTTGTGTTCAGTTTCACCAATTACGAAGCAACACAATGGCATTCAGGCGAGCTACTTTGACGAACTTCGACCAGTCGTCCAATGCCCAATCTATCTATTCGGTCTTTACACAAGCTGCCACTTTATATAAAGCGGCTATATTCAACACTATGTGTCTTCATTATTTATTCACTTTTGATCAACTCGAACAATTCAGTAGCCATTAAGTCTAATTATTCTCCGGAAGATTTTATGTGTGTGGCATCACTTATCGATGATGGATCGTAGAGATAGGTAACTATTTGCAGACTTACGTACCGTCTGCAAATTCAATTTCTGTTTGCGCTATCTAGAGAGGTCATGCTGTAACAAAGGGCTTGCTTGGCTGGTGTTAGTTTATGATGAAGAAGTAATGCATGGCGATAGGTTGGTGTGATTGAAATGAGGATAGGTGTACGCCGAGGGTACTAATAGTTGGATGCATTGCCGGGCAAAATTCCGGTGGGGAAAAACGCCATGAAAGGTGGCATAAAATTGGTTCGCGCATGGTTTCAATAAGATTAACAAAATAAAACACTGCATCGTCTTACAATAAGACAAAAACCATGCAGTGTTAAATTGCCTTTTACTTTTTATTTCTTTGTGTGCCAACAAAAAAATTTTACAATGGGGTTTTCTTGAAAAAATCTCCATGCTACATTATTATAATGCATGATATAATTATCAGTGAATGCGTTTTTAAATCACCACATTTACACATAGAACTAATTTTCCAGGAAATTTGACTCTTGTATTAATGAAGGTTGAATAGAAGCGCCATGTAATATTATAGAATGCCACAACGTCATTGATCAAACACATTTGATAGAATCTGACACGTCATCCAGCCTTAACAAATCATAACAGATTATTTTGTTGCCTGCTAAATAATTTGGTACCAAGACTCATCAAAAAATAATTTTTGATTGCTTAAGATTGTGAAAAAAATTCTGATAATTAAATTAATATTCATAATAATAGGGGTAACACTCCCATGCATATGGGCACCTTGCCTCTGTTGACAAAAGTAATTGCCAGATAAAAAGCCAATCTCCTTTTTTCCTTGCAATTTGAATTTTAACCATCACAATTACGAAGCCATTTTGCAAAAAAAAATCATAAAAGAGGCAATTTTGCAAAGAAAACCTGAAAGTCCTTTTTATAATTTGAAGTTTTTCCCATAATTATGCGAACCAACTTTGAAAGAAAAATAGGTTCTGTGTGAGTGATTTTTGTCGACGTCCCGCTTCTTAAAAAATGCGTTACTGGAGATGATAGATATTGGGTACCAGATCACCGGTGAATTTTATCAACGCATCATATGGACTGTACGACTCCAGGAAAAACTGGTAAACGAGATACTTTGTGGCTACGTTAGGCAGGGCAAGATGGGATAGGGTAGGTCCCTGTCACGCTGCAAGCACAGCTATGGTAACCCACGACCTCCAGGCAAGACTGGGACACGCGACATTGGCAATCGAGGCCAAGGTAGGCAGAGCGCGGTGGCTTAGGGTGGGTTCCAGGTAAGGAAAAGTACATTTCTGAAATCTTGAAACGTTTTTTTTTGTTAATAATTTTCCTATTTTCGAGCAAATTGTTTAATTGCGGTCTCAGGTCGAGTCCGACGATCGGAGACATCGGAGATTCAATGCTACGGATATGACCACTGACGAAAAACTGATAAAAGTTAAAACGTTTCAAAAATTGTACAAACACGGCTTGCTGGCGTTTGCAGGAAACGGAGGTAAGAGTACCACTCTTTGCTAGTCTGAAGGATCCACCGAAAACACCTGCCGAATTAATCAGTGATTAAGCACCCTACACTACACAGTCATGTGACATGGGTGCCTATGTAACTCACGACACTTATTAATGTCTCCATTAACTATTTGGACGTCCATGTACCCCTAACTACTTAGCAGTTACAAGTAGAAGAGTTACAACGCATTGTAACATTTCACTCGCTAGATAGCTATTATCCGAAATACAAGTACAATTCCACCGGCCTGACACCTGGGTCGATTCAAACAATTGCTACTTTGATAAAGTACGCGTACATAAATTAATCACCTGGATTAAAACTTTCAACCGCATCAACTTTCGCTGACCATATAATATTGAGCAATTCCGATCGACCGCAGTTTAATATAATATTTAGCATGGCTGCTCGTCGAATATACGATGCTGTTATTTTATGCACTTGTGTAATAAATATATTGTTGTCAAAGTGTGCATAAATCACTCTGTGGTTCACGCATTAAACCCTGCATGTTGACGTGCTCGTTAATTACGTTATAACAGCGACGTGTAGGGCACACACCCTTCGCTATGCCCTTGCAACACGGCCCTTGCATCACCCCGCCAATCCCAACCGAGTATATTATTGCCTGGCAGTAAACTTTTATTCACTGGTATGCACTGCTCTTAATGAATGTCCCATTAATTAAACTGGATCAGCTCTTTTGGAAAAAAAATCAATTAGTTGGCTTACGTCCGTGGGTCAACTGTCATTTTTTAAGCTTTGTTCTATACCCTGCATGGTTTTATACCAAAAAGACATTGGTCAAAACTGTTACATATCACTGTGAAAGTATATTATTGTTCCATTTCCATTTGCACAACCGATAGTTCTCGTTCCCCAACATATTTCAACTCTTCAGGCCACAAGGATAGTTCGGTGGCTAAGCATGAACCCTTGCGGCCTAAGAACCAATGCATGATTCATACTGGTCAATAACCTATGACCGGTAGATAAACTGTCACTGCATTTATTTCATAACAATTATTAGTTGCACACTATGATTGCTAATAACTTACCAGGATAACTTCAATATCACCACACGACAGAAGACACACCGAGAGATCACTCACTTCCGCCATTGATCAGCTGTTTGAAAGCCAATAGCTGCCGATCACGTGAGCACAGCCCTTGAAACTGTAGTCGAGCTCCGATCTGTGCTTTACGCGTTTATTTGAACGGCGAGCAATTTATTTTAAACATAACGGTCCCAGAAGAACAATGTCGTTATTTTAAATGCAATCACGTAATAGAGCATTGACGCTGGGTCGAAGCACACAACGTGTAGTTAGGTATAATGACATTACCGGGCGGCGTCGGCCAGCGTCGTGGGCGTCCAGGGGGCGTCAGGGGCGTCTAATCCAGCCCTTGACGATGCATTAATGAATGGACTGGTCGCGGCACACGTCACTGCATCATGTCCAGCGAAAGGGGTTGCTTCAAATTGGGGTGAGTTTGCATTCACCCTTATATTCTGCATTCCATATTTGCTCAAGCCGTAAGTTGTAAAGTACTGGTGTGCAGATTGTCTGCAGAAAAACTGTGCGCCCTCTTGAATTACTGTGAGGGGACGAACCCCTTTTTGAGAGAGGGTTTAACGAATTGGCATGGTCAAGGAAAATTGAACATGACTGCATGACCAGTGTGCGTATATAGCAAGCAATTTTGTGGTCTGAAAGTATTGAAATGCGATTGAATTAAGGCTACACATTCGCTGAGAAATGTTTTCACTGTAAATAATCTCAACCCGCTAAACTAGGCATTTGTGGAGACAAGCATTTAGGTTGTTGAAATTCGCTTGCGATTTGAATACCGAGGCTCACTGAGTAATTAATGTTTCTGTCCCAATGCCTGCCTAAATTAATAAAATATAAGGAAACGTGATCCAAATACGCTCTCGGATAAATCTAAAGGCAAGTAACCAGGCATTGCGGCTACTCCTGCCATGCCACTTTGACAATCCTATACAGGCGACTGTCAATAAGCTATTCTGCCTGCTCGCTCAACTAGGTGGCAACGCCCCGCTATTTAGGATTATTATTACGGGGCACTTCTCACCCCGTTAATGTGTCGACTGCCGCGAGATCGCCCAGGCCCACGGTGGCGTGATGAGGTGTGAACACCCCCTTCCCTCACGGCTTTAGGGTAGGCTGTGCAGAGGAAATCACATTTAGAGTGAGTTGTTACGCCAGCATGTCACGCTCACTAATAAAGCTCATAAATCATACGAAATGTTATGCGCACTAGATGTTTTTAAAGTTTTCTGCTAAGGTTAAGTGACGTTCCATTTTTGCTGCTCTTTTGCTGCATGAGGCCGTGATGCAGTATGGGAAATATAAATATATTTTCCTGCACACCCATTATGCAACCTAACTGAACAACTGCATTTTTTTGAGAATTACAGAGTTTTAAGTTGGTTAAGATTGGTGACGTTAGCCTGTACTGGGGACTGAGATGAAGTTTAAAATTGCAAGAAATTAATATTAATGATATTCTATTATTCTGACATTAAGAACGTTAACGCCAGGTCCTGTAGATCACCCAGACTTTCTATCATAGCTGTAATAGTCATTCCAAAGCACCCACGTGAATATGTTTTTACGCCCGACAAGCCCGTGCTTTAATTATTATCCTTCCACGTTTCGTTTCGTTGCTATTACCAAACCATTTTTTAGTCAAAATGCATTCAACTGTACAGAAATCTCTCACTCAGCGATTCTTTCTGTCCATACTCTCATAGTCGGTACTCTCGACTGTAACAATAAAGCGCTCTAAAAGGCTACAACCTGCTCACATTCCCCGGCAACCACCGACATCCAACCCACACCTCTTGTTTCAGCCAGAGAAGCAAGCCGCCCCAAACCCACACTAACTCCCAGCACTGTCTGCCGAACACCACGCTGTTCTGTAATTAGATAGGAGGCTCAGAGCACATACGATAGGCATAGCAACATGGGCTTACAATCCATGAGTGTGTGCTAGTAGTGTAAGTTATGTAAAGAGATGTGAATAATTGACAATGATGATTCGATTCAAAACCAGCACTTTGCAGTTTCGAGTATTACCTACTGTTTGAAACATCTTAGGAACGCGCCGACATCGTATTTGGTATATGGAAATTTGTTTTCGATGTGATAAGACACTAATGAAATGTACTCAGAGATTTCTGCTTTTAATAAATACTACAGGTAATTGTACTAAAATTCAATTTCTTATGCTAAGTTGGTTTTGCATGTTTTGTGAACTTCCAGGATTTTTTCCGTCGAGCAGGCGAACCCACCTAACACAATATGTCGGCTGTAATTTCCGTAAGCTTTCAAATCTTTCATAATTATATTTCAAATCAGTTACCATGTTCACCGTGACATTTTACGAGCAACAATACAAAACGCGTGCATTTTAATAAACTTCACACTGAATAAGGTTCAAGTAATTTCAGCACCTGTCATTAAAAACTTGACAGCAGTGTTGTTATAAATCAGACGGTGAGCGAGTACGATGCAGTAACGACCCTCTGTACAATTCCAAGCTCTCGCCTACGCGAAGATCTTAATGAGGTATCCACGTATAATGTTTCCAGGCATCAATTATATTTCTTATACAATTGTACGCCATGCGACACGGCACATTTTTCCCTCAATTCTAAATAGCATTTTCACAGTCGTCCATCCGTTTCGTTCTCGAAGGGTACAAATGCCAATGGTGCGAGTATTCATTAGCAAAGCATCATTGTGCCACCCTGAAACGCGGCGAAGAACGTGAATAAGTACAGACATCCACCATTCGATAGACATCCCTCGCCCGCGCGAGCCATTATCAATCTAACAGAGTTGCAAATTAAACGGCATACAATTTGTAGTACTCCAGTGAGGGATAACTTAAAAGTTGTGGACATCATGGCTGGGATAATCGCTATTAACATGAACTAACGGACCGAACTGTGCTCGATATATGTCATGTGGCTGTGTACAATGGAATACAATACAACACCCAAATGGCTGGCTGCCTGGTTCACCATTTGTTCCAATTGTAGCGTGGATATTAATTGCAGGGAAAATAGGGGGTGGTTTGGATAGGGGATGATTTTCGGAGTCGATAAGGAGCTATGGGGTCGCTGTAACTTAGCGATGCGGGTGGGATTTAACGAAAGTATGGATGCAGGGCTTGTATGCTTTGGCTTCGCTGATGACTTTTAAAAAAATCGACTTTTTTATATAACTGAACATTTAATAATTAACGAGTGAATTAAAAATATTTGTTTTGCTTCGTGGCAAGTTCAATGGACCTTTACAAAGACAGAATAAGTGTATAAAAAATTGTTGAATCGCTGTCCACCCATTCATTGGTAAAAAAAAACCTGCAGTAAATATTGACATAGGTCAACCTATTCGTTTGGCCCATTCTTCTCGGTAAGTCCGTGTAATTAAGCAAACAAAAAATAAATTGTGTTCACCTATTGCACTTCCCACGACATAAATTACTATTCCTAGCTCATAGCCATTTTATTAATTGCAGCGCAGGACTGGAAAAACTTGAAGTCTTCTATCGCCGTGTCCGGCAAAGCAATTCTGCGCGCGATGAAGCAATCAAAACGTGCCATCTTCTGATAATGCAAAACGTATTTCAATGTTATGTTAGGGGCGTTACTTGTAATAACTACAACGTGTAATTATAACGGCCGCGTGGTTCGAAATGCGGACCGACTTTAGGTAAATATTTGCAATTAAAAATTGAAATGAATGCTTTCGTTAATGCTGCCAGATTGAAAGGTTGTGAGCATAATTCAAATGAATGTAGATCTTGGACCGAAGCAATTCCGTTTGGCTTCTGGTTTCAACACTGTAGATCATCACTTTGTTTGATCTAAAATGATAAAAAATAACACAAATCACAGTTTGCTTATACCATCGACTATGTTCATGAAAGTTTCTCAAAAATTCGACGAGCTTCAAATGGTATACCCTTTGAAAACTCGAACACGTCGTTATACGACATGAGTCATTACAGGGAGACGTGCACTATTGTAAAATAATAGGCATTTTAACAAAAATAATCTCCCTTTACTTTCAAGCATATTTTTATAATTGTTTATAATCATGGGGGGGCCCATCCCTCTGAGAGGGTGTAAAATCGCCATTATAGGAAACCCTCAACACTTAAAAAAGTAAATACACACAAGCCTTACACTAGCACCCTCCACTTACTGCCGGAACTCTCTGAAGATATTTAAAAAATGATTCTTTCAGCACATTACGTCGTTTTCTATAGTGCAGTATGAGATGAAGCTATTAAAACGTGCGGCCACACCAGTATGTTAGAAGCAAGAACTATAGAAGACGCTTTGTAATATGTTGGGGGAGTTACAAAAAGCTCCCATCTTCCATCTCGTTAGATTCGGCTACGGCTACTCTATAATTATACGACGCGCATGGGGCTGGCTGGACGAACGGGGCAGCATCCGGGCTTTTCTCTTATGTGCGTGTCCGTGGGTGCCGTACCCCGTACGCCGTACGCGGCGCTGACTCCAAGGCTATTGGCGATGAGCGCGATAAAAAAAAAACCGGGTAAATATGTGTGCGTATAATTAAAATGATCGGCATGGTAAACAGGAACATTTCGTTTTAATTGCAGGCGATTTGAGTGGCTTCTTTGGTGTTGGCACATTCGAAAATTTTTGTTGGGTGTCTTCACGGAAGCTGGTTTATTCGAGGAAAATTATTATTTTGTTGTTCATTTTTTTGAAAAATTGTTTCTGATAGAAAAAGCTGCCAAATAAAGCAACGATGGACTATAATTAAAATGGGTGGTGGCAAGCAAATGTAGTAAATGTGGATGTAATAAAAGAGGAGATGAGTTCCTGGTTTAGTTCATGCCGTAGACAACATGGGGGGGAAGGCATGCGTTATTTAAAACCTGTCATGAATATATTCTCACACCAATATTTTTTCGATGCAATTATAGAGTGTTGATCCGTTTTTTTTTTCAAGACAGCCATCAACGCTGCACCAGACTTTAAAGCCGAAGAATATCGGTTTCAATTTCAGCCATACATGAAAATTAAAGCAGCATTTCAAATTTCCTATCGCCGTAGATTTCTTGGCTAAAATTCTGTTCACATAGCTGGCGAAAATTATGAAACGAACCGAAGCGAAAGCAAATTTTATAAAATAAATTAACAATTACCATCGCGTTTGTGACTCGGCATTTTACACCTAGAGCACTTGCACACATGGAGCACTCGCCAAATGCAATCAACAATTGCCACATGACGACGAGACTAATGTTTTTTAATGAGATTGTAAAACATCATTACAGACCTCCTATAACGCCGAGTATGTAAATGTGCATCGCAAAAATATATAAACATATTCCTATTAGAAAATAGCTATTAGAATTTTTTTTTATATTGCTAAGTGCGATGAGTTACCTATCTACATTAATCTTGAAGAAATAGTAATGTAAAATGTCTCTTATGGGTAACTGATGTGAGGAAAAGAAGGAATTTCTAGATATCTACAGATATTATACGGAAAAACATTCTAAAATAGATTACTTCTCACCTGCTAACAAACATTCTCAATTTGTTCAGTTCCATGACTCGAAACCAGAAGGGCCAAAAATAATTGATCTTCGAGACCAGCAATTGAACGGCAATGACACGTCTGTTTTTTTTTCGAGTAGCCAAGGGTCGTTACGATTACACCACTAGCTCTTCTTTGATCCCATTCCCAGCAGAGAGCGTCCAAATGAGCTGCCTGATTTCGTATCAATTCGGAACGCGTAACGCCTTTGTAGCCGAGCAACGAGATCTAATTGTTGTGCGGATTGCAGCGCCGATAGAGATGACGAGTGCTTTTATAAACAGCAAGATAGTTTTACTAAGAATATTACTCTCGGCTGTCGGTTCGCTCTACAAAGAGCCATCGGCAAACTGTTTTAATTCAGTTCAATTTGTTATAGTACACTTTGTAATAAATACCTGTGCTCGCATTGTGAGAACGCTGGGCAGCGATTGGTGCATTTTAAAACTTGTAACAATCTTAACGATGTCTCCAAGTGTAGAGAACAAAACGCCCGTATGAACGTCACAAAAAAATATGAAAATCTTTTAATACCATTTGCAGAAAAACCAACAAAACGTGTAAAAAACTCCTGTAATAAATCAGCATTCATTTAATTCAGAGTGTGCTTGTGGTGCCCTTATGAAAGATCAAGCTGGTGATAAGCTGCTTATACCCACCCGCATTGCACAGTCGTCCACAATCTTAGCAGCGAAATTGTTCCGTGCGCTCTTTTAGAAAACATCCAGAAAATGGCCTCTCACTCGGGCAATGTATCATAAAATAAAAACAGGCAAATAAGTCGTATTATTCGAGTACGTTGCTTTTGATAACCATTTAAGAACAAACAATAGCCCAGCTTAAGAGTCATGATAGGAAGCCGAACGTAAATCATTACATTCACTTACTGCTGCGCTTTTTCATGATGTTATTGCGCTAACGCACGCAAACCGTTGCCATAAGAAACGCAAGGCGCGCTGCCATTTCACCTGGCGTTACACGTTATATACCTTTAGTGCATCGCATGCTTTATAATCCCCTGCTAGGATGACCGGGTGGACGCGGACGTTTTATGGCGTTTTGCGTATGCGACAACAATATCGAGATGATTTATAAACCGTGTGTCACGATTAAAAGCTACAATTGCATTAAAGTCACTTTTATGTAGCGAATAAATGGCTTTACGGTCTTGCAGTTAATTGACTCGAGGTTACTTTCCAGTAAATGGGATTGTATTACACTTTATTTTATGAGAATATTTGCATTAAGGCGTGACTTCAATCATAGTTTGTTCGTTTCAAACTAGTAAAAATGTCCATTCGAGAAATAATCAGTAAAAAATAAGTATTTATGCCTAAAGTTCTGAACCTTAAAATAAAATATCAAATGCCATATTGGTGTCACATATCAATTGCCATATCTAAGACGTGCACCCCATTTCTTTGTTACTTTCAGTTCCAGATAGTGTTTGCAATTTCGCCGTGCGTTCAAGTCTCCTGCGCCAACGAGGCTGGGCCGATGTCCGCTTAGCGGTCGGCGGTCGGCCATCTGCAAGGTCGGCCTCGTGGGACACTCGTGGATCCTGGACGTATCGACATGGGACACTTTTCTGGCTAGAAGATACTTGGATTTTTTATGTCTGGAAACCTGCAAGATTTCCAGGTAAGTGAGTAGAAGGCAAGTGTCACGAATAGCTAAAATGTTGTTGAAGATGAACTATAGGAACGATAGTTTCAAGTTAATTCAGTCTCTAGAATTCAATTCTATATCTACAACGCGCTGATTAATTTGCCTGGTCTGTCGTATGGTTTGTTTGTTTACATTGTAATGTTCGATCCCAAAGAGAGGGCTTACATACCTGTGTCCAACCATTATCCCATTGCCTGGATTTTAATCACCGAGGCTAACCCGAGTGAAACACGATGTCCACATGTCACAACCGACCTTTGTGTTCTGCGTACATCGCGACTGCCATCGGAATTTGGAAGATCCGTTGATCAAACGAATAGTTCAAAGAGTTCTGTTACGTTTCGCTACGAGTTGATCAAAATGTTCCTTACGTTCACCCTTTGCAAGCAAATTAAAAATGCCAATTTTAATGAGACTGTAAATTAGCAATCTGTGTTGGCTTTGTAGCTAGCGTCTGCTTTTTTTTTGCAAAAGTGTATTAATTTAATTAATCATCAGAGTTTGCAACATGATATTTTAGTAATTCAAGATGATTAATAAAATTGTTATCTCAATTAATTTTACAAAGTCGGGGATAAATCAGAAATTGCTGTGCGCTCGGCTTTTGAATAATCTCAAGAATACTTAGTACCTATACTTACCTTTACCCGGATTTTGAGAGCCTTGAGAAAAAAAATCTTTTATGTTTTATGATATTATGATATGTTCAAATGCCACATCAAATATATAAGTGTATCCAGTGGCAGTAATTAGTTTTGTGTACAAAACGGTCTCATTACGACTTTCAGGTCATTTATAGCACCGTGACTCTTACGCGCAGACCGACCCTCTGATAAATCGCTTCGATGGGCATTCGCAGGGCAGTTTATGTGACTCACGGTTTTATTAAGGGTGAAAACTTACACCAAACCTAACTAAGCGCATGAAAGTAATGAGCTCGTGTTGAAAAGGTATAGGCTCTTTGCTGATAATTCACCCCACAGTTTTGAGAAAGGGAAGAAATTTACAAGCGAAATTCTTAATTAATCCGTCATGATTTAAGACGTCGTACTATACCCACGAATTAATGTATAAAATCCGCGGTGTACCTTCGCCTAGTAGCTCGGTAAGCATTAATAAATAAGTGTGTAATAAATCTGGGAAAATAGACATATCGTATATAAATTTCGTTCAGCAAGAGAACTATTCCGGCAGAGGCGCTACGGTCGCATGTGGTGACATGCGGTCCAACTGTCATTTTGAAAAACATTACAAATAATCTCCGCTGATGTCCGCTATTTTACTTTTGCTCTAAAGCTTTTGCTGTGCCAAGATCTTTAGTTTTTCGAACTTTTAATCAATTTTAACTTTCTTGAGAATTATTTTCCAGTTATAACAAGTATTTCGAAATCATAACTGAAATTGTATTCATGAGTTGGTAGCTTTGGTGGGGGCCAGTCGTTGGGCTAGTATCTTCTCTCACAGGCAAACTGTCTTCGTATACGTTAGCACATTTAAATACAAGGGTTTGTCTATTATTTACCTCAAAGTATTAACAATACTCTAATATTACACATTCAAATAATAATTTAAAAATATCACTCCTTTACACTCGAGAATTTATGTTAACATACTGAATTTTAGAACCCTCACTGCACCAATGGGGTGAAATACTAATTTTCTATTCTCTTATCTTTGCTTATAACCCCCTAAAATATGTTTCCATTATTTCATTTCGCCAGTTTCCTCAATTTCAGAATCAGATGAGCATCCCCCCACATTCAACTAAAGCAAAATATAGTACTTCGAGGCCCCAATCTCCTGAACAGAACGGGAATGGGGTGATTCCATAGAACCGCATTGAAGTACAGTATGTACCGTTGTGGGCTTACCATCATACATGCTTTAGAAGATATTAATCAGTTTTTATCACTCGACGCCGAATAATATAATTATTGTTTTACTGTATATCGTATAAAACTCAGCCTCTGGCTTGGATGCAATGGTTGGCCTCCGCGCGGCTGCGCGGCTGAATATTTTATCGAGTGGATTTTATCTCACAGAAGAGAACACAAGGTGTGAAGGATCACGCCATCGAAATTATATGCAGCACACCTTGCGAACCGCATTTTAAATCCAAACAACTTACCGTTACCGAGCTTACTGGTAGTAAACGACGCATTATAATAATCATAATAATAAAAATATAATATGAAATTTACAAAAAGTTTGGTTTCTCACTGTTCTAACCACAAAAAAGTGGTGTAGATATTTTAACTTTTTTTCCAGCCCATGTGGCCTGGCCATTTCCACTTTACAGAGGGTTTTTTCTTTAGGCTTCGATTTATTCTAATCAATCACCTATATAAACGCTATTCAAAAATTCCAATATGCTCCAATGTGTTCCAACGTGTTCCAATATGCTTCTGTTTCGAACACCACCTCCCAAATTATGAAGCTAAAGTATACCCTAATTATCTCTGTCTAGTTTTCGTTGATAATTATTTTTAATTGCATTTTGTTATCCACTATAATCTAATTCTCACTCTGAAAATGAATAACGAATCGCCTGCTATACGGCGCACCGTTTAACTCCTGAATAAAGTGTGAAGTCCTGGTGCTTGTTGGCAGCTCAGTTGAGCTGGTTGGAGGTGAGAAGCACGGAGATGGAGGAGCTGCCCGCGCCATGGACCTACAGAATTCAACATTAGCGCTGATGGCAATCTGAAAAGTTTAGTAGACCACGAACATGTGATGATCTCTGTCTCCGCTTGATCACACTTACAGAATTTCAGGCATTTTACTGAATATGCTAGATGTTTTTTTATTTTGTATTTTTTTCAAATCTAAACGAAAAGGTGTTAGTGTAAAACGAAGACGTTGGGAAAGGGGTAAATTGGATTGAAATAAATGGACGACGTTCTTTTTAACCAACTACCACACAAGAACAATGATATTTATTGAGGCGCTGATGCATGGTAAAGGCAAAGAAATCAAATCTTTGATTCTAGACAAAGCAGGTAGAACTAATTTCTGCCCAACTTTTTAGACAGACCCTGGATTACCGAAAGTGAAGTGTTTCCCTGATCAAGACCACGTCTACAAGTGAAACGAATGTTACATTTGGCCAGATTTCTTTCTATCTCTCAATAGCCCGTACGAATTAATGGTCACCTTTAATTTCACTATCGACCGCGTCGATTCGAAAACCCCCGCATAGTCCCATGACGCGTGTTCGCATGTATTAATGTTTCATCTGCAACTTAAAACCGACCAATAAATAAAAATTATTGATCGTTCCGGTATCATTTTTAGCAGTTGTCGCAAAGCCATGTCCCTGTAACCCGGCTTGGCATAGCGTGGCCAGCACATCCGAGATGACAAGTTTAATAATATGACAAAGCAGCAGTGCGCAGTGCACGGCGCGAGGCGAGTGATAATTGTGATTTATTAGTGTATCGTGGGATGGAAAAGGGGGTGGAAAAGAGGGGGGCTGCAATAAAACGGCGTGCATCAAGCAACGTAGTTTAAAACAGTAGGGTGGCCGACGGTGTCTAATGCTGTTACAGCCTTCGAACACGGTAAGGGATGAAAATGTGTTGGCGCTGCGTTACTGGGTAAGGGTAGGGGGGGGGGGGGGGGGGGGTGGAAAACGCACGCTGGAAGGGTTGTGTTTAGCGATACGCGAGATATAGCTGCACGCGGTGAAATGAATAGAGATTTTCTACACCCTATCGTGTTATAAAATTCATGTTTCGACTAGCAAAAAGTAGATATAGATTTTTTAGCTTTAGGTTTTTTTTGTTTTTGTTTCGTAAAATTGTTTTACCGTTGTTGATCGTCACACCTGGTTAAATTATTTTAATTTTACATTATTGTTTATATAATTTTCGTTTAACAAAATTATTGTTATTGCATTAATAATGATATAGCTTTATTAAAATTCACACCTGTCGCGGTACTCGTACAAGCGTATTTTGCATTGTGAAACATTAAACCGCTATAAAAATGTAAAGTAAGTAAATAATTTCTGTAATTAATGTTCAGTTTACCAGAGAGCACAGAAAACTAACGGTCCCAACACATTCCGCTTTCCTATAATTTCACGAAGCTTCTCCATATCTCTCGTGGGATTAAATTAGTTCACATTAAAATCTTATTCACGAGAACGCCCAATAGAATGCTATAAAATATTTGATATTGTAATTTTCCATGTTATACGACGCCACATAGATGATTGCGCCATTGCGCAGCGCATCAAGTCTTTATCGAGTCCAGTTTGAAATCCAGTTCCTAATGTCGATCAGATGTAGGTATGAGGTGAATAGTTTGGCGAAAAGAATTGAGATCACTTAGGCGGGAATCATTGCGGTGTTTAGCGCATTCTCTTTGCTCAATTTGCCAGCGGACGTGTCGACCGATCCACTGGCGTCTTATTGAGGTGTGAGATTGTGGGATTGAATTCTGATCGAGGTGATGAGCGATTGGATTCACACATAGTTCAAGATCACGGATATCATACGTAATTGACTTGCATTGTAGGGTAAATGATTATGTAGCAACTACGCTGTTGTGTCTACCTTGATTCCAAATATGTATCTCGGGAGTTTTGCCCGTAAAGGAGATCACACTAAGTTTTTTTTTGTAGCCATGATATTACGAGCGTGAAGATCTAACTTAAGAAACTTTAACTGGAATTTCGTTTTTGAAGACAGCTGTAAAACTAAATTTGCCGTTCTTAAAGGCCAAATTGGCATACCATATACGCCATATGTACACCTGATTTGTGTTACAATACTTTTTTTCTGTACAGAAACTCTTTCAAACTTAAATTAATTTGACGAAACACTCGAAATCGGCCCTATCATTCTACGCCATTCGATACCGCGCACTGAAAATAATACCCGCTATGACCGTGATCAAGTTTGTATTCTAAACTATCGGACCACAAACACATAGGTTTTACCACATTGACGTTCTGAGGGGTCTTCAAAGGTTCGAACACCGCACAAGTACTGACACATCATCGAGCAGATCGCCTTAAACGAGGATACCACAGTATCATGCCAAGGTAGAATGTGGTGAAGTCTCAAGTCCTGTAGAACTGCAATGATATAAGTTACAATAAGTGAAGATACCACAATGTCTTCGAGGCACGTCTGCGATGAGGATTAGAAGCACGTATCAAACCCCTTACAGCGCTTGCGGCTGGAACAGTGTGTATGTGTGTGTGTGTATATATGTTACAGAGGCTCTTGGCCTTCTTCGGTCGCCGCGTGGTTCACCACCGAGCCATTAGTGAGTGAACAAGCACTCTAAAAGTTAACACTTTGTACTCTTTTCTCTAGCATTGTTACCCACATCAATTTAGTATTGATTTTCTACTCGTACCAAATGAGATTGGTAAAAATGTATACCAGGCACGTCGATGCCTGGAATGGCTTTGCAATATAAAATTATTAAAACACGTTATTGATATGATGAGTCGGACAGTATTTCTTATTTTTTTTTTTTTTTTGCAAATAACGGTGACGATTCCATGTGCGCGACTCATTCAAAGAGGATGTGAAAAATATCGACCGTTTTTCACGTAGTGTTTCTTTGCAACGGGACGAGAGATCGAGGTAAAAATGAGGATAATTGATTGAAAAAAACACAGTGATTTGCCTAATCGCATACCTTGTAGCACCGAGAGCCGACAAAGATAGCGATTTCTTCCACACTTGACAGGATTAGCTTGTGCATACCACTCATGTCTGCAATCCACCCATCTGAAGTTCCTTTCCAAAGACAAGCGATTTTGTCCTTCGAATGTGATACCGACATTGTTCTAGATAATTAGATTAAAGTTTACATTCAATCCGCCTTTGCAAAGCTCGATATTGCACTCGATAGAATCACTAAATTAATCGGAGAAAGCAGTAAAACGGTCATACATATGAAAAGCGAATAACCTCCTACGATTTGATGGAATTCAACTCGTGTACGTAGTGCGTTTAGCGACGCGAGACGTGTCGTGTATTTTCTTATCATCGTCGGGATAGCTTCACATCATTTTAATGCCATGCGCGAATTCCTCACCGCGCTATGCACCTGCGTTTCGTCTTTCTGCCAGCCAGCTTGCATCAGCCTCCGCGGTCATCTCGTGCGACCATCAGGACGTGGGTAGCGAACTTGGCGACGCCGGGATGCAAGGACATTATTTCTACTCGCTTACTTTTTGTTCTCTCGGTACTGCAGTTTATCTTGAGAACTTGAAGTACTCTTAGGCATATCAGATTTTTTACTCTTCGGCGTATTTAGCTGGCCGACTTTAGTTATTGTCAAAAAGAGCTTGATTTTGGTGTGATTTCGTGAAACTTGGTTCATATTGGCAAAAAGAAATTGCAGATAAGTATTTCAAATATTAGTTATTCACCAATGTTATTCGCTTCTTGAAAAATACGCCCTAAGAACTCACTGAAATAAAAACATGCATACCAAAAAAATTTATAAAGCAACCTTACCAATATTTAACTCCTAGAAGACCCTACACGAATTACCCCATCTTATTTTACAGTTAAAAAATAAAAATATTACACTTCTCCCTATGGCAAACCTGGACTACCGGAAAAGTGCAGTCATCTCAAGACGTCTTCGTCTTGCTTTGGCTGCCTCAGTTCATCAGAGTCATCTCCTTGCAACTCATCACGACCTGCCAGACAGAGCAGGGCCAGGGTCGGGAATCCATTAACTATTTACCTGCACCATCATCGATGGCATGTTACCGATAGGCCGCGGATTATAAATGATTAGACTAATTTGTTTCATCTCGGGGATACAACACTATGGCCCGACGTGCCACGATCTGACGCGAATCATTATTAGCTAATTAATAGACAATATTATTATATTATGCAAAGTTCATGATCAATAATCGTATTATGATAGTACTAAGAAAAGGTAATTGGATTTATTTCGCAATTAGTCTGTTTTATTTTCGCAGTCGAGCAGCCTGGGCACGGCCAGGTGGATCTTAAAGATGGCATCTCTACGCTTTCTTAGATGAAAATCATTAGTAAAATCACAAATAAGAAGAAAAAAACATCCTTTTTAAAAAAAAATTATCTCAAATAGGAAAAATATTTCGAATATTTTTTCAAAATAATGTCCTTGGGGTGCTTTTCTTTGGGGTGCCAAACTCGTTTCATAACAACGGAACTGCATCGCGTTATGCTTGGAAAACAAGAGGTCGCATATCTGTAGTGTGCCAGTGAAAAGTTAGACGAAGGATATCGAGTTGTGTCGAAAATCTCGCGTGAGAAGTTGCAAATAAGATTGCAGGAGGAAACAATGCCGGTGAAAAGTGTGCCATGAATCACGGCAGTGCGTTGGGTTTTCGCGCAATAAATCAAATTTGAAAACAAACGCTGTTTGCCATTGGGTAAAACGTGTGGCAGTGAGGATTCAGATCGGGGTGGCTGTGGCCATGGCCATGTCGATGCTGTTCGAAAGAGAAAAGTTGAGAAAACTTGTACATTTTTTGTTTTTGTTGGTGTAGATAAAAACGAGACGATCACAAAGTGTATTTTTTCGTTGTTTTTTCGTTTTAATGGGGGTGGAAATCAAGATAAAATGAAACGATATCGCATGCTAGTAATTGCTTCATATTTATAATTAACGGACCAAAAATTTTCATCGAAACGCTAATTAGCACATAATTAAAATCGGACATGATGGAAATTTTTCTGAAGCATGAAGATTTTTGACATTAACACGTCAATTGGAAAGGAACGAATTTTTGCATGTTTAAAAAAATATCTAAATTGGCAACCATCAACAAAAAATACGTGCAGTGCAAACTCTCGCTGGAACAGAATTGCACAAAACAATGGTAAAAAAAAAAGAAAAAATTCGTTATTTTCTCGTGCATGTGAATCATGAATCGAAATATCGCCGAAGGAAACCAATTCCCATCCCTCATCTCAATAAACAAATTCATTACAAAAATAATAAAAATAATAATAAAAAAAATAGGCAATGCGTGTTTGCAATACCATTTCCGCTTTTGACACAACCGCAAAATATCCGTTGGAAAAAACCGGCACAAATATCTCACAAATGATATAATACCAAACGCACCCTCCACTGTCGTATGATAATTCTTTGTCATCTGCCGCGACTGGCAAGAACCATACACCTGCAATGTTATTGCCATTCGATCCACCTGTAGCCCCATCCCATCCACGCATATCCCCAACACTTCCGGCGTCCAAACCTTGCCGATATTCGGAAATATCCAGTGTCCCGACTCGGCCGACGCCTCCCATACCCCAAGTGATTGACCACTAAACGTTTTTCCCACGACCAGCACTCGGATCATCTCCATTTAAGCGATCACTCTACGGATTCGTTTAACTAGATCGAAGCTTGAATAACAACGAGATCCAGGATAGAGTGTCACTCTACACCATCTACTTCATAATCCACGCTGCCAGTCACGCCAGAGTCATCACGTCATACAGTCTGCGCGACGTTAAAACAATCCGTGTATAGTAAATCAATTAAATCCGGGAGACGTATCCGCTCTAATTTAAAATTGAGGATGTGGGAGGAATTTTATAGAGAAGCGTGTCCGTAAAGGCCATAGAGGGTTGCTTTTTACAATCCCACATCCGATGCCGAATTGTGATTGGTATATGGCCGACATCCTGTTTAGCTAATGAAGTGCACGAGTTATTTGTCATGTTGAATGCATAAGATCACCTCCTCCCTTGGTATCTCGCTATCCATAGAGCCTGAGAGGCACTGCGATATTTACCTGTGCACGTGGTTGCGAGTGCAAAGAGTTTTGTCTCGTCTGACCTCTGACCTCTCTTGCGAGCATGGCGGACATGACCTTTTATCGGGCAAGACCGGGGTTTTCTATATCGCGTGGTAAGTGCTATACCTGACTGGCGCGGCCCTACGGCCAATGTCGTGTTAATTACTGCCTATATATGGACAATTAAGCCTGCCAACAGCTTTACGGTAATGTTATAATCGCAAGTCGCCGAGCGGTAATGGATAACGTTTCGGTACACCCAGAGCGCGAGGGGATTTTTAAAGCTGAAAAACAAGCTTTTTATTCAGCAGGTTTGTGTTCGGGGCATTGATTTTGGGCATACGCATTATACGCTATGGAAAAAATGGAAATAAATAACACCGCAGCCAGTAAATATCCTTTAAAAATTGCTTGAAACAAATTATTTTCGGTCATCGGTTGTCTGAACAGGTCTTCGTTGATTTTTGATTGTGGTTCTGGACGATTTCCTCCAGGATTCCAGTATCTATGCCTCTGGAAACTGGTGAACCACATCATGTGCATCGGCGTTAGGGGTAGCATGTCCCCCTCTTCGTATTTGCAAAGGCTGTATCGACTGTATCGGAATCCAATGGCCAAGCAACCACGCAAAAGCAAATGCCATCGGCTTCCTCGGATCCTTTGATCCTTGTACCATGCACCATGGGCCCATCGGGCACTGGCTGCTTTACGATCAAAATGGACACGGTATACTGGCGAGTAAATTAATAATATCGATTATGTAAGCGCGGGTAACTTTGGTTTTCTTTGAAAATTAAAAGTGATGACCAGGAAATTGCTGTCAGACGCATGGCTTCGGTTGATATTGGAAGAGATATAGTTTAATCAACAGTATTGATCCTGATGGACGAAATACTAATTGCTCTATTAAAATGAGAATGGATGGTTTTGTAAAATAAAAATGCCTATAAGTTATAATAATCGGTTTTGAGAGGGACGTTTTCAAACTACTGCACATTTTGATGGATGAGTGTGCGGAAAATGTTGGCAGGAAACTGATTCCACACTCGACGATCATGTGAAAGCAAGAAAATTTAAAGTAAACAGAAAAGTGTTTGACATTTTACCCTTGACGTGTCGAGTAGCCCTTCTCAAAAAACATCGAAAGAAAATTACTTTTTACTAGACATTGAAAATCGATGAATTGCTCAAAGTTTTGACCTTTTCTATAGAGCCGGGTAGTGTGTGGTAGTGGCCCCTTGTTGAATGTTTGTAGAGGCAATAAGGTGAGGTCACTCGAGTAATATTGTAGGCTTTTTACGCCAAACAAGTTGACCGCCTTGCTCGGGAAACTGACAAACGACTCTTCATAAAAATGACAAGTCGGCGGAAAACATAGATCGATGATAGAAACTCTTCGAGAAAAGCTAACCAAGTCCCGAGAAGGGGTTTATTTTGGACTGTAAGCGGGTTTTTTTTTCTAAGCCGCAAGTGTTTTTCTTTACGGCATATTTCGCTACATGCTAAGACAGCTCGATATCGACATAATAGAACTGAACGAAAATAGCTGTTGGCAAAGGAAAATGCATCGCGTGAAGACTCTCTTGTTTTCCGTAATGTGTCCACCACTTATATGATTCTGCGTCACGCATTATTTACGCATAAAAGTACCTAAATAATAGCTGTGTTTGTAAAAGGGACTTCTTCACACATAATAAAACATATTTATATCATAGACATAATGATACGTTATTCATATACGACCGGGTGGTAAATAGAATACCACGCCATTCTCATTGTTTTTAGATTGCTTTTGAAAAATAATACCAATGCAAATTTGTTTTTGTAAAATTGGAATTAAATTTTCCCGCAATTATTAAAATGATTTAATTGGACAAAACATCCTTTCTGATCTCATGCATATTCAATAAAAAGCGATGTAGGTGTTTCGTAGAGGTTGACAAGAACGGTCTATCGGACTTTCTGCGATGCGAAAAGCCGACACAGGGAAAAAAGGTAGTCTAATTTGAGATAACCAAATCTCTGGCAGTGTACTAATGTGCATCATGCATGCTCGCTTGTCTTTCATTTGAATTCACAAATTACCTACTCACGGGCTTAGCATGTCAGTAATATTTTAATTTTCTTGCCAGCAATGTGTATCCAATGACCGAACGTTCGACAACGACGGCGCGTTGGCGTTTTGATAAGACCTGGACTTGTGTCGCCCAAATGAGCAAATTACCATCACGTTGACCACCATCGACTCGGCGGAACCGGTTCAATTTTATCAGTGTCTTCGTTTATTAAAGTGTTAACTTAAGACAAAACTCGGCCCCTGTCATAAAGAGTCTCGTCTTTGGCAGGTTATAGTCTCTTGTGCACATGTATGTAGTTAGAAATAGAAATTTGCATCTTGCATTTTTCGCGAAGAAGCAGTTTCAATATTGGTGGAGCAAAAATGGCCGAATCATGGACTCTTGGCTCAAATATTCTCTGGTTAATTTTTAATTACCAATTCCATAATGAATAATGTATAACAATCGTGCTGCTAGGTGACACCCCAGTGCGAGGAGATCAAAATTATTGTATTGGCGGTGAATGTGGTCCAGTCAATATAAATGGGATTTGAATTTGACTGTGATTTAAATTTGTAAAGTTAATTTTTAGGAAGTGAATGAAATTGATTTTTGATTTGTTAAATATAAGAAAAATACTTAAACTTTTTGATTTTTTCCTAGCATTCAAACCCCCAGTTTTGTTTTGTAAGTTTTTTTTTTTAACTACTGCTTAGGTTTTATGAAATAGACATGAGTCTAAAGACCATAACAAATACATTTTTATTTTGTGTAAATATCGTTTCGTTTATAATGGCACAATCTGGAAATTATTTTCAAATTGTAAAGGCACAGAAACTTTAAGCACGACTTTTCCTCTGCCGCCACGTGATAGGAATTAGCGGAATTAGTTCATATTTTCAGGATGATTTTCAATGATTTGGTTGAAATGATTCTCTCGGTCACCCAAAAAAACGACTTTTAAGCCCGAGTTTCACGTCGGCAACCACTCTGTCGTCTCGGGGTGTCGTCTCCGTCTCTGTCTCCGTCTCAAGATGTGAACAAGGTGTACACGATATTAATTAACGAACAGTTCGGCTTCATTACGGTCGGTTCGAGACGCACACGACAAGGCTTTGCTCTTAAACTCGAAGACATCCGAGAGAGTTTGTAAGACAGCGCCGGTAAACTTAACCGTGATATCAAAAGAAAAGATGGATGAAGGTGGAACGTATTCTTGAGGGGGAGTTATGATGAAATATCATACTTTGAGGTGAGTAGGCTGCAGCGTAGTACACACAATGAACTATGGTGCTATATGATACCTGCAATTATCAGGATTGCCTAATCAGCCAGAAATTGGCAGAATGCGAGACGGGGAATTTCGTTTTGTTCACATTTCTTAGAAAGTTGGCTGCATGTGTTCAGAAATCAGGAGGTGAGGAATTTTTTTTTTTTTACCTTTTGGTTGAAAAGGTCAATTTTTATGAAAAATCTATTACCAATATTGTCTTAGATTCAAAATGAAGCCTGATTTTTAATTTCAGAAGTATAACACTTCTCTTTTGGATAAGTAAGTAGACCAATTATCAACAAAGATTCTACAAATTGAAAGGCTCAATTATTCCTACCTTAGGCGCTAAAAATTGCTGGCAAATATTAGTTGTTCATAATCAGCTGTTATCTGTCAGTGTCAGGTGACAGGCGCTTCAGTTAATTAGTCTAGCACAATATGGTCTGTTTCCAGGATTGCCGGCAAGAAAATGAGTTCACCGGAGATAAGTGAGCAAGAAACGGCTTTGGCAAGCGCGTGCAATAATGATATGAAAATTCTGCGGTAAACGAAGGAATCTGCCAACACAATGGAATTGTGAAAGGCAGGCACGTTGTTCTATAGTTATTACTTTATGAGATAAGACATAGTGTATTGTACAGTGTCAACCGACGCATCTAGCGATATTCCACGAAGCAAGGGACTAAAGAACCTCCTAATGAACTTAACGGCGTGCTGTACCTATTATAAAACGAAGTACGAGCCGTGTAGCTGGCTCATCCATGCGCGTCAAACTTGATGAACAATCCAGGCGTTCCATGCAATATTCCAGTCGGGACCATAATTAATAATCAAAAGATGTTCTAGGTAAAGTTTTCCTCGAGATCCTACATGAAAAAAATATACATCATTGAATATTATTTGCATAATTAGATGTTTAGATTAAGTTATTTTTAGGTTGTTCAGATAGAGTTTGTCGTGAGATTGGTATCGAATTATGCATGTTCGATCGCGCCACTTGATCAAGAGTTTCGATGGATATTATGGTGAACATGATTTGATAACATACTTCATTTTTCAAGAGGATACACGCACGATTTCAATAGCTAAATTAGACAAGTTTACGTGCGCTGCTCCATTTTGGAATGTAGTGTCATTATTGTTGACCGTGAACGAATGTCATAAAATAAATATGATAGGTTTTTTGACATCTCCCCGTTGGCAATCGATAATAATTATTCTCCGACCATATTATTATAAGTGATACTTATTTTCATTGCTAGATAGAAGAGCTGTTTTATAATTCACAATGTTTTTAAGTAGAAATATATTTATATTGGTGCGATGCTAGACGACACGCACGGGCCCGTTCGTTCGTCCTAGGTACACCATGAAACGTTTATCGCACCTTTAAGCTCTGCGCGGTCGACCTGGGGCATTGCACATTCATTACTCGGACAAGACGTATTAGGTTTCAATGGAAGTACACATCGACATAGGTGGACTCGGAGGTGAATGTCCACCGGTGATCGCGGAGGACTCGTCTTAATGTACTATCATGGTTGCATGGATAACGACATGCCCTCAATCCATAGTTTCATTGATTGCTCATTGTTTTCGTTGTGTAATTGATATGAGAATGATTGGCGGTGGTGTGTGTTTGTGGCTGTGAAATAAATACAAGGAAATGTAGTGAAATGGACAGATTTTTTTTTTTGTATATTCTAAGAGACAGCAAATTTAAGAAATTGTGGTTTAGCATTCAAGGTGATACTACCTTGGGGAAAAATTGATTGCAATAAGAAATGAGAACCAGCAAAAATACAAATACAGTTTTGAAAAAACGTAACTGCGGGAAGTCATCATGGATGGCTGACCATACGTTTGCATGGGTGCATGTTCGTGTATTATGGACTGTGGAGATGAAATAATTCTAGTCCTTTATTCGTGAAACAAGCTCACGCCAGTTCAACCCTACCCTGACTACGACACATACGCCAACCTTTCAGCAGTACTGACGAATAATTGCACACAATACATCAATTTAATTCGATCGTTAAGAAAAAACTCCCGCAGTTCCTAACGATCAGATGGTATATTCGAACGTAAACGGGACGAAATGTGTGTTAGCCATGCCATTTAACAAGGTGTCGTGCCGTGAAGGGTTTCGCGTCGTTTAGCCAAGTTTTACGACGGTTTAACGAGAAGGGACGTCGCTAATACGCAAGCCACAACAATGGAACACAAACTGAATATTAAGTTTGTCAGGCAGCACGCAGTTACCTACGCTCTGTCCGCGTGTCTCGAACGTTTTCTCGTAAACACGAGTTTGCTTTCTAAATTAGGAAATGAAGGTAGATTTTCGCAGCCACCCTTACGCTGGGAAGAATTCAAGTCAGCATCAAAATTAGGAAAGAAGGAAGATTTCCTGTGCGGTACGGAATACAGAGTGTTGAACATTTTGTAAAGCAATTGCGTCTCGTCCAATTAAATTATCGATCCGGCTGTGTTTTCTTTCATTCTTAAAATCGGCAAAAATTTGTGTCTGTTTCCGTGTATTTTGAGACAGAACGCAGGGTATGAACACAGTTATTGTAAGGTATCATTTGATCATAAATATTCCTGGCACACAATTCGATTTAAACCGACATCTGCTTGTCACAATGTCCTTAGACCCAAGGCTTGCAGTGACATACAAGCAGTTTGGCGAACAAGAGGGCGCCCTTGTTTAAACAAAGTTTCAGCAAGGATCTAGCGAGGATTTTATTCATAACAGTGATAGATTACCGAACTAAAATCTTTTTTTAATGACGCATTATTCCCATGATTTGCATATAAGTATTGTTGATGATTTAAACCCGTCTCAGACAAGATAGACGCCACATTTAGAGGGTGGTCACCCTTGTTGGCATAAAGGGTTGTCATAGGGTTCATTCCTAGTTGACAATGATAAACGATTTGCTCCCGCTGCCGGGTTACATCGTGTGGTCAGTAGTAATTTAATTTATACATTTATTCCCCCGTATGTAACTAGTCTAGTTGGCTGTAAATTAAATCACAGCCAGGTGAAAATTAATGGAGACATTCATAACTTCCTCTTTAAGTTATCGCACAATTGGGTGCGTGATAACAAAATGGATGCTATAATTTCTACTCGTAGGCCTGAAAGTTTTTTTTCTGTTATGTTTTTTATTTAGAACCTTTCATGACCTCATAAAATAATAGCCATTTCACACGAGTGGTCTGTGAATATTTTTCCCAATCTACTTTTGAAATCTTGAGCTGGAGTGTCCCCTTCCCATTGGCTAAGGGCGGGGGTGGCCCGGGGGGAAAACGAGGGGGAAAGATTTGCCTTGGTGGTTTATGCTTAAGTGAATTCGCGTGGTTTTCTGTATTAGCGTGATTGCAGGATCTTTAGCTAACGATAGGTTTAAAGGTATAACATCGCAGCAGAGTCTTTTACCAAAAGCCGAATTTCAGACTTTTAACCGCTGAACAAGCTCTATTCGCCCCTTGGCTAGCTAAGCGCACGAGGCAGATTTACTATAGAGCCTTGGTGAATAACGAATCCAGCTTCAATTTTGATATGTAGCCTCGGCCGCCTCGTCATGTTTTAATACCCAACGCCACGCAAAGAGTGAGCAAGCCCGCGTGGACGAAACCAACCGCTTCGATCGCGTGGTGCATGGGCCCTTGTGAATTTATCGCTACCCGCAAAAATATTAATTGACATTTGATGTTTTTTTTTTTCGCTCGTTTTTTGTGAGCTGCGGCATGATGGCGTTGCAAACAACATACACACAAAACGACGGACGATGCTCACAAGAGTCGGTAATTGTATTTAAAACATGAATCTCTATGTGGCATCAGCGTGCGCCATTAATATTAGTTACGTTTCGAGTGTTTTCAAATTAGCTATCCAAAAAAATTGTCTTCAAAAAACGAGGCGCATATTCGGCGTTGCCGCGGTGACATTTTCACTCGAAAAATGAATGGCTTTTTTTGGAGAAATAAATCAACCGGGAAATCGAACGACGCAAAAATGTACCGAGTGATATTTTTCCGAATCATCGTCAGGACATGATTCAGATGAGATCTAATTTGCCAAGTGGTCTGCCATTTATGACGGCCATTTTTTTTTACTCTCTACCGGTAAACCACTCGGCAGTGGTCATCATTGCGAAATTGTAATTCTCTTTTTGAAAATTGAATACGGACAGGGAGGGAATTGTGACAGTTATAAATCATGTGCCTCGTTACCTTATATAATACCTACCTGTTTAGTATTACCTTATTATGCACTGACCAAAGCTTGGCTTGCAGTTGAGTGGAGGCTTATGCCCTTGCATGCGTCCCCATGCGTGCGCTGGCCTAGCACACGTGATTCCATCACGTTCGTGTGTGTGGGTCCAGGTAGAGTTGTGTGAGTGCGCGCACACGCTTTGCGTGATTGCATACCTCGCCAGGGGGGTTGTTTCATAGACACTCCCACTCCCACCTGTATTCCTGAAGAATGAAGAAGAATTTTTGATTAATTAAGTATACCATATTCTGTAATAAAATATTTGTTGAACAGGTGTATGGCTGGATGTATATATTTTATGAAACGTTGGCGGTAATAAAAAAATGTTTAATGAGGCTAAAATTGAAACTGACGTTGGTGTGTTGATGTTATTGATTGACATAAAAATTTACTTCGTGCTGACAGATGCTGAAATTTTGGAAAATATTTTCTGGTTTTACGAGATGATAGTGCACTATCAATTCCTTTTGAAACTCTATGAATTATTTCATCATTAACATATGAAATACTGAATAATGGATCGTAAAGCCAATAGAAACGGTTAGATCATAGCAGCCAACACATTTTACGATCAAAGCCTTTAAATGTATGCTCCGTATCTACTCAAGCTCCCGAGTTACAAATTAATGTTGTCTTGAACTCGTTATGTAACATTTTAATCGGTTGACACAGAGCTATTGGGAAAAAGGCGCGTGAAATATACTCAAAGCTGCCAATTGACAGCTCAAACACAATCTGAATCCCCACTCAGAAAAACAGTTTGACTTGAAAATAAAAAATAAAAAACACAACTTCACATGCATGGCACACGAGATACTGTGAATATGTATTTTTTTTAAATTTCATTCGAATCGTAAAATCCTCATGATATACTATACGCAATCGCTGCTTGTTAGCAGAAACCGTTTGTTACGTGACTGAATGTTACGTCACGGGCTAACCACGAAGTGCACTTAAGTGTATGCAATCTGCACCCGACAGTGCATCGTGCGCCATGCTAGGCATCCGCGTCGACGTCAGGTCGAGGCGCCCCGACGCCTTTGCACGAGGCGTCGCGACGTTCAGGCACAGACACCGGGCTCAAGCTCTTCAAGTTTTCGATAGACTCCGATTCAGCGATATTCTTGGGGGGGGGATTTTAGTGCGGTGATTATCCTCCCAGTTGGCGCTGTAGCCGTTCGCACTGAACTTTCCCCGGGAAATTTAAACAGTATGCTAATTTGTCTGCCGATGCAAATCAACGCGATCAAATTGTTTTTCGTTGAAAGTGAACGAGCTAACGTCTTCAGAATATATTTGTGTACCAACTTTATACTTATAGGTTAGGTTTGATAAACAATTGTCCAACACACTGCAACGTCAAACATCAAAGTGCCGTTAAATCCATTTGAATTTTCCTGCACCTATCCTGAATTTTTAATATTTGCGATTCCACAAAACCAAGTTTTGTTTGAAGAAATAAACTGAATATCATATAACCCCACTACAAGAGTTTGTTCTCACTGTAAGTGCCCTAGCTTGTGACCTAGCTTATCAGTCACGCCTTCTATATAAATGAATTTGAATTCCTCTGTGAGTTAGGTTTATGGCGGTTGGCTTCATTTTAGGTATCCGAACTTGAATTTCGGCGAGGACAAGCGATGTTGAATGCAAATGAAGCGAATTAGAGAGTGAAATATGAGCCCCGTTATTTGGATATACATTGTAAACCGATTTGATAACAATACACTAATACACACAGTGCTCGGCATCGCGAGTTGGTTCCTGCACGCGGCTCTAGGGGCGCTGGCATCGGGGCGCCGTGACGTCTGAGCATGCAGGGCGACGCCGACGATCTCACGAAGACAGATAACGATATTATACGATATTGTTTGCGAACGCTCACGCACAAGGGACGCCGCCGGAGATCGGGAGTTACAGAAGGCACTTTCAGCAGGCTGTTTTCAGGAGGATTTCAGGATTTCACGACAGATCTTGCTGAGGATTGCTGATGGTTGAAAGTGGTTGAAAGGAGAATCAAGCAATTATTAAAGTTTTGTACTCATTATCTTAATTTCTTGAAGAGGGAAGAAGATATTTAAAAATTTACACGAATATTGAAGAGCGGTACTTTCTAGGGTCAGTTTTACAATGATCACTTACACATAATCAACCAGAGGTCAAGAATTATGTTCAAAATGGAAGTATCTGATTGGCTGTGACCATGGAGATGAGCCCTTAACTGTCAGTAATCTTTTAACCACACTTTATTAAACTGGTCCTGAAGAGGAACCTGTATACCACAAAATCTACAAACAATTTCTTTACTTTGTCTTTCACACAGACCTTATTATCAGATTCAGCACCTAATTCACACTTCACAGTAAACCGTCAAGTTAGTTACCATGGATTTCTTTGTCCCAATCATGAATAACCTCTTAGCTTCAGAGCAGACACCGAAGCATCTTTGAGGGCCGCTGAACTGTTCACATGTAATTATTCGATACAGATGATATGTTAGCAGTGATTTCTTTGCTCTGCCTTCGATTTTAACTGGCCCACATTGACAGCGCACCTCAAAAGTCTTAGCACTTGCAGCATTGAAATCAGCACCTAGTACACCAAGAAAACTTGCATGCGAGCGCATAATTGTCGTATGGTACCCACACGCTCTGTAGTCTGTACCAACAGCGAAAAGTGCATACAAAATATTGTAATGCAATAAATGGGGGCTTGTTACCGTATCGGTCAACCAATCGGCATTACCAAAATGATTGGGGAGGCATGAAGGGAAATTTCTCTGGAAACGATTTTATATGTCATAATTATGGGTGGTCGGTTTCAGCTGTAAACAGTGTTACGTGACATTCACGTGTGCACGAGGGTCGAACTCGGTTCGAACGGGCAAACAAACACTTAAGAGCAAGGTGAATTAGGGTTAGGTAAATTATTAAGCGATTCAATTACCATAATGGATCGTTACTTGTAATTCAAATAAAAAGTACACACCCCGCACACGTCGCCATGCAGAAAACGGTTAATATGTTGTGAGATGCAATTGTCGTAATGTGTGCACGCGGTAGTGAATTGTGAAATATGCCATAACTTTTATTTTCTCTGGAAACGTGGAAAAATTACAAACATCAGAACGCACTTTCGCGGTCGCAGCACGCGTCTACCCCATGGGGGTTTGTTTGGACGCAGCCCGCAACAAACTGCATTAGTGTAATATCAATCTTGGCCCCCGCGAGTATGAGACGACTTCACTGTCTCACTAACTTTTAGAAACTTTAATTCTACCAGAGAACAAACATTTACAAATGGGTGTTCATTTGTTTTAACTTTATAACTTGGGAAAAAAGTGCGTGTACCAATTACGGATTTCGTATGCGCACCACTTCACCTGCATGTTTGACAATAACAAATATCATTACTTACCTTTAAATAGACCGTACATAACCGCATGGGCCGTTATTTCTTTCTATGTGAGATATCAAAATTAGTGAAAGAGGAAGGAAGTGCGGCTCTATGAATTGATGGCCATTTTGAAATAATAGCTTTTGAGAGAGTGGGTACAGCCCCATTTCCTGTGGCTCCTGGGGAGCATCCTCAAGTGTACCGTTTTATCCTCGCATATAACAAAGCGGGTGATGTGTAATAAAGGTAACCATGTATTTTAACTGACAAGTGTCAATCAAAAAAGAGAGTTGTGCTCTTGTTGGGATGGTTTTTTTCCATTTACTTGAATATTAAACTTGCTATCCATTACTGATTTGTGTCAGGTATTTGTACGAACAAGTACATATCCAGCTGTTGATTAAGCACAAACATAAAACAATTATTCGTTGACTGTACAGAGGGTATTATTGACACTAACAAACTATACGCTCGTTAACATTTTGTTAAACAACGTCATTAGCATATTTCCCGTTAGTTCCGTTGCATATCACTGATTGATCTGGCATTGATTGAACATGAATCGTCGAAATATCAATATAATTAATTACATAGCTAACATAAAAACACTGTTTGCCTATTAGATATATGTTATTTTAATGCAGTCTATACATTCTACCCCAGCTTTTCGATACCGAAAATGAATTAACATGATCATCTTTCCTATGAAATTTCATCTACCGATATTTTCACTTCTGGCTGTTTATTTTTTGCCCTCGACTCTAAGGGAGACCTACGCTGATGACCTGGGAACCCCCTGCTGACATTGCGCCTAAAACTCTTTTCAATACAACGAGATTTCTGTCGACTCCTCATCTAGTCAATTTCCGATATACGCTGTTCGTTAAATTATTTCATACAATGGAGCTAGCATCCTATTGTCTAAGGTATCTGTATTGATTGACAAGCTTAATGAATTCAGTGGCTGCCTTTTAAGTTTGCAGTTCGGTTATGTTTTGGGTTGGGGCGCTATCGCGTCCACAGAACTGCCGATAAAACAAGAAATTAAGAAAATTACCACTCCTTACAAAATGTTTTAGTCATTTGCCTGTGATTGCTAGGCACAAATGAGGTCATTACATTTTCGGACAAGTTTTACAATTATCATAAGTTTTGATTTAGTTAAAATATAACCAAAAACGTAGCCATGGCTTGGTCGTATCCCATGGTTTGGTTGTAGCATCGACGGTCTCCGCAGGAAAGCGAATGTGCCTTCAGCTGGCTGCTATCACCCATCGCGTTCCAACCACGACGCAGGGTCACTCGAAAAGGTGTTGTCGATCTAACAATACATTCTGACACCTCTTTTGTTTCGTCACTATTGTCTGATAGAATCGACAGATTAAAATCACTTATAACTTAGAGCTATTGGCATCAACCCCGCTGAGTAGCCTTAATTAAGAATTTTGGGCGCCCAGCTACCAATAATAACCATAATAGTCGGTACCTACCTGGGCCCGAAGCCGAAACCACGTGAGATCTCCCAATTTCGGGGTGTGAAGACTAAAAGCGTTTTCATTCTGTCGGCTAAGAGTTCAGCTGGAGTAAAGGTGCAGCCAAATATTAGCAATTATTTTAGTAGCTCTATAATTTTAAACCTTGTGGTTTCTTTGGTAAAGTGCATTTCTATTTTGAGAGGGTTGAGTTGGGCTTCAAATTCTGTCAAACTGATCCTTGATAATGGCATGTGACAGCTACACGAGATCAAACGAATTATATATACGTACTTGCCATCACGCGTTTTATAATAAATCACGCGTGTGACCGAGGTAAATACCTTTGTGCCACCAGAAAATGATCGATTAACTCAAATGTATTACGACTTATATATTGGTGATGAACCGCTCGGTATTTTAAGACGCCGCCAGATGGCAATGCAATAGGCCTACAACTAAATGCTTGCCACTCGCCTGAATTTCTGTTCAATTGTTGTGCCATGACAGTTAAACATATTATGCACAGTGTTTGTGTTAGTCATGCAAAACGGTGTTTATGATTATGATTAACTGGCTATCATGTACATTTATGGAGTTATTTAAATGTGGTTAATAAAACTTAATCATAGATTGACAGAAGCTGTGATCGGCTTAGAGTTGGTTTTATTTTCGATCCTCGTGAAGGATGATTCCACAATGACAATCGTTTAATGAAAACTAATGGCTAGGCATTATTTGCGCGTTCGTATAATATGCAAAATCGGCATTAACAATCACAGCCTCGTGTTATGTACTGCATTTTGAATGTCCCCCTCCCCCCTAGGTCCTGATCACCAGTTTATACCACAAAGGTGCGGCGAAATACTGTAAATCGGCAGCATATCATCTTGGTGGGTTCATATAGAAAGTATTTGGTACTAATTTAGGATTTGACATGAAAATGTGAAGATGTCCAGCTTAGGAGTTGACAGTTGGATGGCAGGTCTGAAGAGAAGTATTTTCCACTGTGCGTGCATCAGCAAGGATTTGGCAGGGCAACAATGACCTCCTTGACGCCAGGGAGAGTTCGACATGTCTGGAAGCCTCTCCAGCCATCGCTAATTATGTCCTTTTCGAATGTCCTCAGTTAATCTACAAGAAAAACACTTATTTTTTTAGAATTTACGGATACCTGTAAAAGCCCTGCTTCGGAGATTGACGGTCAAGAATGTGCGCGTTCTGTCGCCGTTAATTGTGGTCAGTCGCTGTGACATGGGCCTCAAACGGCTGAGAAAACATTTTCTTCTGCCGAGCCCTTCGAGAGGGTGGGTATTATTTTAAGAGAACAAAATAAAACTGCTCATCAAAACCAAGCATTTTGCTGTAGAACTGAACGAGAATATTTCATAAGCATGCAGGCTTCGCAGGGCACCGAACAGATGCATGCACCTTTATGGCATTAAATAATGCACGTGATTTGATGCCGAGGCAGATTAACCATAGCTGGGATCATCAGGGTGAAGATTATTTTTCAATAAATTTAAGATAAGTTTTGACATGGCCTTTGTTGTACCCGACCAATATATATCTAACCATTATTCAGATCTAGTATTTCATTGAATTGAAGGAGTTATATATATACCTATACACGTTTTTTTTCACATTTCCTTTTCTGCTCTTCGACGAAAGGAGCTCGAAACTCTTGGTAGATGTTTTTCTCGGTTTGAAGGAGCGACTTCCTTCGCGCAGAACAGCGCAGAGCACACGCGTGATTGACAAACGCGATGCTCGAGATGCAGCATCCGAGATTGCATGAATGTGCCGTGGAAATCTGCGTGACTGCACACGGCCATCCAATGGCATACGTGCAATTGACAGAAGAAAAGGAGTTCAGGACCGTGATGGCATAGGAGACGGAGGAGGAAGGCTCGAGCCCTCCTGTTGACATTTTTATATTGCAGGGGTATCGAAACAAAATATCAACTTGGTGACATTCGAGGGTGCGTGCATGGAATTCTCCTTTTTAGGGAGAGGGCTTCCTCAAGGCAAAAAAAAATCATACAAGAACGTATTCCTAGTGTTATTATGTGCATGCAAGATTTTTACTCTCTTAGGCTGCGCTTATGAAATTTTAATGGTAAATCATATCCGTAGCAAGAACATAACATGTTCTTTCCAAACGTTGTTATAGAAGCATACACATATACTTAAAATTTAAGAAATTCTTTCTTCTGGTACCAGCTGAAGTAATTTTTATGCAACGCTATACGAAAGACAATGGTAACACCATACATATAACCGATCTAGTAACAGTAATATTTCATATTATATATTTAATCGAATAGTATTATACACTTTTTTTTGTGTTATACGCGCGATTCCCACAATTCTCGGTAAAAAATTCCGCCCATCTCGTTCGCCTTTTGACAGCCCTGGGTAACAATATCAGGCTCTTATTCTCGCCATAAAGAATTTCAACAAGCCAGCCAGCAAGCCTCAAGATTCAGTGAAGAATAGTTGGCAAGATAACGTTGGTATTAGATATTTCTTTTCGTCCATCTCCTTCAGCCCCCGTGGCATGGCAGGCATCTTATCAACACATCAGATCGAAGGTAGACTAAGAGCTGGCCTAAGCAGCAAGCTGCAGCAACGCTCATTGAAGATGGTAGTTTCCTTACCACGATCGAAACCTCGAGATTATGCGATACGATTGAAAACTAAGTAGACCCGTGTAGACCTCTAATACCACACTATTCTCTGAACACCCGTTATTTAGGGCGAAATGGATAAAAGAAAATCGGCGAGCAAATTTCGAACGTAAATGTGGAAGCATTATCACACAGGCGTAAGTGCCAATTTGTAAGCACTTTTATGTGCTTTATGGTTAGAGCAAAAAAATATATCTTAATTTACGTACAGAATTGCAGGATGCACTTTTTTCTTACATAAATTTGTTGCATGCAAGTATACGCTGTATGCAGACCGAATTCGTTTTTGCCATGATGAAATATACACACTTTAGAGTATCCGACATGAAACTCACTGCAGAGCACGTGCAGAGTCTTAGATTTATAACAATTTATGCAAAAGATATGAAAGCCCTCTTAGGGCCAAACGTAACATCCAGGCCCATTTCAGCACGTGTATCATATTCATACGTCATTACATTTTCAAGTACCTGCTTTTCTTCCTACCTTAAAAACAATTCCCTTTGTAACTCCATTCAGGACATACCACCGTTTATATCGTTTTCTCATGGTTATAGACTGCATATTCAAGAATTGGAATTGTCGTCTGCTTTTGCCATACTATAACAATTCCAAAACTCATTCAGCACGCAATGTAGTTGTTCCCACAAACAACTAACAAGTACCATAATATATCAAAACGTCCAATTCTCGTGCACCAAAGAAACCATGTTTTTCTCTAACTTCAGCGATGCAGAAAGAAGGATTGCCGTGTAGTGTCTCGAGCCAAAGGTTGACATCGAATCTGCGCCCCTCAATGTTGCTTACCGCAGCTGCATGCACGGGCGCAGGTCTGCTCCTCTTGTGATAACATCAGCTACATAGGTACACAAGGAGAAGCAGTAGTAGGTACCATCTCAAGATTCCCCATAATACGCTGCCTGTGGGGCTTCCTTGGCAAGGTTTTGATAATTGAAGGAGATACCGATGATTCCTTTGCTAGCGGTGGTTCGAATAGCATCTTGTGGTAGAGAACGCCCAATCCATTATGATACGTATTTCTATAAGCGTTTTATAAGGGGACTCCTGGCGAAAAACGGTGTGAAACTGTTACCGCAAAAAGCTTCGGCAATTTTTCGCGTGCGGTAATAGCAACTGAATAAAATTGATTTGCTGTTTGGTTGGCTAAAGTATGGTACTGTTCTCTGACCAAAATCAACCAGTGTTTTTGTTTTGTAGATATGCTCGCCAGTCCGCATCCTTTCTTGGTTTCTATATAAATGACTTAGAAAAAGAAGCTCTATTCGCAGATGAGATACCATTTGCAAAAGAAAGATCATAAGTAAACAGCAACAATTTTATTTTTATACAGCTTCGTTCTTGTGATGTTTAACTTGAATTTAAGGAAGTTTCGTAAACGTTTCCATACACACTCGCTGCCTTTTTTCTGCTTTCTTGCCTGTAAACCACATTATTCATCTGAGCGACATCCTCACAAAACGTTCAATGGCACGGAACCAACGCCACACAGATCCATACACTCTCGATTGTCCGGTTACCTGAAATGGTAAACCTCTGCGGTACTAGGACACAATGACATTTAGGACATCTCATAATATCGAAGGGCGGGATCCAGGGGGTTGGTCTGAGGTAAGTAGGAAGGAGGGCGCCGATATCCTTGGCACAAGGACAGTTCAGGATAGCGCTTTGTGTGTCCCTTTATCCCTCAAGGGCGCGCAGGGTTACCACCCGGTGTGGTACGTGGATCGTACTAACCGTCTTCTACTTATAGGCTAGAGCTCCTCCGTGGAGATCACGGAATTCCATCCGAGTGAAATTGTATATCTCAGTGATTTGGAATCGCTCGCTCACAAAGGACTAACGTTAATGTTTAAACTTGATTATTAAGTCTTCGATTACTGCTGCTCCTTTGTCTATGTGTCATCGAAATAAATGCACCCATTCACTAGCGAAGAAAGTCGTGATCGACTATCACCCAGGTGGACCGAGTCCTTTTATTCTGTCGGCAGATGCAGGGAATCAGGAGGCGAATTAAATGTTTGTCTTGCTCGTCCTGCAGATATTGCAATGACGTCGAAATGGCAGTTGAAGGTAATTGGCTAATTGGCTTTGGCTAATAAAGCAGATCCTTGGATGTGGAAAAAATTAATGCTTGCAGCTATAATAAATGTTTTTTGAGATTAGAAAAATATTTTATAGGTTTCTTTCGTTTTCTTTCTTCATGACGTCTTCATTGCCGCGTCTTTGTCTTGTTACACAAATGCGTACAAAGTCTTCCTTGCCGACACCGGTTTCGATTGCCAAGATTCCAGACGCGTTATGACGTGCACATGATTTAAATTGATAATTTAAACTAATTGCTCCTAAACACGTAATAAAATCATCTTCATTCGAATGGGATTCTACGTGTAAACCTGTGACTGAATTATTTATTATTCTACTTCGTTTGACCACCTGGGGATTTCAACGGTGGCATAAGAAGGCATCTTCAGGACAGAAGCTGCGGACTTGTCCAATGAAAGAAAAGAATTGTAATTCCTGAGACAATGACTGTGATGATGGGATCTGCCTTTGCGCCATCGGCCATCGGAACGCAACAAGGACGGGATGGAAATAATAAATAATGATGATTTTATTTTGTAGTGATGCTACTTCTGTATGGCAAGCAACCAAATGTTTCTGCTGAACTCATCTTCGAGTTGGCTGCAGTCATTGCCGTCGTCATGTCGAAATATTTTCCATTCTGCATGGTGCATCAGATTAAATTAATGTGATTTATTTCGCAGAGTCCAACTTCTACATGCCACCACACTAGGTAGAAGAAAATTCATCAAATTTAAATTTACATGTAGAAAAAAAAAACTTTTACATTAATTTAATTCAGCCTTTCGTTTTGCTTTGACAACTTTTGAATGGGGAAAAAATGTTGTCGGTGAACTTTAATAACAATTTATATGAAGAATAACTTCGCTGCACGGAGATGACAAGACCTGTACGCAAGGCAAAAACGTCTCCTCTTAAAATCCTCATGTGCGTGATGATACTTATCTCAGATTCACCCATCCGAGCGTCATAATATCTCACAAAAAAAAAACATGTTTATGAAATTTACAATTAAAATATTTAACTTTTATAAGCGCTCTCAAAAGCATTTGTGTTTTTGCGCCTTGCACTCGTGATAAAAAATGCACACAACCAACAACACGCTGATATTATTGCCAGATTGTGCGGCACATGCTCTGTCATGTGACAGAGCATGTGCTGCGGGTTCCATGTCCTTATGTCACCCACACCCCCAGCCCGGCCCCAGCCCCGGGGTCATATCAGGGACACAAACAACTGTGCTTTTCAGCGAGCACAAAGGGCCCCTACACGGCAACCCAACCCACACGGTACAGAGAAGAATAGTGCACCAAATTGCCCAGGCCATTCGCATGTCGTGCCAACGGTGTGGTGGCGAATTACCAAACCGACCGACCCGACGAGCACAATATGCATTGCCGGTTACTCCACCGAGTTCAGTTCACCTACACACACAAAATCGTTAATGAGACGGAATTATTCATTTTGATGAAGTACTTGTGTCATTCAGTCAAAATCCGCTTTATTAATTAGGGTGACATTGACGCAATCTGTGTGGCGTACCAGTCTCGCAAGTATTTCGCGAGGTGGGAAGGTCGTTTCGGGTCGCGTCCGACTGTAGGGACGACGATTTGCTCGCTCTATTGCGCATTTAACTCCTTTCTCTCCTCCGACATCTTAGAGCGTCCGTTACACGAGATGGGACGTGCGTTTTCAGGCTACTAGAAAATGTGATTGACTCGCGATATGGAATTATTTCTAAATTGACAGGAATTCAGCAACTGTACTTTTGCCTTCCTCCCGCACACAATACTGATAACCTGTCCAGCGATCGGCTCGTGGAGAAGATCTCTGTCTACCTGTCTCGAGACGTACTCAAATTGATTCGACCACTTCCGCCATAATCGGACAGACGATCTCGTCTTTCGAGGAATCGACGTCTCTCAATAAGTGGGCATCGTTTTATTTCGAACGCAGACGCATGCCGCGACGACTGCGTTGAGAGGTTGGCGCGCATATTTGCAGATTTTCGGGGCGACAATTGGCGGCCGCCATTCATTCCACTCGCGCCACCGAAATAGGAAATTGTGCAGGGAAATGTGAATCAGCGTAGCCGACAATAGCCTGGCGTGTAGTCGACGATGCGGACAAAATTCCTCCAATCAAAGTGAAGAGACAAAAACAGCCTCCGTGGACCCGTGGGCAGCAACGTTTTTTTAATTAAAAATCAATTAACTCAAAATTTATTCAAATTGACGTGAATATCGTTCGTTTTTTTTTTATGAAACTAGGCCCACATGATCAATCGATCATGTATATTTAACTCAATTTTCCAATCTTGCTCCGAATTATGTTTTTTTTTTTGTTTTTTTTTGCTTTTGCTTTCAAATACTTTAAACCACATGGCGACTTTACAAAGCTATTATCACAACAAGTATGTTGCAACAGGCCAATAATAGAATGCCACAGTCACAGCCAATCCCAATCCAAGCCAGCCTCCAATCCACGTTTAGCAATACAAGTTGGTAGGTAATAGCTCATTGCATGATAATACACATATGTCCGTGATTACATCTCCTACTCGAGGAGCTTGTACTCCCAGGATGTTCGTCAGGAGGAACATCGCCGGGCAACGTGGAACTGACACGCTCAGCTGATCACTCGAGATGATTATTGTACACGGATGATTTATTATCTGCGTCAATAATATATATATATATATATATAAGAATCACGGGCAATTGTGATTGATAGCATGTGAGGCTGTATGATCTGCTTAGTCCGTTGCACGGTGTGTACGCAATGTGTGTGGGCGCAATGATGTCTCACGATTACCAGCTTCTTGTAAGCACAGCGCGGAGGGCACAAGTCATGAAATGTTGTAATGGAACGTAATATCTATTGAAGGTATAGGTATTACGAAGCACCGTGTTGGCTTGAGCCCTCCATATATATATTTCCAAGTAATTCAAAGTCTGAGAAGAGTTTGACGGAAGAAAGCATTTCAGTGCTGCTGACCTGCCATCTCACGGATTAATCGTTTAATCACAGGCTTAGTGCTTAACATAAAGTATTTATTATATAAGTGCAATTGATGAGATGGAATTGGTATTGTGCCGGTATCATTTCAATTTTGTAAAAATTGAATGCACTTACAGTATGAAATAACTAATTTCAGATACTTTTTGCAGACACCATTTATGCCGTTTGCTATTATCGCTACTTTAAAAGGGCAATCTAGTCGACAAGGGATTGCCACTTGCACATTTTTCCGCCACACTTCTATTAAATCTAACCTCACTTCGATGCCGCTAATGCGATTGTTCGGTAACTCAAAAGCTATCATCCGCAGGAGACATTTCATTCCCCACTCGGCACCTCGACTCGGAAAGCATGTGCCAAGCACTAAAAGTGCACTATAAATATGAAAGAATTATTCACTTGCATGTATATGAGAAAAAACGTAAATAGGATTTTTAAAACTATACAATAGCAGTAACAAAAATAACGTCAAGTGTCGAGTGGCACCGACCGAATCGTGACAAAGCCCAACAAATCAGCTAGAACTTGCGACTGATAATAATCGACTTTAAGTAATGTCGCGAAAATATTTAATTAGTGCACAAAGAGTCCAGGAAAAGCTCGGGAAACAGGCCTTTTCTAGCATGTGTTACGGTGGCACGAATGATTTAAATTCATCAGCCATCTTGAATGTGTTCTTGTCCGCCACAGGACAGGAAGAATGGACATGGTGGTTGGTGGTATTTCTCCACCCCTATTCGAGCACTAGTGAGCGTTTGGCTACACCCCACCAACGCACTGCAGTCGCTAAGTCAAAAATAATTACAGTTATTAGGTCAAAATAACAATGTCCTAATATGTTTTTAATAAAATCATTTCCCTTCGCCGCGGTACAGTTTATACGGGGTGGAAAAACGGGGCGTTTTGGTGCGGGCATATTTTCGGATACAAGCTTAAATTAGCTACAGTGTTTACCGGTCGAGAAACGCATTCAAATCTGAAATGAATTTTGACGAGGAATTAAGTTCTTTTTGTCATGGAATAAAGCGATCTTGCCAAAATAGGCATGGCGCGGCGATTTGAGTAAGTAGTTTCAAATTGCGGCTGGTAAAAAGCGAGCGTGGTTATAGTGCAACGATCCTTTATGTGCCCGCAAACTGCAGGCATCATGAAGGTAGTTCTCGGAATAAATTGCTCGCCTCCATGCATGTTTCATAATTTCACACGTGATGGCAAATATTTTTTATTCAACACCGCTTCTAAGTAATTAAATTGTCGTTAAAAATTGTTTTATACCCAGGTTTTGCATTAGTGGCAACACTTCTTTCTTTCAGGGTTATTAAATCAAAAAAAAATATATAATTCGTTTAATTTAATATGTGAAGTTGCGACGATCATGCTATTTTTATTACAACGCGACTTATTCGCGAGTGAAAGGTGTGATATTAGCGTTATGATTGAGTTATTTTCCATGTGATACGTTTAATTCAAGTCAAATACTCTGTTCAGTGAGAGCGCCACAGGTCGTTTCAGTGTGACAGGCGACCCAACTTTCAGTTTTAAAAACACTACAATTAATCTCCGCTGATGTCCGCTAGTTTCATCTAAAGCTTTGTTCGTGCCAAAATATCTTGTTTTTCGACCTATTATAAGAATTTGTGTACCATATATAACAATTTTGGGAATAATTTTCCACATAATAAGTATTTTGGAATCGCAACACTGAAATCATAACTGAAATGTTCATACATGAGTTGGTAGCAATGATAGGGGGGGCAGTCCTGGTGTAGACTGTAATAATGGGGTGCAAAATGACTGCATGACCTCGAACGCTAGCTACGAATTTGTGAACAGTGTACAGACAAGAGAGTGTAGGGCTATCATTAGATTTTATAACAGGAAAAGGGTGTATTTCAAGTAAGGATATAGTTTAGGCAAAGTATTGCCCTTACCAAAAACAAGCATGCCATTTCCGAGCGGGGAGCCGAGTCCGAAGCAAGTGATTTCTGGGGCGGGACTGCCATTGGGCCATTCATCACACCACTTTGACGTCACCACCGATCTAGGCAAGGATCGCGTGCTGCATGAGCTAGACACCAGCAACTAGCCACTGGCTGCAGATTCTGTCAATAAAATAGGAAAAAAACTAGCTGATAGAAAAACTTTTACAGATTCTGATGGCTTTGGACATTGGAGCTATCGTAAAGTTGAAAATCAAAACACTATTAACCTAGATTTCTACATTTTTTAAAGAGATTGTCATGCATTTTGTACCAAATCTCGCGTGACATTTTAGAAGCTGGGTATTATATCTATTTAATATTGGACGCTGAATTTATAGATATGACTCTCACCTCGAAATCCAATAACTTATACCTACCAGCTGATCGAAAACCTAAGAATAGAATATGCAACACCAGCATCTTTTTGACCGAAATGAAATTTAAAAGTATAGACATTCGTAAAAGACCAGAAACACAAAACCTTTAGCCAACCCAGCTGAACACTATTGTGTGAAAATTGAATAATTCCCTCATAAACTAAGCCCCGGTAACGCCTTCCCCGCTCTACGGCATCACAGTCACATTTTGGCTCGAGATTAGGGTGGACGTCACATCGTGTCGTATCTGATTGAGACTGTTGAGCCCTTCAAAATCTCTTGGCGAGTCACGCTGCTAGTGCGATAATGCTACCCGCATGTGTCGGCAATGCGTGGCGATGCTGGCCGGACCAATCAACCCTTGTAAACAACACCCAGGGCCCGACACCCCGACCCAAGTCTCCGAGCAAGTCATCTCGAAATTGGACGAGTTACATTTCCGACACTTTGGGGTGTTACCCTCATAAGGACGGCCAAGCCGAAGTCCGGGTGGCTAATCAAATTGGAGGCTAGTCCTCTGTCAAAATACGAATAAAGATTTTTTAACTGCGCGTGAGTTATGAAATGACACAGAACACTGGAAACTATTTATGTGGTACAAAATAAAATACTACAAACTTTTTTTCATGCTTGTGGGTCAAATAATAATACAAAAAAAAAATACATCTCCAGATCAATGACATGTTTACAGAAGTTGCCTTTGGCCTATTATTATCTTAATTACCAACGAAATTCAGTCCAAGGTCCGTGACATCGGAAGATACTTTAGTAGGTACCACGTTTGTCATGTAGTCTTCTTTCTAATCGACCAGAGATGCTTGCTGGCCGTCGATGCTTCTCTCGATCAAGATCACGATCATCGAGTTGACGAGCTGGTCGCTCCTTTGACGACCAGACACAACGTTTAATTGTCTAATTAAAGGTTGCCAACATTCAAACTTGTCAGGGCCCATCAATGAACGTGACCAATGAGCGTGTGCACAATTCAACCGATGTCGCTTCGAGAGAGGCTGTTTGGTCGGTTACTCGGAGGCCCCCAAGTTTGGAGTGAACTGCCAGGAAATTCTTGGTGAAATACACTGGTCAAAATAATGGGAAAATAATCCTCACATATGTGCACTTTAATTTCTAGATTTTCATTCTTTTAATCTACGTTCGTGGATCGATAGATGTAAAGGAATGAACCACCGTCCTGTGTTGTTCCTGAATACAGCTTGCATTAAATAAGGGCGTAAAAATGCGTTCAGCATTCTTCGTGAGTTATGAGAATTTACCTGCATAATAATTAAGCTAAAAGAACAATGCGGAAATGAAATTAACCGAGTAGATTTGGACCTGTATAATTACTTACAGTACTTCATAATTAGGTGTACTACGACTTTTATGTACCGAAATGTCTTCTTCTTAATTGCATCCGAGGAGATCTTCACTGTTGCTGGCGACGCCTTTAGGTGAACGCATTAGGAACGCATTTACGGCGAAGTTGCACCAGTTCACGCAAACATTTCAACTTCGATATTTTGACACAGTTTATCGAGATTTAATATATGGTAATTATATTAATGATTTTCTGGTATTAGAGCCGTTCACTTCTCTGCATTGCGAATTAATTAATTGTTATGCATATAAATTCATATAAGTTTAACAGGAATAAATATTTACCTGTACCGCCCGAAATGCAGTTGATAAAAAGCCAAAAATCAGGTCAGTAGGAAATAAAATCTCATCGCTCTATAATACCAAGGAAGCTACAACTGCATTGCAGTAATTATCTCTGTGTTTCATTAAATTATAATTAGTTTTGTTAGTGCTCGGTGGCTTAAGGATATTAAAATCACGTCTTTACCCTACATTCTTGGTAATGCAATATTGACAGCTCGTATTTACGCATTTCATTTGCTTATATATGCAAAAATAGCAAAAGAATCGAATGTAAAGTCAAAATAATAGGACGACGGCTTTTAGGAGCCCTGAACTACCATCGATTTTCTAAATCGAACAAACTTTGTTACGTCCGTGGAACCAAACAAGCATGAAAACCAAAAAGTTTCTAATTTCGTACACCCATTGCCGTGGTCCTATCCCATATTATATATCTCGTGTTCACTGGAGCTCGAAAATTAATATGACTTAGTACACGTTAGTTAATCCTGTTCCATATTTTGGCCAGCCTTGGCTTATCTTTGAAGCCACTTCTTCAATGAAGAGCTTAGCTAAAAGGTTCGATCTCTGAGGCGGCGACGGCGTCCAGTTCGGCAAGTTCAAACTACCCGACACAGACCCTCCGAGTCCGCAATCCAAGCCGTCGAATCTCCTATCTGAATCCTGGCAATTGCCGTCAGCGTCCACTAAGATCCTATAAAACGTCATGTCGATTAATAATCAAACTCTGAAAATAATAAGGAAGAAAAAAAATTAATTGACTAGTTATGATAAAGCTCATCTATTTTGTTAGAGTCACTGAATAAGTTTAATGCAAGTTGTCAAATAAGATGATAATGCCAACTCATCGCTTACCGGTATCATGTTATTTAATTAGAGTGCATTAATGCTAGATATTGGATCTTATAAAGATAATAAAGTGCTACGTGGTTCAATGTTGACGCCTCTCTTTCATTTCGATTCGTGTTGTCTATCGACTGAAATGAATCAGGTTTATGAGGATTGGAACTTGGAAGGTGTACAATAGGATCCGATCGTGGTCACTTTGCCAGACGTCGTGGTCTACCGAAATAAATGTCCGGAGCTAAATTCAATGTTTTGAATAGGCATATGAATAGGGATATTGATAACGTGTAGTCTAGTTTACAATGGTAAAACAAACTGTGCGATAATTCAACGCGGATTCGACGAAGCGCACTGAATATATCCTGAAATCAATTAAATTAACAACCTTGCTGTTTTTGCTAAATCAATCAACAGCATTCCCGTTGTATAGATGTCACACTTGGTAAATTGGTTTGTCTACGTGTAACTCAAACGTGCAGAGAAGCTTGCAGCAGTTGCCCAGTTTGTTAACGACGAGGACACGGACCCTCTTTGGCACCAAGCCATTATCTTTGATAATTATCAAGATTATAGTCGACAACAAAATTTGCATATCGGATGGTGTCTCGATATCTCGGTGAAATTACCCAATCTATAAAAGTGATTTCGCAGGCGGTGCGATTATAGTATGTGATGTCCATGCACAAGCTCATTTGCATCCGATTCTCATAGTGCACCGCCACCCGCGCGAGATCCCTTCGAAAAATAACATTTTAAATGCAAATTTTACAAATCCCCGGGAAATCCGTGATGAAAATACCTAACTACGTTCGATTGCAATTGCGCCGAGCTGCATCCCTGTTTATGTGCGGCCTATTTGTAAGGCTTACTTTACGAGCTGCCGTAATCAGGGTTCATTTAATGCGAGACTCGAATTAACATTGCTGATTGCTGTGCCATGGAAGCGATAGTCTCTGAAGTATGGGCAACAGGCGCGCTGCATTGGTTGGGATAAATACCTGTCATAAACATAGTGGGTCTCACAGGGGGGATGCGGGGAAAGGAGGTCAGGGTGCTAAAAACACACACAAAACGGACAATTTTGGCGCAATTTTTGGCCACCATTGAGTGTTTCTGTAAACAAATCAAATCAAATTATTAAAAAAAAAAAACGTTATAACGAGTATTTCTACCGCCAAAAAAAAGATGTGACTGCTGGAAATTGAAAAGTTAAATTTCAATGTATTGGGAAACGCGTGAAACATGAGCCAGTGATGTGAAGTCAAAGAAATCAGTCAAAGGGAGTGCGTTCAAGATCAGCTGTATTAGTTACCGTTCAGAAGACGTTCTGACTCATGAAAGACAGGGGTCACCAGGAGGGGGCGATTTGAGCTTAGGGGGACTGAGAAGAGTTTAACTCTGTGACATGCTTAGATTTTGTGATGGGCATCGGAGCTACACATTGATGGCTGGTTACTGCTTCGGTAATATCAGAACAAATTAGAGTTAAGTGCCACACGCCGAACGCCTTCGGAATACAGAAACACGCGTCCGTCGGAATCTTGAATCTAATCAAATAGACCCTTTCACATTAGCCAATCAGGCTGAAGGGGAGACAATATTACATTCCTCCGTGAATCAAAATGTGTCAGAGCTTTGGCTGAATCCCTGCTCTCGATCCTCTGTAATTCGACTGACTTAACACGTTGCTGTCAAAGCCAAGTTACATTTTGGAGCAAGAGGATTGAACATTTCCATTTTGCATCACCATCACAGGAAGATAACAGGCCTTGTACCTAATATTGTAGATGGCACATTTCTTCTTCGTGCATTGCCGCAGTTTGATGGGATCTGACGAGATCTAGATCAGAGAGCCCGAATCTGTGCACTTGCATAATGGGACACGGGTATTAACGACGAAATTAGGCCCCAATATAGCATTGTGATCGACCACCCAGAACTTTACGAGCATTGCACAACGCCGAGAGGGATTATAGCTCGCGCGCCGGCGCGGCCGCCGCACTTCTGGTCCTCGATTTAATGCTGGTGCGGCACGGCGCTGCTGTGCCTAATCGTGTCGCTTGATCCATCGCCATTAGGCCGGGATTGAAGTGTTTGCAGCCCCCTAAACACCGCTGTCTGTTTTGACTCAGGACTTGGTTGGGAACAGGCGCTAACTTATCGCCGAGTTGTCTTTCTTTCAGTTTGGCTCTGAGGGTGAGAACGTTGGTGCCAGTGTTCAAACTCGACATTTACACGAATATGACGTGGCTTTTATTAATTTTTTAAATCTTCGTTTTCGTCGTTACAGTGGTTTACGAAGTGAGACACAGTTGTCTTTAAATCTTTAGCGTTTTTTCTGTTTCTGTGACAATCGTATTCAAAGACTCTGTCTGTTTGTTGCAGCAGCTCGAGGGTTTCAAGTCTGCAAGACATGCACTCCGATGGAGAAAACTGGCTTAAGACAGCTGCTCGGGGTTTCCAACTTCGAAATTCTGACTTCCGTCTTTCAAACGACGATTAGCCGAAGACTGCGCGAAGATTGTCGATCATAATTTTGCCGATCAGTCGGGTTCATTGGAGCGGAAACAAGGAGCGACGAAGAAAAGTGGTCCATTTCTAGGCATCAACGGTATGCATACATTCTCATGGTTTTTAAATAAATATAATGTTCATGTCAAGCACCCCTGGCGCTTCGCGCCAATTTTGCGGGCCTTCCCACGACCCCAAACCCTACCTATAACCCCACTTATACCCCGTCTGCAGCTTCTAGGTCTAGCATCAAGTATAGAGCAACGGGAATTAGTGTTAAGTACAAAACCGACATTAGCGCAACCTTTTGGCTGAGATTTGTACTACACTCAGGACTTTTTATATATTTTTAAATATTTATTCCAGATGTATGGTTTAGGCAGGAGCAAAATGTTATGGGTTGAACCATAACTCCAACCCAGCCTATACCCCGGCGCAAGCTCTTACCTCTAACAACAAGGGTATTGGAACGGATTGTTAAGTGCAAAACTAGCATTAGCGCCACCTGTCAAAAACAACATCTTTAATTTATTCTTCAATTTATTTTTCATGAACTTTTTGAACTAGAGTCAAGAAAGGTAGTAAATAATAACTTTGCTTTCAATCAGTTATCAATCAGTTACTTCTGTGTCTCAGGACGTCTCACGCCAATTGGGGTAATAACCCCAATCTTCATCACAGGCACAGTGCGAGTATAATAAGGGAGACCTGGGCTCTGCGCAATCTCGTGGTCGCCAACCTATCGGTGTTGAAAATTCGACGCCGACGCAGATCAACGATCCAGGGGTGGTCACGGAGGTGACCTCACATCTGTTATCAAATCGAGAGCAATGTAAGCACTTTTTGCTGGAGTACAGAGTAAATGTTTGTATGGATCGCAATTATTAGACGCGACGTTTTGGTATAAGGAAAATAAAGTTTCTATAGAGAGCTCTTCTGATGATCAGGCCATTTCCGCCGGGATAAGGGGATAGACGCCATCGTGGGCAGCTCGAGGTCAGTGGGGGAAGAATGGGTTTACGATTATTTGTTTTTTGATCGGCTGGAAAAAACTTTAATTTAAAAATCGTCAGAGTATTTTTTCTGCTACAAGGGCTGCGGTTTTTGTTTATGTCCCCAACCTTTTTCCGTAAGAATTTTTAAGATAATCCCGAAAAAACGCAAAAACCCGCATATTTTAAGACTCAATGATTGAGCGTCACGGGATAAAATATAAATAGTTTTTTTTTTTTTAAATTAAACGTTTCCCACTTTTCAATTGTCTACACAGGAGTGGCTGTGAACGACAGGCGAGCGGAATTAAAATGCGCACACAAGCACATAGATCGCATGTTAAATGACCGAACATGAAAAACCCTCGTGCAATCGCTAACATAGACGTGCAAAATTTCGCGCGTCAAGTCAATAATTGATTTTGTCTATAAAGTAAACACGCGGGGTTAATTTCGACAGCGACGTGTGGACAAAGTCGTCAATCTTCATCACGGGCGATTAGGGTCGATGAGCCACAATGACTTCCTACCCCTGCCGCCCTACCAGCGCTGAATCTAGAATGGCAGTATTAAAAAGATACGGTGACAAAAATTGTCCGCTTCCCCTTTTACCAACATCCCCTTTCCCTATTACCATCCATCTTCTCTTTGCAGCAGCACCCTTCTGTGAGCTGTAACCCACTAACCAGTCTAATGCTTTCTCAAATAGTTCTTTGCAAGACTAATCGAAACACCCAATCGCACAGAACTTTTTACATTGATTACCGAGGGTTTGAAAATTTCTACTTCACTTTGCCTGAGCCTAACATAGACCTATTCTATCGATCAGAACATGAGAATGCCACGCTTGGATACGAAATCAAATCAAATCTCTTTCAACTTGCTGGGGTTTAATGGAATTGAAATGAATTTCGCGTTCAATTGCACGTATGGGTGTTTGGAAGTTTAGAGCAGATTATGGTCATATAATCTATTTCTGGTCTTCTATTTGAGCTATTTTCGTAGAAAATGGTGTTTTCAAGAGATGTCTAAGATCGAGAAAAACTTCCGCGAATATTTTCTTTGAAATCACTTTTCCATCGACTATATATGCATTCAAATCACAAGTGTTAAATGCCCATCCTTGTTCCATTGAATACCTTTTTTTTGCCTTTATAAAGTCGGTATGCTTACTGAAAGCGTAAATTCAAACCGCTACTGAAAAGGCTACCACCACCGCCTAAGAAACTAGATAAAGGATTGTTGTATGAATGATTTGAAATTGCGTTTCGCTCCTTCGATTTGATAACCCTTAATTCGAAGATGAGCTCGGCATACTAAAGTTAGAGCTGACACAAGCCAGTCGAATAATTATAGCCGAATCAGATGAAGTCGACGAAGATAATTATAATAAGTAGTCGAAGACGACGTGAAGCTGGGTTGAAACGCGAGGGGAAATCGGGAGAAGCTCGAAGAAGAATTAAGATGATCGTTGAAAATTGGCTTTTGAGGGCTCATAATGTAGCATCAGCAACTTCGAAATCTCCATAAAGTAATAATAATAGGTGTACCAAATTAAGTCAAAAGATGGGCTTTAAAGTTTCCAAGTCCACATTAATAACTTTCAAGTTAAACTCTTCGTGAAAAGCAAGTTACAAGTATATAGAACGCTTGATAGAAAACGAAAATGTTACTTTCAATTACATAGTGTACGCACTTGACGATCAAAAACAAGGTATGGATTCTCCTAAGTTTCTCGATCAGTATTCCCTACAAAGGAGCCTCAGTCCTGTCACTGCACCATTTACAAAAAAGACGTAGGGTTCGTTAATATAAGATGCCAGAATTAAATATATCACCATAGTTTAGCTGCCCGTGCATAGGAGCTAGAACAACGGGTCGTCTCGCCACGGCATTATCCTGTATGAGGTCAACATTTAAAAGCATAAATCACAAAGACAGCGCCATGCAAGATATTTGTCTTTGCCATTTTATCAAACTTCCACGCTGCGTCTCTGTCTCGGGTCTCTCAGCTCTCAAAACAAACCTTCCGTCACCCAGACAGAAAAACGCATGCAGATTAATTGTAGGTTATTTGATATAAACCGAACAGGTTTGATCTGCTACCAGGCAAATTCCATTCACATATTACCAGATCTCGGGTATATCTTTTTGTCTTAATGTCAATGCTTTTTTCATGGCTGGGGCTGAACATGGGTACGGCTGGCGCATCCGAGGTACAGGCAAGATCAAATCAGGATATACTAACATCAAAGACAAGAAGCTTCTGGTCTAACCAACCATCGAAAAGTATTTGAAACTTTTAGGCTAATTGTTATTTGCTAAAAGTGTTCGCTCTCTCAGAGCAAAATGGTTTCGAGTGCTTTTATGGACAGGTGATAAGAAAAGGTAAAGCAATTTCCATCGAAAGACGATGGCAGGCATGTGTCGATCCAATTCCTGATTGAAAGAACATGCTTTTTCATTTATAATAAGTAACAATTGTGTGGTTCCTTGCTGACATTTGCAAAGAAGCCTACCATTATACACGATTTTTCATCGAATTTAAAGGAAAACACTGCGATAATAATATGTTACCAAACGCATTTACCCGTTAGCTTTATTAGGATAATTTTGAAATTGGTCAAATGCGGGCTGGACGTGAGTCTTGGTAACTTTCTGACTAAAAAGTCAATGGCGGGCCGACCTGACTCGCGGCCCGTCGCACTGCTTCGGGTTTTGTCTCGGAACACGCACACGCACCATAGGCCGAGCACACGCACGGCACGCAGTCGAAAATACCTCGTGGCGCACGCATAGAGACACGCACTTTTCAAAGCGTGTAAAGTGATCACACAACATTTCGTAGTTTATTACGGTCGAAAGTCGAAATTATGAACGTGGAATTCAGCGGCGATAAGAATTAATGGCGTCGAGTGGCGCTGGCTGAGCGACAGAGAACTTAAGCGATTGCGAAATTGACTGATTTACGGAGTGAGAAAATGGAAAATGGAGTGATTATGTAAATTAGAGAATGTGAAAATGAGTGAATGTGAAATATGAAGAGCATCGACGCTGTTCAAAAGAAGAATATATTATGTAGATGGAAAAATCAGGTTGCTTTGAATGAGAATGACATAAACTGTCGGGGGTTGTCTCTGCTGCGCCAGTCGTAATCAGTTTTCTGAAACTGCATTTTCATTTGTGCAAATGATTGTGATGCAAATTCTCTAGAAAATGATTACTAATTCAGTTGTTAACGAGATAGATGCCAACCAGAGATGCAAAACATGGATAACGCAGACAACGCTTTATTGCTGTGCTTCTTAAACAAGATGTAAGATATTTTATGGAACATAATATAATACTATATCACGATAGTTTCTTATTTCGCACCATATCTCTCAAGTTTTAACTATGAGTGCCAACCTACTGCGCGTTATATTAGCCAAGAAGATAATTTTATAATAATTCCAAAGAGCATTAATTAAAAATAATGTTCAGTAACGTACATTACTGAATGCAATTAGCACATCAGGATGAATCTATCAGAAATCTTACAGTCATGAAGAAAATCAGGTTTTCAAATAACATCTTTATAATGGGTAATTAAAATATTTAAGTTATACATTACTTTAAAAGTTTAAAACGACAATAAATTTTTAAGAGGTCATCAAACTGATACCATTTTATAAGTGGAAAGATTGAGAAAGAGCACTTTTCAGGCATGTTTTCAAGTAATAATAAAATAATTACTTGTGTTGTGTGTTTAGTTGCTGTTAACGCAGACGTTTATGTGTTCAGTTTTAATCGAGACGGAATTTAAATGTGTAATACAACTTAAAAGCGGTTGGAATTCGTTCCTTGATGTCTCTGTATATAGGTAATAACGTACACTTGGGCCGAAGACCGGTGCGTTTCATGAGACATACCATAAAGCATTTACATAGCGTTGCCTTGTGTGCTCTCTGATCTGAGCTGTTTGCTCCTGGCATGCCGCTTCACCATCGGTACACTCCGCATGAGAGAGTCATCATCATCCAGATACCAGGAAACTGGGGACAGACCAAACGACCAGACATACTGGCAACATACGGGACTTCTAACACCAATAACCTGACCTCACAGCGCTCATACATAGTATTTACACGCTCCAGGTCAATCTATGTGTTATTGTCAGTTGAATGGAGCAGTTGAAATATTAAAAACATCTGAAACAAAATTATTTGACCAGTAGAGTTAAAATCCGAATAACCGTCCTAATCTGGCATGTCCATTTGACATGCTCTGTAAAAGAGGGTTTATGCAAATAATCATGTGCGCTTATGTTCCGTGATGAGCTCAACATATATAATTACAAATGGTATATGAAGAACTAAATTATTATGTAATGTAACGAAAGAGCAAATAAATATTATCGTGTTTAAATACAATACTGATGTTGTGTCCGCTTGTCTGTCCGCAAACTTTTGATAATATTACATGTTGGGCTTATCGTCTGATTTTCAATTCAATAGTTGAATAAATTTCAAGCTGCAAACAGGTCGCTCCTGTATTCTGCGCGGTTCTAACCGTAGCTGTATATTCCCGTTCTTTCATAATTTCATCCCGAAGATTTGATCGCGATGTTGCCAACATATCCGAAACAATTCCGGGAGAAACAAGCAAATGCAATTTGCGACTTGCTCTTATTGAATACACCATCCCCCGGTTGCCGAGGAGGGAAGAGTTTCGAGAACTGGGACGCGAGGGCAGCAAAGAAAGGGAAAATGTTTCCAGTCACGAGCTCGGATCAAAGGATGGGCAAAGGGAAAAGGAAAACTACTTTGCGCGGCGAAATCCCAGCAAGGTTCGGCAATCGAAAGAAAGCAGAATAATTGATAGAATAACTGATAATGTATAAACATTTACAGAAGGTGCAATTAAGGGATCTAGGAGCACTTCAATAATAAAGTACCAATTCGCAAGTACTTTTAAAACGTCATACTTTGATCATCATGCTTTCTGCTTCTTTTCAATAAATGCATGCATCGTAAAAGTTTTGAAGCGTAAAATATTTTGCCGCAATTCTTTTTTAGTTTTTATCAAATACTTCAGAGTTTGATCAGGGAAATCAAAGTACAACAGAAAATGTCTAATGACATTCAATGTCATCTTATTGTGTCGCAGTCTTGACGGAAGGACAATCAGTACTTATAAAAGGAAACCCTTTAGCGGAACTGAAGGAAGTCGGTTTTTATATTTTTACAGCACGTTTTATTTCACTTTCCGCGAACAATGTGACGAAAATGAGGTGAAGGAGCTCGAGACTTGAATGAAAATCGACCTAATATAAAACATTTATTTGGTTAGAATATTTTTAAAAGAAATTACTTTCGAATCGAAAAGCACACTCCAGAGCCAGAGAAATGGTTTAATAAGTTCGTTAGCGAAAGTTAAACTGGTGAACTCATAGTCAACTTCGTAGCATCTTAACTTGAAAAACAAAGCTGTGAACCCGTTTTACTCCAGTGCGTAGAGTAGGTACAACAAGAAACAACCCCTTGAAGCGTTTCACCTTCACCACCGCTTGACTCGCAGACAAGTCAACATACCCGGGACACACGAGCCGCAAATTGTGGTATCCATCAAGATCAGACAGCACTCGAAGCAAGTCTAGAGATGCTGTAGATCGAGTAGGGGAAGCTTGCAATGTGATAAGGTGGAGCCGCCATCTTAGTTCACCCACCAGAAAACACTTGCTTTCTCCAAAGAGCTCAAGTTTCGTCTTGCCATGTCTGCCTCGCTCGCTCCCATTAGTTTCTTTTGCGATTCCACTGCCTTCTTTGCTCGAGCGTTCGCGATGACTATAACTTCCGGCCGCACAGGCCATCTAAAAGTGTTTTCTGGTTTTAGACGGCGACCAGAGACGGATGACGCCGTCAAAGGGACGTCCGCTCAAAAGAGATACATTAGTGACAACATGCACTCGCGCAAAGAAACCGAAAATGGGACGCAATTTTCACAAAAAAAAAGGTTAATAAAGAAACAAACTGAAATGAAAAACAACGTGCTGCGTATTGGTGTTTGAAGTACCCTTTTTTTCAGAAGTAATTAGCATAAACGCATGCTGTGATAGCCTATAAAACGCATAGCTCAATTACATATGAGCATCTAGACAGTGAGAGTAGGTATAAACTATAAACTTATTCGGTTGCTTCACGTTTGCATGGTCATTACACATTTAAATGAATGTAAACGTTCCACCTGCACACTATCAAGTCGCAGTGTGATCGGTTTCACCCCCAAACGCACTTTTTGGTCAACCCCAGGTTGCATCTGTTTCGCTCACAGTCACACAGAATAGAGACATTCCACTGCAGCACCTCTAGCATGTGTTTCTGTGTGTGTGGGTAGGGGTGGGTTTCACGCATCGCCGAGTTTAATGGTCCAGAGAAACAGCTCCAAGTTTTCTTCCCGTGAGTTCCGAGCCCGCTGACCCCAGCGTCTGACCTGGAACCTGACCCCTCCCATGCCACAGCCGAGGCGTACAAGGTAATAGACTGATACTGAGGCCAGACGACCAGCTGCAAATGCTGGCTAAGGGGTTAAAATGTTTTACAAAAGTAAGATGTTAGGTTATCTTCTTGAAGTCGCCCACATTGCAAGTTGCACAAGTTTAATTAGTTAGGAAATAAGAAAGAGTGTTTAATTGTCAGCTTGTTTTGTTGTACAGATAGCGAATTTGCATGGTTTCGTTTGGACACAATCTAAGTGGTTCTTTCGATGGCCTGAAATGTGTTTGTCCCACCAAACGGAATTCCACTTTTATTCGAGGGGTGAGCTCGGCTGCGTTGCGGGTGTATACGAATTTCACCCTCACCCAGACATTCCAAAACAGGTGCGTGCATAATGAAAAAAAAACCGTTTCATATTTCAGGAATTTATCTGCGAGGTTTTAAAAGTTTTCTTCGTCGAGACGAAGATATAAAGTGTCAAGTTATTTTTTATGCTCGAACCCTATATTTCTGACACTGGCGTATATTTTATAATATTAAAACTATAAAATGAACATGAATGGCTCGAGTCTTATGTTACATCCAGCCAAACCAGTTCGCTAGATATTTACACTAACTTTCGGCCACTTTTCTTTATTCTAAATAATATTCTTAAAATTCAGATGAGAAGGAAAAAAATCGCTGTGCCTTACTCGCTGGCAATTTTTGGGGCATAATACGAATTTTGTAAAACGCTTGGAGTAAACACCGAATAATAATTATCCTTCTGAATATTAATTTTAAAATATCATGGCAAGTCTTCGTGCATTTGTAAGCATAAAACAATATTTTCACAGAAGAAGGAAATCAAAATTCGTTTTCCTCACGAAGAGAAGCAGCCAACAGGCATTTTATAATTCACCTTTGATGAATGCATTATGAAATACTTTCCCAAAAACAAATTTTGAATACTCACTTGGAAAATTTACTTTAGATTGTAAGTTTTTTAAACATTTTTTAGATCAAAAAATTGTTTGAGCATTGCGCCACACTCAGCATTAATTTTATGCCATTCACACTTTCTCATGTTTCTAGTAGCATCTTTTTATCAGAAATAAATTATGCGAAATTAAATCAAATAGAATGTCAGTTCTTTTCTCTTCTAAAGTGTGTTTTCGGACACTTTACCATTTTATCACATCGTTCAAAAGACAGTCAAATTCACGCTTAAATTCTTATTCTAGCTTTCTTGTCCTTCTTATCTACAGTATTCCTATGTTTTGTATTCCACATAATCGTACCTATTTTGGCCATAGAAAAACAAATTGAAGAAAATCTTCATCGTGGTATAGTACCTACCCATGATGCACCTACCACCATACCTACCAATACCTACTAATACCATACCTACCAATGCATAATAGACAAAGATTTACATAGCTACGAAAAGAGTCGTATTTCCGTATCGATACAAAACGGGGTGGACCTTAATACTAAAAATAACCTTAAATTCTTTATTTCACCAAAAGAGCAAGATTGGTAATTAAAACAACGTTACCATTATTTTTTTCACTACCACACAGAACTGAGTGAGAGTGCCAAGCTGTTTTATTTTGCCTAACGGAAATTCTTGATGAATGAATCCAATTACGCGTACTTCAGCCCCAGTGTTACCGAAATGTTACTTTGGGACCTTTCATCCAGAACAAAATAATTGTATAGTCAAACTAATTCAGGAACACAACCGCAGACGCTATTAGTTGAGCTAGAGCTGAGTTTTAACTGTTGCATTGCAAAGCGTCGAGCGTTACGGGCGACATTTGCAAAGCATGCCACGCGTTTTACGCTCGAAGAAGTTATTAATTATGTTTTACGACGGCACAAGAACAATTTTAATTGAAAAAAGGTATAAATGCTTACTTTATATTACCTGCACTAGATGTTAGAATGATAAAAGTAATAAAAATAAGACAATAAAGCTACAGACGATACGTGTAGTAGGAGTGAAAAAAATTAAAATTGCCTGAAAGCTAATTGTGATATTGCATCGAATTATAGTCGGAGAAGATTTCAGTGATTGCATGACTCAAATGATTTGTTAATTGGACCAGTGAGGAATTCCATTCAAAAATAATGCTACCGATTAAATGTCGACGGAAAGTAACCATCAAAACAAAAATTGTTTCTTAATCGAACCTTTTCATGCCAAATTATAACAATTATTAAACATTGAAAATTCCTGTAGCGTCGAGGAAAAAAAATATTTGTTTTAATATCCAGACAAAATTGGTAATTACGAAACTGCTCGGAGGGCTTCCAGGGAATTTACCATTGAATCTATGACCACACATTTCTGTGGGGCGTCCACAAAAAAAGCCTGGTGCCACATACTCCCCTTGGGCAATTACATAGGTCACCGTGCGGCAGGCCCTCCACACTTTGAAGCCCCACAATAATTATACACACTTGACAATTGTACCCTTTCACATACATTTTTAATATATATTGTACAAAATGAAGTCGTCCGAAAAGGACGTGATGTCAGTTGGTGAAAAAACAACGGGAGCTAAACACACGCGACCACACGGCCAGTAAAAAATATTGACGTTGAACCTTTACCGAAACATGCGTCGTCGTTTATAATTTAGGCAAGGTACTGATTTAGAGGTTAAAGCCTAAATTAATAACATTTTTTTTGTTCTACATTTGCTGACCAACGACACAAAATGCACAAAATTACATAGGTAGGAAAAAACCATAGATTGCAGACAGCCACTTAAAAAAAAATTCACAAAAGACTGCAGACAGCCACTTAAAAAAAAATGCAAAAATTGAATAATAACGTCCATCAGAATGCATTTTCTACGCAACGTTTGCTTCGACTGCATTCGCACATGCCACTTCCCTTTGTCTACTTCGGTATCTACAAAGAGATACACTTCCTTCGTCCAGTTCGCATCATGCGTACGTGCGTTTTTAACATCATATCACTTAGGATGTCGCGTAATGGAAATAATAACGCAATTATTATCCGGTTTTGGACCAGCCCTTTGTTTTGTTTTTACCCTACCACTGATAGGTTATGTATTCTAACATGAACAATTTGCGTCGGAAGTCGTAGAAAATATGCCAGCCTTCTCTCATTTTATAGCCGCTCGTGAGCACGCGATTTTGGACAAGTTATAAAATTGAACAGCTGAGGTAGTTCCACTGTTCCACGCTCGGATTAATGGGTACCCTACTGACTTCACTGCAATGTTTCTGTTGCCGACAATGCTAGTAACATTTTCTTTGTACTTTAATGTTCATGACGAGTTTCAAATGTGTGCAAAACCATGCAGCGCATAGGAGAGGCCTAAAATCTATCGATTTTCGAGTCGCGAGCTCCCAGAAGGGATTTCACGAGCCCTGTGCTGCACGATTACATGCGCTATAAGCTTAGTGAGCTCAAACAAACTTAAAACAAAAAATTATGCACTAATTTTTTAGGACTACATTTATCTAGCGTTACGTCGCGATCGCGAGCAATCGGTTGGCTTGGTTGTAATTAATTGCAAAAGAATGTTTTTTTTATTCCCGTGTTCTTCCCGCTGTCTTTGTAATTGTGTGCAAGTTACCAAATTGACCGGTTACTTACTTTTAACTCCAATAAGAGCTTACTGGTAGCTGCAATTGATTTCGTAGCTGATTTCATTAGGAATTCCAGCAAAATGGATTTAATAAAATCCCTCGCTTCTTTCGGGTCAATTAGATAGCGGATAAAATATGAATTATTCAAATGCCCACATTTTATTCAAGAACTTATTTTTTTTTTCTGATGCTTATCTCCGTTTTATTGACAGCCCAAGGCGCTGCGGTATTGGCTTATGCAGGTCAATGATACGGACCAAGTGCCAAAGGGCAGCTATTATTTCTTGTAAATTATTGAAAAGTATCTGGAAAAAATTACATTTATCAACATATTTCTTTAGTTTGCAGACCAATGGGAATGATTACTTTAGCTATCCATCAATACATGCTATTTAGAAATGAAATAGGTGAAACGAAATGAGACCCAGACATGTTTATTTGTTCAAAAAAGGTTTTTGTTTTATTATATTAATCACATAGTATTTACAACAGCACCCTTCTGAATCATACCAATGCATATTTTCTGTTTATTTAAACATTACCTTTTTTTTTATATAAAAGCGAGCTGGAATCAAACAGTTATGACTAGGTTTAAATTCCCCCTTGACGTGTAAAAAACAATAAATTCGATACGGTATTGACCAAATAAAAAATAGGATCCAATTAACATTATTGTATATATATATATATATATATACATTCAGGACAATACTGTTTACACATTTGCTTGTAGATATATCACTGATGAATGCCGAATCCCTAACGTTCAGAGTGTGGTAATTAGCTAAGGTCTGGACGGGTAGAAAAAGACATGCATAAAAAGAAGAATAGTTTGTATATACGACCGATATACTTTACTGTAGGTTGGTTACAATAATAAGAATACTTTTCTTAGTACACCTTGGTTAATTCAACAAATGGTTATTATTTACTGTCGTTTGCTATAATCATGAATGTACTTGTAGATTTTTCATTGAAATGCAGTTGGTTTTTTTTTAGGCTTTCGAGATTTTCGCATTCATTTTCTTTCATTTTAGGAAGGCTATACACTTTCATACAGTTTTGTAAAAATAATAAATATTTACACATAACTATTATTTACAAATACAATACAATAACACGTAAAATGTTTCGGTAGTAACCACCTTTTATCAATTAGGAGTTCCTCTCGAAAACTTTACGGAAGACCAATAATTACCTCTCCAATTCGTATTTACGTTCGATTCGTTCACTCTTTGCAGAGATTCGAATGTGGGTAAATTTCCACAAACACGTAGTCGTATTTTATCTGGTAAAGAAACACATTGTTGCTTGCACTTGGTGACACGTAGAGAGCTTTCAGAAGAGGACGCAGCACGAGATGGCTGCTTTCGAGTACACAGAGGTTGCAACACCATCTCTTGGAGAAGTGTCGCGTTACAACGTGCAGAGGAACCGAGTGCGCTGCTGTCACTGAGATTGACAACGATCTGGCTGATCCCATCGCCATCAGTTTTGAAGTTATTCCTGCATTTACAGATATCACTTAACGTCAAAACGTCTAAAAATGAGGCCTTTGAAACATTGAAACATGAACGGATTGAATAGCAGCGGGCAATTTTTTTTTTTAGTTGCTTTTTATTTTCGAGCGACACATCGGTTCGATTTGTGTTTCGACAAGCGCACTGCACAATTTGTTGAACATCAATTTAAACGTCCGAGGAAAAAATTACGACACCCTATTTACCACTGTTGAAACTGTGACACGGCATAAATAACGATTTGAATAATGTGCACGAAGGTTTTGAATAATTGTTCCACATCCGGCTGTATCGTAGAAGGCGCAACTGCATTCTTCAATTCACTGTTAAGCGTCGTTTTGAAATTGGTCCTGGCTACATGTCTTTGACGACACGTTAAACGGTTGACTGACCATTTTCTTTACGCCGAATTTATTAGCTTGAATTTCTTCATCGTTTCTTGCTGGTGTGACGCCCTCGTGATGCGGTTGCTGTCTTCTGCTCTGCTTTGGCTGCGTTCCTTCTGCCTCTGCAAGGCTGAATCTTCTTCGGTCGGTTCGGTGGGTTGGAAGCCGTCGGCGGCTGCGAAGATCGGTGTCCTTAGAACTCGCTGCCGATGACTTCCAGTATTCGAACACCTGAAGGCAAATACAAGAAACACGTAATTAATAAACTAATAATACACTCTGGGGATTCTACATTTGAATAATATTTTTACAAAGGGTCAAACTATGTAACTAGCATTTAATAGACTTATAAAAATAATACGACTTGAGAACAAGATGATTCAGCGTAAGTTTGGACGTAATTAGATATGTGCAGAGTAATGGCAAACGCTGCCGGGACTATTACATTAGGCCGAGATACCATCGACAAGGTAATTTTTGATGAATAAAGTTTGAGCTTTTAAGTTCGGTCATGTTTGCTCGCATCAGAGAAAACTTGTCAAACGGGTCTTCAAACTATGTGCCTTAGATTTGTTTGAACGAAATTATCGATTAATTTTTAAAAGTAGATTAATTATTAAGAATGGAGCACATGGCTGGTTATAATACATTGTTGTAATACCGAAAAAAAATCAGTTTAGGGCCGATGAAATAGCTGTCGGACGAGTTATTTTTTGTTAGTTGCAGACCAGTAGTTTCTTTCCTACTCGATGGCAAAGGATGTGGAGTATTTTCTGGGCATCTCACTAGCGGAGAACGGCCAAGCAATAGCAAAGACTCGCGCAGCGATCGAGAATTCCATCAAATTAGGCATCTGATCTATCAATCTTCAAACGCAACATTGATGAGCTACCCATCCATACTTTTCCATAAAATAACCAAACTATTTAAATAGCCAACATCGGCTTAGCTCGCCAGAAAACGTTCGATGGTCATTTTTAAATTCTCGTTGGACGAGTTTCATAGCGCAGGCATAAGATATGGTAGGCCTATTAAAATCTTCCCTGCGACAACTGACAACATGAAAAGCATGGCAACCTTGCTTTGATCACAGATGCTGATGAAATTATAGCTTTGGTGTCAGTCCATCCTCAGAAGACGGCTGTTTGTGTCCTTATTGCTCGGTAATCTGGCGTCTTCGTCTGTCGCCCGAGAGCTGCGAGCAGCCGGTAATTGCAGGGAGCGAGTAAGAGTTGGTGCCCCTGGCCAGAAGGCGCTGGAGAAGCGGTTAAATATAGGTGCAGGGACAGGGAGGTGCAAGTTATTGGACTGAAAAAACTCACATACTCCGCCATCGAAGAAGACCGTGGTTGGGTCGGCGGTTTACTAGGATATCCGATCAAGATATCACGATAGAAAATGTCCAGTATAAAGCAATAATTATCATTCAGATCTTAATATATTGCAAGGTTTTCTCCGAAACTGGCTTAGTTTTAATTCGGATGTTAATGTTTTAAATGCGAGCGGTCACCCCATTCCGTTCAGGTGTGCGCATGGTAGAGTGCCGACGGCGAAAAGTCTGGCTCGACGCGCAGCTTGAAAACTGTTTGGATAGAAACCCAAGAAGCGTTTTCGCCGAGGAAAGCTGAGATCGCGAAACATACAAGGAGACAGTCGACAGGGCATGGACTCAACAGCCCTAAGCGGATTATCTGTCTATCGAATTGAACGTTTCCCTCAAACCATCCGCCATCTCGCGCGAGCGACTCCCGGAGGCCGGTCGCAATAAGACTTGATCCAGAGACACAACACTACACAACATTCGTGACCTATCGCATTCCTTCAGCGCTCGTGACAAATTAGGAAGAAGACCTTAGCTTCCAGCAGCGCTCACGTAGACGAGTAATTCAGAGCCGTGGAGCGTTTGACAAAGGAATTCATTTCCAGGGTAGTCATGCAAAAAATGTCTAAATATTAATCATGTTCTTTAATATGATGGGAAACTTGAGAAGACAGTAATCCACTGACGGAGAAAAAAAAAACTGCGAACGTAATTCCAAATTGGGATTGTAAAACTTATTTCGAAGAAAATATTCAATGGCAGTCTCTTTGAAAAATGAACTTTGGGTCCAATAATAATGGAAAATAGTCGAGTGGCAATACTTCAAGAGTAATTCCTTTTGATTGTCTCCTGTCTAACGAAAGAACGAACGAACGAACGCAAAGTCGACACACGACGACGGCGTGTCACATTTCTTTTTCTTAGGTTATGTGCGCCATTCTTTTGACGCCAATAATGCAGCTAAGCCTACGCCATGTCCCGGGCTTGACATCTCAGCCCGCCTAGCGCCTGTCAAATGACACGGCTGTGACCTCTACCTCCACCGCGGTGAGTGTCGACATTGCGTTCGAGGAGGATGATGATGTTGCAATTATCTGTCGTACGCGAGGTGGATCCAAGAGCTGGCTTTAGGAACGCGTTGATACAGAATGCCGTGCCGAGCGGCGCGGCGCGGCGCGGACGCCCGCACCTCGGGCGATGCCGGCGAAGAGGCGGGAGGCTTCAGAAGCAAATGGCGTCGGGTAGGAGTCACGTCAACTGCCAGAAGGGCGTTACACAAGAGATCATGATAACATAACGCATGGAAGAACGAGGCTGGTCGCTTGTGGAGCGATCATCACATAGCCGACACATGCGTTCAGAAGTTCTTTGGACTATTGATATCTTTCGCGGTGGACGAACCTGGTGTTTCACTAAATGCGAGCTGAGAAATATTTAAATTCCATTTGATCAAGGTGATGAAATAATTTCCCCGTTGCGTGACTCAAAGTTACCAAATTCCTAAAAAAAATATGCCGCCTACGGGAGGGACTCATTATTATATTAGTCTAGATTTTGATGGTACGAGCGATGTCTCGTGTGGATATGTGTTGGGCTGGTTTGCCGAAGGGAGCGAAGGGAGGAGCGACAGTCGACGAGGACACGACAGTCGGCGTGGCAAGGGCAAGACGAAGACGCTAGCACGTCACCGACTGTCCAGGGTGACACGTACCAACGATTTAGGTACGCAGATAGCAATAACTGGTTGCCGCAGTGGCCGCAATAAGACCTCTCTAACAACCGACAATTGTTCGGAAGATGGCTCCGGGTCTTTCTTGCCGGTCTATACGCGTTACTCTCTCTGTAGCCCGGGTACTCGTCAGACAGACGAACGAGATAACACGACACCAAAGAAAAATACGGAGAGTGTACAATTATTTTGTATTATTTTATATTTATGTTTGTCTGTTCGCAGTTGAATATGACATGCACGGAGTATGTAAAATAACGAGAATGTGACGTAATTTAGTAGGATATTTGGATATTTGAAACTGGAAAGCACTTTGTTGGGTAGTATCACGAATAAGCTTCCTCGTATGATTCAGACTTCTCTACTGGCGAAGATAACAAGTCGTTATTTTCTAAAGGAAACTGAAAAGTTGGTAGTTTGGAATCAGATACTTTTAATGAAAATCTTCAAGACAGAAAGAGAGAGAGCTCCTTCGAGAAAACTTTGCTAGTGGGTAGCGAGCTCGAAAGAAAATGAGTGCACTTCGAAGTTCGAATAGATATCCGCCTTTTGATGGATGCCAATCGTCAAGCGGCTGGAAGACATGACACCAACAACTTGTTCCAAGATCCTGCACAAACGCACGCGCAAAATCGTTTGGCCATCCTTGGGAGTTTAACATGACAGTTAAAGATTGCTGACATTTGTGCTACACGTGTCTTGAGAGGGACATGTTACATTCAGGACTATGAGCTATGTACGCTATCCTTAGCAGACACATCCAACGGATATCTGTGGGTTTCGGCTATGAGTTTGACAAGTTTATCAGCAGAGCATTGCAGCAACGAGTTATTCCTAAGTGACATTCACGTTATGGCAAAATAAGGCAGCTAGACTCCACTGAATTTATGTGCACTGTATTTACCATGAGAAACACAAGTGGTTCATTGTGAAAATTGTCACAAAACCATTACCCGCATAGAATTTGTTTTTTTTCCCGTTGCGATGGCGATGCGAGAAAAACCCTTGGTCTTCCAGTTCGTGACGCAGTGAATGTTCAGTGCACAAAACATCAGATCGGAAATGCTTATATCGACCGCGATTTTAAGTATATTAAAAGTTAAATTAGATTCCACCTCGTCTGGCACGGCAAGCGAGGCGTCGACGTGGAGATGAGGCGACACAATGTTGCATCCGAGCTTTCGCGTCGCCTGCTCGGTATTATTATTTCAAACATTAAAGCTCTACCCCTCCAAGTAGTTTTGGATCAACGATGTGCATGCTTTGCATAATGGAGCCTCATCTTACATAATGTGATATTATGATTCCCAAGATACTTGGGCCCGCACGGAGAATCGATCTCAAGGAAAATGCAGCTCTGGAAGAGACGAGATCACACGCTATGCTTTTGTTTAGGTGGGTGTTTTATGGAAACTCGGTGGACGAATCAATGGGTTTGCTGTTGAGTTTATGTTGCACTTGCAACCCCTCCGGATACAAAGGGTGATGATGGAACTGTTAACCCTTAGTCGTATCGATTCAGTTGGAGTGTGCAAACTCTTTCAGGGCGTAGAGGAATGATATTAAAATACCACTCCCAGTCCCATATATGCAATGGCATCAATGGCATGGCATGAACTCCATTGAGAAAAATAAAAACACAGAACAAGAACGTAATTATCCGAAGAACGCATGTAATTCTGTACGGTTGCTTGGTGGTTATTATTGAAAGACGTGTGCATTTAGTTTTGTTTTAGCGCGGATTCACAGTGGTTTCTTGCGCCACATTCGCATTGCCATGTGGCTAATTGAAAAAAATTGCTGTTTGACAAGTAATTAATTGTTAATAACCATAATCATGTCGTGTGTTCCTGCCAGCGGTTATTAAAAACTCTCAGTGGCGAGTTTTTGTCGACTGTTTTCCATCCACCAAGAAACCATTTGTAATAAAACTGTCCTCGATGTCAGCCGGAAAGAAAAGTCAAAGAGGGGGGGCTGCGGTTAACATAAGCAAGCCGGGAAATTTCCGAATCTGTACGCTACTCGCGTCGCTGCTTGTCTACATTTGCGCACCCTGCGTCGGTTTGCTCAGCTGCGCGCAGTTTTCCACACTTTCCGCGCACCGCGTGCTCGGATGAGAGTGGGAAATAAGTCAATAATAATTGGCTTAGCGTGCCGCGTGACTTAGAGCATAGACCTGCGCCGTGATAAAGAAGTGATTACCACCTTGCTGCGTTGTCCGGCAGTTGACAATAATCTGCTTACATAAATTTACTAAAATGCCGCCGTGCAGATTGGCTTTAGTATACACACTTGATAATCCATGCCACTTAAAGGGGAACAATCAACAAGCTGGTTATAGGCAAAGTCGCGTTTTGCTATCAGCTTAGCGGCTTTTAGAAAGAAAGGTCAATTAGCATGCTGCGAAATTGATTGCTCTATAGTGGGTGTTATAGTTCCTTTAAAACAACGGCTCTTATCAGAAATAATTACTGAGTACAGCAGCACGCTATCTCGTAGCGCTTTTCGTCAATATCATTTGCTTATTTCACGTAAATTCCATGAGGTAGGTAATTTTCCCTTGGGCGAAAGCGAGATTTTGATGTTGATACTGGAATGGGATATGGGAAAACTGTTGGTTTTGGATGGGTGAGCTGTCCAGTTCGACTACTGTGTCATAATTCCTGTGGGAATACATTGGCAACCTGTCCATTCAGTCTCCTTTTTCTTTAGCCATTCGCGTGGGGGACGCGTCTCTGCAGGTTCGTTTCTCGTAACATTTATCTCTTGTCCAATATTGTGGACGTCGACGTCCCCGTCGCAGCTTCCTATACTTCCTACTTCGATACTCAATGCCCTGGAATCCAGGAACACGGCGAGTCGAGCGCGGGGGAACAAAAGAGCCGGCGACAGGGAATTTCGGAAAGCTCAGAATTCCATTTTCAAATTTATTACTTCTGCATGCGCCATTCTAAAATCCACGCACGCTCCGGCGCCCAGTCTTGCAAATGGCCGACTTTGCCTACAAATAGTTAGCAAACTTTGGATATTATTATTTTTTTTACTATATTTTCTGTTCACGCAACAGCTTCTGAATACTAACGAAAAGTTACAATGTCAATATCAAATAAAATTAAGCTACCTTGGCACCTAACTTGTCGTCTCGTAGCTACTTAAACCATGACAAATATACAGCATGGTTTCAGGTTAGGTTCTCAGATCAAAAATGAGATTTTACACCTATTTTGACAGTTTGATCCTTCGAAGGTCATCAAGATTTTCAAAAGCCAGTTTTCGTAACAAACACACACACATCACCGGCGCATTCACAGATAAAGTAAAAGAAGTTATAACCGTGGATAAATTAGAAAATGTCATATTTTCACAGAAATCCAGAGTATTATTCTGCTCACGAGATTGAAAGGAGCAGTGGCACAAGTCGAGTCAAGACGCTAGCTCGGAATTAACGGAGGAAGCCATCCATGTCGCAAGACTTGCATGGCATTGACAGAGACACGGAGAACCTTGCTTTAATTTTATTAGACAATTACGAATTACATGTTCATGCTACCATCATGAATGGTACTTGGCTAGAGCGAACTTCATTTCTTTCCTTGTGGCAAAACGACAATTATACGACCTAGGTTTGAAAAGTACAGAAACGGTTAAAATTGATGAAGCAAACGATATTAGTTCTTCGTGGACTAGAGGTGGATGATGCGAACAACTACTTCAACAGTGATAAAAGTAGGCATGTAGCATGAAGCAACTTTCCGGGAATTAATTACGATGCGGTCCACGTTTTTTTTTGGCAGTACTTATTAACTTGGTAGAGTTGCCGAAGTCAGGTTATTTTAACACTTTCTTAATGAATGCATTGTTTGGGGATTCTTTCGCCTTCTCTCGTCAATACGCTATTATCAGAGAACAATGGAGGATTATTGAAAAGCTATGGGAATTAGTTTGATGAAAGCGCACGCATTCACTCACCAATTGATTGGATGCTGCAATCTGCACATGAAGGTATGAATTATGATTTCAACAATTGAAGGTGTCCGTTGCAACTTGTTTGTGTTACAAGGAAGTTAGTGGAGCAAATTAAGCTCAAGTGAAAGGTTTGAGAATTTGGGAAAAATACTTCTTGCAGAATGTTGAGAAACATTGTGTCAAAACAAGAATATATTTCTTTTCTGAGCACCACGTTCCCATACAGAACGCTGCAAATAATCCGAGAAAAGAACTGCAATCGGTACAGAAACTACGTCCGATGGTTTGAGATAGTTTGAGCAATTCCCATGCACTCTCCAGAGTCCAGAAATATCTGCAAGGATTCCCGCTTCCGGCGGTGAATGATTCAATTTGACTACTGCAGCGACGGGAATGCACTGCCAAGATAAAGGAAAGGTACACAAGGTGGCCGACCACGACGATTCCTGCATGCACAGACAATTCCCTACACAATATCTTTCTAGAATTTTAGAGTGGCTTGGAATGGTTTGATAGGAACAAAAAAATCGTTGTCGTCGGACCAGGAAATTGAAAATGTTCCAGTGCTGACCTCACTTCCCACTGTTGTTTTTATGCCAAAACCATAGGCAGGCAGGCAGGCAGGCAGGCAAGCAACCCGTTCCCAAAGACACAACCCAAACGACACCCTTTTTTAAATTATGATAAGTGTAACAGCTGAACGGACGAACACCGCGCACGGATTAAAACAGGGAAAATAACCATTACTCCCTAAAGGTAATAAATACTGCATTTAGATGAAGCCGTCACAAGTTATATTTTAATTCAAAAAGCGCGAATGAGTGGCATGTCTTAACTCGAAAATAAGTGGTGCGTCATGCGCAAGATCACTGTGTTCTAAATTATTATTCCTTTAAATGTGACAAGCATGACAAGCACAATATTTTCACCTGCAATGTTTTTAATGGTACAATAAAATCACCGTAATGCACCAGCTTTTTCTTGATTACAATAATATACAGAGGCTGCAGGCCGTATATAGCTGTCCTGTTCCTAGGAAGGTGTTAGAGCTACAAGCCCCATTAGAGTTCGGTGGCTACGACGCATTGCGAAAGCTGCATTAACCCATCAGCAGCTAGGAAATATTTCGTTTTATATCTCTTTTCGAAGGAGTGTTTCAGTAGAGATCTTCATCTGAGCCGAGCCTCTGTGACACCTTCTATAAAATTGTTTAAAATGTATAAAGGAAACTTGTGCCGTGAACACGAGATTGACTACACTTAGTTGGTAGACAAGCGCGGCAACCGGAATTTTGACTAGTTAAAAGTGTCAACCATAATTCTAAGGTAACAAGAAGTTTAAGTGTTATTTCTTAATCTTTTATTGGTATGTAAGGACTTAATTTTTCAATGTGAACTTTAGAATCGACCGTCGCGCTCGCGTACTCATCCCGTGCGTGGGAAAATCTGTAAACTAGGAGGCGTGACAAAATGCCTGATCGAATTTGAAGAAAAAGCGTTTTTTTTTGTTGTTGTTGCGTCTCTCGTCTGACAAACGAGCAGAGACCAATTATTTGAAAAGTGACAGGAGTCTCTACCTGTATACTCCTATGCGCTGGCCTGCTGGTTAGCTGGCTGTAAGTCTGGTGCGGTGGTCCAGGGAACTTGGGGGAGGGTGGTGGGTGATGTACTACGAAAACTCAGGTGTGGAAGAAGTGAGCTTCTCAAAGAATTAGAAAGTTAGACGTCAGGGAAGATTTATAGACCACTTTAAAGGCTAAAAACAACAAAACGCCAACAAACAAAAAGGGACGCTAAAAAAAAAACAGCCAAACATATGAATATTATACTACAACCATGTAAAAATGTGTAGCCAGCAGGTTGATCTTCAGATAAATTACAAATTAAATTATGCGCATTATATTCATAGGTCGTAAATTATTAGCACCAGTCCTCTCCGCAAAATGTTACTTGTAGAAAATGTCCCATGTTATCACGAAAGGTGCAGTAGTAGGTACGAGTCATAAGTACTGTACTATCTTCTCTAACATTTGCTGCAATGTACCGTTCAAGAGTATTCCTAAGCTATGATCATTGATCTGTGAGCAATGATTCAAAGACGATTCCGCAGCCACTGGACCGAAGCAGAACCCCTCCGTGCAGAATCCAACAATAATGACCATCTCTAGGTGATCACATAAATTGCAACAACTAGACAATCCAACTCTCCGTTATAATTTCTCGTCATAGTTTAGCAGAGAAGAAACCGATTGTTTAGCTCTGTTTGCAAGGCACGACGCAAGATGCGAGCTCGTGTTTTTACCTGTCCTCAAAGGTGCATCGATGAGAGGAGGTTGGGTAAGGGTGGGTGCCAGCAAGGTGGACATGGTTCACTGAAAAGCTGCAATCCATAGAAAAAGACTGCAACGTCAACTCAAAACCGAAACCGTCCCTCGCGTTCCGATGTCACTAGGGCTCCCAAACGTTCAATGAGAACTCGGTCAATAGCAGGGATTCTCAGGTGGACAAAGAATTTGTGCATCTTCCAAAGGTGTACGAAGGATATCGAATCTTCAGCCACCTTTGTGTTAAACGCTTAAAAGAAGACGAAGAATTTCATAATAGAATCGTTTAGGCAAATAGGAGCATGTGTAAGAATTTCCAAAGAACACGGCAAATACAAGCTATTATTGAGGGGTTTACTCGATCATCAATGTCAATAGATTCGGGAAATTCAGTTTATATTCTGTGACAAATTATTTGAAAGTTAACTTTTCCCGCAAAAGCGTGCAATTTTCAAAGAATCATGCGGATGTGCAGCTGCTGACCCACAAAAAAGGGTCACAACTCACAAGACAAATATTTCACAGTTTATCACATATTCAACGTGACCCAGTAAACGCGACAATTTGCAAAATGTGAAATATAAGATTTCATCACGATAATGCCCCCTGCGCTGTGTCACCGCGATAAAATATGCTAACGAATGCACCCCTTTTTACGCTTCCACACTCAAGCCTGTAATTTTGTTCCTTGCCAAAAATCTGAGAGCCGCGAGCCCGGGGCAGGCCTGCGTCTCGAGTCACGTCGGATCCGAAGCATGTGCCTCCTTTCTGCGCCAGCGATCGAGTAACTGAGTCTGAATATCTATAACTATATACCCCCGGCAAAAAAACATTTCTATGTTGAATCCGGATAGCTAAAGAACCACCATGATAGCATGCTATTCACCATCGAGACGGAACCTGAACAAACACTTGTGAGTGACAATACTACAGCGAAACCCCAGCGACGTTGAATCGCGAGATCTTTTCATGTGAAGCTTTCTGTGTGCGTTCGAAATCTAAGGGATAATGCATCAACTGTTAACCGCGAATGTTATAAACTAGTGCCATTGGAAGCTTGCGTATTACAGAAATATAGTCTAGTGGTACATGGCATATAGGGGATTGTGAAAAAAGTCTAGCCGGAAGTTGGCAATAACAATATTTGGACCACAACAATATTAAAGTTGGCTGTGTGTGTGACTACGTATGATATAACCCATTTATCTTACCCCTCTGAGAGTTTTAATACACCCCTATGTTCGCTACCATTGGAGAAACCACTTGATGCTCAGTCGGCGTATTAAGACTGTTAGATGTAATACGGTTTGTGGAACCACTTTCAGTGAGAGCAGGGCTAGCAATAAGAAATGATAAAATATGCAAGTTTTAATTGTTCTTTGCTGTTCTTTTGTCTGGGGGAAAATGCTCAGTAAACTTAGGACACTTTTTGCAGAGCGGAAATTCGTATTGTCTTAATTCAAGACGGCGATTAATTTTCCGCAGACTTTCCGTTTATCAATACGGGTCCAGTAATTGTGGTTTCGTTGCCAAATTTCGGGCGAGCGGAATAATAACATAGTGGCCAGTTTGTTATGGTTTTTGACATGAAATAAAGTGCAGCGGTATGACGTTGTGTGTGAGTTCATGAAGCAACATTGCGACATCTGGTTATGTCTCGAGCAATGACCAAATGCTACTTACAGAGGGCAAGGGTTAACTAGAACTAAGTGGGTACTAACTTCGGTCAAGAGCGACAAAAAGACCGGCGAATGGGAACACGGACGAGCAAGGGCCAAGACCTATCAGACCATCGACTCGCAGCCTGCCTCTATGCTCGGGTATTAGCGCTCCGGGGATACAACCGGACAATTTACGACTGGCGACGTAGAAATGTGGGAAATGAAGAAACACGGGATGGATCGGGATGAAACCAATGTATTAAAGAGAACGCTCGAGTTAAAGGGAAACACGTGCCCGAGTGTAAGTTTCCAGGATTGTGTAGAATCTGTACAAAGTTGATGTCAAAGTTTGTATTAAAGTGTGTGCTACGTTGCTGGCGTGGTAAATAATCTATTGGGCAATTGTTGAAATGTAAGTCAAGCCATTCGTGTTGTGCTTTGCTTACTGGGTCATAAGAATTTCTCTGGAATATCAATAGTGTACACTTGGAGTTACACTATTACGTTGTACCTATAGGTATAAATGGTATTCATATACAAAGTAATAAAAATGTCTTCATTTTGATTGTTTGCCACGCAAACGTATACATTTGTGCTCTGTTACGAAATCGGTGTTAGCTTTTGTCAATGCTAAGTATTTCACGGGTAAGTAAATTTAGCTCGTTTTCCGGATCTTTTAAATTCTCTTTTCCTGCTGATTTTCATCTCGATGCAGTGAAATTGAAAAGTTCAAGCAGAAGTGGTATTTACATAAGAGAATCACGCCAAGTTTTCCTCTGCTGCGATTTCGTTTTCGAGCTTTTTAAAAATATTTATAGACAGATTTCATACACGCTGTACATTCAAGTTTTCATTTCATTTTTGTTTTACGCAGTTAATTTTTCAAACACTTTGTGTATACACGCTGAAAACTTTCGCCTTTACGACAAAGTTTTCGTTCGAAACAAGTAGATGGATAATGAGTTAAAATTCCAGCTGTAATAAAATTCAAAGGGAAAATATTTCAATCATGAATTTACACCTTTCCCTAAAGCATAATTAAAAGGGATGGCAAAGTGAAATTAGCAGAATTATTAAGGCAGATAATAATGATAATTACAGCATAGAGGTGACATAATTAGAGCTGGAAAAGGACCGGAACGGAAATAGAAAAACCTTCTCCATCTGACGGATATTACTAATGGTAAGCTCAATGGGTCGTTTGGTTGTGTATTTCTTGCCGCATTTTGTTCCAGTTCCGCAGATTGAAATCAAAAAAAATATTCATAACTACCCCGAAAAAGCGACCCAAAAAAAAAGGCTTACCAAATTGAAAACTTGTAGGTCATTACGTTGATTAAAATCAGTTTAAGAATCAGTCATCTTACAAACACACAAGAACAAACCGTCGAATTTACGTCGCACGTAGCCGCTTTAAAATTCGACAATCTACTGGCATTCACGCGAAAATCAGAATCTCTCATTATAACCCAGAAACGTCTTATCACATTATTCTAGCAAATCTCTGGCATGTCTTGAATACTAACCGCGAAAATGACGTGATCAGATCCTCTAAGAGTGCATTAGCATATAGCGTTGCACGTGCACTGAGATGGTGTTCAGGTTGCATCTCAAGTGATGCTGTATATCGAATGTACAGAGAATGTAGCATGGATTGCATGCACCGTATGAGAGTAACTAGACCGTGTTAAAGCATGGTCGTGGTGATTGCAATTGTACTCAAGCAACAAACCCCTCAGGTTCACATAGCTATCAACATCCGCAAGACATAAACTTTGGGAAGGCCATGCCTCGATGGGTACTATAACCTGCTATTATTATCGTTTAGTGCAAGATTCATTAGATCTGCAAGTGCATCTAGAAACTAATTCATTGAAGTAGCTGTGTTTCAAAGTATGAACTACTGGAGACAAAGAATCTAGTTCTATGAGCAGGTGGAAGATGTCACAAGTCTGTACTTTGGTATTCGTGAGGTTTCAAGTTAACAATTTTGTACGCCGATTGCTTCACGGTTGTCTAAACATGCATTACTCGGACTGAATGGAAGGTAAATATTGGAAAAACGAATTTCTTCCGCTTTAATGTTCGATGACGGGTGCCGAGTGAGAAATTTCCCATCGTTTTTTGGAGAGTCTAGTGGAGATGTCATAGTGCAGTTTCAAAACAAACAAGGCTTTTAAGAGCATTGTTTATTTGGCGTAAATGTTGATTGAACAAAGCGTCGAAATCGAGATATGCGGCTAAAGGACATGTCCTGACCAAATACAAGCGCATTGCAAACAAAAAAAAAAGAAAATGCTCGAGTGTTGCGAAATGAAACGAAATGAAATAAAAAGTGTATCTTGATATTGGAAAGCTTAAACAAAGAGATAAAAGGGTTGAAAGAAAAATTACCGTCTTTAGGTATCAATTCATATTACGTGTTAGATCTAGTCCGGCATTATTTGTTCGGATAATTGTGCATTTCTTTAATAATACTGACGTTTTGACAAGTGTTCACCTGGGTATAAGTGCGATGTAAGTAGTTATTAGTCGTAGCTACGTGTCGGCTATTGTTCGTGATTATACAATAGAATACAATATGACGATAGCAAAATAAGAAAATGAAAGAGCTCGGATTATATCCGTGTGTACGGGAAGACTCGAGAAAGACTGCTTTGAACACACTCTTTTCGCGCACTGCTTATTTTTTTTAGCATTTAAGTGCTATGAAGTATTCTGGGAGAGGTTCGGTTCTATTTTGTCGAACTGACATACACGTCCATCCTTAAACACAAAAAGTAACACATGTCTAGTCACTTGCAGATAGCTAATTTCTATACAAAAAAAAAAAATTTGCCTTGATACATTTTTGCATTCCCTCTCCCTTTCAACATCCTTTTTGTTATTGACCGTAGACAAGTATAGATTCTCTTATTGGTAATTGTGGCTGCGAGCATGAAGGCAAGCCATCATCGCCATTCTTTCCGCCCACCTTTTGTTCTAAAATTCTCTGCCACATAGCACCTCACACGGCGCCGCAGACCGAGATCATAGGATGCTGTGGACACAGCGCTTCGGCTAACGAAGGACCAGAAGAGGGATCTCTGCATCAAACACACCGCTCGCTCACTAATTAGGCCACGTGGATCAGGTTTTAATTGTTGGTCGTGTAGTCGACGAAGACGTGATGAGTTGCGGGAGGGCCGCTTCTCATGGACGCGACCATCGTCGATGTTATTCAACGCGGTCCACCGACCATCGGGGTGCCAAGTATCGTGCTTCAGGCAGACAGACTATTCAATTTTTGTACCGAGGCCATAATTTAATCGCAATGATTTTAGATGATCTTTACATTATAGTTTTGGATGTTATGCGAAAGTCTATTGGTTACTCGCTTCGTAATCTGTGGTCACGATTAATACAATATAGGAATGCGCTGGCGATCTTCGTAACACCCTGACATTGGTTTTTGTTTTAAAGCTGAATTAAGAGGAACTCAATTAAAATCAAGCGAATTTTGTAAGCATTGCTGGCTCGATTTCCAAGTCTTCCTCTCGTGGCATGGAAAATCTTTCATCTAATGGACCTCGCTAGATTCGATTGGAAAATAGAGTATAGAATTTATTATCGCCGCTCTATCGGTCCAATTTTTCCTTGTTTCGTACTATTTTTATTCCCCGAATGACACCGCATGCATTATGTTCAAGAGAAAACCTTTTAGCCGCGCTTCTCCTAGGTGGCCATATTCGTTTACAACAATAAGATGAAAACGTGAGGAAAAGACGCGGCTGCTTGGAGTTGATTGGGCGCCGTTCAGTGCAGCATCCAGCCACGAGGAGTTGGACCTCTTTCGCCTGTCTGTCCGTGTGACTCGGCCAAAGAATCAGTCACTGTCGTTCGTGAGATACGTACAATTAACTAGAGTAATTTTGACTCGAGAGTCGCGTCCCTTTTCACGGCCCCTGCCTGCCTATTCAGTCTCTCGACTTCTTCCGCAGGATCCGAGTTGCATGCGTACACCATGACTTGGCCTTTGTGCGCCGAAGAAAAGATTTCAATTATTCTAAACGCAACACTCGCACCAGCAATACAATTAAAAAAAATAATTACAATCCATTTGTTTACTTGAATTCTATCTTTTTTGGTTAATTATGTAATGCATAATTTATTGTTTGTGTGTAAACATTATAATGGTTTTCCGGTAGTCAAAGGTGTTAGATGCTATAAACAACAAAGAATTTTGAACCCAAAAGTGCGTTAATTAGGAAAACAGAAAATTAGAACGATCCGAGGGAGGAGATTCGGTTTTATTATGCAAATGACATACCTGTGTGCGAGCACTAGACAGACTGTAACTAGGAAGTTCTCAGGCATGATTTTAGTAGTTAGTCGCTAAAAGCGTTCTCCCACCTAATCCGAAAGTGCAGGAGCGCGCACGCACTCGTGCAATCTCTTATCTACTTGCACATCGGTTTTTTGGCACCTCCAGACTCAGCAAATCCCTGAATAAACGTTGCTTGCTGTTATCCCAAGGTAAGTTTCCCTTAAACGCCAGCTTCTGGTGCAGCCAAAAGCACGGCTTTGTTTGTAGGTGTACCGAAAAGCGCAAAGCTTTTCCCTAATCCGGTTGACAACAGGCTTAAAACAAGAAGTAGCTGGCTGCTACTTTGTTTGCAGCATTGTGTGTTTGCTGGAACACTGGTGCCAGCGACACTGCATTAAAATAAAACAACATAATCATGCTGCATCTCTTTTCGACTGCTTACCAGCGAGCAAAACTTTTAAGCTTAGAATCCGCTTGAAATATTCAGTATAAAATTTACGCACTCCTCCGACTCTAATGAAAAACCAGACCTATCCCTGGTAGAGGTCCTAGCGAAACGGCAGATGAAATACAGGATTTAAATCATTATGATTGCATTTGTGCGACGACGACATGATGCTTAAAGAGCACTCTAAAGCAATCTTGCAAGAGAATAATGAATTACTCGTCATTCTGGCTCGAAACTTCGCTGTCACGTGTTCATGGGGCGTCCCAGGCCAGTGCATGGGGGTCGTTATCTTACCTCTGTATAAGTCTTAGCCATATAACCTTCGATGGGTGCCTGATTCGTGTAGCATCAATAAAGGTATCCTGCAATACCTTTCTACAAAAGGAACGTCCAAACTAATATTATTTTACAGCTCAAACTATATTGTGCAACGACTTGAAAGATAATCAATAGCAAGAATAACCCTGAATGGATTCTTTTCTTACCCCTATCACAAAACTCCTATTAGCCGCAAACAGCCTTAGAAATTAAATCCATTGCTTATGGATAATGCTTTTTTGAACAAGCTGCGGTTATCCAAACAGACGAGAGAATTACTTTGCTTGAAGAAAATCGAACAAGACAGCGAGTGTGGCATAATGCATCGTGGCACTGTCGTATAATACGCGATGTGTTGTTTGATCATATACGGGCTGTGTAACGAAGGCTGAGGGATACAAGCATATTCTCTCTGGAGGAAAATTATGTTAACATCAAACGGAGGTGGAATTACTCTTGGACTAACGCGTTAACAACCCTCAAAGGATTGGCAGAAATGTAGCAATGGAGACTGACCTGGCCGGGAGACTACAATGGAGACGGTAGAAGACTGACATTGACACAATATTATTATTGCATGATAAAAGCTCACGCGAGCTGTTTCTTTTTTAAAACGGTTTTTCTTGGCGAATCAATTGTGAAGAGGAAACAAACAACAAAGAGCGCGCATATAATTGTTCGGTTGTGAACCTAAGTGTACCTATGTACCATGGAAACACGCAACGCTTGTGCCCCTAACGCCGAGTGTCGCTTCGTGCCATCCCTGTGTGTTCCGACCATGAATTTACAGACAACTTACTGGGACGAGTGACCTTCAAAGCGGGGAGATTTGTAATTCAAATTTCGTCACGATATCGAACTAAGGCTGCATGAAAACTGGGCCAACTGCACCGGGGGGTGGCTCGGTTTGGAATAAACACGAACGTCGACAGATCCGGATGAAGTTACCTCATATTATTGAAATATAATCAGTAGGTGCAAGCTATTAAAGTTGCTCTACCTGGGACTAGAGAACAGTCCATCTTACCTACTCTGTGTTTAATTCAACATTGTCGGTACGTTTGGTAATAATGCCTCCACGTTTTACAATGCACATCTGAAAGCTCTTTTATACTACCTGACCGACCAAAAGAGCTTTTTTCTTTCAGAGTTTTATGACAACGCGAGTTTTCTTTGTGGAATAGTTTATACATTGAGCTCAAGCTGCAAAAGATGGCCCACATAAAGCAGTCTTGAAACAAATGGACAAGGATGATTACCCAGAAATGGAGCCGCGAGAAAGGGGCGACAATTTTATGGTTACGCCACAGGTTAGGTTTTTATTTCACTGACCACAAACTATTTCGGATGGGCCCTTTCATAATGAAAGGTTGTGTCTGCCAGGTAAGATTGATTTCATTTTCTCTGCCGAAGATTTCCTGTTTGAAAATTTCGAATGAGAAAAGGTGCATCTTCACCTGGGGATATTTTGTTCAATATACTTTATATGACGTTGGCGGCATTAAGACATTTGGTAAAGGCTAGAGTAGGTCTCTGCACCAAATGCGCCAAGTCCGTCGAGCACCATCAACCATGCCCGTTGGACGAAAACTAGCGAAAAACGGATTCAAAACCATTGAATGTTCTACTATCACCGATATGAAAATCTCATCCACTGTCTCTATTCCATGCACTCTGTCATCGTGATGCACCATGCACGAAGACTGTTAACCGATAATCCTTTGTTAATTAATTATTTCCCGTGTGGTTTGTTTTTCAGTTTCCATACAAAATCGCAACTTCATTGAATATTTTCTGCCCCGAGGTGGCACAGACTCCACACCACCATGATGTGCCACAGTCTGCAGTGGCATTGTCTACAACGGTATGCCAGTAAAAGCTCGAGGTAGAACCATGTTAAAATGCTGGAGCCCATTCAAATCTCCCCTAATCAAGATCTAGTCAAATAATGTTTTATTCAGGAAATTCGAAGAGGATCTGGTAACTCTTCCAAAAGTATGAAGTGCGTTAGGGAAAAAAGTGCGCTGGAAATGTGGGAGCCACCGTGATTGTCAGCGCTGGCGCTGGCCAACGCATGGAGGGTCCGCGCTGGCAGCGCGTGTAGCGAATGGCTGCACAAGCGTGTTACTCGGCTGGTGGCCAGAGGGGCTTGTTTCCGCGTCGAGAGAGGGATTCGTACGCTACAAGATTGATTACCTACGTGAAACGCTGAAAGCGCTCGCAAGTGCAAAACAGCGCGCTGAATGCAAAGCTACGCCAATTTTTTTTTTTTTTTGTTGAAACGAATTGTCATTTAGGTACCTGAATTACGTGCCAACGTCACAGCGTTCTTTGACCCTTAAAATAATGCCAATTATAACAATGTTTCTATAAGTATCATAGAATATGTTACGTTATGTTATGTTATATGTTCATTTACACAGCTCTCAAATCCTCAATTGTATTTTCGGTTTTTCGGCATTTTTCCTTTGAATCCGGACATTTAATGTCAACAATTAAAATCATTCGCTTCGTTCACGTATATAATTACGAAATTATTATATCATTAACTGCATCTTTTCGTTGTCATATAAATTATATATGATTTTAAAGAATGATGCAACTACCCTTTCCATTATAACCTACCATTAAATAAGAAGGATTCGCGCTCGCTTTGGGTGTTTAATGACTAACCAAGTTTTGGGGTTCATCACTGATGAGGGCAGAAAATCTTGGCTCAATCTCGAATACATAAACGTGGCTGTTTTGTTCGTCGATTATACGCTACGAGTAACAATTATGTGGAAATGCAATCATTTTAACGTTAGTCTGGCTTGCCGTGCCTTCGGCTCCTCAACACGCAAAGCTGCCTGCCTGCATCTTCCGATCCTCCGACATGATTCGAGCCCCAAACACCACACAGACTTGTAGCACATGCAAACACAACGAAATCAGATTACGGTAAAAGACTCTGTAGCTTAATCGATGCTGTACGTAGAACTTGCATGATAACCATCGCGTCAAACTGGCAAAACAATATTTTCCACCTCAACACGTTACAATACACGCCAAGGCGCTAGCTCGTTACGCCGCTCATCCTCATTTCGATTTCAAATTATCGACCCCGTCAAATTTCAGTAAAACCGTGAAATAAGACGCACGTCTTCGGAATGATAAAGGAAAAAAGCTATCTACAATCAAATTAAATCCTAGCAGCTCGCAATCCATGCGGGCAAAGGCATTGCGGAGGGTCTCGGCGCTTGACGCGGCCGCAAGTTCCATTGGCGGTCCTATTCTCTGTTAATTTACTCGTCTGGGGGCCGTCGATGAGATAGCTATAGCAGGATTAATGTCATACTGCTGAATGAATATCCTACGCACGGTGCAGACAACAAGAGAAAAACGTAATCGAATTATCGAGACGGCTTTGAGAAGAATGCGATGGTAGAGGAAAGCAGTCTTCGAGTTCGCTCGTTCGTTCGTTCGTTCGTTCTCGACTATTCTTGGCGGCATGGGATGACTTGAAATCGATGGAAAGGCAACTTTTTCATACAACTCGTGTCAAAAGCGGCTGTCAGAAAATATGAGACCACGAAGAAGTTGGAAACTTTTCCAATTGTTTTATTCCCCGTTGCTAAAGAGAGGATGGCTGTTTGCTGGCACGAGTCGACGCCATGGTGGGCGATATAGGTATCAGTTGCAATTTTGTTTCGCCAGAGTTTGCATGTCTGCAGATACTGAAGGAAACTCAACTCGAGGATTTCAGTGTTATTTTATAATTTACACAATTAGAATACAGGTTGCAGCCCTACCATTAAGGAAAAGTACTGGTCTATACGTTAATTTGAATTGTTCAAGGATGTAGAAAAACAGTTCGAACGTTTTGTTCTAATCATTATATGATAATATTTCGTTTTGCCAACACTTTTCGAGTCGATGCATGCCCAATTGAAGTGGAATTCGCGCACGCCTTTGAAAATTTGCACCTGAAAAGGACCGACGGAAAACTCCCGACTGATCTGCTGGATTTTCCAGATCGATTCACTAATCTAGTTGTTTCCCCAATTCCCAGCTGACGGATCGACTCGCTTAAGCGGAGCCAAACATTATTAATTGTGTTATCAACAGATTATATAATTCGTAAAAACAAACAAATAGCCAGCACTATAACAATTTGGCTGCATGCGTCCATTGCCATGCATGCCTACTCAGTTTATTCGACTGATGAATAATCAAAAAGCACATCGCAAAACGGCATTCGATTACACCCTCAGAGAGCCATAGATTATTGAACATATAATACCACTGTCCATCAAAGTATATGATTAATCTAATTGAGGTATTAAACTTGCAATTGAACAAATATCACAGCTCAATTGTAAATAAATTGCACAGAACGAGCGACGAAAGTGATACGCCAAACGCAAAACAAATATTCAAATAGTTTAATTGAACAACATTAGGTGTACGTAAGACGCGTTTTCAGCGCGGACTCGGCGTCTGCAGAGGCACGGTCGTGACGTGCGTGGTTCCTCACGGGTAATCGGGGGTCACGACTCACGGCTCACGACTGGGCCCACAGCGCAACGCACTTCGCGCACGGGTTTCAGACCCATCGCTAGTAGTGCTAGGCCACTCGCCAGGATACATGTAATTATTATATCATAGCGATATGTGGCAAAGGAGGCACATTTTTTAACACCACAGACCGTTTCTCTGTTTACACAACTCGTTTAAATTATTTTTTTCCTGGAGAGGAGATGGTTTTTTTTAAATCCGACGCGATTTTTGGTTTGCCTATTCTAGATCTTGCCGGTTTTCAGAACAATGTTGAAGATGTTAGAAAGGCCTTAAAGTATATAAATAATCTTGAGCCTTGAATAAAGATTTATTGTTCGTGTTACGTTTTAACTCTGAATCTAAACTGTCTCGGTTATATACACGCTGCAAAATGAAATATCGATCTGCAATTGCAAATTAGTATCATTAAATCATAAATTTTGATATGTAATTATACAAGATTGTTTCTTGCATTTACGCGGATAACTCTGCGGCTGTTTTTATATTCTTTCTCTCTCAGTTACGCGTGTTTACCGAGCGTAATTCGTTGTGCATGAAATTCTAGGGTTGGATTTTAATTCAATGAAGGTAGGAAACGATCGATCAATAAAGGTTTAGGCCCTCGTGGATCGTGATTTATGGCACCCTACGTCAATGTGGGTCACTATATAAGAGCGATGCGTGATTCTGATTCATTTCAGGCTAACGTGCATGTGCTTTATTCGGCCAATGTATTGAATTGTTATTATTAAAATTTCTTCGTGACAGGTATGTGGAAATATTCGTAGTACGAAAGTCTTGCTGCACATTTTTCAAATCATATCACAAATACATTAGCGTTGATTGTAAATACATTAGTCATCGTTACAGGAACACAATTATTCAACGATTAACAAAACTATTTATACACTTCAATAATGATCATGGATTGCCCGACGTGAATTGCAGTGTGCATTGCACCGTTTAAACGGTACACAGGCCGTCGACATTCTTCAAATACATTGAAAGTTAATTGCTTTTCATGACAGTGCTTTGATGACAATTTCCAATAAAATTTCTATCGATACGTCGATACCACAAACGCTGTTCGCGCGGTTTATCAACGATGTGTGCATTTGATACCGATCAAGGGAACACTACTACAGCTCAGACCGGCGCGGCTCAAAGCCGTGGTTAGTTGCAGTAACACAAGTGACAGTAATATCAGGACCGTGATATTGCATTATGACATGATATGATAGGACGCCATTCAAAGCCCGCATCCTTTACAAGAGATGAAAAGCAATGAGTTTGCCTCTAAAGTGTAGCAGATTGCCGGAGCTGTTGTCTACGCCAGGGGGTAAAAGCTCAATAAGTAATAACCAAAAAGTATTTCAATCATAAGAGCACAAAGTCGTTAAAAATTCGTTCAATTCTTTGGCGGTGTGAAAATAAATGAGACGTTGTGTAGCGAGAAACCCGGCAATTAATTGACAAATAACATTTTTGCTCGTTCTTATTTTCTTTATTTTAGCGTACGGTAAATTTGGAAATTACCTATCGCGCCATCTTGAAGGTGATTATATGATTGACAAAAACGCGTGTACAGTTAGCTGTTACTCTGGAGTGGCAAACGGTCGAAGCGAGGTGCAAGACGCGGCGGAGGAAAGGAGAATAATAACAACTTAAGCGACACCTACATTCCCTAATATAAAATAACGGAGACATTAAATTAGTTTCGCGTTGCTGCGCGACATCCGTTGCAGGGCAATACAATCTTCGAAGATGAAACGCTTTGCTTTTGTGCTCTCTGCTTTGTGAATCTAGACCACAAGGCGAACTGAATTAGAATGACATTAAAAATAAAAAATGAGTTGGAAGAGATTTCAGTCCAAATGATGATTGATGAAGGTGGTTCAAACCATTCGGCTGTGTAGACCGAGGACCGTACAATTACATAAATAAGAAACGTTGTTATTTTGTTTGCCGAGTTATAGTACATTGACGTGGCCACAATTTTGAGACGCATTCCAGCTCCGATTGCCAAGTACGCAGGCGCGAAAGACCTGGACGGAGTCCACCCGGTCCACCCTCAATCCCCTTCAGCTACAATTAGACCGCGACGCGTTACCATTTTCGAGCTGCTTCGGTCTCTAGCTCCGCTTGGCTTTGGCGCACCTACCAGCGACTCCTGGATAGAAATGTCCTTTTGTGGTCAATTCGCCACGTTTGGCCGGGCTCGGTCCGCGTGTGGTCACCTATCCAGCGGGCGACCCTCCCGCACACAGTCATCCCACCGTCCCCTTCCTCCAAAACGACGTCACAGCTCGAATTTATATAGAGCTCTTTTCACCATCATTTCCTATCCTCCCTTATCCCTTTCGTCTCTTGATATCTTCGTTTCTTCCATTCAAACGGGCCATTGTGCACGACGCCTCTCTTTTTAAAACCGAAAAAAACTTGCATGGCCAAACCCGTTTCTTGCGACATTTTCCCTCCCTATCGCGTCGCTTAATTTTCTTTCCTCTCCCTCCAAACCAGAAACCCTTTTTTCATATTCGCGCCTTATTCTCTTTTCCACCAATCCATTCCGATGTGCCTATTTACCTAGAGCACTCTTTCGAGCTCTCCTCGCCACGTCGTTCCTCTATCGCACCCTCTCACTCCGTCATCGTTCACGCTTCTTCTCGCTCAAATTTATGTTATCGATTTCCCATCCCCACGCGCGGCGCGGCGCGTTGAGGGGTCGGGGGGGGGGGGGGGGGGGGGGGGGGGGGGTCGGGGTCGGCCTACCCCGGTGGCCAGCGAGAGGGCGCAGTGGGCCCAAAACCGAGCGCTCATTTCTCTTCCCGAACCTCATATCTTCGACGACCAGGGTGCCCCGGCTTCAAGCCACCTAATCACAGACCGGAAACTTAAAACTGTGGAGTAGAAAACATATATAGACTTGATCTGCCAATTTATGGGCCATGGTGTTCAGCGCGAAACAAATAAAGTCGCAATACAATGGGGGTTACTGAGTAACTCGGCAACATAATACCGTTGAGTGATACGACCTTGCTGTGTACACCACCAACTCGATAACCATAGCAAAGCTGGAAACTTTGTGCGCCATGTTCGTGCACAAATTAGTTACAACTTTTCTCTGTTTTCTTAGCGACAGTGTCAAGCTTAGACGTGCCCCTTTCGGATCTCTATCAAAATCGAGCGAAAATTGTGCGACCCAACCCTAATTATACATTTCCGAGCACTAAAGACCAAGTAGTTTTCTATATAAAGTTGCTACCATTTGATTTTGATGACAAACAATTAAATAACGTGCCAACAATACAGGCCAAGCATGCCACCATATAAGCAACGATTATTATAGCAGGCTTACATTCTCTACAGCGCGCCGCATGCCTTCGTTTCGTAAACAGTTTTATGATGGTGATATAAAATCTTAGCAACGCCCCTTCACACGGTTTGAAAACTTTTTCAAAAGCTTGGCGTTCGAAAAGGCACCACACCTCAAGTAACTCTCGTGTCTCGTCTTGTCCAGCCTCCCTCCGTGAGTCTGGCTGGACCCGAAACGAGACCCGATCTAATCTATGACTGGTCCGAGACCGTGGACCATATTACTAAATCACTTGGTATACCTATTCCATTCGACGGAGGCGTTTGATCACATCGATGTGTTTGATGAGTCTATTTAACATTTCAATGAACTTGAATTTCCTAATATTGTTTAGAGAAGGTTCTTGCGCTGCAGATGAATTTGACTTGAAACATAATTATGTTACTTTCTTTCCAAACAATGTCATCTTGATTTATGCAAAATAATAATCGCGCAAGACATAGGCCCGGCGGTTTTACTTTTCCTTTGATAACTCCATTTTGCGGCGGAAACTTCTCTTCGTGGCGCTCATCATAGGCGACCGTAAAAAGATAAGAATGCCTGCGTAACAAACTTGCTCCGGTGTTATCGTGAAACACTTCGAGTTTCCTCGGCGTCTTTGTAAGCGACTCCAGAAATTCACACCTTGTTCCAACACGTTCTCTCCAGGGCAAACACCGGCCTCGTTTGCCTAACACCTAAGCACAGATTTGTTCGGAATCTACAACAAAGTGGACAACCAAATCTTTTATATGATCGAGCAAAGCATACTTTTTGAGTCGCCTTCTTTGTTGCAGCGTTTACTGGCGAGCCCAAAAACCCGGTTTATTAAATTTGTACCGCGTAGGTTTTTGTGTGATTTGCTTCCTAATTGCCTATTTATCATACATTCTGTTGAATGTGAGAGGAGAAATTTATCGGCGTTTTTTAAACGATGGAAAATGAAGATTCCTGCGTAAATTATTGGTTCTTTTGTTTGAAGCGCTAATAAGTAAAACAACGGGCAACGCCAACAAAAAATCGTCGTCAAGAGGAGAGAGAATTAATCAATTTCTTCTAGTGACATCCATAGTTTTGACATCTCTCTACCAGATATTTTGCGAACGATCATAGAAAATAACTTAATTAAATTTGCCTTAATTTTCTCAAGTTTTTTTTTCCACAGAACATTTCTGGTTTAATTAATTGAATTTCTGCAAACAAGAACTTAGAAATTCTCCTCCAATATTTTATGTCATTTCAAGGTTTCATCGAATTGGCTTTTAGATCACTCGCGTCCAAGACCAATGTGCATTAGTCATAGCATGACATTGACAGCTCCCCACTGACTTCCATTATTCTTTCATATTATGGACGCGCTATTTCGGCATTGTTCAAGATTTTGACACGATAATACAATGTATGATCATGACGTCAGACTAACAGAGAGAACTACTTTTGATTGGGAGAGAGATTCGTGTCAAGAATGTTCCAGTGGGTGATTCGGAAGAAAGAAGGATTCAATCTTTTCATTGGGAAGAGGTCGATGGGAAATCGAATTGATATAGGACAAGTCCATGGCTGGGAGCTAAGGTAACCCTGTTAGTATCCTAACGAACGTGTGTTGGTAAAAGACAGTTTCATTGACCCGAAGAGAGCCAAAGGACCTAGCAAAGATGTTTGCCGCAAACGATACTTTTTAATGAACACTGCTGTGTTTGAAAACCTAGCCCGGGCTTATTACGTCAGTTTCCGCAATCAATATCGAGCGAAATTTATCAGAGCAAACCGAAAAAAAGGTTGATTAATCAGGCTCGTTCATAAATAATTGTTACGATTTCGGGCATCGTATACATAGGATCGCCCCTGGGCTCACATAGAAATAATAATGATCACAACTGCACGGACGTCAATAAATAACGAGGAAAACGGTTCGGTAAAATGTTGTCCAACGAATATTTAAATCAATGGAACGAATAACAAAAGCATAAATCACTTAAATACGAATTAAATATAATATTTTAACCCCTATTGACTTCTCCGTTACACTGATTCTTTGTGCATAACAACACACAAATCTATGGCAGGATGATTTCATTAGCTTATACTAAATAAGTTTATATCGTATGCAAAGCAGCTGGGGACGCGCACCGCATCTCGTCTGAGGGTAGCTATGTGCCTAAGCAGTAAGACGGAATAACGAGATGTGCGTAATTAATCAAAGTTAGTCATGAAGTGAAAGTTGAGGAGTTTGACATCAAAGCCCGTCAGGAAATGAAGGGTTGAGGTGGTATAGGCGTTGGTCGGGTTCGGCTGGTCTGCGCGCGTCGCTGGGTTACCCGCCTTGACGCACCAGGATGCCGAGAAAACTTACCCCAAGCATAATATTTCATAGCCATTGCCTAGGCGCCCGGCCGGCAAGCCAAAATGAAACAGATAAATAATTTCAAAGTCAGCGTGGTACGAGGTCGTAACACTAGGGGAATCGCATGTCTGTTAAACGTACATCGTAATTTCACGAGCGTTACTCTCTAGGTATGCACCGTACGTATGGGGACGTTAATTTTTATTTTGTTTTGCCATTTTCTTAATGGCTGACAGGTACATGATAACCTTAAAGTTTGTTTTTTTAATGCTTTAGCTGTGGCTTTTGAGCTACTAAACTTCTGGTCAAAAACTCGTTCTTGCGGATCGTCGAGACATGTGGGTGACTTTCCTGCCAAGATGGCGCTTCTGTAAGCCGCCCCTTGTATTCTAGCACGCTAGCAGCTTTGAAAAAAAAACTTTGGTTTGGCTTAAAAATGATTTAGTTTCATAATTAAACGCAATTAGCTCGTAAAGTTTGATTAGTGCGGTGACATGCGTGAAAACTAACAAAAAAAATTCAACAAATAATGAGCAAAAAGCAAGCGCGCTGTAAATAGAGTTTTAAACTTCAATTCGATTCTCGTCAATTCTCGATAAAAAAAATTGACACATGGCTCGTGGAATTGTTTCCAATGAAAGTAACAAACGAATAAAATGCCCTATCGGTCCACATCAATTGCCGCTCGTTTAATTCAATGAAAATATAACTTTGAATAACATCCAATTAACAAATCAATTTCACAAGTAAAAAAAAACCACGACAAATTAACTGCAACAAAAATTCAGCTGTCGGTCTTTTGTCTACGCTGTACTTAATAGCGCCATCATCTATTTCTATGAATAGCGAATGGGATATTATTTTCTCTCAATGTAACAGAGACGAGTGGTTTGTGATAAGCGTGGCATCGTCCGACCTACGTAAGGCGGCTCAGGTATTCCGCACTTAAGTACCCATAAGACTCATGTGATGGCTTGATTGACCAAACTTAACTATTCCGCTGTGGTCACCAGTAAATTCCAACAAGACAGGGGTAAAGTGAAAGGGGTTGGCTGTAGCATGCAGTAGATTGAGCCACCAATAATCACAGGGTAGGGAAATTGTCGACCTATAACGCGGTTCTCATTATTGTTTTGTGTTATTGTGGTACGGCCGTACCTTCTGTCATTCCACAAAATGACATGACATGCCCCTGGCTTTGTTAAAGTAATTCAGTCTTACACTCTCTTTGTCAGGCCCATATAAAATTACGATTTAATACAATACGAATGGCGAACCACAAAACAAAATGGTTGAAACGCCCTCACGCCAGAGCTGCTTCATAACTTGTGTGCCGAGCGGGAACAAAGCTTTAATCTAATTCTGATATTTTGTAACAACGAGAAAAGCTAGAGCCATTAACCAAGTTGGCATAGTTTGCTGGAAATCAATAAATTAGCCAGCTTCGTGGTCTAGCTGCCCTCGCGTTTTAATTACTTTCATTTCGTATTCTTCAATTCCCCCAGCCGAGGAACAGAACTTACTTGTTATTCCGTTTGGAATGAACACAATCATTAATTGATAACGAAATGCGACGACCTATTTTTAAGTAAGACGGATCGTAGCATTATACAATTATTGATCATTAGTTTGTCCGTCTGGATGCCACCCGCAGACTCTAAACCTTTCTCCTCGTCAAATGCGTTCAAGTTAATTAATAAAGATACGTTGGTTATTTGTAAAAATTGATTATTGTTTTTGTTCCAATTCGGTTTGTTTTCGCAGCAGGTGAGTGCGGATGAAATGAAAGTAGAACTCGTTCTGACGGGTCCTGTTGCTACGCAAAAACTGGCAAGAATAATACGTCTTTTGTAGCTCGTTCGCCTCCTGCAAGGAGGCGGCCAAGAAACGATCGACATTTTGCCAAGCATCTCGGGCGTACCGTCGAAATCTGATGCATCATTCATACAGCGGGTTGATATTGGATATAACAACAAAGAGGACCTATCATATTAAAGAAACTCTTTCTTTTTTCTGGGAAAAGATATTCTGACCCAAATATTATGACTTGCACAAGTATGAGAAATCTTCTTTTTCACACATATTATTCATAAAAAATATTTTTAATATAAAAATATTGCTTCGTCATGGTCAAGAGCAATTGTGAGAAAATATACATTGCTTTTCACAACCTCGGGCGCGCAGAATGGAGGCAAATAGTGATTTATCGATTGTAAGAAGGCGTTTACAAATTGCATTTTTTCCAAAGAAATTCAATAAGATTCACTTCATCAAGAGTGGTGAAAGAAATTATGGGGAGGGGGGGGGGGGGGGGGGGGAGGAGACAAATAAGCGCTAATTCAGCGGTATTTTGTGCACCCAAAATATGTTTAAACATAAAATATTAACTATCTCTACCTTCTCGAAAGGTAAGCTGGTGTTTGCGCTTCTCAACTTTAAAGCAAAATAAGGATAGACAGAAACCACGCTGAACAACTGAACAACGAGGAAGGAAACAACAAGTTTTGTACCTCGGGGCATTCTGAAACACATATTCGTAATAACTCTGTCCGTTGATTCCTTTGTTTGATTAGACCGTAATGGTGTTTTAACCTGGATTACATCTCCGGATCACTCCATGAACTAGCAACTTGAACACCACAAAATGGCGAACTCAGGTACAGTGCGGTCAAAAAAAAAACGCAATATGCGTACCCACAACTCCGTTGGCGAAATTCAGAAGTACAAATCGAAAACAAACACAATTAAAGCTGTTGCTACTAACTGTACTGCACTGCAACAATGCAATTTATTATATGTCTGTTCAGTCCCTCATTGTGTGACCAAAATAATGAATGAAATCTTTTCTGCGCTTTGATAGTTTTTCAACTCATTAGCATGATAAAGCATTGGGCCGGTTCTCTCGCGAACTGACTCGCTCATTGGGTGGCAAATCGCGGAACCCCGTCGTCGTTCAGCGGTGCTTGGGACCAAATTTCGTGGCCGGGAACATGTGGGAGCGCGACTAGGCAAGGAGGTATCGCAACACGGTCACACGTGAATCGAGACATGTGCACGTGAATTAATGTGCCGCGCATTACGCGTAGTTCAATCATGTCGTCCATTGCCAGCCCTTGTTGGCCGAGCTAGTAACTAAGATGGATGGTTGCTAATGATGTCCTGAAGTCGTCGTACGTAGGATACATGTATATTTATAGTTATATATTGATCCACAACTAATTTCAACAACGTTGGATTAAGACGTATGCTCGTTGATTATTCAAATAACACAGTCGGCATTGCGTGGGCCGGGACCGGCACCTCCATCTTAGGCTAAATGTTTTCCACAACGCTTAGGGCAGCAATTAATCACAAGTCGTGGGCGATAAAGAGAGACATATTGACGTTAGAATGTAGAGTGAAGGTACTTACAATTCAAGCTGCCATGTGACGTCGTCAGGGCCGAGCAGACGCTGTTGTCTTCAAGAAGTTAATCCGTGTACGTGTTGATGAATAAATATCCACATCTTCGACCACCAAAAACAAAATAAATTACACCTGCATATACGTTTCATTAGTCCGTCAAAAATCCGCTAATTAGGTTTTGTCACACGAGATACGCTTGCACTCCGCTGGCGTCTCTATCGGCCATCGCATTGGCTTGAGTCCTCCACGCAGGCCTTTGGTGCTGCTGCTGTTGGTGCTGTTGGTGCTGCTGGTGCTGTTGATGGTGCACCGGCACGCCACCAGGGACGCCGTTGACGCCCCGCCTCATTATCGATCCGTTGATCGAGGCCTCGCGGTCCAGAGTCGACGCGTAGTCAGACTCGATGGAGCAATAGATGTGTTCAGAGGTCGGTCGCGCCCCGTTGGAGGCGTCGGCAGGCTCACTCTCCAGGTAGCTCTGGTGCACGGGGGTAGAATGCTGATGCGTGGGGTGCCGATGCAGGGGCCGTGGCGAAGGGGTCGCCGTCGTCGCTGACGAGTAATTAGCGTCGTCTTGCTCGTGCTGCTGGTGATTGTTGTGATGCTTCAAAGGCGTTCTCGTTAATGTCGATTGCGAGGAGTACGCGGGAGGCGCCATAACCGTACCATCGTTGTTTGTAGCGGCCGCCGCCGCCGCTTTGAATAGTGGATGACTATTAATATGCATCTGTAGCGAGGGCGAAGACGGATGCGGCTGTTTTGTCTTCTCGATGTACGTGTGGTGGTGGTGGCCGCCGTTGCCGACCGCCGAGTCCAGCGTGTAGTTGTTGATGTTACGCCGGTACATCGAGCTCTTGTTCTGGTTGTCGCTGTTGGGCATCGCGTATCGCAGTCGCTCCCAGAAGCGTTTCTCGCCCCATCGCACTCGGGCGCCCGTCTTGAGGTATGGCCTCAGGTCGGGGTCGAGCTCCAGCTCGGGGAGGTTGTTGCCTTCCTCAACGAGCACCAGCTTGAAGATGCGCCCCTTGAGGGCCTCGTGCAGGGCGGATCGGAACTCGAACCGGGACCATTCGGTCTGGAGGAAGTTCCTCGAGAGGACTAGGATGACTCGACGGCTCGCCTCGGCGGCCTCGAGGACGACTGGGGAGGACGAGTGGTTCAAGTAGGCGTGGTGCGGGAGGTCGCGGTAATGAAGACACAGCTGGAATGAGGGATTGCCATGCTCGAGCTCGGCGACAATCGATTGCAGCACGAACTCTTCGTCTTTCGGGCTGTAGCACACGTACCCGTCGTACAATTTCTCTCTGTCCTCCCCGTACTTGGCCCCAGCCCCTTTGAAGTGGAATAGGCGTACCCCGTAACGCGAGTACACCCATATCCGCATCGGCTCCCTAAAGATGAATACCAGGATCATGATGACGAGAATCACGACGAACGAGACGAGGGTGATGATCACCATCGGGAGGTAGTCGGACACGATGATGCTCTGTATGACCGAGCCCCCGGCGTAGTAGTCGCTGCAGGCTGTGTTGTTCAGGTCGACCTCTCGTCGCTCTGGCGGCTTCGACTCGTTGTTCACGCACCAAATGTCGTCGCTGTCGATGACTTTCCGGCTGTTGTCCGCCACCCAGATCTGCAGCTCCTGCAGATATTTGCACCGGCATGACCAGCGATTGTTGCCGAGAGAGATCTCGACGAGATACGAGTTGAGTGTTAATTGCCAGACGGGGAAGGTGACAAGCCGGTTGCCGTCGAGCCGCAAGATTTCGAGCGATCTCAGCGGAAGGAGGGTGAGATTCCCGATAAACCCGATGCGATTGTTCTGCAGATAGAGCTCGCGGAGGTGCGACAAGTGCTCGAATTCGAATCCTTTCAGTTCGTGTATTTGATTATCTTCGAGGTGTAGCGTTTGCAGCGCGTTTAGTCCGTTGAACGTTCGGTTTTGTATCGATTCGATGCGACTCGCATTCACGAACAGGACTCTCATGTTCTTGCGCCCGATAAACACGTGGTTTTGCAGCTCGCCAAAGTCATTACCGTCCAGATAAAGTTCGGTGGCGTCCATGGGTATGCGCCGAGGGATGATGCTGGTCCCCTGTCCCGAGCAGTCGACCACGTTGGTCGACCACGTTTGGTCGTGATAGCAAGTGCAATTGGTGGGACAGGTCATCTCGCAGTCGCACGCGTCGAAATCGCAGCAGTGGCACAGCGCAAAGCAGTGCGTCTCGTAGGTGCACAAGAAATTAGAGGGCTTGGCGTCGACGGCGGGCAGATGCGAGAGACCGCGCGAATACGTCATTTTGCACACAATATTGTCGAGGTCCATAACGCGGGGATGCTGCCGGAGTTGCGACATGTTATTGATCATCTGGAGCCACTCCATGGAACAATCGCAGTGGAACGGATTGCCGCCTATGTAGAACTCTGGCAGTGTTTTGTTTAGGGGGACCGGCGAGAGACGCAGTGCGTTCAGTTCGAGTTTCACGAGCTCGTTGGCGTACATGTCGACACGCACGAGATCGTTCTTATCCAGGAAAGTGTTAGTGTGCACCACATTGATAAAGTTGTTGTTAATGAACACGAGCTCGACGCTGTTTGGGATTGACATCGCTGAAATCTCTGTTATTCTGTTGTGACTCGCGTCTAATGTCTTGATGTGGAGACTGTCTTGGATCTTGTAATAGTTTCCTAGACGTTCGACGAAGTTACCATGGATATCGAGCCACTTGAGATTGCCGGGAACAAACGCGTAGTCGAACCATACCAAGTGGTTGTCGGAGAGGTTCAGCCACAGGAGAGTCGAGAGCGTGGAGAACACGCCGTTGATGTCAGTCAGGAAGTTGGCGTCGAGACGTATCGCCTCGATTTGCGAGTTGTGCTCGAAAGTGCCGCGCTCGATCTGCTGCACTTTGTTCTTGGCGAGGTTCAGGACTTGCAGACTTGTCAGGTCCCAGAACATACCGCGGGTCAAGTTGCCGATGCTGTTGCCGATCAGACGCAAGCCGTTAAGCTGGTGTAGATTTTTAAACGAGCCGTTAGTGAAGGAACTGATTTTGTTTTCGCCAAGATCGAGCGTCTTTAAAAGCGAGAGATCACGCAAGGCGTCGGGTACCTCCTCGAGAGTGTTGGAACTGAGGTCGAGCTCTTTGAGGTCGGAACAGTTGCGGAACGCCTGGGCGTCGACGGTGACGATCAAGTTGTTGTTGAGTGTGAGCTTGCTGAGCACGAACAGCCCGTTGAAGAGCAACGCGCCGATGTGGTGCAACCGATTCTCGGCGAGGTTCAGCGTGTGCAAGTTGTACAGCGGCAGGAACGCGTTGTCTTCGATGAAACTGATCGAGTTGTTCCTCAGGTCGAGAATTTGCAGGAAGAAAAGATCTTTGAATGTGTGGGCGTCAATTCTAGTCAACGAGTTCTGTGCAAGATTCAGGACGATCAGGCGGATCAGGCCGACGAACGTACCGTCGTCGACGTGATTGCTGTTCAGCTGATTTCCCGACAAATCCAGCACGATCAGCTGTTCGAGTCGATGAAACAGGCCGCGAGCGAGCTCGTAGAGCGAATTGTTTTGCAGATAAATTTCGCGCAGTTCGCGCGAACTGGTAAACAAGCCCTCGGGCAGCGAGTCGAGCCGATTACTTGACAAGTTCAAAACACGCAGCGATGCGAGCCCGAGCAGGGCGTCACTGTTCACTTCGGCAATGTCGTTGTTTTGCAGATAGAGGACTTGGAGGCGTCGGAGCCGCGTGTAGCCGGGCTCGGCGGGCAGCACTTGGAGCGCGTTGTAGGAGACGTCGAGCGAGCGGACGTCCATGCCGCCGGAGCACTCGATGCGTGCCGGCGTCGTCGAGTCCAGCGGACTTCGGCGGGCCGGGTACCCCATCATATCGGCGTTCGCTATGTGATTTCGCGTCAGGTTCAGCACCTGTAAGTTGCCGAGCACACAAAACACGTCGTCCGGCAACGACTTGATGTTGTTTCTCGACAGGTCGAGGTTCGTAAGCTCGCGGAGGCCTTTCAAACTTTCCGGCAACAGTTCTAAGCTCTTTGCCGAACTCCATTCGGCGTTGTGCGTGTTTATCGTGAGGCGTTTCAGGTCGCGGAGCCCTTCGAAGGCCTCCGTAGGCAAGTTTAATATTTTACAGTCTTCAATGGTCAACTCCTCGAGTTGGTTAAGTCTTTGAAATGCTTGCGGCGATACGGTGCTCTCGTAGAAGAGCACGTCGTTACATTGCACGTGCAGCTTGGCAGTCCCTTCGACCTGCAAAGCGGTCAGATTGGTGCCTTCGCCGTCGAGCGTCCGGACTTGGCAGATGACAGAGGCGCGAGTGTTCGACGCCGACGTCGTCTCGTTGTCGACGGCCCACGAGCACTGGGCCGGCGTCTCGTACTTGGACGACGCCGCGACGGGCGTCCCGGCGACGACGAGCAGCATCACGACGGCACATAACACGACGCCCGCGTCGCGGCGCTCGCATGGCGTCTGCTTGCGACGTGACATTGAGAACACGGACTCGATCGGACTATCACGAGCTAGCCATCGAAAGGAAACGCATTTTTTTTCGAAAACGTCGGGTTTTGCACACAGTGTAGCTTTGATGCGTCGACGCGCGAACGAAATTATAGCATTTTCACGCAGGTGTTTCGTAGTTCGTACACACGAACGTCGGACGACGCGAAAATTACATGTTCTCAAAAAAAAAACGATTCAAGTTAATTCAAACCATAATCAAATAAAGTACTTAGAAACACGTTACTTCCGCGCACATTTTTTTTCACTTTTAACACAAACAAAAACTCGTCCCTTGCGTCAAACTTTGCAACAGCACTCACGAAGTTGTAGAAAAAATCTTTAAAAGTCACAAAATGAAACAGTATCCGAAAGTCTTCCGATGCACACGGCGTGATCAAAGGAAATCAACACTTTGGAATGAGTTTTGAAAAAAATCTCTGTACGAAAACGAGCGTTACGTTGAGATCGGAACACGCGCAGCGAAGACTGCGTTCTGCCGAGTGGAGAGGCGACGCTCACTCTCCGAGCGGATGCAAAGGACTAACTGGTGAGTGCAGGCGACGACCGCCTATATAGAACGAGGCAGACACGCGCGACGACGAGCAGTCCGACCACCAGGGAGCACCACCAGGCATGGCGCATGTCAGGATTGGATGGCGAGCCGATCGCAGGATGCAGACAGCCTCATTCTCTTTTCGGTACTCGTCGAGGTACGATCGGGGAGACGTGGGACAGCAGATTGGATGGGGTTGGGGAGACTCGGGGATCGGTGGGATGTGGGGATCATGTGCATTTTCACTTCAGAAATACAGATTTGAATATGTGAAAATTAATGAAATATCTAACAATATTTGACAAAAGGCCGCAAATAAATTTGCTTCATGTTTCCCAGTAATATGGATATTGCCTCCTTCTCCTAAACAAAACCCATTGACCGTATGTCCAATAGTTATTTTTCTTCAATACAATCGTAGCTCAAATTTGAAATTCAACCTGTACATAAGGAAAATGTAAACTTATAAATTAAAATTAGAGAAAATTGCTTAACTTACCGCAATTACTGTCTCAGACGGAATTGTGTGGAAATGTGCACCCTTAGCAGCCGCCTGTCGAAGTATTGGTCCTTGAAAGTCCTTCGACAGCGTCAGTTCTAGACAAAAAAACAAATCAGCGCATTTCAGAACATGTCGAAACCACGCAAGAAATATCATAAAATTGTGAATACTTTTCAAAATATTTTTAGTATTCTGTGATACACAAATTGAAGCTCGAAATCAGGCAGTCTCAAACATTAAAAAAAAATTACTCGAAAAGTTAAAAAAATAAACAGAAATCGTACAAGAAAAATAGTTTGTCATGTCACCCAAAAATATATTTGAGATGATCGCCATCGTTTTCTGTAAATTTCAGGAAAAATAACTGTGAAGAGAATAGAAGTATTTAAAATGCAAAAAAACAGATAAAACATTTGGTATGTATAATATTCTTTCCCTGGGTATGATTATTAATACGCCAATATTTCATCCTATGCGTTTCATCAGTACAAGCTATACAAAAATAATCCCCTTTATTTCATTACCGAATAAAAACACAGATAAAAGAGGAAATAGATAAATATGGTAAGCAATTAACCGGGTTTTGTAACGCGTTCCACATGACGGCCGGCAATTCTCATACGGGTAAAGCGAAGGGACTCCATCTGCACCAGAAAGCCATATGCACAAATAACTCCCCCTTGAGGTGGTTTCTGATCGATATGTCTACCGGAACACGTTGCACGTTCGGCCGAGATCCAACACAAACAGCAACCCTTCCCGACGCTCGACGCCCGACGCCGGCGTCCCGACGGCTCTAGTGGTGATGCCTCCCTCCATCAACCCGTACTTTGTTTAGCATAAGAGGTAGCTCACAGGCTGGCTGTTTACGCCAATGCAGCCGTGGATGGCACACATACATGCACTCAGCTCTATACCTACTGAAAAATTGAAATCGTTAAACAGCCTCAAGTACTTATGGTTTTCAAGGGTTTCAAACACCCTTTTGTTCTGAGGTATTGAAAACATTTTCTGGGGGGTTTCTCCTCGGACGTTAGTGCTTTAATTTAATATAAAATTGTTTCGTACAATTTAAAAAACAACGCCATGTGGAACTCGCTCAAGGCGAGGTTTTTTTTTAGGCTGCCAATGCAAAAATCTCGTGGTTGATTAAAAGTATTTTCCCCTTTTTTTTGGCCAACATCAGTTTTGCACAACATTATTATTTGTGGAAATCGAGCAGCAAGTGATCAACTCTCCAGCAACTGTTTCGCTCAATTTGCCGAAATGCAAGACATTTTTAATTTGACTACTAAGCGGATTGAATTTGTGCAGAGAAAGGGACGGAGCCTCGAGAATCCTTCGGATCCATTCAATCGGCATTCGACGCAGGCTTATTTAGCGATCCATCGCCATGGCGCCCATTGCGCTAGATTGGGTCGACGCCGGCGACGCCGATGGACGTCGCAACGCCCCGACGCCGTCCACCGTCTCAAATGCAATCCAATCGAGCGGGCTACATGCCTCCAATTTCCACATCTGAATTTGTTTTCAATAGAAACTTCGGCCTGCAACTCGCAACTCGAAGGATTTGGGTCTGGGTTGCGGCTCTATCGGCCCACGAACATCCCCACAGGCCTACTTGCAATTCGCATATATAGAAAATCTTCGGTATAAGCAATCGGATTACGTCCTAGGGGTGGATAAAGGCTCTTTCAACGGAATCATTGAATATCAAATTCGTGATAAATTCGTACTTTTTACACCCCTATGAGAGAGTCCTCCTGTGCAACATGCTTTCAATGGACGGCAAAAAGCATCAAAGTCCCATAGATTGTAGTTAAAGTACTATATTGGTGACAGTTCCGATCAGCCGTTGCCGTGCGCTGCTGGTTGCATCGCGGCACCTCCCAGGGGAACCGCAACGGGGAAGTAGAGATTCCGAACACACATAGGCAGGGAAACGGGGAAAATGTACACTTATGGGCAAGGATTTGGCAGCAAGTGCAGGTAGGATGGGATGCCCACGCCAAGCTCTGCCACGGCATGCTTGCATTGCTTATACAAAACATACAGAAGCAAGCTATCCAATCCCTTGGACAATTCTTGTGTGGGTGCTGTTATGTTAATCACCGTGATCCGTCTGCTCGTCAACAGTCCTTATCCGGTGCATCGAATCGAGCGCTAGGCGGGTATTTAAACGAGCGTCGTCAGCGTCGCGACGCTGGGTCGATGTCACGTGATGTGCTGTGCGATCATTTAGCCTGGTGCCCGCCGACGATTGCATCCCGATCTCTGTCCGTCCCAACGGTTTCTCTATAGGCGTCGCGAAACAAGCGTCGGTCCTGACTCGGCGTCGCGCGTTGATGAGTGCGACTAATTCTAATCAAGTTGAAAGGTCACTGGGGCACAGGCTCGCAGTCGAAATGTCCCGAGGTCCACGTTATCCGTGGTGCGCACAAGCACTCTACTCCAATCAGCGAAATTAGCAATTAAAAAACGAAGCGTCTCGTGGCAGAAACTGTGTGCGCTGGGTCGGAGGATTCTTTTTGAAAGCATGCTCGGCCTGGCGAGCTCCGGAACGCCTGAAAAGTAAACCTTCAGAATCTAAGTATCACATGCAGATCAAAAGCTTATATGAAAGGGATCTTTGCGCGTGCGCGAGAAGGAAATTTATTTCTTAAAGCTTCAGCTTTATTTTTTAAACGAGTCAAATTAAAAAATGAAACAGTGCAGAGCTGGCATGCCGCGCAATCTCGGAGAATAGTTTACCATCTCAAGAGATTCCATTACCTACATACAACTAGACATTTTATTGCGTAATCAAATTAAAATTTTCTCGTTCAGCGGTAACTGCAATGCACTTAGACTAATGCAACGTGGTTAAAAAAGGGGTAGGTTTTTTTTTTTTAAGGGCTGCAATTCCTGTGAACTGCGAGGTACGTTCGTGGTGGAACGCAAGAGCGGCCGTTCTACGGTAGAGCCGGGGCATACGATTCTGTAAACCTCATGAATTCTTCAACAGTTAATCAGGGAGAGACTGGCTGTAGAATTTGAGATTCACTGTTGTGGAAAACGTGCACACACACACTCACACACACATATATTCTACTCTTCGAGCCCTTGCCACGACTTTAGGGTTGGGTTTAAACGCGGGGCCAGTGTGTTTTCAGAAATCTAGTGCCTCTCTCTTTGGCCAATTACAAGTTTTGCCAAAGATTTTACGCCACCGCGTAATCACCCACGACGCACTGGGTTAGCGTACGTCACTGAATCGTGCTTGAACGTTGTATATAACCATTACTTTGCGTTTGGACTTCTGAGAAAAGGACCAATTGTGCATTCTGGCTCATGGTCTGGCATCTTCTCATTCGATTTTGAAGTCACAGACGTCTGTCCACTTAGAGATCTCGAGGAATCTTTTCTAATAACTCTCTGCATTGAATTTGAGTGGGCCAACATCAAACGATCAAATAAATGCGCTGGCCCGTGACACATTTTTGCTAAAGTCGGGTTTGATTAAAAAAAAAATGTTGGGAGACTTCTTAAGTGATGGATGACAAAAGAAATTAGATTAATGTGCAGTTAATCGTCGCTAATGATAATGACTGTAGCACGATGACCACTGAAAAAAAGAATGAAATACATTTCTAAGAACTTTTTTATTATTATTATATAAAAGTAATTTAAGAATTTTGCTTCAATATTCAAGAGAGAGTGAGAGAGAACTAATTTTACTGACAACACAGTTTTATTCTCCTTTGAAAACTTTTGCATTGCGGGCGCATAACAATATCCAGTGTACAAAGCAGTAATTTTCGAAATTGCCCCTGCGCCTTTTTCCGAATTCCAGCAATCGGTCGGTTAGTTACACTCGACTTGGCGCCGACTGCCGAGGCGAACGAAAACGGCAAAGTTTGCCCCGAGCGAGCAGACAATGAAAGTGCATTTTCCGTACGCCAAATGCATTCGACCTGCATTAGAGTCCTGATAGTCCTTTAAGTCCTGGAGAACGTTTCACGAGCTTGCAATTTCTTCAACGTTGCTGTTGTCCTTGTTTTCAAATAAAAGGGGGTTCTAATACAACACTTTTGTTCGAGAATATTATCAATTATTCATACACCACTCAATCTAAGTACAGATAATAAATTATTTTTGTCATTCACTTCTAACATTGTAAGACAACACTAACCAAACACGACAATCTCATCGATTTCAATTGAAACATTTTACATTCGCTGTTAAAAAGATCAAAAAGTAACAGTGTCTATCTTAACAACAGCAAAAAATATCTAAATAAATGTGTAATATCCCTTCTATCTTAACCCAATAAGAACTTGCTGTGTGCACGGGCATCCGATATTAAGGAGACTAGAATATTTCACAATCGTAGTATTCTCAAACTGATGCAAGAATGCCATTTCAACCACAGTTAGCAAAAAGCATGGAAGACATTTTCTTATGGATCTTTTCTTCCCTGTAAATACATTCCCCAGGCAAAGGCACTTCTTTCACAGAGATGATATTATAATATTCGGTAAGATCCCTTTCCTTCCACCTAGCAATAACGAGGCCTAGCTAATGGTAGTCAAATACAGGGGCACGCTTAGGACATTCCCTATAATGAGAGGAAGAAATAAAAACGCATGGAAACGCAAATGTTATCACAGGGGTAGGCGCGAACAGAGAAAAGAGAAAAAACGTTGTTGATATTGGAACGCATGACCGGCTGGTCTAACTGGTAGCACCCTCTATTTCTTTTAGAACCCACAATCAAACGTCTATGTACTTCAGTCCAAATATATACCGAAGAGAAAAACAAGCAACTTTATGAAAATGCATTGGATAACTTCATTCTATCCAATCTCACACACCCCTGGATGATGGGCAATGCAAAGATGCTAGAAATGCCGTGTGTGCCACGGCCATTCTTGAGGCGCGCTAGACTCGACGCTGCTATGCAAATATGGCATTAGACGAGTCCTCATCCTGACGATCCTGATGGTCCTGGGCGCCGCGTGTCCTACCATCCTGACGCCGTTAATGTGTCTGACAAAGTGTGGGGGAAAAAACTGGCGACATTTTGGTGTGAGTGTGTGTCTCGGTGGTTGCCAAGTCTGACAATGGAACCTCTATTTAGAACCTATACAGATTCGACCTCCGCGATTAGTGCCGGTCAGAGCCCTGTGGCAGACATCAATATCTGTAGACTTTTTGGTTATCGCTTATTTAAATTTATGATTTATACGAACTTGTCTCCTTTCGATAGATTCGTTTACAAAAGTTATCGGTGACGTTATTCAATATGTAATTTTTTTCCATGGTTTGACTCCTAACGCTTTCCTGACCCCGGCTAGCACGGCACGTTTTATCACAGTTCGATATATGAAACTGCTTGTTTTTCTTTCGCATCGATGCCGAAAGTATTGTCTAATTTAGCCCTGAAGCACCTTAACAGCATCAATCCTCGTGTCTTCAGGCAACGTGTCAGGATGACGTCACTATAAATCAGTCGCGGCGTAACTTCTCGAACTCGGCGTCATTAATCATAAGCCTGCTCTCTGGTCGCGCTCTCGATAGGCCGGGGGTGGGGATAGGTTGGGGGTGGCGTATCGAGATCCTCGCATGGGGGATGTCTGCGTGGGAGGCGTTGATGACCTCCGGCGATCTAAGAAGAACAATCGATATGTCTTTACTTTATTGGAGTGCTCAGTGAAGTGTAAGTTAATAAAAATTGTTCTCGGAATGTCGGCGATTCGTTGAATTTTATAATCAATATGTTTTATTCTTGTTTTATTGGTTTAAATGAAGGAATATAATTTGTTTAACCGGTGTAAATGAAAATATGACCAATAATGAGGTTTTTAAACGTTTTTCACACCTCTATGACGATGCACCTATGACCTAACGCAGACAAAAACACTGATAATTGCATCTGAGAATCCCACGTTAAATTTATCTTTGCTCTTGCCGGTTAATTGCATAGATTAAAGCGTTTTGATAAAACAAATGGAAACTTTTGTTCTTCGAGAATGTGTGTACGATGCGCCAATGTTTTATACGAAGCAACATGTATAAAAGCTTAGCTTCCGTTCAATTAACATTCGTCTACACATGCAGCGTAAAGCACGGAAGTCGAGCCCCCCACTTTCTTTTGTCTCCTTTTCATGCGACCAACCAATGAATTGAACTTGTTCTTTAATTCACCAATCAGAACGATGTTCGGCGATAGACTTCGATGCAGCGTGTAATCGACCAAGTCTATTGTCTCTAATTTAACGTCGTAAGGGGTAGTACATAAGGGTAGGTTGTAGTACACGAGCTGGCTGGAAATCCAATCTCCCCATAGGAAGGCAAGGAACGGATTAAGCTTGCTATTGATCTGAAAAAAAGGAGAAGACGTCTGGAGTCGCGGAAATGATTAAGAGTTCATCAAGTATTGATGGTAAACCTTACGGCTTTAAAAGACATGGAACTGATTAGCGCAGGGTTTCTTTTTAGTTTAAAAAAATTAATGTAATATTTTAATTAGGTATCTAATAAGTAGGGTGACACAATTCCGATTATTCCGGTCGTTGTTCCAAAAATCGATTGTTGAAATAAATATAAATGCATTTTCTGTTTTAACCAGTTTGCTGACTAAATATCTCCAGGACTCCAGGGTCTTTACCAACCAAGTACAGAGACGCTGCATGAAAAGTGTATTGAGAAAAGTCCCGTTTCTTCGGCCATAAATCCCGGCGCTTCAACAGTGGCATCAGATCCGCTTGGCCCGGCTTTGCAAGAACGTATTATCGGGATTACGGTCGGCTCAGAAGGTGCTCCACGAAACATGGCCCACGAAATGGGAATATAATGAACTTTCGATACTTTTTTCGGGCACGTCGGGGGTATGGCTGGATGGCTGGATGGTTGCAGCAAGCTTTCCGAATTGAAGAGGTTGAAATCGACGCTTGTACTTTTTCAAATCGTGTCGCAGTCGGGAGAACAACAAAAATTGAGACTGCATAAGTCGACCTGTTTGTTGTAAGTCATGAGGATATTAAAAAAATGAAATATCACGATACCCTTTTGCAAAGCAATTCTTTCCATCGAAAGTGCAGAATTTGTAAGAAAAATGTTGCTATTTTCTTAAAGGGTTGAGAAAAGGGTAGATTCTAGACTTTGAGACCTGCTGGCGTAGTTACCTCTTAGATGCAGCTCGCTCTAGCACAATCAGCCAGTGGATTTTAATTCGATTCCCGAATCAATTAAAAGAGAGTAGTAAAAGAGAACACCCGTAGAATTAACAAAAAACGAATTAGGACAAGCCCATTACGTTCGTTGTAAAAACTATAAAATCAGATTAACGGCTGTTTAGGTAAACTTATCCAATACAATGTGGACTTTCAAGATTGCTGATGCTCTCCGCTAATTACCAACAGAAATTTCCTGCTTCGAGGATTGCATCGATTATCCCCGAAAGAAATCGTGGTAGCTGAAATTCAAATAGAATGTCGTGACACCCCTTTGAGTGCCGATTCAATGCTGCTGGTCTTTAAATATCACTATCACACTATACACTATTTACACAATTTACTATCTACAAGGTTTGCACATCATTTCAAGGCGTACGGATAATGATGCAAAGAAAAGTACTCGAGGAACAAGTGACACTACACCCTGAAAAGAAAATAAGTAAGCGTTCATTAACAAGGCCACGATATTATTTCGCTTCAAGAAAAGGTCATGATCGGATTCGTTCTGCGGGAAACGACACGATGATATCTCTCACGGAATTGAATCACTTTGGAAAATGGAATAACGGAACGGCAAGGGAAAGATACAAAAATGGCAAGCTTGCGTCTTTTTTGTCGACTTTTAACATAATAGATAGGTAAGCACTTTAGCACGGTGCCTTCGCTCGGAGGTGTGCAGACAGCGATACTCTCGTGTCAGCAGAAGCCATCACAAATCGAGAAGTCTCAGGAAAAGTGCATTATAAACTTCTTCAGCAGCTCAAAGTGAACACATTACGTGATAGCTACATTAGCGCCAATTTGTACCGCCAAAAAAATTGTCCTTGAGGTGGAGGCGCCGATTCTCTGAACTTGGCACCTCCACGACTCGCATGCTACACTAGTCTGGGCTGGAAACTGGCGATACAGGATTACAGGACAGTTCCCAAACCCTCTTTTTTATATAAAAAAAAAGCCTGCTCATTCGATTCTCCAACTATTTAAACAGCGTACAAACACTTGCAGAGAAAAGGGTCAAGCAGACCACTTTGAAATTGATCAAAACGAATCATTTAATTCCAAATTCCCGGTAAAAACCAGAGTCTACCCATTTAGCGCCACTTGTTATGCAGAGACACATACACTTTGCGAGCGGATTTTCGCCCGAACTACGCGCGAACCAGAGAATGATCCATGCTGGCAAGTCGAGCACTTGACGTGTATGTATTCGTATCATTAATGGCTACCGCCATGGCTCTTAATTGAATTTCCCGCTCTAGTCTACCACATTACCACTAGGCGCGCTCCGTGCCGTGCCGGGCTGGGGTGGATGGATGGACGCCCCTTCCTAGACAGAACCATCATGCAATCTCGCTCGGGACCTCGCTTGACGTACGGTACTACGTTATTACTCATTATGGCGATATATTGTGATCTGCGTTGTCTTGCGTAGAGCCCTGTAAACGTGGGTCGAAATGATTGTAAGTGAGATAATAATTCAGCATGACATTTATTTGAAAAGATTTATTGTTGTCGTTGAATTTTTCGCGTGTGGTAATGCGTAACGATGTTTAGGTGATAATTGATCGAGTCTTCTTGATGTTAGTGCATTTGTTGAAATTATTAATGCAGTTCCTATATTACTTCTTACTTTTTTTAGAAAAATGATTCAATAGAAGTCATAGAGTCGCTTAAAATGTTTAAAACTTACTCACACATCACGGATGCCACAGACACCTGCCAGGGAAAATACAAATTATCGCGTTTGTGTTACAAGTAGAAAATGAAAATGAGAAAACCCATTAAAATTCTTCGTGTACTTTCATGAAAGTTGATGTATACCTATACACTTGCACAAAGGTGTAAGCTCCACTTCAAGTTCTTGGGCATTCTTCATACACACCGACGGAAAAATACAGCTACTTTCCTTTCATTCATGCATGTGCGTTATTTTTTATATCACAAAATACCACTCGGCCCGGTTTCGGTCTGGCCACTCGCGAAAAGAATATCGTGACAATTCTCCGTCCCCGTCGCGCCATATCGTATGTCGAGTACAACAAAAAGTGCTACGTGATGTACATACCGGCGGTCCTCAAATCTCCGCTTCGTCTTTGATCGTAACGCCACACAAAGGCGGCTCGTCGTGCCAGGGAGAGAGGGTGGCTTACACGACTCTTCCCTATCGCAACCCTTGGCTCTGATGCAGTTCTTGGGCGTACGCCACAAGCTTCCAGGAAGCATAGCTTTCAAACAGTGGCGCTAGTTGGTGGCACTGGTTGATAGATCTGGTGGGTTGTTTATAAGGATGCTGATTGTTAGTGATCGAATAGCATAATGAGTGTCATATAGTTCCAGTTCCAGTCAACAGCAAGTAGGATACAGACTATGTAAAATTATTTAAAAACAAGTCATGCTACCCAACCTTTTCAAGAAAAAAAATTGCTAAAAAACGGAATAGTAAAACAACCCGTTATGAACAAGAAGTCGTCCTTTCTACGCCTTTATACAGCATCATACATCCTCTAGTTCACCCCACAATGCCCCCTATTTCCACCAATATAACTCTTGCACTTGGTTTTTGCAAACCTGTTAAATAAAACTTCACAATTACCAAAATTCCCAGGAAGTGAGCGTTTTTGCAACATTCGAATGTCCATGATTAAAGTGGTTTATCAGAAGTGGTCTGTAACTTAAATCAGTCGCTCTAGCAACGTGAACGCTGCAATGCGGGGACCGGGGCGATGGTTGCAGTGCCCACCACGCTAGTGCGCCGCTGCACGACGCCGAGCTGAGAATCGTGTCTTTGCCGGGCAAGTCTTCGCTAGTGTGTGCGAGGCGCAGGGTGCCAGAGGAATACTAATACGTGGCTTATTTTGCGAATACACAAGAAAAATAAAGATGAGATGAACACGGGATATCGTATACAGCGCGCGGTGATAACAGAGAAAAGGTTGTGAACTCAAATTGGAATGGTATATATATCGTCGACGTATGTTAGACGGTCTAGGTTTTCAATCGAGTTATATAGTCAATCAAAGAGGATTTCTACTCGTGGCTAGGATGGAATGCTAGGAAAGGTCTCGGGAAGATCAAGAGGAATCTAGTAATATTGTTCGTGAGTGTTTTTTAGACCCATAGTAGATGGAGAACAGCACTGTTGAAAATGTGTAATATTTTGATTTGTGAACGCATTTTTTTACCCGTTCATTTTTGAATGGCGGTCCACGCGAGCATAGATATTGTCACTGACGCACATATTTAGCAAAAGATTATTCCTCTATTCTCGGTTTCCAACTGCGCCTACCCCCGATCATTCCCATGCTAAGCAGTATTATCTGGACGTTTATGAATTACATCCACTTTGAGACGTCATTAAAATTAATCTCCATGCCATCAAGTATGATTATGAAACATCGATGGATTAATTATTTTGTTCGTTAGGAAGCAGAAAAAAAATGTAATCCAGATTGAAAAGTACTTTTGGTATAGTGATAACGAGGTGGTAATGACACGGACCCATCGAGGATTATATATGGTATAAAGGGTGCAAATGAATGGTTTATTTTTAGAGCTCTATATGCATTCAACTATAGACAATGTGAACTACCTATACCTATTCTTCCATTATGATAGCTATCTGCATAATATAGGTATATTGGAGGTAGTTTCAATCTAAGTTTACTGTGTGTAAGTAGTGAGAATAGAGTTTAGTAGAGTAGTCAATTTTCAGAAATTAATCCTACTTAGCGTCGATTTTGCTTTAGAAATTAAGTGTACGGATTAGTTTTGGATGCTAGAATAATTGGATGCTGTGAAAATTATATTAATAAGTAAGGTAATCAGCGTCTGACAAAGAGAAAACTATGAGTCTACGTAGAGAACACAAAATAATGAACGTTCAGCAAAATAAATTATTTTTTGTAATTGTTTTCTTTATCATTCGGAACATTGGTCGATCCAATCGGAACTGGGTTACAGAATTGTAAATAATTTAGCCCGAACAAAAATGCATCCCTGTTGACTAATGATTAAAGCCAAAAGCAGGCGGCGAGCGGAATGAGATTTTAATAAATTTATGCAAATGACAACTGATCAGTACAAGCAATGAAATCTTTCGGCGTTCAAGAATTCTAAACATGTCCGTGCTGGAATAAGAAAGAGTTTGAAAACTAAACGTGGCTGGGTGTAAATTATTCAGCAAAAACTGAAAACATAGAAAAAACTTTCAAATTTGAAGGGCTTTAACAAGATAAACCTGGAATCGACTCTTTAATAATGTAAGATGATTATAATATTTTAATAAAAAAGTGGGGCTTCGTCTAATAAACTCATTTTGCGAAACTTCATTGAAACTTTGCGCTTGGTCGGTGGACTTGCAAGACTGACTTCAAGCTGACTGTAAGTCAATATGTCAGCGAACCCTCAAGTTTGCCGCGAAATTAATAATCCACTGTCAATCATCTGCACCCTAATCTCAAGCAAATACACGAGGCAGGGGGTGTTGCATTCTCTCTAACTTGGGTCAAGTAAATGTAAGCCTATCACAGCTGATGCCAAAATGTCAAGTTTCGAAATTACTTGCCATCCTGTTTCCCTCACTCGCAGGCTGTCGCCTAAAAAAAGGCAGAAAAATACTTTCTTAGTTAAATTGCATTAATGATATGAGATTTGCCATACGATTCAAATTCAGAGTTAGGAGATTGAGACTTGGTAGATGTAAATTTGCTGAAGACCGCATCGTGCATGCAGAAATAGGCATCACCACATCTGGTCGTGTAAATGGTCGTGAGGAAATCGGCCAAGTTTTGACCGCGGTAGGCTGGCATGAATCCCACAAGGAGTGGACCGGGAAGATTGTCTGGTATTCCCTCAGGAGCACACTCCGGCGCCTGCCTGCCTGCCTGCCTGCCAAAGTCCTGAGGTCTTTACCACCAACTTGGGGACAAACCATAGGCATAGGTCTAATCGCCGGGGTGGGAAATCTATTAGGACAAAGGAACGTTGCCATTGGCTGGGACATGTAACTCAATCTAGTTTTTCGGGTGCTGAAAGTAGCGAGGTGGTAATTCGGGATGTCCAGTCTGGTAACCTAGTTGGTTTTTGGGCTAATGATGTGACAGGATCGTAACCTAATTGCTATTGTACGCGCGTAACTGAACAACCGTATTAATCAATATATTGTCACTTTCTATAATTTACATAGGTAGGTACTTCCATTATGTAAGTGAAAGTAAATAATCTAATTGGTGTACATAAATTCGACTCCCTAAAGTTCACTTTGAGCACGTATGTGCACGCAATGAAACTGCTCATTATCGACAGACATTCTCAAAAAAAAAATACATCAAATCAAATCGAATCACTGATTTCATAACGACAGTCACAGCAGACTAACTGAACGCTACACAATAGAGAAAATGTGTCTCGTGCCACCTTAAAATCGACCTAGTCTTTGGCCTGTTTCCTTGACAGTCATCAAGGATCCCTCTTCACCTCAGTTGTAATCGATAACTATCTTCCACAACCCATTACCTTTATTACATTCCACGATTGTCTTCAATCGAAACAGACATCTTTAAAACTTTATCTGCTCGCAGCGTTTTTTCCTGAAACCCTCATCTCGGTCTATTTCGCTTGTTCCTCATCTCCTCTTCCGACGGAGCGGCGGAGCCGGGTTTCCTTCCTGGCGCAGACAAAAGCAGCTCGCCGATGTCGATGTCGAACCCGGCGCCTCCACTTCCCCAGTAATCAAGCAGAGAGCTTCTCCCGATCTCCGTCCTTTGCCCCTACCCGTTCCCTTCCGTTCCCTAACCCTTTATGCCATCACATTCCATCAAATCGGGGCGCTATTCACTGGTAAAGGAGACCCGGTCTAAACATAAGATATCTTTTCCACAAAATCAGTTAATTTAAGCGATGGTAATTTGACTTGTTTGAGTAACACAGAAAGCTTCCGTCATGTTTGCATGAGCCTTGGGCTCACATACGAATGTGATCAACTTTGGGTAGTATTTTGTTTTAAATCATGCCACCCGTGGGTGGGGATTATCAAACCCTCATCGTTAGATAGCGCATAAGCATTTCGACGCAGTCTCCAGCTATTCACGGATATATTTTTGAAATAAAAAAGCACCCCTGGATAAAAATTTTCTTTGGTTCAAAGCAAAATGCACCCCTCTGCTCTGCGCCGTTTGACACGTGTCACAATTTTCCGCCCACGCGCTATATGCGTCATAATTATATTCCACAGAGGGCCACGTGGTTTTCTTCAGTGACTCGGTAATGAGTATAAGCTAGGGTACTCTATCCAGACGTAAAATATAATTTCAGAGAGCAAGAAATGTAGATAAATAGTTAAAGTAGAGAGGGTGAAGGGCCTTGGTTCAGGACAGACGGTTCTCTACAGTACTTCCCAGCTGCAAGTACAAGTTCAACAACTTCTACGGGTGTAACAACCACATCATACATTTAACCCCCCGCCTCCTTCCAGCGCCGGCTTCCTCCACACATGCTTGGTAACGTCCCCCTTCCCTCCTTAATCTTTGCTGCACCTTAAGCCCGCAATCATAATTACACTCATGCATAACAATTAACAAAAGTTACACACAAGAACGTAGCAACCATTAGCGCAGATTTCAGTACGTTGTAACAGTACCTACAGGCTGCTTTAATTGAAGTAGTAGGTGTAATGATAATATCCGAGTCAATATTATCCGTCATTACACAAGACTTGCAGTGACTTTAGAGAGAGTAAAAAATCTGACAGAATTTCGTTAAATAGTTTTGGGAAATTTGGTAGTTTTTTACGTTTTATTTTCCCAAAATACAACTCACTCACGAGTGAAACATGTAATATATGTGGAACGACCATTTCGCCCATTCGAAATGTACCAAAATCTTCTTTATTTCACGACGAGTTCTAAATTCGTTCGCCCAAAGTGTCACGACATTCGGCGTTCATTATCCCATCAGAATTGTGTTAGTATCGCAATCCTTTGCCTCGTTGAACACTGCAAGTACAGCGCACAGGTCAACTTCCAGATCTGACGGCGCATAACTCAGTCCGGCCATCATACAACACATGCCGTTAGCAGCCGTCCCCTGTCCACGACGTGTAAACGTAATTAAACGTAACGTGATATCACATTAGCACTTAATCTATCCCGCGGATACGGTGTGCTTATTTTTAATGAAACGACTGGACGTAAATGTTGATGTTGCACTTGCATTGCATTTACTACTTTGACCAGACGCGCACGGCGCAGCATTCACATGATTTATTGCAAATGAGCGAGATAATAATATTATCACCGGCTCGGTGCCGTACCAACCCCTTCACCCTCGTATCATGCACCCTGTTTAGTCGACGTGTACGTATAATGAGTGACTTTTACGCTACCCCTATATCCCTTAGCGTCGTGGTCCCGCGCTCGCTCAGAGGCCGAGTCTAGATATGATTTAAAAGCGAGTACGTAGTCTTTGATATGGTTTGGTCCTGCTATGTATACGTAAGTTAAAGGTGCCGAGATATAGGTGTTCTGTCCAATTACAGTAATTACAGGTTGATGCCCACACCAAACGCGCGATGAAATGTTTAATTATAATGGCATGATGCCTTTATGGCACGTCGTATACCAAAGCGTCGAAATGAAACGGTCAAAATATTTGGCCGAACGACTAATTAAAGCGAGCTGGAATCTCTTTCACACATGTTACAAAATTCTACTTTGATCTTTTGAATTTAACGATCTGTTAATATTATAAACATAAATGAAATGCAAATTATAAACCAATTTCGGTGACTTACCACGTTGCGAGTAGTTTCATGCCATTAACCCCTTTCAACTAAAACTACCCCCTTTATAAGCGATGGCAAGACTTAAGCTCTTGATCACCCCCACTGGTACCTAACCCCCTTCCATCCACCCACCCTGCATGAATGAGGAATGTGGTATCTGCCTTGTGATCGCTATCTATTAGTGCATGTGTGAGTAGTCACGTAGAGAACTGAGTGAGAGCGAACACTATTAATTGCGTAATTAATAGCGGCCAGTATGTGCGATAAAACGGGCAGGCTGGGCACCCCGATTGGAGGGCTGCTTGGGCCGGGGGGCACAGCGCGAATCGATATCAAGCAAAGAAAGATGAACAATCCGGTGAGCCTGATTCCCATATTTGCCTAATGATTCAATATAACTGGCTATTGCACCCTTCGTGTTCGCAGCGAGGAAATTGACTGGGAGAGTTCCTGTGGAATAGGGCGATGTCAATTGCCTATAAGAAACATCTGCATTCTGAATCATAAGCGAGCAACGTTCGAAGGTTCTTGTTGAGCAAGCAAGGTGAAAATTGGCACTGACTTCTACTCGCTCGTTTGAAACTTGGAGTGAATCTCCCTTAGAAACACCTTGTTATGAGGTTTGGCTATCTCTTCGTGTCAGCTAGAAAATGAAAAAAAATAAGTTGTAAATGTTTTGGTTGGACACCAAGTGTAATAACTACAGCACAACGAAATAACTGAAATAAATTGAAATCTGTGGTCTGCGCTATTCAGCCTTGTGGGAAAATCCAGCGAAAACAACGTTTCTGAGTTGGTGGGCACCATGAGGTCCACTCAATGATATCAACTAGTGAAGGGTGTTCAACCCTTCAATGCAAATATCGTGTATATTTTAATTCTACTTCGTGCGAGAACAGGAAGAGAGCAAAGACAACAACAACATTACTGTTTTACAACAACACACCCGCGCCATCAGATATACAGCTGGAGCCAGCTATTTTCCAAAGCAACCGCAACGATAACAGTTGTTATATTAAATTCTACAGTAAAATGTAATTACAGTACAATTGTATAATATGTGGTGCGGATGCTGCTACCCCCTTCGCCGTGCACAGAAGCTAATGCCGTGAGTGATCTTTCGACTGTGAATGTGCAAGCTACACTGGAATATCACGTTATTAGTTTTGAAACTAATCACAAAGCGTGTAGCTGCTATTTGCAATAAGTTTCGGCTTATTATGCATGATTTAACTTTGAGTTTGTATAATTGGTTTTTAGACAGTCCGAAAATACGGAGGTTCAACCTTGTTTTGGACATTGATCACAAACGATAATCAATCTCTAAATAACGATAATTGCAATTATCTTGGCTTTTATCAAAGATCCCTTGGAGGGAGGTTTTCAAATATAAAAAATATTTGTTTAGCCTCATAAGATCCGCGTACAATGTCACAAACCTCTAGCTGAATCCTGAACATCCTTAGACGTCCCTTATCCTTAGAATATCACCTGAACTTCGATTAGTTTCTAATGCAATTCATTAGCAGTAAAACTTGACGATCTATGACTAAATCTAATCAAGGAGCGGGCTTCGAGAGATGCTATATTGCTGCACTCCATCTAGTAGTCCTGCTTATTACATACGTCAGCTTCAGGGAATAAGGAGTGCATCAGACGAAACCTATTTTCAAGTCAATTTCACGCTATTGCTTCACTAAAGTTGACGTTATATTGGTTTGTGAAACGTTTCAATGGAGCCCTTAGGTAACAGAGCTCGCACAATCGCGTACCACCGTTGACAATATTGTGCACTGCAACTGAAACGTCATATTATAGTATAATGTGTAATGAGTGCAGAGCACCAACATAGCAATTAAAGTACTTAGTCAATTGCTTCAAGTTATGTGCAGAACTCAAAGTTGACTGCTTCTGCGACAGTTGCCTCAAACTAACGACCCTCAGGAGTTTACACAGGTTACTAATAACAGTCAAGACTAGGTAACGTCTCGGTAACGTCATGTTTGGTTACGAATATGACACTGTAATTTCTTTTCGTTCCTTTATACCTCGTTGGGCAATGCAGCATCATCTTTAGAACCGTCGACACTGTACGACGATACAAGGATCATGTCTTGAACTCTATGAAAACTTGGTCCATGGTTATTGAATAGCCTGTTTTATCATGCAAATTATAGGATTTGCGTGACACCCATGGATCTACCCACACAACGACCCCTCCATCAATCATCGGGGGGGTATAGGGGGCACAGAACTCAAGTATTGAGACGCGAATTAAGTCGAGAATATTTGACAATGATCCGCGGATGTATAACGTGGCATAATGCACCATTTCGAAAATTTTGCTAATTCACCCCCCTCTTTGAATTGATAATGGTGGCTTGACGCATAGAATTAAGAGTGGCAGGATTAAAAGCTTATTATTTAGCACATAAATTGATCACTTGAAACACAACAAGGGGGTTGATATTATTGGCGAGAGTCTTTTATCGCAAGAACATTGTTGGGTGATTACCATTAAAAACATAATCGGCATTGTCATCGGATGCACATTTCGACAGTAATTAGCGTAGGAGCTCGGCTATGCAATGCACAAACATGTCGAAATTTCAATCAACTAAAGTCACTACTGGGCTGAAAACACTCGCTCGCGTTTCTGTGCATGTGTCTGTAAATTCCCAAAAGCATTCAGCGCACGCTGGAACACACGTGTTAGAACACCGGAAGTAAATACTGCATATCGAATGTATGAAAAGCAACCTCTCCCCCCCACTAGTGTCGAATTATTCAGTGCAAATATCCATAGAAATGGTGGAACCTATTCAATACGTAATAAGGAGTAGTCAGTCAACTAGTCAAGAGGGTTGCGTTCGCAAGGGGTTGTTGATTCATCGGCCATACCGAAGCAGCGATCCACACAGCGAGTGAATAAGATATGGATGGCAGGGCACATTGGCGAGAAGTATTAAATTTGCAGAGAAACCGTAGAATCGGAGATAGTCGATCCCGTTCGGTCTGCACTTTATACCAAAAAAAAAAAACCGTCATTATACCTGTTGTTGTGTGCGTGTTAAAACGGCACACTTTACCAGCTGAAAAAGGCATCGCTAAATTGTAACTGGATTTTTCTTCGTTAGCGATACTCAATTTGATGTAATGTGATTATACTCTAGTTGGCTGTGTATGTATTTAACATTATTTTTGTAACGTAAGTGATTTCTTCCCCTGTCCACATTGGTTGAAATTGGTTAAAAGCATTCCACCTTCAAAGCAAGAGGCTACATCATTAGGTTGATGGTACCACGATAGTTTCCTTTCAGGAATATTTTTATGTTTGTGTGTGTTTGTGTGTGTGTTTGTGCACGCAAGGTTGTTTGAGAGACCGAATCAAAGAGTTTTACAAAGCGCGTTGAAAAGCTTGTATAAATGCCGGTGTGCTTGATATTGAAGGAGTTGGTTTCAATTCCCATTTGAAACGCACGCTTTATTGAGTCCAGGACTTTTGCTTCCCTTGCGTAAGAGAGACCAAACTCTTTTCTTGAGCCGAACTTCTCCAACGAGAACTACTGAAAAGATACCCTTCAACTAATACGAAAAAGTTTTTGTGACTAATTACTAGCGGCCACCTTGATTGTACGTTTTGTAAAGCAATCTGCTGTCAAACAGAGAGTGGGTACATTCAGCTTTTGAGAGTAATCTAGCTGTGTGTTCGTGTTTGCTATTGTACTAAATTGTCGTAGTACCTTTGCAGAGTGAAAACCGTACATGTTCTCGAGAGTTTGCAGAGTTTTCTGCTTGCTCTAAATAAATTGTAAGTGGGGGACTTGATATGCTGAAAATGCAAGCCATTAACGCCATTTTTTTTTCCTAGTTCATATTTAATTCACTTGTATCAAACCTGAGAAAATAATCAAAGCCACGTCTCTTTTGTGATTGTGCCGATATTTTTCGAGACTCCACACAACACGAAGGGATATTTCTTCCCTGCAAGCGAGGTGCGTTCCGATGAACAAGACTTGCCTGTACACACATCCACGTTCCATACGTTTTCCTGCACTCAGGCTGCCTCACTCCGAGCATGAAAAGCATTGAAATGTTTACAATAACTCCCCCATTTTCCACCCATTCATTAAAAAACATCCACAGCGGAAGTTTGAAGTGGTGTGACGTGAAATGTAAGGCAGTTTTTTTTCCATACGAACTGAAAGAGAAGGCTCAATCTAAATCCCAGATGGATTTTATTTGAAACTCGGGTACGGTTGGATTTTGTTATTTGCCCACGAGTATATAGGTACACTGTTGGAATCACATTGGCAAAAATTATTTTTGAAAGCTTTCAATACTAATTAAACCATGCTATCATTAGGGGTAGCATTTCAATCGTTAAGTCGTCTGCCGGTCAATTTAATGATTGCTTCCCTTCAGTCCCACTCCTTCAGCATCCGTCTATTACACCCATTCACTCAAGTAGGCAATGCTATTTATAGGCTGTACATTTTCTATGCCTACTGGCAGAAAATGCGAAGTTATTCATTTCAAAAATGGTCAGCGAGTGATCTGAAAGAAGCACTTTCCACGATGATGAAGCCTAGTCGTTCGATATCTAAATACCTGCTTTTGTGTGTGTGTTAGAAGAAACGAGAGAAAGCGTTTTGCCTCCGTGGAGGCTTCAACTCGGAAGAGATCCAAACTCCTGCGCCATCAGTTTGCGTCGAGGGACTTTCAGAGGATTATGCGGTTATGAACCGAGAGCGACGACGAAGATTACCTGACTTTTTAAATCTAAATCTCATGAAAGGCAACCTTAATCTATTGTTAAGAGGCAAATTAATTACAGTAGCGGCGGATTCGGTGCGTCGACTTGCACGGTGAAGCGCCGCGACGCCGACGCCAAGAAACGTGAACCTTGGTGAATAAACAAAAGACACACGACTATACGCGTTCGTCTCATTGTTGACACAGCAAACACATCTCCCAACTTCCTGCGTGGATGCGCCTTGCTCTTAAGTACTCGCAATTATAGAACGCACCCAAAATGAATATGCTTGACTTTAGATGACTCTGCCTCCTCCGCATCTCACCGAAGCTTCCGGTTTCTCATATATACATGTCAACTAAACTTTGGACCACCAAGAGTTTTTCTTAAAATATCGTAAGGATCTTTTTACATTAGAATCGGCGGGGGTCGGCCGTTATAGAACCTTAAGCATAAGTTTTGTAAAGCGTTCTTTAAAAACGCTATGTTTATTAAAATTACAAAACAATTTGGTCAAGATTTATGAGAAATGGTTGGTTCAGGTTTGGTCACATAGTGAGCTCGAAACATATGTGAGACAATGACAAGAAGTTTTTAATTTCCTTAAATCAAATATCAGCATAAATGTGTAAGCTAGTGTCAGGAACCATTGCACAACTTTCTTCCAAGAGATTTTCGCGTCAATGTGACGTAACCACCGACATTTTTGTTCGACGACAAACACGTGATTTTTGTTGGCAAGAGGAGTAAACTGCAAACACACCCATAACGATTGGTGGTCTTGTACCGTCGGTATTAACAATAAAGTTGGATTGTGTGTTACCTGCAAACAGGCGTACCAACAGTTAATTACAGCTAACTAATGTCGATGTACTCTTTGGCCACAGGATGGGCGGATTCATCTGCAAATTTCCAACGGAATGTGCCCATTTCCTCCTCGCACAATCATATGTACAAAAATATGGAGCTCAAACCAAAGCAAATAAAAAACATATCTAAATTATAAGCCAATGTTGAAATAGCTATGTTTTTTCGTGGCATTTTTTGGGACAAATTATTTATACTTAATTACTATGGTCGCAGCTCATAAGTAAGCAAGCATTCGAATTACCAATTAATAAAAAAAACACTGCCAGACAGAATGTGTTCAGCTGGAAACATCTAGAACCCAGTTTCAGCTTCTGCGCTTGAGCTACAAAGTCATACGAAATGTTTCGTGCGTCAATATTGGCACGCGTTAATTACCGCTAGAGTGCGGCACACGCACAAGCCTGTAAGCAAAGTTTTTGCCACCCACGTAATACGCAGAGTTGGCCGGACGAAGCAGGTGAGCACATTTGATGCGCCAACATTTTCGCTGGTTCAACACATCAAACGACCGCTCAAATATCGCAATTATGTAAAGTTCAGCCATGTTGCTTATTTCTACCCTGCTAAAGCATGTCTAGCACGAGGTAAACCGGCCGCGCTAATGAATCACTCCCTGGAGTCTTGATATGCACACGTTTCCACTCACATTACCACACATCTATGTCATGATTTTCGATTTTTTAATCAGATCCGACTTTTACGTTTCGGTCAACCCCACAGAATGCTGAGCCAAACCCGACGACACTAACGACAAAATCCGCTGACGAAATAATATCTCCCCCCCCTATACACTCTTCGTAACTAACTCAATGCCATCCCCTTTCTTGTCCACTCCGTTTTACCTCCGCTTCCTCCTTACATCATCTCCCATCATGCCCTGTTTCGTTGCCGACCGTCCACCCCAACGCCGACGACGCCGCCCCATATCGCCGGCCACCCACTCACCCACCTAACCCTCGTGTTATTGTTTCTTGTACAAACACGGCAGTATTGTAGCTTAGTTCTATTGCTGTCTTCCTCTCAGACGTCTTAAGCGACATCTTCTGTCTCGGCGGCGGGGAGTCCCCTCTGCCCCGCGTCCCCGCGGGAAGCACACAGACGGTGCCGACTCTGTCGCGCGCAGAAGGAACTTTTGATCGAGCAGCCGGGAACGCGCACCCCGGCCAAATGGGGACGACGTCGTTGTCCACGATTTTTTATACATTCAATTCTTGTGTCTACACGCTGCTTCTCTTCAGTCGGGTTCCCAGGACGAATTATTGAGATAACGTCATTTGCATAATAAATCGCTTTCCGAAATATGTTTGTATTTCATTTTGTGCTGGCGGAAGGTCGCTATTTTGTTGCTTCCTTTTGGGCAGGATGGGTATTTGGTGCGTTCATTCCTGACTTTGCGAAACTTCGCTAACAATGCCTTGCTATTGGTGGAAACGTCAAGTCGACCTGACCTTCAGTTTAGATCACGGATTTGATTGGTTAACGTATTTAGCATTGGAAACATAGTTTCCATCATAGAAGTAAAAATAGATATCGGATAAACAGATTTATCTGTTTCCAATAATCCCTTTCGAATGGTAATCCGACATTTAAAAACGCATGTGAACGGTCGACGGTGCGAATTGCTTTTAAAGAAAGGTGTTTGCATGCATTTATAAGAATTGTCAGCAATTTATCCCTCCACTACCGAAGAGAACCAATCGATGTTTGTCCCACATTGCCTAGCGTTCTGGACTTACCGAATTAAAATAGCACGTGGGCAGTTCGGTAATCGATCACAATTCACAGGAGAGGTGGGAGCGAGAGGTGTTCAATCTGCTGTACGCTGCCACACCCGAAACCAAACGAAGTTGACAGTTTCTTTCAGAAAATTGCCAAATGATGAGATGAAAAGTAGTAGAAAAGAAATGACAATATGAGTTTCGAGAAAGAGACGACGAAGAAGACGACGACGACGACGGAGCGGCAACGACGTTTTTTTTTCTTTTGGGATGAAAAATGGCGTGAAAATTTGTCAGTCGGCGACTGAGAAATCAATCACATTCACTTCCGCGGGCTGCTGCTTTTATATTTTCTGAACAATATTCAGTGCTGGTCTCCATCACAAACAGAACGGATGGAATCTATTTTTACAATCGCATTGGAAACGTGTTTTTTTTTATAAATCTATATTTCCCCGGGTAGAAAGTAACGAAAGATGTGAATAATTTGATATGCACAAATCTAATCAGTCAGCACAATGCATATTTCAAGCCAATTCAAAACTTAACTATCAGGACTGGAAATAGTTTTCAATTGAACGTGTTCAATAGATTACAGAACTGTAATTAAATTCCGAACAAATCCATTAAGTTTGCTAGCGTAGCTGTAGTACTGTACAACTTGCAGTTCGCTCGACTAGACATTCCCAAAAATCTAAATACCTCGCATTGTTAGTGGCAGAAACAGCCGAGCCAGCAGTGGCACCAGCATTTCGAGAAGCGGAAAGATATCCAAACCACACCTGACAATTGAGTGCATTACGTTGCATTACCACAAAGTGCACGAGTGCAAGAGTCTGACAGACTCTCTCGAGCTGCGAGTGCAATCTGCCGGAGCATTCTGACGTTCCTCCCGACCTCACTCGTCTAGCTCGGGCTCACTAGCCATTAATGGGGTGGTTTAAGCAACGAACTGCAACCCTTCCAAGTCTAGCCAGCGTCAAGCCTTCAACCAGGGGATTCCGCCTGGGCTCGACTTGTCAAGAGGAATGGAAACAGGTTGACGTGGGATTATACTATCTCTGTGTTGAGAAGAATTGCAGCTAAAAACGAGCGCATAGAACATATAACTATTTATATAAATGTAAATATTCTTATCATAAAGAGTTTATTGGTGAGATGAAATAGAAAAAAGGTAATTAATATAATATGTATTTTGTGAAATTGATAAGGAAACTTCAGATTTGTTGAATAGTCAACTCCCAAAAACGTCCTATAGGTTCAAAGGCAAACATGGGTCTGGCGCAACGAGCTAGAGGCTTGGTTAAGATAAGATGGCAAAGAATTTAGGATCTGCTTTTGGCGGAAACCCACTCGGCAAATCCGGCGTGTTTGCTTTGCCTGCGAGTCGCGAGATCGCGCGCCCACCCGCCAGAGAGCGTGACGGGCGGCGGCGGCGGGCACCAACTTCGCGCAGTTGGTATGTAAACACTCCTGCAGCAGCCAACTTCAACACGATGTTTTCCCACAGAATCAAACTCAAACCAACAACTAAAGCTGTTTCTTGAACACTTTGTTCCCTTGCCTGGCCCGTCGGCGGAGTGACGATGAAAAACAGACCAAATTCTAATCCCGTTCGAGTAGGAGGCTTGTTTCTCTTCTGACTGTAGGCTTTACAACGTTTTTTGTGGTGTTTAAAAGATGTTTGCAACAAAGGAAGACTCCAAATCCAAAACAATCACGAGAAAATTGGATCTTAATGAGCTCATGGTACGAAATTCTCCTGCCCATAGAAAACTAACGAGTATTTGTCGAAGGGAGCAGCCGTGGTTCCCCCACATCCAGGACCTGATTGCGCCTAAAAAAGTCCAGCCTGGTCCATGACGGCGACCCACACAAGCTCGCCCTTCTTGCGGCCGCAATCAGCAATTGGAACAAGTCTTGATTGCTGATTGATACGGGTCCTTTCCGTGATCCTGGTCAAGTCTCAGATGACATTGTAATATGTATCCGAGAAAGTGTCTTCGATTGTGTTAGATTGTATTCGTTTGGTTCGTTCGGTCCGCACGAATTCGAACATGAAATACCCAGAGGTGGACGAAAAATGCAAACTTTATGTCATTATTTCGAGTCGTGCTACCGAGCGTCGCCTATCGACTGCCCCACACAATTGAATCGTTTAGCTGTTCGGCACGTCTTTATTTCATATCTACATCAGCACCACGGCAACTCGCTGATTGGGAGAATTCAGAGGCGTCGGTCTGTCCGTCTATTGTTTCTTATTTGTGATGGTGTCGATTTTGTATTGATTTCCAGTCTCCAAGCTAGATACGTGCGATAAATTAACGGTGATGAAGTTAAACCCGTTTTTTATTATGGCTTACGATACTTTTTGTGGTATTTCATCTCGTTTTGGTAAAACATCAAAGTGCAAAATTGCATCAGTCTAGAAGCTAAAAATAAAAATAGTTTCATATCGATAGTTGCAACCAATAGTATCAATAGTGTCAATGGTATCACAAATGTGTTGATTTTCAAACCTTGTTATAAATAACGAAACTAATCGTCGACACGACCATTTCCGTTCACAGATATGTTTTTGTTTCTTCTTATCAAACACTAATGTAACAGATTGCTACGACATTAGAAGAAAATGAACCAATAACTCGTAGATACATAAAGCTCACAGACGTGACTTTTCGCTTTCCCTCCGAAGATAAAAAAAAAAGGTTGAACAAAAAAAAATCAGAAAAAGCAAAACTCGCTAGTCGTTGCAATTTTCGCCGAGGCGTCCACGAGTGTAACGCGATAAATCTTCCGACGCGAACGCCGCCCGTCCGAACGCCGTGCAGTGTGGTAAAATGCGAAATTATTGGCCCGCTCCTTTCTGCACACTTTCGGCGCTAGTGGCTATTAATGCCACCATAATCGACTCGCGGCCGGCGAGTCGTATTTTCGGGGCGGAAAAGTGAACGTTGCAAATACGAAAAGAGAAAAAGAAACATGCACGTGATTTAGTTTCGATGGTGGAAAGTCAGTTAGCTCGCGCTATAGTGTCTGTCGTGGAGAGAAACAGTGGCGAGGCATCTTGGAAAGGTTAGATAAGTCCACTCTTAGCGAATGTAACTGGCAAGGGCAATGCATGCAAATCCTCGTTGCAGATTCCGAGCTGGTTCCATTTCTCGGTTGATCCTCATACGCTGTACAGGATTTTTACTGTACCTACACACTTGGCTATTCCTGCTGAAAGACACTCCAAATAAAATTCGGAACGATTAGGTGTTCTAAGATAATATAGTTACAGTTTTACGAAAAGAAACGCCTAGCAAAATAAAGTGTGGGAAATGAATGTTGTTATAGCCAGCTCTGTAACTAAATGCATGAGCTTACCCTCCTTTATGCAGCTTGCGCGAAGTGCATTCAGGGAGTTTCTAGCATGGGAAAGTAAATATCTGCAGGCTCACCACTAATCCTCCTTGTCTGCGTACAGGCATGCAGGAGGGGCGCTAACCCCCAAGCCGGGAAATCTGCGAAAAGAAAACGTAACAGGTGAGAAATGAGCCACCCGTTTCTTGCCGGTAGAGAATCATGATGAAAGCGATGATAAAGATGGCAAGATGAATGGTAAGAATATATACTTTGTTTGTAAACTATGAATCTCTATCATAATATCGTCTACCTCTCCATTTTCAATCACCCTTTGCACGTTATTGACGGGTCAAGTCACCCCAAAGTACCCCTAAGACCGGACATGAGCGACACTGACAAATATCTTCATCTTCTAAGACGACGTCAATGGAGTTTCTTTAGGGAAACTTTTGAACTGCCAATCTTTTCCAATAAAGTTTATACCAGTTTCATTCTGGAAACTGTCGTCCATGTCCGATTCGATGATTATTTTCTCCGAAGCACGAAAAAAAGGAAAGTTTTCTGGACTTACTTTTTATCATTGGTTTGTTGCAAATACAAAATGGGTCGCCATATTTTGAAAAAGTTTACAACTGAGTGTTTGACATAAAAGTCAATCCATCACCGTGGATGTCTCTCGCGGTATGTCGTTATTTTCTAGGATATTTTATAAAACATTCGATTTAGTAATTTTTATTTCCTGACCGATCTCGTCTGCAGGAAGCTGCAACTATCATCTGAGTCTTCCGGTTTATTCGACAAGCGAAACGCCCCACCAAATTGCTCCAGACATGCGGGATCTTATATTTTGAAGCTTTTTGACATCCATATAAGTTCATAATTGGAGTTATGACGCTATGCCGTATGAAAAATGGAAACACAGACTTTGCGATAATTTCCCTCGCCAGTTCTTTTCAAATCCAAAAAAGTGAGTCAAATCCAATAACTTTTGCAGTCATTGATTTGATTAAAAAGCACCGTGTTATCGTGTCTCTCTGTGCGCCGAGGGTGTTATTGCAGCTACTTGATTATCGGCTACCGAGTCGTGACCAGCAGCAGCATTTCATGATGTCCCTCACGTAGTCGCGACCAGGATGCTATCTCGTCCACCAACGCGGCTTCTGCCTTCATAAAACGCGAGTAAAAACCGACGCCGACGACGCCGCCGACGTTACCGAAGCCAGAGAATTATATTTACTCTCCTTCTTGGGGGTTTACGATTCAATTTCCTGATAAAAAGATTAAAAATAAACGAAATGATAATAATAACAATAATAATACAGGAGAAAATCTGCAGGATGTGATAATATTGCCTGTGGTTTTCTAAGCCAGCACGGATCGCCTTTGATTGTGTTTGTGAAGCAAAATAATGAAATGATGTGCCTCAAAATTGCCTACCTATCCTCTTTTAAATTGAAAAGCAAACATTCAGAGATTATTCTGTCATCGGATTTTGGAACTGATGGGATGGACACTCAAAATTAAAAGGATAGTTCTTAAAATCCCCAAATTTCGTTGCTTTTTTGAGAAATTTTCCCACTTTTCCGCAGCGTTTGAGCTGCAAGTCTGGCCAAAGCCTTGCTGCTACGTGGTCTGTGAATGAGTCCAAGACGACGGCTATAGTGCGATCGATTCGGGCCCTCCACGGGCACGTAGGGTCCGCCGTTCCGTGTGTCGAAGGATGCGTACGTTGGGGTGGCCGTCGGGCCCCGACCTTTGGGGGGCAATATCGCGCCCATCCCGTGCAGCATCTCCACCCTACCACGGACATCGATTCGACGGGACACCAGCTCGCACTGAACCGAAATGTTTCAAGTTTCATACGGGGTGTACGACTCGTGTGCGGCGATATGCAGCAAGTCGGCGTGGAAATTTCTTTGCCATGAATTTTTTATGAGCTTTTTTTTAGCATGGAATCACCTGTACGTGTGTTATATAAAAATAATGAGAACTTATATAATGTGTAAATAATTAACTCTTAGCAGAGTTACTCGTTAAACAGGAGTTGTTTACCCGTTACTTTTTTTTTTATGTAAAAATGAGTTCCTCGCGTTACAGAATTATTACGAGGATATATTTTTCCGAGGGAAATGAGAAACCGGCGACGCACATCATGCAGCGCTGGGAAATTAGAATGTAATTGATAAAACTGTCCGAGGGAACGTAAAATTAATTTTAAATTAAATGAAAAGTTCAGCCCGTCGCTCATTCGTGTCATATTTTCTTCACAACTTTACTCTGGCCGCCAAAAGTAACCAATGAAAATAATGCCATTTGAAACCAGTACTTTTTCCACCTCTAAATGCGAGAAAAGATTTCCGATCCTTACGTTTGCAAATTTTTCTAAACGCGACTCTGGCGCTTGCGTGACTTTTACCTTTTAACCTCGACTTTTTAACGCGCCCCCGTTTAATAAATTCACAGTATTTTACTATAAAATTATTCCTAATTTTGAAACTCGGCTCATTACTTATCCAGTGGGCCATCGCGCCTGGACTCGCCTCGACGCCGTGCCTTTAACTTTGTGTATTTACTCTCTGGGAGGCGCTCGCACCACGAATCCCAATTTCCTCCTCCCTGCCGCCCCGTTATAGCACCCAGGGGAGGGTTAATTGTAGCTATTTCGTAAGCGGAATGAATTGATACCGTGGGTGTGTGGCAGTGCATACCAAACACCGGGGCCAAGACGAACTTCGAGGGTCGATCCTCGTGGAGAACGCGCAGGGCTACGTCGCCGCCGAGGACTTCCCGCGTTAGCGCCGCCTGACAAACTTTACCTACATAACGACCACTCGCCGTGGGTGGCATGCTGTGCATGATTTTATTTCTTAGGGTAGCCTCGACGTGCAAGTGTTGACAGATAGGGATAAAAATTGTCGGTTATTATTTCATTCAATTCGCTGCGCTCTCCGAAACAATGCGCCTTGGGAATAATATCCGTGCGTTTCCTGAAAATACACTTCGGCTCGAAAGATCGCTTGCTTAGTTCCCAGTTTTACAGATCTCATTTTACTGCTCCAGTCAGACAAGTACACGACTTGGCGAGGCCCTTCACGTTAGGCAAGGGCCGAAACACATTAAGTCGCTCTTCCAAATGGGACCATATAATTTCTAAGGATGAGACGCAGCATTCAAAGTGTGTTGAAAACATTAAATCTGTGGAACCAATTTTGCTTAATTGGCACTCGAATACCTATATGAAGCCCTGAGAAAATAAATAAATACCTATTTTACGAGACATATAGGTCTTGGAACCGCCTAGCGCAATAAAAAGGTCCAATATAGACCGTATCATCATAACGATGCCACAGAGGGTTAAATTTTGAGAGTGTTACAGCCCTTGGAATCTATGCTTCAAGATTACTACGGCCGTAGAGATTGGAATTTATCGGAAAGGGAGAAATGTTTATTATGCATGTTAGCAATTGAGATACCTTTACCTTAGTTCCCCCTGAAAGGCCAAGCGAAGCAAGGAGCGAGACAATGGGTTTGTTTTCGAGCGCACAATCTCAAAATGTCGCCTAGAGAACAATATCTCGCCTGGGATACATAACAGAAGAAAAATGAAAGCAAAACGCCTTTTTCTTGTGTAATAATAAGACCATTTTGTGCTGCGCCTCCAGAGATAACTTGGTTAGTTTAGCCTGCAAGGAAAACGCTATCGCGGAGACGGCATCTAGTTCGAGTGTTGCTCGGATGGAATCGCTTTCGCTGCAAATCGCATGTCGCCAAAGGGTGCGCCGAAGGGTTCGACGCGTAACGGCGTTAGCACAGCCGCCAATATTACTATTGTAATCGCAAACATCCCACAGCCTTGCTTGCTCTCCGCGTGTTCACTCGCCGAGCTTGCTCTTCCCGAATCAATGTTTGGTGGTAAATTAAACTGAGGCTATTTTAATTTCTATCTAGTTTATTTCCGTGCATTATGATTCGCGAAGGCACGTCATGTAAGATTGATTAATTGCTCGGATAAGTAAGCTTTCGAGACTTGTTCTTTGTCATGACTTTCCCTTATTCTTCACCCCGCGCAAGCTTTGCATGGAAATCTCCTTGTGGCTTGATTGCTGTCTGTTACGATGCAATCTGGTCGACACGATGACGCCTGAATCGACGCGTGCTTGAAGAAACGCAGTTTAAATATCTCTGCTTTTCAGAGTCGTTCGTTGGCATTTGCATAAAAATATCGTTTTGCGTAGCTCGTATTTTCCGCTTTTTAAAAGCGCACGCTGGAAAATATAATAGTTGTGTAAGTGGTCCACGAACGGCGCGTCGTACGTCCTATGCATAAAATAACGATAGAAACCCCGAGTGCAAGATCCATTATGGTTTTAATAATATGATCTTGAACTGTACACTGTCAAGTGAAAAATGTGCATTTGAAAATATTGCCGATCGAAAGATAGACCTCTCGCAGCTTAAGGCAGTTTTTCTTTTTGTTATCAGTAAATATGAACAAAATAGGCAATTTGCTCCAAGGCTGGGAAATGTCTTTTCCGCGCGCGATTTTTTTCATTTTTTATTACAAATTTCGTTCCGATCGTATCTGAGTGCAATATATTTAAGCTTTACTTTTATTTCACTTTCTTCGCACAACAGAGTGTTCACTTTATGACTTATGAATGCTGTGTCAGTGAACGCGCAGTGATTTATGGAAAACGCTTTCCAACTTTTAACTTGAATGAATGGGTCGGGGGAAAAACTATGCAGCACTAAAACAATCCTGCATGGTTGCAGGACGTCTCGCCATGTCCTGGCGCTGAGGACATTTTCAGGCGTTTGAAAGAAACTTGTTTCGCACACAAATCGAAAAGTAATCTTCTCATGCATCTATTGATCATTACCATAAATATAAAAGATATCGAGACGCAGGGTAAATATTTCAAGTGTGATACACGCAACAGTACTAACCAGAATATCAAGCCTACTTAAGACTGAAATTTGTGTAAATGATGCATTGACTTTCTTCAAGAAACCCAGCAGGCAACTCAATGTTTTAGGCATAAGCTTTCATAATTTAGATCGTGATTTTTATGTTAAAACAAAGCACACGCAAATTTATTCCACGAAAACGGCGAGTTTTCCATTTTCAACGAAAATTACACGCACGTTAAAGTGTCAACACCACCCAGCGGTCACGCGTTGTTTGTTTATTGGTGTCACGGAAAATTGCACATAATTTCATGTTTTCTGGAAAACACCGAAGAACACACGCGAAGCTTTTTTTTTCAAGTCTGAAGCGTGGACGCCATTTATATTGAGTAATGGGTCAGTCCATTCGGTTATATTTAGTGCTCATCATCGAAATAATTTCACAACTAATAACATACTATCTAAAGAATGACGAAAGTTAAAATCTAGTTTCTATAAATAAATGCACCCGTCATTGAAGCGATTACCCATTTTCGCGTGACTCGCGACGACCCTGTCCTCTTCGCCTGAAGAACGGGTGCAATACGGTGAACCCACAATCCTGCCAAGCACACCGGCGCCCGTCACGCCATACTGGGTGTACGCCAGGATCCACGAGCCAGGAGCAAGGAACACAGGAACCAAATGCAAGATACGGGTTTATTCAGGCAAGAGTAATGACTCTTCCCTCGGGAGCTCCCTGATGGGGACAGGGATGTTGATGGATCAGATAGAGTGGTACGCGGTCTAGAGTTATGATATGAAACAAAGATGAAGACGTGATACGGTAAGATAAGAGGGCGAAGTTGCGCGGTGCGAGCCCCGCGCGTATGTAGATAAATGTGAAGAGGGATAAGATATCTAAGCGTCGAAGAAAGGAAATTTTCGAAGTATCAGACATCACATTATGTGGGATTGATCGAAATGGTTTTGTGTGTATTCACATAAAGTCGAGCGGAAAATATCGCTGCAGTGCTTTTGGGAAAACCTACGACTCGCACTCTGGTTTGCGGAAGGGGGTCTCCGCTCGTGGTCGCTCCGCACGACACGTGCATTTGGAAAGAAAATGTACGAAATCGTACGTGAGATAATATTCGTCTCCCGTCATGTAGTACTTGGGTCGCTATCGTTTCAAGTCTGCAGCTTGGGACCATGTCCGAAACTCTCACATCTCTTTCTCAATGAGAAATAAGCGTTGCTTTTCATGTTTCCTAGCGTTAAATGATAGAAGCATATAATTTTGCGCCCGGCCTCGCTCGCTGAAGCGAGATAAATAATGAATCCCGCACTTGTTTCACACAATGGCAAATTAATCGCGGCTCTTTGGCTGATGATTTATTTGCGGTGGTCCAACCGCACAATCCTAGGTCTCGCATGGTGCCGTTAGCAGCAGCACAGCATACCCCACGGGCAAGTCAGCAATGTCTTAGTCTGGCATACACTCTTGGAACACTGCAGTCATCTCGCACAAGGCACAAGGCAAAACTCGAGAACTCTAGCCATACCTGCAGCGGCCACAAATATTTGGGGAGTTAATTAAACGCACTTCCCCCTCCGCATGATTTCAGCCCCTCCAGTTCTAAATCACTCCATTCATCTCTGTCTCTGCCTTAGACCACTTCTCACTACACGGCTGTTGAGCTCGTGCTCCCTTGGTACTGCGTTTAACTTGCGCCCCTCGCCTACGCCTCGACACAGCGCTATGGTTACACTACGTGCGCTTTCATGCCCCCTAGAATTATATGCCCATTATGAGGTTTACGATAAGACCAATCAATAACATAGACCACAGAGATTGGTAACCTGTTTCAAAATTTCATCTCTCTAAGGTAATTTCCCTCCTTATTGGATCTTCCCTTCTCGCTGTTCGCTGTCAACAGATTGACAGTTTTTTTAACGTGTCTACGCCTAAAATCGGACATCAACTAGACACTAAATTAAATGTATTTTCTTGGAAAAAAAACTGTTGCTTTCTCCATTCTCTCAGTGCAGTTTTCGTCGCAGAAAAACCGAGCTAGTTTCGCGGCTCAAAACTGAACGCAGGTCATACGACGCATAGACTTAATTAAGTCCTCAAGGAGAGCGAAGAGCATCAAAGTGTGTACAGCCCCTGTAATATAGTCAAGAGCACAGAAGGGAAAAAAATATTCGCCCCCCAGCACTGTCAACGATATAGTACACACGCTCGAGTTCTGTGCTATGTGTGTAGCACTGGTATATACCCTGTGTTCGCCTCCGGAGATGTTCTGAAGCAGTCTTTGAACCAGCGCCTTGACAGTTGAAATTAAGCCCTCAGGCCGTGTGACCCAACATTACTCCCTTTGCCTCAATTCGCAGCGAGTCGTGAAACTCGCCTTACCTTACAGGTGGGTGGGAGGTTAGACAATTGCCCGATGGCGTCTTGGAGAGAGGTGGGGTGTCTATGGGCGCCTGCTAACGACAGTGGCGGAACCTCATAAGGGTGAACATTGCGGAGGCCAAGCGATTGCTACAGCTGGGTAGTAATTCAGGTGTCAAGGGGTGATACATTAGAGTGTGGGGTAGAAATGCGTCACTGCATCATCGTTACGGCGTTATTTTTGTCTTAATCAGCGATCGAGCGATCCATCACAATTTTACGTTTTTGGGGAAAATCGAAAAAGGGGCCTCTGATTGGTTTTCGGTTTTCGGTTTTCTCTAGAATTCCCATGTTTTGTATGTGAGGACTTAACTCATAGAGTAATTAACTAACAGAAGAGAAATGTTTTGATTGGCCAGCCTTCTTTTTTCTAAGCTTGAAGATAGTCTTGATAGTAAAGATTGTAATGTTTAAAGAAGGGCGTGCATATTTTATGAATAGCAGAGGAAAAGGTACTACCAAGACTGACCAATTTACAAATAGTAAATCGTTGCGGCAGGACTACGCGACGGACTTCGCCGCAGACGGGAAGCAAAAGGACAAGTGAGCTTGCCAGACGTACAACAGGCTTGTAAATACAACGGCCGGGCCAGATATGAGAAGTTGCACCCCTGGGACGTTCCTCCTCGCCACTGCTCCAGACGTGAGTGTTAGGCGGGCCGCGGTCTGGGGGTGCGTGGGGTGTGCGTAGAGGCGAATGGATGGCCAGTGCACGTGGAGATGCGCGTAATTTACCGCCACGACGAGCATCAGTCTTCAGACGCTGCGCCCAATGAAGACCACGACAGCCGCTAGGTGATTAGCTCGGGGGCACAGTTCCGTGCGCCAAGGCTTTGATGTAAAAAAACTTCCTTGGCGAAATTAAAGAGAAATAATTGATACAGACCACTACACGAAATGCGAACAGTTTTTTTTTTTCACCTGACGTGATCAAAGGGAAAGGAAAGTGTATTTACTATATTTGTTGGTTCAAAATTTACGTGGGAAATGCAAAGAAACGAGACCGATATGAGTGGCGGGTTGTTATCGTAAACAGACATCATTTTCTTTGGCGAGGAGATTTCGAAATTGAGCGCGAGACTCGCTATGTTTCGGTGCCTGTTACGACTCGCTGCTCGATCCACCGCGCAAGCCTCTTGATATTTTCAAGTTTCAAATAAAATTACCAGTTTTCTCATCAAAATTCATAATTAGCTGTCTAAAAATAAAAGTAATACTCAAGGCAGGATTAAAATTCGTTAATACACAAACTAATTATGAAGTTAAACTAATTTTAATTTTCTAATTAGCAAGTTAAAAAAACTAAAACACGGGCTTAGGAGCTGTTTTGGAAACTCAGACAGTACTCATTGGAACGAATCGTTTTATACAGCACTGATAAAGGGGGAAAATAGGCAATCAGAGATATACAAAATGCAGGTTCCCCCGCATTTGAAATTATTTTGTGAATTTGCAATTCGTAATTGATACCTATTGGCACAGTGATTGGCCTCATTGTATCGCACCGATATGTGTCCGATGGACATCTGCTATCTCGCCGGGCACATACCAGAATACCTATCACCCACAGGAATAATAAGTCTATACTCTGTCGCTAGCAGGGTGCCTTTGTATCGGGACAATGGCGACATTAGCTGGGACCATGTGGCTGGTGCATTGATAATGCCGGCTCCTATAGCCAAAGCCTCGACTGCGTCCCTTTAGGAAAAGCAGTGGACACGGTAATGACCTTCGACGTTTAGGGATAGCGCGCTCTCCACCAAGAGTTTCTTCCACAGCTTCCGTGCACTGTTCAGAGAAAATACGACGGAGAATTGCAATTACGGCCTCCTTCACGTGCACTTCTTGGGGCATGCAGGTACTCAAATTGTGATAAAAGTTTCTGAAGGAAAAGCAACTCGGGCTTTTTTCAGTAGCCGTTAGTGTAACAAATGAATACTTTATTTCAACATAACAATGTGTTCGTTCAACAAACACGTGTATAAATGGAATTTTAATTGAATTTGAAAATGTTCAGCAAACTCTTTGCCTCTTTACACGTAATTTTTACATAGTTCCATAGCTTAAAAACTCTTCAAATGGAAAATTACGACCTCTGGCTGCTTAAATCCAATTTTGATTAAACACAAGTCTCCAGAAGAACAGGCTCGCAGTAGCCAGTTGCACCGGCAGTACTCCTCCTCTGAATATGAATTACATCCCTATTATTGCTGGCGTACGAGAAGGACGTTCTATCCATTTCCAGAAAGTTGCATAGTCTGGTGTGCACCACACATATTAAAAATGTACATCATCTGGCAGGAAAGAATTGCTATCTGTGAATATTCGCAAGGAATACGACTCACTTGAATCATTTCATTGCGGTCGGAACGCGATGTGCATATGCTGCCGCGGAAAGCGGAAAACCCTCGCGAAGAAAAAGAGCATATTCCAGAGTTTACACCACCTTCATTTCCACAGAGTGAAATATAAAAAGATGTAAAAATGGAGACGACGGTGAATATGCAATATATGAAAAATGAAAACCTCGTTCTGGGTGAAACAAAACTGGCTTGAATGCTGCATTTTTTTTTTCAGTTCAGCCAGCGTGGTGTATCACGATTTGGTATTGCCTACTTGTGCAGTACAGTGCACATTCCCTGGGGGTACTGCTATTTTGGGGTGGCTGGCTGCTGGCTGGCTGGTGAAAATTGCCTCGGACCCTGCCAGGTCCACGATGGAACATAAACACACTCTTTTGTACCAGCACATAGCGTTCCGTCCCTCCTGTTGACCAACACACATGCAAATTTGCACAATGCGTGTGTTTATATACGCAAGGCCTATACATATACTGATAATATAGATACGACCTACGTATACGGGTTTGTATGTGTATGCATTTAGCACAGCAGTTTATGTTTCAATGTTTGCCTATAATTAATCAGAGAGCAAGTGTGTTTGATTCTACAGATTTCTATCATTGAGAGTATTATCGATTTTGATAGCGAGGGGCCGAAATGCGAACAGAAATAATTTGTGTACAGGTTGTGAGTCGCTATAATAATGAAGTTCAAAGCCTCGAGGGTCAGAGCCTGAGGACAAACTTTAGAATAAAATACCGAAATGATATCCACTCAAATTTGATATGTTTCTTCGGGATCTGAGTCGACGTTGTCATAAATTGAAGTGGGTATTTCGATTTCCGGATAGCAGTTGCATCGGACGGTTGGGTTAGAGGATTTTTCAAATGCTTTTTAGTAAAAATGTGAGCTACCAAGAGCAATAAATATCGAAAAAAAAATTCTGCTTTCACATGAGAAAAGCCGCTTAACTTGCCTAATAACCAGGCCAACGAATTCCATCAAATTATTTACTGGGTTGGTCAACTTATCCTCAAAAGATTTAAATCAATAAATTAAAAAAAAGCGTTGATGCGCGGCTAACTAAAAGAAAATAATCTCCATTTATTTTATTCCCTCCACGGATTTATGTATTATATCAGAAATACGATACAGGTTGTCAGATAATGCCGCCTGTAGTACGTCATGGGATAGAGCAAATCTAATTTGCCTGGAAGTGGAACACGTATAGGTACTACCTACTTGCTGGTTATACACCTACGTTTATAGTACATTACATCTTATTATATTTATCATCTTTTTATAAAAGTTGTTTTTTCCGTTTCTTTCTGTAAATTGAGAAAGATAAATTGCGTAAAAAGTTGTAACAAGCTAGGATAGAATAACGTCTGGCAGAAACGCGCCCGTGAAGGTTTCGGTTCTCGTATATCTCGGAGCATAGCTGTTGCTGCTGCTGCTGCTGCTGTTGCTCTTGTTGTTTTTATTTTTGCTGCAACGCTTTTGTTGAAATTTGCCATGCAAAATATCGTGCGATGGCTCCTGAAGAACGCGCGGACCTCAACGACCAAACTTTTTTATGCATGTCTAGCTTGTAGCCGTGATATACCAATAACGTTATAGCGTGTAACTTCGAAAAATACTAAGCTCCTTGACGAAATAACTATTTCATAGCATGGTCTATCCCAAAAACACATGTTAATGAATAAGGGTGACAAGTGTTCGTCTCGGTTTTTCTTGCCAGGTGTCAACATTTCAACCAGTAACGATTTGACCATCATAAGCTGTGTTGCCACTTATTTTACTACCCTCACCCTTTCCCATCAGGTAGAGCAGTCATATTTGCAAAAACCTAAACGCATTGGGACTACCCACGATAGGAGAAACATTCGACAACGCACCCCAATCAATCAATTCTGACAACAAACATGTTGCAGAGGTAAATATTGATTTCCACGTATGCTTGACCAAGGCCTATTGCTAGAATTTGATGCACCTGTGTTTTTGTTAAACATTTTAAGTAGATATGTGATCGAAAAGTTTTGGTAGTCTCCAAAAACCATAGCAAGGTATTTGATTCTGAAAACCTAGCTATCAAACAAGGAAATCATTCTTTTTCAAGTCTCGAAGTGATTTAATATTATTCCTGCACGAAGCTATGCGATGTACATCAGCGCCATTCCTATTGAGAAAGATATCGAAAATCGTATCTTTACTAAAATACACAGTTCTTTAAGCTTTATCATCTTGCCCGATCGAAGTCAATAAATAAGATGGCTTCTTCGCAGGTCGGGTCGATTACGGATGTTTGCAGGTAAGCTAGTATCGGTGCACGGCTTGGTCGGCGGTCGACAACTTACTTGGTGGTCTTCTTGTACCTCTGAATACCTCTGAATACTTGTTTTATACATACACTAAGACATATGACACGCACAAATATTTTTATCCGTTTGAATAAAATTTATAGCATCACTTTACAATAAAAAAACATTCGTGAAATTATGAATACATCTTTTATATCTATTCACATACACATTGAATTGAAATCTTTGCGGATGAAAGCGCAACATGGGTAAAGGCAAAATCCATGGATTTTCCATGTAATACGCGAAAATGTAGTTTCGTGCTGTAGTACATACATAGTGTACGTGAAAATCTCCCAAGGCAGCTCGCAAGAAACTCTGCCGAGCTATGAATACGGGACTTGCATATCCTTTGAAAGTGCACGGTTCACGAGTATGTTTGAGTGCATGTTTCTATGAGGTTGTATATTTCTGTAAGGAGTTGGGAAATTTGCTTTTAATCTTGAGCCTTCACGAAGCTGAACTTCAGAGTTACGTTGTCGTACATAGTTTCCTAGATATGAAAGCGCTTATTTCAAGTTGCCCTTAATAGATTCATGCAAGGTTTTTTTTTTCTTGAAAACTTAAGAACCTTTTTACTAATTACATTGCTCGGGAAAAATAAAGAATGCAAACGTGAGCTTTAGAATTGCTGCCGAAAAAAGCAATCTCTCGTTTGTTATTTTGAAACTAAATATTTTGCTTCTTTTCCAACTGGATCGCTGTAAGAAATGACGCATTTCCTTACCGTTAAAAAAAGCACACACACACAAAACACAAAACCTTGCACACTCGAACACTTTACGGCATACGAAATATCTCACCGACTGTCGGCACCAAGTTTTTAATTTTCAAATACCGTCAAAAAAAAAAACAGAAAAAAATCTCATTTACCGATGCGAAATTTCTCCAGCTGTTATTTCCTTTCGAGTGTGTCCTACGTTTGGTTACCTGACATGACACCGCGGCGACTCCGCGACGTGCCTCACCGTCATGGAAGGTGAGTCGCGAAACGCGTGTTTGTGCCATCGAAACCCAGCGACAAACGCTGAATGCATAATCTCCGAAAATAAATCATCTGCATGTTCACAATCTTAGCGCGTGACAGCAAACTTTATTCATAAATTCACACCTTTAAGCCGGACAAATCATAATGATCAGGTCTCGAGGAGATGTGATAAAGTATGGACCAGTTGGGGTCAACAAGCTCTCCAAACAAGAAAAAAAATAGATCGGTTCGGTCACATTGTTGAGCTCCACATTCTTGAAATCATTTTACAGAGCCTCGTGAAAAAAAGATGTGGGCTTGTTGAACTTTTGGTTTGGTAAGCAAATGTTTTGTGTACGCGAGGTCGCTGTAATTTTTCACACAGATGTATCTAATTCCCAGCGTTGAGCTCTCCGCCAAGAAAGCACGCTCCAGATAAAACCAAATCATCATCGCCAACGAAGCAGCGACAACAACTTTGCTCCATCCGTGATTGCATTCATCAAGAAGCTATTCACCTTGATTTTCAAAATATAAATTATTAACCCCATAAATATTCCCATCCATCATGTTTTCATTGTCGACGATCCGGATTACTTGTTTCGCTCTTGCACGCCAGGATTAAACTGGGTGGTCAGAGGCTAAGTCAGTGGCAACTATAGCACGTGCTGGAGGTAGAAGTACCTCTTAGATGAGATTCGCGAAGCGGGTAGGCGCCGATGTGGGAGGCTCTGTCCACCCATTAAACCTGAAAACAGCTTCCTTTATTCTTGTCTCGACGCAGACCTAATTATTCCGTCAAACACTTTTTAACAGGAGGACGTGATGACCGCTTATGACCCGACAAGTATGGAAGAGTAGAATGGGTACCCTACTGATAGGCACTTGGCGAGCCACAATTGTAAAAGGAGTATTTCTTCTTTTCACTGTTGCTAATAAAATACTTCATATATGTGATATCTGGTTTTATTTCTGTTTTTTATTTTTCTTCTTTAGCAGAAAATATTTAAGAAGTGATTTGACGCAACCGGTGATGTTATGGCAAAGTTGATTACCACAGCAAATGGCCGGACATTAATTTCGTTTCAATGTGACTATGAGTAAATAACCTGTTGTTAAATTTTGTTTGAGGCTCTTAACAGATTCTAAAACATTATTTGACACCTTTATGTGGCATTGTTATTTATAAATTGCATGGATAAATAACAAAAGGATGTGGTAAAAAAAATAAACGGTCTTTGGATAGCAACACGCTTTATACTCTCTTAAAAGAATCTTTGCTACGTATCAAAACCTGGGATCTTTCACCTCACGCATCCCTGATTCTATTTCGACTCAAATTAGTAATTCTATTCATTCTGCAACATTTTCATTTCAAAATATTTTCATAATATATTCTTTTGAACGCGAACAGAATGCACGCAATCTTGTTTTTGATGTCCGAACCATTGGCGTTGTCTGTCATCATTTCGGACCCGGCGCTGAGGGGAATAGATTTGTTGTTGGATATAAACATGCATTGCAGGCGATCTCGAACATGCAGCCAGAAGTTACGACCGAACCATTGCAGTCCAGACTGGCATATTGTGACATTCGGCAAGACAGACATGTCACTATCGTAGTCCAGATGCAATCTGAGTAGAGAGTGAAAATAATGTACGCCTGTGCTTTTCTCGGGTGTCAAAAATGTGTCGCATTTATCACCCGGGTGGTGCTCCATGTTGGGGAAGAGACTGGAGGAGGGGGATAACACTTGCGAAGATTAATGATGGATGCACCTCGCTCCCTTATAATGTTTACCCCTCTCATACACTTGTACCATTGTATGGGTAAGGAAGAAAGTCTGTTATGAAAAACTATCGCTTGGGAGAGAAAGAAAAAAATCTGGAAGCAGCCATAGAGAAGATTTTTAGTAATTTTATTAACTTTCCCTGGAAGTCACTTTTTGTTTGTTTGTTGATGATATTATGTTTTGCGGCATGATGGTTTCATTTGTCAAATGTCATGGTGGTGTTAGATGGCGCTCATTTATTATTTAGAAAAGCTTTTCAACTTGGCACCTCCACCACGCTACAGCGTTGGTGGCAGAGATGGGGTTTTAAAACATTGTATTTTAGTTGTTTAACTAATTTGTAATGTTATTAACTAGGTTTTCCATGGCTTAACATTATCTTTTTCTCTCTCTCTATCGTTTGGAATCGTCAAAATAAATAAAACAAACATTTTTGTGAAAATAGACAGTAGACCAATGTTGCATCGGACGTTGAATATAATTTTTAAGATCTAGAAAATTCAAAGATGGAAAATATTGCATTGTTCGCGTGTTGAATAAATTTCCGAAACTACGTCCTAAGAAAAATATATAACTTTTCATTTTATCGGAAATATCTAGCATCTAGAACGCAAACCATTTCATTTGTTTGGGAAAAGAGTTGGTAGCTTTGTTTTTATCTCTCATACACTTTATGAAGTATTTTGACGTACCAGCCAAGGGATGGCCAGATTTTCTAACCACAATACTTTAGAGAGGAGAATGAAGGTGAATTTTAATTCCGTCACTTAAGCACATCCAAGTGATTTCATTAAATATCTTACATCAAAAATGGTACTTATGTTTGTTATCAAGCTAAGATTTCCTCCTAAGCGAATCATTAAAATATATTTTGAGCATTTTTAATTAGATCCGATCAAACAAAAAAGCCCTCACTGGGCATCCCTAGCAAAGTTTAGATGCAAAGAAAGAGATAGACATCCATTTCATTTTTACAACAAGTTGCTCAAAAGAGAAACGAGTCTTTCGAATTCTCATATTTTTTATCTGACATCCGTAACAGATGATGACGAGATGACTGAAACTGTTAGCGCAGCCGACTTCTGGCATTTTCTTAAAACGAATATGCAAATCGAGTATGCAGATTATTTCGTTGTGTCTCTTTACAGAAGTGTACTTTTATTCTTTTCCTTTTGATAATAATCAAAGGGCATCCATCTACTTCTACATCCATATATATCTCGCTTCCTCTTGTCTTTGAATATTTTATCCGGTGACTCAAAATTCTTCCTTGCATATGCATTTTTTGTTGTGACTCTCACCCCCACAATAGTTGGTCCTGGATTTTTGAACAGTACGGGCAAACGTTATTCCTGTTTCAAACGTACCGATACTAAGGGAAATGCACCTTCCTGTACACTCATTTCTATTCAGTGATATGAAAATCAACCCCTGTCAGTTTTCCCTGCACGGCATTACTATTCATCGACCGACGTTTACACTTCTAGTTTACCCCAAATCAACTCGTACCAACTGTGCACAAATGTTAAACCATTCTGTTTCGCTTAAAACAGTGTATGAAAAAATTATCTCAAAAAGAAGGAAAATTTTAATAAATTCCCTTTCTGCTAGCATATTAGAAAATATGCCAACGAAAAATCAGAACGAGTTTCAAATTTAACTCTAAGAATTCCATGGCGAGCCGAACAAATAAACTGAACTAAGATAATGTGAAAGATAAATGAAAATGAACACCAATATACGAAATTGAATATCACGCTCCGAAATTCATTTCGGTCAGATAATTGACTCGACGGGTAAAAGGAAGAACAAAAAATTGAATACACATGGAGAAAACAAACAACCTTTCTACTTCCGCGTGTTCCAAGTCATAGATTCAGAATGACATATCAGTGTAACATGAAACCACGCCCCCCCCCCCCCCCTTCCCTCTTCCCCACCACCCCGCTTCCACCCTTTCACACCTCGGGCATTATGACATCACAACGGTCTCGTGATGTTTCACAGGCGGCTGTCTCTGACATTTGCTCATGTCGAACACAAATCCTAGAAACGGAAAAATCAATCTCGTATCCCACCTTCCCTCGCCACTCCTTTCACACCAGAAAACCTTTCCTGCCAGTCTATTACATAGATGCGTAGGTTTCAATGCAGGCCACAACTCAAAGGTGGTTTTTCGCCCCCCCCCCCCCCCCCTGCCAACCACTCCACGCAATACGGATATCTACACACTTTGTCCTTAGGCTAATCGCGGGTCCTTTGGTGTTTCTGGTAAACAAAATTTTAATTAAAATGTTTATAGCGAATGCCCCACTTTAATACTGAAACACAAATGAGAGGGCTTAGAAGAGTAACTTGACTGGTCAGCTTATTTAAATATCACAATGACATTACTTTTTCCTCTTGAAATAATTAAATTTTGTGAAAATGATTATTTTCCGCCGTGTTTCTGTTGTCGTAAAAGGAAAATTCAATCTAAAGTAAACGCGACAGCAAAGAGATGGCAATCAGTGTAAAGGTACGGGCTGACCGGTGAGGTCTCGGATTGCTTTGCTGGGCGGCGTTGTCAAGGAGGGCCCTCCGGGTGGAGGATCTCTTTGATCTCGTTTCTCGCAGCATCCGCCGAGGTTTTAACACCACCGCACTCGACGCTAGGGTAAATGTACCAACGCAGATGATTGGCTGCTTGTTTTCCAGTTAAACGAACCACTAATTAATTACCTTCATTGCATCGGTTAATAATCCTCGAGTACACACATGTGTGCTGGTGAGCGGTGGTATTTGGTGAGGCGACGTGTCGAGGCATTGTTGTGGTAGCGTCAAGTCGCAGCGATAGGGAAACGTGTGTGTGTGTGTGTGAACATATTGCCGTTATAACACTAATACACACCAATAACAATATGTTATTAAAAAATACATAAATAGTTTTTTTCGTCAAAGTTTGGAATTTAATTTTCTACCTTTTGCGAGGTTTGCTTTTATGCAAAGTGGTTGCTGTTTTTAGCGACGCGTTCAAAACAAATTTCCTTTGGAAAACAGACAGAGTGCTTTTCATAGTTTGCGAACCTTTTCAAGCGATGTGATTCTTCGATTAGCACCTAGACAGCCACGAAAACACATGGGATTCGATTCCCGCATTTATTATCTCGTGGTTCAGATAAAAGAAACCAGGGACAAAAACCTGGCCCGACCAGCTGACTTGAACATACAGCAATATGTGATTCTTCTTCATATTTCCTACCACAAACACCGAATTCTCTTGCTTTCTTACAGCTTTTTATCCTGACCTTATAAAAACGTAGCCCAATAAACCACGTCAAACCTGAATCCCAAACAATCTTTTGATTTCCACACTTGCTTTAACGACTTATTGTCATATCCAGATATAATAGATCATAAGATTCCCACACCCCTTTCTTCGTAATCTAGCTCCATTTTAGAGCCACAATAAAGCCGCCGTTAATCAAACTAGCCGTGCCTACTATACGAACACCCTTTCGTCGGAGGATTTGGGCGCGCGAGACACTGGTGCTAGCACGACGGACTCTACAACGACAACCAGACAATGCACCTCAAAACTTAAGTGTTATACTGCTCTGTTATTTATTTCTATCAACAGTTCATTAGGGAACGCGCTAGAGATACGCCCTCGTTACATGCGTTTTGTAAAGCGGCACCAGCTCAAATAATCTGGAAACAATTCCTGGTGGGACTTTTAACGAATAATGTGCAGCACCTTTTTAAACTGGTGTTGTCAAACTGTTTTGTCATGTTCGTAGCAAGTCGGCAAGTAATTTCGATCCAAATGGGCCGTCAGGAAGTAAAATTATGTCACGGAAATGCGTCTATGTGGAATTGTCACTAGCGTTGCCCTCTGATGCAAGCGATAGCACGCCTAGGCTTGATATACAATCAGCTGGCAAAATGTGCATCCCTGTATTGAAAAGCCGAGCGTTCGATCAAATATGGAACAATTAAAACCATTTGCGTAATTTGATGGATCCGATTGCAGCAAAGGGCGAGTCACGTCAAGGTACACGTGAAAAAAGGAAGTAAACAAATCCTTTGATGTGTTAGTTCGTCAACCGAACGCTAAACCCGTATCAGTGGAAACCGCGATAGAATCTGGAGGTTTTTTATTTTCTGCAGTATAAATGTCAACGGATGCACCTCGCTCGATCCCAGTGTCCATTAGCGATGACTGCATGAAAGGAAGTACTTGCCTTGAAAATAGACTAGCGAGGGCCAATAACGCTGAGTAGCTGACACATGTCTGCATGCTTTGAGACTTGTTGGAGGCGATCGCTCCTTGCGTTTCGCATCCCCGGGCAGCGAGACGTGTGACAAGCAGAATTGTGTGTTCAACGGAGCTCGACGCTACTACTGACTGCTACTGGAATTAAAAAAAAAAAAAAAAAAACGACGTTTTCAAGAATGAGGGAAAATTCGAAAGGTCACGAAACGAATGCTGTTGAGATAAAATACGAGGGCATGTTCAGAAGGAAGAAACGAGTATCGCGAAGAAGAATCCAATTACTTTCAGAAGAATAATAATATAAAAGGATGAGAATAAAGATACAAAGAGTAATTCTAATGTCGGGGTTGGTTTTGTCTGTTCGGAAAGGCGAGAAATGAAAATTGTGTTTTATCCGTTAAAAGGAGTCGTCTTGTTTGAAAATGCGTGCGCCGGCATCTGAATGCGAGACGGATCGCCTGGCGAAACGCTGCTTGTTTGGAAAGTGTACTGGTGCTAACTCTCAACAACTTCTCAAATTTGCAAAGTAGAAGAAAATCCGCTGCAAATTGGTGCTAAATATTTTTTTTTCTTTGGTTTCCATTTGAGCTTTTCGCGCGAATTTTATCTCGTTTTCTATTCAACAGCCCCAGAGAAAATGTTCAACGAATTGCCACCAACTATCGCGCAATCAAATTAAACATTTCACTTTGGTTTTTGGAATTTAAGTAACATTCACATTCTGTACAAATAAACCATTTGGGGGCGCTAAGCCAGACAATATCAATTCCCAGCTCGGTCATAACATAAAAATGTACCATGCCATGGTCTGGGGCTTCCATAACTAGGACACATGTAATAGGATATTTTCGCAATTACTCTCCAGCACTTCACTTGATAATGGGGTTTAATTGTGTTCAGGTAATTGATTCAATTAGAGGCGACGATAATGAACGCATTTAGTGTAGCATGCTCGTAATTGCAGGACTGATGCCCTTTACCAGTCCTGGTGCTAGGTGGGTGAACTAGAGAGGTAAGAGAATGGGCGGACAGAATACAATTTTTGGCATACTTTTCATAGTTATTACAGAAAAATTGATCAGTTTTGAAAATGTTGGGCACATAAACAAACCCTTCTCTTACCCTTCTCACCCTAACCCTTCAACTATGATTCGACTTCTCTAGGTTTCTACTACAAGGACTCGTGTAGACCTATTTTTAATAAATTTAATGTATTACCAGTAACCTGCCAATATTTATATAATATAATCTTATATGTAATTAGAGCTGGACTGGTGACTGGCAATTACAAGGAATCAAGGTGTAAAAGTAAACATAATGTGGAATTTAGCAAATTTGTACACAAAAGTCCTGTAACCACTGGCATCTGGCTATTTAATAAATTACCACACGAATTAAAGAAACAGAAAGATGATAGTAACTTTCCTTCCATTTTAAAAACTTTTTTACTGTTAAACTCATTTTATAACCTGGACGAATATATTTATTTTGAATAAAGGATTACTTATTATGTAACTAATTATATACCTACTACCTTTTATGTACTTCATAAAGGCTAAATTTGTATTATAAATCTGTGATCTGTATAAATCTGTATTGACTTGTTCAAAATTATGTAACATGATCAATCGGGACCAATAAAAATTATTTGTATCATTATTATTTATTATTATTATTATTATTATTATTATTATTATTACCACAAGGCCCATAGAGGGCCACCACGTAGAACATTCATATACTTCAAGTTGCACAGAGTTTGAACAGCAATCTCTTATATCATTACAAGATTATAATAACGTGGAAAACTATCATCTTTGCCGATTCCAATCCGCAAGGCAGAAACTTTATCGAGCTTCCAAGAAAAATGTTGTAGCCTGACATTATGCGAAATCGTGACACTGTCATTGGATTTATACCATGTCAAGACCTGTGCATTTCCAGACCCGTTCGAGTTCATTGAAATAATTCCGAGCCAGTTTGACCTGACATCAAATTATGTGCCACGCTTGGAGCGCAGACTTTTCCAAGCTTTTCCTCAATTCTTTCCTTGAATAACAAAAAGAAAGTAAATAAGGGTTTTACGGCCAGCAGCCCCCATGCAAGATCGTAAACGCAGTATATACGCATGCACACTAAAACAACGATTTCAAAATGGGTGTGTAGTATGCCTTTCTTTTACACTCGGAACAACAAATGAAATGCATAAATGTTTCAAGAATTTGTTGAAAGGATACGGTCGGAAATATAATTGGCAAGGGTTCTTTTTTTTTACGATCTTACGCAACGATAAAAATATAAAAAATTTAAGAGAATCAAGTAAATCCGTACAAGATTTGGTCCGTCATTTTAATGTAGTGAACGTTCTTGGAAAAGTAAATGCTTTTCCTGAGTTTACGTCTGCATTTTTTAATTAAAGCACAGCCATTTAAAAAATATAACGGTACCAAATTCACGGAGATATCGATTATAAGTTAAAGTTAATAGATTTAACCTCCTGCTAACAGATTTCTTGTTCAGTTTGATAAACTGTGCGACCTTTTTATATACCCTATAGTCTAAAATAAGATAATTGTTGTATGCCAAGGGAGCTTCTTCAAGGTGTTGCTAAGTCAACGCATTGTTTGAGTAAATGGAGATAGTGTGTAAGCTTAACGACAGATTAGTCAAGTCTGAAATTGTACACGATTAGCGAACGCCCACAACCAGGGTCGGATAGGCCCATTAGGCGACCGGGCAAATGCCCGAAGGGCCGGTGGGTTTTTAGTATACTTTAGGGCCGGTTGAATTTTATCTAAATAATTTGTGTATTTTCTATTAATGTTTAACGAGAAAAATTAGCCGAGGACGACTTACATTCCCCAGAATCGAGGGGCCGGCCGGCCGTCGGCTCGCAATGAGCGGCCTGGCGGCAACTCTTTGCGTGCCGACGGCCGAGACTATGGAAACTACGGAAAATAACATTACGTTACGTAGAAGAATAAAAACACTGTGCTGCTTATGATGAAGTATATCGGCATGGTTCGCCGGCCTTTGTTTGACCGATTACCGCCTTGAAAATGTTTGTAGAAATGGAACCCGTGCTACTATTTCTAGTGTTTGGCGGCGTTAGGAAGGCTCTATCAAAGTATTAATTTCTTAAAAAATTGCGAAAAACATCTAGTATGCGCAATGGCTAACGAAAGAGTAGCACTAGGTTTGCTTACTGCAATCAGTTCAGTTAGAGGGAAGGTTTCCCTGTGATCGGGTCGTTTTGTTCAGTGCGTGAAGATTGCGTATATGCGTACCTATAATGAGTGACAGTAATATAGCGAGTGCAAAAGACGACGATGGATCTGGATCAGGGAAAAGGAAATTGTTACAAGGGGGGGCGGAAAAGTTAAGATGTAAGCGGCAGAAATTGCTCAAAGAAGAGGCACAAAAGTGCTTTAAACTGACTGATTTGTTTACTAAAAAGTTGCCAGTAAATGTGACGCCCGTTCCCAATGAGGCTCGACTTGTACCAACACCACCGGCGGCCCCGTCTACGTTGGACATTCAGCCACAAACTTCAACCGATTTTCCAAGGATACAGCCAAATTTCCCAGACCAAGAAGTTGCAGCGGATGCGCCATTGTCACAACCCATAGCGCCAGAACAACTGGCTGGACAAGGTGAACACTTCAATTATTTTCAGAGGCCTACTAATAACGAACGGGCCCATTTCTTCCGGGAGCACCCATTCCAGTCTTACGATGATTTACCCTTTAATGGACCAAAAGTGTTCAACAGAAAAGATGGAACAAATCGTCGCTGGTTAAGCTATGACACCAACCAGAAAGCTCTATTTTGCACCGTGTGCATCGCTTATGGCGCTATTAACGCGGATTACGTGCAATTTAAGTCGATTGGTATGACGGACTGGCGCCATGTTTACACTCGCATAGAAGAACATGAAAGAAGTGTACATCACTGCGAAAACACCCAAAGCCACATTTTGAATTCTTCAGGGAGAGACGTCGAGTCATTGCTCTTTTCTAAATACACGGATTTAAGAAATGAGCAAGTAAAGAAGCGCCGACAGACGTTAGAACGCATCATCGAAATTGTGAAATTAATAGGGAAACGCGGGCTGAGTTACAGAGGGGGCACCGAGGCGGCTTACACGCTCGATGACGCTACGCTGGACCACGGAAATTTTTTAGAACTTGTGCTACTTCTGGGCAAGTACGACATTGTTCTAAAGGACCATCTAGACAATGTAATCCAAAAATCAAAGGCGGCGAAAAAATCCGGGAGCAAAAAACGTGGTGGACTTGTAACACTATTATCTAAAACAACTGTGAACTACATTGTGGACGCTATCAAAAAATTAATTCAATCGACAATTTCAAACAGTGTACGCGATGCTGGAATGTTTTCAGTTCAAATTGACACTACACAGGATAATACGGTGAAAAACCAATGCTCTGTGATAATAAGGTACGTGGACCAAGAAATTCACGAGAAATTGCTGGCTATGGTGAATTGTAAGGATTCGACCGGAAAAGGATTTTTTGAACTCATAGACGCTACGCTGACCGCTCACAAAATTGATATAAATAACTGCGTTGGAAACGCCACTGACGGGGCAGCGAACATGCAGGGGGTATACAGTGGGTTCATGAAACACCTAAATGACGCTGTTCCTGGACAAGTGCACGTATGGTGCTACGCGCATGTTTTAAATTTGGTTGTGACAGAAACAACTTTGGCATCAATGTCGGCTGCTTCTTTGTTTTCTTGTCTAAATTCAATTGCAGTATTTTTTAAGCAGTCTTATAAACGTATGGATGTCTGGGAGAGAGTAAGCAAAGATGAACGTCACCGTTGCCTAAATGTTATTGGCGAAACACGTTGGTGGTCAAAAGACGCTGCTTTGATCAAAGTGTTTGGAAACTTTGATAGTCCAGAAAACGGACGAGCTATGTACATTGACCTGATAACAACTTTGAATTACATTCAACATTCGTCGACTATTGCGCCTGATACAAGAGCTAAGGCAAGAAACCACAAGGAAGCCCTGTTGAAGTACGAAACAATTCTTACCGCGCAACTTTTCTTAAGAATTTTTGAGTTGACGTCAAAGTTGTCAAAATATCTCCAGACTAGCGGTATGGACTATCTCAAAGCCTATCACATGGTTTCAACGACTACTGAGCAATTGAGACAATTAGTAAGAGATTTTCAATCGATTACTACAGCAGCGTCAAATTTCGTCGAATGGGCAAACGGTAAATTATCCGATTTAGATATAGAAAATGGCGAAGATCTTGTTGTAGAAGATTCTCTCCCTGTTGTCCGGAAACGAAAATGTCCACAACTGTTAGGAGAGACAACGGCGGACGAACCAATTGCCGAGTCGTTGAAGAAGTACGAAGTTGAGGTCCACAACGTTATTTTGGACAAAGCATTAAAAAGTATGGAAACTCGGTTTCAAGGAAACGCTACGCTATTCGCAGACTTTTCATGCTTTGACCCTAGAAACTTTGAAGATATTCTGCAACACTTGCCGGACAACGCTTTAACATGTGTGAGCGCACTTCTCCTTAGGTTTGATAAGGATGCCACACCGGAAAACCTACGCATAGAATTGCTCAACTTTGCGTCAAACTGGAACAAGCTGAAACTTACAGTGCCGGAGGAGTATGCCGTTTCACAGACGACAGAAGCAATTGATGTCGACGGTGATGAGGACGAGATCGAGATCGATGGCGATATAATCAGTGAAACGATTGACAAGACTTACGATATGGAAGCAACGAAGACATGCAAATCTTGTCGAAATTGTGCATCCTGCTGTTACCACGTCTTGAGAAAGTACAATTTGTATAGTGTAACGTACAAATTGATTACGTTAGCCTATAAATTTATACTAACGTTATCAACAACCCAAGTGGCTTGTGAACGCAGTTTTTCTGTGCTAAAGTTCATAAAAAATCGATTAAGAAATAGGCTTACACAAGAACATCTGGAGGCATTCTTGTTAATGTCAACGGAAAAGCTCATCCTGAATAGCCTCGACAATGATGAAATCATCAACATTGTTGCAGAAAAAAGCACTCTGTTGCGCCAAAAATTGTTGCTGTGATACTGCAAAGGTACGTGGTCTTTATATCTATAAATATCTCTATACCGCATCTCAATAATAGTGTATTTTTCTTTCGCTGATAAACCTTTATAATAAAACTTGATAATTTAAAACAAAGAAACAAATGAGTAACATAAAATAATGTTATAAATAAGTGAAAACGTATACCAATTTACTGCTTTCGTTATCCAAAAAACAAAAAATACAACCCTTTCAAGGGGTGGGGGGGGGGGGGGGGGCCGATTTTATTTGAAATGCCCGGGCCGGTTTTTTTCCCCAATCCAACCCTGCCCACAACTAACAGATAATTACACCAACCTGCAAACTAATTTAACATGTTTCAGAGTCGAACGCAACCGGCCCATCGCCCGACCTACATCAGTCGAGTATTCAAACACGTGGAATCCGATTATTCATTCCTTCGAAACCGAGAATCGGCTATCGCTATAAATTTCTTGCTAAGTGCAAATTTTCGTGTTCGCCTAGAAGTTAGTTTAATGCTCTTTTAAACATTTTCGGACATTTCGCGGCCGCCTCGCAAAGTGGGTGACAACTAGCGCTAACCGACGCCGACGCCGACGCTAAGAATCACGCGTTGGCGCCGAGCGTCGCGACGGCAGCTAAATGCTAATGGTAACAAATGGAGAGGTGTAGGAAATATATTTGCCCCCGCGTTGTTAGGCCGTAAAGCGAACCGCATACGCGACGGCAAAGTGTGTGTATGGGCGTGGGGCCGGGGGAAATGTCACAGCAGAGTTAGGGGTTTTTGGGGGGAGGAAAGAACCCTTTAGGCTACATCAAAATGCAAACACACTAACAGAATGGCTTAATTCGAGGCTAAAAAGTGCGGGTGATGTAGTATAGAAAAGTTTCTCAAGTGTTCAAGAGGTCGTTCGCTTAAAGTTTTGCCGTACCGTGTGTTTGTGTGTGTGTTCGTGTCACGGTGGAGGGGATTTTGGGAGAGGAGGAAACTAAACTGTGAGGGACATGATTTCCCAAAAGGTGGGAATCTGGGATAATGCAGCAAGATTTTCTTTTCTTATGTAGGGGTGTACAGATAAAAATAATTTCAACAGGCTTTGTTATCGTACGTGTGTGTGTAGCATCAAGTAGGTATAGAGCGCGTTGGTGTACTTCAACAAAATGTCGTCATCAAACTCAAAGACTAACAGCATCTGCTATTATATTTTGCGATCCTTCAGGGAACCTCGTTCTCGTGCTTTCCAACTTTTTTCAATAGATAACCAAGTAGGGAGGAAACTGTGAGAAAAGTTCCTTGAGATATTTAAAAGCTTGTTTTCTGACTAAATAAGCGAGTTATCGCGTTTCCTTAACTTGGTTTCTCTGCATATAGTGCATTGTCTGGCGTCGGTTGAATGGAGTCAGTCCTATACTTGAAGCACTAGCTGCATTATGAAGCCAGCATCTTACATGGACCAAGACTCCCAGATTCAATGTATATTATGACGTTCTGCTTTGACAGTAATTTACGACAGTGAATTACTTTTATCGCCCGGCTGGCTGGTAGCTGAGACTGTTGGCTGTACAGGGTAAGTGTTTTAAAATATTGAAATAGTACTGAGTAGTTACTCCAGAGTACGCTGCAAGGTGCGCTTGAACGTAAGTACTCCAAACATGCATTCATCCTTTGAAAACACGGGAGAATTTATAAAATATTTAAAGCCAGTCGTCTACGAGGGGATGAGGACAACATGAAAGCGGGAAAGCCCGGATGGGTTGGACAAGTAAAAGCTGGAAAAGAATCTTTGGAGAGCAGTCCAAACACTTGAAACAAACAGCATTATTATATTTGACGAAACATCCGTTGAAAAAATAAAATCCTTTTACTTTTGTGACAACTGTTTTCTTGAATATCACTTTCCAGTTTTTTTTTGTTCCAGTGGTTGACCTGCGATGACCCGGTCATCTCGGGTCTGAGGTGTTAATTCGTGTTATGTTAGATCCCCTGTAATCGTGCGGGTCCATTAACGTCTGGCTTGCTTATATCAGCCTATTAAGCCAGCTTCCTATCACATAATCAAATCAATTGTCTTTAAAACAGGATACAATCCTGATCCTCCCTTCTTCCTGTTTCCTGCTGGCTGCGACTGGAATTACAACTAAGCTCTGAAACAAGATGATTTAAGTGTGGTCTTAAATGCAACACCAAAATCTTCGACGGCTGGAGGTTATATAATAATCCTCACGAGAAAATTGTGTGATCCAACTTTTCCAAGAATTTCCGCACCCCTGGTCTTTCAACATGTATAATACATAATCTCGCAAGCCTCTTATAGGAGATGAAATTATTTGTGCCCCCAGTGGGCGATTGTTCCCAGCAAGTCAGGATTAGAAACGCGTCCCAAAACTTAAGGTTTATCGAAAAGTTGCGAATATTCGCGGAAAAATCTTCCTTCGTCCAAACACGTTACATATCTCTCAGCCACTAGCCCTTTCTACCCCCCAATAAATCGTTGATATGCTAACTTTTAGCGTATCAGATAGATTTTAGAGATACATGTATCTCTATACAGAGGGTTGAAACATCAATCCTCATCTGTGCACTCGGGAGAGTCGCTCGGGAAGATGTTGTAAGCGTTTGAAAAAGAAATAAAAAGGCAAATCAGTGCTGAGTAACGGCCTGCGAGCTGTCGGTTGACGAGATGTATTGCACTGGTGTGTATTTCCTGAATAGGTGTATCGATGCCATAAACTATTATTACACGTTGTCGACATGAAGGGTGAAGATATGTCTTTGATTTCATTGTGACTTAGCTTTTTCTGGCGAGTGATTGATGTAGCAGAGAATTGAATTCAGGGTCGGAATCACAATAGATTCGGCCCTAGTGTCGAGGCACGGTTTTTAGTGACACACAGCGACAGAATTATGAAAATCAAAAACGAATATGAAAGAGGTCAACACAAACTGTTCGAATGTTTCATATTCATATCTAATTGCATGTCAAAAATTGAGGTAAACTTCATAAATATATGGACAATCGCGGTGCAATTTTCAATAAACCTGTCCCATCTGTTATACTTTTGTCCCACTTTAAAATAATAAAATAACTGCAAATGTCACGAACGACATACTCACACAAAAATTGAAATTTCGATCAAAATCATTTTTCTTGAAATAAAACGTCTGAAAACGCTAAAATATCGTGCACAACCAACATCAGCGTGCGGTGTAACATGCAATTATATTCACTGAGACAAGCACATAATAGACAAGTGCACTGCCGTAAGTATTTTTAAGCAGCGTTTATCAGTAACTCGTACATCATTTGAAATGGGAGAGATATGCAGTTTGAAATGCAGTAAACAATACGTTCGCGTGGTACTAGAATGTACCGGCTGAATGCATTTGAAGGCTGGAAGTACGTGTTAAAAGCACTTCGATGTTGCACATGTACACGTTGTCATGACTTCCAAACAGCGAATGCATTTTATCGTGAACTGACATTCTGTGACTTATCTATGCAGAATATTACAGAAATAGCAGAAGTTATGTCAAGCAAATAGAGCACGAGCACTTCGATTCACATTTGTAAGGTTTCAGGTAAGAACTGAAACCAAGTCACTTTGAATAAAATAAATGTGCTATGACTTTTCATTTTCCCGTAGTGCATTTTTCCGAATGAATTCGAACTACTCGTTTGGGATAATAATATTGAGAATTATGTGTCTGTAATGGCAGGATAAAAACCGCTGCTTCAGCTAAATGAGAAACTTTGCATACACACTTGTTTATTTCCAAACAAACGCCCTTCTAGAGAAATTTCCTTCAAAGTGGGAAACGAGATAAGAAAAACGTCTCGTCGCGCAGTCGAAATCTGACCTAAAAATCTCTTGGAAGTAGCTAAAAGTTTGGTGTGAAATACATTGTGTTACTTCTAAGATGCTCATTCATCTGGCTAGTTCCTAATGGTGTAACAAGTCAAGGGAGAGCCGTGATGCGCCTGGAATATATACAACCAGATTATCGTGAGCATGGGTGGCCAAAGTGGGCAGACGGCGGAAACAGGGCTCGACCGTCGACAAGAGCAAAATCGATAGGCTCACAAACCAGATAATCGGCGATTCTACTCGATAACCAATGAAAACGTTTGAAAAGTGTTATTTTTTTAAAGTAAACCGTCAAATTGTGGATCGGTGTGGAAAAAAACCATCTTTTAACAATCTTAGCACCCCTGTTCAGGAGATCGTGGAGCGAACGCGAGACGTTTAGTTAAGCCAGCGAAAGCACTTGCTGGATATTACCAATGATATTAGCACTGGCCATTGCATTGCATAAGACATTATCATTGCTACGTCGGACCAAACGACTTAAGCTAATGAATTATTGTCTAGTGTAAAAGTACCTACTTCTTCACGCCAATCTAATCCTTTTAGCAAAATGATGCGCGGCAAGACGAGAAGATATTTCTTTGATGTGTCTCTCGTTCTATCACATTTACTTTATGGCGTGGCTTCCAGTTCACGCGGTTGAAAAACAACGTCTAATAAAAATAAAATACAGCTCAGAATTTCTAGCGTCTTTATTTTGGTCATAATGTATGTTTTTCAACTATATATTAAAACCATGTAAAGTTTCGAACAGTTTTGACATGCATTTCATCCACGATGGACGCTTTGTGTAATATCAAGTGATAACAAGTTAGTGTGAGACGTCGTCTGACAGCTCCGCGACGGCGACGGCGACGCCGAGGGCGACGCTCCTGGCGGATATCAGCGTCTAATGGCAGCTACTTAGACCGACTATCAAACAGCTCATCGTGTTGGAGTGACGCTCGCGGCCGTGCATTTGAATTACGGGCCGAACCCAATATGGAAGGACGCTAATGTCGCTGCATTCGAGGTGGCGAAATTGTTTGCGCTATGAACGAATTGAAAGGGATAAAACAACAAAAATTGGAAAAATGTTTATTAAATTTGCCATTTTTCTTGTACAAATATAACCTCTGTTAAACTAAGTTGTTTATTTGGCCCAAGTGCACCCTAGGTATGGACCGATATTTCACGCGGGTCAAGCCCGGGTGTAGGTACGTCCATCACGACACACACAGTGTCTGCAGAGCTCTGAAAATTCGAGCGAGTTATGGGCGAATGCAGAATTGCGCATGGGGCGCCAAAATAATGAAAAAAGAGTGTGAAACAAACAAAATTGTGTCCTGTCAATGAATTTGTCATTGGCTTTTTTTTTCGGACTTTGGCTCGGCCCTACCTCCTATGGTAACAAATAGCTTCTAGTTTTTTTTTTTTTTTTTTTTTTTTTTTTCGAAATATCTAACATTTTTCCAATGCAAAGAATTGCTGGAAAAAATTTCACGCACATTCACGCGCGCTCGACGATAATGTATTTCTCCCAGCAGCCGACTGTTTTGCGTAAGTACTGCGCGCGCGAGGTTCGCACTCGATAGCGAAATGCGTTCGCGAAACGCGGCTCGTTTGTCAGTGTTTAAAAAAGAGCCTGGGATTTCCATCAAGTGACGAATGTCTCGCACGAACCTCCATCCACCGTCGGAAACGGGACGATGCCGAAAGTGATTTCTATTTCGTAGCCGTTCGCTCAGAGGAATCTGCCTGCGAAATCTACGGGCTACGAACAAAGTTCTATCCAAGTGTGGGCAATTTTTTTTAGGGTTTCTAGCCGAGATAGTTTTTCAGATAGTTGGCGAATTTGCGAGTGGGGCGTCGCATTTTCCAGCATCGGCCCAGAATTTCCCGCACGCTAACTCCATTACGCTCATTAAATGCCTGCTAAAGAGATAAACTGACGAGAAGCCAAATGGACAAATGGCTGGCCATTCCGACTTGACAAATTACCGTATATTTCGTTTTTACGCAATAGTTGTTCAGTCATGACAATGAGAAATGGCCTATATCTCTTTTTATTTTCAACTAAAATGGATGAATGGCACTTTTCTCTTTTAGCTTTGACGCGTTCGTAATTATCGGCCAACTGTAGAATGCACGTGACGCGTGAAGAGTCGGACGCGCGCCTTTTAATTTGTTCGATTTCAATTTCAATTCTGAGCACAATTTGTTTGATTCATTACGCGCAACGAGCGTGGAGCGATCATCGCCGGGTACAGACGGCCACAAGATAGTGAATTCGTTAGCCGTCAAGTGAAGTGCCTGTGTACACACTTTAATTTAGACGCCAAAGTTTCGCCTCGCTGGGAAATCAATCAGTATAACTGCTTCGTACAGCAACAAAGTCATCTGTAACGCTCTAAAATTCTATCTGTTAATGCAAAACAAATTGCTCGAAAATCAACGATTTGCATAAGAGATTTATCACTAGAAACATTTCCACCTCTGTCGATGCTAGCAAGTCGTTCGTCGAAACCAATCATACTAGACATCAATAACGCGACTGGTGTTCAGGAGAAAATACAATCTTTTCGAGGAGAGGCAAAAAAACAAAAAAAAAACAATGCAAACAACATTATGTACGGGAACATTTTTTTTTCTATCCAGGATCATGAATAATAAATATTTCGCAAATGTGAAGTGTAAATGGCTCGCCTATCAATCAAATGAGAGCGTTTCACGTCGCCAAACATAACACACGTTTGCAGGGCATCAATCGCACGGGGCAGACAGCGCTTGCCGTGTGTTTGCGTGTGTGTGTGTGTGCGTGTGTTTGGCTGCTGGCGGTGCGTTGTTGTGCGAAAAGTAGGTGGACAGTGACATAGGATGCGATGAAATCAGGGCCAGACTTTCAATGGAGGCGAAAATCAACCGAGGCTCACTACGAGTCATGGGGAAGAGTTGCGCGAACAACTTTAGTGGAAAATTTAAAATGGAAATCGTACATTGCAGTTTTTTTGTTCGTTTTCTTTTTGTATACATTTTTATAAATATGGCGTTTCGTGAGGTGGACTACGACGGCAGAGGTTTTTAATGTACACATTTTTATTGGTATTTACTTGATTTCTTGGGCACACAATTTGCTGTTGGTACAGAGCATGCATATGTGCTGCTACTTAAAGTGCTATGGAAGCTATTTTGTGTTGACGTTAGAAATCCACGAGTCCTGTAAACACACACACAAGAAGAGCTCTGCGAGTTTTTGGCGTAAAGTCAGCTTTCTAAACACACTATAAAAAAAAAAATTCAAAAATAAGAAGTACCTAGTCATGCGCCTGTCGATTTTCTTCTTTCTAAACCAGGAATTTGGTTTTTACGTAGAAGCGAAGACTTAATTTTACAGCGCACGTGACGGCTACGAACGGACTTTGCTTTGGTCTGGTTTATTTGAAAAGCCTGCAGCGAGATGGCATGGTGTCGTCAAGTACACCCATGGTCGGTCTCTGCCGAACAAATGGAATACATGACGAGTAGCAACACCGACTTGCCGACTTGGGGGAAACGGAAAAATGCTGATTTAAACATAGCCAATGCGATTTCAACAGAAATGTGTTTTGTCTTTTCAAAAACTCTTCAATTTCAATGTGCTCCTGGTAACTGCTTTTCATAAAGAGTAAACTTAACATAAGAATGAAATCTTATTTAAATTGCAAGCGCTTGCAATGCGCAGGGTATTTTATTATTAACAACACTATAACCGTCTCAAAAATTGATGCCCAAACGCGGACTCGAACCCCGATCTCCACCGTTTTGCTCTGAACCATTGAGCTATTTGGACACTGGCTTTTTGAGACGATTTTAGTGTATTTGATGAATTTTGCAATTTTTGAGACGGTTATAGTGTTGTTAACAATAAAAAGTAAACAACATATTATTAAAAATTGCAGTGTAGCTCATTGTACAAATCAATTAGCACTCAGTAGAAAGCTAATTTATATAGAATGCAAAACATGCTTCCAATGTAATACTTTTTACTTCCGTAATTGTCTAAAGCAACATAGAGATCAAATATTAATACAACTTAAAGCTAAATAAACAACGCTGTTATTGTTTGCATGCCAATGCATACTTCAGCCCCAATGAATAATATAATAATATGCCCAAGATGAACCTTCTACAGCAACTGCTTACTCTAGAAAACGAAGCAGAAAGTCAACACGTTGAATTCATTTGTTAGATATCATCTATTATTATTGTTTTGTTACCAGCACGTTTATAATTGTGCAATTATAAACGTGACGAGCAGTGCTCTTGTTTGCATCGTGTACTAGAAAGGCGCAATTGAATACCCTCTCCAGTAAGTTGCCATCAACGCGATCTAGTTGCAGAGGCACCAAGACCGCAACTCTGAGGAAACACTATAGCGTTCCACAAAAACAAAACTCGGGGATAACAGGCGATGGTAACGTCACACGGGAACAAACCTGTTCCATTGTGCACGTCTCATTTCCCAACAAGCACGTTACAATTACGGAATAAGTAATTCGACTCGACACACCAGTTTAGATCTAGATTCTGTCGCTTCAGTGCAGCTTTGTATTAACATTGTATCTAATAATAGTATTAACATAATTCACGGATCTTTTTTTTAAACCCTAAATTCAGTAAATATATTTTTTTTATGTGCTACATTGGCGAGTGATTCATGTTGTTGTCCTTGGCGATGGAAATAGAAATTGACACTCCCTGACTGCAGTAAGGCTGTCTTCTTCTCGCTGTGCCTCAAGAGACACGGGCCGGGCTCCAGTTTGTGAGGTGTGTTTGTTTGGTCAGAGACGCAAGCTTTCGGCTCCGATGGGCAGCTGGGGGCGGCGGAAAAAGGACGCAGGGTCAAGATGGAGAGTAAGCTCCTTTAGGGAATCCCTCGGCAGGAAGCATACACGACTTGAAAGCCTGACAAACGAATGGCAGCATGACGTGCAGTCCTGTTTGTTTGCTTGACTCTGTTGCTAGCGGTCTTTTTGACACAAAATGTACACATCAGGGAACTTCTTCGGGAGAGAACAGAAATATTGCAGATAACAAATGTCTTAAGACCATGTAGTGCGTCTATTTAAGACTTTTCTCTTTATCAACATGAACGTGTGCCCTGTTACGTTGCAATGAACATTGGAAAAGTTTTCTTTCTCGTTGAAAAGGAAATAAAGTTTTTTTTTCCCGTTGCACTGGATTTTCTCGAGGAAACATTACACCAAACTGTTTTTTAATACTTCATAAGTGGTTTCCCGAGCCATGAGACGCGGTTCTAGCTTCTAGCAGACATAAACTGTTGAAACTCCACGAAATAATTTTCTTTTGTCTGCGCTGAGGACAATAATTTCTCGAGCCAGAACAAAGATTTCTTTGGCTCGAGGCTTATTATTCAGACACAATGTTGTTCATTCTGCTCGCGAGGACAAGGAAACTCCTGCCAGATAATAATCAAGCATTCTACTGGAACTGGCTTAGTGCTTCTGTTTGCTACGGGCAAAATAGTACGTATCGTCTAAATTGTAATTCAAGTTGTCATTCTAACTTGTACAATAATTAGTTCCAGTGGAAGAAGGACAAAATGTCAAACTAATTACACATTTAAAAGTCTCTTTTAATGAACTTTTTCTTTGGTTAAAAAAGAAAGTTCGCTTTAATAAAAATTAGAGTCTTACTGCGAAGTGACAAGTCTTAAGAAGTGAGCCATGGGTTATAAAGCAATTCAGACAATTCTTATATTCCACTTTAAATTAGCATACATCATGTCTTTTTCATTCTCCTCTCCTTCGTCCTCTTTACCACTCTCTCTGTTTCCCCTTTCCTCTGAACTTTTATTATTAAAATTTCCTTCTTGTTTCTCCCAAGTCATGAACACATGCTATTGCAATGCACCATATTATTAACAATGTTTCATTAAGGTAGCATCTTGATGAGAAATTAGCTCCAATTTTTTGCAGCGCATCTCATTCCATCTTTATTGCCAGCAATGGTTTTAAATTCTCTGAAAAAAGAACTAGGTTGCAATAATCAAATAGCAAAACGGAGATATTAATTTTTCCTTCTCGGATATTACGTCTTTTGATCCTAGAAGAACAATATGGCCATTATTTCAGCTTTAATTCCCTGAAAAGAGTTTAATAAGACAGTTTTACTAACTAAACGATTTCCACCAAGCCTAGCATAGAGCTTTGACTCATCACAAGCCAGAAAACTTTGTCTAGAGAAAATTCATACTACCAACGCCAATATTCAATCAGTTCGCTACAGGTTATAAATGTAATAAACAAATAAACAAATAAACAATTATTTACCACAAATTTGCAATTTCAGTCGGTGCCTAAGCCATATTTTTCCTAGTGGTCAGCGCAAGATGTATCACCATGGAAACGTGACTAACATACTCTGGTTTGTATGCGGGAGTGCAGAGTCCATTGATGCCGACGCCGACGCCGACGCCGACGCCGACCATGGCACTGTCACGTAAGACTATCAACGTCTTCACTGAACCTCATAAAACAGGCATCATTTATAGAAGATCTTAAACCTATACCCACCACTAAAAACTAGCCAACTACGTACACGCACAAAAGCTTGAAATTTATGTGCAGCATCTCACGCCGTTAAGTGCAACGAGCACTTTTCTTATATCAGCTTTCGCAATTTTTTTTTCCGCTCGTCATTAATTTTTAAAACTCGATTCCATTTTCGTAAAAAATTTACCGTTTTTTCTAAGCGTTTTCCATCTAGTGCGGAAAGTTTGCTGGGATCGTCTTATCGTAGCCAAGGTAATTGCTCTTCAAAGTATCAGCGGCTAGGATAAATTAAGAACTCGCTTAATGAAGAATATCAAATTCATTACAGAATCGAGATTCATTTTTAACGCTCAGTACATTTTGATAATGCGCGTGCTTAGTATTAAAGGCGCGTACACGCTAGGTAATAACATTCTTTGTTGATCTATTCATTTATTGATCTAGGATTTAGTCCTCCCCCAAAACTACCAAACAAACCCACACTCCATGATCACAGGAAATCCTATTATTACCGTGTCATAATGTCGTTAGGGTATCAAAATGCAATAAAAACCAAATAAAGAGTTACTGAATTCATGTGTACATCCTGAAATCAAGTTATCGTCCCCCTTTTTGCAACTAGTATCTCATCATTTGTACTGTAATCATATCAAGGCCAGATAAATATATATTTAACAATCCAATCATATTGTTTGTACGGCTTGGCAGACGATGACAATACGACCTTTCGTCATAATGACCAAGAAGGCCCGCAAGTCGCATGGTCCCCTAGCGAATGAAGATCCAATTAGCAGTGTCGGACACAAAGGGCGTATTCTTGAGACGTCCGTATAATTGGGGACGGGGGCGCGCGCGAGTCGCACTACCCATCACGGGAGGGGTAAGTGTCATAGAGAAGGGGCTGAAAGAAGAAAGATGGATTGTTCCGGGGTTAACCGAAGATGATACAAAGGTTCGCGTAACACTTGATTCAAGTTTGTCACGTGACGATTCCGTGCCGCGTCATTTGAGATCTACTATAAATCATCCCCCTGTGTTTTTGTCAAGTTGTGACCGCGCCAAGCCATATCGTCTATTTAATGCGAAGTGCTGAAGCGGTGGGAAATGATGGCGACGTGGAGAGTACTGGAAATGACTGGTTTTTGTCGTTGCTTTGGTATAGACACGTATTGGATGTACATTAGAGCGATGATTGTTGTGCCGAATACCGGGTTAGAGGGGAATGAAGAAACACACTGTAGGCAATCGTATTATTTTACCAGAAACTAAATAAGGTTCCCACTGAAAAGCGCCATAAACCCGAATGGTTATTTGGATTCGGAAGTTTTAAAGCGAAACTTTGCTTAACTGTTTCCGAAAGTAGAAATCCCTCATTTTGGAGTTTTAAAAACTTTATCCGGCAACGAGGCTCGTTAGAGGAGCTGGCCTCCGCTCAGTTCGAGTGAGCGGTGGGGCTCGAGACCGGGCGAACGGTGCAGGGCAGTTAGCAGAGAGTCATCGCCGAGAGCCCTTACCACCGACGGGATCAAGCCTTCGAAAATGACACTTGTTTGTTACTGATTACTTTTTCCCTGGGACGTGAAACGGTCACTTAGCTGAGCGAACGTCCGCCATCTTGAGACCCTATGGGATCATCGATCAATTAATCAGCCTGGCTCCGAATTTGCGGCAAACAGCTCCAGGTGCAAGCCAACCTAACCTGGAGAGGTGCAAGCCGCCGGAGAGACCCAAGCGCAGGTCGTTTATTTAAATTTATAAAAAAAAATGTGGATTTCAGCCGGAGGCAGGTACGAAGAGACTGAACGGTCTTATATCGCATCTCAAAAACTGTACAAGATCAAATGAAAACCTTCAGACAATACGCGTCTGCAATTTAATACTAGAAATATTAAATTCTGAGCAAGAACAAGACCAATATGGTTCTCGAACCAAGCCGCTCATATTATATTACGAAATAGACGACTCTTCTGGCGCGCATTTCTGTTGACTCTTTTTGTCAATATCTTCACGCGTCGCACATCAAAGCGCGCCCTAAACTTATGAGTGAGTCGCTTTCGCGCACCATAACGCGAGGAGAATGATTGGCGGCGACCGTTTTATCGTGAGCGTCTTGTGGTGGCGAATAACTTGATGGCCGCCGTTCATAAAGTGTGGAAGGGAATCGAGGCTCGAATCTATGACGTTGGGGAGACAGCGAGGGGAGACTTGACTGGATGTCTATTGATGCAGAAGAATTGGATTTACAGCGTCATTACGCCTGATTGAAGATCACTCGACCGTACACCTATGGATCAAGACTATTAACTTTGTGCGCAGATATTTTGTTGGACGGGATATGCCAAAGTTTTATATGCTAAACTTATTGACAAGCGATTGCACTTATTGCATTTTGGTGAGGTGACTACTATTGAGTTCGCAGTTTGCAAGCTACTCGAGAGGTAGCTATATCACGATTAATATGAATGTAGTATATAGAAAAAAATGTGGTATTCAAGTTTGAAGTGGCTTGACATGGAAACCTTAACGTCAATTAAGAAATATTCTATGTAACGTTTCAACTAGACGAAGCCCGTAAAGCTAACTTGGAAACTCTATGCATCAACTCCTAGACGCAGCCCGCAGAGCAGACTCGGCACTTCCAAGCACCGCCTCCTAAACGCAGCCCGCAGAGCAGACTCGGCACCTCCACGTGAAACGCGTCAAGTTAACTCTAGTGCGAAGTCTTACTCACACGTTCTTGTAGCAAACTACATTTTATATTCAGTACTTTTTCTGAATCGATTTTTATTTTTTATTCATTTACCACAACAGGTAGAAAATCTTTAATTTAAGGCATTTGACTTGATTACATGCCAAATCATTTTTTGCCTTTTTCATGCTCTTTTTCATTTTCCTTTTCATTCACCAACTTCTTCCATTCCTTCTTATCTAGTCAGCTTTCTTTCTCTTCTAATTCACTTCATTTTTCACCTTTTTCCTCCACATCTGCTTGCATTCAGTATCTAAATTTTATTTTTCAGAGCGCTAAACGTGCGTTAATCGCAATTCAGATAAAAGATTATTGAAAAAGATTTAAGTAAGTGATATCCCATTTAATATTAGTCGTCTAGACATAATGCGCTTATCCTTAAGCCATAAGCCAATCTATTAGATCAGATATTCCTCTGTACTTCAAATTTAATCATAAAAATTTGTCTGAGGGGATAATGTTATTACCATTCATATCTCTAAAGATCCACATCGTCGATATTACATGCAATAGATATGGTAATGAAATTGCAACCTATTGGAATTGGCTATCTTAAGCAATACCCCCGTGGCTAAACGAAATGGTACATAAAACCAGCAACGACCTCATTTTTGACTCATGGGGTGGTCGGGCCACGGACAGCGCCCACACAAGGGAAGACTATGCTTGGGGTAGTTATCGGATGATAGGAATATTGCATACGAGATCGCATATTCGCATCATAACTTTCCGATGTTTGGTGTCCTGCTCTCGCCGTGCAGTCTTCTTATTCTTTTAGGCCTTGTCCAACATCGGTAAATCATGTAGAAGGGTCACGTGGTACAATGAATAGGGGAAGCTCCTGTCCGAAAGAAATGATTCGGAAAAAAGGAGGAAAATTTCCTTCCTTCCTCTCTGCTACTATTTTTCTCAACTCCATAGTTCCTTGTCAAAAGCTCTGTAAAGACTATCCGTTTATGCGATTATTTATTACTCGCCTTCGCTGCTGTTCACATTCTGTGTGTTTTCTGTATTTTTTTTTCTCGTCTGTCCTCTCGTATCCACTTACCGATGTGGATGCGCTCGCTGCTATCTTTAATTGCCCAAGTGATGACGGGGGAAAGACACAGGCCATTTTACTGCGCACCAATAAAACAGCAAATGCTACTTACTCTTGTCCGACTCATGTATTAAAGATGCACTTATATGTCACGTATTTAATACCACAAATGGACCATAAAACGAATTCCGTCACCAAACTCACTTTAACATTGTAACTATTTAATTCTCAACAAAATTAAAGTTGCAGTGTTTGTATACTAGCTCTTGGTCATAAATCCTCGACGTCTCTGTGTCAAATAATCCAATGCGGTATGTTTCCAACAATCATCTTTACTCAAGAAACCTCTGGCGAAACTTTAGGACGGTAAGCCCAGAGTTGAACGAAAACTTACACTGCATGAGTGCCCCTAAGGCGTTACCGGGAGAGTGTGCATGTGTGGGTTATCGCGGTGTGTATTTCGATCCAATAGAAAACTTAGGTAGAAATTTACTCTGAAGATATGCTCATCTCCACGGTTATCTGCATTTCTTCCATGAAGTTGGTGCATTGGAATTTTTGGACAGGTTGAAGGGTCAGCGCTGGTATGGGGTGGAAAATGCAATTTCCTGTTTCGTGAAATGACTACGGGGAAGAATTGTGTTTTTTAGCGATGAATTTTAATAAAGGCATGAGATACTGAACATATTCAGCGAATGGTATGCCCCCGAGAATCAAATATTGGTCAGAGGAGAAATATAAGAAAAATGAGAAAACACGACATCTTTGTTAGACTGTCGCAAGTTTTTCAGATATTATATCGTGGTTTTAATGCAGTTTTTCTGTAAAAAGTACATAATTCGTTTTTTGAGGGAAAAAAATGTAAAGTGAAAAGTTTTTTTTTGTTTGAATAAATCTGCAGATGGTGAAACTTTGTTCAACTGGCGATGGGTCGCGACCGTTTCCAGTGTGTTTTGCTTTCCGACCATCACCCCCCCCCCCCCCACTCAATTTCATCCCTTAACATTGTTTTCATTGCTCCACGCTCTGCACTTTCAGTCCAATACTAACATTTCTCAGAACCACTAGTTCTTAGATTCACATCCAGCTGACACTCCCTCTCCATGCACACTTTAAAATATTTATAGCATGTAAGAAAAAAACACAAAAGAATGACAATATTTTAATAAATTTTCTTTTCAGATGTGTTTTAAACGGTGAATTCATGTACACTAGGCCGAGACCGATCATTCCTCGTCCACTTGCTAATCATCGTCTACCTGAATCAGCACGACCCAGAAGTCGACACATAAAAAAATTTTCCCCATCGTTTATTTAAATAATGTACCCAATTTTGCTTGCCAATTACCGACCCACTCGTCTTGACACGCGCTCGTAACAAAATCTCATTCCGGCGTCGCTCAAACGCCACGACGACGGACGACGCTATCGCCTAGGCAACAGCGTCTGCCAGCGCAGCATTGGTATCTCGAGCTATTGTGCGAACAACAATAGCAACGCACTTCGGCCATGGCCTTTGTTAGCGCTGAGCACACAATTCGGGTTTGACGCAAGTAATCCCTCAATTCTAACGCGGATGTGACAAGCTTGAAATAGCCTTACATTCGACGAAATTCTCCGAGTGGATTGAAGATTTATAAGAGATTAAGTAGATTCAATCATCACAGAGTTCGACACATAGACAGGCTCAGCGATAAATAGTCAATAAGTGTGATGGTGAATCGCTGTGACCAGTGCCCAACACAGAATACTTCTGAACAGTGAGCTACTTTGACCTGCTCTGAGAATTGGGACCAAAAAATAGAATTTAAAAATGTGTCACTCTCATAACACTACACGAAACTACTTAAAAGAGAGTTAATGAAAAGATAATGACGAAATCGAATTTAAATTCTCAATTTGTCAAGGCTTCAAACGCAATTCTACGCAGTTCACAGAAGAATTTCGGCCGATACACGGGCTCGCCAATAAATCGACTCGTCTTTGTGCCACGATGTCACATATCAATTATAATGTCAGCTTACAGCTTGACGCATGTGATGTTTCTGTGTGTTTGCGTATCAACAACGCACGTCTTCGCCGCACACGTCTGGGGAGAGCACGACGCGACGCGACGCGAGACAGAATTGAATGGCAAAGTCCCATATCTTACGGTCGAAAAGAGATCCATCGAAATCCTTTTGTGGTATTGGAAAACTTTCTACGTGCTCTGAAAGCCCGACCAGTGTTGGAATAACACAGCCTGAAGAATCACATAACATTTCGGCTTAAGGCGATATCTTATATAAATAGGCGGGCGCCGTGTGCTTGGCGTGTCAAGTCAATTTCAAAAGTGGGTTCATCGATCAGGAATATAATCATCAAAGAGTATCATATGTGAAAGGCATATTTTATTATATTGAATAAAAACATTGCGATTTGAATTTATTGTAACACGGCCTTAAAATAATTAGTTCAAGAAAGGCGTACTTTTTGACAGCAGAAGTGAATAATTAATACCGCATTCATTATATTGAAGGCGTCTCAAGCCTGTTTTGATGAAAGAGTATGGTTTTGAATCGACGCTAAGCGGGTGAAAACATTCAGTTATGCTGTTTTAATAAACCCTCGAGTCTCGACTATATATACGAAGGCACAGAGCTTTTCTTTGCTCGATGGGCACAAAGTTTAGAATATGCCCAAGAAATTATCGACTCATATATAAGCCTTAAACGCTTTGGCGCCATTACCAATGAGCGTCCCTCCTTTGTTTCAATATTTCAATATTTTAGAAAATTACTCGTGCAGTAGGTATATAAGAAGCTTTGGTGTTTTAAATATCTAAATAGAGTTATTCCGCGCAGATTCAAAGTCTCAAATTTGACTAATTGCCAGCCCTATTCATTAATGACTTAATATTTCATGCGATAATTGAAGCAATCTTCTTAAACTTGAAATAACCATCAGAGTAAAAGCCATGCGGCCCATAATCCTAGTTAACAAAGTCAATATAACATAATAGTCAAAGCAATATATTTTAACTTGGGACTTGGACCTGGTTTATAGCAATTTATCCGGTAAAATATAGTGAAATGAGAAGAAGATATGCTAAATGAGGGGCTATTAACTGACCTATAGTGCACGAGAAACTGGATAGAGATCACTTTAAGGTCGTTTGGTCTGGACACTTGCCTGTATTCCTGTGGGACCATGGAGCTGGCTTGCCATGCTGTCGCGTTAGACAGAAGCCATTACCATGTCTCGGCAAGATCCTAATAACGCCAGGGTCTAGTGCAGCGTACATATTCTAATGCCTCGCGATGGCATGTCTTATTGTTCTTGGTGGCTTAGATCGTTCTAATTTTCAAGAATGGCCCTTAACTCTCATCTGGGCTGCGAAACTTAAGTACATGAAAGTGATAGCAAGGCAAATGCGTTCAAAACACAAGTCAGCTGCAGAAGATGTCTCATGTTTTTCTGTCTCGAATAGTAGCTCAGTAATCAGAAGGGATGTTAGAAATAGCCAGAATACACATTTGGTCTGATTTTGAAATTACAGAAAAAGTATGGACTTAGTTGAAACGGTGTAGCAAAGTTGATTTTTCGTTATAGAAATTTAATTCCGTGGAGAAATTAAATTTTTAACTGTGAAGTTAACACATGACATCTAGCGGCAGTTGATAAAATTTGGCGTTAGTATCAAAGGGTAATCAAACGGCCGTCGAACCGTGTTTGTGAACATGATTGTCACTATTAGCCAAAATGTGTTTCTTTCACACATCCACGTGATACTAAAAGATGTCATGCTGCCAAGAGTGAGCCGTAAAAGCAAACGACAGCTTGTCGCACGCGAAGAAAAGCAGGAAATCTTTTGTCTTACAATGTCCGTCGCTTTGTTGGACCCATTTGCAGTTTCCTCCCGAGGTGGTGGACGCGTGGGCACGCAATTCGAGCGTCGGGAGTTTGTTCGTTATCGGCACGGGCTGGTCGAGTGACTTACAAGGTGGTGGACGCCAGGTGCCAGTGACACCATCAAAAGTGGTTCTCCAGTCTGCTGCCATCCAGAGCTGGTGCTGCCGAGAGGGGAACAAGTTGGGCAAAGCTTGGCGCGGGGTCTGAGGGGAAAAATGAGATTGCCTTCTTTTTTTTCTGCGTCGACGACAGAGGTTGTATCGGGCAATCACCCAGGGGTTGACAATACGAGGCAATCACGGCGAGCTAGAAAACCATGCTCGGGCCACCGCCATTGGAACTTGAATTTTCATTCAAGCAAATTCGGGGCGAAAAAGTTTTCGGAAAGAAGTTTTCGCGAAAATATACATTGAGAGAAAGCGGTTGCAGCGTTGTTTTTTTTTCTTTCGCTAAAACGTAGTCAAAGCTATAGACTTTATGGATATAACTTTTGACATCGCATATTTCAGAGGAAATACTATTACAAGATATTTTGTTATGCTACAAAACTGACAAGCTATACAAGAGCATTGTTTTTAAAACTACACTACCAGCGTGCTAAAATTCTACAAGAGTTTCGAGAAAATTCGTGGATAAAAGCCAAATGTCTTCCCTTGTCTTCCAAGCTAAGCTTGAACGAATATTCCAAAATAAATCTACAAATTTACGCAAGGAGTCTGGCTCGTGTATTTTCCTTATGACTGCAAATGGGCGCATATATTTCTGAAGAGCATAATCTTGGGGCGCTCGCGTGGCACAGTGTGAGGTTATGGGTAGATGGGGGGGGGGGCTCCATGTACGCATCGGATCGGATCAGGGACCAGATTGTGTGTGCGACCCCTGCGTGCATGGGAATTATGTGGGGTATGGGGGGGATGGGAGGCAAAAGATAACGTCTGCATGGCTCCGGATGAAACGAGCCAAATCAACCTCCAACACCAGAGTAAGATATTGGATAATCTACGAGTTGCCCTTTTGCGGTTTTCCATGATGTGCTTGCGCTTGTTTGCGGTGGCGGGGGACGGGAGGGGAGGAGGGCGACGAGGAAAGGTCAAACCATGTGACAATGAAAATGTTTACAATGGGTGGGAGGCATTTAAAGTTTAACACGAGTTTCTTTCGTCTTTTAAAAAGAAAACACATTTTCTTTCATTGCCAGAAAGTTCTGTCCAACTTGTCAGGCGGCATTATGAAGCGGTGTCTTGGTTCTAGGTATATGGTATTGTTTTAATAGCTTTTCCGCGAATGACAACGCATGGACACATTGTTTTTCGCCCGCCATAATCAACCTGTCACGCCAAGTTTTCCATACTTTGCCACCCTGACATAAATGAGTAAGCGATATTCGCTCCTTCCTCGAGCCAATTTTCTCTCTCAATCAAGAGCTCAGCTCCGAAAGCCTGTATTAGGCAGTCCCTGCGCGGTATGAGGCCGCGGGACGCACGGAACGATGACTGACAGGTGGGAACAAAACGCCAACGGCCAAAAAGGGGATGTTTTTGTCTAGTGATATGGTGAACGAAGAGAATGAAGAAAATCGATCATTAATGGGCGATATCGTAAACAAAACAGTGTCTACTTCACGGTCTAATAGGCGTGATGAGAAGGTAAAACACGACTGAATGTTCATTCATTACTAAAATTAAAATGTCCAACTTACACATGAGGTTAAAATAACTTGACATACTCAAATCCACAGCTTGAAAAAATGGCTGCAAAGATGGTTCAAGATTATTCCCCTACTTTGGGCTGACGCATCTATGCGGTTCAGTAATAGCGTCCGTGGCGTCGCGACGCTTTGTTCAGACGGTGCACCATGCATCAAGCGCTGACCAAGCGGACGCTAGGGGTGGCCTAACGATTCACGGTTGGTATCGAGGGGGTGGTGGGGGGGGGGGGGGGGGGGGGGGGCAAGACATGGATAGCGCCGAGTTGACACATGCACTTATGATTGACATGCTTGTCACTACGAAGCGACGCCGTCTGTCGCAACAATTACGTCCAACTTTTCGGAAACTCGAGCTGAATTCACAAATTGTTAGCTATGGAAATTGCTGACGCGCGTTAGTAAGAGTAACATTGTACGCGTTGGTGTTTTTTTTTCAATTCCAACTGGGGGAAATTCCTGTTATCTATATCTATACGTGTTTGGGAAATTTATCAAATTAAATAGGAAATGTAACTCGGGTTGGCTTCGCGATCAGTGGTTTAAATTTAATGGACAATGGACCATAGCAAGCAATCGCATCTCAATCTCATCTCAATGTCCACTAGCTTGGGTTTTTACCAAAACGTATACCAGTGTTCACCGTGGAGTGTCCGCCCAGAGGACTTCCGGCTAGCATGTGCCTTGCACTGGACGACTGCACCCAAGTTTACACAGAGCGATTGTAATTGTTTTCTAAACCAGACAGCTTTGCGAATCACACTCCACGGCGTACGCCGACGTCGTAAGTGTATGGTAAATATTGGCGTAAAATAATTCTGCAAGTGCTAGTACAAAGAGGTCTATATTGCTGGCTCCCCGCTTCAAAGCGTGCGTTCATGGGGCGAGAGATATCGTTCATCACTTCTCCTGGCAAACCTTGTAATTCATCAAGGGTGCAGCCATCGTGCGTTCTTCGACTGCAAAATCATACATCCGTCGAGGTTGTAAGACAAAAGCTTACCATCCGCTTTCCCCTCTCGACGTTTCCGCTATTGTTGGCTTAGAAATGCGTCGTTCTTTATTTATTTGGATGAAAGAAGGCGGGAATCACCATCAATTAAAGCGACGGGAGTAATTTCTTCTGAATTTTACACATCTTCGTTCGCGGGGAAAACCATCCAGAGATTCCAATGTTCTTCCACGAACTGGGAAGTCGTTATTTTGCGAGTGGGGGAGGGTATGATTGCAACTTGCGAGAAATTGAATTAAAATAATAGGAATTTGTGAAATTTAATTCAGTTTTGCCATTCAGTTTGCAAAATATTATGTAAAGTGTAAGTTTTTGCGTTAGAATGTCGCGCTTTTGGGAATAAATAGGTGTACTCAATGAAATGGAACATCCATAGCATAAAACGATTTCACATGCAATTGCTCGTACTCGCGGTTTGCAATATCGAGTTTGCAAATGTGTTTCAGAATATCATTTAAGTTTCTAGTAGATTCTAAAGAAGAGTAATATGGCAAAGTTGGAGTTAGTTATTTAACGTAGATTAAGTTCATAGATTAAAATTCCAATTTAATCTAAAACGCTTAGAAAAAACTTTATAAAGTGTGCATTATTTGGAAAAAGTAGTCATGTAATCATGATGTGTAATTGAATACATCGAAAGGTCAGCAAAAAGCTTCGACTTTTCGCAAATTGACAACCTTCGATTGGCGAAAAGTTAGAAATGCTTATTGTACATTACCCTGGAGCCCAACGCGAGGGAGCAAAAAGAGAAACAGAAACTAGCACGTCGTCGATTGGTTGACAGGTAATTTTCTGATATACATTTAAAAAGTTTGCCACCCGATGGGAAATTGAAAATGTTGAGTTTTATGCTATAGATATTTTATGCTGGGTGTCTGCGCGTGACAAATACCTAATAACAATCGCCGAGCTCCGCGATTTCGCGGGGTTGGAGACGGTCGCAGCGGGGTCGGCGAATCATTGAGAAGTCAAACTGAACTGCAATAACAAAGAAACAAATTTAGTTTTCATAATGAGCTACATTTACTGGGTGAAATCAACAGCCAGCGTTTCTATCGCGATATTCTTTTTGTTTCAGACATATACATTTAACCGAGAAGGCGTCTGAATGGTATGTGCTTCTTACCACCTAGCCAAACAAATCGAATTGGCTTTGAGTTTAAAGCTATTTTAAGCACATGCACAAAACAAAAAGTTACCATTTCCACACCTCACACTGAGGATTCTTTAACAAACATGAATCAGTCTTAACTTCAGCCAGCTATGTGTGTCCAATTGCCATGGATAACGAGCCAGCCAGGATGTTGCAAAGATTAGGGAAGGATTCCCGGGGAAGACGTTCTACCGGTGCAAGGATCGCGTCGAGGGCATACCGAAAGCCAACATCAATTTCGTCGGCACCCAAAATGTCCACAACCACGATCCGCTGTGGAAATTCCACTGGAATTTGTCCACAGGGGATAGCAAAATGGGATGAACACGAAAACGCCTATGTGGCCTCGCCGTGCCAAAAATCTAGAGAGAGGAGAAAAAAGTTTTTTTGCCTGTTCTCTCTTGCGCGCTCTCTCCGTCTATACCCAATAAAAACAATGCGAAGAAGGAAATCCCACTTAAACTGAGTCTCCGACGTGAGCGGCTAAAGCTCTTACTTGCTATTGGTCAATGGAGTATATATATATAGAACCCGACTCGCGATCTTCGCTCTCTCTCTCTTCTACTTATCGTATGTCGTCGTGTAAGTTGGGACCCTTGGCCATGTTTAGTCCGATGGCTCAATCGTCAGGCTTAACGCCGTTTGCAACTTCTGTGCTGAAGAAAGCGTCTGGCCACGTCGATGAAACTGCTCAAAGGTGGTCTGCAAAACGAACGTCTTAGAGGACCTTCCCCCCCCCCCCCACACCCAGCCCACCCAGCCCACCCACCCACACCCCATCGTGCAAAAGCTTTGCTGTATCTGCACGAATTATTCGCAAACTAGGGGCGTGGGGGCAGTCGTTTTTGGACGCAGACGGTCCGTTTTCCGCGAGCGACTCGGCGAGCAAAGCTTAACTTAAGGAAACTTCCACATTTATCAATTATTATTTTGATTCTAAATCCCCGGAACTTGAGCCGATATGTTCAAGTCACGGTACGAAATTTCTTGCAGCAGATTGAGAGACTAGAAATATGGCACAAGTGTAAGAGGAAGCTGGCGGATGGGGAGAGAGGGTCGGGAGATGCCACGTTGGGGGTGTAGATAAATGCAGGGTGGACCTAGGCAAACATAATAGATGAGAACAACGAAGAGCTGTAAGAAAATGAAAGAAAAGTGAAATATGACCGAGAAAGAGGATAAAGGGGAAAAGGAATAATATCATCGTGTATATATATATAGGGAAGAGTGGCGTACGGCAGTAATAACGCCTGGTGCGATCCATACGCGTAGAGGAATAAGATTTTCAGATGAAAGAGACTTGGGCAAGTTTTCCAAGGCAAGGGGATGGTGGTTCGTGATCAAACTGTGAATATTTGACTGTCGCTTAATGTGCTCACCCCTGGGAAAGCCGAGACATATGCTACCCCCGTGCGATCCGGTGCTCCCCGTGGCACGTTACCAGTTAGACAAATGCCGAGTTATTACATAGAATACATAAGTCACATCACATATCCTCTATACTTATATTTGATTTAGGCAAACGCGTTTTCACTAATATACCTGACTCTTCAGCGTTTATTTTCAGACTTATTCTGGAATAAATCATCTTGTTGGATAGTGGAAAAGAATGTGATGGCTGAATTTTCCCGGCGAATTTTTCCGCAAATATCGAGGCAGTCTTGCTGTCTCATAGTTTGGTGTTTATTCCACATATCAGAATTAATTTCTACTGCGAAAAAATAGCAATACTAGAGAACGTTTCTCTAGTTTGTAAAAAGTTACTCTTCTCAGTCACTGCAGCTAAAGAATAAAGCGTATACTTCTTAAGAAATTGCAAAATCTTTACATTTGCATTAAAAGCACCGCACACAAACATTCGGACATTACATGAATTGCAATTGGTTTTAATGGACAATTATGATAGCATAAAATGAGTCGTTAAGTCAATCTGCGACGTTAAATGCTCGTTGGGTCTTCGACAAAGAAGCCGCAACATTCCCAGCATCTTCGTCAAACGCGTTCGTTAAACAAGCTGTGCAGTTTTGTGTGGGCGCTCGCCGAGCGCGCAGCGATGCGAACAGCGCACGCATTGTGCGTAAGCCAGCAATCTCACGCACAATGGCGACGCAAGAAGGTGGGCGTCCCCACAATTCCAAAGACGAGTTACAAGGGAAGATGCTTGTAAGGCGAGGGTGAACGCAAGCAATGCGTCTTACAGTTGCCCACTGAGCATGTGACATATTTACAGTTATGGACACATCATTAATTGGCCTTTAAGCAAAGATATATGCTTATATAGGACGTTAATAGGACCCTGTGCAGTACCTATTCTTGCAACTTAATTCAAGCCTGTCTGGCGACAACAGTTTTTTGAAAATTGGAATAACTTTTGGTGAACCACCCTCCGTTCTGCAACCTTATGTTAAATTTGTTCCTTTAAATGACGTTTTTAGTTTTAACAATTTCAGCAATTCGATGCAGAAGGTCCCGGCAAGTAAAACGACTCCAAGAAAATCTGATCATCTCAAAAATTATAATAATACGGTATTGATTCCGCTACCTTTTTCAAAGATTCATGTCATCAATGGCCGTATTCGGCCATTGATGACATGAATCGTACTCGCCGAGTTCAACGGATTTGCCGTATGTCTGAAAACATGAAAATCGCCCCACCTATATCTCTCCCTCGCTCTCTAAAGGCCTTGGGAGAGCGTCGGACAGCGTCGCGAGGAAGGCTAGATTGAACGTCGGCGAGCGCCGTCTTGAGAAAGGGAAATCGACATGTCACCGCGGATTTATGGAGGCATTACCGGCCGAGGGCGTCGCGACGCTCATGCCGACGCCGATGCCGATGCATGTGAGACGCGGGGACGGCCGGACGACGACGACGGCGGGCAAAGTTACAAACAGGAAGGACGCTCAGACCACCAACCGACTCACGTTAACTACCAAAAAATGGAAGGAAGAACGAATTGATCGGCTTGAATTCATTGTGTTTGTTGACTCTCTTTTGCTCATTAATATAAAAAGTCAGAAGCGTTGTCTGGTGTGTGATTTAAAGGCATCTTTGAATTGACTTTCATGTATCAACGCCCCCGCAATGTCAGCGGAAAATATTGAGAATCAGATAAAGGATTGCCTACAAAAGTAAATGTCATACGCTTACCATGTTAGCGGACACTTCTTGTTTGAATTTTTAGGAATTACATACTAGTTGGATGCAAAGCGCTTTCTTGTGCACTACCAAGATAAAATCTGAAAGCTAAAAAGACAAAATTCTAAAAATAGTGTGCGTTTTTTCCATATTTCAGAAGTTATGTCCACATGGCTTACAAAAATGTTCCCCTATTGTGATGTAAAATGTTTCCATCCCCATGTTTGGCCCAGAAACTTTTTTATGTCCAGTAATGTGGTTACGGATATTTAACTCACATTTAACTTTTTTGGCCTCTTCGGATGCGAGAAACGTTTCTCTGAATTGCCAACACACACACAAAAAGAAGTAGCACGCAAGGAAAAAAAGAAAACTCGCCTAGAAAACGCGTAGTATATTTTCGGTTATACTTTCCACGCACGCGGGGAACATGGAACGACGTCGACTTCGGCGTCGGCGGCGTCGGCGGCGTCGGTGGAAGGTGGCCGTACGTATCTTGGGTCTGCGGTGGTCTGGCGTAGCGTGCTCGTTCCAGGCAATTTCTCTCCCCCCACGCTTAGAAGCGACTGCCTCTACTGCTGCTGTGGCTCCCGAAACGCAAAGCCGTTCATTTCCAGAAACGAATTTCTTGACTTTTACTATTGCAACCCGTTGCCGGCGCCGCGACGCCACGTTTTTAATTCACCAGCGACGCCGAAATCAAATATGGTTAGAGAAAACTCGACGCGTTACGTGCCCAGATCGCGCGTCTCGCCGTTTCAAGGGACGCTATCCAAGAATAGGTTGATAAAAATATCATTTTCTTGTTAGATCCCGAGCACATGTGGTTCTAAAAATACATTTTTTTTTTGTACATTTTCCCAGCTCTTTATCCAATTTGTAGCTTTTTCTCCAAGCATGCAAATATCCCATTATATGCACGTAAAGCGAGAACACTGACTGAAGCAATGCATCTGCTATGAAAAATATATTAGTTCCATAATAACTGGGATTGAAACCCAAAGGATAAAAATGCAGTTGTATGTAGATGCGTCTCGTTATTGAGTTCTTATATCTTGTCATCCGAAGTAGGTTGAACTACATGAACCATGCAAACTTGCAGATAAGAGTCCCGGCATGCTCAGAGTATCAAAGTCAGAGTATCACCTTTAGTCCATCCTCCGGCCCAAACCCCGCAAACACATAAACCCCCAAGACGTCCCCCACCCCCACACGCACCGAGGGCAGGGCGCGTAGCGGACGCTTCGGCGGCGGGCCCCAAATCCCATGACTCCAATTTCGACGCCGACTCGCTTGTATCTGCCTCTAGCTGCGGCCACGGTGGCGTCGGTGGCCTCTGCATGCTGCCGCTGGAAAATCTATGATTCGGATTTCCGGCGAAGTGAACCCAACGACTGGCATGTAGCAACTTATGGGCCGAAACGAAGCAGGTCGCTAGGAGCTAGGCGCCGGGTGAAAGATTGCGACAGTGGCTTCTTCGGAGTCTAGTGCAAGAGCATGAAGAAAAGAATGAAGCGAACAAGTGGAACTGGTTGGGGAAAAACAGAGGGAACGATCCGAGAAAACAAGAGGATTTATAATTTGTAATTACGTTTTCTGAAAATCTTACCGAAGCGCTCTATCTTGTCGTGTGATGTACGAGATTGGCTTTAATGGGGGTCTTGTAATGCTGCCAAGAGCCATCAGCGAAACAAGATGTAGCCGGTCTCTCTTTTTTTTAAGGGTTACGGGAAATGTGATTCGCGCGGATATGTAGAGTTTCCCAAGCGGCTTGTTCAATAAAAACACCTGTTCCGTGAATAGAACTTTTGAATGAAATGTTCATTCATATTTTAAATTATTTTGTGAGAAATAAAATCTGTGGCGTTCGCATTGACTACTCGCTGCGTTTTCCCAGATGCAATTTTAGAAGAAAAAAAAAATGGGCAGTAAAAACTTTCCATTCTGAATACAAATATCTGTCATAATAATTCATACTTGAACACTTCAGTTCATTTCATCAGAGGCTTAACTTTAATCCATCTTTTATGAAAATGTAATAAGACTGGTCCGTCACTTCGAGTACCTCGTTGTGTAATACAGTGAACCTTTGTCAACTGCGCCGTGACTTTCTCAACACTTATCGAGCTACTAGGCTCGTACACTTTCTGAAAAGCAGAAAGGTCAAGCATCGGTGACAGGAGACCGTCAATCTTGTTCTTTCGATTCAGGATAATCGCTTGTGTCATTTGAAATCTTGCCATGTGAAGTAAGCCGTCTTCTAGCTACCAGCACAACAATCCTTTGGACACGATTCGTAAATAGGGACAGGGGAGAGAGGTAATTCTCTTCTCCTTCTAACTTATCACATACACACTCGCACCTTCCATCTCTCTCGCTCGTTCTTATTTGTAATTCCATTTCGTCCCGACTTCCACGGGTTTGCAAAGAACCGCCGTCGTCGATAGCAGTGTACGGACGCCGGACGCCGGGCGGGACTCCGGGTGGGCACTCGGCGGAGTCCCGAGATCGAATCGCCTGCGCCAATTCGACCGGGAAAACGAGCCAAGTCCCGCTAAGCCGAACAGAGTCGATTCCTTGGAGACCGACGGGCACGACGCCGGCGAGCAATATCGAACCCAAGCCTCCGCCGCCGCCACCAAATTGCTTCCCCGCCATTCAGATACTGAATGAAGATTTAACATAGAATTTTTATATCCCGAACGAATTGCACGAGTATAACGGAAATGGGATTCATCAAATGTAATTTTTATATTTGGCGGTCGAGCTCTGAATACCTGTTGGATATTTCAATGGGTTAGGCACTCCCGATTGGAGTGCCAAATGGAGTGCCGATCCATTTGGTGCTTGTCGGGTGGGGGGGGGGGGGGGGGGGGTTGAAAGAACATACATTAAAGGTTTTGGCATGGCCAGGCAATTATAAAAAACATGCTTTGAACTCATTCCAAAAGCCATTACACTTTACAGCCAGGTTCAGCGCGTTTGAAAAAAAATCTATCTCGGTCCGAAAGATAAAAGCGATGCGTCTCAGAGAAAGCTCTCGAACGACAATTATTGTGAAGACGTGTGGGGAATGTTTGTGCTTTGTTATTTGCCTCTTCATTCGTTTGAAACCCACTCGCTCGAACCATTATTTCCATTTCCATTGCCAAACCACCCGCGAGCCAGCCACCAGCTAAGGAAATCCGAAGATGCTATTGTTACATTGTTGACTGCTTTCTTTGTTTTAGCATAGAAATGGCGTGTATAAGAAAGACAAATATCCTATAAAATGTATTTTGTGAAAAGAAAGAAAATTTATTTGATGAGATTTTTGAAGCAGAAAGAAAACATTGTTCTTTGGCAATGTATTTACTATAGTGATTCTTCCACCACGTTTATTGAGCTCCTTTTCTCCCTTGTTCCTCTCCCAATCCGTCATTCCAGTTCCCCTGGATGTTTGCTCGTTCATCCATGCCATTATTTCACTACCATTTGTCTCATCCTCACTCATTCGCCGGCGTCGATTCATTTCTCGCCCCCCCCCCCCCCCCCCCCTCACTACCCACGTTTTCCACTCGCTCCCGCGTTCACTTTCACTTTCTCGAGGAAATTTGCTTTGTGCGCTTCTAAGTGCTACAATACCGATGTAAGAAATTATTATTATCACAGACGCAGCATTTAAATCTGTTGCTGAAAGAGGAGTCGTTCCTTTCTAACCAAGGCCTGAAGCACAGATCTCAATTACTAGCGTTCACCTATCTGTCCTTTCAGTCTCTGGATTTCAGGACCTATTAATAATAGCCTCTGTGATATTGCTGCCTGCGTTTCTTTAGTCTGTGTCATGGTCGACGTGCCAAGACAAATAGCCCGGCTTGTGTTTCGCGACCGTTGACATGCGACTTCCACTCCTCGCAGCTCCTCGACAATGTCTGTTCGAAGATCTTCGTGACAGAAGCGATCCCGTCTCCAGCCCGCGAGATTGGCGGATAGAAAAGGGATCTAAAAACATGCTACCACGATATTTGTACCAACCACGTTATGTCAATAAGCGTGATCGTAGACGAGTAACAGATAGCAGTAAATAAAGTATCGGTCTGTGATGGACGAATTTCGCGGTATGGCGAAGTCTCTTGACCGTACGGTTGTTAATAAACAGGGTAGGAAAAATGAGAGCGGCTCTTTAGACGGTTGTAAAGATGAGTTTCACTAACCTTCCATCTTGTTCTGTTAGTTCTATCTGCCTGTTCGATGTCGCTAGCTAGGAGGAAAACAATCATGTCCTGAGCTCCCAGAGGGCCAGTTTCAAACAAGAAAATAACCAATTATATGAATTCTGTTTGCCTCAAGTATATGTTCTTATTGAAAGTTAAACCACCTCTAAGAAAGTTATATATTTATTTACTGCCCCAAACTTTCTTCTTCTTGGTAGGAAACAAAAAGTAATATATCAGTTCCATATTAAATGTTGGGTCATTCACTGAAAAATACAGAGGCCCGCCAACAATTATGTACACAAGGAGAAACAGACCTCCCCCTTTCGGGAAAGCGGTCTTGATTGTTGATTTGCCCCGAGGTCGGGCGTCGTAACATTTTAAAGAAATCGGATTGGAATTTTCTGCGAAATTTGAACTACATGGTAGTATTTCGAATCAATTACATACCAGCGTCTTGTGAAGACCTCAAGATCCTTATTCCACTCCGCGACGGTCTTTTTCATCTCACTTTATACGAAGCAAATTATCTAACATCCCTGGAGGGTTTAACCCACCCCCGGTCCCGGTCCCGGCTCCAAAGCCCCCTGCCCTGCCACGTTATCAAATGCAGATGCTCAACCTTACGCGATCTCAGTGCAGCACTTCATAACGCAGCCCGACCCCCAAATTCAGGGCCCCGACGCCCCCCCCCCCCCCCCCCCCCAACCACCCGACCCGAAACGCAGAATCCACCCTGGGCACATTGCGTACGAACAAGCAGATATTAAAAGTAACAGATCTAGTCGAGCGAGGAGCGATATTAAAAAAAGCTAGCATCGATTTTGTGTTACTTTTTTAGAAGTCGAGTTCATTTGAAAGCTATGTATGGAGCGGGAATCCACGGAGATGCTGAGGTCCTTTCGGTTCACGCTACATTTCGACATAATTGTGTCTAAGGCCATGCTTTTTAATCGGTTTTAGCATTAATGTGAGTCTCTTTTCTTGGCATTTTGTACTAGGAGGGTGTGTCAGGATTTGATGAGACCCTCACCAGAACAACCGCTACAACGTTCCATTAGTTTCGAATCCGCTTTTTTTATTTCATTCATTTCGTTTTTTATTCATCTGGAGTTTTTGAGTTTTTGGAGAGCATCAAGCCAAGGATAACAGTAAGTTTCAGGGTTGAGCAGTGGTCGAAGTAGCCAAAATAATCGACTCAAAAATATGTCCCCTGAAAATGTACAAAAACTATATATGCATATTTTAACTTTACGGTGAAACTTACTTTTTGCCTGCTTGGTTTTTAAAACACATGTTTTAATGTAAATTTCAGGTAATCCACATGGAAAAGCGTTCCTGTCATTGTTGCATCTATTTAGAGAAGAAAAGAACCTACAGCATTATTTTTTTAGTACTAAATGAAAACACATTGTCCATCGTATCTCAGACATGGTCGTCCTCAACAATTGTAGCCATCGTTACCCCGATCGCTGTTGACGTAAATAGCGCTCTTTGTGGGCGGTAACGGTGCCACGAAAACCAAGTCTTTCCGCCACAAAGTGGACCACTGCTGCTCGATCAAGCGGAACGAGCGATAATAAAGACAATAAAAAATGCTCTTGCAGCGATGGTCAAGAGATAATATAACAGCAATTCAGAAGAAAAGTTTAGTGGAAATTTTGAGACCGGAACGGGATTAAGGTGCATACCGAGATAGAATGGCAAATGCCATGCCGTTCAATATGGCACAACTTTTAGTTTACGTCCGCACATTATGTTGGTAGTAGCGCTGTAAATCTGAGTTATTATTATACAGACATTGTGGTTCTGTGTACGGTTTTTATTTTTAACGATCTCAAGAATATTGAGCAAGAATATCAAGGATGCTGCTTTATTTAATATCAGGCATGAAATCACGCGACCGAGTACACAACGCTCATTAGCACAGATCCGAAAATCTTATTTAACATGTTTCTTCGCTACCCTTGATGAAACTTGCATTGAGCAAATATTGTTTCAACGCAAGAAAACCATGACACCCGATATAGCACCGGTATGTTTTCTTCTTCGCACGTCTTACCGCCTACACCTACTTTGAATTGTGTTTGTTTCGTGGGGTCGGGGGGGGATGGCTTTTAGCTACCCACCTTGGTGGCCGGATTGTTTGCTCAGAGGGGTTGCAGACCTGAGGGGGGGGGGGAGTTTAATGGATCACGTGACGGAGTAATTGGCGCCGCTGACTTGCACCAGTGTTACCGGCAACCCGAACTCCGGCAGAGTACGGGAGACTACGGAAGACTCCGGCGTCGGTTGCTACAGGCCGGAGGTGCCCACATGAGAATTTCCAAGGGGTATCGCTTCCCAACACCTCCCCGGTAATAACGGCGAGTAATGGCTTCGACGTCTCTTCTCGGGTGACGGCAAAGTGCAGTAGAGGTTGAAAGTGCATATCGTGGTACGATGGATGAGCGCCGCCGGTGAACCTTATGTTGCCGGATATGTATTTCCTTGGCTAGTTACTCGAGAGTCAATTGGGGAGAGTTTTTGTCACGTGATCCAATTGCAGATATACATATACATTTAAAATCGACTGATTACACTTGTCATTTGCGTGTTGTCAGTATTTTCAATTTTCTCTTGCGTGCCTCTCGTTTCTGTTCCTCGTGAGACGATTCTCCAAGGAAACACGAGCTGACCGCGTGTTCCACGATTCTCCGACTGACAATTTGATATCAGTTTAATTGCACAGAGATTTCGAACCCCTTGCTTCGGATCGAAACCATCACACATCGCATGCTGATTTGGATGGAAAGAAACAATCAGAACATGTCAGATAGCACCCACGCAATGCTTCCGAGGTGGATGCAAAGCACTGTCAGCTCACGAGGTTGTTATATTTGAATGGAGATATAGTCCGGATCAGGCTTCCAGATGTTATAATATAGGATATATGGTGAAGTTAAAATTGTTTTTTCCTTACTAATACGTTTTCCAGAGAGGGGGGGGGGGGGGCATAGTGTATGCCAAATAAGTATGTCATGTAGGGGTCTCTTTTTGCTTTTCAGCCTCTATTTTCTGATCTTATACACATATGGTATGGATACAATATCTAAGCTGATCGGATTTCAAGATAGACTGGACTCAGCTGCTTCCACATGTCGTAACCTTTTCGAATCTACGTGAACATGACGTGAGTTTGCAAACAAAAAGCTAAAAGTCAAGATCTGACGTCTAGTCGGAATCCAAGGCGAAGATTTTCCCATTTCCCATGCTCTATCCATGGAAATGTGATTATGTTTCGAAGTAATGCAGCACAAATGCAGTCGGTGCCGTTCTGGCCTACATTTCTGTATGCGTATAGGTATAGTGAATATGTTATTGCACTGCGAGATTGCTTGAATTATTGGCGAAAATGTATTAAAACCGTCTCTATACCATACAGCCATAAAATAAAATAATATTTCAGCAGTAACGTAGACAGGCGAATCATATTAATAAAAGATCGATACAGTCATAAACTATAGCGGCGACGTTTTTAACTGCGATATCGATTATTAAAATTGAAAACTTTTGCCAAGAAAAAAAAAGCTATAAAAATATGTCTCTTCCAGACCCTATGGGGCTGGAAATGCATGCATCTGGATCTCCGGAAATACTTTTTAAAAGCTTGGTGATTCTTTGAAGAATTAATTTGGTATTAAGAGTGAATGATGCAAGGGCTTCCATCGCAGCTGTCGCTTGACACTTCTGCAGCCGACGCAGAAACTTCCCTTGTTACTTCGTCCCTTGTTAGATACTTCACAACGAGACACAATATAGTAGCTAGTGGAGGCAAGTGAAGCTGGCGCGATATTAAATAGATATTAATTTTTTTTTCACAGCTAAAGGAATACTTTGCGACATAGATGCAATGTTGGAGGGTGGAACTGTTCTGTATTTCGAATGAAAGTTTAGTTGAGAATCAGAACACAGTCGGGCTTAAAATTGACTCGTCTTGTTTTTGAACGAAGGGGGAAAAGCTCTATGAAGCGATATTAAAATATCAAGAAATACTCGCAAAAAAAAAATATTTGAATATAATTATTCGACATGTTTGCTAAGGTTTGCGCGAATGCGAGCTGAAAATCTCAAACGTGGAATTACCCTCAATTCGCATTAAGACAGCGCTCTAGTTATTTTGTTGAAGCGCTCCCCGAGGTAAACTTATCTAGCTTATGCACCTTGCTTGAAACTAGATAACACAGTTCAGCAATAAATTGTGTAGACAAATTTCTGTTTCCGAGGTGATTAAAACAGCGACAGCAATTGCAGTTTGGACATTACCAGTGGCTAATGGATAAGTACTATCTAGATATTATGTCAAGTGGAGGTGCCAAGTTTCATGTTAGCAAGTCAACTTATTGTAGCTCAAGGGTAAGTCAAAGCACGCCTCGAACGGAACAGTCTTTGAAGGTTTACAAAGTCCTTTTAAGTTTCGTGTGCTTAAATCTTATTTCAAGATACAAGTTTACGAGATCTCGTGTTTATAGTGGCTTACATTACTAGTAAATTATATTTCTATTATGTATATAAAATAAGTTTGAATTGTAGAAGACATACTAATTCCCAAAGGCAAAGCTTATAAATTGAGTAGAAGAAACGGAATTGAAATGTCAAGAAATATACTTTGCAAAGTGTTGAATAATAATTTCTCTCTTAACAGAATCTCTCCAAAAGCCAGTGCGAATTAATACATTACGAAACTGCAATCAGTTTGACGGCTTCTTTAATGAAAAACAAGTTTTAACTCGCTACAGATTCGTGGCTGCGTTACGACGAAAACTCTGCGTGGAACTCCTGGGAAAATGACACGAGTCTGTGCATTTGACAGCTTGTGGTGAATTCACCTCGTAGCAGGATCATACCTTGACTCAGGATCACGCCGAGCCATACCCTAACGCAAGATTAGGTCCCAGCATAGACTTAAGCATCGAGCATATGCGCGCATCTCACCTGCATCTTTACACCATTACATGTCCTTTTTAATGCATACTATTTGATATCCCCGATCAAACACTGAGCTCCATAACAATGGCACTTTCAAAGTAATGGTATCAGTTTTCAACCATAAGGATGGGTTCTCACAGCAGTACAACCGGTGTACCTAGCTGTGGAGATCACAATAAGTTCCAATAGCCATTAAAGTTACACTTTATAGATCACTTACATCCTAACATGACTAAAAAAAACAGAGATAATGTCGCGTCCAAATACGGTGAAGTACAAAAGGAACGACTGTTGTACGGTTGAAATCGTAAAAAAAAAAAATTACCAAGATATTTTCTTAAGCATAGCGAAGTAATTTTGAATCAACCACACACACACACACATACACATGATTTTGTGCAAGTTTTTTATTTTAAAATGCAGAAACTTTGGCTGAAACTTTCGTCCGCCATAGCAAAGTTTCCCAGATAACTCGCTTGACCTCGACTTCTTGGCCCTTACCGCAAAGTTTCGTATACACATCGTACTAATTAGCTTATCTTTTATTAGGCATTAAAAAAAAACCCACAACCAAAAATTGCGGGGCCATAAGTTGGTTCGTTCCATACAGCAAATCGTAATTTTGAACGAGCAAGAGTTTTGTTTAAATACGGCTGCGAGTTTTACCAAACTCGAAAAGTTCCTGGGTGTAACTGAGCTGATATTATACAAGTTATAGGTGTGTATTCACAAGTTTCCAAGTACTGGCTCGGTTAAGTAGTTGGAAGTTTTGGAAACCTAACGACTGCGAGGCAGGCATGTAAAGCTTTTGAGAAAAGTAGAGACTGGAATTAACTTTATGCCTGTATTGTCCGGCATACGGCAGGACGTGAACGTGAGAAGTGCACTTGCTCCTTTCGGCCATGAAGATCGTGTCGGAGCTAAGTCTTAAGGGGTAAAGTTTTGCGTGTAAACGCGTAAAAGCCAGCTCGCGATTATTTTGTACGGTAACTGCGTTCTGGATGTTTGCTATTAGCTGATAAAATGGGGGCAAAACTTCTGCAGTCTGTATTCGTGCACTTATTTCAACAATGTTTGACAAAAAATAACAAATAATTAGAAAAAAAAGCACAAACATTCATTTCGATAGCAAGAGGTCGTCGGTTTAATGAAAATAATATGAAAGATTTCATAAAAATGTAATAGTGTCGCAGACGCTTCTTGGTTGATGAACCATACTTTCATTCGCCTCAAACGCTATATTGCGCAGATTTTTTGTTGCAAAGGTTGTGATTATAGAAACCTTAGAACCTTGATTATAGAACGAAACCTTGCTTACTAGCTGTCGATAAAACACTCAAGTGTCACACAATTTCGCGAAAAAATTGTCAACATCAAAGAAATTTCTCTGTACGTAGGTACGCGAGCAAGTAGTTTTATGGAAATAGTAGTCCATGAAAATGTATGCGGAAAAAATTCCCTCTTTGTTGAAGGTTGAAGTTGAAGGAAGATTGAATAGAAGCAGAGAGAATTTGTTTACCTGCACGGACATTATGAAGACACTATAAAGCGTGAAATGTTCAGATATAGCTGATTCAAAGTTTCCTCTTCGATGCATATTTTCCTGGCCTGCTATGGAAAACACTTAACATTTCTACACTGTGATTTTTTTTTAGCTTAATGATTTCTTTTTATGTTTGCATATTCTCATTAAAAATGCAGATCGATCAGACCTTGCTAAGAAAATTCGTCAACTCATACAGAAATCTTATGTCAGAAAATGTCTTCGGTTTTATTTTCTTTTAAGTTTAGCTGTGGCAAATTTTCAGAATTGAAACTTTGTACTTTCCTGTATAAAGTACCTTTCTGACATCAGTTCATAACAGACATCGGAGAAGATCGGGCTACACAAAAAGCAAAAGGTACTCCAAGAGAAATGGCTCGCCAGGAAATGCAACACTCGACCGCAAAAACCAGTAAAACTAAAAGATAAAAGATTGTTACAACTAACATAACAATCTTTTGACGGCACATTGCGAGCAAGCACACTTAGCTCGAGCCCACATAAAATTGTTTCCCTCGTTGTTCTCACCAACATCCAACATCCAACACTGCAACGTGCAACGAGCAAGCTTGAAGAAGCAGCTAGCTCCGAAAGACACGTACGAAGATCGTCTCAGTTTTTGAAACTATTTGCCACTCGGTTCATACAGCGCTATTATAGCACAACATTTTCCAGGATTAAAGATAACGTGGCTTTAGTTATTTGGCGCGGAAAATGCCCGGGAAAATGCCCGGGGAAATGAGTCGTCGTGGCAATAATAGTTACAAACTGCCATGGCCGGGCCGGTCTTGGGATATTAAACGAGCTACGTGCGACGATGGTCTTTAGGCGAAAGCTTGCTGTACGGTCTTCGAAATTTTGGGAGCTTTTCACTACCTGCACGCGTTTAGAGGAGAGGCTGAATAGCACGTGTAAGTATCGACGATCAAAATGAAAGGTGGGTTATCATACCAAAACATCGACACGGAATGAGGAGTTTCTTGATTGGCCATGTTAGCAATGAGGTCCCGACGCTAACCTTCATCGTTTGAAAGTTGGATTCGATAACGATCATGGAAAGTTGAAAAAAAAACTGTTTGAAGGTATATGTGATATTGACTTTATTGCAAATCAAGTTTTCGAAAAAAAAATTAGGTGCCTTTGGCGAAATTTATTTTTCATCTGCTTTGCTAACCAGACTTCCCGTTGTTTCTTGCAGTGTGAATTTTATTCGCAATTCCGCGGGCATCACGCGTGACACATCTGTTTCTACATCTGAACACCATGTGAGAGGAAAATTGGTGCAAGAACTCGGTTTGACTGCAGATCGAGCTAATTACTACACAGCCATGCAATCAGCAGCTTCAGCTTGCAGCATTCGACTGCATAAGGGCGAAAGAAACTGCGGCAGGGACCAATTATTCTGTCTGCATTGTGCATTTAGAGAAGACAACGCGAGACAACGGCCCATTAAACTTACCCAAACTGCAGTAAAAAGACACAAAATAACATCTACGTGAAGTATAAGGGGGGATTGCAGGGATTTAAAAAATGAAGAAGGAATAAAATGAAATTTATCTTCCTCCGAGAACTAATTAAGCGTCGTGTGGCTGTAAAATGGATTATATAATTAATTGGAATGACATTTCCGTTCGCGCAAGCTTTGAATTTTACGGAACAAAGGCCAAAAAGTGTGAAATCCTAGTACGGGGTAAAAGCTGATTTTCGTTTGATTGAAATTTACAGTTTATATATAGGGTAAAATAATTTGTTTTAATACGCAGTGCTAAAAAAAAATACATCTTGTTTATATATGTATATATCGAGACGTATCCGAAGGCGTCCGATACGCAGAATTTTGTGAAATTAATTAAATACTTTCGAGAGTCGGCGTCGTTAACGAGCATCGTTCTGCCCTTTGTGCTTTTTCTCTGCAAGGCGGCAAAGCGCGGACTCGCGAGTGAAATAAGACGCAACAGCGCCGGACAGAAACAGAGGTTTCCGACGTCGCGTCTTTACTCGCATATTTTCAAATATCAAGAGCCAAGCTAGCTGTGAAACTGCTGACAAGACGTGTCCGATGATTTGTAACCCCAAACGTTGGAAGCCATCGCGCTAAATGTTGGACGACAGCAGGATCACCCGATTTTAAGGCGAAATCAGCTCGCTTTTTTAGAAAGTTTAATGATAGTGCACTAGAATTTAATTATCTACTCGTGTTCATATTAGCATGATATTTTGACAGAAACCATGTTTTTCAGGTTTAACTCAGTTCTTCGGATACTCAAACAAATGTGTTCACAGTTACCAGATTTCAACCCTTTCTACAACTTCATACAACAATAACATTTTTCAATTCCACTTAATTCCCCTTTCTTTCCGCATGGCACAACCTTCGGCCGTTGCCGGCGACAAATTAAAACGGTTATTTCGCTGTACTCTTTCCATAGCTCAAGCACGTCAAGCTACGCGGCATAAACGCCTATATATTATATTTCAAAACGCTTCTCGTGTTTATAAATAAAAACCTAGCTTCTCAAATAATACAGTATGTATATTTAAAGCAAATTAAATATTTGCAGCTGCTTAATTAGTGCGCACAAAGTTTTCTCAACAAAAAGCTGATATTTCCAAAGAGCGGTGAGAAAACATGGGCGCGCTCCTTTGACAATTTGCTTGGTAAACGCGCGGCTTTCAATAAATAACCACCGTCCCGGCATTCGGTGAACGAGTGTTCCTCTACTGGCGGAGGCAAGTTTTCCGAAAGGTACTCAAATTAACGAGCCTCTATATTAACCCCCCGAGCAGAAATGCACTGAAATGTATAAGATTTGAGTTTGAAAACTTCACAGAGTTATGCATTTTTCATTAAGCGGGCGAAACGTTTGAACTCACGGTTTTCTATGGAAAACTCTGTACGCAAAGTTTCGAGTGAAAAACTATTAAACAGCAGCTGCCGTGGCTGATCTTGACGTAATTTCTGCACTAATAGTTTTTCTCGTGCTTATGAGGAATGCATTTCACTCCGCCTAATAACCGTGCGTGAATTCACTGATGCGTGATCATATTCAACTCGAAAAGTAAATTATTTCTAAACGTGGTGCCGTGCAAACCATTTCCCAGGTTTTCAAAAGGTTCTAATTACGGCAAAACTAACTTGGGATAGAACATACAACATTTATAATCGCTTTGAGGCTAAGTAAACAGGAAATCTATATCAAAAGTTTTTCAGCTTTTTAAATCTTGTTACCTCACTCTCTGAATGAACTTTTTCTAAATTCCATTACTCAGCAATCACCTTCGAGAAAACAAAATAGATAAACTCGTCGCAACTATATCAATACATAATTGATACCAACTCCAGAATCACATTTACCTTCAAAATCAGAATTCGCATCGCGTTTCTTACATGAACTTCATTAAATAACCCCGAGAACCCGCGTATAAAGTTGCCGGGTCGCCTCGTACGCTCACTCATACCATCTTAGAACCCTGGCTTAGATATCGGGACCCGTAAACTTTGTCCGATCAGATCCCCGGGTGATTCATTACCTGACCTCCCCGGGCCGGCCGACGACTAATTCCTCACGTCAAGAACGCAAGATACAAGAAACTGGTGGCCGGGGTTCTGCAAGACGGCATCCACCGAGTGCCCGACCGCCTGCACCCACCCCAATTGGTCGAAACGCAATCGCCGTCGAGGAGCAATCCGAGGCACGCGATCCGCTCCGCTAAACTCCGATCGCTTCAAGAGATTATAACTAATTAGTAATTCCTCATGAGGAGTCAAAATACGGAGACCGCATTATATATCATGCCATTCGGAGATGCTTGTTGGGCGCAAATTGAATTCGGTCTTAAATCAAAGTCCTGAATTATATATTGCAGAGTGTGAATGTCGCCTGTCCTTCGGAGAGTTATTATAGAAGTAGCTGAAATTGGGAATGGTACCCTTGATGATAACGCTTCGACGAAGATCTTCTATGGAACGCGATCGGATAGTGCAGTTTGCAGTTGCAACATATGGCAACAATACGTGGCTTCCCCGTTCGTGGTAACCTCGTGGTCCGTGGTTTTCGCAACGTAAACAAGAAAATAAGAAATAAGTGCATTTAAATGTTCTCATTTTGTATAACTTCAGGTGATGACAAAACTTCCCGCGCTGCTTCTTGGCTTGTGCAAATAAATCCGCGTGCCAGACGCAAACTTAGCGTCACTTTTCCCGCTGCACGGAAAACTTGGCACACAAAACGGCGCACAAAACGGGGCACAAACCTGGGACGATTCCCTAGTGACACAAGAAAGACTCTTCGCGGCAAATGGACTGCAAAATCGGACGTCACACCCACTTGTGTTCCTCGTTTTTGCGTCTCCCTTGCTCGCAAAAAAAAAACAGCCAATCAATCATGGCAGCCTTCTCGCAAGAAAGGAGATCTCTCTTGCAAGTATACGCACAGAGGCTGCAGAATTCGCAGCCTCTTGCCGCAGAATTTACAAAAATGTACCGATATTTAGACGTTCACCTCCGTCGAAAAACCATCTGCCAAATATGGTAACGATATGTTATGCTACTCAATCCAGGGTGCACTTAAAGTCCGGTGTAATTGCACGCATCGGTAAAAGGCCTGTATTCTAAATAACCTTTTTTTTTTTGGATACATTTGTTGTTTGTCTGGTAACGATAAAATTAAAAACATTACAGAAAAATTCCAACCCGCAAAGTCGAAGACATTTTTTCTTTCGATTCTTTATTGCATAGAATAAGTGTAGCATTTTTTAGCAAATTCGTTCAAGAAACGTGGTTAAACATTCTATGCTTGCGGCACCATATGGTCCCCGTGAACGCAATTTCATAAATTTTATATTTCCGTGATGGCTGATTTCTTACTTTTCCGTTCACCCTTTAATTTCAATTTTCCATACTTTTTCATCATTTCTTTTTTTTACGTTTCACCCTTCGCCCTACGAGCCTATTTATCTTCGATATCTTTTCCTTTTCCCCAACAGTTGCCACGGCCTGAGCCGTTGGCCGGGGCCAGCTCGCATCCTGTACGCGCGTAGATGGGAACCAACAATCAAATTCGTCAAAGTGACAGCCTATAACCCGTTATTTATCGACGAGGATTTGTCTTACTAAAAGAAGAACGGAGATTCAATTTTAAAAATAAATCTCATTATGTGCTGCGCAATTCATCAATGCCATACTTCCAAATTGTCCGAGCTCTCTGCAGTGCGTAGTTACTGTACACGACGTTTCCAACGGTCGTCTTTGAGGTCAATGCACATCGCCATCAATGAATCATTACATTTGCATGCCCGTACTCACGAGTACATGTTCCACCAACTATCTCGAAGTTCAATCGATGTTCTCCAAGAGAAATAACTTATCCTTAGGTTTGCTACAAGCTAAACTTTCTTCATCCCAACCTTCGACGCGGGCGGCGTCCCCCCATTTAGCGCACGGGGTAGCAGATGGCGGGGCCTGCCTGCCCCCGCCGAATCGATCAGAGAGCATCAACAGCTGCAGCAGCCAGTATGTTTTCTCATTAGCTTCGCTTCGATCTCGCAAAGAAAAGTTCTTTAAAGTGAGCAACTTGATACGTAGGGTATGTGAAGAACAACTGCCTTCTGCCGTTTTCCAATGAGTCAAGAAAATGGATCGGAAAATGCATGCAGTTTGACAATGTTTTTTTTTTGTTTGCTTGGAGGATCGATGATCCTGCATCTTTTATCTGGAACTGAGTGCTAATCATTTTCGCGCTCTCAGATTGTTACGTTTTACTCTTTATGAAAGACGTTATTTTTCCAAGGAAAGTTGATTCAAGGAAAGTCCACGACTGAACAAACCCAGAAAGCGCACACAAAAAAACCAACTTGAAGTTATTGGTTAGGGAAAGACAAGAACGCGCGCGAGCTGTGGCGTGGCGTTATTAAATGTCATTTCCACCGTCTTTTCCATCCAATCATCTGGCTATTCTTCTGTCTCTGCGGCTCTCACTAACAATCAGCCCCCCCAGAAGGATAGGCAAACATCTTCTCACCCGCATTCGGCGGCGGGGGTCCCGACGGCCCCGCTCGGGACGAGGGCGGCAGAAAATTGGAACGGGGCTTGTGTCAATGTTTGCTTTCTTTGGAAATGTGGCTTTATGCGGGCTTTTCGCGATGTACTTAAGTCCTGGAAAACCCTCTTGTTAAGAAAGTTACCAAAATATCACTGTGTTACAGCTTATCATAATGGAAAGCGGGCTTTTTTCGGTTTCTTTGTGTTATTCTTTCCCTCAAACGCATACACCTACACGTCTGTTAAATTTCTTCGCTTGGAATTACATTTGAGTTTAATCATTCAGAGCATTCACAGTATTGCACATAAATGCTATTTGTCTATTTAGAGCACGACCACTTAAAGCTAGTTTACATTCTATGCCGAAGTCCCCGAATTCGAGCCGAGCCACCCTTGGCAACGCCAATACATCGATCGGTCGTGATTGTTGCAATTAGGTCATCAGCTCGGCTGGTAATTAATTATCTCGCATTCCATTGTACGATTTGCAGCACGAAGCATTGTGGTTGGCGATCCAAGCGTGGCCATGGGGGTTGGAGGCGGTAGCTGGGGGTAGCTGGGGGTCGTTGGGAGCCTGGAAGAGTGCACAAGTGCACGGGCAAGTGCCGAGATTCCTCCATCCGTGGTAGACCAGGTTGACCACTGCCAGGGCCATTTGTCATTGGACCAACGACATTCATTCCCGCATCGCGCGCTGGTTCCCGGACCGTAGGGACCCAATTCAAACTACCTCGGCTCGGCAGCTCTTGGTTTTGGCGAAACTGATTTCGAAGCGTGTTTCAAATCGAATATCGCGGTCCAGCTTGAAAGACCTGCTGAAATTTGGGGCTCATATTTAGTAATGTGTTTAAAATTTTAACAAATGGGTGTGGTTAATATTTTATACGTGCTTCTTTATTTTTCAGAGATCATTTCCTCGTTGGATTAGTGCAGGAAACGGCTCGAATGAACCCGTGCCCACTGCTGTGAAAAGAGGTGGGGCTACTAAAATCTGAAGAAAAAAAATGCGTGTCGTTTATTTTTTCTCCACAATAAAATATTGATGCGAGGCCGTTAACACGAGAAGGGGGACCGTGTTTACGTTTGCCAGGGATGGAAATGCGTTTGATCCTGCGCCCGATCTTTTCGCGGGAAAGCGAATGGAAGGAAAACAGAGCCGATGATTGCGTCGCCATCGCATTATTCAACGATTGGACGAGTTAAACAAGCTCCAAGCCACTCCATTGCTTTTCCAGGATCCACAACCCGGACGCGTGTCAACGGTTTCTTTGCAGTTTGTGGTTTCTGCATTTATCTTACATCCATGCAGCGACTGCTCTGAGGTTATTGCTAACTTTTAAGTCGAGCATTATCATAACGAAGTCAAGAAGATAGAATAATGACAATCAACTTTATTCCACTGTAATTTCTCTGTCGCAAACGTGCGAAGTGCGAGCGAGTCCTTAAGGAAGAATAGATAAGAAAGTGTTACTTCTCGTTGCGAATAAACTTCCTGTGAGATAGCGACAATCATAACTTAAATTCTTTGGCTATTTTAGCTAGCGCGCCAGTGAATAAACTTAATAATAAAACGTGGGCTCCTTGTGTCCCTTCGCTTTTGTTGGAAACTATCAGCGAGCGGTGAAGATCACAAGCAGGCGAACACAGCTCCCATTGTCACCAGCGAATTATTACCAAAGTTTTACTCAGTTTCGTTCTTCAATGTTTTCATTAAAGAAGAAGTCCGATGTCTTCGAGGTCCTTATGATAAAAGAGTAATATTAATCAATGGTTATCAAATTCTAGGCCCAGCGCCCATCCCGCATCGATTTTGGGAGTGGGTGATGGGGACTCAGAAAGGAGCCGCTCGAAATGGCACGGGCACAATTTGCTTGATAGCACTTCGTATCGTGGGCGAGACGAGAAACGAATCAAAAAATAACTTAATAAGTAAGTTGGAATAAAAAATAAATATAAGAAGATAGCGAAGAAAACGAAGATTTATAACACTATCAAGAATGCGAAATAAGAGGGTGGGAATATAAATTCCGTTCCCGAATTTTTGAATGCCCGAAAGAAAACCGCAAAATAGCTCGCTTTACTTAATTAACTTGAACCAAAGAGAAAGTTGTTGTAACACTGTAATTCATCTCTAGGAAAAAGTTCGCTTTTTTTTTCGTATTATATAAGGTTGTGATAAATCTTTGGGCTGTTCCTTGAGAATTGACCTCGGGCTCATAACTCATTATCTCCCAACGGAATTAAGCGGTGTAGTATTAGAAATTATAAGCAAGAAACCGACGCCCTTGAGATGGGGTAACTACAGAGAGGAAACCACACAAAGCTATCTACAATATTGCCGCGGAGCTGAACTTGAAATTGACCACAGATTAACTTGGAGCCTGTCAACCCCAAGATAGCGTCGGCCGCCACGCAGCTCCTTAACACAGATGACCCAGGATCATTAATTTAGCACTGGGCTAGCCGTTCGCTGCAGTGGTGAGCTTCATATATGGAAAACCACGGTAAGATTAGAGACAAGAAATCGAGATTAATGGTACATATCAAATGATATATTAAGCGTAGACCAATGAGAAAAGATAAATGATGGTTGTGAAGATTTCGAGCGTACGAAATTTTGGAAATTGCCGAGCGGTACTCGGCAATTATTTGTTTCCGTTAACTTCGTCGTCGAGATCTTGTTTACACTTTTAAGCTCCTATTTCTTTGTCCACAAGGTTTTCACGTTACCCATGTAAACGTAACGGAATATAATTACAGGCTGTACTTTGCCTTACGGAGAAGTCTCAATTCTTCGGCTCGGATCATCCTCCCAACTTCTGCGTCAATACTCGGGGGGTCACCTCGTTCACAATGAATGATGACTTCTAATCGCGACGGCTACGGCTCCTTGGAGTCTTCCGTGTAATTAATTCTGTCGTTAACTAATGTGTGGGGTTAAGCAAATGTCACCTTCCAATAAAGACTTAATTTAATACGTGTTCTTCGTTACGCTGCGAATAATGCATGCGCGCGGCGTAATTAGAGAAAGACAACAATAGAAATGCGCAAGAAGTTTAGGCTAATGAAAGGAAGAACGCGATAGGCTCAAGATCTCTCAGGAGAGACTTATATCTTCATTCGCCTCGATAAAGCTGGAGCAATGCCGAGGTGTAAGTTATGGCGAGCAACAGTTCAGTAGCATCGACGAATAATTTCATTAAAACATTAATATTATTATTATTTGAGTTATTATAATTAAAAAACTGTTTCACGAAATTGTATTCGTGACCAAAAATCTATATCATGTGTTTATTAATTAGATCGCTAGTGTGACGCCCTATCTAGAAGTTCCCAACTCGCTATAAGTTATGTATCAGCTACCTAATAGGAGCCACTGTTATTTGCCAGCGGGGAAATAACATGAAGGCTCCATGCCCAAAACTCCGAGCGAACTAACCAGAAAGTATTCGCTGCTAAAACAACGACGCCTCCCACTCTCTCGTAGATCGGGGACCCGAGGTTGATTGTAACAAAGTATCAAAGGCACGGCCGAAATCGGTGTCCTCCGCCGCGGCACTCACTAATAAGCAGCCTAGCCGGGTCCAACGTAGGCTTTCCTCTAATCTTTTCAGCAGCATATATTGGTGTGCATCGTATAATCCCACATAATCACTGAGTCCACCAACTCCGTACAGATAGCGCCAGCAGCGAGCGCACGCAAATCGGAGCGTCAGTTTAAAACGAAACCAGGCGTCGCACACGAGCGTCGGTGTTCAGCGTCGCCACGAGCTAGGCGTCCTACATGCACGAGGCGGTGGACATGAACGCCTCGATGGCACGTCATGAGCATGCATACATACCTGGTTTATGTCGAATCGGCGGATGTGATCGGGGCAAGCAGACGTTGCTCGTGGTCGCTGGGCAAGCGGAGGTTATCGTATGTCTGCAAACAAGAATGAATGTTTGCTTTCTTTTGGGCATCAACTGTACAAGCAATATGTTTGGTTTGCTCGACTTGAGGAAAGTTTTCCGGCTGCCACAGGGTGGAAAACCACTGAGTCAACGGATTTTGCGGGAAATCATGACTCATGCATGCAGCCCGCTAGGAAATACCTCGCTTAGTATTAAGTGGAGGGGGTAGTATGTTCACCAATGGTGATACGTAGATGTGACCTAAAATTGACATACATTTCAACCCTTGTCTTGGAGCAGAGTCACTAATTCTCAGAATTGACTCATTGCTAGTGAACCCTTAACCTTCTAAATTTGAAACGAAGTATACCCTTGGGAAGTAAGTCTTCACATTTTTAGCCCTCGACATTTCCTCGCTTAAAATAACAACAAGCAGGCAAACAACATTTTATTCGGTGATTGTTTTCTACGAGACTGGAATATATCGATTACACACAAATATGGAAAAACAATCACCCTGGGCGAGTTTGATGTAACTCTATTACATTAGTCAAACAACACAATCACTGAATAGAATAACACGATCCAACCCAAAACACAAATCATCTTCTTCGATTGCCATGGTAAACAATGAGAAATATAAAACATATATCTACGCTTCAAATAGTAAATAATTCCAGTGAATATTATTCCGAACAAAATATCGACCATGGAGCTAGTCAATAAATTACAAGCTAATTAATCCATTGTGTGTTCCTAGTTTAATATTTAGTTTATGAACTTCCATTTTGAAACCGAGATTTATCCCACACACACATACACGCGCACTCACACAGACAGACACACGTGGTCAATGGTCGTATTACCCTATGGCTAACGCAGCCGGTAACTTTGTGCGGTCGCCATGGATCTAGATAAAGGTGGCTCATTAAATCCGGTTCAATATTGTAAAACGAGCGCACCGTATTTAACAAACCGATGCGTATATAGCCATGTGCCACCCACCAGCGCCCTGGGCAACGCGTAGTGGTTAATTTCGCTATCACAGGGGGTGCAAATAGCCAAATGTGTAGACAAAAAACCCACGTGGAAATTGGGGCTGTCCGTGATTGTACGACGGAACAGCCGTGGGCAGTCCCACGTGAACATCACGTGCATAAATGAATGGTAGCCAGAGAGAGAGAGAGAGAAGTGGGAGCAGTGTCGGCAAAGCCGTTGGTAAATAATTTCAAATTTAGGATCAAACATTTAACCGTGCTCCATGGAGTCGGTGTTTCCGTGTCATCATGGCTGCAGAGACCACGCGCAAAAATCAGTAATTAATTTACATCGCGTATTCACCGGGTGTGAATATCTCTTGATGAAAACCTGTTGTGGGGAAATTGCATTCCAGCAGCAAAATCAATTACTCGCGCTAACGACAGAAATAAACGAAAGCATGCGATGCATTTCATCGCTAGTGTGTGGACGCAGAGCGTGTAGTTGTTGCGGCAGAGGGTTCCAATATGAAACGGGTATGCATCGGTGGACAAATACACCGAGCACCGCATCCGACGACGACGCCGACGACGACGCTGACGTTGACGGCGATGGCTAAGTAATTATCGCTCAATATATCCACGAGATTGCCGAGTAGGTATATACAATGTCACCGCACGCGGCGCTCGGTGACTTCTCATAAGAAATCGACGCCAGGCGTAGGCTAATTGGAAAATAATTGCAATTTACATTCGCATTACTAAGCAATCGAGCCGGCATGGCTGATACGCGACGTGTCTAGTTTTTTTCCTAAGTAGCAAACCGTGCGCAAATTTAGTTTTTTACCGAAGAAATTAACACCGTCGTGGGACGGCAAAACAGTGCCCGGGACGAGTGCGAGGCTCGTTAAGGTAATTTCCAATTGTTTTTGAGTGTGTGTGCAACAGATTGGCAGGATTGGCGGCAAATTTTACACGTCTCGAGAATACTCCTAAATAAAACGAAGCAAAATGCTCGAAAACATGGCCGTAGCGTCATCGTTTCGCACCAGAAAAAGGCTGGAAACCCTGACGCACTAATGAATTCACTTCGCGCAAGTAGTTTTAGAAAAACGTTAATGATTTTCATTATTTCCCGCCCTGAGGTGGAAATCTGAAAACGTTTCCTCGACAACTCGAGTTTGTCAACGACTTGCAGAGCTGCAGTTTCACTGAAAAGCAACAAATAATATGTTTGCTCGTCCAGGTCGGGGAGTGCAGCGGAAAATCATGCAATGTATACAATCATTAGAGCCGAGACTGCAGCCAACGAGGTCGCCAAGTGGTACTCCAACGCGACGTGGTAAACGAGGTGCGAGTTGCACGAGGTGTGAACCCGCGTGCGCCGAGGTAAATAGCGTGATTATTATTAATATGCGTACGACGTGTGTGCGGGTATGAAATGAGATTCATGTTTATTCAGGAAGGAGACTTTCCGATTTGAATGTCAAAGATATGAAGAGGAAGGAACGGATGAATGTGGTGGAAAATAGTGAGGAAATGAAACCGAATGAGGGGAACCAAGTATTTTCCGTTTTGTACGGCTCGCAGTAGCGTTACCACTCGTAACCGAGCGCGGTGCAAGTCGAACTGCATTCAAAACACCCGAGTTTACCAGACTTGAAATCCTATCAAAGAAATAAATCAAATCCAGATTTAATTACTAGACTGTAATAATGTGAATCTGTTAAAAACATTGTATCTGGCCACAGGGGTTGGTCCGCGGTTTGTGCAATTCCTATATAGATGGGTTTCCACACCTTTTTATTACATGGTACGGTGGTACGCATCCGTCTGCAATAACAACAACAACCATTTTTATTTCGCTCTAACAACATACCCTCGTGGCTAAAGCTGTGATTATTCATGGAGCCTCCCGATCCCCCCACACCACCCAGTGGGCCACCCCCGCCCCCTTATCAGAGCCGAACACGCGACCTGCAGATTTGGCACGCCATAAAACTTGCGGCGTTATCCTCGAGCGGCGCGCCTACCTTTCCCCGACAGGTACCCTATGCCGTCCCCCCTCCCTGTCACCCCCACTAACAGAACTACATGAAACCCCTACTGACTATCTCTCGAAATCACGAGTCATCAGTTTGCTGTGGACAACCCTTTAGAAGATGAACCTGGCACTAACGAATCTCGCATTTTCAGTTACAGGTCCTACAGTCACAGTTAAAACATGGGGCTTATCTCAAGCTTCAATGAAATGGGGAAACCAATGTTGGGCAAATTTCGCTGAAGAAACCTACTATTGAAATGAATTGCCATGCATGACTGAAGGTATTTTACTTGCGAGCGTAAAGTGAAACGCTTCCACATCAGGTGTTTCGCCCTCTCTTCGTTCCAAAGTGATAACGATAAACAAAACGTATTGGCCATGATAAACCCAATTTAATTCCCATCAATCACGCTCGGTTCCGGGCCGCGGCCCTTGATAGAGCGCGCATCCTTCTTTGACTCCCCCTTTAGCCATATATCAATCATTACAAATGAGCTGCCACCCCGAAACCCATGGTAGCGTTTTAATTTGTTTACGTCATCTGTTTCATAAGAGTCCACCTTTTTTTAGCACGTGGGAGAAAAAAAAAAACAGGAAACGTATGAAGGGTGAAAAACAAATTTTATCTTTTTGAGATCGTTAACATGGTTTCAAGAATGGGTTACATAATTATCGGGGGGAAATATCTGAAAAAAAATATTACTTGTTTGTAGTTGCTGCCTGCTACCATTATTTAATCGTGCTCGTGACAGATTCATTAATCGAAATCAATCTGTCGTCTCGAACAATTTCAAGGTTTCATTCTCCCGGAGCAATTTCATTCCCGCAAAACTTTGTTAGTGGATGGAACCGCAACTACTGCTGCGTGCTAAAATACTTGTCGCGCGTTCGCAGGACGGCCAGATCCCTTTTCTCTTCCGATTGCAAATGCCCCCCACGGACCGTCCCTCGATCTAAATGCGTCCCGCCGGACAATCAAAATAATTAATTTGTCACTCTGCCCGTGTCTGCCCTTCCTCTAACCGCCCCCACCCCAACCCCGTATCTAGCCACCACACCCTTTTGCACATCATGCTGGATTGGATGAGTATTAATTACATCTGTCTTGTCTGGAATGTTCTCAGGCGAGAGAGCGTGTCCTGGCAGTGGCCGCCACTGGTAAATGGACTTTCAGTGGCGAAGGAATTATGGGTCCTTGGTTATTTTTTATACTGTAAGGTAGTGCTTCACAATTGCGTTATAAATGTTCGTCGGTGTGCACGGAAAATCATTTAAACTTGATGAGCTGGAAATTGTCTGTAACACACAAGAATACCAATTTGTGATAGGTTTTAAAAGCATTCTTAGCTCAACAATGTCTCAGTTTTTCAATCAACATTAAGGCGACAAGATTTCAGTCCAGGGGTTTCCGCACCTTTTCTATGAAACTAAAACACCCACAAAAACATTCATTTGAACGGAAACCCGTCGGATACTTTTCCAGCAATCAGTGAATTTATCTACACGGTTTGAATGAAAATTCTTACGCGAGTGTTGATCGCTTCTTCAAAACGCTCGGCCAATCACCATTGCACTTGGCCGACATTGCAGACTAATCTTGAGGTTGAAGCTTCCAACAAATGGACCCGGCTTGCTGCCTTACGAGTCTACTAAACCCCGGGTACCAGCGACGACGACGCAGGCGAAACCATTAGTACACCCACATTCATGCTGCACCAGCGTGTCGGAAAATGCCGGAAAATGCCGGAAAATGCCGGTAAATGTCAGTGCACCACCCACCAGTCATTATCGCATGCTACTCGCTCGAAATGAAATTACCCACTCGTCGTCTTCTGCAATTGATTTCATGTAGATGCAGTCGACGCTGTTTCAAATCAAGAACACCACTTTCATAATAGCGACACTTTTTCGCGCTCCCTAACGACTCGGGACCTATTGAAGTATAAATGTGCTGGTGTGGTTTTGTCAGCGCTCATTTTTTTTTTTTACTTGTTCTATTTCGGTCGAAGATCATTTATTTTTGGTCTTATCTCGACAGGAATTCTGTGGCAGAAGCTGGAAGTGCATAAACTACATTTTCTTCCACTTTTGCACACTTTTTAACTGTCTTGAAATGAAATGACGTACCCACGAAATTACTCTCATTTTCCTTCCCGTCTCCACATTAGTATAATTTAAAGCGTAATTCTTTTATTTTTGTTGAAACTAATTTACTCGCTACACGAAGACGGCAAGAAAAAAACGACAAGGTAAAAATAATAATTTTTACTTTATATTCAATTTTTAACCGCTTGGAAATTAAATTTTGTAGTTTTCTATGGCGATGGAAGAGTGATAACTCCCTGCATTTGCTCTCTCAACTTCTCATTCGTATAATAGCATTAGGAACGCGGGTGGGAGGAGGTCGAGCTCAACATTGGCAGCAACGCGCTGTTTGTTCACCGACGGGTGGTATGTTGTCTTCTCGTATAATTATTCCCAGCCCAACTACGACTTAATATATATATATAGACATGCACGCCCAAGTGAATACCACTACCGGCATCTTTACCAATTACAATTTTGACTCCCCGAGCGGACTGCGAACGTCATCTTCAAGTTTCCGTCGCCGGCAACAACTTAAAGCTTTGCATGGCCGTCCAAGCGTGAACGTCGCGACGACGACGACGCCGGAGAGGAAGAAGAACAAGTACGCGACGTCGATTCTGCTGCTTGCAGTCGTTATTTGAGCTTTCCAGTGACAGAAGGAGTAGTGGAAAACTGCTGCATGCTTTTGATGCTTGTTCGTGGTTGGTACAGACTTGAGTTCAGAACTTTGGCTACTCATGGTGTGTGCTGAACAAGGAATCGTTTGAAAAATGGCATTATACGGTTTTGTGTTTTCATCTAAATCTTGCAGAGGTAATTCAATGGTTTTCATGTTTATCAAATAACCCTGCGCTTGAACTTATTCGTATTTCGCGACGAACAGCTTAGAAGTGCTCGAATCAAGTATAAACATGTGCGTTTGTTAGTTGTAAGATCCTTGGGCAATGTTCAATCACGCAATGCGCACATCTGAGAATATATCCTACTAAAAACCCTGGACCAGTTGGCAAAATCCGTTGTACACTGAGAATCTCAAACCTAGTTTCTCATTCAAAAATCAGAGTAGAGCTTATAACTTTCATGGTACAAACCTTTTTCCTCTCTTAGACAGCCGCTATTGCCCGGCAAAGTCTTTAAACGCCTAGTCGCAAGTCGCGACAACCACTACCTCCGACGGATTACTCCGAAACCTCTGTCTAGTCTCGACAAGGAATTATTAATCCAACCCCACGACCCATCCAGCCGTGTACCATTCGAGACAGTCTCACTTCTGTCACGTCTCCGTGCGCACAGAGCTAATTTTCAAGCTTAATGGCATTCTTCTTTCTTCTAGAAATGTTTTCTGCGGGCGGAATATTCCTAGTGGCAGGGGCACCAGCTTCGCGTTACGCCTCAGTATCCACGAGAGTTTGTTATGCGGGGAAAAAAAGAAACTCATTTCCACGGCTTGACGCAATGCTGAACGCCCTCAAGCTGGCACCTCCACTTGCCACAGCGAGCTAGATGTGCAAAAACAATTTAAACCGTTCCATCATGGTCCCATCAAACATACCACTGTTATTACACAACGCATACCAACCCTTTTAATATTAATGTAAAATTTAATAACATGCGCGATGAAAATAAAAACTCGCAATATTAAAACGAAACTCAAATTCGTCTATGTATATATACAGTTTAAATTGTCGAGCAAGGTGCGGTGTTTATTAATATTTAAGCAAACTGCAATAATCCATTTAATTTTAATTGCAAATCAAATATTTATAAAGCGTCTATTCGCGTTGTACGTGTGCCGAGCGAGGGTGTTCAGGTACCAGGCCATCTCGTACCACCTAAGAGATGTCACCAAGCAACACTCGATGCCGAGAACTTAAGATTACATTGCCAGACAGAAGCTCAGTCTCCTGGCCACCATGCGCAGAACACCCGTGATCTGTGCACGCTGCACAATTGCGAATCGCATCAAGCCGTTATGGCACGGCATGGCATGGCATGGTGCACGCCGGGCTGAATAATTTACGTGCCCAGGAAAGTGGTGGCTGGCAAAGAGGATATCCGCCCGCTTCTCTTACCCTTGCTCTCCCCGGCGCAGACTCATTTGCGTGTGCCAAAAGATTAGCTGCTAGCAATTAAAAGTTGCAGCCCGGTGTGATTTGCATATAGGCGAGGAAATGTAAGGCTTACGGCTTGTGTAGCTGTTGCTAGCACCCCGCTTTGCTCTGCTCGACTGCAGCATGTGCAGACTTAAAATTTAAACTCATCAAAGATTGTTTGAAGTGTGCTTGTGCAATACGAGGGCCACAGTGAGCTTTTAAAATAGCGCTTGCGTAAGTAAAATTAGCTCTGTGGTTTTCTGAGTTAATTTATCACAATATTTTTTTGTTTCTAAAACTAAAATGAATTTCAAGAACATACATTTAATTATCAAATGTCACTTACATTTAATCTAACTCGTTAGTGTTATTGAGTTTTAAATTTAAATATATGTAAATAAAGAAAATTCACAAAATCAGACGCTCTGCATAACCCTAGTGTATAAACCTATTATCTTTTGTAGGCAGGAAATATGTCGACTTTTCTTCTGCCCCCAAATACCATTTGAGTAAGACAAAGACATTTTGCCGCCACCAGCCAGACACATATCCCAGGGAAAACTTGTCGCGGGAAATGAACGTCATTGTACGAAGATAATGATGGCATGTAAAAATGGGAAATTGACTGGAAAATTGTTTATTTTAAGGGGCTCCATTTGTTGAATAGACAGCAGATCATTGATACGAGCCTGCGGCTGGCAGGATACATCGTTGGTTAGGTATACCACGGTAATGTGCAGCCAGGAAAGTATCTCCACGTCATATAATCACCTTGAATCTACACGACTTTATTAGAACAGCGTAACTTTGTTCCTATTATCAACCTCTTTCTGTATTCATAAAGCACTCTTAAAGACGTAGGGAGACTCCCCCGTCGCAAAATTTCTTAAGTGAATTTTCTAAAGCCTCCACTGAGTCTTTTTTTATGTAAGAGTCCATTCCTCGACTGTTCTGCATTTCTTTTCTGTATTTTTTTTTACACAGGAACATACAAATGTTATTAAATCTTTTACAAAAACGAAAAAAAAAACACAACACAAGTCGTCTCTCGTCTGCTTCTTGAATTGCACTGGGGCGCATTGCGCGCCGCTACGCGGGACGAGCGTCGTTTGTCTCACGGGAGACCCCCCGGGGTTAGGGGGGGGGGGGCAATGCGTCGTCCAACCCCCCGGCCAACTTTTTCCTGGCCATTGTCTCACGCGTCTGACACGATCGCGCTTTACAACGTAATTTCATTAACAAGGTTTGAAAATTAATAATCATGAATTACTTTCGCGAGCGGAATGAGAAAGTTGTAATTTTATGGGGGTGACATTTTTAAATAAACACAATAAGAGGATTCTGGAGAAAACAACGTCTGTCAAAATTCAAGTCGTGAGAAATTTCAATTTCTGTAAACCCCTTGAGAAGTTTGTTTAGCGAATGACTACAAACTTGCGTTATCATTGGGGGAGCGAGCAAGAAAATGTTGCAGCTATTAAAAGTGTAAGTACACGCTTGCTTACCAAAAAGTGTGTAACTCGGAAGGCTTCAATTAGCTGTCCGATTCTCTACACAATACTTGGGCGGCTTAGGTATGCATTAATTATTATTCATCGGCTCCTTTGATGGGATCAAGGAAGCAAAACTGAAAAGAGAGCAGAGGGGCGCGATCGAGGGGTTGCTAAGAAAAACAACGTGCTGCAGCAAGACACTGGCGTGTCATGTTATGTATAAAAACAAATTAGGGGCAGCTTTTCGCTAAGGTATTAGATACAGCACAGAAAGTTCAGATAATAGTTTTAAATATTCAGACGGTTGTTGCCCCCGCGTTGCCGCAGGGAAAATGCTTCACAAAAAAAAATCTGATCAAACGCAAAGGAAGGGGAAGAAACATAATTATTAAACTTTTCACCGCAAGTTGCTAGCCTTAATGTTTTTAATCAGAGGTGTGTTGAGAAAAAAAATCTGTATCCAAGCAAATTTATTTTATCTTGTGGAAACATTTATCTCGTTAGGAAATCATAAATTATATTTTTAAAAAGATTTTAAAACGAAAACACCGAAGAAGAAAGTACCTGCGTGCAAAACTGCGTACAATTTATTAATTATTTTCGGTCATCTCACAGCGTTTTGCTCTGTACTTTTGAAAGAGAGAGCGTCGTGCTAACGAAATCGTGACACTTTAAAGTAAACGGAAGACGCCGTTTTCCGGGACGCCTCCAATCCATAATGAAGCCAATCTCCCCCGTTTCATTAACACTTGTGCATTTCTTTCATTCTCGGCCGGCTCAAGGACTTAAAATTCTGTAATTATGTGAGTGAAGACATAATCGATCTCAGTCAGTATAACTAGCCGATAGATATGGATGATAGATGACATTCAAGTCGCTTGGGTGAGGGGGGATGCCGGCCCCGCATCCGTCTTCGACGTTACGCCGCACGGTGCGTAGGCCGTCGCTAATCACCGCCCTTCAGCCGTGCGTCGGCGTCGGCGTCGGCTCACCCACTGACTGACTGGTATCAACCCCTCAACTCCAAAGCCCAAATGAAGCCAATCTTGCCAAACTCAAGGGTGCTAAACACGGCGATATCAATATGCAGCCAGATAATTTCGCCCCATTCTTGTAAACGCGAGCGGTGCACGTGTCATTAGCGGCGAACGGATTAAAGCTCACTCGAAATATTCCGCCATCGAAAGGAGTTTTCATTTTTTCGAACTTGTTCGTTGGCTTCAAAGTGGTGTCAGCGTATTTTCCGTCTGCAAATGGCTTTGACGCGAGCAGCCCGATCCTGAAAGGACGCCTTCAATAGAAGGATGATAACCCGGGTCACATCACCGGGAAAGTTCGGCTATTTACCGTTACACCTAACGGTTTAATCACCATAATGGACACCCTTGGTCTCGGACGCATCTCGCCAAGCCTTTGGGCCTATTCAGAGCGATTTCATCCCCAAAGTTTCGGAGAAAAACTCGCGGATTACTCAACTCTATGCCCGGAGTGGCTCAGCATTGAGTGACGTCTGAGGCACGGCTAGAGTTCGACTTCATCGACGACCGTCGGTTTAATAGACCAATCAAGTTAATTCACTTCTCAAACTCTAACCCGAGCGTTAACTAACGCATTGGTAATTGTCGACACCGGGGACGGGCTTTGCGGTCGACAAAATAAGATGACAAGACAAATGAAAGGTATTGCAGGGAGTATTTAAAGACGAATGCTTAAGATATTCGGGCAATTATAACACTGCTATGCCTAGGGAATACTTCAAAAGATGATGGATGGCAAACAAACTCAACATTGCATTGTGAAAAGTAAAAGAATTTTCGTGCAAACAATCTCGCGGGCTGAAATCCCGCTACGTAGATTTTCTCACCTCAAATCTCCCTGTACCTACTTAGAGAAATTTCCACGAAGGTATTCGTGACGATCGCGCAGGGGCGAGGGTCTTGGTGTGTAGCATTATCCTTCTGCGTCGCCGTTTATTCTACCCCTAAATCTTATTTTACATAGTTCTTATCATGCGCGGTTTGATGGGGGAAGGGCAAAAAGAAGACACAAAAAAATCATACGAAAAAGATATCAAGAGAGAGAATACGACGCAAGTACGAGGATGATGCGGAGCTCTGAAACGGCCTCCCTATCCGGGGAACTTGCGTTACAGAGCAGAGATGTGTCATCGTTTCGAAATCGCAAGAAATCAAACACATCATTATATAAATCCATTCAGTAATCCAGACCAAGAAGGTGTCAACGGTGCCTGCGCTGCCCACAATTACGGCAACTAGGTAGACACATGTAAAAGGTCAGTCAAATCAGTGAACATTTTCTGTAGGCACATACCATCGATTCTTACTAACGAAAAATGAAAGGATAATATCCCCAAGATTAGCCTGGCTCTTCTTGCACACGAGCTAGAGGCGGGAGACGCTGTGACAGCATCGTCGTAAACCAGCACAGAAGATGAGCGTTTTATCGCCGAAATCCCTTAGCCCTGCGGCCCTGTTTCGAGCCTAATATCTCCCTCAAATACCTTGGCCTGTAAAAATACGAAGGGGGATAGAAAAAAATATATATCCAATATATACCCCACCTGCACGAACGTCTTAGCCGGAACATAATTCCAGCATAGGCAGTCCGGCGAGCGTGTACCTAATTTATTTCTAGGACTAGGGAATAAAAAGTGGAACAGTTTCCATCGGCTTACTTTTCTCGAATCGCAGCGCTACGTTAGCCGGAAAATTGTTCCGAATTTTTTCACATGCCGATTGGAGCTCGTGCTGATTTCATCGCCGAATTTATTATTTCACATTACCCCGGCATTACTGGATTTTTATGCACTGGCTAGCCTTTTTTTTATTAATAGCAAAAGGATCCTTTTAAATACAGTCGAGTCCGTTGCCCCCTGCGATTTTAATTCCGTATCCTAATATGTAATGCCACTTTATGAGGCTGCAAGGTTTTACCGTTGGCTCACCAATCGTTCGAGAACTTTGGCTTCGCTGGTCACCATGATACGATAACTTGCCCCGGCACGCGCTGGCTTACCAAAGTTACACCCATGTGCTTTCCTCCGAGATAGGAAATGGCTCCTCCGAAGTGGGTAAAAGCAGAGTTGCTCTATTTTGTACACTGCAAATGTCCACTAATTAGATACCGTACTATAGGAGTTGGTGTACTTTGAACGAGATCACAAATAAGACCTCAGCCAAACACAGACGAGTTGGGGCAGAACCGAAACCGAACTGCAATCGCGTACGGAGCGTAATTAGGCTAATGACCATTGTCTACTTAGGCGCTACATTGATAAAAAGTTCATCTAATTGTGTCACATGGACGAACGGCGTTGTAATTTCACTTGACGGCTGGGATTAATTAGCGTGAACGTTATCATTTTTAAAATGAAAAATATTTTTGATACGTTTGTCAGGCGGTCTTAAATGTCAGCGAGCACTTTTTGCAAAACAATTATCTAATTGCTATAAAGAATGCAACCAGCCATGCCAAACATGATGTGGGTCAAACAACTGACGCACATATAAAGGTGACCATGGCCTTCCATCATCGCCAAATATTTTCCAACGCCAAGCGGTGCAATCACCAAATCGCAGCCCTAGCAATTCCATTTGTCTTTGAGCTATCAGCGTTTCTGCGCTTACGCCGAATAGGAGAGCAGCCATACGCCATTGTTGGTTAAGCTGGATTTATTTGCATTTGGTGTGGCTCGCGGTAATTAATTAACTGATTAATTATTAATAAACAGCTGTGTGAAATTAGCTGCATTGCAAATTAAATCGCCGCGACACCCACCGACCCTGCCGCCCCCAAAAGCCACCCCCGAGGGCGTTATCACTGCTCGGTGCTGCTGTGGCGTAACACCACAATTACCTAGAATAATAATATTATTATTCCGCCTCGATCGATGCCATCGGGACATTGGCAATTACCAGTAATAAAATCAAGCACACATTCTCTCCAGCCCTGCGACAAAACATCTTCCGGCGGCTTCGTAGAACGTTTGCGCAGCCCCACGTTGGGAGGCGCAAAGTTTATGGCACCCACTTTCACATTGTTAGCAGCATCTTTCTCCATGGATATATCTTGGCTGGGCCATTTTACAACTATGTAGAACGTGCATTTAAATTGAAATAATTGCCTTCACAATGTCTATTTAATAAGAAAGCTGTACTATAAAGGACTATAAAGTTTTCAACTTCCAAGACGTGGGGACTGCATTCTAATTGCATTCCGTTCCTTTGCACTATTTACACCCCCCCCCCCCCCCTCCCCCCCTACCCGCCCCTCCCGGCTTAAAAACTCTTTGCCCCAGAAGGAAATATGTACAGTGACGGCACTGTACAAAAGCCAGCCAGAGCTGGGCTAGGGATTTTGGAAGGTTTTAGTGCGGGGAGGGGGGGAGGGGGGCATCCCTTTAATTCCGTACATTTGCTGCTTAGTCCAGTGGCAAACTTGCTTGCGAATCGTGCGTCTCGCTTGAACCCAACCCCCCCATAGCGCCAGTTCAACCGGAAGCGACAACCCCTTCCTAACTAAATTGGAACGGATATACGCAACAATTCAAAGTTTCAGTTAAAACGTATTGAAATTGTTTCGAGATTTCACGGACTGTGGATAATGCGGGGCTTATGGGCCGTCGCAAGACTGAAAGTTGGGCGCGCCAAGTTTCGCGGCAAGAACTTCGTCGGGGCCCACGGATTTGCGGCAGCGCGGGGTTTCGGCTGGAGAATTAAAATGGCGACTTACTTTAAGCGCGTGTGTTCATGGTGATCTACGCACGTATTGTAGTGGCTTGGGTCTTCTGACGTCAAACGCAAACCCCAAAAGACCCTCCCGGCAAGATGTATTTAATTGGCGCCAACGCGTCAACATAATAATTATGATATGTTATCAAATCATGGAGAGTGCTTGACTTCTAAGCCACAGTTTTCAAGTGTTTACTGCCCCGAGCGTCAAATTTCCTTCCTCCCGCAAGCAAAACCCCAAATTTTCAGAGTTGACACAGAAATGTGACGTCATGGAATGGAGTGAGCACACTGGCTGTCACCGCAGCGACCGAACGGTGCCTCATCGCCGTTAGCCCCGTCACTCTTGCGGCGCGAGATGGCGGGTGGAGTTAGATCTGTCATGCGTGCCAAGGGGGGACGAGGCGGGGACGCCGTATGAGTAAACTGTCCAAAACACAATATCCTGATTTCCATCTCTGCAGTTGCATCGTAACGTATGATACGTACGATGCATTGTTATGCAGTCGAGCGGGATGCATATTATAATTAAAACTAGTGTTTTTTTTTTGTATCCGACGAACTACAATGGAGCATGGTCTAATAAGGCTCCATCATCCTCAGTTGGACATATTAATGCAGGCGTCCCTGTCAGGATAATGCCACCCTGAGATTGGGGCACCCCCATTGCAGACAGTTGCAACGACGATCGAATCATAGATAAGTAAGACAGCTGGCGGATTTCTTTGGAGGGTGGGGAATTAACTTATCAATCGCACTTATGCGCCCCTAGCTGTGATGTGACAGAGGAATTTATCCACGAGAAGAGAAGATATCGGCAGTGAGGGTGGAAGGGCGATGGTTTCCGGCTTTTTTTTTTTGGGAAAATTATTTCTATTAACTAAATCTTTGAATCATTTGCGCTCCATTGAATGTTGTAATTTATTCATAGGTTTCTGTGAATGACCCTTGACTGAAATGACTTATGGAAAAACTTTGCAAAATTATTGTAGGTATGCTGAACTTATAAAAAACTATTTATATGTATATTTTTCATAATTAGAAAATTCGCTATAAAAATTTGCACTTTCTTTTCAAACAAAACTCTCTCTCTCTCTCAAACCACCAAACTTTCTTCGCAAAATAAGAAGACTGGCTAATTGCGTGGTACAAACGCCAAGTACTCGTGTACTTGAAATTACACTCAAACCACGCATGCAGGTCTCTTGTAACCAGCCACGTGTAACTCCTAGCGTAACTCATGCAGCTCCCCAACGGAGCGATTCCTCATCGCGGCGCAATGGACCAGCAGCGAAATAAGGCATCGCAAATCGTGGTCCCCAATTACATTAATGCCGGGGCCATCCTATCAATAACATTAATTTATTACACAGCCATTTCGTTTCGATCCGTCACGGTTAAATCAAACCTTACGCCCGGATGACTTCGCTGTCAAAAGCCCTGTGATTCGCCCCCCACGTCTATCTATCGGAGTAATCAGCCCTCGAGATATTATAGTCACTATCTGTTGAACACTCATATCTCTAACAATACGAACTATACACCAACGAGAATTCACTTGATTCAACATGTAAATATGCTCGGCAGCAAACATCGCAATCCAATTATTTGCCAACGTTTATCTTGCCACAAACGTAATCGTGCTGGCATCTGTGAGGAAATATTGTTAGCACAGAATGGTATTGCTGGGCGGGTGGCGGAGGGGGATGAATCGCATAAAGGGGAATTACATCAAGACGGGAAGCGTGAAGAACGAAGATGATGGGAATTTATGGGAAGAGGGAATAATATTCGCTATCGGAATTGCGAAACCGTGTAGTGAACCTGACATTGTCATTTCTACTGTCTTGCTTCATCTCCATCCGACTGTGCCCGGTGTTTAATCTTGACGGGTTGTTTCGCTAAGGAGGACGTAAGGAGCCGGCGACTAATTTTGACATCGTCTTTAATTAGTTGTCGCTGAATAATAGGTACTTGGATGTAATTATTGCGCTGTCCAATGAGCTGTCTGGCGTGTGTTAAAAAAGATCTCTTAGATACTAAGAATGAGCCAACATTCAAATGAACTGTTGTTCTTTGCAAGTAAATAGAGTTAGTAAAAGATGTAGCGGAATTTGTTGCCGTAGAGAGAAGAGTTAAAACTGTGCCAAGTATCAGAAACACCGAGTCGGCAAACAGCTCGTCGAGAGCGACAAAGAAGAAAAGGGAAAAGGTCTGGCGAACAATTTCGAACAAAACTATACACAGTAAATCTATGAACTTGAGGAAAATTGTTCTGAACTGAAGAATGAAATCACTTTCCTCTTCCTCAATTTCATTTCTCGCAAGCCAGAAAGGAAACTCGGAGCCTATGTCTGTGCGGCTCCTCACACCCCGGCCCGCCGATCTCTCTCGTTCTCTCTCCGTGCCATCTGAGCGGCGAGCTTTCCCGAAGGGGTGCTCAACCATTTGTGCCAACCCCCCCGATTCTTCGCATTTACCAAATGCCCAGTGGCGTAGTTTTAGGGGAGAGGTAATGCATTCGTCCCCTTAATATTAATTTCACTAATTAATACACATTTGCCGACGCAACATAAATATACCGACGCAACAAGTTTTTATTTAGTTGGTATTACATTAAGTTTGTTCCTATTTATGACTTGCTTCTATTAGATTCCCTTTTCCCCAAGCGCAAATAGCATTATGCAATTCTAATATGGTGCGCTCAGTGACTTACTGCAGTCGGGCGTAATGCATAGCAATGTAATCTCGAGTCGCGGTCTTAAAGACGCTCGTCTTCCGCCCGACTCTGTTTCCAAATGTACAAGGGGCGTCGCGACGCCACTAGATGCAGGCGTCGGCGTCGCGTTTACCCAAGAGCCGCGCGCGCTCGATCTCATGCAAACTCCTGATCGCCGCCGCGCCTTGCCTCCTGCTCTCGCCTGGGCCAGCCTCTAAGAGCCTCTGTCTGCTTAATAACAATTAAAGCCAGTCTGCTGGAAACGATGGCTGGAAGCTGCAGAATTACCGAATCACACGCGTCGACGGACGATTCACTTTGCCTTTTACAGCTTCGGCACATTCTGAATTATTATCAGAGAGATACTTTCGATGGGCGAAGGGGAAAGAAGAAACGTCAATTTGCGTTGAGAGAAAAGACAGGGGAAAGGGTTTGATCATAACATCTAAGATAGCATCCCACATATACTTACTATACCATCGAAATTGAAAAAGTAATCTCTCTGATTGTTATTCTTTTTATGAGTGTTGGGTAGTGATAAAAGAGAATGCGCTTCTATGACTGGTGGATATTTCAGCCCAATACTGGAAGCGAATTGTATTAAATCTAGGAAACAAATAAAAGCAATCAAGTGATACAGTGCAGTAGACGGAATCGCTAGCAAAAGTAGAGACATTTTTTTATCTGCGTCTATCATAAGAAAATACTGATCAATAGCTGGCGAGATTGGAAAAATTAACATAAGAATATTTTGAATTAGAGCCGCAAACTCGGCAAACTTTCTTTTCCACCTCTGAAGTTATCTTTGCAGAAAGTTGAAATTTATTCCCATTCAATGTTATTCTAGCGCGTCAAGGCGTGCGGCGCGTCGGTGGCGGCACCGGAAATAAACAGAGAGCATGGTTTTGAAGAATGGATAAATCACGGATGGAATGGAATTGATACAAAAATGGTTGAAAGACGCACGTTGCGGACCGACGCCGCGGCGAAGTTTCGACGTCTGCCCGACGCACCGACGGCGACGTGGACAGAAGACGAAATTCGACGCTCTTTTGTTCCTTCAAACCGGCGCCCGCGTGTCGCGCTTCCGTCGTCGGCGTCGCGGAAATGATAACGGGCGAAATTTCGTGAAATGTGTTTTTTTTTTTTTGAAAAATAGTTCCACATGGTGTAGGTATCATGTAGCTTGGCAGATATTACCCGGCACGGCAAGTGTAGAAGATGGATGTGGGTGACTTATGGCAGAAACGGTTCTGTTTATTGCAAGGCGTTTCCCATAGCAGATACCCGATAACTCAATTGATAATAGTACATGCAATCTTCGCAGGAGTACTATGTCTCATCCCGGGTCGGTATTGTGCAGATTTTCGAAGATTTCTCAGTAAAAAAATAAAAAAATAACTCAGAAATTGTTTTGTAAGAGACAAAATTATCAGATGAGATTGCACGGATGTTTGTAGCTACTTTGTGGAGCTTGTTACAATACCAGTTTACAGGTAACGTTAGCAGGAAATACGGGAACAGGAATAAATTATTAATAATTGAGCCCATTTACAGCGTGACAAAGCTGAGATTCCTCAATCCTGGATTCCAAGAAATCGAATCTCAAGGCTGCTACGCAACGTTTCTCATTTTTATCGTCCGCCGTGCGCTAAAAATTAGATAACTTTTCTCCGTAATATTTAAAACGCAACTAAATTGAGAGCTTGTCACATTTTATTGGTTAATATTTTCATTTGATGACGTGGCGACATCTAATTTGGCGCTGGCTTACCTTGCTCGCAAGTTTATATCCCCGCAATTTACGCTCCGGTTAAATGGGTGAGTGGATTCGCATATTCAAGCGTTATACCGACGCCGACGCCGACGCCGACGCCACGAGAAGCAAACATTTCCCGACAATAAACATAGAGCGACAGTGTAATTTTCTACGCGGACAAATGTAAAACGGAGATCTCCAGAGATGGCAACTAGCGAAGCAACGCTAACGTGTACCTACTAGAAAGTATATTTGTACAAATAGTGAATGTAGTGTAATTACTGCAGAGATGTCAAAAGAGAACTTGGGGGTTTCGGTTGAATTTAGTCTCCGTTGAGCTGACCAAAATTCGCAATGCCATTCAGGATACAAACTTGCCGAACTAAGCTCCCATGATTTTGAATAGATAGGCTAAAGAAGAAAAAAACCGTTCCACTGACGTGGCTGGAATAATTTCCGTGGTGGCTTTGCAACGTAAACGGATTTCGGCTGCAAAAATAAAATGAAGAACGCTAAGCCGGTGTAAATTAATGCGGCGATTCAATCGCGCCGCCCAATGTTCGGATTGTACGTCGTTAGGTGAACATTTTAATTGATTTTGTTGATAATGAAAATAATTCGCGCGACGGTTTATGAAGAACTTGAGGAGTCTCGCGACTCTACAATTACGAAAAGCTTCTCGCAGTTAAAAAGGGTGCGGGCTTGATTAAGATATTTCAAGAGGCAATCAAAATTATGGAAATTTTATGAAGAAGATGCGACTGTCGACTGTCGCTATATTGAGGTAGGTGAAATTCATTCCGAATCTTGGGTTTAAAACTTGTTATTCACTCTAATATATTTTACAAATTCATTCCAGTTCTATGAAACAACATTTTAAAGAACAATTGTAACACCGTTTTGAATCCGCCGCACGATATGGAATCGAAGGTACGGTTTAAAATGAACCAACTAATCGCCCAAAGAGAACCGAGACGCCCAATCTATAGTCACTTCAGCCCACTTTACTGTCAATACCACCAAACGTCGAGAACAGAGACTCCGCGCATATATCAAGACCAAGAAAATTGAATTAAACTATTAAACAAAGTTTTCTATTAATTTGTTCCCCATCGCCGCTCTGCACTCGAGACGGGAGGGTAGAAAGCCACCACCACAATAGCCATGAAGTCAGTGTGGGAGGGATGGGGATAGGATGATGTATTTAATATTTTTCAAGATGTGGTCTCGTACAGCCGTCGGCTACGTGCACAAGATAATTGGGGTGCGTATAATGCATAAGACGGCCTCGTTAAATTGTTACCGCAATGTTACAGCTTCCACCGATGTACAGCACCTACATCTATAGACCCATTTCACATAGCCCACGTTCGATCCCCATCCCGCGGTGTATATATACATTAGCTACCTCTCCGCCCGTGGCCACCCCCTTATACATGAAAGATGAACTAGCGCGTCTTATGTGATAGAACATAAATAGAGGCTCGTCTTCGAGCTAACTTTGAAACTTACAACGTGTATACTGACTTAATTGATAATATTATATAATCATGTGACGCGCACCGAGGCGGGGTGGGTTTATAACCAGGTGAACATTGTTGTTTGATTAGCATGTTAAATTTGTTTGGGTACGACGATGAAGAAGCGAAGGTGCGGTCTCGTTGCGAAATTATGGTTTCAGCTTGGAGAAGACAGTCAGAAAGGCAGTCTGAAATGCGTAGACTTTGCCTATCTAAAAGAAAATGACCTTACGAGTGACCATTACATTATTAGAACCAATTTAGGATAATTCGCTATGAAGAAGAAACGTGATGTCAGTAAAATAAACTATTTGACATTTTTGAGGTTATGATTGGAAATCTGTCTTGTTCTCAAAATAATGATATTGTCTATCGCTTAAAGAGTTCAGTCGTAACATCTTTCCCCAGCTGTGTACTATGTTTCCAAGGCAATAACTGCTATAGCGTAGTCCTCCGGTTTCAGCTGTATTATCGAAATAGTTGCCAGCCGTGCGAACTGATCTTGACGGATCGTCAAGTCGTCTTGCAAGCGCCGATATTTATTTTCACCGAGCCTCGAAATTACAGTACCGCTACAATAATTCACCGGTAATGGCCGTTGCTAATCTTAATTGAGCTGTGTCAAGTTGATCAAATCGTGCGGAATCTTCTCGAGACCGCAGCATGTCGTAGAGCTGCAATGTAAGGCTTGTCAGCCAGAACAAATGCGCGTTCAGCGAAACGATAATCGCCCAGCTAACCGATTAATTAATCGTGCAATTCGCGGCGCAATTCGGAATTACCTGCAGGAATGCACGTCTTGAGTAACGTGACTCGGATACATCACGGTTGATCAATTATAAAAATGCAGATTACGAGATTATTGTAAAGATACCGAGCGAATCATCCCACTTACGGATGTGCAGTCGATGCTCCAAGGTATCTGTATTTTATGTTGCTTTACTGAATATTAAAGGCGAATCTTTTCGTACAACACGACCAAAGGAGTAACACAATTTGCTCTGGGGGCTGCGTTCAGGGGCAAAGAGCGTGCGCCATTTTGCATTTTTACATTGTCTACAAATCTTAATACAGTGAAACGCGCTTCGTATTTTGCTAATGACATGTTGTGTATTCAATAATCGTACCTGCTTTGAGAGGTTTGTTTTTGAAGAAAAAAACGATAATTGGAGAATTGGTTAACAACTCAATGCCCATTAGTATTAGCATGAAAAGTTTAGACAACGATATTTTTTATCAAGATCCGAAAAAAGCTTTAAGATTTCGTTTCATTTGTACTTTTTTTTCATCACTTTTCTGGCGTACTGCGTTATGTTCAGGAAATAGAAGAGCTGCCCTAGGTGAAATATTTGTACACATTGGGAGAAACTCGGGCGCCTTGCGAATACAGGGACAAAAGGAAAGATCACACGAAGGGAATCGTCTGAACGATATGGAAGAGCAACTAAAAAGCGTGCTTCAAAGAAAGCTGCAAAGGAATTGCAGACGGTATCGAGGAAAGTGCCAGGAGACGTGTCTGCTTCAGCCCATACCAAGTCAAAGGAACCATACGATATGTATGGCCGTACTTACAGCACAAAATGGATATTTGTTTTAAAAATGTTCATTGCCTATCTATACCATTTATTGTGAGCATCTACTCCCATCTTTTCGAAACAATAAATATGCATGATATTTGAAAAATGATGGTTTTCCGATGACGAATCTAATATCTGCACGAATAAAATGAAACTGGTGTTTGTAGCTCTAGCATCTAGGCCACAAGCGTCGTCGTATTTCTGAAAATTGCATACATATCTTAGCGTATACGTCTGGCAAAAATTAGTGGCTAAGTGAATGTATTTCACATTTGTAAAATGCATTTTTTTTGCACCGAGGCAAGTGATTAGTCATTAAACGACTCACAAAGTCTTCACATGGCTGGGCGACGCTTCCTGGTCCAACTTCGACGTGTGTTCCTGTTGATGGGTTGACACCAAAGAAAGGGAGAAACGAAGAAAGGAGAGACAGAGAGATCGGTAATGGGATCGGGCGTCGAAGTACGACGCAGAAGGGCGGAGTAGCATTGCTTCGCAGCGCAGGGTGAAATCGATATGAATGGATTGAATAAACGAGAAAACAGCAGGGCGAATGGAACCTCGTCATGGAAGAGGGAAAAGAAAGATGTACAGGGGTAGATCGGAGAAGGTGGTACCATAGGGGGTAGGTGTACATGTGCAAGGGTGAAAAGTATATGTGTTAAAGAAAATGAGAGGCAAGGTGGAATTGAATCGTTGTGCGATGCTGCAATTTGTGGTTGTAAAAATGTAGGAAATGTGTATTTCAGAGACAGGCTCGATTAGGTTACCAGTGGAATGTGCAGCAGTAATGTGTCAATAGGCTTTTAAAATTGCTAGCATCCCTTGCGCGTACAAGTGGGTGGGCACAGAACGAATGGAAATTGATAAATAAACATAGGGGGTCTTTAGAATGAGGGGTGTCTACCTCTTTTCAGTGTATACTTACTTCCGCACAATATCAGAAGAAGCTTGTGAAAAGCTTTTCCCGTAGAGATCTACACATTTTCTTTCGAACTTTGCAAAAGGCTTCAAATACTTTTAAAAAAGTGTGCAGCAGAACCTTTGTTAAAATATCATGAACTGATTCCGCTCAATGTCGCATATTAAGAAAATATTTCCAATCAATAAAATGTATCCAAGATCATTCCTGACGAATATCACTCTATGTGGGCCATAACAATTTTATGCCATACAATACAAAGCAAAGTGTCTCCTGGCATTTTCATTGCCAAAACAATAATCTTAGCTGCACTGTGCAGCCAACTAAGTAACATCAAACCCAAGAAAATATTTTTTACAAATCAGCAAACTGTCCAACGTGAGGATACAATATTTCTGTGCGCCGATTCCCAACATTTCTCCTAACCAAGCTGCGTGCGCAGGCGCTGTGAAAAGCATCTGGCATTAACGTCCGCTAGGTGATAACCTGGCTAATGCGTACACAACGCATCGGTATGTAAATCGCACGCACCACGAGACAAGGCAGCCAGCTAGTGCCAGTGATGGGTGTGTTTCAATCAAGCATGGTAGTAATAATCTAGCTGGCTACACGCGAGGGTGGCGAATATAAGGACGGGCCGGGGTGGTGCGTTGGTGGCGCTGCGATGATGAAATGCAAACAAAGATTAATCGGCATGCTCTAGCCGCGGCTCGAAACAAGTTCCCCTCGCTCACACTAGACAAAGTGTTGCATAATTATTCTCCGGCTATATAACGGCAAATCGTAAAACATTGTTTGCCGTGTTCGGTCGCGAGGCAAAACCCAAGCCCCGCCTCTCGTTCAGCCAGCGGTGAGCCTAAATGACTATTACTTTTCACACAGCCACTTTCCAGCGAGGATGGAAGCTACTTCCAACGACTTGCAACGTGACGGAAATCTCAAAAAGAAATTTTCGTGCCGTGGAAAGTGTTCACGATTCAAAATAAGCATTTTCACGAACTGGCACGTCGGAATTTTCATAATCGACACTCGGCGTACGGTGCCGGCTCCCTCACGCGTTCCCGAGAAGGGTGCTACGCTGAGGTGACGTATTGTCGCCTCCGTGCGAACCTCGAGGGTGCCAGCCGCGATGTCACCGTCGCCACTGGAAAATAATTATCAAGGCACCGAAGACAGTCGAAACCCGGCAAAACGTTCTAGCCGCTCGGAAAAAAATACATTGTCGTCGAAGATATCAGCAGAACACTCGTCTGGTCCTTCGGTCTTACGAGCCTTATGACATACGACGTGGTTCCCAGGGAATTAGCTAGCGATCCAAAATGTAACCATCCACTAAACTAGGGATTGAACTCAAGACTCTCGGTTCGGATGTATTACAGTAACCTTTCAGCGCGAAGCGGACGTAGCGACAGAAAAAAAGAAACTCTTTCGGCGAAAGAAAGATAGGGGTGGGGGGACCGGCGGGGGCGCGCGCGAAATCGAGAAAGAAACAGATCCCATTAAATTGGAATTCAGTTACAGGGAAGCGGATAGTTTCCTTTTAGAGGCGCGCGTCGATGGCGACGGGCTGGGTGGGCGGATGGGTTGCCAGCAACTTGTTTCTTCAAATTCGATACTTTCAGTTTAAAGTGCACTTGGCTGGACATGATCGAGTTTCTTCGCTGCAAAGACATCGATTTGGTTTCCGATAAAACATCTGTGTAGGAATGAAGATCCGGTAGGCACTTCATGTGGAATCAATTACAAGAAAGACGTCCGTTTACGTTAAAATCACACTCTACAGTTTCATAGAAATAGAATATGAGCAATCATTTCGCTTTATTTTTTAACAAAGCAGCAAACGTTAGTGTTCAGAATCACTGTTTAGTGACAAGGACATGACTGTGAGTACGTTTCACAAAAAGCCGGCAGCCTCCAATTTGCGAGTGCAGCCAAAAGGCACGATGACAAACCTGGGTGTAGGAGAGAGAGGAGAGATATGGCGGAGCGCGTACGCTGTCGACATTGTCGCGCGGGTCGGTGTCGACTGCTATTTGTGTGTGTTTCATCAGCGCCAGAGGAAGCTGTGACAGCTGCTGATGGCGTTTCCATTCATGAGCAGACATAAAAAAAAAGAGAGACCGAATGTATGCAAGGAAAGGCTGGAAAATGATTGAGTGTCAGATTGAAGACTGGTAGCTTGGAGGCGCGCGCGCGCGCGCGCAAATTTTGCATCAGGCTTTTGCTCGGCGGCTAGCCGGCATGCTGTGTTTAATCTAAATAAAATTATATCTTGATTTTCATTTTGATGGAAACAACTCTTGATAGCACACGCAAGTATAAGGAAATTTATGTTCGCAATCTGCGAAGGAATTTAAATTTCGGTGTTTCTTGATTGAAATCGGACAGTGTGAGATTGAATTTGTGCTTTACGCGTGTGATCTGATCTGGAATTCTCAACGAAGTATCGACGGAAATGAAGCAGCATGCGAGTTGAAGTCGAGACAATTGCATAGAGAGGCAAACATACATTGTTGCACGCTTTCGAAACTCTCATCGGATAAGATATCCAGTTCTCTTCTCCACTCAGTTATTATTCGTTTAAACAATTCACATTATTAGTTGCTCAAGAGCCAACGCTGTGTGGCTTTAGGGTAGGTCTGTGCGTAAACAGGGGCTGCATCAGGGGATGCTGCTGTCAGTCTATTAGTTAGCGATGAAACGACTGGCAGCGAGCTCAGGAAGCTGTCTGGAGCATAATGAACACGCACTTTTGTGCGTCAAGAGTGCGTAAGTTGCAGCGCGGTGCGTGGCATTGTCACACTGACACCCCGTCATCTCGGCTACAGCTGTGTTGTCGAGAAGTTTGTCGGTGGGGGTGGAGAGCACACAAGGGGGCAGCGGGGGCGCGGGGGTTCTTTCGAACTGAAACTTTGTAAATGAAGCCCGCAGGAAAAATGGGATCCTGGAAACAAATAACAACCGGCAAGAAAATGTATATAGATCTGAGACATGGAAATGCATTATTTCCAAGTGATTTAGATATTTTTAATGGTATTGAAAGTTTCTGAACGCACCATTAAGATGATAATAATTCGGTTGCCATATTTCTTTTATAAGAGAAAAGTTCGCGGGGGGCTTTCAAGTTCTTTGTGCTGGCATTAAAAGTTAAAGTCTCCTCAAAGTTCAAAATAGTGCAAGTCTCTTTGTGAAATAAGAACCTGGCAAAGTTCAATGATTCTGTCCCCGGAATCACCGGAAAATGAAATGGAATAAGCTAAGATACAAACAATGTAGGTGTATATCTGTGCTCATTGATACGAATCTGTCTTTCGATGTTAAAGTAATTAACTGATCATTAGTGCAATCTAAAAGCAATTTGTATTGCCTTGGATTTGAAAATTAGCACTCGCAATCGGAGCGGAAATTACAGAAAAGCAATTTATTCCTTTTCTTAGCGACGTGCGAGATCGGCAAGCGACGCGACGCGATAGAGTCATCAACAAAAGGCGTCGCTCGTCGGCGTCGGCGTCGTTCGGCCGACAAATTAATCTCGATCACGTTGTGTCCGGCTAAGTGACGGAAAGGCCCGGTTATCGGCGCCCAGAACAAACGGTGGACATGCATTCATTAACGGGTAATTATGTTTTGATAAATTATAGTGCGATGCAAATCAACTGCTCTGCACAAGTGATTCATCACGGTTGACCGTGGCCCACTGGTGTCTAGGTATTTTGATACATACTCGTGTACTCTCTATCGAGTGCTAAATACCACTTGAAGGTCCAGTTCTTCGTTTTTTTATAACACATATGCACAACAATTTTCAAATTTAAAATCTTATTTTCTTTGAATATTAAATACGCCAATTACCTCAGATGGTGCAGAAATATCGTTTAAATTGTGGTTTTTCTTCCAATTCCTTACCGACCTTTCCCCTTTTGGAAAGAGATGTTGTGAGAACAACAAGATTATCTCAATTAGCTATCAAGTCCAAAGGTTACAACCCCATGTCCCCCCAAGAATAGCTAGCGTCACTCGAGTCCCTCGGCTCCTGTCAGCTCGAAAAGATGACATTTTGCAGATAATGAAACGTTATTTTTTTCTACTTCCCTCAGCAGCCTTCAAAACGCCAGGCCGCTCAGTTCACCAAACAGAAAACTCCGAGGTGTCACCCGACGCCGCTTTTAACGCCAATAAAAATAACAATTCAATTATGCGAACCTCATCCGCTTTACGCAGATCTGTACATTTTAGGTATGTGCCCGTTGCGAGAAGAGGCTGGCACTGGCAGCAGCCAATTAGCTGGAACGAGAGCTGCTTGGCAAGACTCCGACTTAAGTCTTTGCTAAAGCGAGAAATTCAATGAATAACTTACTTAACTAAGCGATACCTGTTAGACAATTTAATGAAGGAAAGGAGGAAATAATTAGAGATTAGGCCCGCGCGCAGCTAGTTCACCGGAAAAACAAAAGATGTCTTTCACGACTCTCCGTGTAAGATGGAGATTGTAGGGACCTATGGAGAACTTTACATAATAGCATCGAGTTTTGTTGAATGAAACTTTTCTTAAATCGTTCTGTAAAGCTCGTGTTCGAACGACGCATTCATTGGCACTCGTTAGCTAATTGAAATTAAACTTGATTGAGTGCTGCACTGCCTAGGTATTAAATAGACCTACTAATAAGGGCGGTTCAATGAAGTTGCATCTCAATAGAGAGCAGTTGCTTCAACGTTATTAAGTCAGCACAATTCTGAGATTATCATTTTTTGTGTAATTTAGCGCACCCCGTTTAATGACTAACGAGCACTGGCATTAATAGTCACAGTCGAGGAAAAATTCCATTTCATCTTATCACGTATGGCTTAATTGAGTTGAATCAGAGAAGCCTTCAAGCCAAGAGTCAAAGGTGTTTCAACCGAAAGGGGTGCAACCAAAAAAAACATACTCAAATGTACCTAAATAATACCATATCATTTACCCAGTTCAATGCCCATTGGTATAACCAAAAATGCACAAATCTAAGCTAAAATCGACTGCCAAAGTGCTACCTGTACAAGATGGCCGCCAAAGAAACGTGACACCCTCCTAAATGCAGCTAGACGCCAACAGTTCGCTTACACCATGACGCATCATAGACTTCCCCGTCACGTGACTTCCAGTGATTTGCAGGTAATTCGTCCCTGGGCGTCCACGTCGCGACGCCTGGCGACGCCCGGCGACGCCTGCCAAACGAACGGGTCTGCACGGCTGCCCCCCCCCCTCCCCGCGCAAAGGGACGCTGAGTGCACCGTGAATAATTCAAAGGACAAGAGCGCTGCTGGCTACGTGGCCGACGGCACACGTGTTTCTCCGCGTGGTGGCTGACAGGGGCGTGGTGGATGCACACGTGTCGGAAGAGGGCAGGGGGCACTCTACAATTCTGCGTCTGTTGGGTCGGCTGACCACTACAAGTGTTGGGATTGTCGGACACGGGGATTGGACGGTGTGACAGTTGGAGCCGGTGCTAAGCGGGAAATTGTGCAGCGGGTCGAGGTGTGGACAGAGGACCGGTGAGGGAAGGCGTAGTGCCGATAATTATTTTTAAATGTGTGTTTCAAATAAACGATTTGATGGAGGTGCCGGATTTGCTCTGTGGTCTGCATTTAGGGGTTGATTATGAAGAAACAGTAATTGTGTCTGCAGAAAATGTGTAAATCCAATACGTTTTAGCTAAATAAGCTGAATCAGTTCTAATTCGTTTCATCATCAAATTCAACTGTCTCTTTTTTTGCTGGAAAATAATGCGTTCCGTAGAGGAGCCGGGTCTTGATTTGCGGGTTGCATCTAGGAGCTAAGATGTCAAGGAAGGCATTGTAAAATGATTTCGGAAAATTGTGGAAATAAGGTTTAAGACAATTTAGCTGGGGTGAAATATCTCTATCAGTCAATAAGGAACCGATGCTCAAAAGAAGATTCTCTTTTTATCTGCGGGCTGCGTTCAGGGGCACTCGCAAAAAAGCGACCTCAAAATGGAAACGAACGCCTCTAAATAAGTCATACAACACAAATAAGTGTGTGGTTGGAAACGAAATCTAGTCATACAGTAACGTACTTTTTCTCATTCAGTTTGTCACTTCCTATTAATTGCTTACAAATTATCCAGCCCTTAATTTGTAAATCCATATTTACTCCCTAATAAAGGTTCGAAAATTTTGATCAACTTTTATTTTTGGTCATTCCTTAGAACGGTAATCTTCCTCCAGAACCTTGATATTGACATCTTAAACATTTTGAAATAGCGATTAACATCAGTCATCGCTCATTCATTCGGGCTCTCGCAATCCCATTGGTCCGCAAATCAATAGAGAACAGTGCCTAATAAATGAGTGACAAACGGCACGCGTGACTGGCCGCTAATGAGCGCACGCTCGCAGCTTCCTGCCCACGCAGTGTGATAGAGATTACGAGAGAGTGCGCTAAATGCTGCGAGTTGTGAAACGAGGAAGACAGAGCGATGGCGGGACGTGTTTAAACTTGGATACCGTTGTTAACGTTAGATATAATGTAATACCTTGCAAATTGTTGCAACAATTATTCGGCATAGCGTTTTGGCCAAAATATCACGATGGGGATGTAGATTCGGGAGGTCCTGGATATTATCCTGTGGCGCTGAAAACGTGCGTAGTCCTTACTGGTGCTCATTAATCCTGGATCGTGTCTCCTGTGTTGGGCACACAATTATGTGCTACTACATCGTGGTGAATTTGCAGGCTTGTTGGTTTGTCGGTGAATTGTTATCAGGGTATAGATCTAAATTTGATTCGTAAATAAAATAAGATTGCACGACCATAGTGCTGGTCTCTAGTTACGTAAGTGAAATCTCTCGTGTCAAAGCCAAATTGAAAAATGATATGCGAAATGTGCTTGCCAAATTGAATTTCATGTCGTGGCTTCATTTAGAAGATCTTATCAATTATTTTAAAAATAGCAAAATCTTGCGTTTTTTTTTTGCTGTAAGTTTGCGGTGCTTTTCGCCAACGAGGCAGACCGCGAACATAAATTGACATAGAACCTTTTTATGGCTTGAGCTTTCACACTTTCCCCATAAGGTACGCCACTCGATAAAAAGTAAAAACTATTAAATGTCGCCATTAATCATGTTTGCAACTCGGTAGTACGCGCTTTAGTATTTGTCAATAATGTAATCACTTCTATTGTCTACACACGAGATCCAATAAATCATCTCCCCTGGCCCAAAATTACAGCCGCAATATCTTTGCTTCTTACCACCCCGATTTCTCGGCTTTAGCTCACAATTCAGCTTGCCTTCGAGGAAGATTATCGAAGAACAAGCACCAAAAGGACAGTCATCAAGAGAATAGATGGTCGAATAAAAAAGATAACACCAGATACGCTTAGAGCCCGAGGAGAGGGGAGAGTTTTATGTCGCTTCATCGAGGATAGCGTTACAGCTAGTGCGATGTAAAAAAAAAACACATCAGTCAACTCAATGACAGTTTTACTTGATAATGCACTACCCATCGTGATAGATGAACTCATAATCCTCTCGACGGGCTAATACCAGTACAATCCTCCATTCTTGTCGACAAAGACGTGAAATTTTAGGGCTTCTTTCGTTGTGGTGCCTTGGCTATTTTCTCTTTGAACTCCCTTGAGAGGCTCCATCACTGTGGTACTAATTTTTGGACTTTTGGACGAAACTACAGAATAACGCTTTTGGTATAAAACAGTTGCAGCCAGCTGTCTAGCACAATAGTTTCAACCATCTAGGTACCGCACTATTTATGTTGGTTTATTATGGCAAGTAGCTAGCTTCAAGGTCGGTTAAAACCAGGGCCATTATCTACAGGAGTTAGCTCTTCGAATTATTCATCGGCTGCAATGAGTAGCGAGCATTACAGATTCTTGTGCAATGAAATGTGTCGGATGCATTCTTGAAGCGAGGAAATTATTTTCACGTGTTTTATAATCCTCCTGGTTTTGGTTTTTGTTGCTAGCTACATCTCGGAGTGTAATGCAAATCATGTTTAATTAATGTTGTAGTTAACCTTTGAGCTAACTGAATACTCGTCGACAAGAGCTGCCAGATTTTTCTGTTCGAAAGGCCGCTTTTTCAAATAGTTGTTAACACAACTTGTGTTTAAATACCTTCACCACTGGTACATACTCCAGGAATGTCATTAGATAATCCACTTCATGACCCAACTAAGTATATTAATCAGTATTTGATCATTTGCAACGAGTGCCAATGATTTGTGATTCCGTATGTGAATGCTGATCTTCACATTCGGATTGAGTACTTAATTTATATCCGTCTGACTTACCAGTGTTGACCGGTGAACATTTATTTTCTTAGATTCTTCATCAAGCAGCACTATAGACCAAGAGTGTCTCACATTGTAGCAACCTATCCACTACTGAACAACAATTTAACCATCAAATAGTCTAGACCTTTGGTCGAGACTCACTTCCCGAACCCTGACCCTGACGAGGCTCTCGGCACACTGATTTTTATCAAGTACCTCCAACCGTTCAACCTAACCTAACCTAACCTACCCTAGCGAACCCGACCCAAGCTAGAACCTTCGAAACCTCTGTGACGTAATGACAATTCACCTGATATTCAGCGACTCGACCACAGGTCTGTAATGAAATAAATACCACTGTCTCCGTCACTCACTCTGTACCCTCGTTGCACTTTAATCACGTATTCGAGATGAGTAAATTAGTACATCATTATTCCTTAATTAGAGGGAAATTGCTTAATTAGTACATCATTTCGCGCTTGAGCGAGCAAGGTGGATATTGAACGTGCAGTCGCGGTCGGCATGCACGTATGCCTCCGCAGGTATAACGTGTAGTGAGAATGTTCGGCGTCCTTAAGATTACCTGTTAATAATGTATATGTAAATATTGTACAAAGTTCAATGTGAAATGTTCCCTACTCATCGAGTGTGCGAGGAAGTATGTTTGACTGTTTTTCGATGAGCATTGACGGGCGAACTCCCAGGTATTTCAGATTTCAAACTTCATTGAAACTTAGCAAATTAACTTGCCGAGTTGAACGCTTCGGGCTCTCGGTACCTATAGAAATACTTTTTGGGGAAATTCTATATCAGCCTTCCTAGTTTGTTATCGTGAGACAAAAGATTTGGCGTGTTCAATTTTCCATAGCTGAAAATGTTAATCCTTGCAAATGAATCCCTGCTCCTAATTGTTTTGCTTTGTAACATTATATTTTAAACTCTTACTTTTCGCATTCATTGTCGGGGCTTTGATAGAAAATATCTATGCCTTGTAATTAAACTTCTCTTTGTAATTCCGAGCCTGCCTAATCCAAGTGAGCATCGTGATCTCAGGCTATTTTCGTAATGACCGATGAATACTTGACCTCGCCCAACATAATAGTATTCATTTTTTCCATACTTTTACTGTAATTTGCAACCGTATTGTGTAATTGAATGGAATGTTGTGTGATTGCATATTGCCTAATTATGTGATTGTATACCTGTTAAAGAACAAAAGAATAAATAATGAAATGATGACAAGGGCATTAGGTTATAATTGATATTAATTTTAAGGTAATTAAATCCAGTCAAGTGAAGCACTTGCACGAATCGTCTATTAATGTACAGTAACGTTCGTCAGAAACTTTACATTTTAGTTATCGTTTTTCATTTAGATATGACGTATCGATTTCCTATCAATTAATCATGCTGTGTTACGAACGAATCCTGACTATTGGAAGATAAGCTACAATATTAAACTCCGCGCATTGAAAGCGTTTGAAATTTACATCAGGTTTCACATAAGATACAGTACTTTTTTTAAGATATTGGAACTTTCAACCAGGGATTAAGAACTTGGAATTATATTGTTTATTTTATAATGATAGGACATTCTGTTATGTTTAATGTCAAACATAGCAGAGATAAGAGTAAAAGGAAAATGTTGGTTAGTCCCATTTCCTGAGATGTAGCACCAATTCTGTCTGGTGTCGACCGTTCTGGTGAAACTGAGCCTTAACCTAATTTATGTAATCATTCAAATTAATTTGATAATATGCTTACTTCTGTAAAACTCGTGATGATTAGAGAGACGCTCCACCGTTGATAATTATTCGATGAGTACATTGTGTCACCATTAATATCGAATATTTTCACATCACAAGCTCGGGGTTGAGTTGCTTTTAGAAATGAATCGCTGGAATGTATTGCTTTACATTCTTCTTGCAAAACCATGGAATACTTGTCATTTTTCGACGCTGAAATTTTCGTAGTCATACTGGATTGACACCTAATAAGTCGATCCCTTCTGGAATTAAGTTTTCTCTGGATATCCAAATGCTTTTGCCGTCCATCTCGTTTTTTATTATTAGATTTCTGTCCCCTCAACCCCCTGCAGATAAAACTTGGAAGATGGGGCATTAATATAAATCTAAAGTCAGAGATTGAATTGAAAAGTGTATTAATTGAACTCGAATGCGGTCTTGACGAGTTTCAAAATTAGCATTTTCTTCGCCGTCGATGAGAATTTTTTCACTGATTTCACTCACAATTTTTCCAAGGAAAAACTTTTTGTCTCTCGCCATGTCTCATTGCAGACGTGTTTCTGCAGCTGATCACTTGGTGACAGAAAATACGTGCTAGGAATCCGCACCATCGAATTGTAATTTCCTTCAAACAAGTGATAACTTAATTAGGTTTTAATCAAACGCCCCCCCTATTCCTATTCATAAGAATACCTTTCGATTTTCCTTATTCTTGCAAATCGAAGACAATGACCTCCGTTCAATGCGACCAAATGAGCGGCGTGCATACAAATGCTTCGTAAATAAGAACGAGCTTTGCGTCGCCGCCGAATTAGCGGCACTAGTCGGGCGTTGGTCCCTTTACCGACCCGACTCCGACGCCATGCGTCGATATACGAACAGCGCGCAGTAAGGTTCAAAGTTTGCTTCCAGAAAATTTGCGTTTTGTTAAAAAAATCAGGAGTTTCTATATAAATATTTACCTCCATTAAAAAGGAGGGCGTTTCCATCTTGCGAGACTGCGGCATCCATAACTCCTAAAACTATATTAATTGGAGATAATTCAACAGATTCACTGCTTCTTTTACCTGAAAAATATTACGAGCAGCTACTAAAAATGCGTGCAACGTATTCGTATGCCCATTATGATTCTGTCCTTTTCTACGCACCTTTCACGTAAATCAGGGAAGTTGCATCCCTTTGCGTCAGAATGGACCCTCGACTGGCACATCCCTGGAAAAGTTTTGAGAAACGACACAGAGCCGAGTGGAATTTGAGCAGTACGATACTAGTCACCGTTGCCCGGAACCCAACGACCCACCTTTATTACGCCCCTAGAAGCCACCCTTAAACAAAGAGTAAATTTACATAGAGAAATATATAGACTAGTTGGCACCCCGCTAAGAAAGAAGTCGTGTACACATGAACATAGCCCGCCAAACGTAATGTACTATAACATCATGGTTTATGGTTTGTGAATATGATTACCGTTTAGATTCTGGCTGAAGAGAGCGCGCTCTAGGTGTGAAATTGTGAATCTACCCCTGACTGTTATTCCTGACAAATGAGAACGGATGGGTCTACAGGTTGCATTAATCCTCAACCCCCCCCCCCCCCCTATTCTTCCCCATCCGCTAACCCCTATCCAACCCCTTAATGGAAGTCCTTATTTTACAGATGCATTTCCATTTTGCGCTACCCTTCACACCCCTACACGTGTCGAGGAAAAGAAAAATTGAGCGCACGTTTTCCTCTTTTCTCCTAAAATTTCTTAGGGAATATTCATAACATAGGAGGGGAGTGACTATTACTTTCATACAGCTAAATGTGTGGAATGCTTCGGTACATAATATATAAAAGAACATACATAGTAACATGATGCATAATGAATTTGAGTTCAAAAGCTGTGTTTATGGAAAATACCTGCGATTGGTAAATAGGTTGTTTTTTTGTAACAAAGACTTCCGTTATAGCTGAGCTGAGGGTGGTTGGGTCATTGGGTTATGATAATATTCTTATGTTATGTTACTTGGTCAATTTCATTTCCTGTGTATGTACCATATGTAAATGACTGCATTGGCATTCTATGGTACAAATAAATTAAGTTAGAGTTACATCTCGTACTTGTTCTGAGTTCATGTTTAGTTTGCAGTTTTTGTACCCTGCGTCCCTAGGGAAGGCCCCTTGACACCTCGGCTAGAGACCACCGTTCTAATCAAGTTATTAGTTGTGGTCTGGTACCACTACGCAGCCACCCTACAAAACTCTTAACCCACCACTGACTATGTTACAGCCAGTGTTTTCGTTCAAAGAAAATTACAATTTCATTGTGGCACATTGCCTTCAAATACCTATATAACTTTCGCTATCCAGATTCAAGAGCTAGACTAAAACACAGCCAAATGAAATTAGGTTTTTTTTTTCTGTGATTTATTTTATTGGGAGCAGCGTTGCATCAAACAACGTTTGCACCTTTGAAACGTTGGAACATTGCTGAATCTCTGGGCCACTGCTTATTTGGATATAAACACACGCATATAAATTTTCCAGGTACAAATGGGAGGCACAAAAAAACTGCCGATTAGTAAAGATGATGCTTTTTCTCTGACAGCCTGTCGCGCTATAGTGCGTAGATTGTTGCGCCATACCCTGGGGTGGTGGTTGGTGGACTTTGGGGTGGTCGGGGGTGGTGAGAGGCTGCCTTATAATGGACAATACTTGTAAGAGAGCCGTCGAACGACATGAGGCGAGATCTGAAATCTTGGCTGTGAGAAGACCCGGAAAGTGTCATGCTATATATACCTATGTCACAAGACGTAAGGTCTAAAATGTCAACGTCTCTGGATGCTTCAATGAAGGAGGATCAACGACAGGTCATATCCTGATTCATGGCAACATTGGGGTTAGGGGATTCGACAAAGATCTGAAAAAAATCGATCGTAACAATAATAATAATAATTGGAAGCATTTTAAATTTAGGATGAAATCTTATTTAAATTGCAAACGCTTGCAATGCGCGGGGTATTTTATTATTTACAACACTACAACCGTCTCGAAAATTGATGCTCAAACGCGGACTAGAACCCCGATCTCTACCTATCGCGGCCGTTGCTCTGAGCTATTTGTACACTGGCTTTTTAAGACTTTTTGAGGCTTATTTGTTAAGTTGTTATTTTCATATTGAAATTTCCAATGCAACTGCTGTGACTGGATATAATAATAACTGGAGTAATAAGTGCCATTCCTTGCTTTATATGTAAGGTAGCATGGAATACATGAATATTGATAGCGGTTTATCTCAACATTCCCCTTTCTTTCACTCGTTCATGTAATTTAAATTTTGAAGAGTGAAACTTCAAAATCCTTAAGTCTCTCCATCTGAGCCCCCTGGCGCCATGTGGCCTATGAATGATCAATGGACTTCCAGCCTTGACCGGGCTTTTCTTAGAACTGGTAACGAACCGTTAGCAGTTAGCTGCCATCTAACTGGAAGTGACGCATGGACTCCACCAGTCGTGACTCAATGCCAGCACAGCTCAGTTGCATAACCCCGTCGGTATCGATTCTCACTTCTCGACTAAATCGACACGCACTTGCACCGCTCGCCGATGTCCACCACTAGCACGAGTTTGTTTTCATAATTGGTGGACTGTGAACGTGGCTGGGTAGAAAATGTTGAGAAATGAGGCAGTGGCCGGTTAAAAACATTTTACACTTTTTTTCAAGGTATCCACAGACTTCAAAAGTGGTTAGATAAAAATATCTTGGAAAATGCACGTTAAATAACGAACCCGTTTACTATCAACAACGAAGTGGCAACGCCTTTCATGTTAATCAAGTATTGCTGACGCAAGCTCCTTTTTGATTTTCTTTTCGTAGGGGTACCAATTCAATCACGTGCGTTGTCTAATCATTATGATTGGATGCATTTACTGTCTTTTATGTAAGGTAAACGGCCACCCCACCTTCTTAACAACTTACCTCAATTTCCCTCAAGACTGCCTGCTCAGACTACAAATTTGCCAACTAATTGATCTGCGGAGTCATCACTGTTTTGGTGAAATAAAAATGGAATGTCAGAAATTGATGACTTACTAGAATTAAAACTTGCATCATACCGGGAAATTAGATCAAATCTACTTTAACCTATGCTTTCCAGAAGTGCTCCAGTTCGCCAGAAATAAATGTGCGTGGGTCTGGCTGTGGCAAAAGAAATTTGATTATTGTAAATGAACTCGGGGTTTCATAAGAGTTATCAGTGATAGCGCCATCTGCCGTCCTGTCACTGATAAGCAGGATTTGTCCAGTGATTTTGTTTTTGGTCTGACATAGAAGTTGTTGGTTTGTAGCATCTATATTCCATTTCTTCTTGAGAACGTTCGCGGCGTGGGCCGCGAGCTAGTATTAGATTACAGTCCATTCTTTCAGCTGAACATTCGTGCCTACCTACGGTATAGGTGTTCTCATTTCAGACAGGAATAATAGTGGCACAGCTAACCAGTACCATCACAGATAGAGATACTTCAGTATACAGTCTCTGTGATGCTCTTGTGTGCTAAGAGCCTATGATGTTTCTCAGTGTGAAGAGGTAGGGAAGACTTAGGTCGCACCAAAGAGGAACGTATTCCTGGCACCCCTGCGTTGAGCAAATTGACATCGTTTAGCACAGCCATGCTGTGGTCAAGTTCACTTAACTGAATTCGTTACCACAATTAGGCAAATAAATTCAACAAAATAACGGCTCGGCGTCAATGGCCAGGCATGTAAATAAGTCACTCACAAGTCACATGCAGAAGGCTACATCAGAACTTTCTAGGACATACAAGAAATTGTTTCTATGGTTTTTCATTAAATTTATTTTTCATCAGCCATATCATGAGATTACAACACATGATTTAAATGTGAACGTTCCCATTCTACTAAACATTTCTAGCCACCTATGTAGGGAAATAATTTTAAAATTATTGTTTATTTGGGTTAGAGTGATACAGTAAATCTAGCCATTTTTTCATAACTCAATGTACCTAAATTTCCATACCAACAAATTATCCAAGTGAACTGTGGAGGACTGATCACATGTGTCCTTTTCTCATTCTGAACCCAAAATTTGTGTAGTGCCATGTTACCCTTCTCCAGCATCCCACAAGATGAAAAATGTTGTCACTTGCAGCTTTGTACACGCAACTAATTCATTGTCGGAAACACTTGCTTGTCAAAAGAAACATCGGTGCACTTGCTGTAGCACAATCACATTGCAATTTCATCTATCATTGTAATTCAAGGGATGCCTGTGAAGTGAAGTGGAGTCTGCTAAATTATCAACTCAAGCTGACTTAACTTTCTAGAACTAATTCTACGAGTCAGTAATATCGGCAAAAGAGTGCAAATGCACCGTATGTATATTAAAATTTTATAGTTATATGGATGGAATCTTGATGTGCAGCTTTCTCATTCGATTTCCAAATGCAAGTTGGCCTCTAGTTTTGCCAATTCACACCAGCCCCATTTGTATGCATAGGAAAATAACTTTGTCAAATGTCAGTCCACCCTAACAGTAATTGTAACTGACAACATTCTTCTACTTCTACCTTCACGAAAAATAAAATAACAGCAACTAGCTAACTAAAATAATATCCTTAATTAAAAATAATATAATGAGCAATTTGTGTAGGTGACGTCTACACGCCTGAGATTTATCGAAACTCTAATGTTGGCAAATTAAACCCTTTCCATTTAAACTAACATCTTCTTTAGTCTCCAGAATGAACCATTTCAAACTTTACTTTCCTCTTGCAATGGCAAAATCCATTTTTGCAGAAAAGCGTGCCACTTGAATTGAAATGTGTCAAACTTGGTGTAGATTCAAAAGTTTTCTTGCTCTACTTTATATTTTGCATTGCCCACAAAACTCTGACAACAGGATCAATAAAGAAACAAGAAAAATTCACTAATTGATTGTTGCAGTGACTTGGTACAGCTTCACAGCGAGAGCATTATCTCACGTATCACGGTGATCAAAAGCAAGCCGAATGTCACTACAGAGGGACTAGTTTCATGCCACAACTGCACCCAAATACCGTGATTAATTATTTGCAAATGATTCAAAAACAATTTAAGCTATCAAAATATAGACCTTACCTTATAGCACTTTGTAAAGTATCTCATTTCAATTAAATATATTGTTTCAGAATGCATTTAAATTTTTTTCCCAATCGAGCCTCTTTGCACAAAAAAAGACGGTGGCCTTACAGATTAACGACCAGTCAACAATTGAAAATGTTAAGAGCACTTGAAATCTATCCATAATCACATTTTAAATCTTAGCATTGTTTGCAACTCTAGGTCTTTGCAATCTTACCACTAAGCCTGGCAAATTTGCAGGAAAAAAATACTACTGCTGCTAGAAGTAAAATAAGCAGTGAAGTTAATTTTAATTATTGTTTCAGAAATATGTTTACTTAAATACTAACAAAGATGGGCTGGAATTTAATTTTTAATTTGGGACTGATTTCTACCTTCCGCATGGTGTTACGACTGCATGAAACTTAGAAAAAAACCACCCAACCAATGAAGTTCTTTTCTTGCAATTCTTCCAGCAAGAGAAAACTCATTTTTATAATACTTTTGAAAACAAAGAAAGGTAAATTATGGATTGCCATCAAAGAAGTAGTAGGTACTTTTTCAGATCTGCAGAATATTCTGAACTAAATCAGAACATTGAAACACCTACAGAGCTTACAACGTGTGGTAGTTCCGTTCAGTGCGCGCCTTGTAGAACTTAAATGCCACGAATGCGATCGCCATTATCCCGATTGATAGAACAATTCCCCCTAAAATTATCGTAGAAAGAATGCGTTAGTTACATAATATTCAAAACGAAATAATAATATTATATGGTAGTTATTAAAAAAACCTTCAGTTGAGCTATTGCTGCGCTAAAAATATATATTGATTGTTTTTAAGTGTTAAAAGACTTTATTCCTAGCCTCAGCTTTTGATAAATGTTTGCTTACCAATGAAACTTGGCCCATCAAAGCGCCTGTCTTTCGATGGGGCAGGGGTCGGCGTAGGTGTTGTCGAGGATGGAGTAACTGAAGTGGTCGCCGGGCTTGGATTAGTGGTTGTGTTCAACGTCGTTGTCGTAATGATAGTCGATGTTGTGGGAATTGTAGTTGTGGTGGCCGGAGTAGTGGGAGTCGTAGTCGTAGTTGGTACAGTAACTGTAGTGCTAGGAGTGGTGGTGGCATTGGTTGTAGTTGGTGCAACTGTGGTCTCCGGGGGTGTAACCGGTGATTTTGTAACAGGAGCTACAGTAACGGAGCCGTTAGCAGCCACGGGATCGCTGACAATACTTGGCATAGTACTGGCATTCAGAGGCTTTGAATTAACTGTGGATGTTGTGCCACTTGCTGCCTCTACAGCCGATTTTCCTAAAAGTAATCAAATTTGAAGTTATAAAATATTGTTTCACTATAAATCTAATCAGAGTTTATGAAGTGCACAAAAATTATAGTGCGGAAATCCAAAATTAAATCTTGGCTTCTAGCTTTCACAAATAAGGTTATATAGGCTCACAAGCGTTTACCATTTTCTCCACTGGGAAAGCAGCAAGCTCCAGAAATAATGCAAATCCCGACAAGAATTGCGAAATTCTTTTCCATTGTAATATAGGGCTGCTTATATTTCAAATAACCAATGGCTTAAATATGAATTTTATCGAGCAGTACACAAGGCTACGAGCCGGAAATGACAAGTAATGTGCAACAGCAAATAAATGACAGCTAACTGTCAGAACAATTGCCCCCCACCTCTTTAAACAGGGCTACCAACTTCAGCATAAAAATAATCAAAATGGTGTCTACCCTCTATTGATTAAAATTTGTTTAAACGAGGGGATTTGTAGTGTTAAAAGTGTGTTTTGAAATTAAACGTACTACACGATGAGTATCACAATATCAGCAGTCAGACCCAAGACAAGTATTTTGGATAAATCGCTTAGCAAGGGAAGAGGCGAGATTAGCCTAAGTTGCTTTGCTCTATTATTCTCTGAACTGGTTCAATACTGTCAGAACAGGGTAAACACGATTCCAGAATTGCAGAATAAGTAAGTATTTATCTGTAACAGACTGAGGAATGACTAACTATGTTTTTCTAGCTCACCTTCCAAAATTACTCTTTATTAGACCTGTTGATTATTTACTCTTGTTGCTCTTACTAGACATGTCCTTCCTTCTCTAGGGCTTGCAATAAAATATGATTTCAATTTGTTTCTCATGTTTTGTGTTTGATTTCATTACTAATCATTCCGGGGTCAGGCTTGCAGAAATGGGTCAAGAAGTCGGAGTGAAGGTTATAGATCTGTACTTTGTACGGGAGAGAAACTACAAACGAGAGACAAAACTGCTAAATATTTTATTATTTGTTAAATCTACTTTATGGAAGGTATGTTGGTTTGCTTAAAGAATGTATGTTTAAAAGAAATCATTTGTACTTTGTCATAAGTTTTCCTTTCATTTGAATTAAGCTTTCTTTATTTGCTTGTGTTTCCTTAGTCACTTTTTGGAAAAGAAGCCGACAAGTTGGAACATGCTAATGACGACGAAAGGACTTATTACATAATCGAAAAAGACCCGCTTGTTAACAAGTTCATCTCCGTTCCAAAAGACAAGGGCAGTCTTAACTGTTCAGTTTTCACAGCTGGAATCATTGAAGCTGTCCTTAATGGGTGTGGATTTGTGAGTAAATAATTACGTTAATCCCGTCTTCCCAGGATTACAAAGATTCTTTGTATATTTTTCCCTCATCGACTTAAATCTGAATCCAACTTTGCCTATAAGATATGCCTGCTAGTATGCTGTACATAGTAAACATGTTAACTGTGCTTTTTTATTTCTTATCTAGCCTGCAAAAGTTACTGCTCACTGGCACAAGGGAACTACCTACATGGTCAAGTTTGAGGAGTCGGTGATTGCAAGAGACAAGCAACTAGAAGACCGTTAATAAGGATTTCATTATTCCTGTGACATGAAATAAAAATAAAATATAGCATATAACTGAGAAAACAAATTGTTTTTATTTTTATCTCAGATATTTACAACAACCTGCATGTACTCACTTACTAGACAGTACACAGCTTATCTATATTAAGCTATATACAAATATCAGAATATTATTGCTATTTAAATAAACTTGAACTTCCTATCTGCATAAGAAACCTGTCCAGTGCGATACTTTTCTTCCTGGACATCCTGCAACAATAGAAATATTTAAATGTACACAGGGCCAATGCAAAATGCACATACTATAGTTTTCCTACTCTAAATGCATTGTTCTTATACTTTTAGTGGCAGAGAACCATGATTTAATGAGAACAGCCAAAGTCCCTGTTGTAATAAGGAGTTATTTCAATTTTCAAAAGTAGGTTGGACTAAGATTAGATAGGAGAAATGGTAAGGCTAGAAGAGACGAGGTTTGTTAGTATATGGAAGGGTTTCACTCTAAAAAAATTTAAATGCTTCTTCAGGCAATCTATTTAAGGATGCATCCTTAATCCTGCTCTTTAAAAACTGTCTACTGCACTTAAACCATAGAATAAAAGTAGGTTAAGGAGAGGATAGGTAGGATGGTAAGGATGTTTAAGCATAGAATAAGGAACCTTATTCTATGCCTAAACATACTGCTTATGAAGGAAGTGAGTGTCTAGCTCTGTTGTTTTCTTTGAATAGTTACCCTAGAACTTTTCATCCACCAGGAGTAGAGGACGATTGGTGCAACTACGCAGAGAAGGCCAGTGACAGCACTGCGAGATGTTGGCTTGAAGCTCTCGTAGCCAGAAACTCTCATCGACATGAATCTCTGGATTCCTTTGTCAAACTGAAAACGGAACATTGATTTTAGGACATTTATGCACGTACATCAGGGACTTGTGGATACATTGCTGAGCAATAATGGCACAGAAATCAAATCATTTATTTCGATCTTTTAGTCAAGAAAAAAACGTGGTATTTTCTTACACCAAAGTGATGCTTTTTTATATTTTTAGCACCACATATGATGAGTAAGTGGAGACTAAACAGTTTCAATACATATAATTGTTATTTAAAACATGATTTAGGTAAGAAATATACTGGAACGATTGAATAAATTGTGTTTAGGCTCAGTGATAACGTCATGTAGGTCGCAACCTCTTGCAGCCAGACGCATGTGAGTTGAACCGGAAATAAGAGGTAATGTGTAAATATAAACTTTGAACTAGTTGCTGTTCCGATAACCAAAACACTCCAAATACATGTGTGCCAAGGTTTAATGTCACTGGCAATTTTATTAAGAGCTGCTCTGGACCAAGTGAAAAGTGACCACTCAATTTTTGGATCCCTAATTTTAGGTGTAGGTGAAGTAGGTAGGTGGATGTTTAGGTAATTTTAGGAGGTAGGTTTAAGGTGCTCAAAGGAGCGAGGTTAAATTTTTTGTAATTCTTAGAAGACTTTGAACTTGGAGGGTGTTAGATGGTCTAAATAAAGCGCAGGATCGAACAGTTACAGCTGAGATCTTCTAAAACAAAATCAAGTTGTCTTCGGCATAGAGTTGGGGACCATTAGTATTGTGCTACTTTACTAAGGTATGTTGAATAGTTCTTGGAAAAAAAGTATCTATGCGTCACTAGTAAAAATAACGACTATTCACCTGCTGTTTTATTAAAGCTCACTGGACTTTTCACAAATAAAAGTAGGTGCAAATAAAAATAGTGATGATTGTTTCACTTAACCCAATCCTATTTAACCTGTCTCACAAGTACACGTCTTCATACTTACCACTGTACCACCCTCTCCTGATCCATGCCTGTGAGGATCAGTTATTTGTTTGATATATTCTGCTCGCAGAACAGCCCTCCTTCTGGCATTATCTTCAATATTTCTCCTAGCAGCTCGAGAAATATCGTACTGCTGACCGTCAGCCATGTTTAGATCTACAAGGCCGAATCCTCTTCATTCTGCGAACAAGTGCATGCAACCAACGAGATGTAACAAAAATATAACAAATAAGCAAATAAATTGTATCACTCAAGAAGACTTGCACACTTAAAAAATAAAGAGAATATTCTTAAAATACGCATCTTTAGACATTTTTATCACTTTTAAATAGATTGCCTACCAAAATCTAAGAAAAATGTACAAAACTTAGTTCCGTTAGGTTGGCCTATTTGGATTTTGACATTTCGGCAAAAGTCAATGTGCCATTGGCCAGTATTTTATGCGATAGCCAATGATAGACGACGTCAATCTCTTTAAGTTTCAATGCAAAACTGACATCTCATCAGTAGTCTGATTGCTTTGGAACTGGTATTACGTGTTACTATCCACGTAAGTAAACTTAACGCAATCGTTTGAGAAAATAGATTTAATGCAAGCAGTTAAGACATGGGGTGGTACATATTTTATACGTGAAACCCTATATTTATTTTTGCTAATAAACTAGTTGGCAATTACATTCAGGTCCAGCTTCCGAAACGTAATTTCTTTGTTGATCAGTTTTGTGGTGGAATGGCCTTGCCTGCTGCGTAAATAGAAAAATATCGTTTGCTGTATCTGGATGAATATGCGCCGTGTTTGTTTGTTTTGTTCATTTGCTTGTAAAGTTGACTCATACCAGCTAAGTCACAGGCACAAATAGTCATGTGATGTTATGATCCTTCCTGGTGATGTCATTCATATATGCTACGTTCTTTGTTTGACGAAATGGTTTTATACTTTCAAGAGCCATAAATTATTACCAGACGTTGTCACAACCTAGAAGTAGTAACTACGTTATCAGTCGCTGATAGAGAAAATTGTTCAAAGAATAGTTGTAAGAAATTTCGCCATTTCTATATTGTGATTTTCTTCTGTGTTTAGAAAATTCGTGATGAATATGAAGCTTTTACTGGCATTTGCAACACTTGTTGCTGCCAGCCAGGCAATTTCGTTTTTCGACCTCGTAATGGAAGAATGGAAGACATTCAAGGTAAATTATATTTTTTTGGTGTAAGGTTACTGGTCTGCCTTCATTTCAAGTTCAATTGAGGAACATGTTTTAAATGTGCAAATAGGTATAAACAACCCACTGAGCATATAAAAGTTGGTTATTGCATCATTTTTGTTTTTTCTCTTTTTAGATTGAACATGATAAATCGTACACAACTGATACGGAAGAGAAGTTCCGAATGAAGATTTTCATGGAAAATAAGAATAAAATCGCCAAGCACAATGCTCGCTTCGAGAAAGGACTCGTTTCGTTCAAATTGGGCATCAATAAATATGGTGATATGGTAAAAACATCTGGATGAAAATTATTAGTTTTAGGCACCTTCCTATATTCAATTAGCAGAGAAACTTCTCCAGGACATATTCTTGGAAGATTTTAAAATCAAGTTCGGCTTCTACAAGAGTGGTGTCAATTTTTCATGGCATCTAAAAGTGATCCCAAGAAATTGAATTAAAAATTTAATAAAGGCAAAAATAAAAGCCATATAATTTAAAAACCTTGTTAAAATTTGTTATAATTTTATTTAATTACAGCTCCACCACGAGTTTGCCAACACAGTGAATGGCTTCAACCGTACCACTGGCAAGAACCTCCTTGGGGCCAACGAGCGAATCCCCCTGGTCGGTGCCTCCTTCATTGCCCCTGCCAATGTCGAGTTGCCTAAGTCGGTTGATTGGCGAGAGCTTGGAGCCGTCACCCCAGTCAAAGACCAAGGCCACTGCGGCTCATGCTGGTCATTCAGTGCCACCGGGGCACTCGAGGGACAGCACTTTCGAAAGACAGGGGTTCTCAGTTCGTTAAGCGAACAGAACTTGATCGACTGCTCAGCGAAATACGGCAACCAGGGATGCAATGGCGGACTTATGGACCAAGCTTTCCAATATATCAAGGATAACAAGGGAATCGACACTGAAAAAACATACCCCTACGAGGCTGAGGTGAGGAACATTTTGTGTCTGCTTCAAAAATAGTGCAGAGAACATTGACCATTTAGCCATCTTGACAAACGCTTAGATTAGATTAGATTAGAACGCATAGATTTATTTTGTTTCGCACCCAGGATGACAAGTGCCGATACAACCCCAAGAACTCGGGAGCCACCGATGCTGGTTTTGTAGACATCCCTGTTGGAGACGAGGATAAGCTCAAGGCAGCCATCGCAACAATCGGGCCAGTGTCCGTCGCCATCGATGCTAGTCACGAGTCATTCCAGTTCTACTCCGAAGGTACCTTACCCTTAGAAGTGAATTCACCATGTATTCAATGCTTGTGTATGATGACCAATAACCCTAACCATGAAATTGTCAGAAAAATGTCTAAAACCTTTTAGTCTATGGAGTATCGAGTTCCTGACTCGATAAATGATTCACAATCACCAATTATTCATTATCATTATCAAAGCCGACATTAATCATTTGCTACCCAGCAACTTCCTGCCATCTTGTGGTCATGGGTCACTCTAATTAGATTACTCGAGTCATTCGTGGACTCTGAAACTTATAGATACAAACAACGGGGAAAAAAATCAATCCCCCAAAATCCCAACTATCTGCAAATCAATCATTGAATCTTAGCTATTGAATGCAAGCCATCACATTTTTTTCTTTTACTTATCAAACCCATTACTTCATGCACTGAATGAGAAACGTTTTTACACAAGATATTTTTTTTCTTGAAAAGTGGTTGAAAAATTCAACAAATTATCATTCATGATCATATGTTGTCAACATTAACACATTTTTTGTAGGTTAATTAAAGAGGAGAGTTTTTTCCAGTGGCGTTTTTTGAAAATGCAGGTGTAGATAATCAAGATAAAATTGCTGTCAACCAAGTGGTACATATTATTATATATTCAAGTATGGAATTGAACCTTTCAGATTAGCTATCCTGGAACTCTGTTGCTGTCATACAACCCTAGATAATGTATATAATGTGACGGTAATACGCACGCGGGGGGTGCGTATTAGGGGGCGTAACCCCCTATAACTTTTGAACTCTTCGAGTAAAAAAAAGAAGTATTTACTCACACTAACATTCTAAACAAGTGTGCCAAATTTCGTGAAATTCCAAGTCGGTCATGGTCAAAGGTCATTACAAGTGCTATTTCACATGGAATGACCCAATATGCTAACAAGTAATAAGTAGGCATTTAGGCACTGATCAGTCATACCATACTGATAAATTAGTACGTATTTAGGCAGCAGCTAAATCTAGTCGACGCTATATTGACGCATATTGAACAACCTCACATATGAAGCGCACTTTTGCAAGCTCGGTGGTCACATGCACTGATGTTTGACTTTGATAACAGGAGTCTACTACGAGCCCGAGTGCGACAGCGCCCAGCTGGACCATGGTGTCCTGGCGGTGGGCTACGGAACCGATGAGACCGGCTCAGACTACTGGCTCGTGAAGAACTCTTGGGGAACGTCTTGGGGAGGCAAGGGCTTCATCAAGATGGCCCGAAACCAGAAGAACAACTGTGGCATCGCTTCATCTGCGAGCTATCCTCTTGTCTGATTTCTAGTTTATGTGTCAACTGTGATCGACTGATTGTGGATATTTAAGTGCGTTCAGCGTGGTGAGAAAACATTTATTGTTTGTATTTTTCACAATGACAATACTAGTAGGTTTAATATTATCAATTAAGAAGCGAGTCTATTAGAATAGGACTTTTACATTTACACAAAACACGTTCAGGCAAATTGGATCTGGATTACTGAAACATTACATCAAGATATTATAGGACTAAATTAAGTTTGCTAAGTCTAGTATTCTAGACAGTTCTAAAAATATGTTCACACAAACAGCCAATTAAAGTGGGGTGAGCTTGTTTGGAGAGCCTAAAGACGCTAGGGACAGTATGTAGTAGCCAATAAAAATTCCACAGGTTTGCAATCTGGTGAATTTATGTGGTACAATGCTGTGTCAAGTAAAGTTCGTTTGTTGTGCATACTCAACACGACTCATGTTAGAGCCAATTTTTGCCATTGACAACTGACGCTCAGACAAAATAAATATACATATAAGCAAAACTGAATAAATAAACTTGGTTCTTTACGTTTTAAAGAAATTCTTCTTTCTTGTACAGCTTCCTTACAGGATTATTTCATATCCTTACCTAACCATGGGGTTTTCCATTTTTGATCAATTTTAAAAGATACACACAATCTGCATGGCGTAATATTGATGTATACATAAGCTGCCATAATACCCAGCAAATAAAAGTACATTTCGCACAAAACGTATAAGTACAAACCGAAGAGTGCCACCTTCCTCGTTTAGTCCTTTTTCTTGGGCTTTTTCGGGTTGCGGCTCCTGGACTTTGCTTTGCACAGTGGACAGATCGGTGCATTGCGGTGGATCTGCTGGTGACACGATAGACAGGACTTCATGGGTGGCGGTTGCTGACGGAATGTTGGTGTCGGGCCAGGGGGTTGTTGCATCGGCCGTTGCTCTGGCTTGTTGGCCTGCACCAGGTGCTGCAACGACGGCTGAGTCGGCGCCAGGAACGCCGACGCCGCACCTTGATGCGCCATTGCCATCGACATACCCTGGTCTTCGCGCAACTCTGGCCGCCAGTCGGACTTGAAGTGCTTGTCGAAGTAGCTGGAAGCAAAAAGCCTTGGACGGGTTATCATAAGAATCACTGATGAGACCTACTTTTATACTATTTTAGTATCTACAATAAAATGCCAATATAAGTATGCATTTTGGTTCAGAAATAAATTAAGCTGTTAAAGGAATTAATCCAGAAGCAAATTCAAATAATCATGGGAAGATTTAACAAAATCAGTTGAACAATTCAAAATGTTCTGAATTTTTTCTCAAACTGTAAATTGCTCTTAAAATATTGCATAATTTCTTGTATTTTTTCTTCATGACAGATTACTCTTTACAAGCTTGCAGCACTTTAAATCTGGCCAAGAACCAATAGCAATTCAAGTACCTAACCCAAAATAAGTAGGTAGTTTCTGCACTAACAAAAGAGAAAACCTACTAAGAATTCCAACAGTAATCTTAGTAAATGTTTATCAATCTACAGTTGGCTTTTGATCGGGAATTATAGTACAAATTTCGTCTACCTATTGTCGCAGGTAATTTCTGACAATTACAAAGATTTTTTTAAATGTTAAGTGACTACGAGCATGAGTAAATTCTTACTCTGGGGTGATCAAATCTCCCTCCTGTTCGTGGAGTTCGGGCAGTCTTTCAAGGCCCAAGTACTCTCGCCGCATTCGGTCGATGTCCATCTTGAGAGGCCGATACTCCTCGTGCACCCGTTTTGCAGTGTCCAGGGCTCGGTTTCGAGATTCTTCAGCCTGCTTAATGACGTTCTCCATCTAGAATAAATTATCAGTCATAACTGTAGATAGAGTACACATCTAGGTGATGGTTACGGCGTATGTTTTCAGAGCCATAATTTTATGCTGGGATGTGCTTATTGGTTTTGCTCTGTTTGGAGGAGGTTGGCAGCCCCAATAAAGGCCTGCACTATCGAGGTTTTTATGAGGCATCGCTCGTCGACATGTCAAGAGTCCAGGTGATGATCATTCTTGTTTTGAACTTTTAGACATAAATACCAAGCTTACTTTGGAATTGTTATTTATACAAATGATATGCCGTAGCGAATTTGTAAATACACTAAAATCGTCTCAAATCATCTATTAGCATTTTGAATATCTAACTCACTTTGCCCATCATTTTGCACTAACTTATCTTCGGTTAGAACAAATTTGAAGCCATATAGACCAAGATTGAGTTCAAAATCTGTCATTCTGTGATTTCTGGGATTCAAAATCTGTATTCTCAAGTAAAAAAATTTCATAAGCAGAGCATAAACGGTGCATATGCAAGTGAACATTAACTTAACCACTGGTTGATACTTCACAGAATTTCATCTAAATTTTGAAAATCTAAGTAAAAGTTATAATAGGAAGCTAGCTGTCTGCTGTTGTACACTAGTTCATCTTACAACAGTACAGCTTTGAAATATTCGCACATTATAAAGCAACTCGTTAGACCTACCGCATTTATATCTGCATGTATCTGCCGCAACTCTTCGACATGGGCCATCTTTTCTTGCAACAATAGATCCATTTCCTGCTTATAGTCTGACAAACACTTTTCTTCTTGCTCTGTGGCTTCAACTTCATGGAGGATTCTTAGCTTCATTTTCTCCAATTGCAATGTCTTTCCCCTAAAAGGATTTTAAGACAATAATTAACCTATCATTTCAAACAAACAGGTAACAACAATTGCTGCATCAGACAATGGGGAAACCGCTGGGAGATGCTGCAAAGTACGATATTGTACCATACAATTAGATTCAAGGGGGTATTTGTTACCTACCTGATTTCTTTCAATGCCTCAAGCTTGTGGAATATTGACATTTCGTCGATGCTCATGTCTTCGAGGTTTTGAGGCGATAGTTCTATCGGAATCAAAGTATAAACACTCTAATCTATTCTAATCTGACAGCGGCAAGCGAGATGAATCTTTCTCCCGAAATCCCTTGCCCTTCCCTACAGCGTACAGTGGTACCAACCACCGGTGTTATATCGGTCAAGTAGCAGCCTACTTGTACCTACACGAGTAACTGGCACCTCCACCATACCTGCTTATTTACTCGGTCTCACAGCTTCGGTGTTCGGATTTCTCATTTGTGGTTTCCGTGTCTCTTGTCAGTTGTCAGTCATCATTGAAGGTGTGTGGACGATTGATTGAAGTTTGAACTGATTCGTGAGTGATCTTCCGTTACTGCTGATTAATTTCAAAAATACTTTCGCAATCGAAATACGCGTAGAGGTACTTATTTGTTTTTTAGTTCTCAGGTGTTTCAGATTAAATAAACGACTTCACAATGACATAATAATACCAAGTCTTATTCTAGCCCAAAGTGAACATCAACCCGATCATTCTTATGACCTTTCCGTTTCCATTTTTTAAAGCTAGGAAAAAAAACGTACTATCGAAAAGTCGATTAAATAAAATCAATCAAACAATATGTTTAATTTCTTTGTTCTAGTAGAAGAAAATCCGGTCGAGAAAATAATTGTGCGCGTACAAAAACCATGAAGTCATTTCTGAAACCACCGAATTACCACCCTGCGGGAGAGAGTGAAGATGAAGAGTTTGATGAATACGGTGTTGAAGACCAGCAAAAACCCCGCGAGTATCACCGCGAATCTCCAATCGATTACGAATCCCAGTTTCACAAGGAGATATCAGCGGGCAACGTCAAAGGGATGCAGACCGCCTTCAACGATGGGGCATTGTTGAAAGTCGTGGACAACATATACAGCAGCCGCTACAATGGTTTGATGACTGCATGCAGCTTGGGTCACTGGGACATTGTTGCTTATCTGTTAGAAGTCGGCGCTAATCCCAACTTCAACAATGTGGATTTGTTCACGCCTCTAATGGCGGTAAGCTTTTCATTTTCTACCGACGATGATAATTTAAGTCGGTGTGCTAGGCTTCTCTTTGAGAAAGGGGCACACTTGAATGCTGTTGATACCTCCGCCACTACGCCTCTAATGTATGCATGCAAATTTGGGCACGTTGGACTTGTTCAAGAACTTCTGAAAATGGGTGCCAATACTAACATTCAGGATAATCAAGGGTGGACAGCATTGTTCTGGGCTGTCAATAAAGGAAATGTTGAGTCTGTACAAATGCTATTGAAAGCAGGAGCAAAGAAAAAGCTAAAAGACAAGAATAAGAAAACCGCATATTCCTTTGCTCTCTCCAAAAAGGGCACGGAAAAAATCCTCGCCGTTCTGAATCCAAAGAAATACGGGAAGAAGACAGTTGTTTACAAAGGAGTTAACGACGTTATTGATGATGGACTGGCTGATTGGATGGCCAGGTTTGATCGATTCGTGCCCATCGAGACAACCCCAAAGGACAAAGGGATGAAGCTTAATTTGTTCCAGTTCCTAACAGCCACTGAAGACGACTTGATTACTTTGGGAATGAAATACTTTTGGCAAAGAAAGCAAACATTGATGTTCATTAAATATTACCATCTGCAGCCATGGGTTAAATTCAAGGCGGCTGAGAAACGCATCAAGAAAGGTGTCTTAGCGTGTGAGGAAAGTCCTCTCTTGACGTACACCCTTGCTGCCAATCAGATACTCGCTCTGCACAGTCGACTGGTGATCATTCAAGCTTCTGCCGTCTTTTTGCAACGCCAGTGCGAGTATGAAGACATGCAGGACGATGTCAGGATGGCACAGTTGGCCAGGATGTTCACTTTTGGCCTACACGATATGGTGAATGAACTGCAGAACATACTCCAGTCTCTTGATAAAACAGACAAGTCGCTTGTGTATCCTGCAGATTTTATCAAGCCGTTACAGTCAAAGGGAGGAAAATCGAAACGACTGACCTACCTTACTCTATCTGCCGTGGCTTGTCTTGGGGCACTTGCTTTTTGGAAGCCTCGTGCTATTTTTGGCACATCTCATTAAAAAAATGTGAACCGATTATCACACGTGTTATTTGTATTGAACCATCAAATATTGCTCATTTGCTTCTGATTTGACTACAATAAATGCACGAATTGAAAATGTACTATGCTGATCGAATCTTTACGTAGAACCTTCGGTAGAACTAAAGGTAAAACCTTAGTGACATCCGTTCATATTCAAGAAACAAATTTGGTAATAATTAAAATCATCTTGAGAATTGCAGTTTCCCTTCATAGCAACTTCGTTTATTAACTATATATACATTTATCGAGCCTGTAAATTATCGGCTAGCATGGTCGTCGATATATTCATTACTTTTTAAATGAGTTCCATCATAATTTCGCTTTATTAATGAATTACGAACCCTTTTTAATCATTCGGTGGTATTAATACGATGTTGATACTGAAGATGACTTTTAAAAACACCGGCATTTTCCTCACTGGCGAGCGCAACATGTGCTCAAAATCAGCTGTGTATGAACTGTCTTAAAAATCTGTCCATCAATTCCATTATAGATTCCATGTTCCAATTTTGTTAACAATTTTTCATTACGTGCTAAATAAAGCTTAAAATGCCGACTTATGAAATGGCGTTGCTTCTTCGAACAATGGCTCATGTAAGTATTTATTGAAATGAAAATACATTCTTCAAACTTTGAGGTTATGTAAGGGCTTACAAAATTTTGTTGATGACTTGTATAAACGTTTGATCATTCATTAAGAGTTCATTAGGAGTTAATTTTCATGCTTTCGGTTATGTTATAACACGAAACAAAATGGTAACTTCATTTCGCTTCTATGTTTGCAGCCTGAGACTGTATCCACTCTGAAGCGCACCGCAGAAGCAATTTTCGAGAAAGGAGGATTTCTACGGAAGCTTCAGAGCCTTGGGACAAGAAACTTGCCTTACAGAACAAGTGTTCATGGTGCTCGACACAAGGAGGCCAGGTAATTACATTGATATATTTATTTAAATTTGTGTTATACTCTCAATGCTATTACCATCGATATTAGAGCAAACACCTAGAATAGTATGTATTAAGATTTGTTCTAAAAAAAATTTCTTTTGCAGTTATTTTGTCATCGAGTTTGAGGCTCCACCTACGGCTATAAATGACCTATCAGAGGGCTATGGAAGGGATATAGATATAATCAGACGTCGAATATTCAAAATTCAAAAGCCAGAGAGTTTTGAATGCACCATTGAAGATGAAATGAAGCCCCCTGCATACCGGAAAGAAGTCCAACAGATGATCGAAGAAGGGAAGAAGAACAAAAAACCAACATATTATAATTACAATACTGGACTTGATTATTATCCGTTTCAAAAATAACTGCGTGTACTCTAAGTAGATAATTTTTAAAATCTAATGAGCTATGTGTAAAATTAGTCTTTGAGTAGGTGTTGATCTGAAGAGTGTTGTTAGTAACAATATCAAATGTTGTTTTTCGTACGGTGCACTGTGCTCCTGGACTTGATAACTCTCTTTTCACGACATAGCAATGCCAAGTTAATACTTCATTTACCACGTTTACATCCATTCGCGACTGTTCTCATTGGTGAGAAATTATGGAACCTTGAAAATGACCCTAAATATTTCTCAACATGCCTAAAAAATAAATTATTGTCAAAAGCATGGATGTTTTGTGAAAGGAATAAGGTAAATGTTACAAAATCATTGTAGTTAAGGATATCTTCTTTATTTTGTATCTAAAAATCTATCGGTATTTTTTGTTGTAAAATACACTGAAAATATATAATCTAAAAAGTGGATTTTCCTAACACACATACTGGCACGAACAAGTATCATACCAGCAATATCTTCTTCGGTCCCTAATACTCTCCATCAAATTTAACTTGGTTCATAAAATCATTGAAAAGTTGGCATTTAGCATATCATCGTTGAGTGTATCTCAACAATATCATCATACTGTGAGTAAAATAAATAAATTTTGTCATAACTTACGATAGAGGGAATGTTTGGTCGTGAAGTGGGTTGGTGACCGTCAAAGCATCCCTTTGCAAAAGCAGGAGAAGGAAGAGAAGACAACCAACAAAACGCAAGTTTTTTTAAGGCCAGTTTGATTTTTAAACCTAGATTTAGGAAATCTTTAAAAATTCTTAACTCAATACTAAAATAAAAAGTAAGTGAATCCTCAAAGCTCCATTACTTAACTAGTAAATGATCCAAATAAAAAAAGCAACACAACTTTCATTAAGTCACCTGCGATAGTATTATAAGCCTTCAATTCCAAAATTATTGAGCATTTGACTCTGAGCACCCAGTCCTAGAATTCTTTCTTTGTTAATTGCCAATCTCATTGAATAATCCTATCATCTACAGTATACACTCTGCTTCCGTAAACATTAAATATTATCGTAGATGACAACACGAAAGTTACCCCACGCTTCGCCTCACAAAAGGGAACACTTTGATCCACACAGTTTTCCTCCGCTAGTTTTAGGATACTGATAGATAGGTGATGACGACGACTCTCTTTACATGTGTCTTGTGTTTCCAAAGTTGATCCCGCTTTGGTTGGCACCCTTGTTGCTTCCGTACTGGAGGCTGATGACACCCTGGCCAGCCCTCATCTGCTCGTCACTGAAGTTACGCACGTTCTTGTCCGCCTCCTTGGGTCCAATGCTGGGCTTGCCGTAGTTGCCGGCCTGAAAGCAAAGCGGCCGGTGGTAAGTTCAGGGTTTAGGTAACCATGTAATTGAGAACTGGAGTAAAGTGATGTTTATTGACATAAGGCTGTCACATTGGTCTCAACGAAGGACAATTTAGTGTAAATTGCTTAATACACGACGAAAAAAAATCGTGTGTCCCAGAAAACAATAGTCGATGGGGCTTCGACGTCTAAGCCAGGTCAATATTTGCCTCAACAAGCACACAAATCGACCAGTTATGTCACCATACCTAATTAATTGTTATCATAGTTATTGTGTTCATTTCCATGACAGATGGCAGGGCAGTGAACACCATGTACAAAGGCACCTCCTACAGCTGGGATGCAATTCCGGAATTTTAGGACAGATTGCTGCCTGGTTGAATGTGGAACACTTACTTTCCTGCCAAGCGACTGCAGACAGATGACAACGGAGTTAAGGTTCTGTCGTTCCCACAGATCCACAGTCTGGAAGGTCTCTTGGGCTGGCACGCCCAGTCCTTTGACCACCTCCAGGAAGACGTTGATGTTTTCCATGCACTTGAAGGCCATTTTACTCTCGTTGATTTTCTTCACAGAGTTAGCCTGGATGATGTTCACTAGTCTGCAATATAAAAATCACATCGTTTATTTATTTTTATTGCAGATTGGGGGGAGGGGGGGGGGGGCAACTAAGCCTGATCCTACATATACTGTACAAAGAATAAACAGATGTTCCCAAGCCATTGTGATAATCACGCTCAAAAGCAAGTAAGTACATTTCGACGCAGATTGCAGTACCTAAATGGAAAAAAATTATACTATGTAGCTCACTTCTTGCTCTTTTTGGGGGTGTGGGTGTCTGATGACTTCCATTGGATATGAATATCACCGAAATAGCTTAAATCTGTGATATACTTTTCCCGTGCAAAAAATCCTCGACTTTTCATTCAGCCCTATCTAGTCGCGGTGCATAACCAAGCTTAAGTCATAAATTCATTGGACAACAATGCCAATAAATGTTCATTCACAAAAACTGTTTTTATGTTAATTTTAACACTCTCGTGGTTCATTGTTGCAGTTGTACTTGACACCAATTAGCGTAACACACTGTGAAATATAATTTACCTGCAGAGCAAAGTGCCGTCCTTAAGGATTTCGTAAAAGTTGTCCATATCGCCAGAGACATTGATGGCTTCGCCCGTAATTTCCTTGATCCATTCCAAGCATTCTTGCGCCAGTTCCTCGCTGTATTTGCTGTTGATCTGTAACCGTACAAAGGAATATCATTAGCGTGTTGTAAAGGTATACACTTGTAAGGTGGTCTACTGCCATCTTCCGAGACGGTACGTGGTGGCATTGTTGTGCCATCCAATCCAGCTTGGCTCGCATCGCCTCGTAATAAAGCTGCTATACTTTTATCAGCTTCTTCTACTCTGAAGCATTGCCTGCCTGCCTGCCGAAGCCTTTACAATACATTGCCCGTGGGTCAATGATCACACTCCTGCGCCTGAACCACTAGCTCTCGACCACTAGGATTAGCGTTTGACCAGTTTTACTTATTTGGTTACTCTAGCTCCGCTTGTCACTGGTCATAGCTGGCTAAAAGTGGAAAATGAAGAGATTCCATTCTGTATTGCGATTTCAATTACCTTATCTCACGTTTCCACTTCGGCAATAATCAGAAAAAAAGCAATTTACATATATCTCGGTCTCGGTGACGAACATCGAGACTTTTATAATGTTTGCTCTGTAAATTCTCATAGTTTTCTGTGATTTCATTGATTTAATCTTTAGCCAATTTGTATTAGAAGTGTCAGTCTGCAAGTATGAATCCTTGTTCATGGACGCGATTGCAGAGGACTTGCGATAGAGAAGAGCGAGATGATGGCGTACTTTCTGTGGCATGTGTACAGCAAAAAAAGTGTGATGACTTTGCGAATGTTCGCAAATACACCTAGGCGTAGACGCTGCTTGGTAAACCAGTTGAAACCCCAACTGCTATAAATTGTGAAACGACTAGGGAAACTTTGCGCGAGCTGCAGACATTATTTGGCCACGGGTTTGGAACTGAAAAACGCGATTCGCGCATGTTTCGGTGGAATGCATTTTTTCTGCAAAAAGAAGAGTTTTACGGAGGGTGGGTGGTCGCGGTGGTCAATGACGAGCCTAGCAAACACGTTGTGGTATCAACTCACATTGTCTTTAAGCAAGTGAAATATTTGCACATCAATGCAAATAGTTTTGGTCTTCGTGCACTTGGTTAACGCCCCCATTGCTTTGTGCAGCGATGCTTACATGTCATGTTCACAGAGGTTGATTTCTCTGAAGTCAACGGATATCGTTGATAACGTCAATTTTAATCGCTTATCAGCTTACTAAATCAACATAAATCTAGAATGTCTTGTTCTCAAATCGGTAATGCCACATCCATTTCAAAGATATAAATCGAACTTCTCGCCTTCCAAGTTTTGCTCTCTAACCCATTGCGCCTAATGAATGCCGTCTGTTGTTCGTTATAAATACGTTAGAAGGGCAAATAAGTAATAATCTGTCATGTCTGCCGAGGCAAGGGTCGGTTTGAGAGCTGCTGAGTGCAGCCTGCTGACCATTTCATGCCAAACACATAAGTGCTCTTTATATTATGCTTTCGTTTTTTCAAGTGCCACTTCCACTTCCCAATTTCCTTGCTCTGCCTGCTGCCCCCATGCGTCCAGTCACACCCAAACGCCACCCACAATCACAAATAAAGAAATCAGAGATGTGGAACATTCAAACCAGAATAGCACAAGTGGAATAAAAACCGCGATATGGGAATGGCATACCACCAATTGCACACAGTTGATAACAGTGATAGCTATCAGAGCACTGTTACTTCTACATTGATATAGCAATGGTCTTCCCGTCGAAAATTTAAAGACCAAGGAGGACCTATACAGCCGCGACTGTTGCTGAATAAAACTTGCATTCCTAAGATGTAAATGCACATCCGCCGTTTTCAGCAATGCTAATACAACTGACATTCCTCTTCCAGTTGAAGTTATCATTTTTCTGGTATGTAAATTCGGAGCACAGTGCATAATATATATCTTGTCGTCGCGAGGCTGCCTGTAATTGGAGCATTCATGTAGACTACAGCAGCGGACATCTAGTACGAACCGAGTCAGACCATCAAGCCATGCGTCGCGCGCGAACGCCATGTCTGGATGGTTTTAAACAACGCCTACACCCAATGCCAGAATCGTGACACACCGCAAGTTTGTATATTTTCCTCGACTCCCTTTATGCTGATGAATTTCATGCAAAAAATCTCCCTACTCGCAACGTCATTCAAATAATGGAAAAGAGACCATCCACAAAGTCGTGGTTTGTGAAGAAGTACGACTTTCCGCTAAATGGAATTGCATCCCGCTTACCGAATGAGCCATTTCGGGACGAACTTTTCTGAAGCTTGCAGGTAATTAACTATAGGTACTTTGATTACTGACACGTAGTTGCTAATGAGGCATGAAGGCAAGGGACTTAAGTATTGGTGACGACAGATAGTTACTCGTTTATCATGCTGTGGTTGGCTGAAGCCAGCCATTTCAAGTGCTGCTGGTGCCAATTGATTTATTTGATTGATCGGAAAAGTCTTATTGGATGTCCCAAATCTTATCTGCAATTGAATAATGTTTTTATAACATTCGTGCGTGACAACTGCATAATAGGATGACGACATTATTTATCTGCATGATTGCAAATTCCTATTTATGTCGCTATCAGCCGAGTAAGTTTACTGCGGACAATAAACTGGAATGTCAGGCTCAGTAGTAGGTAGGTACTAAAATTGAGCATTACAATCGTTGATACTTCGCCGCCAATCATTCTGGTAAATTGTGCCGATTCTATATAATTCCCTTAGCAAATCGACTATGTAGAAAGCGAGCGCACAGATGCAACGTTTAATTTTGGAATTCGAGACTCGCAAAGTACTATTCGATAATGATTTTCAAGTTTACGACGTGTCGTTTAGTCGTTACGCAATCCATACGTCCCGGGCTCGGACATGGTTATGAAAGCTGTCGTTCTCAATACTCCAAATAAGGCAAGAAAGAGCACCGATGCCGGCAATGGACCAGCACCAGCAATGCAAGGATTGTGATAAGCAAATGAAAATAATAATGTTAGTAGGCCGCCGAAGGCTGACTCATTCTAGTAGAAGTGAAGACAACACCAAATATGGGCAAGCCACGGTCAGGAGAGGTCGGACTAGGAACGATTCTTGCATTTATCTTGGCTCTTTAATTAAATCGTTCACTATAGCATAGGTGCATTAGCTTAAATGGAGATTTAATTAATACTACGTTTCACACGCGTGGCCATTTATTATGCACCAGACGAGCCATAAATGCGGGTGTTTTGTGTTCGAATGGCGTAAATTTGACTGGAATCGCGCCAAAATTGTGACATTTTATTTTCACTCTGGTTTTCACCTAGGTTTGCCTCATGTTGAGACATATTTATCAGAATGGATCTGTCGGCTTATCTGACGCGGCGAATACAAGCTGTGACTGTCAGCCGACCGCTTATTCAACAACTTGTCGATTGATAACTGCATTCAGCATTCAATTTACACGAGTGACCCCAATTTTTTTCAGCGGTTTAATTTTTCTGCACACACATGGCCATCCCGATACGCATTGTTTTCGAATCCACCTCGCAGTGCCTCGGAGTGAGGCGTACCACTCGCGTGTTTACAAACAGAAATCACGACCGGCCCAATTAACACATGAACCCACTTGCATGTTTATCCAAGCAAAAAGTGCAATACACGCTTGTTCCAATGTTTTCAGACCCAGAGACGTGCCACCAACCTCACAAGCTTATCAAAATATCGCATTCGAGAGGATGGCAAAAGTGCAATTACAACAGGGAATGCAGATTTAGCAAGACAGAGCCAGCCAACCCTGACTGAAGATGAGCTTATTTAGATGCTGCCTCCTGGCTTCTGTAGCGAGTCTGGTGTCTGAGAAACCAGTTTGAAAAAGAGCAATGTTATCATAATTGCTCGTACCTGCAAGTAAAAGTACAGGTACTGGCAAAACGAGAGTGAAACATCTCGCCTATTCTGGTGGAGTAAAATGTATACAATGTAAATCAAATTTTTCAGAAGAAATCGAGATGATTGGTTTCATGGTGCGCGGTTTAGGTACCGTGTTGGCGTGACATTTTTCATGATTGATAGAAACATCATACAGTGGTCATAGCTCATAGACTCAACGGTCTAGCTGTTGCGATGACGCCAGACCTTCGAAAACATCGTGACTGGACATCCATTCCATTACGAGGGGAAAAAAAACACTAGACAAGCCGCACTTTTTCATAAAGCGACTTAATAAAATTCAATTCAACAGGTTAAGCAGAGATGACGTAAGAAGGCAAGACTCGGCAATCTGGCACCTGCCCTCACCCTCGAATGCAAGCCACCTTTGTGTGCGCATGTACATGCCGATTCCGTAACAATAGGAACCATAATACGATTATGCAGCGCGCGCGCTGGCCCGCTAGTGGTCTGTGTTCTGCATTAGTGATGAAAGAAACGGGACCTTTGAAACCGCATACCGCGGGCACGACAATCGATTTACCCGGCTAATAACATCACAAATCACGGATGAAACATTTGTTGCCAGCCGATGGCGAACCGAAAAACAACATTGCCATGAATCAGACTAGACGTCGAGTGAGATAAGGTACAGAAAAGAGAAGGTCAAAGCGTCTACAAAGGTGAGATGGGGCCCCGCAGCATCCATAGGCTGACGCGATGGAATTGTATGAAATAGAAAATATTGTCGGTAATTTAATCTATGTTCAGTTCTGCCAGTTGCAATCGGTTAATCTTGATTATTTAGAGTACCTACACTGCATATCACATTTATCGGCGCATCTGGAACTATCTGTGATGCCACCAAGTTGACACTTCTACGTCTCGCAGTACTAGACCTACTTGCCACTGTTTATTATCGATGGTATTCAGGAATCGCCAGGCGATAAACCGATAAGCGCAAGCTGCAATCGGATCACCTAATTTGCCTACAGATATGAAATGATTATAAAGCTATGTCAGCGGCGCGCCTGAGCACACGTTTGCCGGTGTGGCCACCTGGCACGCCAGGTGACACCCTGTGCAAGGGATGACGGCTGATAAACACAGGGGTGTAACCTTTCGGCCCACGGATGATGAAATCAAGTCGTTTCGCTTACCTTCCTTTGAGCCTCTGCGGCGAATCCAGATTTCGTAGCCCTGTTGGTTGCCATTGCGTTTGATGAGTTGCTGATTAGTCCACGTAGAATGTTACCTGACTCCAACACGGTCTGAGAGACTAGTGACAGTCTGTGCACAAGTCCTACTACGGGCTTTGACTGGCCTGGGTATTGAACCGCCCTTTCCCCCTCCCTAGCCGGCATTGGACGCAGCGGTTTGGACAGATATGATGTCATAGCCTTCATTGATACGTGGCTTCGTAGAAAAGGACTTGGCGCGGGACGTACGAATCATCTTGGTGTGGTTCGACGACGTTGTCGTCTTGAGATTTGACCCTCCAGAATCCAAGGGCGAATGGTCATCTAGGTGGTCATGGAACTGATCAATAGATGACGTCGCTTAGAAACGATTTAGCGCTGGCGGAGTTTCAGATTGTGGCGGCAGTATTTTAGCGCGCTTTTTCTCAAGGGCAGGGGGACTCTGTTTTACCCCCCGTTTAGTGATCCACTCCTATTTAATCTCATTGCTCTGGTGGAGGATATCCTACCTATCACCACCTTCCGAAATGTGGCTTGTTGGCTGAAAAATAATCCAGCGTCTGGTCACTCAACATACTGATTAATTTGTAGCTGGACCGACAATAACGAAAATAACCGACGTTTATATCTGAGAAAACTTGTAAATGTGGAGAAGAGTTGGCATGACTTTAGTTTAATTAAAAACAATTAGAACATTGCTTGAGATGTACTGCAATACTTTCGTTTTAATTGCTGCATGCACTACGTGAGACTAATTGTAATGAGTGGGCTGAAGCTGTAGGTGCATTGCCGTGCATTGCAACGCACTGACGGGCCGAGTGTGAAGTTGAACATACTAGAACATTACTTAAGTTAGATGATCATTATTATTACTAATCTAACCACGCAATCAACATCCGCTTCCGGTTACAAAAGCGAGGCTTCGAAGATAGACCACAAAATATAAACATCACTAGCAGCAAAGATAAAAACTATTCGCGCAACAAGATCATTTTCGCACTATTTTCATTATTCACACCTCTGGTGGTACTTGCTTGTGCTGCGGGTAGCGTAGATATCAGGGATGTGACTCATCGATGTGTTTTGAATTCTAAGATCATAATTTTGTTATCTTTAACTGACGTAGGATGCCATGGAATTCTGGATTCCACGAAGATTTTTACTCGAGAATTTTCCATTTGTAAAAAAATGATACTATAAACATCTCAGAATGCAGAAACCAAACAATTAGTGTTTCTCAGAGATCGTGTGACAGTTGCAAGCCATCGAAAAATAAAAATATCGAGTTCTAATGACAAAGAATATCATTGAAAAGGTTTTTACAATAAAAGGAAACTCTGCAACAAATAATAGTTTAGCATTTTTTAATACAAGCATTTACAATAATAGTAAGAGCACATCCAACTCAAGACATGGTTTCAACCATCATAGTCTGTTCATAGTGTAATTTTATGTACAAGCAAATGAATTCTACTTTCTCCTGCTCAAGATCGATTTTGGAGCCGACAGACTCCATCATACCTAACTGCTACACTAGAAAAGGAACAAGAATGCGAAAATTCATTAAAACTTAAAATCATCTCCGCATGTAATATTTTAGAGTTATCGAGAAAAACAAATCTTAATAAATAACATTAATTAATAATTTATGGTTTGATTATCAATATCAATTCAATTTGAACACCTTAGCTGTCATTAATGGTTAACTGCAACACGTTGGATTGGATACAAGTGTTCACATCACACATACTATCTATCTTAGGTATTGAAATGATACTTAAATATTACGCGTGTATTTTTTCCGGTCATTGTCCACACCCGCACTTGGAAGATGAAACTGGACCACTTTGGGCACAATGTTGAAAGAGTGTAAATTGGTAGGTCGTTTGTTTGTCAAAGATTGAGTTAGCAATGTCACGTAAGATCACAAAATAGCATGCATCCTTGCTTGCTCCTTGTCCTTTGCAAGCATGCATCCATTGACTAGGAAATAAAGCTCACATTCTTGAACCACATCGATACGTTTATCGAAACGAAGTTGACGGTGAGAATTTAGAAGACTGAAAGGATGAAATCGTACAGTAGATGAAAAATGAATGATTTACTTATCAGCAGTCATCATCATCATAAACTGCAAGGATTGTACAGTAAAGTTACCATCAACCTAGCTACAAGATATTCAATATTAATTATTATACAATAATGATCAAATAAAAGATTATGAAACTAGTTACACTATAGCTGATTACGTAGATATAATATCGATTGTTAGGTGTATTTACATTCCCTGGTTTTGTGCATTTACTCTTTCTATGCTCCACTGCACCACTTATCAAGATTTCAACAATTCCCAAAATAACATCAGACAAAAATATATAAATATATTCAAGCCATCAAACATATCAACTACCGCCACGGTCAAGATAGAGAACACCTACTAGCACATTTAGGGTCTGCCGAGACTTGCGAGCAATATTAATTTAACAGTTACGTCAGTTAGAGAAATATTGAATAGTAACATTTTCAGTTTTTACAGATTTACCCACAATTGAATTATTATTTATTAATTACACTCAATATACCCTATTTACACTTGCACACCTTCATATGTAACAGTTAGGTATGTTTTCTTCAATCTTCTTTAGGTACATTACACTTTCCACTTCCCGAATTACAAGAGAAGATCTGAAATAAAAATGAATAGCTGCGTTGATTACGAAAATTCGCAAATACTTCCAGGGATTTGATGAAGGATGTTTGTTTTCTAGCTTTGCAATGAGAAGCAGTATCAAAATCAAATACTTTTAGTTTCAGACTGACCGACAGTGTTCTACTATTTATTCCCAAATACTGCATCTCTTAATTCATATCTGGTCAGTCACTTTAGGCATAACAGGCTTACCAGTGACCGTGTTTGAATCTTGCTTCTTTGTAAGATTATCGGAAAATGCTATGAATGGGGCATTTGGTCCATTCATAATATTTGAGTTGACGTTATCTTCGTTCATGAACTTTCCGGAAGTTGGTGTCATAATCTGATCCAAGTCTGTGTTCGAAGTCGAAGACTGACCGTTACTCAGCGTTTCAAAGTCGGAGAAATCCAGCAAATTGTTGCTAGGCTTGTTCTGTTTCCTGTAATTGATAATATTTATTTTGAATGACAGTACGACAGCATCAGGACCTAGCTAACAGCAATGGAAGCCTATCACTAACACATTCAATCCGTCTCTTATCTCATGACAAAAGATAAGAGGAACTTGCCGGCTGGGTATAAAAATGAGAGCACTAACGGTAATAATCTTTATTAAATAAAATTATCAATCATTGGTAGGTGTAGGAAGGAGACTATGGCATATTTCTTTATACAATCAAATTCAATTAATGCATTCAAACATGTGTATAGTGTAATATAAAGACTCCATGCTTGAGCAACTTGCATTTTGCTAGTCTTGGAAGGGAAGTAAAATTGAAAAGGTTCGAGAAAACTGTCTCTTAAATTGCGCTTTTTACGACTGAGAGTGAGCTTACCATACAATTGGTCTAATACATTTACAAATAGAAAACAGTTCTTTTGTGTTTTATATTTTACCACAGGGCATGTAATAATTTCAGCAATATTAACTGAGATTTTGAGCATAAGACAAAAAGTATCCCAATAAATGCAAGAAAGGAACATTTAATACAGATGTGTAAGCAGTGTACTAGTCATGAAAAATAGAAGGTAACCTCCCAACACTTTTCATTATTGCAAAGAAATCTCCGGCAGAAAGAAATTAAGAAAACTTTAACTATTCGTTATACTTACATATTATCTACATTCACAAAGTCTACAGAGTTATTGTATTCCACGCCATTGCTGTGACCATTGCTGTGCTGCGAAGGACGATCACTCAAATCCTCGTCACTTGTTTCCATGGCTTTGCCATTTGTATTGTCTATAAGCAATAATTCACTACTCGCACTCGACGTAAGCATCTTCTCCCCGCCACCATTTGCGCGAAGGCTGCTCACAGAGAACGTGTCGTCCACCAGGTTGTGCTGACCGTTCCCGGTAACGTGGTTTTCCTCGGAAGATGCCGAGAGAATCACTGACTTTTCGATATCTGCACTTGCATCTTCTGTCGGGCTGATGTCCTTGGTTTCATCACCCTCGGAATCGCCATCCTAAATGGGCAAAATATTTATTGTAGTGGATGAAATTTGTCAATGAGGCAGTGAGATATTGAAATTGAGTCCCGTAAGTACGGTAGTCGGTTCCGTAACGAACCTTGGTTGGCGTATTCGCGGGAGTGTTGCCTTTTCCCCGGGTACGCAACATAATAGCTTCGACTCGCTTTCGCCGAGTTACCCGCTCTTCCTCTTCCTTTTTTAGTCGTTCATCCATTTCGATGCGAAGCCTAAAAGTAAAGAAGACATTGAAGAACATAATTTTATATTTAACCTCTACGCTTCAAAAACAGTACCACAAAACTAATGTGGCTGCAAGGTGGTCAACGTACTTTTCTGCTTCTTCACGAGCTTTTTTGTCAGCTTCCTCTCTCTCTAGTTTAGCCTTTGCTTCTTCTTCTCTCCGTTTCCTGTCTTCTTCTTGCTGTTTTTCATTTTCCTGAAAACAAAGCTGATTTGATACCTCTGTCCACACTTCCAACACACACAACAATCACAGGGGTCAATAAACAACAGCGGCCGTACCTGAATAGCAAGAAGCAGTCTTTCTTCTTCCGCTTTGCGAGCTGCCTCGACCAACCTCAGTTGCTCCTCCTCGAACCTGACCTGCTCCTCCTCCTCTAAACGCAGCCGTTCCTCCTCTGCAATGCGTTCCTCTTCTACTCGCTGCCGCTCCAACTCCGCCTCACGTTCTGCTTGTTCGCGTGCGAGTCTGCGGCGCTCGGCCAGTGCAGCCTTGGCCTCCTCCTCCGTCGTGATGCGCGTCTTGGCGATCATTGACGCAGTCATGTCCACTTCCTCCGCCAGAACAGCCTCCGTCTTCTCAACAATTTTCTCTGCTGCCTTCTCGATAGGCTTTGCGTCAACGACAATAGGCTTTTGATTTTCTTCCTGCTTTGGCGCAATGTCCCCTGCATCGATTTCTACGATGTCCCTCTCTTGGGGTCTTGCAACAGTTTCTTCTTTGATCAGAGGATCCATCGCATCCAGGATGGGTGCCGGTAGGGCAATCTCGTCCACAGCCTCAATTTTAGCCTCTTCTTTCGGTTTAACTTCTATTTTTGTCTCCTTCTTAGTGTCAGGTTGCTCATGTGGTATCGGTGGAGGCAGCTCATTGCCGGGCGACTGCAGAGGGGTGGCCTTGGGAGTGGGGCGAGGCGAGGCCTTGGCGGACTTGATAGCGCGACGAGCGGGAGTCTCTGGCTTAAAAGCCGCTGATCCCATCGCGGCCCCTGGAGCCGTTGCCGGCTTTTTGCTGGCATGGGGCTTGGGCAGCGGTGGCTTGGCGTTCTCGATGCGTTCCACGCTCGACGCCATCGCCCTGGAAGTGCGGATCTCGCCAGAAATACCTGGCGGTCAAAGTGGTTAGCACTTGTATGGAGCAAGGCAACGTTGGTGGACGTTGAATGCGCAAAGGTACTCAAAATATAATAGCTCTGGTAACTAAACTCAAGTAGGATTAGCATGTAAAGAAATTTCAAATAGCACAAAAGTGGCCAGATGCTTTTAATGCTTTTCTCTGATTAATGCATGGTCATCTAAGGTGTAGCAAATAACATGGACATTTCATGGAATAGCATAGGAATGCACAATGTCGAGCACGATATTATTTATAGGCGAAGAGGGACTAATGTACAAAATAAAATTAATGGATGGAGATAGATGTACATAAATAGCAAATCAGCTTTAACCCCAGCAGGATTTCTGAAAATAAGTGATCCATGCAAAATAAATAAATACTCTGCAATAAAGTTCTAAGTGCTGGTAGAGAGAAAAGAAAATATAGTTTACAGTTGAGTTAGATGCATTGAAACAAAACGATAATTTTTGTCTTTAAAATAAAATAAAATTTGAGCAAATAGAAAAAAAAAGAAAATCATAACTTGCATCAGATGAAAATAATAACTCAACAGCGCTTGGGGCAGGCCGATTGAATCTTTCAAGCAACAGAGCGGCCTTCGAGAGACCCGACCGACCTGCCTTCGGCAGCGAACATAGGCCAAGAGTAAAGCAGTGTGCGGTCCTCACTATGTCTATAAGAGCCCGGTCGCGGGTCTTGGTCGTGCGAGACTCCAGTCACCGCGATGCTGAACGGCCGCGGCTTGCGTTGGGCCGTCAACGGGCGGTGGCGCAGGTGCACGCCAGAGTTGACGCTCGTCACGCTCTGCTGGCTTAGCGCCGAGAGGGGCCGGGAGGGGGGCGAGGGGGTCACCTCGCCAGATCGCAGACCTAGGATTGCCACACGGGGTTAAGCAAGCAGCCGGCGTGATGCGAGGCAGCGGCGGTAGCAGCCGAGTTATCATACAAGGTTGCAGTTAGCGACTAGGTACTAGATATTGTAGAGATTAAGAGAGGAGTTTGTTTTAACATTGACTACAAGTGCAAACAATTTTAGTACATGTGCTGGTAGGTGATGTTGGCGGTGGGATGTTGGCGGTGGAATGCAGCATTAAAATGTAACTTGATTTTGCTGGAGAAGAATGTCACAATTGGTTTGTGATCGCATTTTCCCGACACATAAGATCAATCACTTGTCAGCTATTTTCCACCACAACAGACATTTAACAACAGACTACCTAATTATCATTTATAAATTATTACAAATGAATTCTATTTTATCCTACCTAAAATTTAAAATTACAAATGATAATCTACACCCTTTAAAAGTGCCTACGCACTTAACTGAACTAATTTTACAATTTGTGTATATAGATTAACTAATTAGGTGCATACATTGTATGTTTTATAATAATCAATGAAGGTTCAAGAGAAGAGCATAAAAAAAAGCCTTCAAGCTAGAAAGGTTTATGTAATAATTGATAAATAGGACACCTATTCTTAAGAATATTTTTATCCTAGTATGGATATTTAATATGTTGTATGATGACCGAGTGACCTTCTGTTTGAATTTTTTAGCCAGCGTCATATGGTATGACGACCAAAGGAGCATTACCTTCACCAACCTTGCCAGTCATGCACGACCTTATTCCAAGTAAGGCGTTACGATCATCGCTCTGAGTGTTATTGCTCACCGTACGATTTTATTTATTATATTTATATGATAATGAATAAGCCAGTTAGCAACAGCAGTTAGCTTTTTTTTTTGTGTTTGAAATGTATCAGTGTGCCTGTTTTCTTAAAATGGAAAACATGTTTAAAAGCTTGCTTGACATTAGTTAGCTCAAGAGCTTACCACCAAAGGATGTATATCAATTATGGGTATTGATTATTCTAGGTATAATGGTGTTAAAAATAGTTTACCTGAATGAGTAACAGATTATTTGAAGATCTGACCGCCACCCATCGAGTTAGGCCTGGATTACCAACGTAAAATTACTTTTGTTTTGTAGAGGTAGGGTACTTACGTAAATTGGTGTGTAGTAAGGAGATCCCCTTCCACATGCAATTACAACAGGTAGACAATTATCACACATGCAGCACAGATTTAAGAAGACAAAAAGTCAATAAGCGGTTGCAGATTAATGGCTGGGTAGAGTTAACTCAAAAAGTTAGCGCAAGCCAGAAAAAAAGCTGCCGGAAACTTGAGTACTTCTATTTGGAGAACAATTTTGCAACAGTAGCACTAGAAACGCACTAAGTTTTGTTAGGGAGAATGCCTAGAGTGAAAAATAAACTGCAAGTTTCTTTAAGTCAAATGGTCTTAGCTAGATTGTTATTCTGACATAGAAGGAGGGTGGGTTTAGCCCTAGGCATGTTCAAGTGTTAACGCCATGACGTGGAATTCTTCCCAATGCAAATCAATCAAGGGTTCACTTTTGTAAGTAAAGATTGCTCAAGACAGATACAGAAGGAAGAAATGCAGCCCAGCAAAGCAAACAGCATAAGTAGGATGTTTTCTGACACGTCCACATTATTGCAAGTAGAAAGCAAAAAGTAAAGGAACATGAAGAAGCAGGTATAAATTAAAAACAATTCCAAGTTTTATTAGTTAGTAGCGTGTTTCTTGGTTTTCTTGAAAACTGCTTGTTGATAAGAATTCTTAAGCCAACCTAATGTTTAATTTAATTACGCTACATATAGGGTCATTCCATGTGTAATCACTCACCTCAAACTTTGACCGACCCAGATTTTGATGAAAATTGGTATACTTGTTAAGTTTGTTGACTTAGGGGCTATTTTTTAATTTTTTTTTTTTTGGTCCAACCGTTCGGATATTACAAGGGGGGGAAGTTGGGGTCATTTTGCCCCCCGCGCGTGTAGTGACCACCCTTTCTACGCAATATCTAGGGTTCTATGGGAGCTACAGAGCTGGGAAAAAAATCATCTGAAAGGTAATTTCATACCCTACCTGAATATGGAAACAAAAATGACGATATGTTAATACGAATTTAATTGTGATTTTACACATCTGCATTTTCCAAAATGACCATATCGCTGATGAGTCATTTTTGATTTGCCTGATTTTTTTTCTATATGTACAGAACATACATATGATCATGTGTTCCAAAAATCAAGATGGGTGTTCTACTACTTTCCAAGAAAAAAAAATGTTTTCTGCAAATTCATTCATAATATAAATTAATATGAACTGAATTTAAGACAACATTCAAGAAAATGATCATTACTTACAATCATAGCTACTATGAAGTACAAATTTGCATATCTTAAGAGAGATGTAGTTTACCTTATTGAGGTACATATTTTATAAGCCCTGCTGTTGCCCTGTTGGTGTCTGTAGCCGACAAAAAGTATGTTCGACCAGTTGCCGTGTTGGGGTCGGCCAGTGTTAAAACATCAGCAAAAGCTACAATTAGTTTGTCTTGTACACTGGGATAAAAATATGATGGAGCTGGTCCATGAGGGTGTAGAAAGTTGACTTGAAGTTCAAGAGACTGTGATGATTTTTCAAGAACACACGCTAGCCACCAGTCTTCGTTGTATGCTACAGTGATGAAACTGCCCACGTCTTTGAACTCAAACTCGGGTATTTCTGCTGCTGTTGCTTCCTCCTCTTCTTCTTCTTCTTCTTCTTCTCCTTCTTCATTTTTCTCAACAATCTTCACAATGTTGATTTCTTCAGAAAGAGAAAAGTGTTTCACATGTAAGGAAGTTAGCGATTTTGGGTAGAACGCATGAAAGCTTCTTGTGCCTACGATAGTTTTTAATTCTTTGAATCGTTCTTTAAGTTTGATGCCATTTGCTGTAATCTCTTCATTGGCTACAAACACAAAATTTACAGTCCACACATTTTCTGTTGCCCACCGGTAAAAGTCTATCGGCGTCATTATTTGGTCGGCATATGGTTTCTGTAAACTTGCCCGTGCTGCATTTCGTTTTACAGTCCCACCAACTCCATCGCATGGTCCTTTACCGTGGGATGTGGCAAAAAAATGCCACTCAGCAGTTAGTTCGAAGTCAACTTCATGATGGCACAAGTTGGAAAAATTCTTCTTATTCTTATATTGGGCTGCCGCTCCATCAGAAAAGTAAATTAAATGGGATACATCCGAAATGTTTTGTTTCAGGTGTCTTATCAGGTGCTTTTGGAAAGTGTGCACAGTAACGGTGTCATGAGTTAGCGAGTCAGAAATGACAACGTAACTTAAATGTTGTATGTCTCGATCTTCAGGCTTAAAGTAACACACAAATGGGTGAAGGGTGCATTGGCTGTTATTCCAATGGTAACCTTGTGCAGCATCCTGGAGCACAAAAGAATAATTCTCAGCGAAGTCGCCCACTACTAAAACTTCCCCTGGTTTAAGGTTGGCTTTCTTCTCCTGCATGAATGCCGCTTGCTGCCGTGCAATAAAATCATGATTTCTTAATAAAATGCATTTTTCAATAAAACAGTCAACAAACTCATCTGTAGGTTTCGTAATTGTCTCTAGGGTACATCTGTCTGTTGACAGCCACTGTTTATAAGTCACAGAGTCTATGAAATTTTCACTGAATGAGATTTCTAGCCATTCACGAAGTTCATCGGTTCCCGGACAATTGCCACACTTTCCTACAAAGCAGTTGAGAAGCGGGGGGTTGCACATGAGGCTGGCAAGGCAGTGTTGGTATGATTTGATGGTACCGTCTGAAAGCAAAGGCAGCTTTGCTCCCAAAGCCATCAACTTAACGTTTTGGTGTATCGTACAGACACAGACAGAATGTGTCCCAGCTGCTCCTGCCAGAACACAATGTTTGGGTCTGAGCTCTGCAAACTTCGAGAATCCAACCTTGATGTCAGGATATTTATCTTTGAAGCTGCGATACACTTCACTTAAGTTGCTTAACACTAGTCTCTTCTGGCGGTGAACTCGATTGTCACCCACTTTAACCGAGACAAAATCTTTTTTACCCGGCATGACACGGCTTACATCATCATTTTCATAAAACTCTTCAATCAGTTGAATGCAATCAGGGGAAAGAGTTTTTCCTGCTTTTTGATTTGCAGATGGCAGTATCCCTTGGGCCTTTACTAGTTGTTTGGTTTTACGTACCAAATGGTTAGATGCATTGAACTCTTGCATTATTCTCTTAATGCTCCAACTTTTTGGAAGCACAGATAAAATTGTTATTTTCTCGCTTCTGGTACTCGTCTTAAACTTTTCTTTCAGTTGTGCTATTATCTCTGACCCATCACGGATGCTGTCCTTGCACTCCTCTGAAGATGTCAAATCTTCTTTGCTGATTTCTTCATTACTGGGAGATACTAGTTCCAATCTCTTCTTTACACCTTGTGTTATTTCGCTGAACTTTCTTTTCGAATAAAACATAGATTTACCCTTTAGTTTGGTGGTATTAATAGGTGACACACCAAATGCAGCTAAAGACTGATTCACGGCATCTGCTTCACAGGGTATGTCCACGAAAGGTAGGTCAAGTTCAGTGGATTTAGTTGGCGTTAGAACAGAAACGGTTGTTAGTTCCTTCAGCCTGAGCGAGAGCAGCTTACGGCAAGTTGAGCATAATTTCTTTCCAGGGATGAGGTCGGCAATCTCCAAGTATTTCGTCCTGGATGCTGCATTAATTTCTCTTAACCCATTAACTTTCACTATTCCACAGTGAGCCTGAAACGGATCGCAGCATAACTTGTGGTGACAGCTATACAGACGAAGGAATTTCTTTTCATGTAAATGACACACGGTCTTCACATTATCACACTTAGTACGCAGAGCTAATGATAACTGCTGGTCACTATTGAAACTTTCAATGCTTTTAATCGCTAGATCTTCGATGGGTCCACATTCTTCTTCAAAGAACAGTCCAATTGAGCACATTATGAATCTCTAAATAAAAGGTGCTTGAGAGCAAATTAGCTTCTATCCTCATCAACATGAGGCCAGAGACTGATTGCTTTAGTCCAGACAAGAAATTACCAAACTTTTTACTTGTAACCTGTTACAACTTGATCCATGATTCAGGAGCATGACAAACAATCTATAGTTGTATTCTAGGGAATACCATTTTAAGATTCTTGTAGATGCAAGTCCAGACAAGAAATGAACAAACTTTTGACTTCTATGAACTGTTTCAACTTGATCCATGATTTACAGGAATATGGCAAACAATCGATTTGTATTGTAGAGAATAACATTTCAAGAACATGCAACTGTGCAAACAAAAATCAACTTTAATATAAAATATATGCCAGTGCTCTGATCACAATAATTGTGATCAAAATGCTGTTCTACTGGCAAAAAGGCACTTTTTTATAGAAAAAATTTTTTTTCTTGGAAAGTGGTAAAACACCCATCTTGATTTTTGGAACACATGATCATATGTATGTTCTGTATATATAGAAAAAAAATCAGGCAAATCAAAAATGACTCATCAGCGATATGGTCATTTTGGAAAATGCAGATGTGTAAAATCACAATTAAATTCGTATTAACATATCGTCATTTTTGTTTCCATATTCAGGTAGGGTATGAAATTACCTTTCAGATGATTTTTTTCCCAGCTCTGTAGCTCCCATAGAACCCTAGATATTGCGTAGAAAGGGTGGTCACTACACGCCCGGGGGGCAAAATGACCCCAACTTCCCCCCCTTGTAATATCCGAACGGTTGGACCAAAAAAAAAAAAATTAAAAAATAGCCCCTAAGTCAACAAACTTAACAAGTATACCAATTTTCATCAAAATCTGGGTCGGTCAAAGTGAAATTTAATTAAAAGTGAGTGATTACACATGGAATGACCCTATATGCATTAGGAACAAAATAGATAAAATTAGAGGAACACATTCCCAAAACTTCAAAAAAAAAGGGCAACCAAAATAACCTTCACACATGCTTCATTTTAGGAATCAATTGCTCGTTAGTATATTAAATTAGGCTTAAATTGTCGAAAGTAAATAACCAACAAAGATCAGTAATAGAAAAAGAAAATTGATAGACAATTGATAGACCAAACAGCTGTAAAGCTTGTACCGTTGTGACGTGTTCGCCAATGAAATTTGGTTTTAAGCAGACTAGGCTCAATAAAGTGACAGTAACTCAGTGTCACTTGATTACCTTAAGAAGTTACAAGAAAGTCTGACTTAACCTCCATAGTCCGGAATGATAATTGTAATGAGTGACATCTGTCAGACATAACCCCCAAGAATATCACTCAGTTAAATTTCACTGCTCTTACGCAGTGAAACAGCCATCAAGTAATGCCGGCTTATTCCCGTTACACAATCACCCTCCCAGATTTGGGCTCGTTCCCCGACTAACGCAACCAATTGATTCCCAGCCAACAACAGAGTCCCATGCATCAAACCCGCACTCACCTTTCTCCCTACTGATGGCGACCTCGCGTGCTCGCTTCCTCAGCCGTTCCGCACGCGTGGGTCGCGGTGGCGCAACGGGCGGCGCCGGCGCGAGCTGCGACATGCTGCGCGAAGCATCTGTCTTGCGCAATGCAGCCCCACCGCGCGACCTACTCTCTCCGCCAGCCACTAGATGGCTCATGCTTCGGCTAACGCTACTCGGCGCCGTGCCCAGGCTCTTTTTGCCGGCCACGGCCGACTTCTCGATGATCTCCTTGAGCGGCTGCTGGCGTCGGGGCTTGGACAGCTGGTCGAGACGGGACATGGAGTACGCCCTACCTGGCGATCGGCTGAACGGCCGGCTCTGGGGGTGGGCAGACGGCGGGCGCGAGGGGGTCGTGTCTCGGGGGGAGGGGATCGTCGGCATCAAGTCGGTCCTCTTGCGGTTGACGCGTGCGTTGTAGTTTGGGGTGCCGGGCGTGGTGTCCACCTCGTCGCCTGCAGTAGAAACATCGAGTTAGTTCGTGGCAATGTCACAGGTGTGGAATTAAGATGGACAGAGAAATCTTGAAAAAGCGTGCAGATTGTCATTGTAAATGGTACTGAACACTATTTGGTCAAAAAAGTTGCAGTTTATCAGGAAGGTAAGGTAACATACATGTCATTTAATATGTTGGTAATTCACAAAATTGATTAACACATTCATAATTAGAAGCAGGTAGGTTAGGTTTAGCACATCTACATGCACAAAATAAACACAACACAGAGAAATCAGATAAATTGACAAAAGCAATTCAGTGGATGCCAGAAGATCTGAAATTTTTTCAAGTAGTTGACAATATTGTCGACAGACAATCGCTTCTAAAGTTTAGAAGATGCACATCCAGAGACAGGAGAGAAAGCTTTTTATGTGGAAATCTTTGCAGATCAGTAAACAATTCGCAGTGTAGAGCCATTAATTAAAGGGTCGTGCGTTTAGTGAGTAGGTTGGCTTGGTGGTAGAAAAGTGTCAAACAGTTTGAAGAATAGAGCGCTGATTAGAGTCTGTCAATCAACAGGTAAGCCCATAATGAATAAAACTCACCACCGATCTTACTGGCATTGCGGATATTGTTAAAACCTCGCCCAGAAATGTTCAATTGTAAATCTTTCGGCACCTTAGGGGTGCTTTGTTCGTTCGGGTTCGTTTCACCCATCTGGGAGGGGAAGGGCTCGTGTTCGACTTTACTAGCGATGGATAGGGGAGCGTCCCATTGGAATACACCGTACATGGATCTTGACAAACGATCTGGAAACAAACGGGCAATGCAGGAATGTGATAATGGTAGTGTCACTAGTGACCAAGTAGGCAATTGTTGTGGAAAAGTTGGCCTGTGGGATTGTTCTCTCCTTGCTTGGATCGCTGCTCACCCATAACACATCTATTTAATGCTGGAATTAAGAACAGAGCTGGAATAATGACAGGCGATCATGACAAAACACAAAGGAAACATTCAGATGAGATGAAACAGTCATAAGCGTATCCCAGATGCATTATTTTTGCTCCGTTCCACCTAATTCTTGTAGATCACAACTTCCAGTTTTGCGAAAGAAAATGTAGTTTTCTCTCAACAAGAGCAGCAATGGATAGTACGTAATGATTGTAGCAGGCTTGATGATTTAACAGACATTGTACTACAACAAAGCACTAAACACCACAATGCTCACCGCATCGCAATCTCACTGCCATTGCGAAGCGTTCACCTGGTAACATAGAAGGCTGCAAATTGACGAGCAACTATATGGGAAATAGCAACTCATGATGCACGAATAATACAAATAGAGAGAAAATCACCAAAAGAACTGTAAATGCAGGCATACAATAAGAACCCATCGGCACCCGGAAGTAGGAATTACATTCTTCAAAAATTGTGATAAGATAAACCTACCCATTGAGTTTATGATACCTAGTCAACAAATAAAATATGGGACTTCACTTGTTGCATTAAAATACATGCATCAAGCGTTGCAGGAAAAAATACACCCTGTCGCACTAAATCCAGGTAGATAGAACTAGATGTAGCTGGCTGCTATTTCCAGCTTGGTAGGATCTGCTACGTTTTAACAAGTTGACCCTTAGGCAGCAAATTCAGGGCTTCGTGGCTGCCTTGCCTGCCTGCCTGCCCCCCCCCCCCCCCCCCTCAATATAGCCACAACGATAAGGTGTTTTCTATGTGTCATAGGCTCTTATTCTATTAAAACTCACCGTCTTCCGGCTTGCGGTCCAGCCCGCTAGCTGACGCCGCTCGCTTCTTGCTGCCGTCGAGTTCACGCTCGGAGGAACGTCGTGTGAGTGGCGCCGCCGAGAACATCATGACGTTGGTGGTGGAGGTTGCCCGTCGCGTGCCCCAGAACGAGCCGCCCGTGTCTGCGGGCTCTAGCATGCGCGGGGTCGAGCTGCCGAAAGCGAACACGATGGAACTCCGTTCATTCCGACGTTTCGTGTCCACACGAGCCTCGCGTTCCTGTCAAACGGGAGACGATAGTCAGTACATTTTGTACAAGCAGTAAGTAACATCCCTGGCACGATTACAGGCTAGATAATTAGTTGTAGAACAATTTTTAGACCATGATCATTATTGATTGTAAGATTCTTGCCGGACAGATGCACTTTAGAATTCAATTTTAGGTACTGTACAAAGTACTGCAGAGGTGAGGTGCTTTGGAACTTACAATGCAAATTTTGGTAAACATATAAATTTTGGGTAAAACTGGCTAAAGAATACAATATTTTAAAAGTTTGCTAACAAAATTTGTAGGGAAAATTTAGCAAGACGTTTGAACGTCAGCTTGATTCGTGTGAACACAAAATAAACTGATTAAAAGTCGGATTCATTTACGGTTTTAAAATCCTGTTGCAACGGCGAGCAGGTCACCTGATTTTTGCGGAGGATCGCCTCTCTCCGGTCTCGCTCCGCTTCCCAGATTTGTCGTTTCCTCTCTTCAACCTGGTACCGTCGGTCGTTGTCGCGACAACGCAGCTCCTCTATCCGCCGCCGACGTTCCTCTTCCTTCTGCTCACGGAACTTTTGCGCAGCGAGCGCCTGGCTCTTGAGCTCCTCGAGTTTTCGCTGCCGCTCTTCGTTCTGTCGGTCACGAAGCTGCCGAATCCGCTCCTCGCGCTCCTTAGCGGATGCACCACTGGCGTCTTTGCCTGCAGGCAACAACAACGAAATCAATTTGGGAACAAGCAGCTTTACTTCCCACAAAGGCAAATAGTCAAGGTATGAAGGGCAGCAATGCATAGAAATCTTCATCAATTATATATAGATTTATGTATGTTAGTTTCACTCAAACAAGAATTGGTAAATTTAAAACAGCATGACAACATGAAACAGCATGAAAATGGAGCCACACAGCAGTGACAGTGAGTGAATACAATATGAAATACGTTGGCCTTCTCTTGAGAGTTGACTCCGCTTGTGTTGATGGAATAAATTAGCGAAACGTTTCTTGGTGTGAATGGGTGCTGTCTAATTGATTCTTGAATGCATCAATGTTATTTTAGATCTTGTACCACGCTAAACTAAACCATTGAGCAAGGACAAGCAGAGACAATCACGGGCTGAGCACAATTCACACTGGAATGCAGACGTCACGGGCCGAACGTAGAACGAAGGAGTAGCCGAGAGAGAGAGAGAGAGAGAGACCGCCACTGCAGGCACGCTTCTAAGAGTATCAGTAACACACTATGCGGGAATATACCTTGGTCTGTTAAGGAGGCGGCAGTCCCGAGCACGCCATCGGCAGCATTCTCCAAGCCTAGCCGGGCAGGACCTGAGATGGAGGCAAATAGAATGAGCGGATGAGCCTGCGGAACATGGCAAAGAATTCTTGGGGTAAAGTTAAAATTCACCTGCAAACTTTCAGTGTATCCAAAATCAAAGGCTGGTTAAAAAGGGAGTGCTTTGATGTTGATGAAATAATGAAGGTCAATTAGGCACAGGTGGGGTTTTGGGTTTTACATTTTCTGTCAGTTAGCCCAACGATTGGATTACGCCGTTACGTTATGGGCCAGGTGATGATAATGTTTTGGGGAAGGATTGGAATAACAAGTGAGCTACTAATTATTCCCATGGGATGAGTAGATTTAATGGGTTCAGTTTTGGACCACGAACCCAGTAACAGGTCAATTAAACCCAATCACGTTACACAATTGGTGTGTAACAATTACAAGAAAATGTTAGCGAAATACTTAATTAATTCCATGAAATGAAATCTGGCAACACATTGTTCTATTAGTTCTAAAGTAATTACGCTCAAACTAGCATGCCGATGCAGATGGACTACAGGTGCAGAACATATGAGGCTTCCATTCTACGATACACGGAACACACTCTGTTAGTTTCAAAACACGCTCGTCAAAGTACTCACTACTGTGGTTAAATAAAACAATTACTGAAAACGAAAATGATTATACAAAAAATGAAACTTATCTCCCAGCCAGAAAATTTAATTTCCCAGTGGAGCTTCTGGAAAGCACACGACTACTTTTCAATTTTCATGCGGTTCATAATCATTCAGAAAACGCAGTGGTCTCATGCCATGATTCCGACACGAGGAATTACCTTCGCTAACACAGTTTTCATTCAGCTGTGAGCCTGCGTCAGCCTCTTGGCCGACGAACGCAAACCAGTGAAGTGTGCCAGAATGTCCTAGACAAAGGATAATGACAAACATTCCCGGTGTCCCAAATAAAACGTCAACGTAATCTACCATCGGAAGCAAAAAGGATTTATCATACTCAATTATAGCTAAACTGCATTTAATTGGATGAGGGATGATTACGCTAATAAAACATCAACATCATGCAACTGGCATGGAGATGTGTGAAGAGAATAATTAGCATTGCTAATAAATAGATGGCGCAGGCCAGTAAAGAGAACTGCTACATATAATCATACAATCAAAATGTCCATGGGCTGACCTATTAATATGAAGCAAATATCTTGCATACCATGCATTCACATGGTGTTTGACACTACCAAAGCATAACTTGGCTCTTTGCCGGTATGAAAATGATAACCACTTTGAGGTAATTCCTTAATTTCTCATCAACCACCAGAAAATGTGTGGTCTTAATTGACCTACTTTTCACCCTTGAGCGCGTCCGCGTCGTCAGTCACACCAAGGTTCTATTTTCAGACACCCAATCGAACCTTTTCTTTGAAACCTCTCTTTGAAATCCACAGTCCCACTTCAATGGACCTTCATTCTGAGAAATATCCGCGAGACCAACTTCATTCCAGTCTACATTCTTGGCCATTTTCTTCCCGGGAAAATTTTACCCTCTCAATAGAGCCAACGACAATAGAAGCTAGAGGTGCACGTGAGACAATGCTCTCGCCGTCCACTCTCAGGAATACGGCCCAGCCAGCACCTAAGAACTAAAAATCGAACAGACTCTATTCCAGATAGTTTTCCAATCAAGTTGATTGATTATTATTGCTTCGTTGGCGTTGCCCCGACCGGACTAGCCAAACAAAACATCTAGTGCAAAATACCCGACCATTGTAGCAATAACTTGCCAAGAAGGCCAGATATGACCAAGATAGGACCTGTAATCATCTTGTTCTAGCTCACTACGTCAGGTAGGTACCAAGTACTGCATAAAAAGCAATTGTTTCACGTTTATCATTGTCTAGTAATTACGGTGGGCTTTTGAAGAAGCCGCTGATGTGGATTGAATGACTGGGTGTGTCTGCAGGCCAGTCTTGGGCCCGCGACATGGCCTTGCTCTGGCACAGGTGTTTGCATGGGAACATATCATTATACCTCTACTCTACTACTTTGATACGAACACACCGAAAAAAAGACGTCGTGTTATTTGATATTCCACACAATGTAAAGGTAAACTAGCCAACATGTTTTCTTTAAAAATACCTAAGTATATGCTAGTGTCACTAACTCTAATCTAGGTTCTGAAGCGAAATCGACTTCTGTAGTTCGGTACGACAGTGACAAGAAGAACCAAATTAGCTGTTACAAACTCTGACAAGTTCACGATAGTTCCCTGAAAGAGTTCGAGAGACAAATTGAACCGTAATTCGTACATTTTTCCGCCCGAGAACGACGTCTAGGCTCCGGTATAGGCCAGTAGAAACAGGGACCGAACAAAGATTGTTTTCTGTGCAATATGTTCTGCCAACGCTAAATAATTAAAACCCACCAGCCCAGCCTGTGTCTGTTAGTTATGGGGGTCGTTCCTACGATATCGCTGCTCATCAGGAGACGGCGTTGTGCTTGCAAAGTTTGCATTCAACTCTACTTCAATCGCTCCTTGGGCCTTGACGTCTACCTAAGTTACGGCCGGCCGCCAATTAAGGCGGTGCGGCCCATGATGACACCTCCACAAGAGAGTTACTTCCTTCATTCACGCCTAAATCACGCGAGTAGCAGCCCCCCCCCCCCCCCCCTCACAAACCCGGCACGTCGGTGGTACGGACAACACGGGGTCAAAATACCCGTGGGTTGCTGGACCCCGGTGCAAGGACACATACACCTTATAGGATACGAATATTAATGATTTTCGAACACCTAGTGAGGCGAGAAGGGAAAATAAGCATGTGTAATTGACGACGAGATATTTACTTATTTAGACTAGTGCCGCAGAGCCAGTTGTGAACACAGTGTGTCGTTAGATTCCAATGATCAAACATTATATTATTAATTACTTAGCTCCATCTAGCGTTTATCGACACGAAGAGGTGTTGAAAATTTACGGCAAGCCCGATCGCTTTCACACGAGGTCGAGAAACAGACGCATCGTGATTCGAACAACGTTTGTCCAGAATTGAAGAAGTGACTGGGCGTCGATTAAAAAATAATAATTGAGAGATTGCGTGTTTTGACCTTTGATGTAACGTAGTTTAAAGTTAACGCCACACGTTCCGTAAAATCCTCAGCAATCTCGTGTAAGTACTTGGTAAGATTACACGTTAGCGCAAAAACCATAATTTTTAGTCCAATAAAACCAACTATAAAGACGGCTTAACTTTGTAGAGGATCACTAAATGTGCAAGATGCGATTAAGGGCATAGGAGGCAAAGGGGTGGCGTAATCGTTCAGATTCGCAAACCGTTGGGGCCCAAAACGCCAAAACGGTCGACCAATTCCGGGGTAGTACAGATTCTACACTGCAGTGCGTGTGGAACTCGGATTCCCGAGGTTAATGATTTTCAAAATTGATTTTCAGGAAGGTCGCAGATTAAGCTAGGATTTAGATTTTCAGGACTTCGGTTCACTGCTGAGATTCTGTTCAAGAACGATTTCACTTTGCACTGCAAACATTTCATTCTGGGACATCAGTGTTGCTCTTAGATATATTATACCCACTAACTGGGTACGGAGCTTGAAGCAAAGCCACAATGCTAGACCAATGTAGTGCGGTGTTGTAAATTTAGTAGATGCGTTCCATCTTTTCCATCACACGATTGCGTTTAAGTTTTGTTTTGATGGAGCCCCTAACGCGCTCGCTGTTTCTCTCAAACACATTTGTAACGCGTCTGAAAACGTTCTGTTAGATTGTGTGGAAACAGCGACGACACATTCTGACGCCGGCGGAGGATGAATGTTCGTGGAAATAGTTGAAGACATCGACGAGGTAATCTCATCTAGTTGGCAATATCTCCCTCAGCATGAGTCCGCTACAGTTATATGATGCCAAAACGATCGGCTACCCCCTACCGGTCGACGTTCGTAACACCTGCCAGCAAATTTGGGAAGCAACTTTCAAAAACTTGTGGCGGGCATGTCATCCCAAAGCCGAACGAAGTTGGGACGTTCATCTACAAAATGTCCACCGAAATGGATACTAAATATCTCAAAGTGTATGGCATAAAATGTGACCGTTTTACGCCACTAACTGAAAAGTGAACGAGGTAGAACGTTTATTTGGAAATGAAGGAGGAGATGGCCATTAGATATTTGTTCTAATCTAAGCCAATGATGTATGCTATGCATAAAGAGTTATCCAATGTAATAGACTTTCGGAAGCCAAGTTTCCATGCGATTTCTTTCAACATGATATGCTTTTTATCTGGAAAGGATTTTTTTTTGGCGATCAATCTTCGAACATGATGACCATGTCCCTTACAAATGTCACTAGATATTTCTGTATCTGGTCATGTTTCTGTCTCCAACAGTGTAGTGAAAAACGGCCGCGCTTTTTGCCAGAGTTGGTCATTCGCGTGAGGAATTTCCGTAACAACGCCCCACATAAGCCCACTCGACTGCTAATAGAATGTGATCGAAACTAACTACGTGCGATTGAAGTCTCACGCGTGAAAAAAAAGCTCCCTCGTTTGCGCGTGGATGTGAAGTGTTAATCTCAGATCATAGTGTACCGCGGTTCACGTTCTCGAACTCCGAGATAGCGGCGAGACCGCCGTGCGATTTATACCTTTGTTTGTAGAGGCGCGAGAATTGCTGAGGGAAGAGCTATTCCTCTGGGACGAGTCGGCGGGCGTGGCTCCAGCTGGAACAGGGAAGAGAAACAAACTTCGTTAAAATTAAGAAGATAACAAACTTTCAACCATTTTTCATCGTTTGCACGAAAACCGCGAGTGCTTTGTCACTTTGCCACAAGGTTCCGGCGACGTCGATAATTTCTAAGTAAATGCTATTCGACGAAGGGGCTTAAATGTTTAAATCCGTCCTGCATTGTGAGTTTCAAGGTGTGCATTGTGTACATGGTAGATTAAATTACAGTAAGGAAAATAAGTCCGCAACCATTCATGGATAACTTTGAAGATGGATGCACCATAAGATATTTCTCATGCTTTATACAAGTTTGCAGAAGTTTGTCTGATGTCTTACAGGTAGGTGTATAAGAACGCCCGTTTTCCAGAGCAATAAAACTGGAAGAATTGAACGCAAGAAGTAGATAAGCTAAAAAGTAGACGATTCAAACTTCTCGAGGGAATCTTCTTTGAATAACTAATAAAATCAATAGATCGAGATTCTGCTACCCGAATCGTCAAAGCTTCAAAGGAAATGAAATTGTTTTATTGGTTGAGGATATATTAGAATGTTTTGAAATTTTCCCTCAAATCTTTGTAACGAGCAATTTAATTGGATTTGCTCGAAGAGACTAATTTACATATCTTAACTGATAAGAGTAAAGGGTTGGAACTTGCTAAGTACTAATGGATACATTTCAATACATCATTATAATAGTAAAGTTACTTTAACTCATCAAAGTAAACTTCTTCAGAAACAAATTCTACGGTAATTGTTCACGCCTCGATAGAACGCATTGCAGTGCAGGGAAAAAATGAGATTTGTGTCAGTTTCACAGACAAGTGAAGAGGTCTTACAAATTGACGCGCGGTATCGGCTGCTCACTTGCTCGCTCGACGAGGGAACCCAGGAAATAATGATACAGATGTAAGGGTTGGGGACGCCCAACGAGGAACAAGTTCAAAGGGGAAGACACGAACGCTTGGATAAGTTGACTCGGCTGGCTGCTTTGCTCTAGTCAGAACACGAACAATTCTATTGCAAATTATATGTACATGTACCGCTGGAAGTGATCGAGGTGTGTGGAGTGTGACGAGGTAAATCTCATATTGTCATATTCATAACGACTCGAACATCAAAGCAATGATTGTTCACTGAAAAATCATTCTATTTATCCGATTCTTTCATTCTTAGCCGAGGACGTGAATTAACTTTTGGGGAAATATACTGTTACACACATTAGGTGTTCACTTGGATGGCTTCAAGCTTCATTCAATGTCTCATTATCTAATGTCATGATCCTAACCCCCAAATAGTGACATTGACACACTGACTTCAGAGCATGCACGTTGTTTTGTTGCTGACCTAGGTTACCAGAGCGCCGAGGGTTAAAAATGTGATGTCATACCATCTTGTTTCGTACATTTGTCTCGCGCTGACCTACAACGGTGGCTCTAGGACAAGATTTTAAGGTTATTTCTACGCAGTATTTGGGCTGAATTAACAGATTTGTTAAAGCCTTAGCCAAACCTTTCATTTCTGGGCGTAAAGTTATTCAACTGCTTTATGCGGTTAACAGATTGTTTTCTCTTTAACCACTCCTCCAACAATTGACAGTATGTTCATAAAATCGATTGAAAACTTGCTTCAGTCCATGAAAGACTGTGACATTGAAAGTTAAAATACATAGACATTTTCATGGGAATGAAGGTTGCCTCATCAGATTGAAACAACCAATGCTCAGGTTGTCTAGGGATGGATCAATGGGCATGATACACACATGATTGGTGCCTTTCAAGAGTGGCTTTCGTTTTGTTTTTGGTGGCAAGTTCCAAAAGCGTGCTTTGAGAACGTACATAGTTATTTCGTAGATCGAGCAGGCCAAATCCTAGCTAGCTGGCATGAGATGCGTCGAGAGACTGCCCTCTCCCATGGCGGCTTTTGTGGGATGTCGGTGACCAGTACAGCCCAGGCTTAGTCCAGTCGTGGAATAAATCATCTCGGGAGACGGGGGAGTGTGGTAAAGGTCGCAACCGCAAGGCAGGCGAAGAGTGAAAAGGATACGTTGACACGGACGAAAATAACTCATTGTTGTCGCCGGCGATGTCACATTCAGCCGACAATGGAGCCACACTTAAGATATACTGCGATCTTGAAGACTTTTAATCGAAAAGTAAAGAAAGACAGGCACAATTGGCGAATGTAAATATCTCTATGTGTAATTAGATTTATTTGGAACCGACGAGAAAAAAAGTATTTTAAAACGTATTTTGCAGATTCTTTTCACAAAATATTTTGCATAAAGGTCAGCCCTTGTCGATCATGCCCTGTCCACCCCTGACAGACACCGCATTCATCTCGTCTTCCAGACTCTAGACTCGATCGACGGGATCCATCTCTCTGTTCCAGGACCCGTGCGTCACATCGCTGACATATGAGCTCCCGAAGGAATTGCGGGAACGGCGAGTACACCGAGTGGGATGAAGAGAGAGAAAGAGACAGACAAATAAGTTTACTCTCATCCCCTAAAGGAAGAACTTGTTAGATGTGATCTTGAAATTGTGTTATCCGTATTAAATTGCGGCGAAAGAAACTCGATACAGAATTGATGTGGTAACTTTTTCCCCGTAGCTGGCCGCGGAAAATGCGAATGGGGCTCAGTTATCCAATTCGAAAAGGAAATTTACTCGCTTCGCTGGTAAAAGAGCATCCTTTTGGTTACATTTTCTTTGACATCGACGCCATTTCCCGCGACGGAAGATTTCGCGGAAGTTATTTTTGAATTATTAACGTTTCATTGGAGTGGGATTGGCACAAGTTCTGCACCAAGCAATAAAGTGGCCGACTTCAAGCGCACCAACCGAGGTGGGCGCGATCTTCGCACTAGTCACTCTGGATCAGTTCGCTGTAAACGGCTGGAGGAAACCGATAAGAAGCTCGCAGACTTCGCACAATCAAAACACGGCATGGAAGCGGGTCGCTTCTCGCCCGAATGCCTCAAAATAATCCGCGAAAGAGGATTTGTAAGCAGATCAATAACACTCTGTGCAGAGGTGTCTGCTGCCTATTCACAGCCTCTTTTGTTGGCCATCACTCTCCAGCGATCTTGCCAAGGTTTGTGCCACGCCGAGTCCGAGAAAAGGGCTTTCCACATGGTGTTTGCACAGTTAGTGGCTGGAGGTGGAACGTCCAGCGGTTCAATTGCCGTACAAGCGTCGAGACTGTCTGTCCGTGCAATTGGAGTCAGCAGCCACCCACGAGCAACGATTCCTGTCTGACCACAACAAATGTGGAATTACACGAACAAACAGAGTTGGCCTCAGCACGTCTCACAGTGATATAAATGTTCATCGTCTAAACAATAGAATAGATCGTCATATGAGATGCAATATTAAATTGAAGTGATGGCCTGGACGTCTGCTCTAGATATTTGCGAGGCTTGTTAGAACAACACGAGAGCGCGAGAATGTTCTAGGCGGGCGGAAGATAATGTCGCTGTACTCGACGATAGCTCGTGATAATATCCGAGTGGGAGGGTGGATTGATCGATCAGAAAAGTGGAATGCGAGACCAGGATCGCCGAGGACTTCAACGATGGCATGTTTTTGAAAAAGACGTCTCAAATTCCAAGGATAAACTAATAACGAAAATTGAAAACTGTGTAAAAAGAAACATCACGTTTGCCTGCAGGATATGAAACTAAACAAAAGTAGGTAAGCAACATATTATTTCTTGGCTGTACCTAAAGAAACACGTCGAAGATGTGGAGTAATTTCGGCCAAATACTTCCTCGAAAGTATAGCCAAATTGAAAGGAACTATAGCGATCGCCGGGACTAAAGGGCGTGCATGGGGGAGCCCGTATCCACGGTGCGGTCAATTTGCATGAACTAATTTACCAGGCGAATCCCTTCTAGACGTACGAACCGAGACACTCGCCGTTTCGGATTCGGAGGCCACTGCAACGTGCGCTCGATTTATGGTAGCCGCCAAAACGCAAGTGAACGGACTCACCCTGGCAGCACTAAGAAATACTTTATAAGATATCTAGAGACAGACACGGTACGACCGTTCTTACCATGCGTAATTTATTCGCGTATCGCGTAAGTAATGAGCACTGTTAACTACATTACGCCTGAGGACGAGGCTGTTCGCTAAAACGTATTTGCAAGCGATTACCTTTCTGCAGAGAGAATAAAGAACTTATTTAGCTGCCGACATAATTTTGTTATTTGTTGAGATACGTTTCTATCATCGGGGCGTGGAGCCGTCAAACAGATAACAAGCTTTTTGAACAAATGGCAAAAGGAAATAGTTGGCAAAAAATGACACATTGGTCACATTGATCTCCGGTCCTATGTGAAATGTCGGTGTCTGGAAGGTTTTCGTCCTTGTTCCCGTGGTTGTGATACAATTCCAGGGTGTATTTGCAAGTGTCCCGAACGCGAATTTCTTGTTTGCTGTTGGGAGCTAATTGAGTGCGGCACGGGCTACAATAGAAACGTCCGGCAGCAGCAGCTTCACGCGGCTCCAGTCGAAGCATCGTGTTTCGAAACGCCGCCGGGGATCACGTAGAATCGCAATTTTGTAATTATTTTCTCTTCTCTCGTCTCTCCATCTTCACTCGTCGGCTCTGGCTAATAAAATTATTTGCAAAATGCGAACACTAGCAATAGAATGTTAATTAATTTGCATGCAATTGCGTGCGGATCGTCAATAAAGAGGCGATCAAGCGAGAGTCAAGTTAACCCGTACACGTAAGAGGCAAATGCTGAAGTCTTTAACAGAAAAGCACTTGAACTCGCAACATGTCTCGCGATGACGAGGCCTAACAATGAAAATTGTAATTACGAGCACTGAGGTACTGCATTCTATGTTTGGGTACGTACACATAGGCTAATTGCTGATCGTCTACATAGGTACTTTGAAATTCGACGGCATTGTTGGCTTGGTATTAGTCTATAATCGATTTGAAACGATGTCGGCCTGAGATGACTACAATGTATGGGTGTTACCATGATCGTATACAATGTAGATGCACAACATCAATGTATGGAGCGGCAAGCAAATAGAGCAGACAGGAGGCAGCGTCGGTTTTGTGGTGGGGCGAGCGACAGGACAACTTGTTTTTTAAATTAATGGCAAAAGCCCAGGAGGTCATCGATGGGGGAAAAAACTCGTTGGATATAGATGACCGGAGATTTATTCTGCCGTGAAATTAAGCGGTATAAGAGAAATATTGTTCAGTTGAAGGAATGGATTTCTTTTTTTTCCCATTTGTGTGCGTTATATTTTTGTGCGAAAATGGACATATTAGAAAATGCCACGATTTTTGGATACTTGCAGCGCGCTACACGATCGTCTTTGATTATAAAATTACCGGGGAAGACAACCAGACCATTAAAAAAAATGAAGAATAAACACAAAGCCCCCACGGACAAAGAAACGTGATAAAATAAAAACGTGCGCGGCGACACCGTCGCGGGCTCAAAGGGCACGGGGGACCACTTGATAACATCCAGGGATCCCTGAGAAAAACAATAGCGAAAACCGTACAGAAGCTACAAAAAACACACACACACAAAAACACACAACGGCGTCCTGTCGTCGGGGGCGACCAGCAGAGTGTGAGCTATAAACCAGGTCTATGCTCACGTCTGCAGCCCATAACCCGGCATTGTTCTCCGTGTTATTGCACCACGTCGCGTCGAGGCGGGGGCGACGGCAGCTAGCTGTGAATGTTGTGATATGAGAGCCATGCACGACGCCGGCCTATTAATCCCCGGCTCCTGTTCGGGAGCGAGGCGTTGTCCTCTATCACAGGAAGCCCTCGTCCTGCTCATCTCGCCCATGTCTGCCTCCGGAGAGGATAAGCCATCGTCTGCATTCGCACGGTCGACTCGGCACTACCCAGGGTAACGAATCGAAATAACGTTTGCACGGGGCTTGCTGGGGCGGAAAGAAATTAGTAGTTAAGGAAGAAGATGGTGCGCGATTCAGCGAGAAGGAAAAGCAGATATGAAGGGGGAGTTTTCGCATTTCTAACTGGTAATGCGGGAGAACGCGTTAAGTGTGGCGAAGACATAAAGTTGATAGGGGCCTGGTGATTTCTGGGCCTACTGGAGTATGAGAGTGGTCAAAGGGGCTCGTGGCCCGTCGGTGCCGGTTTGATCTGCCCCCACGATTCGCGGGCGCACTCGGGCGAGGAACTCGGAAAATTGCACTCCGGCCGGGAATTTGTGCGGCACGTGTGGGTGTAACCAGATGGCGCCTGTTATGAAGGATGTAGACAGTAGAGGCACGTTGAATTGTAGCGCCATAAAGAATTGTTGCTTAGAATGTGCGCGTTAGGGCATACTGGAGGCGGCGCCTTTTCGCGGAGTTTGCCTGGGATTATTTCGGAAAGAGTTTGTCGAAAAGTCCAAAAGGTCATTGGCAACACGCACACCGAAATAAATTGAAAATTATAACTTAGATTAGTTTGATCAAAAGTAAGAGGGAAAGATTGCGTGAAATGATAGCGAATTTCAAATAAAAGCCACCGAGTTTGAGAGGAAAAAGAGTAAATTTGGGCGAAAATCAATCTACTGGCAAGTAAAGGCAATCACCGGGGCTCGCTATCAGTGATTTATGCGACGCCAATATACGGGCTTAATGAATGGGGTGTGGGCTGTCATAGTTTCACATGACACTAGCAGGTATATGGAGGCCATGGCAGGCGACGCAGAGTTTCACTTTTTCTGATTTATGGGGTGCAAAAATGCCGTGCAGTGCCTGGTTACTTGAGCGTAAATTGTGATTGTGCACAGCGCATTTTTTCTTTTTCGTGCAAGGCTTAAACATGGCTGCGCTCCGTCTAATGACACCTTTCAAGGGAATTGTTTTAAGACCGCAGGCTCGCAAGCCGGGCTCATGTCTTTTGTACCTTCGTCAGTATGTCTGAGGTGCATGTCAGAGCGCAAGGTAAGCGCTATTTAATTACAGCGTAAATAGCCGACATTTACACGTCATTGTAGGATGACGGCAAACGGGGACATTTCATAGTGTGTATACTAGAAGTCACGGCCTCCAAATGAACGCAATGTTTAAATGTACATACCAAGAGTGTTTTATTTTCGCATAGCAATGCAACCCATGGACAGAACATTTCTCAACTACCTTGCCCTGAGAGTTCGTGTTGCGGTCTCTCACATTTTGGGCATTTACTTCGGCGTGTTTAAAGCAACCACATGCTTTTCGAGTTTGTTTTGTGGGAAATTTATCTCGCTTTATATTAAAATGTTCGGCTCAAATGTTTTGTATTCCTCTTCTATACACCTTCGCATTCAGCTGCGATACAAACGCCATGGCACATTGTCATACGTTTAGTTTGTACTATTTAAACAATGGGTTATTAATTGATGTAGATGTACTTTAAATCCGGATTCTCGGTGTAGTTACCAATAACGTGTACTTCAATGCCATGAATTCGTTCCCGAACAATGGCGGCCAGTGGTCATGGACCATTCGAATATGCTAGTTCACAGTCCGACAATGGGGAGATGTAATCCCCAAGGGATTTCCCTGGTGTTATGACGTCGTTTTTAAATAGCTGCAGGGTGATATTAGGACCGTTTTCATACACACGCAATGGCTATAAAAATCTGGGAGATTACATATTATTTATTTTCAGTCATCTCCACTTAAATATATTGATAAAAAATCCTGCCAGTGGGAATATTCAGCGGGTTGAAGTTGAAGGACGCGGTTCCACCTCCGGTCGGAAATTAGGTTAGTGACGTGTTCGTGGGTGGTGTTGAAATGGAATAACTTAAAAAAAGGCATTTATAGCTTTGAATAAAAATCCAACGGTTCGCTAAAAAAAAAAAAAGAGTTCGATTAGATGACTGCTAAGTTGAAAACGTTAGTGAAAAGTTAAGTCTGACTGTGTGGTGTTTAACGACGCACTGTTTTGATAACTGGCCCTGCAGCACTGGTCTAATGGCGTCGGTGAATGAGTGGATGATGATGATGAGGATGATGATGAACCTAACCTAGCCTAGAAGGGAGGAGGGGAAACCCGGTGCTGGCACTTTCACTACTTCTGTCGAAGAGCACCAAGGGGACGGTACAACTCGAATAGCAGGATTCCTCCACAAATCCATGCTGTCGAGAGGTTGAGTGAAGTTGCTGTAGGTACTAACTTTCATCCCTACAACCTCTCTCCCGAACAGAACTGGTCATGTGTATGATGTTCATCCATCCAATACCTGACTCAGCGCAGTGTTGCTCAACTTTGGTGATCTCACGAGAACCGATGTTTCCAACACGCCAAACCGTTCGGTAGAGTTAAGACTACTGCAACGAAACGTCTCGACATATAAAATGGAGCAATTGGAATGCCAGGCGACATTGACATATTTTTAATTAAACTGTCTCCCTCACTCTGGGTAGGTTCAAGAAATACTTCGACTTGAAAACAAGCATTGAACGCCATATTTATCGTGCAAACGTCGTGAACGATTTCATTTGGCGTACAATTGCAATAAGTACGAACTGCAGGCCCCAGGATTGGTTTCCTATGTAAATGCTTGAATCTCGGCGGTGCGAAAGTCTTTGAGCTGGTTGATATGTGACCATGGATGCAAGGGCTGCGATCTGAAAGGTCTCAGTCCGTCACGCCATTTGAATTGCTAATGTGTGTACAGACTCTGTGGTAGTCAAATGAGTACGATGCCATCAGACCGCATGAAATGAAACCAACTTGTTACGCGGCTCACCCTAGAGGGTAGTTTCAACATTTCCTACAGAGAAATCAATCCGCAATCGTCATGTTTACTACCGACGCTAGTCGACGGGGCATAGGACTTGACTCGGATGCGAATGCCCCGTGGAAAGACGACTTAAAAAAGAGACGACAAACTTGGATTTGAACGAGTTGGTTTTGCAAAGACTAGGAAATGTGAAGGCATGTAGCTCCTTAAACGTCCCTAGCGCTGTAACTCCCAAGAAAGGGGGGATACCTTAAGGCGATAGGTATACAAAGGTTTCTGAACCTCGAGAGCAAAATCAGTTAAAGCGACAAGAGTGAAGATTCCATGGGCCACCGTCCCCGATTTGAGGAAAGCGTCACCCTCTCATTCTCGTCTCTCTAGCGATATTGAATTGAACGAGATAAGGCGGCAAAATTGCTGCCTCTGGCTGAAAGCATTAGAAAGACAATTTGCTTTAAATAGGACAAAAGCCTGAAGTCTTATAAGAGAAAAAAAAAACTTTTGTCGTCTCTGCGACGTTATACATTTGGTATTCAACGTTCACGTGCACAGAGTTGTTTACTGTATAGTTGTCGAGTAACGCTCGAAAAAGTTGTGTCCCAAGATTTGGTACATCGTCTTTATTGTGTTATGGTTCAAAGCCATGCGAGCGGGGAACGTAATTCATCAAGACTAGGAGGAGCTCCATTAGCATGTTCCACATTCTATCATGCTTCTGGCGCGTATTGCCCTGTTAGATTAACTTCAGCGCCGTATTTCAAGCAAAATGTGATTATTTATACTCAAGTACATAAAAGTGGGCCGCCCATAACGTGCCCCATAAGCACTGACATCGGCAGTGATAATAACGTCACCGGAAAGAGGGCCGAAGTCATTTCTAGCGTGGATCGTCATCAATAAATAATTGGTTATATCGAGTCACGGAGAGCTCAATTGACGGGAAATCCAATGGAACGCTTTTCTTCTTCGTCCACTTTTACGATGGCACGGAGCCTATATAAAGACATAAAGCGGCGGGAAGAAGAGTGGGACTATTTTACTCAAATCTGATCGCGTCGCTGCGGCGAGCGCATGTCGGTACGACACGCGAAAACAAAAAAAAGACGGTTCGCGTGTAGCGTTTTACACAAGAGATGGAAAAAAATAAATTGTATCGTAACTTCATCCAAGTCGTTTCGGACGTAGTAAAAATTCACTTTCACATGGCACACACAAAAATAAACAACGAGGAGCGCAAAAAGCTGAACCACCGAGTGGAACACCGCGCGTGCCGCGTGATAGGTGCGACGTCCGTAGGGTGCCAGTATTGGTACCTTCGAGCTCGCACAGGACGGCGTCGTAGGCGACGGCGCGACGTAGCGTCTCGCGGCAGAGTTCTGAGAACATGCCTGCCACCCCATGGCGGCCTACCACGGCACTGGTGCTGGAGCGACTGGCGCTAGCGTTGTCGAGCGTTGGCGCGCGTGCAGCTGCCAGAACGCCCCCCCCCCCCCCCCACCCCCCGGTCCCTCTACACGTCCACGGGGCGCGATCGATCTCGGCCAGCGGAGGCATTTGGTACCACTTGATGGAAGGGATGTTATGGTACTGTCACTCGAGTCACGAGGAGGCCACATTCCGAGCTAGTTTGATGGTGATTGCATTCGGATAGGAAACGTATGACAGATTAGAGGGAAACTTTTTGAAACTAAAGGAAATTGTTTTTGGAAATAGTGCTCGTGTTTGCCGGGGGCCGTTCGCGGCCCGTTGGGAAAATCAAGGACTACTGTCACGGAGTTCTTTGACGCTGAAGTCGTGCGTTAAACACGTACCCAACTATTTTCTAAGCCCACTCACAACTGAATTCGGAAGAGAATTGCCCACAAACGCAAATTGTCTCGACTGTGTCGCCGGTCCTGGAGCAGTGTGCTTTTTGCATGTGAAAACGGGGGCGGGAAGCCGGGGCCCATTTCGCTGCTAGCGCCGGGAAAAGCTCGCGTGCTATGTGTGTGTGCGCTTCATGTGCATTGTTCCCTTGTCGCCCGTTTCGGCGGACGGTGAGAAAAAAAAGCATCGCCATTCAAGACCTTGATCTTCGCCACGGTTTTTCGTTATTACACTCACGTACCATTCCTACAAAAATAATTCGATTTATTACACCGTGAGACCTGAATAACGTGATCGTCTGCGAGGAGAATATGCCGGTCTGGACTTTTGTCTGGAAGAAGGGATGAATGAACCAGCCGGGCTATTCAGGAACAAGATGAACACAAGGCAAACATATAGATTTTCGTAGGCACGTTGGGAACTGTCACTACGTTGGCGCGTGTACTGGTTTAATAGCAGCGAAACAATAGTGTCATGAAATGATTACAAAACAACCCGAACGGTTCGGCATGTTGTAAACACCGGTTGTCATAAGATCACCGAAGTTAAGCAACACTGCGCTGAGTCAGGTATTGGATGGATGACCATCATACACATGACCAGTTCTGTTCGGGAGAGAGGTTGGAGGGATGAAAGTTAGTACCTGCAGCAACTTCATTCGCCTTGCTTATCAACCTCTTGAAAGCATGGATTTGTGGAGGAATTCTGCTGTTCGAGTTGTTCCGTCCTTCGTAAGGGACGTTAAACCAGTGGTCCCCTTGGTGCTCTTCGATAGGAGTACGCTACGTACCGGCACCGGGTTTTCCCTCCTACTTTCTAGGCTAGGTTAGGTTCATCATCATCCTCATATTCATCCGCTCATTCTCCGACGCCATTAGGCCAGTGCCGCAGGGCCAGTTGTCAAAACACTGCGTCGTTAAACCCCAATAATCAATCAAATAATTACAGGGCTTGTAAGATGTAATTAAACTTGCCTTTACAGGTTGTTTCAAATATATGGCTAGCTTAGCCAGAATGCCTATACACGGGAGACGGACACAATTCGAAGAGAAATGGTGTGACTTTAATTAAAAACGAAACTTAATATCTCCGATTACACGCAAGTCTGGTCTGGAGAAGGCATACCTACAAGAGCAATTTGGTTGGGAAGCCTCGTAGAAAAGACCGTTACATCCTCATAATTTAATTACATGACCGGTTGATTTATAAACAGTCGCCCTTCTTCGCATCCGCCTCCCAATTTTGGGCGAACCGCGGTAGGTAACCCAGCTCAAAATACTTTTGACACATTGCACTGACTGCGTGGTTTAACGTATCGCCAATTCTCGAAAGTACATCACCTGGCTTTCTAAATAAGCTCCTCGCTGTATGTAATCTTCCTGCATCTCTCTCTCTTACCAAATCTCTGTAATAAAGAATTTGAAACTGGAGCTGGCCCTATATTAGACCGAGCTATATAATTTGGCCGGCTATCGCCTCGCCCCACAGGTAAATATTTCAGAGCAGTCCAATTAAATCGATGAAATCACGGACCAAACGAGAGAATGGCGTCACCTTCCAAAGATACACATGTGCAATGAGAAATCACGGCGAGAATTTGCAAAACAAATAGCAAAACCAATGCTAACGAGTGGCTGCATAACCTGCTTCTTTGCTGGCAAAACAGAACCGGAAGATTTTCAAATGGTGAATGAGAAAAGCACACCAATGTTGCTGCATTCAAATGATGAAGCTTTTTGTATCACACTTTTAGCGACCAAATTACGGGTGACGATTTTTTATCACAGCCCCGTTGGCTTTATTGCAAAGCAGGCTAATAACTCACCACATTTTTTTTCTCCCATGCGATTTTCCGCACCCAAGGGGTGGCTTACAGTCTCGTTATAAATTAAGATGGTTTAACGGCGGGGAGGGCGCGAAAAGCGCTAGCGCTACGTGTGCACTTTGCGCTCTCGCTACTCGATATGTTGATTTTTCCGTCTGCCTGCGATTCGCTCATCGAGTTCAACAAGCAATTAGTCGGCGACCACGTGCTCGGCAAGTGCAGCCGGAAAACACGCTTCATTTGGAGCGAGATTCCAACTTCCTGTGTTCGGACAGATGGGAATTGCACAGTTTTCGTTGATTTCGATTGGGTGTGGCATCCGTTCGTTTCAGACTAAAATACTAGAGTATTTAACTAGCATTCCCATGTCAGATAACAGACAGACTATGTTTCAATGGATTCAAAACTATGTTCCATCTCCTTGTCTGTACGAGGTAGGCAGTGTTTGCAAGCGAACCAGAATGAATGCTTGATCAAAACCCCGTATACCTAGCCATCGGAAAGTTTGGGCGTAAACGAGCGGTGTGAAGAGCTGCATTCATGATGGGGTAATATGGAAACTGATTTTCCACAAATTACCGAATCGAATAAACTCCATTCCAAGCTTGCATCAAACTGGCAAGCACTCGGTCGAATAAAGAGTGTGTCACGTGGTATGCGAAACAGCTCCGACGTTGCGAGAGTGCTTCACTAACTTAGTACCGAGACGCAGAGAACTTTTCTAGATGCCCTAAGGCGTGTGAAGTTTCAAGGGTGCAACGCTTTTCAGGCTTTCTTTCAGGCAAAGTGCGCACGTGATACGTTCGGAACTAGGGAACCTTAGTCGCAAGAACCTATTTCGTACCGGAATCATTGATTAAAACCACGAAAAGCGGAAGGAAAAAGAATAAACTATACGGAGAGCCATAGAACATGTTGCTTTAGTTGGGAGAAACCACATGCTAAAAACACAACGACAAGCACTGTAAATGCAAAAAGGAGTCGTTCAAAGGTCGACCGTCGACCCTCGACTTGTATTTCTGCTCAATGGTGCAAGAGTTAATCGACTGTTAAATATCATTCCATTCAAGGATGTTGAGTGTTGTTTTTCATCGACGATGGCCCGCGTCGTGTCCGGCTCCTCTCCGCGGCGGGCGACGAGTGTCCCCCCCGTACCCCGCCGCCGCGGCAAGGTAGCCGGCAAGGACGTTAGGAGGTGGCACGATGCCTCTGACGGGGACACGGTCGCCGTCAAGGCTGGCAACGCACGGGAAACGCAACGCGCTCGTGGAAAACACGCGGGAAATGGAGAGGAGTACGCGGCCAAATTTGTTTCTATTAGCAGACTGATTCGATGCGAGAAGCAATCCATTACAGCTTGCGGCGACGTGGAAATGGTCCGACGATTTGAGGGGAGGGTTGTAATCGAGTAATTTTCTAGCAAGGCAATTTGTAATGATGGGGATAATTACTTAATGGGGATAAAGATGGGGATAAGCTTCGCTTTATCCAATTTTTCAGATGTTTTGCGTCCCGCAAATTTTTCGTTTGAGGTGAAATAAGAATGCGTGTACTTTCTGAAGCATTGGGGTTGGTGCAAGTACTAAAGCGTACATCAGTAGGAGGGCGCAGTCCTTTTTTGTCCAAGTAATGAATACATTAAAATGTGCTCTTTACAAGGCGACGCTGAGAAAAACACGCTTTAGTTTAACACTCGCACAAGCCGAGTTAGTGCCTTGCGCTGACGGTTGTGGGAAGCAGACGATGAAACCTCGGCAAGTGACTGGCAAAGTTGGCAAATACACGGAATGAGTCGCATTCCGGCAGCAATCACCTTAGCAGGAGGGAAATGGTAAAACTTTTGACGGCCAGACGATGAAAATGTGCTCTGTTATTATTAAATGTTGGCTGAAAGCCCGTGAGAGCGGATTAAATGATAATCTCATGGAGATCTCCGCCTGAAGCTCAGTTTTATAAAGCTTGGAAACGAAGGCATGGGAATATTGAAACTTGATATTGTTAACGTTATAATGACATAATGCAATTATGCCCACGCATGCCGCTATAAACTTGAAAGACGAGCAAATTGTGCTTAGACTTCAGACTTCAAGTCTGCTAGAGGTGAAGGCTGAATAGGGAAATTCAGCCAAGTGTATCTGCTGATTAAAGCGAAATCGATGTCATAATTCACATTTCCAAAGAGGAAGAGCGGATTCGGTTGTGATTGCTTTTTGTCGTGGAAAGGTGGAATCAATTAGCGTCCCAACTCGAGGATTGCAACGCGGGCGACTGGACGTGACATAGAAACAAAAGAGCCACCATTAATGGGTTCGATACTCTACACCAAAACTTTTCATTCGATTGCTTTCGCGCCGGGGTTTCATATCCTACCCGACAAAGCTGGCAATAAAGACTGATTATTTACAGATAACGCAGATGAATAATAAATGAGCGATTGTCAATTTGCCAGAGCGACGAAGCACAGTGTCGCCCTCACTCCATACATGGGACATGACAGTTCCACTAGAAATATCGATGACGACATCCGAATCTCTCTATTGCAGAAACGCTCTCGTGAGGCAGGTATGTATGTATGATCGCAAAAACTAGTATTAATACTCACGTTTATAGAATCATCACTTTCAAACAGGTAGGATGAATATTTGCAATGATGATTCAGCGCATATTAAAGGTATGACACAATTAAACAAATCAAAATAAAGGAGCGTTAACCACTTGACGCATTAATATTTTCATTCCCTCTTCAGTTAAATTACCAGATAATTGTCAAGGTCCCGAATCCACCCGATAAAGACAAGTTTTACTTTCGGTTAAAGTTCGAAACGATCGAGTGGGCTCAAGAATCGATTGCATTCTCCTCACAGTTGGTGGTAACTGCTACGACAAATTCATGTCGCGGCAAGGTGTTTTCTTTTTCACGATATTAGGTTAGGCGTAGCTGTGCCCGTTTAAAATTTCACCACGTTGTCATTGAATATCATGGCGGCGGACACAAACATAGCCCAACCAACATTGCAGCGTGCATGCCCTCCGAAGTCATAGATGGCAGGAGCCGGGTATTATCTGCCTGGATATTGGCATTAGGACCGTGGCAACGCTTGGATCCGGTCGGCAAGTAAACCCGATATCGACTAAACGAGCTGTGCATTCAGCAAGGTTCGTGGACATTATCGCCCATCCTGAAAGGTTTTCACGGAGAACCAACCCTTCCTCTTAACTTTGCACCCGGGAAGGAGAAAGTCGCCGGTGCACATTAAATCAGCGTGGCCCATTTAATGTCTCTGTTCACGGTCTAGGAGCCGACGTCATCGCATAACGTTGTGCGAGAATGCTATGACAAGCTAAGATCGAGATAAGAGATCGAGATCGAGATAACAGAAGCAAAACCAGAGGAGATTTATTAGTTGGCTCTGTGCATGACATAGTCATGTTGGAAAATTGTGAGAAAAAGCCGTCTTCTCGGGGCTAATAAGAATGTATTTCCACTTACAAACAACACTCATACCCAGAAAAGCGTGTGTCGAGCACAGACCCGCCACCTATCATCGGCGAAATGCTATTGCAGTCGACTATAAAATGCTTTCTTATAAAAGCCGAAATTTCGGTTTTTAGGGGAGCACAAGATGGTCGCGCAAGTGCTCATAAAGATGGGCAGAACTGCGCTGCAGACGCCATATTTCGCGAGTCTCGGTTTCGATAGAAGTGAGTGTGTGACGCAAGCTGTGCTCTACACCAGCCCACGTGCGAATGCCACGAGTCGAGCGCGTATGATGCAATGCAATATGACAGAAAGAAATTCCCGAAAGGTGAATTTCTTGTCGAACAATGAAAAACACGGACAAGATTGCACCACGCGGAAGTTTTACAACGATTTTCTCTCGTGGATTAGGAAAAAATTCGGAAATCCGTTCGGGTCATTTAGCGTGTGTTTTTGGATGCCGAGCACGATGTGATTGTGAATGAGCCGGTAATTTCATTGGCTGCTCACCGCTGACCTGCTGGATGCTGGACTCAGGACCAAAGTGTCTAGCTCTCTGCAGGTTGCGGTCGACCTTGAAAGCCAGCGCACGCCATTCATGCGAGATATTCAAATTTGCCCGTCAATTTGCATCGATCACAAGGCATGCCACGTCACGGAAATATCCCGAATTGAGCCAAAAACCGTCGGTAATAAAAAGCCATCTCGATAGGATATCGAAAGTGCTGATAACTCGATCGATTATTGCAACACATTACTGAGCCAGTTCTCTGGCAAATTGAGAGCGGCGTTGACAAGAGGCGAGAGGGTGACCTTCTCGACAGCCGCTCATAGAAAGGCAATTGGCATAGTGGCATAAAAACATTCCTGGTGCATGTGTGAGCGAAATAGCGATTGCTGCCACTGATTTCGATCTGTATGGATATCGAGTCGTTCTGTCAGCCGATTAGCGCCATCGATTTTGCAACTGGTCATGTCGTGGGCAAAGTGGGCTAGTCTGGTGCCTGGCTTATGGTACAGATTGTTGACTGTATGATAACGTAGATATTGTGTGTGTGGTTATCAATATGTCCGAGCGTGTCATCTTTAGACATTCCAGCGCGGCCCACGGATGCCAACTCACCTTCAGTGTGACGCGCGTCCTGGAATGTGACCTTTCTCCTCCTGACAGGAGGCTGTGGATGGACAATGTCCATGTCGCCCAGGTTCTCCCGGGACAAGGACGAGACCAGAATGCCACGCAGAGTAGCGAGGGTGCTGCTAGGGATTACCCGGTCTTCAAATGACTCCTCGGTGCCCATTTTACAAATGGTGGAAGGAGATTGAGTTGAAAAAACACTAGACACTCGTCTGCACTGGATAACACGGGGACGCCGGGGAACGAGTTTTCATTGATGGCGTGCCACTGATGAAAATCAGCGCAGCAAACAGGGAAATTTTGGCGAGAACTCAAACTCGGTTCGGTCGGTAGGAGGTATCACAGAGTGCTCGACGAACTCGGTGAATGGTATTCACATCCATTGGAAGCATTTGCAAACTTGGAGAGAAAGAAAGTTTGCTGATATAACCGGCGACGTCTGACGCGAATGGCGTGCTAAAAACTTGTGCGTCTCGGCGGTACACTGCACTAACGCAACTCAATTCAAGCAACGTGAAACGCAAAACGACGGATAAATCATGCTCCGCGGCGCGATTAATAAATTCACCCAGCAATGAACGTCGATAACAGACGATTTTATGCATTCACTGAAGCTGAACACAAAGAATAATGGAAAAATTCACAAGCGAATTTTCCGAATGTAAAAAACGGGCCGGTTCGGAATGGTTCGAGAGTCCCGAGACGACGGCCTTCCGTCACGTGCCCCAAAACGTCTTTGGACAGTAAACCCCGCGTGGTGGCGGCAGGTCCGCGTAACACTAGCGAGAGGCGATCTGCAGTGTCTACTCCTTGTGACACTGACGACCGATCCCACGATACTGACTTGACTGGCTGACTGACGCAAGCGGTGGAGCACGAGATATCCTACGTAACACCTACAAGGCATCGGCAGTGCATGCCGACCAGGGGCCCTCCAGCGCGAGCGGCAGCGAAGGAGAGGAACCTTGGCGTCTGAGCGAGGGCCCCACACACTCGCACGTCGCAACACACCTTCTGCAGCGGCCGACTTACGACACGGTACCACACACACATTGGCAAGCGCTGAACATGGTCTAAGATCAGCTGAAGGCATCTGTCAGGTGGCCGTCGAAGAAGGAAGTGAATGACAATTGACATTCCGGTGACGATTTCTGTGACAGGTTGTTGGACATGTGCTGGGTGTGGTCGAGGAAGGTGTTTGAATAGATAAGGTAGAGGAGAACTAGATGATTTTATGGACGTGTACTGTAGAATTTCAAGCGTAACCGAGCTAGAGATGATCTAATTACGCTGTAGTCTAAAATAATGATTATTATTAAGTACGATTTGATGTAACTCCAGATGACTGGCTTTCAAAGTCAAATTCAAATTACCCTGTACAATTATGTGCACAGTAGTTTTGAAACTATGCGCTACAAAGATGAATGGGTAAATATGGAAAACTGTGCAACCAAAAACAACAAATAGATTTTCTCCAATGACGGGTTTATACGAAAATGGAATGGCCGATGGAGCACGTTATTATGAGGTGGGCATTTCATCATTTAATTACACGATGGGACGAAGGTATTAAGTAAAACCATGTTAACGTGTAGTTGCCTTATAATTTCGACTGCTTTCTTACTGCACCGAGCCTAGTTACACGACGCATTATTAACTCAAACAGTAAATTAGCTTGGAATGCATTCGATAGCTGCCACTGGCGACGGAGCAATGTACGACAAAGTTTTCCGGCGGTAATCGATCGATTTACTTGTATAAGGTCGCAGTAATCGAGCCTTTCACTGGTTAAATAACAGCTGACCAATAATTAAATGAAATGGAGTAAAAAAAAATAACATGTTCGATCCTCATGAACGAGCCGCAGAGTAAAGGGCAAGCGATGGGAACACAAAAAGTGTTTCACATGCCAGAACAATCCGGTTAATTGCACTAACTCGATTCAAACTTGTTAGAACAATTTCCATCCAGCAATGATAACAGGTACTGTTATAGGAAGTGCGAATATTGCAGTGTATTATTAATCTGTTTTGCATCTGTAAGGGTACAATCAAGCGGTTATTACGCCGAGTCTTCATAGCTAATTGAGCATATCATAATAGAAAATAGTAAATTGAATGGGAACTAAGTGTTCAAAGAAAAATATCGTATCTTTTCAGGTGGAAGCGCGAGACATCGAGGGAAGGGTGAGGGCGCCGTATCGAGTGACGTCTTCTTGAACGAGAGGCGCTTGTTTGGAAGATGGCAACCTTTTAAAATCTCGTTAGTATGCATGTCCCCCTCCTCTTCGTCACAAGGAAGGTAGGTAGATACCTTCAGCTTGCCACTTCCGTGTCGACAGCTGCTGGTTCACAGCGGACAGGAGGAAATGGAAAAATCTTATACAGTTTTATAAGAAAAAGAAGGCGAGGAAATTGAAATGTTAGTCGATATCATCTGACTACATATTTGTAGAGGAGAGTATCATATGATGTTTACAGTGATTTGTTTATAATTTCAGTTCGATAAGGCTAATCGGCGAATTGGAATCTTTGATCTCTGTAAATAGTGGCTCATGAAAAATTGATGACGTCACGGCGAGGTATGCAGCACAAAAGATAGTCAGTTATGACGTAAACTGATGAATTATAATTACTAATAACCAGATAAGTGTGTCATCAGAAAGTGCGTGGGCAGAGAGCGTTTCACCGTAACGGCGTGAAGAAATGACCATTGTGCGGTTCAAATTTAAATAAGTAAAATCCGAATTCCTTTAACTCATCACAGGAAAAGAGCGTTAAAGTTATTAGGGTAAATTTCTACGTGTAACGTGAACACGGAGTGGTACATATAATAAATACAAAGACCAGACAGTGTATTGTGTAAGAAGGTTTCGGATTTGGTCAATTCACACCATTGACTGGGAAAGGAACAGCCGTATCCTCGGTGTAAGCCCTGTCCCAAGAAGTGAGAATCAATTATAAGTAACTTAGAAGGAAAGTACAGCGGTTTCAGTAATGTTGATTGTTGACGGCGGCAAGGTGTTGTATGTCTGGCTGGCTAAGACAGTAGTCTAATTGAACTTATTAGACAGGGCGAGGCCGCACATTCTTCAATTTTAAGTGCAAACAAATTAGCAAAATAACACAATTACGAAGCTTGTGTTGTAGGACTACATAGAGCGCGGAGAGTGCCACTTTGCGTGCAGTACCTATGACTGGTTGGGGTATTCCTGCTAGCTTTGGGGCGCAGTTAATTGTACTTGCAGTAACGCAGTGTCAGTTTCAGTTGATTTCTAATTGGAGAGCTACTGGCAATACTGGAACAAATTATATCATATGCCAATCGAACTACGACAGCTATTCAATGCCATTTTTGATGAAGGACAGTAGCAGAAAAAAAAAATTTTGTTTTGGGGGATGCATTTCTATTTCACCCCCTCCCCCCCTATAAATATTAATTCGTTACGATTACACGGACGAATTTGAATTCCTCGCCCGTAAACCCTCGTCAGATCAACATACAAATCGATTAATTTCCACTGTTACTGTTTCAAAATTTGTATTTCATATTATTAGAGCTCAGCTGCGGAAAACAAGCATCGCGGTTTTGCATAAATCTAGCGAAAAGAACATATTCCACACATGCAACCAACCCTTCAGAGGAATATGGATTCAATTTAAATAAATATCATAATTCATAACACAAGCGTTATGGAAAATGAAATGCTGAAATGGCAATAAAACGAATCGAGCAACGCTGTGTGGTGGTAAAAACCATAATATCATTTGCCACAAGAACAATAGAGTCTTGCAAGTCTGTTTTAATTAGCTAGAGCGACTTGGAGGCGGCAAGAAACTTTGACGTCCGCAATGAGATTGTAGTGTAATGCCTGGGATGCGGTACGTAGTATAATTTGTATTTCGTATGCCATGGAATTTTGTAGCACTGCTCGGTTAGAATTCCTGCAAGGCTGGCACACAATGACAGAAACTTGGTAGTAAAACATGAATCATTGCGCCCAGGTCTCGATCATACCTGTACAAGAGATTAATTGAAAAAGTTGCGATACAAAAAAACGCATATGCAGATTTAGACGAACTCGATTTGCTCAATTCGCTCCTACAGATCTCGCTGGCAATTTCCCGATAGTCAGGATTAACCGCGAAACGAAAGCCAAAGAAATTATTTTGTTTGTAAGCTATTGGATATTGGAAGCTGATACCAAAAACCCATACAAATTCGTAAGAAAATGAAGAAAATGCTAAATTGTGGCTGTAATGAAGATGTGAAAGGTACTTCTATCTAATGCCTACGCGGCTTTGCTTCTTTAATGCTCGCATTACTTCATAATGAGAAGTCATTAAATGACGTAGGAATGTCGTTTGAAATTCTTGAACAATTTTAATCTGAGCTATCAAGTCAATAAAAGTAGCTAGCACATGTTTTCGAACGAGAAAGTCAAATAAGATGTTGTTCAGTACATTTTTATGACGCATACAACATACGTGGAATAAAATGAGTTCGTATCGATTCGAAGAGCAGCCGAGGAAAGTGTTTTATTTTGACGTTAAGATATTGTTCCGACTTAAACTGCGTATGCCGAGAGAATTTCAAACTAACGGTCCTGGAGATTGATTTTCCCGTGCTGGCCGCTTAGTTTTTCGAAACAGCCGCTAGGTGCGAGCGGCAGCACAGTGCGGGTTGCATCGCTAGCATGCAGGCGAAGCGCCGACCAGCGCGGTGCTGCCGAGCCGGGGAAACCTCGAAGCTCCAGCTGTGATCGAGTACAGCACTGAGCACGGAGGATGCAACACTTTTGACAATCGATTCTCCCCCCCTCCCCCACAAGTCTGTGTCGAAACGTCACTGAAGAAATCGAGTCAATTTCTTTGGTGGTGTTTGAACTTTGAACTCGAAGGCACGAAAGTGTGGCGTAAAAATGCGGTGTATTTAGGTGCCAAAATATCGCGATTGGTCGGACCGAAAAAGTTCTTGTTAACTCCACAGGTCGATCTAGAAGTACTACACAAATTTGTATGCTAAAGAAAACTTGAGTGCCGGTTTTTCAGTGGCTCGTTAAATAATTAACAGATCGTTATAAAAAATATATTTAGTGGCTTTTGCCATGAAAATACAAAATTAACGGGGTGTTAAGTTCTTAACGAACCACTGAAAATCGGCCATAAAGCTAACATATCGTCAAAAAAAAAAGCACTCAAGGAAATGAAATTGTAAAATAGCCGGCTTCTCCACCTCGGTGATTTGTTTCGGCGTCATGCCATGAAACCCGGGGACTGGGGTCCATTTCCGCGTCGCGGTCGCGTCGGCAAACATCTCGCGGTGGCGCGAAAAGTGACCGATCCGAGAAAAAAACGTCCCACGACAAATCATATCATGCTCGTTGTCATTCTTAGCGCGCTTTCGGTCGGCGGTGAAAAACGTTTCATATGCTCGGGTCTCGGCGACTGCCCTTTTTTTTGCTGCGGAAACTAACAGACTTTGTTTGCTCGAATTCTTGGACGAACTTTTCTGAAAGGCATGCTTGCGGTCTACTGCTCTTAGCTACTACCAGCTAGTTGATTTCGTTGTGTTCGAGTGCCGATTTTGGACGCGGTGGAGGTGCCGCGTCCAATTATCTCAGACTTTTCAAGGTCAAGCTCAAAATTTGAAATGATAACGATAGTTCCGGTAGAACATTGGCATTCTCGCACTATTATTAGAACAATATGAATTCAAGTAAATTGCACAATTTCGAGTAATTCTTCCTGACTTATTCGAACTCTGAAAGTAAGTTTTGTAACAAGGCCAAACCATTTCAGATGGCAAATTAGATTTTTGTACGGGGACGGCCAGATAATTTGACGCTGTTTATTCCTCGAGGAAACAAAGGCTTTTCTGTGCTATCAGTAACTCGGGATACCCGGCACAAAGAACATGCCGCGTCGTGCAAGTCTTTTTCATGCCAGCTGGCTTAGAAATTAGAATTGATGCCGGCGTTGGTTAGCAATGTCAGCTGCTGAAGAGAGCCAGCAAGGTTTCAAGAATGCATCGATTGTCAGTCTTTTGCAGGATGTAAATACCTCAATGACATTAGCGCTATCAGAGTGTGAAGATTTTGTTTTGTCATAGGTTGTGGCTACAACAGATGCACTAAAAATCCAAGATTTATATATATATATATATAATATGATATGGCATTCATATTTCAAAGAAATACATCTCCAACAACACATTTCTATAGACTAACTCCAATTTTATAATGATTTGCCAGTTCCACGGATTTTCACATTAAACTTGCATTGAAAAAAAAAATGGTGTCGGAAAAAAATCTGGCGAACGGTGCATCGATTCGCATGACCGTGACGCCGGCGCGAGCCATGTGGCCGCGACGCGGAAGTGCATCGCGACGCCGTCGACCTGACGGCGTCGCACTCGGGACGGCAGGCGGGCTAATTGTGTTTTTGGCCGGCGCCTCGACGCGCGCCGACGCCGACACGTGGAAGAGTTAATTTGACAAACTGGACGTCGGTCGGTACAGGTTTAGTTGGGCCTTAGCATCACTGAGGTGAGAGTGTGCTCATTTTGAAAAATGTTTGAGAACTGCGGCAACCTGATGTTACTTTGTCTGTACATCGAATATGAAAATAGCAATGAGTGGCGTAAAAACATCTTTGCATCCCATTTATACGCTGAAATTTGTTTTCTACAAGAGGACCGATGTTAATAGGTTTTTAATGATCATGCTTCCATAGTGGATGGCTAAACGATTTGGCGATTTCATCGAAATATTTTAGATACATATCTTTTGTCCATCTGTGCTTGCAAGAACGCAACCGAGCCCAAGCTGTCGATGGACACTAACAAATGATCGAATCAAATCAATGTAAATCAGAGCATAAAGCCATTGCAATGGGAAAGCTAGCGAGGACCAAACGGTCCATCTTGGCTCGGTCTCGGCCGGCTCGTTACTGTAATAACTGTCATCTTCCGGGTGGTCAAAATTTATCGTCGATGCCAGCGCCATCCGTGGGCTAAAACTTTCATGGAGCGTATTTTCCAGAGCCTGCGCCTGATTGTTATAGCTACAACAAACTTTTACTAAAACACTCGTGGTCTTGAGGCATGTCTATAGAAACTAGAAGCGGGGACATTAAATACTCACAAACTTAATTAAATACGACACAACTTATGTTAGGAGACTGAACCTAAACGAGGTCCGTGTCATTTATTTCTGGGAAGCGCCAAGGAAGATGGTCGAGCGTGTTTTCTAAGGAGGCCCCGGAGGAGATGTGATTCAACTACAAAGTACAAACCTGCTGCTCCGCGCCGGCATGCTATATTTGGAGGCATTGGGCACCAGAGCTGAATCGACAAGATCAATCAAGACAACCTTCAGCACACGTGACTTGGTGTCTGTTTACCTTCGAGATTGAAATCCGAAATCGGTATCAAAAATGATTACGTCACAATGATTGGGGTAAAAAAAATCTACGCACCATATTTTTCATAGCGGAGTCGTCACATCAAATCAGTGTAGAGTGACTGGCCAAGGTTTTTAAGGTGGTAACTAGTTATAAGTAAAGCAAATCCAAACTGCATGCAAAATTGACGTCCAAGTCTCAAAGAACATGAAAATGGCGTGATTTGTAACGAGCCAACACGTGACACTGAAGTGTACAAGTGTAATAATGCAGCCGTGCGATATGTTCCGAGTTTTTGAAGCGTGCATAAAGGTCAAGCGAGTTCTCAAGCTTACGTTACACCCGTTATAAATTGATCAGTCCTCTTTATCGCTGCACATTTCCTCTGACAAGTAAGTAGGGCACATTTAGAGTACCTCGCTGTACTGAAAAAGGTTAGTAACCACCTGGGTACTTATCGATTACATGCTAAATTATGCTTCGATGTAAGCACATTGCTTTGCCTGGCAGTTATCAGCTAGTTCACGGTCATATCCAAATTAATTATTGGACAGTGGATGGACTAGTGGGTGAAAATGGAAGCAACTACTACTTCGCACGCTCACCGAATCTCTTGCATGTAGTGGGCGTCTTGCGTGAATATTTCTCCTCATACCCTTCGTGCTTGAGCGATTGCGAAAGTGCGCTGTGCAGATTCTACAATTACTATTGATATTAATGATAGTAATACAACCCAATGGCAATACAGAGTACATGGGACCGTAGCACGAGCAAGAAACTTATTCTTGAAATGTTCGACATTAGTAAAGCTTGCTGGCTGAAGAAGCAAGTAGATTTCTTGAGTTTCACGCTTGTAAAAATCGATGTCCCAGCCTGAAGGTAGGAAAACTGCGATACGTAAGCGGCATAACTGTGCGTGGTTACAATGGTATAATTTATAGTTGGTCATATCTTACAGAGACCAACTGAGAAATGTTTATAAGCTTTCACAGGAAAATTGCTGCAGCCCACGCGAGGCTCCGCTATTTTATCTCACTTTGGTGAAAATTGGTGAGTTGCGATTCTTGTGCTCGACGGGAAAATGATCTAGGTGCTGTGGTAGCAAGAGATCATTTTGGTCGCATATGAAGTGCTCGAAAGGGACCGCCACACCGGGGACTGTCAGTAATTCGCTCACAAAGGAGCGCACCCATTACGGCACCACATTAGCATGGCAGTCAGCTGATTCAGGCGTTAAGGTATGTGTAATTAGCATAGCGTGAGGCGAGGGTGATCAATGAATGTAATTAAACAGAACTGAAAGTTCTGTGACGCGTACGCCGCGTAATGTTGACGGCAAACGGGCGAGGGATTTTTCATCATGACAACGGTTGTTTTTTTGTCAGCCATATCACGAGTTTTATTGGGTTTCTATATATTTTTTAAGCATGCTATATATATATACGTTTAGTCCATTTGAGCTATGAGTTTTTGCGTGAAAAGCGGTGAATCTATTGAATACGACTTCACGGTCGGTCGTTGATATGATTCTCTTGTGAAAAATCTAGGGCACTGCGTTTTGTGACCACTTCTTGCCAAATTCAGTCACTTCTTGTACGTACAGGTGGCAAGAAATGTAGTCATTTGAAAAGAAGTAAACGCGATAAAACTCGACGAAGCCGCAAAATGAAGTGGTGTCACATACGATACCAGTTGATTCCACAGTGAAACGGAAATCCGATGTGTACGGCGTACTTTCGTGCTTGCTTATACCACAGATCACGCAAAAGCACGCGAAGGACGTTGTCTAAAGGTGCGAAAATCCTATCAAGAGGTCACCGAAAGCACGTGCCCCTCGTGTAGTTCTCGTTAGGGCGCTCCTCTGAGCGGCTCAGCTCAAGATTAAAGGCACAAAACAAAGCTTCGAAGGGTGGGGCAGCCAGCAATCGCAGCCCGAGTGCAATGCGGCAATCAACCATGCACTATCCGGCAAAAATGTGCTCTAGCTGGAACAGTCGCGCAGTTATTGGCAAACAGGCGGCAGTCGCGGCAGGAAATCCGGCCTGCTTATTGGCTGGCAATCGAAATAACACTTTGTCCTGCGGCGACGACGAAACAGTGAATTCATTTGAGCCAGGTGTGATTTGATCGGGCGTTTTAATAAAGTGGCGACAAGTTTGTTTTCGTGGCATGGTGACACGGATACGATAAACGTCCTCTCAAATCTGAATCGTCGTTTTTAGTCGATTTCTCCAAAAGCAGACGAAACGAAGCACATGGAAAAACATTGCACAGATGCATATGAACTTTCTATAAAATGATAGAGAGCTTCGCATTGAACGGGGCGGATTGTATGACGCATAGCTGGTGATCATTGAGTTTATAGAGCAAATAGGTACGGCAGGCAGTGAAAATATTTTGCAGAGGAAAGTACACATACCAAGCTTTGTTTGTTATTGTTATTAAAATCCCTTTAAAGAGTTGACCCAGCAAAATTACAAATACAAACAACTAAGTTACAGTAAGCGAGTAAAAACAAACGAACAACAGAACATAGTCCATACCTTCAAGCTTCCAAATTGCTGGTAATTCTTTTAAATTGTCTGACAAACGCTAAAGTACCACTCTTCTACGATAGACAACGGCTACTGTCGAAAGCATTCCGCATTCTGATCGAAGTAACGTCAAAACATAGGCAGGATGACTAAATTAATCATCGGGGCTTGCGGTTGATAAGGCATACGTCCGATAGCGGTGGCAAAAAGCGCTAGCTAGCGACTCTAGCAGGCAACACGTCCACAGGTCGAACATCGCCCTGAAGTAGGGGCACTGACTCGTTTCCAGCCGACGGCCAAGGTGATTCAATGGAAAAATCACTGTCAATGTCAACTTCACGTGCGCACCAATTACGAGTACACCAGACGTTGACCTGCCGTTTTTTTTTTTACATACGGAGCACGAGAAATATCAATTTGTAAAATAAACATTTTTTTTTCGCTGTGAAGTTTTTAAATTTTGAGAGCGCAGAAATGCAAGGACAAGCGGTGCATGTCTGAAGCATGCATTTGTGAATCGAGATGGCTGAGCCCGATGGTGATGTTTGAACAATGGACATGGCCAGAGATTATCCAGCGATTCTTAATCAAATCAGGGATCGGCGACATCAACCGAACAGAGGAGCCTCGTATTCGTGACTAGACTAAGCGATACCGCATTAAATTATAACAAATCGTCAGGCAACAGAGGCTTGTTTCGTGCGATCGACGATTGCAAGCAATTCGTGAGTTAAAGTAGCGATTCGGATTCGACATCCGCGCAGATGCGATCTGCCGATTGACGATCACCGCATTAATCAATCGTCAAGGTTGTAGACGGGACACGAAATGCACACTGTCAAAATGTGTAACCACTCGTTAAGATACTTGTTGCGTAGTTACCGAACGGTGAAGAGACGCGGATCACGATTGCCTTATTGATCGTCTTGGCGAGGTTTAACACGTTGGCCTAGCGGTATAACATAACAGGCACGCATCGAAATGCGTTACTCATTGCGAGTCGGAGTACGAGCGCAGCCTTTTTTCGACAATTCCGTTGTACCGAAAATAATTTAAAATGCAGCTCAGATTTTAGTGTGGCGCAAAGAAGAAAGTGCAGATAGAAACTTTCAGTAATTTACCTATTTGGTCATCGTATGCTGGTATTATGATCGATACGAAGTACTCGCGCTTTGATTTTGAAACACGAATAAGGAATTATTGGGAAACAAAATTCAGCGCACCCAGAAGTAATTAGCTTATGTGGAGGCGATGAGATTTCCAGTGCATTGAAATCACCCACAGCAACGCAGGACGGCTCGTGCACTTACATTGCAATTACCCAACACTTCCAGAAATGTGCTGCAGTTTTTTTTTTCATCACTGAATCAAGATGTTTTGGCAGAAAATGTACCGAAAAAGTCACCAAGACGAGCTAATAAACAAACTAACACACTTTTTGTTTTGTTTTGACCACAACGAACTTGCTGTACCACTTAATTACTACGTAATTTTCCACAATTCAACGCACATCTCTTTGGCTTCATGCAAGCAACCTTTTCACCCTAATGTGTCTGCAAACAATACAGAATGAAAGTCGCGGATAGCCACGCTTTGAGGTAGGTCTGCACCGCAATGCTCCACAAAGATTCGGTGGTGTACCACCATCTTCCGAGACCAAGATGGTTGTTCAAGATGCTGAAAGTTGGCCAATATGTGATCAGTGTGGTGGTGCTGACGACCTAATCTCGGCGTGTTCACACACCGCGGATTAAGAGTCAATGTGATGATCGCGATGCGGTGAGTGCATCGGCAAACATAGAGCGGTGTGCCGTTAGACACGCATTCCGGCGAGCTAAATCAGCGTGCTCGACAGCGCCTGGAGGAATTGAAGGTGGCCAAACAATAATCATATTCGCGAGTCGCTAGGCACAAATGTTTCCGCGTGTGCACTTTCAAGTGGCTTACTGGATTTCATGTCCGTTGATATAGGTACATGTCCCCAATTAGGAGACGGTTCAGCGGCGGCTGGCGCAAGAGAAATGCTCTTAGTTGGGGGCGGGTCACTTCCGAAGGGATTCGCATTACAGATAAACAATGATGGAAAGAGAAAATATTATTATTGAAGTAAATTGATCGTAATTATGATTTTAATTGGGAAAAATCGCTTTTGCTTTGCGCGGTGAAATCATTTAGAGCTGTTCTCGTGGTCGGTGAATAGTTTTTCGTTAGTTTTTATCTGTTTGAAAACTTTTATCACAAGGCAATTGGTTATTAAAAGCGAATGGAAAAGAACAATAAAAGTTAAATTGGTCACGAGTTCTGATGTTAAAGTTGGATATCGTTTAGGCTAATGTTTTAGTGAGCGCGTCTAATGGCTTTTCTTCTGCGGAGGGAAGATGTCTTGGTAGCAAATCGGAAACGGAGGCCGTAGCAATTTCAACTTCTCCCAATTTACACGAAGCAAGCGCGATGCTAGATCGCAACGAAATTACGCACACTTTTGAAATCCCTTCAGTCTTCCGAACCAAATGCGAGCGACGCTTCAAAAAGACTTCTACTGCGTGTTTACAGCGACTGTCTATGGAGAGGATTTAAAATTCCGACGCATACCAAAAAAAAAGTGTGCACCCATCTCTGAAACATACGATTAAAGCTCGGACTAGAAAAAAATCCAGACGTCAGATCATATTTCAGTTTTGTCGTTCCCGCGAGACTAAATCTCCCTTGTTTGAGAAAAGATCCTGGGCCCATTCGAGTTCAATACACTGTCCGTCTAGCCACGAGCAGCTCCCACGCAGCCCATCAGGAGACGAGGCTAGGAGAAGGATGAAGGAGCGAGGCGGTCTCATTCCAGACTTACAGGCGCGACGTCAGGGGGTGGAGGTGGGGGACCAGAACTTGCCTCTGGAAGACCGGGAAGGGTGGGAAGTGCAGCGGGCAGAATGGAGTCAGTCACGTAGACGGGAATCGTTGATGTAGGTCGCATTTTCCCCGGCGTGGCGCAGCGCGGTGCGGATGGCATTCCACGGATGCAGAGAGCAAACACAAGGCCGAGATCGATTTGGGCGCAAAAAAAAAACAGGACAAATAAAGCATCAGGCAAAGTTATCAACTACCTAATAGCAACTCACGATATTTTTCAGACAAGCAGAATACACGGAACGAATTTACATGGCCAATCCTGGGAATGAATTGCACGATAGGTTTTGATGGCCTGGATACAGTCGGCGTAAGGTTTTCAAATAAATGCTAACACATGACGTCAATATTCGATGTGTGTTCACCAATTGAAAACAATTTGCAAACTTCGATAATAACAAAAAAAATGGTCATGTGAGCCGAAACGAAACTTTTAATTCGAAATACAATTATTACGGTTATATTCGGTAGGTTGGGTACTTAGACTAATTGAACACAGCACAATGTAGGTTAACAACTATATGTTTAGCACTAAGAGTTCACTACGAGTTCGCTATTCACGCGTCATCTTCCACAACATATTACCCACCGATTTGAATATTTTCCACTCCCAGCGCTGAATAATTGTATCTTACCGATTATCGATTCGCAAGTAATTAGCATTTCATTTGCGTTCGCTGCATTAATTACCCCGCCTGCCAGAATGAGAAAAGATCATTAAATACCAGAGAGCGTTGCTGTTGACGGCGGAAAATAAGTTGTAAATATCCATACGAGTAAACCACATCAGAGCACCTGTTATTTGATGTTCTCTAACGCAGCTACCTCCAAGGTAAATTGTCAGCTGAATTGAGACGATATCTACTAGTTTATTATCAGAATCCCACCACGCCTTGTTCGTCGGCTAGCCACACCCGAATAATTACCTAATTTACCCGGTGTTAGCGTGCTAATCCAAAAACTGACCGTGTCTTGCGACGACCATGCGGATTACCACGCGTTACTTGACAAATTAGTATGTTTAATTTTGTCAGCAGAATCCTGGACGAAGCGTCCTTTTTCGAAAACATTAACCTGTTAACGTTTGTCTCGTTACATAAGATTATCGAAAATAAAACAGATAGATTGTGTCATCAGTGTTTAATTACAATCCGAAGTTAAGGTCATAGTTTAATAAGAGGTTTAATTATATACAGAAAAAGCCAACCGAAAAAGGATTAAATTTATATAAACGGGGATTCAATGCCCTAGATTTCGAATGTATGTGAATGATTGACAGCAAGTTGCTTGCCCTACAGAAACGCAGCACCTGACCTCACAAAATGTTCGGAAAAGTGTCAGAGGCAATTGGCGAGGGGGCAAATTTTGAAAACACTGACTGCGTTCTCGCAACAGTTTCCCGACGACCGAAAAATCGACACAGTCACATTTGGGCGGACATGTCGTCTAATTACTATCACCGGTGTCTCATGACTTGACGAACTATGCCGCGCCTTGCAGACGCAGATCCGAGCGTAGAACGTGCTAAACTTTTAATTGGTTTAATCAAAATAGCAATATATACTTTGCGGGCAACAATTCTAAATACATATTGTACCTAACAACTTTTAATTGGTGCACAACACGCGACAGAAGTTATTAACCTAACGATAAAATGGACCAGACGTTTATTTAATGCTCCAGTTCTTGCTGTTAAGAGGTACCTAACATGGCAACAAGAGAAGTTGTGAATATTTACATAATTAGAGATGAACTTGGTACGGCCTAAATGCTATCAATTAATTTATGGAATCTCAGAGATCGTACGCTAGGGGCAAATTAACACCGTACAGTGTAAACCACCAGTCTGCAAGAGGCTCCAAGGGCCTTCTCAAACGTCACAGCGTAACGATTCCTTTCGTGGCGTTTTATTGGCTAATAGAATCGATGTAACGCGGCCATAATGGTGTATGAGCAACGTTCAACCACAACGATAATAATATTCGGCCTGAACAAACGGCAGAGATGGTAACAACCGAGCTCAGAAAGCAGCATTCGAGACGAACAAGGAAAAAAAAAACAGAAAACTCGTTCCTCTTTGGCTCCGTGGAGGTGGTAGAGGGTAAAATACCTTCTGTGGGTTTCTGTTATTCTTCGTCGTGGACCTGCTACTGCGCAGATAAGTGGAATGTGTGTTGGGAGACTTAGGCGATGTCAACAAATCCTTGTACGGCTGACTCCTTTCACTGTTTTGTTTGGGGGAAATACCTTCTGTTGACGATTCGAGATTGAATCGGGCAAAAAAATTCAAATCGAGTAACGGAAAATCATTTGAATGTTTATCAAGGCTGATGGAATAGAGGACTTTGCTGTTTCAAATCCACGAACGAAACGCACTTGTTGTACTTTTACCTGCGATAGCGTGGCCTTCAGTGACTCAGAAATGTGTATCGCTAATTATGTTTGCCAATTGCATGATCTTGGTTTCATCATGAAACCATTTGTGTACGTGCAAGCATGGGTACATGCATAGAGTGAAAAGAATTGAAGCCAGCTAGCAATCGATTTGCAGGTGAATTTTGCTGTACAACTAATATGAAACCAGCTTGCATGGAGATTTTAGCAATCACGAAAGGAATTTTACAGGAGAAAATATATGAACTGGATTATGAATGCAAGTAATTTAAGTAATAAACCAATTAAGAAATTAGATGCAGTATACACGGTAATTTAAAAGCATCGTGGGTTGATCGACGAAAGTCTACACGATTCCCATCCTCGATGAAAATTTGCAACTTGGCTTTGTAGAGGCAAAAATATTTTCAACAATTTCTAGCCGCTCTACTTGTGAGTACGAAAAAGAAGATTGGTATGAATTAAATGAACAGTAATCCAATAAAAGTTAATTCAACGTTTCAATTTGAACGTGATGCCGTATTTTGCACGTCGCCTCTCGTCTTCGGCTACCTCGTGATCCAGGAAAAGTCGCGATCGTAACTACGGATCAATCCTCATCGATCTGATTCCTATAGCTGCACAAAAGACTCGAAGCCGGTGACATCTCCTCAATCCTTATCGACCCAAACCAAAAATCAACGGGACCGAGCGCAGGAATCCGGCATATGCACCGAGGTAATCCCTGGGCAAAAATGCGGAGATACGTAAGGTCGCCGGTGCACTTGGCGGGTTGCGCAGACGGCGAGGGTGAATGCAAATGCCATCCAGCAAATTGCTTTCCGAACACGGTAATGTGTTTTCCCCGTGTGCACACGCGGTATCTCCAGGCCAGTCTACACGTATTACGCATGTTCGATACGGTTCGCTAGGCATGCCACGAAAAAGCAATGAAAATCCGAGGAAAACTGTGCAGTTCGAAAGGAGAGACAAGAATGAAATTCGCCACATTTATAAATCTAAAGAAGTCGATGATAAAAAAGGAGAAAAGAATACCAGTAAGAAACTGCTTTTAGCTGGATTAAAAATTGTTTTTCCAACTTCTTGCTCCACGGCTAACCACAAAAAAAATATAATACAGTAATAGCGGCAATAGCATTGCACACGTGTTAAAAATGCATAGACTTACATAGCCAGACATTTCCCTGCGGTGCCGTCTGCAGTAATTGCACACTAAAGTCCAGTCCGGCCAGATCCTGTCTCAGATGACCGCTATCCATCCCTAGGACCCTCTCGGGCAACAGGAACAGATGGTCTATCCCTTCTTGCGGTCCTTCTGGAAATGTTCGCGGCCGATTCACCCTCGAATGGGTGGCAAGCATCGTCACTGTTTGCCCATATCACTCGCCAGCAATTTTCTAACGAAATCCAGCACGTGAGAGTCGAAGGACTACCACTCGCGCACAGAGGCTCCTGATGGCACCTGACAGTGGCACACACGTGTGACGATTGGAGAGGAGCTCGCGCGGACGCGACTACTTTCGAGCTCGGCCGGACGAAGACTGATGAAGTCGACGCGAAGTGCTGAGCGCGCGCCAACAGCAAGCATCCAGCTCTTCGACACAATATAAAGTCGCCGCTAGTTCGTTGCCCGGTTCCGATAACTGGCCACTGGCTTCTGGCTTCTTACATTCACAACTTACAGTATTACAGATCAGCAGTAAGTGGAGCTTTAAATGCACTCACTGATTACGAACGGGTGAAATAATTGCGCACAGCTGTGTGTCGGTATATTGTAAGAGGTGTAATTAATTAGTGCGGCGAGAATAATTCATAAAATGAGATAATTAGCTTGATGATTGCAGCAAAGGTGATAATTGTTGATATACCTGGCGATTACGAGATACAAACAGGCTAAGAACATTAGTTGATCCGACCATTTTCGGTATTGTATTGACAACGTTACCTGTAGGTACGCAAACATGATCGATTGCCGTTTGGCTAGACGCAATTGAACTTGTAGTTGTTTAGCATTATTATGGTCAGCCTTGAGAGCATATTAGGCGAGCCCCATTCGACTGGACTTATTCCAGGTGCAACTATAGATGCACTTACTGCACTATGGCAAGTCCATAAAGAAGGGAATCAGGTTGGCATGCCAGCTAGTTGCCAAGTACATAGTATTATTAAATATAATTGAATCAGTAACACCACCAGAGCCGGTATACTTGCCTTATAAAATCGGATTTAAAGCCTTGTAACAACTATATCCCATTACCTGGGATAGTCAAGCTTATATGGCAGTTTTAATTTCGTACGGTAGCGTTTTCCGAACGTTTTCCACGTGCAGATTTTTACCTGATCGTGTTAGAATCTTTTCGGAAAATGGGGAAGCACAAAGAAACCTTTTGGTGGTGCAAGCGACGGAAAAACTAATAAATAACGTGGCTGGTCGCATGTGCTAAAAAGGGTACGAGAAGCTTTATACGAAAAGTCACACAACAATAGGAGACCATACAATACACACAGATCATAATACTCAAAGAAAATCATTAAATTTGGTGGGAGGAGTTTGATGATTAGAATGCAATCGCGTTTCTTTGCTTCGATGGCATGGGGGTACGCTGGCGATCGCTATAAATCATTTCGAATCGTGACTTTCTGGCCATGGCTTTACAAATCATTTTCACGTGATGCCCGGTGATATTACAGCTATTAGTCCGTTTAGCACTAAAAGCTGCGTTTTTCTTGGAGAAAAATCGTGCGCTGTGTCGTCTGACCCATGCACCAAGGTCCAGGGTTATACGTGAATCGCAGGGAAAAAATTACAGGTAAAGAAATTCAATTACCCAAAAACGTTTGAAAATTGTTGAGTTGTTGGAAGGTATATCCGAGCTCAGCTATAACGTGAACTCGCGGGGATACCTCGTTTTATATCATACAAAGGTTACACCTACTGATTGCTTGAACGATAAAAAAATACTTCCTATATTTGCTTCAAGATAATGTTTTTAATACTCCACGTTTGCAATAGTATGACACGTCTGAAGAGCGTATTTTTATCAGAATTTTCCGATGAAATCACGCTATTTTCATCATTTTCATTATCATTTTCATCAAGCACGTTTTATCTGCACTTGAAAGTTGAAAACCGTATAGCTGGCAACGAACTAGTCTGGAAAGTAATTGCATTAACATAAACTTTTCCGCAACGAAGATCTCACTGAACATAAAGCATGATGGTGTAAGGGAAGGGGTGCCATCCTGCAGCTACTGGGAAATTAGCCATTCGGTATCATGGCTGCTGGGACCTGCCACGGCACAGGGGAAAAACTGATAGAAGGAGTTTACCAATACATTTTCTCTGTTACAAAGCAAAGTTGCCATCAGAGCATTTCAACAAGTCGCAGATTTGAGTTGTTGAGCTTGCAGGACAGCAAATAACCAGGGCAGGACTATTCTACTCACGACCGGTGACGATAGGATGTCTCACACAACAGCACTCAGATCTTACCTGAAACAAAGAAAACACAAAGAGTCAACAAACCGCTAGGTGTAAGCTAATCAACCCAACACAGCATACGTCAGCGTGGTCGACGAAAAGATCCAAAAAAACTGTAAGGACCTGCAGTCTACGATCATAGCCAAGTTGCAAATTGATTCACAAATATGGTTGTTTCATACAAAAACGATGAGTGCATTACGATGCACAAATCTTGAACAATTAAAGACAATTTGAAAACATACAACAACTAAAAGACAAATTTGTCCTAATCCAAGACCCCCCAACATCTACAAGTAAGATTCATATCATTTTCAAAACAACACTAATTTCCACTAGAAATACTCTATCTTATGTTTCCAAGGCGGGCGCTCCGTTAGTCTCAGGGCGCAAAGTTCCAAATCCAATCATCGAGCTCGGCTTGCATTTGCAATGCACATGCAGATTTGTCGACTGCACTTTACATCGAGTGCACGTATTCAGCCAGGCGTTCACGAGACTGAATTGGATGATGCGAAAAGCAATTTCAAGACCTTGGCATCGAGCTTGGGTTTCCGGTATGCCGTATGATACATCGCCGCGTGCTGGCCGTGCCGTGCTCAGCCCTGAAGCCAACCTTAACCTTACTTTACAGACATTTATAGACGGCCAGCTCACAGTGATTGTTCCATGTTGTGTTGCTTTAAAGGAAACTTTGTAGCACTCAGACATGAAACCAGCGCGAAGAAATCATAAGGATAAGCACTGCACTTTGTTTGTCCAGGTAAAAATATGCATAATGCAATTTATTATCACCTAAAATTAACACCACGCTATAACTGGTACAACTAGGAAGGCTAATTTGCAAGTCATCGGAGAATCGATATCAGGTGAAGAGAATGTTATGTCAATAAATCAAATCGATTTTGTGTCGTCATAGGGTGTCAATTGAAATGGGAGAAAATAAACAGTTTCATCGCTTCATGTCTTGAATAACGTGCGCCAGATTCGAGCGATTGAGACGACTGCAAACCAAAATGAGACGGTAATTCGTTATTAGACAATGTTTTTTCTTTAAGTTCTCATGGCATTGGTTTTTAATTGTTGTGCAGATGTACGAGAGGGAAATTGCGAAGGGCGCGATGGTAATCAGAGATTTGATCACATTAGTGGGCCGAATTAAGAACGATGAATAGTATTTTTTTAAGAAAAAAAAACAGACCAGCAGGTTTAATTAAAATTTTTGTTGGCGGAAATATGAATAGAGCGTCTTAATTAAATAACAGTGAAACAGTGGGTGGTTCGGCTTTACGCTTGGTCGGTCTCATTGTGGGAATTAATTACGTTTTATGGATATTTTAACACAATCGTTTTACTTGGGCATCCATGTAAAATTCGTGGTTTTAAATTAAAAGCCTTTTTTTTGTTCCGTTGTCACGGACAGTAATTGTCATCAATTGGAACACTTGAGCAAGAATGACAAAAGTTTCGAGTCAAACTATACTAACTTGTTAGCGCACGGGACGGTGATCAAAACACGATGCTGAGACCAAGTAAAGAATACGACGTACAAGTCCATGTGAACCGTCGTCAAAATTTCATCGCTGTCCTCTGCCGGCCATCAAAGTATAAAACACAAACCAATTAAACCAACCGCTAGACCAAGCTTTGATCACCGAAAACCCGACTTTCATTGCGACATACCTGCCGTTGCACTTTCTCGGCGTAAAAGCATGCAGTTTTCACTAATTCGATATTGCTGCTCTGAAAACTGCAATCCGGCCGACGTAAAAAGCATTTGATAAAAAACGCAAAAAAAGCATTGTATTGGCGATGCAGTGTGCCACTGCCAGCCCCATACAAATTGACTAGAGTAATTAATCGTGGATAGAACGCGTATTACAAGTTTGACAAGAACTTCTGGCGAACTCGCATGATCGAATAAGAGGTCAGTCTTCAAGAATTGAACTCGCCGGCCTGGGGTATCTCTCAGACATCGATCGAGAACGTGTCAACGATTATAAAATTAGAAATAAAAAGCAATCACTGGGAAAGTTATATAAAATAAATCATGCTGGCGCAAATGCAAATCTGATTACCTATATTAAAAGCAAGTTCTAATGTAATTAATGACACTTGTGCATCAAAAAACCATCCACGACTAGCTTACTTGCAAGAAAGTCTTGTCGGTCTCATCCACATTCTACAAGACCTTCTCCGACCAAGAAAATACTGGTAGATTTAGCGCGACGCTCCCTGAAGCATCCTTCCGGAGTAACATGATTCCTGACATTTCATCACCAAAACAAACATTGACCTTTAGGCTCTGGTCCGACGCTACAGAAAGGTCTCGAAATAAACAGGGCGGAATAAAGTAGACATCTAGCTTGCAATATTTTTCCGACAACTGCAAAAAAGTGTACAGTGTGGTACTTAAATCGCATGTACTGCTCTGGACATTGCATGTGCTACTTGTGGCATATCGCTAGAAAATCTTAGCCTCCACGCGACAACATCAGTGTCAACCTCGTGCAGGGTTGATAGCGTAGGTTGTAGAGGACCGTCTCGGGCGTCCCACGCCGAGCGGTCGTGTTATTGATAAGATCCTCGTAAGCCGCTCTGTCTGCAGAAGACATGCCTGCCCGAAGGCGTCTACTCATCGCACCACGAGTCTGGGTCAAACATCAACAGGTTTCGCCAAAATACTATCGGCCGGGACGACAAAGGCACGGTTACCGAAACCATTACGAACTTCTAGAAGACTAATGTTCAGAAATAAATTCGGCGTAGCTGCTGATTTCACGTCTCATCTGTCAGTGGACAAAACTGTTGTCTGGTCGGTGGTGAAAAAATTACTTCTTTAGAGTGAGACATCTAATTTGCGGCTGAAATTAGAATTTCGAGATCAACATTCCACGAGATGAAATTGAAGAACGTCTCCAATCAAAAGAAACTTTAAAAAATCTATTGCAACAGTTCTAAAACGGACATCTTGTAGTTTGCCATGTATCTTCTCAGATAAAAATCCGAATCAAGTTGTTTGCAACCTTTCGAAAAGCTATTATTGATGGTGACTAACGCTAAGCCACTTCCTTTATTTCTGTTTTAAGACTTCCATCCCAGCCAATGGTAGCTAATACTACATGGCTATCACTGCACTAGATCAGGTAGCAGCAAATTACTGTGTTCGTATCTAGTCTCGCTGATGAACCTGCGCCTAATCGCGTTTTCAGTACCTTGCAAGCTGGAATTGTGCTGAGCTACGCTTCTAAGTGCTAATTCTTGTATTGGGTCAGCGCAGACAAAAAAAAACATAAGAGCCCGCCACTTCGAACCCCGGGTGACGTAAGACGCGGAAGAATCCAGATCACAGTCCGACTGCGAGATGGCAGGGTCATGATAATAAACCGCACCTAGCTTTGTAACTTGTTTGACGTTGAGGGTTGGCATGTCATATGAATTGTGCGTTGGGAGTTTGTCGGTGCACTAAATTGCAAGGGAGAGTTGACCTCTGTGAGGTATTATAATATGAAAAAGGTAAGCATTTATAGGAACGTTAAGATCATTTTATGTCCGGCTATAAAACCTCTGAGGTACGTAAATTAAAATTATGGAAGATCGTGACCCTCAGATTTAAATGTAAGTGAAACTTCAATGCAAAATGAACGTATCAATTTTCAACAGGGTGTATTTAATTTTTGCGATGCTATGCACTTTCAAAGCTAATTGATCGCTACGACAATAGCAATTATTTCTGTAAATGGTAATTTAAAATAATAATAACTGTGTTCGACAACGATTATAAATATCGATCGCGTGCACTTGCAGAATAAATCGAAGCAATTTTGTAGTCACCATTTTAATGAGACGTTCGGTACAAGTAGATCGATCATCACTTTCAACTGGTTCACATGTTGATCTGATATCATGATGCAGCTGTCATCATCTGTAATTTATATCATGAGGCAGACGAGTCGAGCAAAACGCACAGCGTGCTCGTTGCCAATCGTGCGTAGTCTAACGACGCACGCAACTAGAGCGGTAAGCTCGACTAAATTTCAGCGTGCATTACAGTTAATATCTCTGGTTCTCAGCGGGTAACGGGTAAGACCCAATATCAGGTACAAAACATCACTTATTGCTTTTATTGATTGTATCAGAAAAATCTCTATTGTTGTCAAAATACGTTTAATGGGCGAAGGAGTCATGGTGCAAATGATGCGTAAACCTTGGATAGATGCAACAAAAAATAAATGAATGTACTGAAATTTTGACGATGAATAACCCGGAAGATATGGTACTAACGCGAGTACAAGTACATTACTGTACATTTAAAATATTGTACATTCATTTGCAACGCTTATGGTTTATGAAAATTCTATGGATACCAACAGAAAGAGAAAATGAGTTTGATAAATGCGCTATCCAGATAAAAATAAACTTTCCGTTTCGAATGGGTTTCCCTCAAAAGGCTTACCAAATGAATGCTTGAGTGAGAAATTATCAAACAGCGTCGAATCTTTCAACTTCAGATCCGTTTCACTTTCATCGAAATTGATTCGAGCGTTCGTCAGATGTAAACAAAACAAATCAAGTTTGAGGCTTTGATGGTTGATCTGTAATGATTGACTGATTGATTGACTAGATCCTTTCCAACAAGATTGCCGCTATGTGTACTTTGCTAGAGGCAGGGCTATGTCAGACCTTTCGACAGGCACTCACACACAATTATTGATTCGGAGTCAAATCAATGCACACCATTTAAAACACATCTGAATTCGTGAAAAGAAAGCAGAGAACCAAAAATGAAGTAATTTGCTTCTGTCAGAAGTCTTTTTAGAAGAAACACGGTTCAATTTGAAACGCAACCTGTTAAAATGCGTTTACGCAATTCGATACAGCGAAATAAAACTAAAAACTCACCTGATTGGCATTCAATAGCAATAATAATTACATAAAAATATTATACGCTTTTACCAGATTTTCTGCGCTTTTACCGGAACTGCAAAGAAAAATATTACACTTTGCACAAAAAGAAAGGAAATATACGAAGAAATTTCATAAAAAGTTAACATCTTTTGCTCCAGCTCGGTACAAAAGCTTGATAGTCTTTGTTTTGATTGAATGACTTCGCTGTGAAGCCCGTTGTCTCGATCAGCGCATGCCTTCTATAGACCACGGTGTGTGTCGGCGATTTGAGACGATGCGTCGTCCGTGCGTCGTGCGTATCGCCACGCGCGTCGTCACGCGACACGCACAATCACAAAGCTACACCGTTATCCCGGTGAGATTCCACGCGCGCCGAATTAGTACACGTTGTTCCACGCATCGCAGGTTCTGATTTGGATGGACTTGCGATAGATCACCGTGTCTACGCAAATTTATAATTGTGGGTACCGAAATGTTCGTGTTTGTTTTAAATTGCTGCTCAACAAATGGATTGGAAAAACGTACCAGGGCCTAAATCCATAGAACAGAATATAAGGATAACCCCCATAAGTCTGGGGCCTGAACACCTTGAAAATCTGGAAACACAGTCTGTGATTGGCTGATCATCGTTAGGCCACAAAGAAGATGTTAAGTTTAGACGGTGTTTTCAGACTTCCAGGAGTTAATATCATGACATTTAATCCCAAATTTTAGATGATTATCTTTAAACTCATGTTCGTGGATCCCGCCTCAGGTGACTGACATGACAAAATAGTTTTTAATGCAAGACCAATTGTTTTTTTGCTGATAAATTGACCAACATTAAAAAAAAAAAACTGTTATTATGTGTTTGGATACTTGCATAAAATTGGCAGACAACAGTGATAGGTGTCGAGTTGTTACGAACAATGGGCAATCATGAAACAAAGCCAACTAATCCACAGCCGAGGACAGTCTTCCTCTTGGACAAGTCACGTGGTTAATGGCAACGGTGTCAGGACAATGATTAATATGCTTCATAACACAACTGGCACGGGCAATGCGAGAAAAAGCCAATCTTTGAAACTAAACCTTTTTTGACCAGCGCGTCGCGCCGTACAAAGTTGCGCGGATAATTGCGATTTAGAAATGATGGGAATGAAAGCAAAGATGAACCGTGGCTGCTATTGAGTTGCATGCTTAGCAAAGATCAACGTCTTAATGTCACCTCCGTTACTTGAAGTGCGGTAACAGTTTCTTTATAGGATGAAACTATTTTCAATTATTAATTGCACAGAATTGTCGTCGCTGTGGGGTCATTATGTGTAGTGGAGCGGATAATATGTTGACGATGATACGAAACAGGTAGCAAACACAGCAAAAAATGCTTGCAGTACGGAATATTGCAATAAAAATGCATCGTTCTCCAAGTGATCATGAACGTGGCAGGGTCTAAAATCCCAACAGCGCAAGCGTCGGACGGAGAATGCAAATTTGAGCAATTTACCAAATGCAGACAGCGCAATATCATGTTGCTGCAGTCTCGAGAGCTGCACAAAAACCACACAGATCCATGGTAATGTGGTTTCCTCTTCGAAACATGGTTATTTTATTTTCAATTTTCTTAATCGAAACGCTTGAATTGAAATAAGATTTGGATCCCACCCAGAACGAGACCAGTGTCTTGTGATTTATAAACCCTCCCTCGGAACTCGGCATAAAGTGCTGGCCCATGTATACTGATAATAAATTTGATCATTGTTCAAATGCAAATAGGTCATCGTGAAAGCGGGCAACGGTGTGGACCGAGTGACGTTGCACTATACGCAGGTAATTGCATCAAACATTATAATAATGCATGATATGAACAGAAATAATGGATATGTCATTCCGGCACATATACACACGGATATGGGGTGCTTTGAAAAATTGTATTACACTAACAGCAGAAATGAATAATAGGCCATGCGGTTAAAAAAAAAAACGATTATATTTGTGTTCATGATGAAAAAAATATTAGACAAAACGCAGAAGAAACACCCTTTTATTGTTTGATGTGTGCTTTTTTTCATCCATTTTGTGCAGGAGTGGGGAGGTTTCTTTCTGGGTTAAACAAAGGGCGTCGACGGAAAGAGTTGTGCTATATACAACTCAAATGAAAACTATCGTCGGTGGTAGAGGCGATCCGTTTGAAAATGACCGACCAGTGCCAGGAATGACCCTTTGGGAAGAGGTCAAGACACAAAAGACCTTGGTCGACGGCGACTACAGGAAAGGGTCTTCGTCTACGTCCGCCGAGATTCCAAATCGCTTGAGAACACCACGAGTTAATTCTAGATTTGCATCCACTTAATTGTTAACTTTAAAATAAGTAATTATTTTAGTAGACAAAGTTCGTTCACATTTGTGTGGCTTGATACAGCTCCGTGCAAAACGCTTACATTTGCATTTTAACGTGGGCAAAGTGCGAACAAATTCGCTAATTCCGCCAACGGCACTTTGGGTAGTTATGAAAGATACATTTATTTCGCTGCTAAAAACCTATCCCATGGGACCACCGCCATCGTCGTTAACGGAACGACTAAGAAGCCAAGTGCGGAATAACGCTCTTATTCACCCGATTAGTACGATGCAGGTTCAATATATCCTGTATCCATTTAGAAGAGAAATTTGCCGACAAGCGACGCCGAGCGGGCGCCGCGACGCACCGAGCGACGCCGGACGTCGGTCTGTGCTATAGGTCACAGACAGAATCGATAAGCATAGCGCCGAAGTTGTATACGAAGTTGCAAAGGCGTCGCTATCATTAGTATTACACAGCGTTATTGTTCGAGTACCGTGGATAAATGTTTTTAGGGTTACGTTGTGATAGGCAGGGGGCCAGCAGAGATGACAGCGTGGATATCACAGTCGTGGGTGTTGGCCGTCTTCTATGAAGAATACGAATGATAATAACCATGCACAATGCATCATGATGGCTGCTTGCTGCTTCGGAATAGAGATGTCCAGAGTTAACTGCATGTTTCCGTAAGTGCATGCCTGCTATCTACTGGAAGGATCGGAGAAACGCTTTAATTTGAAGTCATTGTCAAGTTTCTGATTACAGGAAGCGATTGCGCCTAATTTAATTGACGCTGTGGCCTGCTTTTAGCCTAGACACTGATAACGCGTCACAATTGAGTGTCCATATCGGACAAAAATATACTCGAAGCAGTGGGCTGTGGAAAGCCAACGCAAATGATTTGAGGTGGCAAATAATATTCGGTTCGAACGCGCTGGTCTTGTTTTATTCCGGATCCAGTTTTAGACTTGGAATTCAATCAGATCAGGCTGGTATGTCGATAGACGCAGATTAGATTAGACGTGGAATGGTTTGGGGGATGAGACCTAATGACGAGTCGAACGAAAGTAATTTGACGTGGGTTCCAGAATTGGCAAAATGAATTTGAGTTGCGAATAAACTTGATAGATACGCTATCAGCAAAGAGATCGAACTAGAAAGTAATTCAGTTTGGCGTTTCGGTAACATGGATTAGGCATCGATTGAATTCGATGTTTCAGAATTGTTAGATGACACCTAACGGCTTTAGCGTTACTTTACTTCGAGACAATCAGCACGGACTATTTTATGCGATAAATTTTTTCATCACGTACATAAAATTAGGCATATCCTGTGATTAAAAGACGCCTGGAACAGCTCGTGCTCCAAGATTTCAGTGACCAGTACCCCAACAAAGAACGAACAATACACAAGACCTGGCATTATAAGCAAACATTGCTATCAAAAACTCCCAAGATATAATTGCGGTGACGTTATATGCATTGTTACTCGACATTTCGACCTTGGGTATCCATCCTGCACTTACAATTATCTTAGCAGAATCTTACGTCCAAGTTTTAGACGAAGATTGAATGGAGAAAAGCTTAGCTTTGAGCATAATTTGGAACTACGTCATCCATGTTGAAAAAAAAGGACATCAAAGTTGCAATCAATCCAAGGCGATAGCTCCTGTATCAGAAGACACGTTGAGAATAGAACGTGAAATTAATCGATGGCTCCACATACGCCGATCACAGGTTCGACTCTCGCTACGATCATTACAGATGAGAGGAGGCGGCACACCAGATCATGCATGCGACGGTCACGTAATGTGCAGTCATCGACGAGTGCAATGAAACACATTAACAAGTCTTGTCATTACGGTTCACAGGCGCGATCTTAGGGCGGAGATGCTGTGAGCATGATCTGGTCTCGAGTTCAAAACACTGGGAGGCTTACCAGCAAAAAACACACCCAAAATTCACTCGAATTTACAATACAATTTTACAAGTGCAACTAGGCTAGTTTTATTTATTTTTTTTAGAAAATACCTTCGCCCAAGATGGACGTCTCGGCAAATTGTTTGCGTCATTTTGTAAATGATAACCTGCGTGGATTCGTCGTGATCGGAAACAACCACAGACCCTGACCATTATTTGCAGGTGCCGCATGTGCCCTTGGCAGCCATACATGGTCCCACTTCCAACAACACAAACGACATCAATAAGGCTCTCGTGGAAATTTGATGACTGTTCACCCTGTTTAAGAATAACGTATGGGCTGAGCCTTTTTGAATGATTCACGGCGATTTTAAATCAGATGTATATAAATGTTAAGATTTGAGACAGCTATGAAGTGTGATTAATGTTGATTTAATAATAAGACCGATGTGTTTTTGTTGTTGAAATCATTTTTTAAAACTGCGCGGTGAAAATGCTCGGTTCGCGTATTCGCCGTCAGAGACCGCTAGCGTCTCGGCTTGCCGCGCCACTAGTGGCGCTACCAACCGCACTTTGGTGAACTGCAAGATACAGCACCGCGCAGGAAATATGCAACAAGGCAATCATAGCCTGTCGCTGTCATCACGTCGACGGAAACGCATGGCAGTGCGCGATCTCTAAATCACATTTCACTAACTACTAATACTTGTGGTAGCTTAACCACTAACAAGTATAAATAAGTCACGAGTTTTCCATAAGAAACAAATCTAACTAACCCCATCTTTGACCCGGCACCTCCACCGTGACTGAGCTGTACGGTGCGCGATGGGCATGCGAGATTGACGACCACAAATGGGTGTGCACGTACTCGCTCTCCGAGCGCAGCGTGCCTTGGAAGGGGACAAAGTTCACGCGGGTCACTCTATGGTGACGAGTTTTGCTCTCTGTGACCCGTGTCTAACTCGACACCGTGTCCAAGAGTCAGCGGCCGCGATGGGCACGAGTTAAACCAGGAACAACAAGGTTTGCTGCAGAGGAATTCGTCATAAATGTTAGAAATTGTGAGCCGGAGGAAAGGCGACGTCGAGCTGCACTCGTGATTGATTGCATTCCTTGTAGACGACGGTCGCCGGCGTCGCAACGCTCACGACTACGCCGCGATGCGTGCGTTAAAAAGATGAGTGAACGCATGGGACGAAAATAACTGGCGACAAATGAGATAGTTCCATCCTTGCGGCGATGAGCGCATAGGAAAATGGGGATGAAAGCTATCGATTTGAAAAGCCTTACGGTGATAGTTGCCTCATGAAATTGAAACGTTGCTAAGGATGTTAGAACTGAATATTTTTAGAGCCACGCCTTTGTTGTGTACGTAGAGCGAACACGAAACCGATAGTGGCGATGGATACATTAATTTTTACACTTGGACGTCGAACGGTTTTTGAAGAGCAAAAACTGATCGGTGGCAATTTAGATGCAACACCATACTGCACACCCGCCGTGCTCATCACAGTGCATCAGTGCAGCCGATGGTTGCACTCAACAGGCAAAAAGAGGTTCAATCACAGCATGGATGTAACAGGCAGGTTGCCACCGCAAACACGCGGTGTTAGGAAGATCGGCAGACCGTTTCGCAGACCGTCGTTCCTCGGTAGACGTTCGGTCATGCCCAGTTACCCTTCGGTTCATTTCACAGAGCTATGGACACTTGGAGTCGGTCTGGCCGCTGGACAGCGGGGACGACCTGTACGTGGGCACCGTGAGCACCATAGGAGGTGCTCTGCGTCGCCCTGGGAGGGTGGCGTGGGGCGACGATGAACGAGGTGTGGTGGAGAGTCGCGAACCGCTTTCAGGACGTGGTAGATTTTCACCAGAGCTTTAGCCGGGAAGTTAAGGCGAGTGAATGGGAAGCGTATTCGAAAAGTTGCTAAAAGAGAGCAAAATCGACTTAAGTTTAAGTGAATTCCAGTGCGAATTGCTACTCGTGTTGATGTGTCAAACGCTATGGGAAAACGGAAAATGCGTTGATAAACAACGTAGATTTTAGCTCACACTCGCATTTTCATTTCCGTGAGTACACTTACACCGTAAGGAAAACTCGCGAAAAGTCAATGTTGACTTTGAGCAGCACAGTTTTCCCGGTGGCATTTAATTCAAATGAAGAGAATATTATGATCTCGGTTTAAAAGTGTCTATGATCGCCGCCGGTCGACTGGATCGCTTGACAAGTAATTATCACGCTTGCAGAGCCTCGTTTGTCGTCCAATTAGCTCCACCGATTTCTCTTTCACCCGCGCCGAGGACCATGACAGATAAATCTTTGCTTCCCTGACCAACCGGATGGTGGGATTGTTACAATGAAATGATTAAGACATCCTTGCGTTACCTCGACAACGACTCTTTTATTGCCGAATCAGAATAAGAATTCCAGCGGTGGCAAAGTTGGGGGAACTCAACTTATGAAATTTAAACATGAAAAGAGCTGCGATGAGACATCCAACTCTTGTGACGGCGTACTGCAGATAGCTGTAATTTATCTTGCAGACATTAAAATGTGTTTCCCCCCCGAAGAATCTCCAGAAGAAAAGAGTGTTCGCTGGTAGAAACGGTCATTATTTTATCTTACCCAGGCGCTGGCCAAGAATTTATGTCCGCGTTCACAAGCACTTTGGTACTATCGCAACCTGCCCTAGCGTAGTGCTAGCAAAGACCTGGGAGCACCAACATAACCACCATTCCTCGTTCCAGGTGGCATAAATATCGTCCTGGATAGCGACCGTCCCGATGGCGGTTGCAGCCGATGGGGACCGTCTGTTCCTTGGGAAGCAGTCGCCTGGAATGGACCGCGTTGTCCTTGCAACGGGCTAGTCGTATCGATTCGCAACCCGCTCGCATGAATCGAGGGAGGCGACCAAATTGGAGTCCAGCTTGTCAATTAGAAGTCAGATGGTCAAACAGAGCGGGTTGGATCGATTTATCAGTCGTTACGCAATTGACTCGAGTTTTAAGATGTGCATAGAAATCGGGCGATTTAAATTCCGGCGCAAGAATTCTTTCGTGCGCAGCTGGAGCACTTCGTACGTCGTGGCACGCATGCTTTCGGTAAATGAATTCAAAATTGTCTTCAATTGGAGCATTTAAACTATTTAAAAGTCCAGATGTAGTCGACGTGCCAACTCTTTTAGCGCGACTTTCAATGCATTGAGCGAGTCTCGGTGACGCCGGCGAACCACAACATTCTAGCAAGATTTAATTGAAATCACCAAATATGTTAACAATGCATCGCGATTATATCAAGGCGATTGTTTTGTGGGAGCACTGTAATCAAGGTCAACGACTTCTTGCCGCCGCAATCTCTGGTACACTGACCTATGTCAAGTTGCCCGTGCCAAGCTATTTATGTGTCCTGTAGCAGGGAGCGTTTAGGTACATAGCAATGTGCTGCTCGTGCGGTCAAATCTAATTACCAGAGTATGATCTCATCGCAAGGTACCGAACTTCAAATAAATAATGCAATCAGCTGCAAATTTCAAATGACGAAAGGAAGGGCGTTTTCGCCTTCAAAATATCATGTAATTTGGTCTCAGTATCATGCTCTATTTATAACGATGCTCGTGAATATAAACGCAACAGTTCAATTGCCAGCTAGTCGAGGAAATGCATTTAACAAGTATGTAAATTGCCTTCAATGTGCTATGTTCATCGCCAAGTCGCTAGTCATAGAACAGCATGGTATCCAGCAAATTGTGTTTCCCCAAAAAAAAGAAGGTACGGCCAGTCCGTGAGAGGGTTGAAAATAGATACCGATGACTAAGGTGTGACTGGTAATGACGTGACTTCTATTTACTGCAGTCGTGCGCAAGTCGGGTACAATCCTACCGAGTATTTCCTCCTGGCGACGGTGGAGGTGCCAGCTCTGCGGGCTGCATCAGCCAAGGCGTAAATAGTGGAATTTATGTCTGTCGCCGCGATCAATATGTTTGCCGAGTGCGCACTTTGTTGACCATTGATAAGTACCGAACCTCGCAACGCAATGACAGGCAAATTGAAACCATGTACGGCTGTCACTGCCCATAACACATCGATTCCAATTTCAGGAAAATACACTTTAGAACAATTTCCACTAACCTAGACACAGATAATAATTTCACGACATTCATTGGCAACTACGGTGGTCAATTCTACCTAAAAATTCGACGTGTAAAGCATTCAAGCGGTTGTCTCCTTGTGCATGCCTAAGTTCTAGATGTGCGCTGGCGTTGTGTGTTGATCAGAATCTAGTTACCTCAACGAATTGTCGCTATTGGTCTGGGTAACATCACCACATCCCCTAGAACGATTAGGAAAGCGTAGCTTTAGGTCCTCGCCGATGGTATAGTTGCTTGGGAATTGGCTGATTGTTGCGACGCTAGATTGATTGCTAGATTCGGAACCTCTCTGAGGAATCGTCGGGCAGCTTCTGAAGGTGAACCGCCTCGCGTGGTGAACCGCCCGGCGATCGAACCCGGTACACGTTGGTCACGCCGCTCGCCGTACAAATCGTTACAATAGCGCAGCCGTTATGGATACACGGCGCGCTCAATGACTCGCTGCAAGGCTGGCCACATGAATGACTCATGGATTTGCAATCGGGTGGTAGTGCGCTTCGTAGGGGTGCCAGGGTGTGGGGTAAGTGTAGGTGGAAGAGACAACATGGTGTTTAGTTTTGAACTTGGGTTGCCCACAGCTAATTGAAGAAATTTTAAAATTCAAATTGATATCGGATTGCTGGAATATCGACACAAAAATCGCATTTCGGTTTGTCTATTTGCTAAGCGCACATCGTAATGCGTTTTGTCTTGAAGAGATTGACAGGTATTTCACGGTAGCGGTGTGGTTATCTATTGGGAACACTGGCATTGCATTAACATGCAAGAGAACGTCGAGTCTGTTCATTTAGATTGCACGGAAAACCCTCGTGGTGATAGCACCACGAACGAGTCAACGCGAGGCATTGCGAGATCGGGACAAATTTGGGTCCTGTTTCGAAGTCGAGCAACCGGACAGAACTCAACACGACCAATGTCAAAGTCTGCATGCCCTCGATCCCTGTTCTCTGCGCGCGCCCGCCCATGTCAAGGCCCACACTGACCTCTGCCAGTGAGCCACCCAGTCAGATTCTCACACGACCACGGACTGGCCACAGGATTTTTAATTATATATTTTAATATGATATGGGTAGCAATTTGTAAGTAATTCAAGAACACAATGGCGATTCGCTGAATTAAACACGGTCGGTAATTAAACTTGTGCATTCGGCAACGAGCAATGCACTGGCCCATGCGGCGTAATGAGACTCGGATAAGGATTGAAAATTACCTTGGATGCATCCCCAAAGGGCATTCGAATTAAGTGCAGTGCTGCACTGCACCAATTACAAGTTGTGGTTACATTAAAATATGTAAGTAGAGTTTTTTTTATAATCGCTCAAAGCTAATTTCGGGTGGAGGAAAAAAAATTGCGACTGGTTGCACGAAACGCTAACGAGCGTACTCACGTCCAATCATTACGACTTGAAGAGAGTTGAAGAAAAAAATGTGTATAGGGAGGGGAGGCTAGCAGCCTGCGAAAAGTGGAGTCTTGCAAGTGCATCGGACGCTTTTTAAGAGGCTGGATCGAATGAACCATTGTCATCCCGGTGCTACCAGGATGTTGCATACGCTGAATGTTAATTTTACAATCTGAAAAAAAAATCACTTACGTTCATGAATATTGAACGTATCGATTTAACTAGAAATCTACGCGGTTATGGGATGAAATCTGAATAAATTTGTGCTATTTATACAAGATCACCGACAGTCGATCCATCGTGTGCCGCTAGCAACGTAAATAATCTGATCGAAAACGTTTAGCGCGATTTATTCCGCGGACGACCCCGGAAAAGCAGTCTATCAAAGCTAATTCTAAGTCTCACTCACCGGCCAGATTCCTGGTGACCACCGCCAGCCATAAATCACTGGCCTCATCCATCGCTAGCCTCTAATGTCAGCCATAATCCCCCGTAAGTGCACCGATCAACATACCTGTAACAAAAAAGATAGCACACTGATTACTACATGCATGCAGTTTTAGCTCCGAGCTGCAGAACCTATTCAAGAGCCGTGTTATCGATAAAAGGTGAGCTAATTGAACAAAAATTGTGGGATGTAGGTGAGAGGCAGAGATAATCGATCTGATTATGACACGATATATGATCAAAAGGAAGATCGCCGCTGTCGGTTGAGGAGTAACAGGCCACTGAATGAAGTGTGCAGGATGTTTTTTTTAGCAACCACGCAGTCATATGATACCTCAGTTGGCTATCACGGCCCATAACTATCCAACCAACAACAACCAAATGCTTAAAAAAATTACTATCACAACACCAAGTGTGATAGATTCCTGCTGTAGGGTGTGCCCAGGAAGTGTATGTCCGAAATCGACCGACTCGATGCAAGATTAACGGGACCCCGTCCGTGCCCAGCGATAGCGCCACGAAAACCACGTGCTTCGGCACCAACATGGACGACGCCGCCAGTGATTTATCATAACGGCGTCGGCGTCGCGGCGCCAAGCGTCGGCACGCGATCGGGCCCTTCATTAGAAACGTGTCCTAATGCGGGCCAGGTGCGGTGCAATGGCCGGGAGATTGGTGTGTGGGCGGGGGGCGAGAACACGCCCGGGGTAGCTTCCGAAACAGTCGAATTGAAGCCGTAATGCGACGGGTTTCGGGATAGGAGTACCACTTCCGAGAAGATCCTGGAGACGTGAGTAATTAGTGGCGCTAATCTGTGTCCTCTCGTCCTGTCAGGTACAAATCTCGCCCGCAAGAGAAGAAACCACCCCAAGACCCTACCCCCAAAATGACTACCAACTCGTGAATGAAAATGCTGTTACGGTTTCACGTAAAATAATTCTCAAGATTGTTATAATTACTAGGAAATTCTTATAGCAACTAGAAACAACAGAAGATCTTGGCATAACAAAAGCTTTGCGGATATCAGCGGAGATGATTTGTAGTGTTTTTAAAACTGACAGTTGGCCCGCATGTCATCCTAAAACGACCGGTGGCGCCTTTACCGGACACATATGTTCTCTCGCTGATCGGAGCATAATCGCTATCCATAAATTATTCAACGAAGCTTCCAGTACTTACTGTCTATATAATACAACAGTGTAGCTGTTTCATCCTATCTACAAGTTCAAATGTTTGGGAGTTGAATTGAGATCAAACACTAAAGCAGCGAATCGGTTTCTTGTGGTCATCCTGTACACATAACAAAGTTGCTGTCAAATATTTCGTCGAAGTTTATCATGAAAATACTTCACACAAGCGACAGAGAAGTTTCGTCGACCACCGGAAGGGTGGAGATATATTAGTCTTCACGTGCCACAACCATTGCAGAGAATCCCAAAAGCTGCAATGCATGAGCGTTGATGGTTGACCAATACAACGGTGATAATCCGGCTGCAGTGGTTACGAGCACACACTTGTAAGCCACTTGCGTAGAACGAATTATTCACGTGTACAGACCGTGTCACGTCTCGGCCGAAAACCGCGGCGATGTTCCCTTACCAGCGTCATGGTCAACCACCACAGCGCACCTCAAGCACCTATCAAACGCAATTACGCTTTGGGGTGCAGAGCTAGAGTAATAAGACCGATAATAATATGGATGAAATGCAAAACGGAAGAGTGGTAAGGGGGAAAGGCTTCACTAACGCTTGAATGTGAGAGAAATTTGGTATCGATTTCCATTTTGATACAGATCGAAATCGCGCTCTGACGTGGGTGCAACGCATTTGAGTTACGGCGAAGCTCTCAGGCATACGTAAGCGCACAAGTTGTTATTATTTTTGGAACACAAAAAAAAACACACGTTAAGTTAGGTACAAGATTCTACGAGGTAAAAATCCTAGATCGCTCGGAGCGGTCGATGACTGGCTCTGCGCCGCTAAACCATCGTTACTTATAATTATAGCACGTGCTTATGAGCGGTGAGCTACGTTCGCTCGAGCGCTTCTCTCAGGGGCAATGTCACTAACTTTACGGTGTTCAAACGTCACAACCTAAGGGCACGCCCTTGTGAGTGAAGCCCTAAAATCACGACACACTGCAGTCAAGATCTGGTGCAGATTAGACTGGTGTTTTAAATCCATTTTAATTACTAAATTTAGTGCCGGATATGGTAATCAAATTAGAGGTAGTCTATCCAGTAACGACTTACGTATATGCATACACTTAATGCTAGACTAGAGGTCAGTTTTGCAATAGCCGGGTACTTTGTTTGCTGCACTCAGAATCATCCAGCCACACAGAATTATAAATTATCTAAATAACTCACAAACTACTAAAAAAGTGAATAAATAATGTAATAATGTGACTGGTCTTAATGGATCAATACACACTAGGTGCATGTCAACAGTGAAGCTATTCGGATTAACCTTATTTCTCTCTCCGACAAAGCAATTACAAGGAAACGAACCCAGGCAAGTAATTAACCAACAATTTAATTTCATTACGTCATAATCTTGATAGGTGACTACAGTTTACCGTATAAGTACCGATAGACCGCAACTGTTCATTACACGAAAGTAACTTATTCGCGAGAGTTGTGCAAAAACCCGCAATGCCTCTTGAGCCACGTTCAACGCTGACAATAACGCAGTTGGGCAATTACCCTAACAAACAATATCATGTGTGCTGGCCACACAACAAGAAATTACTCGGCCTATAACAATGCACACTAAAATAAACAATATGGTTCATAAAAGCTCTCGACTGGTGTTGACGGCTGCAGATGAAACTGATTGATAAAGCGGGGAGATCTCGGTGGTATCGACACATGTGGAGTCTGTGTTTGTGTGTTCCTGGCATTGAAATATCTAAGATGGTCTGCGTTATGCTGTGGCTAGGCGCTTTGTTCTGGCGTCGTTGAGGTAGAAGCTGGAGAAGGAGGGGGTCCCAGTGAGGAGTTGGGTTGTTGTCGGTGCATTGGAAAACGCTTACGATATGAGTTGGGTGTGGACCGCGCCACGAAAAGGATTTTCACGGCGGAATTTTAACTGTCCGCTAGTAATGATGTACAGATGCATTGAGAGAACCTTGGTAAAATCATTAGTTTTGTTAGCTAATCAACCATCCAAGAGTCCACTCTTAATCTAAGTCTAAGAACTTTAAAAGACCAAGAAAGTGCTCCGATCTCTGAACCAATTACGCTCGCATCAAATCCCACACTCACGAGGGGTCCGCAGAGAATAGTGTCACTAACGCTTAGTTAAATAAAGCTGCAACTCAAAATGCAACTGAGACAGGAAGTAAGACGTACTGTGCAGGCCGATTCATTACCAAGCGTGAGCGCGTCTAATAAAAGGTCGGTGTACAAAGCATAGCGTTCTTTGACGTCGTCGTCACGTGACTTCCTCTCTGACACCCCGCGTTGAGCGCGCTCCAAAAATATGTCTGTTCCTGATTCTTGTGTGCAGTTATATCTTGGCTAAAGAAGCCGGTATGCGGTTTGGCTGGCTGGCAACAACGTCTTTGTTTTTAAAAAGGGAACAAAAAAAACAGACACACAGAAAAATATCGGAAATTAGTAACTTGTTAACTTAAACTAATGATTGATAGGTAATTGGTCCGAGATCGACCAACTTTTTGACGCATAAGGCGAGAAAAACAAGCAGGCCTAAACCCTAAACGGAAACTACAGAAAAAATATTTAGGCTAAAAATATATTTTAAACAAATACACGTGCTTGCTTTGGCATCTGACACTTTGACTAGTCGCTGGGGTTCACGTACCCATCACATTTGCGTCGCAGTTTGTCTTACATAACGGTGATAACTGCGCGATAAGGAAGATATACACCTACATGCAAGCCCGGAGCGCCCAAAAAAGTTATTGCAAATGTTTGTGAGTCAGATATATGTGTAACAAAGAAGTCTAGCTGTAAAAAGTGACTAGTTATCATCCGGCAAAACGAATTTATGTGCCGCAAGGTCAGTCGGTATTTCTTAGATTCGACCAACCCTTAATTCGACGGACCATTAAGATGATAAAGTGCATGGGAAGAGACGTCTTGAGAAGACTTCTTTGAAGTGCGCGTGACTTGAGAACCATCCCACGACTTCCAGGACTTCCACGAGTGAAAAGAGTAGTCTGATATCTAACGAGGTGGCCATGGCGAATGAAAAAACTAAAACCAATAAGAAACGAGAAAATAAGAACGAACTGCAATAACAATTAAGCAGTCCACTTGCATTCTTTTTCATCAACAAGAAAAAAGTAGCCGGCGCCCAATTAAAAGCGCGGACAGGGAAAAAAAACTGGAAAGCGATCAAAATTCGAAATTCACATCATAACTAGGACCGCCCAATGATTTGAGACAAATTACCTAGCACTTGACAAGGAGCCCGACTCGAGTCCTTGATTAACTACCACTGTCAGTTGTCAGATTATGGCATGTCCACGTTAACCTCGTTATTAGTTCTACACAGATATACTATTATTATAATAAGGAGTGGGTACCTAAGCCGCGACTGCGCGGGGCAGGCGTCTTGTCCATGTTAGGGCATGATTTGAACGTTCGTTGGGAGCCCACCGGGTCAAGGATGTTAAGACAGCGCAGTTCCCAGGTCCGATCACTGGTCCAGTCCAACGCATGTCGATCACAAAGGTAATTTAAAGCCAGTATGTAACACTCGATACCTTCTCCGTCTCGTTTCTCATTCGAGAACGATCATGGGTGAGCGATCATCGTGTGCGATCACAGCGATCTCAGAACCAAGAAAGGGAAATTTCTGTTCGTCAAATGAAAAAATGCAGTTTCTACTTTAGCGACTAAGCTCGGAAACATGGAGCGGTGCATTCTGTCACGACGTACGATCAGTGAAGAGGTCAAAGGTTGTGATGCATTAGGGTGCATCGAGGTCGATAGCATTGCATCTGGGATGACAGGAAATATTGGCAATTGCCGACTATACGTAGACCTATTAAATTTAGTTCTAGTGTTAATTGTGCACGGATGAGCGGATCGATTTCAATAACGAACTTAGAATGAAACAAAGTTTCCAACCCACACAGAATTTCAGTTTACTGAAGCACCCCAGGCACCCCAGGGACTGAAGGAATTGGCTGCCACACTTGTCTCACCCATCCTCACCCATTTAGATAGCTTAAAGTCGCACGGTCTAGCGTAAGAAACACCGGTTCACGAAAGATCGCCAAAGTTAAGACTGCACCGGTTCAGCTATTGCATGGACGACCACCAAGCAAGAAGCATGATCTTCCAAAGTAGAAGTCACCGTCCTGCAAACGGAACTCTTCTCAGGTGACTTCTTGGCTGCGCTCTCCATTCCAAGAAAAACCACTAACAACGCCAGCATCATTGACAATCGCCACTCCACCACAGCCTGACCCTTGGTAAATAGCGATGACTCACAATTGACCCAACTGCTGAGAGATCTTGAGCGACATCGCAGGCGGATTAGAGGTCCTACGAAACGCCTCCTCCACGTAGTACGGCGTCGTGTCGAGCGTTCTGCTCCCTGAGCGCGATCGCCGCCGATCGTGTCCGCCGACCGTAATTTCCGCGTCCGCAACCCGCTCATGAAGGTAATTGTATCCAATACCTCACCCACAGTAGCTAATGTAATCGCTCGTCATGACATCGGGCCCGATTACGATAGGGGACTGACGTACCATGTGCTATCATGTTGGGGCAAGCATGTTATCCTAATCAACTTTCACTTTATTTGAAAACCATCTGGAGGATTCGTCGAGACCAACGCAATTTAGCGATGTATTCACAAATTGGGATACATTTTTCTGGCCTGAATCAAGTATTTATGTGGCAGATTTGAAGTATCGAGATTTTTTTAAAGGTATTGTTGGAAAAGAGGCATGTTTCACGCACGACGTGCGTATGGCATAGAAGAGATGTATCACGTAGACGAGCGTGGCGATAGACGACCTTCACGCATCATCCATCATTCCTATATCAATTCCAGTCCAAAAAGTTCACGGAGAGCTGCCACCAACTAGATCAATACATTTAGTGAAAACTTTAAAACCCGTGGGCCAACGCCGCTGGCAGCGAAGCAGGCTTTGACCACCACGGCGGAACGACGGCGATGGTCCACGTTGGTTCGTGTGACAGCAGAAAACGCTCGCGACACACCGTCTCGACCAATATCCCTGACAAAGTGACGATAATGAAACATGTCGCCTGGCGAAGATGGCAATCCAATGAGCTCCTCTTCACCATCCATTACCACGTGACATACTCCTGGCCCGGCAGCGAACGAACACGTCTACCATTAATTCAACGCGAACCTAATCCAATTGGAAAACGTGAAGACTATTTAGAAGCGGCTAAATGTGTTGTATCGAGGTAATGGACGTGATGTAACGGTCGCGATGCAGTTTTGGACAGTGCGAGGATTTGGACGGAGGTCGCGTTAGTCTCACGTACATCAAATTTGCACGACCAGGTAATGGTGAAAAAATTCGGCACTCTCGCCACGGTATAAACGAAGTGCTATTTTGTCATCAACGGGCTATAAAGGTCGACCGCACGCTGAATTTTAGTTGGCCGCTAATTTAAGTGACTTCTACGGCCGCTTAAAACGGCGACACTAAAATGTTACGGCCAATGAAACTCGTGAGTTGTATAAAAGGTAAAATGATGGATTCAGTAAATTGCAGTCGAAAATCTAACTGGCTGCCGACACCATTGTCCTCACTGAAGACATTTTTAGCCAGCCCTTCTGACAGAGTGCATCCGAACTAGTGCATGTCTGATTCACTGGCAAAACACTCGGTCCTATATTTCCTGCCAGTCATCCCATGAAAACAATTTCTTGCAACGCGCCCCAGAACTCCGACTCCCATGCGCAAATAGTGGCAATAGGAAAGCAATTTCCCTCCCACTAGATGGCCAGGAAGAAAGTCGCGCGCGGCGCGTTTAAAGAAGACAAATTGCCAGATGAATTAGGACAAGAAACGTTGGCCACAGACCAAAAACAATGGCATCCAGACTCGGTCGTTAACGGGTGCTGGGAGGGTATGCGACGAACCCGAATGCAACGCAATGCCGTGTGGGTGGTACAGGGACTGGGGGGCAATGCTGACCACACAGCCGATTTTAGTTGCGAAAAGAACGGGAACTGTTTCAAAACGACTGAATCCAAAAACTTTTCTAGACGCTGTTTTTGTTGAAGGCTATAGAATACATGAAGTTTCTCCAGAAGTAGAAATGATGTCCTCTTTTATTTATGAAGACATGACGGTGGCGTAGAAAAGGAACGATAAAAAGGGGAGGAAAGGGCTAAAAATAAGCGTGACATGTGACTGGCAAGTGGCAGGTCCCAACTGGCAGCTTGTTTGGCTAGAAGCAAAACCACAAATTTGAATGACAAACATCAACCAATCGGTTCAATCCATTTCTAACAACCGTTGGCGGAAATCGAATTCAGATTCCTACGATGTGATTTACTTTCCTCGAGACTTCCTGGTCGCGTTAAGGGCTTTGACACCCGCCCATAACTTTTCCATTGATTGAGTTTCTAGGATGGGCATCGCAGACAGGGTAACGGGTTTCGTCCTCGCCAGATCGAGCGCCCCATGTGCCATAAGCGTGCGCACTGTTATATACGATGTGCATAATGAGGTGCACACCTGCCACAATTGTGGTCGCCAGTGCATGAACGGATTCGTTAGACAAGCTGCTGATCTACACCAGAACTAACAGTTCAATACCTTAATAGATTTTCATGACATTCTTAAAATGATAGCATCTGGAATTAAAAAAAAAATCGGTTCGTGCTTTACCTGCCATAACACAATTCGCTTTTTAATAAACATTGATCCACAATTTTCATCTCGAGCTACAAAAAGCTGTACACTCGTCGTGTACACATGGTCGTGTTTATGGCACGCCCTTGCTTTACCAGGACTAAAATTAGTTTTGGCACTAATAGCAATTTATCTCATAAATTGAATAAAACGATTCAATTTTGTTGGCCAGCGTCAGTTGCACAGCATGTACAACGATGTAGAAACTGTGCTCTAATCTATTCGATATTTATTGCTTGTGTAAATTAACGTCATCAATCTTATCGAGGTGATCGATTCGGGCATGAAATATACCACCACCACATGGTACACAGGTAAGCGGTTCGTAAACCAGCTGTTACGGGCTCTGTGCTTGTAAAGCATCAACCAACCTCAATCGAAATTAAACTGCACGCCGCGAATATCTAAATTGCACCAAGAATTGCACCAACGATGACGTTATAAAAGCTGAAGATATTGATCGCGGCCTAATTACGAGCGCGAGTCAAATCGAGTTTGCTGGACTTGAAAGGTGACGCGTGCGTTTCATGTGACCAGAAATTAATGGCCGGCAACCCCATGGTTGACCTGTTTCAGAATTTAGATAGAAATAATGCCCATGGAAATACGTTTTGTAAGAGTAAGGATGTAACATGATAGAACACTTCGCTTTAAATAAATAGTCCGCAATTACTTAAGTAAACGTCACGTCTACAATTAGATATCAGTCTCAAAAAAAATAAATAAATACAAGCATGACAAAATGTATGAACATATTGACATATCTGATTTCTTATTAGACTTACAATTGCACGTATAACTAGTATCACTGCGCCACAAAATCTCCAGCCTCTCTCCCATAACAATAGCACATCACTATAACAACTCATCCAGCAAATGAATCATAAAGGCGAAGATGTTTTCAATATCACCATTGACTTTATAGGCGTTTTTCACACTTGAAAATGTCTCTGCGCTCCGACCTTGTCCAAGTGTTAATGACTTTGTTTTTTTAGCACTAGCTTACAGATAGGCTTGACTAACTGACGCGACCTTCATTATTGTTAGCATTGCATATGTGCACCTAATAGTTGATTATGTGAGGATCCTGTCTCTGGGTTTAAATACCCGGGTGCAGACATTCCCCCTTTTAAATAAGATAATACAGTGTCAGCGCCTCTGTGGCATAGGCATGCATGTGAACAGCACGGGTGCATGGCATACTCATATAAACACTGCCAGAAATAGTACCACACACAGCTGTGGGGGGGTTAGTCAGGGGCAAAGAACATCATCAACCAGACGGGCTTGAGATTTCTTTAAGAGATTATAAAAATAGTAGCCGGTCTACAGAAGAGCTGTGTGTTGAACTCGGATGTAAAGCACTTGCAAGCAGTGATTTCTTTTTTAAACTAAAGATTTCGATCGTTGAAATCAATACAAGTTTGTGATTGATTATAAGATTAGTGTCTGGAAGGTACTTGGATGACCCTATGAGTGTGAATACCCGATGCTCTGAAACCTTACAGGGTCGAAGATGTTTTAACCACCCTGTCTGGTGTCTGGCAAGGGTCTAGCTACTTATTTACCCGCAGTTCAAGGCCACGTCGGCTGCTACAGCGTTCTGTTCCTTAGTTTTGGTGGTAACCACGGAATTTTTGAAAGGTGTAATTATTCCCATAAATCAATTGATAGAAACTAGTTTCCGTTATCTCGGCGAAGAAATGATAGTTATGCTCAGTCACGACGGTTTCTACGGATCTGTGGGCCTATTTACCTCAATCGCATATCCTAGCTAATTAGACTTAATTGAAAACTCCTGTTTAGGAGCAAACATGCACTTGAGGTCAAAGGATCGCGAACTTTCATTAAGAATTCACCGAGTATCTCACGAGAGAGATCGGAAGGTACACTCATTTCTGGGTTTATTGCCTGGGCATGGAAATGGACAGAATATTTTTCTAGGAATTAATAAAAGAAACCATTCGAATTAAGTGAGCGTATTTGTTTTGCAAATACCCTGATCTTTGTGTCCTAAGCAAGTGCACTGAATCTTAATTGAGCGCTGCAGGATCAGTGAGAGTGCATGTTTGCGTTATCAACTTTTAAGTTTGTTTACTAGGTACACAAACTTAATTAAGCCGCTGTCAATTGCATGCAATTTATAACAAGTAAGCACTTGGATACGTGGTTCAGAAGATTTGATGCAGCGCAAAACCAAGGTTGAGTACAAAGTGCAGTTTGCTAAAGTTGATTATCATTAATCTGTAAGCACCAAGTACTGAGCAAATAAGTAGTCAGTACCTGGATAGATTACCGTCAAACTAATGACTATATCAAGAAGATCAACGATTGAAGGTAGCATGGAGTGGAATAGGACATTAACTATGATGACCCACAGTGTGCATAATGAATTTAATCGATCCAAAAGCCACGACACTACGTGGATGGGAGCTAAGCGCCACACGGACGAATGTCATGAATACAAATTAAATTGTGTGTCCCAAAAAGTTTGATCACAACACACGAATTACCTGCTGCAAAATCCTCGGTGTTATCTTCGGGATGCATTATCGCGACCATATCAGCCGCCTCTTCGAACTCTTTCACAAACTAAACAAACTCACTTTGCAATTCTAATCACTGGCATTTAACTTTAGTTGTAAGGCATTTAATTAGTGTAACACACGTCAATTTTGCGCAATGGAACTGTAGATGACGGTGTCAGCGTGTATCTTTGTTTTTCTCGAGCAACTGTGGTCAGTGCTTGGGCAGAGAGCGAGAGAGGAAAACGGATCCTGCACGCTCGTGCCCGTTCTTAGAACACTGAGTGGCAACGACGGCATGCCCCGGCACCGAACCCGGGCCCTGCGTGCTCACGCGGGGCTCCCTACTACTTCCCGAGACGTGAGACTCCACCCAGAACCCGAGCCTGTACTATACGGTAGTACACCGAAACCCCTTTTACCTCTCGCACCGCGAGCACGCGAGCAGGAAAAAAAAATACGAATGAATTTATACTTAGCGTAAATTATATTAATGAAATCGGCTGATGTAATTACGTGATTAAGAAAGGCGATGGCGGAACCGAATAACTGCGTCAGAAAATAAACAACGTGTCTGTTGGCGGTATCACGTGATGATACTATATGGTCGAAAAAATTTGCGAAAGCACTCAGTGATGTGACACTTGAGTGGTTCCCCTTTGGTCACAGATGTTGGCGTCTGACCTCCTAAGCGCCCAGGAGTCGTTTTATTGAATTTTGTCTGAGAATACAAACAGGCAACCAAGAAACAGGACTCATGGGCGTTAAGTGTTTCAGGTTGTGTAGAAATGGTGCGCAAATAAGTCTGCGTCTGACTTTTAGGGGGTGGGAAGCAAAGAAAATGCTTCATTGTCATCTAGCTCCTAAGTCACAACGCTGGAATAATTTGGATAAAATATTACCGTCATCTTCCTACAGGCACATCCATCTTTCACAGTGTACGGAAGGACTAATGTGGTCTAAAAATAGCAGGGTTTCAACCTTCTTGCCTGTGAGAAAACATTAGAATCACCGTTGTTGCAACAAAGGGTGAGTGTGCAGTCTTCAGATGTCTCATTAGCCGAGTTAACCTTGCTTAAGCCGAGTGGCAAGCTGTTGCTTTGATGCAAAAAGGAATGCAATTTCTGAAACTCTAGAGACTTCCAAGGAAAATTGTTTTAAAAATAAATTCAAACCGTAAATGGGTAAAACTGCGAAGTGCACCTGTTAGAAAACGATTTGTTTTCGCGGCCATGGCCGTGTCCAGAGCCAGCTCATTATTCAGCTAAAATAATTAACATGTCAGGCCAGATAGTAAGTAACCATTGTAATGGGCTGGCAAAGCAGGAAGGCGAGCAACTGAACCATAAACCCGAAAAATAATAACGCAACCCTGCCCAACGTAAATCGTTGGCAGGTAGAATGAACAGGTGTCTATTATTATGAAGTACACGGTACCGAAGGTAACTTGCACCTCAATTTAACGTGAGATGAGCTCAAAATTTAGCACGAATTCTGTCCCGATCAGTGGCTCAGAAAAGCCGAGTGTGTCCTCTTATCTACACAAAGTGTGATACTGTCAGTTGCACAAGGAATTTGTACTCGTCCATCCACTTTAGCTGGGCCAGGCAGAAGGCCAACCAGGCCATCCATCCTGTCCAGCTCAATTTTCGATAATTGATGACGGCATTATCTGCGAGCTGCACAATATAATGTAAAGATACAGCGTTTTATTCACTACGTTTATTTTAAAAGCCTGCGAAAATTTTATGGTAAGAAATTTAAAGTTTAAATTGCGTATGTCCGTGTATTTTCCACAGCTGAGCTGATAGCAGCATTTTTATTGACGTAAACGAGACTGTGGAAAAATCATTAGAAATAAAGGTTAATGGATCTAAATGTCCAAAGGTCGGCTTTGCAATATAGATAATTGTTCATTTTATCAGTTATTATTCATCTGATATTAGTGCAAGGTTATTTTCCATATATTTTACCTGTTTTATCTGCGAGACCAGCTAACACCTCCCCGACGTCCGCCATTTTAGCACCACTCATACAACAGGAAGTTACCGTGCTTGTGGGTAATCTTCAAGCGCGAAATTCCGTCCACAAGTCAGAAGTGCTTCTGCTGCTGACGTTTGCCTGGTTCAAACTGCCCCGAGGGTTCTAAAATCATTAAATTTATTTAAAGAAACTGCAATGTCTAATAAAAGAGTTGTAATCGTATCAGCAGTTCGTACACCGATAGGTATGTTTTAAGGGCTTTTTCTTTAAAATCCATTTGCAGGTTATGCTATTACTGGATTTTTTCTTCATACACCTCAGTCAAATTTTCAAAGAATTTCTTACCTAACAGTCAAATTACTGTGCTTTTCCTTTTTTCAGGTTCCTTTAATGGATCATTGTCAACACTCAGAGCACATGAGCTTGGTGCTATTGCCATTAGGGAAGCCCTAACAAGAGCTCAGATACTACCCAATGAAGTGTCGGAGGTGATTCTCGGACAATCGTTAACCGCCGGCCAGGGACAGAATCCTGCTCGACAAGCCGCAATCAGTGCCGGTATTCCACAGGAGGTGCCTGCTTTCCTTATCAACATGCTTTGTGGATCAGGATTAAAGTACGGTTGTTCACTTACTTAAAATTTATATTTTAACTGAATTTTTTTTGAGGAAATATTTGAATTGTATTAACCTGTATTTTTCTTTCAGGTCGGTTGCACTTGGATATCAATCCATTATAAGTGGAGAGTCAGAAATTGTAGTATGCGGTGGGCAAGAATCGATGAGCCAAGCACAACACTCGATATATATGCGGGCAGGCTTAAAACTAGGTGACGGCATGCTAGTTGACACTATGCTCAAAGATGGTTTGACAGATGCATTTAACAACATTCATATGGGGGAAACAGCAGAAAATGTTGTCAAAAAATACAATTTTACAAGAGAGGACCAAGATAAATTCTCATTAGAATCTCAAAGGCGCACCGAAGAGTCTCAGAAATCCGGTTACTTCCTGAAAGAGATTGTTCCAGTGACAATCCAGAGTCGGAAAGGAGCAACTGTTGTTCACGAGGATGAATTCCCACGCCATGGCACAACATTGGAAAGTCTTGCTAAGCTAAAGCCTGTTTTTGTGAAGACCAGCGGTTCAGTTACTCCTGGAAATGCTTCAGGAATCAACGATGGAGCAGCGGCAGTCGTTTTAGTTTCAGCTGACTTAGCTCAAAGCAGAAAAATCCCAGTCCTAGGATCGATTGTGGCTGTTGCGTATGGCGGCGTAGACCCAGCTCTCATGGGACTTGGGCCAATTCCTGCTGTAAAGGCTGCTGTAAGGATATTACTGGCTTTAATTTAGAATCTGACACTAAATAACAACATGCTAAGACCTCAATTAACAATTTTTTAGACATAACTATGGCTACTCTGGCATTTAGCAAAGACCCTTTTTTTGAAGTAGTTGTGGGGGAAAATAGGTCCATGATCAGCAGAGGTGAAATCCTGAGTGGGAATCATCATATTTTTTTCAAGATGTTGGCACGAAGGAAGCTTTTGGTTCTTCAGGGATAATTTATTCAATATCTATTAGATTCAGCTACTCTGCTACCGGCGGACTGCCTCGGGAGATCCGTTTAACAGGCCATAAAATTATCTGGAAAGATATTAATTATTTTTGCGCTATCTCCAGAGAGGCGCTTTTGTTACATTTACTCTTAATGAGAGGAGGCAAGAGTAGAACTTATTTCACTGGTTACATTTACAAAAGAACAGTTTTCAGAGAGAAAAGTTGCAGAATAAGGGTCTGGATCAGTAATCTCATGGCGCCTTATTTAACACAATTTCATGCCAGCCGTGCTTTCGAGTCGTACTTTACAAGAAAATTTACTGCATAATTCACATAATTCTTTACAGAAAACTTAAAAACTTATTGCTTAGTCCTTAGTCCTAAGTTAAAAAAATTGCAAAACCAATCTGTAGAAACGTAGAGCAAATTCATTTTTTTCCTTAAATGTAGTGGTTAGGGTGTCAAGAAGTTGGAAAATAGAGGTGGGAGGAAAAGAAAATGCACCTTATTGCTATGTTGAGCTCCGTATTTGTTCCCTCCCCATCTCCATTTTCTTCAGCATTAGGTTCAATGTTTGTACCTATTACCTTTTGATAATTTAAGATGAAAACTAATTATACACTTTATTTTTCAAGCTGAAAAAAGCTGGCTGGAACAAAGAAGACGTGGATCTGTTCGAAATCAATGAAGCGTTTGCATCGATATCGCTGGCAGTTCTAAAAGATTTGGAACTCGACGCCAGCAAAGTGAATATCCACGGCGGCGCTATTGCTCTGGGCCATCCCATTGGAGCGTCGGGCACTCGAGTACTCGTTACACTACTCCACGCCCTTGAGAGAACGGGCGGAAAGAAAGGAGTTGCCGCTCTGTGCATAGGAGGAGGAATGGGAATAGCTATGTGCGTAGAATGCTCCATTTAACCAGAGCATGCCTTCGTTTGGATGGCTACATACTTTTAATGCGGCTGTTGGTAATTAAGGAAGAGGCTAAGTATGATCTGCTAAGTATTCAGAGATTTGTAGGTATTATTATCTAACTTTTTACACCAAATACATGATCATTACTTTTTAGTGGAGATAGAATCCAGTGACAAGAGAGTACTAACTTCTGAGATCACCAAATGCTAGGTATTATGATTTTTTTTAGCTCTTTTATTAGTTATGATTCTTTGGTAGTGCTATTACTTTAATGGAACGTACTTAATAACTATAAGTTCCATAGCCATTTAATGACTTGTAGCTTTTACTAACTTTTATACCTTTTTAAATTAAGTATAATTTTTAGCTAAGAGCAAGAACTTGATTGTCCTGTTCCAAACATATAGCTTAAACTTTTACCAGTGAGAAACATATTTTAGTAGCTTATTTAAACAATCAGTTTTAATTTGGAGCCAATGCCATATTTTGATCAAATCTTAGATGTTATTTAGTTTTATAGTACAAGGAGTATTAGTTTTTGCTAGAATAATTGGAAAAAGGTATTATTTTGTTATCAATGAAAATTTTATCTTCTAGTTTTTGAAACTGTTTTTATTATATTGTACTTGTGCACGCAAATTGACATAGTGCTGCGTTATATTGTATTACAGTTTTATTCAAACATGGTGAGAGAAATTAAAGATCAGATTTTATCAAAGCCATTTTTTTATTGACTCGATTTCCTTAAATTACGTAGGCTGCATTTTCTACTTCTGGTTATTTTGTGACGATTTGCTTGCTTTTATATTCTGGACAAGCTGAAGTGTTTCTTGCTGCCTCTTCATCAGTTTACTTCCTTTGGTTGTGCTCGTGAATTGTGTTTTCGCAGGCCTGTGGCCAAGCTGCCGAAGCTGTTTCTCGATTGTAGGCACAATAGGTAACTTGAAAGCAAGAAATTGGTCAAATTAACATAACAACTGGAATTTTCTTAAGATGTTATATTTTATAAATGGCATAAAGGGAGTGTTGAACATTCAATGCACACTTATAAATTAAAATTCACATCAGATTTATTGAACCGCAATGCAGCACAATATGGTACTTATATGGAGAATATCATGATCATAATATGGATCCTACAAGACAAATTGCATGCAAACATTTTTTTTTGCAAAATAATAATTATCATGTTTATTTTTTATTTAGCACTCTAGGAGAGTGATAGAATTTTTTAGGAGGTAATAACATCAGATGCAATCTCCAGTTGATTAGAAAGAGGAACATCAAGAACAGATATCAAAGGAGAATTGCAATGGACGTCTTTACTTTTACAACAGCACATACCATAGTTAAGCATTGCAAACTGCAACAGACATCATACATTCTGCAATAATTCACTGGTACAGTAACTACAAGACTATATTAGTGCTGTTTTAAAAATTTACTTTCAAAATTACATTTTTGTAATTTTTTGATCAGCAGTAGTTTTGCACACCATTCTTTATTGTACCTTTTTAAGGTAGTAAGTTAATACTAAGTTACTACTCACTAACAGGTATTTTAAATGCGTTCGCGTCACACAAATAAACGAATGCTCAACGTTAGTAATTATAAAAAGCTACAGTAAGTGTAAAATAGCCAAACAGGCCAAATACCAATACTTAGAAATAAAAGCACCAAATTCAACATGTGAAAATTTAAAAGTAGTCTGTTATGACATAAAATAACTATTTAAAAAAGGCATTTGACGTATTGTTTTAAAAAATACTTATAACTTGGAGTAAATCACCGTTTCATTCTGAACCAGTGAGTGCCGTTGGGCGGCCAGGATAATAACCCACGGGTTTGCAACCATCGACAACTGAACTAGGATCAAAACATTTATATTCGTGATCTAAACTATTTTTGGCTATAGCATCTAAGTCTGGAGCACATATTTTGGAATGATTTCTCAATACATCGTCCCATAAAGTGCGACCTCCATCTACTTTTGCATTCTGCGAGCAGAAATACGAGCCCCACTTGCTCGATACGAGGAGAGGGGTGTCAGTATGACCAGGAGCCGAGTCCACCATGCCCTCGGCAGCCATCTCTTCGACGATAGCTACCGTGTCGCACGAGCAGTATTTTGATGGGGTGAAAATGTCTTGGATCAAGTTATCCCCAAAGTACAAGCACTTTGGTTTTGGATTATCTTCTGTGCTAAGAAGGTGATACAAATCTTGCCAGTTTCCTTGGCTGTATATATTGCCCCCTAGTTCCATATCCTGCCGGAGAACTGGACCCGATTCTAAAATTCCATTTAATTTCAAAAAGGGTCTTTGGTCTGTAAAAAACCCAGGCTTTCGAGCGTAGCAAATAACGATGTCGAAAAGACTACGCCAATCATCTCCCATGGAGTGCTTTGCAGTGAACGATGCAAAATCTATATTCGATCCAGTAATTAAAAATACTTTTTTCGTTTTCTTTAATTGTCGTAGCCAATTCATGACAGTATTACTACATTTATTAATATATTGTGTGGGGTTTGCTTTTAATCCAGGAAAGTATCCTCCTTTGTTAGTGTCAAAATGATTTCGATTGAACATTTCCACGAGGCCAGATAAAACATCAGACCATATTTTATACTCTTTGAGATTTGATCCATTAGCGGCATCCAAAGAGTCGACAATCCTCGCAAATGCTAGAGACGACGGCATGTCAAAATAGTCGAGTAGAGTTCTCATTCTTTCCGATATTGGTCCATTCCACGTTCCAATGAAATCTTCGTTAAACTCTTTGGCTATATCCCATTTGCGCTCTGAACCGTAGCAATTGACAATTTCTTCACTATTCATGAAACGGGTCCCATGACTAGCTTTTAGCACATATCCGCCAATGCCAACTTGCAATGCATTTCCATTGTTGAAATCTAAGAGCAGTCCTTTCTGAAGAAAATCAATGTCGTTTTCCAATGGTTTTAACAAGTATTCTGCACTATAACCTTTCTCTACTAAATAATTAGCAAGTACTTCATATTCCAATTTGACCATATTCGTCAATTTGTAGCGCAGTATGGTGTTATCCAAATCGAAGCCAACACAATCATAATCACTCAAACGAAACATTTCAGAGTTTTTTTCTTTCAAATAATTGGTGCAAAGCGATTTACACCAAATTCTCCGCACACGTCGCCTTTCTAGCCTCTCAAGGTTACAAATTGGCATATCAGCACCAAAATCAGCACTTCCAATAGCAAGTGTTTTATACCTGTGGTGGCAATACAATAACCTACATTGGGTCACTAATGGGACGTTATTGAACGTTTTTCTACACTCTGAGATATTGTTCCAAAAATTACTTGAGATCCGTTTTACTGACATGCTATTGTATATCATCTTGCTCCACATATAAAACTATTTCGATATAATTATAATATTTTAAAATGCTGTCAAACTTTAGTAAACAAAGGGGGAGTGGCATCCCTCCTGTCACTGTCAAAAGTCATGAGAAAAAACTAATTTATATTACCTGATTAGGAATGTGAATGTATCGAATATTTCTTGCATGAACAAAAAAAGAGTCAAATGAATATTCTGTTCCTCTGGCGTCCATAAATACGACATTCGACATATTGAGATTCATGAGCCTGAAATGTCAGAAAACATGTGCTAGATTTACAGGTGTGTGTATAGACACGAGCAGACACGAGTTTTGATTTTAACTATTTTATTTCCTTACCCATCAACAAGATCAATTTTTCCTGAAACGCTCGATTCATTTCTTAAGTCTACAGTGGTGTATTTTCCTTCTACACCCTGAGCTAAAATCACTAAACTGTTAAACAAATAAAACTTCTCCCGCTTCGTGTCCTGCCGGTGTATGTTACCCGCCATGTTGCTTTCAATAGTTCTGCATGAACGTCGCTAGAGTGAGCGGGTGGTTAAAATAATCTTAAACCGATTCCTTTCAAAATGTGTATGTTTTTCTTCATTGGCGTTAACTATCGGTCATGTTTTAATATGCAGACTGATTCAGATCAAATCCTACTTCATTTTTTTCAGCGTTCTTCTCAAGGGTTTATCAAAATCCAACTTGTTGCTACAGTGAATAAAGCCACAGCCATTTAGATACAAAATTATCAAAGTAACTTTACAAAAAAGCATACGAGAAAATTGTACTCGTGCTCAAAGTGGCTGAAATGCGGATAAGAGGTGACAGACACATATCTGACAGATCACCGAAAACGCCCGGCTCATTATGGAGCATCTTTTTATGTTGAGTTTAATTTTTATGGGATTTTCATTGGCAGATGCTAATTTTGAAATAGTGGTAAGTCCCGATGAGTAAAGTTTTAATTTTCTTGACATGCGCCATTTGATTTGAATGCATTATTGATAATGAATGCATTATTCCAAGTATTTCACAATTTGAATCTGAGAGCTTATTGCAGCTTGTTTATATTTTTATCTTTGATCTGAAAATTGTACATTGCGTTAGAGGGTCAGTTCGAAATGGCCTGAATCTGAAGATCAAAATAAACGTCACCGAAATATTAATTCCCATGATGTTAGCGGCATGCATAGCCATTCAGGTAGCAAAACGATGCAGTCATATAATTTTGCCCACACTGTTCATAAAAAAACAGGGATGGGTAGGTCTACATCTTATATTACCCATGGTTTTAGTATAAAATATATATAGACGCCAGTAGCCCATGGGTCTTCTACATTGTAAAGCCACGCAAGGCAAAATAAATGTTATGTCCGTTTACTTGCACGCAATCTTAAGGTAATATTATTATCGTCACCGCCAAGAGCAAAGTTCCAAAGATTGGGGCACTAATTTCTTTCTTTCCCCTTCTCGTGACATCGATACCTCGCCGTACAGAACCTATATAATTACTTGATAGCGATATTTTCAAACCGGGCGAAGGCAATATTTTAGTTTTATTTTTATGTTTATTTTTTTCTTCTAGAGTGTGTTTATACGTTCGAGATTTTAATGCAGTGTCGTGTCTGAATTTTTAGCTTATAGTTATCAGTGAAATTATAGAGAGGATTTTGATATGTCTCTGACAGGTAAACGACTAGCGTGGTTTCGCTCATGGGTTGCGGTGTAGTTTCTGGAATATGATTGCTGCCCAGAGATTATTATGATTGCTGTTTGGAAATATAATAAACTTAAACATTGGTGTACAAGAACCTGCTATACCGTTGAAAATGTTGTGTCTGGCTAAGAGCAAAGATTCTCCTCACTGCATGTCAAGTGTACGGTTTACCTATAAATTGTAGGGTTATTTCTTGCCATTTAACCAATGCTTACGCGTGAATTGGACTAGGAAACTGAAACAATTGTTTACAGCCAATCGTATAAAATATAAACAGATAGAAAGCAGCCCTTGTAAAGAGTGACATTTTATTGTTACTAGCATAATTTGGTTGTCATCCTGATTTTTCTTCCTGCAGGGATCTGGGGTTGTACCATTGAGGCGAGGAGATGTCGGCATGGTGTTTTGTAAGTTTCCATGTCGCTGTTACAGTGCAAATGACTTGTTAATATTTTTAAAGTATGGGAGGACTTAAAGTTTTGCAAGCGTTTTTTTTTCCGCCATTCAAAGTAATTTGGCAAAATGCACTCGTATACTCAAAAAACCCTCGCCGTTTCCCACGATAGAAGCGGCCGTCAATAATTTATTATTACGAGCGTTTTGAATTAATTAAATAAAATTAACTCGCTCGGTTATTCATTCAGTGTTGTGTTGTAAAAATCACTGAGTCAATTTTATTTTAAATAATAAATACTTGCACAGCTTTCGGCAATATTGCAATGTTCGTGATCGTTTGCCTTCCCGTGATTGCTCAGCAGCGCTATTTTATTGCGCCGTAAAGAAGCTAGCCGATCTAAAATTATTTCGGCAAAAAATGGCTGAATTTAAAATTCAATAAAATAAAATAAATAAATGCGGTTGATGCAGAATACTTCTGTCTAAAGCATGAATAGACCAGTCACCAGACACACAAAAGGTAGACTATTTTTCAAATTCTGTCAAGAATTTGTTTCATTGGGCGAGTGTTCATTTTGAACACTTTCTCCTTTCTTTCGTTTGGTACGTTGCAGCCAATATCCTACTCCAAATATTACCGAACGGTTTGTCGTGTTGGAATCACCGGTTCTCATGAGATCACCGAAGCTAAGCAACACTGCGCTACGTTAGGTATTGGATAGGTGACCATCATCCACATGACCAGTTCTGATTGGGAGAGAGGTTGGAGGAATAAAAGTTAGTACAGCAACTTCATTGCCATGAGTATCAACCTCTCAATAGCATGGATTTGTGGAGTAATCCTGTTGTTCGAGTTGTACCGTCCTTCGGATGGAACGTTACGTCGGTTGTCCCCTCAGTGCTTTTCGACAGGAGTCGGCTATGTACCGGCATCGGGTCTACCCTCCTCTCTTATAGGCTAGGTTAAGTTAATCATCATCCTCATCATCATCATCATCATCATCCATTCATTCATTGACGCCATTAGACCAGTGCCACAGGGCCCGTTGTTAGCGACAGAGAGTCACTAAACACAATCAATAAAAATCCAACTGTATTGGTCAAATCGTGTGTGTTCTCAAAAAACTAACTCAAGGGTTTCTCGAGAAGCTCTCTAATCCTAGCCCACGTGATCTTTCAAAGCCTGCAATGTCATTTCAAACCAGGGATATCCAATTAAATCGCATGTCAGGTCACCCATGTCACCCAGGCTACAACCCTACTTTGGTCTTTTAAAACATAAAACTCATGCGAAATTAAAATCATTTAAATTGGTGGCCGGAGTTTCCGTTCAAAAGTCTCGAAGCAGTCATATTTTGCGTTATGACATAGCCACAAAAAAATGCAATTGCCACACCTGTGTAAGTACTTTCCTTGTTAGATAGACGGTGATCGGTAAAATAAAAAAACGCACATGTACCAACTTTTTTACCAAAAAGTATCCATCTGAATCCAAAAAGTTTCGTCAGGTCATGCACCCAATCTCCCAGCTAACATATCGTGTGCGTTGAGTCCGTTTTGACATTGCAACACATCATGGCGTGTCTACAAGATCGCATGCATCAGGCAAGCATTGCAATGGGCATAACTGCACTTCCACCACACTTCCTCTGTCCGCGTGGACGCGGCAAAGACACAAGAGAGACGTAGTTGAAGATGGCCGCCGCAGCGCGGGAAAGCGCAAAGACCACGGCGCAGTGCGAGTGACCGCCGGGCAATTGGGACGCAACGCGAGAAGCCGGCCTCCCGATCATAGCAATGCCTTGTCCAAGCCCGAAAGTCCACACTGCACACGACAATCTCTCGTGATACACGAATGGATGATAATGTTATACCTCGTTCACTATATGACATGACATGACACTAACCTAGCTAACTTACACGTAAAATATATTTTTGTTCACGAAACCGAATTCGTGGTGTGTAACATGACTAGAGGAAAGGAGGGATAACCTATTATATAACTCTGCATGGTTAATAATTATTACTGGTCTTCTTTGTGACTATCATATTGTCATCATGCAATATAGGCAAAGCGTGCAAAGAATAATTGAACCATTAGAAATGGATTTGTGTCATTCAGTGGGAATCTATCGTGAGAAAAGGACATAGTTTTGTGCCGTCCTACAGTTCAGTCGGTTGTCTGATAGTTTGTGGACAGGATTGCGTTTTGTTGGCTGCGGGTTTTGGTTTGGTGGATTGTTGGATTGAAATTCGGTACGCTGAGGGTTGTGCGGTCAAATGGAAGAAAAGTGCTACGTTATTTCGGTGAAGTGTGCAATTTGGTGGGACATGACGTTTCGGACAAAGTTAAAACTTTTCACGTCGTGGCTATCGAGGCGTTTTCGTCGGAGTTTAAACTAAGCGTCGGTTTGTAAGTGGTTCGTTACGAGCCTAACAGTCCATTAGTTTTTATTTGCTAGGCAGAGCAGCTAATCAGAAGATGTTTTTGTTTGTTAACAGCCTGTTATACTGGCACTAAGTCGTGAAAACGTTGAAAAAGGTTTTTGTGTAAAACAGTTAACTGCACATCGCTATTCGCTTGCAACTGCGCCGTCTTCAAATTAGAATTGAAGTTCAAAAGACGGCAGCTGTACTTAAATTTGACACATGCGTTTTCTCCCAAACAAGTGATAAAATTAAAATCGAATTGTATGTGTAGAGTTACTCTATGACTGTATGATTTGACAGTGATTGGCTGTGCATTGTTTTCGCGATTTGTAACTCTGCGTACAGCAGTCTTCCGTCGGATCGCAGAGATTCATTTAACCGATCGGCTATCTGTGTGTTGTGCAGACGTGACGGCGAAGAACTCGTGCAATCAGTGCTACAAGGTGACCGGCAACATGGTCAAGTGTTGGGAGACAATCACTGGCGAGGATCCAGACTCCACGGTGCGTAATGTTGCTTGGTTTATAAGTTGGTTGACACCAAGTGTTGGGAGACAATCACTGGCGAGGATCCAGACTCCACGGTGCGTAATGTTGCTTGGTTTATAAGTTGGTTGACACCAAGTGTTGGGAGACAATCACTGGCGAGGATCCAGACTCTACGGTGCGTAATATTGCTTGGTTTACAAGGTGGTTGACACCAAGTGTTGGGAGACAATCACTGGCGAGGATCCAGACTCCACGGTGCGTAATGTTGCTTGGTTTATAAGGTGGTTGACACCAAGGAAAAGATTCGTCGCCCCAAAGTAAATCCCTCTCGTTACTACGGTCACTCATTTTTGTGTATTCACTATAAGTTTTCAACAACAAAAACTCATGTGAGAAGATAGTTATTTTAGTGCGCGTTTTGCCTGCAGACAGTCAACGTGGTTGGCGGCAACATGGGGCTACTGCAGGCGAACGAGACGCGAAATTTGTCCTACATTTTCCCAAACTTGGTGAGTTTTCTTTCGGATTTTTCAATTTGTGATCGCTGTAGCGTGGAATTTTATACTTGTACAAAGTGTACGGGTGTGTGACTGCGTTTTGCATCAACGGTGATCAAAATTGCTGGCCCAAATTAATTGTTATGACGGCATTACTTGGAAAGTAAGAGAATTACTTTTAAATGAAGATGTTAACCACCACAATGCAATAAATGTCATTGCCGAACCACAAACCCGAAACCAAATATCAAATATAGGCTTACAGCTTTTTGGGAAAGAGACCAAATAAAAAATTGTAAATATATTTTATTACATGAGAAAATTGCATTAATATGTTGCAATGTTTTTTTTTCAGCTTTAGCACCGAAGTATTCACATTATAACCCCATTGTTTCGTTTACACAGACCAAGCGAAGTGTACGTAGCTGCAAAATTATTCAGCTAACAACTTAATCAGACACACACGTTTTATGATCAGCAACGTGAGCCCTCAGAGCAGGGCAGACTGCTAGAGCTGCCATGTATATAATTTCCACCCCAAACTGATAAGGCATCGTAATATGATTGGCCAGGCTTCTAGGGATTGGTATGATGCATATTGTATGAGCCAGCCAGGGGTAGACGCAGCAGGGTGGCCGGTCTCCGACCCCCAAAAGGGTGGAGGTGATCGTGCTCGACGCCGACCAGCAGGGGGGAGAGGGTGACATAATGTCAACTTACGGCGTCGCGCTGTCTATAGGAGGGGCAGTCAAGGGTTGGCGCAGCCAGACGAGAAACTCCTCCTGTTTCATAATCAAATGGCCAATAAAAACGCAAGAGACGTATGTTAAACATGGCTGATGCTGTACTCTATAATCATAGATAACCGCGAGGTATAACAATCTGGGGGCCATTTTGGAAAAATTCATAATTCATGTTATTATTACATGTTTTGTATGGTATATACAAAAACCCTGTTAAATGGTGAACAGTAGCAGACGGACATTATTATAAGAACAATTTTATTATATACATCTTTAAATATTTCGTAACGAGTTATTTAATTAGCATGATGCGGAACGTTATTAACTTTAATTAAAATGATAAGTTGCAATAAATTAGTAGAAATTATTAGTGTGCTCTGTCTTCGCAGATCCTGACTTTGTTTTAGACAATCAACACTTGCACACTTTCGTCAGACAGACATTTTATACTGCATTCATCGTAAATGCAGTTGAAGTAGGTACCTACTATTACCAACCTAATAATTTTCGGCCGCCCTTGGTGAGATCAGTTATCAGAAAATTCTTGCATGATTTAAATATGACGGCCGTGTAATTGGTTGGTTTCCTAAAACCTGGGAAAGTGTTTCATTTACACACCGTTTCGAGATAAGTCGGCCAAATTAATTGTATTTTGACTTTGGAATTATAAATTAATAAGTGAAGGTCTTTATAATATGATTTTCTTTGACGGCAAAAGAAAGAATGCATGTTGAGGTGTGAAACGGAGAGTTCTCAGGTTCAATTTTTCCTGACGTTGATTTCCCTAGATTTATTCCGATTTCCCAGACTGTTTCTGGAAAAGCTGGGTTAGTTCTGCATGAAATGAAAGCATGGCAGTATCCTTACCTGTCCTAATCTTACTGCCTGTTCAGTGCTCAACAGAAAGATATAAGCAATAAGAATACAAATCAAATACTACTGATTTTTCTTTCATCCAGTTCGATTATTTTACAATAATTTTAGACGGGTCAGAAGAAAAATAGAAATACCATGAATAAATCAAGTAGATATTCAAGTAAATATTCACAAGTATTAAATACAAATAAAATATTAATAACACAAATAAAATATAATCTGTTTCAAAGCTGTAGGCTTCCTATGACCACTTTGAAGACATACATGATATGAACAAAATGACTGGTGTCTTGTTCCAGATCCCCAGTCTCTAGAGGTGGCAGCTGCAATGCTACCATTAATGATCAGATTCATCACTATATAGCGCAGAATTTAACCTACGACATGGTGACAATTGTTCCAGTACCTATACAACCGCGCTGGCGAATGCCAGCTCGCAGTTTGGTACGGCGACGACGACCACCAGCCCACGGAGCTGCGAGTGACCGTACCCTTCAACACCCTGCTCACGGGGAAGTCGGTGCCCGCGCTCCTCAGAGGTGAGAGCCGGGCCAGCCCTGAGGGGCACTGTTACCCCGAATCCCGGTACACATTAGCATTTTACGACGCAGAGTTTCGGTGGTATACTGGACACACCCGCCGGGGTTGGTTTGGTATCGCGTGTGCTATTCTGGTGCCGGAGCCCGTTTGCAATTTGCCTTCTATTCTATCAATGAATTGCATGATAATTATAAAAACTTAGACTTACTCGTCTTCATTACCTACGGTTGGTATTCTATTCAGGGACTTGGTAGGTGTACAAACAACTAATACAGACCCACCGGGCAAACATTGATGGTGATTCTGATCTGTTCTGGCCACATTTTTGGATAGTAGAAAATATTTTTAGTATTCTTATGGTGGTTGTCTCCATGACTTGTAGTGCATGACTCGCTAATCGGCTTTCATTTGAGAACTATTAGGCTTGTTATTTTTTAATATGGCCCTCGATGTTAGACATAGCGAATATTTTCTTGGAGATTGAAGTTCAAAATCGAGACAACGATTTTTTTTTAAGCAATCGTCCGTTAAGCACCCATTTAAGTGGCCCAGGCTTAATACCTAAAATACCAACTACCAAAATACCTAGAATACAAAAATGGGTACTCTCATGATGCATCGCATGGTTTTTCGCCAATCGTATAGGTTCCGTTACAATGAAGGAAGTAAAAAGATGCAAAACCATGGACGAGGACCCGCTGGAGAAGTGCATGCCCGTCAACTGTCCCGTCAAATATTCGGGGAAAAGGAACTTCTTCAACCATCGGCTGCGAAGATGCCAGCCGGTCCCAGTGTGTCTTGCAGACCCCACTAAGGAAATGCCGGACATTGTGAGCATCTTGAGCTAGGAAGGAGCCGTGAGTTGTTGCATTGGGGTAATAAGATGCCGAGGAATTGATAGTCTTTACAAAATATTACCATGAGACGAAGATATGGCAACTGTTTCTGAAACTGATTGCTTATGAAAGATTTGCAGATTAATATCAGTTTGTGTAAAAGGGGTTGCGATATTCAATTCAATTAAATTGTGTATTATGCTCGAACATCACAATGTACAGGATTTAAGCTCGTCCACAGATAAATACAAACATGCAAAATATGATGATATGGTGGAGTTTTCCGTGTTTTCCGTTCTCGAGATGGTCTATTTCAATTTTAGCCAGAAGCATGTTTACAGGGAGGCTTTTTTGACGAGTACTACAGCCAGTTGCCGATGGAGCCCTCCAATTCCATGGTTTCATCGACTGACCAGTGCTCAGTTAGTGGCAAATCTAGGCGATATGGTAGTGGTACCCTTGAAATCAAATCATTGTCTTTCATTGACATGTCTGTACATTCAAAGGAATTCTTATGACAATAAACAAATACAAATACAAGAGTTGAGGGTGGAAATCTTAACTGAATGAGCCCAAGAAAATATTCACCTATACAATTTCAAGGCGTTTCCCATGTGAAAAAAAACTCTTCGTGACAGAACACTAATAATATCAAAGTCATGCCCTAGAATTTCTCTGAAACCAATTTAAAGAACCAAATTGAATAATAGATTCGTTTATCAATTCAAACAAACGTGAGTTACTGACAGATAAATAGCCAGATCGCTCGATGTACACCCTTTATAATACCTGCCACTGTTAGCTTTTCCGATTTTGACGGCTTGCTCAGCTGGCGTTTCACGTGTAACATTTCATCTGTCGGTGTTAATTACTGCTTGAGGATCGCTTTTGCTCAACGCACGTCACTTGGATAGCGTAATCTGACATGACATACGTACACACCTTCTGTTTACACTTCTTTGAACGCCGCTTTGAACATTTGATTTCCCCCAAGAGAAAATATATACTACAGAAAAAAAAAATTATACTTGTGACTGGCAGCAATTCACAAATTATATTTTTCAATTGTGATCAGATTTTAAAACCTGTTTAAAGGTCTTTTAATGTTTTTATATGATTACTAACTTACACAAATTTATGCAATAAGCACTCAAAATTGAAAGATGTGGGTTTCTTAAAGTGCTTTTACCAGCTTTGATAGGAGAGACACTATTTCATACTCCTGGAAGACACACAGAGATAAAAAGTAAGTTTTATTTTTTTAAGTCGAAGCAAACGTTGACACCAGCTCCCAACAATTGGAGAGGCCCACGTATGGGACTCTGCCATGATTTCCCTGGGGGCCGCCCGTCATTCAAACTGAAACAAAATGGGCCCACTTTGCCCTCCACGGACAGCCTATTATATCAATTTTGCTAAAAGCATTGTGCTTCTCTAATTTTGTAACATTTTGTAAATGGGCATAGGACAACATTTTTAATGAGTATCTGTCAAACATGTCTCTCATTCAGAATGCTCATTTACCCACTGAAAATTACTGTTGGAGTTCTATAAAACTTTTGAAAGTAAAACTTTTTTTACACACTTTCATTCACACAATCTCTGTGGACGTTTTATCGTTGTCTTAAAAAAAAATGCATTTGCAATTGCTTCAATATCAATTGTAAATTCTAACTAATGAATGCTCGCTGCTTACCAGCACGATCGCTTATATATATACGGCCGTAGAGGTGTGATTAGAGCCGTGTTCCAAAGCATATCAATCTCTCACACATTAAAATAATTATTTCCGGCGTCGCAATTATGCCGGGCAGGGCGTTTCGGCTCACACACCCTATCTCGTTAGACCAGGCGAACTGCATTTCCAGGAATCGACGCGTACTCTCCTCGGCCTCGACGCCCAGGCTGGCTCGCTGGTTGGCTGGCTCACACCACGGTGCTTTACCAAAGGCAACACCATAGAGCAACAGCACAGTAGCAACGGAATAAAATTTATTATAATTGTACCGAGCACCGAGTGCAATTAAAACTTCATGAATAATATGAATTATGAATGTAAGCGAGTACAAATTAAGTGAACCCCGTGTCAAATTGAGCCTGTTCTCAAGAATATTATTGCATATAAAGATAACAACAACTGGAATATGAAACTTTCCAGGCGGTATTCATTTTTTTTTTGTGAATCATAAACTGCAGCCGAGTTGTTCTTTTAAACTTGAACGTGGGAAACAATGGATTAAAACCTAAATTGCTAACCTAAATTTGCCAATTTTTCCGAAACCCGTGCAAGTCCATGAAGGCGCAGCCTTGTTGCTCGTTTCGATATCTCCTAAAGAAAACTCAAAGAAAAGCGTCCGTGAAGATTGCGCTTTTCTGATTGCAGACGTACTCGCCGATCAGCAACACGTGCCAGGGGGCTGAGATCACAGAAGAAGACATCAGGTACTTGACTGGGTCTGCAGGGAAGTGTGACGATCAGATGAAGAGTCAGCCGATACCACATCTTAAGGTACATCTACATCAATGTCTTGTAGACAAATACACAACTAGAGGTTTTCCACATGGAAAGTTATGGCATTTGCCAAATCCATGCTTTTTTCCCAATTGTCGTGGGCCAGCGATTCGGGTACCAGAGATGTTAACACAAAAATATATATATCCTATTTTTGAATGACAGTGTTTCGTTCCTATATACTATTTTACTGATGGTCCACTGCTAGATTTCCATTCTTGACGATATTATACGAAAGTCTAGGACTGAACCAATTTTGTCTCGTTTATACTAATACATAAATTATTGATAAAAAACTCAGCGAATCCAGTTAAAACACCACTGATTATGATTATGAGCCAATTCCGATACAAATTTACAATCGAAAAATTGTACAATTTAGATAAAGATTTGATCGGTATCAACTCAACCAGAAATGGTTGACGTTGCTACCAAATATCTTATTGGTTGCCACAACATATTCCCACGTTTCCCAACGCTCTGTTACAGAACATGCGCTGTCACAACGGGCACTTGGACGTCGCCACTGGGTTCTGCGTGTGTGACAACGGCTGGGGTTCGCCGCCGCTGGACGTTGACCAGTTCCATCCCAGCACCATGCTCTATCACATGTGCACCATACAAATGCGGGCCTGGACCACCATTTATGACCATCAGTTCCAGGCGCGATACGTTGTAGTCTCTGTATCCTTCATATCTTGTCACTCGCATTTCTAGGTTCGTTGGTCGAGGAGGTTACTTTTCAGGGGTACTGTATAGATAATAGGGAATGGATGAAATCTACCGATCGATTTGGACACGTGAGGATCTGCGGAGATCTGTCGCGTCCATCATGATGCACATCATGATTCTGATTCTTATTAAGAAAGAATATCCTGGATTAGAATATTCTTATATTCTGGTTAGAATATCTGATTCTGATTAAATATAATATATATTTAAATTAGGAGATATTCTAATTAGGGATTCTGATTCTTGTGATTCTGTGATGCACAGATCCGCACATCTCATGTGAGAAGTAATGACGGATACAATCTGTCTTACTCCCTCGTAGAGACAATATTGGAGTTTTGAGCCGGCATAAGCAATTTGTTCAAATTCTCCCTTTTACGCTTCGAATTGATTAACATTTTCTAGAATACTCACCACTCCTACACAGATCATCTGGAAATTAATTGTTCCAATTTCAGCATGTAGACGAAAATTTTCGATGGAAATCCCAAAACCAAACAACTGTTCGTGATCTCGATCGATCGGAATATAGTGAATGGTTGGAGAACCATGAAAATGTAATGCTGCATGCAGACTTTAAAAGTAAGATTAAACTCTTCTGAGATACGTTGCATGGTTGTTTTCCGAGTCGTGGTATGATGTTCAGATGTGCTTTACGGTATTGCTCTGTGTTGAAGAGGTTTGCGGCCCGGAAAAGGGCCTAAAGTCTCGAAGTTTCAACGAAGGACGGCTCGACATCGTTTACTATTGAGACCCTTGATAATGCATTTTAAGTATGTGTTTCCGTAGTCATACACTGGCAGCATTTTTGCTCAAAATTAAGATCGAGCAACAGGTTTTCTTAACCAAGTCGTCCCAGATCCTGGGTGTCATCATCACAATGCTAATGGTGTGCGCTACTTTTTGCGTGCTCAGCGTGTGGGAGTATTACGTAGAGGCCGAATACGACGCCTCCGTCGACGTCTACGACTTTGACGGCTATAAACTCTATAAAAGAGAATTTCGAGCGCACCCCGACGACCACGACTCGGACACCGGCGTCAACGTGTGCTTGTGCGACGCCGACGACCCTGCGTCCGAGCAACCCTGTGATTTCCAGGAGGCGAAAGTGTGTACGAACTCCAGACGGAGGTTGTCTGACATGCATTACCGTGACAACGAAGATCCATCCAGCGTCGGGGGCGATGATGATGATATGGACAATGAGGTTAATGATGAGAATACCTCGCCGGATGAAGAGGGGAGCGGCGATGTGGAATCTTTGCATTCGGAACGAACTGTTATCAAATCGCGTTCCGAACCCAAACCGATTCGCAAAGAGAGTTTCAAAGGTTCTGAGACGATGCGAAGGAGAGGATTTCTAGCAAGTGCTCCTACTGTTTTGAGATGCGAAGACGGTGCTAGATTCAGATCTTCTTCTGATGACGAGGTTGGGAACCTTGGAAAACGTCCGATGAGGAGGATGAAACCGAAGGCAAAGGGAGTTCAATTTAGTTCCCCTTTTTCGTCGGTTCCCACAAAGACCAGTGTCGGCAATCTACATGTTGATCCCCAGGAGCAAAGGGGTGCTCTTCGTGAGGATGGCATCGAGGGACTTTGAAAGGAATGACTGACTCGGGCAAGTAAATGGGTGTTGAGGTGGTGCATTTACTTCGATTGGATTTTGAAATGAAATAAACATGAAATTTGATTTTTCTGCGATGTGCTCTTTTATTTTTTTTTGACATGCAAGTCAAGTGAAAACAAAGGAGGTAAATATTGAGACCTACCAGATTTTTCTGGAATTCTTATACGAATGGCACACAGTGACGTACTTTATTGGTGAAACATACCCATAGTTTGATTTCCTGTTACTTAGTTGACATTTACTGCTTTTTTTAGTAATTGCCCAATCATATAGATTAAAATGTGGTAATATGTAAAAATAATTACGTATAACTATGGTAGAGATTGAAAAATTATCATTTCTTCGCTGAAAGGTAAAGCTACGTTTACAGCCCCCACGTTAGCGTCATGAAATGGTTTTTATGACAATGCACAAATTATTATTATTATTATTATGTCTGTGACATTGAGAAGGTAATATGAATCGTTTACAGTGACTAGCGACAGCTGATTTTATTATTATGAACACTAATACCGTCTCAAAAATGTATGCTTCGTTTGGGCATCAATTTTTTAGACGGTAGTAGTGTTCGCTGTAAACGCACGCATTGTAAACATTTGCAATTTCGATAAGATTTTAAATTAGCGACAGCTGATGTTGTGGAGAAGTCTAGGTGTGGAGCGAAATCGTAGTTGGAGAAGATATTGTTACGAATGTATATGATTTATGAACTTTATCGTCGAAAACTCGCTTTAATTTATTTGAATTAGTTTTATGAAAAAAAGAACTTGGGCGGGTTTGTCAACTGAGGTTAGAATGTACCGTGAATGGGTTCACAATTCGCAATGACACGGATTCAGCCTTGACCGATAGTAATTTAGAAGGCACTGGTCGTTTAAAAAAATACGTCCTAACTTCTAACCCCAACGGTCGCCAACGGTCACTCTATCATTACAGTGAAGTGTCGTTACTTACTCCACAGTGTTTCAAAATAGTTAGCTATCATCCGAACATATTGAGGTAGTATGTTAGGAGAGTGTTAGGAGATATTTGTTGTGTGGTATTGCAGTTACATGCACTGAAGTTTAGTGAACTTGACAGAGAATGACAAGAATTTATAGCCAAACGCAAACCACTGGTGACCGCTTGTCAATAGGCGACCAGTAAAAAAGCTGCAGGTCATAAATGGTATGTCACTCATTTATATTTATATTACCTAGTATTTATTGTTGTTGTAGTACTTATTATTATAAAGTTTTGTTGTAATATTGTTTCTCTGCATCACATGCTTCTTATTTTCATCGTGCCTTACGAAAAGGTGTATTCATTTGAGATCGAGACCAGCGACAAAAGTTAGAGACACTGATATTGGCAGGAAGTATGTAAACCACAAAACCAAACATTTCGCGAAAACAATCTAACAACACCGATCCCAGAAATAATGCCGCCAACAACTAGACAATTTCTGAATGAAATAACCGTTAATTAAGACAATTCTTTGATCGACGAAATTGGGATGGATTATATTCGAGTATATCTATCGAGCGAGCGGCTCTTGCCCTCGGCTAGGTGGGTCTGCATCCCCTGTCACTGTTTGACGAGCCCTTGACGTGACAGCCAGTGTAATTACTGGGCCAACAATTACCGTCGAGGCAGCGCCATGTTGATGATAATTGGGCATTGTCTGGGACCGGACCGGCGTTGTCGGCTCGACTCGGGCACTGTATTTTTGCCTGTTTTACTAGGCTGCAGCCAACTAGACTTTCAGACCATTTATCTGCATGCAAGCGCATATTCTCTCGACGGATTTCAATCGGAAAATTGGTCTTGGCTCCTTACCCACACCACAAAATTCTTTATACGTTTATAAAAATCTATTTTCTAGAAAATAAAAGCTATATTCCTTTTTGAATGCGCAGACCTAATATTGTGTGATGTATTACGAATTTCGGAAGATTTTTATCATATTACATCACGCAATTTTGTTTTATCTTAAATAAATCGAATAGCTAAGAAATAAGTATGAGCTAGAATATTTTAAGTGGTCTAATCTGATCATTTGGCATAGGCCAAACGGATTTTAATTATGTTACTCATTACATTTCATGGGCCTCTATTTTCGTACGTGGACCTTTCCGTGTTTCCGAGCGAATTGCGCACATTAGAAATGAAAGGTTAAAGCTCGGTGCTAACTTCGGTATGGCGTAGTGGTAGGTGGTCCTAACTATTTCAGAACATCGAAAGTTGTAGGTTATCATCTTTCACGAGGTGCATGCAATTCGCTTGATATTTGAAACGTAATGCACGAATTAACCCGAGGGCTGGCGACTAGATCTATATGCGTGAATCACTTGGTTTTAGGAATTTGCATGGTGCTCGACCATGTCGCAGACTTGAGACGACGATGCAAATATTGCAGGTAGTCGAAAGATAGTCCAACAAATCCTATGGATGATCCTACAAAATACCCGGTCATTACGATCCCGAGGGCGTTCCATTTTTACCCATTGCCCATGCAAGTATCTTTGATTAAAATATCCCTGCCCTTTGCCCAAAAAAATTACCTATTTAGGAAAATAAATCTGAATATTTCCAACGAGTGAACCTACTTATATTGCTCCTACATCCTAAAGCACATATCAAACGTATGGCGTGCAAGAATATTTTCCACCACGATTACCTTCTGAATAATCACCAAAAACCTTTATTAGCGATGTGAGACAGCAGAAGCTATGCCAAAATTTTCGCCTGAAGGGTTTTTCAATCTTTTAATCATCTCTTAGAATCAAGAAAAAAAATTTGATTCTCACAAAAGAACCACGATAGTGAATCTTCGCTCGGCATTCAATCGAACGCCGCAGGGAGTCATCCACATACAAAAGATTATTAATGATTCTCGACAGAAGAAAATTGTTGTTCGTAAAGTTATGAATTCGGTTGGTCGGTAGATATTTTCTAGGAGGTTCATAATCGCGTATAGGAGGAGTTATCAAGAACGATAAGTGTCATATCAGAACCGCCTCTCGCGGTCGTGAGGCCAACGGAACGTACTTCCTGTGCCGAGTTCAATGGAGCTGGCGCCTCCCCTGTGCACGCTACCGCAAGGTCTGCATTCTGTGAGCTGGTAGCTACTGCCACCTGGCAGCCTGCTAGCGGCACCTACTCTCCGAAAGTGTTGGCTTGGGTGCAGGATAAAATACGGGAGAACACTTTTTTCGGATTAGATGGGTGTGGAGTGGAATTGTCAACTTCAATTTTACAAAAAAAAAAAACTGTATAGACTTTTTGTGTGTTTGTATTTTCGCTTACGGGCACACGTTTGCTTCCCCCACAAGGTTTTTGGGTTTTGTTTTTAAACGCACCGTCATTTGATCGGCAGAAAACGGGCAAATCTCACGACACCCCACCACCAAAAAAAACTCGTGTCCTGCTTTAGCGCGCGCTCTGGCATACCGTATTCGGTGAATAAACAATTTTTGGTTTGTCTTTAAAAATGAGTACCTACACGCATTTTGAACAAAACACACCCAACGAACGGGTTTTGATGCTCGTTTTCCTTTAATTCTACAATGAGGGTGTGATTGTATAGGGGGGGGGGGGGGGGGGGGAATGCCAACCCGATTGGCTCCTGAGAGAAAGAATGCAAGTTTTAGATTTCTTACTCAAATTTGAAACAAATTCACATGTTTTCACGCTTAAAAAACAGAGAGCCCCTTGGATGCCTCTTCTCGAACTTACCAGGAGGTTTACAATCGATTCTGAATTTCGAAACCGACTGGCCACGAGCTCATTTTTGACTATGAGCTCATAAAAATACAAAAAATGTACGAACATTTTTAACAGGTATCTATATTTTCTAGCATAGTTCTTGCCGAATTCGAAATCCTCTACCAACGCTTGAATATTATCGGGCAAAATAGTTTCCTAGTAGGTTCAATAATTTTCAATACGATGATGTTTGGAACCAAAAATTGCATAAAAATGATTTAGACGAAATTGTATTTCCTTGAATTGAGTTTGTTATGATCTTTTAGACTAGTTCTACCTCACAGACTTCACAAATTATTTCTAAGAATCATAGTTCGGTACTGTCCAACGACCTGATAACACATAAAATATACGCTCATCCTTCAACGGTTTTAATAGCGTTTCACTTTACTTATCATAAATATTGCTTTAATTTCTATCTTAAGAATAGCGATTTATCTAGTTTTGTTCAAAGACGCACTATTCTGACAACGGGCCCAGTAGTTCTGGCCTAACGAATTCTACGAATGACATGGTGGTGATGGTTATGATGACCATGCTAATCCTAGCCTTAAAGGGATGAGAGGAAATCCGCAATGGCGGAAACTTTCTAGAAATATAACGAAAATTCCTTCACTAATCTAATATGGCATATGATCTGTGAGCTGTGTACTCTACAATGCAATTCCTCCAACTTACCTCCGGGAGAGACAGCTGTTTCCAATTGCACAACTTGGTCACCCATCCAATATCTGACACGTCAGAGTGCCGCTTAACTGTACCCTCATCAGGGATTCGAAACCGGTTAACAATTGAGAAGATTGAATTATTTTCTATTTTTGAAGTACGAATATAGTTTCTATAATCAAAATGAAAAACTAAAAACACTCAAAAACTTAGCATCAACTACATCGGTATATTTGAGTAACATGACTTTTGTCATTCTTTGTAGTAAACCCCCATTACAAATATACTGGATGTAGTTTGGAAATGAAAAGTAACATTGCATACGAATTGAAAGCAAACATAGTTAAAAACAATAAAATGACATTTCTATGATTTATGTTTGGCGACAGGCAAAGCTACTTTATGAAATATATTACGAAACAGCAAGCACGCCTTGTGATCGGTTCTAAGATCTCGCTGCACCGTTTCAAAGCTAAAATGCAATTGCTGTATGCTTTTATGCAGTCGCATATGTGGAGATATCATATCTGATTAGACTTATGCAACTGCAATGGCGTTCCCGTTGATCGGGCCGGTCGGCACAGCACACACACATAACAGAGAGACATGTGAATTATAAATGTTTTATCCATTAAAATATACAATGACAACATTATTATGCTTTTATGAAACAATTATTTGGTGTCCACTTATACTGCCGATTTCTATCGTGCAAACATGCAATGAAATAAAATGCAACAATTTAATCAGTCACACGAGCATAAATTCATATAAAACTCATAATATCTGGACTGGAAATATATTACATCTGCAGTACCTATACACAAAGTTACTAAGCCACACAAACATATGAATAGCCTAACCTACCTCAAAGCATTCCATGCCTTAAGTCATGTCACTTTAACCAATTTTCCACAACTTTTAATTTTGTCCAACGGTGTCAAATTATGATGTTAGCTATCAGCACGTGACGGAATAGTGCCACCAGTAAGTTACAAACACTCGGACCTCTCACACAATGTCAGCTGATCCGAAGAGGCGTCTGCACGTATCCACAGTCTCGCACACCTTACCGCTGTAACGGACTGGGCACATGAGATCGATTGCGTGAAAGGAAACAATAGCGTTTACGAGCACATTTTATGAGTGTCCAATGCTAGCTGAGTCGGCTAGACAATCTTGCATGATGACTGCTTGTAGTCTAGAAAGACAAATCTATCGCGTGTTGCTTGTTTGGTAAACACCGAGAGGAATCCGTCCATACACGTTACTACACCTAACGCGGCACGACAAGGCCGGGGTGTCCGACTGGCACGCTTCTTAGCTGGCTGGCTTATATGACGTGTGGGTATTGGGCAGGCAGTGTGAACTGTTAAGTGTGTGATCTATGGCGGGCAACTTGATTGAGATGGAGATCAAGTTGGTTTGGTTTGTGGCAGTTAGTGTGCTGCGGATGATGGAAGAGTTCGTGGATGGTTAGTTTTTCACTTCTTGGTCTGTCATTCACTGGATGGTTGGTACTGGAAGATGTTGCTAAGTCGAAATCAGCGAAAGCGGTACGTCAATCAAAGAGATTGAATGCATTTAATGAAGTATTCGCTTAACTTTTTCAGTTCGACGTTGTTTTCCAGCTAAAAAACCTACCCAGAGAGTCTTAAACATAATTTAACATCAATATCGTGACTGAAGCACAAATTGAAGCTGATTCTTGGCCGTTTCGTATCCTCATTCCGTCGTCCAAAATCTATTGGCACTACTGCAATGTATGGTGAAGATTCTTGAGTGAATAATGATAAATGTAAATGAGACCATTTTTTAATAAAAATGAAATTGACATTTCGCTTCTCACATTTTCTATATCGAAGATAAACAATACAATGCAGCGGCCCCGTCCGCACACAGATACGCGCCACACGACGCGATTCTAATTCACAGTCCATTCCAATCCCATCTCAAACGAGCTCATTTTAATTATAACTCTTGGTAAAAAAGCAAATGATTCAGCTGTTGTTTGACCAGTTTCATTGTCGGTCGTCGATCACGCCGTGCGCTGCGATAGCTCACGATCAGCGGGAGCGGGGGGCCCGATTTGCCCCGACCTGCCCCGGTCTGGGTCCCGACTTGGTTGATGCACCCCACGGTGCCCGTCGACGAGCGACGACTCCCAAGTGCAATGCTAACAATAATTTGTTCGACCGACGGACATAAATTTCACACGGCTCCTGCATAAATGTTCACGATTATTCATTAGACGGTGTAAGTCAGGAATAGTACCGACAGTTTTCACTATCTCATTTTATAAGGATTGAAAGACTTTTGGTTCCTTAAAATCATCTGTTACTGTTTTGATTATTTTTCGAATCTGCATCTTTACGGTAAATTTAGTTTATGTTTTATGTTTATTACAGATACTCCTTGTTTTTTTATAAATACTGTATTAGTTTGTTTGATATGTTTTTATTTAGCTATTAAGCTGGTCCAAAATAATACTAAAAACTAACTTTGCACTCTTCATCCTTTACATTTGTTTAACATTTCATTTTTATGATTGATTGATTTGTGGTGTTTAACGACACACTGTTTTGACGACTGGCCCTGCGGCACTGGTCTATTGGCATCGGTGAATGACTGGATGATAATGTGGATGATGATGCACCTAACATAGTTTAGAAGGGAGGAGGGGAAACCTTAAACTGGCACGTAGCCTACTCTTGTCGAAGAGCACCAAGGGGACCACCGGCAATTAACGTCTCTTCCGAAGGACGGTAAAACTGGAACGGCAGGATTCCTCCACAAATCCATGCTGTCATGAGGTTGATAAGCAAGGCGAATGAAGTTGCTGTAATAACTTTCATCCCTTCAACCTCTCTCCCGAACAGAACTGGTCATGTGTATGATGGTCACCCATCCAATACCTGACTCAGCTCAGTGATGCTTAACTTCGGTGATCTCATGAGAACCGGTGTTTTCAACACGCCAAACCGTTCGGTCACTTTCATTTTTAAAATGAGGAATTGTTTTTGTATTTTTTACTAAACTCCATAAAATATAATGTTCACCAACTCCCTTTGGCACGTAGGTATTAGATGCAAGGTGCACGCTGCAAAGCTATTTAAACAAATACTATGTGGTTACAGCAAGCTACAATTGCAGAACGATACTTTATGAACAAATAAATGCAATTAAACTCATTATGACACTAATTACGTAATAATATGTCCTCAATTAATAAAGGAAGTGAGTTTACTCAGCAATTGAATCCACGTGCCACAGATAGTATCTCGGAAATATTTCAATGGTTAGAGACAAAATTAATTTAATGATCATTAGTGGTGAGCTGGTCTGCTTTCGAATGCTAGCAAACAAGTTCAATTTCAATTAAGGCGGTCTCGAAGCGAGCTGCGTTTGAAATTTACTGAGCGGTTCGGGCTCGTGGAACGACTTTATACGATGGAATTAGAAGAATGAGGCGAAGACTGTCCTCCGAAAGAGGGGACAGCAAGGTAATAACAATTTGCCTGGTAATTACCTCATTGAAGCTAATAACAATTTGTAAGCAGTAAATGTAAAAGATGACAAAAAATGAGCAACGAAATGCTGACGTTCGATACTCTTTGTAATTGATAGTGATGTTGGTTTACGTTTGGTTCAGGCTAACTGCCCGAATCAAATCGTTTATTTTCAGCGATGGATTGATATTGTGCGAGCTTGCAAAGCATATTTACCTACGAATATTTCCTGTACTTATGTTGTGTTTTTCGATTGGAAGTAAACAAAGAAAGAGATTTTCTTTCTTTGTACACCAATCACTATGAAAATAAGTGGGCGATATTTTGGCAAATAAACGTGCTTATACCCAAGGGCCAAGACGTCCAGTAAATTGGAGCAGCTTGGCGTAAAAACAGGTAAACCGATGCGAATCTTAGTTTAGTATGTGCGGATGCGAATGATCATGTGTTTTGTGAGTGACAACCAAATAACAGGTGACTGCCACAGCACAAGATGTGCACTACCTATTACTAAACTCATTAGGAGACTTGGAACCGTATTTTTCGAAATATCAACCATACATTTTAAATTCGCTGCAAGATGCGACCATAAAAACTTACCGATAATTTATACGCTTGAACGACGTTTATTGTTGCAATTCCTTGGAGCTTGCTACAGGTTCGTTATTTTATTCGTAAACACCTGTCTGCGAATCTTTGTATCCGTATTCACGGAGTGCTCTGTTTATTTTGCTACTTCATGATCACGGTAGAACATGACAACCTTACATCAATTCAGATGTTTGGAAACATGCGCATGAATACTCATTTTAAGGTCATTAAATGATCAGAAAATGTACGAAATATTTCTGTTTTCCGATATATTTATTTATATATATAAAGAAAACCATGAGAATATATATTCAACGAGTTACTCGATCGCAGTTTCTTACAGAACTATCAGAAATTAAATATCGATTACAAAATATTAGTCCGACTTTCTGTAAAATTCATAAAATACTGGATTTATATCTTGTAGAATGACTACCTACGTAATATTTCACAGGCTTCGTATACGGGCAGCTATAATTCAAAGTAATTTGTGTTCTGCAGGCGCAGTTTTATCCATGCGTTGACAGAATTGATTAACTGCATAATATACTTGTCGTACATATATAGGTACCCGATTCACTCTGTCAGAGAATAGCTCTCGAAATAAAACATACCACAATGTCATTCTGCGAATTTTTATCTTACAAAATGCTGCTCATTTTTATTCGTCATCAGGGATTTCCCTTTTTTAAGATTTATTTTTGGGCATTTCAGTTTTGGAATCTTGACAGAAAAATGAGCCAAACAAAAGGAATGAAATTAATTTTATGCTATCTGAGTATTTCATTACATTTTTTCCTATCGAACTTCCGTAATGGTGTAAACCCTTTAACTGCAGCTACAAACTATCACTTCATGTCATTCTCTTTGCGTTAAGTAATTGTATTGATACTTGATAGTCGGTATTTATACCTGGTAAACATCCCATGGTTATTTGTGTGGATCAGCAAAGAGTAGGTAATCTATTGACATAGACTCTATCAAAAAAATCTAAAACTAAATGTGATGACGAAGACTTATTGATCCGGGATCTGAGCAGTGAACTTGTTCTTGTTGTCTGGCCAAGTGCAGCTCATAACTCGCTCAGCTCGCTCCATGGTTTTCCACCAACGCCCAGCAATTGGTAGTCCACTGTCTAGTTGTATTAATATTTACATAATGTGTTGGTCCCGACGCGTAAGGGGCGGGTTGAGTCTCCACTGATCGCGAGGATAGCCGACACATTTTTAAAGATGTTGTAGATAAATGTTGTAGTGCCTACTTTTATGAAAGTGACTTGATAAAAAAAAACATGCAATTGAAATTAAATGGACGAAGGAAATACGTTTACAAGAGACTCTGGCATGTTCCTTGCACATTTGATTAATCATTCAGAAACTCAAGTTAGCACGCTATTGTTATCAATGAAAAATAAGTCAAATTATCCCCGAGCTAGAAAAATATTGCTGGCCGTTTTGGATTTGAGAATCTAAAAGTGAGAACTGCAACATTTTTCCAATCCAGGTGTCGCAAAGGACGAAACAGGGAAGTGCCTGATATCTTTCACATGGAAAATAACAAATTAACTTTCCAGGAGTGTGAAAAACGTTGTGTTACCACTTTTGACACTCCTGATTTGGTCAACAATGAACAAAATTTTGTAGGCATTGCTTAATGTATGGACATGCGGTGACAATTGGGTATACAAACAACACTGCAGCACTCAAAATTCAGAAGCCAGAATGCCACCCATGATCGCGACACAGCGTACAGTTGCACAGCCCATGCTGATAAAGCTTGCACACCGATTGTATATCTCCATGTTCTCTGCTTCTACATTTACCTCGCCAAGTAAGATCTGTTTGACTCGGTTCGAAGTCGCGTCATCTTGACCGCGCGCGGCATTCTGCCCTTGTTCTAATCAGACACCTGACATAAATCGACAAGCTGTTCATATAAATCCCGAGCAACAGCAAGCGCTTGTTTCAGTGGGCTTCTTGCTAGAGCTGGATCTCGGTAACATGGTGTGTTACTCTTCGTATATAGCTATGTTCACCATAAGGTACCCGTTGATCCTTAATCCTGCAAACTGATTCGATAAGGCTTGGTATTACAATATTCTTTAACTCTGAGCTAAGCTCCTAACTCTCAGAAACAGCTGAATTTCACTACCTGAGATTGGTTTTTGCCATGACAAATAATTAAACTCTTACTTTTTGTAATACTGGGCACAAATTTAGCACAAATAAATGTAAAAAATACATGCATACAAATATACACTGAAACCCATTTCAATCAAATTCAGTCCTTGACACAGTTTTATTCCCAATCGCGCCGGACAAATAGATACAATAGTTGTCCTTTAGTCTTCCAATCACGCTTCGGGCAAACTTAGGGCATGCGGCGTCTAGCAGCGGATGATCTTCCGAGATGTTATTTAAAGGTCTGTCTCAGCGGGAAAGTCACCCGCTGAGAGCGCGGAAATTTCTCCGCCGTTCACAGCTTGGGAAAAATTGGGGCTCACTTAGCGACGGATAACCAAATCCAAGCCGCCATATTTATAAGTGTATCCTGCCAGCCGGTGCATGTCAGGACGATCGGTGGTTTATGCTTTTTGTTCTCAAGTGCGGCTTTTTGGGAACATTAATTCGATTTTTGGGATGTGATAAATGTGGAAGGTAGAATTTATAACTTAATAAATTTGTATTTATCCTATCCGCACTCGTTGAAAGTATTTCTTAGTGAAGGTACTCGTGTCCTACCGGTCCCATGCCAACGCGCGTGGAAATATTTCTTGGCACCAGTGATCAGTAGTTTGTCGGGCCTTGTTCGGGGAAATCTTTCATCCCATAGAAAAGGAAGCATTGAGAGCAGATGACGAATTAGAAAACCTTTCGCAAAAATTGGTTCAGTTTTTCTACTTCCTCAGAAATAACGCCCATCGTTTGACAAAATGTATGTGCCTTATTAAAAAAAAATACCAACGACTTGATTTCCAAAGGGTGGTTACACATTTCTGAGAGCTAATATTCCCAAAATACAATTGCTGTAGATGAATTCGCTCTGTAATGAAACACATTGATGTCTAATTGCATCGATTTCAAGCAGGGTTGACTGAAAACAAAGCAAATGTCAGTCTCAATCAAATGAATTATCGTGGAAACTTGTGGTAGAAACAATTTCCATATGAAATCGCTATTAAGAATGAATTATGAATGCAATTGATTGTCAGTCACGCTACCATTAGTTTGATCGTGGCCAGCCAGAGATTAATCAAATATCTCCCTCAATGTGGGGACAAAGTCGCCCAATCTTTCAACCCTTTATTGCCAATAAACTGCAATAACCACCCCCAAAAGTGATCGCATTGAAGCGCAGTAACCAGTGAAAATGACTGCGATGGTAAGACGAATGCGCGTCTGCACCGGGGCGAAGCGACAGTGCAATGACTATACATGTACTGTCCACACAAACAGGGTCATCAATATCTATTTGTTGAAAGAAAAAAAAAACGCCTGTTTGGCTCGGCGCTTTGTATTTTGATCTTAAATCTACGGCGGCCAAGTAATTGAGCAATTATTTCGCTACAAATAAGGTGCACAGCAATTGCCCAACAAGACCATATAATTTTTCGCAAAGTTACTCTTGTCAATCTAACTTTATCGGCAATACCAATTCCAAATACAAATGAAAGTAATTAAGCTATTTATATGCAAATTACTTTGTTAGTTATTACATATTATATTTTCATAAACGTTCTACAATACTTAATTAAAAGCATACGAGTTTTTTGCTTTGTTTTGTTAATTTATAAACAATAGTCAATGATCGCCGAGAGATGGCTGTGTTTTGTTCAAGTTGATCATGCTCCGCTGCCAACGAAACACCTTTCTGATGTTAATTTAGCTCTTGCGCATTTTGATCACAACGGAGATAGCTAATGGATAATTACCCTAAGGTAGCTACAACTAGCTAGAGTTCTGGAGCCTCGCTACGTACAGGCAGCTCCTATACCTATGTGGTACATCAATGAAGCAGCTGGCGATATACATCCTTAACTGTCACTTATATATATCTCTACAACTAGAGTTGGATGAAAGCTGCAAAACTTTGATAAAATAATATCAAAAGTAAGGTGAAAACACGTTTTTCCGACCTGTTAAACAAGCCAGACGGCATGCAGAAAATATTCCGTTCGCTGCGACCGAAAATACGTCGAGTGTTTTTTTTATATATTTTTTTTAATTACGACATTTAAAATGGGCCATCTATCAAACGGATTTTGATGACGATTATTGATTATATATGCGAGATTGTGTGGAGGTCTTTGACACGATGAATAGCCCCGTCAACAAACTTAAATTGGTTTATGGAATAATTTAACAAGGCATGTCGTGCACCTGAATGTAATATCTGCGCAAAAAAGAAGAGCATGCATAGACCGGGGGACAGAAAAATAGCTTTTCGAAGAGAATTTAGAGTCTTACATTGTGAAAAGAATAAAACGAGCACTTTTATGAAAGCGATGTGCACAAATATATAAACAAACTTGCGATTTGTCTTAACATTCGTACCGATCATGATAGGCTTTGCGCCTATCGGTGGAATTTAAGATATGTCCAGTAACGACGCGCCCAGATCCGAATTCTGTGTATCTTTTTGAATACGGGTATACTGTAAAATTTGATCGTGAGCGCAGCGATTTCATGTTTCCAGGGCTTTCACATATTTTAAAATTGCAGGCACGCATTCATATGTTATAAACTATATATTCAACTTATTTAATGCAGGTGCGAATTATTTTAGCTCATAGTCTATTTTTACGACATTTTGTCCGCTTTATTACCAGCCAATAAAGTTATGCCCCCTATAACTTATAAATTAACATCATTCTCAAACGGTCCGTGAGCTCTTTTACTTATAATGATAATGATAATCAGAACAAGTAGCATTATAGATATAATTTACAACAAGTAGCCAGCAAATGCTCGGCTATCGGCATTCGTCTTAACGATACCAAAGAAGTCTTATTGGTACCCGCAATTCCCACATCACGCACGGTAACACGCATCATTTTAGCCACTGAGAAATCATCACACACACACAACACACTATGGAGTATGGGCATCACGCATTGACTCCAGTCTACACTATACTTTATTGGTGTCGAGAAATTGTACAACTTGCAGCTGGGCGATCAGTGATTTTGTGTGCATGCTTCGAGGGCTGCGAGCGTGATTTATCAGAATGACCTTTGAGGTCAGAGCCGTAAATAATCTGAACCACACCTTGACTATGTTATGAGGTGTTTGAATAGTCCGCGATTTGTATTAGTATTATTATTGTGATTATCTTGTTGGGATAGTGTGAAGATTGAAGACGGCGAGGTCGTGAATTGGAAGGAATTGGAGTTTTCATGCAATAGGTACATTGGTGTTGAGCATGGTGAAGGAATTTGAGGTGAAAATATCACTAAAGAAAAAGTCAGTAAAATGAAACCCGAAAAGAATTTGTAACATCTCTTTTATAAAAACCACACCACACCAATACATCAGGACAACATTTCAACATGAAATTTAATTAATTTACTTCTTTGGTCGTTTCAAGATGTTAAGTAAAATTCCTAGCATTTTCTTCAGCTGTTTTGCGTTTTGAAGTAAGACACGTTTAATTTTAAGCAATTAGTGATGGCTTATGCTAAATATACCTTTGTTAATTGTGTCGTAGTCCGTTCAAAGTTGGTGCCAAAGTGTTTTTTATGTCTCAATCGGAAACCGGCTATCGTGCATCAGAGCACCTGCTACGCAGAAGCGATACCAAGGAAGATGCACCAATTATTTTCAGAAAAAATCTAAATGCAGCGCCCAAAAATATGTGACACTTGTCATTAAGGTATTAGATAAATAACCCCTCGGGCACACCTAATTGTCACAATTACTGACATGGTTTTAGTGTATGTTTATTTTTCCATGGGAACTTTTAAAAAGTGTGCTGAACGTTAAATTGTTTTGCAATTCTTTGCCTTTTTAAATATTTTCTATATATCGATCCTTGCGCTTGATTTATATACTCAATGTAGTTTTTTTTTAATTTCCTCCCATTGGGCTAACGCACAAAGGTTTGGCCGACACACGTTTACGTTCTTGCCATTGATAGCGCTATCTTCAATAGATCTAATCACAGGCCAGTAGCTCGCGCCATTACTTTCATCGGCCGGGTAGATAGATAGTATCAATTTAATATCCGACAACGGGGGTAATTATAATCATAGAAGCGCGCTTGGTCAGCGCTTTCGATCTCCGGGTATCGCGTCCATAGATCATCGTGAGGTTGGCGATCTACTCCGATTACCGGGGGATTTTATTGCTATCGGCTGGTAGAGGCTTGACCAATGATTGTCAGCACTTCACTTCAGTGGTATTCAAAGACATTCGATTTACGTACGACCAGCATTCAACTTGTCGATAACGACGACATCCAAATCAAATTATGCTTGAAAAATTTGTCGATAAGACCACACAAAAGTATATAATAATAATGATAATAATACAAAATATTAATTATTTATTGTCCCTTTAATCAGTGCAGACAACCACGACAAACTGTGTCCCAGCCGCTACCCATGCGTTGGAACTTTGCATTTTGATGATGCATTTCCAAGACATTTTCAATCGCTTTATTAAAATTTGGTTTATATGTTGGACTATTTAGCTAGAGGTATGTGGAGAACATTTATTTCAGTTGCTATTTCCTTCGTTGGGGACACCAGCTGGACTTATAATACCAATGGAGCCGTATTTTTAGGCAACTATTGTAATTTTAGAGACCCCATTTTCACTGCATCTCCCTGTGCTGTCGGCCCTAGCACCATTAGGCCCAGCGGGTACAGTAGTAGGAACTGATGCTACCACCAACTCATTACATCTTATGAATAACCAATTTTGTTAAAACCTATTTGCAAGGGTCGGAAATCGGACTTTACACTGTTCCAAAGAAATAAATAATGTTGACGGCACACAAACGCTTCCAGTCGTTACTCGTTAGCAATGTGTCCACGCTTTAAATGGCCACAAATTATTGTGAAGACAGACTGGTAAGCTATAAGCAGTCAGCTGGCAATGACATTGTGGGGTAATTAAAAGCCAACGCTAATGGCACTATTTCACAGACTCGTTTTATGCTTCATACTATATGTCCACGTGCAGCAATATAATTATTCCTTGTAATCTGAGTGCACTAGTTATGTGATTTTCTTACATGCCTCACAACGGTAATATATCAATTGATAACATTGGTAATAAATAAAAACTGAGTGCATATTATTTTATTAATATCAAACGTTCGATCATAGTAATAATGTGGGTGTCCAGCATGAGATTTGCATAAAGTAACAAGCAATACTTCAGAAAGCTAATGTCAGAATCGGTATCGGAGTGGTTAAGGAATGAGCTACTGTGGGGTTATAATAGATTACGAAGCTAGATATAAACAGTTTTCGTAGTTTAGAAGTTTTAATGCTTTATTTTTCAGAAGAATAACGCGAACTGCGAGGATGTGGAACCGCGAAAGGTACACGGAATGACGACCCTAGTCGATTGCTCTACTCCAATCGAAGATTGCATCTTGGCCACGTATAAAGGTAGATTCGTGAAAACGCGTCTCGCATAATCTATGACTTCATTTTCAGTTATGTTTAAGTGGTTTTAGATAACGAAACATTAACGAGTTTCACGATGGAGGTGCCGGTCCTGTCGTCTTGTCTTGCCACCTAATTCTGCCCCCGCCAACCCATAAAGTGTGCCCCAGGAATTAATGTGCACTATTTTAGAACGCTATCAGTGGTCCTGAATTTCCCATTAGCACGCTATGGCCTAATAATGGGACCTGTAATAGGGGCCCCCGTAAGAATAAACTATCGCATTCTTTTAATGAGTATTCAGATTGTTCTGATATGATTTCAAGAAATTGCTTCGGTATGTAGGTACATAGGTTTTGCTAGGTCTATGCTAAATTAGCTGCCTATGTGTGTGATACGCGGCCGCAGTAGGGCACGATCTGTGATAGGAAACTTACTGCGTTCATTTTAGGACATAAACCTATGAATTTGTGACGCTAATAACAGGCTGTGTACCACCACGAGCTGCTACCGTGTCTGAGATCTAGCCAGTGGCTTTAAGTCGACCAAAGGAAATATGGTTTATGGTTTAATTAATGTTTTTAATTATTCTTTATAACTTACTCAGAAATCGTTGATATAAATGGTTTCTTGAAACAATAGATGACCAAAATTAATGATAAGGAATATTTTAGATGTATACGAACCAAGAAATTGTAAAATATAAGCGTTTATTAACCCAGAATCATATTAGTAAGTTATTTATGTATTCCGTTAAAATCTTAATTCGTGTATTGAATTTCTTTAACGCACCTGTCTGGTTGAGTCACTGTGAACGAAAAGCATTAAAAAAAATGTGGTAATTCACTAAACTGACATGGAAATGTGCAGGAAAATCGTTGGGTGGCTGGCTATATGTCTCTGGCCCAACAAAACGAGTTCTGTAAGAGAGTGAACCACAAGATGCCAAAGATATCATAATGTTTCCATTTTTCCTGCATAAATATTACATTAACATTTTGTTGGTAAACTTATTGGGAACTGAGTTTATACATCTTAGAGCGACGTTGCTATCTCAGCAATCGTTGTCCAGCCCTTGTCATGGCCAACGCAAAAAAGTGTACCAGACTTGGGGGGGGGGGGGGGGGGGGGGGGGAATTACTATTTCCCTTAATTTTTATTACTACCTACCCCCGTAATTCTCTAGCTAATAGGCACACAATTTATTATTGAAACTAAGCATGCAAGCAAAGCGAGTAAGCACCAGTGATAATTCCCGGGCTTTTCTCTTGTGGCGTTTGTGTCTGAGTTTTCAGGACTTCCTTTAGAGTTTTTCTTTGGCCTGCCGCAATGTCGGTGTCCCACAAGACAATGGCCGACGACACGCGGTGTCTTAATTACAGAGAACGCATCTTCGTAGAACAATTGGTCTATCCTCCGAGAGGGTCTCATCTGAAACGCTTAGCGGAGTAACTCAGGAGTGTGTAGCGAAAAATGCAGCACAAAAGAGTCTTTGTATTACCATCCTCGACACGCAGGGGATTTATATGAGACCGCAGTAAATTTTCTTCTTGGACATGCATAAGTACCCACTATGGGAATCCGCTAAAAATGTTGCAGATTTTTTACACGATTAAAGTATACGATGGTCATTTTATTAAAGCCTTCATGGCTGAAAATAATCGGCGAGAATAATCTAAATACTACATACTACTCATTTCATCAGCGAAGTAATTTCCATATTAACCACTTTTCTTCAGAACCAAGGTTAGAATTATTAATTAGACGTCGCTTTTAAGCTAGGGGCCATGCTTACTTTTCAAGGGGGTAAGCACAAGAGTATGGTACGTCCCAAAAACTTGGGGGCATTGGTTTTTCAGGTTTTCAAGTGGCAATTAGTGGCAAATAAATTCGAGATAATCTTTGCAGGTGTTAATATTTCTACCCACCTCGACTTAACCATCTAAACTGTATTGCTAATTCACATACCTACCCTCACCCCTGTCCGTCAAGAAAACACCAGAAAAATAATTGCAATTCGATGCAATACATTCGACAACGAAGCCCAATTTCAATCAAATCGAATAGCTAACATGTTTCAGAGGTAAATGTTGTCATTTACAAATCTGTAAACCCATTGTTAGCTATCGATGCAGTTATGTATTTGGGATACACTATAAATCAGTTTTAGTTTTATAAAATTAATGTCCGCAAGTCAGATCCGTTCAAGAGCATTTAGATCAATGTCTTGACCTAACATAATCGCAATTACAAGATCAAAATAACTATAATAATTTTAATTACTCTCGCCTGTACACGTCAACCAATCATCAAGTCATTACCTTATCACTTAACACCTTTACGAGCTGTCTGATTGGGCACGAGACAAGTACGCAATCGTAGGTAATTCATCGCTCAATTCCTTTGCTCTTGCCTAAGCGCGCGCGCGGGGTGCAATCTTCTGGCTGCAAGCGTATAATTATTGGAGCACAGCTGCCATCTGATGGGACGACACTTTGGCAATAAATCAATGGCAGATCGCTCTGCCTGCGCCTGCGTCTTCGCCTGTACACTCCCAATTGTTGACCAGACCTGTGGTTAGCGATAGAGTGTCTCATTATTCACGACCAACGTAAATCATAGTGCAGACTCGGGGTGCTAAATAGTCTCACTTCAGATCGCAGATGTGGGTTCTGGGTGCGCGAGCGGGATGACACGAAAATATAGTGATTATTTCTTGTTATTTTGATCGATGATTGTTGGTAGTCCTAACAGTTTAAAGTAAGGTGAAATTGAATTGAAAAAAAATTGAAAGTCTTTTTTTGAATCACATAACCTAACGCTGGGTTCATCGCAACTTTTTAAATTTTAGTATCTCTAGTTTGAATTTGGCTTCTCAAGAAGGACTACCCGAAAATTGTGCCTAATTTTGTATAATAAATAATGCAAATACGCGCTAGTTAGCTGATATCGTTATAAACCATCATTTGCGTTTGATACTTCTGACTTTTTTGATAGACTTCGGAATTCAGTTTTCCAATGCATCATTATTTTATTGTACACAGTTGTAAAGCGTTCCCGGCTCAGTTTTATTGGACCATTTTAATGGCTGGTAGCAATAGCGAAGAAGTCGATCTTTATTATCAGACACATTTGAATATTACGACAGACGCTGCAAAGAGCAATAGCATCTGAATGAAGTGAGTTCCACCCAGCCAAGCCAAGGCAAGATGTCTTCTCCCGTCTGGAAGGCAATAAAACTAGTGTTTCAATGCGGTTAAATTAACATATTATTTCCGTGACGTTATGACCGATCATTGCAAGGCCTCGGGTCGTAATGAGATCGATAATTAGCCCCCATCACTCATTTTAGGCTTTGTTTTCATCGGTTTGCCCTTCGATCGCCAGAAGTCCGCCAGCAAAGTCGTCGGCGAGCTGCTGTAGAGGCGATGCCATGCCAAGGTGGATGTCGCCAAGGTGAACCCCAAGCATGAGTAAGATGGCACGCAATACCACTGCATAGGGGACGTTGCAGATACGTTAAGACGATGGCATATCAAAATTCGTGCCGCTATCAGCCTTATATATCAGCAAGTTTTGTGATTGCGAAAAGATTTGAATTGCAATTTGGGAATATAATTTTACTTGACTGTAATGTAAGCCATCAGCGAGTGAGGGTAGGTTTTTCCAGGGCTCCTTTTCCTTGGTCTTCCTTTAAGAATGTCCTAAGGGACACAACCGGCGCTCGTCTGACATGCGTAGTGTATCCCAAAAGACCCTCCAACGAGATATTTGGAAACAACATAGTATTCTCGCAAGGCGAAGGAAAATTTAAATGGTGGAAGGCTGCTGAAGATCCATTAAACAGCACCCCTTTCTTGAAGAGGATCACGAACACTTTAGTTGAGGTGTATCCCAAAAACTCGGTGCGTTGAGTTTTAAAGTTGTCAAGTGGTATTTGAAGGGTCTTTGTTCGATTCATGTTCAGCTAGTCAGGTGTCAACATTTTAACCCTTCTCGACTCGACTCACCCAATTCCGTTAGGTAAACCAGTGATATTTTCAAAACCCAGACGCGCTGGGGTTACTCTCGTTAGGAGAAACATTCGATAACGCAGCTCAATCAGACAATATGTTTCAGAGGTAATTATTAATTTCTAGAAATGCGAAAACAAACGCCCTATTGCTAGAAATCGATGTGCCTGATTTTTGTGATTCTTTACAAGAGTTCGTGTAAGCGGGCTTAAAACTCAATAATAATAATAATAATAATAATAATAATAATAATAATAATAATAATAATAATAATAATAATAATAATACAATTTTGATTGTCCAGAGATTAAGGTTGATATAAGACAGCCAACAACACAGCACACAACAAGTATACAAGTATATCAATCATTTCCGACCTTTGCCAAGTAATAGTCAATGGAATAAAAATATGTATCTACCAGCTATTTTTTTAACTGATGGATCCTGGAGCCTAAAATAGCAATCGATGTTACGAGGTGAGCCGTCACACAAAGCCTCTACGTTTTCTAATTTCTGTCCACCCGTGCTGTTGAATGTGATGCTGGTCACTTCCCCGCAGCAGCTGCTTTCAAATTGCATTCATTTTGAGTGTTTTTACTTTTTAGTTTGCTTAGGTCCCCATTTTTATCACAATTGGTGAAGGATATTGAAGCAGTTGCGATCATCTTAGCACTTTTTTGAACATTTTTTGCTTAATTTCGTTAATTACTTGATTTTTGGTACTTATTGTTTTACCTCCATACTTACTGGAGCCCAAACTTCGAGCTGACCAATTGTAAGGCGGGAATATATTCATTTCTGATGGCCCCTCATTATTGTTGGTTCTGAGAAGATCATCGAAGCTACATCCTCAATATTCAGACATTACCAAAAAATCAACAATAATTTATCCCTGTCATGCAATTAAGAGCACTCACGGGAGCTAGAGTTATTTCTACAGTACAGTAATTGCCCTTTCATTTACCAAACATATGATAATCACACATTCGGTTTATGAGTTATTAAAAAAACAAAACGTTCAAAGAATCAGTGGACCAATGATTCTGGTGACCTTCGCATTAGACATTTAGAGGCGACTATTATTCCCGAGAATTCATATGTTTGTTGTTACGAGAATTGAGTAAATAAATGGCACAGAATTTTAATTCCGTTTATCTGCAAAATCGAGTTTAGTTGGAGTCCGTCGGCACCGGCAAATCTAGACGAAAAAAAACGAAAACCGCTTAGTTAGGCAGCATAAACTTCTGAGTCCTTTAGGATTTGGGCAGCTTTAGTCTAGTTTACTTAGGCTGTCCTTGATTTTCCACAATGTTTTATTACCTAGAAAAGCTTTTATATTTCAGAGACGAAATTCAGTTTTGGGATGCAGTTTTGCTCCTGAAGAAAAATGAAAACTCTCCTACCTTTTTTATTTGTCTCTACTCACACTGGAAGTTGTTATAATTACTGGACCTGTTTACACATTTGAAAATATGAATGACATGCGTCACAGGTACTTTAGGTTTTACCTGAAGATCGGTACACCAAAGTTCTAAGTGATTTCCAAGAAAATACTAATGAAAAGGTATGCAAAGTGTATGATACTAATAACTGGATCAGCTACTAGCTAACCCAACGAGTAATTATCAGGTATACGAAACCAATTATTAACTGTAATTATTTATTTAATCGTTTATTAAAATTTATTTATGTTCGTTTTGGCTTCGATGTTCAAAGAACCGCTCTTCGGTCGGGAAATTCTCCGGGTTTCTTCTCAATGAGAGCAATTTGCAAAAAGCAGTAACTGGCAAAATGCCTGACGGGGAATCGGATTACTTTTTTCAGTATTTTTACATTGATTCACTTCCCGTTTCACAGTTTTAAGAGTATGCAAGTGATCCTTCATGTTTGCAATGGGCAATGGAGTAGTTTTGTTCAGATCCTAGATCAAACCTTAGAGTTTAGAGCAAACCTCTAAATGCTTCAGAGTTTCCCAAATTTTGTTTGCCCTTTTGCGTTTTTTCTTATGGACAGATGCTCTTATAAAGCAAAACAAACATGGACTGCACCATCGGTAGGGACGAGCCGATTCGGCGCCAAAGAAATCATCTTTCGATAAGGAATACCTTTCCAGTTAGCTGCCATTCTAGTTGGTTGACCTCATTAGTATGCGAGGAAATATAAAACGATCATACCTGAGATATTGTAGGCATTTTTGATAAAGATTCTAGGCACATAAATATTATACAGCCTTATTTCCTACCGACTGCGGTATCTAGTGGATTCTAAGAATAGGCACCCCAAAAATATAGTCCAATGTTTGATGGAGAGTCTATAAAAGCATGAAGGTTCAGTTAGAGTTTTCTATGTAATTTTCTTATTGCTGTGTTATTACGGAATTACTTGTGAAACTTCCATTCTAGATTCATAAGATTACTAACGAATGTGATGTGTTTTTTGGTTAGGAGAGTCGCTGTCGTTGGTTAATTACTTACCTGAGAAAGATTATTTTTTTCAAAACAAATTTCTTCACAGAACCTTAGGGTCGTTTTCTGATCTCTTAATGAGATCGTGATGATATAGTAGTCATTCTAATTATTCATCCAGGTGATTGATGAGATTAGTTTATCCAGAGACGAATAATTATGATCATATTTTATATGAATAATTTTTAAATAATCACTTTTATAGTAATATAGATGTTTTGTTGATAGGAAAAAGTTAAACCGTGCGCTTGATCCAAATACCTACTTTATACACGTGTTAAAATTCTTTAGTTCGTTAGTTTAGCTAGTTTGTTGAGACATTTGGAAGACGCTGCAATGAGCCATGGAAGAAGTTTCTATTTCTTTTGGGAAGAATAACGATCAAAAATATAAGTAATACTTGCAGTAATGAAACATAACAGGGATAGGCGATCACTTTGGCAAAATGGCTGTATGAAATACAAGTATTCCTATTTATATTACCTTAACCTATTATTGTAGTTAATAATATGATATACTAATCAATAATATATAATATTATAATATAATATAATATAATTTACTGACAATTTATTACATTTCACAAAACGACGGTTAGTTTAAAAGTTTGAAGCTCGGTTTCAGTTTCATCATTCATGTCGAGAAAATGTGAGTTTGCGGGTTGAAATCTGGTTTTCCATGCCAATATTTTCCATTTTCCAACATTTCCAAATAACTTTTCAAACTATTTAACCTTAAGTTCTAGGACCCATCATTTCAGAGCTTCGAAGGCGTTGCACCAAATTCTACTCAATTGCATGATAAAAAAAAAAAACACCAAATGATGCATACACACGTTTTAGGAAGGATGATTCCTTACTAGCATCGTGACATCAGTCCAGTTTCTTAGGAAATCTTTCGCGTCGTCAATCTGGAATGCCACAGATGACAACTGGGTGAAGTCTGGGTGCCCCCAATGTATGATCAACATGCAATCAGGTGTATTGTGTAGACAGGACTCAATTTATGAGAACCACAGTCGTTTTCTCATTTTCAATTTTGTCAAAATAAACTCCCATATAAGAACATTTTTATCCAGGCTTTGGACAACGTACAAGACAATTACTAAACTTCTTATCGAAAAAAAATGTATACATGGTTATTCTAAATGTAGTCATGATTGGAGTGCCGTCCTGATAAAGGAGTAGCTAAGGCTGACTCGAAAATAGCCACGAATAGTGGCCCGAGCTTCTAGCCTCTAATGGTATTTTGGTCATGGTGTCAATATCAGGTGCCTCTGTCCAGCAAATAACGAACCCGACGATTTGAACGATTCAAGACAAGAATCAATGAGAATGAATTTTTATCATTTTCTGATAAAACTTTTTGCCCAAAGATTCTAGTCCATGAGATTGAAGTGCTGACACCCCGACAGTTTCGGCATTTTTCTTCTTTGTAATTCACAATGTAATTGAACACTAATTACCGTGTTGCAGCAACGAGGCGGAATTACACTGAGATCTCTCACATGAATTGGATAAATCCTCTCGGCAGGGCACTTTTCTCGGAACTTTGTAAAATTATACTGGGAAGCGGCAAGACTCAAAATGGCTAGACTTAATTGTCTTCCGTTCTTGAGCAGAAAATGGCGGCCATGTAGCAGAAGTTGTTGTTCACATCCTGGTGGCTCCTGTTTTTGCCCTTCGTGATATAATTTAGCAACTAAAATTAGTAGGCTCATAGTATTATTGTTGTCGTTTCGATTGGTTTTGAGGAAATGGAAAGCGCATGGCTCATAAAATCTAGTCGAGTTCCACAAGGCTTTTCAAACATTATCTAATACCAATGAGACGTTCCTATTTATGTATATGTGTGGCACTTTATGAAGTAGATTGAATCCTTTAAAAAGGATACAAAATATTCTATGATGGAAATTTAGTCAATCAATACAAATTTCTTGCAGCACAACCTGTTGTTTTTTTTTACATCTAAATGGAAAAATCCGGGACTGGTCATTTGCTGATCATTTATAAAGGCACCTATGTGATAGAAATAAAAACTTGTACCGAGAAGAATTCATGAATCAACCAGCAATTATAGAAAACACGTACGAGAAAAATGCCTCATGCGACCGCATGTGGCAGCATTTAAGTCGAGTCTCAAGAAAACGACAGTCATAAACAAATTAACTCATTTATTTCCTGGCGTAAATCTAACCCGTCTGTGCACCCGAAGCCATGGCGCGTCTCTATCGGTGGTCGAATCAGTGTCACAATGTTTTCAACTTGAGCGAGGACTCGCGAGCAGGAGACATTTATCTGCATGCTAACCGAAGGCGCCATCATGTCTGACTGATTTTCTAAGATTCCTTTAATACATCGAAAGATTTTACGGACACGCCATGTGCTCTGTATACAAGTCGTGTACCTGTGTAGGTATATGGTATCGCACGTTACAGTGGACACGATAAGAATGCTCGAAACATCGTTTAATGAAATGAAAAAGGAAATAGTTCACAACAGCATGAAAGTGATTTAAACATGCGGTTTTCCATTTTCTTTTCACATTTTATCTAGTTTCGTATCTGAAATTGTTTTACTGGGAAACTGAGGAAATGTGATATGGTAATGAAGAAAACAACCTTGTGGTGCGTTGGCACTGCCAGTTTTCTAAAGAAGGCAAATTACTCGAATAGCAATTTTTTATTTTGATTGCAGTAGTTTCTATCAAGATTGACTTCTTGAAGTGGAGAATACTCCGCTCATTTTCGGGTTTTTGGTGCAAAAGCGAATGCCTTACTCCAAAAGTAGGTACCTTCCGTTTGAATTTAGCGAACCTACGCCTACACCTATTTTTTTAACCAAACATGGACTAGGCTATCACCGCTTTGAGCTTCTTGGAAAAGCAACGGAATTCAGACAAAGGCCCACATCCTTCATTACAAATCATGATTATCCAAGCAGCCCTATCATCAATTCCACCGTAAAAGTAAAATCAATGTGACTCCTTTTCCGTCTACAGACATGCATGTAGTATTTCTATTAATTTGGATGTTCTTCAAGCACTTACACATCTCAGCAAACTAAATTTCCATTTTCAAAAACAGATCCTGTGATATGGGCAACCCTGCTATAGGCACCTTGTAGGTATATATATATTCTTGCAAGCGGCTAGCCAGCCAAGCCAGCAAGGACATTGCATTGAATGTAGAGTGAATATAATTAACCTAAACTCCTCCTTCATTGAAATACACAGTCACGCAATCATAAAACACCAGCAGCCATTGGTCGGTTCCCAGCGACATTACAGCAGTGTAACCCCGCATCTCTTTACAAGACGCCATCTTGTTCGAGACCGTGAACAACACTTGCGATAAAAATACCAAAAAACCGTGTTTGTGCTTTTACCTGTTCGGACTATCGAATCAATTTGTATAACCTTGTGCAATATTATTAATTGATCTGACTTTCGGAGAGGCAGATAGGTGTACAAGTTAGGCTTTTCAAAGCCATTTTATTGCAGAACTTTTGTTGCAAACTATAGGCAAGGACAGCAGATTTTCAGGTAAATATATATACCCACGATTTTGGAGCTTGCGAGACCTGCAATTTGAATGCGGACGCGCTTTTTTGTTATCTTGTATCCAAGTTAAAGTAGTACAGATTTTATGACTAACATAATGTTAATGTCAAAGAAAATTCTTCTACCATCACTAAGATGTCTAATTGCACAATTATGTATCATCACGGATATATCGTAATGCATGAGAAGTGCAGACAAGAAATGCGTCGATACGTGCATGAAGAGAGCAATTTTAATGGCGCTTGCATGCTAGGTGCAATTAAAACGGTGTACGCTGGCGAAGATATAGTCAGTCATTCAAGAAAATTCATGTTTTCAGGTGATATGTAACCTGAAACATGATGAAGTGAGACAATAGATCAATATCGTCAAATGAAATGTAAGAAGATGCTGGCATTTTCTCTGCGCATACCGATTGAATTGATAAATTCAAGAGAACGAGGAAATTCAGTAGCAATGGATATAAGAAGCTTTTCTTCGAAGCTATAGACAGTTCTTGGGTTTTTTTTTTCTGATCTCGGCCATTAATGGCGTCTGCGGTGCTTTGTCATGTAACGACGCGATATCTAGCAGTTTCTTTTGTTTTTACCGCTCTTATTAAATATGATTATATTTTCTCTAGCTGGAAAATTATACGGCCATCAACGTATGGACAAAATTTTGGCACCTCAATTTTCTACTCACGATTTGACAGCGTGCGATCGAGAACACGACAATTATATCGCAGATATTGCTGCAGCAGCCATCGTGAAAAACCTGTTCGATCATTTTCAGAAACATCAGCGCCGAAGAGAAAAAATTAATTCTTATTGCTCTTTGATTTGTCTCAGGGCCATGAAATTACGTTTTATGACAACTTACCGATAAAAGTCTGCGGGTCTAAGATCCGAAATTATTGTCCCTACCTTGTAAATGCTCGGGTTTTGAAAGGGATTCTTTAATGGGCCAATTTAAATTGCCTATACATAAAGGTATAAACCTCAAAAATCTGACTTGCCTCAATCAAAAAAAAGATACTCAATGCGGAGAAAAAGGAGCGTATTGATTGACAGCTCCCATTGACTCAATTTTTTAACTTCTGCGGATTCCCCAACACAATCATTAACTTTTCCTTCTTTGATTCATTCCTATCTTGGATTATTTTTTAATAATTTTTACAGTTTAGCTTGTGCAATGTGATAGTGTTGTGATTTATCATAAAAACATTTCTACGTTACTTTTACATAATGTCCTTGTTCTAAATTGCGATCATTACGCAAGATGCGTTTTGTTTTCAATGCGCGAAAGTGGTGCTGCATAACAATAGCTCCAACTATCGCATAAAGAGAGAAGTTTTATCAAAGATCTAGTGGAATGAGATACAGGTAGCATATGGAATAGCTGTCCCATTCTGGAATTATGTTTCTCACTGGTACTATATCCCATACTGAAATTCTGTCCCATACTAACATGGTGTGCCCTTAGGATAAGAACCAACTTTATACGGCAGTGAAATCGAAGGTTTTCTACACATGTCCCTGTGATTCAACGATAATTCTTCTAAGATTTGAGCTGAAATTCGGTTACAAAACCCTTCCGAAAGCAAAATCTTGGAAGCAGAAAATTCCGTTTTCTCTATGCTGAAAGCCAAGAAACCATCTCGTGTAAATGCCACTTTAGTTTTGTCCCGCATTTATGAATGATTTTCTTCATTATTTTAAATGCATCGCTGAATTTAAGTATTTCAAAATATCATAAGATCGTATATCATATAGTATCAAACATCAAAGATGTAATATAAAACAGTGGCGATATTTCTTTCAGATAAAAATGGAAAATAAACACACAAAAAACATGCATTCTACGGTAACAAGAATCGTTATCATAACTTAAAGCAATTGGCATTCCACACGAGACTATTTTGCAGTTCTTAATTAAATATCAAAAGCGCATCGAACCGATCGCTTTGTAGATGCCGTTACCTGGATTTAATCAATGCGGGATAAAAATGTTGTAGTTGATAATACAAACAGATAGAGCTAAAGCATGACGATAGTTTGGACTCCCAAGACTTTGCGGAAGGATTCCTCTTGGCTAAATTACCGTGTAGGCCTACTTAACCCATGTGCATTGCATATCTCTAGGTACGTCTTGCATATTGTTCGTTATTTATTGCAATATCTGCACTGTGAAAAACCATCAGCCATATATAGCATATTGCATATGTATATCGTATAGGTATGCATATGCAATTAACATGTGTACTTTTAACACCTTTATATGCATGACTTATTGATGCAATACCTTTGAGAAAACATGCACTCAGTTGATTGCAGACTCTGGCGTATTAGTCTTCAGAAGTAAATATCCTTCGAAGAATCAAGTTAAAAATTTGTTGGTTACTTTGGCTATTTAGCTGTAAACTTCTGACAAAAGAATAGCGGGCACTTTTCCTGTAGCGTCCGTCAAACGTCGGCGCCCTCGGGGGGTGTCTACAGAAATCTTTACCAACTCGGTAAATAAAATGACTCGGAAACCACATTTTATAGAATGATGAAGGCGATTTTGTAATTGGTGCGCACTCTTTGTCAGAGTCTGGGAGACTTGGTGTGTCTAGATCGAACATGAAAGAGCAATTTGAGTTGATACGTTCGTATAAAATAATATAAATCGACTTCTTTTCGATGATCGACTCACGCAATACAGTGCCTCGAGTCACAATGGCGAAGAATTACAATAATACAGCCCTCACTCGGCTCGAACCGTTGGCGTAGACGCGGCTGTCTTCAAGACGTTGCTGTTCAAGCAGCCAAGACGTCAGGTTTCTAGCTGCATGCACCGACATCAATCGACGCTCATTTTGACTTTCGAATCTCATAAAATGTGACCGACGAACATCTTCGGAGTAGCTTGCTCTTTTTGTAACAAAATTGCCTTTTCTTTTATGCTTCGTTTTGTGTAAGGTCGTGGAAAATTGCTTTATTGCTTTCAAGAACTCCGGCACGTAGAACTGAAAATGAAAACTTTTGATGGCGCTCTGTTACTAAAAGAGTGTTGCCCAGTTTGTGGTTGCCATTTGACTTCAGGGCTTAGGGTTGGTTGTTATGAACGACCAAAATAGGAGGAAGCTATGCCGTGATTTTTCAAATGCACCCTTTGAAATGAACTAATTCGGTAGACATCTTAAGGCGTTTCTAGTTCAAGCCTATTTTTTATAGCAGAGCTCGCGTCGAAGGTAAAATGGCAGCCAATTCTGGGTGGCACATTTTTCACTGGCTCGAGTGCACGTATTTTTACGATATTTTCACACTTTTAACATATTTTACTCAATATTTTTCCCAACATGAGCAGATTCTCTTAAAGTATTTCCCTGGTATCTGGAAAGAAATTGAAGTCAACCCGCGTTACTGTTACCAATACCCAATTTCGATACCATCAAGCTACAATTGCAACAAAGTCGAAGCTACCGGCCGTCTAAAATAATTAGTGTTGCAATATCATTTACATTTCCAACGATGATGTGCAAAATGTGCCAATTAATTAGTGCCTCCTCGGCTTGGTAGTTTGGGTGTGGTACGTCGTCAGTTGGGCGGCATCCTAGAGCGAGCGATAACATCTTGCTGCCGAGGGTGGCTCAGGCGGCGGCGTACTTGATGACATTCTTCAGATCTCTTTGTCAACCATACCCATTAAAGTAATTAATTTCAGAAAATTCACTGTTATTAGAATAAGTACGGTACGATACCGATATCAATTAACACCCGTTTAGCATAAAAGTAGTATCGCTCATAGGAGACAAACTCTTTACTAATAAATGAGTCTGTTACGGTACTCAACAAGAAAATAAACGCATACGTGTGTTAAGCTGGTTTGACCCCTGTAACGTTGACTTCTAAAAACAGAATCTTTCTTTTATATAACAACATCGGTAAAGGTAAATGTGATCCAGACTCAGAGGCTCACCTAACGCCCTCGCATGCGTCGCAGATAATCTTACCCATAAACTTGACGACGTGTTAATTCGCTATTGAAAAGATAACGATACTGTATTATAAAGTTTGTTCACCACTGAGTTATACCTAGGTATTAGCGCCGAGGAGGAATATTGCCGTGGCTGTAGCAAGACAATGGTCAATTGCGCTGACGCTTGATTTGTGCACTAAGATAGCTGTTGTCGAGACTCGAGACCGGACTCCCTGAACGCATAGTTCTCCTGCAATTTAAAGTTCAATCAATATTATGTTCTTAAGATCAATATCGAATCTGTGTGGGTTCGTATTTTCTGGGTGCATTGCTATTGCCACTGACTAGTGGTCAGCCCGCTTGAACTCTGATGAAACTATCGACGAGTTTTAGAGCTGATTTCTATTCTAAAGCGCCACCCTAAGAGTAGAAGTTCCCGTTTCACAATACGACACTGAAATAATTCTACTGGATAAGATTTCAGAGATGGGACCTCGGGAATTGTGACCTAAGACGAGAAGAACTGTAAATATGTGTTAGATAGCAGCACACATTTGGCTCAGATGGGTTGCTTCTTGCAACAAAAGAAATTTGAGCAATATTTAGTTTATTTTTCGCATCATTTTAGAATATTTCTATGACTATTACAAGCCCTTGTGAAGATACAGTTTCTCTATACCACAACAACTTTATTCAGAATGATGATGCAGTCCACTCATAAATGACGCTGTGGCCCTAAAAACATCCAACCGACTTTGGACGAAGACGCTTTTCCTTTCTTGGGTCTCACATTTTTTCTGCAGCAGACTTTTGGGCAGGACAAGACAAGAGTTAGTACAAGCTACAAAGAATTGACATTCGGTCAATTGCGATTCCCGCTAAAGTTGCCTGCACCTTTGCGACCAGCGAATAAACTATCGATAATAGGCTGGATGTCTCTATCAGCCGGACCTCTTTTCGATATCAAATAAATAACTGAGTTGTTAGCATGGCAAGGAGGCAGAGAGATGGGCCAGAATATTTTAGCACCAGTGTCATAAATTCGACGAGCCACCGCCACGGGCCGAATAATTACCGAGAGAGTCACAGCAAAACGGCATGCATTTTAGCAAGGTGCGCATGAGCAATTCCATCGTTGTGTTCGTGAGGTCCTTTTAATATGCTCAGCGCATACGTTCACATACGTTAGGTATATTTATTTCGTATGGGGGTTGACCGTCAACTTTTCTATCTATGTTTGCGCACATTTCTTATGAGTAGACCTTTTCATTCTGCCTAAAATTATGTTTATTATTTGTCCTACAAGTGCACGAATGCTTCCTCGTTTCGAAAATTAGAACGTGTCAAATTTTTGCATTTCCTGAGATGGTTTGTTAAAAGGGGGAAAAACAAAGAGACAACAGCCCCCACTTTGTAACCTGTTTTGCAACAAAATATGTATTTCCCGAGCGACCACTTACACGGTTGGAACCATTTGTGTATTTGTTTTAGCCAGGCCGTGTGCTAACGTTTTTTGGCAAGAACTCAGGAAGCAATTTTGACCTTTCATTTACGATAGAAAAAAAGCTTGTCAACATTTACCTGCAGATTGTCAATAGTATCGCGAATTTGCAACGGCAATGCCGTTTACCTGAAAAAAACTAACATCAGACACAAAAAAAAAATGCAGTACACTTGAATAGGGGCATTAAACATTCGCTTAGTGCCTAGTAAAACATGTTTCAAGTCAGCATTTAGCATTCGCGATAACATGTCAAGACTAGATGTGATTAAAATGTTATCGATGAGTTACTGATGGTTGACACAAGTTAAAACAGTAAATTTTAAAAAGTATTGCTGCCCAAAGTTGAGCGTCGATGCCAAGGGAAATGCTTCGTGGTTGGAAGGTTTATGCTAGGATTACCCACTAGCATTGTGCAATAATGTCATCAGAGGTGTAATTGCCCGTGCCGACTACCGAGTTGCTTCTTAAGTGTTTTAAAACCATTTTTACACCTGCGGTGACTTATGGCCAACATAGTTATATGGTCGTACATAAACTGTTGTCCACAGCTCGTAAATTCTTTCAATTACACAAATAGTTGCTTTTAATTTGACTGAGTTGAGCATCATTTTATTGACACTGGTATCTTTCAAATAGGAGACACGAGTCAAATAAAATAATCAGTCTTAAAATTAAGGCGAAATACCCTTTTAACTTCATTAGGTTGCTTTTTGAAACCGCTTTACGAAAAGTGCCGGTTATTCAGTGGTACGTTAAGGAATTAACAGACCGTTAACAAACAAAACTCATCTTCTGATTGGCTTTTGCCAAACAAAAACAAATTAACGGACTCATAGGTTCTTTACGAACCACGTTCGTTCCATGGACCGCATTGTATTAAGGTCTTGTAATGTATTTTTCTATCTAATAATTTCCGCTAATAACCAGTATATGTTTCCCCCTGCTTATAGGGAGAAATGAGTCCTGACTGCGGTTAAATTCCGGGGTGGTTTCAGGTATGGCACTTATTCTTCATGGAACATTGAGTCCGAGCATTGATCTGGCCGCTCTGACGCGTGTGCGCTCATTATATATGAGTCAGGCAAAACATCTATTCATCCCCTACATAAACAAGTATAGTACCCTATTAGAAAGAGATCAACAGCCGTGACAGATCCGGTCACTGGTATATTGTCCTGTTGTTATTTCATCCCCTAGTCGAGCGGGGTTGTTCATTAATTCTGTGATGCCCATAGGGATAGTGACAGCTAGAAGTGAAGCAGCGATTTCTCTGTTGTAATCCAATAATGTTTGTAAACCTGGCAAATGCTTTAAAAATTGAAAAAAGTTAACTGGAGATATTTTTTGAGAGAATTTGACTGTTTGCTATGAAACTTCTGTCAACTAAAACGAAGTTTTTTTTTCAAGACCAATCAAGAATTTGACTGGCGAAATTTCAAATTTCCATGTACTTTATTCAGATTGGTTCTGCTTTTGCCTAGTGTAACATTTTTATCAAATCCTAGATGAAGTGCAAGTTAAACCAATTGCCAAGCCAACAACCAATCAAATGCAGGGAAAGTCAGCTTTGTCTAAGAGTTAGGAGTTAAAAGACTCGGGTATAAAAGATATTGTAATTACGGGCCTTAATCCACTTTTTTTATCGATACAGATACCGATACAAATTAGCTAGAAACTCTGTCTATCTGAAATAAAAAAAGGCCACCATTTGATGGTAATAATTCTAGATCTTCAGGCTTTAAAGTAATACTAGAAATTCAAATCGATCAAATCATTTTTTATGATTCCCAAACATATGCTCCAGGTAATTATATCTGGGCCTAATGCAATCGAGAACGACGAACGAGACACCTGAAATTAAATAAAATAATTACACGTTATAATTTTGTAATATTTAAATCACATTCAGATCATCAACATTCAGATATTGGCCGAATCATTCGTGATGTAAAAACGTTTAATTTTTTTCAATTATCAAATTAAAATGGTCAACATTCGTAATCGGGGAGCTCGATCGAGGGACAGCGAGTATAATTCAAAAGAATTCTTCATGTGAAAGCTGTTACCTGCAAAATTATCTCTGAGACTCAATTTTCTAGTGGAGGAACCAAGTGTTATTGACGTTATATTGATTCTCATTTAAATGTAATTCTTATTTTTATAATTATCCTGTTTATACACTGTTGTCGTTAATTCAGTACGCAAGCATGTATTGTCGAAAACAAATGATCCAAGAGCGGAAGAGAAAACCAATTGAAACCGAATAGTGACTAGTTCATGAGAGTTTGTCGCTAGTGGAGCCAATAAAGTTTGGGGTCGCGACCCCCCAGCCCCGGCCCTCGACCCCCGCGGAGACTCAGTGACCCCTCGTGGTGGGTAGGCTAACTAGACCACAATAGATCGACTCTGTTGGTCCATGTCGCTCTGCACAAAGACCACTGCTATACTGGCCGATGTTTATAAGGGTTAATAGCTCTAGGCACGTGAGTCGGGGCAACGTTTGACGCAATTTGCTGGATCTTTTACGTAATAGGAGATAGCCTGACATGCCGCGGAGCTGACATAAGATTTTTTTTTTTTTAGTATTTGTGAAATTTAACCGGCATTCAAGGCACGAATATGGGTGCAATTTTCTTTCATTTCAGCAAAGAAGCTGTTATAAAGTTGTGAAATGAAATGAAAATCAATGCCCACAATCAATAGTTTTACAGATAAATACTTGCATGCCGTTTAGCTTTCTCTACTCTTAAATCACATGGGCAGTCGCGGCATTTTTTTCCACTGTCGTGAATTGCGATGAATGCTTTCACTTAAAAGACATGTTTCTCGACATTTACAGCTCTTCGATCAAGAATGTATAAGACATCGTGACTCGTCGGTGCTAGGTGTGCTTAAATCATTCATAATCACTTCATTACTCTTCACACGTTACGAATTTCACACGCGTTGGATATGTTTGCTGAGAAGGGGAGCGACACAGTCGGAAAATCTTCAAGTGAAACCTTGAAGACGATCTACGTTGAGAATGCCGATAATAACTTATTCAGAGTAAAGGAAATTGCTGTGGAATCATGTCTCGTGACTTATAGAGACTCTTGTTCTTTTTACCATAGATGAAAACATGTGATCCGAAATTGGATTACAATTGAAATTATTCTAAATTAGATTCATCTTCACCCTAATCATCACCTACTCATTCACCGACGCCATTACATTGGTGTCAAAACAGTGTTTCGTGAAGCCCCACGAATCAATCAAATGCTCTCAATTCACGTGCATAGAAAGATATTGATCAAAATGGTTAAATTAAACTTTTCTTTACGATGATTTTTGTTATCAAAGATTCCACTCTGAAAGCCAGTCTTAGCGGTGGCGCCTCGGACTGATAATGGTCGGGATAACAACTATTTCTCATCAACCTGAAATGCACTTCTTCGTGGGAATACCAACAAGCATTGCCAGCATTCAAGTCTTGTGACTTAAATATGTTTGCCATTCATTTGCCCAGGATGCAATTAATTTCCTGCTTGCTTATGCATTGTTAGACCCCGCATGGGGAAACACACAAAACCTCGAGAAACAAACACCGTGTTTTATGTCAATTTCGAGAAAATTCAACAACAATTTTTCAAATTGAGGGATATGTATTTCTACCTGTACATTTCCCCCCGGCTTGTAAACATATTATCTATATATATAAAAATGTATTGATTTTGCTGTAAACACTGCCAACTATTGTTTGCTGTTTACAAGGAAAGTCATATTTGCTTTTTCTGTTTCACGAAAACAGAATCAATATTTTGCTTCGTAAATACATAACAGACATTGAAAGACGAGGTAATGATTGGCATCATTACAAATACATGGCAGGGGAGCAGTTTCAAAAGCTGCCCGTTTTTAGGTTTATAGGCATGATCTCAATTGGACGATTTCACTTCTTTTGTGAAAATAATCGCTTTATTTCCCTTTTTTTGTATACATAACTGTAACTCATTTGTGTTTTAAACGGTGGTGAGAAAATTAAGTTGAACGAAGTGTTGTAGAGTGATAGCATCAAAAGATGTTGCCGACAAGTCCAATTCTTGTTATCGATGGCAGAATATTGTAACGAAGAGAAAATCTACAAAAATCAGCAAATGCACGTTAACAAAACGCAAAAATAAACATAAAAACTGTGAGATTGAAATCTATTTGCTTTCTTGCAAGTAACCCGCGGCAACCCGTGATAACGGGTGAAGTGTTTTGAAGAAAGCAGAGTCCAGCGACGCTGTCGTCCACTCTACCACCCCAAATGCAGTGTAACCATTGGTTGCCACAGCAATTGGTGGTGACTACAATATTTTCGTCATACCACGGTACAACTTTGCGCGGTGTCTTCTAAGTGTCTTTGTATATCTCCCACAAGGTAGAAGTTAGGATTACTTCTGATTATCTTGATTGTGATTCAGAGATGTTTTCACTGATGTCTACGTTTATAATTGTTGCCGATGGTTCCAATGAATCAAATACAAGTTATCGATCGACAAACAAATCTCCAAACCGTCCTGCTGGGCCAAACTAGAATTGACACTCCTCATATGAGACCGATGCATGCACACACCAACTTTTTCGCCGCACAGTTCTTGGCACCAAATGTACGACCGCACTCTTCATGTTAGTCGCAGCTTACTTTACATTTCCATATTTGCCACCCCCAAAATGTTCTGCTGTGCGCCTATATCCTATGCGTCCAGTTGGTCCATGCCTAAAAAGGCACCTCATATCTCCGGTGCCCTCGAGTAATCTTCGCCTTGCTTCGAGTAGTGCGTTGTCTTTCTGGCGTCCCCGCGGCACGGCGCTGCTCCAATCGGATACGGTGCGCTGATCGCGATGCCCCGGCCTAGCTGCGTGACAGTCGCGTCTATTGCCTGTCTACACGACATTACTCAACATTTTTGCTGTCAAGGTGCAGCAGACTTCGCGGCACTGACCTACACCTCCTCGCAGGGACTGCGCTTGGCACTCGAGACGTCTGCAACCGAATTTTCAGAGCGCATTTACAATTCGCTATTTTAGTAACTTTTCGGCAACTCCTTGTATGTGGAATACCGACATTATTAAATAGTTTTTTGGAAGCTTTGTAAGAAGCATGGTAACCAGTAGCAAACGCTTGCTTTGACAAGTTTCACATCGAACTTTTGTGGAAGAGCAAGTTTTTTGTCGAACTGTTCATCGAAAATGTCGAATAGAGAGTCGGAGCGACGGTTTTTCAGAACGGTTTCAGGTGCAAAGTGTGGAAATCACGTGAAACTAGTGTTCTTGTCCCGTGTTCAAATGGCGGACCCAATTCATAGCCCTGGGTTCTAGCCCTGCAATAGTCGACTCAAAAGACTTCAACCGAGAAATCGCGTGGTAAAGGTTCTTTAGCATTTCATTCATTGGTGAAATTGGAAGACCAGGTCCATCGATATTCGTGGAGAGACCCACGTTCAAAGCATACCTCTCGGGGTAACTCGCAGCTAAAACTCGGTACAATTCTTAAACTGCAGTTAACTCTATCTGCGCTGTTGGCGCGAATTCTCTGGATGGATGGGTAGCTGACCTGCTCAACACATGAAACCTTGACGCCTACAAGTCTAATTAATAAACTGCACTTATTCAACAAGCGTAAAGAAAAGTTGTCATCAACAATGTATGGCATCCGTCAAGCTATGAGATATCGGAAAAGTGTGCAAGGACATGCAACGATATGAACTGCATTAATAATCACACGAGCTCTTGCAAGCTGCACTCGACTGCATTTGGACACCAAGCTACTGTCCATATTCATATTAGTGGGTAAAGGCAGTGATTTAGATGCGCTCTCAGCTATAATTAAAACTTGATAATTTTTAATATTTGAATATAATTTGTAATAATTATGCAAATAGTTAGTGTGTTGTTTAATTGTTGCATGGCTCGTTGCTTTATTTGCTGGGTTAGTATTCATTTCTTGGTTCAGCTATGTTCGCTAATTACTATTCGAAATCGCTATTGCATTATAGGTATTAATTTCAGCGGTAAAGAGATCATAATTAGGCGACGAGTGCTGCTATGTGAATAAGTTCATGCCAATTGCACGAGGCTTCTTCTCGATACTGGACTCGTGATGGAAATAGCATTCGCATGGATTGTTTTAAAAGTATTTTTCTCTACAAACTACATGCATTTTCTTCTACTTTCGGTATAATAGCTACGAGCTTGGCTTTTAACCCAATCATCATCATGATTTGTTTCTAAATTGCAATGAATACTACTTGTTTCACGCTGTAATGATTGTTAAGAGGAGGCTCTGTGTGAAGTTGGTAGACCTGGAAGACGGCATGGCGTCACCTGCTTGTAGTTGGTGAGCCTGCAACCAGGGGTTCCAATCCCAATCCCAATTCCAATCCCAACATGTGAGTCGTTATCCCGCAACTTTTTGAAAATTATTTTTTGAAGACACGGCCTAAATGAAGAGTATTTTCTTTATTTCTCATGTAGGACAATTATTTTATAAATCACTTGCGTCCGATTTTAAGCCCCGTGAAGATATCTGCAATAAAACCAAGGTTTTTCTTCATTTCAATTCGGCTATGATTTTGAAGTAAAAGATCTCAGACCACTGTACTTACACTGTCGTACCGTAGTCTCATGATACCCACTTATATATTCCCTTACTCATGGAAAAGCCATTGTGTAAAGCTGTACTCCAGTAATTTAAGTTTGATTTGAATTTAATTTCACCACATTCTCCTGTACCTCATGTCATATCGGAGATGACAACCAGTTGTTACAAATCCCCGTCTTATCTGGAGCGTTAAACTGTGATGTACAGAGTGTTGTACAAGACGCTCAAGGAGGCTTGGGAAAGATGTAATTGGTCATATGAGGATTGCAATTGCATCGCTTGAAGATATCTCACTTTATAATAGCAAGGTAGGATTTGCATGATGAAAGGTTGCGACCAATAAAATCTATGTTTAGTGAAACCAGCATGTCTAAAACTACTGCAAGAAATAAGTCTTAATCGCGTTATAGGTCTTCTATTATTATAGGCTACGGACAAGAAATGCGACCGGCTAACCATTGAACTAGCTTTTGCTTGAATTATAAACTCATTAGGCAAGAGTTAAGTATCCACATACACTGGTATTATTATTAACTCATTGGTCGAAAAGTGAGATAGGCTTAGAACAGGCGCTGAGAGCAGGGGTGTCAAATATTGACAAATGAGGTTTAATAATCATTCGAATGTATTATTTTAAAAAGAACATCAGAATTTGCTGTGCGATCAAAGTACGGATCGAAATAAAAATGTGATGACAATAATTACAAGTCGTATGCTTGAAACCGAATAAATACTTAACAACGAAGGTTTCATCTTTAAAAAGTACATAGCAAAAAGAAGCAAAACATTAAGTTTCAAACAATTTGATTAAAATTTGTCAAGAAAAAGTTCTATAGATATAGCACATTAGTCAAGTCATAATTCCTGCAGGCCGATTCTTGAAGGGTAACACTTCAAATCTAAGTACATTCACTGTCCCGTCAAACATATTTACACCGCAGAAAAGCACACAGTCTCACAAAGTCCAGCATCATTTCCTTCTTCACGGCAATGCGTTCTGTTCAATTACATCTTGCTATAATTGTAATGTAACCTTACCAATTGGCTGAGATTCAAATTGAAAGCTGGATTATTAAAATCGTTGATAAATCAGTAGCTGTTAAGCAATCTGCATCGGTCAACGATTGCTTCCCATGCAAGACGGTGGAATACTCGCAATCTCTTATCAAATAAAATGATTCGAAATGGCTCACGCCCGGGTGATAAATCATTTGGCAGCCTCCTGGCATGGGTTACCACAGGATCGGCCTCGGTAACGTTCGGGAAGGCACCGGTGTTCGACAGACGATACTGTAAACCTGTATTTATCGCGTCATCAGGGGCTGGCTAATGGTCATTTTCTCGTGACCCTCGCTTGATTAACTTCCGAACGTTTTCGAAAAGTTTGTGTGGTCGTTGCATATGCGCGGCCACTTTTTAATATCGCGATAGACAATAGCTTATATATTGAATGAAAATGCACGTATCAAGATTTAGAGAGAACTTGTGGGAGGATGTTTGTTTTGGGAGGTCTGCAAGGTGAATACAAATTAGCTGGCACTGGAAAAAATATATGTTGTTGTATTTACTTGATTTCTTAGTAGGGGTGTGCTCTGGGAAATAGGTCATTTAGCCGCTTGGTACGACCAAACCTACCCCTTCTCGGTAAAAAGGCGCCCTTTTTGGAACTCTAATATACGCGTATTTAATGATCTCATTATTTTTATTAGATGGGGTCATCTTACACAGATTCTAATAGTCGAGAGAGAAAAAATGTTGCAATAGCTTCACGTCAAGTCCATTCGTCCGCTCATACCGTTCGCGTTGCTATGCAGGAACACGAAATCCACCACGTTACCCACCAACGCCCCAAGAAAACATTGCCAAGACCTACCGGCCCTTGCCCCCAAACACACTTTACCCGTCGCATTGCGTTGACATCGTCGATATCGCACGGGAACGCAGCGGCGAGCATTTCGCCGGGGCTTGAGGCGTTGAGTTGGCGGGCTCAGCACACCTGGCGCCCGGGGAAGGTGGTCGCCAGGCCCCCGGCGATCGAGCGCTTCGACCGGCGACCGACGACCGGCAACTACCTGCTCGTTGCATCACACCAGGGCGAACCGATCCAGGGCCGGGTCGGACCGCTCTAATTAGCCATTTGCACCTTCGAAGTTGCCGACGAAGGAACAAACTGCAATAAAACAAAGCTTTACCTGGCAGAACATTAAGAAATTAAATGCGTCTGCGAGGGTTCGATTTGGGGAGGAATTATACCTCTACAACAAATGCCATTCATTCAAATTTTCTGATTATTATTGATATTGACGGTATTTGTGACCAAAAGTATACGATTTCTACATTTGGCTTCACCCGTTCTGAATTTCCTATAAGTATATGCTAATTTAGCAATTTTAATCTCTACCATTAGATCATCCCTTGTCGGAATCAAGCCAGTATATTCTATGGCAGTGGGGTGATTTATTAATCAAGAAGCTCTCTTCCAGGGGTTGTTTATCATGGTAAAAGCACCCAAATATTAATGCTTGGCGCAGACACCAGACACCGCTAGCATCTGACCGGCCATGGGCAGTGTGGCCCTGGGTCTAGCGCTCAGCGCGGCGCGGTAGGCTCACAGTCTGTGCTACGCTCACCTACGACGCTGACCAAGTGATTCCTTCCTCAGCCACCGCCACGAGGGCTAGACGTCACCGACGCCTCATCAGTGACGTCCACGTCGGCGACGCCCATCGCCGCAGCGGGCGACGTCGTTGGCTGCCATTCTCCATCGGTGACGTAGCCATTGCGTTATTGGAGAGCGGCGTCGTAATAGGCGTACCTTGGTGGGGACGAGTGGTGGGGGAACAGAGGGGTGCTAGGATAGGGGGCAAAAGCCAGGCGGTTGTACCAGACATGAGGCTAAAGCATTTGATAGATACCCAAGCATCAATCAAGTTGATCCACCAGCGATTCGGTGTAAACAGTGGTGTTGTTGTTGTCGGTGTGGTGCGCGTTTTCCGAATTCGTTTGCCGACGGTGCGTGAAGTCAGTGGAAGCTAGTGAACGACGCGACCGGTGGACGTGTGGCCAAGGGTTTTGTGCAGACCGTTTTGTGCGCCGGCTTTCCACTCGGTGTGCCCGAGGAGGATCGCCCCCCTAGTTGACAGGGCCCCCGGTTGACCCGGGCGACAGGCCAGTGCGCCCCAGTGTGACATGTGCCCTCGTGATCGCGCCGGCCCGCGGCTTGTTGCCGGCAAGTAGTCGACGGCTTGCAAGTGACTCGGCCAGGGATCAAACTGTGCACCGTCAAAGCAGCTACGGGACCGCGCTGCACCGCGCACATTGCCAATAATTACGACTATAAAATTAAACGATTAGACTTTCATAATTACGACAATTATGCGCTGATTTTAATAGGCTAATTTCACGAAACAATTTCGCTGTTTACACACAATATTGGCCGGGAGTTTTTTTTTCATGGATGGCTCAAATTGGCTAAAAATAAATATATACTCATTACATCCATTATTGAATCCCGAAGCGAATTATTTAGCCGATAGAGGTGCGTGCCGTGTTAACAAAGTGCTCTCTGCAGTGTAACGTATAATTCTCAGTCCTCTCCATTCGCTTTTCGAGGGCTCCACTCTGAACCCCCGGTGTCGTGCAACTCGTTGACCGCGACGTCGATTAGTGTCATCGCGAGTGCATCCCTTGACCCGTGCGTACGCAGTCCCTGTATTCCTCAAACTCGCGTTGCCAGCCGGCCCCCGACGTCAAGACGGATTTCATCGCAGCAAGCCAATGTACCAGTCTCGCCCTCGCTCCGCAACACCATCACCAGCTGATGACGGCGCCGGCGACGGCGTTTGGCGGTGAGGCGACGCCGGCAAACACTCTGAGCGCCACCCAGCAGCACGCCATGAACCAGCTGGGAACGGTATACGCCACCAAGCGGCGCCGGAGAAATGGCAAAAGGTAAGCGAATTCAATACGAACTCCTCTCTCCATAACAAACCGACAGCCAATTTATTTAAGGAGCCAGGCTGGGCTAAAGTAAATGTTGCATTTTATAGAGGAAATTTGTTAGCAACGTTAGAAAAAAGTTTTAATTAGCTACACAGCGGGTTCATACGTTTTTTACTTCGTATACGTGAGAGATATGGATGGGGATCAAGGGTTTGGTCAACGCACGTGGGATCAGGATCAAGTAATGTTGCCCTGCAATTGCACACAATTGCAGGGCAGTGATTAAAAATGCCTCCTCATATGTTTAGCTGGTAAACTTAGTATAGTACAGGTAATGTCTGATGTGTTTTGATGAAGACGAATGGATAATCCTAGCCTACGACTGTGAGAACAAATAAGTGACTCGGCGCCGTGTGTGGGTGGATAGCCAGGAGGCGAAACACAAGACAAATTGCACGAACAATCCTTGGTTTTATACCGAGGTGATGATGTCTTTTTCAAATTAACAACTGGCAATGATTTACTCGCCAGCAACTATGTTTATGGCAGTCACGAGTTTGACACATAAAGTTTCTTTAAAGATTCACTTATTTTGAGGTAGCGGATACGGGTAAGCGGATCTAGTAGAACATGCCGATAATAATGCTCACCAAACAAAATTAAATGACAACAACAAACCGTCAACGTCACACCGCAAAAATAATAAAATTAATGTCGCTTCAAACGGTCACGACAATCGTTTTGCATCAGATGACATTTTCGGTGATCTTTCACTTGTTGTTTGTCATGCAGAGATCATCTCTGGCCTGCTAGGTGTCATCCACCAAGATACAGTGTACCACGTAGACATGCGAGGGTGCATGTTGGACCGCCATACCGTATGGCTCGATCGTGGTCTCTCCGTATTAGCTGGCGTGATCACAACACGAGCACAGGGCATGGCGTAGAGTCGAAGGTGTCCGGGGCCTAATCGGCTCATCTTTAGAACAGGTAAAGAGTTGTCCGTGCACTCGGCGAAGATTCAGGTGTGAAACAATTCAGCACATATGCAGATTCGCGTTGGTAAAAATTTCATGCGATTCACGATTGCAATATTGGAAGCTTGTTAAAATACTAGTTTTGAGCGTAAAACGTATTTAAAGGGTAATCAATTGTACGATTATGAATTGATATATCACTATATAATTTAAGAACAAGAAACAGTAGCAAATGCCTGTCTATCGGTGGATAGGGGAGTATAGGTGATAAGCCCAGCCTGAAACAGCATTGAAAGTGGACAAACAACGACATTCTATGACAAGTTAAAAAGACAGGAAGCACAACATGATGGACACAGTTCGATTGTGATGTGTCATAAAAACTGAAACGGCCGTATAATAGAAGATAATGCTAAACGAGTTTTATAATATGATGGAGGACTGCAGCGTATAGTCTAGAAGTCAGTTACGGTAAGGTACCTTATCAAAAAAATACATTGTATCATATACCTGGGTTATGATAAGCAATAACGGCCTTAAATGACGTAATAAATTTGTTTAGAGTGAAAAATTTATCTGATTTTTACTATCGTAGGATTTCAAGAAGTCTTCCTGTATTCCTGAAACAATTCCATTGAAGTTAGAAAAACCACTTTTGATGAAAAGGCTATGGTGTGTAAATGAAATGTAGTATTGAAAGGTGATTGCTTGTAAATCGTCTTCTTCGTCAAGTCAGCGTTTGACTAATTTTAAATTAGAAGTGTTGGCAAAGTTTGTTTGGCAAAATTGATTGATTCTTCGAAAATAATAACAAGCATTTTTTTAAGAGATTATGAGAGACTTTGAATTCGGATTTGCAAAATCGCAAGACTTTTTGGCAGTTGCACAAATCCATGGGTTTAAAAGTGATAGGAAAAGTGCGAAGACTTGCATGTGGCGCTAAAGTGAATCGAAAGCAGAATATTTCGGCGACAGAAACCCAGCAAGTGTCGCCTAGACTTGCTGTTCAGATTTGGGGTTTCAATTACCTTGTTTGCTTTCAAGAAGGATTTAGCATTCTTCTGTCCCACCCTTAATTGCGAATCAATAAATACTTTTAGTGAAGTTTTATAAAGAAAATCAGACAACGCGTTCAAGCTTTCGACTACCACGCGTATAAAACGCGTTGATTTTCCATAATTTTCCGAGAGATTTTTCCGGATATTACCCGGAAATCATCCTGAAAAGTAATTCATTCAGAAGGCTTTTCTGAAAAGTCAACTGCTAAAGGACTTAGAGTCGGTTTTACAGCGTCGATTTAAGTTAATATTTAACTAAAACTGAACTTCCAACTGTCAGTAAGATTTAACTTAACTGGAGCTGGTAAAACCGACCCAAAGACGTCTAAGATATGCGAGTCCAGTCCATCATTGAGGTGGACACTCATTAGGTTGTAATTCATAAATAGAAGGGACAACACTTACCACAGAAACCAATTTTCATAAAAACGGTGCCCTCGTATGAAAGTTAAATTTCACTGGAAGAAAACAAAAAAACACACACACGTACAAATTTTCCACGAGATTTAATTGCTGTACCAATATCAAATCTCCATTTGACAAAAGGAAAAAGACAGAATCCATGCATTTGGGACATGATTCTGCTGAGATGGGCAAACTCTCAAGGCATACAAAATGTTCTCTGGGCAGTCTTGAACTTTCTGGCCAATGCCCTTGCCCAGGTGGGTCCTGCTCAAAGATTAAAATCCAAGTCTTGTTCTATTTACCCTTGGTGAGAATCGAGGAGCCCACATTTGAACGCATATACCATGCGTACCTTGTGATGCTCACCGTAACGTCAACGTATCGGCCTAGACCAAGATTTATTGAACCACATTTAACCTGCACATAATTTGACAGAGTGCAATTTCAAGCTATCAACATAACATTAATATCGTGTCAATATTCTAGCATGTAGAACAAGCAAGTTATTTATTGCTCGTGAGTTACCCCTGAAAAAAAAAACGCAGACAATCATTAACTCGGCCATTCTGTATGTAGTTTCATTTCGTATCCGGTTCAATAAGTTCTTAAATGTTTTTTGTAATTAATTTTGTTGGAAAATACTGAGGTGTGTAAAACATAAGAGTGCTGTCAGTTCAGGTTTAAAAGTAAGACCTAAGTGTAAGGTACTAGTTTGCCGGTACGTCTCAAACTATGGCCAAGAAAATGAATGATAAAATTGACGTCATTTAAAATTTGTCTCGGAAGTTTATTTTAAATTCTTTTATTTGATAGATAATGGGCAGCAATGTCCCTATTCCTACAAGTTTGTTGTTGGTCTATCATCGTCTAGAGCATTGACCGTTGGATAATTATTGTTATAAACACACCGGCCAAGTATTATACTATACACTCAAAACTTGATGTGCTAGTGATTATATTTTAATGGTCTAATCATATTATTTTGGAAAGCGTTTAGTCAATATCCGAACACATTTGATTCAGCTATTATCTCCCCGACAAGGGGTCGATATATTTTTTAATTTTAAAGATCCTGTTTAATGTATAACATTACCGTCAAATTTACTGTTGAGGGTAAAGAGTATTTGTTGTCGAATTTATCTACGAAAATTGAAATTGGTGTTAGTTTATTAGCAAGAGAATGCGGTTTCTTATATCTATTACAAGGTGTCTAAATAATAAAGTGATATTTTCTCGAATATCCATGATCATTATTCTATAAACTATCAATCACAATTTTTTTAACGTTTCATATTTTCCGAACTACGTTAGGTAATTTTCAAAAAGGTTGATGAAAAAGCATAATACATTTACAGCGCAACATAAAAGTGCATCAACTCGACTAGATGCACTTTTATGCAATTTCCCAAGTGTGCATCATACTGCACTGTAGGGAAATCTTACATTTACAGCCCATCAACTAGCTCCACATTTACGACCAAACTTTGCCTAAATCGAAACGCCTCTAAAACGGCAGCTATCAGCCATGAACCTGATAAAAACATTTAAAAAGTGCATTCAATGCCCCCTTGTGATTAATGCACAATCGAAAGACAGCGGCATCGGCCGTAAAGGCATAATGTAAGTATTACTGCATCGTGGGAAATGGTATTCCTTGTCGGATCCGCCTATAGCTCGAATGCTGTTTATTGCAAGATGAAACTAGCTTCCCTTCAGTTCAAACTATGATTACCTTTATGCCTATAACTTCATCTATATAACAGGCGTAACATACATTGCATGCATACAGACAGAACAGACAATACCAGCTACCATCAGAGTGATTCGGAACGGGTCAAGTCCATGCCATAAGATTAGTAATTACGCTCGAAACTTTTGATCCACACCGTTTCCGATTTACATATTAGCATTATTTGATGAAACGGTGGCTATATTTGTGAACGCTCTGGGCACTGTTCTTCGCTCGGCAGACTGGCCGAGCTGGGAGATGATCGCTGGCGCTGTTATCGGGCGTGTTTTCAATAATGGCCCTGGAAAGCATTAAGAGAACAGATGATGGGGAAATAATAACCTGGGAACACGTGACTGGACCGGACTCAGGCCTTACCCATCAACAAAAGTGTATATTCGAGATCTAATTTCAGTTTCGTTTTGATATGTGCTAAATGTGGGCTACGGAATTCACCATAAAGCGACTCGCGGCATCGTCTGACATACCGTTTTCAGACGGATCAAGTTTGCTGTTTGCCATATTGTATAATCCGATCCATTATCGATGGGTAATCAGGTTATGATTCGATTAAAACGAAATGTACGTGGGGATGTAATTATAAATATTGCTGAGAGTTTGAGTGAAGATGTCAGTGGTGGATAAGCGAGGAAATCTTCCGCCCCCTTAATTCAATTACGTTAGCGTGCAGATGCAGTTGCATTCAGGTGCATGGAAGACGTGCGATGCACCATGCAAGTGTTGCTCATATGCACCTGACAACCTGTCAGACATGGATACGTGGATCATGGATACTTACTTGGCTGGGGTAAGAGCTTGCAGGCAACCAACTCAAGAAAAAAAAGGTTTTCTACAAAAAAAAACATTTTCGATTCTCGGTCTTACGGTAGAATTTTAATTACGGGATTAATTGGTTGCGTCTCATGGTTATAAATTTTCATCGAATATAGTTTGAATAACATAATATTTAGGATAGTCAGCTACTGTAAATGATGGATAGTTAGGTTTTATTAATAACAATTAAAATAGTTTTACACTGTAATAAAAGCGAAACTGGATGAAGGCCAGTGGTTTTACATAGAGATTTATAATTACATTTGTGAGGTAATAAAATACTTTTAACGATGAATAAAATATCGCTCGTTTTCTTCATAACGCGTAAATGAACGGATTCGTGGGTCGAAAACATCGAAGTAGTACGACGCGGTTCCTTAAACCTGATAGTTTTCAAATCTAAAGCTATAAAAAAAAAAAAGTTTCATTCTATAAAATATCAGGTGAACGGTGACCATGATCGGCAAGCGAACGAACGACGGCCATCGGTACCCGGTATACGAAACGTCCAGCCCACGAAACAAGAAGTCGACATGCAACTTTTCTAATTACCGAGACGTCACCTGCAGTACAAGCAAAATGTACACTTTGTCGGCGAATGCATTGTGCTAAGATGCAATACCATGTCAGTACTTAGGTGCTGCAGCTACTGTATACAAGGGTGCAGTTACACACGGTTACGGTACAAAGCCAAGCCCCAGCTCACATAGAAGATAGTGTTATAGTCACTGATTCGGGCGGCTCATTCGTCCGTACAGTCCGCTTCGATCCAATAGGTATTCATCGTCTTGAGTTGCTAATCAGTGGCGACACGTCAATGGCATAGGGTGGAAGGCTTTATGCTTCACATTCTTCTCAGACAGTAAAGAAGCCGAGATGCGTTATCTTAGTGTGGCAAAATGCAGGTAAAGTGCCTGCAAATTCAGAGGAAGTTATCTATTAGATTTTAATTGACGTTAAAACCTACGTGAAATCGCGAAGCTTTCAGTAAATCGGTGCGTCTTTGATGTAACTGCATGCGTCACAGTTTATTGTCTTCGAGGAGTGCACTGCATTAAATACAGTCACGGCAATATATTCTCTTACCGTACCAACCTTCTTATAATCGGTGTGCAGTAAAAAAAAATAGAAAATTATTTCTAATAAAAAACATTAGCACAAGAAAATACGTAGTTAATGCGTAGGAAAAGCCACTTTCTGAACTGTACATTTCTGAATCGCAAAATAATTTACAAGAAAAGACAAAGCGATAGGTTACGACGTGAGGTCTGTGGCTAAGTTTGTTAGTAGCACAGCGGTACGTATCTTCTGCAAGATGTTACAGACCCGCTGGGCATTTTAGATGATCCATCACCCCGTGTTGTTTCTAATAATCACCTTGATGGTAGCCCGAACGGGCCCACTAATTATAACAAGCCAGAAAGCACTGTCCGCGTACGCACCGACATATACGCTCAGCTACATGAGTGTGTATACATAACAATAATATATTACACAAGCCCAGCACACACACAATATTAATTATTGCAAAACTAACAGTAATATGTTCACGCCAAGACCACGCGAAAACCGTGTTGTCCAAATAAGAATTGTGATAGTGATTTGGGCTGTTAACTAGATTATCAAATACACGTTTGAATTTGAGGTTCACACGTCTACTTTAATCGAGAAATTGTGTTAGTTACACTTATCATGGCAAGATTTTCTGTACCGTTCACTTTTCTTTGCTGTATTGATCACCAGCGGCTAAGACTGGGATGCTGTTTTGACGATTAGATCACTTACGATGATATAACAATGAAATTAAGAATTGCACAATATGTGACTGTCGTCATATCTTGATTAGAAGTTGACATGTAAAACTTAACTTAATTAAAATTTAAAACTTCTTTATGTATTGTACATTACATGACAACTCAATATCTGTAAAATATCACTTTGAAATAAATATTATATTATATTTATATTAATATTTTATTATATTATATTATTATTAACAAGGAGGGTTCACTTCGGGACTCACACGTATTTCGATTTGCTTTTCTACGAGCATTTGCCAAACGATTCCGTTTGCGAGTAACGATTTTCAAACGGAATTTAGGTCTACCAATCGCAAAACGTCTTCATTATCATTGACAGATAGTTTGGAACACATGCGTCATTAATGCGTGTGTGTGTCCTGTAGCGGTAAATTACGCAACGAAGTTTTATTGTTTTTGAGTAAAAAACGAGAAATTTATCGAAATGTCGTCGCAGCGACTATCTGCAGTTGGCGATTGCGACTACCAGTTCTACTTCCGATTTGCGCTTCGTCGATCAGCAACAACGGCAGCTCACAAAGAATTACCCGGCATTTGCATAAAAATGATAAAAACAAAGTTTATTTCATAATTTAATAATACGTCTACCTGTTCGTATATACCTATGTACATTATTAGCACACTAGTTTCTTTTCTGCACTGCAATGTAAACTACTTTCAGTTGTCGCCTAATGCACTATTACACCTACTATGAGTGGAACGTTAGACTCAAAATTAATACGGGCTCGCGTGGCAACTGCAGAAATTAAAATACTTTTTTTTCTATAGACATTCATTTTTATTTTCTGCTTGCAATTAGAATGAAAGCAAATTAGAAGTCTAGTGACAGTCGACTCCGTATGACTGGGTGCCAGACCGGTCCCAAGTGGGAACTTATTTATATAATTTTGACCAAACTGACTCTTCAAACTGGGTCATAGATTGTATGGTAACATTTTAATAGAAACTACTGGCACCATCCCCTTTCTAAACGTCACTTTTTAGAGCCGAGAAAGTAACTCGGAAACTGTTGTGCCCACACGATAAGAGAATAATACTATTTTTGTCTCGGCTCCGAAAGTAATGACTGTTTTATAAAACAATGAAATAACCACTTGGTTGCTTTATTATTATTTTAATAGTATTAAATATTAACAATGATACCGCGTCACGTAGTACAATTATCATTTTCTCACATAATATGTAATTTCTAAGTTTGCACAACATTTTACTTGCCAATGACGGAAGTTTTTACAGGTGGCTTTTTCGCCCAACCACAGAATTTTATTTCTGGTCGGAAGGGTGAGTTTTATGTGCTTTTCATAGAGGTTGACGCATCATACGGTGACAAATTTGACAATGCAAATGATGACCTTTACCATTCCCATGGCAATAATATATGCTGCTAATCTCGTTACAATTTTAGGTGTGTCTCCTATTTAGAGCGACACTCATGCGAATTGAAGGGTCGAGCTATTTTTGCAATGTGTTATCATAAGACCACATGTAATTTTAATTGTCGTTATTTTTGTAAGATCCGAGGGCACACCCTGAATAGGTCGAAACACCATTCGTTTCTATCAAGTTCATATTGAAAATTAGCTTATCGTAAGCTAGCAATTAAACTGGGACATCAATCTCGTTTGTTTTTTTAAGTTAAAGTTCAACTTCATAAAGCACGAGCAATATTATCTTGTTAAAATCCAGAACGAAGAGCAGAAAGTGTGCCTTCGAGCAGAATGACTGCTTTTGGGGGGGTACTATATACCCATCAAGGGTTTTACGGCGTTTTGTGGCGCTCAATAAAATGGGGGGTGGAAAGTCTAAGGGAGGAATCATGAAAAAACGTTCATCAAGGTAGTATATAGGGAAGAAAGATTTCTAGAGCCGATTTCTGAACTATATATCTTACCTGAGTTGGTAAATATAGTCGATACCGAGTTAACTTGTATATAAAAAAAGCTATAGCTGCGTATAGGAGTATCGTAACAGGACTCCTCTGATAAAGGGAAGGTTTCTTTTGCCATTTTTCTACAAATGTTATTATAATCAGCTTGTTCGAATCATTCCAGTAGTTTGTTCCTTACACCTACAAATCGGATGATTTGGTTAAAGGCTAAACGCTATAAAAGATATTTCTTAAGAAATACAACTCAACCAGACATGAAAGAAAACACAAAGAACGTTCCAAAAAAAGCACTGACATATTTGAGAAAATTGGGGAAGTGGCCAATCTTATCTTTTCCTTCAAGTTGTGCATGTATGAGCAGTTAGCCAGTGAGCAAGGAGAACTGGATCAATATTCCCTGGAAGGCAATAATTACCTACGAAGCGGTGGACGGGTTTGGTTGGTTGCTTACGGAGTTATCAGCGCCAACGCTGCTTGCGCCGCTGCACGGGGTGGGTTAGGAAGGGGTGCGAGGGGGCGAGGGGACGAAAGAAAATGACCAGTACTGGCAGAAAGTTTCCTCAGCCTAGCGCAATCGTAACCCATGCACAGGCTGGTACGAGCGGTGTATTTATTTTTTCCACCGTCGACAGCAACACAAAATGCAATGACAAGGAGTAAAGACAAGCGTAGGGTAGCTCAGTAACAAATTATCATAGTTCGCAAACATTTTTGGATGGCGTACCTTAATAGAAGTTCAGAGTTGGAAATTAACAAATCACATTTAATTGCTGCAAAGGAAAGTTAATTTCAGATAGCTGGCATTTCAACGTTTCCGAAGTGAATTGCAGGAACTTTACCAATAAATTAAGATGGTAAATATGGTTGCTTTGAAATTAGAAAATAAGTTTCGTTTAACGAGTTTGCTCTGATTTAGTTTAGTAATGAACCATTTTTAAAAAACGATACCTATGATTAAGAAAATACATGTTCTAATTATAATTTTGTGTACGAGGATCCTGAAAAGTTATTACGCAAAGCATATGGCGCATTTTACATCCAACCTACTTACCGTTAATTAGACCAGTAAACCCACTAATTAAATTAAATGTTTAATTAGGCGGTTCCCAAACCTTTTAGTTAAATAACAGGAAAAAAAAACAGCTAAATAACCTTCTGAGCTGCCGTCTCAGCTCGACCAAGCCTTGCGCCGTTTGCTGCATACCTTGTTTTCTGATAAAACTACAAAAATTATGCATTCTTTTTCTTGAACAATTCATATTTTTACTCAGTTTCAAGATAAGTTTTTCATGAATAAGATTATTATTATTAGTACAACTCGGCATAGTTAAAAAAATTAAGAAAAATATTTGAGCAAAAATCCACAAAAGTATACGTCAATTCGATTACTTTGTTTACTGCAAGTGTCTCCAATTAGAACAAAATGAACACACAGCGCACTTTCATAATTCAACTCTATGTATTAAGTCAGTATAAAGGTGTGTGTATTGCGCTTGATAAAGCAGTTTCACATGTAAATATGATCTAATTGAATGTTAAATGCAAGCATCGACTTGTAGGCTAGTGCAGTGCGTTGTTGTCATGGTCTGCAGCCTCTTGTGACCTGATCTGATAACTCAAGAATAAAGCTCAATTCATTTGCTCACCTGAACGTTGACGCTGAATCTGATACTGTTTTTACAGCAAAGCCATCTCATATAATGGTCGAATCGTTTCATGACAGTTACCGTACATTTCTGAATTTTCGATGGTGTCTTTGGTCAACTTTACTTAATATTAATTTAAGATTTGGTCTAAAATTGCAAGAACACCAACTTGGACCAGTTTGATAATGGTCCAAATTTTATTAAGAAGAATACAGGAATTACTTTTCATAAAATTACAATAAAATAATTTATATGGATTTGAATTAGCCACACTCGGAAAATCATTAGAAATTATCTGTATGGTTTTTTTCAAGTTCATTTTCTTGCAAGACGCGCTGAAGAATGAATGTGTTAATTTGACGAGATTGAGTTTGATTAACGTGTGACTTGGACTTTGATAAAGAAATCTTGCGCAAACGTGTGAAACTGTAGAAATATTGTTCATAGTTATAATAATTATTCCGGAGTGGATTCACGTCACATATCAAATGTATCTGGAAAGGTGGAATTAACCTTTTTGTTGGATAATAGTAAAGAAAAAGATATATCGTACAATTATAGCTGCTAACTTGAACTTTGACCATCCCCTATGCAAATAAAAATATGATAAATATCACAAGTACATCATGTGACCACTTGTTTACTACCCATGAGGAGCAAATAAGTTACTTTTTTGTTAAATCATCCAAAATGGGCTTTCTTGATGTATAACTTACTGACGCTCTTGTAATTTTAATTGCAAAAAATAACCTCTTGATCAAACGATCTCATACTTATAAGACGTATACATAAACACAAGGGTATAAAAACAATTTAGTTCTTCCATTATACCATTTAGTTACCCAGTCTATCGTTTTACTATTTATTTTTACTGGTGAGGATCACTTATTACTAGTTATCAACCGAGTTTTACGATACCTACTCCTCTGCTACTGCAGCGGGCATGAAATAGCAATTAAAAACCTTTTAGTCTATTCGCATCAAGACAATTATAACATCTTGCATACGAAGATCTGTATTTTGCACACATATGCGTAAAAGTAATTTGAATACACTAAAAAAAACTCGGCTCTTTAGTGCAAGGCAGACGAATCCAAAAAACCCGTACGGCCGAATTCACATGTGACTAAAACTGCAGCAGAAATTGAAAATGAAAAGTCTCAAACATGCTTTTGTAACTCGTTGGACCTTACAAGAAGGACATTAATTTCCTTGACCAACACTTGTCCTATTTATGACCACCTTTACAAGACCGGCATGTCATAAGAACAATTGGCGGCAGACTTTAAGTATCAGAAAACGACATAATTCACCTGTAAAATCATTAAAGGCACACGACCCACAGATTGTCCGCACGATCAAATAGAGAACCGTACATAAGCGCACCCATTAAGTTAAACAGTTTTAGCATAATTGGGCTGTAGTGTTACAAAACAAATTAATAATTTGCTATCCGTGTCTCTAAATTGGACTTCGACAGGTTTAATAAATTGATGGCTCGAAAGCCAGGTGAAGTTGTGGCTTCTTTATGAAAATAGATTATGCATTAGTTTCTATAATCTACTCAGAATAAACACGAATATCCTCGGCTGGGTCTGTGTTCGCGCTTTGCGAACGGCGACGTGAGCTGAACACTGAATAGCACCAGGGAATTCGGCGCTATGGTTGATCGTTGGGTTTGCTTTCCAGAGAGCAGTCCGCGGTGATGTATTGTTGGCCGGAAAAGACTCGTTCATCTATCGTAGTGTTCCGGGGTGTCTTCAAGTCCATTTCCTTTCAATCCATCCTCGCTATCACCAACGGCATTACCCCCAAGTTCCACCACTCCCTCACCCACCCATTCAAAGCTTAGCTAACTTTAAAAAGAACTTAACGCGTAACAACTGGAATTTCGTCAAAATTTCAGAAAATTATCAGAAATGTATTTGATTTCTTTCCGAATGCCATTGGTTTATTTAAAACTTGTGTTCTAGGGATTTGGGAATTTTATAGAAACGTTTCAGGGAGCGTTCTATCCTATACGCCACTGATAAACCTGAACATGGTCCCCCTCCACTGAGCAAGGACGCTACGCTAGCACCTAACAACCCATCTTCCCACAACGTTCAACCAGACCACAGACCAAATAAAATGTTTCACCTCTTACTGCGCCTCGTATACTAATTGGTAAAATTTCCGGCTCGTTTTGTTTCTCTGGTTAATGGGCACAATTTTATAACTGCGCCAGCTTTTCTGTGGCGATTTACCGAACTTTGATCGGCGGTCGGGGCCATTATCTTGTCTTAGATGTTCCACGTGAGGTTTAAATAACTTGTAATTTGGCTCAGTTCTCTGATTCGGGACCGTGTGCTTTTACAACGCGCTTCAACGTTTACTAGCCAACTATAAAATGTGTACCGAAAAGGTTTTCTACCATTTATCGAAACGGATCTGGTTGAAATAATAATAATTAGTAGTAAACATTGGGCTGTCCAGTCTATCACAACGACACTCGTTGGCGTTGTATACAAAATTGTATCTATGTTTGAATGTATAACGAACACCCCAAGATGAATGCCAGAATGTACTCTTGTACGGTCCGGCCTGTTATTTCCACAACAGAGGTACCAAAGAACTGATAGGGAAGTCAAAGCAAACTTTACAGTATTGCAGTTTTAACTCCTGCTCAATTTTGTTGTGCGCTTTCATTAGATTCATTTTACTTGCGTTATGAAGCAAACACATTTCGATAATACCAAGTTTCGTTTCCTATTGTTTTTTTTTTTATGGGACTAGTTCACACGAAGTGAACACAACAAACGTGAACCGCAGGTATGTTTTTGGAATTTTAAATGCTCATATCATCTGAGTCCACTTTTATGCGAAACACACAATTACTTTCAATCTCTAACTGTTGTAATTTATTTTAATACCTAGATGAGGTAACCACTCTAACGTGGCTGCCGAAACAATTTCAATATGCAGATGGAGACTGGAGATATGAATTTACGAAATGTAGCGGAGCCTTGCTTACCTAATTGTGGATTCACTTGCTGGTTTCTGTTTTAAAGTAAGTACTGGCAATGTAACTTGCTACTTAGTCTTGACAAGTAGTCTTCTATGATTTATATTACCTACTTGTGATGTGAAATATAATTTTGACTAATGTTTAGTCGTTACGTTTACAATAAAATTATTAATTAAATTCACTTATCAACTCAAGATGCGACGTCTAGATCGGTCAGTAGACTCTTACGCAATCGTAATTAATGCTGCGGTAACTTGCACCTGCCCTTGGTAGAAGATGATAATAATGCTGCAGACCCTCGTATCCGCACCTAGTACAAGAGCGTATCAACAGGACCTTCGACACATTCCTTATAGTTTCCTTAATTGCTACTAAATTAGGATTTCGGAACCATTTGATTAGTTCATAATTTATGCATATTTTGCGAGCTTATGGTATGTTTTACTTACGCATATGGGTACGAAGTTATTTAGAAACGTATTGATAATAGGTCTCGTGAACTAGGCACAACACGGGTTTTTTTTTCGGGGGGGGGGGGGGGGGGGGGAAGGGGGGTCTGTTTATTTTAAAAAATTATAATATAATTAGATTCCTGGTAATGGTGTAGAGTTGCCTTAAAGGGTATTATTACTTATTTGGGTGTGGTGGAAAATTTGAATAATGGCGAAATGACACTTTGCTATTCATAAACTAAAACACTGCCAGCGTGTTATTTTTCTGCTCATCTGGATGAATTTATCGGCTAATTTTTATAACAACTAGGCGCAAACTCACGTTTTTAGCCTCGAACGCTGATCATTTACCAATGAAGACATCCAATAAAATGAGCGGCAAGCTTAGAAAGATTGATTGTCGTCAACGAAACGGTATGCCGTTAATCTCCAGTCCGTTACTTTATGTTTCACGTGAAATTTACTTTTTGGGATCACGCTGTATTGCTAATGACCGCCAGAGCCCGGAGCCCCAGGTCCCAGAGTCCAAGGAAGACTGGGTCACCTGACAACTACCTAATGATCAGCTCGTCACTTAGAGTTTAAAACCATTAACGTTGTACGTTGATAACGTTCGAGTGTCGAAGCCAACGATAGCGTACAGCAGTCATGTATACACATTGTACGCAAAAAGTATTCGATTTGAAGCGTAGAAACTACGTCGATGTAGTCAGCAGGTTCTTTCTCTTCCCAAAGCACGCGGTATTTCGTGAAGTGTATATGCTTTATGGAGGCGCGAAGGCAGTTAACCCTTCCACTATATGTTAATGAAAATCTCCCGCACGGCAGTTTGATTTTGATTTAAGCTATAGCTGTGTGGCAGACGCGATTTGGTGAAATATTCCTTCCATGCGGCGAGGGCTGGAGCCAGTGTATAGCATTAGCCATATTGATTTCTCCTAGATACCTAATGACAGAGCGGTGCATCATTGAAATGATCGACAAACGTGTATTTCAAGTTATTCAAATCATTACACGAATTAATGCTGGATATTATGTGATGATGAATAGCTAGTAATAACCTGTGAATCATGAAAGAAATTGTTGAAAATTATAAATTGTTCTCGTATAGTAAATTTGATTTTATGGATGTAATGAATAAACTGGACGGTGGAATAAATCAGTGGTGTACTTGGATCGCGTCGATTTCGGTTTTCGTATTTTTATTTGAGTGGTGCAGTATTTTGCAAACTCTAGCGGAGAGTCAGTTTTGAAGATGCACCTGACGCTGCTCGTTCGGCTCTCTTGCTCGGTACCAAACTGTGGCAAGGAATACGTTACAAAATAAAGAAAATCACTTTCTGAAGATTAAATGACGCGTAGCAAATTCATAAAAAATTAATTCCGTCCGTGCATTAAAATAGTTTTTAAATTGCGACATAAATAACCATTAGAGGTGTAGGTAAGCAAACGCGTTTGTCCGACGTATTTCGAACTATAGATTAGTAACATAAATTAAAGGTATGTGCTTTAATTAGCGCTTCTTTTGTGTCCTCACAGTCCTCTCAGGTGAGATGGGGGGTCAACTCTATTACCTTCGCCATGCGCCAGAGAAGCGGGCACCGAACGGTGGAGGGTCAATGTAGGCGGAGTTCTTGGGCGAGAGAGCTTCCAAATTATTTGGGACTGATAAAATATGACATTCAATTTTTTAATTACTTGCCAGGGTGGCCCAATGGTGGTTTCACACACCGCCACGTCACGAGGAAATTACTTGAGTTTCATTTCTGCAGACTTAATGGCATTAAAAACTCGTGTGCCAAGGTGGTCACGAAACTCCAAGGGAAAAAAGCTTAAAATGATGATGACATGAAAGGAATTGATGAGCATCTTTTTGAGTGAGGAGAAGAAAGGTTTCATTTTTTTCAATTCGGCCCAAAGTATCCGCACAAGCAAAGATTTTAGATGCAATTTCATCCTTAAATTCCATCGACTGCTGTAGGAGGAATTAATCTGGCAGACAGGATGCAGATAGTATAGTTCAAGCACAAGTTTCGTTAAATGCAATATTCCAAGGCGCAGACACAAGAGCGACCTCGTCCAAGCGATGAAATGCACCTCCAAGCCTTTACTGCAGTATTTAAGTAAGCTCTTTGATAAGTATTCCTTTTGCTCGAACCTTCCGAGGTAAACGTTTGCGGCTGGCGATCCTCCTACTGGCTAGATAGCTCCTGGCCACGTTCGTCGCCGTTCCTCGACGTTCAGTTGCATTGCAATCTCCGATTCCAACGTGAATACAGTTCCCAGCCAGGCCCGCCTTCCCTTACCCACACCGCTATTTACTGAGGTAATTCCACCCAAACTCGTGACTTGGATATTAGACTTTTTACACCTCCACTGCAACTGTTTAGCGAATCAAATGAATCGTATCACGTTCGAGCCCTACATGCCGGTGTGAATCTTACGTTAGCGGAGAAAGAAATTGTAGGCTGCCTTTCCGATGATATCATCGAAGTAACTCTCAAATTCGCTGCGGATTTGATTTTCAAAGCGATGAATATGTAATGAAGTGCTTTTATTTCCATAGAACGTATGACCTATATTTATTTATGCCATGCATTTATGTTTTAAGTCGGTAGTAGACACTATAAAGACTATATACCAGTAGCTTTTCCATTTCTTATAGCTCCTGTGTTTAGATCCGTTTTGAATAAATTCACTCCCAACTAAATTATCTGCGACTAAACCGAGCTAGATTCTGAAACAGGTTAGCTAGACACGGGCAGTTCTAGCCGGGAACCGAACCCGGATCCTCTCGACGACGTGCACGGCATGCGACGCAAACATTGGCACGCATATTGCTTCGGTTCTGGTGGCTAGATTTGAACGGTACCTACATCTGTACCTATCTCTGTATGCCCGTGCGGACGGGCGGGCAGGCATCATCGACAGTGTCACGCAACGAGACGGTTCATGGCGCTGACCTAGCCCAAGGAAGAGTGAAGCCCATGCTTGCATGCGTGCACCACCGCGTGCTGTAGGCCCTCCGCCTTCCGTGGATGGACCATCGACCACGAACGTTCACCAAACGATTCTTGGCACGGAATATTAGCAGGCCGGACCGGCAGCATTTGACACACTTTATGTGGATAGCCGATAAGAACGAGTGAAACTGAATGTACCTCGTCCCTACGCACACGATTAAGCCACAAAATACACAAAAAACAATGCATTTCATAATAAATGTGCTCATTACTCTAGACAACTTGGATGCAATAAGGCAATAGGCACCGGCGTCTATCGCGATAGCAAATATCATTACTCGTTTGCTCTTCAGGTTGTCGGTAACGCCGGTATTGATACCCTCTGCTGTTATGCGAAACGGGCTCAAATGAGCAAATCAATCATAACTATCGATATTCAATTTTCACCGCGGCTTGTTTGTATGTCCCTTGATTGATGTCGCGTTTGGCTGCTAGGCTGGCCAAAGCGTGCGAGGCTGACCTGCCCCACCGATGAGCCAGTGCCACCGTGCTGGCTTTCTCGGAGTGTGCGTGCCTAAAACACGCGCTGGTCGACGAGCTCTTCCCGTCTCGTGTCATGCACCTAAACAAAGCTCTAAATATCCACGAGCACGTCAGGTGAGAACCAAACCGACACTCCGCGAGCAGCGATAATTCAACGTCGTGAAGTCGCACTGAAAATCCGCGCAGGCAAGTGCCACCACACTGCGATTGATATGCTGCGATTTTATTGACGGATCTAATGTTTAGAGAGCACGTTACTTTAAAAAAAAAAAGCCTGATTAATAACACGCTTCGTAATTTTTAATTGCTGTCTAAGCTTGTTAGTATAAACCACATATAAAGTAAAAATTATTCGTTTAAGTATATAGACATGTGTTCTATATCCAGCGTATATGCTGCTCTCATGCACGGATCAAGATTGAATTATAAATCACGTATGAGGCAGTTTAATGCCAGTATCATCATTGATTTGATTATAAGCTAAAACTATCAAGTCTTCGGTGGATAATAAGCTCACTTTCAGGAATCCCCGGTAAGTAATAATCCACTTACGACATTAAAGAGGATTGCAGCCCGTGCAGTCCATGACAGTCGAGGTCAGTTTATCCGAATTAGTGGATTATACAGCCATTTGTTTTTCTCCAAACAGAACTTATTTTAGGAAAAAAAGGTCAGAAATTGTCCATTTGAAATTTTCATGCATTGGCCAGGCTTTTCAACCAGCGATGGCAAGTCATCTTGAAAGCTACTTGCAAGTTTTCTATTTTCTAGTTCTGTTTGCTATTTGAAAAAGCAAGTGGAGCAAAGGGACGATTGAAAGCTTTTTGAGTCCTAGAAATATTTCCAAGAGTCTTGGAGGTTCCAGTAAAACGTTGGGGCAACATGAATTGAAACACAAAGTTCCAAACGGCATAACCTCTGTTATGAAGCGGCGATGGAGGTGCCGAGGCCGGTGACGGCCGTGGAGGAGCCGGCCCAAGAGCTGTCATTAAAGTTGCGTTGTTTCTCATCATTACTGCCCACCATGTGAAACTAACCAGCCAGAGTAATCATCTCTTGTTATAAAATGTCATCTCCACCTTTACGATTATGAAAATGATATTTCAACAAAATAATTAAATTAATTGAGTTTTATGAAATTATCATTTTCTTATACGGCTAGCGTTACTAATCTTCTCCAATGATAATTAATTCGCTCTTCAACATGTATCCGCAATGAAGACGCCTAATTGGTCCAACAGGCCGTTCATTTCTACAATGTTGAACCAGGAACTTTATGCGAGATAATAATTAGATTAACCCTTTTGGATAAATTACGAGTTAGCAGGATCTGAAAGAGCCATGGTGCAGTACCTGCATATCTCGTCGCAGACATATGATATCTAAACATGCACTGCCAGACGAGAGAGTAATTTGTTTTGCTCACTCTCATGTCTACGTGGTAGGAACATACAGCTATGCTCAATTGAAAAATACTTGCGTACCTATACATTAAATACGAATGCAATGCAAACAAATATGTGTAATTAGGTTATTATACATAGAATTTCTTCAGATTTTGGCCCAAAATTAAGTGAAAACAGTGTCACAACATTAATCAACAGGCTGATTCTCTTTTAGTCTTAAACTACAGAGACGTTTTTCGTTGATTGGTTTGGGCAAAGCGGTCAAAAATGTCCATTCACTAATGGCCCACGAACAAAATGATTTGCCCGAAGATCTATTGACCACTTTGTGTATATTTTAGCCGAGTAATTAAAAGATTCATTTACATTCTGGCCATGCCCGTACGGTCGGAGAGCGGCAGACGAGGATTGATTCTGTCTCAGAGATAAACGCGTCGCGTACATTTCACACCTCTTCGAATGGGTTTCGGTAGGGGCATGGCACCTGTTAGCGTTAGACCACGGACGCGGAGTTGCGATGCTTGTCGCCGGGGACATTAATTCAGTGCCCGGATTCCAAATTCGGGTGCAGAAACGAACTACTGTGCGTAGCACACAGGAAAGTAATAGAAATACCATGAGAGAACATGAGATGGGACAAGGACTTTCGGTTTCTTAAGAAGCTGGCAAACGAATACATTGCATATTCATATTCTACCAAAATGTTTACAATTGACAAGAAAATCGTGTCAAATTATATTTTTTTTATCAGTTTGAAACAGTTTGAAATTGCAAAAAAAAATAGAATTCAATTGCAATTCAATGATTTGGTTTTCTCACTTCATGATCAAATTCTACGTTTTTTTTCCAATTCGAGTCCATTTGACTGTTTCTTTGCGCTATCTTTCCTCCACCGACTCGCCCTGGACGCTGTCCGGCTGGACACATCCACTGTGGACAACGTAGGCAGTGCTTGAATCACGATACGGAGCAATGAAGACATCACCTGGACCTTCTGCTTAAGTGGCTAAGCTGTAGTTGTCATGTCCTACCTGCGTTATATTATGCATCAGCAGAAAGACTCTCAGTTTCGTGTGGGCAGCAAGTCTGGTTGCTAGCAAGCTTGCTCTATGCTAATCAACAGTCGACTACCGTAGATCATTCAATGACTGCTTCCAATGACCAAACCCCACACACTTTCAGACGATTGGGACAGTTCCATTTAACCAGCAAAATGGCTGAAGTTATAATTTTTTTTATTTGTAGTGATATACAATTATTGTTTGTACCATGCCCTAGAGTCTAGACCAGCGTTTGATAATTTTACAATAAGCAAATGGTGCAGTTAAAAAGGTTGCCGTACGAAGAGCAATCAGATCGCATTGTTGTACGTTTAAATGGTTGCTACTGGCTTGTGGTGACTTACATGATGGTGTCTAGTGCAGTGCTACTGTCTCCAGCTTCTCTTATCTGATGAGACAGCAGTTTTACATTAGCCAGGTGAGAACTACCTTGTAGTGAAGATAAGTCAAATGGCTCTTGGCCTATTCTCTGTGACCACAACGAGGAACAAGAGGTATTGTGACGTTTGAAAATGATATGGCTAGATAAAAAATCAGATGAGACTTTGAAGAAAAACGTTAATAGCTTTTTAAGTGAACTGACGAAGAATTTTTATGAAACAGAACAATTTCTTGTGTATATTTTCAACGAGTTGTTAGTAGACAAAAGTTTTCTTAGCAATATATCAACGATTTGAGTATTGTTGTGTCAAGGAGATGTGCTTGAAAGAGGGTGGTGTTAATGATATGTTAATAAGGTGTAACATCTCCACCATTCTGATGTTCGTTATACGCTGTCCATGATTGAGATCTATTCTAGTGCCTACCATATCCACAACTGCAAAGTGATTATGTTTCTTGTAATTTACTCTGTGTCATTTGACGTACCGCTCAGCGAGAGCTGACCAGCCATACCTTTGCAATTATTCCATGCGTATGCATGTAATGTTCATTATAAATGCAGCATTTGCAAATTAAGATCAAAATCGCTGAAAACTTCCAAGCATTCTTGAGGAAAAGGTATCAAACTTAAAGGAGTTCCACATATAAAAGAATGGCCCCGGTTGTTAAGACAACACCAAGCATTTTTGCCGGGCAAAGGAAACGTCGCACCTTTCTCTCTTAAAATTTGTAAACGGGCTTTTCCACAGATTTCGAAGATATGAAACCATATTGTTCTTTTCAGGTAATTAGTGTAGTACGTTTAACCAACGTCTTAAATGCACAGTGATTTGTTGCTCTCGTCTGAAAACATTTCTAGGGCAACTTTTATCCATTATATTATGTGAAGTGGAGTTGTATATATATTTAATATAGAATTCCGCCGGAACTTAAATGTAGAATTTTTTTTAATAGTTCACGGTTCACGTCCGTCTCGTTGGGTATACAAGCCATGTTGGTCCCGATCTCCGGTGACCATCTCGCGGTATCTGCATGTGGAGGGCATAGCCATAGCCGCTGCCGCAACGAACTTGCTTGTTGCTGTTGTTGTTGCTGCTGCTTTATTACTATCATCTACGGGGATTATGAAATTACCGGCTATCCATGTGTTCGGGCAATAACAGGGAACAGCGTGTGCAGTCATCCATCACTTCCGTCCACCAGCCGTCAGCCAATCTCCAGCGTTATTTGAATAAAATATGGATTAAAACGGACTATGTACTGATGAATGTACATGCATTTTATGATTTTTTAATATAGTAGTGTAATATTTTAAAATGTATGGATCTTGGAGATTAGGATCGGAAATCGTTGGCTGTGGAAAATGGTTTCAGGAACTCGTTGTGTGCAAATTTGAAATGAAGGAAGTTCAATGAGGACAGCTGCTGCCGCTGCGTTAGTAAGCAGTTACCATTTTGATTTTTTCAAACCGAAGGTGCTACTTTTAGAAGACAAGCTAAATTTTTATGATAATTCAAACGAATCTTCTAAAGCAATGTGCTTAATTAATTATCCATTTCTCGTTACAAAAGGCTTCTGTTAACGATAAAGAACAACGCCCATATTAATAATCGAATCAACATCTTTACAATGTCAATAAATCTCGTGATAAACTCTAGTAATTTACAATATCTCGACGATCGATCGCGGCGAACAAGACTTTTAGGAGCGACATTTTTACTTTTTACGATTTTCGGCATAATTAACGTAAATTATCGACAACTGGCGCCACTTTATAAATTATTACCCGGGGGTGACTAATTTAGAATTCAAGGCAGAGAGGTACTGGTTAAAAATATCTGTGGTAAGCTGGCAATTACCCTGCTTTTGAATAATCATTCAATACACATTGAAATATATTTTAACATAGAAACTTATCCTGAAAAGAATATATACTTTTTGTGTGCAAAATAGCCAATTTTCATAATTTTCATTGTACAACAAGTCGCAGAGCTGGATGCATCACCACCATCAATTATGAGATATGATTAAGGGTCCCCATGGGCGTCGGGCGTCGGGCGTCGGGCGTCGGGCGTCGCATTTCTACTTCCCTTTCGCCATCAAACGTCCATCCAAATCAGCTGTCAGATAACGACGTCCGTGGAAACGCATTAGAGAAAAGTTGGGCGTCATTTTTACGCATGTGTTATGCTTTCCCGAGTCGTTATGCGCCGGGCCGGCCAAAGCCCGATATCAAAGTGGCAGTCACATCAAAGTTATTTCCCATCTACTCACCGGGATCGGCGATGCCGGAAAGGCGGATTCTTTTCCGGGCCGAAATGTTTCCTCCATTCGCCTTGATTTCCGACTTGCCGCAAAAAAAAGAAGAAACAAACTTTGATTATGCACTTATGTTAAATAGAAATGTATGTTTGGGGATAGACGACGTTGGTACGGGGGAATGGAAGGCAGGAGAAGGGAGGCATTACGTCATCCAAACGAATTATTCAAACCAAAAACGAGACACACCTACAGATATAATGAAAAAAAAACACACACACACATATAGCGTAGCCATTTTCAAGCTGGATACAAAGCTGATTGATTTCAGTATTCCGTGTTTGAAAAAAATGCCTAATGACAATACGGAAGGTTTGCTGGAGTTATTTAATGCTGATTAATGGAAACTGAAATCATTATCGTGAAATGGATGCCATTCTTTGTTGAGAGCACGGTCAAGACATGCCAGTACGTCTGCAATTGCATAATCCTCTATGCATACAAGCATGCGAAGACGCGGTGAAATATGTCAATTGTTCTATAGAGTGCATAGGGAATAGAAGTCATTACTATACATACGATACAAAGAGATTTTCTCACATGGTACATACCTGAAGCGATTAAGTAACACAACTAACATTATTACGAACAAGATGAAATTCACAGGAAGTTTTACATAAGAGTGCCTCCGTGAAAGCATAATTTTCTTCGCCGTGGTTTTCCTGGACACCCTTGTTCGGCGCCTGCAGTGGGTGGCTTCCCGGAGGTAAAGGATTGTGCCCTTATTACCATTATCGCATTACCATTCTTCTGCGCTGTAAGGCCTGCGAGCTCGAGTCGGCTCGGCCACAGGATAATGAACCTCGGCCGGCCTGGCTGGCTGGCCGAAGTCATTAGTAACTTCTTCTTACTTAGAGGAGTGGAGTTGAAAAACCGAATGTTTGTCCGCAACTAAATTTGTTTATAATTTGAGGAGGCATATTATACAAGGTTGCCATATGATTTGTAATGAAGATAATAATGTGGGAGGAATAGGTTCATGTTTATGACGAACTTGCAAACTATTGTGGGGTTATATGGTCGTGAGCATAACGTGAGCAAGCTACGTTTCAACGTTTCCCTCTCTCGGATAAGAAAATACAAGGAAATCAATATCTATTCATATCTTTCCAGCAAATGGCAGGAAATAAATCATTTCTATATGCTTTTCTAATAGTTTGAATTCAAACCAAGGTAATGACCTCAATCATTTTTTGAGGACCCCTCTAGTATAGACTGAGATATGAACCTATTATTTCAGTATATCTGGTAAATTTTACACCCTCATTGGTAAAAATTACAAACGTTGTGTACATTTTAAATATCCCAAGTAAAGTTTATAAACCACTGTCTCTAGTCACTCTATGTTGACGGTGTCCACAATGATTGATGATCTGCAGGTTTCCAGACAATTGCAGCATGCAACGTTACTGAAACGTGCACCAAACGTCAACCGACCATGCGCTTAAATGTTGGATTCTAAAATGTTAAGACTTGCCACGTCCGGCAGTATTATTTGGCGTTTCTACCATTGAATGAATGAACTCGTAAAGAATGACTGGACATATTAAGCCTCGCGCCTTGGCGTTTACAATCATGCAATAGTAACGTAGCCCCCCCCCCCCCCCCCCCCCCCCCGCCCACACACACACACACACTCACTTTCATTCATGAAATGCGGATGAAGCATGCAAGATGGCCTGGCCAGTTCGTGTGCTGTGTAGTTTCACTCCTGGAAAACAATATTGACTTTGACTTTGTTTCTAAAAAAAAAAAAAAAAAATCAGATTATTGCAGTACCGAAGTTCTTGAAAAGTTTCTGCGAAGAGATTTGATAGATTCGGTTCTTGCAAGTTGATTCCTGATCCTCGTTGTCCTGAAAACTCATTAAACAAGTGATCAGAACAGCACTCTAGAGTACCGCGTGGCCATTCCGTAGTGTCGAAATTTTTGTCAGCGCAAGTGTCAGAATGATTGAGAACGGTGTTTCCTCGACAGTGAACTGGTGGTGGTGCCATCAAGGCAGGACCTCGGGCAGGACTCAAGTAATTAATTAGCTGCAGCTCGGCGGCGGCATCTTTTATCTCACGAAGGGATTCCATCAATAAGAAGAAGCGCTGCACTAATCAACAAAGCGCTGGTCCATTGTTTTAGAGACGAATTAATCCGTCTTGCCCGAAGAACCTGCCTTTTTTTCGGTGAGCGGTCGAACAACTTTGACCTACGACCTGTTTTTGGATTGCAGATCTGTCTTAGCTCGACTGCCAATTATTATCCTGTAATTAAGATGGAATTGGTTTTGAGATTTTGCAGAATTCATCCTTTTAATTGATCCGTTTAAACGTTCACTTTGGCGCACTGGAAGACGCTCTACAAAACGTGCACGCCGATTGTTACAAGTTCAACGATCCTCTCAAGAAAAAGTGGGCAAATGCAGACATGGCTAGTTGTTCGAAATCACTTAAACTCTATTTAACGTTTTCACGTCCAATTGATCTTTATTCACAATGGTGTCACGAGACTAGTGAGCGCCGGTTCGGACACGCACCCAATCTTTGATAGTCTGCGGCACGAGACGCCGCGCGGTTGACACACACGTACTGTCGTCGGCGTCGGCGTCGCCTGGGCTGTCAATGCACATGATAACGCGATTGATAATGCCGCGTGCCGACGTTCTAGACTGCCCTCACTTGCCGGATATAAATGAGGCTTCACGCTAAATTGAATTGAAGTCGACTGGTCAGCACGAACAAATGAATTATAAATAAGCAACGGCAGAGAATTATTGTGCATTCTGAAATTTTATCGATTTTTGGTCTTGGTGAAAGGAGTCAGCCTTTGGATGATGAGCGCTGTTGATTGCTGAGGTAATTTTTGCAGAGTTTTTGGTGTGGTTACTGGTTGGCTAATTCAGTTTGCTCTTTACTTTCAGTTTAAAACCTCCGCCAAAGGATGGGGTGACTAAAAGCAACCCCAGCAAGCGGCATCGGGAGCGACTCAACTCTGAGCTAGACATGCTTGCTAGCTTGTTGCCATACGAACAGAACATCCTTTCCAAGCTGGATCGACTATCGATCCTGAGGCTCTCCGTCAGCTATCTCAGGACCAAGAGCTACTTCCAAGGTAAGCCCCGCGCCGATCAACGGCCTCCAAATCTTCCTAGAGTTTTGCTGGTAATTGTTGATCAGACAGTAGTTGATTTGTGTTTTAATTCATTTCAAGTTTTCTAATGAATGTCTACCGATATTCTCAATGAATATTAATTCTTGACGTGCTCAAATTAGCAAAGTCTGGTGAAGACGAGTGCAACGGCTGATCGACGGAGCGGTTTATGATGCAACTGGCGTCAGCAGCAAACATCCACCTTGCTTCTAACAAGCCACTGAACACATCATTAATGTCTCAAATATTTTTTTCCCCTGAAATAATATTCCGGCAGCGTGGTTAGCATTCTTGACCACTTGTTTGGCTGTCGGCCATGCCAATCTCGTCGATGCACTTCCACTGCATTACCTTCTCGACGTGCATTGTTCCGTGTTCGTGAAATATCATCCCAAATTACCGAGCTACTTGTCTTTACTCCGCAGCGCAGACCGGTTGCAACCTCGCAGCCGCCGAAAAGTAAAACCACAATTACATCTCGCCGCGAATAAATTAAATTAGTCTTTTATTATATTTATTGATCTCGTGTCGATTATCGAAGTAGTTATTAAGGCGTTTTGAATTTTATATGCACACATAAAATCTGCATGCATCAATAAACAGTACACCGATAGTAATGCGTGCCAGTGTGAAACTCGACCGACTCGGCTGCAATGTATAATATTTGTTATTAATTCACGTAAAACTCGAGTGTGTAATTTTCATGATTAGCAATTCAAGGATCTAAATGATAATGCATTTTCATGAAGTCTCGCTTTTTGCTCGTCTGCAATTTGTTATAGTTCCGAATATTTAGCCCGAGGCTGTAGCTTTGTAAAATGTTCTGTGATACGCTGCAGCCGTGCGTTGGCCGGGAGAGATGAACGCGCGAGCCTCGCGAACCCCAGCTCCGTAGCAGCGCTTTGATCTACCACGAGACGCAATAAAACAAACAATAAAGGAATAAAACTCTCGTTACACCCGATTTTTATGGATATACAGGTAGCTAATCATGGCGATCGCATCACTGAGTCCACTGGTTTACATACACACTGTTAATTGCGTCTGACCCGTAGACACTTTTAAAATCTTCTCCCAACCAATTAGACAATCAACCATCGTCGGTTAATGAGAATTCGCGACCTTGCTTCTTGGCTAATCATCAAGAGATATAAATTAGGGCTTCTGCACTTAACGGTCACCTATAATATTATATTGCACCTTTAGTTAAAAGTTGAAAACAAATCTAACTACCCATCATTTGCTTTATTCGCAACTCCAAAGTGCACATTTATTTTTCGCGATATCCCCTGCTTTCTCGCCGTGCACAAATCTTTTGTGTTCTTTAGATGCACGAATGAAACCAAGGTTTGCACTAGCTCGAGAGACATAAAACGAGTCGTCCACTTAACTAGGGGCCTATCTCATATAAGTTACCCGCGTGGACAGCCTGGGACTGTAAGGTGTGTCTTATCGCGCCCAACGCGTGCTTGCTTGGCGAAGACCACTAGAGCTGCAGCCCGAAGGTACAATTGCAGTTCTCTGTATAGCAAATCGGGTCGCACTGGGTGCGCTGGTTCGGTACCAGGGAGCTGCTACTGCTGCATTCCGTGTCTGCCGTGGATTTAGAGGTGTAATCCGATCCCCAGTTTGGCTTCGCGGGTCGAAGTGGTCGCTCGTTTCCTTCGGCATGGCGAGTCTTCGGCGAGATGCACCTAGCGAGATAAGCGGCGTACGGCCTGAGACATGTGTCGTACTCGTTCGTCCAACAAGTCTTCAAGCGAACCCACCCGAACCATGTCTCAAAGTATACAATTAAACTATAGTTAGTGACCAGAGAAAAATAATACATATACGAACGAAAAAGAAACACGTTTGCACATAATTAGGGGCGTTCTCTTTCTATAACTATATATAACGAAAGGCAAATAAAAGCAAACGGATATTGCTTGGAAAAGAATAATTAAAGAAAAGTTTATAGTCTTCTTCTTCGATGATAAGAATCAGTGCGACGGTGACGCGTTTCAATGGTGTGGAAGTGTCGATCGAACCGTGCGTTCGCTTGCATTCGGTGATGGCTGTCGTTGCTAGCCGAGGGATGCGACGCCTAGGGCAGGGGCGCCGCGACGCCGACCAATCAAAACGACGCTCCGTTCGACGCCCACGCCCGACTAGCGATCGCGCGGCGAGCGGGAAATCAGCGTAGTTACTTGGACCGGGATTCGACGATTTGACCAACGAGGTTCAATTGGCCTCCGTGCATTTCGCCGCAATTATAACACATCTTGCCGGGTTTAATAATCTCTTAGGTGAAGACACGATATGGGCCATGACCTTTTGTTACAAGTATCAAAGTTTCCGAAAATGCCGACAATTATGAAATCCTGCGGCTATGCTACCCTTGTTTACAGTTTTTTTTTCACGATTATAATAATTTTAATGGAAGTAAAAACAGAAGAGCCGTCTGTTTCACTGTCAACTCCTCCCCTTTTAATGAACTTAGAGCTAGCTTTATGCATAACTCATATAAACAGAACTAGTCATATCAATTTAATACGCGACATTAATATTTCTGACGTCCTTAATTACCCAAATAAAAAGCTGTTAGAAAAATTACTAAATACGAATACGAAACTGGTTTATTTTAATAATCCAGGTGTAGAATACAAAATAAAGTCAAGATAAGAGCTTATGAAAATTCCTCTTTTTTAATAAGTTAACGGAAGTGTGTCGGTTGTGAACTGACCGCTGTTCGGCGGTCGCTGCGCAAGCCCGGGGAGGGTGCTCCTGTTGTCTGCCGGGCTTGCAGTCTGCCGCTGGCAAAAGTATGCAGGGACATTGTGCCAATAGCTGGCAATAATTGGGCATTCGGTGTCCGACTAGGTATAGGACATAAAATAAAAATTAATTGGCCTCATTATTGCGATGCAATCTAGTGATACCACTTAATTGTAGCGCGCCACGCCATTGATGTTTGTCGAGATCGCGTTGGCCGCGCGGATAATTGTCAGCACTACAACTTTTATGTCGCGTGTCCACCATATCACCGCACGATAAACAATCTTGGATCAATATAAATTGAATCCCAGTACAAATATGAAATCTGTTATCTATAAATCACATGGCATGGCCTGAAAAATGCATACCTCATGGGAACAAACATTTAAAAGTGTACTTAGGCTTAATTTAAAAAATCTCAGTTCAAGAAGCTCGTATCTATAACTTGGTAAAGGTAATTATTGACTGCTCCCGTAGTAGCGAACATTCTGAGGGTTGTATGCGTTCAAGCACAAGTCTTGCGTGACGCCTACATAGAAGCATCGCCGCTGGCTGCTGGCACCTACGGCACTTTGAGTCGACAATATTTTTGATAAATAATGATGTTGTTTCCCGATCCACGTGACTTCGCCGCATGGCGTCGCATCAGCTGTCAAGCACCTCCTGCCTGGGCGTCGAGGCCCCTTCCTCTCAGTGATCCCCCTACTTCTAGCGGACCCCGTTGGAGCGCATCCCCTGACGAATGGGCAATCGGTAACAACCGACCACGCGGGGTAGATGATGATGGATCATAACCTAGCGAATTAAAACAACGGAATGAACAGGATGGTTCAACTTTGTGCTGCGATGTAGAATGAAAAGTAGTTCATGTCAAGAGTTATTATGTTGATTATGAATTATGACTCGAAGTATCACCTAGAGTTCAGCCTCAGAGAGATATCGAACATAAAAATTCCAGGAGAAGTAGGTATAGGGTTTGGAAGAAAGCTATACTTTGAGGAAATCTTTATTAAACTGTATGTCGATGTGTATAATTTCACAATTACTATGCAAGTAATATTCGGCGACAAAAAGTAATAATCAGCTTGCTGGTGCTCGCTCGCTCGGGTCGCTGTGTGCATGGGGACCCCGACAAGCTAACCCCTTTCTCCCATTAAGGTTCACGGAAGTCGGTAGACCTAGCGCGCCATAAATTCTACCCCTTGCCCCTTGCCGAGAGAAAGGTGCAGGAACACTGTATCTGTTTAGAATTAATAGCAGTCCAGAGCTAAGGTGACGTCATGCCAGGTGATATATGCCACGAGCAATCAGAGCGCTGATCTATTGATCCACTTTTTATTGTCTCATTCGAAAACAGAATGAAAATGTCGTAATTATTCATATCGTGGACAGTGAGGTATATTCATCCACCATTGTTTAAAGGTATTGTACTTTTCATACATGAACACTGACACTGACAATGTGCTCTTGATACTTTCCAATACGTTCATTATCTGTTTCTTCACGTGTAGTACATGTAGTTGCCACAGTACCGAAAGACGATAAGCTAAAAATAGATTTTATTTCGCTGTGTTTAGAGCAAAGAATCACTTTATCAATTCCGTTATAAAGTAAAAACATCAAATCAAACCCACATCTAAAAATAATGTGAAACATCAAATATGTCGGGCTATAGTCGGTGGCTATTTTCAAACCTGCTTCCGAACACACACACAGGCAAAGCGGCGGAGAGAGTACTTTCCTCTATTCGCGCCAAGCGACATGCGTGATGCAAGTTCTCAGCACGCAGCCTTGCAATACCATTACGGTCCACCACTTGTCTACCATCACGACACGACCGACGACGATAATTGTCTGCCAAAAGTCCATTGACACATCCAATGAGACAGTTGCATGTCCGATATCCGTGCAGTGACATGCCTCTGGTGGCTCTGCCCCCGTCGGCTCGTCGACAACATGCACATGGCAAGTCAAGGGCAATGTCACGCCAAAGATGCCGTGTGCCGGCGTGCGTTGCCCGGCACGCAAGTTGCTACCTTTAGCTGGTGTGTGTGTGTGTGTACGATTTGCTGCATCACGCGGATGGATGTAGGTCTTTGGGTCTCTCAAGTGCGTGATAAGTTTGTACGTACCACCTACATGTTTGCCCGGGTGCCTGACTTGCTGAATCTAGCGGAGCGGCGCGTTGGTTAACAGTTTCGTTTTTCGAAACACGCCAACATGCGAGTAGCCATCTTGTCTTGAACGCGACCTGCCTGCTTTTTCGAGTGGTTCAGATGCATTCTGCACGTTGACTAGGGAACACTGGTTGCTACTGGATGTTAGTGTGGAGGTTATGAAAGAAGCGAAATGAGCTGCAGTATTGAAGCTGTTTTTTAATAGCAAGTCGTCTAGAGAGTGTGGTGTGGCATATTGTTTGTTGCAAAGCCGGTATTTCTTTTTAAAGACTGATTGGTATTGGAGATGGTGACATCCACGATTGTTTTCCATTTAACGATGTTGATGACAATTAATGGTTTGATATATTACTTCCGCGTCAGCTGTACTATTATGGGTAACAGATGGCATCAGAGTATTATTCCACAAAATTATTTTTTTGTATTTTATGTAAGGTTCGGTAATAGTGAAAAAAAATAAGTGTCATATGTTCCACATATTTTTGCTCGTAATTTTTCTTGTTTCTTTTCAGTGCAGTTTGGAAATGTGCAGAAAAACGTTTAGACATTTGCATGCAAAGAAGTCGAATATAATGTGTGGCAAAACTTGGCGTAGAGCAGTGAAAAACTTAAATCCCGCGTGAAAATTTGTACCGAAAGTATAATCTACAGCAACTGTGGAAGGTGTGTTTTTTTTTTAATTATTAAAAATTGATGATATAACGGCACAGACGAACTATACGAGGGTGCTGCATGGCTATCGAAACAAACGCCTATAAAACTGAGCGAATTCAGTTGTGAAACGGCGGTGTACCTACGCAGCTAATATGCTTGCCGCACCGCTAGGTCCAGGTGGTAATTTTACCAAATGTTCTAGGAATGAATAATGCATGGATGTCAGAGAGTCGCGGTAATAGCAGGGTTAAGATGATCAATCCCTCCCTGAAACGGCTAATCAAACAGTTGGACTTTCAATCAATTAATCAATAAGCAGTCGTTGGCTGGCAGAAATAAAACGAGAGTACCTTGGTACACCTATGCGAAAACGATAGATCTTTTTTGTAGATATACGAATGTTTTACTTGATTTTTTTACGACACTATACCCGTTCTTTCTGAGTGAAATGATCTACAGTTCAAACATCGTATACTGCTGTTGTGCCAACATTTGATCACCCCTGCCACTAATTGCAGTCTTTGTTGACACAGACGTATTACCCTAAGCATAATTGCAAAAAAAACCCTAATTTCTTTGCTCGTGGCCCATAATCAGTGGTTGTTACTCTACCTTTTTAACCCTTAACACAACACACCGATGTTTGTTGTTGGCATCATGAGGGAAAATAGAAAGAGATTCACTCTTTTCGGGACCATGGTGTAAGTGCCCATCGCATTTGTGGTAGGGTGGGTGGCGCAGGGCACGCGCCTTGATGACAAATGGTGATTCGTTGGGCTGTTTGCTTGAAAAAAATCATAAGCACACGCTATTTCGTGTGTTAGTTCCTATTGTTTGCGTATAGAGGATATGTGCGTAACGGATGTTAATTTGCTATTTATTGACCGAAATAATTAAAACTAATTGTACCGAGAATGAGATAAAGTGTCTCGAATTATTTTCAAAGTTAATTTTGTTTACTTAGAACCACTTTCAATGAAAAAATCAATACTGGAAACAGCAACCTAATATTGGCTTTAGTCATTGGCGGCCCAATACCAATTCTAAAATATCACCACCAAACGAGTTGAATAACATTTGGGGCGCAAACTGGGTGTGTACCAGGCACATATGCAAGTAACGGATATTAATAGGTGCATTTCGCACAAAATCGCGTGTTATCTGACTAGCACAAATGTGCATACAGAAGATGGTATCTGCTGTGGGAACGAAATCTCACGCATCGGGGATAGCACATGTACATAAATGCTGATTAATCTGATGTATGCTCTCGTGCATGTAGATATCGAGCATATGTTGATATGGAAAACCATCCCCATGTGAAGCCACAACCAATGACGTGGGTTATCTGAGGATGCAATCCATGTTGTTATTTTGCTGTAATGTTGAACGACGAATCGAAATACGCCAGTGATTAATCTATTTCGCTTTTGCTCGATAGGATATCATTAAAAAAAAGTAGGAGAACATGTACAAAACAAAAATATAGTGTGAGATTTAGTCTCTAGATATCTACACTGATCTATATAATTATTTTACTTGAAATAACAAAGAACCTCGGTAATGTGGTTTTAAGTAGTTATAAGTATGTTGTCCAGGCGTCTGGAGTACTGCAATCATGAAATTAGATACCCACAAAGCAAGCTTGACGCGCCGGGAAAATTGTGGGTGTTCGTATAATCTGATGTAAATCTTGCTCGGTCGCAACCACCTCCTTGCATTAGGAGAGATGTAATGCTATCAGGTTTCATATTTTTACACTTGTCTGACTGAAGCTACCATTATTCACCTAGAGGAAAAATGTCATTATTGGAAATAATTCTCTTCATAACAGAGCAGTACTTTTTAAAAATAACTGACAGCTCAGCTTTTAATTTTATATGTAAATTATTCAAGTTTACTACCCCCAATGCAGTTGTATTATTTTCTTGTTAAGAACGAACTTATAAAAGTGGATTTAGATTCACGTATATATCTCCATCCTTTGCAGCTCCCTAAATTTGAATTACCAAAGAAACATTTTCACATGGCAAGAAGAGCCAGATTGACTGACAGATTCAGCGCATGTAATGTCTAATCAGACAGGAATTTAATTATAATTACCAGCTTTCAAACCTGCAATGCTTATTATTTATATTTATACGTGAAAATAATCAGTGTCAACTGTCAAAACCAGAATGATAATGAACGTAGGGAACCATCGAGAAGAGAAGGAAATTCTGGTAAACCTTTCAATTGCAGCGCTTGAGTCAAAAGGTTAAACATTTTGTACATTTAATACACTTTTGTAAACTATTGTGTAATCAACTCCAATTCGCCAGCTGGCTCGTCTCATTAATTGAAACATATAGTAGACGGGTTGTTTGTGTGCTTGCAACGGATTTGAATAGACCATAAATCTTTGGGCACGATCGCAGGGAGTAGAAAGACAGTAAAAATCGGGCGGCAGTCAGTCTGTCCTCCAGGGTGCCACCCCGTTGACTCATCAGTCAGTCAGTCTAATGAATCGCCATCCTCCGCGGCTCGCCGATCACACACTCAAAGGCGTGCGATATTTTTCACCTGGGACTCGGCCAGCTGTTGGATGAGCTACGAGCCATATCCATCGACGGCGGCGACTGACAGACGGTTACTTACCATTTTCACATTGCCAGACGCACGTTCGTTAGTGGTAAAACAGGGAGGAAATCCACCGAGTTGAAATTAGACAGTAAAACGTATAGTTCATTATGATTGTGTTTGATCATGGCCATGGCTGGAAGATAGCGTTAGCGATTGTCATTGACAATATCACTTTCGGTCCCTCATTGAAATATTCGGTCTCAAACACGAGCGCCGAGGGAGAATTATTTCATTCCGAGGAGCCATTTTGTTGTGGTTCGTTCTATCTTATTTCACGTCATACATTTCAAGAGGGGAGGTTTTCCGCCATGCATCATTGCCTCGGCTCCCATAAATGTGATATCTATTTCCACTATCATAACTCTCTGCACTTCCTTTACGCGAACTCATTTTCCCTTTGTCGATTTGTTATCCTGTTGGCATTTTCTCGGCAGCCCCGGGAAGGACAGAAAACGGTTTTTTTCCTTCTTTTGAATGTTTTCCTGTGTTTCCGAGCGTTTCTATTTATTGCTTCAAAAGAGAATTGTATTGTGTGCCCAATCGATTCTTGGTAGAGGAAAATTAATTTGAAAGTATACAATTTGCTTTTATGAACTGATTTAACAGAAACGTTTCCAATAAATGGACAGAGGCGTTCAAAGAGTTGCAATAGGATAAAAGTAAATTTTTAACGAGAGCACATGTACTTAACTTGTGAAATAGATACATATATCTTAAACACATATTAAATGTTCATGGTGAAATTGTGTTAGTGGTTATAGAACAAAATAATCGCAAGATTGATAAATCACAACTGAAAATACTGATATCTCTAAGAGTATGAAGTATGCATCGGAATCGTGGAGTGGCCATGCTGCTTGTAGCGCGGATGCTGGAAACGTCGAGTGGACGAGCGACGCCGACGCCGGCGCTCCCTGTTAGCGCGTGCGCGCTCGAGGCGGAGTCGAGCAGTGGCGTCGCCCAGTGCAAGACGCTGCAAATCAGTGGACAGGCTCGACGCCGTACCTTTTACCTTCTCAGCGCCGCGACCAACATGACCCTGTTTCCAGCTATCGATCCTTCGGCACTTTGGGAGACCTGAGGAATAAGGAAAACGGGAGGGGGGGGGGGGGGGGGGGGGCAGGCGGGGAGAGACGCTGGTTCAGGGAACACAATTGCTGAGAATGTCGATTTCGTAAGAAAATTCAGTGACAGGAATGAAGGGATATAGAAAATCTTCAAACCAACTGACGACTTCTACAAACACATGGAAACAACAAACTCGTAATGAGTTATGGTACTGGATTCGATTTGTTTCTGATGGACGTAGCTACGAGGAAAATAATAGGGATTGTGGAAATGGGGGAAAACTCCGGAGTCAGAGAAGCTTGCTTTGGATAATTATCTCCTTGTGATGCATGGACTTCCGGTTCTGACCCTCGCCGGCGATGATCCATCATCGAGAGCTTCCGCTACCTGTGATTTGCCCCTCGCCTCCACCTGGACTCTCCTGGTCGGCAGCTTGAATTTTTTTATCTTATCCTGGAAATATACCAGCACTTTATATTATAATCCAGAAAGTAAATGCATAGCGGAATGCAGTTGAAAAGCAATTCCATGCTGCTTCAATGTCACCTCGCGTGACGGTTCGGAAAGTCGTGACTCTTGACAATCCAATTTTCTTTCCACATTTAAGCAAACAAATGTATGCGATATTATTGGAGAACTACAAGGACTTAACAACAATCTGATACACAATATATCAACATAGCACAAAACATGGGTCATATTCTGCTTTTCTTTACTAGACAAAAAGTGGCGATCTAAGAGGTCCACTTCTTTCCTGTTTGTTTCTGAAATGCTGGAAAACCGATTCATTTACATCTGTTTCAGTCGCTCATTGAAATTGAAGGGTGCATCAAGGGGAAGAATCATTAACCGAAATGGAAGTTACAGCTTTGTGATTCAAAAAATTAATTAAATTAACCCCATTTAATATGCTTGTGCTAATCGGATTCGAAGGCGCGAGGTAGATTCAGCTCCTTCTCACCCCTTCCGTCCGAACACGAGATCTCATGCTCGTACGGGTGCGACGCCGTAATATCGTGTGGGACGCATATTAGGTTTAGCATATTGTTGTACAGTGTCCATCACTTAAGTCTAGGAGAGATTGGACGAGCGTTGGCGAGGGGTTTGTACCCTGGTATTGATAATTAATGGGCCAGAGCGAGTCTTCTGGTCGAGGTGCAGGACTCATCCACTCCCACTGGCCCCTGTGCTATTGTTACTTCGGCATGGGGCATTAACACGCACGACCTGTGATGTCATATACTTACCAGGATACGAGACAGAGGAAACTATTGCTGGACATTTGGAAAGCAATGAGTATCCGTAGTGGAGTAGTCACCCTTTTCACTTTTATGCACCGCGCGCTGTCGTTTCGCCACAGGATGGTCACGAAGAACCTCTCTGGGAGAATTAAACTTTGATGCTGATCGAGTTTCACACTTTCCGAAAGTGAAAATCGATGTTTTTATTTTCAATCGTTTTGTTTATAACTGATATTGCTCTCTGTTATTTTACGGCTCTTCAGTACCACCTCCTTGCTTTTGAAAACTAAGAGTCTTCAACCAATAATTTGCCATAGCCTCATCTTAAATTTTCCATTTTCATCCTTCTGTTTGGCTCATTTTATTTTTCCGACGTAATCATCGCTGGTGTCACAAAGCATCAGCTTGAGAAAACAGATCTTATAATTTGTGGACAATCTTTGCAATGTCGGCTTTCCCAAACATAATTTCTCTCAGATTTCTACAAATTTTTTCTTTTTACATTTCTTTTTTTCTATTTCTCCTTTTTTCTACTTGCTACGACTTCGGGCACAAACCGTGGTGGTGCAACGCTCCTTGTAAGCTCACACCGTCGCGGCTGTCGTAGTGCGTTTTCTTGCACCCTGTAGGGTCCGGACGAAATCACCCCGTGCACAGCGCGCCGGCCAGTGGTCAGCCACCCTAGTGCACCCTCCCCTGCACCCACCCCTGCGCGAGGCAATCGGATATCCTCTCCGCCGTACGACGCTCAATCACGTGGTCAATTATGCTTGCGTCACGCGACCGAGCTCGAACGTAAATCGGACTCGAGTCGCTTGATTTTCCTTTACCTCTGACCAATCATTTGTCTGGATTAAAGTCATAAAATTCGTCATCATCAATATTGTATATTCATGCTCGCTGAGAGAGCTAAGAGCTTTTGTATAACATAAGCGAAGCTTCGAGACGGGAGAAATATTTATAGCTATACATGTTTTGACACACGATTTTCTTCTGAAGACAGATTTTCCAATTGGACGGAGAGGTACCGACGCGAAGGGTACGGTCGATGGCGTGAAACTCGATAGCGTTGTTCTATCGGACTCGCGGCAGCGATGCGTTCTGATGGACTTGTCCCTAGTGGAGTCATAGGTGCCAGCGCCCGGGACAGGGACAGGTGCCGATGCCGAAATGTGCCCGGTCGGCCGAAGACCACTCGTCCGCCCCGCGGGTCAATGTTTGCCTTGCTCATCATACCCGGGCATCGCATGTTATTAACGTCTCATAACAATCGATCTATCGCTACTATAAACCCGATGGCCAGAGGGGATCGCGGCTTCTAATGCACACAGACTCTCTCCCTCTCTCTCTTGTGAATAAATTATAACGGTGCATATAGTGCCAGCTTCCGAAATATGGGCAATTTTTTATCTGGGAGTCTGCATCGCATGGTAGCCGTGCAATTCGGAATGCTTTTACGATTCAGATCTATAAAAACATGGCTCGTAGTGCGCGCTCGACGTTTGTAGTCCAGAAAGATAATAAAAAGTAACGGGCCGAGGTAAAATATTTTTCTTCGTTTCCAGCGATTTCATATTTTTTTATTATTTCTAGTTTTTTTTTTTATTATTAAGGGTAGCGAGTTTTGTCACGCAATTGCGCTCATTGCTACTGCCGTGGAGAAACGCCCATGTGGGGGGCGGCGTGGGGGCGGCTGACGGGGGCGGGAGTTTCTATGGGAACATGGTTGCATAGAATAAGCTTTAGAAATTCCTCTGCCGAGCCGAGGGTTGGAAAAGCTCGGCGTCGGAGCGGGAGACTTTCCGCCGAGAGGGGGGAAATATAAAAGTGATTTATATAAGAGCAAGGAAAGGCAAATGAGATGGGATTATATCAGAAAATGGAGAAAGAGAAATATGGAAATTACTACGGTGGCCTGGAATGGGAAAACCCAAAGTTGCAAGAAGACCGCGACTACACAGTGTTTATAAAGTTCATGGGCAAAATTTTCACTTGTGTTCAACCGCTCCAAGTATATACTTTATCAACGTAGAAAATGAAACAATTAGCTCTGCTGTACGGGCGTTTTCTCAACTATACGCCGCTCTAACACGTTATAATTAAACGGATAAGAGATTCGAACGCTCACCTCCCCTTTTGTCCATGCTTTTAACATTGCTTTTTCCCCAGTAATATACGACTTTTCCAGATTTACAACGTTAATTTAAATAAAATTACACTACATTTAATTAGATTATTGCAATGATAGTAATGAAATGGGTGCACTGCGACGTCGGAGTCATGTTTTCGGGCAGATGAGTTGTAGTCGGCGAGCACCGTGGCACAGCGCTATCTCATTAACGGAGAGAACGCTCATGTCCGACCCGCTATTATTTATTGCCCCCGCCGCTCAGATTGTTCCATAGAGCAGGCCACAATCTTGGTAATTATTTTCTACCATTCTCATAGCAACTCGCAGCGGGGCTCTATGTTTATTTATAAAATACAAAATATGATTTATTCGACGCTTGAAAATATATCATTTGTATATCTTACCTATATAGGTGTTGGTCCCGCGGGCATAGTACGATCATTTCAATTGAATAAGATGTTCAACGAATGTATAAATCAGGTACGTCGATGGGTTGCGTCTTACTTGCCGGAGATGTGTGTGGGTTTGGGCACTTTTGGTCACGTCGTAACTCCCCTGATTGGCTAACATGGCGGACACTGGCGAACGCGACACCAGGCAAAACTTACCATATGCCCAAAGGTTTCTGCAGCGATGAGATGTTGTCCCTGTTTTGCTCATATCTTTTCCTAGCTATCAACTATGTATTGAATTTTCTAGCGTAGGAAACAAGCAGTAAATACCAAATACCAGCAGTATAATATTGGTAGTAATAACAATCGCTCGATGTGTAAATGCTCTAAATACCAATCGTTCGTCGGCCACTGATCTTATCTGAGCGACTTACACCATAAAGGCGGGATATCCATTCATTGTGCAAGCATTCCTTTAAAAGCGTCAATTGTGCGTCCGATAATTGCGATAATTGTGATCGGTACCCAAATACACCATAGCTATATTTATAATTAGTAGTGTGTATATAAAATAATATTTCTATTCTTGTTGAATACCCACCCGGATATTCCAGTGCGTGGTACCTACCGGCGAAATGTGATCCGAATCAAGTTGGAAAAACTCTATTGTGGCACAGTGAAACCAGTTAGCGTTCACACCTATAGTCTAATTAAAAGCATGGCCCAACACGTGCCAACCACTTAATTATATTTGTGAATTCATTAGAAATATTCTTAATGCCCGCTGAAGATTGATAATCTCTTCAAGAGTTTTGAAAAATGAAATGCCCCACTTTAGCGTGAGGTAGCACAAGTTTAGCAAAGCACAAATTCTATTTGTCGATTCTTATGACGATCGCCTCACCTTATGCGTACAAAATGTTGAAGTGATTGCGTTTAAAACATAATTGACCGAATGCACTTAAATACTTTTAAAAAATGTGATGAATTGTAATTGATCATCATTAACATACGTATCACCTAATTTAAATATAATACTCTCTTTAAAATCTTGATACGATCGAAACTAGCATGGTTTAAATTTGCAATCGTCAGTGTTTATGGCGTCTACAATTACAAAATATAAAAAATTACAAAGAAAACCAAAATCTTGATTGCGATTGCGATTGCGGCATTTTGATAATAATAATAATAATAACAACAGGAGCACAAGTCATCTATGTGCAGTGAACAATTACTTTAATTAGATGGTGTTTATGTAGGCTTACCCTGCTTTGCACACGGGCTCAGTCCTGCACTTTAACTGCACTCATGGCAGCGCAGCAGTCCGTCAATAACAATTATCGTGCCGGCAGCACTGAATTAGCATTGTTTAAAAGCACGCGCTTGCCTTGCATCTGTCTGCCCAATCTATGCTAGGCTCAATAATGTCGATATAATCAAATTGTGGAGACAACGTATCGCTTTTTGCCTACCTTTCGAGCTCGGAACCGGTGTTACGCAGCTACGTCATAGAAGGCAAACTATAATAGTGTATTTTCCATACCAGCTTCACACTCTGCAATTACGCTCATGGGCTCAGCAAAAGGCTTTTATAGAAAAATTAATATGAATGAAGTTAACAATTAAAATATGTTTTGCAGGAAATATTTGCTGAAAAGTGCATTTCCGTTATGCTCCGATCGCTTACGCCGATAAAATTTAATATGAAACATAAAAAATAAGTAGTATTCCTAATGTTCTATCGGCAGTGCAGCAATATTCCACATAAACAAGTCTAGCGCTAGGCTCGTATCACTCGGATCGGTGTGTATATTTCCTACCCTAATCTGTCTCCCAAACCACCCTCCTGACAATCACCAGCTCTGTGAACATTAAAAGGGTGGAGAAGATGGAAGATTGCTCCCATAGATTTGCCAATATGGTATTTTAATGCGTATAGTTACAAAGGTAATTTCCACATTAATTCCTCCCCCGTTACGGGCAACGGCGAACAGCATGCCCCCCCCCCCCCCCCCCTCCCCCCCTTCCACAACCGCCAGTTATTTTTCCCCGCTGCTACCCCTCGCCAACCGTCGACATCCCCTTGGTATCACAGGTAGCTTGGGAGTGACGTCACGCTTATAATTATACCCTTTTCTAATCATCCCTTAGACTTGAACGTGGTCTTTGACATAGTTTCATTTTAATTACACCTGAACACGTGCATTGAAAAAAGCTAAAATTTTTTCGGTAAATTCTGTCGTCTTTAGTCAAAAGAAGCATTAAACAGCAAATATTGCTTGGATAATTTTACATGTAACATTCCTTTGCTGCTAGATCTGTAAATATACCTACTCCTCGCCTATTTTGAATATTTATTCCAGTTTCGTTCGTTATTTACTCAGATCCTTATTATTATTCAATGCAGATATCCATTTCAATACTAAATCGCGGCGAGCTCTATGATTTATGAAGTCTACTTTCCTATGGGTATAACCGTATAAGCCACATCGACATAGAACAACCCTGAATCGCTAGCGAATGCTTTGGCTAGCATCCACATGAATTTCATTGAATTTTCATGTTGTAGCAAATTAATTGTTTTACATTATGCAATCGATTCGTATTTAATATGATGGTTACTTGATATGCAAGGTACGCGAGGCATGATTTAGAAACTAAGTTTGCACGAAGCGTCGAGCTTGAGATTGCTCAGATCAAAATTTGGTCCACCTTTTGATTGGCCCAGATTGTGCACGGCTTGACATTGCGATTCGTGATTGCGAGCTTGTGATTATGATGCCCGGTCGGCTCGTTCCGCCGCATTAGCGGAAGTACCCCGTCGAGGCGATCAATTACAACCAGACCGTAATAATTATAACTGGTAAATAATGATCACTGACTTTATGGACCCCCGTACTACCTATGTCCATTGTCAGCTGTCGCAAATAAATATTGTTACGCGGTTTTTTCATGTAGTCAGGTAACCTACGTGGACTTTGCGACAAGCATAAATAACACTCACGTATGGTTAAAGTTATAACGTGATTAATATTGTAAATTTTAATAATGTATCAGTCAATTAATATGCAATCTGATTGCATCTTTCGTATACCTACGTGCATTCTAAGCACGTATTTTATATGGATCAGTTATTATTTTATTGGCTTGCATAGAATTTTTTTGAATTAACACACCTTTCAAACCATTCTTTTTATAATATAGTGAGCATGTTGTCTGAAACATTCATGTATAAAATGCATTTAAATTTCCATAAGCCTTTAAGAACGCTTAGTATATGCATCTATGCGTTACGTTTCACCAAACATTTCACCAAAAATTACAAAGGTTATCGCATACATACCCGACACAAGCAGGGAAATGTCACAGTCGATCTTTACCTGTTGGAATAATTAAGCGTTTAGCTAGATTGTATCCAATAGTTACCCCTGATCCCCGGGGTTCACGCTAGGGTAGCGAGTCGTATTCTTTCTTGCCGACTCAGGATGACTTGCAAGACTATGGACACGCGTGTGTAGCAGTCAATTAGGACGACTATCGAATCATTTAGCCCGTATTTAATGGCGGCAGGTGTGAATAAAATGGCTGGATATTTGTTATCAATTTGTTCACGTCACTCCGTTTGATTCTCGACTGACAGCGGGCTCACTCACTGTTCATTAATATTGCTCTTAAATATCATGTCAGTCTGTTTACCAAGCTTCTTTTTTTAAACAGCGAATTTAGTACTCACTTTTGAAACTCGATAGCATGCGTACATTTTTTTGTGGACTGATCGTTCCTGCCTTCTCACTGTAGCTACTTGAGTTTTTCATGAAATTTTGGGCTATCCTTACAACAAGCTGAAAGGTACTAGCCGAACATCATCAAGGTATAACAAAGCCTAGAAAAACAATTTAAAAAATGCAGATACTCCCACATGCCGTTCTGAACTACCCACTATTGTAATGGATTTGCAGTTGTAAAGTGCAGTTAAGAAATGCATGGTTGCATAATTGACACGGGCGTTTCTTCTTGTTTTTACAGTCGTCATGCACAAAGACAAAGATGACGGACACCTGCATCACGACGCGTTGCAGTTCCGAAACAGGGAAATGTCTTCGTATGACCACTCGCTCCTGGACGGCGACATGTTTCTTCAGGTGAGAACGTCATCGAAGTACTAACGACTTGCTCTCACACCCATACCTGTACCAGAATGGGATTGCCATTTTTGCTATCAGAACAAAGGAGAAACACTGCTTTGGAATGATTTTCTTTACGACTAGTAGTACCCGCTGCCTGACGGCCGCTGTTGATGTTGAGGGAGTTTTTTCAGATGCCCTTTCCAAAGCCTCTAATGGGACCACAACCTAATGCAGGACCCTGAAAACCTCTTGTAGCTGAACTCTTTGGTAGCTCTTGCCCTAAAGTTTCAGTAATTTCATATAAACAGAGCTTACCTGAGCAAAACTTCATTTAAGCGTGTCAGGAATTTGGAAACCATATGCAAATTCCTTTAGGTCAAATACTGATAAATTAAATTACAAGTATTTCATGTAAGTCAGCGTCATCTCCCACCTGATTCATAAAGCGTCGATCATTTCGATCAAATGAGACGTACCAGAGGCGTCACTTGATTAATGATCGGCGCTCGCACCTAGCGCCAGACAAAGCCTTGGCGGCGACCGCGGTGGTCGCTGATTGATTGGACAAAATCAAGGGCTTCTCCCCGACAATGCGGCCATACTCGAAACCAAGGGGCATGGGGAAAATAGAGACAGATCGCCCCACTTTGAGCGGTAATATCGCAAGTCACAACCCAACGGTTCACTCACTTTTCGATAGGTAGATAAAGCAACACACTCAAGAGGCTACATTTTTTTATTGAAACAAATCGTTTGGAAAAAGGGAAACAATTTTTTAAATAATGCGTGCATTGGATGAGAGAGGAACCTTTTTACTCGCCGTTCATCGATCGCTTTCAGTTAAGATATAGATTTCAAATCGTTTTCGAGGACAAAATGGATTTTTTAAAATTTATCTTACAAGCTTGCGAAAGTGACGCAAGAAAGTGACGCTTGCGAATTTTTATCTTTGTTTCACATGGCGGTACCTGTAACGTGGGACATATTATTTTATAACAAATTTAATAACAGCCTAGAAACGATGTTGAAACATTTAAGATACATATAAAAATAACTCTCTTGCCTTGTTTTACACCACTCGGCTAGATTCGCTGTGTGTTTAAGCAGTTAGCTCATAACCTAACTTCATAGTCGGTTTGTTTTCTGATATTTATTAGACCAAACACACTTTATCTCTACCTACGACGATCTATCACACTGGTCTTCGGATGCTGTGCGCGATCACCGCTTGTATGCCAGTCACGTGGTCTCTACCTCATGTGGCGACGACGGCCTCAGAGTCGTTCGACGCGCCGGCTACGGCCTAATCACTAACCATTCCTTACAACGCCCAATTATGTTTTATATAGCCATCACCAACATTTCATATCGAACCAAAGACTATTAGCATTTACCTCCTTGTGTATCTAAAGCTTTAAATAATAATTAAATTGTGATGCGGTTTACATCTCAATCAAGCGTTGCGCGCGGAGTTGCATGGCGACGTCACATTACTCTTGGCCGAAACCCCGAGGAGAAAGAAAAGCGAAAGGTCCATCTATCAGCGGGCATTAATACAATGAAAAAACCTGATCTGTGGGTATACCGATACTAAAATATGTATGCGCCAAGTTTGGCATGTGCTAACGCTGGAGGTACTGCGGCGGCAGCGGGCACAGCGAGATGACGATAATGAATATTAAGAAAACTATCGCCGTGGAAATTGATGGCCGTGTTGACTGGTGTACGTTTTTCTTCACACTGAGTCTCGTCTTCCACGCAAGACATATCGAGTGGATATCGTGCTGGTCTAAAACTGCTCACGAAGAGCACGTCATTCAGCGCCGACTTTTAAACGAGTCAAAGTCTTTCACTGAAGTCGTGTTGGAAATCAGGCTGAAGAAAAGAACATCGGAGTGGAAATTTTGAAAGGACTGAAAGGAAATTTAGTGGATTTCACCTGAAATCGGTCGTCAAATCGTTTATAGAGTAGCTCTGGAGTAAGTTACTTTGCGTTGTGAAAAACAACTCGACTCTAGTAAACACTAAAAACACTGTTGTTACCAAGTCAACAAAAGGTAGGAGGCATTAATAATCAGTGAATTTCTATTCTGATTTTCTGATAACACCCAACTTAATGTGCTACGATAGTTTATAATGCAAATTAAAATGGCTTGGATAGTTTAAGCGCAAGCTTTATCGGGTTCTAGAAGTTCACCGGGGCAAGAGGTATTTGTGGTCATTATGCCCAACCAGAGATGGCATCTTTATCGTTGTAGAAGGGTTTGGTGCTCAAGACCGAACGGTTGCTTATTATAAAATCATTAAAGAATCGTTAGCAAGTAAAACTGAGAATAGAGCAAAGCCGATACGGAGTTCAAACCACTAGACGGCAAGACCATAGTTTGCGACACTGCATGGCTTTCAGAACAAACATATTAAACGGTGTTATACGTATACCCAGACAATTGCTCTACATTATTCATGGAAATTAAATAAGAAAATGTAATGTCATGTAAAAATGCAACGTAGATTACATTGCAGTAATAGTTGCATGGTCTTTTGCATCTAACGTCTTAAAAGCGGTGTTTACTACTACAACTCATGAGGCCTCGTGTGTTTGCGTTGTACCTACATTCAAATAGGTACACAACCAATTCACGGTCTCGAACCACCGACTTGCATGCGATATGATTTTAATCCGCAAGAACTTGTAATTACGTAGGTACTACTTCACCTTCTGCTAATTGATGCACAAGCAATAGAAAATTACAACATTTATTAAATGTACACTTTTTTTATTTTATAAATAAGATTGTAGTATATTTATTTTCACGCTGGTTCTCAAAATGTTATATAATTGCCAAGGTTTCGCTGTGCATTTTCATTATGTTTGAACGGATTTCCTAGATAATTCCACTTAATAATTTTCACTAGCTCGTGGCTATCAGTATCGAGCAATCTATTTCAATCGGAGCATGGTATGTTACTGTATAAACTCTATTCCCAAGGTGGTGTGTACTGTGCAGCCTATACCAGTGTGGGTGCTAGTGGTGCATGCATGCTCTGAGCGCGATTATCCCAATGGTTCTTTGACATGAAACGCGGCCGCTCGCTCGGATCAGCGTTGTTGCTGGATCCAAGCTCCCCCCCCCCCCCCCCATCCACGAAGAGAGAGAGTATCACAGAGATTGTTTAGTGAACCTTGTCCTCGGCGTATGCTTCGAAACGGGCCTGGTATAACTTGAATTGGGCAACTTCTAGACGCAGCCCGCAGAGCAAGAACTGGCACCTCCACCAAAACTGATGTTGTTTGGGGCAAAATACACCAAGTATTGTCAGTTGCGGTCTAAATAGAACTTACTACTTACGTAGGAGCACTAGTCTTGTCATGCTTTGTATTAATATACTCGAAAATAGAATTTAATTGCTCAAAAAGGTATGCTGACAATTTCAGTGCAGTTTTCATATCGATTGGAGAATATGCAATAATTAGGTAGACTGTTTTTTATTTATTTTTTTTAATTACAACGGTTCGTTTGACTATCAATCCTAGTAATTTACTCACGAGACGTAATGGCGTCCTCAATAGCAAGCTTGCTTGTTTATTCAACAAAGATCATGTTTTCCACATCTCGTGCTCCGTGTGCTAAGTTTAATGATTCACTGACTATTAAGGTAATATATTGACAGATGGATTTAGACTCTGCCCCACCGTGGTGTGCAAAGCATGCAACCTATTTGCAGGCAAACAAATAGTTAATTAATTAATTAATTGGAAGCAGAAACACTTGCAAGTCGCACGAAGAGGCAACAAGTCATATTTCCCGTACATCAAAGCTGTGCTGAGTAATTGATGGCATCACGTAATCCCCACCTTCGTATGCAATGTTTAAAAGGCAATCGGTTTCCCTATGCAAAGCAACTCATGTACTTGTCTATATTGAAGCGTCGATAGCATGCAAATGTATTCTAAACTCGGTCCAATGGTTCTACTTGAAACCATCAAAAAGTCACAGGCTTTCTTAAAAACTGTCATCAAAAATTATAATTTCCAAACTGGCTTGCAAGACAGTTATGCATCTACAGGTGTACAGCTGTATCATTCGCAGTTTCATCATAGTTTTACATATTTATTATGATTTCTGATTGATTAATGTTGGCTGGATATTCTTTGATTTTTCAGCCAGTTCTAAATCATACTGTCAAAAAGCGACACACCATCTAATATCTAGACAGAAAACAGTTAGTTTCCAGATTTGCAAGATTTGCAAGAAAAATATGACTTCCTTTTTGCATTTGAATGCATTAGATTACGAAATTGTCACCTGCCTTTCCAGTTCGCGTTTTAATCGCATATCGTGCAGCCGGGCGTATGTGTGAATCCGCCCCGAAGCTGGCAAGAAGGCACGCGTGGCTTGGCACGGCGAGTCAGTCGACTGCACTCGTCTTCGCCTCACGCTCGCGTTGAGCCCTGGACTGGACTGGACAGGGCAGGACGTAGACTCTCTACCCCTCGGCAGCGTGTCGTGAGGCGAGCCTTTGTTTCGCTGTCCCAACATGCTTTGTATTGCTAACTGGCTACTGGTTAGCAGTTCGTTGGATAGTGACACGCAATTGTAGTCGGTCTCACGCTTTCCGCACGCTTGAAAACGTGGAATACCACGAGGTCGGTGGTTATGAAGCACGTGGCCAGTGTCAACTGAGCCGGTACATGTTTGATTGAGGAAATCTTCCCGCCAGTGGTGTGCTTTATCAGTAAATTTGTGTGGTTTTTCGTTGGAACTTAAATCCTTGGATTTCGCATGAAATGACAGTTAAAAGGTCCAGATCGAAAATGTTGGAGCTTTTTTGGGTGATAGGTTTGTTTCAACAAAGCTATTACGTATGGCTAGCAGATTTAAATCACAAACACACTTTGAGTGTGTACGAAGTTATTATTTATTTAATGCCCTACCTATGCATAGGAAATTAAAATGTCTGTTCTGAACTGAACAAGGGTAACTGAAATCATTGTCTTAAATCTACCTTTTAATGTTGTTTGAATGGTAGGTACACATACATACAAACAACACACACACAAAACACACATTTACTGATATGTAAAAATGCTTCTGTGTGTGTGCATTAATTCTGGCATTTAGAAATAATATGACTTTTATAGGCTTTTATATGAGGCACTTTGATTGTATACTTGAAATATAAAACAGAAAAGTAGGCAAACGATAAGACCGTTATGATGGTATTTCGTCCCTAAACTTTTCTAACAATATTTACTACCCCGATGTGCGTGACCACCCGGCTTTACGAAGGTTAATTTTCTCAAAATGTTTGGCTTTTTGAAATGAGCCTGTGTTTATCATCCAGCTACGAAGCCTACCGAAGATGCTCGAGATAGGGATGATGATAATTTTACCACTGCTGTGAGAAATATGAATATTCAAACCAATTATTATGCATATCACGTACGGATTAGTATATTATATAATATAATATCTAATAAAATCTTGACTAGCAATGAAAATCTTAATTACTTATATTTCACTCTCGTAGAACGGCCTTCAACTGAAAATACGAGGCTAGTGAGAAAAATATGTAACACAGCGTCGTCGCTTTTTTGTTGTTGTTTATGTTGCTAGCCGTGAAAACATCCCCTGCTGTTAATTGCATAAAAGTCTTGCAATTTATTCAAGACTCTTATTTGTGTGACGTCACCGCCAGATAAATCACGTTGGTTAACAGTGATAGTTCCTCGGTGGGAGGGTGCTTCTTGGAGCGCCGAGTGCCAAGGGGTTTGTTACGACTTATAGGTGACGTTATCATTTCTTCCCGGGATTTATACCACCCCGACTTGCCCCTGGCTACACCGCAATTTGCATTGTCTAGAGGTCGAATATGCTGATAACAGCCAAGGGGTTAGCCTTTGTCGTATGCGCAGAGTAACGAACTTTGCTACCCTTTAATTGACCCTCGAAATTGGCCAAGTTTAAATGTTGAGGTCAATTAGTTTTCGATCTGCATTTGAAAATAGGAACACGTTGGCGTTGGGAAATATGCATTTCGCATATATCAAATTGACGTCTGAGTTCAATGCATGTGTTGCTTTTGGCTTGGTGCACTTTACTTGGCAAGTTTTCCGCCCAGGAAAGATATCGTTTAGCACGTTTATTCAATTTTAGCTTGAAAATGTCAACCGCGTGTTGCATTATTCATAAGAGTTTTTGTATAGAAAACGCCGAATTTAAGTCTGCTCAGCAAAGTCACATACAAATTGTAATTGAGATATGAAAATCCATTAGCTTGGTTTATATTTTGAAATTTTTTTAGTGATTTTATCATTGAACACGGTCGGTCATCCATCTTGTACTCGAGGAGCTCGAAACTATGCTAATTGCGTCTGGAAAGAGGGATGCAAATGTCAAAGGTCTGTAAGATTTACGGGATTTAGGGAAATTGCTTGCGGTCACTGTGATCCCACGCTTATCACTTTTGCCTGAACGCCGTAATGCAAGTCCCCACGCCTACATCTTCTAGCTGATAAACAAAAAATAAGGCGGCGATTTCGTTTCGCAGCTGAGAGTCACGTCTTATCGGATGGTTTCGCCTTTCGAGCTTTGAGTGAATGATCGACCACTTAATATTTTGTGAACGTCTGAGGCGCGAGCGATTTTTTTTTGTTTTGGTTTTCATTTTTTGAATATTCATCAGAGGGGGAGATGTTGAGGGTGTAAAATAAAACTTGAATTATAGGTTTCACGTTCAATATTGTAATTTTTATCCACGTGGAAGTAATTATTTTTAGGCGATTATTATCCAGTGGCACACCTTGACATTATTATGATGTAACTAAGCCGAAGTTGGGGGTATTATTTGCAGATAAGACTTTTCATTAAAAATGTATTAATAATCAAATTACAATTAGGGTGTGGTATAGTTTTTAGGCAAGAAAACCACCGCGTGGACCATGGTTTTTTAAATCCCTTCCATGTTAATGGCTTAGAGCAAACGTCAAAAAGTCCTATTTCACAAGTGATTTCTGCGTTCCGAGCATGGCAAGTCTTAATGGGGTAGGATTGGTCCCCCAGTCGTCTCATGGCCGCAGTGACCAGGTGATTACCGCCCCTGCCCCTGCTGCACTACACCAAGGTCCACACTGACTCGGGGTTGACAAATTACTGTCATAACTTGGTCGCAAGAGCTCATAAAAAGCGTTATTAGCGCTCGTATATAGATTGTAGATCGGCGTCCACCGAGCCGCAGTCTGCAGCGACCGGTAGCCCATGTAAAGCAGGGTGGGGAGGGAAAAAAATACAAAACTAAATTGCTTCCGTAAATTAGAAGCAGTTTCATTGTGGTTAATGACAGAGTTTCAAAGGTATTTGATATTATGTAAAATATCAACGTGGCATTACAGTAATGACCTCTGCTCTGGGTCGAACGGCTTGAGGTAGCGCTGGTAATTGCATGGCAGACGGGGTTGTTCGGGTGCTCGCCCCGCTAAGATCTCGCTGAGCTTGCCAGGCGCCACTAAAAATGGCAGAGGTGAGTCACAGCCAGACTCGAAATCATATGTTAGGTCCACCCGGTCATCAACGCTTGCAAAATATCGCGAGCGATTGTGCGCCGAAATCGTAGGAAGAGATGATTATCAAGGCTAGAACCAAAAAGATCTCTTCGGTGAACGCCTTTATTGTGGTTTTTTTTCTTTATCGATCTGATTGGGAAATATGAAAACTCACTACATTTTGCTGTGCCCTGTACTCTGTGGAATAGGTGAAACGACCGAGAGCTAGTTCACGTTAGATAAGGGTGGCAGGGGTGGGGATTTGCTCTGGAAAACCTCTTGGAAATCAATAGTCAACTTCTACTACCCAAATTACTTGGAAACATTGGACGAAAATAAACCTCCCCTAATGAAGAAACCAAATGTATATATATTTCCTATTCCACCGTGGTTTATATACTAATACGAAATGTATAATTTATAACGTCTACATTGATATCAATTTTAATTTCAGTCTTATTTGAATAATGCGTTGCGTAAGCGAGGGTGAAATGCCATTGTGTTTCAACGGAAGATGAATGTCTCCTTGTGTCTTGGCTGTTGTATACATTGGTTCCCGTGCGTTCCGTGCCAATGCCGAGTCCCGAGGGGGTTTACAACCAAATGCCTGCTGCATTTTCTTGCCTTTAATGGCTCTGTTTGCTAGACCCAGCAGAAATAGACAAAGTTACAGCCTTTTTTTTGGGGGAAACGTACGTTTCAGATCGGATTACAACTCGTAAGAGCTGCGTCTGACTACAATTTTAAACGAAACGTCGATAGAAACTTCCTCAAATTTGCCCAATCAATCGCTCCTGATTCCAATGTGTAATTGGCTCTTTTCTCGTTGCATTGTAAAGCTTAACAAAGATAACTTAATTGAAATCATCACGCTAAAAGGTGGTACTTTTGTCTTTATCCAGAGATTCATTCCTCCATTTTGCTTTCTTCTGCGAGCAAGATTGCAAAGTGCGCCCTCACGTTAAATAAGCCGGAGTTAGATTGATCGAGAGGCATTATCTTCTAATCTCGGGAACAGCTTTATGCGCCATAAAGAATGTCAAAAGCTGTAAACTAAGCTTTTCTTGCCTTTCATGTGACGTGCTTTATCTAGAGCCCAAGACATGATTGAGTTCCTAATTTAATGCTACCTGTAAAGATCATGCGACTCAATTCCAGGCTGGCCATGACGCAGAGGAAACGTCAAAATATTCAAACCGAAGAAAACAGTTAAAAACCGCGAAACTACACAAATTTATATTCGGAATACTAATTGACTTATAATTATTTAAATAAACTAAATTATGATACAATTCAGTATCTTTTCAGAGTTTTTTTTTTGTATTTTTTTTTTCATATGTGTACCACTATGATTTTCTTTGTAGATTGAAAGCTTTGGTCCTGAAGAAAACTTACAGAGAAGGCCATACGTTTCATGCCGTAAAATTCTTCCCAATATGCATCTCAACACCAGTCCTTACCTTGCGACGGTCAGAGCTCGATATATGTACGACGTAAGACCAATCAGAGCTGCGATACTCCCCTCCCCCAACCCTCGCGGTGCCCTGAATAATACACCGAGATTATTGTCGCCTGAAGCCATCTTGTGTCACCTGGCGCCTGGTATCACTGGTTCACTCCAAGACAAAGAAAACCCGAGGCGCAGCCTTTCTTATGTCACGGCTAAACATTCCGAAATAGCCTAAAAAGGCGATGCCAACTCGAAATACGGGTTGCAATGCGAAGATTGCAAGGCACTTGACAAAATGTCGGAACATAACTGAATTTCGTTTTCTTTTCCAGGCGCTAAATGGGTTCCTGCTGATCCTGACCTGCGAGGGAGAGGTTTTCTTTGCGACCCACAGCATAGAGAGCTATCTAGGCTTCCACCAGGTAAGCAACCTTGAGTTAGCACTGTTTTCTGTGCAAGGCAGTTCCGAAAGCGTCCTGTTCGTAATAAAACCAGACGTGAGAAATTATGGAGCAGTGTTGCGGACCAGAAAGATGTAAAATATGCTAGTGTGATATGAAAATAGCACATGGAAATTGTAATTTGTAGCTTATTTTATCCTGACTACATAGTAGTACACATCCGCGATTCATTCATAGTGGAGGCCAGCAAGGAAAAAAGTAGTTAATTGTCCCAAATAAATTTCACTTTTTTTTGTTCAATGTACCTACTACCTACTCGGTGTACATGCCTTGAAGCCAAAAGCTATTAAGAAAAATGCTAAATGGACGAGTTAAGCATCTGCAGCGAGCGATTCATAGACCTGATTCACTTATCATAATGCCGGGCGCATTAGACGGCACGCGACGAGATTGATGAAGGATTAGTTTTCTTCAAAATATATTTACTTCTCATAAATCACTCCAAATTAACAGCCAGTGTTATAGTCGTGATAATAATTTTTAGTTCATTAAAAGCGTAGATTTAAACAAATTGATCGACATTTTTCATGTGCTATCCAAATTATAGGGTTGTGAATTTATAATAAGTCATCTATAACTTGATGTTGATGTTAAGGCTTGGATTTTTGGCAACATAAAAAAGCATTTAACTTTTTTAAGTGGATTCCTTTCCTAAAAAATGTCGGGTCCGTTCGCAAGATAAAAAGTTTTTTTTTTCTAGAAATAACAAAGGCTAAAATTATTTTTGCTGTGCTAACGAAAGCATATCAAAGAAAAAAAATCAGGCCACTATCAAATTTTGAAAAAATAAAAACACAATGACGATTAGTGGCAAACAAATTGTGCTAAAAATTGAGTACAAATCTGAGCAAACATTTCCTCGGGTAAGGAATGAATGAACTTTGGTATATGATAATATTTTTGTGATCAAGCATTATCATAACCCGTGGGTAACACTTCGTTACTGGTTTTTGGACCTCTTAATTATATTCCAGCAAACAAATCCAAACGAAGTTTTCATTTAATTTTCAATTTAAACAGACCTATCATCGCAAACAAATACCCATAAATCTACCTTTCTTCACGAGAATTACAAATTACGAGCAAATTAGAATTGCAATTAGCTTTTCACCGTAGAAAAAGGGTTCAGCCGAAATACGAGGGGTCGACATCGTATACACGGGGGCACGGCCGTCTTTGATTGCCTGCCTCGTTTCGAGAAAACTCACCGAGAGTTCGTACCATCTTGTAGTTTTTATCCACGGATTCATTATAAAGACATCAACTTTGTTTGCGCTCAGTGAGTTGGTACAGCGTACCGGCTCGTTCTTGCTGGGGTCAGACGCAAGGTCGCCATTTGCTGCGTCAAGTCGTGATCCTGGTCTTTCTGATCCGCGCCGTTTCATACCCGAACGGTCGACGCCGCTGATGGGAAACAATGATACCGTCGTCCAAATAGCAGAGTATAATTGAATACATAAAGTATGGGGATCAATTAAACTTGGAGCGATCATGATTTTACCATTTTAATTAATTGCTGTGAAGGCACACGCACTGCCCAGGTTCGATTCGGCTAGTTGGAACGGGCTTCATATTAGGACGGTGCAAGCTCTATTTCGGGCAGTCGAAATAGAATCAACCCTCGCTGAATGTTAGAAATTCAAGAGATGCAATTTACAAAGCGTTATAAACCCACTTGGGCCAATGTAAAACAAAAGCAAACATTTTCTAATTATTTTATAACGTAACTTCTCGGTATTTTACTTGATGATTAAGTATGTGGTAATGAATATAATTGTTAGAATCAAGAAAATGGCAATGATGAAATATAATTGTGATAAGAAGTAAATGTACAACAAACGGTTGTTATTTTCTGCTACTCATACCGCGCATGCGTTTATCGTGAGTGTAGGGCGTAAGAAGAATGATTTCTTGAGGCACGGCCTGAACTGACTATTAAATAGCAATTATTTGAATAGAAATATCATCTAGTTTTTATTGTTGATTTTAAGCTAAAAATAGTAATAAAGATAGACGTAATTATTTTAAAAACCTGCTGACGACGTGATTGATATGTTTTGATTATCAAAGCCAGCAAATGACTGAATAGGGTCGAGAATAATAAATTATTTGATGTGCCAAATTAGAAAATATGTACATAAATTATGTGATAAAAATCTATTTCAATGATAAACTTGTTCATAGAATCTGTAGCTAACTTCGCTCTTGCAGTCATTCTTGAACTGAAAATGGAACAAAACCCTTACAGTCGCCTCCTTGCACAGTCAAACACCCGATCGCAATTTGCCTCCCATTTGAAAATGTTAATCGACGATGAACTGACGAGAAAGAGTTCACGAGCCAGTGCACCTTGAAAGTACACCGATGAACATTGTTCTGGTACGTCAACTACACAGCCAGGTGTCGATTTGGTAGATGCACGTTGAAATCTCTCAAGACACCATTCGGTACTCTCAGCAGACATGGCAGGAACAAGACAGACACACTATCTTGAGCAGTATCAGCTTACCAGCAACCGAGGAAGGGCCAATCGAAACGTGGCTAGCGTGATCATTAAAAACACATTACCTGGCTAATTGGTCTCATTGCTTAGACAACGGGCGCAGAAATTTGTTGAATGCCTTGTTCAAATCTGCGTTCAAATGTAACAAACCACGAGCTGTCTTAAATTTTTCTTGCGTTGCATGGCGACTTCATAGAAAACACATTCTCTTAATATCTTGATGTGTCGAAATATGTAGTTGGCAAAAAAAATTATATCTTGTTTAACAAACGAGTGATGCGGGTATTTTTTTTCTAAGAGTGGGTAAACCTTTTTAATCAAGTAAGTCGGCAAGGTCGCCGTGGAACTAGGGTTTCGCCATGACGACTGACAGGTTTGATGAGATGGGCGAGTCAAGACGAGAGGGAAAGTCAACTCAGTCGACTTGGAAATGACTTGATCTGGTCTTCAGTAACCTGACCTAGGGTGACCATAGAGGTCGAGAGATTATGGAGACACTCCTTGCTTATCATCAGCCACTCGGTGGCATGGTTTAGTGAAGAAATCCCGTGGTTTTAGTTGTACCGAACTTCGGAAAAGATATGAAGGCAGTGAGTTACCTTCATTAGGAGTCTGGCTACATGACGGCACCAAGTTTCATTTCTCTTGGGCTAGGCTAGATACATCATCCCCGTCGTCGCCCTTTACCTATCTGACGCTATAAGTCCAGTGCCATAGGGCTCATGTACAGAAAATAACGTGACGTTCCTCCTATGTTGCAGTCCGACATCGTTCACCAGTCCGTGTACGAGCTAGTGCACTCCGAGGACCGCGAGGAGCTTCAGAGGCAACTCATGTGGAACTCGTTCCTGCCTCCAGAGTCGTCCAACATAAATGTGCAGGAAGTCCTGCACGCCGACAACTGCCATCTGCTGGAGAGGAGCTTCACCGTCCGCTTCAGATGCCTGCTGGACAACACTTCTGGCTTCCTCGTAAGCAACGGATGGCAATGGCATGGACAAGTGGCATGGCCAGGGTGGGGAAAGAATTAGCTCACTTATACGAGGCGACTAACAAAGATTAAGATATGTCACTGTGTTCGGAAACAAGCCGTGGCATCCCATCATTCGTTTGGTACGAAGGGAACTAACATAACTTACACTAACTCATTGACGTTATCTATGGAATAAACAGCGTTGATGTTAAATACTCGACGTGAAGAAGATGCAATTTATTATAAAAATATATAATAATAATAATCAAGAATAGTGGAATTATGAATACGAAGCCACGAGAAAACTGTGCCATATCTACACACATTCTATGTGATCGTTTACGTGAACAACAGAAAGTAACAGATAAATGTAATTGTATTTTTCAGCGGCTGGACATTCGCGGTCGAATCAAAGTCTTGCACGGACAGAACCGGAAGACCGAGGAAGCGCCACTTGCCCTTTTTGCCATATGCACACCGTTCGGTCCTCCCTCCCTCCTCGAGATTCCTCAAAAAGAAGTCATGTTCAAAAGCAAGCACAAGCTCGATCTCACACTAGTTTCAATGGATCAAAGGTAAGGACGCAGTTAATATTATCACGAACATGCCAATGGTTGCTCAGTAACTAGGTTAAAAAGTGCACTGAGAAAAAACAAAAATGTGAGTCTTGGTAATTCTCGGCGTGGAGCACGATCTAACTGACACTCTATTTACCAGGGGTAAAATGTTACTGGGCTACTCCGACTCAGAGCTGGCCAATTTGGGAGGGTACGATCTAGTCCACTTCGAAGACCTCGCATACGTCGCTAGCGCACATCAAGAACGTGAGTAAACATTATCCTGCTTTTTTTTGTTGTTGTAAAAATTAGTCTTGGCTCCAGCCTCGCACTAAGCTTGTTTATTCACTCAATTGCAGGCGAGGAACTTTTGAGAACTGCCCACTCATTACTCAACGACCTATTCGTAAAATGAACTGTCCAGGATAGGAGACTTTAGATTTCTCATAATATTTCATAGAACCTACGCTTCATCAATTTCTCATGACGCATTTTCGTTTTTAAACCATGGATCTTGCTGATGTTTACTGACATGTTCTCTGTGTGTGTTCTCTGGTTCGGCTGCAGTCCTCAAGACGGGCGCGTCAGGGATGATCGCCTACCGATTTCAGACCAAAGAAGGGCAATGGCAGTGGCTGCAGACATCTTCCCGCCTCGTCTACAAAAACTCCAAGCCCGATTTCGTCATCAGCACCCACAGGCCACTGATGTAGGTTACCACTCTCATAGGCTAAACACGATTTTAACTTGGGCACGATGAGGACTTGGAGTCGGATGGTCTATTCTTTTCGGTGGAGACGTTTGCTTCTTTCTGAAGGCTGCTTGAAATAATGATTCTGTCAAAGAGTGAGAAACATGTTTGCTTTCAAACTGCGGATGCCGAAAAAAATATTCAGCTGTATGACTTCAACGTACTGTACTGCAATATCACTGGAACCGTTCAGTGTACTTACCTACTTGTTTTGTAAATCAAATTCGACAGGAGTACAGGTTTTGCCCAAGTTCACTTGCACCTCACCTCGTTAACCGCGCTGGAGGCACGATCAAGTGCAACAATCAAATAGCAATACATTATCTAGTTGACAGTTCGCAACAGCTTGACGTGCACGCACGCAGTTTAATGAAAAGTGCGCCACATCTGTTACCCTTCTCGCGCGTGTAAGTTGTAATTACAATTTAATAATCATCCGGCGTACTTGCGAGTCTAACAAAGATAGATTGCGATGCAATGCAGTGGGTCCTAGCAGCTAGGAGCTCTTAGTACCAGTAGAGACAAAGCTGTAATGCGGTGGTATTCTAATGAGTAAACACATTAATAAGCTCAAATTGCGCTCTGCTCTGAGGTACTTTTATAAATGCTAGCTGTAACTAGCTCGTTCTTTGACTTTGAGGAGAGTAAAAAATAAATTATAATTGTTAGTAATTACTGCTAGTCTATGTACAGTGTGCAATAGAGCAACTGCATTCATACAACTTTTTATTATGTTCTTCTTGGAAAGTATAATATTATTGAATATCTTCATACAAAACTTGTGTGTAATAGGTTGAAAAACAAGTGTTAATTGAATCAAGTTTTAATAAATGAAATTAAAACATTTTTATCATAAAATATGGTGCAGTATATGAAATTTAATTGTAATTTAGTATACTATTTTGTGCCTTTACAGTAGGTAATTATTTTCTCATGATTTTCTGCTAAGTATATATAAAGCTTGGGACACTGCTCTAACAAGTTTCTGGAATATTTAGAAAAACACCTCAATAATTACTCGCTGTTCAAAATTCAGATGGGATACCTTACCTGTTTCATAACGATACAATACGAGCAAGGCATCGTGATTTTTCAGCGTCAATTCTCTTGCTGTTACTGGATATTATTACCTTCTTCATGTAAAATGTGTTTTCTTTAGTCGGATAGAAATAAATATCCCCAAATGGCAGCTTACGACTAACAAATTTCATACCTGGAAGAAAAAAAGACAAACAGTAAAATCCATACGACAATATAAAGTTAGATCATCAATGGATTTCCATCATTCAATATCTATCGAGTTACTTTTAGAATCTAACAGACAACCATTGGAATTCCAGGGAAGAAGAAGGCCGTGACCTTCTTGGCAAGCGAACGATGGACTTCAAAGTGAGCTACCTGGACGCCGGGCTCAACAACAGCTACTTCACCGACTCGGACCAGCTTGTAGGCACGACCCCGCACAACCCGACGCCTTCCGTGTCACACCACGCGACGACTGCGGCACCCCAGCGCGTTAATCGACGCTACAAAACCCAGCTGCGTGACTTCCTTTCTACGTGTCGCACCAAGCGCAAGCTAGCGCACAACGCAGCCTCGTCCGCAGCACCGCCCCCCGTCGCGGCCACCGTCGACTACATCGCAGCCACAGACACGTCAAGCGTGGCCGCCGCCGCCGTTGCTGCAGCGTACTCTAACCTCAACACCATGTACACGACTCCGTACCAAAGCAATGCGGTTGCAGGCTCGTCCCCTGACAACGGCCTCTACATGGGACATTCCGGCAACTTCCACCAGAGTCTCTACCCTGCAGCGGCGGCGCTGGACAACCGGTTCTTGGCGGCTACCACGGAGAACCTGTTTCACCAGTACCGGCCGTTGGGCACGTACTACCCTGACTACCACCACGCAGCGGCGCAGGCGCCGTATGTCAGCAATGGCTTCCTCGACATCTCGCCGCGTGGCAATGCGTGCAGCCTTCCGACGTACGACACGCCCAGTGCAACGCACCACCACATGCACCACCCGAAACCGACCGATGACAAGTTATATTCGTGTCAGCAGTTGATAGATACTTCGAAGTATGAAGTCGACAATCGAGGGTACAATAATAAATGCCTGGACATAAGTTCGCCGTACTCGATATCGCCGGCCCCTGTCGTTATGAGTGCGTTGATCGGCGACATTGGCCATGGGAAGGTCAACAAATCGAACGCCAAGCACTCACCGTCAATGGACGGACTCTCCACGTCCAACTCGGCCGGCTCATCGCCGACGGCGCACGCTAACGGACTCGTTAAGATGGAGGACGTCAAGAGTGAAGGCATGATGCAGCAGGGCGGAAGTCCGCTCGGCCACCATCAGATGCTGCATCACTACTCCCCGCCGGCGTCTGCCAATGACAACACGCCCCGGCAAACAGTACTCATGTGGGGCAGCGGTGGCACGACGACGTTGAACGCAGACAGCCGGTCGCCGCCTGCTTCCGACCCAGTCGCTCCTGCCGCAACCGCCCTATCCAACGGCACTGCATACCACCAGGAGCCGAGCCCGAGCGGTAAGAAGTACAACGGAGCCTCGGACCCTCTCAAGTCGATGGCCGATATGAACTCCATGAGTGGGGCAGAGGCGTGCAAGTGGGGCAGCAAGGAGGCGGCGACGACGGCATCCCCCGGCGGCCACCCCCCCAGTCCGATGGCGGCCAAGGCATCGTACCACCATCACCACTTGGCGGCCGCCGCGGCCCACCACGCACACCACCCCCACTTGGGGGCGGCCGCCTATGGCGGTGGCGGGGGAGGTGGCGGAGGGGACGGGGGGGGAGGAGCCGAGGTATGGCATCAGTACCACCACCAGTACTATCCTTACACCACACAGTATCACCACCACCACGCACCTCAGTGAGTTACAATCTTACCACACTTTTTATTATTATTTTTTTTTAATTGGTTTCCATGTTGTTATTGCATTATTTCCGCCAATTTTTTAAGGATCGTAACTTTTGTCAGTTTTTAATTGGATTGATTCTCTGTATTTTTTAATCTGTTTTACCAACAGCTTAAATTAATGCGTTAAAAGTGAGTTTACCAATTAATCTCTATCGTAACTGGAGGCAGATAGTTAATCCTTTAAAATTGCCTGATTGTGTGCATGTAATTAATGCTTACATAACCATGTTAAATCAGCAATATAACAATGTCAAATTTTGTTTGCACGAAGGAAATTGCACTAACATTAATTTAACTATGGCTGACATTAATAATTAAGTTGACATCTCTTAAAGTTATTGAGCATGAAAGATGACTGAGCATCAGATTTGGAATGCTTTGGCAAACCAATAAACCTTACATTTTATTTATAATATAGCATTGCTAGTTCGATTGGTATCCGATGAAGTGCGATTGAACAGTGTCTCTCTTGTTTCAGCAGCGGCTCAGTGAGCGACAACGGATACCCTCAGATAAGCAGGACGGGAGTCCTCTGCTGTCCATCTCTGAGGTGACTAAAACCCTCCTCAACCACGACTAGCGGTACGTATGCCAGGCAACGACACAAGCTCACAATTTTTGCTAACTTTGCTTTAAATATGAATACAAAAGTATTTTAAGAGGTCCTACAAATTCATTGTTGCTAAGTATTGAATTGCACTTCAGTGCTAGTGCAGTTGAAAATCAACAATGCACAGTGTAATAAAAGTTTGTGGACTGATATAAAACATCCATGCCGTTTTTCTTCGAAGACTTTTTAATTTCTGCCGCATCAATAGTTAAATCCTGTGTTATAAATACGTATAAACTATCTGATTGTACGTTTTTCTTTGTTACAGGTTGGTACAATTAAATTGTCACTAAATTTACAAAGGAATCCATGTTTCTATTTCAATACTTGCTGTAATTGATTTAATTGATTATTTGCGTCTACGATACTATCTTGTGCGTGTAAGTTCAGTTTGATTGTCGTTAAATTCGTAATATTACATTATATTATTGTAATTCCTATATCAAACTACAACGTGTCTCTGTGATATATGTCGAATATTTAGAGAAAAGAAAATGTAATATATTAAATTATTGTCGATAAGACGTAGAATATTTTGTGTAAAATATTCAACTGAATATTAGTCTTGAACTCGAGTTAAGCAGACTTTGTATGGTTTCTTACTGAAAAATACTCATTATTTTGGGGGAAAAGATTTATAGAAGCTCTAGCCTGACGATTTCTCTTCTTTCCGCTCGACTTAGGATGTTGTATTAATAAAGTAAATGCAGGGTTTCAGTTTTAGAATATTACCAATTCTTAGGAATGCCATGAATCAAATTTGTATTAAATTGATTCGTACTAGATGAATCAAACTATTGTTTAGCGGAGTCCAGTGCAATGTAAAATAATCAGCGTAATTATTATTCTATTGCGTAGTTGATATCTTGAAGGTTATAATCATTGTTTTGTAATGAAGTTATATGAACGAGGCCATTTGGGGCAATATCTAGTCTTGTAGGTCTAGTATATACATTTAAATAAGCTTAGGAAATAATTTTGTTCGTATTTATTATTCCTAAAGATAAGTGCTTTTTTCTCTATTGTGCTTTAAAAACATTCGTTTCATGGCAAGAGAAGTAATGAAACGTTTCAATATGGCTAATTCACAACAGAAAATGCACTCATTTCCAAACTTCCAATTTTGAGTCTGTGGTCGTAAATTCCGGTAAAAACAATTATTTACGGGCTATTTTGATGTGCTTCATTATTTCTGTTGTGAAATAGCTTGCATTTGATATTTAATAAAAATGTTGTTCTTAATCAAGAATGAACCGCAAGGAGTCTATTCAACCAGTCTTTTATTTGTATTATTCAATTTTACTTCCTGTGATATGCTAGCTAGTAGAATTCCAATTCCTATTCCACTTCCAAATTTACTCTTTGCCTCACTTGAATTTGGCGCTTAGAGCAATCATCAGCTGAGTCGAGGCGGTAGTGTGCAGTGACGGTAGGTGAGCACATGGTATTTCACGTGGTAATGCTAGAATTATTTATACTTTTTTAAAAGATTGAAAGCAACAGTGTGCTTGTATTTAAATAAATTCAGAAACTAAATAAGTATGTTTAGTCACTCTATGGATGATCAAATGCCAAGCACGAGCGGTACTGGTGGTTTCGCCCAAATGAATGAGGTGAGGTTATATCGTAATGAATTCGTAATGCCCGTACTGGAACTTGTAACTTTTGGTTCTTACTTACCAACGCCAAATTCGATGGTTTATGTGCACGGCTTCGGCCATAAGTTATTTCATCATTTCAATAGATCAATGATTAACTAATTATATTTTTAGAATCTGCCTGTTATTCGCTCAAGATTTGGAACCAGTACTGATAAAGGGTTCTTTATCTATGGTAGTAGCAAAAGCTCGTCGCTTCACACCATACCAGAAAATATCGGACAATTTAAGGTTTGGAAGCGCTCGTTTCCTGCTAAACCCTTAACAGAATGGGACGATGTGAAGGAGAGTCGCCAAATGGAATGGATTACTGACGAAATATTCAATCACTCCATGCTCCATGTAGACAAGGCAGGTGTATCAAAAGTAGGTACGATTTCTTATTCCATAGCCTTCTATCAAACTTTTACCAAAATTGGTACTTTTGTTAATGCTTTTTCCATGTACGTGTTTCTACTACCTATACTTAAACTTGTGTGGAGGTAGGTGGTAGCAGAGGTAATCCTTTTGCTATGTTAGTAGGCACAGTCCAGCAGCATTAGAAATATTTAGGACCTAAGCTAGACAAAAATAGTGACAAGCTGAATTTTGCAGGACACCTTACAGAACGTTATCCTAAAAGTCTATCAAAATTAACTCATGTAATTGTTTTCTACCACTATTTAGTGGTGGTTTTTCATAAAACACAATTACTGGCAAAAGAAGAGTAGTATCGAAAAAGTATTGCACAACTTTTTTTATGCTTCCATGGAGTTCACTGTGGTTTACTGCAATAGTGTAAGGTTTAAATCAAGGTGGTGTGTAAGTAGTACCAGAGCCTTTCGTTAAGTGGTGTACATTACGACATTTCACTCGCATACAAGGCCAACTATGAAAATCTAGAGAGGGTTACAAAATGCTTTTTTTAATTTTCTGCTGTGTAAACAATTAAGAATACAGCACCCTAAAGCACTACATGACCAATTTTTTAAATTTGAACTTGATTTCTCGAAAACTGGCCGAACGATAACTGGCAATTTTCAGCATTTTGTCGGGAATGTCTTCATGATGCTTTGTTACAATTTGTTCCAAATTTAACCATTTTATTTGCAATTATTTCTAGTGTGCTAGCTTGTTATGTAGTTACATTTAACGAGATATTGTGTACAAAACAGAATTGCTTACTACAACGAGCATTGCCAAGCTTTGCCTCTCGTGTGCAGTGTAGCTAATCCTGTGTACTTTGCATTACTCTATGAAGCTCAACAATTTTCTTTGTTCAGTTGGGCAATTCCATTCATCGTATTTAATAAATATCTGTCTTACTACTTTGTTCACAGCCACTGGCTTATTTCTTGACAAGAAAACAAGCCCAGACTCTTTGCACCATGATACCAGATGAAATACTCTATAAACGTGACATTCTGAAGAAAAATGTAATTGATTTTGTCGGAGTTCTCCTCTTTGCCGACGTCAGTGGGTTCACGTCACTTTGTGAAAAATATAGCAATACTGGTAAAGGCGGGACATATCGCCTTTCAGCAACAATGAATGCGTATATTGGTGCAATGGTGGAGGTCATTTACACATTCGGAGGGGACGTTCTCAAATTCTCAGGTTCACACAATTAAAAAAAATATGTTCACAGATTGAAGTCTTGTATTTCCTTGTCTCAATAATACATTTTCTCCCAGGTGATTCATTCCTGGCCATCTGGAAACTGGGAAGTAATGAGATGATTAAAAATGCGATACACAATGTTGTCAGGTGTGGGCTGCGCATCCAATCAAGTCTGGGAAGATATAACACCGACGTCAAAGTCTGTTTGCGAGGTAAGTTGTAAATACAATTTTTTTTACGTAAACCCTTCTACAGCTTTTTTTGAAGGAAATATTTTATTTTTTCTTGGAAAACAAAGTGAAGCTAGCGATCTCGGCTGGAAACGTGACTTTTTCTGTCATTGGCGACGATGTCAGTCGCAGTTATGTGTGCGCGGGAACTCCAGTACAAGATGTCAAGACTGCTGAACGTACATGTTCTTCGGGAGAAATTGTGCTCTCCCCATCTGCTTGGAGTCATTGCAATTCGAAAAATTATGATTATTCCCTAAAAGATGATTTCCACATAAAGGTAGCAAATTGACGACAACTTTTAAATTATCTGTCAGTAACCAAGGGAAAGCTGAGCCCGTACTTAGCTTTGTGTAGCCAGTAACCAGTTCGATTTAGGCACCCTTATATATTGGTGTGTACATGTGTGATAATTTACTCATGGGACTTTCGAAATTTTTACTAACTGATAGTGATAGTGATTCACTGATAGTGAATTTGGCCAAGAATCTGACTGAAAGTATTTTAGAGCAAATCTGCAGATCCAGGGTTTTTGGACCCAATTAAATAAAAAAAACATATTTATAAAAAGTGTGACAGTGGATTTTTTAAAGATTTTATAACGCTCAGAATTTCTGTGCCTGAATTCGGTCGTGTACTCTGTGATTCAATTTGGTTTTCAAACCAGGAAAAATCGACAAGTTTGTGAAATAGATCCATTAATCAATGTAGAGTCCTTGTTAAATAGATTGTTATTAACAAGCACAATTTATTACCAGATTTGTGGTAGTTATTTTTATTGTACAAGTACTTTCCATACTCAAATTTTTAGAACAATTTTGGAACACTTTTTTTACCTACTGTGAAAACATAAAATACCCTTCTTAGATAGTTAAATAGTTTCATTCAATAGTTTTATTTCTTAAATAGTTTCTTAAATAGAAATCTTTGATCAAAAAATATGTTTTTGCGGTAATGAAGGAAAGATAGAGGGAGAGCAACTTACCAAATACCAAGATTTTCATCAGTTTGTGCATTTGTATAGAAATTTCTAGAGTTTCCAAAAATCTGAACGTTTCAGCATTTTGCCTTCGATATTATTAGAAGATCTCTATGTTAGATGTCAGATTAGATGTTAGAAAGTAGAACATCTCTAGCAATGACAATGGCAACATGCTGAAACTTTAAGATTTTTGGAAATTCTAGAAATTCCTCGACAAATGCACCATCTTAAGCCAATTTTTTTTCTTTGATAAAGTTGCACTCCCTTTCCTTTTTCACCACATAAAATATCAAGCCTTTTGGTACCTAATTCGCTTTAACAAAATGTGTTACATTTGGGCTAAAACATTTGGGCATATAATTATTGGACTCGTTCCATGGTCTTTAGAAAGTAGAAAATAAAATTATTAGTTCATCTCAGGGGAACTTCTGTACTTTTTTTTAATTTAAAAACAGATCAAGTATATCAAATTTAAGTGGGTAGTAATATAGGAAGTTAACTAGCAAAGTTATAAAATAGCTGTCAAAAGACAGCTATCGGCTGCCCTTGTTTGTGTCTTTGACTGAATTACCTTTTGCAGATAACTCAAGTACTTGGTGAGTTAAGCCAAAGCAAGATCCAAATGGGAGTGAAGCAGAGTAATGCAGACAATTCTTGTAAGTGAATTCATCATTAAACTTATTCAATAAGAGTACATCCCATATAATTTGTGTCAAAACGTAATTTGACGGCAAGTTTTATTTAAGCAAGCAATTTTTCCAACGACACAGAAAAAAATGATAAAAAATTTATTTTAGCATCAAGTACCAATCTCTTTACAAATGAGCTAACAAAAAAAACACAATTAAGAAGAGGCTATCTCAAAAGTATCGAACCTCAGCACAAAACGGAAAGCTCGGCGTTGAATTTGAAAGTATTGAGAAAAAGTATTGTGGAATCCAGGCTCTGTGATCTCGGACCGATAATTCGTCTGTTCATGATCCCACCCGTTGTGCAGCAAGTTGATGCCGACCAACCGCTCGAGTTCTTGTCAGAAATGCGTCAAGTAACAACCTTATTCATCAACATTGTCCCGCAAGCATTGTCCGCTCACAAACTGATTGCATTGGTTGACGAGGCTTACTGCACAGTAAGTAGGTAAGCGTCAGTAAGAAAAAATAACCAGGAGAAAGATTACAGCTGGATTTTGTTTATCTTCCACACGTTGAATAACTGTCTTTATTATTGCCTAATCTTGCTTTTTCAAAAATGCTTTTAGAGCATATTATATTTTTTACTCTGATACATGAATGTAACTATTACAAGAGAATACAATTTTTGTCAAAATATAACCATTGGACTCAGATCTTAGAGTATAGCACCCATCTCAGCCCAAGTTTCTTTAATGAAGGCCTGTCACCACTGTTATAGATTTTAGTCAGCTCACCCTTTTTGACGTTGTAAGTTCTTTCTAGGTTGATGTGCAAATACAGCGGCTGCTTGAACAAAGTGACGCTGTTTGACAAAGACGTGACGCTCCTTTGCGTTTTCGGCCTCCGTGGGTACAAGCACGACCTTGCGTGTCAGTCTGCGCTTATTTGCGCACTGAAAGCGCAGCAAAACATCGAGGGCCTGACAGGCACTAGGCACGTCTCGATTGGCTTAGCAACAGGTTTGTGAGCTAAGTGTGGTGCTTAATTCCTACTTGAAACGAAAGAAATTGGCGGAAGTTATTTGGGTTGAAATGCCATCAGTGTAGATTCACTGTGGGAAGAAAACAAGGAAAGGTGTGCAACTTTCTGAGCTTAAGAAAATGGCACTCTATTAATACTCCACTATGATGCTGTCAGCTTTATTTCCTATGTAAAAAGCCATTGCTGCGTAGAAAATCCAATAGTTGCCTAGTTTCTTGCAACAAGCCAAAATCTTTGACCTGGCTAGTGGTGCTTTTCTTCTTTCCTTACCAACCTAGAATTGAAGGTGTTTGTAAGAAACAGTATAACCAAGTGCATTTCTTGCAGAACCAGCAGAAAGTGAGTTCAAGATTCCAATCAGCTTTGTTGTTATTTTGTTGTAGGCGTGGTGTATTGTGGAGTCGTGGGCCACCCGCTGAGGAGAGAGTACACAGTGATCGGCGGCTCGGTGAACAAGGCTGCCCGGCTAATGTGTGTTTTTCCGAGGAAGGTCACTTGTGACCAGGTCACTTTTCAGCGTTCCAAACTGCCTACTGAAGACTTCATTTTGCAAGAACCAAGGGATTTGAAAGGGATCGATACAGTTGGACCAATTTATGAATACACTAAATATCAGGGGTATGTTTACAGATTAAGGTCACATTAACAAAGCTTGAAATTATTTTGTATTATTTTAGTCACTGTAATATTGCCCTTGTATTTTGTTCTACTCAGGGCAGACTTGGAAAGTGATTCACACCTACCCCTCCTCGGGAGAGTTGAGGAAGTAAATTCCTTTATCACTATGCTTGAAGGAAAATTGAAACCAGATCCGAAAAATGGTGGCTTTCTGATACAGGGCGAACCCAGGATAGGCAAGTCAAGACTGCTGGAAGAGTATATTATTCTGGCCAAGACGAAAGATTTCTCTGCATCGCTCATCTCACTGGATTCTTTCCATTCGTCTACTCCATTCTCAGCAGCGTATCTGGTTGCTAAGCAGGTATGGCATGGATTTTATCACAGTATTTGTATCATGGTATCAGAGGATATCAATAGTGGTATCATATTTTGAAATGAACATTTGCTGGGCAATTGGTGACACCATTCAAAGTAGGTGTATTCATAAATGTGCACTGTTTTATCAAACCCTCTGTCAAGATTACCTTTTCTTTGTTCTGCTCTTTCCAGTTTCTGGGTCTGAAAGAGAACTCAAGCATGCGCCAAAGAGAAGAGAAGCTGTTTGAAACATTGGGAGGGGCACGAATAGATTCTCTTTGCTGCCTGAACGATGTAATGCAGGTCCAGTTTCCGAATAATGCACAGTACCTCGCCACCAGCTGTCATAGGCGCAAGGAAACGGCTCTGGTGTTGTTTCAAGATATCATCAAGCAGGCTAGTTGCAATCAAGAATCACTTTCTCGAGAGAGCATGTGTTCTTAACTTGACTCTTACAGATACTGTTATTTCACCTGAAAGAACCAATTAGCAATACTGATATGTAATTGCATGAAATCAACTTCTTTGCAGGCACCAGGACACCAGCTAGTTTGTATCGACGATGCACAATATATGGATGCTGAGTCATGGGAGATACTCAGCCCAGCTCTATATAATGACCGGACGGTGCTGGTGTTGGCCATGAGCGAAGATGATCCACTCTCTCCAACGGGCACCGCTATCTTAGGGCACGAGTTGATTCAGCACGTCACTCTTGAAGGACTGCATCAGAGCTACGCTGTGCCACTAGCCTGCCAAATTCTTCAGGTGGAGGCTGTATCTAAATTGATTGAGGAGTAAGGCAGTTGGTTTCCAATTAGCGTGGTTATTCATTTTTACATTGTTTCTAGTTTAAATGGCTTTCAATTGTGTGTTATTGAAGAAATCGTCTTTCAGGCTGTTGCAAACGCGCAGCAAAGGAAATCCAGGCTGGTGTGAAAGTTTTCTCTTAGCCCTGCTACAAAATGGTGGACTGAAAAAAGTTGTCGCAAGTTATGAGGATGCTGATGTTAGAGAACTTGTTCTACCTGACAGAAAGCTTACTGTTCCTTCTAAGCCTAGTCTAGAAGTCACCGAAGTCGAAGATGTCTACAAGAAGCCGCACCCTAAGAGTAGGTTTGCAGCCTGTGTTATTGCTCAAAACTATAGCATCACCAAACAAGTTCTGCCATTAAATATTGATGGTAAGTTGAATATTTTCTCAGAGTAACCTTACTTTTTACATTCCTGAAATAAAACACGGGAAAAATGCTCAAAGTCGATGCCTGTGTAGTCCACACTTTTAAAATAAAATAACTTTTATATTAATTATGCCCATTTCACTGCAGCTATCATTATGCAGACATTTGATCACCTGCCACCTTATGAGCAGTTGCTCTTGAAATGTGCTGCTACCCTGGGAGAGAAATTCTCCCGTGAAATGCTGACTGCAGTGTTACCCGAAGCTGTATCGAGTGAGATTTCGTCTGCCGTGCTTCATTTATTCGAGATGAGGATATTAATGTGTTCTGCCGAAAAACGTAATGGATCGTCTACAAAATTGAGCAGGTTGAACAGATCTAGCCTTGTCGGGATTGACGCAACTTTTGAGTGCTTCTGCCCAAGCCGCGTCAGTAGTGGTAAGTACAATCCCTTGTCAATTTGTTGGATGGTCTCGGGTTATTTAGTTATTGAGCATATAGAGACTGTATTTTTAAATTTTTTTAGTATTGTAAAAAATAACTGAAAAACTGGGAAAAACTGGTGATCTAAAACCACCTTAACTGTGACATTAGGAATAAAAATCAATACTTGTCTTACTCTTTTAACGTCTAGCTTAAAATTACTTTGTAGTGCTCTTACGAGAACATATCACCTGTAACTTTTTATCCTGTCTATCCTCTCTTTTTCATGCAGAAAAATCATTTTCTTATGCGAACCAACTACCAAAATATGCGCTTTGCTCCAAATTACGGTTTGCATTCCCAACTTTCCGAGAAACGATTTACGAACTATTGCTGGACAATCAAAAAATCGAGTTCCACTCCCGAGCTGTTGAATTCTTGGAAGGCCGGACTCAACGGTGTATTTCCTGCGGAGGGGGTGGCTTTGTTAGCAACGCATCTGTTCAATTAGATGGATCTCAGGTCTGGTGTTGTGCCTTATTGAGTCATGTTTGTCTGTACCATGGTATTGATATTGCAAATACGGGGAAGAAAAGGGTAGAATGGAGTCAAGGAACTTTCCGACAGCGGAAACTTTAAGTCGTATCTTATATGTCACAATCTATCATCTATTCTCTGGTTTGTTCTGTAACTTCATTCTACCTTCCTCTTCCCCATAATCATATTCAGTCGTTTGGCAAACATCGTACCAACACTTAATGTATTTACGTAAACGGTAGAAGAAGAAATAAGTAGATAAAACTTGAATTGATATTAGAGAGTTGTAACTATTCAGCTAGTGCCTTGTTCACTTAGAGTGTAGTCATTCTACTTATATCAGATTTTGGCAATCTTACTATTTGTTGCAATTTTATTTATTTGGGAAGTACCTTTTACAAAAAGTTTAAAGAATGTACAATTTTTCATTGAATAGGTACACCTTTTTGATCAGAATAAGTGAGACTGTTAATTCCATTGTTCTCTTATTATAAGACTTTTTCACATTGTTGTATAAATATTGTTCTGTTGATGCAGGAGAAAATACAATCTCCGTCAGTTGTGAGCACTCAAGTCCTGAAGGATACACCAAGCAGCGCTTCGGCAGTTCCGTTAACAAGTCTTTCTGAACAGTCGGTCTTGAACAAGGTAGGTACCGATAGCTATTCTTGATGCGACTTAAGACTCACTAACAGTGGCATCGCCGGAAAATTCTGTGGGGGGCGCAAGCCATGGGAGGGCAATGTTGGGGTGGCCAGAGGCATAGCAAGGATAACGTGCCTTTGGTGGTGGGTGTGGCGGTGTTGGGGCGGAGGGGGGAGGGGGAGGCTCATTTAACAAAATTTTGCCACATCATGGTTTTTTTTAGCAAATCAAATGTTAGTTCTTACATGGCGTCAGACTCCAATTGTGACTACCCAATTCAGCCCTTTAGGCTTCTTTTTTATATGTGCTTGCTTTAGCAGCAAGTCCTATTCGTATAAAATGACTATTTCTGGATGTAATCTAACAAGTTTCTCGTGATAAACTCAATCCCCATTTCAAGATAATATTTGATAAGTTTTTCTTGGCAACTGAGGATTTTATTTGCAAAGTAAATTAGCTTACATACCATCTTATCAGGTGTGCTGGACTCAAATGGCTAAATTTACCTACTTTACCTAACCAATTGAAAAGCAAACATTATTTTATTTCTGCCTAACACTATTTCTGTATTTTTAGGTGCCTATAAAATTACAAAGAATATTGCAGTACAATGCATGCACACATTTTTCAAAAATTCTCTCTTCATTATGGGTGGGGAAGCACGTGGGCAAGGCCTTTTTAAGGTGGATGGCTCCCCACCATCATTCTCCCGTGGTGACACTACTGCTCACAAATTATTGGTAATACTATTATCGAAGGTGTTATCTAAATTGAAAGTTTGATACCAAAAGGTTTGGCGTGTTGGAAACACTGGTTCTCGTGAGATCACCGAAGTTAAGTAACACTGCGCTGAGTCAGGTATTGGATGGGTGACAGTCATACACACGACCGGTTCTGTTCGGGAGAGAGGTTGGGAGGATGAAAGTTAGTACAGCAACTTCATTCGCCTTGTTTATCAGCACGGATTTGGATTTGCATGGATTTGTGGAGGAATCCTGTTGTTCGAGTTGTACCGTCCTTCGGAAGGGACGTTAAGCTGGTGGTCCCCTTGGTGCTCTTCGACAGGAGTAGGCCATGTGCCGGCACCGGGTTTCCCCTCCTCCCTTCTAGGCTAGGTTAGGTTCATCATCATTCTCATCATTATGCACTCATTCACCAACGCATTAGACCAGTGCCGCAGGGCCAGTTGTCAAAACAGTGTGTCTTTAAACACCACAAATCAGTCAATCAAAGTTAATGTATCTAAGGTTGTGGTCCCTTTCTAGCTGACAGCGTCAAACACTTCCAATGATCAGAAAAACAACTCCCCTACATCTATTGAAGCTGAGGACGTACATGCCAGTAAAGGACAGTACAAGTCGTTGAATGTGAATTCAGAATTAAAGGAGAAAAACAACAAATCAGCTGATACGCTTGTCATCATAGACAAGAGACGAAGATCGTCATTACTGTCCAGAATCTTTTTCCGTGAACCAAAAACAAAGAAGCAGTTTTCATTTCAAAGCATCAGTGCAACTTTCAGTGATGCTGATTTCCGATACTGCGAATGCCCTCTGGTTTTATCAGAGATGTTCTCACAGATAATCATGCACTGCAGTGCCGCAGGTAAGTTTTACAGATTTTAGGACTCAATTGGAAAGGTAGCAGTGAGGGAAAGATTGTAATTCTGCCATGGCTATTCTGCTCGTTAAAAGCAGAATTATTATAACCTGCTATTTCTTAAGTGTGGCATGTTGCCTCTCAAGGCAGCAGACGATAGCAGTTACGATATTTTCGCGCAAAATGTCCATATTATTCTCCATAGTTGTCCATATAACTTTGAGATTTTATTTTATTATATATTTATTTTTTATTTTTATGATTATTTTAGATTAGAGATTAGAGACTAGAGGAGCTCATGAAATCTCATTTTAAGTCAAACTCAAATGTGTCGAGTATTACAATTGTTAGTACCTAATGAGTAGAGCCAAGATTTTATGGTGTTATGATTTTGTTAATTTCGTGGTAAGCTTTTTGGATTTCGGTGTTATGGCGGTGTTATGGAAAAAGTACAGAATTTCATGTCTATAGCAGATTTCGGACATAGGTGACGAAAAAAAGAAGAATAGTTAAACATAGTGTTTCTGTTCAATAAGTTCCTTTAAAATGTAGCTAATACCTTTGTTTCATAAAATACATTGTTACGCCACAAGAAAACTACAAAACAAATAAGACACAAGAAAAATTTATCCGTATAAGCTCTATGTTTTTATTATTATTGATGCAAAATTTAATTAATTTCAATTAGTTCCTATTTGTAACACTAATTTTCCAAAAAGAGTTTAAAACTAAAAAGTTTGTCAGTGAGGGGTTTGAGATTTTTATGTCCATGATAATTTGAATTAGACCCACTGCCTGGCACTAACAACATACTTTGCAAGATTGTCTTTTTTTCTCCCAGACAAGTCTGGTGTTTTAGATTCCACACATCAAAATATATCCATCACTCACAAAGAGTTGCTTTGATTGATCCTCAAAAGTCAAAAATGTAATACACGCCATTGAAATTTGAAATCCCTGCTAATCTCTATATAGACTGAATGCATGTGATGCTGGTGCTCACATGGCAAGGAGGGGAAGATTCAGCCAACCAATGGCAATAACCTACAGCAAACATTTTGCCCCACTACTTCTACCCCCTAAGCTTAGGAATGTTGACAGTATTTGATGAGAAACAGACCTGACAACAAGACTGGGGGAAATAATCTGACAAATTCATGGAAATGTGTGTTTAGAGAGATAAAATAAACATTTAAAATTTTTTGAATGGAAATTAGTGGCTATTTCGCAAAATACACACATTTTAGTGAAATGGGTTATTTTGTTTATTTATTTATTTTTCGTGATATGTGGCTTGATAAAAATGAAAAAAGAACAGATTATCTGAAATTTAAGATAATTGGATGGGAAAAGGCTTATTTCGCGATGATTTCGCTGGAAATGGTTGATTTCGGTGTTATGGATGATTTTTCGTGAATTTCGCGTTTTGTCGCGATGAGCTTCTTACATATTTGAGATGGGAATTCAATGAATCGCACTCATTTGTAAGAAAAACAAGAGATAAGAACAATTCGCGATTTCGCGCATCACCATATAATCGTGGCTCTACTAATGAGCTGTACACCCAATTTTTCTAGGGCTGGTGACAAAACAAATTCGATTCTTGATTGAGTATGGAGCAGCCTCAAATGTGTTGGGCAAAAACACACTTGCAGTTCAGTTGCTCATGGAAGCAAAAAATCTTACTCAAAAAAATGCTTCCAGTTTATCATTGGGGAGTGGTCCTAAAAGCAAACTGAATCTTAGCATTGCCAAGATTTATTCATTAATAGGTAAGCAATAATTATTTATGGGGGTTTTAAAACAGCCATAAAACTAGGTAAAAAGTGATGTGCATGTTTGAATACTGCTTACAAACAACAAATTACCACATTTTTTGTTTTAGGTAAATCATACCTAGACATTGGCTCCTGTAAAAAGTCGAAGAAGTATTTGTTTATGGCATTAAATAAATATGGACATCCATTTCTTCAACGTAATCAAGGTCTACAGCTCCAATTCCAAAGCCTGGCTCAGTTCTTCCAGCAAACTTTCTCCGACTTGTTTATTGGCAATGTAGACACAACTAAAATGGTACTTCACGAAGAGGTGACTGCTACCATGGCACTTCTCTGCAATGCCTTTATGGTAAACAACAACACAATACTTAAACTAGTCAAAAACATATCTCTAAAAACATTTGGCCTGCTGGGTCTTGTGTGGGGTACTAGGATTCCAAATTTATTTGCGTGTTGAATGAATTTTCTCTGTTGTAATTGCTTTTGGTCCTAGCAAGGACCTTAACATTTGTCGAAGTTACCATCTTAGGACTGTAAAGAGCGGCAAGTTGGTCACCGCTTTGAAGGTCTGAGGGGTGGCTGTAAAACACCATTCTTTGAAGCGCGTTTTTTGGGAACAGTGCTTGAAGTGAACGAGTTTTTAAATGATATGACCCATACAGCTCAGAAGTTAAAACACTTGGGGCCAGATGAAATCTTATTTAAATTAAAAACGCTTGCAATGTGCGAGGTATTTTATTTTTATGAACACTACTACTGTCTCAAAAATTGATGCCCAATTTGTTTAGTGCCCAATTTGATGCCCAGTTTAGGCATCAATTTTTGAAACAGTAATAGTGTTCATAAAAATAAATACCCCGCGCATTGCAAGCGTTTGCAATTTAAATAAGATTTCATCTAAATACAACGTATCCAACGTCAAATTGGAGTTACTCGAGATTGACAGGTTGTGACGTGGTATAGCGTCACATAGTATCAGAGTGACTGTGAGTATTTACAGCCTCTTGGTTCTACTCCTTGGACATCCGTCATTCTCATCAAATACACTAAAATCGTCTCAAAAAGCAAGTGTCCAAGTAGCTCAATGGGTTAGAGCAACACCCGCGATAGGTGGAGATCGGGGCTCGAGTCCTCGTTTGGGCATCAATTTTTGAGACGGTCATAGTGTACATAATAATAAAACACTTGGGGCCAGATTTTTAGTGCACCTAGAGTAATTAACAGGCTGGTAACAAACAAAAACCTTCTTCTGACAAGCTGTTGCCAAGCAAATAACAAATTAACGGACTGCTAGGTTTTAGAAACCTGCACTTAGTACCTATGTGATTAATTTTGCCTGATGAAAGTGTATAATAAATAATAGACTACTATTTTCAAAGAATAGGAATAAACCACAAACCAGATAACTTTATTTGATTCTTAATATCTGATTAGTATATTTTGAAATTTTTACTGAATTTTTTGATTTTTTATAATTAGGTACACTACTAGCCTCTTAAAAATTAATGCCCAAATGGGGAATCAAACCCCGATCTCCACCTGTCGCGGGTGTTGCCCTAACCAATTGAGCCACTTTGACACATAATTTTTGAGAGGATTTTAATGTCTATCTTCAATCTCCAAGGAGTAGAACCATGAGGCTGTGAATACTCACAGTCACTCTGATTCAAGTGACGATTTAGTGACGATGATTCTAGTTTTCCTAGTAATAAAATATCCCACGCATTGCAAACTTTTGCAATTTAAATCCGATTTTGAAATGTTTTGATATTTATTTTTAATTTTCTATGAATTTTTGACAAGATTTTGCGTTTTTTGTCACGAGGCTCCACTTCAAACGCAAGTTTTTAATGAAATAAACTTTGTTCCTGCAGGTGGAGCAAGAATGGGATTTGGCAAAGCTTGCTGCATTGCGATGCTTGAATCTTGCACAGCGTTCCTGCTCCAGCTTGCCCAACCTCTGTGCAGCGTATTCCAATCTGATGGACGTCTGCCACCATTACGGGCAACACGATTATTGCCGCAAGCTGGAAGAGTTTTCGTTGCGGAATTGTCAGGACAACTACCACATCCAAGTAGCAGAAGATTTACTGGCTCTCGGGCGACTTTATTGTGCTACTTTCATGTCAAGGTGAGAGCATTGTGTGAACAAAATAACGACTGCTCTCATATAGAGTCCTGCAAATTCACAGTTTTTCACGGTCAAGTTTGACTTGTTTCCAGTCTCTAGATTTAAGATGTCTTTAAAAATCAAAATTCCAATTAGTCATGTTTTACATTGAGTTAGGAACTTTTTTTTATAATAATATGAAATATGAAAATGAATATGAAAAAATGTGAGTAGGAAGACTGGAGGAAAGATAGTTAGACCAAGAAATAAAGGATGTTGAAGAAGGAGGAGAGAACTGGGAGAAAATAAACATATAAGAAAGATGGTTTAACTTAGCAAATTGAAATGAGATCGCTTGTAGAGAAGAGAATACAAAGAATGAAAACTTCAATAATATATTTGAAGAAAAAATGTATTTTTATATAAACTGGCTCAGTTAAATATTATTGCAGGCCTATCTTTGCCTGTTTGTTAAAAGTAAAAAGATCAAGGAGATACATAACAAATTAAATCCTGTCAAGAGGAAATGTATCCTCACACATCTCTTGCACACACTATTTTATGCTAGACAATGCTGTGCGTGATCATGACAATGACTCTGAAATAAAATTATTTGACTTTTTATATTAAATTAGCTAGTTAATGGGTGCCCACTTCCAATTGTAATTCATTTATTCCTATGCAAAAGTATGTCGATTCTCAAGGACAGGCACTTTGAAAATGCGACATATAGAAAAGAAGTTTTGCAACTCCCAGTCATACTGGAAAGTCGTGCTGTCTGCAAATTCAGAGTTGACCTTTTATTCTCTACTTTTCAGACTGCAGCGTGGCGAAATCACCTCCGCGGTTAAAATCGGCTTCCGAATACTGCAAATAAGCTCTCGAGTATATGCGAGTAACGTGAAGCTGTTTGTTCTGCCACTTTTAGTCCAAGCGTTGGTAAGAATAGTTGAGATTCATTTTTAGTATCAAAGCATGCAATTTTAAGTGCTCATACTTCGTACAATGAGTGAACATACTTTTCTGGCCTGTTCTGTTAGGCGCAATACAGTTAACAACACTAAAATGATCTCTGTTGACTTCTGTCATTTTGCTTTTGCTGTCGTGCTATTTTAAAAACTATTCTTGTAACTGTAACAATCTTTATTCTTGCAAATAAAATTCAGGGGGTAGTTCTTGTACTGGCAATTTCTCTCACTAGCTAGTCTGTACGTAGCTGAAACTTGGTGTTAGTGTTGCCACATTCTGCAAGTGACGTTTTCTTGCCTTGAAGCTTCTGAATGGGCGAGTGAACGAAGCCGTGGACTTGCTGCGCGAGCTGGAGTTCTGTGCTAGCAGCGACCAGGACCAGTCGTCAACGGCATGGTTTCACGCCCTGTGCCTAGACTTACTGCTGGACGCGGGCGTGGCGCTCGAGTCCGGCCAGTCGTGTTTTGCCTTTGCCCGCGCTATGGCCACCAACAGCTTTATCATACGCGACGTGGACGTCAAGAAGCGGCTTGGCGTAGCTGCTTGGCTTTGGCACATAAGGAGGTTGGTCAGCTCCTAGAAACTGCTTATTTGTTATAAAGAGCCATGCAACATTTGATGAGGGTTGTTATAGTTACATTCAAAATTGAGACATCTCATCTCTTGAAGCTTCTTCTACCCTTTCTACCCTTAAAAAACCGTGGCAAATCAGCAGAAAATCCAATAAAACCTGCCTATCCTGATATTTCATCCCCAACGTGTTGTTTTTTTACGTTCTTAGGTCTATAAACCATGGGCAATGGGCCGTGTTGTTAAAAACTGTAATGAAAGGGAAGAAAGTGTTAGTTTATTTTGTTAATTTTCTCAGTCTTAAACCGTTTCAATATAGTGTTTGTATGTTCTGTAATTGCGAAGAAAATTGGTTCTAGGGGTGAATGGTCTCTGGCCAAAGAGTGCCACAAGCTGGTTCAGCCTTATTTGAGCGACTCGGTGGACAACTCCTTCTCGGGTCTGGTGACCTCGCTGAAGCTACTCGAGTGCCTCTTACTAACGATGGTTATGTCAGTGGACAAAGACGAGCCAGCTCAAGTGGAAGTGTACCGCCGTAAGAACGTGGAGCCACTGCTTAGCAAGCTCAAGATGCAGGCCAAGTGGACCAAAGTGATCCATCCAAGGTAACAACACTAGGAACAAAATGGGGAACCGTTTGAAAACATACTGGTTCTTAGACTCATGTCTACTTTATCTAACCTTAGCACTAGTTTTGACAAAAAATATTTGAGCTGGGTTTTGAATGCTAAGTGAAGAACAACTAAATTTCCCAACGTTTTGTAACTTGTGCCTGTTACTTTATCAAGGGTTGGAGCAGTCCTGACAATTTTCTAATAACAAAAGAACCACACATTTTTTTAACTACCTAGTTCAAGTTTCCTAAATGCATCTACCCAAAAAAATCAAACTACTTTTTTATTTATTTATTTATTAAATGCTTTTATAAAATTGTGACTTATTACCAGTTGCATCTGAAGAACAAATTATCATATCTTTTAGATATTTTCATCTGAAGGCATATTCGTCAATAACAAAACGGCATAAGTCGCGAGCCTTCCAATACTTAAGGAAAGCAAAGCAGATGAGTGTGCTCCATGAAAACGTTTTGGAGGGAGCTTGGATCGATCATTCAGCTGCAGTAAGTGTTGTTAGGAGCTTTTTAGTCTTGAGCTTGGCATAGATCGGTGGCACTAAATCCTCTATATTAAACTGGGCTCCTGCAATCACTACCCTGGGAAGGAAACACAGGCAAGAAAATGTTAATTCTTGAGAAAATTAGAAATTATCTTAAATGGCAGAAGATTTCATGAAATTGAACAACTATTTGGGAGCAAATTTGGATACTTTGTCAGCGATGTACAGTGACGACTTGGGCGGCATAATTCTCACTATTAGCCAATCAAAAGGCAAAATAGTGAAGAATTTGCAGTTGTCAGCCTGACTTGAAATATGCTTACATTTTTGTACCTTCTTGCCTGGCATTGCCTTTGTGATTGTATACGTTTAGCAAACTCAAGCAGCTACTGGATCCTGTTAATTTTGAAAAGAATTACGTATAATGTTGCAGATTACAAGCGATGCAAATCATCAAATGATTTAGAGTTCGTTTTCAATTTCTCGTTTTTTTCTCGTAATTTCTCGTTTGCCCTTGTGCAAAAATTGGTTGCAATTATCAACGTCTTTCTGAATTTTGCATTATGCTGCTAACAAGAATGACTTATCTCTGTTTTCAATTTTGTAGTAAGGCATTATCATAGCAGTTTTTTAGCTATCTAAAGGTAAATGGTGCCTACTTGCACTTGCACTTTTGTCTGCTTGCACTTGATAACTGCCGCTAGAAATCTGCGAGCCAAAAAACAGTCGTCAACACAATACCGCTGGCAAGGGTTTAGCTTTGCACCCCTGTAACCTGTTATCGCTGAACCTTTAGGGCCAGTTTTTCAGTGGTATGTTAAGTAACTTTCAGTCCGTTAATTTGTTATTTGCTTAGCAACAGCCAATCAGAAGATATGTTTTGCTTGCTAATGGTATGTTAATTACTTAACATGCCATTGAAAAATCGGCACTTAGCTGATTTTTCAGCTATTATAATAAACAGATAAAAAATTACTTATTTTTAAATGTTTACTTGTTTATAAGTATATGTCCAAGCCATATGCTTCAATGTTGAATCCCATAAGGTATTAAATTTATCATTGCAAGTAACTCTTTTTCTAATGACTTTCATGGCTTGCAGGTTTGGTCGGGACAAGTAAACAAGATAGACCAAGACTTTTGGGTGACCCATAGTGCCAACAAGGCCCACATCGATTGTCATGAAATTTTACTGCACGATTGGCCCAAAATGATGTTCACATTGCCAGCCACAAATAGGTGAAACCGTATGTTTGTTATCTTGTGAAACGTCTATACATTTCTAAGTCAATTAAGTCTATAAAGTTTTGTTGATAATCTCAACTGGTCATTTGTTTGCAGGATATAATATGTGGTATCTAAATTTATGAAATCTAGTGTTGACTTAATTTTTTATTTATTCATTTTTATTTTAGTTTATTATTATATTTATTGAATATACAACATAATAATAATATAAAACATTAACAAGATGGGTAAAACAAATTTGGTTTGTACCCTGTCAGTTATATAAAATCTAAACATTTATTTGGTAGGGACGGATACTTAGAAGATGAACTTTCAACCCCTGTTTAAATTCGGAAATCCGAGCTCTTTTCGTTTTAAGGTCTGCTGGTAAATGGTTTAAAAAGGTGGTGCTGCTGTAGGCTGGATGTTTTCTTAAGATGTTTAGCTTGAAGGCAGGAACTGAAAAGTTGGTGGCTCGTCTAGTATCGTGGTGGTTATGAGTTCCCATGGTTTATGTCGTGTGAGTCCCATTTAAATAAGCAAATAAAATAGTATAGTAGATGAAAATTGCCGGCACTGTTAAAACCCCCAACTGTTCGAATAGAGGCCACACGATGTTACATTTGACACTCCGACCGTGGCACGAATGATCCTCTTGTGAAAAAGTAGAACTCTGTGTGCCGCAGCTGAGCCGCCCCAGAAGATGATGCCTTAGGTGATATGCGGGTAGACCAGTCCGAAGTAGGCTGTTCGTAGAGTCTCTGCGCACTATCGGACGGAGATTTCGGAAGAGATATGGAGACAAGGCAATCTTCCTGCAGACTTTATTTACATTTTTATTTTAATATTTATTTTATTTATCTAAGTGTGCATGTGGCACCCATGACTTGTTTGATCAGGTAGGTACACTTGATTTCCTCTTTATATCTGTGGTTTCACAAATCACATGGCAGTTAGATCAGCATTTAGCATCAAACTATGGCACCATGATTGATTCGAGAATGCTTGTTTATATGAGTCCGATTATGCTTAATTTGTACCCACTTCCTATATTTCCTGATTTTTTGTTACTTTTGCTGGAGGATTGTGGTAATGTAAGATTCATAATGTGCCTTACTTAATCTCATACCAAATATATCCATTATTATTTACTGTGTATACCATTATTATTATTATTATTATTAATTATTTTTATCATTTAATATTAAATATATATTATTTTCTTTGAATTGTCAGAATTGTAAAATCACAATTGCAATGTTCCTTAGCACTTAGGCTCACACAAATACTATGTAATTGTACGCAGCATTAAATAAATAAATAAATATAACGAAGTTCTTTCTACACCAGCCTCATCGCACAGCGCACCCTTTCGAGAGGGGAGACACCTGGTAGCAAGTCGGGAACTAAACGCTCGAGGCTTAAATGTTGTCCTCTTCATTAACCTTGATATCTAGCAATTAATATGTCTCAAAAATAATGACCCGTCCGTGTGGTTGTCGTGCATGCGTCTGCGATCTCCACTGAAGGAGACGTGCGTTCGGTCCCACTCATCGCTGAAGTTTTTTTGTTATTTATTATTTACATATGTTGGAAGTTTCGGACTGCATTCTCCAAATTTGGTACTTAGAAGCAGATTGGAAGCTTAAAATCTTAATTCTGAGTTGACTTTTCAAATTTATTTATTCTTCAATCAGCAAAATTGTTAAGCGCTCCGTTTTTAAGTTAGTTTTTGCTATCTTACTTTATTTCATCACGTTTTTTCTTGCCACATTATTGCTGCAGTATTTTGAATTGGTTCTTTGTCAATATATTCGATGCTAAAGGCACGGCAGGAACATGTTCACGTCAGTGTTAAAATTGTTTTCTAGCAAATTTGTGCACGGTGTGAACATGTTCCTGCCGTGATTAAGCGTCGAAGATATTAACGTAGCACTAACTCAACATGCCGCAGCAATAATGTGTCGAGAAAAAAATATGTAAATTAGTCAATATACCGCAGCAAAAACGTGTAGGCTAGCTAATGAACCTTTACACAGTGCATTCATTAACCTTGAATGCCTGAAACCTTGAACTTGAAGCCTTGATATCTTGAATTCATATACGTAAAATAACCATCATTGTTCACAGTGCAGAGTGGCCACATGCAGTACACTCATGCCTCGAGTTCGGGGGGTCCCAGGTTCGATACCCGGCCACGCAGGGTTTTTTGTTTTCAATTCTAGCCCTTCGTTGGAAGATTCGAACAGCATTTTGCGAAGCCAATTCTTCGAAGTCGTTTGAAAGCATAGGATCTGATTGATTTTTGTACTTTTGGGCGTATGATTTAGACGGTTGCGATATTGCAAAGCGCACTATTTGTTAGCTAGTTGCTATTTTACTTTTTGATTAGTTGCTGTATCATCATTTCTTGCCCCATTATTGCTGCGGCATGTTGCATTAGTGCTCAGTCACATAAATTCGACGCTAAGTCACGGCAGGAACATGTTCACGTCGGTGTTAAAATTGTTTTCTAGCAAATTTGTGCACGGTGTGAACATGTTCCTGCCGTGACTTAGCATCGAATAAATTGAGAAAGCACTAATTCAACATGCTGCAGCAATAATGTGGTAAAAAATAATATAATGGCATATAAAAACTAGTCAATACACCACAGCAAAAACGTTGCGGCTGTTACTATAAATAGTTAATTGGAAAAAATACACAAACAGGAACAGGAAAAATTGTTTTGAAGTCAATGTTATGATTTTCATATTTATTTTACCTGATAAAATATTACATTTTTCTTACCTTTATAATTAATCACAAATCTAAATGGCATCGCGAACGCAATATGTATTGCGTTGTTACACGAGCGAAGCGATATTTTGAGATGTAAAAATGTTAGCCGTTTCTTGGTTTAATTTTAAATAAAGATAGCCACAATTCACAAAAATTAAATCCCCAAGATGATTGACCCAAGTGCAGGAAGAAAAGATAAATTATAAATACAACACAGTGTTTACAACACAATCTTCCGGCCTTATCGTTTTTTTTTCTTCGTTTTCATGAGCAGAAAGCTAAGGTACAATATGACATTTACTTTTTAAATGTTAAACGACATCTCCTGAACTATCGAAACATAAATTATAAACAATTCAGATCTATGGATAGTCATAAAACTAGGAACTGTGATCATGTATTTAGGAAAGGGGTCAACAAAATATTTTATAAAACGGGTAAACATTACTATGACATAACTATTACTATTATGGAAATGAAAGGCTTGAACAAGATTCGACATGACTTAAAAAACTATATAGTATTAAGACAAATGGATCAATTCTAATTTAAACAACATTTTGATGTAATGTTAAGTTATATATGCAAATTATTTGCAAAGGAAGTGTTTTCCAAATCTTCTTTTGCGAGTTTGTAACGAGAAACAATGTAAATAGCTAAAAGTATCATAAATAAATGAATGCAAATGTTATGAAACTTGTTGCCTCATTTGTTACCATAGCAACAGCCAAAATTCACAAAATAAGTCGGAAAACTGTACATAAAAAGAGAAATATAACACATACGGGCTTTAAAACTAGGTGACTACTTAATTTTGATGAATTCCATATCTTTGTTAAGTTGTGTGCCAAAATATTTAATGCTTTCGTTTAAACCAAATCTGGAAATTTTCGTAATGTTTTAATCGTTTTAAAATTTACTAACCGATTTTGCTAAAAAACGCATGAGGTATAAGTTGTAAACACAAAAATTTTCTCTGCAAATTGCGTTTAAATCGGAGTAGGCGTTTAACCGCTAGAGCGCGAACAAAAATGCAAACAAACAAACACAAACAAGCAATTTTTTTTTTTGGGTTAAGTGAAATTTAAGATTTCGCTGGCTACACACATCAAAAAACACTCCCAGATTTGTCCTATTACTAGCATACCTTATGAAATGATCTGGGCTATTGCCGGCTGTTGAGCTTGTTATTTGTCAGTCGACTTCTATGATTGCTGAGCATTTTCACATCGCCTCGTAAGGAGCCTGTTGGTTGACAGGAAAATTGCAGGACTTGGGAAGGGCATTCGTTGTACAAAAATGTATTTACCAAATGTACAATTGTCTGTTTGTCAGCAGTCTGGGTGTACAGTCTTCAAACCATCAACCACTTGGTGCTTCATACAAATTTGAAGTTGATAACTTGACAAAAGATCATTTGCTATTTGTTTCATAATTAAAGCTTTTGGATATCGTTATTCGACATTCGAGCCAATTTTTAAACTTAATTTTATTTTCTTCGACCACTATCCGAGACCACTATCCGCAAGGATAGTGTCTCAATTCATTTTATTGTCTGTTGATTATACAATATAATATATCCTATAATAATTTGTCGAAGGTTGGCACTGCTTGGCGGAACGTTAATAGCAGGAGAAAGAATAACGTTGTGTGGAGGTTGTAGCATATCGGCAGAATATTATACAATCTTAGGTACACACGATTTTTGTGAAAGTTTACGATGAAGACAACATACGTTCCTCCGAGTTTAGTTCCAGATTTGCTTACAGGGGTATCTACTCTCTATAAACGTCAAAATCGTGTAAGTTCTTAAGACTATGTGGTTGGTGGACTACTTCAAAAGTGGCCTTGAGGGGGTTGGGGGAGTCCAATCGCTGGACTGCCCTTGAAAACGTCTGCAATCGAAGACTTGAAGCAATCCGGAGGCTGCAGTGGTGGCGGCGCCGGGTTCCAATGGCCTGTAAACATTGATGCGAAATCAGTCGGGCAACAAACTCAAGACCTCTCTCGCGAATTTTAATGTCTAAAGAACTCCACAGGATTGCAAGTTTTCAATGGTTTGCGCGCGTTTGTGCCAAATTCTATTTTGGAGTCTCCTTGTACAAGATTACATGTTTATAGATATGGGATTTGTTGGAGCTCTAGGCCAGTGTTTCCCAAACTTTCGACATCTGCATCATCTATAAGTTTCCTAACACTGAGTAAATAAAAGGAATAGGTAAATCGCTAATGTGTCTTTCTATAACAAATCAACACAAAACAATTTCATCCTGATCAAATTTAAATCTTAAAACTGCAAGCCAAGGAGGCTGGAACCTCGTACTTCTGTTTTGCTGCCAGCAAAGGAGGCAACACTCCCAATGCATTATGTGCTAAATTTCCGTGACCACCAATCGAACCAAACATGATTATTGGAGGGCCGTGTTCTTGGATTGAAGAAGAAATTGTTTTCTCGTTGGAATTTCAGAACTGTCATCGAAAGCAAGTTTGCGTAAGCTGGAAACCTCACTTTCAAATGTATCTAATTGTCTGCAATTTATTAAAATTTTTAAATGTTGCGGACAGCAAAAAAGAAGAGCGAGTTTCTAGTCTCCTTGTTGCAAGAAAATAAATAAGTAAAGCAGGCCTAGGACAGAAAAAAAGCAGATTTTTATCCCGCACTGCTTACACGCCTAATTTTGTCCTCCTTTAACTTCAGTACTTTTAGGTGTTAAATAGAGCATCTTCTACAACGTTCAGATGTACAGCTAACTACCCGTTTAAGATAACTACCCGTTTAAGATAACGAAAAATAAGAACATTTCTGGAAAGCTTAGAAAATATAAGTTGGTTACAACTTACAGATGACAAAAATTCATGAAAACGGAGCAATTCAGGTCATGGGGTTGCCAATGTTTAATATCCAAAAATGTATTTGAGAGATGTGCCTAGTAATTATGTGAATATCTCCAGAAAAGTGCAGCCCCCCCCCCCCCCCCCACTTAATTCTAAACTCTTCCCGTACCCCCAGGGGATACGCGTAGTAGGTAGTAGCGTAGGTAGTAGGTATTCTCTATCGTGGCGATGAGGCGTATAAATTACCACTGATCTTGCAAGATCTATGGTTTTGTTACCCTTACAGAGCGAAGTTGTCGCAGGGTAGATTATTTGACAGGCTCATTGGTGATGGTGATATCTAGCCATCTAGAGCGTCGGGCATGGCGAGCGTCTGATTTAGTCTTACCTGCAAGAACCCAGTGTAATGATCCTCGTGAAGTGAATGGAGCAAAGGGCAACAGCGTCGACTTGCGATCCGGGCCGTGGCAGACGATAAGTAAGACCTGCCACACGTGGAACCTGGATTCGCTGAAAAAGGAGAAATTTTCTTGTGACGTCATGCCGAGTAAAGGTAACACTAGGGGATCAATAATCCTATAGTGATGCCACGATCATGCGATTTCGTCAATCGAATTTACATCGGAGGGAAACCTGATTTCCTGGCAGACTGATTCGAGGAGAAATACCGCTTGGGGAATAAGTTGATATTTTGAGAAAGCTCTCAGCTTTGGTGTGCGTTTAACATAGAATACACTTTATACTTTTCGATGAACTGCTTTACCAGCTTTGATTTCATAAATCTTATTTACTTTGGTCAAAAATGTACGTATGGCAATAGTGAAAACTGCCTGGGATAATGAAACGGCTCAAATGAACATACACCAAACGTTTCGCATTTCATATTAGATATTTTTTGTACTATTACAACAACTTATCGTGGACCCAATGCACAAGAACAACAGTTCCATCAAAGTTCGATTCTGTAACCGTCAGGGAAGAGGGAGGGAAAGTTCAAGAGTCACGTCGATCAGGTCTTCCGTTGGTCCACAAAAAGACCACAAAAAGTGCCGACAAAAAAAAACTAACTGCCAAGGAAGGTGTGAAGCGAAAACGCTAGCGTTTTTCTCGTCCGCAAAGACGAGCGCCGGAAAACAAGGATGGTAGATGCATTCAGTCGTGGAAAATGTTTGCGATACATTTTCCAGTCCCGTACCGAATCGTGCAAGATTATTTTATGAGAGGAAATCCGCAAGAACGTCTTTACGCGAGCTTCTTGAGAATCGCTTCAGCTTGCAGGACATTTGAAGTTGTTGAAGCATCACGCCCGATGCAAATAGTTGCAGTAGTAGACAACATTATGACCGAATTTCTGCTGTATTGGTATGTGATAATTACCTGCATAAGTGATTTATTGCTGTAAAGTGTATTTCATGTGAGGTAGAGTGACATCAAAGGGATCCGAAGGGAGACATTAATACCTTCCCAGTATGGAAACGGGAACAATCCATGTCCAACAGGTATATAATGTGGAAATCATGCCATCCGCGCGAATATTGTATTAATGCAGTTTCGATCTAGGAGATAACATAACCCACAGCACCCGCCCACGCTTTTTCTATTTTCTTCCAAAAATTCTGTTTTGCAAATAATATCTCCATGCGAAGATCTTGAATGGCTGATGACAAAAGAGGCGCATCGAGAGGTCGAACACGCTCCATATTTTTTGCCAACATTGCAGTCTTTGTTATCAAATCCAACCGATTCCCTCTGACCGTTGCGGGCTTATCGGGGTTCCGACTCTTCCCCTTTTAGATGGGGATCGACGAAGACCCAAAACAAGCTTTTTGCATATCTTAGACGCTGTCAATGTGACAAAAGGCATCCACCGAACGAGAAATGACGTGGGTAAAGATGAGGATGTATATATAAGATATCATCATATCAAAACTCGTTGCTGCTGGAGTCAGAATTTCACTCTGTTGTCGAGATCAGGATTTTTTTTAAATGATGTCGGCAATATTTTTCCAGAAGTCTGGCCGAGTAAACGTTGAAAAAATATGGCAGAGATTCCACGCTGCACACCCACAAGCAAAGATTAAGGTCATACGTGGTCAACAGACTCTCTGGACAGACAATGGGTCGTGTATCTCTCTGCATCACCTAACGAGGGACAGGTGGGATGTGATTTAAGAATATTATAACGAAAGTGCTGACGTCATAATACCGGAGAGCAGCACCGCCGACGGCGACGACAACGCTTTCCCGACGTCGCTGTAAACAGGGCGTCGAGCGTCGCAGCCCACCGATGTCTCTGTGGGCGTCCCTCGACGTCGGCACACGATTTTCGACCGCAATCCAAACCACCTGGAGATAGAGCAAAAACTTTGATGTAACTAATTAAACTTAAAATTAAAATTGTGTCTTGTTTTAAAATGTTGCGTGATATACACTTTCGGGTGCCGTGTTGTCATGATCTTTCAGTTTGTAAAAAAACATAATTCGCTTACTGCAAGCCGTCACGTCACTGGGAGGGCGTGAACTAGCGTATCTGCAACACGGAGTTTCGTGGGCCAAACAAATTGGCATTGCATACTGTGATATATTTATTTGGTCCACACTACACGCCACAAATTGACTGCTTATTTATATTTTTTAAAGTCAACACTGGTCTTGTGCAATGCTACATCAAGTTAGTACAGCTCTAAATTTAATTGCCCAAGTCAAAACAACAGAACGGTCGATTACGAAGATCGTTGGCGTGTGCTGTGGCTGCAAAAATGTGTTATATATTGGTTTGGTGAAAAGTGTATAATATTTTCTTTCGAGTCTTGTGTAACTTACTACAGGAAAGTGAAATCTCTGGGAAAATGGCTCTAAAGTATGTTTGGACCAACAGTGAGAATCGTGCCAATGTTCTCTAGCTGAAATGTTGTACATTTTGTTCAGACAGTATAGAAACCAATCCATTTTATTCACACATAAATAATTAATTCAAGTTTGCGAAGGAAACAATACAAATATGCAATACGAACTAATGAGGGAGGACTGTTAACCAAAGTTGAAACCTTCAAACTCCCCTTAATGTTTACCTTTAAAACAAACTAAACTTTTGGTTAATTAACACGATTCTCTAAGTGAATGTGTTATAATTGACCCGTGACTAGTAAACCAATACTGAAATGAGCTAACTCTCCACGCCCTGCCACCTTCTACAAGCAGGAAAACAAAAAAAAACTCTCTCGGAAATCGATTGATTTTCAAACAAACAAGTGTGTCCGCGCTAAAAGATGACATAGCTGTCGCCGTGAACCCATCCATGCACGTGTACCTGTTTGTTCGCCTAGATGTCAGCACGCCCTAGGTCGCATAGCTACGCTCACTCCTATACTTTTAGCTGCTCTATCGATTCACAGGCAGCAGCGTAGCGCTCATCAAGGCAAGCCCAGTTAGCCACCGACGTCACGAGCCACGTGCACACCGTCCACCTGTGGCCCACAGTTGTCAAGAGCGCCCTTTGGGCATCGGCAAGGTGTGATCGTGGCTGGGAAGGGTCACGCAATTGACTCGAGAAGTCAATTCGATGTGACTTGTATTACTCCGATAAAACGGTAAACCTGGTTTGCGGTTATTTGAAATCTTATTTAAATTGCAAACGCTTGCAATGCGCGGGGTATTTTAATATTATGAACACTATTACCGTCTCCAAAATTGATGCCCAAACGGGGACTCGAACACCCGATCTCCTCGGGTATTGCTCTTACCCATTGAGCTACTTGGACACATGCTTTTGAGACGATTTTAGTGTATTTGATGAGAATGACGGATCTCCAAGGAGTGGAACCAAGAGGCTGTTAGTACTTACAGTCACTCTGATTCTAGTGCCGCTATACCACGTCACAACCATTCAATCTCGAGTACATCCAATTTGACGTTGGATACGATACGTTTGACGTTGGATACGATACGTTTGACGTTGGATACGATACGTTTGACGTTTAAATCTTATGTAAATTTGCGGTTCATCCCCTAATCGATTACAGATGAGATAACATTTTTAGTGACATATGCACTGAAAACAGGTTGTACTGAATTTCAGCCATATGCAATTCAGGTGACCTTGTTTAGCAATATAAACAGATTCCAGAGCGTAAATCTTCTGAGAATTTGTCCATAGACATCATATACTAATAATGCACAGGATACCCATCTAATATTCCAACATTGAGATCGCATGTAATTTATGTAATCCAGTGCACAGTATTTAATTACCAATTCACCATCGGATGTTATGATTGTTTCAAAATTATGAAATTTGTGGTATTGAAATAGAAAACGGATCTGCTAACAAAGCTTGAGATATCGACCAAGCAATTGTGGGCAACGATAGAATGTAGGTAGCGTAGTACCTTCTGTATGTTGCTTCATATTTTTATATTTTAAATATTCCACGCTTTACAGCAAAGTACCACGATTTATTTATTTTTAATTTTTCGTGCAGATTTGAAAATCGCAGCGAAAATGTTACGCGCTGAAAGCATTGCTCAAGTGAAGCTGCTTCATACGTTAGCTTTGAATTATTTGATAGAAGCGTAGCATGCTGTTCGTATTTTTAGACACACCGATGGTTTGTAAAAAGCTGTGGAAAAGGTGTCCCATCTGCTGGCTCGTCGACGGTGGCGTAAGCGCCAAGCTTGCCAGTCTGGTCAGAGAAAATCTTATTCAGATTTATGTGAGAAGTTTGTATCAGCGCTAGAGGTGACACGCGTTGATTCATCGCCTTCCTGCGTCGCGGAAAAACATCTCCCCCGCAGAAACCAAACCGATCCTAGTCGGCCAAACACGCCAAGCCAGCGCCCGAGTACTCATTTGCATAGTTTTTTTCTTGCAAAAAAAGCGTTTCGTACCAAATGATAGATTTCTAGAAGTTGAACAAAACGAGTGAGAATCTGTGTGTTTACTAGTCACAAGCGGACGAACGGTTCCAGAACTTTTAAGTCGATGTGTGAGAAATGGGTAAGGATCATTTAATTGTTCATGTAAATTCTAGCGTTAGTCAATGTTATTTCACAATATAGCGTACACGATCTATAACAAAAGAGTTACATGATCCGTAACAGGGTGAGAAGGGAATCCCCCCTATCGTTAAAACTGGGCTGAAAGCTTGTTTATAAATTCAATCATATAGCAATGTTTTAGTGGAGCTCGGAATTGCCGAAAGCAATTGTCGCAAGTAATTTTGTATTTACAGTTCGTTAGTGAACTAATCGGTAGATCCACAAGCAATCTTTCAGGTAATTCACTGGTGGGTATGCTTTATATGACCCGCTATCCAAAATATCCTACCCGCTGGTAACTTGGTTAGTGTTTTTTTTTCCCAAATGCTTAAATAATGTTCGGGTTAGCATTTGCATGAATCGGCACTTTATTCAATTTGTGCATGAGTGAGCCGGAATGGTTTGGGTGTTCGGTGGTCTATGGTTACAGGACCCTCAGCACTGTGATGATGGCAGGCAGGGGGGGGGGGGGCGTTGATGCGCCGCATCCTTCACATTAATGGCACATCATTACCGATGCTAATGCAATCTCAGTCATGAGCGATGAGATATTTGTGCAACAAGTATCACGATGTCTAGTGCTTTCATGGACTCATGGATTGCGGTACACCTTCATTCTGAATCTCGGCATTAAACGTGGGGCGAAAGCGGTTCCGTGAACACCGCGATTAGCTAACCAACCGGAATGACCTGTGTGGGAGAAACACGGTAATATAATCGCAATAGTGTGTTCTTATGATGAATTGATACAGCACACGAGTAGCAATAGAAGAATATATGGTGCTTACAATTTGAGGCACCGGAAGGACGAATTTGTGGTGTTGGCGTAAATCCTTATTACTTTTCTGCAGTACCTCTACCCGTAATTAGAAACAAACTTCGATGTCTACCACTTTGTATACTTTACTTAAGTCTTTTCATATTAATATTGTTATCTTAGACATTTTCAAACAGTGTAGGTACGATAATTTACAGGAAACTTTAGAAAAAAACGCACTCAAAACATTGAATACGGGATATGCAAGGAAACATAGTTCTGCATTCTGAAAACAACGTCACCTTCAATCAAATTAAAATAAAATGCAGCTTTAGAACTATAAAAAAAAGGTGCAACAATCGAGATTTCGCAAAGTGCATAACCCGATTAACCTTTCTCTGCTCGCGGAAACTTACTTTTGCATTCGAGAGGCGCTCGGTTCGACAAGAACCAAATCAAATTATTCCCAGGCAAATATGGCTTCGTTGACCTAGATTTCTGCTCGTAACTGCAACCGAATAAATTGAAGCACAACCCGAATGTACCGGCAAATGAAGTGCAGGCCTAGAAAAGCGACGGCGCTGTAAAAACGTTGTAAAGCGTGTACAAAGGTTAATTAATTTCACCGCGCCCACGCGCGTAGTGACTATAAGCGGGCGTGAAAGTATTTAGCGCAGATGAGCGCAGGATGTTCCATCCTAACAGTGATGAATTGCATGGCGACGGCTCATCCGTCTCTGATAGTCGAGATGAACGCCAAAGATATCAAAGTAACCCCTTCGGGGATTGGGATACAGAAATTATAATCTCATTCACTCACACCACAACAAAGCGTTACGAAGTGAATATTGTTTTGCCAAAAGGATGTATTATAATCCTTGAGTGTACCAAACAACTCATTTGAGCTATCTTGGTACACCTTGGTAACATTGGTTAATTTAAAATACTGAAAAGGGTCTTTCGTGTGCCAGTCGGCAAACGACCTATGGTCAAATTATTTTCCTTATCACAACAAAGAACATTCACCTGGAATGTACACTAGATCAAAAGCAAGGAGGTTTTTCGCTTCATTCAAGCTACGCTTTTCTAGCAAAGATCTGTTTGCAGTCAAAACGGCATGAAATAGAAAGAGATGTAGGAGACTGGTCTAACTCTGAAATCATATAATCTGCGTGAAATCTTGTCAGAAAGGCTACACGTAGTCGCATGAGCATACAAGGGACGAACTCGGTTAAGTTTATCGTGATAATCGATTTCGTTTCCGACTAGCGCAAGTCAACAAACGTTTTGTATGTAAACAAATCCCTACAAATGATAGCAATCTATGAAAGTTCTTATCGGAAGCGGTGGGTATTTCTGTGAAAAGTTCATCTTGTGACACATTTTGATGATGTTTGCCGTGGCGCGCACAGGTCAAGTTGCCCTGCGTGGGCGTTGATGGTAGTGGAAGGGGAAGGGGGGAGAAGGAGTCTCCAGAGAGACGAAAGGGTATCGGGGTTATCGGGCCTGAGTCGTGTCGGGGCATGACACGACGCGGTGGAACGTCTTCGTTGAATAATATCAATGTTCCGGGAATTTGCGACCATGAGGGCGATTTCGTTTTGGCGCACCCATTGCTGCCGATTTCGGGTTGAATTCGCATTTTTTTTTCGCTCTTTCCAGGCAGTTAGAGGAATCGGTATACATTTGTCAGACCACGTAGATAACAGACGTGAAAAGGATTCGAAAAAATGAGAAAAATAAAAGTGGAACCTCTTAATTTTAGTAATAGGTTTTGTGTAAAAGAATTTATTAAATTTCCAAATGCATTGTCGTTTATCAGTGCACATTTCATTTATTTTTATTTATTTTTTCTAAAGAAATACGTTGCAAGTTTCCTAAGCGAGTTCGGCATTCGTTTTCAAACATTTCCCGACGAGTGACGTCAAAGCGACGGCTGCTTGCCATTGGTCGGCAAGAAAAGCGGCGCGTTTCTACCACTCTTGTCTCATTTCAAATATCGTAAACAAAATAAAGCATGGCTCATTCTACACCAACACTCTGCTTGTGCAAAAAAAAACTCTTCTCCATATTATAATCATTAACTATATACAAGAAATTTTTTAAATTACATTATGTTAAAAAAATATCAGCATTACTAACTGTTTGTAATATTATTATTAATATTATTATGTTATATTATTACAGTATTACTATGTACTGATATTTATTCTGTATCAACACATTCCTTTTATGTATTGTTAAAATGTTATGTAACCTATGTGGTCTAATAGCTTGATAGCTAAATAAAATATATTCATTAAAATATGTCCACACTTGACCCACAAATCAAGTCACATCTGCTCTGGATGCTTGACTGATTTGCACTGATGCTGCTCAAGCGAATAAGTGAGAAATTACTTACAGTAAATAATATCGAGTATCAAGACCACCTGTGTGTGGTTCAGAAGGGTGCATTATTATTTGTCTTGCAAATTCATTATACGATCTGGATGAAATATTAAATATCCGTTTGTTCAGAAAATACACTTAAAATAATGGTATCTAGGTAATTGATGTGCAAGTACATGAACCATGTTAGCAATATAGCTGACCAAGATAGTTGATTTGACTGATTTGAAATCACAGTTGAGTTGAACTGAAGATTGTCAAGTAAACATATTATCTGTTCCACCTGAACAACAATACAAACATACTTTTCAAATAAATAAAATCTACTACAGTTGTGTAGTATGTTGGCGAAGTAAGTTCAATTTCTTCAGTATTAATTTGTTTGCTAGTTAAATAAATAGATTTCGGCATAAAATTAACGTCCGATTCATTATAGTTTCTTCGTTGTGCACTCAAAAAACCCACCGAGGCGTTGTATGTCAATTTTGCATAAAGCCTGAAAACACACTTCCCCTGTCCCCGGACTGACAGTCCCACGAGGATCTGCAGCATCCCGATTCAGGTTAATGTCTTGACTCTCGCCGCCACCGCCACCGCCGCCGCCGCCGCTGCAGCAATGACGTCGGGTGGTTTACCAGTATCTTATTCATGTGCAAGCAAACAGATGAAAGTTTGCGTAGTGGATAACTCGAGTCGAAAAGCGAGGAACAGATACGTATAATGGTATAACCAGGTCAAGAGAACCTAACGTTATATTGAGATATATCTGAGGAATATCTCAGTTTTATATATGCATAGAATACGATTTTATATGTTAGAGTGATATCAGTTGAGCACACATGTAAATAAAATACAGATCATGGTCGAAAATTCTAGGTGTTTCAGTCGTTTCCGGAAAGGGAACTGAAAACTAACAGGATCGAACATCAACTGGCAAGCCCAGAAAGTGTTTTGAGACTGATGCCTAGCATAACGCATCCAGGTATCAGGGGGAGAAAAAGTGAAGCGCACAGAAGAATGCTTGGTGGCGCGCTACCCCGTGCGCTTTGCCCGAACCGCTATCGATTTCTCTACCTGGCAGTACAAACACTTGTGGAGCATAATGTCGGTGTCGCTCAAGATTCATTCATGCTTTTTATCACTTGGCCTGCAATGGTGAGAAACTAGTGCTGCCGCCTGTCGGACACGAATTGCATTGAGACGTTCAGCCAATGGAAATGTCCGAAGCTGGCTAAATTTGGATGTAGCATGGAAAGAACGTAGAAGTGTGTGTAGAAGTAATTTTATCTTAGTGTGGTGGACAAAAGCGGTTTTAAATAGTTTTCATTTTTATCGACCTTTTCTGATATTGTGGTACAGACATTTTTTCCGGACTTGCAAAACAAATCTTTCAAGGGAAGGTAAGAAAAGTTGCGGTGTAGGCCTACGGCAGGTAATTTGTAAGCGGTGTTTTATTTTTGTCGGTGCTAGGATTAAAGCTGCAACATACAATTTGAAACAAAAATCAATCTAGAGGAGTTAAGTTTGCTCTGCGGGCTGGAAGATACATTGAAAGTATGTTACGGGCTCATGACTTAAAAATGTGTTAAACTATTTGAGCTTATTTTTAAACTTTGTATGTTACTCGGCAAAATATAGAAACAGGGAACATTTAGAACTTAAAAAAAGTTTTAAAACAAGAATCAATCGGGAGGAGCCAGGTTTGCTCTGCGGGCTGCATCCAGGCGCATATCTTGAAATGTACTTTAAATCTTCTGGAATATAGTGGTTGACTCTGCGTGAGAATCAGTGGCAATCTTCGAGGTTATTTTTTTAAATTTGACTTTTATCCCGTAAAGGGTATAAAAAAATGTTTAAAAATAAAGAAATTAAATTGAAAGCGTTGGTGTAGGTGAAAACGGTTTTGCTCTGTTGATTAAGTTTTTTGGTCCTAAAAAGGACCGCGTCGGTGGTCGACGTTTCGCCAGCGTTGGCGCTGGCAGCGTTTGTCCAGCGTTCACAATGTGTTAGCCTGCAAGCTAAAAGAGGATCTAGACTTATTCTGGTCATTTCAGCGGAAAACTCTCTTTATTAAAACAGGTTAAGCATCGTTTTAATGAATTTATAGTTTAAAAGACAAGAATGTGATTTGACTCCTCAATTGCTCAGCGTTTCTGACGTAACTAGCTACATCAGGTAGGTAATTGTGCCCAGTAATCTTCCTGATGTTAAACTCTTTGAATTTGGATCAATTTGTAAATGCCATCTCGGTGAGGCCAACAGTTGAGTTGGAAAAAGAGCGTACAATATAAACCACTCGCCAAAAGTGCTACAGAATCCCTGTCATAATTAGTTTGGAAAGAAACCCTATTTATATATAATATATATAGTGTCTGAAAATATAGAGTCAGTAATATAATAACGAGACAACTTTGAGACTATACGAGCACCGCACAAAGTTCACGGCTCGCAATGAAGCGCCAACTGCCGGGCAATAAAGAAACAAAAGGCGCAGAGAAAGGAACTTTGAGTTTTGGTACGATCTGACGATATTAGTGTTAAAAAGAGATGGAAGATGAAGTGTGGAACTCAAGAAAGACAGAGATAAAGATTTTTTTTTTCTCACCGAGTGGGCGCGTCAAGGGAAATCTCACCGCTGGAGGAAAGACTAACGCGAAGCGTGCAGGGAGACACATTTATAACGGCAAAATAAAAATGTTAACGATAGAAAACGGTATCTGACGGGTGGTATTAAGGTAAGCGGCATGATGTTGATCACGGTGTTGTTCCGCGTGGCTCGTCATCCGCGAAGGCATTACGGCTTTATCGAAAGACGTTGTGACGTTATGGAGCCGTTATGAGACGGCCAGGGATGAAACCTGGCGCGCAGCCTGGCTTAGACTATCTGGTTTATTGTTGTTTAAACGAAAAAAGGGAATAACGATTACGGACGTGAAATAAATGATACGGGAATAAATTAAGGGATGAAGATTTTGTTAAGTGAGCGAAGCTTAGGTTTTGTGACAAATCCCGTTGACAAAATGTGTAAGTTCTTCCTGCCAAGAAGTAAATACTAGATAGAAAGGTATTCTGGGTGAAATACCGCCGAAATGATAACGCATTAAATGGACGATCCGATTTTACCGATATATAAAAAAATTTATAATTCCATAAAAAAATTGTGATTTTTCCCATTTACAACCTTAATGCAGTCCGCAAAGCAAAATCTGGCTCTTCCACATAGGCATCCTCCGACGCAAAAATAATTAATATAGCGGGTAATCTCTTTTTTTTATGTGTCGTCATTTGATACTCAAGTATAAAAAATAGCAGGTAGGTTATAATTTTGCAGCCACTTTGGGTTTAGTGCCCTTAATGAAATGAACTATAGTTTTGTAACACATTATATATTATTTTGTGTATATGGGGGCTTCTGTATGATTAAATTATGTGATTATTTAACGTTCATAAAATACAACAGTCCTTTTACAATCATACATTCATGTCGGGGAGCTCTTCTAAAAAAATAGATTATTAACTAGAAATGCATATAAAAAAAAACTAATAATTCAAACCAGATTTAATCTTTCCATATTTACTAATATAAGAAAAAAATGTGTTTGTTGCTGAACAGGAAAACTGTGGCAAATGTGAAAATCCGTTTCGGAAACGGTTCAATTCAATTGGTGCTGAAAAGTCAACCTCGTGAATTTTAGAAAACAAGGTTAACCCTCGTGTAGGTCAAGGGCGTTGGCTAGCTGCCATGATTCGAGCGTGAAATTGCACCACATCTGCAGATCAGAGCCGCCTGTATACTCTCATTCGTATTTCAAATTACGCCGAGAAAATAGTTTTTACAAACTTTCTGTGTCCCTAAGAAATCAAAACGAAGATCTTAAGATTGGTTTGTGATTAGAACGAGCCAAAACAAAACGCCTAAATGTGTCCTAGAACTGAGAAAACACGGGCGAAACTTTTCGGGGAGGCAGCGAGCGCATGTGAGCAGCTTGGTATTCAAGACTTGCAGCCGCCGGGTACGACGAGTACACTCGAGGTAGATGGCATGATTTACACGAGACGCCGGCTTCTTTGGGCCGACGCCGACGCCGACGCCGACGCCGCTGAGGCGTACAGCAGAAAGCGTGGGTGCCGGCTCTCGTCTATCGTGGGTGTAAGGCGGTTACCAGCGTCGTCATTGGCGGTTGCCGCTTCCGATGCTAGCCGCGTCGTAACCTCGTGTGTTCGTTCATACTCTTGGGCGGTACTGTGGTTTGTGTGAACAGTAAAAAGTCCGATACTCTGTTGTGATTCATTGTACCTACCTTCATACCAGCGGTAGACAAATCTCGGTCACATAGCAGACCATTTCAACTGTTTTTGTAAACATTGCTATTTAGCTCGGCGCAGATTCATTAATTTGTTGGAAGCATACGGTTTAGGAGGATTATATTTACATACGATTGGAAATTCTAGTTGTGGTTTAGCTGAATTCACATGTGAGAGTATTTCGAAAATGTCAAATGGTCATTCGAACCTTTTTACTTGCAGGTGCCGGCCTCTATCTGTTCAACTTTGTGAAATGACAAACTGGGAGTATTATGGTTTTACTGCATATTGCTGCCGATGACGCAAAAATGGTTCCAGGAATCGTGTATTGGAATTTGAAATCGTAAAATAAAATCGGTGCTCAAAAACGTTGTCGACGAATAGTTTGAAATGCAAATATTGCTTGCTGGTTTTCAATTAGCTTTATCCGTTTGCAACATTTTGCATTGCTTTTAGAGCCACAGATTCAGCCGTCACAAAAACTGCAGTCTCTTGGTGGACGTGAAAAGGTGATGAAACATCAATGGAAATGTCAATATCTCAACCAAGACCCATAGAAATTTTTGGGTAAAGTTTTGTTTGCTAGCATTTAAGTCGGTAGTAACGGTAAACAACCTCTGTTGTGTTTTATTAAAAAATTACGCCGACAAATCTTTTTTGGGAACAGGCAATGCTCGTAAATATTGCGTGCTTAAAAAAATACATCATGCGATCTCAAAAGCATTCCACTGCGTAATTAACCAAGCGCGTTCATCATTCTAGTTTGTAACAAAGTAGTTCATACGTTACATAAAATAAACTGCAACAACAAACATAAATGAATCTAAGTCAGGGTTTTTTTTACCTCTCCGCGGGTGCATTAATCATTGCCTGTGTGTTTGTGCAATTACCAGTGGAAACCGGCCGAGTTTCCGCCCCTGGAGAGCACCACGCGCGGCGTCGGTGGCGTCAGCGGCGCCTTTGCGGTCACATAATTCGCGGGTGTTATCTTGATCGTTGTGACCAGAGGGGATTTAAATCTTGCGCTCGCTTTTCCTTGTGCTCGGTGCCGGAGGTAAACTTGCTCAGTAGATTTTCCTGACAAGAGTATGCAGATGAAGATGTTGGGCATGTGCCGAGAATACAGACACAGGCACTTGTATAAACGAGCGGTTAAGAGGTCATCAGATCCAGGATCAAATGCATTCGCTGCTAGGGAGATATTTTCTCGATTTTAGCTTTAGGTACTGGGTCGTCGGTGTAGCGGTAGGTGTTTTAGTCCCTATAGACTAAGTTGCTGGAAGTATTCTAATATGATCAACTATGATACTGCGTTCGTCCGTTTAAAAATAGCGCTATTTTTACTAGCCGAGAATGACATCCCCGCAAGATGGTAACAAAAAAGGTGGAGCTTCAAAAAAGAGTTCAAATTGACCTTCTTTCCCTACCGGGACTATAGGTAATTTCCGGATCATTTTTTGAAAATAAAGCGCATATTACACCGCAAAATTCACATCTACCACTAAATATGTTTCTAGTAAAAATGAGTAATTGATAGTATTCTGGATCCAATCACCAATTGACCAATCACCAATGAGGCCACCAAACAAAACAACCCGACTTCTTTTAAAATACTAAATTGTTTACGAATCGAATGAATCATGAGTTAAAGTGGCACCAGATTTTGATTTGTAATTAATTAAAGTACAATCATTCATACATAATTTATCCCAATCTAATTGAATTATCACACGCCGTGTTAATGTAATCCACATTTCCTTATGACAATTAAACATATCGTAGATAGCGTTACAGTCGCAATTGGATTATCCCCTACAAGCATATATCTTTCCGGCTCGTATCCCTACTGCAGCAAGCTGTGCTAACATAATATCCTCTTCTCTCCTTTATGAATTCCATATCACAAAAGCGCTCTGTGCAAGTATGTACTCATTAATTGATACAATTTACAGTTGTTGCTTTGGCCGAGAGACTTAGCATAGAGTCAATTTGAATTTTAACTCGAAAATAAACTGAATTCCAACTTCTTAGTATCCAAATTCAGCCCGCCATTGCTCTGCCCAAGCTAACTAATGAAACAGCAAAATAACTTTCAGAAACTTCTCGTCAAGATCAAGATATGTAGCTTTTTAGATGATATTTCCCCGTCTTCTAAGCTTGAATGCGGGCTCATTGACCATTATTTATTTGATAGTAAGATACAAGATATTTATGACTTTAACGAAACTGCACTGGTACGTAATGACTTTATTTGAAATCTCAGACACACCAACCGCTACCTCATCCTGAATGACGTCTTCGTAGCTCGCTTGTACCGTTGTGGCGGACATCTGTGACCTATGGACTTGCGTCATTCAAACTCGTGACTGCGCCGGCAAATGTTGATAATTAAGGAGTAATTCGAGCAAAGTTGGTGACACTTTGTACCTTCACGGGCGACATAATTAAGACAAATGACAACCCAACTATATGCTACACGAACCTAGCGCTCGGGCAAAACTATCAACTAAATTGTTAACACTTACATCGCGTATTTGGATACGTGCGATCTGGTCGTATGGGGGCCACTTCACGAAGGGAAATTCTATCGGTGAACTATACTTAGATTTCAGTTCAAAGTCACGGAAAATTGATTCACTGTCATGCTGACACGTGGCTTTATAGAAATGCAGAGTTTTCCCCCCTGTAATTCAATCAATTATAGCGCATATTTTTAGATTTCGATTGAACAGTAAACGATTTGCACTATGAAGGGTAGAAAGTTGAAATTAAATCAAAACTTTGGATTTAATTAATTGCCAGAATTTCCTGACCAGTGTCTTTTGTTTGGCATCATATAAACTCTATTAACCAGGTCTTTGCGCGATAAGGAATTTTGAATTCTAGCTAGCGCAGCAACGCGATTACGAACGTACCATTATGCTAGCCTAGTTGTTCGAGTTTTGCAACTTTTCAGGTACAAATTAGTCAGTTGCAGCTGGTTTGCATAATTGTAAGCTTTTCCGGCAACCGTATTGCACATACAACTTTTGTCCGCGACCAATATTTGAACAATTTTCCACTGTACATACAAAGCAACATTGTAAACTGCTACCCATGCTTTGAAATATGATCGCAAAATTGAAAACTTTTATACAGTGAAACCTAGCCGTGCAATTTATGCAATGACTGGCTCAGGTAAGCCAAGAGATTATAAACTGTGCCTTCCGCGTCATGTAGTATAATGTGTAGGTTAGAATTCTGCGCTGGTGTTGAAGGTAAATGAAAGAGCCTAGAAAGCGAGCATTTAATAAGTGTACCTAAGCTAAGGAAGCATGACATTTACTTTCTCACAGCCGAGTGTGCTGCAGGTAGAAACTGGGTGTAGGGAGGAAGCGATTTCCTTAGAAACACTTTGTGAGATTAGCTCAGTTCAGAACATTGACTTCCTGGCTTGCCTGCCAGGAAAAACGGAATGTTGAGGAAAGGATTCTGTAAAATAGCTCAGAAATTCGTAGAAAATGGAAGAAGATAGGACAAATTCCTCGTAGTCTCTCGCATCCCCTGAAGGGTAATCTTGAGATAATACTTTTTTTGTGTGAAAAATAGGACTAAAGGATGGCCGCGGTCGCGTATGCTCGTGGATTAGGTTCTTAGTTTGTAGCATTCTACCTCTGAAGTGAATGCGGTGGCGATCTCCCAAATATATGCATTATAATTGTGCGTAGCGTATTTTAGTAGCTCTTGCTAAGTAGATGATAAGCATTGTGACAAGGGTAAAGAACATTCGCGATTCGCAACCAGACGGCAACGATTCCTGGAAAATGTGGGTGGAAAAACTTCGCTTGGGATAATAAATGATCCACTTAAAAAAAACCCATGTCGAAGATGTAGTGCCTATACTAGCATGTAGTCAGGTATATGCAAAGTTGTGTCGTCAGTTCTGCGTACTTTTCGGGGCAAAGAAAGCGTGTTGGCCAGGACTATGACGTCAGGAGGAAAGCGCCCACGGCGCGCGTTAGCGCCCAATGATCGACTCTCCGCCAGGGCAGTGCGCTGCGGTTGCGGCGGCGTCGGCGGCGGCGGCAGCGGCGGCGGCGGAACTGCCTCGTAATCACGTTATGCCCTTTCAGACCAAGTACCGGGGCCAACATTTTGAATACCAAGTAGCCTTGGTCTCCTCTCTGTCCATCCCGAATATGCATGCATTCTAGTTTTGTATTCATATGTTTTACCGTCACATTCACATTCTTTGGGCTGGCAAAAGACATGCAAAATTGTGTAACTCTACGCCGTTTTATGTTTGCATTTTTTTGTAATAGTAAAAACATTAGCAGTGCGAACAATATGCTGCGACAAGAGCGTCCTGTGCGCTGCGTAGCGATTACACTGAACACGGCACCTCCACTGCAAGCCCAGTCATATCGACTGGTGGGTTAATATATTTCCTGATAATTGACCAAAGAACGTAATTTCACTATGATTATGTTTTGCTGTAATATGTCATGTTCAGCATGTGTCATGGTAAGTTATGGGCAGCTTGGAAAGGGTGGAATATCCGTGAATTTCATTTTGCTGTCACTGCGCTTTCTGTCAGTAAATACCTACAAACTTTGTTTGACATCTGCGGTAATTAATTAACCGTAAATGAGAGGTCAAATCAACGTTTCGGTGGCGGTGTTAATTGAATATATTCACTTGCAAAAGTGAAACTGATATCGTAACTGCAATGCCAGTTGCTGTTAACCTCGCAAAACGCGGGCAAAAATTCTCTGGAAAAATACCCCAGGCACACAAAAACACAATTGAAGGGTAGGTTTTTCCACAAGCTCGGTTTCAAAAAAACGTTTCAAAAATCAAGTTGGCGTAAAATGAACGTGCTTTGTAATCGTCGGGCAACAATTAATTAAAATATGGTTGGTTGCGAACGAAGTCGGCCGGCGATATCGGTCGCAGACTAATTGGGTTGCACCGGATGCGCCGAGGGAGATGTAAAGGAGATGCACAGCGAGGAAGCGAAAAACGGGTGGCGTGCTCACTGCCGGGGTGACGCTGATGTCAGCACGGGACGGGGTAGCTGCCCTTGGATGAACCCACACGACCTCCGACTAGAGTGATACCTAGAAGGGTGCAGTCTTCACGTGAGACATTTGGGTCATATTTACATTTATTGGAAAAAGATGAAACGAGGGGAAAGTAAACTGTATGCATAATACCTATCATTTCAACACTTTTTTCTTATCATCAAATACCAAAAATATTTGAGAAAATTGTCTAGGGTGAATTTGAAAATGTTTAAAGTCGGGACGCAAATGACAACTAGCCGAGAAGCTGATATATTTCGTGATGTCCATTGTTGTTTTCTATGCATTTGTGTTGCGGTCGTCTTCGCGGAAAAGCTCATTGTTACACTTTTAAGAATATGATCGGAATCCAAAAGCTCGTAACTTCCTCGATTTTAAGAGTAATTTAATCACAAGAAACAACTTGATAATTATTATTGGCCATCCTAGGTAACGCAATTATACGAGACTAGGACCAGCAGATTCGTGAGTGGTCCATTTGAGACAACTAAAAGCTACACTGGCCACTGGCGTTACCATTGGTGCATTGTAATTATTGTAAGACTAAGTGGTCCTCGTCCCTTCTCCCTACCCAGCCATCGCTTCTTCGGAGAACCCGAAAATACGGTACACATCAAAGGACCGTTACATTCTATGAAATGCTACCTCAGGGCCAAAATATACCGCACACTCAAATTGTCTTGAGCTGCCGCTTTCAGTGAGGCAAACGTTTGGAAACTAATTACTTTCTCGTTGATCTTGTGTATTGGTAGTCGTGAGTAACTTCACGTTAGCGCGCGTGTTCTTTCAACTCAAAGTTAGGCTTTTTGAAATGAAGTTTCAGCTCGCTGGACTCTTAAGTTAAGGTACTCTGAGACTATTACTCCAAAAGAAACACCTGATTTTACACATGCTGTCCGTCGTTATTTGACTGTGCATGATTTTATTAGCCAATTCGTTGATCGTTGAAGTGATTTTAGTTTTGGCAGAGGTACCGTGAGCTGCATGCTCTATTTTTTTTTCAAATGGCCTGGAACGGGGGCCCGAAAGTCGGGAAAGTTTTGACAAGGTAGATTAAATTGTCAAGGATGTAACCGGATTCTTTGAGACGACGGTAAATGGAAATTAATGAAATATTGTCTTTGGCGGCTCTCAAAGCAAATGTAATACATAGACGACACAATGAGAGGATGAAAGTACGTTTTAAGTGTACACTTGGGGAAAAAAATCAGTGTTAAATGGGAAATCAAAGTGCTCGTACTTTTAGAATTAATTTAATAGCCAAGAGCATAAAAATGTCTACGCGCTGAATTTTTTGATAACGTTTTTCAAAATGTTCCTTAATCTAATGAAGAAAATGAGAAGAGATTTCAAGCGCTTGACTTATCGAAACTCTTTTGCAGAGAGTGATTTGATTCAAATGCGTATTTAAAGTGAATTAGCGTCTTGTTTGATCTGATCTCAGTACTTTAACAGAATACCAATGAGCAATTAATTCACGTTTTAAGTCAAACAATGATTCATCTATGGATTGAAATTTAATTCACACACAAGCTATAAGAGGGACTCATTTTGCTGATCCTACATACACACAATTTTAAATAAACTTAAAAAGAAAATATATTTTGCTGAAAATAAATGCGCTCGTGCCATTGTCTCAGATTTCCCGCACGCGCTCGTCATCAGGGTCAGATTTTATGAATGGCGTCAGCAAAACAATATCTAACTTAATATACTTTTAATTGGTGGCCTCGCCGCCCACGAACGCAAATAAAGGATGCGGTAATGGCCGATTCGCAGTTTTACCATCGCGTGGGTCTGCGGGATGGTCCCTTCATCGCGTCCCAATATACTTCAGCCGGAATTCTGCATCAGCGTGGGACAGAGGGTGGGCAGGGCAGGGCGTAAGGGCGTCTGGCTTGCAGACTATTTTCCTCTTACTACCATAAAGATAGATTAGTGTTTCTCGAGTCACCCACGAACCGATATTACAATTTTTGTTTACTGATACTACAAAATATTTTGTAAACATGTATTAATCCAACTACGTTCCAGCAATGTAGCATGCAGCTAATCCAGCATGTTCATGAACAAATTTTTCGGTGCTTATTTTTTGTTTATTTTCTTTATAGATGTTGCATGCCACTTCTGGTTGTGTTTGGTATTGCGCAAAAGTTTATGAAAATAGGTTGCGAAGTGGTCCAGATCCGCGATTTGCTCTGTTAAGATTGTCTTTTGATCCTAAAAAGGGGTCGAAGTTTGGAAGTTTGTGGAAGAAGAAACCGTCTACTTCACAACCTAAAAAAGGTGCATCACATATTATTAGAAGCACTTGCATGTCACCTGACTACTTACATCACCTGACTACTCACAATGAACATAGACAACGTTTTGTCGCACAAACTTCAGTCTTGGGTCGTCGACACATGAATCGTCGAAAATTTGAGAACATTAGCAAGAACAAATCAGACTTACTGCAGAGGTCGAAGAAATCGTGCTCTTGGTATCATTACAGATCTAGTTAGGGGTGCACTTAAAGTAATCTGAGAATGATCGCTTCCTTGCTAATGTGTTTGGGGCGCCTCGGCTGCGTTTGATGGATTCGTTTATGACGAGTGCGTGGGATCAGAACCCCGGGCTGGAAAACCGCGCAACCAGTCTCGAGTTCAGACTAATGAAAATTATGAAAATTAAGAGGACAGCATAAAAAACTGAAAGTGTTCGTGCCCAAACTGGGAAATATTTCCAAAGAGAAGAGCAATCGCACGTTCTCTACTATCAGGCATTGAGGGATCATCATTCTATCATATTAAGTGCCACGTGTAAGAGAATGGCCAGGAGAGCCGACATCTTCTTTCTCCTTTCTCTGCTTGGAACCCAAAAGGTTGGCATGGACCAATAGTGACGCGATCTCGGCCAAGAAACCTGCTTATCAACCCTCACGTGTTACCTGCGAAATATAATTTGGCTTCAGACCATCTGATATCAAAACCACTCAAACTTTGGAACAAAAAGCAGAGAATTTATTGCTTTTCTTGCCCTTATGGAATATGATGCTGATAACCAAAATGACATATTTACTTGCTAGGTCAGAATCATGATCCTCATCAAATCGAATCTTAGTTTAATTCAATAGTCGAATCACGGGTTGACCTTTTGTAATAATAGTGATGGGACACTTTACTTTGGTTAATAGTTTTTCCTCCATTAATTCGGTAACTGAATCTCTTTTACTACGCAACATAAATAAGACGGCAGAATATTCCCGTTAAAATGCAGCAGTTTTGGTGCCATATTGGGCTCCTTTGTGTCCGATGCCAGAATTCGATGCCTGCGCATGGACACAGCAAACATACAGAGAGACGTTCGAATATCGGCACCTCACAGGGCTTTTGTGTCAGCTCGTCTTTGTGATTACTTTCGTTTCATGGCCAAACGACGTCAGAACCACATGGCTTGTTAGCACCATTCAAACAGTGTCCATACATGCTGAGGAAATAAGCACAGACTGACACATTGATTTCCGATGGCTCCTTCATTGGGTAATGTCAAAAAATGCTACCCAATATTTCACATACAAACTTATTGAATGGGGGTGGATGATGAATTATAGTTATGATAGACATAATACCTAAATACAAGCGAAACATATGGTATGATTTCTCGTTGCGTCTCGATATCTTCTTCTGTTTAACAAGCGCGCACGCGTGAAAGAGTGAGAGAGAGGAAGAGGTCTAGAAATTGAAAAAGGATTTCTCAGGAATGACGAAAATGTCTGGTCAAGATCTTTCAACCGCATGAAACTGGAACTGAACTAATTTCAGTTTTAATTCATTAGCTCCCCGAGTTTTGGCTTAGAAAATGAAGCGTTATTTCGATGTTCATAGTTTTACTGAGAATTTATGAATAACTTTGCATTGACGATATTTGCTGATAGTGTCTCCATAGGTGCTCTTAAACTAAATTTTATATAAATGGGTTTGCATAATTGAAACGCTCGATTTCACTGGACACAATATATCAACAACATTTTAAATATTTTGTGTCTAGTTTTGAGAACTGTGATTAAATTACAGAGGTTATCCAATTTTTCCACGTTTTAAAATTGATGTCGCTTGTCTTATCAAAGTGGCCGATTGCATAAGATTTTCGCTGAGTTTTCCTATGTCGCCGGGCGTCGGTAGAAACTTTACATCAATTCCTGAACAAGGAATTGCTTGGGCAAGCCCCAAGCAACAAGTATACAACTGGCGAAAGATAATAATAATAATAATAATAAATATATTTATTCTTGTTGAACAATACAATAATTGTTATAAGAATATGTCATACAATATATGGTGCATACAGTTAAAAGTCGGACATTAAATAAATACATTTGTTAAGTAAGTGCTTCTTTAGATTGGTCTTAAATAAAGGCGTGCTCTTCTCGTTTTTGATCTCAGTTGGCAGCATGTTAAGGAACTTAGCTCCAATGTAGTCCGGGCTTTTACTGTATATCGCTGAAGAGTGGGCATCGGTGACGACATCGTTCTTCCTTCGAGTATTGTATCCGTGGACGTCGCTGTTGGTGATGCGATTGGCCAAGTTATTCCTTGTTGATATGATCGTGGAGTAGAGGTACAGGCTGATTGTTGTTAGTATTCCCAACTCCTTGAACAGAGGCCTGCAACTGCTTCTTCGGGTGGCGCCAGTCATCGCTCGCAGTGCCCGCTTTTGAATGTTGAATAGCTTCTTACAGTGCGGTGAGCTGCCCCAGAAACAGATACCATAGGAGAGGTGTGATTCAAAGAGCGCGAAGTAGGCTAACTTCAGAGTGGCGAGGCTGGCTTCAGCTCTGAGATTGCGTAGTAGGAAGACTATTGGCGCCAGCTTTTTAGCAACCTGTGTGATATGTGGGAGCCAGTCTAGATCTTATGTTCATCGATCAAAACTCCCCAAGATTATGGTCGTCGTAGCCATCGATCATTGCACAAGACTAAATACTTTGCTGGAGGTAGAATGAATGGAGGAGGTAGCATTGTTGCAGTTCATTAAAAGTCAACAAGAAAGCTTGGTGACCCACGGCTCGAAGTTTTACACACCTGACGGGCGCACACTGAAGTGAACGATGTTGCTAAACACGCCATTATTCAGCCCACACCGCCATGCACAATATGCAGGAATCTCAGCAAGCTTCTGAACGGTTTAATAACGTTATTTATTGAGTAATAAGTCAAGCCGGCCAGGTTTATTAACCGTTTTCTGTTGCTCCAGCTACTACGGCTCGGACGACGTTCTACAGTTCGGCTGTGGACGTTTTGTAATTCCAGCTCATAGCACACTAATAAATCTCAAGTTATAACAGAGCAGGTGTACTCTAAAAATAATCGAATGAAGAATTTGAAACTCTGCGTGCACTCTTGGTGTTTATTCTGTGAAACTCTGTGTGAATGGAATGGTTGACTCTTATACACCAAGCTTTGAATGCTTGTTTAAAGCGAGCGTTTTCCTTTTGAAAAAAAATTAAAATTTTTCGCTTACGCTTGGAGTTTGCAGGTGCCAAGATACTAAATATACCCAAACCATGGAAATACCAATGACAATTTATTTGGGAAGGCGAGAAGATAATTGGGAAAATTGGTGGATTGGCATTTCAGTCATGTGCAATAAGAAAAAGGGTCCTCACTCCCGAGTGTTTTCCTTAATTCAAACACTCAAGGCTTGCGCGGTTTTGTCTCGGACAAAAGATGGCAACAAGGTGACGGCGACGATGCCCGGCTTCGCTGTTTTAACTCTAAGTGACCGTCAGATCTAGGCAATGATTGAAAGATTGCAGAGATAGCAATAAAATATGACTCCATTCCCGAGAGGTGATCTGATTTAAAGATAAATCCAATAGTGTTCGGCCAAAGCTGTAGATGCCGTCGTTGAGTAGTTTCGGAAATACAAACTGATATCGGTATACATCCTTCTTGAACTGCTTTGTAATGAAAGAAAAGATGATTCGTATCCGTACTTTAGAATTTCAGCGTAAATATCAGGTATCGCACGCCCTGGCCGAAATTGGAAATGATAGGTACAAGTACGACAGGCAATGGTAGATAGCAGAGTCGCCGCCTCCGGGTTTCGATTCAAAAAGTGATACCGTGCAGCCGAGAAACGTGAGGGGGCGACGACGAAATGGCATCGGGTCTCTGCAAGTGTGAAATTGGATTTTCATCCCACCAGAAGCCTTGCTAATATTCTCTCCAACAATGTACCTAAAAGATTAGGTCACTCGTTTTCCACGAACACGTGGCTCCGCACTCTTGTTTGAATATCATTAACTTTATTTGCAGTTGAATGATTAGTCAGTTGTCATAGTGAGAATGTAGACAGAAATAGAAACAATGATGTTGATTAACTTTAAATCTGCCACATCACAACACATACTTTCGTGAAGTGTCGACGTGGTGAATTATGCTCCAACACAGACTCCGAACCAGGCAAATGTGAAACGAAAAGAGATGTGCACGTCCTCTGCCGTGGAATGCGTATAACTCCTAATTATTGGGGGGTAGTTTCGCCTTAGCAATGCGGTGTGGTAAATTGAGATTTGTTGTCATGGTTGCCGGTATATTTGTATTAGGGTGCCTTTCAACAAGGAATTTTTAGCGTCCAAAAGTTCTTAGCGCAGTACCTTTCGCGGTGAAACATTTAGTATAAGAGATCAGGCAATAATAGCGGTGCTCATTTTCAAGATTATGCCAGGTAAACTGTAAAGAAAACGAAACACTCTAGAACCAGTTTCAAGTAGGAGAGGAAACATTTTCCAGCAATTTTTTTCATCTTGGAAGGTTCCTTAACGGGTATTTGCAGAGCAAAAGGGTTTGGACAACGAAGAAGTATTTTAAAGATGTGCTTCTATCAGATGGTCCTACAATCTGAGTTGTCCAAAATCGATTCCTGATATGGGCAGCCGTTTCATCAAGCCTGCTTCTTGGTGAAAAATAGGAAAAATATGTGTAGTTCGCTTTAAGGTGGATACCTTGTTCAGTATCAGGAGTCTCGAACTGGCACACAACATCATATCTATTTCTGGATAAAATATTAAGGTTGTGAAAGTGTAGACCTATCCCGTCAAGAACTCGCACCATTTGAAATGTTATTTATATTGCAAACGCTTGCAATGCACGGAGTATTTTATTATTATGAACACTACTACCATCTCAAAACAACGCATCCAACGTCAAATTGGAGTTACTCGAGATTGAATGGTTGGGACGTGGTATAGCGTCACTAGAATCAGAGTGACTGTGAGTACACAAAGTTTCTTGGTTCTACTCCTTAGAGATCCGTCATTCTCATCAGATACACTAAAATCGTCTCAAAAAGCTAGTGTCCAAGTAGCTCAATGGGTTAGAGCAACACCCGCGATAGGTGGAGATCGGGGCTCGAGTCCCCGTTTGGGCATCAATTTTTGAGGCAGTAGTAGTGTAAATAAAAAAGTAGTAGGTAATAAAAAAACTCGCAACATGTTTTATGTCATTACATTACGCCAGGGCTTAGCGAGTACTTTTGGGGTCGCATTGTGGGATTAAAACACCTTTTGTGCCTCGTGGGAGATTAAAAATGAAACCTAACCGCTTCATAGAGCAAGACAGGTCTAAAATTAACTGATATGAATACAAAATAAGAAGGTATTTTCAACGACTGAAGTCATGATGACTAAATCAAGAGTAAGGTTTACAGAAATTACCTTCATTTTAATTGAATAAGAAGCAAACTTGAATTTCTCAACGCTGTAAACTGTGATTGATTGAACATCAATTTTGATTGCAAGTCCAGTATTTCGATGCTATCCTTCAAGTTAAAAACGTGGCGCATCAATTTGAGATTGAATGTGATCATTGAAATTCGTCGCATTGCTTGTGTCACTTTCAACTTTAATTGTGGCTCAAATTTGTATGGCATGCAAACCAATACGGTAATACGCAATCCAAAATTGCTCTGTAATGTTACATTTTTAATCGGATGAAAGATTAGAATAAAACCAAATCGCTATACAGCGCCTCCATCCTTTTCTGGGAGACCCAGGAAACAAATTTATATTTTTAATCTTTAATTGGGGTTTGTAAAAACTGCTTCATACAGTACAAAATGTTCTTTTAGTACACATTTGCCGGAAATCCGATACACTGGATACACTGGATGCAACTAATAAGGGAGGCTTTTCAAAATGGCTGGAAGTGTTTTTTTTCTTTATGTGTAGTTTGGTAGTGTGAATAGATAGAGCGAATTTGGGATCCAAAACTGCTACGAAAACTCGTATTTTTTTCTGAAATGTACCGAAAAAACGCCTTTTACTCTTACGCCTTTTGGCTCTTTTACAACGCGTGTAACTATATGACAAAATAATATTTTGATTTTGAAACGCGTCAATCTGTCGCCAATAGTGTGATGAGTCGCCTAGTTTTTGTTTTGTTACGATCGGACAAGTAGTGTGGCCCACTCCAACAGCTTTAAGCTAATCCGCTGTCGATTAAAATCAAATTGAAATCAATTGAATCCTGCACTGTCAAATTGTATTTGATATAATTCTATTAAAAAAACAAGAAACTGTCTTGTTAGTGCAATTGAGCAATTGCTTAATTGATATAAACACACAAATTGTATTTGTTTGCTTCGGACGGACATGTGATTGCTATACCAACTCATAAATAGCCCAACTTCGCTTAATTTTAATGAGTCACAAAAATAAAACTGCTCGCATATATGTACCGCAACTACTGTGATACCCAAGTAATAAATTATTTCCTAACGTAGGTACATTATTCATAAAAAGTAGTTAGCCCCCTTGCATGCATTATTATTTTTTATCTACAGCATAACTGTGACACCCATTAAACGTCACACTTGTAACATCGTACAGCGAGCAACGGAATTGCATGTAAATTGAGCTGCATTCATGCACACTGGGTATCAGATAGCCAGTGGCGTGTTGGCAGTGACTACGTGTGGGTGGAACTGGGTGCTTGGTCGAGGCCGTAGTTTCACGACCACTGGGGTGTTCGCTTTAGTCATAGTTAAAGCGTTAAAAATTAACTCACAAAAAATACCGACTGATCAACTTCTCTAACTAACTCGCAGATTATGCGAATTTAAGACTGGATTACGCTGAATTTATCTTCATTTAAGCTTACTTCAACTATTGGTAACAATTTATCAATATTTAAAGTGGTAATTATTTCAATTTATCGCCGGCCGTCACCACGTGTTGCCGATTCGTTGACCAAAATCTCTAAATTTTGGCTCTCGTGTCACAAAATGTTTAGATTCTCTATTTAAACCCCATCTTGCTTTTACCTATAATACTTTCGACTTGTTTTGATAAAGTCAATTCGTCGCAATACTGCACCACATTACCACCACCATCTGCCCGCCACTGGACTTGTTCTAGTTGTGATGGACCCAGCGAATGGGTACGTTAGAATGTGTACTAAATGCATGCCAATACGCAATGCAGATCGCCCTCCCACGACTGAGAGGCATTGTGCATGCATTGTGGGAGTCATACACATGGCCATTACGCTCACACAAATTACTCTGCTTGTATATAATGGCTGCAACTGCAACTGGCAAGGGATGTGCATGAGGGGGATCCAGAATCCGCACATTTTTAAAAGATCGAGGTGACGGCTAATATATTTTTTAAATTCTGTTCCTTATTTTGATATATTAATGACAAGAAAAATAAGAAGGATACATTTTAAAAAATCCACTGTATTTCATAATTGTCTTGATACGAAAATGACCGAAGCGATAGTGGCACATCTTTGGTTGACCCTAGTCTATGGGTGAAATCGTTATTTTTGGCAAACGTCCCCAACTTGCATTTTGGTACTTTACAGACAACTGTAAACTATTGTCATCAACTTCACCATGGAATTGAATGTTTCTGGCTGTCCAAAGAAAAGTATAATTCAGGAGAAACCATTTTGTGGTAGAAAAGGGTTTTTTTATTGATGCAATACTCGACTGCAAGCTACCACGCAATGATGAATCATCAAATCTCTGGTCGTCGTAGTCTGCGCCGCTTTTTCACAACTTTATTTTTATAGGGACAGCTTTTAAGATCATGTCTGATTTACAAGCAAGGAAATGTGTTACCATGCTGGGGAAAAATAAGGAAACTAATAATAATAATCACGGTGGACTAACTGTTCTGTCGTTATCCGCGCAAACAGAGGGAATACGCCCAGAAATGGAAATCAGTGAAAAAATGTGATTCGCCAGAAATTAGTTATTACAGGTGCTTATTTCTATGTTTACCAAGATAAGTTTGCAAATACGGTAACGAAAATGGAAGATCTCAACCCAAGCAAGCTTAATTTCTTGTAACTTTAATACAAAATCAGGTTAACTAAACAAGGTGAGTTAACATGTACGCTAGTTATGAGCTAATTAGTCAAGAGCCGAATTTAGATAACCAATTAACAACCTCCTACTTGTGGAAAGATATTTAAGGAATAACCGCAGGTGAAGAAATAAACTTTGCCCAAACTGCAGCGCCTGAGTGGGCTTGTTCTCGCAAGTAGCGTCAAGTTTATTCCCGGGGTTGGAATTTCCTGGAGATTTCCAAGAAAACCAAGATGTGAGGAGAATTATTCGATTGTTATTTAGCTTTAATGTGGATATGCGAACATCTTGCTTCTATCTGGCACGCCGAATACAAACGATGTGAAATTACGTGACCTCTGCGAGAACCATAACGAAAGCACGTGATAAGGGTCCTTAAGGATCATAGAAACAGACATGTCAGTTATTTGTTTATCTCAAAGATGATTTCTGATTTGTGCGATGAAAAATCGAGGTGTAATTTTGCTAACTTTTCTCGGTGGATGGGGTGCATTTTTCAAATGAATGAGAATTTATTTGCTTGGTTACTTTCACAGGGACACGAGTAGTTTTCCATTCAGAAATGTACGGAATTGTAGCATGGACAAACATACGCCATCACTTTTAGTTAATAAGTACAGTTGGGAAGTTCTTGGCCGTGTTAGAAAACAAGAAAACAGATCACCCAGTAGCCCAGATAATCACGCGTGGGCGACTTGGCTATTCAGTTCGAATCCAGACGAGGGCAGACTTTCAACATCTTGGGAGTTTAGTCACATGACGGTCGTTGAATTTGTCTTTATAATCAAAATACAAATCAACTTCGAATCCCACACAAAACGCTACTTCAAGACTCGATAGAATAAGTGCTTCTCTGGTGCATTTTCCGCAAAAATTACGAAGCACGTGGGCGTACCGTGTCCGAGCGCGGATACAGCAGAATAGAAAAGTGACCCAGTTGAATTCTTGAGAGAAAATGTTGTGTAATGTCAGTTGATTTACTACACTTACTTCCGTCCATTCAGGAAGTGAGACATGCACATTATTTAACACTAGAGCAAAGGGCTAACCACGAAGAGCTAATTCAAGCTCTGCGCAAAGCCAGGAACGGTAATGGCATGGGCAGTCAGTTGCTTGGAATTCTAGACCACCTTTCCCGATCCATCCAAGACGTTGCATGAATACTTTCAACATTAACTTTTAACCCAAACTTTAGACGCAGCCATGTATTAGTACCTACTCGCTATAGAAATCAGTTCAGGATGTACAACCCCAATGATTAAAGCAATCGCCGATAGGCTCATGAAACTATCAGGACTTTATCTTCACCGAAGAGAAAGACACCGAGAAAGTCTAGTGCATTCCATGCCCAAACACTTGATTCGATTTTTCTCAAGACGCGCCAAGAGTTTCTCGTCAGGGCTATGGAGTGAGTGAGGGGGGGGGGGCATCGCTGACCATCGCTGACCACGCAGCCAATTAGCCACGTAGCATGGAAAACCGTTAGTTGAGGAAAGTTTTGGCAAACCTCCACCTCCGTTCTTCCAGCTTTTCTCGCTCTAGCCCGTGAGCTCACGTGCCGTTACGTTATCCTAGGCTCAAGCTAATTCGTCCTTTGTTTTCACTACGTTTGAACGAACGATCCAAGCGGTGGGTTATGATACTAGTGAAAAGTCACAATGGCTTTTTGTGAGCCGGCGACTCTTTTCCGTGCCATCTTTGACGTCATGCAACACGACAGCGACTAGATGGTGGAATAGAGCAAACACACACACACTAGCACGAAACTGTGGTGTTGTGGAAAAACATTTTAATACACTGCCGTAATAACTGTGTACGAAGAGAGCTACGTCACACGATATAATTGATTGTAATTATTGCATGGAACACAAGAGCATCGGAGTATTGATGTTTGATAACGATGTTTGATGATAACAGTTGGATTAGTTTGAATGTGTGTGTGTGTGTGTCCATGTGTTGGGAAATAAATTAAACACGATATTATCTCTAGCGTGGGCGGTGTAATTGCGTTGTACTGTTATTATTCTAATTATAGTTTATATTTTGAAACGTATTTTAATTGATTTACTGAATCCGGAAAAGCAACTTTGGCAAAAAGTTCAGATTGCTTTTTGAAGAGTTACGATTGTTTTGAGTATTTACCTAATAAGTAAAAAGAAAATGTGAGGATTTTTAAAATCCATTACAATTGTATATATGTCTTGTGCATGTTACAACAGCCTCCAAAAAATCGGCAATTGAGATGTCTCGTCACTTCAATACCAGGGGCACTTACGCAAATTTCCAGTAGACAGAGTTTTTTTTTTTTTTTTTTTTTTTTTAGGGAAAAACCGTTCGAATGTCTTGTCACAAACAAACCGACACAACCTGATTGAAGAAACATAAGCACTCACTGTCAAATGCAAATGGATGACGACTGTCCTTTCAACGTGGTACTAAGTGGTTGCGTAGTACACGTGGAGCGAAACGAGCCAGACAGGAAGTAAGTTGTTGAGCTAAAATTGCTGGTCTACCGAAGACCCAGGACGAAGATTCGAATGTCCTTGAAGTTACTAACTAACTAGACCAACGCTCTTCTTGAGCTGCGTCGGGTTGAAGGACGAAGGTTTGTGGAAGACATTTCTAGCCCGATTTAAGAATGTGACTAGCATGAATTGCTAGCATCTATAAAACCATGTTTTAAGGATCATTATCTTTTTGATTCGTATTGTGTTGAAAAAGCCAAAACCCCCTTGAAAAATGAAAATGCAAATAAACCTGGAATGTGAAAACAATCACATTGACATGGGCTATTTTAATACAACTAGATTGTGTTTGTGTATGTTGTGTATTTTGGGACTTATCAAGTTTTAACACTTTTCTTAATACTGAAAACTTTTGTTAAAATCAATAAATAAAAAATCGGCTGATTGTTTTCAAAAACTTAGCAGATCTAAGCCTAGAGATTTTGAAAACTTACTGAAAACGTCATCCAAACTAGTTTCGTCAGTAAAAAAAAAACCGAAAAAACATAAAAGAAAACCATACCAAACGTTTTACCAGATAGTCTAGTTGAGCCTTCTTTTCGTTCGCTACACACATCCAATGATGGAAATGTACAAGATTCGATTGACAATAATGGAATAATCGTTTGACATCGCCAAATTTTCTCTTTGGCTACAATGGGAAAAATATTATCTTATACACATTTAGCCGAAATTTCCGGCATAACTATGACTTTGTTTGAAACTTTACTCTAATGGCGTCGACACTGTTGTAGTACCCTTTGCAAATACACAACATCCAGGAAACAAGAAATCGCGTCGAAATGCCATCAAATACAACGTGACTATTGGCAAGTGGAGATGGTGTGGATAGTGCAAACATAGCGTTACCTAAGCGCTCCAATGATTCAGGATAACATTGAAAAATGCGAAGGAGCATCTGAGTGCAGAGTGCAAACTGCATAGGCCATTAGGTCGGGTGCATCAGACGCAAGGTGCATATATGTTCGCGTTGGGGCGCACGATACCCGAGCAGTTTTTGATGTTTTTTAATTTGAAAATCATCAACCTGTTCAACGATCTCTCTAGCTGTCACGTACCAATGCACAACGGCGATATCATCCATGCAGAATAACATAGATATCATATGGTAACATATTCAACAGCAGGTTCACTGCATGGAAGCCTGTTAACAATTTACTGGTTAAAAAAAATTTTTTGATTGAAATGTAGATTGCACGCGACTAACGAGGTTTTAGTTTAATTATCGAATAATTATTAAATCTAAATATTAGCTGATAAAGTGCGATACTTTGGTATATAAAATCCAGTCTAGCACGCACTCTGCACATTTATTTTTTATAAAACAATCAGAATGGCAAATTTGTGAATCACAAATTTGGCGAAATGTAGTCATCCAAGAAAACAAAGTCGGATAATTTGCTCTTTGCTAATTTTTTTTTTCGGCGTAATTGTGCGACTTGATCGCGCGGTTTCTATGGGATGTTGTCACTCATTACGAGGGTCATGCGAGTCTCCACATGTCACTCGAATGGGTCATCAAGCCTGATGATTCGGTGGCTGCTACCCATTCTAATGCAAATTGTGTGACAATTCTTGGTATCCGATTCGACCGCGTGACGCGACAGAAAGCCGTACACTGCAATTAATTATCTAACCAGGTAAAATTGTGTTGGGCGTGATTCATTCGTGCTTGGTGCTCACGGTGTCCGGCCGAGAGAATGGCATCATTAGTGGACACGAAGTCAGACCACACTCATGGTTTACTCAGAAACACATTTAAATAATATATTTTTACTGGCAATTAAGTTTGTTGGAACACATTTTTACAGGGTGGAAATGTGCTAGCAATTGTTTATAGTTTGGGACGCGTGCGCCTGCCACCATCACTTTGTTTACACGAAACAAAAGCATAAAATCAATGAAAATACGAGAACAAAAAAAATGTTAAACCAAAGAAATCTTCGGAGCTACTGGGGTGACCTCTTTAAAACACCCTTTAAGCCAGCCGAGCTTATAAAAAAAGCCTCACTAAGACTAGGCAGTTTATATTTGATAAGAATCCATCAAGGCTTGTTTATGCTTCCACCCACTGTTAACAGCGGGCCGTTGTGATGGTTTGCCGCGGACGTCGGTCGGACTTCGACGCCGACGCCGGATTACGGCGGGCCGTCGCCGCGCGCACCGAGCGACAGACAAAATCTTTCACGACGCGCCAAAAGAAATTGTGAGACGATAACGGCGCGGGAATTCTTAGTCACTGGAAACAACCATGCGATCTCCAGTTCACCACATTGCGCAACAATTCCTCTAGTTGCACTTTGCGGTCCGTCGATTGACAGCGGAGTTAACTTCGTTGCCGCGGTGACGTGTGCGAGGCGCGAGAGGGCAGAGCGAGCGCGTGAACGGTGGAGGCGCCGGTCCAAGTTCTCCCCACTCCGATCGGCCGGAGCTTCGAGCGAGCAGCATCAGGACGCACGTCGACGGCTGCACCGTGCAATCATATGCTGCTCGCGACTCCCGCCAACGTTTGCACGATCCCAATGCTGACTCGATACACGCTTATACGCCAATTCAAATCCACGCACGGCCTTGCTGGCCCTCGCCAAAGTTGCTGCTTAGAGATCGCCGACAATTTATTTCGCTCGAGACGAAAAGGGAAACCGATCGAGATTAGTATTTAAGACCATTAGTCCCAAAACCGAGTGAGTTTCGACAGATTTACGTAGCAGCGGACGCGGGGCGCGAAGGGCGGTGGTCGTGCCGGGAAGGGTGGGGGGGGAGAGGGGCAGCGAGAGGGGAGAGGAGAGGGTAGGAACACACAGGGCGGCGGGCGGCGGTAGGGGCAGCCAAGGGGAAGTGCGGTGCGGGCACAAGGCAGGTCGACACTAACTCGCAGCGGCGTCGACGTCGACGTCGGCAGTCCTTTGCGTAGGCGTCGTCGGCGTGTGGAGGAGGAGACCTCTGGGCGCAGGACGTGGCGTCGCGCTTGCCTCTGCTGTAGGGGCGCCGCACGGAGCTCTATACGTCGCCCGACAGCCGACAACCATGGCCATCAAGGCAACATCGTGCACAGTAGAAGTAGCTATAGCCACCGTCGCCACCAGCACCTCCGCCAACGCCAACCTCGCTGTCGCTGTCGTCGACAATCGTTTTCATTGGCAATTTCTGGCAATTGGCAAATACACAGCGAGCCGAGCAGTCGAGGCGAGCCGATACAACGCCGGGGGATAGGAAGAAGCAACATCGAAACAGGAAGACTAGAAGACAGTTGTGGAGGAACCCGAACGACGAGTGAACGAGTTGGCAACACACGAAACTTTCAAGATTATTACAAAATCGAGACGGCAAGAGGAGACGAACGTGGTTGTTGCTAGCTGAATTACAACATCGTTAACTACAAGTAAACTTTCGGACATTGTTAAATTATTTAATAAAAGTTTCCCCGGACAGTTGTGAAGAAGTATTCGTGTTTTGAATGATCGGAGATCGACCGTTAATATTTAATTAACACGTCACAAAGTAGTTAGCCAGTGTCTAGCGAACAAATCCATTGCGTAGTTGAAAAGTTGTAAATTTGATGTTTCTTTTGTGTTCTTAAAAGTCCCGTCTCCGGCAAAGTGAACTTGATGTTAGAATAGGCCTCAATCCACGTGTTGCATCCTATCTACTTGAACGTCGGTCACATTCCAGCACAAACAATCTACAAAATCCCGTTACCGTATTCCAGTATTCCTGTGCCAACCCTGAGCGTACATGTTCCTCCATTAAACCATTCCACAATCTAGATTGTCAAACCTTAAAAAAATATATTGCTGTTATCAGAAGCACATCGTGAATACGCACTCCATCCAGTTATTTTATACGCACACAACATAAAATAGTCGTGATCTTCTCTTTGAACTGCACAAGCCCCCGCTGGAAATTGCACCAAGTTCCATTGGAATTCTGACTTAAATCCCCCCCCACCCCCTGTCATTCGGAGGCGTCAAGAGACCAGCAACTGTCACAACTGCTTGTAACGAAACATCAAGAGCGATCAACAAGTAAATGAAACTATAGTGACCAACTATAAAATTTCCATTCTGTGTTTGCACCTAACAAAGATTTGGTCTTTCTGACAACATTCGTCTCTTACGTATCTTAACTCTAAAGCAAGCCATGGTCGCAGGCATTGGCAGCATCCTGGTAATTGGGGCAGGGCTCACTTTACTACTGGCTATACTTCGGCTCAGCGACGGATCTCTACTGCTCGCTGGTGCCGTCGCCAGGCCACCGCGACTCAAACTGCTGGGGGAACAGGAACCAGAACCCACCCCACCGCAACATCATCTGCAACAGCACCAGTACCGTCAGTCGCATCGGCAACTCAGCGAACGCGAGCTGCTAGAGGAAGAGGACGCCGATCTGGCGGCGGTCGAGCGATGGCTGCTGTACGAGACGGGAGGCAACGGGATGGTAGACGTGGATGGTATGCCCCCGCAGCATGGGGGGCCGACGGATGACGACGGCTACGTGGGAAAGGTGTACCATCGGGCGCGGGTGAGCAGCCAGGAGGCGACGCCGGCGGCCGGTGACCAGCCCGACATACCGCGTCCTTGGAACAAGAGGGATCAGCATCAGAAGTCAGCAGCAAGCCATTCTGCGGGGGAGACGACTAAAGCGGGAGCAGCGAGTTCTTTGGCGGCTCTGGGGCTGGAGCTGCCCAAGGGGATGGCCACCCAGTTCATGCTGAGATCGCCGAGGGGCAATAGACAGTACGACGTCCCTCAAATCGGTGAGTGCTTTTTTGATTGGGTGTCGCACGTGCCCTTGCTTAATTGTTTTTGTTTGTGTGTAGGTGTTAGTGATCTAGAAGTCGGTATAGCTCATAAAATGTGTGGCTCTCCGTAATTACAGCAAGTGAGAGCTATCATAAATAGGAGAACTGTTTAATAGGTAAAACTATAATATATCTAATGATCGACCATTGGACACAAACGAAACATGCAAGGTTTATTATTTCGAAACACGATGTTAAAAATAGAAAAACAAACTATGTGTCTACAAAAGTAATAATATCCTAGTCTTCGTATTCTCTTCAGCAGCTCTTTTTCGCTCTTTCTCTCTCTACCTCCCTGCTATCTCGTCTTATACATGTGGTTTCACATGCATGCAAGCTATGCCACCAGTTGTTGACATGCTGAACTATCGGCTTACTCCACACGACATAAGTGACGTCCTCGTGAATGCATAATGAACTTCGGTTTCGTCAATATCAAACGAAACGTCGCTTGGTCTAAATGCCGTGCTCAGTTCGTTTAGCAATCAGTCGTACCATTCAACGGAGGTAAAATGTAAACGAGATAGTAATCTAATCAGCGAGAAAAAAAACTGATGTGAGATGAAAACACTCTTAAACCGTGAACCAAAAATAAAATTTTAGGGGCTCATTTTTTGCAAATGTATGGTTTTGAATTCAATCCTAAACCTTTCAGCCATCGCCATCCGCATAGATGGGCCCATGTATGCATTATTCATCGGATCGTCCGAGGAAAGGGCCGAGGTCTGCACAAAACGCCAGGAAATGTACTTGAGATTATTTCGAAAGAGAATGTACTCAACTTGTGTGTGTGGGGGGGAGAGTATCCAAGCTTAAATCTATCGAAGGATATATAAAAATACATTCGCGATTTATGCATTCCGTAAAATATTGGCTAGAATCAAATCATGCGGCAGACATTGAAAATTTATAAAATGTAGTTAGACAATGTTATATTGTATTTTTCTTGGCAATACACCCGTTCAATAATTCCATTTGTGCCATAAAATACAACACTTCCCAATTAGAGCGTGAATTCACACGCTGAACTCCAGATTATTACCAGCTACTGAGCTGCATACATTTCTCAACTAGATTTTCTTTGTGAAATATGTCCAATGAACATGCGCTAAGAAATATATTCATATCGGAAAGTCATTTGCCAAGTGTACAATCTAATTTTTAACGAAATTGAATTCGTTCCTTTCCTAATTTGCACCTGCAGGTGTGTTACCTTTGTATTGCAAGCAAATAATTCACGAGACAGATGCACTCACACCCAGATACATCATGGCTAATGCGTCACTTAATATTTCATACTTTTTCAACTTCGCTGGCGAATGTGAAATGTGATCGATCTGTCGCAGTATCATCTACGAGTGAGTTTCCTCCGAATGCGTAGTTCAGGACGCCAGGTAGCTAAGACTGGCGAGGACGAAAATTATCTCAGATTTTTAGCTTTCCAAATTCAATATAAACGGCATCTCTCGTTTTTAAGGTTTCGAAAGGGATTTTATTTTTAGTGCCTTAAGTTAACGCTGTCTGTACCCCGTTAAAGGCTCCCTCCATTTGTCTTTTTCACAAATAGTAAAAACTACATCTCTCTTGTTGAAAGTTGTCGACGCTTTTATTTCCAGAAAACCCTTTTGCAGCCCCGTAAATTGGCGTCGTTGATTATGAGCATTTGCAATTTCTTCTCGAGTCATAGTAAATAGTTGTGAGACGTGAAGGTAAACAGAAAATTTTGTCAACTCTTCACAAGAAAATGAATTCGTGGAAATGAAACCGAATTCGAAATCGCATTTGACTCACAACTAACATTCTAATACTATTGATTCTCACCCCTTCTCTAACCCGTGTTTTCCTTCTCCTTCAGCAGCTATATATTTCGGTGGATGCTCGAATTTTGGATTGTGTAGAAAAGTAGTCGGAGCTTTCTCGAGAGTTTGAAAAACAGAGCAATTTGTCAGCATCTATCTCGAGGCGCGCAGATAACTTTATATTACCACGGTGGCTGCGATTCATCTTTAGCATTCCGTCGCGTTTGACTGAAACGATCGACCAGCAGAATACCGCGCGACTAAACCTAACAGATTTATAAGCGGCTGTCGCGCAGGCAAAATGCTAAAACTTGAGCGGTACACATGTCAACCCACACCAGATATTTATATTTATCGCAAGCAGATCGCACAACGCCATAAAGCTACAGCAAAAATATATAGTATTACGATATATTTTATCGGCTAGAACAACAGTATTGATCAAAGTAGCAAGAATGTAGATTGATCTAAAGATTTTTTTCACTAATATCGACGTATATTTGCTGCCGATTGTAGCTGCAATATAATTTGTAGACTCGGGTACGATATGCTAGTACCTAATTCCAGGTAAGGACTTAGTGCGCTGAAGGGTACTGACAGGGTATAAACGCCTAACGGGTTGCTTGGTTGGCTTGCACCCGGCTGCCGAGCGGTATCGTAGCGATATCGGGCACGCAGCCAAAGCGGCGAGACGTTTCCCTTGCACTTTTGCCAGCAGCTTGACGAAAATATCGGATTTTCATTTCTCACAATGCAAGGTTTTGGCGGTTGTGAGTGCGTCGTCTGAGAAAATAGACAGCGAAAGTTTTCGAAATTCGGTGTTTATTGAAAAAGGTAAGCGTTGGTTAACGGAAAATGAATGGATCCATTTGATAGTTAAAAGTCGGGTGAAACAAGATTCGTGTCTGCAGTATTTGCGAATAGATGACATCGATTTCTCGTGCCGATTCGAAATGTTATCTTGACTTCACGGCGGTTAACTAATTGGAGCTGATAACAACTCGCACTCCTTTGATCGGCAATGGCGGGGAAGACAAGTCATCGAACACGGCACAGTTCGACGAAATCAACGACTCGAATAATTCAACTGAATTTCGCTGCAAACCCAATAGCGTTCGAGCCATCTGGAGGCTCATCAGTGGAAGAGAAAAACAGAACCTAAGGTTGATTGAAACGGTGTAAAAGAAAGCTTATTCAAAGAAAATAATGATAAAATAGAGATGGCGATCGGTGGTGCGTGAAATGAATTCTTCGGTAGCTTCCAGATGGTGATTCGGAAATTTTCTATACGTGGATAACTCGCTAGTTACGCGCTCCGAAGAGTTTGTCGTCGGTACAAATCTCTCAAACGATGCCGTCCTCGTCGAGCACGGTATTTCGGTATTCCGGTAGACGGTATTCCGAAAACACTGCCCATTATCTTCACTGAGCTGCGTATCAATTGCCATTCTGAGCAAACAATCCGACTCAAAGCCTTGTACTATCAAATATCTGCACATTGCTTGTGATACTATAAAGGCAGTGGTGTAGTCCTACATTTTTTTGGGGTATACGCTGGGTTATCAGGCTGTGAGTTCCAAATTCCGTGGTCATCACTAGGTTAGGTACTAGGTGGGGGGGGGGGGGGGGGGGGTTACTTATTCTTTACCTTTAGTCTATTCACTAGTTACAGTTCATAGATAGTTCATTTCTATCAACACTAAAACTACTACTTGGTGTTGGGGTAGCTGCAATCGCGCTTTCCTCGGGTGGGTCGAATGAGTACGTTGACTGCTTGGAAAAACCATTGCATACCCATCCAGATCATACGAACCGCTACTATACACGGACTACCCACTTTTCAGAATAAACTTTGCTTTTCGAGTTTGTATAGTGCAGGTTGTAGGGAGATTAAGAATTGTCGTTGCAAAACGCATTTTAAAGTTTTGCAAAGAGTATTTATTGGGCGTATACCCTGTATATTTGTTTGGGGTATACGCTCGTTGTCAAAAAGTGTTTTGGGTATACGGCGTATACCCGCGTATACCCTCGACTACACCACTGTATAAAGGGTCAGTGATAAAAACTTCTTCGTTATAATTACATGTACTTTTTTAATTTCTTGTATGTCTAGAAGACAATGATATTCCAGGTACAACTTATTTTCAGCTTCGAGTTGAAGGAATTGTAAATTTTGATGGTGGAGTGAAATGTCGTTGAGAACCGTCTCTAAGACGGCAGACAAAGTTGCTAGTGGTCCCTCGAGGGCTCAATCGCATTAAAGTGCACACTTTTTAGGTATACGCACACTAACAAACAGGGGATCAGGTCGTTTCGTCGCGAAAGTGTTACGAAAAAAACTCTGTCAGGTGCTCTCCATTCTATGACCGGGTCAGCCAGCCTATCGCTAGGGTCAGAGGGTTGTGTTGGCAACGCTGATAAACTACCAAACGTCCTGGTAACGTAAGTGCCAAAAAGGTGTCTGTCCCCAAAGGAGAAGCTCGACGGCTGCACGAAGCTGACGTTGGAGTGCCAAACAAATATCAGATGTGACGCACTTTTGCTTCGGCACTCTTGAAAGCTCGATTTTGTTTATACCTCTTTCGCAAGTTACTTCGTTGATATTTCAATTTCGGGGGCATTGGAACGTGAACGAACATTTTTCTGGAAACCTACGGGTATTTTAAAGTTTCGGAGCATAGGCTAGTTTTCTGCATTGCAGTTCTATACATATTCGGCTACCCACATTTCTATGACCACATTTTATTCAGCAATATTACTTGTTCATTGTTGCATGTGATTAATTTTTGATGAATACCAATTTGAAATCGAAGGCAATTTTGGAAATGTACATTGCAATTTGTTGCCCCCTCCCTGCACGGGCCACTTTCAAAGCAAGCAGCCGAGATGTACACGCCGTGCAATCCGAAGAAGTTAAGCAACGCCTGAGTGGCTAAACCAATTAGCTCGCAGCTGACGAGACTCTTGTGATTAGATTATTTATGTAAAAAAATGTCAACTTTCTTTCTCTATTTATGAGGAAACTTTCATGTTTTCATATCCTCAGCAAAAAGTTTCCTTAAAATCCAGCCGACCTTTCAAAATAACGAAAGGCTGCTTATTTTAACATAAAGCGAGTACCGCCATTAGGCAAATATTAAAAAAAATTCACAATCTACACGTTTTTTTTGTTGCAAAAATCTTGTTACCCTTTAGGCACACAATTTTATATCAAACATCAAACGATGCTTTCTCAAGAACCTTAATTGCAAGAAGGAAAGAAACACAGATATACCAGTATTATTTTGAGACATAAAATCAAAATTAGAATTTGCTTTGTTATATTTTCACACTCGTTAGGCGAAGGTTTCAGTGTTATTTCTATAATAGCTGGTTTATTATTAGCGTCATAAATATACCCTCCTTCTAACAAGAAAGATCAATGATCCGATTAATGATCCTAGCGTGTTAAATGAACGCAATCTAAATATAGAACCAAAATGTATTTATCATCTAGCCTGGTATATACCGTATCAATATGACACTGCTGTAATGAAATCCACCTATCAAAAAGCCCTTCGAACGGACGTCTACTAAAAAAGTTATAAACTTGTCACTGACCGTCAAACGTTTGAATGCATATATCCCTTGCCTTCGTTAAAACATGGGTAATTGCATTTTTAAATGACGTACATTTTTTTTGTAAATCTGAGGAGGTGCCGTGTTCTGCTCTGCGGGCTGCGTTCAGGGGCTAATTCTTTCCCATGTTAAACTTTCTCATTGAGTCTTGCCCAAGACTGAGTAGTAAAGATATCGCAAGTGATTCACTTGGGTATCCTTGGTGCTTCGCTCTCGACAGTCTCGAGCGAGGATCAAATGGTATAACGGCCATCGCCAGCACTAATTATGTACACGTCAGAAAAACGCTAGAACATGAGCTCCGAGCTCCAGGTGAGCTCGATGGTAGGGGGTAGCGTAGGCAAAGAAATCTGGACGAAAGACTTCCACCTAATTACCTCCTTCCACCGTCCCCCATGGCTCTGCGTAGGGCCCTCCTCGAGAGAAAATACTTTCAAGAGCATCCTGCTAATGAATTTGGCACGGTGAAGACGAAAGGAAACAAATCACGATTGATACTTATAATTAAGAGCCAAATATAGATGAAACTTAACAGAAAATAATTATATCGATAAATAATTCACTTGTGAGTACGGTCGGAAAAACAGTGGGTTTATTCGATTCCATTGTTACTCTCAAACAAATAAAATATACTTGGACAAAATCTCAGGGATTCTTTAAGCAAATGCAATACAAGCTTGCAAAAGCACAGACTGGCTCCTCTATGTTGTGGCAACCTTGCCACATGAGTGATTGCACTGGATTAGTACCGGAACCAGAATTACAACTCACTGTGATTGCCGTGATAATTGAAAACATAGGCATCTAATTTGAAAAGTAGGCAGGTACATTTTCGCACCGGTTACGATAACAATTATTAATGATAGTGCTTGCGGTTTTCTACAAGTGCCGTAGATTGTGGCAATAAGTCGATGTGTTGTTGGTATATTAATAACAATAAAGCAGCTAGCACCGGGGGAGTGTGGTCAGACGGCAAGAAGGCAGAAAGAGGTGGTCGCACGGGGGCGGGGGCGAGGGGCACACAGGTCGCGTGTCATATAATGATACCCTCATTACATGGCGACGCCGTTACGTCATGACTCGACGCTGGACGGTCGACGTAATGAGAGGACCTACGTTGTTTGATTGAATTAGATTTCGAAATGACGTACGCACGTGGCCAAAAACATGTGAAAAACCATAATGAGCTGTGGAGACCCCACGGTTCTTAGAACATGAACTCAAGAGTGATTTATTTTAAGTTACCGACCGTAATTACTGATTTTTATACCACAGATATCGTGTGACAATTGGTGAGAGTTTGTAATCATTTTGCGGCTTGCAAATTGCATCTGATTTCTCAAGAAGGACTTGCGTTTATTAAAAACACTGCAGATTTTGGACACTGTTTGATGCATCCCAAACCAATAGCTTAGGTGACGACAAATTTACCATTGGCAGCCGTGGAAGAAACGGCCTGTCTACCGGAAACAGAAGCGCAGACTGGTCGTAGTCACAATACAGACAAAAAAAAATAAAAGCACTAAATAAGATTCTGTCGTCCGTAATATCGAAGAGCTCTATATATGTAATAAGCTATTACAACTTTGAATTGGTCCCAAACCACATTTTCATGCAAGTTTTATTCTACTGGCAATAATGTGTCAGTTATAAGTATTCACATTTCAACGGTTGCTAACTTTAGTAGTCGTCTAGAAGTGGGGGTGCACTGGGCGATGTGGTGGGTGAAGGGAAGCGAGAATTGGAAGGGGGGAACGTCGGGGTAGTGTGCCTGAACGAGATAGAGCGAGATAGATAGTGAGTCGCGACGCTCAGTCTGCATAATAACAATTGAATGTTAGGATGCGTAGTCTCGTATATCAGGGAGGAAGAACGTTTCACCGTCAAAGAAGCGGACAAAGTCGGCGTAAATACGGGACTGGTTACCTACGATCGTTGCTGCTCAGGTGTTCAAAGTCTTATTCCAGGAATAGCTGTATATTAAGTATAACATTATTTGGGCTGCAAAAGGCAAGGCTACTTTACTGATCAAAATATTAAACTGCAAAACATGAAAGGTGAAGGAAGAGGCGCCGAGTTTGCTCTGCGGGTTGCGTTCAGAAGCTGCTCTGCGTGCTGCATTCGGGAGGTAGACGTTAGCACGGAAAAATTGATAATATCTAGCAAATATGTTCAATTGTCTCTTCTGTGTGTCATTAATTAATGGAATGCATTTCCATTCTGCTGTCGATTCCTTTCAAGGACCATGTTTAAAGCTCCGTGACACCAGCCATTCCTTAGTTGGCCATAGGCCTAGTAAACTACTCCTATCTCTGACAAACTTTTTTAAAGAATTGTCCGTAAAAAGCTCGGGAACGATTTTGTTTACGTCGGCGAGGTCTAGCCAAACGAAGACTAGCAATGGCTCCAGCCGAAAGATGTAGTATTGCCACTTCCAGCACTCTGTGTAGAGGGACAGGTAGTGGTTGAAACGGGCAAACTTTGCAGCCCGGCTGGAAGTCCAAATGCAGTCGACATCTCAGGAAAACAAGCCAAACTGTCTCGCGAGAAAAACACGCGGCTTAGCGGTGTTAGTAACAGCATCAAGAGAGAGAAATGACATGGAATTCAAGTCGATCGAAAAGTCGTTCGGGTGTACCTGTCTGTAGGAAAGAAAATCAATAGAACTGGTTTTAAGAAACTAGATAGTAATTTTTCAATTATCATAGTAATTTGCAACCCACTTTTAGAACAAATTGTATTAGATTGCATCGGGCTCAAAATAGAAATGATTTCGACACGAACTCATTCGTTTCAATTACCTACCCGTGGCAGTTACAATTTTGGAAAGATGTGACTTTTGTTGCAAAGTTTGCATCGAGTTTACGCCAATCGGTAGCATTCTCTCGTCTGTTCGCAGTTTTCTCTGGCAGATAAGAATCGTACCCAGCAAAATGGCACTAACTCTGAGCAAATTCCTCTGACACAGAGTCTATGTTTTATCAGTCTCGGAGCTGTCCGGCAAGCCATGTGTCCTATCAATTCAGATTATCTGCCAGTAACAAGATAGCTATTTTCCGATAGCCATTTCCGCTCCTTTCCCTCGACTAGTTCTTGATAAGTATCTTTTCCTGCAATCGTAATTTGGGTCTAATTAGGAAGGAAGTGTTACTACCAGAACAAAACAAAAATTATTTAGCGAGCGTTCCAAACAACAAATCATCCTATACAAAGTTATTTTTGCTGGCAACACCTTTTTGCGGTGACTTTACGTAACGAGACAATTTAATTCGCCATACGTTACGTTTCACACGATTAGATATTATTTTGCAAGGTATTTTGTTATTTTCAAACATGAAAGTAAACTGCCATTGATGTCCATGAAGTGTGTAGAAAATATACTGCTTCTCGTATGAAACAAACCTTTTTCTGTAGTTTTTTTTCCAAGCTGTGATACGACTGAATAGCAAAGAAACTATATATTTGAATAGCCAAGCTTAGAAAAGCTTGCGATAAAGTTCAGTTGTCAGAGTAGCACATGTACAGCAAGCCGGGTGAGCTCTACGCCGGGATGGGAATCTAACAGCACAAATTCCAGCAATATTCACATATATACTATAACTCGAGAAGAAATTGGGTCAGCCTGCACAGCGTCATCAAGATTGGACCAAAATGGATTAACTAACATTCATTACAAAATCAAAGACATGAAGTGAATGATTGATTGCTGTATTGGTGTAGCTCGTAGGTATACAAAGTAAATGCATTATCTCTGTAGGTAATTATGTTACAAAGCTGTAAATAGATGAAAATGATTCGTGGCATTGGATATTGGTTTACTCTAACGATTGAACGCGTAGGAAGTTAAAGCAACAATGGGTGGCGCAGTATTTGAATTTATTGCAATGTGTCTATTTGGTGGCACTAGGGTAGCAAGGCTGAAATTTTTTCGACGCATTCTGAGACTAAAAAATTTAAATTCACGGTGTGATCTCGCAATTAAACTATAAATTAATGTTGTTTAATATTAATATTAGTATATAGTATAGTAATATAGTATAGTTTAGCTCGTAGCACAAATGTATATATTTTTTTGACAAGCCCACACACAAGACTATCTTATGTGGGATTTTTCACTTCTTCAATTTCGTTTATATTCTATATGTTTAAAATATCTGTAAAATTGTGTAAAATTAAAAGAATAAATAAATAAAAATAAAAAATAAATAAGACATGGGTGAAGAGGTCTGTTGGTTCGATTTTATTCTTATTGGGGTTATAAAAGTACACAAGTCAGTTTCACTACAAGGCTGCACGGGGGAGGCATAGAGAAATATCAAACTTATGACACCCGGCACTAGGTGGGTATTAGTTACCACAGAAGAGCGATAGTGCAGAGGTGGGGAAGACGAATTGAATTTTTGGTGATAAGTGATATTACCACCCCTTGACTGTTACGAAAGCACTTACGGCTTGGCGAAAACTGCTTTTGTGAGATGTACATGCTTCGTCCTAATTAATAAATATTTTACGCACGCTTTGTTGTTTTCGAGAGACATGTAGCTTCTTGCGACGGTGGATAATTTGGTAGCCCACGTTCCTGTTAATTTAATTAAACCGAAAGGGAATTAACGATTTTTTTCTCGGTTGCGAGTCAAGTTCGCTGTAGATATTTATGTATCCCTTTGTGAAGACGTGCAAAGGGGCAAAGCCGTGAAAAATGTGATGCGAAAAAGAATTCGCAAAATTAGAAAGAAATGTTGAGCCGAATTCGCGATAGAAAAATGTCGCTTGATGTCGAATTGATGTGATGGAAAATAACGAGTGGCTTCACCAACCTGCAAACGCCATGAGCAAACAACTCACATTTTGTGATTAAAAAAAAATTTAAACCCATGTAATTCCAGTGTAGACTTATCAATGAAAATCGATAAAGTAGATTACAATTGGTGTTTCAATGTAAAAAAATAAATAAACTTTCGAAGCGACGATGCACGTAGAAGTTCATTAATTACACAGACATAAATAATGAGTAGAACGTGCGACTAGGAGCCCCCCACTGGGAGGAAGCGAAAAAAACGAGGTTCTGAAAAAGTTTAATCGCTGCATCACTAGTACAGACACGCTCAGTAGTGGTCCACGGGAAATAATGAAAACAAGAAATATATGTTATATCGGTTTATACAGATCAAACTAATTGCACTTTCCACGGAAAAATGTTTAGTGATTTCAAAGCAAATTGGATGTGCCATCTTTCCCGGCAGGTACCTAGCTAGAGCAGAATAAACGATCACGTCCGTGCAAATGCGCGCTCATCGCCCCCATGCATACGGCGCGGCAAATCCTCCGATTCGTCTGGCTTCCTCGACGGCGCGACGGTAACGACCTAAACGCCCACCCGGCCGACTATCGTGTCACCTACAGCTCTTCGTTAGCGTCATCCCCCCATACATTATTTATATTATTTTCCGCCGTGTGTCAGGCTAAAAGTGTGAATAAGCATCGGCGATATTTTTCAACTACATCGAGACGAAAGTGTCCCATGCTTTGATGATCAGATAGTTAGACATCGTCAACCATTCTGCTGCATGTGACACATAATCATGTCACTTCAATCAGACATCTCAATGCTATAAATCTTGGATTGTTTGTGCGGAAACTCTATGGTGTGCTAGCTACTCCAGCGAGAATTTCCCGAATTACGTACGACTGACAAGCAGAAAATCGTATACTTCACAATTTCCACGCTGCGATGAATAATTAATTGCAAGTAGGATCTTTGAGTGCACTCTCATGTTATATGAATAAGCTCTCAAAGTGTCGGGTTAATCTACGTAAACCTTGCGACCAGCACAGATCGGCTTATCAGAGGCCCCAGAACACGAGGGCCCCAAACGGCGATCCCCGCTCTCACTTGCAGCGACGGGCTCGACCCATTTTACAGACGGGAAGTGGAACGCGTATACTCTGGTCGTGGCGTGGCAACAATAAACAGGGAAAAGGGGAATGAAATGGTTGGGGTCGTTGTGGGACGACCGACACAGGCACAGGGGAAGGGATTTGTGTACCCACCAACTAAATACAGAGCCATCACAATCAGAAAATCCAACGCAGAGGTGCATGAAACAAAAGTTCTCGTCACTCAAACAGGTGGTTACATTATATGAAAGTTTTCACGTATTTGTTTAATGCGGTGGGGATATCGATATTAAAAGAGATTTTGTGAGTGGTTGATTTTTTTTGTTCAAACAATCGAATTGCGCCACATCCCTGGTAGTACATCAGCCGATTTTTTCCGCTCCCTGAATTAGAGCCTCCATGTTCAGACGCGAACGAGTAGAAGTTACTTTTTGAATCGTATTTTGATTTTTGACACAAAGTTTTCTCATATCCTCACGCTGCGAAGTCTAGGTATATCAGAAGGCCAATTTCCTCCATCAGTTGGGTCGAGCGGAGGGGCGGGCTCTGACGTCTTGAACCAAGGCAATATATGCATAATGTAAATAGCTTCTCTTCTCTACGATCGGGTTTCCGCAATGCTCATATGATACACGATTTCGCATCCACTTCGCTAATTGGTTCTTAGCTAATTGGTAAAGAGAGATCAATTGCATGATAAATAAAGAATGAGGGAATCGATTAATATGAGTTTTTCGGAATGCTCCACCAATTATGATTTTCGTTATAAAAGAGCGTCAAGTCAAAGGAAAATGTTTCTACTTTGACGTCCTCGATGTCGACTGCTTGCAAAAGAAGAATATAAATGTGTACGGTTGGATGCATCGATTGAAGTTAGGAACTCATGGTTAGTGTAGTTTGCGTTCAGTTGCAATGACATATAATCTGTCGGTGATCTCAGAGCGATGAGTTTTTATTGGTTAGATATTAATCACTATTTAACTTTGAATACAGGAGATGTGATTATTATTATTATTATTATTATTATTTGTGGTGTTTAACGACGCACTGTTTTGACAACTGGCCCTGCGGCACTGGTCTAATGGCGTCGGTGAATGAGTGGATGATGATGAGGATGATGATGAACCTAACCTAGCCTAGAAGGGAGGAGGGGAAACCCGGTGACGGCACGTAGCCTACTCCTGTCGAAGAGCACCAAGGGGACCACCGGCTTCACGTCCCTTCCGAAGGACGGTACAACTCGAACAGCAGGATTCCTTCACAAATCCATGCTGTCGAGAGGTTGATAAGCAAGGCGAATGAAGTTGTTGTACTAACTTTCATCCCTCCAACCTCTCTCCTGAACAGAACTGGTCATGTGTATGATGGTCACCCATTTAATACCTGACTCAGCGCAGTGTTGCTTAACTTCGGTGATCTAACGAGAACCGGTGTTTCCAACACGCCAAACCGTTCGGTAGGAGATGTGAAATAATGCTGGAAGTGTTATCACGTCTAAAAATATGCAGCGATTTTAATTGCATAATTAGTAACAGCTAGTCATCGCCATCAAAACGAAGATGATAATAATCGTCTGAAAAACCAATTCTCTTGCAAAATTCTGCTCATGGGATTTTCTCACTCATTGCAAATGAAGTTAAGCAAAACGATTCACAGCCGAGGGAGTGATCTTCCGCAAAAACTCATGCCCGTCGCACCCTCGGAGAGCAAGAGTGTTATTTACTTTCCAGAGGGCGCCGGCTCAAGATTGTGATGGATCTCTTGTTTGTGCTCACTCAGAGTTGACGCTATCAATAATGGCTACGTCACTAACAATATCGTTTAACAATATTTCATAATCCATCCGAGCACGGCGCGGCACGGAGTGCGGCGCACGATTTCAGGCATGGCAATCCGGGTGGGTGCGAGACGGGACCAGACTCAAACCACTCATCATCGCGAGCACTCCCGCGCTCTGTCATCCACCCGGACGGCATCGATCTATCGCCGGGACACCCACGCGTTCCCCACATCGAGCCATCGCCGAATCACAGACACACCGACCTCGACGATCGCTGTCCATCTCGGTCAGATATTTAAATTGCGCCAAAGAACAATGTGAGAAATTTTGTCACGCGAATTCAATCCCAAATAAATGGGGAGCGACACTAACCGAGTTTAATAGCACCAATTTGTAGCCATTACTTCGAGAATTGACTTTACTGTCCAAGTTCTGGCACCCAGCGATCGTCCCGTCTTCTCAGCAGGGTTAGGTAAGGGTTATGTAAGGGTTAGAATCGATCAATTCTATTTCCAGAGAAATGACTTGTAACTTTCAAGCTATAAGTTAATATAAAATAACTTTCGAGTTTTTGAAGGCAATTCTTGGGACGCAGCTTCGGGTCCCTGGAGATGAGAAACCGAAGTCTGATCTCTGAAATAATGACTGGAGGGTCTCGCATTGCGTGCATGCAGTGCCAGCGCAGTGGCTGGAAGCAAAAGCCTCCCTTTGTTCCTATAAAAAGAACGAAGATGCTTAAAATAATAACTGGGATGTGCACGAAAGGCTTCGAACCCTTTCGAGTATGTGAAATATTCGCTGGACGAAAACGTTTGCTAAGTAATTTGTTTGGAAAAAAGCCTCTCTGTTTAACATTAAAGAGTAATATCATGAGATTCACGCCAGTTTTTTACTTTTTCAAGCAGTGTTTTACTTGTTACCCGTGCGCAGGTTGCTGACTGCTGACTTTCTGAGCAGGGTTGCAGTCGAGAGGAAATATTTGCTGACTCGGGGCACATATCGAGCAAAAAAACGTGGGAGGGATGTTTGCCGTTCGGTAATATACAATGCAGAGTGCAAACAAACATCGACAAAATGTACGACCTTTTTTTTTTATGGAGCATGCACGTACGACAGGTAATTTTTTTAAGTGCAAATCTTTGAAGGGTGTTCGAATCGTGATGCCATTTCTGAACTCTGTTAAAAATACCGTGGTTTTAATAGCTTTTAATGAATATGCATGGCTGCGAGAAAACTAACGAGCACACGCACTCTTTTAGTTAAAGAAATTTAACTCCACGTAAATGGCCCTCGCCTTTATGTAGTGTCGCCTTGGGCGCGCTGCTGTAGTGACCGTGGGGGATGGGGGCCTCTTTGACCTTAATAGACCACTATTACGCGATGACCCAAAACGTAATAATTAATTTGTTAATAACTATCATTACCCGGTGTAATAAATCCCTTTATTCTGCTTCGTTCATCGCTGGGCCTCCTATCGACGGTTCAAGTTGCCACATTAACCGTCAGGCAATAATGATCCCGGAAAAGCTATGAAAATGACCGTATATATAAAAAGCAATCACTTGTTCGTGAAAACTTTCTTTGAGCACAAACTCTTTTCCTACTTTTCATCACATTTCCCCTGAAGCTAGCCTAACTTGATGAACTATTCTACGTGCAATTTTTAATTGGTTTGGTATGTGATTATTGTGACAAAACTTTCACTTCCATAAAAAATTCCTACGCACAAGTATCGCATGTGATAAACCCATTCGTGCCCACGGCTCTGGGCATGCGCTTTGAGGCTCGGTGGTCCAACGGTGATATTTTTATTCCGATATTTTACTGAGTACCCTGCATCGGGCAAAAGGAATTCTGAAACACATTCAGTTGATTTCTTAATTGAATGCATTTTAATAGTGTGCTAGAAAAAACGTAACCATATTTGCGACTATGTATATTAACAGATTTTTCTTCTTAAGCTTGGAGCTCATTTCTTTGTTCATGAATGCTGATATTTTCGGTGGTATTCAAATTCATCGGTAATTTCGAATAAAGCCAAGAAATGAGGCAACTCTTGCACGAGTGCCTTACATCGAGCAATTTATTTCTAGTGTTCAATCAGATCGTCGGTTTTAGTCTTGCGATTCGAGACTTCATCTCGGAGAAGAATGTATTTGCCGATCAAGTTACTGAATGAAAGTGGAACTAAATTTGAAATACAACTCTTCATTTACGTCCACTTGACTCTCTCGCGGCCCATTGGTAACACACGTTCAGAGTCATTACGAACTTTGAAGCCACGTTTTGTTTAAAAATCAGTTCATTTCTTAGCTTGTTTTTCTTTGGATGCAGGTGTCTGAACACACAAGGAACTTCCTGGTTCTATATGATGACCTACCTGAATTGCAATGTCTTTATTTTGACAACTAAATTAACAAAAGAATCCTAATGAGAGACTTCCTGGTTGACTAACACCGTTGGTCACCTGAACTTCATATTATAGATCTGATGGTTTAGACCGCGCATCACTAACGATTTTTCACCTCCACCAATTGACCAAAGTAACGCACCACAATACTCGACGCCTGTTGAACTTGGCTGACGTCACAGCGTGCATGATATTCATTCACCAGGAGACGCCCTCCCCCTCCCCAAACCAGCGACGTATCCGTTGACCATGACTCTACCTCCCCTTATTAACGATGGTTAGCACGAGAAACGAACAGGTACGCGTGTGGTTCACAGGATAGAGCTGGCGCTCATTATTGTGAGATTGCTTAGAAGACCAAAAGAAAATGTATGTGTGAAAAATTACTGTTTTCAGAGCCCGCGGTTAATAAAAGTCGACGTTTTACGGTAACCGCTCTTTTGAGATGGGGTTTGCAGTCCAAAAAACGACTTAATCATTTTCTTGGAAGATACGATGACAGAGCAAGACCAAAACTCTGGGCAACTAAGTCCTCTGCAGGACATTAAACTCATCTTAAAAGAGATGGTACCTGAAAATCACAACTGACGAACATAACTGAAGTGAACAAAGCAGATATATTCTCGCCGGGTAAACCAATGGTGTACGTTCTTTGCCGTCGGAGAATCAAGTCCACCGCAAAGCTGTGCAATCTTGCAGCACCACAATTACTCAGCTGGCGTTGATCCTTGGCACTGATCGTCTTTTAACCACGATGAAAATTAGGACCCGGAAAAATCCTCGTTTTCTCGTGCTACGATCTCTTCATCAAATACAACTTAGCATTTTCCAAGTGCGTACTAAAGCAAGGCAAAGAAAATTGTTGGCTTTTTTACACTATTTTTTTCCCGAGTCCTTTCAGTTATAAAAAAAAAAGGAAAAAACTTGAGCTAATGATGGCTCACTAACCGGTATATGCCATTAGAAAGATTAGAAGCCAGAGCATGCAATATCTCTTTGCATTGAGAATTAGAATATGGGGACATGCCAATGTCGTTCGTGATTTGCATATGAAAAGCAGCGAGCGCGTTGAGATGTTTTAATAAAGATTGCCGACGGGAACTGAGGATGACAGTTTTTCCCGCCTTTGTTTTAAATCCCTTCTACTTTTGACAAAGTTAGTGCATCTGCACTTTTAAGAGATTACAAACGAGAGAGTTTGCTTGAAATTTCCATCATTGTGAAAATATCGTTTTGTTGTCATTGTTGTTCGGTATGTCAATTTCTGATTTACATAATTCTTATACAACTCATTCGTATAACTCAACTCATTGTTTTCGAAATAAATGAAAGAGGGGATTTCGTTTCAGACTTAAATATGTTATATTTAACACGAGACAGTGATTAAGGTGTCCATTGTGAGTTGTGAGCGACTTAATTTAGATATTTCTTTATTGGTTTCTTTCCAAAAATCGGCAAGAAATGCTCTAAAAGTACCTACACACCTTTGACTTTTCAACTTCCCTACCTAGGTACATCTGGTTTCATTTCACGCCTACCACGATGAGACACATTAATCATATCCCATTCGAAAACCCGTTGCATTCTGATGTTTGCGCTAGCTTTTCTTTGACAGAATGACAGTAAATCGGATATGTTGCGGCCATGTTCCTAGATATAGCCATAAACAAGCTGCACAGGAATCTATCTTATGCCGTTGAGGATGCGACACCGTATCCAGATTTCCTGAAATCCCTCGGGATGTAAAACCCAACTCAACGACTTCGCTGACGTCACGGCAGTGAAACAGCGAATCTATACGCGGCGCATTGTCTATAGTCTATACACCCATCCGGGAACAAGGATGTGAAAAGTTACATTTCGAACAACCTTGTCATTGTAGCTGTGGCACCATCGACCGTGATATTATGCAATGTAGTTCGGTCCATGATTTCAAATCTCCAGGAGATAAATTTTTTAGACGAATGACTTTCTTCTCTGCTCTTTTGGGTTGATTCGACAATCAATAAGCTTGTGATTAACTTACTGCGAGAACAGATTCGATAAAGATGCGACCTTTGTAAGAAACGCAGGCCGGAATGCGTGATTCTCAGGCTACGGTCAACAAATCCGGTCCGGTCCGTGCCATCTCCCGCTCCAGCCACCCATGACAAAAATAAGTGAAAAGGTCTCTGGGTTTTTTCCGGATTTTTCCGGGTTACAAAGTTAGCTCCGGCGAGCACCATTTTCTTTTAGGTAGAGTGCGGGAAGGGGTAGAGGCGGCAGTATTTTTAGATCTCTGTGCACACGGTATTCAGAAAAAGTTGGTGCTTTCCATCAACGCGCTGTTTTCCCAGGTAATGTGAATTTAGATAACGGGTGACTGCTCGAAAAAGTAACTTTTTACATTCGTGATAGTCCGAAAGAAAACAGCATCTTTACACAATACATTTCCATATGCGGGAATTGGTACTACCTATATATATATATATATGTGTGTGTAAACCTTCACGTTAGTTGAAAAATCGATTTTAGTCAGGGGTTGGAACTATACATTCACACACAGTACTGCTTCTGCTGATAGATATAAATCAACGATAAATTCGTTCAAAACATCACATTTTTGTTGATCCTTGATTCAGCGCACTAAAAGTAGATTTTTTTTTAAAGCTGTGTTCCTTTTATCAGCTCTCAAGTTCAATTTCAGTTGAAAATCTTGAAGGCTTTGAGGGCGATAAGAGGCTTCTCTAGTTCGAGAGCGGGCGATATGTGAAAGGTTCGTCCTGCTCTTGGTCCTGATATTACTAGGTGATCCTTAGCGGTATATTTGTGTCGTGTCGTGCCCGCGCCATGGTAGCCTCTTTGAGCCTGTTATTTCCCTTGTCACCCCGTCAAGTCAGGCGAAGTGATGTCGACACCGCTAGCCGTCACCGCGTGCGGAAGCCGTCTAAACGAATTCACGTCCGATCGCATTTGGGATTACAAGAAATTGATTTGAAGTTTCATAAGGGGATCACCACCTTATCGCATCAATTGAAATTAGCTAGGAAAATGAAAGAAAATCTTATTGATTTTCATTGAATTCAAATAACATCACACTGCTAAATCAATGTATCCCAATTATTTTGTCAAAATCTTTGGTTGTTGGCGTCAGTTTTGCGTGGGCTTCAATGATACGTTCCCAAGCCTATCCCAATTTAGTTTTGATCAAAACTCTGAATCTAAGTAAACGTTAAAATCATGTAGGAGTAAGTTCAAGAGAATTTTAGATAATTGGCACAATGTTTTCCAACCAGTATAAATACAGCTCAATGGCAGCTAACGAAAATCACCAGTTCATTGACCACTGACATTAAATTTAATTTACTTTGATGGTACGCTGGCTGCAAATTGGAATACATCACCATTAATGAATATTATATGACCTGGTCTTTAATAACTAATTAAGTACGTACAGTGCATAGGTACAAGCTTGATGTAGATTATTAAAACTGTCCAGGGTAAAAGAAAATTAGTTGATTACTTCGGAAAAATTACCGTGCTCAACCATCATAACGGTCTTGAAAATAAACTGTCATGTCTCTTCAGACAGAACCTAACGATGAGCAAAAATGTAGTTACCTACTTCCAGCACGTTTTCTCGTCGTGATCAACCGCACTGCTTCGCGAAGACTTCCACAATCTAATTTGATTTGATTTACCAAGCCGTTCACAATAAAATAACACCGAGAAATTGCCTCGTTTTTTCTTTTTTATTATTTCGTCACGGCATCGACGGCGGCGAGTTTGCGTGTTGGGGGTGCCTATTTTAAGCCCCTCGAATGACGTACTTCGCCACACTATCTCAGCTAACCAGGAAAATGTGTTGGCTGTTGCCCGCTGCCTTTACAGGAATTACGAGTGGCTGCATCGTGTCAAGCGGTTCTAATACAAAAATCTCACTTTAAACTTAAAAGAGACTGGCATTGTTAGTCAATTAGTAACAATTCCTATAGCGATAAGACCTCCACCAACATTCTCACACACAGCTTAGAACTTGATTTAAACTTTGAGAAAATCACGAGAGTCTCGTGTTGATATATTCTGATCAACTTTGAAATGGACAAGTCCGTAACCGCTCGACAGGGTATGAACCATCCCATCTTAAATGTGCGATTCCATGCTTTTATGCATAAACCCACGCCTTAATTGACTTAATTGTAATGTTCGTCTTCCAATATAAATTACAGAGTTTAATTTGTGAAGCATCCGATGTTTACAGGGTATGCCTTTTCCTGTTCAAATATTTGCGAAGCAAGTTCTTCATGGGACGCGGGGTTCGATTCGCCAACGGCATCTAGTCCACTCGCAAAACTTACAGAGTGTGTTCTCTGATGCTCGGTTATTTGCACTCAATTTACAGATGCGATCGTGGGAAATGAACTTGCGGTCAAAAGCTTAAACTCACTCGTAAGCACGAGTTTACAAAGAGATGTTACATTCGTCACCGAGGTGCCGAGGTATATTTCAGTATTGATTTCAACTGAATGTTTTATTAAACTTAGCCTTGTGATACTACGACTTCCGGAAGCCAAAGCATAGCTTTTATTTTCTCTAAAGAAGGCTGTTTGGGACAGAAGTTATTCAATTGTACGCATTTCACTGTATTTTATTTTTTGAAATCCAATTCAATCAGACAAACAAGTCAAAGCAAGTCACAAGTCAAAGCTGCTTTCGAGAAAGTATCTTGTACACCAGGTCCGACCGGATTCTCGGAGCTGCTCGCTGTTAAACTAAATAGCGCATGCTCCACGATAGCCAACTGACAGCTGAAATAAATGCGTCGTTTCCGACACCCGCGGCCTTACTATGTGTGCGTAGGCGTACGCAACAAGTTAAATACTTGCTACACGAACACCAACATAAAAAATAGCAGGCTTCTTGCGGGGAATGGGTTATATAGTTTTAATGGGAGGTCTGGGGAGCATACGTTACTCCTTGAACTGATAATGGAGCTATCGCCCAAGGCGTTGGTCGGGTGGTGGTTGGTGGGGAGGGGGGGGGGGGGGGGGGGGGGGGGGGTGCTAAAAGCAACTTGGTAACCGAAATCGCTGGGGAATGATTTTCTAATTGTGAGCAATGCTGAAAGTGTGCCGTGCCGGAGAGGTCGATTAACTCTCATATTATATTTTCTTGAGTATCGTTTAGCATTCCCAAATAAACCGGTGATAGGAAATAAAATAAGCCAACGAAGTCTACAAATGACTCTTTCTTTAACAATTAACCTCTTTAAATTTTATTTCCCCAAAAATGGGTACATTAAGGTTAACATAAAAGAATAACACTTGAAAAGGTTCGTTTAGCTTTTCAAAATGAAGCCATGCTTTCAGATGAATTAAGATTCGTAACGTATATGTGTATCACAGCGAATAAACCAGGCGTATAATTCAGATTGTCACAACCTATATCCATCGCGCTTCTTTCGATTAAAGCTTTAGAAGTCCGGGCAACGCGTCGGAGAGGTCGTTGCCTCACTGCCGGAGAAACTTGGTGATACCTATTTTCGAAACGTTACCGCGACCCGCAGTTAATAGTCCACGGTTAAGCCGGATAACGTTTCGAGAAATGGTACCCTGATTCGGTGTAGTGATTGCTACCTCAGACAGACCCCGCAGCAATCACGTGGCAAAAAGCACGGTGAGAATAATTTGAGTGCGGACAGAGTTACGCACCCCGACAAGATTGAGGGTACAGCGGAAATGAAAGCAGAAAGCGGATAGCACTATAAAAAAGTTTGGAAAACTTTGCCTAAAGTGAAACCCCTTAATTGTTTTCACTTACTATTCATGGTTTTAACAGAGTGAAACAATATGGCTCATAATTAAAATTGTTTAGGTTATCACATTATCATTGTATAACTGAAGCAATTGAACTAAATTGGCTGTACGGCCCCGGCTAGCCTCGACGAATATTTGACAAACCACCCACTGAGAAATAATGTTTTGCAATAATAACGCCCTTCTCTGTGCGCGCTCTACTTTTTACTACAGAGTTGATGTTATTGTTTGAACAATATGTTCTACACGTCTCAATTATGGTAATGCACAAGGATTGACGTAACTGCTTTTGCGGTCGATGTTTTTGTTGTCCTACCCGCCTGTGGGCCGCGCGGGCGGATTCTGCAAATGCTGGACGCCGAGAGCGACAGTGGTGTGCGCATGATCTACATAGAAACGCTCAGTCGAAGCAAACTTTGCATCTGAAATAATCACGTGTCGGATGCGATGCGATGTGAACGGACTCGTTACGGCTACTTAATTACGGGACTTGTGCCCATTAGTGTGCGTTGGCTCTTTTCATTCGTACACAAGTCAATCAATCAGGTGATATTGGGGGGGAAATTGTTTACTTTGCGACGAGATATTGCGATTTTAAAATCCATTGAAATGGAAATCAGCACAAGTTGCGTGTGGAATTTGATACCACTCGACTATGAATGCTCTAGTTCATATTTTTGATTTGTATTCATCCAACATTTGATAAAAAAAAAGCATTGTGTCGTAATTTTAATGGCAGTTGGAAAGAAATACATTTTAAAACTCTGTGCGTGATGGGATTAAAACGAAGAATTCCTTTCCCTTGGACCCTTAATTTCGTTGCAATTTTGAATCCCCTTTCTTTCTCATCGCCATTGGCTGGTTCTACCAGACGAGAAAATTAGGAATGACGAAGTTTAGATTGCTGTTTTCATGCCATTACGTCCCCATGTCGTGGCCTCTCCAGAGTAGCTTTTTGAAATCCTTGTGTTGCCTTAACACGGAGAGAAAACTTTCTTTTTAAGGACATCTGAAAGATAGAATAACCCCTAACCGTAACATTTCACAGAAATCTACCTGAGAGCATTTTTCTGATCCAATCATATTACACGGTTTTTTACGCTGTACTCTGTTATCACTGGCCTTTTTTTCAACTGCTGCACTCCCATATTTTCAACAATCAAACTTAAAGTATGGATAATCCCACAAACTCTTAATATATTATCATAAAAACAAGCGCCCGTTCGTGCGGAGAGACTCTCAATTTTTTCTTTCGATCCCCTTCGTGCCACCAATGTAGATAAAGTTAAAAACTGGTATCCGCAGAACTTAACAAACAATCAAATAGAACTTTCTCAAGCTGTCTTAATAAACGTGGATAACAAGTAATAATTCGGTAGCACAGCTTCTAGCGCCAAGTCAAATTTTTTATGCTTATTAGAGATACTATCAGCTTTGCGAGACGAACAAACAAATGCTTTTAAAATAATAAATTAGTTTCGGAACCATCACGTCCCAAAAATAATTCATTCTTTTAGAAGTTTAAATGCCAGAGAGCTTACGTAGCTATCACGGCTAAATCATTCCATCGGAGGAAAATTTTTTGTTGTATAAAAGCGGATAAATCCCTTGAGTAAAAATTAAATATTCATTTCCATTATCAAGTTAATTTTTAAGACATTTGACATGCTGTATGTGAGTTACTGGTATAGATATTGCAATTGGCACTAAAAATTAAACGCGTAGGTTTTTGAAAGTGCCACAATAATTTATGTTTTATGTTTGGAAGTTAATGGAAGAAACAATTTTGAAGGTAATGAAACCAAGTATAAAGGAATTTGGGAAAACATTACTATTTATTTACACTATTGAAACGTAATTATATGCATGCCATTATTGAAACTTCCTCCGCTAACCGCTAATAGCTTTATCTGACCTTGAAGAACTCACAAAAAAAACCAGGGGCCCTACAATGTGGTCACTCCAGACTACTATTTGAGTCAAGGTCAGCTTGCATGGTCACTCGCACCACGCGCACGGTTTTGACCCAGAATTGGCGGCGATTGCGCCGCTCGGGCCGTGTGCGGCATTACTTACCCCAAAGGACGCCGGCGTCCACGGCGTCGCAACGGAAGGAAAAAGAACGCCTCTGTGGAACAATGCCAAGAGTAAGGAAGACTTGATAAGGTTACGGCCGCTTAAAAGTGTGTCAACGGCGTACAGTTCGGAAGCTTGCTGAAATTATCACGAACACATGCTTGCGTATTGTACACAGCAAGAAGGTTTAAAAGATGTTGTAAGATGGAACCCTTGGATAAAGGCGGCCTTCGCGGATACCACACCATTGCCACCCTTGTGGTCAAAGACCATCGCGTGTGGAACTCTTAATATTACTATTTAAGAAAATATAGCCAGTAAAGAAAATGAAAATGATAATATGAGAAAACACAGCGTGTATTTCGATCATTGAAACGATGCTTTGCAACGTGTTTGTATACATTTTCTGTCGCCCTGCAGAAATGCTTACTTGGTGCATGCATGTATGAGCCACAGATTGTGATTGAATTTCGAACTGGGATCTCTTTGAGAAGATCTTATTTCCGAAGGTTTCCTTTTGCTCTTCGGGCGCCTTCCTCCCGCTCTCCCGCTGCGCAGCGCGCAGCCAAATCCAGCGCAACACAACGTCTTCTACCGTGTAATTTATGCATGCCGAGTCGACTTGGGGCCAAATTGCATTCGCGGATTTCATCTAGCCGGCGTTTACATTCATCAGGATGTTCAGGGATTCGTACAGAAGGATGCACAAACTCGGGAGATATCCGTGAATATTGCATAAGCCAACCAACACGTGCAATAATTAAGTTGAGCAAATTACATTTGAAAAACTTTGTTAAGAATAATTAGCTACTTCCTTGTTCTGGAGTTAACATTAAATGAATGGCTGTAGCAATAGATTAGAAAGATGGAACTTCTCTTTCAAATAGTGTCTTAGTTTGTACATAATTATGTGGCAATGTCCATTTGAATAGATAAACGCCAATCAATTATCGTTTAGAATACAGATAGCATTGAAACGGAGTTTTCTGTATCCCTAAAACAATTTATTCATATCAAAATAATCCTCTGGTTTACGTCATTAATGTTATTAACAAATAAAAATCAACCCGCATTCCCCCTAGTTACATGCTCGGTCGTACCTACATCACCATGCACACCTAGAGATAACTATAAAATGCCAGAGTTCATCGGGGTCAGTCTCGTTGCCCCAACATGCTTGCCGCAGCAACACTAGATCCGCTCGTCTTTTGCAGCCAAAGGGGAGTCACGTTCGCTACACGGCCAGTTTTATGGAGCTAAAATCCACACGGGACGGGGTAAGAAAGCGAGGCGGCAAGGTGCACGAACGTGCACGCACGGTTGTTCAGTTTGCACGACGTGAAATGTTCACGACAACTTTCTTGGGGCACCTGAGCTGAGGCTACTTGTTGCAAGACGCGGTGGTTCGGGAACGAAGCGATGCTTAGTTCTAATTTCAGTTAATTGTGGGTGACAAAGAGGAACTAGAGCAGTTCTACGCACAGCCAACGAGTTTGTTTGTTGCTGTAAATTAGCTGCCCTATGCGACCCGGCACCCACACCACACATCATACCGTATGTAAATTTTCTTTTTTTTTCTCTTGCTATTATCGTTATCAAAAAGAACCTGTCAGCGTCACGAAGCGTCCACATATTATTTAAGAGGCTCGACATAAGCCAACAAAAAAGTGTGTTGAAATTTGTCGAGTATTTCCATCCGCCCATCTCCTTTGTGGACACTGCCTTTTCACGCTTGACTGCATAGCCGGCCTATTGTGGTGCACAACCTATTTTTAAGTACTGAAATATTCATGGGAACGTTTTACTTATTATGCGTTTTTACGCGATGAACTTTGACTGTCGATGTCAATTATGCATGGTGCCGTTGATGAGAAAAATGCCCCCCCGTCGAGTAATCTATGTAAGTCGATTATTCCATGAAAAAACGTTCGTGCCGCGGACCAGAAACGCTCTGCTAAAATTCACAACGGTGAAAAGGAAAAATAGTATCAAGCAAATATTACGTTTGGCTAAATGTTGGCTCGGCATTTACGATTGAAGTAATGAATGAATTGCGCTGAAAGTGCCTCGAAAATATATGATAGAATTTCCAAGTCGCCTCATAACGTTTTCATACAGAAAATCTTTTCGTAACGGAAGTAAAGTAGCTTAAAATAGTATAGAGAATAAAATAGACCATGCTATATTGCCTTTGAATTCTTCATTAGATGCTAAAGATACGTGTATAGCCGTAAAAACGTCTATACCTACACATATATATATATATATATGGGATGCATGGGATGGAGGTAAGAACAAATACACTTCTCGATGGCGGCATAATAGTGTCATATCGTCCTTACCATGAGTTTTACCATAGATACTCAATCTATTCTTTGTTTTACTGCGGTTGTTGACTTATATTAGCGTCTACGAACTAACAGGAAATGGTTATACGGTATGCGGAAGGTAGTAATGTTTTACTGCGTTTGGAATATTACTTTAAACATCGTTTCGAAGATTGCTATGAAGATATAATTTTAGGTCGGTAGTCCAGTCAGCAACATTTCTTAAATTGCATCTGCTACTTGAGTGATTGTGAATTGTTCCCCAGCATCTTTAGCTGCGTATTGCCGTTGGCTAAGGTAAGAAAGTCAAAGCACTGTTTCGAAACTTAAGAACAAAACAAACAAATTTGTAAATCAACACAAATGTTACTTGTCTCGCGGCAAACCAGATGAAAAGATTTTTTTTTCTTTGCATCTAAATTTTACGTAAGCGAAGACCATGAGTTTGTGTTATTAATTAACCAACTTCGTCTTTGCGTTAATGAAAGGTTGTGCAGAACCTTCCAGCAATCCAATTAGTCTGAGTGTACTAATGGATAAGGCATGATTTACGACTCGCCTGGCCGGCAGTCTGCAACTCGCGTGCACACGGGGTAATCAACAACTGGAAAATACGACGAGAGTGCGACGCAGCACATGTGTGCGTAACACATACGCACGGGATTGTGTATGCAAAAACAGGCACCAGAACCTAATGGTCGGCTAAGAGTTCTTGGTGTTGGCTGAAAAATATTCGTCATTATTTTAGTGGACTAAAATTTTCTCGGATGATGTGTAAGTGACAGTTTAAGAGAACTCATGTGGTAATTACGAAAAATTGTATCATTTTCTCTGCTAAAAGGTTCCATCCTCGTTCAGCTTTCAAAGAAAAATAATTTCTATACGTTTTTTTTTATACTGTGGACTCTAGTTGAAATCATGTCTGTTTGTCGAGTATGCCCGATTGAATTATTTTAATTGAACGCAACATGTTTGTAGCAGAAAATTATTCGAGGTGAAAAATGAATCGTTGTTTTATCCGAGTTATTCTCGTGCGTTTGATCAATGGTGTGTGAATGATTTGTGAAAAGCTAGCCTCCGACGCAACCGGGATAGCGTCTGCATGAAAGCGCCATCAGCATTTCGTTAATAGAATAGGTAGTACCTCAGTATAAACGTTTGTTCTCAATCAGCCGGATCCTGGGTGGATATTTGTTTGGTTATAGAAATTAGAAGAGTGGTGCGCACTACAGGAAAATTCGCTACCTAACTCAGAAAATAAATTTCTGGATAAAAGAAACAGACGATACTCTTAACTTTGCGCGTTATATTTTTAGCAAAAATCGATTCTAATTGTCCAATTGAGTAATAAGGTAATATCCCCAAAGCTACAATTTACTACTTCATGTGTTCTATTTTGAGCGGTGAAAAACGGTTTTACTTGACTATTAACACCAAACGAACTCATTTGCTTCAGAATCTGTTTCCCGGTTCGCGGCGGAAATCATTTGATAACGACCTAGTATTTCCCTTTCTTTTTTCTAAAGATTTCAGCTTGTTTTAGTATTCCACTAACAAAAAAAACTTTCCTGTTCAGTTCTTAGCTAGACTTTCACAGCGCTCAACCAAATGTTGTTCAAATGCTTACTCAAGCATTTTAACATTTCCTTGGAATTATCATCTTACTTACAAAGGAAAAGTGATAGGCAGGCTTTACTAAAACTGATGAAACTCTCTTGAAACTACGAGCATTTTAATTTACTTGTAAATAAATAATTCCTAGCAAATCACATCAAAAGATTAGGTTCAACTAGACGGAGGTAATTATTTCGCGAAGGCAGCCAGGAACACAGATCGGTCTCTGTGTCAGTAATCGGTATCAAGCTTTACCCAAAGAGAAAGTAAAGAATCAGGAAAGAAAGTCGATTATCTTCGTAAGTCACAGATTTCCCGGGATCTCTCCGTTGAAAGAAAGCTACATCAAATTCATAACAAGCGAATCGGCTCAAAGTTAAAACAAAATATATTTTATATCAAGGAGGTGGATGGACAAAAGAGATTGAAGTGAATCCTATATAGATAGAACCCAGCCTCACATTTCTTTAACACTTTCGAAAAGAGTGACAAAAAACAATAAGCAAAGGTGACGTGAACAAGAAAAGCAACCACGAAACATTTACTTCGCCGCAAGCTTCGATGACGTTTGACAAAATTACAACATTGCCGTAACTTTATCCTGAGCGTCGTGTTCCAAAGATGACATCTTGGATTACATTCGGCGTCTACCATCTTACGCGTTTTCTTTCAGTGTTGGTCGAGTTCGTGTTTCGAAAGAGAAATCCGTTTTTTACCAACAAGTCTCGTCCTGTAGTTTTATCTGTGTGTATTATATGACACATCGCACGAATATCTTCCCTACGCGTTACAATTCCAAGATCGGTATTGTATAACATACACGCATGCTTACACACTCATTAGATATACTAGAACTCATTAGTGGATTTAACGACGAATAACACCTTGGTTTGTGGTTCTGCAAATGTCTGAAATATAACTCAACTATAGAAGCAAATTAAATGGGCCGCCCAAAATAAACAGAAGAGGTTCTCTCAGAAGAGGAATAATTTACATTCATCTGTCGATAGCGTTTCCGTGAGACGGAAAGTGCAGAATCCAGATGATAATTGGTATGCACCATGAACGTGATAGCAGGATGTCGACTTTGTTCCTAGCGATGCACCCCTTTCACGAGGCCGCCGACCAAGAGAGCCAGGACCGTCGCCACCACAGCTACACTTGTCCAAACCGTTCGAAAATATCGCGACCAAACAGAAAATGTGTACACCGCGACGGCGAATGGCGACGGCCACGGTGGCGGCGTCGGCGTCGCGGCGATTGGCGTCGTTTCTACCTCGACAGATAGAGCGGCGCCGGGCTGGCGACGGGCTGCTGGCAAAACTCCCCAAAACGTCCCGTTCCACGCCAGTCTCCGCGCGCGGCGGACGGATATTGACCTTGAATGACCCAGTTGCCTCACGCCACACAGACGTAACTTTCACCCCCCCCCCCCCCTATCACCCTCCCGGTGCCACTCCAAAAAAACAACCAAAACCAATCGGCTTACACACAAAAACCCGCGCCCAGGCCCAGCCAGCCCCAGTCCGCTCCCCCCCCCCCCCTTCCGCCATACCATACTTTGGCCTCGCGTCCAGGGAAGTCAAAATCGGGTACGCCACTCGTGCCTGTCTAGCCCCCCTCTCGAAATGGGGTTCACTGACATCTTGAATCGTTTCCATAGTAGCGTCGGGAAATTTACGTCGACAACATTTCGCATCACTATAATATGAACTTTGCCAAATAAGGGTGGAACTTTTTTAGTAACGGCTTTCTTCTCTAAATCAGCATAGGCACATAGCAATGTATGTTAGTCTCAAAGAACGTGGCTTGCAATTCACGCATAGTCGGAAAGAAAGTCTGGAAAGTATTCTCTGTATATACCTTCGTCTGCAAAGGCTATAAACCATTAGCGCACGGGTCTCTGGAGAAACTATTTTATTTGTATTTCATTGTGGTGTGTTTTTCTTGTTTGCCTTCATAATGGAACATGGGCATTAGAGAGTGTGGACTTTTGAAACATGCGGGATTTGAGAGACGCGGAGTCGGTAAAAATGGAATGTGAAAAACGCTTCCTTGTGCATTGATAAGAGGTGCAATTGAGTATAACAGAGATTTGAAATTATTTTTTGGAATCTAAACGGAATGTCTATTGACAAGCAACATTTTTAGCTAATAGAGCATGTTATTTTAGACCTTGTTAATACTAAATATGTTATCGATTTGAACCGAAAGCAGAAACGGAATGAAACAACTTCTCAAGAATGGCGGTGGATAAGTCTTGTCCCTTAATTCAGATCCTAGTTCCGTTCTTGCAGAGAAACAGCAGACAAGTGAACGACAATAACGGAAATAGATTACAAAAATATGACTTCTCGGTATTCACTTCACTCATTGTTCAACAATATCTAATCACTATCTGCAATCAAAAAACTTTTGACTTGATACATTTCTTAATGCTGAAGAAAATAAAGATTTTATTTTACGCCACTGTGTCACCACTGCACTTCAGGGGTTGAACTCGGCTGCAAAGCCTGCGAAAAATACTTAACTTAACACAATGAAATCGATATCGTCTATTACAACAATATCGGCCGGTATCGTGATCAACCTCGCAAAATAGGTTAACCGAGCTCTAGCCTTACGTTGTGTGTGCATGTCTATTAGATTAGAGTTGGTAATGAGACGGGCGGTAGCAAGAAAAGTGCGCCTAGCTGCATGCATGTAGCTAAGTGCAGTTGCAAAGGACTGCGGACGGTGAGCTATTTTTAGCCAGGCGCGTTTCTAACAAGTGGTTTGCATTCGCCACCGCGTTCGGTGCGGGCGTATAATCGCTCACTCCAAGACACGTATCGGTTTTGCTTTGAGTCGTTGTTACTCTATTCGAACCGCATATATTATCGTCAAAAAAAAAATCAAGTTACTGAAAGAAATTTAATGAAGCCGACGATAAATAAACTAGGTGTTTTATCCGCCACAAATTAGCAGCAACACAATATTAAGTCTGCTCTAATGTTCAATTTGAAATGAAAAATTACCAATGAACAAGAAAAATCGATGATTTCCTGTTACTATTCACACTGTATGATTAAAGTAATCCTCCAATCATATATATATATAGTACTGTATCATAGTTTTACCATGTGACGTCAACGTAATTCGTATGATATTATGAAAGACATAAAAGAGGTGTGTAAGTAATTTAGCTAGTTGATTTATGTGTTTGACTCTCTTGCTTGAATCCTCAACTGTCACAGCAGAGAGAACACAAACATAAATATATGTATACCACATACTTTTTTCGAAATTAAATTCCTTAAATGTCCATCATTTTAATTAAGTTAACTGGAAAGTTTACCAAGAAACATAAAGTGTTTCCGCCAGTGGAGTTATAAAATGGCTTACAGGTATTTCAATTAACTTCAAAAGAGTACTCTAAATTAATTATTATTGGAGCAAAATAGAATTATCCCCGGAAGGGTTTATTAACGATGCAGACATACAAGTTCCCCGAGCCTTATTTTCTAGCAAATAGTTAATTTCAAACAGTTTAATTAACATATAGCACCGATCTCTGTGGTCCCCTAACGCCTCTCACCAAGGCAAGGATCAGCTTTATCTCAATCTTCTACACGAGCACCTATGACGCCTCTTTGAAGACAAACTCTATCTTCATAGGTAATTACCAAACCTTCTAACTATCGTTCAAAAACTGAACTAAATTTCTGGGAGTAATGAAGATTGTTATCACACTCATGCAAGATGCAAGATGCAAGATTTTGAAGAACCAACCATTCCCAATTCAACTGCTTTGTAAATTATAGCCGTCAATTCTTATTGGTCAGTGGCAACAACTGTATACAGTAGCAACTAAATACTGAAGTCAAACAAATAAATTTTCAATCATGTACCAGTTTTGTTGATTTCAAAACGCTTTTACGATTTTCAACACGATTCGGTACTTTGAAAGCACCAAATAACACGAACGAGTTTGTCCGTTATAAAATTCTGGACAAAATTCCGACATGATCGGTACACAAACTCGCGCAATGAGACGAAGAAAATTTAGAATCGCTTCTTTTGCAACCACTCGAAGATTGTATCACTATTACAACATGGCAGCTCAGGAGGGCGCCGTGCAAATGCAATCTCATTCGGTAGTCTCCTTGCCCACCGGCACTTGCTTGATTTCCATGGCAATGCTGCCCCGAGCAACGCAGCACTGAGACAAATTGGAACGTCAACTCGACGATGATGAAAAGCCAAGCTCAATGCCTCTAGTCTTTGTCGCCATGTAACGCGAACGTGCGGGGAAAATTGAAACATTGTAAACGTTACGAGCGGCAATAACAAGACAGCCTTTAGGAACAAGTTTCTATGAAAAGTCAACACGGTGCTGATAGGATAAGAAAATATCTTTTTGAAAAAAAATGTTGTTATACAGATATGTTCTCCTAAAATGTTAATTAATACGTTGTTTACCTACATGGAGGTTAAGGCTTGAATGAAAAGGTAGAGAATCTGGCCTGTGATTTTTTATCCTTACAAATAATCGTTTTTGGGGTTTTCGTGGTTAAACCCCTTTGATGTAAAACGCTAACAGGAGACTTGATATTGTATCCTAAGGTTATTAGCTCGAAAACTCCTCTTTTATCTTATCGTTAATTTGGTTGGAAACGTGTTATCGCGTTACGTCATTAGGCAGATGGCTTTCTAATGAACATGGAAGGCATAAAATGACAAGAACGGAAAACAAAACAAACATTTCCACTGATAACATGTTTCCAGAAAACCTAACCAGGTTCTGAAACGGAAGCAATATTAGCGTAATTATGTCTTAAATTTGTGTCCTTACCTGAGATAATGTAAATAATCACTCAGATTTCATATGCTAAAATACAAACATTGTCGGAGGGCAAGCTGTATACCAGTATGAGAAATATCAGCGATTTCCACGATTCTTTCCACGCATTCCCACACATACTTTCGGCGGCACGATTGTGCGTCAAGTGCGCAGTGGAGTACAAAACTTGAGTAATGGCTTACTAAACACTTTCCCTAATGACACCGAGAAGTTATGTGAACGTTGTACAAGCTAACATGGTGGCCGACGGGTGTGTAAGTCAGCCGCTCGTAGAGCAGCTAGCCCCAGATCTCATAATAAAGATGTCGATCTCGAGACAAGGAAGGCAGTGGGATAAATTCGCTGGCGGTGGTTAAGCAGCGCACGGGTTGTCAATACATCAACTCACGGCGTCCCGTTGCGATGGCAACTGTGCGGGACAAAAAAATCTCTGGAAAGTTGCTCGGAGCGCTCGGAGCTTTCGCTCGGAGCTTTTCAGGGCGCTCGATCGGTAATTCGAAGCTAACAAATTTTCTTATCGAACGATAAGAATCGAAATTTGAGTTTTCTGATCAGCTATAGTGGTATTACGGCCAGATACTTAACTCGAATTCAATGCTAGGTGCCTTGGTTTTTTTTCTATTGGCACTTTTCTGAAAAGCCGGGGAGCTTACAGATATTTAGAAAATCTTCCACTATTTTTTACATCGTAATCTGTGCTCTGAATGCTTGAAATTCTAGGCCATAAATGAGCCAGACAGACATAAATTGCGCAAGCTATGACCGAAGTATCTCTGATATAAACCTTTTCGGTAGCGCTATTTATTAATTGGTCAATCACTCTGAATGAAATTGAATTCGATTACCAAGTTCTCCGTTGATTTTACCGACACATAACCCTTGACAACTACCAATTATACCTGACTACTTAAAGAGCAACGTTTTCCTCAAGGTGAGATTTCCTTAATTCATGTGCCAACCAAATTCAAAAGTAGGTGCGTCGCTCCTATCTGGCTAGTTTTGGCGGCGGCCGGGTCGAGTATGGGCGATAGGGGCGACAAGGGATGTAGGAGGACACGTTCGGGGGTAGTTTTTGGGGAGGGGTGGGGGCCTGGCGGGCCGCTGGAACCTGTTCGCCACACGGGAGCCCGCCTGTCTGGCTCTTCATCGCCTTGTCTACGGCGCAAACCCCCAAAAAGTGCACAAGAAAGCAGTCAGAAAGTTGGAAAGTTGAGTCACCGAGTCGTGGTGCCCTGGTCGTATAGTCTCTCGATCGAGTATCCCTGGCAAAACGCGCGGGCCGTAACATTATTCAGGCGAACCTTTATCCTCTTTATTGCCAAGACATGAAACTCAAATGGAAGAAGAACTCTATACGTACGACAATTTAATTATACGTATTTTATGTGATAGATCTAAAAGGTACAATGCGATGTTTTTTTTTTTTTATAGAAATACATAAGGAATTTCTTGGGTGTTATGTGTTTTGTATGTTAACCTACTTCATATTCCGGATAGTCGGTAATTCTACTTTAAAAATATCTAAAGATCCCTGAAACTTTTTTTTTTTTTCGTAGCATCGAACAGGCAGTCACGTCTTTGCACGACGCATTAAAATGGGGAGCACGCCCAACTTTCTTTAGGAGCTCGTGGATAGCGTACATTGTATACGGCCCCCTTGAATACAGAAGCTATTACATTATTTGTTTCGCGTGACTGAATATGGATCAACGAGTTTTCCCGCGGGGTGGCGATTGATCGTAAATACGTAACGGGCGGCGGGTGGCGAAGGACACTTGACTGTCGCACACCAGCCACGGCCATCTGATTTGTGGCAGGTCAGCGAGAATCGGACCGGCCGTTTTATGGGAATCATTTCCGGTGCATTTCACTTCAAACTGTTTAGCGAGTGTCTGATTGGTTTAAAAGTGCTTTGACAATCTTTAATGGAGCACCAGAAAAGTGTGAGTTTAAGAAGAGACCATGGCTCTTTAAATTACATAGATATAACAAGAAAGATGTGTCAAAGAGTTAGTTCTATATGAATTATTCCGCTAGCGTACAGGCACAAGGCAAGCTTGATTGCAGCTTGAAATGTAGTTTCCGAAGAGAGAGGAAGAGGGGGATGGGGATATAAGTGACGTACACAGCAAATCCCAACCCCACCCGCAAATCAAGAGAACAGAAAAAAGTAATTTGCTTGGACGAGATTCGGTCCCGTTCGAGACCCGTTGACAGAGCGACTCATTGAAAGTGCGTCGAGTGTGGTGCTTGACGAATGTTTTGTGCAAACATTCAAACAATTCTGTATTGTGCCAATAGCCACCGACTTTTTGATCAATCACATTTTTGCTTTATGAGATGGAGGTGCCGAGTTTGTTCTGCGGGTTGCGTTCAGGTTATCGAAAAGGGCGTAGGGCGTTTTTTTTTTTTACGATTGTGTAATATCTTTCTTTAGTATGATGTTTTACAATGAATTCAAAATATTCTTGAAATAGACACGCATTTTTGTGACAAGTCGAACTAAATTTCTATGATAAGCCAAGTATGCTCAGCGTGCTGCGTTTAGGAGTGATCGAAAATAATTTTATCACTTTTATGCGTTTTAAACATATTTATTAACACTAATCTCAACGTTTCAACGAAATTTTAGTAATAAAAATCATCTGGAGCGCGTCATGTGCGTATCTGATTCTGCCGCCCTTAAAAAAAAACTTAGCGCTGTTTTAAGAAATAATAAATACCTAGTTAAAAAAAAGGATTTGTGAACCGAATGAAAAGTTTAACTGGAAATTCCTTCAAGCAACGTGTGAAAGGTCTTCTAGCTAATTGACGATTCAAAATTCAGGAAACTTGCTAATCGCTGATCGGCGAAGGTTATAATTACGACTACGTTTTTTGAAGAAAATTAGATTTAAGATCGTCGCCATCTGGAAATATTGCTACAATCGAGAAGCATTAATATCTCAGATGTGACTGACTACGACATGACTGGATTTCAGCGAGAACGCACCATCAAAGATGTGACATCATTACTATTTAATGAGACTTATGTGGTCCTTTGATAATAAATAATGACACTTAATGGGAGTGCACATTATGCATGCAGAAGCAGCAAGGAGTCGACAAATAAATACGCATAACGATTCCAGGGACTAAGAAAATAAAAACTAGTTCAACGATGATGAAATGTAGATTGTAACAATACAAGAGAAGTCTTCGAGAACGGTTCGTGATTTTCTCAATTTAACAAACAGAACTTCATAAAGCTGGAAAGAGAATTTAACTGGCGGCTAAATAAGCTGGCACCAAAATTCAGTCTTAAGTCCAGAGATGGAGTTATATTTTTCTAGTGCGTGCACGAATACTAGATAAATATACGCAACCACATGTGTCCTACAAAGTGTTTCATATCCTCACATTTCGTCTAACCCCATTTCGAATGATTGCCCCGTATACACGTGTCACCCCACTCTCTCGCCGGGCACCCACGTACAAGATGATCTATGTTTTGTTGTTCTCTTGCCCATCGAAGACCAACCCATCGAAAATGAAACATGGCTTATCAACTGTCCGAGAATATAATACATTACGTTCTGTAAGGAGAGCGAACGGCCGCCCAGATAGCTGGCTTGGAACGTCAATCAACGCAAACCAATAATATCGATGGGAAATGAGAGTCGGGGCGTTCTTTATGACAAGAAAGGAACGGGCGCAATTGCATAATATCCTGAGGGAGCAGCTACAGTTGATCACCGTGCACATTCATCATTGCTGGTCTATTTCGCATTCATTGTTCAGTGCTCAGTCCGTTGCGCTTCTGTGAAATGGAGCTGGAGGAAAATTATTTCGGCGCTTTGGTGAGTGAAGCTTTAGGGACTTTTTGTCGTTCGTTAGCAGAATGTTTGCTAACCGCTCGAAAATGCCCTCGGGTAAGATTTGAGACAATGGATGAGAGCATCGTGTATATTTTGATAAAGTTGATACATTTTGGGACCATTATTTTGAATAGCATCGAGAAAAAAAACCTGGGTGGGCGTTTTGTTTCCAAAGCAACGTATTCGAAACAATTCCCAGTGACAATAAAGCCTCAAACAATTTTAGTCCTTAGGTCATAAAAAAATCTGAACAAAATCTCGATACAAATTGCTTGTACTTTCTGTTTGTTTTGTAATAGATAAATATAACAGAACCCGTTCTAGTTTAAGAAAGAAAATCTATTTGGAAGCAAATATCTGCTGCTCCTGCTAGAAGAAAGTAAGTTTTGAAGATATTTGCTACCTCAAGGCTTCATATTCCTCCAATTAAAACATATTTGGTCCAAATCCTTAAAAGTCTGTTTCTTGGGGGGTCTGAAAAAATCAAGTATTTTCTATATTTAGCCTAGAACATTTATTACGTTGACTCACATCTGCTCAACATTAGCTTGTTCCAAGCTGTCTATCGTAATAAAAGTCTGACAACAGTTATAATTAAATTCGTTGGGTACATGACGTTGAACATACTTCGCATTCTCACTCAATGCTTCAACATTATGCAGAAACATCAGCACTAACTGCACACCTAACTCAACCTTCCAATTCTGCAAGAATGCAAGTCAACACTGCTGGCATTTAGGTTGAGAGAAGATAATTCATTCCAAACTAATACCGAATGCAAATTTCTAGCAAGGATCTGTATAATTAGCGTGAATGGACTTGAGTTTCGGGCTACAAGAAGCTTCAAGATGTTCGGTACATCGACAAAAGCAGGATTTCCAAAAAGAAACCTTAGATTTTAAATGTCATGACCACCAGTTTTTAACGCAATAGCTCCCGCTTGATTTTGAACTCAAGTCTATGTCTACTTGCGGATATGGCCTTGAAGGTGAAACGACCAACATCACTTTCTCGGCATTACTGAGCACTGATCGGACGTCCCACACGAGATCACACCAAACGAGCTCGACGCGGATCATAGCGTCGCAAAATTAATTAACAAACGCGTTTCAGAACCAAGCACAAATCACGACACACGATTATTTGCCTGTGCGATGGCATCTTTGATACCATTTGATCCCACGCTCTACACCTTAGTTAATAATAAATCAAATAACACTACATCCCACCACGGATCAAGTTACTTATAGCTCGTACATATTGTGCACAGATACGTATAAAATTATATTCGCGAGAGTATGAATTAATACACGCTTTATAATTATTTACCTTTGACCTCTGCTGACAGGATGGCCAACACAATGTGCGCTTAATTAAACGCGTGGGACCAGGGCATGTGCGAAGTTTGCTACCAACCCCCGCACCGGTTCGGGAGGTGCGGAGTGATCATCATGTACGCAAATTCGCGCGACCGGCGATTGCAGATTTCCTATGCACCCTCGTCGACATGATGCCCAGCGCTTTTCATCCCGAAAGCGGCGCCATTCATTGGCATTTTGGATGCGATTCGCAGAGCACATTCCGCGCGATTATTCCATTCGTTAGTCTGGTATTCATCGATCGCGCCTAATTTGTCGAGCCAATGGAATTAATCAGGTGCAATTGTTTAGCGCGCGGAAATATCGCGCGTTTTCACACGAGCTGTAACTTGTTTTTCACCCCCCCCCCCCCCCCCCCCCCCCCGGTTCGTCGTGTCAGGATCGCTGTCGTGAGGAAATGATTTTGGAGTCACAGGATGCGACGCCATATGTGAGCCGAGTAGATTAAGCTGTCTAACAACAGTCGCGAAGCAATTACTTAGATTTGCATTTTCTCGCATTAAATCCCTTTTAGATAACACCAGTGCTACCTTTAACCTTTCAGCTTGAAACCGGAGCTAACGGGTGCTCACCCGTGAGTTCAACAGTCAAAGACTGTGCGATGAGATCATTAGATGACACTGACAAAACAATCATTCTGATTCAAATGTATCCGAAACCGTTCGAACAACGTTGATTATTTTTAAATTATAATTTGTATTTCAAGAGTTAATTTTCATTTCGTTTACTTGCAATGTTTCCTTGATATAATACCATATTATGGCGAAGCAATTAAAACCAAATCTATATATGAGTATATAAAGTCCCCGGTGCCGACTCACACCACAGAAAATGTACATTTGCATAACTTGAATTGAAAAGTTAAACCAAGTCTGTGAATCCAAGCATGTTGCTTTGCTCGCGGACATTAATCAAATGAAAACAACGGTAAAGTTCATAAATATTTGAGGTCATAAAAATACCTCCAACATGCAAATGTGCATGATGTAGGTATTATACGGCGAAGGAACCCTCCGTGCGACTGTGTACCTAGACAATGTACCGTTTGCCCCGTCATTCGGCGCACTAACGTTAAGAAGACTTTTCATTAATCGCTGCGACCTGCAACAGCGTTGATGAGCATGGTCGAAAAAGTAAGATCAAAGTTTTTAGCGTCTTTAGATGAACAAGTGCCCCTCGGGGCCACTCTTCATTAATCCTCGCTCTTAAAGTCTCTCAAACATGGATACGTTGTGTTTTTCTTGTACCGATATATAACTTCAAAAGATTTATTTTAATATAATATAAATCGTTTGAGAGTAAAGTTCTATTCCTGGTTTCAACATCTTCTCGTTTGAATAATTGGTATGCCAGAAGACTCTGTGATGCTCGTGCCGCACCCCGCACCCAGTACAACCAACTGCAACAACAAAGCGTCCCGCCAGAGGGAGAAAGTTGTCCCAGATGCGATACGAGCCGCGAATAACAAACGTCTTAATAATCAGATTTCCATTGTAAGCTTTCTAAGCCAACTGCCAGAGCAACACGTCCTGTTAGAAATAGAAACGCAATCCTTTATGGGTTATAAGGTCCTTGCTTTTAAGATATAATATACTAACGCAATGAATTTAACCAAAATCTCGAAGTGCTGTCCGTGGAGGAGCCAGGTTTGCTCTGCGGGCTGCGTCTAGGAGATTCTAACTGACTTCATCTTAAAGTAGTATTGAATTAGTTATATAACCCTCGGTCAATTTAAAGTCAGTTATTCTTTATAAACTTAGCATAAACGCAAAAAAAAAGTTTAACCTCTAGAAAATAAACTAAACCCTGTGCTACAAATAATAGTTTCAAACATACTATCGGAGACGCCGAGTTTGCTCTGCGGGCAGCGTCCAGGGGCTTAAATTAAAAATTATTTATATTCCCAGGAATTGTAAAGCCTAAAAGTAATAAACACTACAAATTGATAAAATGGATTGGTTTTTGCGTTAAAGTCTCATTACTTCTGTGGTTTGCAGGCGTTTGGCTAGAAGCACAAGTTCGCACAAGTTCGATACAAGTCCAAGATTGTTGAAATTTTTTTATAACAAGCGTTCATTATATGATTCACAAATAGTTCCAGAAACCAACTGAACGCGATAAAACAGACGGGTAGTAAGATTATTCTGTACCCTTGTATGTGAAATTGATTTGGCACATCCCGTTATTTGGTATCAAAATTTAGTATTTTGAAAATATATAATTTGAAATTTTTGTAATGTGTACCTGTAGTTAAAGTGTATTCCTGTTTAATTGAACTAATTTTGTACAGCAAATCCAAAAAATCCAACACTTATACAGATAATTACCAAACCAAATCCAATCAAACAATTGAATCATACCGTATCATATATAATGATACACTGTCAAACCACGCATACCATATTTTTGCTAACAAAAAAAAGAAAACACTCAAAATACACAATACTTTCTCATTCCTTTCGTGAATATTTCATATGCAAAAGTTATTTAAAACGCGGGTAGCACCTATTATTAACTTCATTGATCCTGTGAATACGTCGGCAGTCGATTGGTTTTGCTACAACTGGAATTGAAATAAATGAATAAATATTGGCGATTCCGTGTTGCAGCTATAATGAAGACTGGTCAGCACGCACGTTCTACCTTGGCTGATGAATAAATCAATTAAACCGCGTCAATATTGAATGACATGGGAAATGAAAACAATCTGGTATCGACAGTAGTGGTCTTCGCACGCTAAACATATCAGAGTGCCGGGGTCATCAATGCCGGATATTCCGGTACAGGTGCAGGAAACTACCTCCCAGCAGAGGAAAAAACATAAAAAATGCCTAGCAGGAACACTGGCGCAGTTATTTTGTATCTAATTGATCAAACAGCGGGTGATTTTAAATTTGTTGATAAGTTCATGGATACAAGTTTTTTTTTCTTCAATATTACAGCGAAAAAACGCATGCTAATTTTATAACCGTTTCACGTTTCTTAACGCGAACTGATTGAAATTCGATCCACAGTGTAAAGATCCATCATGGATTTTTTTCTCCGTATGTGTATGCAGTTGTTTGTATGAAGTTTATCAGAAGTATTGAAATGGTGACGTAACTGGACAAGATTAAAAGCAAAATATTGAGAAAACAAATAAATATAGCGAGATTAGGTTTTACAATTGGGAAGAAAATATTGAGATTATTTGGGAAAATTATGAAAATGGAGGAAGAAAGATTGCTAAGAAATATTTCAAGCTTGGAATATGAGAGAAGGGGAAGAGGGAGACCAAGAGAAAGATGAATACAAAAAGTAGAAGCAGGTGTGGAGGAAAGAGGTGGGAAATTGAAGGAAGTAGAAGAGAAAGAAAGCTGGCTAGATAAGGAGATATGGAAGAAGTTGATGAATGAAAATGAATATGAAAAAGAGCATGAAGAAGACGAAAAATGATTATCTATGCATAATCAAGTTAAATATTAAAATTTTTCTAACTGTAGTAATAATAAGATGAAAATAATAAAATCTTAAAAAAAAATGTGTAGCGTTTAATAAATCGATATAGGGGCGCCAAAAATATACCCACTTTCTCTTCAAGTGGCTAATTCCAAACCTGGCCACCGAACGTCCGGTACAAAAATAAGTTTAGTCGCCCAAGGGCGTCTATTTGTTGCCCTTCTCCGATTCTTGCTCTGTTTTGCAACATGAACCAACTTCCCAAAATTATCTTTGTGTTTCGAAGCGAACAAAAATCACGCACGAAGGGACAAGAAGAGGAACGTTCCTCATCTTCAATGGTTCTCGCAAAATCCCACTTCCTTCGGAAGAAAAATATTTGAGATACAGCGAATCGAGTGTGGCAGGTACTTCATCTCTTCCTATAGAGACTGCGAAAATCAAGATTGTTTACATTGCTGAACCCACCTTGCAAGAAATTTTGAAAATGAATAAACTACAAGGTTAAGGATATCTTGCCCTGATTTACCCCGGAGCTCAATGAAATTGACTTGTCTTGTCCTATCGACAGAAATACCAATAACAAAAAAATATGTATATATTCCATTGAGCTCCAAGAACACGAACTTATTCTTAAGATTTTGACGGTTCAGTTCCCTCCGAGCAGATAAGCGGTAACATGGTAATCAATTTTAGTCAAAAACTATTTGCGCGTGATTTGCGAGTCTGGAAACTGTAATTCGATAACTTGCTGCAAATTTCCGCTCATAATTCAGCGTCTAATATGAATTAGCATTGCATAAAACACAGATGTAATTAAGTCAAAATAATTACGGTGCCTTCTCAAGAGATAAATGGGGCGAGAAGTTACCAGCCTTATTGCTGAATCAACAGAACACGAGTAAAAGCTGATCGGAACACGCTGCCGAATGATGGTGACATTTTGTTTTTGGGATTATTTCCGAGCGGGCAGCGTCCCGGGAGGATTGCGAGGCGTGCTGTACGCAAGATCGATTCGTCTTCGCATCTCGTGTATTATCTTTACTTGATGGACGGAGAGCTTACTCTGGAATAAAATAAAACTCTGGGGGATATCCCATCGGTCGGACGGCGTGCAGCTGGATTTCGAGATGAAACCCGTCGGTGGGTCCACCCTGTCGCAGTGTAGGTGTACATTTATCAGAAAGTATCCCTAAAAATAGGGTGATCTTAAGTAGGAGTTTTATTTTAAACGTTGGGTGAACGAAGAGCCCGGAAGATAATATAAAAATCATTGGAAAATTTAATGGATTTCCAAAAGTTTCGTAGTTTTAGAGACTAAAAAAATCATGTCTACACAGAAAACTTCTTAGTTATTAGTATTACTTTGAACTCCTCGACGATTAGAAGTGGGTAGAAGAGTTTTCTTCATAACTGTTAAAACATTTCATTATCTGTAAAAATCTTCATTTGCATCGCAATTTCGCTCTAAAACGACCTTTCATGTATAAACTGCTTAAAACTTGGTCGCTCTATTTTCAGCGTTTATTTTTAACTCATTTCTGGACTTTAAACCAAAAATAGCAAAAGAAGAAGCTTGTTTATGAACGCCCTTCCACAGTTTCCACTCTTTCGCGTGATCCGTGAAATCCCAGTGATGTGGTGGAACCAATTACCAACTTGGACGAGCGGGTTTTTGCCTCGGCGGTTCGCAGCTTGCGACAGAAACGTTGACACGACGGCATGATTTGCGTGTCACGTCACTACGGTCACAGGGAAGCTATTTAGACAGCATTCGGTACGAAACTTTCCTTATCAATATTAGTTTCTGTTCAAACAACCGTGTACGTGGCACCATAAAAATGTAGTTCACCTCCAAAGTAAAGAGACCACACTTTATATAAGTGTACACTCTTCCTACCGGAACTCATCAGCTTCTTGGTTTTAAAATAGCTCCTGAAATGGGGTTTGAAATGGGAAAGAAGATCAAGACGAATGAAAAAAAAACATTCATTCTCGTAACGACTACGAATTCCAGTCAGCGATATTGTAATACCAATTATAAATAAATTGTGTCGCTAACCCTCACAAGGAAATTAACTGTAGGAACTAAACAACTGGCGTGTCAATTATTCAGCACATGTCCCAAAAATGTGAAATTTGTCCCAAACCACGAATCCACCAAGTGAGATGTCGAGCGAAACGCACCTAAATGCGTGGTGGGCGTCGTTTTGGGTGGTAAACCCGTACGGCGGCGTCATTCGGTTTCATTTCACAGCGACGTGTTGTTTTCCCTATTTTCACTGTCGCAGCTGATGAAAGTAGTTCAGCCTGCGGCGAGACAAACTCTGAATGATAGAAGCAAATAGCTTTTTTGTTGTTGCTGCTGCTGCTGCTGCTGCTGCTGCTGCTGTTGTTGTGATAGCGGTGGGCGTGAGAAATAAGAGCATGTGCTGAGCGGGGAGCTTCTTGCGAAAGCTGATGCCGAGAGATGCACTACCCAACATCAATCTTATTTTCGTCTTCGTCTCCGTCGAGGAAAACTTACACAACAGAATGGAATAGGGTGGGACTAGTCCAAAAAAATTATATTTCAAAAGAATCTCGCATTCTTACCCATCACAATTTGTCTTATTCAAAATAAGAATAGAAGCAATTAACGTATGCCCATCGATTATTAATCATTTTATATTTCGTTGACAGTTCGATGTCGTTATTAATTTATTTCCAACATCCTGTCACTAGCTTCATAAAAAGGAAGCTATATTTGATGGAAAATGCATCTGCAAGACACGAACAAGACGGAACTAAGTTGACTATACCAGAGACAGGTGAACTCTCGGCTCAGCCAACAAGAAAACAAACTTCTTAAAATGGATATGACGCCCGTTGTGAAATGTGTCTTCATCAAAGTCTCAAAGAACGGTCGCTTGTTCTCATCTAATCCATTCTCTTCCCAACACTTGCACACCAGAACGAGCAACTCGCAAGACAAATATTTATCCAAGTCAGAGAATTCCTTTAAGCGGCGAAAGCAAACCAGGAAACGTTGAGCCACACAATAACTTGTCCGTGAAAAGCTGTGGGAAGCAATTCGCATTATTCTTGTAATTGAATCAGCCCCGTTGATATCATCCAGCGGTTGTGTAAATCAATGCCTGGATCCGTGGCTAGGCGAGACGGAGCACCGGGCCGCGAGGCGTCTGTTAATGCTGGGAATATCCGAGCGGAAATTACGGCGAACGTCGGGTGTAGATGGAGGTACGGCCGAGCTTTGTTAGCCAGCCTAAGCCGAAGCACCTCCACCGTGCATGTTCGCCGGTTGGGCGCTAATCATTGTAGGAAGCCATTAGGCCAAGACGAAGGGCACGCCGTTTGCAATCTACTTGTTCTCTAGAAGTGTACCAACGTCAAAAGCAACTTAAAAGTGTTTTTCTTTTCCTCGCAGGCGGCATTGCAACATCAATTTATTGCTAGTGCCTTTCATATACAGTTTCAACGCGTGTATTTTTATCGTTTACAAATTCGGCGAAATTTGGAAGGTTTTCTCCTAGCGTTAGGGCGTGAACACACTATTTTCTATGATAATAACTTTTAACTTTTTAATGCATCGTAAAAATTTTGAAGATATACTGCCATGGTAAAGTTTCGGTGTGGTGTTTCCAAATGGGCCATTAGATAAGGGGACCAATTCCTCTCCCCCTGCTTTATGGCACGCCTTGCGCAACCGTTTTACCTTTGAGATTTATGCCCAGAAGCAACAGGAGAGCGGGCAAACCACCTAGACTATTTATTTGCGAGTAATGCGATTTATTTCTCAGGCCTTCTTGCTTCAGAGAAAATGCCAGTGCGCCTTGTTTATTGGTAAGAATCCAACAAAGAAAGATCCCATCAACATTATCGTCGCACGTGAGCATCCTTACAACAAGCCTGTTTAGCGGTCAATCTAAAATGCTAAGAGAAAATCTATACAAGTCCGCCAGCCGAGTAGAAAATATTTACCCAAGAACTTTTATATGAGCATTAATTTATTATGCTAGAACAACCCATGCGGATTAACGGTCTCCTCCGCGCAGAGAACGCAGGGAGGTAATCACCTTTGACCTTTTCGTGAAACTGGAGCAATTTTGCCGCGATCCTCTCCGTACACAGCCAGCGACGTGGCGGCCGGGGTCCGCACCGCAACGCTTTTATTTTCCATCTAAAACGCGTCCTCCGCTAATCAGCTGCCCGCCGTACGTGATCTTCTTTGTTCAACACGCTCATGGCGGGCATTCAATCCTTGTTTTACAATAATTACATTCATTTCAACTTGGAGCTAGCCGCAATTCCACCTCCAGCCACCGCCGCGCTTTTCTCTGCAGCTGAAGCCTGGCCATTCGCTAAAGCCGGGACTACGTCAATCAGCATTTTCCACGCGTTCATATCTCGTGGATTTCGAAATAGCCAATTACGGAGCGAACGCCAGCAGCAAAAAAAAAAAAACGGTTGGAGTATTTATTTTAGGTTATTCGCTGCGAGGCACATTTTCCACAGTTCCGATTTTCGATCGTTGAAATTTCGTGTCCAAAATCCGTTGGTGTACCTATGTTTGGACAATTACGTTCACCGCGTCGCAGGCGTTCAAGCGTCACTTTGGTTTGGCAATCGTGAATCTATAGGTACGCTGAGAGAGGCGTCGAGCGTCCGTCAGTGAAGACTTTGCGAAGACGGCGAACAATGCACGAAATGGAAAAGAGCTTTGTCGTGAGCGCGAGCCTCGCTAAATTGATTCCATTTCATTTTAAATAACTCCCATTTGCGTAATTCATTCATGAAAACTGCTCGATACGCGACGCTCCATGGCAAATGTAACGACGAGAACACTTACCGAAAGGAGCCGTTGCCAGCATATCTATGGAAATGTCGGCGTCGCCGGCTGATTGTCCAAATAGGTGGAAGGGGATTGTGTTCGTATGTCGGCAAATTTGGCATTCCGTCACGTCATTTCTTGCACTCGCGAGCGTCCTCGCAAATAATGATCCCGTTAGCTGACGTTTCTTGGCAGTCAAACGAGGGGAACACAGTGGTGAACTGCGCGACGTCGGGAAACGGTTCAAATTATTATCTTTCCTCTCCATTGAATGGCGACACACGAAAAAGTGAAGGAAGAAACTGCGGCATCTTTGCAACGACTTATGCTATGTCACATTTTGGCCATGATATTATTTCAAATTATAATTCATCTTAAACGTTGGGAGCTATGGCAATTGAATAAAAGTACCTTCCTGTCAGTTTTGGTAAAAATAGTAGACCTAAAAATAGGAGCGACAGAAAGTAAAGAATTATACATGATAAATGGTCTTGTCTAACGTGTTTTTTATCACATTTTGAATTGGTCTATTTTAAATATTAATACTGTATTCAAAGAGAATTGATTGGTTTAGCAGGCACACGGAAACGGTTATTGCTTACATTTTTGTAAATAAGCCATGCAATTCACTGATCGATTAGGGGTGTGTTCAGGTAGGAAGGTCCCGAGCTCGATCCTCGGCGGCGATAAAAGGAGAACTCAACTAAATAATGTGCAGCTGGAAATAGAAATGGCCACTTGTTAGCCCATAGCTAAATCTAGAATGCTCCCTATTTGAGGTTACGAATGGTTTAAAAGCTCCGGGTGATAATCAATAGTTCGCGACCTAGACCTTCAAGTTATTTTACTCGGATGTGTTTATAAGAAAGTAAAAATTGCAAATTGCTGCCGGATTTCGTTTGAATAGCGGATGGGTTTCGTGATTTTCATTAATTAAGCCTTTCTGATATTAACAGTTAGCAAATCCCCTGAAATTTGGAATGAAGATTACAGTTTCAATTCTTCCTCGAAAGTGAATCAGTGTGTAATTTTAAAAGCAGACAGAGATCCAAGGTAGTTACAGTCGCACCGACTTTTCAGCATCATCATTCAGGCAGGAAAATTTAAAAATGCAAACATAATTGGCTTCAGCTCGATTTCACGCTCGTGAGCGTACAAAATGTGAGTAGAAACACAGTATTTTCAGCGTGCAATGCAATTAAAAACATGAAAAAATACGGTACCGTGAAATTCGTTAATGGAGCTCGATAACATTTGCATCGACATTGTTTTGTTTTGGCAATTAAATTCAGTTGCACAAAGCGACAAATTGTTAATGAAATGTACCTACTTACATTACCTGCGGGCAGTTTATCTTGATATGGATATTTTTATTGTCATCGTTTTACTTTTTTTATAGTATCTTTCACGTAGACAACGAAAATATATGTATAATAAATATCTTGACACTCCTACGCGCTGGTGATACCTTCACGAACTGCAGAAATAAAATGAGCCAATTTAAAGAATATTCCCCTGTGGAATTATGCTCGGCCATATTTTGTGTGCACCACCAACGCTTAAACGTGGAATTAGTCAAATAAATTAACTACCCGTAGCACGAATCCACTGCAGTGTTAGCATAGAGACATATAATATTTACGCATCGGTTAACGGTGCCGGGCAAGGCGGCTATTTCGAGTTCTTTGAAATCCTTCAACTGGACCGTTTGTACCTTTGAAACGGTGTCGAATTTGTTCACAGCCCAACCGACAATTTTCTTTGACGAATATATCTAGAATTATGCTGAGTGCAAGCACAGAGACACTCAAATAATTGTTAAAAAAAACCAAACAATTACCTTAAATTGAGACATTTTGAGACATAACGTGTTCCTTACACAAATCTCACCGCATCCCTGGATCCAAAATTTAATAACGTAAAACTGATATAATTTTTCAAAATTCTATATTTTATAATAGTATTTTGTTTTAAAAATTGGCTACACTAGAATAGCGAAGTAAAATGTACGGCGATGGAGATTCCAATTATGGAATTTAGGATCTGCATTATGATTTAATGACAATAAACGAAATGGAAAAATAAAGTGCACAACGGTAAATACACCGCTGCAGTTTTATGATTAACTAGGTTTGATTTTGTTGCTTACATCCAGCAAATAGACCATACACATATCAAAGTCTTCCCCGTGGATCAATTTCATTAACATTATGAAGTCAAAACAGGTACCGCACTCCGCGATTCCGTCTTTTCTTCGAGTCGTCTTTCTAGCGCATTTCGGGTCACAACAACTGAAACTCGCCGACATTACGCTTTACCCAATTCAAATTGCATCACTGATCGGTACGAATTACAGTCAATAACTGCATAGCAAGACCACGTTGTAAAACTCCCACACTTATATCTATTTTTAACAGAAATAACAAATTACAGGGTGACTGCCAGAGAGTTGCAACATCGCAAATAACTTTTCCCAGCTTTTTCCCCGCAACGCCATCGCCACGATGCCTACGTCGACGGCATAACAATAAATGTTTGATCCCATTCCACGCCGTGTTTTGACCATCTACATTCTACACCGTGTAACCTTCATGTCGTGCTATTGTTAGCTGGAATATTTCAGGACACGCCAAAGACAAAATTAGAATAAAGTATCCCAATTTGTGTAAAATAAGGAAAAATCCATATCGTAACGGCGTACGTTTTGAAAATCACGCGCGCGTCGAAACTCACCACGGGACGTAAAATTAGTGGTGGAGGTGCCGAGTTTGCCGGCGAGAACCAACTGTTATTTATTGCAAATAGAATATCGTCTTCATCCAGATACAATCAAGCCTCGGGGCACAACGATATTGTTGTAGAAATTAGGAGAACCACAACCAAAGTTTCGATTCAATCTTGTCGAGAGCACACGGTTGTTTAAAAGCAATCTCCAATTAAATGGCATCTGGTTTGAAATCAGAATGCCCCCCCCCCCCCCCCCCCCCCCCAACCTCCTCGGCCGTGTAGCCGTCGGTCGCGAAGCCAGTTGCTCGTGTCGTGTGGTCACAATTGATCACGCGTGGTTGTTTGATGTCCGGTCTCAAGCAGCCCGGGGGAAACCCATAAAATCCCGTGTAGCACACCGGCACGGGTGATATGTGTCAAGTAAGCATCTCGCTCACCCATCCGGGTTTGTCGATAAATCGAGGAAACGGTCGCGGTGTGGTTTCGATACCGCTATATGAGGGATGAGGAAAACAATGCTAAATACTAACACAAGCCATGGAGAGGCGAAGCTTGTTTCGCTAAAAATGTGGCGCTTTCGTAACACGCAAGCGTATCGATTCACCGCAAACAGCCACTTGTTACGTTAATATAATATGATTGGATTGAGTGGGAAGCAACAAAGCCATTGTATTAATGAATAATGATACGCGCGGAGAAAAATTGTTTGATTTAATGCAAGATCCGTAAGTAGATTTTAATCTTTAACACCCTTTATAACTGGTTGGGCAGGGATTCGTGTTTCAGGCTTCAGGGGTCGATACAATTTTTAATGAAATCAGGCGGGGAAATTGTGAACAGAGAACGTATACAGATTTCCACCCGCGCCGCGTCTCTCGACCGCGTGATCTCAGATATTGCGGCAATTTTCTCACGGGCTTGCCAGAGACACGCGTTTTATTTGTTTGTCGAGCGCCCCGACGCATTCCGCCGCTTTGCACCCAGCGCGTGGGCTTGTCGCTGTTTGATCAGCGTGTGCTTTGTGCCGACGTTGGTACCAACGCTCCCTTGCTGGAGACAACCAGTCGACGTCGCTAGATTATTTGCCTCTACCCACGAGCAAACACCCGAACGAGTAACGTGGAAATCGCTAGAAACAACTCCAAGCCGTTGATCTTGCGTACTTCAAGTGGCACTCGTAAAACGACTCAAAATGACAAACTTTCACCGAAGGTTTCTCTAGACTTTTAATCTGAGTTACATGACCTCCGAGCGTGCAGTTAAAAATCAGAGTATAATTTGAAACAATCTAGATTCTACGCAGCGGTGGGATGAAATACTATCCCATGAGCTAAGGTTTTCTGAAATGCCAACCGCTACAAACTAGTAATGACTGATACAATTTCGCACTTGCTAATGTACAAACTGCCACACGGGGCGCTGCATGCTACGCAGACCGAATTGCTTGTCTGCACCAGACAGATGAACCACCACTCAATCGAGCATGCCACTGCATTCACTGCATATTAATGAAATGAAATGGTGCTCACATGACCTATCTGGCGTATCCGCTCTGAAATGTACCTGTGTGATTCCGACAGAGAGATAGCACACACGCGTATCAGGCAAGATGTGGGTAATGCTCGAGCGATGTTTCAACCATTTGGCGTTCATTGCATTGATAACCGATTTTACATCGGCGGTTACATTCTTCGGCTAAACCGCTAGGCACGTCAAGCGAATTGGGTAACCGAACCATCTTACGTTCGGTTGACGGCGCCGAAGGGACGTGATCCAACAGACAGTTAACAATCGAATTTCCATTTTGCAGCAAAAAAAAAAGTGCAAAGGTATAGGGCTTAGTCAAAGGCACTTGAAGGGAATTTCATTCCGAACAGCTGACAGCTATATGACGTTAAATATTCGTTATGATGAACACCGCATGTGTCAAAGTTCCAAAAACGAATTTTATTCCTTTTGATTAGGAGCGGATATGAATTATTTTCTCTAAATTTGGCTTTCGGAGCGTGGCAATCCACCAGAGAGCGATCGTTGACATATAGGCTCTAAGGAAAACATAACCCTAGAGAGTCGGAGTCAGAAATTTCGGCAAGCTTTATATTTCATCGCTTCGGACACCGCCGTGAAGTGTTTCAGTAATTCTGCTATCAAATTTCGTGGACGTGCGCGCGCAAGTGGCGAGTCGCGCGTTCGGAAAAGTGCAAGGCAAAAGTGTCGGGTCCCGGGAAACGAGAGCGATCGGAACGCCGCCCCTAGTGTCGTCTCCCGGAGATAAGAGAGAACCTCTATAAGGCAGTGATGACTGTGGCGTCTTACTTGCGTCAGCTAGACGTCGCGACGCCTCGTTAATCCGACGTCGACGCCGTCCGCGTCTGACAGCCGCGCCGGGCTGGCTCAACGGAATCTGAAAAACCGATCAGAAAATCGTCAAAATTGTAGAAAGGATAAAACGGGGATTATTTGATGGCCTGCATAGGAATTGTAAATGTCTATCATTTATATATATTTTATCATTGCATTGAAATAACGATGATCGCATAGCACACCTGTGCAATTAGACACCAGAGACATTTCTCAGGGATTAATGCAGAGACTAAAATCACGTTATTGAAATTAATTGGATGCAGAACTGCGGTCACAATTCAGGATTACACCACAATTCCAGTGAAATATAAATAATTAAATTCAAACACACACGCGGGGCTTACACGGCGGAATAGATTTTGGTGTATCGTCTTTGCGCGATAACTCTGACCTCTCGTCCCGGCCCCAGGCGCAAGGCTAACTCGCGGGGACATTTGCGAAAGCAATTGTGTGTCGTGGGCCACTTCGCCCCGCGAGAAGTCCCAGCTGAGTGCCAGAAACATTTCGCTGTATATGCAAAGCGTGTAAAAGTACTTGTAGGTACGCAGCCTGGCTTTTGTTGTATTGATTGCACGGTTTCATTATTCTTGTACAACTACGCTTTGACGTCATAGCGAGCAGGGGAGAGAGAGACCGATGCAGAAAGACAGAGAGAGAGAGTGAGAAAAGGGGAAGACAGGGAGAGAGAAAGGTTTCCAACAATGGCGCGGTACGTCCTGAGGTCCTTAAAGGATGAAGGATAAGACTTTCTCGCGGGTTCTCGGTAGACAAGCGTGAGATCCAAGTTGGTGTTACATGCCTTCGGGGGCATTAAGGCATGTAACATTATTAAGACGCGTGTAGTAATGGTAATTATTATTAAAACATGGGCTGTATACGGGCACTGGTTATGATAAAAAAACACCCTACACATTGTTAGTGCATAAATAAAAAATTTAACGAGGATACCAATAAAAGAATTCACTCTTCAGTACAAAGTCTTATTTGAAAGTAGGTGTCAGGTCATTCCCTGCATTGTTGGTTAAGCATATATTTCAGACTCGTGACTATGTTTTCTTAACTTTGGTACAAACTTTCCAGTCGGAAAATTCAATTTCCAGTCAACCCGTCGCCCACGGTAAAGTATTTGGTACGGGTGTCGTACGGTTGTTAAAATTTGTCACGCATTGTCCATTACACATGTCTGGTCTGCAAACTCATTTTTTATAAAAGTCCCATATGCAGTGTCTGATTTCTCGTTACAACGTATCGCACCTCGCTGTGGGTTCTAATCAGCTGTTTCCTTGCTTACAGCCCAGACGATCTCTAAGACCAATTTGTCTCGTCCTCTTCCACCCCCCCCCCCCCCCCCCCCCCCTAAACTACGTGCTGGGCGGTGACGTGTGCTGACGTGGCTTTGTCTCCGTTGTTGCAGAATGCCCGCCGGCCGAGGATGGCATGGAGCGGTTCGCGTGCCCGACCCCCGACAGGATGGGACGGTACCGGTGTATCGACGACCACGTGCTCTGTGACGGCTTCATTGACTGTCCGAGCGGCGAGGACGAGGATCGGCAAGCGTGCATGTTTTATAAAACGGTGAGTTTGTGTGTGGTGTGTGTCGATTGCGCGGTCAATAGGTCGATTGCACGTGACACGTTTGTCGCCAAACCGATGTTTGCAAATGATAGACAGAAATTATTTCTTGGGGAAATGTTAGTAGGAATCGCTTTCATCTCCTTTTTCTGGGGGATCCAGGGAACTAAATCTTACTTTTTATTCTTTAATTGGGGTTGGTGAAAACTGTTTCAGCAACTAAAAGAATCTCTTTTAGTGCACATTTTCTAGAAAATTAATTCTATAATAATATATATATAATAACTGGATGCAACTAATAAGAGAGGCTAATCAAAATAGTTAGCTCTATTTTTTTATGTGTAGTTAAGTAGTGTTAACAGATTGAAGAAATGTGGGACCTTCAGCTTTTTTTCTGAAAAACACCGGAAAACCCATATTTAACCGGCCCTTTTACAACGCGACAAAATAATATTTTTTATTTAAAAAAGTTTCAATCTGTTGCCAATATTGTGATGAGTCGCCTAGTTTTTGTTTCGTTGCGATCGGACGAGTGGTTTGACCGATTAGTTGTATCCAGTAAGCCTATAAATAGACCTGAGCACCCAATGCTTACAGCCTTAATGTGGAGGTGCCAGGTTTGCTCTGCGGGCTGCGTCCAGGAGTTTCAATACAAGGTCTTGAAAGTTTGACACGGTGGATGAAAAATGTTGCACGTTCCATGCAACTCTCTCTTGAGGGATCGATGTGAAACTTTGTCGAATGAGAAACATCGAAGTCACGGCCTGTTTCAAAGCTTCTAGTGATGACATAAAGCTCCCGACAGCCTACACGATCGCCAGTCATATTACTGTGATTTCATCCCAAACATTGTGACGGTCCTTTTGCAGAATTGGTAGCGTGTAGAAATAATATGGGATCAAATTTGCTGGAATCAATCGCAAGTATTTGCAATTTAAAACAATAATTCGCTTAAAGCCATCCAAATCACTGTTCGAGTATGAATGTAAATCTCGCACAACTTGGATGTAAAACTTGTAATTGAGAGTGAAACTCATCCAGCCCGGCAGTGGAGTTTAAAATTTCCGTGTTTATACAGCATCCATTTCTCTCGGCTTTCTTAGAGTGTTTTTTTTTTTTTCGAGACACCTCCGCAAAGTTCTTGCCAGCACTCTACAAATTTCACTCGCGCGCCTTGCCGAGTCTCGACGTTTCGAAAACAGGACGAAGAATATGACCCAAGTTTTCTTCGTGAAAGTGTCTAGCGCCTCGGCAACAACATCGAACTCCGGACCCTCGCCGGCGACGTGAATGGGTTAAGCATTGAAATTCACGTTTGTAGTTTGAACAGAGTTGTTTGATGTTCCGTCGCGCGTTCGCCGCGTTCTGAATGAACTTATTGATTGGACATTCTTGTGTAAGGAATTGAACGGATCAATCTTGCAAGATAACATCCTAGGTGGTGCGTCGTTGATGACGCGTGCTACGCCAGTGAGATATCCAAGCGCAGGTGTGCGAGCGGCCAAGCTTTCTCATTTTTGAAACAAACTTTTCAACGACATGAATTGGCGTCGTGAACGTCGCGACGCGAGCGACGCCAGCTTTTAGGACGGATGTGCGGGGCAGAGACAGAGCGCGGCAGGATGTTTTCAGCGTCGTGTTTGCTAAACATGGACTATGCATTACCTTTAGTGCTTTTGTCTTAAGATATTGTGAAATGTTATATTTAAACGCAAAGAAAATTTCACGAAGAATTAACATTTCATGCGGAAAATTGTCTTCAAAAATGTGAAAATCTAAATAAAAACCAGCTAGTCTTTTATGTCAATTTAATGCCGGGGCATAAAACTCTATTTTGCACTGCTGCGCGCGCGAGATTTTCTCCTTTGGCAGTATAACATTTCAGTGGGCTCCTCTCAGCTCGGCTCATGCTCATGAGTAATTGAATTTGCCCGACACTCGTTTTATGAATGCTGTACTGCTCAAGCAGAGAGAAAAATAAAACACCTGACTCACGGCAAGAATCTATTCGCGCGCTTTACACCAGATCCAATTCATTCATACCTTGTTTTAAAATACGACGGTGTACTGTCTAAAAATAGGTTGCAAGCACAGCGAACCGTATCGTGCTCGCTGCATTGCCACGTACCGAGCGCACATAGAGTTCGGCAAGTCTTAGGTAATCAAGTACAGCGCATGGAGCAGGTCTCAGATGGGCTATCATCTTCGCCCCCTACCCGCTGCCGGAGGGTCTACTACATGGCGCATACACGGACGTCACTGCTTGTTAAACACTACGTGAGATATTCCTTGGTTCAGATCCAGGTTAGCTGGCTTGCGTGCGAATTGCGATGATGTATTTGGCCGGGTGGTCGCCACCGCGACAGTTACAGAGGAGAGGCGCGCGGTAATCAGCACGGGGTGCGCCAAGAATACAAACGAACTGTAGAACGACTCGCTCCCTCTCTGTCTTCCCGGCAACGAGCGTCATGTCAACTTTACTACAGATTCGTTTCTAGGGAGATTAGTTCAAACAATGACACGCCTAGCATTAAACAGGAAAAAGCAATGTAAGATTCAAATTGAAAATTTTGAAAGACTCTGAACGGGCCAATATTTGGTTTCAGACATGACCCAAAATCTCGCCATCGCTTTAACATTATAACAGAAGATTAATGTGTAGAAAACCTATCCTCGTTCTAGCGTGCAGCTCGTTGTGCCTATGTTGTACATTGCCTGGACCATTTATTCTTCCTGTTGCAGACGAAAGCGCATCTGGATGTCCTGGCCGACGCACTGCTAAGGTGGGCAAGAGGACGCTAAGACACAGGACTTCAACCGGACTCGGAGGCAATACGTCAACAAACAGTACGGGAAAACAGAATACAAACAAGAAATTCGTCAGAATATGAAAACGAGAAATCTATATTCCCATTTTTATTTCGTCTACTGTTGTACCTCACTCTCTAAATGCCATTCCATTAAAAGAGCCATCATCATTCCAAACAAGTTCCATGTAAAATTGCTAACAAAAAAAAAACTTAAACCTTAAAACGGGAATTATACACAAGGAATGCCCTTACGGAAAGATTTTTTCCGATTCCGGTGGACACTAGGAAGTATTAGATTCTTTGTCCCAAGGGACTTGGATTCAAGTCCGTTAAGGACTGCCGCTGCTTCCAATGAATGAAGAACAGCGAGCAAAAATAAAAATGGCTATTACACTAGCGAGCAAACGCGAGGACACGCAAATCCTGAAACGCTGGCCCTGGAATGATCATCTCCCTTGAAATTATTTCAGTGCGCAATTGGTACTCGGATATCAGTGTCTCGTTTATCGTACTTGATCAACCGGAACAAGGTAAAGCTTGCCTTAACCAGTGGACGCCATGCCACAGGGAAGGAACGAGTACAGATATTGTTTCACAGTAAACCAACCCCTGTTATTGTCAAATAAACACCCAAAAAAAAATAACTGACATTCGGTTCGGTTAGCTGCTATCCCAGACGATTATTGCTATCCTGGATGGTGGATACAGCATGCGTTAAAACCTTGGAATGTCACTGTCAATGCTAAATTTACCCTAAGATAACTTGAAAGTGTTTGGGTTAACAGAATGTCGGCATTGGCAAATATTAAGTACTGTTATATCAGTTTAAATATTCATCATTGATTTCTTTGATTACTTTTAAAAATATAACAAAGTTCAAGTTACAAGGCCTATTTGCAAGAAAATATTCAAACAGTGCACACATGGGTGTAGAGTTTTTTAAGGGAAATGTTTCTGTTTCATGAAATCGAGATGCAATAGATAGTAGTAATAATGCCTAAATAATACTGACATGCAAAGATTGTGATGGCGTTCTCTCGCTCCCAGGCGACACGTCAGGGTTCCTACACATTCCTAAGGTGACTTCCGTGCGACGTAGGTTGGGTTACACCCCTGAACGATAGTGCAGAAATCCACTTGGTATAGTTCTAGCGTTACATTGGTTATCTCAGGATTTCACTTTAGCTCGTTAATTAACAGTTAAAATTGTACTCTTTGGTTTAAGCTGCGGATTCGTTTTTTGAAATCAATTGCAAGATGGCTGCAAAATTTGAATGTTATTATAAAAATAGACATTCGAGAAGCTTCCAGGTTGTTCGAAGACGAACAATACGTAGTTACCAGATGAATTTTAGAGGCGTTCAAACAAGAATATAAGAGAAAAAAAAGTTAAAATATTAATCAGGATGTTTGGTTTATTTATTGCCGTAGAAAATTTCGCGTTTCCTGCCAAGAGCCTCGGCAGGCGACCGCTCCAATCATGATTGTTTCATTGCTATTATCAACAAGTTCTAGTTTTAAAATGATTGTTCTTGGTTTGTAAGCCGAAACGCATGTGAAAAGATGACAAGTTTTAACGAAGGTTTTTGGCTGCGGCAAGCGTCGAGAAAGTTTGGAGTTTTCAAAAACGCGCGCGTGGGGTTGATTTCCCTCCGAAGAACAGTGTGTGTGCTTCACGAGCTGATATATCTTTATTAATAATTATAAGTACCTAGATCCAAATGCACAGACAAAAGAGGAAAAAGACAAAAAAAAATATCAAACTTTGTGTTGAAAAAGCAAAAAAAAAATGTACGATGTGAATTACTCGATGTTCATATATATATATATAAATTTAAGTCATATTGTGTAATTGAGTGTAGCGCAATGGAATATTGTTGCTTCAATTGGTGTATCGATGTTGTGGTATAAGTGTAAATAGTCGACTATGAGCACCACGCAATTAAGATAAATTAGGGAGGGAAATCATATACCCGCCGCCTGTTTAAATGGGGCATTCTGATGCAGGGGTCCACCGTTTTAATCAATTATCGTAATTATATAATGTCAGTGTTGTGCCAGTTATTCTAGACGTCACCCCTGCAAAAGTATCCATATGCCACATTAGTAGAGAGGTAAAGCATTTGTGTAAAATACCATCACGCCACATTGCTTACGGAGTGATCTTTGTGCAAGGAATTTGCCTGTCGTTTGGATTTCTTAGTTGATTTTGGGTAAAGAAATCATGAAATGGTGTAATGACAATATGCATATTTGGAGGCTGGACTCTTATTTCGTCTTGCATCTCAGAAACGTCAGCAAAAAAAGTTAGCTTATACAGTGAATTCCGTCCGGGAGCCTCGGCAGATGATCATTAATGATTGTCCTGAGCCACCGAGTTAGTTCTCAGGCGGGGTTCGTTTTGGAAACATTGTTCCGCGATTGGTTCTTGCCGCGGTAAATCAAATCTTTATGATAAAACAATTAAAAAATTTGAAATTATCTTTGTCCTTTTCGAAGCACGGCTCTATTTGGTCAGCCGTGACGTTGCGAGTTCTTGTTCGAGGTATTGTTCAAATGAATGTGCATGTTGTCGTTGAATTTCGTGAGAGTGGGACGATGGAATTTTGTGGAACGACGAACAGTTGAAAAGAAAGGAAATGTGCAAGGCAAATCGACAGACATTTACGTTCATTAAAAGGAAGGTTTTGTTAAATGAGTAGAAAATAAAATAAGTATAAGCAGCCATCTTGATTAATTGAGTGAGAAAAATGTTTGACGCATTTAATTGATATATGAGCAACTACATCGAATTTTCTTTCGAATCGTACGGGAACGGGAAAGCAAACTTTCCGGCGCAAAAAAATATATATTGTCATTCATTTAAGCGACGTTTCCTTGTTCTTGTATAGCCAGAGCCACTCTGTTGTGAAATGACTTCACTTTCATAGCTAATTTGTGAAAAACTTCAAACATGGCCTTTATGATAAGTTAAAATAGTCTTGTAAATATAATATATATTACGATTAAAAGCAGTTATAATATAATATGCAAAATATATGAAAAGAATGAGAATGAAAGGCTGATAAACAAGTTAGGACAAGAGTTGTGATCACTGTGATCAATCCAGAGGCTCGCTGCTGCAGACGTCGATGGTCTGCATTGGCTCAGTGGTAGTAGGCACCACGCTCCTTGCTGACGCGCCGCCTGCAGTAGCAAGCCTCCGGGGTGGAACACAGTGAGATTGTGTGATGGAATTGAGGAAAAAACGGACACAACAAGTATAACCTGGCCTACTTAACAAATATATAGTTATCCTGTTGAAGGCAGCCGTTTAAGGATATAGTATGAAGTCACCGCGTGCTGTACAGAACATCCTTAATTGGTCAAAGTCGAGTTCATTGGAGAAGACGCTTTTCAAACAGAAATTCTAGCATTCCATGCTGCAGAGACCTATAGGCAACAACGGGCAATAGTTCAATAAAACTTCCGCTGAGATCCCAGTGGTGAATCCACAAATCCTGAGCAGCCAATGCTTTACATTGTCACGGCTTCAAGTCTCGGTGATGAGAACTGGATCCCGAGTTCCCGAGTTACAATTCAGTACTACACGTTACAAAGCGAAGCAATTCGTCGAAATAGTTTCAGTTCGTTTTTTGGTTATTTTTAAACTGTGATGGATGTTTTATCACATTCGGCCGCCTCCTTCTTTACTGCCTGCGCAGTCATTGCATGGCGTACCTAAAACTGTTCCCAAAAAAGGATAGTGAAAATGGCATCCTAACCGCAAGAAACCCCAGAGTGAAATCAACCAGCATACCCCCCCACCAGGAAGGAACCCCACCCCTCGAAGATATATAATAATATAATCATAAATATACATGTTTGGCTTTCATTGTATTCCTCGTTTTGAATTTCACTGAACTCACACGTTATTGTTTACGTTGCTAGTCATTTTAATGCACCGAATCATTATGAAAAGTATAAAATTCTCGACTTTGAAGATGATTATAAAATATATTATGCACTGTCTCACACAAACCCACTCACCTACACACATACACACTCACACTCACACCAATTTAAACCATAAAATGTTCTTTTTGATATTAATGTTTAAATGAAGAGCACGATTCTTAGCAGCATACACTATATTTGTAATACCGCACGTGAACGTTTCTATACCTGTGCACTTACACTGTGACATTGTGATATTGATGCCTCCTGCCATCACCTTTACTGTTATATTTAAAATGATATTATAGTAGGAATAGAAGCACGTTGCACTCTGTGTGGTTTTATTTTCAATCGAAAGTGAAAAGCATTAATAAAAAAAAAATAATAATAATATATCTGTGTTTTGAGGGAGTACCATTATTGAATGTATTTGTGGTAATTTCTAACAGGAAATATATACACTTTTTTTGTGTTTGATCACTCGACTCAAAAACGTATTTGTTCGGTCGAGACGTTATTATATATATCGGGAATTTGCCGTATGCTGGTACCGTGAAAGCTACGGGCTTCTCTGAGAGCACGAGTTTGAGCAGATTTCCTTCTGTAGGTATATATAGTCGAGTCCTCCGAGCTCGAACAGCCCGCGGGCGATCCTCTTCCAAACAGACCGAGCTGACCCTCAGTTTGATATAGAGACATAGGGTTTTCGTTTCCGATTCGACACACACTTGCCAGTTACTTTGTAAAATCTCACTCAGAAAACAATCAAGCCTGAATATTTCAAACACTTGAATGCAACAAAAGTATATAAATCTAACTAGGTGAGACAGATCAGGAAAATGATGTATCACATCCATGAAGTGCGATGATTCGTAATTTTAGGAATACAAATATTGTACATGTGTATATTTTACTATAATATTATTAATTTATTATTATTAATTATGATTGATTATTAATTATAATGTATGTGAGAATCATATCGTCAGCATGTTCGTGCCCACAGGAAGTATAAGTATATATATATAAAAAAAATAATGATTAATAAAATGCCTCAGCCAGTAAGGGGGTCTTTATTTGCTATATTTCACATATAATCCTTACATCTAATAACGCTACGAAATGCTGCATTGGGTCGCGTTTCAAGTAAGAGAGAGTCTGTCCCGGACAGAGAGCTGCCACGGAAAACGCAGTGTCGACCGCAAATAGCCCGCAAACACCCCGCCGTTTCGTTCCTTCGTTTCCAGGAAGATTCAACCAAAGACGATTTGGTATTACATCAATCTTGAGGATGCCCATTCACTGCACACCCGCTCTTTCAGGACTTTCTTTTGATACCTTCACCGAAGCAGCATTGCACGAGAGCACTTGTACCTGATTAGTGCGTCCTTGGCGTCGCTTCATGTTGAAATAGCGCACTCACACATACACACCGAAGAAAATGCCTACAACAACACATCTCTTACAGTGACGAGTCCGCTGTTTCGATTCTCAAAATTGGTGCAAACTGCAAACACTTTTTTTTTTCTCGCTCTTCGCATGAGAGAATTCAAATTCATTGCTAAGAGCTTTCAATATTTGTTGAATGTCGCATATATGCACGGTATAAAAAACAGAAATGTCAGAATTGAAGCTCTCGTTTCCTTGTCCGCGTTTTCAAAAACGTTGTTGACTGACCAGAAAAGATCCCATTTATTGTTCGTCCAAAACCGAATGTGAAATTCTTTTTGCTTTTGCCAATTAACCACACCGATGTGTCGAGAGATATTTTAAGATTCTTGTACCGATCACTTATACCATACACATTAAGAAAAAAAATCCTTTTACGAAAACAACAAGCTATGGGAAATATAATAGAATACACCTGTGTATGGTACTGCTATATCGAGGGCATCGGAATATCAGTTAATCCAGTTTTGTGGCAAAAGAATGATTTCTATTGGCAACGGCAAGAATTGCATGACTGCACCACCTCGTCCCTTCCCTAGTTGTCTTCTTTGTATCTTTGTGAGGTAGAATCAACAAACCCAGTGCATTGGATTTCATTTTGCATAAAGTAAACACAGAGTAAACAATTTAAAAAACAAATGCTGCAAGAAGTTTTAAATTCTTAATAATAAGATCATATTCATGAAGTTGTATTGACTTCATGAATGTTCTTGCTACAATTTTCTCCTGATATTGCACATTATGCAAATCAGAACTGGCATGCCGAACAGATTATAATTAAATTCAATTCCCTTGCATTCAATAATAACAAGGCTTCATTATTTTAAGAACTTGATTATAATTTCACCAAGCACGCATGCATTAAAAGACTTCATTAGCACGCTGCCACGTGTCTTTAAGAACCGAAACATTTCTTGATACATAAATACACTGGTTAGGAACCATTTGCCTCTTGATCTAATTAAGTTTGTCGGAAAGTTCTTTCTACTGCGTGAGCATTCACTGCCTGATCATCCATCAATCCATGTGGATGGACCCTACCCATGGAATATTGCATGCCAACATACGAAATGATATTACAAAAATGAAAAAACATCCTCGTTTCCAAAATATTTTTTTAACTCCTATAAAGACTGGCAATGAAGTGTAGCTATACCTAGAATATTGCTATTCTATAAATTATATATTTTCATTCAAAATATCTAAATGTTAAGCATTTCTTTTTTCTGGTAATAATGTCCAATGGAATTATGATTTTGAAAAAATAAAATGATTCGTTCAAATTTTTGTTTTTTTTCTACTTTGGTGGATGTCGCTTTACAGTTATAAATACTCTAAAATGGTGATACGGCGCTGTGATAGCTCACGGTAACAGTGGTCTCTGGTATATGACACGGTATTCATCAAAGAGGTTGGATTAAAGACATTGCAATAGTAATTTCGCAGCGATCGTAAGAAGTACTTATAGGAAAATGCCAACGTTGATTTAATATTACTTGTACATAGGTATTGTCGTGAAATCTCCTAACAAAAGCAGGACTTTTCAGGTAAGTCTCATACCGTAATTCGAAATTTCAAATGTCGTCCGCTCAGCCCCGGCAACATGTATAAAATTGGTTGTTAAAGTTTCTCAATCCTTTTTTCCTCTAGGGAAAGAGAAATTGATCAAATATAAAGACATGTACGGAAACTATAGACCAACCATATTCTAACAGTTGAAAAGCTCATTTTAGCTTTCTTTTGCATCAAACACTTAACCTCGTACATCTTCTCGAGAAAAATGCTTCAATCTTGTGCGCTTGTGCTTCGTTTTTCTAGCATCCCTACAATTCTCCTCCGCCGAATGATTTCTAAAAACCAACTCCTTTTACAAATTCAAGTTTCAAAATAATATAGCAAACTCTCCCAATCCACAGGTGCTTCTTATGTGAGAGTATGACGTAGTTTGTGTCATAAAACAGCCTTAGATAATGCCGTGGGTGATTGATATTGAGCGGAATTCTAGCGATGATGCCGTACTGCTTAACCAACTCCACCCTGAACTTTAAATAACACCGCTCGGCACGTGCGTCACCCGTCAACAGTTTGGTGAAAACTAGGTAAGTAAAGCTAAGATAAAAACACGGCACCTCCACCACGGCCAACTGCGCAGTTAGGTTAAGTTGAGGTATGCTCTCATGGTACCGTACCTCTAAAACCATCGGAAATAACAAAGGGCGCGTCGTTCAATCGAGCGCCTAGCCCGACAAAAATGTCTCATCTTTGCGGTTTTTCGCCGGTGTTTTTCGGTGACCCCTTGTGTGCTAGGTGTGCGCCCCCCTCCTCCATTTACCCCAGCCCGCCTGGACACCGCGCACCCCCTGACGTCACGGGACGCGTTGAGGGTGGGGGGTGGTGGGTCTATTTCGGGACGCTGGGTTATGACCTGACCCAGAACCGCGGAACCTAGGTCACGTGGTGCGATGCGCTGCGCGGGGCGGGGCACCCGACACAGGGCGCAGGGCGCAGGGGCGGTGGTGTAATGGTAAGAGAAAAAACTCTGCTCTCAGACCATGAATGAACCGAGCTGGGGCAACGGTGGCTAGAGTAATTAAATTATGGTTAGTGCAAAATGATGCTTTCGATATAACATCTCAAGCAACGCGCCGAGTAAGTTTGAGGAATTCGTATAAGAGACTAACCCGGACATTTAGACGGCTCAGCAGTGATGCTAGAATAGGATGTGCAGCATTAATTACGATCGCCAGGTCCGTTAAAGAAATTCATTGTGTATGAGGTGGCAATTCACAGCTAATCAGGAAAGATATTTTGTTGTTGTGTTTGTTTGTTTGTTTGTTTGTTGTGTTGGGGAATGGTTCAATTTTTGGTGAACTTTTGGAGTTAACATGAGAATTTCCAGATAACTGAAGAGAATATTGGATTGAGCCGTTCATAAATTAGGCACGATCATCAGTGGCAATTTGTAGCGACACAAAAAAATCGGATTTAAAGAGTAAGTGCATACACTCTGAACGTCCGACATGTGTTTGCTTTCTCTGCCTGTGCTGAGTTCGCGTTACTCCAAAACTTTATAGGTAAATCTACATGCGAGGTCGGTGAATTCTTGTTAAAGAAATGAGTGTCGTTTATTCCCACTGATGTGATATGTCGAGAATTCCAGAAACCGCGGAACCTAGAAACGTAAGAGTTTCGAACCTGCATGTGTACTACATTCTTAAATGCAGTTGCCGTCGCTGATAAGTCATGATGTTTGAACTGTAACATCTTCGTCAAAGCTGAGTGAGGACCGGCACGTTCTGTGCAAGTAATGGTCAGCGTCAGCTCGGTCATATATTCTATCTCAAGAAAAATGTGTGGAAAATTGAAGGAATCCATAAACCATGCACTAAGAAATTGACTTCCTCTAAGAAAGTGAAACAGAATACAGTGATACGTTGTATGTCGTCAACTGGGTTTAGGTTGTGTAATCTTTTTGATCGCAGCATAATCTGTAGTGATGTGGTTCACGTTGACAAAGTTTGAAAAGCACAAAAGGGCGTGCTAGGATTTTAGCGCAGAGCCTTGGTTCCAAAGCACGAGGTGAAACTCTAAATACTCTAGCTAGGTATCACCATACACACCGAGCGTCCATGCTGAGATTAATCCCAACTGTTTCATCCCGAAGTGTCGAAAAAGATTTATAATATCACCATCTCGTGGTTTAATCAAAAAATGATACAAACTCGCTCTCGGTGTTCATCACGGCGAGCGATCGAAACTTTTCCCGCTCGTAGTTGCAGAGAGCGATAAACTTATTTCAGCCAACCCGAGTTTTTTTTTCCCTCTCCTCTTTTAGACTCTTTATAAGGTCTTTACGGGCATCGTCTGTTATTTACAGGATTAGAACATGTCTCTTCCCTCAACGTACACTCTTGGTTAAAAATAGCGAACGTATAAAACGGTGTGATTAATTTGAAAAGAAAATGAAACCTCGTTGCCCATCCTCGCTTTGCCAAACATTTAAAAGTGTGCAGATTGAATTTCCACAAATCTTATTCTTGTGTAGAGTTTTGCTAAAAACTTGGAGAAGCGGATTTAAATGTTGAAAATCTACTGAGAAACCCTCTCGACCTACTCCACTATTAAAACTTCGTGTAAAATTGTTTCCGTTAGAATCCATCGTAAAGACATGTAATTCCCGGCGCAACTATGCAATAAACCACTGTAATTCTTGCATAAAATGGAATGCTCCCTAATGACAGAGGAAGACGAATTTCTTAAGACATTCTACTATAAAACACGCATGATATTGTACTCGAAAATCGAAACTACTTCCTTTCTACGCTTGTGTATGTGCGCTCCATTTCTCAATAAAGGAACCCCGGTCCCCAAGCAGCTCGGCCTCTTTAAAGACTTACGTCTCTGCCAAGACGTCAAGATAGTGAAACGTTGAAAACGCGCGCCGGGAAGTTGAGGCATTGTCGACGCTGGAAGGCAAACGCACACTTCCGGCCTCATTGACATTCCTTGTAACCCCCCTCATGTTCCCGTCAAGAGTCACGTGACATCGGTGAGAGCGCCGAGCGATGGTGGCCGGACGTCGTTTCCAGCGTCGTTATGGCATCGCCGGGCGCCGCTAATATCACTTCAAAGGGGGCCTCTGATAGATCGTAGCCATCTCCGACCACTTCGCAAACTACTTTCACGTACCTTTGCCGACTCGATATACACGCCGACAAGGTAATGCAGGAATAGCTCGCGCAATTTACTGACCGTGGAATATTACAACGACTTTTCAAGGGGGCTGACGTAAATATTGGTTTACTAACAATGGATGTCAAAGCTCGTTAGTTAATCAAGTACATGATGGTTAACAGGAATTCGCTCGTATGGTTAGGTAATTGTGTAGGTACACACTCGACTACCCCGACCGATTCATAATGACATTGGGTTGAACCCTGATAATAACGAGCTAGCTATTTAATGACAGAGCACAAAGTGGTTGGGTTGTTGAAATTAATGAAACCCAGCCTCATTGGCCGTGCCATGCAGATTTACACACGTGAATCACAAAATGTGATGTATCACCTGAATTTGAACTTCAATGGTAGAGGTTGTGATAGAGTATGTTTTAAAGTGAAGTCTTAAGAAATCAATGTTTTGGCGGTGAAACAATTGAAACCTCACTCGTAAATTTGTAATATTCTCGATTCTGAAACCAGAGTGAGTGGCATCATTTTGGGTGAGCTGAGTCTCGACTACCGAAGGAAGCAGTGTCTTAAGACTTCCTCACTGATCGCAACACCTGCACGACTTTTTGAAATTACATTGCAATGTGCAATATACGTCGTCCTATCCTCAGTGAACAACAATACGATGCAAGCAATCTTCACGAATGTCGTTAAAGTTACAACACATAGATGAGTGAATAATACGTCAGAAACATGGGATACTTTCTCAGCTTCAGACTTATTTGATCATATATTAGGCTAACAAAATAGATTCCCTACATACATATATACAAATAAAGCAATGCTATACCAATTTGCAAATGCGACTCCTTTCATTACGTACTTTACCTTCCTTCCCACACAATCTAAAATGCAACACCCAATATAATTAGATTTTTATACAATCTCTGATGTGTATCTAAAAATTAATTCGCCGCTGCTCGTTTTAGCAATGCCCACGATTTGATTACATATCTGCCCCCCCCCCCCCCCCCCCTTGCGATAGCAGGGTGCAATTTTCGAAGGTGTCGCTCGCGTTTTCTCTGTCCGTAATAAGTGGATCTAGTTTATTGTGTTATTACACGGCGATCGCGTGTGGCTGCCTGGTGCGTCCAAGGGGTTGGCTTCACCAAGGGATGGTGGCTACTGCTGCTGTTGCTGCTTGCTCTGCCCGCTCGTATCACCCTCTCTCTTTCAAAAGAAGCGGATACAACCGAGTGGCTTTACGAGGTATATAGCCAAGCCAAGAGGATTATAAGTTATAACAACTGTGCGATGTAATTTTAACATGCAATCTTTATTTTAGACTGCATGAATTGACCCAAAATGAGTTCATTTACCCTGACCCAAAGATATAAATAGCAAATGGGATTTATTAAAAACGGAATCATAACAGAGGTAACGCGGATATCAAACGTTTTATGATTCAACTATTTTTATCATACCTAGCAGAATCAAATAGTAATTATGAGTATGCAAATGTGAGTCTCGTGATAAAGTGGTTTGAAATGTGATTTGGAGTTGCGTTTCAACTGATAAACGGAGTGGCCCTGGCAATTATAGTCGGTATTCAGCCTGAACTCTTGGCAACGAAGCGTTTTGCATACCTACCTACCTACCTACCTACCCACCTACCCACCATACCACAAAAGGAATTTACACGTATTCAGAAAGCACTTCCTACTCGCAGGGTTAGTTTATTGAACACAGAATAACTCACCCCGTTTGCATATTTCAAGCGACCCTTGCGACGGCCAGTGGTCGTGACTAGAGCTCGAGCTACATGTAGGCGTGCACTGCGATGTAAGTGTCAACGAGGTCATTATCCGACGAGACACGATGTACGCTAGTCGATACACTAGAGTTTCTGAAACGAAATTGAGCGTTATTTCAAGCGCACCACCGGCAAAACGAGTAGAATAATATGTCTGTACTAAATAACAACATTGGCTTACCCCTGTTGCAAATGAGAAGCAACGTAACCCATGCATGAGTACTGGGTGAATGAGTAGCAGGAAAGCAAATTAATTCGAGGTCGTATTCCGACCATTGGTACTTGAAGTAATGGAGTACGTCGATAGGCCATTTAGTACGCACTCTCTGCAACACTAAAATAAACGTTATTAAAATGACTTCACCAGTAAAACAACCAGAATAGCATTATCATAATAAGTACCACTCGCCTAATTTCAATTTAAAAAAAACCACTCACAGTGCCAGGTTTCTCGTGCTGGTCGTACATGCTGGTTACGAACATACTCGTGTCGCTATAAAAAGAAAAAACGACTACATCATTTCAAATAAAAGTGCTGCAGGGTAACGTGTGAGTTCTTTAGTTTCAATAATTTACTATAAATTGGCGAATTTTTGCCCAAATAATACATGAGCTTACCTATTACCACGTGTGGCGTCCGATCCTGGCGCGCCGGCATTGAAGGCCGTTGACTGATCGAGTCAGGGATGGCTACAGCGCTGCCACCTGGCAGCTAGTGATGAAGCTAGTTTGACGCGCGTCGATGCAAACTGCAAGCAGCTCGACCTCCCTTGCACATTGATACAAAGAACGCGTGATTTTTAAAAGATAGAAATTATTTGATTATAATTAAATAGTTGAAACAGATTAAAATTCTATTTCTGAAGCACTCTCTAATGTTGTTAGTCGTGCTAATTGCTCTTTCACTTCCTGTTTTGCCCTTGCCACGAGTGACTTAAGAAGTATCTTATCAGTGCAGGGGCCTTCTTCGACAAGCGTCCTTCAAGACTGAGCCTTTCCCAAACCCCTCCAGCTGGGTTTTTTAAAACTTGTTCATTTCCTGTTTCCTCTAGGATTGTCTTATCATGTCTAGGCCGTGTCTCCACCGCTTTTTACGAGTGTTTTATCAGATAATTGACTGTCTCTTATCTTTCTAGAAGAGTATCTTTGATAATTGGCCCTTTCCTAACTTCTGCCAACGCTTGACTCTTTCTCCACCTCGAGTCAAATTAGTAATCCTTTCCCTGATCGTGTCTCAATTAATAATTGCCATATCTGACCTAACATAACCTTACGTAAACCGTAAGTATGTTCCACCAAATTTAGAATGTTTCCTAATGACTTGCGTTGAATTGAGGATTGTTTTTTGGGAAGAAAGGGGGGAGGTGAGAAAAAGAGGATGAACGTATCTTTTTATGGTTTTTAGACTCATGTCTACTTGAATTATCCTTAGCACTAGTTTTAAGAAAAACTATTTGAACTGGGTTTTGAATGCTAAGTAAAGGACAGCTAAATTTCCCGACGTTTCGTAACATGTACTAGTTACTTCTTCAAGGTTTAGAGCAGTCCTGACAATTTTCCGATAACAAAAGAACCACATGTAATTATAACAATTACCTAGTTCAAGCATCCTTAAAGTGATGCTTGATTTAAATTTTTTTCTTGGGTGCGTTTTCAAAAAAGATGTCGGTTTCGGAACATATACCTTTTCAAATGCCAATGATTCAAGGGAACTATTTTCCGAGGTCAAGAGAGAAAATGATAGTACTTCTTCACTTTTTTATCCGATTTTTTTCAGAGAACAGTCAGAGAACATTTCTTGAAAATATGTATTCGAAAACGCGGAGATCAAGAGATTTCCGGGCAATTGAAAACTGAAGTCGATTTGTGTACTTTTGGCACGAGCTCAAGACAAGCGACAAGAAAAGGGTGTAAAATACCCCCCCCCCCCCCCCCCTCTCCAACTGGGTGGTTGAAAAGTAGGCGGGTCAAAGTCGCCCGATCTCATTTGTCATGTCTATCAGTAAATCAAATGTCCGCCCAGTTTGATAGCACCTACCATGAAGTTGCATCAGCGAGCTCCGTATGCTCCTTATCAGGCGGCACGACTTCCTAATTAACATTATAAATACTTAACTAATTTCAATTTTGTAACTTTGAATTGATTGCTCCTATATCTTGCGTCTCTTAATTTATAGGTAGTGCCTATAGTTCGGATTTAGACCATACCTATATCAATTTGATCTGCTAAATTGCCATGAAAATCAAATTAAGCAAAGCTGTTGGTCATATGTATTGCCAATTGTGAAATTTGGTACCAAATAACTGCTGGTTCTTATGGTATCTGCTTAAAAAAACTGTTCTGTGACGGACAATCAGCCCTTCCACCCCTGCGTGCACTAAAAGCACAACCCTCTACCATTCAGCGCGAGGGTTCAGGCAGCCCTTTGCCTGGATAACCAGAATAATGACTAGGCGCAAAAGATCTAGGTGCCGTGTCGATAATTAAAAACATTTTTCCTGGAATTTTGACGGCTGTACATCATCAGTTGACGTATATTGTGCTAATAAAAACACTCTCACCTGTTTTTTTTTTTGTTTTTTTTCGCCGTCTGTTCTTTTGTTGTGCATTTTGTTACAGTGATATCACCTTCGCCCGTCTAGCCAGCAGATGCTCTGCACTCGAGGAATACCGGGAATTGTGACTTCTTATATTCTGTGCTCAATTGATTGTCCTTCGCCTATTATGAGACTGAGAGGTAAAAAGCACTAAGCTGGAGTAGCGTGGGAGTAAAGGGGTGTAGAATTACGCACCTGAAAGCCTGGCTATCGACAGCGTCGATTATGTAATGACAGACCACAATCGAGATAATAAAGATGAAATTCACCACTAGATTTGGAAAACTCACAAACATTCAAACATTTTGGGTATCTTCTATTTATAAAGCTAATACACTCGGGAAATGTTTTAATATTTTCTTTAAATTGCACATGCATTTCATGATTATCATAATGATGAACCTTATAAGTTCAGACACACTCACAACATTGAACCGATCACGACAGCGGTCCACTATGACATTTCGATCGCATCCTTCAATGTTCTCTATACCTAATTCGAACGTGATTCATCCACCAATCGAATAATACAATCTACTCACGCACACAGTAAAGGACTCGGTGCAGACTAGATATACAGCAGCAGGACAGAACACGTAGTATTTCATTGTATGTGTGTAAGTGAATCAAGAATGTGAATTGCCAAAATCACACTGGCACAAATTTACGCTTCCCGAGAGGATCGTCGTCGTTCGGCGGCTCGACAAGTCGCTTCCTTTTCCGCAGAGGCCCCCTCGCTGTCGGCGTCTTCGGCTTCGTCTCCTCCTTGTCTGCCTTGGGTGCCGGTGCTAGCGGAGTAGTCGGCGTCGCCTGTGTCTTTGGCGTCGTCATCCTCAAGAAAGCAGCTACGTGTCCTTCCTCCTTCTCGGGAGACTTATCAGCTGTCTTGTCGACTCCACCCTCCGCTTTGCTCCTGTCCGATGCTTCCTTGTCTTCGGCTACCAGTTTACTCTTTGGCCACATTATCGGTATGGGTATCGGGATAGGGAATGGGATAGGGATTATCACGGGATATGGCACCATGACTGTGACTGGAGGTAGGAGGCTTCTGGGAGGCGGGTGATGAAAGCCGAACGGCGGCCGGTTGAGCGGCATGTGAGGAGGCATCGGCATCATGGGGGGTGGCCGAGGTCCGCCGGATGGAGGCGACGCCCGGAGAGGGTTGCGAAGTAGCGGGAATCGCATGTGTTCTGGCAGCATGTGCGGTGGGGGCAGCATCCCATGAGGTAAGAAAGGAGGACGGGGGTGGTCGCCGCGAAACAGGTTCGGGGGTGGATGCAAGATTGGTGGCATCAACGACGACGTCGGAAGAGGGTGCAGGTGTGGAATATTGTTGTGTTTCGTCGTCGGCTGCGAATGGAACTGCTCGTCACCGCTCCGAGGTGACGAGCAGTTCGTTCTGAGATCTGTCGGCGTCGAGGCCGAGGTAACAGTGGCGGGCAGCGCGACCCTCCGTCGAGACCGGCTCAGCCGACGGAAACGCAGCTTCCGCTCTGTCGGTGGGTTCACCGGCAGTGGCGGCGGCGGTGAAGGGGATCGCATGGAGATGGCATGTGGGGGTGGCGACGCCGGGGACTTGGGGGGAGTTGGGGACAGGGACCGGTCGGACAGAGGGGACGCCGATCGGCAGTCTCGCAGCCAGAGGTCGGGAGTGATGAGTCCTCCGCCGCCACCACCGCCACCCCCGGAGCCCGACGAGCCGGAGGGTGCGCCGTCTTGGAGGTGAGGGTGCATCTGGAGGTGGGCTTGCGTCTCGCGGCAGAATATGTTCATCTTGTACTGGTTCAAGCATTTATCACTGAAACAAGGGAAAAGAAGGGAAATCAGCCGATGCCAGATATCAGAATTGGTATGGGGTCACTGACAGGCCGTAATACCCCTGAGATAGGTATGCGCGAAAGGTGCTTCTTATGTAATGAAAACGCCTGAGAAAACTTAACATTTCAAAACTCAATTGTGACTGTTTGTGTATCTATTAAGGTACCTACCCATAATTTTAATATATTTTTGTGTACACTTCCTTTCGGTTAGAACCGATATCTTTGCTTCGCGACTGTATAATCATTCCGAAGTAATTACTGATTTTTTCAGACTCTCATATTTCCCATTTTCAAATCCGTTGAGCCTTCTTCGAGTGTGACCCGCTCCTCCGCCAAGCCTAGTGTGGGAGTGTCTTTCGACTCGTAGCAAGCATGCAATGCCACTCTGTCAAAACATCACTCCCAGCGCCGCAATCAGCAGATCAGCGAGCAGAGATGCACGATGCCGATTCAGAGGACGGCAATGTGTACCTGCAGAACTGCAGCTGATGCTCGCCGTCTTGGAAGTCGACGTAGTTGACGGTGTGCCGGATGTGTCGGCACCAGTCGCACGTCTTGTTGCGTTTGAAGTTGGCTCGTCGGCACTGGGAGAAGCACACCTCCGAGCAGAAGGCCTTTTGGCCGGTCGGAGTCTTCACGCTGAACGCTTGCTTGTTGTTCACGATCTTGGTGCACCACGCGCAGATCGTGCAGCCAGGAGGCGCAGCCACGGGGTCTGAGGAACGAACAGTTAGATGGGCTCACTTTATGAAAGAAATGGGTTTAGGAATAGTCAGAAGTTATGTAATTTATTTCCAATAAACAATAAGCCAATAAGGCTGATGAAATAAAGGGCACTCTGAATGAGCCAATAAACACGGCAAATGTCGTGTGAAAATGTCGGAAAGTTGGCAAAATGGTGTTTTTGTAAATTGGTTGCAGGTATACCACCATTGTGGAATAGCGTCGCTGAGTGCATTAGGTATATAGCCATATACCCTTGGTCAGTTGATTGGGAGTCCTGTGCCTAGTGGGACGCGGTGTTTTGCAGTTTATGCTTCTGTTACTTGATCCAACTTTCGACTATCACGAGATATATTTTAGTATTTGCGATTCGTGCACTTTCTCAACTTTACATGCTGCCAAGGAAAACTTTAAAACAAATTATGAGAGAGTTGTCGAGTGTATCACAGATTCCGCTAATACGAACACGTGAAATTATCGTGTGATGAATTGCGGAAAACGGAAATGTTTTTATTTTAATTGAACAATTAGAATCCAAACTGACACCGAAGACTTCGAACATCTCAATTAATTATCAAAGAATACGAAAATCACACAACTCCCGTGTGCCAATCCGCGTTTGCGTTTCGCTGAAATAGAACAAAATAATATAATAATGGATATGCATTAAAAGTCTTCGTTTATTGGGAGCAACAGATGAATAGTGATGGTTGAGAAATCTGAACCAAATGTAACCTTAGGAGTGTTAAAACGAATTTGCCAGTGATTTGAGGTCGAGCGAAAAGTTTGTGTAACATCACAGAACTGCTCTCGTCTTTCGCGTCCCACAACATCTGATTAAAATGAGCACTACCAACAGTGAAAATCACCTAGAGTAAAACCTTATAAATGCTAGGGACTCGCTGTTTATAGGTGTACCTACGCGGAAGCTGATAGCTAACTTCATTTTCATGTTCAACTTTTGAAATATCTTGTTACATGGTGGAACCTCCTTTTGATACTCATTGAAACCTTGGCTGGAACAAACTGTGAACAGATTTTCCGCGTTCTAAGTAGCAAAGTTTAGGACGACAAGCTAGGGAACAGTTGAAACAATTGATATTAGCAATGTAGTTTAGTGTATAGTGGATATCTGTCTGTCTGTGATAAATAATTCTAACCTAGCTGGATATTTAAAAAAACGCGGCTGTTGGTCATCATTTTACTGCAAAACTGTAACAAATATCTTGAAACCTGATAATTATTTATTAATCAAAAGCATTTCGCATTCTTTTATAATGAGCAAACATCATCCGCTACGGGATATCGCGAGCTCGTTGGAGCTCTCAGTTTTCGTCATTAATTTAATTATTGCTTGTTTTTATTAGTAAATATTTAACTACACAACAAGTAAGCCGAGTTCATATTGATGGGAGCTAAAATTATTATCATTTTACGTGGTTTATCATCCAAATTACTGCTGACCAAGCGACACCAATTAAAATCCTGTACATTCAATACGTTTTCCTTTTTCTTCCGTTGTGCAGAATGGTGGGAGTGTACGCGGAAAATCTTATTTTCATTAGTTTCGCTTGCCTGTAGAGGTACAGCGTTCGATCCCAATCACTCTGCGGGCTCCCACTGAATTTCTAATCAAGACAATTTGCACTTCTAATGTGTCGACAAACCATTCATCAACGACGCGGTGTAATATTAATTAGATTGATTAGCCTCTGTTGATTGGCCGATTCTCGTCACAGGGTGGTACCGCCTTTGGCAGTAAGTTCACACCTGATTTTCTCCGAAGGGCGACAATAGGCGAGCTTTCCGCCAATCGGGTGATGGATAAAATGGAACAAAACCCATTATTGTCATGTCCGATACAAGAAAAATGTACAACGGAGTTTGCAACGTATTTTCTGAAAGTAATTATTAACGGATCAAAGGCAAAGGGACGAATTTCTTGGAAGACGGCTGCCACGTGGTTGTTATTGTATCCATCAAATAGTGTTTTGCAGTTCATTGCCCAAAATGTGTGGAACACCGAATTTACAAACATGAGTGAGAGTGCATTAATGCGTTTCAATTGAAACGACTTTAGGTTGATCGCAAAAATTGACTCAAGGATTTCAAAAGATTCTTGACGAACCTACATTTTCTCTTCGTAGCTCGTGGTTCGCTGAGGTTCGAAGGTGGGTTTGTCAATATTTTACACCCTTTGCCTTTTTCGATTATCCATCGCAGTCCGATCACTTCCGTCTTTAGTCGTACGTCATCGTCCTTCCGGGGTTTCGTCGACGCTTTCTCTTCCCATTCCACTCTGATAAGCGGTAATGATCAATCATCATAACAGCCTCGCCGAATCAGCAGAAAATCAGCGCCAGTGTGGAAAACATCGCAAACACAGGTCAAGACGAAGCAATTGAGAAGATATTAGTATTTTCTTTCTGTCCCTTGGCATTTGCAGTCAACCGTTTGGCTCCTTGCTACGTAGCTCGCCGACAGACAAAAAAATGCAGATTGCAATCCTAACGAAAACAACGATTATCCATGGATATGCACGCGGAGTTCTATAATTACCCGCTCGGGTTGTTTTCTATCGTGGTTCATATAATTACCACCTTTCAATTGAAATCATCGTCCGATTCTGGCTTTAATTTATAATGAAACCTCGAGCTGCGACCAAAAACTTGTATAAAAACAAACAGGCGCGATACAGAATCAACTGCCAGATAAACTATTTGCGGTATCTATACTCCAAAAATAAAAAAAATAAACTATCTTATAGAATATAGATTAACTGCTAAAAAATCGTAAAATAGGAAGCGTCTGAAAATACAATAATGCATTTACAATGCTATAAACTGTTCTTCTCACTTTGCACGACAATGATTATGTTATGGAATATTGGCAGCGATTGAGGGAAAGGATCTGGTGTGTGCTAGTCTTTCTCTATTTATACCGGCCTCACGAGAGAGCAGGCGAGCAATAATTCACAAGGACCGGTATCGCATATCAAGCCACGGTGTTGGGTGCCAGGGCACAGCGAGCGAATGCATGACCACGACGTCGCGACGCTCATGCCAGACGACGCTTTCAACAAGGACGTCTAACATACGACCTCAAAAAGACCCGTGCAAACCAGTGCTTTTATTGTCAAGGCGTTAACAGTTCAAATCATTATTTATGGTGATTAAAAGTTTGGGAGTTGAGTTTTAACCTTCCCTAGTTGAAGGTTTGTGCAAAAATTGTAGCAATTCTATGTTTATATCCAGGATTCGTGGTTTCCTTAATGGAGGAATCGCATCAAAATCGAGTATCGCTTTGCTATATACTTTTTTAAATCACAAAAAAATATAGATTTACCAAAAATGCTGCAGATCGTTTATATACCAAAATAGTACACTACCGGATAAAATTCGCACAAATTATAAATGTTTATTTGCTGTCGGCATTGTCTCCACTGGCAGGTCACATAGGTTGCATAAGGAATTTGTGCTGTCAACTGGAAACAAGGGTCGCCAAGAAGTCTCGATCGACTGACCGATGCGTTGTTAAACGCGGCAAAGCGGGCCGCCAGACTAGCACATTGTACAGGATACTTGAATGGAGTTTGAGATGCAACGCGACGCCTGCTGGCTTCGAGCTGAGACGGCCAACGGCGAGTGCCCGAAATAGCGACGGGACACTCGAGAAGGCACCGAAACCCGCGCGCAAACAAGATCCAGGGAGGCCGCCGACGTCGCCGCTAAACAGACGCGCTCCGCGGGCGTCGTCTTCACAAGCAGCTTGCGAAGACTCGGGTTCTAGAAATTATGCCGAGGGTCCTCTTGCTAGTACCGTTCTGATCAATTCAAGCGTTTTTTCTTTTTGAGTCGCTGTAACGGTCGCTAATGCTCAGGGAAATCTTAGCCTTAGAGAAAACGCTGATTCGAATAGTTTTGCTCATTCTTCGAGGTTGGCAAGATCCGAAAAAAGCTTCAAAAAGACGCCAACAGCTGGAGATTTTCAAGGCTTAATTTGGTAATCAGACCAACTACCATGAGAGTTGTACAAATTCGCGGACCTGTGCGCGATCTCTCAATCGATCCTCCCAAAAGTGTATTGCAAACGTTTATTGCAAACGTTTAAGGGTGGATCCGTCGGCTATAACCACTTTGGGCAGACAAATTATGGGTATCGATAAATATTATTCAAAATCTGAGCTTGCTAATAGATGCTATACACTTTTCGTCCAGCGAATCTCAATGTAACCAAGGTTAAACTCATAACGAAATAATTTCCACCAATAGGCCATTGAACTGTGTAGTACCATCAACGTCTGTGCCTTCCCACGGGCCTAGGGCTCAGCGCGGTCCTCGATGGTCATTATTAGTGTCTGCGAGAAACACGCCCCACGTCAGTTCACCCCCACCAGCCATGAATGAAAGGGGCGCGGTCACGATACCGACATAATTATAATGTGTGAAAACCTGTGTTCAGCTTAATAATGCCGCCATAACGAGGCCGATGATAAACAATGAGCACTTGCTCTGCGGCGGCTAGCTCTTGACCCCTCCTGAGCTATACGAGCACGTACGCAATTTCAGGACTTGATCGCTATTACATACATTTTCAAATTGCATCATGTTTCATTTGGGTGTAGGTACTACATTTGGTACAGCGGCCTGTGTGCTGGCGTATCGCCTCTGTTGTGATTTACTGATTTTAGTCGAGTCGCTCGATAAATTGTAGCAGTGTTGTTGCGAAAAGCTTGAAAAATATTATTAGAAAGGAATTGATCATAGAGTAGGCAATGTCAAGATAATTGTGAAAAGGAAATAAATCACCCGCACAGTACATCATAATGTCACTGATTACCTAAAAAATCTCCCCTTAAAAACCTTAATGCCGATTTTCTGCTAAGAAACATCATAAGTGTCGGTACCATACCTGCTGGCGTCGGACTTCCCCGCGACGATCCGGTGCCGGTGCCGGCGTCGCGACGCTCCGGACTGCTGCTGCCGTCGGAGGAATCCAGATCCGACGGCGACCTCTGGGCTGCGAAGTGATGCAGGTTCAGCCCTTGGGTCTCGCTGCGGTCCACCTTGTCGTATCCGTACCATCCTAGGAGCTCGTTCATTGCTGTCTCGGCGTACTCCTGTGAGGAACACAATATGGTTATTTTTTATTTTAATTCTTCACCAGTTGCTTACAGCAATTTACACAGAAAAAAATCATGTTTACAAATAAGCCACGTGTAACGCTTAAGTGTGCAACAGGGGCGTGCAGTCAAGGGTAGGCAGGGTAAGCAGTGCCTACCTAGGCATCTTTAATGCATTCAACCGAATTTTTTTTTCAAGGTTTACTTTTCCAAACCAAATCATTTTATTTTCTCCCAGAAACATCTTATCGGCGGTTAATTTCTCGTCCTTTTTTAAAATCAAAATTAAAAAAGACATGCCTTTCCATTTCCACCGAGAGTCGATGTGTTATTGCTTGCGCCTCCATGTCAATGCTTTTGATGTGCAATGATGGTCATGCCGTGCAAGACGCCCGGCATCAGGCTGGACCGAAGGGGTGGAGGAGGGTAACGCTGCTTATGGCAGCACCGCGCCGTGCTAAAGTATAGCAAAGGTATGTGGCACCGCTAGCCCCAGCATGACATTGATAGCTACATAGGTTGCGTTCCAGCGGGCGCGAACGATATGCATAGCGCTCTCAGCGTGAACATGCACTCACTGGCTAGGTTGATACGTAGCTGGTTACGCATGCGGCATTCTTTATATTAGTCTAATGTTTAATAATATGATGTTATATATTAGTGTAGAGTTTATTTAATAATATAGTTGGCAGCTTGGCCAACCCCCCAACTTGCGATACTCGTGATCTGTTTCGGAAACTATTTTCCCGGTAAATTTGCGGCTGCGTCAGACTGTGATGAAATGTTTAGACGCCAAGCTGCATATGACTTTAATCAGTATTTCAATAAAAACTATAAAATACACAAGTGACCAACGGGCTCAGGATCAACCTTTTCTGCTGTCAATAAAACTTATTTGAAGAGTGTTCAAATTTTGAGTTAAGCAAGCTGTGGGCTAGTAAGTAGAAAACTTTGAACGAAATGAGCATCGCACTAATCAATCAAGACTTGTCGCACATGTTTGTTAATGTAACTAGCTTTGCAAATAAAACCTTGTCAAACAAAAAGTTTGGCAATCCAATGTCCGACAGCATCCTTGAACGCTACTTTTTAGTTTGATCCGAAAATTATCTTGGACCCCTCCCCCCCCCCCCCCCCCCCTTATTTTGGTTACATCTCGGAAAAGGTTCGCTTACCGCCTACCCATCAGCAAAACTCACCGCACGCCACTGGTGTGTACAAAATTTATACTGTGCTATTGAAATGTAGGGAAAAATGCAATAATACCTACGACATGACAAAATATAAATGTACAAAAAACAAATAAATATAAACTATTGTAAAGATAAAATGGTCGATGAATTATTGAAAATGCAGTCACAGACATATGAAAACCTTCTTTGCTTGTTGAGATAAACCGGGACATAGTGTCATATGAAATGTCGAAAAATACGTAGTTTTCGGTTTCCATCTTATTGAATTTAAAGCCTAGTTCTCGGATGATTGGTGTGCGCACAAATTATATCCAGTGTAATGGGGAATTGGTTTAGTTTTGACTATTTAGCGCTCGTGTATAATCATTGTAATTTAGACCGTCTACAAATTGTTCGACTCTTCCAACTGTCAGGAGTGAGGTTAAGGCCGTCGGCTTGGGGCTTTGGTTGCCGGCAACGTTTTCATGTCGGACGGGGGTCCGACAGCCAGAAAGCATAATTGCACCTCATTATATTAATCACATCTAGCATTGAATAAACGCATCTATGCGTTCATCGCTCTGGTTTGAGGTGTACTAGAAGTTTCAAATATCCCCTGCCGTCTTCGAGAAAATAAATAGTTTGGAAAACAAAATAAGATTTTCAGGGGTAGTCATTTGTACTTGAGAATTGTGTCATCATCTTTGCTTTTTATAACGAAACTTGATCAAACTCTTTCATTATGGATGTCAGTTGAGGAACTGAGATCTCTGAAGAACTGTCAATATGCACGTGGGGCTACAAATTTATTTTGTGCTCGAAATCGCTCCTTATTTGTCTGTTTTTTTGTGTTTGTTTGCAGAAGCCATCTTGCATTGATCACATCTTGACATCACTGATTTTTTTTTCATAAAATTCACATCCTCCGCCACATCGTCACACGAAGTGCAGTGTGAAGGACGATAAAAAAAGGACCGTCCAAGGGCGGAAGGCGATTAGTCGTTTGTCAATCGCTATGCATATCATTACCGTGGTCGTATTTTTTACTTCCGAGTGCTAATATCATGCCAATTGGTAACTTATGACGTTCAGTAGCACCCCTTTGAGGAAACAAAGCTGACCCTTCATTAAACATGATTTTTGTTATCACATTTAAATTGCGTCTGGAATATAAAAAATATATAAAAAAATACTCTAAAATTACACATAGTCAGTGTAACAGGATCAAATTTAGCACCTGGATTATTTTTTCTGTGAACTATGCACATTAAGTATTGACTGCCGCAGATGGACAAATGTCTTCTTTCCCGGTACTTTTCCGGTACTTTTCCAGTACGCACAGAGATTTATTTTTACTGAAGTAAAACCTTTATTCGTGGATTTTACCTCCTCTTTTCTTCTGTGCCTTCCTCGATAAACATCGTTCCTCTCTGCTATTTATATCCAATGTTTCCTTCACAAAAGTGTTTTCCTTAATTTCAGGAAGGCTTAATAAAATATTTTTGGAGTCAAAAATGGCAGTGTAAGTACGAACTTGCCGGTCATGAAATTGACGGGACTTGCGGTCAAGGAGTGAAAAAGCCTTGGCAAAAAAGAAGTCGCATCGGCTACCAGGGCCACAAGGAGTGAAGAAACTGGATGGACCGATCATGCATAACGTCTCAAAATTATCTTTTTACTCCTAGCCACTCTCTATTTTCCAAGAAGCTTACCATATATTATAATGGCGTGTGTCGTTGTGCAAATTGTATTTTTTAAATTAATACTTCGAGTTATTTTATTCCGCATAGCTCAATGTGGCACCGATTGTTAGGACAGCTAGAGTCAATTTTAGGCAATCGCAACTTTGAACAAATAGTTTATGGGAAGACCAGATATTCTGTACTTGAGGCGTGTATGACAGAAGAAGCTAGCCTATTTCTGTCTGTAACTCGAGCTCTTCTGGCAGTTTGTATACAGTTGCAAGGAGGGAGATGCCACAGGCCCGGCTTCCGTAGATAGAATAATGTGTCAAGCTTCAGACCAAAGCGTACAAGTAAAGAAATAAAATCCGGTGTTCTTGGAATCGATCAGAGGTAAGCAAACAGTGGGCAAGTCATGGTCAGGTTGGGACGAAACGAATGATCAACCTACCTCTTCATTGGATAGTTATAGGTTAGGAAGTAATGCAAAGCCTGTCATGCGGTGTATTTGTGACCGGGCACATCTTTATGAAAATCGCACGTGAAGTTCTAGACGAAGTATGCTTTTTGTACGCCCTTTTCTCGCATGGAATCCTTGGTGGGTAAATGTGAGCTCACCATCCTATACGGCAATATCACGTTACCAAACATAAGCGCCATGTTTTGCTGGATTGAAAGTGATCCTCTCGACAATCACCCTCTCTCTCTCTCTACACTTGCTATCTCTCTCACACTTGCACATAGAGTGTCGTCTTCAGTTTCAACGACACAGGATCAATCCATTAGCCGTTGTTCTAGCTGATTTATTAGGCGAAATGAGAGCCTGGCTGCGTGAAGGACGTCCATAAAGCATGTAGAGACACTAAACGGGTCGCTGGCCAATATCTGGAGGTCCTGGGTCACCCAAAAGGTATAAGCACCACAACTTAGATTTCACTGGTGTGCTCGTTTTAAATGCTTTTCAAGAGTCATAAACTAAGTGCAGACTGAAGGTACATGCTATTAGAGGTGCAATGCAACACCACCGACGAAAGGCGCTTTACTGTCTATATCCGAGATGTTCTAACGAGTCATCCCTCTTGTCATGCCGGTAACTGGAGCCGTGTCGGACGTTTCGGACTACCAACCCCATTAATAAACACCAGACAGCATAGACACAATCAGAAAATACTAAACACGCAGAGAGACGACAATAAGAAGACAACTGGACGAGGAAGAGTGCGGTTTACAAGTGAGCCCGTGAGTTGTTTATGCGCGTGTGCCTCGCTCGACGAAACCCGAGAAGAGTCAGTGAATTGTTGGTTCTGATGCCGGTGAAATGAGCGTCCAACAACCGCCAGCGGTTACCCGAGACGAACCTTCCATCAGCTGTTACCTGATATCCCTCCAGCTATCAGTATCTGTTATAAAGCTATAGTACGACCAGAGTAACTTGGATATGGTCATATCAGTATCCGATATGCATAGAATGCGACCAGAAAAGCTTGCTCGAGTTAAATTTACGTGCTACGCTGAGTACGACAAAAAATGTGTCAGTTTATCTTTGAATATAATTAATACTGTACAATTTGTAAATACGTAAATTTTGCATTGGAAATTGCTAATTATAAAGATCTCCATGGATGTGATAAATCATTGTTCATTTCCCTCGAATAATGTTATCCTTGTAACAGGTGTCGATTCCCATCGCAATTATTGTAGTCACTCCCCCGAATTTAACCCTTTATGCCTCTGTCTGCAGTTTATATTATTGGATTGCGTGATAAGACGTATATTATTCCATGGATTTGACTCTCTAATGATAGGGTGGAATGAGGCTAAATCTTTTGTTCTAATTGCTAGCGCATAGTTACTACAACATATGTACGTCTCTGTGCATTTAACCACAAATTTTCTATAGCACCTGTATACCTTTCATAATCAATGACTAGCGAACCGGTAGGTCTGTTTATATTTACATGGTGAATTGTGTTTGGTAATCGGCAAATGGCCAAGCGCGCCATGGGTTGGCGTGCCGCCCACCGATCTGAAAGCTTTGAGGAACTAAATACATCCCAAGACATTAACGCGTGTGCAGAAATTTCGCAAGGAATTGATCAATTTGATCCAATACCTAACCTCTCCTACCTCGCAAATATGTAGCCCCAGCCTTATTGGTGTGATGCTGGCGTGTGTTGGGTTCTATCACGCTGAAACCGTACCCACAGTGGTAAATTGAAACAACGATTCGTTTTTTTTTACATCTGACATTTTTTTACATGTACTTTGTCGTCTTAGGATAGTTTACCATCTGTAATCGGATTCTGACCAGTGGTCTAGCATGGTACTTGTCCACAGAAGTGAACTATAAATTACCAGTTTTTAGTTAATTGTAACACGAGATAATTATCTAACATTCGTTTTCTTTCTCTACACCAGATACATTTGCAAATGGTACAGAGAACATAATAGGTTATTATCTTTCTCTCTCTCTGCAGTCTCACGCTTGTTTATCGAATGTTTTTCTGTGGCCACGAAGAGCTTCTCTGCTTAATTTGTAACCCGATCGCCTCCACCACCGAAATGAATACCATCACATGGACAAGACGGTTGTTGTGACCACCTCACAATTACAAGCGAGAAATTACTTTGACAGAGATCGAAACGCAAATGCGTCTACGCTACGACCCGGCTCGCATTACGATTGTCGTTCTGACGCAACGCAGCACCAACTGCATTGCACGGTGGCAACACACCTCAGAGGATATGGGCTCAACCATCGCCATCAATCGCAGAAAAACCCATTCGAATAATTACTTATTGTGTCTTTTGAAACACGAAATGAATTCAAACTTTGTCGCCTGTAATTATATCCTGGCTGGAGTCGCGACGCCTATAATGTGACGGCGGTGAGGCGCACTGGAACGTAAGCGCCGCGACGCTCGTCCCGTCGGTCTAATGAGCTACTGGATCCCAGCCGCTGCGGCGGCCGACGCATATCACGTTCTCCGACTGGTCACGGCCTGTGTTATACTAGACGTCTATGTAGATGATGTGGTCTTTTGATAAGCTATTATATTACGGCGACGTCCGATGTGCACATGGGCGTCGGTGTACGAGCGAAAGGCGTCGTTGTAGAGAGGGGCGGAAACCCTTTACGGGGATAGAAGAGAGCTATTTCGGAATGTACATAAATAACTTCAAAGTTTCGAAGAAGCCCAAAGTAGATTCTGTATTGAAGCTTTTTTTTCTCGTACACGACGAAATAGGATGCGTAGAATGAAACTTATACATGGCAGCGATGGTGGACTACTTCAAGAGTTTATGACACACCTGGATAGCAATCCGTTTCAAGCGAACATTTGGTTATTTATTTTTGGGGGTCATGACTTAGTCGAAAAGTTTACATGGTAGTGGTTACTCACTGGCGAAGTCCTGCACTTTCAACAGTAACGTTCCTGGCTACATAGCCGTGGGAAAGTACGCTTCACACTCACATTTCAGTCGAGCGATAAGTCGGAGGAAATCTGCTTAGACTTGTTACATTCATCCCGACATTGCGTCGGGAGCTGGGAGCGTTAGATTCTCGTGAAATTTGAATCATAGAAATGTTAGCTTCAGCTTCTGCGATACGAGAGAATAAAAGCGAGATGTTATGGGATCTTTCTTAGGGATGCATTCCCAAGAGTGTCATTTGCCAATTATAAAGTTTCTCGCGAGAATGCGTCTACAATTGTGCGAAAGGACCACGGCTTGTGCCCAGCACAGGGCAATAAAGTCCAGTAGCCGAACCAAACGACAAAGAAACACTAGACCAAATTCTGGACACCTTCTCATTCCACAGCTTGGGGAAATTCGAACATCTGATTTTGGCTCGCATTTTCGTGGATGGCGATTTTAAGTTTGGTCCACGATCGCTCCTATAACATAACTCATTGTTGAATTCATCCAACCCACCCTTTGGTGGTATTTTAAGATTTATAAATCAAACAAACGTACGCTATCCAGGCAAGCAGGCGGGTGCGTGCCCCTCCTCTCTTGAGAGGGTGATCATGCGAAGGTTGCAGCTATCTTGAATCTTTGCCAACAAGTTCGACCCCTCTTTGATATCACATTGTCCTCGGTGGGCGGCAAATTCGCAGCTCTTTATTACACCCAAGTAGTCGACTGTTTAAAAACAAATATATCGACTACGGGCACAAGGACCGGCAGCAGTTGGTTTTCGAATAATTTTGCTGTAAAGTTCGTCAAATTTCATTTCTTTCTTTTTCTAAAACCAAGAACTTTGTGGATGAAATAATTAAATTTTTTTTTTTCATTTTATGAAATACTAAAAGTCAAACATGCTGGCAATTAAGACCACTGAATTCCACTATATGTAAGACCACTATATGTAATACAATTATATATCTACCACATGTAAAAGCTATGGATGCAATTATATGACAGTCCAAGGAACAGAAGAATGACAACGTCTCATAAGCATCAAACTTCCAAGCGAAAAATAATATTTGAAATTCACATCACCAACCAAACGCCAGATCCAAGCTCTAGACGCCGAGCAATAAAACGATTGTTACAAAAATAGCCGTCGAGCGGGAGAGCTTACCTTAATTTCGTCATCTTGGTTCTCTTTCTTGATGTCTTGAGACCGGGGGATCTGACGTGCGGCGCCTGAATGGGATGCCGAGGCGGGAGGCGAAGACCTACTGCCCATCACCACACGCATTCGGCAATCGACACCCTCCGCTCGCGATAATCAAGATAACTGAGTAATCACTCTTTGCTAAAATCACACGATTGCAATCCGGTGCTTCTTCTAATAGTCAGATGTCACTGGTTCTCGGTAAGATGGATGCTGTCCTTGTCGATGGTCACCCTAAAGTCTTCCGCAGAGTGGATGGTCCATTTTTGAGGGCGCCGGTTTTGTGGACGCTATGCGCGGGACGCCCGTCTAAAGAGCCGGTGCCACAGCGACTGCGTCACGCCATCGGAATAGAGGCAGACAGATATATACACACGCACAGCTGTTCCGAGATGAGATGTGCGGGGAGGGAGCCGCATGGGGAGTCGCGGAATCGAAACGCTAGCTTGGAGGATATCTCTCGACTTTATGAAAACTATTTTATTTGTAAAACTATTCCATGTCACGTTAGGAACTACATCGATAGTGTGTTTCGCCGACATTGAAGAAACATCTGTGATGATTTATAAAGTTGTCAGGGATTGAAATTGAAGTAATTTTTCTCTCGGTTTACTATAGTTTTTTTTTATAAAATGTTACGGATCATTTGAATTCCTGGTTTTCAAATAATAACCACCTCTCGACATGAACAGGAAGCCTGCTGACAAACAGAGTTGCCCTTTCCTGGCTCCGTGCCCCAAACCAACTAATAAAATAATATTAATAATATAAGATCTTCTTTCTACTCTTTGGCAAGAGAACTACACGCACCGGCACCGTGATAGAATTATGTCTAGCTGTCAAGCAATTCGAGCTGCGCGTGTGTTTGTGTTTATTAGACATACGTAGTTGGCCGATATTTTGAAATATTTGTGCGTCCACGCCACCAGCGCTGAGTCCCTTCTGTTTTCCAAGCGCTGGTGACTGCCTATATTGGCCAAATGATAGCTGTCAAAAACCTAGTTTGCTACAGCGGAAATACGTGAAATTACGCTATTGACCAGAAACCTTCTCCCTATTAAAATAAAAAATATATAATAATTCATTAAATATACGATGATAATGATTATAATTACTCACGCTCACGAGCTACACCCAATTAATTAAAAACAAAATGTTGGAAGTTGTAACTCCCCCGGTTTCCATAAACCTCCTTAAACCACAGGCTCGTGCGGTGTAGTTCCATAAGTATAGGAGTCGGAATGCAAATGATGGAAACATATCACACAGTGACAATAATGAAAAACTAGTACTGACAAAAACTTTTTATAAAAACGAAATGGTTTTATTTTCAAATTATGGCATGAGAGAAAATTATGAATGACCATTCAAACATAATTTTTTAGAGCATGGATATGTTCAGATCTTAATTTAGTGTAATTATCTGTAAGTCCAATGTATCTAAGTCAAATATCAGACAGGCATTTACCTAGTATTTAAACCTATGTTGACGTAATTGTAATATCGGCAAACTAAATCAAATCAGAAATAGGTTCCTGTAGGTAATGGTACTTTGTCCCCTACTTAACTTACAAAACAACAATATATCTAAATGTAAGTGTGTATACCTTTTAGTTAGGTACGCAAATACGAGCAACTTAAGTACCAGATGAAATCCGTTCATCTAAACAACAACCAGTGACAAAACAATAAATATTCAACTTTTAAAACTGTATCCTTTTTGTCATTCATCTGCAGAAAAGGTTACATTTTTTTCAAAAAATTTACAAATTACGAAACGTAGTAGGTATTTAACGACTATGGGTAACCAAGTTTCGAAATAATGTTTTATGGGACTGTTCAAAATATTTGCTTTGGATATGTCACAGAATATTGGGCAAAACATATGTAACTTTATGTTAAAGTCGCCATAAAGTTTCGAACAGCCCATTCGTATTAAACCGAATACCGGTTTTTCAGCCATCGCACCAAAATATAAGGCAGTCGAGATGCATCCTATCTCTCAGTTAACGATCACACTTTGCTTTTGATTCCGTTAAAAAGTTTCTCTTTGTGATTAGATAAAATTTACTAGGGACATTTTTCCTCTAGTCTATTCACTGAAATACATGGCAAGTTCCTATTATAAAACTGGCCAATATCTTACCATCGACAAAGCTCCTTTATCACCGATCGTACCAAATTATTAAAGCAAGATTATACTGTACATTTGGTAAGACATTGGATACAATTCAAGATAGTTATTTGCCACAAAGATGTACGAATCGTTGTTCACGATAAATGCACAATGCCACATTCTCACAACTTTCCGGGTTAACATCAAGTTTCAGTTCTATAAAACCAAGTTCTGTCGGCCTCCCCCTCCAAGCACCTACGAAAAATACCTTCCCTTTATATTTAAAATGCAATCCTGAAAATATCAATTGGATTGACAATTCACCCTGAAATCGAGTAGACTTTTGGAGCACCTTTTAGGTTGAAATGTAATCAGGCACTTTCCTTTGAATCAATCTGTCACACAAATTGATTCAAACATTAATCACATACCAAAGTAATCAGCACTGCTATTACTTTCGACACTAAGCCACTTAAGACACCTGGTACACGTTGCTCTTTTCGAGCACATCATCGTTACGTACCTACCTATTACAATTGACATATTACTTTGCTAACCCGCTTTTAATTGTCGCTTTGTCTATTTCTTCGAGCAGCGACTCGGCTTCGGGCTCAGTTGCGCTCAGTCGATCTTCTTTTAGTGATTGCTTTGAATTCCTGTCGGCTGCTACCCCTGCAAAAATCACCAGAGTATTACTTGTATTTCAACAAAAAAATCCGCATTGATATTGATATAAAGGTTTGAGAAAGCACAAAAAACATTGACATATTTAAGAAGCATGCTTGAAAATAAAATGCAAATGAAAAAAACTCACCGAACTCAATATTTCAGAAAATAAAGAAGCCTAGTCTGCAGTTAAGCAAGCCTGCCTTCCACCCAGCAGAATGTGTTAAAAGAATGGAAAGGAAAAAGAAATTGCCAACACCAAAGCGACAGATCTAGTGCAAAAAGCACAGGGAGCTGATAAAAGGTGGCAAACAGGCACAGCAACAAGAGTCTTGTACGGAAAATATTTTTATGTAAATCACAGAGGGAATCAATCATGATTAAATTATATCCTAAAATAAATATCACAATAAAAAAACACCTTGTATTATGACAATAAAGGGTGCACATACAAAGAAAAGATGAGAAGAGAAAGTCATGAAGTATTCACAAGCACCAAATGCCAATAGAACCTCAAAGTACTAAGAGAGTACTTAAAATGTTCAAGCATTTACAGAAATGAGAATGATGGTTGTATCTTCTGCCAGTGCGGATCAGAAAGGCAATGCAGATTCAAAAACAACATAGAATATACAAAAATACTTCCACTGCATGAAACCCTAGGAATAACATCATGTTTTGAGCTCTCTACTTTGTACTAGGCTATTAAAATTAGAATCCAAGCCATAGACGATGGCAGAATATTTCTCCTCATCCCACCGTCTCAGTAACGGCCTGTATTCTGGAATGTAGAAAGGAGTGATAGACGTGTAAGATCTAGCAATAAATTGAGCCCACATACCTGATGCTAAGTCTCCAGGAGTAAGGTATTTCCCGTTGCAATCTCCGTTTGCAATTACAGTCATTGGCGTTCCGCCGTTTTCTATCGCCATGAAGGTTTGGCTTATTGCTGCTTTCTCGTCTTCATCGTTTATGCACCGCATGAAGCATAGGATTATTGCGCCAAGAATTGGAGGGATTCCAGCTAAGATGAATGGAAGAAAGTATGAACCAGTCTCCGAGTAAATGTATCCAGCTAACGGTGGACCGAAAGTCAACGGAATCGATGCGATTCCGAGAATGAATCCAATCGCTTGAGATGCTCCTTGCGGTCCGCATATTTGGAAAGCAATTGGGCCGATAATGCTAATGAAACATCCGTCGAAGATTCCCATGGCAAGCGACACAACGATCATCAGGTTGAAGCTATTGATGAGAGTCAAGCACATGGTAAGAATTCCGATGGCGAGGAATGAGATTTGCTGGAGCAGGATCCGGTCTACGCGGGGGTAGTCGGCAATCTTGCCGAAGATCAGCCTGCCAAGGCCAGACGTCACGCCAATGCACATGACTAGAATTTTTCCGTCGCCTTCAGGGAACCTCGTCTGAACAAATGAAACCTGTGAAAAACACAAGATTAAAAAATTAGCTTAAATTAAGACTTACAATTGTAGGACTATCAGAAAAGAACTTTTGTACGTGGGTGTTTTTCTAGAATCTTGCAAATGGACAACTGCTATTCTATAATCGGTAATGTGGGAAAATAAAAGCAATTGACGAGAAAGCTGCCAAATACGAGAATACGAGAATACTGCCAAATTTAATATTGACCATTTGGCATATAACCATGGCAATCAAAATTGCAAAAAAAAATATGAGGTGACAACAGATCCCACCCTGATAATGGGAACTTATACTTAAAGTAAAGTCATCTTAAGAAGTAAAGTATTTGCCCTTTGATTACAAAACTCACCATGTGTACGTATGGCACGAAATATCCTGTGAGCGAGACAGGCACTGCAATGGCCCAGATGATGTACTTCTTCTTCTTCCAGATGTCGACGTTGATGAGTCCGCGCATTGTGGCACCAATTCCGGCCTTGTTGCGAGGCTGAGGGACCGTTACCACAGGCATCATCGGCTTGAAGAGGAATGCGGCTCCCAGGCTAAGCGTGAAGAGGACGCCCAGGCTCCGCAGCATGGTTTCAAGACCTGTCACCGAGTTGAACGCATTAGTGAAGCCAATTTTTTAAATGCTAAACAATCTCACGGGCGTCATCATAGTGACTTTCAAACGGTTTTCTAACGAAAGAACTGCAGAAAGCTAATGCGTAAAAATTTTCGAGATATTTACAAACTCATTACTGTGTCTCTTCCAGCTTAAAATGTAACTTTTCCTCTATAAAGGTTTTTATTTTTCTTATTTTACTAGACAATACTACTTGATCATTATTGAGTGGTCACATCTAATCTTTTTGAAGAGGAAATCCTTTTTTAGCATGTCAATAAAATATTGACACAGATTCGCACTGATCTTACTTGTAGCTTTAATCAGTCCATCCAAAACGAAAGGTAAGATGATTGTGAAGACGGAGCTCCCTGATGTGACGAATCCATTGACGGAGCCAAGGTATTGCTTGAAGTAGTGCCCAAGGATGACGAGGGACGGAGTGTAGACAAGAGATGCGCCGATGCCGAACATCAGGCCGTACGTCACAGACAAACCCTCCACCTGGACACCAACACAACACACTGTCAAGGCTAACCTTCTTAATCTACTATTGAACTGGCACTAACTACTGTTCAGTAGCTCAAAATAGATGGATTCAGATTTGAAGTCTCAATTGTTAACCCAGACAGGCATAGAAACTGGAACTAGAATACATTTTTTTGGAATTTAGCAAGAGAACACAGGCCCAAGCGGCCCAAAAATCTACACAGACCTGTGGGTTGTAAGTTTCCCAACTACAACTTGGCATGGTTACAATTGTAGGTCAAAAATGTCAATGTCTCAAATAAAAGCGTTTTGCATGTTCATATACAGTGAACAATTTCGGTACAACCCAGTTGAGTCAATTTTAGCGCACTGTGTGATCACAATCCTGAAAAGAGCTTATGGTGCTTGTCTGCAGTACAAAGCATCATGACCTTTGACCACAACTTGATCTCATAGATATTAAACTGTGACTCACTATTTATATCAATCAATCGGCATAAGCCTTGATTTCCATTAAACAAAATGAAATGCATAGTTAGAATAACTGCAATGGCCTCATCAATTAAATTTTAAAACACACAATGCAATGAAAGCAATGGAATTGATCAACATTCAGTTGCATGATATCCGAAGCTTTGCAATGATTCCCGCTTGGTCAGCTATGGGTTTCGACAGTTCTAAGCACACCAAGAGTGAATGCACTGCTATCATCGATGTGAATGGTAATTGAACTTGACCCAACAACAAATAAAAAAAACTCGCAAATAAAATTCGACAGAAAAAAAAAATTGGAATGTATGTGATCTTTTCAACCCAGAGAATTGTGACAAGATTTCAAAACTCTTTGCAGCCATTGCTATTGAAATGGTCTGGAATGTGGGTTGTTACCGAGTGAATGAAGAAGGAAGAGAGGATCATGCCGCTTGTGGCCAAAACGCCGCCGATAAATGTGGTCCTGCGTAGGCCAATCTTGTCGGTGAGAATTCCAGCGACAGGAGACATGAAGAACGTCATCCCGATGGCCAGGGAACCCACCAGCGCTGCAAACAAGGAACACATTAATTTCGATACAAGCAACATATACCACCAAAGACTTCAAAATAAGATGCTTAGGACCACTTTTAGCACTTTTGATCTTTGTGTTAGCCATGGAAACAGTTGAGCAAATACAGAGAAATGATTGGCTTCTGGTATTTAGTGGTAAAACTAAAATTGGTTACCTCATAGTGTTTTGGAGTTGAACTGTATTTTAGAATTATTGAGATAAAATATGTTTCATGTCGTAATCTCCATTTCTTTTATTTCGAGGTAAAATCAAATCTTTCTTCAAATCTTCATTTATTTGACCATTTTGCACTATTATGCTCAATTTGTTACGTAAATGTTATGCAAGATGGAATATGTAAATAACTGCCACATATGTGTAGCGTGAAAAATATATGTTGAATAGAAAACGCAAACATCGTATAGAAAATGTTAGCACCATTACCATATGTCAAACAGATCAGACAACATTTACCAATCTAAATTTTGTCAAGAAAGGCTGGGTATGTCATCTTGTTATTTAGTATCCTGATGTACCAGCATCATTTGACCACAATTAATTATCACCAATTTGCATTAGAAAAAAACATTATCAAGGTCTTTCGACCAGTGGAGATTAAATCTGACTGCAAGACCAGCAGCGAAGCCTATTGCCAATCGATATTTTTTAACGAAATAAACACAATATCATTTTATTCATCGAAGGTTCATGGTGATTGGACCTCCACTGCGTGATCCGTATGGGGTCGTCCATAGAAAACCAATTATCACCGTGTAATTTAGGTCAAAACATTGTCAAATCAGGGCACACCCGGAATCACTCTAACATTATTACAGAGTCGTAGGTCACACAGTCAACATTTTATACAACGCATTATTTCGTAGATACACAAGAAATTTTTTTAAACATTAAGTTTAACATTGGTACTACTGTGAAAGGGTTTATTATTGTTTTGACGCCCAACAATTCGTCCAGATTTACTAATATCGTGATCAAGAGATCAAATCCAATCACTGAGATGACGCGACAGACCTGGCAAGAGGTCACTCAGATAACACAGCCACTGGGTAACAAAATTCTTACAATATTCATGTTACATAACTTAGTTCTAAGCCCTTCATTTGCAAATACACATAGTCAAAAGCATCTTACACAAGTACGGTTCATGTAGAATGTTTCCTGACAGCTCAACGCTCAACGTTCAATGCGGATAGTGTGGTTTGTTTCCGTATCGATAAGTTGTACCGTCGCAGAAAAAATCACGTAGTATTACTACAGAGAAAAATTGTCCATGATATTTATTCAAATGTGTGGTATTACCATACTTATTGATTAAAATTTAGTGCAAAATGACTGAGCGATTCCAAAATAACGAGTATGGTAACTTTAACTGCCATATGCCTATACGAATTACCAATGTAATAATAATATAAAATGTGTGTACCAATGTGTCTACTAGGCAGATTAAACCTTCTGGTCAACTACGCAATAAATTTCAAATTCGAAGTTTTACAATCGCAATTTTGGTTTATTACAAGCTTATAATCAGTGAATTTGGTCAGGAAAAGGGCGTCACATGATTGTGTCGAATGCCGGTACGCCACAAGGCATTGACGCCCAACGCAAATTGGTGGGCGATAGAGTATTGTCTTCGTGGCTCAAAAAGTTTGGATGCATTTTATGAGTCGAGTGTGAATCTGTATAGCTCGAAGACTTTCATATGGTAATGCCACAGATAGTCAATCTGTGGTAATGCCTTGTAGTCAAACGAGCCGCAAAATTACATTATCTTCTGGTTACACATGTGGTTTGCGTGAAAATGCTATTTCCGGAAGAGTGATACTAAATAATGTGATAAATCACCAGCTGGCATAATAACTGTGATATATTGGAATGATTTCTGTGATGCACTATGCTGCATCTATCTGCGAATTAAGAACTTGCGAATGCGGAAACAGATAAAAGTACTTTCATGAAAAACGTTAGAGCCAATGAACTTTTAGCGAGTTAAAAATTAAGCTTTTTTATGGTTTTAAATTTTTGCGAGGATTTCAAAGCGACGTCTCTGATCTGTCGGCAAAAGCGGTGCTAGTATGCCAACAAATAAGCATATACTCGGCCTTCTCCATGAATTAAACATTGTTGCCTGCAATGTTTAACTCGAATCTCGATGCAGTTTGAGTTCAAACAATTGTTGAACTGCGTTCCCATTTCAATCTCCTCAGTCATGTTAGAAAGGAAAGTGCAGGTTACAGACAGCAAAATAAAAACTATTTTCCACATCAGCTAAGATTTATTGCAGACCTATTGTAAATTGATACCAGATGTTTTAAGATAAAGAAGATGACGTCAAATATTTTTGTAGTCAGTCTATACAAGCAAACAGATTGGGGAGTAAATGACGAAATAAAAAAAATTAAAATGTAGCGGGAAACGATTCGTGAGAACAATCTGAAAAGTGAACAGTAACGACCCTGAGCGAAGGCGATATTTTTAATTTGGAATGTAAATTTAAAGCGTCCCCCAAATTTGGCCAAATCTGTGTTGCATATCAATGACGCTTTGTGAAAGAATGATTTTGGGGCTTTTATTTCACCCTTAATTTGTTCATAAGTCCAACATGTCGATGTCATGCATAGAAAATAAGGAATAGACTCGATAATGAGCCACAGGCTCGCCTATGTAAATGAAATGGAGGTTACACGAGCACCACCCGAGACGCTAAGTAAACATAGAAGAAAAACGAGCTGTCTATTGAATTTATTTTCAGCATCGGCGGTCTATCGATCAGCAGATATGCGAATAGAATGCCAAGTGTTTGCGTTTGCGTCCACCTGTAGCTTTAATAAGTAGTGTTCATGTTTCTTGTTTGCTTACAATTATGTTTGCAGAAATATCGAGATCCCTTAAAGGTTTCAAGTATACAGCTACATACATTTGCAAAGCCTTCGGGCAAACAGAAAAATAGATTTAGTGCAGGTTTCTCAGTGGTCCGTTAAGAACTTAACAGTCCGTTAGTTGTTATTGCTTGGCAACAGCCAATCAAGATAAGTTGTTTGTTTTTTAACGCTGTTAGATACATTGCGCCAATTTGGAGAGTTTATCGGGCGTGCGTAGCGCGCGAAGGATCTGACTTCTACTCTTATCTAGCTCGTGAATATTTTTGAATTGTTTCTAATGAAACTTCACGTCGTTTTGACAGTCCACTAGATTCTTGTATGGAATTCTTTGCAGAGATCTACACTTTAATGTACCCGCAATTGATTCGGATGTAGTATTTTCAGAAACACTAGTTTTAAATAAATTAAAAAAACTCCGTGTGCTGATCTGGGGAAGTTTGAAACCGACATGCTGTGGTTTAAAGAGCATAATGTAATCCTTACTAACGTAAATACCATGGTTTCACTTCAAACACTTATCATGATATTTTACCCGACTTTTCGACGTTCATGCGCAGTTTTTGTCAGAGACGAAAATTTCGACGTCATTCTTTCTATATTTCTGTAGAAGCACAGCGTTCAGTCAATGCCATAAATCAAAAATAGTCCATTTATTATTAACTCCGAGGCGCGCAGTATTAGCCAAAGACATTGTGTTGAGGGCTGCGTTAGGAAACTAGAGCTACACTCCCACCATCTGAACGGTTGACATTGGTCGGACGGTGCTACAGCTTACTTAAGTTTTAGAATAGAATGTGCAATTTTTTTTTTGTGCATTTATTTTCTTAAAAATGAGAGGGAAATATCGCTGTCCTCGCAGTAATGAACCCAACTGCGCTCGATTGTGTTAGGAATGCATTTCTGTTGAAATTAGGTTGACAATTGCACTCTCTGTAGAACCATTGCGACAATATGTTTAATAATTTTGTAACATTCTTGGGCCAGCGTCTACCGAATGAGAAGTGCTGTATCTTTATGTCTGCAGTAATTGTCGGTATGCAACTTGAAGCAATGAATTCTTGCAGTTTGCTTTTATATTGAACGTGAGAGGTCAAAGTAAATCGAAAATAATTGCACTCTGCGATTTTTCGCTGTTTCGAACTAAAACGTATCGAGGTTTCTGTTTCACGGACAAAAGACCTCACGATCGTTTCAAAAAAAGAGAAAGCAAATTTTAGCTTACAGCCTAACATGATACTTCAAAAAAAAAACGACCGACAAGTGTTACAAATGGTTGTAATTCTAGTGAACCCCTATATTTTATTTAGATCTGGTAGAGCAATTGTCTTGATAAGACTACAATAATGCCACTATTTAAACAGTGTATAATGCGAACAGGTAATGAGCGATCCATGTTGTGATTCCAAGGCTGCCTAGCTGCTAAGACATTTGCCTATTTTATTTCATTCTGCTGTTTTGGGAAAGGGTTTACCGTAGTAGTCTTACATACTTGCAATTGGGTCAGTAGCAAAAGGCTGGATCACAAATTGTAAAGAGACCTATTTGGCTTGACAAAATCGTTTCATTTAAGTCGTAACCTGGCCGATTTTTCCCAAGAATTAGCGCTCAAAATTGGCCAGCCGTGCTGGTGCACTATAGGGCTTTCGAAATTATTAATGTCGCTGCAAAACTTCCCCGCATTTTTTGCCCTGGTTCCAACCTTTATTCCATGAATATAAGTTTTACTTCATCATCCGCTGGGAGCAGAGGATGAAAACCACAAAATCTGCAGAAATGGTTTAAACTTTAAAGAGACTCGGGCTCGAACCCGTTGCTTCCCGAATATCTGTCTCAAGGCCGTCTTATGAAAAATTACTCAACTACTAGGAAGGTATGCTATTGTGTCCGCCAAATTATTGCCAAGTGAATTATAAATCGAAAGTTACGAGTAACAACATGGGAATTACGCAAGCTGTATAGGTACAGAAATGCATCGGCCAGATTTGAAAAAAAGTTCTTATTTCAATGTTCATTTTACAGCCGCCGTTTAAGAAATTTGCGTGAAAGTGTCGGAACACTATGAATATTTCAATTACGACGTGTAAAAACTATCCGCAAACATTCGCGATTGGTCAAATAAATTACGCATGGTCTACTCTTGTTTTACCCAACGGCAACATTATATGTCCAAATAATTACCAGCCAGTCATGCAGTGCGTCATGTCACTCGGACAGCTGTTACGTGTGTTTGTAGTACGAGAGCGTCTAGTACTTAAAGAATAATTACCAAAGTGTCAAAATGAAATCGCAATTGTGCAAGCCAAGTTCTCCCCGGCAAGGACAATTGTGTTTATGTATTACGTCTCTAAACACTACGCACTACGCACTACGCAGTAACTATCCGATATGCCTAAGTGTAATGAAGTGATGACACTCGAGATTATCTGGTAGTAATTTTTCACCTGAATCTGTGGTATAAATGAGGCTTGCATCCCGCGTTGCAGTAGCTGCAGCTGGATGATTGGCAGATCTCGGTTCGAGGCATTCGTTTGGAAATTTGCGCGGAGAGCGGTCAAGACATTGGGTCGGATGTTGCGGGGTATCGCGTTGCGAATGTTTGGTGGACAGGGTATCAAATAACCGATTAAAAGTTCAGTGAATCGAAACAAATTTAGTTGATATGCACTTCTCTTATTACAGTGTTATATAACGTGGCGAAAAAAATACTGGAATGTGTGATTGAATAAGTTCTCATCTTGAGACTCGGGGAGTACGGGGCAAGATCAAAATTGGTTTAGTACGTCGTGTTAGCCAGTTGATTCCAGTCTCCAATAAATGTATCGGTTGGACAAATATTGTGTTTTATAAATAAGTTACAAAATAGCCTGCGTGCCATAACATTTCTTCTAATTGGATTGATACATGTACACGCATTTTTGAACTGATAAAAGTGTTGATTACTCAGATTATCGGATTGTCACCATTGTCACCTCTAACCACAAATTAGCAACAATGTTACATTGTCAGACAAAACATCTTCTGACACCAATTTAAAAAGACAAACATGTATTAAAAAATTAACAAACAGATAGTTATGTCAATACTTGTCGTTTAATATGTGTGAGTCAAAACAAAGATGGGATTGTTGTCACAGGCAGTGTTTGAATGATGGTAAGGTACTTTGTGCTAGAACAAGGAATGCTCAGCTAGTAAAGGTGATAGTGATAGCGTGTGTCAATTCACGGATTCAAAACAGAAAATGCAACGGTTTAATACTTTGGCCTGATTCTGTCATCCTTACTACAAGCTCGATATCCAGTATCAGATTGATCTTGAAAGGACAAATGAGTATTATTGATCTTAAATCGCATCCCAGATAGTATTACAAAGATGTGCGATAAAACAAAAGTTGAGTGATTGATAAGAATAAATTTGGCCTACGGACAAAGCTGTCTGCCACCATTGTAAAGGTTTACAAGGAACTCATTACAATCATTATTCGCGCCGGCCTACATATGCACGCGGGGCGCAAAGAGACACGTGAGCAATCACTTTGCGTTGCCGCCTTGATATCGAATGTCATCACAGCCAAACTTGCACAGATTGGAAAGATCTTACGAAACGCCAGTCGCTGTGGCAACAATAAATACCTTTTCAATTCGTTGTGCACTCATGAAAATGCACTGCTCTCGTGAATGTGAATTGCAACTTGCCCAGCTTGCACGTATAATGGGATAATAAAGATGATAACAAAACTACAGCAAAGCAGCAATGTATGCGGATTGGAATGCAACTCAAGTCCAGTGAACACTGCATTCAGCTATCAGTGCAATTTTTACGATGTGACCAACGTGGTGTTAGAAGCGTTTGTTGTGAATGACGACAGATTTTATGGCTCGGGAAGAAAGTGAACATCTTTTAATGCAGGGTCTATCATATAGCGTAGCGTCAATCAATCATTAAGAAAAGGTGCAAAAAACTGCATGGCTACCTATTGGTAGTGTGGCTGGCTTGAAATCTCGTAGACCTTGAAACTTGGATGCCGGCTTGCTTAGTGATAATGGTACAATTTTCGAAAAAAAAAACTTATAAAACCCATGATCGCGATAGTTATCCACTTACAGTGTTATACGATTAAATTTTTCTAGTGACAACTCCTAAAATACTGTTTGTTCAAAGGTGCACACGTGCAAAAACTTACCGGCTTTCGTCTCGGCGCCATGCTCCCCGCTCGCCTCCAACCTCTGGCGCAAACTGTCGTAGACAATGCTGTACGTGTTGATGATGCCGAATATGATACCGTTGCACAAGAAACTGGCGATCATGATCAGCGTCGACCGCAACGTAAACTCGGAGGGCGCCCCCGACTTGTCCATGGTCGCTGCTTGGTTGGGCGCACGTCCTCACACAGCGAGGTCCAGACAGCGTCTGTCGTCGCCTGAACAGCGACCGAGCATAAGACACTCTTGTCACTATCGGCGAACACTATAGAGTGGAACTACACACAGTCGCCAGATAAGCGTGTTTTGAGCGGACACGCCTCTCTGGACGGTCGACGACGGGAAATCGCGAAACACGAAATGCAAATACAAGTGCAGAAAATCGACTCGCGTTTAATATGCGTGAGGGAGTGGGGGCGAGTGAGCGATTCCTCGAATGCGAAATTAAGGTTGGAAGTGATGTGAATGGGTTATGGAGCTAGGCGGTCGGGTTCAGAATTGTAATTATTTTAGCTGTTAACTAGTTTCTTTGATACCGATCTGCGATTTATCTGTGCGACAACGGGACAGTATTATAAAATTACAGTATTAACACGGGTATAAGTATAGTTTCTTGTTTGATGTAATAACCATGGTCAAGCGACTAACACAAGAATAATTAATTTACAGTGGTTATGCATAGCAAGTAGATTTTGCTATTTATTGTTCATCTCTATTACCGGCTATTACTAATAATCTAAGCACACACTACTGCGTAGAGTAAGCTAGTCTATTACCAGCAGATTTGCTGCCAAATGCCAGAATTTCAAACAAGTTTAAACGACAAGTACACGTTCTGCTAAAACCACACGATTATTATCTTGTTAAAAACGTCTTTGTCCACGTCTCGTATAACTTGAATAAAATATGGTTGACACAAATCAATAAGTTCCTGTATAATCATCAGCCATTCGTGCTTAATAGCACTAGTCATCTAAATGTTGTGCATCGACGTCATGGTTCTTTACCACGTGTGAGGCACTCTGTGATGTAACCGTGCATTGGGGTTCTTTCATTGACAGTCAATGCGGACATTCGCAGCACGAGCGTAGCAGGGTTTGTCCAAAAAATGTGATACCCACGAGACTGTTTTTGTAGCTTATGACGTCTCCATTAGCCTACGCAGAAGTGACACTCTGAAAGAACTCTCAGAAAGAAACAGAAGATGTATTCTCGACTTCGTATTTATATTTTACCTTGGTTTAAAAATATATTGCGCTATTGGCCATCACATGTCAAATTTTGAGAACATTTCCAAACAAAGCTGGCGAGAAAGATGATCTGAGTTATTGTCATTTGTCGAACGACTAATAAACAACAATGTTCTCTGACATATCGGGTTCTAATCAATTTGAGCCTTATGAATGATCAAAATCAAAGTGATTCAAGCCGTTCACGCATTTGCACCATAGCATGGTTATTTTTTTAGTGTAATTGTATCCTAACTACCTCAGCGGAGTTTCGGGTAACGCCTAAAACTACGGCTACTATCTCAACGCAACGCACTTCCGTAAATGCGTGTGCAATTCCACACCCAGTCAGCTCAACACGCGATACCGCCCCACGTGCGTACGACCCTGACCAAAATAGAACCCGAAAAAAAATGCACTCTTACGCTGGCAATCAATGTTGAGAACACACGATCACGATTGGCTGATTTTTCCTCAGAATCGCGAAACAGAGCTCAGATTCGGTGAGAGGCGGTCAGATTTCAAACTTGTCAAGACATTTAATTGATAAAATCGGTAAAATTAAATAATGAAAATATTTAAACATAGCACCACTCATGCAAATTATCTGCATTCCAATGAACCAAACCGACTCAAGTTGAAGGCTGACTTCTTTACAAAGCTAGCTCCATTAAAATGTCAAGTCATTTCCATATATTATAATTGAGCAGGTAACTAATTTTCAAGTGCTTCGCTATGATTACTCATTAAACACCAAAAGCTCAAGACCTCTAGCTCCAAATCACCAGTTTAAACATCAAATAAGATTGTTCTACAAGAAATAACGCGAAACGAAAACCGAACAATTATCAAACTAGCATCCAGCAAGAACTAGGTAAACTAAACAAACACATTTTGATTATGTAAATGTTTTGAGCAGGTGCCACGTGCTCTCGTGTACAGGCAGCACAAAACGCGGTCCTCGTATTCGGGCTCACATATTCATCGATCACACTTCTGCTAGAACTTATCAGCAGGACGTGACCCACATATAGCAGTCGAGCTCGACCCGCCAAAACAATGCAATTAATATGTACTTTACCTCAGATGAATTCAGCTCCTCGAGTAGCACATGTCAATCATTTAAAGAATTGCACCAGCTACACTCCTCGCTGGAAAACGGTAGCCTCGCGTGCAGAGCCATATGGGCTTATCGCAACCCATTTATAGAGGGAGGGACCTGTGTGGGGAGAGGACGGGAGCCGTGCCAGCTTGTCTGGCCTCTAGGCAGAGAGCGCGGCACTTCACAAGTATGATAGCGCCAAACTCAACGAAATTCGTGTGGCGACAGCGATACAGTAGTTGTGAGTATCGGAATTTGTTAGTTTAAAAAACAATTTTTGACTGAACACATACTTGAGGGCTAGAGAGGAAGAAAAATAAAAACAATTTATTTCAGCAAAATTAATAAATGACATTTTATTTAGCTATTTAGGTCCATTCACCAATAGAAAAACATCACAATAATGTCCTTTTTTAATTCAAACAGTATAAACTTTTTTAAATAACACTAAAGCCCCAAATAAAAAACAGTAAAGAAATGCCAGCTGATGAAAAAAGAAACATTTCCACAGTAGGTAAACCCTAAAATCTATATTTTAAATTTCGATCCCTCAATCTGCTTGTTGTTTGTCAGATGGAGCTGGTTTCTTGTAAATGGCTGCGATTGCTTTCACTTTGGGCATGTGCTCTGATAGAGACTTCAGAGTCTCCTCCTGTGACTCTTTGTCCGCATCTGCTGAAAGAGTCTTCATGACCAGATCTGTAAAAAGAAGAACATTTCTAACAAACTCTGAAATCCCAAAGTCAAACAGAAATGATATTATTAAAAAACTCGTGCAAGTTTTGAGACCGTGTCACTGTCCCACAGGATTGCAGACTTATTAAGATAATTTATTAATTTAAAGTAATTCCTACAGCTCACCATAAAAATGTTGCAATTCCATATAATCTTCGTTGGAAAGACCCGTCCGTATGAATTCCAAAATGAGCGAAACAAATCTACCAGACGCGTGCAGCATTGTTTGCGTGATGGTCTCGAAAATAACCAGAGCTGCTAGCAGAAGCACCGCAGAGGGATCTTCTGCCGACTGCAATTGTTCCAAAAGGCCAGCGCGGTGGCCGAACAATAATGGCCTTTCCTTTTTCTTGTCGTACTTTCGTAAGACCATGTCGCAAACGCCCAAGCCCATCGCTGGCTCGCAAGTGTTCAGAAAAGCGTCGATGCTGTCAGACGCCAAGGACTTGTGCATGCTCATAAGAGTGTCTTTAGCCGCGCTAGGAAGATCATTGGCTATCTTAGCCCTAGCCTGAAAGCAGAAGATGGATATGCTTAGCCATGAAAACTAGTATGAGTGCAATGTCTCCCCAATCATTTTTATCAATAATATCAAAATGAGAAACTATCTATAGGTCATTCTGCTATCAAAAACAATATTTCATACCTCAATGGTAAGCTCTTTGCTATTATCGTATTGAATCATATTCTCCTGTGCGACAAACGCAAAAATCTCATTTGCGACTTCCGTGCACAGCGATTTCATCAAATATCTTGCGAGTTGCAGTTGCGTTTCTTTCTGCGGGAAGTTTTTCAAACCCTTCTCAAACTGCCGGACGTTGACCACCATTGAGTTAAGTTTTTCCTGCAGGTCGCTATGAACTTTGCGGCGCAGTTGAGCGCTCGAAGCGATTGTGCTTTCAAACTCGGCTTGAGCTGCAGTCAATGCCGCTTTGTTCAAAGACCTGAAAACGAGATTAATAATATTTTTCAATACTTAGGGAGCGCATGTCTCAACACTTAAACGCTTTCATGCATACTTGATAAGTGATAACATAACCACTTGCCATCACTGTGACAAGTTAGGATTTAGGATTTCTTAATACATGGTTTCAGCTACCTATAGTTGAACACAGTGCCATAACTAGGTATACCTGGGCCCAGGGACAAGATTTACAACAAACAACACAACAAATAAATTTCACCTGGGTCATGGGCACGGGATCGTCGGCGGGCCTGAGAATGGCACACGCCCAAGTTTTTAGGGAAAAACCTCTGGGCCCGGGGGCAGTTGCCCCACCTGCCCTGCCGGTAGTTATGCCACTGGTTGAACAATTTTTTAACAAATACCTCACAGAGACAGTGACTAAATATTGTAAGTTTTACATACGCAGCTAAATTTGCAGTTTGAGACAAGGTCAGTCTTAATGACAAATATCGACTATCTATAATATTAGCTATCTACACAAACAGGTTCAGAATGAAATTTCACCACTTACGGATGCAACTGGCTGGCTAGCTCTGCTACAAAGTCCACTAAATCGTCTTCCATGAGCAAGTCATCTCCTTCGATCACTTCCTTTACGTCTGCTAAGCTGAGCAGCTCCAGCTTTGTTCCGTGCCCCTTTGCCTCTTTGGAGGACGACTGTGGAGTATCGGAATCGGAGTCACCACCGCCAGTATTCTTGCCGCGCTGGTGTTTCTTTTTTGTAGATTTCATCTTTGTTTCCCTACCTTGAGTGCCTAATAAAAATATTACATTATTAGATTGTTGAATTGTTTAACTGGCTACTTATGGGACTTTTTAAAAGAAGAACGTGTAAATGAGCAGCAAAATTTGACATGTCAGAATCACATACCTCCACCCCCTTTGCCACCAGTTGCTTTTTTTCTACGCTCCTCTCGTTTGTCTGACGACTTCCCTCCCATATCTTCTTCGGCATTATTCCGGTTCTGGTTCAACTTGTTTTCGGCATGAAATTGCTGATAAATCCCCTGTGAAACCACCTTCTCTGCTTTCTCTTTGATTACGTCATCAAACGATTTTGTAATGTGCTGAATAAATTGGTCGGTTACTGCGATTGTGCTGCAGTATATTTGAATTTGGTTAGATAATTTGTTTTTTCGGTTTTTTAAGATTTCCTGCAGAATTTCATCGGCGTCTTCCGTTTCAAAAACAGAAGGTAGTATAGGCTAGAAAAGAACAAAATAATATTATTTAACAGACTCTCAGAGTATTTGTTGCTTTTAGTCTCCATTCCAGTGGTACTATCATACCCACCATAACATCAATGAATGTACCAGTGGCGATAGCTTCGTCTACCGCTGCCTCAACAATCTCAAACAATTGTGCTCCAACAGCACAAGACGACAGAAGCATCAGCTTTTCATTTGGAAAATGCTTCCGCAAAAATGTATGAGGATCAGATATTCCAAGACGTGTCAAGGCTTCGTATTCTGAAAATATAAACATGTACATAATTGGGGAAATCAGGAGGTATGCTGGTACCTTTTCAGTTTTTATTCACATTACAAATCAAATAATCAGTCTATTTAGAAGTAGAATAGATATAGTACACACCTAAATATCCGTTTTGTCTGTAAAAGCTATTTACCCAGTCATTCTGGGATTTCGAGTAAATGGAGGGTACGTAGATTGCGTTACTGCCTTGCTTTCCGCTTATGACTCCAGGTACTTCTTTATTTTGAATCATTCCTTCGATGATAGCTAGCAACAAAACAAATAATTATGTTTCTAGCTGCTTAATTCATAACTAAATTATAGATAAGTACAATTAAAGAAGGATAATCTACTTACAAAAAAATACTCCTTCTTGAAGGTTACACTGGGAAAGAAGGGTGGAAATGTTGACTGGTCTGGTGACTGCAGCTAATGCTCCACGAATGCAAGCTTGGTTCCGAGAGACAAATGCATCAGTGAAGAAATGTGATGGATCAGTCCTGTCTTGCTTACCTCGGATAGTTTTACCAATGTTTTTCTCAATTACCTAAATTAAATTAAAAAACAAGTATAAAGTTTCACATGCAAGACAAAAGCCTTTATAAGTGTAACTGTCTTCGAGTCAAATTCATGGCAGGCAACAGAGACTTCTGAAATACGATAGTTCTTCAGATTTGGGATACGAAATATTACTTACAGATTGTAAAAAATTGCTTGGCAGATCATAGAGTTGAGTCAAATCTCCTATGGTGAGATGACCCTCTTCTGACAGCTTTTCGTCGATTTCAACAGCAATTTTCTTCAAATAAGATTTGTCGATCAATTGACCAAGAATGATGGAATAGCTGGGGTCTGATTTTTTAATCTCAGAAGCTCTTTCAGTGACTTGGCTCAGATCCACATTAAGGATACTGGCCAGATCAACCAAATTGATTCGGCCGCCGTGAACATACAGCTCATCGCGGATCTCACGGTTAAGATGTTGCGGAGTAACATACTCCTTGCCGTCGAGCGTGAATATGACATCAAGAAGCTTAGTCTCTACAAGCTTGTTGATTATTTCGATAATATTTCCTTCGGATAATCTGGAAAAATAAGCATAGTCAAAAACATCGAATATTTATATTTTCTTATCTTTACTTTCCCCTTAACCTAAAAATCACAGCAGCTGGTACATTATGGCTCAGAAAAAGTAAGCAGTCGACTTACATACCGGCAATAAAAAACCTGTCAATGTAAATAACATGAACTCACTTTTGCTCAGAGGTGCTAAGCTGAGCTTTCTGGAAATCTGCTGCCAAACGCTTTACTTCATTCCACTCTTCTGATGACATGTCGGCTGCTTGGTTCGTCTACTGACATTAGAACACATACTACCCAAGCCAAAAATATTGATCGTAAATTTGATAAGTAAATTTCAGTAAAAATTACAGGATACTAAATAAAGTAGAAAATACATTGTTTAGTTCAATAATTTTAATGAAAAAAGACAGGTGGAAAATACCTAAAGCAGGGAAAAAAGAAAAAATGCACAAAAATATTTTCTCCACGACTTATTTTCTGACAAATTCAACCCATGTTAAAGCAGTTAAGAAATTGCAAAAAGAAAAATTTTATTTGATTGGAACACCAACCAGACTAGGAGCTGTCACAAACCCTTTACCAGGCACATTCATAGCAACGCCCTTGTAAGTGGCAACTTTATCGGCGCTCGTCTTCAAGTCCGGTGCTACCGTCTCGAAGATCTTCTTTTTGGGATTGAGGACAGCATCCGGGAGGCGAGGGAAACCTTCGACGTGGACGAGGTCACCTGGCACGCTTCCGGCTGGAGGGGTGAGAATCTCAACCTTGTCTGCAGTGCTGGCACACATGACCATCGCCTCCGATGTCACGCCTCGCATCTTGGACGGCTTCAGGTTGCATAGCAAAACGACGAGTCGGCCCTGCATCTCTTCTAGTGGCACATACTTGACCAGACCACTCACCTGGACAAAGAAGTTCAGTTCAATTAGATGCATGTACTTTGTCAGTAGGCAGTTTCAATATCAGGTATTTTAATTCTATTGTTTTAATTAAGACATGGTTTCCTTCCTAATTTTTCTTTCTGTCAATGTCTGTGTGGGTGGCCAGTTACCAAATTAACTACAATAGGCAATACTGAACACTTTTGCATGCATACTTTTGTATGCCATTATTAAGATTATCCTACCAATATAATATATCATTTAGCTAGAAAATCCAATAGATTGAAGTAATAATAATAAGAAATTTAAATTACCACAGTTCGCGGTTTTTCCTCCCCAACATCTACTTCTTCAACGTAGAGAGAATCAGCATCTGGATGTTTTTTAGCGGTGACAATCTTTCCAACTCGGAAATCGAGTCGACCAACATCTACAGGTGGTTCTTCAGCAACAACGGCAGGTGCAGAGCCTCCGCTACCGCTCTTGGCTTTCTTCTCTGCAGCTGGCTTTTTTTTGTCATTTTTGACTTCATTGGTTGGTGGTGCTGTAGGAGCTGCAACAGGCTGTGCTGGTTTGGGTAATGTTGATGTAGTATTTGCTTTACCAGTTTGTGGAAGTGGCACCTGTTAACAACATTTACTTTTGTAATAAAAATTGTTAGGTAGTTGATCTTACTTAAATCCACCCTGTAGTAACCTGTTCTAGGCCGTTCTTGATTTCCAATTCAATTAGACGCTTCTTCCATTTTTCAACTTCGTTCTTCAACTGTTCATTTTCTGATCGTAGAAGATCCAGATTATCCTTGCTGTATTCCTCAGCCTTCAACTTCTTTACTTCTTCGATCTGAAACAATTTAAAGTTCAGCTCATTAATCAGTAATCAAATAGATAAAAATGTACAATTATGGTTTGTTCTCAGCTCAGAAATTGTACGACATATATCGTCTGATCAGCATACTGGCACCAATGCTGGCACTTCTACATAACCTCACCTCTGTTCGCAATGTCTTAATTAATTCCTCCGCCGTAGCAGCTCGCGACTCAAACCGCTTCAGCACATCAGGGGAAGACATACTTTTCAATAAAATTATTGTTTGCTTTGAAATATAATTAAAAGCTTGGTTGCAATACCCAGCGGTGACCACCCTCCGCATGAAAAAATTGCCTTCCGAACTACCGGACCCCAACCAGCAGCATATTGACATTGAACATGGCGAATATATTAATACCCTTGAAGAGGCTACAATCAAGAATACTACGGACCAAAGATACTTTTATATAACCTAGTGTCATCTAGTGGCCGGTGGAGGAACTGAAAGCTTTTCCCTTGCGGTGCATGGCACTGTCAGACCCTGGCTATGGACAGTTAAACTTGCCAAATCACTGGTATCTACCAGAATAAAATCGTGTCCTGTCCAACTTAAAAACCATTAAAAAAAAACGTTTAAAATGTTAAAACAAACAAAATAATAGCACTTTGAGGTGAAAGGAAACCTCGTGCCGGATTTTCTGTACAGGCGTTACAGGTTTAAGAGCATTCAATATTCAATACCCAACATCGAATCGATTTCTTGGTACCTTGGGTTACTAAACCGGCAACTATCAAAACGAAAACCTAGCCCAATTCAATAATTCTGTAAAATTATAGGAACTTACTGAGTAAGAACACCGAGAGTGTCCAAACTTTGATCAGAACAGTTTGGGTTTGATGCAAAGGCCATATATGACGCCAGTAGATTTATCTCATTATGGCAAAATTGCTAGAGTTGTTCCCAAATCCCAAGCTCATCGAATGTCTTTTCAATTTAGACTGGCAGAGTTGCTCGCTGTCAAGTCATTCCCGGCGCACTTTTCTTACTCAGAGAATTTCGATGGTCCAAAATTTTCGTAGAGTTTTGACGGGATAATTGACTCCCTTTGTATTTGAAGCGATTTTATTTTGTGTGAGCTAGAGGTACCATATTTATTTAAATAACCTGTGGCTCTACTCATCTAGATGAGTTCAGTGTTTAGCTTCGGAAGAGGGGTGCAATCCAAGCTCATCGTACCTCTTATTCCTTTTGGAGCCGTCTGGGTTGTTGTGCTGGAAAACTCAACTAAAGGATTCACAAAGTACCAATGTCAATTTATTGTAGTCTTATCTGAAGTGGCTGATCGAAATGGTGTAGGACTCGTGTGTAGAGAAGCTAATCGCTTTGTCGCTTGTTGGCACGGAGAGTGCCTTTAAGTTTTAATTAAGTAAGGAAAGGGGAAAATTAAATAGTTTGATCCATGGATTGATAATCATTTAACTTTTTGTTTTAGTGTGAATCGGAAAAGCCGTAAATTTTTCTGTTATCTCCAGTGTATGGTTTTTAAAATTCACATGGATTTTTCTGCGTGTGGTCTGTGCGTTTCTGAACTTTTGAACGGTGTGGCGGTGCAGGAAGAGCATGTAGCCTCTTCAAGGGTAATTTTATATCCGCCATGTTCAATCTGAATATGCCGCTAGCTGGGGTCCGCTTTTCTGAGACCGTAGACGAGAATAACCTTGATAGTCAGCTGGTTAAAGGAATGTGCACTCTTTGAGGTCACGGAACCCACCCACCCCTCACCCCACTTGACAAGTAGGATGGGCTGACACTTGCCCAAAGGCATGTGCTGTGTGTGTGTTGTGGTTTTACGTGGACTTTCCGTGTATTTCTTTTAGAATAGGCAAATTTCATGTGTTAAAATGGATAGAGTTGAAGAAAATATTCAACGGTTGCTACATGGCGAAGCATTAGATGAAAGCGATGAACTGTGTGATTTCACACTAGAGGATCAGAATGAAGCTACAGGTGATTCAGAGTTCAGGAGAGACAATATTTTGACATACTTACATTGCAAGGTGTGGTTGGAACTGTGTTCTTAATAATGATTGGTAAATAATAATTGGTTTCTTGTCATTTCTTAGCGGCAAAGGGTGTAACACCGTCTGCGTCTGCCGATTACGTTCCCATTGTCAAGTCTACTGTGACTTATATTGTTGTCGGAATACTTGTCAATGATGCAGGAGAAGTTCTTATGATGCAGGAAGCTAAGAGCTCATGTGCAGGGCAGTGGTATTTGCCTGCAGGAAGGATTGAACCGGGAGAGGATATTGCAGTACGTTCTATTTTATGATTTTGTCATTTTCAATTTTTGAGCCTTAGGATTAAATTACGGCCAAGTTGTCTTTGGCCAAGTTGCACTCACCAGACACTCCTTTAGAAGCCATCATAACTAGGAAAATCTTTGTCCCTAACAGGAAGCTGTTAAAAGAGAAGTATTGGAGGAAACCGGTCTCGAAATGGAACCAACCACCTTATTGATGGTGGAAACTGCTAGCGGCTCTTGGTTTCGATTTGTTCTCACTGGAAGAATAACTGGTAAAGAATGATTTTATTTGTATTTCTCGTCTTAACCAATTTGACCAAACTCAACTTTCATTTGGAAAGATGGCACACTGTTCTTCCACTGATTAATTGACATATTCCTTTTTCTCTTCAGGAGGCCGTTTAAAAACTCCCAAAGATGCAGATTCTGAATCCTTGCAAGCAAAATGGGTAGGAAATATCGCTGAACTAAGTCTTCGAGCAAATGACATTCACCCAATAATTGAGAGGGGCCGGGACTACCACTCGAAGCCAAGAGAAGGACCATGGCATGGCCTTGTGATGCCCGTAAACAAACGACACCACAAACTTCTCTTGAGACTTGTGGTATGCATCAGGAAACGTAGCAAGTACGTCCATACAAAATATTTTCTGAAAATTATTTGGTTTTTGAAATTTTTTTGTCCTCAATTTTCTAGTGACCAATGCAGATGTTTTTCTTATCATGTTAACTTCTTACAGTAATTGCGTACATATTCTCTTATCCGAAAAGAACGAAGTTCATCTGCCAATGTGCGATATTAACCCAACCAAGAATCTCCACTCAACACTGAAGAAATTTATGACTGTACGTTTTCTATCTACCAATAATTGTGACATTATATTTGGTGTTAGCCTTAACACATTTTATGCCTTTAGTCCTTTATTTACACATTGATTTTCCTTTCGATAGGAAATATTTGGAGCTGACCTCCCACCCCACAAACCGCACGGGATATTGTCAGTTGAACACACAGGAAAACCTGAAGCTACCAATGATGGGCTCTGCCTGACAGCCCTCGTATCCTTCCGAAAACCGTTGGAAGAGGTCGGCATCATTGATAAGTACACATGGCTGCAAGTCTCGAAGCCACTTGGTGACGAATTGATCCGCAGGCTTCCACGGAATATGGCGATCCCTCTCCATGTAGTGCGATAACCAAAAGGTTTCTTGCCAGTGTAGACCTTCTTGCTATTACAAGTTCATTCCTATTTTTCATGTGTCTACGTCAGATTAGTTGTACCAATTTTAATATAATGTCAACCAATGAGCCTAATCTTGCACGATTTTAAGCAGAGTCCATGACAACACTGAAACAACTTTACAACTGTGTGACTAACAAATATTCTTTAAGTAGCTGATAGCAGCTAAAATAGTATTTACAAATATTTTTTATATTGTCTTTATGTCATTCTATATTTTATTTAAATTTTAAGTGAAAATTTTATTCAATTGTGATTTGTGTTAAGTATTCATACACATTTTTCATACAAATTTGTTTTGTAAGGGAGCTGGATTTTTTTGTAGTTTTATTTTAATAAACTTTATTATTTTGTCATCAATGTTCATCCAGTTGTTTAATCAGCCTTTGCCTTTTTGTTGGTACTGTCGGCGGACGTTCCTGCTCGCCGTTTTCCCAATGCAGCCTTCTCAACCTTCTTCTCTGCTTTTGACTTCTTTAATCCCTTCATCTTTCTGGTCTGCAGATTGATCGTCTGTTTCTTGATATGAATTCGCCCATGTTTGGTACCAAGTCCGTCCATAGAGATGTTCTTCTTCTTCTTTTCCTGCAGATTAAAAATGTATGTTAGTCCAACACAAGGAGAAAAGTCATATTATTTAAAACATGTTAAGGGATTGGTACAGTTACACTGGTAAGTGAAATTGTATTTGTAGCTACCTTGAGCTCCACAGGTTTCCTGCAAGCCAACTTAAAGAGGCTATCCGATGCCAATTTCGTCCTTCTCACTTGAAAATCAACAGACGGACCAATTTCTTCAAGCTCTACACGCGGCAATTTTGTTCCAGATTTCAGCAACTGGGTCCTGAAAGTGTAAATGTTTGACTAAATTAGTACTGATCTTCAAACAGCACCGAGTTTCAATGGAGACAAGTTGAGCACAACGGACATCCTCATAAGAACTACTCGGTTGTTCCAGCAACCTGGCAAAACATAATATATATATATATACTAGACTGTAAGTAGTTTAATTACCAAGAAGCTTGCGAGTATGACAATTCAATTTTAATTCTCGACTTCGCTCATATCACGCTGTCCACGCAACGTTATGGAAATGGCAGTATTCAAAAAGGTGAGTATGCGGTGATTTTCCGCCAACCCGGTTAGAGAAAGGGGGGGAAAGAGAATTTCCAAAATGTTGCTATGTTGGAGATTTTATTCCGTTGAATGGTTTCTGCTTACTCGTATCAAACTCTATTCAATCACGGTTGCTTAATGAATTCAGAGATGCAGAATGTATTGTAAAACAACATCTAATTAGCAAAATTCGTAAACCCTCTACGGAATATTATTACGATAAATTAAAAATTAAAATTAAATTATAAATATATAGATAAATATTTATTTATATGAATAGAAATATAGAAATTATCCAAAATATAAGGGAGGAACTATCAAACCAATAGATTGTAAAGAAAGATATCACACCACTAAAAAACTTCCCTGTTCACATTTTTGAAGAAGCAAAAAAATGTTTAGAAAGTAAATTGGGTATGTAAAATTATAAGCCTATGGCTTTAGCAAACATTAAGCAAACAACGAAACTCTAGCGTTGTAATATGTACAGTAACGATGGCCTAAGAGCTGGCTCTACTAAGCAAAACTTGTACTCACTTGTAACTGCGCATGTACAGAGCTCCCTCTACTGCCGTAAACATAAGAATGTGTTCAAGACCTTGCAGTCGAATAGCTGAAACGTTTTCACGATGAAAAAGATCAACAAGCAAGCTTTTCAGACGCTTGTACTCGTGGTTATGATCGAAAAGGTCTCCGCAAAAGAGAATGCACGGTTTCATTCCAAGAGCAATTTTCTCTGTTTTGAAATCTTGTAGTCCTTTATAATTTTCAATGCCAAGTTCCATCAGATCTAGAATTTGGTGATCATATGTCCGACCTGAATGAGAAATAAGCTCTGGATTAGCAAAATATCCACGACAAAAAAAAAAATACACATGTACATAAAATATACATGAGAAACACGAACATACCTAAAACTACGTTATTAGGTCGTTTCTTGTTGTGTGATCCAAATACGAATAGTGACGCTTGATGTTTTCGGGAAAACCCTTCAATTGGGGTGATATCTTCAAAGGGTAAAATGTCATTTTTCCGTGAAAGCATCTTCGCTTGAGGCTTCTTAAGATCATACTGAAATAGACCAAAAGCATGAATAAAACAAAAACACTGAAATAATGGAAAACATTGATGTTAAAACGTAACCAGCGAGGCACGAGCCACCTCCTGCATGTTAGCATATTATATGATATTATTTACTAGCTTACCAGATCTTTCATACACTTCTTTACAGTGTCACTCATCTTCTTTCCATGAACGAATATGGTCTGCTTTGTGTTTTCTATCAGCTTCGGCTCTCTATCCAGAAGTACTTTCTTTCCTTTGTGAGTTTTTGGTTTTCTGAATCAAACCCAATGTGAGGTTATAAAAACGCAATACACCAAAAGCAAAGCGGCGATAACATAACTCTTCTTACGCGTACCATTTAAATTAGAAATTCATTTATTGGTAATAATACTTACACAATACGTTGAACGGAAGGCATTTTGAGCAATATGATTTATTCTTGGGAAGAAACAGAACCCGACCAACACGTGTTACCAAAAATGTCAGTACGCCACAGACAGAAAATTAACTTCAATCTTTGCCCCTGGCGTCGAGATATAAAACTCGTGAATCATTTGAATAAATGCGCGTAAAATAATTCAGATACAATAATAATACAACATTCCAAGCAAAACGATTACAATTTTATTACAAAGTTTATAATAATATTTGGATGGATTGAGTGGTATCGAGGATGTTTAATGCCAATAGAAAAAAATCACACATATATCAGTTGAACTACAAAAATACCCTCACAAAATACAAGTAGAATGAAGTTCTCAGTTCTTGCGACAAAACAAATAGAAGATATTTATTTACAATAAATTAAGAATGCCAATAGGCTGGTGGATTCATAGGGAACAGGAAAGAATCACAATGTAAAGAGATAGAAATGGCTGGTTATAAAAGATGAAAAAGCACAACAAAGTTTCAGATTCTGCTTTGTTCATGTGCGAATAGATGACTATTGACGTACCCACGTGGACAAAACGGGGGCCGTACTATCAAAAATACTCATTTTCTCATTTTCTCAATTGGTTGATTCATATCATTGCTTTGTGGTTTTTAACAATGCACTGTTTTCATAACTGGCTGGAATTATGAACCTGACATTTTAGAAGGGAGCAGGGTAACCCGGTGCTGGCACGTAGGTACTTGTGTCAAATACTATCACTGGCTTATCGTCAGTTCCAAATGGCGGTATAGCCAGATTCCTCCACAAAACCATGCTGTGGAGACATTGATAAGCAAGGCAAATGAAGTCAGACTACTTTCAATCGCTTCAACCTCTTTATCCTGAAGGTTTCCATTTCTACCTTGGCAAGTTGTTTTTCTCTTTCCTCTTCCCCAATATAAATGTATACATATTTATACACTTACATATCAAAAAACTATATTTCAGAAAAGCCACGTCACTTTAGGGCACTTGTTATGAAGGACACTTGAAAATCTTTAGCTTTGTACTATTGATAACTAGTTTACGCTTTTCAGTAATTTTGTAAAGAATCAATCAACTTTCATGAGCGAAACAAATTTCTTGCTTGAAGATTGAAACAATCACCGACTGAGCAGTAAATACCTCTGCAAAAAAAAAAACGTTTCAGATAATCAAAAATATAAAAATTAGTGACAAAAGTAACTCCCATAATGACAAAAGGTAAACGCAATTATTACCTATCAACTTGTAACGGTCCCCCAGCATGTACATATCCTGTTCAACGGACACCAGCACATAGTGCAGCTGAGACTTATTGAGCTCCTGGATATTCACAGAGCTTGCCAGGTTACGGTCGACTGTACCACCGGCTCCTTCTATAACCTTGGTCAAAAACGATTTGCCGGGTACCACACTCGGAGTAATGTAAAACGTCCGACCCTAAAGAAAGGATTTGGCATGTAGACTTGCAATTTTTCATACCCATTCAAGATATTAGTTTTCAAGTCTGAACATGGTTCTCACCTTGAAGAGCTCATGTCGATTTGGTTTAGCTATGGATTTGGAAATATCAATTGGATCACCACCATCACACGCAATTTCATTGTGCATGTATGGTGTTTCATCTGCAATAAAATCAAACAATAAATCACCGGCAAAATAATTAGTTCCACAGTGTGTTAAGTAATTTATGTCTGCCTTCGGTTCCAGAGGTCCCAGATTCAATCATGGTGACTAGCTATCCTAGTTTTAGCTATCCTGGTTTTTATGGATGGTTACCCTACACATGGGCATTTATTGTCACCTTTCCTTATAATTCCCTGGCCCCTCCTGGTTATAACTCACAATGCTTCAACCTTGAATACAATGTACCTAGTTAATGGTCCATGGCTAAGCCGGGGTAACATTTCGAGAATAGGTACCCTGGAAGTCAAAGTGACTTAGGAGCTTAAGGGACTTCACTGAACATTATCACTGATAATAATCAACACTATCAAGTATCAATAAATATTTATCTTACTTAAAAACTTCTGCTGTGAGAAGCTTTCCAGGATCCACTGTTCATTGACAATGCATTTTACTTTGGAGAAGCAGCACAGCAGTTTGTAAGACACTTGAACTTTACTCATCACCAAATGCGTGACAGATTTGAAGTCCTCCCCTACGCAACTGCCGCCAAGCTGGGCTAGTTTCTGCAAAATAAGCTTTTGTTTAGATCCTTCTCAGAGCATTCAACTTTGTGTTCCTCTAAGGTAGCTGTTGATAGCAATTTACCCGTATGAGCTCTTTCTCTGAAACGCCTTCCGCCAAGCACGAGAACATAACGACAGGTCGTTGGTCCAGTGGTGGCAATTCGGTGTTGACAATCTCAATGTTTTCCAGTGAGTTTTCCTGCTGATCGGGCGACGCGACTGACTTGCTCAGTCGCGGTCTCTTTGCCAGCGGAAGCCCGGCCTGAGTCATCGCCTTCATCTTCTCAAACGACTCCTGAGTCACGTTGATCGGCATTTTCCACGCGGCTAGAACGCAGATTATTTCTTAATACTGTGCCTGGATTTCAAAGCAAAAAATTGATATTACTTCACATACCCATCAAACGTGAAACTTGAGCGTAATCGACTCGCAGCGGGCTCTGCTGGTTGTACGTCTGATACTTCTGTGCGTTCGTTTGGTGCAGGCAGGAGAAGTGTCCAAACAGCACGTCGTTAAGCCACTGGGCATCGACAACAGGCACCTCCATGTCTCGAGCCATCGGATACTTTTTGCCACTCAGCCTGAGAACAGTGTTTCATACAGTGAGTCATACACCAATACCAGGCAACTTTGAGCTAATTACACTCGATTTGGTCATGTCGTTGACGGTCGTGCTCAGTTTTCATTGACCTTTGGTCCTAAAAAGAACCTTTTCAAATCAATTTTATTTTATTGTCTCTTACAATTGTACAATGGTTACAATGACCTTCCTCGATTGCAGCTCTGAACCTTGCTACACTCAATTTCTCCCAAAAATTAAATGGATTGCAAATGATTGCACTGTCTAAGGGTCTTTAGGAAGGTCCTGCTGTTGGATATGAGCCAGGATTTTCAAAACTCCCACGCGAGTCTTTTGTTTTTCCCCCTAACATGGATGGTATATTGTAAAACTTTTTGTTTTCGTCAATTCATCTGTTCTTTTGTTCATCTAGCATTATGTGTTGCATTAAATGCAGAAAAATTCCGCACGATGTAATTCGCTCCACTCACGCTTTGCAGACGAGTATGGTATTGTGTTTCGTCAATGCCGAAGTACACTTAGCTCCAGTGGCCTTGATCATCTCCTTAACTCGTTCGCGCTCATTGCCCTCGAAGCCGGAAAAGCAAATCAAATGGTTCTTGCACGGCTTGTCGTCGCTGAAACAAACATTGAGAATTAATAAATGGTGCTCAAATATTTTAATTGAATGACTGAACAGATAAAGTTAAAATGTTTGCTACATACCCAAAAGGAAGCGGGAAATGCATGGCCTCCCAAGGCGGTAAAATCAACTTTCGAAGGATAACATCGTTCAGCCAATAGGCAGTGACGCATCGTTTTCCATCTCGCAAGGCCTAAAATCAAAGGAACGAATATAATATGAACAAATCAATTCAGCACAACCAGTCACCTGTCAATACCTATTATACAAACACATAAAACTTTGTATTTTTTGCTAAATAGTAAATTATGATTCTTGTCTGCATACCTGCTTGACAGCCGCAGACATCTGCGTTTGGCACAGCACATGAGTGACTCTGTGGCTGTACGTAGCCTCCACTTCTCCGCCCATTTTCGAAATAAGATTCTTCCAAGCTGCTATATCTTCAGGCATCGTGATAGGGTAGTCCACAATCAGGAAGAAGCAACCCAAGAGACACAAGTCTGGAGGCACTAAAGAGAATATGTTCTTTTTATTTATTACCCATTACGATAAAAATTAACTTGACAAGCTAGAAAAAAGGTGCTTTACAACTTACACTTAAGTTTAGGATTGTGGCCGTAGAAAGTTTCTCTTGGCTGCTGATCGTGACCAGCGATGCCTGATTGCCTGGCAGAAAAAATGTTTGTCATCAGCCATTAGTCATTACTAATTAAGGTGCACAAGATGCCATATCCCAGAGGTAATACTCTGCCATCTAAACATGCAATCAGCTAGAAATTCAGTCTAAAATATCCAAGAACCAGAACATCCTCAGATTTATCTACAAGGTTCTGAACTTTCTTTCTGCACAGCAATGTCGAGTTTGAGTGAGAGCTCATCCTAAGCACGATGTTTCCATTAATTTTTAAAAGTTGCTGATCTTTACCTGGCGCCAGCCGATTTAGCAACTGCCTGCGGTGGCTGAGCCGACCCCGGTGCTGGAATTGTGTTGGTAGGCCCGGCGACCACGTTGGGAGCGCGGACTGCGGCCGCCCCTGTCGCGTTTGTGATGTTGCCAAGTGTGCGGCGTTGCTGCTGCTGTGGCCAAGAGGAAAAAAGGGTCAAATGATCAGTTTCAACTCTGCTTAGCCTAATGGACGCAGTATTAGGCACCCAAATCTACTAACATAGTATTGATCCCCAGAGGATCAGCAGGTTTAATACTCTCTCGAGGTACGGTACTTTAAAAAGTAAGACTCCTCCGCATATCCTTGCTGGCAAAAGGAGGGCAAGTAACACAAGGAATGCCATCTCAAATATTTTGAGATGGCATTCCTTTATATATAATATTTTATATTTTTAGCAGTCCGTCATCAAAGTACCACACTCTGTTAAGATCTTATGAGAAAAGACATTATTTTAACACAAACATGCTTTTGGATCAGTGTGCTGACCTGGTATGCAAGCAGCTGAGCTGGGTCGGTAGGTGGTGGTGGCCGGGGACCGGACAGCCCCATGCCACCAGGCAACACCCCAGGGGGCGGCTGGTGCTGCTGAGCATGGTGAGCTGCCGTCATCATGCGCAACTGCCCGGCTGCACTGCCTTCCTGGGCTACCAGCGTCTGTCAGGCGGACACAAAGCAAGATTTGATGTCAACAAACACTCTATCGGAAGGCAATCATGAAATGGAGGAATGGTTCCGAGACGGAAGAAGATGTAGGTTTTACTATGTTTTGCCACGTAAGTATTCAACTCGAAGAGCCTCAGTAAATAAATAAATCCCAAATCAGCCCTTGCATTTCTTCAATTCTACTAGTCATTGCATTGATCAAGGTTATTTTAGAGAAATTAAAAAAACCCGATTTTGTCATTGATGTTATATCACAAAAACCTGATTATTCATCAATTTTTAAGTTATCCAACTTGTTTCTTTTGGACATGCGTGAGACAACGTTAAAATAACTTTGGTTAGCATTGTGGCAAACATTTCGAAACAAAATCATTCTGATTCCACGATAGTTTGAGTCTCACCTGCTGCGGCGAGAGGTTTGGCGTCCCTGTGGCTCCGCTTTGCAGCCGTATGTTGAGCATGTTGGCGAGTGCAGTCTTGGTCTTCGGGTTGACTACCAAACCCTGCTGGTCAGGTCCGGTCATCTCATCCTGCACCTGCTGCAGCGGGGCCTGCGCAGCCTGTTGTCCACCCAGTGTCTGTGCCTAGTGACAAATGGGGTTGCACAACAATTGGCTTGGGATAGCTAATGTCAAGTGTTCTTTATCTTTCTCAAGCATAATATGTCGCCAAACATTTGATGATGAGTGTAAGAACGCAATCTCTAGTTTTTATAATTTACCTCTACTTTAATTTAAGTATTGTCCTAAGGTCGTATAATCGTCCTAATATTTAATTCTTCTCTCCTTTTATTAGACTGAAAGGTCAGAAGATTCACTGATAAAAAATCAATGCTTTCGAGCGTCTACTTTCTATGGATACCGATTGTGGTGAAGAAGGAAAGAGAAGGAAGCACAACATCTCGGAATAGAAAATTGGCGTCATGTGGTGCACTTGTCAAACATTTGTGGAGTGCACCATGCGACACTTTTTTTCTTTTTCAATAAGTTGCGCATCCTCTCGCTTTCCTTCTTCACCACAAATCAATATCCAGCCTTCTCAAAAATTGATACCCAAACGGAGACTCGAACCCTGATCTCCACCTATCGCGAGTGTTGCTCCAACCCATTGAGCTACTTGGACACTAACTTTTTGAGACGATTTTAGTGTATTTGATGAGAATGACAGATCTCCAAAGAGGAGAACCAAGATGCTGTTAATACCTACAGTCACTCTGATTCTAGTGATGGTATACCACGTCACAACCTGTCAATCTCGAGTAACTCCAATTTGACGTTGGATGCGTTGTATGTAGATGAAATCTTATTTAAATTGCAAACGCTTGCAATGCGCGGGTTCGAATTGTTGTTGGTGTTTGAGTCCCTGTTTGGGCATCAATTTTTGAGACGATTATAGTAATTATAATAATAAAATACCCCGCGCATTGCGAGCGTTTGCAATTTAAATAAGATTTCATCTAAATATCCAGCCTTTTGGCACTCTTTTTGCATTATAAAGATACCAGAGCATTACAATCAATTTTAAAATCTAAATTTGCCTTACCTTTTCTGAAATGTTTATAAAAGTTAACAATCTCTTACCATGGATTTAGCTCGTTGTATACCAATACTAAAGTGAAAATGATAAGCTAGCAATCAGCATCTCTAATGTAAACGCTGTGTGTACCTGGTTAGCATACTGCATCGGCTTCTGTGACTGGCCTTGCGGAATCCTCTGTGCCCCTGCGGGTAGATTTTGCTGCTGCTGCTGTTGTTGTTGCTGCTGCAGCAGTTGTTTCTGTGCTTCTCGCTGCTGCTGCTGAATACGCAGCTGTTGCAGGTGCTGGATCTGTCGCTGCATTGCCAAGTGTTGTTGGGTCTGCGAAGTCTGAGACTGGCCGTCGCTCATTTGCTGGCCGGGTGCCATTTGCTGTTGACCCGCGACCATTTGCTGTTGCCCCGCCACCATTTGCTGTTGCCCAGCCACCATTTGCTGTTGCCCCGCGACCATTTGCTGTTGGCCGGGGACCATTTGCTGCTGCCCCGCGACCATTTGCTGTTGCCCAGCCAAAATTTGCTGTTGCCCCGGAACCATTTGCTGTTGGCCGGGGACCATTTGTTGCTGTCCGGGTGTTATTTGCTGTTGTCCTGGAGGCATCTGTTGTTGTCCGGGTGTCATTATCTGTTGCCCAGACAACAATTGTTGGCAGATTTGGTTGTCCAGTGGTTGGCCACTAACAATCTGCTGTCCTTGCACCAGTTGCTGATTTTGTACCAGCTGTTGATTTTGCAGTAATTGTTGATTCTGTAGCATTTGCTGGTTCTGAACTATTTGTTGGCCCTGGATCATTTGTTGGCCCTGAATCATTTGTTGGCCTTGAACTATTTGCTGGCCTTGAACTATTTGCTGCCCTTGTACCATCTGTTGAGTCTGCTGGACCATTTGCTGTCGGATTCCACCTTGCTGCTGCTGTACGAGCACCTAGAAGCCAATTATCACACCCAAAACTAATTTAACAATCCAAAATATCAATTTAATAGTTGATTTTAATTAACTCGACAATCTCTCCCTAGATTAAAATAAAAGTAATATACAATAATTCAAATGTTAGGACAAGATGCCATAAATTTGCTGGCTTTTAAACAGCAAGCAGACCCACAAATATTATTATTCTTTTCTCACACCATTTAACTGTCAGCCTAGACCTCACAACCTAATAACAGAGTGGTCATTAACACAGAATTAGACATCTCCAAATAGGTCGCTGACAACTCGATATGTTGAATGTTGATATGACAGCCCTAAGCAGGCCATTGCCAAAAACTTGCCTGCTGCCGGATTCCCTGTGCTTGCGTAAACTGCCGCTGCTGTTGCTGCTGCTGCTGTCTCTGCCGCTGCTGCGTGAGCCACGCAATTTGCTGCTGCGGAGTTAGTCCAGGCGGCACCTGCACCTGGCCGCGGATGACCACCTGCTGCTGCTGCTGGACTATCTGCTGCATTGGCATGCCTTGGCTCGGGGCTGGGGCAGCGCCCACACCTTGCTGCAGCTGCGCCCTCTGCTGATGCTGCTGCTGCTGTTGCTGCTGCAAAGAGCAAATCAAAGAACGTGGTCAGAAGGGGAGAAAGCGCCGTTCTGTTGAAGAACGATGTTGGCAGCAACTTCTAATTTACTTCAGTTTGGTTTAGGAATTCTAAGATATGAGGATATCCCCTATAGAACTCCTAGATAGCAACAGTAGAGTTAGCATAAAGCATGTGAATATTTATAATTTTGTGACCTTCTTGTGAACTTGTGAAATCTATGCACATGTGATTTATGTCAGCAAAACATGTCAATTTAAGATCTGCTGCACCCCTAAAACGGCAGTATCTTAAACAGGCATCAAGAGCGGGAAACGCTCAAATGAGAATGGCAGGCACAAGTTTAAATGCCCCACAAGGTAGCTGTGGTCAGTACCAAATAAATCAAATAAAGTTAATATGATTAAATTTCAATTACCGCAAGCTGACGCTGCATGATGAGCTGCTTTTGTTTATGAATCTTCTGGATGAACAATGTCCGCTGTTGTGGGTCCATTTGCTGCAGCTTTGCGTGAGTTAGAGGATCCAGATGGATCAGTTGGCGTGTCGGTGCCTGCAAAGGATATTATTATTACTTTGGGCAGTTGTGTATCCATGTTTTTGTTTACACCATTTAAACAAAACAATTTGATAAAACGATTATTGCAGTGGCAAGGCTTCTTGTCACCCAAAATCTTCAGCTGGGAGCCCAGTGATATACCTACCCATTTTGATGTATTCCTTTAATCTGAACTCACCTGACCAGGCATTGCTGGTTGCTGAGTCCAAGATATTTGCTGTTGTTGCAGCTGTTGCTGTTGTTGCAGAGGATTTTGTTGCAACTGAAGTTGTTGAGTAGTTTGCTGCTGCTGCTGCTGCTGTTGTGGACTAGTTTGCTGTTGTTGTTGCTGTTGCTGTTGTTGCTGCTGCTGTTGTAATAATTGCTGTTGAAGTTGAGGATTTTGCTGTTGCTGCTGTTGTTGTTGTTGATGCAACTGTTGCTGATGCTGCTGATTTTGTAAATATTGCTGTTGGTTTTGTTGCAGTTGTTGTTGTAGCTGTATGATTTGCAACGGTATCTGCGGGTTTGGAGGCTGATTGTTTTGCTGATGCTGTGCCTGCAGCTGTTGCAACTGTTGCAGTTGTTGTTGTATCTGCAATTGACGCTGCTGTAGCTGGAACTTTTGTTGCTGCAGGGTCATCTGACCGCCCTCTCTCTGCAGGGTCAGTGAGTATTGTTGCGTCTGTGGAGATTGCTGTGGGACTGACTGAGGCTGGCCAACCTGTTGTTGCTGTGGCTGCGGGATTTGCTGCTGCGGCTGTGCATCACGCAGTTGTTGGAGCTGCAGTTGTTGCTTCTGCAACTGTAACTGTTGCTGCTGTTGCTGAATCGGCTGAAACAAGAGGATATTTTCAACCACCGAAGGGCCAGTAAAATGTGTAGTTGAAAGTTGCTGATAAAAACTTAAATATCTTAAATATGATGGTCAATGTAAATCACAAGAATCGGACTGCTTTTCACGAACACCATTCTCACCGTATTCTGCCGCCAGTTCTGCGCCTGCCCCTGCGCCTGTACTTGCGCCTGTTGCACGGCCAGCTGTGCCTGCATCTGCTGCGGCCGAATCTGCATTGCTCGTGGCCCTTGCTCTGGGCCGAGCGGACCCTGGCCCTGCATGGCTGGACCGATTGGCCCTTGACCCATTGCCGAGCCAATCTGGCCCTGAGCAGGGCCCGAAATGCCCGACTGCAAAGGCACCGATGGCATTCCACCCGGACTCTGAAGCCCGGACAACTGAGACTGGCCCAGATTTGCGTTCTGTAGGTTGCTCAGACGCTGTTGCTGTTGCAGTTGCTGGATCGACTGGAACTGTTGGAGCTGTTCTTGGAGTTGTTGCGGAAGCGACTGGGGAAGGAGACAAACAAAATTAGTGGTTCTATCGAAGAACTACTAGCTTTGGCAAACTGGTGCATATGGTGTGTTTTCATTTGAAGCAGGTACTAAGACTCTGTCTTATGGGCTACTCTTTTTTGCTCTTGCTTGCTCTTGCTACTCTTCTAGCTATCATAAACTCTGATAGCCAGACACTCTTTGAACAGATCATATCATTAGCGTTGCGATTGACATACCTGTTGTTGCTGTTGCTGAACTTGTTGTTGTACTTGTAATGATTGCTGTTGGTTTTGTTGTTGCAGTTGCTGATGAATCTGTTGCTGCTGCTGTTGCTTTTGAATTTGTTGTTGCTGAAGCACCTGCTGCTGAATTCCAGCTTTCTGAACCTGTTGCTGCACGCTGACTTGTTGAACCTGTTGTTGCAGACCACCTTGCTGTTGCAGCCCAACCTGTTGCTGCTGTACTTGTTGCTGGAGCTGTTGCTGAACATGAAGGCCAGGTTCCTGCTTCACCTGCAGGATCTGACTGGGCTGGGAAGTTGCAGCAGGTTTGTTCCAAGGCATTCGTTGCCGTAGCTGCTCCAGTTTTGACGAATGGTCCGCAGTTGGTTGAACGATTGGCTGGGCCACGGCGATAGGAGCAATAGGAGTGGGAGTCATGTCATCCCCGTCGTCGAACCCGAGAATCTGCGCAGTCGATAAGCCGCCCAACGAGCTTTCCACTGGAATAATTATCAATAGATATAATGACCCTTATTCAAGAACGTTCAAATTAAGCTGGATTAGTTTTGCAATCTTGCTTTTATTGTGATTCTCCCAATAACTAGTGATTTTCTCTGAAATAAGCTGTGAAACGGGCTTAGAGATGCACCTAGCACTGTTTGACATAATTTACTACATAGGTAATTGATAACTGTACTTACATGCCGCAACTGTTGACTGTGATATTAAAGATGTTTGTTTCACCACAGGCTGTGGCAGGATGAGAAGTCTTGGATGGTAAAGAGCTTCTTCATTTACCTTACGAGCACGGACACTATCAGCCACCCAATCAGGAGTCACAATACGAATCGAGTTCTCGAGCTGCATGGCTCGCTCGTATTTTGCCTGAACAAAGCAAAACAGGATTGTATGCAATGTTTCTGTCTGACACTCAGGTACCTAACTAATAAGAGAAAACAAAAGGGGTAGCAACTTACGCCTTTTGGTAAGGTGGAGATAAGATGGGTGCATTTTGCTTCAAGATGTAGTTGGCACTTTCCTCCATGCCATATAATCATTGCCCATATCTTTTTTGCATCCTCTTTGCCAACACCCGATAAACAGACGAGTAAGTTATCAAAAATACCATCTTCTGAAGAATAACCTGCAGTACTGTTGATGTTGTTAAGGAAATGTTTGCAGAGAGACACATTTGCAATGTAGTTGAATTACAGGTTGAATCCTACATCAGTGTTGATCACAAATGCTAAATCATAAAAGTGAGTAAAAGAAACAAAAATGAGACTTGTGAATAATATTACCAAAAGTTCCACGTCTGCCTAGCGTTGTAAGTAAAGGATACGGCAAGAGTTGATTGCATTTCAGAGAGTGCACGACCCATTGCTGTTTGACAAATGGGAAACTGTAGAGATCTTTATCCTCCAATAAATCTTGTTTGTCCACATTAGTTCCTGTAATGCAATGGGTGACAAAATCTGTCAAATACTCATGGCGTTCGGCACCGGAATCGCAGAGAAGTTTGATAACCTGGAAAAATATCATAACAATTAATCAATGTACTGAGGAAACCTTGCTGTAATTTTGGGTCTCGATCATCGCTTTCGAGTCGTTCGATATGTCCCTCCGTAGAATATTATAATTGCAAAGCTAAATGTACATAGAAAGATTAGATGGGCATTATCACTAGGTCTGAAATTGTTCATCAGGGCTAGGTTGGAGAGCCGCAAAATAGTAGTACCTGATCATTTACTGTTCCACAAGCAAAAAACTTTATGCCCGCAAATATAGAGCTATTCGATTTGTACGTTTCTATCGATTGCAAATCAAGCGCACTGCATTCACTCATTGTAATTTCTTGAAATATCAATTTCGGGGTTTGACAGTTCGCCTAGCATCACGCTGAGATACCACCGCCATCGACCGCCAAAGCCGTCCACCAATCACACAAAAGGACGCTTGGCCCTCAGTTTGAATTTTTACACATACGGCAAGATATCGCAGACTGAAATTTTCAATTTTCTCTTTCATTAAATTAAATCATTATCATAGTAAAATGAATATCCAAAATATGAATCTGACTCGTTAACATACAACAAGGGCTGCGCTAAACCCAGACTTAGGCTGTGCACGAAACGTTTTCTGACGAAAAGAGACATGCACAAAACGTGTCGGCAATTTTAACAAACACTTGCAAGGCAATTTTGTGATTTCCTAGATATCATTTCCCCGACTCGCATAGAGATTCACTATGATTAATTGATTGATTGGTGCGAAAATCAAGGTTGCATTTGCTCCTGCCCTGCGCTCTTCCAGCGTCAAACCCCTAGTGTTGCGAAAAAAAAGTGTAATTTCTTACTTATTGTCATTACGAAAATTCAAACGAAAAAAACACCGTCCCAGATAAAATAAACTAGTTAAATAATTTGTGCACAAATGTTCATAACACGAAATTTCAAAATGCAAAGTTCAAAACACGGAAGTTGAAAACGCGAAATATTTCCAATTCACAAAAACCACTACACGAATGTAGCTAGAGGTTCAAATTTATGTTAGGCGCCAAAGTGAGGACCAATAAGTAAATAAAGGAAGCTCCGGGCTGAAAAGTGATGAACCAGAATAAATAAGATTTTATCGCTTTATTTGTCCTGTTGTCTACCAAACCGATGCACACAGGAAACAGGACCGAAGTCGACTGACCATCCTGCCTTACAACTGCAGAGGGTTGCAGTCCTCTCAGCTGATGTAGTTGGTAGCATGTAGCCCTGACGAAAACGTCATAAGGTTAGTTCTTATATTTCAAAGACCTAACATAAAAACTGTATAAAAGTACTTAGAGAATAGAATGGCAGTCAAGGTTTTTTTATTCCCCCCCCCCCCCCCCCCTCCACCATTATTGCACCAAGTAACAAAATAATTAATTTTTAAGGATCTGCATGTTAAGAAAAAGTGTCAAAATAAGCAAAAAAAAGTCAAAATGATAAAAAATTACCGAAACACATCCCAAAAGGGGAAAAAATTGCCCCGCGGATGTCGGGACCTTGATTAAGCACTGTAAGACAAAAATTTGAAGACGTTTCAAAAAATTTCGAAAGAAAATCTCAAAAACCGTAGAAATGTAAAAAGATTTGAGTTTTCGCAGAAATATACACACAAACAGATGAATTAGTATTGGAAGCTCGTACAAAATAGACGTAACTGCGGTATTAAACCATTTTATTTCATTTGCCATTACGGCTTGGACAAAATAGAATAGAGAAACAACATTGAATCACATTGAACATAATAATATTGAATGATTGATTACTTTTTCATTCAGTTAAGTACACACACATGTAGACAGAACATAACCCTTACATTATTTTTCCTGAATAATGTATAATACAGTTTATATAAGTACAACTAGCAATTGTGTGAAGTGCTAATATAAACAGTGAATGGAAGCCTGCAAAGCTGTAGCTGGCTAGTCAGTAACTGGTGATAACCACCCAGAAGATGTTCACCTAATGAGACCATACAATTTCATACAATATTTATTTCAAATCCTTGCTTGTCAGCCCCTTCCCAAATCTTGCTAAACATATGCCATCGTCAGCCTATCTTGTTATATTGACATCAACTTGCCACTCTCAATTATATATATATATATTTATTTTAATTATTTTATGCATGGCAAAATATGTTGCTGATGTGAGAGAAATTATAAAATTGGCGCCCTCACACAATTTTTTACAATTTCACTGCGGGACAAATCACAATTTGTCTGATTTTTCAGCTATATATAGTGTATATGAATAACAATAAAGATTGATATTTTATTTTGTTCGAATGATTTTTTTTATGGCAATGGTTGCCAGTATACTCAAATTGTTGCATTTTAAAATTATTGCCAGAATAATAATTATAAAAAATAAATATGAATTGGACAAGAGAAAAGAAGGAAAAACAACTTCCTGAGGTAGCAACAGCGATAGCAAAATATTAAGGGATGAACTCGTTTAAGAGCCAACGACTTAATACATCTATTCATCTTTTCCAATCAGATATATTATTTGCAACCTCAATATTTTGAGCTTTCTTCTTTCCCCTCCCCTATTCATTCACCAACCTTTTAGCACTCTCACCGTTTTAACAAGGGAATATCTACTGACAATAATAGCAATAGGTTATTGATTTGTGGTGTTTAACGACGCACTGTTTTGACATCTGGCCGTGCGGTACTGGTCTAATGGCGTCGTGAATGAGTGGATGATCATGAACCTAACCTAGCCTAGAAGGGAGGTGGGGAAACCCGGTGCTGGCACGTAGCCTACTCCTGTTGAATAGCACCAAGGGGACCACCGGCTTAACATCCCATCCGAAGGACGGTACAACTGGAACGGTAGGATTCCTCCACAAATCCATGCTGTCGAGAGGTTGATAAGCAAGGCGAACGAAGTTATTGTACTAACTTTCATTCCTGCACCATCTCTCCCGAACAGAACTGGTCATGTGTATGTCGGTCACCCATAATAGGTTATTTTTAATAAAGTAAATCCCAGTATATTCAGATAAAACCAGTAGGAGATATATCCCACGTACATGCTGTCAAATGCCAATTTCTTAAGCTGTAAATATATGAAATGGTGGGAGTGCAAAGGGCTGGTAAATGAACAATGTAACAAACGTGTCTCCACATTTCTACTCTACTCTGATAAGAGTCGGTATTTGGAATATATTTTGAATCTACCAGCCTACATGATAAAAAATGCATAGCCATCTCCAAAATTCCAGTGATACAACAAAAAAAATATACTAAGTATATCTTAGCTACCTGCAATACAATGATTTTGAGTTTGGGTTAGTGATAATATATGGCATAAATAGCAGCCGGTTTCTAGTGAGAATTAGTACCTAAAATGTAGGTCAAATTTGTCAAAATAGACTAAACCCACTATAATAATAATATATTGGTACTTGAACAATTAACCTTAAAACGCAAACGACACAGCAAACTTGCCGAGTGCCAAGCATTGAATTATTTCGCGGCCAGCGTCGCCATAGCGCGAATAAGGGCTGTATTCTCCTCGCGCAGCCTCTCTTTCTCCTGCGCCAAGTCGCGCTGCAGCTGCGCGATGCGTCCCTCTAGGATAGCAATCTTGTGGTCACGGTCCTCGAGGAGCGATAGCAGCCGTCGGTTCTCCTCCTGCGCTCGCTCTAGGAGCTGGCGACAAAATAACGTTGGTAAGGAAGAGCAGCTCAGAGCTGAGCAGAGAAAGATTTTACAACTTTTTTTTGCGATTGCTTTTTGGTCCAAGAGAAAATCCAGGTGATAACTGTTAGTTGCCTGGATCACAACACAGATCTCAGCCTTTTCCCCACACTTGAAACTGGAGATTAAACATTTGTAAGTACCTCTTCAGGCTTGTCGCCAGTGGGAGTGCCGGGCCGCGGCCTAGAAGGAAGCTCCGCTACGTGCACCAAGCTGCTGACAGTCGAGTCGGACTGATTCAGAGAATCAAATTCCTGGTTGTCTTCGTCGTCAGCCTCCAAATCTGAAGGACTGCAACCCAGAAGATAAATTTATTTGTATATGCTTGCAACCAATTAATCAGAATATACAAACAGAACAAGACCTCGATACCTTTTATTTCGCCTTGGTGTGTATACTTTATGAGAAACTTTTTGCTGAAATATAAAGAATAGTGTCATGTTAGGCATTTATATATGTTTGAAATTTAGGTATTTGAATTTCATGATATTACAGCAGTCAGACTGACCTCTCCAACATCTCCCCCAACCATTACTTCGTTATGATGAGTATTGCGGCGGGTCTCAGCTGAGTTTGCCTGAGTGTCATTCTCGTCTTCCCCGGTGCTGTTGCCGGTCGATTCTGTTGACGGCATGTGCACTACTCCTGTACTGCGGCGCTTCTCACGCAACTTCCTACGATCTCGCTGCTGCTGCTTTCCCTTGTTCAAATGGTTAGCCCTGAAGAAATGATTCATTTTAAAACATATATTTCCACGATCTTCAAGGAACCAGTGTCATCAAAACTTCCTGACGTACCTGTTAACATGCTCAGTGAGTGGCTGTCTCACAGGAACGCATCTGTTACCCCGCTTTTCTTTACTGCGGCTCATGGGCTTCGGGCTGGCATCATGCTCAGCAGGAAAACTCCCAATATTCAGGGACTCTGCCGACTTAACTTCTACACCTAAAGTATCTTCCATGCCACCTCCAACAAGATCTATGGGAAAATCAATTTCCATAAAATTCAGTTACAAACAAAGAAAATCGTCATTCTTGTACATTTTAATATTGAAGCAAGATCAGATCAATGAAAAATGTACATCTTATGTATTTTGAAAGGACTGATCTACTTTGTATTCTGTAAAAACAGTGGCCCTCACCGTTCCTGGTGGGAGGGTTCACAGTGCGAGCTCGGGCGGTGCGAATGCGAGATCGACGAGAGGATAGCTCGAAGTCGTTTTCCATGTCCTCCTGACTAACTGAACTGGAAGCCATTACCTACAATCAAGCAGATAATTCCAAATGCATGAGTCAGAAAATTGAAAGTTACTCTGTTACTAATCGCCTACTGATAGCATCTGATAGCAGGCCAAGTAAGAGCATGGCATTCTGTCACTTGTCACGATTTAGCTTTCCAGTACACCTACAGGTATTGTCTTTCTTGACAATCAAACGACCATTATATCAACTACGTTATAATTCAACCATATATTGCTACTTACGATGGCTTATCTGCCGTTTTCAATTATATGGAACTAAGACAATGCTCCCTTGCGAAAATGACATTGACAGGCGCATGAGACGTATTCTGCGCGTGCTCGGCATTCGTGCTTCGTGCTTCGTATGGTCCAACTCGGCGCCAAGTTCAAATTGAAGCCAGGATTATGACCAATTGAGACTTTAAATTTCTTTCTCAACTTTATGTCAAAAACTGAATTTCTTACGCAACCTCAATCGTATTCTTCTGACTAATAATTTAATGGTAAAGAAAATCTTCTAATTTCAAATAGTTTTCCCTATAGATCATTTCTCTCCTGCAATTCACAAAGTTTACACATTTGTCTTTATATTTAGAGTTAGCTAGTTTTCATATTTACTCGAGGCATACTTTGAATAAGCCGCAGTCATTTGTTTAGTAAAGCTTTTCATCCTTATAGTGAGAGTTTGTGGGGGATTAACAAAAATTCCCATAATCGCAATTCTCAGGACTTGAATGCCAAGAACAAACCATTCTAAGTTGGTGTAAGTGCAGGTACACCTCTTTACGGCACTGAAGTATTATAGTTTATATCAGTATTTACTTTACTATGGTTTCTAATATGTGAAACTTTGACAACCTTATGGACCATGACTCACGAGCAAAGACCCTCACGAGTTAGTAAGTAATTAAAAAGTTGGTTATGTGATCATTTTGTTTTATTTCCAGTCCATTTTTTGAAAGGGAAGGCAGTGTCAACCAATGAATTTTCAAACCTTCCACGTAAAAAATTCCGTAAATTGATCAGAATTCCAACAGATGGGAATATTTGCCAATCAATTTAAGTGTCATACTTCAAATGGCATATGACGGTATTAATTATATTTTTTAACGAATTTAATACCTGGCTGCGAGATAATATGCTACCGGCCTTCCCTAAAGTTATTTATTCAGCGTTTCAATATGTCATATTGAGATCAAACGCACTGTTTATTATTATAATCCAGAAGAGGCTTTATCGTCAATTTATTGTTTCATCAATCAACCCCTTGTTGGGTTTGGAAATTTATTGGCATTTAGCAAACGCCGTACTTTGCGTGATAACGCTCGCACTCTTGCACCTCATTGGTGGGAGTGTTTTGATTAAAGCGAGCAAAAATTTAATTGTGTGTGATCCCGAACAAACAGCTATAAAACGACGAACGCTGGGCTCATCCCCGTTCACAAACAGCCGAGCTCTTTGCGAGGAAGCAACGCGCGCGGAATATAGCACCCCCAATACACACACACACGGACCGGGGCCGTCTACCATCATCTAGCAGTACAGTGCGCCCAAATATTTACCATGGGGAAGTTGACAGTCTTAGTTTGGCTTGCTGTTGTTTTGACACCAGCACTTGTTCGTTCTGTAGAATTGCTGGAGGAAGACAGTTTGCAAGAGCTCGAGGGAGGGTGAGTGAACTTGAAAAACTCAAGTGTAGAATTGTTGTTGTGCCTCGAGCACTAAATCAACTTCAATATTTCATCCTTTTTTATAAAAATTTAGTTAGATTTAAAGAGAGATCGATATTATTTTGTATCACTCTCAAACTTGGTTGTCGAATGCTTGAATCACGCATAAATTTACAGAATTTCTCGATGACCATATTTTCTAAATAATCATATTCTCTCTGTTAACACATGGCTTTTTTCACGACTGTTTGCTAAGTATCATGAAACGAAAAGGTCTATAAAAACGTAATCAATCAATAACCAATTCTACCGCTTATTCACGTCACAGTTCCGAGCCAATGTTTTTGCAAGAAACTCCGCGGACAGAAAAATTGCTCAAACTGATTCTGGGAGAAGCTTTTTTAAATTACAAACCGAAACCAAAACCAGCGTAAGTCGGATAGATGGATAAATGGCATGTGTGCTTTTGTTTCATGATGCAATGTGAGTATCTCACTAAAATCCACGTGATGTCCACAGAAAAAGGATTTGTTACTTGAACGGCGGCATGGCGCACAGTTGCGATTACAGCGACGTCGTCAACGCAGCCAGGCACGACAAGTTCTGGAGAGATCCTGAAATGCCAGGTCGAAGGCGCAGGAGTCCGCGATTACCTTTAAATTAAAGGTAAACAGAAACTGTTTCGAACATAATTTTAATATTGTTCTTTTGGTGCTTTTTTCTTTATAGCAAAAGGGTGAAACGCTGCGCTAACTTGCTCGACGACAGCTGCATCAACGGCCAGTATCTAGGATCAGGAGGCGACGGGGATTATTTCGGATCAGGAGGCAGTCCTGGAAAACGCTCGATACCTTCCTTACTAGACATTTTCAAGAGACTCATGGAAAACCAAGGAAAGAATAAGAGATGCGCTAACTTGCTCGACGACAGCTGTATCAACGGCCAGTATCCAGGATCAGGAGGCGACGGGGATTACTTCGGATCAGGTGGCAGTCCTGGGAAACGCTCGATACCTCCCTTGATTGAAATCTTCAAGAACCAAATGGAAACTCACGGCAAAGACAAGAGGTGCGCTAACTTGCTCGACGACAGCTGCATCAACGGCCAGTATCCAGGATCAGGAGGCGACGGGGATTACTTCGGATCAGGAGGCAGTCCTGGAAAGAGGTCGTCCGCTCCTCTAGTGACGATTTACCAGAACAAAATAGACAACAAGGGAAAACTGGAGCGGCGCTGTGTAAATCTACTCGATGACAGCTGCATCAATGGTCAATATCCAGGATCAGGAGGTGATGGTGATTACTTCGGATCAGGAGGTAGTCCTGGGAAGAGATCCTTATCCATTGAACAAATATTGGAGCATTTCTGCCTTCGAGGGCATGACGCCTCTTGCCGTTTGCTGAGAATGTAACGCGTCCTTGGAAATAAGACGAGCACCAAAGCGCAGGAAACGTTGTAAGGACGGCGATTTCCTTCAAATCTGGGATGGTGGCGGAAAAACAGAGTGGTGGTGGTTGCTTGCTTTGGAATTGATTCTTTTATGCTATATTTGAAATATGTTTTAGGTGTCCGAGAATTAAACCCCTTTCAGCAGCTGAGAAATGCATCCCGGGCTCTCTGATTTCTTGTGTCATTTGAAACAATAGCTGTTACTTGGATTTATTCATTATTTTCAGGTGAGCTACGCCGTGTCCTGTTGACTTTGGTGCATTTTTTCGTGGGTTCAAGGTCAAAGCCATCGACGGTCATGCATATCGAAACCACGTACATCACAACGAAACAAACAAGACTTGTATTTATTGAAATGTTCATTGTGTTTTAATGTAATATTGTGGTTGTGTTCTTAAAAATTAAACACACAAAAAATGTGATCGCTGCAACATGCGATTAAAGCTAATTACAAATAAAACTGGTATGTTGCTTAATCTGACATAAAAATGAGAATTGGCTGAATAAACTAGACCTCTCGCCTGACCAGTGTGACTCGAATTGCGTTGCTGTCGACATATGGCGCCGACTTCGCTGGACTAGGGTGATTTATCTTGTTTCTATTCCTATTATCACGTTCAATGACGGTTGTCATCGACGAATTCCATTCGTTTTCCCAACGTCTCAACGCTTCCTCTTTTTGCAAGGACGGCAGAGCGCTGTACCTGCAAGATTAAGGTGAATGTGATCAAAGATCGTCATCGTGTCATCGATCAGTACATGACTCGCGTAAGACAAACAAGTCGTTAAGCTCTAAGGCCCCAGGTGTAGCAATTTTAAAGACGGCCACAAACACAGGATATTGCTTTCCTCCCTCGCTACCAAATGACCCGAGATGTACCACGAGCATTTTCGAGACGGTTTAAAACAAAAATTACAGTGTTATGAGCACATTATTATACTTCGCCAGGCTAAATTATTAAAAATTTAAGTAATAACTAGCCAAAATGCGGATCTCATTCAATTTTCAGCACATCAAAAAATGGTTAGTGATACAATTTTTAGAAATGTGTTGTGTGCATTGCATGGGTGAAGTAATACTGTAGGTACCTAGCTATAAAAAGATGGGACAAAAAAGTGATTTTTTTCATAATGGTACGCAAAATAAACGTGTGTAATGTAAATCATCTGAAAAAAACAAAGCAAACATTAGTGTCACGTGAGTTGTAGAAAACCCTGGCAAAATCGACTTACTGTAGCGAGTTGATGGCCAACTGTTTGAGAGTTTTCAAATCTGCATGAAGCCCCCCTAGCCCCATAAAGGCTGCATACATATCGTAGCTGAGCCCCTTGGCGCCCCAAAAAGAGGGGTCGTCACTCCCAATCACAATGGGGTAGTTTTCTGCCATGAGCATTGCGCAGGGATGATTTCGCAAGTCATCCACCAGCATAAGTACCTTGAAAAGGGCAATTGATTAAGTGGTTTGCTACTCGCAGAATACCATGCATATAGACAACAAAGTGTGGAACATCCTGTCACTTGCAAATCTAGTGTGATGACTTTTTAAATGCGCGCGACATATAATTTTTCACGCGCTGTTTATTAATTTTGTTACCTGTGTTACCTAACTGTCCGTTGTAGGTAATTGATATCGCGCAGTCATGTCTCATTTTACAATTACGGAAGCAATATTATATTATCGAACGAAAATGCAGTTCAATATTTAACAAGTTACCAAAAGGTAACTTATATAAATATATATATACTTTACATGTACATATACTTGTACATGTGCATAACTTATAGGTAAAAGCAGGTCTACACGAATCTTAAAATCATTCTGACCTCTAATATGGCAGAATAAAATAATAGCCCAGCTTTTTTTGTGAGTCGTTTTTGGCAGACAGGGTTTTTGTGTTCTCGATTGATATCGTTGCTGATAAGACGAGAGTTGCAGAAGCGCGTACTCAGTCAACAGCCTCGCTGATAAAGATAACAGACTGTCAATTAAATAGGACCCATTGACTGACAGAAAATCGAAACCTGGTTGCAGAGGTTTTTTGCTCTTTAATTGCCACTTTCAACGCGGAAATTGCCTTGACATCGAGTTCTCAAGAGCTAATTCGTTGTCGTGGTCGTATTGGCTAAACAATTTAGGTAAGGTGGTAAAAAAGCAGTTATTCTTCACTCCGTTTCCATTTAAGGTAGATAATGGCTCGTCTACACTTTTGTTCTGTATTGGCACGAGACTCGGTTACGAAAAATTGACTATAAATACAGTATACACATTGTTTTTGATTAGTTATAAAAACTATTGATTTCCTGCCAGAACAAATTGTGATAAATTGGCAATGTCGCACAATGTGCTCGCGCTAAATACTAGTGTAAAATATAGAAAAAAATTCCGGTCAGTTACCTGATTCGATAACGGGTTCACTTCGACGGCGATCCCCCTCTCTTTGATCATTTTCAGAGCCAAAGGGTGTTTGTTCAAAGCGAAACCGTGACCAATCCGCGTGGTGTTCAACAAAATTGCGTCAATTAAATTCATGTCCGTCGTGCCCTGCCAATCTATGGGCAGGAACATAATTGTGATAATTTTCAATTGCTGTGATCCAAATTGAATTTGCTTTATTATTATATAAATGTATAATAGTGCAATGAAGTAGCATGACTATCGGACACCAGCACTGCTATTTAAACAGGATAGTTGCCTAGCCTTTTACCAACAGTAACGTGCGTATTTATTGCCGAGTGAGGTAGATCTATATGGCAATAACTGCTCATTAAACTTGCATGTGAAACTCATTTGGTAGCCCGATTAACACGATATGAATTTCAATGAATCTTTACTACCTTACAAATACTTGACCATGAATATCAAAGCTGAGACGATGAAAATAAATTCACAAATCTGCTCACTTGTCTCTCCAGCGTGGAAAAAGAAGTGGGTTCCATCTCTTTGGAACTCAAGTAAGACGTCGATGAATGCTGAGATTGGCTGTCCCAGGTCTTCTTGGCCGACCAGATCAAAGCCGACCACAAAGTCAGGTAGAGCTATCTTCAGGGCTCTGTAATTGCCCAGATAAGTCTGCAGAGTGGCGTTGTTCACTTTCCTTGACGGCGCATAGATGATCTTGCAGTCGAAGAAGCCCGGGTTGTTTTCTTTGAAGCGCTGTACAACACCGTAGTAGGCGCTAGCTGTCTGCACAACGTCTGCGATTGTTCCATCCAATTCGTACACCTGAAACAGACGAGTAATTCCTTAATTCTGTGCGACATGAGGAACCAAATTAATTTTTAAACTTTTAAAAACCTTACATTAGCTAAGACGGTTCGAACTTCGAGATACATCACATTGTCCTCGTAAAATTCAGTCAAAACTTGGTAAAAATAGTCATCGAACGCAGGCTTGTAGGTAACAAGTCCCACGATTGCACCAAAAATACTTTGAAAGGACGACCACACTTTATTCAAGTCGTCGTACACTTCTGAAAGCGGAAACAGATTTCAAATTTTAGTCGTGAAGGAACCACACTGCCAGTGTACAAGCGGATGCTGGACTGGAGGTAAAACTCAGCAGAGTACAATCGAAAAAACTTGACAGGTAGGTACCATTATTCTATGGCAAAAAATGTTCGTTTTGCTTCCAAATTAGCTTTTGCACATTCAACGAGCTGCAAAAAAAAAAAAACAATCTGCGTATATGAAATTGATTACGTAGAGCGATTTGCCTGCAGTGTTGGCAAAAAAAGCACCCACACAATTTAATTTAATTAAAGGTGTACATGTGTATAATCAATGTTATTTGAAGAATTTACAAATATTTTGAGTCTTGCAAACTGAGTTGTACTCTGACATGTTTACCATCACTTCTAGCCTAGCCTGGATTGGTTTATTTGTTATATGTCAGAAAAATATTCTTCCCAATTCCCAAAAAGGGTCCCTCTGAACGTCCTTGAACGCATATTCTAGCATCAAGGGGGTGGTTAAAAGCACCTTGGGGGTTTTCCACAAACAGGGTCATTTTGCTCCCTAGCCAGGCGTCGAAGGCAGGCACGTCACTCGAGAGGCGACGCATTTCGCTGACCAGTGTCCAGACGGTACTGCAGCTGGTGTCAGGCGTCTGGAAGAAGTGCAGGGTGACTTTGTCTCCGGCTTTGACGCACGCATAGAGGTTGTCTCGGTAGGTGAGGTTCATGAGCAAGTACTCGGTTGTGGCCAAGGCCATGTCATGGCCATGCAGGGCGCCCCCTGAAGGATAATTGTACGTGGTCAAAATCGGTCACAATGTTTCAATTGGTCAGACTTGAATGCGCCCCAGTCTCCTAACCCACAATCTCCTTGCCCACTCCATTCATATTATATTCACTCAACGATCAAGTGAGCACTTAGCTCAGTTCTGAATAGGTACTATAATTAATTAAATAGAAGATATGGTGTGGTTAAGTGGATACACACACGATATAATCTGGGAATTTCTTGAATTCTACTTCACAGTAGCAGAGCCCCACTGACTTTAATCGAGCCTAAGAGAAGTTGCTTTGCACCCCCGATCCCCTCCCTCCTACACCATGCACATACACGTGACTAGTTCAAGAAAGCTTCGACTTCAAGGCTATTTCGGACACCATATGTGTTGTAGGAAAATTTCGCTTGGATTATTTTATGAACATTATTTTATGTCAAAGCAGGAGCCACACACCTAACGTCTACAGTCAGTGAGATCTGTCACTCTGCAATCAGCTTTGGTGTTCATTCGTTTTAGCTGGACATTAAATTTATTTAATTAAAGATTATGGTAAGTACGATAGTAAATCACACAGATATATTGGTTATTTGTTAGCTCAGTTTATGGAGTAAAGAGATCTATTTTGCAATGCTGCAATTGATTTGGAATGCCGCCTTGAGAACAGTGCCCGAGCTCGCCCAGTACGTTCCGTTGAACCGTAAACGCAACAAAGTTATAATTCTACATTTGATCTACTTCTACTTCTACTGATTGTATCGCTTGTCCTTCTGCTTTTAAAACAACAAACTGCCGGCGCATCATCAAAATCGATACCACATACCTTCTAGATAAATTTAACCGCATCTGGGTGTGAGTGATACTGAGTTAATCCTGTTAGTATTGCCAAATTACAGTGACACTCCTGTTGTACCGAGAAATACACATACATGGCGCTACTTTGAGATTATTGGCCTAAAAACAATATTAAAAAAAAAATAAAAAAATAGAGGAACGTAGTTACAGCACTTGATTGTGTGCTGTACAGAATGTTGCAGAGTTACGCACTATTCTCAGGAACATGACACTTCCACATGCTACGCACAAAAACCTCACCTTTCGGAATCACTTGAATCATTTTGAAAACTTCCGACCGCTCGACATCGCCTTTCGCTTCGAAAAAGTGCCTAGCAGGCGGAAAAGTCGTATTCACCGACACAAATGCATCAGAAAATTCCAATCCTTTCGCTTCCATCAGAATAGCATTAACAATTTCTTCTTGCGGTGTCAATTGAATTTGTGACCCGAGAAACATGCTCCGTTCTTCATCGAAGAATTGTGTCCGATCATCCCAATAATCCGCTGTCGAGTAGCAAGTACCAGCGAGAATGATCACCGCTATGGTCTGCACGCGAGGGAGCGCGTACATTGTTGGCACTGATATTGGATTGCTGTCCGGCTCGTCCAACTGGTCCGGAGGTCGGTGGCGATCAACTGACAGCAGCCAGCTGCCTTCATTGATATCATTCTTTCGTCGGAAATACTGTCGAGGTGCAGAAAAAAGTACGTGGGTCTCTACAGTGGGCGGCAACGATTCAAGGTCGGAACTGTGCGAAGTTCGATTCAGGTATCCATCCTCATGAACTGTACACAATACATGATGTGTGACGTATCAAGTGCCATCACCTATCTTTGCGTTTATGCTATAACGTTACACAATCGGACGATCTCGACAGATAACCGACTCCAAATGTGTTTGATCAACTGAACTTGCTTGTTTACTACCTCAGATAAATCTTAATTTGTGTACGTCCTTGATGAAGTGTTGATCAAATTGCTCCAGTGTAATCTATTTTCAATACTTAGGGCCTTAGCAGTAATTTTATCGCGATATTTAAAGAATTGAATATTAACTGGAATGTTTTTGAAAGCAAGAATGATAGCCTACCTGCCGCAACAAGTAAGCATGTGAGCTCTTGAGTTGAAGGCCTAATTCTTGTTCATGCTCTTAAAAAAAGTGTCATGAATAATAGGCATTAGATTCGATTTTCTCATGAACTTCTTGTAGAACTTTTTTATTTGAAGTCCCATGCAATAGCGGATTTGGGGGTTCTGCAGAACCGTAATGGGATTTTCCAGTTTTCTTACAAAATTAAGGTGCAGGTATTTTTTTATGAGAACCTGGATGGACAATAGACACCGACGAAGCAGTGGATTAAGATGTATTTAATTAAAGATCTTTACAGATGGGTGATCATCACACAAATTACCAGTTCTATTCGGGAGAGAGGTTGGACAAATGAAAGTTAGTACAGCAACTTCATTCGCCTTGCTTATCAACTTATCGACGGCATGATTTGTGGAGGAAGGGACGTTAAGCCAGTGGTCTCCTTGGTGCTATTCGACAGGAGTAGGCTACGTGCCGGCACCGGGTTTCCCCTCCTCCTTTCTAGGCTAGGTTAAGTTCATCATCCACTGATTCACCGCGCCATTAGACCAGTGCCACACGGACTGTTTTCAAAAAAAAGTGTGTCGCTAAACGCAGTAATCAATCAATCAAGAGCTGTTCAGTTTCAGGACTAGAATTCGTGGCCTCTGTCGAGTGGCGGCATTACTATTTGGAAAGAGCGAAAGACAATGAAACAGACAAAGAAATCATTATTTATTTGTCATTGCATAGAATTTTGCTTCGTGTTGCTTCTTCACTCTCATTTGAAGCCTTTCGTTGGAAATGTGTAAGCACGAAAGCCTTTTCGTGCTGATCCATAGGCTGCTGTGTGCAGTAGTTTTAACCCACAAATTTCAAAAAGGGAGGACCACTTTCCTGCCTTATACAATTGAGTTTAAAGGTATAGTCAGAGGGCCAGCGTTAATGTTAAACTTTCTGTATAGCAAACAAGCCAGAAACACGTGATAACGATAGGTCCCACTTAAAGGCGCTGCCGACCGTCGGTATCACAGAAAATGTATACAGATGTCGAAAGTTTAGGAACACTGCTATTATTGATTAAGCATTTTTTGTGAGAGGGATTTAAGTGCGGTACAATACCTAGAGAGAAGTTGTTTTTTGGAATGCACATTCTTGAATGTATATTTAGTAACACAAAACCTCTTATAAGTATTACCTATGTAAGAGATTCAGAACAAAAAAAAAAACAGATAGATAGGGGTTAGAAATAAGATGATTAAACAGTCCACGACAAAACATGGTTTCCAAATCTTAATTCTTTTAATATATCAACATCAATTATTGTTAGGTCCTGCAAATATAAAAAATTAAAATCAACAAAAAATAATAGTGCATATTTATGTTTGTACTTCATTGGATTTTACAATAAAAGAGTAGTTTTCAGATGCCCACTTTTGGCTCAAGCCAATGCTAAAAAACAAAAAGGTTGGTTAAAAGAAGAGACAGAGTTCAGGCATCAAGGTGGCAAACTTTAACTAGCCATAACAAGGCCAAGAGGTACCCAATGTAGTGGTGAGGAAGGAAATAGAGAAGTATTATTAAACTCCACAACAAAGATGGTAAGACAGTCACAGATGACACCAAAACAACCCAGATACATTTGATCCTGCTAAATACTTGCATAACCAAGAACTGAAAAAATCCTTACTCCAAATCAAAACACAGTGTTCCAACATCCATTCACCAACAAATCCGAAGACAATAAATATAATATGTGTTCTGTACATGACTTCTCGAAACATTCTTCAGGAACATAATAACAGTCACCTTTCCAAACAATCAGTTTTACAAAATCTATTAAATCTTAGGTTATTTGAGACTGCAAGTGATTGTTTTTTGACCTGTTCTACAAATGGTACCACTTAAAGGTCGTAACAAAATATAACATGACTCTTAATCACAATGTTAGCTTTGCTATCAATCTAAAATCAAAGATAACATGAAAAACATTAATATAATGTAGACACTTTGAAATAGTGACACCTGTTTATCCCCAAAGACCTTCTCGTTGCATAAGCCAAGTAAAACTAACCCAAAATTAACCCAAGATCAATTTTACGTACCTAAGCAATGATCTAAAAACAAATACATTTAGGTAGATGTTAACTACCTAACTTCCCTGAAAAGTAGTAAAATAAGTTCCGACTCTGGTCTCAAATTGTGCAGCTGAAGATAATCCAAGGCAAACATAACACGCATCTCTTCCCAGTTTAAAAAATGGTTCAGGCTGTAGCAATGCCTGCTTCTAAAATGTTACTTTCTTTTCCGCTGGCGGGCCAAGTGAAAGGTGGTAGAGATGGGTCCTTCAGCCCCGTCCCTGCAAATGAACACAGAAAATCTAGTTAAATTCGTCTACAGATATCCCTGGCTAGTCTGATATTTATTATTCTATAAAGAGCAGTCATTTGCTGCCACCAGACAAAAGGTAGCCAATGGCTCAGCTCACAAATGGCAATTTTTTACTTTTGGTACAATTTCCATTTAGGGGCTCTGCCAATAGTGCAAATGCAAACCCTCTTGTATTTTATAGCACAATAAACCAAACGGTACATTCATAGGACTCCAGAACAAGTGACTCACTCTCTAGATGGCGCGACATACTCTTCCAGGTCTTCGTGATGCCGTACATGGGACAATACCGTCAAATGGATTTGGTCCATACCCAGCTGGTCTCCAGTATCAAGTTCTACGTTTGAGGTATTTGCCTGGAGATGGAAGCGTTTTTATTTTGAAAAGTTGTTTCAAAAAGTTCATTTCGATTATTTTCACTACAAACCTTTTCTTATTTGTTTTCGAATATGTTGATTGGGAATGTTAAGGGATAGTACAGAAGTTACCCAGCGGGAGTGGCAGGCCATGACAGTGGATACTTGTTTGTTGACGTTATAGACTGTTGCCTGCAACTCTAGCTCGGTAAGTTCCGTACTCTCCCTTTACTTTTCCAATCAACATATTCGTTATCCCAGCCCTTTGGCACATTACAAATCAACTTGTTTGTTTTCCAACTTTATTTCAATACGTATGAGTATGACTAGTTTTCTTTCAATTGGCATCAAAATAAGCCAGGCATAGATTACATAACTTTCTTTCACAAAGATGTTTGGTCAGAGACTGAGGATAATTGGAACTTTGTTGAAATCTAGAATACTCACAAGCTGGAGTGCAGACAGGAAGTATCTGGGGACATCGCGGGTGTCCACGTTTTCTAACATATCTTTAAAGGACTTGGTCGTTTTGGCACTTGTCTGTGGAAACTTGTCGAGAATCTTAGTCCCATACTCGTGGATGTCGAAGTGGCCGCGTTTCTCGGCATCCGCCAGCTTCCCGCGAATCGATTGGTGCCAGGCATTGACGCGCTTTGCCAGCTCCAGCTGCGACTCGGCCTGTGGTACAAGGGAAACCGATTGGAGGATCGAATGAGGCATCAGGCAAGTGGAAGTCATGTTCCTAAGGGTTGATCTCTGTTTTGAGATACTCAGGTCCTTGAATTAGCCTCAGAATACAGACACAAAATTAAACATAGCTGAAATGTTTCATTGTAGAACTTACAGAAAACTATAAAGGCAGAGAAATGTGAAGGGTGGTTTTTCAAGTCAAATCAAATGTTTACCATCCAAATTTTATCAAAGATTTTTTTTCTAGTTTGTTTATGTTTTAAAACTGATTTTATTGTAGTACTATTTGCATTAATAATCAATTGTAGCACTTCTGCTACTGTTGACTGTTAACTGAAAGATCTCAGCCAATTGGAATCAACATATTTGACCACAAAAGGCATAGAATTTAACAGAACTGTTATCAGACTAATCTGTGCCAATTTGAATTGGCAAATCTAACAAGCTGATCCCAACCGAAGGGAACTTGAGCATTGAATTAACCTTACCTTAGCTGCCGCATCATCTGCCGGGTCAGGCCCGTCAGATTCAGGGCCTGGTTCCGATTCCTCGGCCATCACCTCTAGCGCCGCATACGAGTCATTGTCTTCTGCCAAGACTGCTGCTCGGATCTGGCTGTCGCTGAGCAACGGCGATGTGCGCAAAAGCTGCTCTGCGAGTTCAGCAGCCTGCAGCTCCTGCATCCGCTTACTTATGCGCTTGGGCTTTTTTGGTATCTCTCTTTCTGAGAAGCCTCCGAATCCTTTCAGAGAGACAGATTTGTTAGAGACCTATGTGAAATCTGATTTAAATTGCAAATGCTTGCAATGCGCAAAGTATTTTAGTATGAAGAACACTTAAAAATGTATGTCTTATTGGGTTAGAGCAACACCTGCGAATTGCGATAGATAGAAATCGGAGTTCGAGTCCCCGCTTGGGCAGTAATTTTTGAGAAAATGTTCTTAATAATAAGATGTTAGACCTATATTTTGAGTCTTAGAATATTTGCAGGTAGGGAATCCTACCGTCTGTTTCTTCCGTTGCATCTTCAAACACATTGTTGGTATCCAATTCGAAACCCCGGAACTGTTCGACTGGAAAGAAATGAAACAAGTTTATGTTAGCTAGCTACACAGCAGCTAACAGAGATAAGTTGATAGAAGATAGAAAACAACATGGTAATGTATAACAATATCTCACTTTTAAAGTTTCATTCTTACTCCCTTCTAGATAAAAAACGAACGTGGGTAACAAACTAATAAATAACAAATCAAATGTGACCTACACCATGATAATAATCCAGTATCACTTTCAGAAATTATCTTGTGATCTACATAGCTTCCCTTGCCCAATGCAAAATCAAGGAATTATGATAAGTTGCAACAAAAAACAAAAAATAAAACCCACTTGGGCACATCAACATTTCACATCCATACAGTTTGCTTAGTATCAGAAGTAATCATCTAAATAATAATGAACTCCACTTACATTTGCTTTCATCTTTTTCCAGAACATACATAGTAATCCTTGGTACAAGCCATTTTTTCTTTGCCATTAATTTTGACGATTGCTTTTTTTCAGAAGTAATTTGTTTCTTTTTTTCTTTTATCTTTTCTGTACAATTTTCCTGTGAAAATGTACATGAATCATATTACGTTATGTGCACACCACAGATATCCAACATGTTACTGCTTTGAAGGTGATAAAAGAAACTTACAGTCTCAATGATTAAAACCTCTGGAGGGATTGATGGAGGTTGATCATTTGGCTCAAGATTGTCAATCAGAGGACTGTCTTCATTTTCAGAGTCTGCTGCCAAAGGTGACGGGGCAAAATCCATTGCCGTATCCGACATCGCTTCCATCAATCTGAAATTAATTAAATATCACGGTTAGTTGGAAAAATACAAAACTAACACGGGGAAGAAAAAAGAATTGCAACTTACTGAAACTAAAATGGTCTGTTGCATATAATTCTTTCATCTTCCCCAGTATATATACTAGCCTAGCGACACTCTTACGATTATTAACAAGTTTTTCTGTGCTTTGATGCCTGTGCCAGATACTTTTACTTAATCAAGTGCTCAAAATATAATAAAGAAATGTTGATAGTGAACAAAAGAATCAACTAAAAGGCATTTACAACCTGATTTAAGCAGATGCAGTGTTCTTTTCTACGATTTTTAGTGAAAACCGCAAAAAATACCAAAATTTCCTTGCCGAGCTATGATTTTTTAAATTTCGAATGTGTTATAGTTCTCACTCAAATGTGACGTCACCAGCCCTGTCTTGTGTCTCTTGACATATGACAGCGTGGTTCTGCAATAAGCGGTGTATGCGTGATTTTCGGCCGATTGCACCACGCTCGACGAAAATGCATTTGAAAATATCACATAAATCTTTTTTTATTGATTCTGCCTCCACCACATTGAAGAAACACAAAATGCTGTCTGTGTGTTTACAACGGGTGCCGGAAAAACACGTAGTTTTTATTTTCTTAGTTGTTTTACGTTTTGTATGTGCCTTAGACTATTCTGGGTTTTTAATAAAGTTGTAATAATTATAAGACTATTGTGCTGGACGGCTGGTGATATGGTAAAAATAGTAAATAGTAAATTGGCAGTTTAAGCAATGAGTTGGGAGACGACTTTATTGCCTTCTCAGTTTGAACCCGAGTATGAAGAAAGTGTTATTGACAGTGTAGTTTTAGTGGGTGAGGACGATACCACATTACATGCATAAGCAGGCCGTAAGAACAATATTTTCTGGTGCAAATGTGGACTATGCAAGCCGATGCCGAGTGATTTCGAAAGATGCACATGTGCCGAGTGATGTTCGGCGAGGTACTGATTTATCGGTACTGGAACAGCCGTAATACGAGTACTGAGGCATTGTAAAATTGATCGATGTTACACGATAGACTAGACGTACTATTTACACCCGTCCTCAATGATGGATAGAATGAAACTGAGCAAGATGTAGTGACAAATATAGATCATAAACTTCCGCATGCCAACCATGTAAATACATTGGCGACCACCCGCTCTAGGTCCACTGACGTCATCACGCATTCAGCGTTGCGCGATAATATTTCCCTGACGTGTTTACATTCGAAATTTTTCAAAAACAAGCTGGGATTTGTTTGTTTAATACAATAGTCATTCTGAAACTGCAAAGTGACCAAAACGTGTTTGCGCCCCTTTAAGAAGTGTTGTAATTTACATCTGATATTTTTACTGTAGGTATTGCATATGCATGGCATTGTTTTGTTCATTTACAAAACATTTGAGTGTGGAAACATGCTTCCATACGCTATGAGCAATCGACAACTCAGGTACTAGTTAAAATCTAGTCCACGCTCAGCAATTTAGAATGGGTACACTGGTTTCCCGTCTGATCTGGTACAAAATATATTTTGGAGATAAACGTGTTAAGCCGATTCATGCGTCTACCCACTGTGCTGTTGGTAGGATCTACTGACAGAACGTCAGAGCGACTCGCCCGGACTTGCTGTTGGTAGCTACAATACATAATATAGCGCTGTGCACCGACTTCAGCAGACTTCGATTTCATTAAAACTATTAGTCTGATCGAGATGAGACTAACATTTCTGGAATCGTCGTGCTTTAGGGTAAAGAATAAAAAATTATCGCTTCTAAAATTGTATTTACTGGTGAGATTTCAGCGTTGAAACGCGGCAAAGTTTTTTACTCATTTTAACACTATAAAAATCAATTATTTTATTTGAAATTAGATAAGGAAGCAGCCTGAAACTTGTAATTCCCTCAAAATTAGTATTGTAGATGTAATAAAAAATTGCGAATCACTCAACTTTATTACTTTTTGGAAAACCGAAGGCGACAACAAAAAGTTTGTTTTTCCGAGTTTCCCACAAATTTCCCGCAGAATAATTTTTGGAGTATTTTATTAGTGACGTGAGAATAAAGCCATGCAAAAAGATTTGCTCTAATGTCGATTTTCAAATTCTGTATGAAACCCCCTTATGTTTACTTTAAATAACAAATGTTACACATTTTATTTTAATGAACACTACTTACTTCCTCCCAAAATTCTATTCCCAAACAAGAAATCAAAAGATGTAGACCGGGATTGGAATCCCTCAATGGAAACACATTTTTGAGAGGGTAGGAACACTCAACGGTAGTAGTGTTCATAGTGTTCAAATCTCCCACAATTAGTTGTGTTTAAAGTGGCAATTCCTTGCTACCTGAAAATCTGGACTGTGTCAAGATGCTAGAATCATGATTCACTTAAAATTCTACTGACCTTGGATCCCTGCATGCCCCAGCCGCTTCCTCCATGGTGTCATCTTCTGTGACCGGTAGCACCCCGCACGTAAAAGGAACGGCCGTCTCGTTCTTGAACTCATGGTGCAGCGTCATGCTCGGCAGCAGAACTGAGTTGCACTTATAATTGCGCACTTCTTGCTCTTCACCTCCCATCCCGTACACTACGCGTCTCTTGTTGCTCAGTGGCCGCTTTTGGAATTGGTGGTAAACATCAGGCAAGAACTTCCAAGGCTGGCGATTTTCCTTGGTAGGTTCGAGCTCAAGCAATTTCTCTGAAATCAATCAATAAAATGAAATCTGAAATTAATCAATGGGGTAATATGCGTACGCTTTCCTTACTGTATGCTGTGAGGCATACTGAAAGTGATAATCGACTGTGCAGGAATACCTAGGTAAGAACATAGACAGATTTCACCAAATGGTTTATAGAGATAATTTTTAACCATACTATAGTATTAGAATGAAATTGTTAAGAAAAATTATTTGGATGAAAAAGTATACTGGTTAATATAATTTTTATTTTCTCACCAGATATTTCTATGTTAATCTCTATATATTTGGTTTTATCTTCTTTATGCTTTCTCTTTTTTCGCACTGTATCTGTCCCATGACCTGCAGCTTGCTCTTTGGTAGCATCATCGGCATTTTCAGGTTGCACTTCTTTTTGTTTCTCTTCTTCATGTCTAGATAGGATATAATATAGTGTAAGTATCTCTGGGAATTAACAATTATAAAGAAATTATTAACCGAGCGCTTAGTAACATCAAAGGAGAATAAAACGAACAGGCAATGAACAGTCCGCACATTTTGATCTGATCGCGGAATATAACTAATGAATGACAGAACTAAACGAGAAGTGTGTCACATGACCCATGCAACTGACTGTCACAAGTTAAAGTGCACAGCGATCGTAATTGGAACAAGATTTACAAATTTCTATGTAAATTGCAGCAGGCATGATGCACTCCCTAGCAAGGGTTTAGGAACTTTACCTTTGTCTTCGTAGATTGTCCACCAACTGTTGTGTAATAATCCATAAGTAATCTACTTTCTTGACATAAATGAATGTGGAGTTCTGAATTAGTAACGCAGCTTCTCTGAAGTTTGCAACATTCTCCGATGCAATTTGTTCCAGATAGGTTTCAAGATACTAAAACACAAAAAAATAAGATAATTTGCTGGTTCTGATAAGTATTCAGATATAGGGACAGAAAACACTAAATATATTAGCTAAGCAAATTAAAAAATAGACATGCCCACAGAATTGGAGGTTATATCCAATCAAAGTTACCTGAGCCACATCTATCCCCCAGTTCTGCACCGCATCGCGAACAGGATTTAGAGCATCTAGCAATGTACTGACATGGTTTTCTTGTGAACAATGGGGCATGATTGATAAATGATGCGTATGTCGCTAAATTGTATGAAATTTGCTTTTAAGACAAGCCATTGGGTAAACAAAACAGGATCCGATCCTCTACATTATTAAGTTATTTTTTACACTCCTGCTACCAATTGAAAAACATTTATGTAACGAAATCAGAGAAATAAAGATAAACTGTTTGAATAAAACGATCATATGTCATCGTTCTGCGATTTAAACGAATCTAAACATATATTGAAATTGTATCACAATCTGGCGCCACTTCCACAGCACATCCATCTTGGTTTTATTGGCATGGCACACTCGCGGAGCGAGGAGGGTCGGAGGGAGGGTCGGGGAAGCATGTGCCGAAGTGAAGTGAACAGGAGGCAAAATTCCAGAATTTTGCTTGACTGAACCTTCGCAAGGGATTGCCTACTTTATTAATGTTTATTTATTTTACTGAGTTCCCAGGTAATACTATTGTGTTCTTATCTTTTCATCCCACACCCCCGCGCCCACAGAGAGAGAATAGAGTAAACAAGATGATTTTATATACCAATGAGAATTGACCTTGATATTTTTGATCGAGCCCAGCCAGCCCGCGCCAGTTTCGCTGTACGCGCTGCATTCTGGGATTAGCACCCGACACATTTTGTTGTGGTGAGACTGGGATCGGCTGGGAACTTGTTTTGTCATAGGAAGTAGTCAATTTAGCAATAAATTGCGCTCATCGCTTTACCGACAGTAGTCATCTAGGTCTGACGGTGCCAAGTCAAGTATTGTAATCCAGACGCTTCTCTCACGATGGGTCTTTCCGGCTGTTACGCGGTTCTCAAATATCTGGTTGTTTTGGTCAACTTCATCTTTTGGGTAAGAAAAGCATGGGCGGATTCCCGATTCAAGATGGTTCAGTCCGGTTACAATAATCTTGTCATATGATATTTTATTTGCTTCCATTGATGGATGTGTCAACATGATGACTCACAAACAACTGAGTTGCAGATAAACTCCCTGAAATGTTCTTTTCACAAGAAAAAGTAATGACAACACTTTTTCCTTTGGGAGTTGATGGCTATATTTGGTAACTCTGTACTAACATTGATACAAAATTGGACGCCACATTAAAGATCCATCCCCTTAGTACATTAAAATCAATCAACCCCATATAGATGCCACCTACATGATTTGGTATGTAAATGAATGTTGCACACATTTACTTGAATAAGCAGACACACCCACAGTGTATCATAATAACTTAGTCTCATGCTATATGTTTTTGAGTTGGCTTATTTTAACTTACTTTCCTTTTTTGGTCATCATGTAGGCGGCAGGTGTTTCAAAATTAGTTCATTACCAAAATCACATTATAAGCGATATTTAATTTGCATTATTTGATTTGAAATTTGATTTTTGAAATTTAAATTTTGAGTAAGCTTTATGATGATGATAATAAATAAAGGAAAACAAATATATTTCCCATAGAAGTGGTACTCACAGTTAACTTAGCTGAAAGCAAATTATGGTAGTGCAATTCAAAATACACTTTGTGAAGCAAAAAATCGGTGCACATACACAAAAGATTCAGTAAGGATCGAAATGGCACCCTAAAGTGAGACTTACATAAACACTGACATAAAAATTTTACCATGCAGAAAATCTGTGAAATTCAACCTAACATTGTGTCTGAATTTTTTATGCAAATTTTGTTGAAGCAATAATGCTCATTATTTGATGTCATGAAATCCATTCCTAAAAAATATTTATGTTTCAGTTGGCTGGCGTCGCTGTGCTTGGCCTAGCGATATGGATGCTCACGGATCCAACATTCTACCTGAGTATGGCACAGGCTGAGGACCATTACTACATTGGAATCTATGTGTTCCTTGCGACGGGAGCTCTTATGTTTGTTATGGGATTCCTGGGATGCTGTGGGGCTTACAAGGAGTCACCTTGCATGCTGGTTTCGGTAAGCAGCACATTTTGCTAAATATACATTTTATACAATTTAAAAAACAAGCCAAGAGCTCATTTGTTGAGTATTTCAATGAAGATGATTTTGGGTTTTACAATTTATACCCTTTGTTGAATTTTTCCCTTTCATTTGGCTGTTGACTTTGGACTGTTGTTCTGGGATTAAATACAATACAATTTTACAGTACATTTGGACTGGCTGGCTCCAGTTCGAAGATGCTTTATCCATTTAATACTACTCCCTATAGATTTGTGTGTCATCATGTCTGCATTATACAGCACAACAACAGTTAAATCATTTCTGGACAATTTGCAGTTCTTCTGCTGCTTGCTGGTGGTTCTTGTGGCTGAAGTGGCCGCAGGAGCGTGGGCATACGGGCACTGCGAAGATCTGGAGAAGTACGTCAAAGACAACGTGAGGCTGACTATCCAAGAAGAGTATGGAATCGTCGAATCGCGCACCATGACATTTGATGCCATTCAGAAGGGGGTAAGCACGCGTAGAGCTAATATTATACAATACAGATGTGGTCCCTAGGGAAAGAAAAATGTAGTCTTGTAGTTGGTCAATATTGAAGCTAGTAAATATGAGTGTTGTGAGGCCATATGTAACTTTGTAGATACCTGAACTACCCAACTGAAAGTTTTTCTTGTTGGCAATTATGAATTTTTGATATAAAGGTAAAAATTTCAATACATAGTCAATTGTGTCTTGACATTCAAAGGAAAAGCTTTAGTTTTGGTAGCCTAAGATAGCATATCCAAGGAAAGATTATTAATTTCCCCATAGACCAGTTCTTAAACAAAGCATGACCTTGTGTTTCATCACACGTAGGAAAATAGCGATAATAGCAAACCATAGGTAGTCAATTGAGGATTTTTTATCTTGCAGCTGCACTGCTGTGGTGCTGATAGCCCCAAGGACTGGGCCGGCAGCAAGTACAACACGAAAAACAAGGGCGACATGGAAGTATTGGCCGTCTCTGCACTGCTTAACACATACAAGATCCCGCTGAGCTGCTGCCGCTTGACTGGCACCGACAGCGAGAAACTATGCCTCGCTGGTCAGAATGGTGGGGCAATTTCTACGAGCCTCGGCGTCATGTATTCTGATGTAAGTAATGCTACAACGGTAACTTTCAATAGCAGATAATAGGTTTTCTTGTCTTTTGATTGTTGCTTGCTCTTAAAATAATTTGGATTTTTTCACAACATTAGCGCAGGCTGCAGCTTCGGAAGGACCTTGCCAAAGTTTTGTGTGAAGCAAACCTTTTTAACAACAATATTCTTAAAACTTATGACTATTCTTTTATGTAAGTGGGAGAAGAAAGTGGAGGGGTTACGGAACTTATCAAAAGATGTAAAGCGATGGTGGTGAGCCACGATAGAGAATCTACTTATAATCAATTTTAAGACCGGAATTATCTATCGTGGCTTACCACCACCGCTTCACTTTTCTCGGCAAGTTCCGTAACCACTTCTTTTTTCTCTTCCCCTACACATCGTCCCCTTGCACTGTGCCATACTACACACCAACATTGAAATTTTTTTTAGCTCAAGAAATTCTTTAATGAAGTGGGTAATTAATGCAAAGTCAGTTTATGTGTACTTTATTGTTTGAATTGCTGACCCAGCTTTTATTAAATAGAATGTATTTGAAATCCTTTTGAAATCTTCTTTCTACACTACATATATAGCTTAGGTTCTTGGAGAATGATAAAAATGGTAATCCTGGCTAAAAGTTTTCTTGGTGTCCATTTGTCTAGGGTTGTATTGACAAGCTGATCGAAAAGTTGAGAGAGAACATGGCAATCGTGGTGGGAGTCGGTATCGGTGTCGGCATCGTCGAAATTCTCGGCCTCATCTTCTCTCTGATCCTCTGCTGTGCCATCCGGTCTGTCGACCGTTACAAGAACTAAGCTGCCACCATCAACTCGAGGCATTATTTTTACTTACGTTCATCGTACGTACAATGCTGCTGTTTACCTTTAGTCCCAAACAATCTCAAACGACAATACTACCGACGATTACGTAACACATAATCTCAACCGCGCTGAACAAAATACTTTGTGGATGCACAAACAAAAAGTCTGAATATTGGTGTTTCAGTAGATTCAGTTAGAATTGTTCTGTTACCGTAACCAAGATTGTGATCCTCACTGGTTGGATGACATGGGTGCTGAGAGACAAGGTTACTGGGTACATTTAAAATTTCATTCAGCTTGCCTTCAAAACAGTTGAAATAATATTACATCTACTACGTACAGCCATGCTTTGTTCGGAATTCTGACACTGAACCAATTGTACGTTTAAAGCTGCCAGATATGGCGAGACAACCTCGGAATCTTTGACATAGGTAACCAATAAGGGTTTAGCGTTGTTGACGTTATTTCATGACCAGAGTTTGGGTACCTACTGGCAACTAGGCTTCCTACTGTGCATACCTATCAAAATGACAGTGACTATAACATACCAATACGATGATCTTAATTGAAACCGCGAGTAACAGCTAAAGTACAACATTTATTTAGTGACACGCATTATTTAATTTTAGTTTTTTTGTGTGCTTTACAATCCAAACTTATTATTAGCATAGAGTAGAGAAATATTTGTGTTTTTTTTTTTTTTTATAATTTTTGAATGTTTTAACTCTGAACTAGCTTTGAACCTAAAGTCCCGAGCCTTCGAGAAAATATCTAACCTTGCACAATACTAGCATAACAAGTATAACTGGGTAACTAGCCAACCTTATAATTTGGCTGGACAAAGAAAGTAAATTCTTTGGCTTTTACCATCTAGAGTAACTGTGGGTAGGCACTACAGACCAGTGGACATTTAAGAAACAGCTGGCGAATTGATGTTAGAAATATTGATTGAATTACTTATTATAATAGGAAAATATGATTTCAAACATATAATGAACTCTAACATGATGGTAGCAGTTTAAAAAATACAGCTTAGACAAACAATTACCTGTATGATAATTGCTAGCACAACCCCAAACAACTTTTTAATGTTGCACAGTGTCACGTATTCGTAATAGCGCTACATTGCTAGAACTGCGGAAATATTTTTTGCACAAACGTTTTCAAATATTTTAAATTAAATTCTCAAAGACGATGCATAATCAGGAACAGTTATTATTATTTTAGAATATTTCAATGCGGGTCAATGATATTCCACTCATAGGTGACCAAAGTGTCGAAACGTTCAAGTAACTCTTTATTAAGCTCGGCCAAACAAGACACCTACCAATTGGAGGTGTACGCCAATTATAGATATATCGCTAACCCATGTCATGCCGAGTGCCAAAACAGTTTGCATCATGTCTAGACGCACTTGTCCGTAAAATTCAGAATCGGTAACTTTTTTATACCTATTCGGTAAAAACGACATTCTATGTGTAGTTTATTTTCTGACTTTCTACTTTACTGTAGTTTCCATTCAATTTACCATAGGGGAAACTTGAAATCTGAACGAATTTTTTTTTTTTTTTTTTTACAAAACACTGAAATATTGAGGCTGATGCAGTTTAAAACAGTTCAAGAATAAACCAGAAAACATAAAATACTTTTTTTGAAAACTGGAAGGCATCAGATCTAGAATTTCTCAAGAATTCTTGCGAATAAATTGTGAAATAGCAATAGAAGTTGCAATTACAAAAATTACACGGATTAGACGGTTGGTTTGATTTGCGTACAAGGTTTTCTATGCAAGTAACAGATATTTTACACATACTCAGACATAAAATATTCTTAATATGTATAATATTATATAAATGATGTTCAGCTTTAAAATTATGATGGTTGCAATTTAATGTGGATCTTATTTACTACCTAACCATTTTAATAATGCTTGTAGTTTCAAAGTGAGGCTAACGAAATTATGTAGTCTAGAGGTGGCAAAATAGTCATTTAAATATTATTTTTTTTACTGTTACATAGGTTATCAAAAGTATAAAAATATTCTTGTAAATTTAAATCTGCCTTTTGGCTATTTCATGTTTGTATCTAAATTAGAACCTATCACAAATTTTCTTTGATTTTCTGATGGGAAGTGAGAATCTTGTATTGGTTCTTTCTCAAGTTTTGTTAGGCACTTTCTTTAACAAAACTTTAAATTAGGTATGGCTTGTATGCATGCCCAATATTTTTTTTGGAACTCACTGCAAATGAAGCTACCAATAAATATAACAGACGTGCTTAAAAGCTTCACATAGATCTGTTTTTTTTTCAAGTTTTTTTTACCGCTAATCTTTAAATTGATAAATTTTTTTCGTATGGTGTCGAGCAAGATCACCTACATCCTTCGATTTCTTTACATTTTACTTTTAAACGTATCCAACAATTCTCATTCATAGTTTGTCCAAATATGATAATTGTTTTACTGACTCATCTCTATATATATTTTTTTTTTATAAATATACTGTAAAATACATGGCAAAGTCCAGGAATTACTGAATTACCTGTATTTATAGTTTTATAGCACTCACTACCTACTCATATTAGTCATTATTATTGAACATTGACATGTCAAATCTCATTTTATTATTTTTGGTGTTAATAAAGTCTATGACTAACATAAAACTGGGTTACTTACTATAAATCCTGCTCCTATGTAATCAGGTATCCAACACTTCGTTCACAAAGTTCCTGTCAACTTGTTTCTTCTTGCCCTAGACAAGCCAGGTACAGGACAACCAATCCATATATTTTTTAAAATTAATTTGGGATTACAAATTGTACAACTATTTCCTAGCTGTAAATCATGACATGGTTCCAGTGTATACATTCACAGTAGTAGTTGATTCCATCAATATGAGGTGTAAGGAACTCACCCAGGCTTTAAAAAATTCTTCTTATAAGGTATGTTGCTAGCCTATTCTAGCTCATAACCTTAAGCATTGATAATACTGCTCATCAATGCTCCAAGTTTAATGCAATTTAAATGCACATGCAATGCTCATTTTAACGAATAACTTGAGAGGATCTGTATTTCTAGTAGGGCTCCTTAAATTATAACCACCGTGTATAACACTGGATCATGCTTAGCCCGGTTTTTCGAAAACATCACAACAAATGTCGACACCTGGTGCAGACATCCTCAGGAGTACAGGTTTGGAGGTATAGGATTTAGACTAGACCAATACTGAAAATTGTTTATTTCAGTGAGCAATACAAGGCAGCACAAACCAAACTTATCAAGTATTTTGGTTAAGTACAGAGGCAGACTACAGTAAAATCTTAACAGTTGGGCTACTTGAATACCACATAAATTATAATGATTTTAAAATTAATTAAATTAACTAAAAAGCTAGCTAACCCTACTAGTCTTATAGATAAAACATCTTTCATGTGCAGTTAGCGGCTAACTACACATTTTAATGGTAGCGTTAAGTGTGTATTTACACACTCAACGTTAGTAGGTAGATAGAAAGGTACTTCGTATTTTTTGTATATTATAATCGGGAATCGGAATCAGACGTTTGATATTTCATTTTTCAAAAAAAACCTGGTGGTGTGAATTGAAGAATTAAAATTGAAAATTGAAAAAAAGTATGAATTAATACTATTTCCGACCCCTGATTATAACAGAGGTAGTAATTCAACGAAACTTATCACTCGGCTGTTGTAATGAAATATTGCCGAATACCAACTAATCACCAATGTCATCTTCGCTGATCAAACTCGTTTCACTGACTGTTTGCCGAATCCTTTTGTGGTAGATGATTTCCCAGAACCACTTGGTAAAGAAATACACAAAAACTATGGAGCACATGCACAACAGGCCTGCCACAATATATGCGAATGTTTGCAAGGCACCTAGGTTGGGAACTTGTTTGGAATTGGCACAGACGTTCCGTAAGTCCTTGTCTGTAGTGTATGGCCCATGAAGTGATACTGGAGGCCCGCATTTGGACGTCCCAAATCCAATCTCCTTTGCAGTACGGTTGAAAACTACATAAAAGCCTTCCATGACGACAACTCCCAGCACACTACCGGTGTCCGAAGATTCAATCGCAAACTTGTAGCAGTATTGATGTTGGTTGGTTTCTATGTTGTCATAAACCATTCGAATGTAGGACTGGAATGATAAAGAAGTAATAAGTTGTAGTGTGTATTGAAAATATGTATCAATATTTTTTCATATATCAATGTAAACAAATATATGATAACGTAATTTCAATATTTTTTACTTTATTACCTGTGGAGAGATCTCCAAAGTGAAATATGAATTTTCACTGTGTGTTAAATTGAGACTGATGTTGGGAAATTTGTCCCATTCCCATTCTTGGTGCCTACAATTCATTTTTTGTTGGGTCCAAAAGTCATTAGTGTAGGTCAATTTGTATTTATCAATTTCTGATATTATAAGATTGACAACGGCACTAAAGACCTAATGGAGGAAAAATTATTATTTTGGTGGTGCTTGAATATTGACAGATACAACTCTGGATAGCAAGCAAAATCTGTTAGGTTCCTCACCTTTTCTGGGAATCTAAGATTGGTCGTTCCACTGTCGATGATGGTTTTGTCCGTGTTTAGTTCACGGCAAGGCAGGTCTACCGATTTGTTCCCCACGGCAACTCCAGCAAGAAGGACTTCGTAGAACCATTCCTTGATAATCGGAGTTGTCAACAGAACTTGGGGTGCTTTTACTTCTTCCATCACACTCAGACGCCCTGTGTGGTGGTTTTTCAATGGCTTGGAGCCACATAGCTCAAGGGAAAAGACAACACTTTCTGATTTTTTGTACTGATTTTTTAAGGCATCGAGCCATGATATGACACTGCTGTCTGGACGGACAATCAGCGAGTACGCCAAGCCCAAAATACCCTGCAGAAATAAATATCATTAATATAAAATATAAAAAATTATAGTTACCTCCGTATTGGATTAAGGTTCATATTTGGCAAGATGAAAGGATTCATGATTCAGGAGGGACCCCAGATCAGACAGGTTAAATTAGAACCCAATCAATTATCTAACTTTTTAACAAAAATAAAATGTTATTTAGTAGAACCGTTGAGTGTGCATAGGAACCCTTATGCTTATGCTTAAATTGGAGTTATGCAATTTTGATGTACACTCAACGGTTTGTTGCACAGTGCTTTCCAGAGCTGCAGTTGGATGTTTTAACTTTAAAAGTTTTTCACGGCAAGTCATGGTTATGAAGTTCTCTGCAATCTTCAGGAGTCTGAAGTTGGCAGGCTGTGGGCCCTTGACCTTTCTAAACGTCAAATCACTAGAGTAGACCTTTTTTGACCCGTACATTTTTCACAACAGCAAAGTCGTGGAACAATTTCAAAACTACTTAAAAAACTAAATTAAATAAAATTTTCATAGACACACCTGCCACTGCGACCCATTCATGTAGAAGTTACTTGAAGTTTGTATCAATGCAATGTCACAAGGAGCTTCATGTGACTTTAAGGACGGGAAATAAAGATGATCATTCCCCAATTCTCCTGTCCAGTTTCCCTGAGTGTACAAAACAGAAACTTTCTTGTTCCTTGATTTAAATGTCCTGGAACTAGGTAATTGTATTAGAAACCAAAGTGAATTCCTATGATCAACTAACTTGAGTTATCTTTCTGAATAAAATATATGAACCTACTTGCTTGATCTGAAATACTTCTCAATATTTGGATTTGGTGATGCTGCAATAGCAAAATTTGTGCTGCCCGTGTCAATTAGGACGTTAAACTGTAAGTAAGAGTAATATCATGTATAATCTAATTGCAGTGGGAAAAATATTTGTGTTATGATTTGCACTTTGCTGCACTTTCAAAATCTTACTTTTTGAGGTGGATCTCCTATCAGAACACTTATGTAATATCCTTCTCCCGGTCTACCCAAGAGATTTGCATCTGAGTGTTGCTGTTGCTCGAGGAATTCATTTTTGCAAAATTGAATGCAAAACAGGAGAATAAGACAGATTTTCCAGGTCACATCCAGGTTTGCAATTTCCATGGTGAAGTTAAGGTTCAATCATTATAGAGGTTTGGGTAACCTGCAATTCCTTGATATGTCCGTATTAACGAAATATTTGTCATCTGCAACAAAAAAAAAAGGATTATTGCTTTATTAGAGTCCAGTAGCACACTTTTCCAGGAATTAACTGATGTTTGGTTATATGCCAGCTAAATAGTATGGCAATAGTATAACAAAATGCATTGACTTTTTGGCAAATTCTGTGACAACAGCTTCATTACACAGTCAGAAAATAACCCATTAATTCTTGTAAGGTGGAACCGTAGAAGGTGGAACCATAGAAACAAGACTTCAGTCTTTTTTACCTTTGGAAATATCCAAGCTTATGCCATGGGAATACATACAAAGTGAGAAAATTGTACAAGCCAGAAACAATCCTGTTATTGGGATCAAATTAAGACCAAATACGCTGTAAGCCCAAAATTGAGACAAATTATGTAAGAATCTAGCCTAGGTGCAATGAATTACAATCTCAAATACAGTCATCAAGAAGGCAATCCAACAAGGATTAGCCGTGCGGCGGTATACCACATAATTACCTTATTTTAAAAGCAGGTACTAGCATGTAAAACTTGATGTGATAAACTAGTAAAATGTAATAAAGCTTGTGATATATCCTCTTTGTTTACACATATTACGAACCATGCACGTAGGTAGGTACCACAACGTGGAGCCCTATCCTTATTCTATGCTTACAGCTTTCTTACACCATGCACTTGCCATGCACCACTCACTTATGAACACTTTGAATTGATTTATTGCAATAACGTTCCAAATACAAGACAAGACATTTATTCAGTACACGGAAAGCGCAATTGGATGGTATATTAACAAAATTCAGGCACAAACAGATCAAAATCGACACTTGTGTTGCCTAACATGATTCACAACACTATTTATGACGTTTGACAGTGACAGATTCCTAGAGTGGACGTGGGCGAGTCGCTCTTTGATGTCGCTCGGTGTCGCTTGTGAGATTACTGTCAGATTTGTTGTGAACAGGTGCTCTGACTCAATTGGCAAAGAAAGTAAGGGTATTTACACTGTTATTCGCAGACTTTTAACTAAATACATGAAGACAATTTTTTCTTCTTATTACATGGGAAAAATTTATGGAGGTAGCCTTTTTCTCTTGTCATTCCTGTTACATTGCTAACATCATTGAGGTTACATCACCAATTCTATGCTACCATATGAAGATTAGCATATTAGTTCTAATAAATAGCTAGTTCACAAAAACATTTTCATATCGATATCTTTCTAGGCATTATTTGAGTCTGCACTTCTATCACTCAATCATGGACGTGCTAAATATGCTGCGGTCAACGGTCAGCAGCACAGTGTCCCAAATATCTGGCGCACTTCCTGGAAATCCTGTTACTAGGGAGTTTGAAGTAATAAGCCATATAGCAAGTGCTGGACCTGGTAAGTTTTGTTCAACATTATCACCTAAAATAGAAGAAAATTAATCTGTTGGGGCGAATTTGAGACTGGACTAAATATGAGGCAAAACATTTTGTTTTTAATTTCCTACCAATATAACTAACTAGGCACCAATATGGACTAATGAGAGCCCTATTATAAAGGATTATATAGTATTTTTAAATTTTAAAATGTTAATGAACTATAACTAGATATTGTTTGCAAACATAGCCAAGTGAAATCACTTTGTGGAAAAGATTTCCAATTTTTTCGTCTGTGTGGAAAAGATTCAGCTTAAATTGGGTTCAGAAGTCAGAACTGATTTTCTCAAAAGATAGTGGATTATGGCAAAGTCATTCAGGGATGTAGTTTTGAAGTAATTTTGGTACAACTTGTTGGCCTCTTATACTGGATTAAGTTGAAACCACCTTGTAATTATGAACTTTTCTCATCATAAGGACTGCTGTGGAAGATATATCGAGGATTTAAAAAGTCTACCAAGCAGGAAGCTGCGATATTTGTGTTTGAGAAGCGTCAACTAGATCGATGGTCCCGTACAGATCGCGAAGCTATGCTTGAATTATTGCGACGAGGTGTCTCTCAGCTGACAAGGTTACGCCATCCACAGATCCTCATAGTCCAGCATCCACTTGAAGAGTCCAGGTGAATATTTTGGTTGATACTTTTGTTATCAATTTTATTAGCTCCTAGATCTGGTATGCTTCATTCTAAATACATTTGTAATATTTTTCAGAGAAAGTTTTGCATTTGCAACCGAGCCTGTGTTTGCAAGCTTGGCCAACATTTTAGGATCAACTGAGAACATGCCTAGTCCTCTTCCTTCCCAGCTGAAAAACTATAAACTATTTGAAGTAGAAATCAAATATGGGCTTTTACAAGTAAGCTATGTGATGGTTTTGTATCTCATCTTAATTAGGTGTTAAATTATAATAAAGCCTATAAAATATTAATAATTTTATATTTTAGGTGGGCCAAGGGTTAGCTTTTTTGCACAATGACGTAAAACTTCTCCATCGTAACATCTCACCCGAGTCAATTATCGTCAACCAGCAAGGAGCGTGGAAAATATTTGGCTTCGATTTCTGTGTTCAAAATCAGAACACACAAGAGGCTCAGCCATTCTGGCCATTTGTCGAATATGTGAAAGGTACGTAAGGGATATCTTTATGAAAAAAAAAACAATGGCTTTGCCGGCTTAGTAAAGATAAGATTTGATGCAATGATTATGTAGCTGGTCCCTTTTGTCATAGATTGCACTTCATGGTTAATTTTGCAACCACTGTGTCGTCGTACGCATCTTTTCTTTTAGAATAAACAAAACAAAATGTTGATAAAAAAATTAAAATATGCTTTGGGAAACTATTACAGTATGATATAGGGTTTTCGAATTGTGCCTAAAGCTGCTCCTAGAGCAATGCATGTGCCACATACAATCAAATTAAATTTTTAATATTTTGATAATTTTTGATATTTTTATGCTGTTTTTTTTTTTTTTAATTCAAATTCCATGATTTCTTTGCAGGACTTCACCCAACGGCACAACCATGTTTGGATTATCTTGCTCCAGAATTCTCCCTGACAAAAAGCGTGTCTCCGGCCAGTGACATGTTTTCCCTCGGAATGCTAATTTTTGCAATCCACAATTGTGGGCAGCCAATTGTCTCCAGCCACGGAGAGTTTCACGAATACGAAAGGAACACCACAGAGGTTATTGGTTCACACTTTCACTTACCTATCTAAACTGCATTTGTGAATAGTTCAAACTTGAAACTGTTTTATGTGCCAACAGCTGAAGATGTTAAATGCAACCAAACTACAATGCGTAGCAGAGGGTCTAAGAGAATTTGTGAAAATGATGCTTAATATCACTCCTGCCCTGAGGCCAGATGCTCATCAGTTCATCAAGGTAAAAAAAAAACAATGTGCTCTCATAGGTTATCCAACCACCAATCAATAAAAATATGTACTCCACTTAAATGTTCAACTTTTTTCCAATTTTAGATCGACTTCTTTGAAGATGTAGGCGTAAAAACTCTCAACTACTTGGATTCTCTTTTCCAATGGGACAATCTCCAGAAGTCCCAGTTTTACAAGGGGTTGCCACAGATCATTAAGAACTTGCCCCACCGAGTGTGCGTCTACCGGATTGTGCCGTGTCTGATGAAGGAGTTTGTCAATCCATCCATGGTGCCATTCGTATTACCCAATGTGCTGCTGGTTGCCGAGAACTGCTCGAAAGAAGAATTTATTACACACATTTTGCCAGCATTAAAGCCAGTCATGAAGATTCAGGACCCAATCCAGGTTTGCGATAAGTTATACAAATTATGACTTGCTTCCAAAGAAACCTAGTATGTCACTTTATGCCAATACTGCTCTTCAATGCACAATTGCTTCTGTATACTGATACTGTCACATTCTCATTTTTACGTTATATGTTAGATATGTCTTTTGGACCATATCCGGGCTTTTTCTGATAGGTAGAAAGATGAGTACCATCTGTGTTATTTTCAGGTTCTCCTCATCTTCATGCAAAAAATGGAACTTCTCCTAAAATTGACACCAGCAAACGAAATTAAGACCGATGTTTTGCCGATGTTATATCGTGCTCTGGAATCTGATGCACAACAGATTCAAGAGCTATGCCTTTCGGTGCTGCCGACCTTTGCCGGACTCATCGATTACCCAGCGATGAAAAACGCGCTTCTGCCGCGGATAAAAAAACTCTGCATAGGCACAGCTTATGTTTCTGTACGGGTCAACTGTTTGGTGTGCGTAGGAAAGCTGCTAGAGCATCTTGATAAATGGCTTGTACTGGATGAGGTGCTTCCATTCCTACCACAAGTACCTTCCAGAGAGCCAGCTGTTCTTATGGGAATCCTAGGTTTGTTGTTTTCAGAAGTTGTTTTATTATTTGCCCCTGTATTGTCGGTCACTTTGCCTTATTTTTTTAAGAATGTTTGCATTGGTCTCTCTGAATTTTTGGATGTTTGATATCAGTCTGTTTTTTTTTTACTTCACTTAGGGATTTACAAATTAGCACTCACCCACAAAAAGCTGGGCATAACGAAAGAAGTAATGGCAACTAAGGTCCTGCCATTTTTGATGCCGCTTAGCATTGAAAACGGGCTGACTCTGAATCAGTTTAACGCATTAATGGCTGTAATCAAAGAGATGGTTAACAGAGTTGAGGGGGAACACCGATCGAAATTGGAACAGCTCAACTCAATACAGAACGAACGCAGGTTAGTAACCTTTTATTAGTAATTTGCTCTTGTTTCTTAAAAAGATAATCAAGTTCAATGATGAAATGAATGCACATTTGTTTTAATCAATCTGCTTAGCACCATGCCCAGCGCCATTGAAATGGATAGCAAACAGCTGGTTGCTACCCCGAAGCAACAAACAGAGACGGAGGAAATGTTTTCTGGCCTCGGCTTGGACAGTTTCATGACAGGTCAAGACTCCTCAGCGGCGAGTAGGATCAACCCCATTGTCAATGGAAGCACAGGCAACACTTCCAATGCCTCATCGCTCAGTATGGAGGATAAGCAGCGGTAAGTTGGTTAAGGTTTCCTTGCAAGTTATTTTTTTGTGATTTTATTGTGCAGTGTCTGAAGGATATATGTAAACAACTACCAGTACAGAAAACACGATCAGCTGAACATTTTAATTATTTTATATCTCTTCAGGATGAAATTGTACCATGTCATCAAGATTTTTGAACAAATTATATGATTGTGGTAGTTACATATTTTTTTCGAAATGGCAGAGAAAGTTTTCTTAATGCAGCTATCTTAAAATCCCTTAGCTTGGCTAAACAACAAGAAACTCAACATCGGCTCCAGGCGCAGTCCTCCTTAGCTCCAAAACAAGCACCGACAAAACCTCAGCTGCAGCCCACCGATCTCACCAGCACGCTGCTGGAGAAAAATCTGAGCCAAATGTCGACTTCGAGGCCTGTATTTCCGGCCCAGACCACGACTCAAGCGTGGCCTGCAATGGCGGGACCAAACATCGCCCCGGGAATCCAACCAACCTCTCCGCAAGGCTTTCAAAGCTTTCAATCTGTACCCACGAGGCAGTGGCAGCCACCGGTGGCTAATCAGTGGGCCAGCTCGCAAATGACCACCAACACTGGGTATAGTCAGGTGGGTTTTGGAAACCAGGCTAGTCCGCTAGACAGTTTACTTTCTAGTGGGTCTAAGCAGAGTTTTCCGATGAATCAAATGTCAACGCAGCAGGTTCCATTACTCTCTCCATTCCAGCAGTCATCTGCCAAAGCTCTGTCTTCGTCTGAAATTAATGACTTCTTGAGTTAGTTGCAGTAATCTCAAAAATTGTATCTGTAAATTGTAATTTATTTTTCAACCCTTACGTCACTGACTAAATAATTGGTTATACTCCTATGCATGAGTCATGTATGGCATTGTGTTCATTTACCTTGTGTCAGGTACAGAAACGGAAGTGCATACCTATGCAAAAACTTGCTGAAATTTTTAAGTTGTGAGATAAAATACATTTTACATTTTAGTATTATGTTTATTTATTTGTATGGAATATTGTTTATCGATGTCAAGTATTTAAAAAAGTTAGGTGATGTTAATGGAATAATAGTACCTTTGTTAATAGTAAATATAATTAATAAATATTTATGTTACATTCTTTGAAATTTTCTGTTGTTTTCAATTGTCCTGTAGTTTCACATTTAATCCTGAAAAGTCATCATAGATCATATGGAAGTAAACACCTGCAATTCCATAAATTAATGCTGTCATTAATTGCACAAGCTTCATATCCTAGATGTGAAGAAAATTTGTGAAGAAAGTCATAATTGGACAATTTGGTATTTTACCAATCATTACTTCGACTACATCATTTATATTTTTTTATGATGAAAGATAGAAAAAAATCAATGAATCGATAATAATATTTTATTTGTTGATTCTAACATTGAATTATATTCTTTTGTGTACCTAGCTGAATAAAATAGGTACACAAACTAATATAACTCAATGCTAGAACCAACAAATAAAATATTGTTAATTTATTGATTTTTTTAATATCTCCGAAGTTCAATTTCGTAGGTGTACAAATTTCGTGCATTGCAAATTGCATATATACAGCCTACGGGCCAAAGGGGAGCTCAACTGACAGCATGTGTAACTGACAGGATTTTCATTTTATAGGCGATTTATTTTGCTATCAGCTGATATTACCAACAGTTGACGGGTTAGCCTGAATGGACACCCAACCACGTGTAAATTAAGCGATTGGTTGTTTGATTACCTCTGACCTGCGTTGACTAAATACCTGCGTATTTAGTTCTTAATAGTTATTAAAAATGGTTCGTCATAATAATCAACTTCCTGATAACCTTCCTCAGCTTCAAAATCTGATTAAACGCGATCCAGAGTCATACAAGGATGAGGTATGTCAGGTTACCTTCTATTATCTGCTATTATTTTGGTTAAACATGTTGTACGTCGTTACCCCCAAAAGAGGAAGTTCATTTGGTGGTGTAACTGTGATATAAAGATTTCAAATCAAACCTATGTGCATATTTTTTCTTCACAGTTCTTGCAACAGCACCGGCATTACCAATCTATGCTGGAGGTTTTCCGTTTGCGGCCAGGACAGTACATGAAGAGTCTCGATGACTTGTTGATTTTCCTTGCTCAAGTCTCCCATTGCTATGCAGATGTGCTTGCAACATTTCCTCAGGAACTTATTGACATTCTGCAATCTCATCACACTGTTCTGGATTTAGACATGCGAATGGTAGGGTTTCTTGTATTTACGTGTGCAGATGCTCACTGTCTAACGTCGATGGTCTATGGTCGGTAATTGGTTATAGTTCAAAACAAACATTTTGTTGTTTTAGACGTTTTGTCGAGCATTGATTTTACTGCGCAACAAGAATTTACTGGCCCCTACGGATTTGCTTTCGCTGTTTTTCACACTGCTCCGTTGTCAAGATAAAGCTTTAAGAAAGTTTCTTGAACAGCACATCATAACAGATATCAAGAATCAGAATATCAAACACAAGAATACACGCCTCAACACGGTATTTACCTGAGTGTTTGCTTTATATTTGCGATCTTCATGATGATAGTTTAGCATATTGAAGCAAAATGTGGATTCTTGTTCTCAGACTCTCCAGAATTTCATGTTCAGCATGCTGAATGATACTAATGGAAAAGCTTCGAAGATGTCTATTGATATCATGATCGAACTCTACAAGCAGAATATCTGGAACGATGCCAAAACGGTAAACGTAATAGCAACAGGGTGCTTTTCAAAGTTTACGAAAGTGTTGGTTGCAGCTCTAAAGTTCTTCCTTGGGAGTGATCCAAATGAAAAGTCAGATGACAGTGATTCTGATGTAAGAAAAATACCATATCTAAGATTTCAAATAATATTCTTGATATTAAAAGAAACTTACTCACCCAGATTTGTGTTACAGAATGAACCAAATGCCAGGGACGTCATGATGGCTAATAAAGTGAACAAGAAAACCCGTAAACGCGATAATAATTTGAAAAAAGTGAAAACTTTGGTCAAGGTAATCTTTTTTATACTAAAATGTAACTGTGCCATGGATACCAAAGACTCTTTCTTGATAAACATGATTTTTTATCTTGATTTTGTGAATTCCTGACAGAAATCAAAGAAGAAAAAAAGTGAGGCGTTGCCGTTCAACTTTTCCGCTCTTCACTTGGTTCATGACCCTCAAGGCCTAGCTGAAAAACTGTTCCGGCAACTCGAAACTACTAACGAGAGATTTGAGGTCAAGCTGATGACCCTCGATGTCATCTCGCGACTAATCGGCCTGCATCAACTGTTCTTGTTCAATTTCTATCCCTATATCCAGAGGTTTATCCAGCCCCATCAAAGAGGTGAGAAACTTAACCAAAAATAGTAGCAGTTTTCTTTATTTTAAATGTCCCAAGAATTAGACCTAATCATGGGTATTAGAGAGATAAAACAGAGCTTCAAAATACTAAGTGCTGGAATGACACATGAAAAAAAAATTTTTTTTTCTAGAATTTCAAGTTAAAAAACACTTATTTGTATTGCTTCCCTAATTTTGACTACCTTAGTCAAAGATTAACTCATCTGAATGCTTCCAATGTTGCAGAGGTGACCAAGATGCTGCAGTTTGCCGCCCAGGCATCGCACGAACTCGTGCCGCCAGATGTCGTGGAACCGGTCCTCAAAACGCTGGTTAACAACTTTGTCACGGAAAGGAACTCTTCTGACGTCATGGCAATCGGGTAATGTCAGAGAACTTTTTGTCAGGTGGGGATGGCATAACTTTTAGAAGTAAAAAAGACATGATATTGTGATACGAAACTTGTTCAAGCCGGAAAAGAAGTTAGTAGATGCTCTCATTTCCATTAAAGCTCTTTTGCAGCAGTCACTAGCTACAACGTTTCAGAATTGATATATCCTATGACACCGCTTCAAAACCTGTAGTACTCTGTTCTCACTCTTTCTTTATTCTTTCCAAAATTCACGCTGCCAAATTCCTCAGTACTCTGTTGTTTCTTTGCTACGTTATACAGTTTATTGGCGTCCTTATCCCGTACCCAGCAAGTGAGATGTTGATAGGTTGTTTTTGTACCTGCCAGCTAATCTTATGGTTTTTTTTTTATCTCAATCGTTGCAGGCTAAATGCAGTTTGTCAGATCTGCAACAGGTGTCCCCTGGCAATGAGTGAGGACCTGCTGCGTGACCTTGCGCAGTTCAAGAACTACAAGGACAAGAGTGTTATGATGGCGTCGCGTTCGCTTATCCACCTTTTCCGGCAGTCCATGCCCGACCTTCTGCACAAGAAAGACAGGGTAAGGATAGACAGCAGACAATAGTTATTCTGCTGAAATTTACATTTGAAATTGTGGTGGATTGTTAGTGATTCCTTTTTTTTTGTTGGGAAGTTTAAGTCTGAAGGTTTTATGGTTTATAAAGCTGTCAAAATCTTTTGATCATACATCTGGGGAATTTAGTCTGGGATATTAATGCAAATTATAAGTCCATATGTTTTTGGTATGTTCCGTAATCTGTTCAATCGGTACTGAAGAGTTGGTGGTTAACTTGTTTTTAACTTAATGCAGCTTAATAAATTAATCCATTACAAAGTGTGTATTAGTGCTGGTTCTAAAAATGCCTGTTAACTAATTAAAAGAGTTAACAAATAAAATACATCTTCTGATTGGCTGCTGCTAAGCAAATAACAAATGATTGGACCGTTAAATTCGCAACGGACCACTGAATAACCGAGCCTTAATGTTTTACCATTTGAATTTAACAGATATTGCTTTCAAATTGTGCCTTACAGTGAAGGCAACCACAATATGGATACGACGGTTCCGTGGTTGCCATATTTGCCCCACTTAAACTCTGAATTATATAAAAAGTATTGCATAAAGAATCGCTGATTGCTTGCTGTGCCGAGGCCCATGTTGACCGCTTTTACCGTTTCAGGGCCGTCCGACCGAGGCGAGCGTGGAGATCAAGGCCAAACAGTACGGAGAGGTGGTTGCCAAGACATTTGTGCCTGGCGCCGAGGTACTGCTCAAGGAGCCTGAAGATGATGGCCACGATGACAGCGCCAGTGACAGCTCTGACGACGACCAGTGGATCGACGTCTCCCACACATCAGACGGCGCTTCAGGGGCCGCCGACGATGAAGACGATAGTGGGGAAGACGAGGATGAGGAAGACAATGATGATGAAGAAGACGATGGAGAGGAGGAAGAAGGGGAAGAGGGAGAAGATGGCGTGGCAGATGCATCGAGTCAAGGTGCTTCCACAAGCAAGCAGCCGCCGTTAGACAGGAAAGTTTTGAAAGCCGTTCGTAAAGCTGGGAAAAAGACGAAGGAGGATGTACCGGTTGTGAGCACGAGCGAACAAGCCCAGGAGGCTAGTACGATGCGAATTCTGACGGATGAAGACTTCCGGCGAATTGATGCGGCCGTAATCAGCAAGCAAATCACGAATGCTCGCACCAATAAGAAGAGGGTTGCGGAAGAAACAACAAATGTGTACGTTTTTAAATTAAGTTTCAGATCCTATAAGTGCCTAAGCAGATTTGGTGTTAATTTATTTTTATTTTTTGCTTAGGGGTGAACTAGTTTCACTTGGAGACATTGAAAATATTTACAAGAAACGTCGGCACGACCGCGCTGCAAGGGAGGAGACAGTAAAGGTCAGTGGACTGAACAGTTTTTAATCCTTGATTATAATTTAGTCATTCAGAGACAAAAATCATTTTCCTTATCTGTTAAATGGTTTTTTGTTTTCAGAAAGGACAAGAAGACCGCCAGAAGTTTGGTTACAAAGATGGGAGGCAAAATCCTTACTCCAGTAAAACCAATCGCGAGAAAAAGAAGAATAAAAATTTCATGATGATTAAACATAAAGTTTTTGGGAAAGTCAAGAGATCTTTCAAAGACAAGCAGGTAATAGAACACATTTGTACAAACATTGTTTATATTCGACTTTGCTGGTCTTGCCTGCAACCAGAAACAATATGATCATGTACCAAGGTAGTGAAGAGGAAATTACGCTGGTAGTAACACTTTGGTTTGTCTTTCAGATTGCCTTGCGAAATCATCTTGTGAAGCAAAAGAAGATGAGATAATCTATATATATAACTGCATTGTAATTTTATTTTCATATACGATTACATGATTAGATGAGCTCGTGGTGAAATGTGCATTCTATTTTGTAAACTGAGTTCATACTTGGCGCTGAAACTCTCGCTCCGATGTATTGATTATAGATGGCGTTGTGCCCGGCTTCAATTTCAGGAATCTAGCAACACCAAGCCGACGTCAGTTTAGCGGTGTGGTATTTTCTTACAAGAAGACCAATATATCTTTAATTCACTCATCTAAGGGGTAATATTAATATATTTTCTGAAATAAATTTATTTTCTTCGTCATGTCCAGCTTATGTTAGCCTGCACCCATAGCTAAAGTAAATTTGGGGTCATGGCTTGGTTCCCTTGTAATTGATGCATGCACGGGGCTTGGCTGGGATCAATTCGATTGACACTGGGTTATGTTGTGCACATGCTTTTCAAACAATTATTTGAAATTACCTATTTGAAATGTGAACAATTTTTAAATTATTTGACAGGTTGTGTCAGAAGCACCAATTTCATTTCAACGTTCCTTTGTACTGCAGTCAGTTACTGTAATGTAGTATGGTACTATGATGGTACCTAGTAAACCTATCACTAACTTCCTCTTAATATATTTCCTACCTAGGTCTTGTAGTTGTTACATGGAGTTAATTGGTTACAGAATTAAAGACAACAGAAGCTGGACGCGGAACGTTCCGGAATGGCGAGTCCCTCGCCTCAATCTTCCCCAATGCCTCCCCCTCAAGCCCCTTCACCCATGGGACCACCCCAACAGGCTCCGTCTCCCATGCCATCCCCGTCTGGGATGGGTGGTCCGCCCCCTCTCGGGCCGTCGTCAATGGGGCCTCCACAACATCATTCGCACAGCCAAAGTCCTACAGGCTACAATCAGGGCCCTCCGCCTGGCATGATGCATAACGGTCCGCCCGGACCACCACAACATGGAATGCCCCCTGGCATGCAGCAAGGGACTCAGACTTTTCAACAACATGGAATGGGACATCCTCAACAAGGACCACCTCAGGTGAGAGGACACGTGTGAAACGCTCATTCACCGTTTATCTCAATTTAATTTTAAGTGTGTAAATGTTCAGATTTATATAAAGGAGGCTATTTAGAAGCCAAGAGTACTTTCAGTGTGCTTGGTAAATCTTATTGTTTAGCCTTGTCTCCAAGGAAGGGTACCAAACTAAAAATAGCAAAAAAGGGTTGGCTAGGTATCATCATCGTACCCACCAATTCCTACATATTGTGAAAGTGCATTCTAACACGTATACTACTAAACTTAATCTTCCAGGTGATTGATGAATTCACTTGTTGTTTAATGCATACTACATAAATATAGCAGAGAATAGCATCATACTTAAACATTTGTTAAAAGGGACGCATCTGCTTTCAATATAATAGCTGCCATTTCTTCTGCCAGTTCTTTCGATGCTGCACATAGTATTTTCCGTGACATGATATCAAATGGCCCACCTGTAAAATCAACTAGTTATTAAAGAAGTAGAGTTACAGAGATTCTAGATTTTAGAGATTCTAGAAAATGCTACAGAAACGGGTAGTATTTTTATGTGAACTTGCCATTAGTACTGAGAATGGTCCCTCCTGCTTCTGTGAGAATGAGAGATCCAGCAGCTACGTCCCAGCATGCTAGACCATCTATGTGGAATCCGTCCATTGCTCCCATTGCGACATAGCATAGTGTCATGGCGGCACAGCCCAATGACCGGATCCTTAAACATTACAGACATTGTTACTTTGTTAACTGCTCGTCTAAAATGGCTGAACTTTTTTAGGACTAACTAAATACATACCCCTGTGCAACTGACACACATGCTTCAATACGTTTGAGGACTTTCTGGCGTATTTCAGGAATTCTTGCGAAAGATATCTCGACGCAAAGAACGGAATTGGCGATATCTTTGAAATTAAGAATTGATAATTCAGTGATAAATGCTGATTGTGCAGGTAGTTAGAAAAGCTAGGTCACACTTTCTGCAAAAGTAGTATACCTTTTGTGTTTGAAGTTTGGATTTTATTTCCGTTGTACAATGCTCCTTGACCTTTTTGAGCTGTGAAAAGTTGCTCCAATATGGGGTTGTATATGATGCCGATGACGACTTCTTTGTTGATGGCCAATCCAATGGAGATGCATGTTATCTGTAGTCCATGCACAAAGTTGTTTGTTCCGTCTATTGGATCCACTATCCACGTTGGAGCATTAGTCAGTTCAAGTTTTGCTTTAGTCTCGGATGCAGTTTCTTCTCCAATAAACCTACACATAATTGGTACTAGAATTAGTCATATTCTTTCTTGGCTGTGAAGCTTAACACAATTATTAACTTCTCACTTATGAGTCGGAAATTTCTTAGCCAGTCCAGTTTTGAGCATAGATTCAATTCTTTTGTCGTACTCGGTGACAAGGTCCCATGGACCTAGTTTTGTCTCGACTGTTTTCAAACCATTGAAACCTTCCTGCAAGACCTATTTACAAAAATATAAAGATAAGCTAGTTGCATCTGTAATCTTTGTACGATGTTGTTGCAAGCAGTATGATAGGTTATGTAATAATCATAAAAACCAACAGAACTTTACCTTGCCAGCACTTTTCACAAGTTCTAGTGTAAACTCAAAGTATTCATCGAGATTGTGAGTCATTGCAGTCATGTCTGCAGTTGTCCTGTGAAGCTTGCTTAACACCAACCTACCTGAGCTGAAGCTGTCAGTACTACTGTGTTTAGCAATGAACCTTGGGCCCATCGTCTGATTGGCCTTGTTCCTTTGAATATCCACTTTGTAATCTTTAAGAGACAAGTGCCCAGGGCTGTACAACTTTTTCAATGCTCTGATCATTTTATTTTATTACCCTTCAGAATTAAAACTCAGTATTTTTCTTCCTACGTAGGTATATAGTATTTATTTATAAATCAATTCTATTTTTTTTTGTCTCTAGATAGAAAACTTTTGATGCTCTATCATTTGTTTTTTGCATATGGTGCAATTTTTGTACAAATCCTCTTGGAAAATATAATAGTCATGCAGAATAAACGTCAAGCAAAAATAATTTCATTTGAGGCATGCACCTGCTGAAACAGAACAAAAACCATTCTGATGAGAATTTTCTGATCATTACATTTTCTTCACTGTTGGCTAAAAGTGTAACTTTATCATCAAAACAAAGAACAACCTTTTTGGCGATGTACTCTGTTTGTTGACATTCTGTTTATTGCAACTATGAAGCTTCTAAGCCTATGACTTACCAGCCATATCGGAGACCTATTATCGTGGTAGATAGGAACACCGAGTACATAATTTAATTACTTCCAAAGTTCAAAGGATTCAACTAATTCATAATCAAGCAGCTGGGGTATCCAAAGTCATTTAATTAAAATTGGTATAACCAGTGAATAACTTGTTAAAAAAATAGTTGTGCATTCAAACTTGTGTTTTTGTCCTAGCAAATCAAATATAGAAAGAAGTAATCTTGACGTTGTTTTGATCATTACAGGGCGGACCTGGGCAAACACAGGAGAACCTGATTGCTCTGCAGCGTGCAATTGACTCGATGGAGGAGAAGGGACTGCAAGAGGACCCTCGCTACTCACAGCTGGTGGCCATGCGTGCTCGGCAGGGTAACATGGAGCCTCCGCGGCCGGGGCAGGGCTTCGGTCCTCCTCCCCCTGATGGCCAGTCAAAGAACACCTTCACTAGCAACCAGCTGCAGCAGCTGCGCGTGCAGATTATGGCTTACCGGTATGGACGCACGCATTTGTCATTAATAAAATGTAATTCCCGTACTTATGGCCGTTACACAGGTACCTACCTGCCGGGAACCCATGACAATCCAAAATTAAAAAAGTTGTATGTACCTATATATTTGTTTTTGGCTATGCAATGAAAATTAAAGTATGTTTTTAAAGAAAAAATGTTATGATGGCCAATAGATGCTCTGATAATTAAGTTGCTGTAGATTTATCTTTCACATATACTAAACGTAGGCTGTAATGTTTTAAAGAAAGAGATTACGTGATTAAAGAAAATTTATTGCTTTATAACTAGCAATAAATCAAATAAAGTGCTTTATCAGACTTAGGGGCACAGATCAGACAAGCTGCAGAAGCTGCAAGCAAAATATTGGCCTTCAGGCTGGCAACCAGATTTCCTTTATGCCCATCTACCACATCACGGTTTTTGATTCCAGTCTGCTAGCACGTAACCAGCCGCTGACGCAGAGCATTGCAATGGCGGTCCAGGGCAAGCGGATGGAGGCAGCAGGAGTGGGAGCTGCACATCCGGGACAGTGTCCCACACCGCCTTTCCAGCAACAGCCGCCCCCGCCATCTCCTCAGCCTGCCCCTCAGCAGCAGCGTAATCCCCAGCAGCAGGGTGACGGTGCTTCTACTCCCCCAGGTAGGCCTCCAAAACCACCTGGCTAGCATCTTGTTGGGTTAGCAAAGCTAAGCTACCAATTAGTTTGAGCTGGGTCAGGTCTCAAGCATCCTGTCAACAGTTAGCGTCGGCATTTTGCTTGTAAGAGGACGCCCGATTTTGCTTCACTATAAAATGTCATAAATATGCAGTAATGCAGAAATTATCTGGGAAATAAAATAAGTGATCTTTCTGATTTCAGTAGGTTTAAGTCTATTTACTTTCTGCCCAGTAGGTAGTCAAGAGCTGATGGTTATTTCAGTTGGCAAGAACCAATGGCACTGAGTGCATTGTGTAAAATATACACAGTATTCTAGATGACGAGACATTTTCTGTCTTCTTTCTAGAATGCTGTAGTATACACTAGTGCTACCAATTATGTTGATTCTATCTCCCTGATTGTCAGCGTTTTGATTTCATTGCAGGCATGATGCAGCACCCGATGCGCCCTCCAGGCCCTCCCGGTGGTCAGCCACCCACGCAGTCGCCAATGACAGCACAGATGGCTCCTCCTACAGGCCCCTCCCCTCCCGGACAGCAGCAGCCACCACCTGGGCAGCCAGGACCACCACCCAGGTATGTTTTGTGTCTTTTTATAAGTACCTTGTCTAATTCTCTCATCCACCTTACGTCTGACTCAGCCCAGTGTCAGCTCAGCTCAGCTCAGCTCAGCTCTGGGCCCTCTACTCATAGCTCACCACTTATTATATTTATACGTTTTTATCCAATACTTTAAAATTCAGTATGATTATTTGGGATACAAAAAGTGAAAACTAGATGCCAAACTTAATTAGATGACTTATTTCTAGGTATGGTAAAACCTGAGCTATGTTGTCAGATGGTGTCAGAAGTCTCTAAATCTATTTCAACGCCACTGACCGGCCACCGATATTTTGTTTCAGAGAGCAAGCAGCGCCTCCACAGCAACAACAGCACCCAAGAGCCACTCCACCCCCAGCCTCGGGGCCTCCCCCAATGGGACCCCACGGACAGCCGCCGATGGGGCCCTCCGGCATGGGACCCTCCGGACCCTCAGGTATGGGAGGCTCGCCAGGAATGAGCGGTCCGTCCGGACCCCCGGGACCCCACGGAATGAATGCTGGCCCGCAACAAGGAATGCCAAGCGGACCACCGGGTATGCAGGGAGGACCTCCAGGGATGCAAGGTGGGCCCCAAGGAATGCAGGGAGGACCTCCAGGGATGCAAGGTGGGCCCCAAGGAATGCAGGGAGGCCAGCCAGGAATGCAGGGAGGACCGCAAGGAATGCAAGGACCCCAAGGAATGCAAGGTGGACCTCATGGAATGCCGAGTGGACCTCACGGAATGCCGGGTGGACCTCACGGAATGCCAAGTGGACCTCACGGACAGCAAGGTGGGCCTCATGGACAGCAAGGTGGGCCTCATGGACATCAGGGAGGCCCACAGGGAATGCAAGGGGGACCACAGGGAATGCAGGGAGGTCCTCAGGGAATGCCAAGTGGGCCACCAACCCCGCAGGGCATGCCTAGCGGCCAGCAAGGGGCCCAAAGCGGCCCGCCGCAAGGAATGCCACCCCAGGGACCTCCAGGAATGCCAGGGTCTCAGGGAATGCCAGGGCCTCAGGGAATGGGACCCCAAGGAATGCCTGGACCTCCCCAGCATGGGAACATGCCCCACGGGAACATGCCTCACGGAAGCATGCCGCATGGGAGCATGCCCCACGGTGGGGTGCCAACAGGCAACATGCCTCATGGAGCAATGACTGGGTCGCCCCAGGGGGGGATGCCACCGACCACAATGCCCCAAGGAGGCGCAGCCCCTAGTGGGCAAGCAGGTGGGCCGCCCCCCAGTGTACCCCAGGCAGGTGGCCCACCTTCGGCTATGCCCCAAGGAGGTATGCCCCAAGGAGGTATGCCCCAAGGAGGTATGCCCCAAGCCGGAATGCCCCAAGGTGGAATGGCTCAAGCTGGAATGCCTCAAGGAGGGATGGCACAGCCTGGCATGCCCCAGGGTGGACTGCCGCCTTCCGGAATGCCTCCGGGTGGCATGGCACAGCCGGGAATGCCGCAAAGCGGCATGGCGCCAGCCGGAATGCCGCCTTCTGGAATGCCACAAGGTGCTTCCGGAATGCCGCAAGGAGGAATGGCTCCGTCAGGGATACCACAAGGAGGCTCGGCTGCGGCGCCGGCCCAAGGCGCACGGCCACCGTCGACGGGGTCTGCGCTCAGCAACGGACCAGCGCCGCCGCCCGGTGGACAGAAGCTGAACCGCGTGACGACACTGGGCCGGCCAATTGGCCTCGACCCGCTGGCCATCCTGGCCGAGCGCGAGAACCGGTTGGCTGCACGCATCGCCCTGCGTATCGAGGAACTCACCAACCTGCCAGTGACACTGGCGGATGATCTCAAGATCAAGGCTCAGATCGAGCTGCGAGCACTGCGGGTACTCAACTTCCAGCGGCAGCTTAAAAGCGAGGTGAGAGTTACATGGAGTTATGGTATGTTTGGCATAAATTTACTGTGAAAGGCCTTACCTTGGAAAACATCTAGCATTGTTTTGATGCTGTCTTGGCTTGTGTATAGGCTCTGGTATCTCAGATTTGTCAAATTAAGATAGCTTACAATCAGGAATACAATTTTTTTACAAATTTCTTCAATTTTAATCAACTGTCGGGCACCTCGCACTTGAAAATGAATTCGATTCAAAAATGCATCCTTTAAAGTTGTGAGAATACATTTTATTTACCACTCAAAATGGACAGTATTTCTATTCGTGTCTTACAAAATGTTCATAAATTTATTTAGATAAATAACAAGATTCGAGGAGTGAAATTCATACCTTTGTTAGGATTTTGTTAAAGTGTATCAATCCTATGCTTCCGGCAGATCCTGGCCAGCACTCGCAAGGACACGACGCTGGAGACTGCGGTGAACTGCAAGGCGTACAAGCGCACAAAGCGGCAAGGTTTGCGCGAGGCGCGCGCTACCGAAAAGCTTGAGAAGCAGCAGAAGATGGAGGCCGAGCGCAAGCGTAGGCAGAAGCACCAGGTAATGTGTCACTGGACGTGTTTTTTCAAGTTTAAAAACGTGACTGAAATTATGTCTTTTCTAATGGCACCATACAGTTCAATATTCATGACACACATTTACGGCATGCCTTGTAAATAGAGGTGGGACAATGGTGGTACAAGTGCCGCAGGTACACAAGCTAATCGTCATATCTGGTATTGCTTTTTCGCTTTATCTATTGTTATCTCAAAATTATCGCAAGCACTTTTTGGTTGTCATGTCGAAACGAAACAGTGCCAGGATCAGGGATCCAAGTCCACTGTGCTCCCAACCTTGAATAGGGGTAGTGACGCTAGCGCAAGGTGGTTAGGGTCGAGTGAGATGAGGAATTCGAGCAAAGTTGCAAGGGAATTGAGCGATTTGGACAGCAAGTCACAATTCAAATGAGTGGCACAGGTGGCACCTAGTAAATTAGCCGACAAAAAATACCCGAATCCTAAAGGGCATCCCCAGCTTGTGCCTAATACTTCGTTTGGTTTTGTTCTTGGGTTGGGTTTGCAGGAGTTCCTGGTGTCAGTACTGCAGCACAGCAAGGACTTCAAGGACTTCCACCGCAACAACATGGCCAAGGTGGCGCGTTTGAACAAGGCGGTGATCACGTACCACGCCAACGCTGAGCGTGAGCAGAAGAAGGAGCAGGAGCGCATCGAAAAGGAGCGCATGCGCCGCCTCATGGCCGAGGACGAGGAGGGATACAGGCAAGTCTCGGGGCAGCAAGATTGTGGAAACATGCCAAGCTAACTTGTGATTTTGAAAAGAAGAGAATAAAAGTCTGTCCAATGGAGCTAGTGGTTACCGCGTAATAGATTAAGAGACAGTGATAGGATAGTCGTAGATGTTTACATTTTTTGGCGTGTTCAGGTGATAACGATTCAAGCTGTAAAGCAGCAATGTTGCCAAGGGGTAGATGGAGTTTTGAATCACAGGCAGGTGTGTTCTCTAGAGGCCACTTGTCCCTAAACCTGTAGTCTGCCAGTCTGAGTCTGATTTTCTTTGGACCATTGTAGGAAGCTGATCGACCAGAAGAAGGACAAGCGTCTGGCGTTCCTGCTCTCGCAAACCGACGAGTACATTGGCAATCTTACTGAGATGGTGAAGCAACACAAGATGGAGCAGAAGCGCAAGCAGCAGGCTATGAAGCTAAAAAAGGTACGCTAGTAAGCTACAAGATTTGGAGCAGTTATTTTTAGGGCCTCTGTTTTTTACTTTTTTATTTTAGTGCGCATGCAGTTTCAGTGGTTAGATGATTGATAACGGGGTACTACAGTTTGTACAAGTTAAAACAGCAGTCATTTTAGCAGAAATCTAGTGAGTAGTTAAGTATTTAGAGAAGACTTTTCTGGGTTACAATTTACAATTTAGTGATTTACAATTTAGTGTTATACAATTTAGTGAATAACCCTCTGCTTGTATCTTTTTGCTTGTAGAAGAAGAAGGTTGTGCCTGCTGACGGTGAGGGTGGCGAAGGGAACGACGACAACTCGCAGGCTGCCGATGCCCGGGTCTCCGTCATCGAGCACGCCACAGGTGAGTACGACGTTAATTTGTGAGCTGTCTTATACTGGTGATTACCTTGGTTCTCTTGATGAGAAGGCACTATACACCTACTGACAAAACATTTGAAACATTTTGGAGACCTGGAAGTACATCTAAATTTAAAATGTTTGCTAACCTTAAATTCTTGTCAACAACAAATTCATTAAATTTCTGTTATTTTGCAAAAATGTTCAAAACTGTGTTGCTAATACCTGCTAGGAATTTTGTAGTTTGGCTCGATCCAAGGTGCTGAATATCGTTTCGTGTTGCAGGCAAGCAGCTGTCGGGCGACGACGCCCCCCTAGCCAGCGAGCTACAGACCTGGCTCGAGACTCACCCCACATGGGAGGCGATGGAGGAGGACGATGAGGAAGAAGGCAGCGAGGACGAGTGGGACGAGGACAGTAAGTACACACCGTGTACACTTGTATGCTTGCATTGCACGTTTTGGCCGGGTGTCATTTAATTTGGTCACCAGGTCATGCTAGGCTAGGTGATGGTTAGCTCAGCTAGAAACAAAGTTGTTATTTCTGAAAATCGTACCATTTGCAACCCAATGTGCAGTAAATTTGATTCTTTTGCTGTGCTATGCAATTTTTATTGGTTCAATATTTAAAGCCTACGAGGTCAGCAAATTGAAAGTTGCTAAAGACAAAGCTGTGTTTATGTCTCATTCCTGTGTGATTTCTTCCCAGTCAACAAACCAGGATCTTCAAAAGATGCTGACAAAGCGCTAGCAGTGATAAAGAAAGCCAAAGTCGAGGATGACGAATACAAGACTTCAACAGAGGAGCAGACTTACTACAGGTACCCAGAGCACTTCTGAGCCACCGACTCCTCTTTGATTACGGCCTGATCGGCTTGTCGTAGCTTCAGCTAATAAACTGTGTGTTCGATTTGCAGTATTGCCCACACGATCCACGAAATGGTGACAGAACAGTCTACGTTGCTAATCAACGGCAATTTGAAGGAGTACCAGATCAAGGGGCTTGAGTGGCTGGTCTCTCTGTTCAACAACAATCTCAATGGCATCCTGGCCGATGAGATGGGTCTTGGTAAAACTATACAGACCATCGGTCTGCTCACTTATCTCATGGAGAAAAAGAAAGTCAATGGGCCTTTCTTGATCATCGTTCCTTTGTCGTGAGTACAGGTCTTTATTTATAATTTTTGTATTGCCTAGTAATTGAAGGTTCAATTGGTTTTTTAATCATTTATCACTTTCATTCATTAAATATTAGTCTATGATCAGTACCATTTTTCTTTCTCAATATTATCAAGCACTTCAAAAACTGGGAAAATAAGGGCTTTTCATTGCCTAAGGTAAAGTAAATTTGTTGAATTTTGACGTTAATACAAAAACTAGAGTTTTTTTCGAGCTTTGGGTTGCCAAAGTTACAATGATTTATTAATTTTTTATCGCCTTAGCTCTGTTACGATGCTACTTTGTAGAATCCTGAACGCAATACATGGTCTTACGAGTGTTTGAGAGTAGCTAGCGTATACTGACGATAATGATTGTCATCTGTGCAGCACGCTGTCAAATTGGGTGCTGGAGTTTGAAAAGTGGGCGCCGTCCGTGATACTCGTTGCGTACAAAGGGTCGCCGGTGATGCGGCGCACGATGCAGAACCAAATGAAGTCGACTAAGTTCAATGTGCTTCTAACTACGTACGAATATGTCATCAAGGACAAGTCTATGCTGGCAAAGGTAAGGCAACCACAAATCACAGTCAAATTGAACCTCAATTGTAGATTTTTTGTCATTTTTACAAAGGGCATCTCCTTGTTACTCTAAGCCATTTTTGGCTAAATGATACCTCAAAAGTAGCTAAGTTGATTTTAAGCCCTAAGGTATTACTTTTTTTTTTTTTGAAGATCTATTAGATTTGAAGAATTTACCTCTTTAGTTATTGAAGCGTAGCTTGAAAGTGCTAAGTACACGAAATAGAATATAATCAATCACAATCTATTACCAAAGTGATCTTTTTGGCACAAGTGATTCAAAAAAGCTTATTGATTGACAAAGACAGGCTTAAAATCCAATGTGAATCGTAAAATTCAGTTGGCTCCAGTGGCTTCAGTTGGCTTTATGTAATTTGGTAACCAATTAAATGGTAAGTTAGGCAAGTTTTTTTGAAAATATTCTTGAATTTCATATTTTTAAAACCTTTGTGTGCATCCATAGTTGCAGTTAATGATCTAGAGTAAGTATTTTATTTTTTAAAGCGAAACTGTAGTACGTTTTAAACTTGAAAGTACAGTCTCAAAATGATCTAACGATTGACGCGCTTTAAAACCCCGCTATTTTGTTCCTCTCTGTGTCCCCACTCTGTGTTCATCGACATGAGATGGCGCAATTGCCAATTGGTAACACCGTTAAAGATATTGTCAACCATTGAAATCTTCTTGTGCTTCTTTCACAGCTGCAATGGAAGTACATGATCATTGATGAGGGTCACCGCATGAAGAACCACCATTGTAAGCTAACTCAAGTGCTGAACACGCATTACCTGGCCACGCATCGACTGCTGCTAACCGGCACCCCGCTACAAAACAAGCTCCCCGAGCTGTGGGCCCTGCTCAACTTCCTGCTGCCCTCTATCTTCAAATCATGCTCCACATTCGAGCAGTGGTTTAATGCCCCGTTTGCTACCACCGGCGAAAAGGTAACACACGCGGTTCATGTACATTTTTAGAACCTTGTGACAGGTGTCTCTCTAACATGGCAACTGTAATTAATTATGTTTATGTAGTATCATTTGAATTGTCCTGGCTATTTAGCATTACTTTTAGAACGAAGTAGGTAATTCGTATATTTGATTTATTTATTTATTTAGCTGTAATATACATGTGTTGCATGTGATACAGTATAAACATTTTTGTATAAGTCTATTCATCTTACCTCATAGTCACCATATAACACTTACCTCTACTACATAGTTGATTTGTAATGTGCCAAAGGTCTGGGATAATGAATATGTTGATTGGGAAACTGAAGAGAGAGTACGAAACTTACCGAGCGGGAGTGGCAGGCTGCGATAGTAGATGCTTCTTTGTTAACGTTTCGGCTGTTACCTCTATCGCTGGAGAGAAGAGACACTTCTCTACTAGTATCCACTATCGCGGGCTGCCACTCCCGCTCTGTATATTCCGTACTCTCCCTTTACTTTCTCTACTACATAGGGTTAAATCAAAGTCTTAAAAAAATTAAAGTTTTCCTACTGACAAGAAAACTGAAATGAACATTTTGTAATATGGGTTAGCCTTATCACTACTTTCAATGCCTTGTGACTAAACATTAAAGAATAGAATACCAATCCAGCTTGAACACCGCCTCCTTCCGAAGTTGTTTGCTAATGTGAGTGCTTGGTTTGACTTTCAGGTGGAGCTGAATGAGGAGGAGACGATCCTGATCATCCGGCGCCTGCACAAAGTGCTCCGGCCGTTCCTTCTGCGTCGCCTCAAGAAGGAAGTAGAGTCGCAGCTACCCGACAAAGTCGAGTACATCGTCAAGTGCGACATGTCCACCCTGCAACGCGTACTTTACAAGTATGTTACCAACTCTTATCACGCCGCATTTACCTGACAAACAGTTAATGCTACCAGCCGATAGTTTTATTGCTTAAGTTTTTAGTTAACTAATGTTTATTTGTATAGCGTAATTTTATAGTATAATTTTTATAATTTTTAGTTGAATAGTACTGTTGAGTATGGTACATTGCAGTGTGTAAAGTCTATTTTTAGGAACATTGAATCTAGAATTGTTGCAATAATATCCACTTTTGAATTTGTGGTAAGCAATTTAAGTGCTAACATGGGACTGGACTATATTTTACAAAGGACTACAGCATTCATTTGATTGTGGAAATAGATGGAGAAAGAATGTGGAGAAAAAATGTTCTTCCTATTGTTTAGCAAGTGTGTTTAATATGTGGATGTAGTGTGCTGTTTCCTTAACAACGTATTGTTTCCTTGCTTTCAGACACATGCAGAGCAAGGGTGTGCTGTTGACAGATGGCTCAGAGAAGGGGAAGTCCGGAAAGGGTGGCGCCAAGGCGTTGATGAATACGATCGTGCAGCTGCGCAAGCTTTGCAACCACCCGTTCATGTTCCAGACCATCGAGGAGAAGTACTGTGTGCACATTGGCAGCAACAACACCACAGTTCAAGGGTTAGCAAAGCCGATTGGTTGAATACCTCAGTATCTTTGAAAAACAAGTTAGGATACTTCTACATTTCAGGCTATTGAGGAAAAGCAGAGAGTAAAATGTGGCATCTCAAATGAGTTTTGTTAAAGAATTGAGCAAAAATTTAAATGTCCTATTGCAACTAACAACAAGGATAAAGTTTTGGCTGATATCTCGTCTTCTAGTTTGTCACCTCAAAAAGCAGCAAAATCTGCTATTATAGCTAGCACCTATTTTTACTGATAATTGATCAATATAAAGCTGGCCACAACTTTTTAGGTGTGCTCATTCTCTAATCATTAATCATTACCCTTGTTCCCATCTCAGGCCCGACCTGTACAGAGCGTCTGGCAAGTTTGAGCTCTTGGACCGCATCTTGCCAAAGCTGAAGGCCACCAACCATCGCGTACTGCTCTTCTGTCAAATGACACAGCTGATGACCATTCTCGAAGACTACCTTGGCTGGCGGTCATTCACTTACCTGCGCCTCGACGGTACCACCAAGGCTGATGATCGAGGGGAACTGCTCAAGAAGTTCAACAGTCCTGAATCAACATTCTTCCTCTTCTTGTTGAGCACCCGGGCTGGAGGGTTGGGTCTCAATCTTCAAGCTGCTGACACAGTCATCATCTTTGATTCCGACTGGAATCCGCATCAGGTACGACGACCTAGCTAATCATTGACCAAAAACTCTGCATAAAAGCAGATGTGATTTAGTATAGGGTTTTAGGGTTATATAAAACTACCAGTAAAAATTTTCAACTTGCACCCTTTTAGACTAATGGCTCTTATGGTGATTGATGCTAGAAGACTATTTGTCATCCATTTTACTGAGAGTTCTTGCCCTGAAAATAATCGTATCTACAAAAAAAAAAGGAAATAAATAACATGAAGAAATTGTAGTCTTAACTCCAATTGATTGCATTTTGGAGAGTTCCGGCAAGTGGACGTTCCAGTTGATTTTGGCTGACCTTGTGGCCAGAAACGAAGATGTCCAGTTAAGACCAAATTCTGTTTCCTTTCCAGGACCTTCAAGCTCAAGACCGCGCCCATCGTATCGGGCAGCAAAACGAGGTGCGAGTTCTGAGGCTAATGACAGTCAACTCGGTAGAGGAGCGCATTTTGGCCGCGGCCCGATACAAGCTCAACATGGACGAGAAGGTGATCCAGGCCGGTATGTTCGACCAGAAGTCTACCGGAACCGAGCGCCAGCAGTTCCTGCAGACTATCCTTCACCAGGACGATGCCGAGGACGAGGTAGGTGCCGCTCCTTGAGGATCGAGGGGTTATTAGAGCATGTGACATTTATTTTATTGAAGCCAGTCATATGCCGTGGAATGTGTACTTATTTCATGAATAGACAAGTTAATTTTAAATTTTAATACAATTTTTTGTATGGGTTAGAGTTGATTTTTTTCTTGTATTATACATAACAATGAGTTCAAAATATAAATTACCCACTTAGTCAAAATCATGATTTACCCAGTGCAGCCTAGGATAAATACTAATGATTCAGATTGTTCATTCAACCTTTTGCCAGTCACTTATGTCTAATACCATTAGCTATTCTATCATTGTTTAGTTTGTGTAGATATATCTAGAATCTATGGTAAACGAGGTCCATTTGTTTTAATGCAAAATCAGCAACAGTTCGTCAGATCAGCAACAGTGTGAATGAATAAATAAATATCAATAAAGCAATATCAATATATATACATTTATGATATAATAATATCAATATCAAGAATCAATAAAGGTGTATCTGGATCTTTGTGCTGGCCGTATTCAGCTCAAATTTTTGCCATTAGCGTGGGTAGTTTGTGTATATATCTCTAATTCTATCTAGGCCTACGATAAACGGGCAAAAGTAAAGATCCTACCAATGTCTGCAGGAGGAGAACGAGGTTCCGGACGACGAGACAGTGAATCAGATGATCGCGCGTTCCGAAGGAGAGTTTGAACTGTTTCAACGCATGGACCTGGAACGTCGGCGCGAGGATGCCAAGCTCGGGCCCAACCGCAAATCCCGGCTTATCGAGGAAAACGAGCTGCCTGAGTGGCTTGTTAAAGATGATGACGAGGTATGTAATGCTGCCACTCGCTGTTCGTAGTCGCGATAATCGCCACACCTTCGAACTTGAAACTTTGAGTGCCATCATTTGATCTAGCATTTTGTTTCATTACGATCTTAACTCGGAAGATCTCGCTTCAGAAGTTACAGAAATGTAGCAGACCCAAAATATAATCCTCAGTGTTTAGCATTATGTTCCTACTTTCGTAAAATGTGAAAGCTACGGCGTGGGATTTGAAACTGGTTGATTATGTACTTTCTTCCAAATTATTTGTAGGTTGAGCGGTGGACTTTCGAAGTGACAAATGAACAAATGGGGCGGGGCTCTCGACAGCGCAAGGAGGTTGATTACAGCGATAGCTTAACGGAAAAGGAATGGATGAAGGTAAGACGCAATCACAGCAAATTGAACCTGCTGAACTTGTTTTAGCAAGTTGATCAATCTCAATTCTATTTCTTGAAAAATAAAAGTAGAAGTTATGCTGTCATAAGGTTGGGTGAGCTTGAATAAAAAGAAGCGTCCTAAGTCCTCCTAACATACTTTGCGAGCATTTTGTTTGAACTAAACTCAACTTACCAGAATTTTTGAAGACATTTGTGAAGGTCATTTAATTTTCTAAGCCACATATTTTCCATAAGGTTCTTAAGAGACTTGACGCTCTGGACTTTTTCTTGCAGGTGCTCGACGACGGTGGAGATGATTACGAGGAAGAAGAGGAAGAGGAGGAGAAGAAGGCCCGCAAGAAGCCTCGCAAGCGCCGCAAGAAGGGCGAGGAAGAGGAGGGAGAGGTTGGAGACGAGGAGTCTCCACCTGCCAAGAAGCGCCGGGTGGGAGCCTGTAGCTCTGCCCCTCCTGTCGACTCGCGACTCAAGCGGCAGATGAAGAAGCTGATGAACGTAGTAATCAAGTACACCGACAGGTAACGACTCTTGTTTTGTTTGAATTTGTGGCAGTGGACACCCCTTGTTTTTTATACCGCTCAGTTAATTAGGGATGAAATTGAAAGCAAGGTATGTCGAGGCCGCGGACTGACTCCACAGCTGCCGAGCACATAGGCGCTGGTTAAATATATATTTCTTCGATGAAAACTCATTGGATACACTGTTTTGATTTGGGAAGATAAAGCGTTACTTTGTTTTTAATCATAGTTCAATATGGTTGGTTATTAATTACAAGCTCTGTCTTTGTGATCAGTTTTTGACTTATGATGTTTATTTTCTCACAGCGATGGGCGAGTTCTGAGCGAGCCCTTCATGAAGCTGCCTTCAAAGCGAGAACTGCCTGATTACTATGAAGTGATCAAGAAACCCCATGATATCAAGAAGATTCTCCAGCGCATCGACGAAAACAAAGTATTAAGTCTTGATCATTAACTTTGACGGTCTCGTTTTGGTTCAGTTTAGTTAGTAGTAGCAATTATTATTTCTGGAGCCAAAAGGTATGATAAGTAAATTTGGAAAGAAGTAAAGAAAGATAATGAACAACTTAATGAAATTTTCAAGTTTCATGTTATTTCAGTTCATTTTACATTTCGACTAATCCCTTCTTGGGTTGCATTCAGTAGTAGATGAGATTTTAGCTGAAGTAAACAAAGGCTCAGCACAATGGATGCTTGACTTTAAAAACAATACAGCCTACACAGTTTAAAAATCTTGAGCTCTGTACCCAGAAAGAAACAGCTGCCGTTATTCATCCTAAAAGCGATAATACATAGAGCAGCTTTAAATTGCTTCGCTTTAGGGGTTGAGTGGTTTAACTTCAGAGATTACCTCATGCTCCCCCAACAGTGTCAAAGAGAGTAGCCGATACCTTACTCCTATCCAAATTCACAACATAAACTCATTAAATATTATTCATGCTGCTAGCTAAAGTTGCTGGGTTGGCTAACAAAAGTTGCATTACTAATCGATAAGAATTAAAGAGAGCCAAGAGTGAAGTTATGGTGGAGTGAGAAATAATTTTATGCAACACTGAGTGAAGTAACCAAATGGAGTAAACTAACAAAACCAATATTTTTAGTTCCACGACTTTGACGACTTCGAGCGCGACTTCATGCAGCTGTGCAAGAATGCCCAGACATACAACGAAGAGGCTTCGTTAATTCACGAGGACTCCATTGTCCTCCAGTCTGTGTTCACCAATGCTCGACAAAGACTTGAGCAGGAAGGGGAATCAGAAGGGGAAGACGACAAGTCCAGAGGTACTGCTAAATCCCAGTGCTAGAGTGTAAGCATTAATGCATTCCCCAAGATCTCCACGCTTTGCAAAATAGTACTGAAGAAGTTAGGAAATGCTCTTTGAGTATATCAAAATTGGGAAAATTATTTAACAACAGTTTTTTTTTTTAAGCTATATTAGAATTGTACAAATAATCACACACTCAAGGGAGGAATTTTGTAAGGAGGAATAAAAAAGGAGACCTCTGATTTAATGTTTATAAGGAGACCACTGTACTTATTTGAGCTTGTGTCTTCCTGGTTGGTAGATGGCAAAACTAGCGAGAGCGTAGCAGAAGAGGAGGTGCCGTCCGATGCAGACTCTGCCAAGATGAAGATGAAAAGCAAGCCACGCAAGGGAGAAACCCCGCGTAACACTCCGCGCCGAAAACGCACCGCCAGGAAGTACATCAGCGATGAAGATGAAGACGATGAGACGGCACACATGCACTAAGATAAAACGTCTTGCCTGCTTCTGGGGAGGGTATGGTATGTTGGCTTCTAGTATCTCTGGTAATTTATGATCTTTTGTAGATACTTACCAAATGACTCTATGATTTATTTACTACAGCAGACTTTTATAGATATATTATATATATATAAATATATTTAATTATATTATACTTAAGTTTGGCATTAAATTGCATCAAAGTTCTTTTCATTTGGATGAAACAGGCTATAAGCTATTTTGAGTTAATTTTAAAATGATCAACAAGCTTTTTGATGGTTGGTGTTTTTGTGGCTCAGTAAAAATTAAAGCGAAGAAAGCATTGGTGTCAATTGCTTTCAGTATGTCTCAACTGAGCAAATTTGCTAAAATGACACTTTTTTTATACCTTTAATATCTGTCATCCTTGCTTTAAGATCTGCGCGATTGATCGAAAAAAATAGTCTGTTTATTTAAATTACCTTTATTATAAGTCATGTATGTAGGAATTAATAACTACATGTTTTATGACAAGAAATAAATAATAAACATGATTTCATCTAAATATGCAAATAACTTAAAAATTACTGTTTTCAAATAGAGCCTCAAAATACAGTTGCATTATTTCTTCACCCTAGCATTCTTTACCAAGACAGGTTACTCACTTTTGCTGCAGGTCATTGGCTCTCTTAACTACATTCACTCTACCTCAACGGTAATTTCAGCAAATTCTTTCGGGAACAGTTCCACAGGCGAGGTCAACAAATCTTCCTCTTCGTAGATGTCGAAATTTGAAGCATCACTTAAGTTTGACACCTTGGGAGCAAATGTTGGCTTCACTTGCTTGTTCAAAATTGCATTCCAGTCCAATGTTTTGAACCATTCATGTCCTTTGATATCCTTGACTCCATTTTTTAGGTTCCCAAATCTTTTTGTTAGGTCGACCTGGATGATGTTGCTCAGCAAATCCCTGAGAGGTGGTGTGAAATGTGATGGGTTATTGTACTTGCCCTTAACGATCTTTTCATACGTTCTCATCGGATCGTTGGCATAAAACGGAGGAAACCCAGCCACCATTTCAAATATCAATATTCCCAAGGCCCACCAGTCCACAGCAAACGTATATCCTTTGCTCAAGATGATCTCTGGTGCAAGATACTCCGGGGTCCCACAAAGAGTGTACGTTCGGGAGTTGTCGATTTTTTTTGCAAATCCAAAGTCGGTGATTTTGACATAACCATCTTTATCTATCAATAAATTTTCTGGCTTCAAATCTCGATAAGCTAGACCCAGATAATGTAGATATTCCAACCCAAGTATAACTTGGGATGCGTAAAACCTTGAGAGCTCTTCATCAAAACGTTTCTTGTTCCGCAAATGAGAAAACATCTCTCCACCACTCACGAAAGGGAGGCACAGATACAGGTAAACATTATCTTTGAAATAAAAGTCGAGTGACACTACAAAACTGAACTGGATGGCATCTAATACCCGAATTTCACTTTTAGTGTGCGTAACTTGCTTTAGTTTCACAATGTTGTTCTTGTCCAATATTTTCATGGCGTACGGCTTATTTGTTTGTATGTGCGTCACCAGCATGACTCTTCCGAAAGATCCTGTCCCTAAAGTTCGGATTCTGTGGAAGTCATGCAGTGTTGCATTTGGAGATACTTTTGATGTCCACCTTTTGTCAAATTCGTTCTTATATCCTTTGAGAACTTTCTCAAAATCACCATAATGCTTCAGAAGCCTTTGATCCATCTTCTTTCACCAAATAGACATTTTTTATTTCACTACCTCCTTGATTATCGTTGTAAATATGACAGGTCATGGTGAATAAAACATTTCTGAATTATGAATCTAAGCAGAAAAGCCTTGACCTGTTGCTTTAGTTTCATAGGATATGTCAGTTGAGAGTTAAGATTAACTAGCAGTGCATCAGTATTTTTTGTTTAATTTCGAGTTAAAGCCAACAATGTCAACGTAATTAAAGCTCCGCTAAACCGTCACTCAAAACTATTGAAAAGAGCTGAAAACAGTGTATTTCTAAAGTTTTCTGCAAGCTTGAAAAATGAGAATGCTACTGGCTTAAACATAGTAGAGATTTCAGGATTTAAAACATTACTTACAAGTGTGGCATTGCACTTTGGTTGCGTATTGGGATCATATTTACTTAAATAAAGATGTTTTGAATTTAAAATACCTGTTGAAAAATACGGTATGCCTAAAAATGTTATAAATATCCGTGGCTTCTTAAATCGATGAAAGACATTTATCAACATTTTTTTTATGTGTCAATCTAAATCTAGTTTTGGGGAAAATATATACCTGCAGAAATAACGCAAATTTAGTCATTTGCGCCGACAAAGAATGGGGCAGTAGCGTTGAGTGCGGCAGTAGCAACGTAGTAACCATTCTCAGGAATAGGCAAGTCCCACAGCCTCAATGGGGTAGTGAGAGTGCTTGAATTACAACTATTAACTTCAAGATTATTTTGGCAATCACAACAAATAAATTTGACTTGGGTCGTCGGCTTGCACGAGTACAGCAGGCGCCCGGTGTTTTTCCCTCTTGGCAAAACATTTGCCTGAGCATTCGCTCGTGGGCCCCATCAGGGAAAAACGTGGGCACAGTGGCGGTCGCCTGCCTCGCCGGTAGTTACGCCACTGGTGTAGAGATTACTAGTATAGTACTTTTTTTACTTGATTACTTTAGTCTAGTTATAAGGTGTCAATAAAAGACCAATATGATTGATCCCACGACTGCTTATAAAATCTCTCACAGAGTGATTGAGAAATTGTTTTGAATACAATTGATTTTGGGTGTACCTGTGGTCACTCTGTAGACTTTAGTATTTTTTTTTTGCATTAGGTACACAAATTCTATTATTGATTTTGGTGTGCAAAGGCTGTAAGTTTGTTATGGTGTCTTTGCCCTTGAACGAATTACTTGTATAAAACATGATTTTGAGTGTACCTGGGGACACTGTATGGACTTTTTGACTGTTTTTGGCAAAAGGTACACAATTTATCTTTTCGTTCCACGATTCCTATCCACGATTTTGGTGGCGACTACGTTCTGATAATGTTGCCGTTATCGACTTTTTAATTGACTAATTAAGCAAGTACACTTGATATCCAGTAGAGTGCTCTTGGGTTCCACAAACCGTTTAGCTCTGCTGCATGTTCCTTTGAACCTGCCATGTAAAATCGGTCGAGCTCGCCGTGTGATTATGACAGCGTCCTGTTGGGTGTACGCATTCGGTTGAGGATTGATGATTTGGTGCTGCGGGCAATTGTCTGCACCCATCTTCCATCTCCTGCCATATTGTGATTAAACACGTGGAAGTTTTGGAATTATGTACAACTGCCGTCTGGGCACAACTGGTATGTCTTCTCCTGATACGCTCTTTGGAATGCGAGTGTATGGTGCTTTGACTTGACTCGGGAGCCATTTGCTGACTATTTCAAGGTTGGGAAGATCTTGCGTAACTTTGACGTTGTAACGTGTTATAACGTGGAGCCGTCGAAAACTTTCCACTGCCAATGAGATAATTTCGTATGAGATTAGCCTCGAAGACCCATGGAAGACTCTAAATGGAAGAATCTTCCAACGTACGCCTAGAGTTCTTAACATTGTTCGATGTTCAATTGAAGTAAATAATAAATAAATAAATAACTAAATTCCTCTGCACAGCCGGGGATCGAACTCGAGACTTCCTTCTTATTGACTACTTGACCGCAATGGTAATATGGTTTTTTTTTGGACATATGAATTGCTCTAGAGTGAACCAATCAAATGAAGGTATCTCTGAAAGAAATATTTCGAGAAATATATACAAGTCCAGAGTCTCGTACAAATCGCAGCCAACAGGTTGCGCTAGCATCAATATTGTACTTAACACTAATTCCCGTTCCTCTATACTTGATGCTAGACGTAGGAGCTGCACACGGGGTATAGGTGGGGTTTGGGGTCGTGGGAACGGCCCGCAAAATTGCAGAGTGCGACTGGCGCGAAGCGCCAGGAGCGCTCTGCAATTTTGCTACTGTCTTAAACATACGCCTAAAAAATGCAAAAGTTTCACGCTACGGCTGTAACGTTGACAGGATTCGAATCCGAGATTTCAACTTTCAATTTTCTTGATCATAAGAGTGCCATCCTTTAACCGCACGACCACGAGGACATTCGTTGACCATTTCGTAGTAACTAAAGCTCATAACTCTAGCTACCACCAGTGGATGTGAGAAAGAAAAAATCGTCCGCTGTCAACTCGGTGCGAACCTTCTACTACTGGAGACGAAGTTTCTGAAGCAGTATCAGTCCCATTGTACCACGCAGACGGTCATGATGAGATCAGTGAGTTAAACATGTATAAATTTCATATTTGATAGCCCGGGCTACTGTAGCACTACAATCGAATCTCTGCCACATGACATTTATTACACCCTGCGTGGGGACCAGTGAGAAATCCCATTCCCGTTTGCTCTTCGATAAACCACCTCTTTAAAATCGTACGATTCTACCGATTCTCATTTGCACCCGCAGCAATCAAGAACTGGACTATGTCGGATAGGAAGAATGCATTGTTCAGCTTTTCAGCTGATGTAATGGTGTCACGGTAGGTGGATTGTTGGTTGGGCTTTCCAAGTTGGAATCGAGAAGATAACAGGCAGAAAAAAGACCGACACGAAAGGAGAATTGTGACGATAAAAAATCTGCCGTGACATGCAGATGGTTTCCAAATTCCCTTATCCGTCTGACTTGGACGAACACGCAGTCGTGTTAAGACGCAACTAGACTGACCGCGCACTCTGTAGGTTATCAAATGTACTTCATTATTTAATACTGGGTATCGGTTGGTGACACATGATGTTAACAAAAAAATACAGGGTGAAACCCCACCTGGCGTGGTGGAAGCCCATACCACAGGCTCACAGCTCATGGCGGTTATCAAAATACACTCTTACTCCTTGCAGAGCACCGCTTGGCTTTGTCTGAACTAAAACCAACATTTCTGAGAAGGAAAGTTGAAAGAAATTTATTTCGGGTATTTTCTCCAACAGCGAAATATGTATAATTTTCTTTTTTCAAATCAACCAGTTGATATTTAGGGATGACATAATGTGAAGCACCTAATATTCCATCATTCCGCCGTGAACGTCTTCGAATAATTAGAGACCAAAGTAAGTGGAAGCCATTAAATACGAGCACAAACAATATTTGGAGCTTTGACTGAACAAATTATGGATATGTTCCTTTAAATGTTCCTATGTATTTTGTGCCTTGTAGGTATGTAAAATCTAATATCTCGTTAGTGGAGTGAAATGAAGTATGATCATTATTAGTATTACCGTTGAATGTACATTACTAAGCCGAACAATTGCATAGATCAAAACAAAACAGCCAAAATTTATAAAATTATGTGAAATTATGCGTGAATAAAAAGCTCAGAAAAACGTTCAGAACAGAAGTTCAAAACGTTCATAAAGGGTCTAAAATTTGTCGTATATTTATAATAGTTTCAAAAATATTTGACCAGTTTTGCTGAAAAGTGCGGGAAAAACATGCTCTGCAAATTTCATTTAAATCGTACCAGGCGTTTTGCGAATTTAAACAACAATGAGTATTTATTTTACGTACTCCGAAAAGTGCATTTAAAAACATGAAAATGTCTTTAAATTTTGAATAGTTCAACAACTATTTGACTGATTTTTTGAAAAACACTGCAGGTTTACTTTGAGAACATACAATTTGAGCGGTGCAAATTTTGTTCAAATCGGAGTAGGCGTTTGGCCGCTAGAGAGCGCACAAACAAACAGACACACAAAACAAACACACAGAATTGTCCATTCGGAACTGGTCAATTATTGTGTAAAATATATTATCAGAATTGATACTGAATAAGAAACATCGTCTTTGGATACGTCTTAGGGATGAAAAATCGTGTCCTATTTATTGACAGACTGCAGGTCCCGAAAGAATGGAATTCTGCAGTTACACCCATGGATTTACAGCGCCTGTTAGAGATCCAAACTTTTTCTCGCAATGACTTCATAATGTTGCCTCCGCAGTGGTTTAGGCAAACAATCGAAGTTGATGCCTTACGTTCTTGACAATAACTAAAACACCTTGCCTGAATACGCTGCGACCTCCCTCCTCCCTACTACCATGTTAACCATGCGCCCAAAGTAATAAATATATTTTTTTAGTACCAGGGAGTTGAATGCAACTGAAATCCGACCGACGTTTTCAGTGTCTCTAAATTTATTCGTAAATAATCTGAACAGTGATAAATATAATTACACTATAAGAGATACAGCCAGCAAGATTGCACAGTCACTAGTTAACAATATTCTCCAGAGGACGCTAAGAATGTATGTCGTATGTATGTTATAGTTTATAAATCTCCACTTGTTTCTTTGGCGTTGGCGGACAAAGACAATAGTTTTGTCCGTATATAATGGCAACACTACCAAATTCCACTGGGAAGTTAGTTTCTAAAATGTCCAGCACTTTTCTGTCAAATCACTTCTCAAATCCCTTTCCCCACGCCATCAATATGATAGGTTATTTAGGATAGGGTATTATTACGTGTAAATTATTCCACCGATTAGAGAATATTTAGAAGCACAATGAGTCAGTAGAACACCGGGTTCTGGTCACGCCAGTTCCGTGTAAACGCCTCTCGACTTTCGGTACTGCACCACCGACGCCTGTTGAGGAGGGATAGGAACATTCTGAAAGTTGGCCGGGTTCATTTGCGTGTACACCCGCGGATACTGAGGCGGCGAAGACTGTTGTGGCATGAAGAACTGTCCACGTTGCATGCTTTGGTACTGTTGCATCTGGAATTGGTGATAGTAGTGCTGTTGTTGCTGTTGCTGTTGCTGACTGTAGAGGTCGCCGTTTTGCTGCGAGACCGGCCGATGAAATGCTGCGGACTTAAGCGGTGACTGCGGCAGACTCTTGCGTCCTGACGGCGTCGCTGGCAGCGACCGTGTTCTAGGCGTCGCGGCGACCGGCGCCGTGCTCGCCGCCTCCCAGCCGCGGATCAGCGCTGCCAGCCGCGTGCGCTCCAATGCCATCTCGACAGCGCTCGTAGCGTCGTAGTCGGGACCCTGGGAACAGACACAGTTGTCACTCAACTGTTACGCGTGTATGCTTAATAATGAAAATAGCCCAGAACAACATTTCTTGCACAGAAACAGGCAACATGTGCTGGGGAGCCTCTAAACGTACTAACAAGGGTATGTGGACAAGATTTTCGACAGTTACTTACGTTGGCTATCTTATCATCCAGCATCCTGAAGAAGTCTAGTTGACTAGATGAAGTCTCTCTGAAACAAAACAATGACTCAGTCAGACCAACTTCGCAGTTCGGTGCCTTTGCGAAAAAGTCGGATAAAGAGCAGGAAAGTAGAGTGGGAATGGTATGATGGTGTTGACGAAGCGCAGTGAAGATTACTACAAGGTTCAAAAGGCAAGAATGATTTAAATATTTTAAGAATGGTTTTAAGTTTGCATTAATCTAGCAGCCTGTTACAGAACTATCTGCCAGAACTGTGAAATCAGATGCCGCGCAATTTAAATTGAGCGGAACTGCTTTTTTCGCCCATTGACCACCCTATTCCTTCAAGAGGTTTGTGGTAAACTCACGAGTGCGCGCTGAGGGGTCCAGCAGACACCAGCTGACGCGCCTTGATTGCCGCCTTCTTCCTCTCGTCCTCATCGGCGTCCTCGACACCTCCGCCTTGCTCGGCTTCCTCCACCTCCTCGTCTGCATCAGCCTCGCCCGCTGCTGAAAACAGCAAGGTTGTCGTCATCAACCCCTCAAGACTCAGTTCACATGCATATTGTGAATTATGTAATGCGTGCATATCTGCAATAAGATTTTAATATCGGCATTCTTTTCTAGATACGTGATTATTATTGTACTGGTCATTATATTATATAAATCAATAACGATTCATCTCCCGACATTTTCGCCCTGGAGGCCGGATACAAAATTCTACGCCGGAATTCCAGGACATTCCATCCCTCGTTAGTCGAGCAGATTGCGTCGGCTCCAGGAACAAGCCGCCTGAAGCACAGCACTCCTTTATCCTGCGCACGCGCGCCATGCTTTTCCAAGAGCAGCGACGGACGACGCAAAACTTCGCAAAGCTTGCTTCCAGTTTTAGTCAAACCATGGAAATCAAGAGAGCGAGAGAGAGCCAAAGGGAAGAACGATCCTCTCTCTCATCGCCTTTGAACAACGGAAAGGTCAGCGTCGCGGGCGCTGGCCGTCTGTTTCAGCCCAGGCTTAAATCACACCCCAAGGCAGGGAGGCCGTTGGCGCCAAACGCACGCCGTCGACCGGGTTCTGGCTAAGCCAAAGCTGAATTCGTGAAGAAAACACACGGAACGCAGCGCGCGAGCGTGGACAAGGGAAACTGAAATGGTTTCTCGCGCGGCTAATCCTTTCGATTTCGTTATCAGAAGCCAGAGTTACGCGTCCTGAGGGGCGAAATAAATTAGCTCGGCTGTAAAGCAGTTACAAAGGGTCCGACGATACAATATTTGCCTTTGGTCTGAGCTTAAGATACGTGCACACGGTCGACGTGCGAAATTACATTTGCGCACGTTGCTGACAGACGAAACGCGAATTGATGCTCGCGGATTTTCTTGATAATAAACAGTCTCTCGGTCGAGAGTGGCGTCGCTGGAGCTAGTCATAGGCGACGACTTTCGGGAAGTCATAATTTCGACTCGATTTCATTTCTTTAAGAACTCGATCGACTGTGCACCAGGATGTCGTTTGAAGCCGTCAAATATACGAATTTCGAAAAGACTTCCAGTTTCGTGATATCTTCTTTGGCGAGGCAATAGTTCGACGGTGATCGATTGCCGGTGACGGATGAAATGGGTTTCCAACAGGCCGATCATAATGCATCACGCACATCTAGTTTGCTGCACGAGATACTTAGAACTTCTTATCGACAGATTAATAGCCACAGCCACTGTCACTCATATTAAACAAGTTGATATAACCATGTAATTCCCAACATACAATATAGAACTACATGTAGCATAGGGACAGAGCTGGCTGTAACGTTAAGCTTTGAGGCGGCAGCTGGCCCTCCTACTCCTCGAAGAACATTCCCTTTTGGGAAATCCAGTCGTTCCTAGAGAGAATGAGAGGTAGAGAATGGAAATAAGGCATTTCAGTTATGCGGAGCACCGCGCCGCCGGGCAGCAAGCAATTCACGAGACGACGATGCTCAAGCCGACGCGAGCTTTGCAGGGACCGACGCCGACGTCAATCGCTGGCCTTTAATACCCAGTGTAATGCTCTCGGCTTTCGGTGCCGCGCTATTGAAGGCGGTAAAACAGTCCACCAGTACAGCGTATCGTGAAGACGTATGAATTGATATGAAATATTAATTGTGCGCGGGTTTTCCAGCTCTGGCGCCCGCGAGATCAACTGAATAGGTTAAATGTCGTTTGAAAACTGAGAAGCATTGCGAGGAGAACGAGTTGGTTTTTTTACGGGCATGACATGGGATTTTTAATTGGACAACCATTGTTACGTTTCAGCAGCTGATGGCGTTTGAAATGTAACACACGAGCAAGAGGCAGTAATTGGTGTTACCTCCGCAAAAAATACCTTCTGCAGAGGTGTGAAAATGGTGTCGGATATAAATTACTGGACGGAAAATGGTGTCACTTGGGTTCTGATCATGGTGGGAAAACTGGATTTTTAAATACTACTGTCGCACAAAGGTTATGTGTCAGAAAAGACAACGTGTTATTTCTATATTGCACTGGAATTAAGCCTCTCATTTTTATGGTCACACTAATTGGATATAATTTCCCATTTTTATAACATTCAAGGAAAATTTGTCCTTTTCGCAAACTTTTTTTGTTTAAGTATAGTGCATACAGCTTTATTCGATATATTGCCCTGCGAATCTGGAACTGAAGCAGCCACCTCCTTCTCTCAATATCTCTCTATAGCATAGTCGGAATCAAAGTCGGAATGTACAATCATGGTATACTACTGGGCGGTACTATTACTTCAGGGGCGCGAACTGAACCCGTCGCGGGTCGAGGAGTTGGTAACTGAATGGCCCGCATTTCCCCGGGCAAATTGAAGTGCAGCAGTTGTAAACGGCGCGCCTTATAACTTACCTTCATTGCTCACTGTCTGCGAGAGAAGGTGATTCGATGTTTCGTTTAACTGAACAAAGCCCGTTTGTTTTCGATTCAATCGAGCGTGGCCGCGTTCATTGCGCGACACATAAACATAAGCTGTCACTCAACGTAAGAAGCCATTGGTTCAAGCAACGTGCGCACAAATCGACTGCCAAAATTCACGCGGCCTTTCGCAAAGGCAAAAAGTAACAGAAACGTGCACACGTAACTTGCGACTTGATCAATTTTAAATACCATGTACTTTCGAGCCAAGTGTTTGTTTGTGCCTTACAGAATAAACCGTGGCCGTTGCTCGTGGAAAGCATAAACGAGCTCAAAGGGAAGTCAAGAGGCGTCAAAACCAACCCGACGTCAAAAAGTCACAACATTGAATTACGACTACACTTGAGCTTGAGCCGAGATTGAGAGCGCTGGTTTTATTCTAAAGTATCATAAAAGAATTAACCTTTAATAAAATCCCTAATTTCGTTGCCCTTGGTAAACGCGTGGGTCGGTCGGTCGGTCGGCTGGTCGGTCGGTCGGTGGAAAACTGTGACACATTGAAAGTGTTTATGACAATTTTAGCCAATTTGAGTATAAGACCTCAATTAGATATTTTTCGTAGGATCAGTATCACTATGGTAACTCTTATCACTCACTAATCTGGACATAGAGTCTTGACCTTGAAGCAAGCAAAGGGGGTTCAAATTTAGCAGTATAGGAGTTGGAATTTAGTGAGATTAAACCTGGTCTTTGAGTCTAAGCCTTAAAACTAAGAAAGAGGGTAACCTTGTTTCTGCAGAATAACTCTCTATGAGATCTTTTCTTTGGTACCTAAATTGCTGAAATCAACTCACATTAATCACATCACTCTTATCACTCACGCCAGCTGCGTACTGCTAGTTGCAAATCATTTGCTGGAAATACCGCGCACATCGCATTCCTTGATGCACTATGTAGTGCCTAACAAAGGTCTTTGCTATGATCCTGTGCCATACTATACCTACCAACTTTTAAGGGTGATTTTAATAAAAAGGGAGTTCGAATGTGCTCCATGTAGGTATATTATTAAAACATATGGTAACGTATATACCAGAGAGCATAGAGGAAACCCTCTTTGAAACGATGTACCACCGACTTACAAGTACAATACATAGTGCCCCCGTTCCATGCTTCCAAAAGCCCTCGAGACAGACTAGTCCCAGCACTGGGCGCTCTTCTGCGAGTTGTGTTCAGCGTTCGGTTCCCTAATAAGCTCTGCCAGTCTGCCATGCACCATGAGCTGTCACCGACGCCCTTCATTATTTACCCCGGCGTCATCGAGGCGTCCCCTCTTCCCACAGGAGGTGCAGCAGCTCCTCCACTTTGTTTGCACCGCGTCTTCAGCATGCGGTAAAACAAAGCCGGCCACTTCACTGGCCTGTTTCGTAAAATACAGTACCTATAACACCCACCCACCGACGTTTTGCTTTGGACAGGAATATCAGCCCGTGGCAGCGAACATGAGAGCCAGGGAGCGAAAGCAGGAGAGAGAGAGAAAGAGAGAGATAGAACAATAGGGATGGATAGAAGAGCTGAAAATCGATAGGAATTAATTGCTGGCGGACCGTGATTTGAGACGAGAGTTAGAGCTGCCGGCCGAATGGTGCATTTAGTTGATAAAATGTGGTGTGGTCTGCGATTCGTTTATTGCCAGGTCATTCCATTTGACAGAAGTGAGGGAGGGCCCTGAGGCAACCTGTCGACGCGTCTCGTTCGTTTTACGAGTCCTCAGTCAAGGCGTCGCGCAGTGGCGCTCATTTCGGCGCCCCGCGTAGAGCCCCCAAGGAGACGAGGTCGGGAAATCTGTTTGCTCACACTTTAGGGTTAGTGTTGAAATGAATAATGAACGCCGCATGAGTGATTCCATGCTGATTGCAGTTTTTCGCAATGAAATATGATAAAATCTTGTAAGTGTAGATGTGTACCAAAAACCATTATGTCTTAAGGACATGTTGGTGTTGGTTTCTCCTCTTTGTACTTTTAATTTGATGTAAATAATCGATGAATTGATCGACGCGCGGGAAGCGTGTACCTGAATGGAGGTCGAACGTGTTTGGACATGGTACACTACAACTGTGTGTCTGTGTAGTGGAGCGTGGACGTCGATTCAATGAGCTGGAAGACACCCAATTTCAGGCGGCCACTCTGCACCTCTCACGGAAATTGTTTGATTTGCATCGAGCAGGGGCTACCCGCCTAGCGTTCACGAGTCGCAGAGAACGCGCGACCTACCGGAAAAATGAGGTTTCCCGGCGAGCGAAGTGCGTGGGCAAAACAGCAATTAACTATAGCATAAAACAATTTGTTTTGCCCTTCTAGTCTTTACGTATTATCATAATTGTTTTGAGGGATATTACGTTCTTCACTAGAATGCGCGTCGGTTTCACGAGCGGCGACGTCGTGTCGTCGTCGTCAAAAGGACGTCGTGACGCGGAGGTTCACGCAGCGTTTCGTATCGCGCTGATTAACGTTGACTCCCGAGCACCAAAGAGTGTAAGCCATAGACTGGCTATAACGGACGCTACTCTTACCCATGCCAATCGAACGAATCGGTGATTGAATGCACTTCGATCTATTTTAAAAATGGCGCGTACGGATTCTACAAATAACCGCACCATTAATAATCTGCCCATCAAAATCGTCTCCTTTGAAAAATAATTTTTCTGTCTAACTATTTTTAAATTAAATCGATCTTTCGTTGGTAGACATCGACTTATTACAGTGGCTGGCAGCAGCACAGCGTGGAAGATTGCGGGAAACGCCACTTACTCAACGGGGAGCGTGGAGCCTGCAGTTTGCTTTGACCCACAAAATGACTCGAGACTTTTCATTTTAGATTTCACGTTCCCTTTGGCTACAAGCAAACATGAAGCCAGATTCCATCTCGGCTTCGGGTAATTGCAAATTGCAACGAGAAAATTGCAATTACCAACTCGGAGTAAGACAACGTCCTCGAGCGAATTTTAACGACACCAATTTTACGTGCAGTTAGCATTTTATTTTGTAACAACTCTGCAACTTAAATTGAATCGTATTTCAACTTTTAAAATAATAAATCTCGCCTGGAATAACTTGCCGGCGAGCAAACTCGGTCTGGCACTCGATCTCGATCTGCCGACTCGCACCGAGGCATATGGCAGCGACGAGACTTTTCAATTCTTTTCCGCGCGGATTTCCCCGAGAAGGCTTCAATGAAAGCTTTATTGAAATTTCCATACGCGATGTCCCTGGGGGCTGTCGGCGCATTGCGTATCACATAGGTATATTCGCATGGTGCGTTTTACCTGCGTTGAACAGCACAAGCTCACGGCCAGGAGGCGAGCAAAAACACTCAGCGTGCTCCGTATTTAGATCCAATCACTTACAGCTTACCTCCACCGCATATTATCTGCTCCCACCTACACCTAAGCGAGTATAGGCACATAATTTTCAGAAATATTAATAAGAGGTTTATTAATAGATCTATGACAGGCGAGTGCCATTTAAAGACAGATCAAGCCATACTACATAGAGGGCATAGAGAGCAATAAATTAAAATTTCCTTCACGTGAAGGTATTTTGAAATGTTTCCATATACCTTCCTCTTGCAATTGCCAAGTTTCACAAATACACACTTGGCATTTGGCGACGGGGAGCGCGTGTTGCGTCGGGGGGGTCAGCAAACAGAGATCGCGACACAGAATTCGCGCCAGGCCAGCCAGCCAGCCCAGTCAGCCGGCCGCGATCCCATCACGTTGTCGACGTGTGTGCAGACGGTCTCCGTTGATTAAAATCAGAGCCAATTGTTTCTGCGCAATTAAAAGCGGGCGAGGGAGGGAGAGCGAGAGAGACGGCAAACTTTCTAAACGGCGTCGAGTCAAACCGATACTTGTGTGCCCCTCGCGCTTGGCAATATCAGTGTCACGCTGCAGCGGCCAACGACGCCGACGCCGAATGACAATCGTTTTTAATTTTAGCTGTGGTAGATTGAGATTTTAGCCTCGATCGCGTTTCCTGATCGAGTCGCGCTTTATGAGCAGGCCATTGATAATCTCGCCACGGCGGTTCGCGGCGACGAAGGACACAACTCAAAGGACTGAAGTTACGAACAAGACGACGATAAATAACGACAAGAGCCAAGAAGAAAACCACTTCGAAGCGAACAAAAGATGATTAATCTAGAACGAAAATTGGATTGTGTCCTATCTAGGTTAATTTAGGTTAATAAGAGTTGAATGGGTTTGTGGAATAGGGTCGTGGATACAAGCACGGGGTTCGTAAAAAAGAGATACAACTCATAGGATCAAGGAGTTTGTGGGTGGATCGTGGAAAACCGAATAGTATTCAAAACATTCTCACATAAGTAAGAAAGAAAGCTTATTGATCAACGCAAATTATGCCGAGTCTTTTCATATGAGCTATAAATCTATTTCCTTACTGACACAATGAAGGCTTCGTTGATTATTTCTTCGCTACACCACGGAAATAGCTTCACTATACCAGAGAGATAGCTATCTCTGTAGTTTTTAAAATAAAGGTGTGTCCATGCGAGATGGTTCAACAATAGCTGATTTTATGATGGCAGCGGCTTTCTGGTGTTTGTGATTAAGATGGGTTGTTGTTTATATATACAATTAGTTTACGGCGTAGATGAGTAATTAACTTTCTTGGGTTAACTAAGCCAAGGTTTGGCTTGGCGGAGGTTTACTCAACGGGTGCGTTGTCCGTGTGGATTTGGCAGTGGGATTGGGACCTTAGAATGCTACACGCAAATGTGATTAAAGCAGCGAGATCCAAGATGGGTGAAACAAGGCAGAATTCAGCGCCAGACGAACGTTGTTCTGAAAGGCGGTGTGGGACATGGTGGGAGGTACACAGCAACAAGACAATGTAATTACGAGTATCGGCAAACCAGGCGCGACGCCTCGCGAATGCGAAATGTTGTGTGCCACCCCTTGGTTGGTCCGTGGCGGCGTTGCAAAGACCCCCCCAACTGCGAATGATGCGAATTGTTATGTGCATTTGAAAACAGCGAAATTGTGTTAGTGCCTGGCGGAGTTCCCGGCTTGATGTGATCATGGTGATTGACAAAGCGATTGCCCTGTAAATATCGAGACAAACTTTTAAACGGATTATTGCAATTTTAAGTTGTTCTCAAAGTCCAAAGGAAATGATGAAATATCTTCGTCAGTTTGAGTATTGCGATTTTAAAATGTTAGCCGATATTGCTTTTTCCTGGCTGCTCATCTTTAAAGCAACAATAACAAATCAAATTCTGGGTCAATGTGTGTAAGAAAATATAATTTGAAATGGTTTAATAATGCGCTAAAACCGAACGCTGTCCGTGTGTCGTGCCATCCCCGGAAAAGCACCCGTGGAAATGCAGTGAACAGAAAATTGCTTGTGCAAACACGACGCTAAAAATATATCGTGCCACGAGAGTATCACCGTCGGGATAAATTTATGTGTGACCAGAATTAAAAATCATAGAAATAGAAACAGCCGAACAGCTGCTATTAAGGCAAAACATCACGTCGAGTCCCATTCGTTCACGATTTATATCCGTCAGTTTAATCACTGATGCTGGCCAGAGCGAATAAACCAAAGATATTCCAATCAGCCATCACCCGACTTAAGGCCACTACAGGAGGACTTGAAACATTCAATCGAACATTGACCAAATAGCCACTTTCGTCCGCTGCTCCCACAATCGCTCGCTAGTCTCATGAGAAGCGCCTCTCGGCGTCGTCTCGCGATGGAAGCCTTATCCTTATCGCGGCTATCAGCGTCGCGACGGAGGTGTCGGAGAAGCGTCCAAATCGCGCACGCGAACGCTTGGCGCAACTTTTCACGCGCCTGCTAATTGCTCCGACAAAGTTTGGCGTGAGGAAACACATTAGCAGCATCTGGCAGGATAAGCCGTCGTTTCGGGAGCTGGAAACTGTCTCGCGGCGCTCGGCGCTAGGCTAACCGGGTCAGCAAAGTGCATTGGAAGAAACTCGAGTGGCGTTTGGGGCTAGTCTGGATCCAGTGCGGTCGAGGACGTTCGCATGGGGCGCTTATTTACACGCTGCAGATAAATTCGCACGCTTTATGGCCTGGCTTTTTCGGAAAAGTCTGTGAAAAGCTAAGTCTACAGCTTGTGTCCAAATTTGGTGTGAAAACAATAAGGTGGGCGGAATAAACTACTTTGCCTTGCCAGCGCCACCATTTGAGCGAGGGCATGACCAGTTTTGTATCATTGTGCATCAAGCACATTAAATTACGGAAAATGAAATCTCGATGACGTTGTCGCGTTACAAATATGTAGAGGCGAGGTGCATGATCTCCATAATCTGGCTCTTCAGTGGTATACTAGTATTATAATTTTAATCGTCTACTCATGCTTCAATCTGCAATGACGTAGTTTTCCCCTGTACTTCAGAGAGATTCTGCATTAATTATTAACAAGCGCATAACGTATTTAATGGACTGCACATTGTTTATTTGATTACGAAGCGATGAACGTCCCGGTGGAAAGCGCTTTCCGCAAGCTGGGAAGATCGCGCGAGCACGCTACGCTACGTCAGCATGGGTTGGAAAGGAAGCCGACATAAAAACCAAAACATTTTGAATATTGGGATCTTACTAACGTTCGCCACGCCGCTTGAACCTCGATCGGGCTACACTTGCTACCTGTAGCATTTCCCTAATTAACCAGTCGCTTTGATAGCAATCTGTAAACAACAAGGCAGGTACTCGATGAGGTTCAATACTCATCACACAGGTCATAAAAATGAGATGACCTTTAGAAATTTTAATGCGATCATTATGTCGAACCAAAGCTGACTTCGTATTGGACCGCTCAAGGCAGCTAGCTAGCTAAATAACATTCCAAATAAAACACTGTATCAATACATCATGAGTTTCATAGCTAATTTTTCCGTCCATCTTTAGTCCGAATGCTTATGGGAATGACAGGTGTGTGTTCAGCCAAGTCAAGCGTAATTCCTGACAGTAAGCCGAACAAATGGTGCATAAATGGACGTCTTCGTTCACGAGGACAACTGTTGCGTGCATATTCATTATTCAGGCTCTCGATTACACGGTCATCTACCGCCCGGCAATGCCCGGCACAGAGCCATTGAGTTTAACATCCCAACAGTCCGTTTGTTCTGCGATGCTTCTGTTATCTATGGGGTAGGGTAGCACAGGGAATTTTAATCTCCATGGAATCCATGGTGAGGCTGTGGGCTAAGCTTTCCACGGGGGATTGCTATAAAACTTAGCCCAGAAGTTAGAATGTGAATAATTAAAGTGGGTGTATATTATAGGAGCTTGGTTTTATATGCTAGGAAGTTATTAGTAGCAAACTAACTGAAGAAGAAGAAGCACTGATCACTACTCGCCTATTTTGTATATGTGCAACTATATTATTTATGAGTGTACGGAACTAAATAAATGTCAGTTGAAAGGGAAAAGTTTTTTTCAACTGAGAGGTGTTGTGGGTGGCCAATGCTGTGTTAGTAAATAGCCCCCGTGTTTTTCTGCAAATGCGAGTAATATTGTGTGTCAATATACTAGATTGCGGACATAAAATCTATTTTCTACGACGGAAGCAGAAGCCACAGCACATATTTTAATCTCGGTCATTTCGGACGTGCGGAAATGATGTCACGCAGAATTTGAAATAGAGAAAAAAAGGTTGGCATGTGATCGGTGATAAAAATCGATAATGTGTCGGTAATTTATTACCGAGCGAGCAGTAGGAAGTGTCTGTCGACACGGTGGCAAAGTATTCGAGGAAGGGACACGAATCTGCGATTGATCTCGGAACGTTATCAGCGAGCCAATCATTTTGCCCAGGAGGTGTCGAGATTGAAAAATCACCGTGAGGTCCGCGCACGGCTTTCCGAGCACGGGTTCACGTTGACGCGCGGCAATGGGATTTAGTTTCCCGGGAAAACTCGGGCAACATTTTTCCCAGTTCATCGATTGCCGGCCTTAAGCAACAAGTATAACGCGTCGCGAGAAGCGACCGGGCAAAAAACTTCCCGACTTCAAATCGACTGTCATCGTCATAGGACATCGACTCCCACACATTCGAGTAAAGTCAGACACAACCCCAATGCGTTTAATCGCGACACATCAGTTGATTTTGCTCCCTGCTAAGACGTGTGAGGAAAAATTTTATGCAAATACAACGTATAAAGGTAAATTACTCAGGTTTTGAGTCTTCTTTAAAATATGTAACCAAACGGTTTGGCGTGTTGGAAACTCCGGTTCTCGTGAGATTGGCGAAGTAAAACAACACTGCGCTGAATCAGGCATTGAATGGGTGACCATCTTACACATGAAAAGTTCTGTTTGGGAGAGGTTGTAGGGATGAAAGTTAGTACAGCAACGTCATTCTGTAGGGATGTTAAGCCGTTGGTCCCGTAACAGCTCTCCTACAGGAGTAGGATACGTGCAGGCACCGGGTTTCCTCTCCTCTCTTCCAGGCTAGGTTAGGTTCATCCTCATCATCATCCATATTAAACCAGTGCCGCAGGGCCAGTTTTCAAAATGGTGCGTTGCTAATACCAACTGACCAATCAATTTAAAAAATGCAACTTTTAATTGGTCTTAAGACGATTATGAGCCAGATTTAGATCATAGCCGGTTTTGGCTGTGAGGTATGGTATACGCATTCACAAGGGAATTCCCAAGGAAATGCAGTCCGATGTATTGTAATGTGTCGCTGAGATGCGGTCAAAGTGCCTGCGGGTAGAGGTTGCCGTACTCAAAGCGCGGAACACGGGCCCGCATCACGGGTATGAAAACTCTTTCTGGGAGCGAGACCGGAGGGTGACGAGACGAAAGAAAACGCCGGGCTAGCAGGGTGTAATAAGATTGCAATGAAAACCCGTAATGGAGTTTCCGATGGAAAATCCAGCCGAGCGCGAGTAACGTTTTATACCAATGCGCGCGCTTATTGAGTCCGCTGCTCGCTAGAAGTTGGCAGTTGCAATTCACGCGGCATACTACCCCCGGGTGCAATCAGCTAGTACGTTGGTTCGCAAATCATAGGCTGGTCGCTTATATGCCGAGGGAACTGCTCGCCATGATGGTTTTATCGAGGACTTTCATAGGAGAGTTATATAATCAGCGTTCTCAGTTTCAGCGAAAGCATAATATAAGAAAATAATTGAGTGCGATTTATCGTCGCACACGAGATTGGCAATGCCGCCGTTATGCCTTGGCTTTCATTTCACCGCTAGCCCGTAAAGCATTTTCATTGCAGCTATGAAAATCATTTAATACCGATAGAAAACCCGTTAGAAAAGTCGACAAAAGTCGTAAAAAATAAACGAAATTGTCGGTGAATTTGGTAGCTTGGTCGACGTCAATGTCATGTACATATACTTTACGATTGGTGCCGATGCGAAAATGTTGTTGCAAACTGGTTATTGGATCGGAAAGTAATTAACGAAATTAGTAAACCTTCATGTGCTGCTGCGAGCTATAATCCACTCTGTACTGTTAATCGATGTGTGCACTGAAATTACTTTGTCGCCTAAAATGACATGCACATGGGATCCGAGCGAAAATTCGCTTTGCCCCTGATCCAGCTAATGTCACATGGGATGATCGTTCAGCCGACCCGATGATGGACCAATAAAGCTTAGTAAGTAGCTGCAGCCATAACATTGTCCGCTGCAGACTTCGCACTTAGCACGTGGTTTAAGTGTCAATTAAAAGTGCGCCGACGCCGACAGAAAAAGACAGACAATGAACCACCTAATTAATTAGCGATCATAAAGCAAGGGCTATTAATTTGCAAAGTCTGTAAGCAACCGCTTGTCCAATGTTATTACAATACGACATCAGCATCTAAACTCATTTAAATGTTTAAACATATAAACATGCACCTTGAGAGACGTCTCGCGCCTCTAAAGCAGGCCGGCCAAGAGAGAAGTATTCGTCTCCAGAACTCGAAATAAACTACTTATTGGTTGACCGCCAAGTGGTCCATAAGGACTAGCGGGTCTATAACGCGGAGTGCGGCTTGCTTGCGGCGGACTAGTCGACGAATTCGCACAGCGGCGTCGGCGTCGACGTCGTGTAGTAAAACATCAAACGGCGGGCGGTTGAGGCCAGCGTCTGCCGACGGCGTCCTAATGTGTTTCCTAATGCGACGCGCTCCAAACAGAGTCTTTCCGGAGCCTAAACAGCCGTCGCCGTCGACACACATTCGCAAGCACACACTATCGGACGACTCGGATTTGCTTTCAGACGTCAAAAAGATGAGGATGGCGAGCCAAAAACCAAATGGGAGGGAGATGAGTCGCGAACGCGGCGTATGCATTAAATATTTAAAAGTATGCAGAGTTGTTCCGTTCGTCATACAGCGCCAGGGAGGAATATTAAAACGCGGGATATCAGGGTGCGTGGTATCCCGAGCGTCGGGAGCATCATTGGGAGCATCCCGTCGCTCGGGCCGGGAACACACGGGAATGGGACGAGACTTCGATCCTCGCGGTCCAGACGCGTGACCGGGAATCGTGATGGGCCAAAGCCTTTGCACGCAACCCGCTCAGATCGAACTCTTTCATCCTCCCCGCCACGGTGCGAATTTTGGCGCTCTTGAACCATAGGGGATAGTAGCTTTGCGTACACAGATGGAAATGCATGCGCGGAATGGCAAGGAAATAGCATATTTGTCGTACCGGAAGTTTTGCTACCGTTTCTTCTCTTCCTTTTCCGTGGGTAAATCTTATCTATCTTGCTCTGTCCACATCCCATTTCACTCTAATGAGCAGGACGTGTTTCGAGCCGCACAATTTGTTCACACTTATGGCGTCGTCGTCGTTGATGTCGCACTTGGAGCAGACGTCGTCACCCCTACACCCCTGCCGAAACGTCCAGCGTCACATCTTGACCTCGTCACATACACACTACCCGACATCGTCACTTTAACAACGACACCTAACCCACTTCACATCACGCTTCTCCGTCGTTGACCTCTCTGGCCAAACAAGTCCACTCTGAGTTACTAAGTGTCCCTGCGCTCGACGTTGTCCACTGTGTTTGCGCCCAGCTACGTTTGCAACATGTGGTTGCGGCCGGGGACGGCGTTGTCGCTGATTTCGGAGTCACGGCTCACGACTGGTCCGCGGCGAGCGCACGACTGAGTCGCCACGATCCTGTCTGCTCCTCCCGCCCTCCCTCCCTTGCCCCCACCCCCTCTCGCCCCACGCTCGCGAGTAACGACGACGAAGCCCGGCCCAATTACAACCAAGTCGTCCCGGGACCGACGACGGCTGCCCGCATGCTGGGTGGTGGAGCTTGTCATACTCTGAGCTGATATCAGCGCCCTTGTCGCCAACTCGTCGTTTGTCACTGGTGCCGGTCACCTAATTACTGGTTCGGGGTGGAGGTGGTTGCTTTGCGCGGTCTGAGGGGGTGCCATTTGTTGCCACCAACCCCTAAGCTATGAAAAGACGAAAGCTTCTTTTAAAGGGTTGTTTGATTGCACGGCTAAATATTTAATCTGCTGCGATTATGAAGCGCGGAATTACGCCTCGTTCTATCTTAAACTTGGCGTGGGCATAACGAATTCATAAGCAATCAATATCATAACAGCTTAGTTTGCCTCTCGCTTGGAAGCTTCAGATATGTCAACGTCTCGCGTCGAAAGAGCTGAGGCAGCCCACGCTGATGCGTGTCAGAACCCGATGTCGCGATGGCTCGTACAGGAATAGGGAGTAAATGCATGAAGAGAGAGTGTTACTTTTGTAAAGCTTCCGAAGGGGTTGGTTGACCCAGGTTCGAGTCCCGGTTTTTTTTTCACCACGCACATACGCGCGACATGCGCAATCACTCGGTGTTCGCTCTTGTTGAATCAGCGGGAATGATTCTGTTTGGGCCGGTCGATAAGACTCAATGAGCGGGTTGAAAGATTGCAATGGAACAACTCGGATGAGGAGGATGTGTTTGAGGATGCGATGTGTTCAGATTGTTCATGATTAAAACCAGCAGGAGATGTTTCGAGCACAAACAGCTGGAGCAGACATTGCATTGATCGCTTCTTGGGATATTTAAATTTGCATCGTGACGATATCATTCCCGCGGCTGCGCTCTGCTTATGCGCAAATGCCAAATGACCCTGAGGCCGTGGGATTTGGAGGTTATGACAGCTCTGAGTTTGAAACGTGTTGAGGGAGAAGTGGGTGGTGTGGAATTTTAGTTGAATAATTGAGTTCTGTGTGCAAATTAAAAGCAAAGTATTCAGGAAGTTAACAATTGGTCATGGCTAGTTTGATGTTTGAGGACAAATCTGGACAGCCAGAGTTGTTCAACATTCAATCTACCAACAGTGATTCTGAGGGTATATCTGATTCTGACCAAGAAGGTGAATGGGGTAATGTTAAACAAGAAAGTTCAAGTTTGTCAAGTTGTTGGGATGATATCAGTAAAATTACCGCTAAAAAGAAAACCACATTTTCCCGCAAGTTGAGGGAAGTGATTGCAGAAAAAAAAGATGATGAGATCGATTTGAATGACGTTTATGTCGACGTTGGCAGCCACAGACTCGCAATCGACAACTCTGTGCGAAAAATGGCTGACCAAGATGAGCTTTTGAAAAACAACCTGATAGGTCCTGAATTCCACAGACTTCATGAAGTTCCTACAGCTGCAGTAAAAGCAAACAAAACTAAAAAAGAAAGATTGGTAAGCGACTTTAAGCCACCCATTTACTGATTACTGATTGTATTCACTGAATTTATGTTGCTAACTGGGAAAATTAACAATTTTTAGAAAGAAAAAGAAAAGACAGCAGGAGCCAAATGGTTCAACATGCCAGCACCAGAAATGACCGAAGAGTTGCGCAGAGACATCGAAGTCATTAAAATGAGATCTGTCCTGGATCCAAAACAATTCTACAAGAAGAACACGTTGACATCAGACATGAAATATTTCCAGGTACTAGATTATCTAATTACCTAACTTACCTACACAGAAATGAAATACCCTAGATTTTACTTACCTAGCAAATTTGTTTTCAGGTTGGACGCGTTGTTGAATCGTCAGCTGACTACTACCACAGCCGCGTTCCGAAAAAAGAAAGAAAGAAGACGCTGGTGGATGAGCTTCTAGCCAACACGGAGTTCAAGAAATTCAACAGGCGGCGTTACAAAGAGATTATTTCAAAAGCTATCCGGACCGATGGCAAAGCACGCAGGCATGCCAATAAGCTCAAGAAAAAGAAGAAGTAACTGAGAATAGTAAAAAAACCAGGGATGTTTGGAAGGAATGTTGGATTTGGATAGAAGAAAACATCTCAGATACACAAAGTGCTGTAATTGCTTGTTTTAATAAAATCTTCGTTTTCACTTAATCCTGGTTACCCGCATATTTTTGACATCCTGTGCACGTTTGATTGTAAAATGAAATCACTTTAACCCCCATTAACATCAATAGATGCTCCATTCACAAACATGCTCTTATTAGATGCCAGAAACACAATAACTTCTGCCACTTCTGCAAAATACATGTAAAATAGATATTAAAGCATAAAATTGCAGCTGTCCTTTCTTCTCGAGGAAAAAGGGTCGTGCGTTAAAGAGAAGAAGAGTATATGTACTCAGACTTACCCTCAGTTGTGCCGAATCGGCCAGATGCTATTGTGGATCGGAATGATTCCTTCAGTTTCTCCGGAATTATATCCGTCATTGGACTCTTAATAAACCCAGGAACCACACAGTTGCACCGGATCCCAAACCTTACCGGAACGAAACAAAAAATTGCCAGTTTTGGTATTGTACTTGTGATACTGTAGTTCATTAAATGCTATGGCAACAATCAAATAACTCACTTTCCAAACTCTTTTGCAGCAGTTTTTGTTAGCGCTTCAACTCCAGCTTTGCTGGCAGCGTAATTGCACTGTCCTATATTTCCTGTCTTTCCAACGATGCTGGCTAAATTGACAATGGAACCACATGTTAGGCCTGCGTCAATCATTGCTTTCGCAATGCTTTGCATGACCAGAAATGTCCCCTGAGAAAATATTTAAAATGTAGATGCGTTGGTATTCAAAAGCTAAATTCATTCCGCTGTAAAAGGTAAATGATTTGATGCCCAGGCAAAGCTCTTACCTTCAAGTTGACATCAATGACTTCTTGGAACTTGCTCTCGTCCATCTTGAGGAGAAACGTGTCTCGGGTGATGCCTGCAGAATTGACCACAATGGTTGGTGGCTCTGAATAGTACTTGATCACATTGGCCACGGCCCCATTCACGCTGCTTGCTGAAAGATTAGGGAAATGCCTGTTTATTTATTTAGTTGGTTGGTGATGGGTACATTGAGGTTGTGTGAGCCAACAGTGGATGATTATCATTGTTTATTATCATATAAATAAAAAAAATTTATAAATTTATATCAAATATATAAACTTGATGACGACCACTAACTAAAACCCAGATTTTTGAAGAAGCATACTTTAATATATTAATGCAGCCAAAATCAAACAAAACAAGATAACGACTGATCATTTTGTGAATGGTACATTTTCAGTTCAAGAGAAGAATATTTTTATGGTGAAGTAAATCAAGACTATAGATGCATAACAAATTGAATTCATTGAAATGTAAAGTTTCGAGTCAAAACAAAAGTATTAAGCTATGCTGCCAAAGCAGATTAAAGAAACCCAAACTAAAACAGAGGCACAGAAGAATAAATAGAATATGAACAGTGAGTTTCACCCTGAGCCACGTCCAGGTCTAGTGCCAAGTGTTTGGTGCCATTGTCAGGAATGAGCTGCAATGTTTCCTGTGCAGCCACGACGTTTCGATCTGCGGCGACCACTCGTGCTCCATCTCGAGCGAGCAGCTGACACGTTGCCCGCCCGATTCCGCTTCCAGCACCTGCAATCACCGCGAGAAATTATGCCTTGGTAAACAGATGGTACAAGAAGACAACTGACCATACCATTGTGGGATGAGAAGAAAAAATTTGCCCAAACTAAAATTCTATGGCAGAATGAAAATACAATTACGTACATAACTTGAAAATGTCTCGCCCCAAGTTTACTGCAGTACCATCGTGGGGCAACATTCATCCCTCGGGAAAGACATTCAACATATCATACCAGCAAAACTCCAAAAAATTACATAACATGTTAAGATATTTAACAAGGTAAAAATCGTTTTGGAGTTGGACAAATTCTCCATAACCTTCCCAAAGCGTTTCAAAAGATTAATGGAGAATATCTACGCAAATAAGTAATGAGAAAAATGACTTGCCAGTTACAAATGCTAATCTCCCAGCCACCATTTTCAAGAATCGTGGGTGATCAAGCTGCTCTTCAAAACGCGTGATATCAAAGTATACGTGATATCGGTGATACGCTTTAAAGTTTAAAGAGATTAGGCCTAGCTGCGGAAGATTCTTATCAAGGACCTTGCTTGGTAGACGCGTTTTAACCTTACGCGCGCTTCATCAGCTTTACAGATAAAAGGGGTTTGGGAAGCACAATAGGCAGTGACAGTCACAGGACTTCTTTTATGATTGTCTCGAAACTACGATCAAAGATAATCAATACTACGAAGACATATTGCGAGTAAGGATGATGGATATTTGGGGGCGATGCTATTCTTAACCTCAAAAGCTGGCTGCTTGGCCCAAAGTTACCGGCATATACAGGTCATCCCAGCTCAAAGATACTCTTTTTATTTTCAGATTTCAAATACGGAACATGGCCCCCTTGCATCCAGTAGTCAAGATTGGAACTCATAATGGCGTGTTCCATTGTGATGAAGTGCTTGCTTGCTACCTATTGCGGCAACTACCGCAATACAAAGATGCTGAAATCATCCGCACGCGAGATCAAGCCATACTGGACACATGTGATATTGTGGTGGATGTAGGAGGGTCGTTTGAACCATCCAAGCACCGTTATGATCATCACCAGAGGAGCTTCAAGGAAACGATGAACTCTCTCTCGCCAAGCAAGCCGTGGACGACTAAGTTGAGCAGTGCTGGACTGGTTTACTTTCATTTTGGCATGGATGTTCTTAAAACATTTGTGGAAGACAAGGATCCTGAACTTCTCGAAAATACCTTCAACCAGGTATATGAAAAGTTCATTCAAGAAATCGATGGAATTGACAATGGTGTTCCTATGTTTGACGGAGAACCTTCCTATAGAATCTCAACAAACCTTAGTGCAAGGGTCAGTTATTTCAATTCACACTGGAACAGCATTGACCACGACGAGACCCACCAGTTTTTTAAAGCTATGGAATTGGTTGGAACAGAGTTTGAAGATCGTGTGAATTATGTCACAAAAGTTTGGTGGCCCGCTAGGGATCTTGTGAAGAAGGCAATCGAGAATCGCACCAACGTGCACGGGTCAGGTGAAATTGTTGAATTTGATACTGTCTGCCCATGGAAAGAACATCTTTTCGCACTGGAGAAATATCTGGCTATTGAGCCGACCATCAAGTTCGCTCTTTTCCGAGACACAAGCGGCAATTGGCGAGTGCAGTCGGTGCCAATCGAAGCCGCCAGCTTTGTTTGCCGAATTCCACTGCTTGCGGACTGGCAGGGGCTGCGTGATGACAAGCTCTCCGAGGTTTCAAACATCGAAGGGGGAATATTCGTCCATGCTACGGGATTTATTGGGGGCAACAAGACCCGGGATGGTGTGTTGCAAATGGCTAGCAAATGTTTGGCTATAAGGGATGCTGCTGAACTCAAGAAGTAGCTTGTAGGAATTTATTGAATGAAATAAACACCAAATTGCTGATGTAAAAATGAGCTTGAAAACAAAATACTTTATAAGGTTTCCTCCACCATCTCCTTTATTCCTTGCAATGGAAGAGGCGATGACTAGTTTTGTGTGAGAGTAATCGCAGGCGCAAGTAAAGCTTTGCGTCGAGCACCCCTTGGCCTCTCACAGGTTTCTCTCCGTCGTGTCACGACCCAAACACATGTCTGCTGTTTGGCTCATATTTGACACATTGACGGTACATGGCGGAACCACAAACATATTCTTTGATGCTAGTTCTACAGGGAATGCAGCTGGGAATAGGAGTATTTCAGAAGGAGACATTCTGTCTTTTACCGATGCCAGTGCTTCAAATAATAAATACTTTATTGGTTTTAAAATCAAATGAACTTTCAGTGGAATTGCACAATCAGTTTTAGAAACCAGATGAGCACATTTGTTCGTTCCAAAATCAACTGAATAAATTCCCCTTCACAACATGACAAATTAAGATAATATTTTCTTAAAGATATAACAAATGAGGCACTCCAAAAGAGTTTCAAGTTACAACAATTGAAAAGGAACCGTCATTAGAAGCAATGCTTGCAACAAGATACCTACTAGTACTTGGCACTGTGCTGGTACTTGATATTCAACGCTTAAGTTCCAACCACATCCTCGTCAACTGAACGAATCAGAGACGACAACAGCAGCCTTTCCCTGGGCATCAATACATACCTCCACGGCTGAATAGACGATGAAGAGCCTCCTGTCGAGTGCTTTCAAGTGTGGCATCGTAAGAACGGGCGATATGTGACTGTGCTGCAGCAGAGCTTCTAAAGAAGATCCTAGGGTTCCACCTGAGAAGAGAGTTAGACGAGCCCATGTCGACTTTCGAATTCTGAAAAGATTGACACAAACAAAGAATGAGAATTAAATGCACAAACATATTTGTGATTATAACTTATTTGGTAGTTTAGTTACTTACAAACAGCATTGGTACAGTGGTGCTAATATATCAAGATGATCGACTTTTGGATTTCCAAAACTCTTGCCATTGTCCAGCAACACTATCATTGAATTTGAATAATTTTCAAATACTTCGTAATGGTGTCTGTCTCCATTGTCTATCAAAAAGTCAAATATCGCAGCATCTATGATGTCAAGGAGACGCGGACTTGTCGCAGTATTGTATAGCTTCAATGCTTTCACTTTGTTGCAGTATCGAATGTCTAGTTCCCACCGGGCAGCTACATCATTTTTGTATGTTCGTTGCCACGGGTTGCGATACTTCTTCAATTTGAAAGTGTCTGGCAGCCACATTATGACAGCCCCCTCCATGAAATCCTTTTTGGCACAGACTGGATCTTGCGGACTGCAATAATAGCAAACGCCGTAGAAGCACGTATTGTTCCCTTCTTGGTAAAAGGTGTCTAGCAGATTGTCGCTGGCAACAGCCATGATTTCTCTCCGGAGATTCACTTTGCGGCCTACAGTCGGGGGGCTTCGCCGAAGACCAAGCAATGTGGAAATATGGAAAGCAGCCACTTCGGCATTGTGGCGATCTTTTCCAGCGTACACAGGACCTTCGATAATGTCCTCTCGGGAATACCTATTAGAGAAAGCATTATTTTTTTACACATCTTTTCAAATTAGAAACTAAAATTGATCAAATGTCTATGAACTAAACTAGGTTTGTAAATATAATGGTCAGTAACTTGCCACTCTGGTTTAAACAAAGCTTTCTGATTTCCTTCCAGGGTAAGAAGAAGTTTCAATTGTGTTCCTCTGTTGGCATTTTCTGCTTTAATTATTTTTGTTGAGCAAAGAGTTCGCAGCACGGCTCCTAGTCTTGGGGCAGATTCCGGAATGATTTCTCGTGGACCAACCCAACTATTGGCCAGTGACCAAAGACTAGTTGACATTTCTACATTTGATTTTAGATCATCAGAAAGTTCTTTTAGAAGTGTCATGGACATTACTAAAGACGTCTCATGGTAACGAGATGGTAGCTGAGCAAGTCTATGGTATATTCTTTTAGTGGCATGAATGGTAGCATTCTTTCTTGGCTGCACAGACTTCTTTATCGGTTGAACTTTCATAGTTTTTAAGTTTTCCTTAGTATTTAATTTAACATTATTAAATGACTTTGTTGTTGGCTTTGATTCTCTAGCATGCGGCAAGGGTGTTTTATCATCCACGATAACATAAATGAAGTAAACATTCACTGTCAATACAAAAATGAAGAGAGCTGCTAAAGATGTTACAGCGCACCGTCGACGAATTATCTGAAGCAAACAGAAAATAATCGTAAATGCATAAAAGCAGTTACATACGATAACCTCAACAAGCGTTGTCAAAATTATAGTTGCTCTTTATTATGGGTTATATATTACCATTATTATTTCGTAGATTTGCATTGGGTACCGAAATGAACAACCCTGCGTAAATTATGTGACATCAAGAACTAGGTAAATTCAATAAAATATGGCAAACTGCACCAGTACACAAGTAACCCATTATTATTGTGGAGGCGACGACCAAACTTATGAAGGCTACATCTGACAGCCACCCCACAGCCGGGTGAAGGGCAAGGTGGGTGTATGTATCGTACCGCGGTAAAATTAATTTTTTAGCAGCTGACTGAACAGCTGTTTTCAGTGGCAAAACTTCTTGGCAACATCAGCCAACACCATAGAATAATGACTAAGAACAAAGCGCGCCGAAAACTCCTTTTTCGATCGTGGAGTTTAGCAGAATTTAGCACCATATAATCTGTCTTTATTCTATGGTAGTATTTCCACAGATGGATAATAGAACATTCGGCATGTGGGATTTTAGCTCCAAAAACAGTGCAAGAGTGGCTTGCTTGGCTCAAAACTTTATGAAAGAGGGATCAAAGCCAACTGACCCTTGGCAGATTTTACATGGCATTGATCAGAATAGCTACAAAAAACCATTTGTGGTAAAATTTGGCTTTAATTAATTTTGTCTGCATACCTTTATTTTCCCAGACAAAATCAATCCCTAAAGTTGTGTGCGAATAAACAATCCTGAGTTAAGTTGAAAATATGCGATTTTTTTCAGGTTGTTTGTGAGCCTCCAAATGATGAAATGGTTGTTGAGCAAGAAGTCAGTGCCAAGGAGGAAACCGCTATTTTTCGTGTCCCTGATCCTGTTGATACCATTTCTGAGAGGAAAAGTATGATGGTCTTAAAGGTGATAATATTTGAAAAAATATTTTGAAAATTGTCAATTGTTTTATACCTTTACTCCAGGTGTGGCTATCGACTCATGCTCAAATGCACCCTTGAAGAAATGGGCTCAACTGCTTCCGAGTTTGACTGAGGACGATGCATGCTCACTGTTGCAAAAACTTTGCGAAAACCCATCAGTCGTTTTGGAGCGTCATGCCTTGGTGGCAACACACCTTATTTTGCCTAAAGTATGAAATGTCATTCAAATTTATTGCAAGTACCTGAATGTTATGTTAATTGATGTAAACTTTTCAAATTATTATTCTTAACAATTTATTGCATGCTAATTTCACCTGTACAGATTACACATTAACTTCTAATTTTTCACCGACTTATTACTGATGCTATGTGATGCCTGTAGTTGCAGAGTGAAGAGACAGTTTGTCGAAAGTTTGCTTTCTCAGCGAGCAAGTTTGTGGCCACATTCCCAGCGCCAAGTATTCCATTCCTGCTGACAGAACTCATCATCCAGGCGCCTGCGAATGAGCGTCATCTGGACGATGTCAAAGAGTTGGCCAGTCAGTTGGCGACTCCTGCATTGCAAGCCACCCTTCTCAGGTATAGCTGTGCTGCGCTTAAGTAATTTAAAAGAAGTATGTTTTTAGTGACTCCGATTTTTACTTGTTTGCGTGCTTGCTAAACTCTGAATGAGATGGAAGAAAATGGAAGGAATGTTAGCTCCTAGTCTCATTTTCTTAACTTCAACTTTTCTTAATTAAATCCATTCATCAGCTCGGTGACTTCTAAAATGGAACGACTTCACAAGAGCCATCTTCCATTCCTCCTCATGCTTATTGGAGAGGAGATTAATGCAGAGACCACGAATAAGTTGGTCGAGCTCATGGCAGCATCCGCCATCGAGCTCGCCAACGAGATATGCTTTGGTCGACTCATCATTGCCGTGCTTAAGCTGGAGTCTGCCAACCGTTCAGCGCTGGGGTATATCATCACCAAGCACCAGACGCCGCTCAAGGGCAAGGCAGCCAAACTGCTTTGCCAGAAGGTGCCCTAGCTTGACTGAGCTGATGGGTCTAGTCTACAATCATTGTGATATGGAAAGAAGAGATTTGAAATTTCCAATGCAATTCAACTAGGTATGCGTCAGCAATTTATCTGTTGCCGCACTGTACCCATCTGCATTTTGAGACAAAAAAAGATGACAGATTACAAAAAGACAGATGATTGCCAGCTGATACATTTTTTTTTATCACTTTCTGGATCCTTATTCTATGCCACTTTTGGGACATGGGAACAGAACAGTATCAAACTGTCAGTGAGATGGATTTTTTTATGATGGAGGAAATTGTTTCCAAATTGTGATTCATAAATAATTATGTCGGTGCCAACACTGATGAATCTTTGATCTAGGTCGTTTTTAGGACCACTCGTCAATAAAACAGCACAACTATCTGTATTACATGATTATGAATTACACAATGAAACTCCATACACTGTGACCCTGAACACACTCGACGATCTTGCCGATAGCGCCCAAGTTGTTCACAGCATCTGTCCCGGAAATCTCCCACGTCGTGCTGATTCAGGTGAGCCCTCGGTTAAGCAAAGTGCATTTTGTCTACAAAACCTACATCGATGAAGTGCACTTCTAGAAGATGGACATGAAGCGGCCGTACGAGACTAAGAAAGGGAAGATCACTGGCTCTTCAAAGCGCATCATCTAAGAGCTCTAAATCTAAATGAAAGAAGACATCAAGAAGACGGACTTACTGCTGCTGTTTGGAGGAAGGAAAAAACACTTTGCCCAAGCTGGTCCTGTGCTTTCATTACATCTTTGACCTGGTGCCAGGCAGTCTGTACACCAGGGGAAGGGATCATCAACAGTGGGGCTCACGGATTTTGACACCCAGAGATTCAACAGCTCATACACCGGGTGCCCTGGTGCTGGCCGAAAACAGTGTGTGCTGCATTGACGAGTTCGACAAGATGAACGACTCATTCCACATTATGGAAGAATCTCCAATGCTTGCAGAGATGGTAAGTGGCAGGTTAGATAAAGTAATAAATGATTGAGAAGATGACTTTTCTTTTATTTCTTTAACTGCAAACTCATATACTTACGACATTTCACAAATTGTTAAAAAAACATTTGTTCTACACATAGACAACAAAGTGTAATATGCTTCGGTCAATATTGAAAATGCAGAGAAATTAGAAACAGAATAACAGTACGGTCATAGTCTTAAATCAAGCTTTTTAAGCTTCAAAATGAAACTCAATCTCGTTACCAGTATGTCTGTAAAATCTTTTTAATTTCACTTAGGTCGCGTTTTTTATAGGCGCAGTTTCTGCCGTACAAGTGCCACTCAGATAAAAGTATTGATGAAGTTCTCATAGAGATCAAATTGGTCAATTAAAAATGTACTCTGAATGGGTAGATTCTTAGTAATTACAGTAACTATATAGTACTGTAGGAAGTGCTACAGGACCTGAGAATGCTCACAACTACACAAACCAAATGCTCAGGGCATGGAAATGCCAAAAACAATGAAGTACTGGCTCAAACCACTGTTTCGTGGTTTGTAGGTTGGGTGCTGGAACTAGACCATTGAAACAGGGAATACACTTGTAAACAAACCAAATGAATTGTTCCCATTCCTTTTCATCAAAGTGTACAAAGAATTCTCTACAACGGTCCAGTTTATCGCACTGGGAAAAATACAAACTAACTGAACAAGGTCATCACAAATTCGCTAATCAGATACAAATTGAACACCTTTCTGTACGACGTCTGTTTCTTACAAATGTTATATTATTTCTGTCTTATAAAATACTAATAACGTGACATGAATCGGCTAACTAGTTCCACTTCTACCTGTGCCGATGCCTGGACTTGCCATTGTGTTTGTGTCGGTCACCACTATGCCTGTCCCGCTCATAGTGCGAGTCTGCCACAGGGAAGTCGTCATCGTGGCGACTTCGCTTTGGTTCGTGGTCGCGGGATCGATGAGAGTCCCGGGAGGAGTGGCTCCCTCCTGGCCTGCTGGCCTTCTCTCGGCTCGGGTCGCGGCGCTCGGGGCTTCTTGGCCTCTCTCGCCGCCTATCCCGTTTATCTGCGGTATGACTCGGTCTTTTGTCAGGGCTTCCTCTTCGATTGCGGTCTGGGCTCCTACGATCTCGATCTACGCTTCCCCTCCTTCGATCTCTCTCCATTCCACGGCTAGCAACTGCACTGCCATCCGGACGCCGTTGCTTCGAAAACCTATAACAAATGGCTGATTGGTACATTGTTTTTACATTAGTAGGAGGATTTAGGTAGAGCAAAGTCACACAGGGGATGAAAGAATTTTGTCGCTATTGAACAACATTATTTTTCACTAAATTTGAGAGCAAAAACATCATAAGCTGTCGGGTGGGATATTCTACCCAGAGATATTAGAGGTACATTGACATAAAAGTTTTATCAAGTGGCTAATACTGCCGCTAATTTTCCTCAGTTGTGTGAGGTCAATTGCATCAATGCTGCAGAGAACCCTGCCATGGACTCCTGGACGATTCATGTACCTTTCGGCCTCCCCGTACGAGACCTCTTCATCAGGAATGTGCCGGGGCTTGACGACCTTAACAGGGGGCGGCGGAGGGGCGGGCGGAAACCGCTCTGCCATCTTGCGTTGCAGCAACTGCTGAATTGGCACGGGGATGCGTGGGAACAGTGTAGAGAACCACTCGAGTTTGGTGAGGAACGCTCGAAGCATGTCGCCAACAGTCATCATCTGTCCTCCTCCCGCCTTTACGTCCATTGTCTGTGTCAAGATGTAGTCATGTGAGCACACAAAACGATTCAAATATAATTTTGATTAACTGGAAATGTCATATAATTTAAGATTACTGCGTAAGATCGTACTATAGATCTACTAAGGTACCTCAGGATCTTCCAGGTACTCATCATACCAGTCCCAAAGATCTGCTGGAGGTTGAGTGTATCTGCAAAAAATAAAACCTGGCGGTAATTATCTTGGATCGATAACTTACAACAGCTATCGATTTAAATTCGGTTCCGTTTGGGTACCGAAAGTAACTCGACTATTTAAGTATCAGCAATGAAGCCCGACCCAAAGCATTTCTTTTATAAATAAGCTCTGGTCGCCATCAACAGTAAATAGATCAGAATCCTGGTGACGTTGTCGCTTGCCAGTTGCAGCAAACGCAACCACAAGTTGACTGCCACCAACTTACCTGATGTACATAAAACCCAGTCCTCGAATATAAGGCGAATCTGGATGGGTGAGTAGCCCATTTACCTGCTTCCGCGTTAGCTTCAGGGTAAACAGTTTGTAGAGCAGGCAGTACGCGGTGGAGACAATGCCCCCGGCGCCCACTCCGCGCACCTGGAACACGAGGCCGTGCAAACCGATTATTGAAAGCAACAATACTGGCGGCTGATACCTGGGGTCTTGGTGGCAACGAGGGGGCTACTTGATGATATTGATACGACGAGGAAATGGCAATTTATATACCGACACATTATTGGGTGCTTGGAGCTGGGATTTAAAGCATGTTCACTTTGTCAGTGTTTAGAAAAATATTAATAGTGTAAAGGAATTGTCTGTAGGTTTCATTGTCTGGCATAAAACATCCAAGAACGTGAAATGGCTTTCAGAAAAACTATTAGGGAAATTAAGGTGTGAAACAAAAACATAATTTTTATTTTAGTTGATAGGATTGGACTTGGTTCAATTTTAGTGTAAAAAATGTGATTTGATCGCTAAGCTCACAATTTTATACAGGCAGCTGCTCCAAAAGATGTATCAAGTCTGAGCCATCTGTGAAATAATTGAAATTTCTTTCTGGTTAGAGGTAACCTACGATTTGTTCCATATCACTTCTTTATAAAATGCTAGAGAAAGAGGGAAGAGTAGGTAACTTACTGAACTGGAGGTGGTTTATGTACTGTCAGATGAACATGCATTTTAAATGTTGTGACTAAGAGCCTCGTCAATTGGGATGAGGAAGAAATGGTTTGCAGGCAGAAGAAATATATTCCTAAAGATGTCGGCGCCAACGAAACGTCGACATTTTAGGTCCGCAAGTCAATTTAAACATAGCTAAACCGTTACACAACAACACCATTAATTTATCTGTGCCGACTTGCAGCACCTTTAACATGGTCAGTTACAATGAAAAACAAAGCTTGAAGGAATAAGTCAAACCACGGCATTATTTCAGAAGTTACGAATAGATGTGTAAGGTTTAAATAAAAACAAGTCTGCCGTGGAAAGACTTCCATTAAAAAACTCGACGGCTAGATTCGTAAGGTAAGTTACGGACCAGACAGACTGTGGAAGGCAAAACAAAGGAAACTTAGTCAGCTCTGGCTGCAAAGCTGCGTTGCAATGTGAAAATTTACCGGGATGACGAATGTTTAACAGTCGAGATTGCAATGCATAGATTGTCGACGAGGGCCTGTGGTGGATCCAATTGTCTCAGTAGCTAACCCATCGTTGGAACCAGAGCTGACTGGAAACAAAGCACACGCACTCATGGTTACGAGCACAGTCTCTAGTTTAGATTTAAATTTTAAATTAAATTGGAAACATTTTTCTAAATGAAGGCTTTCCTATTATTAAGCCTTTAAAGAAAACATGAAAGTATTCTTGTTAGATTAATGGAACCACAACCCATAAAGTTCCCTTAACTCTCCTTGACTGAATTAGTCAATATGCAATTAGTGAAATATTCTTTGCTACAAGTCTCTTTCTAAAAAATGTTGTCAAGCCGACATCGAACATTTTCAAACGGTGGTTTAAGTTTCTCTTCGATACAGCATCAAAGTAGGATGATAAGCATGCAAGGAAAAGTAACAATATGTGCTCCAAGGAACACAATAGTGCATAGCAATATCCAATAGGTTTGACACTTACACCCCCGCACATGCCTGTTTGCCCTGCTGTCTTGCGGCTGCCCTTCTCCCATGGCTCAAGATGAGTCACCTTGTAGAAGATCTCATCAATTACCTCGTGATAGGTTTTCAAATCATACAGATTCACTGCAAATGAGAACAAATTATTTGGTTGATTTGCCAATCAACGCTGTTGACCAGTGTACACAATAAGTAGTGTAGTCACTATAGATAAAGTAACCTTTGAAATATGAAGACGATTGAATATTTGTAAGAATGAGTGGGTTCATATTCATAGTTCTATCGTTTCCCCATAAAGGCAGCGCATTGCTCTTTTTTTCTTTGTTGGGCCGCCTTTCTTCGTCACCGCCTGGGCTAGAATTTGCCCATGGGCTGTCTGAAAAATGTATGTTTCAATTAATAACTTGTCATATTATTAATAGGTATAACGTGAACCATGATCCTATGCTCGAGAAATGTGGGAACGAGCATACTATAATACAACCATAGAAATACAAATTTTGATAATAGAAATGGACACCTGGATAGGCCTAAGAATTTAGAGGCTAGAGTCATTCAACTGGACTTATACACTTACCACCATCGTTTTCATAAGAATCGGCTCCATCCATTGCGAAAGTAGTGCCAGTATTATATTAAATTCGATATCCGTCTTTAAGGTAAACTGAAAGACAAACAAACGAAATAATAAAGTCGTTGATCTACTACAACATTTTTCCACGGAGTGACGTCACGACAGTTCAACCATCTTGAATATATTCTAGTTCATTGTTTGGTCGAGTGAAGCGTTGTCGAAGAGAAACTAACATAACCTGGAAAGTGTGACAGTGTATTTTGAAAATAAAGCCCTTAAATTTAAGAAAAATGGCTCAACAAATGTCTCAGCAACAAGTTAGTACGGCAATGGACAGCTTATCAGCTGCTCTCAAGAGTAACATCATTCCAAATCAAGAATACCTTCTCCAGGGAAGCGTTTTAGATTCGGCAGTCGAGGTCTTATTACACAGATTACGAGGATTGTGTGACAATGTTGACTCGGGTCCAGAAACCTTCCATGACCATGAAATGTGCTTCAGCATACGTAAGTTACTAATCCACCTTTTGCAATAGATTAAGTTGGATTAATCTATAATGAAGCTTTTTCACAGGAGGCACAAGCCCACAACCTCTTCTCCTACGAGTCCGTAGAGCACTGGACTACCAAGATATGCCATGGCAACTTCGATACATTGGCCAGCCAGAACTGGGAGACAAGTCCCGACCGACCATTGTACGAAGCAGCATTGACATTGGTACCAGTTCTACTGTAGTCGAGTTCCTAACCGAGCTGGGATGCCGAATGGATTTCGAGTACATCGTCCGAGGATATATGTTTCGCAAGGGGCGAATGAAAATTACCGTTTCTAAGATCTTCAAGATGGGTCAAGGAAAGCCTCCAGAAAGCATGGAACCGATGTCACAGTCATACCTAGTAGAACTCAGCGTCTTGGCTCCCAGCGGCCAAGATGCCATCGCCGAAGACATGAGAAGCTTTGCGGAGCAGTTGCGGCCCCTTGTACAACTTGAAAAAGTCGACTACAAAAGGCTTCAGCACGTCCCTTAAATAGTATCACGGATTACTTACTTTGTTTTTATTTAAGTTAGTTAATTAAAAGTATCGATTAATAAATCTCACTCACAACAATCTTCAACAAACTTAATATATTTTTTCAGAAAATTGTCAAAATCTTCCCTGTGCATGAATTTTGCTTACAATAAGCAAGAGAGCAATAATTTTATGTTAATCAAACAATAGAGAGTTAAACCTTATAAACAATAACCACAGCCTTGCCAACTCAGAGACTGCCCTCTCGACTTTCGCTGGAGAATGAGTGGAGCTGCTCAATAGATAGGCTCAACTGCTCGAGACTGTCCATGAGTCGGTGCTTGTTCTCTTGGTCGGCACGAAGACCTTCATCGCTTAGCGGCGCAAACAGCTCTTGTTGTGCCCCGAGGTCAAAGTGAAGCCGAGCTAAACGCTCTTGCTGCTCACGAATGCCAGTCATTTGTTCCATGCTACAGTCCTTGCCTGGAAGAGGGGAGACATAAAAAAATATATTGAAATATTGTACTTAATGCCAGCAAATACATTCTGTGATGTATTTATGATTTTAGGCAGTGCTTAAACTTGGATATCACAAGATTATTCAATGCGTGTAGGGTCCTAAGAGGCTCGATATTTGTTGTGGTGAAGAAGGAAAGAAAGAGGGAACTGGAGAAGAAAATTAGCGTAGCGTGGTGAACTTGCCGAGAAATTTCTAGAATTCCTGAGAATTTTTACCAGAGAATTTTGACTCGACCAGATGTTAAACATCTTGAACAATGACAAAGGCGGCATGCCAAAAGTTTAGAACTCCTGGAAATTCTAGAATTTCTCAACAAGTCAAATTGCACCACCGACCCTAATTTTCTTATCCAGTTGCGCTTCCTCTCTCTTTCCATACTACCACAACAATATTATTCTCTGCTGCTTGTATTAGGAAGAACTTGAATAGATACTGGAAATATTAAATACTGGTAAGCGTTTTAAAATAAACCCTTTATTGGGCCATACATTTATTAGAATAAATTGGGCGATTTGAGTTGAAAGAAAATAAAACGTGAATATCTTTTATCAGTGCATATTACAAAAACAATTTATATCAACACACCAAAGTTGTGCTAACCCAAGAAGACAAATGATCAATTAACTTCCAATGAGCTCACCAAATGCACGCAGCTTTCCCGAATGGAAGTCTTCTAGCAGCGTTAAAAGAGCGGTCTCCATTCTTCGAACGTCTGTGACATCTGAGATAAAAGAGTGGTGCTCAACTGTTCTCTGCTCTACTTTTGGCTCTAACCTCAGGAAGGTCAGGGAATGAAACAAAGAAAAACAAAACAAAACAAACTGAAAAATAAATAAAAGTAACATATGTCAAATAATATTAAAAAATCTGAAATAAAACTCCAATCAAATAATAACTTGAGAAATAAGGTAAAAGATATTTTAAAAGTAGGTAAATCAGTTTTTTTTTACTCGTCAACTCAAGTAAACAATGCCTTGATGGCAAAAAGAGAAACAAAAAATAACTAGAAAAAAATTAGACGTCTTAACGTTGAATTGAAAAAGGGGCTTAGAAACAAGCTTGAAAAACAGGGAGCTCTGGAAAGAGATCCCAGACAAAGCAATATCAATATCACTAAGCATATATAAGATTCTTCCTAAAAGTGAAAAAGGCAACAGCCAAGATATTAGCTAAACTTCAAAACTATCTCTAGATTACAACCATCACTGCTCTTCACTTGGTAAGTTCCGTATCTACTCCTCGTTCCTCTTCCTTTTATCCATACCTCTTTTCTTATTATGAAGCTTGGAGAGCTGCGGATTTTGGCGTTGGTCTTTAAGAGGTCTTGTACTATTGTCTGACATCAATGAAGGGTTTCGACACATCTTTTCATTCACATACAGAAGACGTGTCGGTATACCACCCCCAATAGATCCAGTTAGAGGTGTCGCATTTGATGATGTAGCCATCTTTGGATCCGTTGCAATCTTCATCAAGCTACGAGATCCAGTTATGGAGCCTTGACTAGCTGCTGTATCTGGTACACTGTTACCGCCAGTTCGAACCATTAACTGAAAGAAAAACATGCTTACCACAGATCTGCATACTTCACTTGCATAGGTGCCACCAGGTGCCAGCCTTGAAGCTAGGTTAATGGATGAACAAAAAACGAATTTCCTATGGCCATGGGAATTTAATTAATCTTAAATCGTCGTTACGTAACGACATTTCGAATAAATAATAATAATTACCTTATCCTTAATAGATCCTGGGGAAGATTGTGTTATTTTATAGACGGGAGTGACAGGTGGTGTCACTTCCCCTGATTTGCCTGCAATTCGCGAATCGTCGTCCTCGGAAGGGACAAGTTGTTGGAGCTCACATTCCTCCGCTTCAGAGGACATCATTATATATATAAGGCTAATTTTTCAAATGATAACACATTTTTGTAGTTGAGGAGAAAAGTTCCAATACGTCGGCTGTCACTTATCTCTAGTTGTCCGCCAGCCACAATCAAAGGCCACAATTGATCGCTTAAAGCGCCCCTAGCAGCAAACACCAAGACCAATGCCGAACTACAGAATTCAAATTAGGGAAAATCAATAAAAACCTGTGGAAACATGAAATGGCATATTATTTATTTTTTCACTTCATCTGGCTTAAATAAAATGTGTTATGCCTCTACTGTCACTCCCGTTAAAATGTAGCCTCCTCCTCCAGACATGGTAACATCAGGATGGGTGCGATTCGGAAGAACTTGATGGGCTCTCAGCCACGTCTCAGTTAAATGAAGTGCAGTTACTTTATAACCAGCTTTTAAATGAAAATACAGCTCTTGTAACGGTTCTCGATACAAACAGAACACAACAAAAGGCATTGATAATCCCACAAAAGGCAGTAGAGCTTTAACTATGTTGATTGGATGTTCCTTAGCAACAATCACTAATCCATCAGCTTTCTTTGTACGCAAAACATCTGCTGCCTTCTCGGTCGTCAATTCCCAGCGGGGTTTCTTGGGTGGTGGAAGTTCTTGAGAATCAGGCAATTTTCTTTTCTTGCTGGTTTCATCATCAGCATCGACAAGTAATTTGTTATTCTCCAATAATTCGGCATCTGAATTCAAAGTTTCACTATGTATGATCTTTCCGCAACCATTTTTTTCTGAAACTTTTATTGTTTTCAATTCTTGCTCCACATTTGATAAAGTTTCTTCCTCAGGCTGTAGTTTTCTTAAAAGACTGTATATATTAACGCTCAGCAGACGCTCACTTTGTTTCTCGTCAAAATTCATTGCGAGTATAGCTTGCTTTTGAGGAACATTTCCAGGATGCATGTGAATCAAAGTCCCACCTTCGGCAATGCAGTTCATCATAGCTGCCGCGGCAACTCCTTGGCAACCGCTCTCATAGAGCAGATATGTCCCATCGGAATGCATATCAACGGCCAACGTCAACTGTGATAATGTGTCCATACGAAGCCCCAAAAGTTTAGTGGAGTCAAGTTTGTAGAGAATGTCAAATATTAGTCGCACAGTAGGTGGTCGGATTACTATGAAATCAAAATATTTCTTTTCTTTTTTCTTCAAATACTTTTCTTGAGAATATTCTGTCTTATTCATAAATGTGGTACTGTTTTCTACAAGCTGCCCAAGAATTTCTTGACTTGAGCAGCCACTGTCGCGAAGGTCAATGATCTCTTCTTTTGAAAGTTTCTGCGATGATCCGTCATCTATTATATCTCTGTTGTCGGACCCACTGTCTATAATGAAATCATCTGGTAGCTCTGCCAAGTCCATACACTCCACCAGCCTGAATGTCCTTCTGGATTTTGGTATTGGTTCCATCTTAAATGTAGTCCACAGAGGCTTCCCAACAATATCAGACACTAGAATCTTGTCATTGCCAAGATTCACCATCTCTTTTGAGGTTAGTTTGTGTATCTTCATGTAACTCTTCCTTTGAATAATGACATGATCTCCCAGTTTCACTACATCAGATGGTTTATCAAGAACATCAGCCATTTCTTTGGGTTGTAAGAGCCAATAGTTGCAAATAACTTTCGATTTTAATTGAAGCACATAAAATTATGTTACCACATGTTGCTCTCAAAACGACTGGCCAAACGACTGACCTTCGCGGAGAATGGACGACCAAAGGCGGCTAATTTGAATAACTAGAGGGAGTTTCTTGTAATTGCACGACGATTTTTGTTCATATGCTTAATGGTTATGGAATCAGAGACGTGAAATGACCGCTGGGCTTCACACGTCAGTTTTAAGCTACCACAAACGATTTATTACGAAAGCTGTGTGGATATGCTGGATCGCTGGATTAGTAAATGAGAGGATTCTTCTAAATACTTATATCTCTCATTTTTTAAATCACATGACTGATACTGCAGATACCTTAAAAAAAGAAATACCTCTATGATAAATTAAGAAATCATGTTGCAGTGTATGCAAACAACACTAGAAATTCGAAAAGTCTTATCGCTAGAAGAGCATTGTCCTCATTTGGAAACAACAAAATTTTCTCAAGCAGAATCATTTTATTTAATATAGGTACCGTACAACGCTAGGAACGAGTCTAGCATACATCGTTCACGCTCGGCTCCCTACAGCCTCCATGGTTCAGGTAATTAGGCCTAAATGGAAAATATATAACAAGGGCTTTGACAACTTTTGAAGCACCACCTAAAAAATCCTATTCCTCTTATTATTTTCAAAGTTATTGCATAGTTTTATCTATAGATTTATAGTTATTCCGCTTACTTTTTACCATTTTCATAAAATGTTAACTTGTTTAATAGTATTAAAATTTGCAATATATTAAAATGATTGTAACATATTCCTATATATTGTATATGCTCATGTACCAAACAATAACTTGATAGCTACAGATAAAAAATTCATTCATTCATTCACACACTTCATGACACATTGTGGCAGATACTACCTAGTTGCAGTCTTTGATTGAATCATTTAATTTGGAGTTGTCAGAAATCTAATAGAATTGGATCTTTTTTCAATTCAAAGTAATTTGAATCACTTAAACGGATAAGACTAGCTTTGACTTAGTTGCTGGATGTGAATTAATCGTTACTTGTGTGATGTATAAATAAGCCAAAGAGACAACTGCTACACTCAGATTCTATGCAAGGATACAAATGGTAAGGAAAATAATTGCATTCGTGCCCTGCAATAATTTGGAACCCCGTGCCTAAGTTGGCCGTGTTGTTTACACAGCGTCATCCTTAAAAGAATCCGAGTAAAATTCCTGGCATTGAAAAAGCCTGATTCCTGCAGTTTATATTGACACTTTTAAAGCTCACTTTTGTGTATTTGTTTTTCCAAAGAAAAGTAAGTTAATTTATTACCTTTTGCTAAGGGGACAGACACAATATGAAATACCCAGAGGGGATGCAAGGACAAACCTTTATTTACATATTTATTAATAGTAAGGCATTTTGCACGAAGAGTGTCAATATTTAAAATATGTACATTTTGTATAATTCATTTTGTAGATTGGAATTAGGATGGTTATGGTGCAGAGAAAAAATGTGCACTAATTATTGCCAAAATACATTTTTTTAACTTGTATCGATGTCTTTTCTGACTATAATATCAAAATAGCACTTTTCGACTCATCTGAGTTGTGAATGATTGCAAGCCCAGCAGTATCAGATTAAAAAGAACATAGTTTTGTTCGTATTGCGTAAGTACAAGGTCATACGACAATCCATGGCTCTCTCAAGCCCGGTAGGTAATTCACAGAGTTTCGTTTCGAGACATGAGCGTGGCGTTTCGTGTAAAACTGCGCTGCCTACTGGCATCAAAAGGCACTCTCACTCAAACAGTTTTGGAATCTACGTGCCATGACCTGGAGACATGAGCGAGGCGTTTCGTGTAAAACTGCACTGCCTACTGGCATTAAAAGGCACTCTCACTCAGGCAGTCTTGGAATCTACGTGCCGTCGGCAATGTTTTTAGCCACGCTTAGCTATTTTATCGATTAACAAATGGAATAATCAGTTTGCTAGCTCGTTTTTAAGATTGATATCTTGTGATTGATATGCAATGCATTTGAAATTTCTAAAATTGAATTTTTAGCAGTAACTTTGAGTCTAACTTGAAACTACTTAGTATTTAATTTAAGGATTAACCTTCTCTATTAAAAACATTATATTATTATTATCATTATTTCAGAAAATTTGAATACCAGATCAATATTTGAAGTATTTTTCTTTCTGTTAAAATTGACTACCCAGGGAGTACTATTTTCAACTTGCCATCTGCATCAAGTATCTACATAATATATAGTTAATTTTTAAATCTTAAGACGTGTGATTTATGCTGTCAAAATCTATTCTGTTCCCTATTTTGAAAATTACTCAAAGTTTCTACATTCAAATAGCTGTACAATCCTTGAGTATGGTACATAAACTTTTGCTGCAATTTTTCTTTTTTATGTAGAGCTGCAGGATACTATCATATTCCATCAATCTATGTATGCTTCAGGGAATGCCAGCTTATGATAGATATGTAATTATAAATGGTATTTGTCATTACATTTTTGTAGGTAATTGTCGGTTTTCGTGCTTTTGATCTGATATGTTATCCACAAAATGTCACTTTACACTGAAAAAAAGAACAGTTCATCAAAATGCCGGCATTATCAACTCGACGCTCTAATATAGAACAATTATGTGATAAATCTGGCATCAAAAATACATTTTCCACTTGTACCTCATATCAAACGCCAAACCCATTAAAAAACAACCCACATCAGATTGCCAAGAAAGCAACGTAGAAATGCATATGTCAAAAAATGCATACGAGGTGATCACAGATATTTACAAGGTCCCAGTCCAAATTCAAATCGGTCTGGCAGGAAAACGCAACACTTTTAGTCCACAACGCCGGCCAGCCGCTAACAGACGACGCTCGAGTCTTACACGTCGCAGCAAACTACAAAAGTTTGAATTCACCGAGGGGGTTGAAGTCTTTCTGATGGCTGCTGTTGAATGTCGGCACATAACCCCACTTGTCCATAGCCGGTCTACACTGTCGCTGTATCGAACGAACTTCCGAGGGGGTCAGGTCTTGCCGCCAGTGGAACGGTGCTGACTTGGAGTTCCGGTACGTGCTGGACACGCCCCCAACGTCCACCTTGGTGTGCGTGTCCAGGAACTGCTGGACACTATTATGGAAGTCCAGTCCGAAGAAGTTGAACAGGTCCTGGACGCCCTTGAAAGGCTCCACTGACAGGTCTTCGTAGCGAATCGCTCTGCAATGCACGAGGCAGATTAGATTATCAATTAAACATGCAACAGCTCTGTAAATTCACATCTATTTTCTTTGGAACTCCAGTAAATGAGCAACTACATAACACAATCACTCTTAATCATGATTCTATTTTATTGGCTTTATAGAGAGGTATTAAATTAAATTACAACTTGCATTCAATATTTGTAATTCATTCATTTATAAACATACCTAAGAATGGTAAAACTCAATAGTTAACTGCATTATTCCCAAAGAGCATAAAAGCAAGAATGATGTAGGCATATTGTTTAAGATAGGCACTCCAAGACTTAATAGTAGTAAATATATTTCTAGCGTAATAACACTTGACATGTGCATTGATTACATGTTCCCAGAAATTGAGCTAACAAGTACAATCAAGAGGTGGTATTAAATAGTGTAATGCTTAGTTATAATATATATTCAAGATTGCCCAGAAAGGATACCAAAGGGAGTTTGGATGGACTTGAGAGGGAAATGCCCCATAAAATCCTCATTGAAATGGCCAATGAAACCAGTGGACCTGGGTCCAATAACCTGAGGGAACAAATAGCGTTTAACGCAAATTGTTGACTCCTGAAGCTACTCTGACATAGTGCTTGTACTGGACTTGCTTGCTTGGCTTGGTGTTGGCATTGCAATACGAACAGCACAAACATTGGCTGGCATTTTGGTTTGGAATCACGTGAACATGCTCCTTTTGACCTCATGAATTAGGATACCAAATTAAAACTTTTAAGAAATAAATTTTACTTCTCAACACAAACACTTTTTTTTAATTCTTTTGATACCTCAATCCTTACAGGACCTCAAAATGAGAGCAACGTTAATACAATGCTTGCAGATACCACTACCTCTTCCTCACCCTCAGCTCTTAACCTTGAGGTAAAAGCATCTCACTCTTTAAAGTAACTGCTTCCTCTAGGAGTTAATAAGAACCTGGCCCAATGCTCACCTAAACCGGTCCGGGTACTTGTGTGTAAGCTGTGATGCAGCGGTGTAGTCAGCCTCGAGGTCGCTGCATAACCGGCTCGGTTCGATGCAGTCTGGATTGCCCGGACACCAGTCCCGGTGCTTCCGCGATTGCAGCGTGCCTCGTGGGTCCCGGACCAGGAACAGCACACGCACGTTCAGCCTGCCGACAGAACGGTTGGCGGTGAGTGGTGGGGAACGTTGGCAGGGGAATACTTAAGAAGAGTGTTTGGCTGTGTTAAACTGGGTTTTAGCATTCAAACCCCAGTTGAAATAGTTTTTGTAAAAAGTGTTTGGCTGTGATTGAACTTTGAATTGATGGCTCTGATTTTGGGTAAGAAGGTTCTTTTTAAATCTAAGAATAAACGCTGTCAAACTTTTAAACTAAAAATTGGATTCTTCACCTTGCCAATCCATTCAATGCCTGACGAAACCTGACTTTGCTATCGAGAATGGTTTTAAATATTGGTTTTAAATTCATGTGTTAAAGTGATTCGGTCAATATGGTCAAGTGTGTCGATAGATCATCAACATGTATCTTTCGAACAACAGATTCACTAGCTAGAAACTTACGTGGGATCCTCGAGGAACTCTTCTACAAGCTTGAGCCTGAGCCGCACAACTTTCATACTCTGAAAAGGGAAGAGGCGGCAGAAGGGAGTGAGGAACTCGGGCACCCAGCAGAGCTGCGGGTGGAGCTGGCACTGCTCCCAGAGCCGTGTGTTGTGCAGGAACAGCCAGACGTGGTCCTTGCCGTAGTCGAGGTAGTGCTCTACGAGAAAAGCAAAGGTTGGGAGCTTTGGTTAATGTCAGGTCTAGTTTCATTCTTTGAGGAGTAATTACTGAGATAGGTAGGTAATTGCAATCTGGTTGACTCTGCAAAATCTTTTGCTAGCATAACAACTAGTATTGAATGGTCACAAAAAGGCGTGCGTTTGGAATGCACCATTTATAACTAGTATACTTTCAAATGTTTGGATTTTGATGATCAAAAATACAGAACGGGAAGTAGAATGGAATCAACAAGAAAATACATTTCCAGCTGTCATGGTAACCCTGTAGAAGGTCAGTCTAGCTTGCTCTAATTTGAGATTACCTAAAACTTGGCAATTGCAACAATTGCAATCAGATGCTCACCCATGCTAGAGTAGTCACAGTTGAGCAGGTTCCTTAGCGCCTTCATCGCCCTCGTCGCCAGCGGCTCCCCTCTGACCTGCACGATCTCGTAGTCCAGCAAAGGCTCGTAGTGATAGTAATTCGCTGGGTGGCTGTTCAGCACATCCCCCAGGAACGTCGACCCAGACCGCCACGTCGTGATGATCAAGTTCCTGATCGGTCGCCCTCCTAGCTCAGGCACGAGATCCTCCAGCCCCTTGGCAGAGATGTTGAAACGACCGTCGGGGTAGCGGTACCCATTCATCTCCTTCGCGATCAGCTCGCGCTGGGTGGCCACCACCTCTTTGATGTCTGCAAAGCTGACGGCGTCCACGTCGTTGCTGGACCAACTCTGGATGGAGCGGCCGATGTCGAGGAAGGAGGCGCGCTCGAGGGTAGGTGACGTAGTCAGGCGGTGGCTGACCAGGACGACCAGGAGGCACACTGAGCAGACCAGAGCGATACCGTACATGCTGAAGCGGCGAGACATGGTCTCCGTGCGTGGCCGCGACCTGGAGAGATGAGAAAGGTCCATTCAGCAAGGCAAGGTGACAAGAGACTGAGCGAGATTGTGATGTGGAGGGTGTTTGTATTAAAATGATAGCACAACTTATCGTGGTAGTAAAGAGAGATATTCTTCTATTGCTATTTTTAGACATGTGTGTTTCAGGGATAATCTGATATGGAGAGATAAGCATCAATCAATAGGAGTGAAAAGAAAAGTCGATCGGCGTCACGATAGGCATGATATATTGCAATGCACTATCGCAAGTCCTACAACTAATAAGATCTAATATGTTAGGTTTGTTTTGTTATAGAGGTAATGATCGTCCTGCATGTCCAAACGTGTTGCTGTTCGTGTTGAAAAGGATCTCCATGGAAGCAACGAAAAATAAAGGACGTGCGATATTTCAAAATAAATCGAACCGATCGAATGAGGAAATGGAATGAGAAAAGCAATTGGATTGGCTGCACTAGATCAAAAGTTGAACGATGCATCAATCAACAATGTGTGGAAATTCGAAGACTTCATTCGAAGTGGGACATAAGAACAACACCATTGTAAATTGCTTCAATTCTGCAAGACGTTTCACACAAGTGTGTCAATAGTGCAATCTCAAGGACATAACCGGAGACAGACAGAGACGGTCCGTAAGCAGCGGAAAATCATTCACCCATTCTGAGAAATGACTTCCGTTTTAAAATTCGACGTTGATTTCATTTTGGGAAATATTTGTTTATCAAACAGTGCGCTTCGCCAACAAAAAAAGGCAGTCGTGTGTCTAAAAAAAGGTGCTAATTAACTAAATGAACAAAGATAACATTTTTCGTTGATAAGGGAGGTTGGCCCCAATCTAAAAAAAATAAACTGTCGAGACTCGAGAGGCAGGTCAATTTTTATTAATAGGCCTAAAACCAGGGACATGAGGTACGAAAGACCCCCCTACCATTTTGTAACATGGGTCTATATGTCTGTTCATGTAATACTCAGCGGATGAGCACAGTACCAGTCAAAAGCCACCATCATTGTTGTGGTTTCAATCTACCGCCGCGCGGTTCACGCGAGGTTAATTGATGCAAAAAGCTGTTAAGTAGCTTTTCAATTAAGAGTTACATCAAAAACGTCCAACGAATAATTTAACAGATGCGAAATTGCATGTTCCAATGAAGTACACAGAACGTGAAGTACGTGGCACTAAATTACATTCAAAGGCCGATTGAACATGATTCCCAGTTGACAAAGGAACGCAACAACTGTAAAACAGAAACAATACCTCTCTGTGTACATGTCGGCGGATGAGATGGACCCATCACGGGCATGTTGGGGCCGTAATGATTCCCCCATGCCGACTCAAATCGAAATTAGCTAAACACGATTAGGGTTGTTACGGGCTTCTGTGTGTGTATATTGAGTTGTCAAATTACGCCGATAATCCACATGTCATGTCTCTCTCCCTCTGCTGAATTTACTGTCCATTCTATCCATCACTCTCCGCGCAACTGCTTTACGAGCCCCAAGCGGTGGCAGGCCTACAAAAGCCGGGGGCGCACCGTTTTATGGCACGCCTAGCAAGAGTATACAGCGAGACCCGCGTCGTAACACGTGTTTTTATTCATAAAATAAAAAATATATACATTCCAGTCCGGCAGATGGAAGAAATGCAGTGTTTCTTGTTGCGGGTCAAATTGGCGATGGCGGAGTAAGTTGGCCCGAGAGGGTTGCACGCTTTCGACTACCCTTCTTGGCGGATGTAAGAGCGTGGCGTTTGTTCGCTACGGAATTGCAAATACTGGTTTCTTTTATTTCGTGAATACTTCATACGATTTGCCTTATGCCAGCTACTCACAGTTTTATGAAACAGGGACCAGGATCCCACCGACCAAATAAGAAAATTTGTTGAAAGACAAATCCTTTCCAGACGGATGGGATAACAAGTTGGCATTTGATAGCGTGCTGCTGCTCGTCGCTGAATAGGTATCGAATAAGCACCGTGATTTTCTGATGACAACGTCTTATACTTTTGCTTATTTCTCTACAAAACGTTCGTGTACGTAAACCGCCTATGCCCTCCATCGAATAACTCCCCAACGGCGAGTTCGAAATGTGGAAGCAGTAGGTGCTTCCACTTTCTTCAGGCCAAAGTGGGCATGACATGTATCGTTCGGGGCGGTCGGCCCAGGGATATGTCAGGCCCGACGAAACGGGACACAATGCCGTAATAAATGATGGATCCCAGTTCGCGTGAGCTCGCGATTTACGGCTATCCGCCCACCCATCTGCACCCGACGCCCTTCGGCGACGTCGCGAGACGCTCGCCAGGGAAGGCGTCGTTTGGCAAGGGTAGCCGAAATGTGATGCATTTGGCAGGGTGGGCACGTAACGTGGGCAATACCTGAGTGCATTCATAGTGTATTGGCTGCAATGTGAAAGCAGGCGTGTGCAGTTTTTCATCCTGTTTGCGGCGAGACACTTGTCAAATTGGAAATACTTGACCCAGAAAGGACGGCGTTTGTGTCTCAAATATCGACGGACTTGATCGATCCGTGCACAAAATAAATTTATAGTCGTGTTTTTATTTTAAATTCGGCGAACGGTTTAGGTGGTTTCGGTTTCTCCTCGGCCGTTATAATCGTTTGCTATGAGACTTAATTAATATGCGAATAGAAACGCTTAAATCTTTAGCGTGCCATCGAGGACTTTTGACAAGTGCCTTCGGCGGTCTTTCAAATGTCTTAAAAAGTTGTCAAACTTCGTGCTCTTAGGAGGGATGGTATTAAAGACGGTAAAAACGCGAGCGCTAACGTCGAACATAATATTACCAGCGGCATTTGCATTACAAACGCTTCAAGAGAGAAAGAAGAAAGGAAGCTTCCCCGCCCCTTGGAATAAATCTCTAGCGCGCAAGCATGCATGCCCACGAAAACCAATCTAACCAAAACTGAAGGATCACCGATTTAAATAATAAAAGATTTCAGCCATTTTTCAAAGTACCTCCTCGTCTGCTGACATTTACCTTCCATCAATATGCAAAGAAAAAAGGCGACTCGATTTGTTTCGTGAACGGGGTCGTCCCTCATATCGCCTGATCGCCGTTGACGGAGGCACACGACACAACCCCGATCGATCCGCCCGTTGATGATCGCTACCCATCGCTACCCGCTATCACTCACACCATTCGGCGTTAACGGCGGCGTCAAGTGGAGATCGACGCGTAACGACTCTCGCTGATCATGTGATAAAATCCAGTGTAACGACATGTCGGGAGACGCTAAATAACGGGACCGGCACAAGCTGGTATGGAGCGGGCGGGACGGGGTTCGGGAACAGAGACAGTGTGTTCATTTCGTGCGGCTGTAACTCATATGAGCAGCGACTGATAAACGGGAGACGTGTCCGCTCTAGTGGCTGGCGTCCTGAATGTCTAGATGGCTGGTGGATAGCACAGGGGTCCTACAGGATGGTTTAGTTCGTATCGCCGCCGAAAATGAGCGAGTGTTCGGTTGCAGACGACAAACTCTATGCTGGAAGCACACTATATAGGTTGAAGCTTCCTGAATCCCGTGACTATCCTGCGATCCACACGGTTTACATTTAGTTAATTACACCAAAATGTGGGATTAGGCGTGTTCCACTAGCTCGACTTTACGTCGTGGCCAAAGCAACATTTCGAATTTCTTTTATTTTCTGCTGTAATTAAATTACATGTATAGAATAAGCATTTTTACATCAAAGGGAATACAAAAGCTAAATAAATTAATAACTTTTAGAAGGGGTTTACAAAACTGAAAAATTTTCCCTGAGGCGAACGTGTATAATGCCCGCGCTCAAAGCTCGCGACGACGACGCCGAGGTCACCGATTGAGATAGCGTCGCGGTGGCAATGACGGAGTGCCGCGCCGCGCCGCGCCGCGGAGCGAGGGCCTCATGGAATCGGGCACGCGATCTAGACGACTGTCTGACAACAACCCGTGAACTCGTCCGTCCGATGTCGGCCGGCTTCTTCCGGATATTAACTACAAGTCCCGGCGTTGACGCGAGGCTTGGCACAATGGCCAACACGCCCACGACCATAAAGAAAACTGGGGATGGAGGCGAGGAAAGATAGAAGGAAATGTTTTCGTCGTGGCTATGGCTACTACGGATGGTAAAATAGAATGTTCTTTTAGTTGAAACTTGTGTTTATATATATATATATATATATATATATATATATATATATATATATGAAAGTATAATGGAGAGATGTGCCGCACGTTAGTCGCCTCGTTGAGTTAATATTCTTCAAATTACTTCCCTATGTCCGCTGACACGCAACAATGTAATACCAGTTCATTGGCAGTTGAAAGCTAGGAACCTACCATGCGGCATGTTACAAAGGTATTCACATCGCAAATACCATATGGAAATTAAATAACTCCGTGTTTCAACTTTCAAGCAAACCTCAACGCGAGACTGGCAAGTAGCATGCTGTGAACATGATCATGATAGCAGCATCGCGACAAAAGAGAAAATGCAAGCGTGATTTGGCAGAAAGCATCGCAGTATTATGCGGCAGAATCCGCAATGCACGGTGCAACGGTTAACAGTATAGGATTTTTTTCCACCGGCGATCTATTGGTGCCGACTTGTATATTTGTAGACTTGTAGGTCACGCTGCGATTAGAAGCGCTGGAGACTACATTCAATCGTTTCTCATTTCGATTGCCAGGGTGGCTAATGCGGTCGCGTTTATTGTGACGTTCATCGACGTCGAAAAGGCGCGACAACGATTTGTTTATAAATAAACTGCGACGTCAATTATCTTAAATCGAGTAAAAGTAACGATTTTAAAAGTTGGCGACTGTTGTTTGTTGGCCGGCGGATGAATGCCATCACGCGATTCGCGTTGAGCCACATATCTGAGCATGTAAAAGTGACTTGTCGCGGAAAGTGAACTGTCATAGCGTATAGAGAGAGAGATAAAAGATAGGGTTCTGATCTATACAGCCTTGATCGTGACACGATTGTGGCGACGATGAAATGTTGGTCGATTTATGACTTTTAAAGACGCACCGTTTTGACATCGGACCCTGTAGCGTTAGTTGAATGGTGTTGGTGAATAGTATGGTGGTGATTGTGAATATGACGATAAACCTGACCTAGCCTAGAAGGTAGGAGGGAAATCCAGTAACGGTGCTTAGCCCACGCTCCTAACGAAGAGCACTGAATAACAGGATTTTTCCACTAAGCCAAGAGGTGCAATTCCTCTGACCTTTTTCGTGTCCACGATGTTCACTCATCTAATACCTGACCCAGCGCAATGGTGCTGCGGTGAACCAGACGAATCCGCGTTTCCAACACACCAAACCGTCCGATCTGAAATATTTCCTACTTCTGAGACGTAAAAATCAGCGTGGTACCCTAGACCGCGAGGCTATGGTTGGACCACGACCACGTGCGCCAATGCAATGCGTCGTGCGCACCAACGCACCTCAGCTGCGACCAGTGGCGTCGTTTCCGGTGTGCGAAACCCTGCAGCCGTGGCACCGGAAGGGGTTTCGGACTGTCGGATGTCATTTCGCCGCGCTGGTCGCCGAGCTTGCCAACGCGTGTAATAATTCAGTCGATTATCGGTGCGATCGTGCAGTGTTCGCCGGCATCAGGGTCGCCGTCGACGCGCCCCGGCGACTGGACGCCGGCAAACGGACGCGAGACGCAGTTCCTGGTCCCATCGTGTACGCGCGGACAAATGTCAATTACCCCACGCACCAGAACAAAGACTACAATGGAGAGTCGCTCGTATAATTAAATTTGTCGATTCACAAAATCACATCGCGCGATTTTCGAGAGGGAGATATGCCGCGATGAAAAAAATCCCATGCCAATTACTGGCATGTAGCGCGACGCGGCCCGCGATTTTCAATGGACGTGGTTTAATTTATTTTGATTTATGGATGTTAGGGATGAGCTCGAACGGAAGAGCGTATCATGGCTGCGTTGCTAGCACTTTCCTATAATTAATAATCTATGTTCATTGTCCGCCAAGCTGGGCAAACAAAGTCACACTTTCATTCGATCTTCTCGCTACTGCAGCCATCCATCAAATTCAGATGCGCCCAATCCACAAAGATATCAGCTCCTTTACAACTCTCCTCGACGAAAGCGCCTTAAACAATTTTTCACGCGAAGTGTAGCACCGCAGAAACAAAGCAAGCCGTAGCGTCGCGACGCCCAAAATCAAAAGCCACGTGGATCACACGACGTCGCAAATTCCCGTACGCACGTTCTCCGCCCCTGTCTTGCCCCGATAAACATCAGCATGCGACCGCACGCACTTGGCACCGGCGGACACACCACCGACGCACGATCTACGAGGACAGGAGACAACGCGACTACCGTGTATCCGTGCACGAAATCGCACGACTAATTTGCATCGCGACGTCGGCGAGAAAGGAAACTCTGCGCCAGTCGCAGCAGCCGCCGCATTGCTGCACAAAACTTAGACCGACTGCCGAAGGGAGCACGAAGAGTGCCGATGCCGACGCCGACGTCGCCGCCTCGGTCGGCCGCGTAGCGCGCGCTCCAGACTTGATAAGTTTGCGCCCTTGGGGCACGTTCGTGTCTCTTTCTAGGACCCTAATGCCCCATTTGCTGGAAGAGAGGGAACTCATGCAGACGCGAGACATACGTTTAGGTTGATAGGTTTAGGTGTGCGAGCACTTTGGCACGGGGTGGATTTAAGGAATCTCGGTAATCCCAGCCGTCGGTCGGTAGACGGCTGGTGGAATCCTCGCGGTATGTGGAGTTGTTTGCTTTGTTTGGCGCCGGAATACAACACCTTTTGTAAACACCCGGCCTATATTGGGTAGAACACGGCGAGGAAACGTGATGGGTTTTCCCGAGATTTCCCGGCCGAACCTGGCACCTCCACGGTAACGTGGAGTACGCTGGCTTCGCTCAATAAGACAATTCGGCTCGGAATGTCGGTGGCTTTCTTTAAGATACCTCTAATTGTCATCGTACACGTAGTCCAGCCCGTAAGAGAAAATAACTACCCATTCTTTTCTCTAAGAAGATTCCAAGTTAGAGCCCACGGTAAAAATTTCTTTCGTCCAGCTCTAAGCATTTTTTTTTTTTTTTTTGAGGGTTTGAAATGGTAACTCCATAGCACGGGGACGACAGCATACTAATATACGTGTAGCGTGTTACTGGGTACATACTCAAATATTATTGCTCCTGAACATTTTATTATTGCAATGGGGACCAATGACTTTCCAAGAGTAAATTGTTTGCATTGAATGCTTGATGAATGCTCAAGTTCGGACAATGGTGCATCTTGTATTAGCTAAGAACTCACTCGAAGATTTTGCACGGGGACTCGAACGCCATGGTGTCCTACCCCGAGACTTTTGGGGGGCGACGGGTTGCGTGTCACGAAATGAAATCCACCTGGAAACAAACAAAAAACCAAGCGTCAAGCGATTTTCGCACGAAAGTCGGGTGGATACACGCGCCGACAATGCACGGTGCCCTCCACAGAACTTGAGGGCAAGTCAAACAGAGTCTGACTAAAATGTTTGTTCTTCCTGGAGGTGTATTACTGACCAGTCAACTCGAAATCAATCTCGCTGCGAGCGAAGCGTTTCGCCAAGGGACAGAACTTTGTGTGGCGAATTTTGAGCTTGCTCGCGTAACTCTGTGCCTGTTTCAACACAGAAGTGCTGCGAGCTGTCGCCGCATTGACCATGCGATATCTTGAATGTTTTATGAGTTTCGACAGTAATTATTCCACCTATCGCGTTTTGGATTCGATCCGAGCGTGATGGACACTGAACGCATTTCGTTCTGTCGCTAATAAACCGTCGTTGCATTTTGTCACGACGGTAGCAATAATTTGCGTGCGGCCACACGCTTTGTTCCACCTCGCTATCTTGGCAATTTACAAGCAGCATTATAACGAGCAATTCGATTGGACGAATCAATAACCCGCGTGGTCTAATGCCGACAATTTATGCGAAAAGACGCGAGCTGCCGGCAGATAGCGTGCCATTAGGATAATGACACTCGTTACGTTCGGGATTGTTGTTCTGGGGCCAACTACCAAATTAGAGTTTCTACCTAGAAAACGAACGCTAGCACGCTCGGCAGTGATTTTCGAGAATTCTTGTGGAAAACATGCCGTGACCTCGGCCATCGATTAGACATCGCCAATGACCGTAAAACGGTAAAATGTTGCTCGGAAAACCGCCACTCGAAATAGGGTTAAATCGTTGATGTGAAAAAGACGATTTATAGTCGTCATTTTGGGTGGGCCGAATGTTTTCGCATGAAGATATTTGCATCCACTTGAGCGAACAAGCGCAAGTAAATCCTGCCGCGGCGCCCGTTGGAAATGCGTTGCGGTCTGTGCGGCTCGCTACTTTATGTTTTCATTGATGTCAAAATCCCCCGAGCGAGAATCTCGACACGTGGATGATGGTAGGGGGAGGGGGGATAAATCACGGACCGGGCACTTGCTTTATACGTGTTCAATATTTGCGATCGGAAAGCCGACATGGGTGTGCCGAAAAATAGCTAAATAAATCAGCGATACTGAAAAAAGGAGACTTGGGATTTCCGATCATTTTGAATCAGGATGCTCGTGGTCTAAGTGGACATACACTCAACTAGATCATGTGCTGGAGTTATGGAAAAAGGAATGGGGTATTAATTTTGATATCGATCTACAAGCGTGGGATGATATTTTTCTGAATTCGAATCATAAAAACAGACACAAAAGAACACGGACGGAGGTAGCTTGACTCGAGATTCTCTTTTGGCCGAGATAAGGACGGCGTTGGTCTGCCGAGACCGGCGCTCCGCGGGGCCCGACGATGTGTGACGGGCTGGAACCGTTCTGAAACCGTTCAGGGCACAACTCACACCGATGCCTAACTCGGCTACTGCACCATTTCTCATTAAAACCACATCAGTCAACACAAAACGATTCCAAAAATCTTACCAACTTAAACCCTTAGCTTAGAAGTTGGACTTCAACAATAAAGGGTATGAAGCCCACCATTAAAACTCACAATATTTGCTGTATTTTAATTTTCTAAAAATTTTCCTTCACGCAATGCATGGAACTCCATGGTTTAAAAGTGGCGGCTCAGAGAACCTGTTAAACGCATTGGGTTTTTGAGACAAAGAACGGCTATTTCAGCCGGTGATTGAAGATGGTAAAACCAATTTGCTTGTTTTAGAAATAGCGTCGTGTCGTGATGAAATATAAATTTATATTTAGGTTTCTAAAACTAGCTGATTAGTCTGGTCTGTGTGGCGATGCTGGTAACAAGATATGTTGTAAGCAGCCAAATGCCACTTCACTTGGATATTTTGTGGCACCAGAGTTGACTTGGGAGAAAAAAAAACTTGCCAAAGCAGGTTTCTGAGACAGGTCACTTCTTTTTGAACGTAACGTCGTGAATACTCGAAAATATCTCCTTTGAGTAGCTAAGAGACTCGACTTTAAGAGAATTTCGGAACAAAAGAAAATGATGCCTCAAGGATCAATTTGCGAACACCGGTTTCCTGGAAAGAGGAAATCCCTATCGTAAAGCAAACTTAATGTACCTCCGGAACGGCTTGAAACCTGCTGAAAAACAACCGATCTTTAGTTGGGAGAGCATGCCAGAAGGCAAAGCTCGTGGTTCCGAGGCGGCGAATTTAGAAGGTGGGCATATTTTATAGGAAAAGTTTGGACGAACTTGGCTTCTTTGGCTTAGGATGGGCGAGCGAATCGTTCCAGGCCTGCGCGCCGATGCGAGACCGAGGTGACCGGCTAGATCTCTGTTTGATCTGATTTCTTGAATCAAACCGTCATGCGAACAAGCGTAAAAAACACAAGACATCACAGCTAGAACCAGCGGACTGAGATCAAGGGAAAAAAACGTCTCCGCTCATAATCCACACCGTCGCACAATCGAGTTGGAATTGCATTTAGCCCATGCAAGCTGAACTAATCAGCTGTCAGATATGACTGCACCTTCACCCTAATGCAATTGCCTGTCCTATAGCTTAAAGCAACGCAATAAGGAACTGGTAATTATTTCACGGAGAGATTGTCTACGACTCGCAAAAAAATTGGTTTTTAAAATCTGGCTATGCAATAAAATACAATCCAAGGCTGTAATTATATCCATAGCAGGTTAGTACACTGGCAGGTATGTGGTACAATCATACATTCTGTGATCCTATCGAGGTATGAGCTATGTTATAAGCGGACTTGCTTGGGAACGACGGATTATTTTGCTCTTTATTCTTGTACCGGTATGGCGAGAGGCATGTGCATAATTAAATATCAAATTAAAAAGTAAAAAAAACACTAAGACGAGAATGAGGTTCACAAATTTCTATAGCATACACCTTGCAATAACGTTTAATAGATTTCGCTCGCCTCTTATACAATAGCCCCCATCAAATGATTACTAAGTTGTAATTTTTGTATACGCTTCAGCATAGCACATTGTATAACGATATGTTCCTCACCTAACGAGTGCTGTAACACTTGCTATAAAACATTCTCTCATATAAGAGTCGTTACGATTGGAACCATGATTTAAATAAGCAGCAGATTTCACACAAGCATATCAATCACTGTTGACAGTTAAGTCCTGGGTGACATTTAAATTTAACACGTGCAAATGGCAACATATGCCCACCTCTACACCACGGCCACTCTCCTAACCTTAACAAGGCAAACGTGCCCAAAGCCTGTAAAGCGACATACGCACAGCAATCAGCGACCCGGTCGTCCATTAAACCCCAACCCCGACATGCGAAGGGTTCATTAACTGGCCGGTGAGATTAGCTTCTTATCCAATCGACAGCACCCCTCGCACGCACCCTTGGCACGCACCCCTGGCTAGCCAAAGGACGGCCCCACCTGTATCATGATTGAAGTCGGTCTGCAACGAACAGCGACCAGCGTGAACGGTGACCCAATGTTACGCCTCCTCTCCTGCTAGCGTGATTGCTGAGCTTGGTGCAGGTCATGCCGTGCGGTCATAACTAGCAATTGTAGTTATTGAGTGGTAAGAAATTGCTTGTCAAGGTGGCGATCAGTGGCGATCAGTGGCGATCAGTGGCGCCCGCAGTGAACGCGACTCTAACAATGGACGACCGATGTATGAAAGAGAAGCCATGCGATAATAAATGTAATTATCAGCACCAAGGTTTCGTAATAGGAACCGAAATTTCGGAAGCAGAACCGTCATTTGAAAAGATATTTTTAAATAGAATCGGTGTTCAGAATAAAGATTTTGGTTATGGAATGGAATCAGCATTTTTAAAACTCGAATCCGAGCCGGAAAAGTTAGTTATTTTACTCTTCATTTCGGCGTAATGGCTCTTACCCTGTGCTTGTTAGAGCTTTTTAGTTTGTCTAGTTATTAGATTTAGCTTTTCGTTTATTTGCGAAGGAGGCCGCTGGAACTAAAGCTAGAAAGGTGCAATGTGTTATGCCAGAGAACTGTGATTTTTACCTCGCGATCGCGAATAATAACGTTGTCGTGACAGGTCGGAATGATAAATTGCACACGAAAAACAATTATTTGAAGAGTATGATTATCATAAATTAGCGTTGATTAGAAAGATCTTGGGGTAACATCGCAATTAAAATAATAGTAGTCACGACTTTTTTTTTTTAAGATAATCGAAATTACCAAAAAAATTCTGTGGCAAACCTTAATGTAAACGATTCGCCTCAGTCGCTTATCTTGGTATGCCTAACAACTTGACAAAGGTTTCACGTGAACTACTTTTGCATGTAGGGCATTATTAAGAAAATTTGAATGCGTCATGCATTATTCAGTAGCATTGCAGTCAGTTGGTTGTGTGAATTACAATAAGTACAGGCAATCAATAGTTACCCATTAGCTAAGAAGTCAAATCAGAGTAGAATCAGCTGGTGTTTAGCACCAAGAACCTATAACCCCTTTTATGGGAACAAACTAGCTTCTAAAATAGTGGTTATGCAGCATCATATTAGCCCCTAGACATAGAACCACCCTTCTTATTTTACGAAAAGTACGAAACTTGCGAAAAGTACGGTGTAGGAAACCATCACCAAGGTAGTAAGAAGACGCTACTTTTCCAAATGTCTGGTACCAGCGCCGCGACGCTGGTCGTCGATGCCGCGTCGACTTGACCATCGAGTGTCGACGCCCGTTCGCAAGGCTGTACCGGCACACATAATAGCAACTTTTCCTCCGACAAACTTCGCTAGCCGGAAAACGCGAAACGCATGCAACAACTTTTTTTTTGCGATATTGCGAATAAGACCGCCATCGCTAATGAGTTCATCCGACAATATGTCATTTCGAAAGACCTCTCTACTTAGTGTTCACCGAACCTTCCAATAGAGCTATTATATTAGTGGCAGGTTGTGATTAGGTTCGGTCTTTACAGACAATTAGTCCAACGTCCAAAAAACCGTACACAAAAGTTTGCAAAAACCTCAAAGAAATGTTCAAGCAAAAGTCGTTTGTTCCTGTGCAGAAATACGAGGCAAGGTGGTTTCATAACAACCTGAAAGCAAATCGACGTGGTTTAAATTTCTACATATAATTTAGGATTAAGCTGTATCTTTTAAAAAACTTGCCTTTCGATTACCAAACTCATGTGAGACACTCGTTCACATTATAATTCTGACCTTTGACTTGTGTCGGCTGGATTTGCATACAGCACGCAGCACGATAGCAGTCAATTGCGCTAATACGCGCTGAGTTGTACAGGGTAGTGTATGAGATAGCAGTCACATTTCCAGGAAAAGGCATTCATATTTGAGGTGGCCAACATGAAATGCGTGAGAGCAGTTTTTGAAATAACACAGGGTTACCTAACCGACTTCTTATTGTCTTGCATAGTTTAATATTGCAAACACTTGACGTGAAACTAGATCTAATATTAAAATAGCTCGAATAACTAAAATGCACGGATATTTTCTAGCAACCCCTAGGGGCATGTCTCACTTTTCTAAAGCCCGTTGAATGCACGGCGTTGGAATACCCTTTGAATACCATTCTATGACTGGCATGTCACGGACCAATTTACTTTATAAATCCGAGATTTTTCCCAGCGGTCCACGATTGGTTCTCGTCTTCAGCGCAGCTCACTCTCCTTGAGAAATCTGGTTGCAGTCCTTTCTGGCAAAGACGAGACGACTTTGTCGCGGGAGTGTGTACGGATTTTACCACTATTGCCACCTGACACTCTTATCAAGCGACAAAATAGACAAAGTTATTTTAAATTCGGGCCTGCCAGTGGCACTCGACGAAGCCGAGTTATTTTCACTGTGTTTTTGTCAGTCGTAAGACGGCTGATCGAAATATCCTTTCTTAGACACCCATTTAGAAGTTCGTTATAGAGATGGGATTTCTAGGCCCGTAATTTAGTGTCGATTAAATAAAGACAGAGAGACGCCTACCACAGCAACGGCAAGGCGATGCTGGCTCGACGTCGAGGACGAGCTTGTGCCAAGTTTCTACAATGCAAATTGTTTTTCATCTTCCCAAATGACTCTGAGCGCCCGCCGACTCGCCTGATCGTTTGTTCACCTCGTAAAAAAACATGTCCCACGTGGGACAACCATGCTTTTGCGTCGTGCCACAGTATCATCGCCCAAATGACACCAATGGTGGCTCACTTTAGAGGCAAAATAACGATAGTTTTCCTCCTGATGAACATTTCTGTTAGATTTTAATGATGAAGAACTCGACTTGGCTTTGAGATGGGATCTTCACATCGATTATCCTTGTTATTTTCTCACCGAATGATTTTTTTTGCATGAACGTTCGTCGCGCATCAATGAAAATGGAACGCCTTCGATATCGCCAAGGTGTAGGTCATAAAGGTAAGCAATAGGTATACAGTTGCTGGTTCTAAGTAGGCGTTGAGGCAGACCGAAGATAGACCAGGCGAGAGAAGAGAGTTCGTGCCGACTCCATATTTTCATAACAAGGGCGTAGTTGAGGGGGTGAAATGTCAGAAGAGTCATCTGTCTGCCTCAAGATTATTTAATTAATTTCAACTACTCGACGTTACGCACAGCGCACGACGCTGGAAAAACGCTGGAAAACTCTCTGGAAAATCCATGGGGGGGGGGGGGGGGGGGGGGGGGGGGGGGGATAAAAAGCATTTTTCACGGCGCGCATCAAGAACGTTGAGGGTTTCATGTCTACAAAACCGGCTCGAGCTGCGATGTGCAATGAAGATGAAATCCTCTCGCAGCTAACAATAATTTGCAAAGTCACGCGTTGAGGGACTCGTCAATGACAGAACGAACGGATATAGGCGTTTAGTTTCTAGAGGTGTCAAATGAAATACAGCATTTCTCTGAGCTCGCAAATTCATGGGTTGACGTAGGCTAAAAACATAAAAACCATTATTTATCCACACTGGGCATCATTTTGCCAAAGTTCAATGACATATACCAAAAAAAAAGATGAGTTATTTTTCATCTGTGCGCCTCACGGACCGTGGTCAGCGCATGCGGCTTGTACGGGGGTTTAGATCCCATCTTGCCAGCATCCCACTAATTCAAGTCCGAGCGTCTGCTGCCGAGGCGATTGCAAATTGGCCAATTTGCGAGCAGTTGTGGCATAATGACCACCAGGGTTTCGATTCGGCGTGTGACGCTCGGCTTTATTTCCTTCGGGTCCGTACCTCATTCGAGTCTCTGATTACAATAATGATGCTGTATTAATTCGAACTTCGAGCATCGTCTTCGCCAACCATCCACGGCTGAATCACAAAATAAAGAGACCGCAAGCAATTTCAAGTGAAGCCTTCATTATCCGAACGAATCCGGCGCTGATGTGAGAATGACGGTGTATATTTTCGTTACTGAGAGATTTTCAAGAGATTTTTTTGGCATGGCATCATTCTGCATACTGACACATGTGAGCAAAGAAATACAAACATGCTCTGTGCCCAGCCCTAACCACAGAGAGCTATCCCGGCCGATTCGGTTGGCAACTGTCGCTTCACATTTCAAAATGTACGAGGAATCGTGCTCGAATCATTAATTCCTCATACGAAAATCTAATCTGAATTGAAAGATCTGTGCACTTAGTGAAGAGTACTGTTAAACTCAGTATTAATGTACTGGGTACCTAGCCATACCAAAGAGCAGGGATTGCAAAGCTGCCTGCGTGCAATCAAAGGCTAAACTAATGGTGACTTCCTTATCAGCAGTGGTCGGCAGCGCCTATAAGGAAACGCACTACTGCGTCTGAGAAGCATAACGAAGACAGAAAGATAACATGTCTCGTAGATTGATTTCATATTTTTCGCATCTTGAAGAGGCGTTGATATCAAGTGCGGTGAAGGCATACTTCAAAATTATCTGATATCTCTTTTTATTGATTTCTAGAAACCTGCAGTATTTTCATAGTATTGACACTATTGTACGAGTTATTTTCCTGAATCTAGTGCACATTTGCTTACTTAACAGCTATATAAGATGAAAAAATCACTAGCAAATGCCTGGGCCTACGGAATAAAATATTTCTCATTTCTCTTCCACCAGACGAAACCAGACCAGATGCGCTAGACAAAGAAACTGACAAGAAGCATATAAAATCGCAAGTACAACAGTGTGTCCACCGCGGAATGTGCATCTTGTCCCCAGATGGCTTTGTGCTCGTATGTAACTTTCGTTAAATTGCATCTAATGAGCTTTCAGGCCGCGGGTAAATGCTTAATTCTGCCTGATGGTGGGACGTCTACTTACTAGCACGAGTGTTATATAGTCCCGGTGGGATAAGAACGTAATTTTAAGAAGATCTGTCAGGTGATCTTCGCATCTCCATGGCTACCAAAAGTTGGATCTACCATTTAATATCATATGCTTGAAAGTTTTTTTGTTTTCAAAGTTGGCAACGCAAATTAGCTTCTTAGAAAATTTGGAGTATATACCACTGCAATTTATTCCGAAGCCGATTGCCGACCAAGGCTGTGAGCGACGGAAATGTAATGAGACAATGTTGACAATTCTGGCCTTGCTGATTATAAAAATACTGTTACGCCGCTGGGGGTTATTATTCAAGCACCCTGCACAATTTAGTCTGTGTTTTGTAAAACATTTCTCAGACTTATTTCTTAGGGGTGCTTACGAAAGAAGTAAAGAAAGCAATTAAAATTAAATGAGACTGATATTAGAACCTAAATATAGGCAGCAATTTCAGGCTTATCGCCAAGTAGCAGAAGCTTGCAGTAGCCAAACAGCCGATTTTTTTTTATGGTGATCAAAGACATCCTCAGGGCTATGTCCTTGTGGCCTTGAGCCCAAGAACTTTAGGCAAACAAAATAAACCCTACGCTGCATGAACAGTCAATCGTTATCAGTTCAGCTGGGACATTGATAATAATTTGAAATCACTTCAAGTGTTTGTTCTCCGCAAGTGAACTGCGCAGAACTTTCCCCCCCGCCCCAAGTCTCTTGAGCAGCGGATGTTCATTGGCCAGCATCCTGAAGATAATGCTGCTACTGTGTCCTGTCTACCCTGTCCTGCTCAACGGCCTTGCAAAAAAGGCATCAACCCAGTCGCAAATCACCGCCTTGGGTAACTGTGCATTCGTTTTGCAGTTTCCGCACATTTCCATACATGCCTACGGGATGACCAAATCCTTGACCAGTGTTTTTTTGTCTCCTGCTGACAACTTCGGTTTCGTGAGGAACCCGTTTTGGGAACCTGTTTGTTATATTTATGTCCGCTTTTTTCGGTCACTGGTTCGCTGTGGTATTCTGGGTTGTAAATTGACCCATATATATATATGTATATAAATATACCCTTAACGGATGTTATTTTATTTGCAACTAAAATCTGTATCATTATAAATAAAATTGCATGCACTTTTGTTTACTAGTTTAGCGAGGTAACTGCATTTAATAAGCGTCTCGGGAATGCAGCGAAGTGCCCCGAGTGCAATTAGACAATGCAAAGCAAGATGCAAGACAGAAAATTTCTACTATTGTTTTTATTCTCTCGCGTCTTTCAACCTGGTTGATTCTTTTCATCTCGTAAACTGTATCGAATAAATAATAAAACATCTTTAATTGCATCTTTATAATCGTTACTGTTGTAGAGGTTCTAGTAATGAACCTTAGAAACGCTAAACTTTCACCAGCAACGTGCTCGAGGTGTATTATCATGGCCTTTAAACTACCTATAACCAACCTCTAGCCTGTCGCGTTGTGGCACGTAGAACATGCCAATGGGTGCAAGCAACATTGCAACATCATCGGGATGAAGAATCGAAGGTTGAATCATATTGGCAGCTTCTTTTTGCAAGTCCGCAAACACCGAATGTCCAGCGGCACTACCTATTATTCAAGACGTGGTTTGGACGCCTCGTTCATTTCACCTGCGAGCCTGGCAATATGTGCATATAATATTCCTGCTGGGGGTCATTACACCCTGTTGAGGCCTGCAGACGAAAGGCCTCCTGCTACCGGAGATTGTTACGAGGCTTAACTGTGTTTGCGTTCTCTATCATGGTGAAAGGAAGCTAAATACTAATGACAAGCCGAGTCTTCTTCGATTGGAAAATTTGATCATTGTGTGACCATTTAGGTTAAAATAAACCAGGCCACTCAAATTAAAAACAAAAATAAAAAAAAATAAAAAAACAGTCACACGACTCGCAGAACAAAACCAATAATCTTGACCACCATCAGATAATAAAAAAGAAATCAAATCAAACTAATATTGCACTGATCCAATAAATCTGTTTCATTCATTTTTCCCGGTGACTGTTTATTTATCTAAATAAACTGTGTTAGGAATAAATAAACAACAACTCCAATACGTCCCTTGGGTCGGATTTATCTACCCCTAATTGAAACCAATCAAACCACGATTACCATGTCCCACTTTAATTAAATACCAAAAATAACACATCAACAACAACCTCGAACCTTACCTGATTTCCATAAGACGACCTTCCCATCACAATGCACAACGTTACGAAACCCGAGACTGACTGTTTTCAACGAGGGCCCGATCCCTGGTTCGGACTCACATGTCTGGAATAAGTCGGGAACAATCGCGAGAACGAGTAGCACGTCTTTCTTGGCAGCACAACGAACTGACAGTGATCTTCGGAGGCCATGTTCCCTCGTCGCCTTTGAGAAGCGACAAAGCTGCCGCAGACGGCGTGCTCACACACTAATCTGATTCTGCTAAAATACTATGCTAACGCCATCTAGTAGCCTGATATTGATACCACGTGTTAGCTTAGCAATTTAGCACCTAGATGGCAAAAGTGGCGTTGTAAAGGTGAATGATACAGTAGAGTTTGGCTTTACCGACAATATTTCAATTTAATCCACGAAAAGTTGAGAGTGCAGTAGAAAAGCGATTACAGAAAAATAGATTGAACTATGCTGTATGATGCTGGATGCATCAAATGAAACAAAACAAATAAATTATGATAGAATGGATTGCGAGAGACAAATAAATGAGCATTGGTTCTAGGAAATATTAGATATTCCAGTTTGCGTCAACTGGAGGGGAAAATACTCAATTTATTAAGTAAGTTATATAATCCCCCTGGAGAGCAAGGTACACCAATTGCAGACGCAATTTTCATGGCATTTTATTTGGCGTATTCTTATCAGCACCAGTATATTCGCGAATTGCAATCCCACAAATAGACGCACCAAAAACAGCGCTGCACAAATGGACCGTCCAGACGAATACTGAGAGAGTTTCTCCACCAAGAGGTCATGATCTATACCATATTAAATCATATACCGATGACCTCACTGAGCCAGATCAAATAGATCAGATCAGATCCTTAAAAATAACAATTAAGGATATGTGTTTTCAACACCCAGTTAAAAAGATCATGAAAACGGTTTCTCTGCAGTAATTTCAAGATACAAACAGGAGCTTTGCCAAATTCAATGTCTCTGTACCAGAGCATTGCCCCCTAGGAAGCTCTGGTCGTTCCGAGATCAACAGACAAGAACGCCAAGGTGTCTGCACAATCTTGAATGAGAAGTTTAAGGCAAAAAAAAAAAACTGCTTAAAATTTGGATGTACACTTCATTTGAGCGTTTCGATCAAGGTGCATCGAAAACCTGTAAAAAAGCTTTCGATTTCTATGCGGCGAGTCGCTGTAAGTGGTCAACCGACTAAAGGATCCGCTGATTTCCGCAATAGCGCCCGTGGTGATCAAGAAGTTTCACTGTCATCTGGTTTGGCACTTGAATTGTCGTTCTCCACGACGCAGCGAAAAAAAAATGCTTTCTTATGGAAAGAGGATATTGTAATGGATCTCAAAAATAACGCAAACATAAAGCTAATATACTTCCGAGGATTACCTACTATAAAACAGGATCACCAAGTGGCTATGTAAAGTACATCGGAAGTCAGGACAGAAAACTAATTAAAGTGGTTACAATTAACTGGCTGATTTAATTAAACTCAACGATTCCGATAAATAAAATACAACATTTGTTTTTTTTTGCCCTGTGTTGTTGTTTTGCACCACGACGGTCGCTAAGCAAATGAATGCAACTTTGCGTACTGACTTTAAAGCTAGGATTATATTTTCTCGAATCCGAAAGTTTTTCTCGACGCTTGCCAGAGGTTCACACTAAAGAACCTGTGACGGCCACCTCTAACAACCCGAGAGTGATAGAGAGTATTTTAAATTACAGTTGATCCAATTCAACAATTATTATCTTATTTCTATTATTTATTAAATTCTTAAATAATGTTTCTGAAGTCAGGTAGTCATGTAGCATTAAATAAGGCAATCTTTTGACTCTACAGAAAAATATGTGTTTTTTTTATGTTCCAGTAATATGTTAAACCGTCCATGAAGATGCACAAAGCAGAGCTGTTTATTTGGGGGTACAGTTTTCATCACCATGGTAACAACACCTGCAAATCTGGGACCACCGTCTGTTATTGGGTAATCATCTTAAATTCAGGGGTAAAACTTACACCTCTTAGTAGATCCTGCAAAGGAGTTTAAATTTTTCCAGATTAAAAAAGAAATTCCCAAGCACTCTTGTCCCCAACAAGGAGCAACTCGTTATCTCTCTTTCGTCGCTGATCTCAGCTCCACGCATCGGAGTTCGGAACGAGACACCTCGACCGGTCAGGACCGCATTCTAAAACGGCATGAAGCTTTAATGAAAAAAAGGAAAACGACCAAAAACGTATAGGGAAAAAAAGCTCCAGTCGGTCTCACAAACGGGTATTATCGGGCAAAGAGTCGGCCAAACATTGACCCATTTAGACAGAACTGGTTTGGTACGCGGCGCCAAGAAATGAAGGAGAGTCACAGGGTGTGTACCCGTGGTGGAGGTGCCGACTTGCCGTACATAAATTAACTCATGGGCGAGGAAATTATTTCAATGTTGGTATTGGGTAATACCGGTCATGCTACTGCGACAAAGTCGTTTATACACTCTGTACACACATGCAACTGCACCAATTTAATCATTGCAAACGCATTACTTATTAAAATTTCTAATCATTTCGATTGGCATTTAAAAGTTTAGCCGTAAAATAAATTACTTTCTGCGCCTGTCACGTAAGTTACAATGTGTTTGAAAATGTCGGTTGCGTTTTTCGGTGGAAGTAAATTAATCGATGAAAAACGTTTTACTCTTTTCCTAATCCTATGCCATAATTTTAATTAGACCTCACGAGAACGGTTTGATAGAACATCATGCCCTATCACGACGAACGCAATGGAGTTGAGTGACCAGCCAACTGTAAAGCTCTGCGACTTCACAGTTCACAATGGAAACAGCATACAAGATTCGCAACGAAAGAACGCCAACCCAAGGGAACTCGACCTTTCCTTTCACACATCAAATATTAATCTTTATCTCAAAACTTTGTCTCGCATATATACGTAAGCCAAAAGAGCTTTCCACCCTTCCTGAGTCCTCATAGAACTGGCGAGGAGGTCATTCCAGACGGCAAAAGTGAAATATATACCGCCCAACCACATAACAAGTCCGCACTAATTAAACTGTATATTGACCGCGCCCTGTCTTATCAATCCCCAAACGCCATCAGCAATTAATCTCTGCCATCGGATGAGCCTGTCATATTTTAGAGGGTGAAAACCAAGTGAAAACCGCATGTGGATATTGATTCCTGGAAAAGTCAAGAGTCACAGATGAAATAAACAACGTGAAGTCGCCTCCTAGACTTATTGGCGTAGCGTGACAGGCGCCTATTTGCAAATTGAAGCCGTATTTTGCATGGCGCCTTCTAAAGAGGGCAACCCGATCAGTATATCACGTGTTACTGCAGAACTAAGAAGGCGGTGCATAAGCCACTTTCGACTTTCATGCGGGAGGACATGCGAATATATTGCAGGCAAAGTTAGCTTTGTGAGACACTGCAGTGCACTATTGTGCTATTATTTTATGATGGGTGAAATGTGTTAATAATGGATGCTAATCAGCATGGTGGTTTGGTATCGTAATGATGCCAGTATTTTTAGGGTGGAATACAGAACTCGATATGATGAAGTGAACTAATACGCCTCACATTACGTATTGTCGTAGATAAATTAGATTTTGCTTGTACCTACTGTAGGAAATGAACAATGCGCTTGAAATGCTCGAGCCATCCGCGTTCTTCGTGTAACTTGGCAGTAATTTTTATTCATGAGAAAAATAATGACTTCGGTCGAGTTCTCGCAAAAGGAAATTGAACGATATACTTTTTTTCCGTTGCTGCATTTTTTTTTTTTTTTTTTCAGTGGAAAATTATTCGATCCGCGTACATGTCTTGATAACCTAAACGTACGATTTAACAGTAAGACGTATCTCTGGCACCGAACTGACTTCTGCATCATTATCATGCCAAATTCTTATAAAGTAAGGTAAAGGTAAAAAAAGTCATAGCACCACTGCAATCCTAAATAGAGCTCACTAAAGCTAGAGCCAATCTACAACTATAGACTACTATTGCTAACAGTTATCTCATCGGCAATGTACTACTAAACTGTGATAATTTGCCCGTAATAAAAAATTCTCGCGTTGCAAAATGCGTTTGGCTAGGAGATATAGCTGACTGTTGTGTTGGTCTACTTGTGTGATACGCCCGGGGGAAAGTGCAGTGAGCCCTGCCAGGGACGCCGGTGCACATTTTACCAAACGAGTGCAATCTGGTGCAATTATGCAATACTCCAATAAATCGCGAAGGAGTTTTAAGAATAACCCAATAACCCTCACATCTATAAATCAATAAGTAAACTTATCTAATGTGGACTATTCTTCAAATGGCGTTTTGATTGCTAGCAATGGTGTAATTAGATATGTCTGATATCTCATGCATTTTCCCTTTCCAAACTTAGTGATGATTGTTCTGCAAACTCAAAAAGAATGGATTTTAATAACATGACCGACTTAAAACTCTCTAAAGAAGAACTGTGAGGCACAATTACTGTTTCTCTACCTGCAAAAAAAGCCCCAACAATTCAATGCATGGTAAAGTCTCTAGCATAATCAGTTTAAAAATAAGACCAACCAAAAATAATTATAAAAAATATGTGTGTTTCAATAAAAATTGATTGTTGCAGTCTGAATACCGTTATTCAGCACAAAAATCAGGAGAAACTACAAATTAATTTAGCGAAAGTTCCGCAAAGAGACAATCCTCTATACCGCTGCCGCAAAAATCCTCTTTATTCACCAAAAAAATCTTGGTAATTCAATCTCAACCGCAAGTTAACAATCATTGGTCAAAAATGCACCCCGATCGGAACACTTTTGTCGAGCTTCCACTCAAAACCGAGGTAGCCGGTAGTCAGGGCATCGAGTTCAACCACAACGTGACAGACGAACCCATACATGTGCAAATCGGCCAGAGCGCAGCCAGCTCTGATGAGGGAAATGCGTGGGGCGCGTGCGACTCGCATTTCGGGCACAAGCACGCACCCACGCGCCACGCATTTTGACACCAACACTGCTTGGCACGGCCAAGGCGCTCCCCACCCCCTTAATCTCTCTCTTTGATTAGAAGAACCCCGTTCTCCCAACCCCACCGGAGAGCTTGGCGGTAAGCAGTCACCACCACCTTCAATTAAACAGCCGCGTAGAACGAATCGATAGTTGGGAGGCAACGTTGGCTCTCTTTTCGGGGGGTCAAGCTTGGGTAATGTAGAAGGGTTGGCGATTAAATAGATCAGTCCTATCTGGTTCTACAGCCGTATTTATTAGAAGTAAATCCGGATAATTTAAGTACAAGCTTTGTCGAAAGCAATTCGCAACCTTGTTTTAACGGATCTGACCTCTGTTCGCCAACATTTATGCTAAGCCAGATTGATGGTATTAATTGATATTCGAAGTTAATTAAACAAGTTTCTGTAAACATCTTATTTTCGAAGAGTAATTACGAATAAAACACGATATCATCTTCAATATTTGATAGCATCAATGCTGCTGGAAGCCAAGGTTTTTTGTGATTATATCGCGAGCCACTGCATAGCCGATAAGCTTGGTTCGTTTCGATGCATTCCGTCAGATGTGAAAATGCTGGTCAGTGAGGCGTGGACGCGCTGCACGATCCACGCACCGAGGTTCCTCGAGAGACCCATTACCGCACACACTTGTGGTGCGTACATAACTGCGTGGACACGTGGATTTTTCTAATTATCACGTCACTCCCGGGGCGAGTTCAATCGAGTGTTGAACGTTAAAAGACTGTCGATTTCGTAATTCAGTTTCTTTACGGTAGACAACTTCATCGAGAGGTGTCTTTAATAAGTGTTTGGGATACCGCGGAAGACAGCGAGCAAGATTTGCTAACACTCTTTCAAGTGGCATCTATTAGTGGCACTTTTCAGATCGATTTTGAAAGGAGAACACTTTGATAGATAGTTACGTGTAGGGTAATTTATAAATTTCATTATCACACACGCACATACACACTTTTGATTGCGTTACAGTGCGCAATGAGCTCGGATGTTGCATGGCACGCACTGTAGCGGATGCACATTCTTGACTGTGCACACCTAAGACCACGAGAAAACGCACCTTTTCGATCTCATGTTTTGTAATCCAATCAATGCATCCTGAAAACCTAACCGTTTCCGTGGACTTTCCACGTGGTAGCCAGTGTAGACAGAAGCTATTACGTCTTCATACAAAGCGTGGTCATGAATACGAAACGATACGCGATGAGGATTTTATTTCTGGATCCTATGTGTGTAGCTAGTGATGTTATGGCGCAGCGGTAACTAAACCAGGCAAATTGATTTCAATCACGTCGATGTAATTAGAAAAAAATTGTTTCTCTCAGACATGCTGACAAATTATGAGTAAAACTAGAAAATAAGTGGAAAAATTGATGTGATAATTACAGTTCAATGTCGACAATGAGTAAAACTTAATAACCACTGTGCCAGTTGGAGTGAATACCTGCGTAAGTGGACGCTACGTTTTGAAGGACAGGTGAGATGACACCAACAATCATGAAACGCTTTCCAAATGAGAGACACCATGTGATTTCTATCAATTGTTGCCTTGGAATGAAATGTACGTTGTTTGGAAAATTGTCGGTAAATATTGAGCTGGTCCTCCTATTTCTCCTGTCATGAAGGGTTAAATGATCAGAACGATCTCAACTTCTTGGCTTCTACTAAGTTACTCACCTTAGAACGAGGATATGATGTTGGAATGCTCGTTTCTTCAGCAATCGAATGGCACTGTTTGTTTGGTGACAGCTACCCAGGACTTGGCTAGTTTTTATCAAAACTGATAAAACATTAAGTACACTAGTAAAATAAGCACTGGTCTCACCTGTTACCAGTTTAGCCTTGGGCGACTTAAGGAATCACAACACCATAGTTGCGCTAGAAAAATATAGCACGGAAAATGTAATCTGGCTCCCCCAGGCACATCATATCAAAGTCGAACAGGAGTGTCTTGACATGATCATTTCGACTAGCGGTATAAGTAGCACCCTAAAAAATCTGTCACAAAATTGCCTGCACTATATCCACTCAAATACACAGAAAACAAAAAATAATAATCTACACATTTTTTTAGCTAGTTGAGGAGTATGGTACGAATGGGTACAGATATCGCAAGGATTTTTACTTGTTAAAAAAAACGTGTTTGAGCATAAGAAGGTAATCAATGAATTAATTGCAAGGACATTGCTACAGCGCTCTTCTGGTTTTGAGTGGAAGATGATTCAATAGCTGACAAATGCTTCGAGGATAAAATCATCCACTATTGCCGATCACCGATTTTAATTGATCACCAGTATCTCTTATATTTCATAAGCACCCACACGAAAAGTGTCGGCAGCATATTTGCAAAGATCATCTTGATTCTTGGGATGATCTTAGCCTTGGTTCGAGTGGAACGGGATTTCTTGGGACTCTTTGAAAGAAAACATTGATTTAATTTCCCCAGCTATTTTTCACTCTGAAAGAAAGCTGTCGTGTCGTGTCAAATGTATAACGCTGCAGGATAATTAGAACTGAACCATTTTCCTAACAGCCGAGAATCATCATATGAACTAGTTCCTTGCAATTAATAAATAATGTACGAGAAAGTAATTAAGCAATGTTTACACGTGAACAATGCAAGACGGATGATTCAAGGACTTCTCCGACTGGATAAGGACGAGCGACGCAGACTATTTATACTTTCAGATGCGTTTTACCTCACGTTGAACATGCACTTCTATGATAAACGGCGAAACGATGATCGCACTTATTTTTGAAATCATCGACTGGAATAAGTGTTACGTTTCTATAGATTGTCCATAGATTGATTTGTTAGCTTGCCAAAGTGCGTTCGCATTTGTGCCGACCGCTATAATGCACCGGCGAGTAATTGTTTTAGCGGTGTACAGCGACAGGTACACATTTTTGATATTTTTCAAACTGCATTCATTTTCTATCCTGCATCTTGCAATTAGCAAGTCGAACGTTACGCATGTCGAGTTTACCTGCAATATAGTTTCCGACAAGCTTCGCTACAGGACACTATAACATTTCGGAAACAACTCCACAGCTAAATAAATAACTTTCCATTGCAATCTCGTTTTCCGTATTTCCACAATTTCATCACATGAACTAGCTCATAGAGCACTGTAACCATATACACGTAGGTTATTTATTACATTTTTCCACATATGCTCCAATGCTTCAATACAAATGTTATGCATGGTTTTACGAGACTATCAATTTAATCCAAACAATTTCCCTCTTTCGCGTTGATTGTTTTCCATCCGCACGTGCCGTGATAACGATGATACGTATATTCAGCCAGTTGCACTCAGTTTAGCCGTGGTGATCGTCTAGCATTACCGACGCCGTGTCGTCTTGTTTGCATTGACGCAGTTCCATCATCCGGCGCCGCGACGCCACGATGAAGTTGACAGCGTCGTAGGCGTCGGGTTTGAGAGGCAAGCGAGGCGGCTCGGAACAAGATGTTCCAAGCGGATGTGAAAAAAATCAACAGGAATTGAGACATGTGACGAAAGGGATGGGATGGCCGATTAGGGAGATTAAAAATGTGTGCTGCTGGGCACGGAGGATAGGAGCTTGAACTTTGTGGTTTCGGAGCAGTGATCTCGACCGCGAAACGTAGTCGAAGATAATGCTCTTTTACGCTGCAGCCACAGTTTGAAACTAATCTGTAGGTTTGTTGCACCCTTTACGTGGACCAGAGATGCTGAGCGTGATACCTATGCGTCGAGTTGAAACCGATCTGGCGTCGTTTGCAACCGCGAGATTATTTTTTTATGTACTCATGCTTGTGGATAATTTCTCCGCCATATAATTTCTTCGTGGCTTGTCGTGCGATTCTGCTCAATTAGGCTCGCAATTTGAGCCGTTTTTTCATCCTTACATTACTCATAGAAATAGAATGTTCTATTGTACTCGTTACATAAGTATAGGTCTTCGGTAAAGGCAGCCTGCTCAATATTAACAGTGTCTATTTTTACAAGACAATTAGAATATTAGTAAAAGCGTTAACACCGAGTGATAGGCATGAATAATAATCTTCAATTACAGATTTGAATGTCGGCGCATAGAGGAGCTGCAGAAGGCAAACAAATCGCGTCGAAAACGCGCATCTGGCTTAGCGAACAATCAGAAACGAGGAACATTTCACGTCGGAGTTATTTGCACATAGATTTTCTGCACATATGGCTGTGAGGAATTCGAGTCTAGATGAATAATGATAAGTTTCGCGTTTTCATAAACGCAAACGGCGTGATGGTGTAGGAAATTTGCCAAGTAATTTAGCGTAAGGATCAATTCTGGCTGGACCTAGTTTCACAATTTAGCACATTACTCGATACGGTCTGAAAGATTTCTATGCATCTTTTATTACTTAGCTTCTATGCACAGACATACAAATAATAAATATAATAGCAAGTTGCCTGATTTTATTTATAAAATCATTATATCTGAAAATACATTTATCAGAATCTATTCTCTGAAATGGTATGATAACAATGGCTATCATTTATCGACACGAATAAGTATTTAGCTCAAAGAAAAGTCGGATGGCAGCTGATCTCACTAGAGGAATAAAACTTCAAAAGAAGTCGAACTTCAGCCCTATAACGCCAGACACCGAACAGATTGTAGCGACGCCCAATCCCCGTTTTGTTCATATTCACCACCCGAATGACTAAACGCTAAAAGCCTCTTCAGTCGCGCAAACAAACGGGTCAAGTACAAGTAGTAGGTACTGAAATCGAATAGGTAGAGGTACACACCAAGAAACGTGAGCCTTGTTGCTTCTTTCATCCACTTATCGGGCAGATATGATGAGCAGATGAGACGGTATGAGGTAACGCGTCATTACCAACTATCAATTAGATGCATGGGGAGAAAGTCGATATTTCGAGTACATGTCGGAACATCCAGCAAGACAAACCGTAGCAATCGTAACGCTACCGATATTGTTATAGCGGTTCAATAGTTATAAATTTAGCATTCAGCTTTTTGCTCTTCCACTTAGCCTGATTTGATGGTTAATGCAAAAAGCGTGTTAATGAATTGGCGATGCGCAATACGAATCCAGAGAAGTTTCGTCTGAATTATTAAACAATCGTGCAATCGCGTTATTATCACAGCTGATCGACGTACTGGCTGCGATGCTTTGGTATATGTTACCGCAATTCGCGGACTGTCCATCACGTTTTGCGTAATTAGATTGGCAAGGCTTGAAAGCCGACATTGGACGAGTGCGTCGTTAATGATGGCTTGGTTGTGTGTCGACGTAGCGATGTTGCACTACAAAACACAATGGCATTATAATATTGGCAGCAAGCTGTGCGCACGCTTTTAGCAAACCACGATCCGGGTTAATTCAATTTTTGTCAAGAATCTTTACTTTTACTGATGCATTTTCTGACATACATTTCAGGTCGCAATTTGCGTTCCACAGCTGAAGACTCGATTACAAAACATTCTGAAAAGTAAAACCACCGATTCTCTTCGTTAGACCGAAGACAAATGATGTGAGGTTTTTTTCTTTGCTCTTTGCGGTTGGGTATTTGATGAAGAAACAAACAGCCATTTTCACGCGATATCACAATCGCCTATTTTCGAAACACTGCATGTTATTTTTTTTTCAAAACGTGAAACATTAATTATAAAATACCTTCGAAATGATATCACTTTGCGATAAAAAAAAACAAAGATTCTTCTGTCATGAGGTAAATTACGGTTTACGCATTCTGTGACGGCCGATTATAATTTTATCCGTGAGTCTAGCGAGGTGCTCAGGTGCACGCGGGTTTGTTCTTGAACTCTCTGGACGGGTACACAATCATAGAAGATAGGAGGTCAAGGTGGTTTGTGCGGCGCGGTCAGACACTGCTGCCGCTGCTGTTGCTGCTGCTGCTGCTATTGATGGCAGGCTGCAGGCAATGTCTACTCCTTCGCGAGACGTTTTGATGACGGGCTAATTTATTGACTTTGCAACCAGGAGTAATTTAGTTCGATCTGCTTGCGGACAATGTCAAGAGAAGAAATGTGTGGCAGGTATGGTCGGTATGTTACCACAGGAAGACGCCAGTAATACAACGACGCCCATGGCAGAATGATGGGCGTCAACGGTTTACGAGGAATATGCTGTGAATGTGCATAATGTCAATAATGTGTACTAGAATTTTCCACCGCGTACTCGGCGTCTTTTATGCCAGGAATTCAATAAAGAAGGGTAGTTTTTTTTTTATAACCTATACTGCTAAAAATAATTTGCGTTTTATTGTGATGAAACAATTGTGTGTGTGCATAGCTTGAGTAGTAATAAAATGAGACAGCGAGAATACTTTCCATGAACGATACAGATAAATTTTTCTTTGACAAGAAAATGAAGACGAGTACTAATAACATGATAGGTATTGAAGAAGACTACATGAAAATGGATGACACAATCGTATAACCAACCACTGTGATTACCTGGCTATAAACAATAATTGAATCACTCTAGAATTGTTTCCTATTATGCTCCCGCGGGCAGCCTTCAACTAAGACAATAGGAAATATTTCCAATCGAACTATTGTTAAATAATATGATTGCATATAACTTGTATATATATATTGTTATATTGCTATCATCAGAGGCGACGTTCTAACTGTCCTCCAAACGTAATGACCCTCCAAGATCCAAGATCTTGTGGTTTGCTGGAAGATCAGACCAGCCATGCCGTGGTGCAATGCAGCTACTTTTTCTTTGATTCGAAAATGCTTGAACGTACGATCAAATTGAGATACCTACTGGTATACTGTTCCCAAAGGTGAATACCTTTTTCAAAATTTCAATTATATTTTCTTATTTCTCTGATCTCTTGCAATTTCGATTAAAATTACATCTCCCGGTGCAAGAATGCTTCTTAAGAACTCGACGTTGTATGAAACTCGAGTTAGAAAAAAATTACATCTTTCAAAGTTGTGATACAAACATACAATAGCTCACGTTGGCTAGTTGCTGGACATGATTTCTATATCGGCAAGCCAGGCTGTAATTTGCCTCTGACAATGCAAACTGCATCTTCATGTGTATAGGTCGAGCTCACATCAATCTTACCCAGTCCCAGCCCATGGCATATTTCACTCGCGTAATCCGCGCCGGAGCAGCAGCAGATAAGTTGCTCGCTAAAAATTGCCCGTCAGATTTTTGCGCGCGGTATTACCTGACAGATTCACGTGGCTGCGGAATGCTACAGAGCAGGGTGTATTAAACTTTGTTGGCAGCCAGCGACGCGCAAAAATGCACGCCGAGTTGAATTAGAATGTGTATTGCATTTGCATTGCAAGTGCATGGACGCAATGAGAAATATGACATGTCCGTCCGGTGGTCGGCTAGCATGCTTGCCGACGCTGCCTGCACCGCTGCCTGCTCAGCTGGAGTGGAAGAAGTATCAGGTAACAGACTTTGCCGGACTGCGAAGTGATGGGAAGTACTGAACGGTAATGAGATTTGATTCTTTTGAGAAATAAATAGGTCGGTACCGAGGTATGGGCAACGATGGATGAAGAACACCGACCGTCTTATGTTTGTACAACATCATTGCTGTGCCATGCAGCCAGTCGTAAGATATCGAAGTACATCGTGGAAGAGAGCGCACTGTTTTTTCCGACGTAAGCGCGACTTATCTTCCACTTTAACGAATATGAGGACGAAGAAAAGTCGATAATACTTTTCTGAGTCAATTTTCACGCAGGAAAACATCGAACAATCTCGTGGAAAAGGGAAAAAGAAATCGCATACTCGCTCGTGGATATATTGTTTAGGAAAGAAAATCGCTTTTTAGTTCTTACGACGACGTGACTTCAAAAGACAAAATAATACTCAGAGCGACCGGCTGGGCTTTCAGCAAAACCGAAATCTCGAAAAGCTTGCGTAAATCATGCGTGGAGGCCGAGGACCGTTTCGAGGGAGTCAAATATATCAACGAATGAATGTTTGAGTGCGTGCATTTGGGCGAGCGACGCTGTGAAAAGGATGGGAGGGAAGGAAATAGATCAGAAGATAAATCTGTCGTCGAATACCCAATGAAACCCACAAAATGTCTCGCGCAAACATCTGATATTATCTTGGAAAAGCGGAAAGCGTGAGCTTTGAACTAGGATATCCTGGTTGGAATCTGAAAAAAATTGACAGTGTGGTCAATTTGTTGCTTTGAAGGCGCCTCTAAAGAAATATCTCTTCATAGAACTTGACAATGTGATGATAATGAAAATTTCCAATTCGGGTGGCATGAAACGTATATAGCTGGGTGCCAAGGTGTAGATTGTGAGGTGACAGGAGATGAGATCCTACGACCTTCATCAGGACCAGAAACAAATTAATAACCCTCCGCTGCCCCCCATGGCCAAATATCTTGACGCTTCGGCCATGGCCAAAACCATCTTGAGCTCGCAATTTTAAGCTCATCAACGTCTCGACCGCGAGATGACTCTGAGAAAAATGTGAATGACGATGATTTTCATGATATCAACGAATCTATGAGATCATTTTATTGACGGATGATGGGTCCAGCAGTGACGTAATGATAAGCGGGAGGTGAAAAACAATCCCAAGGTAGAAGCGAGCTGCACGATGTTTTAATAGAATTGACGCGCATTCGAGACCCTAGACTCAGGTAGCTCTTGGCTGGTTTGTGGCAAAACGAAGAAGATCCAAGGCCGAGTCTGGAATAAGATGCCTAAATATTACCTTGTTTCGCTTAATTATAGAAAATAAACAGCTATTCTTTGTCTTTTTTGCCTGAAATTTAGTAAAAAAATATTGTAATTTGGATCTCCCAAAAAAATCACAAAAAAATTAAATTTTAAAAGATTTACAAGCAATGGTTGTGAAAACTCTGACGACTTATTTTTCAAAATGTGCAGATAGGTTCACTAAAATCTGCAAAATACTGGTCTCAAGAAAGTTGCACTGTGTCGCGAAACGAGCAAGTGTCTTAGCACCTTCTCGTTTAGGCTCGGTATAGGTACCAACTGAGTGCGGTCGTTCGGCGCATCGGGTGAAGGTCCAGGTCAGGCGGGGCGTCGCGGAAGACGCCGTCCCCTCGGCGTCGGTCGCGTTTCCACATTTTGGGTGCGCGATTACGCGCGCGCGTACAGAGACAATGACTGTAATCGCAACCAGGCATTATCGCTGCAGTTGAAGGGCAAAACGAAGAACGGCCTTCGGTAGTTTTCAAGTTTATAAGTTTGTATAGAACTTGGCTCTACGACGTAATTGTTCCTTTGTTTACTACAAAAAAAATTTGATTTTGAAATCCATTCGTGCAAGCATCCTTATGCATCTGCCTGCTCTTATGTTCATGGCTATTCATAGGCGAGAATCGCTTCATTTGTTGTAATGAATTCTTCGGTTTTAGGAGAAAATCCAGAAAGCTCTGAAAAACAATCTAATTTCGGTTAGGGCCGGTTTTACAATGTATCTAACTGACAGATATAATTTAACTGGCAGTTAACACATTTTTGCGTTTTACAATGACCAGTTAACTTTAACTGGCAGATAACTATGGACTGGAATATTATTTAACTGGAAGGCTGGATGGCAGTTAAACATCCAACTGGAGGTTTGTTGCCCCTAGATACGTAAATAAACAAACATAATAAAAAAAAACATGGCTGATTTTGGAAGTGAGATTGCCAATTCGAATTCAAAAGACGAAGTATTTATGAATTTGGGCAGACGTGCAAAAAATTTATGGCCTAGATTTAACCATTTTGATGTGTGGAACGACGACGAGTTCTTTGAATCTTAACCAGCTGAACAAGGGAATCTCGTTCTTCTGTTTTGCTGCTGTTTTTCTGTTTTGACAGCAAAATAGGAGAACGAGGTTCCAGCAGGTAAATACTGATTTCATTTAGATATAGACCCTATATTTGCAAGATGTTTGTCAATATTTACTCGACACCACGATGATTATCTATCACCTGAATTCGTTATCAACACCGAACCGTGGAGCAATTAAAAGCAAAATGCCACGCACACATGGTTGATCGTTTGCACAAACCACTAACCAGGTTATTGATCAAGAATCGATCAGTTATCCGTCACTAATGACTTTCTGGTTTGCCTGACGCGTAATTGGCAGTCATTTTTTAACTTCAACAGGTATAATCAGCGTGCTGATCCAGTTGTCTATTTTTATTCCTTGTTCGTGTCCACGGTAAGGAATTGCACATCGACTTGAGCACGGTTACATTGCGCCAAGCACCGCCATGCACTTATACTCGGAGTTGCAGTTGCAGTTGCAGTTGCAGTTGCAGTTGCAGTTTGCAGCGGGAGCAAATGAAAATGACCCCGTGCGTTTAATGGATATGTTGGTCACTCACCCCATCTCACAGTTGTGTATGCTTTAAAAATCACATCCAGAAAGTTTACTAGCAATACAAAAATCATATTTCAATTAGTTATAAGTTGCTTTTTCTTTTCCACAGGATGTCAGCTTGCAAGTATCAATTTTACTAAGAAAAACTATTTGAAATGGGTTTTTAAATGCTAAGTAAAGGACAACTAAATTTCCCGACGTTTTGTAACATGTACTAGTTACTTCTTCAAGGGTTAAGAAGGTTCAAGAAGTAACTAATACATGTTACGAAACGTCGGGAAATTTAGTAGCCCTTTACTTAGCATTCAAAACCCATTTCAAATAGTTTTTCTTAAAACTAGTGCTAAGGATAAATCAAGTAGACATGAGTCTAAAAACCATCATCAATTTTATTATTTCCATACTCCATGGAACATACTTTTGCGGAAGAGGCGCCACCGGTCGTTTTGGAGTGACATGCGAGCTAACTGTCATTATTTTAAAACCATTACAAATCATCTCTGCTGATGTCCGCCATTTTATTTATACTCTAGCTCAAGCTTTTGTTAAGCCAAGATCTTTTGTTTTTCGAACAATTATACGGTTTTATTCCACCAATTATATCAATGTTGGGAATTATTTTGTGATATAATAAGTATTTTGAAATCCTGCCACTAAAATCATAACTGAAGTTTCATTCATGAATTGGTAGGAATGCTGTGGTGGAGGGGGGGGGGGGGGGGGGGGGGGGGGGCAGTTTGTGGTTTGGTACCTCTCCTCGCGGGCTGGGCTGTAAACCATGCGTTAATTATTTTGCTCACGTAAACGATCCAAAATATTTCCCAACGCTGCTTCTAAATTTAAAGCCAGGAGCTAAAAAATACATTCAATACCGAACATAACAAAAGGCCAAGGAACAGTTAGTTTTTTTTTTCTGTGTAATGAGATGTTTGAAATTGGTTATTATTAAAATTGTTGATACCCGTATCAAATATCTAATAAATTTTCCGAAAGTAGTTAGAGTGCTCAGGTGAAACAAGTAATTCCTTTCCCACTGAAAGAAAACGTGAATTCTCTTAATTCTCACAAGACCATCATGCTTCGTGTACCAACTCAGTGTGTGATGAGCATGCAATGATAGGGTTTTGTCAGTGATTACTCCATGGATCGAACATGGTGGAGGTCACTTTAACAGGTGAAAGAAAGACTTCTTATATTCAGGAAGATGAGGAAACCATTGCCCCAAACAAGCCTGGAAACCTGGCAGCCTCAGCCGAAAAAAAACGATTTATTTTTAAGCACTGGTGACAGATTAAGCACACTGACAAATCAAAAGTCAAGGTACGAACTGCACTCTTGATGTTTGCTCGCGCCTTTCTAATCGAGTCAGTATAATTCTTGTCATGCACTTGATTAAATAACTATTTGGCATATAGATAGGATTGTTTGGTTTCGTTTTCATCATTATTGATTCTGGCCATTAGCGATGCCTTAGTTAACAGGCACGCATGGAGGTGCGATTTTTAAGTAGCAATGTTATTTTCCGATAGATATATTTTAATAACACGCTGTGGTCATATAGTACCATACAATTTTATACTAGCCATGCGCCGCGGGTCATCGTAAAGCGATCTTGGCTGTGACAGAAGTGCATCTTCAATGCTATACTATATTTGCTTTCTTCGGGAAGGTCAAGTCAGTTATTTTAACGTGTTTTCATTGCGCAACTTACTGGAATCCAAAGGAGCGATGTTGGTAATTGTTTATTTCTTTCAAAGCAACATAGCTGCTAGTACCGATGTGTAAGTATACGTTTACTCTAGCAATTGTCTCTCGCATCATAACACTAGTAAGTTACAGGTGAAGGAAAGACGAGATTCCGTGAGGAAAAAAATCGTGGCGCAGAGTTTGATCTGTCGGGCGAGCGAGTTTATATCGATCAAGCTCTCGGCGATTTCTTAGAATTGCGCAATGATTCCATAAATTAATCAGCACGCCGTTAATCAAATGGCTTGTGGGGTTGAGTCAGCCATCTTCTTGACCGTCGTAAAATGGCAGGTCGACGAGGCTCTGCGATGCAGCATTCTATTGGTGATGCGCCATCGTCTGAGCAAAAAACTAGTTTACTCCAAGATGCGAGAAAAAAAGCACACGAACAGCGTTTGATTGTGATTCATAGTGATGAGGAAATTATTTCTTCTGTAAAAATAAGACAAAGCGAAGAGGAGATGGTATTGGTGGCCAGCCGAACCAAGATAGCTGGGGATAAAAATAGCGTTTGCAATTACGTTCGCGAATTGGCTTCCTTGAAGACACCGCGGACGCTAGCAGTTGCAGAAAATGCCGAATTCCATCTGCTTTCCCACCGCGTCTTGTGGCCTATGAATTATCAATTATTTCAAGACGAGATGACCGCGACCAAGCTTCTTATTACAGTACTTCATATTTCATGTAATTCTTAATTTTTACCCAGCCATAAGTCCTGCGTCTGCTAGTTGCTTCTCCGATCGTGGGCTCGGCCCGACACAATCGAAGCCAAGAGGTCAAATCTCAAAACTGTGCTGCAAACATGCCAGTAACTAGAAACATAAATTTATTGTTTCTGTTACACGAAACCTGCGAGCTGGCTGACCCACCAATTCCAATCTGCGCGCAATAAACGTGGGGTTTGAGCCCAGAAGGGACACGGACGACACATGATCGCAACCAAGATAATCTTTTATCCGAATCCAGTTAGCTTTTTAATCCTGCCCAAGAGATCCGTTCATTTCCCCCAGCTCGAGTTTCGCGTCCCACGATCATCCGCCGCGAACCTGCTCTAGTCGTAGGCTTTCTTAGATGCGCACGACGACAAGGTCGCCGTAAGACCTATCTAAGACGCCCTCCGCCCGTGGTTGGGGTAGCTACCATCCAATGCGCAGGCCGCCGCCGCCGATGAGCAACCCGGCGATGACTAGCTGGAACGGTGGAGATGATGAGGTCATGCAGACATCCTGGTTCGCGCGGGAGGTCGCAACTTCGAAGCTAGGCGGGAGTCTGGTTCAATACTCCCCAGCCGATTGGCGCAAGGCCATCTCGGGAAGACTTTGATGAAGCTGATAATTGAAGTTCTTTACCTGATCGATATTTCATCACATTTTGATGCTTATACTTTTCCGTTTCGGCTGGATGCTGTTATGTGCAACTGGAAATCGAATAATTTTATTGAGAAATTATGTATTGCTATTTATTGCTTTTATTACTATTGCTATAAGTACAGCTTAACTCGGAAAAAAAGGCATTCACAAATCTGAAGCTGAGATTTAAGAGGTAATCTGTGCGCTTGGACGATAAGGTTCGAACTTCTGTTGCCTCACCTGTCGACTCTATCTAAACTAGCGAATTGCCATAAAACTGACGATACTTTAAAGATTGCAAAGGTGCGATGTGGTTCACGCATCATTTCGGACATCTAATTGACGTTATCAAGACGTCCGAGAGTAAGTCTGGTCCACCACACATCTCTGCCTTCAGCCCGTGGAGGCAACGAATCGTGCACAAGCCTCGGTACTGTCGGGATAATGAGTGTACGTCCGTGCAATTTAATTGTATTCCCGTGTTCAGCCTTGAACGCAGAGTGGTGCCGAACAAATGCAATGGGGTATCCAGCACGGCGAGCTTGAGGCCAACGCCTTAATCCAAAAAACACAATAGACGAAAAGTGAATCACGTGCCAAGTTCACGGCGGATTCCAGACTTCGATGAATTTTTCCTGAAAGACGCTTTGACGTAGCACATTTCGAAAAAAAAATGAGAGATAGACACCAAAAAAACGACGACACCAAACAACAGCTTTGCCATTGAAATCGCGTCGGGGCAAAATAAGTGAAATCACGTTTTCGCGAGATGGTCTCATCAAAGGTCTAGCCTTGATTCATTGGCAGGCATAAAAATCGCTGGTAATTACGATCTCCACATGAGAGAGGTGACGCAACTAGCATTGACGGGACATCGTCGTCGGATGACCTGAGCGCCGAGGAGGAGAAGGATGACGCCGTCGCCGTCTCACAAGGACGCGGCCGAGCGACGACGTCGACGCCGTGCTCGAAGGCGATCGCAACGTTCAGTCTGTGGACAGGAGGTGCGAGCAGCGACGGTAATTGTGGGTCAGTCCAGGAGCGTGAAGATTCCTTCGCGTACAGCTCGGACTTTGGGGATCTATTGCAGCATCGGTGATATGATTTGGTAAGTCGGCGGAAATATCTAGAGTTAAATGAGGCTCGAATCGACTGCATGATTTTAAAAGTATTTCCAACCGGTGCAATTATATAGCCGAGTCCGTTCGTCGGTGTCTCTGGATTACGCAATTCGGGTGCGTGAACTCTGCGACTGCTAGGTGTACGCATGTCGCACGCATTGGACTTTGGGGAATCTATTTATTTCCCAAGTCTTGTAATTAGAATTTCAAATGATCTGACCACCTGATGACTCTAATTTTCGACTAAACCATGGAGTGATCCGAGAATGGATCCCAATTAGGTGGCCATAAAGAAAGATACTTTTAGGACTAGATAGAATTTCTGAGAAAAATTCTATATAAAAGATTGGTGGAGCCGAGAGTTCAGGCAGCCAATTTTTTTCAGAAAAATATGCACGTCCATTGCGTTTCTTGGCGGTGGAAAAAATTGGTTTCGATCTGACATTATAGAAATAATAGCCATGCATTTTCCGTAATTGCGAACGTCTGGCTCTTAGCTGGGAAGAAAGACAAGAGAGGATGTGAAAACCATGGAGCATGATATTTCTTTGGAGTCTGCAAAGACATCCCCGTGAGCGCAGAGTCCACAATTGGGCGTGGCACTTTGCTAACCGTTTGACAGAGCGAATTACGTCCGCTGTGAATATTTGACGGGGAGGTAACGAACCCTATCATTCATGCTACGGGTATCAAGAGAAGAAAGATGAATGACAAACGGGGACAGGCAGGGGACGTTAGGTCAATGTTGGCCAGGGAACGAAGCGCTATATCGCATGGTATTAAAAATCAAGCAAGAAATTCCGCAAGAATGGGAACCGAATAAGAGATCACGAAAGGATAGTGTGTAATAACTTTATTAGAAAATGAAATGAAGATAATAAAAGATGGATTAGTAAGTTTCTAAAGACTCGAGGTTTCCTGAATTTGCTAAGAACACTTTTCATAACAATCACGATCGTTTAAAAAAACCTCTTGCAAGTCGCAATCAAAAGATTTTATTATTTTCATTGTAATAAAAAAGGTTTAGAGATGTAATTTCTATTGCGTAAAGCAAATTAGAGTGTCGCAAGTGAGCGACAAAAGCTGGCTGAACGACGTCGTCTGCGCGAAATTGAGACACTGCTCAGAGGCCTCCGAACGACCGTCGCAAGGCGTCATCCCCGCATCGAGGTCGTCTATCCTCTACTAGCGACAACGACAACGCACGGCGACACACTTTTCCGCGCGATTCCAAACAGATTTCGTCCTTTCTTTTCGCAATTAAATCTAGCTTCAATCTTATCATGATTAGAAAATCCTTGGTGTTACACATTTATAAGTTGTTAATCGCGTATGTTTTTAGTACAGAAATTCTTGGGTGAATCTCCAAAGGTGCTAATCTTTTCACAGCTCTGTCTGAGAAAAGGGCAGTCAAAACACATCAGAATCCCCTTCACTTGATGCACAACGCGCTGAGAAATCGGTCAGACTCGAGCAAGATGGTTCTTACACTTTGTATCCATAACTCTATTAATAAAATGTGTCTTGGCTGACAGCGCGTCTTCAATGTGCCAAGTCACTCGATCCACGCGGATCACGTAGAATTCTCCTTGTTTACAGATCGTCTCAAAAGACTGAATATTTCCTCGAACTTTTAGTCCAGCGCCGATCTAAGAAGGGGTCATCGGAATGGCGTTATTGAATCAAATCCTCCTTCCCTTGTCCCCGCAAGAGTCGGAAGAACGTTGACACGGGAGAAAATTGCCAAAAGATGTTCTTCGGATCGCAACCAAATCGTCCGCGAAAATGGTAATGAAAGTGTCAAGATTATGAATCAGATAACGAAACTTGACTGTCATAGTGTGCTATAAAACAGAAGGTTAAAATGTGCTACATGGTATAGTCCAAGTTTCATTAGAACCACCGAATTCCAAGCCCTGTATCGTTATAGCTTTTATGACAAAAATGGGTCTGATGGCTTTGAAATTGGTGTATTTTATAAAACTACAGTTGGTTCTGGTTTACCGAATAACTGGATGACAACTAAATTGGAGATTCAGTTTGATATTAGGCTGGCTTAAGGCGATCAAGCGCCAATTTCAACCCACGAGCAAATCCCATTTCCAGTTGGAGCGTCGTTTGGTCACAGATACTACGCATAAACATATTGTAATGGACCCGGAAAACCACTGAAATGGGTGTTGCTGTTTGGACTAATCTTTTAATTCCCCATCAGCGACACACAATTGGAGATATAGAGAATATGCACGCTCAAGATTCAACCGCCTAATTGCACATACCTATCATAACTGTGAAGCTAATTATTATTACCGATAGCTTAGTAGTGTGGGATGCAAATATGAATGTATTTGTAGTAATATAATTCATCCACCTGTATGATTATATACATAACGTATAACGGTGATGATTTTTTTGCATCTCTTTCTACAAATTACCTTGGACTAAATGTTTGTATTGTTCAATGTTCACTCAACAAACATATCTATCACCTGTTTGAATCAATTGCGCAGTAAATTGGGAGTAAAATAGATCAGCCATGTGTTAGTGCCATATTGCTAATAGCGCGGGATACGGGAGAGAACGAGTTTGAATTTTTTAGATTTTTTTTTTTAGAATTTTTTATTATATTCATAAGCGAAGAATAACGATGTTATTATTATTATCTTTGTGGGGTTATTTTTTCTTGAGATAATCGTGAAAATGAAATGAGAGGTACTTAGCAACAGCTTTAAGTGTCAGGTAATGCGACTAGGCTGCAGAAATTCATATGCAAATGCACGGAGCTGGCGAGGAAATAAAGTGGAGATGCATTCCACGACACAACGCGAAATTTATCAATCTTATACATATATATGTGTGTGTGCTGTATTCTTATGCCAGCTAGCAGTGAACTGCAAAAATACATGTAAGTCCTACAAAGTGCCTGATTATAGACGGCGCTTGTGCTTGAGGTCTACAACGTGCTAAATATTGTGATAGAGACATGCGAAGAAGACATAAGATGCAGTGATAACACGCTAGTGCAAGTGTTCCAAAGGTGTGTGCTTCATTTAAAAAAAATAAAACCCCAACAAACAACGAAAAATTTGACAAAACTCTTAACAGAAACACAGGATTTTATAATTATACATAAAACTCGGCGAGCCCCAGGAACATGGATTGCATCCAGAGAGCTTGATACTCGAGTTTATCGCATGCATGTATATACTAGGTGTGTTGGCTATCAAGTGCTATCAAGCAAGACTGGAATGAGCAGCGTTTTGCATATGTTCATTCCCACTTGTACTTTTAATGGGGTGCCATAAATAATTCGAACGACCTTGGCAATTCCAAGCCATGCGGTTCGGACGTAATTACCCGGAGCAAGATCTAATTATAAACCTGTGCGTTTCGGTGTTGTTCTCCTACGTGAGGTCTACAAGAGGAAATCAAGCTAATTACGTTTGAAAATAATTACCATTCCTCTTGGTGCATCATGAAGCAGAGCACCGTAAAAGTAGAAAAAAAAAATGAAATTAGCTTCATATCTAAAACGTGATTTTGTTTAATTTATTTCGAGGAAATGAACATGAATTCGATCCAATGATGTCGTGCTCATTTTACAAGTAAATCTTTCTCAAGAATCAAGATGTTATTCATCCTGAACGCCCTGCTCCTTGCAACGGTGCGACAGTTTTACATGATTACCAGCAATAAAACTACGCGTAGAATCTAAATCGAGTCGCCAACTCGACCGATTTGCATGGTCGCTAGTCGCAAGAGCCTTTGCATTTTAATTGCTGGACACAGCAGAGACCGACTCTAGACCGTGGACTAGACCTTCTTCGGTCAAGACTTTTCACGCTTCCTCGCCGATTTTCTTACAGTCAATGTCGACAAAAAGCTTTGATGTATAAGTTGTCGTAGTTTGCTAGTTTCGTCGTAATTATCCAGAAAACTCTAAAACGCCTGTTTCGGTTGCGACCTCCCCGCGCGCTTTGTCGAGTGCATTTGAAGTTGGATTAGGATCATGACAAAAAGCTTCATGTGCGCTTGGCGAAGCATGCTGTACCTCTACCTTAGAGACTCTATAGACTCTAAGACTAGCGCTAATGGTGCAGTGTAAAAACTGCATGACAAGACCAAGAGGCCCCTCGAGATGCTCATCGACATGACAGCCGAGCTCGCATCAGCAATTAATTCGCTACATTTTTGTAGACACTGATTATTATTGCACTTTAAAATGCAAAGAAGTACACGAGCGGCATTTGCAAGATCTTTAACAAGATGCCAATCTTTTACAAAATGCTTTTTCAACAACAACAAAAAATGTGTAAAAATATTGTGAAGTTTGACGGCATTGTCACGATCTCGATTTGGATTAATTCCTGTTGATCGAGCCGCTAGGGAGCCTTGACATCGAAGCCTTGACGGCAAGTGTATATGACTATAAACCCAAAGATAAGTATAACCCCAACGGAAATCAGCTAATTGCGTCTTTGTTGCGTCGAAGCCGCTGATTGAGCCTGGCCATCGTGTAAACCGGCCAGCGACCCTTAAACACTATACCAGAGTCGAACACAATTGAATATATCTTCATTACTACCCAAGTACTTATCATGTCTCTCTAGCAAATAATATACTGAACACTCCCATTAAATCACCAACTATAACACAATACAGGGAATTTGTTTCGAACACGGAATCGTATTTTATTGTCGTCGCAAATAGACGTCTTCGTACAGGCAATTCAAGCAGAGATCCCAGTTAAGATATGGATCTTGCGACGCCTTGGTCTTGCCATAGAGTATTGAAGTCAATGGTCGGTCGTAATGAAATAAACCAAGCTGGACATCTCGCGGGCTCGGCGCAGAAAGACAAGAACGGTGGAGATGTTGCTAAGTCACGTTTGCTCTATCCAGTCTGACGATGGCCGTTGAATTATTGTGCAGCATTTGATGTTATTGTGTGCAGCGAGCATCGCTAACCGTGACTGCAGCGGGGCACGAGAGAACACGCGTTTTTGTGGAGTTCGCGCGCGCAAAATAAAAACAAAAAAAAGGAGCTATAATTCGTGCCACCTTAAAAAATGGGGTTTTTTAGTCTTTTTATATCACTAATTAACTATAAAACTGCTATGCGATATTGTATTATTTATGGCAATCAATGATGGTTTATGTGTCATAAATGTGATAGCAGTTTGCAGTTGGTGACTTTGCACCTATATCAAGAGTGTATACATCGATCACTTTTATCAATTGATCGACTCCTTGACTGATAATCAATATTGAGATGCACAATGGTGCCATGGCTGCCGAATTCATCAGCAAGTCAAAAGTCAACACTTTCTATCGCAATTGAAACCGATCTAATGTGAATATTCAGCTCTTCAGCTAGCATCTTATTACCCAAGTAAGAGTACTTGTTAATTCAATTCACGGACGATAGGTTGCCAATTGTAAATCTCAATGCATTTCTCATGCAGTTTATTCCCACCATTTCACAGTTAAAATTCTTTACTTACATCAAAATGAGATCGAGCTATACCAGGCGATACTCTTGTTCGTTTCGATAAAATCCTTACTGTTGCTGTTATCATTTCACATTGTTACTATCAACGCTATTCGATCTCTGAAAGTTCAACGCCTGGCATATCCCGAAGGCGTACACGGAATAAGAAAAAATAAAAGGAAAATGACATTGCATACATTAAAATAAAGGTAAAGCCCTCCTCACATCCTATTGAATAGGCTGACAGTGCAAGATATTGATAATGAAATTGATAAGTTGTTGCATTGTGTTGTACCGGCTATCCTTGGTGATCGAACATGGTCTGGCATAAGTGTCAATGTAGATCGGACATGCTGGATCGTTTATGACGCTTGGGGCTTGCTAGTTTTGTCCTTATCACAGATATTAACACTGACAAGAAGCTGCGGTACACCCATACTTGGCTGTTATGTATGCTTTTACTTTTTTAATGTGTGGAGCATTTGTTTCAATTGCAGTGCATGTTATTCGTCGGAGTGCGACAAAAAAAAATGTGACGATTTTTTGCACGGGTCTTAACAACGAAACGGTACCCGTAGATCCACTCTGCATATTTTTTTTCATTTTTGCAGTCGATCTTCGATGTTTACTCTGTTTTCTTGAAAAAAAAAATCAGCTATCAAAGTGGACTTTTTGTATATAAAAGGCCTACATTTTAGTTTATCGGCTGAAAGAAAATAAAACCTTATTATCTTGTGTCCATTATCAGTCTTGACGATACGGGCCCGAAAAATAGGTGGGCCAATGGATGGCAATTGCGCCATTAAAATTGATATACTTTCGATAAGTGTGCGACAAAAATGTGCGCGTGATATCGGTCGGTACCCTGCCATTAATTCTTGAAGATAGTGGTAAAAACGACACGAAAACTGGTAAAAAAAGAAAGTCAAGTTCCACAATTAGACAATTGTAACTTTTGAAAACAACTATTGAAAATGGAATGGCGAAGTGGTTTAGAGCCGTGATCTGATGGTGGACTGATGGTGGTGGTCCTAAAAAGGACCAAAAGCCACACAAGACAGAGTAAAACATTCTACTCCGTCGCAAATTAATTATAATATTATTATAAAGAATAATTATAACTGTCTGTTAGGTAATCTTAATTAAAAAATACATATTTATTTATTATTCGTTCTCCTCCATCGTAGACAACTAGCGAATTACTTGCCATTTCTTCGTCTTTATACAAATAAAGAATTTAATATTTCTGCGCTATCGGCTTTCTGATATCACAATTTCAGTAAAGCAGCTATTTGCGTCGTTATCCGCAGCGGTTGACCAGCGCCGTCCCCTTCCGCGTCGGCGTCGGCGTCCATTCGGTCAGAACGCGCGTCGGTGCGTGTCGTCTGAAAGCCTCGTCCTTCGCGCGCTATTTCCCTTGCGCTGCGCAGCGGTGAAGGTCACGAAATGCGCAGCCAATCAACAAGCATTAAAATGAGCCGCGTGCGCAGCGGATTCATCACGATGCATTCATCAAGGAAATCACGAGGCTGCCGCTGTTGTCGTCGCCGACATTGTTCTAGTCGGTCATACAAACGAAAACGAAATGCATGCGGTTAGAAAGTAGGCGATACAGACAATTTAGAGCTGTTGTATAAGTGAAAGATGGAAAGATGTTCCGATACCCGAAATCGACTGTCGATATAAAAGCAAGTTGCTAGTTAATGTATTCGTGAAGTGCTATGGGCTGTTAGAAAAGCGTTGAATGAAAAAGTTGTTGTTTTTCCTGCTCGGTTTATTGTGTCAACGAATTTGAATCGGTGATGGAGTTGTGTGGGTCTGATTTGTCGGGGAACGGTCGTGTCATTTTGCATCAGCCCGTCAGACAATCGCCCTGGGATGGGCGATGTCCAAGTCGGTAGCGGAAATCGCATCAATCCGGGGTCGGCGGAGCGACAAATCGGAGCGACCGATTGTCAGCGACGGCGCTGTCAGGATGATTCAGAATTTCAATGCGCAATTACGCATATAGTATATGCTTTATTAGAATCACTAATTGCGAATCTAGCTAGATCCATTTTAGCCATACAAGCTTATACAACTAAATTTATACAGTTGGCTTGGATATTAGTGTTTCTAATAGAAAATCGACTTTTGGCGTCAGGGCATGATTCAAACGGGACACTGGCAAGGGAAATTTTGCATTCCCCTGCGAACACGCATGTTACCTTCACGGGTCACAACAATGCAACGGCTGGCGTTTAAATCAATATCTCAGCGTGACATGACGAAACCGCCTCGGTATCCTCGCGTTTTGCCATTCAGTTTTTCAACCTGTCGTTTTCGGTATTGATGAAATGTCTAGCGTGGAATAAGGAAGAGGAAGTGAGAATTTCTGAACGTTATTTACGGCGATCATTTAGGGGTGGTGTTACAGGGGAGATTAATAAACAAGCAATAATAAGTAACACCCGATACATTTTGACACTAGGAACAAATTTATTTGAAACACAAGGAATAAATCTTCTGACAACTACAAATATATGCCTTTCTGTGTTCCAGAAGATTAATGTCTTATTTGTGCAACTCGACCAACAATGTATATAATTTCGGGTCAATTTTCATTTCGTGCCAATAGCTCGGAACGGATGCAGACCCAGAAGCTCACTAGAGCAATCTTATCGACCAGTTTCGAATTGTATAGCAAAACGTCTTCTAGAATTTATTAGACGAATTTAAGTGGCAACTCCCTTTTATTTCCAACGAATTACACATAATTAAAGAAAATCATTGCGTAGCAAGAATTATGTTTGTAAACTAAAGCGGCGCTTGGTTAATAAAACCTGACTGGCAAGTTTAAGCCAGCTGATAGTAGAGCATTAGCCAACATATCGGTATAACCCGCGACGCGTTGACCTGCGAGCGCTGATTGGCTAGCGGCGCACTCAGGGTTGCGACCACGTGACACGGCGAGATACCGAACCAATCAGCGTCGATCAACGAGCGTCGAGGTCACGGCGCCCGTCAGCGTCATCGCGAGCGCGTGGACCAAGCAAGCGTGGTGCGAAGATTTCATCGATCACAGAATGACACTTATTCGGTGATCGAACGAACCATGTTGTGAATTATGAGCGACTAGTGATAAGGTGGATATAGCATGCATGGAAATAACCAGACCAATTTTGAAAGAGTTCTTTTTATAGTTGTGTAATTCCAGGCTTTACCAATATTCTCGGGGGCAAGTTTTTACGTTCTCGGTGACTCTGTAAGACAAATGATGTAAATATAATGATTCGAATCGCCCTGGGCAGTCTGTCATACTCACGAGTACGCAAGCAATTTGTCAATAACGGCCTAAGAGCTAAAAACATATCGTAGCGAAGGGGTTGCTCTCTTGTCCTGCCATTCACAATCACCACCCTTTCCTTAAAAACGTTGTTGCTTCACTTTCAACCCACACTTCCTAAAAAACGTCTTAAAAACAAAACGGCTCGCCGGCAACGCTGCTTATTCTCGATTCGAGCGAGACGCTACAGTGTATCGCAAGACAGAGCGAGAAACACCATCGAGACACCCTCTGCAGGCGTACCAACTGAAACAGGTCGACACACAGCCAGGCAGGCGTCGCTGGCTGGATATCTGTTTTTACACAGTTGGCGCCTGCTCGGCAGCGAGCTCGCTTGGACTGGGGGAGACCGGGGGAAACACAGATGGAGCTTTCGTAGCGGCGCGGCGGCGGGCGCACTAGAGTCTAGAGTTCGGCTGACGTCGGGTGCAGACCTCAGTCGCATCGTGAACGCGCTCGAGAGCGGACGACGGCCAATGGTCGCACTACCTTCGTAGACAACACAAACATAGACAGCGTCGATTATCTGATTGTCATCGTAAGGGGCTAAACTATAAACGATAAGTAGATTAGTTTGAGTGTCACTGGCTACGTGTGACTTTTCGTGGACGGTCGAGTGGACAGCAACGCGAATCGCCGAGGGTGTCGAGTTGTACTCGGGCTTAGCGAAGGGCTGCAGCAGATCGATTCTAACGCACGCTGCTGCTCTGGGCATTTTTCGGCCTGTTTTTGGATGAAAAGTTCAATGAATATTCGTGTGATCGGCACGAGGTGGCAGAAGGACGACACATGTGCTAGTTGCCTTCGGGGTGACGTCTGTGTGAAAGAAGACTGCCGGCGTTATGAGGCTGGTGAGTAAGGAGTAACTCGATCTCTGTGTTATGACAGAGGGTTTTATCTGTCATTATCCAGATGGGCCTGTACTGTCAGAGACCAGGATGAACACGATAATCGCCATGACTTTTAGATCCATGGAATAAAATATGTTTAGCACTGAATATTAGAGTAATGAAGATATCTGTCAGTCTTATCGCGATTTATATCTTTGCGTTTAATAAGTTGTAGAAATGAAATCATATCAAGTACTTTGGTAAACATATCGGTCAGTAAGTGAGTGCTAGATACGTGTTAAACTTTCGAGTCAGGATTGTTAGAGTTCAGGGTTCGCAGACAGACATTGAAATTCACTTTCACTAAATATAGGTATCCGTAAGAAATTCTTTGGCGCCCCCTTTAAGCGTAGGTGAGTGGATTCGCGAGCGAGAAGGGAGGGCGATTTACTACCTGACGGCCGATGCGCCAGACGAGGCAAACAACAAAACAGCCCTGGGCGCCGCTCTACGCCGAGTCTCGCGGATATCGAGCCGAGCACCCCGTGAGCAAGTGCGCCCCGTTTGTTATATTTGTACGGGCATTAGCGGCTAGGGAGAGTGATAAGACTGGCGCCCCGCCAACGGATTATGCGTCAAATTCAGCGGCGAACACCACTGGCAATTGTCGGCCAAGCGGTGTCAAGGATATCTTATCGAAATTATGGATTCGTATAAAAATATACTTATCCACATGGCTGGTTGGCTACAGTAATTGTTGGAATCTTGACTGAAGCGAAATTAAATATCCGAAACGAGGGAAACTTTTTACAGTGTGCTGTTATTACCAGTCTAGGGAGATTTTTTATTTGTTTATGATCCGTCATTTATATACCAAGGAGTGATTGTCTCGGTGGATAGTTTAATACACCGCGTAATGTCTGGTACGTAACACTGTTGAACGAGCATCGGTGTGCAAGTAATGTTTTGCTGCATGTTGTCTGTAGGAAAGAACATTCGATTGTTCTGGCCGCGACATCTGAACGCCTCGACTCGACCGCGGAGTCGAGTGGAGAATAGAATGGGAACCTCGGGGGGTTATTTCCTTTGGCAGGGAGTCAAAATCTCGATGTCACTGAGAGCTGTCGCCGTCGCGTATGTCGCAAGCCCACGGGCGCCGGAGACAGAGCCGCATCTTCGACGTCGATCACACCAATTGGCTTGAATTAAGCGAACGAACGTCACGTGATCATGAGCGAACGATGACGCTGGCTGGCGGCGTTTTTCGATTTGTCTGTCGCGCGTTTTCCTCTTCGGGGAACAAAGAACGCAGTGTCATAAATTTGTATCCCTTTTGATTTCAATTTGGAATTGACACTGCTCGTTGAAATATTCATGAAGTGATCCGCTGCTCCCACTAGAGATCCGTGGCGCGCATCCTCTCGATTTAAAGCGCGCGTCGCTTTCCCGAAATTGAGAGATGTTATTTTTTGTTTTGGTTGTTCGTAATTGGTTTTAATTGAAATTGAAATTCGTTTGCTGAATTGAAACAATGCACCGTCAATTAGATTGTTATTAGAGCAGTGTAATTAAGAATATGGAAGGAATTTGCGTTCGCTAAATTCGACCGAAAACATGCAACTACATACATGCATGGAGCTAAAAACAGAATAATTTGAAAACAATGCTAATTTTAGTACGGACTCCATGCAAAATACTCCTAAAGTTAGCATGATTCTTGCTACCGTATGAGTAGGTACACCAAACGTTAATTTCCATATTTCCTGATAAACTATGACGAGCTCGTCAAGCAAAACCTGTACGCTGCTGACCTCATCCCCGCATCGAGAGCATCAAAAAACTATTACAACTGTGTACATTTTCACTTCCACTTGTGTATAATTCCTTGACCATGTTGTGCTTTATAATATCGTCAACTGCCCCTACTTTTGTCATGTTATGTTCTTTAAGCTATCTTATCAAAGGAACATGATTTTAGACTTGTCAACCGATTTCTTTTGTCCGCAAAAGAATGTTATCTTTCAAGTAATATGTGTAAACAAATCAATGCACATTTTTTTTAGAAAAACTATTTGAACTGGGTTTTGAATGCTAAGTAAAGGGCTACTACATTTAGTTCAAAAACCCAGTTCAAATAGTTTTTCTAAAAACTTGTGCTAAGGATAAATCAAGTAGACATGAGTCTAAAAACCATCATAAAAATAAATCCACACTTTTAAATGCACCTGCGATGAGTGAGCACACACTTTTGTGTTGGGGTGTCCGCATGCAAATCACATACGTGGAGCGGACATACGAATTGGTTCCGTCCAGCAGCATCTTAGAAATAAGCCAAGCGAGCCGACCATGTCCATTTCTCAACATTGAGCACGAGCGCCGCTATGCATATGTGGAAGTTGTGTCGGCCTATACGCAGGAAGTGCCTCCACACTAACGTCCTGGATTGATACAGACTCTCGAATTAAAATTATAGCGCTCGTTCCACTTCCTATCCGAGAAATTAGACAACTCTGTTGTAAAACAAAGCGAACGACAAGTTTACCCTCGAATCTTCACACACCCTGCTTTAGTGCTTGTATTATGTGATGGGCTGCTTTGAAAAGTAAAGTTATATAAACCCCTATACACACTGCGTTGATGCCATACTACACACAATGGGGTGCTTCTCCTCTCTTCATGGCGTCTTAATTAATATTCTGCTCGTAATAAATAACGCCCTGTCGCGAGATTGGAAAATGTATCGTAAACAAAACGGTGCTTTGCATGTTACTTTCCTCTGGGCGATTGTCGTCACCATTTCCAGCTAGCTGGTCCATCGTGAGGCATGCTTCTTGGGATAAAACGCGGCGGCGTCAGTGAGAGGCTCGTGCCGCACCAATCTCAGGTGCGATCGCGGACATAGTCATGGACCTCGCGTCAGCCTCGGTGAAAAGGAAATGGGGCGAAAGATTTGGCAAAGGGTTTGGACATCTGAAACCGCGAGTTGGCACATGACAATTGGTCGATTAATCCGCGGGCATTATCTTGGGGATGGCTGCCAATTTTTGTGACTGGCAATTTTGAGTTTGTGTTTATTATTTTGTACGTGTAAATTTAGATTTGTGACCTGTGACGACCTTTTTTTTTGATCGTGACACAACTCTCAAATGAAACTGCACAAAACGAGATGACACGAGTTTTTAGGTATGCGGAGCGAGCCAAAAATCGGAAGCACACAACTCTGCCACGGGCACTTTTTGATATTTTTAGATTTAAAATATATGGTTTAAGAATCAATTAAACACTGCTTATCTACTAATTTCGTAAGGGGAAAAAATTCAGGTAATCGTAATAACTAATGCCACGCGATAATGCACAATTAGTGGGTTTAATTGCCACAGAAAGAAAAGAATAGGACCATACGTACTTCATTACATTGTGCACTGGAAGTGAATGTAGAAGAAACCACATTTCCTCTCTCTCTCTCTCTCTCTATCTCTGCAAAAAAAGTGTAAGGCAAAATAATAGTTGAAAAAAGAGATGCAAATTTCTCCCGTGAAGTTTACGCATGTAGGCATATTCAGGCCGCGTGTTCGGTGCACATAAGCACCTACGTCTAGTTGTGTAATCGTGCTTTTATCGGTGTAAGCACGGGCAAAAACAAAGCCTAGAATAGGTCTGTCAGAGGCTTCCTCCGTCAAACTTAATTAATTAAATGAACAGCACTTTATCGAGTGGAGATAATTAGTTTAAGCGTTCACATGCACGCTTTTAGTTTGATAGAAGTCATATCACTCAGGATCGACGCAGCGAAAGACCAAAATGTCAATCTCGTGGCTTAGTGATTACAATAATTTATCTGGACATTGAATTAATGTCACGCTAATGGACCAACTATTACTCGTTCATGACGGTGGTTCAATATTTTAATTAGTTTAATTGAACTTGGGCTCTTTTATACTTGTTGGGCTCGCGCAAAAAGCAGTCATCGTGGGAAGTGTGATTCGGACTACATGTGTTTCCATTAGCACATTGGTCGAATGGCTTCTTTCGCTTCCCCAACTCACAAGCAATGGTCGGTGATGACCATACGAATGTTTTCAACTGAAATTCGATCCAAATCTCGCCGTTCGATCAAAGATTTAGATGGAATTGGCAATCTAATGAATATCATGGCAGTAATGCGGAGGTAAACTCATCTCATCGCAGTGCGCCAATCGGATTTCAAAACACAAATTCTTCTGGCTTTATTGAAAGCGACCAATTATGACGCGGCGGGCAATGCATGTAAGCTTTGAGTGAATTATTCGATCTGCAATAACTCTTCCTACTCGCTTTATCTGATCTTATCAATACGTGCGCCGACTAAAAAGAAAAGAGATTTACTCGGCTAGACCTCACTTTATAGTCTAGACTCGAGGATTTTTATGTTGGATGCGTTTTCTACTTCCGTTATTTGATAAACGAGAAAAAAATCTTGCGAAACTCGGAAGATATTTTGATTATTAGATTGAATTCTATTAAGTGATTGACCGTCAGTATTCTGGTAAGTCGATTGTGGGTTTCATTTCTCTGTGGAAAATACGAAGACGGTAAATGTAGACATTGTTTGATCAACTTATTTGTGTCTGCCGTTTGCCGTGTGCAATAAATCACCCTCAGAATTAGACGACAACAACGCGTCATTCGAGAGATCACGGTACATTGTCTCATACCTATGCGTTTACCTTATACGTGTATAATTAGTTGCAATTGTGCGCAATGAGACTCGGGAGCCCACGCGCCGGAATCTCAGCATTGCAACGCAACGAGCCTTAACCGAGTTGTCAATTTTTCAAAAGCACTAACTTGATTATGACACTCGTTTCCGAGTCTAAAGTCGTGTTCGCCGACTCGACGCAAATGAAATTAGGGACACTCCCCAGGGAAATCCTTTCGCAGCCACTACATCAATTTCCCATGTCAATAACTCGACAAATTTGGCCGAAATTCGCTGTGCCGTTCCTTCTCATCCGGCAGTAATCACATTTCAGAAGTGATTTTACATGGAAATTTCATTTTCGGTGGTAAAAAAAAAAGAATGCATAACTTAATTTCACGTACAATCCAACACGTGGTCTACAGTTTTCCCCGAAAGTGCCTGCGTCGTCGAGTCACACTCGGTTTACTTGCGCGCTCAAATTCAACGCCCTAGCTTTAATTTAATTATTATCGCCAGTAATTAACATTTCACAATAGCCAGTTGTTTTGTTATCTTCGGCCAACACATATGTTTTCTGCATAAATAGCATCACGTGCAGGCTAACCGAATGAAACGATTGCAGCACATCATATCGAGTAGGTTTCTGTTTGTTTGTTGTGTTCTCTAAAAGGCTTCCGCATCTCGATTTGTCCAGCCCAATTGCAACAATGGCCCAATATCACAATAAGCCCGTTTTCGATCGGTGGTGGGGCAATGGAACAGATCGCAGTTCGATAGGTGCCTATAGGTGTTGCCCACATATGCCTCGCCGATGTGTGTACGATGTGGAGGAGTCTGTCGTTTGAGCAACCGATCAGTGCAAACCCGATTATCGAATCGATCTAAATAGGATCAGCCTTTCGAAATTGGATTTCCAACGCAATTCTGTGCAGAGGCGAGATTTCAATTTTCAATTCCGTGGGTAGGTAAAGCTATTCGGCACAGAGCTATGTCAGTGTCACCAATTTTCACAGGCTTCCCATCTATTTATATGTGTATCAACGAAATTAATACTTTCTCTTCAGCGATTGAATTAATAACATTGTGACATTTTAGGAAAGTTTTTGTCTTTAGCAGCATTTAATATCTTTAATGTACATGCAGGGATAGAAAATAATTTCACGGGTATGGCACGTTAGCGAATTATTTTCAACTTAGAGTAAATTGTCCGGCAAAAATGAAGCTTGCCTTGATCTGCATTTCTTTCGATAACTCTCAACTGCGAGCAGTGGAACAATTCCAATTCGTCGTCCTCCGTCCAACGAATATTTCGCCGGCGTTTGAGTGACACAGAAGATTCGGCATGGAGGATGAGCAGAGTGAAATCACGAAGAGGCGTTTTGACCGGGTCGTATGTCAACCCGCAGGAGAAATTACTACTCGAATGTCAAAGGCCTTGACCTCAAAAAACAGGCTCGCACATGTGGATTTGAATAACGACTTAAAAGCCGGTTGAATTGGTGAAAAAAAAAAGTGAAATGAAGTGGTGTGCATTTTTCCAATTGGGTGCTGGCATAGTAAGTAGCAGTGAACAAGGCAAACTCGATCTGGTCCCCTATCTTCAACACGCGTGTAAAAAACGCTATCCCGGAAGTGGAAGCGATCTATCTCGTCAATTAATAATACATCTCTTATGCGTGTGGGTCTCGTTTTGCCAACCGAGGGATGGTGGAGGCCACGTTAACTGAAGGGGCCAACTGCTAAAGTTGAGATGCAGCCAACTCCCAAGCAGCTGACAATCATAATCCATTTAACATTGTGATTTGGCACACGGGTGACGATTGACGACGATGGCGGAGTGTGTTTTTGATTTGACCAGTTTATTGAACTGCAGTGAGTTTTTTCCATTGCGGTTTCGTTTCACTTTCATGATCATGAACATTGCTTTGGTTTGGTGGCGACATGACGTGAAGGTCGGAAGATTCTCTTAACTGATTTGAAAAATGTAAATGCTTTTTTGTGTACAATATCGGCTCATGATGTAATATAGTAATTGAAAGGTTAGAAGTATAATCGTAATTATTTACAATTACATTTATTGTTTGATTGTTATTAGCATGTCTTCATTTAACTATGCCGCTGAGACATAGCGAGTACAGGAAAATATACAATCACGAAAGATTAATTTAGATATAGTGGTAATTTTCTTTAAAAAAAATCGAACATTTTTACATAAAGCGTATAAACCGTAAAATCGGAATTTGTATTTTTGCGAGAAGCAATTGCAGAAATTCTCACGAAATAAGTCTATCTTTATCGTTTTCATCCCATCGACATTCATCCCATTCATCTTATAAAGCACGCGGTGATTGGATTTTGAGTTATACTGACGTAAGATGTAGGTACACCTATGTCCCAATGCAACTAGGTGTCCGACATTGATATTTGCCAGCGTAAATGGTACGTTATAAATTAATATCTTGCAGACTTCAAACATTAAAGAGTTAAATGCCATGGGGGTCATACGCAATATATACCGCCATCCGAACATGGTTCATAAAATTAATTAATTTCTCTATAGTATCTAGACCATCGTTATTTACTACTCCATGTGGAGATCGACGCAGAATAGCAACAATGTGTTTGCCGAATCTTGTCGGATTTGGAGGCTAAGCCGTCTTTCAAAATCTGTCGAATTGTAATGCAATTCATTGCGTCGTCGCACCAAGTGAAGAGTGAAGCTCGGCTTTTTCTTGGCATTGTGTAACAGAAAAAGTGTCATCCTGCATGCATAATAGAGACATGCAAACACAATTAGGGTCATTGGTATGGAAGAAATAATATGTTTTCTACTATTTTACATGTTGCTTATTAAGTCTAATTGTCTAAAGATGACTCTATAATGTTAGACTCTCTTTTATGCGATCAAAAATCGGTGCTTTGTTCAGAAGAAAAAGTGAGCACAGAAGACGGTTTGATGAAACGTATACCAGGAAAGCTATAAACAATAAAAACACTGTTATTACTTATTATGGTTGAAGAAAATCGCAATTTTAATAAAAAAAATCTTGGAGGCAGACATGAACGTTCAACTTGAGGCACGCTAGTTTAATTTTTAATGCGAAGGGAAGGGAGGAACGCCAATTTTCCTCCATTGAATTATCCAGTGCATTCCCAGCGCGTGGTATTAGCTTTTGGGAATTATGCAGCCTAAACCCATTTTGATGGCTATTACAGAGTCGACTATTCGTAGGTGATCATACAGGCTATTCGCCCTAAACGATGCTTATGTAAATTGATTGTGAAACAGGCAACACATGACAAGACATGTGCCATGTTTCGACAGCACTCTGCCAAGTAAATTGGTCCCATCTTCTGAAACTGGCGCCGTGTGGGCAAACGCGATTCCCCATCGTTTCCCATTGTCGTATTTTTCTTCCGCCCTCCGAGGGCTTTTCGCTCCCCCGCCCCGGTCGTAACGGACTCCACCGAGCCCCAGGTGTAATGAAAATGATTCGATATCCCGTAGAGGCGCACGGCGCCGTGGACCAGCCTTGTCACAGCGATACCCCTATGCGACCAGCACTAACGATCTCTTCATTGTTTCACGCGGATCGAGGCGAATTCACCCACAGGCGGGTTGAATTTCATCCGGGCTCACTTTTGATTTAATGATTACGTATCTCTTTGTGAATGACTGATTAATTTGTTTTGTTTTTCTTCTAGAAGAGCACCACAGTAGTTAGTCATTGATATGAGCAGTGGTTAATTTGTATCGGAAAAGGTGGGTAAACCCTAACTTTATTGAAACAGTGTGGGGGGGGGGGGGGGGTTGGAGGAGAATAGTGTGCTCCATTTAAGAATTTGGTACCTAGTGGGATGGTTATAGGTGAGCAACCTCCTGATAGCATGGATTGGTGGATATGTCATGCTTTATTATGTATATCGTTCTTCGCAAGATCGTGAGAGCGTGTGGGCAGGCGGTAGCCAGCCCTTGGTGCGCTTTTACACCATTAACCTATTTACCGATATGTATACCATGGGCAATTTCACAGCTCACAGGGCAGTGTCAAGTGCGTAGTTCTATTTATTTTATTGTACGTTTATACTATCATAATTGAATTACCTTCGAGAACCATACTATTCTGGACCATGGCGATTTCTCTTTCGGGCAACGACGTCTCTGCATCTCGACCATTCCCAGTTGCCGAAGAACATGAACTTGCATTGACATCAACAACACTTACTGCATTAACTTGAGTAAAAAAACAAGTAATTTTGGATTTACTGTTTGAGTGTGAGCCCGACCCACCAGCGTCGACCCCGCGCTTCCCTAGCGGCATGTTGGCCGATGAAAAGAACGCAACTTCCTCGGTTTAAGAAAGCATCGCGACTGCATGATCGAGGGATTTTTTACTAAATAAATGGGAGTAGTGGGGATGAAAAATATGAAGCTGTGTCCCAGGAAAAAAGGGGAAATTTTTCTGAAAGTTTAGCTTTTAAGTTTTCGGAAAATGTTGGTCCGAACGCTGGCTTTGTTTCGTCGGCGCTGCCTATCAAAGGGTTGCGGCTCGCGCACAGCTAGGAATACTATGTAACGATGCTAGGAGCTCCTCGATGCATTCGCGTGAATCTCAGTTATTGCTACAAACCTTAGAGTTAGACATAACATAAAACTCGGCTTTTCTTGCTATTGAAGCATGTTGGTATTAAAAATATTGTTTTGGCTTACACGATTGTTAGAAATCACATCATTTACACGGGCTACTGCGGTTACTGGTATAGGAATAGGGAAGGTGAGTAAACGGGGTTTACGCATGAAAATAGGTAGATAAACGGAGTTTACGTGAGTTTACGCACAAATTAACCACTGGATATGAGTGATAGTGGGATTGAAATTCACAATATGTAGGCCACTGTAAAGTGACCAGTGTGACTCTTGGAAACCTTTGCTTTTGTTTCAAGTGAAAAGGATGAAAATATGACACGCAATCACTATTCGAATATTGAATTTGCGTTAAGAATAGTTAAGCTATTACACCGTTTCATTATTCGTACTAAAAATACCAGTGCTTTCTACGGTCATCCTTCGCCTAGACTTTGACACAAATCCGACTTTGCCTTGCGAGAGAGAGATGGGATTAACCTTCTCGTGAATGTTGGCTTCTTCGAATTGTGACACCGACCGATCGACCGGCCGACCGTCACCGTATATCGTACTGAACTGACGCCAAATTGTTTCAGCATTCACTCCACTCCACTGTTTGTCTTTCTATTCATTGAGGTTGATAAAAAGCGGTCCAATTGTCAAGGTGTGACCTTTGATTGATCTGTTTTTCAGTCCATTCTTCAACTCGATGTCCTTAGTTCTCAAAAAAAAACATTTTAATTTCGATCATTCGCATGATATTTGATACCTTTTACCAAACTTTTACCTCCTCGCTGCTATTTGTTCATTTCCATTCGATAATGAAACTGCTAAAAAATTGTTTGTTTTAGAGATAAAATCACGATTCGATATAATCCAGTCAGTTGTGCCAATAAAACGTAAGCCTGAATTTAATTTCGATAACACGCTACCAGCATCATTTACGTGCCATCTATAGCACATATCATTATCACGGCATTAATTTATTTACTTTACAAATCCATATTAATTACAGCATTACAGAATTACAAAATTACACTGATCACAGCTCGAGCTCGAATTAATAGTCAAGTGCTCGCATAACCATCGCCAAGACGCTATAAATTCATGTGTACTACCAACTATTTCCTATCATCGGAGGCGGTGATCTCTGATGAAAGATGAGATGAGATGAATAAATTACCATGTCTTTAGACCTGGGCAGTGCGTCCGTATGAAAAACAACCCACCGTTTAAACTGTCTCTTGATCCCAAGAATGTTTTCATTTCGATCTAGAGATAACATCTAGCATAGATGCCCTTAGCATTGACCATCGCAAACGGTTACAGGAGTACGGTTAGTTGTTTTATAAAACCGTGGGTAGATGAGTGGACCTCTCATGGGTCTAGCTTTAGTCTTAGTCTAGAAAGATGGGTCGGATCGGGCGCAGTGGCAACTGCTGCCCCGGAAGCCAGGTTACCTCCAGCCCGTGATAAGTCCATGGTCCGGTGGCTACGACTTGCTAGTAGGAGGACTCGTCCGGCCGATGATCTTGGTATGTCCGGTTCTCGCGGGGAAAGAAACCTGAATGAAGGCGCGCTAAGATATCGCACGCATCGGCTAAAGATAGATCTTGGGTAAGCCGCTGCGCAAAGCTGCGCATATGTCCGCTGTACTGCACTCAAGAGTAATTACCTCTTTTAAATAACGCCATGGACTTGCGAAACCACGGCGAACGCGCGCGATACGTTTGTAATCTGTGAGCTGCATCTGGGTGAGATCTTGGTCTTGATTTGAGAATGATATCTCCTGTTTAAAAAAAAAAACAAGAAATTCCATAAAAAATGTAACTTAATTTTTATCACACTTACAGAAAGTTGATTTGGTACGAGCTAATAAAATCAGCGCTTTTGTAATGATGTGTGAAAAAGTCTCATAATTTCTTAATAATCGCCGCGAAATTGGCGTTGTGGAAAGGAGCGCTTCGCGTATACGATTACGTTAGGAGGTGTCGATAGTGTGCAAACCAACTCGCATGTTGGCTCCTGAAAGTGGTAATTGTAATCGATGAGCATGTGATGAGAATGATTATCTATCACAGGTACTACGTGCATCTCTAATGACCCCGGCGGGTTTTAAGCACGTGAGCTCGGCGATATGCACATGATTGCAAGATGTGGTAATTTATGTTGATAATTATGGTGTTGGTAACGAATGCAACGAACTCCCACATTTAATCCGCTATCGCTATCAGCTAAATTGACTTTGAAATGTTTCGAGCCAGGGGTCTATCGATATCGAGAGTAAAAGTGCAATACGTCAATGACTGAATGGTGTGCACACAGCCATTTGCCAAGAAAAAAAATATATAGTGCAATACTAATTTGCCAATTACTTTGGTATGGTAACAAAGATTCGTGTCGTATTTCTTTTCAGAGCTAAGATTGCTGTAGTTAGTAGATTTTAAACACATCACGACGATCGAGATAAGTGATCATTTTTTTGCGGCGCGTCCATCTGCTGAAGCACCGGACAGTTGCGCCGCCTAGCATTTGAAACGGGTGCACCATCATTTGAAAGTTTCTGTCTCTCTGCTCGAACCATGTGTGCTCATGCACTAGAACTTAGAAGTCAGGACGTTTTATGGACATTCGAATCCGGCCTGTCCCCCCCGGTTGCCGATGGACAACTTTGCAATTCAGTTAGCCTCGATATTTTAAACGCCAAGTTTTACGACGCACTTTCTAGCAGAAAAAAAAATGGATGAGTTAGTATGGCAAAAAGCGTGACGATTAGGGAGACTAAGCAGTCAAGGATCAAGGCTGGTTTTGCGTCATCCCCCATTCATTAAAGAAATGCGCGTTCTTGGTGAGTGGAGGTGACACTATACGTTCTCCTAAAGATTAATAGAATTATGCAATTGCCATTAAAATGATTCATGGTCAATAGGAAAGTAAATTTCAATGAATAACAATAAAAAAAACCCATCCAAAAAAGCCACGTTACTCATATCATAACAATTAACCAGACCCATAGGCGCACGTAAGTGTGTTCTGCACACAAAAAAATTACACACCTTGGGCTAATAAGTGAAAGAACCTGAGTCAATAACTGGTTCGACTCGCGCGCGGCAAGCGATGAGAGAGAAAAAAACGTTTAAATATTTTGAAACTAGTGGCAATGTCGCAGCTTCGGAGGCAGGCGTGGTCTATCAAAACCGCACGGCTCCATAATAAATAACCGGACATTCGCTTACCTTTACCTACTTTCACCCTTGCAGAATAATTGTGCATACTGTGGCAGTCAGCTTGCAGCTGGCTGCAAACTAAACGGTCACCAGAGGGGAACGAAGACGCACAAGCGCCTAGATAAATTACTCTTTGCCATCGGTGAATCCCTAGAACAAAGATGTTGTCGTCGTTAAAATGACAAAAGTCTGAATCTCGTCTTCTCCCTCAACATGGGAATAGTTGCAGCATTGCTATTTGCAACCCCGAGCGCCGTTGCATTGGGATTCGGGGTACTTCGTGCTGATTGCATTTCCATAATCTCTCATTGAGCTAATTAATTCTTAGCTCGTTGCGAAAGAGTGCCTAGAATGCGACGCGAGTAATTAAACGTAATACGCATTCATTACGCATCACAGCTCTTAATTTGCAGCTAATTGGAATCTATGAGATGCGAAAGAGTTTTCTTTTTTTATGTGTCGAGCTGTGCACAGTTTTACAATTTTTATTGGGTACGGGGTTGAAATTCTGGGAGGCATGTCTTTTTCGAAACGAGTCTAGTCGGTCGTTGTAATAACCGGACGCATCCTGATTATCGGATGGTAACTATCTCTAACTAGAAGGTACATACCTAATAATACACAGGCAACGATGAAATGAGATAACTAATAATTCAATCGAGCCAGCTGTGGCCTACTTTGAAACAAATAATTCCACTCTTCTTGCTCGGTTATAGCAGGTTGAGATATTAAACGCATACCTGTCTCAGGATTATTATAGTTCTTTGAAGTGCTTATATTGAGCACTGGCTCGGTCATTTTGTGGACCGAAATTAAATGTCTTCGGCTATCGAAGCATCCGAGCTCTTCCAAGAGCGCGTAGGCACGACGTTCCTATTTTAGTGATATCAGAAGGCATCTCGTTAATGCGTTTTATGGCAGCGATGCGACAATTCCCCGAATAGTCGGCTATAAATGTTCGATTTGATCGGGAAACGCACGGGGTGAATACCTTTCCTCGAAATACGGACTCTTTGTGTAGTCTGACCGATCTATAATCGCTGGCCGGTCCGACCTCTGCGTCCTGGGTGGATCTTGGTCGTCCTGAATGTGGCTGTTGGCTCTTGGGCATACGTTCATTGCCGATAAAGCTCAAAACGAGGGTTTAAAGAGGGAAAAAATGGAGATTAATCTTCCTTTTATACAACCCTCTCCTAGACGGATTTTTATAAATGTGGTCTGCCTCTCGTAAACCGTATTAAATTAGTACAGGAATATCATAAAGGATGCTAGAAAAGAAAATTCAGAAAACATGCCTTAGGTAGGTGCAACACATTTCTTGCCCGCTAAGGTAAATATCTAGAGATATTTTTTTATCGACGCCCACGAGCATTTATTTTCTAACCACCCTTCAACACGATAGAACCGTCGTATTCGAACGCTCGACAATGTATTGACAAGGGACCGGTGGCAAAGTTGGACAAGTTTTCCAACCAAGTTAGCGACTATGGGTGGCAGTGGGCACCCCCAGGTTATCTAGGCACTGTTGGGCGCCATTCGAGGCTGCACACACATGCATGCTCGCTTCAAAGTTACGACCAAGATGTTCACAGGTGGGTCGCGAGTTCCAAACAACTTTGCGCATTTCTCAATCTGTAATGTACTGCGCAGGACATAGCGTTTTCTCTGTCATCTAGTATGCACAGAGGATTCGCGGTTTGTTATAATTTGAGCCAGGAGTTGGGTCAGGATCAAGCAAGGATTGGTAATGTCTCTTGCAGTGGCTTTGAGCTAAATAACACACAGTTTCAGACATGTGTTGGGGCTGTGAACATCAATCGGATATGAATTTCGAGTCTATTTGGTTTGGTATGCTGTGTGATATCAAATTACCTCAATAGTCAATATTAACAGCATACATGCTGAATAACATTTCACAGAATACATGTGTTTCGCAATAATGTGATAGATAAATCAAACCCATTTATATCGGAATCTGTGAGTGCTTGTACACCTAGCAAAATAATTGCCATACAATTTACGCAAGAAGATTGACAGCTGAAGTTTTTGATTGTTGAAAAAATTAATCAGTTCATTATTTTGCTAGCACATAACAGCGCAATTATTTACTTGATGTAGCCTCAAGCTGCACATAGTAAAAACAGCGAATCACTCTCGACTAGACTAGACCGTGAATTAAATAGTTTTTAAGCCATGCTCTTTACACTCTACCCTCCGTGTGTAATAGGCACTCGAGCTGTCAAAGTCGACGACTTTCCGCTTAAACCATGAAGCCTTCACGTCTAACACGTCTACACGTGTGTTGCAAGATTGTGCACGTGCAGGGTGATGATGACTCTCTTTGAACTTGGGTGGGAAACGTGGCACTGCAATGAAGCGGTCATTGCTGTACAGCGATTTGAAAAAAGGGGCCGATAGTTCAGTTACTGGTCTGTGGGCTATGCTTTCGTGCGGCCACGGAGGGCGTGATAGGTGGCAACCACATGCATGCAGCATGGGCACCGACCGAATCATGGCTCGCCTCGGCTTTTCCTAGCCATGGACGCAATCCATAATTACCGCTGAGGGCCCTCGGCCGTGAACGCTCCGAATCGTCGTGTTTCGTCAGAATGTGTCGTTAAAAAAGTAATGCCCGTGCGTTCGAGCAAAAGTATCCAGGAAATTATCGGGCATGGAGAATTTTCGAGGACAAGAAGAATCCTTCAGACGGTGAGCAACGATGACCAAAGAGTGTGCGTCCGCTTCGGGCTAAAACTACCAATCAGCAGTTTTTTACTCATTAATTCCTGAAGCAGGGTTGTCTTTCTTAGGTTTGTGTGTAATCAGCAGTTTGTTGTTGCACTTGAGCATGAAGTATAAAGGTGGTATGGGTGCAGGGCTTGGCCGGCGACGGTGAAAATCAATGAGCCCATTTCCGAAGCCCACGGTGCTGGATAAAAATATCCGTCGGTCCTCGAGCAGAGACTAGGGAGGTATAACAAGAAGACTTGCAAAAACTCAACCTCCTGCACTTGGGACTGGAGTTGTGTGCTCAGATTTTCAGTCAGTTCCATATCGGCATGGATAATCTTGACGACAGCGATGCATAGATTATGCCCGGATAAATCTTGAGTGGGCTTCAAACGCCTGTTCTTGCTTGCTATACTAACGGATAACAAACCAAGGAAAAGTGGGCAGCTATTTTCATCTCGTCGTATACACCATAAGCCCGCACCAAGCACGATATTGCTAGCACCCACGTCGTCGCCGAGGTTTATTTCTCATGAAAGTATATTTCACAATGAAATTGAAATCCCGAATGTAAACTTATATCTCACGGGTCGTGCTAGAATCTAGATGGGGTGACTCCTCAGCGTGCCTTCCTGCGGGCTCCAGGCGAACCCTGGAACGAATACGCTCGGTCTAGCTAAACATGATGATTCCAGGAAGAAAACCCAAGAGAAATATTTTATTTTCTCTTTCTTTTGGCGAACAAGACTTGGATATAGCAAAGAAGCCATCCAAGCTTTAGTAAAAAGTGTGTATGACGTGATTTCCATCGTGTCACGGGAAGTTTTTCAGAGACGCGAACTACGAGACTCTAGAAAAGGCTTCTTCACCCTGCACCATTTTAATTCATTCTCTCGCCGAGTGCCGCTCGTGGTAAACGAGGATGGACGTTTCGCCTGAAGCTTGAAGAACATCCTCGTCCCTCCGCGTCCCGGTTTTCCGATTTCCCAACCAATTTCATTACGCTCGTAAAATGTATATTAAAACGTACTGCAAACTCAATTTGAGCAAAGCCGAACGCGTGGTGCCGGCAAGCCGACGTCGTTTCATGCCCGATATCTGTCCTAGTTTCGAACGGTGGCGTCGGCGTCGCCTGTTTTGTTTGGCGTCGCGACGGTGCAGATGACGCCGCCGTGATTGACTGTCTGTCTGCCGTGGCATTTTCATCCCAAGGGTGGACAAAATTCATGGCGGGCAGTTGATTGATTTGACTGTGTTCTTGACACCTACGCTATGTCTATCAATTGAACTTGTCGACGCTTAAAACATGCAGAACGCATTACCACACTTTGGATGCATATCAATCTCAGCAAAACGAAAAATTCATTAGCGGAGAAAATGTAAGAGCAGTTCGTCAAAGATATAATCGTGAATAGAAACAACATTTTACTTCATAATTTATAATATACATATACCTTTTATATAAAGGTATATATACTGAAAGAACAAACAGCCAAACAGCCAACATTCAAACAGCCAAGAAACATTTTCCCTCTTCCGAGAGCTCAGTAAATATCGTCTATGACTGCAATTCTCGTTGTTCATTCAAGAGTTTCGACTCTAGAGCCGTTCATTTGATATCAGTGTAACATATTGGAAAGGACATCTCATTTCTAGACGCTCGACCCGTTTCTTTTCCCATACCTCGTGCGATTTTTCTGAAAGATTGATCGAAGCGAGAGCCAAATGTATGCAACGAACTCGGCTTGCCTGACGTGAATAATAATAATAGTAAGTTAACACATAGAACAGCACAGTGACGGCATTCCAGACGATTCCAGACTGCCAAGTTCGAGGCAGGAGGTATTCCCGAATATCAATCGAGTCTCACCATTTGGATTCGAGAAATGATAAAATCATATATAGAAGAAATGCTGCTGCCGTCAAAATAATGGTTTTATTGGAAAATAAGCCACTTTGCCATTACGTCGTATTTTAATGTATCCTATTTTTAACTTCAAAACATGATTTTTCTCTGTATACGAAACATCCGTCCGCACAAAAGAATAAAATTTACACTTTAGATTACACTTAATTTTTTATTGTTACCTTGATTATCACATGAATATAAAGGCTCGTGCAATATCATCCCGCATTACATTTATTACACATTTACAATGTTGTTTGTTGATTTATGATATCGAAATGGACTCATAAGAACACTTAATTAAAAGGAATGAAATGCAGCTCAGTCTCCCGAAGATGTTTGTGTGGTTTTGTGGTTGGTGTGTTTGAGGTGATACCATATACCCACACACCGACAAAATACAATAATCAAACCACAATTTCAACTTGTGACGTCTTGACTCGTGAATTTGCTACACAAGGAAAAATTTCATTTTTCATCCCAAAAAAAGTCGCCAAGAATTCCGATACGCCTCTAATATTTTGTCGATCGACGGATCCGAATGATGCATTGTTATTTGTTAGTCAAAACGTGGATGTTTTAAAGGGAAAAAATTTTCTGCCCATTCGAATCAATAACGGCGCCGGATGTGTCAGCGGAAAAGCGATGAAAGTCAAGAGATGTTTGACTTTGAGACGCGTTGAGTGCAGGGCGAACTGGTCCTTGCAGAAGAAAGTCATCGGAGAGTGAGAGTGCAGCGGCGTTCGCATCCTGGCAAACAGGACCGGCTCGCGAAATATTTGTCAGGTTGTTTTTTAGGACGAGCCAGTTTGTATCAACAAACCGCTTATACTCTCACCAAATTAAACATGTAAAAATAAACGTTTGCACTTGGAAGGTTTCGCTTTTCAAAATAGAAAAACAAAGCCAAGAGTTCGAAAGAAAACAATGATTTTTTAAAAAAGATGTTATTCTGGCGGATCGGTAATACACACGGAGGACCGAAGGACATTGTATCTTCTATGACCTATCCAATATTAATGTATGTTAATAAATCTGGACGAATAAATCTATTATTATTATTATTATTATTATTAAGTCAAATGGCTCTCCTCAGGGTCGCAGCCCTTTCGGATAGTCTAAACCTACCTGCCCCAGAGGACGGACAGGCTACTAACCCCACAAAGTGGCGGGAACGTTACACGCTGGAAAAGAACGTTGTGACACATTGCGCTAATGTATTATTCTACTTCAAATAAAAAAAGCGAGAGTTTGATCAAATTGCTGACATGTTTGCTGTTAACCAAATTTGGAGGGACGTGAAACTAGTAAGTTGCACATCTGTATAAACATGTTTTAGAGAGAAATGCTCGATATTGACTCATTACATTAAATTCCCGGCTCATATTTAAGGCTTTTTTTTTGTGTCCAAGAGCTCGAAGTGAGCTGCTGAAATTTTCATTTTCTTTTCAACGCAGACTGCGGAAAAGCTGGCTTTTCCCATGACATTTGAAGAGCTTCTTGAAATAACAGCCGCCAAACATGCTATTTACCAGCACCGTAAAAACATAAAAGTACTCGAATTTTCTTTGTCGGTCGTACAACTTTCATAACTAGTCTCATTTCGCCACGAGATCATTAATTATTTGGAAGATCAATTACCCGAGAAGGGTGGTCGTCACGACTTACACCATGCCCCCCCAAGTCTTAGAGATGCATTCAACCTAGTTATGAACCTCGTACCTTAGTGGCAAATGATCTCAAGAGTCTTCACTTTGCCAAGATGTGTGGCTCAAGTAATCGACAGACCCAACGTACAAGTGGTTAATTAGAGATGCGCTGAAATCAATTAGCCGCACGCTGTAATTGGGTTTGAAACCTGTAATTAGAGAATATTTTGTTCGTTGGATAGTTTGCTTGATGAGGATGGTGCTACTTCGTACACCAATAGGTACTTTCATCGAATAATTAGTAATGGTGCATTAAATAAAAGAACGCTTGAAAGTTTTCGCGCAGTTTCGTGCCTCTTTCTCGTCGGCGGGTCAGAGATGGTTCGAGTGTATACGGGGCAGGCACGCGAGACACCATGGGATCATTAAAATTTAGAGTAGGAATTATTAAAAAATGAACTCCGTCGTACAAGTTTATGAATTTATATTTTCGCAATATGAAAAGAAAAGCTATTAGTGAATTCCACTGTGTATATTGCTATATTGGATTCCAATGTTTAAAGTAGAAAATGCATGCTCGGAAGTCTGTGAGGAGAAGTTGAAAAAGTTATTAAAATCAAGGCTTATTGAAAATAGTTGAAATTTTTGTAAAAGAAAAATAGTAACAAAGGTACGGTGCTTAACAAATACTGCCATCTTATTGCAAAGTTGAATAACATTTCTCTGAAACGAATGTATAGGTATTGATGAAAAAAAAATAATAGAAACTTGAAAATAAGGAAACGATTTTAATGAAGGCGTCGCGAACAATACCAGCTTGTAGATTTGTATGAAGAGCTATATACCCCTATATCGGGGTCACAAAAGCTATAGCAAAAGACCGAGCCAAGTTTCCCGATATCCATGTCACGCGCAAAAGAATAAAAAAGTCAAATTCATTAATCTGGCTCAACGAAGCGAACGCGTCGCCTGCGTTGCCCTCGTCACCGGTCAGGCGATTCACGAAAATCGTCACACCCCTCCTACTCCCACCCCTTATTTCGGGGGCACGCCACCCCGCACAGATCCTCCCCACAAGCTTGCGTGACGCCGGCCCGCTATCTGATGGTCAGGACGTCCCGCACACGAGATTAACCTAAGTCTGCACCGCACCAATCTGCTTAAACTCCATGCCGCCCAAAATTCGGGGCACATGTGAACTAACCGTCTCCCCACCGACGTCACGACAGGCTCATGCGACGCTTGCCGGCCGATAAAGATCTTAACTTGCGAGTCCCGCAAGCAATCACGCCTGAAAAATACCATAATTTGGTAAATTAATAAAAAACTGTTTTCGATTGAGTAATTGTGATTGACTGATTGTGTGCTATCGCGCCTACACGTATCGCCGCACTTATCTTCTGTGCGGCAATCGAAATTAGATGTGATTACATGGACGCGATGCGTTATGCCATACACAAAGTACTCTTAATTGTAACGAGTGTATGCGAGGATATACATGACGTTCAATAGAGAGTAATTTATCACGGATAATTACATCCCCTGAATGAAGTGTCTGCGTGGTCGTGCTCTAATTTCTCGACGGGGATAATTTCCCGCGTGGCGTGCACGTTGTAGTTAACTCTATCGGTTTGAGAGTCGAGGCGTCAAACAGCCCTTTGCGTTCCGTTTTGTTCGCCCAACGCGACCAAGGACCCTGGGCGCCAGTTAATCAACTGCATAAATTAATATTGTTCAGCTTGATCCGACGGTCGATTATCGGCCACCAGGTTGCAGTCGAATGCACGACGCTTTCCTCTTGGCTGCACGACGTCGGGCACCGCGACGCCTGGCGTCGAGATAGCACTCGATGTATGTGTGCTCGCAAAGCTATATAAGCAACAGTTTCACGTTCGTTAATTTGGCTCGGAAGAAAATTGGGTCACACAGAAAGTAGTGTGCGCTTAGCGCAAAGTTCTACGGTATAAAGTCCACTGAAATAACTACCCGCGTAACTACCCTCATAACTAGTCCCGTGAGTCCATTTGCTTTCGGTTGTTTACTCTTTGAAACAATTTTCATCTAATCGCCTTGCAAAGCGGCTTGGATACATCAAAAGGCATGTCAGTTAGCCGTTCGCGAATCAATATTTAAACGATCAGTATTAGAGAAAACAAAAAAACCCAGCCATCAAAGATCGATCGGTCGGCAAAGAGTCACGTGGTGCCGGCCGGCAAACATGTTTTTCTGGTGAAATTCTTGCTGCTACATTGCAATATGGCTTGGCGCTAACATACGTTGTCCTTCGATTGCAGAATTCGGCGCCTAGGTGACCTCATCGAGCATGGCAGGTGCCCTGGAATGAAGCGTCAACTGCTTCAAGGTCACCCGCACCACCAACGACGCCGCCGGGGCCGCAGACGGCCGCCGACGCCGACGCCGGCCCTTTGAGAGATCGCCGCCGCGGCGATAACAATGCAATCCAACATGTTCACCAGAAGGAACTGGCTTCTGCGCTTCAGCATCATCCTGAATGTCGCCGTCATCCTCTACGTGGGCACCAACATGGCGTCGAAAAACGGCGCCGGTGTGGTGTTCATTGAGGAGCTGCAGGCGTCGGGACGGAACTTGGCGTCGATTGACAACAACGAGGTTGGCCTGACTCCTCCGCAGGCGCAGCTAGCGCAAGACCCGGGCACCAACATTCCTACCAAACTGAACCCGGAGAATGGCATCATCCAGAAGCAGATCAACGACGAGTTCATCCCGAAAGTGATCGGTCTAGAGGCACTGCAACCGCTGCCGGAGAGCGGGAAACAGGAGTCGGCAGAGACCCCCGCGGTGACGTCCACCGTCAGCAAGCCGGCGACGTCCGTCAAGGACATCCTAGAACCGGCGTCTTCGAACACCCCTGACGAGGATACGCCCGACGAGGAGGCGAGCGCGGTGCAGACACCGGCGTCGTCGCAACTCGAAGATATCATCAAGTGCTTCGACAAAGACAGTAAGCCGCGTACGGCACAGCGCAGTGAGTTCTGGGTGCTATATAACTACGTGCCGGCCAGGAGAACGTTTCGGTGCTATGAGAGCGTGACGTACACGACGCACGCCGACTACACGTTCCTAGACAATTTGAAGCCGTTGTTGGAACGGTGGCAAGGCCCGGTGTCGCTGGCGATGCACGCGCCGGGCACTGACTTTGCCCCGACGGTCGACGCGATCCGGTACGCGCGAGACTGTCTCTCCCCGTTGGTCAGCGAGTTTGTCACCTTCCACATCTTCTTTGGGATGCGATACCATGTGCCTAAAGTGATACCCCCCTCGGACAAGGTGCTACTGGAACACGCCAACTGCTCGCTGCCGGCGCCCTGGGAGAACGTCACGTCGGCGATGTTGTACAAGAACAAGAGGAAGATCTTGTACCCGGTGAACGTGGGAAGGAACGTGGCGCGGGAGTCGGCCACCACACACTTTATTTTGCCAAGTGACATCGAGTTGTACCCCAGTCCGGGAGTGATCGACGACTTCCTGGCGATGATCAGGAGACAGGAGGCGCCGTTCTTGAGGAAGAACCGCAAGGTGTATCCGTTGTCGATCTTCGAAATCGAGAAAGGACGAGGACTCCCGCTGAATAAGAACGAGCTGGTAAGTGGATGAGGCGCCGGGTTTTCTGGTTGGCCGTGTAGAGAGCGCATTGGGAACGAACAAATCTCGGGATTCAATTGCCTTCGAATTTCCATGCAGAGATTTTATCCAATTACACATCATCCCGACGGTTATGCATACGATTAATTAATTATTAATTACCTAGCCATGTGCAAATATTGTACACGTAGCGCTTAGTAACTGTTCAACTCGCCGTGCACGCGGCCCGTGCACGGATGCGCATTACCCGATGAGCATTTGCATCAGCTCTTCGGCCTGCGCTTTGCTAATCATTATCTGGTACACATAAGTTGCCATAATCGTTTGTAATCCCGCACAAAGCGATTCAGAACACATGGGGGTCACCTAGAGTTTCTCTCTAGCCAGCCAATCTCATTACGCTAAGCTTTATTTCGAAGGTAATGAGCATCTAACAGACACTTATTGCCTGAATTGTAACATCGAGTTGGCAATTCGAGGCTTTTACGAGGCAAGATGCGCTGCAGGTATCTTAGAGAATGGCCCCTTGTTTTTGTATGTCTGCCTCTGCTGTCAGTTTGCCACATCTCATCGAAAAAAGCATCTCTCTATCGTCTCTCTGATTGATTGCGCCTCGCGAAGACTAACAGATTACATCTATGAAATTGAAAGCTAAAGCGAGTGCAAAGTGTAGCCTTTAATCTTCGAGTGACAGAAAAAGATTGAGCCCGTCGGGGATTGCTGTAGAGGATTTTCCAGCGCGTTCCGGCTGAAACATATTGCTAAATAGGGTGTACAGGCAAAGTGGCCTGGTCACGTTGCCTGCCGATGGCGCGTTGCATTAGCAGGCCATTATTGGCTGTGTCCAGACCGCCACGCGGGACACGTGAACGTGGCGAGCGACGTTTGTGAGGGCCCCGGAAATCTGGGTCGCAAGCGGGGGCTCGTTTCACGCTCGACCACCTCCAATCAATCAAATCTGACCCGAGATTAATTACGATTTGTAATCGATCAACCAGGTAAAACGGTTGCCGAAATTGATATTTAGTTAAGAATGTTCGATCCAAACACAGAATGAAACTTGCGATTTATCGGTAGGCGCGCGTGACGCGTGCGCGGTTGCGGCCGTGGGGCATGGATGGCATTTCAAGCCGAACCGAGTACGCGAAATTGCGGATTATTTATGCGTTCGCATGGCTGAAAGTAACTGGCCGTCGTGTGGACCAGATTCGGTGGACGTCGGCGAGTGGGAAAATTTGAAAATCGGTGGACCTTCGTGAAATAAATTGGTAACCCGAATGACACTTTTGACGTTTATTAAATTCGCAACGAGGCGTTTTGGGCGAAAGTTGAATTTGCGTAAAAGCTATCTTCGCTGCGTCGTCGCGTTGGTCCAATCAGAATGGTGAATCACTGAATAATTCCTGACGTCAGCAGGTAATCTGATTTCGCAAAAAAAAATCCCAAATGGACAGTGTCAATGTTTTAAATCGTTCGAAACTGGTTATCAAATGGATTCAGAAACAAGCTTTGTCTTCTGAACACCTTCGGTTTGTTAATAATCAGTCTACTCCCTATATCTAAATCGGGAAGTCAATTGGTAATTGGTATAGGTTGATCGCCGCCATTATGCAAGGTCGTCAAGAAATCAGCGTTCTCCGGCGAGACATCTAAAAATACGTGTGTAAAAAGTGCACACATGAATCGCAAACCATAGAGCCACACCTCTCGGGTATGTCCAACGGTCGGCTGCTCTAGCGGTACTCGCGGTCTCCCACCAACGTACACTAGTGGACGTTGGGCGGAACTGGATCACGGCCAAACTAAATGCTGCAAGATTTGGTCCGAAGAGCCAGCTCTTTCCACTAACTGCTCCAGCATTCGGATACATCACAAATGCCGGGAGGGCATGTCATGATAAGAGTCAGTTTTTTTGTTCATGACAAAAGTTTGCCACCAAATTAAAAGTTTTCATAGCGATGACATTAGGAAACTAATGTATCACACTGCAAAGGACAGGGTGTGCTTTGGTAGGGTTGTAGAAGTTGCAAGTTGGAAGCTGATGGCATTTCGTTTAGTTTAGTAGCCACATAACCCCACGAAGTAGGGTTAACTTTCATAAACATACCTTGGCACGTTCGTTCTTCGTGTACTCCACTCCCATCCACGAAAATATCAAATGCTTTAATTGCACATTCATATACAAGTACACATACACCACAAACAAGTAAACTTGTAGACAAAAGACACAACAATTACGCGATTCATCCACGCCATACGCGCCACTCGGTGAAATGTCTATTCAACAGCTGATCGGCCGGCGCTGAATTCAATGTGACAGAAAGTCGCGAACTTTTGAATTTGAATGGTTGCGTAAGAGCTGAGAAGATAATCACCGATAGCACGAATCATTTTTTTATTTTCTTATTTCTATTATTTTTCTTTTAAATGTCTAAGTAATAAGTATGGTAGTCAGGCACCTGTTTTGACTATTCGGTCATGTAAATGACTCGAGACTCGCTGAATTCCAAAGTTGAAAAACCGAAATAGGGTCAAGGATCAATGCCAAGGATCGTGTTTCTCAGAACCAACATTTCTGGGAAGTTTTCTGGGATATAACGTTAATATAAAAACATATTATCCTTATTTGTTTCGTCATATACCTTGTCCTAGAGACAAATTTGTCACATTTTGGACCTGACGAAATGGTTTATTAAATCGTGATGGTATGTGTGTTATTTTTTCATTCAATGGCGCGTAAAAATTAAAAAAACCAGTTTGAATTAAAAAGTTTTTTGTTTGGATCACGATAGGCCTAATTAAAGCAGCTCGTACAACGGAGAGCCTTCTAGAGCCACCCGTTCAAGGCATCCAGAAGGGAATTCCTCCGACAAGATCTCCCGCTCAATTTGGGAAAACACCGAAATGCTCTCCCGTTTTTCCGCGAACATTTATACGCATGGCTATGTTGTAATAAAAAAAAAGATATAACAAAAACTGAAGTTGCCATCTTTCCTCATCACTTCCTAGAGACAAGACGCGTCATCCATCTCATCTCTATCACATATTGAATTCAAGGAAGCGCTATGATTTGTTCATCAATATCAAAATATGACATCAAGAAGAATGTGCATTTGCCAAAAGTCAATGCGTAGCCTTACACCCAAAGGTTATCTTTGCTAACACCACTCGCCAAAGAATTTCAGTGCCAAAGAAATTCGAAGAAATCAGTTGATTAGTGGGATTTAACGACGCACTGTTTTGACGACGGGCCGTGTGGCACTAGCCTAATGGTGTTTAAAGTCATCTCTGCCACGATCAAAATTCCCACCACGGGCAGGCGATCTCGGAGCTGCTAACCTTTCTCTCATTGCGTGCTTTGCAGGTGTCGATGATGAAGACCAGCCAGGCCATCCCGTTCCACAAGAACCTGTGCCCTGGATGCCACAACGTGCCCAAGTCGAAGGAGTGGCTGGCCGCCAACCAGACTGATGGACTCCACGTGTTCCACATCGGCAAGCGCACCGGCTACTACATCCACTGGGAACCTATCTTCATCGGCACCCACGATGACCCGCTCTACGACGAACGACTCAGCTGGGAGGGCAAGAGCGACAAGATGACACAGGTAAGACATTCGAGCTTCAAAATACAACCCAGTAGTGGATATATTGTTACAAAAATCCAATCAAAGCTCACTGTCTGATGGCCAGACAGTCATTCGTTCATAACTAACAAGGCTTCAAAGGAAAAAATATATAAAAGTTACGTCCAAACGCATGTAACCAAAGACAGTCATGGTAACACATCTTCGAGCGAGCATTACAATCAGACTGTCTACATCCGGACAGGAACTTGATTAATCGAGGTAATAAACGCCTCGTGTCTAGTTTTGGTCTTTGCGGTAAGTTGTTTGTGGGGTCGGCCATGCTGGTGATCAGGTCAGTCGGCCGAGAAGCCAATGTGACTCACAAGACGGTTTCTTGTCTTAGTCTCGATGTCCAGGCATCGAGATTCGAGCCTAGAGGCTGCGGATGACGTCCAAGAGAGCTGCTTCCTCTACGCATAACTGTACTGGTATGCCTATGGAGTCAATTACGTGTAATTTCAACAGTTGCTGACGTCAATGGTTGTTGACAGTGCAGCCACAAAGTATTGTCTATCTCCGTATCAGCGTATTAATTTAATTGGAATCTAGACTGCTAGGCAGTACTTTTCGCGACAGCCGATCGCACTTATAGAACAGTCATGCTTCATCTTACAAAAAGGTCATCGAAAATTAATGAAACCGGCTGGCTGCATGGTCGTGTGCATGGAACTCAGAGAGCCCACTGCTAAGTTCGTTGTGAGCTGTTATAAGCCTGCACTAGACAATGCCGAGAATGTCAAGAGTGTCATGGCGTGGAATTGAAAGTGTCGGAAAGCACACCCACCCACCCACCCACCCACCCCGAACAAAATAACATCAGCATCGTATTGTTCCGATCATGCTCGAGCACTTCAACATCCTTTCTCCGCGCTGTGCTGCGCAGTGTGCATTTTATCAGCGCAAGATATACGATGTATACCAGTTTTGTCTAGATCAGATCTGAAAATTTACTTGAAATAATATTATGTTATTACCAATACCAAAAGAAAGTGCATGAAGATGGTTGTCTGGCTATTTAAGTGTAGGTACGTCCTCATCATTGAGAAATATGTTGGTGTAAGGTTCCTGAGCAATTTACGTGGGAATCATCGATGATCTAGAAATTTGTATACTCTCTTGTCTGATGAGGTCAACTACGGAAATCGAGAAGTATTTGTAGCGCCTGGAGGTACCATTTTTAGATTAACTACTTTATTCTTGTTTTTCCTGCCTCAACATTGCTTATAAAGCCAATTGCATGTTTTATTGGTTTTATATTTGGGACCATATCTCTTGTAAAATTGAGTTCCTGAAGTATGCATTGCTCTGCATTTCGCGATCGTATGCACCACGCACCGTGCTAACATATGAACCCTTTTACCAACCCCCAGGGCTACGCACTGTGCGTTCTTGACTACGAGTTCCACATCTTAGACAACGCGTTCCTGGTGCACAAGCCGGGCATCAAGAAGTACAAGCGCGATTCTACGAGGGACATCCTCTCCAGTAAGACAAACGCTCTGATCCGCAAGGTCATCTTCCCCGAGCTCAAGGTGCTCTTCGGGATGAGGAAGGGCTGCGGTGTCTGACCGAGACTCACCAAGACCAACCGCTGGCTAGCTCACCTCAGGTATAACCACATAATATTGCTGAAATGCAACGCATTAACGAATCGAAACTGCAAGTCACATTGCGTTGATGGGTTCTGTTCTGTTGGAAGGATCTCATCTCATCTTTAGGATCAAAACCTACAGCACCTATTAGTGAAGGAAGAATCCTGTTTTCCTAGTTAAACCGTCCAATTAGGTTGCTTGTCTACAACATCATTTACCGGCACCTGGTTTTCCCTCTTCCCATATAGGCTAGACTAGGATCATTTCTATCGCCTTTCCCACCAACGCATTAAGGCCAGTGTCAATTAAGCCGTCGTCAGAAAAATGTGTCTTAAAGCATCACAAAACCTTGAAATAAACTTGAATAGGTCCTTGATAGATCACCGAAGTTAGTTGCGGCTGAAGTTAAAGGGCTGGCGTGGCTGCTAACGATCAAAATATGTCCTTCTCTGTGATGAGTTCTGTGGGTGAGAGGTTGTAAGGGTTGTAAGCAAGAGCAGCAGCTTGGAACGTGCTTGAAATTCACGGGGATTAGCGAGCGGATCCTGCTGTTGTTTTTGGTCAGTAAGCTCCCCGTTATTAGGGGTGCGGCAAAGTGCCGAGGCTATGGAAGGCTGTTGGCTGACAGAAAAGCAAAGCGCTTCATTCACGAGCCTGAATGGAAATTAGGGCCTCTGTCACTGGACCGGTGTCCTTCAATTCTTTTGCCAATTGCATTGAGTTTTCACTAATTACGAACGTCCTCTTTTTTTCTTGCAGATGACGTCGACCTACAGGGTGAGGAGGCAAAGAAAATCGCTGGCGTACTTATACGAAGAACCTTGTTGCAGTCACTCACTAATACAATCAACTTATTACAGCGACGATTTCAACAAAATGTTTGCCAAAATACTACTAGCTTTCGACTAGGGTTGGTTTTCCTTGATTTCGTAAACTAATAAGGTACTGCTGACTTCAATCAATTGGTTCTAATTCAAATATAGAACCTATGCTAAGGTTCAGAGTAATTCATGAAATGATTGTTGATTGATAACATGGTATATGTTTTCAAAAAGAATCGGCCAAGTATATTTTGTGATAACTAGTGTTAGTTGCTAAGTGCGAGGGGACATTGATATTTGCATAGCAGCCAATTTGGAAACTGGCTGGCTATAGGAGTTTGGGAATTGTGCAATGAGTTTCATAACATAAATAATTCACTACTCAGATTCAGCTTGTACATTTTTAAAGCGCTTGTCCAGTGATTTGCAACTATATTTAGCCCTTCTAGTTCTCGAGCCCTTGGTAGAGAATCTTCCTCTCTGTAGCTTTTCGATAAATTAGTCACACATACTTAGTACATAGTGCACAAGAAACCCGTAAGAAATGAAGCAATTTGTGCCTTAATGCTGATGTCTTTTTGGGATTTTATTTAGTTTGTTGTATACCTACAAGCATGCAGGGTGAGATGATAAATAACTAAATACTAACACACATAATGCAGTCAAATACAATGTAGTCTAGAAACGAATTTCTCAATGGCATGTGTCACATTACTGTAAATATACTTAAATTGGCGAAAACTGACAGTCACTATGAAAGGCATCTCTATCTGGAGTCAGCACTGCACGAAATCACTCTGGGTCTACCCTGCTGGTTTCGTGCCATGCCACAGAAGATGTAGTTGTCTTTCCAAATCAGGGCTGTGTTTTCCACACATGAATGGTAAACTGGGGTTTTAATCGGGTGGTGGTTGGTGGTGGTAGAAAGGGAGGGGATAAGGGATGGGATTTCAGTTATATGAACACAAGCAAATTCCTATGTGAAAGGAGTTCCTGCTCAATTCTAATCAAATTTGAGTACTATTCTCGAGTCGCGAGTGCACGTTTTGTCAAAGGTTTTTATCGTCTTGTATAGATACTACTTTCAACTTAAGTTACCGATCGCAATTAACTTTGTATAAACGATTTCCAGTTTCTACTTTATATTCTAATTAAGTTTTCTATAGCATGTCGACTTGTTTGAGAGTTAGTTTGTAGTTTAGATGTTGCTGTCAACGTGATGCCTTCCATTGTGCGCTTGTATACGTGATCGAAAACGGAAAACAATGCAATTTGATCTGTATGTGCATCTCAGTTTCACTAGTTGGTTATTTTTCATCCTAATCTCTGTACTAGTTAAAGAGTCATTTTGAGAATTTCCTGATGTAATATTTGCACTATGTGCATCAAGAGGGAAATATTATTTTAATAGCATATTTTCGATACCTCTGTCTATTTAGAAAATAGCTAACAAAGATTTCTGTAGTTAAATTAGAAAATAGCTTAGCTTGTAAAATTTTAAGAAAACATGATAAAAACAATGTATAACTAAATTAAGCTACAATTTATTGTATGATGACCAAAAATGATGGTTCAAACTCATTGTCTAAAGATAAGTCCCACGATTTGTTAATGTAAGTTAATAAATACGTGGTTTAATCATATTCTTGCTTGCTTTTCATAACGCCTAGCCCATTTCCTAAACACAGCCTAAAAATTTCCACACAAAAGAATGCCAAAACCACCGAAATGCAGGGAAGAAATTAGTTTTATTTGCCATTCAACAATATTTACAAGTTCACGGAAAAATACACGCATTCATATCAAGAAACTAGCATGAGCGATGTTTAAAAAAATGGTACAAATCAATAGCATAGTGCTCCATGTCTAATTAGCTAGTAGGATAATTAGATTAGGAAGCAAAATTCGTCGGAGTTTTTATCCTTGACTACGGGTCAGCTGGACTGGACGTTGAAGATCTCGGGAAGGAGCAAACGCACTGAAACAACGATAATAACAGTTTTCTAGTTCGCTATGATTTCTACTTTCTGGTTTAGGTTCTATTCATTTCAAAAATCGACTGCAAAAATATAACATCCCTCTATGGCAATCGTAATCAACAAAGCTATCATCCGCAAAAACTTGTGCCAAATGCTGATTTAGAATTCTCACCAGGTGGTCACGTTTTCGATCCCGTCGCAGCCTCCGATGTTCTCGTTGAAGGCGTATCCGGTCCCACACACGAAGAGTCGCGGCTTGCCGTTAATGCAAATGAAATACTGCTGGCAGTCGGACGGGTTCCGGTAGAACTTGTACTCGTCTTGGAAGAACCCTTCGGCCGCCTCGGGGCATCGGAACCCGAGGAACGCTGCAATCATACATGGAAAGTCACGGTCATGAACCACCGGCGTCGGTGGAGTCATGTAGAGTTTTCCAACAGCGTTGATATCAAATAGATGCAGATTTCCTCAATTTCATCTCCAGTCTTTTGACTTTGAACCTGAAGAGTTTTCGCGTTTCTTTTCTGCCAACTAATTGCACTTTATTAGCTTTTGAGATCTGAGCAAAATGGAAATGTCGAGAGCACCTTTTGGTTTGTCCAATTGCGTGAACAGCGGCATTGCGATCTTAAAAGACGGTATTGCTTTGTAAAAGTAGACGATCCTTGTATTCTTGGGAAATGTACATTTATTTCAAATGGACGGTTCGCAGGGTTGTAAAGGAAATATATCTAACAAATAGAAAGAGAGAAAGAACTCGAAAGTATCAAATTTATTTTAATGTAATTAATTGTGATGAATTTCATTTTTTAATTAAGCTTAGCCGCGATTGTAAAGTAATTAAATTTTCAATTGCGTGCTCGCGCGTTAATAATTGAACATTTGCATGCACTGACAAACTATTTCACGTCCTCATTCGGTCGGACATAATCACAAGTCACAACAACGGAAATTGGCTTTTTATACAAATGGGAAACGAGAGTTTTGGTACAGGAAAATTGCCTTGAGAGAAATTCACAAAGTAATAAACATTCAGTCACAGATGGCGTTCGCAGATTCTTTGTCACCCCCCATGGTGACAGCAAATTAACCTTGTTTTGATATTTTAGATTTTGTGACCTCTGAGTCTTTGTGAATTTGGGCCAGGAAAAACAGCCAGGTTGATTTAAATTTGGTACTGCCTTTTAGTCTAGAGTCCTGGCAAGTTTTGCTTCGCCCTAACCTCCTCTCCAGCAAACTTCTTCGTACTCACCCTCTGGGTCACATGTGGCCACCTGGTCAGGCCAGTCGCAATGATACGTTTCCTCGTTGTACGCCAACCCAGTGGGGCAATCCATGGTGTAGCCCCGACCGCTAGCGCAGTTCATGAATTTTCCGCAGTTGCTCTGGTCTCCCAGGCGGTAATACCCGAACTGGTGAGGACAGTCGTCGGTGGCCTGGGCGGGCTCTGTCAGAAAAAATTCAATTAAGAAAAACACTTTTTTTGCATATAAAATTATTTCGTACTTCTTAACTTTGCCTTGTTCAAACTGTCCTTTATCTCTTTCCATGTTTTTCACCCCCCAAAAATACTCACATACCAATAAGTTATAACCGAGTTCTTTTTCTTCTTTCTCGCTAGTTTCCATTTTAAATCGTCTATTTCATTATTAAATCGTACGTGAAATTAAAGATAAGTAGATCATTGAGTAATGAGACCCTGCAACAGTTTTGCAACAGTTTTCCTCCATGAGTGGTGGAAAGTCACGGAAACCAACAGCTCGGATATCCAAAAACAGATACTTCGTTCCCAATCTTTGTCCATTGGCCCCAAATTCAAAGTTGAACCAGAAACTGATAAGAACGCAATCATATAATGAACCAATTCTGTCCATTCAATCATGCACGCTTGCGCTTTTATAGGTAGGTTTGTACTATTACATTTCTACTTCCGCATCTATACTTAGAAATACGATATGTGTCATTCGATTTTTAGAACGGGCCAATTTTCGGGGAAAACACAATTTAGTGAAAGTGAATAGCTACACATTCCTCTCACCCCCTCCTCGCATGCTTCCCGTGCGACACCTTCACAGCAGAGAAAACAATGCAGGGCGTGTACATGGTATGAAATACGTCGGTGACTCACGCAGCGACGAGCGACCGGTGCAGTCGATGTCCTTGGGGTAACCGCAGGGGTAGGTGAAGTACTTGGCCTTCTCGTTGAAGAGGAGCCCGTCGGGACAGAGCTTCTCCTCGGCGACGCCGTCTTGACATTCGATGTAGGCGTCACACTGACTCGTTGGGAAGCGACCGTTCTTCTCGGGGCACTGTCCCAAGCAAGCGCCTGTAGGGAGTATTTTCAAGAAATTAAGCATGGTTTACTAGCGGTCATTGATTTTCTTCGAGTGAATTAAAGGACTATTTGATGAAAAAATGTGTCAAATCCAATAAAAAACGAACAGGTAGTAATATATTAGCGGTATGTAGCAAATATGGGTCAAGTAATCACAGGCTGTTTTAATCAGAGATCTGGTATGAAATACGAATCCTCAAATAGGCTAGGTGCATTCCGTACACACACGTGCGTTTTTACAACAGAGATAAGAAATAAAATTTACTCTTTTAGTCCAAGTTACCAGGCAATTTGTGTGTGGTCAAGAATAAAGCGTGAGACCTTGCCAGTGACCTTGAGCGAATGAATTTTCCTTTATGTCATCAATTCGTCGCCATAAAACGCAGGGCAATTAAAGATTTCCGGTTTAATAAAAACTAAGCAGCATAAGATAGTATGATTTAGAAACTAACCCACCGGCACACAAATCTTCCTCAACAAACTCTATCTCATGCTTTTGGGATTGCTCTAATACATGCGAAGATGTAAATTTGAATATCCTCCTGTCCTATTTCACCGCCCGGTTATCTGTCGGCTCAAATGGGCCATATAAAACCAGCAATAACTCAGAGATCATAATCCACGTCTCTTAGCGCGTCTTTCCAAAAAGAAAAGCGAACAGTACTCAGCGCAGTCAGGTAGGCATAACGCGCACTGAGAATTGGGACACACAAATCATCTTTTAGCACCACCGCTGATGTAGTATGGCGTCTGCATGAATGGTCGGCGGCTCAGAAGGAAATATCGCATTCAGCGAGTAATCCTGTCGCGTCCTTGTTGCATCTTAAAACTTGTATAATTTGCGGTGAATAAAGTATCTATCTCCAGTAGCCATCTCATTATTTGGCTCCAACTGGCATGACGGGGAATCACCTTTAAAGAAGTCTCATGGCTATGAATGAATCATGATGGTATGGTGCAGATCAGCGATCACAGCTGCAGCGACCAATGTTAATTGTAAAACTTGCATAATCTATTGATTGCATCGTCTGTGGGTTTTCACTGAAAAGGTTTAGACTCGTATCCGAGCGCTAGGTCTATGGTGACTCTATTTATTCTATGTAAATTGAAAGGGAAAGTCGGGTGCTCGGTATTTTGAACATTGCTTAATGAAGTGTGACGAGAAAAAGGCCGTCGCTCCCCAAAGAGGATCTGCTAATTTACTGTTGTTTGCATATCTTGCCGTGCTCATCTCCCGACCTGGGATTGTTTTTTTCGTGTATTGATAATATTTTGACATTTTAACAGGTGAAAGCGAGAAGAAGATGTCCTTGTCGACGCAGGATCTTCTTGCTAATAAATTTACAGAAGGCGCTAGTCATTGGAATTGTTGCGGCGTCTGCCATCATTACGGAGTTGCCATAATGTCAAGGGGCAGTTTACGATAAGATGATACAAAATTGCACGTCCAGTACGTGTGAGAAGATACTGAAGGTTTCGACATGGCATCGTCTCTAACTGAATGTACAGTTTTTAATGAAAAATCACACCACACAATATAGTAACGATTATATCTATTTGCAACGGGTTTTAAATTGAAACAAGCTTATTTGTATATTTGTATATTTTTTGCATTGGTTTTGATGTGTAAAAAGGATGACTACTCCGGTTAACTTAAGAAAGGAAATAATAATTTAAGTTTTTTTTTAGGTCGTCGGCTAAGTGCGTTACTTTACAAATTATGACGATGGTTTCTTTTTCTCAGTGATCACTTTTCAAAATTGAATTAGTTTTAACTTCAGAAAAACAAAAGTGTCCCGAGCTTTTTTAATGGAAATTAAACATTTTCGGAAATGATAATAATTAAATTCTATTTTGATGAGATAAATCAAACCACAATTCAAAAATCGACATTTTGAAACATCTTATTATAGCATTACAAGTACTTTACCAGTAGAGACTTACCAATCAAGCAAAGTGCCACAATGGCCACCGTTCGAGCGAACATTTTCAACGCACTTTCTTGTGAAAGAGCCTGCGAGAAATGTGTTTACTTGTCGCGGACTGGATAAACAATGAACTATTTCTACAAGGCGGCGAGACTAAGACCAAGAAGAGTGGTGGGACCCCCTCGCACGGGTACAGGAAGGTTGAAGTTGGAGACGAGACGCACCTCATACTCATCAGAAGGTCGGATGGTCTCACGGTTGCATCACTTCGTGAAAGATATGAAAAGACGTTTAGCTGTACAAGCATCCACACGTGGTGTATTGCTAAATGTAGACAGGTTTTTGCCAGTTGTGCTTGTCGACAATTCAGATAGATATTTTTGTTTGTTTTCATACTCATTTCATTCGTGTTAAAAGAAGTAATTTCGGGTGCCAGGCAAGAAAACTCGGAATCAAGACGTTTCTAAGGACACGAAGGCTATGGATAAATAATTTTAAGTGGTCATGTATTCCGAGAATACTTGGTCTGTTTAACGTGTACAGCGACAACATCCAGAATCTGGATATTCATCAAATGTCTCTATTCGATTTTAAGAAAGTGATCTCGAGCTCCTGAATGTGATGTGCACGTTTCTGTTTTAATGTGTTTTTATGTTTTTGACAAATAGATTAATTTTTTTCGGAGTAGCCACCGCCACGCCGTTAAAATTACCTCAACACTATTCGATTATTTTGTCTGAAAAGAGACAATCTGAATCGAACAGAGCTCTTTTTAAAACGTTTTTACATAGGTGGCTTTTGTGGTGTTCTTTCCTCCATTTGCTGACATTACGACCCCAAAAATACCACAAATACCACGTACCATGAACAAGACAGAGGAAGTAAAATTTAAAAAAATCTATTTTCTCGACCCTTATTTTTTCTTGTAACTAAAACAAACTTACAACACCATAGCTCTAGCTTTAGCTATAGGGCCGTAGTTCGTCTAAAAATGTGGCCTACTTCAAGAGATTTTCCCGGATTGTTGATTATTGCTGATTGATTGTTGATTGAGTTATTGCGAAGGATAATACAAATTCGATGTGATCTATACGGCTTCTGAGAACGGTTTTTCAAGAAGTCACCAATCGGAAGAGATCCTAGACCTTGAGAATTCAAAGATGATCTGTAAAGAAAATTGCTACTCTTAAGTCATACCTATGACCCTGCTTTAGAAGCAAAACTATGTTTTAGAATTCAAGATAGAAGGGAAGTTCAGCTGGAACCGAACCGAGATACGAACTCGGAACTTTGTTCCTGCTCATTGTACATTTTGCCTGCCTACCTCCCCTTCCACTCATTCCTCACTGGATTCAACTCCTATGTGAAAACACCACAAAAACCATAAATCCTTCAACTCCGTTGATATCTACGACTTTTTATGTGAAGTTGTTTAAAATGTATGAATGCCAAACGATGTTTTTTTCAACCGTATGCCACACGTCCTTTGCATTCCCTGGATTCTGCCGTTTCGCACGTCCTGTATTGACATAAATAATTTCGAAGTCTCAAGACGACCACCGGAGCCTTGACATTTGAAATGAAAAGTTCGGCGACGACGCGCGTAAACAAGTTGGTCGAAATGTAATTCCGTCGTATAGTGGTCGGTGTGGGAGAGGGGGGGGATGTAATTATATCCCCCCTCGATCCACCTTCTCATTGATAACTCATTGATATTTGAACCGACGAAGCACGCATAGATTCTCGTTCGGTGAAAGATGACGAATTACTTTCCGGGAAAAATGATCAGAGCGTATTGTACGGTAAAAAGATATAAAGGGATCTGAGGAAGGAATTTTTTCTGATTTCGGAATAAGAAATAGTTACGTTTTGTAATAACACTAGAAAATATATTTTACATGATAACGAGATATACAAGTCTGTTGTATTATTTTCTAAGAGTAACAGTCTTAATTTATCAAAAAATTAATCACCTATTCGGTTTATTTAATCCTACAGCGCAATGAACTGTACATTTTAGTGTTCACGGTTTTTGGCTGTACTTCAAAGCGAGTGCGTTTGGTAATCAATTGCTCTAGAATTCACACCCCGAAGCTGGTAATTAATCTCAACAGGAACGAAATTAGTCAAGCATTTTGATGTCGCGTTTTGATATCAAAATCTTAACGCTATTTCCTTTAATATACTATAATATACTCAATAAAAGTAATGCTTTTTTTTACACTTCTGAAACAGTGATTCGTAAGGCATGACGAGCTTAAAAATCAGCGTTCTCTCAAATTCGTACTCTAATTTCAGGGAGTGGACAATATACTTTTAAAATGCGTTAAAAATAGCCACCCCATAAGAAAAAATTACATGAAAATCAAAAATACTTTTCTTAGATTGTGAAGTTTTGGTGACTTTATCAAATATTTAACTCTACTAAGAAATGATTTAGTATATTCTTATCTAAATTATCATATCAAAATCGTTGTACTATTCTCGCCCAAACTTGTGAGGGGTTTTGGCCAGTGCATCAGATACAGCTTCCAGTGATGTCATCTTGTAGGTGCTGTCCATGGCGTTCCAGGTTTTGTCCATCACGTCCGAGAGGTCGTCTTTGGACAGCCCTGCCGTGGAGATGGCTGGCAAGATCGTGATTATGTTGGGCCCTGGTGGAAACAAAAGATGACCTATTTCACTGGCTGGCAGTTTGCAACCCGACTCGTGTGATTACTAAGCAATAAACAATTATTGCAGGCTTCAGAATCACGTGACTTTGTTTCGTAACAGGAAATTAACGTGGCTATAGTTGTCAGATTGAAAGGTTTCAGTATTTTCATCATCTTATCCAGTTTCTTGGTAAATTTCCGGGAGAGCGATCCGAGTTTCAACGAATCGTAGTTAAATTGTTTTAGCTACGCAACAGGTTCAAAGTTGAGTGATCTAATTACCGAGCAATGAGTTACAGAGATATGACGATTAATCAAATTTGCTCAAGTTTTGAGAGCATCCAAAAGCAACCAGTAGTTGTGTTGACTGGCTTGAGCCAATAAGTGCCTGTTTGCGACGTGGTCGCTTATATTTACAAGTCGAAATGCACAACGTTTAATTGGCGATTTACTTTCTTAGCTGATTAGGGCCAAACAGTAGGTACCATCATCTTACCACGCGACCAAAGTAACTAGCCTAGCCAGAACTCTCCAATCCAAATCCTCCCAAATCACAGTTAGTCTCCCATTGATCTCCCACCTGAATTGAACTTCTTCTGCCTGTCATCCAGGAAATAGTATCCCGAAACTACGACCGGCTGGATGGCTGTCTGCGAGGCGATGGCGACGTGGAAGGCCCCTTTCTTGAAGGGTAGCAAAGTCTTGCCACCGTGTCGCGTTCCTTCTGGGAACATGCAGAGCCGCGCCTGGAAAGAAGTCGGAAATTTTAGTCCAAGTAACCGGGAATAGTGCATGAATTTCCCAGGCAAAGGTTAGCTACGCCCGACTCTTTGCGGGCGGAGATTGATTCGTTTCGATATCGATATCGATCGACAAACTCTCAATCACATTACCTATATAACGTAGAGACGGGCGCTGCGGAAGGAACGTGATCACTTTATCCACTTTAGATAATTAATTTCGGGAAAATCAAATGGAGTTGTAAAATATTGGCGGTGCTGTACGTGGGCGCTTGATCTTATTAATGTTTTACTTCTATTTTTTTTTTTTTTTTTTATATTTTACTGCAGAGTTTCGGCATGCGGCAATTGTTTCTATGCCTGCATTGGGGTGAAAAACTCTGGCAACAAGAAATCATCTTGCCCCTGGGAATGAAACCCTAACAACTGGCATTACATCGTTGGAGTGCCCTCTTCAAAGAGACAACCCAATCAAGCATGTAATCACAAGTACCGGAAGAGTCGATTCCCAAAGGGGATTCCCCACGTTTGACATCTCTCTTTTTCTAGCTTCCTTCGAAACTGTCTGGCAAAATTATTGACCTAGAACCAGGTCCTCCTATCCCAGCCATCTCTTTATCGATTAAAATTTTGATGGGAACACACGATAATAATATGTTGTTCGCAGACAATTTCTAGAAGTTTCCAAAGTTAGGCCGAACCGTCGACGATACGAAATGCAACTTTGACAGAAGTTTTTTTTACAGTGAGACATTTTTCTCCGACTCGCAACGAGGCAACGATTGAAACGAATACTTTCAGGAACAATTTGAAGCTGCAAAACGTCGACAAAAATATCTGATACTTTCAAATGTAACCGGATTCATAAATAATGGGAGCTCAAAGTTTAAACTCAAGTTTGGAAAGACATCGCGACGTCGGCGTTGGCTGCCGCGGTAGATGTCGTACCTGCTTCGTCCGCACCGTCTCCCCCGTCTTGTTGATGGTGGCCTGCGCCTTCTCCACGTTCAGCCTGTCAATGAAGATGGTGCCCCACAACCAAGTGGCGAGCCCGAACGGCCCAAGATACAGCACCTCCTTCTTCGAGATCACCGTGCAGTTGTTCATGATCGGCCAGATCTCGGCAAGAACTGGAATGCCAAGAAGTATTGGAACTTGGAACGGTGTTAGGGACACTCGCGAGGGAATGCTGGTGCCACCAAATACAAGTTTCTGTGTTGCTGTCAGAAAATCTGGGGAAATTTACCCGAACTTTGGTGTGGTTATTACGTCTTATTCTGTGCAAAATCAAAGTCATTTCCAATCGTTTTACAATTCAATGCTTGATGGCAATTCTTACCAAGAAGATCCAGTGCACTTTGGTGGTTGATAAGGACGACGCATCCCGAACCCTTCACAATGTTCTCCTTGCCTCTGATTTCCCACGTGAGTCCCAGAAGCTTGGAAATCTGACGTGCGCCCCACGCGGGCAGTCTGCGAACACAAACATAGCCCACCTTCAGACTAAGGTAAGTAGAGCATTTGCTGCGTGTACATGCGTGATTGTTAGATACATATCTATGTGTTTCCCTTGGCCATGTTTGTTGTGTCTCTGACTTTGCATATTCACTGTCCATGTCGCCCCCAAAAAATATTCAATAATATACCTATTGCTAGTAAACATAAAATTATAATTTTTCTAGTTTAAAGCGTGTAGCTTGACTAAAATGCAGCTAACGGGCAGTCATTTTTCGTGAATTTTATTTGAAAGTACGCTAGTGCCATGACTTGAATTTTGACTGCATAATGATACAGTTAGTACATATAACTTTATATATTGATTTACGAGCGTATCTCGGTTTGTGCATGTTTGATGGAACCCTCGGCTGAAATTCGTCCAATAGACAATAAATCGGTCGGGTTCAATTGGGCGCTCGTATATGAAATAATAATTCGTTCTGTGCAACCGGGTGAACTTAAAAGCCATTAAAACTTGAAAGTCCCGGCGAACAACTCTTGAACCCTAGCGCTCAAGTGCAATTATTTCATACATAATGCAGTAGGTCAGAGTTACATCGGTTTGTAAAAAGAAGTGATTTTGTCGTGGACTGTCGTGCATGCGTCAGCAGACTTGAAGACGGACTGCAGTTAGCTATACTGACATCGCGCAGTTGGCTACTGCATAACCCAACGCCTTAGCTGATTGTGGCTGTCCAACCAATTACCACCTGTGGGACTGTACCTTGAATGATACAGCCTTGCAATTTACTCGTTACTTAAACGTCAGGAAGATAAAACGTTGCATCATGTTGCGACGATAGCAACTAAAGCGTGGTGTGATGCTTCACTTGGTTTTTGATTCACTTTTATGACCAACCAGAATTAATGTTCAAGACGTGGTTTTTTTCTTGAATGGACAAGGCACATCTTTCACAAAAAAGAAAACTATAAAAAAATTCTGTTCATATCGTTTAACATAGCTTTATGAAAGAAAACATGTAAAGATTAAAGCATTCTTAGTGGTCCATTTTTTTAAGAGTGGTGAGGTAGAGGGGAGGGAGTTTAATTTGGTGAAACCAATAACCACATATTTTTCAACAAAAATCGGCACCTGAAATGTCTAACACAAGTCGGTAGACACAAAATATTCGCGCATTTCTGTATTTCCATGACACCAAATGTGTCCAAAGGAATTTTTCCATTAGTGCAAACATTCCAGTGGTCGGTCGAGTGGCCGGTGAACTCACAGGGCGTTTCTGTAGTCCTTGGGTCGTCGCAGCATGAGAGGGATGAAGATGGTGGCCGAGACGGCCGAGATGAGGGTGAAGACGACGAACTTCATGTAGTACCGCGCCACGTGGCTGGCTCGGTACAGGAACACCAGGAACACGGTGAACCCGAGAAACTGGGTCGACGTCAGCACGTCCAAGAACGACATTCTCAAATATTCTGGAAGCAGGGAATTTGTGTAGGTTTTGCAAGAGACAGCCAATTTTCTGAGCGAGTAGGTATTCGATTTTCCCGAAAATCTCGTGGAAATCGGCAGATTTACAGGTGATCACTTGAATACAACAGAGGAAAATTTTAAGTACCATGTCTTTTTTGGTTATGTAACGTAATCCGTACGTTGGCTCTCAATTTTAGAATTAAGGTATTAATTGTTCGTTATCCCTTGTCCTACTAATATTAGATATCCCTTATCTTTATAGTTTTAGAGTCTATTATTATCATTTATCTGGTGATGATCACAGATGATTACACACCCTTTTGGGGTCGAATTTCTCATTAATTATCTGTTACCTCAATGTACCCAAAAATAAATTGGTATGCTGTACAGCCTACAGAGTATTTTTTTTGCTGAATTCAGGCATTCGTATGGTTTAGATTCATGGTTAGTTGGAAGATAAGACCATGTATAAATAGGCACGTTGAAATGTGGCCTGTCGGTGTAGGTGGCCGTTTTGCGGAAGAATATCGATCGCAAGTCAGAACTACCTGAGGAGAATATATATTCGTGTTTGCACAAGCGAAACTCCACAAAGCTGTCATTACAATTGCTCATTATAAAGAACGGGTTGACATCTAAAGCTTTCAGCTTTTCGTTGTTGTTTTAATTTTATTATCTAATAGGTGATTAATTATGACAACAAATCACCTTCAACTGACATGCTATTGCTTAATGGTGACAATTAGTATAAATATTTCCTTACTTTTCTTAAACCCGATGCAATAATTACCATAAAGGGTCGTCTCCGCTAGAATTCAATGCCACATGCACTTTGATAAACTATTTTGCATTGCGCGTGTCAAATGAATAATGAATGACAATCAGCTATCGTTTTGAAATGATTTTTAGACCTAGGGAAAATGTATTTCATGTTTTCCATTTGTATTTTTTTCTTAAGTGGTCACACTTGACGTATACGTAACAACATAAGTATTAATTCAGCAAACCAGTCAATCATGTCAATTCTCTGCGTCTTCTTCCAGGTATATACCAAATAACGACCAAGTCAACCTTGAACTTCACAACGAATACTTTTGAGGAAAGTAATTGCGACCACGAGTGCATCTGTACTGTTATAGCGGGGACGGGGCGCCGGTGGTCCGATTGCCGACGTGTATCTCGACCTCTTGGTCAACCTATCTTGCCCTGTCATCGTCACACCACTTCTATCAGCGGTAGCCTCAAATACACTTGCTTATTGTTGCCAAGGGAACCTGCCAGAGTTTCTTCGATAAAGTGCGCCATTCTGTTATATACCTATTCATGACCCGAAGCTATATCAATTGAATTGTACAAAGTTCAAGTGAATGTGTTCCCTTATTCTCAGAGCGTGGTGTGCCATTAATCTTTTAGTTCCTCCCTTGCGAATCAGTGCCATTATGTCAGTTCATGGCAGTTGATAACAGATGACGTTATCACTTTGTTGTTATTGAAACCGAAAAGAAGAGATGAGTGTTCAATGGCAAAGTCCGATTACATTTTATTTCTGATGATAGGTCATTGATTCGATTGGATTGGACACATGAATTCTTTGTTGTAGTAGTGGTTGGGCGATCAATAACACTTACTAGCTAGGTAATACGAGCCCCAATTGCACAATTTCCCTCAAAATTTTCCCAACCATGTCAACATTTGTGCAAATCGAATGAAAATTATTGTAGGTGCTTACATTCAATTCGACATTGATGGAAAATTAACACTTATATAAACAACACTTTAGATGACAGCTTGTAACAATGTTATCGTTCACAGCTCTGGGGGTTTTTCAAGTTCTTCGTTGTTTTAGGTACACTTTTCTGATAAAATCTAGTCAATCGATCGGAAATCGTAATCGACACTCGAGTTCACCGTCCACTTAGTCACTGCAAGGGTGCACGAGAAATGACCTGTATGCCCAAAGTTCAGTGCAACCACGCTGGTTATTCGCTAGACGACCGCACAACAATGCCGGAACTTTCATCAAATCAAACGAAACATAAAAGACTAGACTCACCGACTTGAACGCTGATAGCCTGACAGTATGGCCTGACAGTATGGTCTGACACAAGATCCAATACAGGCGCAGTAAGTTGCGAAGATACCAACATACGATACGCCATTCACACGTGCAAACCGTGATTACTAGTTTATATGCGGAGAATCTGTTTGCTTTGGCAATTATCGACATTTGCATTAAAGGAAACGAGCTGTGACCCATTACGGGGTCAAGTTATGCTTATCTATACTGTTTTACTATTTATTGCTTTTATTTCTCTTAACTTAAAAAATGGTCGAAATGTTATGGAATTTACCTGAATGTTTGAGCTGATAACACGTTGCTCTCCAATTTCCCGACGCAATCGCGCGGCACACGTGCTCCACCGAACCTATTCCAACCACAACTGATTTACCCAGCGACTTGCTTCGCAGCGTTACGTCATAGTCACGTGGTGTGAAACGCCAAGGTGTCAGATTGAGTCGTATCTTTTGCAATGGTTGTCAAATACTAGGATTTATTTTCTTCTAAGCAGCAAATGCATGGCTATGGAAATGGAGTGACTGTTTTTCCGCGCGGCGCGCTGTTTCACCCCGAAAGTCGAAAGGGAACTGAAAGCAGGAGCGGGGGTTGACTAGGCGAGATGAGAAGTTTTCCTCGGATCGCCACCGCGCATCGACCGCACCCGGCTCGAAATGGTCGAACCAACCTTGCTCTCTGTACATTTGCCTTACACTCTAAATATTAAGCGTCAACTCGGAGATTGAAGGGTCTTGCATTATTTAAGCGACGGTCAGCAGACATTCGATTCAATAATTAAACGTCTTTGAAGAGTGGCGTGGATTGCCGCGCGCCTGCTCTGTGGTGGGCGACGTAAATAAGTAATTGTGCATTCCAGCGGTTGTCTCGAGTATTGTGTGTGAAGGTACATGCATGTACGCGATATTTGTGAAAGCGTTTATAAAGGGGGCTGGGGGGGGGGGGGGGGGGAGACGCGTGGTCTGTCTTTCCACGGGAATGAAATATGAAACAAGCAGCACGCTATATGCATTTGATTTTCAGTTGTCCACACTTTTAATTTTAATTCTTTATAAGAATAGAAACGTAAGGAAAAGTAGTGGCTTTTTTGAAATCTATTGGTAATAATTACTAGTTGTCAATACACGTAATGAATAATCCTCTTCTTACTGATGACCTTGGCACAATAAGACGTATCTTCTATTGGCAAAACGTAAGTAGAAATGTTATCACCTAGTCGTTTTTACACAGTGATAAAATGTATGAAAATGTAATGGTATCACAGCATCACAAAAAATATGTTGTTACAAAATATCTTTAATGAGAAGCTAAATATTAGAGTCTTGGTGGCCATTTCAATAAATATCGAGATATTTGAGTCAATTATCAACTATTAACTTGTTTCTGGTAGCTTTTACAATCTGTGTTCAATGGAACAAATATCGAGAACTACACTTACCGTTTTGTGCTGCGTTATAAAAATCTCCCTTCTGCAACCTCCTCTCCGAAGAACACAGCAGCTACTGATTGATATACGCGACTCAGGTGGGTTCGCATAACCATCGGTCTATTAATAATTCGGTACTGATTACAGACAGTGGCGTAACTAGAAATCCCTGGGTCCGGGGGCAAGATTTTCCGTTGCCCCCCCCCCCCCCCCCCCCCCCTACACCAAACTAAAGGGGTCTGAAAAATTACCAGTGGAATGTTTCTGTATTGCACACATTTGTATTCGTTCAATTGCAAGTGCTGAAAAAGATACAGTAAAAGTATGGTTACTAGAAATAAAAAATTCTTTGCATACGGGAAAACTTGAACCAGTAGACACGAAAAGCTGCCGGTGTTAGAAAGTTGTTTCACTTCCTTGTTAAATTGTCACATTTAATACGTTTTTTGTTGACCTAGCGATGTCCCCGCGGTGACTGCCATCAGCCACCGTAGCCCAGTGAAAAGTAGGTAACTACTAAACTACTTAATAGTGTAAAAGCTTTTTTTCCCACAGTTGGTAAAAATAAGTTGCCTATACCCGCAAAAATAACGCAAATTGGGTCTTTTGCGCCGACAAAAAGTAAGGCGTTGAGTGTGTAGCCTATGGGCTACACGCACTCAGCGGTAGTAGAAACGTAGTTACTATGTTACCATTACCAGGAGTAGGCAAGTCCCACAGCCTCAATGGGGTAGTGAGAGTGCCTGAAATGCAAATATTAACTTAAAAATTATTTTGGCAAACACAACAAATAAATTTAACGGGGTCGTGGGCACAGGCTCGTCGGCTGGCCTGAGTACGGAACGCGTCCAATTTTTCCCCTTTTGGTGGGCCCACGAGCAATCGCTCGTGGGCCGCCCTTTCTGGGAAAAATCTCTGGGCCCGGGGGCGGTCGCCCCGCCTGCCCTACCGGTAGTTACGCCACTGATTACAGAACAATCAACCCTGTACCCATCTGTAATCTGTCAATGCAGAATCAAACCATTACGTAAATATTTCCTGCTATCCACTTAGCTATCGGTATTCTACCTGATTAATTGACCTTTCGATTCAAAATGTGTAGTATTGGAATCTTGTTATCGTAAACTGTGCCCGGTGATAACGCCGTGACGCTTATACGAGCATTGAATGTTTTATTGGTTCTCTAACAGTTTGGGCAATAGGCCTAAGACGAATATGATGGACTACACTGGGTCTAGTCGCTGCAGGCCGAAAAAGTGCATACACATAATTTAAATCTAAGTAAAGAGCCAAAACAATTTAAAAAAATATAAATTTCTTTTCCCAAATGTTTAAAGTATTTTGGCTCTTGAGATAACAGGTATGACACAATTAAAAATCAACGTCCAAGGTCAGTGTAACGACCTTTTAAAACACATGTTTGAGGGCACGTTTCATTTATTGGCGTAATAATGTTCGAGTATTTGTTTACAAAAATGTCAATCTAATTTCTTTTTGTGTTGTTTGGCCAACTATAATTTTTCTTTTAATCCAGCTGTTTCGGCTAGTTTCTAGTCGTCGTCAACAGCTGTTACACTGGCGGCATTTCGCCTGAACCGCGGACTGTAAAGGTCCGTAATGGGTTCACCACGCGGTCGCACCACCTGCACATACTTCCCCCGCAGGCTCGGCGTCGTCTCGGGCGTCGGGCGTCGGTTCCCCCGGTCGAACAGGTAGCGCATGAAGTTCTTCACTCGAGGACGTGTGTCATAAAGGTATGGCAGCACCAGGATAAACAGGACGAGGGCCAGGTGTAACAGCTCTACCATCCAAACGGCAAGGAAGTAGTTCCAAGAATCTATCCCCGGGACACGAATAGAAGGCGTCGTGTTTACATTTTACTATGTCGAGATAATTGCTATCCAGCTGTTTCAATATTTATGAAGAACTGTTTTTAGTGGGGTGCGTTAAGACGTTTGAAAATCGATCATGATGTCGTAAGGCTATGCAAGTTTGTCGATGAGCATTTTGGAAAGGTCTTGGACCGCATACATCTACTGGTAACGAACAACTAAGTCTCAATCAACATCCTACCTCCATTGGAGTGTCCCGTCGCTTCGATGCCACCAGCCATTGCAAGAAAATTATTAACTTAAAAACTGTATTAAGAACGCTTCAAGATTTTGTATAACGAGTTAGATTCGTGCTGGCGAAATGGCCAGCACTTTTGTTTCTTTTTCTTAAATCCAGAACCTACTGGAAAATATCTAATTTCGATTGATAAATAGAACGAAAAACATTGCGATAAATTAATAGGAATCTCAAGTTTATTATCTAACTTCTTTGGTAGTGCAACATACAAATTTGAAGTTGATTAAATAGTGACTCATTAAATTAATAAAACATACGGATAATTTACGAATAATGACAAAAACCTTTGAAATTTAATTCAGGCATAATAATATCAAAATATTTAAATCCCAACTGTCACCAGCAAGACATGGGTCATCCATACTTATGGCAAGAAGAACACACATATAAAGTACACGAAAATGGCCATTTGTGCACAATCCCAAAATACAATAGTATGCAATTCCTTTCCAATACATCAAATCCAATTTTGTGTAGACAAGATATTGTTAGAGTTGGTGTGTGAATATTGTGTAGGCCACTAGTTCCATTAGAATACTGTCAGATTCAAATCTAGGTTGGTAAGCAGGCAGGAAGATACATTTGTTTTGCAATAGCAAATATATTGTTGAATATGTAGTAAAAGATTTACTAACATAGTGTAATTATGATTATATTTAAGTTTATATAAACTGTAGGCATAATTTACCCAGAAAAAGAATCTTGGTATCGAAGAGTCTCGATAAAAATTTGAAGAAACTTCGAATTCTAACAAGAATTAACAAAAGGAAGGAAGAAAAATGAACGCACCCAATTGGATTTTTGAGAAGTTATTAGTGTTCCCAACCAGAAAATACTATGCCTATTGCAATTTGAAATTTAAATCAAATTTTACAGTTCTCAATCATACTCAATTAGACTAGAATAATTATTCTGTAACCAGAGTACGTACACCAATAACGACAAAACTGACGTTCCCTTCGCATGAACCGAACACGTTCCATAACACTACAATCATTCTTACAAAAATGTTCCTCGTAGACGAAAAAAATACCCACTCTGTCCGCAGCTAAAACAGCAGAGGATGTTCTGAAATTATGCAGCCTCTTTTATCACTTTCGGCCATTCAGTCCATCAAACACTGGTGCCATTAAAATATCATCAATACTTTATCGAAATTCCCCTGAGTTGCGACGACGTCTGCATTCTAAAACCGCTGTGGTCGAGTGCCGTTTCGGAAATGACGTCAACTGTGTCTTAGTTCAGCGGCCTTTTGGCTGCCAGCACCTCCTCAGTGAGGGTGTTGAAGGTCTCCAGCATGGTGGACCGCGTCTTCTCCATTAGATCGTCGAGATCGTCCATGGTGAGGCCCTCCGTGGGGATGGGCGGCAGCGCCTTCATGATCACTTTGCCTGCAACAAGACACCTCGTTAGGCATCCCGCGGTACTTACGTGTACGCCGGCCAGGCTAACTAGCTGGCGAACTTTGCTCTATTCACTTTGTTGCATGACTTCAAATGATTATGAGTTTATTATTATACTTATAAAATGGAGGGGGGCAAGAGATTTAGGGAATCATATTGCATTACCAATAAATATAATAAAGTGAATTTGAATTAGAGTGTCCTGAACTTTGAATGACATGCAATGTTGGACTACTTTTTATTTTCTGGGAACGACGACCCATGTAAGTATCGTGTACCTGAGCCAAAGATGTACTTTTCCTCGTCGATAAAGTAGTACGGCGAGAACACGACGGGCAGGAGGGGTACCTGACAAGTGATGGCCACTCGAAAGGCGCCCTTCTTGAAGGGTAGTAACGAAATGCCCTTCCTATTCCGAGTTCCTTCTGGGAACATCCACAGTTTGGTCTGTAAACACAACAAACACATCATGAAACACTCCCTAGGCAGATAACGAGATGACAGCAATCTTGGTTTGTAAGTGGGAGTAGGCCACAGTCTAGACTTAACTGTCGAATGAATGCCAGAAGAATGTTTAGTTTCCTACCCTAGTAAAAAGTAACCCCCTTCATCACTTAGTGTCTCTTTATGGCATCTTCTTCTCAGTGATTACCCTTTCAATGCAACTTTCTCTTAGCAATCACAACTCGACCTTAGCTAATTGCCTATCTGGTGCTGACCTACCTTCGTCGAGTCGGCAGTAAATTATGAAACGCTCCGAATTCTTGCCCACTCGCAAGTGATCTTGTAGTAACTACTTGTAAAGTGTTGTTATGTCTGTCATGTTTGCCATGCCCTAGTCTGGGGACTGGGATGCTTTTAAAATAGAATAGGCTAACAAGCACTGATTTAAGGAGAACAATACCAAGAAACCAAACATATCCATACATTTAAACTTAAAAAACAGATACCATCCTCAATTTCCTATTACTTCCCATTATCAACGAATTTTTACTGCCCATATAAAAGAAGACCGAGACCGACATTTCTACCACTCCTCAATTTTGTCTTGTCTCCTTTCCGCCGTTATCACCGACTATCACCCTCCCTGTGTCCTACCTTCTCAGTGTGCATGAGATTTGCTGCCTTGTTGAGCTGCTCTTTGGCTTTGGTGGGGTGCACCCTGTCGATGAAGACCACCCCTGCCAGCCAGGCGGCGAGCCCAAACGGCCACACGTAAAACACCTCTTTGCGGGCCACCGCGGCGCACTTGCCCATCGCGTCCCACATGTTGAACATCCCTGGAGACATAAGGTAGACGTCAATGCGGGAACGGTCTGATATGGCCATGGTTTTAAGGACGGTGGAAAATGGGAGCTGGGTTGGACAGAGAACATTTTCGATGGACAGTGAACATTTGCAATGGACAAAGCTTCAGTAGATGACAGGTCTGGACTCTTCACTGGGTCAGGGAGCCAGGAACCCTTAATACGACCCTGAACATGTGTCCACGGGCTTTTGTGGGCCGCAAGGAAATAGTACTAAAAATGATATGGGTCTAGCCCAAGGTAGTTGTGAAATATTAAAGTCTGGTTCAAGGAAAGTGTACGCCGAGGACAACAACCTAAAAGTTTCCGATTTAACACAGATTTCTTTGGAAATGCCGAGAAATGGATAACAGTCACATTTATTGGCAACTAAGTTAGGAAAAATGTGATGCTCACAGTGGTTGAGCGATTTTTGGGTCGAAATTAGTACACAGGACCAAACATTGAAAATCTTGATGTTCTTGCCAAGAGCCGACGATTTGTATGTTCAATCGGCGATAATGAGTATCTACATGCGTTTGGATTACTAATTAATACACAGGGTGATTACCTGTCCTAGTTTCCAAAAAAATTATAGAATCATCGCTTTAACTTTAGATACACAAGATCAGAAGTGCCCTCCTGTCATGTTCCATGGCTGTGATATTTTGAAACCCATGCAAATCCTTTCGCGACCGCGTAGTCCCGCGACTATCTATTTCAACGGTCCATGTGGTCTTTGGTCCATGTCCTGCGACGCAGGGTTGTCCATACGAGGCGTATCCAGGATCACGTCACTCACCAAGGATGTCCAGAGAGGACTGGTGGTTGGCGACGATCACTCCCCCGCGCTCCACCTCGAGAATCTCTCTGTTGCGAAGCTCCCAAGTGATGCCTAGTAACTTGGTGATGTGTCTCAAGAAGTACGAGACGTAGCTGCAACAAGGAACAGCCACGACGGCCTTCAGTACCACAGCTATTTGAGGACCAGACGCGCTTTTTTAATAGCGAAGCCAGGGATCTGGAAGTTTTTACTGACGAACTCGAACCTTGTCCGAGAACGCACGGATGGATTTTATTACACGCGAGCGCCAGTTTCCTCTCACTTTAAAAATGTAATTAAATATTTCAAAACCGATGGTTTGAAGTGTTTTTTTCTACATTTCGGTATGTCTGGAAAGCCGCCAAGTGGGAAATGCACATTGTTTTCTACGTTTTTGCAAAACTCCATTTGGAGTACTGGTATGTCGGTCATGGCAAAAACGCTGACCGGTTAGTATCGCTCACTTTTCAGACGCTCTCGGCCTTTTGCAAATCTTATATTGTGGCAATTTGATCCAAGATACGAGTTCGTTGCTCAGAGCATAGCGTGCCTCAGCTGGTGCTTACATAATGCGCTGCACTGCACAACTTAGAAGGCTCCTTTATTTGTCGAAGCTCTTGTTTTCGCCAGGTATTATGCGATGTGAATGACATTGAACGAGAGCAAACTGCTCGCAACCGGAGCTTAGAACCTTTTTGTCATTCAAAGATTCAAAAAGAAAAGCTAAAGTCGTTCTCCAGCGAAAGGATTTCGATTTCAAAAAGCCATTATTTTTTAGATATATCATCTGAAGCTGATTACTGTGATCTGCTGATCTGCAACACGCCCTGGAAAAAAATGCTTTTTAGATTGAAATTACTATTTTTTAGTGTAGCGAAGACATTTTAAATTTGTTTATTGAATGGAATATATGATTAAGACACGAGCATACGATGACAATGATGGCGAACTGAGTCAGCATGTAGGTACTACATACATGTAGGTCCGTGACTATTTTGACCCATTGTTAACGATCGATCGATGTGTTTATCAATCGATTATCGACACGTGTAACGACATGTTTTAGCACAGCGCTTAAGGCCCTCGGCCATCTCATTATCAGTTCCAAATCGGTACCTTAATTACTGAATTAGGCCTGTTAGGGCATAGCACCACACGCCGCGGACCTGCCTGCTTTTTCGACGTGATTTGCCTAAAGCCATCAACAATAATTTAGCAATCGGCAGGAAATGATTGGCGCGTAAATAGGCGAAGGAGATATGACTTTAGTGAAGCTCGATTGTTGTGCGCATGTTTATAATGACAAAGCAGTAAGCATGGCCCTTGGCCGGCATTGTGTCAAACCCGGACTTTGAGTTATCAATACAATGCTATTGACAAGATTGTGGTGTTTGTTTTTAAGAATTTGTAGGAGTCCTAAGATCACAGCGTTGGTTTCAAACTCTGAAACGTTCTCGACAAGAACCGAACCACGATTCTGGCATAAAATATTTGAGAATGACGAATCTCTTGGCGTAGTCATAGACCTATATAGACCTATGACTGTATGACCTGTAGGTTCTAGTATGAGATGATCACAGAGAGGATTGCGATTTGATGACTAATATTGCAGCTTACACCTTTCCAATTCACAAACATATACTTTCAGAATATACTTTTAAATTATTAGTAGCGCCTTCTCGAGTGATACAGCAAACCACGACATAATCAGGTATCCAAAAGCTTAATAGGTTACGTTACGACTTTCCCGCAACCTCGTTCTCGTAAAAATACTTCTTACTTCTGAGGCCCTGGAGGCAGTTGGACAAGACTCTTGGTAAACTTACAGACAATTCTTTACGTTCTTAGGGTTGAGCATAAACAGGGGCATGCAGCCCACAGCCATCGTCGACACGATGCCCACATAGATGACGAAGTGCCCTTGGAACCTCATGAATTTGTTCGACCTGAAGAGCAGGAACAGCGAGATGAGGAGGATCGCACCCAGGAAGGTCCAGCTCCACTGGGAGTGGCTCTGTACTTCCGCCATGGTCTGAAAAAAGGAAAAAAAATAGGTAAAAATGGGGACTGCATACGACAGTTTACCACGAAGTTCATATTAAAAGAGTGGGGTGAACAATAAGTTGTCTTAATGTGAACAAGAACCGGGAATTGTGAGGAAGAACCATCAGTTCCAAACACGAAAACTTCGCAGATTCGGCTGGTGACTTCATGCTTCGACAAATGTATGGCACACTCAACGGTATAGAGTACCAATAACACATAACTGAAAACAATAGTAATTGCAGGCTGGTGGCATTACTTATGATGGTATACGGGCTCGATCCGGAGTCGCCGGATTTCCTGGATGTGGCAGTTTCAATCGACGGCATAGCCAAGTCGCCCCAGTTTCAGCCTATTCTTCCTTGTTATTGCCATACATGGTTCTGATTATTTAACTTTTCTGCTAATTAACTTGGTTTATGTTACAATTTCATTATTTAAAGCAGCTATCAATAAACAACCCATCTCCGATGAAGGTAGGATGCTTCTGACATCCGCTGTTTTGGCATCCGTGACGCAAGCTTTGAACCCAATGACAGAAGCTTTTTGACTATTATTGAACAGGGTATGCCTAATAGATTGGCCTATTGATCGATCGACATCGAACTGGCTTCTGGGTTTATATTTGCAAGCTACGTCAATAAATTAACAAATTGCGCAAGGAATTTGTTTTGTTTGTATTTTTTGATCGCACATGTTCATCTTTGGTCCCAGACACTCAATCAAAACCGATTCGATGATAACACTCGATGCTTTATCAACTAATTACGTTTATAAGTGGAGATAATTACTTTCGGTTTTGTAGACGAAATTTGATATGACCTAGAACGTGGGCAATGAGGTAATGTATAAACAAAATCAGTGGATTATTTGAACCATTATTGTAAGATAATCTGCAATTAGTGACACAGTGATGGAAACATAATTTTTCATTCGATTTTAATTGTTGTTATTTGCATAGGTTAGCGTCCTGTTCTGTTACAAGCGTTATGTGCATGTAGCATTTTACATCAATTTAAGGATGTGTTATGTCTTCTCTGTCATGACCTCATTCAATTTTTGATTGACAATTATCCAATTTGTAAATGAGCGATGCGCGCATGAAAGGATGCCATTGAGCGACCACTGAGAGTCCGCACCACAACGGCGGACTACAGAGCTAGTCCTGGTGAATCCAGCTAAACCAACCAATAAAATTGCTTTTGAAATCTTTCTGGATTCACTGGCTTCACAAGGCTTAAATTAGGTACAGTACATTTTTTTTGCTGGGACAGTACTCTTGGAACGCACAGAGCTGTTATATTGTTGCAGTTGCGGAGGTAGATACGGTAAAACTTCTTGACTAGCTCAGTGAATCCAGTTAGTTTTCGAAAATCGCCAGAGAAATCACAGTATCACATAGATCACAGAATCTTAGTTATTGTGATTTTATGAACTTTACTCCCGATTTACTAACTGGAAACAGAGAATCGATAACAGTGATTTGGAGTGATCCTTAGCGTTTTATGGAGATAAAATCGACCGTCCACATTGTGAAATATAGCTTAAACATTCGCAAAAATAGACAAGAACCGATCGAAACCAGTTACGTTCAAAAGAGTTTTCGGCAATGCTGGTTAGTTTGATACACTATACAATTTTTTTAAAGATGGTACATTTTGTGTGAGCATATTCTGTCGCATATGTCCACGGTTCCATGGGCTGACTCTAACAACACATCATCCCAACGTGCATGTCGAACGTCTCCCACCTAACGGGAAACATTCCCAAACACCCCTATCATAATATCCACGCCACTGACGAAAATCGATTTGAGCAAAAAAAATCCTTCTCTAACATAGAAACAATTTCTATAAAGCCTAACCTACTCCGATGTGTGTTATCTCAAATTCAGAGCCCAAATATTTACGATATCAGATAACATCAATAATATTAACAAGGCTGTCGGCAGCCAGAATCGATTCAAGATTTTACACGTGTAACATTGACAAGTAACAAACGCACAGCGACGCAAATAGATGCACGTCAGGACGTATTTTTAATGCATCACTAGCATGTGTACACTCACCTAACCAATTTGGCTGCTCTCTAAAGTAGCTGCACATGCACAAACATAATACTTGCAATTAAACTGTTGGTGCAATCGCATTCGTTGGTAGCTGCCGGCGGCTACCAACCGAAGCAATAGCTTGTCGACACTAAACTAAATAGTTCGCAGCTAGTATGCGTCGCTGCCTGCACATCTGCGCCAGGATAGCGATGGGAAGGAACTAAAGGGGAGCTCGAGCCAGCTGACAATTTATATTCAGGATTTTATCGGCCCATGTGACGCGAGTTAGACCAAGTGTGATCAATGAATTCAAAGATCCATACCGTAAGATACTTTTTACATGAATTTCAAGGTGTCGATAGAGTTTTTTCGACATCAATCATAGATTGGTAATTAATTGTAGAAAAAAAAATGTTGCTTAAAGGTCAAAATTGTGCGATGTTTTTTTTGGAATTACTTGAATTTGTTTCTTCTCTCTTATCAGTGCAAACAAATGACAATGCTCTCTGATTTCTTAAGTAAGATGACGCTGCTGATTCGCAATTTTATTACAGGTATGTTTAAATATGTTATAATATGTTATAATATTATAGGTATCCCCTGCGATTGCTAAGTCGTATTATTGCTCTCAGGAAAATAATAAAATGCAACCTTGTCACTGTACGTACTTACTTGAACGGAATGCAGAAATGCGCTTCTAATGCAATTGCGCATTTTTTTACAAAGACATGATTTGTTAATGCATCTCTTTCTGCGAAACAAACAACATCATCTTTCGAGCGTGACCGCTACATGTTTTGGACTCAGCACAAATTTCCTTGTGCGAATCGCGTTGGCTGGTTGCAATCTGTACCTGCCATGATAATTGCAGAAGTGCTTAAATGGTGCTGAGTACCTTTGAGCAACACCCAATCCCACGCTGAAGAATTCACTAGATGAAAATCGTCTAACCTTATCGACTTCCGAGCCAGCCAATCTGTGAGTGTACAGGTCCGTAGCATCCCTTTCAATTTCATAGTACGAAAAGCAACACTTCTTCGAAGCTGTTTTTTAAGCTATAAACTCTTTTATGCCTTACTTTTCCACGTCTATCCTTTTACAGACAATACATCACATTTTTACCGCTAATTTATGTTGGGTAGGTACCCACTTCGAATTATCTTATTTTAGCTCTTTGGTATCTCTAACAATCGACAAATCACTTCATTACCTCAAATTACCTTCGAAACAACACGCTAGCTCGGCCCACTCCACTATACAGTCAACTTACAAGAAAGTTTATCAAATCAGCCGACAGTCAAAGCAGACAGAACTGCCGACTATCCATCACACCAGCGACATTGAAAAGTCTAATGATTCACACGAACAAGACGGAAACTCTAACCGAACCTCACTACGCGATACCGAAATGGCAACTGAGCGGCGGCGAGGCAAGACACACGTACACCTACCATTCTTCTTACATGCCCTTGCCAATCCCATACGCTCCTCATACCCAACAGATCCTACCTCTAAATTCTGCTCGGTTAGGGATGAGAATGAGGTTGGACAAGAATGAGTCCGAATATGCATTGTTACCGACTGAACCGTGGAGAGGCATGCTAACAGTGGGTGCCGATACCTGTGCGATTTGAACACCAAAACGTGGAAGGTACACATCTAGACGCAAAAAGGGGGTCTATAATTGCATCGATGTATTCTCATTGACGTACATAAAGTCATATTTATGATTTACAAAGCTTTCTATGCATTTTACCGGAACCGGGAGGCGATTAACCACAATAGGATATTATCAACATTATGTGGTAAATACCTAAACAGATAATTCTAATATTAGAACAATATTAACCTCCCAAAAATTGCTGCCCTGCCAAGGACTCGGAACTCCGATCCTCTCCTAGGTGGATTATTAGTTATTAGTTGTTTCTAGTAATACAAAATCTCATGCAGTATTTTGTAGAAATTTATTTTCACATGCTATCCCCGCCCCCTTCTATACCTGAAATATTTCTTGCTCCCTAGAATCATACGCTTGAGTTGCATGCACGAGTTGATGCATTTATCTACAATAGACTACGGTGTTTTGTTTGCTGTCAGCGATCAAAAGATAGTGCCAAACACGACAGGAACACTGCAGTATAGGTGTAATGAAAAAGACAGGATCCGCATTTATGTCTAGCTACCTACTAAAGCCTCAACCTAGAAGGATCACATCAACAAATACGTTCTAAAGCGCTAGTAACACTCACTCACACACACACACACACACAGGAACACATGTTTATTTTTCAATTTATGAGCCGCTCGAAGTAAACGGTTTGTATATGCATAATATTATACATCTATACGCACCATATGGCACTTCTCACCCCTGTCAAAGGTGTTCTCTGCCGCCGAAACACTTTCCAATGACGAATCGGCCAACGACGCCGGACTCGGCGCCCAAGTGCGACGTCGCCGTTCGCCAGGATCGATCGCGTCGACGCAGTTTGCAAAACACGGGGAGGCACAACGAGACCCTTGGAAACCCTCGTGTGCAGCCGAAGGGTAGAGGAGAGGGGGGGGGGGGAGAGAACAAAGGCGCTTGAAGTTTGCAAAAATTAGGCCCTGGTCAAGGTTTGTGGAATACTACTGTGAATACTACTTGTGGAGTAGTACTATAAAAAACCTTGGGCCCTGGTCACTTATGACAGCTGCTTAATTTTCGTAATAGGTATACATTTTGCGATACTCGGCTGTTGTGCGGGTTAATCTAACTGCTATTCTCGCATTCTTAGTTTAGGTCTACATTTTCGAGATAAGCAAGAATGGTGAATACTTGTTTAGTGATACTGATAAGATATATAGTTAAGACAAGATAAGACATATTAAGGGATCGGACATAACAAGGGTGGGTGGGAGGTTCCTACAGAGTTGGCTGGGTGACAAGAGTTGAAGGTCGTGACAGGGTTCACAACCCCGTTTCGAACGAGCAGACCAGGAACGTGACATTGGCGGGGTCATTCTAAGGTTAAATTATTCGCATTTGGGTCAGCAAAGGTCAACTTGCAAGAGCCAAAAGCTGTACAACGCACATGCGTACACGTCACACATTTCACAGGGACCGTGTTAAAATGAAAACAAACTAGGGACGAAATTTACACCTAACATTTTCGGGAAATTTAGTTTTCGTATGAATGATCTGAATGCTTGTTTTTTTTTTGCCAATATTTTATTTACTTTTCATTTTTTTTGCAACTTCATAAGATAGACTTATAACATACAAACCACGAGCAAACAATTCCATGACGACTGTTGATAGTAACGGAGAAACACTGGCGACTTCTCCAGCTAAGTAAGTCATCCTGACGAGATGTAAGAGGAGCACACACAAGACAAGCAAATCGTCATAATTCGGTTACCATCGTTGCTGTGCATATTTCGAAAACAGATGGCATCAGATTTGTTTTTTACAGGATTAACTACCGAATTAAAAAAGTATGCCAGGTGTGGGGTTCGAACCCACGCACCCAGAGGGTACCAGAACTTAAGTCTGGCGCCTTAGACCACTCGGCCAACCTGGCTTGAGAACGCAGCAGCTTTTTTAAGCTATCTGATCCGACTACCGTGAAATATTACGAAGTGTTAAAGATAACCAATAATTTCCTCCAACAAACAAAAAATTTATATATTTCCTTGGCAAAGCAGGTTCGTGACATTTTGACAATTAGTACGAATTACAATAATGGTAAAATGCTTAGACATGGACGCGCCATTTTGCAGTGCATGACTGTGTATGACGTAACGGGCATGACGCCTACTGCTCACGGCCGTTCAATCCTAAATTTTAATGATTTTATGACCGTAAAAACTTCACAAATAACCAAAAACCAAATAACTTAACAGACAGGCACAAAAAAATATTCGGACAGCAGTGTGCATGTCTATTCTAAGAGTTTACAGGCTAATAATTGCGCTAAATAGTTGACTGAAAACATATTTCGCTTCTCTTTTTTTAATACAACTGCAATATTTCTGTAATTTAAATATATTTAAATATAACTTACATCAGTTTATTTTACAGATAGGATTTGGTATAATCTGTTTTCATATTACAACAAAAAATATTCACTGTTCAAAAAGGCGTGTTGCTTCTGTGTGGTCACACAGTCTTTATTTTAGGTGCTGTATGCCCGTTTTCACTGGGGCACTTGTTCGCAGAATGAGCACCTTAGCCACAAACTTTGTTCCTGGTACGCACTCGGTTGCTTACGTAACAGCACCGAGCGAAGAAGTAGCCAAGAAATTAGCCCAGTCAGTGAATATGCTTTCGTTAATATTGCTCCTTACGGAAAAAATGTTTGTTCGTAGTTTAACGGTAAAATTGTCGTTTCCAGGGGCATAGTCCAAAACAAATTAGCTGCGTGCGTAAACATCATCCCAAAAATAACATCAATGTTGGTATACAATTTAAATAATACGTAAATATTTTCATCTAGTAATATATTTGAATCTGAAAATGAAGATGGTATTTCTTTTCAGATATGAATGGAAAGGAGAAATTAATGAAGATTCAGAAGTTTTAATGGTTTGAATCAATAAGAATTTGGATCCATTGTGTCAAACATAGACATTATTTAAAGAAAACCTATTCTGCTAACCAAAGATCTGTTTTTTAGATGATCAAGACCCGAACTACAAAAGTCAACGAGTTATCACAGTATGTGAAGTAAGTTTACCAGCTCTATGATTTTATTACCAATTGATTTAATTTCTAATTTTTTCAAGACTGTATCCACTCATGTGCCTATGATAAATTTATTTTTCAGATCCAACCACCCCTACGAAGTGTGCGAGGTCATCTCTCTCCCCATTCTAAATGGGAACCCTGACTATTTGAAGTGGATCAGTGACACAGTTCCGCAGTAATCAATTGACTTGCTTCATGAATGTAGTTTGTTACAAAAAGATTACAACTAGTAACAATGAACTTTTACCATATACAATTATTTCTTAAGCCCATTTCCTAACGATCAATACTTACCTACATACGAATTTGAAAGCGTCCTGCTTTTGTAAGATATTTTACTCCTTTAAATGGCTTGTACTTTTCTCCATACATGTCCAAACGATTGACCTTCAGTCCCGATACAGCTGTTTGACCGACTGTGAAATGAACCTAAAAGAAGAGAACACAAACATTCAATAAAATTCCAAATGTGTGCATTATCAGCAGTAAAACAAGTACATTCTCATATGAAAATAGAAATAATTGGCTGGATATGAAATTGGAAATCATGGACGTCAGTAAAATAAACCAAGCAAAATGTTCGTACGTTCATGGAAGGATTGGCTTCGACAGCTGGAGCTCCTGCTTGAAGATTTATCTGAAAAATAAATATTGTACAGGCCCAGATATCAAAATGAGCTTGCAAGCAGCTGATCTAGAAAACTTACCGTTCCCCTTAGATTTGGCAACTTGGCAGGATCTACTTTCCCTGCATCCCAAAAGAGTATCTTGGAAACAGGATCAAATGAATATTTCCCTTGATTTGACACTAGACTGCAGTTGAGAACTGACTTCGGCATAGGAATTTCGATGGTGACTGCATCAAGAATTCGGCCGACACCAAGTTTTGGGCCAACAGTGATATCTAATCTACCTCCGCCAACATCTTTGAATGAGATGTTGTGCCGAATATAGATTGGTATTGCAACAGCATTTTGAGAGCCAATGTGGTAAGACATCAACCTGAAGCTACCATCTGGTGGGATGAAAGAAAGAATTCTCTCAGACTGAAAATAAAAATATCAAAGATTAACATTAGACATTTCTAGAAGATAATGCATATTTCTTCTGTTTAGGTTTCTGATGATTACCTCCCATCTTTTGAAGCGAACGCATGGGTGGAAACTAACATCATCAAAGAGTCGAGGATTCATGAAAGAGAGCGTCAGGTCTGGCATTCCACTAAGTTTGATACAACAATCTACATAACCCTGGATTTCTGCAAAAACTGTAGCTCCTGCTTTGTCAATAATGGCATCCACCTCTTCGACCACATCAAAGTAAGCTTCGTTGTTTGTATACTTCACTCCTGTGCGGCGCCATGGCACATTCGAAAGTTGGCCACTTGGAAGTGTTGCGCTAACGCTGCAATTAAGTCACAATTGTGTCAATTCTAAATATGATTACACACATATATAGTTTTTTAAGCACAAATTTTTCTGAAATTTAAAAGACAATTGTAAATCTACATTATTCTATTACTCACTTTGATTTTCCGGTAACTGTGTTAGCAATTGTACGCAGAATATTTGGAGGTTTGATTAGTTCTTTGAGAATATTAGACTCAGTTGCTAGTGGAAATCCATTATCTAGCATCTCATCCAACAGCTCATAAACAACAACATAATGTTCTTTTATGACAGACTCGGTACATTCCCCAAAATAGTCTTCAAACGTGTCGACTACCCTATGCAAAAACTCAATCACAAACAACGGAGGAAGGTCCGTCATGGACACAGCTACGAAAAACATTGAGCAGCGATGGATGCTGATCAAATAATGGTGTGGTGTAGCTATGACTGGTGGCATATCCTCTGGCACACCAACCTTCCGTTGTTGATCAAAGAAGTAATCGCATACTGACCGTGAAATTACACTCTTCCAGTGCTTTTCCATGAATACATCCCTAGAACCAAAACCATTAAGTTTGTGTTAAATAGTTGCTAAAACTTGTTTGTAAGGATCAAGCATTGAAATTCATTCCAAATTCTATGCAACAAGTCACGTTGCACCAAAGATGCACATATGTTCTAAAATATGCAAACATAACCAAAAACATTATTGCTTTACCCAGATGTGTTTATGATGAACAGACTGTGAATCATGATGAATAAATAAATCTGTTACTATAAACAAATGTATTAAAAAACTATAATCTCCAAGACGATAAGAATTGTCTAACACTTTGATGATATAATAAACAAGAACGCAGCGCGAAACACCTCAATAACCCTTTGAAGATCTTTCGTCAAATGTCAGACTGTAGTTCACCGGCCAACTACCGCCGAAATTTGAAGTAGAATAAGCAGTGAGCAGGATAAGCTGTAGGATTGGAGAGTATTTTTGGATTGGAGCGCTTGGGCCATGAAATAAAATAATACACAAAATATGACATAATTGAAAAGTTCATTGTTACTTACACCTGGAATCCTAGCTTATAACAAGAATTTCTTTAAGTGACTTTTGTAGTTCAACAAATCTGGACAAATCATTCTTTGGATCTAGACCATAAAGATGAAAGTCATCAAATATTGACCCTTTACCATCCATTCCCCCATGAATGACAATGTAAGGATACCATAACTGATTCTTACTGTCTCCTTTTCCATGAATTGGATAGGTTTTATTACTCCTCTCTGCACCTTTACTCAAGTAATCTTCGATTGAATTAACATCTCCATCGTCTAGGTCAGAATCACAAATCTCCTCGACTCTTTTCCCACTAAACTTTCCTGGCAAATCGACAACAGTCATAGCAAAGTCCAGCCTTGGACATAAAGTCGGGGTGATGACAGCCATTTCCTCCCATATATAACTGTCCGTACTAATCCTCCAGAAGTCACCCAGTACTCCCGCTACTCCGAGTCCACCAAACAGGTAAATGTAGGATCCGTGGCTGACTGCACCATGGCTGGCCCTAGCAGCAGGTTTAACTTCGGAAGTAACTGCAAGGGACCATATGCCCTTGTTATCAAGGACGTACATATCATCGAAAAACGTAGTTCCCGACAACCCTCCGTGGACATGTAGCTGGAACAGTGAAATAAAATAGTTTATAATTGCGTAGAACTGGTGAAACTTTCTGTAAACTTATTTGGCTGTTTGCAACAGTGTATTCCTTTTGCCTCAGATACCTTGTCGTTGACTGCAACCAAAACATGTCCATTTCTTGGTTGTGGAGACTCCCCTTTTGTAGCTTTCAAAGACCACTTTTTTGTTCGAGGGTCCAATTCATAAACGTTCGTGTCGGGTTCTGCAGCATTTCCCAACGAACCCCCTCCGAACACCAATAGTTTATTATCTATTGCTGATGTATTTGTATGAATTGTTCTGTCGGTAGGAATGCTTCCCATCTGAGTAACACTATTCCATTTCAAAGCACCAAAGTCCAGCTCCCACAGATCATTCCTGTTGCCTTCCATATGTGCGCCCCCAAATACCCAGATAGTCGTCCTCTGGTACTCAGCTCTGCTGCTGATATTTTCGGGAACAAAAGCGCAGTGCTCGTAGCGGTGTTCAAAGTCGCCTTTGATCGACAGTCGACCGCATTGAAGCTGGGCCAAGTCTAGCATCCAAGTGTCTTTGTGTAGCAACGAGGGATTTGCACCTCCAATGAACACAATTTTGTGTTCTTTAGGGAGGTATGTAGCAGTGTGGCCCACTCTGGGTTCTGGAAGGTAGCCAGTTGGACAGGCAAGGTACCATATTTCTTTTTTCAGATTTGATGGAAAGCTCGTATTGTCTACAACCAAATTTTTGTCAGCCATTTCCAAGCAACTATTCACATCAGCACACAAATCTTTGATTCTGATGATTTTTGATTTTGCCGGTTTGGTACTCTGTTGTGAACTATTAATGTATTGTTTCCAAAGTTGCTGTATTCGGTAGTTCGTCTCCCGCTGCCGTAAGAAAGGTAGTTTCTCTGAGGTTCTGCTTGCTGCTGCTCCTAGAAACAAAATTTCAAAATTTTTCAAAAACCATTCCAAGCAGAGTTTAACTGTTTCATGCAATAACTTCGTCTTAATTTCCCCGTATATTAGAAATTGATTTTAGGTTGAAAATAGTTCATTACTTTCTTAGAGGACTAAGCAATTAAAAATTAAAAAAATGAATCAACTTTTTCAAACTATCATCACACTAAGAAACATTCGAGGGTAAGGTTCATGGTACTGGTTTAGGGAAAAGTACTGGGTTGTAAACTGGGACATGGTCATTTTTGTCATTTTTGTTTTTGAATACTTTCTTGTAATTCCTTGTAAAATCTCCTACCTCTAAAAATAGATTTCAACAGCTAGCCAGGAAAATTATTGATACAATCCTCACAGCAAACAATTTGATTTCTTAGAAGAATACAAACAAAATCTATAATGCTAAATCGATATATCAATTGAACATTGATCATTATTCTCAGATAAAGGTTTTAATTCTAGGAGTTGTGTTTACTTATTTCCCACACACTCATATCATAGACCAAGGATAAGGCTTCATTCTATGCTTTTATCTTAGAACAACAATTTTGGCTGGATTGAATTTAGTTTCATCACAAATACATTATTAACTACAAATAAGTTGCTTAATAATAGGCAAAATCATTTATTACAACTCAATTTGAGAGAAGACATTTCTAAAATGCTAGCTGCCATCTGACAGTTCATAAAATCTAGGTAAAGCCTATCCCAAAAAAGGTTTTTCATATTCCCCCAGCTCACACATATATCTTTCTAAAACATACTAGCCATGGCAGTGGCGTAACTAGGTATACCTGGGCCCATGAGAAAGATTTTTGTTTTGCCCCCCCCCCCCCTCCCATCAAAAAGAAAGGGGTCTATAAAAAATGAACAGTTCTAAATTCTAATGTTTCTGTATTGCACATATTTGTTTACATTCACTTGCAAATGGTGAAAGAGATGCTTAAACAAATGTATGATTTCTAAAAATAACCAATTCTTTGCAATTTAGTAATTAATCGGGATCATCGAATGGGATCCACAAATTTGGGACCCACGTACTCGTCAGCCGGCGGGAGTACGGGACGCGCCCAAGTTTTTCCCTTTTGGCGGGCCCCACAAGCCTTCGCTAGTAGGCCCCCTTGTCAGGGAAAAACCTCTAGGGGGCGGTCGCCCCGCCGGTAGTTATGCCACAGATCCTAATTTATCCTAATTTTTTATTTAAAAAAAAAAGGTTTTTTATTAGAGCTATCTGGAGAGAAATTGTGTAAAAATTGTTGATTAAGTGTTTGCACAATAACTTGTTGCATTTAGATGGGATTCAATTGGGCTGCACAATTGATAACTCATTTAACATCTTTACTTAAATGACCCCCAGGTCTCAAGTTGTGGCACCTTGAAGACGACAAGAGCTGTATCTTGGTAGCGTTTCTTGATTTCATCCAACGTCTCGGGGAGATGAGATGCAGGCGGCTCCACCATCAACCTAAGGATGAAATCGGAATGCCAATTTTAACTACTTATCCATCTTAAATTTTGTAGAAACTTAAAGGTACCACGGATCGAAGGATTGTTATGGCTGGGACACATAGTGAACAGAAAGTTGTTATACTCCAAGACTGTTGAATATATTATAAAAATATACAATTACACAATTAGTATGATTACATCAGATGGGTGTATTAAAAGGAAGATTGTACATTTTTCTCATTCTTCTAGGCTTTACTCAAATCACAACTCATTTTATATTTTATGTGCTGCTATGGTAAGCAACATAAAATATCTTAAAATGTATAAAGCTTCATGTTAAACTTGCTAGTAAACTGGTATTGCTTGAAATGCATAATTCAATACAAAAAATATATATTTAATTGCCAACTAATGATACGTGAGCAAACATAAGTTGTGGTTAAATTCATAGCACAATATGAATGCAACTTTGGCCATGTATTTAATTATTATTGCATTTTTGCTAATCTCTAATCTTAATTTGGAAAACGAAGTTTATACGCTTTAAGTAGGACCAATGCTGCTAGACATGTCCAAAAGATTCAAAACTTTTTATCTTGTGGACTTTGGCTCAATGAAGTGCTCCACAGGACTCCTCAAGCATTCAAAACTCATCTTATTTTCAAGATTATTAGAGTATGGATAGGCACAAGAAACCGTTCAACCTTAATAGCTGTCATGTTCTTCGTTGCAAAATACTTTTTTGTTACTCTCCTACATAATTTCACTGGTTTGAGATAAATAAAATTTGGTTGCACTTTCATGCTACTTATACCTAGGCTTATATAAGGGCTCTAATTTATAGTATATATCTTTTAATTCAAGGTCTGTTAAAGGCACACATATTGGAACATTGTAAAAGGCAAATGCCTCCTAACTTCTAGGACAAATTTAATTCATCAAAAATATAATTTTGTTATGACTATCAGACAGAAAATTGTCCCTCTTATAAATCTCTTCACACTGAATGTACAGTATCATAAAAAAGCTTATGCTAGACATGTTATGTTAAGATGTTTAAATTCTAAGACACTTCAAGGCATGGCAAGTGGTGACATGTAAAAATGTCAACAACTTAGTAATAGTAGGTACTTATATTAAAAAGTAGACTCTTTTAGCTTAAACTAGAATAAATATAAATATGGCTGCACAATGGTTCCGTCAAACCGAAAACACATTTATGATCTGTGAACTGTCGTGGTACTGGCGCAACTGGTCTTCGTGCTTCATCCACCTTTGCAAACGGTCGTGTTCGGCTGAGAGGCGCGACGCCGCCGAGAATTGGCTCGACCGCCACGCGACTTCCCCGTGGAAGTTCTCCATAGCCTGCAGCTTTAGGTCATGCGGGTAAAGGGCTCCTGCCTGTGCCTTTTCCCCCACGTAGCCCTGGTAAAGACTGAGCATGTGATGCAACCCTGGGAACCCCAGCCCAGGTGGGAAGCACAAGGGCAGGTGCGAGGTCGGAGGCAAGGGGAAGCATCGTGCCATTTCCTGCTCACGGCTGGAATGGTAGAGAGCTTGCCCGACGACACGGGTCACGTCCACTGAACTGCTCACTTCGTCGTTGCCGCACTCCGAAAGCGTCTCGGCACAGCTACGCGTCTCTTCTTTTGGAGGGCACTTGGGTTTGATGAGGCACAACGCGGTTTCTTGGACAACTGGCGAAACTCGCTCATTGCAGGCGGTCGCATTTTCAATATGTCTAATGTAGTCTTTGTTTTCTTGTTTTAATAAAAATTCGACAGTCCGTTTTTTAAACGGTATCACGTTGAGAGGTATTGATTTTCGTTTCCTACTGGAAAGGTCCCAGCAATCATTTGGCGATTGTCGGCTGGGATCCAAGGCACATGCTGTTTCCTGACTCTCTTCGATTGGCCGCACGTCTTCCATCTCGGACCAGCGACCAAGCCGATGGCGCAGCATCCCGACCCTCGACACTGTTTCACCACGCAGCTCGTCTTCCTGGTGAAGCCACTTCTGTACTTGCCGCCGGTTGATGCCGAACTGGCGCGCTGTCGCACGCTGGTTCCCCCGACAGTGGCGGCCGGCGTGGAACGCATCCAGCACCTCCAGCTTGAACTGTAGCGAGAAGGAACGTCGCTTGCTCAGAGCTGCACACGTGAAGTCAAGCGCTTGCTCGCAGCCGTCGACAATGTTGATTTCTTCGTCCTCGGAATCTAATTCGTCCACCGTCAAATCGTCGTCGCCGATAGGCGTGTCGTATCTCGAGATCGGAGGGGAGGGGTGCGAATCAAAGGTGTAGTCTTTCAAGGACTGTGGACTAAAATTATTTAGTGGCTCTTTTTTAATAAGAAGTTGTTCGATTTTGACAGTAGGGAATAGGCTAACAGTGACTTCTGTTTTTTCATCGTGGTCGTCATCTTCCGAAATAGGCACTTCAATGGGGACGGAAGGGAAGGAAGGAGTTGGCGGTACCATTTGCTTTAGATTGGAGTCTTCCTCAACTTGAGCTTGATCGGCGCTGGCCGAGGCATTAGATAAAGCGGTGGGTTTGCCGGTGGGCAAGGGCAAAGCGGAGCCGCCTTGTTGGCAAGGTGCCTGCTGGTGACTTTCCCCAGCCGCGGCGGCAGCCGCCTCCTCTGCTGGCTGAGCCTTGTCGTCGAGCTGTCTGCCAGCTTCGGCGGTGGTGGCGGCGGCAGCGGCATCGGCGCAGAGGTTCAAGGCCACTCGCTCTGGTGATGCGGGGACGGGGCATACTTCCACTGAGGTGCGGAGGGAAGCCTCCACTTGAAGCCACTTCTGTATCTGGCGACGATGAATTCCATACTTCCTTGCCGTCGCCCTTTGATTCCCGCGGCAATCGGAATCTTGACGATAAGAGTCCAAAACTTTCAATTTGAAATTCGGTGCGAATATTCTTCTCGATCCCATCACTCGACCCTCGACGTTTTTTCGCACTGATCTTGCCGTTGCCGTTTTCTTTTCTTCAGCCGAGTCTGTTTGTTTCACCCGCGGCTCGACATTTACCTCTATCCCGAGCCCTTCAGCCATGGCTCGCTCGGGAAATAATTGCGAGCTGCGAGGACGACTAGGACGACGCAATCACACAACAAAACCGGCTACCGCGATTTCAACACTCATCTAACAGGCCGAGATCTCTCTCACTCCCTGGGTTTCGTTGACGAAAGCGATTTTCCCCTCACATCTCTCATTCTTGGCTAGTGCGGAGATAAAGCATCGGGTGCCCCTCGCTCCCCGACCCCTGCGGATGTGGGCTGGCGGCTGCGAGCTACGTCATGGCGCCATCTTGTCTACCAAACACTGCTGTGCCCTTTGAAGTTGGCGACCCGACCGACGAACCAAGCGCACGAGACTCACACGCCTTTGTCACGCACGAATCCGCCTCAATGCCTTCGTCGCGATTCCTTGCCAACACACGAATGCTTCCCGAAATCAGTCCGTACGCAAATTAATCTAGTTGAAATTAGTCGAATGCACAGTAACTGACCACTTGCGAGGATCTAAATTCTTCTCACCAACACTGACAACTGGGAGGGGGTATTTATTTATGGGTGAGTGTGAAAAAAGGTAGGGGAAGAAACAAGTTTAGACGCTGCGTTGTCACACGGGTATGTGTCACTGAGGAATTCCAGGGAAATGAGTAATACTTTGTGCATTTTATAAGTTATTATGATACAATATCAGTAATCACACGACACTTGAATTGGTAAACGATGGAAGTTGCAAGGGATGGAAGAAAACTGGTCGTTATTCCTACTGACTATTCTGTTACTGATACATCTGGCAACACACTAAACACAAAAGTCGCTTTGCCAGACAGGGTGACGCCTTGGCTGGCTGAGCTGAAAACTGGCTGGCGCGACTCGGGCACTACCTGGTAGCTAAATGGAGAACTAATCGAGAAATGCGGGCGCCAAGCTAAGCGTCACTGGCAAAAATAAATGCGTTGCTTCGCTGTCCGTTAAACAAAAATGGGTGCCGCAAGCGGCGGCATTGTGGTAGCAATTAATCTCTACCATTTCGATATCCCCAAGTAGTAAATGCAAGTTGATCGCTTACCTGTCAGTGTAATTGCTTCGGTATATTGCCTGATGAACAATTTTTACTTTATACTTGGTGAAATTACGTGATAGAATTATTATTCTATTTGTATCCGCGGCGTGCTTGTTAGGACAGAATCGGCCGTAACCATGCGATACGTCACACCCATAGCCAACCAATGAAAAGAATTCACACAAAATATGAAATGAACTACCAATAAATGAATTCACATACCTTTTATTAAATAACAGCCACACGACCAAAAATTACTCAAAACAGAGATTAAAATGGAAGACTTCAATAACAAAATAGAATAATTACAAAACTAATTTACAGAAAGACCCATCAGCTCATCAGTCATACTTAAAACTTTTATGTAGATATGACTTAAAATTGTTAAATATAAAGATCAATTCTTAAAAAAAGTCACTGTTAAAAGATTACAGATCACAGTTCTTGGCAAGAAATTGATTTTCAATTTCATCGATTGTCTTAGGACACGGCTGAGTGAGAACCACAGGGCCGCTCTCGGTAATCAAAATGTCATCCTCGATTCTCACACCTAGTCCGTGGTATTCTGGCGGGGCTAGCTTGTTCCTGGAGTTGACGTAAATACCTAGAAAAAAGCCATCGCTTATCAAATTATTTTTCTGAATTAGGAAGACTCGTTGAATAACTTTTTTTACCGATAGGCAATAGTCTTACCTGGTTCAATGGTGACAATCATTCCTGGCTCCAGGTTGATGCTTCGTGTGACCGTTGCAGTGTCGTGAACGTCCATGCCCAGATAGTGACTCACGTGATGGGGACAGAAGCTGTACGCTGCCTGAAAATATCAACTAATGCTGTCGACAATTGCAGTAATTTATCGCAACGGTAAATGTTGCCGGATGTTGCCGCTGCATAGCATTTTGTTATTGCAACCGGCCATTCCGTAATACTTGTGGTTCTGGATAGTTCTGGACTACGTGAAGCGAAAACCAGTGTCAGAGAAATTGGTGTAAAAACTAACACCAAAATGACACACATTTTCAGAAGATTCCATTTCAAATCCTCGGCAATCATTTCAAGATCACTCTGCTCCCACAATTAAATAAAATTTTGCTTGTTAAGGCGTTGTAGACCATCGCTATGTTTAAGAATGTGTACAAAAATGTCGAATTTTTTCAGTTAAATCTAAAAGTTCTAAACATTTGTAGAATAGGAATTCTCCAGAAATATATTTCAGCAAAATCTCACTGAGATAAACGCAGTTTATCAAAGTTTTTTCAAGTTTTTCAAAGTTCGGACGATTACATTTCGATAACAACCATTACTTAAGATGGAAAAACCATTTTTGCACACAACACACCTTCCTCTTAATTGTGAAATCAAAATTAAGTCATTCTGAGCCAAGGACTGTTCCGAGGAACTATTTCTGACGCCTTCTGCATTTTTTTTTACGGAAACCGCTTTTACGGAATACACGGTTTAGGATTGAGGTAAAAAATAATTAACTACATAACTACAAGTGAAAAGTTAAGATTGGTGTGAGGTCTGAATTTTTAATTACCTAGTGTCAGTGGTTTGGAACCATAAATCTAATACTGGCTAGTAATTGACCAGTCTAAAAATCTCTGTCTTCAAGCCGAGGCATGTTATATTAGGAATGTATTGTCTGTGGTGATAACGAAATAGGCTGGGTCGGCTGAGGAGTTTTGTTGACAACCTTGCCATACTTTAAACGTTTGCGTATGGTCCAATTTTCATTTTTCAGTTTTAAATGAACATCGAGGTTTATCTGTGTAACGAGACCAATCAATTAACTTCATAAAAAATATCTTAACTCCAAAAACGACAAAATTTTATTGTTGGTCAACGATAAGATCTTTGGGAAACCCACAAATCTAGCTCGATGTGCATGCTTCAAACTAAAACAATCCGCAACCTATGCACTTGTCTTACACTGGTAGACAGAGAGGAAAGTATTAAATTATAAGAGGATCTTATTTCCCCTTATACCGTTGAGTGTGGAGGTTATAGGTAGAGGCAGAACGTTAACGTTAAACTTTCTGCGTCCACTCCGCGTCCTTCTGCGGCCGGCTCCACTTTCGGCCACCAAATGACTACTTTGCCGACAAAAATGCAGAGTACCGGAACACATCGTTAAGTGGAGCCACTGTCGTATAAAATTTAATTTAGATATTTCTCGTAGGCTTTCTTGCTTTAGAGACTTTTCATGCTCAAAAGATCTCCATCAATGTTTACCTCAACGATTGATATACAGGTAACGATATTCAAAAGCGAGTAACCTACGAGAAATATTCAAATTAAATTTCATACGATAGTGGCTCCACTTAACGGGGTGTTCCGGTACTCTGCATTTTTGTCGGTAAGGTAGTCATTTGGCGGCCATATTTCAAGCAGAAACTGTAACATTAACATTCTGCCTCTACCTACAACCTGCACACTCAACGCTTATACATTGCGTCTGGGTACAACACAGTTAATTTTAATTTTTGTTTTCTATACAATCAACATTTCACATACAAGTCCTTCCTTCACCTTCGGTGCTTGCCCAGTTATTCACAGAAAAATAAACTACTAGCACAGCACGCAAAATTTTAACATCACCTATTTTATCCGAGTCACAATCAAGCTCACAAAGTGATAAACTTACTCTTGCCATATCGTCTTCGGTGGCATTCCTTGGCAGGAAGCCAAGATCTCGCAGGTTCCGCCCCAGCTTTGCGCACATCTGCGAGAACAGCTCGTCTAGTGACGGCCGCTCCGCGCACGCCGCGATCAGCTCCGTCTGTGCGGAGAGCACCGCCTCATAGAGATCGCGCTGCCGCGCGGAAAACTTGCCTGACAGGGGCCACGTGCGCGTGATGTCACTGCTGTATCCGTGATACTCGCATCCTGCCAAACGATGAGGGTGCAATGGCTGTCAGAGTGATTCGACCAAGATTTCGAGCACGTTTGAATATGAACAATTAAAATGTTACAAGTTAAGAGAAAAACACTGCCACCAGTGCTAAGTACTATTAATAAAAATTAAGTTATAATAAACAAAAATATGACAAAATTAAATACAAATTTAGATATAAATTGAGGTATAAGATATACCTTTATATGATAAAGATTATATTAATTGGAATAGGTAGAATACGTTTACTATGCTTTTACTATGTACTAGACTATTTTGGCCACTTGGCAGGTAGATGGATAAATATCTCATCAATACAATAAGTAAGGAAAGGGGGATCATTACTAATTGAAAGTGATAAAGGAATCAACTGCAACCAGCAAATTTCAGATCATGCCACGTAAAATTCTTCTCGAATTCACATGTTAACTATTTCAGTTAAGCTAATGGTGAAGTAGTTTATTATTTTCCATGATTAGCTCATTCAAATATTCTCACATTAGGGATAGAAAATACATGTTGTTCACCTGCATCCATTAGAATCGTGTCGTTGTGCCCCACCATCTGATTGTTGTTGATGTAATGAATAATGTTGGCTCGATCCCCACTGGCAACCACAGGAGGATAAGCCAGAAACTCGGCTCCGTTTGTCCGACACTCATAGTCAACCCTAGCAAACAGCTGGTGCTCCGTGACACCTGGATGTGATGACTTCATCGTGGTGGCGATTGCATCTGAAGCGATCTGGCACGACTTGGTCATCAGCGCTATCTCCCCCGGTGATTTGTACAGGCGCAGACGATGGATTAACTTTTTAGGAGACTCCCACGTCTAATTGGTAAAGAGATCAGGTTGATGAACAAGCTATTAACACCGGTATGCATTTCAACAAAGTTTCTTCAGAAAATAGAATGTATACAAAGACCTTATTCCAGGTATTGCTTAAGAAGTCTCTCATAGTTTTGTGGACGTCTATTTGCGTTGGTTGCATAAAGTCGTACCACAGAGTGAAACTGCGGTGCAATTTTGAAAACGATGCAAGAAATTTATCCATCTCTCCAACAGGATATGATTGGCCAACTCCAAAAAGTGTCGGAGACTCTTCAATTCCTGTTCGCGGTCCATCCCAGAGCTCAGCTTGGGAATCTCGTTTTCGCATGAAAAGTGTTGACATGTGATCCTCCCCTTGTGCACCAGTAAGCACAAGGGCGCTGTCTGGCTCCAAACAGCCGCTAAGGTAGAGGAAGTCGGTGTTTTGTCGAAAAACGTAAGGGATTTTTTCAGTCATGTAAACCTTTGATGCTGATGGAATAATAACAACATGTTGTTGTTTTGTATTGTTTTCTTGTCGTGTTGCATGTTTATAAATGCTCTCCATCAATTTGCACCTTCGATCTTGGTATTCTTCCAGCTGTATTCCTGGTGTTACCTGTTTAGAGCAAATGGTATGTGACCTAAAATTTCTTTTAATAGTCTTTAGAGTACTCAAAGCCAAGTAAGGTTTATTACAAACCTCTCCATCTTGCATTAGATGAGGATGCGTTATTGGCGTTGGCTGACCAAACCTGTGTGGTTGATTTTCTAGAGCCAGTTTAGCTTTTCGTACGCCAACATAATTTGATGTGGTTGAGCAGCAGCATTTGGATAAGCCAGAAAATGCAAATACACCTAAAGGCACAATTATTTAAAAAACATTGATAATTGTGTCTAGCCATTGCATTTCAATATAAGATCTAGGCATAGAAAAAATACTTGTCTAACGAATACTTTTTAAGACTGCTCTTTCCAAAATAAATACCTGCTTTTGAATGATTCATGAACACTTTATTAAAACTTGTTATCATTTTGCACCATATCTTGTTCTCTATTAATTTTTGTATTTAGCACAACTTCAGACTTGACAGTTAATTTTGATTTCTGATGGGTATATTCAGGTATATTCAAGGTATATTAAACATTTTGAGCTAACTAAGCACGCACTCACACAGCTGATTTGCCTGCAGCTGATTCTCTCCCCCACCCTCATAAGCCCACCACAGACCACATAAGAGCCCCCGAGTTTTGTAATTCGCCATGGCAAATACTGCAGCAGGAGCGTAGACCATATAATATTGTGTATATTTTATAAAATCAGACGCAATCAGACGGCACCTTCCTTGGATCAAGCCTTTTGTATGCGACGATTTTGCTGCACTCTTTAAACGGGAAATTAGCGCTATTTTGGGTTCGGTGCGTATACTAGACATCAGAGCCGCCATATTTCCGCGTTAAAGAAAATGAATGGATGGATTGTGAATTCGAAAAAAAAATTGTATCAGTGAAGATATTTATTTGAAATGTCTTTTAATTTTGGAAATACGTCTACCTTTCCTAATACCAACGCGGCTCCATCTGCAGGATTCGGTCTTGGTGCTGGTACAGCTAATAAAAGTAAGAATCTCATAATAGTTTGAGGTTAATTATATCAAAACACATTTTTATTATACTAACTAGTTTTATTGAAAAATAATTTAGTTATTAGATAGAGAAAAGTCATAAATACTATTGCACTCATACATCTGGAAATCCTTTAAACTATTTTTTTATTAGAGTTGTATCTTCTGATGCCAGAGTTTGCTTGTATGTTGGTTCGATTGGTTCGTTGTGTGGCTCCTCGGTACCGGGCTCTACTTTGTTCTTACCATCTTGTTTGTATTTCCAGTATACCACTCCTAGTATTACTCCTATGAAAACTAATACTAGCAATAGGCATCCAAGTACTAGATAGATTTTAGCATGGTCTTCGTTGCCAGATCTGGGCTTGTGATGGTGGCTCTGACTTCCTCCACTTTTATTGGTTACTTTGGAATCATCAGTGTTGTCGTGCGTGGTAATATGTTCCCCTGTGCCACCGCCATCATCGTTGGCTTCTTGATTTTTTTCTTGGTCACCACTGTCTTCTTCTTCAGTACCTTTTTCTGAGTTCTCAAATTGAAAGTCTGTACCAGAAGAATCTACGTGAGCATGTTCCGAGACCACATCAGTTTCTCTGGATCCTGTGTCATTTACATCAGTTTTGCCACTTTGTTCATTTTCTCCTGTTTTGTGGTCTTCATTATTTTTATCAGATTCATTTTCACTCTTTTTATCAGTTTTTCCAGCTTCTTCCCCTTCACTGGTCTGATCAATCCCTTCAACATGATCTGTGTCAAGCACTTCATCAGTAATCGTGTCATCGTAGTGATGCGCTACGCTAAACATTTCTGTCGGGTCCTGTTCCTCGACTTGGGGCACCTCTGTGGTTGGCCCCGTGGAGCAGTCCACTGTATTGACAAAGTCCTCAAGAGTTTTTCCTTGAACGATTTCAGGCGAATGGCAGGTGGTGTTTTCAGAGCACGCTAGCAAATAGTGCATACTTGCCTTGTCCATCTGGCGGAGCCATTCGAACTGGCAATCGCAGTGCAAGGCATTGTGGCTGATGTCGAGGCGGAAGTTTGTGTTGGGCGCTTCGAATGATGTGGGCAAGTGTTCGATGCCCGAGCTCTGCATGCTCAGTCGTTGTAGGTCTTGGAGGTGTGCTACCATGTAGATGTTGTTGACGAGAATGTCGGCTAGATTTGGGCTCTGGTTGAAGTTTATATTAGTCAGGTAAGGGTTATTGGCAAAGATTTGCTTCATTTCAACGCTATTTGTTGTCGTTACATCAACATTAACAAATCGTAGCTCTTTCAAGTTTGTGTGATTTAACAAGAATGCCAATGATTCAATCCTGTAGTTTTCTGAAAGACAAAAAACAAATTTTTTTTAGATGTTATATACTTTTACTAGTTATCCTAAAAAATGATTTTTTATTGTGAAGATAGGTACCACTTTATCAAAAGTAATTCCTTGATATTGGCAGTAGAGAATTTCAAGTAGACATAATGTCATTCATGTCAAGTAATTTGTAAAATTCATGTAGAGAATGTCAAAAGATGTTTCTGTCTTGCAAAATCACATTAATGCTTGCTGAATTACCTATTGTGAGTGTAGTCAAGCGTTTCATTTTTCCGATCTCATCCTGTGTGATATGGTGAAGCATATGCAGTGGTTCTGTGAGTTCGCTGATGAGCTTTAGATGCGCAATGCTAGGAATCTTTTCGGCTGTGTGCTCAGGCAGGACAACTTCCGCCATGCCCAGGCACAAGTCCTGAATCTTCTGCAGTGAGGCAAATATGCTGAGCATCCACGTCTCGATGTGGTTGTAGCAGAGGTCGAGGGTCTTCAGGAGTATCTGTAAAATATATTTGCATATTATTCACATAAAATTACTAAAATTTATCTACGGAAGATCATTGCTGAGTATTGCTCGTTTTCTTTATTCTATGCAAATTATTATGCTGTGACATTGACACTGACTTTTGAATCATACCAGCACATATCTGCAATTAGAGGGTCCTGTCCATTCCAGGAACATTATTTTTACCTGCTTTCGTATTAAATGTATGTCTGGGTAGGGGTCATGTAACTTTTTCGTTAGAAATAACGAACGTTATCTCAGTAAACTCCAGGGTTAATAAACTTTATTTAACGAGGTAACGTTTGTGATCTCTAACAAAAAGGTTACATGATTAATTCCCTGGTCTTGGTGAAACTCTCAACAGAAAAAATAATAAAACATTCTCTAGGAAAACCTCACAAAACCTCAAAGAAGTAATTTCCTAGGTATGTGTTTGTAATGCAAAGGTTTATAATGATGTCAATTTACCAAATCCATATCCTTTGCATTCAACGTCATAATGTCATTATGTGACAAGTCGAGTGTGGTCAACTTCTGCGGCAATTTGCTGGGGAATTCTCGTAGTTGGTTCATTTCCAGATGCAGTTCTTCTAGATTGGTGCACTTAGAAAATGTCCCTTGCCCAATTTCTTTGATAAGATTCCCATTAAGGAAAAGTTTTTTGAGCTGAGTGGTCTCTTTGAATAATTTTGTATCTATTGTTTCAATCTTGTTGTTGGAGAGTTTGAGTACAGCAAGTTTGCCCAACTTGTCAAACGAGCCCTTGACAATGTGAGATATTCCGCAGTTGCTTATGTCCAGCTCTTCCAAATTTCTGCCTAGTTTGGCCAGCATATCTGGAGTCACTTTGTCGATTTCTCCGTTCTAGATAAAACATGGTAATGGGTCAATGTTCTTCATGCACAATGTTGTGGTATAAATAACAAATGATATTTTTTAAATATCTTCATAATATATAAGTAGAGGTAATTTTGCAATCAATTGAGATCAAGCTGCAGTTATGAACAACTAAATTTGATAGAATAACTCATATCGGCTAGCATGTTTTCCAAAAGAATCTTACGACTTTGATGGAGTATATCGACGATGCCACTGCCGCTTTGGGTATCGCGCTACACTGGGCCATCTGTCTGTTAATTTGAGGCGGCCGTATGCGCATAGTAGTCAGGCTACTTGCACTGCACGTACATTCCTCGGGGCAGCTTGTTGATGGCGTCCATGGCTTTCGCTCAATGTCTGATGTGTCAACCGCATGCCATAGACACAGAGCTAGTAGAGCGAGACGGAACACGGCCTAAACATGGCACGAATAATGCTTATACATCCTTACAAACTTTTTAAAATGGCACTCTCTCTATTTTAATAGAGCAGAGACATAAAGATAGGGTGATGACTGATGATGGTCTAATTCGAGCCCAATATGGAGGAGTAAGAGTGAAAACTACCGGACTCCGAAGCAAGTAGAATTAGACTGTTCAAGAATATAAGAATAGTTTTTATCTTTCTTCACTCTCCTGCAAAAGAACAGTAAAGTTTTAATAGATGTTAAATAGAGTATTATTAATATAAGTTGATAAGTGTAATAAAACAGGAAGCACCATAAAACCTCCCGGTCTGGAATAAGATGATAAAAATGATCAGTTTGGTCAAACTTCAAAAAGAAAAATGATAAACGTTTCATTTTCCAGTTATTGATTTGATTAAGTATCATTGTTGTGCATCTTGTATGAAAGATGAAATGATGACATTTGAGTAGCAAAATTCACTTAAAATAGTCAACAATATTTTACCATTGTCTTCCACGTCAATCCGTTCTCCTTGCTGTCTGTGTTTTCTGAAACTTCATTTACTTCTGATATATTTCTTTTTGCGCTTGCCCAACATATTGGTCAAGTTGTGTGGTTTGGCTTCCGTGAATTGTTTGCTTCCTGCAGAAACCAGTTACAGGAACTGAGTGCTTGCCGCGACCAAAGAGATTGCACAAGAACACTCAATCATCAATGATTCAAAATGGCACATGCCTATCTAATTTAATCCTACCTACATGTTGTTGAGAATTTCTAAGAGAATTTCTAGAAATTCAGTTCCCTCTTTTAATCAGCCAGATTAGTTTGTCTAATCTACTATTAACATGAGGCCAAGACAAGACAGGCGTTTCTTTTTTGTATTTTTAACAACTTCTGAATGAAATCTAACCACCCTTAACTTTTCCATTGTAAATTGTACAGTAAATTGCTGATTTATTACTTTTGAACACAATTAGTATGTTCTATCTAGTTGTGGATACTTTCATTTGGAACATTTGTGGATGTTTAAAGGAGCCCTTACTTACATTGTGACTTTCATTCAAGTTATGATTTGTGTTATCCATCTCTTTCCTTTGTGCTCTTGTATGTGGTTGAGCTCCATGCACTATCAAATGAGCAATGTATATATTTACCAATTTAATACAACAAAGTCCCTTGAGTCATTCCACACATTTCTGCAGGTGGCTTCGGAACAGCCAACTTCTCCTTTGGGGCTGGTACTGGTTCGACGTCGAATCCGGGGTCTACAGGCTTCGGTTTTGGCAGCCTGACACCAGCAACTCAGCCAGCTGCCACAGGCTTTGGAACGTTTGGCTCTGGGTTTGGTGCCACGCCCGCCGCCGCCACCACCACAACACTCACCTCAGGTTTGTAGCCGTATGATGCAAAATGTAATTTGCTAAATCTATTTTGCTAACTGGGCTTGAAATGATGAGTCAACATTCCGAGAAGTATCTACGAATTACTTTCCCTGTAGAGTTTAACTCAAGTTATTAATTGTAGGTAAGTGGTAAATTGAAATGAAAGGTGAAATTGAATGTACCTGAACTTGTTTTCATCCTAGAGCTATGTTTGTCACAAGAGATTGGTTTCCTTAACGGTCATTGTAGAACCGATGGATTGTTAAATTTTTTTAACCAACATTATTCATAAGTAGGGTAGGGCATTTGTAATAGTTTTAATATTTTACAGGAATGGCTTGTGTTTCTAAGGTATTTTCCCAATAAGTACATCTGATCGTCACCCACTAAACACCGCTCGAAAAGTTATGCGATGTTTAATGCAAAGTTTTCCTTTTGCAAGAAATCCGGTGATTCCGGTGATTTACAGTAAAAACCTGCTATCAGCATTGAGTTTTAATTCTGTGATCCAGAGACCACAGAGCGGTCATTACAGGATGCCTGTGGGTGTGGTTAGATAGGAGTTGTGTGACGTTCCATTCAGGAGACAAGTGTACGCTTCTCAGAATACGTTACTACAGACTGGTTTGCTGCATTGATACAATCTCATCCGTGCCAACATTGAATGAAAACTGTGATGCAACAAAATCTCTGTCATCAATGCTTTTACTTGAATTTATGTATGCTTTTGCCATTTTAGCTTCATACAAGAAACACAAATAATTTGGCCAGTACTAGAAAAAAAAAAAAAATGTAATCATTAATTTAGTAAGTTTGCGATACTTTAATTTAAAAAAAAGAAACATCGGGGTCTCAACCCTGGGCAACCCAAGTGGTACCTCCAAACATGCCAATTGCAATGGATTTATTAAACAAATCTGCCATGCCTACCACCTAATTAATTACTCGATAATTTAATTTGTCAGTCCAGTTGTAATTTCATGGACTGATCAATTGCTGCAATTATTATGTAACTTACTATCAAATAATAAGCTAGCATTCTCATATGTCTGCAATGGAATTTAGATAGATAGATTGTGGGGTTTAGCGACACGTCAGCTACGAGGCTATTTGTGCCAAAAACATGATTAAAAATTTTAATTCTTCAAGACAGACACAAAGTCTTTTTAAGTCGATGTTTTAAAATATGAGTGATCCTTGACGCATTCTTTATAAATAATTGCGAAAAGTGTCAAATTAGACACTATAAAAAGTGTATAATGTTTAAAAAAAACATTTGCAAGCGAAGCTAAAAGCTAAATCCTATCATTAAAACCAGTCACTGTTGACACTGTTGCTACTTGCCACTGCTATTGCTAAGACATAGAATCGCACCACTTCTTAGAGCTGAAAGTATGTTGAAAGACCACATTTATGCAACATTTCACCACTTCCTCTTCTCATTCTTAAAGTGGCATTTGAGACACAAACACATGCAGGGCAAGAAGTTTCCTTTGTTTAAGAGGAAACAATGAAAAAGCTGGCCATGCAAAGTATGATTTTTGGTATGGATCGGTAGAACAGTTTGCATCGTCCTTACTAAAAGTGCCATGTAAAATGTCTTGGAAGGTTCATGATCACCTAATAAGTTAAGGATTACACAAATTAAGTAAATTTTAAAGTAAATAAAACCAATTAGGCAACACCTGTTGCCTAATTGGTTTTATTTTCTTTAGCTGACAATTTCCAGAGAAACGGACAAAAAACTCAACATAACTCTGACTGTCTGTTCCTTCATGGCCAGGCTCCACGTTCGGGACGGGCACGGGTTTCACCGGATTTGGCGTTGCACCGACAACGTCCACTCAAAGCGCGGGCTTCGGTTTTGGCTCGACTTTTGGTCAGCCCGCCTCAAGTTCTGCGCCAGGCTCGCTGTTCTCTGGCTTCGGTCAGACACAGACCGCTACCAACACGGGATTCGGAGGATTCGGCACAACTTTTGGGGCAAAGCCTGCGCAAACAGCCACCACCGGAGGTACGGAACACATTCATTCATGTATTTTCGATATTTAAATAAAAACAACTCTATTTACAAATAATCTATGGATGCATACCTCAATCATTCATTTTGTCTTCAAATTTTAATGTGTAACATTGTGTTTGCTATTGTGTTAGAATGGTGTAAGGATAGGTTAGGTTGGTTATTGTAATTTGTAACTTATAAATACAATTGTTGTATTTGTCAGAGTTAATGCACAAATAAAATCTTTATGGTCCTGAAAATTTTGGAATCTCCAGTAACAAGTTTTATCTCATGGTCCAGGATTCGGAGGCTTTAACTCATCCCTCGGCGGCGGTACGCCTTTCGGCCAAGGCCTCTCCCTGCAACAGCCGCAACAACAACAAGTGCCGGCTAGCCCCAACGAAGCGCTCTACAACTCGATCTTCCACTGCAGCGTGTACGGCGATGAACGGGACACGACGCTCTCGCGTTGGAATCTGTTGCAGGCACTCTGGGGTACCGGCAAAGCGTTCTACTCTGCAAATGCTCCACCTGTCGAAATCACGCCGCACAACCCGTTCTGTCGGTTCAAGGCTATTGGGTACAGCTGCATGCCAGCAGCTGACAATGCCGATGGGCAGGTGGCAATCGTGTTCAATAAGCCGGAGGCTGAGGTGAAGGGGCAGCAGGCACAGCTCCAGCAGAGCTTGAGCGCCATACTTGGGAACAAACCCAACCTGCTGGTACGTTGCTTTTGGCTGTTAGTTGGGAAGTATTCAAGAGTATGTCTGTGCCTCTGTGCTGTGCTCCATTAAAACAGCTAAAAATAATGAACATTCAAGATGATAGTTTTTAGACTCATGTCTACTTGATCTAACCTTAGCACTAGTTTTGACAAAAACTTTTTGAACTGGGTTTTGAATGCTAAGTGAAGAACAAATAAATTTCCCAAAGTTTCGTGAATTGTACCCGTTACTTTTTCAAGGGTTTTTTCAAAGGGTTCAATTTGTTTTTTCAAGGACTGCTTTTAACCTTGAAAAAGCATCAGGAACAAGTTACGAAATGCTGGGAAATTTAGTTGTTCTTCACTTAGCATTCAAAACCCAGTTCAAAAAGTTTTTGTCAAAACATTCAAGATCATAAATTTCAGAAAATCATAATCCAACTTCTTGTTTTTAAATGGAAAATTGGGAATGGGAGTTTATTTTGGTGTCCTAACTGCAATTATACTGCAATTGGATATATTTTTTTTTATGATTTGATTGACTGTGTTTACTCTGAAAAGTTAAACACTCACCAGTCAGCTTGGAGCATGCTGATTCACCAGCTGTAACTAACCGGGTGTGGTTACAATGTACAGGTGACGGTTGACAGCATCAAGCCCGTGTCAGAGAGCAAGTCGCAAGCCTTAGTGCACGTTCAGGAGAAGACTGCGACTGGCGGTGTGCGCAAGATTCCGGGCCCCGAGTTGGCAGGCTTCCTGACACAGCCAGCGCAGCGCCAGTCACTGGTCTCAATGGCCGTTGAAAGTGTCTTCCCGCAGGCGCATCCCGGGAAGGAGGCGCTCACCGCCTATCTCGAAACGCCGCCTGCCGGTATCGACCCCAGGTAACCAACCTGTCCATTTGGTTTGCAGCCACTCAAGGGATTATTACAAGTTTGTGTGAGAAAACTACATTCATGGCAAGATGTGGTGGTTTCATCATATTTCTTTGAGGATTTTTTTCACTAAGTAGTTTGTACTTGAGAAATGTTGGTGGGGCAGACTTTACCAATAACTTGATGTAAATTTGATCTTGCAAATGAATAATTGACTAATAACCATCAAACAAACATTTTTAGTGATAAATATCCTGGCTTTCTCTGGACCCACATTCTCTAACTTGCAAAAGGTTGTCTTCCATACTAATCAGTCTTATTTTTATTGCTAAAAATCGGTCCTTGTAATGAATTCCAGTTAACCTAGCACCTCTACACCCACAAGTTCCAAAACAATTGATTCCTTGTTCGGCAGGCTGTGGAAGCAGGCCCTGGCTGATAATCCAGACGACACAAAACTAGTGCCGGTGCCGATGGTCGGTTTCGGCGAGGTGCGCTGGCGCATGAAGTGCCAGGAAGAGGAGACACGTCGGCACCAGGCATTCCTCGACCACGTCGCTGAAGACATCGCCCAGCTTAAGTGCCAGCAGTCCAAGACCACTGCCAAGGCAGCTGAGTACAAGCGCAAGTTTGCTGAGCTGGAGCATCGCATCCTGAAGGTGGGTGACAATCAATACAGGGTGGAACATTAAAGCTGGTCCTCTTGCAGCTACAATGCGGTATTTTGCGACAACCAGAAAATGTCAAATTTTAGTAGCCATTGACAAGCCACTATGTGGTTACACAATTTCAAGTCTCTGGGATGTGGGATTGTACATTTGTTTTTGCAATTTAAATCCTCTTGATTTTTGTAGACAGCCATTGTAATCTTATTTGATTAACAATATAGCTGATTTAAGCCTATGGATGATACAACTGTGCTCTAACCAAACTGTAGTAGCATTCTTCTACAAAACATCTATATAATAATTTGGTCTTGAATTCTTGATATAAGAATGTAAATGGGAAGTGTCTATATAGTGTGTCTGTGACTGTTTTCAGGTTCTGGTTCAGCAGGAGGTGTCCAGGAAAGCAGGCATGTCCCTAGCCCCCGAGGAGGAAGGTCTTAAGAGCCAGCTGGAGACGCTCGAGTCTCAGCTCAACGCTCCCACTCAGTTCAAGGTATGGAAGCTGCCACTAAAAACCATTTATAGCACGTTAAAAATTATACGAATTAATTGTTTAATTTTTTTTTAATGTTTGCTGATTTAAAATAATAAACTTGCAGTAATAAAATAATTAAATCTGCAACATTTTTATGTCCTGGTATTGTTTTGCCTACTTGTTTGATATACGCTGCGTTTGCATTTCAGGGCCGCCTGAACGAGATGCTATCGCAAATGCGTATGCAGCGGCAGGAAGCGATGCACGTTCCTTCCGAGCGTTACGCGATGGACCCTGCCGTTCAGGACGACATCAAACAGTTTCTGTTGCTGGAGCAGAACGGTATGTCTCATCTTGTTGACACTATCCAGGCAGATATGGCCAGTCTGAAAATAATCAAGGAGGGCATGGTGCGACTGCTGCAAGGCCATTGACTTCAGAAAATAAATTATTCCGAACACAGTGCGTTTGTGAAGTGCCGATCAATATTCGGATTCAAGCCGGGTGATCTGTCTGCAAGACGCATGTCTTCGAGGACTGCTTTTTATGCTTAGGGTGCAAACTTTGGGCTGGATAACTGTGTTGTGTGGTGACTTCAATGATGGACACAGATAGAACTGGTGTAAGACAGTTCGATGGCATAAAATTCGAGTGAAGCGCAAAACAATATGAACGTGAAACGTACGTGACTTACCGATCTGAGTTTTGAATTAGAATGATCTGAATCATAGTGTTGTGCTGTAATTATTGTCTATAGTGCGATTCGAGAAACAACCACAGCAGGGATTTTTTGTCATGTTACAAGACTTTGAACACACGGTATCCTACTTTACATCCAGAGACGATTGAAAGCCATAAATAAAATCTAAAATGTGTAGTTTTTCTAATATGATCTATATATTGTGCTGTGGATTTTATACATTACAGGCATACCGTTTCTGTAAGTTGTCAGGCAGTTGATTTGTTTCGACCAGTTTGACAAACTTACCCAATTGAAACGAAACTAAACCATATTGTAATTTTAATTATTTCACCTCTCCAATACTACTGAAGCATCAAATAGCATGTGCAATTCACATTGTGTTAAATCAAGCACAGATTTATAATAGTACAAAGCATTTCTTTATCTGCTTATTCGATCGTCTGTTTGTTGAATGTGCTGTTCTTAAATCGAAAGAGGTGAATTAATTAATTTGTTGTTTCTACAGCTGTGACTTAAAACTGTTGCTTGGAAATGTACCAGTACCAAGTAGTTTGTCTTCGTGAATTGCCTGGACATTGTGACATATGGAAAGGAAAGTAATTTTAAGTTTGTACACAGAAAAATGTTTCTTATAAATTTATTAAAATTATCCTATTTTTAAATTACATGTTCGTATTTATCAGACCATGAAAGTAATACTAATTAACAAATTGCACAAAATTTTACATGAAAATAAATAATAGGTTTAAATATCCTGTAGAGTAACTAGATAATTACGTTTCGTAGAACATCAACAATCTTTGTATCATCGATATATTACAACAGTTACGTTGAACCCATTGCTCTATTTATATACAGCAGTCTTTAGTCAAGGCACTAAGTCCATTTTTTTCTAACCCTGAATCGCTTGGTAAACGTGAACACACTCAGCCACACATCAAACAGAAACACAACCTCTGACGACCCCTCGCTACGTCCTCGTGCTAGCCCTGTGAATCGTGAGATCCAGAGGACACTCCTGGTCCTTGATGCCGGCATCCATCGCGTCATCACTACTCGAAGAGTCCATCCGACTGTGCTTTACACCATGAGCCTCGAACCTCACGTTCGGCCTCACGTAGTCCTCCCGCCCAATCAATGGATGACTCCACAACGAAAGTCCCAGTGGCAGGGACCGCGACAAAACTGACAGGTCTGCATTGAGCCAGGACCGAAACAGGTCGTACTGCGTGCCCTGGCCATCGACGAACGACTCTTTCCCTGCGGCGTCCTCTTCGCATCTCTCTGCAAAACTCGGTTTTGCTGCACCAGTGCTGTCTCTTTTCAACACTTTGGGGGGCGTTGGCTCGCGTGCCAGTACCTCAAGCACTGACTCCGCCTTGTCTGCCTCAGGGTAGTGTCGATAGGTCTTGACGTGTTTACGTAGCGAGCTGGGGTCCGTGTAGCGCTTTGGACACCCAGCCACTTTGCAAACGTATGGCTTGTCGATGGAGTGCGTTCGTGTGTGCTTGAAGCGGTCCGATGAGTTGGAGTAGGCCTTCCCGCAGCCAGCGATGGGGCACACATACGGACGCTCGCCAGTGTGCGATCGCGCGTGGATCTTGAGGTTCTCCGCACGGCTGAAGCTCTTGTCACACTTGAAGCAGTGGTGCGGCTTTTCGTTGGTGTGCGTGCGAACGTGGACAAGCATCTTGTATCTGTCGACGAGAGAGAGTTGGGTTAAAGAATGTCTCCTAAATGGCATGACCAGATACAGTTCTTTTAACATGTGTTTTACTGCAGTTTTAATCTGTTAATTGATTATTTTATAATGACATAAAATTTTAAAATACTTTTAACCTTTGAAGGTTTTCTTGGAGTAGCAAAGATAATTTTTCTGTGTTAAGCTGACTTGTGATGTGTGCCATCGAGTTTTAAAATTGTGAAAGGAGCTTATCGTCACATATTCATTCCTAAAATCGAACTCACCTCGCATTAAACCCTCGATCCCCACGACTGCACCCTTCCCAGCCGCAGTAGAAAAGTCCAGCTCGGCCAGATTGTGCATGCACCCTTGTCACATGCGATGCTAGCAAATCGAGGTGCTCAAACCACTGTCCACAATCGGACCACCTGCAACAGAAGCAAGTACGAACATCAGGACACCATAGGACGTGGTTAATTGTGGGGTGGGCCAAGGTGGTTTGCAATCTGGGAATCAGAATGCTAGACATGAATATCGATATCATGTGATTTAGAGGGTGGGGGTTGCGACTTGAGGAAAGTTATGCCAACGGTATAATAGGTCGCATTTGAACGTAATTTTCTATGGAGAAATATGGTGCAAGGCTGGAATAGACTGCCATTGATTTGATGTGGTAAATAAAGAAGGAGCAATTTATATTCCCTGCTTCTGCTACTTTAATTAATTTTAGAGTCAATGAGGGTCTGTTGTCAAATCTTTAGGGCGTTAATCTCACGCAGTGTGCACTGGAGTATGACAGAAATGAGTGGCACATTCCAGTCCTCCCACAGAGATATTTTATCATTGGCATTGGCTTCGGCCTCCAATACATTTCAAGTATTCAAACGCAGGACAAAATACACGACTCATTATTTACTTCCTCTTTTTTTTTGCATAGGCAAGCCAATTAGTTTTGCAATGTCAAATTGCTAGTTGATCAATTTACTGTCAGTCGCTTCATTAGCAAACTCGAACAGCTGACTCTTCGACTTCGCGGGAGGCAGCGTGATAACGTGCACGCCGGGTGACCGAGGGTCTAAAGTGCAGGATGATCCAACAAAACTCGCTCAGCGGAGAAACTATGGCTACTATCACTTGGGGATCGCGACCCCCAGCTCTGAGCCGCCGAAATCCAGTCTCTATCTCCACTTCGTGAAATTGATCTATTGAGGAATGAGATGGGGAATGATTCCAACATCGAACTACCAGTCTGGAGATTTTATCCGCCAAAAGTCCAACGATTTTTTTTCGCTCGCGTCTATTTCGGTCGATATCTTTGTAGGCCACGAAGAGATACCCGACTGGTTCTGAGTATCACTATCAGTAAATCCTCCAGGCGCCGATGCAGCCGCTGGGGGGCCAAGATTAGCGTCTGTGGAAGGGTTTGGGATTTAGTCTGGCAGAGAAACGTACCTGCACTTGACAAGGCTCTCCTTGGAGGCAGCGGCGTTGATGGCGAGCCCTGCTACGCTCGACCCCAGGTCATAGCTGGACGTGCTGCCCTCGCTGTCGCTCTGCGAAAATCAGACACGGACACTTCTTTATTGCGGCGTCCAATGCCGACACACGCCGATTTTTAAGGAGAGAAAGTCGGCGGTCGCAGTGTTTCCAATTGATATGCATGCCAGATGATGAATATTGACGTGGAATATTAATTGACGATTAGATCCGTCGGCATCACAGGCGACGACATTCGGAGAATTTACTGGCCGATTATCTTATCAGGGGTTTGAACCCGAGACATTACAAACAATATTTCATTTATTTTAAAAAGCAAACTATCTCCCCAGGGTCTTTTTGATATGTTTGATTGCCACTAAAATCACGGCCATGCTGCTGCTACCCAATCCACGACCAAGGATGTCTCGATTCGCCGCGTCGACGTGATTTGGGCTCGACCCGCACACGGCCAGCCATCCACTTGATTGCGTGCTGGTGCGTGCGTGCGTGACCCACCCATGGCAGGCGGCGGCGGGGACACGTTCGCCCATTGTCTGCCTTCCCTTATCGGCATCCTCTGCGCACACAACGCTGGCTACGTACCTGGGCCAAAGGGGACGAGGCCGCCGTCTGCCGCTCGTCCGTAATCTCCCCCATGGCTGCGGCGACGTCGACGGGCTCCGGAAAGACGCAGCTCAGATACGGGCACCACAGACCTACGCGAACAGACCGACACGACACTCATAAGAAACAGGTAGAAACTGTGTACGCGCGGCTGTGTGTGGGGAAACAAAGCGAACCGCTAGGCCGCGGCAGATGATGATAGTGTGGGCTTCGGTGTAGGGTGTATCGATGGGCGCTAGTCGCTAGTCGGTTAGACAAGGAGAGAAGGGGAAGCGATTAGTGCAGCGCCTGGGGGCATGTGTGTGACGAGGGTTGGGTGCCCCGATGTCGGTGCCGAACCCGGGCGGTTAGCTGCTCGGCTAGGCTGGAAGGTTGGGCAAGAAATGGAGCACAAAGACCATGCTGTGACGGGCGTAATTTCGCGCCGTGCCTCGAGTTTGTTTTAGTTTCGGAGACCCGTGCAAACAGCGAATAGCTCTCGCAGGATGTTTGAAAAGTTGTTCGTATTGTTTCGAGAGAGTACGATTGAAACGCTGGGGGAAAAAAGTGTCCATACCTTTGTTGTAGTAATTCCGATAAGGCAGCGCAGCTCCCATTATGACGGCGCGTGATAACGAGAGGTTCGACAAACTTTAGAAAGATAGAGGCGACGATCGAGCTTGAGATGCAAGCATGCAACCACCTTGCACTGTGACCGAATGGATTCTAACGAACTCCAACTCGAATCCGATTACTTTATTAACAAATAATCATCCAATTATCATCGAGTGCCAGTCATGAGACGTTAGCGTTCCAGTAGAACCGGACATTTCCAGTTTTCTGGTGTCCTTTTGCCATGCTTGGGTCGTAGGTCACAGCCTATGGACGTGTGATCTCCGACAAACCGGTCTAGTCCGTATTTTTCCGTTGATAACAGAACATTCAATAGTGTTATCTGCTGCTGTTGCGCGCAGCCGGGTTATTATTTAATTGGTGTTAATGTTCCTTCTAGCCGAAGGCGCCCATAAAACATTGAACTTCAGGGTTTGCGATTTGCTAACATTTTGCACACTTTTTTAAGCTGTTTGAGCGCAATTAGGCCCATGGTACTCTTGGGGAAACCAGACAGAATCAACAGGTTGTGGCGGTATCACAGTAAGTAGCAAACTGCAATGACGTTCGCTGCAATGCCTGGTCTTTTGACTGCGACATCGGATACGAGGTACGCCCGTGCAAGCATACACCTGAGCATCTCTAGTGGCTCTCCGGGTGTGACAACGAGCCCAAACTGCACCTCATTGTCACTTTGTCAAAAGATATGAAATGCGATTTCTTTCTTCTGGCGAAACACTTGAAAATGTCAAGGCAAGTCGCGACCGGCCACTTAGCGTATCCTCACGTCTCCAGCTAAGCTGGCCCATTGCTATCGATAATTGGCGCCCCCTGCAATGCCGCGTGCATTCGTGTTTCGCAACGACGGCCCGACGGGAACAAGGCACGACTCCCACGCTCGCGTACCTTCTAGAAACTCAGCGCGTGTACCCAGCACTGATCGGCACTTGTCAATTGAACAGTCGTCAGAACAGTTACCAGACCCACTCGTAACTCAGTTTCATGCAAACCACGCAGTCCGGTAAACAATTTCGCTGTATTTGCATGAGGTTATCGGTGATCTTTGTATTGGATGTTTACTGTCGCGGCGGTTGGGGATCCGGCTCGGCGGGTAAATGGCATGGCGGCGACTGGTTAGTCGTGTCGAGTCGCCGTCCTGTTCGTGGGGTAATCGTCGCAAGCTATGGCGACGGCGGCTGGCTATTACGTAGCCACTCGCTAATAACCGAGTCAATACGATCAGGAACAAGTAATCGAGAGATCACGACCCTCGCCCGGGAGAGTTCACATTCACGTGGTGACACGGGGACCAAAGAACGACAACGCAAATCTATTATTAGATGCTATTGCGTAATTTGACTGCGACGTGGAAATCAGATGGATCTATTGAAATGATATGATGAGTAATCGCTCCTAGTTGATAGCACGGTGGCCGCGAAGAGTGGTGCGCCAGCTTCAAGCTATGAGGTAGCAAGATGCTGACCTGAATCTAAGTGATTAAAAACGGGTGTCGCTATATTCGAGTCTCGTCGTTGCTGATAGGTACAAGACTGCAATGACAGACGATGCACTTGCAGGTCTCGGGTGCAGTCGTCACCTTGACAACGATGATTAGCGAGACTCGTTAGTCATTAGACGCTGTGAATATTTTCCCCCGCTCGGTCCCTCGAATACAAAAGTGGTGGCCGGGCCAGTGATCATGCAAAGACGGATTCCACGAATTATTGGACCGGCTAACCACAAGTCGGACGCAACCCAGCGTCTCTGAATCACAAAGTGTGAATTGAAACCGCAAATCTAGCAGCAACCTCCTCTATTCGTCGTCGTCGTCGCGGTCGGCGTCGTGAGGTTTTTCTCGTCCGGACGCGACAAGGCAAGTGCCCACGTTCGCGCTCTCCCAGAGGCAAGTTCTGATCGGCCAAGACGAGATCGCCGTGGGATCAGACCAGGGGACGTCTTCTAATAATATTTTACCACTTAGGGAGGTAGGGCAAGAGCAACAGAGATAATAAAATACAAAAATACACACAATATGAAAGTCCATTAGCTGTGTAAAGCTGTAGATTACGATGTGGGGGGGCCACCACTAGTCTCTTTGTTTGCCTCGCGAGTTGGCTCGGCTCGTTGAGAGAGGAGAGGACATTTATACTGTAGTTGGAACGATTACCATTCGTCTGGCGTCGACACGGCATCGATACAATGACGATCGCAATCAAAAAACCATTCCCGAGGACACCGCTCGCTCGCCCGCCCGTCATCACGATCGACGAAAACGTGGACCGAAACGCACATGACGATGACATCGAGCGAATTGCGAACGAAATTAATGGGTCCCGCGCCCGCGCATAATTGACACGGCGAATCAAAACAAGCAGACGACGAGCCGCGGAGAGAAGAGGCTGCTTGCTGACAATGATAATCATTCAGAGGGCAATTTGCAGCTGCACGAGCGGTCAGCAGCCAGACGTGTCGCTGGTGGCTGCGTTGAGCGCCCGCCGGCCGACCCGAGCACGAGACGCCCTTTCACGCCTCGTGTGTTCGCGTCATGGGAAATTAGCAGGCGATCCGCAATCAGACCGCGGGCACCGTCGCCTTCCTAGCCGCGACATCAATACCATTCCTCCGAGTCGCTCGCCGACGCGGCTGACACACGAGATGACTGCGAAATTACTTAGTAACTGACGTACCTCGTTCACCTTTCTGCCTTGCCGTATGTGCGTGTGGTCGCCTACGCACTGGTGACCCCTGCCTGTAGCCTGCCGTGCAGTAAGCAGCACCCCGCTGGTTAACTCTTGAATGATGGCCCTTCTGTCTCGGCGTCGTCTAATTGCTTCGCACGGACGCAGGACGGTCTTCGCTAGCCGCTCGTCGGTAGGAGAATGAAACACCGCGCGCACTGCGACGACGACCGACGGCGACGCACAAGAAGGTACCGCTAAGATGATCGTCGCCCTCAATATGAAATATCACACATATGCGAGGCGGCGACGGCGGCGACGGCGAGCGTGCAGGCTGCGCTATTGTCCCGATAGTCGCGTGAAACCAGCAGACCTGAGATCTGAGAGCAGCGTCGCCTTTGTGATAGCGGTTCTAGTTCACGACTGCTTCCCACGGCAGAATCTAACGCCTATATCTCCGCTCCTTTGCCGGCGACCGTCGGCTGCTGCTGTTGCCTCTACTGCTGCCGCCGCCGACGACGAGTTATCTCCGTCCCCTCTCTTGCACACACAACGCGAGGATTCTTTTTGTTGTTAAAAAACCGGTAACATTCATTGGTTGGGTGTGAAGAGCCACAGAGGATATCGCTGCTGGGGGGAGCCAACCGACAGGGGGCCCACATTGCGTGGCGCGGCGGCTGGTTTGTGGGATGGGGAGGCGAGGGGTAAAGTGGGACCTCCTGTGGCTCGGTCGCGCGCTGCAGCCGCTGCCGCCACCGCCGCCGCCTAGGTCGCCGTTGACAACAGGTGGGCTGGAGTGAAGGAGAGGCCCGCATCGCAGAGGCCGCCGTATGCCAGGAGGCAGCGGGCAGGGTCGTCGTCGCAGGTGCAAGGCAGGCCCTTGCTGGCTTGCTGTCGCTGAGCGCGGCCGGTCCTTGTGCCGAGCGATGGATGGATGCGAAGAGATAAGGCCAGGGAATGGACGGGGATTATTTTCACACAATGTCTAATAATTTATAGCGACTTGTGTATCGATGTCGGGTCTGTCACTCAATGTCCTGGCCGGAGAATGGGCAGACGTGGATGGATTCCGATTTAAGACTACGATCTGGTTTGGAGATAGGCTGTTTTTTATATAAGAAGTTTTGTAACTTTGTATATAGTATGAGAATCGTCATGCGGAGTTTGGTGGGGTCTTTTGTCGTCCACCGGTCAGAAAGGGTGGCGAGAAAGGATACGGCGACTCCCCTTACACCTATTTTTTAGGTTTCCGGTGCCATCAGTGAATAGAACATATTTTTTAGAGTGCTGCTCAGAATCGCTCGGCCACTGATCACTTATTTGATGCAATTAGTATGTACAATTTGCATGGTCATTTACGCCAGTCATACTTTATAGTTCACGTAATGTGATAATAATTTAATGTGATAACGTTTAGTTTAAAAAGAAAACCAGAAAGATACAGAGCAAGCTATAAGGGGCGATAGTAAAACGCTCAATTTCCGTACATAGCAACGTACAGTTGCGGCTTTCGTAATTAAAATGGAGTGTTATTTTTGGGTTTAATTGAGTATCGATAATTGGATAAAGTTTAAAAGACTGTGATGAAGATATATTTAAATGAGATGCTTAAAACTCTGCAGGCGTCGGCGAGCGCCAGACCAGCCAAGTGGCAGAGACGGAAGAGAGATGAGGTCGCCAAATGACCTCGACAGACCAGACGAGCCAGCCAACCGTACGGGGCGAAACCGACCGCTCCTGCGAGTTGTTTAGTAGGCAGCCCGCAGAACACCTACGTACGTATTCCTGCGTACCCTCAAAAGCTCTAGGATAAAGCAGATTTTAACGAGCAAAGAAGACATTTAAATTTGTTATTAACCGTATTTATTTGCAGTTGGCAGTTGTACGAGTGACATGGACTCGATTGCAGAGTTTATAAAATTATTTGATATTTAATACAAATACTATCTCGGTGCTGTTTTTTACGGTAAGACAAGTTAATTTAATTATTTTTCTTTCGAGAGTTCTTCGTGTGACGGGTGATTGAGATGGGCAAAGATCCGCTCAACATTTATTGCATATACTTGGTGTGAGGGAATGATATTTGGTTCTGTAGCCAATGTTTCCAGAAGATGAAAGACTGACACTGGAGGTTTCACTACAGTAGGTTTGGTCGAGCACGACATCTCAAACGCAGCTCGTTGCTCTATGTCTTCATAATTTGGTCTTGACCCAGGCACTTGACACTCATCTGTCTCTTCGTCTAGCTCAGTAGGGGTGAATTCATTTGTGTAGTTCTTTATTCTAGCTGTGTTTTTAAGCCATGGATTTGGAATCAATGATCCCATACCATGTTGAAATCGACCTTCTTGAACATTGTACCCACTTCTCTGGCCAAAAATTGCAGTGAGAACATTTTTTAAGAATTGTTGGACAGCAGCAACTAAATATTCTGCAGCCATTTCATTTCCCCCGTCTAGCCCATGGTCCCACGCACATAGAAGAATGCGGCCCAGAATAAATGAAGCATCAGGCAGAAAGAATTCTTCGTGTACAAATCGCAGCGGTTCTCTCAATTCTTTAGGTGGAAAGACATACGGACGGGCTAACTCAGCCAAGTCGGTAGGCTCAAAACCACGATCCGAGCGGGTTCTCTTGCGTGGTCGTACTTTATCTTTTTTCATCTTTTCCTTCTCTCTATCTTTCTCTCTTGATGGGCTTGCTTTATGAGGCACGGGAATTAGCACTTGCTTGGTAACAACTTGTGGCAAGCTAGACGTCGTTACAGGGAACTGACAGATGTTAAATAGATTGAGTAAAAAGCTGTTGTGGAGAATCATTTGATCTTGGGTAAGGAGTTTTCTTGATTCGCTATAAAACTCTTCTCTGGAAGACTTCATTTTGAACCATTGTTTGAGTAGATGAAAATATCTGTGAATATAAACAAGGTTTGAGGGTTATGTCAGTTATGTCAAACACAACCACAATTTTAACAAACATCTGCGAGATAACTCACTTGGATTTGGTTTCTTCACCCAAAGAATCCTCTAACTTCAATCGAGCATTGTTTAGCTCGCTCGAGGCTGCCATGGTCCACCAATACTTTTGCAATAAAATTATGTTAGAGCCCTTTTACACATGCATGTAAATCCTGCACAACCAGCGACCACTGTCTGCCCGACAGCTCGCGCTTCAAATTCCCGGCGCCAATATTATTACTTGAGTTTTTGGGTCGCCTGATTACCACCTACTTGGTTAAGACCAACTTAACTTTTTATTCTTAAGAAAATTATAAAATCAAAGAATTGCTCGAGTCAGACGATCACACTCTGTAGAAACTTAAAATGAACACTTAAAATGTGTAATTCATTAATTTAATGTATCAAGTAAATAAGAACACAGTTGTCGATACGCTTAATTCACGAATTTGGGAGGAAGTACAGCCAGGACCACGTTGCAAGTTATCTAATTTCATATCTGTTTGTGTTCTTCCTTATCACCCACTTTACCCAAATTGCATAGAAAAATGATTTCTTTTGGCACAATTCTTGAACTCTTAGAAGGTTCCATCCACTTCCAGCCTCCCTGGACACACTGTACACATTCAGTGCTATCATTGAGTTTATAGACATAGTCAGAGGCAAAGACCGTCAGAGGGCAAGCATTTATGTTAAACTTTCTGGTAAGCAAACTAGCCAACAACACATGGTAACGGAAGGTGCCACCCAATGGTGGTTTCTGCCCTGCCGCTTTAACATTTCACATCCGTCCACAAATAAATATTTACACCTCAAAATCGATAATTGTTTATCAACTGTTAAGGTTAGCACAAATTAAGATTAATTGAGCACAAACCAGTATCAAATGGGGAAAAAATAATGGAAATTTCTTAATACTCGCAACGACAGTCGCTCCACCTAGAAGCATTATCCATTTTTGTAGGTGAAGAAGTCATTTGGTGGCTAATTTTGCAATGACAGCTTTAAACATAAGTGCATAGTGTCGTTTCATATCAAACAGAAGGCTATACTGCACAGGAACAAACAATTGCAACAGACAGTATACTATTGTAAATATAATTTATTGAATGTAATGGATCTAATAATAAATTTGTTAATATCATAAATTTTCAATGTCAGTTCATTCATGAATAAATTATTCATGAAATTTTGCATAGGCACTATTTTAGTTTCATCTTAATGTAGGAAGATCCGATGAAATTACGTATTTGCCTACTTTTTTGAGTTTAGTTTTTTTCATCAAAATATATTCGCTGTCACTTTCCAAAACAAGAAAAGTAAATTTTATATTTAACATAAAAAAAGGCTGCATAGGCATAAAATGAGCTGCCACAACACAAATGAATCACAAGTAACAACAAAATAATATGTCTAACAATATAATAGGCTACTCGAAGAGTGTGTGACGTGTATGTGGCTACCACTCGAGGTTTTCGGGGTAGATTCCAGTGAGGCACGCGGTGCAGTGGCCAATGTGGCTCTTGTCGCGATCGACCATGCGGTGTCGCACGGCTTGAACGAGCCCTTCCACAGACAGGTACTCCAGGCTGTCAGCACCTGCAGCAAACACACTGGGATCAGACACTTATTGTCTTCACATTTATCGTAAGTCAAGAGAAAAGATCAGAAAACTACGGCTACAGTAATGTTCAGAGTAAAATCTCAGAATTTCTCCAGGCCATATAAAGGTATGGACTACATCTTATCTCAAAATGTTCCAACGAATTCGAAATATTTCGAAATGTGTAATAAATGTAAAAACAAAAACATGACAGATCAAAAGGCTTCTTGGCGTTGTTTCTAGGATAAATAGAAAATCTGTCTTACCAACGACCTTTGCAAGGTCAGCAGCGTTGAGCTTATTGGCAATGAGCTCTTCCCTAGTCGGGATGTTGATGCCCATGTAGCAAGGATACTGCAACGGAGGAGATGCAATCCTAACGTGCACCTCCTTGGCGCCTGCGTCGCGTAGAAGCTTGATGATCGGTCCGATCGTGTTGCCACGGACGATGGAGTCATCGATCAGGATCAGCCTCTTGCCTTTGACGTTCTCACTGAGGGCGCCAAACTTCTTGGCCACACCCAGCTGGCGAAGGCGGGTGCTCGGCTGGATGAATGTGCGTCCCACGTACCGGTTCTTGCATAGTACTTCGGCAAAGTGAATCTTTGACTGGAAAGAGATGTGACGAGCGGTGAGAAACAAATACGAGGTTACAGTATTAATGCTTTAAGAGTCAGAAAAAAAGAAATCACTAAAATAGGAGAAGCAACGACCGAGAGAGCCGAAATCTTAATGCAGACATGAGATTTCCTACATGCTACTTAGATAAAGGCCCTAGAGGATCTGTGCAATTTGAATGTATTACCGGCTCACTAAGATCTCAAAGGCCATCATTACTAGTTTGCTGGAAAAGGTAAGTTGTCAGACGAACCAAATTTCAAGACATAAAAATACACTTCCTTCAAGAGCTCAATGGGTGCATGAAATCGAAATCTTAAGATGAATCGAAGCACCTCTAAGTCTTAATATCTTGAGCAAAAACCTGGTGAAGGAAAAGGGAGAAGCTTGCATTTTTCAAAGTTTTGAGCAATGGACCTTTGAGAAGAAGACCCATTACTAGCAGGGAAATGCTGCACGAGGCAGTGCTTTGTAGCTCACCTCACGGGCGTACCCGTGTGCAGCGGCAGTCCCCGACTCAGGCACCGAGCTGACGATATCGGCGATGACGCCAGACTCGCGCGCCAGCACGCGGCCGCACTCCATGCGCACCGAGTACACCATCTGGCCCTCGAAGATGCTGTCGGAACGCGCAAAGTACACGTACTCGAAGATGCAGAATGCCTGCGTACAAATTTTAATTAGCCTCTAGTCTGCACAATGTCTAAGAGTGTATTTACATTTTTTGGTATTTATATTATCCCTACATGTATTTTTTTTTCACTACCTGGTTTCTTATTTTTGTTTTCTTTACAAATGCCTCATCAGATATGAGAAGAAAATAATAATCCATCAAGAAGTTTTATCATAACATAGTTACTGCAATAAATTTCCACAAAAAAGAAATAAGTAAACCCACTCCTGATTTTCACATCAGCTTTATCCACAGCTGATTTGCACCAGTTTAATATGTTCGTAAACTCGTAAATGATGAGCTAACTTGCCTGAGGCTTTGAGTCCGGTCGCTCGACTATGTCGATAGTCCGTACCCCACGACTGGTCATCTCTACGATCTCCCCCGGTTTGACTTCGCGCATGTACCGCGCTCCAATCGACAGGAAGCCGCACGACTCTGACGAGATTACCCAGCCCTCAGGCTCATTTTCCGTGTCACTGTTGTCCCCACCTGCGTAAAACATTGGTGGTTAGCTAAATTTCTATAACTATAATATAAGCAAAGTTGAATGTGTTTGGTACGTAGTGGCTTCGTTGTTAAGTGGTAGTGGTATAATATAGTGACCCAGCGGTATAGTGCTGAAATAAGAAGGTATATATAGGATCATTTTTCACCTTGATGGAGTGGGGGGTGGGGGGGGGGGGGGAAGAGAAGAACCCCAAGAAAAATTTGAACTAAGGACATTTTTTGAAGAATATCTTTGCACTTCAACCAAACATTTGAAACTTTTCGAAGCTTTTAAGGCTCATACATCTTTCTCGTGAATTTTTGGCATTAAATTCGATTGTTATTAACCTTCATCAAAGTTGCAAAATAGGACGATTTTGGTGGATAGGGCAAAAAGGGATTAGTTTGCATACCTCAGAAAATTTCTTTGAAATAAAATTATGGATAGTTAATTAAAAAAAAGGTAGGACTACACTACACCCAGGACTCCACCATTTGGTGTTCCAAAAGGCTGGATACGTGTAAGAGGTAGAGAAAAGTAGAGAAGCAACATTAGGCCGCAAGAATTTAAGAGTTGTGTCTGTGTTTCGGTGTTCTCTGTAGAGTCTCTCTCTAGCAAGTGATCCAGCTACAGCCAAAATGTCGACAATAATTTAACCCTCGTGGCCTTTTGTCGCTTCTCTTGGCAGGTCCCATTCTACTTTCTTGCTTCCTTTACTCATATCCACATTATCTATTTTAATGCAATACTCTCCTGCAATAAGAAATTTTTAAAAGATTAAGCGTTAGATGAAAGGAAGTATGATCTTTAAAAATCACATGCAAGCCATTCAATCTTAAATAGCAATAAAAATCCAATATTTAGTTGAAAGAATATTCAAAACCTTTCAGAGGTAAAATCTGGAATCATTTTTCTGTATAAATATTCATAGCAAATTCACAGAATGATAAATAAAACAAAAACAACAAAGACGGTACGTACCTACACTTCAATGTCAAATTAGATCCTAATAAAAAAAACAAAGATTGTAACCTACCACGATGAAAGACGTTGGGAAGTGGGTACTGACCGCCTTTGGTCTTGATGGGCATCATCTTGCCAAGGCAGAGAGGGCGGTTTCCATAAGGGTCACGCACGCCATAAATGCGATCCTTCTGCATGATGACCAGCGAATAAGAGAGCGGAGCTAGCTGCATAAGGTGACGAATTCGTGCCGGCCAATCAGGCCCATCCACCTCGCCTTCAGGGGGGTTCAGGCACAGTGCCTGCGTTATTAGCTCACTGTCAGAGTGCGTTGAGAGACCCACTCCACGACCGAGCACCTGTGACATAAGTGAGACTCAAGATGTAGTCCAAACGAATCAGGACCAAACACTTAGCATTCAAAGTCAAAACGTGATCCATGAATGAAGGCAATGGTATCAGTTGCTTAAGTTTAGGACCCTTTACAATCTAAAAACAAATTATAACATCAATCTCAAAAATTCGTCATAGCTACTGAAACGAAGAGACAGATCTAGACAGATCTGCAGAAGCATACCATCTTGCGCAGTGAGCCGCAGTTTACGAGCTCTCCATTGTGTGCCACAGCCAGTGCACCATGCGCAGAGTGAACGACGAATGGCTGGCAGTTGACTTCCTCGGAAGCGGCGCTGGTGGAGTAACGGGTGTGACCGATACCCAGGTTGCCCTTGAGCTTCTTTATGGTCTCGTCCGTGAAAACATTGCTGATCATACCCATGCCCTTGTGAGTGTGGAATGACTTGGATTGGTTGCCAACACTGGTGACGATACCTGCACTTTCTTGGCCGCTGTAAAGCACAAGGCGGAAATTAGTGGGGGCTCTAATTGCGAAGTAATGCAGTTATTCATTTGATTCATATGAAAACATTTTTTAGGTTTACAGAGCCTGAATGGATTGTTTAGACCCTTACTGCAATCCTTTCCACAAAAATCAGGAGTCCATGGATAATGTTGCAGAATTGGTACTTTGGGAAGTTATTCTTTGAAAAAACTAAACATAAAAAATATCTGGGATCAAAGTCTCATGGAGCCTCTACTCTGTGCTTGAAAGGGTAGTAACTTTTTTACAGTGTCATGGGAGAGTAAAGCAGAAAGCTTGTTAATATGTTAGCCATTTATTTCTTAACAGATTAGACAAGAGCTGATGAACAATTCCATGAAGCAGTTACATAAACATTTCACATTGCAATCTTGCTATCTGTCTAAGGCATTGAGCTCTTCTGACTCCTACCAAGAATCATGATAAGTAGAATATAATTTTAAATGACATATCTCTGATAACACTATGTTTCTGAGACAATCCTACTTGACCAAACTTTGACCATGCTATGCTCTGAAAAAGCATCTGTGTTCTTTACTAGCTGAGTCGCAGCTTCTCAGACTGGAGTCTTGAGAAGCAATCCAAAGTCAGTTTTCACTCTTTAACTGAAAAGACCTACCTACCAACCTTGAACCCTTAAGTGTCAAAACGGCGAACCCTGCCTGTCAGCAGACTCACCGATGCTGTAATGCCACCAGCCCCAGACAGATGACCTGGGGTACGTCGATTTGCGTCGGCCAGTCTCCCGCGGCTATACATCCAAATACACCACACTCGTGGGTGAGTCCAGACTCCTGTTTTGCCAGGTATTCCTGCTTAGCGTGCTCCTTCGTGATGTAGGACTCCCTGCTTAGCGCCGCGGCGCTCGCCGACGCCGTGCTCGAATCGGACTCGGACATTGGACGGAGGGTTCTGCAAAGAACGCGGCGTGGAAAATGTAGAATTTTCCATTTTTGCAACATTAAGGGAGCCTCTCTTGAAGTCCTTATAACTAACACGCCCCTCTACTTCTGGCATTAAACAAAGCTTGACTTAAATCCCCAATCATTTGCATCGATTACTTCTAGCAAATTGCAAGCAAGCAAGAGTCATATAGCGAGATTTAGTTTACATTTCGAAAATCTTTTTAGCTGATGATGATGATGTAATCTAGAACAAGAAAATGCGCAGTCTCTAACTTGCACAATTGATCTAGCAATAAGGCATTTGTATGGAATCGATGAAATATTGAATCGACGAATATTGCAGCCATAAATAAACAAAGCGTGTTTTTATGTGTTTGGGATTAAACACAGTCAACGCATACTCATTTACGATTAAGAAAATGTTTATTAGCTGCTAAACAAATGAAAAATGACAGACTAAAGACATCAACATGTTGTGATTATTAAATCTTCCTGATTGCGTAAGCCACAAATGGTAAATAAAAGTAAGCAACTTTTTAACACAATGACCCTACTTTATGAGGCAATACACTGATTAGAACTGATTGGTCAAGAACAAACAAAGTTTCTCAAATTGAGCTTCACAAGGGACGTATTTTTTTTTGGCAAAAAGTATCTTTGCCATAAGAATTGTATCGTAATCATCCCTTAGTGCCATTTTCTTAGTGCCACACTCTATGGTAATTTTGTGTCGGCTATGTGTTACATTGCAAAAATTAATTAATCTTTAATATTTTGGGCAACATAATAGTTTTTATTATTTAGACATTTCTATGTTGGACATAATTTTAATATCCTAATCGCGCTCTTGATTATTTCCGGGTCTTATAAAGGGAAATCAGACTGACATCATTTGCTCACGAGCGATTACCAATTACAATTGAAACCCAAAGGTTCATCTTTGGGGGTAAAGGGGCAGCCTATAATCTGATTGATTTACGTCAGTGATTGTTGTCATTGATATATTGTGATGACATGAAATTACGATCCGATGTCTTCCAAGATCGTGGAGTAGGCAGAAAGCGCAGTAATTTCGAAATTGTTTTCATCTTTTAGAAAGCCATCAACAATGTTTGTCACACATATTTAAATTGTAAGAAAACAATATTTCATTGGGAAAGATATTTTTGATTGATCATTCGCATCTTTGCAACATTGTTTGTGGCCGAATTATGACACAGGCTGATGAACCGCTAGATTCGGGTAGGCCAAACTATGCATGATTTAATTTGCTCTCTTTCCATTCGCAACTGCTAGCATACGAAATTAGTAAACTGAAATTATAAAAAAAAATTATATTCGAATGACCCAGTTCTAATCGATTTGCTCGTGGATTCAATGAACTGGTCCCGCTGTCAATTTCTTTGATAGACAACCTAGGCCCATCACGTCCGTGCACGCTTCTGGCTGTGTGATTGACTTGCCAAATCACGTGCCTGATTTTAGACCAACTCAGAGTAGGGATGCGGGTTCGAATGGGAAAACATAGAACGTTAAGAAAACAAACAAATGCCAAAATGTTGGGTGGGCAATGGGTCGATTTCAACAATCCCAGCACGAGTAATTTTTAGTTAAGCAATTTAGAATGAGCAAAAGTGGTCTTTGAGCAAAGGTATGAGCTCTGATACGAGTGTGTGCAATTTCGGCAATCAAAAATCCGGGTTAAAAAAAAACGTACATGTGTGTGCCGGATGCGAGATCGCGGTGGAAAGTTTTAACTCTTCACTTTGGCTAGACGGGATCGTGGAATTAAATCGAATTAATAGGTTGCCGTCGATTGATTCGTCCGATACAAATTGTGTGGCACGTAGTCGCGATCAATTATGATTGACATGAGCGCTAAATGCTAATCGAATTTTTACTTATTACATTGCGAAAGCAGTGCCTGCGGGAAGAATTTGCTACTAGTTGCGACGAGAATATACGCACTTTATTATTAATTATTGGTAATTACCGTTTGACATTTCAGAAACCATGTGAGCATTAAACTAGAAGTTTACCTTTTACGATGCAATTAACACACTTCTAGGTATACGCTATAATTTTTATGAATATTTAACTGAAATGGAAGGTAAGGTATGGAACTGTCCAAGAATTCTAGATCGGCTTACACTGAAATAGCAAGGGATAAATGTTTTTTGGAAAATGTGAACAAACTACCTGTTGGCTACGGATTACCACGATCCCTGTCACTGGTACGCGGAAATAGGGAACACAAATTGCGTTAATAATCAGAACTCACGCACCGGTTATCTGTAATGCGCACTGATATCAAGCACAGAAGACACGCGTGGTTATTGTCAAATGGCATAGATTGTGTGACCTTTTTACCCGCTCACAATCTGGCCAATTGATAAGGTATCAAAATTTGACAAAACCGCGCGCTTGAAAACTGCATGCCGGCTATTTCCAGGAATCACCAATGCCGACACCGTACCCTCGCACCCCCACACCCAACATTCCGCAAGTTTACCAAAAGCAACAAGCAATGAACTCACCCTAATTGGTAGCTTTTATGCGACGCCGGCTTCTGGTTACCACGTGCTTCTCACAGAATACGCAGTGTCTTACAAGAGTTTCATCTGTCGACACGCAAATACTTCCGACTTGCATCTGACCACGTGACCCTCGATACACTGCTGTGGACCACGGCTAGGCTGTACACTGAGAGCTACGCGTCTATCCCGCCTACTTTCTGCCCCGCTCATTGAGGAAAGGGCTGCAGATTGGTCCGTGGACTACTCTCAGTGTGTCGAGTCAGGGTCGGACCCAATCTTGCACGCGGCCTTGCAACCACTTGTTGGAAGACTTGAGTGCTGGTTCTCGTATTGTAACTGCATCGTTTGGACTGGTGGATGTTAGAGGGTGCACCCCAGACCCGCGGCTGCTAAAATTCCACTATCGCTCGAGCTGCTAACTGTGCTAGAACCATTGTATGCCTCAATCTGGTCTCAGCAGAATTCAAGAATTGGATATGGCCGGTATTGGTGAGTGTTTATAGGCTATTTTTTTAGCGTAATTATTTTTTTTGTTGCTTGGAAATAATTGTAGCATGTACCGGCTAGTCGAGGAATTTCTAGCATAGAAGTTGTCCTTGTGGGCGCAACATACCAAAGCGTGCAGCTTTTTTACAGCTCTCCGGGAACAATAAGCATGTGCTTGGCGATTGGTTGTTTTTTTGTCGCTCGTCCAAACTTCAAACGCCAGCGGGAAGATAGCAAAATATTTACTTTAATAATTTATTACTCGCCGAGCGTATTATTTGGTCGTTGATAAGGATAAAAATCAGTCGCGCTGGAAAGTATGACATCGACGGAAGATGCTCAGCGAACTCCATCGAAACTGGTCACAAATGGCATCACCAAAATTGATAGGTCATTTAGTGATGATTTAATTTATGGTAAAAATATTTTTTACCAGGCTAAGCTAATGAGTTACTTAATTCTTTAAGCAATTGTGAGGTTTATTATGTGGATTTTGGCAAGTGAGTGTAAAGTCTGTTTCAGCAACTGAAGTTATCTAAAGTGCAGTGTGTTCTATTTCAGTGGAGGGTCACAAGGTAGGGGAGCTGGTGATTGAGGGCAAGACCAAGCAGGTGTGGGACCTACCCAACTTCCCAGGCCACGTATTGCTGCAGAGCAAGGATCGCATTACTGCTGGCGATGGGGTCAAGTCACACGAGCTTGAGGGAAAGGCTGCCATCTCCAACGAAACATCCTCCAAGGTAAATCAAGTAAACATGAGTCTAAAAAAACAATCATCCTCCAAGGTGCGTAACATTTGGCTGAGTGGGTTTGCTAGAGACTGAAGTCTCCTAAACATTTTGTCTCCAATATTTGGTGGTAAACTGCATCCAATAAGAATTCATACCATAATTTATCAGTACAGAAAACCAATGGTTTTGTCTGCAATCGATAGAAAATATTTTTTTTTCAAGATGTTATTAGGACTGTAAGGCAAGTTGTGTGACTTTTTACACTTGTGGCAGGTATTTGAGATCCTAAATGCAGTTGGCATGAAGACTGCGTTTGTGAAGCGCACGGGTGAGACGGGTTTCATCGCTCGCAAGTGCGAGATGGTGCCCATCGAGTGGGTCACACGGCGGCTTGCCACCGGCTCATTCCTCAAACGCCACGAGGGCGTCTCCGAGGGAACACGCTTTAACCCACCCAAGCAGGAGACTTTCTACAAGGTAATCACAGAGTTGCCTCTTGTCTATCTAAAATTCTAATAAATAAATTGAAATATTGAAATATAAGAAATGTTACTTGAAAGATTGAGAAAGCCTTCAGGATTGTTGACCTACACCTAATTCCATTAACAATAGCCACATTTCATTTGAACTTTGATTCTTTTCCCATGCCATTAACTTTTGAAACATCACTTCCAGCCAGGAATATTAAGTCGAGCTTGTCAAACCAGACTATATCCTAGAGTTATCACAAGTCAACAACACCATGAGCAATGACTTTGCAATGACCTCGACCTTACCATCATTTGCTGATAATTGGTTGGAGCAAGTTAATCACTGTGATCACTATCTGGGCAAAGGGTATGAAGAGGCAAAGACCTGAGTCTAAGTTCAAATAGCAGTCAAACTTGGAAGACCTAAAGATAAAATGAATCATGTTTGTTACATTTATTTCACCAATATATTTAGTGAATACTGATAAGCCATTTTTGGAGCTGATCATAGGAAAGGATTTCAAAATTTTAACAGTAGTCATTCTTTAGATTTGCTTGTATTTAAGGGTGTAATTGATGGTATATTGATAGCTTTAATTTTATGTCAAAATGTTGGAATGGTGATCAGAATTCTAAAAATGGTTTTAAAAAAATTAGGATGTTGAACATTATGGTTGTTAATTTTTAAACCAATTGATTTTTTTAGATTTTTTTTATTTAATGGTTTTGGGAAAAAATTATTTGTTAAACAAAATAAAGTAACTAAGATGAGGAAATTTTGAAATGAATAAAGGTAAAATAATGATCTTTGGTGTGTTTTGACAAAACCTAGTTCAAATAGTTGTTGTCAAAACTAGTGCTGAGGTTTCATCAAGTAGACTTGAGTCAAAAAACAATCATTTGGTGTGTTTCTTTGTACTTAATTGTAATTTATTCTTTCCTTGATCAATGCAAACTACCGCACTATGTTGTTAGTTAATGGTTGTGTGGTTTATGTGTTTGACAGGACGATGCCAACCACGATCCTCAGTGGTCAGAGGAGCAGATCGTGTCTGCACGGTTCAAGCTAAACGGAGTGATCATCGGCCAGGATGAGGTAGACATCATGAGGCGCACCACAGTTGTTGTCTTTGAGGTGCTCGAGAAAGCTTGGGCTTCGCGCGATTGCGCACTCATCGACATGAAAATTGAGTTTGGTATCGACATCAAAGGTGTGTGCGACACTCAGTTATAGTTGTGCAGGTAGTTGGGAGATATATAACTGGAATTAATGCTGTTCTGGCTTACTAGAAAGTTCATATGCTTGACCTTCCTCCTTGTTTTAAAAGTGAAATCAGTTTCTTGGCATTTCAATAAATAGTTTTTATATAATGGATTGTTTGAAAAATCCTCCATATTTAAATAGCTGTACTCCTTGTAACAATATATATGCAATATTATTTAAAATACTAAAGTAAAGTCAAGAAAACTCTTACAAATGACTAGCATTGCTACATATGAGAAGCATTACATTTGCTATTACAATTGTAGCATTACAAATGATTAGCAATTCAAAGCTGCACAGATTTCCGAGGAGAGGGACATGTTTTGATCAACCGAATTCCTTTCTAAAACGACAACAGGAGAGATCTTGGTGGCGGATGTGATCGACAGCGACTCGTGGCGCCTGTGGCCTTCCGGGGATAAAAGACTGATGAAAGACAAGCAGGTTTACCGCAACCTGACCACGGTGACCAAGGCCGATCTCGAAACGATCAAAAACAACTTCAAGTGGATCGCCGAGCAGCTGGAGCATCTCCATCCTGAGACCACCTCACAGGTTTGCCATCAAGTTGCACACTGTTATTGCCATGATATAGACTGACACTATCTTCAAATTGAATTGAATATTTTTGCCACAGGTAGTGGTATTGATGGGTTCGCCATCTGACGAAGACCTTTGCAAAAAGATTGCTAAATACTGCAAGGATCTTGGCCTGCCATGTGAGCTTCGAGTTACTTCTGCTCACAAAGGGACCGAAGAAACTCTTCAGATTGTTGCTGAATATGAAGGTATCTTGATGTCAAATCGCATGTCATGAAAGAATCAGAGTTTGATTAAGCGGAACGCACCGATTCAAACTGGTTTTGAACCTAACATCGAGTGCGGAATTGTTTGTGCAGGGAACGGTGGGCGCTACGTTCTGATTGCTGTTGCTGGTCGAAGCAATGGGCTGGGCCCGGTCTTATCTGGCAACACTTGCTTCCCAGTCATCAATTGTCCTCCGGTCAAGCCAGACAATATCACCCAAGACATTTGGTCTTCGCTGAACATTCCCTCTGGTAAGGATCTTGCTATTTTCTAATAGTTTTTTCCAGGTTTCTAAATTTGCCACATCTGCTACTGGACCCTCGAAAAAAATTGTTAGTAACCATAATATTTTGTTTTTAGGTATTCATTTCTGTCATTTAATTTGCCTCTTTCCTAGATGCACATTATACATTTCTTCCTATTTTTCTTTCTACCAATTACTTCTGAGGTTTAAAGCCATCTAGGTGTTAAGAAAAACTATTTGAACTGGGGTTTTGAATGCTAAGTAAAGGGCTACTAAATTTCCCGACGTTTCACAGCATATATTAATTACTTCTTCAGGGTTTTGAGCAGTCCTGACAATTTTCCGATAACAAAAGAATTATATAAAATTATAACAATTACCTAGTTCAAGCATCCTAAATGCATCTAAACAAAATAATCAGGGTCGATAACTTAAAAACTAATGTATTATGTATTTTCTGAAATAATAATTTTTATGTGGTTCTTTTGTTATCGGAAAATTGTCAGGACTGCTCAAACCCCTGAAGAAGTAACTAGTATATGTTGCGAAATGTCAGGAAATTTAGTAGCCCTTTACTTAGCATTCAAAACCCAGTTCAAATAGTTTTTCTTAAAACTAGTGCTAAGGATAAATCAAGTAGACATGAGTCTAAAAACCATCTAGGTGTGTTTGTTAAACCAATATAGGGTGTAGCAGAGAAACTTGACGCTAGAATTTATGTAAAATAGAATGCCAAGTAATAACGTTGCATAGAACACGTGATATATACAAGGTTTCTTTGAAGGCTTGGGTTGCACCACGGTGGTCTACCCCGAATCAGCGGCGTTGGCGGCAGCCCAAATCCACGCTCTCACCGATCACATTGTCTGGTCTCGCTTGCGTGTTCGTCAGCTCAACAACTACATTTCGCTGAAAGTCGCAGACAAAATGATTCGCAACATCACTCTCTAAGCCAAGTCGATTATGACCAATGGTGATCAATTACATGTTTTTACTTAGCCTTCTGCTCAGTAGGCTCTAGAATTGTGGAATAAAATATTTCTCCAATTTGCTAATGTTTTTTTTTTTGTTTGAAGTTTTGATATTTTAAACTCCATCCTCTAAATTTTATCTAAATTTCTTTGCAAGGACAATAAAATGTCAACTCTTGTTTGCATTATGAAAGCACTTGGTTTGAGAAACTATAGAGAATCCAAATTTTTTAATTTTAGGAATGACCCAATCTTTCCGCATCCTTGAAGCGTATATCCCCATTGCCAAACATGCGTGGGGTTTAAAAAATAAATCGGTACAGAATATTACAAGTAATAAAGCTTGTCTACAATCAACATAGCTGGAAACATGACATAGGCATAGCAGTAAATTTAGACTTTGCCATTCAGATTTCTGTAAGACTAGCTACAACATTCATAAGAATGTAATGTTATGTCATCATTGACCATCCCGACCGTTTTGTTTACAGCTTTACGAGTTCCATAAACCAGATCCAATCAGATTTGCCCATTTCAGTGATTAAGTGATCAGTCTTTTTCAGTAATTTCAGTGATATTTCCACCTCTAAGGATTTGTTTCCCCTTAATAATCTATCTTTAAATCATTTCGAAAATGTTATAACTTATTAGCTTTGGAAAAGTAAACTTGTTAGGAAAAAGAAAAATACTTTTAAGTGACCCAAACAAGTTTCCTGCTGAAGATCGTATTTTAAGTAGGCTGCCCTACTTCTTCGAAGTCACAAATGTATTTTGATGGCTTACTACAGGACACCTTGTTCTGAACAGTACAGCCTTATGTAAGCATAATGTAATTTCAACATTTACATTGTTAGTTTGTAGCTTTGAAGATTGTATGAGCCTACGTTGTAGTGATAAAGTTGAATGATTTTTCATGTGGTCTATTAACCCAAAAGAGATGAAAAAAATTACATGGTATTGGCACATATTTCTCGAGGTACAATTTATTTAGGAGATTATTAAATGTACAACTTGTAATTTACATATAACATGAACATAACTGCAAAGATGCACAAATGCACATTAATTAAAGTTTGCTTTATAGGAATGTACAGCTAGGATAACAACAGAAATGGTAATGAGTTGGGTAGCAAAACACCATAAAATAGCAGTTCCAAGGTAAAGTACGTCTTGACCAGCAAATTCCGAAAATGTATCCTGGGGGATTTTGAGTTGACTTACATCTTCAAAGCTCTTTGTTGTTAATTGATTGCAACATGATAATCACGCTTGTTGTATGATGAGATGTAGAAAATTATCTGGGTAACTGAGATGTTCACTCATCCAATGAAGCGGCGTTTCCCATGGTGGTTCGATTCCGTGCGTGATAACACGAACTGAAAGTAGAAATACAATTGCTAAACGTGACAAAATAGAAAAAAATCACAAAATTGAACTATATTTTGTGCCTACCATTATCTATTGCTATTTCTGGAAATACTTCTTGCATTAGATTATGAAGCGTTTTTCGCTGCCCTTCTTCAGAAATTGGTTTTACAAGTCTTTGAAGAAAAAGTTCGTCTCCACGGTAGCAACGGAAGGGAATGTATTTAAAGGTATCATCCCCAGTTGCCTCCATCAGTTTTCGGTTAACGGCCCAAAATTGATCGAATTTGTCTAAAGAAGAGGAAAAGGATTATCAGCATTTATACCGATTCAACTGTTTGTTGTTAATATGCTATATTTTTAGCAATAAAAGTAAAAATTGGAATATTAACTGTGCATTTTTCTAACCATTTTGTAAACCAAGCCATAGTTGGTTGTGATCTTTCTTCTGCATATTTGATACAATTTGGCTGCGATGTTTCAGAACATCAGCTTCTTTTACGCACGACATAAAATGTGACTCAACTGCCTCACGACAAGGACAATGCAAGATTTTTTCCTCGGGAAATTTATCAAAATGTACCGTTATATTCCAAGGTAGTTGAATGTCCGAAGAGAACATATCAAAAAGTACGCCGATTGGGTAGTGCCTGCCAATAAAATAAGGATGAGGCAGATTAGAAACGTAGTAAATAAGACATTTGTAGCATCAGACTCTGATCAGATTGTTGATTTTGACATAACATAACTTTCCACATAAAGAAACTTCATTCTGTATTTGAAAACAGTCAGGTTCTAACCATTTTAAAGGTTGTCCATTGAAGTCAAGCCACATTTCAGCATCTAATTTATCGGGATGAATATGCCGACAGAAATGTTTACGTATCTAAAACAAGAAAAACACTATTAAGAGTGAGAAGTCACTACAGGTTCCCACAGACTGGATCCATCACAAGTATAAAATCTGCCTATTTGCCAAGTCCTTTCGTTATCCTTACCTTATCAGTGACTATAGGGAAATAACTCAATCTAGGAACCATAAGGTAAAATGGATCAGGGGTTTGAAGGGCATATACTTCTGTGGAATCTAGCTGAAAACAAACAGGGAGCCTTCCTTCCCAAATTTCTCTCAATACTTCTCTGTCATTCGCCATAATAACTAATCACAGCACGAGTGATCAAGCTGACAAAATAATAACCACCTCACTGAACTGACAGAACTTCTAACCTCTTCGTCGATGTCGCCATTTGTTGTTGACATATGGGACGAGGAATCTGGTGCAATGGGTGTAATGGCGCAGGATTTTAAATGCAGCTAATATTAACATTGAGATCGATATTTTGGGTGTCATGGCCTTAGTAAATTATAGTCAATTAAACATTAGAATTCAGATTTTTTTCGACCATATATTTGAAAGTGGTAATTCCATACAAATCTGTAGCAACAGATCTAATACATTTTTACTTGGAATAGAAATCAATACATGTATGTACCTATACTTGGATCTATGTTATCTTGCAATGTTAAGTAACAACTGCTTCAACTCTATCTACTGAACCACGTGTACCTACTATCATACTATTATCATAATATTGAATGATAAAATTGGTGTCGAATAGTCTTCTCAAACTAACGCTTTTCTTGTCTTGAAATAATCAGTCTTCAACATTAATCAACCAACCAATCAATGTCCCAGGACATCCTCATTAAGATCATTGTCAACCACATGACAGTTTTATGAAATACCTATTCTAGTTAAATTAATTTAAACACCATTTTACCCAAAAGAAGTAAAAAAAAACTAAATTTTAACTTAAAAAAACAGTGGAATGTTAAAGTGAAAATCCAGAACAAAATCTTCTCAATATAAATTAGCCTGATCACACAAATATAAAATACTTGTAAAAGAATACTGAAACGTGAGGTAACCACTTAAAAAGTGCAAGTAAAATTAAACAAAAAACATATCATATTACAGCTATGCTCCACTTATTCTAAAACATATAAAGAATAAAATAAAATAGCCAGTCCTTTGACGTTTGCACCATTTCTTACTACAACCACTAAAATAATATTACTGTGTAATTTCGATGGTCAAATCTTCGTCCAGTAATCCAAGACCAGTTTTTCTCTAGAAAAAAAAAATTATAAAGTCTGTGAAGAAATTGCTTAGTACTAAGTAATTGAAAAAAAAGAATGTGTAGTGGTACCGTAGCGAGATCTTCCTGATCTTGGATGTGCTGCAGGCCGGAACAGAAGTGAAGCATCAGTACCGCCAACGCTTGTACCTTCTCGTCTGATTTGCCGATCAGGAAAGCCAGCTTTGCTCGCTGGGTCGACTCTTTGGCAACCTGTTCTTCACGGGCCAGGTTCATACGAGATGTTGTTTCCACATCCATAGCAGTCTTGAGCTTAGAAATCTGAGGCAAATAATTTGAGGTTCGATTTGTCATTGTAGCCAAGCATTGGAAACCAAGATACCTGATAAAACTATCATCTAGTCTAAAATGGAAGGAATTAGATCGGAAAACCTGCACTTTTAGCTCGACACACTTAAAATCACATAAGTCATCATAACTAAACCTTGCGCAGCAAAAAAAATTACAAAAAAACCCGGTGCGTAAGGCTTTGTGAGATCTGTCTTTCTTCCGTTACAAAAGCTCTAAAGTCATCTGTAGATTGTCTGTTGGCTTTGCTTATGGAAGTGGAGACATACCATGTGGTTGACCTTGTCTCTGCGTTCCAACAGAGGTAGGCCGGCGTACAGGTCCTTGCCAGTGTCCTTGGCAACAGACATAAGATCGTCATCATGGGGTTGCTCCATCAGCCGACTCAGCACCGACGACATCTCGTCTGCCGAAGCCGAGTCCAGGGCCGCATTGGCGAATTGAAGTTGGTTACCAACCAGCGAGGCCTAAGCATTGGAATTTTTGGTGAGTGGAAATTATATGGGCAGTAAAACGGTTTCATCAATTAGCGGGGTCTTTCGGCACATTGCCTTGGATCACTTGGTTATGTGTGCCTTAACCAGCTCCACTGCCCTGGACAAAAAACAAAAAAAAAAAATTCACAAAATTCACAAAAAATCAAAACTCAATTTACCAGCAGCTGTCTACAGAAACCAATTTGCAGTTTACCCAGTGGAAGAATGATTTTATTAAAAGTTTTGCAAAAGCATACATTGAATGCAAACGACCAAGAATTCTGTACGCTGCGTTAAAAAACGACGTCAATCTGAAGAGAAAGTTGCTTGCTTACCAAAACCAGGGTAGTGTGTTAGATGCGAAAGAGTTGTGGCTTATAATTGGCGGTGGCAATGCTACCAACCTTTCGGCTGACGGCTGGGGAGTGCTGCGGGGAGGGGGGCAGGCTGCGCGACTGGTTTCCTGCGTCCGCCGAGAACGGCAGAGCAAGGTTATTGGCTGAGCCAGCCCGTTTTAAGCCGCGTGCCTGAGCGGCGCTAGTTACTGACGCCAGCAGGTTACCGATTCGTCGGCGGTGGCCCTACAATACCAACGACCCTGTTAGTGCATGCAAGTGCAGTGAGTGCATGCCTGATGGTGCAGGCCTGTTCAATAAGTGCCAGTTCCAATTCACCTTGTCAGTAAACCAGTTATTAGTTAGTTCAAGCAAAGAATTTAGAATATTCCAAATTTTGTCTTTTTTCATAGAATCATTACGAAATAAACAGTCAGTGCTCCAAGCTGTGTCCACAGATATTTTAGGTAAAGACATTGTGTTACATTCATATTAGACTTCTAACCAATAGCTGCAAAACCAGATAAATGACAATTATTCCATTTGCACTACGGCTTAAATGTTCCTGCAACACTTCGAAGAAATCCACCAATTTACCTGTGGGGTGGTTGCACCGTCGTCTGTGGCGGCTGTAGTGATGATCTCGGGATGTACGGAGGGTCTGCGAGGACTGCCCTCGACAGACGGTGCCAGAGAGTCTTCAGCAGCCGTTGTCGACGGACGGCAGCCAGCGCTGCCTGGCACGCACACCGTGCCTAGCTGGCACTTGCCCACGCACTTCTTGTGACACGTCAGTGCACAATCGCGGCACTGCACCGCATCCTTAAGCCAGATCTGACCGGGCAAGGGAATTGGTGGAAGTTTTAACATAGTTGTCTAATCACTGAAAGGTCAAACCTTCAACCTTGTGAGGTCTACATTTTATAGAGGATGCATTACCTGAAATTTTATTTAAAAATAAAAAAATAAACATAATATTTAGGTTGTTTCTATTTAATTCTATAATTAATAAGTTTGCGTTAGAGTCTATTTGGTATTGTTAAATCATTCACACTTGGTTAAGGAGATGGGAGCAAAGATACTAGTACCTTTATGCAAAATCTGATTTAAATTGAAAACGCTTGCAATGTGCGAGGTATTTTATTATTAGGAACTCTAATAATAAAATACTAGTACCTTCGGTGCGAGTATGCCTTAGCCATACTGCTTTCCATGTATTGATTGAGATATTATTAAAAAAACTGCACTCTTTCTCAATCAAAGGTATCTTAGTCCCAATGTCATTCACAGGGTTTTAAAGCTATTGCGAGATGCCATCGAACCAAGGATCTACGACATAGATCTAGTATTTCCTGAGAACATATTCGATTAACTAGAATGCAAGAGAAGACCTTAAACCGAAATTTGTTTCATGCTGAATCAGCGCACCTACCTTCTTGGCGCAGAACTCGCATTGCGTGGTGCGGTTGAAATGTGTGCGTACAAAATCGTGCTGCTTCCTGGAGTCCTCAACGGGTGTTGCCAACGCAATTGGGGGTGGCGGCTCCGATGGAGTGGACACGCCACCAGCCGCCCCACCCGAGGAGCCCGAGTACAGGAACGAGAGCAGGATATCTCCGTAGCAAAGGCAAGGCTCAAAGCCCGAGTGGCCCCACAAGCGGTGGCTGCGGCTGGAATAAGGAGAAGAGGCTAGATTAGTCTCGAAGGAATATCTTTACAGAAATTAGTGATTCTTGTAGCCATTGTTGATTGTCACCGTGCAAAGTAATTGCACTGTGATTGAATTAAGAATATACAATGATAATTAAATTGTGATCAATTTATTAAACAATCAAAAATAAAATAGAACAGAGTAGAACTTAAACAGCTGGTCCATGATCCGAATGAATAAAAGCCAGGGAGGGAAATCTGGTAGCCATTAGTGAAAACCCAAGACTTCTCACTTGATGTCAGTCTGTGAGTCTGGTGGTAGCAGAGTGTAGCTCTTTAGGAAGTGTCCCATGGAGTTGGTGCCGCACTGCGCTGCGATGGTGCCTAGAGGCAATGACACGTGAGCCACCAACTTGTCTCGCTCGGTGCGAACACGAGAGCCTCCCTCAGACTCCACCGGCGCTGCTTTGCTCCACACGCTGACGTTTATGTAGCGGTGCTTCGGCGCTACTGCAAACGTCAGCGCTTCGTTGAATGGAAGCACCTGTTGTGGCAGGGGAGCAAGCGCCCTTAGACAAGATGTGATGCTAGGGAATTGTATAGTATTCTTTTTGATAGGGGAGACTTTAATGATTGTTTATCTTTATTACTTGGTGGATACTTGGTATTCTTGGAGCCAATTTCTGGTCCGAAAAAGAAGTAAGGAGTGGCGCAAGCCTTGGGTTTAAACTTTATGTTGGTGAAAATGTAAATTTATCACTTGATGTTTGAAAAATTTGAGCATTCTGTTTGTTTCTCAGCAATTTCGGAACACCATGGTCAAAGCAATGTTTAAATATTTACAACAGCCTTCTGCCATAAGAAGAGGCTTCTTTCTTTTAGCATATGAAGGAACGGTTTGGTCGAGCGGGTATGTGTGCACTGATGCTGGTCTCTCAATTGAGATAGCAAGCAACACTATATACTAATAAATTCTTTGAAAACCAATACCAAGCAATCCTATAGCTATACCCATGGTAAAATAAGAAAGCAGAATAGAGAAGCTCTGTCAGGCAATCTCAAAATCTCTAGAGCTACCAAAGTTGAATTTACCAGTGAATCTTGTACGTTGTTGTTTTTTTTTGTTTGTTTCTAAAATTGACAATAAAACAAATTATCCTAGAATTATTTAATAATAGACCATCATCTAACCTGGTCAGCTGGCAATCTCTTAGTCTTGTGGATCTGCAGATAGTCAATTTCCTCGTCTCCGTCCATTGACGTAGAGCTGTTCCGATGGAAGTTCGCTCGAAGGACCTTCTCCGGACTAGACTGTGAAGATCTCGGCAGAATCAACGACGTTTTTGCCGGAGAACCAGGCAATGATGCAGGATTGGAGTTGCTGCTCTCGCTCTCAGTTTTCTCTGCGAAAGAGCCATGCCGCTGGCGGATTCCATCTCCCATTTCCATCTTTAGCTCGGTGTTCAAGTCCAGTAACGATTCACCATCCTGAAAGGATAATATATTATGTGACTAGTTGGTGACTTGTCGATTTCTGCCTTCAAAGATTTGATTGGAATCCAAGCCCTGTATTTCAAGCTTCTTTGAGTACTTTTTTCAAAATATCCATCGTTTCTTTTAAAGCTTATTGAGCAATTAAGTGAAAAGATTCAAATTTTATAAATATATCACAAGTTTCCCCACCTTTTCTTGCAGTAACTCTCTCTCTGCATCGACCTCGCTGGGCTGCAGTTTGTAGTTGGACTTCCGCTCGACCCTGAGCACAAATCGGTCCCCAGCGGCTTTCACAAGGCGAGCCACGTGCGACATGGATGTTACTTTCTTGCCCTCGATGGCCGCCAAAATGTCACCTTTACGGATGTCTGCGGCGGCCGCTGGCGACAGAGGCACGACGGTTTTCACGATGACGCATGCCGCATAGCGTTCAGTCACAAACTCTTGCTTGAACACTATGCCCAGCGCCTGCGTGGGCGGCTTGGCCACGATCAGGTCTAAGGTCATCAGTGAGGAAGTCTCAGATTGCACCATCTCCACCCAGGCTGTCGAATCTGAGGGATGGGTGATTGGTTTTTAACATCTCTTAGTGTTACAAATACAAGAATTTAGTAAATTTGTAGATTGGAAGGAAGAGAGGATATTTTTTTATTTTTTAAGATAGCAAACTAATTTACAAGAAAGATTTCTTTCATTAACATAATTCATAATTAACAAATACACTAACATTAATTAATTTTTTTAAAAAGGGAAATTCTGATCGCAGACAATCCTATGGTTGAAAAAACATACTTTTTCCTCAGTTTCTTAATGACAGCCAGACTCTTACCGACAGCCAGAGAGCAGTAAATTTCGCCGACAGCCATATTTTGCATAAGTCGAGTGACTTCTACAATGGTGACCTCCAAGTTCCCAGCAGCAATGGGCTGAATGGTCGAATCTTCTTCACCTGGCTCAGACTTCACGAAGAACGGCTTGTAGCGGAGCTTGTAGTTCGGAAGCGTGTGCTTCTTTCTCAACGCCCTGCGGATCTGGAGCTCACGTTTTAAAAGATATTCGAACCAGAATTGTACTTTAAAGTGACGTCATATTGCTTTTTTTTTTGTGTGGGGATTTTTATTTTAGAAGTTTAAAGTATTGTGAGATATTGTGAGTATTGTATAATGAGTTTCTTTTGATTACCCACTCACTTGGCTTGTGATGAGCGTTGTGATCTGAGAGAGATGTCTGCCTTGAAACTGAGACTCGACCTGGAGTTCCAGCACAGGTTCGTTGTAGAATGTGAACGACCAATGAGTGTACGGATGGCGGGTGAACTGGAGCCGGCCCAGCCCAGAGAGGTGGTTCACTAAAAGGAGCAGCTTTTCATTAGGACCACACTCGCACAATTCATAGTCACTTCCATCGAGCATTTGTTGAATTAGTAGATCACCTTTAACAGAAAGGAAGGCTGCTTTGCCAAGAAGCATGTTGGCGTCAATTGACAATTGGAATCCTCCAGTGTACTCCAAATCGAGGCACAGGTCTAAATTATCGATATGTTGATGATCGGGATTAATTACAGCATCTTTGATTGTGATACTTTTAATAGCTGGAAACTGTTTGCCCAAATGAAGATCACGTATCTAAACAATTAAAAATATGTCGATTAAATATTTTACACCATTTATCTAGAAATTTCTTTGTTTAAACTATGAAAGTTTGATCTAAACTGAGATGAAACACGTACCCTCACTTTGTCGAAAAGCTTGCCAGTAGTAGTTCGTGTGAGAAGTTCTTCAAATTCTTGACTGAGTTTCTGTCGAAACCAATGACGAACCTTTTCTGCATTTCGTATCTCTTTAAATAAGAACTGGAAAAGCAGATTTAATGCAAGACAACTCTCTTTTTTGGGCACATCACTACTTTGTAAAGCGTCGATTAAATTCTGAAATAAAGACATTTAGTTGAGCCAAAAAATGATTACTGGGAAAATTTTCTTTAAGCTTAAAGAAAAAATGTTATGTGTTTACCTGTGGAAGACGAAATTGACTGGACATTGGTTTGTCTGGCGGACCGACAAACGGCTTGCGCATCATCCAAACGTTGAATATGTACCACTGTATGGCTAATGTGCCAATTATACCGATGGCCAATGATATGGTAATAAGAAGAAATGTCAATAAGAGATCCATCGTTGAGTATTTATTGTTATACACCTTCTTTGCAAACTACTGGTAAATTTAATGACTGCAGTATTTCCTATGCCCCCATTTTGGACAGATATATGATGGAAACATCAATAGTGTAATCTTATCTCACCATCTTTGCTAGGTCAGATACTCTGCACTTTGATGTCATAGGATAATCAATAACTACATTTATGTTCTAAAGGGATTATTGACTAGCATGACATAAATTGTTGATGAGAGGGAGTGTGAAGGTGTGAAGATTCAGTGACAGCTGCTGTCACTTTCCCTTTAAAGACTTTGCCATGTGTACATTAAAACAGAACTCAACGCTTGGACCTCACAGCTGATGGGTGGGTGGACACCCTTGCTAATCGCTCGTGATGATTTCTGGTGATTCATTTTCAGTTTTAAAGTCGCATTAAGATTACAAGCTTTGTGAAATAGGCACTTCCGACCCAATAAGTAATAAGTTGTGTACTGACCACGGCGGCTAAGTAGGCCAATTTATCAAGAGCATCTACTTCGACCCACGACAGTCGGAGTGGTCTTCAGGTTAGAATTACTGTTTTTACTGAAACTTATTAATATCATATTCTTTGGAATAGGCATACACTATAGGTGAAGGTAAGTTTACATCTCAAAATTACTCTAAAACATGTTCCTAGGATTATATAATAGAAAAGTTGTTACACTCTTCCTGAAGGTCATACAAATTTTATGAAATTTACATTGTTCGAATTACAGGTGAAGTGTGATGTCACGCAAAATCATTTCAGCCACTGAACTGATGAAAGCAGCATAAAAGCAATCACCAAAGCGATGGCGACGAATAACTTTCATGGGCGACATTCACAGCCGAGCAAAAATACGCTGCTGAAAGTAGTGATTCTCGGAGATGGTGGGGTCGGAAAATCATGTCTGATGAACAGATTTGTCAGCAATCACTTTGACGAGCATTCGTTCCACACAATTGGTGTAGAATTCCTTAATAAAGACATTGAAATTAATAAAGAAACATACACTTTGCAGGTATGTGTACCCATAAAGAAAATGGCCATGGCATTTTATGATATGACCATGAAAGTAATTACTACCTAGTCCTAGTACCTAGTTATCTAATAGAGGCTTCGTCCAAAATGGCTGTACCAATTGAAGAATAGTGATCTACCTGCTTACTTTTTTTTGTGTTTCAGATATGGGATACAGCAGGACAGGAAAGATTCAAAAGTCTCCGCACTCCTTTCTACCGCGGCTCAGACATATGTCTGTTAACATACTCCATCGATGACCGCACCAGCTTTCGCAACCTGGCCATGTGGCGCAATGAATTCCTGTACTACGCGGACGTGAAAGATGGCTCCACATTCCCTTTCCTGGTCGTCGGCAATAAGGTGGACATCCCAAGCGACCAGAGAGAGGTCTCCATTGAGGAGGCACGCGCGTGGTGTGTAGAAAATGGAAGCCCACCGCATGTGGAGACGAGTGCGAAAGACGCGATCAACGTGGAGCAGGCTTTCTCGCTGGCCGTCGGAAGCTGGTCCAAGCTGGACGCAAAGTTTGATCGTCCGTACATCGGCGACACTGTGGACCTGAGGAGACAGCAGCCAGAGCAGCGCGCTTCATGCTGTCTCTCCTCTGGTGCCACCACTGAATAACCAATCAAACTCACAGCAATTTATTTATTTTAAAACTAATAATCTGCAACGTTCTTACTAAATCATTTGGGTACAACCTTAGATGAGATTATGCCTCACTTTTCACATTTGGAAAAGTAAATTATTGAAAAGATATTGGAAAATATTAAGTCAATTTATTACACCATTAGGTTGAGTACCTAGTTCAAACGTGTCCATTTCCATGGGGTGAATGGCTAATTGCAGTTTCGATTGACTCGCATTGTGTAGTTTGTCAATGGTACGGGCGGTACTATTCACCAATATTCGCCTCCGTGATAGAATGTGTTAGTTCGTTTGCTAGGTGGTAGGTTTAGAGCACAACTAGTCTTTGCCTAGTTTAGCGTGCCAGGACCAGCCTTATTTCATACATAATCGTGACTTGCGCGTTACGCTGCGTAAGCCACTAATTTTGGATTGTACAACAAATAGAAGGTACTGCGTATGAATATGATATTTTATTCAGGAATCTTTTGAAAAGTCAGCCTATACTCTAGATGTGAATTGCATAACACATATTTATCGCACAATTTTAAAAGTGAAACATTGCTGGTAGTGAAGCACAAGTTTGATGATGGACCGAACATCCATACAACAGTCATGCTTTCGATGCAAGTTAAACTTCTTTGTGTACAATCAAGCGGTGTGTAGTTTGCTTCCTGCATTTGGATTTACAAGAAGAGGAGAAATTTACATAATAGCATTTTGGCATGAAAATGAACCTACTAGCTTTTTACAGTATTATAAGAAAGAGATTTTGTCGATGTGTGTGAAGAAATTATGTTCACTACGTATTGCTTAATGTGATCGGACGGTATATTTTCAACAAGTTTATTGTTATATTGACGTAATAATTATCATTCCAGAGAGGGGGTAGAGAGAAGAACTACCAATCACTAAAAGCTGTAGGTAGCACATGCTCACATTCTAGTTGCATTTATGTACTTTCATACCATTTATACTCTGTGATAATTTTTCTAAGCAATTGTTAATTTACTTAGCAAATGAAAAGAAAGGCTTGAAGAATACTTGAAGTTATTTTGGGGTCTGGAGGTATGCAGAGATTTTAATCTCTAATTGGAATTTATTTTTGTTTTCAAATTATTTTATGAAAAAATTGGAGTGAAATCATTATTTATTGTAAAAAAATACAAATGCTTGCACATAAATACATGTAGGTATCCTTTAATACATGATTACCAACACATGGTGCACCTGATCACAGACACAGGTACAAGGTTAACACGGAGGTACTGGTTTAAATGTGATTGTGAACGATCTGACTCTTATTTTAATAAGCAATACCAAAAATAATCATTAATATTGTAAGAGAACTGTAAATTGATGACAAGTAAAGCTTTGTGTAAAATATTTTTTAAACCATTTTTTGTAGGTTTTATCTCTGCTTCACAAATCAGTTCAGAGAGACATTAAAAAAAAATCTAATTCCGCACAGAAGACCCCATGATTAAATAGTGCTGTAGATTGACAAAGATTGACAACTTGTATGCTCAAAAATAGTACCAGTAGTACCATCGAGAAATAGTACTCTGTACCAGCTTCTTGAGGAGTTGAATCTAATGCAGATAACTCGCGTATTAACATCCATCTGTTAACATACTCTTCAAATAATTATTGTAACGCCTCAAATTATAGTAGTTATTGCTCGAGGAAACTAAAAGTTCAGTTTAAAAAAATATATTCCCTGGGTTTTAGGAGACAGACTTGCGTGCAAGAAAGCACTATGAACATCACTTAGTACTTGCGTTTGCTACCAGGGGCGACACTGGCCGGCGTAGCGCAGTGCAGTAAGAAAACAAGATCAAAGACAAAATCTCATCTAAACGTCAAAACGATTAGAAAATATGCCAATTCCTTTATTTCCAAGCCTAACTCCTAAAATAGCCGATCCATTATGGTTTGCTGTCGATAAACCCTGTGACGATGAAAATGAATTAGTTCAGATAGAGCAGGAACACCAAGCTTGGGTAAGAAACAATTATTTTGTGTTCATCACTAACCCTACTTTTTCATATGCATTAGAAATTGTATATTTCTTCTAATTTTTGTGATTTGTAGTTGTTAAAGTATGATTTACTTTATCCAGCTTACGTGCTTGACTCAGGAGGACGCAGACCTGGTTCCCATTGGTAAAACTGCAGCGGAGGTGATTCTTGAGCAGATTTACATCATTTGACATTCTTGACGACATTTGATATCCGAGTTTCTAAATCTCGGTGCTATTTTCTTACAGCATTTAGAAGAGGAAGAAGAAGATGATGAAGAGGAAGATGACAATGACGATGATACAGACAGCCACGATGATGATGAAGATGAAGAATTGGACATGGAAGTAACCTACGAACGAGATTCACCCGTAGATGTCAGTATCCGGCTCGGTTCAGGCATTGGATCGGGTTCGAGCCACGGAGTTCGTTGAAGAAAAATGTGCCATTATCCTGTGTATAGCTTAAAGTATTGAAAATAATATTCACTAACTCCTAACCTAGTAAATATATGGCAGACATTATTTGATAGTTGATTATTTGTCTATTATTATGTTAAGATATTAACATATAAGTGGATGGAAAAGGAAGAATGAGATATGCTTATAAATTATTTTCTAATCGTTATGATGGTATCGTTATTTTTTTTTAAATCCGAGAATGCAACCCTAAATTAACCTATAGGAATGAAATTAACCACGGAATGCAACAAGTGGGTGCAGCAATTTGCGTCACAAAAGCACTTTCAGCAAAGTGGCGCAACATTGATTACTGAAGCACCCCGAACGCGGCAAAGAATCAAAAGGCCACGGAGTGAAAGAGCGATTCGCGGGCGTCGTTTATTCCTGGACGTCGGGGTTGCCTTTGATAATCAACCCGACGCCTCCGAAATAGCCCAGTGACGTCGAGATCTCGTTACGCGAGCGACCAAGGGCCCAGAAAAACGCGCGCAATTCGAAACCGAACGCCACCTCGGCCCGCCGCCTCCCAGCAAACCAGGCACGACGATGGCATGGTATCAGTCATTGCTCTCTGTGCCGCGCCGCGCCGAATCGATGGACGGACGGCGTCGGTCGGCGACGCAATGTTGTCAGTCCCGAAACAGCTGAGTGCGAGCGGTTAGCAACCTCTAGCAGTCAGCCCCGCCGTGCCCCGCGACCGCCCGCCCCCTCGCTATTTCCACGCAGAGGTGAATGACTGAAATGTCAAACTCACGTGACGTCAGTTTGCCGCGAACTCCTAGTGTGGTCTCTACCCAAGTGATTTATGCACGTTATAATCCCCGTGGCCAGTTGAAATTGGTGTGCATCCCGAGTGCAGGGCCGGTATGGCGTCGTGTGGTATCGGCACCCTTAAACGAGGATGCTGGACGACTCTGTGAGAGGGTGAAAACGCGAGGTGGTCAGCGGTGACGTCACGTCGGCTCGGCGCCGTGCGTTCGGCTTCGCTCGGCTCGCCGCGGTCGGCGCTGTGATGAGCCGACCCCGGCAACGACGGGCCGGCCAGTGATCCTACATGCCTCTTGCCGAGCGAGAGCCCGCGCCGTCGTTCTAAACTTCTAGTGTTCCCCGTGTCTCGATTACGCGTTACGAACAGTGTAAAGGTGTGCGTTTTTTTTTCGTGGCTGTCACACCGTGGTGACAACTGGACCTAGTTTAAGTGCTTGTGCCCAAGGATGCTGTGGATTTATACGCAAGCCTCATTTGTTTGACGCAACGATTGGAAAGTTGATCGTAAGTAACCACGTATGAGTCGCGGTGTTGTTGTCGTGCGGAGTCATTGACCTTGCGGACGAAGGTGAATCGGTTTGTGCCTCTTCTTTTTTTTCGCGTGTGCACTGCCTTTTCATACCTTTTACCCACCGATGGTGATGAACCGCTCTACTTTGAGTCTATTTGTCCACGTTTTCTGTTAGTTTCGACCGTCCCCCGGATGCCAAATCTGAGCCCGTGCGTATGGGCCGCGTGGTCCCGCTCGGTCAGGTTCGCGATGTGTCAAGTGCGTGACACCCATGCGTTGCGTTGCGTTGGCGATGCGTGTTGGCGATGTCGAGTGTCGTCCATCCACTAGGAAAATATTCTCGCTCAACAATCTGTCTTCTTGGTCTCTATCACTTTCTCCGGCGCGGTTACCGACCGTCGATAGAGCAATTACGCGTCTATTCCACGATTTGGCTGCAAATGTGAAAGCTATAGCGATACAAAACATTGAACTTAAATTGACACGCTATACACTGGCAGGATTATTGACATTTGTATATCGGCTCAACTTGCTTCTTGCCACTTGGCGTTGACGCACGATTAACTTACAGATTAGATGAACTTAATTAACCTACATTTGACACAAACGTATGCTAATTTCAAAATGCGCAAGTAGAATAATTAATTATTGTTTTTTTTTGTGTTAAAACTGTCTTTGCCGGTTGAACGTACATTGCTTCCGTTCTCAATATCGCGAGGCTCGTGTTACGCGAACCTCGCAAGTGTTTGTTGTCGAACGGTTGCGTGAATAATGTCACGTTGTTAGCTGCAGGTACAACATACTCGTGCGTGCAGAGCTATGCTGTTGATGTCGACCAACTCCTTGGCACATCACACCAATGTCCCCAGCTCAACCGAGATTTCCTCTAGAATCATTATTAATCATATATTGAGCAGATTTCCGATCAATTAAGACAGGGACACCACCAACATGGATCAGATTTGCAGCTGAAGAAATTGATGTCCGATATCTGTGGGGCGATTCTGTGACCTTGCGTGATGGTCGACTTTCGATTAACTTGTATTTGCTTCATTGCAACCTTTGGCAACGATTACAGACATCGTTCGAGATTTAGTTGTCGGTATCGGTGAGAATAGCAATACTGAGCCAGGGTATATGGGATGTTTCTTTCGATGGTCAGTAACCCACAGAAACACACTCCTTTTCATGTTGGGTAAGAGTGATATTTTCATGCTCAAAGGGTTGATGCTTAGCCTTGAGACGGACGTTCTAATAATGCAAAATGTGCGACACGTGCCATGTCGTCTAGCCCAAGGCGAGGGTTTTAGAAGTTTTAGACTAGCATCGACTGGCTATAGATTTGAACGTTGATTATTGGGATAACCTATACATTAAATGGTATGAGCCCTAACCCTAAATTCCAAACATTTTCAAGATGTGCATATGTCACTGCGCCATATGCACGGAAACTACATGCTGTATCCACTGAACTGAACCTACTCCATTTGATGCACTTTCTCGGAATCTCACGCGGAACTACGTAAATCCTCACTAGACAACCAACGTGCAGGTTCGAACCAGGCACTTCCTGATTGAATGGCCGTTATGCCGAAATTACTTTTTCCATAAAAAAAACCGTCCGATTTTCTGAACGCGTGAACCTGCGTCAACGGCGACCCTAAACTCGTCTCGTAGGGCACGTGGAGAAACCGCGTGCCGAACCTAGAATAATGCGAATGCGCTACCAACATGTATAGGTAGAACATGTTATAATCATGTAACATTCATAAATGTCCCGTCCTTCACAATTCCGCATGACATTCGTGACAGTCTAGAAATTGGTTGGTCAACGGTGACGCACTTTATAGCAGCCAGCGTATTTACTGGCCGCACGTATGTGTTGCACCTGATTGGTTTCGCAAAACGCGAGCAGGCGGCAGTTTGTTTCCTGAAATTGACGAGCGTCCGTGAGTGGCTGTCAACGCAGATCGACGGCGTCCAGCTTCCGTCGACGCAGACTAGAGGATCACCATGGCAACCAGAGGGAGACGTGGTGGCAAAGATGTGGCCGTCTTGGTCGTATGGGGTTGGGGGAAAGGGCTAGCCTAAAAGAGCGACCCACACGTTTTCTTGCCTGTCAAAGATTTCTGATGCGGATTTGTAGTAATCGATTACAATTTCTCATTCGTTCTCGCCTAGGTAACGATTGAGAATTTTGATAGCCAAAGGAATTTTAGACTTGCATTTTGTCTTTGGTCATTAGGATTTTAGTCTTTTGGCATGCAGATATTTCACCTGCTCTCTTGAAGTTTGCTTCTTGACTGCATTTTGTTTATGTCTTATAGTGCACCTCTCCGATGAGGACGACTCATATCATTGGCGCCTCTGAGAGTTTCAGAAAGGTGTCACATTATGTATGTGATACTCGCAGCACAGCACAGCTATATAATAAATAATCACTCTTAACACTTAATAATAACACTTTCTCGTCCGAGCGGTTTGACCAGGCTTTGTAATGTTTTCTGTTGGTCATAGCAACTCCAAAACACTATCATCTCGCAGCCTGAACCATATATACGTGATATACAACCATACGACTATGTGGAAATTAATATCTACAGGAATATAAATTCTTCTATTGGAATAGTAATTCTGAACCAAGTCCATGTCTCTTTGAGAAGGAAGGACACTCAAAAGAGCCCTTGGCTTCTCCCAATTTTAATGCATGGGATTTGGATATAGGATTGCCTGCTTAGTGTAGACGTGGGTTCTTTTATAGTGTGAAACAATTCTCGTTCCTTAGAAGAAATAGAGTATAGAAATGACTTATCTCAAAAGTAGGAACTAAATCAAGGCGCACCTATGTAGCTAAATAGCTGACTTTTCTGCACCCCCTTAGCCATGTCGGTATGCCGTGACTCGTGGTTACAATGGGCTCGCCTTATTATCACCCTTAGCACTTAAACCGAATGTAATCCTGCAACGTGAATTTATCCGTTTTTTTTTTACGACCAACTGCGGTGTTAGACATGCTCTTCAAACGCGCAGCTTAAAGGTGTCCCTACCGTACAAGGGTTGGGTGCTACTGGGCCAAGGGCCGCAAGGGTCAGCAATGCAAGGTGGGGGAAAGGCAAGGTGCTGGACTTTGAAAGGGCCCAGCAAGGGCCCAGCGGGTAATGCAGGCCAGCAGCCAGTCCAGGTAAAACTGACGTTGCCCTGCGACGATTACCTTGCCATTGTAAACACCGCGAGTGAATGAGCGGGGTCAGTGACCGGACTCCGCGGACGAATTCACAGTCGTGGACTTTGAAATGCATTCGCTAGAGAGTGAAATCATTTTTCGACTCCGCGAACTTAATTAAAGATAATTGTCTCTGTCTCGCTCTCCGTATTTATTTAGCGCGTTCTGTTAATAGGACTTGTTTTTAAAGGGGTTTTTTGAAAGTGTTTTCGAATTTGTGTATTCACTGTTTCTGCGTGATAATTTACTTTCGGCTGATTGTTTTGACTGTTTGAATGGATCGGTACTTGGTATTGGTCCTGGCGAAACTCGGACCGATCTTTTCGGCTCACGTCCTTTCTGTCCCACGGATCGGCATGGTGTGACAAAGCGCACGATATACAATTTAGTGTCTTCTGGTGGATTTCCGCGCGCCCGTTTTCACCGGTTGGCCCGCCGGGAAATCCAATTGTACTCCTTTCTTTCCTCCAGAGCAGAGCAAAACTAATTAAGAGAATCCCTCTTTGTGTGCCGTCTCGCGTTGACAATACCGATTCGATTCTCAATCGGAAACATCTTTCTTTTTTCCGCCACTTAAAAGTTTAGTAGCACCTCACTTTCCCTCTCGACATTGCAATAAAATGGTTTCCACAGTTGAACGACACCCTCTAAACGAGAGACAACGAGTTATCGTACTAATCGCCAATCGTGATCATTTTCTCTGATCGAGCGAGATGCTCGAAAATGATTCACTGCGTAACACCGCAGAAAACTAGCGTGCAATGTGCTAGGAAGTGTAGTGCGGACCTAGAGCAAACAATGTGCCTTGAGTGCCTATATCTGTGTGTGACGACGCCGTTGTGACAATGCGACCTGGGTCTTGGCCAGGGGGGGGGGGGGGGGGGCTTTCGGCCTAGGTCATTGCCTCTCGTGCCTTGAATTTCGGCGCACAGTTTTCGCGCCGTGCCGCTATACGCTGCGAACTTTGGCCGTGATTTTATTAAAATCTGCCACTCTTAATCACGCAACGCGTAGCGCGCCTTGCTAATGCCAGGAGTTAAGGACGCGGATGTTAATCCTAGGTCTCGCCTGAGATTAACGCGTTTGGGGATAATAAATGGCCGCTCTACGCTATAGGTACCTGCAGTGTGATAAACAATTAAAAATGCATCAGCGTAGCTTTGAAAGTTTATGCGCTTGATTCAATTTCTCCTGGCTTTAGTCAATTAAAGTGACAGGTGTTTAATTATTTGCTTTTAGTTATCATCTTTTAAAGAATTTATCATTAATACTTTGTTGGTATAGAGATTTTAGATTTCGTTTCTGGGAATTTGATGTGAATTTTTAATTTCCATTTCATTTTCCTCACTCCTGAGATCATGAGATAAATATAATTACTCTATTGCGCTCGTGACTCGGTAATTTTAATTTCCCCACCTGCCAGTTATTAAAAACGCCAATGATATTACTAGCATGGTGAATATTAACGTGTCCAAAAATGTCAGCCATAGAAATTATCCGGTCAAACCCATCAGGGCAATCTGAAAACTCACGCTCCATTATCCTGATACCGTATTAATTCTATGGAATCAGGATATGGGACCTGTCGCCCGCTCCCCTACTCCCGAGTCCCGACGTCACCGGATTGCGGATGTTGAATTAATCGCGTGAGTGAAACAACGGATCAAAATCCCCTGATCCTCTGTTCGCAATTTCTAAATCTGCAAGTCAGTGGCTAGGCCTATGTCAAGTTCCAATGGAGTCAAAACGTGGTTTCAAAAGTCACTACTTGATTGTGGAGGAAATAAAACACAACTCCACTCATCTCATGTCTTGAAGACTAAAGCTAAGTTGTCCGGTGCTGAAAATGTAAACATAAAACTGTTAAAAACAAAATGTTGTAAAATCCATTCTGTACTCCGCACCCTCTTTGACGACTAGATCTCGAAATTTCTGGGAAACCGCTAGACCGCATGCTATGTTTGACGAAATGAGCAAACGAACACATTCATCTGAGCAGAGATCCGTCCGCCTCCTCGTCTGCAGGTGACCGATGCCGTCACCACGACGCCTCCAATGCGCCGGCGTTCCGACGCTCTCAGGTGCATTGACTCGACGCCCGCGAGGACGCGTCGGTGTCGGAAGGGGATCACTTGTCTGTTTACTTTGTCAATCAGTCGAACCGCGCCACGCGAAACTCATTTCGGAAAGCTTTTTTAAACGAACTCGCTGCGAGAAAAATCTAAAATTAACGCTGAACGACGTCAAGCGACGAAAGAATTGTGCGCGTCGACGTTAGTCGCGTGGATGCGAGGCGTTTGGGTGTCAAAGATGATTGGGCTGTGTTACGCAACGTCGAGCGCAGGTTCATGACCTATGTTTGTATCGAAATCTAGACCTAGATTCCAAACTTAGTGATTAGCTAAGAAACTAAGAAAGGTTTGGTGATCTCGAACTTCGGCTTGCGATAAGAAATGCATCTTCGGGTCGGGTCGAGAGCACGAGTCACTGGAAGACATGCGTTAGGGACTTAAAGTTGCTAAACGTTCTTTGCGTAGAATTAAAAACTTGTCGACTTGCAATCTAACTTATGGTGCTCTCTTATGCCCCATACAAAGATTCGCGTTTAAGATAAAAACAATTTCATGTCTGAAACCCCAGAGCTCTTGAGGTTCCCATCCTGTCCCGTCCGGTTCCTCACGCGGTTTGTCCCATGCATCGCGCTCTCTCGTTGAGGTGCGTGTTGTGTGCCGGTGCCGGGACGACCTTGCGATCCTGGCGCGACCCTGACCGAAGACCCTCCAGTGCCACGGCGACCTTGCCCAACGCCTCGCTGCGGGCGAGCTGCTGTCATCCTATGGGCGCACGGGGCAATCCTATTACCTCGCGTCATGCTTTGTGGTCGTCCGTGCACACCCTTGCAGGGGTTATAGGGTATGACACATTACAGAGATATCACAGACACAAGTACGATCAAATCTCTTGCCGCTTAAAATCTATTAAGATAAATTTGCAGCCCTTGAGTTTTTTCCGTTCTCTTTTGGTCGTAATACAATTTTCGTAGAGAATAATCCGTTCGATAGATTTTTTTTTGTCAAGGGCCCCGATAGATTCGAAAGTTGAAGCCCCCGCAGTTGTGGCACTGAACACGAGTCAAAAATAACTTAATCCACGGCCACACTGGCTCTCCATCATCCATTTCAGTGAAAAATCTGCAACAAATCCATCCCTGGCAATTAAAATCGACGCCGACGCCGGCGGCAACTCAGGATAACTGGGTCGACGCCCGACGTCGGTTTAGTTGGCGACGCTGACGTCGTTATGTGGGTCGCTTGCTTATTGCCTGGACGACGCCGTGGTAGTAAATTGATAGCCGCTTATGCTCGGGACGTGAACGTCGTACGTTTTCTGCAACATATCCTATCTGGAACTCCTTGTGGCTCGTCCAGCCCGTAAACACCGGCGACGGGTTGATCATGCACTAAATATACAGTGTAAGATTCTCGAGAGATACCACATAGAGTTGTAAGCAGCTTTTCACACCTTACTTATCCAGCTAATGGTGGATATATCCTGGATAGATTCTGGATGAATCCTTGTTCAGCAATGCCCCGCATTTTGTTCCTAGTTAAAAGCAAATGCAACTCTTTCTGGAACGGCACCGGAATAAAAGAATACATTTCTTTTGATAGCCACTCTTCAAGCTTTATTCTTAAGTCCACAACACACAAGAAATCAGCATTGGCACATCTTTAGAAGCAAGAATAAGGGCGCTAGCAAATTGCATGATTGCTTGAGGACGAGAGGATGAGAGCATGGTAGACCGCTCGGGCCGAGTCACGGCGGGAGGTTGTCTAGCTACAGACAGCTCAAAATCTTTGCCAAGATCGCCCACGATCGCCGCTGCACGATTTATTCGCACTTGCACATATTTATAGTCAAGGAGAAAATTAAAAATATTTAACCTGTTGCTGTGGACTTTTCGTTGCCAGCTTACACTTGGGCATCAATTTGATTATAAATATCACGTTTAACTTAATTTGCTTTCCGATTTTGTTACAAGGATCTCACTGATGCAAAGTTTTCGAGAATGCCGAGCTTTTCTCTGGTTTCTTAAAGACCTATGTTGGCCATGATAAGTAAACAACTCCGATCTGACCTATAGTTACATTCGTAAAATGTACTCAACCTATAACGTGTGGTACATTTCTTGCACGGAAGAAAATGTAGTTACAAAACAAGAAATAGTGCTAAATAATCCTAAAAGTATGCCGATATCTTTGTTATTGTATGTGTTGCAAATATTCGTATTTGAACAAAAAGCTCATACAACTCGTCACCATGTCTAGTTTTCGTACTACCACTTGATATTTCCACTCGCCGTTTGGCAAACTAACACGCTACTTGCCGAGCATTTCAAACAAAGTCTGACCATCATTTACTTTGTATCACCGAGCTGTCGTCCGGTCAACCGAACGTCTTTCATTCGCCCCTCTGTTTCCCAATAGCAATCGATGAGACGCATCCGACACCCAGATACATGCGACGCCTTGCCTTGCGGCGCCGCGACGCCGGAAAGGTTAGCGGTGCACGCATTGGGTGCACCTCGCGACGCTTGGTGCGGGGAGGACGGCGGCTAACAATAACCCGGTTCCCGGACCCGAGTGACCGGATCCCCAGTGCTGGGTGCCAGCCAACCCTGTGGACAATACACCATGTTGTCACAATTAGCGATAAGGAAGGCTCGATAGGTACAGGAGGCTAACCAAAGCGGGGACAACGATAAATCGTTTTCAAATTTTCTGAACTCATGTTAAGTTCGCAAAATAAATAATTTCATAGCAGTTTCAACTACCGCCGGACCTTCTTATACTGATGGCCATCGTCCGAACAGCTGAAAAATAGCTGGCAGGTCAACAAAAGAGCAAGCAGATGTTCTGATCGACGAAATAAAACACATTTTACCCGTTCAATCTCGCAACAAGCATGTACTTCCAAAGAAAAGAAAACTATCAAATCGCAAAACGCAATTAATTTTCAATTGCGAATCTTTTTCGCCTGACAAAGAGGCCGACGCGACGTCTGGCACGGGACGTCTATCTCTTTGTCGATTCGCAGGGTCGGCCGTAGTCGCAAGGATGGGAAGGGGGGGGGGGGGTTGTATATGCCGACCGACGCCCAGCGTCTCGGCGGCGACCCAAACCCGACCGGGGTCGTGAACTATACACAACAACATCCTCTGCTAAACGCCTATCAAACAGGCTGCAACAGATGGCTACCACGCACCATGCACGCATTACGACGTCCGCGCTAGAGTTAACTACTTCCTAATGGCGAGGGGATGATATCAGTTTCTATTTAACGAGTTCCACTCTCGATCTGCTCGTGCTCGTGCTCGTGCGGGGCTACTCGAGTGGGAAATGCATTTCCGCGAGCAGGCGCCTCTGCAATCCCCGATTAGCTTCAATTGCTGGCTTTGATTTTTAGTTGTGCAACGCGGCTATTTTTGGTGCGACAAACTCTGGGTACGAGTTGATTAAATGCAAGTTTATTTCGCATGATGATGGCTGTCCCGTGGGCCACCTACGTGGCATAATAGATGCCGGTGTGTGTAATCAAGGCAAACGACGTTAATCCTTGCTTTCTTCAATAGCCGTAGCCTTCAGAGAAATTTCCGACGGCTAAGGCCACGTGCGTTTCGCAAATATTTTGCACTTTACATCAAATTCATGCGCCACACTTGCATGTGTTAGGTATTTCATCGCGATATTTGTGTTGTCGTTTTGAAAGTGAGTTATATACGCGCATCGCATCCTAATTTAAAGCCATGTGGATAGTTACGAAAAACGACGAAATGATCTACATATCTCGGCGCCGAACAAAATGCCACAAGGGCATCTGACCAAAGATAACCTGCCCCATTTCGATATTTGCGTGCGTATTTGCGTTTACACACACACACACACACAGGCGGCGCCATGCGTGCCTGCCGCGCGAGATGGATGATGCGTGACGCGTTGCGTAAATTTCTGTAGAGTCTTGGCCCAAAACTTGAGTGTTGATCCCGTAGGAAAATCAGGTCGTGGAGATATCTTGGGGAAAAATGAAGTAGACTCGAGCCCTTAGAGTACATAGTTGTACCTACACCTAGCGAAGCAATATTCAGCCTCCTCTGGACATCTACAATTAAACTTGCCCATTCCAGTTAAAAATGAGTGATTGTCGACCATCGCACGGGCCCATAACGACCTGCTAATTGGCTAATGAGCAGTGTTTTTTTTTTGCTTGTAGGTCGTCTAGTGGCGGTGCGAATCCGCCTAGCACGTGGGTCCGACTTTCTTCGCGGACGCCACTGAACGTTGCCGCTCCTGAGCGGCCACAATGTTGACTCAGACAATCTAGGTGACCTACTTGAGGCCCAGAAAGCAGCCGGCCGCCCGCCCGCCCTCCGTTGGATAGCCGAAAAAGTAAGTCAAAGTCAGCCGATTAATTCATGGTCGCCTAGCCAGGCCGCGTGGAGAAGAGCGTGGCCCTGTCAAGGTGTTACATACATGGGTGATGGCGGTGTGTGTAAACGCGTAGGCACCGGGCTCGCGGTATGACACGTCCGAGTGCGAAAATAGGAAACGATAAATTGACCCGCGAGGCCTGCAGATGGCGTCGTGAGCACGCATGTGAGTGGCTTCGTTGTGGCGATGTCAAAATGAACTCGTTGACAAACTCGTGGCTGGATTTTTATCCCGACTCAAAGGGGAGACAGCCTAATTGCCGCACGACGATTATATCTTGCGCGAACGCATTAAGAAAAGGGTAGTTTTTCTTTTGAAGATATGTCGTTTATATGCGCGCTGCCATTTAGGCGAGCGGCTTGCTTTCAAGACAGTTTTCATTGCGTCGTAAAACGGACAATTTACTCAACATTTTATAGTCCAATTGCTTTGAAATTGATGTCACTTTGCGACTGGGTTAACGTCATATCGCATCTTGTGCTAAGCTGCAGCGCTGCAACGCGCTTTTTTAGACAAGAACCGAACAGCGGCGTCGCGACGTCGGTTGTGCGTAGCGAGTGCGCTCAAGGACTCGTGATTTTTCCAGCCATTTTGGGAGCGATTCCAAGTGAGCCCCCCCCCCCCCCTCCTCCTCCTCCTCCTCCTCCTCGTCCCATGTGTGTTTGGTAATGTCCACGATTAGCATTGCAACCCGGCCAACAGAATGATTAACGTTTGATTAAGATCGGCCATCTCCACTTAGGAGGAAGCTAAGAAGGTCGGCATTAATTTTTGCGTAGCGGTTTGTGTTAACAAGCTGGAAGATTAGGCTTTTGTCAGAGACAAGCAATGATGTTTCTTGAATCGATTGGCCGCTCTTTGTCCCAAATTTCGACATCTGTAAAAGAAGCTCTTTCTGGGGTAAACTTGTAGAGGTTCCATCCATATACAAAGAGACCCGACTCGAATTGAATGGACCGATTGCAGTTATTGGTCTATATTTGTTGTTATAATTTCCTATAGAAAACGCGAATTATTGTAAGCCTTGCCTAAGGGCCGCGACTCGTTCTGTGTATTAATTTGTCAAATTATCGCTGGGCCCCAAAGCTGCTTATACGATTTCCAATTTTTGTTTCCAAATCCAGTCACAAAGTGTTTAGTTTTTATCGCTTTACGCATTGATAATGTAATCGCTTGTGCGTAACGCATCAACGAGATCATAAGCTGGAACAAAAGCCGATTGCAATTGCGTAATGCCGATTTCCTTCTAGAGGGATCGAGATGTAATCAGACAATGCCGCACGTGCAGCAATTAAAACAAAAAACAGGGCTAATTATTTTAGGTATCACATGCATGGTATTCTCAGGATTTCAATTTAACAATCAGGTCAGTCCGAATAATACAGAGATCTGAGCTTCTCACTAGAGTGATGTGAATCGGTGGAAAAGAAAGTTTACTCATGCACATTAACGAAAAAAAAAAACTAAACTGAAAAAAGCGAGTCACTTTTCTAAAAGTAAAAATTACTTTCGCTGGACGATTGGATTGCAAATCTGTGCAGCATGGCCGTCAGAAACATATTTTTAAATGACTTATTTGCCGTCGTGGGGTGCGATAGGCGTCGTGATTTGCAACGGACGACAATTATCGGGCGTCGTGGCGCTCTCTGGCTAATTAGGCGTCTGTTTCGGACGCCGTCTGTAATTAATCGACGCAGTTTCAAAGTGCCGTTTTATTTGCATGCGAAAGGTTATATAGTGCATCCATCGATTCGTTCCAGCTCGACTGAAAATCGCATCGACAACGACGAAATGCCCAGAGTTCAAAACAAGGCGCACTTAGGCTGTTGAAAGCGTTACCGCGTATTTTTGGGATTCCAAGCTTGGATGACCCACTTTTACAACAGGTTCTCTGCGCGTATTGTTGTTTTTTTGTTCATATTTTGCCAATAGAATTATCGAGGATGTGCGAGGACGACCAATCACCTAATCGGCGTGTTAACTGCTCACGAATTTCTTTGTGTTGGTGTCAAGCGGTAGACCGTAAGCATGCTTGCGACCATTGCCTATCTTTTGAGCTAACTAGAAACGGATAAGTATTCAAAACTTCCACTTATATTTTTGCAAGCTGTACCCGTACACTTGAATTTAGCATAGCTGGTTCTAGAGTTAATTGTTAAAGAGTTGAGCCCTTGAATTGCCGAAGGCAAGGGTCCAATAACTTTCTACGCTCATTTTAAGCACAAAAAACTTAAAAGTATATCTATTTATAAAAGTAAATGTGCGTATTTTACTATTTGCTAACTATCTTTTTCTATTTTATACAAAGTAAACAAGAGGCTTTCTCAAATCCCGATGGGCATTGGGTAAGATCGCCCTGCTTGACCGCACGGAAAATCACATCAATAGCTCGTTTCGCACCAAATCTCCTACGCAAAACGCACAGTCGCTCAACTAACACATTCTCAGTATCATCACCTTAGTGCATGATCCATCGCCCCCACCATTCGGATAGCGCGTTCGAACAAAGCCTTTATCTCAGCAGGCTGCTGGCTACTTGACGCGTCTTTGGAGGCTATCGTCTTCACGAAGCTCGAAGGCCCGTGTCGAAGGCAGCCGCGTAGAGACCGAGGTGACTGCCTTCTTAGGCGTCGTGACATTTCAACGTCTGTGAGCGTCGACGTCGGTGGCGTCCGTGATCGAGACAAGGCTGATCGCCCAGGGCCGGCGGGAGCCTGCAGCCAGCGACGTGTGCGAATTGGGATAGGGTGGGATATCTGGATGATTTCTTATGTGATGTTTCATACGACAGATTGTTAGCGAAAGTAAATAATAGTTGCATAGATTTCTTCGTCCACCACATGAATTTTTTTAAATTTATTTATTCACTAACGTTTCAAAAAATGCTTTTAGAAAGATAAGTCATACTGATTTTTTTTTGGATAATTGGGAAGTTGCTGGTGTTATACCACGTCATAACGGAACCTATTTTTTCTTTAATTCCCTAGGATAAGGCTGCTCGTTGCTTCTCAGAGAATTTTTTTGTGACAGCGCTGTATCTAAGGCTGCCTAATTTTACCTCTCCGAGCGTTTTTTTACGATTTATTAAAATTATAGCTAAAGAAAATAATGCGATTTGTCGACACGGTAATTAGCTCGTGAAGCCATCGGCCAGGCAAGACGTTTTTTATATTTTTTATTTTCTAGAGCGCTTGAAAATTCACCCAATTAATCGGTAGAAGAGACTTTCCCACGTGAATTTAAATGTTGCTGTCATTATCTCGGTGTGACAGCGACGAGTCTTGCTCAAATTGGCTACACTGCTTTTGCTGGTGCATTAGCATGTTGATGTCGTTTTCAAGCGGAAAATGCTCTTTCTAATTTCTAACTTAGGTATTACTCACTTTGCTCAAACCTACCGCCGCTCTGAGTACAGTAAGCACTCTATCCGCAAACTGAGGCAAAAACACCCTTGCCTACCTCTGGGGATAATCACGGCTAATTCCGAGCCTGTCGCTGCACTTAGCGGCTTTGAGCATGGCTTAGTGGCTGCACTATAGAGCAACAATGCAAGTTTTTGTCTCTTTGCTGCCGCGTGACTGGTGAAGGAGAAAGTACGGCGTTATTTGACAGGAGAAAGTAATGTACAGATATGATATTATTATTATTTGACTATAACACGTCGACTGGCGGATCGGTGTAATGCGTAATGCGTAATGCTTCATTAGCTCGATTCACAGGTAGAAATAGAATCGGCTAGAAGACGATTAATTCAAATTCTATCGTCGTTCACCAGCTATGTTGCAACACTGAACGTATAGAAACGTGGTAAAGAAACGAACTTGAATTTAACAAAATTTATGTTAGCAAAAACAATTCTTTTATGTTGACTTGAACACCTTCTAGGAGTATTTGGCATGTCCCGCAATAGGTGCTAATACCGTTGCTTGGAGGTTAGGTCAGGGATCCATCAGATATCTTATAACGGTACCCTTTTTTAGCAGGCTAAGCGGATGATTGATGATTAACATGGTGCGCTCGGCGTGAAAGAAGACTTTAGAAGTAATGGTCGACATATCGTGCTGAGATGGCAGTTCATACTTGATATACAGTTGATTCTGCGAGTGGGCGGACTTTTGCCCGTAGAGGGTGCTGGCATAGGTGCAAGCAGGTCTACCAATGCATGAGGTTGTCTTCGATTTATTTAAGATGGCCGGCCTGGCGTTCCGCGAAGGTATCGCGTCGATAGTGATTGGTCCGGTGGTGAGATCATCTCGTCGTCCTGATCACTTGCGCAACCACTCTGCTGGGAAAACCGCAGGCCATCAATTTGTGGTTGAACCGTGTAAAATTATACGACGCGACTTTCTGAATTTCATTAGAAAAATAAAACAATAAATCTAATACGAAACGTTACAAAATGGGATTCGCACAAATGAAAGTGCAAGTAAAAGTGCAGTGGCGCCGGTTGGAGACAATGGTTGCAAGAAAATCCCAAGTGCATCGCGTATGGAAGTGCAGGAAAGTGCATTGGCAGTGTGCATTAAACCGGAAGTGCATGCCGGTAGCGTGTTGCATCTCTTTCTGAATGCATTCATCTTTCCCACTCGACGTCGATTCACCATGATCGAACAGTTACACACACTATAATCCTATCCTAGTTGCATCTAAACAGAAAGAGAAAACACTTTCTCTTTCGCGAGTGGATGGATTATAACTAGCAATTACCTGCATCGCGAAAAGTGATGCATTTATAAAACAATTTGCCGCGCGATGCAGTTTGATGCATTTTCCCATTATTTTCACATTCCTGCGTCGCGGCGGCGGCAACGGCGGTGCTGCGTTATTATGCCATAGTCGACCGGAAGTGGTGACACTTGCGGCTATCAAGTTATGGTTACTACAGGTCGCAGTGCACTTAGCGTTTGTTACTTCCGAATCAGCGCGAATCCGATCCGCAACTCTGTGCGTACACGGATTGGACTAGCAATCGATATTTGCGTCGATGACGTCAGTTTTAATTACCTGAGAGTGAGAGATAACCCTCGAGAGAACCGTGGGCAAAGCGTCCCTGATACCCTTGCTCCACATGCTCACGGCCTGGCCTGGACCATGAGCCTGATGCCTCATACACTATGACCCCCAAAATATTCGCAACACCTCTAGCGCAAGTCACAGATCGCCACGAAATGACATCGAAACCTTTCAACGCCGCTGTCAGTATCATATCATGTCATGTTGACAAGACTTTTGACGTCTTCTGACTGTGAAGAAAGGAGTTGGAAAGCGCATCCTGCCCCAACATATTTCGCTGGCCCGGGCACACTGAAGTTGTTAAAGTGCATGGCGAGGCAAGAGACATTGAATTTCCGAGTCCTTGGCAGAGCAAGTCGCGCGGCCTTGTTCGACAGTCCCACCGAATTTGCAGTCCCCGCGGCGGCGTGCGTACTCCGACTTTCTCCTGTCACTCTGGCGAATGCGGCAGGGTCATGTTCCTCTCTTGGGCGACCCTCGGCCGCGCTGCCGTTGCGTTTAGCCGAGCTGGGCGCAGAATGGAAGTTATGTAAGCGAATTACATAAAGTCCCACCAAAGTTGGCGGTCGATCGGACGTTATCGGTTTAATTACGGAGCGCGTCTTCGTTATGCAGGCGCCCCGATCAATTTTACTTTTTGTGCGGCTTATTTTATTACTCTCAATGACGATAATAATTGTTATGCATTATTTTACTAACCACCTACACTCGCTGCGTGTGTTTGAGTATTGTATTTTGTTTAGTATGCTTTGCGAAGAAATATAGCTATCAAATTTCGATCGATCATGGTATCTCACAGCAATGAATTTCGATTTTGTATAAATTGTGGTTTGCCTGAAAGGTAACTGAGAGAGGGCCGCCAAGTGTACTGAGATATCTTATATGACATGCGTCGTAAAAAAAAAGTAATTGCCAATCAATCAACCAATCATGAACAGTTATAACAGCGCGATCTGCGCCTTTGGTCCAATTGCACGACTCTCTGGAAATGGCGTCTAGTGCACTGCGCCATTCTGCCGTTGCTTGTGTAACAACCTGCTGCCTTGACGAGGCGCAGTGCTAGATCTACTTGGTAGCGTAGAGTATCCGCTGCCACCACGTTCGTAGGGTAGCGTGGAGACGAACGACCTCCGGAGGCTGGATGGGTCCTTGTCCGTTAGGACGCTACACGTCGAGGATGGATATGGAGTCGTGTGTCTAGTGACTAAACTACATGCTAGTTAGAATGAGACAGTTTATTGTGGCTTACATGTTATAAGTTGATCTCACGTTGGCACGTCCGCACAGGTTGAAGGGTCGCCGGAAAGAGAGCGAGTTTTGGGGCGGGAGCTGTATTTAAGGCAGTCACTATAATAGCTGGCGTCTGCCCTCGGGCGACACCCATGAGGTGCAGGACACTGTGGGCTCGAGGACGAAGGCCGAGAGCCATTGTTGGAAGTTACGTCAAAAGGGGTTGTAAACTAGGTGACTTGCTAAGAGTCGGGAGGGTAAGAATTTAGAAAGCGTGAGAAGGTTTGAGGACAAAATGACAGAATACATGTTCGTGGAATGTGCCTTATTACATGCCTCCCCCCCATGGAAAAGGAGCGTCATCCTCTAACGAGGGTGAAGCTCCATGTGAGCGTTTGGACGGCCTTAAAGTTAATTAACATCTAAACAATTTACATGGGTACTTATTAGGAAAGCATTTGAATGAATACGCCCTACCTTTGTTGGTTTACAGAGGGCAAGTGCTTGCGTAAGTCCCTAAATGTTACGTATTACACAAATCTTAATCAAATCAAATAAAGTATTATTAATCAATCTTCAACCCTCATGAAATCTCAAACCAAATCTTGTCAATCAAATCTTACATGGTCCATGTTGGAGAAACATTTGTCTAGGTTCTAACAAAGATTTGTGAAGAGAGTGTACAATTCCACAATCTAAATTCTACAAGATTCTAACAAAGATCAATTTGGAGCAGTAAACTATTATTATTATGATAATTATCATTAAAGAGATTATTTAGCCTAGGTTACAAAATTGAACAATACAAATGTCGGTACAATCAAAGGGCAATGGTAGTTGTAGGTGCTAGATTTAATATCGATTTTTTTTTTTTTTTTTTTTTTTTTTTTTTTTTTTTTTTTGTGTCGGGCTCTCATTTTTCCATTGGTTATTGTTTACAAGAATGTAGATACACGAAACGTCTTTAGTCTGGTACAAACGTATTGCGGCGCTTAGCTGATGGGAATTCGATCCAAGTCCTGGGTTAACGCTAGCTGAACGAGCTGACGGGTAGAATGGCGTAGTAAGTGGCGACGTACGAGATATTGTCGGCGTTTCATACCGCTGGTCCCCTGTGCGAAGGGTTGTCGCCGCCGTTGCTGTGGATGGAGCTGCACTTGGTGGTCGGTCAGGGTGCATTCGAAACGCAGATGCATTGCGTGTCGTTCCAAGACCTGCGTGAGCTGTCGGGTTGAACGGCGTGGTGAGTGGATTTTCATTCCGCCGGCCTTCTTCAGGAAGGACTTTTGCCGTCGTCGCTGAGGATGTAGCTGCGCTTCCAGGGACAGGGTGCATTCGCAAGAGCTGTTCCGTCGCAATCGTTGTCGGTCGGCGCAGGCCACACGACGAAAGTCTCCGATTTGTGGTGGCGTTCGAGATTAGTTCGGTGTATTTACAAATAACATGACAATTAACCAATGATAACTTGATCGTTATTACGAGACATAGACGTTTGTTAGTTTACATGAATTATGGTTACGACGTTTGACAGTACGACTTATTGTAAAGTAAATAGTGACATATTGTAAAGTTATAAGGAATGATTTCGCAAGTTGGTTCATATCACGCCACAGCCTTAGCGTAAGGTCTCGGCTTGCTGACGGTTTTGTCACCGTTTTCAGGAGACTCGTTGAGCATTAATAGTTCCTGCTCCTTTACAATTTTCTTTTTATGCTTAAAAATAAGCTTACGGTATCTCCACGAGAGATAGAGTAGCGGAACTAAGATTACAAAAAGTGCAGTCGACGAAATAGAGAGAGACAAATGGTGTGCCGAAATTGGTATTTTACTTTGTGCTTCGATTAAGCGTAGCTGAGTTTCCCACTGATGCATTGGAATAACAAGGGGTGGGCTCTTATTTTGCAAGATGGTTTTTAAAACAGTCTCTATTTGGTCGGTGGTGCCGAGAGAATGTACAGGGGTAGATCCGGTCGGTGAAAAGATGTCCGGGGTTAGTGGTACATGAAACTCCACATGCGTGGAAAGGTCCACAGACTCTGATACGTGGGGGAACAAAACAAATGTGTTGCTGTACACATAGCAATTCGACGGGACCGTAATTTTCCCGGTTCCTTTAATCGTTAATGTTGAAATTTGGTTTGACGCGCCACTTGCAGCGGGACATTGAATGGTCAGTGACTCGGTCAGGACGCTGTAAAACCACGTGTCACTATCGAGTGCACGGAAAACTGAGGGATGGTAGAACAGGGAAATTTCTCGTTCGCACAGCAGACTAGCCGTCGCCTCGTCGCCATTGAACAGAGCCAGGAGACAAGACTGTCCGGCGCTCGCCTTTCGGATAGCTTTTAGTGGAGGGCAAATCTTTATTACTCCTTCCTCACAAGCGTCCAAATCGTGGTTATTTAGCTCCACAAATAGTTGTTTGTCCTTGGAAATTGCAAAGAAGGGATGGGAAGGCTTGATATAAACGGCACTGTGGTTCCTGAATATGGTTGGGAGTACGTGACTTTGGTACAGGTCGAAATAGCGATTGTTTGCCTTCACGGGTATTGTAATGAACAGGCGGATGGTGTTGCCGTAAGCCGTGGCGCAGACCCTTGCTAGCTCGTAGTATAAAAACAAATTGTCCAGATGCAGAGACGTGATAAATTCCAGATCGTTGGGCAGGAACGGTTCCACAGTGGTTAAAATATTTTGAAGCTTTGCCGGTGACAAGAAGAAGGAGCTAAGTTTTTTATTTGCAGTTAATTCTAAAGCGGATTGAAGTTGGTCTACATTCTCCTTCAGTTGCGTAAGAGCGTAGCCAAGGGATCGCACTGCCGCGTTAATGGTGAATATATCGCTGATTGCGGGTGCAATGGTGTCGACTGTCCTCGTAAACGCTAATTGAACATTTGTAATTTTACCATTCAATTGACTCGCTATTTCCGCCAGGTTTCTAATGTCCACCGAGTTACGATTACCCACATTGGCAGTTTGGTTTATGAATGTTATTTGGTGAGCTAACAGATGAACGACCTCTTCGTCGGTTGAGGTCATACGAGACAATTTAGAGTTTATAATTTCGACATCGGAATTAACCGCTGTGCCAAATAGATATTTGAGGGATGTACCGACAAAATTAAAAGGGCTACGTTTGTTCATACGGTTCGCAGGGGCTAAGGTAAGCATAATGTTATATAGTTGCGTCTCAATTTGATGCGCGGCTGAAAACAGAGTCGCGACATCTTTGTCAAGGGTTGATTTTACATTGAATGCGTCGTTTTGGAATAGTGTCGAAGTTGCCGTGAGGTTAAAATCCCCTATATTTCTCAATGTATTCAGAATGTTTCCTAAACCTGCCGCGTATTGGGTTATGTTTACATCGAGGGCGATGACCCACTTATTTTGGCTTAGCAAGACACTCTTGCTGGGGTCCCGAATGAAAATCATCCCCTTGTTGAATTCATCGTTCGAGACGTTCGCGTAGCCGGTCCCGGCACTACCTGCGGTCGCGCCAAGAAGGCTCCACAGAATCAGCACAGCGAAAATCATGATGCGCGTCGAATCTGAAAATGAGTATTAATACTTCCTACCCTATTGCTAAGTTATGTTAACCAACCGTTCACATTTAGAAAATAAAGACAGTGCTTGTAACGAGATCTATTAATATAAACTACCTTAGACCTTATAATACACATGTTTGGGCGGGCGTAGCTGGTACCGAGCCTTAGCGGTCGAGGTAGGTCCTGCCGTTTCGCAAGGTGATGGGGTATCATCGCTCGGCTCATTGTCCTCGGTTACCGCGAATGATGACGAAGGTATTGAGTCCGCAATATTTTCGACCCTCCCCGCGTCCATGGTTCGAGACTGTGAATTTATCGCAGTGGGCTCGGGTCCTTCGACGGAAGCGTGGTGCGTGTTAGGGTCAGCGACAGGTGTAACGAGAATATTGTCGCGCAAATCGTAAAACCTGGGAGCTCTCGGCAGTGTTGGGACTGGGTCATCTGCGACGGACGGTGGCGAGTCTTCGTCAGATTCGCTACCCTCTAGCTCCCGATCGCTTACACAATCAAAAGGTTTAAGCCGATTGGCGTGCACAGTTTGTTGTTTTCCCGAGGTTATGTCGCGTACCGTGAACGTAACGGGTCCCTCCTGTGATACAATGCGCATCGGCCCCTTGTACTTTTTGCGCAATTTCTTTGCCGTATTAATTTTGACTACTGGGTCGAATAAATAGACTTTGTCATAAACTTTTAATTCGCAGGGCTTAGTTTTCTTGTTGTATTGTTTTTCCCGGTATTCTAAATGTTTTTTTATGGTTTCGTTCACTTTTACATATGCGTCCGCGAGGCGTTTCCTTATAACCTCGGCGTACGACTCTTGCGTGTGCTTGGTCTTATCGAGTGAGTTTACCGGACGGGTGATTGTGTCATACGGGATGGGCATGTCGTATCCGTAAAGCAAGAAAAAGCCACTTTCGTTTGTCGACGTGTTAATTGCGCTCCTGAGGGCAATCAGCATAAATGGTACGTATTCGTCCCAATCCGTGTGTGATTTGTTGACGTAGTGGCTTAATAAATCGGCCATTACTCGGTGTACTCGCTCAATTGCTCCGTTTACGTGGGGGGAGTACGCCGTAGTGTAATTGTGCTTTAATCGGAGTATGCTGCACACCTCATTAAGCAATTTAGATGCAAAATTTTGACCCCTGTCTGTAATCAGCTGTTCCGGTACCCCATGCTTTTCAATAACGTTTTCGAAAAAGGCTTTAGCAACGGTCTTCGCGGACTGGTCCTTGATAGGGACCGCGATGACGTACCGGGAGTACGCGTCGATGAAGGTCAAAAGATGTTTATTTCCGTTGTTCGTTACGGGGAAGGGACCCAGACAGTCCATGTGTGTCCGTGCAAACGGTCGTAGAACCTCGTTGTACCGTTGGAGGGGAACCTTTCGCAGATGAGGCGAAATCTTTCGTTCGGCACACGAAGTGCATTGGGCGCAATACAGTTTCGCGTCGGCGGCAAGGGTGTGCCAGAAAAATTTTGACCTGAGGAGTTTGGTAGTACGTTCCACTCCCTGATGGCCACTATACGGTAGATTGTGATAATTATTTAGGATGCGAAGTTTCATTGACGCCGGAATTACGAGTTTGTCCTCTCGCTCATTCGCTGAGCGCAGGCGATAGAGGACCCCTTCATCGTCTAGAGCGAAGTCTTCGTCACTGGCGTTGTCGGTCTCGAGTTTAGTGATTAGCGGCTTTAATGCGTTGTCGGCCCTTTGTTCATCTTTGATGCGCTGTCGATCGTAAATGGGCTCGCACAACGGGTTGACGGCATTAATGCGTATGCGGCTCATTCCATCGGCGTGGGGAATAGAGGTGCCAGGTTTATATTTAATTGTATATTCGTATTCGGCCAGTAAAGCAACCCAGTTTAGTTGACGCGGTGACTTATTTTCCCTTGCGATGAGAAATTGAATGGGACGATGGTCGGTGAAAATGGTGAAATGTCTGCCGTAAAGGTATATCCTAAAATGTTTTATCCCACTAACAATGGCCGTGAGCTCGCGCTCGTATGTAGAATAATTTTGCTCGGCCTTATTTAGTTGCCTGGAATAGTATGCGACTGGTAGGTCCTGTCCGCTGACCTCTTGGCTCAAATTTGCGGAAATGGCATACTGGGATGCGTCGCAGGTCAATATAAACTCCTTATTAAAATCTGGGTAACAGAGAATGGGATCGGAGCAAAGTGCCGTCTTCAGTTCGTCGAAAGCACGCTCTTGTTCCTCCTGCCATATAAACGGTTGGTCTTTCTTCGTAAGCAATGTTAACATTTTTGCTACCTGCGCGAACCGGGGTATCATACGCCTATAGAAACCCACAATCCCGATGAATTGTTTAACTTCGGTTGCGTTGGAGGGGGTGGGGTACTCCTTTATTGCCCTAATTTTGTCGGGATTGGCCTTAACACCATTGCTGGAAATGATATGTCCTAAGTAGTCAACACTTTCTTTTAGGAATGAGCATTTCTGGGGTTTTAGTCTCAGATTAGAGCCCCTGAGCCGTTCAAAAACCTCCCGGAGCCTTCTCACATGCTCGTCGGCTGTCGATGAGTGAACCACGATGTCGTCCAGATACGTATAACAGCTGACCCCGGTCAATCCTACTAGTACGGAGTCAATCATGCGCTGGAAGGTCGCCGGTGCTCCAGATAAGCCGAACGCGAGACGCTTGTAGTGATAATGCCCGTTATAGGTGGAAAAGCCAGTTTTCTCTCGGTCGTCGGGATGGATCTCAACTTGATAATAGCTGGAGGCCATGTCCAGAACAGTGAAGTACTTCGCGTTGTTCAAGGACGCCAGGGTTTCGCTTATCATCGGGAGGGGGTACGAGTCCTTCTTCGTGACCTCATTTAAAGCTCTGAAGTCCGTAACAAAACGAAATTGTGGTATGCCATCAAGTGACTTTTTGGAGACAATTATTACCGGCGCGTTCCATGGACTAAAACTCCTAACAATAACACCTTGTTCGAGCATTTCTTTTGTGAACGTATCGACAAGCGGACGCTGCGAAAAGGGTATCCTAAATGGTGGCCGATTTATTGGTTGAGCGTCACCTGTGTCAATTCGGTGCTGGACATTTACAGCGCAGCCTAACGACTCACCTTCTTTATAAAATAATTCCTTGTATTCCTTTAGCAGGTCGCGTACCTTGGCTCTTTCGCCGGGTGGTAAATGTTGAATAGAGCACAAGGTGTCTATATCAACTTGTTTGGATCTACCTACCTGCGTACTCGACACGGCGGACACCCTTAAGCTGGGCGGCATTGTCTCCACCAACTCGACATCTCCGACGTATGTGCGAGCGGGAATCTCCAGATCCGTATTGCTAATATTTACAAATTTAAGTTGTACAGCTAAATCGCTGCGTTGATTGGAAACTACCCTCGAAGCCATAATTCCTTTGATTAGGATCTCCGCAGGGTGAAAAATTAATGACAGTGGCGCAGCCGAGGTGGTGTCGTCTTCTCCCACTCTCTGACGCTGACGACCTAAACACAAATGCTCGCTTCGAGCAGGCACGACTACCGTGTCGGCCAGATTTACACGGGAAAATAACCTATTCCCTACTTGCGACATTAAAAGATCACTAGAGCTAGGGTTCGGGAATGCCGCAGCATCTACTTTGAGACTACTAGCAGGCTTCCCCTGGTCCGGACGATTACGCGACTCTTTGCTCGCGCGAACGGCTGGTTTCGACGTCAGGGCTGCGCTTCTGGCAGCGGCGAGGGGCGTGCACTCCCCTTGCCGTACCTGTTCGCTCGAAAGCGGCGCCTTGTCCACCGCGAAGCGGTCCTCGCGACTCTCACCTACTCCGTCCATTCCCTTGGGCGTTGGACACGTAGCGAGAGCGGATTGCGCCTTGACGTTGTCGCGGGGTTCCACCTGACCGTTGTTGCCATAACGGACTTGTTTATAGCTATTGATTCTATTTCTAGGGACGATCGTTTCTAAAGCTAGTTTATGGTCTCGGTGACACATACTATCCGTATCTAATTCTATTCTAAAACCGTAATACCGAAGGAAATCTAGTCCGAGAAGCCCGTCGGTGTCTAGATGGAGGCTGTCATCACAGACTAGCACTGTCCATATGTAAGTCGCGGTACCTAATATTAGAGTTACCTCGCATGTACCTACTATTGGCAGTTCATGCCCGGTAATGCCCACCGTGGGGTTGTCTACGCTATTGTAGGCAATGGTTAGACCACTCTTTTTGATAGTGGACTCCGTTATCATTGATATTACGGCCCCAGTGTCAATTAAGAGCTGCGCGGGCGTGACTTGCGTTGGCCCTCGCAGGTGGCAATGTACAGCTTTTGCCATGTACTGGTCGTTACGGCTCCAGTTGCATGGCACCGTCCATGGATGAGTCGGCCTTACATCTGTGGGCGATATGTAGGGCCGGTCGGAAAATGTTGGCGCGACGCCGTATTCGAATTCGGAGGTGGGGTACCGGCGAACGGGTTAAACGGTGGCACGCTAAAGTTCGGCCACGAGGATGCGGCTTGCGGAGCCGGCTGCTGTTCAAAAGGGGCGCTGTAATGGGGCCCTGGGTTTTGCCGTTGCCACGGCCGAGGGGATTCGTGATTTTGCCAGCCTGCCGGGATCGGAGGACTCGGGCACATTTTAACCGTATGGCCTCTGCCGCCGCATCGAAAGCACACCACGAAAGGGAGAGTTTCCGTGCGGGCCCTCTCAGGACGCTGCGACGCGTGGGTCGGCGCATTAGACTCGGTTTTGGCCCTTGGCGGTGCCGGTTCCGGTGCCGGTGCCTGAACGGCGGAAATATGCCGGTTGCCCCCCATTAAACTTTCGTAATATTCTTCCCGTTCGGCTAGCTCCACCGCGGCGGTAAAGGTATTGGGGTCGGCGTGCATCACGAACCGTTTGGGCGGGCCGCGCAGGCCCTCGACGAAACGGCCGAGCAATGTTTCCTCAAGGACCTTGCGTCTGACTTGATTCTCGGCCTCGTTCGCGGTCTTAATTAGCGTCGAACGCCCGACAATTTTCAGCCTCGTGGCATACTGCTGGACGGTCTCCGCTGGCCGTTGGACGCACGAAAGAAGCGCGGAACTCCTCGCGATCGATGTGTCGCGGCGCGAAAAACACTCGGTGATTGCCTTTTTCAGGATCACATAGTCCGCGGATTTTAATTCGGACTCACCTTCGAGAAAGTCTCGGGCCTGCCCCTTAAGTTTGAGTCTGGCTATCCCTGCCTGGTGCTCCGGGCTCCAGTTGCCTAGCAGGGCGGCTTCCTCGATTGATTCAAAATATCGCGCGGCGGAAATCGAGTTCGCGGCGCCCGTAAAATCTTCCACAAAGGCAAGCATGCCTCCTATATTAACATGCACTGCCTCGGAGGGCGTCGGGGTCGGCGGATCGGACATTTTAAACGAGAACGGAGTGACGAGAGAACGAAAATCGGATTTTGAAAGAAAAATAAACACTTCGGAAAACGGTTGCACTGATTTGAGCTAAATTAAACACTTCCTAAATTAACACGCTCCAAATCCATTCTAGACGGGTCCATTGAATCCCACCAGTCTGCCAACCAATGTAACAACCTGCTGCCTTGACGAGGCGCAGTGCTAGATCTACTTGGTAGCGTAGAGTATCCGCTGCCACCACGTTCGTAGGGTAGCGTGGAGACGAACGACCTCCGGAGGCTGGATGGGTCCTTGTCCGTTAGGACGCTACACGTCGAGGATGGATATGGAGTCGTGTGTCTAGTGACTAAACTACATGCTAGTTAGAATGAGACAGTTTATTGTGGCTTACATGTTATAAGTTGATCTCACGTTGGCACGTCCGCACAGGTTGAAGGGTCGCCGGAAAGAGAGCGAGTTTTGGGGCGGGAGCTGTATTTAAGGCAGTCACTATAATAGCTGGCGTCTGCCCTCGGGCGACACCCATGAGGTGCAGGACACTGTGGGCTCGAGGACGAAGGCCGAGAGCCATTGTTGGAAGTTACGTCAAAAGGGGTTGTAAACTAGGTGACTTGCTAAGAGTCGGGAGGGTAAGAATTTAGAAAGCGTGAGAAGGTTTGAGGACAAAATGACAGAATACATGTTCGTGGAATGTGCCTTATTACACTTGTGTAGACCACATCACTGGCCCGGCATTGCACTGGCTTGCAGCGGACGAACGCGACCTCAAGACGCTGTCAATGGCCTCCAAAGTCCGGCTGGCAAATTTCACCGAGCGATCCGACGCCGAGCGGCCGCAGAAAAACGGCCGGCATGCGCCTTTATTTGGTCCGATACATGCAGAAATTACGTAATTAGAGACGTCTTGAGACATGCAATGCGTCTCGGATCGACATTGCGCGTCTTTGTAATGGGCCCGCGGTTTTCGATCGGCGGAGCAAATTGGGAGTTTTTATGACGGCGAGAATTCTGATCGGGATATCGCATTTGAAAGAGGAATCTGGTCGTATCGGTGATCTAGAGATCGTGCTGAAATAAACGGCAATCTGATTTGTTTGGTGGAAATTTTTTCATTTTTCGGATAGCAGCAATTCGTTTTTTTTGTGATCGCATTATCACCGTTCCAAATTTGACTACATATAAACCATGCACTCTAAATGATGAAATGAAAATGCTCATTTTAAAGCCCCTAAATGTTGGGGTTGGGGGCGGGCAAAGCTGTCGCCTGCAGCCACGAATGTTTGGCATTCAGTTTATGAACGATTAGCTGTAAGCTGGGTGACCGTACACCTACAACTCGTGCTTCTCCTGAACGTGACCCTGAGCTGAAAGAGTTGGAATGCAAAATCAAATTAGACCAGCTGCTAAAATCCAGGTGATGTAAGTGTCGGTCGACCAGTATTTAAAAAAAAAAAAACGGCAAAGTAGAAGCCCTACCAGAGAATGTCGCGAACTATTGGGAATGTCTTCGGCAATTGGCGATGCCAATCCAATAGAAGCTTGCTTACCTGTGTTGTTATGTAAATTTGTTAAGGATTGTACCTACAAGGATGACTACAAGACAACACCTTCGTTTGTCGTCGTGATGACAGAACTTTGCCTCCCTTGGTGGAAATGTGTGCGTGGTAACATGAGAACATGTACACTATGTTGTGCATTACAGGTAATACACGACTGTAACCTTAGAGTAAATGATCACAATTTTATGAGGACACCAAGGTTTGAAATAAGCCTGCTTTGCTTTTATAAGCCATTGTGACACACAAGCGTGGTTTCTTTTCAAGATTGTTTTGCTCCTTGAAGATATTATTAAGACATGGGAGGTGTGAATTAATTTATTCGTGTGGTACACAAACTAAGCTTGACACGGTTTTGCTGTTGGTGAGGCGGTGATCTTCGGTGATTCGTGGTGAAATACAATAAGTATCATCACACACGGGCATATAGTAATCTAATTGATGGATTGGGTCAAAGTTTATTGCTCATTAGTCAGTACTGAAATTTAATTAATAGCGTTTTGCAGATTTAAATAGCTTGGCGAGGACCCCAAACTTTTCTCCCAAGGTCCCTAATAGAAAACCCGTACTTTGGTTTATTCGAGCATTCGGAGCTCATGCCAAATTTACTTGATATTTTAATGTATGACGTTTAGCAAGCTGTAAGTTTCAAAGGCATAGATTTACTTCCAATATATGACTTCGATTTAAATTTTCTTGGGGGCTGCTGCTCCTCAATTTTTCAGATTTCACCCCCTTTCCATTTTCTCTTTCCAATTATAGTTCCAATTATAGTTTCTGCACGTCGTGAGTAATGTTTTGCTCGGTAAAATTAGTTCGTTCGTAGTAAAAAATGTGCCTTAAGTTACATATTTAAAAAGAATTTCTTTTGCCTTTAAGCGTAAGGAGGAATTAGTTACTTTCATTGAGTGGCGATCCTAAAAAAATTGCCAGAAAGCATCGTAGAACATGTCGAGGAACTAGTCGTGGAACACGGAACATGTCGAGGAACTCATCGTGGAACACGGAACATGTCGAAGAACTCATCACACAGTTTCAACGCGTTTTCGGTGTGCACCTTGGCGAGTCAACGAACCCACGCTTGCATCGAGATGTCGACGTAGCCACCTTCGGCAATAAATCAGGGAACGCCGTCGATGCATTCTGGTTCCCGGCACCGTAACACCGAGTCGCCCCTTTTAACCAGCATGATTGTTTATCAAAGAGCTTTCTTTGTGCGCGCTTACACAATTGTGCACCTCATACATATTTTTTTAATTTCGTAAAAAGTGTCGTATCATTTAACAGTTTTATTAATCGAAATAAAAACGATGACAAAGGATAAACGTTTCTAAAGATTCCTTCCTTATTGCATGAGCAACTCGCAAACGCTTTCTGTTTTTTCGTCACTAGTATTTAAAATGCAAAAATCAATTTCGTTGGATTCCTTATCAAAACACTTCCCTCGGAAGGTCAGTCACCTACCCCTCTCGCAAGGCCGTCGTGCCTCCCTTTCCCCCCTCCCCACGGCGTCGTGCGACTTGCGATGTCCGATCAATGGCAATGCCAACGATCAGAAAATCTCTCTTTCGGGGTTGTTAGCACGCACCATGCACCCCGCCCCCCTTTGCGCCTTGCACGCACCCGACGACACGCCACCACGCAGAGACAGCTCCTTCGCACATCTCTCAATCGATAGGGCAACCAAGTTCAAAGTTATCAAAAACAAAAATGCATGAGTCGCGCCATGCGCCATATTCGGCAACCGACGGGTCGCCGAGTGTGAGATAAGCAATTTTCTTTTTTCTTGCTACAGATAATGTAAGTTCTTGCTAGATGTACGTACGCCTACCTTCCGCGGAAACGTACTAACGACGCTTTACCTTTTGTGTTTTTTAAAGTAATTACAACGGAAAAATATGTTCGAAGCTTAACGAGCATCCTTCAAAATCATCATTTCTCTGCATCAACTACACGGGCCATGCGGTCCTCCCCACTAATCTCAAGACAAGAGTATAATTACTCATAACGCGTATATATACACACAGAAAAAACCAACTTTCAACAAAGTGTCGTCCATCAAAGCTAAGACCCCATTGTTTTCACTCTCGCATCAACTGAGGGGAGGCGGTGTAGGACATTGGGCCCTTGGGCCCGTCGCCTCATGGTTTCTTGGCGCTCTGTGACGTGGTTGGGTCATCGCCCGCGCTCGAACGCGTGGTGTGTTGATAGTAGTGTGCCGGGGGTGGCCGGGGGGGCGGCAGGAGCGAACTCGCGAGGGGTGTTAGCTAGCGTATGCACCCCGCGCGCGGAGACCGCGTGAATGGCGGGGCTGCGCGGCTGCGCGGCTGCAAGCTGCGCGCGCCGGCGAGTGTTACGTGTGGTCAGTGTTCCAAGTGCGGTCGTTCAACCCTGGCGCGGTCCATGCATGCTCGGGATGGAGAGATCGATCGACGCTTCGATCTCGCCCAACCCGTCCCCCGCCCCCCTCGACAGCCGCTTGGCTAAGGCATTCTCAGCGCGTTGATAACGTTTGCTAAAAGCTAAAGATAGGTGGAAGGGTGCTGCTCTGTGCGAAAGTGCGCCGGTCGAACATTTTGATGTAAACTGAAAGGTAAATAATGATATCACATGGGACGTTGACCTTTAGCACAGATACTAAACCGTTTGCCGCAGAGTTTTTATTTTTGGTCGATGCTTTGAGGAAATCCAGGGAATGTAGCAGAGCCGTTTACCTCAAAGCTCAATGTTTATTTTGATGTTGGATATTAATTTGTTTCTGATTGATTGTGAACTTGATTGAACCCGCGAATCGAATGGGACGTTTAAAGTTCGATAAATTGCGACAACGAGTAAATAATTGCGTGACTCGTGTCGTGATATTGCGTTACGCTGTGATTGGAACGTATATCGCGCCTTGCGTGAAAAGGTGCGCATGATTTTTGTCACACGGGGACTGAAATTGTGACGAGATAATGTGTCGGACTGATTGGCCGTGTGCTTTGAATTCGTTAAACAAATATGAAAAATGTCAATGAACTTTGGATAGTCGAAATAATTTCGCGTCAATATATTATATCTATTTTTATCTGGCGTGCGATTCGTTTAAGCGTGAGGAGCCCGTCGAACGCTTGCTAATGTTTCGGCCAAATACGGATTGGTGAGTCATTGTCTCCCACAAAAGCGCCGAAATGTGCGCAGGGCCATCACGTTTATGGGCATGGGGCAAAGAAGCTTCAAATTCTCTTCATTCTTACCTAGATGCAAGACGCAAGAATGTTTGAAGAAATGTTTTCTCATGCAAGTATCCAGACTTGAGACAGTAACTGCCGAAGATATCGCAAAATCAATATCAATTTGACCTCGTTAGATAGCAATTTCACTGGCAACTTCAAATATTTGACTTCACACTTATTCTTTTACTGCTGTCACTATATCTGGGGAGGCAATTATTTTTCGCAAATTGCTTGCGTCATCACACCACACATAATTTTCACTAATAACTTTGGCTACAGTTATTTTGAAATTTGTCAGCACGGGAGAGCCAAACTGAGCACAGAATACCGCAATCCTTCCCCGTGCGTGTTCCCTATCTGGCCCACCTCAAATCGCATTGTTCTTACACGAATTATTCCACGCCTTGTGTTTGGCGTCCTGCTATTCCCTCGCCGATAGCAATGCCGAAGACAGGTGTGTATCGCTGCTAACTAGACTCGCCAGTTCCGGCGCCCCATTCATTGAGGACTCTAGCGGAAACGAGGCGCTTATCAGCTGACGACGACGGCAACGTGCCGGACTCGGAAGTCGGAAGTGCGGCGGTCTCTGCTTTGCATAAACCGCTGCTGCAGGAAAATCATTAGCGGGGGCGGGTGACGCGGGACCGGGCCTTGGACATTGTCAATCACCCCGTTGTGTACTTCATACTCATCGCGTCCGGTAACGTGCTGTGAACGGCAGTCGGAGATGGAGTTCAGGTTTTGATCTTTTTGGAACACGAGAGCGAACTCTTTGGACATGTCAGTCGCTTAACGCCTTTATTTTTCGACCATAAGGATGTCTTCGTTTCTCGCTTTCACGTTATCAATGCAGGCTGCAGCTCTTTCTGTTCCTTGTACCTAATTCTCTTTGAATTTACTGTCAGATAAAGATGTGAAACAATGCCCTTGCCGAACTGATTTCAAGTTCCTTATACAGCGCGTCGTTGGTGAATTTCGATAATTGTTGAATTTCGTTGCCATGTGCATGCATGAGCGTCAGTTCGAGCATGTCCGACGTCGCCTTTACGTAATCGCAGGACATGACAGAATTTCTCGAGCATTTCTTCGCATTTTCTCGTCGTCCACCGCCCCGTTCTCCCCGCGCTTCCCCCGCGCGTCCTGTCCGAGATTGGCAGGCACATTTTGGAGGTCAATGCTCGCTGCCGTTCGGCTATTCGACGCCGCCGTCGACGACGACGACGACGACCGCGTGGAGTTAATTTTCCGTGACTTTTCACGATGCCGATTCACGAGATGTGCTGGTTTTCGTCGAAGCCAACAGCAAATCTGCTGGCGAGGCCCTCTCTTCGCACGGTTCAAACCGAATTACTTCGTCGATGTTAATTTATGTTGTGAGAAATATCTTGAAACAAATGAAGAGGTGCTTGTTACGTAGTACAAGAAGCATGCTCGTGTTTTTATGAGCAGACAAATTAAAATATATAATTTCGACATAAGAAAAGAAATCCGAAAAAATATTTTAAAATCCTTTCTCTTTGTAATTTGAAGGGTCAGTGCTCTTGCGATGATTACGATATATAAAGAAAAGTTCTTCCCTGTGATTATTTGCTGGAATATTAATAAGCTGCACACAGGTAGTCCACGGCGTCCATTGTGTTAATAGCGCGGCAATATCTTTTTTTTTTTTGGGCAATGATAAGACGAAACCACTCGTCGCTGCGCCAACGCCTACAAGCGAACGCGTATACAGAGATAACAGCTGGCGGATCGTTCGGGATGATGGAGAGGAATGACCTGCTCGAAATATTGAACGTTATCGTTCACGAAACTAGGCTAATAGGGGGCTAATGACCCTCACACTTTTAACGCTCGCGTATATCGATTATATTGCTAATCATCAGAGGAAACTATTTTTTTTTTCGAAAAATATCTGCCACTTGTCAGCCATTAACAGAAATTCGTATTGAGATTCCTCACAGCCGAAAAAATCCGCGCTATCAACGCAACCAAACGAAATGATCAACGGATTTTGGTAAACTCTTTAAAAAAACATGACTCATCATGTGGTAATCCCACGTGGCAACTGCAAGTGGTAATTTCAGCACCAAAAGCATTCTCAGTCGGGCACTCCCAACACCCCAAAAATCACTTCGCCTTGCCCAGCTGATAAGACACTCTATAGGGTGTGATCAATGTTTGAGGTCAACACAGGTCATGTGGCAAAAAAGAGGTGGGGAAGGGGGCGGGGGCGGGGGGAGGGTCAACGACCTTGTAGCGTGCACGGGCATAACTAATTCACACCGCGAGATCATTCTTACAGATTTTCACGTGAGTTTTATTCTGCGTTACGACACGACGTGAACGCGCCGTGGGCGCTGCGCGCGCACCTCGCTGTAGGGGCGCCGGTTTTGGCGGGATTCGGAACGCAGTCACGAGCGCTAGGTTATAGGGGATGTGCCACGTGCGTAGTCTTGGCTACAGTCTAGCCAGCGACAGAGGTTATCAGCACAAGGACTGTTTCCTAGTATTGCTACTTACTCTTTAATGCAAGTTTAGTTATGATTTCAATGGCGGGATTTCAAAATACGTATATCTTATCTGCAAAATGATTCCCAAGATTGTTACAATTTGTAGACAGATTCTTATAATAGCTCGAGAGACAAAAGATCTTGGCATGACGAAAGTTTTAGAATATAATGAAAATGGTATATATCAGCGGAGATGATTTGTAGCGTTTTTTTAAAATGAGAGTTAGCGCGCATGTCACTCCAAAACGACCGGTGGCGCCTCTGCTTGAAAAGTATGTTCTCTAGCTGAACGGAGTTAAGGCGCGTGTGTCTACGATCAATGGTAGAGCCGGTAGGGGTTGGAAGACCCAGCGTTGTCTGAGGGAAGGACTTCTGTTGAACGAGCACCAAGAAAGTTAGGGTTTTAATACTTTTCTCTCAAAAATGCCCGAGGTTGCTGAAATTTTTTGATGTATGACCAATATTCAATCACATTTATTTTTAATAATTACCATTTTGGTCGGAATTTTCATCTGTTAGCATTGCGAAGGCGTCATATAGAAAGAATATGTTTGAAAACTGATTCTATCCCATTGTTCTTGTATCAGAGACAAGCCGGTGCCAAGAGGACGGTGCCAAGGGACCGGTACCTTAGCCCGAGCAGGTTCAATGCACGCCGCGCTGACTGACCAACTTGCGCAGCGTTGTGCAATCCTTGCGGTGTTGTTTATTGGGATAATTGGAAGGTACTAATCATGTTCAAACTGACATGTTGTCTTCTAGCAATCAGTTGTTTCTGAGCATTATCAAACGTTTATAGGTAGGCTCTATGTGTTTTACTAGGAACAACGGGTTTCCTCCTGGCGTGCTGTTGTTAAAAGACATTTGACGTTCGGCTTTGATCGTTTACAGTCATTATTAGTGATTGTTGGTTCGGATTTCTGGTACCCTCAACGCAAAAATCTTTCTGATTTCTCGACATCTTTATTTTGGAAATTTTGCTGTTCGTGTAAGTTGCAAACCCCTGCTTGTCGCAAAAAATACCCCCTTAACTTGGAAGCCAATGTCTGATTTTTCTTACAGTTCCGTGCAAACTTCCCATTTTGTTATTTTTAGCCTATTGATTATTTGATTATTTCAGCGTGGTCTAAATAGTCAAGTATATCTGCAATAATATATCCCCAAAAGTGTCTCCTACTCGTTGAAATAGCAATGCGTTGTAGAAAATTTCCTAACTGACAGTTGGAACGCTCGACTCACAGTTCCACGTAATAAAAGTGCTAAACGGAGACGAGCACTTAATCGGCCCGTTTATTGCAAGGTAACGGCTCGGCATGGTCAGTGCTGAAGAGTAGAGGTTACCGGACTTTCTCGCGCGCTTTCCTCGCGGCTAGCAGTGAAAGTGTAGCCACTCTGAGAGCCTCCCACCGCCCAATTAGACTACGTCGTCGACCACGGGTCCTCGGAAGCACAGGGATGGACCACAGTATCCTTGTGGCGAGCTCTGATAAGACCCGAAGAAATTCAAGGAAAAACTAAAAAAACTCTGAAATGATTACGAGTAATTTTTCCGTATCCATTTCAAGCCATTAGGTCGTTCAATGATCTGTCAAATTGTATTTTAATCAAATCGATTGCCCTATTTTGTTTTGAGTACTGAAAACCTTCGTATTTGTAGGACCGACGAGATTTTTGGTATGATCATCTAAAACTTAACAACGCGGATGCTAATTATGTTGTTCTTCATCTCAAACGACTCGCCCTTATACTACGTGGGTCGTCTATCAACAACACCCCCACGTCCAATGCATTGTGCCAACGCGCCAACGCTACACGTTGGCCAGCGCTTTCCCCGGCGGCGGGGCAATTATCAGGCTCTGGCAGAAAGCAAAAGCCGAACACTTTCTCTAAGCGCGGGAATCGGTTATAAATCGTGTAAATATACGATTGCACTGTGTTGTTGGGCGAAAGAAATTGATATGCACTTTATTAAATAAGAATAACACGTGACGTGGATATATAATTCGTATTTTTATATTCCTCCGATGTATTTGAACACGAGGATCACATTACTTGGCTACTTTATGGTAGTTTCTATCAATCGAATGATCAGTAACTATAATAGCTATTTATATATGTGTATAATTATAGGCCTTTTTACTTACCACTAGCTTTGAAATGAAAGCAAATTTTTTTTTTTTTTTTCTAAGCGTTTTTTCGAGAACGTGGACATTCAATTGAGCCATTTCAACGCTGTCACCGTCCTTTTATTTTCGCATAAAACTCATTCATATCTCACCCTTTCGCTTTCGTGAATGGCTAGAAGGGTGTCTCTAGAGCTTCCTATTGGCAATGTCAACAGTTTTATACACTCAACGTCTTTAAAAGGGTGGTGAAGTGGTTGTTTTTTTGTGGTAAAAAATTAGGGGAGATTTAGTGAAGGGTGAATTGTTTATTTGCCTACAAAGCGGCGCTGGGGGGTTCTTTTCATCTCTGTAAGGTCTTGCGAGCCCCTTATTTGGCGTACGCCATGGTTACAGAGCGGGGAAGACATCTAGTACCATAATAACTACCAATAAATGAAACCAAACCCGCAATCGTATACCTATAAAGTGACACCCTGGAATGGACATTACTACCGATCACAAAATCTAACCGATCGTAAAGTTTGCGAAACATATTTTTCACACAGAAAGGGCACGGGGTGTGGTGATTTCTGCCACTATAACGGTAAACACAATTTTTCTAATTGACTCTCGCATGGAGTCGGTGTAAACGTTTGAAACAAGTCATGTTGCGGTCCATCGCTCCGACTGCGAATCGGGCGGAACTCACGGCATGCGAACCCGTGGGCGAGATGAAGGCGACGCCACCGACGCCGACGCCGCCACACTTCTAAATCGAGACAGTGCACCGGACAAGGTTTTTAATTAACCAGCCATTAAATGCTAGGCCACGGACACAGATGCACTCGGCAATTTGCAACCGAACGATTCGCGATCTCAAAGTCAACCGCAGGACAGTTTTGTGCAGCGTGCAAGTTAATGGACCCTTTTGCTGCTCGTTATGCACCCAGATATAATCGAGCCAGAGCGGTCTTCCTTAGATTTTCCATGCCAAGTGCCTACAGCCAAGTTGTACAAGCCAAAGAAATAAGAAGTACACAACTATCTAAATTAGCCCTGGTGCTAATTTTTTATTCTGTTATTTAACAAATCTGAGTGATATATCGCAAATTTAATGACTCCCTGTTTTAATTAGTTTACCGAAGTTTAGAAGACTTTGCGCCTCGCCCTTTGACGAGTCACGCGAGATGTAAGCTGCAAGTCGCGGCATTGTCTTTGATCATTTCGGGGGGTGCATTAGAGGCCCGAGGCCCTGGGGCGCCGGGCAGGGCAGGGCCGACGCGCGGCGCCCACGGGAAGTATAATTAGCAATCTTTAGATGGCACACGCTCCACGCCAGGGTGTAATCAAGTCAGGGATGCAAGGGCTCCAGGGGGGGGGGGGGAGGCGGAAGACAAAAAGCCGTCGCCGCCGGCCGGGGGTGGGGCAAGGGGTGTGGGTGGTTGCCGAGATCGGGACAGGTTCTTCACCCCGTAGCATACGTGTGTGTGTTCGCGCCTAAACATACACCCGGTGATACATACACTGACGTCACGGCCTTTTTTACCATCCTTATTCCGTTATGAATTGATTTAGAATTTATGACATGCACGCGCGGTATCTACAAATCGATTTCTGTAGCTAATTAATTCAAATGTCACATGATCATTGCTATTTTGAATAAATTCGTTAAACTTTTTTAAAAGACATTTTAATGAAAAAGCAAGCAGGTTGTTATACCGTTCTGTTTGGAATTCTGCGGGGTCAGAAACACGTACATGAAACGAGTCGCGGTCCCCCACAGGGATAGCAATGGTAAACATTGTCGCTGCTCTGACAGCACTGAGCGAAGGCGCCGAGGCATTCCTCTGCCCTAGCCGGGGTTCGAACCGTGTGCAGGGACTGGCCTGTTCTCGCGCGGCCGGCATTCCCTGCAATTAGTTCTGGTACTTTAGCGGTCGCCGCCCCGCAAAGCAACGCCGATGCCTGTTGCAACGCGGTCCCGACTTCGATACCCGACGTTCACCGCCATGCATCTGCCAGCGTGCTAGTAGCGTTGCGAACGCACGCCAACGAGCGCCGGATATTTCTTGTGAAAATAATGGCAATCAATAAGTTTTAATTGCTGGTATAAAAGATTTAGTGCCTTTAAATGGCGTACCGCTAAGCTGTGCGACTTGAAATAAAGGGCCAATTAATAAAACTGGATGGCCGAAGATTGCCAAAGCCAGTTGCTAGTCGTGAAAATCCGAAAGGACCTGTTTTGAGATTAGCCGGTCCCGTCTTTGGGAAGCAGCACTTTATGTCTTTGCAATATTGTGTGGACCTTCCCGAGCTTGATTTGCAGTTGCACTGCCATTTACTTTCCACTTTTCTGTCACTTGATTGAAAAGGAAATGACGCAACTCTATTCGTATCTCACTCCAGAAATGCCTCGCGTGTGTGATATAGACATGACAGTAGTGTACTTAATGTACGAATTGTTCAACATAATATCCATAATCAACATCCCAGAAGAGCATTGTTGTAACAATGGCGATTACAGGAATCTAGCACCGTTATGACATGAAGGATGACAAAGATGATTGACGTTGGCTGGCTTGATGGCTGCTCTGCGATATCGTTGTGTTGGCTGCTATGCAACGGTACTCGATGACTCCTCGGATGGGAGTAGGTGCCCTGGTTGGACACTCGCGACGGGCCCACCTAAAGAGTCGATTGTATGCGCGACCGAAGAGGTAATCACAAGCATCAGCATTGTGTCCACAACAAGAACCGTGCTGTGCTACGACGAAGACTTGGCTTTACTTATCTCTACCGAAGCTAGCAGAGTAACAACTCGTGTCCACTCAAAAAAGTTGAGTTTGATAACTTGTAAAGCGACTTGTAAAGACATTCCTGAAGATTTTACAGCTCATTTTTTGTTTTCGTGGGATTTCTGAGAAAAGACAGAATAAAAGTATAACTGTCCTAACATGTCGGTGTGTAATAATGGGAAAATTCGCTCAAATGCCGCTAAAATTGAGCAGGGACAAGATATAACGGAAGGAAGTCGTGGAAAGAAACACGTTTTTTTTTAAAGTTTTTTTTTGGGAATTCCTTTTTTGATCGTGCGCTGAATGTTTAATCGACGGGCTCTAGACTTGACTGTCCACGAAAGGATCGGATCGTGACACATGAGATTGACCCTCACCTTGCTCTGTTGACCCCTAACCTCTTAGTACTGTTGCTCCAATTTACAGCTCCTCCCCTCCTCCTTTCCCCCTGGGGCGCCATGCAGCCAGTATACGGAACTTTCTCCCATGCGAGCAACTGGCAGTGCGATATGGAAGGTTACTTTTAGGTATACGTGCACTTTGTCTACGATTCGGTCAGCGAAGCCCGATGACCCAATGCAGATCTGACAAGACACCCAAGTCATATGGGATACAACTTGCATAAACCGATTCAATTTTGTATGCATTATCTGATCTGATACAATGCAGAAAGATTCGTGATCTTATCGGGTATTATGTTAATGATGCTGGGGTTTCGAAGGGAAATTTCTGTTTTGTCTGTTTTTATCTGACAGGAAGATTGTATGGTATGTAGATCAAGCCAAATTAATGGCAGGCGTTTGATGTGTGTGATTGGCAGGATAGCTAGTAATCGACGCGCTGGTAAACGAAAAAAAAACAACTAGAAAGGGAAAACTGCAAGTCTGTGAAGCGGGCACAAAGGCCAATATCAAAGGTAATTTGAAAGTAATTATATTGACCGTGCACAAAACGAGAACCCATAATTTACTTGATTTTTATTTAGATGTCGTGACATAAAATGTCAGAGAAAGTATGTAAGACGAGCTTTTTAATATTTCTGAATTATGGTCTTGCTGGCTTTTTCTGATCCTATGGTCTTGCAGTTTTGTGTAGGATTTTGTGGACTGCTTTGGTCATGGATGACTGACTGACTGACTGGACTGCTCACATGGGAAGTTTATTTACCGATCGGACTACTCATTAACAAGGTCGCGGACAATTATCAACTCGTTTAAACTATTGTACCTTACGAGATGCATTGCCAAGTCTTAATTAAACGCGAAGATCATATCTTTCCTCGGTTCACTTATGAAAACAACTTTTAGGTCACGCATCAATAAGATTATCATCTAAAGTCTACGACTGCGGCGGTGTCGACATCGTCATCAATGCAATTAGCCATGAAACTGCATTTTTTGTGCATGAGTACGTTCGACATTGAATGCAATTTCAATAAATCAGCCCTCGTCATTATTGCTGCAAATTGGAGTTAACTGCAGAGTGCAGTTGGTCGCGTTCGGGAGGCGATTGTGGATGCAGTTATGCATGCACTTCTGTACCCGGATTCGCGGGCGTTCGCCGTTGCCATGCCGGCATCACGAATCGAAACAAAAGGGTCAATTTTCCCATGGTCGGATTAATTGGCGGACTCATTAAGCATCGTGGGGGGCGATTTTATCGATAGAAAGCTGGCCCAGAATTCGATACTCGAAAGAGATTTTATACGTTGACAGAACAAAAATTATAAGTTTGTCATTTTCTAATCAAAATATTCCGATTTCGTTTTCACGTTCACGGCCGTTGCATCGGTAAATGACAAACATTTCGCAATGAAAGTGAAAATTTCTTTGTGAAAAAAAATCGTCCGTGATATTCATGCATTGGTGCGGTGGTGTGGCCAATCATTTTTCGCGACATGACCGACAATTAGCATAATCGATGAAAGTACACCACGACTTCGCTTGCCGTGATCCACAGTTTGAGAAATGGTTAACGTCAAGACAGTTTTGAAAGCTGCTGCAGTGATATGTGCACTTTGCACATGTCAATGCATTTCACGGCGCGGGTTGCATTGGCCGAGGCTGACACGAGTTGATATATCGTTGGCTGGTTCTGTAAAGACATTAAATTTAGACCAATGCAGTTTGCGCGATGGCAATTGTGAGCTGCACTCTCCGACGTGCCATGCACTCGCTCGCTCTGTACTTGCATGCTATCGTGTACCTACTCGGTACTCGTCGTGAGACACATTTCAGTTTCATGTGCAAAGACTATTTCATGTGCACCAGTATTTTGTTTGAAAATTTACGACAGGTGACGGTTACATGTTTTTACTTTTGTTCACACGCGAATATTTTACGCTGGTGCTTTTTGACAGGTTGCAAAATTCGAATTTATGTCTAAATTCTATACAGCTACATTCACAATGGTTTTTAATTTGATTTAATATCGAAGTGCTGACCCTTATTTTTCATCTGGACACATTGGCGCAGACTAAAACTTGCGTTAAGTTTGGCTTGTTATCAAATTGCATATCACAGTGCTTAAAATGTAAAGCTCGTCACCATCAACGTACTGTTCATTAGCGCAAACATTGTATGCATGCATAATTTAGATGCTTATAGACTCTATTAGCAGAGAATTGCAATAATATCTACTATCTTAGTGCTACACTAGCATAGGTTAACATATTTCCGCAGTCGAGGCCGTCCACGCTATTTCTGTTTTTATCTCAAAATCCATTTTTACTCTTTATTTATCGCCCGACTCTAGGCTAGGCTGCAGTAACTAACTGCAAGTCCCTGCGACACCCATATCCAGTGATGTATTCGTAAAATTTTTAGTGGGGGTACGCAAAAATGACAAATTTTTTTGTGTCGGCGGGCGGGGTGGGTGGGGGGGAGAGGAGGAGGAGACCCAAGGCGAATGCACCGAAAGAGTGGAAAATAGGGGGCTTTGGGCGCAGCTCCAAGTGAATTTTTATTCTAAGGTTTCTTTTGGAGTCAATCTACGAGTTTACGATGAAATTGGGCTTGGAATGACATGGTCAGAACTGCATTTTTAATTACGTAATGATTTTGAGAAAATTAAATTAAAGCCGCCCTCTCATGTCTACACCTTCCCACATTGTTGCAGTCTTGAAATTTGGTGGGGATTCGGGAATCTGGTAAAAGAAAGTCTATCATTTTAATCGAATACTGGTTTAAATTTTTGTTGAAACTATCCATAGATACGCGCGTACTTTCGCGTTGAGGAGATTACATCAGTTTCGACAATGACTCTTTTTCATTGAGCTCTTCTTCATTCGACGTTGGTGGTGTCTTCAACTTCTCCCAAACCAAATTTTGGTTTTTTAGGAGGAGCAAGGCCCGAAAGGGAATGCAAATCCACTTGCTTCCTCTTCTGTATCTTGAATTGAACTAACTCGTCCAGTGTGGCTCGTATGTGGCATTTTGGTTATTGTTTGTATTTTTGTCTTTCCTGCGAATTCGTATTATTTGAAGCGGGCTTGCTTCTGAGAGCTTGCACCGCCGTGCGACGCCGCGAAAGCGGCTACCGACTTCCCTTGGTGATAACAGTAATATGGTTCTAACTAACCCCTTTGTTGCAAGTCGCGACGCCGGCATAGTTCCAGCCTACCTACTCTTAGTATGTTCGCATACAGTGGCATTCTTGGTAGGTTTATTTTCAAGTAAGTGGATTATTAGGAATAAAACCCTTAACTGGGATATTTTCGCCTTGAAAATAAAGAAGTGCAGGATATTTCGAATAATCATAATTTAATACTGCTTTCCCGTGCGTTCGCCTGCGTTCCCTCAAAAGTTCAAAGTGGGGGTACGGCCAAAAATAAAATTAATAGTGGGTGGACTGCGTACACCCGCGTGCATTGACCAATACATCACAGCCCATATCTCATACTCCCGGTTGGATATAAGCTGCATTCAAGGCCTGCTAGCGATGATACTATATGCAGTTTGCTCGTGACAGATGCATACGGAGATCGAACTGCAACTGTATGCTCTTATAATATGCAACCTTGGACACAATTGCACTTCATGGATTCGAGTGCAATGTTGTGACTGCAGACGAATGCGTCACTCGCGGCATTGACGGGAAAAGACTGTGAATCTGAACTTCCTGAATTCGAACTGGCAACGGTGGAGTTGGGAAGAACATGTTGCATTTAGGATTTTTACCGATTGCTTCAATTGGCAGTTTCAATTACAATTGGATATGCATGTGAAACTGATCGATGATAGGTACTTGCGGTGCGTGGGTCTTGCTCTAACATTTATCACTTTGCCACGTTTTGATTTTAATTAGAAAATAGGAAACGTGCAAACACACCAACACAATTTCGGATCGCTCTTCAGTTTCTAGCTAATAGCACATGGTTGCATTCACATTGGGTTCTGTAAAACTGGCAAGATTATCTCAAATAAAAAGGAGTTCAAATTCAAGTTTCCACCTCGTATCCCTTTTGTCTTGCCAACGAAAATATCTCGTAACATTTTCCATAGCCATGAAATTATACAACACACTGTTATAGTTTTCGACCACTGGTGTTCACACGCTATGATTAGAAATCAATAAATCGTTCAATGTATGCACCGATAGGATCTGATAACTTGCTACTGGATTCTCACGATACGCATTACGAATCACATTTTTATGCAAGGATCAGCCTTGATGACTTACGCGCGGAGACGCCAGATTGCGCTATAATTATAGTAATTTTGATACGTTCCTTTGTTCGCCGCAATGCAACGCGATAATTATGCACAGATTATGTCATCGCTCGCGCGCGCACGCGCGATAGTGCATCCACAAAGTCGTGATGCAGTTTTGCTATTCATTTGCGTGTCGCCTGGACAACGCGCAATGCACTTTGGTGCATCTCATGAACCCAAGGTCAAACTTTCTTGAAGTGGAAAATTTCTTGTACGTACCAGTGAAGATTCATGGCGTTTGATGATGAATTTCAAGTAATTTCTTAACTACTGAGCACAGTATAAGTGGCTAAATGATTTAAAATAAACAATGGCCATTAATTTTCTGGTTATACATTAAACAAGTTTTGGTTAGTACACGGATTTGGTGCAATCAAAATTTCATCAACTAGCATACAGAATTTTGGCATCTGTCTTCATGGCGGTCTCCTTGACCCCTGCGAAACTTTATAAGCCAATGTTAGCTGGGATTTCTCAAGAAGTTTACACTCAAAACTTGCCGGTCACTACAAACATCTTCGCAAGTCGCTGAATTACATTGCAATTAAATTAATTATAAAGTACTTGTCTCACTAATTGTATCAGCGTTACAGTTCAGTTTTCAACGAACAACATTCATAATTCATAATTCATTTCATTATCTGTGTTATTTTCACAGAAATCGATAAAAATACCGACCCTGTCAATCGGATCTATGCATTACCACCGAGGCAAAAAACAGCCATGGCAAATAGCGATTTGGATTAAAGTCGTGTGTCCCAGGGCGACAAAAACTAAACAATAGTTTCATTTTCCCATCTTTATTGATCTGTCGTGCACAGCAAGCCTTGGGATCAGCAAATTATCCCGCATTAGTCCAGGAACCAGGATAAAGTTCTAATGTGTGAGCCAGGACAAAATTCCCCGCCCGTAGTGCTTGGTCAAGGTGCTAGCTGAACGAGCCCACCGCCTCAGAGGAGACCGCCTTGAATCCTCGACTGCGACCTTCTGGCTGTGCAGACGATGGAGTTTGGCGCGTTTTAGCGGATTCGGCGGGCTCGTTGACAATGACCCGGTTTCGCGCTCTTACTTCCTTCTCGCCCTTGACTCTCGAGACTCGTCTCTCGTGTCTCAGCTGAAAAGCGCTGGACGGGGCAGCCTTCGATCTTGAGGATAATTCATCTGGTTTCAACTGCTAAAAGGCCAAAAGGCCGTAGAATTTCTCTGTGGTTTGTTGCGTCTACGGCAGTAGCGCTGGGAGGGCCTGTAGTCAGTGCATTCTTGGTCTAAAATTTCTCACCAACGATTTTACAATTGTAAACATTTTAAGGTCTCTCTGGATTTAGATAATGGGTTCACACAGCTTCTGGAAATATATCCAAGCTTTTTTTAATCTCTAAAAATGCTCAAGAATAAACCCACGAATTTTTGATAACCCCACTAGAATTCAAAAGCCAGGTATGCTAGAAAAATCTTTTTATAAATTCCTGGAATTAAGGGAGAGGAAAGTAATGAAAGCAGAATGAAACAATAACGAAACCTAGGCCTAGAGCCGTCGTGAAAACGTGCGTTTTTGGGAGCTCCACGCCAGGTACGCGTCGTGACAGGGAGCGATTCTCTTTCTCTCCACGATCGACTGAGATGGGAATGTGCCCCCAATATCGCGCGCTGGCCCCGATGTGTCTCCGTTGCGGACGTCGGTCGGCGCCGAAGGTGTCCAACGCGTCTGTAGTCACCCGACGTCGACATGAGTGTGACGCAACTGTCATGGCCACACGCTGCGTTTGCCACGGGCTTTTGTCTGGCTGTTTAGCAGCACAATAGGCGAATAATATGGATTTCACCGTTTGATTCATTGTTCGGAGGTGGGATAATCGGAGATATTTGGGAACATACGGAGATGCGCTTGTCTGAAAGCACCATTTAATCGACAGTATTACAAATATGTTGCTAAAATCTAGAGGATTTCTTCAACATAGTTGGTGAGTCTTTCCAGTTAAGTTTATTTCGCACTTAAGAAGTGTAAAATGTCCCAATCCCTGTATTTTCGTACCCGTACTTATGCGCGCATTGTTGCACCGTCATACGCAGGGTGCGTGGTTTTTGGAAGTGTGTCAAGACTGCGTGTCGGAACGGCGAGCCCTTGAGCACGTTGTGCCTAAATGTTTCGCCAAACTCAACTCGTCGGCGAGCAACGATTGCGATTGAGTCATGAAAGGGAAAATGCAGGCAGGAAAACACTGGTCCACTTTGTTGGTTGTTGAATTGCGAGCTGAGCCCGTCACGCTGGGTGATATGGAAATATGCAAGTCTCTTCTCGGCATGCCATTAAATGCTAAATTTATATCTGTGATCTATGTGTATATCTGTTTTTGCATCAATGCTATTCGAGTTTTATGAATTCTAAAGCAAACGGCCAAATTTAAACCGCCGCGCGCCACGCAGCACGCTGAAATTAAAATCACAAACATGCGTGCGCCGTGCTTTTTTCTTCCGGCATCTCGAATGTAATGATTTAAACCTCCCTTTTGATGTGCCCTCTCCGGGGATCTCCAGTCACTGCCGATTCCTTCACCCTTTGGCAGATTTCTTCCGCCCTCTGATTTATCACCAGCAAGTGTCTCTTTATGATATTCTTCATATTTCAACTTCCGCCATTAATTAAGCAATTATTATCATCACCTGTGAAAACAAACCCTTCGTTGTCTTCCGGCTTCCCTTTCACACTACGGTTCCCCTCGCGCGCAGAATCCCGTGCATCCAGCATCGATCCCGGCCGCCCTATCCCAACGCGAAATGCATTCCAGACCTTTCTGTCTCCACGCCCCGTGGCAGATATCCAGACAACGCAAACACTGCACTCACTGTTAGTCCAGACAGAGTGCAGGGCCGCTCTCGATAAATGCGTTGCGAGCCCAATGAAATCGGCGATGAAATACGAGAACCACAAGCAGAAAAGACGTACAATACGGTTCCCTATTGTGTCACTCTCTGCAAATGCTAGCGGGCATCTCAGAAGGTCCGAGCGCCTACCCAAATTTTTGACAAGATGCTACTGTTACAACTTTAATTGTCCACGCGCATTTGAATATCAAAATTTTGCTCCCCACTTTTCAGGCATCAGAAGCTTAGATAGTCCTGGCTTCGTTATCGAACTTTGCCGATCGTCGTACAGCGTTTTGCGCATGGCAAACAATCAACTCTCGTACGGAAGCAAATCACTTCCGTTACGCACAATTCCCTTTCGCCGCTAGCGCGTGAATCGAAGCGTGATCGGCGTGAATCAATCAATTAGTGCGTGCACTAGCTGGCATCTTCGACGCCAGCGACGGCGAGCAATGCCCCCTGCGCGATCGGTGGCAGGTTGCAAGCCGGCCGCACGCTGAAGATCGAAGGAGTCGAGGGCCGTTGCCCGACGAGCGGCTTGAATTGTGTCGGGCCGTGCCATTGCCCCGCCAGCCGCGAGAACTGGGTGACTTTGCGGGGCCGAGGCTCGGGCTCGGCGCAAGGACCTCGCTCCGAGCAAGCGACCACCGGCGTGGGCCCACTAGCGTCGGGTGCGACGCGTTATCATAGGGATCTAAGATGACACTTATCGGTTATTGACTTTGTCGCAGGTAATGAGTCGCTATGTTTGTCGGCGTTCGCTTTTCTTGGAAAGCACGCGCTGCCATCTTTGATTTTAATTGTCTGCCTGGAATGCCGAAAGATGTTTAAGAAATGATGATTTCGTTGTTTGATCCGTGGAAGGAAATCAGTCGCCATTATGATAAAATATGTAATTATGTTTGAAAAAGAAGTACAGGGATGCACGCACAGTTACTTTCCGACATGTACGCCAGAAAGAAAATTTCATTACTTAACGCGTATTTAATTAACGATAACTTAATTAATCGATCAATTATGTGATTATAGCAAGAAAGGTTCGGCGGTGTGTAAAATTTAAAAAGTAAAAACGCATCTGCTCTGGTAGGCAGTAACGAGAGTGAAATGGTACCATTATTCAAATAAGTGAGACGTCAAAAATCGAAAACGTTCTCCACACTTAGATACGTTCCCTGCGCACACCTTTGTAACGAGTGCGACAAGGTGCAAACTATGCCTGGCAGTCACTAGTGCGAGCGAGATAGCTAGATTTGCACTTGATAGAATTGAGGCCAATAGAGGAGAAGGTGCATGGCCTTCTTTTCTATCAAATGATATCTGCTGCTGCTATCTTTGCCCCCCTCTCGCGGCAGCGGCAGCGGCGCCCCCCCCCCCCTCCAGTTTTGGTGTACAGCTTGCTAAGAGCTAGTGTGAAGTGTGCTCCAGCCTTGTGGTCGACCACGTTGCCGCCTCTGGGAAAGTGAAAACACTGAAGCATTTCATTGCTGTTCCGTCAGTTGACAGACCAAGAGCTCGCGTTTGGTGCCTGAAACTTAGCAAAGTCGCACGCTGGCAACGAGAGGAACACGTTTCTCGCTCGGTGTTTAGGGTGAAGTCAACCCCCGGGGGTTGGTAATTAGTGATCTCAGTGATAACTTTGTATCGTTGACAGTCACGTGGTGTGAACGTTTAGTGACAGTGTTTTTTTTTTCTGTATTAGTGACAGTTAGTGCCAATTTACTGGATGCACGTGGTACGCGTTTAAATAGTGCATGCTTTGTGTGTTTAGGAATTAATTTTATGTGTGTTCTTACAAAATAATTTTGGTTCCGGGTTTCAGTGAACGTGTGTTTTTCATATAAATATTTTTTTAAGTTAGTGTTTTTTTTTGTCAGTGATTATTCGAGTGTCCAGTTAATATTTTGCTCCTGGTGGATGAGCAACGAGGTGGTTTGTTGATCAAGTGCTGTGCTTCCAATGTCTTGAGTGTTGAGAGGATTACCGACACCTCATCGCCCGTCTGTGGATTATTTCCTCTGCCGCCGGATTTTGGATTAATTTCTCATCACAGGATTTTATGAATCAGTTCCGAGGTGAGATATGGCGCAGACTTATTTTTAAGATAAAAGATTGAGTAGTAAATTTTTAAGGGATAAGAGAACTCACTAACAAACTTTTGCGGCCAAAGGGCTTAAAAGTTATTACCCTAAATGCTCACAGAAAATATTCACGGTATTGATGGAGCCGTCAATTTTTGACACGCATTAGAAACAATCGCGGGTGAGGACATGATTAATTTATCACAATTAATTAACCGGTGCCATTAACGAACAACTGAACAAATACATATTTTTGTTAAACGCTAGCGAAACGTCCCCGAGCAAAACTAGAAACCTGCCTCAACGAATTTGCCCGTCGTCCCGTTCAACAAATCAAATTTTCATTTTCCTCTCCGCGCGAAACATTCCCACGCAAACGCATTTCAAATTAAAACAATAATTTGCAAAATTTACGAGACACATTCTTAAGTTTTCCCCGCAAAGCTCTCAGCTAAGTGGAAAATTAGCTTACGCCTCGGAAAATACGCAATGACACAGACCATCACGTGAAAAACTCGGCAGCCTGCTGCACACGTTTTCGTATCTGCAACCAGCAGCAGCGTCGAATTGAATGAGTCGTTTACGATCTGGCGGTTCTTGAACTTGCCGATTTAAAAATACTAATTTTTGCACAGCGCTCTTAGACAGGGGGCCGATGGGCTCTGCGTGTGTTTACCTGCGCGTTTGGCTGAGCGCCCGTCATTCGGGCGCGTCGGGTCACTCAGTCGGGATGTTGACGTTAAGGACATCCGAGGTAGCGGCAATTAACCAGCATCCATTACACACGAGCAGAGACCCTTGCCACAGTGTACCTTATATGCACATAACAACACAACTAAAATAAGACACCTCCGGCCAGGAATAGCATATTAATTGTAATGCTCGACCTATAAATAGGCGAAGGCTGTGATGAGCAGCACATTGCAAGAGGGTAATTAGTTTCTGTGATATGAAATAATTTCAACGTTGATGTTTAATGTATGATGTTTACATGGAGTTGATTCAGCAATTTGTCTGATCGAAAATTTTAGCGCGTCTTTTCAATTAGGTCAAGAAAGTTCTTGGTGTTTAATGGCTATCTATTTTTTTCCGCACCTCCGCCAAATTCTGGCGAAATTTAATTGATTGCCATTGAGTGTAAGTGGTGCGAATTCTCTTAGAAAACAGGCAACACGCGAAACTTTTGATAATGATTCGCTGCGAGCTGAAAAAAAAACATCTAGGTGTTGGTTGCATGACATTTCGAACAGAAAATTACAAAATGCGTGGGCGCAAAAAGTGTCGAGCGGGTTCGCAACACTTTTGGGGGTACAATGGCGCTACGCGGAGTTGATCAAGCGCATTGCTCTCTGTCATCGGGCATGGCGAAGTCGAATCCGATTCGGTTTCGGAAGCCCTCGGCCTCCGCGGTCAGCCAATTCGCAATCAAAGAGACGCCGATCTGGCGATTATAGTCATTAACGCCAAGTAATTCCACACTTGCTAAGTCAAAGCACTTGCTAATTGTTATTTATCCAAGACAAGGTAACAACGGTTGAGTTCGCAAGCCCCCATCGGAACTCCAGCTCGACGATAAGCTGATCGCTCTGTCGGCCAGCGAGCTTACCACAAAGCCAATCAATCTGCACTAATTACTATTTATCAGCCTGTTGTATTGTTGTTAACGTTACCGACTCAAAGCGTTATGGTTACGCATTAAAAAAAATCCATCTGAAGGTGATATATCAAACCAGACTCTTGCGATAAATTCTCGGCATTGAATAAACAACATACACGCTACATATACATGCAAAAGAGTATCTCATCATGATTACCATCGACTCGAAATTGTATGCACGCTTACCGTACTCAACCAAGTAAGGGTCACCGAGTTTCACAATCACCTCAAATTTAGCAATCACCATTGAACAAACGTTTTCCCAACAACAATAACAGGCACTTACTTTCAAGGGTAAACACATGAGAGTGCTGCTCGGCCCGATGTGATTCACTTGTCATATTCATTCACGCGACTATATAGCGATCGTCTCAGCTTGCTATTTTGCAATCTCTTGATCTTGACGCTGCCCCCCCGTCCCGCCCACCTCATCATATCTGAGCCCCCCGAGACCACGGCGCCCTTTCGTCACCTCGGGGGCCCTCGCGCAATAATTGGACCCGCTTGCATTGAGCGCCAGGGACGAAATTCGCAAGGTCTGAGCACAGAGCGGTCGAGCTGTTGAGCTCGAACGCCGCAATCCAACATTGAACGCGCACGCTACAAAGCCGAGAGGAAACGCGTTAACCGATTTCTACTCTGTGGTGACATAACAGTGTGTGCATATTGCATATAGTTTCTTGCTAAGACAATTTACTTGCAATGTTTCTGGCATACGACAGATGTCGTTTACCTGAAGGTGCTTGAGGTCCGCCCATTTTTCAGTCTCACGTGCCTTTGCAGTCTCTTGCCATTTGATTAGGCGGTACATGGTGCTGACCAATCTGTGGCCGTGGCAAAGAATGAATCACCCTGTTATTTCATCCGATTCGTAAGATCCGGCAAAGATGATTTCGTAAACCCCAAATCTAATAACATACGTGATCAGCAGCGACATAGCTGACCAATGGCGAATGCTCAAATGCGCTCTGCATAAAATGAAAAAGCAGGCGGTGTTTGAATCGTTTGCTTGCAATGAAATCTCCGTACCCAGGTAGGTGCACGTGTAGTGTAGGCATGAATTGTGTCATGATAGTTCGGTGAGCTGGATGGATTCAGCAACAATGTCTTTGAGTCTGTCAACACTTGTTTTCGCGTTGGCGTCCCGACGCTGACGGATAATTGGCACTGATGCTCGGTAATTGGGCCCAACGCTAGCGGCCACCAGTGTGGAGCAGGCGCCCACGAAAGCGAGGGGCTTGAACCCCGTCTGGAAAAATACACAATTTGCGAATCTATTTCGTTACATTCAAAAACTTACTAAGATCTTTGCGAATATGATCTGAGTTGCGTTGTAGATAAGAGTATTTTCTTGTGTTTTTTGTCCTCTATCCTTCCATATATATATTTGTTTTGTAAGGGGTAGCCCCTCGTGCTACTTTTGGCAATTAAATTCGTACTCTAATCATTATTGTAACTGCAAATTTCAACCTTACAATGTACCTGGATTTTGTAAGCACATTTTGAAACACATTTTCGTAAAAGTCGATTTAAAACAAAATTATCAAGCAGATTTATTTTAAAAACATAACTAATCTAAGTTAAAAGATGTCAAATGTGTCAAGCAAATTTAATAAAAATTGTCGAAGCGTTTAGCTGGCAGAATGCGAACAAACCTCCATTAAAAAATCTATTTCTTCATTTTTTCCGGATAGTCAAATTGAGTGTACGCTTCGCTCATCATACTGCGCATGGTGTGATGTCTTCGATAAGAATAGTTTTTCACCGCGCTATGAGACTTATTTGTTTCGCTATTTCTTTATTTATGATTCAGAAAAGCAATTAATTTGTTCATCTGTATAAATTTTACGTATTTGACTACCAATACTTACTACATATCAGCACAACATTGCGAATATGATCTTGATGGCAATTGCCTCAAATAGTGTCCTCCAAATGAACCATCAAATACAAGGTTTTCCAGTTTGAAAAAACATACCTTATGGCACAACAAAACTGCCAAATTATTGAAATCTCCTTGTAGAGATCCTATCGTAATCGGACTGGCACTTAATTGACCGAACGACTTGCGAGTGAAGAATATTAAAGCCTTTCGGGTGGTGGCAGTTCCACCGCTGCGTTCTCCCTGCCTGTACGCCACGACTCAAAAAGCGCCGCGACGTCGACAGCGGCGGCGACGTCGGTAGGAAATTAGTGCAGGCATTTTCGGCGCGCGCTCGTGCAGCGCCGTTGGCCGAGCGCTGGGCCAACGAACTCTTCGCAAGAAGTGCTTTTGCAGGGATTACAGTATGTCTTACCACGGCTGCCTTACCTAGGAGGTATTTTCTACCAGTTCTATGCTATGGAACTTATGTACTTTATGTAGACAGAAGTTCATGCTATAGGCTCAGTTGTACGAGCAACTAGACCGATTTTCTTTGGGACGCTATTGTCTCATTCACTTTACTTCTTGTCTTTACGTCACAGCGAGCCAAGACGTGGGCACCAAGGCAGCAAGTAGACGACGCCAGAAACAGCGTCGTGAACTGGATTTCAGGAGATAGTAATTAGCTTCAAGTTCAAAGAGCAAATTCGTATTGTTTAGAGGGCGATGTGTTTTGGACACTGTCGGCAGAATTGATGAAAACACGTTTGACAGCATATCTTTTTGATCCTAAAACTTGTTGAAATTTATTTAATGTTGAGTGAGATTCACGTCGAATGGTGATGGATGTTTAGCAAGGACATGGGCCACATTTCGGGGGCCCAGAGGGATGTCACTGCTGAGAAATTGACACCTACCGAATTAGGCGAGAAAGTGGTCGAATGAGTTTGCGTGTTTGGACAATTCGAGGTGTCCAAGAAAACCCAGGTGAGATCAGCTGGAGTTAAGTTGCCTTTTGCTGACCGGTGTCTGTTTTTGGAGAAATTGGGCGGCAACTTTTTGTTACAAATGCTTTTCGTATTCACTTTTTTTGCTTTTAATGGAATTGCGTCGATGAACAGGAACTGAACATGAGCATTGATTAGAGTGATTAGAGAGAAGTGCTATCGTAATGCGTTATTGACCGATTAGGAACAAGGTGTATGAAAGATTGCAGTAATTCCAAAGCGTAATGAGATAACAATTTTGGTAAACAGGTTTCCAAAAGGAAGAAAAAGCTGAAGGTATTGCTTCAAATAAAATTAATTTATTGATTATTGACCGTACAGTGAAACGTAATTATGATTAATTGTTTTGCGGCACTCCAACCATGCAATTTAATATAACGCTGATTAAAAAAAAAAGTTCGGCGGGACCAGTCAGGGCTTAGATCGTAATCTCCCCATTGACTAGTCGGTCGATTGTTTATTTCTATCTGTGCTCGTTGCACGTTCGCTATCCTCGCTGGCCTATCGGCCAATGACTCTTTCTAGTTTAAGTCCGACAGCACGCTCTTACAGCTGAAACAGCAGGAAAAAAAAACACCGACTCCGTATACTTACTTACCTGACTGACACATCTTACGCAATCGTCGTTGACAGCAATTTTGCGTTCTGTTTTAGACGCGTAGGTAATTGACCATCAGCAGAAAGCCGGCTGAATCAGATGACTGCGTGTTTAAATTTCGATATCAACCAATGATATTGCAGACTGTCGATTTTACGAACCGAAAGTTTTAATGCCTAAACTATAAAACACATTTTTCTGTTGGGTAATGAATTTCTTTTTACACTCATCGAAAGACTTTGGCCCATTTATGAATACGCTTTCAATGAAACAATTTAAATTTAATAGTTATTGATAATTTGCTTAATGACCATGTCATTGCAGCGAAGGGGAAAAACGTACAGAGGGCATTAAACGAAACTGCATGGCGAGTCATAAGCGAGTAGGTACCTACAAGTAGCGAAAGTTCAGCTAGCGCATGCTTCCGAGGTTACCTGTGCACTGTGCAGCAATGACGGCAAAGAATTAGCAGAACAGACCTTATTATGCTTGATTACAGCCAGGTAGCTGCCGATAATTGACCTACTCCATTTCACCCATCACCTCGGTGGAGACAAATCGATAGGCTTTGGGCACAATTAGTCTGTCAATGGCACTTTGCATAATTGGCATACAGAGCTAGCGACAATTTTATATGATTACCACGGTATGTGATCCATTTCCACCTGCACCTTGCCTGATTCTTGTCTTCTCTTTTTGCAGAGTCGCAGCCTCCTCAGCCGCGACAGTCTATACTGACATTCACGGGGTAAGTTATCAACAAATTTTCCACCAAACGCCGCGTCAGATCAAATGACATCCCTCGCTAAACAAACAAGTTCACGATAGATGTCACAACACCGAAAAAAAACGGCTACGACGAATATCAGTCTAGAAAGGTTTCCGGGGCTCCAGGCGAATTCAAAACTGTTCTGGGTATTCACTGATTGTGCATACATTTCCTAGCAATCTTTCGATGTACAAGCTACGGCAAGACGTGAGCTCAAGGTGAAATAACCTCACAATACAGCAACAGAGCTATAGCCATGATCATATTAATTGCGGATTTATGCACAATCTGCCCGTTGTAATCCTGATTACGCAGGGGAGCACTTGACGTGCATGGCTCTTGTCAATGCATTAACTTGAGTTACCGGACTGGGCTAGAGGAGACAAGAGGAGACGGGTAATGTTGCTGGAGCTAATGAGCAAGCACGTGCCCTCGGGGGTAGTTACCATAATTCCTGGTGGTACAAGATGGCGTACCACCTATAAAGCGCGTAGTGCAGGCATGTCATTGTGGAAATTTCGCACTACGTTGAATCTTGGAGCCCATGGTTTAGTCCGACTAGGCTGGCCTTGTGCAGACACTGCTTCGAATTTTGCCAACGGAGAAACAATTACCTACATCTGCTCTCTCGCTGCTAATTTTCCCGAGCTTTAATTTGAGTGTTTTCTTGCGTGGACCGTCTGGAGTATTTTTGGAATTTTCTTTATACCGAACGTACAGCTATTGTCTGCGTGGTCTTTGCATAAAACCGCGAGTGAAATATGCAATGCTATTCGGCTGTGATGAATCAGCCGATGATGCGATCACCTATTTTAATGAGTGTTACTCGTCGGCCACTTTCTCCGTCGGCGATGGCCGCGTCTTTTGGTCCACGGGCATGGATGCTGTCCCTCGGCGGTCAGTGAAAGCCAAGCGCACGACCTGGGCCATCGTAAAACCAGATCGAGTGATCTTTGAAGCGTAGCGCTGTCGTTGCAGCGAGCGCAGGGTGAACAGGCTGATGACCTACCCTGGGCTAGAATGGGGACCAGTGCTTCAATCCAAGGAAACACCGCGCCAGCTTACCATCGAAGTACAAAACTACCTCACCATCCCACCCGAACAGCATTAACAATGTCGCGAATGTTAAACTGTATTTGCAAGAAATGGCCGCAAAATGAAGAGTGCCTCAAAATTTAATTTCGTTATTTTTCGCAGATTTTAAAATACTTCGAGTCATTATTATTATATTGTAGAGGTTTGGTAAAAAGAACGGCCTTACGCGCCATCGGATGGCATCTACCGTTACCAGGTGTTTCCAGCTCGTTTGCTCAGCAGAAAGTTTAACACTAACACTGGTCCTCTGAATATTACCTATAAACTCAATGGTTTTACAGTTAAATGCAAAACAATAAATTCTGGAAAAGAAGCTAGACTGGAAAAATGTGCAACCGGACCGGGATACGAACCCGCGACCTCCCATTTGCCGGTCAGATGCTCTACCAAAATATGTGTGCCCGCGGGCACACATATTCCAGCTTTCGCGGGTTGGGATAAGGGATCACCTCAAAGGGGAGGGAGGAAGAGACCGAGGCAACTCGTATGGATGAGTCCCACCCCACGAAAGCTGAAATATGTCTGGGTGGATAGTTCAGTTGGTAGAGCACTCGACCGGCAATTGGGAGGTCCCGGGTTAGTATCCCGGTCCAGTTGCACATTTTTTTCAGTCTGGCTTCCTATCCATCATTCGCTTGCTGGTTTTAGCTCCCTAGTGGAAACGCCAGAAAAGCCAAACACTCATGCAACAAGAAATGATGTTGCTATTTACAAAGTTACTTGCAATTTTAACTTCCGTAAATCTAGTTATCTGCGGTTTTAAAAAATCCATGGTGATGTTGCTATCGGTGTGAGCAAACACAGAGCTGGAGATAGGTGTAGTGAACTATAATCCGGCGAGTTCTAGAGCTACTATCACGGTCAATCAGTCATATCAAATTCTGCAAATAAGGAAACGAATTTCATCGACTTATTATTAGAACAGTCGCTCTGGAATTCACACAAAAACAGTATGCTTACAATTCGGTTCCATAACAAAAGACAGGCATGTTACGACCGAACCAATCACAGAAGTGACAAGTCAAATCACTTTCACACATCTTGTGCTCCTATTTTATAAGCCATTATACAAGCACATGTCGAGCGCATTAATGGAATTAATTACCTACTGACACAGGCATGACGCTGACTTATTTTATAGAAAATAGTTAATGACTTCTTTTACGATAGAATCGCATAGATTCACGATTTTATGTCAATAGCAGTTCTCACACTTACAAACAACAAAAGTTGTCTAAAAAAATCAACAATTTCATCTGACCACTTCCCTGATCTTGAAACCATTCAATTCGACGATACTGTGAAAAAAAACATGCCATTCTTTACGAAAACTAGAGATTCATAGAACCAATACAATATATTCCATGAGCTGGCTTATGGACCTAACCATACCCGTTTCTAGCTAGATTGATTGATTTTTGCCATGCGCCTCTGCACAAATCACGTGCATCTCATGCTCATCTGGCCATGCGCCACTGGTGTAATGGCGTCGGTGAATGAGTGGATGATGATGAGGATGATGATGATGATGAACCTAACCTAGCCTAGAAGGGAGGAGGGGAAACCCGTTGCTGGCACTTAGCCTAATCCTGTCGAAAAGCACAAAGGGGACCACTGGCTTAACGTCTCTTCCGAAGGACGGTACAACACGAACATCAGGATTCCAAGGTGAATGAAGTTGTTATACTAACTTTCATCACTCCAACCTCTCTCCCGAACAGAACTCCGGAGCTGAAACTGCCAGCTAGTCTCATTGGGAGAGTTCTTGAAAATGCTCGGAACTCAAGAGTGTCATTTCAAATTATTTATTAACAAATCAGTATCAGTTGTGGGGTGGGAGTGTTTTTTTCTACGATCGCTTGTAACGATTGCAACCGTGTAACATCGTTGCATTTCCAAAATCGAACCGCTCTTGCGGTGCCTGGAATCTTTGCCAGGGCAGGCCAGGTCTAGCCAGGGCGTGATAAGTCAGGGCATGACAGCGATCAGAGCGACCTGTTCGCCTCGCACCAGCAGTTGGCCGACATGCCGCTCACACTCTTCGCTTTTCCGCGAGGTTTTCCGGACGACCACGCGGGGAGGTCGCGGTCTGGGCAGGCCCTCCCAGGTCAGCTCGGGTATCGACGCCGGGACACCTGTAAAACAATTCACACCGATTTAGAGTCACTTCACGAGCCCCAGGACGCGAATATTACTTAGAATTGGCCATTTCTTAAGTGTGTCCTACATATGTTGTAAAAGTGGCCCAGCTTCGAATCTATAGTCTTTTAACAGCAATTTAATACAAAGCAGCCATGGGGCACAGCTGGATTAAAAATCATAGGATTCTGATTGGGTAAAACAGCCTAATAAAAGTGAAGGCTATAGGTCAGTTTATCACGTAAACAAGGCTCCAGGGCCCGGATTCACAAAGCGGCAATTGCAAAAATCCTCGGCGCCGATTTTCTTTTTCTGCTGCCAAGCGCAGAATCGACCCTATCAACAATTTCCCAGAAAAAAAGACATGGTTGAATAAGAAAGCATCCCGGGAACCTTCGAAAGCCACTGAGTGGTCGTTTTGTCCCTCGTTAAAAGTCCTGAGAGGATAGTCGGTGGACGTGGCGGCCTGCACGCCTGACGATGACTGCTAGTCGTTGCGGGGTGGCCGACCGCACGGCCCGCGGGTCACTGAGGGGCGCCAGACCCGCAGTGGGTCACGGCGAGCTACCCGCCGCCTCGCGGAACTCCAGTCCCAAGCACATGTGATGTCAATGTCAGTCTCCCCGTCATGCCCTGCCCCTCCCCTCACCGCAACGCACCGCCTAGACCTGCGACCTTGGACAGAGCCAGCATCCGCGCTCTCAAAATACAGCCGCCAAACTGCAGCTAATCTCGGAAATGCACTTTTTACGGCGCCCCCCCTCCCCGTCGGAGAGTTGTGGCTTGTTTGAGAACGTCCGGGACGCCTAGTCCGACTCGAGTTTCGCACGATCTTAATTTTCTGGCAGTGCACTTTTGAAATCGGGCCATAAACTCTTATATAAATTGATATCGTTCCAACTCCTACTATTGTTTTGTAAAAAGAATGTGTAAAATAATTAAACTCGATTGTTTGAGCAAGCATTTGCACAAAAAAATAAATGGAATTGGTGGTCTTGGTCCTTGGAATGCAACGAGTACGCGCACCTTTGCAGCGATTTTGCACATGTCTTCCATTTGTTACGAGTGCGATGCTCGGGGCCCTCGGCTGGACTTGCCAAAATGTGTGCTATGTTTTGTTTCTTGTGTGTGTGTGGGCTGGTCGCGGACTTTTTCCGTGTCTGTGCCAAGCGACGGGAAGCGAGTGCTAAGACTGTGACCCACGCGAGTTGATAATTGATGTGGTGCATGAAAACTAACTGTCGCAATCCTTTGAATGTTCCTTTTCTGTGGGAGAACGTAAATTCCGTGGTCGTATGATAATTTTCCTTGTGTACCCGTTGACTGGTTGAGTAGAAGAAAATGTCTTCGTAGCACAAAAAGTAGCGAATTTGCTCTGGCTGCGCCCTTCCTGCATTTCGAACGCCAAGGTCTAGCCTCGCCATTCGCCGATGGAAAGTTGCATCATGCCACGTGGCATACCCACAAAACAGCAGTGCATTTTAAGTACAAATTAAAACCTCAATTTCGGTTGTGGCTGGTGGTGCCAAAAATCTAGAAACCTGATCGTGCTCGCACAGAGAAAACGAACTGTACGGACGCGATTAATTATAGAATCGGTCGGTACTCAAATCAAATCTAGCTAGGATTATTTATTCGTGTCAAAATGCAACTAGACGTAATAGCAAGTATACTTGGCAGTCGGCACAGGAGTATGCATGGCCCAGTTTTCCGAAATCCTAGTGCAATTGTTCAGTTCGTTAGCTATCTGTCTATTTAACAAAGCGAATCACGTGCGGCATGTTATTTGATAGCCCATCAAAGATGCGTCCCATGAAAGGCGCTTGAACAGTCAAGCTTGTCATAAATTTAGGTCCTCGTATCTTTATTATTGGTTTTTCTGGGCACATTAGTTTTCCCATGATCATCTTGACAAAGGTTGACAAACATACGCACGTAGGTTAAATCTAATTATGGGAAAGGTAGCCGACAGCTGGGTCAGAGTTTCACACGCGCTCCATCTCCCGTTTTCGGCGAAAAAAAAAGCGAACAAAAACCCCGAGTTAAATCGAAAAGTTTCGACGATCGATCGGCGTCGATCACGTCCTTGATCTATCCGCATACTCTGGACGGTCAAATTGGCGCATTGTTCCCGCGTCTCGGGTAGTGATGAGCATCGTTGCTCCGAGCGAGTCAGTCACCCAGGAAGCGAGCTGCTAGTAGCGGCTGCGACCGGAGAAAGACGCCGCGCTCTGAGCTGCGCCAGTGAAAGTATCGCTACGGACTTGCGCAGTACGGCGCAGTTATATGTTTATTGTCATGTGTGCAAACCTCCTCTGGTTGCTGTGATCGGTTCACTCCCTCGTCATCTGGTGCACACTGATTTATATCATCACGCCGGGTCGGCGATTCAAATAGTTTCCACTTCTAAGCGGTTTCGTTACTAGATATCTATTGTTCTGTCTATAACTTTGTATTTTATAAAAGTATAAAGTAATTTAAAAATCTCGGCGAATGCATTGTTTCTCGTCGTGATTGCGTAACGTTGATTTCGAAAAGAAAAGTATTCCCAATTAGGCGCGAGAAAACCGCGCGCACTTTTCATCAATCATGGTAAAATATGCCTTGTTTTAAATGCGGAAATCGTTGGTGTGTAACCCAGAAGAGTGAAGTTTTACTTGTGTTTTCGATCATGGTACTATTGGTTGCCACGTAAGCTGTTTGCATTTTTTCCAGTGTATTCATGACCTTAGTTAGGTGCGCCTTAGCTGTGTGATAGTTGAGGTAATCACTGTCCCGAGTAGCGAGGAAGCAAGGAGCTTAAAAGATTACCTCAATGCCATCTGCGGCATTGCGCTCGTAGCGTACATGATCTTTATAACCATTGTCATTCTGCCCGCGTAGAAAGGCGAGCGAGTCGAGACGCCAGCGACTGATTTCATTTTTTCCTCTACCGCGGGAGGTCAACGCTGACGATTAGATTTTATGAAGTCTATAAATATGGATCTATTTGTTGCAAGTAGATGCATTTCAAGCGCGTAATGACTGTTTGATTGTCGAATGTTTCAAGGCGGGCGTTCTAGCTGTGAAAGACGAAGGGCAGCTACTCTGATATGTGCCAGATTTTTTTCTTCTTCAAATTGGAAACTTCTGGTAGACTTGGTAAATTGTAGGCTTCAAAAAATTGGACCTTTTTTGTTTGCACGTCTACACATGTAGTTACAAAATACACAGAACAATATTTTGCCACACATTCGATTATTCCCTGCCGAAAGGCGTTGTCCAGGGCTAGAATATAAATTACAAACAAGGGAATAGGGCTTCTACAGGCAGGTTAGAGTCTTACATGGACTTGGGGCAAGGAGGAAACCAAGACGTTACCTGTCCCAAGCGCTGGCACTTTCGTCTTGGCCATCTTCTTCCTGGTCCAGACCTCGGTAACGTCTTCCAACGCGAGGTTCCAGTGCTTGTCAAACGCCGCGACGAACGCGATGCAGTAGCCTCGGATCCCGGTCATATTCCTCGTAAACACCTGGAACAAGTCACAAGTACTTAACAATGTTTAGGAATAGCTGCTGAACACTGCTAGGACAAGCTGTAGGTCCATCGGAATTGGTACCGTATGCTGTTGTTGAACGTAACCTAACTTAGCAGGGAAGATTAATGACCCGGTGACTCTATTTGGCATCTCCTTTAGGAAAGCGACGAAGGGTCTTCACGTTCCGTTCGAAGGTCAACCTGAATAACAGGATTGAAAATTCCGCGTTCGAGCATTCAAGGGTCGAGCAATCATGATTCACATAGTTATCAGGACTTTCAGGACTCGCAGGACTTGCAACAAGGCATCACCCGTTCGCTGACCTCTATTTTAGAGGGCACAGCCGACCTTTCAACCGAGGATTCTGTCATGATGAGCTGGAATTACGTCAAGGAAACAGGACCCTCGTAATATTTTCAGCCTTGCTCTCCATTCGGTACTTTATATGGGTATCATTATATATTTCCAACCAAGAAAATCGCGTGCGTTTTATCACGTACATGCATCACAGTCGATTAAAAATATTTAATATCAACAAATAATGATTTAATAGTTGTGATAGCTATTTGAATGTTCAGTTAAAGCGTGTTGATTCCATCTGCGTCAATCGATTTGTAAAATCTACTAGAAGGTAAAAGTAGTGATAATAGCAGCGGGCAATTAAAAATCGAACCACGCAGAGGAAGATTAGCAAGTCATATCGTATTTTGTACTTATTTCTGCTCCGTGTGCCTAGCCACCTAACGCGCCATCGCTTAAATCGAATGAATAATGAGTTTCACTGGATAAGTTTCGTTTTCTACGCCACTTTTGAGGCAGTCGCCATATGTTTGCGCCTTCTGCTATAGCGCCGAGGTGTACTTTCCTTCCTCGACTTTTCGATTTCGTTTGGCTTACATTCTAGATTCTAATGAGTAATTAGCTTCTTATTGCGTTCCGTACCTCATTGCAATGGAGTACCACAATTTCCATGATTGATCTTCAATTTTATGTGCTAGTGAGCCAATTGCAATTTTCCTAGGATGCTTCTTGTTCCTACTGCGAATAAATTTTTTCAAACACATAAATACCAAAACTAGGTCGACTGTTATGTTAATGACTTAAGGTCATTGTCAAAAACAATACACATTCACTCTTTACAAGATAAGAAAGTCAAGATGAATGAAGGTGAATAACAACAAAACTCGACTGCTATTCCAACATTTCGTCGGCTAACATACGAAAGTTGTCTTTGCTAGAATTCTAACATGACCTATTCCGAAACAAGCTTGGAAGATTTTCGCTCAACAAAATGACAACATTTCACTGAATTTGACGGCCATAGGGGCAATCAAACCATTTCATTTTCCCCTACACACCGCGACCTTCCCCAAAGTGTGTGGCACAGGCATGACGCCGTCCAGAGACAATCTCGACGAGTCAATATTTTCGAGTCCGATTTCATAACCGTGTGTGCCGATGATTGTTAGCGGCGTGGCTCTGAGGGTCAGGCGCTAGCACCTTGACTGTTAATGGAGGTGAGCCCCTTCGACGGGCACCTAGCGGCCGCCGCCGACGGCGATCATCAAGGTCGACGATACTATAAGCTCGGTGCCTGAGGTGTGGGAGTCCTTGGCAGTTAGACACATGTCATGTGGGTGACATTGATGACACAGTCTAGTAGGTGATAGCGTAGACGTTCACGGAATCTTTTTTTTCTAAGTTTGAATTGTGGCAGCAAAGTTTTTTATAACAGCAAAGTGATCTTAACAACGGTCAGTTTCGATGAACTCAGTTCCTGGTCAATTTGTGGATGATAGCAAATTATTTTTGCACGGTTATTGGTGTAAGTATGAAGAAGTGACGGAGAAGTTTATTATACTTCATAGATTCCAACTCGCCATTTAAAACTTGAGCTGTAAGTAATTGTAAAACCAGCTCTTCTTTGCAATCATAATCTTTTACCTGACTTTGATTGATGTGAAATTACGTTACCAATGACACAACACAATATCAAGAGATGCACCGTTCGAAGATTAATACAATATTCTACCGTCGGGTCAGTTTTATTACAAAAATATTAGCATTTTCTGATATTTCTCTTCAAATCATCCTTGACGATGGAAGGCCCTGAAAATTAGACCTTGATAATTGCAACAGCCTATTGGTAATTTGTTATCGATCAAATTTCATAAAATAGCTCGACAATCTCGACGCGCACGCTGTGGTTGGTACAAACGGCGATCGACAGAGATACGCGTCTCCTTTCGCTGACCATCGTGCATTGGCCACATCTTTCGCGCGTAATTATCTTCGCCGTTATCGCAATTAAACCCAATCAATCCTCAGAGTGGTGTACCTCGTAAAGTTGCACACAATCAAGATCGTTGTCGACGGCCTGATTCGGCGCCACGGGACGGTTTTGACCGCCCACGAGGTCACGATCAAAGGATGGGCTTTCTCTGTCCGCAACAAGAGTCGAAGTCAGAACCCTGCGTGCACTGTCGGGGATCAGGACCATGGACCATGGCGCTCTGGCCGGCAAGGTTTCACTTCACTTGACCCACTCTGGCAGCGCATCTCAATAGCGCCCTCTGCGCACGCCCACGCCAGACGGGGTCCATGTCGAATGCATCGCCAAACGGTGACCCGAATGGAGGGTACACACTTGTACGCGGAGACGGTACATAGCTTTCTGCAAACAACGTCTGGAAAAATTTCGTAGCACAGATTTGCTGCGGTCGCCTAGAAACTTAGCAGCGTTGGCAAACAAATAGTGCTTTGGCGGCACATTTTCGCTAAGACAAAGCCAGAGGAGGCATGGTTTCTACACGATGATTTTCAAATACATTTGTGGCCGTTTTACACGAGTTTCATTAGCCGACTCATAAATGTCCGTTGATCGATGTACTTCTTTACTCGTGGGGATTAATTAATTAACATGTTTATACAAAGTCCCTGGCTGAGCTGTTAGTGTTGTGTTGGGCTTGGGCGATGGGTGTCTCGATACGATGTGAGCTTACCTTGACGCGTACCCGGCGTTCCATGCAGTCCTTGAGCAGAGCCAGGGGCCCTTCTTTAGCGGCTTCCATCCGCGTCAACACGTTGCGATCAACCCTCGCGCGCCGCGGTCCCTGCACGGGCACTGCGAAAAGACAGACATCGGGGTCCGAATAAGACATGAGGCATTTCCCGACACGAGACAGGGCAGTTAACGGCTCAGAAATTGAATATCCCGGCTCAAGACACTCCCATAGAACATTTTCAGACTGTGCACTCAAGGTAGCTCATTCCCCGACTTACATGTGGCACCTCCCGTATCGCAACTGTCACATAGTAAACTATAGAATTTCCCGACTGGTTGGCCTCAGCCTGAGACATTTCCCTGCTGATAACACTCGACCTAACACATTTCCCAACTCGTACACGTTCTAAAAGCAAGAGGTTACGCCAAAATAGTGTTCGTGTGTGTTACACAAAGCATTACCGAGGGGGTTAAACGGGACCCTGTTTACTACCCGCCAATTAGCTTCATACATTTTGAAAGTGTGCGTTTAAACGATTCACTTTGTTCGGGGCTTGTTCTGTTTTCCCACCTACCTGAGAATTAAGCACTTTTTTTATAATATTTGGAGTTGGCAATTAAATTAAAATACACTAGTTAGTTTCACTAATTTGGTGAAATGCAAAGTATGCTGTCTAAACTCCAAAATGAAAGTTGTTAAGTGTTATTATTTTTTATTTCTAAATTTGTGTAAGTGGTTGACATGAAGCCCGTTGACTGAATGTGAAGGCCGGTGTGGTGTCCTAGAGCGGACCATGCCGCGCTAGGCCGTGCCATGTCCGTGCAGATGCCGGCTCCGCAGGCTCTTACTTGCTCCGTAAGCCGCGGAGGACCCGTTCTTTGGTCGTTGCCCTCCGCTGTTGGCCGAACCTACCAGCGGACGTAAATAACCAGCAACTGTGCACATCATTTACATGGGAATGACGTCACAATAGCTATTCTCTGGGATGCAACAGTAAAAAAATTAGCACGGGTTTTCGTTATTTTATTTTTAGAAGTTGTAGCATGACTTTAGAAAATGACACATGGCTCTTGAATTTCAGGTGATAACGAATACTTTAAGCACACAATACCATTGTGAACGGTTTATCGTTTGCGTTTGCCCTATGTAATTCTCATTCATTACGGAATCGGGTTTGACTTTGAGTTATCGAGAAGAAAGCAAAGTTTCCAAACTTGATCAACGTGCATTTGGCAGTTAAATTTTGGCCACGGGCCCGCGTGCAGCAACATCCCGCGCCCTTCTAGGTGAAAATTACTGCTATTAGATGCAACTCTGCATCGCAATCCGGTAAATATGCTCGTCTCGTGCTCCACGTCTGTCAGACTCGCATGTAACACACAAGTCTAACACACTTGTCGAATTAATTAACACCTATTTATGTCGATTAAAAGTGCAAGTGGAACGCATTTATTACCTCGTCAATGTGCACTAGACCAATTTCTTCTCGCGATAAGTTTGCGTACTTGTTTTGTTTCGAACTCCAAATGAAAGTAATCATCAACAAATGAAAGTAAGTATAGTTGTCGTAAGCGAAAGTGAGTGAAAAGCGTTGGCCGCCTGATCGTTTGGCTGCATATTGATAGGCCAGTCGCTTTGCGAGCCGAGTGCTGAGAAAGTGGCCACTGGCTGGCTGCGATTATACAAACTCTACTGTCCAATCATCGTTCGAGAAGAGCTTGCGGTGCATCGCAGAAGATGCGGTTCCCATCTAGAACGTGTCCAAAAGTTTCAAAGAGACGAGCGAAATAAGAAGCACACCATCTTACAGAGTTAATTGTTTACCATTGTTCCGGAATATTATGATGTTCCTATGCTCATTTACAAACAATGGTAATTATTGTCTGAATGCTAAAAAATAAAAAATAAATGGAAAATGTGTATTATTTCTACGACTGGTTAAGATTAAAACTCGTTTTCACAGTTTGGTGTTTTTGAAAATTGTATAAAAACACAAAACAAGTTTCGGAATGTCAGAGTTCAACCCGAGAGATAGGTAGATGAACTTTTTAGTTAATTCATAGACATGCCCGGCGATAGGTGTTTAACCACACGCGCTATTATAACTTGTGCTTAAAATTTTCGGCATTATAAAGGGGAAAAAATCTTCTGGTCAGAGGCCTTCTTCCACGTCTTCCACCAGGATTCTCTTTCAATGAAGTAGCGATTATAATTCCATGCCAAGATACCGGCGTGGCAGCCGTCTCGACTTGGCGGAAATGGCACACTATTGTAGCATGTCTCCTACTCGCCTATGCGACCCTACCTAGACTCGTAATAACTTCAATCAATTACATATTACTGCCAACACTTGTAACTGATTATCATTTAACAAGCGACCGGTCTAACGGGTAAATCGAAGAAAAATTCCGCGATCGAAGGCTTACCTTCAATTCAATAACGCTGCATTGAATATATAGCCAAGTCAAGCCGGTGCCAGCAATGTTGCTTCCAATAGACAATAACTCATCGGCACATAATGAGTAAGTTGGCCGGCTAAAGGCAGCGTGCAGGGTACAGTACCAGGGGCACACAGCCATACACGTGGACAGTAGTGAACATCCAGCTGACCATCCACTTCATTTTCAAGCATGGAACCCAAATTTACTTAGAACTCGTAAATTTGTTTCCAAAATTGGTTTGGAATTAAACTGCAGTAGCGAGACAGCCTCTAAAGCCCCACTATCCTCTCAAATTTTTTGCCCAAATTGTACACCTACCCATTTCAAAAACGTTTTGCTCATCTTAAATCGCTGCTGATCATACATCGAAGAAATCGCTGACCCCTAGTCTCTATCGAATGCTCTCCGCAAAACGTCGACCGCCTTCTAGACATCTTTCCTTGTCCAGGAGCATCGAATGATTCCAATGCACATGGCAATTGGCATCACCGACTCAGTCGGGACTGCGTCGTATTGTAGGTCACCCATAGGCGTGGCGGCAATGACTTTAATGATGACGCTCTTTGAATCAGAGTGAGCGAGAGAGAGAGACGATTTATTGTATCGAACCATGGTATTGTAATTAACACGCGTGCAGCCACGCAGCCGCCGACGACGACGTTTTTTTTTTCGAAATGAAATGTGAGCTGCGCCGTCGCTGCGAGAAAAGTGATCATGGACTGGGTTTTCTAATTTCGCGATGCCGGCGAATCCGCGCGACGGGGTGTACACACGATGTGTGCTACATTTTGGCACTGCGACTAAATCTCGTTGAACTCTTCGAAAATCTAGCCCCACGAGTCCCGAAAGTTACTCAGTCATATGACAAATGTAAAAAACAGTGTGGCTAAACCGGGGACCTAAATGGAGAGCTGCAAATAAGAACCAATCTTTCTCTCCAAAGCCACGCCAAAGTTTCTGATCAACTTTACTTCCAGACGATTTAGAACGACCACGTGAAACGAACTTCGCGAACGATTGAAATTGACATTTCTTTACCGTTCCATCAACATCAGTTTCGGGTCCCGAAACTTTCCAGGAGTGACCACTTGGGCTGAGGCACAATTTCCTGGTACCTCGCGCCCCCCGGAAATGGCGTCGCACCCCGTTTACGTGTCCCTCTGTCGCAATCGTTATCGAGTGTCGAGCAATCGCGATCGCAGCGTTATCCTATAGCGATATTCTTGTGAAATGTCGTGATATGACCTCTCGATGCAAGCAAGCCGTCACAAAACACAGCTCTCTCGAGTCGTTCTCGAAGGTGAATGACCAGCAGCAGCGGCGGTGGCGACGGACTGGGCCTTTGCCGTGCTCCTCCATTCCATCCTAGATCGCGGCTGGCAGCGACCATTTCGTTAAGAATCTTCTTGGAATGAAGGCTCACGACTGTCTGATCATCGAAGCTAATCGCTAGATTAATCGAGACATAAAAATGTCTTTCAGCTGTTAAAGATGATGGAATTAGGAAGTCGATGGTCTGACGAATCAAGCGTCTTGACTCGTTTCGAAGATAGTCATGTAGTTTGGAAGTGATTTTGACGCTCGGTTCAAAACTTTGAGGCCAGCAGCCAAAAAAACCGCGAGAAACGCGAGATGGAGGGACTCACACATCGTATTGTTGTGTTATCTTTCGTTGGTACTTTCATCTGGAAGCAGCGAGAAAGCAAAGAGTGGTTTGATCTGTTAAGATAGTTCCATGCGAGTTGGTGGACTGGTGCAGCCGGTGGTAGCCGGTGGTAAGATGTTGCTTTCTGAGTCCATGGATTCTACACGTCTTGGAGTAGCAAAGGTGAATGCACTGGAGTGTCACACTCCCACAAGCTCACTTTGCCGAGAACAATCGTATCTACTCTCTGGCTTCTCGAGTCCACTGCGGCTACACACGGTTCGACCCGATCCTGTCCGAAAACAACGCTCTAGCTGGGATTTATGACAATGTAGCCCCTAGTTTTATTGTCCAAAAGCATTTACATAAACGCCAGGACGTGGTTTCCCTTTTTTCGGGATCGCGGTCGTAAATTTTGAATGACCGAAATGTTTATTACCTTTTTGAAAGATCCGGGACCTTTCCATGCGGTCGGTGGTGACTTGAAAGAATCGAAAACAAAATAATGTGTATTTAAACTGGATGAAACCAATGGTGATTTTCATAGTGCGTTGTTTCCTTTGAAACACAAGCTATGGTGAGATGTTGCGACGCGGCGTATTCTTGCGTTCCGGTAACGTCTTATGAGACCAACTGTGGGCAACGAACAATGTCGTCAACTTTATGCATAAATAATGAGTAGGTATGTGTTTGTGTTCACCCAAAAAATGACAATGTCACTGTCAGAAAATTGAGCGCAAGATCAGAATGACAAATGGCATTGTTGTTGTAGTTGCCTAATCCGGAAACGATTGCGTTGAGTGTCGTTTCGCAAGAGCCGCTGCGACCCATCATTGGCTGCCTAAATTGTTTATTTATAGACTTTGAGGATCGATCTAAGTGTTTTGATACATATTTTATAATCGAAATGGTATCCTATAATTTTGTTCGGGTATTCGTCGTGTGCTAGACGGAATGATTCTCTTCCTGTCTAGCCTATTTTGTGCAAGGGCGTCTACTTTTACAACTACGATAACACGAAAGCTGATTCGGTCGAAATCTGTCAACACGATCGTGAAACCGTTAACCCTGTCCGTTGACACGTTATTCCATGTTGTGTTGGGAGCACACAAATTTTCCGACAAAAATTGCGAAACTTTCGATGGCTCATGGTGTTACATGCGTGCTATTTTTAATTCTGAACACTAGCGAAACGTCGATGAAAATATCTAAGGTTAATGACGCGAGCTTATCTAAATAAACAATAATGAGGAAGTAATTTCAATGGGCTGTACGTCATGGAGATGGCAGCTGGGAGAGTTCTCCATAATCACCCGACACTCGCTCGTTTTGGCAAGATTACGCGCATGAAGCTTCATCTTTTTTATCCTTATCGAAATAGGATGCGAATTGCGAATCCAGTCAGCGCATGGCACCCACGTGGGTGACGCACTGTTTGAAGTGGAGGTTCGGGCTTTTGCCGTCGAGCGCAAATGTTGTGACGCAGTGCTCTCTAGCGGTCGCCTCTCGATTTACATGCAACTAGTCTCCAAATTGGTCATAATATAACCTCAAAAACGATTATTTTAGTTTACTTGATAAAACAATAAAGAAATTATCCGATATGTTCATCCAGGGACACATTTTTACTTACTTTGGTGAGGCAGAAATCTTCTTGTTGGATTTTCTGACTGGAAACTTGTTGACGGCCGTGGATTGGCTTCGCTTGCTCCAGGCTTTGGCACATTCCTCTTGGGGGTTGGGTTTAAATGCGACAAAAATTTCGACATATTATCAAAAACAGGTGCATTTGGCACTGGGATTATAGTATCTTGGGAGTAAAGAGCGATCTCGGGATCAAAACTTTCATCTAGTGGGTTTACAAAAAATTGCTCAAACGATTTGAGTGGTGCAGCCTCAGGATCAGGAATAATGACATCGCTAGAATATAACGCACGTAAAGGATCAAATGACGTTGACAGAGGATCAAGAGACGATTCTTCCTCGTCTTCTTCCTGTTCTTTATCCTCCATACTACCAAGGATTCACAATTATGCACGTGCAACACTTAACTACACGTGCTTCGATACGTTAGAACTTTTTTGACAGAACTGTGACGCCATTTTCTTGTTTAGACGTGTTTCATGCGCGGTAAATTGAAAGCCTACAATTCAAATTTGATGTACCTATTTTAACAGTTTCTTTTCTTTTTTGTTGCAGAGCGTCGTTCAGAAACGTTGTTCATGTTTTGGATCAAGTTTCAGAGGTACCGTGATATTGCAAGGTAAATAGCATGGCTTTTACAATTTACAACTTCTGTCACCTTTCCTACAAATTATTTGCAAAGAGCAGGAAAACTTTTTAGTTTAGGTACAATCATCTGCTTGCACTTATCTGTAAGTTCAAACCCAGCTAAACTACATCATTTATATGTTGCTCATAAATAGGATAAAAATCCATTCATAAGATTTATTAAAAAAGTTTCGATATACAAATAAGGGATTTGCTCTCGATTATAAAGAACTATAACTCCTGTTTTGGCTACTCCAGTCTTCTGATCGTTTGTAACACCTTGTTCCGTCAATGTTTCCAGGTCTCTTCTCGAGTGTCAGTGGTCAGTGGGAGGCGTGACGTAGTGCGCACAGCCGGCTTAAGCGCAACAAGCGCAGCAAGGGCACAGCAGGCGGCAAGCTGGCGGACACACAGCAGATGTTCCGGCCACAGCCAGGCCTGATGGCCGCCAACCAGCAGGCGTTCGCCAACAGCATGCCGTTTATTGACGACGACCTGCTTTGGTGTCCTGATAACGACGGGAAAATGGTCGACCTCTCACAGTGTCTGGTTAGTCGATTAAATCAATGTATTTGCAGTGCCATTTAATTCAGGTTGTTATGCGATAGATATAAAAGTGATTTTATTTACTGGGCAATTATTAAGTATTTTTATTTATTTATTGAACATGGCTTGGAAGTTTGATGCCCAGCCCGAGCGTGAAACGTTGGAGCTTTGGATGCCCAAACCAGTCTGAAAATTTTCACAGAAATTAAACTCAACCATTGTCGTGCGTTTTTTGACGTTAGTATGCTTGAAAGTAAAAATTAAGCTTTAATACCACCACCCTTTGATTCCAGCAAGTCAGAAATAGATTGAAAAAGTGCATAGGCCCAAGAAAACCAAAAAGCCTGAAAAAACTTAAGTCTGAAATCGGGCCCGACCCTGCCCAGCCCTAAATGTTTTCAAAAATTGAGTTCGAGATGGCTTTTGGGCTTTTGGACTTTGCGCATTAGCCACAAAATTTGAGCAAAATTTGAGCAAATTTGAGCAAAATTTGAGCAAATTTGAGCAAAATGAGCAATTTTTCAAGTGCTCATTTTAAAACTATAGATAGATATACAGTTTTACTTTGAAAACTACTGACAGGCTGTGTAATCCATATTTCCAAGGAAAGAGAATTCCAAAATAATGCTTAAAGAACATTCTATTATTTCCATGTCTATTATTTTGCTGAAGAGAATTGCAATCAGTTTTGTCAGATGTATTATTTTGAACAGAGAGATATTTTTGTAGATTTTGTATGTAAAGGGCTGTTATTTATTATGTGAAAAACAAATAAACTTGTTTTTAAGCTAACCACAGAAGAGTTTAAAAACCAACCAATCAAAAAGATGTATTTTTAAATAGTTTACTAAAAAAATCTCATCCTTTCAAAGTTAGCAGAACTTAAAATTTCTTAAAATTAAATTGAACAAATAAACATTAAAAATTCTAATTAGTTCTTTGCAGTAGATATACATTTCCCGTACTCTGTCATTTAAAATATGGTCCCCCGATCTCAACCCTTACTTGCGTGCTTTGCAGGAAGGAGGAGGCGTCCCACAGGAACAGGCCGGCTCTCCAGGGCTGGGCGAACTGTCACAGTCCGACCTGACCGGCCTGGTTGCCGGTCTTGATGAGGAAGATGAAGACATCTTCAAGCAGCTAGGCGACCCAGCTTTTGAGCTGGATAACTTCTTCACGGTCTTTGACGAGAAGGAAGAGAACAACAATAACGTGGTGCATTCGTGTGCGGGCAACGGCAACCCACCGGTTAGCAAATCGGCACTGATGCAGGAGCTGAGGTGCTCCGCGGCCGCAATGAGGAAGATCAACATCGCAGCAGCGAATCCACTGTTGGCAGGTTAGTGCCAGGGTGGTAAAGTTTGAATGGGAGGAACAGCTTTGAACTTGAAACAAAGAAATGTCATGGTCAATTTATTCTTATTACACTTGATTTATCATTATTTGAAAAAAAAATATGTTGGTAGTTTGATTTTTAAAAATAGAAATTCCATAACTCAATTACATTGTAAACATTTTCAACATCGTAAGGTGACCTGTGCCGTCATTTTAGGCAAATGGTTTTTGCCTAGTTTCAAAAAGCTCAGGGCCGACCTCGAACTAGAGAGTTGTCATAGGAGATATCTTTCAATCATGCATCGAATATGTATACTATGGTAAAGATTGCAAAAATAATTTCCAGTAATAGATTGCTCCCAAAAATCCAGCTAATGCCAAAGCGTAGGCCACAAAACGATCAAAACAATTTACTACATTTCTAGAATTGGTTCCTATGCCAGAGTCATTAGGCTTGAAATCCAATTTATAGAAGAAGCAACACATTATAGATTACCCAACTCGATGAGGAATTGAAAGATAGATTTAAGGTAGAAATATATGCACCAGTTAATCTTTTCGACTTTTCACAGAATACAATGAACTGAAATTGCGCTCAAGTTGCTTTTGAATGGGCTGATAAAGTTGGAGTGAAAATCTTAAGAAATCAGCACGACACTAGACATTTTTCTTGTCATTGAAAGCTTTTGCTTGAATTAGAACTGTTTAAGTATCCACTTGAAAAATTGTCAATGTCTGTGTTAGACATCTTAGTTTAAATTTTTAAGCAACATTCTCAAAACTTAGCGCAATGATAGCAAGGGAGAGCTCAACCCAGGTCTGGCCACATTTGAGTGTGTCAGGAACTAGGGATTCATTAAAAATCAGTATACTTAATGTTGCATTGCTGCATTTAACACTTTTGTGTTACAAAATATTGAAATTCCCGTAACAATCTACAAACAATAACAGTTCCAAAAGAAGCTCTCTTTTTGAGAACCAAAAATGTCGGCGTCGCCAACATTCGCGATAGCAAAAGAATAACAAAATCAAAATTTCTTTCCGTTCACACTTCTGGGAATTTATTTTGCAAATATAATTAATATTTCTTAGGCTAAATTGAATCTCTATCAATGGGTTGAAATTACAAAACTCCCAAAATCTTAACCAACGACAATCTCTCTCGGGGTCAACTAGTTCCGCCGCTGAATACTTTTAAACCCTTGATCCTTAAACATTTTTGACTAGCCTACAAACCCCTTGAGCACTCTCATAAATTGGTGACCATACTGTTAAGTTGGTAGGTGGAGGGGTCTTTGGTGGAGGGTTATGCTGTTGGGACAAGGATAGGCACAGAAGATCACCAAATCAGGAGAGTAGTGAGTCCTGTGATATTCAAGTATTTGGAAACCTAGACAATGAAGGTCCCAAATGTATTCTGATATAGTGTGGGAAGGTGAAAATTGGAGTAGTTACGCAACATACCAAGAGAAGCGCAGCGAGGTGGTAATCCACGATAGTTTTGAAGTTTAGTCAATATTTTGGCAGTTGCCTTTGATACGTAGACATTATAATAAAACGGTAGATATTTCGGATTCAAATTTGTATCTGTTTGTATGATCAATTTGTTAGATTTTTTGTATTTTAGGTATCATTATTGACAGTTTCTGACAAATATATTAACATAGCCAGTCCCATATAACTGTGATTCTGTAGTACCTTTTTTTCAGTGAAATGAGATTAGAGAAGATGAAAAACCTTCATTGTTCAATTGTAAGCATTGGAAAAAAACGTGGTGTTCTCTTCTCAACTCATGTCACCAGAAAAAAGTTTAGAATCGCATCCATCCTAAAATATACATATTTTAGAGGGAAAAAATCTTAGTACAGTTGTCTTAACCGCAAGTGAAATAATGTTTAAATTTATCATTATTGAGTCGTAAGAATCAGTTCAAAAGGGCGAAAGCAATTATAATACCATACAATTATCCATGTGCCATTTATAGCCATGACCTTTGGTTTGACTTTTTTGTTCCTAATTATAAGAATTTCATAAATCTTCTCAAATATAAATCTTTTCAACCAAGTTTTGCTCTGAGGAGTGTCATGTTCATTTAGGCCAGCACATTCATTTTTTGGAGCTTGGGTCACTTATTAAACTCAAAATCTACTGCAATGTATTAAGAAAATGGTAAGAGTGCAGAAAGATTTCTATGTAAGATCGGTAAATGAACAGGACAGAGGAAAGTAAGAAACAGCATACCACAGCCGAAGAGGTCAATTGCAAAAGCTGAAGAGGGCACAATCATTGCACATTGACAGTGAGACACACAGTTCTGATGTTACCCTTATCGTGAAGATTATAGACTTTTAAGCTATCCACTTTGACTTTGGTCTCCTTCTGTCTAGTTTCTTTCTTCTTTTTGAAAAATATTTTGTCATTTTATATTATTAAATCCAGTGGTTTGCTTATTGAATGAAATTAATTTGATAAAAACTTTGTTAATGTTGCTGGCTTATGAAATTTCCAATTATTTATCTACATTTGCATGTCTCAAAATAAATCTAAGCTCTTTCTCAGCTTTTATTACCTAAGGAAGGCTTAGACTGAATTTTTCTTGACATTTTGACAGACTTGACCATTTTTTAGAATTCTTCTACTCAGGAAATATGGTTACTTATTAGCTCTATTTTGATTCACATTTTTTGCCATCTATGAAATTTCATGCCCAGTGTCATATCTAGTTGCTCAACAACATTGTATAAATGCAGCCCTGTTGACATTACATACTAATGTTTTGTTGGAAAGTTATTGCTCGTGCTTGGCTCTTGACGTTGTTAACGTTCTTGCTTATGTTGTGCTTACAGAGAAGTTAGCGGCGCCGGCGTCAGCAAACTCGCAGTCAACGAGTTCTCCTGGCGAGGCGCAGTTCCGAGAGGTCAAGACAGAGTGTTTGGATCCAGACAATAAAGGTAAGGCGATTCTTTCGCTAACCACTTCTTTCAACCGCATCTCTCACCTTTCAATTCTCAGTGGCAGTTAATTCCGTTCTAAATTGCTAATCTAATTTTGTAAATCAGAGTTCGGCTAGGGCTGTGCTGTGTGAAGCAAGAGGATTAGGATTTGATTCCACTGATAGATAAACATTTATTTTGTTGTAAAAAGAAATTGGCGTTAATGAATTCCAGCGAATAGAATCAGTCTTATTCAAGAATCACATCAAATTACAAAGTAATAAAAATGGTAGTACAGGCTGCAGATGAGTCTTCGTTTCGTTCGGCAGTTTGAATTTTGCGCGTTCCATCTGTTATATTTGAGTACCACCTGTTGGCGCTAGCGTCGCCTGACTACTAGCTCTGTGTGGTAGCTTTGTAAACTAGGAGTCAAGAAGTACCAGCTTTGCTAATAGAGAGCACTGTCAGTCGTGCAAACGACAGGCTTGATCACGTGCCGTGTTTTAAATATAATCCGAAGTGGCCCATCTGGTGGGAAATGCATTTTCGCACAGAAGAAAATCCCTGTGTTTGGTGAACGTGCTCTGAAGCTGACGGCTTTTCTTGTCTGTTTAGCACCTACGTGAAATTCTATCTAAATTTCGGATATCACAATCTGATTGGAAATTAAACGAAAACGTAATCTTGCACGCCGAGTTGCGATGGGATGGATGATGAACTTTCAAGCAAGCAATCAGATGCGATGTTAAGGTTGGCTAGCCCCCCCCCCCCCCCCCCCCATAAGGAAACTTTTCCAATGTCAACACTTGTTTTGTTTTTAGAGCAAGACTTTCTTTAAAAATAGTTCGACAATGATTGCAGGTAGAACGGCATTAATTTCGGATGGTTTGAAATATTTCCTCTACTTTCTTGTAGAAATATCTTTGCCCTGAGCGTTGTCACAGGGGCTCACCTTACCCTCCCCTGCATCATTACTGGGAGCAAATGAACCCTAAAAGTTTAAAAAGAATGCAATATTGCATGAAGGTTTTGCATTGCAGCCAACACCGCTTGCGGATGCATTTATTTATAAGCATGTGCACAAGCTGTGCAGTATGCTTTTAGCAAGTTTATGTGCAACGTATCTCACGCCACAAAATTTATTTTCTTGTCACACGCGCAGCAGACGTTTGCAGTCGCGAAGTTTTCCAAAAAGTCCGGGGGCTTTCACTTTTGGCTCCGCGTCCGTGAGACCCTCGACTGCACAAATATGCGGTTTATTTTTGCACTTTACGGACTCATCCACGTCAGTACCTATAGCCGAAAGAGTTGGCAAACTTTTCGTTATTATATAGGTAGTACATTGCGTAAACAAAACTAATGCAACCCCGTCGCTGCTTATAGCACAACTGTGCACGCATGGGAAAAAAGACAGGAAGAACGGTTTAAAATCGGGGCTAGATGGTTTCAAAATTCTTAACGGAAGTGTTAAACGCTAATAGCACCAAACTTGCATAGTAGACATGTCTTGAGCTTATTTGAATCAAACCGGACGTCCGAGTGAGGTGGTAAATTAAGTCTATTGCATTAGTGCTAGTCGTTACGGGGACCCTTATTAGGTTCAAGTGCTATTTTATGCCGGACAATCTACCCAAGTTGTCAACTAATCTATTTACTTGGGTCTTCAACCTCATGGCAATGTGCGGGGATTAGGAATGATAGTATCATAATTAACGTTAGTAGGAGTAGGTAAGTACTTTCAGTAGACCATACTACTGTACTGTGTAAACAATTTACTCAGTAGTTTTCTATCAAAACCTTAGAAAGGAAACGACCAAACTCTATGAAATGGAAAGCAATCGTCGTTTCTTACGACATGCTCGTATAGAGCTTGAAAAACATGTTTGCTGTAGAATTGCTCACTTTTAAGTATCTATGGGTAAAGGCACCTCTCTACTTGTCCTTATCTAAATACAAGGAAAGGTATATTTCATAGGACAAACTCATTTAATTGCTTCATTTTGTAGTATTTGTTTCGTTTTACTTTTGTGTGTCGAAAGTCTTCGGCTTTTTACGAAAGACTTGACTGACTGCGAATGGGAAGAAGCATTCTGTTCAGTTTGTTAATTAGCATGCTGTAATGCACCAGACGGTCGTTGGAGGTGATTCGCGCAAATATATGACACGCTGTGCTCGCTGCTCAGTCGGTCCAAGGTTTGCAAATCTTTTCACATCCAGTTCTTAATCCATTTTTCAATCATTGGAAAAAGTAACAAACAAGTTTTTAGAGCGCGCATTGCATTATCGGGAGCCATAAATCTGAACCCATATACTTTTAGTTTTATCCTATTTTAAGAACGATGCACAGCGGCTTTACGCAGACAGAACCGCATGTCATTGAGTCAATTATCATATTCAATTGCAAGCTAGACGAATCCATCTGTGCATCCAAAGAAAAAGTGCATCGCTGCAAAGATGACCTGTGCGTATGCAAAGGTCAGGGATGCTCTTTCGCTTTTGGCAGCCGTTGATTTTCGATAAGGAAAATTACTGAAAACCACAGACGTGTTCTGATAAACCCAGTCTGCGACTCTGTAATTTAAATGTTTTCTATTCAGTTTTTTTCTGCATGCACTCACGTAAAGATTCCTTTGTCTCTTATTTCGTCGCGCGCCATTTTTTTCGACCGGTGCATTTTCAGTAGACTAGGAAATGCAGTCGAAGCCTTGCAGTGTACTTTTAGCGACTGGCTGATCCGGCAGATAGGCTATTCGTGACGTGCTCGGAGCTTCAGGTGGGCAGACAAGGTTAGACCACTGCAAGATAACTGCGTGGTCAAAGGCCCGAACGAACTGCATCTTGCAAGTGCACATACGAGGACTAAAGTGACGCCGTGCAGACCATGGGCGGATGAAATCAAAGAAATCTCGAACGAAACCGTTTTTTTTTTCTTCTCCCGTTTGTTTGTAGATCAAGTTGCTACATGCTATGTCAGCGCTGGAACAGATCAATCAAGGGTTGATTGTGCTATTAGCTTTCTTCACATCCGATTCTTGTTAAGAGAGTGCTAATATCGAAGGAGTTCCAATCAGCTATCATGTGATTGTGTGCTTTCGTTGGCCGCAACAGCCCAACTTGAGAATAGAGCAATCTATAAGTCCTCTTGATAGATTCCTGGAATTCTCCCTGTACGCAGAGATGTGATTGTTTCTTCTCGCCAAGTTTATCGATGAGCGTTCTTTGCTCTTGTGATGATGACGCTATCAGGTGCCGCCGTTATTTTGCTACTTGTGGTTTTCGGCTGGCTGGCATTGAAATTCTGTCGACAAGGAAGTGCTGCTAATAAATAAATGAGCTGACGTCCTCTGCTAGGCTGTAGCGAAACTAAATTTAATTCATTCTTTTCCTCGCGTTGCTTCTCACATGTACCCCAGAGAATGAGGTAATCAATAAAATAGTCCCGGGTGATATTTCTCCGGTTTTCCTCGTACCGCAAGGAAAACAGCGTACTAAATGCTTGAACTTGTGCTCTGCAAGCTCTGACGACGCCCGTTCACGAAAATAGACCACCGTGGTAGTACAATATTTGCTCGGATGCCAGCCGGCAAGGTCGAACGCGATAAGACCGCTTCTTTCTCTAATTGCACCTCGCTAATTTAGCGAGACAGGGACGTGACAAAATTATTAGTTACTCGTTCGTGTAATGAAATTCGCCGAGGCGTGTAATAATTGATTGGCCGTCATCTTGTCCGGTCTTCTCGTTCAGTCGTGTGCCGCTTTACGTCTCGCCGAGCTAATCTGACACAAACGCTTGTCGCGACCCTAGTGTCAGATGCACGAGTTAGTTGACTCACATTTCCGCAACTGGAAAGTATTCTTGGAAAACAAGGATGGCTCTTTCAAAGTCAGGTTAAATGAAGATGACAATAATACCCATCCCAGTTTATAGAATGTATAGCTCATAGCCGTGCCGTGCCTATCTTTAGATACATAACGTTTCTTTGAGTGATTATATGTCTCGATCTGTTCGGGACGGCTGGCGTGGGTCGACGAGATTCAAGTTTAATAATTATCAGATTTCAATTGCAGATATTTTTCTGAATGAATACACTTGCTTAGTTGCTAGCGGCGCGAAAAAATGGCGCCGACGTCGTTCCTCTGTCAACCACACCCGACAACGAAACCCATCGCTGACAAGCCGCCGGCCGATCGTAGAGTTTGATCTTGAATTGATCATTATTGGCAGCCCCATATTATATTGACGTCACACTCACACGACTGAGCCTGCTATATTTACTCTGTTCGATGGTGTATTATAATATTAGCTGGTTGGCCTTGGGACGGTTGCCAGGAGCGGAGAGTTCGACGGCCAGCCGTGGAGTTTTTTCGCTCTCTGCGCTATTCGCGCGTCCCCCGACGCCCTCCTCTCCCCCCACCCCTCGCCACGCGACGGCCACTATTGCGCTCTATTCGCGAAACGCCAAGGCTAGCCACCGCCGCCGCCGCCGCCGCCGCCGCCGCCGCCGCCGCCGCCGCTGCGCCACAAGGAGCTACTGCTGCTGCCTGCCAGCCTCATGTACGACTCCTGTCGCCAGCCTGCAGACAATCAGATGGCGCAGAGTAACGCGATCCCGCAAACCTCCATCATTATTTTGAGACACGGGATATCGGGGAAACAGCCATGCTCCGTTGATAGATCGGTTAGGATTCATAACGAGGATGCCAGTTAAGCGCCTGGATTCGATTGTGGGGGTCTGTTGTCTCGGATGTCCGCCAAACTTTAGATGGCGAGGTGGAGGTGCCGTGGTGGAGGTTCCGCGATTCAAGCGGGTGGGCTCCCGCCTAAAGCGTGAGCATTGTGGCCTCGAGGCTGCGCGAAGAGGGCACTTCCGGCTGAAGACACGCCCGCAGCGTCTTGGTGATACCGAATTCAGTGGCTCGCGATGCGCTGGCGTCGTTTTATAGCAGCGAAATCGGGCGAACAGGGCTGTCCTATGGCAATTAGTAAATGTGTGCGAAATTTTTTTTCCGAGCATAGTTAAGTTTCAAGAGCATTCTTTAATGACAGGAACTTGATTATAAATACAGACAAGGTTTTATTTATGGCTTCCAGATGTGAGAATACTTTTACAGCGCTACTAAAACGCTGTTTTATTGTCCCAGCGCTGAATTATATATCAGTGATGATTGATTTTCTTCAAGATTCCATGCTTTTGTACTTTATTGCGTGACAAATGATGGCTTCTTAGACATTCATTCTTCCTGCTCCACTAGCATAACCAAAGCGACTATACAACCTAATGGGTCCTTGCGGTCTGACGTCCCCCTTTCCATTGCGTTACCGCACACGTGTCATCAGGATCAATATTTAGGAAGCTGGATGGTCGGCAGGCACTCGCAACAAGTGGTGGATGGCCCCCGTCGTTCGGCGCTAAGTTTAGAGTACGTTTCCAGGAACGTATTTCTGGAGGAAAACGCGCGTCAAGTCGGGCGCGTGATTCGCGTTGGAAATTGGCAGGCAACGAGTCGAGTTGAGGAGTTTGCCGTGTCTGGCTTATAAGCGACGGCGTTACGTATCTGTGTACCTCCAAGCAGAGACGGTGGGCACCTAATTGCCAAGACATTCGACGAAACGAGTGGGCGACACCGGCCAGGCAACGTGTGCCCTCTCAAGTACACGCGCTGTACTAACTTCCCGGGAAAATGCAGATGCACGTGGTTTTTTTTTTCATTTCAATGTGATTTGCAAGAAACACTTTGGACGACGCGCTAAAGGTCGGACTGATTTTTGAGTAATGAGCGGTGCAGACACGTGACGAGCGCAATTATAACGTGAACTTGATGCATTTTCAAGCGAGGAACGCAGCGGTTTAATTGCAGAGCAATCGGTGCTGCCATCGCTTGGCATGGGAGGAAGAGTTGCCGTGAAAACTTGCACAGATTTAGTTCACGATCTTTCAGATTTCAAACAATGGAATAGTTCCTTGTTTTTAGTTTCTAATACGCTACGAAGGTTATTATAATATTTATTTTTATGCGCTCGTCTGTGAACTGTGATGATGAACACAAGAATAACTGAAACAAAATTTTCTCTTTGGTCTATTCTATGAATAGTTGAGATGCATTGGCATTTCGCTACTCATTTGTTTTTCTCGGCGTTAGGTGTGCCTGGCTGTCAGCGTCTTATCTGAAATTTCTTACTCTGGGTGGTAATTGATCAAATTGATTGCGAACAGCAACACATTCTAACCTGTCTTACCACAAGCTTAGTGAACGGTTTGGCGTGTTAGAAACACCGGTTCTCGTGAGATCACCGAAGTTAAGCAACACTGCGCTGAGTCAGGTATTGGATGGGTGACCATCATTCACATGACCAGTTCTGTTCGGGAGAGAGGTTGGAGGGATGAAAGTTAGTAAAGCAACTTCATTCGCCTTGCTTATCAACCTCTCGACAGCATGGATTTGTGGAGGAATCCCGATGTTCGCGTTGTACCGTCCTTCGGAAGTCGACGCCAGGTTTACCCTCCTCCCTTCTAGGCTAGGTTAGGTTCATCATCATCCTCATCATTATCATCATCATCATCCACTCATTCACCGACGCCATTAGACCAGTGTCGCATGGCCAGATGTCAAAACAGTGCATCACACCACAAATAAATAAATCAATCAATCAGCCACAAGCTTAGCACAAAACAAGTCGAGATGTCATACACCTAATTTTATGCCTACATCGATCGCCCCATGACCAGCCAGTAACGATATTTTGTAAGAACTCTAGTTTTTCAATCGGCCTTACCGATAGCCGCCCCAAAGACATCGGCCTAATGAGACAATAAATCGGAGCAAATAAGAATATAAAGCAAGTCCCGCGAGTATACATTGCGAAGAAATGTTTTTTTTATCCCCTCGTTTCCAACTGGTTTGATCTGCTAACCACACAATGAAGTGAGTGCATTTTTGCATGGGCCTAGATGTTCTTGGTGTTCGACGACGACCCGGTCGAAATAGTACCGAGGCGTTGCTAACCGGTTGGTCGGCAATCGCGGGTGAAGCCGGTACGTAAGGATTGCCATATCCTCTCATGTGTAGGCACTGAACAAATATTAGCGTGCAAATTTCGCTGCATGCAAAACTGCCTCTACTCGCTCGCCATTTGGGCCAGCCGATCGCACAAGTCCGATACCGATCTCCCGTCTGCTCATCGGGCCGTTTTTGTTTTCGTTTGACAGCGCTACCAATTTGGAAATGGCTTTAGAATGAACCTCCAGCACATTTTATCAACGCCCACAACCCGAACATACCTACTTCAATGTTGAACAGATGGTTTTTTCCACGAGTAAATATTCTCTATTTTGCGGCCTGGCTATGATCTAATTTTCAAGCGTTAATTGATGACTCGCCAGTTTTCTTAATTTGTTCTCCACTTAGCACCTTGAGCGTCGAGCTTCAAATCCTTATGATCGAAATCACTATGCACAAAAACCGCATTGGTTCCTTTGCAAACCAGTGGCTGGCGTAGCAAGTAAACTGTCAATTTGTTAGGTTATAAAGTAGATTGTATCGCTTAGCATGAGATGTGAGAGTCGAAAGTGACCCGTCCGGTTAGTCTTGTCACTTATGTCAGCGCTGCGTGCCGGCGATCTCCATTATGTCATTCACACCTCAAAGCGGCTGGCCAAACAAAGGGCCCCCTCCCCCAGGGCGTACTAATCCCGAGCCTTGGGCCCCTGTTTGCAGATACGATCATCTTGAGACGGCGGTTACACAGAATTGAACCCTTCTGCAGTTTTGCTATATAATACGAGTTGTGCTCATAAAATATACTTTCAAACGAGCTAATGATTTTTCCTGTTACTGTGTTGCGCAATTGAATTCAGGAGCTGCCTGGCAAGGGCGAAAAATATCTTTTTGTATACCCACGGCTATCAACAAAAATCGAATCATTTAGGAGCATCGAATCTACATACTGCGAACAGATGTGCACGCCGTATTTCTATAACAAGCGCACAGTTGCAGAGAAGTAGCCCAGATTTTTCCCAACAGAATCACACACTCTTTACAGTAATTTCTTTCGTCATTCGGTAAAATATTTATTTTCTTCTGGTCATCCGCATCAGTGCCGCAGCAATTCTTTGAAAGCGCCGTAACGTGCGGTGTGTAGCTACTAGCTACGATAACCGCTGTGCATTACCGTGGTTATCCTTGGCTTTGCAGTCCTACATTTTTCCTTCAGCGAAAGTAACGAACGTTTGTCCTAGATCTGATATTGTTGACCTGGTTGCACGCCACAGTTAGCTAATGTTTATAAATGCTCTCGGCACTCAGTGCAAAGCGCTCTGGCTATGCTTGTCATGTCGGTTCTATCTCTTCCCGCTGAAACTGAAGAGGAGCGCTTGTTGATTTCGTACAAACCACTTTAAAGTGGGCAGCGCCCAGCAGCCCCAAAGTCTGCAGCGGCGAAGAGAAAATGTCCCCAAACAGTTATTTGACGTGACTTTGCACGGGTAGTTACACTCTTGCTATGCACGTGGTAATTCACCACGCATGTGATTTTGTGTGTGGTATAAATGGTATTGTTTGCATCGATGCGCATGACAGGATAAACGAAGATGAAACTTGCTTCTGTATATGAGTGCCAAAAGGTGGTATACATTTCTGGCTTGTGGGAAAGTTAATTCAAAGCGAGACGGTGAATCAAAATGATACGAAACAACAGACAATAAACCCGCCATCGCGGTTAGTTGACCGCTTAATCGAGTTTCTGACTATGAATTGACTAATTTCAAAATTGACAACCGAATTAAAGTCGCCTGCCCATCCTGTTCGCTATGCCGATGAAAACTACGCGTGCGGGTGCGCGCTCCCGGTGTCGCGTGATTCATTAAAAAGCATGGCTTGTAGGTATAAGAGTGATTCGTACCGTTGACGGTGCATGCTATCAATATATCACGTAAAATGTAAAGGCTGGTTGGCTCGCTGCCCGGTGGTTCGCGGTGGAGAGAGGGGAAATGACGTCATTATCTTACCAATCATAAGTTGGCCTATGTCTTCCGGTGGTCCTTGACCGGGTATTCTAGTTTGGCCGGCGCCCCGCGAGCGGTGCATCGCCTGCTGACCACCTTGTCGACCCAATAGCCTATCGACGTCGACCTGATAGCGACGCCGACGTCGTTGTATGCTGAAACCGGCAAGTGGCGCGAGTCAGCACTGATTTCCAAGTGCTTTTGGTGAACAAAAGACGAGTGACGTCAGGATAATTAGAATCGTTATCGGTCACCAACCCTGCTGTCAGATGGATTCCAAGGATTCGGGACGGGTCGATCGGATAGCTCTGCAGGACCCACGCTAAACGCTAAAGCAAAGGAGCGACTTTACAATCGTACTTCCCTAATACAGTTTGATATCTTCAGTATAATAAGCATTAAGTTAAAAAAAAGTTTTTAACTCCTTTTAGAAGTGAACCATGAAGGGCAAGAAGAATCTTCTGAATTAATAATAGAGTAAATTGGCGTGCCCAAATAATGCAATCGCGAAGATTTCATTGATGCCTCGACGTTGATGTCATAGGTTATTGTATAAGTGAGTGCCTGCCTACCTAAGCCCGTCGTATACGTGTATACGTATACGTGTGCTTGGGAGAAAGCCCCCGGGTCACGATTACGGCGATTGTGGGGCGAGGACGTCGACTTGTAGCTCCGCTGCTAAGGAGATGCGATACCAAGACATTGCACCATGCTCTCGTAGCGAACCACTCCGGTAGGCAGTCTTGTTACGACGAAACAAGGATCGAACTAGGACGATAGCGTCACAGGAGAATCGAGCACGGCACCTCCACGGGATGGCATTGGTTTTCGGAAATCTGTGATTTTGAATTCTCAATTAGAAACAAACTTGAAGTTTTCGCTAGTTATCCCTTTTCTCACAACAAGCTATTTGGAAAAAAGTCTATATTGTATTTCCCGAAATGTTCACATAAAAGCAAGTAGCTGGCCGGCTTAGGATAAAATCTTATTTAAATTGCAAACGCTTGCAATGCACGGGGTATTTTATTATTAACAACACTAAAACCGTCTCATTAAAATCAAATTATCAAATACACTAAAATCGTCTCAAAAAGCCAGTGTCCAAATAGCTCAAAGGTTTAGAGCAACACCCGCGATAGGTAGAGATCGGGGTTCGAGTCCCCGTTGGGCATCAATTTTTGAGACGGTTATAGTGTTGTTAATAATTTTAAAAAAAGCTGGCCGGCTAGTTGACAGGTTTAGCGGAAAACAGAGTTGCTATTTCGTGTAGCGGTAATGAGTGCAAGCTGCAAGGGTTGGAATACTTAACCTCACCCTCGTTTGATCCGTCATCCGCATTTGTTTGACCAACTTTATAAGCACTTCATGTTGCAAGGATGATTATCCCTAGGGACCTGCTAAACCATCTCTCTCTCTCTCTCAGGGTGGACCTGACTCTAGTTCACGGTGAGTGTAGGATTTCCTGTCGGCCCAAGTCGAGTCTACTACCATTCAGGGTGATGCTCGACGATGAGTTATGGGCCGCGATATGGAGTCAGTCCCGACACTTACCCTTCTAGCGCCTTGAAAACACAGCCGCGTCGCGCACCCTCAAAATGACTTCCAAAAAAGTGGCTTAATAATGCCACTTCGAGGGACGTGTGTTTTCTTTTTTCGAAAAATACGAATAAAAACAGGATGTTTAGTCAGAGAGTTTGTATCATTCATTTAGCCGCCGTAGTGGATTGGGGGGATAGGATTGTAACTCTGTCTCGGAATCTATTTTAATTTTCAAAATTCGTCGTAATTTGCAACTTAAAACACAGTAAATCACGTTTCGGGAATTCTTTGTGCATTCCATTAGTAAGAAAAATAAATCGGTCGCGTTTTATGTGTGATCTTTGCTTATTTCTTGTCTGAAGAGATCATTCGGAGGTTAAATTTAGCCACCCTTGAAAATGAGCGATGGAATTTTATCTTTGCAAACTATCCCGACACACGGGCACGAGATTGAGTGGACTATTAATAATACCTAGCTCTGAAAACAGGAAGCCCGTGCGCTCTACCTACATGCATCGCTAATTGAACAAAAAATTATAGTCACAGAAATAGAAAAAATTAGAAAATTGAAAAAAAAAACACCTCGTAATGAACACTTTCAAAAGTTGATTTCGCTCGGTATAAATCAGTGGCAGACGCGGTGACGCAATCGAGCGATGACTATGCATTCGTCTGGATGCACCTGACATAGCATCTGCGATGCACATTGCTGCAGCAGCCGCGACTGCAGCGTCCAATCACTTCGTTGCCCGCGGCTGTCGCTCGTTGGCGCGGAGGGCAAAAAACCCATCCCCTAGCTTCGTTCTCTGCCTCTCTCCCTCATTCTCTGTCACCGCAACGAACGCACACGCGTACACGCAGGAAAGACAGCCCGTAAAGACATACTTCGTTTACACAACACGTTGCTTGCCTAACGCAAGACAACTTTTGCAATCACAATTGGATGTATTTTTAAAATACTCTCTGCCAGTGTATTTGAGTGTATTTATTATTAGACCCTTCAACCCCCGTGAATTCATCTTGAATTGGGTCACCTTGTCAATCAATCACCGAGAAAAGTTCATTCCAAAGGCAGTTCTTATTTCTGGTAGGAACCCGTGGAATGAAAATTCCGTAAGCTGCTCTAAGCAAAATCTTCGGTGATTGAAAACTGCAATTATACCCTTTACCTGCACCGTTTACCTGACAACTGCTGTGACTGCCATGCACACAGCAGATACCTGAACGATAGCGCCGCGGCCTATTTGCGATCGACATTGCGTAACTCACACTGCAGCGAAGGGGTGCGTGCACGCAACAGTGTCTCTCGCCTGCGCCTGGCACGTCTCGATTCGCCACAGGGCTTACAAGAATACACCACGTGAAAACTCGCACACCCACACCCATACACACAAACACGCATACACACACAACGCGAATTTGAAGATGACGGTTCTAAAAGCGGTGTCTGGAGACACGCCGTCTTCAGCAGACTAGAATAATAGCGTGACCTTCGCTCATATGGCGCAGCACAGTTTTTTTTTATTCTGCGCGAGCTCTACTCTTGTGTTCATTGAAAAGTGCTTGCTTTTTACGTAGGTACTACATATTGTCCTTCGGGCATATGGTGATCTCTTTATCCTCACTGTGTGGCTGGTGCTATACATATTTCTGCAGCCGCGGCTGGTGAATGTAAGAAATCTCCAGACAAATCAGATGTTTGCGTTTTCTTGAGACAACTTGCAGTAGCATGCGGTGTTCAGGCGATTCTCTCCTTCATCTCACTGCTTTTTTTGCTAGTAGGAAATTTTTCTTTCAAGTCTTATTTAGTGAGTCCTCATTCACGAGCGCATCGCTTGCATACCTATATCTGTGACGTCTTCCTGCTTTTGGGGATGAGCTAAGTACGCCATGGTGCCTCTGGGTCGGATTGAATGCTCGGTTCTGAGTTCACGATATCAGATAATCGGATCCTTGGGGATGATGTAGTTACGTTTGATTTACACCTGGCCAATAGCTTGCGTCAAACGTTATTACCTCGTGCAAGACGGCCTGCATGGCATACACTGAGGATATAAACACGTTGTAATACAACGTGAGGAGAAGTTGTAAAAGGTATTTGTAACTTATAATAGGTCACTTTGTTGTTAAAATAATTTTAGAAGTTTATATTTATAAGAATGTTCTGCACCTGACTTGCTGGCTGCAAGCAAATCAGAGCTAAGACGAACGCTAGGCATGTGCATGCCTGAAGGGAGACTTCCACAACAGATTCGTATGTAATCGTTGGCAAGGCAGCTGGGCCACGCAACGCCTTTGAAATATGTATGCTAAAAATGTGAATGTTCCACTCGAAAAAAGAGGAAAACAAACCCATCTCCAGTTTTTCAACGGCGGAGGCTTATGCATCTTAGAGAAGCTCTATATTAATGCTCGAAATTAAGTTAATGAATCGTCCTTTTGAGTCCCGGGAGTCCCTAATGGAATTCACCTGCTCACAAGATGGAGCAAATATTTCGCCGCCTTGAATTCACACATGGTTATGGAGCTAACAGCAATCCACACAAACTGAAAACAGGCCATGCGTGCCATGTGCACGCTCAAATCCTTAAAGAACCCAATAAACATATTTAGCGTTGTCTCCGTCGCTATACGTGCGTTTTCTTTGAGCCGCGCCGCCGGGATAGGCCGGGATCACCGGGACCGCGAGGAGATAAGGGGACCGGGATGCTGGAGAGGCGACTGGAAGTGGCGTCCTGATGACAGCTGGGGGACTAATGGGCCAGCAAGTGTTTCCCTTTGCTGCACTGGCCTGGTCGTGCACCCTGATTTACTCTGCTTGTGTGAGGGGTGCACATCGGCTAATGGCGCGCGACCGCGAGCTCGTTAATATATTGCACCTTCTGTCTGTCAAAAAAAATGCACTAAACCCTTGCACGGCAGAAATGCACGGAAAAGTTGGGTAAACCAGATATTTTAGAAACGTCCGCGTCTTTTATTGCAAATTTGCTTCAGCCAAATCATTTTCATTGTTGCAATGATCGCAGTGACTTCGATCTGAATTCTGAACCCTAAATTTCTTAGAAGTCCTATTTGAAAATGGCCATAAATCAATTAAATTAACCGCTGTTTAGCCAGTATGCATCGCGTGACTCTTTTTTAACCGTGCAGCAAGTTTCATTTTTTTCAATGCCAGACCCAAACGTTTCATGTTGTCAACGCAATGCATGCTTAAAAATCAAACTTGCCAAAAGTCCCGTTACTTTCATAATGAACCCTAGCTGCAGTGTTTCCAACGCAACGTGCACGCAACGAAACGCACCGAGTGGAAGTGCGTGGCAGGGAATCTCAAGGCGTCTGGCATCATCTCAATGACCGTCGTCGGCAAGCGAAGGTGACGATTCAATCTGCATGATTGTCTCGACTCACGGCATGTCGGAAATATTCGTTTTTTTCACCTCGTTGCCTAACAGTTTAGATTTATCTTTCCAGTAGCATATGGCTTTACCAAGAACGTAACTACCCCAAGTTCGACTAAGTTCAAACTCGGCGCAATTGTGTATTACTACGAAGGGAAATAATATGTATTTTTGATTATGTTTTGAAGCCAGTACCTAGGTCAATAACGCGGTGTTAGGACGAATTTATAACTCTCTTCGTAGTAAATAGCAGCAACACAATTACGTTTATGAGGGTCGGTCACGACTTGATAAATAATTTTAGTTAGTGTACAGCACACAGCAATGTAGCAACCATAACATGTACTTATGTATTACAGAGGAGAATGAAGTCAGTATTTATAAAAGCACTATGCTAGGCGAAGTCAATACACATTTCACATCAAAATGAAAGTATATTTGAGAGTTTGCTGTTAGCGGAAAGGGTGGTATCGCGTGGCGGTCTATTGTGGAAGCATCAAGCAACTAGCATGTTGTTTGTGGTGCTGATAGCGATATGACGGCACGCCGGTGTCTACGACCTGGTATCAGTGAGTTAGAGAGGTCAGGGAGAGGCGTCACTTTGTGATCGATAGCGTCGTGACGCATTCTGCCGACGCCGACGCTGGCGCTTAGCGACGCTTGGCGTCGAGTGTGTGATTAAAATCGCACGGCTTGTTTGCGACGAGTGCGTATTCATGCGACACTGCCACGCACTTGTGTGTACTGGAATTGTTGGAATGGTGCCTGGATTATTTGAAAGGGGGATGGGGGGCAAGTCGCGGTTGGTTCATTTTTTTAAGTACTTTTGCTTTTGGGAGAGGTTTTGCATGGGCTAGGTAGAGGTCACGTAGGGTTTTCTTGAATTTTTCGACAAGGTTGATGATTTATTTGTGGTGTTTACCTATGCACTTTTTTGACAACGGCCCTTGTGGCACTCGTCCAATGGCGTCGATTAATGAGTGGGTGATGATCAATCAGGGTGATGGTAAACCTAATCTGGTGAGAGGTGGAATTTAACGGTCAATCCAACCCAAGTCAGCTTGCAAGAACTGGTGTTATAATACGCCATAACGTCCGTTAAAGTCGTTGCGTTGGTAAAAAAAAAAAAAACCAGCGCCAATCTAAATGAATTTTCTTGATACTTTGGCAGTACATTTTTCGAAAGAAAGGCCTCTGTTGACGACCAATATGTAACCCCATAAGAAAATGTTCCATAAAGTTTTACTAAGCATACCAATTTGTTAGCATTTTATTGAGCAAAGTTTTTCATAACGGAAATTTCTCTTTTCTTCCATACATTTTTGGCCTGGTATTGCACGTAATTTCCATTTCAATATTCGCTGAAGTGAGTCTATTTCGTAACGGGGTCCCATTTCGCCGTGGGCTTGTATCAGGCAATGCCCCATATCCCCGGCGCGTGTGCGGACTCTTTATTGTGGCCGAAGATGCATATCAGTAGCGACTGGAAAGTAAGAGTACTTTTATTTCTTCCGTTTGGCTAAATATTCAAATAGGAAAACTGTACGGCGACGGTTCAATGGCAAAACAGAGACTAGACTAGACACAAAACAAAATAAACTACCATCTCGTGTATACATCTTGCCAGTTCCAATTGCGAATCCTCATGTTTAGTTGCTTTACCAAGCCAACATTTCCCCGGGAAAGTTTTCTTGCTGGAAAATGTCTTGTATACACGCGACTCGAGCGGGCTTGTTTCGAAATTTCGGGGTACGGTTTATTCGTCTGGAAGGCAGCCGGTTGTGTGTTTCTTCCTCTCAAGCTCCATTTCAATTGACACTGGAATTTGCATTTCTCATGATAATTACATGTTCCAAGCTGATTTGGCCAACGTGAGCACATCGGGTTACAACCAGGCAGAAGCTAAGACACACGCCTTATTCCAAAACTGAAATCCGAGGCTAGCAAACTTGTGAAATATTGATATTGTTGACGCCGACGTACGATGCGGTCTACAACGCATTCTGACCACGAAATCCTTATTGCATACTAGAAATAGAAAAACTAACTCTCGGTACCACTACGTCGTTATTAAAGTAGACACGAAGAGCACGGGAAGTGATTTCCCGAACTCCACACTGGATTACAATGAATGAATTAATTATATTCTTCATTTTGTAACCACAACTTTTGATGTAGTATATATGCTTCACGTGAACGTGTAGCGCGCCATATTTCTGTAGCGGGTGTGGCGTTAAACTTTCCTGCCGTCAGTTTCGCTTTAGACGAAAACAAAAGACTAATCAAGTAACAAATTCACATCCTCTCGACAACAGCCATGCGATTTGTGCGTATCTGATCGATTAATACGCTCTCTCAACTCATTAGTCAGCACGGGTAATGTGTAATTAATTACTATTCATCGCTAGGTACATGAGCTTTGCAATTGCTTAACATGCCTAGGCCTAGTCCCAGTTCTCACGACCCCCACTGCAGTCTGCGCTTTAGCGACGTTAACGCATGCCGGATAAGTAGATGCATGGGCGCAGCTTCGACGCAGCCCGCGCAGCCCGCGCAGCACCTGTGACCCTCGACGTGGGAGGAAAGGGAATCGTCTGCATATCGAATCTCACGATCTTACGCCAGTAATCGCTAACACGTGATTGCGATGATCTCGATTGAATCGTGAATCGGACGGGATCGTTCGCAACCGAACCACAAAACGATCGATTTGAGCAAGCGGCTGTTAAAAAAAAATGATTTGCATCATCGATAACGTGCCGGTCCTAACAGGTCCCTATCGACAATTAGTTAGATTTGGTAATTATTTGGTAACTTGCTCTTTATGGAAATCGATATTACTTACTTGTTACTAATATAATAACTTGCTCGTGCTTTTTTATGCTTCTATTTCAAATTGCTTTAGCTATGGCTTATATAGGATGTGGCACGAAAACATCTTGTGTAGATTGCCAATAAAATGCGTAACGTAAATAGAGCGCCCCTAATGGGTTTATTCAGTTGCAGCAATAAAGCATTTAATTGCCTTAACAGAACCTAAAAGGCATTCTTCTCAAAAGCCACGAGGCTAAATTCTCGAAAGGGTGATTCTCCCCCAATTTAACTCAACGACACGACAGCAAAAAATGCGAAGAAATGCAGCACCGTCGCAGCCAAAGTTTCCATAAAAAGCTCTGAATTACGAGCGTCATATGCCAGTGTTGATTAGTCTGCCCCATGCCCGCCTCGCGGTTGGTGTTTGTTACATGTGGCAAGTTCGTGCCCTCGTCCTCCCGCTCGACACCCCTCAGTGCACCTGCCCGTGAGCTCGGCGAGGTCAAACGGGCCCCGTCTGGAGCCTTGAACCCCGACCTCGCGCGCGACGAGGAAAACTCGCTCGCCGCCGCCGCTGCCCCGCACCCCCGCCGGGGTATGAACTCGGCACCCACCCGTCCACCCCTAAACCCCGCAACGCTCGGTGCAGCCCGCGCAATTAGACCATTGAAATGTTCACAAAGGCGAAGCTGGCGCTGCCGTCGCTATGACGTCACCGGCACGAATGAAAGCGAAAACTTGTTTTATTGGAAACGGAAAGTTGTAATTGCTTTTTATTGATCTCGCGCGGTACTGCCGGAAAAAAGCGCGTAATTAGCGTCCGTTGGAGCATGTGTTGCTTGTTTTCGATGGTTTGGTAACTGCAAATGTCAAGGCACGATGTACAAAACGCCTTCGGGCGCATATTTCAATGGATACGGTAGTAAGGGGACTGCTGTTGTTCATGTTTATTGTGACACGGGTTTTGCAACGTTTTGCCAGCGCTTCTATCGATTGCCGGCTTGAAAACGAGCTGCATGCTTTTCACGTATTGGTTCGCTTAAAGCATTGTCATGTAGTGAGCGAGCAAACAGACTAAAAGAGTCGTTTAGCATTCGTCTTCGTCGCACCAAATCGAGACCGAGTCGCCTTGTCTGTGTCTTGCCATCTTCATCTCAGGATCCAGCCATAAAACAAGGAAAATGCCAGAATATCGCCGACATTATTCATTGCGACTGTACGGAATCATAGCCGGGCTCATCGTTCATAATAATAAGAAAGATCGAGGCGCTGGGACCAATGTGGCGGTTGCACTAGACAGTATTACTCACATGTCTGGGTCACCCGAAATTGCTAGACGCCGCCGCCGCCGCCGCCGTCGCCGCCGCCGCCGCCAGGAGAAAGGGGATGTTTTTGTTCGTTGATCTAGGTCATTGGGGGTGGGCGCGGCGGCGGCAAGGGGCGGGACCGACGCATAGCGGCGCCCTCGCCCCCCCCCCCCCCCCCCTCTGCCTCCGCACCACCACAGTATCTCGAGCCTGTCAGCCTCCCTAGCCACTTGCGCTTTCACTATTGGCTCTAGCGCCAGGCAGATCCGATTTATCCAGTGGAAATTTTTAAAAATAAATTGCTGGATATAAAGGAAATTGGTTTTTTCATTCGGCCCTGCCTCGATACTGATACAGGATTGATGAGAAGCGTATTGTTCGATCGGAAAATGATTTTCGGGAGCTTTTTTTAGACGTGGGCTTGTTTTCTACGCTCTGGTCGGCACCTTTAGGAAATCCGTGCATGCTTCAAGTGATAGACATGACGCCGAACACAACAACTTCCTCGATTAACCCAAATATGCATGACTTGGCAATCACGATTTTTCACTAACGGCATCATTGGGAAAATAGTTTTTCTTATCATTAAGCTCCCTTTCAAATGCCGCGTCGAATTGTGTGGTTATACAGCGGTAATCGAACGAGATTTTATCACCCGTCAACGATCGACCGACCGGTGAGCCAGGTGGACTGTAATTGCAAAATGACGTGAAATACCGCGTAGCGGACAAAAAAGTGTACCTCACAACGCCCCACAAATCGAACGCAACGTCAACCTTACGATTATTACCATCGGACCTACTTTCAAAGTTTACTTCACTTCAATCTAAAATTCACATCATAACGACTTTACACTGAAAAAAAGATAAGCGGCAATTCGGGCCTCGTTTATTTTCCCGGCCCCGTTAGGTGCATACACATGAAAAGGCCGCCGTACATTTTCCATGTCCTGTGCGGCTCAGACGCACGCATTAATATCTGATGATAGCGTCGTCCGGGTCGATAGACGGTGGGCGATGGCGGGGGGTGCAGGGGGGGGGGGGGGGGGGGGGGGAGGGCGTCGTTGATCTAGGTCATTCGGGGCGCACACAGGGACGGCCCATGCGGTGGCGAACGGACGCCCCGGCCCGAAAACCGGCCCACCAGGCACATGGTGGCTTTACGGGGGCAGCGGGGAAAGTGGCAACTCGGCAGACGCTGTGTTTCATTTGGGGCGACACAGTGTAAATAGTCATCGGGGAGGTTTTTTTTTGTGTCTGGTTCGTCGAGTTCATTATGTAGAAATAAATGTATCTGCCGATTTCTGCTACTTTTCTTTCAAGTCTTGAATATACAATCCTTCTGTTTCAAATCCTCCTGATGTCTCTAAGTTATGCAGGGGTGGTAATTTCGTTTATATTTCAATATTCTCACTATGCCCTAAAATGTGCTAAGGCTAGACATATTCATGGGTCTATTAGGAAAGTAGGTAAATGCCATTTTAGTCAATTAGGTTGTCATACTGATTTCCAATAGTTTAATCAACGCGACATCTCCCGTCCACTTCTGCCAGGCCACACTATTTACCCTATACGCCAAAAACCAGGGCGACGTCTGGGCTACAGAGGCGCCCCTAGCGGGCGTCGTGGCCGAGAGTGAAACTGTGTGACCCGACCTTGACGAGTGCGCACCCTCTCTGCGCCGCCGCCTGGCAGCAACTGGTGCCCCCCCAGACCCCCCTAGCGCCCCCTTCCTCCTACGCGAGAGGCATCAAACTTTATTACCGGGAAGCCGGCGAAGGTTTTAGATTGGATATTGATACAGATTAATCGGGAAGCCTTGTATCGATGATTGGAGACAGATTGGACGTTCGATTCCGATTACTGTTTCTTATTCCGTCGCTTTCCTTTTTTGTTGCTTTATAGTGGGCGCGTTAAATTGATGTGTTTGGTACGTGAAAACCGAAATCGCTCGCTACGCCTCGGTTTCTATCTTTTCGAATCGGACCACTGACTGGAAATAAAACCCTCTTTCGACGGAAGCGATTTGCGTCTCAATAACTCTAGGATGAGCTAGTTATTGTTAACCGGCGTGGCCCTTTGCTTCATTTCGTGCATGGCCAGTGTCTGGGGTGGCTGGCTGACGTCGGCGTCGGCCTCCAGACGCCTATAATCGGCGTCGCTGCTCGCCCAAGGCCACCCGACGTCATTGTACTAACGTCCACATCTCAGAGCACAATTGACCAGGCCAGCCATGTTTGATGTACACGTAATTACCGCGTCAGTGTTACCAACATTTCGGCCTCTCGGTAGTGAAGAGTGAAACCCGTCAGCCACTTGACCTGGCCTTGCCGAGTGCGCCGGCGCCGACGTCGAGCGCCGCGACGACCTACGCACGACGCCTGGCTGTGCTTGCTTTCGCCGGGTTGCTATGGCGACGACGGCGACGGCGCAACATAGTCGCGTCGAGCGAGAGCGAGGGAGCGAGAGAGAGGAGAGAGATCGGGAAATGCCAAGGCTGTACGCTGACCTGACTTGACTGGGATGACCTCGGTTCGTACCCCGGTCGCCGTCCGCCCCTCATCGCCGCCTCCCCACCCACCCACGCCCTGCCACCCCCGACCAGCACACTTCCTCCTCGTTCCCTCGACGAGCTGCTCTCAAACAACAATCGCCGTGCTGCTGGGGTGTCAATACAGGGTGACCCCGCGTCCCAGCGATGCCATGTACCTTCACAATAAATTCTACAATAGTCGCTCGGAAGGAGGTTTCAAAAACTTGCGAAAAGTTTTGATATTCGAATCAAAAAAGAAAGCGATTTCTAGCGCCCTATAAAGAAAGAAGCACCTTTGTAAATGTATTTGCGCCTTAGTAAATTAGATAACAGTGAAGTGCTATCGATAGCACTTTAGAACAATATATTAAATTATTTTACATTTTTATTTGACGGTTCTTTGTTGGTATTCGCATGTCAGTGAAAACTAGGCGTCGCGTGATGAGGGTGCCGCGTGGAGGCGCCGGTTTCGACGCCTGGAGGTAGTTTATAGCCCCCTCCCAACCGCCACCGCCTCCCCCGTCACGGCGGCTAGCGTGTCAATGTCACTGTGAACAAAGTCATGTCAAGTTTAGGTCTTATCTTTTTTTATCGTGGGCTAATTCCGAACGCAGCGATTATTTATTTTTATTTTTCTTTACATTGTCTTTTAAAATATTATCGCAGTTTCATTGTTCCTCATTTTGCTCATCGGTTTGTTATGCTTTCAAATGAAAGTGCTCGAGTTGTTAATCGACGGATTAGCGTCTTGATAACAATGTGCAAGGACAAACATGGGTTTGTGCGGATACCGATCTCGATGCGTGAAAACCTAGAAGAGTGTGTCACTCAAAGTGGCAGGCGCAATGCAGTTCGGCAAGTCAATCGATAGATCGCAGCAATGAGGCCTGCGGTCCGTATTACGAATGCAAGCGTCATGCACCCGTCTGCCAAAACGCCGCTCTTATGCGCACGCATTGCGTGTCAGCATTATCCAATTGTCTTCGTTCGGCTTACATCGTGGCCATTGTTGGCCGTGAACTTCAATATCCTGATAGCAATTTCAGTAATTGGCCAATTTTTATTGACCATCTAGACGTCTTTGATTTTGATGGACACTGGACATGGTTGGAATTGGTAATTTCGGTGCGTTTTTTTTTCGGAGCGATAACGTTAGGTTGATATCGCGCTGAGAATGGATGTGAAAAATTCTAGTTTGCGGTCTCGACTCAATTTCTGGAAGCTGATTTCATTAATCTTAAACTTTCCAGCGATAGAAAAACAAGTAAACGCCCGGCATCGTTACGGAAATCCGTTCTAAACCGAGTGGCCTTCCAGTTTTTCGCAGACTTTTTCAGAAAGAAATCCCAGTTCGATTTACCCGAAATCCCCTACGATATCGCACGAAAGCGACAGATAGGAATCCATTTTCTGCGAGACTCGATTCATAATTCGCATGTTTCTATTCATAATAGCATAGGATTGCTGGCCGGCACGATTTTGCTTTGCCATAGAGATCGAGAGTGGTTTGCAGTGTGGTGGGGCGTCGGTTTGATGTCAAGGTGCGATCGACACTTGATTGGCCTCAATCGGCCGGCGCGGAGAGTGCAACTTATAGAACGTCAGGTGCCTCGATGCGGCCTGCCGAGATGCCGAGAATGAGAAGTTGTGTCATCGGCGACGTAACGCTGACCTGCTTGATGGGCTGACCTGCCAAACGACGCTCGTTTGCCCCCCCGGCACGGGAAATTGCGATCGTTTGCCGTGACACGGTTCGTTCGGCGGGGAGGAGAACGAATCGACTGGACGATTTGTATAATTCTTCGCAAAGAGCGCTCGGTGTATGAAAACCAATTGAAAAGATCACGGTGCTTAGTGGCATGGCTTTCCGTGCGCATTCAAATTCGAGCCTTTCGAGCTCTACGCAGATTGAACCTTGAGCCATACCTGAATTAATTTGCAAGCTGGAAAGCAATTCTCTTTTTCCAGTTAAAAACGTATCAGATGGATAATTCATGGCATTCATTTCCCTATCTCTTTTATATTGGCATTTTCCATGAAGGCAGCCATTTCCACGAAAATCTCTTTTTCTTGCTTTATTTTCAATATTTCCCCGTTTTCTCCCCAGGTCTAGTGACTTGCTCATGGATATGGTGCGGGCATTTTGCATTCTTGTGAGATCATTACTTCGCTATCAATTTCATTGTTCAACTTGAGGACATCTAAAATACGTCGTCGCACTTAACTCAAAAGATCACATTCCAACTTCCATTTCGCGGCCAGTCCCGAGCGGGCTAACGTATCAAACACCTTCGCAGGGGGGTGGGGGGGGGGGGAGAGATATTTGCTAGCTGACGGACCACCCATCGGATGGATGTCCATTCTCCTGACCCGGGCCGGCATTCCACGTGTCGCGAGGTCCAGAGCAGCCTCTATCCTCGTTCACATCCGGCGATCAGCGGCGCGTGCAGACGCGGTCATCTCAGCCTCCCGTTGCCATAGTAGCAGAAGCGGCCTGGACCCGGCTATCAGACCGAGAGATCCGCGAAAAATTCCAATTCTTTCTCTCTTTTCATCTGATTTTATATATTTTCCTGTGTGAGGCGTGGGCCTTAACACACGCCCGTCATTTGCCGCGTTCGATGCGTGTGGGAGTTACTTTGGGACAGGCTCGTAGGTAGGTAACATCAATGATATCTGGAAGATGATTGTCTTCCAAAAGGCCGTTGTTACATTTCTATACCTTCCCCTGTCTCGCTCGAATACCAAAATACCTTGTCTAGTCAGAGCGTTATAGATTTCAATGTAATATACATATATATTCTCCCACACAATAACAAGATATTGACAAAGATGTCTGGAATAACGAACCAACCTTGTACACCCTCGCGGGGTCACGTGGTCGCCTTGACTGACCCGTCGACGTCAGTGCCAGAGGGTGACATCGTTGTGGTCGCCTCTGCTTAATGAGACTCGCTTGACGGGCACCGGCCGGGAAAGTGGAAGGTGACGTGCGCCCCCATGGGACGACGACGTCGTAGCTCAGGTGGAGGCGGCGTCGCGTCCGATGAGGGGGACGGGGGGCTTTATTGGCGGCGCGTGGTCGACAGTTTGAACGGCCGGGGATGGAGATGGCACCGCAGGCCGGTTGGTGGGCACGTGACTCGATTAGGTGAACGGTGTAGGGACACATTCCTGTCGATCTCGCCGACAAGCGATGCGACCGAGTCGAGGTGGAAAGAGAAAAGCAACGGCATTTGAAAGAGACGAACGGGTCGCTTCCTTTGTGTCCCCTCATTGTTTTCCCGAGCTGCACATCGCCGCGGAGATGATGAATACTTCCCAGGCGCCGTGACGGAGTCACACACGAAGCAGAAGGCACGCGTGGAGAATAGGAGTGCGCCAGGCAGAGTGCTTTCCGAGGAAGTCTATGTATTCATGGCTGAGATTGAAAAATTATATGGAAAATGTATATTGATGTGCATTTGTATTCATAAGAGCCTCTCGCTGGGTTGTTATGGGACAATGTGATACGGGTTGTGATGCGGGATACACACATGCTTAGAACTCTCCCAGGAAAGGAACCAAGTTTGAAATTACGGACCAGATATTGTAATGACATTGTCTAACATTTACAGTTTGTTTCGCTTTGGAGAAAAGATCGGAAGCTTGTCAATGTTATTGAAACGTTAGTGAAACAGTTTCAATTTATTTTATCCCTGTGGCAGCTTTTTTCCAAGGGAGGGAAATTTGACAGCTCAATTTAAAGTGACGCGCGCAGTTTTCTTGAAATTTTGCCTTCCTCATTTTTTTCTTCGGTTCGTAATCACTGCACGACGGTGAACTCCGTAGAGGCTGAAACTTTTCCGATAGGAATCAATCATCGTCATACTCTGTCAAACGCCAATCAGTCATTTATCAACCCTCGGCGTTGGAGGGTCCTCGTGTAGAGTTTAGCTACCCTCGATGAGCTATACAGAAAACTAACTGTAAATAATTATTTATCGACATTCTTCGCCACAGGGTGCTTGTGCCCCGAAGAAGCTCATGCTGCATGGATTTGTGACAAAAAGAGTTATTTTGATGTTTGATACATTGTTGAACATCAAAGACGCGAATGTTGTTTCTCGTTGCTTTTGTCAACCCTTTGTCGACGCCAAGCCATGCTATGTGTTCAAGGAAATTGAAAACACAAACAACCCCTTCAAGATTCGAAAGCAGCTCACAAACTTTCGGTTTCTCCATTTGCTTGATGGTCAATGGAAAGCAACCCCAAATCTTTTGATCCACTAAAACGCCTTTCACTACACCCATTTGTGTATACTGTTGTAAAATAGAAACTGTTATAACTGTATCCTTTCGCAGAATCCCCCATTTTCTGGGGAAACAGCCCCTATTAGAGTCACTTAACGGTACCGGCGGCCATTATGCAAACTCTGTTGTTTACATTTATAGCAGTTTCACTTTCTTTCTGCTTTCCTTCTCCATCTTTCTCGGCGCTCTAACGGCTCTTTTCCTTCTTTTCAAGCCCATTAAGAATCGCGCGCAGACAGAGCGTAATCCTCCATTCTTTTTGCAACACTCCAAGACCCTGGCGAGACCATCCCATGCGCATTTGGTCGACGAAATACTATGAAAGGAAATTCCTATTCACTTACGTGATATACCGATCACAATCGCAGTTACCGCAGGCCATATCCAATTCGGCAACGCCACCTATATGCCTTTTTTTCTTCTTTGGCTAATTATCTAAGGTGGAAAGCATCGTCCCCACCATTGCGATGAGTAATCAAGGCGTTCGGAACGAATTACGCATCGCATCTTCAGACCCATGCTCGAAAGGATCACCTCGTTTTCCTCCAACTCGTCCGACAAAGGAACTGCCCCACTGCTACGTGGCATTCTTACATCGGCGTCCACCGGCCAGCGGAAAAGGAAGCTTCGTCTCGTGTCCACCAACAAGAAAACGAATATTAAATGCACAACTAAGTCGTAATGTTTTAGCCAGTAGTGGCGCGTTTTGCAGATCCGCAGCAGAGGCTGGCTTTGCTCTGGCTGCCGAGCCTGCTGCAGAGTATCAAGGCTACGTGTTGCTGTGATGGCTGCATTCCACGCTGCTCGCCGGCGTGGCGTGTCAACGGCTTGATCCAGGGTCGCCGAATGCTCCTTCGTCTTGTGTTTCCACAATCCACATCCGCCATACTTGTTCTTACCGCCGTTGTCCCGTCCCTCCGTGGCTGCTGCAGTACACAGCACATCCTTATTGCGATGTTTGACAGCCTCACTCGTAGCCACTCGTTGGCCGGCTGCGACCAATTGCGATTATTGTGCTCGACTTTCCTTGGTACAGACTGATTGTCCAGTGTTGAGTAGATGCTAAGTACGGGAATTGTAACGTGAAATTATCTCCAGCACAGCTTTGGACCCTCAAATGTGAAGAGGAGGACCGTAAAAGGCGCGATAGCTCATCATAGGTGACTCAAAATCTAGCATTACAAATGGGTGCCGTTCCAGTGTTTCATCTGGAATGCGACGAATCCTTCAATTTTCTTCGCGTCAATTTTCCGTACCAGCTCACGCCTCCCGGAAAATATCATCCGGCCGGTTTCCTGATCTTGAATTTGGCAGTTGGCCTTCTCCCGTGTCATAATTATAACACATCCTCTCATTGTTCACCGAGCTATCTAATTCGCAATACAATTAATTGCTAAGGCTAGGCCGTTTGGAACAAAAGGATGCCTTAATTACTGTATTATGCTAACTGGAATGGCATGGCGGCTGGTTCGGCTGTCTTATCTTTGTTACCGAAATAAATGTAGCGTTCGACCGTGTGGCCGTGCGGCCGGCGGTGTCGAAGGACACCGAGTTGGCCGTCGAGGCTGTTAACTGCCTGCACGGTCTGCACAGACTCGCGAACTTGGACTCTTCTTGCCCCAAACGGGGCCCAACCCAACCCACGGCGAATCGCCGTTTCCTCTGCGCCTAACGCTTTGCCAAAGCGCGCGATTGCCGAGCGCACTCTTTTGTCTCTCGAGCAGCGCCGGCTAGCTTCTTTTCCGTCGACGAGACGCTAGCGATGATTAACCAAAAATTATTACCAGCATCGCTAATGAGATCTAAATTAATATCAAACAGTTCGTAGATGGCCCAGTGTCACACTGAACTAATTTTGCTCTCTAGCCTTTCTTTTTTTTTCTGCACTCAGCTATTTCCTTCATTTCTGTTATCCATCTGTCCCCTTTCATCCTTACTGAAGCATACAGTTAAAAATACGCTTTTAATTGCTTACGTAATTAATCTGTTCAATTAGACTCTTCGCTTTTCATCCACCACCGAACACAGCGCAGTCGCAGACGTTATCTTATTTGAGACAAAATGAAGCGTGATCATTAATAACTCAAATATAATTAAACACTATTAATTCCATATGTCCTGAGTGCTGTAACTGACATTTGTATGTTTCTGTTTTTGCAGGTAAGCCCCTTGACGAGATGCAAACAAAGACAGCTCAATCAACGCCTTGTAAGTGCAACAATATCTTATCACTATCATCTTATCGCAACGCTGACGCCGACGCCAAGCAATGGCTAGCGCCGCCCAGTGATTCATTTGTCGGGTGAGCGTGAGCGATGGGTCAAACCTCACGCCGATAACGGGTGACCGTTGTATGGGTTGCGATGCGAACAGATGGCCGATTTTACCCCGGGATAAGCACCCTCTCCTTACCCTTCGGGCGCCGCGACGCCGAACGAATTCGAATCAGGTCAGCGGGCCTCTTGACCCGGCGCCCGACGCCTAACGCCTGGGTCATGCATGGGATTTCTCGCCTTGATAGACGGCTACTGTGATTGGCTTTGTCCGGTGATAAGTGATCCATGTCGATTGACACTGACAGGAGTTTGTGTGATAAGCATTATTTTTCGAGCCAAAATGAGATTATCGTGAGTTTTGCAATCATTTGGCAAGATCTGAATATTGATACCTACCTAGTTCTAATTGCACACTTCCTAATCGATAAAAATGTGTGATAGTTTTAGCATATCAATTGGTTGATAATAATCGCGGTCCGCCCGGTCGCACTTTGTACAAAAAACACACATAATCAGCGAGATGATTACACATTTTATTATTTCTTCGATCGATTTTTTATCAGCTTTGGCAAAATTTTTATCATGTTTAGAAACAATGCAGACAACATGATTTTTAATGGTTAGGTATAAGATTTTTTTATGCCCGACGGATGTATTGGCGGTAAAAAAGAGGAGATAATAGCTATGAATACAATTAACGATAATATTAGAGAATCTTTAACGCTCTTTGTATAGTCAGCTAACAGAATCGATTTCACTTTCAAATGTACCATGTGTCCTCACTGCGGTAGTCCTAACAAGAGTCCTCAAAGACAATGACACTAGTAACTGTACACCATTCTTATCGGTATATCGACAAGTAAACTCTCACGACCACATCTCCACGACGGCACGACGCACGAGTGCGTACACGCACGACTCGCACACGTCACTCGACGAACAGCACCTCGTTAGCGTGGACCGACACGCTGTTTGTCACCTTCGTCCGCGACCCCGTCTCGACGACGAGGGTGCTTCTTGACAGCGCCATGTAAATCAAACTGTCAAACGTTTGACTGAACGTCCCCGGAAAATGTCACATGGATTCATGAAATGGAATTTTTAGGGGGATGGTGGGACATCAACTTGTGAGGCATTGCCAAACATTCGACTCGAATTTTTAGCGATTCTAATTCAAGCTCGTCTTGACGTTTAAGGTTGATGCTCAACTACGTTCAACGTAAAAGTGCAGTTTCCTTTCTGATTGATGCACGACTCTACCTTTGAGCACGACTTTTTAATTGCATCGTTGATGAGTTAAACTAGACGCATCAGCACGCGTCATTTACCTCCTTGCTTCACATGAGTTTACTTACAACTTGTTCGCGATTCGAGAATAAATCTTGATAATTAATTGGTTTAGGTGAGCTCGCCAGTCTTTTATGTATACATAAGCTAAGCCCTCGGTTGCATATGGAGGCCATCCAAAGCCAATAATAGTGAATGCAATGCATAAAAGTGAACAGGCAGTGTGAATTACTCGGACGCTGTGGACACGGTGGGATAGGCGTCGGCGTCGCTATTGTGACACTTGGCACCGCGACGTCGGCCTGATTAATAGAGTGCGGGTCAGCACCCCGGCCACAAAGGTGAAAGTGCCAGAACAATGCGCAAAATCACGCGGCCTCCAGCGTCCCTATGCATCTCTATATTTGGCCAGACGCAGCGCGCGGGAGTGCGTTTTTGTTTCCATCGCCGACGCCGACACCGACGCCGAGTGCAGCAACCCACGTAATCGTCATTGAGGCGTCCCTTTTCCCAAAGCGATGGTCCACCTGCAAGCGAGATAGTCAGTGTATGGGGTACGGGGGTCGATATCAAACCGTTAGCAAATTCAGCGTTCTCAGCTTGACTGCCTCTAATGCAATTAAGCTGATGCTTGTCGAGTCGAAGCGAAACAGTTTTCCTTCCCTGACGCTTTTCTCAGAGCGTAGTCGCGCTGAAAACAGAAGGAAATGCACCCTGCTGATAGTGATTTGCACCACCACGCTCTCTCTCCCCCTCCCTCTCTCTCACTCTCGTTCGCCTGCTGCTTGTCGTGTCGTCTCACTCTCGCCTCTCGCTTGATTTGCGTGTTTGATCTCATTTCAAAGTCAGTGTCCCGGGTTCAGGGTCGGCGTTGTTCGCTTTGCATAATCCACAAAGGTTTGTGTCGGGAATCAATCGATCGACGCTCATGTGTAATGTGCGAGTGCGGGGACTGGGGGCCGACGGGGGCCTGTGGTGGCTCTGAGAGTGGTTGGGGGGGGGGGGGGGTACACAGGCCAGGAAGAAGTGTCTCAGGAGTTAGTAGTCACTCTACATCAAAGACCAGCTGTCTACCTGAGAGGGACCTAGGGGCCCTAAGGGACGTAAGGGACACAAGGGACCTGGGAGGGACCTGATAGGGCGACAGTAGGGCTGCAGGTCCGGAAGACGCACTCCAACGTGGTCCTCGGGAGTTGGTCGACAAGCTTCAGCCAAGGTTAGATAGGGAGGAGATGCCTTCGACCTCTCCAAGGTGAAGACGGTCAAGCAAAAAACACAGACACATAGTGGATAGACACTAGGAGATACAAACAAAACGAAATAATAGTAGACAGCGTCAAGAGAGGAAACATGTAACGATCTTTCAACAAAGAAATTTGTAGACAAAAGAGGACAAATTACTTGTTATTTCGAGTGAAATGGCGAGTGCTGCGCTCGAGTTTATGAGAAGAAAAGTATTCGCTGTGTAGTGATAATGGCATGCTTCTGTATAAAGACCCTCGTTGATTTAATTATCACACTTCAAGTTTTTTCTTCTATTTTTAAATGAATTTGCATTTTGTGGGCGCGATATTTTTCTTAGTACCCCATGCGAGCGTAGTTTCGGCGGTCAACACCTGTTTCGGTTGCCGCGCTGCTAGTTTTTGGCATTCGGGTCTCTTATCCAATTTTCTCGGCGGTCAGAAATAGGCAAAGCAGTCACATGTTTGGTTGTATTACGAGCCCCCAGGAAGCACGAGGTGCCAATTAATATCTGTACTCGTCAGGCCTGCCCAATTGTTGGCAGGGACGGTTCGGAGACTGCGAGTTATTCCGCGAAATGCTCATTGCCGATCGACCGTGGACAATTGCTATTCATTATGCGTCATAAATTGAGATCGTAATTCAACCGTCGAGATAATAATCTATTCGTGACAAAAATCGGCAGTGACAGGACAGAGAATTGACGAAAGCCAGACTGTTTGATTTCGCTGTTTTTTTTGGAGGTCTAAATCTCGGGGCCATCGTGACTAAATTGCATGCCATCTGCTTCGTTGCTTTTCTGATTCACAAGATGATGCACTCTCGGTTTTTTCAATCCTTTCTTTGTGCTCAAACAGCGGACTGAATTAGTTATTTTTATTTATTATAAACGGCGAAAGATATGATTGCTGTATTAAAATCTTAGCCCAAATGCTCACGGACCATGCTGCTTTATAATTTCAATTAATTATCATCATTCAAAGTCCATGAAAAGTGCACTCGGTAAAAACTACATGTGCTCTCGATTATTGTAAATGTGCTCAGATCTTTTCTCCTCCGAGCAGGACCTTGAAATAGAAGCAAGTAGACACGGAGAAAACAAGAGAGAAAGGAAGATGTGAGTCGATTCTCTTTCCGGTTGGTGCATTCTTGTTCCCCCGTCCGCGGGCCAGACACGTCCCCCACGTCCCTCACGTTCACCACCCAGCCATTACCTTAGCATGCATGCTCGGCGGCCAGAGGAATAGGTGCCTTTGTTTTGTCATGTAACCCGTTAGAGAATAATGTGCCACCTTCCCGCCCTGCCGACCACCGACCACTCAGTGCTCTAACCGTTGGATGCAGATAAGTGGCCCTCTTTAGTCGGACACAGTTCGGACATCTGTGATATCTAGCTGGCTGCAGATTTCTTGAGAAGATTGCCGGTTGCGAAAAGTAAATCTGTCGAGCAACTCGGTTGAAAACTAGTAGTTTAGATTTTTAATTGGAGCTTCTGGGTTGCAAAGGCAACACGATCTCCCAGCGAATAAACAACGAGGCACCCGCTGTTCAACGAGTCGTCCAGCTCACGAGCAGGACTCGTATAACGATGCTTCGACGTCGGTGGAGGCGCCGTTTCGTTCGCTTTGTCCTTCCATGTTGTAGCAAGTGTTTCCTTTCGGCTCTCTGTCGCACAAAGTTGAAACGCTACCCGTGAAATAACTCCTATAATGTTTTACTAACGGCTGAAATTAGCTTAAAAATGCGTTGAACGTTTGAAGACTTCCTCTATGAGTGTAATCGGACATCCGGAAAGTTGAATCGTCGTGCGAATCGTCCGCGCCACCTGCTAACGTCGTGAGCATGGATACTAGGAAGGAAGGGTTGGTCGCCACTGGGAAGGCGTTTATCTGCGATGGGTTCGGGCGCGGCATGGCCGAGACATCCACCTTGAGCGCACGCTCGGCTGGCTGTGCACCTCTAGATCAGGGAGACGGACTCACCGGCTTCCTGTCAATGCAACGACCCGGAACTTGGGAAGAGCCCCTATACGACGTCGCGAGTCAACACAATGCGCTCTGTAGAGACTGACGATGCGATGCTCTTGAGTAATATAGGTGCCTTCCGACCAACCTGACGCACGGGCGACGGTGTGTGACCAGCTTCCGGTCGAAACTCTTAACGTCCATCCTCAAGAAAGCAAGTTTAAATTTAAACGTATTTTTTTTTTATTATATAATTTCATTATTGTTTTCATGTTCAAATTGAAACGAGGGACTTACAAAATTTTAATGATATGCATTTAGTTTGCTTTTCAGTTCCTGACTGTATAAATGCTGATATTTTCTTTTTGACGCATAATGTGATACATTTACGGTAGGTAGAAAATGAACAATAATAAAATGTACTCATTCTTTGCGGTTTTAAACGTCGCAGGATAAAGCAGGGAAATCCAGCCATGTTTCATTTAAACCGTTGCACAGGACTTTTTTATTTCCTTGGATCCGAGAGTAATCCTACACAAAAATAACAGCCGCCGCAAAATGTATCCCTGCAGTTCATTCCATTTACTACTAATAAGATGTCTGGGTCGGCAGTGTGCGGTGTAACGCAGGTTGCTGCAGTCTCCAATTAGCTACCGGTTGCTCGCGACTCGGCCACGCTCGAAAATTCGGCTGGTCGGTCGGTCAGCTCGCGGCCGGTGGACGCGGCAACGCTTTTCCCTTGTTCTCCGACGCGATGACCATGGCCTTTGCTCGCCGTGCGTTCGTGAGGCACGAACAAGTCACGACTAGAGTCAGCCGCCATCGCGCGATTCGAGCCACCCTCTGTTTCGTGCCGAAATCTTTGGTATCGGTTCGGCGTGGTCAAAGTTGTGAACTGTCCGACCTGACCTATCGCTGCACTCTTCCCTTGATAATCCGCCCCCCCCCCCCCCCCCCACTCCCCTCACTGGTCCCGCCGAAAATATCCTGGCGACAAGGTCCTGGAACCACGCTAGCCACATTGGGACGAGGTCAAAGTTCCCGAGGGAAGTACTTTTATGGGACACGGGAAGATAAAGTATTATGGTATCCGGAATGTTGCATGGCGGAAATTGTGTTTTTCGTGAAATGGCCATGATTGCTTTAGTTGGCTTTCACCTTTTTTTCGCTTTTCCATAATAAAAAGTCGGTTCTATGGGGACACGAACCTGTCGGGTGCATGCTCTCTTTAGCTGGAAGCGTTTCAACCCAACAATAATTGTTTTTATTTAGCTACCGCACACACAGGACTGCATAAATGAAACGTGCAATTGCGCGTACCTCAGTAGTGTGTACGTAATTTAATCTCCGATCGTTTTTGCGCGGTCCCTTCCGTTGTTCTGTATGTCTGTACTGAGAAATGCATCTGATCTCCCACTCGGCCGATGCATCTTTGAGGAAAAGGAAGCCCATTGTGTTGGGCCTTCGCTCTATACGCTCTATACCTTTGCGTGGACAGCGATCAACACTGCAACGCGATTTAACCGGTCGAGGGACCAGCTTTGCGTGGCTGGAATATAGATTAAGGATGGTGAGATAGCAATGGTAACAGCAGCAGCAACAGCAGCAACAGCAATTCATTGACTACCTATCCTGTTCGGTCGGATCGGTTCTACTCGGCAACGATTGGCGTTTCGCTCAAGACGCCTTGGCCTTGGGTGGGTCAGCCACACTGATGCAGACTCTAGGCGCAGGATAAAACCCATTCCCATAAAACCAGCCTTCGCGGGCTGCTTGGCAGTGGCGCGCTGTCTCGATGTGACGCGAATCTGCGCGGTCTGCTCGCTGTAATTTCAATCTCCGTGGGGACAACAACCCAAGTCGAGGTGCAGCCCTTTCATTATACGAGAAAAAACTGTCAATGCCCGATATCGCATGACTTTTACTTTTTTACTCCTCTCCTGTTGTTAGCGAAAATCTGTTTTTAATATTTTTCCGGTGGGAGTTTGTCGCAAAAGCTTCTTGAAAATTACAACAATTGCGTTTACGTTAGGCATAGCAAAGACACGAAATGTCTCATTACCAAACATTTTTCTCTCATAGTTATAAGAGCGACAATCCAATCTCACTCCGACACCCATTAGCCCAGCGTCTGAATTGTCCTGAGCTACCAGCTTCAAACAAGCACGGTCCGTAATGACATGTCAGAGGAGATGTGACAGTATATTAAGTACTTTTACACAGAGCCCGTGTAGAAAAGCGAAGAGTCATGCTGCCTGTAGCACCACGCGCTGTTGTTTTTTGTCTAGCATGCTCCTCGAGTTGAATTCAATCGTTGGCATTTTGAAACGACGCCTCAATAGCACGTTTACTGGTTGTCCGCCCCCACGTTTACTGAGCCATTACGGAGACTTCTCTCCATTTCGTCCCAAGTTCGAGTGCGGATTTGCATCTCCGCAGAGGATACTCTGCTGCTAGGCGCTGCTCGCAGTCCGAAAACTGCCCAAAAGCTTTTTTATTCCCAAATCCCGATGGCAGGTTGTATAAGTTTTTGGGGCGTAGCAGTAGTTAGTCCAACATATGTTAGGAAGATGCAAATCTGCTCTGTTCTTTACGGTGAAATGCAGTAAAGCTACGCACACAAAGAATTCTGAGGGAAAATACAAAAACCAAGCCTAGCCCAATGAAATAGCGATCTTTGGCAATGCATATATGAAAGTAATCGCACACAAGCCATAGTTAATATAATCTCGCGCATATTGATCATATCGATCCGATAACGTGGCGCGAGTGTTTATCTTCCCAATAATTGTCTATTTTGTTTCGCGTGCGCCATAGTTGTAGTCCGCACGGGCCGGAAGCGAGGGGGAAAGCGGATGGGAGCTTGCGATTGGCTGCCGCCGTCCAATCAGGAGGCGCGTATCGGCCGTACTGGCGCTCTGCAAGTGCAGCGAACTCATTCAAGGACAGCATCCGCATCATACGCGCCAGGAATATTTAGCCGTGGCAAATACTAATGGCGGAAAAAATACAGATGCACATTAGCATCATCATTGCGTTGCCCGACTTGCTTGCTTGCTTACTTGGTGCTTACTTTGTGTTTGAATGGTGCTTGCTTGGTGCTTGCTTGGTGCTTGCTTGCCCTAGAGCAGCGATATGTGCAGAAGAAATTCAATGCCATCGCTAAATTCGAGTTCATGGTGAACAGTAAATGAGCCTAATGTAGCGTACCACTATTTGTTTAGCGTGGCAAGGTTGAATTTAAGGAAATAGATAATGAATAGAGTAAACAGCCGAAAATGTAATTGTCTAACTGATAACATTGATACTGTGGAAGAGTTGAGTTGATATTACCTCGCTTAATTGCCTCGCTTTAAAGCAGCATGATAATTGTGTAGGTACTGACAGTTAGAAAAGCTTTTTTCCTGAAAGCAACGAGGTGTAGAGAGTCATTCTGTCTGCTGCTAGCGCGACAACTCGGCCGCCATGTTACATTGTTTTCCCTTTCGCATAACATATCTTTCCCCCGTCACGTTCTTTTTGGCACGCATTCAACGGGCACGGGCTAAAAAAAGTAACCGCACATAATTTCCACGTTGACGTAGGCAGAGGTTACACCGCGCTGATTTTTCTTGGCACTCGCACGTTTTTTTTCTTGGCAATCTGTCCGTTTGCAGTCCTGACCTAAGTTCTTTATGAAATCGTGACATTTCTGAAGTGACCCACCTAAATAACAATGAATTACAAAGTGCGTTTTATTCTGCAACGCCAGGCGAAAACAACAAGTGAAAAAAGCAGGGGCGTGCCGCGATGAGCTGAGTTTAAATTTAGTTTGGCTTAGAAGTTTGTTGTTGCTCTGTTCGCTGGGCCGCGACGTTGACTATCGCAAGGACTCCGATGCATTTTTCCAGTTACGCAATCCACAAATTAAGCATCACATAATTACCTAATTCAAGAACTGGTACTACCGACCAGGAATCTGTGTATCGATTCTTTATTTCAAATCAATGTGTTGTTGCCAATTCTCGACCTCTTGAACGGCGTCGTCTATAATTATCCATCGTCTGCTCGGTCATCGCGATTGCAAAACCATAAGCCAAACCTGGCGCTCTCAATATTTTCTACGGCGGCTGACACGATTCGGTTATGTCATCTCGACAAAAATGCCCCTCGGCCCCCGCTTGTCCGCACGACGGGTCACCCATTCAGTGGACGGGACGGGACGAGTGGTGTCCTTATAGGGTAGCGACTTGAAATTGCATGGCGCCGCCATTTTGCCATTATTCTAGGACAAGGTCCCGTGCGAATTGTCTGTCGCGGTTCCACCTGCACCTGGGCTGTGCTAGACGTCTCTGTCGATCGTTCATACTGGTGCGATTATTGGCAACCGCGACGAATGCCCAAACCTGAAGCACACGTATTTTAAGAACCAAGTATAGGCTAACTATCCACGGCTATCTGGTACAAGGTTAGCTTTATAGCACTTTCTTTATCGGTGATCTTTTGTAATCAGTTTTGTTCTTGTTACAAAAAGAATGCAATCGTGGAAGAGACGCTGTCCCACATCCGTCCATCTGCTTCCTCGAACATGAGTGGACACTTTGATTCGAGATGCGCTGCATTGTAAACCGATTTTCATAACTCGTGATTGGTGAAATGCATTGCAGCGTTCTCACCCTGATTTCCAAGAATAATTATATTCTTTTGCCGTCAGAAAGAAATAATTACTTCGACATGCAATCATGCTACGAAAATCTCCGATATACTTTAAAAGTTGCAAGACTGCGTTAATATTTTTTACCATCGAGTTTCCACGAAGATGTTAATGGAATCCATTATCCGAGTGGTTGTTGCACTTGAAAGTTGCACCGCTACGCAGGGGAAGCGTTTTTTTGCCGTCGTGGAGAGCACTCCGAGGAAACGCCGCGTGGTGCAACCCAATCAACCGCTCATTTCAATCGCTCTACGCCAGAAATAATTAGCATAGTTTCGCGCGCGATAAAATCCCCTCGGCAAGCACATATTTTCCCAATTAAACACACACACACACACATATATATATAGCAGCAGCCAGGCAATTGGCAGTGTTCTTCGCGTTTCTTTCGATGCGTTCTATTCCGCATTCTTGTCGTGCTTCGCTTAGAGGGACAAAAAGAGCGACAAGAATTCGTGAGGCCGGAACGGACCCCGATGCGTGATACGAGAGATCCCAAATAGCTCGCCACTGACGGGATCACTTGTCTATTTTGCCACTGCTGATGCTAATGTTGCGATCGTCAAAATTGGACAGCGAGTTTACTCGAATGTACGGGCGTGCAATTTTGGCCGGTCGTCCGGATAATCTCAAAGCGTTGTAATTCACATCCGTTTCATATACCATTGGCACCATTTTACCGACGTTTATATGATATTTGGCGGAAAGGTGGAAATTCTTTGCAGGCGAATTCCGTACGCACGGCTATTTTTAGAGCCGGGAAATCGTGAGGCCGCGGAAATCCATTTCCTTTAGAGTTTTTTCAACCCACCACAATGTAGAACGCAATGATAAATCTCGATTTGCAAAATTTCGGAAGAAATAATCGTATACAAACGGACAGTTAAGTTCCCACATTGTGTAACCGCGCACCTGCACACACGCCATAGCGATTTCCAGTGTGGACCTATCACAATTTTTAGATTTCGTGTGATGGGAAACGCATGTGAAACAGCGACGGTACAAAGCCGCCTAAAGCAAACGCTCTCCGCACCTTGCACGCACCACGCCGTTGCATCAAGCGCAAAACTGACGCAACGCATTGTTCCTCAGCTCGGGTTGAAGCATCCAAAACGCCCAGCGCGTCGAAATTCAGTCAAATTACCGCCTGTAACAATCAGCAAAGCTCGCGGGAGTGCGATAACACTAGCAATTGACAACAATGCGTATGTGTTATGCATTATGCAGATCACATAAATCATGGTAGCATGTTACTTTCCCCTTCTATTCGACGACGGCGTCGGCACTGCCGAGGCGGTATATCGGTGGCGACTTAGTGTGTCGCACGGTTCTAGCGACCTGGATTTGCGGTGCGCGAGATGTCAAGGCAGACTGGCCAGAGAGCCCCCGAGCCACTGCGCGTACTATAGGGACGCCTTCTGAGATTTCGTCACCCCAGCCTGGCCTGGCCGTATATCCCCATTCAGAAAGAATTCGTACCTTACAGGTGTTTCAATCACCAAGTGACAAATTGTCAGATAGCCATGCGCCTTTAGAGGATGTGAATTGGTGTCGACGGTGAATGTTTCAGGAAAGATAGGACAAGGACGACCGTTTGAAAAGGAAATTTGCGACTTGTCGAGTTACGACGGAAATCTCGGTATTCGAACGTGGGAGAAATGAGTCGATTCGTTCTGAGCCGTAAATGGGAAACCATAGTTAGTCGATGATGCAACGAATTGGCCTAAAAGTTGACCGATTGTTTCCTGACGCTAGCTGTCGTTCACAGAAGAGGCTCTGGCGAAATATGATTGCTGTTTCGCTAAGGAACGCCAATGAACGCACAATTCGTCAAGAGAGCAAACGATTCTATTTGCGTTCGATCTGATCAATGTCACGTGACTTACGTACGGTTGTGATTGGAGTACGCGGCGGCAATGCAGGTTGTTCCGGTGTTAGAATAGGAGGCAAGACCTTCGCCCTGTTGCTGGCACCTTCGCCACAGATGAATGCGTCGAGTGCATATGACCTCATTCCTAGGGCCTCGAATTAGGTCAGTAACCCACATTCTCAATCAATCAGTTATCTAGTCGATTGCACACAATGTTATCGTAAGTATCCGACGAGATAACTCTTGGGTGATAACGAAAGTACACAGGTAACCGCCGGCTACTCGCTAGTCTTATCTATAGCGCCCTTCCACGCATTCTCCATACTCTTTGCATAGCGCACATGGGCCTTATGCGCTCTGTCGGACTGTCATGTACACTTGACGGTAATCGAATGGATTTCCTGTTTGCTACGAGCATAATGGATAAAAACCATGAGCACATTTGCATTACGCCCTGCATTTGTATGCGGTAGAAGTAACCTTCACCTAAATTTAAATCACACGAATGAAATGATCCGATTTTTTTACCATTAATAAAGACGTCGTTTGTGTAAATGAGAAGCGTTGATTAATAATGGCGACGATGTGGTTTTTGTCGCGTCCTAGTTTTTATAGCGCAATGGTTGTACAAAGAATCGGCAAGACTCGAGTGTCCGGTTGTGTTTATACTCGACAATAGTTTTCAAGCTACCACAATAAGATCACTTTCCATTGCAAGACAATTTTTATTGATGCAATCTGACTTCAAAGTCTCTTGACAACCCGTCTCCAAAAATCCGAACTCCTGTCATGACACCACAAGACAATCACGTGTTACCAAATGAAGAACGATCGATTTTCATGTTTATGAAGAAGATGACTTAACTGTACAGCCCTGTGCCGAAGCCTTATTTGATTAAATTAGACTTTTACTTTTCTTTGGCACCGGCATAAGTGGGTCGGCACTCGGCTGCTATGCAGTGAGATGGCATGAGTGACGCAAGCCTGATTGCTTGGTCTCCGCCGTGCGCCGCATTGTGTTCCTCGGTGACGACAGCCCCCTCGAGCTTACCACGGGCAAGCCAGTTCGTCTCGTTTGCATTTTAAGTCAGGGCCATGCCGAAATGTTGATGGTTACTCTCCATTACTTTAAGAAAAGTGGATTTGCATCTTTTAAGAGAGCTCAGAGATCCAAAACTTGCAGTTGGAGGAGACGGATGAGTTGTCAATACGTTCTTCTGAGATGTTGGGTACATGTCCCAGTAGTTTTAGTTCTAAGATGCATTTACATTCACTTTCTAAGAATGAAAGAGAGTGCGTTGATGTATACTGATATTTTTCTTTGATAGTCTTTTTCGTTGCCAACTTCAAAAACAAGCAAACAATACTACGCTTTAGTATAAAATACTAAATAATAAGTGGATTAAATGATAGGTGCACCATTGGGTAGCCATCGCCTGACAGAGCTTCTAAAATCTGCTTTCTTTTGATACTGTTGGTATATATGGATTCGCTACTGTTCAAACTCCCAGCCAATGGCCATACGCATTTCTCGCTTTGCTCTTGACATTGGAATTGGAAATTTGTGACAGCGCTGCTAGGAAAAAACATTGGCAACAAATTTCTCACTTTGCTGTATGATTTGTCAATTTGAAATGCCAGGAAATGTAAATTTTCCTCGATATTCCGGGAAAGAACATACGTCACTGTGAACTTGAGGTGGACAGTTGACGAGTTATCTGTATTTTTTCGTAAAATTGCATCACGGACTGCCAAGAATCTGAAATCAGTACCTTTCTTATACTTGCAAATACTCCCGACAATTATTGAGTATCCGCGGGGTATCCTCGAGCATGGTAATCACACAATTTGCATTGATCAACTTATTCGTCAGACCTAATGGTAATGACCAATCAAGCAATGGACGACAGGAATGTTTGTGGTGGTTTTATTTTTTGCTTTGGTGTCGCCGAGGACGCGTTTCGTGCGGCCCTCTATGACGGAACAGGAGTCGCTCCACGCTCTTGCTTTGAAAATTAAAAAAATCGGTTACCATGGATCCTTTGCTTCACATGGGACAGTTTATTTCTGGGCCGCACCCCTTCCCCTCCCAGAGGAATTGGGCTGGAACTGCTTCCTACTTTGCCGTTCTTTGATCCCCGCATGGACCTTTTCAATTTTCTAGCGCTGCAATTCGGCGAACGAAACTGAAGGAAGCCAAATCTGAGAAAATGTAGTATCAAATGGTTTACCAAAGTTCAATTAATTTGCTCTGAAATAGAAGACGCTTTACTGTGAAGACTTACGTAGGATTCTTTGCAAGAAAATCCACTCCCGTTTGCTATATTAAATGAATGAGTATACAAACGTTGTTATGTATTGGACATACAATTTATTTAGCTCAATTAATCGCTGTGTGTATACAATTTCCTCGAGTAAAACGTCTTCATCATCGCGTAAAATGGGATTTGCTCTTTAAACTTGAGACCAACTTTTCATCTTTGAACTAACGAGCAACATAAAAACAGCATCGCTCGGATATCACCCTCTCCTCTTCGCCTTGAACGTGTTCGGCCTGCTCAACCCCCCGAGTTCCAGCCAGACTTGCAGCCGACCCGAATTCAGTCAGCATCGTATTAATGATTACAGTTTCCCAATTTGAAGCATCTCTGATATCAGTTGACTTAGCCACGATATACTCGAATCACACGAGCTCTTGTAAATATCTAGGTTGCCGGTCGACATCAATTTCTATAGATCATGATAACGCCATGGAAGGCTTAACCCGTTTTTTATAAAAAATCAACGCAAATCTAATCAGAATTCAGAAGCAATCCTCGATCTGGCAGATAGTTTGATTGTGTCGCTGTCGAGTGCTACCTTTCAAAACAGTATTAGCTCAATACGGACATGTCCTTATAAAGCGCGTACTATGAGAGATGCACGATTCTTCGTTTCTGTTGTAATGAACCGGAATGATGAAGAATTGTATTGCTTTTTGTGTCCCATTCATTCCTGTTCAGGGATTCGCTTCATCCCAACAACTTTTTGTTTTCCACTAGAGTGGATGTGCAAGAAAAATGTTTATTTTTCTTCCACCATATCTTAACACACAACTCTTACTGTTATTATTATAAATTTCTTTCGTTATACTCGTAAAGATATAAATAATTCCACGACGCCTCGTGCAAGTCGGTGTTTTTGCTTTACTAGTGAAGAGTGCACATCCTCTCCGCGTCTCCCCGCATGGGGCATCGTGTCGCCGCCGAAGCGAGCACGTGTGCTGCCCGGGGGGGCACCGGGCCCTCGAGCCCGCGTGGCCCGCGCGCTAAGCGCGCCAAACGCTCTCCCAGGGCGCCGTCAACACGCGCATGTTGCGCGTGTGGCGACACATGTTGGCGACACGGCGTCGCGTCGTGCGTCGATTTTAGGGCTTGAAGCCACATTGGCGATTCGATTTTAGAAAGATATTCACTTCTGAAAACGTCCCTTGAAACTTTAGAGGGAAAGATAAAGTGGATTAAACCAATTCCAAATAATCAGTGGACCGCAAAGCGATTATGTTACTTCGTCATTTCGCATCTTGTAGATAAAATATCATGTTCGCTAGAATTCTGACACATTTTCGATGAACGATTGCCTTTTCCAATACCGTGGATGATAATCGATCACTGCCCCGGTCTCCACCTGAACACCCAGAAAAGAGCATGGAAGCAAGTACTGGGCAACCGCGCACGAAAGAGAAATATCTTTCTATCTCCTCCAGAACCAAGTCTCAGTCACTCGAGGGTCAATTTGCTTTCTTTTGGCCGCTCTTATGGTCTTGCTCAAGACATTGAACGCACTCAAGTAATGGCGTGCCTGACGTCCATTTGACTTCTGGAAATGGCTAATTGCTTGTAAAAAGTGCACCTCTTAATGGCGACCATCGCATTCCCAAACAAGCTGCACCTGTTCTGTGACGCATGCACTGACATGGTATATTGTAAATACAATCTTTCCGGCTGCAATCGACGTTCTCTGGTTTTGCCCGAAGACATGTCCATCGAGTTCCGGACACCCAAGTCTGAGAACTGAGTCATCGCGCTATGAGCTTGTTACTCACTGGGGTCAGTACAAAGCGTGGTCGAATTACGCAGAGGAATCTCAAGCCAAACTCGCCGATTGTAAGCAAGTGACGATGATAGGAATTCCCTTCGGGGAGGCCGAGGTGAGCTGCATGTTTGCGCGATTTCGGAATTAACGTTTCGCAGTGGGTGCAGTGATGATACGAGTCATGACTAGTCGTGTTTAACCCCCAAAAATGTCACCGTCATGAAATGAACTCCCGTAATAATATATAAAAATAAAAACCTACTGACAAATTTTGTTTGGGCGTATGGCTAGTGGATGATGGTGAGGGGGCAGTGACTGTCGACCCCACTAGCTTCATAGCTTCATAGCTTCATGAAGCTTCATAGCTGGCAAGAAATATGAGTGCTACGCTTAGCTTGGCGCTATCGGCGTCGGCTTCAGCGTCGTTGTATGCAAATGCGCGACGCCGTATGTGCGACGCCATTGGACAAAGCGGACGGCCTTTCATGTGGCCAAACACTTCACTTCCGGCTGGACGAGCGCTCACACTATCGACACAAGGACGCCGTCGGTGACAAAAGCGCGCTTGCGTGCTGCATTTCAATCCGGCAACCAGATTATTCAAACATTTGTTGGTTTTTTTAACTTTATTTGTGCGCGTCAAACCCACCAATCACAAGTGCGCGCGATATATATATATATTTTTTTTTTTTTACTAAAATTGCGTAAAATTAATTTGCACGTGCCAGGGCCTGGAAATGATGAGGCAGAAAAAACGTTTGTCAAAATGTATTTCAATGTTTTTGAATCTAATTATAATTGATTTGCTTTGCAATGTTATGTTTAATACAAGGCTGTACAATCTTTTGTTCCTTGTACCTACAGTTTTTTTGTTCGATTCTATGCCAGACATATTAAATTAACACACGAACAATATCTACTCTACAAGCAGCATGTGGAGTGTGCACCATTTCCCGCTACCATGTAGATACGCGACATTTAACAACGCGTCCCCATATTCTGGGAGTCTTTGAATAGTGACGTCCGAGCGAGACGTCCAATTCTGTACAGACATACATTCAGGTCTCATTTCGCATTCTGCTCACGCACGGGCTAGGTGCTAATGCCTCGCGAATTGCTGTGCAAACGCCGAGGACGCCGATGTGCAGAATGAAATGGCAAGTGGTTGCGTCATTAGGTCCACGGATGTCCGCCGCCGCCGCTCGCCGCAGCCGTCGAGAGGGAAAGTGACGCGACGCCGTAGAAGCAGTGTCAAGGTCTGCGAAACTGCGCTCTGTCAATGAGGGCCTGATAGTTGGTGGACTTCATTGGCTTGTCGTTCGAGGCGATTTGATAGGGCTTTCGTCGATTTTCTAGAGTTGTTTTGTAAGTTTTTCAGTTTCGTATGATGTTAACGTCTTGGTCGATGACAGAGTTCTGATCAGTTGGCACAAGCTTGATTTGTATCGATTTATGAGTTGCGAGAAATCTTAGTCTTGATCGCAAGTTCTACATATTTTCGTGTTGTCACAGGAAACTAATGGCATCGGCGTTAATTTCAAAATTTTCCTAAGGCCTTTTATGTTTTCATGGCCATTTTACAAATTCATTTTTTTCTCGATCAATCGATCAAAACGAACGTTTCTTGTCATCGGAAGAGACCACAATTGCATTTAAAAAAATTGTCGCATTTAATTACAAAGGGTGATTAATAGCCGTGTCCAACGCAGGATGCTATGCAAAACAGTATGCAAATAATTTTGTTGCTTTTTTATCATAATACATTTTAAGAAAAAAAAACTCCGTGAGAATTTTCTCGAACAGTAGCTATTATTTAAGAGTTTTAATTGACCTGATTCGCGGTGATATATTATTATTTTTCGCCTTGTACTATCTCAACGATACCACAACCGACTAGATATACAGTGTACGAGGTACACCTTAACAACTTAAGTCATTTCTTATACATCAACTCAATTTTTTCATTCACGCCGTCTTGAATGTAGGTCAATTTTCTTACGTTTCATTACTTATTTCAGATTAACTGGGTCGAATTCGTTTTTCGCCGCTTTTTTTTATCAACTTCCAGGCGGGGGGAAGTGATGTAACAATTGTAGTGTAAGCAGAATAGAGCGCACTGCTTGCTTGTGCTGGACGGGTGGACGGCGAAAGTGCATGCTTGGTGGGGACTGGAGGACGTCCTGTCGATGCCGACAAACCGGAGTCGGCCGACGGCACGACCTCTCGAGACCTCCGACCTGTTCCTGACGGCGTTACTCTTTGGTCTGAATGTTTCCAGTTCGAATAGGCTCTTTGTGGGCGCTTTCCGCAGCACTATCTTTAGCACTATAGGTTGCTAAGCCCGTGATCCCATACGCAGAGTTAACTTTCCATATACATAAGAGAAAAGAATACGTGTTCTCTAAGCATATACCACTTCAAAAGATGTCTTTTGTATCTTTGCATTTTCGTGATTTTTTTCATCTAAATCGGTGATCTTTAGTCATGTAATAGGTGATTTGTCGATTCTGTCAACACAAAATCTTAGTCCAACGCACCTCATTTAAATTGTGCTTACTATCTGACGCATTGTGCGTGCGTCACCGCTCACCGATATCACAACAAATTATCTCAGAGGCTACATCCGTATCGGAAATAAGTTATTCCCCAGTGGATCAATCCCAATGGTACGGTTTTTTATCAGCAAAATAAAACATCACATCTTGAGGCGGACATACGTTTCTGTAGCGCAATTTCACCGTCAGAAGTGCCCATGCATCGTAAACTTGCAAACTTTTTCCCAAGTTAAATTAGAGTTTTTATATTTAAACAACCGGAAAAGGAATTACGTTTTAAGGAACCAGATAAAGTGTAATTACATCTACATAATATGAGAGACATGAAGGGCAAATGAAATTACATATTGTCTTATTGTCTTCGTGAGGCATTTTCTCAGCCACTTAGCTAGAGCATCGAGTGAAGTGCTTGCCGATCTCGCCGGGAGAATTGTGCGTTATGAATCGTCCCGACTTTCGACCAGATCACGCACTTGTTACACGCACACTCGTCAAAATCCATTTTTAGTCCTTGAATGCTTCATTGCAATTCATTCTTCGCTCTCTTCCTAGCACAAGCATGCTTTTTAGCTCTGTTTTTGTTTCTTTTTTCATTCTTTGCTTTGCTTAGCAATGTGTTGTATCTGATTTCTGAGATGAATTTTTCGCTGCCGCAGTCTGTGTCTGTCAATTTGCATCACCTTCAATTTTTGAAGTCACGATTTGGTACTGGAAATCGAAACCAAACAGGGATAAGAGTAGGGCTGTCTTCCTAACTTCGTTCTCACTGGCAACATTGGAGTTTAAACAAAAGTAAATATGCATTTCCTTTTCAAACTACGATATTCCTTGCATATAAAAACGCATATCTGTAAATGTGCATATAATAATTTCCATTTCAATTGCCACGCTCTGAAATTTCCATACAAAATCTTCATTTCAATCGCAACTTTTCGCGCTCTGCGACCATTATGGTATTGCAACCGCACGCTCGAGAGCGCACTATTTATTTTCATATCGCTCGAGAGCGCTGCAAAAACCTGACACATTTCTACGATTGTTTGCTCGGTGTGCGCTCGCAATGCAGTTTCGCTGTGTGTGGGTGAAGGTTATGCGTCGATCGAATGCGTGCGTTTTCATTTTCGCACCGTGCACCGCTCTGTTTCCCGTAGCGGAGAAAATCGCTCGACACCGTCACAAGGGCACACAGATCGAAAAACCAGTGCGTTTTTGTGCGTACTTTTCTCGCGTCGTCGACGTTTCTTGTCGGGTTTTTGGGAGAAAGATGCGAAAAATATGTCACAAGTTGCTTGCGAGAAAGTCAAGACCTAAAGCTGGCGAAAAATTGAGGGAAAAGAAAAATTATACCAAGTAACTTTTCGTTGACATGATCATGTTTTTCGATATTGTCAAAAGGATTGAGAGCATAAGTCAAGCGTTGTCCAATGGCCTAGGACTGTAGATTTTGGCAGTGGCTCCATTCCACCCGTTCTTTGTTTTCGGGCCCATAACTTCCTGATTCACCACGAATAGACCTGGTGATTATTTACTAAAGCTTGGTTTATTTGCGAACGTAGTCTGCGAATCTAAACACCCCCGGATAGCTAAAAAACATCCAATCGCAAACCGATTCCCTGTTCGACGACCGTGTGTTCCGACTATAGACCAGTGTGCTCACTGTAATTACTTTCGATTGATAATCGAAATCTTCATTACCAAGTTCATTAACATACGATTTAAATACACTATTTTAGAGTTAAATCGTTTCCTGTTTACACGATGCGTTCAATTACACTAGGCAAAGCTTGTCACCCGAGATTAGGCAAGTCAATTGTAAAATTATGCATGCGTTTGCTAGGAAGTACCGAGCATTGTACGAAGGTAGAGTACATGTGAGCCCGGTGACCACGTAGGTGGGTATCACCGCCACGATATCCAAAGTACTTTGCTGATATCGCACGACAATTGTAATTAGTGAAGACGACGCGCGACTGGTTCATAATTATTCAGGCGACGACCAGCGAGGACTGCAACCCCGGAATCCGACATGCTTATTATTTGTTAGTCAAGTGTTGGGCGGACTTTGTGGAGGACAATAAAGAATTTAAACTCTCTAAGTACCTAGGTAATTTGGTTGGGTGCATTACCCCGTGAGGAATAGTTGTTATCGTGACAGCGCGGTAGCCGATGGAAAGAAATTCTTTTGTCGAGTTTATTGTGACGCTTTTAACTACCAAAAGTGATTTCCCTTCAGTTGCGTCGACCATACAGTGTTACAAAATAATGTTTGGCCCTCTTAGTTTAAAAATGGTCCTCAATCCTGATGTACACGCTACTAAGTGTAGTCATGTTTAGCATTATGTTAGGAGACAACGTGAAGTATTGCATGCATAATTTTTCCCCTGCTCTGGTACACTCTATTCGAGCAAATTTAGCGCGAACCTGTTCTAAACGTGTCAAAAGTAAATCGATTCAAGCGATGAGAAAGTCGGTATGAATTTATTGCGTTTCATCAAATACGATAAAGATATTTCACAGAGAAATTCCCATTGTTAGCGCTCAATAAGGAGGTGAAACAGAACTTAACATCTGATTCGTAACCTTGCTACTATTTATGTTATTCTTTGCTCGTGTTTATTATAATTTAATTATTATCATGTAGATATCTAATTATAAGTTTTCTTCTGTTTCAGGTGAGTTGAGCGAGAGATGTTTTTTTCCGGATGCTGAGATAACGAAGGCATATGGGAATTGTGAGTTACACTTTTTTTTTAAATGTTATTTCTGGCTATTGATCTTGAACATCTAGACTGTTGTTCTTGTTAGCAAATTAGCACCTCTGGCACCGCGAATTGTGACCTGACTACGCTACCTTATTGCACTTTTTATCCCCCCGCCCCCCCTGACCAGGACCACTTGACATAATCGTGATGTCGCCCGACACGAGCGTTATAGAAAGCAATTGGTATGCACCATGTGCGCCGACCAAGACGCTGACGCCGCCGCCGCGTACAGAGGAAATTATCACACTTTCCTAGTCGTCACTCTCTACCGTTCGTGGACCCGCCCGCTCGAATCGCGAATCGCAATTGAGATAGAAACCAATTACCTTATCGCTTATTATATAAATCACAATCGGCAGCAGCCGTATTTTCGCGCTTGGAAACCAGAGCGAGGTCGTCGGAGTTAGCGACGGATAACAATCAATGCGGTTGTCACTCGTTTCACCCGATTAATGTGATAATCTGCACACGTATTCGCATGAATTAGAGGTGGAGTGGTACAAGAATGGAAAGTATCGCAAAAGATGCGGGTAGATTTAGGCCGTAGGAGTTATGTTAGGTTCGCGAAATGTTGTGTTTACTTTATTGGGATTGTGTAAGTTGCGAGACTGTTTGAAGGATGGCACCGACATAAATATTTGGCAAACTTCAATGGGAGACGTAAATAATGGTGGTAGTTGTATTATACTTCTGAATGATTCCGTGGAATGTGGACATATTCATTTCCCAGGATGATCTTAGATATTTGAATTCCTTTTGAAGTCTGATGCATTGTTTTAATGGTGCAGAGGTAGTCGAAATGTCTAGCAATCTTCCTCCAGCAAATAGATCTCAAGGTGGGTCGTAACTTATGTCGCTTTCTCCACTAGATAAACTCACCCTTGGAAACTTTTCTCCGGGTTTTTTTTTTCATGCCGCCCCTTATAAATCAAATCGGGAATAGGTATTCGTTTTTTGCGTTTAAAATTCACCAAATTCTTTGCAACTTTTTTTTTGCAACCCCGCTGAAGGACTTTGTCTCGATTCGCCCTTGACGTGGTTCTCTTATTGAAACTTTGTGCTTCATGAAATGTATTCGACCCGCGTAGCGGTAACGCACCCTGCACCGAACCCAACCCAAACCAACGCATGAAGGAAGCTATGGGGACTTGACCTAAATACTGACGATAAATCATACGGTTTTTTAACGTTTCAAACGTTTATAACAGGTGTATCTCTTTCTTGTTAGATAACTGTTTTATTTCCATAGATAGCTGTACTAAATAACTTTGCCCCCGCAGTGCCTACGGTCCATGCTTTGTTACGAGGATATCTGACCGTAGCACCCTTACCAGAAATATCTTCATGTACGTTATACACATTTGATTTAATATTGATTGGGAATAACATGTTGTTTTCGAGGATGTTATATGTTCTGGCTTGTGTTATATAACCACGGGAATAATGTCCATCCTGGGGCGGGATCCACACAACAGAATCCTATAAATGTGGCATCATCATGGCAACAACCCATGTAATCTGGAAACGACATCTGTGATTGGCTGATCATATTTTACCTCGGGTGTTAAAATAAACTCTCAATTGTGTGTCCAGCCCCTGATGCAAATGAACAGGAATGATTTCTATCTATTTAATGTTTACTGTCAGCATAATAGAGGCATAACAAATTTAAATTCGACCCTTGATTTGAAGACGAAAAAAAACTGGACATCCCAACGGAAAACTTCATACTTATTACCCTTCTGAACATCAATAAAAAGAGGGTGCAGATATAATTTACTTTGATACGACCCAATGCAATCGAGCGCAGCCGATCTAGCTGCTAGTAAAAACAGTATGACCGTAGAGCCACATTCCTCAGAAGGTGTAAAGCACCACCACACAAATCTGCAATGTTATGATTGTGACAGATGGAAATAGTCGAGCTAACGTTGGCTTGTGGGTAATTGAATGAGGCCAGTGAAAACAAGTGCCGATCAGAGCCAGTGCACACCGCTTGCTTGTCTTTATTTCACACTGCCTTGCCGCAAGTGGCAGACTTGTCGGAACACAATATCGCGAGATTCTTAGCCGCGTCGTCTTGAGAGCATGTGGAAAATACGTCATAGAGAGACCACGGACGCACGCTTGGCATGCTTGGAAAGTAAAACTCATCGATCGAGCGGGATAACTAATTAGCGCAATCAGTTGGTAGATGCGACGGAGGAACAATGCACCGACTCTCGAGACTGCAATTTGTCGAGAAAGCCTATAGGCTGAGGCAGCCACTTATGAACTCGTACTTTGCGTGCGTTAGAGGGAAGCGTTTCGTTCGTTTTGGAGTCGAAATTTAGGTCTGCCGTAACGTAGCGGGCCAAAATGTCCCGTTCTTCCTTGCTTTAGAAAAAAATCTAATGTTTTGGTTTGACGCGCGGTCGGAATTGTGGGTTGATCTAGGCCATGGTCAACACCAAACTCGAAAACCAACCCTTACCGTTATCATTCGGGGTGCACGAGCAGTTTCGGGGGGTGTGAGTGGGCAAGGAAAAATAAATTGCTTCGACCCCTAATGGTTTCCAGCAATTTACCGGTTTGAAAACGAAAATGTCACGGACCCTTTGGCCTTGCCGTGTAGAGAGGAAGCTTTTATGAGAGCAATGGTGCCTCGGACTTTCTTAGTTCGCATTTGCATGAAACGGTCGACTAAATCAACCCGAGAATTATAAACATCGACATAAATCAACTGACAATTGGCTAAAGAAATAAGCGAACATCCTCACTTTTCTATCAGAAGCATGATTGCTGAGCAGTTGCCGATATAGTTGCCACAAGCCTCTACTTCCCCAACAACATTAAACTGCTTTGTAGTCGAATCGGCAAATAGTTTTGCGTTAAATACCTACGAAAAAAAAATACCGGATATCAACCAAATTCCTCGCTGGCTGCTGGTTCTCATCGAAAACGTCCAATTGCCAATAAATAGTAATGCACTAGACATTTCCGATGAGGTCAGCTCCAAAAAACCGCGTGCCCAGCGATCAGGAAACATAGAGCGTGCGCGGGGGCTAGTGGACTGACACCAAAGCCGGCACCTGGACTCGAACGAGGACCTGTGCCGGCACCGTGGTCAGAACCAACGTCAACAATGCACTGGGTGGTTGCGGCGTGTTCGCTACGCGCCGCGGCGGAAGCGACCGAAGCGGGCCGAAGCGTGCCGAGCTTGCCGGCATGTGAGTCAGTGGGACAGGCAGGCGAGCTAGCAGGCTGTAGTCGTGTTGTGAAGGGACGAGCGCGTGGTACGTAGGTGCAAGTCGAAGCGTCCACGCTCGCCGTTTCAGCACTGACACACACCGACGGACGCACTCGTTTCTTTCTTACGCGTTTTTAGGCGTTATTTTTATTAATCGGACCGTACTCGAGTTTGTCTAGTGTGAAGCTGAGTGGTGACAGAAATTCAAGTATAATTTTCAAAGTTTAAAAAAAAACTCGTTTGTTTTTTGAGAAAAGTGTGAAAATTACTGTTGTTTCTGTCACAGTTTTTCCGCATTTGACGGAACTTCGAATTTCGAAAATTACTTTGTTCAAAATATCGTGTTTTTGTTCTTGCTCTATGTTTGTATTATCGTATGCACCAATGATGGATCATCGTGAAGTGTCAAAGTGCTCTGTTGGATCTCTGTGAAGACTTTCGAGTCGAAGACGTGTTGTTCCGCCTGACCATGATGGAGCTAGGTCGTATGGATATTATTGTCAAGATGGAAAGCAATTGTTTGCCCCTGGACCTGAGCCTGAACTCTGGCCGTGGCAAGAGTGTTTCTCCCCCATTGAGTCCTTCGTGCCGGGACTACTGCACGGACTCTGACGACTCTGATGGCCAAGGAAGGATATTGCTTGGCGGAAAGAGCTGCAAGGCGTACAAGAAGTCACTCATGAGGCGCTATTGTAAGTACCTCAACCGAAAACTGGCTCACCACAAGAGCACTTAGCTTCGACAACAATCCGATGGGCATTCGAGGTAGACGATCTTGGGGGTAGTTGGCGCTTAGAAGGAAAATATAGCGGTAATCCCTTGAACAACGGAATATTCGTCAAAAATCGACACCGAATCCTCTCACGAATACCACGAACTGTCCAATTAAGGGGATTGCATTTTTGTTTTGACAGCTTTCCCGGTTTTGGGTGTATTGCCGATGCCTGTCCAGTTCTAAACTGGAAACCGTAAACTCATGATGAGGATGTCCGCGTCTCGACCGCTTTCTTGGCCGCATATCCCGCGTAGACATGCACACTTGCCTCGTCTTTCAATTATCCTGCATTATGCAAGGGTACTTGCACATTATTGATACCGATTCGTGCCCCTCGTGACTTGGGCAGCCGACGCCGCCGACGCCGCCGTTCCACACTTTACTTTCCCTTTCAATATTGCTTAAGTTCAGCGATAACTTGGGTTTGAATTTCGCAATCGAGATAAAAATTTGTATTCGCAATTACGCCACACACACACACTTGCGGCCCGTACGCGGTTACCGGAATACGGGGGCCATTACCGCGACGTCGTCGTCGACGCTTGAACACGAAGCCTAATTATCGCAGGTCGCGGACGACAGCCGGCGAGCCCCGTTTGTAATTACCATCGCTGCCATGAACTTGAACTGGATAAACACAATCTAGGTTCGGAGTTTTGATGTTATAACTGAAAATATGGGTGACCTGGTTCGTCGGCTGGAGAAAGTGAGTTGCGGCCGCGGGCTATGGCCGTGGTCGATGCCATAGAGCAAGCCGGAGGACAAGACAGGTAGCATGCCAGGCATGGGAGCTTCGCTTGATGTTTTCACACCGACCGTCCTTTGAATGAGAGAAGCAGGTAGACGGGGTGCTGGCGAGGGTGCATTCGGGGGTGGTAGTGCGGCTCGACAAGGGGGGCGACTGGGTCAGGAAACCGTCTCTCGGTTGGTATGGACCCACCTCTACAAGGAACCAGGGACGACCATGACCTAGACAGGCATGGAGGAGACTGCAACACACAAAGCGGGCCTCATTGCTGCAGCACTACTGGGCTATAAAAAGCATAAAAGGACTTTATTCTAACATAACACGACGAGCTTTCTTTTTTACGATGTGTCCACAAAAAGGACGCTGAGGTTGCCCGATCTGTTCGGTATTACGTCGGTACAGCGTTTCCTGGTTTAAAATCGAAACAATGGAATGCTTTTATTAGGACCTGTGCCTTCGGTGGTATAAGACACTTTGAAAACACAATTTCGGGTGATTTCTTTTATTAATATCAGACCAACGTCTGATTGTCCAATATGAAAGTGTCCTTTGTCCGCGAGTCGGAATGGTTTGTAAAGCATGCACCCTCGCCAAACCGATGTCCACTTCCGCAAGCATGCAGTGTCCGTCCACAGGGTCTGTTCCCAGCCTCCCATCTCTCCCACTCCCTTCTCCCAGCACGAGAACGCGTTCTAATTGTCCACCAAGTGTGCGGATCGATCACTCTCGATTTTTTTCTCGCGAGCGGCCATCAAGGTTTTTTGTTTGCACCGAATTACATGGCTGATCCCGAATTTGCGTCATAGCTGTGAGTGTGTCGGTGTGTGTGTGTGTGCAAAAAGCGTGCTATTTTTATTGGCTGATATAACCGCGGGCCTTGAAAATATGCATAAGTATACCAGACGTGAAGCGAGCGCCTTCCGGCACAGGAATCTAAGGTACACACTTTTATCTCGGCGGAGGCCGCGGCGTTTATTTGCGAACAACAGCCGTTCGGTCCGACTTGCACTTTGTTGATCCGAATTCGAGCTCGGGGACGTGGCCCGTAAGGTGCTCATTATTTGATTTGCCCCAGCGAGCGTCAATCCACGACCAATAGACTAACGAAAGTTTATTCCGAACTGCGTCTTCTGCATCAAATGGACTGAAATAGCCAGCTACCGCGTGCGACCAAGAAAAAATACGAGACATTTGGCTCGGCAAACTTTGTTCGATTGTAATCATTGGGTTAGTAAGTGTCTTAATTCCGGACTTGTTGATTAGTCGCGAGACGGCAGGCGGGCGGGTAGGGTAGCGAGTGACCTTGGCGCACCTTGGCGACGTCTGAAAATAGCGTCGCGACGCTCGAGAGGGCGACGGCCGCCCATCGATTCGCGAGGCACTGGCCTTGAGGCCGCCGCCGCTCATGCGCGCCAGGCGTCGGCGTCCCCCCTACCTCTCGCCCCCTACTCGTTGCTGCAGCTTCAATTACTCGGGCGGGCGTCGCGGTAATGGCGGCGGGCTGTTTTCACTTGGATCGCATAGCCTGCACCGTGCTCGATATGCTTTTTGCTGGGCGCAGGCTTGTCGCGATGATGGATCGAACACCACCCGTGGGGGGAAAACGAATTGATAATTGACAGCCAGTCCTCGTCGTCTTGAATCGCGTTGTTCCTTACGTCAAGCTCATGAGACGGCTAATTGTTAGTTATATTGGTGACAAGCGTGGGGAATATCGCCTGATTAAATCACAGCTGACTTTTTTAAACTCTTGCTTTTCAGAATTACGAATACAATCTGAATTTGTCTCGTGGTTGACACTAATTTTTTAATCAACCAATTAGCTCACCCGGCAGTGTCGAATGTGACTGCAGCAGAGGATGGCTCAGACACGATCAGATGGTTTAATTTACCCACTCAACTCGTCTTCATTAGAATGCGAGCCCGAAAGTTCCCAATTAGCGATAAACTATTTTAATGAAGCGACGCTCCGCATCTTTTCATAGAATTACTGAGCGCGGTGCCGTGTGCCCGTCGTCGACAGCCGTTGGGGGCTCGCGTTGGGGTGGGTTCGGCGCTGAAGGGTTGCTCGGTCTGCTTGGGGGCGGGAGGAGGGGGGGGCACCCTTACAAAGTCTCCCTTTGATCGGGGCGCTCCGGGCGAACGTGGTCCAGCTAATTGCGTAGATCGCACGTTCGTTTCCATGACTCCCATTCGCGTCATCACCGCGGCGGCGGTTCCCAACCAACCGACCGACGGCCTGGAGGAAGTAATTGGACGCAGTTCTGTAATTAGATGCAATTGTTTAGGCGCCGGGGTTTACCTACCCCGTGCAACACCGTGGTTGCAACGCGAAACGATGCAAACACTGTGGGATGCCACGCGCTTTGGGAACTGGCTGTCGCAGCCCACAATCAAGTTCACGCAATTGAAATGCTTCCACGTGCAGAACGATCGAAGAATGGCTGATTTAATCGAATGTCGAACCAATGTATTACCCAGGGGCATCGGTTCGAGGATATTTCTATTCACATCTATCTCATGTATATATTGAGAAACGAATTGAATCAGAATTGAAAACAGTATTTTATTAAATTATATTGAACGTCGCGAGCGCTATGTTGATGCTATTAGCCGTCGGAGCTCGGGGGATGAGAAATAAACTGTGGCAATATCTGTCCGCGTGTGCATGGCGCTGATTCCTCAGGAAATCAATGTATGGATTGAAAGTAAGAGTTTGTCTCGTCGGCGTCGCGTGTTTCGTAGAATGAGGTGCGGGTACAAAAGAGCGATATACTCTCAATGGAAACACAAATAAACCGGCCGTCTTTTGTGGCCGCCCGGGGAACCGATTGGTTTCAATTTGCTAATGCCTCCGCAATTCACAGCGTTCATTTTGTCGTCGTTTGCAATCGGATCCCAAATCGGTGACCAGCGGAGACGAAATCGAATCTGTTTCGCAATTGAACGTGATGTGAAACAAAATGGTTTACAGACATAACAAAACACATTGTGACAAAAGCTGTATGTGGAGACAGTTAATTATGATTGGTATTATCGGAGTGCCAGTGCAGGTAGTGTGCAATGAGGAAGTGTCCTGCTGTTCCCTTGCGGGGTTTCTTGTTGTGATGAGCCTTACGCTCTTCGCCAGGAATGCTTCGACACGGCAATCCGTTTATATCGGCCCCCTGAATCGCGGCTCGGGGTAGGAAACCTGCCAAGTTTCACTTCCAGTTCCGCCCCAAACCAGCGCCAGGTATTGTTTCTAAAAATCACAATCACTTACGGCTCGTGTCATGAATAAGCTTATTTGGGAAATACAACCTTCTTCCGGGGTTCGACCGGACAGGGGCTTAGTTTCTCAGTACTCTCTTAGCGGGATATTCCGAGAGATTCGTCGTTGAGACTAAAATACCGTGGCGTTGATTTCTCAAATTGGGTGAAACCACAAAATGACAGTTTCAAAAACAAATTTAGTGCCAATAAACTCTTGGTGTCGTTTCTTCGCCCGCGAGTACACCGTGGCCAAGAAAAAAACGTTAGGACGCCGTTAGATGAGAAACTATCTTGCCGAAAATCGGCGCCAAATTGTCGCATATCATTAGGCCGGCATCAATGAACACAGTTCGGTCTCTCCCTCCACACTCTCCATCATTGTGTACGGCTATTTTCAGCGACCTCCTCTGGTACGATGATCTTAATTCAGCATAATTTCCTAACCGTGGACTGAATTCATTTACACAAATATTCTCGTTGGACTCATCTCGCGTCGCTACTGCATTTCGCAACAGCCTGATGCATGTATCTTCTGTGTCGCGAATGACACTCCGGGAAACCGTTGCTCGCTGATTCCATGTATAAACTACCTTTGAAAACATGCGAACCGGTCTCCGAACAATTAAATTAATAGTAGCTAGCACACCCATCTTCCCATCGGCGGCATTGCTTCAGAGGCAGCTTCTGTTGATCTGGTCCGGTGTACACCGAGTATTTGCACTGTCGGCCATTGTTGGCGTCTATGTTGAACGGCAAGCGCACCGCAGGAATCACACTCCCCAGAACCGGAACCACGTGTGCCATCGTCGCAGCCGCCGAAGCTTTCTTCGCCGCCGTACGCGAAGGTTGTACGCGAAGCGACGCGCAAACTTGTAGGACGACGCTGCGCCGCTTTCGGGGGGAAATCCGCGCGACGCGTTTATCACTTCCTTCCGGCAACACGGTACGCGCGCTCCCATTATTGCGTGCTCCTTTGCCGGCGATCGGTTAACACTCGATCACACTTCGTTGGTTGATTCGTACATCCGATAACACCATTGTTATACTTTTGTCATCGGAATAACTCCATTAGATTGATTTGGGAGTTTGATAAGTACAACAATCAATTATGTTGATAGCAAACATGTTTGTACACAACTCGGAGGTGCTTATTGAGGCGCCTGTCTCCAACCGGACTGTTCAGCTGGCAACGTATACCAGGATATATTATTTATTGGTACTTGTTATTTTGTTATTCATAGAATGGGAATGCGGCTTAAATTCCTGCCTCTTGTTATCTTCTCATGAGATTTCTGTTTTCCTATCTGAGCCAGAGTGGTAGAGCTGCGAACGAAATGGAGATTTTTTTATTACAATAATTATCCATTCCACATTACCTACCTACCTACTGGCAATATCGACAGCTCGTGTACTTCCGCGTTCACATTATTAGCTGTGTAGTGAGCTGAGGTTCAAGGTAGTGATAATTACGGCCGCGAATCGGTACGATAGCCAGCGTATACCCACACGCAGACATCGGCTGTAGAGGTACCTTGCAGACCTTTTTACGGCCTACTGGTCAAACGTTGCAGAGGACTTGTACAACGCTTGTACCTACTACGGGCAGAGGTAGAACACAATTACTTTCGAACGGACACGTAGAGCTTCACGTACCACCGATTTGGTTCCACCGAAGTGTTTCCAACTTTTTTTCTCGTGTTGTAAATCTCATGTAAATCTCATGTAAAGATTTATATAAATCTCAGGTAATTCGAAACGCATTGTACTCTGACTGTACACAATGTAGTAAAACCCGAAGCGAGACACAGATACGTTTCTTTTTTTACGCCTGTTGTTTGCTATGACAAATAAATCCACGAATTACGGCTGGTATTTCGAATGGTGTTAAATTAACAATTTGTCGAACTCGTTCGAAGATTCGTAGAGGCAAATTATTTTCAAATAAAAGTTCGTTGTTAACGAATCCAACGCAGTTTTATTTTCTTTCCATGCCACGTTATCTTTTTGTTCATTGAGAGACACAGAGAAATACCTACTCGTTAGACATGCGACGAACGTGAGAGAGAGAATGCGCCGTGCCCTGAGTGAAATATCCATTACATAAGTAAATAAGTGAAATAGAGCATGTTGTGTTCGCCTATTTCGGGTGATCCAACGGGGACATCTATAAATATTGCACACGGCAGGCAGGCGGGAGACCGAAGGCCTGCAAGCGAAGTGGGGTAGGTACATGGACGGGTGCAATCGATGCCAGGGTAACAACGGCCCCCGGGGCGGTGAAAGGGGGGCACGGGAGGGTATCACAGATTCCGCCGCGACGCCCCGTGTGACGTCAGCGACGTGCATCGATCCTCACGCCACTGTGACGTCGCCGCGGAGAGAAACAAAAGCGAGAGTCCAGTGGCAGTGAGAGTGACTCGGGAGCGCCGTTTAGGGAGGGTGCCCGTCGATGCAGCGCTAACTACTTGACTCTTTGAGGAGCAGCCTTGTGCGTCTAGCCTGCTGCGTAGACGTGTTCCCTTGTGGCACTTGACGGGAACAACGGAGTCGGCCCCTTCGTCTGTACGGACACTCAGGAACTTTTTGTAGACGGTGTCGTGCGAATCGTGGAAGCCGAACAGATCTGTCAGATTCTGCAACCCATTTGATTAGATTGTCGGCGATTGCCCAGCAGTCTCGTATCGGAAACATCAGTCAACAAAGATTCAATTTGAAACTATCTCTCTTCTGCTACTAAGTGTATCGATAATAATAGCTAGTCTACGTAATGATTACCATCGAATAATAAAGTCACCGGCTCCAATATCTATGTGAAGTTGGACTCGATCGGGACGAGTCAGCCAAAGAGGAAGTGGACACTGGTCATCGTCCGTGACGTCAGCCCGCATTTCCTCCTTGGTTCAAGGAAACGTCCAGCTTTTTGCGCTCCATACAAAGTCGCTTGGTCTGGCCGATAAGCGCTGGGCAGCACCACGGGCCAGCTCGGCGTGCTGGGTTCCAAGGTTGCGGCGTCGAATTCATACCGATCGCACGTTTCCGGTGCCCGCCCGCACGCTCCCTCGTGGACCACGCGAAAACACCGAGCCAAATTACCGACATGTACTCGTCGCGATGAGCACAATGCGTGATCCGTGGTGTGCTCACCCCACTGCTACATGTTCTAGGGTGGTTGATGGGATCGACAGACAACGCAGAGGGATGTTTTAAAGTTGTCAAATCGAGTGCAAGGCTCGCCCAGAACAAGGCATCGTGCAGAGTTAGTTTTGGCGAACAAAGAACGAGCTGGCTTTTGTTCCGCGATATGTGCTGGCGAGAGCACGGGCACGTGGGGTGGGGTTGGGAGGAAGATGATAATCATTGACGCATGAACCTACCCCACGAGTTGCTAGGCAACCCCTCGCAGTATGTGTGCCGCCCCCCTCCCCCCCAACCACCTCTGTACCAACAATGATTACACAAAACGTGCGGTTATAGAGTAACACTGCGAAGGAACATCATTTACTACCGCGAATCTGACGACGAGTGCCCCCCGGACGGGCTCGGTTCCGGAAATCGGCATCTTCCGGGACGTTTTGCTTAATGCGGTGTCCCTGTTCCGGGCGTCGGTAAACATCGACGCCGTTTCAATACGCCGACGCCGCCGCGATCCGTCGTCGCTGATTGAAACTTTCCTCTGTGCACGCTTGGCCGAGCTCAATCCAAATGCACCCGCCCCGCCTGTCTGCCTGCCGACAGGCTGATTGACAAATACCGATATAGTACATCAATCGATTTATGTAATGAAGAAATCGATCGCGCAACGACAGTTTCATTGTCTACGGGAATGAAATTAATGCTCGATATTGCTATTTTCTTGCGTAATTGCTTAGTGATTAATCAGTTATGAATATTTTGTGCATGGGATTACATGGTTACGATGGGTGAAAGGTGACTGCTTTTTCGCGTTTTCCACGCGACTGAGTGAAAACGATTCGGCGCGGTCGGGTGGCCGCGGTTTTTGGCTGCCGTGGGTCGGGGGGCGACGCATTGGGTTAGCCGACTGACATAGTTCCAACCCTGTAGAGGCAGGAGGCATGCGGTCGTGAGGGGGGGGGGGGGGGGGGGGGGGGGGGGTAAGGAAAGCTCGCGGCGCCGAAAAGATCCAACCGAAAGGGAAATGCTGGCGCAAAGCCGAAGACAATTTGATTAAAACTTTGATTTCGACTGGTAACTGGTTAACTGGAAGCCACTGGTAACACACATACAATCTCATAAAGGCGAAGGATTCAGCAATCATTCATCTGCAATTACCAATAGTGCTTTGCAATATTGGCTTTTCTAATGAATTCAGATTGGTTTTTGTTTCGGAACCAGTGTAAATGCAAGTCTGTTAATTGTTGTCGGACGTCATTGGAAATCGCTGGGAACAATTGTTATATACGTAACGTGCCAAAGAAACATTAGCGCGACGCGTCGCCGAAACTTCGCGCCGCGCTGGGGCAACCCGTCCTTTGGTCGTACATCCGGGAAAGTATATATTTGCAATTCGTTATTGAATCACATATCGATTGGTTCTGCGGCTTTCACGAGACAGCCGAATAGATAGTGACAAGAGAGTTGACACAGAGACCACCTTCATGGCAACACACCGAGTGAAGTGCGCGGCGTTGTTGTTTTTAAAGTGGTAATTGAAATAGACTGGGTGCTTGTCGCAACTTTGCCGCCTCCGAATCGTAGCGATGTCAGGTGCAGCTGCTGACAACTTGTCAATAATTTATTATTTCGTCAGCCAACGATTGAGCGCGCTCGACGTCGGGCGAACGGGGTACGGGCATTGGTCACGGGACTCCCCGTCGGGAGGCGCGGATTCGCGATTCCGACGAAATGGGTCAATCGAGCTTACGCGTTATCATGCTAACATAATATACTACTCCACGCACATACACACACAGGCTGACAGTGTGTTTTACCGAAGTGACGCCGTCAATCTGGGTCACCGCCGAGAAAATAGAGGTCTACGCAATATCCTTCCCGTTCGCGTCCGCTGTGCGACCGATGAATGTCTGACTCTGGCAGCCGCAATCCAAGAAGTTTCCTGCCGACTTCCACAGCTAAACAATGCTTGTCAACGGCGGCTATGTCTTGAGTGATCTATTACACTTGCATCGCACTTCGACAGGAAGTTCAAACGACTGAAATTTCAATATTTTCGTGCGCTGGAAGTGTTAACCCAGTTTGTACTTGCGCACGCCAGTGCTGCCGAAAACGCGGCGTTGCACCAGGTATGCTGTTTACTCAATAGCGCCGTTTTTACTGCAAATCTAGTTCACGATTATTAGATATCGCGTCCGTTTACTCGCCCGCTCTCTCCGTCTTTCGCAGTCGCAAGCTCAAAGAAATTCGCAGGAAAATGTCGGTGGAAAGCCTGTCGACCACCCGGGAAAGTCAATCAAGCGACACACCTCTGCATGGCCATTGTAACATGCAACAATGCGCAAGTGCAGCGTGTTGCTTGCACAATTGCTATACAACACCACTTTGACGTACTATATAAATAATTGAATTGGCTGGCCGCGAACTAATTATGACGAGTTGTTGCCGGAATTAGCATAAATAGGCGTTTTCCTGTTGCGTTCCTCGACGAGGAAGTGCTCGTGCTAGTAGGCGTTGCGTCACTTCGACGTGGCGTCGGCGTCCCTGGACCTCCTCGGTGTACCCGGCGACGAATCGGGGAACAAACTGGGTCGGTCGCCGTCAACTTATGGGGCAACCTTTCGACGCGGCGACGGCATTCCTCGACGAGGAAGTTGACATCGCCGCGTCGCGGTAGCGATGACTCCATCCGTGCGATAATTTACACACGCCCGTGCCGCGAGGAGGGGGCCCAAATAGAGCACGCTGCTGCTGCTGCGGTCGCAAATAGCCCGGTGGGAAAAGGATTTAATTTATTGGGCAATAGTTTAAAAGTCGAGACTCATAATTAAAGATTGCGGCAAAAGATTTCTTCACCGCACGCTCGGGCATAGACTTGATGCTGTGCAGCTGTTATTCCTGCAATTTTGTTGGTTATTTTGGCGAACGGTCAGGAAGAGCGACGGGCGCTTGCGCGGCTACATTGGCACATTCTGCGTTTATTTTGTTGACGGAAGCGTCCTGGGCTAGGTGACGACGCCGGCCGGGCGAGGGTTGCTTCGCAGGGGAGTCGTTTATCGAACACTGCGTCGTGCTGTCGCCAACCAGGGAAACGCTAAATTAACACGCCCAGCACGAGAGAAGAACCATCCTGATGAACGCCCCGCGCAGGTGGACGCGAATCAACGAAAGCAACGCTCGGTTCAATCGCCAGGAAACAAAATGCGCTGTCACAACTTGTAGATCGCATCCCGTGGACCGAGGCACGTCCACGGTCTGGCGGAGGCTGCACCCGACGGATGGAGAGTGCATGGCGATGCACCGCGCGCCCCAGTGCATTTCAATCTCGGACGAAGTCGATTGCACGGATGGCTGCAGGGTGCAACAGGACGGCAGGTGAGCCCGTCTGGCTCGCCTCGCCCGGCGTAGGTCACGTCACCGCGCCTGCCAGAGTATCGACCACCTCCACAGCGGAATGCCTGCGCCGAAAGCGAGAGTGCTCGCTGCTGGGCGTTGAGGTGGCTAGTAGACGCCGGTTTCGGCGGCTGGCTTCGGTGTGGAAACTAGGTCACTGGAACACAATCAAATATGTTTATAAAGAGCATCCCTAACCGAATGGCTGTCTCTCAACCCTCCGTACCGAATCGTGGGTTGTATACCTGGAATTGGGCCACGGGTCAGGTCGGGGATGCTTTTATTAAAGGTATTATTGCAGACAGATTGACGATCGTATACCTGCCAAAGGTCTGGCAATGGCGAGCTTCATTATAATGTTATGGAAAACGTAGTGGCAATCCTCAGGTGGACTATTATCGAGTGAATACAAATTCCCGGGCAGGTTGCTACAGTTTATTTGAATAGGTTTCGTTTTGTTGTGCCATATGCCCACTTCCTGTCAAAATTAATTTGCTTTCTTTCGTTATTCCTGTTCGTATGTTGGCTGTTTTTTTTCCATCGAGCATTTCCGTTTCGTGTTGACGGGTAGTCATTTTTTGGATCATGGCACGTCCACGTGACCTCGCCCCAGTTTAATTAGTTTCAATGGTTAATTATCTGCTACCTGTTAATCGTGTTCGTTGAGAAAAAGATGAGATGTATTTTCATCGAGAAAACGGTTCCGAATACAATGCACGCGATCTTCACACTGAGTTTCTGTAGGTTTCATCGAGCTAGAAAAGTTTTTAAACCGTCGAATTAAAATGTAATTCTAAACTGTGACTTGCGTATTTCTAACATGCGTTTCGGGCACAAGAGGTTTCTTCTATGTGCACTTGAGCTGAGAAACACTCCGGCTGGATCAGGTTCTCGCTTCCGACCGCGCTTGCTTGTAGTAATGCCACGGATTTCTCGTTGTGCTGCTAGCTGCACGTGACATGTGCATCTCGCGGGCTCGAAGAAGAAACGACCAACTAATTGGTCTTAATAATAACTTTCAATAAAAGTACGCATCATCGTCTTTTAATTTCTATTTCCTGTTTTTATTGGGAACACCGCCACCAGGCTATCTTGGGTTTGTGAGCCACTAGGCCCTTCAGGTGTGGGTGAAACCGCGTCGTCCGCGCCGGCCCTTCGACGGGCTCCCAACTATAACGTCTCGAGGCGTCGGATGTCGACGGCGACGTCGTTCCAGCGCCGGCGGACGTCTTTCTGTGTCACGCCTGACCGGAATATCGCATTTCCTGTCACTTACGATGCATGCACTAGCCAAATTAAAAAATATACAGGTTGAATAGCCTTTCTCTATGATAAATAATAACATGTAAAATAAGAATGCCAATTCTCGAAGCCAATTTGCTAGAAACTTTTCTCGCGACCTATTCGCCGTTGAAAGCACCCGGCATTTCTCACCGACGATGCGTGCAAATTTCAAATGAGTTTAGTGCCCATGTGTGTGTGTTGCGCGATGCGTCTAAAATTAGTTTACCGCGTTGACGTTTTCGTCCAACTTTCTGGCTTGGCTTGGCAGAGCATTTTCTTTGCATTTCCCTGCTAGCGTCGCTTTCCCAACCGCCTTGCCACGTGCGTCGTGGCTTGGACCAATCGTGGGCCTCAAGTCTGGCTAACTAGAAAGCATTCTCCACGACGTGGCATCGTGGTCTTCTCGCTCGGCGGAGGACACGGTGTCTTCCGTGGGGCTATTATTCAATCCGTCCGCGGACCGGGATCGTCTTAGGCTCATCGCAGACCGGTCTTCGGTCTCCTCGGCTGCCCGTATTGTTGTCGGTTTCGAAACTTTTTACACGCGTCCTCGTGCGTGGCGGTCCTCGTCAGGCAGACAGTCGAGTCATCTTCGAGGCGATGGCTAGCGCTGGACCGGCGAGGCTGCCGGAGCAAGAAAGTTCGGACAAGGAAAACGACTCGCCATGAGCTTGTGTCACGGAGTGGACTCCGTGCTTTCTTCACCCGCATACCTCGCAGCCGTCGCTGTTTAGCAACGCTATTAGCGAACTGTTGACTGACGTTTGGCAATATCGCCGTCGATTTCCTTGCAGTGATTTTCCTCGCATGCTCTTGCCATTAGAAGCACGAGAAAATGTCCGCCCGCTGATCAAATTTCCGCTCTGTCTGTTTGTTTGCGTTTCCACATGCGCTTGCGCGGTAGCAGCGACCAACGCAACATCGTCGAATTGTACAAATATTTCCTTTATTTCGTTGTCTCAGAGCCCTCCGGAGTAATTGTACAACAGCAAGCTGCTCTGTGCTGTAATCCTGACAAACAATGTGAAATGAGCAAATTGTGAGCGCCGGTGTTGACTCATCGCTCTTGGGAGCATGGGTGCTCGCCCAAGAACTTTCTGCAAGGAGGTGTGTGTTTTGGCCGTGAGGGGGGGAGGGGGGAGGGGCTGTCCATCACCGCGCCGTCTACAGCAACACCTTACAACGCCGTCGTGTGGCGATATCAAAAGCACATCCATGCGGCGTCGACGACAACGGCGGTGGCGGCGGCAACGCGCGCAAACTGGGTCAAGGAGACGCATTAACAATGTGCCAATGCAGAGCTGTCCACAACTTTCCCTTCCGGCGCATTCGCGCAAGTCGCTGGTCACAAGCGCGCTCGTCGAACGCTCGGTCTCTCTCTCTTGGTCTCTGCCCGATAATCGGATCACTTTGCCAAATCACGACGGGCCGGCGGCTCCAGTCCGCGCCTCTTCTAATCCAATTACCCGACCGGGCAATTAAATCATCGCTCGCGCTGATTTCCACGCGCCCTTACACCGTTTTTATGTAACCTGGGTTCAATCACGTTCCACGATTTACGGGTCGCTGGGGTTTCTCAAGCGTGTTAATTTAATTTCAACCGTAGACCGCGGCGCTTGCAAAAACGAAAACAAAAAAATAACACGAATTGAGAATCAGATAGGCGCCGTGTTAGCGCTCAGTATTATTAATCGCATCGTATTGTGGAATATATAGCTACTTCGGTATGTGTGTGTGCATATATTGGCAAATTTGCATAAACCATCTGGTCATACCTTAAAACTGCTTTCGGTTGGGTAACATAACTCGTAAACATTTCACGTGGCTGGCGGTGTGGCATTTTAGCTTATGGTAACACCCACCGTGTCCACTCCTCGGTCTCTTTGTCCGGCCGGCGGTCGTACAAATGCTTACCAGGACCGGGCCCGTTCTTCGCCGGGATCGCTCCTGAGTTCTGGATGCCCAGCTGTTGGCTGGCGCCTTTCGTCCTTTGCAGATCTACGCCGTTGTCTTCGTAATTCGAGTACTTATTGCAGCGTCGTCCACGCATGCTGCAAAATTGTATTGCCTTGCGCTAGCTCGTATGGTGCGGGGGAAAAAACTAGCCAGACAGCTGAAAAAGAGCAGCTGTGCCGGAGAGAATTCATTCAATCCTTGCACATATTGCATATCACTGTGTGCCAAATAAGGGTTACACAGGACCTAGTTTATACCGCATCACATTGCGTTCGTTGCCTCTGTGTAATTTGGGTTGTTGTTCATTTTTGTCCGACATCAACCTCTTTACGTGCACTTCGCAGATGTTTTCTTCGGCAATTCTTCACTTTCCAGCGATATCATTGAGATCTGAGGTATTCTCATTGTCCTGACACCTGTAATGTAAAACAACCGAATGTAGGCCTGTCTTATCGCGTTAGAGCATGCTGGTTAGGCATTAAACAGGCTATCGACACGACCCAAATTATCAACATGGAATTACGCGATTATCTATGCGTTATTTCATTGTACAACGTGTCTTTATTGAGATGTTTCTCAAGACACAGCTAATGACAAGCACGATATTATTACCACCGGTTAAGCCTCCTGAGCGCATCCATGTGATGTTTATATCTCTGTAATTTCTTATCACGTTCACACATTTCTTGCATCACTTCGGTGAAGTTCACTTTAGTGGCTCTAATTACGTTGCAGCTTGTATTCTTAAAATGTTAAACGGGCTCAGGTTTGAAGGGGGGACCACGCGATGCGATTCGCTTTTCCAGTTTGTAATCGTCTTCGACCGGAAGAGGAAGAAAGCTAACGGTCACTTTTGGAACGGGTGTAATTTTATCGGCTTCCTTCGGAGCTGGTAATGTTACAAATCCAACTTTTACGGTATCCGGGTGCTGAAAATTAACCCACTGCTCTCGATCGCGCATTTCGTTTTGTAATTATTTGCCAATCGTTTAATAACCGAGTCATTTTTTCACAATTACTTTTCATTGACCTTTCGTGGTGGGTAGATTTTCATATTTTGCCCGGGCAATTGTTTTCCCTTCGGTCAAATTCGCGTTTCCTGGGCGCGTCAAGGGCGACACCAATCACGCTCTATTATTTGAACGCGGCGGTCGCCCGAAAGAACACGTCGCCCACGCCCGCATCGCGAATAATGGACGAAGCCTTGTCTCAACCGCGATCGTTGCATGCCCCGAAAGCAATCTTGAGACCGCCGTTTTTTCACCGTCCACAGGTGCTCGAAAACCGATCGGAGAAGACCTGGCATCATGGCGACTGCCTCGGCTAGATATCTGGAAAGTCGAATCCCTTCTTCCTCATGTCGAAGTCGTCCATTTGATATCCAGCCAAGGTTATCATCTCGTTCGGGTCTACGTCCGCCGTCGGAGCTAGCCTTGCGGGGTAGACAGAGACAGTTAAAACAGCCTGTGGCTGAGAAAGACAGCAAGCACGGTGCCTGCATGTGTGAGAATAGAGCACAGTGTATGCCCGATGCCCTCTGGACACGGAAGACTGACCGAACAAGGGAAATGAAAGTTGTGGACATGAATTTCGAACAGCGTCGATGCTACTGTCTGCTTGAGTCTTCACGAATGCCCTGCGTGAATGCGAATGGTTTCAATGTCAGTTGGCTTGGCTTCCTTCGCGCTTAGTTGCATGCGGCGGACGATGGAGGCGCCGGGTCCGGTTCGCTCCAGCAACTACTAAGGGCACTTGTGTTCTTTGGAGCGAGACGTAGACTTCTTAGACGAGGCGTTCATCGAATTCGGTCACCGCAAGTCCCAACCCGACTGGCCCTGAATCGATTAAAACCTGCGAATTGGCACAATCGCTCCCAACAAACGACAGGCAAATTGCGCTAGCAAAAAACACACCGAGTTGCGTAGCGCGTATGGGAATAGCTAATAGAATACGGATGGTATCTAACCACAATTTCCTGACCAGATAAAGAACGCTACAGAGTCTGAAAGAGTAGGGCATTAAATGACTTCCGGAAGATTGTGGTTAACAACAACACATTCACGAGATCGTACTGTGAGACAAGTATCCAGAAATAAGTTTGCCCTGGAATTGTGTCATTGAGGAAACCGGGAAAGGCAACTTGATGGGGTGACTGACGTGGTGTTTCTCTTGTTGTTTCAGTGGACACGACAGGCGGACCTCCCCACTCGCTGCTCGAGCTGGGCCCTGCGTCGCCGTCGCCGCCACCGATAGTGAAACGAGAGCCACCCGAGCACAAGGCACTCCTCCACAACATCCTGACCCAACATCACCATGCCAACCCCGCGGTGCATGCCGCGCTTCTCACCGCTCACCGAACCAACGTCTACACCACCTCCACCACAGGTGAGACTCGATCCGAGGTGGCCAAACGCCTCTCAGGCCGAGCTAGTTGCTGTGAAACGCCCCAGCTGTTGGCTGCATGTGAATGTATACATGTCTATTGTGCGATGACCCATTTTTTTTTAAATTGCTTTTATCGGTCACAATTGGTAAGACGCCTCAAACGAACGTCGGCAAGGGTGATAGACTCTTCTAAAGACGGGATACATCAGGCCGACGCGTCAATCCATCAAAATAACACAGGGATGGTTTCTCTAAAGAAATGTAGATTCTAGTCAAATGGCCAGATGAGTGATTTGTATTTTTTGGCATGTCAGAAACGAGTCGGTTATTAAAAACAGGCCGCAAAAACCTCAAGAAACTCATAATAAACATCGTGTTCCCTATCCCCAAAAAGAACCCCCCGTCATAGAGAGGAAACTTAATTTGCTAAGGCTATGAGTAATGGGTCCAGTGATGTCTTTTGAAGGCTGGTTTTGACGCAGACGACTCGTCAGTGAGCCGTTGATGTCTCTTCCTATTTACCCCATCGCGCGCGGGGTTGGGGGCCTCGGCCCTCCCCAACGCGTTCACTGCATACGTAATAGGGGGTGCTGCTGGACAGGCAAGCAGGCAGGCTGGCCGCGATATGCGCTCAGAATCAAAGGGGTGGAAATCTGGGGTGTCCGGTCGCGTAGAGTTGACCCCTTCACCTTTTGGTCATTAATCGTAACATTATGGAACGAGAGGTTGGACAAGGTTGGAGCTCTGACCAGTATACTACACTCGGCCGTTGCGATGTGCCGCTGCAGCAGCGATGATTATTTAAAAAAACCAGTAATGGTGAACAATGCTGTGGAGAAAATAGGGAAGCGGCATTATTAGTCTAGTCCGGCAGCATCTATCTAATGCCTATTTCCCGTATAATAAATTGAATGTCCAGTTCCATTCAACAATGTCCGGTTCTGTATTATGAAATGAAACCCATCCAGGAATCTTAATCCTTCTTACAAACTGACCAACGGAATACTTGGCCTGTTCTATGCATCTTTTATATAACACGCTTGAATCGAAATATTTCAAATCTTATTCATATTTGATTTTCTTCCCATGATCCCCCGAACACAAATAAATACTTCTTTCCGGGTGGCAATTCCCGGGGGCTTATGGTCAACCAGAGAATGGAAGACAGTTAGGTATTTGTCTGTGAAAATACTAATCCCATTTCTTATACAACGTCTTGCGTAGTCGCTTTGGGTAACTGTTCCGCCCACCTGAAGAAAATATCCACCATTCACTGTTCGCTTACCGCCAAAGTACATCCCACGTGAAATCTCTACCCCCACTGCCGATTTACTTCCAAAAGAAGGAATACGAAAGGACGCAAATAAATACCATATTATCCCTCCGAAAATATTTCATTGCATAACTTCTTTCTGCGCCGTATAGTCTTTTTACGAGGACAAAATTGTTATCTAATCTGTTACACGCAGCTAAGCTATCAAATGGGCAAACTACAATTCATTGCGTGTCCCTGAAACCGGAGACACTTCCTCATCCGCGTGTCAACAATATTTTTCCAATCTCTCATTGTGCTGTACCAGCAGCGTGTCGACGCTGCGAGCGACGCCCTATCGCGCCGCGACGCCTTACCCCAGGCCAGCTGAGCGATCGCCGGGCAAAACAAGTTTATCGGTGACACATGACATTTTGGGCGCCCCGTGGCGTGCATCAAATCGAACCTCCTGCCAGCAAGCATTGGATTGGCTGAAATAAGCACGACCATGCGTCGAGCCGGCTTACGCCATTGTTGACGCATATTATGCGTACGCAGCCGGCCGGCGCGTAATGTCTCCCTGGACTGGCACCCATTTGGGCACCGTGGACAAACGCCGATGCCGGTGATGGATGATTTTTCTATCGCGCATGTGGGTGCTCGGCAAAGGATTGGGCAGATGGTGCAACGAGCGTAACTGAGGGCCAATACAATTATCTGTTATGCACTCTTGGGTCGTGTTTTTCTCGAATTACCTCGGGTTTTTGGGGTGGATTGACCGCGCCAGGACAGATGCAGCGAGGATTTTGCGATATTTGCGAAACAAGTCGACAATGGGGTGTTTCGCTGATTGTGCAGTGTCTTGGCAAATGGTGCTCCCCTTAGCTTTCGCTTTCGAAGGTCCAATCGACACGTCTTCATCTGCAAAACAGGATGTTTTCGCTCGCACGGGGCAATAACCCGACCTAGGTTGTTTGTCAAAGAAATGGACCAGAACCCTTTTCGTCAGTCAGCCCTTTCCCTTTTTGCAATGATTTTCGTAATATTTTAACCCGAAAAATATAGATCAGTGCAGATGTATTTGTGTGTGTGGTGTTGATAAATAATAAACCTGGACCCAAAACTATTTCAGCCCCTTAAAAAAATACACCCTAACTGCTTTGTCAGAAAACCTTTAAGGGTTGGCGACACCCTTTCTGCCCGCATGCTGTGTATCTAGGAATATAATATTTTCAATTTTGTAAGAATATAAAGGATTGCAGATGCAAGCCATCACGATTTTACCCAATATCCGAAAAAGCACAACACGAACATATTTGCCGCAATTGTTTGTCATTGGCAACCCTATCGCTCACCGCTCGCGACCCTGCGGCGAAAGGGAGGAACTTTACGGCACTCTGCTGCCCTACTTGTGTCTTCAAAAGGAGACTCGTATAAAAAGGTCAGGACGCAGACAAGAACAAAAAATACGGGCAGCTGGCGCAATATTTGCCACGATTTTGGAAACTGAAAGTTATGCCAATGAACCACGACCACCTCTCTAGGTTCTTGTCAAAAGCAAATTCCGCTAACATATTTCGTGCCCGTATATCGCAGCATGTCAGCCCCAAGACGCGACCCTCCACCCTCTCACACGCTGTGCTCTAAACGTTCTCTAAATCTGTGTTCTCTTCGCAGGCTCTCTACCGCCGAGTCCCGCGGACTCCGGCGTCTCCGACGTCGACTCCAGCAGCTCGGGACACACCTCCAACGACGAGCTCAAGGCTCGTCTCCAGCCCACGCCAGGTGAGTTGCTTCCTATTCTGGTACCACACGATGCAAGGGAACGTCCTCGACGACCCTCGACTACGGGAGCCGTGTCTTTAACACTATTCTACAGTTCAAAACGTTTCATGTCAATCAGTTCTGTTTATCAGCAACACAGAGTCCTGTCAGTAAAAGATATTCTGCGGATTCTAATGTGTTGACATTTTGGATGAGCTGTGAATACCATAAATACAATGCTGGTATTTCATCAGTAGTGCAGTGCTGAAATCTCAGGCTGTGAGTCCTTCACCCACACTGGTGGCATCAAATTCCCCCATATTGACACTATTCCCGTGCCCCCTTTAGTGTCCGCGGCGCGTACCCCCGACAGCCCCGGTCCCGGCGGTCACCACGCAGGGTATGCGAGTCAGCACCACGGCGGCTTCCTGGCGCCCTACTATCACCCACAACACCACCAACAGCAACAGCAGCAGCAGCAGCAACAACAGCAGTCCAGAAGCCACCCGCACCTATATCCCAGTCGGCCGCCATGTAAGTCGATCAAAAGCAATTACAGTGTAGTGACAGAGTATGAGCGAGAGGGGAGAAAACTCTTGATAGTAAAGACTTTTCTTTCGATATTTATGTCTTCCGTGCGATTGATTATTTGCGATTTATTCGTTGCTCGTGATTTTAAAGTGAAGGGAAATAGGTAATTAATTGATCTCTCGGATATTGTGATAATTCACCTTCGGGGATAGTTTGATTTTTGTTGCCTCTGCAATCTCCGACAATAGGATGGAAGCGCATTACAAATGCAGCGGTTGGAAACTGTACACTATTAGGACAGATTTATGCGCAAATGCACATAGTTATACAGAGAATTGCACTTTCGTAAACTGCTTGCATTGCACTGCCGTGCATGCAAATAAATGCAAGTAACTGCTCACCGGAGACATTTAAATAGCTGGGTGACTATTAATTAGAGCCATGTGCAGAGCATGCATCACGGTCGAGCTGCGCGAGGTATACAGAGTGAACTCCACGAGGATCGCTTTGCATTCAATTCCACATCCGCGTTCCCGACGTCGACGCCGCCGTCGCCGCTCCCGCGCTGGACCAGCGCGGGAGCGTGACGTCCTCGCGCGCGTAATTGCGCTGATAAATAGAAACGTTTTATGATTGCATTATATGTTATTAAATGCAGCTAGCTGCATCTCCATGAGCTTGCACAACTGCAAAAGTGCACCTCGATGATTTCATTCAATTTGGTTCGAGACGAGTTGAGCTGTTCGTGTTTGGTAGACGATAGGATAAATGAGCGCCACGACTCGGATACAGTTCGGCGCGCGCGTTGCTGAGTCTGTTTATGAATCAGCGACGTCTCTGCTGCGATTTCGTTATCTAGGCGAGATAATTGGCTTTCTGAAGAGCGCGGGAACCCGCGAATAGAGAATGTATAAAATCTCGTGTTAAATTGTATGGCGGCCCGATGTGCAAATAGGTTGGTGATGCCAATTGCTAATTGTAGCAAAGCGGAGAGGATATTCAAATATAACTTATTTACGACACTAACCTCGCCCAAGATGTATACCGGGCGAAATGTTGACTGGAGGCTTCGCGGCTGTTCGTTTCGTCGACAACAAATCGGCGAAAGCGTCGGGACGCCGTCGCGCCTCGCTTGGTGGCTTTGCGTGAGGCAGAGCAACTGCTGGACCTGTTAATGAGTGCGTCGTCCTGCAGAAGAACCGACGCCTCCTAAACGCGGCGCCTCCATCGAGTAGGCGCGTAAAAATAGCGCGAGTCCCAGAGAGCGGGATAAAAATATGCACGAGCGAGGAATTTGTGAGATGGCCGTTGATTGGGGGAGAGCTGGCCAAGAGATGGCTTGGTCGCAAGGCGGCTTGAGATGATTGGTGGACCACGATGACGCAGCGGGCAGCGCGGGGTGAATTTCCTATTCAAGGTCCCTAGTGGTGAGAAAATAACGTTGGCACTGTTTTGCAAATATAATAAGACGCCGAAGAGAAGACGTGGGGCCACGCGGCTAAAGTGCTACTCACTCTGGCGCACTCTCAAACGAATTGCCGTTGGCCGTTGGTGGAGGGGCGGACCGCCGCGTTCACCTTTGCCCGCCGCGACACAGGGAAGGGAACCACTTTGGGAGAAAACTCGTCGTACGGGACGATGATGAGGAAGAAGATGCGGAAAAAACTCCAACGAAAACCATTTACATCTTCGTTGTTTAATTTGTTATTCGGTAGTCGCCATGCGGAAAAAATACCAGTCATTTCTTCAGAATCCTTTTGTGTGCGTGCACGGCCAACAATGGCCGACAATGGCGGACAATGCAGATCATGAAAGATGACCGGCCCCTCGGCATTCTCCGCAGCAGCCTGCCGCGTTGTGCAACTGATTGAGTCCCACACCCCTCTCTTGGCGCGGAGTGGACACATGGGGGCACCGGAGCTCTCCCCGGTGCGCGGGAACCGATGGCCGCCGATTTTCATCGAAATTCGTCACACACTCCAGTACCTGTTACGCGAGCGAAAAGGCCATCCACTAAATCACGCGATTTGCATATTCTTGGAGCGCCGAGACCAGGAGGACAACAATTCAAAGCACACACACTCACGGCAGCGGTGAGGGAAGCTAGAGGGGGAAGAGCGACGGACGTGTGTGATGGATGCCACCGCATTATAGAGTCCATTTCCGCGGACATGAATCTTAATGCCAAGGATGTGAGTTCTGTGCGCGGTTGCGACACAGCCGGTCAGCGGAAAACGCGGAAATATTCGGCGACGTCGTATCCGTCCAGCCTCTACCGCGGCGTCCTCGTTTAACGAACGACGGGACGCGTGCGGCGTCGACGTCACGGGATCCGCCTTGCGAACTGTCGCCCGAACGCGGAAACGGCCGTTTGTCCACGGCTAGCGCGATAACGTGTTGGCGGCTGGATCGGCGGGGATACGTGCGATCGAGAGGCTGCGATTGACCTTCTGGCGGATCGCGAAAGTCAGTGTGTCGTTGAACCAAGCGTGGAGATGTCGGAACAGCCGTCGCGCCGCGACGAGGACGCATGCGTGCACGTGGCCGCGCGGAAAAGTGCACTTTTCTTAGCTGCCTGCGCGCCGGGTGATTTGGCGCTCGATCTGACGCCATCTTACGGTCGGCCATGGCCTAGCTTGGAGGAGGCATTGGGTCCCGCTGGGAATGGGATCGGACCTGTTCAAGTTCATGCCCGCCATTATATATATATACAGAGTTTTTTGTTTAATGAGGAGGATAAAAACAAGTAATTCAGCGACAGGAAAAGGATTCGGCACATGTTTGCGCCATATGGCAGCGTTTAACATCAGCCTTGCTTAGCGCAACAAGCGACGCTAAATTTAAGCGCGTCTATCCATAAAAAAGCACCAAATAATCAAGCATAGTAAACTGCAAATGTAAAAACTAGCATCAAGGCGAAGTGAAGTAATAAATTCTCGTTTCTATGTATCATTTTTGCGAGGCACATTTTGCCACGATAGTAAACCAACAGGAGCAGCGCGACTAACAGGAAAACCAGCGGCCTGTTTATAATTGGCACTATTTGGTTGGCACTCCACGAACCACACATAATAATACTCATGTCACTATCAATGCGTGTAACCCATTCCTGTTATCTTCACTCATCCGGGGCGAGATAAAAGAAAAATAGCTCTCGGATGAGAGAAAACGAGCGAGCGGACTTTAATAATAAACTAACTAACCATACCCAAGGCAAAGTTCCGAAGTTCAAGGATAGATAGACCTCATAAAAAGCTCTCCCCATCTCTGATAACGAGTCATTGGCACTTGTTTTTACAGCTTCGCATAATTGCGGCCTTGAAAACAGTCTCGCCTCATGATAGCCTACAAACATCGTGCACCAGCCTATGCCGTTTTATCGGCGGCCTGCAAGCCAGATAAATAAATTGGGAGTGATTATTAGCATGGAGAAAAATTATGACAAGGGATTTCTCGCGGAAATAAGCCGGGCGTCCTTAGCATTGTGATGGGTTATTTTAATGGGCATTTTACTCATTGCATGTCCATGTAGATGATGGGCACTGAATGTAATGTAATGTAACTGTGAGATTCAAGGCTTTCGGCACAATTATCTCGATAATTTAAGAGGAAGTTGTCCAGACGAAACGAAGAGTGTGCTGTGCTTGGCAGGTACTTTTAAACTGTCTTCGCCGCGTCTTCTGGCCGACACAATCGGCAGTGACAGAAAATATTCGCACTGTTTTTGGCACGCTCCGAAGTGTGATTGTCGCGAAGACATTAATTTTAATTTGATTTCGCCTATTGTTAATTAAATCAGCCTTGAATATACATTGAAGATAAGTTCATATATTATTCACAATTCATTATCATACATTATTATGGAGATGATTAATTTTTGGCAAGTCCTTGATTTTTCATTAATTCAACCTTCATCTTGAGTTGATCCTCGCACACTCGCATGTTTTACGACGTCCTTTGAACGCGTCTTCGTCGATAGTGCGAAAAAAGATCGTACGCAAGCCAGCCATGAATCGAACGCGCCCGTTTTTTCACATTTTCCCTGAGAAATTCGCTTGTTTTGCATTGAGCTCTTGGCTATCGAGCGCTGGGCCGACCGCTCCGCTTGGGTGCGTTTAGAAGATGCCATTCGTTGGGGCGCAGCCAACGCGCTGGAAACTGACGTTGATAACAATAGAAATGCGAGCTGCGTGCAGACGATGCCATTCCTGTGGTATCCGTGTGATATGCCATTTTAGTCGCTTTTGTACAAGCTTGTACCACGTCTCAACTCAGTCAAATCGAGGATCAAATACGATATGTCCCAGCACTAACCTACGAAGATATGCATTCAGGCGAAAAAACTCAGTGAAACTTTTGACAAAGAAAAAATTGATAAAACGAAACCCGATAAAGCTCGACATGGATAATAAAGTTGTAGATTCACCTCAACCACGGAGAGAAGGATAGTCTTTTTTTGCCCCTTGCGAATCACAAAGTGGCCACTTTGTGCCGATAAGCAGATTGGTGTTAGATCCGATCAATCGGCATGGCTGAGTGGTCTGATCAGACCAACTCTTACCTACATCCTGCCCGAGGCTCGATCCCGGGTCTTGAGAGGCGTTACGCCTCGGCTATAAGGGCACCTGCACTTGCACTAGCACTCCATGGTGCATCGCTGAAATCTAAAATGCAACGTCGAGTAGCGCGTTAACAGTGCAAGGCATATCGAATGTTTCAATCCGGTTGCACTTTCGGTTACAGTTAAAAAAGGATGCAGAACGGAAAGAAGTAAAAAGTTGATATAAATATTTCGTGCGTTTCTATAAATTAGAAGGAGGATGGGCCGGCTGTCGTTATGTTTATCATTATCTCGGCAAGTATGCGGCGTGTGGTGTATTTTGATATTTATTAGTCGTGCACTGTGAACGACGGTAGCATATTAACCCAGTTTAAAGCCATCGAGCTTCAGTAAGCAATAGCCATGTCTTCAGCCACAACATCGTTCTCAACGCCTAAGACACGGCGCGAAGAAGAGGAAAATTAAGTTATTCGCAACCACTTTGGACTGGTTTCGTTTTCCTTCGTCGCTGTTCGGCAACGCATGCGTGCAGAATGTTTCACTTCCGGTCACTTACAAGAAGAACTTGTAGACGTTATTCGAAAAACTCGCTGGCTCGTGACGGACCAGCTTTATAAATAGCCATTACGTTTTCCATTTCCTTTCGCTGCTCCATTCCGGCGTCGAGCAGAGAAGAGACGGTGTTTACTGCGGAATAAAATTACTGCAATTACCCGGGCATTAGATTAGTAAGCAGAATCTTTGGAAACGTTACTCGGAAGAGGCCCGCGGGTCTTTCCTCTGAAGCAGGCATCTGCACACTCGCTTGCTGGTACCAGGAATGTCTTGCGCCCTCCATAAGTATGTGCCGAAAGAAGTATAGCATCTTATGCCTGGATCTCTCGCCGAAGGTTTATTGCGGATTGTCTATCGATAGGCTATCTCGCTTTTTAATTGCTTTCTTGCCTCAGCCCACATGCGACTGGCTGGGATAGATAGCTTAGGCAGGCAAGCATCGCTAGACTGAGCCACTGGTTACTTATTGATGCTCTTTGTCCCAAATCATTGACGCAACAAATGCCAATGACCAGGAAACGATTGGCGCAATTGTGACCTTCAATTCGTTAACTACAGATGGCTGCCTCGATGGCTTATGCCCTTCTTAGATGATAACATGCACAGAGATGAAGATAGCCAACTCTGTTTTTAGTTCTTTATTTGGGATAAAAGGGATATACGTCTGTCTAAGACTTGATGTTGCAATACTGTTTATATTTACATTTTGGGAGTAATTTTTTCTGAGGTTAGAATAATTTAGACTTAGCGGCACTCAGCGATCATGTCAAACGTCTTGTTCTGAATGTTCTTTGCGAAATTAGATTGAATGTTGGGCTAGGTAAGTTTTACGTTTTCAGTCACGTACGACATGCATGTAATTACGAAAACCATAATTAGACACGTCGCAGTCTCGTTTCCATTATCCTGCAGAGATGAATTAATTATTGGGTAAATCACAATAGCACTTTATAGAGTTTGTGTAATATGCAGTTGTAAAACTGTTAAGTACCTATATACTCTAGCACCTAGTTGCCTAATTACTTTGGCGCCTGTTGCGCACGTTTGAGGAAATCGCTACCCCCACACCTCTTGCGCCACGACACTGACGACTGTTTGGACTTGTGCCCCCACGCCATTTTCCCTCTCGAGTCGTGCCAAACGTCCCGGTTGCGACGCCGGTTGCGTAGCGTCCTGTCCCGTAACGCTCAAGACATATAGCGCGGCTGAATTCGTTGTAAATTATTTAAACTTCGTGAGACCCGTCTCGCCGGTCCACCTATTTCCTGGTCCGCCACCGTTGAGTGTTTAGAGTTTGAAAGCCGATGCCGATTTCCCTCGGTTTTCCAGGACGCGTAACGGTCGCGCGCGCTACCTAGCGGCCGCGCGGCGAACACTAGCTCAAGGTAGATGCGAGTGACCGCGGCCAAGGCCGGACTTCTTTCATCGACTAGTTTAGAATTGGTCAAGCAGTCGTTCGCGTGAAATCTTGGCCCAAAGCCAGCGTCCTGAAACTGTGTTGTAAATGAGAGAGATAAGAAGCAGCGCGAGTAATTGTTGAAGAAATTAATTTCTAATTAATTTCACAGTCAGTAGGGATAAATGTAAGAATACGGTAAAAAATTGATTGGTAAACAATGTGTTTAGAAAGAGTTGCGAGCGTTGCCTGGTCGTGATGAGATCTTGACTGCAAGATCAATTCCACATCTAATCGATTAGAATCACACATTCAAAAGCTTTTCATCTAATATACCTTCTTTAGTACCACAAGAAGTTTCTGGTCGATACAAGTCATGCCATGTTCAGTAGCACGATAAATTGATTTGTGCATATCGAAGCCCTTCTTCTAGCGGACAATCGCTATCACACACTCTCTGGTCACAAGAAAATTAACATTTTGTCTTATCCTTGCAGTAACGGATGGCTACGGAGGGTACCTAGGAAACGTACAAACGTCTCACCACCACCAACCACAGCAGCAGCACCAACAGCAGGCACAGGGCTACCACCCACAAGGACAGCAGTTTGTGGCGCCGTCAGCGCCGTCGCCGTCTAGGCCTGCGATCCCCACATCGGTCATCCAGGCCGCCACCTCGAGCGTCAGCGATGACTTCTACATGCTAGAGCTGGGATTCCAGCCGAGGATAAAGAAGAAGCCGAAGAAACCGAAGAGTGGGGAGCCTGGTGCAGTCAAGAGGAAAAGCCGAGAAGGTGAGGATAGGATTATATAATTTTTTCATTATTTAGCTGGTGGTTCTTACTGAGCCAAGTTAAGTGAGAGTTTGGGAGAGAGTTAGAGTAGAGTAAGAGAAACACTTAAAAGTCATAAGAGGTTTTTTAACCCAGAAATGAAAAAAAAAAAAAAAAAATTGAATTTGCTTCACTAGGTTTGTCCCCTTGGGTTGAGACATTTCGAAGATGGTACTAATGATCCCTAAAAAACTAGCAACCAAATCTCAAATGAGAATTTCTCTCCTGTCCAAGCATATATTGTCAACTAACAAGTCTCATTTCTCTCTTCCAGGATCGACGACGTATCTCTGGGAGTTCCTGCTGAAACTGCTCCAGGACCGCGACTACTGCCCACGATACATCAAGTGGACGAACCGGGAGAAGGGCGTCTTCAAGCTGGTGGACTCTAAGGCCGTCTCGAGGCTTTGGGGGCTGCACAAGAACAAGCCAGACATGAACTACGAGACGATGGGCCGTGCCCTCCGCTATTACTACCAGCGCGGCATCCTGGCCAAGGTGGACGGCCAACGGCTGGTCTACCAGTTCGTTGACGTTCCTAAAGACATCGTGGAGATCGACTGCACGGGCGCGTGACCGCTGCCAAAGGCACCTGGGACGCTTTAGACCTGATTTGTACATATCGACGAGCGAGCGCTGAGTTTTGCGAATGAGTAGGACCGCGAGGCCAGATCGGGAGGAGGAATTCGTGTGCCTTGGGGAGTTGTGAGAAGGAAAGGAATTTCTAATGTAAGCTATGTGCAATTTTATTATTATTAAATGTCGTCGTTGTCGTCATAGTCGTCACACGTATATGGTCACTATCAACGAAAACAGAAAACAAGAAATCCGTTAATATATTTGAATAGATCTCAGGAAGTTTGTGGATAACAGCAGCAGAAGATGTCTAGGTATATTTTTGTATGAGGTATTTGGAGGTGCTGCCCCTGCAAGCCAGGGGAGGGGTTGGTTGCTAGTGCTGTGTCGGCAGGCGAAACAAAACTGTGGTCCAATAATCGCAACAACTGCTCCAGGGTAGCTGTTACATTAGCACGACCACCATTGTTGTAGAGAATTACGGAACACAAACACACACACAAATGTCGGATTTAAATAAAACATTGTAAATGATGCCGAATAGTGGTGTATCATCAGATTATATCTTTATATTACTACTATGTGTACTATCTTGTAATTTATTTATTAATATGTTATTGATAATACCCTAGGGCCTGGTAAGTTGGGTTACCAACCACCAGGTAGTTATTGTATTCCATCAAAAAATGCCACTGTCATATTTTGATTAGGTGGAAGCCGGGCAGGTCTGAAAAGCCGAGAGTCATTTTGAAAACTATTTTATGTTCAAAACAACTTAGTTTACTTTAACTATAGAATTTTTTTATTTTTAGACATTTTGGTTCTCATTACCATTTCGATTGCGATTTCTGTTTTCTTACGGAATGCAGTTGACGGAGGCTGGCTTTAATAACGGTTCATTGTCGTCTTTTCTGTACTTAATTATCATAAAGTAATTCATTTTATCCGTGGATGTATTGTATTACTACTCTACTACATTTGGTGTTGCTTGATTGTAATCCAGTTTTTATCAATTTAATGTCAAATACACAACAAAGTACATCGATTGATGGTTCAATACAATTATATAGCTCGTTAATTGTGCTAAAGTGGAAAAGAAAAACATGTACAAAAACAATTTATTGTAACTTTCTGTGATTTACAAAACGGGGAAGGAGACGTGAAAGGGAACGAACGGTCGAGGCATAATCTGAGACCGAGGTGATTGTGATGACTGGTTGGGGGCGTAGTACGTGGCAGACTACACACATTTTGCATCGTATTTTGTAAGCTGTAGAGATTTTGTCGAAATTGCGTCCAACGGCCGGGTTGGAGAGAACTTGATATAGGTATTGTGATGTTTATTCAAAATTAGCATAAATGGAGCAGATTTTTGAAAACAAATCTTTGATTCTTTGCAAATCACCTCAAAATCACAATAATTTTTCAAATGCTAGTGCCTCACTAAAGTTACAATGGTATGTTTCTTTCCCGTTTGATCAAATCTGAAACCTTTACCAATAGAATTATTAAATCGTAAAATAATGAACTGTTCAACAGAGTTAGGACTCCAGGGATTCTTGAGTACACAAAACGCTAGACAAAAATATACCTGAAAATACTTACTTATAAAAAACTATGTATATAAAAAAAGTAAATCATAAAAATAATATTATGTTATCATACGTGTCTGGTGATATTTTCTTACACAAATTATTGTGCATTGTAAATAAGGTCACAATAATCAATTGTGGCAAAACTGCCTGTTTCTGTAAAGTGATGTAGAACTTATTCTTTAATATACATGTTATGATTAAAATCTTGTGAGTCTCATTTTATTTTGTAGATTGTATTTCCAACCTTATCCATAATTTGCCAAAGAATTAACCACACCCTAGTTCGTAAAGGATCAGGTAGTTAAGACCATGGAAGGAAGACCATTTAGCCCATGGATGGGAAGGGGGTTGCAGGGAAAGGTGATGATCCTGCTCCCCGAATTTTTTGAGCTGAGTTGGTAATTAGAACTGAAATTCATTAAATATTTATGTTTTTCAGCAGTTCTTGGCTTTCTCGTCACTTTTGTGTTTTTTTAAGATGCATGCAGAATTCACTTCAAAATATAAGTGTTATGCACTATGGTTACGTAGCTGTAGACTGAAAAGCAGACTTGAGGACTTTTCCTGGATGAGGCAGACAGCTCCTGATCACCACGTGCACCCCGCGTGCTCGTTCAAGCTCCACCTCTAAGTGGGTGGCGACTTGAAGGCGGGGGGGGGGGGGGGGGGGGGGGGGGGGGGGAGGATGAAGGGTAACCCTTCGAGAAAATATTGACATGACTTGCAGGTACGCCCTCTGGGCACCGAATCGAATAGTACTTACGATGTGCCTAATAAATCCAGCAGTTGCTGCACCGACAAACGATCTTCTCAAAGACACTGCACGCGCTTTCTCAGCTTGCCACCCGACGTCGAGCGTCGAAGGGCGTCGCTGCACCAGCGAGGGTTGCATAGGCGTCACGGCGCCTGCTCGCTCGGTATTGATCGACCAAGACGCCGACTGCAGCCTCCGATGGCACATGGGGCCCTGTTCCTTGGACCTACCAAGCGTCCGCATTTTTCTATATGCTTGTCAAAAAGATCAGTGTCATAAAATGACAAGAAAATAGCGGACATGTCAATCATCGGGTTCAGACGGGGTAGCTGCTCATCATCTGTCTAGCAAGCGGTAATTTACGAGGCATCGCACCAGGCGATCAAGACGGGGCAGGAGGTAAGGACGCTGTGAAAATTCAAGGAAATCGATTCACGGCAACGGTGCGCGGAGTGGCCGACATTATTGGCAAAGTGCGCAGGACACTTATGTGCAGAAGAATAAAATATAAGGTTTTTAGAGAATGAAAACTTTTATGATTTCACTATTTCTGGTTAAGCTCTTTGAGTGTTTTGTTTGGGCTAATGCGTCGGTGCGTGTGTTTTAGTGAGTACTTTTGGCCACTACCCTGCTAACTAACTAATTTTAACTAACTAATTTTGTTTGACGAATTGATTAAAACCTAATTAATTGTGTTTTGCATTTAAGCCCGCATTTTTTTTCCACGACACCATTTATTTACCTCTTGATTGTTTCACGTAGATATTATATTTTATATGTGGATTAAAAGTAATATAATTTAAATTGAATTCGGTTCCAGATCCTTAATTCTTTATTTTGCCTTGATAGCATTTGCAATTGTTCCAATAGATGTTACATGAAAAATCGGCATACACTTGTATCTATGGTCATGCATCTTCAGTTTTCTATTATTCCTACCAGCAGTTTTTGATGGTGTTGTTAATGTAAAGACAGCGCCCTAACAGCTATCAATTTTCCCCAGGTGGAGGTGCCGCGCCAGTAATTTGCTAGCAGCATATCCAGCGCCTGTTAAGAATGTAATAGGCCAACCGTGCTACACGTATGACGCGCAGACTGCGCACTTTCAGGAGCCGCACTGCAGGAATTCAAGGTGAGCAAAAACGGAAAGTACTTATTGGTTTACTTTTCTTCACACTAAAAAAAGAGATTTATTATAAAGTTGTATTTGGAATGGGATGAGCGGTGATGTAATGTTTACAAATTTTTAGCTTTTCTTCCGACTGGTCTATTTTCGAATATCTTCCCACTGGACATCAAATGCAGTGCATTTCATCGTCAATTGTGAACAGAGCGAGTGAAGCAAGCGGAGCAAAGTCTTCAACTTCAACTGCCCAAAACAAATATCACTTTTGTGTATTCGTTTGTTTTTGTTTTTTTGTTTGTTTGTGTGCCTGTACGTTTGTTTACGCTCTAGCGTCCAAACGCCCGCACTAATTTGAACAAAATTTGCAGGACACGTTTTTGTGTTCTTAAATTAGACCGAGATTCATTTTCAGCAAAATCGGTCCAATAGTGTTTAAACTATTAAAAATTTACGAACATTTTCCGATTTTGGGTGAAATTTAATTATTATTTGGTTTATTGTCTTAAGAAACATAAAAAATGTTGTTGTACCGCCAAAAGAATTGTATACTTTTGTACCAATCTTAGCTAATATGCTAAACGCATCAAAATAAAGCAATATCAAAGTTTTTCAGACCGTATTTGGTTTCGTTTACTTTTTATTTGGAATTTTCTGGCAACATTTTGTGCATTTTTGCTGTTTCTAGGATAAACGAATCTAAGCATTTGCTCGACAACCGTGAATTAGGGTTCCAAAGAGATCATGTGACTTCGACACCACCTTCCGTTTTGTCTCTATGGAGTGCAGTTTGAACTTAAGATATATATTTTTTTTACCAGCTACAACTATCGCAACGCACAAATTGCGTTTGCGAATCCCTAGTTAAAAAGGGCAACTTTAGAATATTTCGAAAAAAGATTTCCTTTGTTCCCAAAGTCTAATCCTTTTTCAACAACAAATGAAAATTAGCATTTTTGATGAGCGTAGCAAGCGAAGCGAAACGGACATCTAATATTACCAGCATTTTTGTTGTATATAAGTCTTCTGGATTATATGGGTGGCTGTACGGGGTTCCAACAGTAAAATCTTTGCCGTCGAGCGGGTTCGAATCAGATCATGATAGAATATGTCAATCCTGAAGTAGGGACGCTACGGAAAACAACTATGCTTTAAACAGTGATTGGAACATATTTGAATTTCATAATTGTAAAATCGGGCAATCGAGACGAATCTCTGCCGCATAACATCAATCGCATAGTCCGTGTGGTTCGGGGCGGGATTGTATACCTGTTTGCATGTTGGTAAACCATTCTCTCAGATATGTCCGATATTTATACTAATTACTATTCGCTCCCGCAGTAGCAAATGATCGACCCCGGACGCAACACCAAGCAGTGCAGGTACGCTAGACTACTCCAAAAATATATAGGCTTACATCATTTGCCTTATACCATTGGAGGAACGCCGGTCGAACACCGTTGCACGATCACAGAGTCTCCAGGTTGTTTTATCCAACTGGTTCGGATGAACATGCAGTTGTGTGTTCTTTTGGATGTTAAATGTACTCGATCAATTGATATTGACCATCGGTCGGTAACCCGGATGGTGGTACACTTGATGTACGGGCGCCTGATGTTAATAAAAAAATAAGATAGCATTTAAGAAACATTCTTTACGTCCATTAAATTCGTCAATAAAATAACGAACATATTTAGATTTTGAATACCTAACCATTTTCGGGTTGTACCTACCGCCAAAAGCGTTTGATATTTTTTCACCAAACTTTTCAAATATGTAAAAATCATAAAAATACAGTAGTTGCGAAGTTTTGAGCCTGTATGTATTTCTTTTACTTTTTACTCACACATTTCCGACATAATTTCGTGAATTATTTTCTGTTTTGCTTTGATTTGTACGATGGGTCGGCCCATTGGGTTAGGTATTATCAAACGGAATCAAGAGTGAATGGAAGGGAAAAATAAACTTGATCAATAGTATATATTTTTGAAGTGCATTGTTGTAGTTTTTAGATTACACTTTTTAGAATCATTGCAAAAATAGTTGACAGAAGTTGAAAGAATGATCATCATCGAGCAACTCAATATTCATAACATTGTTTCAATCGAACACGACTAGGTTCTGAGCATGCTTGCCCGAGTAACAAATACAAACAAACTTTTAATTATAGATATCTAACTAATTTCCAAACGTAAATAGTAGCACACTCTTCTTACAAAATTATATTAATAATATATTAAATTGTTATATCACTTCTAGACCACAGTAGGTATATCTAGCATGCTAATAAAATGCCAGTCTATATACACATTTACAGCTCAGCCTCATTTCATTGAAATGTAGTTTGATGGATACCAGTTTTAAATTTGTGATTAAATTAATTACCACAGCCCACCTCGTAGGTGTTTGAAAACATCTTGACGAAGGGAAGATATTACTTGCTATAATACCATGATCTTGAATGGTAGTCAAAATCTTGTGTGATTATAAGTGGTCACTGGTCTAATCACTCTTCAAGCAAATTTGTATACCGGAACACGTTTTGAACACGCTTTTTGGAGCACAGAGGGTGGAACCAACTAGAGAATGACAATTGAAATACTACTGGCTATCTGGCCATCTTAAAAACCTGCAGAGCAAGAGTATAAAATAAATCCAGTAAATGTTACATGAGTAGTTTTGCAATGCCCATGTATTTCAATAGGCAATGAAAAAAAAACTCGAGTATCATGGATTGGACTATCCACACAACCTCGTGCTTGCCTTATTATTAGCATTAAAACGTACACGTCGATTCGATTCTAGAGAGGCACTGCATTGGCGTGTTATCGTCCTGAGAAGGTGGTCGCTGTCCGCCACTACACATTGAGGTCTTCCCAGTCCTCGAGCACGCGAACTGTGAGCAATACTCGTGGCGTGGACAACGTCGCAAGAGCGTCGTGCGTTCGGGGTGCAACGGGGTTGTCACGGAGGTCCACCTCTTCCAGAGATCCGTTGCCTCGCAGCCGATCGACGTCAACCTCTGCGGGAAAACAATGAGTATGGCAATCGGGTGGAATGGTTGACTCATAAAACGCAGCTTTTTTGCTGTATGTGTGACTTAAATCAGTTAATTAGTTCACTTCCAGTTTAATTCAGTGGTTAACAATCTGCCACTGATGTAGTAGCTGCATCATTACAGTTTCAAATTTATTTATTAAAAGAAAAAAACCTTAGGGAATTGAAATTAAAAGGTGGACCAGTCCAGGCTGTACGGAAATACGGGTTCAAGGGTCTAAATTTTGCTTTAGACAGCTTCATTAGCCAAAATAATCCACGACATAGGTAGACGTAGGCTTGGAGTTCTACATTTGAAATGCTACATAATTTTCGTAAATATTATTCAATTTGGTTTCATATTGTTTCTATCGAATCCTCTCGGAAAAGCGTATTACTGTTCTCGTTGCTCACCCACGATGTGGTTGCTACTGGCGTTGACGGTGCTGAGCTTGGACAGCTTGTAGACAACGTGCGGCAGGCTGATGAAGGCGTTGTGTGAGATGTCCATCCTAGCAAGCTCCGACAGATCTGCCAGCTCGTCTGGCAGTTTGCTCAGCTGGTTGTGTGAAAGATTCAACTCTGGAAACATAAACGATGCATGTTAACAGACTAGAGAGAAGTATTTGAAATTCCGAGTCAATTTGCTTTTAAAAATTTGAAAAAAGTAACAACAGAAATTTTGTTATGATGTGTTTTTTGGATATGCTCTGCATTGAAGAGGTTTGCGGCCCTCGAAAGGGTCTCACGTCTTGACGTTTCGACTCTTCAATGTAGAGTAGATCCGAAAAACACATCATAACATCAAACCATGGCTCTGAAAACCACCACTCAACACCGGAAATGTTATTTATTTTATATGCTACATGAACATTTTTGATATATCGCTACATAAAGAAATAAATAATGAAGATAGTTTAAATTTCAATACTTTTGATTTATTTACAATTCTTGTATAACTCATCAAAGGCATGCTAAAATGTTAGGCCGTAGATTAAATTCGCCTAGGTAGGTTATCTCCGGTATCTACCATCGCATCACCTAATTGCTCAAGCTGGCCCATTTCAAGCAGCAAAGCAACTGCTTAGACTGTATTGCACAAGGGGTGACAGCTCCTGGCCACAAACAATGCACGGCAGTCCAAGTACCTATAAGTGCATGCACTAAATGAGAAATGGGTCATACATTGAGGTCATCGTTTGTTCAACTTGTGTACAAATCAGGATGCATTTCGCCACACGCAACGCAGATTTAACGCCCTTTGTGGACGCCGTAAAGTTCCGGGTGTGATCTGCCAAATCTATTTTTGAGCACATAATTTCATACGTGCCGCATATTAGCAAAGAAAATAACTGAAACTCGGGGCGCTTTTTGTGACTTGAGAGATGAGAGTTGCGATGGATCGGTGGAAATGCGCCGCAGAAAATGAAATCTTCGTTTGTGTGTTTTGGTGAAATTTCGATTTGGCGCGGCGCCCACGACATCAAAGAGGGAAACGCTCGCGCCTCGTGGAAATTTTTCTGACTGCGTTGCATACCACGTGCGAATTTATTTGCACAACGTTTGGCAAAACCAAGACGGTTTCCTGGTATAAGCGAGATACTGCGATCTGCGCAGTTCACAGGGAGATTTTATGAAGCGCTTGGTGAAGGAAAGTCAACATCACTGCGCGGGTACACGTCTTTAAAACATATCAATCAATGGATATTTTGCAATATTTCGCCAGTTTCGCGATCGCTTTTAACTGCGTTGAAATAGTAATCCAGATTTACTGCTCTCTGAGTGATCAGCCTGGCAGCCTGGCAGCCAGAAACTCATTCAAGATGAGATGACCAAACCTGATTATAGTTGGTTTAATGTAATCTACAAAATTCTTACAAAACTCTGGAAACTTTTTTTTGGTGAAAATATTTGAACTGCAGGTTAAAATGATTGTGTACAGTGCTATCGAAGCCACTATTTTCTACCTTTTCGAAACTTTTTCTAGAGCCATTGGTAGGTGATTTTCAGTGGATCTATAAATAGGGGGGGGGGGGGAGGAGGGGGATCGATTTGAGAACTTTGGGGGCATTTAGTTTGCAGAGAGCCCGATGCTTTTTAAAATTTCCTTGAACTTTGCTAACACTTCAAAAGCCCGAATCGGTGATTTTACCGCCTTTTACAGTTCTAAAAACCAGTACATCTGTCTAATTGAACAAATACGTAATTGGACTGTTAAAGTTTAACGAGCTGATTTATAGTGGTGAAAGGAAGGAGATTTTGTAAGACAAAACAAAACAAAAACTTTAGACATATCGCTCGTTTTCTAGTGCATTATTGCCTAAGCTTTTCAATCGCCGATATAAAAAAGACTATGGATTTCAACAGGATAGTGAATACCTACTAATAGCAAACCTCACCTTTAATTTTGCTAATCACGCGGATAACATATGTGTTTTCGCTAACTAACAAGTCACATATAATTAAAAAAAAAAAAAAATCCACTGCTTGCATGAGTTCAAGCATGTTACATACCTGTGATTAGTGAGAATTTGACTGCGAATTTTGGCGGTATTTTAGTGATGACGTTTCCTGCAAGGTTGCACACTTTCAGGGTGGTGTTTCGCATCAGGTGGTAGACAGCGTCAGGCACTTGCATCAACTGGCACTCGGAGAGGTCTGCAACAAGTGAGACAAGTGCGATACCCAATTAGCGACTCAATGGCAAGATGCAGAGTCAAATGCGACGAATAACAGAGGACGATGCCTTTCATCTTCTTATTTACTCAATAAAATAGAGTTTTATATCACAATAGAGCGGTCGAAACTGAAACACGACACACCGATTAGGAGAAAGTACTACGGCTCGATTACGTCAAGAACGAAATTACTACAACGATGGTAGAAAGTGCGAAAGATCTTCAAACGGAACTATAACATTAAGTTTTTTTTGTGTTACAAAAATATCGGTTTCATGATAAGATTCAGTCGACTTATAATAATTGCTCCCATCTCTTCTGCAGCACGTCTCGTGCTTTATATAGCCGTTCAACACAATATATTAATTAGTTACAGGTAGTGCAGTACAAGTACTTAGAGGTTATTCGGGTTTACAAGCATTAAACGTTCTCTCGAGCTCCTTAAGTGGTGATTTCTAGCCATATATTTTATTTGCTACCCTACTTCAGCTTTACTACCAGCTATTGCTTTCATCGAGGGAAAAGCTGATCAGAGCGTCACTGTCATTAGTTTTGAGGGTTTTCAACCAACCGATGCTTACGACTGTTTTACGATTTTTTTTTCCAACAGTATAATACACATCGATGACATTTTTTAGAGGTACTTCATAATTTTCTTGTTATTTCCGATTAACGACTAGGTCTACAAACGTATTGAACTTATTTTTAGGGGCTATAAGATTCTAGAATCTGGATAGTTTTAGCTTACGGAATATAAATTCAATTTTATGAGACTTGTGATCTAAACTTATTGTTTTCGTCTTGAATCCTCTCTCTAGGCCACCAAATCCAACCCGGGATGTCTCACCAAACCCTATAGGAAGAAAATGTCTCCCTAATCGGTCGGATATAAAGCACAAACTCAACGGTGAAAGAAGTCAGAATTTTCAAGTTGCGATTAATGCACCATTAGTCGAAAGCCCAGGTAACATGCAATCTACAAAAGTGATCATCAGACGTTAAGAGAGGACATCGACGTAATTGTAATGCAAGAAAGTGACAATATTTTCGGAGTTCAGCACCCTCGATATTACGTCAGACAGAAATAGGCATATTTTTTTATACGGAAAGGATCTACAGTTTCTCGCATCGCTTCAAGTTAGTCTTTAGGATGTAAAATAACATTTTTATTTCTGTTAGCTCCTTTCAAAACTCATTATAGTTGCGTTCTATTTCTGTTCCATGCTCTCTTTACGTCGCAGAGGACCGAAGCTTAGCAAACTACTTCGAATGAGAACTAAAAACGCGAGATTTTGTACGGAAAATAAAACTTTTCTCACCAAGCTGCTCATTTTCCCTTGCCTCCTCGCACCTAGAAATGACGCGTACCACAAAATTCGCCATCACCTTAATCTGCACAGCAAGTCAACACACCGAGTTATGTTATCCCAACCAACACTGAGTTAAACTGCGGAAAGCTCGGTTTACTGCAAGCTTCTTGTGTGGACACGTGACCGAGCCGCCGATTTCGGAAATAGACGGCGTTCCTGGCCAGCTGACACCGACGCCGACGCCGACGAGGAGGGTACAACGACAGGCTCGTGGGACGACAAGGGATGCCAACGTGAAATGAATGCGAAAAATACCTGTCACATTGTCTACAACAATTGCACCGACTTCATTACAACGAAAGATAGTCATCACTCATCTGCGATACTCGCTATCTACGAGATAATAACAGTTCGTATCAGGCAGATGCGATTTATTAGTTTGAGTCATATGATTGTAAATTGCGACGTTTCCCTGACCTAGGGCATCCCCACCCTAACAGTTGTCAGCATACCTGTGTCCAGTAAGAGCAGAACGATGTGAAATTTTATATTCTGCTGTCGAAATACAGGAAACTGAGCATTGAATCTGGTCAACCATCCGTGTATTGAATGATCGGGTATATTCGACACAGCTGTGCAAAAATGTATGTGAAATTGAAAAGTTCTCACTAACTGCATCTTTCGTTATGATTAAAACTGATATCTCAATGTTTGATGAGGACATTAAGTTGTTGTCAAGTGACAGCATCAACAGAAGGTGCTTTGCAGGTGGTGCTGGCGTCTATAACCGTAGAGCGTAAGCATTCAGTAGGCGCCTGCAGTGACGCATAAACAGCTTCCATGTTTGGGATTAGCTCCATATTTGATTCTGAGCGACCTTCAGAACAATTCATCTTCCGCGTCCGCCTGTCCTCTTAGGTCAAGGTCGAGCTCCAGCGCCGCCTTGTACTGTACCAGCCAATGCTGGACACTTCGTTAGACGACGCTGGCCAACGCTGAATAGTTTGCAAAACATAACAGAGCAGCCCTCAGCCTCCGACACCCATTGTTTATCTGACACGGTTTAATCACAGTTTATACTTTCTTTTGTCTGTTAGATAAGCTCTTGTTTCGCTATCGACGATTTAATTGACCTGAGTACCCAATAAAATGTAAACAAAATTTTTTTCTGGCGAAATCGAGCATTGTCTTTGAGGACGACCTATACATTGCAACACCTTGACAGTGTTCAGTGCTTGTAATTAGGTCTAGATCGTGAAACGTTCGTGTCGAATCGCGCTGTTCCCAAAGTCGAATCAGCGGGGTCTGATCTTGGTTGAATGTTCCTTGGCCCGAATGCCTCGCGTTTTGAGCCGTTTTGTGCTGCTTTTTGCAATTAGGTTCGCGGGGAGAGCTGACCAGTTGCCACAACGGCGAGAGATTTTCATTCATGAATTCCAAATGAAGTCTCCTTCAATGTTTCCGCCAATAAAACAATTAGAGTTACTAAATGTGTTAAGTAACTAATTAGTTGTTTAATTAATTTGTGTGTGGGAGTGGTATGTGTTGGATATAAGTTACACAATGTTTGTGCCATGCAATGTAGAAAAAAAAACTCTGAATACATTATAATGTGGAGCAAAAATTATAAATTTGTTGATTGTGGGACACGGCAGACTACTATAGAATAGATAGAGAGAGAGAGTCTATAATCATCTGCTACTTTTCTAGCCAGCCTGTACCTCCACACATCGATTAAGTTATACAAATTTGAACTTTCGCTATTATATTATTTTATAAGAGTGGAATTCAGGAAGGAAATTGCATCATGGCAGCAGTGCTCTGACTAATTGATGCATGTATTCACGAAGTTATAGCATTCGAGGCAGTGTTTTGCAACGTTCGTACGCAAGCCATGGCACAGGTGTTTCCACCAGAATAACTGACCCAATCCTCCGGCCATCTCTTGTCCTGATATTCCGTGGGCCAATATTTGCTGATTTTATGTCCCAAGTCTATTGAGTTTGAATAATAATTAGACTAACTTATAAACATAACCTTAAAATGTAAATGAATCCCATATAAAATTGCAAACAAATGTTTTGATTATGCTTTGATGTTTTCGAAACTCAAAAGTGCCGTGTATGGGAGCGATTTGGAGACGGGGTTATTGCGTACAGAGGTTAAAATATGTTTACATAGATCACATAGGATTAAATGTACTGTACACTGTTGGTGATCGAATCCGAGGTGGAATAAAAAGTGCAGAATGACAGTGATTTTCTACGCTGTTATGAGTCAAAACATTTTTTTTTGCATCGCATAGCACTTTTGAAACTTGTCAGGTGCGGATCAAAACAAACGCCGACGCCGACGCACGAAAACAACACGTGTACAATGGACGCAAAAGGTGCATGCAACGCGAAACATTTTCTCCGCTTGTCCGTGTATTTTGCCGCACAAGCTCTTTGGACAATCAACCTACAATCATTTCACCGACTTCGATAATTATAATAATCATTCTCTCTTTTTTCGTTAGAAAGTGAATTTACAATACAACAATTCTCGCAGGGATTGTCACGCCGATGATCTTACATTACCATTGGGCTTTCGCTGTTTCGTCTGAAAAAAAATCGAAAAGGCTTAAACTGTCAGCTCGAATTTCCGCGCAAAATATCAAGTCCATTTTTTTTGCTACCAAGCAAACATGGAGCTATAAGTACGCAGGACAAAAGTAAGCAGTTTTTGTTCCTCGTCTAAACTTGGGTCGAACCCCGTAAAGATCCCTCCCGTACAGACCCCGTGGCCGAATTACAAAAGTCAAAAAATCTGATTGCATGCAGAAGCATTGTTGTTTCTTAGATCCTATTTGCGTTCAGTAGCCGCTAGCCACTATGGTACGTGCTAGCTAACTGGAAGTTGAAATTACGCCAGATAAGAATCACATGTCCTAACATCTGTTTGCCCGGCAGTGAACGAATGAATTTATTTGATCATGTTTTTGAAGTCGACTTTAAATTGATCAGATTCATATGCTAGATGTTTTTGTTTGGTATCAAGGTGATCCGATACCTTCAGTATCGCAACGCCAGTAAGCTCAGCGCTGACCTTTCTTTATTCCTTATATGAACGTTTTAAGGTTGTCCACTATATGGATACGTTATTGACGGTATGGTACACGCACAAAACGCCACAGTAACAGCCACTCATTATTAATGAAAAATTGTGATTGCTTTCGTACGGTAGATTTATCGCCGGGAATCGAGTGAACAACTGTTCGATCGACACATTCACTGCACAATGCAAGTCATAAAGGAAGTCCAAGTCACAAAGAACTTCAAAAGAAGTTGCAAGGCGGAAATTAAGAAAATCAGACAGAACCTCGGTCAAAGATGTAGAAGTCTATGGTTGGTCAACTGTATAAGATCTGGTGAGATGGGTTTTAAAGCTCTACCACAGATCTACTAAAACTCTTGTTTTGACTGAAACCAATCAATGGCATTGATGAGGACATCTTTCGACAAACGCCACTTCATGTGAGGATATTCCTAATTTAAATGCCAGCTGACGGCGTTGTGCTCACCCAAATTGTTGTTCTCCTGAGCTTCGTTGCAGCGACCCACCACCCTGATGATGGCTCTCCCAGCCATTTGGGTGCACTGCATGACCACGGGCAGGTTCGGCCCATTGTTGGCCTGGTTCGTGATGTCTGCCCCGAATTGCGCTGGAGGCCTCATCTTGCTGTCGACGAAAACTGGGAAAATATTCCTGTCGATAATCCACCGGGCGGTCGTTTCTGGCTGAACAATTAGTCGCGTCTCAGTTTTACACGAAATCTCGGACACAGTTCACTCCAGCACGACGGCGGCTACGACGGCGGCAACGACGGCGACGACAACGAAGTCACGACGCTCTCACTTGAATGAAATCCTGGCAGCGTCCACGAGGTTTTGCTTTTATACCGCGGCGCCCCACCACGCGCGTAAACGTCAACGGCGGCGGCGGCGGCGGCGAATCGCATCGCACAAAGAGATGATGCGCAGCACACCTGACGAAAGATTAATAAACGGTGTGTCGCACGCGGATGGGGAATGGATGGGATGTAAGCCAAAAAATGGTCTGGACTTTGGTTCCTGCTTTTTTTCTGGAATTGGTTTGCCAAAGATCTGGTGGACAGTGGCTGAGGATGACCTCTGTCTCCACTGGTCACACGGTTCATGTGAGAAAACTCCTCTTCATGAAAAGCGGATGAGACTAAAATGACGTTTCACTGAGCAAATAGATAAAACTATCGTGAAACCTTTCATAAAACCTAAACTCTTAAAAAAAATCTATTGTTTTCTGATAAATTGACACGATTTCTATTGGTTGGTCTCTTTTGGGACACATTTATTTAGACATACCATGGGCATAAAACCTATTGCCGTTCCTTGGTCCCATTTTTGCCATAAGTAATAGATGTCATTCTTTGTCTTTGTGGGCTATCAAAGAGTCATATTGGTCACATGAGTCAAATCCTTGCGAAATCGCTCGTGCCCAGATGGCATTTCAGCGAATGATTCTTGGGTTTTGCTTTAGCAGTAAATCTTTAGTTTTATGCGAAGCAGGGCCGAGCGAATCGACGACGCAGTATACGCGTGCCAAGCATCTGGGAAGTATTATAACCTTAGTTGAAGCCTAACTTCGCAGTTGAGAGAGGCTATTTCGGGATTTGGTGCTAAGGAAGGGTGAGACTAGCCAAATGTCTGACAAACTCTGTTCGAGGAAGTCAATTGCGTGCATACACAACCGGCCCAGCGAAGTGCTGATTTAAATCCTATTTCGCCTTCACGAATTGCGAAATATTGTTCATAAACGTCATTGTAGAATAGCGTGATGATGAAAGAATGCGGGGTTGGGGGAGGGTGGCACATAACCGGTGCTCATGGCCAATAGCACCAAAACATAAGTTACATTTTTAGGTTTCGTCTTTTGAACCACTAGTTAAATAATTTTAGATATAAACGTTACAAGCTTGCACGCCAAGGTTTGTGATACACAGTATGGATAGTTGATTCTGACTTTTGAGATTGAGATATGAAAATGCAGGAGTAAAATATACTAAAGATGTGAGAAAAATAACATCTTACAAGCTATCTTTTCTTTACAAGCATTTATTATTCGTTGCATAGTCCAAAAAAATAATGCAATCTTCGAAATATTTAAAACGGTTTTATATTATTAGACTTTATAGGCATGTACACCATAATAGGGTGACCCAGGGGACGATAGTCTTTATTTCGCATACTTAATTACAAAATTGTTTTCAAGTTCGAGCCTTGTCGGCCGTTGGGTATTCGTTTGTGTCGGTTCAAAATAATCCCGCAGTGTCTAGAAGCCATGTACAGTGGCGCCCTCGACGATCAAGTACAATACTTATTCTCTCGCTCTGCTGTTTTTGACAGATGTTGGGCGTGCGCGTGTTTTGATACTACGGTTTATTTTCATAAATTATTCTTTTATCATGTTTGCTAATATTTATCTTTAAATGTAAAGTATTGACAGCCACACCGTTCCTACCGATTAGAACATGTTTGGATCTGACGATGACGTCGATTTTACACCAGGAAACAAGTAAGGTTTAAAAATGAAATTGCCCTAATTGCTTATAACTTTTATAATTTGCAATGCTACACTTAACATAATAATTGTTTTGCAGCTCAAAATTAGCATCGTTATTTAGCGGCGCGAAATCTGATGGCGACAATTCGTCTTTCACGTTCACTGCACCCAAACAGCCAAAGAGAGGAGTTATTAAAGAGGATCGAAAATCTAAAAGTGAAGTAACAATCAAACAGGCCGTAGTGCCAACGGAGTCTGATCAAAAACCTATGGCCATAATCATAGTCAGAGCTGTTCACGTATATCTACTGTAAGTACTCCATCACAAGCAATTTACAAAAATTCCACAGATTCACAATTCTACAGATTGTCGTAATTGAATGGAGTTGGATGGTCTGTTTCTAGTGTTGACGGCAAATATGCCTCGCAAGGGAAACTGGGTGCAGCTGTCCTTGGAAATGGTAACTTCTACCAACTGCTACTATACAAGGGAAAACAACAGCATGTAACCTGTACTAAAATTACACCCACATTTTTGTTCAACGTAAGTCGAATTAATGATTTGTTTTATTTGTATCTTCTTTCTTGAATTTCATTTCAAACGTTTTCTGATTGCAGGTTCAACCTAACAACCACGGTAGCTTCTACAATGACAAGGGTCAAAACTGGTCAATTAACTTTGATTCTAGTACGGACTGCGAAGAGTTTGCTCGAGAGGTATTCATTTACATCCTACGACCAATAAGAGCATGATAATTGAAATTCATTTTGTGAAACCACTTTGGAAACACTAAAAATTTCTTTGGAAATGTAACAGCTTAGAATTTGACAAGATAACTGGTGTTTTTGACTGGCCTGCACAAGGAAGGGTTTAAAACTTGCTTGATGATGTCATAGCCTCCATTGGGTTTGCACCAGCTTCAAGCAAGGGCATTCCCACCCAAATAAATGATCACTAGCTGTCAGTGCATTAATTTGTTTTTCAATCACATCGTTCGAATTTTCGGAGCAAGAAAGTGTATCGGGGGTGATCCTAGAGCAAGCAACTTAGCCAGCTGGACACGCAAAAGTTGCAGGGGGTCAGAGTAACATGCCCAGTCAAACATGCAGATCGCCCCTGGTGAACATCTGGGGTGTACCAGGGCAACCAGTCGAAAACACCTAAACATTTATTAACTTAAAAATTTAGAATGAAAAGTGAGTTTTTTTTTTCTCAGGTTGCATTAGCCAGAGCAGCTAGCCAAGGAGGGGCAGATAAAGTTCTACACCTTCTTACCCAAGACTTATCAGTGCCAAATCAATCAGAAAGCGATACTGTCACTGCCAATGAAGGTGACATGCTAGAAGTTTACTACACTGTCAAAACCTACGCCTCTGGAAAACTAGGCCCGGTAAGAGGATTCTTGTTAAGCATAAGAAAATTTGTGCAAGTACTTCTAGTTCAGTTCCAAATAACTGTAACAAATATTTTTGTTGCCAGCTTGTAGAATCAAATCATAATGCCAAGAAACCTCGGAAGGTAAAGATTCAGAAGAACGTCTGGGAGGAAGGCCTGATCGGCATTTCGAGAGGGGTCAAGAGAATTCTGATGCTACCTCCGCAGATTGTGGTAAATGAAAAACAGATCTGAATTAAATCGAGCGATCTATCTGAACCAATTTTGCCTCTTAATAGAGACTGACTTCAGGGCCCTTGGACGAAATTGGTGGCCAACGGCTCTAGCCTGGTCATCGAGGTGGTTGCTGGGAGAATGAAGCAAGTGAAGCTATCGCGACCGTCTACCCCTTCGCGACCGACCTCTCCGCGATTACCTTCCATGGCAGACAGCGGGGAGAGTGCGTTCGAATCAAGCGCAGACGACAGTATCAGAGCAAGAGGTGCCACCATCTCGCAAGCGCTGTCCAGCAGTCCTCGGACCAACAAAGCCAACCTCATATCGCGCATGGCGCGGATGGGTCAGGCAACGTTGCCCCTGCGGGGTGCTATCTCGTGTAATCCGAGCGATTCGGAAGAAACTGGGGTGAGGAATCAAATGGGGCTCGTGAATCCTTGTTAGTCTTGTCCATCTTGTGGATTTTACTATTGACATAGAAAACTTTTTGCCCAATTACCCTAAAATATGTCCTGGATATCTTCTTTTAATAGTCTTGTCACTAAATTACTGTTGAACTACACAAAATCAATCATTCAAATCTTACTATTCTAGACTTTCCCGTAGCCTTTTATTTTAATTACATGTTAACGTTTTTTTCTTTCTTCTCGCATAAGGATGAATCAAGCTCGAGATCATCTAAGGGCGCTATTTTCAAGTCAGGGAAAGGACGCGTGGTGAAAGCTCGACCCATAGTGTCACACCAAACAGCGGCTACAGATACCAAATCGCCCAGTGGTCCTCCGCAGCAAGTTATGGTCTACCAGACCATGCCAGTACCGTGGCAGCAGCAGGCAGTGGTATGCTTCTTTGTGCAGAATACAATGTCCCTTTGGCCATTTTAATTTACTTCATACTCTATAGAGTAGGTAGGCAGCGCCATCTGAATTACGTTTGTTCCTTACATAGGACAAAATATTGCTAGAAGGTAAAAATCACTCATTTGATTGTATAAACTAAGGTATTTTACTAGCCGAGGTCTACGGCATATTTCCTCCATTCCACCATTATAAAATGTTTGTTAATACTTTTATATGTTACACAAGATGCTATTATATGAGCTTTTTAGCAGCAGTCGATGTAAGCAGGCAGAAATACTGCCCTAGCACTCAAACAACGAAGAAGAAAGTGTGACATGCTCATAATGATTGAAAGATAGTACAATTTCCTGGCTAATGCCCAGTGATGTATTGGTTAATGCACGCGGGTGTACGCAGTCCACCCACTATTAATTTTATTTTTGGCCGTACCCCCACTTTGAATTTTTGAGGGAACGCAGGTGAACGCACGGGAAAGCAGTATTAAATTATGATTATTCGAAATATCCTGCACTTCTTTATTTTCAAGGCGAAAATATCCCAGTTAAGGGTTTCATTCCTAATAATCCACTTACTTAAAAATAAACCTACCAAGAATGCCACTGTATGCGAACATACTAAGAGTAGGTAGGCTGGAATTGTGTCGGCGTCGCGACTCGCAACAAAGGGGTTAGTTAGAACCATATTACTGTTATCACTTAGGGAAGTCGGTAGCCGCTTTCGCGGCGTCGCACGGCGGTGCAAGCTCTCAGAAGCAAGCCCGCTTCAAATAATAAGAATTCGCAGGAAAGACAAAAATACAAACAATAACCAAAATGCCACACACGAGCCACACTGGACGAGTTAGTTTAATTCAAGATGCAGAAGAGGAAGCAAGTGGATTTGCATTCCCTTTGGAGCCTTGCTCCTCCTAGAAAACCAAAATTTGGTTTGGGAGAAGTTGAAGACACCACCAACGTCGAATGAAGAAGAGCTCAATGAAAAAGAGTCATTGTGGAAACTGATGTAATCTCCTCAACGCGAAAGTATACGCGTACCTATGGATAGTTTCATCAAAAATTTAAACCAGTATTCGATTAAAATGATTGACTTTCTTTTACCAGATTCCCGAATCCCCACCAAATTTAAAGACTGCAACAATGTGGGAAGGTGTAGACATGAGAGGGCGGCATTAATTTAATTTTCTCAAAATCATCACGTAATTAAAAATGCAGTTCTGACCATGTCATTCCAAGCCCAATTTCATCGTAAACTCGTAGATTGACTCCAAAAGAAACCTTAGAATAAAAATTCACTTGGAGCTGCGCCCGAAGCCCCCTATTTTCCACTCTTTCGGTGCATTCGCCATGGGTCTCCTCCTCCTCCTTCCCCCCCCCCCCCACCCCGCCCGCCGACACAAAAAAATGGGTCATTTTTGCGTACCCCCACTAAAAATTTAACGAATACATCACTGCTAATGCCACTCTGGCAGTAATGCCTTAGATCTCTTTTTTTTGGTAGGTTAAGGACAACTTTAGTTCCAGTATTAATTTGGGATAAAATAATGTCAAGCAGTTGTCATAGCATTTATTCTTTCACCAATAAACTCTGCTAGAGTTTTCTGTTGCTATGTTGACCATTTTCACTTGCTTGGTAACCATTTCTGTTCCTGCGCATATAGATGGACGGCTACAGCATGGGGCGTACGTACCAGGGCGCAGATGGCCGTACGTACACGGTGCCGCCGTCTACGACGTCCCTCCCGGTCTTTGCCAGCCCGTCATTGTGCGACTCAATTGGCAGCCCATCTAGCGCCTCTGCCTCTGACCTGTCGATCTTTCTCTCCGAGACACGCACGCATAACACTGAAGTGCGAATGGCCGTTTCAAAGGTTGGCGATAAGATCGACCAGGTCCTCGGGAAGGTGAGCAGTCTGACGAGTGGAATAGGAAGTGGTAGATAATATTCTGGTTTCTGATATTTGTGACCTAGAAATTATAACTTGTATGTTTCCCTTCCCCCTGCCTTCTATTTGAGACCTCTCACTATTAAAACTCTTTTTGGCAATCTGCAATATATTTTACATTTACCTATTTTTCTATTTTTGTTCCATGATTGCAATTTAAATACCAAATTTAATAGCGAATGAAACTGTAGTTTCTACGGATTGCCGCTTAAAATTTAAAAAATGTAATAAGTATTTACAGGAGAGGACATTTTCCTGGCCACTAAATCAATGTTGTGAATGCTCCAATTTTTTTCAGATGGAGTCAGCAGTGCAAGGCCGCAGCAGCACAACGGTAGCGCTGATGGACAACATAACGCTGATGTCGACCATCCAGAAAATAATCACGGAGAATGACCAGCTCAAGTTGGAGCTCGAAGACAAGCGTAACAAGGTCGAGGTGCAGAATGACAAGATCTACCAGCTGCTCAACTCCAAGCAGCAGTACATGGAGCAGAGTAGCACCGCGAGCGGTCAGGAGGCAGCCATGGCTGGGCAGCAGGCTGAGAATGCTAAGTTAACGGCTGAGCTGGCTACGCTGAAAGAAAAGACCAACGCAATGCTGCTCAGACAGGAGCAGAACCAAAACGGCTGGGAGAAACAGATTAACGAGCTGAAAGACATCATCAAGAGGCTGCAAGTGGAATTGGATGGAAAGAACGACAGCAGGATCGACATTGATAAAAAGATGAAGGAGATCGAGGAGCTTAGGAAATCACTGGCAGAATTGAAATTGTCAAAAGAGGATGCAGAAATGAAACTGGCATCGACAAAAGAGGACCTCTTGGCGTCGAAAAACGAATCATTGCACCAGTTAGCAAGCTTGACTGAAAAATATTCATCTCAGATCAGCGTCATGGAGTCGCAGGGTGATCTGATGAAAAAGCAAATGGAAGCTCTGAAGGCGAGGACTTCTGTATCGCCTGAGACTCAAACTGCAGAAAAAGTTCGTGCCGTCATGAACGCCGTGTGGAAGGCCTTGCAGGTGCAGTTTCTGACTGGGTCAAGCTATGACGGGGATGACATCAGGAAAACTCTGATGGCCACAATCCGGGAAGTTACTGCCCAGCACGTCAATCTAAACGTAGGCTCACCTGCCAAAGATATGAAAGTAACGCCGTCTCCTGCCAGGGCAGATAAAGCGACTCCTACTCCTCATTCTCAAGATGTAAACGTAGCTCCTACTTCACGAACTCCTTCCCCAACCCGAAAGAATGCTTCCCCTCCTAAGTCAGTTGTCGCTCGTTCTGCGGCTGTGAGGACGCCTTCCCCCCCTCCCAGGGATCCCAAAGCAAGTCCTCCTACACCAAAAAAGATCAATGCAGCCCCAGCAAAAGTAGAAGTTGGTGCCAAGCCTGCAGAAGCAGAGAAGCCGAAGCCTGCCGAAAGGAAAATCCCTGCGGCTGAATTGACGAGCAATGCAAAGTCTAACACTGAGAAAACTGTGTCTGAAGTTAGTCCCGTGAAAAAGGATGAAGTAGTTAAGCGTGTCTACGTTGATAAAATCCAAAAGGTTGCGAGTGAATCCAAGTCAACACCTGTGGTGCAAACGTCTCCGAGGCGAACTCCAAAACCATCTCCTACGCAGTCCCCAAAACCGTCGCCGAAACAGTCTCCGCAGCCTCCACGAAAAGCTGTCGAGTCAAACGAGAGTAACCCTGAGACAAATATAGCTGGTGAAAAAGAGCCTGTTGGGGACAATGCTGTCGAACCGGCAAATGCTTTTAAACAGGGTCACGCCAAGAATCCTGATGCAGCCAAAACTGATGAGCCAGAGGTAACAGAGAATCCAAGCTTACTACTTTTTTCCTGGACTGATACATTTTTTAAGGATGGCAACTTATCATCTTACATTTTCCAGGGCTGGAAACCAGAACCACCTCCTCTCTTTGATACGGACGACGATGATGACGCCTGGCTTGGTTGATCAAAACTTCTATGGAAAGTCATTGTAATAGCAAAAGCAATGGCATTTGCTTCTTCTTTACTTTAGTTTCTTTTATTGAAACATTCCAAATTGGGCTGTGTTTGCTAAAATTCCATTCTGTAGAAATGAGAGTTATTTATACTAATATGGCATATTGATCAAATTGGAAAGTTATTTGTTCCAAGTTGTGAAAAATTATATGGTATAACTATTACCACTGACCAACATATTGTTTAGTGGACACATTCTTTTAAATTCCACTTTAGCACGGCTTCGGGAACACAATTTTAGTTCCATTTCAGCCAAGGTAAGTGTAATTCGTTTGACCGGCAGACAAGGAAAATACACAGGCTTTGTAGCAACTAGGTTTGTATAAGACCAATTTCCATTTGCCATCTGATTTTATAACAAAAAAATGACGGATCAGAGACTTAAAATGCCAGGCTCGATTGCTTCCAAAAACGTTAAGTAACTGAAGACAGCTTTCAGCACAGCTTTGAAATATCTGATCATAGATTTACATCATCTTTTTGGAAAATATATGCAAATTTAAATTTTGATCAATGCCAGAGTTATTTGGTGTTTGACATCACTCCTGTAATTGCCGTATTGTGATTTCTTATGCACGATGCATAAAAATTGCAGATCCCTTGTCTTTGCATGCCTCTCAATCACATTTTTTTAATATTTTTTGTGATTTTTATCATTTAATCAGAAAAATTTTTATAAAGTTTCTTTAACTTATTAAGTAAAAACTGTATTGTATGTTTGGCTCACTTGCTCTCAAGGGTCAGCATATCTCTTGATACACTCGTCCTTCAACGTAACACAACTAGTATGGCATGCATTTTCTAGTAGGTAAAAGCTATATTGTTGCCAACAATATATTTTTTTAACAAAATGTTAAATATGTAACGTCAAAATGAGAGTTGCGTTTAAATTGAACCACTCACAATTCATTGCTTAGATAAGTAACAATATCTCAATATTACCTCGGCACATTAGACAGGAATTAAATTCAACTTGCTCAATAGCTGGATGGACACGCTTATTTTAGGAAACCGAACAGTTTTGTAAAGGGTCTTGAACAAGTCGAGTTCACAAATAAATATACGTTTGGTGCCATAGTGCAAAGCAATTTTATGATTTCAAGTTGATCCAACATGAAATTAGCCTAGAATGACAATATTTTGAAATGCGCAATGCTCAGCTGGAGTGTACTAGTTTCAATTCACGTGGTCAAGACCACCAAGAATCAATTTGAAATGGTTGATCATGGCAATGTATTTCAATTTACTATAGATCTTCCTTTTTGTGAATTGCAACAATTACCCTAATTGTTGTACCTGTCACCCATATAAACTAAATCAGTTCAAGGTGCACCAAATAAAATAGATAAATTTACAAATTAAAATAACAGTGTCAACAATGGGTCATTCCATGTGTAATCACTCACCTCAAACTTTGACCGACCCAGATTTTGATGAAAATTGGTATACTTGTTAAGTTTGTTGACTTAGGGGCTATTTTTTAATTTTTTTTTTTTTGGTCCAACCGTTCGGATATTACAAGGGGGGGAAGTTGGGGTCATTTTGCCCCCCGCGCGTGTAGTGACCACCCTTTCTACGCAATATCTAGGGTTCTATGGGAGCTACAGAGCTGGGAAAAAAATCATCTGAAAGGTAATTTCATACCCTACCTGAATATGGAAACAAAAATGACGATATGTTAATACGAATTTAATTGTGATTTTACACATCTGCATTTTCCAAAATGACCATATCGCTGATGAGTCATTTTTGATTTGCCTGATTTTTTTTCTATATGTACAGAACATACATATGATCATGTGTTCCAAAAATCAAGATGGGTGTTCTACTACTTTCCAAGAAAAAAAAATGTTTTCTGCAAATTCATTCATAATATAAATTAATATGAACTGAATTTAAGACAACATTCAAGAAAATGATCATTACTTACAATCATAGCTACTATGAAGTACAAATTTGCATATCTTAAGAGAGATGTAGTTTACCTTATTGAGGTACATATTTTATAAGCCCTGCTGTTGCCCTGTTGGTGTCTGTAGCCGACAAAAAGTATGTTCGACCAGTTGCCGTGTTGGGGTCGGCCAGTGTTAAAACATCAGCAAAAGCTACAATTAGTTTGTCTTGTACACTGGGATAAAAATATGATGGAGCTGGTCCATGAGGGTGTAGAAAGTTGACTTGAAGTTCAAGAGACTGTGATGATTTTTCAAGAACACACGCTAGCCACCAGTCTTCGTTGTATGCTACAGTGATGAAACTGCCCACGTCTTTGAACTCAAACTCGGGTATTTCTGCTGCTGTTGCTTCCTCCTCTTCTTCTTCTTCTTCTTCTTCTCCTTCTTCATTTTTCTCAACAATCTTCACAATGTTGATTTCTTCAGAAAGAGAAAAGTGTTTCACATGTAAGGAAGTTAGCGATTTTGGGTAGAACGCATGAAAGCTTCTTGTGCCTACGATAGTTTTTAATTCTTTGAATCGTTCTTTAAGTTTGATGCCATTTGCTGTAATCTCTTCATTGGCTACAAACACAAAATTTACAGTCCACACATTTTCTGTTGCCCACCGGTAAAAGTCTATCGGCGTCATTATTTGGTCGGCATATGGTTTCTGTAAACTTGCCCGTGCTGCATTTCGTTTTACAGTCCCACCAACTCCATCGCATGGTCCTTTACCGTGGGATGTGGCAAAAAAATGCCACTCAGCAGTTAGTTCGAAGTCAACTTCATGATGGCACAAGTTGGAAAAATTCTTCTTATTCTTATATTGGGCTGCCGCTCCATCAGAAAAGTAAATTAAATGGGATACATCCGAAATGTTTTGTTTCAGGTGTCTTATCAGGTGCTTTTGGAAAGTGTGCACAGTAACGGTGTCATGAGTTAGCGAGTCAGAAATGACAACGTAACTTAAATGTTGTATGTCTCGATCTTCAGGCTTAAAGTAACACACAAATGGGTGAAGGGTGCATTGGCTGTTATTCCAATGGTAACCTTGTGCAGCATCCTGGAGCACAAAAGAATAATTCTCAGCGAAGTCGCCCACTACTAAAACTTCCCCTGGTTTAAGGTTGGCTTTCTTCTCCTGCATGAATGCCGCTTGCTGCCGTGCAATAAAATCATGATTTCTTAATAAAATGCATTTTTCAATAAAACAGTCAACAAACTCATCTGTAGGTTTCGTAATTGTCTCTAGGGTACATCTGTCTGTTGACAGCCACTGTTTATAAGTCACAGAGTCTATGAAATTTTCACTGAATGAGATTTCTAGCCATTCACGAAGTTCATCGGTTCCCGGACAATTGCCACACTTTCCTACAAAGCAGTTGAGAAGCGGGGGGTTGCACATGAGGCTGGCAAGGCAGTGTTGGTATGATTTGATGGTACCGTCTGAAAGCAAAGGCAGCTTTGCTCCCAAAGCCATCAACTTAACGTTTTGGTGTATCGTACAGACACAGACAGAATGTGTCCCAGCTGCTCCTGCCAGAACACAATGTTTGGGTCTGAGCTCTGCAAACTTCGAGAATCCAACCTTGATGTCAGGATATTTATCTTTGAAGCTGCGATACACTTCACTTAAGTTGCTTAACACTAGTCTCTTCTGGCGGTGAACTCGATTGTCACCCACTTTAACCGAGACAAAATCTTTTTTACCCGGCATGACACGGCTTACATCATCATTTTCATAAAACTCTTCAATCAGTTGAATGCAATCAGGGGAAAGAGTTTTTCCTGCTTTTTGATTTGCAGATGGCAGTATCCCTTGGGCCTTTACTAGTTGTTTGGTTTTACGTACCAAATGGTTAGATGCATTGAACTCTTGCATTATTCTCTTAATGCTCCAACTTTTTGGAAGCACAGATAAAATTGTTATTTTCTCGCTTCTGGTACTCGTCTTAAACTTTTCTTTCAGTTGTGCTATTATCTCTGACCCATCACGGATGCTGTCCTTGCACTCCTCTGAAGATGTCAAATCTTCTTTGCTGATTTCTTCATTACTGGGAGATACTAGTTCCAATCTCTTCTTTACACCTTGTGTTATTTCGCTGAACTTTCTTTTCGAATAAAACATAGATTTACCCTTTAGTTTGGTGGTATTAATAGGTGACACACCAAATGCAGCTAAAGACTGATTCACGGCATCTGCTTCACAGGGTATGTCCACGAAAGGTAGGTCAAGTTCAGTGGATTTAGTTGGCGTTAGAACAGAAACGGTTGTTAGTTCCTTCAGCCTGAGCGAGAGCAGCTTACGGCAAGTTGAGCATAATTTCTTTCCAGGGATGAGGTCGGCAATCTCCAAGTATTTCGTCCTGGATGCTGCATTAATTTCTCTTAACCCATTAACTTTCACTATTCCACAGTGAGCCTGAAACGGATCGCAGCATAACTTGTGGTGACAGCTATACAGACGAAGGAATTTCTTTTCATGTAAATGACACACGGTCTTCACATTATCACACTTAGTACGCAGAGCTAATGATAACTGCTGGTCACTATTGAAACTTTCAATGCTTTTAATCGCTAGATCTTCGATGGGTCCACATTCTTCTTCAAAGAACAGTCCAATTGAGCACATTATGAATCTCTAAATAAAAGGTGCTTGAGAGCAAATTAGCTTCTATCCTCATCAACATGAGGCCAGAGACTGATTGCTTTAGTCCAGACAAGAAATTACCAAACTTTTTACTTGTAACCTGTTACAACTTGATCCATGATTCAGGAGCATGACAAACAATCTATAGTTGTATTCTAGGGAATACCATTTTAAGATTCTTGTAGATGCAAGTCCAGACAAGAAATGAACAAACTTTTGACTTCTATGAACTGTTTCAACTTGATCCATGATTTACAGGAATATGGCAAACAATCGATTTGTATTGTAGAGAATAACATTTCAAGAACATGCAACTGTGCAAACAAAAATCAACTTTAATATAAAATATATGCCAGTGCTCTGATCACAATAATTGTGATCAAAATGCTGTTCTACTGGCAAAAAGGCACTTTTTTATAGAAAAAATTTTTTTTCTTGGAAAGTGGTAAAACACCCATCTTGATTTTTGGAACACATGATCATATGTATGTTCTGTATATATAGAAAAAAAATCAGGCAAATCAAAAATGACTCATCAGCGATATGGTCATTTTGGAAAATGCAGATGTGTAAAATCACAATTAAATTCGTATTAACATATCGTCATTTTTGTTTCCATATTCAGGTAGGGTATGAAATTACCTTTCAGATGATTTTTTTCCCAGCTCTGTAGCTCCCATAGAACCCTAGATATTGCGTAGAAAGGGTGGTCACTACACGCCCGGGGGGCAAAATGACCCCAACTTCCCCCCCTTGTAATATCCGAACGGTTGGACCAAAAAAAAAAAAAAAAAAAAATAGCCCCTAAGTCAACAAACTTAACAAGTATACCAATTTTCATCAAAATCTGGGTCGGTCAAAGTGAAATTTAATTAAAAGTGAGTGATTACACATGGAATGACCCCAATAGGAATTGTACCATCAGAGTCGATAACGGGAAACAGTACAAGGTACCTACTTATCACTACCCTACACTACCCTACTTATCACTGCTTGCAGCCTGGCTATTCACAGCACCAAAAAGGCTTACTTTGCATCGATCAATTTCAAATTCCTTGGGTTTAAATTCCAATTAAAATACATACCATGCTGACAGATATTTATTCACTTAGCATTGTACAATTAAATTAGTCATTAGCCTTCCCTCCTACTTAGTAAGAATTGAAAATGTTTACCTACTTAAAATATAATTTATTATGTACAAAAGTGAATAAGTGGGTTTGTTTCTTTGTACCTTTAAGGTCTTCTTAAGTTTATACAAAATTTTAGAAACTCGAGTCCACATTATACAAACAACTCAAAATAGGTAGCAAGCACACAACAGTTTTTTTGTTTTTTTTTAAGTTCACTGCTTCTTGAAACTTTTTAAGATGGGATAAATGTTGTCGAAGGCTTCGTAAATTTCTTGCCTCACTTTTGCACCTGTTAACACCACTTTTCCTGATACAAAAATAAGAAGCACAATTCGAGGTTTGACCATCCGGTAAATCAGTCCAGGAAATAGTTCTGGTTCGTAGCTGCTGAACTGTCCATGGGTCAACACAAGTCCCTCCAAACGAATAGGAAACTTCACGTCACAACTACCAACCATGTTCTGAATTTTAAAATCCAGGAATTTGGCTGGAAAACCAAGTTTTTGAATGATGCGAGCATACTTGCGAGCAGCTAATCTAGAATCTTCTTCACTTTTAGCTCCAGTGCACACCATTTTCCCTGAGCTAAATATAAGAGCGGTAGTACGAGGCTCTCGAATTCGCATGATGACAGCAGCAAATCGTTTTGGGTTGTATTCAGCATTACGTGCATGTAAAGCGATCTTCTTTAGGTCCAGCTTACAATTCAAGTTGACTGTGGATACAATGTTTTGCAGCTGAGGAACTATACCTGGGTCTGCAGAAGATGGAGTCATTGGCGTCATTGGTCCCGGCGTTGCGGGCCCCATACTCATATTTGACAGAGATGGCAATTGACCTGATGGCGGGACCATCGGCGACATGGTTTGATGTGTCGGCGTTTGCGGTTGGATCAATCCGAGACTCAAGCCCTGAGGCTGCATCATACTATGAGGAGCCGTGAATGGAGAAGGCGCTGCGAATGGCGATGGAGCATATGTGTGAGTCTTTTGAGGCATGCCGATTTGCTGAAGAGGTGGAGGATGCTGTTGCATTTGTTGGGCTTGAGGCAGGATCTGCTGGTCTTCCTCCGGTTGGTGAAGAGGTGTTCCGATAGGCCCTATGCTAGGGATGCTGAATCCCGGGCTCGGAAGCATTTGATCCATCTTGATGTGTGGCTTGTTCAACTGTCTAAATAAAAACTTTAACTCTTACAATTCTAGTACTCAAACCATACTAAAAAATAACATTTATCGCAAAAAAGCTAACCCCAAAACGCAACTAGGGATCGCTGGATCGCTGGGTATGCAAGTCGTAGTTGAGATTATTCCCAAGCTTCAACTGGAGCGCTAGTAGCCTCAGGGAAACGTGGCGCAAATAGAACTCGGATTTGAAAAAGAGTCAGAGAATTTTTTATTTTCACACAGCTGCGTTTCTTCAAACATAACAAGAATGATTTTATGATGTGTTTTCCGGTTTTGCTCTGTTGGGACAAGGTTTGTGGCTCTAGAAAGGGTCTCACGTCTCGATGTTTCGACGAGGCAAGGCTCGTCATCTTTAGAAAAATGTTGTAGTGTTCGTTTAATTCTGTTCTGGTTAGCTTCTGATGAGCCATGAAAGACTTTAAAAAAGTAGTTGTTAATACTTGAGTATGTTAAAATTTAAATGTGATGATCCAATCACCAATGGTGCTTTATGATTTTCGTTTGAGGTTTCTGATTTGTAGGGGTAACGTAACGTTTTGGACGCCTTTGGTCTGTACGTCTTTGGTCTGTACTCTGCTTTGTGAATCTGACGCCAACATTATAATACCATGATACCATAATGAGGACACGATAAAGTATGCACGTCTACTCCATGTCTTATAAAAATAAAATATAACCAAAAATATACTTAAAGCAAGGGAAATTAAAATAAATGTGAATCGATGATTAGATACGCCGCCAAATATTTTGAACAGAATAAGCATGGCGGCTGAACTGTCACTATTCTGTCACTTGCTGTGCCACCCCCACCTGTCAATGTCAACCGCTAGGGTGATTCATATTTGATTCATATTGAAGCAAGTCACGAGCGGATTAGGTTCATCTTACTAGAATTATTGGGGGGTGGAACCAGTATAACTTTTTCATTCTTCTGTAAATCAACTTAATATTCGAGTAGCTATTGATATTTATCAGGTAAGGTTAAAGAAATATTGTTTGTAATCTGTCATAACTCTACTTATCATCTGGATTTGGTGAACTGCTTTGTCCTGTGTTGGCGTGTTTTTTGTTTTAATAAATGTTAACGATTTCATAAGGCTTCATATTTTCAAGAAAGACATTTTTTCTTTTCAGTCATGGCGTGGACTAGTTACCAGATTTTGTTGGCCCTTGTTATGGTCTTTACGGGATCAATCAACACCATTAGCACCAAGTAAGAGCTCAGATCAGTGCAATTTGATAACATCATGACATGTTGTTTACTCACAATGGATAATAGATAACAGCACTGACTGATTTCTTTGTTGTTTGCTTTCATAGATGGGCAGATCGAATGACCGCCAAGGGGTCCGATGGCGTTGAGCGTGGTTTCAACCACCCATTTGTGCAAGCTTGTTCCATGTTCCTTGGAGAAATTCTGTGCATAATTGTCTTCAAGTTTATATATTTCCACTATTGGAGAAAACAAGTAAATTATATCCTGTGATTAGTATCCAAATAGTTTCTGCATAATACAATCATTTGAATTTGAATTTTTGTACAATTTCTTATAATTAGTATAATGATGACTTACCAACAGGAATTGATATTCATTTTATAGGATGGTTCAGTCGACGAGGTGACATTGGTAAAAGGAAGCCGAAATTTCAACCAATTCTTTCTGTTTGCCCCTGCAATGTGTGATATGTTTGCAACTTCTATTATGTACATTGGGCTTAACTTGACGTACGCGTCGTCATTTCAAATGCTCAGAGGTAACAACTGACAAAATTTTTAAATATTGTACTCGTTTAAAAAATTGTAATTTGAAAATTCTGACCCATGCATTTTTGCAGGTGCTGTGATAGTATTCACTGGAATTCTCTCTGTGATGTTCCTGGGGAGGCGTTTGGGAGCAAGGGAATGGATCGGAATTGTTTTTATCATCTCTGGTCTGGGTGTGGTTGGTCTGTCAGACTTTGTAACCCCAAAACCAAGTCCACTGCCCCCGCAGAATTCCACAAACATGAACATGATTTCTGGTCTTTTTAACTATCGATTTGGAGCACCAGCTGGAGACAACCACACCACATATGAAATTGTCCTTGGTTGGTACATAGTTCTGGATAGAACATGCTGAATAATACGGAATTTTGTTACTGCAACAAAGGGAACAAAAATAGAAAAAAAACTCAAATTTTGTAGTGATTGTGTAGCGTGAGAAGTTGCAAACAATATATTTTATTTTGCAGGTGATCTTTTGATTATTGGAGCTCAGTTAATTTCTGCATCTCAAGTGGTCTTGGAAGAGAAATTTGTATCGGGCCTTGATATTCCGGCATTGCAGGCAGTAGGCTGGGAAGGTAAGTACCTTGTATACTTTGAGCCAAATAGCCTTGATTTTCTGGAACAATGTTGAACCATGCATTTTAATTGTGACAGGAATTTTTGGCTTCTGCGTACTGGGACTGTTACAAATCCCGTTCTTCTGGATCATAGTTCCCAAGCCGTTCAGTGACAACGCTCATGGTTCTCTTGAAGATGTGCCGGATGCGTTTGCACAGATGGCCAACAACCCTCTCATCATTGCTGCCATCACAGGTACGTGCCATGCATTTTATGGATTTGGAGGGTGTTTGTGCAAAAACTATCGAGTAGTTGCACTATCAATCACCACAAAGGGTTTCAAAGAATATCAACTGTGTAGTGTCATTGATAAAGCGTGAGAACTTATGCAACATCTGAACACAATCAACCTCCGTAACTTGTCTAAACCCAAAAAAAATAAAGCCGCTTGAAAGGTGTTTTAAATTGGATTTTTGACACTCTCCAGCAAAGATACTGGCAAAGATACAAAATATTCGTTTACTAGGTACAGATGAGATCAAGGTTACCAATATGCTTGAAAAGTCTTGTAGTTAGAATGGACTACACAGAACATTTTGGTTAAATTCCTTTTGATGTGTGACTAACAGGAACAATCCTGAGCATCGCATTCTTCAACTTTGCCGGCATTAGCGTGACCAAGGAGCTGTCAGCGACAACACGGATGGTGCTGGATTCTGTGCGCACGCTCATAATCTGGATTGCTGCCCTTGCTCTTGGCTGGCAAACGTTCCACTATCTGCAGGTAACGGCTAGAGAATCATAATTAAACCCGCATAGCCTTGAGAGAAGTGGGATAAATAATTTAACTGATTTATCTAGAGCCTTCTCTCTCCTAAGACTGGATTAATTAAATCAAGGGCAGATTTAATGGGTAATAAGTGGTCAGCACAGCTTCTGGGAGGGTTGGCAAGCGGTAGGAGGAGTGCTTTTGGCCACAATAATTGTTTATAAGGGCTAGCACTCGTGAAATGTCCTTTTGTTTCAAAAAAACTTCGATGCCCACATTTTTCATTGCTGGCAAATTTTTCAACTACCACAGACCATTCTTTCAAACTAGGACTCTAATGACACATGGTGGCTTTGAGGTCTGGGCTTTTCTGACATTGTGGTTTATTAATGGCATAACCCTAGAACGTTTCCATCAATGTGTGGAGCAAAAGAAAGCACAAGGAGATGAAAAATCTAGTGACGCTGTTGATTTTTAATGCTGCCCCTTGCAGATTATCGGCTTTGTCCTCCTTCTGACTGGCATGTGCCTGTATAACGACATCCTGATCATGGCTGCCATCCGCAAGATCGGTCACGTTATCGTGTTGCCGATCTCGTACAAGATCCGTGATCTGTGCGGCTGCCAACAGTCGCGCAGTGCTGACGAAAATACCGAGGCCCTCATCAGCAATCCTGCCGATATGCCGAGCGAAGATCCACCTTCCAGGGGCTAGCTACGCCTGACTCTACCTCACTTACACTGATACTGATTAGAGTTATGCGTTAGAGTGGTTTACATATTTTTATACATGACCTTTCTTTTCTTGTGCTAAATATTTTTCATCTTATGTTATGATATTGCATGGCCATAGTGCTTGAATATCCTGAAGTTAAAGGAGGCAATTGCTCCATTTAAATCTATGATAGTCTATTAATTATTGTAAGTTGTGATGCCTGATGCCTGTGACTTTTAATTGTAACCATGAGATATTTTCTATGTATGGAGTCTGACAAAATTCTGGTTATATTTATCAGTAATTGTGTGATATCATGAAATATGCATATACAATCAATTTTTGGTGAATTAAATCCTAAGAATTCGATTCCCCACAAAACCTGGCAAAACTGATTTCGGGGAGAGAAACTAAAAAGAACCTATTGCAGCAGAAATAGCTGATTGTAGAAGTTTGAGAGAAGTATGATGATTTGGCTGCTGATTTGTTCTATCTCGATGTGGATGCCAAGCATGCAATTGTGTTGAAAGTTTGTCCTTGAACTTCTAAGGAAAGGTTTCAAAATAAAATTTCTTCGTTTAATTTTGTGGTTTTAGCGGAATTTGAAAAATGTTGACAACTAAATTGGCAGAAAATCATAAATTTAGCAGAAATCTTAGTTTATGAACTATATTGGGTTTTGGACAAGTAAGTACATAATAAGTTGTCCAGAAATAACGTTTTTAATAAAGAAACGAAATGTACCAATAAATGCGAAATTTGATTGCGCCACAGGATTCGATTCAAATACCTAACGTTTTTTGAACGGACTTTAAGCTAAAAGATTGCGTAACAAAACATCCGACGTTGATCCGACGAGTCTACCATTTGACAGATAGGATATTCGTTTTGCAATCATGGCTTTTATTCGTGCTATATCACGAAAATTGCCTGTTCAAATTGCAAATTCGAAGTTCTCCAGCACTCCTGCCCTTTGCTACCACGAAAATGTAAGTTGTCAAATATAATACTTGTGTGCATATTGTTTTAAACGCTATACCATTTGTACCTAACCTAGCTCTTATGTAATTAGGTACTGGATCATTACGAAAATCCCCGAAATGTGGGTGCCCTGGATAAAAATGATAAGCAAGTGGGGACTGGTCTCGTAGGAGCACCGGCCTGTGGAGATGTTATGAAACTACAGATAAAAGTGGATGCTAATGGAAAAATCATTGATGCTAAATTTAAGACGTTCGGATGTGGTTCTGCGATTGCTTCAAGCTCTTTGGCAACGGAATGGGTGAAGGGTAAAACTGTAGATGAAGCTTTGGCTTTGAAGAACACTGATATTGCTAAGGAACTGTGCTTGCCGCCAGTGAAATTGCATTGCTCGAGTAAGTATACACAACTACCTACCTACAGCCTGATATTCTGCTGATATGCTGATAATTGCTACATATTGTGTCATGCCACTCCTCAATAAAAATAGAACTAAAAATATTATTGCACTTTTTCAGTGCTTGCAGAGGATGCTATCAAGGCTGCGCTGTCCGATTATAGGATCAAGCAAGGTACTTCAAAGAAAGGTTCCGACGAGAAGAAAGATGCTGCTAAGAATTGATTGTTTATTTGCAATTTCTAGTCTTTTAGAAAAACTTAAATCAACAGATTTGAATACCTACATAACTTGAATGAAAGTAAAATTTTAAACTTATCTCTAGAGACTAGTAGTAACCCTATCCTCTATCTCTGGTAGTACCACCGATATCTTTCTGGGTACTGGTGTCACTATTTGTAACAGACAGTATCTAGGTAAATAAATTGAAACATTTAGACATTGACATTTAAAGTATATTTTTTTTTACATAGGGATTTGTTACAGCATACTCAATGTAAAAGCTGTAGTTATGTAAGATTGGTAAAAAATTAATTTTAAGAATAAATATAACATTTCCATGGCTGAACAATAATTAGGTGTAGTTTCAAAATGTGGACAAAGATTCATTTGATGTCTCAGTTCACATGCTGCAATATTCCTTGCCGAATGAGAGCTTCACATTGGGACCGTGGCATCAAGTGTTGCGTATTTTGATTGAGTAGAATGATTTCCCCATCTTCAAGCTCAAATTTTCCATATTCCACTAAGCAACGCACTTCTATGTACAGAGACTTGGGTGGTTTTAAATCTTGGGTCAGGTTGAGTCCCTGATTATCACCGATTGAACCCATGTAAGTTGCCAGCAATTTACTATAGTTGCCAAACCAATGAATTTCAGGATCAGATAGGTTGTATTTAACATCGGCCGGGAGCACGCTTCCGAAGTCCCAGCGCATCTGACGGATCTTCATCAGCCGATTGTACAAGTAAGCCAGGATGCACCTCTGGTTACGTTCCAAAGCAGTGTGACGCAGATGTACGCCGGACATGAATGTGTTGTCTCCTAAAACGGCGGCGTTTACATCCATCTGATTTTGTTCAAACAACACTTTCATTTCTTCTATCGCCAGACGAAGTTTTTCATCATTAAATATTGGCAACAGGTCTGATGATCTCTCCAGCTCCTTGATTAGTTCCAATGCTTTTTCACAAAACATCGCGATAAATTTATGCGTTACACAAAATTTACCTATGAAATGATCATTTGGTAACGGAAGCTTAGCGAATGAAAGTTTTTACGTAGACCTCAAATTTTTCAATGCTCAAAGCCTTTGCTCAAAGCCAAGGGTCCGTAGCGGGCCACTCTGCTTCCTTCGTGTCAACTGAAGCAGAGTGTTGTGTCACGTGACCATCCACGCGCGCTAAACCGAAGGTTATACTTTGAGTCCTTTGAACATTGGCGGGCACAATTTTATTGTGTGTATGATAAGATCGTTGGGATTTGTTCTCGTTCGACGCTGATCATGTTGAACGTTTGGTTTTAACTGTTTGCGTTAAATAAATAAAAGAAAACGGGATGCTAGTTCAGACTTGTAAAAAATCCAATATTTCCTAAGGCGGACCAAGGCAGGACTACACCGTCCACATTTTCAGGTGTACGGATATTGAATGTAAAAAAACCCATCCCAAATGAGTGTGATGGTTACTTTTTTAAACATAGAGAAACTGTTTACGATATTTGTCAACTGTGAGTTAAGCTCTCAGAAACAGCTGATTTTCACTGTCTGTGATAGGTTGTTGTCACGGCAATTAATTTAACTCGCCCTTTATCCTAGAGTTAAGACAATTATAATACTGGACGTTGTATTGTAATACTTATGTTTTTGTAGTTGTTATAGCTGGAAAGCTTATATCTTCTTATAAGCAGCGTTACTATTCCTAGTACTAGTAACTAGGAAATTCCTAGTTAGTTGGAATTCCTACTAGAATTCACATTATTATCAACATCAAAACTGTGCAATAAATAAAGGATGATACTTTGCGGCGACTGCACATGTAAATCTAATCCATGGACGATGGAAACCAAGCATTGATACAAATTTGATGAAAGTATAAGTTTTGCCGCCTAATTTTGATTTCGGCGCTGCACGGCAAACCCCGTTGGCGTGTGGTCAAATGCAATCAAATATGGCGGTGTTGACAGGAATGTTTTGCTTGTGCGTCGAGTAATAATTAGCATATTTTGTGTCTTAAAACCACTAAATAATCTCGGTGAATGTACACAACTCTGTGGTAGTGACTCAATCTCAAACTTTCATTCTCCGTGTCCATTTGACTAATCTGATAAGGCGCAACCACAGTCGTCCTAGACCTAGCCTAAACCCGGTAAATGATCACTCTTTTGTTTGCTTTTGACTAGCTTTTGCCTGGAATAAAGATGGTGATCAGATTTTGATTAATTACTGTAATTATTACTTATACATTTAGTTGCAGATATGTCTCAATCGACGGGCCCACCGACAAAACCCCGAGGTAAGCCAAATATTTAGTACGTATATCTCTATGATACAATTTTTGGGGGTTAAATAGGCCTAGCATTTATGCATGAATTATGGATTATTCATGAGAACTCTTCGTATTGATTTGGTTAAATATCAACAGGTCCTGGAAGGCCCCCGAAAAACAAAAATGTTTGCACATGGTGTGGTGAGACCAAATTACCTCTGAAGTATGTACTACCAACTCAACATGGAAAGAAAGAATTCTGTTCGGAGACCTGTCTGTCGGAATTCAGAAAAGCGTACATTAAGGTAATTCTACCCCAAATATAACTCAGTAAGTAGGGATATTAAAAATAAAGTTACAAAATTCCAGTGAACAGTCATCGAGTCCATGATGTTGGTCTCATTTCTGTGTTGATGGTAGTTTAGGATTCCTCTCATGATTTTGAAGCTGTTGAACTTGGAAAACCTACATCTTTCAAAGATTTGTGATTGTGGCATGAGTCTGAAAAACGCAGGAATTGCACTGTTGCTGGTTTGCTTTTGTGGCCATCTGACTGGATCCCTAAAAGGCGCCGCAAAGTGCTGGAGAGAATCTGCGTGAATAAAGTGCTAACGCAGGTTTATTTTGAGTCTCATGTGTTTTTTTTGTCGACTATTCAACGTTCATTGCGTTAAGCTGCTTCGTGTTGGGACTTTGCAAAGCCTGGCGACCGCTAACGCATGCCGGCACTCCCTGAACCGGGCAAGAGAATTGTGCAATTTTACCATATAAACTTATAATCCAGTGGAGTCAAAAGGGTGGATTCTTAATTTTACTGACAGACAATCTGATGTATGACTTAAATAGCCATATTTCCCAGTCTACCCCAGAAGTTGTCTATTTCCATAGGCATGATGGAACTTACGAGCTTTAGAGCCTTGCTGCATGTATTGTATCCTTCCTTTAGACTAGTTTAAAAAGATATATAGTCTTTAATGAAAAGCTGTAAAAATTGTATTTGTTTGCCAGTTGCAAAGCTTAGTATTTGCTTTGGCAAGAGTTTCCTATAATTTGTTGATTTTTTCTTGCAGGGGGCATGTTTCCTTTGCGACAATGTCATCCGAACCAGCCCTTGTCGATTAGAGCCGCAAGGTCAAGAGGGAACAACCAAAGATTTCTGTAGTCAATTCTGTCTCGCAAAACACGTCAAGAAAGAGCAGGTTGCACAACAGAAGCGAGACATCATCGCAAACAATGAACAAAGACGACTATCAGCCAACATCGACCAAAAGCGAGGAATTCAATACAATGACCAAAAGCACCTCTCACCCGGCTTTGCTCCTATTTTGGGTTTTTCTCCACTTCCCCCTTTTGATTGGGAGGGTTACCTGAAAGAAACTAAAAGCGCGGCAGCCCCAACGGAAAACTTTAAACAGCACGCAAATCCCCCAAGTAACGAGTTCAAAATTGGAATGAAATTGGAGGCATTCGATCCACGAAACTTGACGTCAACGTGTATCGCCGAAGTGGTTGGTATTCTGGGACCTCGGCTGAGGCTAAGACTTGATGGCAGCGACAACAAAAATGACTTCTGGCGATTGGTTGATTCCAACGAGATCCACCCGATCGGCCACTGTGAAAAGCACGGAGGGATGTTGCAACCCCCGCTGGGGTTCCGTATGAACGCGTCTTCATGGCCGATGTTCCTCGTGAAGACGCTGAATGGAGCCGAGATGGCACCGGCCAAAATATTTAGGAAAGACCCTCCTACGCCTCTAACTAATTTATTTCAAATCGGCCAAAAGCTGGAGGCTGTCGACAAGAAGAATCCTCAGCTCATTTGCGCGGCTACAGTTGGTAGGCAGTGCTTGCCTATTTTAATGCATACAATTTAGCTTTTTCATTTGGGAAATTACAATGTTTCACAAATGCTGACTTTTCCAGGGGCATTAAAAAATGATATGCTGCACATAACATTTGATGGCTGGCGAGGGGCTTTCGACTATTGGAGCCGCTACGATTCGAGAGACATTTTTGCCGTGGGCTGGTGTGGCAAAAGCGGGCACCCTCTGCAACCCCCGGGACAGAAAAGTGAGTTATAAATCTGGCAAGGACTCATGAATTATTTGATAAGCTGATTCTGAGAGTATCTTTCACCCAACACCTACACCCCTACCAAAGGCAACTAACACATCAGTCGTCTTTTCCCTCATGATCAAGATAAAGGCAGAAGTTACCTCTCTTCATCTTTTGCAAGCTGCACTTTCTGCTTGTGCAAGTTTCATTTCTTTCATATTCTCTTCCACAAACCCGAACCAACCCCGAACAACCCTCCTTTTTTCCAACTACCCAAGTACCACCTTTTTGGGACTCATACCGTTTTATACTACACGTAGAGTATGCTACCATGGATAAAAAAAAGTCTCCAAATGCTCGTACGTGAGCAATCTAGTCTTAATCGCTTGAAAGCTAACGCCGTTGACTCAACGCTAACGCTGCGCATGTCTGGTGTAACAGTGGCGCACGGCAGCCGACTAAAGCTGCGTGCTGGCAATGTGCCCCCGCCGCTGGTCGGCATTGGATCACCATTGGACCAGTCTGCCTCGTTGTCTCCCGTCGGCAGCGACCTCGTGCCCGACAGCGACGCCACCTCCACCAATGGGAGCGTCAAATCTGCCATCGAGCCTGACACTTCGTCCATGAAGGACTCGGCCGCAGGTGAGTTCACGTGGCACTTGACCAGCTTTGTCAAGCGTTAACTGAACTTTAAATGCTAAATTTCTGTTGGTTTGAATGATCAAATTTACATGTGATTCTCAACCTTGTTGGTATCATAACTAACAGTTGCAATGCAACAGATACTAATGGTTGGTTGTTTTTTTTTGGCTATACTGGCTTTAATAGGGAAATCTCTTTAAATTTAAAACTATTTTTTTATTTTTTTTTGTGAGAAAATAATGAACAAGTATTTGTTTATTTTCTTCTAAATTTATAATTTTGAATAAATAAACCTGTTAAAAATGTTTGCGTTTCAATCTCGTACGAAAACGAGGGTCGCCATTTTTTATGACATGAAGTAATATCTGACGTCAGTATGACGTCAAGAAACAGTAGCGAACACAAAGGTGACCCAAAATGACGTCAGAAATAGTGTTCTGACGTCATTTTCCCGTTTCGTCACAGCCCGTTTTCATCCCACCACGAGAATTTATATTTTAGCCATTCTTAAAACAAATAGAAATAGAAAAGTTATGATCAGATTGTAAAAAGAAAAAATACGTCGGATTTTATTTTAAACGCGTATTTGAACACAATGATAATAATTCAATAAAAATCTTAAGGAGATTTCCCTATTGATGCACCCAGCATCAACTGCCTTCTATCCCTCAACACATATCTTGATTGCCTTGGCACAGAGTGTATCTACATGAACGGCGGCTGCTTCTGTGGGCCGTACCTGAGCGCGCGCAAGGTGGCTGAGCTCCCGATGATGTTCACCGCCAAGTCGGTGAGCCGGTTAATGCACGAGTTCCTCACTTCTCTTGTGGCGGCTGCTGTCGATACCAAGCAGCTCATCGGAATGATGCGTTCAGGTGACGGCAAGGTCGTAATCTCTGGTGAGGCCAACACACTCTTTGATTACCTTTGGAATTAGTTTTATGGATTTGTACCAGCTCTGTGTTTTTTTGGCATCTGTCTTGAAATACTGGTCCAACCAGGCTGTCTAGAAAAATCTTCGGAGAGTCACTTTATTTTTTTCGCCAACGTTGGGTAGTGTAATTAATATCAAGAGACAAAAATACACAATGGCTCCTGGGCTCTGTTCATATATTGTTCACCAAGTTTTACTAAATCTAGTAGACCCTATTCTGCAAACAATTGTTGCATGAATCACTTTTCTTGCTAGGGTTTTGTGGCCGCTGCCTAACTGCCTTTATCTTGCTAGCTACCTACGAAGGCGAGAAGCTCTCAGTACGGCTTCCACCGTTCACATACCAGTCTGCGATTTGGGTCTACCTTCACTCACTGCTCAATGACCTGATGTGCTGCACGAACCTGTTCACGGGACGTCGTTTGGAAGACGGCTGCACCAAGTGCGCCAAGCCATCAGGCGCCAAGCCGGAGGCGGATGGCAAGCGCTCTTGGGAGGCTACCGCGGGGGCAAGTGCGGCGACAGCGTCCACGCCCCCCAAGCAGCCGCGGCGTTCCGTGCCTGCTGAGCTCGAAGCCGCCACCTCCACAACACCCTCGGAGGCACCTGCCAAAGCAGCCGCCGACCCTGGCGAGTGGTCCATCGAGGAGGTGATACAACATATCTCGTTCGTCGACCCACTGCTAGGCGTGCACGCGGATCTATTCAGGAGACACGAGATCGACGGCAAGGCGCTGTTGCTGCTGAACTCGGACATGATGATGAAGTACATGCACCTCAAGTTGGGGCCGGCGCTGAAGATCTGCAACCTTGTGAATCGGTTGAAGGGCAGAAGGAAAGTGTCGTTATGACAGTGAGTGGTTAAGCCTGATTGACACGAAATCACCGTGTAATTCTGAATGTACAAGTTTAGTGCTCTGATCGAAGATTAAATCGTGATTCGTAGTGGTAGGTCAGAAGTTTAAAAAGAATTCTATATTTACGTAATTAAGTGCTTTGATACCTATTTTTACTTAAACTTCTTCTTTGTGAGATACTCAAGTGGAAGCTTACCTACCTTAATAAGTGGCTGTGTGATTTTGTTTCTTTTGTTCGAGAGGCAATGAAATTGATCTACCTATATTTTTTTGTGTCGAGTACTTCAAGAGTCATTGAACACATAGTAAAGCCTGTTTACACTGATCAAGACTTCAATCAATTTGTTGAGCTCAATCAATTGTCTCGTGTAACCTAAACAAATTTACCGAAAAAACCCTTGATTAACACAATCAAGTTCAATTTTTCTCCGTTTAATTCAAGCAAATTTTTCTTTTATCTTGACTGAAACGAATGACCAGAAGTTACGTGAACTCACAACTTGCAGTCATAAACTTAGAACCTGAACCAAGTCAACCAAAATTGTAAAGATGGCTGGCAATAACGACTGACCTTGCCATGCAGCCACTTCATTAGTGAAATTATTCTTGTTACACTTCCTTTATTTCTTCTACTTCTCTTTAAATTTATTAGCGATTATAAAAAATTGAATCGCGTAAATGATTAGTACAGAGTCGACGAATGTACATTGATTAATTCTTTAAGGTATTGAGCTCAACGAATTGAGTAGAGTCCTGATTCCTATAAACTAGGCTTAACACCTTATCACTACATTCAATAACTAAATCAACGTAGCAGGGATTAATTAGCTCAATGCGTCTGCGTTATTTTATTATTATTATACGATAGTACAACACAAAACTTTTGTTAAGAATGTACAACTGAGCAATATAAGAAAAACAATTTTCGATATTTTTTTGTACATAAATAGATGAAGTAATGTATGTGTTGAACAAAATAAATTTAAGGCAGATGGACGTGATTTGTGGTGAATAAAGCGGAGATTCTATGGCTTACATCGACCAGTTTATTTAATACAATTTCCAACCCAACAATCTAGCCAGACAAAATTTTTGAGAACAAATGACATGTATTGCTGAGTTACTATCTACATTACAGTTGTAGTTTACACAGATTCTGTTGTATGGTTCTATTTAACATTGAGGCACAGATCAGCATCATGAAGTTTGTCAATATTGGATATTGGGCTACATGAAGTAGTAGATGCATAAGAAAATAGTACATTTATGGGTTTGGCATTTCAGTGTTATGACATTGATTTTACACTTGTTAATACATAAATATCCATCATCATCAGCCAACATTCAATTACAAAACAGAACAGCTACTTTTCTCTCGGAAAGGGTTGGCTTTCTGCGAACTGAAGCCAACCAAGAGACAATCATCTTGCTCTTTCTCGTTGATATACTTCACGATGTCAGCGACTGCCTGAGAGACGGAGACTCGCTTGATGGCAGCCTCCCGTCTTAGTTGTTCAGTGACTTGCCTTTGCTGTTGCAAGTTTGATATCATCAAATCCATGATTGCTGTGTCGGATAGGCCTATTGTAAGGGCGTGGTAGACTCTTGCAAACGCAAAGGTTGGCCTAAATATTGGCCGCGCGAGGAACCTTTAAGGCGGTTAGGTGAGGTGAACACACAGAGCAAGCAATTTGACAATGATATATTATCTGAGCTTGGTCACAAATCGGTTCGCAGAATTCTTGGTGACAGTTAACGTTAACGAACCAAAAATAAAATGGTTGACAGTTAGTTTACAACTTGTTGGTCACTCACCCCCACCCTTTGTAAATGACGTCATGGGCATGCAACCGCGGGAGTTTTCGTTTTCGTACTAATTTATCGTGCAATTTCGTTAAGAACTTTTTATTTGCACTGTAAAATTAATAAAAAGTTATGTTTTGTTGAGCCCAGAGATATCCGATTTTAATTGCGAATTAGTGAAATGTGTATTAACTTATTTTTAGCTTGTTACCGACTAGTGTCACAGCACAAGAACAATTCATAAACAACAAATAATGAATTAAATAATGAAAAAATATGCATTTCTTGACAGATCTGTAGGAGTTGTCAAAACGGTATTCGCATAGAGGGAAATTTCATCAACAATAAGTACTCCTTTTGTGAAATCGTGCTCAATTTGGCAATACATACCACTTTATTTCACCCCACAACAGTACAGCAAGGTCCGTGAATTGCCTAGTGCTGTTTATCGACGAGTTTATCTGTGACTAACACTGAGTGTTAAGTATTTTTATAAAGTTAGTATATATACTAGGTACTGTGAAATCAGTTAGTGGTGAAATCAATGGCCATGTGAAAATGTGAATTACTGAATCTGAAACTGCTGACTAAACTGCTGCTTTAAACAACAAACACTCATATCATTGTTTATTTATTTTCAAAATAAACTAAATTGAAAAGCGCATAAGCCATCTTTACATATTTCCATTTCTTTTCCTAAGGGACCGTCAGGACTAGGTGCCCGTGTCTGATTTAGAATGGTTTAATTTAGTCAAGGGCCTTAACGTGTTGACTAGTTTTAACGTGGTTCCACTCGAAAAACTCGTAAACTCTTGTTAAGCCAACTCTATTAATACTTGCTTCCAAATATTCTCTGTGTTGGACCTTCCACAAAGAAGGTTACTTACAATTTTGGTAAATGGTGTGTGTTATCTGTGGACCATGTGAGATTTCATTGACATCAAGCATTGTTCAAGGTAAGGATAATCTACGGTAAGGATAATCTACGGTAAGGAGAAGAATATTCAACAATAATGATTGCTTAACTAAACACTTAAAATCATTATCACATAGCACACTACCATCTACCACCACCATTGTAAAGCAAAACAAAGTTGCAAAAAAATGAAAATACCAGAACTGTGGCTTGAAAAACATTTTAAAAATGTTTTCATACTGTCCTCCAAAGCTGTCCTCACAGCAATAGTTCCATATTTTTAGCAAACAATTCACAAGCAAAATTACTCATGGCTAATGTGATCTAATGACTCTGATTTAACAGTTAAAGTGTAGTTTGACTTACAATATTTATGAATTAATTTTGTTCTAACAGATGTGATTCTGAACTTTTTTCCCGGCAGAAAGTTGTAATAAGGTTGAAGTCAACGAGGTTGAAGTGCAAGCCAACAGATGGCTACGCTTCGCTTTAATCCAATCAGATTTGCCGAAATGTGACCTTCATTTTAGTGGATAATCGGTATTTCTTTAGAATTGGGGTTTGTGGTAGGTTATTTACTTGAGTTTCCTTGTCGCAGGGCGTAAATGTTGATTATCCAACTGATTCTGGAGCGTTTATTTGTGAAGCTCTTTATTGTTTTCAGTACTTTGTTATGATTTTTGCCTTTAGAGGATTTCGAAGACTTCTGATGAAAAACATAACCTGATCATCAGTTCGCATTTTCATGTTTTTTGACAAATTCGTGATGCGTTTTTGTTTTCAGAATCGAAAAATGCGTAGTTCCTCTGGCGATGTCCTGAAATCGTCCAAGCACAAGAAAAGGAAACATCGAAGTCCATCGGTTGCGTTGTCTAATGACGGTTCTGATGATTTCGATCAGAATGCAGCCAAAACTGTCGATGTGAAACGGGGACATTCTTCTGCATCTGATTCCAGCCCTGAGCCCGTGAAGAAAAGCAAGAAGAAGAAGAAGAAACACAAACGTAAAAGAAAATCTTCTGAATCTAATAATGAAGGTTCAGATGTAGATCTAGTTGAATTTCTACCGATAGAGAAGAATATAAGCCCAGATCTATTGATAGAACGTCGAGGCAGAATAGATCGTGAACCAGCTGGCAGTAGCCGTAATGAACTCGAAAAGAAGCCTGTCAACAAGCGACGTGAACATGAACGCAATTCCAGTGTAGAGATTGAAAGAGAAGTGGCTGGTAGGAGAGATTATGATGATAGCCACAGACGGCCAGGAAAAAGATACGATAATGCCGAAGATAGTAATAGAGAGGTAAGGATAAAACAGGAACTACCAGATGAAAGTCATTCAAGAAGACAGCACCATTCATCCTCAAGACAAAGACCAAGTGAAAGTCGACATCACCACCGTGATGGCGACAGATCTCAAGAAACGGAAAGAAACAGGGAGGAGAGTCGACATAGAGCTCATGATCGAGGGGATTATGCATCAGGCCGTGGGGATGACCGGGGCCAAGACCAGCGATCTGAGCATACGAGTCGCCGTGACAACCACCGGCAGGGTGACGAGCGGCAGTCCAACTCGCGACACGAAGAGCGAGCTGGCAACTCCAAACAGCGAGAGAGAGACAGACCCCCTAGCGAAGAACGGCGAGAGTCTCGACAGGGCGGATTTGCTAGTAGGGGTCGTGGTAGGGGCGGCAGGGGGTAAGTGGCGCCAATATTGGTATTTTATCTGTGCCGTAGTCAGCTCTGGTAGAAGTAAAAATGACCATTCACTGCCATCTGCTGAGAGAGTAGAATTGAGCCCCTCTGGAGGCAATTCATAGCTGCCCTCTCTTGAATTTAACATTTGGTCTGTAGTTATTGGTACCATTTCAAATTTTTGCAAGTAGGTACTATGTAAAATGATAAGACCATCTATTTTTAGTATATTTTCTTTATATGAACATTACAGGGGTCGCAGCCGGTTCCAGCAGCAGACAGAAAACGAAGGCACTTTCGAGTGGGGTCGTAAAGTGGACAACATCAAGGAAGAGACAGTTCCGCCTGTTGAGAAAGAAAAGCCAAATTTTGCCACCTCGGGCAAGCTGACTGAGGAAGCCAATTCCTTCAACGGCGTTGTCATTAAGTATTCAGAACCTCCTGAAGCACGCAAGCCTCGCCGTCGATGGCGTTTCTACCCATTCAAAGGCGATAAGGGGCTCCAAACTCTCTACATTCACCGACAAAGCTGCTATCTTATTGGTCGAGAACGAAAAATTGCTGACATACCTGTAGATCATCCGTCCTGCTCGAAGCAGCATGCGGCGTTGCAATACCGGCTTGTACCATTCAAAAGGGAGAACGGAACAGATGGCAAGAGGGTTCGGCCGTACATCATCGATTTGGAGTCGGCAAATGGCACGTTTGTTAACAACAACAAGATCGACGCTAAGAAATATGTCGAATTGCTGGAGAGAGACGTTGTCAAGTTTGGGTTCAGTTCGCGTGAGTACGTTTTGCTCCATGAACACAGCAAGGATGATGATTACGATGATGTTGGGGATTTGGAGGAGCCGACAGGAAATGAAGTCGATCCTGCACCCAATGGTTAAATATAACTACTGGGATCTATTGGCGTACCTACTTATTGTCGTCAAGAAACATGTAGTTGAATTTAAGTTTTTTGTCCAGACTCAGCTTAGAGCACAATGCTCCATTTATGTCGTTTTTAAATAATTATTTGTTGACACGTCTCTTTCTCAAATTGTACTTGTACAATTTGCATACCTGAGCAAAAGTTGCAGGTTACAACCAATTTTTGTAGCAGAACACGTGAATGCCAAACTTGGGTAATTTCACAACAGCATTCACCGGGTGGTTTCCTGCAAGTGTTGACTTTGTCAAACTTTCACATGTCGCCAGCTCTTGTCTGATGGCTCTTACGATGATTAATGTACAGCCTCACAGGTCATATAATTATTCCAGTGTACAAATTTATTTCTCTGTGATTAATTAGTACACGGTGGTATTTTTTGTAAAACATCCTGGAGTAAAGAAGATATTTACAATTCTCAAAACACTTTGAATTATTTTTGGTCCCTAAGTTAGGCACTTTATTTTGATTATGGTGTTCCTTTTGCAACTCCTGGTTCACAGTTTTATTATATATGACCAGCATTCGCCTTGCGCATATTGTCACTTTAAAATGATTCTGCAAGGTATCAACGACAAGGCAATACTGCTGTTATTTACAAGATCTTAAAAGGCACTTGGCATCTTAAATGAGATACTTCTAAGATGATATTTGGTTTTGAGCATTACGTTCATTAATGTCATTCTTCGCACCTGTGTCCACACTGTCTGACGAAATAATATCATCCAATATCGCAGTTTCTAGTAGCGGCTGGTTTGCGACATTTGTATAAGGCACCGTCATCAACTCAACGTTTTTGTCATTCTCCAAACTCACATTTAAACACAGATTATTATTCTTCCTCACCGTCGGCAACAGCCGTTCCAAACTACTAGCGTCTTTCTCCCCGATACGTTTCTCAGCCACTACACATTTTCGCAAGCTATTGTTCCTGCTATCACTATGTGGCACAATTGCCTCCTTGGTCTCGGCCATCTTGGCAACTAGCGGGGCTTGCTGGCTGGATGCCGACGTTGACGCACTCCCGTCGCTGAGAGTTGACGACGTGGAGAACGTCCGTGGCCGATCGTTTTCGCGTAGCCGACTGCCGTTCGAGCGCGGGATTTCATAGCCATCGCTCACGGCAGTGGCGTCGCTGTCGTAGATGAGCTCCAGGTACCGAGGCACGTTTGGCACCAAGCCCACGTCTACCCCTCGCACGCTTTGCGGGGTGGACATAGCTGATACGCTTTGCCGTGCTGTTGATTCGCTACCCGCAGGGACCAGAAACGGGATGCGATCCCGGCTGCCGCTTTCGCTCTCCGTTTTCCAAGAGCTTCCTGCAACGTATAAGAATGCGATCGAGTTCCCGCCGAGAGATCTGTGCTTGCAGTATTGTTGGTGCCGTGTGATGTTGGTGTTGAAGCAACAACATTCAGATTAGTGCAGTAATTTAATGCGATTAATGCAGTACCTGAGCTGTTATGGTTCTCGTCTTCAAAGAAGCCTTGATTTTCAATCCCTCCTGACAATCGAGAAACAAGCACCATGCATTTGTTAGTTTCGTTAGTTGTTTCCAATGCAATTGTTACAGACAAATGTAAATACAAGCAGTCAGTTATTGGTTAGTGACATTTTCAAATTCTTTTTAGTTTTTGTAACGTACCATTACGTGTTCTGCTGACATAGTGACCTATATGAACTGTTGTCAATGGTACTGCACCGGTTTTGCCCTTCAGCCCTTCGAGCACGTCCAGGCAGTACTTGAACGTCGGCCGATTTTCTGGATTGTAACTCCAACACTTGAGCATCAACTGGTGTCTGAAAGTTAGCATATTCCATAAAGCAGATGTTTACTGTTCTGCTCAATACTTGTATTTGTGTACGATTCAATCAATTAGTTTTGGTTGATGGTTTTGGTCGTCATAATTTTATAAAGGTCTAAAAGTCTAGATTAGCATAGGACTTACAGTTCCTCTGGACAGTTGCTTGGTCTGCCGAGCCGACCCCCGTTCCTCACATAGTGAAGCACCTCGAGATTGGTACGTGCTGGATATGGCTGCTGTCCCAACGTCAGAATCTCCCAGACGAGAACGCCAAACGCCCACACGTCGGACTGGCACGTGAACACGCCGTCGACCAGAGACTCCGGAGACATCCATCGTACCGGCAACAATCCCTCCCCCTCTTTACGATAGTAGTCGTTCTTGTAAATGTCCCTGGCGAGGCCAAAGTCCCCGATCTTGACGATCCGCGAACTCGGGTTGTCGGAGGACACTAGACAGTTGCGGCACGCGAGGTCGCGATGCACAAAATGCATCTCCTCGAGGTATCGACACCCTCTGGCAACGTCGACACACATTGCCAGTAAATCAAGCAGGGTCAAACCACTGCTGGAGTAGATGAGGGGACGGCTGATTCGCAAGTAGCTTAGGAGGTCCCCACTCTCCATCAGCTCCATGATTATGAAGTTGGGGTCATTGTCCAGACACACGCCGAGCAGTTGCAGAATGTGTTCGTGCCGGAAGTTACTCATTAGTTGGGCTTCTTTGAGAAATTCTGCTTTTTCCTGATCGGTTGCACCCTTTCTTAATGTCTGTAACACCAAGGTATATTTAGGATCTTTGAAAGAATGCCAAGGTCTTTCTTCACTTCACTTTTAGCTAAAATTTGAAACAAGCACATCTTCCCTAACTCTTTAGTACTGAAAAGACAATGCTAAACAGAAAACAAGAAATATGTTCTAAAATCTATTCTGAGCAATGATCCTACTTTTCAATAAGTTTGCAACTCTTATATCTTGGCAAATAGAATTTTGCTTACCTTGATAGCTACTCTACTTTCCATTCCTGAGAGGCTCGGTAGAACGTTTCTAGCCACCCCTTCGAAAACCTCCCCGAACGCTCCACTTCCAAGGAACTTAGTTAGTGTGATCTGGTCCCGACGAATGTGCGGCAGCAATGCGATCTCCTCGTCGGACGGGATCTGGCTGTCTGATGATGTGTACAGTGCGTTGGTGTTGTGAATGAAGTTCCCTCTGCGCGGCAGCTCTCGCAGGGTGGCCAACTCTACATCGGGCCCCCGGATACGAGGAGGACCAGCTGTCTTCTTCTTGTCTTGTTCTCGCTGCCGACACACTAGACAAGAAGAGTTTGACATTTCTATCTCCATAGATATGTCTACAGCCAAGAAGGAGCATTGCAGATTTTGGTACACAGTCAGTAATAATCAAAATTACCTGTTTTGATCTAAAATTGAGAAAGGAAACTGAAATTGTTGTAACAGATCTTGTTTTAACTTACCAGACATGCAGAAAACCCCGATTACAATGCACACTGCCACGATCAGGCTGGGAATAAGGACTTTGAGAACAATTCCCTCCTGTTTCCCGGCTAGCATTGCCGCCTCCGTTACATCGAAAGATTCGCTCGATCGGCTGAACAAACTCCAGCCGTACGAGTTCTTAGCTCGCACTCGGAAAATGTACTTGAAGCTCGGACTCAGCTCTTTAATGATCCAGTAGTTGTCAGTCCCGTTGTAGTATGAAATCCATTCCTCTTCGTAAATCACTTCGTTTCTGTCCATGGCCGTGTAGTTAGCTTCGCGTTTCTCCCGCTTTCCGCCCATTATCAGACCTTCGAGGCTGTACATCTCGATGCGGTCTCCATTTTCCCGCGAAGCCTCCCATGTCAGCTGGTAGACGTCTCTCCGAACATGCTGGATCACGGGAGTGCCTGGAGAACTTGGGCAGTCGCCTGGAAGGGAACACAACATCTTATTCTACATGCCGTAGAATTATAATGTACCACCAATTGTAATGTTGGTGTGTGTAAGTCGGTGCGACTTATTTAGGGAGGTTGAGAGCTGTATGAAAGCTCTTGACGTTGATGTTGAGGCTACGAAAGCTGATTGAATTTCTTATTTGTTCAATATGAATATTGTTTTATCTGCAAATTATTTTGCATTAGCATATATAGAGTTAAATTGAAAAAAAAAGGACTTACCTAAAGTCTCAAAAATGAACCTGTCATCCTGCGGCCAAATGTATGGCAACATCGACAAGTTATACCCGAGCATCAATCGAAACGCATACCGCGTTTTTGGCAGCAAGTTCTCGAGCACGAACCCCAATGCCTTGTCTTCCTCGATAAACTCTGCGGAGCTCCACTCTCCGTACCCCAGCTCATGGAACTGAATTTCCTGGCTGACCACCCCGCTATCCTCTGCGGGTTCCCACGATACGTTCAGCAATAGCGCAGTCTTGTGCCGCAACACTATGTCATTGGGCTCTGCAAACGTCTCCGTTGACGTCTTCTCGCTGTCTGTGAATGCGGTGGCGTTGTGGTGGGAATGTGCCCTAACCCACACGTAGTAGAGCTGGCCGGGCTGCAGACGGTGAATCTCCGCTGTGTGCATCTCGGTGGGTCGGTTTGAGACGTTGCGTTTGCTGATGAGCTGCACCTTCTCGATGGTGTCCTCGATAGTCCAGTGCACTTGATAGCGTAGGGCGTCATCATTGAGCTCGCTTGGAGGCAGCCATTGGACTAGGAGCGTGTTAGGTGTCACTGCTGTGACTGTCACATCGCGAGGAGGAGACGGTGCTAGAAGGTAGATAGGAAAAGTGTTAAGAATTCATATTACTCAGTGGCTTGGATATGTTTGACATTTTTTTTACAAAAATCGATACTCAAATGGGGACTTGAACTCCGATCTCCACCTATCGCAGGTGTTGCTCTAACCCATTGAGCTACTTGGACATATACTTTCCGAGACGATTTTAGTGTGTTTGATGAGAATGACAGATCTCCAAGGAGTAGAACTAAGAGGCTGTGAGTACTCACAGTCACTCTGATACTAGTGACGCTATACCACGTCCCAACCATTCAATCTCGAGTAACTCCAATTAGACGTTGGATGCGTTGTATTTATTTGAAATCTTATTTAAATTTCAAACGCTTACAATGCACGACGTATTTTATTATTATTTACATTATTATTATTATTATTATTATTTTGTTTGCATAAGATTTCATTTACCTCCAGCATCTGTTGAAAATACAGTCGGTGGTCCGATGGTCGGTGCAACGCCTTCCAAATCGCTGTAGTAGTTCTTGAGACCAACGAAGAATGCGTAGCGTGTGAACGGCTTGAGTCCCCCGATTTCCAGCTCCTTGTCGTATGTGAACACCTTAGAGCAGTTGTCCAGGTTGCTGATGCAGCCTGTCGTACCGTTGTCATCGTCCTTCACGGGCCCGTAGAACACGGAATACTCGACACTGGCTAACGACATGTTCTCACACTCGCGGTAACGGAACGCGTCTGGCAGGACGAGCCGAACCGACTCGGAAGTGCGCGATGAAAGGCTCACTGTTGTTGGGAATTGTCGAGGAGACAGGCAGCGCGGTTCTGTAAACCGAAATGAAAAGTATTTTTTAGTTTCCCTGTCAAGTCTCATGTATTTAATTTTAGTGCATTAGTTGTTCTGTTTTTAAAAGCCAAACCTTCAAGTTTTGACAGAGTTTATAAAATACCCTCTGCAGTGTTATGAGCATTAAGTAGATATTATTTACAACTGATCTCAAGAGTTCTTGTGTAAAATTGTATGCAGCAAATGGTTACCTCCGTAAAAAAATCACAAGTACTTGTAAAATCTTAGGAAGGCAGCAAATCTTCCAACAGAAAATCAGACTCACCTGGATAAGGCTGTAAATGTGGTCCAAGTGCTGTGATCCCTCTGACACCCGTCATTTCGAGCGTGGTAACCCCTTTGACAAGCGACGCCATAATTGGATCGCCACTGCCTTTCACAACCGAGTACACCCTGCCCGTGGTAGCGTTGGCCCAGTACAGTAGCCGCTGGTCCACTGTGAGTGACGATGGCGGGAGGCCAGCATCTGCGTTTGTCGTGGCGTTTACCACCACATTACACATGCACCCGGCAAAGTCAGCCGAGTAGACGTGGTTGTGCCAGCCGTCGACAAGCAGGATCATCGGCTGCGACAGGCTCGTCTGGTCAATGGACATGGCCCGGCCAACGGCCAAGTTCTCGGGGCACGTACATCTGTCTTTCTGGCCGCTCTGTCGTCTGGAATCAATCATTTTCATTGCAATCGTATTTCCTCCATAAACGTCAAGAACACTTCATGTGTTTTTGTATCTGATTGCTTACCTGTGCCGGTTTCTATTCCTGACAAAGAACGGTTTGATGTGCGTTCCATCTGTCTTGCCAGTCATAAGATTTCCCACTTCATTCTCATCGCCTTCGATCCAAAACAGCAAGCTACAATTTGAAAACAAGCTCATAATTTGACGGCTCAACGCAAGTTTCCAAGCATCCTATTTTGAGATGCTGCAATTGTTCTCACCTCTTGTACGGAGATATTTCGAGGCTCTGGATGTATTTGCTCCTGCTCAAGACACGAGTAGCATACACATCTCCTTTCTCTGCTTGGTTTAAATCCAGTCTCTTGATGGTGGACCCCGAGCCTCTATCATTGACCTCCGACCAATAAATGTACCTGCCGACCCAGTCGACGGCAATGCTGAGCCCCGTGCTGTTCAGTGTGAGAATCTTGGTGCGGTTCACGCCGTTGACGCTGGAGCTGAGCAGCTCGCGCATCTCATTGAGCCAGAAGACTCTGTTCTCGTGGCTGATGAAGGCGACGTCAATGGGTGGACCGGCACTCCGTGACAACGTCTGGTTTTCGTGTTTGTCGCAGTCGGTAATGGTGACGGCGTCGTATGTCGAGAGCAACAGCTGCGGCACCGGCATCTCTACGTCCGTGTCGGCGCGCACAGGGCTCGTGAGAGGGCCGCTGCCATCGACGCCTTCATTGTGCGCTTGCACCTGAAGAGACGAGCGTTAGGGACATGACAGTAATGGGGGATGAAGACTGTTAATATGAAGAAACAAATGAAGAAAATCCATGGCTGAAGAAAATGCATTTAACTCCTGCCATTTGTTTTAAAAAATAGCAGTATTTCTATGCTATTGGTTCGATTTTGACTTGCACTAAGCGTGCTGCCTGTTTCCATAGCAATCCTCCCACACCTCACTAAGAAATCCTTGACAAAAACCTTTGGACAAAAAATTCAACATTTTAGATCTAATTGTGCTAAGTTTTGGCTAAATATAGAGCTTTTAAACTCACCTGGAAGAAGTATGTTGAGTTTCGCAGAAGATTGTAAGCATTGAATTCCAACTTCTCGGTGTTCATGTGGTACGAGTCACAGGCTGTCAAGTCGTGGTCCGAAACGTTGAACGAGCACTTTACTTTGTACCCCTTGATGATTCCATTGGGACTAGCCGGCGGATCCCACCGGAACGTGGCTTGTATCTCCTGATTGTCTTTCACAGGATTGCGAACATATGAAATGAAGACACGGGCGTTCATCGGAACGGATGGCGCGGAGGGCGGTGAGTTTAAAGTGGCGCGCACAGGCGGTGAAACGCCCCAGTAGGTGAATGCCTTGATTGTCACTTGGATACGCGAATAGGGTGTCAGCAAGCGAGGGTTCCAGTAAGAGATGAACGATTCGGTGGTAGTCAGTCGGGTAAATTTCTTCTGGAAGTCGTCGATCTTCACTTCGTAGAACGTCTGGCCGTAGTTGACATTTTGCACGGGAGCCCAGATTATCTTAAATGATTTGTAGTTGCCGGCTATCGAAATCGATTGCTGGGATACGGACTCAGGGATTACGTTTATCTCTTTCAGGAAACTGGAATCTGGAAAAGAAGTATCAATATTTCAAAACATGCCATGTGGGATCGCGAGGGGGGCATATGCAAGCTTTGCATATAAATATAAATAGAACTGGATTAGAATCAAACTCTCATATTAAAGTAACCAAGTGACCAAACTCACTGTTGACTTGGTGCATAGCTGGATCCATGATAGCGACCATGTGCAGGTCGGATAGACTCATGCCGCTGACGACGGCAGCGTTTTGCCCGAGCAGGTCCCCGATGACTGCGTTCTTGTTATCCTGCAGCCAGAGCAGGTGGTCGCTAAAGTAGCATAGAGCACCCTTCATGCTGGCCTGCTGAAGGCTGCTTACGCCTAGTAGTGCCATCTCTTCCCCGGCCTTGAAGCGCTCAGCCATTGGCGCTTGGAAAAGCTTCGAGCCCTCGTTGCTCCTGAAAAACATATTATGCTAGAGTTCTTGAAACCTAAATTCTCCTTTCATACCGTATCGGCGGCTCAAGAAGCATTTACGCCTATCCTCTCCTAATTTATGCCATGAGCGCTCACGATTAGATGCATTGAATTTCTTTCCTCGAACCTTCCAGTAAACAGCATGGTCATAATATCTCCGCCCAAAAATTCACCTGACAATCCAGTAAACTGCTCTCTGGTCAATGTCCAGCGTCAAGCCCATGACCTGCTTGCCGGAGAACAACTCAGCCGGGTAATAGGTGTGTCTCTCCTCGCCGTTGAGACGTGCACTCTCAACCGCGTGACCGGTCGACCAATAGATGAACGCGTGCACGGCGTCTATGTTCAACTCCTTAGCCACCGTCAGGATTGGTAGCGGCTCCTGATGGCTGCCGTTCAGGTTCCCTCGGATTATCTGCACAATATCACATGATTAGCACGTTCACATCTCACTAAGGTAGACACTAAGGTAGACTAAGGTAAGACTTCATACCAGCTGTTGTTTCGGGTTTGACCAGTAGAGCTTCTTCCCGATCCAGTCCACCGCAATGCTTCCAACCGAATCGATCTCCGTCAACTGTCCCCGCTCGTGGCTTGTCACGTTGAACCAATCGACGTGCGACGTGTTGGTCACCAAGTAGAGTCTGTCCTGGTACCAGGCAATGTCAGTGATGTGATATGCGGCATTGCTTGCCTTTAGGTTGGACATGTGGATCAGCGTCTCCACGTTCTCGCCAGTCACGTCAGACTTGAGCAGCCCCACGGCTGCTGACCACAGGATCGAAGCGTACTGTCCATCTGGCGGCGACCTCAGCGTTCTGCCACGGAACTCCGACGACCAAGGACCTCGGCCAGAGCTTGTGTACGCAGCGGCTTTGATAATGTACTCGGTTTTCTCCAGAAGATTCTGTATCGTGTACGAGGTTGTGTTGATTCCTTTGCGGAATATCGTCCTGCCACGCGTCTCGTCTTTGATCTGTAACTCGTACGACCAGTTCTGCCAGGCGCCCTTGCCTTGGCCACCCAGCAAGTGGGGAACTTGCCATGATGTCTTAGAGAGCTCGGCGCCCAGGATAGCTTGCACGTTGGTCGGGGGATTGACGGGGATGGGCATCGGCTGCGAAGAGGCGAGGTTCACGCTGATACTGACAAACGAGCGGTCGGACAGGTCGGGGTAGGCGTTGTGGAAGTAGCTGTTTTGTCCGGGGTGGTATTCTTCAGTGAATATCTCGTCGCCGTTGGTCCAGTAGAAAAGGCCGTTGGCCGTGGCGATTGATGACACGTTGTGGAACATTGGTTTTTGGGTGTTGGCGCGCATATCTACTTTCTCGTGCCTGTTTGGGGCACAAACATAAATTTTGTAACGTCTTAGGGACTTGTCAATGTCATGGCATTGTCATGAAATATAACATATAGCTTCGAGACTAGAACTTACCCATCAAGTGAGACAGCAAAGACCGTGTTCTTGCTGTGGCTAGGAACTAGGATGCGGAAGTTCGTGTGGTCGACGACGAATGCGCCGAGGCTAGAGTCTTCGACAATCAGCTCGGGAAGGATGTCGTGCTTGACTCCGTTGCTGATGTCGGCCATGTCTAGCCGGTAAAGGCCCCCACGCGGCCCCGAAAGTACCCAGAACAAATACCTGCCACCCAAAACAGACCATGAAGATTAGCCTGCAAAGTGGCCAGCACAAATAATGATAAGCTACACTGAGATCTCTCAATCTCGACTCAATGCCGCATTACGAGGTGACCCCAAAATGTTAGTATTGTTATGACTTACCCGTTGTACGGGTCGATCTCGATGTGGTGTGGCTTGCTAAAAAGACCCGCGACGGCGATGGTGAGTCCCCGCCCGTCCAGGCCGCAACGTGCAACCTGCCAGCGAGGACCCGCGTCGTGGGAGACCTCCCCCAACATATAGAGCTGGTCGTTAAGCCAGTCGATGGTGAGGGCAAGCGGAAGGAAGTTGGCATGCGACGGTGTCAGAATGGTCCGTGGCGGCTGGTACCGATGCAGTGACGTGCGGTGCACGAAGCCCGCAGAGTCTGAGACGAAGAGCATGCGGCGGGACACGTGGATCGCCACACCTGCAATTGAGGGGCGTTTAGCAAGCAATTGTACACAGTGTCAGATTAAAAGTCTTTTTAAAAGATTACGAAGAAATATGGGTTTTTGATATTGCTGCCTTGAATGACATGATCGGGACATGATCCAGCAAAAGAATCAGATTACTAAAAATGAAAATTTGCCATTTATGGTAGATCTTGGTGGCTTTAGCTGTGGTTTTCAATCATGAAAGGGCCCTTTAGTGTCTGCTGCAACTTCCATGCTGCAATCCACACCTTGTGGCAAAACAAATAAATAGCAATTCACCTCAAAAAGGAAATCGTTTTTCTTTGGTAAAATGTACCTGTGATGAACTGCGTCGTGTTGTACATGACAATCGGCTCGTCCATCATGTCAGCCACCTGCTTGATGATCGTGTGGTGAGCCCCAAGAACCAGAACTGGCGGTTGTTGCGCATCCTTCACTGCAAGTCAAACTCAAGGGGTAACTACATTGCGTGTTGCCTTACAAGTTTGGATCAAGTTTCCTCTGCCTTTGCTTGTTGGCTACCTGTTGGTTCTACCGGCGTTGACACCAAGATGGTGGAGGCTGGGCCTTCTCCAATTCCGTTCCTCATCGTCACAGACAGAGTGTAGTTTCTGTGCGATACCAGGTTCTTGAACATGTAGTGGTCTTTGTTTTCCGACGCGGCGATGTCCTGAGCAACGTGTTTTGTTGTGAATGCATGTTTTTAAATCTCATTTAAATTGCGAACGCTTGCAATGCGCGTAATTTCATGCGGTGTAAAGTCATTGCATGCTGTTAAAAAAAAACCGTGCTCGAAGAGTGTTAGTTTTATTAAAGTACGATCACAAGACTGTTAGTTGAGGAAAGATAAGAAAAAGGAGAGAGAATTTCGAGTTTATGAATCGTTTCCAAAAGTGCTTGTGTAGATTAGTAAAGCAGATTTCAAGTAAAAATTAAATGCTTAATTACCAAGGGAAAGGGAAGAGCTGTATGCCAAGGATTTAAGTACTTTTTGAAGGTAAATCGAGATAAATGTTCCTCAGGAAACTTGAAGTAAGGAACATCGCGAAGATGTTCGTCGTTTCAGCTAACAGTTACGAAAAGCGGATTTTCAGTTCAGCACAGAGAGAAAAAGCGTTTGATTCTACGAAGTTGTCAAAAAGAAAATTACATTGAGAAGATCAGTAATTTTGACTGCAAATAAATGTTGAAACATCACGAAGGAAATTTTCAGAAATAAGAAAAGCTCCCAAGGGAGTGTGTCACAGTGAGCTTAGAGGTCGTATATCAGCGCCGGCAATCGACGTTACAAGCAGCAGTGCAAAAAAAGAACCTGCGAGTGATAGAAGTGCATAGAAAAATTCAACAAGTTTGAAATTATTTTAAGAGATATTTCACGACTTGTAACTAATAATCAAGAGCGGCTAGAGTGCTAAAGCTTTTCTACAACAAATTCAAACCGGCAATCGCACTTTAGCGGCTCACCTTGAGGGCCGAATACCCGTTGGGTAGCTCGCTAATCTGTAAGACATAGGAGAGAACGGGACCATTGGGGAAGGGTCCAGGCTCCCAGGAGACAGAGATTCGGGACGAGTCTACCGCAGTGGCTCGTACAATATTGGGCGGAGAAGCAGGCAGCCCTCGAGCCAGGGTGCTGATGACAACGCTGGGCTGGGAAACGATGGGCTCGCTATGATGCGCTGATAGCAGCAATGCGATGCGAAACTGAAAACACAGGGAAAGAGTTGCTAGGAAAGCTGGAAAACTGGCCAGAAATACATGTCAATTAGGGTTCCTTTACTCTCAGTAAAATTGGATTTGGGACTAAATGATACCAATACATTTCGAAGAGATCTTGCAGGCGTAATTTAGACTACGTTGTAAGTAGTCATGGACTGAAACCTTGACTCGGGTGTTTAGTGTTTGTTTATCTCACCCTGTACTTTGTGTACGGCTGCAGGTTGTCGACGAATACTGTGGAGTGTGGTCCCCAGCTCTGGTTGCGACAGTATTGCCATGCGCCGGCTAGTTCCTCGTAACGCCATTGTACAAGGTAACTGATGTTGGTGTATCGGGATCCCTCCCACTCCAGGCTCAGTGAGGTCGCCGTCAGGGTGTCGGCCACCAGGGCAGGGGCGTCGGGGGTCCCGATTTCGTCTGTCGGGGGACAAGTGGGCGACGTCAATAACATGTGCCACCGTTTGCTCTGGGACCGTGAAAGTTCTCCGTTTTAACTTTTTTAAAGGTTGTTGATAGTTTTTTTATATATTATGTTGATGCGGTTAGTGGGCGATTTATTTTTGCAGCTTGAGAAGTTATCAAAAAAGTTTCAATTTTATTACGAACTATACAGTATTGACAAAAACTATTTAAACTGGGTTTTGATTTTTGAATGCTAAGTGAAGAACAACTAAATTTCCCAACGTTTCGTAGCTTGTAACTGTTACTTTTTCAAGGGTGAGAGCAGTCCTGACAATTTTCCGATAACGATATAACCACAAAAAATTATAACAATTACCTAGTTCAAGAATAACTGCAAAAGTATTCAAGCATATTGATTTTTTTCTTTAGCTGGCCTAATGTACGTTTCAGCGACAAGAGTAGATGCTGGTCCTTTTCACAATAAATTGCATTCTCATTTCTCACAATTGTTAAGTATATTCTAGTGTGCATTGCGGTCAGTTTATGCACATTGAAATGAATATGAAAATGACGAATTCTTTTCATGCAGGAAATTCCGTCGTTTATCTCAAAGTATTGTCGCAAGTCATGGAGTAGGCTAGGTAATGGTCAACTTTAAACAAATTTCACTGTTCTAGGAACCGAGTTTAAATCCGTACACTTAGTAAAGTCGGAGAAGTTGGCCTGAGCTGGTAATAAATTCAACTTCGGGCACTTAGGCCAAGAGCGCATGTCGAATTGCCTCTATGAACCTTAGCTTTGTTTTGATCATTTGCCCTCTCTTCCCCCTTAACAATTTGCGGCAAAGAATCACATGGGTTTATCACTTCTATTCTGGCGCCTTGGCGTTCGTCCATGCACTTCAGTTCTGCCGTTGGGAATTCATTTGAAATCGTGGGGCAACCCCTGCTCACGTTGGTCCAGGGAGCACGGGGCACGGGGCGTAGTATGGACGGGGTCGGGAAGCTAATGGAGTTTTACTATTGTCTTCAGTCCCAGAAGACTTTATGCCCCAGATTTCCCGCTTTGAAGAGATTGAATGCCATTTATTTAAAAGCATAACTTATTCAGCGAGGAGTAATATTTCACTTGATGGCAGTTTAAAATATTAAACATAAACTTTGAAATAAATCAAAATATGATGCACATACGGAGCTAGAAAGTATCAAAAAGTAACCTTTCAATCGCTGAAAATATCTGTTGACGGCGTCGTTGCACCCCATAATGCAGTACAGCTCCTTGGGTGGAAGGAGATCTTGAGTTCCATTCTGCGAAACGAAAATAAAGAACACAACTTCTCACATAGCCTCACATCAATACACCAATCAATTCTTTCGCTACTAAATTATCAGTAATACTTACGCAAACAGTTTGACAGCTGGTCTCCAAAGATCTGTGCCACAATTCACACCCCCTTGAGCACTGCAAACAAACAAAAGAGCAATCATGGACGGCGTTAATTAGCCAATTCTTTGTCTGGTCTGTAGTCTGGACCAGCACCTTGCCCATCATCTCGCCGTCGCCCCCAAAGTTCCGGCGTCGCAATGCCCACACTGCACTTGCACTCCTTGATAGGCGCTTCCTGCCTCGTCCTTAATTACCCCCAGAGCAGATGTACTGGATGGAAAACAAGGTGGCAGGACATCTTTTAAATCATAATTGGGGCAGATTTTTTAAGTACTCTTATCAAACCAGTGCCAAGGTTGAACAAATTAAACTCTTTCTGCATCGAGCTCCCTGTTTATTTTCTTGTTAAGGTCCGAAACACAATAAATCGCATCTTAACTTGCAACGTACAGTGTGTCCCAAAAGCTCGGGTGCATTGGGTTTTTTTAAATGTTTTAAGTAAGGAGGGTCATTGTTCGAATCATATACATCTTGTCAATTGTTAACATTTCAACCCTTATCGACGTGATCAGCTAATCTGTGTTGCCAACTGGATGAAGTTAACCAGTGATTTTTGCAAAAACTAAAAAGCGCTGGGGTTATCGTCATCACGAAAAGCATTCGAAATCGCAAACAATTTTGACAACCAACGTGTTTCAAAGAAAAATATTGTCTTTTATAAATGTGGGAACAAATCCTCATAATTCACTCGAGTTTACTCAAGTCTATGCAGTTGAGTTTTTGATACACACTACACATATTCTACAACCCTAAACCGCACATAGTAAATCACGATGACGTTATATACTGACTAAAATCTCAATTAATTTATCATTCCTCTTCTTCCACCCCCATAATGTCGCTCCATCCATTACCGTCTCGTTATCAACTAGTCCATCACCGCCCTTCTCGCTCGCTCGCCTTGCGTCTCGCCTGTGCCCATCTCTGTTGCTCTCACACATCACGCCTACAGTGTAAGCGGTGGTCATTGTCTTGGACTGGCCAGCTCGTCTGATAGCTACCCGGTAATTTACAGTCTCGAGACACGTGCGTTCGCGTGCGCAGCGTGCGTAAAGTGTGTGCCGACGCCGACGCTGCCGACGCCACCAGCAATTAAGTTTATTGACGACTGAAGCAAGAGCTGAGTCGCCCTTCGCTTGAAACTTTTATCAGGTGCGCTTGTTTAGTGATGATTTGAAAACCAACCCGTTGTCAAAACAGTGCGTCGCTAAACACAACAAATAATGGAAACCAACTTTAAATGGCACACGAACTTGGAAAGAAAAGCACCCAATTCAAAGCCATATTATGCTAATTTTCTTGGTTGGGAAGGGGGGGGGGGGGGGGGGGGGTAGCCATGCCATGTTGAAACAACGAAATAAGGGTTACTTTTTGAGTAAATATAGAATTTTAAGAAAAATTCGGTACAAGTGCTGGTATTTTAGTAGAACTTTAAGTAATTAACAGTCTGTTAATTTGTTATTTGCTTAGCTACAGTCAATCAGAAGATTTTTTTGTTTTTTAACTGTTTGTTAATAAATTATATAACGTGCCGCCGAAAAACCGGCAATGTGCCAACTGCGTAATATGTCTGCATCACAAAAAAAAACATTCGCCTTGCTTATCGACCTCTCGACAGCACGGGTTTTTGGAGGATTCCTGTTGTTGTGGGTTGTACTGGCCTTTGGAAGAAACGTATCGCTTCAATGCTCTTCGACGGGAGCAGGCTACTTGCCGGGATCGGATTTGTTTCTCTCTTATAGACTAGGGGGTTTATCATCATCATCCTCACTATCACCGACGCATTAATACCAGTACCTACCTTAGACCCAGTTTTCAAAACAGTGTGTAGTTGAACACCAAAAATCAATCAATCAACCCTTGTAAGCTACGTGGTTTGGTGAGAATGAATTTTGAAGCTGCTCACTTGTTTGGGTCAAAAGAAATAAACCATTGTATATTTTTTCAACATGAAACCACCAGGGCATTTTATTTTGTGAATAAACTTGATTAAATAACTAAATACATTTTGTTTTTATAACTGACAATGACGTGGTTATTGTGTTCAAATTTTGACAGCGAGTCGCTAAATTGAAACGCAATATGTTATTTTTAGACAATTTACACTTGGCGTGGTGTACTTGATGGTGTGTCGTGTCGCTCGCTGTAATGTTTTTGTAAATGACAATGTATTTCAATGGCGCAATTTGCACATGGCAAGGCAGGGTCATTAATCAGCGTTAGATCGTGCTCGCGTTATTGGTCTCAGCAAGCCAACAATGTGCGATCACTGAGCGCCTCTTCTCTAGATGCAGATCAAAACATACGTAGGATCCTTGAGACACGAGCGGCGGCTCGACCTAGAGTGAGCAACTTGTTGAAGATGAGCCACTTGAGAGATAGATCTACGCTAAACTCCTTGGAGGCTTCTCAGTTCCCACCCATGGCGAGGCCTGGACCATGTCACCGTGAAATTCCACACACTCTCTTGACCCTCTTGAGAAGCGCCCTCATAGTCAGTAGCACTGACGGGAGTCCCTTTCGTTTAGAATCCAGATAACATCTTTTTGTTTAAATGAAAATGAAACAAGATACTAATTTTTCAGAGTGTTTGAATTTCACATGGTCATTACTTATTATGGCTTGTTGTAGTAAAACGCGATGTGTGCTCGGTCTGTCGAGATGAAAGCATTCTCGCGGCGCTCTCATTGCCGACATGCAATCACGCACGGGTACGTTTTTTGCGAGGTGTGCAGTGCTCATTACTTGTGCACCCTTCGTGTAATTAAAATTATCCTGACATCAAAAGTGCCAGCCGTTTTGCCGTATTGCTCATGTTATGTTTTAGAAAACTTGAAAACAATTGCGCGTATGGAGTGTTTTTAACTGGAGTTTTCGATGTTTACCGGTAGAAAACAGAACGTTTGATATTGATTCAATTTTTTACTTGCTCCAGAGGTAACTCCTTGAAAAAATTTAACTGTTCTTGCTGCCTTGAAGCGTTGTCATAATATAGCTGCTCAGCATTAATGATTCAGCCTTTAATTCAACATGTATCTTCAAGCATTCGACTTCAATGGATGTCTTTGACCATTTCTAATGTACTTGCTGATCTCAGAGAGAGAGAGAGAGCTTTCATTCTCAAGAGATATGATATGGGATTCTTTTCACACACCCCGCAGCCGTGTTATTGTTTATTTTTTGTCAACCACCCTTATAAACATTGTATCCACGCACACAATTTAGTTAATAACCTGTAAAAAAATCCAGCGGTATGTTTATTCAACCAAAAACAGACTTTTGTGTGTACTTTGAGAAACAGAGTCCCGTCGGATGATTAATTGTAAATAACTGACAGAGTTTAATTACATGACCAGTAAACTGCAGGGGTAGTTTGACGAGTGATGACAAATGAGGGGTAGTTGACTTAAAAGGCAATTTTCTCAATTAAATCTGAGTTGCAAGCTGCACAATTCACAGATTGCCCGTATTAGTCTTTTTATCGCTTTACAAATAAGCAAAGAACCGATTTCACATGCTAACTTATTTATTAGGTACACTTTGAGATTTAATTACAGTAGTACCTACGTGAAAATTTAACGACGACTGTTTTCTGACTTTATACTATCGTGCACATAAATCCATCCCCTTGAAGTACATTCGCCGACTTTTTAAGGGCTACCCCTTACAGCACCCGAACTTCAGTTACTTTGTTCTGTTTTATGTCACGTCACAAAATACACCCGTCTCTGATGTCTTAATAACGCCCCTGGTCATGTCTAATCGCTGTCAAGTAGCAAGTTATTTGACGCACGCCGTAGGTCTCAACATGATGGTCGGCCCACCACCCTTTTGTAGACATAGCGCATTTGTGCCGCGCATAAAGCGTATGGCCCGTATTTGTGTTTATCAATACACAATGCAGTCTTGTGTAAACCTAATTGACTCTTGACCCCGGCTGACTGCTGCCCAGCTCGCCTGCCCCGCTACTTAAACAGCAGAGTAATTGATTTTTTTTAGTACGTGCACTCTATTTTTTAGTGGCTTCGTTTAAGCATACTTGTATTGTAGTTTTTACTGGTTTTTATTGAAGCAAACTCACGATAAGTAATTTGCTGCCGTTCAAAATCATCTGATTCTCTTAAAAGTGAAATATTGCTGAACCAGTTTTATCCTTGACCTGGCATGTTCGATCGTATATTTTAATTTATATCAAATACCTAGACTACCCTATACACTATCGAGTAAGCCCTCCCGACCCAAACTTGCCAAAGAATATGGTTATCTATCAGTTTGATCTCATCGTAGTAAACAAAGGTTCTAGTCTGGCTAAAATCGATACTTCTATATACTACCTCCCTGTATTATGGCTGAATTGCTGCATTAAGTTTCATCGAATAAAATCACTTCTCCTCACAATCTACATCTCGCGTCTGGCCATGCAATTTCATCAAAACAATCTTAAGTATTCTAAAAAAAAAACAACGTCTATATTTAGTTTTTTCTTAATATTGGCGTCAACGGTCAATCTAAAAGTAGAATAACAACGAGCAAAAATATGTAAATCGAAACGTTTGCTACCATTAAACTATCATGAAAAATGCCAAACTAATGACTAATGAGTAAAAGTGATGGATGCAGTGGTTGATAGCCTCTGGCCTGCACTTGCAGTTAATGCAAGCTTGTGTTCAATGCATGAGCAATACGACACATGCCTGCCATGTGAGGTCGCCAATTTCAGCACGCATTGTATAAATCCTAGGACCGAAATACATCACACTGTCACCGAAACCAAGCTGAGCTGCAGGTGCGATAATAATTTGACAGATCGGTTGATTCTTTGGATTATCACAAGGGGTTGAAAACATAGAGATATCAAGATTAAAAGAACTCTCTCTTTATCCAGTCACAGTGATTGGTGGAACATATTTTGTCTCTTTTACAAACCCTCAGTCTTTTGCAATTTCTTGGAATGGTGTATTTCTCAGCAATTTCATCCTATGTACTTTCTCAGGTCTTTTCAAATATACAATCTCCGTCTAAATCGATTTCCATAAACCCTGGGAAAGACAACAGATACCTACGTTTACCCTCTTCTTGTAAGTGTCAATTTTCCCCGCGGACACCTGCCTGGACACCAGTCTACCAACCACAATGCATCCCTTGTGACACCCCTTGCATATTGCTCGGATTTCCTTCCCGAGATTCCTTCCCGAGTTTCCGCATCGCCTTCCATATCGTTCCCATGGCGACTGCCTTTGACATTTACCTCGACTCAAAACTCTCGTTCCAATCTCCCGTTTTCTTTTCGAGATATTTATCTCTTGTCAGTGATGTGCTGAGTGTTTGAGGTCGTCCAGCCTTGCAGTGTTAGCCAGGGTCAACGACAAGCCTTGGCGCTTAGCGTCTCGTGCAGATAACGCGCTAACAACTTTTATTTTTCACCCTTTCATGAAAAATAATTAAAACGTTTTTTGATTGATTTTTTGTGTGTGAGTGAATCGATTTGGCTACAAAACAAGTATTGCAGATTTTACGGAATGGAGGTGAAATGCGTGAAAATTGTGTTAAAACAAAACGATACTTAATTATTTCTTGAATAAGATTGCATTATGTATTTCATTCAGACATGCACCATGAACTCAGCTGAACTTAGCAGCTCAAAGTGCTGGTTCCTTTTCCTGAATAATTAACAACGCATTAGAGTCCGTTGTAAGTCTTCAAGAGCCCCTCGAGATCATTTAATAAATAGGTAATAAATAGGTTGTTAATAAGGGGCGAGTTTGTATCTATTTATATCCTTGTTCCAATTAGTTTTTTTTCCCAATCGATGAATTTCGCATTTGAGTTTCCAGCCGTCGACTCCTCCGAAATTGGGAGAAAGGGGCTATACATAAAATAGCGTCCATTAAACTCCACATTCTTTTACTGCCCAATATCTCAACATCTACTCTTACATCAAAGCCAATCAAAGATCTCGTGCCAAGTCGTAAAAAGCTGCTAGAAGCATTTTATCGATGTGTACAGGTGTTTCAGTCATCAATTCATCAATTCGTCTGTAAGCAACATGTCCGGCTGGAAATAACTCACAAAGCATTCAGGCACATCGAGCCAAGAAACCACGAAGAAGCGTATTAGATTGTTTACTGCGAAAATCATTTTACACTTTCTTATGCAGTCTCTGAAAAATATTTCAGTCAGAAATTGTACCACTTGCCCTGAGTAATGTTTGGTTGCACACAAGGTAATTGCCAGGTACATGATGGGACACCACGGGCTTCAAAGGCCTATCGTTACATGATCAATTGGTTTCAGGGTAATTTCAAGTGGTTGTCGAACTAGCTGATAAAGTATTCGTTAGATCTGTAAAATCAGGCTGTATCGACATCGGTACGGTAGTTCCTACACTTACCATCATTATACAGGTAGGTCCTTTTTGTAAAACTAATACTATCCGGTATATATGATAATCGATCGGATAGTTTCAAAATTTTAGAATTTGAGTTTGATTTTTAACAGTGATCATCAAAAACAGTTCTGTAAAAACGGAAATCATTGTTATCTCATGAAACTGGCCACATTTAACAAGAATAGAACATGATCTCAACTCTCGCAACTCATTCAGACGCAAGTGTTTAGCATCGGCCGTGTTTCGATTAAATATTTCATCTAGCTGTCTTCAAGTTGCATCGTTTTAATTGCTGCTGATTGTTTTGTTGATGAGTTGCATCGTGGCATGCAGCCGCGGCGCAGTGCATTATTCAACTGCAGTATGTGTGGTGCATCCTGACCCCCTGCGTCTGACCGTTCACTGCAGCCAAAACTGCATCTGCAACAGTACTATGCATAGACTGCAGACATACACTAGCTGGAATCTCGCATGTATTTATTGCATCCTTGCGCGCGAATAATGGGTCGCCGTCGCAAGATATGGCCATATTCACGTGTAGACCCACCGCGGCTTCATTAAGTTTGCTACGAGTTTAGATCAAATTATAAGTGTATGCAGCGCTAAACAAAGGTAATCAAGGAGGGCTTAAAATGCACTTAATATATACGGATAAAGAAATTTAATTTACGCCTTATACTTTGAAGTTTTTAATAGAGTGCATGCGCAATGCTATTTTATCACAGAATATGGTTCATTTATTTCATTCTATCACAACTTAAAACGGTAGCTAAACCACTATTTAGCGGATTTGTTTTATGAAACAATCTGTCACCAAAGTGACAAATTCAAGTAGAAACTACTTTCAGTAATTACCTCAAACATCTCATCAGTTTAATTGCTACGTTATTTTTTCATCCACCTTTTACTGTTACTTTCAATAACGATCCCGGTCAACTTAAATCAGGACTAGTAGCGCTCCACCCTTACTTTGCGAATTGACGTTTAAAACATTTTGTCGGTTGTTCGTCGACGGCGTGATTGTTTCGCATTTGACTGTGATTGTGAGGAGCACATTGCTGTAGCTTCGGTCGCTGGGCTCTGGCCGTCAGATCGTGGACCAGATCGCAACGACCGTCCGTCCGTAGCACTCGGCGCGAGGGGACAGGGCCCAAGACTAATTTTCCACTTCCTCATTAGGATAGCAAGCCAGCAGCGCCCAGTTTTCCAGCCACCACAGCGATGCTCGCGCCAAACGCGGGCAAAAGCTAACAAACCACTCGAATGAATATGTATTTTTAAACGCTAAAAACACATTCATGATGTTTTATCGAAATCACGAAATGGTAGAGATGTTTATAGTTGGGTATGGAAGTACTGAATAGACTAGTTTTATTTTTTAGCATTATAGCTCCAGGGTTTTGTTGTGCGTTTTACGCGATGGTTTCAATTATTTAGAGATGTGCTCATTTTGTTTTGTCATCATTGCTAATGGGTCGACTTGGGTTGGGTACCGTGGAGTTGTTTTTGCGGTTGGTTCAATAATGCACGATGATGAAGATTCGGCACAGGAGACTCGAATGGTCCATTGGAGCTGGGGTACGTCCGGCGACTTAATTCTCTTGGCCGCATGGGGCTCTTAAATTGTGTGCAAAAAATATCCTCCCACACATTCACTGAGGACTTTCGTTAAATTACAACGAAAAATCCATAATACACCTGTGTGGACTTATTTACATTCTGTATTTGCTATTCAGACCCAAGGATCTTACAATCAGTTTGTTTCAATTTAAGCAAATTAGGTTAAAAAAATTGAAAATTCTTACAAAGTTATAAAGTTTGTGTTGCTTATCCGAGGGTACAAGCGAGCTTAAAAATAAAACAGAAAGAACAGCGGGAATTAATGTGTGCAATTATAATCAGTAACGCAAATTTGTTTTCAAGCTATAGCTTCTGTTGGGGCTAACTTGAATTGGCGATGCAGGATCCATACCACATTTGCTCGTTCGCGAGGTTTTTCGTTCGTCTTTTCAGCTTGAAAACACGGCCAATTGCTTGGCTGTAGAAAGCTAAAAAGCTACAATCGAACGCGGCCAACTATTGTCCAACGAGAGGACCTCGTGAGGTGTGGTTTTTCTCGCAGCCGGAAACGGAAACATGGACAATGGTCTCGGTGTGCCTCCTGTGCCTTCGACGCCGACGTCAAACGGGTGGGGGGGGGGGGGGGGAGCTTCTGCCCTGATCTCATCAACCTGCTACATCCGACATATTGCGCTTCAAAAAGGCACCAGATTTCATTCACGGGAAACGTATACGACTAGTTTTTGATTTTGTCGGGTTTCATTCATAAATCCTACTACCCGAGAGGTGTTTTCGATATCCATGGGACACATTCTCCCAAGTTTACGGAATGTTCAGTTAGAACATTTTATGGGCATGTGTTTTGCGGCAGAATTTTCTATTTTGCTCTAAAAATGCACTTATATAGGGCTGTCTTCAAAACTGAATATGATATGAGTAGATCGTTCTCTGATAGTGATACATAAGATTTGTCTTTAGGACATGTAAAACTAAGGTGATGCCCTCTTCAGAAAAACCTAAAGGATAAAATTTCCTTTCCTCTACGTTCGCCTTGCATACTTTAACCTGATGTTGAATTTTTTTAGAAAAAAAACCACTGATGACATTTGAACGGAATTTCGTGCTGCTTGGAAAAGTTTGCAATGTGAAACTAATTTTCGTAGCGCTATTGATAGAACTCCGAGTACAACCCTACAGAACATCAATTTCCCACTGCGTCGTTTCCGGAATTTCCAATCAGTGAACTGGTACTTCGTGCTGTAGTAATAACTACCAGATTATCAGTGTAATTTTTTTACTGAACTAATGGGTTTCCTTGTCAAAGTGACCTAGTTTTATTTCCCATCAAATATCACCAGAGGTAAAATGAGCGAAATTATTTATGGATAAACAAATCAGATTCGGAAGAGTACGATGTACATCTAGTTTACCGGGGGTAAAACCTCACCAAAAACTAAACAGTTTCGCATATCCGTCAGTGTAATCCGATCTGCAGGATGATATATAATTCCGAAAGCTTTAATGTATATTCACGTGTCATCAATGCGTGTCTCTTTTGTTGTCATCGCGCGACACGAATCACAATTAAATCAGCCCCAATTAAAACCGTGAACATAATAGCTTCCTCGGCTGGTCCTGATTAATTTGTACAGGCTTCACTCGAAATCATTGATTGGGTTTCCTTTCGTGCTGCTTCGTTCTTCCCAAAGCCCCAAGCTTTCCTCGCTCGGTCGGTGGTGTAACCTGATTTGTTCCATTTCATTGTTATTTCCTAAACGGATAATGGTTTCCAATTACCTGTTCTATTTTACATTCATTTCCGCAGCCGCCGTCGAAGATACCGTCTTCAGTTTGGTTCTGCAAACAAAAGAAACAAATTAAGCAACTGACTCGATAGGTGCACAAAACCATTGAGTTGATAGGTACAATTAGAGGGCCAGCGTTAATGTTTAACTTTCTGCTCGTGTTATTCTCGTGCAACTCGTGTTAACGGTAGGTGTACCCGATGCCACTTGTGTCCATCCTTTTTAATAAACCTCTGCAATTGCGACTTAAAATATCGATCTATGTTTATCACTCGTTGATTCACAAAGATTACTTAAGCGTAAACCAGTCTCAAAGGCGAGTAACCTGCGAGAAATAACGAAAAAAACGAAAAACCTAGAAAAATCCTCCGATTTTGTCTGTAACTTTTCATTACGTAGACATTTTCGCGAAGACAATTTTATATTGACGCTAAGGAAATGCGCAAGAACTAAGTGAAATTATTTAAAAATAATTTTCAATTTCTGTTTATACGTTTTAGGCAAAGCGTTATATTCAAATTTGTTTAGCGACCACAGGATGTTACCCTTAATTAGACACAGATTTCGCTCGTAGCGTAAACCCTCGTCCCCTTTTCATTATACAAAGTGAGATTGCGACCACCCAATCATCCAGCTCGAATGATACCCATTCCACAATGCCTCGAGTGAAGACAGGTAAGTTGCCGCTTCCTGTCCGCAACAGATGGGTTGCCCCGCGAAGACTTTGAAATCTGGGCCCCATACCCTCTGCCCTGCACACTTCCGCACCACCGCTCACGCACTCCGGGTCACAGCTCTCAGCGTGAGGCGCTCAAAATTGCCAGTTCCTGTCTGTGGTCGGTGGTTTGATGTACGCTTACGTCCTCTCTGTTCAACCTTTTCTGTCGTGAGTCGGAAGTGTTTTTGATTGAATCAATGACTCTTGTCATATCTACGTGATTATGAAAGATCTCTTCATTTAATAACACGGAACTTTAAATCATGAACGCATTTACAAGCCCAGTGGAGGACAAGTTTCAAAATAGTGTGCATTTTGGTACTTTTTTCTTCTAGGCATGTTTTGATTCAGATTGTAATAAATACTGGGTCTTTGAACGAAATTAGTGCATTCCATATTTTCTGGTAATGAATTCGCTTTGATCTCGCTTCATGTGCAACATGAATAGAATGGTACCCTTTTATTTTCATTGCCTGTATCGTCAGATGTATTAAATTTTCCCTAGAACTCACTTGCTAGCGCTTGAACAGATAGGTCAACTCGATTAATTAGAGCACACGTGTACTGAATGCTTTAAAGTCTAAAAGCAAAGTTCCGTTCGGGCAAAGTAATTCCCAACCCTATATTGTTCTCGCAAAGGGAACAGCACACGCCTCGATGCCGGTGCGTGCCGATGCTGGTGACTCCTACGTCACCAGCGAGGGTAGCGGAGTGTGATGGAATGGTGGGCGCTGGCCAGGGTGACCAGGTGAACACCGGATGTCCGGTTGATCTCGTTGTCGCAGCACTGGTTTGCTGGACGGACAATATGTGGCTTCCGCCAAAGAGCTAATATTACTCGTGTAGGAATACGAGGAAAATAATCGATGCCGATATTAAGGGAAGTTTCAAGGAGATATTCCAGATGATAAGAAGGGGAATCGACATTGTAAATTGATAGTCAATTATCTAAACTGAATAGTGAAATCAGATCCATTTCTCGGAATATCTTTTCCCGACGGTTCTATTTCTGTGATATTACGGATTGAATGACTGTTTATCAGAGTAATTGGTCAATGCTATTCGATTTTTAATTCGATTTTTATTGTCAGAAACCGAAATATTAACTGACATTACTAAATGCTGACCGTTGCATCTGTTTTACTGCAGGGTCACGGGATAAGACAATCGGACTGCAGCTCTTAAAGACCAGGGAGTCTTAGAAGTTAGCGGCATGTCTGTGATCTCCTCTCGAAGGCACGGATCATTTGAAATCGTAAAACACTTAATCGCTTGCCGCCTTTGAGCGGTTTATCGATCCGTGTGATGACCGATCTGACTCGGAGATGTTTAGATTAATTTGGGACACTGTCAGTTTCTTGAACCTTACGTGCAATGTTGTTGTGAGGAGTACGAGTTATTTCTTAGGCGGGAAATGCCTTTTTGATAGAATATCGAATTTCGCTTGATAGATATTTTGATAGAAATTTTTTGCATGAGATGAAAGGCTTCATCTTTCTTATTCACGGTTCGAGTCAATCTCCTGGTAAATGGACGCGTGATCACTTTTTAACCGTTTTATTTTTCCTTGTAAAATATGTCGAGACGATATTTCCTCCAGAGATATTGGCACCGCATGCTCGTACGGTTTATTTTTATAAACTCTAAATTGCTGATTGCGTTTAGGACTATTTTAATTAAAGATTGTACAACATCGCAATCCAATAAATGATTGATAACCTTTCATGGTGTCAACTGACACGACCTCAATGCCTCATAATTTATAGCGAATGGTTTTATTTAAAATACGTAAACACGATACTAACGCGAACAATTTACAGAGAACGCGGATAAGAATGCGATGCTATTCAATTCGAACAACATTGCGAAGATTTTCTCAAGCCTAGTTGGATTTTACAGCCAATATCAATTGCGTGCTTGGCATCCTCGACTCAGTAAGCGCCGCTCTCCGAAGTGTACTCCATCTCGAGTGCAAACGTTCCACTCAAACATCTACTTCGACGCTGTTCCCAGATATTATTCCGTGGCAAATCAGAATAGTGAATAATTGCCAATTAACCTGGCTCTCTTGCCTGAATAACGCGCGTTTTGCGCGTTATGTTTTGCACATCACTAGGTCATGCGAAGGACTCGCTGTGATATTCCAGGAAAACTGAAGTGATGCGGAGAGGAACGCTATTCGATAATAGCTTCACTCCAGCAAATGTTTTACATTGTGATACAACACTTGTCAAACGTTTTAAATATTCAATTGAGAGCATTTCAAGCGGCTGAAGATTTGAGATTGTTTTGACAGTTGTAACAGGAGAGAAGATGCCCGGTTGACATGTTGATATGAAACTTGATTGGCTCTCTTCGATAAATCGACTTATGCGAAACAATCAGGCGATTAATTGGTTTCTCGGTGACGCCTTGAGAGCATGGGGTCACCGCTAGGTCACCGCTAGGTCACCAAGGTCATCGCTGGGTCACCGGGGTTTAGACAAACAGCAAGTGACAATCTCGCCATATCAATGTATTGTTTAGATTGTTGGTATTTTAATAGAGGCTCGAATATATTTTTGCCCGATTTATATTTATTGTGACAGAATTTCATTTGTGTTCCTGTTTATGTATATAATTTAAATACTTTTATTGATGGAAGTATGAAATGTGCTGCGTAGAAAGGTGTCATCAAAATGATATTGATAGATATTGATATTGATGATATTGATTTTTTTGATAGAAGTATTGAATGTGCTTCGTAGAAAGGTGTCATTCAAAATGATCGGTATTAAATGAACCAGATTAATTAAGTTTATGTGAGACCGGAGTTTTCATTGAGCTATTTATTTGTGAAAAAAACAGGCGTATTCGTATTCATCCTTTTTGTTTACTGAGCAAAGTCATTATACCCAATTTAAAGAATTCATTTCATTTGAGTCAAAATAAAATGAAAGTTTAAGCGTTCATGGGCTAGCTAATAAAAATCTCTTTTTTAACAAGCTGTAGAGACTGCCTGTCCAGTGTCCACGTGTTCCGACCATTATGGATACATCTTTCTGCATGATTTCAGGGAATTAATCAGGCACGGGCGGGAGAGCAAACAATTCGCGTGCTCACTGGCAGCGAACAGAAATGACAGGGCCCAGTCTGGTTAGACCAAGTCACCGGGTTAACAAGGGGTGACTCACCGAGTTAGACTAAAAGTTAGACCCAATGCAATGGTCCTGCAGCATGAACGCGTCTGCCCCTGGGTGGACCATTTCACGCGATGCATTTTAGAGACGACTTTACAATTAGGCGATGAATTAATTTGTCCTTCATTAAGGAAATTATCTTAATGAGTGACGTAAACGAAGGGCTCTAGAGACATTGTGTTTCACCGTCTGTACAGACAACAACTCGGAATTTGTTGTCGTAGACTCGATATGAACTGTTGGATAATGTGAAGACATTTGCTCTCTCTAAATAATTAATAAGCTTCTTGGATAGCTGATTAGCACTGGCATGCGTTATAATTGCAAGAGGCTTGCTGGATTTTCGGGTGACCGGCGATAGAACGATTGATGCCTAGGAAATTTGGTATAATATTCTAACTACGGTCACACGCCATTACTGTCAATTCGTATCGAGGTATTTTGCTGAAATTCGACGACAGTCACCTAACTATAAATTGCTTGATTTCACGTCAAGTCAATAATTTTAAAAATGTTCGAATACTTTTCAATTTCGGTTTATTTCCCCGCGTTCTTTACAAACAGTTCGAAGCATATTTCATGTCTTTAACCACCTGTGTGCGATGTTGGTACGACCAACCGCACCCTGAATGTAGACAATCTGTCACTTTCCTTTCAGCGAAATGGAATGAGGCAAGTATTTATTCAATTATTAACAATTGTTGACCATTTAAAAATGCGCTGCATGGACAACTGCTTTACAATAGCATACACAAAACCATTGCTCGAAAACCCAAAATCAACAAGTGAATTACCTGCAAAGGGCACTTCAGTGCACACCAGTCCTGAAAGTTGATGTTGAGGGCGACCAGCTCCGACGGTGCAAACGCATCCACCGGCTGCAGCAGCAACGTCAACACGTTAAGGGCCCCGAGGAAAATCCAGACAGGAAAACGCAAATCGTGGAGCATTTTCATTCCCACTCTGCAGCCGCATAAGTACTGGTCCGCTGGTCAACGAATCACCCGGGAAAATATGTCTAGAGCGCTGCGAAACATCACACTCGAATAGCAAGTGGCACCAGCAGAACACTTGGTTTGGCAATTTGAAATTAACTATTAAGACAATCTTATGGATTGCTATTATAAAATATCACAGGTCGATTTTTTAACAAGGCGGCGTTTAGGTATATGCACACTTATTTTCCTTTCTCATAAGTCTTCTATCAACTGTCAAACTTATTTTGCACAGACTCTATAAACTTAAATAAACAAACTGATACACTATTTTAAGTGGTCACAAATAAAAAATCAGCACTAGTTTTCGAAATTAAACACTAAAACTACTCGAAAAGTCCGCGAGTTTTCCCACGAGCAGTTCCAACGAGCCTGATGCGAAGTCCTACGACGCGGACCTCTGACACCCGCATGGCCGGCTCTCGAAACTCGACTGATAGCTTGCCAGCATCCTCCAGCCTCGTGCCTTCTAGGCCAAGCCAGTGGGTGCCTCCACTTCAGCACCACGCGACCCTCGGCAGCGACCCTGCTCGCCCGGAGGAACGCGTCTCGGTTCGTCGCCCTCGATTTCACAGGGGTGCTGCCCCAATCCGGTGCAGAAACCACTCTAAACGATGGGGACAACGGGAGTCAGGTGTTTTGGGAGGTTGAATCTGTTGAAAAGAGTCAGGTGCACAGGGCGTGGGATTGCTTAATGTGCACATAATTATCATAAAAATGGCGTTAAAAGTATTTATTTTGTACAATGTGTGGGGTAGGGATTTGTTAAATAAGCTTGGCATAATATGGACCACAATATATCCTGGGACTTGTACTTCATAGCTACACATGCAAGTGTTGTGGGTTTCTTGCTGCGAGTTGAACACGATCACGAACTTGAGCTTGATTATGCATGGATTTATCTCTCAAGTGGGTAACAACTTTTCAAGAGGGATTGTAATCCTGGAAAAGCTGATTTAGTCCTTAAGGACAGTTAAGAGTGGCAGGTGAAGAATACACTTGACGAATAGATCTAGAATATTCATATCACTCTTCCACGAGGTGACCAAATCAGAGAATTATTTAAAAAGCACAGCGAGAGCTACCACAAGCATCGATGGATTGATCTCAAAGTGAAAATGTGAAATGGTTCATTTGGGATCGTTTTTTCTTTAACATTTATGCGTATTCTATCTTCAAGTGACCTGGTGCTACAAAATCATGCTCCAACCCTTCAGTTTACCTTCATACAATTCGCTTTGAAAGCGTCCGTTACACAGTTTCCTTTTCTCGCTTGAAGTTAATTGATCTAATTGTATAAGACTTGTTCACGGCTAGTGATTTTACCGGCCTTCGTTCCCTACAAGCAACGGCTGGCTCGGGTCCGGCGAGCTCTGTGCAGGGTCTTGAATGGAACCCAACGGGTAACCAAGCCACGCCTCTGATTGTCGTTAGCAAATAGAAGGTACGCGGTAAGAAAATGTCTCGTTAATGACAAAAGCGCACGCGGCACGTCTTCCGTGGTCTGTTTGCTCAGCGGAAACCTGACCTGCACAAATTGGGATGAAATGGACCTCGTGTTGTAGTTTCTCGAAAGTGGTGTGTTTTTCTTTCCGCGTGGAACTTCCTTTAATGGAACACAAATGGCGGTATAAGGGTGGTATAGAGAAACACACACGAACATGGTTTTGAGGGAAATATCAATAACGTGATTTGGAGACCATTCCTTCATTCATTCATTCAGGGATGAAAGTTAGTACAGCAACTTCATTCACTTTGCTTATCAATCTCTCGACTGCATGGAGTTGTGGAGGAATCCTGTTGTTCGAGTTATACCGTCCTTCGGAAGGGACGTTTAGCCTCCTCCCTTCTAGGAGGTTTGGTCCACCGACGCCTTCAGACCAATGCCACAGGGCCCGTTGTGAAAACAGTGCGTCGTTAAACCCCGCTAATCAATCAAGTAAAACAATTTTGAACGCATAATATTAGCCAGGAATTGATCAATTTCAGTCCAATCACCAAACTTTAATTGTATCTGTCTTCACAATATAAGCAAACATCAAGCCTGGAAGCCGTTGGTTGCAGCTCGCACTCTTGCAGATATTCGTCATTGATGTTTTGTAGAATGTCTCTCCAGTTCCACTTTTATTACATTACGTTTGAAGTCACAGAATCATATTGGATTCCAAGGCGTTTGTACACTCGATTTACTTTTACTCTAATGCTGTTTATAAATCCTCGAGATGTATTCCAATCGAATTTCAAGTACGCTTCAGTCATCATTACTCGTCTCAAGTCTCCACAGATAATCTGAATCATTTTCGAACTCTCCGTTGAAAGGAGCATCGAGCGAGCGAATGAGCGTTGTCTAGACTCCTGAGAAGATGACATCTCAATTACGTTCTGATCAAAACGCTCGGCCAGATGTCACCTCGGCCGACGCCAAACTGACACAAGCGAGTCGACACTCGAGTCATTTCTAAAGGTCGCAACCACACAGCCTAGATGTGCCATTTTTCCACCAACGCGACTACAGTTTTTTTGTTTTGTTATTTTATGTCGTGGAAGGCACAGCAAAACGAAACGAAATTCGCTTCTGCTTTCTCGACTAAAGCACAAGTCTGGAGAAATGTTATTGTTATTGGAAGTCTGTGTAAACTTCTCCTTTTGCGCCGCGCGATGTCAAGTGGAAGATGTGGATGTGGAAGTATCACACGGGGCTGTCCCTAATAGGGCCTCTCTTTCGTCCCTTAGTGCTGAAAAGTGTACGCCAGTTTTCTTTTCTGTAACAAAGTTACAACAGAAATACAAGACAGGGATGAACATAACGTGGGAAATATAACATTGAACACCGTATAGACATGTTTATTATAAAGTTACACTCCCTTGTTATTTTCTTGCCACCCTTAATGTATGTCGACTCTGAATCTAGCACAGTCATTACTACGGGTATGGTAATTTTGTGATAATAAATACATAACCTAACGCCCCATTCAAAGTTTAAATTTAAAAAATGAAACCATCAATTGCGAAATCGACTTTTTGACACCATTTCTCTGCTTACGCCATCACGACTCCAAATTAACTGCTGTGTTTACCTGAAGCCAAGGAATTTCTCGAGCTTTTTTAACAGCTTCTTTCGGGCTTTGTCGCAGACATTAACTTGTTCTCGAGTCAATACTAGATGGATGACATATATTTACACAAACCTTTGGCTTATTTTCTTCGTTTACTTTTCACGGGCGTATGTCCGGCCAGACGGAGGCGCATAAGTCTAGCACCAAGGGGGCAAAACGGCACAATGGATCGCGCGTGCTTGTCGAATACACCTACATGCGTCGGCGACATGTTATTATGTCGCCTGTCGTCCACCTTGGAGCGATTCACATAGCGATGACTGAGTGGCAGAAAGTCGTGATAAAGGGCGTTTCAAACGGAGTACAACAAGGAAAATCTGGTATTCAAGGGTCGAAAGGGAAGGAAACGGGAGAGGCTATTGTCTCGCTTATTGTTCCGGCATGTCGGGGTAGTTTTTCTCAGTCATGGTGACACATTTCCTTACCGGGATAGTGAAAATTTATGCGTCTGCCATTTGGTTTGATTAAAAGTTAGATGATTAATTGGAGACGAAAATAGTTTTATGGGCCAGGAATCCGAAATAGTGTTAGCTGGTTTGGGTACGAAATACGTTGCTACCACTCAAATGATGTTACTGCTATAATTTTACTGTTGAACTGTCTTTGCGGCAAATATCCGCCAAATGAATACTACAAATTTAATTTCGTTATTCTTTTCAGACAACTCGCATTTGAGACTGGTTTAAACTCAATTAATTTGTATTAATACCAAACTCAACTATTGATGTACGTGTATCACTATTTTGAATCGTAATTATTTTTTACAGAGGTTTGTCAAAAATGACCATGGACTATGACTCTGGTATAGCATTCTCCATTACCACTTATTACCGGTCCTTTACTAATCAGAAAGTTTAACATAACGCTGGCCCTCTGACTGTATACCTTTACACTGAACGGAAATACCTTTTAAACTAGGTACGAGACTGATAGATCTGATCACGCTTGGACTGTAATTCCTGTGTTACAGAACACAAAACCACATGGTCATTGATTATTCCACATTATTGCACAAACCACACAGAATATTTAATAAATTACATTGGAATCTCAATGTTTACATGCCAACAACGTATTACTGGTAGTACCTGTACCATTACATTCAAACATGGACTACGTATACAACGCAGAATAATATGCATTATTCTAAAGCGAATTAGAGATAATTCGCTTCAGTTGCGTGGTATATGCAACTAATGCACTTTGCCATCAAGTCGATTTGAAACCTCTTCACCTTTAGTGGTGTACGGTATTAATACGGTAGGATGTCAATGAATTAACGAAGAGAAGAAACGTACAAAATAAAATAGTGATTTATTATTTTATTATTACTATTTTTACATTATTTTTATTAAATCTAGTATAAATTTCACTAGTGGTATCAAAACAGTAGGACGGTTACACACTAGTTGACCAACTGTCAGGTGTCTCTCCGTCGGCCATTTCATGTCTGAGATGTGAAGCGGTCGCGTGGTATACGGAATTACGAGCCGAATTATTCCGCATTCGCTTTAGAAATAATGTACATTATCCTGTGCGGTATGCGTAGCCATAGACTATTCAAAGTTACAAAATATCTCCAGCAGCACACGCCAAATATGACATGATCCTTTCGTACGTCAACCTCTGGTCGTGATGAGTGTCTGTCTGTGTCTCGACCCCTTACACTGAGATGGTACTTACGATTACTTCAACCACACTCACATCCAATCAGTCATTACTCTCCATTAGAGCAGGCCCAATTTCCCAATTGCGCTACTAGCCTGACCTTTTAAAGGGGCACAGGCTGACCGTGCTGTGAAGGGTTGCACACGTTCTGTGTTGCGTTGGTCCAATTTTTCTCGGGAACTTCAATTAGTTCATATGTGGGCATTCTTACCTGCGGGCATTCTTCTTTAACAATTGAAATTAATTGAGAACGAGTTCCAAGTGATCGATTATTGTGTTTAACGACGGACTGTTTTGACGATGGGCCCTGTGGCACTGGTCTAATGACGTTGGTGAATGAGTAGATGATGATGAGGATTATGATTTACCTAACCTAGCCTAGAAGGGAGGAGGGGAAACCTGGTGGCGGCACGTAGCCTACTCCTGTTGAAAAGCATCAAGGGGACCACCGGCTTAACGTCCCTTCCGAAGGACGGTACAACGCGAACATCAGGATTCCTCCACAAATTCATGCTGTCGAGAGGTTGATAAGCAAGGCGAGTGAAGTTTCTGTACTAACTTTCAACTCTCCAACCTCTCTCCTGAACAGAACTGGTCATGTGTATGATGGTGACCTATCCAATACCTGACTCAGCGCAGTGCTGCTTAACTTCGGTGATCTCACGAGAACCGATGGTTCCAGTACGCCAATCCGTTCGGCCGTTCCAAGTGATCGACAGCTGTGGAGGGATGAAATGAATAAAGGGTTGCTTGAAATTGTTTTGTTTACATTAATTTTAATGTGATTTTAATGATACAACATACTTTGTTTGATTGCCTGTTTGATAGCATGTGTGACGGAGCGTTATGACTTATGACATTTTGTTGAAAATAGAAGAAACACCAACTAAATGCACAAATATTGTTCGAACAGTATTCGTTACTACCATGTAGTCCGGAAACAAGCGCGTTTCATTATTTCGCAGTTAACAAATCAGAGGGGAATGTAAATAATGGTTGAATCAGCATCACTGGTAAAAACAAAAAACAAACAATTTTCTATCGATGAATTTTACATTTTTATTTTGTCCCTTGAACAGCTGGCGCGTGTGTTGATATGGAAATATTGAAATTCGCAAAAAGCACACATTGTGTGGGTGTGTACGGCGTTACATGCATTTTATAGATTAACCTGATCCAGTCAACTTTTATAACGTGACGATCTACTGTCAGACCTGGCAGTTTTATTTTCATTCGTATCACCTGTGACTTGTCTCATTTTATCATCGACCTGCTGCTTCTCACCGGCAGAATAATTAAATTTATTCTGCTTCTGAGTGAAAATCACCTCGGTCATAGACCCAGCCCCCAAATGTCCGCTTGTCTTTAGGAACGACTCTGGTTTGACGGAATTTCCATACGGAGTCTCTTCAAGAGAAAGATTTTCTTTTTTTCCCTCCTTCCCAATCCTATATTGATGACCATCTCCCTGATCGCCAACTTTGTAACTCATCATAGGATTGTCGAAAGTGGGATGTCGATATCCACTAGCTCCACTTCGGAAGTGACTTTCTTTTAAACTTTCCTCAGAACTAGGAAAAGTCCCGGTAATCTGATGATTCATCTCATCACGAACTTGGGTCCCAGCAGGACTTTCGCCAGGATACGGCAGCGAAGCAGTTTCGTAACTTGGTCCTGGATGTTGATAAGGATCTTCAGATTGGTACGAAAATCCTGGCATTGCATCGGCCGCAGTACTTGCATAGTTACTACCATAGTCACTAACCCCGCTTTGCATCATATTATCAAGATTATGCCCTATCATTTGCTGACCGTACATTTCCCAAGGTTTCTTGTTGTTGGTCTCTTCCCAATTGTTGTTACCAGTATTGTCGAAATTTTTCATCCAGTCCGGTAAATCGGTTGTTTTGAATCCTGTCGAACTCGGATGGTAACCTTTGAAATTGTAGCCGTTTGTTCCTTTGGGCATTTGAGCCCAACGCATTCCTCCATACCCGGGATAGGACTGTCCCTTATTCCAGCCGGCAATTCCATTGGGCATGCTGGACCAGTGCTGGCCTACATTGCTAGGGTGGGTACTATCTCCCTTGTCGTCGTGGTTGTATTCCCAATATTGCTCTCCCGAGCTCCCCATGTTGTCGTTCCATTTCACCTGCAGAATCGAGTAAATTCATCTCCTCTCTCAGGTAGAATCAATGCCGTGACGTAGCATGTCACTAGCAAGTGAGCATTACAATTAAATGGATGCACAGTAGCGAACAGTTTCTTATTAGTATTATTAATATATTAATAGCTCTTGTTTTAAGGTACAATAAAAGTGTATAAGCTGTTTACTATAGAAGTCACCCTTAAGCATGTCATTAATAACAATTTTCCTGTTCAGCTACCGAAACAGAGCCGTTACACTTTTGAATATATAATTAAGTGAAATTAAACTAATTAAGTGACATCCTCGAGCGGTCTCGAGAATAAGATGACAAAACAGAAACGGGTGTGAAGTCGTGAATTAGTTGGGAAGATTAAGCTGATATGCTCACTGTTCGGAGCTGAAAACAAAGCAGCATCTCGATAAGCGTGATGACAGAGGGGTTCACGGCGGGGCGATCGTTGCGATCACAATTAAACCTAGTTAACACCCCTATCACAAACACGGTGCTGCCCCCTTTAATAACGACGTCTATTTAGTGGCATTTACCATGCATATTATTCATTTATATAGCTTTCACTATCGTGTTGAAAATGCTTGTCAAATAATGATGTGCCGTGCATTGATCAATTTAGATATTTGCGAACGCAATTTTAGTTGTGTTGTGGGTGAGTTAACATTTTATTGTTGATCAATTGTAAAGAGCAGAACACTTTTGAACCAACCTTTTGTTTAGTTTTCATAAAAATTTGTGAAAAATCCTTAACTTTAACGGCAGAATTTAAATACTTCGCTTGAAATTTCGCAAAAATAATTATGACAAAAATGCTAATGGCGAGATAGCCAAAAGAGTTCCAGATCTGACAACATCAAAAATGTATCGTGTTTTTCAAGATTTACATACTTTTAACTTTCCCCGAGAAAACGTTCAGAACATTTGGCTCTAAAACGTCGGAAAATATGTGAAAACTCTAAAAGTATCGTACATTTTAAATGGCTAGAGAACTTTTTGACCAGTTTTCCTAAAAACAAACAACAAATTGGTCTACTTTGACTACACTGCGAGACGCGATGAAAATATCTTCAAAAAATGAGCGGCCGGTATTCAGGGTAAACAAATTAAGTCTTCTTTTCGCTCGAAAATCTCTTTCAAAAACAGATTCAATTTTACAGCCATATTGATTTTAGTCGTTGTGAGCAATAAAACATTCTTTTGGTTTTGTATATGTAGGTAATTGAGGGTATCAGATACTCGACATAAATCGTGCTCGTGTTATTACCATTCGAAATTTGTCCTAACAGCTCGCTCCACGTTAACAAAAGTTGAAACCGTTAAGGGAAGCTCCTCATCAAAGCCATACGCTTGATTGCATCATTACATTTAAGTCTTCATGGCCTGACCAAGCCGGTAGACTATTTAAATAAATCTTCAATGAAATATGCCAACACTTATACGTTCGCTCGCGGAGTGGCGGATCCTCTAGTTCGGGTTGCCTCGAATTAAGCTGTCGAAGGAAGGGTTAGTTTTGTTTCCCACACAATTACACTCAGTTAAGGAAGACTTTGTTTTCAATTCTACACAAGCGGAAGAGGAAATGGCCACGATAGCTGGTGGATCCTTCGCGGCTGGTGAGGCCGAGTGTCCTATAGGATGATCCCATCACATCCGACCGGTCAGTGCAATGACGCAAATCCACTTGTCGCAATGTGTTTTGTCGAATGTTGTGGAGGAAGTTGACGGTGCTGTGCCTAATCGTTCATCCGCTTGCTATTACTCTAAAAAAATATTTGTGAACAGTTCTAGATCAAAATGTGCCAAAATATTGCTCATTTGGCCCAATCTGAAACCTTCTACATCCCGAGTATTCCCGAATAAAAGTGGCTAGTTTAAAAATAGTAACTTGGTGACATGAAATAACGGCGTTATCTTCGTCTAATATCAGCCCGAAAGAACTTTATTTTTTCGTTTTTTAGGCTTGTCATGGTAGTAAATTTTGCTCGCTGTGGCTCTTAAAAAAGGTTCTGTTAAGTAAATTAATAACTGCAGGTTGTCATCGAATATGAACATAAACAATATCACATCAAATATGAACCGGACTAAACTGATTTGATATCTCCTAACTTAAGCCAGTTGAGTTGTTTTATTACCGGCCTAAAGCGTACACGAAGTAAATTAAACGCATCGATACATTCTTAGGATTGTTAGGTGACCAACAACGTTGTATATTCTCGAAGTCCTACCGCTGGAAATGGGAAACCATTACCACTAACCCGTCGTCGGCCTTGGGACTCACCTTAGATCGGAAACTACCGCCTCGGGACTGCTCGTGCCGGGAAATAGAATGCTCGGAGTTTCCCCGGTTGAATCCAAAGCTGTACGAGCCTTTCCTCGGGACGCTCACGTATTGGAAATATTTTCCTTTATCGCCAGCGTGCTGGGAAATTCCATGCGTGGGAAAATGCGTTGGTGGCACGGCTCGTGCCAATCCTCTGCGAATCATAAACCCCTGCAAAGCTTTGTCGATTTAAGAGGTGGCTATCAAGGTAAATATAATTGTATATTAGCAAAAGAAATGTGTGTTCGTTTTAGCTCACCATAAAAACGGCGCACGTCAACCTGTTCGTAATGAAATGCATCTCTGCAATCAGACGATTAGGAAATGAGTCGTGTTTGCCTAGTTCCATTCTTTATGTAGCCGTTTAATTTTTCACGTCTTGACAACGTAATTAATTTCTATCGTGACAGATTGTCAGCTCATGCGTTTTCCACTTTCTGCTCCAATTTTCGAAGGTATGCATTAATCAAACACACCTCCGGGATTTCGCTAGAGTTTTTGTAGACTTACTAGGTAAAGGTAATTCACGCGAGGCTATTTTTTTACTACACGCGCGTTGCGTGTTGCGAATAATTATTTCATTCCATACTCACAATTGACTTGGCGCGATAAAATCGTTAATTACTATCGCTATATTAAATTCATAATTCTCTCATTCACTAACAAGGCGCGTGTGCGTGTCACGACATGGAAACGCGATGACCAACTTTTTATCCTACACGGTGTATTGTAGGTAATCGTGATAATTGATTATGCACCCCATCTGGTTTCAACGCGCCCACCGATCGCTTGAATTTAAAGCGCTATTCGTCAGTTTGCCTAACCGCCGTAACAGCGCTGCGTGCACTCGGCGCTCGTTGCAGCCGACTTGCCGCAAGATGGCGCTAGGAAGAAAATCCTCATTTTCAGAACAGGATCCGCTGGGCCGCCGCCGATCCCACCCCGTGGGCCCCGTGGTGGGGCGGACTCGCCCTCGCTGCACTCGGCAGTAGGACTCAGTACCAGTACGATCGCCAGCGTAGACAGATGCCAATGCCGGGCAACCGTTTCGGTTTCCGTGATGGCTCGATGCTCAGCTTCGCACGTGCCGCGTGCCTCATCTTTTTGAGTGATTTGTTCATTGCGACCTTCTTTAGTTTTGTACTGCATGTTCGTGTCCATGTATATTCTTTGATCATTGAGCTTATTTGTCTCTTGAACGTCTCACTACTCGCATTGGCGCTGGTAAGTCAGGATATTGATTTTGTTTTTGCGCGTACTCTAACCATCTTTGTGGTACACGCTTGTCGTTTAGGCCAGCCGATGTCAGTTACGAAATGATTAAAAGGCTATTGAGTAATTATTTTGAAAGGTTTCGTTCGTTAGGCGGGGGCAAAGATGCGCCCCTGGTTGGCTAGACTTAACTAGGCAACAAAGGGACGATGTGGAATGTAAGGAGGGTAATTTTACGATGGGACTCACGTGCGTGTATGAAATAGAATCTAGAAACTTAAGAAGATGGAAATAATTTAAGTACTGATTTAATCTATTTTGCATATTGGAGATGCATTTTAGAATTATCTCCATGATGCCGTGAAAAATAATTCGCTATACGTTCCATTAATTTTGGTCAATGCCTGACGTTCCACCATTCCAAGCAGCAAATCCTGGCGCCCGTCAACCTAAAAGCATATTAAAAGTAGGTAATGGAAAGCGGTTCACAGACCATGAGGAACAAGTCCATTCGACACCCACCACCCCTCGACCCAAAAGTGCACCACTCCACGAAACACTAATCAATTAGCATGCCTACCATGAAATCAAGATACAGATCAACAACACTCCTCTCTCTTTCTTCATTTTCAGAAAGTGACAGAACAATCTCTGTTCGAAACCTTACTCTAAGACGTCGTTCCCACCCTCCAGTCACACGCATGCTAGTGACAAGGAGACCAAAGTGCCACAGGCGTGCCGCTAAGAAGGCTGAAGACGTCGACCATCACGAAATAGATGTCATTTTTCTGTGCCTTCGCCGTCGCGCTCGTGGAGGGCAGTGTCGCGGCGACTACCGCCGATGGAGCATGGACGCCGACGCCGTCGACGAGCGACGCTAGCACGACGACGCTGCCAGCAATCGTGAACCACACTGCAAATATGGTGGTCGCTCCAAATTCGCTGGACAAAATGCACGGCGTTATGCAGCCTAGTGACTGGGACAATATCACGAACAACGTATCGTTCATGTCGTCCGTTTTTGGCGTCACCTCGTACTGCACACAGTGGGGACAGTTCAATCATTGTTATTTCCAATTAGCGAACATATTCTTCTTCCTCTCGTACTTGGCGCCGAACGGCATGTACGGCATATTGTACTTGCGATGCACGTTGCTGATCGGATGTGCGTTTTTCGCGCTCTGGGGCTGGACGGTCGAGTGTTACCTGGACGCTTTCATTTGGAACTCGTTGTTTGTCTGCATCAATTTTATACACGTGTGCGTGTTACTCTACTACCTGAGACCTGTCAAGTTCACGAGAGAAGTCGAAGAGGTAAGACACTAATTACCTTTAATCTCATTTTAGTTTACATTTTAGAACCATACATGACATGAGTTTGTTTATGGGTAATGTCGCCATATTTGGTTTCCGCATTAAGATTACCTGTAATAACGTAAGCGGAGTTAATATCAGATCAATCGTTATCAGTGAACTTTCCACTTCGTTTCAATCCATTGCAACAATTAACTTGAATTGTGCATGAGCTCTAAGCATGCGCACTCTAAACACATGATGCACACCTGAGCCAGAGAGTAAATAATAAGCGAAAGCTTTTAAAACTGTGTGTGTGTGTGGGTATGTCAACGTGTTTTGAGATAAGAGAGTGAATGGTGAAACCGATTAGCTGCCTACACAGTTGCAGGCGCACGACCTGCGCGGTCTGGTTTATAGTGACTCATTGATTACCTTGGGTTAGGTACCTACCTTCTTCTATAACCACTCGTGGCTGAATCACCCGCTTTGTATTTCTGGTCCATGGCACATCGATTCGAAATTTGAAATCGCTGGGACACTGAATCGTTCGAATCGTTTGGGCCCACGGCGGTCAAAAGTCAGAGGTCAGGCTAGACTTGAAGGGGGTGGGGGGAAGAATTCGGTGGAGAAGCTCAACGCTAATGAAGAATAGGGTCCCGCTAGTCTCAAAATACCATAATTAGGTTTGTTTATGGGTTTTAATTAAATGGTTAATGAGTTCTTCAACCAAACCCTGAAAATTAATATGGGAATAGATTAAGTCTGGTTCCTCGTTCCTTGCTCCATGGTAGGTAAACTTGACGTTTAGAATTGCTCGGATATTTCTGTTACAAGAAGCACCAGTTCACCGTTCAGAAAGAAGCAGCTAACCTCCATGTGATCTAACTGAATAACCATCATGGCAATCGAGCAATTGCGCTCGCTGTGTACTTGGAGTACATTTGAGCGACCGGAACGTCCTTGGGTTCTTAGAACTATCAAGAACTACCAATTCCTTGACGACAACGTCGTTGAACTCTTAGAACTTTCAAATAACTAAAGTACCAATCGTGACAAATGGATGCAGTTGACAGAAGATTAACTGAAAGATTACTTTTTCTTTAGAAGATTCCTTGCAGATGTACACCAGAGATGTGTGACCTTGACTAAGACTAGCAGTTCCTCGTGGTCCTGAGACGCTGCGTTTAGCTTTAATACTATAAGACTTAATAAAGTCGCAAAATGTGTCAAAATGTTCGAGAAATGGCTTGCCTCTTCTCATCTCAATTAAAAATAGTCCTTGCCCGAAATGTTAGCAGAAAAATTAAAATCTCCACAACATATAAATAGTTGTTACACTGGCGACTGCAAAGTGATACATTATGCGCTATACGATATCGTGCTTTTCACGATTTATGACTTCGAGTATAACCTACTTTGCCCCTGCCCAATAAGAACAAGAAAAGTGCTAGAACACAAAACTTTTAAATAATGCTCTTATTAGCCATTGCATGTACGCGTTTCAGTACCTATGAAAAGTTCCATTTCTATAGCGAGCTGCTTTCAACCGCATGAAATGAAATTACCCCATGGGTCTGGCCGGCACGTAGACAAGCCCATTCTTATGCAGTGACATTTTGCCTGCCTCTGTTCTCCTCGGCTTGATACGGTCACAAATCACAGAGATGGCTGAAGGGTAGACGAAAATGTCACCTTAGTTTAAATTAGGTCATGCGTTATTGTCTGGTTATGGTTTTGGTGGCATGTCAAAATGTTGCTAGAAGTCTCTTGGTAGTATAGTTAGCCTAATATGCTCTGTGTGTTTTCGCAATTCACTTGGAAGGGCTGTTATTAATCAAAGCTAATGCGAGTAGACCTTCGTCTAAAGCCACAGCTCTGTTTGCGAGGTTCACGTCAAGTCGCGAGGGAATTCCGCGAAGTGTTAATTGCTGGGGAATGCCTTCCCCGCGACGAAGAAGACCATAATAGCGCTAATCAAAAATCACTTTATTATTCTAATCAACACACGAGGTAATTCGAAACGAGCTCGGAATCGGACTGAACAGTTTTTAATCCTCTAATGAACTTGATTACTGAGCGGGTAACCTTATGTTTAGTTTTGTGAAAACGGGATCATTTGCCTGTTGACTGGTCGATATGTTCTTCACAACAGAGATACAATAGCGCTACGTTAGGTCCTGTGTGAGGTACCTACGTCAGGTCCCTGCGGCTAACTTTGACCAGTAGTTTAGTGTTGCAGACGTGTTCGCTGTAAGTGGGTTCGTACTTTGGGTATGTAAACGAAAACCAGGCTGCAGCAGTGTCCTCGTTAATGCAGCGAAGCGGCTCGGCAATATGATATTCTATGTCGAAACTTTGGGAAAACGGGACATACATGGAACACGGTGTGTTCCGCTTGCGCAGGCGATTCGTGTGTTTACCCACCCCCAGAGTCGGACCAGGCCAGTCAGGCAGGGGTAGCAGAGCACGCGATTCCATGATCTGTCGAGTGGTGCCGACCTGCCAAACTGATTGATGGATTTCAACCAATTTCCTATTTCCCCGCGCGTGGAATGAAACCAGAATGAAAAACTACTAGTTTCCTTGAACATTTCTGTGTGAACTTTTCTGGCCTCGATTCTTTTCCTCAGCCGTTCGTGCGCCCTCTCAAAAATAGACAAGCACTTAAGTTAACGTGGCTCGCATTTTATTACATGCCTTAGCCATACATGCTACATATATAATATATATAAATCGTGAAACAAAAAAAAAATATATAAGATGGGGGAAAATCGCGTTTTTATTACACTGCAGTGATGCATCCGAAGGAAAGCACGTTCGTTAGGGATTTTATTCGATCTCGGGAGGACCCCAGATGAGACTAGTGCAGACCCAGCTGACAGCTGTCATCACGACAGAAACAGAATACGTCTTCTGGCACCGCTATCAAATATGTACCTTAATGCGATTGCGATCTAGTGCTTCTACCACCGGACTGCATAATCAATATGCCAGTCTACGGTCGCGCTGTGGCTATTATGGAAGAATTGCGTGCAGAGAAGTTCGCAACTTTTCGCGCATTGCATGTTGCAAAGGTTAAGGGTTTGAATATTTATGAGAGCGTTTCGAGGGGTTGCCGAGACCAAGCCTTCTTCGACGTCTTCTCTCCTTGTAGGTATATTCGTCTCCGCGTCTTCGTCGCCGCGTTGAGTCGCGAGCTAGCGCGCACACGACAGTTTGAGCATTTTGACGCAATGGGGTGTAACACGAAATGCATGTGCCCGTGCTTTCTGATCAACGCGTACATTATTCAAGGGGTCAGGTTAATAGTGCTTTCTATCTCTCCGGTGTGCCGCTCGGGCTATACGATCTCACTCGGCGTTACTGATATAGATTGAAGTTGGTGTTGAATGTGGTGCTAGTGCTCGTAGCACCTCGTTTCATGTTTGCTACATTTGAACAGCTGCTGGCTGCCGCTGGTTGCCGTGAAGATAGCGCATGAAAAAACATCCCCCATTAAAGAACGGGTCCTAAATTAGGGTGGTGTTGTAGCTACCCGAGTGGTGGACGGGGTTAGGGTGCGCTAGGGGTGATGATTACACCGACCCGCTCGGCCAGATACAAATTTTAATTAAATATGTTTCACTGTCCCACGAGCCACCCAGAATTCATATTCCGTTCCGCGTGTACCTGTCGGTTATTAGATCGCGGTGGACGATTGCTGGTTAAAAATATGCCGCTTTTCATATTTCATGTCGGCATTCTATTTTTTTCTTTATTTTGAGCAATACTTTCCAGCTTTGGTATAAAGCTGAAATTTCTCATTTCCCGGTGCAATGCGATCACGCGGCTATCATTTTTGGTGACTACTACGCTTTTTGAAAGTGGGTCAATCGCAGGGAAGTAAACCGATTTTCCAAGCTGCATAGTTCGATTTAATACCGTCGGCCCTCAAGGGATAATGCCCTTACTATGGCTGGTAATCTTAAGAGAGAGGTTGTAATAATAAGCTATGTTTACTTTAATTATATACCTCCATTCCACTCTATTCTTGTGGCTTCATGGAGAGCTGAGTAAATTGTTTGCAAGCTGAACAAACAATTTTACCACAACTGAACTTCATAGTGGCCGAAACCGCCGAAAGACTCACGGCTGAAATTTAAATAGCGTGCCCCGACATTGTGATTTTGTGCGGCATTCCATCTCTAAACATGTCTAGCATTTTTCTATGCAGCAGCCACATGGCAAGGGAAGGTTTTCTTCCAGGATTGAAAAACCGAGCTCACTTTTACAGCTACTGGGATTTGGGAGCTACGCGAAACAAGTCTAAATCTTTAACAGCTCTCAACTACCGTAAAGTAAACCCTCTAAACGAGCTAAATTCGTTGGGAAAGCAAGAGAAATGGTTTTTCTTCCACTAGGCTTTCTTTTCAACTGTCGGTTCCATTACCGGCTGCGTAAACCTGTCAAGTATCTGAACATTTATTTGTGGATATCTTGACATGAAGTCTTTAACCAATTATTCATGCCCGAGGTTATAATTACCAGTGTGACGCATGTAGATTTTCCTCTGAGAAGTGAATCAAAACGGGTCATTGTACGTGATTTTGCTCTTGAAATGCCGCGTCTGGTAGACGGATCTTTCGTTTCATCCAAAAATAAGTATTTAAAGCAAAAAAATGTTGGTCTTGTGACGATTGATGATAATCATTGGAGGAAAGGCGGAGTTTTTGCAGAATATTATTGATGATACGTATTTCCACCTTACGAGCTGTCCACAGTACCTAACCTCTTTTATACGGCCAACAAATGTGAGAAAGAAGCGAAATGGGAATGTGGATTAAAAATGTTTTAGGAAGTGGTAATAAAAATGAAACAAGAGTGCCGGCAATGAAAAGTTTCGGCACGGCAATAAAGATTAGAAGGCGGAACGCTGAGTCGCGAGGCTCAGTGTAAAACAAGCACCGACGCCTGCGAAACCTACCCCCGCGATCCTTCGCGTGATCCTTCGCGTGGGCGAAAAAAGTTGGGGGATCCTGTGCTATTAGTGGGCGACTGCTAGGTGGGCTGAGTAGGGTGCATTTTTGATTGGTAATTTAATATCCGCTTGAATTATTCATCTCTACGATAGAACTGATTTTACTTTTGGTTTGACGTTGATTTCTAACCATAGCCGCGGTAAAACTGTAGGGAAAAAATCAATTTTTACATCATTAGCTCACTGATTTCTTTGTTGATACTTAATACTTTAGTGTTATTAAAACAACTATAGGCAGTAAAAATACCATTGAGGATTTATTATGGATGGGCGAATGAATGGAAATCTATAGATGCCAAAAGGTAATAATAGAGCAGTATACTTTCCCGTGTGAAAGTTATGTTAGCTAAGCATGTAATAAAGCGCAAGAGTCTCATTTTATAAGATGTAAAACTCAAAGATAACGAAAATTCAATTTCCCGTCGCCTTGATCAAATATAATCAACGTAATATTGATTGTCTTCCCTTGCGACTTTCCAAAGGATGAGTGACTCGTTTTGTTCGCAGAACGAATTTAGGCCGCGGAGAGGTAGGCCAGTGTGCGCCAGCCAGCCGAAGAGGTTACTTGTTGGGGTAGACATTGATTTCCGATATCACTAGGGATATCACTACGGGTTGAGTTCTACCATGGGGTAGGTAAGCAACCCGGTGAAATCGCAAGTTCTGGACGGTGTTCAATATTCGCAAACCCCGAGCGTGGCAGCATATTAGATTTTAATGACCTGGATGAAAGATTTTTTTATATTGTCATCTTACGTAATATTCTTTTATGAGATGTCTTGGCAAGAAATTTCATTTGCCGCTCAACCATGTCCTCGTGGAATGACGTCGATATAGTCTTGCTAAATTGTATATACCAAGTGCTAGCTCGGATATTATTAGATGAAGCAAACTCTTGAACATGACGGTAAAACTCGAGCCAATTTTGCAAGAGAATTGAAAATTAAGGGATGAATTTTAACATTGACGGCGGTCGGTACAACCACATTGCAGATTACTTGAATTAGGGCGCACCTAAAATATGAAATCTTGTAGTAAAATGTAAAGAGCGGAAATTAAAATTTTACAGTAATAAGCTTGCCAATTTTGTCTTTGTATATAAAGGGCTCGTGCTAAAGACGTTGTATTTTAATTGGTACTTAGGTCCAACTAGAGAATGTGATCCGCTTTTTAAATGGCTCCATTATGTTCTGGCGTGGAAACTGAGCATCTCATGGCAGTGTTTTCGAGCGAAGTTTTATAAACTTTGGCGCTGCTTGCTTTACTCAAGTGTAGTGATGTTTGTGTGATGCTCAACAACAACAGGGGAAACTTTGTAATGCCGTCAAGCAATTAGGAGCGGCCATCTAATTAGATTGTGGTACACGCTTGAAGACATCGCCGTGGTCGGTGTTATATTGAAATTGAAACAGAGCGGCTAGAGAACCGACGCAGCATCTTCATGGCTCTATAGAGTCTAGAGCATGACCGAGAAATAGCTTGGCAATGTCACCGGCAGATTAAAATGCAAGCTGAAAGTGCAGGGATTCTATCGACTCAGTAACGGTGGCTGGATCACTGACACTTTGCGTAATGGTTAGAGACACAGTGCAACTAGTTCAATTATGCATGTACCTATACTATACCATTTGCATTTTACTATGTCAAACAAATGCTGAGTGCATGCTTCAATGCACGTGCGCGGTTTTATACGTTTCGGGAATAGCAACGACATTTTCCTCGCCTTGCGATTACAACGCGCGATTCGCAAAAGGAGGTACGAAAACTGAAAAGATTCGAATCGTCTATTTCCTGCGTTTGCCACGGGGCGTTTTGACTCTACAACGACTCGACACCCCGTCAAGAGGAAACTTGCTCGAAAGAGATTGAATGATTGTCATTACGGCAAACGACTGGAGAAAGCATTGTTTCCACTTTAGGCGTTATCCTGTGAGTCGCGGTAATACTTACCGAGTACCTACTCGTTGTTCGGTAGTGATGGCGATATTCGGGACTTGTGACGAGAATAGAATCTTTATCGCCAACTCGACGGTCGTTTGAGCTTTTTTCATTCGTGATCCCTACCTACGCTGTTAGCACCTCGGAATATAAAGACATTTTAGCCATCATCAATTTCCCGATCCTTCACCTCCTACCCTAAAAAAAAAACGAAAACCTCGCCTTTTCGGGGAAAGTCTCAACAATGACTTTTCCTCACTTAAGCCAAACGACCTTCGAGCAACTAGCTCACGCTTGACCTCACAACATCGTCGCAGGTTTTCAAATAGATTTACACACCGAGCACGATGCTATTTTTAATGATATACATGCGAGATGTGCATTTAAACGGCTGTTGTCTACCGTCTTCTCGGTGGTTGCCGCAAAGATCACGGTCGCGCCAGTAGAGGCTGCGATGTGAGATGAGAGATCGTAAATCCGGCTGGCGGCATCGCATTGGGTCCAGCGAGTCGTGCTCGTGAATACTTTATCCATGGCGCCCACTCACTCGAAATCTGGTTACGCCAACACAATAGATCACCAAATCCACCCGGCGACGACGACGCCGACGACGACGCCGACGACGATGCCTGAGACCTAACATATCGTATTCTGACAACTGTAGCAAAACTTTCGAGTTCCTGAGTTTCCTTTGCTTGTAGAAGATTCGATGAGTTGCATGATGCTTGTCTCTTGATCTTTAAAATGACTCGACAGCATCTTGCAGTGTGAACAACTGGCTGTAATAGAATCATCGTCAATGGCAACAAATTGATATCACATTATATGAGTCACCTATCCAGTAATATGTCGTTGTAGTTATTCAAGACTTTTCAAAACTTCTTACCTATCTCCATCAAATCGTGTGGGCACTGTGTAGCAAATGCGATATTAGAGTCTCGTGCTCCCTACGCGAACACATTTCTTACATAAAGTTCTGAAAAGTTCCACACATAAACTGAGAAGCATCAGACACTCCCTCATGCATGTGTGAAGGTATATATGTGCTGGAAATGTTATGATAAATGGCCCTAAATTTTTCCTCCTCTTTGCCGCCAATTCAATCCGCTGATGGAATTTTCTATGGTTGGTGGGCCTTTTCGGCGCACGCCCAAAATAAGAAATGATGAACTGCTGGCTCGTAAACGCTCTTTATCGGTTAATAAACCCGATCAAGTTTTCTCTTTGGAAAAGTATGTGGTCATGAAAAGTGTGTACGAGCGACGATCGCTGTATAAGGCGAATCGTTACCGGGAATTTTCCGGTGAAATTTTTTTCGTCTCGTGTATGAAAATTCGTTGTATGATGTACTTTTAAGTTTTATTTCTTGGACATAACTTCTAAGCTGTCTGTTGTTGCCTGTATGATGCTAAATTCAGATAATGTTTTCGGACGGGTTTTTTGTGTTATTTTCTTGAGACTGAGCCAAAATGCAAGGGTTTTTCAAAGTTAATGTTGAGGTTTCTCTTGAGATTTATTAAAATCAAATCTCGCTGGCTAAGATTTCCGACTGTTATTGAAATTTATGTCTCCTTTTTAAAGAAGACTTGGACCCGAAGGAAAGAGTTTTTTTCCTGGTTACCATCAGCGGTCTCTCATCGTTAAAGGCAAAAAAAACTCCGCGTAGCGCTGCTATATCTCTTCGATCGAGATTTTTGCTTGCTTAGGTATTCGTAAATCGTATCAGATTCTTCACGATCGTGCCACGATCTAAATTCTTTCGCAATTCGAATTTGAGTATGTTCCGACAGAAATATGCGCCCATTTCCCTTTTTATCGCCGGCCTCAAAACACATACATTACATTCTACAAACCTAAAATTTATTCCCTTACCCCGGAAACCCAATAGCATACTTTATCGAAATTTTTTATTAAATTCCCATAAATTCGCACGATATAAGCAAAGCGGCACGCGCGCAGCGGACCCATCTCACAGGTATCGGGCGTTTTGCGTGGGCTGTGCGTGACCCCCGACCGTGATAAATAATTGGTGCATGATCACGGTCGTCTGATAGCCCGCAGGAGGCTCGCCATGGCTCTAACGTGGGCGATACGTTGGGCCATATACTCACACATTGCTCGTTATTTTCGCACCCGGCGCTACTCTGTCGCTCAAAACGTGGCGTGCGGAGCGCCATCCAACGCACAACGCAGTAAAGAGTACGTTACCAACAGGTTGTTACACAATCCACCTCAGTGTACACTATACCATAACGTCTTATGAATTAACAAGTAGTGTGCTGTCAAGGCGGATCCCCGATTCTTGTACCTGTGAGCGTATATGAGATTGTAAAAACGAATTCCTCAAGTCACGTCGAATTGACTCACGATGAAATTCAATTGTTCTCAAAAGCTTTGCCAAAGATATACTGCGATGCATTTGTTGAAATGTTGGTGCAGTGATTTATGTTCGACGGTGAAAATATGTACGTACACAATTCAACTGGGCGAGTTGTACATGAAAGCTCGTGTTGGTCCGGTCTGTTCATGAGCCCATGCTGAATAGATCGAACCGCAATTTATGCATCGTGTTTTCTGATAAAGAAGGGTATAAATTTCTACCACGATTCAATCTGTCCACCGATAAAATACTCTCGCTTTTCTTCAAGAAAATAAAGTGTCTTGCAGCATGGTACGTATATGCGATATTCAGCAGCGATATTTCGTATGCATGACTGCAAGGTGGTAAATAGAAAGACGAGGTGTTGTGCCGTTTTTCGCGCGGCGAAACGATGACATATCATTCGCGTCCCGTATTCCACAGCGCGCTTTCCCCCCCGCGCTTATTCCCAGCAGAGTTGGATGGCACAGAACTCTGGAGCCGTCGGTAGTTGCTTGGGAGACATCGATTTTCCTGCATTCGCTCCGTGGTCCACTTTTCCGTGAATGTTAGAGGAGGATGTGATGTCGTACAGCTACATCCATATGTAAATAACGCTGGAGTGGCGCGGAAAGCACCCGGATATTATACGTGAGGAGGAAACTTCAAGGTCCTTGTCGAACGTTACTTTGCGTTGATGGGCAGAGGAGTTTTCGCTTTGAGGTTATTCCTATTTTTGAAATAAAAAGTAGAGTAATGTGGCTATAAAAAATAATCACACCCTAATTTTTTGGGCAAGAACTACCCATTTGTGTTGTTAAAAGACCTTTCGCTGTGCTAGATAAAATCAATAATGTCATCATATAAACTTGCTGTTTCCTTCGTTAGCGTTGGTAAAACATGGTTAGACCTAATACCAATACCATATGTGGTATCAACCGTTTACTTTTCCGTCGTAGAGTAATAACATTTGCAACGAGTTACTGTAAATTACACCACAATTACGGAGCTTTAAAATGAGAACAGCACGTTTTATTTATTTCACATTATTTAGCTGTGTTCTGAAAAGTAATCTACGTAGAATCTAAATTTCCATCCGTCATCCCGCGCTTTTAATCCTCATCTGAACAGTTTCAAGCCAGCAGCCCGCGGCTTGAACCTCGGCTGTTTTAGCGCGCTGTACGACTCGAAATGATTTGTCGTTTCACATGTTTTTGTTGTAATTGTGTGCAGTGAAAACACACATCTGGCCTAGCTATCGGCTTACCAGCCCCTACCAACCGTGACCAGCCATTTGCTGAACCCGGTGAATTGCCTCAGTACCACCGCTAAATGTGGGTTGGTCATTTGCGAGCCAACTCCCCCCCAGGCAAGTGTCGTCAAAGTAACTACGATGCATCAAGTGTCACACAATTTCAAAATCACACTCGATGCGGTTTTATTTTTAACAACCTCGTCGCTGAAGTCCTAAACAAAGCCGTTGCTCTCTGCAATGTGTCAGATATTTTAAATTTAAAATAGAATTCGGTGCGATGAGCATTCACGCAGGAAAACAAGGAAATCGCTCGGGTTCGAGCTGAGCGGGTGGCATATGGGGTCTGGAGGTAAACACTACAAGGAGTTAGCCCACAAACACATGTGCATTGAGACTTCCTCCACGGGGTTATGTCACGAACTATCTGTGTTTACATGCATGACGTGCAAGCCCAGAAGCGGGGTAAATATAGCAGCCAGAGGGCACACACCTTGCCGCATGTGATCACAGTTGACATGGAAAACGCGATGGTTTTTATGGTGTTTGCAAATTGATTTGTTTCCGTCATTTGCGCGCAGACGTACTGTACTAAATTAATCACTGCATTCTTCTATAAATTATTTGCATTTTCTCCGTTCATTTTATTCACTAGGATGAGTCGTTTAATGGCCGCTAATGTATGCATCGCAGCGCTTTTATATAAAAAGAGCGAGAATCTCCCTCGAACGTTTATATATTTGCATGTCGCCCCATAAAAGATCGCTTTTGCCGAAAGTTGATAAACTTTTCCAACGAGATAACTGTGAGTGGGTTGCCGCGCATCACAATAAACTTTCATCTGGATGTCGCCGGCGTCGAGGCAAGTGAATTGCAGCCCAACTGGTCTCGTTATCCAGAAAGAGTGAGACCAGCTCTGTGTATTACCGCAAGGATATGATGTGAATTCGTTTTCACAAATATTCTACGCAGATGCCATCGATCATTGTCAACTCATGACTGCTACGCTCGGTAATAATACACGTGCTCCAAAAGTTTTGCTCGTTTTGACCAAGCATCGGTTTTATTATAATCAATTTTCATATTGATTGTGCTCGCTCACCGTATTACTATAGTTTTACCAATTAGCAGGATGGCGCATGATCCTGCTCTTGTATGAGCTCTTTGTCGGCTCGCTTCAGTTGTTTGAGTGTGATGCAGGTTGTAAATCATGGACCCAGTGATGTCTGTGATTGCGGTTTAATCATCGAGTTGTATGACTCGCTTTTTGTTCTCATCTTATTGCGATTTTGAGTTCTCTCGACTCGGATTGCGGGCTATTGAATTGAAGCAGCGATGAAAACCCATGTCCTCTGTTCTAACTTGTGATTGCACACCGCTTTTATGTTCTAGAATTATACAATGTGCTGGACTATTTCAAGGCGGCTGAGTGTATTTGCAATTGAAACTATGTTTCGAAGTTTTAGTGCCTGTTTGTGAACTTTTTTAATGCAGCTATTACCGGGCAGGAGGTAAAACCAGCGGAAAACAACGTTACATATAAATATAAAAAAAAAAATATCTGGAAAGTTCTTAATTATGTATTTCCAATTTTATTTTTCTTTAGTTGCTCATTTTCCAATAAGCCCGCCGTGACCTTTAGAGAGAAAAAGGAAACTCGCAGGAAACCTGAAGAAATTTGATGAAAACAACTGCGTTTCATTTGCAATGGTGGAGACTGGGACGCACCATGCTGGCTTCGTTGTTTCTGTGATTAAACCAAGAAGAACTTTAAAAGTTTCTCCAAGTTTGTGGGCAACTCTCGCGATTTCCCGCAAACTTGCCAATTTTTTAATGTGTAAAGCGCTGAATGTTCGAGGATCGATTTGTGAGTGAAGATGCAATCCATGCTATTTGGCTTCCCTTTTTGTGCGAGCTTGATCAAACGGAAACAGTGAAGTATTACTCGGGTCGGCTGGGGGTAAAATGGTTCCCTTTTATCGTTTGAGATGTTGAAGTGACTTTGATGAAGGAGGAGACGAATGTAATTAATCTATCTGTCTTTCTTCAACTCGACTAATTATAATGGTTGTCATCAGTTACATTGCTATCTTTTGAGAGAGAGGCGCGTTTTGGCTTCTTCGAAAAGGATGGGAAAAGTGTCTTCTGTTGTAAGCATTGGGATACAGAGGCTATTTCTCATTTCATTTCATAAAAAAAATAAAGAAATATGATCCCACTCTTCGTCGTATAGTTTTCGCGCGTTGCGGCTTCTCTTTTCTTTTTATTTTCTTCTAAACAAAAATACTGTAGATATATGTAAGCTAGAAACGTATCGCAAGTAATTGATTAAAGTGGCTTGGAGTGGCTTAATCATTTATTATAATTTTCTGCCTCGGAAAATGAAAATGTGTCGGAAAATGATGAGTAGACGCTGCCCCTAACAAAGCAATTAAGTCTGATGCACAGCCAAGAGAATCAATCGATGCGGACGGATTTTGAGTTGAAAACCTGGAGAGAACACGTTTACATTATTATAATTGCAATATTATAATGTATTACAATTATATTCTAAGCCCTTACTACAGGCACGGACAATCCACCAACCCAACTTTTGTGATAAAAAGCCACTTGTAATATCCATCATCCACTGTAACATTTTCTAATTACCGTAATTAATGTGACCGTTAATTGCTTGTTTTCTATGCCCGTGTTAACCTTTTTTGAAGTATCCGGTCAAATAGCAATATGCATTTGTTGCCTGAAAAGAACACCAAAGAATTCTGGATTGGGTTTTGTCAGTTGGTTACAACCCGCATTCGACCAGCCTGGCGAATGACTTTGATTGCTTTTCCACCTCTGGATCGGTACAAACTACAAAGATACTCTTCTCCGTATAGGTGGAAACACGAGCTCATTCAAACATCTGGAAAAGCTTACCTTTGTCAGAATCAATCTAGTCCAATTTCACATTCTACCTGACAGCTGGACAAAACTTTTCTTCAATTTTCGTTCTCAACTTTGACCTCGATTCGAATCCGAAATGTACAAAAAAGAGAATTTTATTACACGATACCATACCCCACACCACTCTACGACTACGGATATAGTTTGTAACACACCGTGAGAGCTAAAAAGTTGAAACACAGAATGAACATCCGTATCCTTTCAGAAAATTTGCATTCTAAGTTTCTAAGGACCGTATTTTGTGTGAGTAAAGGAACTTAAAATTGCAAATGTCTCGAGTACTCAGCCTGGAGTTTGCATCTTACACTGGAGTCTTTGTCTATTTTCTGTCCAAGAACCGCCGATGGCGTGCTTCTTAAAACCTCTCGATGCTAATTGAACATTGTATGCGAAAACTAAGATTATTATTTTGTTATTTTCAGGTGTACTTAGCCCTGTTCCAACCGCTGAAAGTCACTCGGCACCAGTTCAAGAAGGTGCTAAACTGCATGAAGCTCATCCGACAGTTAAAATACCAAGAAGTATACGCGCAAGAAAAAGTGACCAAAGTCGATAGTCTCTCTCTTGTGCTGTCGGGCAAGTAAGTGTTCCCACCAGTTCCCACTATTGTCCATATAATCCCGCACATTTGCATGCTAGATGAGAGATTTTGCAACTCCTTTTGCCCCATGACCTTTTGTTTCGCCAACGCAATCTCTCTCCCTCTCTCCCGACCTTCCTTGAATACAGAGCCACTCTTCTTTGTTTCCCGTGCTCCACTCTGTCCATCTTCGTTTCTCTCCTCTTCCCGGGAATCCAGCTTTACTATCCTGATACCAGATGACATTTTAGTTTCTGTAGGCCGGTCCTCCATTCTTCATATGTTATTATGCTGTTAAGGTAGCGGGGAGACAATGTAAAAAAAAAAGTTATGTGATCTATTTTTTGCCCGTTTTCATGAATATTGAACTCGTAATGGTAGAAATGTTTACACACCTTTGATAGTTCGAGCTAACCCAAAGCCAGCGTAGGAATTGTGTACAGTTTTACAGTTTAGCCCGCGAGAGAAGATACCAGCCCTAGGGCGACCCCCAGCATAACTCCCAACTCATGAATGAAACTTCAGTTATGGTTTCAGTGGTAGGATTTGACCCTCATGTCACCCCTAAAAGACCAGTGGCGCCTCTGCTGGGAAATTATGTCCTCTCGCTGAACGGAGTATACTTCGAGCCAAGTAAAGACCAGTTTAGGAATTGTAAATGCTGTGACGTCGTATGATCGAGTTTTGCATAATACGTATCCTTAGAAGAGTCCTTAAGGATGAAGCAAAAACAAAGTCGCGCGTTTTATAGAGAGTCGTATTGAGGATAACTACGGGCTATTTAAACTTCTGGTAAATACATTTTACTTAATTGGGCTCCAGAGAAACTGGGTCACCAACGAAAACCAATATTTCTCTCGTGAAAAACATTTGGCTTCTTGCTCTGCAGAAGCGCATGCTCAGAATAATATACATTTCGCATCCGAAAGTGAATTTGTGTACACGTCACGCCTGTGTAAACAAAAATCTGCATTGTGTGTATACCAGCAACGTCGAAATTAATTCCATCTTATACATTCTATCAAAACAGCAAACACATTTTGCATTTGCATTTACTTCGTAGAAACTGAAATTACATTCTAAAATCAAAAACTGAATTCCGCGTCTACGGCCTGTACACAGGGACGATGATGTGCAAATTTTGAACGCGTATTCCCAAACGGGCGTCGCAAGTCTCGCAATTATTGAACATCTGCGCCACATTTGTATATTTCATTTTCAATAACTTTCTATAGAGACGTGCTTTAATGATCTTTGTGCTCACGCTTTATTAATCGCTAGCTGGCAAAGAGCCAGGCATCCCCCTAAAGTCCAATAAAGGTAGCCCCTGTGCATTTGTATGTTGTGTCGTCTCTTAACCATTTGCCGTAATCTCACGCGCGGCATCGCCGTTTTATTTATGGAAGTCATTTGACTAAAATGAGACATGCCGCGTGGACTTGTCATAAAACAAAAGATTATTACCTAGCACATGCTCACGTTGCATTAATGCACCCAACAGAATTACCGGCTCGCCTTCCATACAGGTATCGCCAAACGGTATGATGTTGTAAATTGTTACGTCGTTTGAAACTATTGGTGAGACTACTGGCAGTCTTTGCTCCTGGCCAAGACATGAACGACCTGTCACTGTCACGTCAACAGCAGAACGAACATAAAGTTTTGTTTTTTTATAAAACTGTTTCTATATATTCTGCTATCGAAAAATCTATAAAGCAGCGAAGCGAATGTACCGTGCCCTCGTTCTCTAACCTGAGATTGTTATTTCGTTTGGTTTTCTGCATATTAGCCACCTGAGTCGACGTGCGACTTTTGGTAAGACGTTCACGCTTGAATAAAAAATGATATGCGTTAGGATGCCGCACAGTAAAAGTTATTTCTGATCTCGCTATTCCGTTGAAATAAAATAGCTCTGTTCACGTTGACTTGACTGGTTGACGGAAGGTGGAGGTGCCGGATTTGCCTCAGCAACTTAGAGGACATAAGATCGTACTAGGAATCCAACGTGACCCTGATCGCGATCCGAGGGGCAAATAAGGAGGGAATCTCATCGCCCATCCGTCTGGCTTTGGCGGTAGCTACGTTTTAAAACCCCATTAATTTCTGTTCTGAGTCTATCTTTCAACATAATTCAGACCAACAAGAATGTCGACACTGCCGCCGGCAGTACTATTGTGTTTAATTTAATCTGCATTCTATAGAAAATTGCCTCGAATTGTTGGAGGAATTGTTTAAATTCTCATAAATCAGTTCCTTCAGGCACTATCAAGGAATATTGGTTATTTTTTGTACAGAGAGACAGCAGAACTACCCTATATTTATTTTTGAAACCTATACATATCTTTCTCTGTAGCCACGCTAATTTGAGCTGTGAGCAACGAGAGAGTAACCAGTAGACGTAGTACATTTCAGGGTCCAGTTCTGCCACAGTTTCGTAATGCGTGGTCCCGTTTACAGGTTGGTGGTGTCCCAGAACGGGAGGGCGTTACACATCGTGTTCCCGCACCAGTTCCTCGACTCCCCAGAATGGTTCGGAGTCTCCACAGACGAGTTCTTCCAGGTGACTACTCTTTAGTCAATACCAGCAAATAGTTGTCTCAGTCGCTTTACTTATTTACTCCTTTGAACTAACTCTGACTTGAGTGTTACAGTAACACCTCAAAAGAGTCTCCCTTTTCACCTAAAGTAAAGATATCGAGCATTCAAGACTTTTAACTGACAGCATGGAATGCTTAGCTATTCCATATATAAAGGTATCAAAGACACCAACAAAAGATTTTATTCTTGACTACTCTGCACAAAGGATGGCTAAAATTGCCAAGTATAACCCCACCATTAGTCTATTTTGACAAAGAAAGAGTGCCTTAGAAAATCCGAGCACATTTAACAAGATGAGTAGATTTTATTCTGAGTAATCTACAATTTCCTACTTTATATATTCCCCAGGTGTCAATCACAGCGATGGAAGAATCCCGCGTCCTGCTCTGGCACCGTGATAAGTTAAAGCTTTCGATCATCACCGATCAGTTCCTGCAGGCCGTGTTCGATCACATCCTCGGCAGGGACGTCGTCAAGAAGCTCATGCAGGTCTGTCTTCAATCTCTGGGCATCTCCGGTACACCTACGCACTCGACCGTGCTAATTGCCAATCAACATATGACCAGCACCGATTAATCGGCACCCTATCTCATCGTTACACGTTAGATTGCTGAAATATTATTAGTATAGAACATTTCAATCGCATTATTTTATAGCTGAGCACGCCATAGTGATTGATTGCACATAGAGAGCGCGCCTTCACTCGATACCCTACGTACTGAAAACATTTTGTATGCAGCTTAGAAACAACAAGCCTGCGCTATAGTGCTTTGTAACACGTGGCATTCTTTTCTTTCAGATGCCTGTAGAGTTTGGTTCTTCTAGTGAACAGGATTTTGCAGTTTTGGTCTGGTTTTATTACGCTTATTTATTAGCTTGTTCCGACGAAATCAGCGATTGAATGGAGAGCAGAAACATGGGCAGTACTCAATCTTCCAGAGAAAAGTCTGGAGAACATTTTAAGCATTTTGGACCTTGCTTGATATTCCCTTCGGAGAAGATCACGCATGTTGAAGCAATTTCATTTCAATGACTGATTCCGTTGTCTTTGCTTGTTACAATACCCACTTTTGATGTTATGCAAAGCATGCAATTTGCTTTCATGCACGTTTTAAATGCAAATACTTCTTAAGCAAATTTGAAAATAATGAAAAAAATCTCCAACTACCCCATTGAAACGATTTTTGCGAAATGTCCGTGCAGAACGTTCTAAAATACATATCTGTACAGTATGCATGAGCGACGCTCAGCCGACGTGTAGTCTGATTTGTTGCGTTGGGAATGTGCAGGTGAGCGAGACGATGGCCGCCAGCAACAACGGGCACCTTCCGAATCACATGGATGATGGCGAAGACAAGCCCATGCTGATCGTAAAGAAAGCAGGGGATGGCCCTGGAATCACCGCTCTCATCAATAGGCAGCTGCAAGGTATGCCTGCCATGAGGCTGCAAGACTCCCCAAGCGTCCTCTAGGCGCGTGTGTACGCTGTACAGTTTATCCAACGAAGAGCTGTTGTGAACTTTTGTTTTATGTCCTCGTTCCTTGTCAGACGTTTCATTTTACCTTGCTTACACACAAGACGTTTGCTTGATAATTTTTGGACTTGTTATTTTTAGCATGTAACATTGAGATTTTCTTATAGTTTTAATTATAACAAGTATGTACCTTCTACCAACGAATGTGATGTTTTACATTCTCGTGTGCCTTTGTGAAAATAATAGTTTGGTTTTATACTTTCATGTGCTTTATTATTTTTCGATTGATTTAATATATTAACGATATTGTTTACTGCGCATGTGATTCCTTGCGTTTTAGTAAGTGGTCGTCTAGGAACTAACCCACACCTATGCAATGTGTGATCAAACTACCTTTAAGACGTTGATATGTCCTTGTCGTTCGAATCGGTTTTGGTAAGTTCACCATCTTTTGTTTTGTAACTAGATGAAACCTTTTTTATTTGCATGGTTTGTGATGTTAGAATAAGGTTGACAGTGTTAACAAATTAATGACTTGTTGAATTAAAATGAAACGTGATTTTGACTTTGGGTAACTAATTTTTAATGGATATTAGTGAAATTTTGTGACCTGTTTTTCTAGATGAGAAGCTTGCTGTAATTAGTTCTTCTCTTTGCCTAGGTACTCCTAGGATTAAGTACTATTATTGTGGTAAGTTTAACTTCCACATATTTTGTGTTTTCCTTGTTCCGTGCATGGCTGCGCAGACTGCCTTGGCATCGCTCTACATCTCACGCCACTGTTACTCAGTCCCCTTAGCGACATTTAGGTGCTACATAGCTAACATAACGTGCTTCAAACATGGAACAGTTCAATCTTTATATGTACTACACATAGGACAGTCATACTTGCAGATATACTTCTATTACACTTGCCTTTTATATATTGTATATACTCTCAGTGTAAATAGCAAAATTATAATACCAGAATCAAATAATTGGTATGTTGTGCCTTTCTTGATTAAAAAAAAGCTACAGAAATAAATCACTTTTTTTGGTTACCCTGACATATTTCTGTGCAAATAATGTATGGAGATCCGTTCCACAGAACTGATTTTGAACACAAAAAATAATATCTGAATATTATACGCTTATATCTGGGAGTTCACGAATTGTTTTAAGCACATGGCATTCACCTTGTCAAGACTTGACGTCTTTTCAGCAATGCAATAGTCTCTATCAAAAATGGGCTTGGGAAATCTTAGCTCGCACGCACATGGGACGTAGGAAACCTTAAGAGGCATTAGCAAGCAGTGGTGTAGTTCAGGGTTGTTCAGGGATATGCTGGCATGTGCCTTAGGACTGCGTTCACCTTATTTTTATTTTTTTTAATTAGGCTATGCCTACCTTTATTAGGTAGAAATATCCTGGTAGGTGTATGCCACACTTTTGCAAGTTTAGTAAATTTAGCAAAACTCTGTGAAAGAGTGAAGTTCATATTTAAAGCTTTTTAAGATTGCTTGTAAGGTATTATATTTCATAATGAAACGAATATGACTGTAAAAATAAAGAGGTTTTTATTTAGCTTTACAGCCATTAATGTCTGGGATAATTTTTTAAATATTTATTAGCATTATAACTGCAATATAATATAATAATCTGTGACAATATAAAATCCAGGGAAAAGGGTACAGCATTTTTGGAATTAAGAGGCAAATTAACTAGAAATCTAAGAGAACCATAAGAGAACCATAAATCACTGAAAATGCTGAAAATTCCTTGAATAATATCCCATTTTGCCCCTCCAAGTCTAGAAGACATGTCTGCCAAAGTCTTACTTAAGCCAATTTTTCAACATCCAACAAAACAGTTTAATGAGAGAAAACATTCTGCTATGTCCAGAGATACATTTTTCCGCTCATGTTTGCGCAGGAAGCAGGCCATTGACCACATTTAATGTTGTCTTGCAGCAGCCGACCCCAATGCCTGGCGCCTTGGAAGAATAGAGGAAGGAGATCACGAGACACCTGTCTGAGCCTGCAGTCACTTTCGACCGGTGACAATCTTCACAGAACTGAAATACTCAAATGTTAAATGGAACGGAACTAATGTTAACTATAGGTTTTAATTCCGAGAGATATTTATAAGAAAATCCCACTGCATGACTGGCAGCATTGTAGAATAACTCTAAGAAAATGGTAGAGATGGTATATTTTAAGGACAGTGTGAGAAACGTTGGAATAGCAAAATATAATCGTTTACTTACATTTAAGAGTTGAACTTTATTGTTATCTCTTCTGAATTAGGTTGAGTGCTATGACTCCATGTAACCCTACATTTTAGAACCAATTGAATGTCATGTTTTATGTAGCTCTTATTGCTAGATACAATAATAACCATATCTAAATCTAAGTACCTACCTACCTAATGAAATAATGTCAATGGTTGCTCGTAAATACTCGGATGCACATCACAAAAGAGATTTGTGGAATAATTTCACAAACATTCTTTCATTTTTTTACCGTACAATAACTTTAAGAGAATGGTGTTCATCATATCCAAGTTTTGCCTTCATTGTGCGCTTTAAGTTATAACAGCACAATATATTTATTCTCCCATGCCCCTTGAGGATTATTTCTTGTTTGCTTTTTTTAAATTCATATTCTATATTTTAGATGCCTATGGGTTCAAGAGAAAAATATGTTCTAATAGACTCAGTTTACAAATGACTTTTAGCACAAATTTAAATTTAAATTTATAACAAATTTTTTGAAATGCTTAGTGATAATACCGAAGCATTTTACACAGACGTATTAACACAAGCAGAAACTAATTTGCAAGCAACATTGTAGTTTGATTGATAATATAAATCTTCTTAAGATACAACATAGATAGGTACTTGGGAGGCAGGAACCTGTCAAGTTTCTTACAGAAAAGGTATCCAAGTTGAGATGAGGAATGGAGATGAATTGCCCACTGTTCACCTTAAAAGCTGCTGGCCCATCATTGCCTTGGCATTAAAAAACCTTGGCGATCAAGTTGCAATTTAGATGGTTTGTTGAAACATGATTGAAACAAAAGAAATATCTTTTTTATCTGAAAAGAGTTATCCCAAAACAGTTAAAGACTGTTAAGCCTTGACTACATTTTTTATCCAATTTATTTCAAGTATATGTCGTAATGTTGTGTGAAACTTTACGAAATTGTGTAAAATAAATTTGATGAACAATGTTACATATTACTACATATATGTACGAGGCTGTAAGGATGTGATTTGAGATTGTTTTTGCTTTTTGTGATGATTTGGCAAATATTATGCTGCTGGCTGTGCTGAAAAAATGATTTCTAGCTAAGTTTTGGGAGTATGATAAACTGAGATTGTACTTGTACTGTATATTAAAATGAACCTACTCCTACATATTTGCCCATGTACTTCAAATGGGCATGGCCCCACCTTGCTGATGAGCTGCGTAGCAGAGATTAAAATGTCTGATTATTTCATTTTCTGTGACTATTGACTGAAATGCACCTTTCCTAAATACCTTCGATGTACCTACTTACAATTTTTGGAAGTGCGGGGAAGGTTAAACACTGGTATCTTTGGTCAAGGCGGTAGGCATGGAACTTAAAATGTCAATAAATGTAAATCAATTAATTACTTAAAAAGGTGTATATTCTTGGGAATAAAACCATAGTTGTTTTTAAAAAGCAGATAAACAAACCGATTCAAAGGTAGTATGATTACAAGTTTCTATTGATCACAATAAATACCCATGCTATCATTTGAAATCTTATTTAAATTGCAAACGCTTGCAATATGCGGGGTATTTTATTATTATGGACACTACTAACGTCGCAAAAATTGATGCCTAATCGGGGACTCGAACCCAGATCTCCACCTTTCGCGGGTGTTGCTCTAGCCCATTGAGCTACTTGGACACATGCTTTTTGAGAAGATTTGAGTGTATTTGATGAGAATGACAGATACCCAAGGAGCAGAACCAAGAGGTTGAGTGTACTCACGGTCACTCTGATTCTAATGACGCTATACATCACAATCATTCAATCTCGAGTAACTCCAATTTGACGTTGTATGCGTTGTATTTAAATGAAATCTTATTTAAATTGCAAACTCATAGCCTCCTGGTTCTACTCCTTGGAGATCCATCATCCTCATCAAATACACTAAAATCGTCTCAAACAGCATGTGTCCAAGTAGCTCAATGGGTTAGAGCAACACCCGCGATTGATGGAGATCGGGGTTCGAGTCCCTGTTAGTGCATCAATTTTTGAGACGGTAGAAGTGTTCATAATAATAAAATACCCATAAAATCAATTCAATTTCTGCATAAAGACGTTTTCCAATCCATATTTTCAGTAGTTTTTTGACGTTATGATTAAGAACTTCATATCAAAATCAAGCTTACGCATAAATTTCCACAGATGAGACCAAATTGGGCTTTGTGGGTAAATTTACATAGTAAAAAACATACACCAACAAAATACACAAAAAATATATGTCAAAAACGAATGAATCTATATACCTCAACAAATGCAGTGACTCAAAAGACTATTTTTGTTTTTGGCTTCTTGATCTCTGGTTCAACATTATGAGAACTAGATTCCATGCCACTACTGTTTAGGCTAGGCCTTTTCAGTTTAATTCTGGGTTTTAAACTCACACTTTGGCCAACATTTCCCCCCTCATCGTGCATTACGCTTCTGCTGGATTTTGAAATTTGTTCCATGGTATTGACGGCATAAGTTTGTGCATCTTTTGGGACAAGTTTTTCATTAGACGTTCTATTATTGATAACAATTTTATCTAGCACATTTATTTCATTAACCGTGCAAGCAATTGTTTTATCTTCACTTTTTTCCGCTTCATTTTGCATACTTCTCTTCCTTCTGTCATGAATGATAATTTTATCCAAATATGACGAGCATTGGGGCTGTGTAGCTGTAAGCCTAACTTTCTTATGTGCACTAGACACATTAGGAGGAGGCTTAAGTCGGTTTTTTGATTGAAATGAAGATGATTTGATAGCAAAACTAAAACCATTGGAGTACCCATGGCCGTCTTGTTGTAGTGGCATATGCCGGGGCTGTCCAGTACACCTCGTCCGCTGTGGTAAGGGTGCTACAACTCTGTGGAATAGTGCAACAAGTTCATCCTTGCTCATTGTATTCATGTTTGGCAATTCAATGCACCTCTGCGAACAGTGTAAAAAGTACAGGTTGGTAAAATTATTGATGGCAAAAGTATGTCACTTATCGCAGTTCATATAACCTAACATTCCGTACCAGACACAACTCTTACAAACAACTTACGTCATTCAAGATCTGAATAAGTGCATCTCGATCCAATAGATCAGGCGTTAGGTTGTACAATATTAAATTGCTGCTCTCCATATTCAATCTGCGGTTATTTGAATCTGTGTCTTTGATTGCCATCAATCTTCAGCAACCCATTCCACACATACCTTACTCTTTGCCTTACTCGAACACATAACCATTAACCTCACTTCAAAGCACCCGGGCCGCTTCAAACCCGACTACATCCGGGAATTTCCGATTCCTTTCACCTTGGCCGAGTTCTGCCGCTGTTTCCGCGAAGGTTTCCGAAATCCGTGCGTGCTGTCAGCCGTACTTCAGAAAATTGTACTGCGAAGTCGGAATTAAAATGGATAGCATTTATTATCATGTTTGCTTCGGCTTTAAGGATGCGCTGTTTGCTAGGGATTGAGCTCACTTTAAAGTGCAGTCAGTCTAATGTTAACAATTTATTTTGCAAATAGGTGATCATGAGAATTTTGATCTCTGATAGCACATAACCTGTTACCTGTAAGTTGATATTATTTAATTTTGCTTATTAGTTACTTGATGACCTGTCATATCTTAATACAGCTTGTGCAAGTAGGGAGTTAGTTTTATGACTTGGTGCTTATTCAAAATATTTTTTTTTGCAGATAGTTATTGGCACAGCTAAGAATAACAAATTCACAATGCTGTCGGTACGCATTGTGACTTCCGATCACTCGATGGATGATCCCATCCCTGGTCTTGATGTGACCTATTCCTCTTTTCGCGGCTCTGTTGTGAAGAAGGTTCCTGTAATCCGCATATTTGGACCAGACAGTGCAGGTATTCATGAGTATATAGACCTACTTTTCTTATTATCAGCTTGTGTTGTGGACCAGTACGTACCACGGGAATGACTTTTGACTATCTAACTATTGTAATTCTTTAATATCCTATTTTCAGGTGTGAAAACATGTCTGCACATCCATGGTGTATTTCCATATATCTTCATTCCATGTGTAGAAGCGGAGCCAGATGGAAAGATGCAATACCAATTAGCATCCAGCTTAGACTTGGCTCTTAACATTTCACTAGGTCAAACTGCGTCTACATCTCAGCACGTTTTTAAAGTTGTTCTCGTTTCTGGAACGTGAGTTAATTAGGAAGTTGAATTAATTCATATTACAATAAGAAACCTATGAAATTTGTTTATTTACCTTAATGAAGATATAGTTAAATAAGGGATGGTTATTAGTCTGTTTAGTCCATCATTTAATGAGAAATGTTATGGACCCTAGGGATACAAATACTTTACTTATTTTTTAAACCAAAATTTAGTAATACCTATGGATATAAATATAGTGTTCCTCGGTCAGATTTTTATGTGTAATCTATAAATATTATTTCAGACCATTTTATGGCTACCACCAAACTTTCCACCAATACTACAAGATATTTTTCTACAATCCACATATGGTTAAAAAGGCATCGGAACTTCTCCAAAGCGGGGCAATTCTTAACAATGTGTACCAAGTTCACCATTGCCACATTCCGTACAACCTGCAATTCTTCATTGACTACAACCTCCGAGGCATGGATTACATCAGTCTTGAGGCAGTCAAGTACCGCCGCCACCCTTCGAATTGTCTCACTCCTGAATGGGCCAGCGAGGATATGCTTCTCCCGGCACATATATCACGCTTGAGCGTCAGCGAAGTCGAGGCAGATGGGATGGCAGATGATATCATGAATGTTCGTACGATGAGCCTGACAATGAACCCAGGCCTGGCGGACATTTGGGACGATGAGAAGCAGCGCCGCCGAGAGGAGTTTCGATCGTCACAGATCACTCCGCCGTCGTCACAGCAACGACCGGATTGCGCTTCGACAGATAGTGAAATATTTTTCAAAAAAAGAATTCAGGTAAGAAATTTAACTTTTTACTATGATGGGAAAATCAAAATGCACTTCAATCCTCTCAAAAATGATGTGTCCAATTAGCTCAATTGGTTAGGGCAACACCACACTAGGTGGAGATTGGGGTTTGAGTCCCTGTTTGGGAATCAATTTTTGAGAAGGTATTTATATTTTTATTTTTATTTTCTTCCACGATTGTGAAAATAAAATACTTCAGGCATTGCAAGCGTGTGCAATTTGAATCAGAATTAAATTCGGAAAGACCCAATCTTGGAAGCTGTATAGATAAAGGTTTGCTTTGCCACTGTTTCCTAAAACATGCTCATTCAAAGTAAACCCATAGGAAGGACTTTTTTGGAGGTGTGGACTCCCAAATGTTCAGTGTATTTTATGCTAATATTACCTAAAGAATGCAATAGTGTTGACTTATTGCGGGTTTTTTTTCCAGGAAAACTTGCGATTCATCAGCTCCCAGCGGCAAGAAAGTTCTGTACCAGTTATGGATAATTCTGCAAACATCAACTCATCCATACCATACCCAGTGGAAGTTCCTGAGGGTGCCACCTTGATAAATGCGTCATATCTCGATTCACATGTTGTTTCTTCGTGTGCGATTCCATCAAATACACAATGCTCAAATTTGAATGAGAGTTTTGTTGACGAGAGTTTGGTCTTGAGCCTGTTGCCGGAAAGTCAGAAACGATCGCCGAATGACTCTGTGCTACTGGACTCCCAAGACATGATGTTTGCTGAAGTTTTGGGAGAGTTGCACGAAGACCAGGTGAGAGTCGATGATGACAGCATTCTCGGCTCGCAGCTTGAAAAGGAATGCGCAGAAGACGATGCAGATTTCCTGAGCGGCAACCACGAGATTGTTAACACCATTTTGGAGGAGAATGCTCAAATTAATTCTGAGTAAGTTCTTTTAAAATTAATCCCACAAATGATTGATAAGTGATAACTGATACTTCTGAGAAATTAAAATGTCCAAAGATGTTCATCTTAAATTTTTTTTTTTGCCTTTAATAGAGCAGTGATTTCCTTACGTAGACAGTATGCCATATTGTAGTTGCGGCAACTACACCACACTAACTGCCTATTCTAAGCTAACTCTCTACGAAACAGGATTGGCTATCTATCCTATAAAATATCCTTTTAATATCACAGTATTGGGGGGATCAGTTTTTATAATTTCTATTACTGAGGCACGTTGCATACTTGTCAGAATTAGGCATGAGGTACTATTATGCGTGGAAGGACAAAGCCTGGCAACAGAAAGTAGACTCATTTGGAACTGTTTCTTATTTCAGTGAGACAGCTTCTAAACAAACGAGACAAATGTGGCAAGAATCTTTCTGGTCGGGAGTGGATGCGAATTGTGTGGTTCCGCAGCTGGATGGTACGCTGGAATCCCCTGATAGCACACCTGGGACTTCAACGAGCGAAACTCAACCCTTGCTGGACTTAGTGGTTTGTCATAATTTTATTACTTTTCTACACTGTCAAACTTTCACCCATCCTTGGTTAAAATTGGCGATGCAAAGTTTTCCCAAACAGCAACGTCACCTACCTCACCTACACTAACTGGGTTCTTTTGAGTGGGATGGTGTTTTTAATTATACAGTCTTTCTCATTTGGCTAGCTGATCATTGCTATAGTTAAAGCACAGCCAACTGAAATTACAATTTGTTTACTATATCAAGCCTTTTAACACAAAAGCATTGGCCACTAGGAGTCCAAGCTTCATTTTTGTCAGTTCCAATGTTGGCTTCCGCAGCACTGCAGGAGCGGTTAGATTGACACACATTTTTATATTTCACTGGTTCTTGTTAGATTCATGAAGTTAAGCAACATTGTGCTGGGTCAGGCTTTAGATGAGCTACCATCAATACACATGACCAGTTCTGTTGGAGAGAGAGGTTGTAGGAATGAAACTTGGTGCACTCTAGTCCCACTGAGTTTACTAACAAATGCTAGGGCCAGCTACGTGCCAGCACATAGATTTCCCCACCTCTTTCCAGATTAGGTTAGGTTCATAAACCAACTTTTTCACCAGCATCAATAGACCATTATTGCATCGCATATCACCAAAATAGTGCAATCGGAATGGAAACCTCAATCTGAAGTTTCGCTGGAACCGCAGGTGGAACTGTCATAGGACACAAAAAAAAGTTGGTTCTTTACAATTAAAAAAAGGCTGTAAAAACCCTGGTAGAAGAAAAATATTATTTAATCTTCAGTATTTCTAATCTCTAGCATCTCTAATGACCACAGGCATTAAATGCTCAAGCATGATAAGAAACAAATTGAAATTGACAACTGTGAATCCAGTTATTCTGGATCAATCAAATAGAATAACTAGATTGGAGCTGATATCCATAGGGATAGTTGTTTCTTAAAACCGTAATTACCTGTTATAATGACTGTTATTGAAATCGAAATTTTGAATGTGAATCCAAACCCGAACCATAATTGATACTTTTCGAGAACCAGAACTGTATCCTAAATTTATCATTTTAGAACTTAGGAAAATCTAAAAACAGGAACAGGAACCAACATTTAAAAAAATGTTTGGTAGCTGTCCTGTGGTTTTATGATTTTCTTATAAAATCTTGGAGCCTGCCAGCCAAACACCCTATATTTTGGGAAGAGATTTTGGGGGAGGAGGGAATCTGGACTAATTTAACACCATGAGTTTGCAACTCTATGTTGCTAAAAGCAGCTGCCTAAAACTCACGCTGTTTTACCTGTAAAGCTCAGCTATCGCAAAAAAGAGAAGAGAAGGAAGGTTTGAAACAAATTTCGGGTTTGAATATCGTAACTCGGCAAGATTTGTAAGCGCGCTATGAAAGTCTTACAGAAAGTAATTGCAGTGGAATCTTGTAGCTGCGCATATAAAATTGTGGCAAAATAATCGTTGCATTATAATGGTTTATGAGAATTGATTCTACAGACGAGCAATCGACCAACTGAGTAACTTTAGAGTTGTTTTTTGGCTCCACAAACTGCCATTTGCCAAAAGATATTTTAATATCAGAATGATCCTAGATTGTATGAAAGTGTAATTGTGTGAATGTTTGATGCTTGATTGTTTGAACGTTTGATATTTGAATAAAAGTTTGATTGCTATTAGAGTGAAGGAAAATCTTCAATTTTGTTTGTGTTTTTTGTTTCTTGTTTCTTTTATGCCTCTGTGTGGCAGTTTGCACTTGACCAGCCAAGCGACTGCTCTGGTTTCTGTGACATATTCAGGGCACCTCTTCTCGTTTGTAGCCCTATGCTTTTTTTCAACAAAATGAATATGAAAAGTGTTCAACCATATGTAAATTAAATATAAAAAAATTTCTTGCTCAAAAAAAAACTTGAAAAGAGTACCGAATGGCTGGTTTGAAAAACTGGTGAAAAACCAAAATGAAAAAAGTCACTTGCAAAATGAAGAGAGTTGTTATTATTGTAGCTTCTGTAATGTTCACCTTGAGTGATGAATTCATACTTGCATTCAAGCATTTATTTGCACATTGATGTCCTGGTCAATGCATAAGACCACAAGACTGATGAACTGAGAAGCTCTTTCAGGCAATAACAGCATTGATATATCGGTCATTGGTCTCAGCGTGGGATTAATTAATTATTAATTTCTTTTATTTGTTTATTAATAGCTTTGGTATTACAATAATTACCCAAGGCTAATAGAATTACTATTTTTTTATTTTTTTTTATTTGTGAAAACAGCTTAGGAACTAAGAAAATAAGTCAAAATAATTGCTAAGGATAAATCAAGTAGACATGAGTCTAAAAACTAGCTTGGGAACTAGTATACATTCCGGTGGCCGCTAGTCAGCACAGGAGAGCATGTAATAGTTAATGATACTAGTTTGAGTCATAATCACTCTCGTTGATCATCCCGTTGAGTATCGTCGTTGAGTGTAGGTTATCCTACACTCAACGGTATCGTCAAGCTTGGTGGGAAAGTAGACATCATCCCCTGGGGGAGGCTATTCCAGTGCCAGATAGTAGTGCCCAGGAAAGAGCATCTGCCAGTATCAGTCCTATATTGGGGGAGGAAAAGCTTCATCTTGTGGTCACCTCTGCCGAGGAAAGTTGCTGGGGTAACCATCTCAGCGATGGCACTCCAGGCGGGAAAACCTGCCAGGGTCCTGTAAAGACAGCGGAGGGAATCCATTTGTCTGCGCCGCCGCAGTGAATCCCATTTTAAATCTTTTTTAATGCAGCTGATACTGATAGTTGGTTCCTTCTTTGTCTTGCACTAGCGGCGATGGGCATTTCTGGCATACTGAGCAGCCTTGTTTTGGATGCCTTCAAGACGACTCCCATAGTTTTCATTATGGGGATTCCAAACTGCGCTACAGTACTCGAGTAGAGGAGGGATGAGACACTTGTATGCATGCCTTTTGTTGATGGTAGGCTGCCTTTAAGATTTCTCATAACAAAATGCAGTTTTCTTTCAGCATTCGACTCGATAATATTTAAATGGTTATTCCATGACAAATTTGAATGAATGTTGACTCCGAGATATTTGTAGGTATCAGATTTGTATTCACATCCATTAGTATTAACTAAACCTCCTTCGCTTGGTCGTGTTTTTGTTTTGTTTGTGTTTTCAAAGTTAGCATCAAATGGTGCTGCATTTCATCAAAGAAATGTTAATGCAATTTTCTAAAATTTCGTGAAAAATGTCCTTGTTTCAAACTTATGCTCGGTTATCTTGAAACTTATTCATACTGCCACTGATTATTTTATATCGATAATAAATACATGGTATTTGATAACATATCATTGCCTACACGCAACCAAAATGCAAGGCGACCGCTGATAGGTTAGGTTAGTCTTCGGTAATATGGCGCACCTTGGTGCGCGTGCAACATATTTGCATCATATTTTACATGGCGCGTCATGATTCGTTAGTGAGCACTGTGCAGCACTGTGGTTGTGTTGGTCAGACCGCCTAGGACGCCGACCGTGCTTGTGTCCGTGCTTGCTTTATTTTTTTTTATTATATACACGTTTTATAAACAGGACCAATTAAATCACGGTAATTAGACAAATTAATTGATTGCTTCATTACCATTTTATTTTATGTTATTAACAATGGTTAAAGGGCGCCTTACATGGTATGTGTACAAGCAGAGATAAAGGGGTCCAAGCATGGTATGCAATCTAAAAACAGCGAACTTAAAATAATAATAAATACTAGGAGCTACATTTTGGATTGCAAAATAAAAAAAATATATGACAAAGATTAATTACGTTCCAGACTATTAAAGTTCAATTAGAAGCAAAGAAGACAAATCGGATTATTCTATGATGTGCACATAAATCAGCTCGTTGGCCATTGCTGTACTTTATGACGGCTTCGCCATTCTGGATTCCTGACTTCACAGGTGTCGGTGGATGAATGATTGGAGAGAACACTTGTTGTTGCTTTTTGGAACCAGAAAGAGCAATATTGCTTGCTAGGTTGAATCTCCAGTGGCTCTTTGTCGAGCAAACGTGCATCTACCAGTAGAGTTCGTCTACCTAAAGTCAAGGGTTAGAACCAGGGTTAGGTAAATATGTGTATAAAACCCCTTTTATACATTGCGGTACATACTTCACGTAAAAGTTTAAAACCTACTTATTTGCTTTATTTACTTTATTTTACGTTTCCTTCTACCACTTAAATATTGTTGAACTTGGAAGACATGAAGACTTGATGTTATCCTGATTCCACTATGGGTGAATATGCCTTTGTGTTTTTACAATGCAAGTTACTCCCTTTCTCAGAATGACTAAATCTTTTCAACCTGTAATGTGATGAGATATGTGTGGGATAGTGGCAGAACTTCGTGTCTGGTACGCCAGCTAAAGTGGCCCTGATGAGACATAGAATTTTTGAGTAGGGAGAATGAAGGGAAGTTAGTGGGTCAAAAGTTTCTGTGAAGCTGTAAGCTCTTTGTACTAATCAAAGAGAATACTTAATTTCGTGCAAATTTTTGCAGAATTGTGGTAACTATTACCAGATGTGTAATTATGTAGCAAACTTGGAATTCAAATTTTGCTGAATCTTTCACAGATTTTAAAGGAACTTACATCTTTCTTAGTACTAAGAGCAGGCACACAAGTATTATTTAAATGTGACATGCTCTTTTTACAACATATTACAGCATATTAAAGTGTGTCAACATTTTTTTTCAAACGTGCGCATTAAGTTTTCAGGCCGAGATTGTGAAACACCGATGATTTTTTGTTTGTTTGTGCTGTATTTCCTGGGATTATTATGACCTCAAGAGCATTTGTTAGATGGCTTTTGCCAATTTTGTCCTAGGTTGTCGGAGTAATTGAGAATTTCTCTAAATACAGTTTATTTTTCTTGCCAATAAAGCTTGAATAACATGTCACTATCCCAATATGAAGCAATCTTGAGACTAGATTTTTATTCTAACTTCTTATAATTGCAAAGATCTGATTTATGCTGTCAGTCACTAAAGTTAAAAGCTGACACTGAAGGTGGATGTAGGAGATAGGTGGGAGATGGGGTTGTAGACTTCTCTCAACCCTACCAGTTTCTCCAATAAAACCTTAGAGTATAATACATACGAATAATACATATTAATAAAACATATTTTATTCGCTACCTGTTACACCTATTCAACCCTGGTTAAAACATGCAAATCCATACTCCTTTTGAAGATGCTTTCGTAACTTTATAAAATCGTAATTAATGAGAATGTTTGTGCTTATATGTATCTTCTCTTTTTTAGCAGCCCCCCAACTACTGGCCATTTCCTGAGCTGGCAGCTCTGGAGCCATGCAACGAAGGGATTCATAATGGGAACTGTGAACCTTGCGAAGAGGATCTTATGGACCTGTCGTTCTCGACAGCAACTTACAGCAACATTTCTGAGCCGTACAATCGAGTTCTTCTGGGAGATCCGGCGTTCACATTGCCACCGTCTGCTACTCCGTCCGAGCTAGGTGACTGTGTCCAGATCCCCCATGAGTTTGGAAATAATGACCAGCACTTTGAAGGTGAATTGATGGAAAATCTCAACTTTCCAGACATAGGAGAGTTTTTAGAGCCAAGTCCTGACAGTTCTTCTATGAAAGATATCAGACCATTCTACATAGCAGAAATGAATGGAAGCCCTGCAAAAAATATTTTATCCAAGACGGGTGTAAAACGTAAACATTCTAAAGCTAACAAAGCAATTCCAATGAACGGTACTTTAGGTGAACAGGCTGCTGATTGCTCTAGCACTGTTGGCACAGACATTGTGTTTCAACAACCTCAACAGCCTATGCCTTGTACCAATAGTGGTTACTATTATCAACCGATTCCACCAAGTACGACTGCAGATGGCAAAACTCCAAAGAAAGCCAAGATGGCAAAAAAGGTTTCTTCTAAACGAAAGAGCTGTACCACACCACTGATACCTGAAGCTGCAGAGAATGATCTTCATACACTTCAAGATGATGCAGCTGTAGCACCAGTGAAAAAAGTGTCAGCAAAGAAAAAAACCACTTTCACGCCTTGTGAGGGCGCAACTTGCTATGCAGAGTGTATTGACAAAGCTATCATTCGAGCAATGGGGGAGCTGGAGAACGCCGAATGCATTTCACAGCTAGAGAGTAATTTGACTTTACCTCTTCCCGAGAGCAATGCAACAAACACAAATGCTCCACCGCAAAAGTTTGTGGAGACTCCTTGTACATTAGCGCCTGCAAATGGTACAAATGCAGCCAGCTACGATAATGCAATAAACAACGTAGTGCATTGTGGAATGAGTGAGTGCATAAAGAAGGATGCTACGTTGGCTAATGGTTTGGATGAAGGTAACCCCTTGTCATCAATTTCAACCATTCCCTTCCATAGTTCAAACAAAATACTTATGCAAGAAAAACTACCCAACCAAAATGCAAACAAAACGCCAACGGAAGAGAAACATAATATTGGGCTTAATAACATTGGGAGCGATATAATCCCCAACCACCTTGCAAACAAAACTCCAATGAAAGGGAAACATATTGGGCATAAAAACGCTGGGATTGATAAAATTCCCAACCACCTTGCAAACAAAACTCCAGCGGAAGGGAAACAGACTGGGCTTAATAACGCTGGGAGCGATATAATCCTTAACCACCTTGCGAACAAAACTCCAACGGAAGTGAATCCTGATGGGCTTGGTATAGAAAGGAGCGAAATTTCAACTATCCCCAACCAACTTGCGAACAAAGTTCCAACGAAAGTGAATCCTGCTGGGCCTAATACCATGACTACTGAACGTCGTATAAATGTGTGCAAGCAACCTAGTCTAGTAGCTGGTTCTAAGAACTCAACTAACAATGCTCTCCTCAATAAGTCTCTACCCTCAATTTCCATCACTTCTGTGAAACGAAACCAGGTTGTTTCTGAACCTACTCGCTTTGAAGACCCTAGTGTGCTTCGAACAAAATCTTTGCCAGGAATTTCTCTCACTGTGAGTAAGAAAAAGTCTGTTCTTCCCAACACAAGTCCAAAAATTAAATCCAATAATGTGCCAGACACTTACTCTATGGTTGCAATTGGAAACCAAAAGACAACTTCTGTGCCAAAAATGCTGCCCATGAGACCTCCAATTTCTTCCTTAAGCAGTACCTCAGTTGTAGAAAGGATGAATTCCAAGTGTCCACCTACATCTGCTATGAAAATGCACGTGAGGTCGCCTCTTGCTTTGGTACGCAGGGAAGATGATCTAACCTTGGCTCAGCTCATAAAGTTAGAGAAAACTAAGGAGATATCCAGCCCACAAGGGAAAAGTAACGAAGAAATTTCATTGCCTCCGAAATGTGTGGGTTCTCAAGATTCGGAGGACGAGTTTGAGATTGCCGTTTCCAAGAATTCTTCATTGGTCGTGGAAAGGAACGATTCTTTTGAGGTACTTGGTCAAAATTGTTTGCCTGAAAATAACGCTAATTTTGAGGTACTCGGTAATATCTGCAGATTCGAAGAACGGTCTACACTGACCATAAAGGACATTTCAAGTAATCAATCAGGAATTGACTGTTGCTTGAAACTGGCGAAGAGTTCGGCGAACAGCATCTCACTTGCTGAGTTAATAAGTAGAGTGACGGATGCTTATAACAGTCCCAACCCTATGAAGTTAACCATTTCAAAAGATATGTGCAAACGAAAGTTTCATTTCGAATCAATAGAAATCCAAGCCGTAAATAGTCATACCTATAAGACTCCACCTGAGTCTGACTCTGGGATTTTGAAAACTGTGCCAGTATCTTCTACAAGCAAAGTTACAAAAAAGAAATGCGCTTTGCCCAAAATAACTCTGAAGCGGAATAACCACAAGCAGCCAAGTTCCAAACACTTGGGAAACAACAGACAAAAAGCACCACTAACGTTGACTTCTCATGAAATTAAAGACAGCCGTTGCATTGCTATATTTGAAACCAGGACTGGCCAGACAATGGATCGTGCTGTTCAAGTAGTTCTGGAACGTTTGAGTGAGGAAGTTCTGAGAAAGTACTTTGTGAAAAGGGCCCCTAAACAATTTAAAATACCGTGTGTCGACGGTGGTGTGGACTCGGACATGTCTAGTTCTGATGACGACAGTGTTGCACGGAGCGAGCCGAGTACGCCGAAACGCCGGAAGGGGAGGTACCGCCCCCTGGCTGTGCAGTTTGAAAAATCCCCAAAGAGTGAGACAAGCAAGTCTGTTGCAAGTGTGGTGTCACCAGGCAAGGCGGCTCTGCGTAAGAATCGGCCGAAGCGGGGCTCGTACGGCGCGCTGGACGTCAAGTTCGACAAATCCCCGAGCAGCAAGTGGCCGAGCCAGGGCACAGCGAGCTCAAGTTCCTTAGGTGATTAAATGCATTGGGATTTGTTGTAGTGTTTACTGATATTGTGTTGCCATTACATAACAATTATAATTTGCATAATAGTGTCTCTCTGTTTCAGGGATTCAGCCAAATGCTAGCAAACATACAGAACATTTTCCTCCTGATTCGACAGTCAAACGATTATTGTCAGATGATCAGGAAGCTACTATTTGTAAAATATCTCAGAGCAATTGTGATGATACTATTAAGAGTGTTCAATGCGAAACGGGTTGTGATCAAAATATTTTTAATGAAGATTCCGCCAGTAAAAAGGCTAAGAAGAAGTTAACATTTCCCTTATTGAGCATGAATCAAGAAATGTACGAAACAAATGTTGCCAGTAATTTTTTGGAGACAAACATGTCGGTAACTTTTCCAGCAAGACGCTCAAGCTTTGATATTTTCGAAGAGTCCGACTCTCCACGAATGTTTCCATGTTCAGGAGACACAGCGAGCGAATCACTTGCTCAAACGCCGATTGACACAGTCGAGTCAATTGGTGCTCTAGAATTAATAAGTGATGATGAGATCAACGACTTAGGTATAGTTAGTTTTTATGATAACACGCACATTTTTACAAGTCCTTCTGACACGACATTTAACGGTAGTCCAGAATCGTCAGATATTGTTTCATCGGGTGATGCACCAATCACCAAATTGCCAAACCTTGTTAGAGAATCAAAAAATTCAGTGGAGCCAGAGGTTCATCATCAGGAACCTTTCTACAGCAACCCTGCTGATGTGACCGTCGGGATTCAAGTCGGCCATCGAATTGTGAAACTTTTGTGCGGTCCATCGCAAATACCTCAAAACCAGAAGCCAGCGCCTGTTAGGCCAGGCAAAGTCACCATCACGCTTTGTCAGCGGCCGCCATCCTATGCTGAAGTGGAACGCTGGACAAAAGCGAAGAAGCTGCTGAAGGAGCAAGATGTCGACATAAAAGCTGTCAAGAAACCAGGCGAAACTAATTCTCCCTCCAGCCAAGGCATGACAGAAGAGTCGCTGGTCAAAGCTTCGGTCTCACCTGTCACAGAATCTTCTTCCTCTCCAAAAATAAACCAATTGGAATTCAGCAGTGCCACCAGCACACCCCAAAAGACTCGACGCATGAGAATGATAAGCCCGACTTATACGCCAATTGTGGACATCAAGGCAAAATTACGGAATTCGAAAAGAAAGAGCTTGGTAACGAGCTCGTTCAAGCTGCGAGAACCATCGATAGAAGAAGTGGACGAAAGTGGATCGCCGACAGAACCGATGGAAAGGAGTCCCAAGCCTTCGACGAGCAGGGAAACTCAACGGCGCGTGGCCCAGCGACGCCGGTCGTCAGTGCATAGTATCGAGGATCCGTCTCTGCACAAGCTACTCCTACAGTCCCAATTCCGTCAACAGCTGGCTAGTCCACGGAGGCTCAGCTCGGGGTGCCAAATCGAAGGGGTGCAGAACAACACCTTTGGCTTCGGGATGTCGCTCGAAAACCTGCAGGTACAAATGATGGAAATACGTAGAAACTTCAAGAGCTCTCTTGATGAGCATTCAGCGACTTCTTTTATTTGCAGATTTGTTGAATCTGGCTTAAAAGTAGGGTCTTTAATTAATAGAAAGAATGCACAAAAGAAATTTTTTTTTTACTCTGTAGATTTTCAGTTGGTATAAAATGTCTCAGCTGACTTTGGAATGAAACCAACAAATACACTAGGTGTGCGTAGTGCAGATGAAGTTCTAGCAATTATATATTTGAATACCAGGGCTTGATTTAAATGGAAAAATCATGACAACGTGTACGTTACGATGATCAGTTGCTTTCAGAAATGGGGTTTCGCCTCGCAAATACCTAACCTTTCTCGTTGCGTCCTGGTAGGACGCCAAGGCATTGACCCGGCACCAGCACCTGTCGGTGATGTCCATGGAGCTGCACCTGCAGACGCGAGGCGACTTGCGGCCTGACCCCGCGCATGATCCCATCCGCGCCGTATTCTACTATGTCGTCAATGATGTGCCCGACTCCAGTCTAACACCCAAGCAAGAGTCCGGTAAGCTGCCAGGATTTGCAAACTGTGTCATGTGTCTGATTTACCGTCTTTGCCGAGTCTGATAGGAATCTAATGGGCTCACAATTCTAACAAAAATTGCAATGGAAATGGAAAATTGGAAATTTTACTTTTAAATGAAATATTTTCATGAGACATACATAGTACATAGTAGTCGAAAGTTATCTTTATGCTGCCAAAATTCTTAGACTTTGCAGGGTTGTTGAGGGGACATAAGAAGAGAAGCTCGTGTCTGGCTGAGTTCCTTATGTTCCTGGTTTGCAGGAGCATTGGCGGTATGTGACAGCGACGACTTCCTGACAGGCTGTGGCTTGGAGGGTCGCGTGCGTGGAGTCAGTTCGGAGCACGAGCTGATCGATGAAGTCGTTATGCTCGTGCGCCGCACAGACCCCGACATTTTCTGCGGTTACGAGACCGAGATGCTCTCCTGGGGGTATCTCATCCAGAGGGCCGCCACACTGCAGATAAACCTCTGCCCGCTGGTGGGTGACTAGTACCGAGAGGGTGATGAAATTACAGTGCAAGCTAATTGCGTTTTAATGCGGTGTCGAGCAAGTTCTAGAATGAGCCCACAACAGTTATTGAGAAAGCTTCAAGCCAGAAAAGTAATGTGCTCTACTTTTCTGTTTTGGGACATTAAAAGCTTGCCACTGATCTAGTTCTTCATTGGGATGGATGGGATGGATTGGGCTTTACACTCCAAAACTGCAAAAAAAAACATTGAGTATCGCATACATTAATATAAAACATTTTGTGCATTATCTACATGTTGCGATTTTGTCTGGATAGCTTCGATTGCAAGCTTTTGCAAGCCGTGAGCGTTGTGTTCATAAACCAAGTTGGTACATTTCACAGAAGAGATGCTATGACAACTAATTACTCATTATCATCACTGACATCACCGCTGTCAATTGCAGCTGTCTCGCATACCGACGATGCAACGAGAGTATCGGAGAGACAACGACGAAGCAGACGGCGCGATTGACGGCCCCACCCACTTGCGCCTGCCAGGCCGAGTGCTGCTCAACGTTTGGCGACTCATGAAGTCTGAGATTGCACTCATGAACTACTCGTTTGAGAACGTCATGTTCCACGTCTTGCACCAGCGCGTTCCGCTTCACTCGTTCCGCAGCCTCTCGCATTGGTGAGTTGGCGTTACTCTGTGTTTTGTTACTTGTCCTACACAGATAATGGTTTGGTTACCATCGACAGGCAGGCTCTTATCCTCTTATCACGTTTATACCATTCCATGATAAAAAAACATGATTTATCTTAAGAAAAATGTTAATTCATGGCATGCAAATGCTAGTTCTGCCTTGGCAATCTGCCAATCCTAACTTTCTCCAATGATTCCCTCAGGGTAATAGAAGGAAATTTCTTAACGTATGAGTATAATTTTTATATCCTGCTATTTATAAAGGAATAAGCAGCAATTAATGCTTTAAAATTATTTATGTCTACTTTTCTGCTAGAAAGAATTACTTGATAACCGTATTGACTACCAGGTGGGAGCACCCCAGCAAGCGGTTCCGCTGGCTGACTGCCGAATACTATGAGACCCACGTGCGCGGAATGGTCCGCATCATGGACCAGCTCGACCTCATCGGGCGCACCAGCGAGCTCGCCCGTCTCTTTGGCATCCAGTTCTACGAGGTGTTCTCGCGCGGCTCTCAGTTCCGAGTCGAGTCCATGATGTTGCGGCTGGCAAAGCCACTTAACTACGTACCCGTCTCGCCGAGCATCCACCAGCGGGCGCAGATGCGAGCGCCTGAGTGCGTGCCGCTCATCATGGAGCCCGAATCGGCATTCTACGCTGATCCCGTAATTGTGCTCGACTTCCAGAGCCTCTATCCTTCCATCATCATCGCGTACAATTACTGCTACTCGACGTGCCTCGGCCGTGTAGAGCACCTCGGGAAAAGTGAGCCGTTTGCCTTTGGCTGCACGAGTCTCAAGGTGCCGCCAAGGCTGGTGAAGAAGCTGAGCGACAAGATGAACGTTTCTCCTAACGGGGTGGCGTTTGTGCAGACAGCGGTGCGACGGGGGGTGCTGCCACGGATGCTGCAGGTGATTTTGTTGTAGCTTTATAACTCGTAGTAAGTTCTGTCCTCCTCTTCCATTATTTATCTTTTAATGTTATGCGTGTGGAAAATTACAGTTGCAATAAGGCTGGAGAAAGATGTGACAAAAGAGAAAGAAAATGTTTATGTTTTCTGTGCAAGTTTAAAAAATATATACATTTTATGTTTTTTTTGAAGCCTTGTTTTATGCATAGATTAAGGGTATAATGGTAGTGGTACTCGTAATCCTTACCTGACCATGGTCCCTATCACAGGAGATCCTAGAAACTCGACTGATGGTGAAGAAGTCGATGAAGGAGCACGCAGAAGACAAGACGCTGCAGCGTGTGCTGCATTCACGGCAGCTCGGGCTGAAGCTAATCGCCAACGTGACGTACGGCTACACGTCGGCTAACTTCTCGGGCCGCATGCCGTGCATCGAGATCGGAGACAGCGTCGTTAGCAAGGGACGGGAAACGCTGGAGAGGGCCATTCGGTTGGTGCATCAGACGGAGCGGTGGAGGGCAAAGGTGTGTAGTTAAACATATCTTGAACAGACACTTCACCCTACCACCTACTATACCCACTTTCTATCTTTCAATTAAGTGCCTACCCACCCTTTTATTTATTTTGTGAATCGTCTAAATTCTCGGGTTTTCTACAAATTTCTCAGCAACGCCAAATTTTCTTTTTCGGTAAGTGCTCTCCTCTTTCCACTTCTCCAATAAATTTTGACCATTTCAAGGCATTTACCAATGGTTGTAGCCTCTAAGCAGCTGTGTATCTGCCGCTGCAGTTCCGCCGCTAAACTCCCAGTGGATGCTATCTGTTCCAGGTGGTCTATGGAGACACGGACTCTCTGTTTGTGTTGGTGAAAGGTCGTAGCCGCGAGCAGGCGTTTGCCATTGGGGCCGAGATTGCTGATGCTGTAACGCGGGACAACCCCAAGCCGGTGAAGCTGAAACTGGAGAAGGTCTACCATCCATGCATTCTTCAGGTGGGTTTCTCTCTACTTTTGAATTTTTCATTTTATTGGAAGAGAAGAGACATGAGGAAAAGGTTCAGTCTCTTCTCTCCAGGGATAAAGGCAATAGCCGAAACGTTAAACAAAGAATCTCCACTATCGTGGCCTGCCACTCCCACTCGGTAAGTTCCATACTCTCCCTTTACTTTCCCAATAAACATTCTTGTTATCCCAGCCCTTCGGCACATTACAAATCAAATACATTTTACAAAGCTGCTACCAGCTAAATAAGTGGCTATAAAACCTATAAAACTGCAAATAGCATGCATTTTCACTGAGACAACTTCAAAATCTTGATAAACATGCCATAGAGCTAACGCCATGCAATTGGACCCTGTTAAACAACCTGTACCTTAATGTGGACAGACCAAGAAGAGATACGTCGGCTATCTTTACGAGTCCCCTGATCAGGGCGAGCCAAAGTTCGATGCCAAGGGCATAGAGACGGTGCGACGTGATGGCTGTCCTGCGGTAGCCAAAATGCTGGAGAAATGCCTGCGCCTGCTCTTCGAGACCCGGGACGCCAGCCTGGTGAAGCGTTACGTGTGTCGACAGTTCGACAAGCTGCTCCGCGGACGTGCGAACGTGCACGACCTGGTGTTTGCCCGCGAGTACCGCGGCATGGCTGGCTACAAGCCTGGCGCTTGCGTGCCAGCCCTTGAGCTTACGCGGTTGGTGCAAAATTAGTTGGAGAGGGGTTGCTAGTTACTACTATTTGGTACATGTTGGCGTAGAACGAATTTTTGGTGCCAACAGATTTCACTTCATGGGATATGATTGTGTCATAGCGTTTTATTATTTGGACATCAAGCAATTTGTGCATGGTAACCCATTGAGGAGTTTTCATTATTAAACTAAACACCATATACTTTTACTGTCCCAGATCGCTATGCGACTTAAGCCATCAATTCAACTGTCCATCGTCGCTGAAATGGCTTAGATTGGTTCTTTTCAATGTAATTTTATTATTCTCTGGATGGCCACAAAAATTTGCAAAGATATATTAGTTCCAAAGCAGCTTGACGTTATCAGATTGCTAACAAGTGATTCGTTTTGATCCCGCCAGACGTTGGATCCGTGCAGACCGTCGTTCGGAACCTCGCGTTGGCGAGCGTGTGCCATATGTGATTGTGGCTGGGGCGCCGGGCTTGCCGCTGATCCGTCTCGTACGCTCCCCTCACGAGCTTTTTGCCGACCCTAGCTTGCGTGTCAACGCTATCTACTACGTCACACGAGCGATCGTGCCTGCGCTTAATCGCTGCTTGCTGCTCATCGGGGCAGATGCGCTTTCTTGGTGAGCCACTACAGATGATGCTCGTTATTGTTACGTAGTTACTCTCTTCTGAGAACAATTGGTAAGACTGCCATAAATGTCTAGTCCAATTTGGTTAACTATGAGTTAAGCTTCTGGAAAAATGAACTCTCGTGTTAACAAGGAGTCATTTCTTTCTAGGTGAAAATTAGTTGCTGATTTTTCAAAGTTCATAACTATAAACAAAAAATTCTTATAAAATCAGATGTACTCCTTATTATTTTTTTTTTCAAAAATCAAAAGCATGTTACCTGTTTTATCGATAAAATCAGAAATTTTGTAAACGTGAAGTTTGTATTAAATAGTCTAAATAGTCTGCGTTGTGGTCCAGGTTTTCGGCAATGCCGCGTAAGGCGGTGTCTTACCTGCCGATGTGCGTGCCAACGGGACTGAAAAAAAGCACAATCTCGCAGTACTTTGCGACTACAGACTGCGCGGCATGCTCACGTCCCACCAGGACAGGGCTCTGCACCAATTGTGCCGCTTGCCCTCAAGCTACTGTGCTCGCTCTCAACGACAAGGTGCGCCTGTGGGAGCGGAACCACGCCCGCATCACACAGGTACGCCGGCATCGACTTGCCAACTGTGGCTTCTGAAAACCCTTTCTGAAGATCCTTCGTGACTTTCGCCTTTGCGAACACCTTTGTGACTTTATAATGTTTCCGAGTAGCCACGAGTAAACCTTGTTTTCCAATAGGCCACATTTGAACAGCCCTTCAATCATTTTTACAAATTGTTGCACTAGCCACTATAGAGCGTTTTTTCGCCCAAACATTGCCTCGGGTGCATGATCGCTTAGCACTTACAGTAGCATAATGGTCTGTTCTTCTCGTAATGACCAAGACATTTGCCTAAATGTTACCAGTTTATTCAATTTTGCTCTATGTATTCCATCTACCATCACGTTGGGATCTCTCTATCTCCTTATCCCCAAATCTACACCTCACCCAATCCATTACTGGCTGTTGCCACCACTGGGATTGTAGGCTAGACTCAGCTGTCACATTTTTTACTTTCGTAATGACATTTTTTATCGTCAGACTGCCTGCAACTTAATGCTTTTTATTTCGTTTTCATTTCAAAATGATTTTTTAAAATCTTATAAAGGAAAGATGTTTTAGGAAGCTTGCTGACAACCAATTTCAATCGCTTCGCTGCGTGTGGCTCAACACTCGAGGACTGAATTCTAATTCATTTTCTTTGGTTTAGGTTTGTGAATCGTGCGTGGGTCGGTCCTATTCCATTGATTGTATGTCACTGGATTGTCCGGTAATGTTTCGAAAATACCAAGCATTCAGAGACCTCGAGCAAGCTCCTTTCGTCAGGCAATTAATTGACCAGTTCTGATTGCGCCTTGTCACGAACGTCATCTTCTGGCTTGGTCAAATGGAAGGATTCATGAATTGGAGAAGGAGTAAAGGAATCAACTGAGGTTGCCGCTTGTATTTGCATCGCAGGTTAAAATTTCCGACGGCTACGGTTTGAGCATTGCATGTGATAAGGTTGAGAGGTATCCCCAAATTTAATTATGTTCTTTTGCCAGATGGTGTTCAGGTGAACCAATCAAATCTAATTTATAGTACTCAGCAAATGTTGCCTGCTAGATATGTTTGGTTCATTGTAATTTCCAATCTATCCCAACTGTCACATCTCAAATTAATCTGTGGGCTTTTTGGCTGTCATTGCCATTTGCATATGGTACTATGTGCTTTTTTTTAGTAGTCGGCAATATCACTATTCGGAGATCATCCACTTAGACGTAAAAAGTTGTTGATGTTAAAATATTCTGTTGATTACCGAGAAATTATTAGTATTCCTAAATGTTTGTTGTGTACCAAACAATGCATTGTGATGAGCATTGTGGAGCTAATTTTTGTGTATACAAAAACTTACAATATATTTGAGTTAGGTAGATCTAGCAGCCTGTAGGTAATTAGGATGCTTTCTGTTATTCAAGCTAGATCTAAGGAACAATGACTGACAATAAGGCCTTGTTCTTGTTTAATGTTGGCCAGGGTTTTGTAATTTAAATGAAAGATGCTATTTTTATTACTACACCAAGTCCCCACGTAAAGATTTTTTGTGATGTTTGTTAAAATTAGGAAAATTAATAGTGAGTAGATAACTAGGCTAGAAAATGTGTAAAAATGTAATTAAGGAAGATATATAATACTGAAACATATACAAATTTTCTATTTGTTGAGAAATACTTTTTTTTTACTCCTTTTTCACTCAGGTGGACATTGATGGATTTTGAAAATCTTTCAATGTTTTAGAGTGATGTACCTTTTGCTATTACATCTATAGCTTCGGCCAAATAATTTGCCATTGTTGTGCTCCACTACGAAGTGGTTTAAATGTGTGGAACATTTTCTAGTTCGGTGAAGGTTTCCAGAGCCGTTGGTGGATGTAGAGATGTGCTTCACGGTGTTTGCTCTGTTTAATGAGATTGTTGGCCCTAAAAAGGGCCTTGGCTCTCGACGTTTCGACAAGTCACGGCTTGTCATCTTCAGGAGACTGATAGTGCTGTCGTTCGGCCGCTCGGTTTTGTAGCGGAGCGCGTAGCGCAGAGCGCCGCTCTCCCATTGGCTCTTGCGGTAGCCAATCGCGTGTTGCGCGCAGGGGCATCTTGGCGGGCTCGTATTGGCGGGCAGAGCCCACCGTGAGACCGACCCCACGAGCCGCCACTCCGGCGAACATACGAGCCCGCCAAGATGCCCCTGCGCGCAACACGCGATTGGCTACCGCAAGAGCCAATGGGAGAGCGGCGCTCTGCGCTACGCTACAAAACCGAGCGGTCCGAACGACAGCACTATCAGTCTCCTGAAGATGACAAGCCGTGACTTGTCGAAACGTCGAGAGCCAAGGCCCTTTTTAGGGCCAACAATCTCATTAAACAGAGCAAACACCGTGAAGCACATCTCTACATTTTCTAGTTCTTGTCCTCGTTTCGCATAATGTCATAAGAGCAGCATATTATTTTCAATTAAGTTTTTGCTATGATTTTTTTTTTACTGACATCACAAGCTGCAACAGATTAGGGAATTATGCTAATTTAGAATGTTGGTTTTCAATGTTAGTACAAACTTGTCCTGGTTGCCTCAACGTTTGCTCCGACTAACACCATCTCGACTAAAAAGGGCCGTGATTTTATGTCCGGCTTAAGTTTTTTTGATATTGAATTGGGTTTTTGATGATGACTGGGTGACAAACCTGGCAGCATTAAAGCCAAGGAATTTTGCCAAGCATTTTATTTTGTCGAGCATTTCTCTAATGTGGAGTTAGTACTGTGCCACTAATCTTACCCAAGTGCAAAATCTAAAAAAGAAAATTCGAGGCAATCTAGAAAAGTAGTATTCACTAAAACATTTGTCTGTTTGTACATCAATATTATAATATTGGAACTGATTTCCTTAAGCTTCTTTGTGGCTTATAATTTAAAACAAGTGAAGTGTGTTTTCAATAAATTTCTGAAAAATATTTTTTTATGGAATTTGATTTTGTGTGCCATTCTTCGACTTTCCAGCGCTAGCCTTAAAATTAATACTTGTGTTTGTCGCGTTAATTGTATTTTAGGTTTCTTCTAGTTAAGTTATTTCTGGTAATATATTTTATGCTTACAAATTCTATCACGGCCATTGTCACAAATGAGCACCGCTAAGTTTGATGCGTCTACAGTGCTAACGCGTAGTAAATTAAAGGTAAAATCTGAGGATGAAGAAACTGCTCCCACAGTTCTAACAAAGAGCAAGTCAAAGTTGAAGTCAGTGGAAAATGCATCAGCTGGTGGGGTGAAAGCTAAATCAAGAACTAAGTCAGAGGAAAATGAGGACATCATTAGCAAGCAAGGGAAACGGCGTTCTACCAGGAAAAGTTTCCAGGGCCATTTGAACTTGACAACAGCAGACAAGGCTACCCGGCGAGTGCTAGCCCCGTACATTAGAACTGTCAGAAGGAACGTTAAACCCACGCTTGAGAAAAAGACTACCAGGAGTCCAAGTTTCTACTTGCAAAAGAAACCAAGCACATTAATAAAGAATCTAGCAGCATATCTGAGTGAAAGTGTAGATCTTCCTGTCTTGCTTCACGAAACATCAGACATCCTTCAAAATGTAACAAGATCAGATGGTAAGTGCCATTTGCCTGTGGATTAAAGGAAGAGAAAAAAAAAGGTTTCTAATACCTTGGCTACTCTGACCCTAGGTGTAACATTGTACATGGTTGACGTGGCAGAGGGGGAAATCTTTAACCACCCGAAGAACGTCTTGTCGGGTCGTCACAAGGTCAATTGGCCGATAGGTGCGCTGAGTATCAGTATATACCTGTCTAGCAGTCGGCCTGTCCATTCAGTAATATGTAATTCATTTTTTTACAGGTGAACTATCAACAGTCGCATCCTATGTAGCATATAATAAAGATTACATTGTAGTGGATGATTTGATTACCGAAACAAGATTTCCTGATGGCATTGGGTGGTTTGGTAAGCAATAAGGTTGTGCTAGTTAAAATTCCTTAATTGATACTTTTATCACAAATAATGTTGTTAATTTGCAGATCCCAACATCAAGGCGGTTCTTTGTGTTCCTGTGGTTACCCCAGACGACGAGATTATTGCTGTGATTGAGCTGTACAAAGAGCACGGAGATACTGATGCTTGTGTCCCGTTTGAAAAGGTTCTTACATTTTATCGGCTCAGATTTTACAATGCTGCATTTCTTAGTTGCCTTCTGAAGGTTGATGTATCCCTGCAGTGTCATCTCTGCTATTTATCAGTGCCAAAGTAATCTCAATTCTTGACCTAAATGTGAAACCCTGGAATCAGGTAGACTTGCAGATCGTCGTCACGGTCACAGGATGGATGGGTGCCGCGATCCATCAGAATCAACAAAGACTAGCGCTGCAAAAGCACCAAGAGCTAAATGAATACCTACTTGAATTGACAAGAGTCTATTTCTCTGAAATTGTGCCAATGGAGAAGATGATTTCACAGATTGTTGTAAGTTGCTTCTTCTATGTTGGGCCATTCAGAAATTTAGAAACATGGGACCATGGAATTGTAGGTGACCATTATGGGACCATCAGAAATTTCTGTCATGTATCGTAAAAATTCCAAAAGTACTGTTTCGTAATCGTACTGCATATATATTGTTACTTTTTGTGAAAATCATCACAGCTGTTTGCTAAAGAAATGCTCGGTGCTGAGAGAGGATCATTCTTCATTGTCGACCATGAATGTGACGAACTTGTAGCAGACTTGTTCGATGAAGGAGTGGACAATGATACAGGCGAGATGCTGCACAGAAAGAAGCAAAAGATTCGATTCAACAAGGAGCGGGGAATCGCCGGCACTGTGGCAAAGACGGGGGTTGCGATAAACATCAGAGATGCGTACGAAGATCCTCGTTTCAACAAAGAGGTGGACGTTATGACTGGCTTTATTACAAAATCCATACTCTGTGCACCCATCCATGGCAAAGAGGGTGTCATTGGTGAGAAAAGTGCATCTAATAATTTAAATGTTTATAGCCATTGCATTTCTGTTGCTATCAAACAATTTACATCAAAACCTAGTTAGCACTATGCAATTTGAACACAGCTTACAAGTGACGCAGCATGTATACAATTTCGAAGTGCAGTTTTAATTTTTTCTTATAGGTGTGATACAGTTGGTGAATAAATTGAATGGTTCATGCTTTACAAACACTGACGAAAGAATTTTTGCCACATTCTCTGTGTATTGCACACTAACGCTGAGCTATTCACGACAACAAGAAGTCAGCAGGAAAGCGGTATGCTGCATCCATCATATGTAAAGCTTATATCTTCTGCTTAATTGTTTTTTGAGAAAAAATTAATGTTGCCAGAATCTGGTGAATGCCGTTGATTCAGAGATGTTATCGTATCACTTCAAACCATGTATTCACGACCGAAACCGAATGCTCCACACTCCACTCATGGAAGAATTGCCAACTGGATTCCACAAGTGCGTTGGCTTACTGACTTTTCAAAGACCTTCAAACCTTGCATATAAAAATGTTTGATTTTTTTTTTTATTAACCTTTAGATTTTCCTGGTACCCAACGGGTTACGAAGAGCACTTGTCACAACTTGTTTACTACATGCTCACCGACTTAAGCGTGGATTTTTTCGATGAAAAATTACTTATCGTCTTTATTTTGTCGATTAAAAAAGGCTATCGGAAGAATCCTTATCACAGCTTTGAACATGCGTTTAATGTTTGTCACTGCATGTATCTCATTCTGAAGAGACACCCTGATGTGTTTACCCCGGTCGAGGTAAGCCGGTCATGCCATTTTTTTATGATTTTTTAGATTTTTGAGCAGTAACATAAAATGTGTAGTAACTCTTAAATTTGGCACAATGAATTACTTTTTGTAGATCAATGGGATGCTCATTTCTGCTATTTGTCATGATATTGACCACCAAGGATTCACCAATAATTACCAACAGCTTATTAATTCTGAACTAAGCCAGATTTATCCTACTTCGTGTCTAGAAAATCACCATTTTCAGACAACAATGCGAGTAATACAAGTAAGCGTCAGTTTTTTTAAATCTTATTTAAATCAATTGAACACTTTGTATTTGATCTGAAGTGGAAACCAAGGTATCGAAATTCTACCTCATAAAACCTGCAGTTTTAAAGTAAATACATGAAGTTGACTTTTAAAAACAATCTTAAAGCCTATCTATAATATCGATAATATTTGGAGCCATCATTTTGCATGCCCTGTTTCTTTTCTGGTGTAGGTTTCAAAAGTTTTTACAAACTTGTCGACTGAAAACAACAAAGAAATTATCGATGAGATTCGTGCTGGGATCATGGCAACTGATATTTGCCATTATTTCCTCTGCCGACCTAAAATGATGGCCCTGATTGCCAATGAGGATTTCGACTGGCAAATTAGTGAACACAGGTGAAATGTGCTTTATAAATGCTTTCATGGTTCTACTCTTCCCAGATTTTGGCAAGGGTACATCATTGGCAGATATATTATTCCAGGGCCCTGGCAAAATGCATACTAATGACTGCTTGTGACTTATCTGCACAAACCAAACCGTTTCCGGTTGCCAAGCGGGTCACAGAGTTCCTGTACCGGGAGATGTATCATCAGGTGACACCAAATTCAGTTCCACCAGTTACGTAACAGAAAGTTTTTATTCATTTACTTCTTTTCTGGATCTGAATAGGGTGACATGGAAAGCGACCTAGGACACAACCCGCTTCCAATGTTGGACCGTAACAAACAAGATACAATTCCCAACGACCAAACCAAGTTCATAGACTTGGTAGTTTTGCCATGTCTGGAGATGTTGGCTAAAATTCTTCCCAACACCTCTGAGCTGTATACATTTAGCAGGTATCTAGTCATTATACACTAAAAATCCATGCTAGAATGAAAGGTACCTTAGGTAAATATACTAGTATCGCTAGAAGGGACAAAGCACTCTTTTTTTATGTTCACACATTCCTTTTTTTTTTATCTTTTCTAACCAACGTTCGTAGTTTACTTTTGGCAATGCCAAAATTCGACAATTAAATTTCGGGCCAGTGTTTGGTTCTTTGTGTGGGCCAATGGTTTCTTGGCTTTTTATTAAATGTTAAATGGAAATAGTAAATGTTTGGTAAATGGTTTCAGAGATCTGCGTTACCACTGGGAGGAAATCATACAACTGAAAGGAAAGAAAGTTTGGAAGCCAGAAGAATCGACAGGAGAGAAGTCTGCTGTATAATGCTAGGTATAGATAAACTATCCAAATTAGCTGAAGATTTTATTCATAATCATTTTACAAATTCATAATTTTTTTAGATTGCATGTCTGCCAGCTGTTCAAAAACACCTTCCCAAATATAAATATCTTCGAAATAATATCAGAACTATCTTATTACTAGTACTAATCATATATATAAAGTCTATATTGACAAGGACTGTTTAGTTGCACTACTACATCATTGCTATTTTTAGCACACTCCAATTGAATGACAAATAAGTGAGCTTTAGTTTTACGGTTCAACTTCAATTGAGATTTCATCTTTTTTAACACAGAAATATAGGTAATATCGCAATGCAATTACATAATGTTCGCTTTTGATAATTAAATTCAAAAGAATTCGAATATTATATGTATAATATAATTATATTAATGAAACAGATATACAAGTAACTAAAAGTAAATAGGGTTCAGTTGAAATAGTTTGTAATCAAATATGACCAATTCAATTTCTCAACATGTATAGCTTTGCACCATTAATTCAAGACCACTTGTTACGCATTTCGAATTTTCCCTGGAACGTAGTTCTTATCGATGACGGGGTCCTGCAGAAACATGTGTAGACAGCGTTCGTTTTGAGCCAGGGGATGTCCAGCGATTCTAAAAGAAAATGTCGTTAACACAAAGCTGAGAGAATTCTATTGCATGGAACAGTATGGAGACCAGAACATACTTGTTGACGAATACTTCCAGCCCTTTTCGTCTATCCTCAATGAAATCTTCTTCGTAAATTCCATCATCTCCTCTGAAAGGCATCTGGCGTTTCCATGCTTTGCCGGGTAGAGCAGGAACAACAATCTAAAATGCAAGAGTTATAATAAGTTCACAAAGTCAGTGTCAGTCATTTTCAATACAGTGGTTATTCAAAAGATTTATCACTTTATTAAGAGTGGGAGGATACACAAATTACCTTGCTATCTCTCTCTAGCTCATTTCTCAGCCATTCAAAGTCACTGTACCTCCGACGCACTGTTGATTCTTTTACTTTGAAAACTGGCAAGTTTGTCTGAAAAAATTAACAAATTGTTAGAATTCATAATGCAATTACGGTAAGTGGTCCACAAGGACCGAACCGTGAGTCATTACGTAAAAAAGGTATTCTCCGTTTGCTATGCACGAGTATGACAGTGACAGACAAGGAATGTGCTTACCCTCATTCTGACTTCATAATCTGAATATCTTTTCTTCCCAACGCCATGAGTGATGGGATTCACGACGTCTATTTCGAGAAAGTTTGCAGGAGCCGCGTAAGCGTCGTCCAATGTTTGTTTCTTAACATTTAACCGACGAGTCGCATCCACCGTAGTGTCCGCCATGGTGCAAACGCCTATTAATTCTTGTCGCTCTTCCGCCACAGGCTGCAGCACCGAAGACACAAGTGAGCGCAAGTTGAGCGCAAGTGTCAGCTCGGTCGCTGCCCCCTCCGCCCTCAAATCTTTCTCCAGCAGCTGCTGCTGTGTGAGCGCGCTAGTGTGCCAGCGGGTGATTTGAACATAATTTGAGCTACAAAATATTGGTTATTGCGACCATAGCTAGGCCTTACGAAAGTTGGATTTAAATTCTTGGGTGAAAAATATTACAACTTCTTTAGTCGATATCAAAATCCAGTTTATATTATTATTGCCATACGTTATCATTATTTTAATTATCGTCACAAGTAACATCACAAGGATGAAACAAGATTTAGTTCGTAAATCGGTCGCCATCCCTGCACTTAAGCAACAGCTGAGAATCTAACCTTGAAAAATGAAAACAATAGTAGAAAATGGCGGAGCAAATTATTTTAGAGCTAGAAGCAGCAGCACAAATGATGTTGGTAAGTACGCAGTATTTATTTTTCCATAAAAATGGAAAGGTATAATCACTTTCTTAGTCCGTTCAATATAGTACCAAAAGATTGATAGTTTATTATCGGAGGCTCTAGTATAGTTGCCACGCAGTGTAAATTGAGGTTATGGACACTCAATACGAGAAGAGAGTTATTAGAATTAAAAAAAATAAGATATGAATCTCTCTCTTGGAATAAATACCATTTTCAATATATATCTTAAGCTGTGTTTTATCTGTGTTTTAATCATTACGAGTGATTGGTACAGGCTCCGCCAACCCAAGTCACAGAAGAACAACGGCGCTCTGCTGAAAGTGTCTTTTTATCCTTTCGCAAGACAAAATCCCCTTATGCACTGTGCAGACACATTCTCGGTATGTTTTCATCAAGCTAACTAAACCTTAAGTCGTGATGTTATCTCTGATGCATATAAACAACATGGTTATTATGTTTCAGAAACAACTCGGGTAGACTATGTGCTATTTCAAGCTGGTGGTCTTTTAAAAGAAGGATTAATTAGGGAATGGCCATTCTTACAAGAATCGGATTTGGTGTCTCTACGACAATATCTGTTGCAGTATGTGATTCAACGAAATTTGCAGCCCTTTGTAAGGGAAAGAATTCTTCAGGTATACTTAAAAATATATGCAAGATTTGTACTTGAGTTGTCTGAGGTGTTTATGAGGTGTCAGTATGGATTAAAATTTGTTTTGCCTTACTTTAGGTTATAGCCATTATGGTTAAGCGAGGCAGTGTAGAAGACTTTGGTGCTGACCGTGGGCAAATTCTGTGCGAAGTACAGCACCTAATTTTGAGTGGAGATCCACCGAGAGTAAGACTTTCAAATATTATTATTATTTACTGACCAATACTTAGATTATATTTAAAATGTTAATTTGTTTGTACCAGAAACTCATCAATGAATTTCTCTTTTTTTAACAGCAAATATTAGGCTGCAGTATCATCTCAGCTTTAATGCAAGAATATGCAACTACAGTAAAATCATCCGATGTTGGCCTTACTTGGGAAACTCACTTCAAAGCCAAGAAACAATTTGAAGTAACCGACTTAAAGCGGATATTTCAGTTTTGTGTCCAAGCTTTGGGAAAATTGGCAGAAATGAGTACAGCATTTTCAGAACAAGTACTGACCTTGTTGAAGCATTTACTTACGATTGCCGAAGGCGTGCTGAGCTGGGGCTTTATATCGGCAAATTATATCCTTTTTAACCCAACTTATTTTTATGTTTTTATCATGACTTTGAGACTATTTGTGTCCTATTTTATTTATTCAATTTTTACATAATTTTCCTTGACAGACAAATTCACTGCCTAAGCGGTTGATAGGTGTGTTCGAATCAGTTTATGAATCTGACCAAAATCCTGCTTTGAGACTGGGTCCTCATTGGAAGGAAGTTATTCTTGACCCTAATGTTGTCAATTTATTTTTCAATGTAAGTATCCTTTGTTACAAAAATCTTAAGAATGTAATAAAATACTGTGTGCAGTAGTACCAATGACATGTGTGTTTTGTATTATTGGTTCATAATGCGCTTACTTTTGCAGATACACTGGAAAGTTCGAGAAAACCCTCAAATTGCACACCACTCATTGTATTGCCTTGTGCAGTTAGCCTCTTTGAATGGAGCTATTTTTATAAACCATGAGGTCAGAGTGCAATATCTTGCCAACTACATGCAGAATTTTTTGAAATTAGTCACAAGGTATGTTTCCTTCTCTCCTATCTCTTGTCTTGTGAGTGGGGTACTTTTGCCAAGAGTTAAGCTACTCTGCAATATTGAAAACAACATATCAGAGGCATTGGAAAAGATCCATTTAAAAAAAAAAAAAAAAAATTTGGATGGTTAATTGTTGAAGTATGCTAATAATTTTTGCTATGTTGATTTTATGATTAAGATAATTTGTATTTTTTGTTTTTAAAATAATTAATTGAAGATAGTTAAAATAATTAATGGAAGATAGTTAAAATACCTCGATTCAATGAGAATACAATTTCAAAGGATTGTTTCACATTTTCAGCGTGGAGCTTTTAGATCGAGAAGCTCTGGGGATTTCCAACATTGTGCGGAAACTTCTACTCTTTTTCCCACCACTCATTCTCATCGGCTTACCGACGGACCTACTCACGTCGTTCTTGCAGCAACTTGCTCATCTCACCTGCAAGTTTTCAGAGGGTGCTGCACAAGAAGAAGCGGTAAGCACCAAGTAGTTGCTCGTATATTCACTATACTTAGTTTTTCCAACATAGCAATAAGGACAGATCAGCTTGATTTAATAATTACTGTACAGTCTAGTCCAAAGATGTTTCAAGTCTAGATATTGATATTCTAGTCCAAGATATTGAGAGAATGTTCTGGCACAGGACCTCCCCCCCCCCCCCCTCCTCCCTCCAGTGCTATCAACTCGTGAATTACATTTCAACGACGATTTAATTAGAAGGTTCTCAAAAATATTATTTCATCTGCAAAATTGCATTTCATAGATTGTTATTTACATATTATATACCGACGGTACTACTTTCTAACTGTTTCTTCACACGCATTCAAATGAATATTTATTTCTGGATGTCAACTACATGACATTGTGGTAAATTATATTTAATGATCTGCATGCGAAGGATGTGTTGAAACTATGATAGCACTAGCAGTTATCTTTTGTAATGAGCTCTATCAATGTTCCACCTTAAAGCCCCATTTTATTTTGATGTATATCACACCTAATGCACTTGACCATCTGAGCAAGCACATTTATAAAAATCAATTAACCAGACTATCTTTGCAACCTTTGCAGTTGTGTGCCGACGACTGTCTCTACCAGGAAGCGTTTGACCACATGCTCGAGTCGTGGATCACCGTTCTGCACGACTACAACGTGTTCCCGGAAAACTTTTGCAAGGCAGCCGCTGTTCAGATCCTGGACACATACATCAAGAGCCACCTGATGCCACCCGAAGGCACGCGCGGCCAAGGACGGGACATTGACGACAGCGAGATCGACGAGACGGAGGAGACAGACCGCGAGAAGTTTAAGCAGCAGCTCACAATCATCGGCAGCTTCGGCCGACACGTGAGAATACCCTTGCGCATTCTGGGGGTAGAAGGAGAACTGATTTTTGAGCCACTTTGAGTACTCGAAGGGAATGTCAATCTTCTCTCAAATATGGATAAAATTTGTTTGTTTCCCCCCATTTTATTGGAGACAGTTCCTTCTTTCATCTCTTTTTAAATGTATATCTCTGTAGGCTGTACAACTTGCACTCAAATGGTTACTCGTGCCCTGTTGTCTATGTACACTAACATTGTCTATAAAGCTCAGATCACTACACAGGTATGTGGGTTGATTCCTAAATTTATAGTCGTTTTTGATAGCCCAGTGTACAGTATGTGGTAAAATGTCCATCAAATATCTGGAGACCCCAAGACCTGGTTGCTGAGCCGACTGATATGTCCCAGGTCCCTGGCCACAGTCTACCTCTTCTCTGCGGTCTACTGGAGAGCCGAACGCGGCGACTGCACGACCACCTGCAACGCATTCATGCGCATGCGGCCGGCATCGCGGACTCAGCCGCACTCGACAGCCTCTTTGAGGACATTCACTGGTTGGTGCTTGTGGCCGGCCATGTCCTAACCATGGAGAGCGAGGGCGAAACGCCACTCATACCTGGCGATATCATGCACCACAGCATCCAGCAAGCAGCCACAGGGCAGGTGGATATCGACACCACACTACGTCTGCTGGCCTCGCCTGGTTAGTAGTCGCAACTTGAAAGAGTTGAAAGGTTTCCTGGAAATGTAATCAACATTAGATTGTCCACTTGGCCACAAGAGAATGAATGAATGTATGGAAAAAAAGGAAAACTTAGTGTTGACCAGGTTCTTAGCCCCTATCATCAATAACAAGATTCGATGTCAATTAAAAATGAAATTACCCCCGTATACTGGGAATACCTGTTTTCTCGTATCTCCTAATTATTGTCTTTGCTTCTCTTGCTTCCCGATCAATAACGTGAATGCATGCAATGTGCCAGGTCACCACCTTTCGGACATCCCGAATGCGGAGGCGGCATCCGACCACGTCGTGCGTTTGGTGGCGGCCGTCTTCCGGCTTTGCGAGGTGGAAAAGAAAGCTGTGGCCGTAAAGATGGCGCACCTGCTCAGCCCCGAGCTCAGCTCCACCATCGCGTGGTTTCTGCGCCGCTGGTCCGTCTCTTACCTGCTTCCCACTGAGACATACTACACTGAGGTCAGTGTGCTCCCAAATGTTCGATAAGACTTGCTGGAGTGGGTGGGCTGTGTTGTGGAGGTACACCAGGGGCATTGTAGCAACATAATATTTGGGAATTTTATTCAGAAATTGTTTTTCATTTGTGGAATCACATTAAAAAACGATGTTCAAAAGAATCAACAGAAACTATTAATATTCCACAGCAAAACACAAAGCATTGGTTAAAAATTGTTAGCTGATTTGATAAGCAGGTGCTGAACCAAGTTTAACCAAGCTTTTAATAGTAACACATTTGAATGTGTTTGCAGATGAGCCTTCCGCTGGTGCAGGCATTCGGCAAAGACACGCAGGGCGGGTTGTGGACCGTCAACTTCCTCCTAAACAAGGTTGAGTCCAACTTGTGTGCATTCACTTCTGAGCCCGCCATCGTCACAGATACGGTGCAGCTCTTCCTCTCGCTCGTCGACGCAAAGGTCAAGGAGAAGTAAGTGAGCAGAGCACGCTTTGCACAACCTGTCTTTATATTTTATTTGTGAAGAAGGAGGTTGTGACTTGTGAGGTAAATAGAGGTGGTAAAAAATCACATTTTTAATGTTTCAGCTAATGTGAATTCTTGCAAGTCTTTCTAGCTAGATGTGCTTTCTATCTGATTTTTTTTTAAGTTACCTGTTTCCAATCTTTTGGAACCGTAACCTACAGCAACATATTAGTTTGTGTATTGTGTGAATTGTGGCTGTGCTTCTTCTCCAACAATTCTATACAATTTAAATTAAGTATTTTATTTGTGTATCGGTCGGTGTAAAGGAAATGTGGATGAAATCTGTGTCACTGTAATTTTTTGAGACGAAGAGGTCCCACTGTCGTGTGGCTGTTTGCTGAGCTAAGGGAGCGTCTTAGGCTGCAGTCTTTCCTTTTTTAGGGTACTAAAAGTCATCTTTTGAAACACTTGAGTTCCTCTTACATTCTTGTGGGCTTGTTTTGCAGAGGCATTTGTGTTGTGAAGAGCGAAGGGCTCTGGAGCATCTTGGGCATGCAGGCCAAGCTGGGCCGTGGCGTTTTGCCGCAAGCTGCTAAGCGCGGTCTCTACAAGGCATTGGTGTTGGCAGGAGGCGCCATTCAGGACTCAGCTAATCGCGCAGAGTACTGGGCACAGGTCAGTCTTCACTAAGCTGCTCTCTGGGCTCATTACTAATGGATAAAATTCAAATCCCCTTCTCCATTTCACCAGATTACCTCTCTCAAATACTGAAACACTATCCCACCCCATCTCCTAATACTAACCCCAACCCTTGTATACATATCCATGACCAGCAGCCCGACCGAATGAAACTTCCCACTGGTGACAAAAGCATTAATCTAAATCAAAAATCACAGAAGACTACCATCATTTGCTGTATTTATCTTGGTAAATTTCATAAGTACTTCATTTTCCTCTTCTCCTTTTGCACATCTAGCTATTAGGCAAACTACACACCAACATTTGAATCTTCCCTGATTTTTGGGCAAGATAATATAAATGATGATGTTGTCTACTTTAACAGAAAAAAGGAAAATCATAGATGTTACCTACATAAAACTTGGTTACTAAATTTCTGGACAGGACCATTTCTTCCAGGTCATGTTTTCGTAACTTGTTTGATATCCTCTGCAGGTTCTGAAGCCACTGCAAGACAGGTTTAAGGCCGTGGTGAACCTGGAGAACTTCAACCAAGTGTTCCACCAGGAGAATGTTAAGCTGGAAATTGTTGACGTCCTCGAATCGTTCATTGGCGTGTCGCAAGGGGCCCAGGTCACCACCGTTCTGGTAATCACCGATCACAAAGTCATTATTGGGAATGTTCCATGTTAGAAGCCTTTTTTTTTAATTATTTTCCACCCTATGCTAGATTCTTTATCTTGCTTCTAGTTCTATCTGTTAAACAAAATATTGTAATCTATGACAGGGAATCTCGATTTTTTAGCCAATTCTCTTCTGAAAGAATTGCCTGTTGAAATGGCCATCTTTAACATAGCCTTGACATGTTACAAAACAGTTGTTAAATTGGTAATTTTTACTGGCAGTACCATTTTGGAGAGGAAAGAAACTTCACTTTTAGTTTAGTTTATCGTTTGTTTTGAATCAGATTTCATACTTAACTTACAATTTCCCATATACTTGCATACCTGTCACCTACTTTCATATTTTCATATTATCTAGATTCTAGTTGGTGGACTGCAATTATTTCTAGCCATAACCTTGGTTGACTCCAATGTAGCCATAAAAATATTTCTTAACATCTGTACTCGTGTCGTGCAGGAGCTATTTGCGTTCATGCACCCGATGCTGGCGGAGTGTGAAGTACTGATCAACATATACCACAACTACCAGCAGTTGGTCGAACTGATCCTGTTCCTCTACTGTGAATGTGTGAGATGCATGCTTTGCTTTCTGCCAAGGGTAAGTACTCTACTATTGCTTTTCGATTATGGCTACTGTGCTACTTGCAGGAAGGCCGAAGTGGCCAAAGTGACTGAAGTTTGCCTAAGATGGCAAATATCATTAAACCATAATCAAATCATATACTTCAGTCTAATTGTCTACTATTGTTTTATTTTAATTCTGTTTATGTATCTGAATGATCTTGGGCTCTCTTGAGATGAGGGACCTAACGATGCAAGAGACACGTCTTTGTCCTAGAAATAAATACCTCCTAATCTCATTTGTTGGTTTTGGCTACATTTGATATACTTCATTCAAGTGGGGAGGGAACCTATAGCTTTGTTTGGAAATCCGTAAAGGATCAAATTAACACAATCTAAGAGCTGTTCAGGATGATCTTTGCTATTTGGTGGTGTTAGTTTAATAAGTGAAAGCAAGTTGATTAAAAAATGGGAAACACGTCTAAAACGACAGCTTAAGGGAAAGCTCAGGGAATTTTAATAATGCTATGGACAAAATCTAGAAATTGCCAGAAAAATGCAATAAGAAAGTAAAACAATGTGGGATAGAGCTAATAACTGAATGCCCCACAATATTGTCAGCAGATGACAGATGGTACAACACAGACAAAATGTAACCTTGAGTTTCAAATAAGATTAAACATAACATTCACAAGGAACAAAAAGGGCTTGTGGCCCTAGAGCGCCGTAAAGCTTAGAAATATTGTGTAAAAGTTTTTGCTATATTTGGTTATATTGGTCAAAAAGTAAAAATTGGCCATTTTACCAATACGAAGACTAGATTTCGTTCGTTTCTGGTCTCAGGAAGAGAAGAAGAGCGGACTGGAGCTCTGCTTTCAGCTGTTGCAAAAGTTTTCAGCGAACCTTGTATGTAATTTAGTCGACGTGTGCTGCCCGATTGTTGTGATCTTAATAGAATAACACACTAAAATGCATACCACTACCATTGTATTAACCTGGGTATAAGTTTGACATGAAAATATTCATGGGTGTGATCATGCCACTTTTATCTTGAAGAAATCACTCACTTTCTTTTCACTGCTCATTGTAAAGCCTAGGCAGTGAAATTGAAAACTAACCATTCTTAAATTTCAAGCGTCACAGTTGGTATCCACTATCCTGGTTTGCAATTAACTTTATTGTAAAAATTAGAATTTGTTTTTTTTCTGAAAATTCTTGTTTTATATGATAGCTGATTTGGAGTTATTGAAAATTGAAAAGAGTTAGTAAACCTAGCCTATTGTCTGCTTATCAGCTTTTGCAGATGTTGTAGGGATCATTGACATGAGAAAGTGTGATTGGTGTCTTTACCTCCCAATTCCTTAGTTTAAAGGTCAAGAAAGTAGCTTCGTAGTCTAGTACTGCCAGCTGGCACTCTCAATTCAGCTATTGCTATGCTAACTGCATTTGGAACTCCTACAGGCTGAGAGCCGCAGAATGTATGAGTCATGCCTGCAAGCCGTACGATACTACGCGGACGCCAATATCGGCAGGGTAAGCCATGACTCAGCAGCCGAAGAAGAAGCTTACCAAGACATACTCTTGCTGATGGAACTTCTGAACAACATTATGAATAAGGACTGTATAGATCTCAGTGATATTGGTAAGAAAATGAATATATGTATTGTTTTTTTTTCTCATATTTTTGGTGCGTTCCTTTTTCTTGACGTTTCTATGTAGTAAAAAAAATAAGAAGAGTATGTAATTCTGTTGTTGTTTACTTACATTATGTAGACACAAAACTTGCAGGAGTTCTAACACTGTTTTTTCAAAGCTACAGTTTGTAAGTAACAAGCATTTTGCCTCTTGTAGAAGGTTTACCGGGAGAATCACAAGTGTGCGCAGCTGATGTCTGCCTCTATGGGCTCAACATCATCATGCCCCTGATGACATTTGATCTACTCAAGTTCCCATCGTTGTGCACACAGTTTTACAAGCTGCTCACCTACGTTGCTGATATTTATCCAGATAAGGTAGGCCTAGTGGTCAAGGGATTTTTTTTTATAATTTTTTAAATATTTTTTTGTTTTACAGGTTTTAACATATATTTTGGTGAACTATTGCATCTATGGAATTTTCACCATAGCTTCAAGTAGTCCAGTTGTGCCTTTAAGAAATTACAAAAATGCAATTTGCTTTGAAATGATTAGAAACAACATTTCTTCAACATAGGCATGCACCTGAAAATATTGCAATTAATCAATTATAAATTTAATCTTAAATATCATGACGATCCCTTGAATTACCAGCACCTTGTTGTACATATCTTACACATATGCTAAATGTTTTCTTGCTTGTGAGAAGATGAGTTCTGAATTCTGAATAGGGTAATACAGCTAATGCTAGCTCAGGCCACACTGGGCTAATACCAGTGACACTAGGCCAGTACTAGAGCATGTTTTCTATCTTGATACCTTCCGTTTAAAGTCTTGGATTTGTAGGTATGCCAGCTGCCCTCAGAGCAGCTCAAACAGCTGCTGGCTATGGTCCAATTGGGACTCTCTGCCTTCGGCCAGGACGTCATAGTGCTCTGCTGCGATGTAATACAGCTGCTTGGCACTCACATATACTCGCAGTCCCTCAGGGGAACCGCTACATACGAGTCTTTCAAGCCGTTCTTGAAGGTTGGCATTGCATATATTAAGATTCTTATCAAATTATGTAAGAAAGTCCTTTTACGGGAAGAGCAGGAATGAGAGTTGTAGCAAAATTATACTTTTCAAAATAAGGTATATCAAGTAATTTTATTGTTCAATTATACCCCTGATAAGTAAGGAAATCAACAGCCATGATAATTAATCATTATTATTAATACTAATGTTTGAACTTATGCATGTAGGTACCAGTATTATATGTGATACATATCAGTATTCGTATTGTTTCAGATATTAATGGATTTAATTCTGTCACATCAAATCAACTTTGACCTCTTACCAACGACCAGTATTGCACTGTTTGTGCTCATCTGCTGCTACCAGGTATGTCTGTTGTTTGCTTGTTACTTTATTAATACACAAACAGCACAGCCAGTAAGGTACATATGTTTCAGATCGACATTTAAAAGTACAAACAGGAGAGTCGGTACCCTCACTACTCATGCCATTCTGCACTAAGTAGGCACTAGTTAGGTTTTGCAAGACTAGGGTTTTTTACTAATGTAGATCATAGAGACTAAGAAGACATGGATAGATTTGAACAGACAAATTGAAATGCACAACAGCTAGGACTGCAAACCATGAACTACCATATTATCTAAATAAATATGTACCTCTATCTTGTGGATGGCTCTTCTGATCTCAAAAACAATACCACCGCTTCTAAATGTTAACTTTTTGGTTTTAGCTCGTAAAAAATATTTTTCCAAATTTATGTCACTTTCAGGCAATAACAAAATATTTGTTTTGGTGATCTAAAACAGTAAAAACACGAGTAAAATACGGTATCAGTATCACGTTGACTCGAGTGCTAGTTTGGTAATTGTTTTCGTAACCAATCTGAAGAAAAAGTAATTAGTATTTACTATAAATAGTGGGAAAAGCATTTGATAAAATCAATCCTTGGGTCTGGACTTGTTAGTGAAGTTTGACCATATTCAGAATCTTCATAAATCTTACAAAATACCATAAAAAAAAATTTCTAGACAATTTCAAATATTGCTGGAATGGTTATTTGAAGTTGACAGGACACTGAGTTGTCCCGTTCCGTTGTACCACGACCGTTTCCTGGTTAGCGTTTATTACATTCTTCGACTTCAGGTTCACTCGATAAAAGTTGATAAGAGTCCTTTTTCATACCAATGCTATTTTCCAACACTAAAAAGCCACAATGATATAATCATAATGACTTTATTCTGGTGCAGGAGGTTTACCAGCAACTGGTTCACAGTCTTCTAAGAGCGCAGCATGATCCTGTGATAGGCGAGCGTCTGATGAAGGCTTTCAATGACTTGACCGCCAATATCACCTTGGATGCTTCGAATCGGATGGGGCGCCTCAAGTTCCGGGAGAACTTTGAGAAGTTTGTCGTCAACGTCCACGGATTCCTTATTGTCAAGTAGCCCCGCCACTGCCCCCTCCCTTCCCGCGCCACCGCGCTGTTTTCCGTGTACGCTTTATGTTTTTTTATTGGCCTTCTTCCCCAATGCCCACCTGATTTGAGACAGTTTTTTGTTCCATATTTCGTTTTTATGGAAGTGACTACGTTTTATTGTGATGCACACTCTCAGATGAGAAAATCTATTTTATCTAAACTAGCTTTGGAAAGTTTTTTTTTTTATTACTTCTGACTCTTAGACTGCTCAGTTATTTCCCTTTTTGATGCTGTGTAACAATTGAAAAGCAGCTTGTGTGTGGACGACTCAACGTGCCTACATTGATATTTTCTGATTTCCTAATGCTAATTTGGAATGCCCTCATATAGTTAGAGAAGCCAACCTCTTGGCTGGCACATTACTCAGTTTTATTTTACTTCGTAGTTCACCAATTTACTTACTACTCCAGGCGTAATGTCTTCGTGTTCAGAAATGGAATGTAAAGTTTTGAAATTGGCACGGAATACAATGGACTTTTATACAATGTTAGTTCTGAGCCAGGTATATTTTTCCATCGGTTAGTGTGCGATTTGAGGCTGAAAGTTTTGTGTGTCATAACTTGATTTACTATGTGCTGCTTGTGTATCAACATATATACGCTTTTCTCTCGCATTGTGTAATATTTTCATAAAAAGCCAATTATTATAACAAACGTTTTCTTACAAAAAAAAACTATTATGCTGATTTTGTTTGTGCCTTGAATTCTATTTCTTCAAAACGCACCAAGGATCCCAGGTCGTAGCTTAGCCAAGTGATAGTTTTTAATTTGTCGGGATGTGATAAAATCGCTTAGCAACTTGTTATGAGTAACAGAACTAGCGTGCAAAATAGCTTGATGCAATAAGAACTTGCCGACTAACCTAGAATGAATTGATCAATGTGTTTCAAATTCAAAGCATTTCAGTCTTTACTCCCAAGACTTGAGAAGTGCTACTTTGTTTCGCCCACAAAAGGTCACAACCTTTCTCAGCACTTATCGTAACATAGTTTCCCAAGTTGTACATCATTCTTTGCAAATTATCCTTGATAATGGATTAGAACATTTGCCAAGAAAGCTTTCTATCTGGTTCCAGCTTAAAAGCTTGTGTGGTCTACCACACAGAGAGATACTGCTGCCTTTAAGCCAAAATAATGACACCGTTCATGTCTTTTCTAGCCTTTTCAGTACCTATACCCTCTGACCCACTAAAGTTCTAGCTGTTTCCGTGAGAACTCGTTGACCCACCACTTAGTAAGGTTCATGTAGAAGTTGGCTCCCTCTGGCTCGTAGTCTAGGTATGTGAACGCAGGGATGGTTTTTGGCACAGCTGGCTCTATCTGCGTACCCTCGTGCCATTCGTTGAACGAGGTGATGGCAATGACGCGAGCCCGGGCAGACAATGCACTGCGCCAACCTACCTCGTAGTACTTGCCGTGACGGCGGTGCCGCGTGTTAGCCACGTTCCACGGCCGAACCTGCCACAAGACCGAGTTAGTACATAGTGAGAAATGAGAGGACCTGTTTTAATATGTTTTTGCAGTGTTTAAGGCATTGGCTACTGACAATAATAAGGTTAATTAGGCTAATTTAGAGAATCTTGATTTATGACTAAAGAACATTCCCTATTTACAAGTTTTATCGTTAGTTGAAACTCGGGTGAAGGTAATTCAATTAAATTTAACAATTCCAGATGATATAACAACCTGTGTATCTATGTAGCCTGGTCCCACTGACGGAACAAACAGCAGAGTGTTCTGTCGTGCAAACTTTCCAAGGCCGCGCCAGTTTTTCCACGATGAGCCGTAAGTAAAGCCGTTAGTAGCAAAGTATGTGTAGAATCCTGTTTGAAATCAAGAGTTAATTTAACTGCTTCAAAAATTATAGGTCACATTATCAACTTTGAAAGATTTTTTTTTTTCTAAAATCTTTACTGGGACAAGAAAATGCTTTTAGATTAAACTCACCATCAAAGTGTCCCTTCTTTATGTCATATCGATGCTGCATGTCAACGACAAGACCAAGGAAGATGCCGTCGTACTTGGAGCCCCGAACGCTGAGATTGCCCTTGGTGCTAAGCAGTTCCTTCCACGCAACGGCTGGGGTCAAGTACGAGTCGTAAACATAAAACACGGGCAATGCTCTGTCGTTGCGCTCCATGCGGTAGAGAGCTGGATGATTGCCGTATTGAGTGATGAAGTAGCGCAGATGCTCGGCAAAGTTGATAGGGTTGCGATTTGTGTACGGCTCGATATGTGGTGCTACCTTGAGCTTGTAGCTGTAAATATTTATGTGGTTTTGTAATTTCTTCAAGACAGGAGCAGCAAACTGTTCAGGATTTATAAGGTGTTTTGAGGGTTCAATTACCGATGGGCAGCATCCAAAAGGAGAGTCAGCATCGAGTCATATGACTCCCCCTCGTCGTCAGCCATGCCAGGCGGGTACCAGGAAACAACAAGCACTCCTGTGGGGTTAAATCATTAGAGATGATAAAATGCTAAAGACATTAAGAAAAAGTATCCACAAAGAAATCAGCGATTTAATAGGAAAAAACTGTGCGACTCACCGACTTTGGCTTCGTATAATTGCTTCATATGTGTGTTTATGATGATGGGATCCCGGGAGCTATAGCATCCTAACGCAGGGTAAAAGTTGGATCCGATATCTGTTGGTGGCTGATGTGTACCTGTAGGATAGCTCTTCTTATCTTCCTGCTTCCAGTTGGCAAGGTATTCATGGTTCCAGTGCCTCCACCGTTTTTCGTAGTCCAGGTTGCCATACCATGCATAATAAAAGATGTGAATATTATAGTTGGGTTGGTTTGTCGCGTTGGCAAATGCGTGCTCTGACAACTGAATTGTATCAGGTTTTCTGACTTTTTGAGATATTCTTTCAACTTTTTCATGCAATGCCTTTAGCTGAAGATCAGCTTTGGTCATGAAATGTTTAGATATAATTTCATCGGAAATTAACGGGACTGCGTTTATCAATTCGGGAGCACCTAGCTTAAAAGGAGTAGTCGTTGTTGATGTAGTTGTATGCGATTCAGAGCTTAGTTTATTAAAGCAGTCCAAAGCACTAAGCTCTGTCCATTTGTAAAGAAGAATGCTTATAAATACAGATGCACAGCAAATTGCCAACAGAGAGTATATAATTAATGAATTTCGGCGGATGCTAATCATACAAAGGCGCATTGGAATAATCGCCATGATATAGAGGACTGTTAAATTTTCAATCTGACTCTCATCGGAGAGAACTCTCGAGTTGGCCCCAAAACATCGGAAACCTGTAATAAGTAAGAAGCAAAATTAATCATTTTATTTTATCAAGGGTGATTAGGTATAAATTATTTTTTATTATTATTTACGATGTGGTTGACAGCTGCTGTCAACCGAACAATGAGCGTCAATTTTAGGTCAATTTAAATGCGATGCAGAAAGATGTTAAAAGTTAAAAATAATAAATCCACAGAGCTATTTCAAACATTATTGTTGTTGTCATTAATAGTATGCAGCGAACTTACTCTATCATGGCAGTTTTTCACATTTTCGCTTTATTTTGCACAGAACACTCAAAACTAGCAAATGACCCGCGTGCCATCGTTCCTCCAGCCAGCTGTCAGAATTTCAAGCGGACCGGACCGGAAGGCAAGCGGCATCTCGATTAGTCGCCATTTTAGATCATGGAGTTGTATTTGCACTTGCCGAAAGCTAATGAATGAAAATCATGAACTGAACAGACGGCATGCATCTTCGTTGAAATATTAGTAGGTGATAGCCCACCGACATAAACCATGGAGCACGTAAATTCTTTCAATGCAGAGGTAAGTTTCTTAAGGCAGAGGAGAGGGTTTGGAGTGATGCCCATGATGCTCAACACCCAAAGGAACAACAGCTATTTGGGACACAAAATTATCAACATCAGTCGATCATTTGGTGTTTTTTTTAGCTTTTATTTGAACTATCTAGCAGAGAACGTGGATATTTGTGATTCTAATTTACGTCCCTTCAATTTTCAGCTCACTGCTTTGTACGATGTGAAGCCGCCTATCTCCAAAGCGAAGATGACGGCAATCACTAGGGGAGCGATTAAAGCCATCAAGTTTTACAAGCACGTTGTACAAAGTGTAGAAAAGTTTATACAAAAGGTAACTTATTGGATAGTACTGCTAGATGCCATCTCTACATTTGTAGGCTGATGTGTAAGCTTTAAGTTTTTTTATAACAACTGTGGCTTGTATGTTTCAGTGTAAACCAGAATACAAGGTTCCCGGATTGTATGTCATCGACTCCATTGTCAGACAGTCAAGACACCAATTTGGCATTGATAAAGATGTATTTGCGCCGCGATTTGCCAAGAACATGCAAAGCACATTCCTCAATTTATATAGATGTCCTCTCGAAGAAAGAGTAAGTTATTAGGTTAATTTAATTTGACCCTTTAAATTCCTTATTCCTAACTATCATCACTGTTTTCGATCATATTTAGTACTTCTTCAACCTAATATACTTAAATTATAAAATTGGTTACAGAGCAAGATCGTGCGGGTTCTTAATCTGTGGCAAAAGAATGCCGTCTTCCAGTCGGAAGTAATCCAGCCGTTGTTTGATCTTGCTGATCCGAACAATCCGATCCACAAAGAGGCTGCAGCAGCTAATAGTAATGGAAACTTAGCTGGAGCAAAGTCGTCTCCCTCTGTTCGGACGCCTACCAAGGGGGATGCCTCTCAAGCTGCTTGGAGTGCGGTGCAGGTAAGAAAGAGAAAGGCACCTACAGCTAAAAATGACATCTCAACCGCTTTTACCGTGATCCTTGGCAGTGGTCTAAAGATCTCTAGGAAATTTCAGCAATGAGGTAGTGTAATAAGTGTAAACAATACACATCAAAAGCCATGTAGACAACCAGGAGAATCATAAATGCTAAAAATTGAGCAAAGGTTTTCAGGACATAACCATGTTAATTGATGAGCTTGTTTGTTGCAGGAGCAAATTGACGCGACCAACACGGCGATAATGCAGCTATCTAACCAGGCAACTGGTAAGATGAATGCCGGCAGCCAGCTGCTTCAGGGACAGTTGCCTGACTCATCGCTTGTCGCACAGTTGCAGCAACTGCAGCAGCTAATGATCAAGCAACAAAAAGACAAGGCAGCCCAGAAGGATGCTGACCAGGTAACGCTTCGGTCAATTTTGTAGATTTTTCTAGACATGGTCACAGCCTAAAGAACTAGAAATCTTCCATTTCAAAGTCCAGGAAAAAATTTCAGGATGTGTGAGTGTTTGGTGCCAAAGTTGTTTAAAGCCAGTTCCGAAGTTGCCAAGAATGTACTTCTTTTACACTGCAAAGTCATGCTTGCTACTACAGGCTTTTGGTTCTGCCAGAACTCAACTGAAGCCCTAGAACCAACCGCTAATGCTAACACGCTTTTTAGGTTAAGTTCAACAAGAAGCTGTTGGAGTTCGACTACTCGGACGAGGAGGACGAAGGCGGCGCCAGTGGAGGGGCGGTCCCATCTCCCGCCCCTGTTACCGGAGCTGGCGAGTTTGAAAATCTGCTAGCCAACCCAGAGGTACGTCCATCTAGGTGTAACGTCTCTGAGCCCCAAACAGCTGCTGTATTTTAATCCCGCAGCATTCAGTTCTTCTAACGAAACCGAGTTGTCTAGACTAACCGGTAACCGCTATATTGTACCTGGTTATAAGAGGCAAAGAGTTAGCGCTTTTTTCTAAAACTTTTGCGTCTCAACATGACAAAGAGCAATTTGCCTGAATTTGTGCAGTTAATGCCACTTTTGCTAATTCTCTGGACATGCTTTTTAAACCATCCTAGACTGTCAAGTGACATTTTGGTTGTTATTTGGCAACCGTACTCAGTGAACCTCGTGTTTGTCCAACTCGAAAATAGTACTTGTAAATAACCTGACTTGCTTATGTTAATGGTTGTATGTGGTTGCAGGTGATGCGGCAGCTACACACGTTGCAGGCGCATATGCAGCAGGCGCAGGCCGACCAGATGGAAAAGGCACGGAAGCTGATGGAGATGCAGCAGCAGGAAGACGCCTTCGACGTGCACCTCGCGCTAGCCGTGCCAGTGAGTTAAACCATTTTGATGCTTTTGCTAGGCTAGGCCAGCTTTTCAATGATAACTTTGAACAATTGTTTATGGCTGCAATGTTGACAATCTAAAAATACCAAACTAGTTTTTGAAGAAAATATCACCTTACTTCTAATGCCAGTGATTTTTCATTGCCATCTCTGGCAAAGTATTTTGTGTATGGCCACAGTTGGGTACAAAATACACTAGCGTTATGTAATTCTGTCTTACGTTTGTAGAACCTGCCGTTTGCATCGGAGTGCGAGCTGAAGCCACTGTCAGAGAAGCCGGCTGCGCCTTTGGGTGGCCGTTATGACCCATTCGAGCAGCACAAGCCAGTGTACACCTTCCCGGGCGCAGACCTCAGCCTGCCCCCGCCTGGCTATCCTGCCCCTGCCCAAGCTGCCACCAACCTGCCAATGGGACAGCATCACGATGCAGAGCAGCACGACTCAGAGGTGTGTACCAGTTAAATTAACAGTGAATCTGTCTCTCATGTTAACAGTTCTGTTTGAGAGAGTTTTGAAACACTGGCATTACGATCACTGCTTTCTGCTGTGAATTGAAGCTTTATGAGGTGGGGTTGTCATCACCCTTCCATTCTCAAATGCCAGAGGCGCTGTCAGGCCAATGGCTCACACAAGAAAAATGTAATTTATTTTGTGGTAGCAGCCAACTGTCCTGGTGAAGAAAAATACCATTTTGAGCCTAGGACCCAGAAGAGGATCATGTAGCTCTGGCATAATTTCTCTACAGCTGTGCAAAGATTAAAAAAAAAAAATGCTTTTCAAGGCTAACACGAACGGTCGTCGGCAGGTGGAGTTTGTGGAAAATCGGCCAGAGGACAACACAATCGAGGTTATAAACCTGGACCGGAGCCGCTCGCGCAGCCCGTCCAACTCGCGGTACAGCAAGCGGCGGCGGTCGCGTTCCCGGTCTCGTGACCACCGCCGTGGACGCAAGTCAAGGTCGCGCTCCACGTCGAGGACCAAGCGGCGGCGCTCGCGTTCAAAGGAGCGGGAAAAAGAGCGGGATCGCGACCGCGAGAAGGACAAGGAAAAGGATAGAGAGCGTAAGAAGAAGGGATTGCCACCTATCAAGTTCGAGCATCTTAGCGGTGAGTCCTTAACTGGGTTTTTAGTTTTTACACAAGATGCATTTGCATAAACTAGCTAAAACATTCTTTAAATATATGGTTGAAAAAATCACAGTTTTTTTTTGCAAGGTTAAGGCAAGGCTCCTTTAGGTTATGTGTGGAGAGGGTCTGATCGGATCATCTATTTTAAAGCTGCTTTTGACCACTAAATCCATGTAGAAGATTGTAGAGGTTACAGTTTTTTATAATCAACAAAAATGTCACCGTTGCCAGTGCCAAGCTAGAGTATCATTGACATTCTGTTAGCACAGTTCAACAGACTTACCATATTCTTTTTGCACATCAAGGGAATGTTGATTTGGAAATCGGTGTGGACGTCCGATACAAAAATGGTGTCTGTGGGTTATACACCGTCTCTAATCGGCTGATTGTTTTGATTTTACTCCCAGTGTGCAGCACCACTCTGTGGGTGGGCCACCTCTCAAAGCTGGTGCACCAGGAAGAGCTGTCAGACACTTTCGGGGAATACGGGGATATTGTCTCCATTGACCTGATCCCTCCCCGCGGCTGCGCCTTCATCTGCATGAACCGTCGACAGGATGCCAACCGCGCGCTGACAAAACTCAAGAACTTCAAGCTACAGGTATGTAGTTTGCAGCCAGCTAAATCATCTCGTTTATCCAGAGATATCCAAGACATCATGTGTACGATGCCGATAGCTCATTTTGCCGATTTTTCAAACTCTGTTTCTGAAAAGGCTCACTTTTAGCTGAACATTTGAAAGAAGCTGAGATAAGGAGGCAGGCAGCCTTCTGGTAGGATACCTTGGCTTCTGACAAGACTTGAGAAATATAAATCATTCATTGTGTTATCTTAACAAGAGAGATAATTTTTTAAACCAGTCATGGTGCAAGAATTCTCGAGAATCTGAAACATTTTAACTTAAGCACACGAAGGGGAATATGTTTGTTTGTTTGTTTATTGTTTATTTTCCATTGTAAAAAATGATTACATGCCATGATCGTTGTCACATAAAACAGTAAAAACAGGCTTTGGAAATTGTCAATTGCTAATTAAAATTTGTACATTGATCATTTTTGTTCTTTCACACAATATTTACAATCGCAACCATTCAGACTAGTATATTCTAAGATAGTGTAAAACGAATGTTGAATTAAAAAATCTTTGACCATTCCTTTAAAGCTTTCCATGCTAATTGTTTTTTCCTTTATCTTGCGGGGTAATTTATTGTATAAAATTGGTCCCATAAATGTTACATTCTTTCTCCCTATTTCTAACAAGCTTTTTTTTTGTCGTATATCGTCTTTTTTTCTAGTATTTTTATTGTGAATATTTTTGTTTTCTTGAAACATGGTCGGGTTGTCTCTAACATATAAAATTGTCTCTAGTATATAAAGGGAAGGTAATGTCAGTATGTTAAGGTCTTTGAACGCTTTTCTGCATGTGCCTCTTTTCATGATTTTTCCAAGTATTCTTATTGCCCTTTTTTGTTTAATGAATATTTTGTTGGACTCGGCTGATATTCCCCATACCATTATCCCATAATTTAATTTCGACTGTATATATGCGTGATACATTAATTTTAGTGTATTTTTGCTAACTTGATGAGATAGTCTTTGTAACATGAAGGATGCTGTGGCTAACTTTTTGCTTAGGATGTTGATGTGTGCCTTCCATTTTAAATTACCATCTATTTGTATTCCAAGGAAAGGGCTTTGGTACACTACTTTTGCATTTAATTTCTTGCTTGACGACACTGTCATTTTTCCTTTGTTTTTGAACACTATGATGTTTGTTTTTTGACAGTTTAGTTTCAGCTTGTTTGGTACGAACCATTCGTTCAAGTCTATAAGTGTGCTGTTTACGTTTTTTATTAATGTGTTATCATCGTCAGCGGTCAATAAAATGCTTGTGTCGTCTGCGAATAGAATTGCTTTCCGGTTGTCATCTCTGATATAATTGGGGAGGTCATTTACGTATAAACTAAAGAGAATTGCCGCTAGTGGGGCGCCTTGCGGGACTCCGGTTTTAATATCCTCTAAATCCGATAGCACACAGCCATTATTAGAGTTTATCGACACTCGTTGCTTTCGCCCCGTCAGGTATGACTCGATCCATTCCCCTGTCGTGCCTACTATGCCGTATCCTTTTAATTTTTCTAGAAGTATCTTGTGATTTATTGAATCAAAGGCTTTCGATAGATCGCACATGATTGTTGCGATTGCTTTTTTATTTTCTAGTGCATCAGTGATTTGCCTTATCATACTGACAATTGCTGTATTTGTTGAGCGTCCCTTCCTGAATCCGTGTTGTACTTCGTCTATAATTCTATTATTTTCTACATACTCATTTAGTCTGACAAGAAAAGCTTTCTCAAAAATTTTTGCAAAATTTGTTATGAGTGCTATTGGCCGGTAGTTCTGCATCTCTAAGGTAGCCCCTTTTTTCAGAATCGGTTTGATTATATTAAGCTTCGCTAACGATGGGAATTCACCTGATCTAAACGAGAAGTTGCAAATTTCTGACAGTGGGTAGGCTATTTCGTTACATACTCTCTTTATTACTTGGATCGGGACTTCATCCCACCCGGTTGATTTCTTATTTTTCAATTTTGTTATTATTTCTATAATTTCGGCCCTGTTCGTGTTCCTTAAAGTCATCGTTGTTTCGATTCTTGACATTCCCGTCTTCATTTTGGTGAGGCATTCATCCAGGGTATCTTCCATGTCATCTGTTGTTTTTTTTGCTATTGTCGCAAAAAAATTATTGAAGTGGTTTGCCACCTCTTTTGCGTCTTTGATTTCTTTTTCCTTGATTTCTAGGACGATGTTCTTTGTTCGATTTTTCTTGAATTTTCCAGTGTGTGCGTGTATTATTGTCCAAGCCGCCTTCATCTTATTGTTTGCTTTATTGATAAAGCTTAAAAATATCAAAAACCCTCACCAGGCCCTCATAGTCATCAACGATTTCGATTGTGCATCTTGTAAGGTTGTAAAATAAGTGTTGGTTGAAGACGGTGGAAGTAACGAGCATGTTTTATATTTGAGCAGGGCAAGCAGATGACTCTGGCATGGGCGCCTGGCAAGGGAGTCAAAGGGCGCGACTGGAAGGACTACTGGGAGGTTGAACTGGGGGTGTCCTATATCCCATGGAACAAGCTCACACGGCCTGGGGACATGGAAATCGTTGAGGAGGGCGGAGTTATTGATGAAGACACTGTGCCAGATTTCCTGCGAGGTAAGTTGCTCCAACACAGTATCAACACCTGGCATTTTACTGCTTTGCAAACGAGAACATGGGATGTCTACTGCTAGTTATGTCGCAGTTAGTTTGCAAGGCAGGCGAGGTTCTTTAATTTTTCACAGTATGGTAATGCAAGATCTCCAATTGTCAAAACAAACCATGTTTTGCACAGGGATAAAATTTATATTTGATTGCATAGGGTACAGATTACTTACTTAAGTAAGAGAGGAGGGAGAATAAATCACAGATTCTAACATTTTGGCTCATGTCTTTGCATTTGTCACGCTTGTAAGGATGGGGAATAGTATCCAGCGGACCTATTTGATATTTATGTTCCTAAGAAGTGATGCAAGTGGAGAGAGTGATTTTGTGTCCACTCTCTAATAAACCAAAAGTTTTTTCCTAATCTCTGTAAAACTTCCTTGCTGTAAGCGGTGGGAATGTGGTTCCTGCCCACTATAAATTTGATCGCGCCGTTCAATTTGGTGTCGGCAATCATCTTAATCCCCACACTGCCATGGAAAAGGGTACTCATTATTTGTCTTCTTCCTGTGACTGTGCAGCGGTGCAAGCGGAAGCTCGAGCGATGCAGGTGCTGAACTCGAACGCGCCGCCTTTGATGCCCCACGCGGAGTTGTCCGCGCCAAGTTTCATCCCGCTGCCAGCTGCCGTGGCACCTGCCCCCACGCCTACCCCCGGCGTGGTCGACACGTCGCAGCCGCCACCTCACCAGCCTTCTGTTGCATTGCCTGCCATGAACGGGCCGCCTCCAGGTGCTATGGGGCTCATGGCGCCGTTTGGCATGGCAAACGTGCCACGTGAGTGCCCTTCCTCTATAAGCTTCTTGATGCATGCATACCTTACCCTCCAGATCATCTACAGATCACTGTTGTAGTAAGGTGCTTCTTATCAAAATGGGCCATGTCAGCTAAGGCAATCATGGAGATAAATGCTGTTTGCACATCGACAAGATAAGCAACATATTCGTACAGTCAAACCAGTGAAATAAAATATCATATTAACACCCTCACCCTCTGTATACATTTTTTCTCTTAGCTCCTACAGCAAAAATTGCATATGGTATCTTCTCTCACCAGATAGTGTTTGGATACAAATGTGTGCAATCATTTCCATTTGCCAATGTTGGGTCAGCATTGCAATATTGGTTGTGCTGTAGTATACATTTCTATTCGAATTCAAATATTTTTGGCTGTTTTTGCTGGCAATTGCAAATTTTCTTAGATGGGTCGTGCGTGGCCAAATTGCAATTGAAGGTTTACAAATTGAACAAACTCAATTTCTGCAATGTGACTATTTTCTTGTCCGCAGGTCTCTTGGGCCAGATGGGTCTACCAATGGGGCACGGCATGATGGGTGTGCCACCGCCGGGCATGCAGGGCCTGCTGCTGCCAATGATGGCCGGCTTCCAGCCAATGCTGCCTCCTCATTCGAGCCTGTCACAGATCCCTCTGCCGTCGCCAGCCACGCCGCAGGACAAACCTACCCCTGACATGTTTACTGGCTTCTCGCTGCCGCCTCCGCCTCATGCTGCCTCCATTGCTGGTGCCCCCAGCGCCTCTGAAGATATGGACGTTGATGAGCCTCAGCTGCCCTCTTCGCGAAAGTCTCCCGAACGATTTGCAGGCACCCCGTTGCTGAGCGACCAGCTGTTGGCCGCGATTCGAGGCCAGACGTTTTCAGTGCCGCCGCCGACGATCCACCGCGATGGCGAGCGGTCACGCGACTCCGACCGTGGCAAAGAGCAGAATGACCGTAATCGCGACCGAGATCGCGGCCGAGACCGGGATAGGGGCGGCAGAGATCGCGAGCGTAACAGGTGGGGCGACCGAGACAAGGACAGAGATCGGAGAGACCGAGATCGGGATAAGGACAGGGATGGTAAAGAATGGCGCGGCCGTGATAACGACGATCGGGACAGCAAGGGAGAGCTCTGGGGCGGTTCAACTCAGAACGAGGGCAAGACAGAGAAGCTGAGTCTCACAGACCGGCTGCTGAGTCTGGCAGCTGGCGGGCTCAACCACAACCGGGAATCTGGCCGGAACGACACCAGGAACGACTCGAACAGGAACGACTCGAACAGGAACGACTCCAGAAATGACTCAAACAGGAACGACTCAAACAGGAACGACTCAAATAGGAATGACTCTAACCGAAATGACTCGAATAGGAACGAATCTAACAGAAACGACTCCAATCGCAACGAGAGCAGAAACGACAGCAAGGCTAGTGACAAGCGGCAGCGAGACCGCAACTCTCGTGATCGCGGCTCTGGACCAGTGGACTTGATGGGTAAGGATAGGCCGCCGTCGCTGTTGGACATGCCCAAGATGACACCACCAGAGGCAGCTGGGGCTGGCGCGGACACCCCCATGTTCCCCCCGCCGCAACACGGGCCTATGTTTGTGCCGCACGGACCCGCAGGGGACGCTTTCCGGATGCCAGGACCGGATGTTTTTCGACCACCGGGCCCAGGAGGGTTTCGGCCAATGGGGCCCATCGATAGCATGCGGCCTCCGTTTGACCAGCGAGGTGAGTCTTGTATTTAGTTGCAAGCTTTAAGTTTTCTTAATTTCTTTTGTCTTTTCAAGTACGGGTCGATTTTTACATATACTGCTGTTTGGACGTGATCTGAATGCTGAGTCTTGTGGGTCAAAGTTGCCTGCATACTTACCAAATTAATGATAAAGAATGTACAAAGTTGTAGCTTAAGAGTTGGTATTATTTTTAAAAATTTGGTAAAAAAAATTAAAATCTAGAACAGCCGAGAAATGAAAACTGTTAAATTACTGTTACTCGTGACGTTGAAATTTCAAAACTTAGACTGCAATCTTTTTGAATCAGGTTAAATAAAAGCCAGAGCGTAGAGTTGCATTGCTAAGTGCGTATGTAATTGGTTGCAGAGCGGCCGGCTTTTGACCGCGGAGATGGTTTTGACCCCTTCGAGGGTGGCGGTGGTGGGGACGAATTCGAAGGGTTCCGACCGCGGGGTCCCATGCCCGATGACTTTGATATCTTGCCGCTTGGAGTAGACGATCTTGACTTTCGACCCGACGGCTTTGACCCGCGCGGCCCACCACGTTTTGATGACTTCGATCCTCGTGGTAAGGCAGATTCTGGTTTCATTTTTCATGATATTTGGGCCAGTGTTAATGTAATTTTATCATGTAGTATGTTTCTATATGGCAGGCTTATGATGGCTGCTGGCACCTTTTTCCATGTTTTCGATCTTATGCAAACATTAATAATAGCCTTATGATGGTTTTTAGACTCATGTCTACTTAATTTAGCCTTAGCACTAGTTTTAACAAAAACTATTTGAAATGGGTTTTGAATGTAACTAGTAACTAGTACATGTTACGAAACGTTGGGAAATTTAGTTGTCCTTTACTTAGCATTCAAAACCCATTTTAAATAGTTTTTGTTAATAAAAGCCTTCTTTGCCTCTCCAGGTTTGTAACTTGTTCAAACTAAGTTTTCATTTTAACTAGTTCTAGTTAAAAAAATTGCTTTTGTGGACAACAAACAAAACTAAAGTGTAAAAATTAAATAGTTAAAAATGCAAAGTGGAGCCACGATTCGAATTGGCATAGTGCAATTGCTTATAAAAAGTTTAGCAAGGATCCCAGTCAAAGTCGAAGAATATGAACAAAGATTTCAATTGTACACTTCTTAACATCAAAAATGCAGTACTCAATACTTGACAGAGATATGGTACAAAACATTTTAATTGTCAAAAATAAAAGTACCTAAAATTATAATAGGCCACCACGGTGCATTAACACCCAACATTTGTGCACAACCCTTGCCTCAGACTGTTATATTGAAACTTTCAAGACTTTGGTCGGTCATTTACAGGATAGAATTTTCACTCATTTTACTTAGCTCTAAAACAACTGACAAGTTTCCAATTCACAAAATATTTATTACCTTTTTTTCAACAAATTGTGGCAAAAATACCACTCTTGGAGCAGAATGTGACCAATGATTCCTTTTGCAAGTATTAACATTTTTTGAAAACACGGATATTGTGACGGATATGGGTGGTACTCACAGTTCTGGGGTGGTGTAGCTCGATCTCGCTTGGCTATGAGAAAAGTACCCATCACCTAGAGATCATTCTGGCACTGCTTATTTAAACCCAATTACATTTATTGCATAACAAATAATCCTTCGTTACTTACATGGATATCTGATCTGTGTGATGATTACAGCAAAAAACCCGCACGCTATGCGCAAAAACAATAACAAGCTTAATTAGTCTACAATTGTTCATCTTCCATCCACTTCAACAGATAGTTCTCAACCTTAAAGTTTATACACAACCATGCGTTGGCACGTAACTCTGCTCACACGCAGTTATTCGATGAACATGTCAATCCCTGGGTTTGCCTGGGTGGACCAGCAACCAAGCTAGAGGACCCTCGGTTCGATCGTAGCTTGACACATGTTTTGAAGAGGCCTAGGCTAGAGCATAGCCTTCCACTCGAACTCTAAATCCCCTTCCAAAATGACTGCTATTGCCAGCGCACGCTCGACAAAGAATGTGCTTGTCATCAATACGACATCACACAATTTAATAACGCTTACCTATAGGCTATAGCTAGTTGACGTCAAGTGTCTCACATTATCTCCTGCTGCACATTTTACCTAAAAATACCCAAAACGAAAAGGCAATACGACGCGAACCTTGTGATGCGTCACAATTTCTTGATGAATTATCTAGATAGATGAGATAAAACTTACTTGTATTACTTTCAACTTTGCTTCAATAACTAGCAATGAGCTAATCATAATATATTTTACAATTAAAATGTTGACCACTATTTTCTCAATGTATATGTTGAGAAAATATTTTTAATACCACTTGCCCTCACTATACTTTTTTGAATACAATTTTTATTGTTATTTAAGAAAAACAAGTTGGATTGCTGCAGTAGAATCAGTCATTAGTTTGGAGACTTCTGCTGTATTTAAAAAAATTCAGGTCTTTTTGGAGAGAGTTGCTCAGATCTCAGTGAGCCAACTAAGTGTAGCTGGGGAAGAGAGCTTGACATTACATCATTGGTGATGTTTCAGGCCCTCCGCGAGACGGGTTCCCACATCCCAATGACTTCCCACCAGACGACTTTGAGCGGCGGGGAATGCGGCCCGATTTTGACCCTCGTGGCCATCCAGACTTCTTTGGACCTCCGCGTGGACCCGACGGGTTTGGCCCCGACAACTTTGGGCCAGACAACTTCGGGCCAGACAATTTTGGACCTGACAACTTTGGACCCGATAACTTTGGACCTGATAACTTTGGGCCACGAGGTCCGATGATGGGTCACCCAAGAAGGATGGGTCCAGATGGTTTTGGACCCAGACCACTTCTCAGAGGGCCAGGTAAATAGCAGGGACGTTCAACAGCAATAAAATTAATGATACCAACAACAAATATCAATGATATATATTTCTATATCTTGTTGATTGTTTTAAAAATTCTTTTTATTGAGATTTTATTTTTTGTCTTCAATTCTTTTTTCTTTTATTATTCTCCATATTACAATCATTTTTACCGAGCTATTATTTTTTAATATACACGTGTGGATCTCTGTTGAACCACACTTGAATGATAATGTAGTTTTTATATACAATTTCTCCAACTGTATGATTTGTCTCCAGCCATAGTTTTCATTGCGACAACTCTCGATTGTTGTGAGCTTGTTCAGTAATAAAATGATTTCTGCTGGAAATGTCCATAAATTACAGATTGATGTGCATATTGTGCTGATGGATGTGTGTTTTGCAGGAATGATGTTCCCTCGGGGCCCTGGACCCATGGGTCAGCCTTCAGGACCTAGACCAGGTATGGCTGCTGAATGCACTACAGCTTACTGTTGAGAGTTGGTCGTCAGCATGATGATCAGTTTGACGCTTGATTTTTGTAGCAAAGCATTCTTTTCTTATCAATCTACAAGTGGTGATCTATCTTCATTGAAGCAGAATAGATCTACAAAGTTGTCCCATTAGTTGAAATGCTTAATTGTATTTTAAAGGAAGGAGCTAATTAGATCAACAGTTATCTAAGGTTAATCAAACACCTGTGCAGAAATATTTTGAGGAAGAGGAGGAAGTCTATCTTTCCTTGCTGGGAGACAAGACTTGTAATCTGACTGGACATTTTTGCATTCCATTGTTCCCACAATGTTCCGTTGATTGCAGGCATGTGGATGGATAACCAGCCGCCGCCAATGTTTCCGCGCAACAACGATGACGACCAATTCTTCGGGCGGCCGCCGTTCGACGACATGGAGGGGCACGGCCGCGGCTGGGACCAGCGTGGACACCGGCGCCCGCCACACTTCCGCGACGGTGCGCCACCACAATGGCGTCGCGAAGACGACGGCCCGCGCCGCAACAAAGGGGATGAAGACGGATCTCGAAGACCCAAAGCTGATGACGATGCCTCGCGGAGGCCAAAAGCTGAAGACGACGCCCCCAAAAAGCCGAAAGCAGACGACGATGCAGCTGCCGCAGCACGTGCCGACCGACGTCGCTCGCGCTGGAGCAACGTTTCACCCGAAAATGTGATCGCCCACATAGAGGAGTCTGCAGCGGAGCCTGAACCAACGGAAGCCACCGAGCCCAGCGCCAAGGCTGAAGTGCCTGCGTTGCCTGCTAGGGGAGACACGACACCGTGCAAAGACGAGCAGGAGCCGGTCGCGACGAAGGACGAGCCTGCGGTCGTGGAAACGGCGGCGGCGGAAGTTGCCGCGGAGTGTTGATGGGAGGCCGGCAGGGGCTCGAGGTATGGCCGGAAAATGTTCGTTCCAGAGATGGCGTGACGCCAGGCAGGGTGCGCGGTGGTTGTGAGTGGAAGTGAACACAGGAAACAATTGAGACATGGACTGAGCGTTACCGACAACGGTATCGGATGTGCAAGCCGTCTAGTCATTAGCGAAATGCCGCCAGCGAAAGCGGTGCCCAATTTAGGTCGCGTTTCATGCTCGCCTTAGATTAACATACTTTTAGATTTACTTTGGTTCGTTAGATTTTCTATTCACTTGTTGGAACATATATAAGCTCAATAAACAAGTATTTTATATTCTGTTACAAAAACACATCAGCTACAGCATTTTTACATTGTGAGTAGATGGAAATCGCCTGGTAAAATTGGCAATAGCTCTAGCGGTAATCCGAGTGGGGAGAAATGCCTGTAGATTGAGTCTCGTTCGATGGAGCTTTAGTCGTTCCTGTGTTCACGCGCCGCAGCCAGCCGCGGCCGGGGTGGCCGAAGAGGAAAGCGGGGACACGCGCTTGCACTCAAGTCGAGTGACAAGTGCAAGGTACTGTTCGTTCACTTACCATTTACGTTGAACCTGTGCCGATGATAATGACTTTGTCGAGGTGATACGCAGTTGTTTTGAACGTTCCTGAACGGAGACGTTTGCTTATGAAGAATGCACGCCACCTGCTGACAGTTTGTGCGCTCAGCCGAGGACATGTTTTCCACCGTACCAATTTCGGAGGACTAATTTGTCAGAATAATAACCTTATCGGTTTTGTACTTGCAATTTGTCCGCGAGCGGTTTTAATTCAAAATATTTACATCGACTCTACTGTACATATTACTCATTCAAGTACTAGAATAAACATATTCATAGTTGGGATTATTAAATGAACTTAAAAGTTTGAGTAGAGAAATGGTAGCTTGAACAAATGTCGGTGCCTAATTTTCTTGCGTGTTGTCGGTAATTTGAAAGGAGCTGATAATGGAAGGGTCATTGTCATTTTGTGATTGCAATGAATTGCTAGCACTATATCAAATTAGCAAAGCAGATGCATATGTTCGTTCTTACATACTCTAGCTTGCAAGCCAAAGCAAGACACGGTCATTTTTATTTGAATATATCAGTTAGCAGCATGCTCTCGCGGTCGTTTCTTTGTAATCCGCGTAATCCAGACAGTGTGTACAAAAGTACATTTTAGAAAAACCGATAATTGCCTAAATGTTGGCATTATTTAATGTGGCATTGTATTTGTATACTTAGATATAATTTCTTTTAGATCACAAATCTGTTTTGACAAGAAGATCGTAACTGGACATGGGCCTGATAGATACAAATTTAGGAACCGTTTAAAATGATTATGCTTATCCTTGTTAGAGTTTAGCAGCAGTGGTTGGAATTCTATTCCAAATAATTACCAGTCTTTATTTTTATAAATGAGCTTTTTTAACAGAATGATGTCACAGGTACGATCCTAGAAAAAAAACACAGAAATTGAATTAAATAAGAAGGGCAAGAACAGGTTTCTTAAATCCCCCAGTTTCTTTGAAAAGCAATGCAAAATATTATGTCTTGTCTATACAGTTTGTTTGCATATTATAGTAACAGCCATGTCATCATCATCACTAATTAACTATCTAGAAGATTTCATTTTCCCTATTCTCTCAAATGAGTTTGTGTAAATAAGAGCCATATAGCTGTATTATTTTAATTAGTTTTAATATCAATTAAACCATAGAACACAATCAATATGATTTGTACATTATTACCAACTGTTGCTGCACAAATCAAATATTATATTCAATTATCAGATTTTTGTTTGTGGTTTCTCTTCAGAGAAACTCGGCATTTTCTTTGCTGCACTTCAGATATGACCAACAAAAAATTACCAATTAAAAACAATATGAAATTCATGTAAGGCACATTATTCGGCAAGTAACATTTCTTTCTATTCATGGTGATCAACTAATGTTATCTTCTTTCTCGAGCAGGGTTGTCCCGCCTCCGCGCAGCCAACCGATTCCGAATGATGACCGAAAGATTGTGCACCAGATGCCGCTGATCGCGCTGCGACATGCTAGCCGCCCCTTGCGGGACTCTTCGCCCCGCAGGGATAGCTGGCCGCCCCCCTCCCTCCACCTCTGCTTGTTCAGGATTGGCGGAGGTTCTCCGTGACGACGGCAATGCCGACGCCAGCCCAATGGATGTCAGGAACGAGGCCAACTGTTGCTGTCGCGAGGTACTACCAACCAGAGACACGGAAGCCACGATCGGTTCACCGACTCGGCCGGGTTCCATGCTTCCCTCTGGTTGGTCTGTCGGGGCGTCTTCTTCGGCTGGGCCTGTGGAGGTCTGGCCCGGGCCATCCATGGGCCGTGTTGCCCGGGAGATAGGTGTGGTTTGCCAGTCAAGCAGGTGCTGGAACCGGGCCAGCTCGACTGGTGTTGCTTCCCGGGCGTCCTCGCCCAGCCGCTGAACAGGAATGTTGCCCAGGCGACGCGAGGCAGGCAGTGCCAGCCGAAGGTGCTGAACTTGCTCGATTTGCTCCTGCAACGGTGGACGGGGTAAGCATTCAAATTGCTTGCCCCCATAAACCGGCACCCTCAGTGCATCTTTGGGTTCTCATAAATCCTCTAGCCTCTTCCATCATGGATTCCAAGTTTAGGCTGAAGGGTACTTTGGTAAATGTGTACAGTTGTTAAATGAGGTTGCTATCTAGTTTTAAAGCCTGATCCCATCAAAATACAGGCGGAAGGATTAAGTGGTATGCCATTTCATTATTATTTTTAGATTATTCTATTGCTAACCAAATCTGAGATAATTCTGAGTAATGGTTTGGTGAAGTGTTTCAGAGCCGTGGGTGAATGTTGTGGTGAGTGACGGACTTGCTATGTTGTAATTGACTTGTGGTCCTAGGACCTAAAAATGGCTTTAGGTTTTTAGGTCCTTTTTAGGACCACAAGTCAATTACAACAGAGCAAGTTCGTCACTCACTACAGCAATCTTGAGTAAGTCGAATGCTTACAGACATTTACCACTTTGCCCCATTCGAAGAAAGAAAGTAAAGCAACTAGCTAACGAGTGAAATGTACCTGTAACGTGATCTGACTGGTAAAGTCGTTGACGCAATCTGTGCCGTCAGCCTTGTCGTCTTCATCTCTGGCGTGCTTCTTCGTGCACTTTTCCTCAATGGGGTCGTCGATGTCGGGCACAACTTGGAGAGGCCGACATGAGCACGCCACTGCGCGGCCACTCTGCACAATCGCGGCCAACGAGTCCAGCACCTCAGACGCTGTCATTCGTGCGGCTGGCTCCAAGACCAGTAGCCGGCGTACCAGTGCCACTGTATTCTCCGAAACTCGGCCGTCACTGGCACAAAACAAGCATTTCACATAGGTTAGCCAGATTGCTATGTTCCTACCATCTTGGTTTTGCACATGGTCTTAATTGAGATGTAAATTTGCTGTCCTTGCGTATCAACCTCTCGACAGCACGGATTTGTGGAGGAATCCTGTTGTTCAAGTTGTACCTTCATTCTGAAGGGGCGTCCCGCCGATGGTCCCCTTTGGTGTTCTTCGACAAGAGAAGGCTATGTGCTAGCACCGGGTTTCCCCTCCTCCCTTCTAGGTTAGGTTAGTTTCATTATCAACCTCATCCACTCATTCACCGACGCCATTAGGCCAGTGCCACATGGCCAGATGTCAAAACAGTGCGTCGTTATACAACGCATATCAGTCAATCAAATTTGCTGTTCAAAGTTACTCTCAGTTTTTTTTTTTCTCGGCTTTGCTCAGGCAAGTTAATGACCGTTTTACAAGGTGATATGATAAAAATGCTAATGGCAGCTGAAATGAGTCTAATGTGGGTTCAATGTAAAATGAGATTGATGACCGAGGATTCACCTTGGAATGACGTAATCAGCGGCTTTTATCTTGCTGAAAAGCTGCGTAGGGCTAGAGTCATAGAACGGAAATTGCCCATACAGCATTGTGTAGAGCACAACACCCAAAGCCCACATATCTGACGGTTTACCTAGAACAGGAGTCGTCAACGTTAGCACAAACAGGAAAAGTAATATACAATTCTAATGTGTTTATATCCGTTGAACATGGAATTAGAAAAGATAAATGTATACTTCTTGGGGACTTATGGTTACAGGTAACATGAACAATTTTCATGCAAAAAGAAAGAACTGGTCTGGCTTATTTAGACAAATTTGAAACCAACCGAGATAAGGTTTCCCGCAAAGAACGTCTGGAGATATATAAGCAGGAGAGCCACGCTGATCCTTCAGCAAGTCCGTTTCTTTACTCAAATTTTTGCCGAGACAGAAGTTGGTGATCGTAACCCGATGCGTTCGCTGATTCAGAACCAGATTTCCAAGCTTCAAGTCTCGATGGACTATATTTTTCTGCAAAGTAATTGTTGCATTCACATTTATCCTCACGTTTGCTCTCACCAATCCTTAGCATGAATCTAATTAATAACTAAAATTAAATACACCTTTCTCAGTTAAGTTTAACATTTTGTTGTTCAATCGTAAACATTTACATTAACTTGTTATAAAACATATAAACAAAGAACCATGAATATTTAACCATTCATTCTATGATGTCATTTTGTAGGGTATATTTTTAAGCAATCATGAGTAATCAATCACACACCTGATGCAAATTTTGAACTATCTTCACTATGTCGAAGAAGATTAGAATTGTTTCCTTCTCTGTAAGCTTTTTCTCTCTAATGACAAAGTGCTGCAAGTTGATCAGATCAGAGTTCTGTGAGCTGAAGTCGTGGGTGACGAGGCAGTCCAGCACGAGGCACAACCGCCGTTTGACGCGACCTGTGTACACCATTCGGCCATCTGCTGCCTGTCGCTCTTCTAAAGCGCAGTCCTAAAGAGTAAAATATTGTCGAAGTGACAATCAAATTTATACAAGAATCCAAGAATCTCTTGTTATACAAAAGCCTTCACTTGTGAGGCATGATTTAAATGATTAATTGATTCTTGTTAATGAGATGCATAAGCGTACTTTGCAGCCAACTTTTTCTCACCACATGATGACAACATTACTTAGGATTTAAATAATCGCAATATAAAAATCTGATCTCAATGAGAGTAATATATTAATTGATTCCAAGAAGGTGTTAGGTAAATAAAATTGCAATACCTTGAAAAATCCATGATGGTGGATAACGCCCTCCTGCTTAATTAACAGAGAGAGTAAGGAATATTCAGTGTGCAGAAGCATTTTGCCTTGTCTGTCATCCTGAGATTCATCATCTGCATTCTTCATAGTTAATATCTGGAAATGAATGTGTTATTTCGTATGTAAATAATGTTTTGTTCGTCATTTGCAAATCATTGATCAAGCAAAACTGACCTTGATAGTATAAAAGTCGTCAGTTCCTTCTTTCCGAGCAAGGCATTGTGTGATGCTTTTCACGGGAGAATTTCCCAAAGTGGGTCCTAGCAGGTACTGGCCAGCCTTCTTCACCACTTTGTCCACAACTGGTGTGCCTTCTTTCGGAACTTGAAAAACTAGTGGTATTAAGCGTCGATCACATTGCAATGCTGAGGAATGGGTGGCGGCTATATTTCCGCTACTTGATGGAACTTCACGGGAATGATTAGATGGCAAATCATTTCTGTCAGGGCTTCTTGCATGTGAAGGCAGAGGTCCTGTGATAGATGTCTTCTGTGGTCGGGACAAATTTGCAGTTTGAGTATGACCACTACAACTGGCAGAGCGACTAGAGCTGCGTATCACTCTACATTTTGAAGTATATCTTGGTTTCCTAGCGTCGTCACCCATTGCTTAAAACTTGTACGATTCACGAGCCAGGCAGTGACTATACAAATGCTATCAACAATTATTGAAATGGGATGTACTGTCTGAAATAATATGAAAACATATTGACTGTACGGCTTAAAGACAATATCACTAAAATAAATATCACAACGGTGTAAAAGTGACTACAGCTCAAATTATTTTCTAGAACAGCAGAACAGCTGTGTCACATTTTTGGATGTCGTCCAGGAAAATCCAGGACCAACTAAAAATTGTTAGAATTAAGAACTTCGGATCTGACGTTTTATGAATGAATCTCAAATGGACTTCGAATGACCTCGATAAGCAGCTGGTACACTAATGCCAACGTAACGGCTCAAAGAAGTCCTTGTACCTTAGTTTCAAAAATATTAGTATTATTATTATTTATTTACCATTCAAACCGATTACATGGTATCTGGAGGTCATACAATAAAATATAAATAATAATGGTACTGGAACTAGTCATCACTTAAAACTACTCGGATTAAAAATTTTATCTGCATAGTTAAAACATTAATCAATTAAATATAATTCCAGGACTTCTTTAAAATTTTTATCATTGTTCCTAATTTCTTCTGACAGTGCGTTATATAATGTAATCCCTGCGTCAGTTGGTGTCCTAGAATAAAATGCATGCGTATGTTTTTTTTTTTGCTTGGGTACATCTCTACTCTAGTATTTACCCGTGGTCTGTCGTCACAGTAAGTAAAATATTTTCAAATACGTACAGGATAAAATATAATATTTAAATACAAGGCATTGACTCATGGGCGTCCGGAGGGGGGTGCAAGGGGGTGCGCTTGCACCCCCCTGGAAATAACATTAGCCGACGTCTCTGTGCAGGACATTCCGTAACAGGGTACTTGTTTCGGTCTACGCAACGAAATTAATTTTTAATTTTTGCTGGCAGCGAACAAAGTATTGGTCCAGGTTGCTTATTTCAAAAGAATCGGTTTAAAGCTCCCACCTTGTTTTTGACGGCTATCTTGCAGACACGAAACTCCGCGCCCATCCAGAACCGAATTACTCATTTCGCTGTAGTGCTGGTCTCCGCGAAACAAGTCCACTGGTTAAAATTTAACTCGGCAGTCAAAAAAGCAGCAAAATCTCTCTCCGAGTTTGATGTTCCAGGACTGCAAGAGAGGCTCTAGCAGACTGGAGTTCACTGATCTGGCTAATCTCTGAAATATGATCGCTACTCCGGCACCTCTGATCGCTGATATCATAAGGGAGCATACATGTAATGCAAAATGTCTCCTGCAACTTAATTTGATCTTTAAATTGTGGTTATTGAAGTTATTTTTCCCGTATCTACTTCGACATTAAAACATTGAAATGTTATGTGTTTGATGAGCGTATCGAGCGAAACAATTCAACCCCATTTGCAATTTAAATCTAAGCTTTAAATCATTTCACAAGGTTGTCAGCTTTTGGATCTGACTTCTGAAAAATGGGTGATCATCACACACATGACCAGTTCTGTTCGGGAGAGAGGTTAGAGGGTTGAAAGTTAGTTCAGCAACTTAACTCGCCTTGCTTATCAACCTCTCGACAGCATGGATTTTGTGGAGGAATCCTGTGGTTCGAGTTGTACCGTCCTTCAATTTTTTCAATTGCTGTCAATTGTTCAAATGTTCAATTTCGGAGGGGACGTTAAGCCAGGGGTCCCATTGGTGCTCGTCGACAGGAGTAGGCCACATGCACCGGGTTTCCCCTCTTCCCTTCTTAATTAGGAAGGTAAATTATCATTCTCATCATCACTCACTCATTTACCGGCACTATTAGACCAGTGCCACATTGTCCGTTGTCAAAATAGTGCGTCATTAAACGTCACTAATCAATCAACCAATCTGTAAGATCTGTCAGATCTGTAAGATCACACTACACCGCAGAAAATATCGTATCTTGTAAAGGTTTGCAACAAGTTTTGCAACAAAAGTCAGAATATCACATATTTTTATCTCCCGATCGGTTCTATTTTAAGGCGTTGCCTATGCCTAAAATTCAAAGCTATATTTCATAAAATTGTGTCAAGTAGCTGGGGACGAATGACGTTGTCAGAAAATTTAGTTTGCCTGTGAAAACTTTGATGCAACTCGTGGTACGCGTGAGTGCCACGGGACTGCCTATACGTACGGTTAATCCAACCATGACAAGTTTCAACTGAAATAATCGTCTAGAACGAGGCGAAAATTTGTCTCTTCGTACCAGGCGAGTAGCTGACAGAAGAGTATCGCCTGAAACCTACTGCATCGCTGTTCAAGTGACGTCACAACACGTGCTCGATCGAGCCCGCCTCGAACTTTCGATCGACTGAAGCTCGGCTCTCATTGGCTGACCGGTTTTCGAAGTGGATTGAGGTGATAACAGCAATGGCGTCCACGTCTCCTATCACTGACCAAATGTTTTCCAGTCATGCAGATGCTCAATAACTGCAAATACTCGTACTTTAATTGTGGATGTTTAATTAGATTAATTATAACTGTGTTAGCATTTGTTAGATGTGAGCGTTCTTGACTAAATAAAGTCACATTGAGAGTAAAATTGCGTATGAGCCCTCTTTGAATCGACACATGCATCGACCGTCAACTATCCGTGAAATTACATTGTTGTATATGCAAGTTGTGTAGACAATCATAGGAGTGGTGCAACATTTTAATACTCTGTTGAGAATTTTGTTTGAATGGCTTTGTAACTTGTAAGATCGTAGCAATATTTTGGGATGGAAAATGAGAAGCCGTTCCTTAGTATCCATCAAAGCAAACCACTCAAAATGCCCAAAAATTAAGTCGGAATTAATTCCTTGTATCCGAGATGATTCACCCAAGGACAGGACCAACAAGATGTAAATTATGAAGACAACTAATGAATGTAACTACCATGAAACTTTCTGGTGAGCTTTTTATAACTACTAACATGGTATCAACGATAGTAGGTATGTACCAAAAGAAAGTAAAGTAGTAACTTTTAAACCACAATCAGGAAAGGGTCAGATATCAAGCTAGCAGAATTCAAACGTTGTATTTTTTTCTCTCCCGTAGCCTTAAACAATAGTTAAACAAATGGAAGAATGGAGTTAAATCTCTAATGACAATTACTTTTAAATCAAAATTAAATGACAATTTTGTCATTTAAATCACAATTCCTTAAATCTTAACGCCGAAAAAACTGTGCTGATTAATCAAAACCCCCATCAAAGCAGAAACTGATCGATACATACAAGAAGTCCCCACTTATTTACCTCAAGGGTAAGGAATGAAGCCATTTTCTTAGGTCTAACAATTGACTTTCGACTAAAATCGTCGACGCAAATCAATAATCTAGCACTCACAATCGCACCCGGAGACGTAATACCAAATGGTATGATTTGACAACTAAATTTTTTACAAAAGGACCAATCGTAAATGAAGTGAAAAATGTTTTATCACCTTCCTTTCAATATTAAAGCAAGACACAATGACAAACACTTTGATAGGGTGTTAAAACAATTCCTAATGGCACATTGTTTCTACTCTGTAAACGATTATTAAAAAGATACAATTTAATTCATTTAAAATGAATTTATGTTTGTATGATGTAAACGTAAAATGATTACGTATGATTTCAAAATATGAAAAATGTTTCAGAGTATGTACAAATACTTGCCAATTTTATAACTGTGACCAATCATGGGATAAAATATGCATTATTATTATTATTATTATTGTATTTGTATTGTTATTATTACTGTGCAACTTTAAAATTTACATTATTTTGACAATCATCAACTAGTCGTGAGCTACGTCAGCCACATTATGTTACAAGTTATTTTTTTATCACATAGGAATTCTTTTATTTTGTAGTAGCATTTGGTCAGCAAATACAGTTTTAGACAATCTTTAAATTTGTAGCCTTTTAGATTTTTTAACTCCACTAGCAGTTTGTTATTTTATCTTTTCGCACTGAATAAGGTAAACACGCTTGCTGCATGGTAGTATTGTATAACCACCCCATAGGGATGGGAGAGTTGGTGATAAAAATTGCCTACGCGTATTATAGTGTTTGCCATTCAATAAGCATTAAACCCATCAACTAAAAAAGATAAAAATAAACAAGAGTTAAAAGTTTGGAAACGGTTTGTTTGACAAAACTGTGAATCTAATTTCTTTCCTTTATGACATTTACTTGGGAGTGCATATACAACTTTGGGCAACATTTCTTCCAGCGGGCAGTTTTAATATATCTAACTAAATTTATGAGACTCATCCCCATGGTTACACCTAATCAGGTACTTCTGTTTTCATCTTAACCTGCTTATTTAACTGGCATTTAGCATTGTGAAAACGGTGAGAATAGAAATGGAGAAGTTCGGCTGAAATTAAGGTATTTTTAAGGGAGACTTTCAGGAAGGTGCAACTCGAACAGCAGGATTCCTCCACAAATCCATGCAGTCGAGTGTTTGATAAGCAAGGCTAATGAAGTTGCTGTACAAACTTTCATTCCTCCAACCTCTCTCCCGAACATAACTGATCATGTGTATGATGGTTACCCACAGTGTCGGACTAGCTCCAAAAGGCCCCGGCGGCAATGAGACTTTTGGGGCCCCGCAAAGCCCATGCCTGGGGGGGGGGGGGGGGGGGGGGTCCGCCAAGCAGGAAAGGAATGTATATGCAAGGTGGTGTATAGGTAAACTAAGGGTTGTATACACATAAACTGGTAGCAGCGCCCAAGTCTGGCGTTAGAGAATGGAAATTGTACAGATACAATGATCGATCAATGGCCAATTTGAAATTAATTAAACCAAAATTATACACCTGTGACGTATCGACTTGAGATACGATTGTGTCGTGAACGCACAGTGTAGGGTTTGGACGCCCGAAGCAAAACCCAAATTTTGTGCCCCGAAAAAAACTCAGGCAGCACCTCACACGCCAAAATTAAATGAAAATTTTTTTCTGCCCACTGCAGAGGTTATTTTTGGCGTAAGCTCACGTTAGCCCCACGTACCCACTTTTTCTTGCGATAGTGTAAATCGATCATTCATTTCCGGAAAGGTTTGCTCTTCTCTGCTCTTATATTCAAAAAGCACGTGTTATTTTTACGTGTTAGTGAAAAATTTATTTGTAAGCGGAAATCTGCGATAACGTACCTACGTCTTTTCATAGGATCTTATCATTCTGAAAATAATATGCCAACACTCGAAACTCGAAGTGTTGTAGGAGTACAGCTAATATGATGACAACGCAAAGCGATCGAACTATCTAGGCTCGACGCAGCGCCATCAAAGCACTGCGACACTCGAAAGTGTGGATATTGTTTCAATGTTAATTCAATGACAAATTCGCTTTAATTTTAGCCGTTTTTTTCTGGAACTGTTCTGTTTCAAGATACTGATACACACATACCAACACAACAGCTGTTCGAAACATCACTCTTAAACACATTCTGTACCAGCTCAGACTTCAAATTTGAGTTTAGGCTTGCTCGGGGTCATCATTAAGGCAACAATCTGTAGACAGCAAAGCACGAGTAAATCCGCCAGACCCGTGTAGCTGACAAATAAAAATCTTAATTTCCCCGTAGAAACGCCAATAATTATTTTTGCTAATGTGAAATAAGCGCGTGGTCGACGTCTAGCTCCACTGCAAATATGTGGTTAGCTCAATGCAAACCCTCATAATTTAATAACCCATACGATGCAAATTTGGAAGTTATAATTTAGAAATTCATGTAATTCTTATTCGATTATCAACCACCATGCTTATCGTAACTTCTAAATGTTGTCCAACATCACTTTCTACTTTACTTCGACTTCTTTACTTTACATTTAAAAGAAAAACCAATTCGGCGGCCACCCCATGCATTTTTGGGGCCCCCTGAGTGCTACACAAGTGCGTTGTATAAAATACTATTCACTTTGGTGTCGCGTTGAAAGAGCGAGAGGCGATTGAAACGGGTTGAACCGGCGCCCCGTTTGTGTCGGTATCGCGAGGCCCGAATGACAGGCGTATAATGTTATTCCGTAAGTCTACAAAAGTGATCTTAAAAATGTTCCCAAAATTATGTTTGGAACCATGATTTGTGGGTTTAAGCACGAAAATCAAATTTAAAAAATCCAGCCGGCTGGAGGCCCCGGCGGCTTTTGCCGCCTGGCTGCCCTGGCCAGTCCGACACTGGCTAGATGTGATTTCTTTATATCTTGTTTTATTTACTTCCTGCAAAAGGTACATGAAAGTGGAACGGAGGATAAACGGGGCCGGGTTCGTATCCCGCTTGGTGCACTATTTTTAACTAAGAATCAATCACCTACCAAGATTGTTTGAAAATATCTTCGAGGCGCAAAATGACCATGATGTTGACGCGCCTATAAACCCTACTATTCATTCATTCAAATATCTTCGATGCTCCTGATTCTGATTCTGTGTTCGAAGTAGGTTATTAAATGTAAAACCCTTATTAAATGTTAAAGCCTTTGTTAAAACCCTCTCTTATAAGAGCCGCTCTTGCAGTCGAGCGGTGAAGCCGTCTGGTCAATGTGGTAAAGGGTCCACGATCGAATCCCAACCAAGCGATAATTTAGTATCTTTTTGTTATCATCATCCGGGTTACCGACCGAAGTGCAGCATAAATTGATCGAGTACATTTGATATCCAACAGAATGCGCTGGGGGTCACGGTGCGTCTTAACACGATTACGTGTTCGGTGAAACTTTATAGATAAGATTAATTAAGAGGACCGCGACCGTTCATCAGGCTTTGATTGGTGTTCCTCCTGTCAGCCTCTAAAGCTTGCATTCACGTTAGCGTGTTGCAAATGGTGAAAGCCCATATTTTGGAGTTGTATAGTGCTTCTGCTCTGCTAGGTGTGGCGACCTAGTACCTCTGCACTGCTTGGTGTGGTGGCCGGGTTCTAGCTCTTGCTTGCGAGGACGAATAATACTTCTCCATGATATTTTCTTAATTATAAAAGCTAGATACCCGGACCGCTAACATGAGTATGTTTTGGACCGAACTAATCAGAAGGTGCAGTCGATGTCATGTACCGACCTAGTAAGCGGGTCGATGTCACGTACCGGGTTCGAATCACGCTTGTATCTCGACGCAGTATCATACTTTTCCATTTTTTTTGGGCGTATGTTTTTAGACAGTAGCAAAATTACCGGGCGCTCCTGGCGCTCCGCGCCAGTCGCACCCGCCAATTTTGCCGGACGTCCCCACCACCCCAGACCCCACCTAACCCCGTGTGCGGCTCCTAAGTCTAGCATCAAGTATATAGGAACAGTTGTGAGTGCTAAACTGCCACCTGTTGGCAGAATATCGAACTACACTCTGGACTTATAACATTTTTGATATTTTATCCAGCTTCATCGAGTTTGATTATTAGCTACCAGAGCGACTTGAGCTCAGAGCTGCCAAAAAGCTACTCGGTCGGGATTCGAACGGCTGACCTCCTCAACACAAAGCAAGCACGCTAACCACGGAGCCACGCTGGACTGATGAGAGGGAACTGAAATAAAGCAACTAAAATGTCAACGATTCGATGTAGCTACAATCTCTTTACATATCGTTGTATTGCAACAATTTATATTTATTAAAGCTCTGCGCTACTTTGTGACCAGCCTCGTGGTCAAGTTGTCACGTTGCCTGTTTTAAGTATGCCAGCGGGGCCGAAGTATGATACCCGCTCTGTGAATCTAATATTATTTCACTAAAAGTTTAGGTGTTCGACCTATCATTGACTTCAAATTATACGTTTATTTGCCAAAGTTGAGAAAATTTGCATTTAGGCGTACTCAGTAAATTAAATTAATAATAATACAAGTATGAGTAGCAAATAAATGTATGTTAAAATTTAACATAAGTTCATCTATATATTTGTACTCAGATTATAACAAATATGACAGACGTACTCAAGAATATTACATTATTACAGATACGTACACAATTATGACATTATATACAACAGGTACAAAGAACAGATTACATATAACCACCAAGATATTAACTACGGGTAACTAGAGAAGGAAGGATTCGCTTCTACACAATGAGTAAATGCCGGACCTGACCCTAACACCAAGCAGTGCTGAGGCACTCGGCCACTCCAAAAAAGTCTGGGCTTTCACCAGTTGCCACGATCTAACGCGAAAATGCAAGCCTTGAAGTCCGACTGGAGGAACGCCAGTCGAACCCCGTTGTTCGCTGTCACGTCCCCTGGTCAACCATACCAAACAAGTATCACCGAACCAGCAGTCGAGTTAAAGCTCACAGTGATCGCAAACGCAATCTGTTGGATATCAAATGTACTTGATCAATTAAAATGTCGATAAATCACGGCCATCGGTCGGTAACCCGTGTACCCACATTGCTGAGCTGCCAACCTTGAAGCTCTAAAATAACGGAATCGTGCCCATAATAGCCCATCGTGTTCGGGGGTGCAAACTACCCCATAGACTACAGTATGGGCGAATCTTCAAAAATCAAGAAACGTAAGAAACGTAAAAAACGTCCATTGATTTTTCAATATTTTTTGAGTGGAAATTGAAGTGACTGCACACCCAACGCCTGGACTGTAAACACGACGTCAGTGCACACGTGTACGATGAGTGGCCTACCCATCAGGATTCACATATAAATATTACTGCTAGAAGTGTATTTACATCTTGTTTTATTGAGTTGCATGTTGATAACAAATCAGGAACAGCTTAAGTGTCCTCGTAGCGCAGTGGGATGGTCGTGAGTTCCAATGCGTGGGATCCGCTGATCGCTCCCCGGCACCTCCTTCTTTTGTCTTTCAAAGCCCTTCACCTGGAACATGGATCAAGTGAAGGAATGGGAAGAGATGATCCGAAATATATCTTTCATGATTTTTTTTTTACCAAGTCCAAAATCAAGTGTTTATATACGACTTCCACCAACCTGTTGCCATCAGGGCAGCGTGGCTCAATGATAACAAGCACTGGCTATTTGCAACATTAAGACAACATAATCAAATGACTATAAATTAAAAAATGTTTTAAAAAACTTCCTTATTGTAAATGGGGGCCCCAGGGGCCCCAGCCAGCTGGAGGCCCCGGCGGCATTTGCCGCCTGGCTGCCCTGGCCAGTCCGACACTGGTCACCCATCCTATACCTGACCCAGCGCAGTGTTGCTTAACGTCGTTGATCTCACGAGAACCGGTGTTTCCACGCCAAACCGTTAGGTGTGACGATTCGAGGAGGGCTCGTAAGCAATTGGACCCGCTGTGTGACTTGATTTGGTCAAGAACACTCACATCTAACAAATGCTAACATAGTTAAAATGAATCTAATTAACATCCGCAATTAAAGTACGAGAATTTGCAGTTCTTTAGCATCTGCATGCCTGGAAAACATTTGGTCTGTGATAGCAGCTGTGGACGCCATTGCTGTTATCACCTCGATCCACTTCGAAAACCGGTCAGCCAATAAAAACCGAGCTTCAGTCGATCGAAGGTACGAGGCGGGCTCGATCGAGCACGTGTTGTGACGTCACTTGAACAGCGATGCAGTAGGTTTCAGGTGATACTCTTCTGTCGGCTACTCGCCTGGTACGAAGAGACAAATTTTCGCCTCGTTTTAGACGATTATGTCAGTTGAAACTTGTCATGGTTGGATTAACCGTACGTATAGGCAGTCCCGTGGTACTTACGCGTACCACGAGTTGCTTCAAAGTTTTCACAGGCAAACTAAATTTCCTGACAACGTCATTCGTCCCCAGCTACTTGACACAATTTGATGAAATATAGCTTTGAATTTTAGGCATAGGCAACGCCTTAAAATAGGACCGATCGGGAGATAAAAACATGTGATATTCTGACTTTTGTTGCAAAACTTGTTGCAAACCTTTACAAGATACGATATTTTCTGCGGTGTAGTGTGATCTTACAGATCTGACAGATTGATTGAATGATTAGTGAAGTGTAACGACGCACTGTTTTGACGACGGACAATGTGCGGTGTTGTGACTTAACTAGATAATTTTTTTCAACTATTATCTTTATCTAGATAATAAATTAGTTATCTAAACGCTATGTTTAGATAAAAGATAATAGATAACTTCTTTGTAATTGTAAATGAACACCTCTGAACTTTGTTTGTCCAGACATTACTCAAGTCATCACAGCTCAGACTTCAACCAAAGTTCAAAAAATATACATATCCATATAAATATATAATAATAATGTTCGTATTTTGCGAGACAACAAGACAAAATCCACCGCTTCAGAACGGCCACTACTTCTGACTACTTCTGTCAAGTAACGTCCAATCTTGAGCGAATGTCACTAATCCCTAATGATTTGTAAGTCTGGACCCTGTATGTAAGAATATCTACCTACTGGAAGGCAGGATGCGGCCCAACAGCATTGATATTCAACTTAAATATTTTCCAATTTTCTAAAATCCATTTCTACTGACAAAACAAATCATCTATTATCCAAAGCAAATTATCTAAATAATTTATTTTATCTATTTTCTTTTAGCAGGATGATTTTTTTGAGATTCATATACTATCTTATCTAGATAAAAAAAAAAATCTAGTCACAACACTGACAATGTGGCACTGGTCAAATAGTGCTGGTAAATGAGTGAGTGATGATGAGAATGGTTTTTTACCTTCCTAATTAAGAAGGGAGGAGGAGAAACCCGGTGCACGTGGTCTACTCCTGTTGACGAGCAAAAAATCGGCTCTTATATTGAAGAGTCTTAGGATATATTCATAAAGTAGATTCATATGATAGTATAGTTCTGCAGAGTCAGAGCCTTACTGTTAAACTGTCTGCTGAGCAAACGAGCCGGCAACAGGTGGTAACAGCAGGTGCCACACGGTAACACTTGGGGCCATTGGCGTCCGGAGGGGGGTGCAAGGGGCGAAACCTTCAAACATTAAAAAATAAACACTCGATAAAGACTTCGTAAAAAAAAAACGGTGTTTAGAGGAGGAGTGCGACTATCGTTGCTATCCAAAGAACCATTATATAGCTCGTTGTTGACATCCTATCAGATTTTGATATTTTGAAAAACGGCGGGGTGAGGTTTTGAAAAAGAGCTAAAATGCACATAACTGGAGGCTTTCATCAGAAAAAATTAAAAATAATCAGAATTAACAAATAACATGGTAGCAATTGTAGCAACATGTGCACTGTTTTTGTCAGATATTTCGCACAAGTTTGTACCCTTAAAAGTCTGACTGCGTATGTGTGCAAACTCAGTTTTTGGTAGAAGCTGTGCTGTTAAACCACAACAAAAACGTTATCGCCTGCCTCGAGTCGACGCCAAGACCAACAGCCCATAGAATAAAATCCGCCGATTTCGCCCTGCGTCATACATACAGTCACTAAAAGTGACTAAGTAAGACGAGATCAGTGCGTTGGGTACGACTATTTGAAAAATTTTCGTGTTTAGTGCAAATAGACAAATACATTGGCAATGACGTATAGAGGTTATGGCTGACACTATCTATGGTCTTTGGCTGACACGTATATGGACCAACTAGTCTTTGGGACCAACTAAGGACCATACCGGATTGTGGTTGACACTTGCTCTAAAAGTTATCTAAGCGCATATTAACGATGGTGAATATCGTATTTATACACCCAGATCTTGGCATTGGTGGAGCTGAGAGGCTTGTTGTGGACGCAGCATTGGCTCTACAACAGAAAGGACATGCAGTGCAGTTTGTCACATCACACCATGACCCATCACATTGTTTTTCCGAGACGAAAGATGGAACGTTTGTCGTAACTGTAGCCGGTGACTGGCTCCCTCGAAGCATATTTGGAAAATTTTTTGCTCTCTGTGCATATATTCGTATGTTGTATGCGGCAATTTACATAGCTTATTTCAGCGAACTTCAACCGCAGATAATATTTTGTGATCAAATTTCTGCTTGCATTCCCATACTTCGAGTTGCAGCACCTCAGATAATTTTCTACTGTCATTTCCCTGACCAACTCCTCAGTCAGTCAGGGAGCTTTTTCAAGTCAATCTATCGTGCACCGCTCAACTGGTGGGAAGAAAGAACTACTGGACAGGCAAACAGAGTTTTAGTAAATAGCCATTTTACAGGCAGGGTTTTTAAAGATACATTCAAGCGACTTTCATTGAAGCCAGATGTGTTATACCCTTCGATAAATACTAACTTCTTTGATCGGTCTACACCTGTTCCCCTGAGCGAAATAATTTCTGGAGAGCTACCGTCAGGCACCGTCTTGTTCTTGTCTATCAATCGATACGAAAGGAAGAAAAACTTGGGCCTGGCAATAAATTCATTACAAAAATTAAGAGACAAAGTTTCTCTCGAAAATTGGGAAAAAATTCATTTGATAATGGTTGGCGGTTATGACACTCGAGTTGAAGAGAATGTACATCACTTTCAAGAGTTGGTCGATCAATGTAAAAAATTAGATCTTTCCAAGAAAGTTACCTTCTTGAAGTCACCATCAGACATTGTCAAAGTGTCTCTTCTCCATCACTCGGATTGCCTGATTTACACCCCAAGCAATGAACACTTTGGAATCGTTCCTCTTGAAGCAATGTATGCCCGGAAGCCAGTGGTTGCCGTTAACAGTGGAGGACCCACCGAAACCGTTTCAGATGGCGAGGGAGGCTATCTGTGCGAACCAGACCCGGTGGAATTTTCAGCGGCTATGCTGAAACTGTTTGAGAACAAGGCATTGCGGATAGATATGGGAGAGAAAGGACATAGAAGAATGCAGGACAACTTCTCATTCAAAGCATTTGGAAATCAATTGGAGTCTATAGTTCAAGGCATGATGACTATAAAATCAAAAAACACTAAGAAAAAACAGTAAAATACAAGTGATTTTTTGTTTGTTAATTATTTATCTATTGGGCATCCACTCAAATAAATGAATGGATGTATCACAGTAGATACAAGCACAGCACGTTTTGACATACTTACATCAATGTGAACATTGAATCATGTACAGCATTCTTTTTCTAAAACCTGTGTAAATTATTGTCAATTGGTAAGCATACCAAAAGGTTGATAACCAAGCTGGGGAGGAGGAAGGAAGGAAACACACTTACTGATGATAAAATGGTTGGTTGCAAAATGACTATTTGATTGTTTCCGCCTCGTTCATGTATTAGGCAGCAGCAGAGTAAACGATGTAGCTCTTTTCATCTTTTGCAATCAGCAAATACTTTAGTAAGTTCCATTTCCTTCCTATCTCTTTGCCTACAAAATTAATGTTAACAGAAACAGCAACCAAATATGAAATGCAAATTTCTGAAAATTGAAAAAATGAGAGAAAAATGTCAAGTTTATATACGTCGTCGATTACAAAAAATGCACATTTGCCATTTGGTAAAATCAAACTGCAGGAACCATGGTAGATAGCCAAATAATAAAGAGTATGAGGCTATTTTTATGTCTTATGTAATCATCTTAACTATTGTCTACTACCTATCTGTCATAAGATATAGTAGTAGCACTTCCCTTCCAAATAACCTTGGCTACAATTGAATTTCTTACAAACACTTTTTAGGAGGAACCACTTTTAGTTGCCATACTCCTTCTGTCTTTGTTCAGTCATATTCCATCACTCACATCCATAACCAGTTCATTCACCACACCTGTGAACCTTCGACAGGCAGTCGCGCTAGATCAGGTTCTTCGCCGGAGAACTGGGTCTGCTCGAACAATGATTCCGGAAGCTCTGAGTTAACTTGAGTTTTGATGTCGGCAGGAATGACATCAATATATAGGTCATATTGTTGGTCCAGCCCGAGATAGCAATCAGACACCACATATAACGTCAGCACCAACAGACCTAGGCAAAACAAAGCCAATTGATATTAGGTTCATCTTGCCAATCTTGTCGTTGTAGCAATCACCTTCGCCTTCAATTGGGTATTTTTAAGGTATGAATTTTTGTATATAAGGAGTGAAAAAGCGAGCAGAGTATATGGTTGGAACGAGGGATCTAGAGATTTTCTGTAAGTCCTGTGCCCCTTGGAGCAATTCCAAAGACACAATCATCGATTGGCTCACCTGTTCGGAAGGGAGTTCGGAATGAGAGCTGCTGACAGGAGGCGTGGTTTCCACGCACCCCACTGACCCTTTTCAGTGCCTTGAGATCGGCAGTCTGCGCATTGCCCAGTGTCAGGAACCAGCCCTCGTCTTTGCCCTTGGCAAACCGCGGGCAGTGCACCTTATTGTCACGTGAGCGGTTCAGCCTCCGCAGCCGCACCATCAGAGTGTAGTCCTGGTCGGCATGGAGACTGACCCAGTCTTCGCGGCCTGCAGAGATCAAGGAGTCTGAACTTACCCTGCGTTTATATTGTTTACGTCTATTTAATCAACCCTGTGCCTTCAATCGTGTATACTTAAATTATTTAGCATATTTTACAAAAGTAAGTTCTTTTCAAACAGCAATGTCTAGATCATCAAGCTCTGTTTGCCTATGCGCGTTCTGATCAAGACTGGCACAAGTTTATGATGGCTAGGTCTATAAACAAAACACGATATTGCCTTGGCTTACCTGGCGGCTGCTTGAACACCTTCTCCGCCTCGCGGCCGAGGTCTCCCCACCACCCGCGCACACTGATCTCGACCTGTAGCGTTGGCATGTCAGCCAAAACACGATACACCTGCTCCAGCTGCTCCTTGGTCAGGTCCCCATTCATTGCGGCACCAAGCGCCTTCGCGTTCTGACACGTGGCCTTCAGACCTGGCAAGCTGCCCAAAGCGTGCCGTCCAGCAACTGCCTCCAAGAGCCCGACATGGCGTTCCTCAAAGTACGGCAGTGTGAGCAGCGGAGATTCATTTGCCCATCGGCCTTGCACCACCATCTGCATCAGCTGCTGAACGCGCAGTGTGGTCGCCAGCCAGCCGCGCTCGGCACATACGTCAATCAGTGCCTGCATTATGCGAATCGTCTGGTCCATCACGGACTTGAGGTCAGTCAGGTAATCTGTATTGGGCAGTTTCAGGCGCGAAAAATGAGCTTGCAGCAGCAGCTGCGTTTTGGTGTGCGGGGAGTCGTAGGACGACGGGTCGACTTTGATAGGACACACTTTTGCAAGCTCCTCGTTGATGCCGTCTTCATTGTGACGCACGGGCAGTTCTGCGTACTCGTGGACTCCGCACAGGACGGCCAGGACGTCGTCGCAGGACATCGTCGGCGTCAGCCGCTCGCTGAAGAAGTGCATCGTGCGGTGAGACAGGTAGTAGTACGACGCGATACGGCCCATCGAGGTTGTGTGCACTGTTCGCTCGTCATCATCCAGGGAGATGCAGTGTGACAGGTACAGTTTGTGCAGTGCACCCTCCACCAGGTCTGACAGGAAACGGTTGACTCCGTCCGGAGCGATTGATTCCAGCTCGTAGTATGTCGGGTTCTGCAGCAGTCGACGGAAGAAATACGTCCAAGTGAGGTAGTCGAGGACGTCCTGTTTAGTTTGGATGGTGCCAGCGACAATCTCTGCGTTGAAGTGATCAGGCATCACCTGCAGCAAGCTTGACTCCACGGGGAATGGCTCGTATAGGAACTTTTTGTAGAAGTTCTTCTTGACGTCGTGCACAAGGACGACTGCAAACCCAACGTCGTCATATTGGGGCCGGCCTGCGCGTCCCATCATCTGCAGCACGTCGGTAATGGGCATGTCCACGTACCTGTGGGCACAGGGCAGGCAGGGGAGGGTTACTCGGGTTGGTTACCAAGGACTGCACTAATTTGATCTAATTCTAAGATCGAAGATCGAATTATAATGTGGAAGCATTCTGACTAATGTATTTAGCAAGGTGCCTTATTAAGGGGTACTAATAAGCAGCACCAATGATTCTTTATTTGAAGTCCTTGAATCAGTTGCACTATGTTCGTCAAAAAAATAAAACCACAAGAATATTTCAAGTGATCTCTCACAATTTGACACAGCTCCAGCACCAGCATGTCAATAAATGCCATTTAAAGCTGTGAAAGGTTAGAAATGCCTCTTGAAACGAATTTTCCACGAATGAGAAGGCCTACATACCGATGCGTCTTTCCGTCGAAGTACTCCGTGCCCTTGACGACAACTAGATGTGCCGGGAAATTGACTCCCCAGGCCAGCGTGGCTGTTGCAATCAGCACTTGGATCTTCTGGTTGACGAAGAGTTCCTCCACCGTCTGTCGGTCTCGCTCCTGCAGCCCAGCGTGGTGGATGCCGATTCCAAACGCTAGCGTCAGCTTCAGGTTCACGTCCTGGATTCAAAAGTAGATACTAAATATTAATTTTAGTTCTACGTCATTTATATCAATATGTGCAAGAAAAAAATGCATAAAATGATCCAAAAAAAATTACGCTCATTTAACAAAACCACGACAAAATAAAAAAACTTAGAGAAAGAGATCTTTAAATACTACAATCACACTAAAAAATAATACAAAAAAGGTCTGTGATAGGGAGAAATAAAAAATAAACTGCTCATTTCTTTCAGAGGCTTGATTGGCATTGGAGAAATCAACCGAAGGCATCAGAAGCTAAAAAGGATGCCTACCTTGATCCCTGAGACAATCTGCTCCATCTCCTCCTCGGGCAAGTGCAGCCACTGCTTGTGGTTTTCCTCTACCCCAAGGTAGGCAATGAGGTCCAGCGCTGTCAGTCTCGTCTGGCGACGAGAGGACACAAACACCAGTGCCGGCTGGCTGGGCGAGAATTGCCGAATGGCCTGGAACGTGGGCCGGTTCATTGTAGCCATGCGTGGGCAATAGTGCTTGCCTGGGAAGCCCTGCAGAAGAGACAGATGCATTGTTATACTATATATTATTCTATCAATGTATAATTCCATTTTTTCAACCCTGGGCAAATATTCTGGATTGGCTGCGTCTTGAGACATCTGATCTAATATGTCAAATGTCTCCAGGAAGACCCGGGAAACATCAAGTATTGTATATTCTGCACCTGTATGTGTGTTTCAAGGGAAACAGGCCGCACCGAAGGCCGGAAGTTGTAAAGGCCCATCTCGCCAATATTGAGCCAGTTGGCTAAGTCCTTGGCGTTGGCCAAAGCAGTTGACAGCCCAACGATTCGCAACGTCTTTGTCGTGTGTGATGCAATGAAGTTTGTTCGCGAGACAATGACTTCGAGGACGGGCCCACGGTCCTCGCCAAGCAGGTGGATCTCGTCGATAACGATGAGCGCGACGGCTCGTACGTAGTTCCGCGTCTGCCAGCTACGGCTGATGCCATCCCACTTCTCGGGTGTCGTCACGATAACGTCGGCTGCTGCGATAGCGCGTGCATCAGGTGTAACGTCGCCAGTCAGCTCCACAACGCGGCGGTTCAGTTGGTTTTCGAGTCGGACTTTCCAGTCTTTCATTCGCTCGCGGACTAGGGCTTTCATAGGCGCAATGTACACCACCTGTTGCAAACAATTTGTTTGACATTGAATGTTTGTACATTTGAACAAACTATAAATCGTCTCTGTGGATCTTGGGTTGTTTTTTGTGCACCAGCCGAACATACTATTTTTTGGTTTGAACCTCATTTATGGGTTTCCCACGAGTGAAATTGAAAAATTAACCATGCATTTTTTTGTTCATTAATGTCAGACAAGCCAAAATAAAAACATTTAAATAAAAACAAAATAACAACAAATAAACAACAACGAATAAAATTTTGTTGCCATAATTTAACTGAATTGCAATAAAACGAGTCTTCAAGCTTTGTACAATCTTAAATTATGTTACTAACCTTAGATTTGGGGTACACCTTGAAGACACGGAACATGGCAATTTCTGCCGCAATTGTCTTGCCAGACCCAGTGGGCGCACCGAGCAGAACATTGTTGTCGGTGTGATAGAGACAGTGGAAGATCTGTGTCTGTATTGGGTTGAAGTGCGAGAAGTTGTAGAGCATTTCGAGCTTGGAGTCGTTGAGGGCCGTCACCGGCAGCGGCTGCAGGTTCAGTAGGTCCGTATGCGGAGGGTGGCTGTCAGGTAGGATCAGGTGTTGGAAGCTCAGCGGGGTAACTGTCATTGAACCCAGCCACCGGTCACTCGTCACTCGCACGTAGTATTGCGGGGGCAGCGGCTCTGTCAGCGGAATCGTCATCACCAGGTCTTGCGACTCATGCGTCATCACCTGCTTCTTGGTCAACAAGAACAGCTCTGAGTGGTACATGTAGTTGCTGTCGGGATCCTCTATCCAGACATAGAACGACTCGGAGGTTTTGCCATGTACCTTGTCGTTCCATCTGGAACAAAGGCGTTGCTTGGTTGGGTTGATCAAAACAGCGTTAATAAACAATTTATGACATTATTCTAAATACTAGCTAACTTAAGATGATTTAAAAGTCTGATACGGAAGATGTAACATCAGCTAATGCCCGGGTACATTTTAGTAACAAAAACCAATAGCAGCCGAGCAAAACTGTTCAATGCAATATCATAAATCAAAGTGCAAAGAAAGTAAAAGTAATTTAATTCGTAAAATAATGGTGCGTAAAAAAATTAGACGACTAAAAATATTATATTGTTGTTATTTTTCCTTTCTATTGGTAATTAAGTAATCTGAGCTATCCTGTGTTTGAAACCCTTGCAGTTAAAACCAAAGTAAAATAACAAAACAAGAATATCAAGCTAAATTTGAATTAGATGTAAACTATTTAAGATTAGTTCCCTACCGAAATTTCGGGACGATTTGCAGCCTGATCCGCAGGACAGTACGCGTGATAGGCTGCAGACTAGCGGTGACATCCACGGATGGGAACTCCTCAGCGCACTTCTTCACAAGCTGTCCCATCTTGTCGTGGCGCAGAAAGTTGCCGATTTCCCGCCAGTCCATCAGCTGGATTTTTTCCACTGTCAATTTCCTATCCTCTATCTTGGCGATGATCTCCGGAGACAGGCAGTGGAACTGTCGAAGCGGCGTCTGTGAGTCCCACTGCTGGTGCTCGAACATCTGGCTCAGCTTCAGAAAGCGACCGGCCATCACTGGGTTGTTCTTTCGGAGAACGATGTCAAACAGTGCCCGACAGATCCGAACTGCATTCTGTGTTATGTAGCCAAGGTCGGAGATGAGCGAAAACGAGTTAACGCGGCCGCGAGACAAGTACGTCTGCAGCAAGATGTTAACTTTGCCGTGGAGGTTTTCACTCCCACCAGCCACGTTGACTTCGCAGTTGTCATCCATGAGTGTGTCGAGCTCATCGAGCTCGTCATCGCGCACTTTGAGCTGCTCAAACTCCTGTGCTTGCGAGATCATGCTGAGGACGGAAGATTCGTTCATGATGTCGTGCATGTGATCGTTGAATGTCTCCACTGTATTGTACTTCACGTAGAAGTGGCTGGCGGTGCGGCCTAGGTCGGTAACGCTCAGGTCGCCAGTGCGCTCGTTGAATCTGCAGGGGAAAACACGCTTAACTTTCTTGGACAGTCCAGCCAAAAATACAGAAAAAGAAATATACGATTTGGAAAAACCGAGAAAAAAAGCAAGGCTGTAGATTGTATGGCAGAGTGGTTACTGCTGGAAAGTAATCTTAGATTTTTTGATTTTGTCTAAAGTTGGTAACCTCCCCGAGCATGTTAGTACTTTTGTGGCTCTTGCCTGTAAGTACCCATGGGCTGGATGCACACAGCACAGCGCAAGTAAACCTCAAGAGTTTAAAGATAACTAACCGATCACAAATTTGTTATCAGATTTTCAGAGGTTGTTACCACGGTGATAACAAATTTACCTCCAAAATTTAGGGGCTACGCTTAAACTCTGCTTTTTGGAACCGGCCCCAGATGATCCTATATCTTTTGCTCTATTAATATTACTCTATTTGTAACAGCCAATTAGTTCTATCTGTGAATTCAAGGTTAAGTAAAGTTTTGTTCCATTAAAACATTTGCTATTTTGTAGCAGGAGAAGCATTGGTCAACCAGTCATGGCCAAAGTGGAGTTCGTTCTGATGCAGGCTCTTTTTAGGCATTCAAAGCTAACCTGATCATATGTGCCTTGTCCAGCCGCAACGCGCTCATCCGAATGAGCTCGTGGCGTTTTACCCGGAGCATCGGATCGTCTGCCACTTCATCGTAGTTGATGCCGTAGACGAGAGGGTTGAGCCGCATGCGCACAAAGAGGTATGTGTAACTCAGCCACTCGACTGCCTCCTCCACGTTTGAAACGGTGCCAAGCGTTATCTCGGCATTTAGGTTGTCGGCCAGGCAGTCTATGAAGTTGCTCTCAATCGGGAATTGGTTCGTCAGCAGCGACAGGTAGTGGCTTAGTTTGTCGTGTGATGTGATGATCACACCTACAGAATAGGACATTTTTAAACGTTGCATGTAAGTGATTTTTCCATTTTTTCAGGTTTGTTTAAAATTATTTTTGCTTGAGAAAAGCTATAAATTAGTAATAATCCAACAGGCACATAAAATTACTGACATTCAGAAACTTAAGACGAAAAGACATTTCTAATAAGGATGTTTGAGAGTTCTAGTTGCAGCCTTGCAGAGGATTCAGGCTTTGAAAGTCCTCCAAGAAAAGTTCCTCTAAGAAAGTGTAAAACAAACTTTAATAATTCTTGTTTAGTCAAGTCCAATTTCATAAAGGTATTATGTGTGTGTTAACATTTACTACTCACCGTGGCCCGACTGGTCGAACTGCGGCCGCCCAGCTCGACCAAAGATCTGCAGCACGTCCAGGATTCCAAGGTCAACAAAGGCTCCGTGCTTTGAGTCGTAGATCTCTGTGCCTTTGATGATGACGGCGTGCGCGGGCAAATTCACGCCCCAAGCCAGCGTCGACGTGCACACGAGGACTTTGACGAGACCCTCTCCAAAGTACTTCTCCACCATCGACCGGTCGCTGCGCAGCATCCCTGCGTGGTGGATGGAAAATCCGCACGGAAATAATTCCCCCATCTGTTTGTTTCGCGATCGTTCCATCGCTTTTCTTGCGAGTCCAATGGCTGAACCTTCTTGCGCTTCGAAAGCTTTCGATTGGCCACGTTGCAATGCAAACTCTTTGAGAATCGTCGCGGTTTTAACGGTCGCATTTCTGGCATGAACGAACACCATGACCTGGTGTCCTTTGCTGACCATGTCATAGACTTTCTCGTAACACACCAGGTCCATGTCATTCATCTGCTGGAAGGACTTGACTGCTTTGACGCCGACAAACGTCGTACTTAGCGGCACGGGGCGGAAACGCGAGTCGAAGAAAAACAAGCCCCTTTGCGGATTAACGCGGAGGAAGTTGGCAACGTCGATGTAGTTTGGCAGCGTTGCAGAGAGTCCCACGATTCGAATCATACTCTGAGAGGACTCTACTAGGCGCAAGGTCCTTGCCACTAATGCCTCTACCACTGGGCCTCTGTCACCATGCAGAAGGTGAACTTCGTCAATGATCAGCAACTTTACTATTTGCGTCAGGGCAATGTCCCCGCTGCCCTTACGAGTAACGACGTCCCATTTCTCGGGAGTTGTCACCAGCATCTGCGTCTGCAAGATCTCCGCTTTGGTCAGCTGCATGTCTCCGGTGAGCTCCTTGACCGTTATCCCAAGGCACTGAAGTTTCTTGCCAAAGTTGGCAGTCATCTCGGCAGCAAGCGCTTTCATGGGAGCAACGTAGACGATCTTGAACTCGTCTCTACGCATTACACCGCCTTGGATAAACTGGCGGATCGTATGTAGCACCGTCAGCATCGCAACGTTAGTTTTTCCCGCACCCGTTGGGGCACAAATCAAAAGGTTTTCGTTTGTGTTGTACGCAGTATTGAACACTATGGACTGAATTCGGTTCAACGTCTTCACTCCGCTGAACGCCATCTGTCCGATTTCGTCGAGGGATGAGATCTCGACCAGTTTGTTACCGACAGTAAGCGTAGATTGCTCAGCGATCGGAATGTTTACCTCCTCATACATTTTGTTGTCCACACGTTCTAGCCCAATGGGAAGCAAGAGTTTAACGCCGGCAATGAAACCCGTGGATTGTTGTGCTTCTTTCTGTGAATCGTACACAAACGGATAACGCTCAACTTTCTTTGTAGATGGTCTAATACCTGGCTCACCAAACGGTGACTCAATGTTGGCAATTTTTAGCGCGGCTAGCCTTTTCGCACGTAGCTCTAGGGGATTGAATTGCTGTTGCTCTTCTTCTTCTCCGACCCGAGTCATTATTTTGTTAATTTTCTTCTCCTCTTTTCTTGCTTGCTTAAAGAGGAGTTTATCACGATCAGACTGGACAACTATTTGGCAGCCATAATTGGGCCGCTTTTGTTCGGAAATCTGGTTGCCAGTCGAAATTAAACGTTTCTCCTCTTCTACTACAACCTGGCTGATAACTATTTCTTTACGGTGTTGTAATAAAAGCTGAATCAATTCAAAACGATCAAAGCCTAGCAGACTAAAGAGTTCATCTTGCAATTCCTCACTGGCTTTAGGAGTATTCAGGAGATTGACAAGCATCTCTGAGAATTCACTCATTGACAGGCCCGATGGGTTGTGATGTTCATAATACTTTTTCAATTCCTTTTCTAGCCAATTCTTTCCGAATCCACTTTTCCGGCTCGGCCCAGCTTCATACTTGACTTCTTCTTTGGAAGCAGCAACAGCTAATTGCTCATCATATTTCATACTGAATTCTCTAGCGACTTGACCAGCAGCCCCTAAATTAACAGCCATATCTTGAAGTTTGCTCGTGTCAGGGATTGGTATGTACAAATCCGCTTGTCGCTTAGACGCCGTGTACTTAATCCCCTTGCCAAAACACTTGCGAGATGTAACTTTAGTGCTCTTCTGACCCATCAGATCAACAAGACAGTCATCAGACAAGTTGCCTCTTATTTCCAATACAATATGGAATATTTTAGTAGCCATGCTTCGAGTCTCTAAACCAAATTTGAGCTTCAAAGTTTGTAAATGTGCTTGAGAATCGACTGGCTCTTCAAGATAAAGTTTAAGCAAGAATGCTGCAGCCTCATCTACCATCTCCTCAGTTTGATCTCCAATAATTTCAAGGGCAAGAGAACGGAGTTGGTGAAGGTGTGATTTAAAAATCTTCCCAACATCCTTTTCTATGGTATTGATCAGGCCTGACCATGAAGATGCCTCCCTAAGAAAAAAGTTAAGCAAATTAAAAAAATGGCATCAAGGTATGTCACGAATGTAATTAATTAGAAAAAGAATGGGATATGTGAAAATTTTCGTACGATTTTTCTTGGTGGGCTTTCCATCTTCGACACTGCTCAGTGTAATTTTCTGGCTGAGCCAAATCCAAATTTGGCCGGTCCAGATGTGAGAATGCCCGCAGAGATCTCGTGAGACGAGGAAATCTGCTGTCCATTTTGGGTGTGAGTAGGCCGAAGCCTAGTGCAAAAGCAACACTATGTCCCTGGAAAAAAAAAATTTTAATATTAAATTATGCACTGTAATTTCCCACCTAGCAGCCAGTACAAAACATACATATTCTATGGTAAATGGTACTTCAGTGAACTCTAGATTCTAGGTTATGTATGGTTAATTAAAGATCTACTGTCTTGACAAACTAAATTTTGTACCAATAAATCTATTTTTCTCCCCAGTAAAATTCTCCATCAAAATAGTCTGACAACGAACAAGACTTTGAAACAAGAACTGCTAAAATATGGAGTTCATAGTTGACACTGCTTGAACCGAGTTCGACAACCTAATCTACCGATCCTACCTGTTGAACCAAAAATTTGTCGTTGAATTTACTGAATGAACCAGAAGCAAGAGCAGTCTGTGAACAGAACCCGACAATGCGACATACGTGCAATATGTCTTTATTTAACTTGCCTGATAAGAAGTTGCTCGATATGGTGAAATAACCTACGAATCGAGGTAAGGAATCCCCAACGAAGCAGATCATGCAGATGTAAGTGCGCGCATGCGTTAAATTCCCTCACGTTGGTTCCTTCAAATATCAGCGCGGTTAATTTCAAATATTACTACAATTATTCTAAAACAGCACGAAGTATGACTGATATTTAAATCATATCTATATCTATATATTTATATATTTAATCATATATAGTAAAAAAATCATATCAACCATTCCCTGCATGAACTGTAACCTTACTAACAATACTTATTAGTAAAAAAATCATATCAACCATTCCCTGCATGAACTGCAACCTTACTAACAATACTTATTAGTAAAAAAATGGTAAAAAATATATAAGAACGTCGCAATGATTCGGTAAAAGAATTAAATATATTAAATATTCAGTCAAAACACAAGAAAAGGGCTGAGCGAAGCAGAGCGATCTCGGGGACGAGTCAGTCAAGACAGAGAGAGAATATCTCGCTAGTAACCTAAAAAGAGTGCGGAGATCGGCCTGCGATGCTAGCGAATTCTTTCAGGATAACCTTGAACTACTATACTACTGAAGACAAAAATCTGCTCAAAAATACTGATTTTAGAGGCTGCGGATATTCGTTTTTCCGTCGGATCTATAACAGATAAATCTACGGGGAAAAATGTGTCTAGCAGCTGAAAGGCTAGCGAATCCTGGACGTTTCTCACTTTTTTTATAACACGTTTCAAAATTATTTGAGCATTCAGTTAAAAACACAAATTTTTAACGCAAAAATTTGTCATTTTGACAGCAAAAAATAAGAAATCGCGTAAACGTCCAGGTTTCATTAATCTTTGATCTTGAGAATGCAAAAAACCCCAAAGCTCTAGGTTTGTTATTTTTCAAACGAGAGCGAATTTCGCACACTCCTTCGAAAAGCCTCCATGCCAAGCACTCTTAAGGTATAAGAGCAATGTTCCATTGAACATTTCCGCAAAATGATGAAAATCGCTGGTCATCTTTGTGTTTAAGAGAAGTGTATTAAATAATTGTACACCCATCGCTAAGTGAAATCTTGTCGTGTTAATGTCATTTGTGATTATATTAACTACCATTGCTATAAAAATCACAAGTTACGTCATTTTACTTTCGATAACCGGGGATAGGCCAGATACAAAAAAAAAGTACCTGAGATACAAGATACAAGATGCATTCCGAAAATGTATTAGCCGTCAGAGGAAGGGAAAAGTGCGCTCCCATCAAGGAGCAGACTTTTCTTAGTATCTATATCTTCAACTTCTTAAATATCGTTAGTAATTGTATCGAAGTCTGCCATATTTAAAGCGGTACGACATAAACTGAACTAGCAATTGGAACTAGCAAAGCAATTATTGGACTGTCTCTGGTACTGGTGTAGTTCCTCCGAAGACGAAGCTCAACTGGTAACTGCATCTTCTAAACACATGTACACTAGTTGAATGCTGGAAACAAACCATGTCACAATAGACTGCCTATACATTTCTACCCTTTTTCGTACTTACGCTTCCCACCGCTCATTTCCTGCAGTGCAATCCACTGTATTTGTATTTCCTACATTACAATTTTTGGGGAATTTTCGGAAAATACTTGAAAGCATCTTGTGTCTAACGAAGATATGTCTAACGAGGTACAATATCAAGATAGGATGAAATCTTATTTAAATTGCAAACGCTTGCAACGCGCGGGGTATTTTATTCTTATCAACGCTATAACCATCTCAAAATTGATGCCCAAACGGGGACATTTGCACCCGTTTGGGCATCAATTTTTGAGACGGTTATAGTGTTGATAATAATAAAATATTAAGATACCATTTTAAAAAGTATCTCAGATATAGTTACCAAGATTTAGACAGATAACTTGGTCGAATACAAATCGATGTGTTAGCGGATTTTGACAAGTGCTTGCAAGAATGCCAGCAATAGGAAGCAACAACCTGTACATGGTTACGTTCCTTTGATTGTTTCTGCCACTTTCGTTTCTCGTTCTGTGTAGGTCCAATGAATTTTATTTTAAGATCTCCGGACCTTCTTATCTTGCATTACAGTTACACGCTGTTTCTTAACAATGCTTTTCTTCTGATAAAAACGTAAAGCGACCTAAGTTAAGCCTTGAACCTGAGAATATTTTCAAGAATCACGTTGAAATAAAATCATCTTTGCTAGTTTCTTGTGGGGTAAGCGGCACAATAGTAGTAAATCTAAACTGGCTGAGCGAAAAGAAAAATACGAGATACCGATCCGTGACGATTTAAACCTTTCGTGGATAGTGGGAATAAGGTTTCTCACTATTACAATTGCTGTGCTACGTTATTGGGGTATTTATTTTCCATTACAGAGAATCAGTGAGAAATATATATCATACTAGTTTATTGTACAGTTTTGCTCAATATTAAAAAATAATACAATTACAAATATATATATACATATAATTGGATTTGCAGCGTTAAAATCCATGCCCGATTTGGCTCTGTCATTTTTCCCACTCTTCCTGGGTGTCTCAAAACTTTTTTGACGACATTTCATTCAATTTGTCAGTTTGCACAATCTCAGATACTCTTTTTTCCGCTGTAATAATTTATTTCCAACCAGATTTGTACACGAGCCGTCCTCAACCACGTCGCAGATAGTTTGGTTGACCTGTCGCGTCAGTGATTTATTTTATTAAATTAAAATAATTATGTCCATTCGAGAATAAAACGCGAAAGAAAATGTGACAAAAACCGTTTCTTTCGTCCAAAGAGTTGATATTGACCTTACGAGAGAAACCGTGGGCCATCATTTACTGTTTGCGAGAAACTGAGGAATACCCTTTAACAATAAAAACATGCTCAATCGAGTGTGACCACTTTCGAGACGGGTCATCTTCGCGTGGCAGAGGTTAAAGTGAGAAAGTACTTTCGCTGGGGTCAAGGACTGGATTGGGCAGTCACCATCCATTCCGACGGTGGGCCGCAATCGAAATCGATCATCCAATCGCCATATATTTTATCCATGTCGCCTCAAGTTTCAAAAATTGAAATTTTCGTAACAGACTACAATGAATTATGTCCATTTGGGAAGTAGGCATCGCATGATTTTAAAAGATAGACAAGATAACGGAGTTACTATCACTGCATGTTGAAATATATTTTTCCAAGATAAAATTAAAAAAAGGCAGCGACAGAAGCGAACAATTATTTTTGCTACATCAATTACCCAGCAATACAATAGACAAATTATAAATTATGAATTTATATATTAATTACCCATGTTATTAAAACATTTTTCTCACTTGCTTAGTACTCTTGCACGGTGATGAAAATAATGGGGAAACTGTAGAAAAAATTTCCTATCGCTTTAGATGTACGCTTTAGAAAGAAGCGTTGTAACGAGAGCTCATAGATAGCTGAACCTCAGCTATCGATGCAATCAACCGACACAAGTGTTACGCCGAGAAACGTGTTGGGCACTAAGCGTTCGTTGAAATAATTTATAATTGCGCTCTGGCTTGCCTAGCGTGAGCATGTTCTCGTGAAAATGGGGGCGGACGAGCAGACACACAAATTACATTTCATTAAATTCTTCGCGTACACAATGGGCTGATTGATCCGATGGAATTGTTTCACAAAAGCGAAAACATGGTCCTATGATTGGGAAGGTATCGTTCTTATTTGCAAACCGAATGAGGTACACGGCATTTTATGTTGGTGGCATTTCGAATTTGTCGTGCGACAAGTTTAAATTGGTAGCTGTAATTTTGTTAAGATGATGCAAATCATAACGTTGCTCATTATGTTGTATCAAAATAGACATTCTGTAGGAAAGAGTATCTACTTGCGGGTAGGTTTATAGTTCCATACTTTCACTGATCTCCGACTTTGAATCATCATCTAGAAGATTTTATAGTACTGATCCTTTCTCCATGTGGAGGTATGGTCATACCACTTTCTTCGTGGCTTTAAGTCATCGATGTTTCATATCATTTTTTCCAGGCTTGTGGCAAATGATGAATAAATTACAAAAAAAAAAACACATCTCTGCGAGCTGAAAAAGGTCTACTGTTAGAGGTTATGAATGATTTGATGTTCTTGAAATGTGGGTGGGTTAAAGAAATTACTAGCCAGAATGCTGGAAAGCCAAATATATAGCTGTTAATCTTTGCATCGATTGATTGATTGACTTCTTTTATTGCTCGTTTCATCAGTTTTACAATGAGTTTTTGCAGATTTGAGCTCGTCAAGACTTAAACACTTCGTCAATACACAATATATACACATATTTTTTTTCCAAAACTAATGATTTCTAAGATGTCCAGTCGTTCGTGTCAGCACGTTTTAGGCTAGATTTTGTTATTAGCCAGTACGGATCTAAAGAGATTAGGCCCAATGCAATTCAGACCTCTTGTACTCGATAAGTGGGGTTTAACGACGCACTGTTTTGACAACGGACACTGTGGGACTGGTCTAATAGCGCCGGTAAATTAATGGATGATGATGCATCTAGCCTAGCCTAGAAGGGAGGAGGGAAACCAGATGCCTGCAAGTAGCCTACTCTTGTCAGAGAGCACCCAGAGACCACAGGCTTCACGTTCCTTCTGAAGGACGGTACTACGCAAACAACAAGATTCCTCCACAAATCTATGCTGTCGAGAGGTTGATAAGCAAGTCGAATGCAGTTGTTGTACTAACTTTCATCCCTCCAATCTCTCACCCGAACAGAACTGGTCATGTGGATGATGGTCACCCATCCAATACTTAACCCAGCGCAGTGTTGCTTAGCGTCGGTGTAACACGCCAAACCGTTCGGGAGACATCTTGTAATTACTCCAGGACCATGGTTCAAATTATTTAAAAGAAATCAGTACCACACATAAACCGCCAAAACTTCTACTCCAATTTCATGTTGAAATCTTTACTTCCTTTCCAGAGCTTTCAAATATGTTCAAATATATTTTGGTCAACGCATTTTTAATGACTCTTAAATCCAAGCGAACGTTAGCCAGCTAGCTACTGTTACAGTAACTCAAGACGATGATGATGCGCCTTTCACATGGTGCCAAATTGTTTCTAGACACACAAATGCAATGCTTTTTCTTAGCCACCACGAAATCCATTTATTGACAGACAAAAGAAATGCTCAATGCATATTCGTAATACACGAACTGAAAATGAATTCAGTTCCTTGCGTCTTTGCTAATCGAATTCCATACCGGCTTCTCAGAACATGTACACGTACATCTCTTATGGTTTAGTCATTGATAGAAATTGTTTGGGTAATACCTTAAAGTGATCTATATATATATATATATATATATTCAAAAGCATATAAATCATCTAGTCTAGCAAATTGTTTAAAATAAAAAAGGGAAATCTGAGACAGGAACATTTGTGTGTGTATATTTTATATAATTATACAGATGAGAACACAAATCGCAATTAGTGTTGTTCGATTAATAGCGAACACTGGGTATCATCGACTGGCACTTATAAACTCGTGTTAGTACAAACGTCTGGGAAAGATTTTCACTCATTATTTGTTTACAGCATCACACCTAATTGGACCTGGGTATAGACTCAAGCAACGATTAATTTAAAGTAGGTCTCTCGCCAGTACATGTAATTTCATTCGTGCACGGCCTGCACTTGCAGTTAGAAATTAAAATGCACTTATTATGGTAGTAACTGAGTTGAACACTTTTGAAGAAGGGCCTTTTCTCAATTAGTTGAAAATACGTTCGACCATCATACGCGTCCTGTGCGGGAGAGAGGTTGGAAGGTTGAAAGTTAGTAAAGCAACTTCATTCGCCTTGCTTATCAACCTCTCGACAGCATGGATTTGTGGAGGAATCCTGCTGTTTGATTTGTACCGTCCTTCGAAAGGGACGTTAGCCGGTGGTCCCCTTGGTGCTCTCCGACAGGAGTAGGCTACGTGCCGGCACCGGGTTTCCCCTCCTCCCTTCTAGGCTAGGTTAGGTTGATCATCATCCTTATCATCATCCACTCATTCACCGACGCCATTAGACCAGTGCCGCGTGGCCAGATGTCAAAACAGTGCGTCGTTAAACACCACAAATAAATAAATACGTTCGATCCCTGACTGCCGCGCTCGAGGTTAATGGTGATTCGGTCAGTGCAGAAGTATCTATCAACGATTGAGCCATGATTAGGAAACTGTGTCTCTCGAAGGGTTCCAATCTTTCTGGCTGTTTGTAAGTCAGTCCGATCTCCCCAAAGTAGAGCGTTTCGACCATTCATCTCAAATAACCTGTTAAACGGTTGCCAGAGACTTTGATGCTAAGGCTGCCGTGCTGAAAACCCCTGGTTTTGAGTTATTTTAAAGAACCCGTACTATTGCAAGTGTTTGCATCAGTCGGGTTCGTGGTTTCCACGACTTTAATGGTCAAAGTTGGTTGAAAACGTTTTTAAAAACTGTTAAAATTAGCATTGAAATCATAGGGATACCTTGGATTTAGAGACTACTACCTGTTGTAAACAATGGATTGCCTGACTTAAGTTTTGATTAGCTGACTGGATCCTATGCTCTATCCAGCTTATTTGAGATCAATGGTTTCAACGTGGTTTTAACATCGAGTCCAAAATGTCACAGCGCGTCAGAAAGAATCGACCTAACTTTTATAGAATCTACGAAGTTTATAGCCACAAGTTTCGAACCGATCTGCTACTTTATGAGCCCTGCGACTTGTCTCTTTATCTAGCCCATAGACCAATAAGTTTTCTGCTAGAATACTGTCACCTCTAGAACTTTCTGCTTTCCCAAAGCTTGGTGAAACTTTCCATGTGTCAAAGACTGAAAGGTGGAGCTATCAGTTTTCCTGCTAACTGATTGCGGTATTTTTGGCAGACCAGGAAGTTTATTTGAATCGACGTCTATAAAACATTGGCGATGGTGTGATTTTCCCTGTTCCCAGGTACCTAAACATTTTAAAGTGCCATACACTAAAAATGAAGCCCTGTTGTTTTAGCCATAACCTACTGCACGAAACATGACAGTAAATATTTTATATGTAAATAAAAATAATTGCCCATGTAATTTATGAAATGTTTACAAGTAGTTCCTCTTCCATATCTTTATTGCCAGGAACCACAAAAACTTACCGACGATTTCCGAGCTCACAGACAAGAACCAATTTCCTTGCCAATCGATGCCAATCATCAGTACCTAACCTTTGTCGTCGTTTGCCAATTAAACTATGACCTTTCATGTTTAAATTAAACAATCGTCGAAAACAGCCGAAATCTGAATTTTCTTAATTTAACTTTCCTCCAATTTGCTTTCACCGGGGAATTTAGCTAGAGTTAAGAAGCAACTTCCGTCCGGCAGCTTCTATTATCAAGTTCAATGGAGACCTCGCGATGGACCGAGGTAACAAAACGCTGCTGCTGCTGCTGCTGCTGCTGCTGCTGGCCATAACGATGCACGTAAATGATGCAACGCTTTCAAATAGTGTATGGCGGAAAAGAAAAGTGCCCATCACATTCACTAGCCAAACAATATCGTTACGATGCGCTCGCCCTTCTAGATTTGAAATCTACATGACCAGCGATGGTAAAAACGTGCAATGTGCATCTAGTATTGAAGCTACAGGCCATCACCACGTTTAGAAAAACCTCAGCTAGAAATTCGATCCAATTAGTTTCCTCGGTGATAAGCGCGAAACCCAAGATCGTGATACAGTTTTACAAAAGTGTTATTAAATTACGAAATTTAGGTCGACGTTGAGAGCAATTAGGTTTTGTCAGTCAAATTGGCACCTCTATTTTGATGGTAACCGCAAAGAAGAATTAAATCTGTGTGTTACGAACACCGACATATCACAGAGAGAAAAACCTAGTTAGTAGATCTCATGGGAAAATCGTATCGCAAAATCAAAGCGTTACAAATCATACGTGATTAATTCATTCCATTTATCTAGAGATGTTTGATCAGTTTATAGCTGGGTAATGTTAATGGCACAATTGATCAAGCTTGTAAAATGTTGATAGCCCCGAGCATATAACTGTGTGGCAACCATATGGTTTGACGGAAATGCGTGTCCACATTTTACGTCTTTCTGGGTTTAGTTTCTGCACCTTCTCTCACGGTGCTCGGAATTTTCAGGGGCTCCCTCAGCATCCGATGTTACTCGACGATCAGCCCAAAGTGATCCCTGCTTTCTCCACACATGACATCCGATCAGTGATTCAACCAAATTTGGTTCACTCGGACTCCAAGTAATCGCGGATGTCTACGAACAAGATCGAGTTGTGCATTGGGAACGCGTTGGGCGTGTACGCCGTTTGGTTTGATTAAGAAATCAGCTCCTGTAATTATGATCATTATAGATGAGAAGCATTCGCATCATTCTGATCTGTCGAATTAGAAGGGTGCAGAGTAATTAAGACGAGGTTTATCAAAGAAAGTCTGTTTCGTAATGTCGACTCGCCAACAAGATGCTCATTATTTAGATTTGGCGCAACTTAGATTTTAAAGACGGAGTACTTCCTGCACAATGGAATCTATTTATTTGATCTTATAATTGTTAGTTGATGGCAGTATCATTTCAATGTTGGGATGGGCCTCTATCTCAAGTCGCAAAATAAGTAACTATCTGGATTTGCACATAAGAACCTTAACGTAGGAGTGGTCGGAAAAAGGAAATGAGATGTCAAGAGAATTTTATCTAATACCTGCTAGACTGAAACGGATATCACTTAATCCTAGTCCTGAGAAGTGCATGCCTAATTTAGAAAAGATACGGGTCAAAACAATACTTTTACCTAAATTATGAACAGCCACTGGCGAGGGTTTTTAAGATAGATTCAACTAGTAATCAATCATATTCACCAACAGAATTATACAACTTGGCAGACACAATTGCAAAGAGAGTGAATAATGTCATCTAATTGCGCTAGTATGACATCCTCATCGCTTGCTAGTTCATGGAAAATATGGGAAAATTTCGAACAGACCTTCCTCGTTTCCTGATAGTAGTTATATAATATCTAAGTAAACAAAAATTATACAATTGCAGTGGCCGGCCGAGTAAATTGAAGGCTGTACCGGCTAATTGGTGCACAATGAGTGACTGACTAAGGAGGATGCACAGGTGACAGTGGCATTGCATTGTTTGGTTCTCAGGGTCCGAATAATGCACTAAAATGCACGCGCCGAGGTCGCCGGTAAGAATCCATGACATCACCGAGATCAAAGGCAAGAAGGTCAGGATTTTATTTGAGTGCAGAATGAATGTTTTGGCTTATTGATTGGCTTCACTCACTTTATATTTCGTGTGAATTTTAATGATTTGTCGTGTGGCGCAACGAGGAAATGGCTAACGAAGGATTTCGCCGAAGAGTGATGAGTTGCCGTTCGGCCTATAGCGTTAATGAAATCAGAAAGAAGATCAAGCATGATAAAGGTAAGATTAATTAATCCGGATATAGTAATTGGAAGAGTAGCGTGCCCACCCCTTAATTAGCGGCCTGGCTTTGATTACAGTCATCAGATCAGATAGCCGTGATGAGCGATTATGAAAGATCACCCGCTTCTCAACGTTTTGGGAGGAGTTCACATTTTCACATTTCTTAATTAATTTCTGTCTAAACCGAATCCAAGTGAAGGTCCTTGCTCGTGCCAACACAGCCGCGTAAAGACGTAGGTAGACACACAAACCAACTGATTTTGTAATTGAGGGTAACGTAGAAGCCAACATACCACTCAGCAATCAAGGTAATAATTATTGTTAAAAGCAAAATAATTATAATTGTGTATTATTTTATAATGTGGCAAACATAAATCGTATTCTATGCACGGCTGTTGCCATGTATCAAAATGCTATTCTTTTGCGGTAATCGCTTATATTGCCAGAGAGTTAAGGCGGACCAAGCTCTTTACTGTTTACGTTCTCGGGGTTGGGAAATCCATGTCAGGTGTTTCGGTAAGAATTCAACAAAGATTAGGTACCTCATAGTTCAGCCCATTATTTTATTTTTCGCAATCCGTAAAAACTGCATTCCACTAGTTGAAGAGAGACATGATGTAGCTAAAATAATTTAGAAACATCAATATAACAGCAGCAGCATCAGCGGCAGCAGCAGCAACAACAAAGTGATAAGCATGAAAATGTGGTTACATTTTCTGTGGCAATTGAAAGTAATTTATTCGTCTCGATAGCGGTGAGAAGTAAAAATCCAAGAATTGATGGATCTTGGCTATATCTAGATTATCTAATGTAATGCAATGTAATCTAATGTACAGCACACTCTGTAATTATACACTTTTGTATGCCATTTCCTAGTTTTCATAGCATACCTTTGTTGTCATGGCATGTGCATACTCGATTGAATCGGGCAAATTTTTGTCGATTCTATTTGCTCTCGAGACCATACACCCGCATCGCACATGGCCCTTCGATTGCGCACTGTGCTTCAATGTGCAACGCGGAGTTTTATGACCTGCAATTTCATTTGTTGAAATCGATTTCTAGTCGATTGCTCTCATTCAGAAGTTCCACCAGATCCAGGAACTGAAAGACGAACCACGATGAAGCTCATAGGCCACCAATTAGTTATAGTAGGTACACAATAATAATCTTAAGATGAACTACTTGATCAACAGGATCAAATGTCATGATGATCTATTCATTTCTTTACTTCATCCTCGGCGAAAGATGAGAGCACGATCAAAGAAATCAAAAAGTCCCTTCCTTGAGTAAAATAATTATTCCGTGACGATCGATCCTCTGATATAAAATATTATTATATCAGCGATACTAATTTTGTTAGATCTTTTTATAGATGCCTCTTGGATTGGTTACATCGTGGCTTTGTTATTGTTAAATATAGGCACAGCAATAATCTGAATATTGCGTCTTGTACTATACAGATACCGACAAACTATCCAATTTAAGCATCACAAAAAAAAAAACATTCCATTTTGTTCTCTGTAAATTTCACGACGATTGTGTAATATGTTTCCATTCCTTCAATTATGAGATAGTCGATTGTGTACGGAGAGGTTCCCACGGTGGACCTATCCTCTGAGTGACAGGGATGCTGCCGAAACGCCGAGAGGCCGCTCGGTTACTCGGACAATGTTTTGACCAGGCGCAAGGCCGAAGAGACAAAACAGTGTCACCCGCGGCGCTAGTAATTTGACAGCAATTAGCTGCAATCATGAGCTGGCATTGTGCGCGCACAGGCCAACGCGGCCGGCCCACGAAACAACAGGTGATTGGTATCAAACGAATCGCGGCGTCCTTGGGTGAAGAAAGTCACGGAAAATTTGTTTTCACGCGCGAGATGAACGGGGATAAAAATTAATTTGTGTATTTTATTTATTTATTTATTTATATTTTTTGAGAAATCTACTAACCACAGTTATTTTGTCGGTGAATCATTTTAAGTTTAACGCTGTTGCTTCGTGCACACTGCATCTTGCTGCAATTTTACATTCTTTCAGCTCGTATTTCATTACTATTTGCGCTTTAAAATATGTTTTGATATCACATCTCTATAGATGGACTTGACAATTCTAAAATTTTTAAGATAAGTTACAAGACCATTTCACAATCTAACATGTATTTCATAAAATATTTCTACGGTTAAAATTATCTACTGAAGCATTACAATGATAACCCACGCACACAATTCGCCACGCTGATAAATCGATTTCGTTACAAACAATGTCGGACATTCTCCAAATCCCACGCGATAACATCCAGGCGAGGGTCAAGCCACTGAAAATTACCCGTTCACCGCACTGCGAGTCAGGTGACAAAATAACTACGTGGCTGAGTGATGGGCCATTGGTGTCGACCACGCTGATCGGAATGAATCAATACGCAGACTCGGCCAGAAATCAATTGATCGGTTCCCAGCCTTCGGAGAGCAGTTACATAAGACGCGCTCCGAATGGCCGCGGGGAGACACGAATTATGCTCATTGCACCGTAGCGGCTAAAAGATCAGGTCAAGTGTATTTCACCTATAATTGATTACTAAATGGCTAAAACTGACCTCTCATTGCAGTGACGTCTATCACTTTACGACCGGGCATTCTTGAAAAAAGAATGCCCATAATAAATCTCAGCCCAAATTTGGCCGGTTTTTTTAGAGAAATACACAAGTTGAAGGAAAAGGTTTTGCGAGAAAATAATGTTGCATTGACGGATCAAATTAAGCTTGCTCAATGTTTGAATCATTTCGAGTTAATGAAGTTTTATTTATCAAGTTAAAAACCGTTTCACAAATATCGCAGTTTACCTGTGATGGGGCAACTATTGTTGCAGCGGTTCTTGCGAATCGCGTGCAGAATACCGATTAGCGATTAAGATGGTGTTCGTCGTTTGACATCCAGCACTACAACGCGAAATTACCGAATAAAAATTCTCACAGTGTGGCTCGACTCAGTTGGTCCGTGGAGACCCAAAAGTGGTGATTAACCTTCGTGGATAATTCCCAACATGACTTATTGTCTAGCCAAAGTTAAAATGTTAACCCAAAAATCTAATTTTATTGAAGGCAGCACGCGGTGTTACAATAGCCTGATTAATGATTGCGTTATTACGAGTGCATTTTAGTAGTGTACGAATTTCTAAGCATCCTTCGGGGGGAAAAAGATTATTTAATTTAAATTAAATGCATATGAATGCTTTGTTGTACTCTGCCCTAAGACTGTATGTTAATTACTCTTGATTAACGGAAAACCCAGCAGGAGATATCGAATAATTACGGAGACAATTGTGAAGAAACTTAATTGACGCCCTGCATTACATCAGCGCGAACATCGGAGGTCCCGGAGGATAGATTGTACCGATAGAGATCGAAAGCAAACAAACGAATTGTGCATATCACAATCCTGTTTCGCTTTTTAATTCCTCAAATTGAATAAGAGACCCGGCAATTAGACGTGAGGACTAAAGAGGGCCTCATTACCGTACATCAGTGCAATGTTACGAATGCTACATCCGAAATATATTTATATTTTTTTTCAATTTCGATTGGAGGACTAGAATAGGCGCATTCGGCATCAACTGCACTTCTTATGTGAAAATAATTTATTTTGTAAATTTGAAAGTGATATGCTAAGCCTCACAGAGGGGTCAAATGCCATCGGCGTACAAAAATAATCGCTCTGTAAAACATGCGCTCTGCCATTTCAGTCTCTCAACATATCGAAAGCGCGCTACAATAAAAATTAAACTAATAGCATAGCTTTCTCATGACATCTTGAATATTTGACATGACGAACACACGGACATAATCTAATAGCTTCGGACAATATATCTACCTAATCTTATATTGAGAAGGCAATAAAAAGAAAGTACATCAAAACAAACTATTATAGCATTAGTATAACGTTCATGTAAAAGATCATCGAAGGTGAGAGTGCTATAAATACGTGTGATAATACATTTTTTGTGATCGTCCGTCCGGAAGCTGCGGAACTCTCACTTATTGCCGGAGGGCCGAAGACGCGTTGCTGCAAACGCCGATTGACCAGCGCCGGCCGCAGCGGCCGACGACCTTGACCGCGATTGTGTACGCCGGCCGAGAGGGGCACTCGAGACTGTGGTGTGTAGACCCGCCGCCGTGCAGCCGACGCGGTGCAGACGCGGCGCTAGTGTACACGACCTAGATCCTCCCGCAGTCGTGGGGAAAATGAAAGGAAGTTGAAAATTAATGTTGACTTCTTCTGTCCGATTGTGAGCAAAGCTGAATTCAGTCGGCAACGATCTTTCAAGTCAACAACACCCACTCAGATGGGGCAGTGTTTTTTTAGTGCTTTTTAGAGGAAGTTTCTTCCTAGTTTTCTTAAGTTGTTCTTAAGTTCGTGAGGAGTAGCTGATAAACACTGAACGGGTTCGTTTAATTACGACAAAGGTAAGTTTACCTTTAAGTAAAATGGTACTACTTATTTCGTTTAGATCCAGTAATTCAGCGGCTTACCGGCCCGTGTACTACGATTTATAGGATCTGATGGCTGGAATGATGAAGATAACGATGTTACACACCGATAATTCCTTTACCAGCTATTTAATTTCTGGACTTAAGTTGACCGTAGCGGCATTATTCTGCGTTTGAGGCAAGATCGACCCTGCATTAGCGCATTCAAGTCACCCGGCTGATCCGCCATGTGCTCATCATCAATAGACCTCCGTTCTGTCAATTAGCACGCCTAATTACCCATCGCAAGCAGGCTGTGAATATGGACCAGGTAGATGGTTAGGATATGAAATTCAATAGGCCAAGATTTTGCATAATTTCCGGTCCAGCGATGAGTCGAAGACAATCTTCCGATCTGCTTCCTTATTACGGTTATGCAAAGAGCCAATTACGAATAGCGTTTTGGCAAAACGCGCGTGGAACGATCGCTGCTCGTGAAATATCGAAACCTCGACCACTTTCTTGTGGATGTATATTTTTAGTATTCGTTCGAGTGGACCTATGCCAAAGGCCCTTGTTTACAAACTGAGTGCAGAGACGGACGTGCACACAATGCTGATACAGATATTGCAAGAAAAATGTCAAGGATTTCGAAATGTTTTTATTGTCAACATTTGCTAGAAATTTTCATTTTAAGAATGCTGAAATTCACGATTCTAACGTCAAGTATCAGAGAGCTGTAATTTGACACCACTCGCATTCAATTACTGTCTGACAGAGTTATAATATACCATCCGGGACACGAACGGGGTGCCGCCAGGAGAAAAGTTTCGACCTCATGAATGTATAAAGTGCATTATCGATGAGTTACCGCGACAACACCTCATGGCTGTCGTGACGGCCACTCCACATGGGGTGTGTTCCAATCACTCGAACTCGTTCGAGACGTCCTGGCCACAACAATGGCACTGTAAAAAATCTCGTGCAAAACGTTGACACGAAGATGGCTGCTGCAAAAAAATCTAAATGCCACTTTCACGGTAACGGAAGTGCAACACACCCAAAAAAAGCCAACATTACAGTGCCATCGCATTGTAATGGTTTGTGTGAAAGGAAGACTTCGGTACTAGTGGGTTAACGTCTTAATTGGATACTTTGCGAGGAAATCTCTGTCGAGTAGTTTTGAAAAGTGCACAAGTGGATTATCTCTTTGCGCTTTGCTCCTGGCGGCGCCGGAAATTGTCGACGTCAAGTATGACGACTTCTGTGGGCGAAACAATGACTTTACTCGATTAACGAGGAACAATAGACCAATATGCATTTGACGTGGACGTCTGGTGCTTCAATATTGCAGCGTAATTAATCCATAAAGGGATTTCTGAGTGCACTCCCTGAAATCGAGAGAGATTTTTATTAGATGTGCATTGCGTGCCCATTCAACACCTACATGGTTTTCCTTTCCTTTTTGGATTTTGTTTTCATTGCGTTTATATCCAAAGAGAGATGTATTTTTCACTTCAAGTGATTTACATAGTCGATTTATTCCTGACATCCATCAGTTTGATGATAAATGATAAGACACCACCCAAGATCTTTAAAATGGAAGCTAAAGAAGTTTTGAAGTTACTCCACAATTAATATAATTATCAATCTTATTGGCAAGGTCGGTCTCGCAACAAATTTAAATAACAGCCAAAGTAAAGTGCTCTCAATGTTTCGTCATAGTCCGCAAAAACGCAAGCACTACGCTAAAGTACTAGGATATTTTAAAACAATATGAAAGAGAGAAAAATGAATGAATAAAATATAAGTAATTACATAAAAAAAAGTCATTGCCGCGCAGCTCGTGGGAGTTTTGGCGGGCACTGGTTTTGAAAGAGTGCACTCTGAGAATGAATGATGGGAAAAGATTGATTCACAGCTCGCGTGTCGGTTTTATACAAAGGGCACAAGGAACGCAGCGGATAGTTTCTCTAGCTAAAATTCTTATGAAATATGTTTCATTTTTTTTTGCGCCAATGTATTCACGCAGCTTGTATATCTTATGGTGGCTGTCTGTGTTCAAGTTTTTTGAAAACAGAAGTGCTGCGGAATTATTGCGATTGGGTTGCGTCAATCTGCGCATGGCAGCCTCGGAATAACATTCAATTGTTTAGCTTTTATAGGTTTCGCGGTTTTTGGCGAGCAAAATAAAAAATAAGGCAATCTAAAATATATCTGCAAAAGAGAATTGTAAACAGAAAATAAACGCGATCCGGGCTGCGACGTAGATTAAGAAATCTCAATAGTCGTAAAAAATGTGTTCACATGATTACATTTTTTCCGCTTTAACCATGCTAACCAGTAAGAAACAACCAAATACTTGTTTGTTAAATATTACCCATCAGTTCAGTATGTACATTCAAAATTTCACGCACTTTAATAGCAAGGTGTGACTATAAAACTGATGCTGCAATCCTCTATAACACCTGTAAATCATCGAAACCACTTTCTGCAATCAATAGACTTGCTGGTCGAATTAAATTAGCATCCACATAAATTACAGACCCGTGTACCAGTTTCTAGTCCGATCAATTGAATGATTCCCGGTCCAGTCCGGCCCGTACTCGATCACATCTTCATGATGAAGTCGATGGCATACTTTGCGTACTTACCGCGATTCGATGTCCTAACATTATAACATACACCTATTGAGACATATCTCAATTACGCTCAGTGCACAGCCAGAGATACGCAGTCGAGATAACCACAAAAAAACACAAAAAAACACACAACTATCTGTAAAGATATCCTCTGTAGAGAGCGGTGGTTCACAGTATCTTAACGAAGTCTGCCATTCAGGGTTAAACGTCTAAAAACCATGCGTGTTTATGAATTTAATAACCGACGCCGCCGCCGTCGACGCCGCCGCCGCCGCCGGCTACTAACATAACCATAGTCTGACCCGCTAACACCTCAACATTTCACTTACATTTCACCGCCTGGGACAAAACCAACAGTGCATGCCGATTTAATTATCTAATTATTTGAGTGTTTTGCAATTTGTTTAATATGAACATGACCCGTAAATATTGCACATCATAGGAAATTTGCATAAGTAATTTTAATATGTTTTTTTTGCCAAAAGCTCACACCGTTTTGGTTGTGCATTTGAATGAAAACATTGAGCGCACAGTGATAGGAACCTTGCACTAGAAATTGTTTAGCTTTGTGGGCGTTTGGGTCAGCAATAATAACACATTTCACCTTTCCTATATCAAGACTTTCGTGAGGTGAAACGTAGATGGTACAAATCGCGTACACACTTCAGTTTATAATCCAATCGTTATAGACACTTACAGGGTGAAAATCATTATTGTATTGCTCTAGAAAAGTCATTAAAGAACGTCGGTATGTAATTTCATCCGATTAATATGTTTCTCTGTCTGGTCTATGGCCGAAGGAGGCAACGAAATCAGTATGAACTGGATATCGTGCGCCGCGTCTCTGCTTCAGCATTGAAATCCCCGCCTTAAAATCTCAGCATGCTTTCAGACGATAGCGACACCGAATTACACTCTGAAAAGAAACCAGTTTACAATCTTCACGGATTCAAAAATTTGAGCTTCTTGAGCTGACAAAATAATTACTTCATATATTCGCAACATCTCTTAGCATATTAATGATTCGTGAAATGTTATATAACACTCCACAAATTAGAAATTATACGCTTGCAGTCCAACAATGCATGTAATGCTTTGAATAACAGGACTTGTAACGAGGTGTTAGAGTGAGGTGTCATGCTTGCAATTACATTTCAATTGCCTGACTTTCCTGGAGCGTGTAAAAGCTTCTTCCGCAGTGATTCAATTGTCATGGCGCGGGCATATTGACTGAGATCACCTCTTGTATATGCCTGCACAAAACACAATCGGTTCAGTCTAAAGAAAATTTCCGCGCGGCCACTAGTGTCTTCGCGTTCACTATATTTTCCTCGTAAATATATTGTTCTAGTGGAATGATGTGAGGATTACGTTCACATCCTTTCACCTTCATGTACCTACAATATTAATATCGTAAACACTCTCAAGGATATGCATAGGTGTGCATTTTGTACGGAGCCTAAGCCTACCTGTCTTTCCTGTGCAGCCAGTGAGAACTATTGGTTCATTGCCTCCCAATAACCTTTGCATGTTTATCGTGTATCAATTAATTGAATAAATTAAGGCTAATTTCTCCACGCAGTCTTTGGATTAGATGCGGTGCAATTTGGCGAAGGAGTATTTTTTTTTTTTTACGATTTGCCCTCGCGAACTTACTTTTGTTGAAGTTATAGTGAAAATGCAGAACCGGTCCTCCGCAGTGCAGAGGTGGATGCATTTTGGTGCCGGAATAACATACAATCGGTGTCACTTTAGCGCGTCTAGATGTTTGCTCATTGACCCACGTATGCGAATTGGGAAACACACGGATTGGGTCACGAGCCGAGCGAAACACTGAATTCCATTCACATTGCCGATGCGCGTTCCTCCAAAGACATATTTGGTTTCGTTTGGGTTTCTTGGCTTCTCGCTCTCGCTTTCACTTTCGAAGATGTTATTCTCAATTTGTGAATCATCTTTGTTCGCACAAATCTCGCACCTAGCGACTGAATCCAACACACATCTTGAGTGCATGACTCAATGTGATCGGATTGTTAAACGTCATGAATGAATCTGTTTACCGCATAATTGACGTTTGACACTTCATTAAATTTAAGTACCTACCGAGGCACTGAAAAGTCGAGCGTGATAGTTTTTTGCCCACATTACTTGTTACATAACTTGATTTGGCTGCAAGGAAAAGTCTGTAATTTTTGTGTGATTATGTGCATTGCCCATTAGGGACAATTATATTTAAAGATCAAGCAAATCGCTCAGACAGTTTACCCTTTGTTTACGATTTTTGAGCAACGTGCAAATGTGTCTTGTTGCAGTTAAATTTTGTGCAACAGAGTAACGCTCAACCCGCAAAGTTAACCTAGTTACACGGCGATCTGATTTAATTCCACATTTTGTAACGATTGCATTTTGTTGGGCCGATATCTTAGGCTAACAATGGCCGGTGTTCGATCCTCTTCTCCAGCTCCAGTGAGCATAAATTAACATTCCGCGCACACCGCGTACGAAACACAGGAAAGCCGTTACTCAATGAAACAGACGAATTACGAACTTCTTCTATAAAAATTGCGCAACACGAATTCTATCATCATCAAATAATTGGCTTGATGAAAAATCTAATCAATAATTTTTACAAAAAAATAACCACTCAAGACTTTCACAGTAGATGATTGACAGAACTTTGCTATTCCACGACAAATTTACATGACTCGATGTGCGTTTTGATTGTCAAATTGCTTTTCAATATCCTGACGGTCACGGAATGTCATGAAGGAAACATTTTCTCTCAGTGTCAACGTCGAGGAGATCCCAGCGATCTCGCCACGCGACCACCCAGTGAAAATGAGAATCTTCGAACCTACTTGACCAATAAGACAACCATTCCTGTCCACACATTACAAGAACCTATTAAACCCTTTAGATGCCCAAATCATTAGCATGTTTTCTCACTAAAATTCTTTAATTGAATCAAAACATCCTTGACATTAGGGAAAAATATAATTAGCATGAATATTTTCACGTTTCATGCATCGGTTAATTATACTCCAGTTTTAATAGGTAATAAATTGGTTGGTACGAATCCGGGATAACATTCAAATAGTTGTATAAATCCAAGCAACATTGTGGTAAGCGGTGCCATTAAAATGAGCAATCGAGTGTGCGAAGAAGACCTTATCAAAACCAAGGCGATTTATTGTTTCATCTTAAAAAAAGTGTGTCCTTCAAAGGCATTCTTTTTGCACTGGCATAAATTTGCAAGAATACGATAAATACACATTCGTCTAAATTATCGCCGATTTAGCCAATGGTGCGCGGTATTGCTGGCGAGAAGAAATCTTCACCTGTGGTGGATGCTGGATGTGTAATTGCAGAAAGCCGCACGATTTTCAAAGCTAGCATTGTCTCGTTGAACCATGGTTAAGCCGTGTATCTTTTCTGTTCTTGCTCTGGCTGTTAGGTCCTCCTTAGCTAGGGTACAAGAGTAGAGCAAAATGATCTTGCAACTTATCAAGATAGTTACTCTTCTTGTCTAGTGAAAGGGTGAGTGTTAGAACTTTAGAAGAGTAATAACTGTAATAATTGAAACTACACAATGGCGACGTAAAAAGGAATCGGTTATAATATTTGCAACTCTTAGTACTTTTATGGTTACAAATAAAACAAACACAATGATAAGACATGTAACACCTATGATGTTACAATGCCAGCACGTAAGAGTGATAAAAATCACTTTCTTTAATTGGATCGCAGGAAGAATGTTGTTCTCTATACTGTAATTTTATAATCAAATATCCTCAATTTAGGGATAGAGTTTCCAAGTTATCATTGAATTTGATGATTGTTACGAATTATTTGCAAGAATGATTTCGGAATGGGCGTCGTTCCGGCGGGCAACGAAAGAAAAGATGTTCGGACGGCTGTCGGCTTCGAAAGCGGATGGAAGTTGCGTCCAATACCCGATGTGTGTTCTTCTGGACAAAACATTGCATTTCATTCCCTCGTTAGCGCCGGTTAAGCGTTGAAGGGCAGTAGGCTAGGCGCGGATGACCCACTTAATGGATGCGTGTAACACGCTTGGGGTGTGAGCTCAAAAGCACACGAATTATGTACAGTTTTTACAATTAAAATTTTAAAAAATTTTAAATTTAAAAAGGAAAAAAAGGGAAATGTATTCCAATTTGGTAATGCTGAAGAAATCATAGCACCTCCATCGATTTCATTTCCTTCACTGTACCGGAAAAGATTTTTGATCCATCAGTCATAAATGTTTTCAGCTACCTCACGAAATTTACATAAATATGTATTCTTGTGTACATGGTCCCTCTTATGTAGACATGAAATGTTTGTACAAATGACTCTCGAAAATTCACATCACGCAGATAACAGCGTTACGGCATAGAAGTGTAATTATCGCTCTAGTTTTAATTGCTTTTTAATCAAGACAAGATCTGATTATTTCACATGGAAAGGGAAAATAGTAAATCTGACAGTATTTCTAATTGTTATCGACATATCGCGTTTCGTTACAATTTCGTCGACCATATTGTCCGACCCAGTAACCTTATAAGTGCAAATCGAGCGGTTCATTAGAGGCACATAGCTAATAGTCATTTAGAATCTCGACTTGCTCCTTTCTCTTCATCATGAAGACGACTTAAAACGCGAGAAAGTAACCGTCGGGGATGCAAAAAACACTCGATTGTCTCATTGGGGCTCGTAACTCATAAAATATTACGCAATAAGATGCAACGGCGATTCGCAAAACCGCCAGAAGCTTGGTCTTGAAGGTCCTTGCATCGCGTGCAAGATACGAGTCTTCAAAACGCACTTAAGATTTCCACCGAGCTGGCCAGGTCAACGCACATCGCTCATCAAGGGTGCCGCGTTCGAATCCCGGATCTCAACAACCATTTCCATTTCGTTTCATCATTGTTAATAATTAATCACTTCTCTTCGAGAACATACTGACCTGATTTTTCCATGCGTTAAAAAAACAATTTTACTTTTACATCTAAAACAATGGTGGCATACGACTGACATTTCAAGTTATGTCATTTCAGGGCGCGTTTTTTTGGATGTATGGCAATCTTGTGTTTCAATTCGATGAGATGTGTCGGCCACATCTGAGTTTCCTTTGAGCGAGACGAGGATCTTCTCAAAGGTCTAAATAAAAGTCAAGGTGCACAATGGTAAAAATGCACGCCCCACACCTTAGCGGTGTTTACTTTCACGGATGGGAATGGAATTGAGAAGAAGAGTCAAGCTAAGCGTCTCCCACACTCGCGCGAACTGGCATTTGAATGTTGTGCCTACCTTCCATACTAGGCTGACCGACATTCTCCTTGGGATGCTCGATTCCTCGAGTAGCTTTCATATTAAATCAAGACGCTTGCCGCGATTTATAACAAGTTTAACTTGAAATGGATCTCATACTTTGATGCATGCAATGCAGATCTTATGTAAATGCGGTCTGATTTTTTATTTGCTTCTGCATAACTTTGAAAGTGGACTAAAATCGGTGCTAAATTGCTAAAAGCTGTTGATGTCACTTAGTTGAAATAGCTATATAAATTTAGTTTCTATTTGCGTAAATTCGTTGCAATATATTCACAATTAGAATTACTTGCAATGAGGTGGATAGGTACTGATGAAAAACGTGTACTTTTAAAAATTGGATTCTTTAAATGGGATTAATTGCGATATCGAAAGTGTAATGCACCTCGAGTGATAGGTAATAACGATATTTTCTTGTGTAGCAGCTTTAAATCATTGTTATAATCTGCGTCTGCGTTGCACGGAAGTATTGTGGGGAAAACTTAGGTACAATTCGTGACAAGTCCGCCCCAACAAGTTGAAGCATCATCAGCGACAAATTACTGCAAAACCGGTGAATAATAAAATTGACAATTTTATATTTGTGAAATATTGCCACGAGATTGAAATATCACGTCTAAATAATACGTACACGATAATTGCGGGAATCTTACTGCTTTCTCGCCGATGCAATTTCTCTGATAAATGAGTTTTTTTTTCGAAGTAACAGATCATTGTGATAATTTTCCCTTCGTGCAGAGGGAGTTTTGATAGAAACTGGAAAAAAATATGGGAAGTTACTCACTGGAATGTTATTGTACGGTATTTCGTGTTAAGGTGCAATAAATGGATCTGTTTTAGTAGCCTACGGATGAACTAGTGCAGTCATAGCTTTGCAAATTGTTCCAATTAGGAAAATACTGCAAACCGCTCACTTTCCTCAGACTAACAAACAAGTCTGAATCTGACTCCTGAATCTTTTGCTTGTCTTTTCATCCAGGTTGGGGCCATCGAGGAAGTCTGGAAGATGAGGGTCCACCAACTTCTCATCGTGTTGGGTAAGAAATCGCTATTACAAACAAGCACGCGTAATTACCGTAAGTACCCGGTCGCTACCTGCGTGCCTAAATGCGAAGATTACGCGCAAACGAAAGAGAAATGGCCAAGTTTTTGTAGCTCTTCGTAACGAGATGTTTGAGCCATTAACCTAAATTACATCGCGCTGGTATCGTTCGCTTAAAGGTGATCACATCACATCATTCTCTGGTATATCGCGTACCTTTTTGTGGTAGAAGTCATTTCATTTTTTTCTGCAGAAATAAATTGATTGGTATGAGAGATTAGAATTTTGACGGGGTGTTGCTGAAATGATTCGTTAAAGTGGTAGAAAAAGTAAGCCATACCGTTCAATGTAAATGTGATAGTTTCTACCATTGAGCTTGCAGATCTAGTCAAACGAGCCGGCAACAAGTGGTAACGGTAGGTGCCACCCGACTTCACTTGCAGCCGTTCTTAAAAAAAAACCCATTATAACTAAAAAAATCAGACTAAAAAATCGACCCATGTTTAGCAAAAGCTAAGGGCAACATTGCTGTAAAATGCTAGTGAATGCTAGTAAAATGCAAGTAACGAAATTAAATTTCTTAAAACTCGAAACGACGGTGACTTTGGCTAGTAGCATCCTCCATTTTTGTCGGTAAAGTTGTCATTTGGCAGCAATTGTTTCAAAAGATAGTTTAGCATTAGCGCTGTGGTAGTGTGCTCCCAAATTATTTTTTCGTGCTAATACTAAAGGATTTTTGGAAAACTAAAAGTTGAAAACTCTTGGATTGTTATGGTGGACCAATAATAGAATATAACGCCCGATGAATATTAATTACCCGTTCCTACCGATACATAAATGATGGTAGGACAAAAGAATTGGTTACAAAATTTGAGTAATGTGTCCAAAGTCATTTGCACAAGCTGCCATCTGTTAATGAATGCTTCGTAACGAACAATCAATCTTTGACTGGCCGGTGCATTGCTGATTGGTTCGTGATTGATTCTCAGGGCCACCGCTCTCAAAGAGTGCATCCTTGGAGAACGCAAAGTGTGTGAAAATACGTTGCTGGATTCGAATAAATCGTGCATAATGAATCGATCTCATCCGTTTGTAAAACAAACAGAAACAATAAATGTTATAAAGAGGGATAAATGATTCATTATTGGAAAGTATTAACATATTTCCTTGGGTGTTTTACAAGAAGGTTAAAACTCAGAGGATGCACAGCAGAGTTTTAACGGCGCTCGAAAGGTCAGAGAGTTTAACGCGCGACTTAACAAGCATGTGTTTGAACGGAAAATCACTTCCCGAATTTGGTTCTCTGGCAAGTCGTGTTCTCATGCATGAAAAGTATCCGATATGTAAACAAGTGTTCACGAGGCCCGAAGAGGCTGCCTCAAGGAGAGAGTGCCTTGGAAGACTGGCGAACCACCTGCTATCATTCTTTTAAAAACCATGCTTTTACACGAAATTTAGTAATTTCCTTCATTGTTGAAGTTAGCAGTGAAATTACGTGTTGAATGTATAGTGACACTTTTACTTTCTTTGCATCCCATGTAGACTGCTTTCAATTACGCTAGAGCATCTTTCTATTCCGATGAATACAATTAAAGAACTAGCCTGCGAGATTTGTTTGTGGGTATCATTGCGATTGTTATCGAGAGTTTAGAATTCGTTTGTTGGTTGAATGAAAAAAGGGAGACTTGAATTGGTACATTTTTTGGGAACTAATTTTTTTGTACTTTCAGGGTCCGTGTTCTTCGCCGTTGGTGCCCTTGCTACGTCCACACCAGAGGTAACCAACTCCTTCAAGATTCACTTTTTAAACTCTCAGTTGAAAATCGTAAGTAGACATTTTCTGGAGGTAAGAGAGAATGCCTAGGTCTGATGGCAGATGGAATTATTTTATTTGTGACATAAGAACATGTAACGACCATCTCAAACTGTTCTAAGACAATACCACCGCAACGCATTATTGTGTCAATCCTGTTCTGTCTCAAATCAAAACTCACAAGGCGTTTATAAATAACTTAAAAAAACAATGCATTCATGAATAAGGACTATTACATCAAAATGCAGTCTGTTTTCAATTTGCACTAAAATAGGAAAATTTAAAATACAAAACTGAAACCATCTTCTTTTATGAAATAATAATTTCTTAGTCAAACGCATAATATGGAAAGTTTCTTGGGAAAAGCGAGTCAAACGAAACAATGCACTATAAAACACGATATGTTAGATTAGAGTACGCGATATGACATAACATTACCAAGTAATTGGTAAGAAGAGTTTCGAAGATTAAGTTCATCTTACGCGCGGCTTAATGCATCAAGGATATGCTAGTCCATTTCCTGTCAGCTAAATGTGCAGCATTTCTCGTTACTGACACATCCAATCAACAACAATCAAATTAACGTTGAAATACGAATCGTGATGCCAATTTTCGAATATAAATTTTATCCAGTAAAATATAAACTTTCTTTTCATTTCGGCACCGATGAGTGATAGCGCGGGTTCGACTCCCGACCAAATCGAGAATGACTGGAGCATTCGAGATCAAACCGATAAGCCATGAAGAGTACAGGGGTCACAGATCGGATGCTATGCTGCAGCCAATGGACCTTCACGTTCAATCGACGCCTAATCTCTCTTGCGCGGGTCATCCAATCTAATTGTTGCATATCAAGATCGTGGATTCGCTTTCGGGTGCATGATTGATGTTCGCTGACTTTTAAGATAATTCACTGGCTGGATGAAAGTTGCAGGTTAGGTTATGGGGAAGTTGGCGAATGGGAAATGTGAGTCGGTAGTCTGATCACCGGCATATTGAATGAGTTTTTAAATGATGTAACGAAAACGACGTATTATTGCAGTGTTCAACAAGGTTCTAATTAATTTATGGTACAATTAAATTGTAATTAATCTAGATTAATTACCCACGCCGTGTTTAATGTGAATAATTTCATATTAAACAAATGAAACTGTTTTCCGGAGCCCACGGGATGCAATTTATTGCGAGAAAATTCATTGATGGAACGGTTATCATTTTGGAACAGTAGCCAACATTTTCAAAAATATTTTCTAACTTCCACGATTTGATATAGCGCATCGTTAATTATTATTTCTTATATCTCCAACTGCAAAAGTAAAACTGTTATGGTGTCAAAATCATAAGTGTAGAGGATTTAACTGTACAAGACTCAATCAGGAAGGTTCGATTAGTGTTTATTTTGTCAGGTGTCAACATTCGACAAGTCGTGACTCGACCATCCAAGCAGTGTTTCAAACTCACACATTCCTAACAAACCTAATAATGCATTCCCTAATAACGTTCATAACAATGCATTCCCTCTATAGAAGATAAATTCGACAGCGCTGCCAAATCAATCAATTCTAAAAAACTGTAATATTTTAGAGTTACACGCAATACTGAGCTAAGTCAGGTATTGGATGGGTGACCATCATACACAAGACCAGTTCTGTTCGGGAGAGAGGTTGGAGGGATGAAATTTAGTAAAGCAACTTCATTCGCCTTGCTTATCAACCTCTCGATGGCATGGATTTGTGGAGGAATCCTGCTGTTTGCATTGTACCGTCCTTCGGAGGGGACGTTAGTCGGAGGTCCGCTTGGTGCTCTTCGACAGGAGTAGGCTACGTGCTGGCACCGGGTTTCCCATCCTTCCTTCTAGGCAAGGTTAGGTTCATAATCATCTTCATAACCATCCGCTCATTCACCGACGTCATTAGACCAGTGCCACACGGCCAGTTGTCAAAACAGTGCGTCGTTCAACCCCAAAAATAAATCATTCTTAGAGTTAAACACTGAATCCTACAAATGCAAGAATAAAAGTACATTTTCAGAAGTGCTTGAAAATCGATTTTGCTCCGATTTTAGTTCGCACCATATGATGAGTATGTTTCATTATCAAAACTTGGCCAGTCATAGTGAATAACCTTCACACTCCATAAATACATTTCATCTGGCACACATACCAACGAAAGAGTTGAATATGCCCAAACATATACAATCAGCTAATTAAAAATCCGCTCGTTTTACTGTATCCTTGCTCTATAGTAAGGGCGATCGGGTAAGGACCTGTAGAAGGGGGCGTCACTCGTCCTTCGTGTGTCAGGATCGTCAGGACTCGTGACTCATTGTCGAGACTTTGCTTTACAAACCGCGCAATCTGCTGGTGTCTTCACTCTCGTCCCCGCCAACAGCTGATCTGAGTTCCCAGGCCGAAGCCAGTGCAGACAACGAGCTTAAATGGAACGCAATTGCGAATCGAATTGCAAATCAAATTGCGGATAATTGCAATTGACTTGGTTGGTTAACTGCTTTATTCTCGTCGGTGGTTCGCTTTACGGCTTTATTTAATTATCCAGGTAGTCTTGAGATAAAATGAATAAATACGGCGTGAATCGACTTAAATTTAATTGGACATGCATATTCATATTCGTTCCACGTTTGTGAGCATCTAAATATTGGAATTTGGCAGTCGTTGGTTCTCTTTCTAGACTCGGGCTAGCTTTAATCATGGGTCGAAGAATCCTCGTTAGTGGGTAACGTCTTCTTTAGAACGACGAGAAATCAATCTTAGTGAAGTTGGCAGTGACGCAAGGATAACTCATCTCTAGGTTTCAAATCTTTTCGAAAAAGCGCATCACGACTCTTATGCAATGAGCCTTGTGAGAAACGAGCAGACCAACTAATTAATTAACAATAATTAGAACAAAATAGGCTCTTATCGTCATTGTTTGGGATGATGGTGAAGATGAAAAGAGTTTTAAGGGCGAACAAAAGAAGAAGAAAAATCATCTTCACGTTTTAAATTAGCTGTAAATTATCGTTGTGTAAACATTACGAGATGAACCGCTACAGGAATTCAATGTGGTTGAATTGTAATTCTCCGACATCCGGAAATTTCATTTGGCAAACAATGGAGTGCTTACTCCGTGTGTGAGCACAGCGCGGCGTCGCCTACTTCGGCGGCGGCGTCGGCGTCGCGGCTTCCGCGTTTCCTCACGACCGTCGGGCGTCTCGAAATGTGGCGCTCGAAAATCTCACGCGGCGCTGGGCAGACAATGTGACTTGTTCCCGCCATGCTCGAGTTCTGATCGCCTAATTGCGAGCAAGTCGTTAGGTATAGTGCGGAGAGACGGCGCAAGATTGCGTGTCGTGAGAGCGATGAGAAGTTGCCAGGTATTTGGTGGATATTTGGTCATGTACCAACTGATTTGGTGTTTATCGTAATTTTAATTTATTTGGCAATTCCTTAACGAACATTTTTGTTGGAAGGAAAGAATGATTTTTGTAAATGTGATGCTATTTTTATTATATGATTTGTTAGTTTGATTTACTTGTAAGGATTGGTTAAAAAAAAATCTGATCTGTCATAGGTTATGACCGACTTTTGGTTCAAAATCCAGGAACGGTGAACACAAAATATGAAACTCTTTTCATGTCAATTAAGAGTTTGTAATCATAAAACGAAATCCTTGTTTTGATTGGCTAATCATTTGAGTTGCGACTAAGTAACAAAGTGGATTAACAACTACCGCAAGAGACTCCGATGTCAATTTCGCGGTGGACTCATTATGAATCTACATTTCCTCAGCTCTGTCTCAGGATGACCGAAATGTCGAAGAATTGGGCCGTTTGTTGGTGTTTTGTAACCTATTGCACCTGGCATTGCAGACGAGCAAGAAGAACTTCACGAACATCCGAGAGCGACTACCGCAGATGGTGGCAGAGCTCGGTGCCATGGCTTACGAGGAGTCATCCGAGGAAGCGTCGCGACCAGTGGCTGACCCCGTAACGAAGCAACCCGCCAAGCAACAGTTCAAGAGGCTAGCCTCCGCGGAGGAGGGGGTGGAGTACAAGATTTATCAGGGTAACGACTGGTTATAGACATGGAGAAATGTCGAACTATTAAGAAATAATTCTTGATTTCGACAAGTGGACTAATGCATTTTTCTTGGAGTTATTTCTTATCGAGCACATGTGCATGTATGCTACTGACATATTTTTTTATGACTGTTTTTTAAATTACTTAAATACGAGTATTTAATAAGCAAACGCCACAATATTTTATTCTTCAGATTTGTGCGCTGTCGGGTAGAAATATTCTGTAAAAGAGGAAAAGTAAAAGCGATTCAAACTGAAGCACACCATGTTGAATTCAATGCTAAAATTTCTCGGTCTCAGTTTCTCAAGTAACTCTTGCAGGTTTCGCTCTACGATACTGTGGGTGTTTCAGCTTAAGTGAATGCGACTTGTAAATTAATCGGCTTCCAATTTTCCCAGGAGTGATGGGGCGCCCTGGCGTTGACTTCCCCGTGCTGCCTAGCATCCCCAGGACCGACTTTACCTGCAAGAAGGTCAAGAACTCGGGCTACTACGCCGACCTGGACACCGACTGCCAGGTGATGCTGAGACGAACTCTTTCTTGTCAAAATATGTACAAATGTTTTGTCTAAAATATTAATATTGTTTTAAGTCGATACTCTGGGAATCAGGTAAAGTCATCAGGTATCGATTAATATCAAACAAAAGGATTTTTCCTCTAGCATTTAAAGCTTGAGAAATCAATTTAAATTTCAATATAATTAATTGTATTAACTTTAGAGCAATGGGATTAATTTTTTACAGTAGTTTGCCAATCATGCTTCTAGCGACATACATTTATTGAAACCCCTCTGCTAATAAAAATGGGCTTCCTTAAAGGGAATTTAGAACTTCACTCAAGCGGAAGACCAATGGGATCATAGCTTTTGTTTCTGCTGACAATGACTTGCCTTCTTCCTCATTTTGAGATGTACAGAATCAACTCTTACGTTTTTCAGACAGAATTCACCAACTAATTGTAATATTTATCCTCAGGTTTTCCACATCTGTGACCAAGGGCGCAAGATCTCGTTCCTCTGTCCGAACGGGACAATCTTTCGTCAGTCGCACCTGATTTGCGACTGGTGGTGGACCGTCGACTGCGAGAGTTCGGTGGATCTTTACGAGTCCAGTGCTGAGCAACTCGCTAAAGACCAGCAGGCATACAAAGCACGTTCCGATCAGATCACCATCGACTACGCAAACAAGAAGTCCGACAGATTTGTCAACAACCAGGTGACGCCGTCCCCACAAGTCCAGTCAAACGCCTTCCCGACCACCGCCTTGCCAACGACAACCCAAAGGCCAAGACTGACGCAGCCTCAGCTAAACCTTAATAACGATCCGTCTCGGCGCAGAGGAAAGCAGCTTACGTTTAATGGAAGGCAGCAGAACGACGAGCAGACATCGACGACGACTTATCGGCCAAGGGGCAAGTCCAACTACAACAATATTCGAGTGAACTACGGACCGACGGGAGGGGATATGGAGCAACAGGTGCCTGCCGAGTCGGCGTCGTTTGTCAATAACAAGAATCAGTTTGCAAATGCGAGACAAAATCAGTTCATCCAGCCCCCGTTTTTGAGCCAACCTTCAAGCACGCCGACATCGTCTCAAGTCCCAATCGCTTCGAGCCAGGCGTTCTACTCTGGTTCAAGTGGCAGCAAGACGCCATCGTCGAATCAGGCGTCCGTCGCCGAGCTGCCGTCGTTCCGAAACAGGGAAAAAGTCGATGAAGACGTGTTCAATCATCGCGGTCGAGGTCCGCCAACCAGTGACTTCTACAAGTCGACGTCGACGGAGGCCGTGCCGATCACCGACGCCGCCGAGCCTGCAGGACGCCCGTTCAAGACGGAGGACGACGCCAAAACACGTGACAACGGCCCCGCTGGTTTCTCAACCACCACTGACTTACCGACGTCGACTCTAGCAGTGGCGTTGTCGAACAAAGTAAAGCCGGTCTACATACAAGTTACGACTCGTGAGGGACGACTGTTGACGTCAACGACGACATCGACGACGACTTCGACGACCACCGAAGCGCCGTCGAGTGCTTCGAAGGCGTACGATGAGTTGGCGTCAGCGTTGGCAACGTTGGGCCCGCACGTGAACATCCAATATGCGACGACGACCGAGCCGACATACATTGGGACAGCGCCGTCAGCTGCGGATGTTAACACCTCGTATTCGCAGGAGTTGAAGGCGCCGTCGATCGAAGAGTTGCCTCCTCTGACAGATGCCCCGCAAGAAAGGCAAGAAAACAGATTAGCGTTTGCAGAGCCATCCATAACCGAGTTGCCTCCGTTTGAAGATCAGACGCAACAGAATGGGACGCCGGCAAGCGCAGGAGCCCAAGAAAGCGAAACAGAGATTCCTGAGAACATTACGACCGAAACGTTCAAGCCGATAGTGGTGGCTGATTCAACGGAAGTGCCAGTGTCTAACGGCGAATCTGTACTTTACATCAAACAAAGCCTGATTGACGAGGTCGCTTCACCGCCGTTGCCTGAAAAAGAATTACCACCCATCTTCGACATCTCCCGTCCGTCGGGCACCCAATTCACCAGCGAAGACGAGTTCGCGAACCAAGTCAATAAGGGCCTCGAGTCTGCGTCGCTCATCAAGGAAAACGCGAGGCCCAGGCAGTCGACGACGTTCGTTGAGTTCGACCGCGTGTCCAAAGAGCTCAAGTTCGTGACCACCGAGGAGCCCCTAGTGCAGGACGACGTCAAGACGCGAGCCAGCGAGCTGCACACCGCCCTCGACGACATCGTCCACGGCAAGTCGTCGATCGACACTATCAAGGAGACACTGGCAGCGTCGGCCGACGAGAGGCAGAGAACGCCGTTTGCCGAAGTGCAGGCTCGAACCGCGACGAACAACCCCGTGTCGCCATCGACATTCGTGTCGAGGGGACCACCGATGCGTTTCCAGCCCAACTACAACAGCATCCTGTCCAACTCACAGTCAGCAACTGCCGATTACGAGGCCCTGGCTACCACCCTACTTCCCCCCGAAATTTTCAACAACGACATCTCCTACACAAACAACAACTCGCTGGAGGTTGAGAACTCTAGGCGAGACCCGGTCAGCGTCGATGCGTCGACGGAAAACATTCTCCAGGAGCAGGCGACGCGCGTCAACGGCGACCGCACGGGGCTGGAGATCCCCACGTCGTCTGGGCCTGCAGTGCTGCACTCGCTGGCAGTTTACTTCGGCGACAAGACGGAGTTGAACGCGACGGAGCCGACGCCGGTCGTGACCGACGCTCAGGGTGCTGACGACGAGTTGTTGCAACGTGCCTTCTCCACTAACCCGGAGCCGTCGCTAGGCATCCAACACATTGACACGTCAGGCGCGGCGCCGGAGCTGTTGACGCAGTTCACCAAGGACTCGTACGAGGCGCTTTTCCCGGAGACACGCAAGGAGGAGCCGGCGTCGGCTGCAGCCAACAACACGACCGGCGAGATTCTGCAGAGACTGCAGTCGAGCGGGATCGCTAGCGGAAACGACCTGACCGACAACACCACGGAGTTTGACGCGAAGAAGGCGGCCGATTCGGCGGATCTGAGGGAGTTGGCACAGGTGTTCAGTCGGGCGCTGTCGGCCTATTTGGAGGACCCGGAAGAGTTCAGGAAGGTGTTGTCCGAGGTGCGTCCCACTGCGCCGTCCGACCACACGACCCCGACGGCGTTCGTCAACACGCTATCGAACACGACGCCGCTGTTCACCGACCGAGAGGAAGACGAGGTACTCGAATATTCAGACGATTTGAAAATACATAAACGTCCGATTATTCAAAAGTTGTACTCAAAGCAAGAACAAGAGAAGAAACCGTATGTGAAACCTGTCGAACGGAAAGGCCGAATCCTGACGGTGAGTTCCGTCGACGTAGCGCCGCAGGAAGCTGTCACGGTCCCCACGCAGTACAACGGCGACCTCGCTGAGCCGACACAGCATCCTCTGGAGACGCTGGAGAAGTCCCAGTCTGCATACTATTCAGACTCGGGAAGGAAGTCAAGCAACGGTAATTATGTGGCCGCCGAGATCCCGACTGTGTTTACGGGAGACGTGACGCTCTCCGACTACAGCCTGCCGCTGGGTACGCAACAATACAAAGGTCCCGGTTACGGGCCGCAGCCCGGCGAGGCTAGATTCAGGGGCGCAGTCCAGGAGAACCTGCCTAGTAAGTTGGTGGCGTTGAACTATGAGACGACGACGACAGACAGGAGTTTTGAGACGACAACGGAAATACCGACGACCACGACGGTCTCCCAAGAGAACAATGAACAGACCACATATCTCGCTGTCAATCAGTATGACGGTTACATAATTCCAGTATTGGATACTGACTTGACGCCTCCATTCGTGCCAGAGGTCAGCGCCGATGCAGTTGTCTCGAAGAACGCCGATCTGTCCTTCCAACCGCAAGACGTCAATAACTTGGCTGTCGTCAACGCCTCCGAAGAGTCGCAAACCACGACGGAGTCACTACCGACGACTACCGACGAGGTGCGGGAAACCACGACAATACTCGAACAGACTACGACTCTGCCGGAAGTGACGACTACTCCCTTCGTGCCAGAGACGACGCCAACGACGACCACCACGTCAACGACGACGACAAGACCTCCCACCACAACGAGAGCAGCGACTAGGCCTCCTACCACGGCGAGGACTACGACAACAACGACAACGACGACAACTACGAGGGCACCCCCTACCCAGACTGTCAGATTCAGCGGGAAGGAAGATCGCACAGGGCGACGAGTGTCGTTTTCACGAAACGCAGAGACCGGAGAGACTCTAGTTCGCGCAAATTCGGCCAGCTTCCAGTCGTCACGGTACGAGAAGGAGTCCGTCAATCAATGGAATGCCGTCGACAGGTTTGAGTCCAACCGAGAGGTGAAGTTCTCCGATGCCAGTAGCACGACGACGTTTGCTCCAACAACATCGACGTCAACGCGTCGCCCAGGAGCGAGAAGGAGATTGAAGACGACACCGTCAGACGTCGCCGACTCCCCACTGACAGCTGAGGAGATCTTGCAGGCGAACCAAAGGTTTGCAGAGACACATTTCCCGTCGACGACAGCGCCAGCGAAGAATCCCGGTTTGATTGAACGTAAGTACCAGACGACGCCATCGCCGGCGAGAGGGCCGGGCCTGATCGAACGGAGACACCAAGCGACGTCGCCGCGGACTCCCGTCTCGACGACGCCCTACGACGTGTCGAGCACCACGGAGACGAAGCCAGTGACGCACCACCCCACTTTCCAGCGCAGGAAGCAGACTAAATCGGACAAGATTGTCTACGGCACGAAGGTGAACGGAAGCCGCAAGAATAAGCCAGTGGTGCAGAAGACCACGGAGACGCCGGAAACGACGACCGAGGTGCCTAAGACCAGCGTCTTCCCACAGACATATCTTCCGGAGCCGACCACTACTGAGACACCCCAGAAAATGCCAATGGAAATGGAGGCGAAGATGATGTTTGGCGACCTTAACGAAACCAGCATCAATCAGCTGATGGACGTGATGAAGATGGCTGAGTCCAACTCGACAGTGCGACGTCTGGTGCTGTTGTTAGTCAACCACGGTGCCTACAACAAAACAACAGAAGAGTCGCGAAGGAACTTGATCGAGGCGCTGCTGACTATTCCTGAAGACGCCCAAATCCCCGAGTCGCTTGTGGCCGAGTCGACGGCCCACGTCGCCGAGCCCATCTCAAAGTTCCAACAATACAACGACACCACCTCCATGAAGATCTCGATGAGCGTCGGCACGTCGTCCAAGACGACCACTCGAAGAGGCAAGACGTTGATCGGCACGTCGGTGAAGATGTCCTCAAACGAAGGACCTTCAAACAACATCGACGGCAGGGACTCGACCACGACGCAAGTGCCCATCACAACGTACAGGAACAACGGCAAGAGGGTGGTGTACAAACCGACGGTGCCGACCACGACTAAACGATCGGCAAAGAAGCCGACGGCGCCAGCAGTGGTGGAGGTCATGTCGACTACGATGAGGATTAGCGTCTCGACGGGCAGCACCACGATAGGAAAGAGGACGCAGAAGAAGTTGTCCAGCGAACAGACAGTGGACTCGGAGAGCGCCTTGATTGAGGAGTCGGATAACAGGGCGGTGGACCTTCTGCGTTCGCTTTACTCGCTAGCCGCGAGATGGGGCTAAGGGCACCTACCTATGTTAGCTGATTAGTAATGTACCAAACTGTGACAGTTTGTACAATTCTGGTCATGGAGACAAAGATAAGTCAGAGAGATTGTCGAAGAGATCAAATTTTAGATTGCAAATACAGGTCAGCGAGGGTTGTGAGTGTGGATATAAAGGTGTTCGAAAGCGATCAAAATTTGATCTGGTTTCTTTGATCATAATTGTACGCGAAAAGTAAAAACGATTTGGTCGGCGACATTATTGCGCACTGTTGTCAACACTGGTCAGTGAGTTCGCAAATGATCATCACGAATTTAACTAAAATAAGTGTAGACCTCAATATGTCGAAGTAATTCCTAGTAGATGTGTAGCCGCTTGACAGACTTATATTAAAAAAAAAACATATTGTTTATCCCGAGTGTAGATGAGTGTGTTGAGTGAATGACGCTGAGAGCACCGGTTCTCTGGTGGTTAGTATTAAAATAGCGATCAATGGGTTGTAATTAGTTGTAATCGTTTGCACACCTATACAAGTAAATAGTACGCAGAATTCTCGCATTGCGTTTTTGCTGCGCGATGGAAACTATGGAGAAAAACGAGAAAATCCATGCTGTCGGGACTTCGGCCATAAAAATATTCCGAATATTATGATTGTGATTGATGAAAGTGAAATACTGAATGAATGTGGAAATGAAATATATTTTGTACCATACAGAAATAAAAATATATTAAAATTAAGTCTTGTTTTTAAATTAAAACCAATCAACCAAGTCCCAGGTATGATGCATGGTAAGTGGGTTCACTGCCAGCCGTGAAGAAAAATAGTAATTTTTTTTGCTGATTCCTACGATAATTAATTAAAATCTGCTATAATAACTCTTCTTTCTAACGAGGTGTGGGTGGAAAGCTGAGAGGCAAAACGAGCACATCGCAAGTTTCATCTTGAGTCAGAATATTTTCCAAAACATCGCACGGTTCAGAGACAGCGCTGCTCACGAAACTCGATGCAATTATTTCAATAGTCTCTATAGCTCATTGATTTGTTCTGAAGATGCTCGATGCTCAAGGTAGAACGCAAGGACGTTGTACCTAGATCTGTTAATGTATGCATTTGGGACGAGTTATTGTTCCAGCCATATATTGCTGTACTTGGTGAACTCGACGAAACTAATGGATTACCTACTTGCTGTCAGTGGTATTTTGAAATGAGAAAGGAGCGAAACAAATACAAATAATGGTTATTAGTCCTTCCATCTTCATGGATTTTTTTACGCTCCAATGAAATAGATTTCAAGCAAACAGTTAAAAGCCACGTCCACACCATCGTGATTAATGGAGTCGCGACAATGCAGTCTTGACTTTGAATGACTTTGTCGGCATGGAGGTGCCAGGTCTGATCAACTGTGAGCGCAAGTTTAGAATGAAAAGTAAAGAGTCATTTTAAGTCCTTGATTTTTTTGGCTGAAGACTGGAGTGCTCCTCCCTAAGAACCTCTTTGTGACCTCTTCAACAGTATTTACATGAAACTTAGAGGAGCACGAAAAATCAATTAATAAAATATAAAGTTGTAACTCGCCCATCGGAATATTCCAAGAGGTCACAAACGTTTCACGCGCCACAAGGCGTTACATAATAAGAACATGTGAGGAACTGATAAATGAGTTAGATGGAAACTTTTCTTATGATAAACGCCTTTGAAACTGTCCAGATATTGATAAAGAGAAGAAAAACACAGCTTAGAGATGCCGTGAGCTTACTGAAAGCGTATACCAATTTTATATCACAAGAATTTCTTCTTACAGGTCGATGAAAGCAAATCAATCACACGCCCAATTATACCTGCTCACCCATCTTCACCTAACCGTGATCATAATTTTCACAAGCCTCTGTGCAGATTTTCCACACAGATTTCACCAACCTAACTCACCATATAGAAAACAAATACTGGCGAATCTCATGAAATTGTCTCCGTGTTTACGTCTCATCTCTGTTGATTTACAATTTCCTGATATCCCTTCATCTCCATAACAGCAGCATCCAGCGGGCACTAGATGCAACTTCTACGCCATGCACTCGTCGAGCTGGTCGAATCGTGTCCGCGATCCGATCACGACGCTCACGGCGCCTGTTCACGGTGCACAGAGCGTCGAGCTCACAGCGTTGAGCACATATCGTAACCACATTGCTCCAGATGTGACGGAAAAATAGCAACACATCGTTTCGATGGTATACCGCTAACCAGACGGGACTTTTGAAACGAATTCACTTTATCGACGTGTCGATCTGATTTGTGACATAGGTGCTACATGATGAGCATGAGGGGTGATCGCGAGTCGGTATATAAAGGTAAATGGGAGTGAATTAGACTATCACTACTATTTGGATTATTGACGGAAGAGGAGTGGAGATATGTGGACAATGAAGATCGTCTACTTGGCGTGTTTGTCCGTTGTTTTGGCAGAACCGGTTAGTGAACGACATTTGATTATGGGTAGAAAACGATTTTCGAAAATGGGAAAATTCAAGAAATATTGTTTGAAACTAATTTGGCAATTTGAAATCTCTTGTCGGCTTGTTTTTATACAGCGAATGTTTCTTTGTTCCAGCCTCCACCCGAGAGATTTGCCGGCTACGAACGGGGTGGTTACGAGATACAGCCTGGAAGTGGTAACACGGGGACGTTGCAGTTTCCGGGAAGCCAAGAAGGACAGCAGGATTTTGGTGGAGTTCTGCAATCAGGAGGACTCCAGGGATCAAACGACTTCTCGAGTGCCGGCGGCCATGATTCTGGATCAAACGGGCAATCACAGATAGGAGGCTTTGATTCCGCCTCTGGAACAGGTTTTGGGAGCTTCGATTCTCCTTCAGGACAATCTCAAGGCCAATTCGGTGGTTCCGACTTCGCGGCAGGACAATCAGCAAGCTTCGGCGATTCGAATGAATTACGCCAGCGTGGATCTCAAAGATTCAACTCTGGTTCAGGGAGCAACAATGGCGGGAACAACGGGAATGAAGGCGGGGACGGAGAAGATGGTGGAGACTTGGATGATATTCCTGGAGAGCCGGGGAAAGATTACCCTATTTACGGAGAGATCCCGAAGACGTCGTTCAGATGCCAGCAGCAGGCGTCGCCGGGTTACTTTGCGGACGTCGAGACTCAGTGCCAGGTATGCATAGGACAGTGAGCCAGGCTAATCACGACAAAGAATGGACTTTTTGTGTCATTGAGACATTTATTTTAAGAATACCACTTGAAATTATGGGCTCAACATTCGACGGAGGTTTTAACCAGACTTAAGGCGAAAGCTACTTGTAAACGAATAAAGCCATGAATATTTGATTGGATATGAATACTCCAAGCTTCTAGTATTCAATTTCCATGTGAATTGGCTACGACCAGCAAAATATTGCCATTTTCCAAGTGTTGGTCTGTGTCTCTAGGTGTTCCACATCTGCCAGAAGGGCGGTCAGATGGACTCAGTGCTGTGTCCCAACGGCACCATCTTCAACCAGAAGGTGTTCGTCTGTAGCTGGTGGTACGACTTCGACTGTGACCTCGCCGCGGGGCTGTTTTCCCTCAACGAGGAGGTCAACGCCGCGGGGGAGAGCGCGGCGCAGAGCTCCAGACAGGGGGAACTAGGGGGAGCTAGAGGAGGCGAGGGATACGCGGAGAGCGGGCCTAATGGCGAAAATTCACAAGGGTATGCGGAGAACGAGCCGAACAGCGGTCAAGGCGCTAGCGGTTTTTCGGGTAATGGACAAATCTTAACAGAAAATGCGTTGCAAGGGAACGTAGGTGCATATCCTGAGAGTGGGACAGGTTTTGATAATGAGGTAGGAAATGCTCAAGGGCAGTTTTTAAGTGGAGATCAAAGCGGAGACGGTCTTTTGAACGATATTTCGAAAAATTCTATCAATGGTTTTAGTGGGTATTCAGAGAATGGTCCAGACTTCGCTCAAGCGGGTCAGCAAAGAGCTCAGAACTTTCCAGATAATCAAAATTCAAGAGAAACTGCTAGGTTTGGGCAGTCAGGACAAGACGCAGTTGGCCAAGGATATTCGGATAACGGCCCAAATTCAGGACGGCAGTCAGGAAGAAACGATTTGGCAACGTCTGGAGATAATTTGGGCAATGCAAGGGGCTTCGGTAATCAAGAGGCAACAAACGATGCCAGTTTCGGTGGAAATCGAGGGAATGGCGAGTCAGGGGAGGCTGGTTATCCCAGTAACAGCAACGGGAATGCGAACGGGAACGGACGGCGGGAAGAACTAAACGAAGGTGGTGCTGGTAATTCAGGATACCCATCAGGACGACAAGGTAGTGGCGAACGAGATTTTCCGTTGCCAAGCGAAGGTCGTCAGACCTTAATGGATTTGATTGGCGGTCCTTCGAGGAGAGGAAATAGTGTGGGAGGCACCCAGGATGTTCCTTCAAGTGAATATCTGCCCCCTAACGAGGACGGGAATCTAGGGGAGAGCCCGGAACAGCAGGATAAAAGCTATCTTCCTCCTGGCAAATAGTTGGAGAGGGAGAATTTGTTGTCTAGACAAGTTTATGCTTTTGAGATTGTGGGTTTTCATGATCTCTCCAGAAAGACGTTTAAATTAAAAATGGGGATAGTTCATTGCAATTCAGGACAACTGTTGTTTATCGGTAACGTAGCTGCAAAGCTTAACTTCATTTATAGGTAGTCGTTGTAGTGGTAAAGTGGTCAACAGCTCGGTATGTGTTGTTTGTTATATACGTAGATATCTCTGTGACTGTTTCGCCTTGGTATTGATTGAGATATCAATTTCTGACCATCGCTACTAACATTTCTAACAACTCTGCATGTAAAATTGTATTGTGCTTGTTACTGTAATCTTGTGTTATTTAATCATGATAGCCATCTTGTAGTAATTAATGTTATTAATTGTTTTAACCAACTTGTTACTTGTGTACATAAAATAAATGAATTTAAAATACAGATCAGATCTCTGAATAGTTATTGTATAGTAAAAGTAATAAGGCAGCACCTTCACAAAGAGTTATACTGTGTTGGCTATTCAATTTTCAACTGAGATAGCATAATCCTAAATCCTCATCTTTATAGTATTTTCCTCGACGAAAAAATGCACCCCCTATTCGATGGAGTTTCGTGATAACACCGCTAGAGCGGACGCTACGCGTTACAACAATGTTGCTCTCTTAGTTTTACGCAACCATTCATAGGTCACTCGAGCACCACTATTATTATTACACTATTGATGTATTTCAGTGTTTATGGAAAATGATGTGAGGTAAGAAATGCAATTATAATAGTTTCTGGTCGTGATGTGCCTCTGGCTGCAGGATGGATAGGTACACAGAGTGTTACAACAACTAATGGCGAGAATCCTGAATGGCCGATTTCTTTAATGGCAAACTAATTGTAATTGCATACCACTTAGCAATCAGCGACGTTATTTAAAACTTGTTTTATCCAGCTCATCTTATAGCAGATGATGTGGGTTTAAAGTGTGTGTGTGTGATAACTTTAGACGCCCTTTTTTTAAACCAAATTAAGGTGGAATGAGTTAATGTGATTATAGCTCTTGATGGGAATCTCTTTAGTGCGTTTTATTGGGAATCATACGACGATTACACATCCAGGACCCAAACGGCACCCAAATGACTTGTAGTTTCCTTACAAGAATTTGGGAAGCTTCCTTTGGGAAGTTTTTAAATTCAGCGAATTCCGTATTTCGAGATTTGAACTAAAGTTAAAAAAATTGACACATATTATCAACTGTCTTGTTCAACTTGCAAAGAACAGAGAAGTTGTCAGAAAATGAGACTAATAAATTTAGTCAACGTTTCTACTTTCTTGCTGAAACAAAATATCAAATGATTCACATATTAAAACAACGAGATCACACTTGAAGCGATATGCGTTAAGTTAGTTTCCAGAAAAGGAAATTTTACCTTTCATTCGACGTTTGCTTCAACCAATCTTATTTCGATGCCACTGGCAAATGCCATTAATATCAATTCTTCAAAACAAAAGTATGATCGTGCGCGGAAACTGCAACATCCTTCATGATCTGGTATTTACCGCGCGTGCATTGTAATTTACCTAGTAGTGTAACGCATGGTTAGAATTTGATAAATGCGTAATTAGGTGAGTGTTTAATTAATGGGGAGAAATGGCATGGAGTTATCATCATAACTCTGTGGGGCAGTAAGGGTGTATTGCAAGGTATATATAATGCTAGGAATGATTCTTAGAACAGTCAGAAATCTAGCTGCAGTTGATCAGTTCATCTGGAGATTCATCTGATTCGCATCACCCGTAACAGTACTATCAGGATGGTTTGGTCTGCAAGAGTGGTTCTGCTGAGCTTGCTGGCGATCGCGACCGTGAGTTGAATCATGTCATATTTTCATATATGACACATATCTGATTTTCTTTAAAAAAAAAATTTGGATGTCCAAAAGCACCAAAAGATGGTTGCAAAATTTTCAAAAGCTGATGAAGATGATGGTTTTTAGACTCATGTCTACTTGATTTATCCTTAGCACAAGTTTTAGCAAAACTATTTGAAATGGGTTTTGAATGCTAAGTAAAGGGCTACTAAATTTTGTTGTCCTATTTATTTGATTTTTTAGTGTTAATTTAGCTAACCTAACCGGATGTAGATGTGTCATAAAATGTCTTGTTATTCCAAAAATACATTAAAATTAATCTTAGGACTCAAGTTCTATCTCGAGAATTTGCTTCGCAGCATTCTATTTTGGAAGGATAAGGGCCGACTCCTCAGTGGTCTGTTAAAACCTTGAGTACAGTTTGTTCATTATTTAATTTATAACAGCCAGAATACTGCGAAACTCGCATCCAGAAAAGTTAAGTTCGTAACCCTACAAATCTGAGAGACATATTAACCTCTAATTCACTCTACCCAGGCGCAACGTCAAGCTTCCCTGCCACGAAACCGCGGGAACCTGGACGCTGACGCCGACGCCGATGCCGACCTGATCAACGGAGACGAGATTCCGGGCGTCGCCGGCATCGACTACCCTGTACTGTCTGAAGCGCCCCGCACTGACTTCACGTGCGACTTGCTCAAAGTTCCGGGCTACTACGCAGACCAGCAAGCCGGGTGTCAGGTAACAATGCAGGAACAGTGGTAGTGGGAGCAGCAAGCCTTCATTGGGAAGACCCAATTTAATTTGCATCTTTTTAGGATCCGTCCATAACAGGAATCATTTATAAAGAATCAGTTTGCAATTCAGATAATTGTTAGACACCTGGATTTATAATTTTAGTTTTGGGATGATTTGTCAGTGTGGGGCAAAAGGGTTAAGAGTTTTCATTTTTGGACACCCACCGGGCTTTCGTCACAGCCCCATACCTGGTTAACAAGTGAGGAGAAAGGTCAGGAACGACCGGATGTTGGTAGGAACTGTACAGAATTTGAAATTCCAAGATTGGGAATGATATTTCGCATAGAAAATAATGGGAAACTGTCACTTGGCGATTTAACTGTAGTTGCATAGGAGAAACGACATTTTTGTTAATAGAACTTGCCAATTTTAGGTGAATAATTGATCAATACGTTACTATGAACGGCTTGCCTGGTTATGACAACCAGAAATTGAAAGGTCCCAAATCACACTTATATGCCACCATGACTATTTAAGAGCGGTTTATGGCAACCCAGAAACATTTGACTAACATAATTGTCCTCAAATTGCAAAGAGAATTAGGCATTCTATTATTTTTTACGGTTTTGATTATAAATAATTTCGTTATCGCTCAGAAACATTTGACCAATTCCTGTCTTCCAGGTGTACTATCGTTGCCACAAGGGCGGTCGCGGCGTCGCCTCCCTCTGCCCCAACGGCACCGTATTCAACCAAGAGACCCTCGTCTGCGACTGGTGGTACAACGTAGACTGCTCTCTCGCCGTCGAGGCGTACAAAGTGAACGAAGACATCGTTCTGGAGATGGCGGCAATCGACGCCACGAACCCTAATGCTCCTCAATCGACGCCGTTGGGACGAGCGCCGACGCTGGCAGCGTTGTCAGGTCGCCTCCCAGGGTTGGCAGGTAGCCTCCCGGGGTTGGCAGGTCGCCTCCCGGGGTTGGCAGGTCGCCTCCCGGGGTTGGCAGGTCGCCTCCCGGGGTTGGCAGGTCGCATTCCAGCGCTGGGGTCGCGTCTTCGGAACCCGGTCACGACTAACCCATTTGATAGGCGTCTGGGCGCTCAAAGCCCCATCGGCAGGGCCAACGCTTTTGACAGTCCAGCCAGATACTCGCAGGATAGAGCTCAAGATAGTGAGAACTCGTCTTCTAACGGGAACAACGCGTCGCAGAGGTACGATTCGGCAAAGGGCAAGGGCGATAAGAAGAACGACTACAAGAGTGACAAGGAGTTTGATGGGTATAGCTATCCGAATCCGAATGGAATCGACAGGTCTTATTTGCCTCCGTCGAAATAAACAGGATGATTGTTGTTGAGGCATAGCTTACTCCCTACAATGATTTTAGATAATTTATTTTATGTGTTTTATTAGTGAAGTTGTAGATTATTTTTACTATATCATTTTACTATGATCAGAGTCCATTTCTGATTTGCTTTTTAGATTAGGCCGTAGCATCGGCTTAGTTGTAATGCATTTGAAACTAATCAATGTTCTTAGATATTCACTTGATGATTGCTTACTTTATTGAATTAAACCCATTTTGGTTGCAAAGGAGATATTTCTTGCGTTGTGTCTACTTTTTCGCCGAGACCAGTTGGGGGAGGCATCTCTGAGCAGAGTCTGCAACTAGCCGAAGAAAGTAGAAGGTAGTCTACCTCGCAGTGGTAACGGTAGGATCATGGACCTCCAATGGAGATGATTGTGCAATTGGATTTATCTCCAGCGCCGCGTTAGTCGAAAGCTTGCAGCGACAAAGGTGCTGTTAAAAAAACCGAAGCCATTTTTCTACTTTTCAACAAGCCGAATTGGCTTCGAAACGAATTCTTCCATATTAAACAGGAATTAAAAACAGTAACTAATTTTTTCTTCTGCTGCGTTCACTCAAGTATCGCGATTGACTCGTTGAACCTTTGCGCATTGTAAATAAAATATGAATGATATCTACTATATTTTATCAATATACAGACACTTTTTTTCCCCTTTACTGGAATCAAACAGAAGTTTTTTTTTTTTTTTTACATTCGCAGGAAATACGTAACCATTTAAAACGTCATCCAGCAATAATATTATTCGATCAATGATGCGCCACTCCTTTTTTTCCATGTGTCTTTCCTCTTCCGATTGGCTGTGTGATCTGCAACTGTTTTGATATACGTAATAGCAACGAACAATAACAGTCTGTATATACCCACACAAATCGCTTGTGTTGCAAAGAGAGCGATTAGGTCATTTACGCATGCGATAGATCTGACTGTAAGATTCGACCAGCAGCCAGCGACAGAAATCGTGAATGAGACAGAAAAAGCAGACCAATTAGACACTCAGCCATATACAGTACACTCGCAGCACTCAAGCATTCCCATTTTAAAGCGTGTTATTATCTTATCTGTTCACTTGGTTCGTACTTATCTGGGTCACGCGTCTTTATTTGAGTTTTGGCAATAGTTTGGCCATGCGATTCGTGAGACGCGGGTGAAACTTCGGCGATCTCCGCAATCCCGATCGCGACCGCGCCGACGACACAGCCACGTGCGGAGCTCGCCGAGGTGACTCGTGAAACCACCGCAAGAGGAAAATTCACGTAGGAAAAGTGTGTCCGCGAATAGTGCGTGTCGTCAACTGCGAAGAAAAAATCCAGACATTACCGAACACGGCTCGTTCTAATTTTTGCCGCCTCATTGATGATATTTCTCTGTTACTTTCGCGTCTTCGGCGTCGGCGTCTCTGTGTGGGTGCGATGGACGCTGCTATGACCGATGCCGGTATTACTGAGATCGAGGCTGGACTCCTTCAGGAGGTTCTGCGCGCGGCGGAGATGGACCCGAGCCTGGTGGTGGACAGGATTGAAGCCTCACCGGGCTGCAGCCATGGGGACAACTACATGTCTACGGTGACTAGGGTGCACGTGACAGGCTCCAAGAAACGGCAACAAGAAGGTGAGTGCGCAGTGTAGGGTTGAAGTGGACACGATCGACGCCTGGCAAGGGGCGGGTAACAAAGCTGCACCGACATAAGGATAGGAAATTTGACAAGGTGTTCGTTCTATGGCGGAGGTTGGATGCGATTGGTTCATTTGGTCTTAACGTAGGCTTGATTGCAGTAGATGGTAACGTCACGCAATTACCTGATGGGTCTTTCTCAACTCTCATTCTTTTGTCATTCTCAGTGGCCATTCCAGATCATATAAAATACGCAGGCCTGAGGGTGTATTAAACTCTTCAGAGCAGTAATATCTTCTTCTAGTTCTGATGAACCTTGCCTATTCTTTAAGGCTGGGTACCAGTGATTACCCATGCTAACCTCCGCCATAGAATTAAATGTGTGCAGTATGTTTAATGTTGTATTGCTCGCTTCCTGGGGTGGTGATGTTGGATGTGACCGACACCAGGAAGCGTGAGGAGTGAGGTAAGTTCAGCGGCGTGTGCAGAGAAGGAAGTGATACGAGATCTGATAGCAGGGTCGACGTTGGGGCTAGTGACTGATAGCGATATCAAAAAAAGGGAATTATCACGAGGATAACATAAGAAGAGAAGTAGCAGAGAGCGTGAGGGAGTGTGGTACAAGCACTGATTTCATCTTTAACTTTCCTCCTGAAGATAATGTGAAGAACTTGTGAACTAGTACATATCTTAAAACACTCCCTGGTGAGCAAAGAAATTTTAGTTTTGCCATGGATTGTTAAAATGTTAAAAGATAGTTGTCCTCAAATTGCAAAGAGAATGACGCCTTCTATTGTTTTTTATGATTTCGTTTATAAATTATTTCGTTATCACTCGAAACTGCGTAGTAAACCATCTTCAATTATCATCAGAAGCAACCTTGACAATCACATCGCATCGTGCTTGAGTCCGATTGAGCGATTTTTGGCGCACTCTGCAGTAGATCAGCCTCTACCCATCTATTTCCGGTAATCGAATTAAATTACATGCAGGCGACTGCCAAAAATATTCTATTAGATAGGTCAAAACAACATCAAAGTTATGTCATCCAAACGAAATATTTCTCTAATTTCGGAAAGGCCTGGCGTAATTGACCAACCTTGTCGATGTGTGCTCGCTTCTCGCCTTTTTGGCTTTGCATTCAAGATAAAAACATCGTCTTTTAAAATGAGGGAAAGTGCAATTGTAAAATATGGGTCAGTGCGTGCTCACGCCCGCAGGTCAACTTGATAAGGGGCACTGATAAGAGATGTGGCCTTGCATTGCTTGCACTAGCTCCTTATGGCAAGGATTTCTCTATTTTTAGACCGCTACCCAAGACGAAAAGCACGAAGGGAAAATAACAAAAAAAAAACAAGATTTTGGAGGACGCCGGTCTAAAAATATCATATTAATTGTTTTATGTCCAATTATAATCAAATATTCAGAATTATAAAAGAACTGAACACTTTTTTGTTGTTTTTCCAGTGTACAAGAAGAGCGTTGTGATCAAGAGGCAGCCGTCTAGTAAAGTATACAGGGACTTCTTCAACTGCGGAGTGTTTTTCCTCAACGAAAAGGCCACCTACTTCGACGTGATTCCAGCTTTCCAGAGGTTCTCTCGGAATTCCAGACGACTTCCGTATCCCAAATGTCTGCATGCTACCGAAGAGATGATCGTCCTGCAGGATCTCAAGCCGTCCGGCTTCAAAATGTCCGACAGACTCAAAGGACTCGACTTTGATCACTGCAAACTAGTTTTTCAGGTAAACAGGTTTGTTTTATTTAGTCAAACAATAATTAGATGAGTCTTGAGTCTTGACTTGAATAAATAAATCATGACAGAGAGACTAACTCCGCAGCGAAGATTTCCCCAGGTAAAGTATGCCTTGATGAGTAACTGCTCGACGTCCGTGACTACATAAGCAGCATCCAGCGGGGATGATTGATGATTGATGAGTCGATTGACATCATTGCAGCCTGTTTTGCACAGCATTACAGAAATAAATTGCATTCTTTGAGAACACTGTGGATTTAGAATTACATCTCACGTCCAAACAGAGTTGGTACGTGCAGATGTTATTGAATTACCGCACCATAAACAGTCCCCACGCAAAGACGTGAAGAAAGCATTGTAGGCGGTGGTCTTCACCGCGTGCGGCAGAGATGTGCAGGTAACCTCCATCGCGTAACGAGCTAATTTCCTTGACGTTTGATGCACAGGAGCTGGCGGGATTCCACGCAATATCTTTGGCGATGAAAGCCAAGGACCCAGAGACGTTCAACACGATACGAGAATCAATCCGCGAGACGATGTACGTGGCCGAAAACAAGTCACTATTCAATCCTTCACTGGAAAACGCGTTTAAAATCGCTCTGTACGCCCTACGTTCGATGTCAAGCGACGATCCTTCACTGCTAGCCCCAATCAGGCTACTTGAGAACATAAACAAGAACCTTTTCAAAAGAATGGCAAAGTTAGTGCGACCGCGAGAGCCTTTCGCAGTCATCAACCACGGCGACTGTTGGATTAACAATTTCTTGTTCAAGTATCGAGAGGACAAGAGTGTGGATCAGGTAAGAATGCTGGATCTCCAGGTAACACGGTACGCGTCACCTGTGATCGACATCTTGCACTTTCTGTACACGAGCACGCACGAAGACGTAAGGAGGAAGTATTTTGACACGCTGCTTGTCGTGTATCACACGTCATTGGTCGAGTCGCTACAGCATCTTCTGAACGACGTTCGGGCAGGTGACATGTTCACACTGGGACAGCTGAAGAATGAGATGAAGGTGCACGCAATGTATGGGCTCATTAATGGACTCTGGCTGCTCCCGGCTGTCACCGTCGACGCCTCTACTCTGCCAGATCTGGATGACTTGGCGAAGGACGACTTGTATTCGCAGGAGAATGTGGACCATTGGATAGCACATCAAACCCAGGATTATAAGGATAGGACGCGGCATTTGGTGCTTGAATATATTGAGAGAGGGTTTCTGTAGGGGGTGGTGAAGACGATTACCACTTATTTGTATTTATTGAGTACCTTGTAAGTGGTCTCGAATACTCGATAAATGTAGCTTCTCATTTTACAAGCTAGTATTTATTTTCTATTGAAATATTTACCTATACATATAGTTCCTTTAAATATTTGGTATATATTTTTGTATGCATGTATCCGAATATTAAAATGCTACGCATTGAGTTTTCGTTTTTATTAACCTATGGGATGGTCCGTGGTCAACGTCCATCCGTTCTGGGTGGCCCTTGTAGACTGAAGAGGCATCGCGCCACCAAAGGTGATGATTCCGACTACTTTTGTTGTAGCACTCTTTTTAATTCTCTAGGCAAACAGCGGGGAACTTCAAAGAACAAGTGTAAGATCGTAGCTAATAACTTTTCGAGACAGTTCATTGTAACCAGCAGCAAGCCAAGCCCACCCACGCAAATAAAAACGACGAAAATTATGATGTCCCCACAGGAGGGCCAAAATAAAATACGGTATGCGTTTATGTAAATATTAATTTTACCCAGTATTTTTGTCAATTTCAATTGAAACTTCTTATGATAAAGACATTCGCATAAATTTTATCTCGCTCATTCTATTCAATACCAAACCCACGCCACCCACATGAAACCAGGTATTAACCGCTACTGATTGAAACATACGTTACAGGTATACCCACATTTATCGTCAATAAATTATCTTACATAATAATAATATTCAATAAAACGGGTGATCGCACTGCTAGCTAAAGGTATTCGCTCAATTAATTGCTTCATCATCTTCCCTCTAACGAGTGTATTGGACAGAAGGAATGCAAATGTAAATAACGCTTGATTACCGATAGTGTCACTCGACTAGAAGCGAGTGGCTGCTCGCATATAACGCTACTCACTCCTGAGTGCCAGTCTAAGTACCACATCGGGTCATCGCCGACCCCCAATGACCCCAGCGCAATCCCAAACAAGACGTTATGATTAGTTATTTACGCCAGGTAAATTACAAGCATAGCGCACGGCATTTACGCGAGTATTAATCATTTTGTTGCATAATAATTGTAAAAATGGACCCGGAAATATTATTCGTCTCTTTCGAAGCGAGTTTCTGTGGACGGCGATTGGGGTAGGCTGCCTCTAATTGAAGGTTTGAGACGATTGAGGTTTTTTTTTCTTGTGGGGGATGCTGGTGTAGATTGTTGTCTGCGCATTTACAGATGAATGTGATGTTAAATAAATAGGTCAAGAGTCACAAGCATTGCCGTCGTGGGCAATGAAATTTTATCACTTCGACGGACACAATTCTTTGACGAGAGCGAGTATGTAATCAACCAATTACTTTGCGGCGCGAGTTTAATCAAAACGTGCGTTTAGTTTAATTGAAGGGTTTGTTCGAGCCGAGTTTTGAAACATCTTCACGGCGGCATGCTATGGAATTACATTTTTAAATTGAGCCTTTTTGTGCAATAATGTCTTGTTAACTACTGGATATTAACCATCAAAGGTATAACTTGAAAAGATTGGAGTTAACAAAAACAGACTCCATGATTGGTATTATATATCATAATCGTCTACCACGCTTACACGCAAGAACTTCAAGAGATGTACACGGCGGTTGCTTCTTTGAACAATACAAAATCACTGCCTAGAAGTTCCCCTGTGAATGCCATGACAGGTGTAATGATATGTAAATGATTGCGGTGACGTGTGTGAGGTTTCGGCTTTGCTCATGCCGTACTGTTCTGGTTGCAAGAGATGGAAGTCACGGTGTTAATCTTTGTCTCACGATGCAGCCAATTCTTCTGCAGTCATGGCTTTGATGCAAAGTTCACGCGGGGAGAAAAACCTATCATTATAATTACTTATTCATCATCAGCACCCATCATCGGTGAAATGGTAACGTTATATGATCATTTATCATGCGCCCAAATGGTAAAGTACTTTTTTTTTTAAGTATGTACTTCGTTAATAAGAAATTAGTGCCGCAGTGAAGGGAGTTGATGAATTTTGGGAAAGAATTGGGATTTCAATTCTCATAAAGATGTAAAGTTTTTGTGAGGTATTTGCTTGGCGGCTTCTTCATCCGGAAAGTAAATCTCTTCTTGAGTTTGATCGCTGCAGGATTTAATGAAATTGCTGACCGATGAGTATAATTTCAAATCAATTTCACGCTTGATTGAAGTGAATATTTCCACATATGCCAAGAGGAATACATGTTTAAACAATGAAATCATGATTTTATGGTCTCGGTTCGATTTATTCTGCATCCGGAAAGTGCATGGCAGTACAGATTGGGTCATACCTGCAATGCTGCTGCTCATTCTGTATTCCGAATTGCACCAAAGTCACAACGATCTCTACACAGCGGGGTAGAAAATTTATGGGAGATGGGCCCAAAAGTGGCGTGCTAAGGCTGTAACACTGGCAATTAAATTTGCTTCCGTAATTTTACCTTGATCTGGAATTTTTGAATTGTGTTCAAATGATTCATAAAGGAATGGGCTTAAGTTTACATCAGGGTCTTGATGAGAATGGGATGATGACAAAGCCAATCGCTTTTTAGAAATATAAAGGAGACCGATCTGAAAGCTAGTTTTTGGCAAGTATCAGCATTGAAAAATTAGGATTAAATTTGTGATTAAAAATGAATCATTTTACTTTTGTGATCTTAGCGTTGCCTGCAGTAGGTGTGAAAGCGTAATTACTGGGACGCAATCTAAGGCGGATCACTCGCTAGACAGGGACAAGACCGCATGATGTTAGTTCGGAGAAAATAAGCCTGTGCTTGAAGTACACCGCAAAAAATACTAGTTTATTCTGAGCTCATCTTCAGTTACACAATACAGTTAAAAGGGGTAAAAAAAGTATTAAGGCCACTAAAAGTTCAATGCAGCTAGTATCAATTAATTACGCAATTAAAAAATCACTTTAAACTCTTTCACAAAAAAAAGAAAGATGAACACGGTAAAATCAGGACAATAACTAATATTTTTATGAATAATGAGACTCTCTGGCTTTGAAACTGAGGAGCGATCAATCACATCAGAACTCCGAACACCTAGCCACCAATAATGACTTATAAATGACGCATCTTTTAATGGAATGCTAATTAAAAGTGTGTGAGAACTAAGCCGATTGCCGCGAGATCGACGGAACGAATAGGTATCGTAAGACGAGTGGTTGTGTCATCTGAATAGTGGGTCAATGTTAACGATCATCTGGTGCGTGCTATGCAGATCACCGATTGTCAGATGCAAATCAAGAAAGGAAGCGGATGGATAGGCGGAAACGAGAACCGAGATGGAAATCTGAGATTTCACGTTGTCTTTTGGGCAAATGGAGGGCTTAAAATGGAATTGATCAGATTTGTAAGATAACCATGTTACTAGTTTAGGTATTTTGCAATGAGATTAACTGTTGGAGGAGGGTTATCGTTCTGCATATGATGTGAAGCAATAGGAATTTCAAAGTTTTCACTTTTCGAAGAAAATATTTGAAGCGATATGGGTTTTTTTTAGGGACTTGATCTGTAAGATTGTGGACGATTGAAGATTGTGAAGATTATGGATATTGTGTAAGATACTGTGTAAAAGCACATCTTATTTTCCGCTTTCTTCTCTACAGTTTCCCAAATCCTCCAAAACTTCTGACCTCCGAACTGGCTCTTGCTATTCCCTGGCCAGGAGACAGGATAAATGTAAATAATAACACTGTTACTACAAGTCATTGGAATTTCATGAATAGAAATAACTTTTGTGACATCCTTTGTGGACGAAGAGGATGGTTATATAATGTTTGCATTTTTTTGAGCATGGTGCAAGTTAACGACCCATCGTGAGCATGACTTTCGTGAGCTATTTTCGGTAATTAGAACGTACAATTTTGTGGTGCAGACGAGAATTTGGATGAAAGTGTCAAAAACAATGGCATTGCGGACGAAAACTTTTAATTAGCCTAGTGCAGGTTTTTTTTTAGTCAGAAAATTGTGTAAATGGAAAAGCACATTGCCCATATGCATACCATATGAGGAAAATAGCGATTTCACTCTGGTCAAAGTGTGATGTTCAAGAAAAATGAGACGTCGATCACGACGTTTGATGTGATTGCGTGGGTCAGTCATCTAACACTGAAATCAACGCGCGAATTAACACACATTGTTGCATAAGATTCTGCCAAAGATGTCCAGAACATAAACATAATAAAAAAAAAAAAACTTTTACTTAAAGTTCCAATGTTAAACGTTTAGAAAATTACTTGGGCACTTAAATGTGGGTGTAACAGGTATAATTTAGCCACAAAATTGGTGTGTATCTCGATCCCCTATTATGCAAATAAATAGACCGAGCCAAGAAATGGTTCGTAAGAAGCCGTGCTTCTTAAATAACATATATGAAGGCGTTTTTTTTGTTAGAAAAAAAGATGTTCCTTTGCAAGGATTTTGATAATTTTTCTGCGTATTGCAGTCCTCAGTCGTGACTGGCGATTGTGTTGCGATACGGACTAGGTGTTAAGATTCATAGCCTAAACTTGTAATATTTATTTTCCATTAAATCAGACGCAATTTAATCGGGCAGCTGGGAATCTCGTAATGAAGCAATAGGTACCTTGTTAAATTCGGTGGGAACAAAACCTGAAGAGGCACACTGGCATTTGACCAAATTTTTGATGCCATTTCAGATAGAAATTTTTTGAGGATGCATTTATTAGACTAGGAACGATTTAAAAACTGTGAATATATTTTGTTGTTGCGTTCAGGTTATCCTGAACGTGCACCATTTTTTTTTTAAGAAACGTTTTGAGCAAAGCGTAATCTTCAATTTCACTAGCTCTAAAATAAAACTCTTGTTTATGGATGAGTTTGCGTGTCTGTGTTTTTGTTTGAACGCTACTGGGCAACTGGCCGCTCCAATTTTAACCTTTCAATCAAACCAATACATATTTTTACAGGTTGTTTCACACTTTTGAGCCAAAAGTTCCACAAATGCAAATTTTCAAATTTTCCTCGTCTAATAAGATAGAGAATCTAAAGATTCTAGCTCTGTACAGCGTTTCGATATTCAGCCAACTTTGCCATGACATCACTTTTTATTTAAAACCAATAAAAAGCACCACTCATTAAAAAACGCAACTCAAATTGCGTTCGCAAAGCTCAAGTAATAAAAATAATTTGAGGTAATTCTTCAAATCTGTGAGTTTAATTTCTGCAATTTGAGTAACCGGAGGCTGCGAGACAACGGAAGGACCCCCGTGAACTTGTTTTCAAGGCGGATGGGTGAAGGACAATGTCGGTGGAGACAAAAACACACCTCTGTCTTTGCAATGTCAGGTACGTGGGTGCAGAGATGACCGCACCAGCGGCTATTACCGCAGTTATCCACAGTCCAGTGAACAAGTGAGGTAATCAAGACTGTTTTATCAATAAGAAATGACTCCATCGCCGTGGTGGGCCCGTCTGGTCCAGCCTTGCGCGGTCGAACACTCGCAGAGCACAGCATAGATGAAGTAAACACGATTTAATGCGTTTGCTGTTAAAAAGTACATCACGACATTATTTTAAATCATCAAGGTCTTTTTTTTTCTGAATAATTGGCTTAATTTCAACTATTCTATCGTGAAGTAAAAATGGTAAATATTTAATGGTGGCTTCATTTGCATAAACTGCTGTAAAAAGGTAGGCCGAGAACGCACAATGTGAATAATCAACGGAATCGAGTACGAAATGTCAATCAGTGGAAGAGTGAATAATTTTGACTTAAATATAGGTTCGTCCAAACCGGCACTTAAATTCAGTAGGAACTTTTTCGAATACCTCTAACGGTACACGTCTAAAAAAAAGAATGATGTACAATCAATATCGCTTGTTACTCATCCAGAACTTTAAATCATTACGATCACCAGAATGCAGATGAATTAAATAAGTATTTTATATGGAACTAATCCGTCGTTCAATTTCCTTGCGCATACCTTGCACAAACACCTAAAATGATATCACAACTCCTCGGCTTTGTTACATATGCGATGATATTTCTAAATGAATTTCCAGGAAATTCAGCTATGAAATCATCATTACAATACCAAAGCATTCCGATTGCATCACAAACTCATCTTTAAGCAACGATTGTCACTTATCACATAAATCGATCACCGTGCGAATCTACCGTAAAAGGGTTGTGACCGAATCGTCTTCGTCTCAGCAGCGAGTGAACGCCTCCTTATCTCTGGCAGTGTCAGTGACGGCTGCACACGACCTAAAGAGAGTCGAACATGGCACTCCATGTACTCGTAGGCTAACCATGCATTCACCAAAACTACTACACTTCGTTCCACTTCGAGATGTCAATGGCTTCAGAGGCAGCCTATGCATGCACCAACATTGCTAAACTTCGTTGCACCTAGAGATATGAGAGGGGCTGGGGGAATTGCACAAAAGTACCACTCTGGTCTTAACGAAGAGAGAACTTTAGTTGGAAATGTCCAAGATATTTGTAATGGGGTTGTAATGGGGTTCATGTTATAGTTTTAATTTTTAAGATATAATTTGTAACTTCGTTTACTTTGATTTTTTTTAGGTTTTGAGAGCCGTTGATACATTAATCTTGTGGTTTTTCGGTTGATGCTCTTTTGTGATGGGGTTTTAGTCCTAAAAAGGATTAATTTACACTTGAAAGTTCAAAATCCCTGTTTTACTTCAAGATAATACGAAGGCTGTGTGCCTTGCGCTATGAGGAGTTGTTGACCATCGTATGCAGAAAGTTTTTCATACCGCGATCCTGGCCATAAAAAACTCCTATCCTTCTCAAGATGAAATTAAGTGTAGAGTCACGTGCTGCTAAGATTCGTTACCCATTTCAGCCTGCCCTGCCTGACCTAACCTCATTGAGAAACCACATCGAAGTTGGGAAATGTCTAGGGAATGCGTTTGATGCATAGATGCACGTGTACCTAGCTGAAGTGTGCAGCAGGAATGAATTTTGATAGCTGGCAATTATCATCTTTTAAAAGTCTACTGGAAAGTTACCATTTTGATAGAAACTATAAATTAAAAATGCATTAAGTACCATTATTAAATTATGTTCTACCCAAACAAGGATGGTGGTGTGTGCTTAAAAACGATAAAGGAGGATGTGAATAAAATGCCAAGTACACTAATTTGCACTGAATGTGAAATGCAAAAATATGACCATTGAAAAGAGAGTGTTCCTTGCGATAGAATCGCAGCATTTATGAGATGAATTTGAGAAGGCTCCAAGACGAGATGGGAATCTACCTCGTTCATGGCCGAACATCAATGGAAACTAGAACTACGGCATGGCGTCTTCATTGAGTAAGGGAGGTTGAAGGCGTTTCGAAAGCTTGTAATAGAGCTGCGATGTCTCATGTGTCACGAGTATGAAGTCACTAGACGTCGAGCTGTCTTAGCTGTGAGAGTCTTGGTGGTTAGAGAGTGGACAAATCCACGCTTGGACGCCATGATCTTCCGAAGATGGTTCTCATCCAAGAAGTAGAAGAGATCTTTTAAAGCATGACTCTAAAATCCACACTGTAAGGCGTCACCAGTCGTTTTGGGGTAACATAGGGCCAATTGTCCTTTTAAAAAATATTACAAATCATGCCCACTGATTTCCGCCATTTTCCTTTACTAGGAAACTTTTGTTGTGCGAAGATCTTTTGATTTTTCGAGCTATTAAAGAATGATTTAAGCAGTTACCTGTCGTTAGGTTAGCTGTAGTGTATCCCAAAAACCAAAGTGTATTGAGTTTTTAACAATCTTGGGAACTATTTTGCAAATATCAAAGTATTTTGAAATCCCGCTACTAAAATTATAACTGAAATTCCATTCAACAGTTATTTTTTTTTAAATCTTCAATTAAAGGGGATTATGGGGACAACAAAATATTAAAATAGTAAAAAATAGTAAGAATGTCACAAGAAAATCCATGAATGATCCCAATATCACTCAAGTTTGGCAACAAGATATCACAATATCAGTGAATAATTTAAAAAAACGATGAGATACAATAAAAGAAGACAATGCGATACATTCAATACATTCGTACAAGCAACACATATGCGTTTGGTCATTTTATAAAATGTTTACTTAAAGTATAAAAACAATTTTTTACTAAATATTGTTTAAGTTTACGTTCAAACAAGGATTGTGAGTCAATACATTTAATGCATTTTTATTGATAGCAATGCAGGGGGCAGTCCTTGGGCTGGTACAGTCTCTCGCGGACTAATCCGTATACAGTGGTAACCAGCTTATTCTGTTTGTTGGCAGCATTGAAATTTAAGTTTAATCGGCAAAAAGAAAGGATTATGACAAAGCTGCAGTATTTTCCATCGAGTTTGGGAAACGTCCACTCCTAGCAACCCGTCCACTTTCTTCCTGTTAAAGTATCCCCAGGTCAAGTGACAGTCGATGAGAAATCAGGCTGATCCCGCGTGCAATTGTTCGGTGTGCACCGATTTCAGAGCAGAATTAAACTCATTACCGTTTGCCCAGCGGTAACTAGCCACGTTCTGCAAGCACAGGATAATTTAGCCAAAACGATGCTTGTTTAATTCGCGTTATGCAACGAGCAGATCTATGAAATTATAAAAAATTTTAATGGCTTAACGATGAATTCTACTTATAAGCTTAGGTTGAAAGGCAAGGCAAACTAACCTTAACTAACCTAACCTAACCTAAGTTTTAAAAGATAAGAAAACTGTCTGGTTTTCAGTAGAAATCGCACTAACTTCTCTTTATTCTAAAAATTCTCTTCGGAAAAGTCCCTGCGTGTGTGCAGATGAACATATATGTCGAACATAGCTTCTTATGTAATCGGTAATCATATAAAAATTAACCAAATAACCAAATACCTGTACAAATGGAATGAGAAAAAGCACGGTTATCATCATTCAGTCGTTATATTTATTCAAAATTGTACCTCTCTCAACTAGATGCACGATTTCGATTCGACGCTGGACACGTAACGTGGCACACAACTCTAATGTAGATCATGCAGACAAACCTGGCAAGCCCAAAGGTTCGCGACCATGCTCTTGTTAAAACAGGAGTTATGGCATCGAGATGAGAGAAAGGTCTAGTCCATGGTTGTTCAATAAAGAATTCGAAGTGACTCGTGTCGGCGATTGACAGCTAGGGGCAATGCACTTATATTCGAATATCTGGTGCAATTTTCCTCTTGCTGAATTGTTTGGATTATTCAGTTCGTCCTTTTGATTCTTAGATTCAGAAAAGAGTGCTTATGTGTTTGTTATTTTCACAGCTAGGTTCAGTCATTTACTAAATGTTTTTGAAGCAAGACTTTAAGTCTCCGGAGAGCGCTAATATAAGTTATGTACATTTCAGAATGCCTGAAGACACATAAAAAACCAACATGTGACGAAATCTCATCTCCAGGATGAGATTAACAATGAAAATATTTAATTGTTAAGAAAAAAAATATGAAAATCATACTACGGATAAAAATATTGTGAAAAAATTCTAGCGTAACCAACGAGCGGTTGATTTGACTTTGCCCTCACTTTGTTTAGCTTGCTCATGAAGAAGCGTCACAAAAGCACTTCACGTTGACGTCTTATTTAATGAATCTAACGATTAATCAACAGATAAACAGCAAGCCGCCAGCACGAGTTTTCTGCTTCATTTGGCCACGACGTTAACCCCTGCGCCTCGCCTGCGCCGCGCAGCTTCCCGTACATCTTCTTCCTGATAACAGTTCTGCACAACAAGCGAGCGTCGAGACGCGAACAAAGCTTCTTGAAACTGAAGACGACACGCGGAGAAAGCGGAGCTGCATTTTCAACTGCACTTTAAACGCTGATAATTTCCATTCGTAACACTGCGCCGTGACTGCAGAGAGTGAACATGTTCTGTTGTCCGTGTTTCAGTCGGCGATGGTTTGCCGGGATTTGCGATGCTACCTTCTAGGGGTGTCTGCAGTTCTGTTTTTAGAAATGGTTGTGAATTCGTTTGGAAGGATGAGAAAACGTTTAGTATAATAATGGCGTTTTAAATTATTAATTTATGTGTTAGCCAAACTAACTTGTGTGATTCGATGCGGTGTGACATCATTCTAAAGAAAATCTTGCAAAAAGCTCATAATTTTTCAAGCAAAAGGGAGAAGAAAGTAGACCTTTAAAAGACGCTGTCCAGGATTTGAGAATCATAATTCACGTGTGTTGAATTTTTTATTGCTATAGTTAACATTATTTTGTATGGACTTCTTTAAAAAAAATGCCAGTAAATCATTCACATACCAAAATGACTACATGACGGTAAATCAAAAAATTCCACCGTTCGACTGACATGAAAAAGATTTTACACGTTAATAATTTAGCGTTTCACACCCCTGGCTTTGATTTGTTCGTCTCCTTTAGAGAATCCCGATGAGATTCATTAGATCGCTGATATGAACAACTCTCACGCATTGCTTCCTCAATCGATCAGCCGGCTCAACATCGGTACAAACATAGTCACGTACCAAAGTTCATTACAGAATTGAGACCACCTCGAGGAATCAAACCATCTACGCACCATCACGAATTTTGCATAACCTATAACTCTTAACAGCATAATAAACCATTACAAATTCGTGTAACTTTAGCGCGGTAACAAGCGAGTCAGATGCAATTATGTGCTGAACATCAAACAATCCATTCACACCATCACGATGATAACGTTAAAATTAATAACAGACCACACCCCCTTGTCTTGTCCAAATAGTATCTAATGAAGGAACAAGCGGAGAAGGTCCTTTAATTAGCGTTAATTATCATTAAGATCGTGCGAACGAACGTTTGAGGATGGTGTCGGGACCCCGGGCAATATAATATTGAACGCCTCAACAGGAACTAAGTGCCAAGATTTGACTGAGTTAAGTCCATGCTCGGCCCCGTGTGGCGCATTAAATCGTGACGTTCCGACCTTCCCGGGGGAAACTCTTGTTGGTAGCTGTAGGTCCCTTTAACGCGGTGACTCATCGTTATTTGGCGCTCCACAGGCTCTGCATGGACGTACCACGTATTTCTTTGAGCTATCTGAAGGGAGAAACGTACTACTGGCTTGCGAATTCTTGGCTGTTATTTTATTTCATCAACTTGAATTGTACAGCTTAAAAATGGTATTATACTGTACATTTTTGGTTAGATTTTATTTTCTTCTTTCAATTGTCTTATTTTCAAAGAACCAAATTAATGCGGTCATGAATCCGGGACCCCACGGTTGCCGGTCAGGTTTACACACCTTATATCACCCGGAAATAAATGCTTCGCAAGGTGGAATAAGGAATAGCAGGGACAGAGACTTTCTGTGTGCAGTACCCACCATGATCATGAACGTTATGACCCTAGGACAGTATCTAAGGACCATTAAGAGGATTACAGGATTGCCGGGCACTTTCGATGAGCGACCTTGATACAATATTATTCGTACTTTTAGTGCGAAAATATTTTGTGGGAATGTGTTGCGTGCCCTGGACCCATTGGGTGCGTGAGATGCTGTACAAGATGTCCTCAGGAGTTGCTAGGATTTTTGTGATCTTCGCAATGATTTCTCTTTCTCCTCTGAAATTTGTTAATTGGCAATAAACTTTAATTAAATGTAGGTCATATTTCACACCCGGTATGCTCTCATGTGCGAATAGTTTTATTTAGCCACAATACAGATAAAACTTAAATAGCTATCTATTGCAGAAGTATGAGAAAAAAACTAATCTAAAGTTTTTAGCCTTTTTATGTTTATGAAAGAAAATGTGGACATCATCTTTTGAATTTCGTGTTTTGTTTACTAAGTACAAAATGAAAACACTGGATTTCAGTGAAGTTGAAGATTTAAGAACAAAGAAGAGACTATAGAGTCCAGTTTCCAAATACTAAGTTATAACAATCCACCCAATTTTAATTGATCTGCAATATTCTTCGATACTTTGGTTAAAAACATATTTTATCCCATAGACACTCAGGAGTATTGGTGACCGTAGAATACCTTCAATTCAGTCGACGTTTTATACACGTTATAACATAAAAAAAAAACATATTTTAGAAGTTCTGTCAGGCGATCTCAGTTAACAAAAGTTGAAGCCGCCATTTTATCTCACGAGCTTGATAGTATCGTTTGTTTTCAAAGATGGCAACGAAAAAGACTAGCGTTAAAAAATGCAATATACTTTCATCAATAATAATGGAAAATATATTATCTTAAGTGCGTTCTCCATTAATTTTTAAGTAAGTTCATGGTTGTAAAATAACCTTTGTTGGCGAAACGACTTGATTTGACCAAATGAATTTAATAAAATAAATATTTACCTTCAATGAACATTAAATTTTATAACCCCATCAACAATAAAACGATAGCATCCCTTAAGAGTGCGTAAATCACTTATTTCTCTTTGCCAAAGTCCTTCCATGAGGATTCGTCTTCATCAAAGGTGGCGGCAGGTATTGGTAGCATGGTGGTGACTTCCAAGTTGAGATGGTGAATGATCGACACACAAATGCATTGGATGGTAGGTCAGCGGGGGTCATCGACAGATGCAATGTTCTCCTGCCAAGAGCATCACTTGAATTGACATGAAGTCAGCCTCAGCAACACTCGATCAGAAACTACCAGTTTTGGGTTAGGTTCACTTTCGTGCTCGACAAGCTAAATTTAGATTGTGATTTTATCGACAAGCTAAAGATTTCTCAATGTTCGATTGTAATTCTTCAACGACACGTGTTCTGACAGCTTGATGCGCTGGTCTAATGGCGGCTGCTTTCATGTGTTTTGAGTGTGAATTCGATAAAACATATTTTCTTCGCCGCGGAGTATTTTAAATTAATTAAAGACAGATGTTTTTTTTTCATCATCAGCACTGTCCTTACAAGTTTTCCCGCAGCATCTTTCAATCCACTTATTCTACCTTGATAATTGCAAATCTCATCTTGAGAAAATAATGCTAATCCGAAATAGAGTATACTGCAGTGTGAATGGTAAAATGGATAATAATTGCTATTTGTGAAATCCAACCGAAAAATTAAATCAATCTCTGAAGGCCACGAAGACGAAGAAAACGAATTTTAATGGGTCCTACATTTGTAGGACCATGAAACACCTTTTCAGACGCTAAGGGAGATCCTGTTTTACTGGGCAAATTACTGGCTAGTATCCCAAATCGTGCCAAAATTTGACGGGGAACTTCATTGAGTACAACAGTGCTGCAAGCTAATTCTTACACACATCAAGTTGTTATGACATTCAACTACGGGAATAGTAATTTTAATACAACACTGCATCTTACACTCTGACATTTAAAATTATCTGTTGCATTCTTCATTCATCAGAATTTTTAATTTGTACCACCTTCAAATTCAACCCTAATGATAGCTGTAATCAACCTTTTAATTGTTAGATCATTATATGAAGATTTCCGGCAGGCTAGCAGTTACTCAGGGTGTTTTAACACTTACATAACGTATTGTTTCAATGTCTTAATATTTAGGTCTGAGGTCAAGATTTCTCTACCGCTATGATATTGTTGCATGGTATGACTCTCATTAATTAAGAAGGTAGCTTCTAGCACGCCTTTGGTGATTAGGGTTTGGGCGGTTCTATCCCTGATGAAACAACAATGGGACACTCGGGACTCCTGTCAGGTGAGATGCTCCGTTGCCGAGCTGCGGTCTCGAATCGTTGCTGTCGAAGTCGCTGCAATGCTCGATTGAACTTGGAAAACTCCGAGATGCACGCGAGGCTAATTACAGAGTGATTTTAATAATAATTACATTAAAAAGTAAATTACGAAACGATTTATCTTAACGTGAAGTTCGAAACGATTTGCATCACAAGCTGTTCATAGCGAGATTTTTCTTGTTTAGTAGCTTTTGCTTTTGCGTTTTTTTTTTTATTTTTTTTTTGTAAAATCCACGATTCACGAATGTTTCATCTTTCTAAAATTGGATTATTGTTGATTAAGGTCGTAATAATATTTTGAACGTATCGTTCCAAGCTGGTCGGCACGACGAGCCAGATTCCTGATTGATTAGCTCCACAGGCATTCGTAGTTGCGCAAGAATATAGTTACTTGACGAAAATCCTTTGCAAAAAAAACATTTTTTTCTTTTTAATCATTGCGGACCATCAGCGGTAATTCTATCAAACAATCAATCGGCCCAATTGCAAAGTACTTAAAGTGTAGCACGTGCCTAGGCTCTCATGAGATGGAGAGTAATTAGCTGAAAAGAAATTTACAAGCAACCAGAAATTACATGCTATGTGCATGCAATACGCTTCATCGAAGTGCGAATAAGTTCACAGCCATTACGAACTAAATCAAACTCATTGCATGTTTAATTGCAGGTCCAACTCGGTATGTATTCGACTAATAAGTTGCTCCTCACGAATCTAACACCGATATTTATTTCAATAGTTCAAATTCGTTACGACTTCAATTATGTGTGAAATAGAAATACAGCGTTGTGGGCTACTTAAAAAAAAATCTGTATCATTTATCAATACCCCCAATGTAACGTATTATTTCGACAAACCTTTATCGTCTTCCTCATGTGTCTCAACCTGCGTACAAACAACGTGACGGTAAGAAAGATCTGACACGTAACGTTTAGTGCTTAAACGTGTAGTTTTGTAGGAATTAGTAATTATAAACAATGTAGGCCATACGCGGTGCATTCATTAACGTCGGTATGAAAAGTAAAACCGATACACATCCTAAATAGCTGCAGATTTCAATAAGCTACAGGTACTAAGTGCCTCATGTCGGTCCCTCCCACGATTATCTTCAAGATATACCTACGAAAAAAGAAATAAAACTTCCTGTTCCTTGATATTCTTTTAGATATGAGGTAACACTATATTATTCGATTTTTATCACGTATACAATAAGGAACATTTCGGCACAGATTAGTCTAGTTCACGAAAGCTTTGGTAAAGTTTGATATCATTTCAAATTGGATCTTCACGAATTTATGAGGCAAAATGCCAACTTCAGTGTACGCAATCAAAAATTACTATTTCGATTTGAACAAAAGTCTCTGACCGAACGGTTTGGTGTGTTGGAAACACCGGTTCTCGTGAGATCACCGATGTTAAAAACACTGCTCTTCGTCAGGTATTGAATGGGTGACCATCATACATATGACCAGTTCTGTTCGGGAGAGAGGTCGGAGGGATGAAACCTAGTACAACAACTTCATTCGCCTTGCTTATTAACCTCTCGACAGCATAGATTTGTGGAGGTATCCGGCGTTTCGAGTTGCACCATCGTTCGGAAGGGACGTTAAGCCGGTGGTCCCCTTGGTGCACTTCGACAGGAGTAGGCTACGTGCCGGCACCGGGTTTCCCCTCCTCCCTTCTAGGCTAGGTTAGGTTCATCATCATTCTCATCCTAATCCGCTCATTCACCGACGCCATTAGACCAGTACCGCATGGCCAGATGTCAAAAAAGTGCGTCGTTAAACACCACAAATCAATCAATCAAGAGTCTCTGCTTGAGTTAAAGAATGGATTGACACAAAATTAGCAGAGGATTGTGTTCATTCTCAGCAGCAAAGAGAGGCCTGCGGTCCTGACCAAATCTTGATTGAACAAACTCTTGGACATCGTGCCTCGATTGACAGCTATTGATGAGATTTTAAGCTTCGCCCGTCTCTTGAAGAGTGTTACGTGATTGAAACTGATATGCTTGCCTCACTTTACCGATGACACGCGAGGCTAATGATCGCCAGTTGTCTCGCATTTACAACGATGGACGTCGTCGTTGGTGGTCATCGAGATCTTGACGCGCGATCTTACCAAGAGGGTCTGCAATATGTTAGCAAAGGACACTGGTGTTGGATTTAGTACCGTACTACCATAGCGATAATGCTAAACAGTCTTACCAAACGGTTTGGCATGTTGGAAACACCGGTTCTCGTAAGATCACCGAAGTTAAGCAACACTGCGCTGGGTCAGGTATTGGATGGGTGACCATCATACACATGACCAGTTCTATTCGGGTAAGAGGTTGGAGGGATGAAAGTTTGTACAGCAACTACACTCGCATGGATTTGTGGAGGAATCCTGTTGTTCGCGTTGTACCGTCCTTCGGAAGGGACGTTAAGCCGGTGGTTCCTTTGGTGCTCTTCGACAGGAGTAGGCTACGTGCCGGCACCGGGTTTCCTCTCCTCCGTTCTAGGCTAGGTTAGGTTCATCATCATCATCCTCATTATCATCCACTCATTCACCGACGCCATTAGACCAGTACAGCATGGCCAGATGTCAAAACAGTGCGTCGTTAAACACCACAAATAATAATAATAATTAAACAGTCTTCGCGAAAAGTAGCTACCGACGAAAGTGGAGGATGCTGTTAGAAGACATTTTATTTCGTTATTTCTCGAAGATTACTCGCATCGAGTTACGCTCAATTAATATTTATCAGTGCTAACATCAAAAGTTGAAATACATGAATCGAGTCGCAAACATTTACTTGTAGAGGTTTAAAGGACGTTTGCAAGCGTCATCAGGAGGCGCCTACTGTTATCACTTCTTGCCGGCTCATTTGGTCAGCAGAAACTTTAACAGGAACGCTGGCTCTCTGACCAAACTTTTTCACTCTAAGGTAGTAAATTATCAATCCAGGTATTTGGGAATTTAATACTGTAGGGTCCACAAGACACCTGAAGAGAGGAACGTAAAAAAAAGGGGAAAAGTTCTGTCTGTGCGTTTTTTGTTTGTTTTATAATTAAATATATTCTGAAGTTTCGGCAGGACGCCGGGAGCCAGAAAGAGTTTAAGCCTCGCGTCCAGGAATGTAATTTCAGTTGGTTTTGTACAAACATTTATAAGCCTGTCACAAGAAATCTCTAAAGCAATCATTGATCACTTGATTAGCTTGCTATACGGATGCAAGTAGTGACATCTATTTTTTATTTTTTTATTTTTATACAGTTAGATAGCTGTGCACAACGGGTGTTTATTACTGCTAAAAACTACTGATACGCGACAGCAAAGTAATTAAAATATTTTCCAGGTAATGGAGCCGTCAACCTGTAGACGCTTCCATAAACTCACTCAAACCTGATTGTGATTAATAATTGTTTACCTGATTACCGTGTAAATTACTCTCTCGGTGAATTGATGTCCACGTTTTCAGTGTGTGTTGCTCACCCAGCAGATGTGTTGGGTATGGGGCTGGCTGCAAAGACAAATCAAGCTGGGATTGGTCGTACGTTACATTTGATATCATAGGAAAGTCACGTGCTTGGCTCACCGAGCAAAGGTAGACATTTTCCGTGTCTTAAACCAGGTATTACATGCACATGAAAGTAAATCCATTTGCATTCCTGGTAACTGTTTGTTACTGCAATTACAGTGACATCAATTGCATATGAGAAAATAGATATGGTCATCTCGAAAATTTTACGGCTCTTTCAATTGCACCTTAAAATCAAGTTGAACGTTTTTATACGTTTTTATAACGGTTGAGTTGTTTTACTATCATGAAACACGACGATTCTCAAGTGGTAATGATTTTGTTTGTATTTTCATCCCATTTTGGTACTGTTCCTCTTGAAACGGCCGCGTGGAGAATATAATTACTCTGTGTCCAAAACTGTCCAAATGGATATAACAAGAGTGTTTCTCTATGGGGTCAGAGGTGGACAGGTCTTGTTATGGCCACAATTCAATAACTAAACCACCGAGAATCCCGTAAGTGAAGTGCACCACCTCATACCAGAGTACACGTAACCGGTTTTGATATCAGGTAGATCTTAGCGTACTCGCAAAGTCTAGCAAATTTGCATGCCTGCCTCGTTGAACGAGGATTCATATGCTTTACAAAGCGGGAAGTAAAAGAGCTAACTCTTTTTTTTTCAACATCGACCGTAGCGTTAAGTTCATTAGGTATTTTACGATTATGAAGATGCAAATCTCTTAAACTGCATCCACAACTGCTTATCATAAAATCTATGATTTGTAAAGGAAATTTTCGGGCTCAAATCTCAAAAATTGATCAGGCATTGCGATTTTTTTTCGCATTTTTTTTTTTAATCGTCGGCGCTTAAAAACGATTTTGTATTTGAAAATTGTCCACTCATGCCCCCGGTCAAGTCACGTAAAGCCGTAATTTCGAGCGACGCATGTGCAACTCGGCACACTTCATTGAAAGGCTTCCACCCGTTGATAATCTACAATGCAAAACACAAAAGCCATTGACAAAATGTTTCATCATTCAATGGTCTTTTGACAGGACCTCTCACAACAGGATTTGAGCTAACATGCCATGCGTCTAACAATAACAAATATGCACAACACATTTGATAACAATGGGCTTCGGTCCATGGGTATGTCTGGGCAGACGCTTTTTGGTTACCTGTAATGATGCTGCTGATGAAAGGTTGCGATGCTCAAGGATTTTATTGAATCTCCTTATTAAGGATTATCAATTTAGGTGACGGACATGGCGATAACATAACCCGGCCAACTAAGTGAACGAATTTTCTTTTGTAAGCGAAAACAAGACGCTATGTCCGCTATGGATGACAATAGAAAATTGCTTTTGGCATTGGCGTGAAAATAAGTTCTAATTTAAGTGATATGTGACAAAAAGGAAGACCCTTAAACGCCAGATTAATTTTTGATTGTCGCTGTTCTTGAACTTTAAGACGAAGAATAATTTTTGAATGGACGGCGCTCCACCAATGGGTCGTTCTCACGAGTAACTTTTGATTCGAAATCAAATTACCACACCGCAGACCAATGCACATTATTAAGGTATAATCATTTGTTTTCCCATTAAGTCCAGGTGTGCACATAAAATACCTTAATTGCATGCTCGTATATAAACTATATGTGTTTTATTTGATTAACATAAAACACACGAATGTTTGAACATTGTGTGTATGAGTGAACGCGAGACAATGGCTTGATACGGCATTGTTTTTTTCGCTTGTCAGCAACGAATGTTACGTTTCAGTTACACACCTTTACAACTATTAATTACACAGCTTAATAGGCACGTGTATTTGTGTTAAGAGCTCCGAGCAGTACTTATTTCTTTTCGAGAAAGATTCAACAAACAGTTCGTGTACCCCTGTCTTAAACGTATGATAAAATAATGCCTGTACTTTTTTAATCAAACTCACGCAAAACTCATTTTACGATTGCGCCCACGGGTCAAGGTGTACACGCACATCTGCAAAAAAACAAAAACCGTCCATTCGTGTATAAAAGAAGACTTATTTTCAATACTTTGATTCCTAAACTGTATTGACGTCATAATAATGTCATGATCACGATTCGTACACGAATTTGCCTCTAACACTTAGCGATCAGCTTAATAATAATTTCTAGCTACTTAAAGACGATCAAAAACACATATCTATTTTTTTTGAATAAATAGCCTTCAATTTGACAGAAAGCGTGCCAACAACTCAAAATGATCACGGCTCCCTTGAGAAAATTGATAGACTGTCAGTAATTTGCGTTCGCCGTTCGGGGCTGAAAACCAAAATCACTGATATGATTGATCGTTCATTTTTCTACCACCGCGCTGCGTTAGCGTGCACAAGAGAAAAGGTGAGATTTATATCCCAGTCTGGGTTAACAGCGGAAGAGACGTGCGGTTGGTGCGTATCATATTTCACCGCGTCGCTCTATAGGTGAAAAGCGTGAATGACGAAGCGCCATGGCGCCAGGAAGATCTATAACCAACCGAATCGGGCAGAGAGGTGCTCGTAGTGCTGTTGGTGCTGTAGGTACTAGAATAATCGCAGGAAGAGCTTGGACTTCTGAGGAACCATTCTCCGACCATGATATTTGAGCTTGATCTATATTTTCAGTGCTGTTTCGAAGTCTTCTCACAAACCACATAAATTTAGATTACCCCCATTAGATTGGATCAACAAAAACAAATTCCAATTCAGCTTCTATAAACTTTATTGCTGCAAATTGCGAAAAATATCATAACTTCTTCGATAGTTACTCTTCTCAATGCCATTGCACAGGATTAAAGATATGGGCTCAAATTTTCTTTTACTGAAGGATGAACGAGCCCCTGGAGAATATAATGAAAGCACCACTTTGGTATATGTGTTGGTATAATATGTTGAAGGTGTTCTCAGTGGAATGTTCTTGCTGCTATATGTGCTATTCCTGCTGAAGGTGCTACATGCCAGTCAAGTATAGCTTAGCTAATTGCAGCCCAGCATTGGCAATAGTAACCGAGTCAATAAGTGACGGGGTCGTTCCTAATGCCATCCTTGGCATCGTGAGAATTGATGAGACAGATAATTGTTGCCCGCAGTTGCGTGCGGCAAATCTGCGATGAGTACACCTTACAGCTGAAAAAAATCATCGTCAGTTTGTATTTTACAAAGTTTGGTGTGTAACGATGCCGTTTGAAGGACGTATGAACGTTTTGGGTGAAGATGAGCATATCCGGGATGAGTATCCGCGTTGTGCTCTAATCGCTATTGTATTTTGCTTACTTACGATAAGAAGTGCGTTATTTATTTGATGATCGCTGTATTTCGATTTGTTAAACGCAGAAATTTGAACTTTGGACCGTTCACATTTTTCTTTGCAGTCTAAAATAACTCTCTGCACGGGATTCCATTAGAATTCAGTACCAGAACGTAATGATAGTGAACGTATAATAACTACCAACAGTAAAAATTGCTTCATAATATTTTAATAATACAGAAAATGTTTTTATGTGGGAGTGGTAGAATCATCATGAGCGTACTTAAATAAAAATGGCCTCTGCACCCATATAGGCTTGAATGTGGATGGCATACACCCTCCAGCCAAATTAAGAGTGGTCAATTGATAGCTAGATGTACTGATTAGATGCATTTGCATGGCGTGTCCACTTAAACAAATCTAATCTAACCTTTAGAGGCAAATCCTATCAAACTTTATGCCCAAAGATCGCACCATGCTATTAAGTCTTGCTGGGTCTTGCTGGTCTTGCTGTTGGTCTTCGTTGCAGGCGAGTGCATTATGTCATACAGCTTATTATAAGCGTTTACCATTAAAACCATTTCTGTTAGGATGGTCCAGTCTTCATTTTCTGTTATTATTAATATAAGACATTTTGGTGTATGAGTTTCGACCCAACTGGTTCCTTTTATCGAATCTATCACAACAAATGTTGTCTAATTTTCTACATTTCACAGATAAGCATCTATTTTGTGCCGCTATTTTCTTAGCCCAGCTCAAATTTGGCTACAAGCTTTTCGTTGATCGTTTAACAAGATTTTGATTCACCAATTAAATTCCATACAACCAGCAGCTTTGGTATGTCAGTTTCAGGATCCATATTGTGCTTGCGAAAAGTGGCTGTCATATTCGCTGGCGAGGAATGTAAATTGCCTATCCGATGTGCAACACGCGCGCGCGCGGGCAAGATGAGATGAGAGGTCCATTATTGGCCACAAGGCGATGCCGGAGCGATGACGGTAGGTTTTCAAGACAGACGACGCTGTGCGTTGGACGCCAAGATGAGTGATCTTGACGGGGTTATTACAACTTATTACCTGATCTTACGCTATGAGAACAGGCAGCTTGTCAGGTGAAGAAAGGCAACAGGAGCTTTTATATGAAATGGATATTTGAATTAATAAAAGCGCACAGACAAAGCTTTTTTACGCGAGTGCATCCGTGAGCTGTGAGAGCTATGCTATGAAATAAAGTATAATGTATACTTTTTCTGTTAATTGCTTAATTATAGAGAAGAGAATCGTAATAAACGTCCCTCTTCGTGAAATTGGATTTTATTTTCTGTCAACACAATCAATTATTTTTCACGGTGGTAAAAACTAGAATTATTTTAAGTCGTCATGGCGAAAGCCTTTTGCAAGAATCGATTATCGACTGACCAAATTGTTTGTCCTCAATAAATCCGACACTTTTGTATTGCATCATTGCAGAGCGATGTTCGTCCTTTGATGCCGAGGTACACGAACAGTGGAAATGTCTTACTCTTCAGGTAAGTTGAGTATTCGTGCTCTTCAAAAAAAGATTGTCATAAAATTGCACTTCAAAGAGACATTAAAAAGGGTTCAAGAAGTTTTTTTTTGCATTTGTTTTTGTCTGTCGACACTGCTCGTGAACTGAGCTAAGCCAAGAATAATTTTCTTGCGATGAGAAGATGCAACCGAGCTGTGTTGATGTGCATTACACTGCGGTGCTTATTTCACGGAGGTGGTTGGTGATATATTGCTCTCGTCCAATAATTCGACCGAACCAGCACAAGGACGACTACGATGAGAAATCCACATATGGAAGGAAACGGTGCTTGTCTTCTTTCCTCGATTTATTCACCTAGATTCATTTGAGCGAAACGCACCTGAATAAATCAGGCGGATGATCTAGAACCCCTTGGTTCATGATCAACTATCGGTACACGTGAGATTTACAACACAAATGTCGACCCAGAAATAAGGAAACGCCGTGATATGCGTATCAAGATCAAATGTGCAATTGAAATGTGTAAATGTGCAACAGTCGCGGAGGATAATCGTTTTCGCGCCAATTTGAAGGAGATCTAGTCAATAAAAAAATCTGCACAGCGAAATACTGTGGGAGAGTAATCTTTCCGTCGTGATGCATACTACCGATCTGACTCAGAAAAATATTACTGAAGATTGTTATCATGTTGTATTGATTTCAGTCTAGTATGTTTACTGTATGGACAAGTTATCATAAATTCAAGACCATAATTTTGTAGTATAAAAATATCTCTTTACTAGTCATATATCGTTTATACCTGCTTCCTACCTGTATTTTTAAAATAGTTCGAATGGTCACTTGCATAATAGTAATGAAGACAGGTTTAATACCCTTTAAACTTCCAAGTAAGTACACTTTTATCGATGCCTGCACTCCTCAAACACATATCCAAATTAATACCACATTAATAAACCCAAAACACACAAAACATTCCACACAAATTCTCCATCGCAAACCAAGCAAAACAGCGCATTTTGCTCAGTGACAAATATCCCGCATCGCATGAACACCCTGCCATTTGTCGCCGTTTTACTTGGCAATTTACAACGTGTCCCGATTGTAATCTGACCTCGCCAGATCGCAATCTGGACATGGCCAGCGTGGTCCGAACACTTAGACCAAGATGTGTTGCTCGTGCGCGGCTCCTGAGGAACGCCGTCACGTGATCGCAAACATTACTCGGTAACATTACATTACACCAGTTACGCGGCGACCCCGTCTTCTCTCTTAATCTCAAAGACGCCAATATGGCAGAGGATAGTACAAGCCAAGGTTTAATTACCTGACTCTTGGCACGTTATAGTCGTGTCAAAGTTATGGTTCAGGGGAGTGCAGTTTTAAGTTGAAGTCGCTGCTTCTGTATTGCATTTCTGAATACAGGTTCCGTAAAATGCACTTGCACTGGCTTGTTATTCTGAATGCGCGTGGTCGTTTATTTAGTGGCTAACATCATGCTGATGAGTAAGCTGTGAAAAGATGGCACTGTTTCTCAATAAAAAGTCACTAACAATTCGTTTTGTCAGGTAAACGAAACTATTATAAAGTTAAAATGTCCCATTATTTTCTTCGTGTTGACAATAAAGATGGGTCCCGAATAGTAAAAATAAAAACATTGTATTTACTTGAGTGTGAGTTGTTATCTGTAGCTTTATTCGAGTGAATTAATAGCTGACATTATCAGACAGTTAGATAACTTGGCTGGAATGATATAGCTAATTGCCGCATTCGTACACATTACATATGCCTCGACTTTGCGTACCGTCAATCTGTCACGTGGGGCATTTCCTTCTAGTGTGTACCCCGAGTATAGGCAAGTGTCGTGGGTCTTCCACAATGCCATATAAAACGTCTTCAGGTAGATACTTTCTCTCCTGTACCATAATATCATTCTAAGACGCCAGGAAAATATTAGGTTATTTATGACTGCGTAGCCACCGGTCACGTTTAAGTTACGTGGTTACATACACACGTCTATTTTTGAAAAATATTTTTCGAAATCTGATCAAAAATGTGGGGGAAGTTTTACTGATGAGGACAGTAAAATTTCCAAAATATGTGAACCTTCGTTAGGGCTACGCTAAAGTTAACACATACATCTTAAACATGGCTTTAGGCAACACAAATTATGAGATGATATGTCATTAATTGTGAGGATGAAGTAGCTAATGAGACCTTAGGAATCCTAACCGCCTATAAAATTACTCTTCTTGTTCCTATCAATTTCTTAATTAATTCTATGCTAATGGTTATGAATATTTTCGGTGCATGTTCGATGCCTGGGTAATATATCTCGTGTCTTGCAATGCCATCCTTAGGTTCAACGGGCAACAAGCCTTTCGATCCCCGTCGACAGATCTTAATGAGGTTTATTCACCGGCGACGCAAGTCATAAACTCATAAGTCATAATTTCTAATCTTATTACACTAGGTGTTTAGATCTGACATAAAGCTCACGAGAATTCAGCATTGTTACTGCCTTGTTGGGGCAATTCTGCGTGTTAAATCCTCTGACAGAATGAAATTATAGTGTAATAGGCGGGTTTTTATTACAAGATCTTTTTATATGGGTACTAAAACCAAAAAAAAAAAAAAAAAATGTTGATAAGTTGGAAGGAAAATTCTGAATTATTATTCTGTATTATGAACCTCATGGGCTCTGAGATCTATTGCAGTGAGAGGTAGCATCAACGGGATTCAACAGCATGTCATCCAGAAGAGATTGGTCATCAGACTTAACTAACATTCTATACTCACTGCCACAAATTTGATTCTAGTCTCTAAGTCGGCAGAACATTCTTTGTGGAAGCCAGTTTTCCGTCTTCATTTTTGCAAGAGCTAAATATAGATCCTACATACGCACACCTTCGTTAAGTAATTTGTCGCGGTAACGACGCAAGTTATACACCCAACAATTACCATGATTTTCCAATAGATACTGAATTCTCTAAGGGATTCATGGATTCATGGCGTATGCACTCAAGAAAAGGTAATTGTATTCGATCAGGAGAGTTGTCTTCAAAGATATTTATTGTGATCATTTTACAGATGCTTATATGCAAGTGAATTTACCTTACGTGATCACATATACTTATCCACAATCTAATCTTATGAGAAATATGCAATCACATTACACATACAAATTACTTCTTAGAATAATTATCGTTAAAATGCAATTCACACCTCGTACCTGCATTATATACATTACACGGCGTACACTATTTTACAAGAAAACGTATAAAAAAGTCGACACAAAATCTAACTCGTTTCAATTATGTTCCACGAATCGTAACCGCACCATCAAAAGAATCCCCTCCAAATTTAAAGAAGGACCAATGGCTAGAAATTCAGAATCCGCAAACAGCAAAGCGTTATTCTAACATGAACCATACCTGCAGCCAGCCTCCTACACTAACAATGATTTATGAACGAGGTCTTATGTATTAAAACCTGCTGGATGAGCGTAATTGCACTAAGAAGATACAAATGCAAACAAAACGCCGGCAACGAGGCATGTACCTCTGACTACCTGCATGATTAATTACATCGCGTCTCTTTTATTAGGAAGCCCATTGAACAGCGACGGCGACCAGAGATGTCTTTGGCGCAGAGACTCGGTATTTAGCCAGATCTTTGGTGCCGCCTGCATCTTCTGCAACTTACAGGATGTAATGGCTTAACCTGTGGTTACGTGAAATAAAACGCTTCATGTATGTGTATTTAATTACGATTATTACATTAATAAATTACATGGAAACTAAATAGCCTATAATGTTTTGACAATGTGATGCTTATTTATTTTTTAAGGTACTCGCAAAGGTATTGATGAAATTTACGTACGATTTCTTCATTTAGTTTGTTTGTGTCACACATTCTTAGACCAATTTCCTGTTGTAATTATCATTAAGTGACTCTTCTTTCTAATTCTGAAGAGAGTTGTGTCATGGTTTGAAAAGTGTAGTGGACTGGGTTTCCTAAAATGCTGTGCGGTGCGGTGCGATTGGATTGATGATGCTAAGGCTCGTGCATTGAAGTCTCCGTGCTCCGCTGCACAGAGGCGTTGACATTGAACATCGCGTTGGAGCTGATGCGTTTGACTGGCTTACTCATCATCTATCAATGATGGACGGCCAGGGAGGGGCCACCAATCTGATTAATATAGGATACAGATACCTGTAATTTACTTTGAACTTTTCACGTCTGTCAATATTTTTCTTTTAAATAGAATCGGCTACGAAGTAAAAAAAAGTGTATATTTCCATAAATCAAATAATTGTGAATATACAATATGAAAATATTGTACCTTAATCAATCAAACGTTTAATCCACAAGCTGACATAATTGATTTGAGCAAGGTCATCGAGGGGAAATCAGGTTCCCTTAATGCACACACCTTGAATTAAAGCGTGACAGAAAATTATGAAAAATCATTGTCATTAGCGTAGCGTACCAGTTTTTCTTTTTGGAAAACTGCACGCACTAGGTGTCTTTTCTTATAAGCACCGCCTTACAGAAGCTGTACCGTCTAAACATTCAATCACTAACAGGAATAGTCGAGTGTTCCCTTCTAAGCCGACTCATTTTTCAAAACGCCTTGCAACTGTGTGTTGTGAAAGAATAAGATTACTATTCCTTTTTTTTTCTTTAAGAATTCGAATCCCAACCATTTAAAACCAGACACAGAGTATTATGTGCACCGTCTAATCGATGCCTTATTTAAATCAGCTGGAAACAACATTGAACTTCAAAGTGGTTTTAAAAAACGAGGAAAAATGCACTGTCAAGCGTTTACTCTGACGGCAGCAACCTTTATTCCTGCTAATTTGATGCATTTCTGTCATTTGTTAGCACAACGTAAGTCAAAAATCTCGTAACCAATGCCATTTAAAACGCTTTAAAACCCTAACAATATCAAACACCAAACACATTTCCAAACAAAAATATAAGAAAATTATTTAAAAAACTCCCCCATGTTTCGATACATGACCACGGATGTGCTTTTCACAGATGCAAAAGTGTCAACAAGATGCAGCAATTCTGTTGCAGGCCAAGACAGCTCAACGATACCGATCCTAGCTCCTAAGTTCTTGGACTATTAGCCTAGATGCAGCGAGCAACTGCCTCGAAGATCGGGCTCCAGTGAAAGTATTACGCTACTACCGACAACCATGTGAATCTTCAGTTTAACTTTACCCCTCCGCCGGGTCAAAAACGACGCAGCTCATACCATCACGAACATTACCAATATAAATTCATACATCCCTTCTCTTTTTTTTTTTTACCGCTTGATGAAAATTTGCTTTAAACAGATTCCCACCATGATGACGTCACGGTAAGAAATAAGGTAATAAAATTTCCGTAGATCTCCCTCCTTGGCGATTTGAAATCAGCCAATAGTGAGACATGTTCATTGTTGGCGTCGGCAAATATTCGGATTGGTACGACGTGGCTTTGATGGAATTGAGCGATCCCCTCTACGGCTAGTTGTGAGTGCATCCTTGAACGCTGGCATGTTTTGCTAGCCTAGAGAGGGATGATGATGCAGGGCGGATAAGTGCACACTGATTTTAGTATAAATAGTTGAGGATGGTGGATTGTTAAGTCAGTCTTGTGCCGACACTTCAGTCACAACAATACATTAAGTGATAAATCGTAACTTGCGAGGTGAGCAAACATACAAATATATATACACACACATAAGTTATACAGTATGTGAGGTAGTTGTGTTATCAGAAAAAAAAATACTTTTGTTATCAAATTTTTGAGCTGTTTTAAGAAAATTCTATTTGTAAAATTTGGAGCGCCAAAGTTAAAAGTGCATCGAGTATTGGCGGACTCCAGATCTTCGCACAGAGAAGATCAATCAAGAACAGTTAGATTCGACCAGTGCTACTAAATTTATAAATATATATATATGTGTACATTTTTTTTTATTTTCAAAAAATGAATTTAAGGAAATCATTCATTTATAGAGCAGTGGTGCGGAAAATCTCTTTCCATTTTTTTCGGATTGCGAACCAGCGAGAATTTTAACGATTTCGCTCTTGACTTTCAGTATTATTAGAGAGATTAAAAGAATAAAAGCACTTCAATATGACTACAATACTCAGCAAGCGTGAAATAGAGATACACCAATTTTCTTAATTTGTAATCTTAATATCCGCAATCATTAAAAACGGAAGGAAACTTCTTGCAAATAGAAAATTAATTGTTGAAATCTGCTGTAGGTATTTAAAAAGCGAACGTTTAGACAAAATCAGCCAACTTTGAAAGCATTTGTATGCGTTTATGAATTTGAAGAATCTTTTAAGAACATTTCAATGCGTTTTACTCACGCAAATTCTTGACACAATGTTAATATCAGTCAGTGTCCAGAAAAGAACCAAATGAATAGAAAATGTTTCCTGATTTCAGGAGATTTTCAAATCAATACAAGACAGCACCAGCAACATGCACAAGTTTGCACTTTTTGTGGGTAAGTTTTTTGGTAGTAAACCAGAGATAACTACTTAATCAAGCAATTCAACTAATTGCTGTAAAATTATAAATATAGAGTACAAGACAGGTAAGCTAATTGCAAAACGTCAAATTAAACCAGACAGTTTAATTACTAGCCTAACGATCATAATAAATAATTTAACAGAAGCACCAATGGAACGATTAGAAAAGACTAGTTATTAATTTTCTCATAATAACTCTAAACGAAAGCATTTTATGGAAGTAACTTCAAAAGATTTTTTAATAAACACTTGTACGTTGAAGCACCTGAACGTTATAGCACCGGAATCGGCATCAATGGTTCTGCCACTTGATGGAGACCACTTGATGGGAGCTAGAAAAAGTGAAATTCTCATCGTATCTCGAGCATTTTTCACATCGTCTCCATAGTGCGGTAACAATCCCTTGGCAAACAAATGCAGCACGGCATTATCACACTTTCGGTTTCGGCCCGCCGTGTAAAGTGGCCCGCGATTTGAGATTTTTCCAATGATTACTCCGCGGCCTTCGCTTGTATGCAAATCCATTGGGCAAGATCAAGCTTCGGAATGACAATTCCCATCGCGAACCCTGCGATTACTTTAATTGCAAAATAATAGCAGGGATTACGACGACCTCTCAGACATAATATTTTCGTACGAATTAACAATGAAAGACGTCTCGATTCGACCTCAAGTTTAAATCGAAATTTGAACTCACGCACATCTTGACGACACCGCCAATTTGATACATGTCTTCTAATAATTGTTTTTATTTGTTATTTTCGCAGCTTTGTTTGCCATTTGCGGCACAGCATTAGTAAGTGACCTCTCTTTTCTGACAATGGCAATTATTTCCGGCCCAGTCCCTAGACACTGTTGTTAACCGATCGCTGCTTCGACAGGCTAATGAAGGCTATGTATACGACAAGCCGAAGAATCCATTCCCGGGAACTGCCCCGGCTGGTGGACAGCCCGGTTCCTCCCCGAGCGGCCAGCGTCCTTCGGGCTCCCAGAACGACGGCGGTCGAGTCCCGGCTACCAGCACCGGCTCCCAGGGATATCCCTCGGGACCCCAGGGCTCCAAGCCTCAGGGACCCCAGGGCTCCAAGCCACAGGGCTCCCAGAACGACGGTGGCCGTGTCCCGGCTACCAGCACCGGATTCCAGGGATATCCTTCGGGACCCCAGGGCTCCAAGCCTCAGGGACCCCAGAATGACGTATCCCAGGGATCTAGACCTCAGGGCTCTAAGCCTAGCTCTGGACGTCCTTCGGGATCTCAGGGAGACTACACTTCGGGAAGCGGCAACCAGGGATATCCTAGTGGCCCAACCGGCTCTTCCGGCAACCAGGGATACCCTAGTGGTCCCTCGGGATCTACCGGCAACCAGGGATTCCCCAGCAAGCCATCCGGCTCAACCGGTAATCAGGGATACCCCAGCGGGCCATCCGGCTCAACCGGTAATCAGGGATACCCCAGTGGGCCATCCGGCTCAACCGGTAATCAGGGATACCCCAGCGGGCCATCCGGCTCTTCCGGCTCTTCCGGCAACCAGGGATACCCCAGTGGTCCGTCGGGATCTACCGGCAACCAGGGCTCTTTCGGTCAGGGTGGTCGACCAGGTACCCAAGGCACCTTCGGTCAGGGCGGACAGGGTGGACAATCTGGCAACCAGGGAGCTTTTGGTCAGGGTGGACAGGGTGGACAATCTGGCAACCAGGGAACTTTCGGTCAGGGTGGTCGACCCGGTACCCAAGGCACCTTCGGTCAGGGCGGACAGGGTGGACAATCTGGCAACCAGGGAGCTTTTGGTCAGGGCGGTAGCCAAGGCACCTTCGGTCAGGGCGGACAGGGTGGACAATCTGGCAACCAGGGAGCTTTCGGTCAGGGTGGTCGACCCGGTAGCCAAGGTTTCAACCAGGGAGCGCAGAACGACAACCAAGGCGGCTCAAACGACAACGACGACGGCTCTTACGACGGCGGCGACTACTCGGCGATCCCCGGCGAGCCCGACAAGGACTACCCGATCTACTCGGAGATCCCTCAGACGTCGTTCAGCTGCGACCAGCAAGCCCTTCCCGGTTACTACGCCGACGTCGAGGCTCGCTGCCAAGTGTTCCACGTGTGCTCCAACAACCGCACCTTCGACTTCCTCTGCCCCAACGGAACCATCTTCCATCAGGAGTACTTTGTCTGCGTGTGGTGGAATCAGTTTGACTGCAGCACTGCCCCTGGCCTGTACGGACTCAACGAGAAGCTCTACGACTACTCGATTATTGGAAGCCAGCAGCAAGGCAACCAGGGAGGCGCAGGATCGTATCCTGGCCAGCAGTCTGACAGCCAGCAAGGAGGACGACCCCAAGGAGGCAACCAAGGAAACTATCCCAGCGCCGGACAGCCCGGACAAGGAGGTTCCTCGAACCAAGGATTCCCGTCGACTGGATCTAACACTGGCAGCTACCCTGGCCAAGGAGGACGTCCTGGACAAGGAAACCAGGGAGCGTATCCTTCGGGACCTTCTGGAAGCGGCTCTTCGAACAACCAAGGACCGCAGGGAGGTCGTCCCACAGGTCCGTCTGGTTCTAGCGTAGGATTCCCCTCTGGTTCGACCGGCGGAAACAACGGTTATCCCTCTGGATCTACCAGCGGCAACAACGGTTATCCCTCTGGATCTACCAGCGGCAATACTGGCTATCCTTCGGGATCAACTGGTGGTAACAAACCTTCGATCCCTTCGGGATCGACCGGTGGTAACAACGGATATCCTTCGGGATCGACCGGCGGTAACAACGGCTATCCCTCGGGCCCAGCTGGTGGCGGAAGCGGCAACTTCCCGACCGGTTCCGGCAGCACCGGTTCCGGCAGCACCGGATTCCCTCGACCTGGCTCGCAACAGGACAACCAGTTTGGCTCGGGAACGCCGTCGAAACCCGACCGTGAGTATCTGCCACCGAAATAGATCTCGGCAGTTGATTGGAACTTTGCTCCCCACCCTCGAAAGAATCGGATTCGAATATATCATTATGAAAATCGACGCTGACTGCACGTCGGTTGTGCTCGACTATTTGTTTTTTGTTTGTAATAAGTCAATCAGTATTCCATCCTTCGTTGATTTTTTGTGATCGACGACGTTTTTTAAGTAGTTTTAGGTGATTATACCGGATAGTATCTGTAGTGTTATGGATTGTTAGTTATGCAAATCATTTTGTAAGACATATTATGAGTGAAATAGTGTGTCCAAACGATTTGCCAAAATAGTTTTCATTGATTTGCTTCATTCTAAAATCTAAAAAAAAGAAGATATGCGTAAATAGCAAGTTGCTTGAAATTTATCCTCGACACGAGGATTCTTTTAAGTCAAAATTGCATTAACCTTTTTGAGACATTTAATTCATACAGCATTCAAACTGATCTACAATTTCCTTCTCCTATTATTTTTTAATAAGTTAAAACTTTATTTTTTTATACTTTTTATTGCTTGAATATTACAAAGCTAAAGAACGACGAAGACTTTTTTTTAATCTAATTACCCGTAGAAATGCGGGTCATGTTGCCATGTATTTATGAATTATGTGTGAAATAAAGAAACTGTATTTTGCAAAAAAAATCCATGCTGCTTCTTCAGGCTCCTCTCGTTGAAAGTAACCGATAGAAATCTCTTTGAGCCAGATTCCCACAATTATTGTCAAAGCCCTATTATTACATTTTGAAATACAAGGCACAAAGCACAAGTTTATTGAAATCCGTGAATATATCAAGGATTACATCAGCCATGAGGGCATACAAGTTGGCCAATTCAGAATAGAGTTTGTCTCCATATTATCCACAACACATGCGCACCCGCTCAATTAAAACACGTAACACTATGTATTAATTCAATAATCGTGTTGTATTAGAAGTCATTGTCTTGCCAGGGAACGTACATAGTATTGTTGGCTACCTCATTCATCTCAAGAAAACATTCCTTCTCAATTAACTACTGGAAAGATTTTTAAAAGTGCCTCTTGGCTGCCGTTCATCAGTATTGTCTGTGAACTTTTTGACCCGTGTTCTAGCAATATTATCTGACGTTTTGAGATTGAGTTACGGAACTGAGCCATGGTCTCGCTTTGGATGCACCAATGAACACAAGGATTCCGTCAGTTGCAGTTAGTAATTTGAAATTGATAATTGACAGCTTTCTTAATTGTAAATGCATCTGTATGGTACTGTACGCTTTGGCCCATTTACAGATGCAAATATTATGCCACATCACATTTTGCATTCGACGCGAAATAATTAACACAAATTGTGTAACAATTCGCAGTGCACACGGAAGGAAAAAATTCACACCATATGAAATTTCGCCAATAAATTAAGGTAGGTGTCATATATTAATTTTAAAAGCTAAAGGTATTTGACACCTAAGTTATAGCCTGTGCACCCAAAGCTCTTTCTCTACTGGCCAAAGCTGAATTCGCGCACAGGTTCGCGAAATGACGAAAACATAGGAAGAAGTTTTCGCGTTCGTAACAATGTAATGGAGAAATGTGGTTGTTTTATTGGGATGCAAATAACGTGCGAGTTTACGCGATATCACTGTTGTGAGCAACGCCCTTTTTGCAGTACAAAGATCACGCGAGATCACGAGCAATGAGAAAATGTTTGAAACTTGCGACCTTATACATATCTAGAATCACTATTTATTGTACAATTTACTAACTTTTATATCCTCCAATTTTATGGTCATTTTCACCAGAGAATAATTTGTATTGTGGTTGTAAATATGATGGTTCTTAAGCTGTCAAAAGTAATGAGCTAATAGCGTCCGATATAATTGAATATTGTCGGCTATGACAATGCAAGTGTCAACTGAATTCAATGCATATTTCCAGGACATGTGACGAATGGACATTTCTCCCAAGTATTTATTGAGTTTTAAATAAGAAATAAGCATGCACTACGTGAAAAGTTAGCTAATTTTGTAAAATACCTCGCTAATTGGGCAAGGTATCAAGGAAGTGTGCCGACTGCCGCGAATTAGATTTAACACCATGCTTTAGAGATGCCAGTGAAACTAGTAATGTGCTGTAGGTATGGGTACTCCTTGGGTCAAGATGATGGATGCATTTCTTCCGGCAGGTCACTATCGGTTTGACCTGTCACCTCTGATGTAACCGTCGAAGAAGGACACTCCTACGTTGTCCTGGGAGAGGGACTCAGAACGCCTATCGCTTTCGTCAAGAAAGGGTGGTCGAAAGAGAGGGGAGGCCAACAGTAGCACTGGGCTTGTAGGTCGATTCGATGGCGCTAAGCCGCTTGAGAAATCACAATCAAGAGTTTTTTCTTAGTATTTTTGGTAATTTGGAGCTGAGAAGAGATCTTTAAAAGCAATTACATATGATATTATTTCGAGAGTGATTGCTAAGTGTGTTTTCCCACAGACTCTCGGTCTTCATTTTTTCAAATATTGTTTGTTTTATTTTATAACACAATATGTGAAGGTGCATGAACAGTAACTAAATTGCTCGCCGTTACAAAAGAATTTAGAAAAGAAGCCGTGTTTGGTGCTCAAGAAAGAGAACCCATTATGACATATTGTAAGCCAAGGGAATGTGTATTTTTTATGTTTGTGTACCAGTCAATTAGAATTCATAAAATTCCTTTACATCCATAATAGTAGCACTTCCTTCTTTCTACTTATTTTTTTAAAATGTTTTTAGCGTTTTCAAGTGATTTTAGCCAGCTTTCTGAAGTCACTTTACAAATAGGTTAGATGCATACGTTGTGTGCTATAGATCCTATCACGTTTCGCACCTTAATCTCGCCAAAACCACGTACAACTACAAGGCAAAAGTCAAAGAAACACGCGAGTAAAAATTAACTACGCCATTCTTTCTCCCGCTGGACGTCCGCACGAAATTAAACCAGCGAATAAACTCGGCTCGCTGTCCGAGTGATTTAGTTCGGCAACCAGTTGCCGGGACCAGGACCAGCACAGCTGTCAACACACACATTTCATTTCCTTGACTCTTCATTAACCTTTTTTTAACTCATTCGCGTTGACATTTATCCTAAGACTGAAGCTGCAAGCGTGTGCCACCAAGTTTATATCAATGTTCATTTAACTATTTTATAAGTTATTAACTCTGCACGATCTGATGTCAAATATTTGTTGTTTATATCTCAAAGTTTTTTATTATTATCAACACTATAAACGTCTCAAAAATGTATGACCAAACGGGGACTCGAACCCCGATCTCCACCTATCGCGGGTGTTGCTCTAAACCATTGAGCTCCTTGGACACAGGCTTTTCGAGACGATTTGAGTGTCAATTTTTGAGACGGTTATAGTGTTGATAATAATAAAATACCCCGCGCATTGCAAGCGTTTGCAATTTAAATAAGATTTCATCCTAATATCTCAAAGTTATTCACAATCTTGACGGTCAATTTTCATGCTTTTCCATCTGATAACATACAGGTACTTAACTTATATCTGTTTTCTGTGAATTCTTAGTATATGTACACTAGATTTTTTATAATTACATCCAAATTTGAAATAGATTTTTATTTTATCGATAAAAAATACTGTGTCGAATAGTATAAATCACAACTCGCTCACAAATCGATAAAAAATGCAGTCTCACGTGTATACGAATGATGATAGTACCGCAATTAATTTCACTGATTGATTAGGCATTGGCAAGTTTAAGCAAGCTTATGCCCATCGCCTATGTGTAACTCATCACGGCACGTCTCTGCAGCTGACCTTTGCACCTGCCAAATAACGTTTCCCAGAAGCCAGGTCGCAACTGGGAGGGTTGGAACACAGCAAACAAGGAGCTCTTGTCATTGCAATCAGATATCATGGAGGCGGGAGAGGCTGCAAATTGCTCCAGCGACGACGATCTGCCAATTTATGCAGCGAATTACTTTCACGAGATGCGATCATCTTGAATAATGTTGCATAATTACTTCACGAATTTAATATGAGTGTGTACGAAGTATTCAAGTGTTGGTTGGACGATTAGAACTATCGTGATAGGTAAAATGTTAAAAGGGATATATTTAACGTAATTGAGTGCTTGGTTAAATGCTCCTGTGACCTTCTAAGAAAAAGACTTCTCAAGAGATCTTTCAAGTGCGTTAATAATGTGAAAAACTGGTAATGGTATCTAACATAGTTCAGAGTATTAATTTGGTTTAATCATCTATTTATTATCATCAATAACTATAGGTATTTTTTCCCCTAAAAACTGTTCATTTGGTATTGCAACCAATCATAAATTTGAGGAAAATCACTGCACGAACACTCGGATTTGGCTTCAGCTACGCATAGTTATTTGCGTAACAACAAGATTTCTTATATAAGCGCATATTTTTGTGCACAAACACGATTATTCGTGGCTCTCTTTTCATGTTTCTAACGAATTTTTTTCCAAATTTTCACAACTATAACATTGATAAGGGAATCATTATGACTGGTATTTAAAAATTCGCACTTTCTTCGCATGTGTTGTTAGAACCACCATTTTAAAGCCATCTAGACCCATTTTTACAATTAGAGCTACTTGAAACATATTTTTAAAGAGGCCTTTGTAAAAAAAAATATATAAAACACTCCTAACGGCTGTACACGAGTTTCGAAATTCATCTAAAAATCCGTTTGCCAAAATATTGCGAAACAAAAACTTGAGCCTGTACCGCAATCAGCCAAATGCTCACACGACACGCTCCGATCGACGGAAGTCACACCGCGGTCCACGGGACGCTTGCAGAGCGAGATGCGCACACACACGCGAGCTCGCAGCGACTGAATGTCAAGGTCCTGGACCCAAGTTCACCATCTCATCTAGCGAGATCACGTGACCGCTCTGCGGATGGCCTGGGGTGTACAGCTAGTCTCGCTAGGTGACCAGCATGTACGCAACTAAATGTAACTGACCAATCGCACTGAGATGTTATTATTCTGGTTACTTGTAAGTTTTTCAAAACGATATTTGCTGTTGATTGACTTATTTTAGGTGTTTAACGACGCACTATTTTGGCAATGGACTAAAATGCGGCAAATAATGGCGTCGTAGAAAGATGGTGAACGTAACCTAGCATTGAAGAAAGGAAGTGAAACCTGGTGCCGGTATGTAGCCTATACTCCTGTCGTAGAGCTCGAAAGGGACCAACGGCTGAATGTCCCTTGCAAAGGACGGTAGACTCGAATAGCAGCATTCCTCCAGAAATCCACACGGTCAAGAGATTAATATTGGCGAACAAAGTTGCTGTACTAACTTTCATCCCTCCAACCTCTCTCTCGAACAGATGAATATGATGGACAACCATCCAAATCTAACCCAGTACAGTGTTGCTTAACTTTGGTGATCTCAAAAGAGCCGGTGTTTCCAACTCGCCAAACCGTTCGATGCATGCAATGCTATGTTATTATCAATCGTTATAAAAATTCCAAACAATTCCTGTAAAGTGGTAAAGGTACTTAGTGCACTGAGAGTATGTAATTGAATTCCAAACATAATCCAGACGGGTTCACTGAGCGAAGAATAACATTTTAGTCACGATTTGTAATTTTTCTCTGAGACGTTTCAAAGGTGGCTGGAATCACTGGTAAATTGGTTTATTGTACCTTTTAAAGTCAATGCAATGCATCAAGATTCTTCTACGATTATAAAGCCATAAAATTTGATCGCTTTTCATGCCACTAGAATCAATTGGAAGAGCAAACTCAATCGTTGTTCAAGCTACTGTTTCATTCGGCACACCTCTGATTTGTAATGTTTAACAACGCACTGTTTTGACATCTGGCCACGCGGCACTAGTCTAACGGCGTCGGTGAATGAGTCGATGATGATGAGGATGATGATGAACCTAACCTAGCCTAGAGGGAAGGAGGGGAAACCCGGTGCCGGCACGTAGCCTACTTCTGTCGAAGAGCACCAAGGGGATCACCGGCTAAAAGTCCCTACCGAAGGACAATACAACTCGAACAGCAGAATTCCTTCTCAAATCCATGCTGTCGAGAGGTTGATAAGCAAGGCGAATGAAGTTGTTTTACTAACTTTCATCCCTCTAACCTCCCTCCCGAACAGAACTGGTCACGTGTATGGTGGTCACCCATCCAATACCTGACTCAGCGCAGTGTTGCTTAACTTGAGTGATCTCATGAGAATCGATGTTTCCATTACGACAATCCTTTTGGTCGGCTCACCTCTGATGCAATTGATTGTTGCTTATGATTGAGTGAATCAAAATACAATTTGCTTGAAGCTATCATGCAATTGAGATGGACAGCATTGAGAAGCCCAACCCTACCATACGCTAGCCTTCTGTTGTCTTCATATCAACGGTCAATTTTAAAAGTATGATGTTCATACAAGCTAGGGAAAACACACTTTTTTCTTAATAACATACATCTCGAAAACAGAATAATTTATCGTACGTCGAGAACCCTTTTAGGGCACGGTTTTCATCAATTTTACGCTAAATGATTTTTGCAATCAGAGTCTTATTTAGTTTCAGAGTGGCACAGCTACGATAGCGTGTATTATAAGTGCGTATTTGGTATCCAAAATATTGCGTGGACAGATTTAATCAGAATTGTGATTAGGTATGTCTGTGTCTGCAACCATAACTCTGACCCAATGAAAAGTTTGGTATAATCTGCCCACCATATGTCCATGGGTAGACTAAACAAATGAGAATTTTTAGACATCTTTAGACAGAGAATTCCTTCTTGCAGAAATATACGGATCTTAGATGAAAATCTTGTCTTACGTAAGTGACCTGTTAAGTGGTCGAGATGAGGCAAGATGTGTACTGTAAACTATGACCTAGATGAGAGAAAATATTGAGTCAAACAGCTTGGTGTACGAATACGGTATGGGAAGATGCAGTTTGATATTTTTTCGAAAAGATTTTCAAGTAATAATTCACATTTCTTATGAACAATGATTCCTTCAAACGAAGACTGTGTCGCCACTTAGCTTTCTCCTGTTAAATGGAAACAACGATAAGCGTTTTTTTTGTAATTATGGGTAACTTTTAAGTAGGTACGTTCGTCTGGGTGAACCTGGAATAACAACTAGATATGGTAACGGAATGCAGCGTACAAGAGAAGGTTTAAATCGAGATAGAAGCATACAAACTGAACTATATTAATATTGTGTATTACAAAAATAACGTTAGCCTATTAACTAACCTAAAAACAAACAGAACAAAACAGTGTTAGTAAGGGCCCTCGTTAAAATTCTAGAAACTGAAGGATCTTACTTGCAAATACTGGTGTTTGTTTCGACGTTTAAATACCACTTTTTTTCCACTTTGTCATTATTTTTAAATGACAACACTTTAATCACAATTTTGAAGCAAAAACTAGTTCACATTTCGCGAGAGCAGCCTTGACAAAAATATTCCATCTGACGTTCAAACTCGATAACGGTCAGACCCAGGTTCAAATGTTTACTGCTTTAACCCACCGCCCTCTATGGTTAGTTTCGGTGAATTATGTCAGTTCAGTAATAAACGTTGGTAATAAACGTATAATTGTAGTTGTGCGGAGTGAAGTTAATTAAACTATCGGTAAGAGAACTTATTCTATATAAATTAAAAGAGCTCCAGTATTTATACACAAAACAATTAACAGATAATTCATAGCTACATGCTTCGATGAACAAACATGCATAATTAATAGCAGAACACAGAAAGTAATTGATAGCCACAAAGCCCAGTAAGGAGTCGTACTCCCATCTTGCCATAACATCTCATTAAATACAAATCATATTTACACGCATTACTAAATCCACATACCAACAGAGTACTTATTAAATTGGCTATACACCGCTAGCGTAGACAACCATTGGGTGCATGTACAACAAGTTATTGCAAAGCACAATCATCATTGACTCTTACGAGATTCCTAATTAATTTCTGAACCTCTCGGTTAATTGTTATGTAATGCCTCTAATTAGTTATGTGGCAGGTCATTCAGGTGAATGCGTGATAGCTTTACAGCGTGATAAAACTCAACTGCGTGCATCACCTACTAGAACTGTGTTATGTAAGCTAGCAGTTAGTATTAGTTTGAAGTTTATTTTTCATATCCGAATATCCTAAATGCCATTCGAGTTAGTTTGGAACCATACTGGTTGGTAGAATATTATTTCCAGGCCATCTCGTTCAGTACTGAAGATAAGAGAACAAACCGACTCCCAAAGCAACTACCCCAAATTCTTCAGCAATCATTCGCTCTCAGTCTCAACTCTAACCTTCTAAGTGGTGGATGCATGCACGAACAGTACCAATATTATGCATCTAAACGGTCACAAAAGTTCTTCAAGTATAATTTGATAAGTCGTGTGCCAATAGTTCAGTACAGTGCATTAAATGAACAAGTAAATTCCATGCGTGTTGGGCGTGTCTTCTCACAATGGGGATGCGGATGTCGATCAGCTGCTTTTCGGAGACATTATTTGGTGCATCTGGCAATAAAAGGTAGGAGAAGTTGTCTAATCTTGGTGTAATATCTATGTAATTGTTTGTCGAATTCATTTGCGGTAGACTGTGGTGGTGCATTGAATTACTAACTGCAGGTAAGCTTTGCACTTTGCATACCATTTACAATTTAGATGGTATCGCTCGACTGGACCGTATGGGTTTCAAATTCCAATACCAATTCATTAGCTAGGTAATTTTGTATACCTGTCATTGTGATGTAATTGAATTCCTATTTCAAACATGAATGCGAAACATGAAACGATGAAACGAACGAAACATGAAACATGCGCTGAGAAGGTTTTGGTGCAATGATAAGTCTTCGTCGATAAAATATACCGATTGTTCAACTTGCACTTTGAGGCAGATATTGTTGATAATTCAACATTTCACAAGTTTTAGAAAAATGCACATCGTTTTTATCATAGATAATCGTTGTCGGCACAAGCTGTGATTTAAGGATTAACAGTAAGCCTTTCAGTTGCCTAATTGCCTCAATGCCGAACAATGCCTACCAGTTATGTCAGCTTACGCAGCCGGCATTACATCTCTAGACAGCGGGTTGCTAACACCCAGGCGCCACGCAATGCCTTTGAATGCAGTCTAGCGGCAAACGTGTGGAAATTCCGTTCATCCGAACGGAATTTCAAGCACATTTTTAATACATGTACTCTTTTATGTACGCATTGATATTTTACAAAAACTTTTATTTACACAAAAAAAACAACATATAATATTATTTTAACAAACTTACACATTGTACGCCACACGTCTTGACAATGAGTTACCAGAAAAATTATAGATGCCAATTAGTAGAATGATACAGTGTGGTAAATAGTAAACATCACTCTACAAATGAAAACATTCTTTAACATTCACATCATACATTTACACGCACACGCGTACACGCAATTACTACAAAATAACTGACTTGAGTTAATTGAACAATTTTGTTTGAACTGAAACATTTTTGAATTTGAATTTGCGAATACGTCCAAAACGAATTTTCCCTTTCGACGACCATTCCGCTGTTACTAACTTCACCAAAAAATGAACATACCACCAAACTTCAGTCCTTCACATTTAAAAAACCCAAAGTCGACAAGATTTGAAACAGTCTTTACAAAAAACCACTCATTCACCGCCTGGCAAGACCAGCGTTGTGAAGGATCGAGTAAACCTTGGCCCTGGGGATCTTCTCCGCCTCCCTTTCGAAGACCTGCATCTCCTCATTGGTGAACCAGCTCTCCTTGGCTAGTGCAGACACGATGCGGGGGTTCTTGTAGAAAGGGTTCAGTAGCTCGGAGGGCAATCTAGCTTCAGCCTCGGCGTTCTGGACGACGGCGCGGTGGGCCAGGGGCCGGGATCGCTGGATGGCGACTGGCACGATGGCTTGCTGCTGGAACGGCGGCGGCTGGATCTCGTAGGAGAGTCCCGAAGACGGGAAGAACTGGGCGCTTGCGGCACTGACGGCTAGCACCAGAAGGGCGAGGGACGCGTGCATTGTTGAACGGTTTCTGAAAAAATCGAAAAGCGTTAGTTTGGAAAGTGGCTTTGTAGTTTGTGCAAATATTCTCTGTTTTAGTCATCGGCCCTTAAACACTTGTCGGTGGTTCTTAACTGTGACCCATTTCGAGTACTAATCTTCAGGTTTACACTAAACATTGTTAGATGTTTTTTTTTATCAAGGATTGTTCAGTCAAATTGTTCATAGAAACGTACAACTGACCGAATCGGGATCTCGAAGATCAGGATACCGCCTAATGTGGTCTGATATCCACGATTTAGCTTTTACCATATCAAACGATGCCTTACACTAATATGAAAGACAATAAACAAGAGACAGTGAATTTCCAAATCAGCATAGAAATATTTTTTTAATGGTACCGTTAGATAAATCACACAAAAGGTCATTTCAAACGGTTGTCTGCGAATCGTATTTTAATAGTCCAGTTCGTGCGAGCATTTGATGTTATCATTCCTGACACATAGAAATTACATCCCCGCCCATAATCGAAATGTTTCTAGTTCATAAAACGCGGCGATTATTTAATTTTACTCTTGTTAAGTAAAAATAACCTAATTTGAACAACCTTCACTCAACATGAAGGGCAGCTACTTGGAAAGAAACCGAACCGCTCATACCACTGTGATGTTTTAATCGATGCATTGTTCTTATTGGAATATTTGTCCCTATGCCTAGAGACACAGAGCAGGCACTGGGAGTGTTCGGTTACATTTTCTTGCGCCTCCGTTAATCGAGGAGTCGGCTGTCAAGGCCCAGCCTCTCACCTGGTCCACGCCAAGGTTAATAGCATGCAGCGTACAGTGTGGTAATTGTCGAGTGTGTGGATGTTAACACTTGGAAGGATAACATCTTTGTCTCTGGGAGGTTTTGCGAGCTTTTGGTAGGCGCCAGGAAGTCTCGCCGATGGCCAAGGCGGATGTTAACCAATTTTTGGTTAGGACGCTAAGATTTTGTCTAACTTTTGCTCTTTGAGATCACACCCTAGAAACTTAACATTGATCATCAAGATATACTTTGCGAGACAGCTCATTCGTTTTCTTTTCTGCCAGTGTGGATTCTGTTTCCTGCTTTTCTCAGCATAAAAAAGCTATTACCGAAAGATTTTTCCTTACAAGTATACCTAGGATGACTACATTTTTGTTTAAATTTGTTTAATAATGAGTGGGGTATACAATGTCAGTCTCAAAGCATGATTTAGTTTATAACTTTAGGTGTTAAAAAAAGCATGCGCGGAAAGGTGTTTGAATTTGCATCGAGATCAGCTGACCCTCGATTAAAAACCAGATCACGCGCATATTTTCTCTCATTGGCGACGAACCGACAGGTTCATAGTCCTGGCTGTGGCGCAAGAGTCACTTTCGATGATTTAAGCATCAAAGAAAGTTCATCTACTAAGTGTATTTTTAGCCAGGCATGCCAGTCTTCGAACACAGATTATAAGTGCGAGTAAGTTATGCAAGCGTTGTCAATTATTGACGCTCGCTCTTGGCCCAGCTTGTCCTAGAGGAGCACACAATGAATTAATCAACCGATTCCTCTGCATTGTTCTTGGAGATAAATTAAATTCGAGCACTGAATGTCTTGCATTAATCATTGGCGGATGCATTATTAATCGTCTATTAAAATTAAGCTATTATAAGATAATACGTCACGATTTGTATTAAAGTTGCAGAAACCTTCTAGAGATCGTATAAGATCGTTTACAAAGTAAGGTTTTTTGATATTTTGAAATGAAATTGCACCACCGAATTCACTCCAATAAAATTAACCATCGTTATGACAAAGCGTGAAAGGGCTTAACCGTATATTGAGATTCAAATTTTGGTCGGTGGCCTATATCCATGTTTCAACAACAAATGAAAATAAAAATCACCAAAATCAGCAAACTATTACTAAAACTACTACCACAATACGAATTTTAGAACTGTGCTTCGAACAGTAAAAGCGATATTTTCTCGAGTGATCTCAAACCTATCCCCCAAATCTTGCACCACTAACATTCACTCACCTTTTCAAAGAAAAAACTGAAAAAACAAACTCAGATCCACGGAGTCACTTGCGATATCGAATCAGACGAGGTGTAGTCGATCACTGAATTGTCTTCTCGGCAAGTGGAGTACTTTTATATGACTGTCAGACTCGCTCATGCTGCTGCGCCTGCTGAACGGAGAACCTCCCTCGCTACCAGTGGCTCCGACGTTCACCTTGAACGAAACAGAGTCAAGGGTAATTCCTGAGATGCGAGTGCGGCGCGTACGTTTTGGGAGCGTCATCCTTGAAATGGACACTAGGACAAATACTACGTGGACATCAACACAAATGGTGATCTAATGGTGTAATAATTATCTAACGTTGCGCGCTACCGGGGCGGTGTATCTGTTGAGGAATTGTTATTTTTAACACTTGACTGATGACAAATCGTGAAAGTGTGTGCTGGTGTGATCTGGATTGTGGGAAGTTGTGGGTACAGTTTGAACTTTGAGGATGGATTGCATCTAGGTTATTGTTACGATTTTTTTTTTGAATTTAAATTTATGTTGGTGACAACTTATGGTGATTTGATACAGGATGATGTGGGAGCATTGGTTTTCATATTGAGCACCATTTGAAAGTTAAACAGTTTAATACATTACACGGCGGATCTTGGTGTTAAAGGAACATTATATTATATTTATCTTTTAATTAGAAGTGGACGATTATCATGGTTCCTACTTATCTCGGTTAGCATCGATTAAAATCACATCAGGAAGTAGGTTTTCGAAAAAAAAATTGTTGTGATTTTTTTCTGTAGCAGTTGCTTAACAGAATCGATCCGATCAACGGTCAATCAAATATTTGCCTACGATATTATGGTGCTGTAAAGCGGATGACTTACGTCAAAAAAAAAGGTCGCATGCCATATACAATATCACCGTATTCCAATGACTCATTCGACAGTAATCATCCCTATGCAGTTGTTGGAATCGATCATAAATGGCAAACCAGGTCAATATCACAAGACGCCTCGGGTGTTTCTCGCTGTTTTTTTTCAGCAAGGAAGTCGACGTTTTAGACGGAGAAAGAACGGAACTAACCTTCAAAGGTCTCTGAAAATGTCCTCGAGCATCGGACGGAGGACGTCCCGACATTTTTATTTCAATTCCTGGTTACGTAATCGATCGGTGGTAACCTAACTTGCACAAATGTGCCGAGAGTAATTGTCTCGCGTAATATTTGCGAACTAGACGTTATGTGTGTCTGGGGGACACTGGTTATATGGTAAGTTGAATGTCATACCCTTGATACACATTTGCAAGTTAGGTAATTTAATTGGTTGCATTGGTTTTAGTTGGAGTGGGTGAGGTGTCTGCATGTCTCATAATTTATAAGTGGGACGTGCAGAATTCGCAGGTTTTTTTTTTATAACATTTATGAGCTGTTTTTTAAATAAATCTTACTTTATGGATTTTAATGGTATTATTAGCCATGTCAGAAAAAATCTACGAATAGAATTGACATTTTATAACCGTTTGACAGTACGTACACCATTTGAGATGATTTAACAAACAAAAATAAACATTTAACAAACATAACAATTTATGGACAATTTAACAAACATTTATAATTTAGGATCAATGATGGACTGTGGCTGTGTTTAAGCTTAAAGAAATTGCGCAGAAAATTTTCTTAAAAAAATTCTTATGCTCCAAATAAAAGTATCGTAATCAATCTTCAAAATCAGTTGCAGTTCTTGGCATCGTCCCTGAAATATTAATCGTTGTTATTTAATCGAGAGAATGCAATTATCGATGAGTGATACCCTTATTGTATAACAAGAAATGCGTGTGTTCTATTCAGCCTAGATATTATGGTAATTGGTATGACTTTTCCTAAATCCTTCAAATATCAAAAACTATATATATAACTGGCAATGAAACAATTACTTTTTAAAGCTATCTTTTACGTGATAAAAGCAACGTACACTGTTCAAATTATGATCAGTGTTACACCTTTCGCACGTCTGATCGGATTGCAGCTAATTGCAATAAGATATGAGGGTTTTGTGAATCAGTTGGCAATGATTTTTAGACTTGCATCATAGCTCTATTTGCTAGGAATCAGACCATGATGATGAGATCACTTCATGCGTGCAACTATAAGTTATCTTTCGATTCTAGGGATTGGCCAAAGTATTTGGAAAATCACGAAAAACTAGCTTCAGTACGTCTCAATAAGGAACTTTCCAAGTGCCAGGTTGTGTAAATGCCTACGCGTTTAGACACACACTCACAATTTCAATATATTACAAACTTTCAACCTCAAGATGTTCGTTAAATACTAGCATTTGAACTTGTTTTCCAAAACACTTTACCAAGTATTCTACCCGGAATGGAATAGAAAGCTGTTGACTTCGGTCGCTTGACGTCAATATGTTTTCCTACCGTTATTTCCGAGACGTACTACAATCAACGTGCAGGGAAGACCATGCCAAATAATGTCCAGCTAGAGCCGGTGTACAAACACATTACAAGATGTTACGGATGGTCGTAAAGAAGCAATCACTGAACGACATGTCATTAAACAGGCAGCATTCACTGACCATGCCTAACTGCAAGTCCTGCAGCGGTGCAGCATTGCTAGATAGAGTTTGATGAGTCTTTCCTTTTTTGACATGAATGTGCACCGGAGATTTATTTTACTGCCGCTGGTTATAAAGTACTTTCATTTTCGAGTTTTGATGTAATTAATTCGAGACTGCACTCTCGTTTCACGTTGACAATTACACAGGCGAAAGAGAGTCTTTGATATACGTTGTGAGATCGAAGGTCACTGAGATTCCTGCAATTGCTTAAAGATACATCTGTGATGAATGTAATATCTGTTCTGTTTATTATGTGTGTGGCAATAACTTACTTACAAAATTCTTAAATTATCGTATGCGATCTACTTTTTTTCTTTTGTTATTAAAATTTTACCACTCGTGTGCACTTTCGACAGGATTTGCATGATTTACTTTTAAAAGTACTCCCGCCACAACTTAATTTTAATTCCTGCTGATTTATTAACCACTTGGGTACCTACTCTAATGTCTACGAATGAAAATAGGGCATTCTGAATACCATATCAGATGAACTTTCCCGAAACAACGATCCTTGTTTGATCCTGACCTTTAAAAAGAATTGCGCTCTAATAAGGATGTCATTTAAAAGCGACATTTCTATGCCACTAGGCGATCCATCGGTGACCCATCGACTGCGACCGCGATCTTGTTTTCGTGGAGACCTTGGGGTCAGGTGACTGCACCCGGCCCTGGGCGATACGGGCAAGCAGCGCAGCGCGGCGCAGCGCGGCGCAGGGAAAGCGGGGTCCTGGTCAGGTTTATTATTGCTGTGCACGGGGATCGAACCAGAGTTCTCTGCCAGTGAAAGTGAAGGCTAAAGAACATTTTACATCGTGAAGCCTAAAACATTCGATCATAAATACTTTCTCCGTGATTATTATACCAAAATTATCGTTTGTGGACTCTGCCATTGAATAATGTTTTAGACGGATAACTTTTAAATGACAATTATGATTTTTTTGTTTTCGCCAATACAACCGATGGGTTTATGGCGAGGTCTTTGTTGAAACGAACCCAAATAGGGAAATGCAATTGATATCTAGATCTTTCTAGTATGTAAGGCTTGACCTTACATCGTAGACCAATGCCAAAGCTACCTGATATCAAGCCACAGGAAAAAAATATTATTTCATTTCATCGATCTTATGTATCACCTGACACTCAGCGTTTAGAATCTAGCAAAAAACACTTTGGTATTTTTATTCGCGGTTGAATTATTTTTCTGCAGCTAGGCCTACGCCATTTCTACTGAATATAGATGCGCCGAAATGTAAACGTTAACGTCTGAAAGATATGTTAATTGGAAATAAACAAGCATGAAATTCACTAAAAATTACCATAACACTTTGTTAAAACATGATCAAGTCAATCGTTTACAACCATTGTAACACGCGCATGCACAAGCAACTACTTACAGCACATTCCAGACACCATCTTCGCAATCCAATTGTTCGTAGAGGTTCGTGATCTCGGTGTCAGCGGTCACTTTTATGGCACCAGTCGTCTTCTTTCGTCGCGCGCCTCTCTTGTTATCTCACCCAGGCTATTACCGATATCATACTAGCGTGCTGGCGAGCGTCAGCTGATAGCTGCTTGCACTCCTCACGGAAACACTCTCACCTCCTCCTTCCTCTCCGCCCGGCTCATCCACGCTTTTCACCTCTCCGAGTCGCTATCCATGCATTTTTCCAGACTTCTCCATTCCCCTGGCCAGGGGTATACAATGGTCGGAGCTCTTAGCTTGACATTCACCAGTATGAGCTGAGATGTGTGTACGATTTTGGTTTGTCTTGAGCGATGAAACGTGTACGCGTTGTGGTGAGGAGCACGAAATGTCGCTCGGTCTTTGCTATTCGTGCATTTGGGTCTCCACGTTAAAGTGTCACACTGTGTCGTTCGTGCATTTGGGTCTCCAAGCTAAAAGTAAAAATTGACACTTTGGGAAAGAGCACAATATGACAATAAATAAGCATTGTTTTCAAATAGCCTGTAAAATAGCAATCTTATGAACAGAGTTTTGCTAAGCCCCTGTAGATGTTTTTTTTTTGTCTTTTTTTCCTTACAAATCTCAACATGACATCTTGCCAAGAGTCGAAGATTTACTGAAATATGCATGGCTAAGAGTAATGTTTACTTTCTCTCTCATCATCGCTAGCGACATGCCAGCTCCATCCTTGTCCCACAATTAAATAACTGCGCGAGGAACCCGAATTACTTAATCGCCTTAGCACGTCGCTAATTGCAAGTCATAGCGCAGGGTAATTATCATTCTTGGTAGCGACTTGCGTTTGTTAATTTTCCAATGGGTGTTTGTTTGCATTTGTACTTAGAATTTGGCGCCTCTTAAGCGTTTGTTTGTTGCACAACAATCGTCTATGTCATGTGGTGAGCCTTTTTCATGTTGATATTTACCGAAGCTGTTAAGCTTCATTGAAGTGTTGAAATTGTAATCGATCTTTACGCTTTATTTCTGTGTACAAATGATATGAACGTTTACAAATATTGGATTGATAGCTGTGACGGATGGTTGTGACAGCTAACCAATGTGCGACACTGATTTGGTAAAATGACAACCACCTTTTTAAGAAATCAGATAAATTGCAAAACTATTGCTGGAAATAGGAGAGGTCGAATGATGATGATGCTGACGCTTGTTATCCAAGGCGCTCATGAAATGTGTTGAAATATTGGACACAATTTGACAACCATTGTGACGCTCAATTTTATGTCATTAACGCGCAGTTTAACATATGTTTTTCCTTGTAATCTGTTGGTTTTGTTAGGCTATGCGCTCTAATCTTTTGATGCGAGATTAATTAATAGTTTTCATGGTGAGTGCTGGAAGAGTGTGGCTGTTGCAATAGTAAAAGGACGGCGGTGCCAGTGGCATCTGTGTATGGAAAGGCCTGGCGCCAGTAGTTTGGCGCAAATGCATAGCAACTATGCGTATTAGTGTACACATGAGAAATATTTCTCTGACTTGGGCTTTTGCCAGAAGAAACGGCCAGTTCGTGTGCTCGCTTCTACGACTCTCAAATTGCTTCGTGTCATGGGTGATTGTGATGCATTTTTCGTTGGTTAAGTACCCCAAGGGCATTTTGTTTCAGCGTTCACTTTTAATTTCAGACTGTCAAAGTTTTCTTGGTTGAGGAATATCAAATTTTATTACAGAAATTAGCTAAGGAAATAACAATCATAATTAAAAATCAGCGTGCAGAACGGTGGAATAGATTATTTAAGTAATTGAATAATTGCAGCCGGAAATGATTTATTGGTTGTCAATAAAATGGCTAATTTTCCTCTCAATTCATTGTTAATAATAAAATTGGTGTAATAAATTTGTTTGGATCAACTTCTGAACCGTTTCTCTTTTCGCTACAGACTGTTTTGTGTAAGGAAACTGATCGTGATTTTTAATTTTAAACTGGTATTTTGTTCAGCTTCTTGCTTGTAACTGAGATGTGTGTAAAAAAATACTTATCATTAATCGAGAGTCAAAAAGAGAAAGAGCTCCAGAATAAATAATCAAGGGTTTTTACCCAATATTTGGTTAGCTTTTATGTAGAGCAAAATGTTGATCGTAGCTGGATCTTGAATCTCAGCAAAGAAAATCGATTGATTGTTTGCTTGAATATCACTCTAACTAAGCTATATCTCAAGTACACCTCCCAATGATGCAAAGTGTAGAAACATTGTTCATATCTCATCATCGCCGAGCGAGGGTCTTCGTGGCAAACTTAAGACGATCTGGCTGTGCAGATCAAGCGCAGGACCTCGCCGCCTCCCTGGCAGGTACTTTCACTCGGTCAGGTGCCGGGCGACGGAAGTGCCGAGGGCGCAATTTCTTTTTGTCCAGCTCCGCCGCGCGGGCGCGGGCGATCGTTCGACTACCGGCCACATGATTGGTGCACACCTCGTTACGAGCGACACCATGCAAGTAGCAATTATAAATTACGACTTAAGTAAAAACTTTGCTGGTGATTGCTTTACTGATTTTTCATGATACGAGTTCAGTATTTGGCGCTATTAAACGAACCAAATGAGATAATTGTTAGATTTTTTTAGAAGTGTGTTGATTGTGTTCGGAAGCAAGACCACACTAAAAATATGACAGTAACGAAAATGAACAAACCGTTGGAGGGTGGTGTTTTGGTAATGCATTTCACATAAATGGTGGCAGATTTTCCTCTTTCGCTTTCTTTCCATTGAATGGAGTAGTCAAATCAATCATCAAACGTCCTTCACATAATTCATTTATTACGTTTCATCTCCATCCTTGTCAACTCATTAACTATTCAATATGGACTCAACTCAATTAACACGCTTTCAATCTGCCTGTATATATATTTATTCCAAGAGATGACCACAGTCCTGCATTTCATAAGACGAGTATCGGTACCGATGGTACATGTGTACTTGTGGCTTGCCTGTGGTCGTTGGCTCGCGTGAGGTGCTGTTATGTCAGCGTGGACATTCCTCGCGTGGCACGACGCGTGACCGCCGGCACGCTTTCCTGGATGCTGCAATGCGTAGGTCACTCTCCTCCCACCCACATATGTTGCACAGGAGTTATAACTAAGATATAGGGGCATAGAGGTGTAGGGGCATAAAGTATACGAGCTTGTTTACATAGACACGCTTTTTTTGCAATATTATTAGAAAAATGTGTGCATTTTGAGAGGTTAAGCCGAAATAAGTAGTTTAGGTCAGAGGGCAGACAGTGGAAAATCTTGATAGAAGGAGAGCTCTATTTGACGGATCGTAAAAAAGTCAAAACATTCGTAGCTTAATATTGGTTTACTTCAAATCAATGTCAGTCAAGGGTAGGTCCAAAATGGTATCTGTCGGGTTGCAAGATTTTCATGAAAAACGTACTAATGAGAGTTTGTCAATTCCGTCTTAAATACGGTCTTTTTAGACCAAAAATCACTCGTGAGTGATTGGAAACCAGCACTTGGCGAAGACCAAGGCCCTCGTGAATCGCGAATCAACAGCGGTGCTGCCATCTCACAGCAAGATCTGAAAGTCTTTGAGCCGACGGTCTTGCAGCGACTTCGTGAAGGCCTAACGAAATGTTTCGGGTTTCCCTGCAGGTCAGCCTCTCTCTCGACACGAGAGTTGCTTGTGTTGCATACTGTCAAGGCGTAAATGAGCAAAAGAATGTTAATAGTTAGTAAAATCTAAGATATAAGCATTTTTACTAATGGCTATTTGATAATGTGCAAACAAGCATTACCTTAATTTAATATAACATTGTACTCCATTTCTACAGGTTTTTAATAGCTTTTAATAGCCTTAAAACAAGTAATAAATTAATTAAAGCGAATAGAGAACATTCTGCTCACTGACAAGTAACACATCTTAAATTTAACGCACACAAAAGTCAACCACTACAATTTTAAGTCTTTCTTCCAAGTTTCCTCACAAACTGGCTACGATGATAGTTAATAATAATAATAATAATAATAATTTTACTGTTCCAAATTGATTACAAATGCAACATTGGATGAGTCAAGTATAAAAAATTCATCATTAATACAATAAGTCTACATTACATTAGTTGATATGCTTGCCAAGATGTAGGCTCAAGTATGACAGGCAAGCAACCTGGGCGATGCATCTGGGATTAGAAAGGAGTGTCGTCGGTCGCGACAAGACGGTGATGCATGGCCGAGCATGCGTAGGCTATGCCAAGACTTGTGTGACTGCGAGTCCAACGCACACCAGTCTAAGAATATCTTCTTGTCGCACTAGGTGTGGTTTGTTCGGTGCTCGACCGATTGATGAAATCCTTACGAAACCGCGTTGAATGAGAGCACGCGGATTCGATGGACTGCGATAAGATGTGTTGGGACTTGCATTAGGCGATGTTAGCTTTGTGTGCGATAATCATTTGCAAATGCCAACAATATGCGGTCGCCGTTTATCAAAGGGGCTTTGACAGTTTGAGAACGTGATCGTAAACGATTTTTGTTTGCAACTATGGCAGATGCAATTATTCAATTGGTTACATATGTAATTGTTTGATTTGACGTGTGGGTAATTGAAGTTGTTGAAATAATTACGTGTACCTAGAAGTAGGTATATCATCGACCTACGTTTTTGTATTTGATATTCAATTTTATATCTGATACTGATATCAACCTTTATACAATAATATTGTATACTAGAGAGGTATGAAACAATACCTTTTTATTTTTACAAAAGCGTAGATTTACATATCATTTTTTTCAACCATGTTAGAGATGAAAATGCGCGAAAAGATAACATTTATTTCGCTCATGATTCACGTTGATTGCTGCTGTAATGTTGGGAAACATGGCATGTTACGAAAATATTTCTATGCTTATTGTTCGAGCTTTGAGTGGATGATCCACAAAGATTAGGCGAGGACAATCGAACCATTTTCTTGTGGAATATTTAACTTCATTTCGGTTCTGGGTAAGGTACAAAAAATAACAGACTTTCAGATATTTTCAGATTTTCTTTATTTCTCTTTCTAATCTATAAATTCATAAATATCTATCCACAATTTTACAATAAAGCGTACAGTACAAAAATAATTAACGCTCATTACTTAAAAAAGAATCCGATTAGAGATTATACATTAAGCAACAACTCATCCATTGCATTTTACAAAGGGAAGAAAATAGGATAATTCTAAAGACATTTTAACATTCTTAGCTCATGAAATACTATTTACACCAGTTTTTGACAGATCGGCCGATTGCTAGAATTTCGGTTTAATACTAAACTAGATGAATTCAAATATCTAGTATACTATTCAAGCGTTTTTTTTTTGTGGTAATAATTTTAGCAATTGGCCGAAAACTTGCAAGTGCTAGAGACTGGAGCTAAAAACATGAAAAGATCTAAAAGAACTGAGACGTGACTATGAAGACGAAGAGTGTTTGTGTGGAGAGTTAGGGTCTCCTAGGTGAATGTCGTTGGGGTGTTAGGCATGTGACATGGATTCGTGCTGGCAAGGGCTGAGTTTCACCAAAATGACATCACTTTCAGCTGCAAGACTCTTACGGCGATTTTTAACGATATTTAGCGACGTGAAATTTTTTTCAGAATTCCGAATTATTGGAGTTTACATATATTGGCATTATGTCTTACAGAACTTTCATGAAAGTTGTCCTCTTGTAATAACTGATGAATGATTACTTTACAAAATAGTTCAAATCACCGCCTGGTTTTAGGGTTATTTTTTAATCTGTCATTTGAAAATATCGCTTTTAATTTAATGCGACATTTAAATTTCTGATATGCCGGTTTCCAAATGTATTTTTCTTAAAAGATTATAACTTTCCAGCCAAAAAATAAGCTTTGGAATTTTGAAAAAATGGGGTTTCCCATTATTTTTGCTTCTCATGTGGGCTCAGAAACCCTTATTTCTCTAAGTTGACACCATACATGATGAGTCCTGCCCTTTCACAGCAGTGGGTTTAGGATGGGTTTAGTTGAGTTTAGGAGGCTTAGTGCTGGTAGTAGTTGAGGGGCACCGCTGCGTGGGCGTAAGAGTGGTGCAGCGTCTTTCCGTACACGGGGTAGGATGTGGGCACTCTGGCCACCTCGTGTTGCAGCGACTTGAACACGGTAGGCTGGTTCACGGTGATACGGTGGAGCTGAGGATCACGCAAGAAACAAGCTATACACTCAAGACATTGGGCTTTCACACCTAAGATTGCAATAACAAGGTAGTTTACATGGCCGTTATAAACATCTTCTGATCCTCCATTTAAAGGCTAAATGTTTGTGCGAAAACTTTGAGCCTTATTCGAAAATCAGTGATTTGCAGAGGTGCGCAAATCAGTGATTTAAGATTCAACCGATCAACCCTGCTCGGGGATGCTGCAAAATTCCCAAAAAATTCCAATTTCAAAATCTTCATTTCCAAAAACATTAAAAGAGGTCGCCGCTTATCGCTATCGAATGCTGTCTCTGCTACAGTTCGCCAAATGATCTCAAGAAATTTTGTTTCGTAATATGCCATCTTGGGCGCCTCCGCCAGCCGAATTACCAGCCGAATGCCGTACTACCGTCAGCTACGCTAACCAGTGGAACGAGTTAATGCACTCTTTAAGCGTCACTGCATCGATTTCTTTTCTGACTTTGACCGTGAACAGTCGACGAGCAACCGGTCTCTGAATGCATGGTCGCCGTTCAGAAACCCGGGCTGGCTGGAAACGTTGTCTTATGGGAGAAAACTGGCGTTAAGCAACACTACGCTTAATTGAGAGTTGGAAGAGTGGCCACTAATATGATTTTTTTGTTGCTTTCAGCTTCAAATTGTAATTAGGGTGTTTAATTCGAAATTTTAAATATTCCTAAAGATGGGAAACCTGGTGGTTTTCTTAATTTTCCTTCGAAAAATGCCACAAAGCGTTAGTGTCCTAGACTACTTTTTACAAAAAAAGCTAGGGAAACGTAATTTTAGCTTAAGACCATCGTTATCCCAATTATGACCCCATTTCTATACAACGTTTCCTAAAGTCGTTAAGGCACATTTTAATTTATATTGAAATGTCGTAGGAAATCACTTCAAACATTTCTTGAGCGATCGTCTCCCAGCATGTGGAGTGAGGAGAGTCGTACATACCTTGGTGACGGGCTCGACAACGTCGAATTCCTGCAGAGTCTCGATGGGTCGGGAGACGACGACACGTCGGGTGGACACGCGCTCGCCGGCGGGGGCGTTACGCTCGTACTCAGGCGCGGGGGTGGCCGACAGGACACGGCCTCGCACGTTACCGGCATCACCAATAGGGGCGCCTGCGGGTCCGGACCGACCGAAACCGACCTCGGCGACTCCACCTAAAGATGCGGGGATGGGTGACACGTTAGTTGGATGGCTCGCTTTCTCAGTAATTTCTCATAGCTGGGTAAAAGAGGATAGCATACCGAATACCAGCGACCATTTTAGGTTTCTTATTTCTTTCATATACCTATAGCCTCTAGTGATGCTGGGCAAATTCTACTGTTATTTTGAGGAACGAAACAATGGATTTTTCGAAAATGTGAGTAAAAACCAGAAAAATTTCTCGAAAATTCAAAAATTATATGTGATTTTTTTAACTAGTTCTGGTAATTTTGTAAGTGGTATCAGGGTGGTCACAACAAGCCCAAGCAGTGTTAAGACGTCTTACCCTGAGCAGTGAGGAGCTGGATGAATCGCTGCTGGTTAGCCTGGTTCACTTCGGGGCCGTTGCGAACAGAGGGCACGACACTGGGACCGGCACGGGCCTGGGGCACCAGGTCGAAAGGGGCGCCATTGGAGCGGATGTCCACCTGGGGCACGGGGCCTGGGCGACGGAATGCGGGACGCTGGGGCTGGGGCACGAAGCGGGCCTGGGTCTGGACAGGGGCCTCTTGGCGGGCCTGAAACGTTGAAAGAAGAGCTGTTAAAGAACTTATTTTCTGATTTTCTTATTGATGTTTGAAAGTATTTACTCTTTAAACGAAGTCGCTGAATGTAAATAATAATTGGGTGATTTGATCTAAGTCTGATAACTTAGTTTTGCTCTTTTTCTGGACAGCAAAAAACGAAATGGCATGGTTGATTTGTAATAGGTAGTCCATGCTGCAGATATGAAACAAATAATCCTTGCATGGACATACCGTGAGCCTACAGCATATTGGAATTATTCCAATGTCATGACTGTCTACACTGACTAAATCGTGCCGCTATTCGCTTTTGACTCGAGCCGAAGTTCCCGGAGTGTTATCTGATTGCAATTGGTGCGATGAAGTTTTGATAACGTAATCGAATTAGCGCGGAAATGCTTCGAAGTTTGAGTGAAAGGGACACGATGATTCGACTGGTTACAAGGAAAGAATCACAATTGTGAGACAAAGTATGACTCGGTTGGCATAACAGGAGAGTTCGATGCTGGATCTCGATAAAAATCAGTGCACGTTTGTAGTCCAGAGATCTGAACTGGTTTTTGTTTGTTCCACATTCCAACGAAAATAAAATTTGAAATCTAAGAGTAGAGATTGCCTTTAAGACGATGGGAATGTCTTAAAAATCAGAGAAAATCTTCTAAACGTGCACCAAAATGAGACCTTTACCTCCATCTGAGGCTGCTGTTCCTGCTGCTGATCTTGCTGTTGCTGCTGTTGTTCCTGCTGTTGCTCCTGCTGTTGTCCCTGCTGTTGCTCCTGCTGTTGTTGCTGAGCGGGCTGTTGACGAGCCTGCGCCTGCTGCTGCTGTTCGCGTTCCTGCTGCAGAGACTGCTGCTGACGGGCCTGGTATTGCATCTCCTGTTGAATCTCCTGGGACAGTTGGTTCTGGCGAGCGGTCAGCTCCTGTTGAGCGGCCTCGAGCTGCTGGCGGGTGATCTGGAATCGTTGCTGGACGGCGAATTGGGCGGCGTTCTGGACAGGGGCGGGCGCAGGGGCGGCGGCAGCTTGCTGAGGTTGGGCTGGAGAACAAAAGACAGATGGTAAAAGCCGTGCAAATGTGTTAGTTTATGCGGGTTGTTCGAGTCATCCGTTTATGTAAACATATTTTAGTCATACTTTATGAACGGAAATCGGATCGCAAGCGACAGCGTTATAATTAAACGATAACACGTTTAACTCCCGCGTGATTTCACACACGTACTTAAATATGCTTCGCCCATTTTGTCACGCACAGTATCGTTCACAATAACTTCATCACAAAGCTTGTAGGTGCGGGCTTTAGGCGTAACCACTATCGAATTGGTGTGGATTTCTCACACTCTGTCGCAAAGGTACGGTATAACTCCAAGAACCTGCAATTAGTAACCATGTAGAGAACTCACCAGATCGGGCAGTGAAGTCGGTGTTCTCGACCACAACGGAGTCATCGTCGGAGGCGATCTCGGCGCCGGGTCCGGTAGGTCCCTGGGCAAGGGCGGGGTTCTGCTCCTGTTCGACGGGGGCGACGGGGGCGGCGGGGGCAGCGGGGGCAGCGGGGGCGGGCGCGTACTGCTGGTCGGGCACCACGATGGGTTGGGCAAAGGTGGGGTGCTGGACGTACGCTGGGGCCACGGCGGGCACGACGGGGACGGGCACCTGCGGCAGGGAGATAATGCGTCACTGAGAACTAGCGGCCAATTTAGAAGTGTAAAATACACGTGTTGATTCACGTAACGCGAAATGATGTGTGTTTGGTGTTGTAAGTGTGTAGTTTTCGGGATTGGTGTTCATTTCTACATACACTCATTCCGGCTCAGAACACATCTCACTTTATTTCAATTTAATTGGGAAGTAGTTTTCTTCGAGTCCATTCCGCTCTGAGTCTAGGAATAGTTTCTGTAAACCCTGTAAACTTTAAGTTCACTGAAATCGATTTCTACCGGTCTGTCAGAATGGACCCAGATAGGACCCTTTTTTTTAGGAGGTAGTGCATGATGGGAGGTGGACCCACTTTCAAAACGCGTTACCTACCTGGGGGTAGTGGAGCACGGGGTGGATAGCGTGCACGGGCTTGATCACGGCCGGTCCTTGCTGGGTCTTGGACAGGGGCTCGTCAAGCTCGAGCAGAGCCGAGCCAGCGTTGCGCACAACCACGCGTTCCTCGATGTCGTAGAACTGCTTCTGGATGGCAGGACGACGGACCTGGAGGGGCACACACGCACGTTACTTGGAGAATAGAGAGCTCCGGAGGCAACCACAGACTAGGAAGACCGCGAAATAAGGCAAACTTTTCTTCTTATTTACCGCGTTACTTTCTGAGCTACCGAAATCGATTACTTTAAATGAAGACAGGCAAGACTCGCTGTAAAATAAGATCCCTACTCTTTGGGTAACCTTTATTGCAGATTTTACGAACGTAAAAGTGAATCTTTTCCGCAAGGACGCGATGCTGTTTGTTCTGAATCAAGTCGGTCAGAAAGGGAAAGGAAGACTGATCTTAGATAGTGATTTAACGGCATTTTTGTTATTTCATTAACGCCGCGAACTCCCGTGATTCTGGGACTTTTTGATATCGCGTTATGCAGAAAAGTGATGCATGATTTTGAATGTAACGGGTAGTCTTGCGTCCCCTCTGCACCCACCTGGAATTTGCGCGTGGAGATGGCGGGGTTGGCGACATCCACCTGCTTCTGCACGACGCCGGGCGTCGCGACGACACGGGTGTAGGGCACATCAGCGACTCCTTGCACGTGGTGCACGGTTGGGACGGCGTGCACGGTCGGGATCTTGGCGTGCGCGTACGCAGGCGCAGCGTAGGCTGCAGGCAAAGGCGATGGGTTTTAGACCGGGGTCTGTGGTTTATCCTAACGTAAGTGTTTTTAGTTGTTTTGATGCTAAGTAATGCACATCATCGGTGCTCGACCACAACAAAATGTGAATTAAAAGAAGCAACTTAAAATATCGTTTGTTGGTAAATTACGAAAATTGCAGCATGACACTCTTGGTGCTTATAAAGCTTTTTCTTTACTTGCTTTTCCATAGTTAAATGAAAACCGCGGAAAGTTGGCACTCTCTAGCAATATTTCAGCGAGAAAATGGCGTGAAAACAAAGTGTTTTGTTTTACACGAGTACTGAATTTCAAAATTTCAGGGTCGGGTGTCGAAAGCGCGGCCTTCCGAAATAAAAGACATGGGTAATTGGTCACTTATAGCTTCCAGATTAAATTCTTGAAGTCGATACTTAGATGAATTCTGAATGCTAACAATTCATTTTTAATTTTAACTTTTTGGAAACTCTTTTACTAAATACCAACTATCTACAAATCCAATGCAGTCGGCAACTTACCAAGAGGAGCGGGGTGGGCGAATTGCTGGTAGCCGTACGCCTGTCGACCGAACGCCTGCGAGTAAACTTGGGGCGCATACGCAAGTTGGGCGGGGGCGGCAAGAGGGGCGCCTACGGGGGAGGCGTATTGCAAGGGCCCAGCGGCCAGACCAGCGGGTGCGGGACCATTGATGTAGGTCACACCGGCGGGGTTCAGGAACGGCATCTGCACGGCATACTGGCTGATTCCTCCGCAGAAGACAGACTGCACGGCGGCAGCCAGGAATAGGAAGGTCCTCATAGTGGGCTGCAAGACAAAGTAGAATACGGAGATGAGAGCACGGAAGAGTATTACAGTTTTAGGCTCCACGTGGACTTTAAAACGCACGGCATTGGAGTGGCTAGGAGGGTGGTTAGGCCAAAGAAAGTGGCAGAGATTAAATAAATTCTAAATTCTACCGAGCTGTAATTTTGAAAATGGTTTCTCCTTTGTGGTTTATTAACATACCGAGCTGGATAATAATTACAACCCCCGTTATACTTGGTGCTTATGATTTCTGCACCCTTCATGGACAAGAAAACCATTAAATGTGAAGAAAAAAAACCTTGCAAAATTGTCACTTTCAGGTGTTTTCAAATTAAGTTAAAAAACACTAATTTTTATATAAATATCTGTACTTTCATGTCCTTGCGATATGAAATTCTGCTCATGCCACAAACGTTCACTTTTCTCCAAATTCCACTCCATTTAACTTACCACAAAATTGTCCTGTTGTTCGAAACTAAGCGAATGAGTGAATGTGATTGTTTGTCAGCTCCGCCGCCTTATATACATTGCACGTGGTCAGCATTGCCCTCTGACCCGTCGTCTGCATCCCCTCCTCGGCAGCACGCGGCGCCCCTCGGAGGCCTGGGAGCATCCAGCGGCGTCCGGCGTCAACCCCACTTCGACGCCTCCTCCCAGCGTGCCAAAACCAGCGTCCTCACAACTAGGTTGCCTTGCCCTGCCCTGCCCTCGCAGGGACGCCCAAAAGAGATGGGAGTCACTCGTGACAGCCGAAAGTTGTCGCAGAGATTTCCCGCATTAATAAGTGCACTGTAGGAGATGATGGTCAGACATTCGAAAGGAAAATTGACCATATGAGAAACCACTGACTCATTTTCATTATACACCCCGAGGTAACCTTCCTGAATTCTCGAGAAAAATTAGCTTTTGTTATTAATTTTCTTTCTTAAAAAGTGAAAATGAAAATTGGTGAAATAACGGTTTTTGTAGTTTGGAGTTTGGAGTTTGGACACCCCGTTACTCAGAATGAGCTCAAAACTGGAGTGCTGCACCGACTTCAAAAAAAAGGCGGTATCATTTTCATAATACCTACCTATCCATGTGATATAATCCACTGCACGGGTAACAGTAGTAGATGAGAGATTGGCAACGATAACTAATACGTCCATACATGATGTGCCACGCCTTGGAAAAAAAGTTATCAGTGAAAGGATTCGGGGACGAGTCGGCTGTCAACCTGCAGGGCAGGAAAATGCAGTAGCAATCCCGTGACTTGTGGTTTTTTTTTTTTACTTTTTAATCGAAACGTGATGCGGAGAGATAGGCGATGACCGCTTTCTGTGCGTGTGTGTACACAATAGTATTCTGGGAAATGTCGAGCAGTTTCGGAGGTTTGGCCCTCGTCCCAAACGACGAATGCGAACAATTTGAAAGTGGACGTCGTCGATGACACATGTGTCATCAAATCGAGTGCATCCATTGCGTCGTCGAACCTGGCGTCTCGACTTTGTTTGTTGCAACATTGATTGTTTAATCGCGCGACCGTTTGCTCCATTCGATTTAGTTCGACGGCTAATTTATGTGCCGTACCTAGTTGTAAACATGGCCGATTTGCAATATGCATAATGCGGTAACGAGTCGCGAATTGTACAATGGATTCGGAAAGGTGCAAGCATGCAACGTGGAATTCAAATGATTGTACCTTTAGTTAGATTTTTTTTTAGATTGTTTTGTGTTGTTGGAAGTGAATAACTTTTGGAGTTTGTGCGTTTTACGTCTCTTTCTCTTATCAATATAACTATTAACTTCAATTATAACATTGAAAGAAATTTGTTAGAGACTTTTTACAAAATTTGGCAAAACGATTCTGAAGAGCGACTGAAGAATCCTCGACGCGCTTGTTATTCCTGTTCCGTATATAATAGACAGTTGGACAATTGCTTTGGGAGCGTGTTGTGATGTGTTTAGTGTCGATTTCATCAACGATTAGCGCCTTGACTCCTATTGTTAAATTTCGTGTGGTCAGTTCAGCCTACCATTGTTCGCTAATAGACCCTCCGGGAAACTGATTTGCGATTACCTATTTGCACGTTGAGAGGTTATTTATCGCATTTCGGACTTGACATTGGCAGCTGAATTATCGAGATTAAATTAGGCAAGTCACATCAACGATTGCCCGAGGAGCTCGTAGATGTAATAAATTTTAAATATGTGTTGCGTAACCGCATTTTTTTCTTCGAATTCAGAGCTATTCGTTGAAAGCGTTAGCAGCGCGGTGTGTGGGCGTATGGGGAAATATCACCCACTAGCGCGTCAAAAGTTTGAAATTTCGGGGGAAGAAATTTAAAACGACCGTTTGGTCAGACGTCGGCAAGTTTTAAGTGTTGAACAAACGCTTACGCTGCTTGACCTGTAGTCACGAAAACGAAATACCGCAAACAAAATAATTGCATTTTCTTAATTATTTCTCTATGATTTAGGTAGCTCTACTTTTGTTCCACCCACTCTTATGCATCGATGCTATGGTGTAATCTCTTGAGCGTCTATTTAATCTACTTTCATATGCTCTTGATGTCCTTCGTAGATGGATATTATTTTGAGATCAGGGTTTTTTAACCATGAAATCTTTGTTTATAAAAATCATGTGCAGAGATCACATTTTATACACCTATAGGCATTGTGTGTATCTATGTGTAATAAAATAACTGGTATACCATTTAATTGATCTCTGCATCGAAACCGGATCTGATATGGCACAGGTACGTTACTGAAATTGAATCTAAACTCCACCTTTGCCCGCAGCTGCGAAGAATTTCATTCACCAAGAAGAATTTTGCCACTGGGCACATGGCATTGCGACCGCTGTGCATACAGTTGCATTACTACAACTGCAATTACACCAAGTACGCGCGGGTAATTGAACTCTTGATAATGAATTTTGAAGCACTTTCTTTATGCGAAACACACGTTCTCTAATTACGATTATTAATATTAAATTGAGTGTACACGCCACAATCTCGGGCGAATCTTGTGCCTACTTAAAGATTCACGAAGTGATTGCATATTTTTTTAATTACTATCGCCAACAATTACTTTACTTAACGATGATGGCTCACTCCTCGTTAAACGCTCTGTACGCTTATTTTTCGATCACACTAAAGTGATGCATAAGAGACGAGCTTTTTTTTTAGCACACCAGTCTTGTTTCAGTAAGTGTGCGTGAAAATCAATTTTCATACGCCCATATGTTTGATTTTAATGAGACCATCATAAATTCATCGAAAATTCGAGAAAATCGTTACATAACCGAAATATCATTACAAACAACTGCATCTTCTTGCTTAGTTATAAATCAGTTTGACTAGAAAGTGCAATTACGGTAGTCGATTTAAATCACTGTCGCGCAAGTCGCCGTGCTCGCTCCGCGTGGGCCCGCCTGATTGTCACATTTAACCTTTAGTTAAAACTGCTCCGAATTCTCGACGCGTCGACCGTTGATTTATTTCGACTCCTCGGGGCACAGCAAAAAATCTGCATTCGCTTATCGATCTGCGAACGGAATTAGGCGCTTTCTTTCTTTCTCGACGATATCGAGTAGGAACATCGCAGATTTTCGCCAGTTTCAGGAAACAGCGCTAATGCTCTCCAGATCAATCTTTATTACATACTTAACGTGCTCATGGATATCGGTGATAGGTGCTTGAATGCGGACAAGATCATGAGGTCAGTCGTCGTGTCTCACGCCGGCTCGTTGGACTCTGACGGTAACCGCACACGAATCCAGTATAAAGTTTGGAAATTTTGCATGCATTTCCTTGAGGGGAAAAAAATGCAAAATCGCCATGGAAAACGTTAGTTTGAATTAAGGAAACATTTTGTCTTGAAGTTTTCAACACCAACGCCCGACCACGATTTTACGATATTGGGTTCCGTTGTGAGAAATGATACGGTTTTAACTTTTGATACAAAAATGGTGCGTGCATCTTAATAAATAATACAAGTCAATCACGATAGTGAAGTATAAAATGGTAAAACCTCCTGATTCAAAGACGTGAATCAGTCGTAATTGTACGTTTGCTGGTCTGAACGCCCACTATTAGTTGATTCCTTTGCTATTAAAAGTCATGATTAAGTCTGGGAGAATTTTACACTCTCGAATAATTGCGCTCTGCTTGCGTCTAGTCGGCTTGTGAAATTGGACAAAGGTGAGCAAATGAGCGCGCATTATCAAATGATTGAGAAGTACACCTATATCGCAATCTTAGGTGGGTGATACCGTACCAAGGCTCCGATTGGCTATATTACCAATAGGTTTTACTTCTTTAAATTGATTAATGTGTTTGGCTAGATTTTAATTAAAATACTAGATGACAGCTGGCACGTTTATAACGGTTTAGAGATATTAATTTTGATAATCACTGAATGTCGGTCTACTTTGGATATTGTCTCTGAAGATTAAATGGACAGGTGGTAGGTGCACTACTCTAGTGAGAGAGATGGATCTGAAGAAGTCAAAGGTTCTTTCATAACTTAAAAAATAATGCACAAATAGACACTGAAAAATAAAAATTAAGAATCTTCGTCAATACCAGTGCTAATTAAATTGTCACTTCTTGGAAATAAAAAGAGATTCGTGATTATTTCATTTTTTTGATAAACGCCACTTTTTTAATGTGTAATTAGGTTTCTATTTTAAGCAAAAAGAAGCAAGGTCGCTCTTCATACCAAACAGAAGTGATCATTCAAGTCTTATCGATTGCACCATTATCACAAGCCATATAATCGCACCATCCTCGCCCCTCCGCAATCGTATCACGTTACTTTTTCATTTGAGAAACACTTTTTGTAGGTGACTTCATCTCCTAGAACAGTCATTACATACCTCTACCAAATCACCCATCGCAGATAACATATGATTACAGATCCAATCAACCAGCACTTGGCGCGAGTTATTACAACATTTTGGTTCTGTCCGTATAGCACACCTGATTTTTGGCGCACGGCTCGAGGGAGATTAATTCTCTCATTTATTATTTATGCGCTCTGAGCGCGCGAGCGAAGTCCACCGATTGTTGTACAGCGATCGGGATTTGCGTCCAAAACTGGAGCAGGGTGACTTAATGTCGACGAGCCCAATACCTGTTGTTGTTGCGACTTTGGATGCAATGCCGCGGCTGGACCACGTTTGCAATCTCGTTTAAAATCTTCTCAATGACAACTTCTTTACTCTGTTTGAAATTACACGAATCGAGATCGTTTAATTTGGTATACCTAATCCTGATCCTGATTTTGTCGAACTTGTTTGTTAAAGGTCTATTGATCATGCATTATCGTTTGGTCCGTCTCGATGCGGGGTACTAAGTGGTGTCGGGCGTGGATAGCGTGCGGCAATGCGTGCGGCAATGCTGCAATTAAACAATTTTGTTGGAATTTAATTAATAGTTTGCTTGCTTTGGATTCATGCTGCGATAACGTATTATACTACAATTAGCCGTGTAATAATAGATCGGTCAAATTACTCTTCGATTTAATTTGTTTATGTAAACCGATTCATCGTGAGCTTTAAATGAGCATGATTTTTTTTAGAGATGCAATGGATCGAGGCAAAAGGCAGTTATCGTGTTTCAACGTTTGGTTAATAGTTAAAGAATTGTTTTCGTCCTGTCGACAGTGTGTGGTTACTGACCATGTGCATATCAAATTCGAAATTGTCCTAACATTTATGCCAAACCACTTATCAGAAATCATTTTCGAATTCGAGGCAACGTAAATCAGCAATTGTCTAAAAGGGTTACCATAAACAAGATCGTACATGTAATTACGCGTTTATTCAATTGCCTCGGTAATCTCCGGGTTGATCTGATCAAGTGTATGTTATGCTCTTGTTTGATCCGTAACATTTCAAGGGGTATAATATTGTAGGTGGACCACTTTTAATGCGGCTCGTCAGTTCGGTCAAGGAGGAATTTCTTGGTCCTTTCTTTTGGGTGTGGCGTGTTAAATAATATTTTGGTAATCAAACACATCTTAGCAATGATCTCTATTAGGAGGCTGTTTTGATGTACGCAATAACAACACACACGGGACAAGGTATATTCTTTGCGCAATGCCGCTGGACGCACCAGCTCATTTTATGAATTGCCGTCTCGACATATTCGCGCATTCTCGTATTTAGTTTGGTGATGTGTGGTTTAATTATTTTTTTCTAGTTTGCATCGAACGTGGTTCAGATCTTGTCTGATATTTTTTTAATAACTTCATACTCTAATTGATTGCTACGATTAGGGTGGTGTAGATACTTGATGATAACAATTTCACAAAGTTGCTCACAATATGTTGTACCCACGCCCTTTACAATAGGTAACGCAATCATCATTTATTGGCTCTATCAATGATCATTGTTGCCAATGTTAACACTAATTAAACATGTTTTTGGCTGAACAATCGTAAGATGTTAGTTTTGATTGCAAAAATAATTGTGACAGGACACGGTTCCACGGAACAAAGATATCAAATATCCAGGGTTTAATTTTCCTACTAACATAGAAGCAACCAATGAAAAGATAGAATCTTTTGTGCATGGCTGCTCAAAATTTTGAGTGGATTAAGTGACACCATAGCATTTTTGGCCCCAGTATGATCTTGCATCTTATGATCTTGCGCATCTGAATTGATTGCAATAGTTTTATTAGTCCAGAGTGTCTGTCAATGATCTGTGAAACATAACCGACAAAAAAATGCACTATTTAAATTTCAAGAGTCGTTGACATTGGCCAGTACCTTCGTCACGATCGATCTTAAAATGTCAAACGGAACGAAAAAAGTAATCGGTCAATTTTTGTTTATAGGCCAGCAAGAAGAAATAGAGTGCAGTGAGCATCAAGTCTTTTTTTTTGCATCATCCGAATTTATCGGTTTTAGTCGTGTTCTGTCGTCCATCGCAGCTGGTGATCGACTTGCAAGAGCGTCTGGCCCATTTGGCTACTGTGACCACACCTTCCATTGACCCGAAAAGCGTAGTGGTCTAGCAGACGCGCGGTGTGTGATTGCTGCAGAACCTTGCGTCGTTAGCCAAGCAGAATAATTGACATTTTCTCTGCGGCGTGTTCGCCTGAGTGCTAGGCTGTTTGCAATACATGCGTGCCTGAGCAGGACTATCGGGTGTCCAGTAGCACCCGGGGATAGAGAGATAGAAAGACTTCCAAATTACTGCTAAGAAATTACAATAATTTATAATGTACTGTAAATGTTTTTTTTTTAGTAAAGAAACAGCCAAAAAAAAAAAATCTTAAAATCAAGAGTTGTTTTGAATTCAAAAGGTGTTGGACTCTATGAGCAAGTGGCTTAAAAGTATAATTCTCATCATTCATAGTAATCATGAAATCAAGAATCAATCACAGAGCATGTCACCGTAATGTTCAAAGATTTGTTATACCAGATATTTCTGCGCTTTGATTTCAAACATTTTTTTTTTTCAATTGAAATTCGTGTTGGTCGAATCACGTTTTAGTATACAAAACTTTTGTTAGCGTGCGCTCGTAAAGGTATGATACTCAATTAATCTATTTAATTAGGAGCTCGCCGTGTGAGTAATTGAATGCTCGCTCTGTAAATTGCGAGGTAGGGTACTTGTTCGTGCGAACGAGAAAAGGTTGCGTCGTTCTTGAACATGGTAGCTGTTGCTTTGAGGCGCACTGAAAAACTACATTGATAAATGTATATTATGTATGTAGGTGATCTACTGTGTGATCAATACACACTCACTAATTAACCTGTACCACTCTATGGCAAACTCTGATAAGAACACGTTGGAAACACTCCATAACTTTGTCTCTCTTGATTTGTGGTGTTATACGACGAGCTGTTTTGACAACTAGCCCAGCGGCACTTGTCTAATAGCATCGGTGAATGAAAGGATGATGATGAGGATGACGATGAACCTAATCTAGTCTAGAAGGGAGGAGGGAAAACCCGGTGCCGGCACGTAGCCTACTCCTGTCGAAGAGCACCAAGGGGAGTACCGTCTAAACGTCCCTTCTGAAGGACGGTACAACTCGAACAGCAGGATTGCAGAACAGCAGAACAGCAGGACAAAACCATGCCGGCGAGAGGTTGATAGGAAAGACGAACAAAGTTTCTGTAAAACTTTCATCCTTCTATCCTGTTTCCCAAACAAAACTGGTCATGTGTATGATGGTCACCCATCCAATACCTGACACAGTGCAGTGTTGCTTAACTATGGTGATCTCCTGAGAACCGGTGTTTCCAACACGCCAAACCGTCGGTGTTTTTCGTATCTCTTGAGACATGGTCAAAAGTTTTCAAATTACTAGCTCATGCGTTGTCACAGTGGATAATCTTAGATGAAGCTTCCACACTTTTACTTAGCCCTCTACGAAGAAAGACTTTCTTTCTTCTTCCCCCAATGAAGAATAGCACCTCAACATATTCTGACTAGTGACGGGAATGTTGCTTGCATTGCGCCCATTGGTTTCGTAATCAATTCAATAATTCGGCGCCGATTTTCTCAACATTAAGCAGTTTCAGCGCTAGCAATGATCGAAGTCACCACCGGAGTTCTCTGTTCTATGAGATAAGAGAAAAAGTAAACAAGGACACAATTACCAATGCGTTTAATGGTAAAAATGGTATACATTTTCAGTTGTACGTGTTCACTAGTAGTGCGTGCAAGATTCGTACTATAAGAAGTTGAAAAGTGTCATAATTCACTCGTTTTTGTCAGAAATTCTATAAAATGTGTTCAATTACGGAACATGTAATCCGTCGAATGTCCTTGCGATGAACGCCCTCGCTGTGAGCGCACTTCTTCAGAAAGCCATAGCTCTGGAAGAGTTTCTTCTTCCTCCTGTTCCTCTTCTTGTGGACATCTTTTTAGTGGACGCTTTCGTCGAGTACGCCTTCGCTGTGAATGCTCTTCTTCTAAAAGCTCTTGCTCTGGAAGAGCTTCTTCTACCTCCTTTTCTTCTATCTCCTGTTCTTCTACCTCCTGTTCTTCTACCTCATGTTCTTCTTCTTTTGGACGCCTTTTCAGTGGACGCTTTCGCCAACGACGCCTTCGCTGTGGACGCCTTCGTTGTGGATGCTCTTCTCCTAAAAGCTCTTGCTCTGGAAGCGTTTCTTCTACCTCATGTTCTTCTACCTCATGTTCTTCTACCTCATGTTCTTCTACCTCATGTTCTTCTACCTCATGTTCTTCTACCTCCTGTTCTTCTACCTCCTGTTCTTCTTCTTTTGGACGCCTTTTCAGTGGACGCTTTCGCCAACGACGCCTTCGCTGTGGACGCCTTCGTTGTGGATGCTCTTCTCCTAAAAGCTCTTGCTCTGGAAGCGTTTCTTCTTCCTCCTGATCTTCTACCTCCTGTTCTTCTACCTCCTGTTCTTCTACCTCCTGATCTTCTACCTCCTGTTCTTCTACCTCATGTTCTTCTACCTCATGTTCTTCTACCTCATGTTCTTCTACCTCATGTTCTTCTACCTCATGTTCTTCTACCTCCTGTTCTTCTACCTCGTGTTCTTCTTCTTTTGGACGTTTTTTCAGTGGACGCTTCCGCCAACGACGCCTTCGCTGTGGACGCCTTCGCTGTGGACGCCTTCGTTGTGAATGCTCTTCTTCTGAAAGCTCTTGCTCTTGAGGAGCTTCTTTTTCCTCCTTTTCTTCTACCTCCTTTTCTTCTACCTCCTGTTCTTCTTCTTTTGGACGCCTTTTCAGTGGACGCTTTCGCCAGTGACGCCTTCGCCAGTGACGCTTTCGCCAAGGGCGCCTTCGCTGTGGTCGCCTTCGCTGTGGACGCCTTCGCTGTGGACGCTCTTCCTCTAAAAGCCCTACCTCTGAAAGCTCTTCCTCCAAAAGATCTTCCTCTGAAGTCATCTGTTTGCATTGGGGTTGGTGTGGATCTAGATCACAAGATGCAGTACCGATGAGTTTAGTAGATCCTACAACTTGACCCGTCGTTCCTAAAGTTGCACTTCCTACTTCTGTTAGTCGCTTAGGCAACCGCTTATTTTGGCATTCTGGTTGATATGGATCTATGTCACAAGATTCTCTAGCAATGGCACCAATTGAATTATTGAAAAAATTATTGCTCATTATTTCTAAAATAGGACCGTCGTCTTTCGATACATCGTGCTCAAACTTCGTGCCTGTTTGACCACTTCTTTTATTTCTATGTAATTTGTCCGAAGTCTTTTTTTGATAATAACCAGTGTGATAGTTCTTAAATAGTATTTCTTCTTCATTGTAATTAGAATTTGAAGCAATTAATGAAGGCTGGGCGTTACTGATGTCTTCGCTCTGCTTTGTCTTCACGTGGATCGGCTGCAAAAGACCAACAACTTTGAAACTTCAAACCCATTCGTTGCGTACACCCAAGATCGAAAGGAAATCTTTGCCCAAGTGTATGCACATTTTCAAGTCAAGACCAAAAACTATAAATTACTCAAAACAGGCCAGTCTTTAAAAACTTTTGTCTTGAAAAATAATTAAAAGTTTTAAATTTCTATGTTAATCAAACATTTCATTTATCAAACATTTAAATCTGATATTCATGCAGTTCTCAATTAGCCAGTTAAGTTTCTGAAAATCTTCAAGTGCCTTATGGTTATAGTTGTAGTCTTGCAGTGCATATAAATGATTCAGCAGTATTGCATCAATACTTTGCTTGTTACCTTCTTCTCCGGAAACTGCTGCTCATGCTGTATCCCAAGGTTTAAGTCAATCTCGAGTTGCTGGTGCATGTTCTGGGAGCGTCCCTGGGCGGCATTTTGCACGGGGACGGTACCGAGGAACTGCATTTGAGTGGGGTTCTGGTCGATTTCTCTGCAGAAGACGCACTGCGCGACTGCAGCAAGGAGTAGGAAGATCTTCATTTTAGGCTGCAAGACGCAAGAACGGATTGCAGAGATAAGAAATGTGCTAGTCCAGACTTGAAAATGTTAGAATTTCAAGAGAAATGAGGACAGTCATATCATTTAAGAAATACTAACTCAGATAAAGTAACTTATGGCTGGTTTTCGGTTGTCCGCTCCGAGCCTAACAGTCCGTTAATTCGTCATTTGCTTGGCAGTAGCCAAGACTTCCAGTTACATGCAGAGCACCTCAGATATTTGTGTGTCGTCCACTTAACACAGAGCGGAAGATTTTGGCCAGCTTAAAATTCGCCAGCCAAAAACCAACCGATAATTCGTCTGTAAGTGAACAGAGAGATTTCATTAATTTAATACACTTCAAATCGACGTAAGCTTTTTATGACAAAAAGAGACCCCAAGCCTGGAATTATTTTGAATTCCCAGCAGATTTGTACCCCAAGTATACAAAATGTCCAACTCACCACAATACTATCCTGTTGTGTACGAAACTGATCAATCGTGTAAATATGTTTGTCCGCATCAGCTCCATGCCTTATATAATCGTTGTTCGCGGTCATGAATTTGCCCTCTGACCTGTCGACTGCAATCTCTCCCCGACGACTCGCGATGCCACTCGGTGGCTCGGTAGTGTTCAGCGGCGTCCACAATCTATTCAATGTTGTTGATGGGTTTTTTTAAGTGTGCTCCCAATTACGTTGAATGCGTCATAACTTTATGAGCGTTTTGGCTAAAACGCATTATCAAGAGCGTAATATAATATAACATAATATAATGTATGTAAATATGTAAGTGTAATATGTAATATGGAAATAATCGTGAAGCGTTTCCCAAGCCCTAGTAATATTATTATCTAGGGATTCGTGTGCACAATTTGAGCTGCGTTGTACGACGTAGCGCAAGACGTGAGCGTATCGATATTTTGGGAAAGTAAAATGTGAAGCCGATAAACTGTGTAGATCAAAGAAAAACAGCCAAAACTGACAAAATAAGCCTTGAATAAAAAGATAACTTTTGCTGTTCTGCTTTGATCTCTGTAATGTATCGGCTTCACGTTTCAACACCCCAAAATATCGCTACGCTCATTTTACAACGCAACTCAGATTGCGTTCATGAGGCTTTACTTACGTAAGGAAAGTGATAAAATAAAGTTTTTTTGTTAAAACTTCTAAGCAAAATTCATCATCATCAATGACCGGTAAATTTTAAATGGGATGATACACTGAAAAATGTTTATTGATTTTTGCTCAGTGACCACGAACAGAGATTAAAGCATGACCCCTGATAACCTGTAATGTAAAACCGTCATAAAATTAGTTTTGTGGACTACTCTTAGTTAGTTTTAATCATTCTTCGTTCACATCTGTTTTGTGAAATATACCCTCGAAGAGAAATGATAAAATCCGGCTGCAGGGCACCACCGGGAATTGTTATTTTAGGCGTTCACTCTTTTTTTTAGACCATTAACTTATTTGTGCATTCAAGCTTTGTTCTGGATTTTGTGAAATCGCATCCGAAGTTCAGCTTTCAGCTTCAACTTGGGGGATCACAGAGTAAAACTGCATCCAACGACAGTGGCCGATAATACAACCTGCATCTAAATAAAACGACAGAAAGAAACTAACGCGTAGCTCATATACGTTTTTATCATTTTTTATTAAACCTACGAGATGTAGAGCATACAAAACACTGTGATCGTACACACAAATACATTGTTGTGTAATCTCCATTCAACATTTAATTACGAAAATTGGTATAAAATTGACAGTCGTACATGATAATGATAAATGCGCTTCTAAAAATAATTTAAATACGTTTTAGATGTAAAGAATAGTAAAATGTGAACAACGACGCCTTTTCAAATATATAAACGCACTGTCTATATAAATAAAACGTACTCAGCGGTTCCTATACATCGGTTAGTAATGGCAAGTTAACAGAAAACACCACGCCTTGCTCCAGTTAGCTCTCCTGTTCGGCGGAGGCGACCTGTGGGCGGCGTCCCCGTACCCTTCGCTTGGCGCTGTAGTCTGTCGCCGCTGCAGGGACGCTGTCGTAGCTCTCGTAGGTCGGCTGCTCTTGCTGCTCCTCAGAAGCGTAAGCAGGACGCGTCTGGTAGCGCATTCTCCTCGCTCCCGGCCGCCGTCGCGCCACTTTGGCCTGCTCTTCGGGCACTACGATCGCCTCGTACCCCTCCTGAAGCTGCACTTGCTGCAGTTTAGTAATCTGTGACAACTGGTTGACGGGCGGCGACGCCGTCACATAGGAACGTTGGTACTTGGGGGTTGACTGGTAGAACGCCTGTTGACTCTGGCTCGACTCGACCTCGTGAGGAATTCCTTTCTCGTCGACCGGGGTGATGTTGAAACCGGCGGCTACCAGAGCTTGGTACTCACTTTGCGTCAACGGTCGCTGGCCTTTCGGAGTCGGGAGTCTCACCACGGGAAGAGCGTTACTCCGACTGTCATCCTCGATATGTTCTTCGATAGCCTGGTTCTTGGGCGAGCGATTGGCAGAGGTGGAGACGTAAATCGAAGACCTGGACGGGGTGGGTGCCGTTGGGGATTTGAGTAGTCGCAGCGCAGCTTCGTTGCGGTTGGAGCTTTCGAAGATGCCACGACCGGGCTGCTGGGACAGCAGAGAAGACACGAACTCTTGGCTCTCGGGATCCTCTGACTGCTGGCCCGTGTAGTAAGAGGGCGACTCGGGACGTGGCTGCACGTACTCGGGGTTGGCGACTACTTGCGGGCGACGGAAGGCAGGCGCTGCTGACGGAGATTGGTACTGTGGTCGCTCACTAGATTGGTAGATGGTCGGGTCTGAGGAACTCTGCACGGGTCGGTAGATCGGCGCCGAGGGAGTCGCTGACTCTACCTGCTGGTACGCGTTCGGGCTGATGGCAGCGTTCACCTGCGGTTGTCGCAGATAGGCCGAGGGGTCTGCTGACGGCGACGGCGAGGCCTGCTGCAACTGGATGTACGATGGCACCGGCGACGGCTGTGGGCGGTATTGCTGGATGTATGATGGCGACGCCGATGGCGAAGGTCGCGCTCGGAGCTGCTGAATGTAAGCGGGGTTGGCTGACGGTGTAGGCTGGCGCTGATATTGTTGGACAAACGCTGCGGGTGACGGTGACGGAGACGCCTGCTGGATGTACTGGGGAGCTGCTGACGGCGACGCTGCTTGCTGCTGCTGCTGATGCTGCTGACGGAGGTACGCGGTGAGCTCCGCGGCCGACTCGGCCGACTGCTGCTGGGGACGCAAGTAGGCGGACGGCGTCGGTGACGGCTGCGGCTGCGGCTGCGACGACGTGTAGTAGACGTTCTGGTCGGGCGACGCCTGAACCTGGAGCTGGCCGCGAGCAAGCGACACCAGCAGCGGTTGCTGGATCGGCGGCGACGTCTCTCTCAAGTACTGCTCGGGCGCGTCGGCGATGGGCTGGTACGTCGGTCGCACGGATGACGCCGCAGGACGTCTAGCGGGTGGCGCTGCCGCGGTCGCCTGAGGGAACGCTTGTGGACTCTGACTGTAGAACTGCTGCGATTGAGCGCGCAGACTGGCAAGCTGTTGTTGTTCTGAGTGTTGCTGTTCTGCAAGACGCAACTGCTGGTACGCATCGTCACTGGTAGGAGCCTGTGCGTAGTTGGGGTCCTGGCCGGCGAGCGACGCCTGGAGGCGTGCCTGGTGGATCTCTTGGGCTTGGGCGGCGTTCAGGTCGTGGAAGACAGAGGCGCCGGGCGGGGTGGGACTGGGACGCGCCTGGGACGCTGAGCGTAGGGTGCCTTGCAGTTGGTTCGTCTGGAAGAAGTTTTGCTGAAGAAGTTGCTGCTCGGTCGGGGGACGGGGGGTGGCTGGCTGGCGACGCGGCTGAAGGATTTGGGTCTGGGGCTGCTGGTCGTAGCGGCTGTCGTGCGAGATGACGCGGGCTTGCGGAACGTGCGGCGCTCTAGAAACAAAACAAACGTTGCAGGATGTTGTAACATAATGATACGTTATACCATTTCGAAGGGAAATTATTTGATAACATTTATTTGTTTTACGTATCGTCTTGCAAACAGTGTTGACATTTTATGGAAGCGGAACGTTGACATTATTTTGTGGCATAATGCGTTGTTAGTTTTCGGTTGACACGCAATGAGCACCTTGTTTCTATCGTTGGCTAATTTAGCGGACACCGTCATGCTTTTTGAGAAAGATTAGCTCACGCATGAAATTCAGAGACTCTCTTAAGTAATAGATGAGATTTTCTCACAACGAATTAGCTCGGATTGGTATTTGTAGAGAATCGATGAAAATAGTAAGGAATACATCTTTCAGGAATACATGTTTTTTTAGTTGATTTGAAAACAGTAAAATTGGCAGTGCATGTTAATTTATGAGAAAAATTCAAATTCTGAATGTTTGGGCATAGATGCTGCCTGTGAGGGAATGTCGAACCTTGACACAACCAGCTGCTGAATCAGCGACTGTTGAGCCGGCTGGCTTGCGTCCTGCTGTTGTTGTTGCTCTTGTTGCGCTGCCAACTGCTGGTAGAGTCCTTGCAGGAATTCAGGTGAGATCTCTTCCTGCTGCTGTTGCTGCTGTTGCCTCTGTTGGGCTGCGTCTCCTGTACAAATTAGCCACTGTCAGATTTGCAGTTTTGTCTCGTTCACGAGCGATTATTTACCAGATGACATCAAAGATGTCCCAAGATTATGTTCCATGTCAAACTGTTAATTTAGAAGAAGTAAGAAACGAAAATTAACGTATTTTATCAGGATCCACAGCCAAAATAAATTGCTGGAGTGGATATGTTAAAACATGTTTATATAAGTAGGGAAAAAAGGATTAATACAAATACATTTCTGCAGATATTTTAAATTTAGATCAATGCGCAAGGGAAGGTCACAACTAGTATGTCCAACTTTGAGTTTACTAACCAAAGGAAACAAAACTTTGCATTCCAAACTCACCCTCATTAACAGAAACCCACCTGTCCTGACGACGTACTGTCCTGGAGCGGCGCCGAACGTGGCACGAGCCCCGGCGCCCCTAGGATAGGACGCTGACGCTGGCGCCGTTGCCTCTGAGCCAGGGTAGGCGTATGGTCCAGGATAGGGGTCAGGGTAGGCGGCGCGCTTGTCTCGAGGCTCAGTCTCGATCTCCAGCATAACCAGCTCCTGCTCGGTGTCGGCCACCTCAGCACCGAAAGCACCCACGGACAGACACACTGAAAGATAATGGGTGATTAGTGAGTGGTTGGATGGGTTGTTTTTGGGTTGATTATACCGGTGTCATTAGACAAGGAGCTACATTTGTGAAGGGAGGACTGTTATTTTATGTGAAAACTGTATTTCGGCTTACTCTTCATTGGGAACATTTAAAAGTCCCAAATAATTGTGAATTTCACGTCCAAAGTTTGAAAAAACCTGAAAATCGAGGTCCTCTAATTTTTTCAGCATTCATTCTAATTAGTGAATTGGTGAAATCTATGGTCGTTCAGAAATGGACTGATGTGGGTGATGCTGATATTTGAAAGCATAATAAGAAGCAATCGTAAATGGTAGTCTGAAGAACGGTGCAACGGTTTTCTGTTCCGGGATCTTATGCATAACTTATCGTCTGACTCGAACAGAAGGTTTCCCCGAAGTGATGATTAGTGTATTTAACTAAGCAAGGCGAGTGATTTGGGTACTACAACAAAATAAACGGTTCAATCTCACTGGCCAGAGACACGACATCACGTGGCTTATTTCGATTCGATAAATACCGTGTAGTTTTCCACGCAGTACGTGGTATCGTCTTGAGGAAGAGAACGATTTCGGTAAGAAAGGATGGATTCTACTTGCGATATGCTCCAAGATTGATTGCCCACGGCCAGTGCTGAAATCCGTGTCGGCGTTGGCGGCATGTCTTCAATTACAAGTAGTACAAACCAAGTTTCCTTATGTAATAAGATTTTCTTTAGAATGCATGTAGGAGTACTCGAAACTACGCCGCCCGAAGCTAAACGTTGTGTTATATCCGTTTACATTTTTATCATAATTTCAATAATTTCACGGTTTATTAAATTTACAAGGCGTGCGAAATTGCTGTACGCTGAACAAATATTCTTGTTACTAAAGTCAAAATGATTGCCGTCTAAATGGTACGTCCGAAGTAGCACGATTTAAATATCCGAGTAATGCTTGTGAACAAAAAAAATTGAGTAATGCATGCATTACGCCAGGTTGTGACTGCGGGTATGCATGGAATTACTTGGTTGCTGTTGTTATTATTGTGGGGCATTTAGCGGTGTGTCGATTGGTAATGACGGGTCAGGCGGCGGCGACCCCCCGGTCACGATCGAGATGTAGAAATCGAGTGAAGACACAATTTATGGTGCTCGCCCGTTCTGCCATTCTGATAGACGGATACCTGCGTGATGGGGCCCCCCAAGTCCCAGCTGACTAATCACTTAGCTACAATGATCAACGAAGCTTACTGTCTACTTATTTTTATGCAACCGATTTTGAATATTTTTGTAGAATTGGTTACTTCATCGCAAGAAAAATACTTGTTTAAGAACAATTAATTCGTGTAATTTTGTACTGTAGACCTGACATTTTCCACATTTTTTTTTGTGACTTTTTTACGGTTTAGAATTGTCTTACTGGACATTACGTGATTTGTGATTGATTGCTCATGCCAGTAAAGTGTTAAGCACGAATAATTCTTTCCGCGCAACTACGCCACCGAAGACGACGTCAAAGCAATGATCATTTTTGTTGTAAAAATTACTAATCTCGGGATGTTTTTGTGTGGGGACACAGTTAATTTCTTCACTTTCTCTGAATGCAGTGCAGGAGTGTGGCTTTTTATTGATGCTCAGAGATACAGTGAATACTAAAATAGTTCTGTGTTCTGTAGCCAAGCGGTTTTGCGGGTATCACGAGGCTTGCACAGGCGGTGAAACCGATACCATTGTTCTATAAGCAGGAGGTGCAAAGGGCCGATCCTAATAGCTGGGAGAATCGTCGAAGCTGGCGACGCCACAAGAAAAGTGCTGTGAGAACTGTGATCGAAATGTGCAATCTCTTTTCATAACTAAAAATCGCAATATGTCTCGCGCCTTTTGTCTTTCAAAACCATGAGCCTCAATAAGTGAGCGAACTTGATTGGTGAAAATGCTTTCTTCTCCTTCGATTAGTCAAGTGGCGCTATCAATCATCGTTTACTAGCCAATAAAATATAATTCCAATTAATCTTTAAATGAAAATCATTCTTCGAACTCCCATACGACGTCACAAACTAATTGATCTAAATATCAGCCAAAAAGCAGTCACTTTCTATGGTTTCACTGGCGTTATAGGGTTCTTTCTTGGCATCACATTGACGAACTCTCACGAATGAAATTTCAATTCGTTTGATTGATATTCCGAACCGGTCCACCCGCGAGTGGTCCTATTGTTCCGTGACTAGGATTAAGACTTCATGAAATCGCAACCATCGTGTGGATTTAGAGAGTACATGCATGTTCTATGGGATAATGAGCTCCAGATCTAGGTGTACGGTGTCAGTACCAATTATGCAACCCAACTATGCACTTGATTTATGAATATCGTGTTAGTGCAAGTATGTACTATATGCGAAGGAAGCACTCGCGTAACGGCTGTTTAGTTGTTGGAAGATCGCGATCGCTGATTGTGCTAAACGGTGCTCGCAAATTTCTCGGCTTTTTCCGGCTGGGGAAACTCGTTGGTGCTAAACTTTTCAAAGCGATGACCAGCGATGCTTGCACCGCGGCACACACCTGAGTGCAGAGACCAGAAAAACGCTGGCGATTTTTCGTGTGGGGGAAAAGTAAAAGTGGCCGAGTTAGATCCGTGACATCTGACGCCGTCAACCGGTCCAGATTCAAAACTGCGAACTAAATATCAAGAGCGAGATTTCTTCAACTACATATCGCAGTGTTAGGTATGCTGCGTACGCCCAACGAAACGAAAGGAAGGAAGTTACGCAATTATATAATATGTGTTTCGATTGGTGCATAATTTTTGTTATTACACATGGTAGGGCAATGTTTATACGCAATTTCACATGGGATTCGGCTGAAATTTTCGGTCGCATGCTAGTTTTTTGAAGTTCTCAACAAATTATGAAAGAATTTTTTTCTGTCAATTCGTTTGGCACTTCAATCTTCGGACTAAAGAGGCTTTCGGTAGCCTTGATTGAATTATCTTACCTAAGTAATCACATAATATAGCCATCATTCCTGTTTCTAGAATTAAGTTCATACTTAAAGGTTACACATCTAAATGTCACCGATCATTCGTCTTTGTTTACAAAATCATGCTGAACATTACGGACTGATTGCATTTTTGACCAATTTTCTCCGCACGGTTCTGACCTAATTCAAATAATCTCGACGTCAATCATTCACTGTGTGCACTTTGCATGCTCGTAATTAAGACCAGTAATTTAATTGCAATTATCACTTTTCAAGCTAACCTAATTTTTTTAAATATACTTTTAAAATAGCATTCGATTTCAAACTTGGCGACAGCTATCTGTATCGTACGTACCCATGACTGTTCTCAAGTTCAGTAGGTCACTGTCACAGCGAGCATAAAACAGTCGACGATTTTTCACCACAGTCTTACCTTAGTCAGCAAATTATAAAACGATCCCCTTCGGCCACAAGATACAGGTGTAATCAAGGTACTCACCTAACAAAGCGACCCACATGTTGTCTGTGGTCGCTGAGCGAGCAGGGAGTGGAATCTTGGACGGTGCCGTCGTCGGCTCGTTTATATGAGCTCGCCGTGAGAGAAAGGGGTGCTCAGGGGCTCCTCGCCAACAACGTATCTACCGAAGACAAGGCGAAGAGGGGGCCACAGTGTGCTCTCCTACATCGGGGGCCCACAGCTTTGACCATGCTTTGAAAATTTGATATCCGTGGCGATGGAGAAGTATCGAAATGTTATCGAATTCCATGTAGTATGGATAATGACTTTTTTTTTTGCTTTCGATTTCATTACGTCGTTGGCTAGCTCGGGGAATGTCTTGACAGAGATTTTTTATTCATTTTCAATATGTTCTATTTTTATCGTTTTCGATTGATTTAGAATGTAGGAAGCTGACGATTGGTTTTAATTTGAACGTAATTACTTAATTAAAACGGTGTTTGAATTCTGAGAAACTTGAAATATCTTTTTCACACTGGACCAATGTAAAAGCAATGCACGAGTGTCTAAACATTGTTACAAACATATCAGCTAATTGCTTATAGACAGGCAATTAGTTTTTTTGTTTGTTGTTGTTTCCTCTTATTTTGTCTTAAGTATTCAGATTTTTTTTCAATCGTTTTTCATCGTCTTAAAATAAATTTGCGAACTACACAAAGGGAAAAAATTATGTTTTAAGCCTGTAGCAAGGACATGCGAACCTCGTGGCTGAATCATGGCAATTATTCTCAAATTGAAAAATTAGTGTAAATAAAGATAAATACCATACAGATTATGAAAACAAAACTTTAGCTCTAAGACATTTTTCATTCTTTATTGTATTCAGAAGCACCTTTCCTTGGGCGATAAAAACAAGAATTACAATTTTTCGTGTCATGATCTTGACGGCGTCTTAAAAAAATGTATTCAAGACCGCCTAAAGAGCGCGCAACTTCATATTTAAATGTGCTATCTGAAGATATATATATCTGCATTTCGCTACTAATAAAAAAAAATCGATCGATATTTGCGGGTAGCGTTGGTTTGTAGCATCATGATCGGCGTTGGCAGCGTTGGCTGCGTTGTCAGCGTTGGCTGCGTTGTCAGCGTTGGCGCTTTCTGAATGCAATCCTGCAGGTTCTCTCTTCCCTGGAATCCATAGCTAATGAGAGGATTTCACTACGACCAGCGATCTGCATAGCTTATCGCAATACAATTAATCTAGTATACCTACAGCTCAGTTACCTACGTGAACGCAGAGAGAGTAAAAAAAAAAAAACACTTAGCTATTTTAAATAATTCCCAACGCTGCTTTACCTAAACCGTATTAAGATTAAAATAAGGTTATCGCAATTAAACGTTAGTATACGATGTTAATTATTACGTTTGACTTCCTACTAATAATTTTGCTCTTGATTTGTAAATTTTTATTCTAGAAATTTTTATTCATGACCGTATAGTTAAGACTGCACACTTAAAAAAAACGCAACGTTATTTTTTGGACGCAGTGCAACAAAGCGAAAGTGAATTAAAGAACTAGTTTGTGAAGTATCCGTGAAATTTTCAAGGGCCCACAAGGGCGCTTTCTTTTGCATCGCAGGCCAATGTTGTTGATGTGTCGATATATCTGTCAAATTGTGAGTGATACATTAGCAGACTAGTGGACTAATTGCGCTTATATTTACATCGCGCGTTAATTTGTGTATGTTTAATCTGTGGGTGAAAGTTGGGACCAAATCGGAGTTGACAAGATTACTAAATAGTCTAGGAATGATGCGCCTCGCTGCATACCCCGCACGTGGGTTCGCGTGATATCAAGAGGATGCTCGCTAGTCATGTTTGAGTGACTTATCAATCATTGACCGCCGTGCGGCGAAACAGTTTTACCGCTCACTTACAAATTGCATCTTGTAATTGCATGTACGTTTTTCGAGTGAAATGTGTGCTTTTCCATTTGCGGTGCTGGTCAGGAGTATCTGCTGAGAGGGGGGTTGAGGTGAGAAATGCACCCAGCTTTCAAGTAATTGGAGAAAAGTTTGTCTGCAATTACTCTGTTGTTGGCATTCGTGCTGGAGTCTATTTTGATCAATTTAATATTCGCATCCAAAGACAATTATCATAAGAATTTATACCGTCCCATCCCATTACAGCACCTACACCTCTTTTTTTCGATGCCATTTGCGATTACAGGTTCGATTCGACCTAATACAACAATCTCCACCTCCAATCTGGCTCCAGTCCTCCCCCGTTCATCAGAAACAATAAACCTTTAGGAAAAGATAAATGCCAAATAATTTTTAATGAAACATCAAACATTATTAATGAAAAGCTTTTGTTATATGGTAGCAAAGAACATGTCACAATTGTTACTTGATTTTATTCTTTTTGATAATTTTCATAACGGCTTTTTTTTTAATATTATTTATTAAATGAGATGAATATTGTCTATGAATATTGTAAAATCAGGCAATCTGGACCTATAAATGAAATCAGATCCATCAAACACGTAGTCAACAAGTAATATTTCACGCCTTGTTATGATGACACCAAGGAATTCAAACATTATAACATATTTTTTTTTAACATCCTAATTGGTTTTTTTCTCTTCCTATTGTGTCAGTTAACCTCTGATCCCCTGTATTGTGCGTTCAGTCGCCTGAAGTTTGAAATCACATCGCTGGACCGCACTGCGGACGGAGAAAGGAATCGAAATGGACCTCAAGGACCGACCACGCACGAATTTATTGATATTACATTTTATGAACAATATCCGCAATCAAGTTATTATTTGAAACCAGCCGGCAATTCCTTCAGTCATCTCGATTTTTATATTATATATTTCATAGTGTGACCTTCGCGTAATTTTTATAATGTAATAAAAAATGATAAATATTAATTCTTCAATTGTTTCCGTTGAACTGTTTTGAAAAATTGGAAGCACTAATGACAGCTAAGCCATTGCGCTCACATAAATTGGAATACGTAACAAAAATATCGATTACAATGGAAAGGTATTGATGTAACTTTTCACTATTACAGTTTATAATGTTTCATGTTTTTACTGATCCGAATGTATTGACATTACACCGTGTCTATTACAATCTGTCTCAACACGTCCCTTTCCTGATATATTACTTTCATTGGATTAATCGATTTTACCTGCGCTTGAAGAGGTTTTGTTCAAACAAAGTTGTTTTATTATGGTTATTTATGGACAGAATTGTGCATCGCCTATGAGGTAGTCTGGTTATAAAACCGCTATGAGAAAAGATATAATTTTGTCCAACAATGGTAAACACATCGAAGTCTATTATAAAATCAAACGAGTGCGAATTGAATAGCCTCAGATCCTTTTCGATTACTCTTGCTTTGCTCGAGTAATGGTACACCAAAGAATCTGATATTGCAATACATGTATAAATAGCAGATGATCTCAATTCATCTTTTGGCCAGTGCTCCAGTAGCATTTACACAACTCGAATCGTCTGTGTTTAGTGAAATGACGATGTCGTAAATTGATTAAAAGTAGTTTAAGGCACCGAAGGTGAACGTGTTGCATGTGGGAATGGTCATCGAAGGAACATCTTTTATGCTTTTGGCCCACCAGAAAAAAGTAAAATACTATGAAAGAGCAATTAATTAAAACTGTGTTAATTGAGTTGAAATTATCCGTGGCTGAATATGAACTAAAATGTGTTTACTACAGTGAAAACATGTAGTTGATTACCTGAGTTGATGTCCCTGCATTCTCCATAAATATATACCAACTAGAATTTTTACGGATTTGTAAATGTAGTAATACAGAAAATAGTCTCATGATCGGAAAAACTTCTGATCTGTGTGATATCTTCCTCAATGTCCGAGTATTTTTAACGTAGAGATGTTTTTTTTACGGTATTTCCTTGACTTTGCAGTAAGATGGTAAAATGTAAGGGTCACATGACAAAAATGGGTGACTTTACCCTCAGTAAATTATCCGTCACAAAAAATGAATTAGACTGTTGAGAGAGGAATTTTGCAATCAGTGCAATCAGTGTGCTCGATTGATTCCGAAAATATTCATTCTTCCGGAAGACCTCTTCAAGGAGGCTCAAATGTCTGAAATGGAAACTACGTTAGCGTATTTAACGTTTAAACAATTACCCATGATGTGGCAATTATGATGAGTTTTTAAACTCGTGTTTCAGCAAACCTTAGCATTCAATTCGTTCCTTCACCTTCAAACATAACTGTGTCTCATACCATCAGGAGTTCCGTGTGGTCATCTTACGGCTAACACACGAAGATGAAGTAAATATCAATCGATCCAGCAAAAACAACCATCAGCAAAATTAAAATTGATCAATTTTAAAGTTTTTTTACATCTTATTTTGTACAAGCGAGATACACGTTAATAACAAGCGCACTTTCGTTTCCAAGCGCTTGTTATGATTGTTTTTGAAGCGTTACAAATCCACGCAGCAAATTCGTGGGTAAATAATAAGAATGGGCATTTGTAAAATTAATGTTTCAGACACGCTTTTGAGTCGATTCCCTTGACTCGAGACTCATGTTCGCTGTTCTTCATTTGAAGCTTGCTCGCAAAGATAGATTCCAACACTTCCTATATCCGTTACTACACGCTTCAAATTATACATCTAAAGACAAAATCGTCTTCCGGTGTGAGTATCACGTCGAACAATGGCTCTTCGTATCTTATGAGCACATTTACCACAAGCTCAGATATGAGATAACTCAAATTATAAAAAATTCTTTTAACACAGAAAAGCGTTTTTTGATTTACGATAATTGCTGAGAGTCGGGATGAAAATTGCTTTCTTTCCTCGCACTTTTGCATATCTCATGTAAACTCGAATTATTTCGCTCGTAATTATTTCAAATCATTATACTATGTCTGAGAACCGCGCGTCTGAATTTGGTTCACGAGTGCGTGTACAGAATAGCGGCAAGGCCGATGAGGATGTGGGACAAAATAAAGAACATGTCGATAGCCCATAAACTTGAAATTTTATTCATTATTCCAAAAAAATTACCTGATACAAAAAGCTAGCGTGATTTAGATGAAATAATAATGGTAACTCTAGCCCACCGTGAAAACGAATATTGTCGCTCGTTTCAATGTTTCGACTGATTTATAAATAGATGTTGATGTTCTGGATGAGCGCCGTGGAGAGATGAATGCTGGAGACAGGCGTTTTATTCGCCGACGTAGTACTCCTGGTGGTCCTGAGGATGCAGCTCCTCGAGAGGCTTGGGTTTCGGGGCGTACGGGTTCTTGACAGGGTCCAAGTTGAGGCTGTAATACAGAGGTGAAATTAAGGGGAGTGATGCTGTGTTGGACAGCTCGGCGATGCTGGTAGTGAACGTTCCAAGGTCGTTAAAGAATATTTAATTCCAGTGAGAGAAAGACTCAAAACAAAGCACAAGAATAAGAACGAATGTCAAAACAATTTGTGACAATCGCTCTAATCTTATGTCATTCTTGCGAATTTTTTCCATTTCAGTGTTACTTTATTTTAAAACGTGTTGCGTCTGAATTAAATATCAGTTCAACTGTGAAAATAAAAGAATGTCTGGCTAAATATGACACCATACTCAGTTTTTTTTTGGCACATTTCTTTATCCACAAATTATTCTTTATCAACCAGTAAATAGTAACGAACTTTAAGATGTGTTGAGCTTTTGGTATTGCCCAGTTTTTTAATGAATTCTAGCAGTATGTGTAGGTCCAAGGGGTTGTAGGTCCTGTTAAATTGGGCGGAAGAACAGCACACTCACTTGTAATAGGCGGGGGCGTCAGCGCAGTTGACGTTGTACCACCAGTCGCAGGTGAACTCCTTCTGGTTGAAGAGGGTGCCGTTGCTGCATAGGAAGGATGCCCCTTGGGAGCCCTCTCGTCCGTCGTGACACACATGGTACGCCTACCAAAAGGAGGCACAGGATTAATCTCATTTCGTTAGACAATGTTTTTAACAGAGGGAGCTAGATGTTCATTCTTCTAGAAAGAGTTTTTGTTAGCTTGGGGATCATTTTCTGACATCACAAGAAATACATCCACTTTTTTTTTTGGTGCATAATTTGTTTTTCAACAAGATATGAAATTATTTTATTTCACAGTAAAATCCATGCGAAATCTGGTGTTTGGTGAATATCTGAGAAAGGTTTTCGCTAAAGAAAGGAGCTGATACAAATTTTCTCCGCGGATTTTTTTTGCCAATCAAATAACTTCTCTAAGAAGAACTTAGATTATTACCTTCGAAAGAATGTTCCTAATGAAAGTAATGACTTAAACTCGCTTGAAAATAAATGACGACATTCAATTAGAAGGCGTGGAACCCTAACTAATATTATTTTTGAGGTCATTTCTTATCAAAGCTACTTGAACAAAAGACAAGTAACATTCTAATTTAATGCATTACTAGGACACCGTGTTTAAAGGCTTCAGGCCAATCCATAAACCACTCGGTAGATTCAATAGCCATTGTGATTTCAAATGTTATCACAGGCACTTTGTGAATAACTGCTTGTTATTTAATAGAAAATAGAAAAAAATTAACTTTCGTGTTGGCAAACCAAAAGGAAGGAAAGGGTACTGGAGGTTCTGCAACCAATGGTACACGGCTGTCTACCAGACTCATTTTGATGCCTTTTTATCGTAAGGCGCTAACATGTAGTGCAGGCTTTCCATCGATACCTTAAAGTAATTTACTTCGGGTTTTCAATGGTTTCCGGGAGTAAATCCTCAAAAAGAACCGAAATCAAGATTTTTTTTTTCATTTTCGTACAGTCATTGTCTAGACACCAATCTTGATGCAATTCAAAATAATCAACTTTATTCCGTAGAAACGAAGCACACAAATTAAAATAAATAATTTCTCTAACTAGCTAGCTCTACCACTTTACCACTTCTCCACTTCTACCACTTCTCGTTTCTCTACCTTGTGATGGGTCCCAGTAGCACTGCATTTTTAACGTAACCTTTATTACACACCAAATTAAAACAGTTAATTGGCCAATTTGGCTGGTGTACAGATTCTAGCGTGTCTCAAATATTCCACAGCTTTTCTTCGGATGCAAATGCTTGTAATTTGACAAAATGGTTCATAAGTTTAAGCGTCTAAGCCCAATTGTAAAAATGTGTAAGTCTAAGGTGCGTACAAATAAAGCACGAGCAATCACATGATCATTTTCACATCGAGGTTGATCTTGGTGCAAATTTATTGAGGCGAAAATGTATCAGGAAACACCTAACTACGAAGCAGAAGAATTCAGAGGTTTCTGTCAGTTGAAAAATCACGTGAATGGCAGGAAAACTGGGAAAACTAGATCAAGACTTTATACGGAAAGCACTCAAATGGAGGCTTAAAAGTGGGAATCGTTCTCCAAATTTAAGAGAAACTGAGCGTTCTAGGGATTTGGGATACAAGCATTTACATGGACTTTTTCTTTCTTTTTATAAACATTCTGAGCGTTCGTGGAGTTCTAAGCGTTCCATGAGACGTACCTGACATCCAGTCTCGACGTTGGCATACATTCCGGGGTGGGCCGGCACGTTGTGGCAGTCGAACGAGGTTTCGGGCACCGAACGGAACAGAGGGTAGTCGACACCGGGCACGCCCGGGATTTTGGAAAGATCCTGGCCCTTCTCGTGCTCGCGAAGGCGTTTCACCACCACCTGTTGCGCGTATTGAGGAGCAAATACGGCGACACGTTTCTGAAACATTTAGGAGGTGATGGTCAAAATTGGGGCATCTGTGTTGGATGTCTGTTGACTTATAGTTTTTTTGAATACTGGTACTCTTCAAATTGTAGTCGAAATGCATGATTTTGACTTGTTATTCGGAAACAATTTAAAATTTTTCTGCAGCGACAAAAAAACTTTACTGTACCCCCCTTCTTTTTAGTGGTATTAGCTCTAACCCATTCTTTTCTCTAAGGTTTCTCTAAGGTTCTTTAAGGGTTATCTAAGGTTCCTGATTCATGTAATTCAAAGTATAATAATTTGAAACAAGTTAGTTGTCGGCTGTACTTAAGATATACCTGTTATTTAGTCTAGAAAATGAGATTTATACGTGCGTTAATGAAGTTGTATATCACGGTTTCCCTGCTTAAAATTAAGTTGTAAGCGGCAGGTGTAAGGTATACGAAGGTATACTTATCCGATTTTAATTAATGTCAGTACTATAAAATTTAATAAAAGTGAAAACGTCATAGCTATAATTGGCATTCAAGAGAAAACACCAATATGTGCATTAATATATTGCTCTCTCTCTCTTTGAACGCTATCCGTATCAATTGGTTCGATCAATTACAATGCTCAGTACATTTTATAATATGTATTACATTGAATTGATCGGTATATTTGTTTAATTCTACGCTTGGAAAAGGGATTTCGCGTCATGTAATTACCGTTGGTATAATTACAGTACCAACTAGTTCTCCGTCACCGTCTCGTCTAGACAATACTCGAATGTCCAATCAAGCCAGCAGCACGCAATGTATATGAACTTGTATCACGCCAACATCATCTAAGTGCTAACCCATGACGAAACATTAATTTTTTTGATTTCAGGTACGTGCATTTACAGTCCCCAAGTACAACTGGAACAGCGTTTCAACTGCGCCCGTTATCTCTGGATCTGATGCAATCTACAAGGGCAAGGCAAGGCAGGCCACTGCGCCCAAAAAACCGGCCAAGTTATTCCCATCGTGATCTCAAAGACCCAATTCGACGCGATAAAAGATCAAGATCAGTATGGTCCGCTACCTTACCGACCTTTGCCTGTAACTCACCGTTTTAAGACTTACAACTGACCAGTTTGTACAAAGGTAATGTTGCAATGAGTTACCTGGATTGCGCCCCCTTGGACAGCCGCCAAGTACGCAACGCTGACCAGAAGGGTGGCACCGAAGAGGTGCGTAATGTTGACGGTTGCCATGGTGAGGTGTATCTGAGTTTAGCAGGTGTTTCTTCGCGATGCACGGAGGTAATGGCTGCGCCAAAGACAAGTCAAAACCGATATGCGGCGCTTTGGCTGCGCCGGACTGCCGCGGGCAGCACGTCTTGTTACGGCGGCCGACTTTCTCCCCACGTAACTCATGTGTTTGCTCTGCTGGTGGCAGACTTATTTACACGTCATAGAGTTTTATCTGGAATTATGTGTAGCGTGATGGAAATTGATGCGAAATCGATATTTTTGCCATTAATCGGTGGAATAAGGTTTGCGGATTTCTAAAATCCCAGCTGACGTGTGAAAGCCAGCAATCACAACAAGACCATGATTTACTTTTGTGTGAAAATTAAACGATTTTACATGTATATTTATATGATCGATTAAGTGATTAGCGCTAAATCGTCATGAAATAAGTACGAAGGTGCCGACAAACCGTAACCTTTGTTGAAATAACTGGCCCAACATTGAGATTGTAGTTACTCTTGAGTGGGTGTTAAATGTGATTTGCATCAATAAATTTCGGTTGTCATATGCTCAGCAGTGCCCGAGAGGAACACGTGTTATCGGACAGACTATAGCGAGCGTGATTGCACAATTGACCTGATTGGGATCTGTTCAACTGGGTCTGGCAAAAAGAGACTCGCCCAGCACTTTTCATTTCACCTGTTGCCCGCAGGGGTGCTTTGTCTGGTGGCTGCGTCACGGTGCACCGCGAGAAGGTCTCGAAGCCCGCGTCTTTTTGAAATTACTGAGTTCACAGTGAATGGTGTTGGTTCGAAACAAAGAATCACTTTGAGAACTTTCTAAGACGGCGGTAGCGTTACCTGTGTGTCAAGTCTTAAATTGCGAAGTACTGGCTGTGGTTTCTCAGTTCGTAGAGAGATTGCGCGCTATGCTTCTGGATTGATTCAGTAACATCGAGCCGACGCCATTAGACAAGTGCCGCATGGCCAGATGTCAAAACAGTGCAAGTAAATAAATACATCAAAAGTAAATAGCATCGAGCTGCGTCGCAAAAAAAAAGAAGTTTCTCAAAAAAAGCAGGCAAAAAACGTGAATAAGAGGTGTTAAGAGGTACTAAACATTTCGGAATTGGGAGAAAAAGCAAAATCTTTCTATGATTGTCTAACATTTTCGGCCAACCGTTGGGTACATTTTATTTAGATACGGGAAAATCATGTAACATATTGTATCATTTTGAGTACCAATGGGGTACCTATTTCTACATTAGCATACCTTCAGCAAACAAAACAAACCTAAAGCTTAGTCGTACTTTTGCCTAGTTAACACATAGACCAATCTCTTCTTGAGATTAAAATTACGACGCCGATAATTCGAGGCGCCCAATCTCGGCACCCGGCCGCGAGACTTGACACTCTCGTTCCTCCCTGAGGATTTTCCACTAGCGACCACGCCTTTTCGGCTGGCCAGGTGCGCGACAAGCTTCTCCAGGAGAAGAATGGTGATCGACATGAGCATGCCAAGATGCAGAAACACCAGCATGGAGGACACTGAGTGCAGGTCGACACTAGTCCATTTGTCTGTCGCCCGTTGTGGAACGGTCACTTCCAGAGCCCTTTTCAGGACACCGGCATCGTGAAACCGTCGGATGCTGCAACATTAGGACACTTTAAAGCTACTTCTCAACGCGTCCGAGACTCGTTTTATATGCATCTGTTAAACCTCACAAGTAGTCAATGACTCCCAGGTATGGACTGTGCCGCTGCAATGCCATACTCAACGCAACTTCCATTGGTTTGAAGGGAAGCGGAATTATGTCACAGGGCGCCGATTTCTTCATTCGGGGCATGTCCGTTTCTAGGGTCATAAAGGCGTATTTCATGCTGCAAATACGCTGGAGTCCTGCCATCTTATCGACCACAAAGTTGTCAGGATTCGATTCCATGGTCTCGTCGACCAGTCGGTATAAATAACTGCCTTTCTCGTTGATTTTCTTTAAGGACTGCGCACAGAGAATCACACTTTAAGATTTTTAGCTGATAAAAACTTCCGTGTGAATGATCAATGAAGCAACAGAGTTGAGCATGCACTAAAAACTATAAATTTTGTCGGTCCACCCTACACTATAATAGGCATGTAACGCTGAGTACTTCTCGGTACCCAGATAATATGTCCCGTCGTCGAGCAGCCCCTGGTGGTCAAAAAAGGGGACTGCGATCTCGTCGTTGGTGAGCGCCGAGATGATAGCCGCCGAGTACGCGTTCAGAACTATGATGGCTGTCAGATAGCAAATAGCGAACACGATGCGGCTGGCGATTGACTGTGGTGTCACGTCCTGTCCTGGAAGTCATAAACGGAACAAAGATATTTTTTTTAAATTGAGATTGTGTTTGAAAAAATGTGAGGTTTCGGCGCTACTAGTACGGTTTCATTTTCCCTTTTCCAGTAAGTAACCAAAGTGTGCAGAGTAGTGCAGCAAGACTAACCAAAGTGACTTTCAATATACCACGTTGGCCCGACGGATTAAATTTTCAAGAAGCCTGTGAGGCCAGCCAATTTTAACTGGTAGTCCCAATAGTAAAAATGACACAGTAATTGCATTCAAGTGACAACAAAATTGCTAAGAAACAAGCAACTTTGCACCGCTTGCAAAGAGTGGTTCTAATATATCATGCACTGTCTGTGTTCTTGCAAATTGTTTGCGTTTGTTCCATTTGGTACCTTGCTGACAAAATGCTCCCAAAACATAGTGGAAAGAGTCGTAGAACGAGTACTGGAACGGTCCTTCTTTAGGCTCGCTGCCGAAAAGCCTTCCCACGCGATAAGATATGGCCAGGGAGAAACTGATGAGGACGATCACCCACAACACGGCGTTCCAGAGCCGGGAGTCGAACGGGACAAAGTAGTTGTCCCATTCCAGCCGCTGGTCCAGTTTCACCTTCCGGATATACGTGCGATACCTGCACGCGCGGAAAATCGCCATTTAAACAATTTAGGAGTACATTTTTGTATGTATTACTAATAAAAAAAGTTTCTAAACTATTGCATGTAGAAATAATCAGTGATCAAGTAGTCTAGTGGTCCATGCTTGCACCATTAGAGCTCAGATAGAAAAGGAAAGAGCTCCTGACCGGGTCCTCAGGAGCTGCGCAGATATGTCGACTCCTGACGGTGAAAGACTGAGAATCGGAAAAGTGTCCAGCGCCACGTCCACTTCTCTGGACAATAGCCTTCCGATCATACCCGTCCAGTTACCGTCCTTAGTTTTAGTTCCCTGTGCCCGATCTTCTTGCACCAAGTAGGCAGTCCTGAAGGTACGAATTTTAAGTTTAAGCGTCCTCCTGACGTATACTTAAACGTATGATGTAAGACTTGGAAGAAATACTGACTTGAAGTTCATTTTTATTTCCAATAGACGCCAGAGGTGTCCGATGAATCCTGTGACGCTGAGTGTCCCATTAATTTCTGCGATTGTGGAAACAGGAGTATTCTGAATGAAACAAAAAATTAAGATCAATCGAAGTCGTCTGCTCATTAAAATAAATAGTCGTTTGTATAGAAGCGTACATTTCTAACGAGAACTTTGAGCACGTGGCCGTGAAGATCATTTCTTCGCGCGTAGAAACTGCGTGGATCGAACTTGAACCCACTCATCATATTCCAATCGCCGAGGAGCGAAGTTCGAAGAATATCTCCTTTGGCCACCCTGTACACCTCGATCAGTGCGAGCGTGTAGCCGATCTGCTCTCCTATTATTAACTGCGAGTTGAACGGCAGGTCTACCCCGTCGAATATCTCCTCCAAAGGGATGTGGTCATTGTTGAAGAGCAACCAGCGAGGTCGTCCGAAGCCACCGCCTCTTTTTACCAGCTGAGCAGAATTGATTGATTGATTAGTAGAGTGTAACCGTTTAACGACGCAATGTTTTGACAACGGGCCTTGTGGTACTGGACTCATGGCGTCAGTGAATGAGGTAATGGTAATGAGGATGATGATGACCCTAACCTAGTCTAGAAGGAAGGAGTGAAACCCGGCGCCGGCACGTAGCCTACTTCTCTCTAAGCGCACCAAGGGGACCACCGACTTAACGTCCCTTTTGAAGGGTAGTCCAACGCGAGCAACAGGATTCCTCTACACATCTAAGTTGTTAAGAGATTGATAAGCAAGGCGAATGAAGTTGTTGTACTAACTTTCATCCATCCAACCTTTCAACTGAACAGAACTGGCCATGTGTATGATGTTAAGTGGTCACCCATCCAATACCTGACCCAAGGGCAGTGTTGCTTACTTTCGGTGATCTCACGAGAACCGGTGTTTCCTGTGAGCTAAACCGTTCTGTTTGGAAGAAGTAAGGATGGAGCAAGAGAGTAGGGTAAAGATAGGTTGACAATGCTATTTTATTTCACTATTTGCCTGTGGTATGCCAATAAGTTACCAAAACTGAGTTTCAGTTCTTTCCATCTTAAATTTTTGAGTAATTCTTAGGTGATAATAATTGAGAAATAAGTGTGTGTAGACAGTGCATCTTATTATATGATATGTGAACCTTCGACGTGTGATATGTTGGTGTCAAAATATCATGGCACAGTTTGCGAAGTTCACCAGGACATTTCGACATACGCCTGTCTTCGGCTTAGCTCGCAGGAAGATAATAGATCATCACTCCCGCCTAAATCAATTTAGAATTTCTGCTACATCTTGAGACCTCCTACCTTTTTGAGAGCAGCATTGGTTTGGTTGGAAGGAGCAAGGAACACGTTCAGTTGAGTGTTGCACGTTCTTGAGAAAGAGTCCAACTCCACCACCTGGCTAGGAAGGAATTTCCCAACCTTATGCAAAACTTCTTTCAGCACCCGCATGTCATGTAAGCCTGCATTATGATAAGAACAATTTAATGGCGTAGTTCCACACGAAGAAAATACCTTACCTGAACTCTTTTTGCATGATAATTGCGGAAATAATTGATGAAATTGTTACAATAAAAGGTTTGGTACTTTCAAATCTGAACCTGGCTTTGGCTAATGCTTTGGTAGAAACGCTGAGTGCGAACCTTGTCCAGCTGAGTCCAGACGACCAATGAGAAGACACTGGATATTCAACTCCTTCCAGGTTCGTATTAGCACGGCCGATATCTCATCCTGTTTTATCGAGCATTCAGACAATCGCACAGAGCTCACGAACATAGCAAAGACACAGTAAATATTCAGCATAAACATCACTCTGTTAACGAACTTTATTGGAGAACGACAATTTTCCTATGCGAACATTTTTATCGCAACATAACTCAACTCGTGGAAACTGTTTTGAGTAATATTGTGTACTTAGATTGTTAATGGTATGCTTTTATTGGTCGAAATTATCCCATTTACTGCACATAGCGTAAGTGCACGTGACACTTTATCAATGTGGGCTTGCATTAGGTTATGAGCTGTGCCATAAAGGGACGGGATATGGTAATGTGTATGCCATGCTGTTAGAGAAGAGATGACAATCTCTGATCAATACGTTTCGCAGCAATCTATTGTATTGATATTACAGATCTGGCAAAAGTTAAGTTTAGAGACCATGTGGGCGAGTACAATGTCAATTCTTTTAAACGATTTCTCCTATTAGTTTTCAAACATCAAACAAACAAACCAGTTATGATGATACATTAAACATATATTTTTGTTTTGTTTATATTTTTTTATAAAAAGAAAGTATCGAAAAACGTGTACTGTTTAAACGTAAAACATTAAAATAAATTAAGGTTAGATTAGATGCTGTATCCTATTCAGCGAAGACTACCGCTATAGTCACTACCACAGAGTAAGTATTATGAAATTACGTACGAGCACTACCTGTGTAATTAGTGCTCAAGTTCATGGCTAAGATCAAAAGAATGTGTAATTTTCTGAAAGCTATCGGGTCACTTAATTAGTTTCCTCTGAAGAAAAAGTAATTTCGCTATTGTAATTTGATACATTTTCAATCATCCTCTTCGGTTACTCTAGGGTCTCTAGACGTATTCTTAATTTTAATTATGATTAGATAAAAAAATAGATCTGTTGTCTTTTGAAACCGCTCACTCGAACTGCTGACTTAGCGTCTACACCGAACATTTTGCCACCAATCACAGCGACCCAGTGCGTCGTTGAACAGCGAGCCTTTGGGACAGATGAACGATTCCTTACGGCCATCTCTGCACACGTGAAACATCTGAAATGTGACAAATTAGAGTTCAATTGTTTGCATAAGTTAGCAGGAAGTTACAATGATTTTTTCGTTGCAGCAGTTTTTTTGTGTTTACATTAACTCCAAAAATCATGTAAATCTTTCCTACTTTCGCCAATCCATCTATATTCGTAACACCGCGGAAAATATAAGCTCACGACGATACTGCTGCAGCTAATTATTTTACATTTTTCTCGATAGATATAAGTAAAATTTGATTAATCGCGGAAGTTACAGAAAACGTCATTAAAATGAGTAATTTTATAAATTGCCTCGCCTGTTACAAGTATTGTTATCTGCGTCGATGATCGCAATCGACCAAATCTCTCACTCTTGATGTATTAGAAATCAACATTCTAAAGAGCAATCAAGTGGGTGTAATGATGGGTCTTAGGAACAAAGAAAAGTAATGCATTCGCAGATAAATTAAAAAAAAAAACGGAGCTCTTCTGGCTGCAAGGCTTGAAACTAAATCGCCACGTCATAGTCAAGTTCTTTTGTAGCTAAAAGGGGTCAAACGCAGGAGCATTGTGTGACCCAAAGGTGCACTTTTAGATGGAAAGTTGTTGCATCATACCCAGAACTTGGTGTCGTTTGCAAGGGGTCACCCGGCTGCGAGATCTTCGAGGTAGCGCGACCGCAGCCAAAAGCACAATGCAGTTTGACTTATCATTGATCGTATCCTGGATCGAATTGTCTTTGCTCGGTGGTGAAAGCATCCAAACCTTGGCTAAGATTCTCGGCACTAAAGCGCTTCAGTATGTGACTGATATTTGCGATTCCAGAGATGTCAGAGATGAAAGTGATTGATGTGTCTGTGGGATTTAGTGACAGCTCTGAGAAATTTCGGTATTTTAAAACATTTTCCCTTGCACGTGAAACAAATTTATTATTTTTTGGTAATGATCTACGTGCAGGAAATGCAATTGCATTGATCTAAATTTGATGCACGGTTCATTTAACTCGAAACAATTTGTTTGTAATTCAAAATGCAGTTGAAATTCACGGGGCCGTCGTGATTTGTGGAATGCCTTCGGATACTGGCTCTACGATTCTTTTCCGAGAGTTTGCAACACAGTTTCGACGCGAAACCGGTGACGGTCAAACATTTGCATGCAACTCGGTTTAACCTTTTGTTTCATGTCAGCAAGTAGTTACACTTGATCCTCAAACTTTTTATATGGGATGTGATGATATCTTTTAAAGAAAGTTGCCGCGAAGTTGTGAGTTTGGCACAAAGTAATTGCGTAATTGATGACATGCGCATTATATACACACCGGTAAATTTATGCTCACTTGACCTATTGACGTGCACAGAGCAACAATTACTCGGCGTTTATATCGCGGACCAGATTCGGTAATTTCACGAAATTTATGGAAATTCGTGAACGGCTTGAGAGTGGGTTGCACCCTATGGAACAGGTTCACTTGGCTATTGTTTTAATAATACTACATCCATGGTTAGAGGCAGGTGTCAAATAAAGTTGGAGCAGCAATAGCGCGCGGCCAAACTATATGAAAATGTGAGATGTGCAGTTGATTGAAAATTTTTAAATTACCAATCATTTGGATTCGAGGAAAGGTGACAGACGATTCTATCCTGTAGCCTTGGTCACTTCCCATTGAGGATATCCCTTATTCCATCCAGCGAAACTGAAATCTCTGTGCCCGGATAACTAAGTTGGTAGAGCACCCTACCGGCATTTGCGAGGTCCCAGGTTCGTATCCCGGTTCGGTCTATCTTCCTTGCAATCACAAGCAAGCTATTGAATGAACAGAGTTCGTGAACAAACGTTAACTACATTTTTTTTCCAGAATTTAAAACCCGATAGCGGTTTTTATGCTAATATGCTCTTGCCAAGTATTCAGGTTCGATACTAGATTATAGTTTCAATGAATTATGGTAGGTTTTTTTTACACTTAGATGTCCTCGTCCAAAGAAAACTGCCAGCTAAAGACTTATCTCTAATGGCACAGCCAACCAGATACTTATATTTTAATCTTAACCTATGCTTGCTTGTTTAACTGGAAATTGTAAAACTGTCATTTATCTTTTAAATCAAAATCTTTTTTTTTTCATAATGTATTTAAAAAATACTTTGATCAAAACAGAAATTTGATAGTTGCTCAAATTCAGTCTCTTGTTAAATTCTTCACTATCACATCAAGCGGGTTTAGTGAATCTCCCCGGATGACCATCTCTCCTACGGAAGACCATTTCCTCCACTGTTACCCACTTGGCAGTTTTTCGTGACGTCCGCAAACTTCACACCGGCCCTGCCGACGTCACTGCAGGCGACGCTCATGTCCACTGGCGACGCCTTGAAGACTGGAGAGGAACGAGACTTCTGGTGCGCGCCGTGGGACCGATCGGAAGCGGCGTCTGACGGGAACTTGATCCGGTTTTTGTCCGATTGTCGCGCTAAGCGCTGCTGGTGGAAGTCGTGGAAGAACGTCTCGAAGGGAGGGAAATTCTGTGGGAAACACGGAAAATTTCATTGCAAGGAAATGCTCGAAATGTAACATGTTTCAGTTTTGATTTGTAGACGAGCAAAGGTTAGAGGGGATTTGGATAGAATGCCTTCTCAGACGCTTTGGTCAAGCAAACAAATGGCATTGCTTGTGCCATAATTTTATAATTTCTATCTATTTCAAATTTGCGCTTTGAATTGAAACGGTGTCTTCAAACATAATTTGCTGGAGGCGGGAAGTTTGGTTTATTTTGTTTCGATTCACAAATATTTGAGTTTTCTTTAGTTGGCAAAAGTAAATGAACCATAAATTAAATCGCATGGCATTATTCTTGGTTGCATAAGCCCTCGCCTTGATGGCTGCTACAGTGATAGTCAGTGCCCTCCTTCCTCTCACCTGAGCAGTGTAGAAGGGGTGTAAGTACTCGGGGTAGAACGCATCGTGGCTCTGGAAGACAAAGTTGGAGGGCGGCGCGAACCCGAACTCGTAAGGCTTGAACTTGGGCAGCAACAGTGACGGCGTCGGAGTCGGCGTAGGGGCGCCAACGTCGGCGGGGATCTCCAGTCTGGCGGGCACTGGCTCTTGGGCGTAGTGCGTCGTCGGGCGCCGAAACTCGTGTGCGTATGACCCTTGGTTAAAGAAATCTGAGCAATTCAGAGAAATGCAGACCAATTGGCATTTGGAAGTGTTGTAAGTTTATAGGTTTTTGATACATGGTAAATGTAAAATTGGGGACAAATTTTATGATACTTAATTTATGATAATGTTTTATGAAGCACATGGCCGCGATCATACCGTTGGCCCAAAGGTTGAAGGTAGTGTCTGAATCAACACTTAATGAAATAGAATCCTTGTTGTATTTGGGATATAAAAATGTATTTGTAATAAGCTATTGTAATAAGAATTACATTTTGGGCATTTTACTATCCCACTGGAACCATTATCTCTCACGTTTAGCTTGAAGTTGTTCTATTTTCTGTAGTGTTTATCGTTTAAATTCGAAGCATTAGTGTAAAACATTGCGAGTTCTTGTGTGGCATTGCGTGCATATCCTTAATTAGTATCGCAAAGAATCCTAGAAATATCTTTGAAGGTTTTGGTCGATAGTTGCATAACCATCTTTATACTTACCGAAAGAAGAACTGTTTACTTTCGATTTGCCCTAATTCCATCTGAAATCTGAAATTGAATCCGTGCATATAATTGATGGTCGAGCGGCGATGCGTGGGCCAACCACTTAGCGCTTCATTTCAATAGGGCGCATGCTACTCGTCAAAGTGAAGTGTAGTCTTACTGCACTTTTGAAGGATGCCATTTTTTAGGCCAAACTGAGCGGAATTTTTTAACTGTGAAGGTAACTGGAAAATCACCTTAAAGCATGTTAAAAAAGCATACAGTGACAGGAGTAAACTCACTTTGTTGCATTAACAAAAAAGAAGATATTCAAAGAAATTTCCATTTGACAATTTCCACATTAAAAAAAATATAGTGATTACGAAAGAAACCCGTTTTCTAGTCAAATATCGTCTCTGCGAGTACCATAACATTCTCAAACTTTGCAATCTCTCTAAAGAGGCGAGAAATATAGTGACCCATGCCCGGAATCATGTAGTTCAACACAATGTACAATCTTAGTGTAGTAGTAAACGGTTCATCTTCTGACTAATCAAACCTGACTCGATCAGCTGTTAGTAAATCTACTATATATGTGGTTATTATAACGTGTTTGCATCTCACCTATCGGCGGTCGAATGATGTACGTCGAGTCTATGGTCTGCAACGCGTCGTCGTGGTATTTGCCCTCTGGAGGCACGTACCGCCCGTCGGGCGTGAGGACCACCTTGATGACCGATGCCTCTAGGTCAGAGTTGCGCCCCAAGTGTGGGTGCTTGTCGTGGCGTCGCGCGTCCAACAGCACCCCGTCGGGTATCGAGATGCCGTCCTTGTTCAGACGGTTGAGCGCTAGGCGGTCGGCGCGGAACGCATCGCTGGGGATCTTGCCGCCGGAGTGCGGCAGCACTTGCTCGCGGAAAATTTGTCTTTTACGCTGTCGAGAAAATGTGAGAGTTTCGTGAAAGTATTATTTTTTATGTTTTAATTTTAATTTTTGTATTGAGTGGTATTTTCTATAGTTTGTAAGTTCGGAAGAGACTACTGATCTATAATAGTAACATTTCTTGAACCTCCAGAGAAAAGGCAAATGTAGGTTTGGGCTGGGTTTTACAGATGTATATTCTTATTGAAAATGTTTTGGTATATTGTAACGTGTTCACAATTTTCATTTTTTCTTTTCAATCAGCTATATAAAATTTATAGTCACAATTAAGTTTCCTTGAGGATCTTCCTGGAGGATCTGGGATACCTAAAGACAATGCGTCTGGTCTGGTATTTTTATACCAAAAATACTACTCCAATAGACTTGGTTAACGAGTATCTCATATCAAAAGTGTGCCCACCATTTAAAATATTGTGCGTTCAGCTAAAGAATTGTCAACTCTCAATGTTTGGGCAAATTTCTGAGCTCCGCGTTCCATTATCACCAAACCTTAATGCACTTCTTTGAGCCTCGTTAGTACAGTTCCCTAGCTACGATTTCTTTTAAGGATAAGTGACCGCCAGATACATGGCCAAAAATCGTTTACCACCGCGTCAGCAATCAAATCTCCCAAAGCGGTCTAAACTGCGAAGCCAGTCCAAAATAATACATGTACCTTCAAGATAATTTACAGTCCAAACCAATAAATAATCGATGGCCTTAATATCTTGTGAAAATAATCGCGTGCAATAAATACTGTGATTATGATGAATGATTCCCTAATGAAAGTAAGCAAACATCGATCGTCTTTGGCGATAATTAAGGTGCCACATAGAACACCGCAATTCATACACCCACAGATATACATATTTTTGAATGAAAGTTGCACCGTTTCAAAACATTTCGATGGCTAAATGATGAAAGCGATGACCATTGCATGTTCAAGTGATTAAAACTGAGACGCTAACATGCATCTTAAGAGATTCCTAATAATTCTCCTAAGTAGTCGCGACATGGTCATCAAATTGAAATAGATTACGTTGCTTTAGACAGTGAGCCTATTTTGTACTTTCTCTTGAAATGAACAGACAATACACAATAGATAAGAATCGGACCTGCGGTATCGTAACACATCGATCTGGGTTCTGAAGCTTTTTTTTCTTGCGAAACACGTAAACAGTCAGTGGCAAATTGTGCAGCCGTCCGCCGGTTTCTGTGATCCAGATGCTGGTTGATACGGATCGTCATCCGGACTTGGTAAGGATCATTTTGGTCAGTCGTGCGAGAAACTGATTACCACATTCGACGGCACTATTACGTCTTCGCGATCACATGCACGTCGATTGGATCCCATTGATAACACATGGCAGGTTTTGATCGAGGAAGTTTGTTTTTTCGATTTGAGTCGCTATTCAATAGAGAGCGTGAGTATTTTAAAATGAAAATTAAAGGAAATTGTCTTTCGTCTCGTTTTATTTTGCCGATAAATTCAGAATTAGTTTAGAAATCTTTGGGTATTAATCATCATTTTACCGTGAACCAAGCGAAATTGGCCATATTGGTTTTCTCAGGAGCATTTGGGAGATGTACGTTGCATGTGCCTTACTTTTCTCTGACATCCGGCCGGCGTCTGGCCGCGCGAATTTAGCCGAAGAAAGCGATGGTCATGTTCGCCTAGTCATTAAGATACACCTCCTAGAAGATGATTACCACGACGACACTCTACTCGCATTGTAATCCAAGTAAAACGTAATTATTTCCGGCTCGGGCTTCTGCGATTCCAATTGTGACTCACTTTTTGGACTGAAATCGAAGAAGCCGGAATTGACCGTGACCGGGATTCTGATGATAGTAGGTGCTATTCGGATCACAACGTAGGTCAAGTAAGCGCACAGCGACGTTCAAGTACCATGTTCACATCCCGAAATGTAAGTTGGAGAGAAATGTCGCCGCCCTCCTCAAACATAAACACAAAGGTTATAAAGCTTGATTAAAAAAGTATTCAAGATGATTTCCTTTTCCTCTCTAACTTCTTTTCAAATAAGAGCATGCCGCCTTAAAGGAACACCTTTCATGTGAACATCGATCTACTCGGTAAATTGTGCTGGTCGAGCCACAACTCGCAATTCGGAGTGTATTAGTAAGTGAAAGGAGAAATGGTCTTCTTTGAATGAAAAGTCAAAAGCGGGCAAGATTTTTGTCCGTTAGAGTCTTTGTTACAGAGATGTTTATAGCGCTTTGAAATGCGTGACTTACTCAAAGCAGGGCGAGTTTTTCAAGTTTACACGAAAAGGCGGAGCAAATTCATCTTTATAATTTCTGTGCTTAGAAAGGACTTTGGCACGCGCTTTTCTCTGCATTGTCTGGCCACGGTAAATGGCAGCTAATAGGTTATCATTTAATAACGATTCTCGGCATGTGGTCTTCAGGGGGTTACCACAAAAGCGTTAACGATTTTTAGTTGATGGTACCAGACAGAAATTTGAATGCACTCTCGAGTACATTTTTTGATTCTGATTTTTGATTTTGATTTTTGATTTTGATTCGATTCGGTTTTTTTTTCTATTTTCCATGATTTGTTGGTGTAGCTATTATTCAATTATCATGAAGTTTCAGTGGCAAAACTGTTTTTTTTTTTTTTTTGTGACTCCCACAAGAAAGAAGATTTTCTCAGAGTTGCTGACAACTTCAGATGGCAAACGTGAGAAATGGATTTACACTTTAAACGATACAAAAAAATCTTCTAACTACTTCCTAACCAAGTTAATGCAAAGACAAAAGTGATAATCGCTTTCCCCCGTTGCCGTTGCCGTTAGTTTCTTTAATTTATGTGAAATTTAGAACTCTGTTCGTGTCCAAATCAAGCTTATTTTTGGCAGACGGTGTAATTAGATTCTCATTTTGGGTGAGAACAAATTTTGGCATTCATCTCATGCTCATCAAAATGCGTCTTTTGTCTCTACCCATTTGGCCAGTCACCGAAATTATTTTCGCCTCTTTTAATTGCTTGGAATTGCTTAACAAAGTTAACTTCATTTCAGTTGTGTAATTTCTTGTTTTCAATAATTAAGTTTCATTTAAAATTTTACATCTTACTGTGTAGGTATATAGATTGGGGAAAGCCATAGGTGTATCGATGTGAGATTTACTATGACGGATGAATCTTTTGTCAATTAATTATATATCCAATTTTGTGTTGAGACATTCACAGCAGATGCGGAAACAATCTTAATTTTCTCTACTTTATCGTTCTAACAATGATCGGCTCAATATTAAATGATACCTGTGCAGACTTTTACCATCTGTATTCCAGACACAGTAAGTACCCGGATTTACGAGATGAGTTTAATTGCCATTTTATAGCCAAGTTTGAAGCGAATTTATTTTCACAATAAATAGCAACAAAATAACTTGTTTTGTACGCAACAAAGTCCTAATAGAATACTTTCAACCAACCATGAGCAGGGCAATTTGCCACGAAATCCTAAGACGATACAACCTTTTAATTAAATATTTCTGTTGCAAAATAATCGACTTTTTTGTATTAACTTTTTTTATAGGCAATTAAAACGAATGGCCCTTTCGTTCACATCAATACAAAACTCGACCGATTCGTGCCAGAGATTTGAAAGATTTAACGCATTTCAACGCATCGATGATTAATATTGAAGAATTGCGTCCCTACGGACAGGGAGCTTCATTATTAACTTTAAACTCGCTTTAATATTTTGTGTTTGTTCGCAAAGTAGGGTAAGATCATTATCTCTGCAGGGGAGCTATTAACTGACCCCTGGATCGATCAGTATAAAATAGCAATAATATTATGATATAATTTTCGAATGTTGGTAGTTTTATGACGATATTAAACTTTCGATGTGCTTTTCAATTCTAGAGCAAATCGCTTATCGATGTTTATTGTTTAACTATTGTATCTTCATGTGAGTCACTTCTCTTTTTCACTGTTGGATGATCAAAGTATGATTAATGACAATATGTCCGGAGATATGAGACTCGCGACTGTTTGTTGTTTTTTTATTGTATAGGTACACCTAATTGCTTCGTAATTGCATAATGAGATGTGCATCTTAGTTTTGATAAGTGCGCGTTAAAGTAGCGTGTTCAAGTGGTTTTTGTACCTGACACATGTTTCTCTAGATGCAAGATGCACTTTCTTGGCGACTATGTCGCGCTATATGAACATTTAGCTTTGCATGTTGTTATCGTTCATCGTGAATTCCGTGAAGGACGAATTAGCGATTCAGTACACAGAAGTTTTTAATCAATCATTGAGAACTTGGCAGTGAAAAATGATGAAATATAATAGGATTATACCATATTGATTTAGCCTTTGGACTTGGAATACATTTCTAAGTTATTTAGCCACTGGCGTAAATTTGTTTTTGTTTGCAATGGCCATGTAAAATGTCACAAGCCAAAGGGTAAGAATATCAATAAAACGAATTAATTAGAATATATTTATTCAATTCAAATAAAATCAAATTAATTTGAAATTATCTTGCAGCCATGAAGAGCTGTGATTTAAAGTTTCGGAACCGTCCACATTTTATTTTTAAATCTCAAATATAATAGCAAACTAGAACAGCAATTCAAATGATTGTCTGCCAAAAAAGCAGGAAATTTAGTATTTGTCCTAAAGCATCGTTACACCAAATTATTCCAACTTCTTGGTATTAACTAGGTTTTACATAATGACGCAATATAGAACAAATTACGAAAAAAAAAATAGAAGTAATAAATGACAAAATAGAAGAATGTATGCGAAAAATGTTAATAGAAATCATCAATATCTATAGACACCCATATTGCAAGTTGGATAGCTTGTAATACTTATATGGTAACAAAATAATACTTATTTTAAATGCTTTTCAAAATTCATTTTTCCCAAAAACCATCTTAAAATAAAACAACCTATCACTGATCGATGAAATGATGAGCAGCCTGGAAAATTTCCATAGTTTTCTATATTGATTGATTTTTGGGGCTTCGCTTTTTGTAAGTAACCAATCACAACGATATTAAAATTATAATTAAACAGAACTTTGTATCTAAATATCTTGTGTACCTAATACCCTGCAAAGTATCTGAGAAATTAAAAAAATAATAATTACCTTTTCGGTCGGTGTATTTTCATCTGGCGCCGCGACAACTGCGACGACCACCAAAAGCGCAACGACGCCGGTGCACAACAAAGTCATTGACGTCGTCATCACGACCACTTAAAAAAAATGCTACGAATCACAAAAATCACTGGCCGAAGAGCACTGTTAGAAACCACCGAGCGAGTGTCATCGCAGGTGTACACTGCGGTGAGGTTAAAGTGAAAATGATGCTCTGCAGTCTTAGGAATCGGCCCAAAGCGAGTGAACACAGAGCTCTCCTAGCGCGTGTGAGAGGTCTCGACCAAATCACTTTTGCCTGCCATTTCATTTGAATCAGACCCTTGAAGAGTAACATTGACTGAGGTCAGAAATGTTTATGGACGAATATGCGAAAGAAATCAGTGCTTAAGGATATTGTTTTTTAATTGATGCGTATTATGTAATTTTAAATTGTTCACAGAAGCTCAAAATAATTACAGCCGATGGGCTTCGAGTCGTAACAGCTGTAACCTCACTCCACATTGTCACTCAGCTCGAGGGGTGGCATGAAATTTGTATCAATCTGGTAATCCCTAAAACGGGAGACGAAAGACGAAAGAAAAAAAAACTGTGGTGACAGAGTTGGCCGCACATCTTGTTGCATTACCAAAGAACAACACGTAATAGCCATTACAAATTAAAATGAACCAATTGATAAAATTGTGGCCCTCAGTTGCAGGTATTTATTATACGCTTGGAAGATCACGGAAACTAATGTAATGTCTGGTTGTGCCTTCAATTTACTGTCTTACAGACGCCATGAGGTTCACACGAATCTGCACTCATTCCAATCGAGTGATGCAATTAGGCATTGCAGAAGCAGATTCAATGATAACTTATGTAGTCTATATCTGCGAGTTGTCGTGATTTTGTGAACAGGACGTGACCAATAAATCACAGTGCAAAACTCTAAGGTCAAGGGGTGTCCTGACGATGCGGTATTCCTTAAGGAAAACTTACAGTAAGTTCCTTTGAAAGAAGTACACCCCTTTTTTGGTGGGTATTAGCAATCGCAACGAACCACGATCAATGTTTGCGATTCATTGTGCCTTTAAATTTAATTGGAACGGCACCACCACGACGCGAGTCTGTCGGAAAGACAAGACGGTGCCGCTATCTGCCGGAGGAAAGTGCAACAATAGTCGTACCAACTAAACAAGACCGTGGCGATGGCGACCAAAGCTGTGAAACTCGTAGGGTATTTGGTACTAACCAAGTGCTTTTAAGGTTCGTTAATTATTAATAATAATAACTATTATTATTATTGTAATAATGGTTTTATTGGCAACTTAGGATTATACACAATAAGTGCATTGCACTGTCCCGAAGTTGTTACTACACAGTTTTACAGTTTTACAATTTTACAATTTTACAATTTTGGCAAGTTCATTGAATGACAGGCTATTCCATAGCCTAGTTCCCCTGCCAAGGAGTGAGTGGCGTCCTGTTTGTACGGTAAAACTTTATAAATAGTTTTTGTCCATTATCAGCCCGAATCACTGCCTTGTTTTGATTAGTTTTGACATATTTGGCCAGATCCTGCCAGGCGTCGAGTCCACATACAGCCTTGTAGATGGAGCGAAGACTGACTCTGAAGCGGCGCACATAGAGGCTATCCCACTTCAGTTCTCTACCGAACGGTTTGGCGTGTTGGAAACACCGGTTCTCGTTAGATCACCGAAGTTAAGCAACACTGCGCTGAGTCAGGTATTGAATGGGTGACCATCATACACATGTTCTGTTCAGGAGAGAGGTTGGAGGGATGAAAGTTAGTACAACAACTTCACTCGCCTTGCTTATCAACCTCTCGACAGCATGGATTTGTGGAGGAATCCTGCTGTTCGAGTTGTACCGTCCTTCGGAAGGGACGTGAAGCCGGTGGTCCCCTTGGTGCTCTTCGACAGGAGTAGGCTACGTGCCGGCACCGGGTTTCCCCTCCTCCCTTCTAGGCTAGGTTAGGTTCATCATCATCCTCATCATCATCCACTCATTCACCGACGCCATTAGACCAGTGCCGCAGGGCCAGTTGTCAAAACAGTGCGTCGTTAAACACCACAAATAATAATTCAGTTCTCTGACCAGCTTTGTTATGTTTACGACAGGACACTTCTTCTTCTTATCCCACCTTCGATGGCATCTAATGACATGTCTGGCCGCTTTCTTCTAGACTCTCTCGATGGCGTTGATGAGTCCTGCAGAGTGAGGGTCCGAAATTCCACTGCAGTATTCGACTAATGGTTGAATTAGGCAAACATATGCATGTTGTTAAGTCTGAGAGTGGCTGCCCAGTTACACATTACGAAGTGTAAAGATCTTAGAGCTTTTGATGTTAATCCCGCTACGTGCTTGGACCAGCTTAGGTTCTTAGTTAGCGTTACCCCTAGATATTTACAACTGTCTGATTTAATGAGTTGTTGGTTGTTCATTGTGTAAGAGGTTGGGATAAATTGTGTAAAAGAATTAGAGATACAAATTTTTGGACCCGAGACGTGGATTTTGAGGCAGAAGGTTATGCTCACAAGGTAAGATCAAGTCCCGATAAGAGGGTAGAAGTAAGAAAAGCTTTTCTAAAAATGCTCCAGGAAGGACCAGGGAAACTCGATGTTCGAAAAAAATACCCCTACATTGGTAGAAAATGGCAAAATCCTTATTAGACATTCCTGGAGATAAAAGGAAATAGCCAAGTCCCGATGAGACAGTCCTTGTCACATGCTCCATTATCCCACCACGAGTGCTTTATCAGTACTTTGTTCTTCCAACAACAAGTCACCAACATAATTAACCCTGTTAATCCCTGTTAATCCCCTCCAGGAGCATCCTATCAGAATGTGTTGTTTAGCAGAACTTGCCTCTTTTGCTTTCAGGAACGTCTCTGTAGGATTTGCCCCTTAGCAATGTACATAGGTGGACATTGGCTTTTCCTAATCTTCACTGACTTCATCGCCGTCAACTTCACGGATCCCAATAAAACATAACGAAAGGCACCAAACCTTACTTGCAGACAAAAGTACGAACCATCTTTATTGTGCCCATAAAAAAAATAGATAGTTAAAAACATATAATTACTAACGACCTAACGCAACCACCAGAGGCATCGAACACATCCGAATACTTTGAGCAGTCCTCGAAGAGGTACAAAAAAGTTTCACTCATCAGGACACCCAAAATATCACGCGGACGCCCCGTTATTGTCATCTTCTGCTCGCTTATTGCGCATGGCATTCTGCTTAGCCTGCTGCGCAGCCGCCGACGCTTTGTTGGCTGCGCACTTGGTGTTGGCCAGGTCCTGGCGCGCAGCGTTTAGCTGCACTAGGAGCTGCTCGATCCTGTGCTTGGCAGCGTCGAGCAGTCCTTCCTTGCCCTGCATCTCGTCCTGCATGGCTTCGTTCAGCTTGTCGGCGTTGGCCGCCACGCTCTGCGCGTTCTGCACTGCAGCGGCCAGGATCTTGACCTGCGGACATGACCAATGCGTGACTCTCTTGCGGTCGCCACCGTGCTTTGTAAGAGATATATTTATCAGAAGACTAGGAGTTTCTTCTAGGATCACAGTCATTTGTAACTCATTTGTCCAGAAAAAAATCGCTTTGTGGCGACTGGCACAAGCGATGAGTTTCTCGCATTTAGGGGTGTAGAAAAGTTGTCTTCAGCTTTATGATCTAGAACACTACTACCCTCTCAGAAATTGACGACCAACCGGGGACTCGAACCCCGATCTCCATCTATCGCCAGTTAGAACTCATTGAGCTATTTAGAAACAACATTATTTAGAGGATTTTAGTGCATTTGATGAGAATGACGGGTCAAAATCAAATGCATTAAAATCCTCTCAAAAATATTATATGCAAGTAGCTCGATGGGTTAAATCAACACCCGCGATAGGTGGAGATAGTTTGTGTCCCCGTTTGGGCATCGATTTTTGAGAGGGCAGAAATGTCCCTAATAATAAATTACCCTGCACATTGCAAGCGTTTGCAATTTAAATAAGATATCACATTTGTCTTCGGTTGTTTGTTTTCGGGGGTTTTACAAATCCACGATGAAATATTTTTGTTGTCAAACCATGGCTATGACTGTAAAATGCATTTGCTGTTCTGATTGATCTAACTTTATCGATCAGAAAACCCACAGAGATTGCACGGAGATTGGGGAAGAAAAGCCAAGTGTCACAAAATTGAAAAAATCCGAATTGAATCCATTGACGCTGTTTAGTCAAACTTCTAACTCACAGAAACATCAGAATTTCACAGCATGTGATTGGAAATCACCATCTAATATAACTTGAGAAAATGGTTTTACCGAGCACGACCTAATGCGATTATTTTAAGCGATTGAAAAACCTCGTGTCTCAAACCAACTATAATTTCGTGTCAGGCTAACACCGACTAACACTTTTTGAGACATTTCCCTGTCGTGAGCTCGAAAATAACCGCAGTGAGTCCCACCAACCTGCTGCTTCGCCTCCAACGCCGTTTGCTGCGCTATCTGCGCCGTCGACTGGCACCCGTTCTGGTTGGACGACTCCTCCTGAACGACGGCCTCCGCCTCGCGGATCTGCTCCTCGATCTGGTCGACGAGCGCCTGCTTTCCGGACAGAGCGGCCTGCGCGGCGTTGTTGGCCTGGCACGCCTTTTCGGCAAGTTGCGACTTCACCTAGAGGACACGACCGACGTCCACGTTTAGTGAAATGTGAGGTTTTCATAAATGATGATGAATCTTGATGAAACAAATGCATTTTTAACCCCGGTACCCTGAAAAGTAGGATGAGAAACGCACCAAATGGCAAAATCAAGATACCTTAACAAATGAACCCGAAACTTGATGTGGGTCAAGCTTCAACCCTGAATGATTGTTCCGCTGATAGCGAAATTAACCATTAACTATTGTTACGCTTTTCTATCGAGTTGACAAGGGGAGCCATTAGACTTGTTAAAATGGCTGTGCAGGTCGGGGTGTGATATTTTTGGATTTTATTTTTAAGTCGATTGAGACAAGTGAAATTACACGAAAGAAAAATGCCAAGAAGAGAAAAACTATGAGAGAATTCTTTGTAGAGCCTTCATTCGAGATTCCAAATCAGTGCAAAATGCACGGAAGGAAAGACTTCACAGTTTGTGAAGTGAGTTATGTCAGTGGGCTAAATGAGCTAACCTGGTGCGCAGCTTGCTGCCCAGCGGCCTGCTGCGCGTCAGATGCAGCCTTCGCCTCCTTGGCTGCGTTCTGCGCGAGTTGGGTCGCCTTCTGTTTTGCATTGCTGCCGCCTCCGCCCCCACCGCCTCCACCCCCACCACCGCCGTTGTCGCACTTGGACGGGCATGAGCGCTGGATTGCCGGGGCCCCGACGCCGTTGTCCTGATCGATGTTCCGCTTGAGGTTGTCCTGGAACATCATTGTCGACAACTTTATTAATTTAATTAATCTGACAGGAATAGAGTTGACGCGTGTAAGCTTGGAAATTTTATATTCCTAAGTTCAGTCAAATTTTCCCAAAACAAACTGTTTTCTCAGGTTACCACTAACAAAACAAATCTTTTAATGCTTTTGAAATTTGAAAACTCTTCGTAGGAAGGTTGCCTTTTTTGACAGGATTTCCAAATTACGGAGTAAAGTTCTGCACTTTTAGAGAATAAGTAGGTTTGAAGATTTTTGATTCGTTTTAGACAAAAAAGAGAACGGCGGTGCTCATCGGTTGTAGAGTTAGCACAACAACAATGCCCTAAAGAATAAATCAACAAGAACAATTTCGACCGACAAATAATCGATTTAAACAGAAACTTCACATTTTATCGTTTGCTAATAAACTAGCCTCTGCGATGGAGGTTGAATAACTCTTTGCCAACCCGTTAATTAAACGAACTGTCATCCAATCGATTGCACAGGTCATTTGTAGGTGTTTTATCTTCGCCTGCAGTATGGAGACTACTTGTTGGTCTATGTGCTGTTCTTACATTCTGGATAGAGTTTGGATTGTATCTGACGTAGCTCTGCTCGTCCTGATCACCGTTGGCTTCGAAGGATGAAGCTGAACACGACCCCAAGACTCCTAGGGCATGCACGAAGACATTGTCAGTTTTGCTTGGTTTTAGAACGCACAAAAAATAAATAGCAAGTCAGTGGGCAAATCTTACCGATTAGCAGATATATAAGGAGTTTCTTGGTAGAAATCATGTCACCAGTGATGAACAAGTCACTTTTTGAGTACCTTTAATATTTTTACAAAAGTCAGTTTTAATTCGCTTTTTTCTAAGGAAACATCGATTTTCTATTGTTGCACTAGTTGGGCCTTCGTGATTCACAAAGTATAGACCAGTTCTTTAGTCTCATCCGGTCAGAAATAAGCAATTGACTCTGATATGACTCTGAGAAAAACTTGGCTAATTTAAAAGTTTGATTCATATCGAATTGGTTTGGTAAAAGGGATCGAAAGAAAATGAAAGAAAATATATATTGCATCCCAATTGGAAGTGAAAAGTGTCTGCATTTCTGACAAGATGTTTCGCACGAATTCTTTTAGCATTGCTGTGCATGGCGACGATTGAGTTATTTACTCGTGGATCAAACTCCAAACACTGCAGTTTTTAACAACACTTTATTTTAAATCGATCATTTTAGTAAGTTTTCTCTGGTAAAGTGGTTTTCTACGACAAAGTTGTTATTTTGTCCACGACTGAAAATATTTACCTAAAAAAGGTCCCGGATGATTTTTATTTTCGATGCACGGTCACAAAAAAGTAGTAATTAATTATTTATTCGTATATTTACAGAAAATTAAAATCAGGTTAATTTTTTTTGATATTATTTTAGGGAATAAAATGGCTTTAATTGTTATGTTCACTTGAAATGTCTACTATTTATTTCAGTGAATAAAATCTGATTATCATCGTCAGTTTCAAGTCCCAATGGCAAATACCTAATGATCAGTTGACATTTAACCAATTGTCATCGGATTTTTGTGACTTACTGAACCAGTTTAAAATTCTGTTATCTCATGTTAATTACTTAATAACCTTGCTGGTAAAAAACGAAAGCGAAATGTGTCCCACAAAAACCGAAGGAGCAAAGTGTCTCGGCAGGAGACTTGAAAAGTCAGCCAACCATCCGACGTATTCGAAAGGAATGGACAAATCAACGAAAGAATTAAATCATCGGCCGTTTAATAAGTACGTATATTGAGTATTGGCATTAGAGAAAGCATTCAAAATTAAGTTATCCTTATACTGTATCATAATTCGTAATATTTCCTTATTTTCTTTCAATGTTGCTATATGTAATAATTAGTTGGAACGATGGAATACTATGCGGCCAAACATTATTCAATGGCAACGACCAATCTATGATCGAATGACCAAGTGTTATTTTCACGGTGCATTGTTGCAAGCTGAGCTGCATTTTCTGATGCTCCATGGGAGGCATTTTAATGAATGCAACCCTTTCTCATCGAGGTGCGTTTTGGTATAATCTAGTTTTAGTATAAAAACTTGGAGGATATCTGAAAAGTTATCAGTGATCGCTTTGCTTTCCTGGGTTCAACAACTAAGTTCGTTAAATTTTGAGTCTAGGCATCAAGCTGCTATCATGCAAACCACCAACGTCATTCTCTTCGTTGCCCTCTTTGGTAAGTAAAAATATTACTAAATACTCAAATATTGACGATGTTAAATCTATGGAAGATTTAAAGATAAATGCCATGGGTACAAATTTCACGGCTTATGATATCTTCCAGGGATGGCTGTTTGCCTGCCCAGCGCTCCAGATACAGCTAGAGTAAGTGCAAAATATCCTGAATAATTACCTTGATCCCAAAAATCGAACGTCCCTCCGCTGACTAACTCATGTTACCTTCAGGTGAAGCGTGGTGGTGGAGGTGGCGGCGGCGGCGGAGGCGGCTACAGCAGCGGTGGCTTCGGAGGCGGCCACGGGGGTGGCAGCCAGGGTGGTCTGATCGGCGGGGGCGGCCACGGCTCCGGCATTGGGGGCGGCATCAGTGGACATGGCTCTACCAACGGTGGTGGCATCGGGGGTGGAAACGGCGGCGGCTACGGCTCTGGGCATGCCGGTGCAGGCGGCCCCAGCGTAGACCTTGTCTCCATCGCGCAGGGAGCAGCCAGCCAGGCCAACAGCGCAGCCGCCAGCCAGCAGAGCGCTGGCAAGCAAGCCGCCTATGAAGCGCAGGCAGCGTTGGCTCAGAATGCAGCAGCCGCTGCGCAAACTGCGCAAGCTGCGGCTGGTGGGAAACAGAATATCGTTAACTCGCTGGTTAAGCAGTTGAATGAAGCACATGCGCAAGTCGAAGCTGAGGCTGCGCAGCTGCAACAAGCTGAGCGGGCTGCGCATGCTGCGCAAGCCGCGGCGTCACAGGCTGCACAACAGGTAACGAACACATATCGGATACAGACGCAGATATTGTTTGCATACAATTTCGAAGTTTGCAGTTCTTTATGTATCTCCCTTTGGCACGCAGGTCGGTTCTCTGAGTGCTGCGCTCTACGCAGCCAAGTCCGGTGCCGAGCAGGCCCAAGGCGCAGCGTGGGCAGCAGCCGCACAGGCCGCATCGCAGGCCAGCATGTTGGCACAGGCCAAAGATAAGCTCAACCAGATTTCACAGCAGCTCGCCATCGCGCAGGCGCATCTCGAGGCCACGCAACAAGCCGCATGGAAAGCTTCAGTCGCTGCCCAGTCGGCTCAGGCCAATGCGCAGCAACATGGAGGATCGGCTCATGGAGGCGATGGAGGATATGGAGGGGCTAACCAAGGAAATGGAGGCTCTTATGGAGGCTCTGGACAGGGAGGATCGAGTTATGGATCGTCTGGAAACGGAGGGTCTTCGTACGGAGGGTCAGGATCAGGATCAGGACATGGAGGCTCGTCGTATGGGGGACAATCTCAAGGAAGTGCCCATGGGGGTAACGCCTGGTTGTAAGAGAATCGTCAACGAGACACTTGAGTTAACGATGCTGAAAACTTCTAGTGCACTACTTGCTCTGAATTTTACTTCACGTGCGACTGGTAATAATTTCCTGATCTCGAGAAACCGCAAAATATCATTTAGTTCTGTTCGATTCGAGTTTTTCAAATTACATAAATCCACCGCTTGCAGTTTTTACTTGTCCAAAACGCGAGGAGACCGCAGTTTAGATTAAATTGTTAAATAGTAAATGCTACACTTTTGTGAGCTGAATTATTTGGCCCGCCTGAGTCCACCGAAAGTAAAAGCAGGTAGTTTTATATAAGTGTTGACATTTGCACTCTTTTTGCTGCTTTGGTATCGAGTATGTTTTTTTTACCAAACAGAGAGTTTTAATTATTTATTCACACTTTATTGTGCGTCTATTTCTTGTGTATACTTGAATAAAAAGTTTATATAATCAGAGAACGTTTTCCAAATACCAGTAAGATGCAACCGTGTCCTCCGCCTTCCTTCAAACATCACAAACTTTTATCCACATTTCCCGATACGGCACGCACCATCCATTCGAGGCGCATGACACAGAGTGCATCGTGTCAAATGTCTAATAAGCTGCAAGAACGACAGACAATTGCACAATGCAGTCAATGAGGTTGACTGTCCCTCAGATGCGACAGACCGGAACCAGACGAGGTGTCGGTCGTGAGCCTGCGCGCGAGACTTTGGTCCACGAGACGGAAGCGCTCGTTTTGACTAATCAGCGTGCGATTTTCATAAGTCGATGCAATTTCGATCATTCTCTCCGTCAATTGAATTCGTCAGGGACAATTTTTGAACGAAAAAAAATGTGTTTCCCAGGCGCGGTTAGATTCTCTGTGGTTATGACTGGAAATGTTGGGTCAGTCAGACTTTTACAGACTATGACAGAAATATATTTGGAGGTAAATAGCAGAATATTGCTCTTAGGGCAGGTTAAAAAAAAAATTGTTTTGCCCCCGAAATTTTTCGCCGTCATGTTCCCTAATTTGCGTCTAGATTCACTTTTATCGAGCGTCTCTTGGTTAGTAACAAGTTAATTAGCAGCTTTTCTTGGTGACTTTTTACCAGATTTACTGCTGCACACCGTGTGAACTGCGAGAGATGCCAACGAAGCATGTAAATGTATGGGAAACATTATCAATCACGGGATTTGGTACGGGTGGTACGATTTCCGACAGAGACTTCTACTTGAATTCACGCGAAAAAAGATTCTGAGCAGTATTCAGTAACGATACTGCAACGTTTTTGTCGCCACAAAAGCACCGAGCGTTCGTTCTTTTATCTAATGGACCATTGGTGTAAAATCGCCGATCTCTTTGCTTTCTTGCGAACGCCGATGGTAGCTTAAGGATCACGCATACTTGACTCCGGCGTGGTTTTTCTGAGCACCCCACTTCTCTGCAGAACTGAGATATCAAGTCGGGGTTCGAAGCCGAAACCGTCGAAAGGAACTCTACTATAAATACTTTATCTCGATTGTTTCAAATCATCAGTTGCTAGCCAGCTCTACAGACAGGAGCAAGCCAGAGCAGTGTATTAAGTCAGGTCAGTTTCCATTGCAGAGAAATTAGCCTGCGCTTTTACTTGAAATTCATTAACGAGGCACATTTTTAGGCGAGAATAGTGAATTTCAATGCTTGATACATTTTTACAAAACCGGATATCGACAAAAATCGTCAGTATTAATCGTGCCTTTGACAACAAGAGTCGGACGATTCATTAAACAACTCAAATAGTCAGCAATTTTATTTTCTCTTAAAATCTTATTTTCCGTTTTAAAGTCAAACTTTAATTGATTTTTCGATAATGTCAATCGCACATTTCACTACTCTGATTTCATTTTCCCAAAAAACATACAAATCGTACAAGTACTGAGTTTAGAATTAATGATTTTTTTTTCTTGCCAGTTTTTCATCGACTAAAAACGAGAACCATGCCGAGCATGAAACTCATCTTGGCCGTCGTTTTCTTCGGTAAGATCACTTAAATTAATAAACCATGTCGATTAAGGCACGCCGAGTGCATGCAACCCGCGATGTGACTCAAAAACTGTGGTAATCTTTCAAGGCGTCGCCGTCGCGTTCAACGAAGATGACCACCACGAAGACTCGATGGCTTTGGAGTCGAGCGATGTCAGGGTAAGCATGACAACTCGTAAAATATTAACTTAAATTAGTTGAATAATGTAAATTTCACTAATAACCTACACAGTTCAGTGAAAAACGTACTCTAAGGGAATTTGAACATTATCTCCCCTGAACGCAACCCGCAGATCAAATTTAGACCATACGAGTCCAGAGTAGGGAACATGCTCGCTGTGCGCGGAAATTGACACGTTCATGTTGAAACAAAATAACGTGCTATGAGTTCGCACAGACAAAGAATCAGAGTTGTTCAAAATTAACCCCGCTTTCTCGACTACAGGTAAAACGAGGCTATTCCGTGTATGTAAACCACGACGACAACGAAGGGGGCTACAGCTTTGGAGACTTCGGCGCCGCCTCCAACTTCGGAGGTTACGGTTCGTTCGGAGGCGGCGCGAGCCACCACGGAGGCGGAGGCGGCGGCGGCGGTGGTGGTGGAAATGGAGGCGGCAGTGGAGGCGGTGGACACCATGGAGGCGGCGGTGGTGGTGGAAGCGGAGGCGGCGGTGGTGGTGGCGGCGGATACGGTGGACACTATGGCTCCGGAGGCTCTGGACACAGCATTGGCGCAGGATTGGTGTCAATCGCGCAGGGCGCAGTCGACTCGGCAAACCAAGCCATCGCTAGCCAACACGACGCTGGCAACCAGGCTGCGTACACGGCCAAGAACAGTCTTGCGCAAAACGCCGCCGCCGCTGCGCAGACTGCACAAGCTGCGCTCGCTGGTACGCAGACACTTTTTAAGATTTTCCCGTTCTTTGGAAATTTGTTGCGATAGCCGTGGCTTTAAGGTCAAGGCCACCACATTAGAAACACCTCGGTTCGTTACAGTTTGTAACGTTCAGTCAATCGGTCAAAATAAGGGTCCTACACTTCATGAATTTTAAAATCTTTGGTATTTCTATGTCATATATGTCAACAAATGCGCTGCAAAGGCAGAGCGGGGTAGATGCTCACGTGTACCTTTTATATACAGGCAAGCAGGTGATCGTTAGCTCGCTGCAGCAACAACAACGGGATGCGCACGCGCAGGTCGAGGCGGAGGCGATGCAACTGCAGCAGGCGCAGCGAGCAGTTCACGCTGCGCAGCACGCGCTGCAACAGGCCACCAGACAGGTGAGCTTCGTGGTGGGATTGACAATGCAAACTCGTTTTCGGACATCAGCCGAGGGGTCGGAAAACGAATATTGATGAAGAATACCATAAATTGCTTATGGGGAGAAATTACGCAGTGCGGGAAATCACTGTGTTACCAAATTTAAGATGGCATGTGAGATTTCTGCTGAGAAGCTAGCTTTCCTGCAAGGACAGATAGTCTCACAACAGAATGCAAGCCGATGGAAGTAAGCATTTGCTCCACAAAGACCATGAAAGGTTCTCTCGAGCCGTGCCAAATTCTCTGTATTCCGTTTTGTTTCCGTTTCACAAACGAGTAGGACACAACAACTAATAGAACTTATTCAACAATCCACAAATCACCAAATTCAAATATTTACCAACGACATTGGAGTAACATCGCTAGACACAAGGATACAACGTACAACTGCTTGCGCAGGTGAACGCCGTGACGGCTGCTCTGAACACTGCTCAGGACAACGCAGACCAGGCATCGCGATCTGCAGGCGAGGCAACGGCCGAGTTGGCGCAGCAGAGCGGAATGGTAGCCACCGCCAGACAACGACTCAACCAGATCTCTGGACAGGTGACCACTCGATTTAAATATAACTCAATGGTGTACGCTGTAAATGTGTCCATTTTTCTTTAAGCTCACAGAGGTCATTATAGCGAAGCTTTTCATTATCACTGACTAATGGATAGAACAAAATCATGTCACTTTTATGTCCTCATCTTTTTATCTTTGGAATTCAAGTGCATTCTTACCTTATATAACTTAGCTCTGTTAGAAAATCAAATGATCCTTACGCATGGGTCATAACTGCTGGTTGTCTAAACGCATGTACCCCAACCTCTTTTCTTTCCCGCGCAGCTGGAAGACGCTCTGGCTGACCTCGACGCGACGCAGGCGGCTGCCAACAAGGCGCAGGCGGCTGCGCTGGTTGCACAAGCCAACGCCAACAAACACTCAAAGGGTCACCATGGCGGCGGCGGCGGCGGTGATGGTGGATACGGCGCCTACGGCTACTAGTGATGCTAGCAATTGTTAAATCGCCAGTTATCACACGTGGCCGCAATGTTATTTAGTTTTATATGATGTGGGTGCTGTTGGCACTGCTTGCCTTTCAGTGTGAGCCAAATTATTATATTTTGTATTGGCTTGGTATTTTTACGTGTTGTTTTTGGATGTTTATCAATTTTTCGAATAAAAATGCTTTTTGCTATTGTTAACAGAAATATTAATTGTGTGTCAGTCATTTTTTAAATTACCTTATACTTGTTAATATTACTTATTCTTTTCACGTTGTCGACCACTTTTTTATGAGGTTAATATCTACAGGTTTTAATTGGACCTGACAAGTTAATGATACATCCGTTCATAACGAAGACTGGCTAATAGTGTGCCAAGAATATTCGCAATTTGTGCGAAAGTCCACGGGTTTTGGCTTTTACATCGTGATTACAAGAGAAAGCGATATCAAGGGCTGATCCGGCTGCACCTAAAATTTCAAAAGATTCCCGCAATTTGATTGGCATTCACCATTTTGATCTCCCAGTTTTAGTATACCACTTTGGACCATTCTTGGAGAGCTGAGTCATGATTTTATTCTCACTTTTCGCGTGGGTTCATTATAATAACGTGTCTGCGTTTGCTATGCTTTGCTTGACCTTAAATATGAAGTCGCAGAATTTGTATATGTAACAGTAAAGTAGACCGAAGTCATGATGTGCGTAGTCGTGCATGTCGCAAATTCTTTGCAGTGTTGTTACTCATTAAGTCGAGGTATTGATACAAGCTGTGGGATCAGAGGTGTCGCTCTAAACGCGTCCGCTGTGGTTCACGATATCATGTCCAGTGATATTATTAATAACATGATCTTTAAGAAAAAAAAACGCGTTACCGACTTCCTAGTAAGATTTCAAATGAATCTGGGCAATTTAAATTAAACGAGTAAGAAATGTAAAGCGTTAATTTATCCGCTTTAGGAAACTTCTAATTGATATTGACTTTGTTGGGTTATTTATTATATTACTGCCCATAAATGCACCGTAATGCGCGTAATTAGGTGTGCGTTGTAAAATATAATTGTATCACGTGTGTTCTGAACACGTTGTACCTACTAATTAGGTTAAAGCTAGGTAGGTGAAATACTTTTCTTGAAACTAAGTAGGTATTTATCATTTTTTCAGTTTTGCGGAAAAGGATTTTGTGCGTAGATTTGTAAGTAGGTAGTTTAGATTTTTTGTGAGCAAAATTGTTGTTAGAACGATAATTTAGCTAAAAGAATGTTGCGTTCAGCATGAATTATTTGATTTATATTGATTATCGTTGATTTATTTGTGGTGTTTAACGACGCACTGTTTTTACATCTGGCCATGCGGCACTGGTCTAATGGCGTCGTTGAATGAGTGGATGATGATGAGTATGATGATGAACCTAACCTAGCTTAGAAGGAAGAAGGGGAAACCCGGTGCCGGCACGTAGCCTACTCCTGTCGAAGAGCACCAAGGGGACCAACGGCTTAACGTCCCTTTCCGAAGGACGGTACAACCTGAACAGCTCCTCTACAAATCCATGCTGTCGAGAGGTTGATAAGCAAGGCGAATGAAGTTGCTGTACTAACTTTCATCTCTCCAACCTCTCTCCTGAACAGAACTGGGCATGTGTATGAATTTATCGTTGACACCTTGCGATCCATGTTTTATAGACATCAACTGATTGATAATTTCAAATGATCTCCGTCATGGTTTTCAACTTACATCATGTGTGACAGGAATAATGATGTGATTTGTTTCAAGTCACTTCATGGTACTCATCATTGTTATCCAGTCTGTATGCTAACTGAACATAGTTAATAACAAAGGTGTGAAACAACCTTTCCAAAATTGACTGACGTTTCAAAACCAATCAAAACCATGATACCCCGTGGTCAAACCAGCTGTGCGTTCCACATTCTAGCTGCCAATCACCTCAACTAAACAATTCAAACTAAAAAAATTAACGAACCATCAGCCATGGGATTGTTTGACGAAAATATCAAAGAGAGCTATACTGTAAATCAATCTATCATAATCCAGTAGTTTCACTCGCCGAATTATAATTAAGAACTTCGTCGATGGCATATTGTTCTCTTGGAGAGTTAAGTTGCAGATCCGAATCTTCAAGCTTGTTCCGTGAGTAGTGACCCTGTTTTTATCCAGTTCCTCTTAGGACATACTGGTTTGTTGGTCGAATGGAACCGTGTGCCAAATAAAAAAATAATCCATCACCAATAAAATATCATTTGTATTCATATTTTGTACGAATTTATTTTAAATATTTCCCTGTGATCATCATCGACGAAGTACTTTGATTATTTATAGTACTTGTCGTCAGAGAACCACTCATACATCCGCTATAATTAATTGAAGTTTAAATAAATAATTTACTTAAATTTTAGGTATGATATTACTGCATATTATAAAAATAATCATTGCATATTCCGTTGCGATAATTGTATGATTTATCGTAAAAGTAGTTGTATTGTTCTAAGCTTTAATTTTTTGCGACCATTTCTTGTTAAGCTGATTTCTCTAAGTTTGAAAGACTGAAGAAGCTGTTTGAGTTGCCATCTAGCCTAGATAATTGCGAGCTGCAAATGAAGCTGTTGGGGTTTCATTTTCAAGTGTCTAGAACATAATTATATGATCATATTTCAAGAAAAAAACTACTACTCGTTGTTCACTTCATATAGCTTATCACCGAGTAAGGTGTTCATAAAAAGGATGTTTAACAATTAAAATATGAAAACGTACGCACCGTTACGCAACGCTTTAGTCGTTGGTATAAATTAACAAATGAATGAAACGCAGCTTTCATGCCAATTAACGCGAGTGATGCATGTGGAAATGGCTGCTATATTTGTATGCAAATGGTGATATTTACGTATCGTGAATTCGTGACGCAACCTAAAAATCACGCATGTTCAACCGTGTAAACAGCTATTTTGTACATATTGCATTCAGCTTTTTGATTGCAGTCATCGAATTATTTTCGATGACGGCAACTAAATGTTGTGCTCTCTCCATCTCTATTTGAGCCCTAATGGTAAAAGAACTACTAGTTTCGTACCAAAATATCGTTGACAAATAAGTCTATAAAGATAGCTAGAGGCGATTTGAAAATAATTTTGACTTCCACTTGAAAATCGGTCAGTGACCCACTCCTCAGAAGTGTATTATACGACTTAATCGTACCTCGCGGAGTAACATACGAATTCCTGTTACAAACCAATTATCGAAATCAGTCCGACAACAAACAATCTAGCTAGAGGAAGATCTTGACACGCCCAGAGAACACAACAACTTTAACGACAAATACGCATCACCACAAAATATCCAAACGCAGTTTTACACACTTAAAACATGACTATACGAAGCCGCGCATCGAAATCTTCAGCGCGCTTTCGAGCTCGGCACGTCCATTGAGGACCAACATTTGGAAAGACGTCATGTCGGGCACTGCTCAGTCCCAAGACAGTTTTTCCTGTCCGACGACTACCTAAAACCTACACCATGAAGGATGTGTCACATTTGGCGAGCGTGACACTGATTTAAATATTCAAAGAGTTTCGAGGTCGATTAACTTTTCTTGCCGTACGCGGAGAAGAATGCCAATGCTTTCATCAGCTGGTAGCTTTTTGATATCGGTATGTTGCTGTCGTAGAGTTTCGCGGACGTCTTGCAGTCGGTGTAGAACCACCAGTTGCACTTGAGGATGGTTTGGTCGAAGAGGGTGGACTCGGGACAGAGGAAGCTCTTCATGATGAGACCGTCGTCGGTGAAGGCGCACACGTGGAAGACCTGCAGACATTGACACTTCCTCAGTTTTACACAAGCTAGTGATGTGTGTGACGGATTTATCACGTTTAACAGGAACATATATGACAGATAGTTGTGTGAAATGGAGAGAAAAGTGTATTTTAATATTTTCTATGTTTACATGTGCTGTGTGTAAATAGATCTGGTGTCGTCCAGCCTTGCTTTATGCTTAAATTATGCATAAGAATCTACGCTGGTGCCTGAGTAGCGTATGATACTTTCTGCAAAACGCCTAAAACGGGTGGGCATGAATAAAAGATGCAAATTTATCTACTAGATGATTCGTCCAAATGTGGGACATTGGCACAGACATCGAGCAAAAAATGTCTCTTTTAACTCTTTCTTTTAAAGCTAATAAAAAATCTTGCTTAGCTGACTTAATCCAGGTTAGGGTATGATCAATTGCAACTAGTTAGACATATTTTGCACCTAGTTTAGATTGATATAAATAAAGTTTTCATTCACGGAACTAACAAGCGTGCAATGGAAATACATGTAAAATTATGCCAGGCACGTTGCTTTTTTTTACCCGGACGCAAGTCAAATTACCCACTTACCCCAATTGACAACTGCAATCACTCATAATTGATCATTGTTAACAACTTATGATTGCCAGATATTTTGCTAATCTTAACTTCATTGCTATAATTTAAAAATAATTTCAGGCTTTTTGGTAACGAAATAAAAAAAAACGGGGCACATATTGAATAACTATTTGTGCTGTTATCTGAAGATCTTTAAAGTCAGTACTGGAAAGATTGCTGACAGGCATGAAATATCGAACCAAAAATTGAATGAAATAATTTGCCCATCTCGAACTACAAAATGTAGTATGAGCAAGTATTCACAGCTACGTGTAGCTGGTGCCGTTCTAGGCCACATGAGCCTAATTTTTCAGCACACCATGACCGGTGAACACTTAAAAAACCACTTAAAAAAACCAGAAGAAAAATAGTTCATTTGAATCGATTAAAAATAGATTAAAGAGTTCACACGTGGCGGCCAAAAAATGTATTTTAAAAATGGAATATGTTTTTTAACTTCCTCTTGGAAATGTAAGGCATGTGTAATTCCCATATCACTTACGTGTGGTTGGAGAAACAGATGTCAGTATGAATTAGAAGGTTGTAATTTCAAGTGGAAAAATAGTTTCTATTACAATCAACGCAATAATTAGCAATAGGCAAGAAAAAGATGGGACACAGTTTTTCTTATCAGCGTTAAGTCAATGAGCTTTTTGTTGGCATAATATTAGAGTAATTGGCTTTGTACTTCATTGTCTTTGAGAATTGAAGTCTTTTGTTTAGCACATTGCGTTTCTTACACTTGCTAGTGTAAGCTGTAACTACTTTAACTACTTTAAATGATGGGAGAGAGAGTGCATTTTCTTTCGCTTCATTTAATTTTCTTAACGTGGATTTTTTGTTCGTTTACGGATGTGACGAACGGTGTCAAAATATGCACCTAGATTACGTAACAAAAGTCCAATAAATAAGGTAAGGATAATTATTGTGTAACTGATTGGCAATTTAAAAGTTACGCACCATTTTCTGCGTAAAATAATTGAGTAAAATTTGAAGATTTGGGACGAGATATGATGTAGTACAGCCTCATTATGAATACTTCACAAGAATTGCGAATCATGACTTTGGGATATTTTCGCCAATTTAGATGCTCATTGTAATCACACCTGTGCTTACCGGCACCGATTTTTCTCGTTTTACAAACATCTTAAGATGGCTACTAGTGAGCTAGATATCCCATTTGCTGACCGTAGAAACGGATTACTTCTTCCTTATAATTAATGCAAGTAACCTGAGTAATTTCATAATAAATGACATCAATTTTTTACTGACAATTAAACACCCCACGAGTTTGTAGTTACACAAAACCTTTCACTTCATAGCAACTACGAGTCATTAAAAAGAAAATACTTCTTTTTTTACTGCGAGCTTAACTTTTTGTGACAATAGATATTGCTGTTTTTTGTTTTACAACACGAAGGGACAATAACAGTATCTAAGGTTGACTAGAACATTGAAATTGTATACCTTCTCCAGTCATGGAAAAACTACTTCAAAAAGTCACTTGATATAGAAAGTACAAAGGTGATAGTGTTGACTTATCACCGAAGTGTGAAACCAATAAGCAAATATGAATGCATGCGGTTGACCTGAAACTTTGTTGACATCGCGTATATGAGGTGCAAAAAAGAGCACCAGACATTTTTTCCAACATGCACTCGCCGCTTTCATCGACTACAAAAAGCGAGCTAAGAACTAACACTTACCATACACCCCAAATCCTCGTCGGCGTAGAGCCCAGGGAAATGCTTCTGGTCCCCGCAATAGAACGACGTCTCCGGCAGCTCGACGCGCGACGCGAAGTTGTCGTCGAAATTCTTGTCGTAGCCAACAGGGTAGTACTCCTGAGGGGCGTTCATCACCTTGCTTACCGATGACAAGGGGTATTTCTTGGTGTTGACTGGAGGCAGCGTCGCCGGTTTAGCCGTTGTTGTCGTCGGCGGAGGCTAGAATAAAAGTTGGATTTTGATTGATTTTTGCTAGAGGCTTTTGCAATCTATTACACCTTTTAAAAAACGTATTTACATCCATTCGGAAATCGATATTTACTTTCAATTTTCATAATTTTATTATTTTAACCTACTTTGAAATCACTAAATTGAACGCTATTAATTTATTAGCAAACGAGAGTCATGTTTAGCCGATGAGAAATTGTTGAGTTACCATTCGCTTGGTTATGATGTATTGGCCATCAATCACATAAACGTACCGTCATTAATATTAAATAATTACTCAAAAACCTGCTACCTAAAATCGTGAGAAACCAAACGAACAAGAATGTTGTTTCCGTCCTTCCTTGCTGACCGGTCAGAATGCTGCACCAAACCAACCCAAAACTTTGTCGAAACACATCTCTGACCCACCTGTTGTTGCTGCTTAAGTAGCTGTTGTTGCCGGATAGCGATAGCCTGCGTGATGGCTTCGATACTAAGGTTGGACGCTTGTGCAAGCGCCTTGATGGAGTGGCCCATCAGGGTGTCGTCGGGTTTCAGCTGGTAAGCCGAGGACGTCGACACCGACGCCGGCGCCGAGGGAGCAACATGGTCTGAAGGGAGCAGTTGTTGTTGGGACGCAGCCGACGATAGAGTGCGCAGGGTGAGGGTGTTGTCGGCCAGACCGTGGTCGTAGACAGGGGAGACCACGTCCTTACGCACCTGAGAATGTGCATGGTTTTGTTAGTTTTCTTTATGTGACTTGAAGAGAAATTGCTGTCAAATGCGATGAAGGTTATTTTCAACGCGGACTTCAAACATTTTTGCGAGCAAGTGTTTGGAAAAAAGAGATCTCATTAATAGTAGAACAGACCAAAATTATGCAGCCGATTGCTGTGATTATGGTGGACTGATAGAGGGGACTTTCGCTTGCACAAGAGACAGAAATTTTACCTGGATTCTAGACCAAGTCCTGGTTACACAGAGATGTATTTCAATAGAAGGCGGAACAAATGGGTAACTACTTGCTGCAACATAAAGCGATGGTCTAGTCCAGCTTTCTATCTCGTAGATTATTCTATGGAAGGCAGATCCATATTAACTTCAACTTGTAATTGCTTGATATTCAGGCCAAAATAGCGGTTTTTCAAACTGCTTCGATATCGGGGTCTGATTTGTCCGATATAAAAACGGACATATAAAGTAGCTGTCTATTTTTAACTTGATTTTTTCATGCACGATCAAGATACGTCCAATTCGAATTTCTTCACTTCTCAGCTGCAGCCTTGTGTAACCTGGTCAGAGGTTTTATGTTAAACCACTATTTGATGTTTTGTCTACGTGAAACAGCAAATATTTTTGGGGTTGCATTTTTGTGTGGTCGCCCACAAGTTCCCTCTAGGGCGTGTTCTTGCCTGGAAGTGGCTGGTAGCTGCCTTCAACGAGTTCCTGAAGGCTTGAGCCTGAGAGGGCCCCGACTGCGCCGCTGACTTTGTATTTGAGACGCTCGTCAGTTTGGTGATGGACGCCGGCAGCGCCTGGAAAGGCGGCACTGCGATGCCTCCTAACGACGGTGAGTTCATCGTCTGCAACGCCCCCGCGTATGCTAGGCGCTGGGGTCGAGTGATGTTTGGCAATGCAGACGACGTCGGCGACATGTTCAAATGGGAGTATTGGGGCGCCGCGTTGGCAGGGAATTTCGGGGGAGCCGGGAGGATTGGTTTGAAAGGTGGGATGACGATATTTCGCGCGGTTTGGGCTCGCGATCGACCGCTGTTGATGGAACGGGCGCTGCTTTTGCTTCTTTTCACCTGAAAGTTGGAAGAAAAACATGTTTGGTACGTGCGAAATAATACTTTTGATCGCACGAATTTGACAGAAAGGAAGGTCTCCGAAGAGCTACTATAAATTACCTCGCTTGGTTTACCCACATAGTTAATAGCAACTCCACGTCCTACGCATTTTCGTGTACGTGCTACGCGCTTACGACCACAGAAATGTCCTCGGTCATATTCCAATAAAAAGCATGTGCTTTATCCAATTGTCTTCCGAATCCATATCATTAAGTCTGATTTCAAGCCGCAGCGGGTACGCCCAAAGAACATGTAGCAAACGCTCCGCTGCTTCGCAGGTCTTTTCATTTTAACTTTAGTTTTGGTTATGTGGCACGGAAAACGCATCATTAGACACAACAGTTGGTTTGGTCGACAGAAATCGTGGCCCACGAGGGCTATCAGTACAATAGCTTTGGCATGTTTATAGGCGATGAATTCGGTTAATTATATGGTGCATGGAAGCGAATTATGAGTGTAGGTTGGTACACCTGGTTCACGGTGCCGATTTCTGTGTGATTTTGTGTTGGAAATCAATTCAAAACTTGTCTGCTTGTAACGGATTTGCGACGATTGAAGCTTAAAAATTCGCGTGATGGTGCATGTGTCCCCTTGATATTTTGACACGCATGCATCAATTGCTCTAATGTTATAGCTGCAATGGCGTTGGTACTTGTAAAAGTGTAGCCAATTACGGGCACTTTTTTCTTTCTGCTTTTTATTGGATTATAAATAAAACAAAGGGAGCTGGACACGTGAAATGAGCAATTTGATCTGCCACCATTACTCTGCCTAAACTGGGCTACGGTCAGCCCAGGGCTGCTTTTTCGAAACCGTCCAACGATTTACAGCTACTATCATTTTGCCCAGCCGCAAGTGCAATTTATGATAATGATATGCCCGCTGCATTTTCTAGCAACATACAAACTATTTTCTAAACGTTTCAATGCAACGGCATCTGCCTATAAAACTTTTATTAAATAAGATGATTCACGTTTTGTATTATATTTTATTTCCTACAATTTAAACACAACTAATTAATATTTAAAGTTGTAAATTTCTTTGCTGATTTCTCCAGAAAATACAATAGGTTTGATTAATCTCCTCGACGTTAAGTTTATTTTTTTTATGGTTAATTCATGCAAATCCTTACATAACTTGCTTGAACTGTACACAGAAAAAAGTGTTTTTACCGACGTTCTATTTCGAATCGTGGAATATAATAATTTAAATTCCCACACACTAGACTAGTTAACGGCTGGTTAATTGCATGGATTCTTGTGACCAACATCTGTAACTGGTTCTGTGACACCAAAGTGCACACCGGCTGCATCTCACACACTTTAACCTCTCAGTAATTTTTTGTCGGCTCTAAAAAAAAATGCTAATGCCGTTTTTAATCGCGGAAAAAGGATATGCGAAGTCTTGCTCAAGCGCTGTCATTTTCAACGATCATCGCGAGCTCAATTAGAGAGTCAACCCGTTTTGCCAAGCGGAAAACACATCTCAATTTTCAAAATCAACTCAAGCTGCCAATTTGAAACCTCGTGTGAAATTCTGCTTATACTTTCATTTGATCTTAATTAGGGCAATTCGTGTCGATATTTCTGATCTTGTTTTTAAGATTAAGACCCAGAGATAATTTTGGAACGGCATTTGATTTTTTAACCCGATATACCAAAGCACTTTCTTTATGTTTACCTTTCATTCTTTGACAAAAGGTTACGTTTTTTGTTTCGGCAGCAATATAATAAGAATATGTGCGTTGGAATTCTTATCGTAATTATATCATGTGTGATATTTTCATAAATCTGCATGTACACGGAAACTGGTCAGTATGTTAGCTGTAAGATTGAAATAGCGCACGTATGTGTACTGAGTTCTAGGGGCAAAGCGCCAGCATTTCCTAGCTCGCTCATTATATGAGAAGCGCAACATTCAGGTCGATCGGCACAAACGTGTAACTAACTGCAAGCTGTCTACAAAACGGACCTTGCTACATGGAAGGTGTGGTCAGATATTTTCTATCTAGCGGATTTAAAAAAACTAGCGTCAACAGAAATGAGTGTAAGAAACAGAAGACGTACTTTAGAGATTTAAACCAATTGGTGAGGTACAAAAACTAAGAAAAGTAGAGTGATGTCTCACGAAATCTTTTTTTTTTTTTTTTGGTAGCTTCTTGTGAAATCTAAATTTAAAGATTATTTTGGTGCGTTTTGAATCGGCTTCGAAACAAGAAAGTCAGATAGGAGTGTTATTCTTAAGATACCAAATCGTAATACCCAGGTGCGGCCATTCTTTTTTTCGGTCCATCTAAGCCGAACATTTTATGACTGCGTTGAGTTTTATTGTAGTGTTTCGTAAATCGAGATGTGTGACCAATTTCTGAAGACCACCTAAGAATTTTAATTTCTCTCGACTAAATCATAAAAAATCTCTAATCGTAAAAATGAATTAGCGCGCCTACTTCACAAAAAAGTCGGACAATGCAGGTGACAGGAGAGAAAAATGAATCATGTGTGCGATGAGCCATTTCGATAATTGTCAGACTTCTCTTCTAGTGAAATGATATCGTACAATTTAAATGTACCGACCTTTTTTTGCACGGCACATGCAATGCGTGTCTCTCATTGACTGCGTGTTCATGTTCAATGCTTGTTACATTAAGACGTGTAATTTTTTCCCTTATTGAACGCCTTCGGACAGGAGTCAGGCTTTTGACATGTGGAACGATTGGCTTCGTGTACTGACCACACTTTTTGCAAGTGTCAAGTTACAAGTCAATTATTACTTATTATAAATGGTTATTACTGGTATTTCTTACATGCAAACTGTAATTAAAATTAATTTTAGCACGTACCGCTAATTGGGTTTTTTACCTTATGCCCTGCAGTTTTGTTTTATTTTTTTTTATTTTTTTGTGAATAGTCAATCCCATAAATGTAAGCTTGAGAAAATGGGGTATATCCCCCACCGAAAAATTGCTTTTACTGAAAGAGGGTCATCTGATCTAGCCTTGGCAGTACAATGCAACTGCCTTTGGGAGACTTTACCCGATCGAATTAGAGAGACGTGAAAGGTGTTTGTTAGCAGCAGGCTGCTAAAATACCTCGTCAAAAGTTTGACCCAGGTCTACAGGTCGGGAAAGCAGCCATCAAGCGATTTGAAGCTACCAATGGTAGTGCACATATCTGTTTTATTATAAGGTGGCCACATGTGGAGCGATGTCCATTCTAATGCTACCGAACAAGAAATATAAAAATTTTTTTTTTTCCAATTAATCCTGTGAGTTTTTTTTTAAACAACATATGAATGTTAAATGATTTTATGACACCCGTTCCAACTCTCTCGGAGATTCGCACCTGCGATTGACTCAACTCTGGTATGTTTTATAAATGATGGTCATTATAATCGAACAATGATACGGTACTGTTTCACTCAGAGTAACCGTCTATACGGTGATTTGTCAGTGATGGAGCTGTCTTGTAGTTGTCATAAATTGACCCTTCGTGACCCGGCATTTAGCACGCCATTTTGTGCAATTCGAAAGTGCTTCGAAAAAATCTCCGCATTTTTCTAGGTATTTCTTTGTCCGAGCAGGTAGCAATTACGTTTTATTGATTTTATTGTCTCGAAAAGTAGAATACGTGGGTCGCCAGGTACATGGCGACGTCCACATATATAATCGCGTTGCTAACTATCGCATGGTAAGTATGGGGTGAAATCTTAGCGAACCGGCTTTGCTGACTTGCACAATGAAGCCAGTGTCACTCCATGAATGCTTTTTGCCATCGACGCTTACGTTTTGGGAAGTTTTGTGCGCATTTTGATATGCTTTGATGTGGCCTAGATCCAATCATGTGTAGTTTGTTCCTTGTTAGTGATTCATGATCATTATTGATAGCAGAGGAAAAATCAACTTTTATTACCAACCAGACTAATTGCGCTGTGGTTAGAAAATGTGCGTAAACTGTGGATTTTAACCCACGTAGCTCACGTGATTCCGTAAAATGTATCGGTGAGTCGTTGGTTCGAAACCAGGTTAAGGCACACTGGATGTGGTTGGCACTGCCTTTCAGAAAGCGACTAGCGGCTAGCTAAAAATGAACTATTTGCAATACGGAATTACCAACTAACGTCAACATAAACCAATAAAGCAGTAACGAACAATCACAGTGTAAGCGACGATGAATCGCTTTATTAAGTCCACGTTTTACAATAACGATTTATATTTAATTCAAAATCGATTTTTCAGGAAATATTTGCGTTCTATTGACGTTGTGATTTATGTCTTTACTTTGTCGTTAAGTAGAAAGTGTCGGTACCAGTTGTGTTTTAATAAATGAATCAAATTTTTACAAAATTATGTTTATGCAATTGTTTATGATATTCCTCTCCCTTTTCTCTGGTTTCCTTGCTAAAAACCGTAACCCCATATTTTAATGTGTATTTAAATTCGAATTTTCCAATCGCAATACATCCTCGCTTATCCGTACCCCAAAACAACGCGTCGACAAACCACGGACCACAGTCAAACCATGGCATCAACGCCTTCCCTAAACTTACCCCGTTGACGGATGTGACTGTCTGGACGCCATTGAGCGCCTTGCGCGAACGTAACTCGGCGTCGACGTCGGCGTCAGCGTCGGCTGATGCCTTGACACCGATGCTGTTGCCGCGCACGCCCTGGACGGACCGACGCTTGGCGTCGACATCGGTCGTCGACAGCGATTGTGGGAAGCCGAGTTCGTCGCCCACGCTGAAGCCTGGAGCGAGAGAGAAGACAATGGTTGAGAAAATGTCAGGCTTACAGTTTCAGATGAGTTTCCATGTCGTCTCAAATATACTTTGATACCAATGATCGTGGGTAGATTTTATGGGATTCCACTCGACCGCACGAGGTGCGGGTATTTGTTTCAAGTCTGAGGTGGATGTACACTTTTTATTGATGAAAAACGTACAGAGATTTCAATGCACATACGTTTCTGTTTGTCTAATAAAAATCCCAGTGATTTCGTTATAACATATCATGTTTGGCATTTTTCCTTTTGTCTTAACAGCATGGGAATACGGAGTCTCATCAGACTGACCATTCCTAAGATCGAGAAGGTTCTAATTAGCGAAGAATTAGAAGAACCCCAACATTTTCGATCTTCAATTTTTTTCAACGTTATCCAATGATTTCAAACTTAGGTAAGTGAATTGTCTTGACTTAACCATTTTCTGAGTCGCCGGAACATCATTTAAAAAAGACAACCCCGTCATAACTATAATCCTGGCATGCATTTCTCTTCGCTCAATTAATGCTGCCTGTGATTTAAAATCCACGACATGCACTACGCTTCCATCCCTACCATCCTCACGACGATCTCACGCTATTTAGCCAGTCAACAAAGCTAGATTATCATGATCATCTCAAACTCTCGACTTCGAGAAAATTGTCGCGGGCTAAGCGTGGTGCACGCTTGGAGGTGTCCAGGAAACTTCTGCAGACTGATTGCTGTCACGCTCGTTGCAGCCCGAACGGCGTGTCGGGATGGCACGCAAACGCGCTCAATGCAGGGACAACAAATTGCATTCATCCCAATTTTCGCCGAGTAATACATCGTTTAATGGCAGGTTCTTCTTGTGGTCGCGTTACGCCAACTACACAGCTTGATGGTGCATTTTGTGCAATTATTAAAATTTGTGGTAATTCGGTGCTTTTCGTAATGGAATCGGTTTTTGAAATATACTGATTGCGCTGCATTTCAGAAATGTTAAGAATCGTCGACAAGATCGCGTGTAAGTTAGAGCCGGTTTCTTGCGATAATGTTCTACCCAAAACTGGCAGAAATTATGTGCATTGCTCTGCAGCGCATTGGGATCATGTCGTTTAACTGAATTCACTTGAACTGTGCTGAGAAAATGGTATGAAACGGGTCTCCGAAACAAGTCTAAAGTGTTATGGTTTTTCTCATGGCTAATTTAGCTAACCTTGGCACTGGTTTAAAAAAAATATTTGAAACTGGATTTTGAATGAAAAGTAAACCCAACTAGTTTTTCATTTGCCAACCCAGTTTGGTAATCGTTTTTTTAAGACTGGAGTGAAAATACTTTGCAAAGTTTTTTAATGCAAGGCCCGGGACAGTTAGTCATCAGCAGCACGTTGCCGGTGGGAAATGCTGGGAGGCACACAAGTTTCTGCTGCGGTAACTTTTCTCCCATTATTTATTCTGGCCGGATGATGTTTGGCAAATAAGCGACAGTGTTATTCGAGAATAAATTTTAAATTGAGACCGGATTGCGCTTGAAGACAAAAGATCATTTTGTGGGCTTTAAATTATATAGAAGGATGTTCGGCTTGTTTCTTCAAAACCAAACGTGTTTTGAATCATTTGACCAAATAATAAAGCGCTTTCTAAACTCTATAGCAGGAATAAACCAAATGTTGTGGCTGGATTGTTACTTCCCACAACTGGTTTTGTACCCTTTTGGTCGCCCAAAGGGCTGTGTGGGAACTTATATGTTTTGATATGGTTGGCAATGCGTATGATTTCTTCGACGATGAAAAACGGATGGTGAGAAAAGAGAGCTTACTTAAATATGTCGTGATTCGATTTAGTTATGAGTGCATCTTTAAATGAAATCGAACATGCTTTATTGTTTGTCAGTTATTTTGATATCAATTTCCTGTAACCTTTTGCAGAAAGAAAAAGTACAAGAGCACACACTTTTATGACGAGTGATTTATAGCGCTTTAAGCACCTTTTGACCTGTCCAAGGAACGCCGACTCACTGGTGAAAAAGTTGTTTCGAAGTCGCATAACTCCCGAAAAACTTTCGTTGTGATTCCTTTGCTTTATCGACTCACAAATTGAATTCATATACTCAACAGCTCTGCAAAATCCAAGATTGTGTGTTGGTCTTTTTGTTTCTGTCTCAAATCGGATCTTGCGAGCATTAATTACTACAATTACTCCATAATTAAATTGCATGTGAGCTTCACTATAATCTTTGCAGCAATGCGCCCACGAAATGGTATAGAAGGAACGTGTAATTTACTTTAACCCAAATACAAAGCGTTTTATAATTAGCCTAAATGTTTGGCGCGGTCATTTTGAAGAATTAACATTTTACGCGAAAACACAGTTAATTTTGCGCGGAAAACAATAAGTTCAAGAAGTTAAAAGAAATGCTGGTTATTTAGATTGCATCGTACCCTAGATACTCTAGTTAGAACCGTTTTGCCACAAATGATTCGCTGCTCAGATTTTAAATCTGATCTATTATCATTGGACCCTTGGAAAGTTTAGAAGGTATCTAATTTGACAGTAAATTGTAGCTTGCCTCCACGGGCGGCTATGTGTGGAAATGACAATTACGGTTTGCCGTACGTCCGTAATTATTTCAAAGAATCTAGCGCACTGTTTGAGTCGAGCGAGCAGTTTGGTGTATAGCGCATCCCACGTGAGCTATCAAAGGATTTTTGATCACGTTTTGTGATAAGAAAATGAGCGTTCTCATTGCCAGAGCAGTCACAGAGTCGAATTCGCATTTTTGCACTTGTTTCTGGATTCTTTATAGAACACGACATAATAAAGCTTTGTAATAAAGTGTGTATCTCATGGTGGTTAAAAAATCAATTAATTGTAAAATGTGCAAGAAGCATTATTCAGAAGATAATACAACGAGCATCTTTAAAGTAGTCACACTTTTTTCCGTGCTATTGTATTGTAATCGATGCATATTGAGTCAACCAATTACATGTATTTGAAGACCTTTCTATTTACTTTATGCTGATCATGACTGGGCAACTATAATATAGGCCCTCATATAAGAACCGTATGAATAATTGCAAGCAATGCAATATTTAAAAGGATAGTTCGTAACATTGATTTCTCCCAAATTATATAGGCGCTGGTAGCGTTATGATCTTGTGCAATTATTGTTGTTGATTCTATCAAGATTTGAGGGGTGGTGTGGGTTGGCATAGTTTGAGGGGCCACCAATCACATACCTGCCGAATAGATTTCCATTCCTAATTGCAAAATGCAAACCATGAGTTTTCGTTCTTCAATTGGCGAATCTCACGATATATTTGGCCTGCGATTTTGTGAAATATGCCTTTATAAATGCGTCGAAAGTAGAAACACACTCTCAGCTATGACAAAATTCCACCAATTTCGACCAATGATCATGACCGATCTGATTCCTGTCAGAGAAACGCTTGCGATAGAAAACTTACCGAGCCCGAGAAATCCTTTGACGCCGCCAAGATTTTTAACCCGGAACAATCCCGACTTTTTAAACCCGCAATTGAGCGTGAACCCAAAGTCTGAGTCCAGTACGCAAGTCGCCGCTGCGTCTTGCCAGCAAAAACCTGGAAGAAAAGAAAATTGAGACGTTTTATTTTATTTTTTAAGTCGGGACAGTCTACCAACAGTGCGATTACCTCAAAGCATAACCTGACAGCTATCTTGCATTGAAAATGACACTTTCGTTACTCAGATAGATGAGCGGTACACAGGTGTCGTAAAACAGTCATTACTGTCATTATTTGTGGTGAGGGTCGGGTAATTCTATCCTCAGGACATCAATTTGAAGACCACACTCACAGCTTCCAAAATTCGTGCGTACCAACCCACTGTAATTGCATTTGGGAAGTAGCTGCTGCTGCTAAGATGCATTTTGTCTTGTCACGAGTTCAGGCAATCAACAGCATTAAAACAATGATGTTTCTTTAGAGAGATCGATCTATCTAACGATCGATCGGCGCTAAATTCAGATCTAGTCGTCTGGTTAACCCAATTTCACTGGAGAAACAATAATTTGGAGGCAATCTCCATTGCGATTTACATTGCAAATTCGATTATGCGATAAGATAGCCAAAAAGCGCCGGAAACTCCGCGAGTAAAGTACAAAATCATGTTGAATTGAAACCACAAACACGTGCAAGTGCAGAGGGCGCCATCCGCGGGTATATTATCGATGGTAACTATGATAACCAGACCATGTCAACATTCCAATAACGGTCCCTCGTTGATCACGTGCCATCGAGCCGCCATCATGTGGTCATCATCGATCATGATCAGAATCGTTAACAATAATACCGCGACCGATTGAACGTGAAGCATTGGAATCATGTCTCCACTTAATGCATTGGAAATGATTGATTTAGTGAGATAGTTTCAAGTAATGTGGGTAATCAGTTGTAACGAAGTCTTGATTCGAGTGCGAGATGACTTTGCCTGTTGTGACCAAGGACTTGCGAGACAGTGGGGATCCAGTGGTGACAGTCAGAGCCCCTTGATGAGTGAGGGCCCCCCTGTTGCTCTTAGCGTTCGGTCAGCGAATGGTCACGGGGTCCGCCAAGCAAGCTATGAAACCCACTGACCGCTATGCCAACTGATCCGAAATACAGAGTAATACACCTCATAAGCGCACTTGCTATACGCTTGCAATAATGTAATCAGTATGTATGGTCAATTCAGATCGGAATATTTGTAAAGATACTTGTGGTTTCAATAGATGTACGTATACATGCGTTACGCTCCGTTAACGTTGGTACAAATATACTTTCCATAAATGTGAGTGACAGATATGCGTAGGTTCATGCGTGTATGTTATGTTTATGGATTGTTTTTAGAAGAAAATTATGTTTTTATTGTGGAATCAATGAAACAAAGGTATATCAATGTACAGTATAAGTAAGAGAAATCTTGATCCGAATCGAGGGAAGTATTTTCTGTCAGATATTCACACTGTGCAGTCAGGGTAAACATACTCTTTTGTATAATGGATACTTAGCGACAATTGTAGGATAACATTTGTATGATCTCAAAGATTTTGTAACGTGTAAGATAATAAGCATTTTACTGCGTAAAATCAGCAAATTAGAGGAATTGTATGAGATGGTAAATGACAGTTGCATCCTCCTATCCTTTGCATTATGATTATTTTGATTTCTGAGCAAAGTATCCATAATTACATCTCAATAATTTTCCCGACTTTCGCGTTCAACAAAATTTAATTCCAGGTTTGCGATCCCATTTCAGATAGGTAGGTACTACATGCTTCACATTCGTTGAGCACATCAGCTAATTATACTTTCACGTTCTATCGTTAATTGATTAAACACCGAAACTAACACCGCGGCAGATAGTGCAAGGAGGAAAGCATTTGCTCACTTTCGTTCGTCCGCACTAGGGGCCACCAATTTGAGGACAAATTGCCCTGCTTCGACTATGTACTTGACTTCAATACCCGACGTATTGACAATAACATTTCCTCGTGACGGGCTACTTTGCTGGCTTCGAGGAAAGAAGCGCGGAAAAAGTTAACTCATCGGTCAAGAATGCGTGTGCATGATTAGCCATTTTCTGCCCTACAAATAAACGGCGATCACGATCAAATTTTTGACTGCTTCTATGAAATTGCGTTCAGCTAGAATAATGCGGAAAACCGGAAATTTTAGTTTTAAAGTTCAGATCATTGGGGAAATAGTTTAAATATATTTTATAATGCAACAAAAATACAGTGTAGAATTTGTATCTACAACAAACCCACGTGCTCTTTTGACCAAAAATCAAACATAATATACTCACTGGCAAAAACAACTAGCAGTGACGAAAACGTCACAAATTTCATATCCATGGCACAAATAATTAAATATCCGATTTAAATCTACGACACACGCTCACATGCCAGATACGGTTTCACGCACATACGCACAACGCATTAATCGGTGCACGACGCGTTCTCGAAGGCACGTCCTGTGCGGTGGAGATCCACCAGGTGACTACCGACCGCGATTCACTCTCCTGTGTCTTCTGCGGAGGGCTCGCGTGGTTACCTTGACTCGCCTTGGCTTGGCGGGCAACGCGCCTTCCTTCCTACTCCAAGTCTGTGACCCACTGCCGACATCTGGTTGGCGCAGTCACCACCGACGTCGCGGACACTCACCTTAGAGCGAGCGGCGAGGTCCCATGTCGGTGCCGCGAACGTTTGGTGCCAATGCATACACTGCAGTTTTGATTTGTCATCGAATTGACAAGCTCGCGGTTCCACCTGTCCAGAAATAGCCTAGGTCAAAATAACGTTGCCATTACTTGCCAATCGTGCACTCAAAGTATAAATAGAATTAAAGGGATTAAGAAAATATAAATGATTTTATGATTCCAATCCGAATTGTCTTCCAATTTGCATTGCGAAATGGACCAATGTTAGAAAGGGAATTTAAAAAATGCGAGCTCCACGTATTGCAGCAAACGTTGCCCACTCTGAAGTGACTGGTTTGAAGCGAGGAACATTTGAAGTAACTGAAGTGATTGCCGATTATTTGCTTGAAAGAAAATCCAGAACAGAATTGCTGTCCATCAAGTAGTCAGTAAATTTCGAAATGTGTCTCCATTCCTTTAGGTTGTAAACACGCAAATAATTCTAAGAGGTGGGCGGGTGCCTTTTGGACAGGATTTCGGTCCATCCGGAAATCATGCACGAGGAAAAACGTTCCCAACAGCTTCGAGCCACTAACCACCGTCATAAGTTACTCTAAATTGGTCGAAAAAGAATCAACCGGCAGATAATTAATTAATTCTTCTGAATTGGTCGGTTTCCGAGGTGCCGCTCAGCTAAGAATGCATGTGTAGCTTACAAATAGGTGTCGTAACGGTACCAATGTCTGCGCTGCGATGACGTAATGCTAATGAATACGTTCTCAAGTGCCTGCGTTTATGAGGTGAGGGCCTCTTTAGATCGGTATAATCGTTGTATAATTGCTCGGTAATCTCGCAGGTTCACTTTAATTTGAATCGTATTTACTTTTCTGGTGGGTTTCAGATGAGGGCGAGCATGTGTTCAGAAACATTTTTAAACATTTGTGAAAACACTCCTCTCAGAGTCCATCCTAAACCACCTCATTTTTAAGTCAAGTCAAAACTCTTTTCGTGACATATTTCATCCCCATTAATCATCTCTTTTGTCTACTGATCTAAAGTTTAAAACAACATGGCATACCTTCGAATTTTGAAGTCATGTTCAGAAGATTTGGTACAGATTAGGCGTTCGACCACTAGAGTACGTGACTCTAGTCAGCTGATGATCCTTCGCATCGGAGATGAATGAAACAGCGCAGAAGCTGCTGGCTGCATTTTTTGGAACAAGTAAACAAAACTGGAAAGGCTGGTTTTGGCAGATCAAAGTATGCCATTCTAGATTTGATCATGTTCGTCTTTAATCTTACGCAGCAAAGTAATAAAACGGTCACTAAATCAAAGTGTAAAATTCATTTACTGAAGATCAACGACTGCAAATGGATACAATGTGACAAATATTATGATTTAGGGCTAATCAACATGTCTATTCTTAATTAGTGGTTTAGTTTCTTGCCGTTAGTAAACTAGATTAAATTAAAATCCAACTAACAGGCAACTTCTTAGCGATTATTTATAGTTACAGGTAAACGGAAGTGTCAGGGCAAACTTTCAAGAAAACGTGGCTAACGGTTAAGCAACCTAAGGAATGAAAAAACAAAAATGTATCAAGGAATCTTGAAAACTGTACCAATCGAACAATCGAAAGCGTTTTAAAGCATGAATGTTGACTGGAATGTCGTTATTTTCATGGCGTCTCCTTGGAGGTAGGCAGCCGTCGTCCTTGTGTGCTGGGTGGGTAGTGGTACTCCCAGCCGATCAAGATGGGAATTATTATATTTTTTATTTTTTAATCGTGCGTTCAAATCTTCTTTCAGCTTTCTGGCTCAATGGGTTCCGGATAAGAACTACTAGAGCTTATGCAGATATGAAAAGGTTGGAAACCCTGGTTTAACAACGCTGATGCTGTGTAGACCACCGTTCCGCTACAGAAATGTTTGCGCTCGGTGCAGAAGTTTATGACACAAGTGATTACTTGTTGAGTCCAACCACCTAAGAAACTCCTAAAAACAAAACAAAACCTAATCAAGTAATTTCTGAAGATTTTAAATGTGAGATAAGGCGTACCATAATCACATGCCCAATTCGTGAAATTGTGAACCGCATTTTATAGGTATCATCTCTGAAAATTCAAAATTTTCTAACCCAATAAAGTGTAAAAAACTTGTACTTTTCTTTAATTTTACTATCACTGACCAAATTAAATGAGCTTATCGATATCTAGTTATTATCATTTCCAAACAATGTCGATGCTTTCATCAGCTGGTAGCTTTTTGATATCGGTTTGTTGCTGTCGTAGAGTTTCGCGGACATCTTGCGGTCGGTGAAGAACCAAGTTTCACTTGTAGGTGGACTCGGGACAGAGGAAGATCTTGATGAGGCCGTCGTCTGTGAAGGCGCACTCGAGGAAGACCTGCAGAAATTGACACTTTCTCTGTGAGCTCAGTATGCAACATACTGTTTTATTGTTTTTAATAACTTCCCTTTTTTGTCACTCTGTGGTTAGCAGCAGTCTCAACATTGAAATATATGACCGCTTTAATAGCACAGCAGACATTAAATGGAATGGGCACTGAGCCGCATTTGCTGCCCGTACGTAATCAGGAACATTTTCTACCTCACAAAAATAAAAGTCGTGTTCTCCTACCTATGGCTTACCTTTCTCTTCAAAGTACAAACCAAATAGTTAAAAACAAAATATTTTTTCAAACACATGCTCATAAAATCGATAGTGCATGGATTAACTTTAATAATAAAGTAATCAGAAACGTTAGTTGATAGGTACGCAAAGCGCAACGGTGATAGGTTAACTTATTATTAAAGTGCGAAACTATATTAAATAATGTGCAAACAGCAAAAACAGCGATGTAGGAGGCTGACAACACTAAAGTCATTTTTTAAATTGTTATTAACACTACTACCGTCTCATAAATTTTCCCCGTTTGGGCATCAATTTTTGAGGCGGTAGAAGTGCTAATAATAATAAAATGCCTCGCGCATTGCTAGCGTTTGCAATTTAAATAAGATTTCAAATAACTGTGGTCGGCTTCGGCAAGAAAACAATTAATTTCTTCGGCTGTGGTCATCACTTTCAACGACCACAGAAAATTGTCATCAATCCGACGACTCCAGGAAACAAGCACTTACCATGGTCCCCAAATCCTCGTCGGCGTAGAGCCCTGGGAAGTCCTTCTAATCCCCGGAGTAGAACCATGAAATTCTTCTGGTCCATGCTTAGAGAAAAGAATACATGCTTCTAGTCCCTCTGCCTTTCTTGCACGGAGCGTTTAGCATTGGTTTTATCACGGTTTTATGGAACTAACTTGTGTCGGTATGGAGCGCGGCAATTCAAATTAACGGTCAACCTTGCAGCATGTAGACGACAGTTCCAAATGGACCCACAGCCTATTTGCATAGAACACAAATAGTTGACAGTATCTAATAATTATATAGCACTATGAAGATAGAATTTTTCTTTGCGTTTGAGGTTTTATTTCTAATTTCCTGTTGAAGGGCTAAACAGGCTTTCAATAATATGATACCCCTAGGAGTGCTAGACTGGGTGTGTGTGTACTGAAAGTTGATTTGAATCTTGAAATACTGAAATACCAGAAATACTGGTCGCAAGATGGATTTATAAAGGTAATAAAAGCATGCTATTGTTACCTGCCTGGTTACATGATTACCTACCCTAAAATGTTTGGTGTCCGCAAAACAGATTAACTGTGAGCAGAGCAAACATTCTACTAAAATCAGTTTATTACAATATTAAAATTCAAAATTGCCTAGTGGTTCAATTTTTGGACTCTTGGATTACTGATTACAAGGAATGTTTTGGGAAGACATCACTAATAGGACGGACTTGTTTAACAGACATTTAGAAGTAGGTTGTGTTATTGACAGGCTTATTATTAGTAAATGGAATAGTTTAGTACCTGTATAGGTTAGTACACAACTAGAATAAATACATTGTAAATGCTTAACTAAGTCTGTAAGGCATTATAGTTATTTCTCCATTTTAAAATGGATGCGTCCGTAAACATAAACGAGGCTAGCGGTAATGTAATGCAACACACTATTGAATTATTGAAGCATTGAGTTGTTGAGATTTTGATATCAAGAACTAAGAAAATTAAGAAAGAGTAAACTAGACAATAAAAAAAAATCTAATGCGTTAATTGTAAGCTGGGATGCATTTATACGCTGGTCTGGTTTCTTGAAGGTTGGCAGGCATCGGTTAGGAGGGGCCGTCTGGCAAGATAATCAAGAAGTGCTCCAAGTAGAGAATCATCACCAGCCAGCCAAAGAAATGGATAAAGTTAATCGGACCGTAGTATTTCTGAAAGAATGGGTTAAATCGTTAGTTTTGTTAGATAACAAACATAAATTATCCTCTGAAATAAAATAAAATTACCTCGACGGTAAGTAGTATCTGTGGATTTATTAAAAACATCACAATTCACACTTTTAAGTCAGACAACAGACTGGATTGAAATTTATACCTATTTTGAGCACATAAAAAATTCTTTACAAATTCTTTTGAGAAATTTATAGGTAGATGTGATTTACAAGTATTTCAAGAATTTAGGGTGCACTCAATAAACAACACAAGGAAAGTAAATACAAATCAGTAAAATAATAATTGCAAGCTGTATTCAATCAAACAATTAATTAATTTTTTTGTCACTTAAGTGATAATAAAATGCTAGTCACTGTTTCATGAAATGCATATTTGGCTAAACAAAAACTTAACAAAACTCATTCAAGCAAACGTTCAAACAAAACTGGACACTAAGGAATAGAAAGTTACGAAAATCTGTTGCCATACATATTCATGCATGCAACAAAACTTCACAAATAATAATAACTCGTCTAAAATGATACCATTCTAAGAGAAGGGAGCATCACTTTTTCCTTTTCTTTCCACCCTCCTATGAGAAAGAAAGTAAGAATAGAAATGAAAATATCAATAGCCATTAAACATAGAAGTATTGAACTAAAATTATTTAATTCTTACCTTCACTTTCTTTGCCTCGGTAGTTTCTGGTTGCACTGGGGCTGGCTTCTTGTCAGTGCTAGCAGGAGGCGCCGCTGGAACTAGTGGCGTTGCAATGGGTTCTACCACCTTTGTTGGAGGCCCTTTGGGCTCAGAGGCTTCAGCCGACAACGTGGGCACTCCCACTGGGGTCTCCGCAGCAACCACTGCTACTTCAGCAGATACAGGGAAGACGGCAGGTACCTTTTCCTTTACCTCAGTTACACCCACTTTGTTTGGTGCAGTATAACCATCTTTTTTCAATGCTGCAGCACTTTCTGGGGTTGCTGGTATTGTAGGCTCTTTTGGAGGACCTTTGGGAGAATCCTTAGCTGGAAATTTTGGAGTTGTTTTATCATTTTTTGGACTTTTGGGAGCATTCTTAGGAGGTGCTGCTGCAGCAACCTTTGCAGCATCTTTGGTAGTTTCCTTCGCTGGTGCTTTAGGGGTCTCTCCCACAGTCTCCTTCACTGGTGCTTTAAGGGCCCCAGTAGCAAGTTCTTTGGCTAAGGATTTTGTAGAATCTTTAACAGGACTAGTATTACTACTAAGATTATCCTTGACAGGTCCCTTTCCAGGACTTGCTGGAGGCCCCTTGGCCACTGCTTTATCAGTTTCCTCCGAGGATAGTTTTGGAGTTTCCTTGGCCAGCTGTTTAGAGTTTTCTGCAGCTGCTTTTGTAAGCTCTTTGGCAGGCTCTTGAGGTAGCTGCTTTTGCTTGATGCTGGCCTCCAGAACTCTAAGAATTGCATTTATGGTATTTTCAACCGGAGTTTTTGGTTTTTCTGCAGGAACTGCAATACTGCTAGAAGGTTTAGAATCGACTGAAGCTGCACCCTGTGTTTCATTTGACGCTACTGCCGGTGGATTATTTACTTTTTTTGCTTCCTGCTTGGGTTTGTCCACAATAGTTACTTTGTCATGCTTAGCTTCTTTTGGCTTAGCTTCCACTACTTTAGCTGTCACAGTGGTTTTTACTTTATCGGCTATAGTAGGAATTTTGGGCTCTACTTGTGCTGTTTCTATTTTTGGTTTTTCTATTTCTACTTTCTTCTCATCTTTAGTTTTCAGGGTTACTTGGTCGTCATTTTTTATGACACTCGGCTTTTCAGTTTTTGTTTGTTCTTCTTTCTTATTCTCTGCAGACTTAATTTCTTTAGAATTATCCAATTTGGGACTTTTGACCTGTGGCTTAATTTCCACTACTTTAGTTGTCGTCTTTTTCTCCGTGGTAACTGGTACCACCACCTCTTTTGTTTTCAAGGAAGTCTCTGCCTTTCCCACAGATGCCTCTAGAGATTTTATATTTTCAGCCAGCAACACACTGATAGGCTTTTCCAGTGTTGGTGAAATTTGATCTGCTCCTGCTTTTGGCTTCACATTTTCTGGCTCGGCTAGTTTGGGATCTTTACCAGTGGCCTTCTCAACTAATACAGGTTTAGCTACTTTGACTGCTTCAGTTTGTGGGCTTGTTGGTTTTACTTCAATGGCGCTAATTTCTTTATCTAAAACCACATCATTCTGTTTAGTTTCAGCAGGCTTAGATTTTTTGTTTACTTTTTGATTTCCACTCTTGGGGGTTTTTATTTCTGGCTTAGCAATTACTGGCACTTTTGGAGTTTCAACCGGTTGGGCAACAACTACAGGATCAGCAGCTAGAGTAACATTCTGAACGATGGCTGATTCTGTTGGCTTAGCCGTCTCTGGCACCACTGCTGGCTCAATCGCTGGTTTCTCAATGACTAATGGGGCCTCCAAGGGTTTTATCTCAGTTGATGCAATTGGCTCCTGCTTAGACTCGACAGATTTCTCAGTTGAAACTGGCTTATCATTCTTTGGAACATTTTTTTTCACTGTCTTTGCTTCCTGCTCTGATGGTTTTGACTTTTCTACCTTTAAAGAATTGTCGGGCAAGGTGTTGTGCACTGCCCCAGACACTTGCTTGGCTTTTTTATTTGACTTGTTCCCACTTTTAGTGTTTTGTTTCATCTCCTGGACAGCTGGTTTTGGTGTAACGGGATCAAGAGCCAGTTCTGGTTCCTTGATTGGCACTGGATGTTGCTCTACTACTTTTGACCCTTCATCGACATTGGCCAATCCATTCAACACGAACGGAGTATCAATCAAAATCTCACCTCCACCACCAACTAAGAATAGAAAGACAATGTTTCAAATTAGTTTATGTAGATACCATACTTTATTTATAAATGAGTAAAACTATGTAAATACGAATCTTGTGTACGAAATAGGCACTCGTGTTAGAAAAAAATGAAACTATAAACACATGTTATGAAGTTTCTCAGCAGCAGTAAGAGGTTGACTTTCAAAATTCAGATTGTAAGTAATCACAAATCAATCGTTAAAAATTAGAGCATGAGGATATTTAGTAGCAGCACAATACAAACCATAATTCTATATTCACACATTTTCTATGCATAGTTCATGACAATGATCAGCATCTATATCATTATTAATCTACTTTGTGGAGTTAGCTAGGGCCTAGGCAAAGACGATGCATTAATAAAACTATGAATCACCATCAGTGTTAATATCAAGGCCATTGCTCGAGACAGCAGCATCTTCAACAGCAAGTTCGGCTGGTTTCTCCGAGCTTTTGATCTGTGCTAGCAAGCCGGTACGTTCTGTTTGAAGCGTTCGACAAAGCTTCTGCAATTGCGCCAACTGCCGTTGCGTCAGTGCCAGTTCTGCGTCACGCTGCTGTTTGTCTGTGGCCATCTCAAGCAGAGCTTGATGACTTTTCTCCCAACGGTTCTTCCAAGACATGGTCTCTTTCTCTAGCTTTACTATTTTCTTGGACATCTGAAATAATAAATCATTTAGGTGGGCACAAGTATGACATTGTTTTGTTGCATCTAATCTTTAATCTAGAGGGATAATATTATGTGCAGACTGATTTATCTTGACATAAGATTATCTCACATGAACATACCTTGTCCATTTCTCCCTTAAATCCCCCAAAAACTTCGTTGCTGCGACTAAGAGCGTTCTGGAATTCTTCGTACCGGTCGGAATACAATGCGACCTGTGACTTTAGGGCCGATTCATTCGAATTCATGTCGCACATTCTAGTACGGGCTTCTTGCAAGTCCTACAACAACAACAAAAGTTAGTTGAACTCATGCTCATTTTTAAAATGGCTGAACTATATATAATTAGCAATGTGAATAGAATGCCAAGAGGCTCGATGATCGATCATCAGTCACTATCTATACAAGTGACAAAAGCTAATTGTCGAAACGAAAAATTCAGGCGAGAGCACCAAATTTCACCTTCTTCATCTCTAGTAAGTTGCGCTCCTCTCTTACCCTCTTCACCACAACACTATTATTTGTAGAGGTGACCAAAAAACACCCACCATTAAAAGTTGTTGCTTTTCTCGAAGAAGAATTTCTTTTTCAGCAGTGAATTCAAGTTTTTGCTTGGTTAGTTTGGCTTCGCTTAGTTCTGCTTCTAGCTTTCTCTGCATGTTCATTTTATCAACTTGCTGTTGTTGGAGACCGTTCTGATCGCATATGCTTTTAAACTTTTTGGTTATGTCAAGATTTTCATCTCTGAGCTTATTAGTCTTTTCATTACTGGATGACATTAATGAAGTGATTTCTGCAAGAGTGGCATTGAATTTTGCAGAAACTTCCTTGCGCTTCTCTTCTTCTTCTCGTACTTTCAATAGACTCTCCTCCTTTACAGCTTTGTTCTGACGTTGCAATTCTCGGCACAAGCTTTCTAGCCGACTTCGAGTCAAAACTGCTTTACTGTGATCTGTCTGAAGCTGCTCTTTCTCACGCTGTACAACGTTTAATCCCTTCTCAAACTGCTTTGCTGTCAACTGTAAAGAAAGGAATATAAGTAATCAATAATATTATCATGAAATTAGTATCAATAAGTTCAAATAGCAACAAGGCAGGTGACAACAAGTTTAAATAATCCTAGGTTGGTAGGATTACCAACCTGGTAATTCTGTAGGTAATGCTTCGGTACCTACCTAGAACATGGTAGGACCTGGGTATAGCATGGTTGGGTAGACCATTTCTGACATAACATGAAATCACTCAAAAACCAACGAATCAATTTATTACTGTACCTGAAGTTTCCTGTTCTCATCCATAACTTCAGCAAACTTCTTACACATAGCTGCTAATTTTTCTTCGGTGGTTTCCAAATTGTTCAAGCCCTTCATAACCTGGTCAATGCTTTTATCATCCTTCCTTTTCGATTTTTCTTCTTTTCCAGGCCGTTTTGACGATCGGTCTGGTACAGAACTTCCTTCCAAATTTACTGGTACATTATTCACCGGAGTTTCCATGATTATATCATCTGTTTCTTTGTAAAATTCTGTAAAAATATTAATATCAACAACCTAATCGAAGAAGCGCCACCATTACCAAATTTCAAACAACTGGCACGCTTCTAGCAGCCAAGCAAGAAACCATTAGTGCCAAGCCAGAAGCTAGCGCTACCTAGTATCTAAATTTGAAGCTAACACAACCAAAAAATACAGCATAATATTGATAACTACTTAATTTAAAGAAGCTTACATCGCGAACTGCAATATCACTTAGGATAATCGAGTAACTACGCGCAAATACCGTTTAAGACCGTTTACCCGAATCATTACTTTACCTGAAACAATATAAACGTGATCGTACTGATACCACACGACAAATTTTCACTACCTAAGGGTTACCCTCTTCGACGAAGAGTTTAGCTACTAGATTTTCCTCGTCTCCCGAGATCACTTTACCTCCCTTCCGTCCTCAACTTTCCTTCAACTTAAACTGTTTTTTTAATAATTATTCCCTGAGCTCGACGCGCTTCCTGAGGTTTTTGCACAGAGCCCTAAACTGTGGCACCAGCATGGACTCGCGATCGTAGTAGCGTAAGGCAAGGGCTATTTCGGGCATGTACACGGCTATGTTTAGAAATAATGCGTGAAATCCAAGCGAAGGTTTTGTCTGTCGGGGAGCGCATTTCAAAATTAATTTGTTACGTGAAACAATGTAAAATCTACTGGGCGCTTTAATGAGGACACCTCATCGATCAACAAATAAGGCGCATCTGTGAGAGAATTGAGCTCACAATAAACTATAATTCTTCTTTACACAGAAGCGAACCAAGTTGAACTCAACTCATCTAATGGTGTTTTCTACTTATCTAATGAACCCGATAATTGTATTTGTTGATATCGATCGACAGGATTAGTTGATGAGAAACGCACAGCGACCCATTGAAAGCATTTGCAAATCAGATTCACAACATGGCTGTAAGCTTTTGGTACCAATTTACATGCAATGTTACTTCGATTCGTTTATACAACTTACCTATATTCTTGTCGCACCATTTGCAAACTCTTTTTCAACAAAACTACTAGTAAATCTTCCACTGACCTCAGGACAGCATAAAAATATCACAAACACACATTTTCTATTCTTGTCGTCAATAGAAAAAAATAGGCTCGTCCAGGTTAATATCCCTGGAATGAAATACAACCCACGGGGTTGCACAGCGAGGTGAATGGCCACTCCAACGTATGATTGATTGCGATCCCTGTAAATAAATGGACCAGCAGCTGAAACATGATATTGTGAACGATATACGGTGATAGGCGATAGTGGCTAATGATGGCAACTCGTGTAGCATAGGCGGTCCTCTGCTAGAAAGTTAAAATATTGCTTTGTATACTAGATTGACTGAACACTATCAAGTGGTTAGCTCTGTCCTATTATTTGAGTGACGAAAAATCGAGCACTTGCAAAATTGGCTTACATTTTAATACTGCAGCGTTCCTGGCCGAAATTCTCGCTCGTGGTGAACGCGTTCTTCTGTACACTGTTGCTAACATCCCCATAATTAATTAAGAGAGATAAATGTGTTGTCTCAGTGCGCCACAGGAGACGGTAAGCTAGAAGACTAATCATTCACACGCTAGTGACCATGAGAATCGATCTCAGACTTTGGGAGGGCGTAAGAAATGTGAATAATGCTTCCACGGACCAGTTGGCATTTTCGGTAAGAAAGTTTTTTACATTTGTCACAGATAATATCAAAGTGGCTGCAAGCACTTGAAATTATTATCACATTCAAAATTGTGCGGAAATTCATGGGAAAACGGTAAATTCAAGGGTGTTGGAATGGCATGAAAAAAAAACGGAACCTTGTCAACGAAATGACACCCGTCGACAACAGTTTCGTAACCGATTACTTTTAGCAAAGCGTATACGTCAGCCAAGATTTAATTGAAATGAGATCATGGTAAGGCGAGAGAGGATTCCTTACAGTCTGACGTGTGGATTGCCACGCTCCAATCAATACTTTTTGTTGTGTTGATCAGAGTCGCATTGTTGGGCAGTGTCTTGAACAAAGCCAGGCGGAAATTGATTTAGCATCGCGGCTCAACAGAGTCGACCGTGAGCCTTTCACGCGACGTCTCAGCGGGCCCGACGCCGACACCGACGCAGGGACGACGCCAGGGGTGGCGATGGGGATGGGTCGGTACTCGGTGCCCCTAGAAAATACTTCCACCGCATTCCATCTCTCTGGCAACCACTAACAAAGTCGAAATGATACGGATCTCACAAATATTTAAGAAAAGCGTATATTTGCATTTGAAAGAAATGTGAAATTCAATGGGGTGTTTAACGCATACAAAGAAACTTTGTATAAAGCGAAAACTGCTGGAGGCTATGGAAAATTATGGGTTTCCTTCTTTTACACGTTGTCACTTTGAAAATATCATATCCAGAAAATATTCCTCTGATAATTAAGCATTTTCAACGTAAGTTTTTATCCAAATTACACAAGTAGCTGAAATCTAATTGACTATAATATACCTACATGCACGTGTTTAACTTATTGGCAAATTAAATTGGCGCTTTCTACCATTTGGGCAGCATCTCCCAAGTTTAGGTCACCTTCAATGGAGAACCACTTCCAATTTCTGCACGTCATTTCACGCGGATTAAGTCCACTGTTCGCAGGACGAGAAGCAAACACTTGACGTCATATTTCTAATTAAACGGTTTATATCTTTTTCAACATTCCATTACCGGAAAAAAAAAACATCACGTCCGTACCGCCTCTTTATGTAAAAATCCTTAATCGATAATGCGATTTTAATAATTCAGGATTCGCATGGTAGGCACCTGATCATCGCATTTTGGTTACGCTAATATATTATTGTCAAGTCGTACCTAAAACCTGATTCGCGATATCGCATATTTCCCCGCTCGTGCACGCACGTCGGTACGCAACGTTGTCTACGTGCGGCGATCGAGGCGAACCGCAAACTGTGTGCGATTATTGCCGAATTAATCATGCAAAAATCTAAAACTACACGAATCCTGACGACCTTGAGAGTACTTTTTATTCAACTTATTTTGCTAGCGCGAAAGTTGCATCTTGTATGCATTTGGAAAAATAAATACCACTTCCTATCGAAGAATTTCATACACTTAAATTTTCCATGCAAAGGAAAGAGTCTGCGCTAGGAGGGTTTCTTTTGCGCAGAAAATAAAATATGTCTCAAGCTAGATTTACCTATCGTTGTTTCCAATCTTCTTTAGCGAAAGAGCTTCCTTGATTTTATTTCAGATAGGACTCAGACTCATTGACTTCTCTTGCCGACAGATTTTTTTCTAAAGAGGTACTTTTTGTCCTAAAATAAAATCTTATCACCTTCAAATCCGTTACTTAACGTTGTTTTTTGAAAAGATTTTCAATTATTTCGGACTTCATGCGTTTGCGTTCTATTGTGCGATTACGCATCACGGCATTCCTTCCATGGATAAGATTCGAGAAGTGCGTGACCTACCAAAATGTGCGTGGCCAGAACAATAGCTTGAAAAGCATTGGAAAAGTCGTAGCGCGAACATTTTCCCAGTGGAAAAGTCATGCCATTCTAGCGCCTGGGGCAAATTTTTATTGTTCTGCTCTAGCTTTTGATTTCAATCAGTGGAAAGATGTATTCAACAAACAACTGAATTCGCTGATTAATAAAGGTGAAAGGTGAAATGGGAACGAAGCATTACAACCCAACTCAATTGGTAGCAATATTTTCTAAGAAAAAATATGGGGATAGCATATAATTTCCGCAAATTATTTATTATTTAAATCTATGGATTAATAAAATTTGACAGAGTAGTCAAATTAACGTTTTGACGTTACGCAATTCACTATTTAAAAAATATCATGCAAATTTTACGACACGGAAATTACCTCTGTAATGCCAGTTATCGACTTTAAACACATGTATGTCAAATGATTCTAAACACACAATCATTTATACAGAAAAAAAATCGCATCATTGATCGGAGATTGTGAGTAATTGATTGAAAACACTTAATGCTATTATACCACCGATTAATTCCATCTCTTACAACGCTTCGGTTCCTGACTACGTTAATTAAAATTTTCAGTCAGGTATGTAAATGAAGATCGAATGACCTCCAGCCAAATATTTTGATGCGAGTTAAATGTACTGCCAGTCGACACTTTGATAGCCTCTCGTCTGTCCCGGCACGTCACCCTCGCCTACCGTCCCATCAGCCACGAGAGGCGATCAAATCTCAAGCCGACTTGCGAATTCTTGTTTGTGAATTCTGAAACCAGAACGGCCAATAATGAGCGAATAAACGCCACAATCAAGATTTCCGACGTCATAGAAACAGGTGCCCCTCCATCCTCAATAAACTATCGTGGACGTTCGAGCTTTGGTGGGTTTTGCATTCATGACCTGCCTTGATCTTTCAGGCTCGAGTTGATGTTGTTCTGGCAATCTCAAGGTGTTGCAGTACTCGAGCTAGAAAATACTATAGAATTGACACCTGTGTGCAGAGTTTACTGTTTTTAAAGTCTCATTGCGATAGCAATATGCGCAATACTTCAACAGAAACGAGTGTTTTGAATAAGAAGGGTTTTTTATTTGCTCCCCTACGAACGCAACAAAATGAGTAATTAAATTTCGGTTTCTCTTAAATGTGGGCTGATCTCGACACATGCACGGCGCCAGTTTTTAACACGCACCATTGAGGTCTGTCTTTTTATCTTCGATTACAAAATCCGAGGCGACGGTGTCAATGAAAACTGCGTGAAGCTATGTCCCATCTCGTGGGGTTTGTGCGCAGTGCTTTGTGCGCAGGATACAGACTCCGGTGCGCGCCGAGTTGACTTGCTGCCCAGCGATGGCGACGCAGGACTCATCAAGCCTCCGAGGAAGTACGTCTGCATCGTCCTTGCACGCGTCGAGACGCACTCCACGGTCGCCAGCATCCACGCATTGTCGCACGCATCGTCAGGTTGCGCAACAAAACGCAGAAGAAACTGAAGGAGCTGTGTTTTCTGACAGATTGGTGTGAAAATTGTTTGTTTTGTTTTGAGTGTGCGGTTCAGCGTGTGGAAAATCTGAACGAACTGTTATAAATTTTGGTTTTAAAAAAATTTTCGAATACAAAAGGCCGTGACCACATCGTTTTGAGGCACATTTGAAAAAATATACAAATACACTTTTGAAATAAATGTACGCGTTAGTTATATTTGCTGAAAACTATTTTTTTGAGTCTCTGTCGTTTTGGCTGAGCACCAAAGAAAATTATTATTCACGGCGCATGAGGCGATAGTGCATCCAGCATAAATCTCGGAGTCTATTCTGTCACTTTTCGGTGCGTCTTGCTGTTTCTCCTGCACTAATCATCGTGAAATGTTGCAATTTCAGTCGCCTTGACGCGCTAAAATTAATTAAGAGTTTGTCGAAAGTTTGTCGAAAGTTTGCCGAAAGTTTGCTGGTAAACAGTGTAGTTGTGACCCCCGCGGCGGCCACTAAATCGCCACTTGTTTTGCCTGTCAGCGTTGTCAACAGTCCGAAGAACAAAGTCAACATTCAGGACTGTTGTATCGGAAACTGTCCCCCCGAATTGAATTTGATGCCCGGTGAGTGTAAAGATAAAGATAATCACACCCGATAATGGCACGCGTTATCAATATTTATGGTACGTAAAAAAATTCATTAGCCACGTTTGACGCAATTTTCTCACGGAGATTTCAAGATGACTCAAATATAATCGACCTATTTCCTTGGCTTGTGCCAAAAGACTGAGGCGCACGTGAAATTTGTCCGCGTTTTCATGCTAATACAACGCACGGATCTTTTCTGAACGCGGCCATCGCGATAAAAACCTGCAAGCCAGTTAATCAGCATACTTGTAGCAAAGAAATCCTGCACTCATACACATAAAAGTACTCCCCAGCACCGCGTACCGGTTATCCAATTAGCAATCACAACACCAAGATGGTGTCAAACGAAACTAGCATCTACTCCAATGACTCCTTTTCGACGATCGCCTGGGCAAACACCACAGACGCCATCATCAGAAACCCCATCAACACAGCCACCTCCCCACAAATGCGTCACTTAGGAGTGGTCACCCAAACAGTGATCACCGTGATCTACGTCATCGGGGTGATCGGAAATCTGAGTGCGTTGACCATTCTTTGCCGGGGTGATAAGAAGACGCGAAACAGCAAGCACTCGTTGCTGTTGAGGTGCCTGGCCACCAACGATCTTGTGGCGCTGTTGGGCATGCTGTCCATTATGTACGTGCAGTTGTACCTACCAGCGCATCTTCTCAATTACCACTGGATCTGCATGGTGCGGGTCGTATGGAGGATCTTTGGGCTCGGCTCGGGGTGCGTTGCCATCGTAATGGCTGTCGAGAGATGGCTGGCACTCACGCACCCCTTCCTCTACCAGAAGGTATACTGAGTGGTTGCGATCCCAGTTCTTGCCGTTATATCATGCTCAATTTCAAAGGTAGCTGTTTTGTAAATGAGATACCTTTTATTTTTTATTAACACCCACGGGGGTGTCTTGCTGTCTGTAGATACGCAATTCAATTTCATAACCTTGCATGTCTTCATCAATCAGATGTTTGAATTCCCGCACGTGTAAATCCAATTGTTTTTTTTTTTCAGCGGGTTGCTTCGAAATCACTTTATATGAAAATTCAGTTTTCTCACTTAGCATGTTCTTCACTCGATCGATCTTATTACGATGCGATTCTTTCGAGAAAACGCCAGACGACATACTAGAAGTTTGTCCGTGTTGTCAGTTCACATTCAGAATTCAGTCGATGAATATATCAATCAAATGTACCATCCCATCTTTGACGCAATTGACATGAAGTTATTTGCTCCCTAGTTCTACACATACATTCGTGGTTAGCTTCTAAATCCAAGTCACGGTTCTCGAATTGAGCTAGCGTAGTTCAACGTTGGTGACCAGATTCGCTGTGTTTACAACTTCCAAGAGAACATGACCATAATTTCAAATCAGGATCTGCAACAATCCAGGATAACTCCCAGTCGCTCCCACTAAAAACAACCCACCCGCAGTGAAGCTGCCTTCATCTTAGAGTTAAGTAGAAAAACAAACATCTCCTGATTCCCGGATTCCAGAACGCAGGCTTTAAACTTTAAAGCCGAGCTTATGTAGTTACATCGGGATCTTGACGGTCTCTGGATCACCTCGTTTACAATCCTTAGCTCAAAGCTTAGAACAATTACTTGATTAAAACTGCATTTTAGTAATGAAATGTTTTGCGATGCATTAGTTTTGATTAATTTGCACTTACCCTGGGAGTAATTTCATATCGCGACATTTCGCTATTTCCAGACTTGTCCAGACAATTTTAACCGTCGTGATTAGCTCTGGGAGACCAATAACCTGGCCGTTGGTCAGGTTCGGTTTCAGAAAAGACATTAAGAAAAATGTTCCCTGCAGGAAAGACTTTCCCATTAAGAGGCCTAATAAAAGAACGAGAAATTATTAACATCCTCAAGGAAAATATTATTGCTTTGGGGACTTCAGATCGCTGCTCTGGACTGGATGAGTTCAGCTTGGCCGGCCAAAGAAATCAAAAACTTCTCTTCAATATCAAAAATTCGCCCGGTCGTATAATTCTGCAGTGTAACAAACAAGACATAAATATTTAGGTCCTTGCGATCCGTGACGATTTTATAAACTAGTGTACCTTACCAGGAAAAAAAATGAAATAACTTTTTCAAGGAATAAAATTAGTTATCGAGCAGCGAAAATAAAAACTTTCAACATTTCAGATCGAGTTCTTTTATTGGTTTACATAAAAGTCTGGAAAATATTTTTAGTGGCCCGATGATGCGAATATAGAACCACTTTGACTTGCAACACTTTACTCTTAAAAAAAAAAACGGAATACGATACGTTTTGGCAGAGACAGCGAATATTTTGCAAATCGCGTTGAAAGTTTTCGTCGGTCCTGTTTCCTCGACATTCTGTGAAAATATACTCGCGGTAACTCCGTGCCGAGTTCACTTCTAGTTCTAAATGAACGTCTCGAATCCCATAAGAAACCTCAAACCGTAGCCGATGAACGTCTCAAAGGTTTCTAGCCTCTGAGTTTCTGTGGAGCTTGACACAGCGACAAGATTTGTGCCGACACCTAAACTCCAGCCAAAAATAATGAACACTTTGCCAAAACGATCCAGTTTGTGAAATAAAATATTAAGTACACGATATCAAGAAATTAAATACGTAATGGCACATATATGAAACATTAAACGTTACAAAGGATATAACTGAGATCAAAGCGTCATCAAAGGTGTTGGAAAACACGTATGATTCAGCATCCATCCAGCTCAATTCGCCTATTGTATAAGCTACACACACATGGTCACATCCTAGGCGTGTAATAATCTCCATCAGTTGCGAGCTGATTCGATTTGTTCATTCACAATGCGTCTGATCTCTCTATAAAGACGCGTACCCTTCCGCTGTGTGGGAGTCATTCTGATCTGCACGTCAATTTTCTCTTGCCTACCCCAAGCCACGCTCCCGGAAGGCAGGCAATTAGGAAGCACATTTTCCGCACCATTGAACGCTCACAGCAAATTGATAGCTTACAGTGTCGCTGTTCTCAACCACTTAGCTCGTTTATAAGTAACTTGCATAACGAGCGTATGTCGAAGTGAAAATGTTTTCATAAAGCAAGTGGCTAGAAATGAGAAGAGAAGATTATTGTTTCATTGGCAATGATGAATATCAGCTATTAATAACACATATATTTAAATTATTATCGAGTGGTATCGCACTAAAGAGATACAATTTTTCATGCATAATAAATGCCACCCCTTTGCGTCGTTGTTTAAGTGTGAAAACGATTAGTGTGATTAAAAGGATTTAGTTGCCTTGGGAGAGTGAGGACTGTTAAATGAGAACGAAATCAAGGGATGTTTTCCACATCCAAATCCACGGCTTTCCTGCAACACTTCGAGTGCCAATAATTAGATTCCATATGTTTTCCCTGTGGACCGTCCTTGAATTGACAAATAAGCAATTCTAAACCCCATTAATATGCAGCCATTTTCATGCTTGGAGTCACGTTGATCAAAAATCCCATATCAAGCTCACGACAGATTTGTGTTCCTTTTTATCAACATGAACCTGTTGATGCAATGGGGTAGCAGGGGGCGAAAGAATAGCCATGGGAAAATCGATTGACCGACCCCTATAAACCTCAATTCCATACGGTGGTTACGGAGGTATACAATGTCAAAGACGAGCAAACAAATGAAAATAAAGCGAGCAATATTCCCAGTTCACCATAGCAGTAATGCTCAGAAAGTGAATTGCATCACGTTTTTTTTTCTAAAGCCAACTACGCTTGATGTTTACTTGTGTGGACCAATTGGGGTGAACACATTTTGGTAGCACCAGCCAGCACCAAGGTATCAACACAGTGTAAAACTAAAAGGCGGTAACGCGCAGACCTATCCTGTTGCTAGCGACAAGTTCAAACTTTGAGATGCGTTGCCCTTCAGAAGATACAATTCAATTGAACTTTGTGTACATCTCAAGTACCTACACGCGACTTGTAGCATGTGCTCGGGGATCGAACATTGAGGAACAGTCTCATGAATATTTAACACGCGACGGTCAGCATCTCATTATCGGTGTCTTATAATCAGCAATGGATTCGGATTTCCAATCATCACGTCCGCTCCTCGGATGTTCGTACCGAGAGACAGTTCGTGCATTTGTTCACTTAGCAGTCATTAACAATATTCATTGCTTAATTTGCGTGCCAATATCAATACGTGTCTACAGTCAGAAGACCAGTTGCCACGTGAAATCATCACGTGGCGGTAGTTAGGGCTATTGTCAAAGGGCTATTTCGACTGTCATCCAAAACTGCATGTGACAGCATGGAGCAATACAGTATCTTAGCTAAACTTATTTATTGAGGTAATTACGGTAAATCGCAAATTGATTATTCATCAGGTGGGCAACATTGTAGTATATCGACACATCTCGTAATCGTGTGGGCTGTTAGGCCGATGAAGCATCTGATTTTATTATGCAATAGCGTCTGAAATGCAACGTGTATATTGGCAGTTAAATAACAATTCAATATGCAAGACATATTTAAATGAGACGAAGATTTTAATTGCCATGTATTTTGCACCATTTTAATCGGCTGTTCCTCTCTCACTTCCTGTTTAGCTTCAAGTACGCTTTTCATGATTGTTTACTGTCATTGTGTTTATAGGTATTATTAGTCAGAGGGCCAGTGCTAATATTAAACTGTCTTCGCGAAAAATGGCCACCAAATCACTATTTTATCGACAAAAATCTATTATTTATTTTATATTATTACGTTGTCAATTTTCGTAAAATTATAGCCATCGTAATAATAATAAAGCAATATAATATAATAATATAATATAATCATAAAGCATAATTATCAATGGTATGAAATTCTTTGGTTATTAAAAATTGTTTAAGCCTAGTCTTATAATATAAAAATGTAATACTATTAAAATAGAGTCCTGTTTTATACTGCGCAGATTATTACTAGGAGGAAACACCGTTGCTTTGAGTAATTCGTTATTTCTCGTAGGTCACTCGCATTGGAGACTGGTTTACGCTCAATTAATATTTATGCTAAACTTAACTTTGAATATACTTGTACCGAAAAGTTGTAAAGTTGGTAAAAAGGACGGCAGCAAGCACCATCGGGTGGCACCTACTGTTACCACGTGTTGCCGGCTCGTTTGTAACATTTGCTCTGGAACTCTGACTCTACTTGTACTAAGCTTGTAAGCTTTGTAATGGCAAAATAAACCGATATCAATTGATAATCTTACCCATAGGTATAGGTACGTGGGACGGAAATATAACCTATAGCTTTTTGCCCCCAGCAAAGTGCATTACGCTAATTACGTTCAAATTGTATTCCAGCTCAAACCGTCTTCGTGATTTCAACCTTTTAATCCGCTCAATCGGAAATTTCATTAGCTAATTATTTTTAGCTAAATTTCCTTTCATACTCTGTCGCATAATTGATGGAGAGAATACTGTAACCGTATTGTCACAGAATTTTCCTCCCAATTTATTAATAACTATTTATAAATCATTTCTCTCTTTTATGTTCTGCTAATACATATATAGTACATGCGCTGTAAGTTTTCCCAAGAGGACATATTTCTTTTCCGAACGATATCTCTTTGCAAGCTCAAGTTTTAGACTACCCAACTCTCCGTGGAATTCACAACGCATTTCATCCCTGTCCATTCTAGAGCGTAATTTATTTAGAAATTCGCTCATAATCATGCACGAGATTTATGATTACCAATTTTCGCCGGTGCATTCTCCGATTACACATCATGATTTATTTTCAGTGCTTGCATCATACTTCAAAATTTCATGATTGGTAGTCCCAAAAATAACGCTGCCGAAATCACCCAATCGGATTCAGATAGTTCGATTTGCAATTCTATGACATTTATGTTCTCGAAAACAGTTTCAATCTGGTACATTTTCAGAGCGTAAACAAAGTGCATCTAATAATAACAAAGTTTTTCCGAGCTTTTCGCGTGGCAACTATAATGAGTAGGCAAGCTCAGTATTAAGAAAAACTATCTGAAATGGGTTTTAAATGCTAAGTAAAGGACAACTAACATTTCCCGACGTTTCGTAACATGTACTAGTTACTTCTTCAAGGTTTAGAGTAGTCCTACTAATCAGGACTGTTCTAACCCTTGAAGAAGTAACTAGTTCATATTACGAAACGTCGGGAAATTTTAGTTGTCCTTTATTTAGCATTCAAAACCCCTTTCAAATAGTTTTTCTTAAAACTAGTGCTAAGGATAAATCAAGTAGACATGAGTCTAAAAACCATCATAAAGCTCAGTTTTGTTGGGTAGGTATTGTTGGGGATTTTGGTCGGGATTCAATTTTGAGTTATTATAATTATTATAATAATTATTATTATTATAATAATAATTATTATAATAATAATGTTTTTTTATTTTCTTTGGACCCGTGCCTGGGTATTGGATATTGTCAGTTTACAGATTCACATATAGGTAACAAAATACATATACATATCGAAACATACATGAAAAATAATAATACACAATATATATTAAAGCTCTTCACAATATTCCTTCACTGAATAAATTTTTTTGTTAAGTAGGTACAATTTCAAATGAGCATATAGCTGCAGACCTCTTTTTTTCTTTAAGTAACTGGGTAAAGCATTAGTCAGTTTGACACCCATATAAAAAAGGGTCTCTTTTGAACATATTCAAGTGATGATCTTTATATCTAAAATCAGCTTTGTGTCTAGTGTCATGGTTGTTGAATTGTGTGTGCATGTAACACCTAGTTTCTAGACAAGCTAGCTGTAAGCAAGCTTATGTTGATTGAGAGAAAACATTTCAAAAAAGTTGTTCGCCAACAAATGGTTATAGTAACATATTAAACTAATAATTCACAGGTGAATCGGCAAATTAATAATCAGAAGTAATTACGAGTTAGGAGGTTATTGACTGCATCACTGATAAAGGTTAGCTTTCGTTTGTCACTTTAGGCTAGGGTTGCCATAATTAAAATTTCGGTAGGCGGGACAAATTTTAACAAACGAAAATTAGTTAGGCCGGAGGCTCGGGGGACAGACATAGCCCCCCAAAAAATAAGGGTGTGGATGTGGGAAGAGGATTTGAGGGCCATTTTCAGCAAAGTTACGCATTTTAGATATTTTAAGGTTTTTCTTGGCACTTAAAATCCTGAGTCATATTTATACATCAAGTTTCAATTTAGCAGCAGGAAATTTAGGTATAATTTGTATAACTATTAAAAAAATATCTATATTTCATCACAGATTTTTAAATTTTTTGTTGGGACAGTTCACGTACAATCATAATGTCATTGGCACAATAAGAGGAACAATTAGCTATTTATAAAAAACAATGCAAATGCAATGATCAATTTTGCGATTTTTTAAAGAAAATTATGATCGAGCGGGACATTTGTCCCGCTCTGCGGGACGCGGGACTTTTGAGTGAAAAGCGGGACTGTCCCGCCGTAAGCGGGACTATGGCAACCCTACTTTAGGCCACCCTTGTATACCTACGTACCTGCAGCCTTCATCGACAAAAGTTTGATTTACGGCTCTTTTTTATTCATCTCAGTCTATCCCTCAATCTGTCCAAAGAACTAAGGTGGTTTTTTGCTTCGGATTGTTATAAACTGAGGTGACCAAACCAACATTCCAAACACTCTGAAACTGCCAAATGTTATAAAGTTGTAACACATAACTAAATGAAAATTTCATAGTTAAGACAGTAATAAATTGTATCTCACTACTCTCCCATTCTTGTCTCAAATTCATGAAAATCCCTAAGCAGATGCTGAAGTTTCATCAACAAGGTCCCAGTTCATGTTTTTTGTTTGCTTTGCCGACAGCACGTGACGTACTATGTGGTGCGGAGAGCGGTTCTCGTGCTCTACGGATTCACCTTCGTGCTGGTTTCGCTTCCCCTCTTCGGCTTTGGGGTCTACTACAAGCCCGATACAGAGCAGTGTGTTCGCTACCGTGCCGCTGAAAACCCCAAAGACATCGCGTACGCCTACCTCTTTTTCGTTTTTGGTAAGAAGATGCCCTATCATAAAAGGATCCCTTATCTGAAGTCTACTTACTGGATAGTATTGGAAGTTGCAGCTGGGGGTGAAAAATCCAAATTTTAAAAAAGTAACATAAACAGGCACCAACGCAGAAATTTTTTTCAAGTGAAAACTCTCTCCATCAATTGCATTAATCAAGCTTAAAATATTTTACCATACAGTTATCTGAAGTTAAAACGTAGGTATATAAAGTTTGAAGTACACCTAAATTCTGTTCTTACTACCAACTTCAACTTGGACTTTAGAATTCAGTTTTTAGTACTGAAATACAATAACTTTAAAAAAAAACCCTAACATTCAGCCAAATAAAATTCCGTAATAACAGTCTTATGCGAGATACAGTGTAATGGCCTTTAAGGATAATCACTCGATAGAGTTGTTGCTAACACATCCCCCGTGTGCTTCATGCAGGCGTACTACTGGCTGTCTGTATTGTGTGGTGCAACCTGGCCGTGATACGCGTGCTCTGCCACCTCGGCTGCAACGGTGACCAGAAACTCATTGGCCGCCGCATCAGCCGCATCAGCCGCAGCTCCAGCAAGGGTTCGGGCCGCTCTCGATCAGGCGCAGCACCCAGCATCGGAGAAATTGCATACAATGCATGCACCCACGAGGAACTCACATTCGCTCGGCTGATGGCTGTGCTCTGCATTTTCTTCGTCATCTGCTGGATGCCGCAAATGGTGAGGTACCCTGCTGGGTGGGGTAAAATAATTAAGACTCGATATGAACTGGATTTCAGCTTCATTTAACTGTATTTTTTCTGCTGTGCATATTTGGGACTCTGAGATGTGATGAACTGGACCATTGCCTAATTGGCTGATAATTGATTGATGGTGCTTCATGTTGGTAAACTGTTAACACTCAAGTCACCTTGATAGAGCAATGATTCTTTGCATCTAATCAAGGAACTCTTTGCAATTTGCTTTGTCTGGGGTCTCATAAATGGGAGGCTGGGGCTTGGAAGGTTATTAGTTAAAAATTAAGCACCGTCTAAATATTTGCTCCATACTCATTACTCTGGAGAGATGATTTCTACTTGATCAGCATAGTAACTGCTAATTAAATATCCAGCGATCCATTATTTTACCTCTCAATTGTCGACGGGAAGGTTTTTAATGGAGGAAGTTAGCCAAATCACAGTGGACATGACCAGCATAACTAATTGATTATTAGTTCCTGTGTAGTGGAAGAGTGAGGCACTCACCATTGGCATGCTAAGCAGATTAAAAGGTATCACAAAACCACTCAACTGGTTTCTTTTCTCACAAGCCAATTAATCTTTGATAAGGAATCAAATTGTTTTTTTTTTTTTTTTTTTAATAATTTTAAATAAAATGTAAAACATATTTATATTTTTAACAAAGGTTTTTGTCTACCACAAAATTATTATTTTCTTAAAATACATTTCCCCAAATAGTGAACGCAAATATTTATGGAACTTTACAAAGATGTGCTCGCCAGATGGGTGATTGTCGGCAGAGTACGTATCTGCAGCGTAAAAAGGTACTTGCATTGCCAAGTTTGGGATAGCCAACAAAGAAAAAAAATGTAGACGGCTGTTTGTTAAAAGATGTGAAGGTTTAAATGGTAAGACGAAGGGGTTCAGAGCCGGTAGATGATGGTGTAGGTGAAAACGGTTTTGCTCTGTTGATTAGGTTTTTTGGTCCTAAAAAGGACCGCGTCGGTGGTCGACGTTTCGCCAGCGTTGGTGCTGGCATTATCAAGACTGTGATGTGCAGCTGGTGTTCTCTGCTTTTTGTGTCTGACGGCTGCCGGTAATCGGGCCAACCAGAGCCCAGGTCGACCGGGATTGGTCGAGCCGGGTTGAGTAGCCGGCAGCAGATGTTCGCTGCTTTGGTGTTAAATGTCACTTGAACGTACATAGTTGTTTACCAATCGGCTGCTGCCATCAACAAATAGAAATTTAGGTGAACAAAGATGCTGTAATTAAAGGTGTGACAGGGATAAGATCTGAACTTTTGGGCCTAGACATCCTTGTACACGAAAATAAATTACAAAAAACTTACACATATCTTGACCTGCCTAAATTAATGAGTTTTGTTCTAACTTACAACAAATGAAACAACATTTATCTCATTTCAGATCACAATTCCCATGGCTCAGTTCGCCCCAGACTCTCCATCCAGCCGACCATTCTTCCGCCTCGCTGACCTGCTGATGTCTTTCCACTTCACGCTTGACCCTTACATCTATGTGATTCTCCGTTGTCAACGAAGGCCGTGTATGCCAGCTTTCATGAAGCTTCTGTGCCGCTCTTGCCTATCCTCGGACAATGAACCAATGGAGATGTCCATGGCAATGACCGATCAAGAAAGGGCATTGCACACGCACAGCATCGAGTCAAAGAGGACAGGATCGGTGGCACCAGAGCACGTCTAACCAGTTTGCAACAAATATTGTTTTGTGGCAAAAACCAAAGTGTGGCTGAAGACAGCTGCTGAGCTAATAACAATGTAGTTTTAGTTAACAGTGGTAAAAACTCTGTGAAAATATTCTAGTTATTGTTGCTGTGATGAAAAAGGAACAGAGAATGGACAAAGAAAATCAAACTCAGAGAAGCTGAAAAACGTTGCTATGCTGTGCAAAGAAACCACGTTGTATTTATTTAAAAAGTAGATGTTCTGCTAAAACCTGACATTGGCATTATTATTATTTTTATAATTATTACTATTCTTATTATGAGTTTTTAGTGGCTTCATAAGATACAAATAGAATGTACAAAAACTGTAGACTCTATTGAAAACATAATTTTGTAAACACTAGATTTGAAGAAATAAGCACTATCATAACCATAATATTGCGGCAGTTGAAGGCAATGAGAAAATACGCCAAATAAAGACCACAATGAATAAAAATATCTTTGTTGCTTATTATCATTAATTTTGTAAAAATGGTTGGCCAAAATTTGGTCTAAGAATCGAAATTCCAGGAAATCAAACTTCCAGACTTGCGCGCTGTCTTTTAAAGAGATAGCGGCCATACTGCTTCCGGTACGACACCGCCATTTTGAAGCCGTGTACTGCGGCCAGAATTCCTTTCCGGTAGTCGATTCGTCTCCACCATGACGGGTTTCAGTAATAAGGTGAGTGAATATTTCTCATAAATGCGCTGTATTAAAGAAGTAAATGTATATTGAAGTCTGTAATTAGACATGTTGCACTTTCATCTATGTATTAGTGTATTTTCACTATCCCAATATTTACGCATACTTCCGATTTAGAGAGTTGAGTCTAGCATGCCCTCTGACTTACACGTGTGCGGTATAATTCCAGCAGGTTGATTTTATTTACTCTAAATTTAACCTAACCACGAGATGGTCGTTTCAAAATTTTTTTGAATTATGTTCTACCCCTGCCACCACCGATGCTAGCAATGGTGTTGATCCCAAAGCTATTTAGAGTGTACAATTTAACACTAGATTTTTGTATATGTTCTTATGGGAACCTAATCCACATTCTTCTTGCAGCCCATCCTCATCGATGGCAAAGGCCATCTTTTGGGCCGACTTGCAGCACTCATTGCGAAAACACTCCTCCAGGGACAGCGAGTAACTGTTGTCCGATGTGAAGATTTAAATATTTCAGGCAACTTCTTCAGGTATAGTAAATTTGTCAAATTATGGTCAGGTCCTGCCATTGCTCGACACCTGCCTGTTGCCAATGATTATAAATTATCTTACCTACATTTTATGAATGCCATGATTTTTAATTAAATAATGAGAAGACAGCAAGAAGTCGAGCATACTTAAACTAAGTTGTTGTAATTAACAGCTTACCTCTTCAATTTTAATATTTTACTGCTTTTTTTATCTCCCACTTATACCACGCTTTTATGTCTCTGCAGGGCTAAGTTGAAGTACCTGTCTTTCTTGCGTAAACGGTGCAACGTGAACCCAGCTCGAGGCCCGTTCCATTACCGTGCCCCCAGCAAGATTCTGCGCAGGACAATCCGAGGTAAACCTTGCCAGATTCAATTTTTTGTATTTGCTGCTGCTTATTATAGTGCCATCAATGATTATAAACTATCTTACCTACATTCTTTGAGTGATTGTGATGCTAAACATTTTTTAAATGAGATGGTTATTTCAATGAAAGGCTTCATTTTTTATGATAATTTTTTTTTTTATTTTATTAAAAGTATGCATTATTTTCAGGAATGCTTCCGCACAAGACCCCCCGAGGACGCAACTGTCTTAAAGCACTGAAGACATACGAAGGCATCCCACCTCCGTTTGACAACAGGAAGCGACTCGTTGTTCCTGGAGCAATGAGGATCTTGTGCTTGAAAGCAGGACGCAAGGTAACCCTCTCTTGACATTTCTCTAAATCAACATCAGTTGTTCTGGTTTAGAATAAATAACTGTCAGCAGGTTGATTTGTCAATGATTATCAACTATCTTATCTACATTCTTTGATGGGCTGTGATGTAAATATTTTGAATGAGATGGATCAACCAACTAGGAACTTACCAGGTGCTTCCACTTGTGTAATCTACAAATTTCTGTGTTAAAATAGGAACCTTCTAGTTTAAATGAAATAAGTCTTTTCGTTTGATTAAGCCTCTTTTGAATTTGGACCCAACCATTTAAAATTAGTTGACACAAATAGGGATTTGATTCTTAACTTGCCATGTGTCCATGCCATGTGCAGATTACTTAAACAAACTGTCTCCTTCAACTGAAAATTCAACCAAAAGTTCTGAATTTGATATATAACATCAACAGTAATATTTGCTTTGGCTGATAGCTTTTTTGACTGGTCTGCACCAGATAGAGTATAATCAAACTTGTTTTTCTTTAGGCCTTGCTCTCCACCTGGCTTGGACCAGCTCCCAGCGATAGTGCTCCCCTACAAACTCGTGATAAATGGCTTGATCATTCATTTTGCACTGCCAACATTGTCTAAGCTAGGAAAGAACACCAGAAAGCACAGTTATATGCAGATTGCCTTAATAGATACCTTGTGCACACTGGGGCAGTCAGTGTAGTATAGTAATTTTGGCAGTGCATAATACTTCATTTTTATTCCAGCCATGGCTGATTATATGCAGTTGATCGAACTTCGTAATTCAATATCCAAAATCGTAGAATAGGGAAAATACTGGGATAAATCATCGCAGGGCTTTCATAGTAAATTGAGTCATTCGAGGAGAGGGTTGATAAACATATCTCAGTTTTTCATAGCTTTTGACTTGCTGTAAGTGACGAGGGCGGTTGTGTTTCAGTACTGCAAGGTTGGCCGTCTGTCGCACGAGGTCGGCTGGAAATACCAATCGGTCATCAAGACGCTTGAGGCCAAGAGGAAAGTTCGCGCCTTCCTAGCAATCCGCAAGCATCTCGACAAGAAGGTAAGCATATTTAATCGAGTAGATATTCATTGTGACATAATACATAACTTAGCTAAGACAACCTTTGCTTTTGGGATTCTGATTCCTATTTTCATTTTTGCAGAGGGTTACTCGTACCGCCGGCAAGAAGGTGTCTGTTGAAGCCACCAAATACACGCGTTTGATCAATGCCTACGGTTATAACTAAGTAAGGTTTGAATTATCTGAAAATAATAAAGATTGGGTAATTCTTACATGTTCTTCTAGCCAAAATCTTTTATGTTAATAGAAACCTTTGCATGACTCCTTCACTGTATCATTGATTAAGGATAACTGTCAGATGGTCAACACTAATGTAAAGCTGCAAGATCAGAAAAAATGTCCTCCGTTCCTGCCCAGCTGTTCAACCTACAGGAGTAGGCTATATGCTGGTGCCAACGTACCTTCCCTGCTATACAGGGTAACCGTTTTCATTATCATCATCATACCAATGCTACATGTCAAAACAGTTAAGTTACGAAGTCCAGCTTGTAATTAAGTCACTTAAATGTACCGAACCGTTTGTCTAGGTGCTTGCTCTGGGGATAGGTGGGGTTTTCGCCTTGAGGGCTCTTCAATGTTGCTAGGAAAAATACGCCATCAACGACGTCAATCGTACGCCCAAAAAATTGGATTATGCGCTTCAGGCATTTCAGAATTTGTACTCTTCCAACTGTAGGTCTTAATCTGTGAACGTGGAACTTGACCCCATTGGCAACCATCCTTCGTAAGACTTGGATCGAAAGAACGCCAGGTTTCCAAAAAAGCAGCTTCAGATCTACCAGCATACGAAGTACAGCTGCTCACCGCAAGGACGTGTACGATTCCTGACCTACTTTTTTCCACATGAATTGCTAGGTTTGGAGAATGGTTAATAAAATAAATAGACAAAACAAATATGTTCCAAATATACTTCCAGACTTGATCAGCAAGAAGTGTTTGTGAAGCACTTGAAGCTGTTCTACGCCCCTGCTGTGATGGCCGGTTGCCTCAGCAGGTAAGTTATCACTTTGTTTCAGCATACTCCAGCACGATAGCCTGAATTGTGTGAATATTATGTTGCAGCTATTTTCATGTCGCACACCGTGAAAAACCATATATTGTCATCATCCAATAAAAAGATAGTGAAAACATTGTACATCGTTTTATTTGTTCTTGTTTTTTTGCATTGTTTTTTTTGTCGAATTTTAGGTTTCAGCTTGGAATTACAGTGTAAGTAGTCAATCAGGAAGACTTAATTTAAAGGCAATCGATTACGTACATTGAAAAGGAGTTGAAAGCTAGATTAAATTTTATAAAAAATATATTTTTACTGGTTAGAATGGGTGTTATATTAAAATCCTAGCCTTGAATTACAAGACATTTTTCTTCCCGTTCCTCCGCGTTCATTTTTCCCGCGTTTATAAGGATTAGTTGCCAAATTATTGCTGCGGCATGTTTAATTGGTTCCAAGTCAATTTCTTCGGTGCTAAGTCACGGCAGGAACATGCTCACACCGCGCACAAATGTTCGAATTTGCACTTTTAAGCGCGGTGTGAACATGTTCCTGCCGTGACTAAGCTTCGAAGAAATTGAGTGAGAACCAATTCAACATGCCGCAGCAATAATATGGAAAGGCTAGTATGCTACGGCATGTTGAATTAGTGCTAGGCAAATTTATTCGATGCTTAGTCACGGCAGGAACATGTTCACACCGTGCACAAATTTACAAAAGTATACATTTGTGCGCAGTGTGAACATGTTCCTGCAGTGACTTAGCATCGAATACATTTGCTTAACACTGATTCAACATGCCGCAACAATAATGAAGCAATAATTTGATTGAGAGAAACTTCTGTATCCTCTAATTCTTTATTGTCATCAAATTTTTCGAATATACACACATTTGTTCAGATAAAGTACAAGCAGGTCACAATAATCAATAGAATGAAATTTGTAATTGTTTATTTTTGATTGTCATGAAATTCTTTCAAATATACAGTAAAACAAAGCAGTAAAATATACATTTTTCACATTCAAAGAACAATAAATTGCTGTTCGCACTACTCATTTCCTGCAGTGCACTCCACTGCACTTTTGGCATTTCCTGCACTGAAGTATTTCGAGTCCAATGTAGAAACCAAAATACTTCAAAAATTGACACAATCTGAAGATATTTCTCAAAAGAGTATCTCAGATACTTATCTTTGAAAATACGTTTCAAAACTGCACAGCTGATGACACAGCCACCGCCTTCCCACATCAAGAATCAGACACGGAACAGTGAAGGCCTGTGCGACAAGACGTCAAAAAATTGTTTTTATTGATCATATTTATTATTTACTTGCCTTTCACGTCTATAAATTTTTGCATCTGCAAGATAATAATTAAGAGAATATAATGGCTGATGAACAAATTGAAGAAGTAAGTCTGCATGTATTTAGTTCATGCGTGTTTGTATGTCAGTCCAATGACACATCTTTTAATTATTTGGTTAAGTGAATTGAATTGTGTGATATTTTAGATATTTTTTAATTTAAAGTATCCCTGCTTCTGTTACAGAGCCAGTTCGTTGTGGATGAAGTTAGCACCATAATAAAGGAAGCAGTAGAAAATTCGATAGGTGGAAACGTCTACATTCATAACAAGGTCAATCAATGGACATCGTCTGTTGTAGAAACTTGTTTAAGCGCGCTAACAAAGTTGCAAAAGCCATTCAAATACATCGGTAAGCAGTAAATGTTTAACTGTAATCTAATACGATCTCACTCCCTTAAAATTCCGAAAGAAATTTGTGTGTTAACCGTGAACTGCGGGAACCGGTGAACCGTCCGATACATTTGTACATCCGTGTAAATGAAGTTTATCTAACAATATTGTGATATTATTTTCGTCTCTTATGGATCTGATATCGTCTAATGAATGTCAAAGGTTTGGCCAAGTATCGGTTTGTGGGTCACAGTTAGTCTTCATTCTCAAAGAAAATATTCAAATTATTACTTTATGCTTACCTCTCATGACATCTTTAAATGCAGACATTTTAAAACCTTTCGCACTCAATTTTCCTCTCAGATGTGTGTATTTGCATTATTTCCCTTGTACAAAATTTGGAAAATCCAGTTATTTTTTCTTGGGAAACAATTTTTTTTTCTGGTGATGCAAGACATAAAACACACAGTTTTTACAAAGTTAATGCTCCAACTTTTTGGCATACAATGCTCTAATGCTAAATATATCTGACATTCACTCCCTTTACCTAGTTTATTTACTGAAACAAATTGTAACTAACCTCTATCAACCTATCTCGACCTCTTTTAACTCCCAATTGTCTTTTGGGCAACATATTGCACCTTTTCTTGAACCACAACAATCACCAACTGTGATAGAAAAAATTAAAATTTTCTATCTAGATACTTACCTTGAAACCGTTGTAGAGCATGTTTCTTGATTTTTTCCGGCAGTAACGTGCACCATCATGCAGAAGAACGGTGCTGGCCTGCACACAGCCAGCTCATGCTACTGGGACAACACCTGCGATGGAAGCTGTACTGTGCGCTGGGAGAACAAGACCATGTACTGCATAGTCTCAGTCTTCGGTCTAGCGATCTGAGATCTCCTTGTCCCTAATCTTTCAATGCAGCAAAAACAGTGTAGGGGTGTCAAGCACTCACATACTTGTGCTTACAATATGATTTCAGGACCTACCAAAAATGTAAATTTATGCCTGCTCCTTGTTGTACGTTGCCACTAGAAAAGATAACGACTTTGCATTTTATTTTCTGTCTGCTAATTTTAAATCAAAATCACAGAGAATTTAGAGCTGTTGTAACACTTGTTCTTTTAGGGTTGAATTAATAAAAGTCAGTTTTTGATATACAAATTTTGTCTATTGTTAATTTGTTAGCAATAATTATTACCAACATAATTCTCAGTATCACACTGCCACGTCAAAATGTCCTCCAATATTTCTCTTTTATACAGTAAGTACTTTGCATTGTCTCAAGTACGGCCGCACAACGTAAATATTTTTGACTATCCACTACATGTTTAAAGAAACAGCTCCGAGAAGTTTTTTTTTTTTGGTCACTTCCACTGATATTATTGACACACTGTGTTTCTAGGCCATTCATAATTCATGATCGACCCTCGAATGGTACACATTTATGAACGATTGTTTTGACATAGTTCAGTTTCTTGCATCTTGCCCGCACGCTATCAACCATTTGAACGAAGTATTCGACGAATCAACTTGCACCACTTGCACTTAATGTCTTGGCCAACCGCTTTCCATTACGAAAACCAATCCGAGACGATGCCTCTCAAAATACACCTAGCAACATTCTTGGTAACATCCAGTACCTACATGCCTGTCTGAGCGACACCGCTTAACACCGATAGAATTCACTTGAAGGAATTTCTTTGCTTTAGATTGCTCCGCCTGGGAATAATTTTCAGCGAGAAATGTACTACAGTTATAATTGTGAGTGATCGTTGCAAATTGTTGTCCCCTTGATTATATTTCTATGATTTTATGTACATTTTTATTATTAAATAAATAAATAATATAATATCTTTCATTACCTAGCAATGGAGGGGGCAACAAAAAGCAATAAACTACAGGTCACCAGATGCAAGTAGCAATCTCAGCTTCAACAATTCAAATATTAACATACACATCAGCAATCTTTATGATAACAATTCAAATATTAACATACACATCAGCAATCTTTGGCCACATTTCCTGATTAACATTTCCCAAAAAATTGACGCATCCAACCGCCAGCTGCCGGCGATCCACCGACCGTCAGTCTTTACTCGGCCCCCGGCTCGCCGCTTTGCTGTCCTAGCGCACACGAAGGTCGTTAGAAGCAGTATGTCCGCGTGCCGGGGCAAATGGCCGTTTCGGGAAGCCGCGCCCGGACGGGAGAAGCCGGCGCCGGCGGCACGGAACCGCCCAACTCTGGTCACCCGTAGTAGTACTGGCTGTTGCCACTACGGTTTAGGCTGCGTGGGGCGGCGCTCTCGGCGTCTCCACGCCGCAGCGTGCCTCCGAACCGGACCACCTCTGCCACGCTGCTGATGACCGGCACCGGCGTGGTCAGATCGATGTCGGCATCAATCTCGCTGATGTCGTCAGCAAAGCCGTTGGGCAGTGAGTGGTCTTGCGCTGCAGTGGCGTGGAACTTGGCGTCGCGGCGGGTTCGGTGCCGCTGGACCAGCAACCGGCCGATAACTAGGCCCAGTACGAGGAGCAAGCCGGCAGTCACGCTTAGGATCAGGTACAGGTACATCTTCTCTTGATTTTCTGGAACACAATGGTGGACAATTTTGGGTTGTGCTCTAGTGTTAATGTTTAATTATTTGTTACTGCTAGGGATGCTGAAAGAGATTCATTGACCAAGGTGCACAACCTTCTTTAAGGGATTGTAATTTTCTTTAGGCGCTACACATTTTAAGAGTTATATTTTGTAATGCAGGCAAGATACTTACAAACTAACATACTTTTTAAATATCAATTATCAATTTAATGCGTAAGGGAGCTACCATTCGTATATTACACAGAATTAGGTAAGTATGTGAATTTTATTGACGTCACCAAAGCAGAGCGATGAGTTATTTGGTTTTATCAAAGGATTAAATGATATCAGGCACATTCCTCACACATGCACGAAACAGAATGGTTGAATGGCAAATTTGGCCAAGCCGTCACCCTTAACCCCAATTTTACTTACTCTGCAGGAAATTGTACGCATTAATCCATTCGGTAATGAAGCCGATAACTCGGGTCTTCTCATTGGTGTACACTGTGATGGTACAGTTGACAGTATCGTTATTTTTTTCGTCGGAAATATCGTCTCCTTGGACGTCTTTCGTCGCCGGGAAGGGAAACCGTGGTTGTCGAGGAATGAACAGGGTGTTGGGAGGGATGCGGGGTGTGGGTAGGGGTCGAGCCTTCCCTAGTTCTGCAATACAAACAAAATCATTGTCGTTTACTTCGACTAGCGTGAAATCATAAAGAAACTTTGTTACTTGTCTTTGATTTAATATACAAAAGAAATGGTTGACACTCTTTTTTAGGTATCTATTTGATGACGTTACAAAAACTTCCGGGCAAGAAATAAAAATTAACTTAAATAAGCTTGTTCACCGTGTCTTTAAGAAGCGGACAGTACCCTGAGCTTGCAGTGAGCCACAGTATGCGTAAGATTATCATATAAGCGTGGAAAGTAGAATATTATTTTGTTTATTTACAACTGGTCAAGATAACCAGCGCGAAGTGAGCAAAGCGTGAAGGAACCTCTAAAAGTTTATTTTACTCTGTGTTTTCTATAGTAGCCACTTATTGCGGATGTATTTACAAGGAGTTGGGGAATTGAAGGAATCGTCGACAGTCTCGAAGCCCGAAGACCCAATCATGTGAAAGTCCAGAAGACATCCCCTAGGCATCGATTGGTGTGTCGTGAATTGCACTCGAGAGAACGTGTTTTTGGTTGCTGCTAAGCAGTGCTCTTTAAGACTTGGCTTTTGCCTCAGAGAAGAAAATAACAGTGCAAAGCATGCGAGAGAAAAAGTATCCACAATGCACAACAGTAAACACTGAAATGGAGATTCTAGTGAGAGTTAATGAAAAATTTGATTCCATCAAAAATGTAATGTGTTTTGTGACGAAAATCAAATGGGTGCATTAAATTTAATACAAATTTTGCGCTTCGTGATAATGATGGAAACGTGATATTCATGTACATTGAGCTTAGTAATGGTTCTAAATAATTAAGATTTACAAAATTCAAATTTAGAGATCTCTGAATATATAAAAAAATAGTTAAGTGCCAAGGATCATAAGAAACAACTTCCGTAAGAAATATAAAGCCTACTATGCAACTGTTGTCTATGACGCTAGGAGGAAGGATAAATATATACTCAAGCTATTTGTGTCAATCTACGGAAGCTACATAGGTGGAACAATATCTTGCATGCAAGTTCCTAGCATCTATCATTTGCCAGTGAATCATAACTATGTATTAAAATAATTATGGAAAGAAAGATTCATATTGGTCTTCAAAACATTTCAAGCAAAACAAAAACAGAAAAAAAACCATAGAAGGCAGACATCAGAATCTTTCTTTGCACTTACAAGGAATTTCAAAGGTTAAGACATTGAAGATCAATAAGTAATGAAATAAGTTGTACCTGAGGCTGTATCTCTGTTCTTATTATGTACAGGGGGTTTTGGCGTTGTTCGATGTGGTGAATCCTTGCTGGCGTTATTGTTTCCCGCTAGATTTGGAGAAGGGGAGAAAGCCGCCGGTTCCTGAAAGACGTCATCGGCATTGCCGTAACTGCCGTCAATGTCGTCGCCCTCGTCGTCGCCGATTGCCGTTTCATCATCTTCCGTCTGTCCCTCGAAACGCTCCTTAAGGACCTTCCTGGGAACTGCACAAAAAACAATGGAAATGTTATATTCTGGTATATTTGAACTTACTAAGCTGAATGGAAATATTTTTTTAATCGATACACCTACATCAAGTTACCTAAGGGATATTTAAAAAAACACACAAATTATTCTACGCCTATGACATAGGAAAACAGAAATTTCCTTGGAAACCAACACAAGCCAGGCATTTTATAGAAACATTTGGTAGGGTGGAAAACCAGGCTATGAGAAGGAGAGACAGCCGTGTCTTTTTGGTGGAGGGACTGCACCAGGAATTAGCCTGGAATCAGGTCAGACTCAAGCCAATGTTCTGTATCGGCGTTCAGCAAGATCGAAATCTGCTGCCTGTGGGTGGGATGGTGAGATTGTTAAAATTGATTTAAATTTTAGTTTGTTAGATTTCTTCAGAAATGGGCCTTGATCTTTTGAAATATTTTAAAATCACAGTCATAATTGGAAAATTTGAGACTTTAAAATGCTCTTAAAAGTTGTTACAAGTCCTCTTGGCAGCCATTTTGGCTGCATTTTGTAAGGTCAGTATTTTGTAGTTTGATGGTAAGTCTTTGATTCTCACCCTCCACTTATGCAAATTTATTGGAGGCTCCATATCATGATTTGGGGGGAGACAATGTAATCCTGTACTAGTTCCTTAAGCAGAGAGTATAGGCCAAACATATTACTAGAAGTGAGGCGGCTTACATCGCAACACAATAAAAAATAGCGCCGCTCCAATTTCAGGAAAACATAAAAATTTACAAACACAGCCTCCGACTTTTTTCATAAAACTCGGGAAAGCGGGAAGAAGTCGGCAAAAATTTGCCACCCCTAACATTTGTCACCATAGGCGGTCGCCTAGTTCATCTATGCTTCAGCCGGCCCTGACTGGAATGGAAGTGGAAAATGTAGGGAACATCACAAACACGATAGCCAGTCACCAGAATCAAGGCTGGGACCGCTTGGTCAAATTCATATATTTTATTCGGAGTAAACACAGAAAAAGCAATAATAAACAGACAGTGAATTATTTCTTGAATGAGTTTTGTTCAAGACTAGATACTATGCACTATGTACTGACCGCAAGTGTAGACGACCTTGAGGTACATCCGCGACTCAGGTTTGCATGGATTTCCGAAAGTGGCCGCGTCTGCCGTTAAAGCGCACCGCCGCTTGCCGTGGCAAAACTGCATCACTGTTTCTGTTGCGTAGCTCACTAGGCAAGCTGCAAACAACAAATTTGATAAGCATCAGCGTCATTCATAGCATTGTCACAGTAGCTATTGCATGCTGCTCTTTGGGGGCCTTTTCTTGTTTGAAACTGGGATTTTCAGATTCTGGACACTTTGATCATTACTTCTTAAAGAGATTTTTAGAAAATGTTGCTTTTATTTTTTTTTGTAGAAAATAATAATGGGCTACCACTTCATTTTGTCATATTGAATTTTGCCAAGATTAAGGTCGTAAAATGATTGCTTCACATCAAAATGTGCATTTATTTATTCAAAAGGTGGTCGTTTTTTCGGGCTCAAAAGTAAAACAAAAAAATTACTGGAAGTCGTGTCACTAGCACATGACACCAGCGCTCCTTAGGCAGGGTAAGCATCTCGGAGGGCCCGTGTGGGAGGTGCAGGGTACTTACTCTCTTCGGGGACGCCCTGTGGTTGTGAGCATTGGATGCTATCATACGCCGTACGCCCGTACGACGCCGAGTAGACGGCGATCCGCGAATTGGGGTTGCACGCCAGCTGCACGTTGTCGTTCTCGCAAGCGACCTTGCTGCGGAACTCGTCTGTAAAATCAGAGGGACGGTGTCACACGTGGTAACTCGTTCAGGGACGTTCAGGTAGTGTAGCGTTCGGTTCGGGGGGAGGGGGGTGGGGGATCTAATGTCGTACGTATTTAAACCGGCTATTATAAAGAGTAAAAAGCTTCAATGATGTGTGTGTTTTGAAGGTATCGTTTGAGACCCCTGCTTAGGGTGTCTGTGGTGTACGGGGGTGTATGTGATTTTCTTGTGATTATTTCCCCATTTTCTGGATTTACTAACCGTGGACGTGGAACAAATGACCTTGAGCTAGGTATCCTTGGCCGTTGCAAAGCCTCTTTCCATGCATGTAGCTAAAGCTAATACTTTGGGACCTTGCAAGAATACAAATGATCGACAGGAATACAAACGGCGGCCAAACACACATCACGATATTTTCGAAAAGTCCAGATTTTATAGGTAAAAGAAAAAGTAAATTACACAAATCGTTTTCTTGAACGAAACATTTTTCATCTGGTTCGGCTTCATGAATCATTCAAAGCACACGAGCTAGCTCATGAATGGAACAGCCGGGAGATAAGACTGATGAGTTTATCAGTCGGGCTGGGCCAAGGCAGGGCTTGCCCCACGCCAGTGTAGCTTTCAGCGGGCATTCAGCGCGACCAGTCAGCGCGGCCTTTCCGACAATGCGTCTGAATTACCAGAGTTTTCCTTTCTTGATCGACTCTCTTGGAGAAGGTGAAAAGCGAGATAGGAACTAGGCAAAGAAACCAGTTCGCGCATAAAGGGAAAATGTCGACGCGATGGCGGGAGGCAAAAAGAGGACGTCACCACTCTATTCAATCGAGGAATGATAAAAAGTTCAAGTTACACTAAAGAAAGAATGTTGCCGTTTTGAGCTTTCATTAGACGAGTTTTCCTTTTACAAATTCGAGGGATTCGTTTGAGCGTTCGATGAGATGCAACAACGTTGATGAAAATAATATTAAAAAGCAATAAACTGGCTGGGAGGGGATTAGCTTGGTCCAAGCTCCCAAAGGGTCGGGAGGGGGTGGCTTATCGACCGCTTTTGTCGCATTAGAGGGCGATACTTTTACATTCAATAAGGTGTGAATGGCCCTGCGACTCTGGGCGATGGCAATCCGAAAGCTCGGCAGATTAAGTCCTTAGCAAGGGCTTAAAACGCATCGTAAAGATTGGGAAACAATTACGCAGCCATCTAGAGTAAATAGAATCGCCGTCCTACAATGAAGTCGAAGCCAGTCGCGCATAAAACGTAGGTACAATGAGAGGAAAAAAAGGAAGTACATTTTTTCAGTCGTTTTTGTTCTGGGACGTTGCGAAGCTCTACACATTATTTGAATCTCTAGAAACTCATTTTAGAGGAAATGCTTATCAAATAACGATGTCGTGAATCCGATTTATTGTAATTCAGAGCGCATTTCAAATAAAAACCCGGGCGTGGAAAATGAGCGAGCATATTTTTCCTAGAGTCCGTCTCGCTACCACCGAGTCTCTTTGGAATATGAATGGCATTTCAGGGAGTCCCACCCTTCCTACGACCCAACATTCGTCCCTTCTTAAGGAATAATTATCATGGGAACGCAGCATAAGGTACAAAGCTGTGGTTAGAATAAACCGTACTTTAATTTATGAAACACCTATCTCCGAAGTATAGGGGTGAAAACAAGGCGGGTCGCTGCGCATCCGTAATCACATCTAGGCGGGAAATTAAAAGATTTAATTAATTTCAATTAAAACACAAAGAAAATTGTCTCTGCGTAGCTTCTAGGACTGTAGATATTTGCCAAAGGCTGCGACGGGACAGAATTTTGTGTTATAGGGAGCTACTTCAACAGCATGTAATCGCTTCATAATGTGATTGTGAATATGTTTTTGCGTTTCAACTATGAGAGATAGACATCGCTTCAACCGTTATATGCAATTAAATACGTTGGATGTTAAAATTAAAGTCTTTGATGTGTGAATCTAGAACTCACTATCTCTCTTAATATCACCATATTTATTGCCACTACAGTCTATAAACAGAGGTTAAAATTTCTATTTTTTTCTGATTCTCATATTTATTTTTTGAACATAATGAAAACAATCATCGAGCTCGACTCCAAAAATTTCCAGCATTTCCAAAAATTTTCTTTCAGGTTTGATTTTGTAAAATATTCAGCAAGCCTGTAGGCACCATAACTTTTTCACCATAAGAGGAACAGTGAAAAAGTGACGTCATCCTGACAAGCACCACGAACTGCAACCACTGGATGTTGCTGGTGTTAAAAACAGTGGCGTGAGACTTACATGGCCTGCACTTGTAGGCGACCTCGACGTACTTGCGCACCCCGGGGCAGGGGTCGCCACCGAACGTCTTGGGAGACGTCTGGAACTTGCACTGGCGCTTCTTTTGGCAGGCCTCGACCACCGTCTGTAACAAAGAGTACTAGACACCGTCATTTAGGTCAGCTGTTGGGGTCAAGCACTGGGATGGTCACAAAGCGTCCTCAATGGACTTACATTTGTGATAGGTGTCAAATTTCTTGGCAAAGCTTAACACCTATTGATGAAATAAGCTTTTTTGAATTATGATTGTCGTAAGATACACCTAGTTTTAAACCTAACACTTTTATAGTTCAAAAATCCCTTTTTCCTGGACTGTCCTTCCTGCTTGGTAATCCTCTAACTGTTTTTACCAATTCAATGTTTCCTTTAATTTCACTGAAAGTTGCTCTTGTAAATACTTCAAATTCGGTTTTCCTGAGTTCTGAACAAATGCTCACTTCGGGGAAAACTCAGACGGTCATAATCGTCGAAAGTACGAATGTTCCAATACAAATTCTAGATAGAGATTTAAAGGATGCAACATTAATATAATATAATGAAGTGGTTTCCAAGTCATAGATTAAATGGGATTCGACGAAAAGCATTGGAGCTTTTAAGTTCGATGGTTCGAACTGCAACAAGCGAGGAGACAATGTTGAAGGTTTCATGAATTTCATGCTGCAGGGTACACCAGTGTGATGATACAACAAAACTATTTTAACATAGAACAACATACCAACAACATTTACTCTCTACACATTATAAATCGGTCAGCAATCTTCTTCGTCCGCCTGATAGCTCGTAAATGCTTAAGCCCCGGAAAAGGTAGCCTCACTTACTCTCACATAACTCTCTTATAGATGCATAATATTGCTGCATTTGGTTTTGGAAAGGTTTGCCAAGTTTAAGCAACAAGCGAGTGGAACGAATCTAAGGTTGAGATGAAATAACATATACCTACGATGGAAAGGAAATGAAGAAAATTGCAAAAAAGTTCAACTCAGATGCGACCGTAACGAAAAGTTGCTAAGCAATTGATGAGATGAATCTACTTTTACCGCATGTCACAAGCACATTGAGCGGAAAAAGTCTGCAACCAAACTTTGATCAGTTGGTTTTTTTTAAAGAAAATGTGAGACACGATTTTTTTTGAATCACAAAACACGAAGAGAAATTGTTATTAAATTTAACTAAAAGCTCTGTTCTGCATCTCGCTTCGACCATTTGACCCATTCCTACCGTCGTAACAGGAACACCTAGATACTGCAGCGACATATCGCGCACTAACACGGGCAATACGTGTACGAGCAAGCGTGAATAATCCCCCCAGAGTCGAGAGCGTCTTAGCAGACTGCAATGAGATGGGTTTGGCAAACGCCCCAGACCTGTTCCGACTCAATGTCAATAGAATGCGCGACGAGCAACCACGAAAGGTGCAATGCGGACGTGTCACTTACTCTGCCCCACGTGCCCTGTGGAACTGCCTGCCATTTTTCCTGCAAGAAAATCCAAACACCACTTTGGTCTGCAGCTTCTTCAAGAAATAACAAAACAAATCTTGGTGTTTTCGCTGCGAGTCACGAGTATTGATAATAAAAAACAAGGTGTAGTGTGCGCACGGATCCACGGACCAGGTATATTCAATTTGGACTCAAGTACACCAGCGCTTCTTCTATTTTATTTATTTTTTCTTCGGGACTCTGAAAAGCAAAACTCTTCGCGAATATGATTGAAACAGGCGGTTTTGCAGTGAAATATGTTATCGTATATCTTGGAAAAGTCAAAATAAATAAATAACAAGATGTATGATTCGGAAATAGGTAGCGGTGTGGGTAAAAGCTTCTGCAACAGACTGAGGCTTGGAATAAATGTGCCTCTCTATTTGATCGGATTTCTATTTACATACAACATGAGTAGTATTTAGCTGAAAAAAAAAACCGCGGTGAGCTCCGCGCTTCACGGTCCAAAGATTCTTTCCTGAGATAAATCATCGATTTCGTTCCAAACATGAGCTTTGGTGCTAAAAGCCACCGCAACTTGCATGCACACGACGACAGGACAAATTGCGTATTGAGGTGGCATCTTGCGCACGTGAGGTATAAATGTCGAGTCGTCGCACTTTATCAACAAAAATAACCGCATTAGTTCTACTGCGGGAATTACTCCGTGGTTGCAGCGATGCATGCACAGGTGCTCATCAGGGACCCCCGTGGCGTTCCAGAAAAGTTCACTTAACGCGACTGCATTCTCTCCTCCCACGGGATACGAAACGATCCAGAGTTTGCGTTGAATGCCCGACATATCATATGCATTTTCCCCTCGCTTGTATTCAAAAGAGTAAAGAAGTATTGCATTTGGTAGCGTAGGTACACTGTAGAGTTTGCTGTTGCACAAATCTCCCTCATACGTCTGTGTGTGTGTGTGTGTGTGTTTTTTTTTTGTATATTTTTTTTGCAACAACGATCACATCACTGAAAGATAGAATAACGAATCATAATTCTCTCCAGAGGAAGTATTCCAGCCTGTGAGATATACGATGACAAACAATGCTAGATAATCATAAAAACGGACAAAACTCAGAAATAAAGATTTTGCACATAAATAACTCCACAGTGCAGACATGCACCCTATGAAAAGTACGATTCTATCGAAGTGCGACTGGTTACAGAGTGGTATGGTGCATACAAGGGATTTCACGTTCAATCCATCCAATTCCGTGCAATTGTTTGGAAAGCCTTCCCAAGTTTTCCGTGTGACAGGGGTGTTTCGGTGGCATTAATGATAATCGTGGTCGGAGCAGAGTCACCGCGGTGACTAGTGAGTGGTGACCGGTGACGGATAGTTGCAGCGGTGACTGACGAATCGCTGACGGGAACAACCAGTCATTCCGTATGGTTATCGAGATTGTTATGTTGGTGCTGGAATCACGTACATACCGACGGCGCAAATTGCATTGCTCTAATTACTTTCAGGCGACCTGGACACCGGCAAAAACTATCGCTATGTAGTAAATTACCACAATTAATTTCCATGAGAACACAAATTAATAATTCTCATTTTATGAGCCACATTTATTAAAATATCTGGCATTGTTGCGCTGACTATGGAGCTGTACACGGTTCAGTGTTTTCCCCTCTGTGTATGGATTTCGATATTAAATTTAAATGAGGCAGATTTCTTTTGCACCTTTTTCGGCGCTTACAAATTCGCTTAATTTGCTCAGGAGTTAATTAACGCGGAGGGTGTGCTTCATATATCTGATTTATAATTGTCCACGAAACAACACGAGCTATTTCTGTTCATTAGACGAGCTGCATGGTAGCAAGACTATAAATTAATCTCATCTCAGAAAGAGCACTGCAAAATTCAATACAAAACTAATTTCAATTTTGGCTTATTCGCTTGAGTAGGTACATTTAAACGTGCAGTCAACACAAATATGGCGAAATTAGATTACAAGGCCAAAATTTCTGCTGTCAAGTAGACTTTCAATAGCACCTACTCGTCGTCAGTTCCACAGAGCTTGACGACATTTGTTGGAAAAGCCTTACCCCATTGCAACGGCAAATTGAATTAAACAAGTTAGTAATTACTTACGTGTAACGAGAATAAACAAAACATAGGTACTCACTCAACAGCGAGTACCGTACCATATAGCAGTTGGTCTGATGTATAATGAATGCCCTGGACTTAAAACGAAAGAAAAATAAATCTGAGTAGAGTAACAAGACTGGAAATTCGTCTATTTCCCGAGATTAAAGTACTAGATAGACGAGTGCTTGCCATTTTGTATGTTGCACAGTTGCACTTGCACGTGCATTATTTATAATCAATCCATGCCCGTTGGTCCGAACTGCAGTTGGTAGATAATTCATCCATTCTATTTCGCTAGTGACTTGTAACAAATCCTCAAAAATATGAAATTGCTCGGAGGATTTCAGAAAAAAAGAAACCTCTCATTATTTTACCTCCTGTTCACAAGCGCAAAGGTTACAGTACAGAATACTAATTGTGTATACGTCCCCGATTGTGTGTGTGTGTGTGTTAACAGTAAAATAACTAAGTTAATTAGTTAGCTCTTTAATACAACCATTCAAAACATTTCTTTTTTTTTCAGCGTCCGGTATGTACCGAGGAATAATTTGCATGTGAATGTGCGTGCAATTTATACGCGTACGTATCGCAGCTAAAGCAGAACAATATTGCTTGTAGATTCTGTGCCCCTGTACGGTGTTCGCGACGGCTGTTGGCAGCGAGGCGGGTGATGAATGCGAACACACCACGTTTCTACAGACAGGGTCCCGTTCTACGATCCGCTTGATTAAGTATTGTGTGTCCCGGACTAGCACACATGCAAAACCTCACTTCACTTCGCTGTTGTCTTAGATAGGAACACGCGAGCTGCTGGCTCAACTCGCAACGAGCAAGCTTATGTCTCGAGAAGTTCTTGTTCTTACTGGCAGTTTCTTATTTGCACACATTTACAGTAAAATGAAAAACTTTGAAATTGATCAAAATTTTTCATGCAGATTTCGCACAAATTAACCCTGCTTAGAAAGGGAACAGTATTATATTAGGAAGTGACGTTTGGGATCACTTTAGACTAAAGAAGACGAGTGGCATGAGGCTTCCAGTGTTGGCCTCCAAGAAACCACGCCAGAGTTATGTAATTACGCGGGGATCGGCATTCAAAGATGGCACACCTCATAGAGCCAAACAAATTTCTCGACTAGGAAATCCGAGCCACACAATGTGGCACGCCGAAACTAGAATAGATAATTGATCAACGATAGCCTGTTCTACCCAAGTTGTTCTACCCAAGCTGTTCTACCAAAGCTGTTCTACTTAGCTACTACATATGACACGGCCTATTCACGGGGGACTGCGATACGGACTTTGTTGCGCGGGAATGCAGTCTGTGAACACAACAATTCCGAGATAAGGTTTGCGGCCAGAGTGCGGGTCTTTTAAGAGGAAGTGAGGCAAAAAATTAACAGAGAAAAACAATGGGCCATGTAAGACCACGTAGATTGGATGGATAAAGCTGTTCCGGGGTGATCGGTGGCTGGATGGGGAGGGGGGGGGGGGGGGGGGATTTTTTTTAAAAAAACATCGGTGCTCCCCCCCATACCCCTTTAACCAATTTGCTCTTAACTTCTTATTTTCGTAATTATCCGGAGCGCGTATAAAGCTTTTCGTGAATGTATTTGCGAGGATGATGGGCAATAATGAAAATCTTTTCTTGCAAGTGTTATTGTCTTCAGTCTTTAGAGACTTGTGCAAATAACAAAAATCGTTAAAGTCTTCTTTTTCAAAGTCAGACTTTCTAATCTTGGCGTTTAATAAACTAGCTTTTTTTTTTGCAAACAAGTCTGTTATGTGACTACTAGAGGAAGAAGCGTCTGGTCACTTCTCATGGTTCCCAAATTTTCCATAACGTTTTGAAGCTTCTGTTGCCCTGTGGTTATGAGTATGGGTACTGCATTGCCTCTTTCTTGAAGTATTCTGTCAACCATATCCTTGCAACCTTAAACCTAGACCTGTTACCCATACTCAACGTCTGTTGTATATGGGAAATAAATATGCAATAGGCAGCGAAAAATCACCTCTTGCCGCATAAACGAAAAAAATGCTCAGTTCGTTCAAATTACTATTCACAGTCCAGTGAAAACTGAAGCGTAAAGATGAAACGCTAAAATTCGGGGTATTTTCTTTTTCAGAGAAAACTGAGAAAAACACGCGCAGCTTTAATTTACACGTCGAACAAAATACAAAGGCGTAACAGGAAACAAGCTTTGTATCAAACGCGAAAAAATCTCCAAGGCAAGTGCGTGAATTCACAAAAAAATAATTAAAGCAATGGCAGCTGGTAACCATGTCAATAAACGCAGAGAATCACACAAATTAACCCCACGGTCGTGCGAAGCGAGCAGTGCGTGTGCGTGTGCGTGTACGTGTGTGTGTGTGTGGTTGTAACCTGGAAATTTGAAATGATTTCAAACGCTACGCGAGCCTCGTTCGTTTGAATTAAAAATTCGTTTTTTGAAAATATTTTTTACTTGCCAAAAGAAAAATTTGAGTCGCCCGAAATTCGACAGCGAAAGTAATTTTTGTGTAGTTTTCTACTCAATGATTTTCTCTTTAAGCCAAGCGGATTGATTTCCACTTTTTAAAGCAGGGAAAAAGCTCGAGGCGGTCTGTCTGTCTCTCTCTGATCGTTGCTGGAAAGTGATGGAATCCATTTTCAACGACGGTTCGAGTCTATTACTGCAGAAAGAGAGAGAGAGCGCGCGAGGCATGACAAAATGGAAGCAGTTCATCAGTCATCTTCAAAACGAGATGAACCGATGCCAATCGAGTGGTTTATCAATCATACAAATTATCAAGATGCCAAACATTTGAGACACGACTCGAAGGAGCGAGCGCGCGCATTGATTCGTAATGCAACAAACCATCTCGGCGACTCAATATTCTTGACCACACCACAACACCGTCGTGGTTGAGCTTCGGAGACTTAGGGGCGACTTGCGACGGTATTGGGGTCAGAGAACACAGGCGAGTGGCCAAAATGTCGGATCATCTTCCCCGGCCGACACGGTCCCCCGGGAAATTAGACGGCGAGCCCACATGGAGCGCGCGGGCGTCCCGGGGAACCGGAAAACTAGTTCCGACGCGGTGGATTACAAATAAGCGGAAAACATAATTGTTGCTGGATTAATACCGCTCGTTCGAAATGGGCGAAACAAAAAGTTTGCTTCCGATTCAACCGTTGTTCATTTATATTCTTTATGCATAGCAACAGGAAAATATAAAAGTGAGCTTACATTTACGGACTTTAATGTATTTATGGTAATTTTACTGAGCCATTGCAGCAGTTCTTGATGATCAAGTCTCAGCTGTCTGCAGGTGCATCTAGCTATGAATTATGGATCTCAGCTTCTCGACACGTCGCCGTCGTCACCCGGCGTCACCGGCGGTGACAAAGCGGTGCGGCAATGCAGGCAACAAGGACAACCTGGGCGACAGGGGTGCAGCCTACTTGTTGATCACAGCTGTAAGCTCCTCCAGCAGTACGCGGGAAAATGCGCGCCATTGCGAAAAGCAATTTTCCCCATACTTTGATGTTGAAAAACCATTTTTTTTTCGGCGATCTCTGAATTTAATTTCCTGCTGCTAAAATGAGTGAATTCAGCGAGGGATTAATTTCCAGAGCATAAAATTGACTATAGCATATCTTATTAACTCGTTCGCTGACTCCCTCTCGTTGCTCGGCTCGGCTTGGCTCGGCTCTAGCGCAAATTTGGCTTGATGATTGAATTAAGGCCTATTGTACTGCAGACGTTGAATCAGAAAGCTCGGATGCTTGAAATTGACTATTTATGTCTCGCCCGTGTTTATATAAAAATATGTAGCAATATATACCAATTTACATGATTCTATCAATCTCTCATGACAAAACCTAATCATTCATATGTGATGTGTCCCACTTTCATGTCCAATATGTCACAAATAAGCTGGAGTTTCCTACCATTTACACCACAGACCCGAATTCCGCGGAAAGATGGTCGACGAAACGCTTTTGTATACTTTTCCAGTCAGTGATTTCCTATTGTTACCCTATTGTCCTGCAAATGCTGGCTTCTGGCCGCCGTCGCCGCCGCCGAGTTTTCCCGCTACGCTGCGCTGCATGCCTATCGCTCACTCACTATCGCCGACTGTTTTTTGGGGGTAGAAGTTTTCGATCCTCTTTTCCATTGTGCACTTGCCAACGAATTGAACGCGCGGAAACACAACGACGAAGATCCGTGATCATACTTTTGCAGGTCCATACCCTTCAATGAAATTAGTTGTCTGGCATTTTTCTTACATGGGATTTGTCTCTGTGACTTGCGCTTGCATTGAAAAGATTATTTCGAAAAGTTTTTCGTCATTATCTTGGAAACTTATTGCTAAAAATGAATGGAAACCGCTTTCTGATTTGAAATCTTGTAGAAAGACATCTATTGTTATCAATAAGTTATCAACAATCTTAGTTCAGAGCAACTCAACTATAAACGGCACACGAAAACAATTAGTAAACTACCGAGAGAACAGTTTTTCTCGTCGATATTTTTTCTTGGAGTTAAAAATATTGTTTGTTGGACTCTGGTGTTTCCCCGCAGTTCCTCGCTAGCGTAGAACGCCTTTGAAACTACCTTCTCATCTTCATTCACACACCCAGGGTTGATAGGCTCTTGAAAAAAAGTAGAGAGTCATTTCACCGGACGAAACGTAGGCGGGATCGAAAACAAATCTTTCTTTCAGGGAAACTCGCAATTAGGATGAGATTTAGAACGGAAAGGAATCGCGGGATTTACGGGACGCCACACGGAGGCGAATACGTGGTCAATGGGATCGACGTCGTCCTCGGAGAAAGAAGCAGAGCCCTTCTTACCAACCGACAGGGATCCGACGTGGATTAAGAGTAAAATAAAATCTGGACGCGGGATGATTCACAAACAGAACGACGTAGTCGTACTGAAGGGAGGGAGAATAATGCTAGGCCCTTTCCAAACGGCCTACGCCTAATCTTACGTGTGTGCTGACGGACTTAGAAAATACACGTGAAAATTCGACGCTAGTGGGTTGACACGGACGACACGCCGGGGAGAGGATACGGTGAAGATGTTTGCTTTATGAACACAGAAAGAATCTGTGAGCAGATAGATGGTGGTAAATGCGTAAAAAGAGTAACTCTGCCCGCTAAACTGTAACTCGTAAGTAAATAAAAAGTAAGATCTAGTCGGAAAGATTCTGGAGCATAGCTTTGATATCGAGTCAAAAGGATTTGTACGTTAGTAGCTTCAATTCCGTTTCGGAAGGAAACTCGTTGAAATCGTGAGAGGTAATGTAGCTTTTTTTTGGAACAGTAAATCAACTGCAAGTGCTCAATTGTAAGTACTACTACTATGAGAAGAGAAAAACTATCTAGCATCGAGCTCGTACGTTCGTACCGACTTGCCAAGAGTTAACAGCAATTCTGGTATCGACAGACATACATTGTAACCAATGCCAACGTAAGAAAAGCATACAATTATAATTCGATGCGTCATAAAATAGTGTGCATGATCTCTCTCTCGCTCCTGATGAAGGCGTATAACACTATATATTCTATGTAACATAACTTTACCCTTAAACCATTGTGATCAAATAGCAGAGCTAGGTACCAGTTCAAAGTGGTTCGAATCATGTTTTCTGCGCCGTGCGAGCTCTTGGGGGATGCTAATCGGATTTCGCAACTCGTGAAACAATGCGTCGGTGGTGCAATGCAATTTTCGTGTATCGAATCACGCATTTGAAAGTAGTCGAGCGAAGGCACTTGCGGTTGGGGTTGTACGTCTTAGAAAATCGCGTCGAAACCAATCAATGCGTCTTGCTTCTATTCGAGGGAAATCTGATTGTAAACTCATTTTAATGCGAATAATTTGTATTAAAATGAATTTACTGCAATTGGATGCATTTTCTAACCATATATTTGACCTGAGAAAGTTAAGGTATTACAGATATTCCTTCCAGTTTCCGAATGATTTAGATCCAAACCGGACAAAAAGTCTGTTGATGCATTGATTTTCATCTCTCCAACACTGTCCCAACGCATGGCGCAAGAGTCTTGCATTGCAACTGACCTGGAGTGCGTTGGGCCAAAGACACGTGACGTTCGCTTGCGTCTCGCTGGACGTCTTGGCCGCCTTCTCGGAGTGCGGACAGAGGCTCTTGAGTGGCGCCGATTTCCCGTACTGCGCCACCTGGACGGAGATGCTGGTGCCGTGGGGACACTTGAGGGTGACAACTTCGTCGTCGCAGCCCGCTCTTTGGTATGTCTTCAGCGTGCCTGACAAAAGAGCTGGATGAGCCGAGACGCGCGACGTGGACGGAGACGACGAGATCCGGCACCGAGGGGAGAGAAAGATACACAAACACCCGTAAGCCCAAAGCCACCATCAAGAAAATTATGCGATTAGTAGCGGAAGAGGATGGGTATCAGGATTGCAGGCGGGATAGTTACGGGAGTGTTTTTTTAATTAAATTCACAAGCATTTTCTTCGTTAATTTAGCAAGCAAGATTCATTCATAAGCATACCATGTTTTTTAGCTGTGAAATTTTTCATGCCTTCATAAAATCTAGATTATCAGAATATCTAATTGACGTGCACTTTATTTATAGCAACGCAGAAACTAATTAGGCACAGTGTTCGCTTGGTATTCCAGATTATCGCAAATCTAGGGGCAACGAGATGGCTAAGACATGCCTCTCTTCGCAAATTCGATAATCGATACATCGCCTGTAATTTTCTTCGAGGAATTTCGCAGAGTGTCTACGTGCTCATTGTTGAGCTGGTGAAACCGTAGACCAGTGAAACTGCCGACAGTTTTACTTCTCGAGCGAACGGCGTGCGATTTCCACGCGAAAATTCGAGGGGGATTTCCACTGCGATTACTTTCCGTATTAAATAATGTCTTAACAATTCATTTGGGGAAAACTGGCAATTAAAATATGCATAACTATAACAACCGAACTCAGGAGACTTGAAAGTAAGACGGAAAAAACGAGTTGATCCCTGAAGCACGAAAGAATTTTGCAAGAATAATGATAAAAGTTTATAATTTTAGGTGATGAAAAATTCAGAACGGAGTATGGAAAAATAAAAAGGGCAGAAAACAGCAATTGTGAAATGTAAATTAGCATTTCTCCAAAAGAACGTTGGCACATAAAACTTTTATGCATTATTCAATAAGAAACTTGTAGAAAAACGGCCACAAGAAGTTATCCTTACAGTTTAAGTCCGACAAGCATTTTATTAAAGACGAAAATGCACGTACACAATTGAATAATCTGCAATTGCAAAGCTGGTCGTACTCGTTGAAGGGTGGGATGATTAGAGGTAAATAATTCATTATCATGCGGGCTCACCCCGTAGTAATTAGCCATAATTCACAGTGCCAGTGCCATGTAAAGCCAAAATGAAGCCGTGTTATGATGCAAGGCTTCATGTTCATCGGAACATTTTATTGGAAAATAATTCAGGGCATGAAATGAGAGAGGTCATTAGAGTTAAAACTCAATGGTGCGTTCGTGTTCATTTACAGATTACACGGTTCGTTATTATTTTCACTGTTCGTATAGGCATGATAACAGGCATGTTAACTATTTAATAACGCGGTCAGTAAGCCAAATATGAAAGGAATCAAAATATTCCCGATCCCCATGGTTCATCTGTGGCTCAACTAAAATTCCCAACAACAGAGGAGCGCTTGGAACTAATGGAAGAACATATCTACAGAGATAATAAGCACCGCATTCCATAGCGGTTCCAAAATGGCACAACTCGGTTGGCCAAAACTTGGCCCATAACGAGCCACGCGGCGTCCGCCGCTAAGAAGGCGTAATGCGTCGTTAAACGTGACGTTAAACGCCGGCACCGTTAAACGCCGACCAGGGGATGACGGGAAACCAAATGCAGGGCCAGAGTTTGAATCTCCTCTAGCTGCAATTACACTTCACTTCGCTTACGAGTCGCGGCCGTTATGACCCAGATTCTCAAACATATGCAACCCGCTAAGCACCTAGCGCCGGCCATTTTAGAGTTTCACCCAGCTCCACTAGCGCATTACACCTACTTAAAAATCTGAAAAATGCAAAATAATTTTGACCTAAATAAATCTTCGTGCTCGTTTTATGAAATTAGTTGACTTTTCAGTGAACCTAAAATGCATGTATTATAATTGTGATGCCGTGCAATGAGATCCGGAACATCTGTGCGCCGCGCCCTTTAGAAAATAGGGCAACACGACCAAAAAGAAGCCGAGTACTTCTGAAAGAAATTCCTGTGATTGCAAGATGGCGTGATACCATCAATTTCCACACATCTGCTTAGAATAAGCGTATCAGCCTCAGGCTTGAGTGTTCTCTGCTAGCATCCCCCTTCTGCTTTGTCGGCACCGGTTCGTCGGTTACGGTTCTTATCTCGGCGCTAGCGTCGGTCTGTAAGGGCCAAACCGACGCCGGCGTCGTCTGAAACCTACGTCGCACAGGCTGAACAGCGGCGTCGGAATGAAGGCAGCTGACGAAGGCTATGGACGGGCGACGTCGAAAAGCGAGATAACCTTTTTGTGAAACGTCGAGGTAGATTCGGGGGAGAAGACTAAATTGCAATAAATTTAAACGAAGGCGGTGCGGTTCTAGATTGGGATAGGTTAGTAGCAAGCGGAGAACGATCTGATCCTTGTCTCCTGCGTTACCAAAACAGGAAAAAAGTTGCTTTTTGTAAGAGACTTTTATCGAGATTCATGATCAACTTTGTGGGTTGATATGTTTTGGATGGGTGGCATTCAGAGCATAGGCGACTCGTTACTAAACATGGTTTTTTTCCCAAATTCCTGTAGAGGATAGACTTCAGAAAATCGAATACCTTCTGAACACGACAGAAGTTCAAAAAACTGGATGCAAAAATACGGCGCTCCCGTTTTTGGGCTTCGTTAATATTCTACGGTGTATGTAAACGTCAATGAGCCAACCCCAAGCCCCGTGTTGACCCTCGACAAACGGATGACAAACTTTGAAAATAATCTATATGAAACATGAACGTGCCTGGAATACCTATGGGATACAACCGGGATTTCAACTTGGGCAAACATCTTCTCTGTGACCATGTGTACGTCACTGTTTCATCTGAGATTGTGAGATTGTTGAAATGTGTTAGAACACTCGTAATTATTTTACGCTTTTGCTATATATATAAATATATCGGAAATCGGAGTTATATAACGGTGCCGCTGGACCAAATCTCGTTCCAAGTCAAAAGTTTTTTAAATTCAAATCCGTGGGATTCCACACTCACCATTTATGACCATCAAAAAAGTTGAAGTTTACCGAACTTGAGTAATTCAATTTCTTCTTATTACATCTCAGTAAAATCCAACCATTCCAGAATTTGAAATGAGCATATAAACACGTTAGACGCCGCCGACGCGAAGATACAATAATATCTTGATTCCTGACCCATATAGCAATTTCGCTTGTATTTTTTGCTGACTTCTGGATTCCACTGCTAGTGATGATTTATTGCTAGACTAATCCCACAGCTGGCTGACACTGTGGAGGCATTCTGCCAGATAAGCAATCTTTGAGAATAGAAGAAGTGGCCGCTCGGGCAAGCGAGAGTCGGGCCCTGCGCGGGCCTCGAACCCGATTCACTTCGGATTAAAAAGCTCATCCGTCATACGCCGCGACGCCCAACGACGCCCTCCTCCCTAACGGACCTGCAGTCACCTGCCAAGCCGGGAAATGCTTTTGCAAAACACCCTCCAAACAATTATTCACTCCTCGAAACAACATTTAAAGTAAAGCGAGTAGTTTCACGACTGGTTTCGAAAACAATTCGTAATTCCTTCCTCGGTTCGAGCTGGAAAAAAAAAACGGCGGCGAACGAGCGACGGTGAAAAGAAGCGACGCTTTCTTTTTAATGAAATTTTAATTTCGATCAATACTTTATCCGAATATGAACTCTACTTTTTTTCTGTCCTGATACAATAAACTAGTTATTGGTCCCTCGGGTAGAAAAATCCAATTATAACTGATTCAGCAACTAGCGAAGGAAAATGAACGGTGCTTCAATATCCGGCGCCTCCACCGTGACGTTAACAAGGAAGAAGTTTTTCGAAACGAGCGTCGTTTTGACTGATGCTGTGGCTTGCATCCAAATGTTTCATTTGATAAATATTATAACAGTAAATACATCAGTCACGGGTCGTGGAAAATTTAAATGGGCATACCAACAACGGCTACGAGATGTGATTATAGATGAGACGTCGTAAACACAATCTCGGAAATCTCGCCTGAATATTATTTGAACTCTTTCTGAAATCTATTATTACCCCCTGCAGCGATAGGTAGTGGAGCACGCGCGTTTTTTAGACGTCGCGTTTCGAACGGGACATGGAAATATGCAGATTATTAGCTACTTAGCGTCACGGGAGGAAACTTGCTCGCTAACGGCCTGGAAACAAACAATTTTTCATCCGTCACATTTTCCGTGGGTTAATTTTCCCCGAGCAGATAGCTAACTCGGTGCTTAGCGCGCAATGAGCCAGGGGTTGACAAATTAGGGCCTCGCCGGTGCACAAAAAACTTTGTGCGCCGATTTATTACGGGCAGTAACATTCGTTGTCAGGGGTTTAAACAGAAATACATTTGCCGCAAGGATGTATAATTCGGTATGCCTTATCAAGCACTTTGGCGAAATTAGAAAATCCAATGATATTTTCGAAAGTAATGCTCGCATTTAATGGCTGCCACAAATCAACCGCAGAACTCTTCAATTTTGGCAACTTAATCAAGAGTTTTTTTTTTGTTTTTTTTTTTTTTTTTGTTAAGAAAACAGTAAAAATCGAGACGAACTCGCGGCCCCTTTTCAGTTCCCAACTTCAAACAAACACACAGAAGCATCTAAACTTAGCTCTTCCGAAAACAAAAAATAATAATCCTACAACAAACATCTCAAGATTTAAGTTTGATCACTTTTGACTGGCGCCATTTCGGAATGTTGGCAGCCCCTTTGCGTTCGACGAGCCAAAGGGAATGAGGGTTGACCCAAAATTTCCCTTCCCCTTCGAGTCGGGCGCCTTACACGGTAGACGCTGGTGATGGCGACGGTGATGGCGACGGTGATGGCGACGGCGACGGCGACGGCGACGGCGACGTCGACGCCGAGTGATCAGTCTGCCCCCAGACGATGTCCCCGTGTTGCGACAATGTCAAGATCCACGGTCCAAGCGTCGTGTGATGCGACGCAAAGCAACACCGCAAGCTATGCTAATAATACACCCGGCGGCGTCAAGGGTGCCAAAAGAGAACTTTGTCTTTTTTTTACGAGAGAAGAAAAGAATAAATGTGTTCACTCAGAAAGTTTTATAAAGAGGCGGCGTTTCGGTCGATTGCGCGAAGAAATTCTTGGCGTTTTTTTTTTAACAAGATTCCGCGCGTTAAGATGATTTTTTGATCGTAATAGCGACTGCGTCAAGATATTGGTAATTCGAAGATCTCATTATTTTATTAAGAAGTAATTATTTAATAATGTACCACTTTTTGGAAACCTTGTGAAGTAAGCTCGGCGAGCAAAAAGAGTTGTCAGCCAGTTAGAAGTGGCTGTTTTCACATGCAACCGAGTTGCAAAAATAAAAAAAAAACAAGTGCTCTGGAGGTGAATTGGTGACGTTTACACGGGACGACCTCATTTAAAGAAATAAAATTAGGGTGAAGTTATTTCTTCATTAAAATGATGTTGAGCTCGTCTGCTCTTTTCATCATATTATATACACGAAGATGACAATTTCCGAACTCATTTGGAAAAATATGTTTTTCCGAGTTTGTCTTCGCATCTAAATTGGGACGCAAATATTATTTCCCGTAGATTCAGCAATTTTATTCGAATGTGAAAAAAAATTGAAAGGCAATTTGGAAACCAGTCATGCTTTTTCATGACGTGCATCATCGCGTGGCAATCAAATTACATCAAAACCAAAAAAATAATAAAATGGAAACGCGCGACGCAAACTGAGGTGACGATGAAAATGTCACGAGCTGAATTTACAGTTTGTTTGATGCATGTCTATGTGTAGGTGCATCGTTTACCGGCACTGCTATGATTGCGAAATGTCAATCTCGTCCGGTGGGCATCATGCATTTAGTTTGCACTCCCACTGCAACGCCCGCATTTTAATAACATGTCGCTCATCGGACGGTCGTTGCATGTTGTGCCATCCGGACGCACCAGCACCTATCGGGTGTTTGTTTGTGTTTTCATCTGTAAAATCACGCTCAACGAGTTACGAGCACGCTGGGAGGGATAAACAGAGGCCGACAATCTGCCCCTCGGGGGCCGTTACCAGCTTTTACCCTCAAAATAGGGGCACGTGGCCGTAAAAATGCGACGAGTACGTGAATTCAGCGCCAGTGGCTAACCCATACTTTGCCGCGCCAAGCAAGCGTCTTGATAACTTCGTTTATAATCGAACGGGCATAGTAATTTAGGTTCAAGACTTTTTTGTTAGGATAAAAGTGCGCCTAATTTCTAGGTCAAATTACTATCTGCACTTTGGCTGTCATAAATTTTTTTTTAGAAAGAGAGATAAAGCAAAGTGAAGAAGACTACTTTAAACGAAGAATACCAAGAAAATGTCGTGCAAGGAAAAATGGGAAAAACATGCAGTGGAAAATAAGTTATTGGATTAGACGGATATTGTATTTACTCTGCAGACGAACGCATTTCGTTTTGACTCCACACGCTCAACATGCCTTACCACTCGTGCCATTTCCCGATGTCCTTCCAGGAGCGACGTGATCCTTACCTGGAACAAGGAAACAAGAAAAATATCAGAAAATGCTTGTACAGAAAATGTGCCGTACACGAAACACACTTTAGTTTGGCTGTCACACGCTTCTCTGCGTGTACGCTCAGGGCCTCCTTGAACATAGATAATCCTCGTGCGATGCTTTCTCTTCTTCATTGTAACCCAAGGGTCGGTCTAAGGACTTGAGAAATCTTTAAGATACGCTCTTTGGCCCAGCCGAGGAAAGTTGCTCTAATCCCCGAGTTCACTTTGAGCCCGAACATTGTTCTAACAACTTCTACACGAGAGCATGGCATGATCTTTGCTACACCCGGTTATCTCCGTAAAGGGATTACGAGCAAAGAAAAATCAAAGTTAGTTGTTGTGTGCTAAATATTGTAGCAAAAAGTGTTGCTAGGTGTGCAGAGAGCTATTAAAAAGTGACTTGCTCACTATATGGAGGCGATTTAAATGGAAATAAAGCGATGACCTTGAACATTTGAAATTGAACGCGGCACCTCCACCAGAAGCTTTAACGTCAATCAGTAAAAACGTTTGCGAATACAAAATGCCAAACGTTGAAATAAAATCCTCGCTAAATCGGTATTAAATCGGTATAAACTTTTAGTGTGTAAGCCAACTATCAAACCGACCACAGCATTATCGGACAATGGTATTCATCGCTACGCGACGGTCAAAGCTTCCAAGGGAGATGTCAAGAGTCATGGCGCGTAAACGCTGGTCTCTCATCCGGTACGCACATCCTCGGGGGTAACAGGTGTCTTCATTCCAGTCGTGATTAATATGAGGGATTCGAGGGGGGAGGTGATTATGAGCGGCTATCACAAGCCGGGGTGCCGAGCCAGAAGCGGCCTCGCGGCGAAAAGTTAAGACTAAATTTTACGCCGGGTTGATTAAAATTTCAAGCGTTAATTGACGTCTTTGACTTAAGCTTAAGGCGCAAGGTTTGAAATTGAGTTGTGCTTTCTTGAATGCCTGTTTTCTTTTATAATGGACATGTTTAAGATGATAAAGAAGCTTTAAGCACGCTTTTAAAGGTAAAGCCACGGATGTAACGGCCAGGAAACAGACTTCTTTGCTCTTAAAAATATAATTCTTACATTTGTGTTTAGTTAAATTTGTCGTGATGGAGATTTGAGTTTAGATTCACAGATAACGTGCAAAAACTTTAAATAAAGATTTAATTGTTTAAAAAATAATATACATTGCTTCACAATCGCACTCCCATTAATTTTCAACCCATAATCGTTCTCACTCGACTAACCACACTTCACGGCTGCGTTCCGCCAAAGGTACAAAGTAGCCATGGACCATGGCGCAGCGATTCGTGGTTCGTTAGCTGCCCTCCGTTTTGCCCTCCCAGCAAGCCCCCGAAAGGGCGCCCCCAAAGGGCTCCTTCGTGCTCGAATGGCCGTCGCAGCTCGGACGTGTCGACGTGTCCCGCCACGGATGGCCGGCATGGACCGTGGATTTGTCCGACCATCGTTCGACCGCATGGGATATTGGCGGTGGGCACGCCATCGGTTCAAGTGTTCAGTCCACAAGCTGTTACGTTTGCGATTTGCCTCGCGGATTTAGGACTCAATCTGTGTCCTCGATGTTGATTCGTAGCACACCACACAGTTTGACGCTGTTTGTCGTTTGATATGAACAGAGTAGTAGGCAAATAATTGCTCGTCGGTTGTTGTCTGCTATGTCCATCTTGTGTGCGTGTAATTGGCAGTGGCTGCGGCGTGTAATTGCATGGAATAATAATTACTCACGAGCGCTCACTGTGGCAAGTGCATTTGTAAGAGAGTGTAGATGATTTTGCTTCTTTGGTAACGCTGTACATATGCTGATTACAAATTACGTTCATGATCAAACAAAATTGTTTGTGCCAGAGAAGGGAATAGAAAAAGACAATGATAATTGTATTGTTCTACTGATGTTTTGTGATGTTTTGTGATCGGAACAAAAAAATCAACAAGTTTTCACAGAATGAGATCACATTTGACGTTAATAAACCACGTTTATTAAATTAGAATAGAAATAAAATGCAGCAAACTCACCATGGCAAAGAGCTTTTAGCAATACATTGTTAGGGACTTTACATTAATGCGATTTACATGAACAACAAACTGCGTACATATTTGTGTTAAGTTGTGCATAAAGGCGATATTTTCTTATTAGTGCCATTCAGTTTAACTATAATCACCGGAAATAAAAGCAAATAAATGAAAATATCAACTTATTTCTGTGATAAACGTGTATTGCTCTGCGGGCTGCATTCAGGGGCAGACAATTCTGACCTGGCAATAAATCATACATTTTGCAGATAAAATGTTTCCCGATCTATACTCCCTATATCGAAACGCAGTTATTTTGTTTCCGTGTGGTGTTGTGGGTGGCTTCTGACGATCGCTAAGCCTAGGGTCACCGGTCGGCAAAAAGGAGGGTGGGGGGGGGGGGGGGGGTCAGGGCAGCTGCCCCCATAGATCAGCCGGGCGTTTGAATTGTGCAACGCGTTCGGTCGGGCCGGCGAGGGCCTCTAAATCACAACAACAGAGCGCACGTCCAAACTTTTCACCCCCAAGATGGTGCATTGGGGAAAAACAAAAAACAAAATAACCGTATAGGGAGTTCCATTAAGGGATTACCGAAAACCTTTGCAGACCGCACAGATGTATAAATTTGTTCCAAGTGACGTGTATAATAATTAATAGCCGGGTTTTGAGTTGAGGACCGGCTAACCCCAGCGACCGGCGAGGCTGGTGTGCAAAACTTTGACGCTAAACCAGGGCGGGCAGGGTGGGCAGGGCGGCCAGGGCACGTGGCAAGCCGCAAACAAGAAATTGCGCGGGCGAGTACCTACATGCAAAATGGATGGCGAACCCACGTAGCGCTGGATACAATGTAGTTTGGCGGCGAGGGTGAAGGTGAAGATGGTGCCTATATTAACTCTCAAGTTTATTCAAGGGGAGCGAATTGCCATGGTTGGTTCGGTGAACTTCATGGCGGTATCAGTACAGGGAGACTGAGGATGAAAGTTTTTATAACGTGGGTACTTGTACGTGTAATCCAAAACTTGCTTCTTGATTTGATTTTCACCAACAATCTTTCCTCAGGGTGTGGTTGCTATGGTTGGCGGTATTAAATAAAACATGTTCCGATTACAGCTGTCACACTTTCTGGGCTAAACGGCAGCCGTGAACTACCGCATTTATCAAAAAGATAACATCGTTTCGAAATTTGATCACGCTTTTTGCCCAGAAATACGTGTATTTTACTTAAAGAATACAACTTTTCGTTAAAAGTTACAATTGAATCGAGCCAGTTTTTCATACGATGATGAAATAGAGTGCTAAAGTTCGTCGGCACCTCCATAAAGTCGGCCGTTGCTGCCAACCTTTTAGCAATTTGTGGTCATTTTATACGGTTGGTAGTCCCATGAAACATCTCGGGCTCGTGGCGTTTTATGCCCATCTTCGGGGCGGCGGCTCGTTTTCCGCGGGAAACTACTCCAAGTGGCCGAAGTCGACGCAGAAAGTGTGTGCCGCGTGACACGCATGGCATATAAGGTCTCTGCGGTTGCTCTTTGAAAGTCATGGTTGGCTTACACTTTGGTGACATCTCCGCGGAAAATAACTAGCGAGACGCGCATAAAAATAAAAGGAAGCTTCATCGCTGTGGTTTCTCATAGAGAGACGTGGGTGAAATGGGAAAAAAAAAAAGAAATAACGCTGGGTGTACGAAAGACAGTCGACCGAGGTCGCACTTATTAATAAATGGGCAATTTATGATGTTAGTCTTCGAAATTGAAAATAATAATAAACAACAGCTTTTTTTTTTAATGTTCAATTTCGTGCAAGAACGGTTGCCAATTTAGGAAAAAGGCCATTTCGCAAACGTCTTATCAAGCATGTCGTGAAAAGTTGGACATTGTATAGCATCTTTCTCACTAAATTACTGGAAAAAGGTCTACTTTAACTTTGTTCCATGTGTCGGCGAGTGATGTTGGCAGGCAAGGTCATAGGAAAAAATAAACTATGGTTGAGTGACCCATATGCCCCCTAAAACTCGGCAAAATTTTGGCGAATGGGCACTCAAAAATTCCCTCGTCGACGAGAACCTGATCTGCCAAGCGAACCTATACGCGTCATTTCCGTCGACGTCCTTTAGTGTCATATTATCGAGGGCAGACCAGGACCCTTCTTTTATATATATATCTATACGCAGCTTCACCAATAACGTTCCCTAGTCATGTTTATAGCAAAATCTATAAACTACGATATGAAACTCGCAAAAAAAAAAGTGGTTTAATCTCGCAAATGTTGACTAGGGGATAGAAAGTCACTCGCGATAGTTGTTTTGTTCACTTGGAAATAAGAAAAAACCGTTTTTCCCTTTTTTTTCCTGAGAAAATGAGCACATTTGTAAACTAACACTGCAAAAATCGATTTTTTTCCTAAAAATAAATGTTATTTTTGAGCGTAACGCACACGCATTTTCGTGCCACTGAGCGTTAAGCACTGCACAGCAATTTACATTTTCCACGCCATTCCGTTTGGCGGGCTCGCTGCATTATTTTGTTGTATTACTTGATACGAATACGAGGAGAGCGAGAAAAGCGCCGTGAAAGTTTTAATAATCACTGGCAGTGCCAGTGCAAAAAGACCCGCATTCTCGCGGCAGCGTCGTCGTTATCAGCGAGATCGAAAGACTGTCTGATGGAGCCCGCAGGGTAAATTTCTTACCTGATTTCTGCAACACAAGATGATTAGCTAACTGAAAATAATTCAAACAGTTCCTTAACTGCGAAGCACCTCCACAGGAAGATAATTAGTTAGCAAAAATAATGAAAACAAGGAAGTTATCGGAAAGGAAGTTATAGGAAGTTAAGCAAGGAAGTTATGAAGTTTTCCATTTTTAAACCGTGGAATGAAAACGGTGGTCGAGACTAAATTTATATTGCCACACACCGCTTCCCAAGGCAATAGCCGTAATAGGAACCAAGCACATGTTTGTAGCAAGACCTGAACTTCTGACAAACATATACGACGAGGATTTGGTTTTAATCCTTTGCTTTAATGTGCGGCTGCAATTGAACTTTGTGCACATTTATAATTGACAAGAGTCGCAGGGCCAACTTATCTATGATGCACCGTGCACGTTGCTTCGCTGTAAACCCAATGATATTCCAATCGCTCTAAGCAAGCGCACACAATGCAGAACGCATTCTATTTTACAACATTAATTTCAACAATTGGCTGACGGTTGCTTAATATTTCAGCACGTACGAATTTAATATTGCATGATGGCAAATGGGATGAAAATAAATCAATATACAGGTTTAATCATTGATGGTGCAGCTAGGATAGATTCCAGGTTTCGCTCATCATAAACATTTCAGATATTCTCTTTATGACGATGTTTTATAAACAGATAAAATGGAAAGTGAGACAACATCAATTACAAATTAAATTTCCTATTTTTTTTAAATTTTTAATCCATTACCACTTATAAATCTAATAATCCCCCACGACAGCTTGCCTGACCTTGAAAGACAACTATTTTTGCCGTCACCAACACACGCGTCATTCAATTTCACTTGATGAACAATGCATACCAACGCTATCTGACCCTCGAATCATAATTGGCAATCCGGGAAATGAATGCAGAGTGCACGCCGGGAAGTCGATGGCTAGCCACTATAACAGCCGATGAGCTGACCGATATCGATCGTGGCCGGCTCAGACCAACGGCCATTGTCAGAATGGTAAAACTGGCTGATTTTCTGATTGACCAATTCAGACATCAATCAATGTGCATCAGTCCGATTAACTGCTTGACAGACGATGCGATTGGAAGTGGTGATTCACTCGTCGCTGGACCATCTGCTGGCTAAGATTCTTGCAGAGAGATTTCCGACGAAATCAGACCCACATCCAAGCGACAGAGACTAGTTTAATGGGGAATGTACTCAAGAGCAAGCTTTGCACGAAATAGGCAACAACAAGTGTAATTTCGACAGGAACTGCATTGTTCCAGGAGTTTGGTACCTATATTAGGACTAGGGTGCCCGCGGTTTCGAAGGGCAATAGTGGTGGGAGAGAAGGGGCTCAATCTGAGGGCCTCATGGCATTGTTCAGCCCGGCCACATAGGTGGTTTGGCGACGGCTTGACTGCAAACCCTCATGATGTATTATTCAAAGTATGCCACACATAGCAGCCCAGAACGTTTGCACATATCATTGTTAACGGTTGAAGAATGGAAGCTGTTTGCATAACATTATCAGTCGTATGTGCAATCCCAGGCAATCTAGCCGAGCAGGCAGCGATATGATGGCTGGATTCAACAACAAACAGCACATGTAAATGTATTCATGTGCAATGTACACGAAATGAAGAAAATAATAATAAAACACAGGTAGCTAACAATATATGCTTACTTTCAAAAGCATTGAAAAAAAAAAAAATACTAACCTGTTCTATTCAAATTAGATTTCATGATAAATGTTGTGGAATGCATAATTATTTTGAATTTCTAGCGAGATTTTAAGCAAAACATTTTTGCGGCGCTTCTGTGGGCTGGTGTCACATTTTTAATTTTTATTTCGAGAATCGTTCATGGAGAAGAACCGTTCAGAACGAAACAAACTACTCCATGCAAGGAGAAAAAAGCATGAAATGAAGTGAAGTGTTACATTCTTCTTATATGTGGATATAATAATTCCCTCATTACAATTATAAAAAAAAGGATAATTGAAAAATAAGCTGACATTAAACTGACATAGTTTGCGCGTCGTAGGGTTAGGTCGCGAGGCCTTTCCGCCAGATGGCTTACACGCATGTGTTTCCCTCAAATTTAGCCCCGGGAAACAAAAACCCACGCAGCCTAGTGTCGATTCGCGGTCCGTTTGTTGTACAGCCCTAGGACTGTCATTGGTTCCATTAGAAATATTGCAGTGTATTTTCACTTTCGGTGAGTGTTACCATAATTGTGGACATATCCTGCTTTACATCTCGCACAAGAACAGATGACACAATTTGTGCTAAATTTGACAACACCGTTACATTTGCACATATATCAAGTACTTCGCTGTGCACAAAGTAAAAACTAGCCACGACGAAAACAATGGACGCTGAGCTGTGTGCTCTGCGTTTTCATTGGCTGTTGCTGCAGTGTACACCGCTACATGGTCGGTTAGCCGCTAAATTATTTCACTAACTTACGCGCAGGAAAACATAGTTCTGTAATTTGTCAAAAGTTAAGCAGCAAAAAGATTAGTGAGAAATCATGAGTACTTTTATGACACCGCAGTTCAGAATTAGCATTGTGCACCGAGGGTTGAAATACACATTTTTTAATCATTTTGGCAGCATGGAAAATGGTGGAAAAAATTCACACACCGCATTACATTTCGCTGGTAAATCTGGTAAATATTTGAACGTGTGCAGATATCTAATATATTTTTTCTTTCCAAGCTTTGATCTAAGAGAAAGAAAAATTCTATACTGATATGCAAAGTTTCATCAATCAGTTTCGCTGTCAATAATCTTATTATTCACAACCAAGCTCTCCATATTGACATGCTATTCACGTAGCCATAAAAATGTCAAAATTTTCCATGAATCTAGGGAGAATGTGTCAATAAATCATATTATAAATCATATATCGAAAGATGTGTTCATAGGACAGTAAAATAGCGTCATCCAGCTCGCAGATTTCTCGATTCCTCTCGCGATTCTCATTCGACTGCACAAAATATCACATAAATAGCCCAGCGACAGACAGCTGCCAGAGATAGATTCAGAGAGTTTCTAGCAGTAATCATTGCCTCTAGCCTACGAGCATAAGTAACCTTTTGATCATAAGTTTGACAAGTAAGTTAACAAGACCAATTATTGCAAGAATTCGGCAAGGAAAATTCGTGTGTGTACATCGAAAATTATCTTTTCACGCTTCGCTTCGTGTATTAATGATATCTGCCATTCCACAGGAAACTCTTGAATAATTTCCCAGCCTATTATGATTCGAGAAAGAGGACGGGCGACGGTTTTATATACCTTCGAGGCCTACGAAAAATTTACTTAAATGAATCCCATGCAACCAACTTTTCTTTGAGAATTAAGAAGGATAAAATAGAATTTCAACTTTCCCTTCAATATATAAACTCAATGTGCAATGCAAATGATATTTCTCCGTCTGAACTCGAGTTAGAAAATTAGCGGGAGACAGAGAGAGAGAGCAAAACGCGAACCGCAAACCTGCTTCTCGTACTCGTCTGCTGTCACCGACTGTTTTTGGCACTTTGAGGGGCAGGAGACATCGCCCAATAATTCCCAACACCGTATATACATAATGACGGCGTCTGGGGTGATGCTGTAATCTGTATTCATTATAGAATTCTCTTAATCCGATAGAATTCGAGTGCGACCCGAAATTGAGCTAATTATTGCATGGCTTGGCGAGTTGGATGCCTTAACGAAGATGATCAAGGAAACCAGTATGCTGCGTGTGAAGCTATGATAATTGTTACCACGACAGACAGAGGGGTAGACGTGGCATGCCTTCCGTGTGCGTTTGACAGTGCGGGTCGATCGATCAGAGTAGCTTTTTAACGGGGCTCATTAATTATCATTAAATGTTGTGCTGATTAAATTAATTTTGGAAATTACACGGCTGCGACACTCGAATGTCACCACGCTGCATTGGAACGAAACGTATTGACGCATGATGAGAGTTGAGCTAGGCTTTCATGTCCGCTTGAAGGAACACTCAATTGGTAATACCTGTGCATGTTATTATTTCAAATGCTTCGAGCGCCGGATCTGTTAAACAGAGTTCAAGTTCGTATCTGGATTTTAAAGTGATCAGCTAATCACAGACGGGTTTCTAGATTTGTAGGGGTTTGTACCATGGCCATATGGCCATGTAGCCACTTTACCCCAAATTTATGAGGAATACGCTTTTAGTCTAGTTTGTGGATCCTTTACTCAAGTAATGAAGACTCAGATCTTGCGAACAGTGATTTTCGAACCGTTCATAAAATATGTTGCGGTTCAATATTAGGCCCGGTGCGTATATATCAGTATCACCGTAAAATTGAAACAAAAAATAATCACAATAAAAAGAAACCGAGATTTAAAATCATATTCCCGACGAAACGGATCAAAGTAAATTTGAATCCTAGAAACTAAAGAACCGAAACTCGTAGAAACGGGCGACCGCTCAAAGTACAGAGTCACGAGACAAGATATTTCCGTCCTGTGCTTTGAAGTCGAGGCATCTTCGGGGCAACAGTAGGTGCGGGCTACGATTGGCGGGTGCCCAAAAGGGACGCTCAGCCGCCCGTGACATTCCACAATGCTCATAATAATGCAATTCGTAGTAAGCAATGGTGACACGACAATCATCTGGCAATTCAAGGGAGAAACGAGTCGTGGAAACGCGACGAGCTTGTCTGCTTTTGATCGGTATATACTCTCCTTGCCGTGACAGATGATCATTGATAATTAAAAGTAACCGGCATTCCGGTATTACAACGCAATTTGTCAGTTCAATAAAATCTGGAGGGTACTATTTTTAAAACTTATTTTCAAAGTTGTTCCACGGTGCATTGGCAAAGGCCCCAATTTTGCAAACGTATAAAAACGAACATGAGCTTGCATAGGAAACTTATCCTCGCGACCGTCAAAAAAATTATGGCAAAATTTACGTTTTGCAAAGGAAGGCGAGGGTGTATGGAGTGGAAGTAACAGATTGAGAGCCGTATTTACCCAGGGTGTCCTCTCTGTGAATGGTTCTCGCCTGGACGACAGTGATGATCAAACATGTTGTTAAAATCACCAACTGCACCGATCGCAAAGCACTGCACATGCCTGCATATGCCATTGCATCTCACTTGCAGTAGCAGCGAGGCATCAACAAGTGGTAAGCCCATGCATCGACGGCAGCGTCATCACGAAACCGCGGGAAAATTTGGTGTGCCCTTATGACTATTCTTTCATCGACGTTTTAACCAGTTTTATGCAAAGTTTTTCCTAAAAACAACGCCACAAAAAAACGAGCGTTAAAAAACGCACACTCTACGCTATTGGCTTGGATCAAAGAAAAATTTCAAAGTATACACAGTGAGCCGGTAAATGCGGACGACAGCGATGAAAACCCGTTCGCAACAGAATGAAAAACAGTCGCTTGGTGGTCGATAGCTTTTCCGTCGTCGACACACAATAAGTTCCCAGTTTTCCGGTAAAATCACACGCTGGCGGACTGGCTACCGACACAACTGCAACCTCCATGCCCGCTTGCCGCAATTCACTAGCGGCGTCGGCGTCGGCGTCGGCGTCGGTGTCGCGCCGCACGGTGACGACGAGCGTCGCGACGTGCGCTTTATCTTTAGAACAATATTTGACCCCTGCCACATGTGAAAGTATAGTTCTCTGCAGCGAGCTAACATTAGACTGGTGTTGGCGGGCTGACAGATGGACGGAGACAGGGAGCATGGGACGATCTTGCCAGGGAATCTACTGTCTTCCTTGGGGATCTCGCTTGAGGGGCGGCACGATGTCGTCGATGGGGGAAGCTGGAAGGTGGGACATTTACTCGATGAGCATATCATCTTATAGTTGAAATACGTCAAAGTATATTTTTGATGGTCAAATAACTTGGAGTCATTCCACAGCTCCATGCACGCTGAAGTTTTTGACATGGTATTCAGCAAAGTTGTATTTAATAGTTTATAACTATTTTTTACTTTTGTGTTTAGAACATGACAAAGGTTCAGTTACCCAATAGCTTTTATCGCAATCTCAATGGAATTTAATATCTCCCTCACAAAATTAAGAAGTTTTATGACCACAGTAATGGAAGACAGAATCATGGTTTAAACACATCGCGAGATTATTGCAGAGCAACTGCAAAAACCATAAAGGCACACGTGAATTTCACGTATTGAGGTTAAAGGGAAAAAAAACTCTTTACCAGGTGAAAAACAAGGCAATGGCAAGAAGGACTTCCTAATAACTACACCCAGGAGGTTTATTACAACACACATATAGGCGATATTGGGTTGACATCCAGTGACCTAAGATAACATAATGTTATGTGGGTATAATAATACACACATCTCGTGATGCACCGTGGCTAGATCTTATATCTTAGCCCGGTCTATCCCTTTCCCTTTCTCAGCTAAAGCAGCGGCTCCAGTAACAAGACGCCAGTAAAACATAATACAGCATCCCGAATGGGTTGAACCGTGGTCTATAAATATACGGCCCCGGATGTTTCGGGAAGAAACAGGCAACTAGGAGGAACTTTGCAGTCTAGTTTTCCCTTTTTTTGTTCTCGTTTTATTCGCCCAAAATGTATGGCCTGTTCTACTTTTTGTCCTCATATCCTACCCGCATCCGCATCGCACGGGTAGGTATAGGACGTAACTACATCTGTTTGTGCTATTAAACAATAGGACAATTCATAATGTGGAATTTCGAAATTATGGAATGTGTTTCTGTATGACGCGAGCTGGCAAAGGTTGGCTCGCCGAGCGCCGCGCGGGATATAATTTTAATCGCGAAATGTTCTCTCGCGGTCGGCGAGTTCAGAACGGAAAAAGGGACGACTGAATTACGCGGTCTGTCACAGATTAGTATCCCAAGATAGGCCAGAAGAGCGGCGGCTATAGCTACTTGTTGAAACCACAATGTTGTCGAGCTGTTGTTGTTGACTGCACGCGGACAGTTTTATTTTTATTTTACAACTTTCAGATATTATTAGTGTGGAGATCTTTTTTTAAAACTCGATTATGCGAAAGTGAGGGTGTCCAACCGTTTGGCACGGTCCAAAAGAATTCTCCGGAGAATCTTGGCAGAAGACACAATTGAAAACAAAAACAAAGGCAGGGAATAAAGCGGCGCAACACAACAAGATGATTCCTTTGATATTTATGCCTAATTTCAGTTGATGCTTTGCACGCTGAGATGGATGTCGGTAGTATGCTCGGACTCACCTGTCTTGCACAATGAATTGCCTGGTTACTGGGTAAAGTATGTCTGCGCCGTGCAGCCCGAGCGCATCAAAATGTTGGCCATTCCGCGCCGGGGAGCAGACCGAGCTGGGGCACTGACTGGACTCGAGAAGTGCAACTCTAACTCGAGAAATGGGATTAAAACTGATACCGCTGGCACTCGGTTTTGATTCACGAATCAAGTTTTCAAAACTGGGTGGACTCAAATATGAACCAAGTTTCCTGGCCGTAAACTTTGCCGTCTAGTTTGCATTCAAACGTCTAAAGCAGAACTCATGTCTCATCATTTCCAAAAGCCGGACAACCCAATTATACACCCCAAAAATATTAGTTTATGAATTGAAAGGGCGGTGCCCCGTAGTTATTAATTTTTTATTTTTCTCTTGCACGCATTTTTCCATTGAAACGCCACATTTCTTGATGAGTTTATACATCAAATTTTATCCTCGCCGTATTTTCCCCTGGATCGAGAGGCGAAGCGACGATTAACATCAGTTGCACGGCGTCAACGACCGAACGAGGCCGCTGAAAACACATTGACCAGGCAAAGTTTATTGCGACCATTATGATCACCTCGATAAGCGAGAAGCAATAGGTTTTTACTACGTGGGCTGCACCCCTTTTTTGGTGACGGATTCAATCGGTTCCGCCAGCGTTCGACACTTCATCAATTGCATATCGCGCCCCGCGTGCGTGTGCGTGCTTGCGATGCGTTAAACGGTTCACGATGATTGATGATCGCATCTTCATGCTTTTGCGAATACGCATAAAGAGTCTAATAAAATTCCCCCCGAATTATGCGCTATTTGGTACGCCGAAAATGTGGTCGCGCGATACACTTCCGCGCATGAAAAATGATCGAATGTAGCCGCAATTCCAGTATGTCAACCTCTAACCGCAAACCAGCTGCACGGGCAAACAGTTAACATTGTCGCGTTTAATTCCGTAAATCGGCAAGTCGACGAAAACGCTTTTCTAAATCTACTTCCAACGTTACGACCCATCGTTTGGCTGGTCCTATTGAAGTGGACTTGCAAAAGGATTTTCACTTGATTAGATGACGTTGACTGCACTTCGCCGAGCTGGGTACATGACGGCGCCCTTCGGAGCAAATCAACGGACTTCTCAGAGCAAAAGGAGTGTCCCAATTTGCTATAGCGGCAAAGTCCGACGGAGGCGATCCCATGAAGAGCACCCGACCGACCGGGTGCTTTATGCGCAGCCGACTCAGCGAGCTTTGGGTCCAGGCGAGGGCGACGACAATCACGGGCAGCTCGCCACCAACATCGAGAACTTCAGGTGAAGCATCCCGTTGCCACGGGGCTGACTCGGGGGCGAATTATGTAGGACGTAAAGCGTGCTTTGAGAGGATGGGCGCACCGATATCGCATTGCTCCTCGAGTTGCTTGTGCTCGACACAAAATCGCAAATCAATGGGGCGCGGCGTAAAAAGTAACTGGGGCCGTGAAATGAAAATACAATAACTTATTTGACATTAGAGCGCCTTTTGAATTGACTTGTCGTTTGAAATGTCATTTTCTAGTCGTTTTTTTTCCTTTTCACGAGCAGTCTAACGAATTCGTTTAACGTTTACTAGCGATACAAAAATGGGTAAAACTGCAGTATACCGCCACACCCGCGACCTGAAAATTTCAAGGTGAAATTAAAAAAACAGAGTTTTCTGACCCTGTTTTTTTAAAACATTAGAAAATTTAAGAAAAGAAAAGAAAATAGAAAAGAAAAGCTACTTTTTCGAAGATATTTGAGGGAATAAATTGAATTCTATGACATTCCACCAAATCTGGCCGCCATCTTTTCGAAACAGCCGTTTCTCAGTCATACCAACTGAAAAATCCCCAACAAAAACAGAGTGCGGCCTCACATAAAATGCATGCCCGCCCTGACCTAGTTTCGATAGGGGTTTGGCCGGGACAATTTTTTCCACCTCCGCACTCACGTCAAGCATGGCATTAGTATCATTTGCCTGGTCTCACTCACCCATTGCTTTCATGCGGGGGCGAAAGGTACCGGTACCCCCAAGAACCCATCGGTTCCGGGGCTGGCATTCGAGCAAGGCATTGAGGGAATTCACCAAACAGTTGGCATCCCTGTTCACGAAACCATAACAAACGACCACCTGACAAATAGCCACCATTATGAACAGTGTAACCCGACGGAAAACGCAAGAAACCTTCAACTTCAAACAGCAACTACATCCAAAAAAGGCGTCGCCGCACATGTCCCCCGACCCATATCGACTTAAAATTGAACAAGGAATCCAAATATACCAACAAAAAAGCAATCCGACCAGGATTAGTTGTGTGGCGGTATACTGCAGTTTTACCCAAAAATGAACGCTGCACGCGCACTGACTCATAAAAACTGATTATCCAATCATGGATTTTCCAACTAGCGGTGAAGGCTAGTCATCCATTAGAAGTGGACGGCGGAAACCCGCGAAGGATCCAAGGATATGCTCCAACAACCACACCCAAGCTCGCCGTCGCAATTTCCGATCACAGGGAATTAAGCTTCCTTCGGTGCAGTAAACATTGCAACACGATGTGTGTGCCAATTATTCTCAAAGGGGGCATAGTTTAAAGCAGATAGCCCCATGAGATGTATAAATATACTTCACGCTGTACTATTCTCACAGTTTTTCTTTGCGTGGGAAGGTCTGCTGTGTATATAACGTTGCTTGAAAAGAGGAGATTGCAATTCTTTGCGGTGGCAGACGAGTGCCGCGATCGTGGTGTACTTTTCAGACGTTTCTCGTTCGACATGGAAAATTCTTGGGAAACTTTTGGGAAAATCAGCTGAATTTGTGAGCGCGAGCGTGGGTCGCGTCTAAATTGCAGCTACTCCATCCCAAAAGCCATGATTAAGTTTCAAAGCTTTCAAGCTCTGCTAAACTTTGCGCTCCCTTGAGCTCTTCTCTTAGCTCGGACATGTCCCTTTTTCCCTTGTTGCAATATACATCATTATGTAGGGTCACAATATACTTAATTAGTTCTGTCACAACGAAAATATAACCAAACATTTCAAAATTAACGGTCGAAAAGTCAGTTCAGTGTAGCGGAAAATTGCGAGCGCCGGAGAAATTAGGCGATATATAGCGAAGACAAAATCTCTAGTCTAAGAAACGGTTGGAAATTAATGTTATTTATTGTTTGAATACCCCTGGGTTTAGATGGCTAATCATAATGCCTTACGCTAAGCTTTCCAAGTCAGGAAAAGTATTCGACCCGACTCATAATACCAGCGCCGCGACGCCGACGCCCGACGTTGGCTGCTTCTAAGCCGGTAATCAGCCTTCTAGGAGAGTGGATAAGTACACAAAACAACCTACCAACTTACTGCTCGGTTTTAAAATGATAATTTATTATACTCATTAACTCAAATTTTCTAGGGAATGGAAAACAAATTTGAATAACCACTATTAAACATTTATTCCGCAGAATTATTGTTTGAAATTATTAAAATTTGTTTTAAAATATACAGATTTTTATTCATTTTTAGCGTATTGAAAATAAACCATCTTAATAAAACATTATCCATTTAACAGTCGAAAAAAAACTTTTTTGCGAATTGACAGATTTGCATAGACAAATAAAACAGTTGTCATGGGTCTAGCATTTTTTTGTTGCAGAATACCAGGCTTTTGGAAAATCATTTATCATATCCTACCGATGAAAAGAATCCGCGGGTATCAGTATCGGCAGGATCTTTTAAAGTGAAGCAGAGGCGGGATCTTAATAGGGTGGGGTTTTATTGGGGCGCAATGAATTACCGCTAACTCTGAAAGATCACCTTCCTCACCCCTTTCGAACTCCACCCTCTTAACACGCTTCTGCAGCTGGGGCGACAATCTTCCCAGGATGCATGTCTTGTAAAAGTATACTTCCTGACATCTCAACTACGTCCTTAACTCTTAATATTACCCTATTTCCAACATGCGAAGAAAGATCACCCCATTACACTGGCAAAGTAAGTTTACTCTAGTACCCTTCTTTTGTGTGTTTCACGTTTAGAATGGTTTAAATTGACTCATTTAGAAAACGGTGGGTCTCTGGCTGCGGGTCTATGTGCCGAAGAAATATCGTCGCCAATTTGTGCACTCCATAAGATATATGACCAAAGATTTTGCTTTTATAAGCATACGACAACGGAGGGAAAAAATGACCTTTCAACCCACCCACAAAACGGAAACCGGCACGGAAATCAGTTTACAACGAGCACTAGTAAAACCATTGCTCGTTTTGCGAAAAGGATCATTGAAATACCTCGATACTAGAATATCCCTAAAGCGTGTGTCTCGGCGCTCGTACTTTCGGGAGAGAGTTGGGATGATTTAAGCGAGTCCTTGGTTTGTTCCCACATGGACCAGTGTGGCGCGCGGCGAGTGGCCCTAGTTCGATGCCCGCTCGAGATACCGTGCCTTTCCTACTCCCTTTGATATGTTTAAGTTGAATCCGCACTGGGAGCACGAGTTTCGTCCCATCTGATAAAATCCATACCACATCACAGTGGAGCATGTGGGAGTAAAGAGATTGGAAGTTGAATACATTCGGCTAAAAGTGAATATACCTTCGCCAAGCCACACGCGAGGCATGATTCAAAGTTTGCCACGGTTTTTTTTTGAGGAGGTAGGGAGGTAAATCGCATTCTACCCGTCTCTTCTTTGCCAGATTTTCCCATTTTGATCTGCTTTAAAACCGTTCAATATTAGATTTCGGCACGCTCTGTGCAAGCTCTCGTGCGAGGCAGCGTTTCACGAGGCTGCCTCAGATGTTATTAAAACACAAAAGGCTTCGGTATCGAATTATCTCACGCATGTTTATCCAGCGGCGAATGTCGTCACGAATTTCAGTCGTCGCCGATAACATTTACGTGTGCGACATTTAATTTTCAATTTTCAAATTTTGCAAACCCAAAACACCGTCGTAAAATAACAATTAAAACGGCTGCACAATATGTTCCAAAAACTAAGGTGAAAAGCTTACGAATAAAATCTTGTTAAAAAGAAGAACATGCCTGTCTGTATCTGCAATGCAGCATGAATTACACGAAGATCTAATTGACTCAACCAGCTCTTGGTTCTTCGCAGTAAAGTAGTCTAGAAGTTTCTTTTACTTCGTTCTAATCTCGAGGTGCAGTTATAGTTTCTTCTCTAGATGTTCGCATACAACTTAAAACGTATCATCCTCTTACTAGTCATGATAGCTTTCAGTCGCCCCCCACCCCCTCACTGTTCGCCGTTCCAATTCGATAGCTCGTCAGCAAATCAATTGCTCCGATCAGTAATACTATCCCCTGCCCTGCTCTGCTACCCCCGTGCGACATCATGAGAATCGAACCTCGAACCTTGAAGTCATAAATGCCAAGCATGAGCAGTGCGGATGCAACGAAGACAAGAACACGTCTTACGTAGACAACCGTTCCCGAATGAATTCACTACTTAGAGTTGGAAACGACTTTATTTGCTTGAAACAAAAAGAACTGGGTTTATGGCAGTATACGTTTAATTCTTTTTAGTATTGCTTCAAACCGTTTTGCTCTTTTGAGATATCTAACTTTGTGAAACGAAAACTTTGCGACTCAGTGTACCCGTTACGTATGAAATATTGGAGAAAACAATTTAATCTGTGCTAGATGCTTACTCCATTGAGCTCTTAAATAGTTGATACGAGAGAAGCACCCGCTAATTTAATACAGTTTTTCCACTTACCGAAAATGAAATAACCTTGTAATGGCTCACTATACAAGGTCCAGCCTCTAAGCCACTTACCTGAAAAAGGAAATACACGAAATTAGTATAATTGCTTGTTGGCAGACTTTGACGAGGATTAGGTACACCTATAACGCACAGAACGAATTGCAAAATCAACGTGGTTTTCTCCACAACATCAAAGACATGGTTAATTTAGTTCCACAATCGCGCAGGACAAGTCAGAAAGGGGGTGAGACAAGGGCCAAGAGCGCCAAGAGAAACAGCCGCTCGAAACTCAATTGCGGCCCATTCTTCGCGTGGGCTCGGGCCAAACAATTGAGCATTCCTTGTGTTTCCAACTTTTCAGTCCCTACGGTGGCGCTAGCTGGCGACTGGGGACGATGATAGAATCCTGCCTTGGCGGATATTTTATTATTTAACGAATGCATTGGCCCAACAGAATTGTGTTGGAAGACGGATGGCGAGAGCGTGACAGGAAAAAGTCACGAGAGGACCTCAAAATCGCGGTGGGACTCTCTTTATGGTTGGTTTGTGTTTTGATTTGAATTTATAGGTGATGTTCAGCTACACAATATTCGTTACATGCTTATTGGAGGATAGCTGACCTATGTTTTGGTTGAAAAATTCATATCTTTCAAGTCTTCTCAAGGAAGAGAGAAGCGAAATTCCACGAACGTTGAATTATAATGGACGTTGGTTGTTTTGAAACCGACAATATTTTTTTTTTTCAAAATAAAGATGGGCAATGAAAAACAATTTTTTTTGTTATATTTTGAAATCGAATTATATAGAAAATGCCCCAAGAAACAATTTTTGTCACAGCACCAATTTTGAAGTTTTCGTTTGAACTTTTTGAGCCTATTTGCATAATGAGTTAGATGGACTGGATAAAAAGAAAGTTAAATTATACAATTTTGGAAGCTGAGGACATATTTGGTTATTCATAGTCAACCGAAAAATGTTAATTATTTTAATAAGATAAAACTTCCGTTCCATTAACGCCGCTATCACCAGGCAGGACGCATTAAATCTTGATCAATTATTCAAACCAGAAAATAATTAGGCGGGGAAAACTTTTAGTATTTTTCCAAAAATTCAAACAAGGAAAATAGCTTAGGCATACGCAAATAATTAATGTTCACATTTTTCCCAGCACACTTGATTCTCAAGAAAAATATCAGTTAATTTCAATTTTATTTTTTTCAAAACGAAATGGAGGTTGAAGCGATGAAAGTTAGTACAACAACTTCATTCGCCAATTTCAATTCAACCTTGCGACAACATGAATATGTGGATTATTCCTGTTGTTCGCGTTGCACTGTCTTTCGAAAGAGACTTTAAGCCGTTGGCTACCTTGGTGCCCTCCAACAGTAGCAGGCACCGGGTTTCCTCTTCTCCTTTCTAGGCTAGGTTAAGTTCATCACCAAAAATCACCGACGCCAATAGATCAGTGTCACAAGCACCGTTGTCAAAATAGTGCGTCGTTGAACCCCACTAATCAAGCAATCAATGAAAATGAAAGTTTTTGACACATCTGGCACCTTTTATCTTGGCTAAATCCTAAATGCCCAAACTTTCGCATGCACTTCTAGTCGGCGATAAATTCTAGTTATAGGCCATAGACCCTTCCAAACTGAAGAGACGAAATAATAAAACACTAAATAACCATAAATATTTCGCGAATGTCAGCCTTTCACCTGGGTGATAATTACCTGCTCGTTGGACATGTTTCACACTTAAAGTCTTGTGCTAGGGGATGGGATGGAAGCCTTGAGACAGGAATGAGCGACGACGTCGACGACGCCGAACATTATGAAGGTAGACGTCGCCGTTGACAGCTAGTATCTGAGCACCTGCTCTCAAAAACACTCCCCTGGGTTGCTCCTGTCCAGGACTAGCAAGAAGTGTGTCATGGCATTTACTTTCAGGACATCCCACGCAGTCAGTTTCTCGGCTTAGGACTCGGCGAGGTGGAGGTGCCTGGTTCATAACTTTTGGGAGCCACTTTCAAAGGAGAGGTCATGTAACACCAAGGAAGCTGGAAAGAGGTGGTGGCTCTTTGAGCTAAAAGGTTAGGGAAATAATTTTCTTATCGGACTTGTTTATTCTTCTTGAATCTTGATTCCTCAATTTCTTCGCTTCACATAATACACAAGCAAGTCTCAATTATGTATCCAATAATGAACCCTTCGTGTCATCAGATATCTCAGTCCTTTTTGAGAAACATAAAAATGATATTTTTTAGCTCCCATGTAGAAATTTTTGTATTGTAAATTCTTGTTCATGTATTGTAATTAAGATTCAGACCTTTGGTTTACGGAAAACCGCAGGAACTGAGATAGCTGCCCACAACGGAGGGTCAAAGGGCTAATTAGATGGGCAACTTTACGAGCAAGTTTAGATTACTTTAATGGGCAAAGACGTATTGGTTCAAAGTTAAAGTTAATCAAGATCCTATATATATATATATGCCGGAGGAACCAAGGGATGTATATAGTTGTGTATATCTTGGGTAAGTGGTCCTAAAAAAAAAAACGAAATGAAATGCTAAAAATAAGTAATTTTATTGTCGGGCTTGACTGTTTTCTAGCGTTCCGTTATCTGCCCATGCGTTTACAATAATGGCCTGCTCAAGTTGCCCACTAGGAGGATGGCAGGCACAAATTCTTTGCACGCGAATTCTTGGCAAGTTTACAAGTTGCAAATTCTCTAATACCTCACCGGGGATTCGAACCCGCGGCATCGCAATCACAGGGCGAATTACTTGGAGAGCCAGCTACTGCCATAAAGTCAATGGGACAATCGTAGAAACCACGCAAGGAAAAGCCTAAGGAAAAGTTGCCTTTATTTACTTCTTTTCTCTTGCCTCGGCCTTTTGTGAGATTGTTCTTTGGTGGAAATTCTGAATTGTGGAAGGATGCTTTCAAGCAAATCGATTTAGGACACGATTTTGAATAATTTTACCGCAATATGAAAAAGACCACGATCGTCGCAGTTTGGGAATGGGCGAGTGCTTACACATGGAAGCGGTTCTAGTCCATGAAACACAATAGCAGGCATATTGTGTTGTGAGTCAATTGCTTTCGAGACGACAGGGAAATGAGTTTATGCTCACGATAATACGTTTCCCGTCCTTCTACTAGACTGGAATCGCTGGAATACTTTCCTTTCTTTCAGCCCATCGGTGTGCCGTAATGCCCCGCAACCCTAGAAATCTCTGGACGCTTGAAAAAGTTCTCTTAATAGGTTATTACTTTCATCTAATGTCTTCTTCCGAAAAGTTTCCTTAAAAAAATTATTCTTTGATCTCCTCTCTCTGTTTACTTTCCGAAATCTTTCGACTCGTTCAATTTCACTTCTCGAATCGAAACGAAAAAACAGTAAACATAGAAAAAATCTCAAAAGATCTCTGAAATTCTATTCCATTATTCATGCGAGTTTTATGGACCCATTTACGTCTTTATTTGGTCCGAGGGAGCAAACTTTTGTTGCGCCACAGAAACCAAAACCGACCGACCCGAAAAAAAAGAAAAAACAACCACTTTTGATCAGAATAAGCTCTGCCATTTATTACCATAATTTACACACTTCTCTTGCATAAGATAAAAGAATAGATGAATACCAGTAAAAGAAAATTAGATTGTGTGCGACTCTTCCGCCCACAAGCCCTGAGAAATACAATAAATTACGACACCCATTTTCCATTATTTAGAGAGTATCGCGTCGCATGGTCTCCCTCCATCCCCCTCCAGACGGCCCTTAGCGATGCCCAGCAAGCAAACAGACTTAGAGGGCTAGCCATAGGCAAAGTAACAATGACGTACGCGCGGGCAACACATTTTTCCCGGCGCTTTATTCCCGAACACTGGTTAATCTCGCGGGCCGTCGCCACGAGCACTGGCATTTCACACCAACGTATAATTAGTCCAACTGACTTTTATCTCATTTTACTCGAAAAACAGAAAACCATCAGTCGCTGGCGCAAAACCAGCTCAACTGGAAAACAAACTATGCGTTTAGCGCTCGCGTACATACATTCAATAATTAAATTTCCGTGTACACACACAGGTAGGTACTTGTTTGTGAATTGAGATGTTGCACATACCACTCTAGTGTACGTGCAACGGGTATGATTTGAAATTTACTCCGTAATTATATTATAAACCTACAGTTTTATGTTTGCTAGAGTCAAATTTATTTGCTTTAATGGCGTACTGGGGATGAGTGCAGGCCGGTTGGCTTGGTCTACCAATAAAATAGAAGATTAAACACACAAGGATGCGGCGGTCCTTCACGCAGCTTCCCGCTACCTCCGCCCCGTTAGTGTGGAGGTATTTATTTGCAACATGATGGCAAGCCCAGCCCCTCAACGCGAGGGGTCTTATTAACAAACTGATTGGATCCTCGTCGAAAACCGGAGAAAATATTTACTGAAAATAATGTACCGAGACAACTTTCCATAATCTAGAGACGAAACCGAACCAAAATTCCAACGTCTCGTCACGGCTGAAGGCACGGAGGAACCATCTACATAATGTTTCGGCCACGAAATGAAAGTCTCCTCATCCATCATCGCATCTTTGAGGCATTCAAACTAGCCACGATTAACCCAGATCGTAAGTCTGCCAGAGCCATGAGATAAAAGCTTTGGGAAAAGTTAGGAAGAAAATTCCTTTGAGCACGAGAATGAAAATTTATATGTACATATCTGGCATATCACAATGCCTTTGTATCGGCGAGTTTAATATTTCACGATTTCCAAAGTCATACAACAGAAAATGGGTATATGGAGAGCTCACACACACCTACCTACACATTCTCGGGCAAATAAAACCATCTGAATAATTCCGTTTCTTCGCTCTTTGAAATGCGGTCGCACTTAATACGTGAATTATTAATTGGTCCACGTGTGTACATGAGCGGGGTGTACACCAGTAAAGCTCAGTCCCGCTCTGCATGGAGACTAGCGCCAGTGGGCGACGAATGCTCGTTTCACATCCAAAAATAATGCGACAATTCATGCTTGACGCGTCGAAATTTCCTGGCCATAAAGAACGTTCCTCTTAATTTCCACCGTGAATACGGCGTCAAGGTGGGTTTATAGCACTACCTACTCGCTGCACCTCCCCTGGGGACACTTTGATGACACGCAATTTAAGCGTATGTGTAAGAGAAACTAATTAATAAAACATTTCGTGTTTTATCAAAGAGCGGACGCCGGGAAACCGCTTCTAAAAGGTCGTACTTGCCTAGCGCGCGGCATGCATACTACGCTAAAAATCAATTTCGCTGTAGGCGTGAAAAACTCGTTGAAAGTTGATAAGTAGTTATGTTTTTGTGGGTACACGAGCAGATTTTGATACAAAATTGGCCCAGTACATATAACAAAACAAACAGAAAATTAATCGAGTTCTTTGAGTGAGTTTCGTGGGGCGCTGGCGAATCGAGCCAGCAGAGTTGGCGACTGAGGGGGGGGTCTCTGTCGTGGAAACTTGTGTTGCTAGGTCGGTCTAGACGGGCGCTTATGATGTCCTGTCATGTCACAACCCCACGCTGGGGTCGACCCGAGCCCCTGGCTACAAGCGCACTCGGTGTGAATTGAAGACAGGACAAGCAACGCGAAGATACGAAAGGAGCATCTGCGACGCTGAAATCCACGATCTGTGAACATACCTTTTCTTGCACAGTGAGAGAATATTTTTACATTTTTTTTCTGTTTTTTCTTCCAAGGTGTATATGTCCTTGGGGGGGTTCTAGGGCGATTGAAACCAATAACAGCTTGAACTTTCTTGATAATATTACTAGAGTGTTTGAAGACGTTCGGATCAGCAGCTTGAAGTTCGACTCGATCTGATCAATTTTAGAACTTATCGGAGAATGGAACGAAAATATGACAAGAAAATAACTGGAACGCTCAGAGTAAAATCAAAACGTTACAGATATAGATTTTTTTTGCTCAAAAGAGAGATATAGATGGAACAACATATTGTCATTTTGTATCCACTGAACTATAATAAACACATGTTTCCTTAGAAACTTCCCCGATGATTCATCAGGACACGAACGTCCCCAAACGTTCCGGCCGCATCCTGTCTTGCGGCTGTATTTACTAAACCACCCCCCTAATACTAAACACAAGACATCTTGCCAGATAATTACCTACCGAGAAGGCACTTGAGCGGACGCCTTTAAAAATAGCACTCGCCATATTGACAACGAGGGATGATCGCAGATATGAGTAGATTAATGAACCAGCACGTGGCCTGGTTTCTACCACACGTGTTTCATACTCGAATGGTTTATCGCACAATATTTCATACTATCCCTTACTTGGAATGATTCAAATAAAATGCCTGCTTTTTTTTGACAAGGTGTTTGACAATTTTAACAGTTTAACGGTTCATTAAAAAAGAAAACAATCTCAAAGGAAGCATCTGCCTTTTTACTGAGATTTCGGTGGCGACACATATTTTTAATAACAAAGATGCTCTATGATAACGTTCGAAATTGTCGCAGCTTCAATAAAATACCATCTGTTTTTCGTACTGCTAGGCAGAAAATTGACGCTTGACCTGACAAACTTTAATGATAGTTCGCGGCACTCGCGTTAAAACAACAAACAAGGCGAAGAAAGATTGACAGATGCAAGCGGTCCACGGCCGCAAGCTGGGGACGATCCCCTTTCGCAGGAAACCACGACCAGCCAGCCGACAAGAGGCAAGAGGGTGCGTGATAGGGCAATAGGGTGGGATGGAGAATGGCTTACCAAGAAGCGCACGGGAGCAAGAAATTGACGGATACCACCCCCGTCATTTGTCAACAAACGCGCCTTTCTTAAGAAATAATCGGGTCAAACATAAACAGCGATCTCCGCGTGCACGGTCTCGGTAAGACCAGGGGGTAAGACCGTGGGGTAAGACCGTGGGGTTAGATTGTGGGGTAAGACAGCACGAGCAGCTGCAGGACATTGGCTGAACATTCTGAGCGTCACTTCAAAAGCAGGACGAAGACGTCGACACGGATCAGCACCGCTAGCTGCAATTCGAGTCGGCTTTCAGTAGACGACGTGTGCAGATTTCGCGCGAGCCCAAGACGGAGAGAGAGGGAGTGAGACAACGGTTTGGACGATTAGCTCGGCAAGTTTCAAGAAGATGTAGTAAGTTGTCTCGACGTCATCTCGATCATCATTTTCCTAAGCTTGGAGTTTGCTGAAGGCAACGTTTATTGGGGATTATCTCGGAGAATTGATGGAAGAAAGTCCAGCCAGCGTAGCCCCATTTTAATAAAATGAAACATTAGACCGACGCCCTTGCCGCAAAACTTAGTGGGATTGATTTTACTGATGAGCGAGCAAATTGCGCCGATATCGGTTAACGTGGGGAAGAATGTGTGGTGTAGTTACTCTCCCTTCGGTGTCAATACGTTTAAATTATGATGCAGACTTGTAGAGTAATCGCTTTAGCATCGATTTAGTGTGGGCTGGGTCTGTGAAAGTTCCCTTCATCGGGGGGCTATGCATGATATCACGCTGAGACTGATGGAGATGAGATGGCTCACGGAAGCAGGGAATAAAATGAGTGCCGGTGGATGGTGCCTCCCCCCACCTCCACCACCACAACCCAATTCACGTGTTGTTGTTGCGATTCGGGGAGAAATCCGTACGAGTACAGGATGATCCGACTAATTAGAGAATGCGGCGGAACAAAGCGCGGTATGAAAGTGGCAGATTACAGGCTTAAGTTTGCTAGGATTTTTAGCAATTAAAAATGAAGGGAAACGGGATGAAAGAAAGGCAAATCAAGGAGAATGAAAAAACTCTCTGATAATTAAAAGGCTTCAGCTAATGAATTTAAAAAAGTATATATATATCTATACATATACTACTGTCTTTGAATAAATTTTGTGGGAAGAAAATGGGCTCGTTTTAAATAAAATGACCTCTGGGCCTAAAAAAAAATAAAATTTAAACTACGAAAAAATAACTGGCTAATAAAATCTAGCTACGACTCGTGAAAACGTAATTAAAAACAAAGAAAAAGGATATGATGTAAGGGAGTAAGAATGTTTCCCGAGTTCTGCAGGGTATCGACGCAGAAAAACATCAACTCAGTGGGGAGAAAGGCTCGATGTTTTAGACAGAGCATCCGAGAGAAAGTAAATGGAAAAAATGTCTCCAAACAACACAAAGTTAATTAATATTCCAGCGAAATGAACCCGAAACACGGCGACACATGCAAACAGGAGAGGCGCGGGCCGGGAAAAGCAATTTGTATCCGCGGTCTCGAGACGCCGGCGTAGCGACGTCAGCGAACGACGCGCCGCGGGCGGAGACGTCGCGAAAACAAGGCCTGGTGGCTGTTGCAGTAACAATCCTTCCTATTCTTTTGCTTAGGGCACATGAAATGAATGAAATCAGGTCGGTGAATTATGCAGTTGCTTGCTTCATAGTTTATTTTCATTTAGTCCAGTACTTTTGTTTTCACAACCGTATTCCTAAAAGACCAGAAACTTGTCAAGCGGTGACACCTTTGCTTGCCACTTACCAAATGCTAAATGATAGACCGATAAAAACAGAATTTTACCAAAGCTGCCGTAAAATTTTGATCACAAAGTTATTAGAGAAAGCACAAAAGTGTAGTACTTTACACATCGCGAATTCGCTGCAAATTGAAATGAAAAATTATTCATTGGATCGCGGATAAGCGCGAAATGCTAATTGAATCAGCTTGTATAATGACGAGAGCAAATAAAACTGCACAATTTGATAGTCCATGAAATACTTTCCGCCGCTTAGCACTGAGACTAACATTATTTTCCAAATAATTTGCGAGAGGCTTTTGAGTAAAAAGCACAAAACTAACTGCGCTAGGGCAGAACAATTGTGAATTAGGTCAGAACACTTTTCTGCCATATTAAAGTGGTGGGGTCGAGCGCTTCTCTGCCCCTCTCACCCGTGGGTGATTAGCACCTAACTGCCCGGTGTGCACTCACATTTTGGCGCGCTTTAATTGCGACGGTGGCCACGAAACGAATCCAAAAACACAGAGTGGCTACACGTTTTATGGGCTCCACCCAAATCCCCCAGCCGTCATAACTGTGCGCTTATTAAGGATCCGTTTTGATATCGTGGTGACAGCGTGAAAACAAGAAAGTCGAACAGTGATAGTGTGAATAGCAACATTTCAACGATAATTCCTCAGCAAACGACCCAATGGGGTGGTAGAGTGCTGCTATTGTATGCTATACTGAAACTACGAAATAGCGCGAGTACGCTAATATAAAACTAAAATAATAGCAAAGCTCAATATCTATTTTACTCGGTTTTACTGGAAAAACTTGCACCGTATCTCCCATTTTATTCCCCTGGAAAAACTTCAAAGAAACTCCCTTCCCCCTTCCCCACTACAGACGTCGTATTCGTATCATGTCCAAAGGCAAAACATTTATTTCCCTCTTTAAGTCTACAATTTCACCGCCGCGTACTTTGGCAAAGAGGAAATAACCATTTTGTTAGTAAGACGTTTCCCCAGGATCACTCGAGACGGTGGAATTACCTCTATACACACATTTTCTTGAGGTCCTCGCGCAAACATTTTTATCTTTCCCTTTATCAATCCGTTCGAGATATGAATTGATTTTCATAGCCAAGCAGCGGGTTTTCCGAGCTGTGCTACCGATAAAGATGTCGCGGTCGCTGCTGTTCACCGGCTAACTCCGCGCTTTGCAAGCCTGTATCGACAGTTCACCATGTAAATTGCCAACCAGACTGCGAATGAACAACATCCCCGTGACGTAAGCCGAGCGCCTGAACGTGGCTTATGAAATTACGCGTCTGCCGAAAGTTGAATAAGCGCGGCACCTGCCTTGTGGGGGGAAATAAAAAAAAAAAACCATCCGCTCGCACTGCGAAATGTATTGTATGTTTCCCCCGTGGGGGTAAAATATTAGAAGCGTATAAAACAAAGTTTCCCCGTGGAAACCGGACGTTGTTATACGATATGTGAAAAATTATTAAATATGAAAAGAGAACGCGTATGCGTTTGTACGGAGCTTATTGGCTTAACAAACTCTAAAATAAGGGTGGACATGAATCTGAAATGATGAAGCTTCTTCTCTCGAGGTATATATTTGCCTCAGTGAGGATGCCTTTATACAGACCAGAAAAAAAAAAAATGACAAGCGCCCATTTTCAATGTGATGTTAGTGGCTTTTCAATTCTTTGCCCATCTCAAAAAAGCTTTGAAATCGAAACCTACCCCAACCACTCGTCCCTCAAAATGCGCGCAGCCAAAAAAAAGTCCAAAAAGAATTTTTTTACACAATATAAGCTTGTCTCGCATGTTTGGCTTCCAGAGTCATGTTGTGTAAAGGATTCGTACCCATGATAAGGCACAGCGCACAGACCACGCCGGAGAGGCGGCGGCCCAGTGCACAGCGGAAGCAGGAAGCTCAGATTATTATCCCGACGGTCCCGGCTTCAAACCTCGAGCAGGGTAATGACGTCGGGGCCGTCTGCCCGCGTGACGTCAGAGATAGGACGTCGCGACGCGAATGCTAATTCGACTCCCGACGCCGCCGGGGCATTTTGCCAGCAATCAATCCATCGCGCGTATAAATCCCGGGCTACAACACCCACCGATACACCATCAACGGCTCTAGAGAGACACCTTAATTAAACATGAGCACCCCGTGCCACGAGAATCGCAGTCGCCTTGCATAAATTGCCGGCGGGGGTCTAACAGAGTTCGCACAAAAGAATGCAATTTTGCGAACGTGTCTTACCTGTCGCGAAATTGTGAAGAGGTGAATGTTAATGAATTGCGCTGAACTACGGCGCTCCATGTTGGTGCTTGTGTTGTGGTTGATGGTGAAGCTTGTGCAACAGAAGACGCGCAAGGTTGATCGATAAGATTGTCTTCTACGGCATTGGAGGTTAGTGATTTCAATTGACTTTCACTGAGGGTTGCATTCAGGGGCTGATAGGCATTTTATCCTCTATTCGTTTGGTGACCTTGATCAGTGTTTTATAAAGTGACATATAACTCAACAGAAACGCTGTTGGCAAAGAAATGACCTTCATCTTATTCCGGAGAACGAGCGTTCAGAATTGCTCTGCGGGTTGCGTTCAGGGGCAGTGTGCAGTTAACTATTTGTCCTACTTTTCTGTCAATAGTGCGCCCTTAAAAAGAAAAAGGAATACACACGGTAGAAATGTTCATCTGATAAATAATTACTGGCATATTCATTTGATTTCATCAAAGTATTATTCGTATTGCTTTGAGGGCTGCGTTCAGGGGCAAAAAGTCATTTTTGCCCCTGTTTTTTTAATCTTTTGTCAGGTCGTGCAAACCGTAGTTAAGTCCTCGTCATGTTTTACCGATACCGGCAATTTCATTATTCCTCGCTGCGGATATGAAAAATGCAGAAATAACTCCGGAAACTGATAATCTAAAAATAATCCAGCAAAACTTTGCGTGCCCGAGTGCAGTGGAAGCATGAACGGGAAGCTCATTAAAAACTTTGTGTTCGGGCATTGACGGACCGTGCCGGATTTTTGACGCTCGCTTGTTTGCAATGTGATCCGGATCAATGATCGGACCCTCTGTGATAGCGCTGATTTCGTGCTGCAGCAGGCGTTAATGTTCGAAGGGGGTCAATTAATGTCAGTACCGAATATAATCAGTCGCATAATTTGATGCGATGTCACGGCGATGGCTGACATATGGAAGGAAATCAGATTCGGACAGTTCATATCTTAGTGGGACATCGGTAACGAGAATTGAATTGTCGCTGCGAGCAGAGAAATGTGTATTCACAGGGGGGTGCCTAATTAGGTGTACAGTACGTACAATATTGAAACCACCAGTCAACATGGCCAAAACAAGCAGTATTTATTTGTGGTGTTTCACGACGCACTGTTTTGACAACTGGCTCTGCGGCACTGGTCTAATGGCGTCGGTGAATGAGTGGATGCTGATGAAGATGATGATAAAGCTAACCTAGCCAAGAAGGGAGGAGGGGAAACCCGGTGCCGGCACGTAGCCTACTCATGTTGAAGAGCACCAAGGGGACCACAGGCTTAACGTCCCTTCCGAAGGACGGTACAACGCGAACAGCAGGATTCCTTCACAAATCCATGCTGTCGAGAGGTTGATAAGCAAGGCGAATGAAGTTGCTTTACTAACTTTCATCCCTCTAACCTCCCTCCCGAACAGAACTGGTCACGTGTATGATGGTCACCCATCCAATACTTGACTCAGCGCAGTGTTGCTTAACTTCGGTGATCTAACAAGAACCGGTGTTTCCAACATGCCAAACCGTTCGGTCGAACAAGCAGTCTTCTTGCTAATTCAACCTATGATAATGTGTGGGCTAATATTGCTAAAAAACTGAATGGTCCAAAAAAACTTGAATGGTCAGCAATTTTCACTAGAGCTTCGTTTTCTAGAAAAATATTTTATGCATTTATTAAAATTTAATACGATTTCATTCAGTTTAAAGAAAAAACTCGTTTGCATTGATTTCGCGTAAATTTCGATCCAAATATTGTGTTGCACGAAACCGCCTCGGCTATTCGGCGTAGAAAATAACCCGCGCACTATCCCTATAAAATTTTCCCGCCGGATGAAAAGCAATAAAGCCACTTGGGCGCATTTTTCACATTTGCATATTGAATAAATTTCTCTCTTCTAGAACTATTTCCTTTATTTCCCTCTCAGCCGCTGTGTGCGTACGACCACGGAGCGCGCCAGTGTAGCGACGTCGGCGTCGGTGGCGTTTGTTAGCCTCGGCACCGGCAATCCACCAGATTGGCCGGCCACTAGCTCATTTGTCACGAGCTAGCCGCCGTGGTCGCTCAATCCAACTTAGCTCCCTTTCCCTCCTCTCAATGCCGGCCACGATTCATCCGATATTCATAACGACCACGACATGCCTTTGTGAGCCCCGAAAATAGTCATTAATATCGCGCGCAGAGTATCCCTATACCTACCCCCACTGACGTATCGCTTCAAATTGGCTGCCAATTTTTTAGGGGATGCAAATGGGGTGAGTGATGAGATGCGAATCATTCATTGGGTTGTCGTGCAAATTCGGTCCAATTCGTGAACGCACGGCCAGGGTTATAACGTAGTTTTATCGTTTGCAAATCAAAGTTGAAAGAGTATTTGCTTTGCGGGCTGCGTCTAGGGGGCAAAATATAATATCACTGGATTTGTAAAGACAGTTATTCCAAAGCAATAACAAAGCTCTTTGTGGTTGAACGGTAAGCTCAAATATAAATTTCTTCTGATTTGGAGCACAAATCGCCTTAGAGTCTCGAAATACTCTCGTCGATACTGTCCTCCCATTTATTTTGTGGCAAAAAAAAAAGCGGAAAGCACCCGAGCAAAACATCAGAGCATCGACTTATCTCTCAGGAATACAGCGTTTTTTTTTTTCTAATAATTTTGTCGTGGTAAAACATTTCTGTATGATTTTCGTCGCGTTTGATAGTGAACTTAAGCCTATCGGCTGTCGAGGCGGCGAAACGGGATAGCACTATCTACCTGCCGGCAGCCTGCGGCCCGCTGAGAGCTCTTCAGCAATGCACAACAGCGTCCCGATGTTTTATTCACGCCAAAGGAAACCGAACGCTGCAATAAATAAAGTAGGGTTTCACCATGTTTCACCTCTTTTTTTTGGTGTGTTTTTGGTTTTGTTTTGTGGTGGTTGTATAGATATACGCCGTACGAACTCAACATGATGTCAAAAATAAATTGAAGTAAGCTTTTTGAGTCGCGCGGCCGAGAGTGGTAACAATTGATATTGTGCGGTGGAATGTGCAATCGAGATAAAATACCACAGAACGAATGGTTGTGAAATTTTTAACCGATGTACGCCTGCCAAAGTACTGAGCGTCATCGATGTGCTATGCCCCAGTTACTACGTGACCTTAGTGGTGGATGAGCCGGGACGCTAGAAACAACATGGACCTTCCGGTCTCCGAAGAGTACGATTTGTCTCTCTGGGAATGTCTATAGCAAAGTTTTATGAAAATGAATGGGTCGGATGTTCCCTTATTGTCCCCATTTGCATGATGCAATATTTACCTCCTGTCTCCTGTATACACATCACCTCGAGTATAATAATTCTCAGCAATCCCCGCCCTTCCGGAGCTCTAGCTCTAAGAGCTGTCCACTTTGAACTATTTAATTATCATTTGTTTCCCACTAAACTAGGTTATCTCTGCCATTATGAGTGCGAGCATGCGATGCGAAACTTCGCAAGTCTGAGCTTGCGCCTGTGAAAAGTTGGGGGAATTAAAAGATATAGATGCAGTTAGACTAAGGAATCGGCATCCAACTTTATTGGCCGCTCACTTAAAACTTGTCGATAAAGTGTGCTAGAAAGGGTCGGCGTACTGACTGCTTTAATAGAGATACTCTGCGAAATCAGAGATCAGCAATCTTCGAGTAAGTTAGAGTAAATTGATCTCATAAACTTGACTCAGCAAAACTAGACGATCGCATTATTTTCCGAAATAAAAATAGCATCTAACTAAAAGCATATCGCCTTCGCTAGCGAGCGATCATTTTATGAAATTTGAAATGGAAAATGGTCTCCAGAAAAGTTTTTGACGGCTGACTATTTAACGAGGCTATCGGTCGAATGTAAGTGGCTCTATGTCCCGTTTTCTCCACATTTAAGGCGCACAAGGAGCGTTATTTTCACCGAATAACGGTCTCTCAAGCACATTGCATCATTTCCAAGTCCTGCAGTTGAGACGTTTCCTCGACGCTGCAGCGTTAAGTGCACGTGCACTGACCGGCGTCGCCAGCGTCGCCAGACCATGCGACGCCGACGCCGTAGCATCGTGACGCTAACACGACGTCGTACTTCGTCGTCACGACGACAAACGTACGAGATATTTATGCGGGGCGTAAATCGGATCGTCGAGCGCTAGTAGACGCAAATACCTGCCGAGTAATCCACTGGCCGGGCGCCAAATGTATGTACCGCAACGTCGGGACCCTAGCGGGACACTAACGGGACCTTGGCCACGCATTCTGAACGCTGGAAACACGAGCACGCTACCAATGAAAGTGACGGTGTCAACGGAATCATGGTATTTTAATTAAACCATTTTTCCCTCGGGTGGAATTTTCTTCGTCAGCATATTTCCTCGTTATACAATGCACCTGGCGTTTGAAATACTTTATGTGACGAATGGTAATGAATTACTCTTTGCAAACTATGCAGACATCTTTTGATGACCAGGAACATGGAGGGGAGTTTAATGGTCCATCAACTTTAAGGAGGTCGTGATGGCGGTATGGACACTGGGAAAACTTGGATTTAAGAAAAGCCATCATTTTGAAATTGACACAAAGAAGCAGAAATATCAGCTTCCTTAACCTGCCTCAACTTGACTACCTGTGAAGTGTGCGGGCGGCGATTTGACAAAGTCCACCTGCGAGCTTTGCACAGGCTAGGGCAACGCCTCGAATAAAACATGTCATCGCTGTACATGGACGAGGTTGCTACCGCAGCGAGGGGGGGCCGGTTTCATTATGCTTATTAAGTGTATGTGTTAAAATGGTCCTTGGGGGGCGTCATAAGGAAGGTGAAAAGTTGAACGCTCGGAACTAAAACATAATTAACTTTTACGTTCACGAGACTCAAACAAGTTAGACATTTTTAAGCGGACGTTTTAGTTGGAGAGCATTACCCTGGAGATGAAAAAAATACATTCAAACTTTGCTAAGGTGGGTACACCTTACGCTTGGAATATCTATAGCCTATTTAACATAAAAATGGTGAAATTTAAAATTCTGATACGATGGAAAGTGTCTGAAAGGTTGAGATGATGTAATAAATTATGGTAAACTTTTTTTTATAGTCGTTCAAATATGGCCTTGTATAAGTTAGGATAAGTTTAGTCAAAATTCACTTATTTTCTTCTAAGTTACTCTCGATAAAGTTGTCCCACTTCACTATCACTCGTGACTCGCGACCGGCAATAACAAAAATGATAACACTCCAGAAAACTGACAAAGAAAAAAAAAACACATTTCATACTCATGTGTAACTTCACATTGACACAGCATTCTTTTTTCTAATTCGATTTCTCAGCGCGCGTCTCACTACGCGCAGGGCACTAACGCCGTGAAAATACGCTGTCGTAGGTCGTCGCGAAATCTGTACAAGGAAAAGGATATTGTCGGGTAAGACCTGACGAAAACCACTCAGCAACTCTCGCGTCACGCCACCTCTAGGTGAAAGTGATTTCCCAACACCCCATTATTTGCATTGTGATCTCCTCATCGCTCCAGACTCCTCGGCGTCGTCACGAGCTCAGCGATATTGGCGTGCCCTTAGTCTGGCGTCGAAATCCTAACTCCTATCCTCCCACCGTCGCCCAACTCTGAACGCTCTTAAGATGACAAGCCACGCACAAGCAACATGTACATATAACAGAATCTCCCGCCATTATAAATTTACATGACGCTATACGCACAACACCGCGGTACACGGTTGCGCCAGACGTGAGAATGCCGCGAAGTGCGGATAACGCTGGCTTGTAAATAAAATACAAGTTTCACGTTAATTAAAACATGCGAGTAGGCTTTTTGCAAACTTCAGGGGTTCTTTTCATGATGATGACATGTTTTTCAAGTAGCCGAGAGTGCGAGGGACTGGCTCAGCCTATATACGGAGTTGGAAAATCTAGTTTACCTATATAGCGACGAGTACCGGCGTGTGTTAAGCCATGGAGTCGGGGGTTATTTGTTGTTATCCGTTCAGAGCAGGCCTCCGCGCGAGGCTGTGATTCCGTGAGCGGGCCACCCAAACTTTCCCGAAGGCTGTCCTACCGATTGTCGGCGTTTTCCGTTCTCTACTCACGATCGATAATAATTTCGGTGCGCATCGTGAATCAGGTAATTTTGGACCACCGCAAAATAACATAGCCACGATGTTAAGTAACAAGTCAAAAGTAAATCTCTCTCTCACTTGCGAGCTCGTTCATCCCCAAACGCATTTTAATCTCGCGAGATAGATTAACCCATTTCATCATATTAATGACCTCCATTATTTAATCTGTCTTTTCGAATCGGCATTGAGCCCGGCGTTGAATTTAGCTCAGTGTGAAATTAAGGGTGCCCCTGAGAAATCAATGACTCGGTTTTATCCTCAGACTGTATTTTATATTTCACTTCAAATTGTTTTCGGTGGTTTCGCAGGGGCAGGCCATTGGAAACGTCCGCATTACGCTGGTTAGCTATGTATTTAATACAGTGAAATGTTATTGCGGAATACCTAAAGCACGGGGGCGAGGGTGGATAGCTTATAAGGTACTCTATTAACCTATTTCGAGGAATTCGCAATTGGACGTTTCTGTTCCGAGGGCAGGATATAAGTAAAACAATAACAAGGATCGAATGGCTTTGTGCATTTCGCAACACTGCTAAGAGTGCGAACGGCATTCGCCAAGTGTACCTATATACCGTAGGTACTGTGCTTCACTTTCAAGCAGAAATTTAGCGGGACGCAAAAGAAAATCATGTTGGTAAATTCGAAAATCTTTGTTCTGCACAGTAAGGGAATACAGTCATTACTTCGAGTTGCGTGAATTCGCCTGAGAGGTATTGGGAAACAGTTTAACCGCAGCGTGTCTCGATAAGTTGATACCAATAGACATTTTTCAATATTTAGAACCATGCTCATAAAGTATGGTTCGTGCCCGTAGTTTCTCCCGCATCATTTACTGGTATTTTTTCTTCTATCTCACATCAACAGATCCTAAAAAACGGACTGTTTTCAGTCTTGCTCCAGCCCTGGTCCATCAAGAAGCGAGTTTTATGGCCTCAGAGGCAAACACATTCCCAGATAGCTGGCACACATTTGTCTGGAAGAGAATGCATGCACCCTGGTTGGCGTATCAGTCTTTTACAGGGGATGTTGGTGTGTATATCTGTTTGAAATAAAGAGATGGAGCAGCGCAGCTTTGGCCTCGTATACGCAAGAAGCAACAAAAACGAGGGAAATACGGTGTGCCATGCTAACCGAATGAGAGATAAGATGGTTCAGTTTGTTTTTCCACGGCGAAAGAGCCGATCTTTGCTCAGAGAAAAGCTACATACATTCGCTGTTATTTCATAATGCACTTGTAGTTCCTAAGAGAAACGAAACAAAGCTGGGTTCATTTGAAATCTCTTCAATTGCAAAAGAAAAACACGGGACGATGTGTATGCTATAAAGGTATTTCTCGGTATTTTCTGGTTTACTCATCGAGTCGAGTTCCTTCTCTCCGCTTTCATCTTCCACCAAGATGTATTTTGATTCATTTCCTAGAGTTAATTGGCTAGGTTTTCTTTGTACCCCCTTATAAATTAAAAAAAGTGCGCACAATATAAAGCAATCGTACGTTATCCTACAGCATATCAGGAACACGAAGAGCGCTTGAAAAAGTGCAAGCTGGTTTATGGTTCCTCTGCATTTCGCTTCATAGGAGAGTGCATGGGTCAGTCTGGACATAAACCTACTTTCCCGTAGAGAAGAAAACTGTGAAAACTATAACAAGTGGCCGCGAGTTTGCCAAGAATTGATGGTTCTACACCCGATTGCGCCCTGCTTGCTTCTTTTTCGTTGCACGCTTGCACCAGAAGTCGCACGCCATGCGCTTGTTTTCGTAGAGTAACAGAGACATCTGGCTGCTTTAAAGCGTAAGCTGGAATTGGCGAATCGGTCGTAAACATCAACTGCTAACAATCGTTAAAGAATTAAACTGCAATATTGTGTACTGAATAAACTGTTACATGCAGTGCTTTTCACCGGGTAAATAAAATGTTTAACGAGCCTGTGTTTTTGTGCAGATGTTTTTGTGCAAGCAAAATGCATCAAAATTATACTTTCTTTTCGGAAACTTCTACCAAGAGAACGCCATTATAATATTTGAACAGCCGTAAACGTTTCTATCCCATTTGGTAAAAATAATGCCACTTTTCATTGTCGTTGCAGCGAACGACCCTAATTCACTGCATCTCTCTTTCAATGCAAGCTCCAGCTTACATCTCCAAGGAATTTGAACCCACTCAAATAAGTGTATTAGGATCAACTTATTTCCAATCACCTTTTCAAGTTCCCCGTTTGAAATCTCAGCACGAGAAGATCACACGAGCGCGCGACCAGCGTAAAGAAAAACATTCAAATTTTATGATAAAATATCTAAGTGAATTTTCGCGAAAACCGCCCTTTTCTCTTACGACGCCGTTTATACCCATGCTACAGAGAGATAAAGAAACGTTGGAAGATGATAAATTGCCGCCGGGAACTTTGTTGTAATCTTCGATAGCTGCGCGCGTTGGGGTGGGTCAACAGGCTGCAAGACTTTGACGCAAAACAGTGGCGCATCTCGGTGGTCATCCATCAAAACATTACGGGGCAGGGCGCGCGGAGGAAAATCACTCACTGCCGTCGAGTTTCTCTTTTTGGTTTCTTATTGTCTTTGCGCATCAACTCAAATTAATTTCGTCCGTTGCTGTTGATTAATGTTGAGTTTGTAAAATAATAGAAACGTCAACGTCATGATTATTGCAAAAGATCTGCGAAGTCATTCCAAACGATTAAAATAACCGTGAAACTCGCGACTTGGAAAGAAAGACATACGAAAGGTCTTAAGTGTATTCTTTAAAAATGTAATGTTTGGTACTTTACTTCAGATCTCATTAAACTCAGCACGGATCGGTAATTGAAAGAGTCGTTATGAAAATATTTAACGCCGTAAAAAGCGTATAAGAGCGTCTCCAGGCGTCGTTATAGGTGGCCTGGAATAGAGATAAGCTGTCTTCTAAAGTAGTCACTTTAGCCGGTGCCAATAACCATCATTGCAGGTTAGTGAATGTAAGCACCACTTCCAGAGACGAAGGGTAGAACAAAGGACGAGGTGTTGGGTGACGCAGCCAAAGCGAAAGCCACTGCTTTCTTACTTCATCATGAAAAAATATTTATATTGATACCTTGTATCGGAAGGTGAAAACAAATTTATCTTTTTTTATAAACTCAAACCGTTCAGCGGTAAAACATTATAGTGTGGTGTTCCAATGTTAACATTCAGCTTTCGACATCCCTGGTGAGCGGCAGTTTCCCTCACGCAGTCTCGAGTTTCATTTCGTCCGTTCGGAAAACACGCAATAAGAACCTTACCGTTAAACTTCGGATAGCGAGGGCGACGGGATGACCCGGGGAAAATATTCACTTTCTCTTGATATTCAAATTGGGTTTGGCGCAACGCAATTGAAAAGCCATCGAGTGTGAATACATCCCCTTGTTTTTGTGTGAATACGATAAACAAAGCGAAGTCGCGAGAGGGTCCCTGGGTTGGTGAACCACATACCTGGAACAGAAACGACAGAGTACGGTGTTACAGATCAGTCTGGTGTGATTCATGCTTAACAAACCACCATCAGGGCTTTTCGATTTAGGCTTAAAATAAACTTTGGTTTGCATCTGCCTCAATGCGTATCTCATCAATGTACGTCCCCGAAATATGTTAACATAGTTTTCCTCATAGGAATATAAGTAATTGAATGGTCAGGAAGGAGCCCAAGGTGCAGCGTGGTCACCGGCCGGTGGCTTCGCAGTAGTCGGCTCCGACGCATAGAGGATGACAAATTGCTCCATTGAGGCCGCGCATGTCAAATGCGAGGAGCTGAAATTCAATTTCCCCTCGAGCGATAACATAGCTTTACGTTATTTGAGGTAGCGCCTAATGACAAATATGGCATGCAGGTCGCTAATTTACCCAAACATTCCCTATAAACTTGGTGACCGGGTACCTCCATGCGGTCACAGGTAAACACACCAAATGCACTGTCACCGTCAACGTATCACGTATATCTAGACTTGGACTTGCAGTGGCAAACTGCAGTGCGGTATCTTCTACGGCATTAAATATTTTTTTACTCTGGACGTATTTTATAAAGTGAAGTAAATTAGTATTTAATTCTTTTAGAAATGGACTAGGTTAGAAAAACCTTTCATAACCTTACAGTGTAACCATGGGTAGTATGTATATTTTTATAATTAAAATTGTGTCTTCCACGATTTGCTTTTCTGCATGTTACAAACGTGACTGGTGGTAAGTTCCACATTCATACCTAAATAACTAAAATGCATACAGTAATTATGTATACCGTTTGTTCAGTTGAGCTTTCTGCAGCTTGTATTCCTGTCGAGGACTCTACAATCTCGAACCACGGTCTCCTGAGTATGTGAGTAACCCATTTCCTAACCGGCTCCTACAGCGGTTATTCTGGTTGACTGCATTTAATTTCGTTATCTAAAAAATAATTTACATTGCAAAAAATATGCATTACATGATTAAAACCAGCAAAGCCATGTTGGTGGAGATGTGAGGTCGGTTTTTATCGTACTAACGATGTTTTAAAGAGGTATCTAACTTCTTGTAATATGGAGCACTATTTCAATTAAAGTTTCCATTCCTTGCAGCGATATTTCTTTTCCATTTCTTCATATTATGCCACTCAAAAAAAAATAAATACGAAAAAATAAAAAAAAACAACGACGCCTCATAAAAACCACTATAAATAATTACTGAGGGCAGAATCTCACTCTGTCAGGATGTCAAATACAAGGCTTCTGCAGAACGATATAAGTGGAGATAACAAAAAAAAAAACTCAGAAAACTCGTCTTACGAAGGAAACTTCTTACATCGAAAAAAAAACCTGCCAGAACGTTTATAATTTTTACATTATTTACCTTCTCTTTCTTTTTTTTTACACTTTTGTTGTTGCTTCTCTTGACAAAAATCGCAATTAGCTATCGTTTCACAAACTATTGACAACTCTCAGAATCGTGGGAGCACTCTTCACTTAATGGCCATCCTATTATTGTTAGTTAAAAAAAAAATCAGAAACCGTTACTTTATGAATGCTGGCAAGAAAAGAATGGCGCAGCTTAGATCAAGAAGTCATAGAACTTCTGGAACGGTTGTAGCTTTCCCTGGGAACGTGCACTTGATTGTTTCGACGGCAGCACCAGCAGCAGGGCTGCAATGTGCTGGACCTTTCTGTGCATCGCACGAGATGTGGGGGTGGAAATAATACAAGCGCTTTACGGCGAGCAAAGAGAGAAGCGGCGACCCTGTAAATGACACCCGATATAAACCAATGCATGGAAACCTCGACCCAAGCGCGCTCAGGCTGTCAAGCAACATGGAAAGGGTTTCTCTCCGCGAATAATGGTGTGCCAACAGAAGAGGGGTCTAGAAAAATCGAAAGCAGGTGGATTATGAAAGTACGCACCGGTACTAGATCCAGGTATTCGTGGCATTCAAAGATTTTGTTCTCTAAAACGGTATTAAATTGAAATCTCTAAATCGTTTTTGAGGAAGCAGTTGTTCGAAAATTGTATCAGCAACACAAGCGAAAAAAATCTGCCGCCTGTTTTGTAATAAAACCAAAACTCTCATCGCTCTATGATATTTTCCCGATATGTTTTTCTTTGAGTACTCAACGAATTTACAGACATCGTGCTTATCCATTTTCTTTTTAGAATTTTCAGATTTACCTCAAGAAAAAAAAACACGCGTGGGATGCTATTCTTCGTTAAAAGAAAATGCCAAAGAAACACAACGTGAAAACCAAACGAACGAATGCACGAGGGCATTTTCTTTATTCCCGAGTCGCTCTGTATAAAGCATGTTTCGAAGAAGCCACTTTCGCCCAATATTTTGTCCATTATCTGTGACCTTTCAAATCATTCCGCTGCTGCCTTCACCTACACTATTGGCATTCCAATGTCGTTACCAGAGATGCCTTGAGCATGACGCTATAGCTTCATGTTTCACGTGTCACATCTCAAGATCGATTATTATGGATGGCGCACGTTATTTGACGAGGGATACGGTTCCCTATAGGTAAATTAATCGGGGAGGAGAATGGTGCTTATGCACGCAGAGGGGATAGAGTTCAAATTTGGCATTGAGGGTTCAACGCAAACACGAAGCTGTCAAATGCAGACCAATCACCAAAAGTCGACACAGCCTACACACAACCACTCCGTGGAGTGAGCAAAATTTGCCTGTGCACTTTTTCTCGTGCTTTAGAAAGGTGAAATACTTTATTCTAGCCGCTAAAGAGTGGGTTTTGCATGTAAATATGCAAGGACTTGATGAAAATTTTGCCTTTTTTTGTTTGACTATAAAGTTTCAGAAGTAACGGATCTCTAGATATTTTGTTGTCCAAACGTAACAGGTTTAAAGTAGAAAACAAACAAAGTTGTAGGCAGTGTATTGTTGTTTTTATCAATGAAAACGTCGCGGACCAAGTTGTCATGTCCATATCTGCAGCCAGCACCCGGCCGCCAACAATCACGCTCACGCATTGCGTGGAAACGACAACGCAGCTGTTAATTCACGAATCCCACAGCTCAGCGAAGAAAGCCGGGAAAGCCGGGAAAGCCGGAAAATTGTCTAGCTTTACATTTCCATAGGAATCGGGAAAGAATAACTGTATTGGAATTGAATGCGAGACTTAAGACAAAGAAAAAAAACGATGGCTTATCACGAATTTATTTATAGAATCGGAATGTGCACGAACTGAAATATGAACAGTTTCTCATTTTATACTATACCTGGCAGTACATACGCGATCGTATCCAATATGTTTTTACTTTTTTTCTGTTATTAAAGGACGTCTAATGTAAGCGAATGTAATGCATGCGTAATGCAAGGTAGTGCTTCCACTTGCCGAGCGCAAGGGGAATATAAAGCTGCAGAGAGGAAAAAAAACGGGGTTTGTACTCGAGGTAGTAGGTAGGTACTATAACATGCAGCTTCGTTTCAAAGTGCTATTCCACCACCAAGACATGGCCCGCTTTAATTAAAGTCTTCAATGTATTTTTTATGGAAATTCACACGTTATTACTCGCTTTGGCTGTAGACTCGGGGATCTAAAAGCTTTTTCTGCGAAGACAAACAGCCTTTTGGACACGGTGATTCTTAAACGCCGGGATTTTTAACACGTAGTACCTATATCTAAAAAGCATTTTGATCGTCGAGAGGAATGTACGGGGGGCATCTACTGCGATTTGCTATTCGCTGTGAAGAAATTAAAGTTTAAAAAGCGAGATCAACTTGAATTTCTTAGCATTTAAATCAGTAAAAAGTCCGGTGATACTGGACCAATGCTGGTTAGAGCACGGGTTGGGTGAAGAGTTTTGAGTGAAGTAATCCGTTCTTTGAAAGTCCAACTTAAGTCGGCATAATAAGTAGGTGTCCTTGCCAGGTGTTTTTTTTATCACTAGGAGAGCAGGAGTTAGTGAGTTTGTAATTGGGTCCTCTCACGCGTTACAAAGACGCTTGACGCAATGCGTAGCTGGGCGTCGTCAGAGTCGGCGACGGCGTCGTGTTAATCAAGAACGCGAGACGAAATGTTGACGTCTACGGTTGATTGCATCGCTTAAAGCGGACGAGATCTGTTAGACGTCACTACGCGGTGTATTACACTGATTTAAAGTTTACCATTTATATTGTCAACCGGAATTGTAACGAAAAGAAAATGCTAAATTATGGAGGAAAAAGACGTTAAGGCAGTTTTTCACGACGCTCGTGCGCGCTCTCGGACTTGGATTTCTTGCCGTCATTATTAAAAAAGCAATTCGAGCCGGAAAAAGCTGTTGAGATTATTTAAACGCTTGTTTTTTAAAGCTCTAAATAAAAGATAAAAAACGAAATTACACTACAAGACCTAATTTAAGGGCGCTAATTTCGCTTTGATAAGGGATGCGCGGATGGAGAAAAAAAAGCGTGGAGTATTCGGCGGAATTGTTTCGAGGGATGGCAGCGACTGCGATAATGATTCTGCTCTAACGCAGGGCCGAGGTCCCGCCATTCCAAGCCTAGGCATTGCAAACAGATAGCGGGTATATAATTGCACGGCAGGCCCGGGTTTGTGCACCGTGATAATTTAATTGACGTAGTGTCGTCGGCGTCGACATCTTGGAATGGAGCGTCTTGCGCGACACTCGCCCAGTGTGTAAACCATTTATTTCGATTTCTTTCACGCAACGAAACTTTTCTCTTCGCAAACTGTGCCGTTATAATTGCGAAACTCTAATCCAATCTTGAAGAATGGAAAGGAATACAATTTATTTAGAAATTCGTTCAGTGAAACTAGCTCGTGCAAGTTTGACAACTGCTTTACCACTAACATTTTACATTTGACATTTAAATTAATTTGATATTGAGCTGCGGGAAATATGTGGAGCATGATATCAACGATTTTTTTTTTTTGTGAAAATTGAGCAAAACGTCTTGCCGAAAATGAGACATATATTAACATGAATGTGAAGAGAAACCGAGATTTATATGCGACGTCAGAATATTCCCAGCTTCGTGTTATTTCTTCAGCGGTCTGCCACATTTATTCCTTCCTCTGAAATGTAGATTTAAACAAATTACTGGCCTCATGCTCCGAGTGATACATCAGCTAAGTCAACAATTTCCTCGACTCGCCGTCGTCCTGCCATCATGCCATGCACCTTAAAACAACCCTGATCTCCATCTTTCTTCAACAAAAGTAGTACTCCTCAGCAACAGAGCTTTGCCCCACATTCCCAGGACTAGACGAGTCCCATGGCCACTGGCAACCGGGACCAAAGCCAGGATGCGAATTCAAAACCTGAACGAGAGTTCTGTTTGGCATGACCAAGCTGCCGTAAGATATTCACTTCTGCAATAGCGTAACAGTGCGAAAATACTTACATCGCCTAAGATCTAAACACGATTTCTTCCATTTGTCACGAAGCGAGAAAAAAAAATACCTGCAGAGACTAAATCTTGTCCTAACAAAAAATAATTCGATTTCGATACCCGCGAAAGAATGGAAGCGGAAGTTATCTGGCGATTCGATGGACGCGACGCGGAGTGGAAAGAAGATTATATTGGGTGCGGCTTTGGCAGAGTGGACGGGAGTTTTCTCATCACCCAGCTGTCTTTGATATGGATGAGGAAATAATGGGAGAACCAATTCAACACAAAAATATTACGTATTGTGGTGGGTCCTGTTCTAGTCTGGCCACATCTCACAAATAATAACCGGTCACTATGGCGTGTTGGAAACACTGGTTATCGCAACACTGCGCTGGGTCAGCTATTGGATGGGTAACCATAATCCACATTACCAGTCTTGTCCAAGTAATGACAGTTAGTATAGCAACTTCATTCGCTGTGCTCATTAACTTCTTACCGGCATGGATTTGTGGAGTAATCCTGTTGTTCGAGTAGTACTGTCCTTCGGAAGGGATCTCAACTCTGTGGTCTTTTTGGTGCTCTTCGACAGGCTATGCGCAAGCACCGGGTTTTCCCTCCTCTTGTCTAGTCTAGGTAAGGTTCATCATCATCCTGGCTATCATCCACCGACGCCATTAGAACTGTGCCACAGGGCACCAATAGTACGTCGTTAATCTCACACATGACCAGTTCTGTTAGGGAGAGAGGTTGGAGGGATGAAAGTTGGTACAGCAACTTCATTCGTCTTGCTTATCAACCTCTCGACAGCATGTATTTGTGGAGGAATCCTGATGTTAGCGTTGCACCGTCCTTCGAAAGGGACGCTAAGCCGGTGGTTCCCTTGGTGCTCTTCGACAGGAGTAGGCTACGTGCCGGCACCGGGTTGCCCCTCCTCCCTTCTAGGCTAGGTTAAGTTCATCATCATCCTCATAATCATCCGCTCATTCACCGACGCGATTAGGCCAGTGCCGCAAGGCCAGTTGTCAAAATAGTGGGTCGTTTAAGTCCAATAATCAATCAAACTCCATAAATTAATTAACAACCACAACGGCAGCCTCATCTTATAATGCACCAGCTCTAACTTACCAGAGCGGTGTGATGCAGTGGAAGTGCGATTAGAAAAATCCCAATTACCAACAAAATCGCTCACAATGAGATGCCCCAGTTCGAAGTTTCAATGCTAGCATCGAACACAAACAAGAAACGAAAAAAGTTTATCATGGTCGAAATGGAAATGACGGCGAAATGCCATCTATTTTAGATTGCTTCTTCCGTTGGTTCTCTTCACATTGCTAGCGAGACGTACAGAAAAGTGCAGTTGAAATATTATTACAAATTTTCTTTCGTTTTTAGTCTGTGAAACGTCTGTGTGTTTCCATTAGTGATATTATGACGTGAAGTATGTGTGCAACTAACTAAGTAAACAACTTCACTCAAGTGCATCGGAAAAACACCGCTAGCTGGCTAAAAAGTTCCAGAGCCAATGAGCCAATTGAGAGCCAATATTAAAAACTGTTAATGAGAGTAATTCTCTGACGAATTTGGTAATTCTTCCTTGATAGAGTAAATTAACAAGTGTAAGACATAATAAAGGGCACCATTTAACTTTTTTTTTTAACCTAAAACCACACATGCTTATAATTGGGTAGTTATTTGCCTAAACTCCAGCTCCGTTTCACCCTCCATGTATTATGAAACATCTGACCAGCCGTCACGATTTCGCAAACTTGAATAGCCAAGTTATTGTTTGGGACGGGTATTATGAAACCTGGAGCTAAGCCTCTACTAGGCAAAAGACGTGTATAGGTAGGTACAGGTTAGCTCATGAATATTCGTGATGTACTCAAAGTAATTTCAGGTAATTAGAAAATTGCAAACTTTGTTTATAAACCCTGCTTCCGTTGTTTGTTTACACGGAATATAGTTTCTGTTTATTATTACAAGTAAATGTAAGTGCCCGACATATGATAAACATCTCTTCACAGCCTGAGATACATCAGCGGATCGGATGGCGATGTGGACGCTACCTTTTCTGTCTCCACAAAGCAACATGACAGGGAAAAGAAGAGAGCACGGAAAATTACGCGAAGCTCTTCTCTCAAAGGGCATTACGTTCATTCGACTGTGGTTGTGTGCAGATTTTCAGGCTACGAGAGTACATAACGAATGTGATCCAGTATGTTCAATCAAAAGTGTGTATAATCTCTGCACTTAGGTAGCTAACGACAAAGAAGCCTTCGTGGAAGGAAACAAGGCACACCTGCCTCAACCAGCTTTCTTGAAGTTGATCAATGAAAACAAAGCGCGCGTGCCTTGAGCACCTTTACAACGATTTCCGATGACTTTGAGATATCACATTATGGTATCGAATGCGTTATTAAAATGATTTGTATAAATGTTCACACCATGAAGCGAGATGAGAGACGCCTTAAGATTTAACTCGTCTCATTGGTGTCCTCCACTCCAGAGTAAGTCCATGTCGCAAAAGCCTGCATGGACGCCATAAATTGAACCATACACAGCTCACAGCGTCCCTATATCTAACCCTTGAAATCTGCCGAGTGCTGCAGTCTAAACGACTGAATGGAACCGCATATAATTTAACAGATTATCAACGCCGAATTACCATTCGGCATAATAATTTCGGGTTCCCTCTGTGAATGTCGTCTCTTTTGACGAGTCAAGTCGTCAGCAAAGCCTCTCAGCAGTGCGCGTTCGACGTCGCGTTCCTCCCACCGCCATCGTAATTCTCTTGCGAAGTGTGGTGCTCCGTGAATAACAAAGGCTGTGCTCGAGAGCGGCAGAAGGCCTCGTTAATATAAGTACCTATACCACTTCCGACAACGCACGACAGCGTAAATGTATTTCTTTTCCACGATAAGTCTTTGGTTATTAGATACACACCGTCTGGAAGGTACTTAAGTAAAGTGGAGAGAGATTTTTCACGCTTCCTGTGGACCAATGGCTAGCCGAACTTAAGGGGGCAGCAAGGTGGTGCCGAAGAGCTAATCAATTCTCAGTACAGAGTTATTTGTAAGATCATGGGCGACTTCCACTTCATGAAATTGATTTATTTCAAGTAACCTTTCAAAGTGCTGGTCCTCGGGTTATCGTAAAGATGATCTACATGGCCCTTTGCCACCAATCAGATCGTTTTTAAGATTATGATCCTGCCCAACATCCATAAAACCTTCGCTTCGTCTTGCCAACCCCATTTAGCAGCCATGTTTAACTCAAGACAACTAGTCAAGAACTTGAGAAGTGAATGGCAGCTCTTCAAGTGACCACTAGAATCAAATCATCCTCCACGCTTCTAACATCTCGTCAGGACGACTGACAAGATGTTAACTTGGATGCCGACGTTCATCGCTCGGTTCAAATGCGAATAAAATCAATTTGTGAAAAGAGCCAATACAAGTTCGTTATTAAATCATCCTCGATTCCAACGGAGACTATCTCACGAGTTAGCTAGCTTTTCACCGCACTACTGTCTCCAAACCTAATTAAACCAAATTCTCGGCCATCTAATTGCCTTCATTGCACGCAACAGACGCAAAAAGACAAAGCACCTTGTCGTTCGAAAGTTTCTAAAATTGACGCAATGTGCGCGATGTCGTCCCATCTGCTACTCGGACTTGTCCGCGCGTCGGAAGTGTCGAGGGCGTCGGGACGCTTCGTCAATACCAGCGTAACTCCTGAGGAACGATGATTATCATGCATGAATAATTGAATAACACATCACGGGTGAGTGTGAGTGTGAGTTCGCCGCATACCTTTGTCTTCTGTGTCACGAAGCCGGGCAATACGAAATGGGATTCCCGATTAAATTACTAAATGGGTGTGGTCAATTTGCTGGAACTGCCTGCATCAGTTCGTGGACGTACTGGTAATGTTTGTGTGGTGTGGACAGTAGCGCTGGAGGTATAAGATCGAATTAGGTCGGGAAATACGTATAAGATTGGGTGGAGGTAATAATGTTAGGCGAGATACCTTGCTTTGCATATTAGATATAATTTGTAGCACAACTCTAAGGAACTGATTATAGTTGAAACTGGAACGGCGGGAAAAACTTTGCATCCATATAGCTGTATGACACCAGAGAACGAAAACGGTTTATAGAACGTGGAAGCGAGAAGAAATTGAAATAGACAAGTTTGATATTAAATGCTATAAGAACATAATCGCAAGCCAGTACTTTCGATGGCTCTGTTTTCATATCGGTTGTCGCATTTTCCATTGCCAGAGATTTCACAATTTCTAATAGTTCCACCGCGAAACTAGCCGATGCCATCGGCGAATACAAACCGGGGAAGCTCAACTTTAATAAGAGCCCCAAACTGATTTAGTGTATCGCCGAATGGATCTCTCCCACACTGCATCAGTACCATGCAGCTACAACCACCCCTTTGACCCCTTTCCACCCCCAGCCGCACAGTCCACCCGGCTCGCTGATATTATATTTCGCCCCAGTTTCCCAAAGAGCAGATTAAGACCACAAAGTCGCCAAGTTACAACCTTTAATTTCCGCCTCCAGGAGCCGCGTCGGTGCCAGGCGGGCATTGTCGTCGTCGTCGTACTCGCTCGTCGTCGTCGTGTTCGCTTAATCCTTGGCGGCACCGGTGCATGCCTGTTAACCGCTTGCATATCGTTTATGCGAAATTATTCCCTATGTAATTAAGTGGTCTATCATAAAGTTAAACCGCATACGCGCGGCGCGCGCTTGAATTGAAACCGCTCCACGTTTCAATGTTTAACTGTCGAGCACCGACCGATGCAATTCGTTGCGCTCGGATTATGGAAGATTTCCGCTCGGACGTCATCTATATATGACGTGATAAGCTATTGTGAAATATATTTCCATCAAAACTAAACCCGTGTTTCGGAATGACCGTGTTGATAGAAAATTAATGAACATTGTTATTTTGCGCAACGATTTCAGCGCTCATAATTATGAGCGGTTGTGGAATTTTTTCATAAAAACAGTTTTAACGAATTGAAAAGGAGAAAAACAGTTTGACTTGATATAAAGACGGAGATGGATAAAATGAACCGCCCGGAGATGAATTAACAGCAAATTCGTTCAAAGAAATAAAATCATGGGAGTTGAAATGGAATTCCGATTCATTAGCGGACCGATGTGACATAGGCAGCTCCTCTGTATCTTGAGTTGCTCGTCACCATGCCGCCGCTGTACTCCAGGGCAAAACTTTGCGTCGTGAGCGCGGAAACTTTTAATCATCATACATTTCGCAGTCGTTAGCGGAAAGTGACAAAAGCTCTCGCAGATTTTCCGCGGATTATGTTCATAATTAGTAAGTCATTGCATTGATTTGCATATCGGCTGCAAGATTTTTCACATTTTCACAGTTCAAGTGTACGCTATATGTATAGGCATATTTTACCTCATCAAAATGGATTCAGCAAGTTGGAGTCTATATATACTAAACTCACAAATACTACACTGTGTACGACTAGTGTATATAATTAGCGACCAACTTTTATAAAAAAATACCACAAAAAAAACTCTTTGATGCAATAAATGAGAAACTTTTGCAGACAATTATAGGATGGAAGTGTAATAAATGCATTCTCTGGCTGCACTATCTATCGCTGTGTGGATTGCTAGCCGAATTCTCACAAATACCGCCGCCTGCATGCAACATTTATCTTCACCTTAAAACTAACCCCATAAATTTACCACCACCCCGCGCCCTCTTCATTTCTCCCAGTCTCTGCACTTTGTTTTGTCAACATCTCCTTTATTTTCAGTAAATTTCGAAATTCCAGCTAATCTCCTATTTTCCCTCGAAGGTAGCTCGTTCAGGATAAAATGTTTTTTTCCCGCTTTACGACTATGGGGGTGTACGTAAACATATGTAAAATAACACGTGTAGATAATCTGGCGATAAGCGCGTGTCGCGAGGGACGGATCTGTGGAATTGTGGAGGTTTCGGGGAGGTTCTGGGTTCGTGCCAGCTCCAGGCAGCCTCCCATCCATCCGCGGCGTTCTCGTCGGCACTCGTCAGGGCTCCGTCATGCCCCCATCGCTGCTTTTTTACTCGCCGCGCTCCGAGCCCCAGCCCTTCATCCGTGCGTCGTTTCGTAGGTCTTATGAAAAGTAAACATTTTGCGCCCTCAAAGTTAATTTTGAGAAAGTTGCTTCTCACGGCAAGCCAGAAAGTTTAAGTGTTTGTTTCGTGAAGTTTTCATCGGCACAACAGTCGATCACCTGAACTTTTTGGTAATACTCGCTCAAGCTGAAGATTGATGTATCCATTTCCAGTTAACTTGGTATTAATCCGTTTCTAGTATGCAGATAAATGTTTAAGAAGTAATTTTTCAGCACACAAATTAAAGCAAAGACTATATTGGGTGTGTAAAGATAATTTGAAAATCTCTAGTGGCTTTGGTAAACATCACAAAACTGGCACAACGTTTTCTACTTGAGTCTCGATCCGCTGAAAAATTCCTCGAGTGAAGAGCAAGAATGGCAAACACGGGGAATTGCAACCGAAGCAGACGTCTATCGAATTCTTGCAATGCAATTGTTTGTCTGCATGAGCGAACGCGCTGTCTGTCACCAAGGCAATGATGCACTCTTTATTTGGGTGCACATGCCGCTGCAGCCGCGATGCACATCTGCTGGCATCGCGGTGTTTGTCCTCGGCCCTCTGCACGTCTCTCTGCACCCAATTCCAAAGCGCAATGTTGGCACAAGCCTTGGGCACTAGGGACACATCAGCCGGTCGACACCCCAAAAATTCAGCTCGTATAACAAGCGACGAGGATGCTATTTTCAAAGAGTCGGTAAAAAATTTAAGTCTTTTTCCAGTTATTTTGGGAGAGTACTTTAAGTTTGCGTGCATCTGGCTTGCGACAATTGCTCAGAATGGCAAACATCTCGAGGTTTTTTTTTATGCAACACAAGGCTGTCCTGCTGCCAAACGCATTTTCACCTGGGGCTTGACTAATGATTTTTTTTAACTTTGCGATGAGAATCCGTTCGCCAAAACCCTGCCGCGGTAGGCTATGCATTTTTTAAAGATTTTTTCCCCGTTAAGTCCACGTAGGGTGCATAATAAAAATAAAAATTATCTTCCTGTTCATCTTAATGGGATCAGCTTGTAATACGGTGTAGCACATTTTCAAAAGGTATTCGAGACTGCGAAGTACACGCTCCTCCGCACAGCGCTGTGCTTTACTCTCGCTCATGCTTTAGCGCCCATCCTCCTGACCCCCAAAATTCCCCCCTCCCGGAACGCGACCGTCGGGGCACCCATGTCTGGGATGGAGGGCCCCGGATCTACACGAACACGAGTCGGATATCAGCTGATGCCAGCAGGAATACTTGCAGAGGGCGAGACCAAAATAAACAGCGCAATTAAAAAACTGTTAGGGAGAGAATTCTTCGCTCTTAGTTTCTCTTTTTTTGTTACTTTCTCACCCTGCGGGGGGTTTTTACTGTTAGTGCTTCGCTTGCCGTCAGAATGCAGTTGCGGAATTAAAAGCCTATTCCGTTAATGGGGATTGTAAAATCAGTGCAGAAAGTGCCCTATTGAAACATTTGAAACCGTCTCAGAACCTAATTACTTTGAGTGCTTCAAGAATCGATATTTTTCCATATATGCCATGCTAAGGAATCAAAACGTAACGGATAACCCAGGAAAGAATTGATTAGATATGAGATTCCAATCCGATTTTATTAATATCTTGCAAAAGGACCAGCAAATATATCGCCTTGCAATTATATTGAATTCCACCGGAGTGCGATCGTGGATATCTCTCTGGAAAAGCATGTTAAATGATTTTCCCATCGTGCTTCTATATCCCCGTTCGCGAATCAAATCGATTGCGATTGATTGGAATACGAGCGCAGATCAAAGAACTACTAAAGTGTAATCACCTCAGCAACGATACTTGCCGTCATTGTCTAGTCGACTCTCTCAAGACGTCACCATATAAGGTCATTCTCCGCATCACTGTCAACCACATAGTGTTTCTCTGGAGGTCGTAGCTTTTTATCGTCATGCAGACAAACCGTGCGAATGCAGTGCGAACAAATAGATCCGCGTGGTTGTTTTGTGGGCAGTTAGCACGCCAGTCACATCGCCGGGATGATTATTTGAAATGCAGTTAAACTCGCCCGACTGGCGTTATGGTTAATCGATAGACCCGTTATCGTGGTATATCTGTCCCCGTCGGCCGGGATGTGGAGGCTGTGCTTGTGAGATCCACGCCGAGAGGAGCTTGTGGATACTGCGGTCCCCATACACTAACGGCTGCACCAACAGCCAGCCGTTGGTCAGCATGGACGTGTTCGTGGATTAATCTGGTGCAAGTTGGGAACTGATTAATGGGTATTTTAAAGTCAATCGGCGTTAAGATTTTTGACCGTGGTCAAACCAAATGAATGCAACATTTGGTCTCTAAATATACATTGGGATACCTGGAAGTCCGTTATTGTGAATCGAATCGATCCTTAGAAAATGAAAGGCACTTTCACATCATGTCCTCTTGTGGATTCGAATTCTTTCTTTTGAATCTGCTAGCAGTTTTGAAATCTACTGTTCATTCCCAAATAAAATAAGTACGCTTCGTGGACGAAGACAAGCGATGGCCGCAATCCGTCTTTCTCATATTACTCCACGAAATCCCATTCCTCGGATACGCGCGGTGGAGCTGGCAAAAATAAATTATCTTAGCTTCCTCCAAGAAGCGTCGGATATCAAAATTTGTCCAAGCAGACACTTCGTAGCGCTGCCGTCGTCGTTGAATTTATACAATATGAGAAATGGTCCTAAATATCCACTCGGTCTTTCTTCCCGCTGTCAAATTTGCAACAAAAGTGTACATTCTGCGAGTGAAAAGAATAATCCGGATAGCCAGCATGTGGTTTCCATAGTGAATTTGAAAAAGTTTCCGATTTTTGACCCCACCCCGTTTACAATGTCGTGATGACACGCGAATATAGTATATACCAGCGCACAGAGATGCATGCATATTCCCAAGTTCAGAATGCAGCAACGGATACGAGCAAGGCGCTGAAAGGAACGACCACAAATAGCACACTCGTCTTCCCTGAATCCGATTCACCCAACATCCTTTCCATTGTGGAGGTGCCAAGTTTACTTTCCGCTAGGCAAACAACAATCTGTCCTTGTTCCTTTTCGGGAATCGAGACATTTGTTAACTGCTGGGGTTTTTATCAAACACAATACCGCCCGCCGCAAACGTATCACGCAACGGTACCTTCCTCTGAAATTCAAACATCGCCTTGCAACCCATCTCAAGATTTGACAATAACGTTCATCTAATTGCAATTCCCTCGCCTGGAGCGATGATGACTGCCTCAGATAATTAGCATGCATTAAATCATTCCTAGAGTGTACATATACTAGGTGCATCGGTGGGACGCCCGCTGAACTGTTGAATATTAATGTCGCTGAATTGTAATTTCATATTAGAATATCATTTGTGGAATAATGCGTTTAGAGTGTCCCACAAGGGTTGTTATCAGGGCCGAGACGGCCATTGCGAGCAAGTGACAACGCTACATCACCGAAATCGTTGTGCCGCGTTGCTTAACTTTTCCCAACGGAAATGTGAAAAGTTAAATACGTTGATTATTTTCGAACGAAATTTTCTTTTCCCGAGGGCAGAATCAAGATGAAACGCAGATATTTCCTGGCGTCGGTGTTTTTTTTCTGTTCTCTCTTTTCGAGTCGGATCGACGACTGCATTCACGCCACGACGCCACGGGGCTCGTTGCCCGTGTAGGTGTCGGGGACAGAACTGTTTGCGGAACACAGAGCAGCACCCGAAGAACGAACGTAGAGCATCAGAGTCTCTAGCTAAATTAGATATTGAACTGAACAATGGCGTATTCTTTCAAAGACGACGCGCTTTGAGCTCATTTCAAATGGTGCGCACAAGCACAACAACAGTGCGCCAAAGAAATCACAAAGAATATCAGAGACATAATATTATGAAAGCATTAATTGAAAGACGCTTTTCAGTAATGGATATAAACGAAGTCATAGGAAAATAGAAAATGGAAAATGGAGCAATGGTTTGCCAAACATGAAAATAGAAACCTATCCCTATCCGTCAGCTGAAAACGTCTAGACGATGGTAATGTAAAGAAACCCACGAACAAAGGCGTATGTCGTCGACGCAACATGAAAATACCAAATAATATTAAAACAGTAAAGAGAAGCCAAATTGAAAACTTGTACATGAAATATTTTTTCAGCGCGATACTTTTTTTCTCTTGTAAACCATGGGATTGGGAATGGTGAATGAGGGCAAAGGATTTGAGGCGGGTTAGGGGGTATCTTTTGCCGAGTAAGGGAATCGAATGTCGATGTTCGTTGGTTGTTTAGGGGGGGGGGGGGGGGGCGTTGCTTTCCGGTCAGTTCGAGCCAGAGGTAGAGGGCGCCAGGGGATCGCTTTGGGCTATTCGTGCGCCGCGTCCTGTAAACGTGTAAGTAACCGTGCCGGATGGCAGTGCACCTTTGTGAATTACAAAGTGATCACACGGGTGAATTCACCGGCGACGGCGTAGGCGACGCCGTCACAACGGGCCGATGCGACGTCGGTGTCGTCGACACTTTGCCATCTCTTTCTGTGCACGGGCCTCTCCGTGCTGCTGTCTCCTTGCGGGCGCAGTTAGCGACTGTGGTGGGGGCGGCAGGGGGCCCGTCGGATGACATATCAAGAATTGTTGGAATTCTTTTACACGCACAATGGGTTGTGGTATTTTTGAGAAATTCAATTTTCCGCGGATTTGGGTCTTTAAATCGGAGTCTAGAAATTTTTGTTGAAGCTCTTTACAAAACGTACGAAGAAATACATGTTTTTAGAGGCTATTTTATATTTTTCCTTCTTATAATACAAATTGGGGAAATTTTAAATCTTTTTTCTCTTGCATGAAAATCCGAAGCGAAGTCGACGAATTCAATATTCACCTTGACTTGACCTTGACCCTCCAGCCTCGTGGACCCACCGAATTATCACCACTCACCTAAAACAGAAAGAACAAGACATAAGTATGGCGTTGACGTCGAGCAAGCACTTGTTTATGTCATATGATGGCCTCCAAAAAGTAAGATGGCTTTTCTCTCCTGGCTTTTTACAGTACCTACCTCCAAAAATGACATCTCAAGTTTAATCAGGAATTGAATCACCGTGGGAGCTACTTGCCATCAAATCGATAATATAATTACACGTAGAATCCTCGGCTTAGCAGCCTATTACATGATTGCCAACGATGAAGTTCCAACAGAAACGAATTATGTGTACTAAGTATACAAGACATGATATTACTTATTTTCAGAAAGGAAAAACTGCTGTTGTCGTCTTTCATATGAAGCTCGCATAATGTATATAGGCACGAACAAAAGAGAATATGAAATCGATAATACTAGTTGGAATTTTTATCGTCCCTTCAACAGGAAATATTGCTTCAGGGAATTTCTCCATCTCGCCGATCGGAAATGGTCTGATCAGGAAAACAGTGGGGTAATGACGGAACGCGAATTCGAAGATCAAATCGATCTCGGTGTCTTTCTTGTGCTTGACTGTCGAGTTTCTCGACGTCTAATTGGTCCAGCGGATGCTGTTACCCTGCTCGGTACGTGGGGTTGCAGCACAACAGCCCTGTTCGTTATTATATGTTGCTTTGTTTCCTGAAGTATCTAACAGTTGAACGAAATTTAGAGAACGAGAATTTAAGATGCTTTCTGTGTTGCCAAACAAAATTGGGTATTAATGCGCAAGAGTGTCTGTTCAATTATGATTTTTAAAAAATCCTACACAAGTGGCGACGAGATGCACGGTTGATCAATTCGAAATGGCGAACACTGGAATGGAATTTGCCGAACGTTTGTCGCTGAATTAGCAGCAGCTTTCAAGTGTCAATAAAACTCTCATTAAATTGTACGCTGGATGCACCTTTTCATTACAGAATTTCGACGGGTCGACTGTTTTTGTCCGTCAATTTCGATAACAACTGGAAACTTTTTTTTTTTTTTTTTATTATTTTTGGCAAGTGGCATCGATAAGCTGTCGAGTGTCTCCAATTTGTGACTTGTTAATTTTTGATACACTTTTTTTTTGGAAAAAAAATGATAAACGTGGATACAGAAAGGTGTTCCAATATTTAACAGTTGATAGGTTTTCACTGGTTCGTCAAAAAAAAAACTCTTCAAACTGGAGTGAAATCCAACTTTGGATTTAATTTCAAAATCAAGCGAAAATTCTTCTTGAAGCAATATTTAAACAAAGGCTTCGGTAATATAAATCTCGTGAACTGTTAGCCTGTCCGTGACAGACGCTTATAAATGTACCAGACAGACACTGCGGTATTTCTTTTCCCAAAACTCGCTCACAAAAATCTCATCAAATACATGAAAATAAGTTAAGTTTTATGATGTATCACAAACTACATAGATAAGCATGCTACGAAACTCGTTCTAACAATAATGCAAAGTCGACAATACATGTTATAAAAGTCATACATAGAAAAACTATAAAAATAAATAGATAAATAAATAAATAAATAAAGTTCGATGATATTAAAATCCCCTATTTACACCCCTGAGAAAATCTTGGCTAGATATGTACACTCTAATTACTTTGTGAACTATCGCTGTGCAAAATATCAGGGTAAACCTCACACTAGCGTGCACTTTACAATGAGGAGTGTGGTAATGGGGAGGGGGTCGGCGAGATAAGAGGATCCACAAGAAAGGAAATTTGAAATTCAATTACGTCGCGTTGGTTGCATCTATCGCAACGCCGACGCCGACACCCGACGACGACGCCGGCGACGCCCAGTCGTTTTGAACGCCATGCAGTCGACGGCGTCGGCGTTTTCTCCTCAGAAATATTGCTGTCTGGTTTCTGTTAGCGATTTTAACGACAATATGATACTTTAAAAGTCGATTCTTGCTCGCATTTTTCGTAGAAAACTTGACGCGCGTACGTTTGTTGGAAGAAAAAATTCGAATTCGTGTCGTTTCGGTTTTTGTTTTATCAGCAAATAAGAAGGTAGGTTAGTTTAAATCTGATTTAAATTGCAAGCGCTTGCAATGCGCGGGGTATTTTATTATTATGAACACTATAACCGTCTCAAAAATACCCCGTGCATTGCAAGCGTTTGCACTTTTAAATAAGATTTCAACTAAATACAACGCATCCAACGTCAAATTGGAGTTACTCGAGATTGAATGGTTGTGACGTGGTATAGCGTCACTAGAATCAGAGTGACTGTGAGTATTCACAGCCTCTTGGTTCTTATCCTTGGAGATCTGTCATTCTCATCAAATACACTAAAATCGTCTCAAAAAGCATGTGTCCAAGTAGCTCAATGGGTTAGAGCAACACCCGAGGAGATCGGGTGATCGAATCCCCGTTTGGGCATCACTTTTTGAGAAGATTATAGTGTTCATAATAATAAAAAAAATAAGGTAGGTTATATGTGAATACAATTGCGTAGCATTAGGTACATTTATCAAGAATTGAAAGGGAAAATAAAACACAGTCTATGCATACAACTCTGAGGTTACTGGCACGAACGGATAATCTGAATAGAAAAAACATTAAAAGCTCCAGCTTTCGTTGTATCCGTTCATTTCAGTGAGATACACTTTTTTTCGCCCTATTAATTATTTCTAGCAGGACAATGAAGCGAAATTAAGTTGAGCCAGCTTCTTTTAAAGCCCTTTTTGAAAATGATGCAGAACTTTTTTCATATTTTTCGACGATCGAGAAACAAATTAACTCGATTTTTAACTCACGCTGGCCTTTATGCCCATGAACGCAGACAAAATACGCTTAATTAATTCCGCAGGATGAAGGACCTACAATTCATCAGCTTGTCTCCTGCGCCACTTTTTACAAAATCGCCTGAAATTAATGCTTCATCCTAACCAACAAAGCGGACGAGTCCTTGCAGCATCAGGACGATCCGGGTCTAAATTACTTTCACCGGACACTCTGGATAGATAAATAACCCAGACAGGAATTGCTACGAAATTAACTGCTACTGATTGCAAAGGCAAACATGTCAAAACAGCTATCGTAAGTAAGCTAAGATAATTTTTTCTTCATTCAAATGAATGGCCGCCGAGGATTGGAGCGCAAAGTTGAGCGCCGCGTGTTTGTGTGCGTGTGTGCGTGTGGTCGGAGCGGTCCTCGCTCGAGGCATATGAAAACCGTTTGAGGTGGATATAGTCGATGACCAGGACGGCAGCACGTGCATATATTTCCTGGGCCGACCCTTGTTGACTTGGGGAACTTGATTTTGGGAATTAGCTCGTTACACTTCGGGTCTGATGACTTTCGAATAACGATATACCCCTAGAAATTGTTAACCGATCGATCGCCTCCTAGACGCAGCCCGCAGAACAAGTTTGAATGCTTGACTTAACGAACACTGATACAGGTTCCAGGGACAAGGGATACTTTTTTATATTAGCCGTGTTTTTTTGAGAACGGCAAAAACAAGTTTCGTACACGAAAGGCTCTTAAATCCTTTTTTTTCTAATCAGAGCTTCCCACTCTAAGTCATCAAGGATGTGAGCGAAATAAAATCGATGCTCATTAAATCCTTGGTACACATCCATCCACTTTCGTAGCAACCCCTTTGCCCCGCCTAGGGGCTGGATGGGAGAATCGCGATTGTAGAGCTGGCTTAAGGGGATGTTAGGTAAGGGCTAATCACTGTTACCAACCCCTGGCTAATGTCCAAAGAGTGAAGCCGGCCTTGTCCAAAGACAGGTTAGGCCGTGCTACGTATCGAATATCAATAAAATGGTGGGTGTGAAAGTATAGCTATAAAAGTAATCCGGAGAAAAGGATGGGAAATTTGCCGACTTGTTCCCGAGTCTGGGGCGTCGAATTCTTGGCGAGTCTGGAGGTGTGATATCGAAGTAGTTGGGGAAAAATGGCAGAGCGAAGTTTCCTTTTTATATTTAGTTTATTATCAAAGACCGGGTTCGTATGTGAGTCGGTGAGCCCGGAGGTGTGGAGTCGACTGGCGGATCGTAATTGGAATTTCTGGTATCGATAAAATGCGCTTGGGTGCTAGCAGCAAACCATTATCAGTTCCATATAGAAAAACATACACGTGTGTGTTTTTAAAGAGAAAAGACAATTTTACGACAATTTCACTGACGAGCATGAACAGTTATTATAAAAGTACACATGGAGTACTGCTGGCCTCGTCTTCGCTGTACGTGTTGTGATTATAAAACTGAAAAGTGACTTCGAAACAAAAACCAACGCAATTAAATTAGCCCTGCCAATTAAAATTAGGTTCCAGCAAAGTAAAAATATCTGTCTCAATCCACTTTTCTCAAAACATTCGGTGTAAAGAGAAAAATTTTAAACACAGATTCAAAGCGGTACACGCTAGGTGCGAGCCACTCTAAAGCAAACACCTATATGTAAAAAAAAACCCGCCAACTCTGAAGGAAAAGGTCGCATTTTCATACAAGTTCCCCGCATGAACCGACGCAGCGACGCCGACGGAAGACACTCGAGGCTTAAATTGAAATATCACCTCAACTCAACGCAAACAGAGGAGTGCGGTGCATATTTAGCCTGGCAAAACGTCTTTGAAGACTAGCAATTCGCTATATTTTTCCGGGGAAAGCGCCCGCCCACAGATGTGAGGCGCTCGGATCCCGTTAATTAAAGCTTATGAAAGAATAATGAAAGCGTGTTTGATCTTTTGAGGTGCGCCGGCGCTCCACGGTGGACGAGGGTGACGACACGATAAACATTCTCAATCAGCGAAACGAACGAAACTCTGCACGACGACGCCGACGCCCGGGAACACTTATGATTTGAAACTCGTCGCGTGAAAATGGCAAGGTTCTTTGAACGGCCTCCAAATGAATGCAATTAAAAGTACCAAACGTTACTCAATTTAAACCAGCCAATTTCCAGCGTTGTACGTAACGGTACCCAGCCAAACACAGGCTGCTTTCGTCTGGCGAAGATGCCACAAAACAAGGAACTTGTAGCGCTGCAAGAGATGATTAATTCAAAACAGAACCGTCTTCTTGCGAGCTAACAAAAGCAGGAATTGTCTTCTCGCAAAATCCCACGAGTGCAATCATAACCTCGCTCATCATTAAACTAATGACTGGGGTCATGCCCAAAAGTCCAATAGACATTCAATTTCAATTCAGCATCGCTCGCATTGGCGAGAGCACACCCGCTCCTAAGCTCCTGAATAATGTCTCATTTTGGGTCACACAATGGCAGCGATATCGTGACCGAGATACGAACCAAACGCTTCGACCCCCCTCCCCACCACACCGCCCCGTCATTAAATGGCGTAACCGAGTATAATTCTCATTTTAATTAAATCTCAGTGCGCTCTCGATGCAGCAGCAGCGGTGGCTGGCTTTGAGAGTGCATGTGATATTTCTGGCAACGTCCTAGCACTGATTCGCAGCTCCTCGAGTTAGTGTTTAATCACTGGCAGCGAGTGGTGCAGCTGGAGCGGTGGGTGTGGGTGCCCCCAGCAGGGATCTTGGTCACTATAATGGGCCGCGAGCTTATCAGTGGGTTAGGACATCGTTAGGACGACAGGCGCTGCTTCTAATGGGCTTGTTTTACAAGACAACTGGCTATTGTGCACGCTTCGGTGACTTAATCGTCCATAACACCGCGCACATACATTGGGTACGTATTGGTAATTGTTTTGGACAAAATAGATTAAATTTACATTTGTGTGCTGTGAGAAAAAAAGATGCTAAATTTGTTCTTGTCATAGTAACAGAATGATTTGCTTGCGGGAATGGGCGGTCTTTTTACCGTACTGTTTGGTTTCGCATAAAGCTCTAATAGCTGTCCACTTCACGTCACACCATGCATATGATGTGACAGGGAAACATTATGACAAAATATTTTATTAATTACCTTCGCAAGGGCTGCGGATTATGATGTGTGCTACTATGTCACTCAAAAAGCGGCGTCGTTGACGGATAAAAAAAATGATTGATATATTTCCCATGTGGCGTAGGCATGGACCTTGCGGAAGAGTTGTTTGTTCTTTCGGTAATGATAGCCGATTTAAAGGTGCTCTTTTGTGGGTGCCATTGTTGGTCGAAACAATGGGGAACAATGACCAGGCGCAGGGCACATGGGTGCAGTGTGCTAAACACCGTGATTAATGGACTGCCCGTGAGGAGCGCTAGCGAGAGTGTTTGGCATGCGCAAAGAAAGCACTTCCGCTCTGCCGTCGCACGTGCTTTCGCATATGAATTTTATTGGCTGTCAAACTCTTTAACAAAGGTGGTACAAGTAAGTTGCTTGTACTGTGTTTGCGTTTGGAGAAGGTGCTTTGTATTGGTGATTTAGTTTGAAGGTCATTTTGAGTTGCAGTTGAAGAGATTGAAAGAAAATTGTCAAAAATAGCGGACATTTTGTTTTATATTTTTTTCTGAAATACGGCATACGCTGGCGATATTTAACCTCCTTTAGTAAATGTAATTAGTTGTATCTATCTTGATTCCAAAATACCTAATATGATTAAACATTTAAGCCCAGATGGAGTCCTCCATTATACTTCAGAGAATCAGTGTCTTTCTATAAATTAGTCGGATCTTGTGATAAAGACAGAGTCATGCTCATGGCTCGGGAAAAGCGAAGAGAAAGGACGGTTAATTTTATGAAAGCGATTTTCTTGTCGGAGATTTAATCTCTTTGTAATCACGTTACCGAAGGAAAGTTTTTAGGTTACGTTTTTCCGCCAGTAATGATCTAATTTGCTGCATTTTCCTAGCAAGGAAGTAGCACTTTTAACGCGAGGCGTTGAAGCAACTTGAAAAAAATCACTATCGTAAAAGTGTAGCAATTCTCTTTGAAGTTTTTCTAGGTTCAAAAAAATAAAATACTGAAATTTTTCCCGTTCTCTCTCTACAACAGCTTGTATACGTAAAAACAGGGCGAAGCACACAACTCAGTCGTGAGCTTGGTGTATAGGGAAAACACGGGATCAAACGCCGCAAACATTGCGTGGTGCTCAACCAGTCCAGAATGTGCACCTAAATAATGGGATTTTGGTTTAGTGTCACCCCACAGCCCTAAATCCTCATGATTACATTGCGAATGCATTTACCACCGCATAAACTGGATGAGAGCATTACATCTTGTTATTCGCCCCCCCCCCCCCCTGCCACACCGCGATTCACAAAACCAATCCTGGTCCTCGGCAGATATCCGTCAAGATTAAGACCGACAGCCGAGGCAGTTCTGGCTAATGCGGCCCGCCTGTTAATTGAATGTTAAGAGCCCATGCATAATAAGCATTAATTCAGCTGCATGGCTCTAACATTTGCATTCAATGGCTGTTTCTCAGGAACGCATGACGGGAATAATTCCAATGCACGTACACGAGTGATTAGCATAAAATATTGGAACAAATTCGATTTTCATTATCGGGTAGTGTATAATAAGATTCACGCCACAGTTTGCAAAAACGGCGGCACGCAATGCGAATTTGGAAGGTAACATTTTTTACACGCTCTGTCTACTCGATGTCTTTGGTACCGTTCAGTTGACAGTGAAATGTAATCTTTTATTCCAAGACGTATCGCCAATCGTCGCCGAAGATCAGACTTGCTAACTGTATTTTTCGAATTACATCGGTTTGACCTTCCTCTCGTTTCATTCCTTATAACTTTCAGTCTACACATCTAAAGGGACAAGAAAATGGTCTCAAGAAAACTTGCGAAATCCTCACACTCACAGTGCTCGACATGAGAAAATTACTATCTTTTTGACAAGTTTCTCTACAGATTAAAATGTAACTCTTTGATAAATCTGAAAATACATGTTTGTAAACTTTGTAATAACTCGTCTCGCTGCTCTGCAGTGTCTCGCAAGTGGCATCTGTAAGTCGTACATCGCGTACGTGCAAGACGACGTGTGTGCATTGCAGCGATGTGACTTAGCATAATGTAAGTACAAGAAGATGAGATTCCAAGGAAATTCTATGGCAGCATATTAAATATGTGCGCGTGGCCGGGCGAGAGCTACAAGGGTAGCAACTACACTTTGACGGCGATGCAAGCAGCTCGACTCGCCTTGCTTGTCACCAAGTATTTACTGTGAGAGCGATAAGCTCGTTAATTCCCAGCCCGGGGCCTGCAATGAACAGGAGCCGTAGAGACTTCATCTGTGTACCTCAACTTTTTATCTGTCTATTAAGCTCATCTCTTCCCGTCTTCATCATCTTCTTCATCTCCGCTCACAACGTATACAGTCTCTCATTACATGCAAGGTGGTAGGGTCTCTGGTTCAAGCATGAAAATCATACTTTCGTTGCATAATACTTTTACAAGGTTTGCTTTAGCAACACATTTTCTTAGTTGACAAGAATTTATTCATGTAAGAAAATTGATTGAAAGTTTTCTAGGGAAATATTGTGAGCTTCAGATTTCGAAAACTTCTCGAGATTGTTTACTTACCTTGGGTAAACATAAAAAGAAATGAGATATAGATTTATTTTTCAATAAGGAACAATTTAAGATCTCGTTCTTCTGATCTGGGTCAATAGTCAAAGGTAGTCGGATTTTCCGAGTCTCGTCTCATAAAACCATCTTTTTGTGGGTGAATCGCGGGCAAACGGGGAAAAGGGGGACAACAAACACGGTAAACATGTAGACAAACCGCGGGGCATGCCCGTAACAAATCACAGAAGCCGCGTAGGGCACACGCGGCCACCGCGCGGTTGCAAGGTTGTGATATGAGAATGTTACAGCCAGCAGTGCAAGGGTGGGGCAGAATCCCCCCCCCCCCCTCCCAGGACCGCAAGAGATAGATTACACTCCCGGGACAAATGCCAAATGGGCTGCCATACCAGGCACTAGGCGTATCGAACTCAACCGCCCCCGCCACCGTGCACTTCCACCAACAACTGAACTTTATTTTCCCAAACACAACACAGTTGGCAAAAAAGAAAAACGACAGTAAATACACTTAAAAGCATAGATCAAAAATAAAAATACTATTTAATCTCGTAAGTTGTACGTTTATTTTCAGTAGTTTAGCTTCGCTTCCCAATTCGGTTTGTAGTGCATGACTTGATGTTTACTATCTTCCAAAGTCACATCTTGAACTCGACGTATCATTTGATGGTTAATTCGTTTTCAGAGTGCCCCACGAGCGTATTGTTCGTGCAGAGAGCAGCGTTGTTCGAAATACTTTGCATGCAAACCAAGTTTCTATCCAGTAAAGTCCAGTCACATGAAGAGATCCGTTGACCGGAATTGATAAGCAGCACTGCAAACTTCTCAAAACAAACTTATTATGCTATCTGTATTCGTTTGTCTAAATAAATACGTACGTACGGTTAGCCTCACTGTTGTTTTACAATACAGCTACCGATAGTTTTAAGGGTAAACTATGGATTTGCCATTCTGCAGCCCGGCAGCCTGGAGGCCGGGTGATATGCAAACGAATACGCCATTCCCCTTTAAGAGAAGGCATGCACACACTGGGATAGAAGAGAGGGCGTAGAGAGAGAAATAGAGAGGGAGCACGGTTTCTAATTGACTCCGGTTGCATCGCCGACCAAGTTCGGTAAGTCAACACGCCGCCACCTAATTGGCAGCGAGCATTTCGCGCCGCGCTCTTACCTGAGCACGACCAGCGTGCCTAATTGCAGACGAGAGATAATTTATCGAAAGCAACCAGATCGAGGGAATGTTTGCCACCACTGCACCACTCGAGGAACGCAAAACATTTGAGGTTAACGAACGGTGGAGGTGCCATGTTTGGTTCAAGGTCGTCGGCGATCACAGAAATGGAGGTGCCTCCATCTGGTCAAGGTCGTGCGGTCAAAGCAGATTTATGATATCTGTAGGTTTGACACTTTCCAAGTACAGGGCAGAACGAAGCATCCAGGTCAATGGCTTCCAGTCCACCTCCAGAATTGCCAGATACAGGCTTTTTTACATGGTCTTTCAGATATCTTAAATGGCCATTTGACTTCAAAACACTAGGTTTCGAGGTCTTTAGGGCTTCAGGATTTCAGAACAAGAGAGTAGTGAGTACATTCTGTAAGACCAAGGAACAAATTATGTATACATTGAAATTTGTTTAGCCCACATTATTATGTGTACTTCTTCGAGCCCTGAGAAATGCACCTTACATAAGTCACATGAAACGATGACCACTGGTGTCAATGCTGCAATAATGGGATGACGGTTACATGATAGAGGTCGTTTCCAGAGATAGATAGAGGTAGAATGTGCACAATGCCAGCAGATTTTTCGCAATTGTTTGAACCGTGTCCCTATTCACGGTCGTTGCTGAAGCACTCCAGTAAAAGATGTGCATTGTCCGAATGTAACGAACCGTTCCGCTTGTTTAACATTCAGGTTGCACCAAGTAACCAACAAAAGAAAATATCGAGTGATTTCCAACATTTCCAGAACGCGAGCGCGCGACTGGTATTAGAAAAACAATCCTGGTCTAGGTGTTATCTAAACGGCTCTTAATTAGAGTCAAATTAATGAGGCATTATACACAATGCGAGACCCCGCGAACCGACGCGGCGGCGTCTGCACGAAATAACATAACTTGGAATAAGCCCACCAGCAACAAAAGCTGGGGATATATAATGTCGTTAGGTGGCATTGTTCTTTAGCTCGACGGCAACCCTTAGGTTTATCTTGGGGAAGACAAAACTGGCTCGAGCTGGAAACGGAGAACAGGAACTGGGAATTGTATCCAACCTTAAGTTTAATTTAGTTGAAGCGCGGGATCTAATTCGGTTAAGTTAGTAAATCATGTCACATCTTTACGCTAGTCGGTGACTAATTGCAGCTAAATCCTTAACGTGTTAGTATCCAATCGGGGTGAGTTACGGCCAGCCCTTGCTGCCATGCCTCGGCGTTGGTGCCGAGCACAGCGCTCGAAAATAGAACCGTCGACCAGATGAATGGTAATTATTTTCATCGCACGATAACATTTTTTTTTATTGCCCCCCAATCGAACACAACTTTACGTTTTTTGTTATTTTTTTCAATGAGAACACCAAACTAACAAACGACGCCGAGTATCTTTTGATCAAAACGTCAATCAGTACAGCATTTCCACGTCAATTAGATGTTTTGTTTTTTTGTAAAACAATTTCATAGACGACCCGTGTAATGTAAAATTACTGAGGGCAATTATAAATTGAAGTGAGTTCACCAGAATACTATTACGTGGCAGGTATGCGGAATGTTGTTTACACAAAAAAAAAACACCTTCTTTCAAAACACTGCGTCTGGCGTTTACATTCACGTTGATTACCAATACGCTAGTAATTAGATCGAATGCAAGTTTCCGATCAAATTTTGTCGAGTACCAAAAACACTCGATTTCCAAGTTTCACCTCAGAGCATTAACCCATAAAATTTCATCGATGATCATAAAGTTCTGAAGCTACTAACACGTCATTCTTGCAATCCATCACAGAGATGACAACCATTGAATAAAAAGTATGAAAGTATATACATCGGCGCCTGGTGGTAGATTTTACGCTCAACTGGTGTATTTTTCCAGCAAAAAATAAAGCGCCTCGCTTCATCACATTTAATATCATCAGGCCCAAATAAATTCCATCAAACTCTAACTTTAATTGAACAGCAAATAAACAAATTAATTTGCATTTCAATCCCACGCGCAAGCAAATTTGACTGAAAGCTCAATGGCTGGCCGCAATACGCTTAGGTAGTGCGTTAACAAATGTGCGTGTAGATCTATATTCCACTGATGGGTCAATTTCGCATGCAAAGCTGCCAGCGCGTAGATTATCACCACGGGAGACTCTTTTCCATCAACAGGATCATCCCTGGATGCATGTGACCGATCACGGGCTGATTTCCGATACAAGGCAGTGGCATTTCCGAAATTTGTAAACCCTGCGCACGTGTGTGTGTATGTGTGTGTGTATCGTATGGTCCGTCAATCACACTTAATGTCATCAATTCAACTAAAAAATAGCCTCGAATTACGTTCGATGAAATATGTATAACGATTTGGGCATGTTGATTGCACCAGAACCAGGGACAATTTTGCAGCGATCCACCCCTAGGTGCCAATTGCTACTGTGTTGATGTTTGACATGGTGTTTGGAGATTTTACCGGTCTTTCGAAAAAGTTTATATTTTATTGTTCAGCTTGTTAAAAAAAAAAACAGTGATTTTGTTCTCTGTTCCTCTCCGTGAAGGGAACTCCTACGACGACTTACGTTCATTCGCAAAGTCACCGTCGAGAGAGTGAATCAGTAACAATGAAACACTGAGCGCAGAGTCCCTATCTCTTTATCAATCTATCAAAAAAATCTCATTTCTTCGTGGCATCTTGTGAGAGGATGACGCCGGTAAGCTAAAAATACCGTCAAAGAGTTGTCAGTCATTTGTCAAGGATCACGCGTCTTGGCTAGAGCAGTTCAGGTCCTTCGAGAATTCCCGAAACCAAACAAGCAGCCGGCGAGGAGTGCAGGGCGATGACAATCTACCTACCGAATATACACAAACAAAAAAAAGTCGACAGGATATGTGAAAAGAACGCGATTGAAATGTTGTTTGATGAAATATAACAGAAAAATTGTACGCGTTTCATGAATCGAAAAGCATTATCATTCCTTGAATTCTAGATCCGGTTTCGTCCATGAGAGTTGCTTGCCATGCATCACAATAACAATCATCCTCTCGAAGTGATGGATGGTGAATGTCACAGTACCAGTCCACTTTCAATCTCGATACTTTTCAATAAGCAATGATTTTTTTGCTTGTCGATAATTCAGAAGAGGAAAAAGTGGATTACGGCATTGCATGTTTCAAATTGAAATGCCTGTGTGGCAATGTGAAAATCAAACAGTATGTGGATTGCATCGCGAAGTAATATCCCAACAGTAGCGATGTAGTACGTGTGTGTTAAAAAGAAATGAGGTTGCCGCATGTTCAGCTGATGTAAATGTTGGTAAATGTTGTCCGTTGGCCTCTCAATGCAGCCCGCAGAGCAGAGCAAGACACGGCACCTCCACCAAGAGCAAGGAACCGAATACTACGTAGCAACATAACTTACTGGTGAAAGTCGGTCATTTTCATTTAAACGGCCATCGCAAGAAAAAATGAAATACAATTATACTATTTAATGGTTGAGTGTTGTTGGCATGCATTGCAAAGGGATTATTAAAGTGAAAATATAACATTTAACACTTTAATTAAAAGCGTAAACGATGCCATTGAAACTGCAACATATTCCACCTAGTAAACAATATCAAAAGTCACCCTATACACCCTAGTCACCCTTACACGTATATTAAAATATTGTATTGCCAATTATTATACATTAAACCGCGCTCTCACTCATTTGCTACCCTCACACAGGGCCTTTGCCCCTCGTTATCGAACCCTTCCCAACCAAAAACTCAAACTGTCGACTACACTCACAAAAGTGTTGGGTTAACATTAGCTTAATTTCGGTCTAATCTTTACCCTTTCACTTTAGAAAGCGGCAGCGGCAGCAGAGAGATGGAATATGAATTCATAATAACCGTGGCACATCCACCCTTGTTTTGAGATTGTTCTATTATCGTTACGCGGGGTGGATCGTCGGCTGCGAGGGTCGGAAGTCACTCGGTGACGGCATCATTCATGCAAACCATCCGCACGCCGTCAACAGCAACGTTCCGTCAACGCGTTGCAGACCACCCGCTCGGCGCTCGTTGATTTGCGATGAGGTGTGTTGAGATGATAAGAGTGTTAATTAAACATGTACGATGCGTCGGTTAGATGCGTAGTGCGTTGAAGTGCGTAAGTTCCACCGTGACAAAGGTTGCTAATTAAACTGAAAGCTTTAGAAAGGGTTCGAAGCGTACTACAGTGCAATAATATTTCAGGAGGTACGGAAAATATGGTAACAAGCGTGTTAAAAATTAATTGCTGTTAATTCGACGATTGTTCTGACGAAGGAGTGTTCATTAAATATTATCGTAAATTATCAGGTATCCATCGTAAACGGTTAAAATAATTATTTTGCCGAAATCACGGGCTAAGCATGCTCTAGTCAACTTTCACTTGCAAAATTCTGAATAATTGTTGGTAAAAATATAGAAAGCAGAATCTAGGCATTGAATATGCATGTTTTTCTTGCCCTAAATTGAAGGCCTTTTTACGTTTACATAGAAATGTGTGGACATCATTAATAGTCCATTTGTTGAAAACGTTTTTTTCAAATGCATGCTCCTCCTACACACTAACGATTCTCTCTGTGACTCGCGACTATTCCACGGTCGTCGCTGTTTTCTCTGCCTTCCATTGAACAATACAAAACTGTTGCCTACATCACGGGACAAAATCGACGCTTTCCAGACAGGGCTCATGCTGTCGTCCCTTTTACTCCGTCGGGACGCCGGATCGGAATTGACACGGGCTCAGGAGTCGGGAATGAAATACTTCTGGAATAATGCAAGTTGGAATATCAGTACTCGGGCATAACGGCATGACCAAGAAAAGTAAGACAGCTATGGCAGAATGTGAAATGACAGAATGAGTGTTTGTCTGTGAGGTAGAATGAAAAAATCGTTTAAAACTGCGGCATTTTATGACTGCATGTCAATGCGTTGAGTTCATATGGCAATATAGTTTCCAATTAACTGTCACTGAAATTGACGAGTACAATAATTAGCTGGGCATTATAAACCACGCCACAATCAACTTTTTGTAGTGGCTAACAATTGCAATTCACGATCGAAGCGCACAGCGATAAATGTTTTATTCATCTACATAAATTCGGTAATGTAACCAATAATTTAGGTCAGGCTATCATGCCTCACTAGAAATTGCGAAAAGCACTATTGTTTATTTTGAAAACTGCACATGTGGCCCACGAATAAAGTGGACATATTGTTTTATTTCATTTATATCCAAGTGCTCGATATATATTGACAGTACAACAACCGAAGTGCTACTTCCGCGTCGGGACGGCAACAAATTTGTACCACCTAAAATAAACGTACTAAAACGTCACTTCCGTTTTACAACCGATCCCCTAAACGTGCGGCGATGTCAAATTAGGGTCCGCTAAACATTTCCTTTTATCAACCCGACAAAGTGTATATAATACAGGCACTAATAAGGCAGAACTGAAACTGTGTTTGTGAATCCACTGCGTCCACATATTCTGCACTATATGCTTTTATGTAAGCTTTGCCCATAATTAATTAAATCCCCTAGCTTATGTTCTAGACCAAAAGTGTTTGAACTTGCAGCATGGCAAACCATGAATACTGCCATGAGACGCAAATTTTCCTGTACCCGTCGCACATCCCTCGTGGAGGGGGCTTGGTTTAGTGGTGTGCTTTAGGATTAAATCTTAGTTTTACTCTCAAGTCCTTTGGGGGTATACAGACGATTTTTACTCCAAGCGATTGTCTTTATCTTCTAAATTCGTGTGACGTTATGCAATGAGCTCCGTTGCTCCACACATCAAGTTCAACCCTGTCAGACAACTCGCCACAGCGAAACACGAGTTACCGTTTTGTGTGTGTGCTTGTGTGTGTAAATTTCCCCAAAAGCACGTGCTCTAGATTAAAATAAGTGAGTGATGTGAAATCTAAAACAAGCGCGAAGCCTGGCGGTCACGCCCGAACGCGCGTCGTGGAATATCCTGGGAAAACGGTGGAAAAGTAAGCTATAGGAGAAACTTTTCGCAGATGCAACAGCACTGCGTCAAAGCGTTTTCCTCGGCTAGCCAAGTGGGAGATAATTAATCCCAGAGAAGCGCACTGGTGGCCGGTCTCCGCTTCTTGCACACTTTTCCTCTGCTCCGCTAAAAGGATGCTGACCACCATTTCGCGTTGATCTGTGGAATCCCACCATGATATGTGATGGGTATTATCAAAATAAACGTACACCTTGTCCACGCCTAAATTTGCATCTGTTTTACTTTTTATTTCATCTAAGCCCTTTTCTTTTTTTCCTCTGAGTTCAAAAATTAATTAAAAAAATAATAATAACCGACTGTTCCCTACTAGCAACCGTAGACACCGGGCCCCATTGCAATGATAAATACTTTAAATCGTTGAAATATTCAAATCTGGAACTGAACCACTGCTATTTAATTGATATTTTTTTAATTAAAAAAACACACACACACACAGATACATCACATGCCGAACGTCGTTCATTAAATTTGTAACGAGTCAATTATTCGCAGTACTATTGATTGGTATTTGGTATAGATAGTGGAAACTCGACCCACGCGAACAGCACATGAGAACGGTGCGCCATTTCTGATGGGGGTTTGTTGCATGGTCTCGGGGGGCTGAATCAGCCGGGGGGGTACAAGGACCAAAATTGAACGCGACGCCGTGTCAAACACATGCCCTGAGGTGCGCCAGAGTGCGGGCAGCATTTTTAGTCGCAATTGATACAGTCGCTCGTTTTGGGCTAATGGCAGTAGGTACCGCGACGCAAGGGTACGATTTTCAAAAACACGGTTAAAAAACGCGGAATTGAATGCGTTACGAAACCAATTGGAAACATTTTGTTTTCTCTATTGATAATTTAAATTGTTCGATTGAGGTTCGAACAAGGACTTTCTGGGAATGTGTATCGAAAGGGCAGTAAAAGTAGTTTACGCTTTACGCAGAGGTATACGATTTTTAAGTGCACGGATACAAAATTGTGGAATTGAATGCGTTTCGAAACCAATAATGTAAACCATTACCACAGGAGATAAATAGAACAATAAACAAAAATTAACAATATGAAACATTAATTTTGTATTGATAAATTTGAATTGATGAATTAACGTTAACAAAGATTTCCAGGGAATATGTGCGGAAAGGGTAGTTGTGTGGAAAATTTGCTCAACGAGCAAGAATTAAATCGCACGTTCTGCACGTGGCGAGGAAACTTTGATGCACTTCACTGTAATTCGCGTGCAATGAAGCCTGCATGGAGAACATGTTTAACTAGCTATTAGAAAATAGGTATGCAGCAATTGCACCACGCTTTGATATGCTAAACTACAGACTTTTCTCTATTGATTGGGGATTAGTTTTTTTTTCAAATAAAAAAGAATTTCTAGCGATCATTTTCACATTTTGTACCTGAGGAGCATAGAAATGCAATACTTATGGACTATCAAGTAATTAAACTGGGTCATTATATTTTCCAAAGCGTTTGTAACAGAAATTTAATTATATTCTAGGCTCTGGCGGAGAAAATGAGAAGGCTCGACCTCACTTTTAGTGAACCGATGTAAAGTGGGTTGAAATTTAATTACGCGTACTGGTGGTGTAGGTATTACCAGTGTATAGAAACACACGTACGACGCATAGCCGGGTGACGTCTAGCGGCGTCGACAAGAGGTTTCCCACGTACATCCGGCGCTATTCCTGGCAGAATCCTGGCAGAATCCTGGCAAGGTCCTGTATCAGCCTCAGAGCATTTTCGTGGGTCAGTCGCATAGGCATAGGCATTGTAATGGTGTACATTGTGATGAATATTCCTGTTTGTAGTGGGAGTCACTTGAAAGCTGCAAGAACACTACGCACGGATTTTATAAAATGCAAAATAGGTTTTTTGCAGTTTTAAACCATCGGTGAGGGATCAGTTGAATATAACAGGTTGTGGGAAATTGCGCAAGACGCCCATAGAAAAAAGCAAAGGGGAGATCGATTTAAATTTAAATTCAAGTAAGGTTGTACGCAAAGTATTACAAAAACTGTATTCGTACAGGTAAAAAAAGGAAAGCGTCTGACCCGAACTTTGTAGAGTTCATGCATACACTTTGGAGCAGTTCTCTCTGAAGTCCCAAAATCGTTGCAGTGTTACAAGAAAGCGCTGTCCCAGGCATTCCAAGGAGGAACTCCCGAGTCCTCCATTCTCCCGGATCTGAACGATCCATGAAAAACGCCTCTCCACCAGCAGGCATATCGGTATATAGACAGATTGACATTAATTATCAACAGATGTAATGCATCACAGTCTGCCCCGTGACCTGGGGACTAATTGAGACAGCACTAGCAGTGCAAATCCGCTCAAAATAAGCCGCGAGCGAGGAACAGCGTTGTGACATCAAGTGACACAACCGCCCCGTCGGTGACAGGGAATGTTACAGAATTGTACGAGTTTATATTTACTTGTTTAGAGCTTTTGTGACGCTAGCAGAGTAAACCATGTAGCCCGGTGTGCCACGATCAGCAACCAATGGAAATTTTGTCTAAACTCGCCGAATAAATGTGATTTAAAGTTGAACGCCTGATTATTCCACGTCTCTGAAAGTTGAGCCGGCCATAAGAAATCAAATGAAAGTCAAAGTCTGTTGATGAATGGAAACGATGGTGGTGGTATACTAGAAGCAAACTTCATGGACCGATAGCTCATTACCCAAAATAGCCGTGCTCTTCAATCAAGTATTCGTGCAAGGAGATGGCTTTGGTTAAAATAGCAGAAAATAATTGAGATATTTGTAGCAACGTCACGCGTTTGCTCGCTGCGACTGGCGACTGGCAAACGTCTGCGGGAAAAGGCGTCGCCGTCGAGGGTTCAGGAAATGTCGCTTTTCAGAGGATGGCTGATTTAAATAACGCGTTTGAACTCTGTGCGTTGATTGACGAGTGGAAATTGCATGTACTCGAACTCCTGACATCCTGCTGGCAAAGCACGCCTGAGAGAAGAGAGTTCCAGTAACTTTATTAATTGTGTCTCGGCAGTGACTTGATATTAACTTGTAGACAATCGTAGACCAGATATCCTGTTGGAACGTCAACAGTGAAAAATACCTTTTCTTCCTCTAGGACTTTCCCGAGAGCATTAAATTAATACACACAAAGAAAAAAGTTCTATTCGGATTGCGAGTTACACTCACAAATTACAAGAGAGTTAAGTGAGGATAATATATAATATATTTTCCTGAAATGGCAGCACAGTTCCTTTCGGTAATTTAAGCATTTTCTTATCTTTTATTATACAAACAAACTTTATGTGTTCGTTTTCTGAATTAAATTCCCGCCAACGTGTAACGCCTTAAAAATTGTTTGCAATTTCTCCGTTTCCCATTTTCTTCTTCTTCATTATGTGCCGTCGCTTCCTCCTTTGGGAGATGTCCTTTCATATTTATGTTTTTATTTCTCCTAAGTGTGAAAGTAAGTAACTTTTATTATTCATAACATTTCAGTGCTCCCTTTTATGCAAATTGGAATATATTAGCATTAGCAAATATTTGGAGTAACGGACCATTCTGTGGAGTTTTTTTTTTTTTAATAAATATTGTGTTGCAATCTCAATGCTACCTAAATTGAAGCGAAATATAAATTCATGAAATATTTTGCACAAATTTGAGCGTTACAAAATTGTCGTAAATTTAGATGAAACTTTCAATAATAAAAACAAAGATAGAAGTGAAAGTATACCCAATTGACGCATACTACATTAACTTTTAATTGTCATAGAATCCTACCTCGGTTCCCTATACTCTTATCCGCTCCAAACTAGCAATGCCGTACTTCACATCCCGTCCCAAATCCACTTATAAATTTCTCCTGCGCTCGGAAAATCCACGTTTTCCCCACAATCCCACACAGGAACACCGCCACACCGCGTATCAAACGTCATAAAAAACGCTTTGATAAAAGAGAGATTAGGAGGACGGCAGTTCCATACCGATATGATATCCTCCGAAAGTCGCGCGGCCCGCGACAGTAATCGGCTATTAACAGAAAGGAGAAGCGATGCGTTCGGGCAACGGCGTGGGATCAGCTAAATCGCAGGTTTAATGGCAAGGCAAAAGCTTTATGAACTCGATAGTGAACCCCAAGACATCTATATTGTTGTAATGGGCGTGCACCCCGTCGGTTAATAGTTGGTTCCCATTGTATACCGTTTTGACTTGACCAACCGGTTGGCGCATCATTGTGGAAAGCGACGGTGTGCCCGGCGTTAGGTTTATTGCACCATTGTGCAAATGGTGAGGACTCTAGGAGGATCGTAGTGAAAATTGCCAAAGAAATCCCTCGGGGATTGTTTTACCAGCTGGTTGGATGGATTTTGTTAAGGGGTTTGTTTTGACTGCGGTTGCGGATTGCCGACGGGCACAGAGTTTTTAATAAAGCGAAATTGATCGAGATTTATTAAAATCACCAATATTTATTCGCCCCGTAGCAACGTGGAGGGTCGGAAACTCTTTCATCGCCGCAGCAGGGATGCGATTGTGTTTGCATGTCTGTGCCGTCAATCGATAGACATGTGTTTGCATTTGTATCAATACTAAACCGAATAATTATATGAATGTTAATAATACTGTAAATAGCGATCCATGATGTCGATATCATTCCCTGAATTTTTCAAGTAAAATCGTGCTTTGCCCGTTGAACTCTGTCGTTTGAATAACTGCGATGACCTAGAACGGCAAAAACATTTTTTTCTAACAGATGTAAAAGGTGTTATTTTATTCATATTACACAAAGATTACACTTTAGGCAAACGGCGCCAAGATTTCTTCGAAACCTTTTAAAATAAAAATGCAAAATCATAAAACCAGAAAGCACTCAAGTCGGAGGTGTTCATAAATCATTAACAATGTAGCCGCGATGTGTACTATATACATCGCCGCTTGAGCGCTCTAAAAATTATTTTTAACCGCTAGAAAATTACAAAATTCCCTATCTGCACGTAGCCATCCGTGTATCCACGCTGCATGCATCCCCGCCCACTAAATCTACCCCACGCCGCCGCGGCTAGAGATAAAGGTGACGATAAAGTAATTCTGATGAGTTTCAGGGCATGTAATTAGAAACACATACATCTCGCCCTGCGTCCGGGGGTACATGGAGACGCCGTCAGGGGTTGTTTGCCCGGTCTCTGGCTACGACATGGTAAACAACATTAGGAAGGGAATGCTTAAAATGACAGCCCTCTGGCCTCCGCTACGCATTCATCCCTTATGAAGGGGTTGATAGAAGCTTACACCACACCTCCATGTGGCAGTACACACCAGAGTTCCGACCTCATGTGTTCGTGCGAGAAACGGCATCGTGCAGCCTTCCAATTTCATCCCAATTTGCAGATCTCGCATTCGCTGAGCGCCTGCATAGCGTATCCACCGGCACCGCGGCTCTAATTATCTACGACTGTTCGATTTATTACGTCGGTTCGGCATTTTAATCTATACATAAGGATGAACAAAGCGATTTAGTTGCGGATTTGCATGTGAAAACACGAGTGGGAACACACGTTTCCGTTGTTCCTAATGTGATATGAAACTTTTAAACTTTTAAACATGTAAACACAAAAAAAATATATTGCACTAGTGTCAGCTTAATCTCATAATTCCATTTGTAACTCGTTTGACACAGTTTTGCGATCTCTCCACAGCCTCGACCCACGAAACGAATCAATATTTGACACGGTCGTCCATCCCGTTTAATCGTCGTCGTCTCGGCTTCCACAGAGCAGAGACGCCGTCGTGGGCGTACGGTGGAAACGCAGCGACACGACAAGCGGGCCGCCGTGCGGCTAGCATGTCAGAGTGGGATTTCCCACGCATTTTCCAGGAGGCAAAGCACGCGGAACGCCAAGCCAACGTCCAATGACAGATTGCCAACGTCACCGTCCATCCAACGACGGGTACATCGCTAAATGGACAGGGGCACGGATCTGTCCGTGGACCGGGCTAACAAACTGAATGAGGAATAAACAGAGTCTAGCTGCAGAGAGAAAATGGGTCGTGAAAGTAAGAGATGTGGGCCAATTTGCAAGAGCGATGGAAAAACGGGGTGTCTATCTTAATTTGAGTGCGGGAATTCGCGCTACGGTTTTCGAGTAGAACCCCACACTCACATACAACAGATAATTTTTCTATAGGAATTCCTCTCTAAAACTGTCCTCCAATTACTGGTGTCCTCCTACTTAATTAAACCTGTCCCGTGAAAATCCTGGCAAACTCTGACATGTTAAAACGTTTTCGATCTTGTCAAACTGTTGTGTTGGATCACTTTATCAGAGCGGACACTTAAATCTGCGCTTAAACGGAACCCCCTTTTGGCAGTTAATGGTCGATTTTAACTGACAAAATAACCTGCAAAGCGCGGTGAGTAGACCATAGAGCGAGAGTGATTTCTCATTTACCACTCGAAATTTTCCTTCGCAAGTCTCTGTATCTTCTATTATAATTAGCGTATCAGCTATTAGCTTAACTTAGTTGCGCAAAGTTTAAGGAACGATGAAAGTGGACCTAACTTACGTTGTTAAAATTTCTGAGGGTTTCTCGAGTCTTGTACCTACACGCTATATCCCCGCCCCTAATGGTATTGGCTATAATACTTGTATAGGTTTTAGCCGCACACAAAATACCACTGGCAAAACGCTTTTTCCGACGTTCGTGCTCAGCGCGGCGCCCTCGGAAAATGCATAATTTAGAACACCTTCCAAGTTCATTAGATTGCGCACAACTTTCTCTCAAGTAAAATTAGCCGTCATGTTTTGCAGAATTATCGTCTTGTTCTAGATTAGCTGCACAGGATTATAACAGAAATTAAACTCGTGCCCCCCCCCCCCCCCCCCCTCGCATGCTACTTAAAACGGGTGCCAGCCGATGTGGGCTTCGTAAGCGGCAGTCGCTGAACATAGCTGCTGACACAGTATTGATGGTATTGTCATGGAGCGGACAGGTACTTTTTAGAATCAATAACCCTTTTCCAAATTCTTTACGTTTTAACAAGGGATGATGCTTGCTATTCACACAGTCTTGGACAATTAGTCTCAAAGGCCATCCCGTCGGTCATTGCCCGCGCGCTTTAGAAATACAGTCACTTATCAATCACACCTGCATTTAGGTATTTCAACTTGCACCCTCCCACCAAGTGTCTCTTGAGTTAGCAATGTGAACCCCGATTTGAGGGCACAAAACATTGTCCAGCTAAAGCAAAAGACACTCTCTGCTCATCCTCGCTCTAGGACGGACGTGTCCTGATCTTCTCGAAATGTAAGTCTTTTTACTCACTTGGTGTAGTTTTAGGATTGTGTCATTAAATAAATATCTCAGTTCACCAAATCATTTCTTATCACGTATAGACTTTTCACAAAGTCGCCCACGAGCCTTCCGCCGATCATGTCTACCGACTTCTAAATTATCCCTTCAGGAAACAGGGTCCAGATCCCTTAACCTCTGGTGGTGGCAGCATGGAACCGCTACCCGGTCCACAACATTTAGGTGGCCGCTATCCACAACAGTATCAATTGAGTTTCAAATTAATCGCAGAACAAATTGCAAGTTAACAAGCCACATTTAATGGGATTTGACTCGAAGTAAAAATGAACCGTCGACCAAAAAGCCCGCGAAGTGAATGATGCTGTTCGCCGTGTGTGTAGAAAGTCGCCCCCTCCCCCCCCCCCCCCCCCCCCCGCCAACAATCAACTAAACATGGATCATATAGTCACACGAATATCAATAACTCTCAACATGAGCTAACTCGCAATTTGTACCATGCCTATACAATATTGAGCACGTGTAATAGACGGGAGTGGTAATAAGCTGAACTTGACAGTGATATGAAATTGTGTTGTCTTTCCCGGCTTGACGTTTTCTAGAGCGATCCGGTTACGCAGTTCCGAGCGGACGCAATTTTTCACGAGCGCGTTTCACAAAGGAAAAGCTCGGTGATAAATACTGCGTGTGTGAAGCTTCACTCTGTTCAGAGTTCAGACAGTCAAACTTTGACTTCGAGGTGCACAATAACAAGAAGAAAAGAAACACTCCAATGATTAAGCGTCGAAAATCCCCGGCCGATGCAAAATATCTCGTTCCGGTGAATGTAGCAAGAATGAGCGCGATCGGTTTAATGATCCCAATGGATCATATTGAAGCGAAGACTCACATCTCCAAAAGATTACCACCCTAGATGCTCTCCATCCAAGCCCTTAGGCAGTTTCGTGCTGGGAGTCTTTTTGATAGGCTTTGCAAATGTCTGCCATCCGTGCTGGATCCAGAGCAGTTTCGTATGCCATTGAAAAGCATGGGTTCTTGTACCATATGTACTACTTACTACCACACGGCTGTACACCATCTATACAATGACGGTAACAGAAAAATAAAAAAATAAAAACTTTCAACATAAGTGAGGAAAAATGGAAAGTTAAATAGCCAGCGTGCAAACGAATTCTGGAGAATTCAATTACGACTCGTTGTTGTTCTTTTCTTGGAGGCGTGCGCTATTTCATTAGGCTTTTCCGCAAAAAAAAAGTTAAAAAGTCCAAGAAGATGAAAATGCTTTGGCGCGAGTTTTCCTTTAACTCTTTAGCACCCCTTTTATTTTATCAATATCTATTGACCTCGTGGGATATATCTTGGTTCCATGAAATCTTTTCATTCATTAATTCCACCCCAGGGGAAATTTACCGGGTTTTGTTTACATTTATACAATTGCAGTTTTATATTCTCATGTGTTGGATAATTGTAAAACATATAGCGTGCAATATCTTTCAGCGAATGTGATATAAGCTTCAGGCTTGTAATGAACGTCTTGGATTTGGTTCCAAGATCAGGTATAAAAAAATATAAGAAATCATACAGAGTTCATTAAGGGGAGGTACGAGGGTATTTAGGTAAATTAAGGAGAGTTTTATGCAAAATTGTGTGTTTGAGATCAGTTTTGAAAGTTAAAAAATAATTTTTTCTCCCAAAAATTCCATGTATTTAAGATATTTTGTGAAAAAAAAAAACGCTTTCACAGTAAAAATTTCACTTTTGCTACCTCGGGGCATGGTAGCTTGCCGGCCACATTTTTTCATTCCAAACACGAGAAAGCTAGATTTGAATTTATCGACAACAATCTGGTAACTTCCATTCAAGAACACTTCGGCACCAGCCTCTCGAGCAAACCCCAATGATTTGCCGCATTAATTCGGCCGAGGTGGATACTGGATACACATGGATTGGACGGTGGGTGGGGGTGGGTGGGTGGGTGGGGGGGGGGGGGCGTCGAGGGTACACCACCCTTTGCTTGGCAGCCCATAGCCAGCCGGAGCCTACTTTACACGTTCGAATGCAATTTTGCGAAGGTTGAAATCGAGTTTTCGGGCTTGGATTAGAGTTTGAATAGACTTGACTATATTCGCGCACCAGCAACAAGAGATGGAAGAATGGATTTCGAGAGGTGGTCGTATGGAGGTGGGGCTGTGAGGGGGGCATGCTTTGAAAGCTCCACAATTCGATGCAACACTTGGTCAAAGTATGGCGAAGACGCGCTGGCTTGCTACTTGGGATAAGAAAGCCCATGCTCTCAGATTTATTTAAATCTTTCTGAATCGAATGGTTGTATAAAATACAATCATAACGCCATAGAAACTTATAGGCGGTAGAAGGAAAATTCAAGTAATCCAGTGTATTTTACACTCGAAATTCAATTTCCAGAGTTTGTTGATGAAAAATTTGGCCCTTACCGCAAATTTCATCTGTGCCCCCGGTTGCGCGAAGGTCTGGAGAGTTTTGCCGTCCCATGGGCGTTCCGCTTGCTGGGAGAGGGAATATGCATGGAAAGGTAGAACCGGTAGAACGCGCGAGACGTTGGCCTGCGCATATCTCCTGTCAGTTTGGGAACGTGGCGAGTGTGCCAAAAATGAGTGCAAGAATTCGGCGATCTTTCGGGCGGGGTCGGCAAACGCCGGCGTGCTTTCGTGATGACACTGCTACGCGAACGCGATTGTTATTTTTGGATATTTTTAAAGTTATTTGTGTTGTTTTCTTTAGAATCGGATTCACGCAGCAGGAATTCTCCGACAAGAAACGAGGCGAATTATTACAAGCAGTCGCATCTAAAAATAAACTCATATATTATTTCGAGTCAGCACTTGCTAAGTTTTGCGATACAGGAAAAAGACATGCAAACGCGTACGAGCACAGAAACATACAAGCACAGATACAAGGATTCAGGATGACACTCGGGTGGCTGTGTGTCTTGCCAAAGCATCTTGTAGGCTTTACGTTCTACTGAAATGAAAATAATAAGAAAATACCCGTGTAAGGGAAACACTATCTCTTCTTGGAATTATTTTGATACTGGTATCTCTGTAGATCTCATGACACTCCGAAATCAAAAAAGCTAATTTGAAATCAGATACTAGAGTCATCGAATAACGCAATTTTCTTTGGTTTTCGAATTATCCGCGAGTCCCACGACGCCGTAACGCCGCGCTTCCCATCGGAGGTCGTTGTGACGTCAGGACGTCCTCCAGGATGCGTCAGGATGTGTGTACAACGGCTTTCGAAGGGCGCTAAAATCTCAACATTGCGGCTCCCCGTCCCGGTCCCGGTCCCACTCTACACAGAGCTCCCACGTTCGCACAACGTTATTTACGAGCATTGCTCGCATTATCCTGATTTATCGCCGGGTATGCAAAACAAAGTTTCAATTGGCCCCGATCCGGCCCACGTCAGCACGTTTAATATATCGGTTTATTTGAAAGCTATTCTTTACTTGGCGATGTCTTTGAAGTTTGCAGCTCAAACAATTTGATTTATCCTGCACCACGCCATCCCATATCTATGGCAGAGTTTCCGATTTGAGCCGCGGAAGAGCCGCTCTAGACTATTGCCAAAAGACGTCAGTCGGCGTTCGAGAAAAGAAATAAATAATAAGGAGAAAATGTATTTCATCCACGTTCGACATTTTGCTTTTAGGCAAATTGAATTTAGCCGAAGTAAATATGCTGTTACAAATTTGCTTGATTAGCCTGAAAGGCGAAACATGACGCTCGGCGTTCTGTGTAGAATCGCGGATGAGTGCCTGTTTTTCCTGAGGTATACAACAAAAATTTTCCATTTTTCCTAGAATGGCTTGCATTTACAACTGTTATCGTTTGGTTGGACGTTTTTTTTCCATTCCAGGAAAGTTAATAATGTTTAAGGAAGGAATGCGATAGTTGTTACCACTTTAGCTTTGAAGCTGTCGGAAATCAATCTCGGGTTGCTTTGCTTATCACAATTAAGCATTTAATAAATCCCTTTTGGTCATTGGATCATTCGATCAAGTCATTGGAGAACGACTCAATCGACAGTTTAAAGAACGAGAAAGTATCTACCTACCAGACCTACCCGTAATTCGGTGGTGAAAATGAGTATATTTATAATTCGAAGCGCAAGGGAGCATAGATTGGTGGACAGTGTCAGTCAACGCGGGGATTATCGGCGGGTTGTTTCGAGCTAAGCTGAGCTCTGATCAGCGATCAATGCACCGAGGCTTTGCGAATGCACGATTTAATTAAACACGGTGGACAAACTACAACAAGTACAAACACGACATGACATATTGCTACAAATCAAATGTGTTATTAGTTAACTGCCTATTGGCTGGGAACAACGACCAATAGAACACTGCCACGCGAACAAATAGATGTGGAATAAATTGGAACAGGAAATGACAGTGGGTTTGAATTTTTTAATGTATTTTTTTTACCTTTATTGGCGGAAGACTTAAAAAAAAATGCGAAAATACTTTTTGTGAGTTTACAAAACTGCTCGGGGCAATGAGGGGGGCCCTTGGGTATATCGAGCAAGGTTTTTTTTTAATAAGCCTTTATAAATAAAATATCGCTGATAACTTTAGAGTAAATATTTTTCAGGATACTTTGGTTTCCTGTGTTTTCAAATATGAATCGGATGGAACCACGCTTTTTGGCAACTCCTTGAAAGTGTGAATAACTTGGCTCTTTCAAATCCAAAAAAGGCGTTCATTTAGCTGACCAAATATTGACGGTCAGGTTCTCATTCTGTTCATTTCAAAATCTCCCCTCGCCCTACTTCCAGTTCACACACAATGAAATCAAACAAAAATGCGTCCTGGAAAATATTGCCGACAGTAGTATTCAGGACTTGTCGTCATTCGAAGTGTTTTTTGCTGAATCCAGCGCGACAGACCATTCATGCTTACAATTTCATAGGCTCAAAGACAACGGTGTGTTCACTTTATTCCGCTTTTTAAAAAACTCTGTGCAAAAAGTAAAAGAAACGAAGAGCGTATTTATGAGATTTGCGGAACGCGGAATGAATAAAATATGCCACCCAAAAGATTAACCATAACGACTATTTGAAAACCACACATTTAAATACTGAAGCGCTTTAAAAGAAGTGGAAAATGAAATATACAACAGGAGTATACGTTCAATCTGCACACTTTCAGGGTGCAAAGCTAAAAGCAGTTTACATAAAAGAAAAGTGATTTTCTTAAAAGTCAATTTTGGGAAAACAAAAATAAAAATTTGTTAATTAATCATGATCCCTATGGTGCGTTACGTCGTCTTGAGAAAATACGCTTAATTAGTAGCAATTAATCATGGAGCTATCTTAGACAGGCTCTTTATTCATCGTTTTAGCCAGAGTTACAGACAACAGCGTTCGTTGAGATTACCCACACATAAAACTGAATCTCTGAATGCACCTCGCAAGGCATTGGGTTTCCAAAGAAGAGAAAGAAGTCGGGGGGCAAAGAAAGGAGAATCAATTACTCATTCAAAACTCGATATTTCATGAAAAAATGACAAGTCGGGGTATTTAAATATCACCGTTCCCAATTAACGAAAAATCAATCGCGTCACACACGTGAAAATCGCTTGGGTTTACTTTCTGTTTGACAGCGAAGACAAAATCTTTTTAACCCAAAGTTTCTCTCGAAAGCCAGTGCTGACGCAAGTGTGCGGAATTACGTGAAAAATGTCTTAGAAACTCGGTTTCCTGTCCAAGTGTTTCGTGCGGTTGCCGGCCAGTCAGCGTCTTACCAACTTGATGGACCAATTTCCTGCATTGCGGACTGCATACCACACGCACGCACGAAGGCACGCACGTACGCAGGAAAGTGCGTGCGCACGTTCAGTGCCGACCTTGTGGCAGGATGTCGCTTCATTCTCGCCGCGCGGCGGAGGAAATTCCTTGCCTTGGAGTTGGAAAATTCGCCCGGCGCGTGGAATGTAATACGAGCGTGTTGAAAGAGTTGGAAGCAAACAATCTAAGTTAACTTCAGGTGGAAAGTATATTACTGGTGCAAATTCAAATTTAAGATATAGTCCCGAGGAACAGTGCGAAACCATTTTCATCGCTCCAGAGTTAAGAAGTCTCTGTACCTGGTTCTATAAGAGCTATACGATGAGTTAGGTTAACTGATTTAATTAATTTTTGTAGGTAATTACAACAAAAAACTGCTAAATTCTGTTTCTTTATGAGACAATTTTAAAAACAAAATATCTTGAAGAGCGAGATGGCACTTTTTTGTGTCTTTCTGAGTGGACTCGTTACGTAATTGATTCAATATCCAGAGTCCAGGGCAAGGAGGCTGGAATCGAAAGTTATAGCAAGACAAGTTCTATTTTTCTTGCAGCAACTTTTCCCCCCGGGGTCCATCACAGACGCGGTTTCCCTGATTATTCGTTCACTTGGTGTTTCAGCCCAGCGTTGGCTTACCCGGTCTGTAACACCGAGACTAAGAAAGGGGAACACGAAATGGGCGGACCGAGCGTCCCTTACGCGCGCCGTCTCGCGCCGCCACCTCTAATGCTACAGAATAATACTTCGCCCAGGAATAATGCCGCGGAGTCGTGCCGAGAAGTTCAGGATGCGGGAAGATCCTGCAGGAGATGGGAAGTGCTTGGACCTGACTGCCCTGGGGCTTGCGATTCCTGGATGTGCTTAAGAATATCGTATCGGGAATTTGCTAACTGAAACGAAAGACCAACGCATATATATACCAAAAAACACTTTCAAAGAAGCAATGAATGGAACAATGGTACGGAAAACATTTGAATTTCTCAAAGTTTGCTCTTCAGAGCGCCGTTCTGCGCGCATGCTTACCTCTGTCAACATCGCTCCTTGCGGAACGACACTTATTTCTTGGCGACAAGCGAAAGTGGAATGTTCTTGACATGAAAATTGGTGTGGGATCAGAATCTTACCTGGAAAAAGAGAGAAAAACAAAAATCTGTCAGTTTTATTTTCATTTTTACGCAATAAAATATTCTCAGCGTCGTCTATGGAAAATAAACGCCACGCAGTTTCATTTGTCTCAATTTACAGGCAAACATTTCGAGACAAGGGTTCGTTTCGAGCAGCGCTATTAGCAAAGTCCTTTATTTCAAGAATCGCTTCAACTCGAGGACTTCTTATGAGGTGCACTCTTGACCTCATGTTACATACTGTCGCACCAGCAAGAAGTCGAGTGCCATTAGACGCACGACACACCCACCGCAGACACGACATGTCCTGCCCAAACCTCGAACTAGTGCTTCGGAAATAGGCCAAGCTCGTTAATATTTTGTCGTCGATTCAAATTTGAGTAGTTGATAACAAAACATACAACCTTGAAATTGTGATGGGTTCTTTGCCCATATTCCCCCCTTTACCACACATACTTACCTATAGTATTGGGCCATAGAGTATAGAACCAGGAGTAAGAAGAAACTCGGCGTGCAAGATTCTCTTCGGTGCTTTCCAAGGAAGACTTCTCTCACATGATATATATGGAAAATTATTAAATCTTACATTAATGCGGCTAATGGGAGATAATTAGAAATAAGGCCTATACTTCATTTTAGAACATGAAATATGTTTTAATATCCTGATCGAAGTAGATCCTTCAGCATGAAACTTTTACCGGAAGCCTAGCAGTTCTAAAAGCAGTAAAGATTGCACAGAGTGTTTAAAAAACGAGACAGCTTAAGCACAGTTATTGTGAGAAAAATAGTTAATAAACGACTCCTCATTCGTAGCAAAATATGAATTACTATGTGAATAACTTATTAGCTTGCGTTGCTTACAAGCAAAGACTTATTCATTATGGTATAGGTGCAAGTACCTCATTAATAACGACGTTCATGAGACACTTTTAAGCTGGGTATTACACCTATTATGTCTCAGTATCGATTCTGATTAAATGTCTTAAAAATGAAGAACGCTACAAAAAGCAATTACAACGAGAACTCAGCAAAGATCCAAAAGAAACAGTCTCGACGAAGATAGCGCTCGGTTCGACGTAGAGAATCTCGACAGCGTCGCCGATGACTTGAGACGCCGACGTCGAGACCGACGCCGACGCCGCGACGCAGGCGTCACGCGTTCGTAGGTAGGAAAGAGACACGAGGAATTAATATCCAGTCGGGAATGTGGCAGAGTGTTTTCGATCGGTGTGGAATGCGTGAGGGGACACATGGTAGTGTAAAAGTGTCCTCACTACATTGTATCTATGGGTGTGTGGCGCTACAAAAGGCGAATATCAATTTTCATCTTTTACGCCGAGTGGGTAGGTATACACGACGCCTCCACAAATAAAACCACCAATTTCTATGGGAAGAGGCAGCCACCTTTAGCCCATAGGTCGACGTTAAAATCAATCAAAAATATCAAATCGTAATACCAAAGTTCTCTCGTCCGTGTTCTGTTGTCGCGACTGAGGTGAAGTCAACAGAAATGGAATTGTGACGAAAATTCAAAAAATTTAGAACTCACGGTGTTGTTGTCGAGATAGAAAGATACCTGAGAAAAAGTAATTGGTATACAAATCAGGTGAAACAGTTTCTGAATCTTTCACTCAATTATTTTTATGTAAGGGTTTTTCACGATTGTACATGATAAATTAAAATGAAATATCCAAACAAACTTTCAAAGATATACATTTTTTGGAAATAATTGGCTAAATTGAAGAAGATGAGAGAAAACTGATCCATTATCAGTCAGTTTTCCATGGGCATTTTGATTTCTATACAGTGTAATTTGAAGGATATCCCGCAGCTATGTTCATATATCCCAAGTAATAATTTGCCTGAAAGTGGAACGGCTCCATTATCTTAAATCAGCCTTGACATCGCTGATACCGCAATCAAGAACGCATGAAATGTCTCGTAATTCGCAGGTTCAAGTGGCATAGATCCAGACGAATTCGCGGAAATAAGTCGGGTTGTTAGGCGGCTGGCCATCAGGCAAAACTGCGCCAGCTCGGCGCGCGGCGTAAGAACGGCGCCGTGCGACCCCCACGTGACTAACTGGCGTCGTTGGCGTCGTCGGCGCCGAATTATGAGACGTCGGCCGAGCGCCGTGTAACCTCAGAGCTCTGTAAGACGCTCGAGGAGAGCCATTATGTGCGTGGGACGCATGGACGGGGCACAATCATTTCCGTACGTGACATTTTCCACTGGTATCTTATAATTGTCTCCGATTCCACGCGGTCGCTGCGCTCTCAGCTTTATAATTGGGTTAATACGTCATGGCGCCGAGTGTGAAGCAAGATTGCTTCTTAAAGTTGATCGATACTGTAAGCGAGTTTCGATTGAGAAGTTATTGCCAATTTTTTCGGCTAAACACGAACGTTAGAAAATGACTTGTTCGAATTCATGACGAAAGTATCGAAAATCTTGTTGGTACACCGAATTATGTGACGCCTTGGAACCGTGCCGCATATTTCGTTCACGGGAGAAGTGAGTCAATATCGTGCTAAATCTCCACTTTCGATTGAAAAAAGGGGTAGGTTTGGAAACTGAAGAAAAACCTGTTGGCGCGCTGATTTCGGAGCGATGTCCGCTCCTTTTCTGGGAGCGGAACAATCGACACGGTCTATAGGCACGCTATATTCAGAGACAGAATGTATCGCGAGGATTATTTCCGTCCGACACTCGAATAACAAAGTCCGGCACCTCCACATGGCACCGACGACGCTCATCGAAAACAGTCATAAAACCGCGCGCGTGAATAGTCATTTTTATACCAGAAATTATGACAACGACACGGGCGGTGCTCGAAGAAGCATCGCGCAAAGATAATAATAAACAAACGACGCCGGCCACCGACACCGGCCACCAACGCCGTGCACGTGAAATACCTACAGTGTGGCCGGGGCTGGCAAATTTCCCGCAATCGTACGCCCAATATAGTGGCTCTTGGCGGGGCCTACTGCTCAGGCATCCTACTACGGCATGCGGACGATGGGTGCTCGTCTTGTTTACGTGTACTGCGATGTGCCCGTAGTTTTAGGGAACTGTTTGTATGGCCTACGAGCGTCGGACTACCACGGATACTTGCGTGCATTTAAGAAGCGTCGGCAGCTTCTGGCTCGAAGCCCTGAGGGGCATTATAACACCGATTGTGAAATTCTCTAGATGCTGGTTGAAACTGAGAAAACATTTTCTTATCGTTTGTGTTGGGTTTAAGCTTTGTATGATGGTACATGGTACATGGAAAAGCACACTTAAATAGACAACGTATTGATTGGCGATTGTGGCTCTATGGAAACGGATAGAAAGTAGTTTGCTGCCAAAATCAAAACCAGAGGGCGTGAAACGAACATTTGGGTGGAGGACTTGTTCCGAATAGTCCGGAGATGCAATGTGTCTTGAGTGGAACTTACCTATCAATCTATAGTTGTTTCTTGTTGTTATTTCCTCACACCTTTGATTTCACGTGTTTCTTTGCAACATAGAGAAAGAAACTCGATTTGAGCGATCGCAAAATAGATTGTTTGCAGTGTTGTGTGCAGACGCGGCGGGTGATTTTTTTTTTTTTTTTTTAGCAACGCCAGGAGAATGCGAAAGGAAAAGTTACACAATGAGGAGAAGTTGGCTGGGTGCGAAACGGTGGCCCACCGCGCGAGCGCCAACACGATCATTGTGTGCCGGCGAGTCAAAGAAAGCATAAAGAAAATATTTTTTCATTCGCTCGTAAGTTACGCGCCACGCGCAGGATAACAAGGAAAGTGGCAATTCGCTAGCCGATGTGTCAATTGTGTTCCGATTCGAAGATCAATATTTCTTATTCTTGTATTATTCGCAATCTGAATCGTGGGAGAGTAATTTTGAGAATTGGCAACCATATGATAGGAAACTGCGAAAGAATCCATGAAAACATCCAGAGGAATAGACGTGTACAAAGAACGCTTTTTTTGAAAATGTCGAATACACGAGGAGAATCTGAAATTTTCCATCGTTAAACATGCTTTGAAACTTCGTGAAAAGATTCGCGTAGGCACGTGGCACCCACTTCAAATCCAATTTTCGTTTTTCTTGATTAAAAATGTGAGCCTGTGTATTTTTAAGTGTGATGCTTGTACAGTTGAGCCTTTGAAACTTTTAACGTGATTGGAAGACAGGGAGGCTTGTAGCGTCAAGCGATCAGGATACGGACTTCATCAGGACGGAGTTCATCAGGATGGAGGTTGAATAATGAATTGGCCAGAAAGGTTCGCCGACTTGCAGTGTCCGTTCACAGTGCAGTGGAAATTACTGAATTTCTCTGAATAAAACACCGGCATTGACACATTCTAGGCACAATTGCGAATCGTGGTGTGACCTGCGATATGTGGCATGCTAAAGCTCGCCAATTTTCCAATCATTGGTTTCAATTTATGAACAAGAACAAAACGGACCTCGTTATAGGTACACCGCGGTGTTTATTTCTATATTTTATTTCAATCTCGCAAACGGATTTGATCAGATTTAGAAGACCTGCGAGTTTATTCGGCAAAAGAAATGATAAATATGACCATTGATAAAAATAAGTCACACATCCGTGAAAGGAAAACATAAAATGACTCAAATTGGATTCGTAAAGACAGATAAAAAGTATTTTCCATAAAAGTATCAATCATTTTTATTACACCAGCTCAAAGTAAAATTATGATCTACCTCAACAACGTGTTATGGAACTAGGTTATATTCCATCTCGTGTCATATTTACACACATAACCGTCTATCAGCGATTTGTTCATACCATCTACTCTGGCAGAGCGCAGCAATAAACCTGGGTGCTGGCCGCGGATAACGAAGAGAGAACGACGATATTCACTCGACTGCATTTGGAGGACCACTACACTGTGCCGGCCGCTATAAGACTAGGGTCATACCAAGAACTCTATTATTGCAGGCGAGACGATGAAACAAAGTACTTAGTCGTTACTCCTGATTTACCCCGAAAGACGGAAATGTGCGGAATCACTTCGCACGCGCGCAAAGGAGCAGTCAGTGTTTAAACGAAACGGACTTGATCAGTAAACGCCGGCGTCGGAGCTGAGGTGAAAACGTCGCGCCAGATAAAGCGTAAATCGCTTTTTGATCCGTGATTCAAAGTCTCGCAGTCGAAGTGTATAATAAATCTGCAGTACTTTCCGCAGAGTAAAGTGTGTTTCTTTTCTAAGACTTTCTTACGCTGCTGTCGACGTAGCTTGCCAAAATACTAATCAAAAAGACTGTCCAAAAGTCGCTGGCGTTCGACCGATATGCACGGGAAAAAGAGTTATAGAGGTGTAGAAAGTTTTAGCAGAGATGAAGGCGCCTCCGCTTTATTCGCTGCGTACTGCGATGACACATGTTTTGTGTGCGTGATCTCGTCCACGTGTCCGATTCCAAGTGTCGCCTGCCTAGGATCGAACTAGGTCCGACGACGCAAGAATGATGGCAGTTGACGCGACCGCAATTGCCGGCAAACAATCACTCCCACGCCGACGTCGATGCCGATGCCGACGACGACGCTTGGTAAATGCGTGCTGGGGAGGAAGAAAATGGAAAATTGAAGCAATCTGAAGGGTGTTGGATGGGTTTCTTGATTGTTTGGTTCTCGGCGCAGCGACGCTGGGATATTGAAAGATCATTTTGTTGGAGTGAAAGCCTCTCCAACATCGACGCCCGCGACGCTCGACTCGGGTCATTGTGTGATGGCGTGCCACCGATAGCGTCGCGACGCCTTAACACTCGTTCCCGGGGAGAAAATATTGACGGTCACCATTTGGAGGCGGCTAACAAAATGTAACCAAAATCGTAGTTGGGGAAGGATCTTTTTTCGAATAGATTGCGATCTTTTTTGTATTTCGCGATCTTTTTCTTCGATCGCGATCGGATTTTCGACGATCTTTTTAAAAAGATCGTTTGCACAGTCGTTCCTTTTTTGGTGTTTGTTGTTGTACAACACTTGAAATTGAAATTTGAATGTGGCAAATAGAAATATTTTCCATAGCTTTCAGTTTCCTTCATAGACATGAAAGTGTTTCCAGGATTCCAAACAGTTATTAGTTTTACTATTATTAGTTTTATTGATGCGTGCAAATGCTGCCTAGTACGTCCGCCGTGCCTGTCCACGACCTCAAATTTCTGTCCTTTTCCCAAAATGGGTCATCGAGATTCGAGAGGCCCCCTTTCAGCCAAGTCCCACTGACCACTGTCCGTTGCAGACAACATGCAAGGCCTTTTTGTTCCTGTTAAGTGTTTACAGGCTGTTCATTTTCTTCTTGTATTCTTGACTATAAGTCATAGTCCTCGTCGCATTGTGTTTCTACTATTTATATTTATTTATTTATTTTTATTTTTTATTCTGGAGAGCTCAGTCAGAGCTATAAGAATAGTCATAAATCAATATTACATACATGGAAAAGTTAAACCAATATTTACATTCAAAAGGTTACATTAATTTCTAATAATAAAGACATTACTATAATAATACTCTTTTGATGAATAGGGCGTTATTGTTACAAGATGGTGTTTATATTAATATTGCATTTCCCAGTACCTATAGGTGCTAAAAAGTAAGTATTTTTCCAGAGATCAAAGGATTTTTTTACGAAAACGGTCTTTTAAATGAACTTGATCTTTTCTTAAAACGAATTTTAATTTGAACTTAAATAAAAAAAGATCGCGAACTTCGATCTATTTAAAAGATCGTTTTTCGACGACGATCATGATCTTTTTAAAAGATCGATTTCAAATCGATCTTCCCCAACTATGACCAAAATATCCGGTGCCACGTGTGGAATATGATGCTTGATCGGAAGCCATTCAACATTCCAAACGGGAGGCTTCGTTAGACAAAGGCCGACGGTAGATCACTTCTTTCGAACGAAAACGCGTAAAACCCGAAATTCCTAGGGCGCAAATGAAACAAGTCAAACCGCGTAAACTTACAAGCTATGCTACATTTTCTCTAATTGATTTCATTTTCCAATTAACCTATTTCCTGACTGTCAGTATCTAGGTAATTACGAGTCATCTGAAATGCTGGATCAAACCGTAAGCACCCACTGTGCTTCACATGTGCACTTCATTCTTGGAAAGCGTGCCGCATTTTAAGTCAGAGAAATAGCAAGAGGAGAGACATGACTGAAGCTTTTCAAGCATATGCTTTAATGTACCATGAACGGCGCCTCGCTGTTTGATTAGATCTAGATTCTGTTAAGACAAACGTCTGACTCGTATTATTATACAGGCAACAGGATTCATTCTGAGCAACATGAGCTAGAGCGCTCATGGAGCATTGAGCTCGATTTCTCGCGGGTGTATATATCAGCACACATGGCAAAATGAATTAAAACGATGTTCAAATTTAATCGTTATTAGCATTCAGCTGTGAAAGCACTTTATGTGTCTGATGATCTGATTTTGATGAAATAGTTCACATACATACAACTCATGTTAAACTGCAGCAAAATTGTATTATAGTTTTCACAAAAACATGCAAATTAATAATCCTAGTACAAAACATATCATCGTCCTTCACTTCACTGTTTTTACTCATTCCGAGCTTGAAATTCGTATGATATGGGACATAAATGGCAGCCAATTTTAATATCTTCGCGTGTAAAGTAGCGATGTTGTTAATGTAACCGCCTATAAATGCAGTTTAAACATGAGATAAAGTCTGTCCATGGTAATTGATGAGCTCTCACTAGGTAATAGTACCTTTTGATTTACCTCCATTAATTGTATAAACCCATGCATAGTTTTCTAAGCTTTCTTTGAGACAATGAGACAAACCAACAGAAAACTTACATCTAAAGAATACCTCCGTAAAAAACTTTTCAGTTGAATGAATTTGAAGTCAATCGCGTCCTTTTCAAAGTGTTCGCTAACCCCTTTCTGTTGCTTAATTAACTCGCACAGAGAAAAATAAAATAATAAATGCAGTTTACCGTCGTTCAAACTAAAATATCTACAATCGTATTCCCCATGGCTTATCAGATCTTTTACTCAGCGTTTCTTCCAGCCTCGCAGAAAAACGAAGAAAATGCCACCTTAATTCCGAATCACAAGAACATTTTGATTTGCAGCTAAAGTTTCCTTTCATCGGACATGGTATACCTATATAGAATAGCGCTCTTGCAACGCCCTGCTTCTCTTTGTCTTGATGCATTTACCTAAAGGGCGCTGGTAAAAAGATTCATCAACCATATAAGTTGCCCCACACGACTGAAACATTGAAAGCGACGCGAACCCAGCGATCTGCACCGAAATTGATTCGCGATTTCCATCAACCGACGAGTAAACCGATGACAATGGTCAACGCCGACGCTATCGACGCGTCGACGTCGGCGTCGGAATTGAAACCTTGTCGAGGACCGACGGCTGACGCCGCGTGATGTGACGCGCTGAATCGACATCATGGGCGCCACCTTCGCGAGTCCCAGTGACACGTCTTTTCACTCGACGTGTCAAAAACACACAATCGCGACCATTAATCAAACCGATGAAATATTAATCAAACTTTTTATTGTTTTCGCGACCGCGGTATGACTGGCTGGTAGCGGTGCTTGTGGAGCAAGTAGCGTGGAGGTGGCGTACTCGGTACGTTGGCGTGGCAATCCACTCGCGTGAACGCGCTCATCGAAAGGTGCGAGCCCAATTATGAGGAAAGCGGTATCATGAAAAGCGGGACATTTATACAATTCCGTACCGATTTTTCACTCGGGATGGGCAGAATGGGACAATGAAACGACGTGACGCGTCGGCAAGATGTTTTATAGAATTGCTTCTTCTTAGTCCCCAAGAAACTCATTCTGTGAAAAAGAGTGTTAGCACTTCGCTTGAAAAAAGTCTCTCGCACATCTTTCGGCAACTCGAAACATGTGATTATAGAATGTTGTAACAATTAGTGTAAGAGCATCTCCCTCTGTTGGCGTCTCCCGTACCGCCACGGTACTGGTGCCGACCTGAAATAGCGGCGGCTCTCGACAGGATAAATATAGGAAGAACGAAATCTCGGAAAGAGTCGGTGAAAAACTATAAGGAAACGAGCGTGAATATTTGCCAACAGATCTAAGGAGATGAAAGATGGTATTGACATTGAAAGATGGTGACGTGCGACAGCGAGCTAGTTTCAAACGGGGTGTGTGGGGGGGGGGGGGCGTTTGTACGGCGTGGCGTCGTTGACGAGATCAGGCGCTGGCAGAGCGCTGGTGGAGCGTTGGCAGCGCGTTAGCAGTGCGTTGGCAGACTGGGGAATTGGAGACAAATAATCAGATGATTAGTTCGATCTGCAAACAAACGTTCTGTTCTCTGGCTCGATGCGCTTTTATTTTCCACGGAAATCTGCGATAATATCTTCAGTATGACGTTCTCTCTAGAGGTAAACCAACCTCGATTGCCGATATCTTGATGTTTATTTTGAAATCGAAGGAAATACAAAAAATACTTGTGAATTGGATGAATACCTTCAGGATACGTAAGTCGTCGGAATTGTCAATTATTTGCACTGCAAGGCCCGAGGTTTTGTGAATTACATGTCGTTCATAGGATTCTGTGAAGCGTCGTGGAGAGCCAATAATGAAAATAATGTGCAAGGATCTGTTTCTCCAATGAGATAGCGATCATTGAAAGTAACGGAAATAGCAGGATAGCCGGATAGAAAACGAAAATCCTATAGCTAGGACGAGGCTGGGGGACGGAACGCCAGGAAGTCTTGATGACTTACGATGTCGACTCACTATTGTGATTTGTGATCACAATGTGATTGTTAAAAATAGTTTTAAGTTGTGTTGAGATAATAGTTAGTATGCGACGAGTGGCATGATTTAACGGGATCTCAACTGTGCATCCCACCACTCGACCTCCCATATTTAAAATACAACATCCCTGTCGAGGAAACGCATATCGTTCATGTCTCACCGACGATACACATGCACTACGATAATTGAGGGTATTACTAGAGACATTTTTGTGTCGGGCACCTGAACCGATTCCACGTGCAAGTTTCTATTCTCACACATTTTTATCCCTAGGTGACCCACCACAACTGGGTCAAAGCGCAAAATACTTGCAGTGAGTTGTTCTGATCTCGAAGTGGAATTGTCTTGTCAAATAAGTATAAATAGTCCATTTCTCAGCATTGAAAGCTGGATATGAAGATGTAAATATAGCTATCGGCTAACCAAGACACATTTTTATTCCAAGAACGGTGGTCTTTCCTCCTCAAGTGACGTCTCCTCTTTTTTTCTTCGTCTTCTTTTTCGATATATTCCCATGTGCATCTGCATGAGTGCACCACACACTTCACGTTATTACATTTTACCTTTAGATATTATTTCACAAAACCGATGCGAAGTTTTCGTAGAATATTTCTTGTTCGTGAGCATCGCGCAAGAAACAATATTGTGCATCAGCAAGGAAATTCGTTATTACCCACATTATACTTTCTTACTTGTTTACCACAAACCAGCCGCTGTTGAATTCTCATACCAAACCTTTTTCGTTTTTTAAAGCTGTTTTATTGTAATCGATAGAACCCAGTATAGATAAACTACCCACATTTCTCTAACAAGAGAGCATCCCCCATCGTAATCGTTTCTGCATTTACTCTCACATCCCCTAAGAATTATTGCGTCTGGCTCCGCTCGGGGTCGGAAAGGACACCCATAAACACTTAAACTTGACCTGAAACCGCCCCTAATTCTGACGCGGCCCAGATTCCAGCCCTCGACCCTTATCTGTCAGCGATAATAACTCTTAAAATCAGTTAGATAAGTCGGAACAGAACGCACATGCCGTAGCTCTCTTCCAGTCTAGCATTTCACTATTGTTTTTAATCGCTTGGTTACTGTGAATATCGCTAAAAACCGAGGGATGTTCATTTTCTGGGCGCAGTCCAACGCTGCTTCGAGCGAAATATATGGAATCGGTATCGACATTTCCACAGCGATGTTTTTTGGGAAATCCCGTCAATGACGAATTACCATACACTGCGCTGTAGCGATAAGGTTCTTCCCGCAACGTTCCGAATCCAGGTAACCAATCATCAGAGCACGTAACTAAACGCAAATGTTATGTCGAGCTTGTAGGTATATTTATAGGCGGTGAAATAGCGTTTCGATAACTTGATAACATACCTTATCCTATCCCGCATGGCAAAGTCAATAACTTACGAGAAGCAGTTAATTTCATGCATCTTCAATGTATTCAATTGTGTCTGCTGGAGCCTAAGTTGATAATTTCACCCTCCTTTGAGCGCAATTAATTAATTAACAGCTAAAGGGATGATGAACAATGCACCAAGCACCGGGCCTCTTTTCTGGGTCTTGAGCGAGTTGGCGACACCGGGACAATGGCCATGTGCTGCGACGGAGGCGGTGGCGTCTTTGGGCCCAAGGCGTAGGTTCTGTAGTTTCACCAAAGGCCCCATAGTTTGACGGCAACCATGTCGGCCATAAACTTGCCACGGGGAAGTTGCCGTGAAAAGGTTTCAATCACAATTCAAGCAAATAACGCGTGATTTATTCATAGCTCGCGAAAAATAACGCGGACGATATTGAGGTATACTACGCCAGCTCCAGAGTGTGAAATTGTCTGCCGACAGTGTCATAAACCACGTAATTCTTGTGCAAAAACGTGTGTAAATTTTTAAAGCGGTGGCAAAGTGGGAATTAAAATGAATGCCAAAAACCTTTTACTTTAAAACTTTTTCCGAAACTTGATGTTTATGAAACAATCATGTTAACTTTTCATCAAAAAGAACGAACTCTCAGGATAAAAAGAATTTTTACAACTTCTCCGGCGAGTTAATGATTCTGTCTAGAGGCAGTATTAAAAAATAAAATAACTTGTTGCCACTTTTAACTATTTGTATAACTCAAAAAAAAAGTTTCAAAATGTAGCATTCCACGCAGAGTGCGTAGCACGGTCTATTTCTGAAAGACCAACCTGTGTCACTTTTTATTCCCCCCGGTTGATGAAAACCAGGGGCATGGATCGTGAGGCAAGGACGAGAATTCGGGTCCTGGGAGTTCTTAGCGGTCTCCTATTACCACCGCAAACGATGCGACCAATTTGCTGCCCAGACCCAAGCCGAGGGCTGCCACCGACTTGTGTTTCAATGATTACTCGGCGAGGGGTAAGTAGCGGTCATCCCCTGCGATGGCCGGGGGCAGATTGAAGACGAGAGCGACGATAACACAGCAACGATATGACGTTTTCAATTCCATTTAGAGCAGAATTGGTCAATTCAACCACAGACGTTTACGATGTCTCGACGCCTCCCAGATTTCAGTCCATGGACATTGAGCGCCGTATAACGACCACTTTCCATCCGTGCTCCTTATCGGGCGTTTCTACGTTCAAGTGCAGCTAAAAGCCAATGAAGTTTATTTGCATTGAACCATTTGAAGATATTAATCATTTATCGTCTGCAGTGTGCACAATGGGTTTGGCTGCTTTACATTCCGCCGAGTTTGTGCCGTTGTTTCAATCCATCAACTTATGGCATGATATGCATCAATCAGGAGTTCTCTCAGTCGTGTGACTTTCTTCACAAGAAATATAGAGAGTTCAGATGTCATCTTCAACAAACTGATCCTTCCTAAGAATGAGCTGATTTGGAATAACTCAATGGTAAAAAATAAAACGCCCAAAATGAAAAAATTCACGCAAAAAAAAAACTTGGTAAAGTAACATTTGGAAGCAGTAAAAATAGAGCAAAAAATATTCAAATCCTGCGGTTTGAATACAAAGTGTAGGAAAAAGCGTCTACACTTTGCGGGAGAATCGGATCCAGATGAGATGGTGTATTTTTTGTGCGGTTTCATGTCACATGGTCGCCGTCATCGTCGTCGTCGTCGTCGTCGTCGTCGTCGTCGTCGTCGTCGTCGCCGTTGTCGAGAGCAGAGGGTCTCGCGTTCAATCAGCGTCTTCAGCAACATTTTCTGGGCCATCCGCCCCGCGCGATGGCTCGGGTTCCGCTCGCGACGTGTCGACTTCAAAGGTAACCGAAACGCCGCCGGCTACCCTGGGATGGGGCAAGGGAGCGGGAGAGGGGGGGGGGAAGGCGTCAAGCGCACCCAACTTTCCGCGACGTCGAGGGGTGAAACTTTTCACGTATGCACTTCGGTACACATTGTTCACGGCTAGGCGACTTACATACTTCTACTTTGTAAGAGCCCAAACAAACGTCTCAGCGCGTCGGATCAAAATAGCAAATGTATATGCGCTGACAATCTTTGCTACCATGCTTGAAAGCTGCATGATTACTTTTAAATTGTTGCTTTGAACATGACAGTGTTAATTACATTTTGTCCTGAGTTTCTAAACAGATACTGAATAGCTTAGCAGTACATCTCCAAGGCAGTTAGCACTTAACTAGCAATCAATAACGATACCAATCTAGCTGAACATGAGCCGCAAGGGCCGAGAAAAAAAAAGTGTACATTTCCATAGCAGGTAACTCGGCGAATGCACCGGTGCTGTGGTCATTTTGCAAGTGTACTGAACGTGCCTCAAGCAGTAGTGTAATTCTGGAAAAATGCTCGGTTTGAAGTGATTTTCCGCCAACCGTGAGGATGGGGAGGACATTTCCAAAATTGCGTTGATTTTTTCAAGTATGTCTACACTTTATGAACGATATTTTCCATATTTTCCACGATTTAATCGCGGTTAATTTCTGTATTGTGAGAGTCAGAATAGTTTGTAATACAACATGAATGAACAAAATGCGTAAACCAAAACAACAAACGGAACAAGGAAAAAATAATGATGATGGTCAAGTCAAAATTCAGTGCAACAAATTTTCAATCAAGGAGCCACAAAATGCGGGTGATTATATTTTTGTTTTGTTAAGTGTATTTTTTTGGCATAAAGGTGATACGCAGGTGAAACCCCGCGAGTCACCACTCACTGGCATTGCGGGGTGATGGCCGGTCAATGAGGCAATGCTTGGCCCCCGAAGAAGGGTGGGGGGGGGGGGGCTAAAGAATCTTCCATACAACGTGGACATCGGCCAAATTAGGTCCCTCGACAGCGTAATGAGCAATTTTAAAAACGTTAACGCCATGCCGCGCAATAAAAATTCAAATCTCATAATTGGTCTCGTTATTCTGTGGACGCAAAGACAATCAAGTGAATTGAATTGAAACTATTTTCTATCGCAATGAACCGCGCGCTGCAAAATATAATTCAAACTGTGCAACTTTAGAATTAGTTAAACTATCGCTGTGCGAAGAAATTTCGTCGCTAATAATTATATGCCAAGTTTCAATTACAACGGATTGCATCGGATAGCTGGATAATGCAAAGTACTTTTTGAACACAGTTACAAACTACTAGTCAATTAGAAAAGTTCCGCATATAATGTAAATTACGGCTAAATTATTAATTTCCCGGTATCATTGTACGCAGACAACGTATTATTTCCCTAGCCGCTCATTGGTCGATTACGTTTAACGGTTCATCGCGTACTAATTGAGAAAATTGTAACAAAAAAAAAAACTCGTTGAAAAATAACGCGAGTTTCTCTAATTGACAAATAAAAACAAGCTCGTCTGCTGCAGGGCCCCTGTCAAAATTGGCCGTGCTATTATTCACACTGTAAAGACAGAGGCCCATTTTTTCTCAAGCGAAGATAATTTACACTTTTAAGTAGTATCATACATCAAAAATTAATGGTCCGTGCAATATTTCAAAAAAAAAAACAAAAAAAAAACTTTCCTAGTTTGTGTTTCAGAGTCGCACAGCCAGTATATTGTTTGTGGTGTTGATTTATGCGAACACTCCAGGGTCCAGCTAGCAGCCGTGGGTGGGTTTTGCTCGCCTTAAAACACTAAGTAGTCTCCGCTACCCCCTGCTCACGGTCTAGCCGTGGGCGCCCCGGGTCTTGATAATGCTGGACCCCACCGCACTTCGGCATTACACCAACCCCGTTTTGATTTATCGTCGCAGGGTTGCAGTGATAATTCTTGTACATGAGTGTCACTTTCACTTCTTTGCCCGTTGTAACGCGTAATTCACGCGCAGGGCACAAAGGTGAGATATTGCGTTGTCTGCCCGGAGTTGTTGTCAACTATTAGTCGTGGCAACTTCTCGCTGTTGTGAGGCTTTTCTTATTTTACATGTTGTTTTATGAAAATGCTGTTTAAAACCTCTTTACCTTTAGCCGAGACATTTTCTTGAGAAAGGAGAACGCTGCTGACTTAAAACTCGTGACACGAAAAATCCCTCAGAGAAGCGAAGAACGTGATACGCTTTTGATGAAACCAAATGTAAACAACTGTAATTGTTTCAATTATAAACATAGCTCACCGTCTATTTTCACCGCCAACAAGTTTAATTATCTCATCAATTAAAATGAACCTACCCCCAACGCATTTGCATAAATTAAAAATTATCTCAACGACGATGCATGAGCCCACTGCACGGGGTAGCATACAAATACCATTCTCGCTTATCTCGTAGCCCAGTAACCACCCCGGGCCCTTGGCTAACTCTCAGGGCCAATCTAGATCGGCAGTCAATGCACGGACTGGGTATCAGTCATCCACACAAGCAATCCTCGTGCCCTAGCACGCACTGACGTAAGCATGGACCTAAGAAGCCCAGCGCGAAACCATTACCATAAAACCATCTCCATTTTCTTCAGAGTAACATTCCGCTTGCCTTCCGCTTATGTCTATTGCTGCTCTGATTGACACAATCGGCTTCCTCCACCATAGCGAAACTTTTATTAAAAGCAGACACGCGTTCTTTAGCTAGCATTTTTATCGGCAACTCTTTTGCTGTCATTTTTATCCAGCGTGTTGTTTGTGTGGTGCCTTCTTTAATATCCGTCCCTGCGCCTCTCGCAAGGGACTTAAGTTGTCTTACAGAAGTTTTCTCGCTTGTCTTCGACTAAATCGAACTCGATTAGGGGGCTGGTGGTAGGTCGATCGAGATCAGCTGCTTTTATTTCCTTTGCCCCGCAGATTAGCGTAAATCGGTTTAGGAGTCACCGGCTTAACGACTGCACGGCTGCAACACCACCGACGCCACCGACGCCGACGCCAACGACGCCACCGCCGCACATCGTTCACGAATAATAAAGCAGGATGCACTAAGCTCGGTATAAAACAAGTTCCCACCCAGACCATAGATTATGCGCGTGAAAACTAGAGCAGCCACTGTAAAATATATATGTAATAATAAAGTATGGCCAGGTTTTCATGTTATGAAAATATGTTTATACAGCCAATTTTGTGCTTTTATACATATATGCGAAGACACTAAAGCACCTAGCTCGCGGCACGATATCTCGTCCGAATTCAATTTAAAATGTCGTCCGCGCTGCTGGGAGAAGATTTCAAATCTTCATCTAGCCATGGTTTATGGTGTGACCAACAATAACTTGCGACAAGGGATTCTGGTTGAGATTAATTTCCAAAAATGATTGTGTGACATACTTTTAAAACAATTTAGAAACCCGGTGGTGGATATATATATATATATATGATGCAGCGAATGCCATTCTTGAGTAGACGTCCAAACGTCTTGGCCAGAGCTTCGAAATCGCGCTCCTTATATTGATTCTCAGGAGCGTCGAGATCTTTTGGCATGGCAAGCGCAATTTCCTACGTCGCATCGAAAAGAAAGACATGTCAATACACCGTCATTACAGCGAAACGATTTCTCAAAAAGAAAAGACATCAAAAGTGCATTCACTCGTGATAACTAAGACATAAAAAAAATATAAGTAAATCTCCATCGTAAAAGTAAAAGCCTCCGTCTTGAAGCATCCCGCAGATTTAAGCGAACAGTAACGCAGCGGGACTGCTTCGCTGAGATGGTTTGATTATGCTATAAAATATTGGTAAAATGCGTGGCGCTCTTCACAACGCAATGCGTGTGTCCGTGAGTGTGTGTGTCTGCGTGTGTTTGCGCGCTCCCTATATTCGCACTCATAAACTATTCCCCAAACTGTCTTTACAATGCCACCAAGAAGCTCCTCAATGGTCTGTGTCCCAGTTTAACCCTTAGCAGTTATGTCTTTATGGTCTTCAGCACTGCTAACGCCTAACTCTTTGCAAACGTCTCGGCATCAGATGAAAGAAACGCTGAAACAAAGACGAGAGCTTTCAATGGGGGTGGTGGGGGTTTGGTGGGGTTGGCATGGCCCATGGTGTGTGAAGAGAAATAAGACGAGAGAGATATCCCATCCCCGTGGCACACATCCACCCTTATTTCAGACAAGGCAGCAGCAGATCTCCGCGCCCGGCCTGGATCAACTCGAATGCGCCACCCGTATCGAGGTGGACTTTCTATTTCACTCCGCGCGGGTAAAGATAGCGAGCGGGCCGCGCCCGGCGCTAGACTCGAACGGTGTGAGCGGAATACAGCAGTTCATTTTATGTGGTCACAAACGGCGCCGAGGAAGAATGGAGAGGAATCGGTTAAATAAAACGCTTGACAATTTCGGCTTCCCTATGGAGAAAAGAACTTACTTTCCTCTTAAAGACCCCGCGCTCGCCTGTATATAAGTTAAACATTTCTTTCCGAGATTGTAATGGCGACCGTCAGGACGCGGGATCAAACGGAGTTTATTTGAAAATAACGAGAATTGATTGCACCGTCGAAGTCGCAGATCAATTTATTCAAAGTTCACGAGGAAATTGAGAGTGAGGTTTAGGAGTTTTGAACCCGATTCGGCGACTCGTTTGCCACGTACAGAGCATGACTACGGCCGTTAACTCGCTATAAAATCAAAAGCATCTGGTCCCAAACGAAAGGCTTAAAACAAAATCTTATCAAAGCAAAGCTTGGCATCAACTTTGACTAACTTTCTCAATATTAAAATAAACCATCTCTTAAACGATATAAAAAAAAAAGTTTTTCTATTTAACCTAACATTTGTTGCCTTCACCTGAAGCAAGGAATGGTTTCTTAACCTATGACCTCGACCCAACTCGCTTTTCCCCGGCCGAATTCGCTGAACGCAGCCCCCGGGGAAACAGATGACGATCCAGAGCCGAGTCACGTGGCCTGCTAGCACGGAGACAAATCGCAGGACGACCAAAGTCATCGACGTTGCCACCGCCGACGCCAACTGTGACGCCGACGCCGCTAACATATCGGCGGCACTTGCAAACATCTGACACCCACAATATCTGTTAACTGCTGGCTCACCAAAGGCCATACGCTAGTGTCAACGAGCTGCCATTAATATTTGTGAACGACCTCGATTTACATAGCATTCCGTCAATAAAGACAACCGAGTGAATTGGGCCGCTTTGAAATTGAATGCCATTGAAGATAGTTGCGAAATTGTCGATTCACCACAGTTTTTTCGCAGAACCTAGCTTGAGTGAGGGTGTGGTCGTTTTCACCCCTCCTGGTATATCGAACCAATGTACTCCCGTGAGCATTAAGTCGGTCCATCAGTTAATTACTAGCAGTCACGCGGGCTGCGGCTTAAACAATCAGTCTCAGGATGCGAGATAACGTTATTTGCTAGCAGAACTTGTAAACCAATGCTAGGAACATAATCTGATATAACAATTACGCCTGCACACCAGTCCAGGAAATAGAAAAGAAAGACAGAAACCAATTATTCGCCCCAACTTACTTGGAGCGACCCTTAATGGAGGATGCAGCCGAATGAGTAGTGCAATGTAGAAGCAAGAACAGAAAAGCTATAATAATGATCATTAGCTCTGATAAGCTTTAGAGTTTAGAGTTTCGCTGGGCACATGTGCTAACACCCGTGTGCTTCCGTGCCACACTTTCCTCGCAGCTTTCTAGAACCTGCAGCAAGACGCTCGGTGAAAATTTGTTACTTGAAAAGCTCGCGCCGACTTTTCTTACAAAATATCACCGAAAATAAAAACACATTGTGATTATTACTTGATTTATGTGCACCATTATCCGTTTACCAAGTTTTCGCGACTTATAAATTTGATAAAAACCCGCGAGGCAGTTAAGACAAGTATATATAAGGGTGCAGGCGTTGGCGTCGGCGGGCTAATTTAGCGATAGCACGGCGCGCGTATCACTTGGCGTCAGGAGTGCGCGACCGCAGGCCTGGAGGCGGCGTCGGTGGCGTCGGTGGCGTCGGTCCGCCCAAAAACCGACGCCGCTCCGCGTCACGCCGATCCTGGTTTATCCGACGCTGGCGACTGCCGATGAGAAGAAACGACACCCGGCGGCGACCACCGGAGCAAAGATAAATATTGTAACAAAACGACGTAGTACACGCGCGAGGGATGGAAAAACACGCGGCTGGGGAGGCGCGTTACCTGCGTCGAAACAAAACTTTTGGTTAAAAAAAAAGGGAAACGCGAGAGAAAGGTATCATTAATATTCCACGAGCGTGATCAACATTTTTTTTAGAGAAATGTGCATGTTGCTTTCCAAACTAGTGCAAGATATCTGACATTGATGAAAACTGTGTGTTTTTAGTACGTGGCACGTTAACGATTCTTAAATAAGCAAGCCACACCCAACGAGCAAAGAATGCTAAGAAATTGGCAAATAAAAGTTTCCTCGTAAAATCTTTGTGGTGAGGTTAATACATCAAAAAGCTGTGTGCCGTGTTGAAGTCGGGCTTCCCGAGGGACGGGTGTTCGAGACCCGCGTGCACGATCTGATGTAGTGCACGCCCAGGGCCTCCGTGGGTGGGGATGGGGGGGGGGGGGTCAGGGGTCGAGCCATCATGGTAATGGCCAAAGCGGGCTGGAAAAATGGATCTCACCGTGCGTGTGAAAGGGATGAGGGGGGCGAGGGGGAGGCTGCAATTGCGACAATATCGCGACTTGCACAGAGTAATGGCGACTAGGGACGTGAAGATTTCATTTTCCGGCAGTAAAATCATATTTTCCACTGTCCGTTTATTGTATTAAAAAATAACAAAAAAGTTTCGTCGGAAAAAAAATGGGCTCAGGTCGGAGTGTGCGTTTGTGTGTGGTAAAAATGTGGGGCAAGATTTTTATGGCTAGCGATTTATTTTCTCGGGAACACGGAAACTTTTTTGTTTGCCAAAAAATAAATACTAAGTGTGTGTGTGTGTGGGTGTGTGTATATGGAATTACTTTGATATACGAATTATTTGGGTATATTACGCTCCCTGTTTTAATGCGACCGAGTCGCCCCCTTCACAACCGCAAAATAAAACGCCTGAGGGTGCTTATAAAACCTAGGATACAACAACCATGGGGCGCCTGAGTTTAAATGACACTCTTTCAAATTGACTCGATTTATAAGAGCGACAGCAAATTAGTTGGATCGCATTCATAAAAAAAACAACAAAACACACCGATTCAGGCAAACAAATCACAGCGCTCGCCTGCAGCGACGGCTGAGTAATGTTTCACAATTACTCGTGATAAAAATACAATCGAAATGCATGCAAGGAAATGCATCTTCGGCACGGTCCCATCGCGACCCGGAACAACTCGGGGACACATACGCAAATATCGCAGAGAGCACTGACAGCCTAGAATGTGGCCACCCATGCTGCGAGCCCACAGAGAGAACGAACAAGCCGCATGGCAGGCAATGATTAGGACCTCTTTAACGCGGCAAAGGGGAAAAAAATCGTTAGGCTCAAATCACTTCATAATTAATCGTGTTTAGTGTTTTTCCGAAGTCGTGTAATTAATTACAATTTATAGGCGATAAAATGGGTGGTCGTACAGTTGCTGCGGCCCAGTTTTTTATATGTCTCATGTGGATTTGGAATGATTCCCGAGCAGGTAGCGCGCGGGATACGATAAGTAGCTTCGGCCGGTGGCTACTGCAAAAATGAATTATTTATATTGAGTAATTAATCAGATAAAATAGGCGGCAATTAAATATTTCTTTAAAAATCTGCCAAATTATTTATGCAAATTTGTATTTCATTACGGTAATTGTGTTTTCATTGAGCATGATGCATGGCAGCCACTACATATTTCATGGAACGACCCCATGGGATAGAGCGACCGCGTAGGCCGATTCAGTAGAGCCCATAAAAAATTGCGTTGCAGTGGTGTGAGGAATGCATTACTTTTAACTACCACAACAGACCGTCAGCAGATTACTAATTAACGCAATCCTTTGACTCATAATTAGAAACAATCAACGAAATTAATTGCATTTATTTTCGGAATTGGAAAAGTTTCCGCCGGTTGTTCGCTCTACAATTCCGAGGTTCGAATAATTTCTTTTCTTTTTTCCCGCTGTGATGAAATCGACGCCTTGTCGATTGCCGATAGATTGGCCATCGGACGGGAGGTTTTTGGTTCGCTTCTTTCCGTCGGTCGCGAGTGATGGATGATTACCGAGGAAAACCCTTGCGGCTCGTTGACGATTGCTACACGCTAGGTGCCCCCTTCCCCACCTCCCCATTCCCAGTCAGCTAGACTAACCAACAATTAATACCAATCACAATTCGCGAGCCAGCCGACGACGACGAATCCATTTCCGAGTCGAATTAAATCACGCTGAAAAAACTTAGGAAACAACTCACAAAAGAAAAGTGTACAACAAAAGAAACTAACGCACACACACAGACAGACAGACAGACAGAGAGAAAAGGGCGCGCCGTGGATTTGCGCAGTGACAAACACACATAAGCCAAACTGCTGCGTGAATTGTTCCCTATTTCGCTGAATCGACCGGAATTCCATGTGCGTTCGCCCGCAAGGTACTTAATTGCCGTGAAATTGATCAAAGGATCAATGGAGAAAAATCTGATGAAATCACGTGTTTGAAATCATCTGTGGTCGATAGCTCCCAACATTTCAACAGTAGTTGGTCTGGACAGAGTAAAACAGTGAACAAATCCCAGTGTGCGTATTTGCACACGATTCACGCGTGCCGTGCGATGTGAACGGTTGACGCTGATGTCCCCCGATCGAAGCCCGATTCGCATCCTCACTCGCCGCTGCAAATCCAAGTCAATCAGTGCGATTGCGATTGGGGCACACACTGAACGTCTCGAGTCGTGACCTTTCATAGACGTACTAAAAGAAAAGCGTTGTGGAATAGCTTTTGTTGCCGGGAAAGTGATAATAAAAAAAACAGTCGAGGTTTTGTCGAAAATGTGCCTTGAAAAACCCGTAACAGACATAAAATTGTCCCCGACTTTGACAAACGTTTTTTTTTTTTATATCGCACGTACCCTCCGGCGATGCCTGAGCGTTTGACCATGGAATACCGGCACCTCCAGCTCAGATTTGATCGGCGGCATCACGCACTTGCCTTGTGCTACGCATGTGCGTTGATTAGTTTCGGCGCGAAACAGCGTCTATTGTATGGTGCACAATGCGTTTTGCTGCGTACCACGCAATGCGCTAATCCGTCGTTAACAGACATGTAGCACAGACGCGTGCGTGCGGCATCAGCGTCGCGGCGTCGGCGTCGCTCCGTAACTCCATGAACACGGTTAATCTTATTATTGTATTAGCTTAGCACAAATCCAGGCTACTTTGATGTACGACGCTCTCTATGCTAATTTTTGACACGATATTTTAATAAGTTTATGATGAGTTGATTATACAATTACACTTCTACGACTTTAGTTTAGTGCATGCAAAAAGTTTTTCTTTTTCGCTAATTGTCGGATAAATTTAAAGTAGAAAAAAAGAGCGACGATAATTGTGAATTAATACGTGGGCGATATGCACACTGAAGATGGATCGGTGAAAACGAGTTGAGTTATGGGCATAAAAATGCAAGGTCGTTTTCTTTCTTCGCAGGACGGTGCACGATGATCTCATCGGAAGGTGGATTACTCATCCAGTAGTTTAGCGTCTTACCTAATGCACTTGCCTAATTGGCGGCCAAGCCATAGCTCACGATGTGCAGAACAATTGTGAGAATTAAATGAGATCGCCTATGACGCGCAGATGATAAAGCTCTGCAAACTCGATCTATGCGCTGGTAATATTATCGTTCGTTTTCCCAAATAAATGCGATCGCATTTTGCACGTAATGTTTGCACTTTGCTATTGCATCGCAAGGTGCTTCTCTAACTGTAGTCGGTGGAAAATACAAACGTCGTTATTTTGCACCGTTTTGAACTCACCGCGTGAAAGAGGTTGTCTCATTGTTCGGCACGAAGAGATAAGACAGTAAACCCCCGGAGCTAATCTTACCTAAAAAAAAATAAGAAAATGAAACATTAGAAGCAAATAAAGATTTCCCGACGTTTTCTCGGCTAGCCAATTATGAGGGATGAAACAAAGAACGACATGAAAACTACAGAGCTATTGTGTTGACGCTATGAAAACTTGCAAGTTAACTGAGTATGAAAAGTAAGTAGGTGAAATTGTACGCACTGGGGGAAATTGTAACGGTGTGAAAAGCTAAAGTTTTCATGTGCTCCTTGTTTAATAATTTCAGTTCGCGGAATGGGAAAGGCAGGGCAGCCTACTTCTGAGCGTGTCTGCCCTTTGGTGTGGTATATGAGGCAGCTAGAGTTCATGAAGGTGTCTGTCGGGGCCCTGTTCCAGCAGATAGCGCGGCGCCCCAGTACTTTAGACTCCTTATCTGGGGCTCACGCGCTTTCGAGGGCTTGACTCTAATAAATTCGATCTCGGCTAGGCGAATTGGAACAGCTTGTAATTGAATTTATTAGCTAGAGCTCACCTGGATAAGGCTGCCGCGTTCGCATCTGGGAACCGAGCACGCGGCGAAAAGACCGGGACTAGGATAACCGAGTCTTGCGCGAAAAACAAGCGGAAAGAGGGGAATAAATAACTTACGACAGGCTATCGAGGGCACAAAAAAAAAATGGGTGCAACTCGCGGTCGATCGGGAACAGAACGTTAAAAAAATATTTTCGGTTTACGAAAGCGGTGCGTTTTACTTGTATATCGGTCTTGTCCACTTTTTGGCATAAATCCGCGCGCGCAAAGTTGTTTTTTAAATATTCATTGCGTTGTTTAGCGGGGGGCCAGTCCGAGTTGGACAATAAAACCGCTGATTCAGCAATTCGGAATCTACTAGCGTCGACACCATTAATCGTGATTGGCAAAAAATTACAGTGCAATTATTTTTATATTTCCCAATTTACCGCTGGCGTATCAGGCAGACAATATTCGATATTCGCTAGAGGGTTGTTGCGAGTTGGTGTGGAGGGGGTGGGGTTACCACCCCACATGCCATTACACAACTTGGTGCTGTCGTTAAATATGTTTCGTTTCGAAAAATCAAATTCACTTCACGACCATGCAACATGTGTTGCGTTGCAGGCGTTTGGAAAACGTCACAAGAATGCTCGCTTTCAGACTCAATTATCGTCAGTTTACCAGAGTGCATGTCATTATTTCTCATGTAATTACGATTATCATCGGTATCGTGTTTCCTCTCGGTTAGTTAGCGCCTGAGGAAATTATTCGTCTTGAGGCATAGCAACGCAATCGATGTGTTTCGAAACTTGGCCTCTGCTTATAAGGGACTAGAAGACCCTGACTGGCCAACTCCACTGATTCGACTGTCTTGTTTGAACAATAATGCACATCACCAACTGGCCTGGCATTCAAGCTTGACATTTCATTACAAAAGCATTGTTAATTTTAATTTTATCGAGATAAATATCTAGATGTGTGTTTGCAATATTGACGCACGAAACTTGACATCAACTGTGAAGATCACCTTGCGAAAATCATCTCAATGTCACTGGACGCCGAACTTTCATTTCTCAACGAATGATCCCGCGACATTTACAGGCTGCATCATTGAACAGTACCAGATATCGCGATTGCCCAATGATACACCCAGTAAACAAGCAACGGGAACGTACAAGCACCAACTATCAAGATCTTCTGAAACATTGCCGATTTGGGCGAAGACCACGCGAAGGGATTTGTGTCATGGATCCGAATGATAAACGGATCTAAAACTCCGTCTTGCAGCGAATTTTTCAGTCCAGTTACTCGCACCCCTCCCATCACGGTTTCCCGCATGTGACGGAGAATGGATGCTCTACGTGCATAGCTAATACCTGCTCCCACCCCCCACCCAGCATCCCACAGGAGCGATGATGGAGGATGAGGTATTTGGGAAGAGGCTGTTCGACTGACTGGTCGCACGGTCTGCAGGCGAGACTCTTCAGGACGCCGGGACGTCGCTGCTTTGGGATTTGGGATTCGGGTCACGGTTTAACCGGCAAGGTAAACTGTCACCGCGCGTGCTCGCTGGCGTCGTAGCCGGCCGCAACGGTGGCGTGTTTGGATGATCGCATTAGAGCGTCGTCGTCGTCGTCGTCATCTCACACTCGGGGACCGCTAAGGAACACGTCTTGGCGACCCCCCGACGAAATGTCTCACTACTCACCAGCCACGGCATGGACCTGGACGACACAGGCACGATTGTGTGCAGATTTATAAATCAATCGATCGGACCTCGCGCGCGCTCTGCACAAAGTCTGGCGCTAGGGAATTTGATTTACTCGCCGAAATGCGATCGTTTCTTGTTGTTTCTGCGCGATACCGTAAAGAAAACTTAAAGAAAAACTATTTTCTTTCCATTTGCTGTATCATACGGGGGGGGGGGGGGGGGGTGTTGGCATGGGGGAAAAAATAAGTGCTTTCCTCCGCCCAGATTTCGCGCTTTTACGCTGCGAGTCTCGAAGAAGTGTCCAGTGAAACCCATGAACACAATATGTTACAAATAAACGAGTATTTTCCACCAATTTAACTCTGGGGCTGAGTCGAACGTAACGGCAGCCATCTCTGTAACTGGTGAAATAAAGGAGGTTGGAACTGGCATCTAGGTTCAACCGGCACGCCGAGCTGGGCATTGTTACATACCAATCACGGACAGAGCACAGCTGTTGGTTGATGTCCGATCATTCTTTACGATAAGCCATGGGATAACACGGAAGTGAGCCGACGCTATATACGCCAAGATATAAGACACATATGGGAAGACAAGTTTCTTACGCTTTTATAGGCCGTATATTTTCTCATCTATGTTTATTGGTTCTTGCCTGAAGCCAGAACTGGAATATCGGGGAATAGGAGAGTTTGGCCATACGAGACAACTTCGGTGTATCGGATTACATGGAACCTTATTCAGTCAAAAAATCGATATTACAGACTACTATCTTGAGGACACATCCAAGATGAGACATGGAATTCTTTGGTCGCTGCAGGACAGGCTTTTTTCTTTAAAATATACCGTCGTTTCTCAAGTGTTTTGTTCTCAATTATACTACAGCGCTCAAATGCCACCATGAAATCTCTTCCATCAGACGCGACGTCCGGTTCCTGCTTTTGGTCAAGATGTTCTTCTTGTACCTACACACGTGAGAAATGATGCAACTAGATATCGGTGGGTGTAACCTTCGAGCATGCCACACGTGGGCAGATCGAAAACACACGTGGTTCCCACCTCATTATCTCAAAGCCAGATACTGTGACTGCATTCCACAGGTACGACTCGCTACAGCTCTCCATGTGCACATGATTGTTACTGGCGCTGACAAATGATGGACAAGCGGTTTCAAACACAGATACCATAGCTGCGATGCATGGAGGTTGAGCTTAGTGCCCGCGAGGCAAAGCAGTTGAAACTTTCAAGCGACTTGTCCGCGAAGCTTAAATGTTTGCCAAGCGCGATTCTCCAGGTGGTGTAGAGCAGCTCAATTAGGCGCTGTGTTGGATCCTACTCGAGAGAGAAGTTTTGATTTTGATGGACCGGTGTTTGCTGGTTGTTAAACGGCGTGGCATTACGCGAGGCACGGCGAATGTGTTGTCCGGGTGTGTAGGTTAGGACCGAGCGCGAGGCGTGCTCGTCGGTAAAAATGTGCACATGAATTGAAATTTACGATTCGAAGCGCTTCCCGCATAGCAAATAATTTTCAACAAAACAGCGTGCACCAGCAGCACCAGCGTCGAAACAATGTTAATGTGGGATGGGCATGATAAGTCATGGAAAAGTAATTAGGCTCGGAATTAAAGAATGGAAAAACGCCGACAACGTATTTTCATTAAGGAAGCTAAAGGAGTGTCCAATTATTAAATTGTGTGAAGATATTTAATAATGGGCAACACCCTCCATTAGAATACACAACCTGTTTGCCGTGTTATTTATCGAGCGATGTTTGCATGCAAGTTCTACAACTTGCAAGCACTCGACTAATTGTGCGATGTATTAATTGTTCTCCCCACGACCACGACGGAGAAAAGTGGATCTTAAAGAAGAAAATAGCCGAGGAAATAAAGTTATTAAAGTAATAAATCAAGAGGAACGTTTCTTATTAAAACGTCGTCTCGCTGAAAACAACCATCAACGCAAAAATATCGTGTGATGGGGAAAAGAAGATTATGACTCTAGGAAAGAAAATGGCGGAAAAATTGTTAAAACGGGAAATTCCACGAGGAAGAGAGCGCAATGACTTTTCTGAAACAAACAAAAGCTATGACGCTTTATAGTTTAGCTGCAAGCCTGCCCGAAGCGCTGGTGCGGATCGATTTTCAAAGTTTATGCAAACTTGAAACAAATATTGACGAACTCGTTGTATTCAAAAATGTCTCGCCAAAAAGACCACGCGTCGTGTTTATCCCAATTTTGCCCACAATATAGGAATTAAAAGTTTGAAACGCGAAGAGCGACGGGTCGACCACAATATCTGGTATCCTCCGTGATGCGTTGAAATGTGTTGAAAGGTTTTAGCGTTGTGTTTCATAATGGATGCTTCTATTATTAAAATGTAAAACTGAAAAGTTTTAAGTCCACCATATGGTAGTCCCCCTCCTCCCCCCCGGCCCCTCCCTGCCGCCCCCGTCGTATACCCGCGGCGCTCCCACTGCACTGCATATAATATTCTTCCACACGTCCCCGTCATAAAGAATGATTTAAGCCGGAGCTCACCCAGGAAATGAATGAGTGGGGACGGGCCGGGCCGAGCCGGGACTCGAACTCAAAGCTCTTCTGCGCGGGGTCAAAACATCGCCCTCGGGGAGCGCGAATCAAAATAACATGAGCAGGAATTGAAATACAGCTCTTTGGCGAAGAAAAATAATAAATAACCGTCAACGATATGGATACGATACGGCCGCATTTTTCCTCTTCTGTTTCTTTGATGCTAGGAACTCCAATGGAAACCAGTGATAACATCTACTTCCTATAAAACCCTTTCAAAAATTGGTAAGTACTACCTGCATTGGTACTAAAACATGAGGCGCACTCGTTTACGATATATTTTTGTTTTCATAGTAAAGGCATCACAACAGTATGATGTTTTTAGACTCATGTCTACTTGATGTCACCTTAGCACTAGTTTTGACAAAAGCCATTTGAACTGGGTTTTGAATGCTAAGTAAAGGGAAATTTAGTTGTTCTTTATATAGCATTCAAAACCCCGTTCAAATAGTTTTTGGCATCACAACAGGTCACTCGGAAAAAATCATCTTCAATTTATACGTGTCGCTGTTTTGTGTTGCCGTGATCTCTATTCCAACACACTCCGTGATTTTCGGGGCCAGAATTAAAAGCCCGCGCTACGGAACTCAGAGGGATGAGCGGATAATAATGACATTCATAACCACGGGAATCTCTTCGCGCAGAAAGCCACCCTTTCTTTTCGGCGTGCCCTTCGCCGCGTGCACGCCCGCGTGCAAATGTCGGCGCAATGGCTGTAGGAATGTTCCAAACCGAACACTTATTAAGCCGCTCCCGACTTCACGGTTCTCAGTTTAGAATTTAGGGGGGGGGGGGGGGGGTAGGGAGCGCTCTTTGCATTTCTGGCTCATCCATTTCTCGGGCCCTGAAACTACACCGGCCTGTTTGAACGACGCTGCCTGAGAAGCAGTATCATTAAATCCATTTACACTTCAACCGGAGAAGAACTTGGACTTTGCTCGCACGAAAGTTTCGTTCAAAGCTGTTCCCGTTCCACGTTCGCCAGCCGAATATCCACAGACGAAAGTCGAATTTCTAGCATTTTTTCACCGGAGATTTAATTAAAAGCACATAAAAATATTAATGAGGTAGATTGTGTTGGATATACACGCCATGCATCGAGGTAGTAGCATCTCGAGAGGTTCGGTGTTACCGTGAAGAGTGTTTAGTGTTAACAAGGCCCAGCTAAAGCAGCTTTTTCATTTGTTGCAGGAGCTTGATATCAAGTTTCCTACGCGGGGAAAACCGAAGCCAATCGGCTGCGGCGGAATCAATTCGGAAAGTACCTTGCAGCATTGTTCAAAAGAGGAATTCCCAAACCAGCTTCAAAAGGATAAAATTATTTTGTGTTTTCATGCATATTCAATCCTGCAGACACAAGGAAATGAAATTACTCCCAAACAAATTTTTCGTTTGTTTTCGTCCATGTCTGTTCCACGAGTGTGAGCCAAGACGGGGTAGGTAAAATTTTCTTTCTTTGTAAAACAGAGCAAAGGAAAAATAAAACACCCGCCATTTGGGTTCGCTCAAAATCTGTTCCTTGAAGTTCCTCGTATGCTTCTGTGCTACACAGTCACACTCACAAGCATAGCAATAAAAAACTGTTTTCTTCGGTGCAAAAAAAAACACGCTCACAAGGAAATGTCACGAAAAGTGAAGGGAAACATACGTTGATTTGACAGAGCTGTCCATCTCTTCCACTTACGAGCTTTCTGATCCGACGCCGGTGAACCCGACGGCGAAAGCGCGCGCGCCTTTCCACGCTAGAATAAATCAAAAGGCGTCGCCGTCGTCTCCGATCCGACGAAACCGGTCCTAGTTAACAATAGAGATTGGTCTTTGACGTCTCGTTCAGAGTCAAATCAAAGCCGTCGCCTTGTGGTGAACACCGGCGAGCGACGCCAAGCGACGGCGGCGATGCTCTCGGAGACAGTGTTTTGTTATCGCGACGCTTCGTTTCGTGGCGTCGCGACGCGACGTGGACAAAGACAAACGGACGGTGGGTTTTTTTTTTCTTGTTTCGTTTTGGGCGCCACCAACCGGATAAAAAAACACGACTAGACAATTTTTTTACAGATCGAAGATAGACCACATCTGATACTACCTCGCGGCGGTTTCTTTTTGGTCGGCAAAATTCCCGAGTTTATGAGAAAAGCATGAACTGTACGCTCGCAAGTGGAAATCAAGGATCGCATGGCGCTCTGATCTCGGAATGCCTATGCCGCAGCGAAACAAATCGAAACAATACATTCGTCACTCCATATTCCATTTACAGCAAAGCAAACACACAGAACTAGAAAAGCGTGATTAATCCCGACACCCAATTAGCAATGTTATATCAAAACAACAAGCCTCACAATGAATGAACTCCTTTGCAAAGCGTGAGGTTTAATCTCTTAGAAATATATAAAGCAGTGCGTGCCGCCCAGAATATTGTACCCGTCTCGGTGCAGGTATGCAGGTACACAATTTTGTCCTACTGAAAGCGGGTAACAAGCCGCAGTGAAAAGCCATGTATAACAAATGCGCTAAGCCTCACTGAATTATATAACATTACACATTCGCTGTAAATAGGCCGGCAGTAATTTCAGGGGCACGCTTTAATTGAACCGTTTCTCTAATTAAACCTCAAAGTCAGCATTAAAACGTACCAACCGAACGCTGTGTACTTTATGTAGAACTGTATGAGCCGTATGCCGCGAGTTCCCAAATAAAATACCGTAGCACAACAGTGCGCTGTAACATTCTTTGATGATGCCAAACAGAATTAGAGACTTTCAATGTTGATTTTAATTGAGTCCGCGTGACTGGAGTTAGCAAAACATCGAAGATCAAAGTATCTGACGAAGTTGATGGTGAGAATGCATGTAGAATCGTGCTGTTTCGATTTTTTTGGACTACTTTTCAGCGGATCAGATCGATGCTTAAGCCGGGTGGATTCATGCGGTCTGTGCCACGGTGACGTTCATGGGGGGGGGAGACTGAAATTTTTTTGGGAGGGTTGCGTTTTGTCGGCAATGTGAGACGGAAGTCGGTTGGTTTCGTCTTATCCGTTTGACATTACAGCTGAAAAGAAATTGATAATCAAGCGCTTTGAACGCCTAATTGGCTTGTCAATATTTTCCGATTTCGTCCTTTGTATACCGATTCGAATTTGGAAGTTTTCTTTTCCAAAACATTTGCTACAATTTTGAATTATTAAACCCCTTTGAAATTATGCATAAAGTTTTCTCGAGCTCACAAAGGAGAAAATGTATTAAAAGGAGATGTAAAATGTAACTTGAGCATTAGTAAATAAAATCTTTTGTCAATCCACCGTCTTATTGAGACTTTTTTTTTCATTTTCAAGCGCCTAGCGGGTAATATAATAGCCATTTCCTTCCTGGACGACGAATCGAAAGAGTGTAATTAAAGAGAGGAATTACATTCTCCGGCTTCCATAGAATCTAATTCTCTTTGCAGCTCTTTCATACCCTCGGCGAATGACACACGAATGATTATTCCCGCGCGATCTCGGGACGCAGAAAAGTGTCCTCTGGCCCAGCAGAAATGTCATTTAGGCAAATAGAAAAACTTTCGGAAATCGGAATTAAAGGAAAATTATCGCCCTTTTTTCCACGAGAAAGTCATTTTCCTCTCCGTGTTTTCCGAATACAAAGCCCAGGTTGGCATTGCACGCCGTTAACAGGTATATCGCACGCTTAAATCAATATCTCCCATTCTCCCACAACTAAATTACCGGCTAGGTCTCAACAATTCCTGAAACTTGGTCCTTAGAATAGGGCGCCGCACGCTGGCTCGGGAGCATCCTGATATCTCATCTGCCCCGTCGGGAGATCCCGCCTAATGGGCGTCATTCTCCGGCTGGCTGGCCGTCGACGTAAGCCCCGTCTCTCCTGCGGGACCCTGTCACAGGGAATTACTACGTCATTATCTTCCTGGCCGGTCAGTGGCAAACTTGCCGGACAAAGGATAAAGTTGCGGCTTCATCTGGATCCCTCGCCGGGCCCTGGCGGGATCCTGGCAAGGTCCTGGGAGTCCTGGCGATGCGTTATTGCCTAGCGCGCGAGACATGCTGTGGATCTCTGTCCAGCTTCTTTATTTGACAGAGCATGAAAGTGAGGCGGAAACTTTCTTCGCGAAACACACCCGCGCGGCTTCATTTCGGCGAATCATAAAGTTGATTCCATTAGAGCGATGCTAGATGAGAATTTGTTGGTTTCTGCAATTAAGTCGTCCACGACACACGAGATAAGAACGAGGGGTTAAGTGAAAACGCGTGCAGATCACAAATGAAAAATGTTTTCCTGCTTTATTTTCTATCCTCGCAGATGCGAGCCCGCACCCTCTCACATATCAGTTTCCTTGGCATAAAACATGGAACTCCCGAGCGCATTGGTCCTTAAGCTTTAAGACAGGTCAATCCCGTTCCGGTTTTTCATTTCGCATTTATGAGATTGAGCTGCGCTGGGGCCAACTGTTTGTCCACACTCAAGAGATACACACCCCTCGCGTCTGCACGCCTCGCGTTTCACGCTCCCCGAGTCACGAATCCCGAATCCCGAATGCCGACAAGACATCCATTTATATTTCATCAATCATGGACTGGGAAGGGTATTTGGTGCTTGCCAATCATTTATTCATTCCCAATCCCAAACAACAACCACGCACGACGCCGTCGCCGCATTCGCCGGAACATTGCCGGTCGGCCGGGTCAGCGCCGGAGAGCAGTGTCGAGTTACTTTGCGCGACTTGAGAGAAACAGTTTCCCCATCTTGCATTAATAATTAATCAATGTAGAAAAATGCACGGGAAATGCGCTCGCTTTTCTTGAATTTTCCGGCCTCGCAGAGCGCGCGCGTCTGCAGATGAGCCCACTCCAGCTCCGTACTAAAGCAACTGTCGTAAAACATTATTAGAATTGGTACGATTTTGCATGTTTTGGTATATCGTAGGGAAACCGCGAGTCGTTGGGAAGAGATGGGGCGAGTCAAGGGACGTCTTCGAATGACTCCCTGGCTTATAATTCAAATCCAAGGGAAGACTTGACTGAGAGTTTGCTGTTTTTTTTCGGGGCAGGAGGCAGAGAAACAAATTTTACTCTTTGGCTCTGGGCGGCTGAAGGATTGAACAACAGTACGAAACGACGCGGTTTTTTTGCGACATGCCTGCGGCAATTTTACTGCAACCCCTTTTTCAGCTTTATAACTTTTGCGGTATATATCAAAGAAGGAAAAAATAAAGCACAATGAGTGACTAAACAGGTCACCAAAAAGAAGACACCGCACGGTATTCATGGAGATGTGTGTGTGTGTTAAGCGTGAAATGCGCGCTAATAAGTTTGATTGTGCGCCTGCAAAGAGCAACCCATTTCTCCACGCTCTGGTAACAAGAGCAAGCCGGGTCATGTGTGTGATGCACCAAGTCGGCGCGATGCATTTCTGTTTACATATTTGGTACCAAAAAAATGTACTACTCTATCCTGAACACAACAAAACATCCCCGCTGTCGTCAATTCCATGCATTTATGAAATATGGCTGAACCGCTCAAAATTCAAATCTCTTTTTTTTAATGGCGACAAGCAATATCGTAGTAGTGCAGCGGCGAGAATCACCCAACCTAGAGTCGAATCTCGGTCACCAGCCACCAAAGCTCTGCACACAGATCGTATTAGTTTTTCATATCAAGTGTATTCACACATCACACAGATCGGAACGTAATATGAAAATAAAATATAAAAAAATATCCCTGTAGGTAACCCGCACAGCGGGTGGATATTCAAATCTGTCGCCGGCGGTTACAGGCCACAAAGTTTGAAAATAAACACAGTTCGTCGGAAAAAAACCGCACTCCCGAACATTTCAAAATGCGACATCAGGGGCGTAATCAAAAACAATTATCAACGCGCATAACAATGATGTGAGTTCAACTTGCCAGCCATTATCTCAGCTCCCCTTTCAGCGAGTCGTATAACGCCATCTTTAAAACGGATTTTCTCCTACGTCATCTTAACAAGCCTATTAAGCCATTTACATTCATCCCCTCGCACCCCCTTTTCAGCTATATTTCTGGGGGTCAAACCCTTGAATTGTCTGTTACATCTCAGCGCAAGACAGCACAGGGCCATGTCCCGCCCTTATGGGACTCATCCCTGCCCACATTAGTGCATGAGATAAATCCGATATACCCTTATCACATCCAAAGTATCGACTTCCAAGATGCAGCGACTTTGAAAACGTTGCCAGCGCTTCCCGAGCGACGTTTGACGCTCACCCCGGAATCCACATTGAAACCGAGCGGCGAGCATACATACAAAATCTCACATCAATGAGAATATTACAGGCATTTATAATCAAATGTTCAATTATTATGCTGTACGAGTCGACACAGTCTTGCAGTGTACAGAGAATATATTACAATAACAGTTGTGCTGTTATTGTATAATATGTGTGTGTGTGTGCATTTGATATGCCTTAGGGAATAATTACATTCGGGTAGAGCTGTCTGGCGGCTTGCACAAACGTTCTGTGCGGTTCTGTGCTGTTCTGTGCTGTTCTGTTCTGAGCTGTTCTATTCTGTTCTACACTACAACAGAGAGGAATGAATGGAGAGATAGCAGTGTGAATTTAATCTGAAAATTGATTCCCGTTTGTCGAGGAATGAGACAGGAAATACACACTCACCTTTGACGTTAGCTTAAGTCAAAATAAAGCGAAAAATTTATGAAAACTGGGTTTGCAATGCTAAGTGAAGAAAAACTAATTTTCCATAAATTTTCTTTATTTTTGATATCGGAAATTATTAGGTTTGCTTTCGCCCTTGGTAAAGTAACAGGTACAAGTAACGAAACGTTGGGAAATTTAGTTGTTCTTCACTTATAATACAAACATCCAAATATAGCATCCAAATATAAATAGTTTTTATTTTCAAAACTAGTGCCAAGATTAAATAAATTAGACATGAATCTAAAGTATCTAGCAAATTAACGAGTGGTCATGTACATAAACGTGAAGAATTTATCAAGTTCATTCATCTGCATTCAAATCTTATAAGCAGCCAGTAAATGAGAGAATTGTTTCTTATTTTCCCGCGTTCAAATTTTCATATTCGCACCGCGTTTGATTAGTCAACGATATCGATTCTGTTCAATTATTCTGAAGACGTATGTTTTTTCGTCTCTTCAACTGTGTTTACCCATTTCAATAATGTAACGATGGAATTAGGATTTTAAGAGTTGAAAGAATGGGGGCTTGGTGGCTGGATCCGTGGGTTCTACTAGCTCAGTTACAAAGATTGATACTGGTCCTTGGAAAGAAAGGTAGGTTGAGACCCTTGTCTTGAGCGCCACTGCAGGGTCGTGGGGCTAGAGAGTTGCCCAATGTTTCGGAGAGATGTTTGTCAGAAAGAACAATTATATTACTGTACCAATATCAGACCTAATTGTTTGTAGTTATTTGACGCTAGAGAGTACCGGTTACACAGTGGTCTGATGAAACCAAAACGACATGTCAACTTGTTAATTGCTAACAACAGACAACCGTGAGCTGTTATTTTGTGTCAACGAACTGTTATTTTCTCAACGCGCTATTCAAATCAGGAGCTAAGACGACTAGCTGAACAAAATTAGCAAGGAAATTTCAAAATGGAATTGATTACCTGAATGAAACCCTCCTACTAAAACCTCCTTACATAAAAAAATCATTTAAATACGAAACATACGAGTCTTGACCTTCACCTATCTTTCTATTGATTGGTGCAAGCTTATAATACTGTGCCCTTCCAGCTGGCCTCCAACATGGCGTCCTCGTTCAGAGTTCACCACTCTCTGTCAACCAAGGTCCTCGGAATGCACTAGCCCACACTACATCGGGTAGTTTAGCACTAGAGCGTTAATAAATCCAGCGTGTACTCTAGGGTGCGTATGATTAGCGAGTTGCAGGCCCTGCGTCTGCCGCTTCCACGCATTAACATGCGTACCGCGAGTGTAGAATATGCGTGTGGTTCCCGGCCACACGTTATACACATGGCTACAAAGTGTCGTCTACGCATTAGGCGTAGTTGCTGCGTATACTACCGTTTACTCAGCTAAAAAAGTAAAACTTTGTAAAATGTTATTGCAATAACATGGAATTATTTCTTTCTGCATAATAATGTCACCCTTATTGTATGCTTTATGTTAACTGGAGAATTTTATTTTGGTTTTCATGAAATTTGCATTGGATTGTGTTAGTCGAGGGTAAATATGCGAGATGTTTTGTTACGGAAATTAAAGTTAACTTACATGGCTACTTTGTTCTCATTAAAACGAGTAAATAAAATACCATGCGACGACGGTAATAGCAAAGCTGAATTTATTTTGAACTGTTGCACGTTCATGTTCTGTCTGTCTTGATGCAACGAATTATTTTCTGTACGAGTTCTCATTTAAACCCGTATTACAACACTAACACGGTAGTTTTCATTTTGATCGGACTGGGCAATATTTATAATACAACTGTGGTGCCGTGCTTTGTTGACCGAAAGGGATAACTTACAGGGTAGGCCATTAATAATACAGCCCGAATCGCGGGGCGAAAAAAGGCAGCATCGGCCAAAAAAGCCTGGCGGCCTGCGGTTGACCTCTTCCCGTGTTAAATATTTGAGAAAACAAGAAAAAGCACGTGGGGAAACAGGATGGTACCACGTAATCCGAAATCCCGAAAGCGCACCAGCAAAAACACGATATCAAATTCACCCGAAACCCGTATACCCGAAATGCTAAGTGATACACTCACGTATCGCAGCTTTTATTTGTAAACCAAAGCTAATTTCAACTCCAGACAAATAAAATAATTCTTCGTTTTGCAAACACTCCATTTTAGTACAACAACCTTTCCGTCCGCGTTTTTGCTAATGAAGTCGATGTCACCATTAATTAATCTAACTTTATGAAACATTTTATTAAATTAAAACTACATTTTAATTATTCTTTTTTCCGAGTGAACGCCGCGTCTGTCTAATGTTTCATAATCACCGCGTCCAAAAATCGCGACTTGCCCTCGCGGGGCTCTCTCCGCGCCCTACAACCTCCTAGAAGGTGGCCCTGTGTGTCCCGCCGACTCAAAACAGCCCCCCCGGCAACAACAAGCGGGACTGCAGGGAGAGGGTGTTGGGAGGGGGGGGGGGGGGGGGGGCAGAGAAAACACAGCCACATCCAGAGCGCACTCTATTACGTGATATTAAATTATCATTCCAACTCCCTTGGCCCCCTCGCGAAATCTGTTGCAACAGCAGCAGCGGCAGCAGCGGCGACATGGGCCCATGAAGTGACGACAATGGGCAAAGGGCCCCACGTAGCCGGCGCACCAGAGTTTTGTAACAAGCTGTCAACTTTCCTCGTTATTGTCTTCCGCAGATAACTCTGCTGCGACGTCTTTGTTTGGAACAAGCTTAGAGATGACGGACTTCCATGTACGTCGTGTTCCGACACGTCGTGCGCTGCTATATATACCCTGTGTTTTAGAGTGTATCTTCTGTCGCGACTTCCGAAAGTAGTCTAACGACGCAACTCGTAAAGTGTTTCTCTGGTAAGACCCTTACGAAAGCACAGGTAAGTTTGTTCAACGAAGACGGTGTGTTGTCACACTAACCGAAGACACCGGCTCGATATTTAAAGTTTGCGTTTTTCTCGGCGTATCGCGTAGAAAATCTTTTTCATGCCTAGTTCTGGCTTTCAACAATACACTCAAGTCGCCAGGAAAAAAAAATGACCCCCAAAAACATCATCATAATCGCTCTCTTATGAAAAGAATCGCACGAAAACAAAAACCTAACTCGATGGGCATTGACATCGCTTCGGCGTTCGGACGGCCAACTTTTTGTATAGTTTCTTCTTTCAAAGTGTTTTTCTTCCTTATTTATTCCAATATCATTTGTTTCTGCAGTTCTATTCTTTCAATGCAATAATATTGAGATTCGAACTTTTTTTCGTTCGCCGACGCAAACATTTCTCGAAATAGAAAGATTGTCTGTGCGTAAACCGCCCTCGTACATGCTCTGAATAAATCGTCTTGCTTTTCTGAGCAACTCAAAGAGAATCGTTGTCGTAAGAATAATTTTCACTGTCTATCAACGTCGTCCCACGCACATTACTTTCCTCTACACCCTTCTCCAGGTCGCCTCTCCACCTCCATGTCAAGTACATCCCCTAACTGACCCTAATCAAGGAACAACCAGCGTGTTTGTCCGGTGTGTTTAGCTTGCTTTTTAATGCAAATATGTGTCACAAAGCGAGCAATATCCGCTTCTCACAGCAAACCATGTCTTCCGAACATCTTAGTTGCATTGCAAGTTGATGTTTACTTGAAAGTAAGGAACAAGATAAATAGAACAACTTGCTTGCACTCGGGGCTATAGAGGTACTTATAGAGACAGGGAAGTATTGTTTTACCAATATATCTCAGGTTTTGTCAATACAGCCAATAGGGAATCAGAATGAGACAATATGTGTGTGTTTAGATAATGAACGTACAGAGCTGCAATGCCATTCGTATCCGGGAGCAATCACACAGTTTCCTCCGAGATTTGCACGGTATAATCGAATACGCTTCGGAAGGACGGTAGACTGGAGGCACCACAACCCATGGTATAAGGATACCATAGTGTTGTCTCCAAGGAAGTTGCATTCCTTTAATCTATCACACACCGCAAGCATGGTTCCCTACACTTTGCAAGAAGATGCATCGCTGCAATGCATCACCCGAGAAATTAATTGCATCTATTGCTGGCATCGATCTTAAATGCACAGCTCCCGAGAGTGTAGCGCTGTAACTGGATGGCATAAATTTCAATCGTGACCAAAGTGGAGCTGCGATGTCTCTTGCAATGTAACTGTAAGCCAGAGATATTCGAAGACTAGTCAGCGTGACGGTAATTTCAAACATCAAATAATATGAATAGCCACTTCCCAGTCCGCCAATTTAATGCAGCAAACGACGTGTCCCCAGTCTCGACGATTGTGCTTCGGATTTGGTTTAGCGGGACCAATTTCTCGCGTGTCACTTCGACGAGCTACGTGTGTTACCTGGTATTTAATCAATAACATGGTGATGGCCACGATTCGGTCGCTGAGGGCTGTGATTGACAACGCTGTTGCTGTACCTTGATGAGCGATGAAAATGATAACCCCGACGAACAAAGGATATTGTATGGCCAACGATGTTAGCTGATTATTAATAAGTTATTGATGCTTCTCCTCGCCTCGAGGCAACAAAACAAGTGTTAATACCGTTAATACACCCGCTGCTGTTGTCCGAGAGCACAGCTAGCTCGTGTGGGGAAAATGGAGTTGGGGTTTCGGGACTGGAACGGGCCTATTGCGGGCCCAGGGTCCAGCACTCTTCGGCTCATGAGCTGACAATAGGCAGCCGCCTCGAATAATGCAGGAGCCATACGTGACGCGATTGTCAACGAATTCTGAGGATCCAGGACTCGGCTCTTATACATGAGATCCTGCAGGACGAGTGTATGAAGTATTGTCGGGTGATATTTTCTTGGTGAAGGATGGACAAATGGGACGCAGAGAGATAGGAAATTGATTCCGACTTTGTGATGCGGTATAAAGGTAAGGTAAAAGGAAGTTATGATATTCGTCTTCATTTGCAGGAATATTAAGTCACAGCTCTACGTATAGCGAAGGAGCTAAAGTTTCGACCCCCTTACTGTCGTGCCTGAATTTTGTATGCCCCTGCTAAAATATAAAACAGAATTTGCCCAATAATCCAGTTCATATCCCGTTCGTCCCAGGCATACAGCATCATACGGAATACAAAATGAAGTTACTTCTTGCATCACCGATATTTTTGAGGCAATCTCGTTCTGCTATTTTTTTTTTTTGTAAATTGTACTGCAACTTCTCGGCGTTGCGCATTTCTTTCGAAGTTAGCTTTTATTTTATTTAAGTGCATCCAACCAATTTTCCAACACATTTCGTATGAAATCGAGTGTCTAAAATTCTACCACGAGTAGGTATAAATAAGTTAAGTAAACTAACATATCCACAAATATATTTTTAAGACTTTCCAATGCTTCTGTGCTTTGTGTGTTAAGCTGATTTAATTCATTGTGCATTCATGGTTAGAATGATACGATATTTAGAAAATAATTAAGCATAGCTCGAAGCGCTTTGATTTCTTTTTACTATTTTCCAGTTGGTAATATAAATTATAAATTATGTACATTTCATTGTTAACTCAGTGACGAAGAGCATACGTCTCGAGATAGAAAATACCCGCCATAAATGATAAAACACTAAAACTTTTGTATTGCAGAACGAAGAAACTTACCGAGAAGCATTGAAGTTTAAGACGACTGTTACTTCAATTTGCCAAAGGGCATAAGCGGGCACGAGACGCGACGTATTTTCTCATAGTTAAAACGAAATGAAACTGAGTGAGCCGTTGACAGTACTTGCTCTTCATATAATCGTCTCAAGCACGAGAGCCCCCCAAGTCTGCGGATCCGACAATCTTCTGTGTCATTTTATGTTTTGGGCACAAGGATTCGTAGCCCCACGGTCTGGACCATCACAAGGGCCTATGCACTCTAAAAATCTGCAAACAAATCTCCGAAGGCTGCAGCGTCTCGCCTTTATGTTAATAAATAAGCCTCTTATAGAAAAAACAGAATGATAAAAGCGTTGCTTTGACATTGAGACTCAACCTTTTCTGTTGATTTTCCCAGAATTGTGAATTCCCATGAAAATACAGCGTCCAAGCTGCATCATTATTCCGTAAGTCCCCATAAAACTGGAAGCATGACACTGGACACGGGAAAGGGGCGCTGAGCACTGGGTGCTGGGCGCTGGACGCCGGGTCTAGACAGCGCTGGACTAACTGGGTACTAAACGGTAAGCATTGCTTGGCTCTGGGTGCTAGACGCTGGGTGCTGGACGCTGGGTGCTGGACGCTGGGTGCTGGACTGAGCTGGAAAAACTGGGCAAAGACTCTTTTTAAACACTAGACGCCACACACGACGCCGACTCGCTAAAAAGCGCGTGGGACGGGCGAGCGCCGAGCGGAGGCTCAAAGCAACGCGCCGAGTAGGGAGTTGCGAGTGACATAAAGATGAAATCCGCTAATTAAAATGGCGAACAGCGCGCGTCACGGAACGGGGCGGCGGCGGCGAGTCGTGGACGTCGCTGACAGTACCCCTTGATCAGCATGAGTCTTGGCGCTGCGGTCGACTGGCCAGCTAATCAACCTCCATCGTGTGATGGTATAAGAAATGGTTGTCGCCAATTGCCTGCTGTGGCAGGAAACGTCAAGAGGCCTGAAAAGTGCGTCCTTCATCCTGATCCTGGATGGTCTTTGCCCCTTGACGAGGACTCGGAGAGTAGAATGTCCTTGAATTTTCATGATTCTGCTAATTGAAATGTACGCTATTCTTGCTATTTTGTGTTTTGCTTAGTGTGAGCAAGAGAGTAGAGTGCAATCCCCTCCAATTAGTAGAAAATAACAAGCAAGCTCTGAAAGTAACAAAAATATGTTTCAATAAGGGTAAAGTTAAACAAAAAAGCAAGTAATTGCACATTTTAAAGTTGGTGTTTATCAAATATGTACTTTGTTACTTTTCATATTTAAGGGGTGTGGTTACAGGGGTGAGTTGAGAGGCGAAGGTACCTAGGTGCAATGTATATAGAGCGATGAAATGTGAATGGAATGTTGCTTCGGAGATGTTTTTTCCAGAGTGTGAGCTGCATTGCTGCACCCGTTGCATGTAATGCTGTACGCGTTCTCACAAAGGTAAGCCGCCGCAGTAATGATTGCACTTCGACTGCGTCAAAAGCCAAGGTGTGGCAACTTTGAAATGTTGCATGTGTTTTTAATGCGTACATCGTTATAACTAGTGGTGTCAGTTGACATGCGAAAGCGACCTTTTGATAGTTAAGCTAAAAGACGTTTTCAAAAATATTTTAAAGTGAGCGATGGAGAAGGACTTTTTTGGGAAATGCTTTGCGGAAAACTAACCCGTGAATATTCTGCAGCGCCCACTCGAGGTGAACTAATAAATAATGTTTGTTTGCGTATTCCTAGCCATGGTTTAGGGGGATTTTTACAAGATGTAATTTTGATTAATCTAATTAAAACTTCGACCTTATTTTTTTTTCTCCCCAGAGAAAATGTGTGCCCTTTAAAGAGTTATTTTCAGGACAGAAATAAAGTTTATATAAAAAAAAAAAAAAACTCTCTCCACATTTTACTTTGCATGGCCTTAAAACAGGGATTGGCTATGCATATTTAATGACGACCGTTCTACACGTAGTAGACAAACACAAACTTGAGACCGTGACTGCGATTTCACCCCGGTCCCGTATAGGTACACAACGCAGTCGACCGGGGATAAAAAGGCGCCGGAATAACAAGACGGCAGAGGTCACGAATTAAAACCTGGTCAATTGCCGACAAATGTTTGCTTGTGCCATTCGAACTCCGACCGTAACGCGATTATCGCTCCGGGCCACACGTGATAATCAATTCAAAATCTCGCGGCGTCTGTTTGTCGTTTTGTCCCCCCCCCCCCCCCCCCCCCCCTCGTGTCCGCGGATGGCTTGCATGTGAACAGAGGTGGGCTCACCTCGTGCCGATCACAATTAGGTTGGTTAGAACGGCGTCTCCTTCCTCCGGACACGTTCGATGTCACCCAGATGAGCAATGTCCGAAAGGGCGCTCGTGCGACGGTGGAATCTCATTTTTGCACAGCTACGTCGTGAATAGTAAAATGTATCAGAAACTTTCGTGCGAGCTGAATTCCATTAAAATGTTGGGGAATTCAATTATTTGAATATATAAGTTGCATCAGTAGGTACATCGACTGAATGAGAAAGTTGTAATATTATTGAAACTTTGTGTTGGCTATTTTCAATTCCGCCGCCTGCATTCACAGCGAGTTTGAAAGAAATTTTTCTCCCGACGAGATGATAATTTAATTCCGCAAATTGAATAATATTTTCGGTACAATACAGCGTAAAGCCACGTGACATTTAAGAGGCTGCCAAGGCAAGGCTTGTGCTCTTCTCGTATGTGCTTATACCCTCTGGGTCGCGACTATATCACTCTATAAAACCATTAAATTTCTGCACCAACAATTTTATGCATCTCAATTTTCCGGCGTGGAAAACCTTGCATTGTATTATTTGCCTTTTCCCCACTTGTGCATTGCACGCTTATTCGCTTTATGGAGATTAAAATAATTCCCTTTGTGCCATCCAGGCATCGCGATCTCTGGCAAAATCCTCCTTTCATATGCATCTTCAAGATGCATGCGAATTGCATTTGCAATGCGCATGGTGCAACCTGCAAATGCCTGCAAATGCCTGGGCATATCACTGCACACTTGCAAAGATCGCGTTACGTTGCACCTTCTCCATAAAAACGTCATGTATGTAATATTTAGATGTAGGGCACATGAATGTATCGCCAAAGCACGTTAAAAATACTACAAATCAACACGAAGATGTATGTAACGGAATATGTTTTTATCTTGCAGGAAATGGGTGAATATAAGGGAATGGCAGTTTCAGTTTTATCTCTTCATTCGGAGCTGTATAACCATTTTCCCCCACAGATGATTAAGACAAATAGTCCAGATGAAATTACTCCAAAATTGTACAGCCTCTCTTTCTTAACTTAAAAGCCTGCCCCTAAAAAACTCCCTGTGTCTCGCCGCATCATCTGTCGGTCTGCAAGATTCTGATAATTGCATAATAACATGATATTACTTTATCAGTGCGGTCCAGCTCAATCTTTTGCTAGCAAGAATCATCGCCATCAATAAAGTAAAGGGGATGATAATAAAAGGGAGCAAGCAGCCCTCCTTGAGGGCAACGCGGCCCATTTGCTATCTTGGCGGATTAATGTGAGGCTAACCGATCCGAACGACTTCATAAATACTTTCCTCTACATTTAATAAAAAAGCAGCAACTCTCGGCGATCTCCGCCCGCAGCGAAATCCAGACGCAGTGTTTCGTCGAGGGGCAATCTGTATTCGCGGCGAATGAGAAAGCTCATCCCGTTTCAACCCATCAACTCAAATGACTCGTTACGGGATGCACGTCGAGAATCTACCGCAATATTTCATGCGAAAAGTAGTCTCGACTAAAATAGTAGCATTGTACTCCAGTGCATATTTCACTTTCGCCTCATTTGTGCGTTTTAAAATGCTATTTTTGGTTTCTTAGAGTTACGTAGTTGCGGGTGGGTGATTTTCGAAGGCGAGCGACTTGAAACCACGAAGCTTATGGGGGCGATGTGCATTTTGTCAAGGGCGAAATACTCAGGATTTGCGAATATCTGGAAAATTAGCCACGAAATTTCAAGTGTGGTGGTACTCACAAATTGCTGGCGTTATTGTACTGGAGTTGCTGGCAATTGCACTGCAAAACTCACCTGTAAAAGAGAGAGGTTCGAGCTGATTAGTGATATGGCTTTATCGGCTGGTCATATATAGAAGTGGATCAGTATCAATTTCAATAGCAAATTACAATTAATGAATAATACCAATAATACTTATAATTTCACTACAGCGTGGTTGCCACAACACTCGACGTATTAAATTACTAGCATTCCCCAGTAATAATTCGACATTATTAGTGTTACTAATGACGCAGTACATTCACTGGCGGAAAATAGGAACAGCACCAAAATGTTAAGTTATGCGATTTACTGTTATTACTTATGGCTTTGCAACAACATCAGTAAATACGAGCATTACGTGCATTATGTGATTATTCTGAGTAAGGAGACACGGAAAGTTATAGTGCATCCCGGAAACTCCGGTGGAAGAGTATTAAAAATAGGCATTCTTGTTGTGCATAGCCATTTGCAGAAGTCAATATTTTACTCTGAAACATATTATCCGTCATAATTGATTGGTTGGTATTCGTTGTCGAATGTATTGCATTGTATCGCAATTCTATTTCTGCTGCTTCCGCACCGGAATGGGTGGGGGTAGGTTCGTGAGCATGGTCCAGTCGAGACGAATTGTTATATTGACAACTATTAACATAGACACGAACCGAACAAAGATCCTCTTAGTTGCCACTTTAAAAATTAAAAACAATAGCACTAGAGTTTTTGGGACATGCCATATGAACCATTATTTCATTTCGACAAGTGAACAGAAATGGACCACCTCAAAGCAAGACCAAATGTTGTTGCAAGCCACAAAGAAAATTATTTCTGGCCGTGGCTCAGACATTGGCTCAAGTGTTAATGGTGATCTGGGAATAATTAATGCACCCAACTATTTGATTGGTTTAATATAATTATCTTCGCTGTTGCTGGCGCTTTCGGCAAGCAAGCTCTGAACCTGAAAACCTGGCTGAAGGAGTGGCACTTCCTCTACTAAATCTTCGCGAAGCAGACTCCATTATAAGCGATTAAGATCTGACAATCAATAAGAAAAAAATTTTAAATTTTAAATATTACCGATGAAAAAAAAGCTTCGATCGAATAGGTGAATTAAATCTTGATAAGTTCTGAATGAAATTATTTGGCTCGTTAGTTAGTTCGTAGCTGGAAAGAGTCGGAGCCGGTGTGTATTGCATCTGGAGAGATGAATGCACGCCCACCATACCAGCGCCTTCGGAGGCGTGCGGTCGATGGGCACCGGAACCTGGACGGGAGGTTCGCAATGAGCAGTTGCCTCTCTGGTCTTGCGCCACTGGATTGGTGAAGTCCCGAAAGAGTTCGTTCACCGAGCTGAGGCAATGTCTCTCGAGGTCTCGGTGAATGGAAGATTGTCTTACAATGGACACATGGACCTTGCTTATCTCGTCGGCTAATCTCGCCAGCGTCTTCGGCAGCGTCTTCGGCAGCAGCCGGCCTTCGCTTTACTGAAAAATCACTGTTATGTTGGACCGTTTGTCGTTTAAAAGCAGGAATTCGGCGTCTCGACAATTTGTTTTATGAGTGTTATGATAAAAAAGGTATTCCGCTTGAAAAGCAGTCGTTTTGAAAATATTACACTTCCTCATAATAAAAATAAGGAAGCCATAAAACATTAGATTTTCTGATATATGGCCAAAAAGTGTGCGGTTTTTTTGTTGTATATTTGTGTTCCACTTTTGGCAAAGGAATTTTAAATGTCGTTGATCGAATATTTATTCATTCGTCAATAAATTATTACAATCGATTGGTGATGCGACAGTTTTATCGCTTTTTCGTCCAGAGCTCTACAGCAAAAAAAAAGTGCTTTAGAAGAAAACTTTGAGAATAACCCTAAGAAAAAAGTCTCGTTTTAAAAACCATTTCTTTGAAATGTTATTTTCTTCAATTCGATCACTTCACTGGATGTTGTGCCACAGTGCTTGCTTGGCTCGCTTTTGACTTTTTCTCAACTAATCCATTTAGGAACAATGTTACCCACTGCAATTCCATTGCATCTTTGGCTGAAGCAATATTTTAAAAGAAAATTACTTGTATTTATCACATTTTATTGCTAAACTTTGCTCCATCTTTGGCAGACAGAGTTCTTAATAGCCAGGAGCGAACACACTTAGAAAATGCGCTCATCGGGTCAAAAACTTATTTGCAGTCAAATCAGGAAATTTAATTCCCCATCAAAATTCAAAATTATAAGGTGCGGTCTATCTTTTATAAATTTAATAGAAGAGTCATGAATTGAAACCGCACCACGCCTCGATTAAACGTTTTCAGTGCTAGTGTGAAGGTAATTCGCGCAAATAGGTGGCCATTTAAGCGTTAGCAAACCGGCCGTAACATCCTCCGTTAACAATTTCACTCCTTGTTACCGTCTCGACGCGGCGAGATGAGCTCGCGATTACAGAGCTGTCGTAATTGTTATTGCATCTTGCACCGTGTGTGCCGGCTCTCATTACGAGCCAAGGTTGATGTCGAAGACAAGAAGACACTTGGAGAAAATTGCACAAGATGTGTAAAATGAACTCTGTTTTGCGCCTTGTGCAGCCGGTGTTGACCGTTTTCACCTTCACGCCGACGACAAATTGAAGACGCTGCTGAATTATTGCCGAGCTATTAGACGCGTTCAAAGATGCTGCTTGTATCGTGAATGCACCTGCACTTTCTATTATATTAAAAGCAGAGATTTTAAATGGTTAGCGTTGAGGTGCAGCGAAATTCCTCATAGGTGACCTTGAATTTATTTGGGGACTTTCCCGCTGACCTTGAGAACTGAATGAACCCAGGAGAAGAAAGAAAATTAATTTTTTTCAGCAACGACGTGGTGGCGGTCAATTGAAATTGAAATAAAGATAGAATATAACAACGGTTTTCAAAACCAATCGATATCGAGCTGCGTTAAAAAAAATGGCTTTTAAACTCGTGACAAATTATTTTGAACATAAACCAAAACGGCACCGCGGAACGTGTCGATAACAGTGTCACGGGTCGATCCGTACAGTGCTATACGAGCCGCGGTCAATCAATCTGCCAATGGAGCAATCAAACGCCAATCAATAATCCTGGCTGAGGCTCGGACAGGCTCAGCTTTGCGACCGCGCTAGCAGGACAAGACTAAATAAGGTGCAGAAACGCCGCAAAACGTGCGTGCGCCTATTCGAGTATGGTCACTGCGGATACGCGAACGCAGATTGACACACAGAGAGACTCCACGACATGACAAGCAGTAAAACTGGCTCTTCCGGCTCGGTGACTGAGCGATGCTGACCAGACGTCGCACGATTCTGTTACTTTATTATAGAGAATCGTTTAATCAGTTTTAATGTATGGTTGCCCTTGTAGACATGCGCTTTCAAAGCGTTCTCGCGACGTCAATTATTTCTCGGTTTGTAATTGATTTGCCTTTTATATCCCCGTTTAATTGCTATTGTAATGCAAAATTATCGCTTACAGGTTGAAATGTATCAAACAGAAAAACAGATGAAGCCGCTCGCACGTCTCTAGTTGCAAAGGGATTACGCAAATGCACGTAGTTAAACTGTATTACCGATAATTGCAGCGTGGCAAAGTTTTGCAGTAAACTGTTTATGATCACTTACTATCTCTTAACGAATGCCTCATCTCGCTATTACAGATAACTCAGATAACGCGTCTTGCATCATATGACTTCTAAACAACGGGCTACTGAACACATCGAAACTTGCCGTCTGTAATGGAAAACGTGGAAACTATCTCACGTCAACAGATTTATTATTACACCTTTATTCGTGGCAGTTAAACAGTGGAGCACACGCTAAATTGTCGGATCTGCATGCAGAGTAAGACATAGCGTCATCTCAAGAGACACAGCCAATTTACCACACCCTCGGAATGCACATATGACAATATTAATATCGTACCCGTACTAGAATTTTGATTAAAGCTTTAAGGAATACTCGCATTTGCATGCGATTATGCATTATTCAGTATATGCGCTTTAGCTAAGCCGAGAAATATATGGTATTAAAACATCATAAATTAATGCATCATAAATGCAACTTAATTAAGTCCCAGTACTTAAAAGTTCCGCTTGTACGAGAAGAGCATTTTAAAGTACTTATACTCTGTTCGATCAATTTAAGCGTTAAATACAATAACTCCAGATTTCTCTAATGAAAATAAAAGTATCGACTAAATTTTCCATCGCTTGCCTGCTACCAGAAACTAGACGGGAACGCGATGTAAGAAGAGTTGAAAAGAGACTAAAAACTGCTTTCAATGTTTCAGTACGCGATAAAGAGCCTGCAAGCAATGGAAAGGGCGCGCCGTGCCAGGGAGAGTATTTTCCGCGGCACTCGCGAATTTTCCGCACCCTGCCGTGTCGTTCAACCCTCTGTGGGTGTGTGTTATACATTATTACAAAAGCCGTTGGAAAGATGGGAAGATTTCGCGCGGGAATTGCAAACGCCTTTTTAAACCAGTAGCCTTACAGAATATGAGTATAGGCGCGTTCGGACATATTTAATTGAGCCATTATTTACGACCTAGCTAAATGCCTCTCGAATGGTCCATAAAATGTGGTATATGCATTAAACAAGTCAGTAATACAAATATGACAGCTCCAATCAGACATCTGAACACACCTTGTAAACAATCGGGGCGTCAACCGTTTGCTATGATGGGTGTCCGTATGGCCGTGTGAGCATGCACGTTTTTCTCCCATTTGAATAAGATTTGAATTGCAAATGAAAAGTTCACTTACAATTTCAGTTTATGTATGAAAGACACGTAGATCTGTATTGTAAGCTCGAACGCTGAGCAGTGTCTTCATTTTCACTTGTTGAATTGGGAATTGCTTTTGCCGCGGAGAACGCGAGGCGCAACAGGAAAGTAGTGGGTGAAAATCGGCGTCAATCTCGTGTAATTCGCACCGATGGTGTTTAATGCCAAGCTTGGCTAGAGTGTACAAAGCTTCTTGTTTGACTCGGGAATACAGGGCAGGATCGGGGAACGAGTTGAAAACTATTCGATGAGTTTTATTCGCGCCGCGATCAAGTCTCCGACGACGAAAATTTTCACCCGGTCGCATTCGTTTGTGAAACGCCGGCAGAGCGCGAACGGCAAATTGCAATTTATCAGCGAATTATGACAGCGATCACGCTCCGACTGACAAAACCCGACGCCGATTTTCGCCGATTCATATCATCTCGAACTTTCTTGATCATCGCTCGGTATTTTCTAATAAGCCCATCGGATCAAAACGATTGTCTCCAGACAGATACTTCGCGAGTCCGGAAGCCTCACTTTGCAATGTCAAAACGCGAAAGGCCTATACCATGCGCCACATCAACATCGTGCAACTTAATTTGTGCGAGTCAACCTGGCCGGACAGCGCGGTCTTTTTGTTGCGCTGCTCGCCGCCTCGCTTTCAGCAGATCACGAAGCTTCTCATTCAGCTGCTCGCCGGCACACCTGGACCGGCTAAAATCCTGACGGTCAAAACTCGCCAAGAAAGGAAGCAAATCGCGAGACCACATCAAACGGCTAACGTCGTCCATTCACTACCAAAAGTATATAGTACTAAAAATAGCACTGTTACAAAATCAATTCAGCTGCCGCCTATTTTTGCGGAAACACAGAAGCTCGACAACAAGATCAAATCGTCAAAGCAAACCGAGACGACACAAGCTATTTAATGTTTGTAATCCAATTAAAATTTAGAGTGCATCCAAACGCAATGCGGTCAATGCCAAAGCTTATGCTCGGTCAATGTGTGCAGCATGCATAGGCTAACGCAGCTTCATCAAAAGTCTATGCATTCCACACTGAGCAGCTGTTATTGATGCATTGTCTGCAACTATTCGCGGACAACGGCACTCTAATCAAACAGTGATTACATATGTACCGCCATTGTGATTAATTACACCGATCTATTCATTATGGTAGCCAGTTACCAAGAGCATACGTTAGATCATTTTAATATGGTCGTGTGTTACTGAAATTTTAAAAGCCAATCAGGACTTTTCAACAAAAACTTCATAAAAATCGAGATGATTCCAATAGTTATGTGGCATAGTTTTTAGAGACGGAAGTTGGTGGTTCGGATTTGCTTTGGTTAGATGCGATTTGTGGCCGTAATTTGAGCCTAATTATCCAATGAATCCGAAAAACACTTCCAACCAGGATTTGAATAGTTCTTATTAGCCTCTGGACTCTGGCATTTTGGTAAAACTGATCTCTTGGCAGAAGCGAACTGACTCCTCAGTGATGCGTCAGATCCGCATGACGGAAAGATTCTTTGAACTGCTGTATGAGATTTCCATCTCTGAGCTGGCACGCAACGAGCACCGAAAGGATGAAACATCGCACTCCGAATGCCGAGGTGCGTGAATTGACGCGTGAGCCAAGTCGACGCCGACGCCGACGCCGATCAGTAACCGACGCTGCCGGTGTAAGACGCGGCGCATCGCTGAATGCCATGAACTGTTGAAGTCGCGATGACGAAAGATTATTAATTAATCTCTAGTGAAATGTTAATTCTTGACAAGCTAGTGAATGCGTCTGGCTTTATCGATTCCGAGAAACGTGGTTTACATAAGAAAATGCGGCCAAGAAGCCGAGAAAGACTATTTTGTGTTAATGGCATCAAGCGTACAGCGACGGCCGCATAAACTTGATCGTAAACTCTTTTAAATCGGACACTTAATTGAATGTTGTATAAATGGCATGTTCAGATTCACTTTTTTTGTAGTGTCTTGCGCGTGGGCAAGCGATGGATGAAACGTTTGAGCTTGAGTTGAAGTGAAGTGAAGAAGCAAGTAAGTAGGTATACATACATAGACTCAAAGTTTATATGCAGCGCGCACACGATTGTTAATATTGTTGGTCACATGACAGGAGTCACGTGACTTTCATGCTCCTTATATGGATGTCAAAGAATAAACAGACAATTAAAGAAATATAAAAAAAAAAAGTTGATGCATTTTTTGTTATTTTTTTTTTCATTGCGGAGGCACGATTTCAAACATACGATTGGAATTTTAAATTCGTCTTGGCATTTCAATTGTTTCCTTCCATTATATTAGAGAACGAAGCGTTTGTCTTGGAAGGTAGAACCGAAAGAACCCGACGTTTGCCGAGTACAGAAATCTCCACACACTGTTCAACCAGGACATGTTTGGCTAAATCGCGATGGACATCCTACACAGAATTATAATAGATATCGACGCTTAAAATCTTAGATAAGCTATCTCTTCCAAATCATTTGCCCAGCTCGAATGTGTCTCGGCGCAAATCTTAGCTCACGATAATCGTGGGCTGTCTGTGGTCGGTCCATATAGCGATAGCGGCAGCCTCCCACCATTACAATGAGCCGGGACCGTGAATCGATGACAGAAATGTAACCTTATCTCGGCCAGGCCCGGTACGAAAAAAAGAAATTGGACGAACTCTGTGAGCATTAGGGCATGGCGCACGACATTTGTGTTTAACAAAAAAACAATGCATGGATGATGGTTTGATTGTTAGGCCGACACACTGACGAGTCTCGTACGTAATTATTTCAAGAGGTAATTGGGGATATCGCCCAATAAACTGGATACACATATTATAAGAATGTTAATTAATCATCCCATTGTTTCAGGATCCGGTTTGGGAACATGCTTTGGCCCATGTTCTGTTAAATGGCACTTATTTTAAAAGCTTTGTGTTTTTTTTTTTTCAGTTTCAAGCACAACAACGGTTTCATCACCCCATCAATTTCGCCGGAAAATATCCGTTAAGATGTATTTTTTCACAAAAGTGCAAGCGAAGTTAGCACTCCTCAGCTAAGTGCTCATAAATCCAGTGATTAAAATTTAAATAGGAATCGATAATTACATGGAGTATCCAACAAAGGACTAAATTGGTTACCTACAACAGTCGAAACCGCTTGCAATTCTTTCAAATGACCTAGTATCACATGTAATTTCCTGTCGCTATCAAAAGTCGATTATTCGATTACCCCAATCACCTAAAGCAGGAAAGCCACTTTGACATGACATGGCATGGTAAACTCCTCTAGAAATCAGTCCGAACGACTAGCGATTCCCAAGGCGCCGTGACATTTTACCTGTTGAATCCGACGCCTAATTATCCAGACAGTTGCAAGACACAGTTTCTCTCTCTCTCTCTCGGCATCACATCAAATAATGAATCCCACGTGAGAAACGAACGAGCTGCACTCTTTTCATTGCCCACCGACGAATGTCCGCCATTAAATCTCATGCCGCCCACACAGACTTGTGCACTCCAACGTGCACAAGCGCAAAACAAAAAAACAAAACCACATGCCGAGCTCATTTGATTTAGACAGTGTTTTTCAAGCAAGGTTAATTTCCAGTTTGTTAACCAGTGGCGTTAGCAGCGACAGTGCACAGCGACAGTAATAATGTAAGATCTTGTTGCTTACGGGACAACCGGGCAATGTATTCGTTGTGACAATGCCGGGGTCCTTCATGGTACCGGGCGAGATTTGAATGCATGTCCGTGTGACAGATGCAACCCGTGGGCCGGACCATGAATATTGAGTTTCGACGGGACACTGCCGTCAGTTACGACGAGATGGATGCTGATATGACCTCTTTGGTTAAGGAATGGTTTGTAAGGAACGAACGTGTCCGTGTTTAACTGACATAGCTGGGGGGAAAAGTGCTAAAACAGAGCTATTAAACCACGATGCAAGCACGTCTGTCGGTGTCTTATCCACGCGTACTTTTCAGTGTGAATCTCTTTTCTAATGAAAAGCACGAGCTAGAGACGCATGCGACTATAAAATTGACAGGGAAAACATGATCTCAAGCCACCCCTATATACAAGGGCTTTACATACAGTATCATGAGTTCACAACCGTCTATGTAGCTCGGGGTTGGCCAATAAATCTGTTTGCTTGGTATATTTTATGCTTCAACAATTTATGATTAGGAATCTCTATGGCCTCATATTCCATCCAAAAGTCATATTTTAATACGTTTTACGACTTAACCCGGTCCACGAGCTCGATACAAAATATCTAGCTTCCTCTCTCGCACCCTGTTCAGTCGCTGTAAGTCGAAACTTTTCCCACTTGCAGCGATATGCTGTCAACCGTTTCCTACCCCCTCCGACCCAGAGTTGATGCATCTCGGCACCAACCCTTGTAGAGTTGATAATATTACAAGAGAGATTACTTATCATAAACAAACTTTTGTCATCTTACATAGTAATAAGAAGCCTATAGTGAAATTTACGGCGATATCTTCTCGAGATCAAGACTGTAAATACGGCGTTTATATGCCATTGCCAGGAAAGGGAAATATTTGCATACGTTCACGATTCTGAAGGGGTGGGCGCAAAGTGGAATAGTAATTCAGACAACATGAGCAGTAATCGTTATTTACAATGTCGCGCAATTGAATCTATTGATAAATAATGTGAATTCGAATGGTAATACAAACTAAACACGATCTTGCATTTGATTTTTAGTTTGGGACCCCAGTTTTGTTATTGAATTTCACGTCGAGAAAATCTCTAAATTCCTGTCAAATTTCGGAAAGAATTGCCAAATTGGCTGGTTCAGAATGCAGCTTTCCACTATAATTGCTGTTTGTTTTCTTCCCTTCGATTCTGGTCCGGACATTATGAGCCAGTTTGTTGTTCATTAAATGCGCTTTAAGGGAGGCTTTCAGTTTAAGATCAGCCCCGTCCCGTGCTTTATGAGAGAGACCCGGGGTTGTTTTCCACGACTACACATTTTACATGGGCTATAAACTTGTTCTCTCGGAAGAAAAATCAAATTTTTGTCTTAATTTAGTCGGCGAGTTCATGAATGCATCATGAAATGAAAATCTATAAGCTTCTTACCCCTCTCAAACTTTGGAATTCACAATTTACGGCCCACAATATAGAAAAATATTAAAAATAAATCTTCGTTGTAAAAAAAAAATGCGATGACAAACTTTTTAATGCCAATATTTTAAAAAAGTTTTTTAATTCATTTTCATTAATATTATTTCACAATTTCATTTTTGTCGCGTTGAAGTTCCCCAGCGCCAGAGCTAACTCGCACCGAGCGAAGCAAAAATCTACAACTCCAATATTGATTTATGAAAATAGTTAGAGAGGTAGTTCGGGCGCCATGATTGACGTACTCTCACAGCGCCCGTCGAAAAGGCCCCCCGAGAGGAGTTGTAAGGGGTGAATGGGGGGGGGGGGGTTGTTCAAGTTTCCAGCTTCGAAAGCAAATTATAATTAAACAAGGTGTCAATTGGTTTCCGTGCCGGCTACAAACACAGTCTCCAAGTCGGCGAAACGCTGCGCACACTTTTCCAAAACTTGGTCCTGCAAGTTGCTACACAAAAACTACTATTATTACTTTTTGTTTCGCTGTTAGTTTATTCCAGATAGCAGAACCGTCATGTCGGGTAACTTAAAACAACTAAATGTTTCCTGCGTGGTCTACGTCTCCAGACGATGCATAGAAAATGACGTTCTGCATACACATTTTTCTATGCGGAAAAATCGCTGTTTGCGCCGAGATAGTTTCTAGCCAGTCATTTTTTCAGTCACTTTTTCTAGAAGCCAGATGTAAAAGTGCTTCCTCTTCATCATTTCACTTTAACCTATTCAGACGCGTCCAATCGACTTCAATGTAACATAACGGCGGGCAAAAACTGTACATGCTCGTCAACCATTTGTCCAAATAGATTATAGTAAACATTTATCAGTTTTTTGTCCCTTTTCTCCTCTTGAAGGTATTTTACTTCTCTTTCTTTCCACAGCAACTTTATTTGAAAGGCGCTTATTTGCATCGCAATTTCGTCTAGTTATGGTACAACTTATTCTATTAACTTAATTGAATCCTACTCCGTTACGTAATTTACGCACACCAAACATTCAGCATTCAAACACATTCAACTTCAATTTTCGACGCTCGCATCATACAGATTATACGAATTCAAAAATCCATTACGCAGAAATGTGGCACAATGTTCTCTCTTCAGCCATCATCTGGCCCATCAAATTTGATAATGTCGCTAATGCCCACGCCACTGCGGGGGCTGCGCGAAGGTTCCCCGGGTTTCTCACCCATAGCAGCGACGGGTATACCCAGAATTCCCGGACCACCACGAGCTGGCCACATATGTATGTAAATACCTGGCTCTAGCGTCGTGCACAGGTGAACATTACCCGAATATATCCAGCGAGATCGCCGTCGACTCCTTGCGAGACGCCAGCCGACGCCGACACCGACGTCGAGGCACAATGTTAAATTATTCAGATTATTGCTAATGGCTTTTGCTGGAATTTTAACCACACCGGCGACTCCCAGAGAGATGTGGGCACAGGTAGGAAAGTAAATTCGTTTTACATCCAAGAGAGATGTTGTCGAATTATCGCACCTGAAGCATTCTGATCGGTGGTCATTAGTCGGTATACTGAGTGATCGAGTACATACAAAGCTACCCAAGGCGTAATTACACGTCCTAGCAGGTCGGTCGATTGATTTTCGATGATGAAATTTCCGATTAGATGGTGTGGTAATTGTTGGTTTACATCACGCTTTCAATCCACCACGTAACGTGTGTGCTGTGGCTCTTGTCAAATTACTGACGCGCATGCATTATGTTGGGCATACGCAAGTCGATAGCGCGGTCGTCATTTGATTCTGTAAAACCGACGAGTGTCGATCGGCCGGGGCAAGGTAAGTTCTCGCGCCCGGCACAATTTTCAAGGAAAGTTCCCGAAAAGTGGTGCGTTGAAGAATTTACGCTGGGAAACATCAAGTTGGAGTCTTTTGCGATTAGACGCAAGCCATTAAACTCGATGCGGTGGCCATCAATTTAACTGCCTTGGGTAAAAATTCCGATCTGAAGATGCTCGTCGCCGTCTACGAATTACACTGCGATGTTTCATAAAAATGTTAATTTCTTTAACTAAACATCGCAGAGGAATAGATTGAAGCTGTATCTTTACGCTTGAATTAAAAAGTGTATCTACGTTATTAAAATGAAAAAATAATACGTTGGGATGCCGGACAGTAAAAGTTATTTCTGACCTCACATATATTCATGATTCCCTTGCGCCATTAAAATAATGGGACTTATTAAAAGGGTCACAGTTCACGTTCGAGCGACTGCGAGCGGCAGAGGAGACAGAAAAGAAAACACAAACGCTGCGCTATCATTTTGTCTAGAGCGTTTACTCGCAGCGCCACAAAGCGACGCCGACTTGGAATCGAACCCAGGGCATCCGCGTCGACGTCGGTCCTCCGCGCGGTCCATCATATGCGGATGAGTGATCCGACTCAGCCTCCGCCGGACCCTGCTGGTCCAACGCTGATAGCTTGCGAACAGGGACATGGACGTCGTTAAATTTATGGAGCGACACTTTTCCAAAAACCATTAGCCTCGCGAACAGAACGCTTCTCTCTCGCTCTCTCGGGGCCCGCGGGGGCGATTGTGTCCTCTGGGTTGGAATTATTTTTCAAAATGGTAACTGCGATCGCTTTTTACTACTTTATGAAGTTTATTGAGATAGGATTGAATGTGTGACAAGTTTGCTACGGATGGTGTTGCCGGATTCCATCGCGAACGATTTGAATCGGGTTTCAGCGCGGCAATGAATTGAGCGATTTTACTCGTGTACGCACGGGGGCAATTTGCGCGGCGCTATTTGCAGGTCTATAGCGACATTTGTGCAGGAAGCATTGCGCCACAAGGGAGACATGTTTCGTGGTCAGGCACGTGTGGAAGTCGCCGTCAAGCCACGAGGAAAACCTCGCATCATCTGTGCAGCATATCCCATGTCGCCCAAGAAATTCAATTCTTCCTCGCTTTTTTTCTTTTTAGACCGACGACATTGGAAAACAGCCAGAAAAAAAAACGATAAGCAATGCAAAATAACAGCGAAAAAACTATTGTATAGTTTCTCATCCAACATGTGTTACGCTTGCAGTTTTTTTTTTTCGTCTTCGCAGCGCGCCCATAATTTTGGTATAATGTAACAATCTGCCGACTTCGTTGTGTTATGGAGAGCGAGACGCCCAAAATTGAGTACAACCCCACACGATTTTATTGCCTTTTGCGTAATTTAATATCACTTGTTCAAATTGGAAAGATGCGTCAAAAAAGTGTGACTGAAAACCGAATGAAATAAAGTCTCTCTTCCTCTCCGTCTCTCGATACTATAGAAAAATATAAATATGCCTCATGTATCACTATGATACATATGAATATCACCTTCAGGTTTACCGACGTCATTAGTGTCTACCCCAACACAGTGTAGTTATTCAAGCGTATATTCAGCACACAAATGAAATCTCCCGCGCCCAACACGCTGAAAAGGTGTTAAAACATTTTTCACACATCCTAAGCGCTAGTCAAAGCCTTGGAAACATGACTTTTTCCTCCGCGGTTCGTACAAAACCCGTCAACGAACACTGGAGTCCGTCTACACAGCGACGAGTCAGATGAACGACAGCAAAAATCGCACGAGCAACATTCAAAGAGCGATCCTTTCATCGGCGTTCTCATGCCATAAAATCGCCTGGCGTCACAGCCCCGAAAGGAAGTGGGCCCCTCTTCCCAAGCTGATTGCAACACCTCGTCCTCTCCGCCGAGTACCGGCCGAGAGGGCAACGTTCTAAGGCGTTCTAGAGAAGCGAGCCGTTTGGTGGAACCTGGTTCGCTGCCTCTTCGCGCATTTCAAGCCTGGCATTCAACATCTTGGTCTTGCAAACACTTGCACGGGCCACGGTCAGCTGGCGCAATGTCACGGCCTCCAAAACGGTAACCTGCGCTCTTTTGATGCCCCGTTTGTTTTTTTATGTGGGTGGATTGGAAATTTAAATACCTTTTTGGGGCTTTCGACTTTATGCTAGAGATTAATTGATGAAAGGATCTTCGATGACAATTGTTAATAAATCCACGACAACGACATAGAAAACATATATACAAATCTAGAACTTCAGTGATGCTAGAAAATTAACTGCTTTAGAGAGTCCCGGTGCTGGGAAAGTAAAACCCCTCTACGTTTTCCGAATCCAGGGAAGAAATCGAAAGTTTCCGAGTCCCAAACTTTGCAATCATCCCAGTCCATTGACCATGTTCAGCACACAATTACGCAGTCGACAAATGTGCGTATATCTTTGTCGTCGTGCGTGAATAAACACCACTTTCCCACTAAGTAGCCATTAGCAGTACACCACCAACACATGCGTGAATGCGCGTAGGTGGCGATGGTGTAACTTTAAAACTTCCTAAACGAAAGAGTGCAAGTTTTGAACGCCGTTATAGCGATGCCCCCTGCAGGGAGAGATGTGTGTTGTTTGTGTGTTTTGGTAGGGAGGGAGGAGGCGGTAGTTAAAGCCAGGTCACGTGCTCTCGAAAGGCCAGGCGAAATTCACAACAATAAAACTAATTACTGGTTGCCTGTCGTGATTCCCGATACGTGGGTCGGCCTGAACCTACAACGAATCCATTGCACGCACGGTCGACGGTTCTAGTGCCCGTCAAACCGCAGTGCACGCATTGACACGGCCGCTGGTGCAGATGGACGACAGCATCACGTTGATATCGAGGCAGAGCAATCTTGCATTCATGCCTGGCGAAATGCATCGGTCAATAAATACATTTCCCGCGCGCGTGTCCGATTGGAATTTATGTATGCTCTTTCCTGCCAAAAACGATGTGTCCGATTGAGCCTGACCTAATTGTGTGTCGACCAAAACGGTCGCAGTAGCACGTCACAGTGACAGGACCATTTGAATCCGTGTTCCATATTATTTTTGTTTGAGTTCCATGGAAGTGTTATCTTCTTGTAATTTAAGAACAGATAAACTGCAGCACGAGAATAAACTGCCACACTGGCATGTCATTTATAAAATCCAATTTTAAAATAATGCCGTGCTTAATTCCGAAATAATGCAGCACGTGCCGGCTCCTCTGCAGTTCGCCGTACGCGAGGCTAGGGGTAACAACTTAGACGTAGATAGACTGTGCGCTCGCTTCAGTGATTTGCCAGCCGAATTTGTGTTGCACCTCCAGGCAATCTGTGTGAACACCATTTCAAATAGCACTGGGAAATAAATCTGCAATGACTGATGCGATGTGAAAAGGTCATAAAACGAATCTGAAAAACGCTCCAATTCATCACTTTCCACCCGGCTTGGGGTTGAGAAGGAAGACTGCTAAACAAGTTTGTATTGGGGGAGTGAATTGGCTCCGGGCATATTGGACTATATTTCATTCAGTGATCACAACCCTTTACCTCTTCACAACTTTTCGAGTACCAATACGTACATAACTCCGAGCCGCAGAATGTGCCCTATCGCAGCCTTGGAGGATTCCAACCCATACAAAAATATAAATTCTTCCTCGTTGCCATCAACTGCCGCGCGCCCGAAAAAAACTGTGACAATACACAAAAATATCTGGCAAATGCGGGCAAATAATTTACCGCATCACCGCATGGATTTTCAGGGTTGACTCCTAAGCCCCGCGGCTGCATCATTGATACGTGGCCAGTCGCTCTGCAGTCCGACGGTTTATGCTCATAAATCCTGATAAATGTGCCACTAAATCTCACACATCCAAACTATATGGGATCTAATTCGAATTTCAAACCGTGGGCCCGAAACTCCGAGACATAGTTACACTATTGGTTTTTGGTTTAACGCCGGCCCTCCGCCGACGCCGCCGACGCCACCGCCGCTGCCGCCGCCGCGCGCGGCTGTGTCGGAACTTAGCTCTTTAACCATTACCATTAATCTTGGTGCGGGATGCACTCAATGCCGTTGGCCGCGAGCTCGGGGTGCGGGTCGGGGTGCGGGTCGGGGTGGGTGCGGGTGATACATTACATCGCATTGATCTGGTGTTAGCCTCGCGAAAGATTACACCGGCGACTTGTAACATCGGATTTAGGTTTCTGCAATCCAGCAATGACTTTCTGTATCGCAAATTGGTACTCCTCATAGCAACGGATGGTGCAGTGACCGTTGGCCCATTTATCGCCCCTGCTGCTGCTTTTGTTGTTGTTTTACAAATCGCTTCTGTTGATACTGCTAGCAATAGTCGCTGCCGAACGAAAACATTGCTTATTTTCATTGGTAATTGTGGTATTACATGACCTAATATAATATATAGGCAATATTGTAAATATCAATTTGTGGTGGTTATAGTGTATGTGTAGTACTAGCACCGCACAACTATTTTCCGTGAGGTAGTCTCGCCACAAACATAGATGCAAATAAACTACCGAGCTTAACGAATTTCCAATCAGCAATGTTAATTTGTATACATGCATCCAACGCCAGCAAGCATATGAATTTAAAACCTAATAAATCTGTATTTGTCGTTCTCGCGTATTGATATTAAAAATGCTATCCGATGCATGCACTAGTTGCATCGCACCCAACGTCACAGAGCGAGGATTTAAAAAAGAGATATTAAAACTCAGTGGTGGACTGGTCACAACCCCAACCCCCAGTCGCCGCCGACCCACATTGGGGTTGAGCTTGTGTGCCTTATTTCGTTGCCCGAGCGACACTGACCAAGGGTTATCGCCATCAAGTTATCAGTGGCGCGCAGCAGCACCAGCCAAGTAATCTGACATCGCCTCCAAGGCGACGGCTAGCCCGCTCCTGAATAAGTGCTCTCTAATCCCCATGTCATGACGTAATAAGTCTTAAGGGCGGATAGGAGCCCGGCGTAGAGGAAATACTAAATAAGCATTGGGTTGGCACTAAGGTTTGGCGAAAAACGTACTTTCGTCCATCTTCCCGGCCGCGGCTGTTCTTGGCGAAAACGGTGCACAAATGATCGAGACCTTTTTAGACACTTTCGGACTATGTTAGATGGCACAAAAAAAGGGTAGCGAAAAAGATTTGGTAGGAGACTTTAGGTCTTTGCGCGCATAATGGCGACCATTGTGGGGCTTAACTACATCATCCGTGCAGGAATTTATGCTCTGGTTTCAGAGTGGAGGCAAATAATCCAACCAAATTGCTAAGTGACCCATTCCATCGTCTGCAAAGGCTGACAAGAACGACGTCTCTGAACGCCAGCACAGAGTTCCCCCACCCCTTTAAGTTAAGGTTCGATTGATGATCACCCAAACCAAAGTAAACCCAAACCATTCTGCAAAGACCCATTGACTCGAGCCCCAGGTATCGTCGACAAAACATTGAGCCGTTGACCCTTGCGATCATTAAAAGCTATTAATGCTAATATTGATCGTTAAAACCCACAATTCGACCTCATTCACCTATAGAGCACTCTAAGATACCACAGCCTCGCTTCTTGGCTCGCCATGGGACATACTGTCACGTCCAAACCGACGCCGCCGACGCCTGCCTACCGTACAGGTCGCGCTCCGCGACGACTCACCTAGATTATCGGCGAGCGTCACTTCTAGCAGGGCGAGCACGAGCACGAGGTAAACCATCCAGGGAAAGACACGAGGGGTCCTCTGACGCCCCGGAGATGACGGCCACAGTCCGCAGATCGCATACATGACGACGTCACAACGCGTCGCCGTCGTCGCCCCCGCAACGGCCACTACCCAGTTAAATCACTGCACTATCCAGCGACCAGCGGCCACCAGACTCGAATAATTAATAGCAACTTCATCGTTGGATGCAAAACACAGCACGTCTGTGCCGGGCAGCTTTCAGCTTGGAACCATGGAGCACGCTCGCAGCGAGAAACACACTCTTTCAAACTATTAGTCGAACTCAATTATAGGAGAGATTAATGGCGTGTACACGGCACCGAAGTGAACAAATTTATCGAAATATGGAACACACAGGTTTGTCAAATAACACGCATAAAAAAAACTCAATTGTTTAAATTGGTAAGTAACGTTTTGATTGTAATTAGCACGGATAACGTAAAGCGATTTGTTTACAATCGCTGGAGCGATTCGAGGCGATTCCACGCGGCGTTGAGCGATCGCGAAGTCGCGTGCCGATGGGAGGTCGCCTGAGACTGTAGCCGGCGGTTCCTGGGAGCGCACGTGGTCGACGATCGTCGCGCGGTTGTCGGAGCTACACTGAGTTGACTGGGCCGGATGGTGGATTGGAGCCGGTGGGTGCCCATGCTCCCAACGCCAGCGCTACGCGGCGGTCGAGGCGTGAGGCTGCACGAGCACCCGTGACGCGAGGAGGGCGGATTGCTCATTAAAATAATCGACGACGTTGTCGCGTTTTACGACGCACTCGACGACAATTAGCTGTAATACGGAATACGTGTTATGTGTGTCTTGCGAATCGTTGATGGTGTATTTGTGTTAATTGGTAATAGGATTACGAAGTCGTCGCTTTACGCGTGGATTAATTAGAAAATACTGACTTATGAGTGGGTGCTGCTAAAATTGGGCATGTTTACGGATATTTCGGATATTTTAAGAATTGCGAATGCGAAGCTTTCATGTAGAAAGTGACTTCCTAACTCAAACACCAATTACATTCTAAATTCAGGTCCCGCGTTGACTTTTTAAGTGCTATTTCCTGCGTTCCGGATGAGAAACGACGGGAACAATCTTCAGGACTGCGTTGTCGTAAAAACATGAGTGACCGCTGTCCATTCCGGACTTATTCTATTCATAGGCACGGGAATGCTATAAAAGCGCCTCTCGTCCCGAAAAAACGTGAGTTTTGATGGCCCAAGTTATTTTAGAGTTTGGAGCCGAACAATCACCCCCCCCCCCCTCCCCGCTTTACACCATCTCCTTCACCACTACGACCATGATCGACTTATTGGCTATCGATAATAGCACTTAACCTTTACGACGACCAAATGATCCAAAAAATGACGTCGAGAAAAATAAAATGCAATTTGAAATTTCACTCTCGCGTCAAGCAGAATGCTATCGAGGGTCAGAGGACCTCTTGACCCCGAAGTTATCTCGTTCTTGGTGCGGCGCCCCCGAAAAATAGATTGTCTATCGAAGATATTTCTGCAATAACGAAAATAAAAGTGACCGTACAAACGTTCGCGGCGGTTGAGCGATTCCCGAAGGAGACGTTCCCTTTCGATGTTATATTTTCCCATGTTCGCCGCGTGTTATTCCCTATACGTTCCCTATTCTGTTCCCTATTCGGTTCTCTGGCTGAATCCATCTCGCTATACTCGCTAGGCATGCTAGACAAATACGAGCGAACACAAACACATGCCCTCCAGGCCAGAAGGCATAATTTTCTTCAAAGCACTACGGGTAAAGCGACCATTTTCACTCGCTGCTTTTCGGCGAAACTTCCAAGAAAACACAGAGCTCCGTAACGTTTTTTCTTGAAACATCGAGACAAGTTTAAACGTACGCTATCATCACTTGCGAAATGAATTCCATTGCCATTGTCTCTTTATACGAATCGCTTTATACAATCACGTAATTAGCCACGAAGAACTTAGTACAGTTAAAATGCTGCATTGAAATGAAGTCCGTTTTGTCAATCGTGAGGCATGGCTTTGTTCGAATAATAATATCTTCGATTGAACTGAACAAACGCTTCGCAGACAATTAGAACCCTGGGACGCCATTTTTCAACTGAGTAAGGAACAATCGAACCTTTGGGCTGATTGAAAGGGAATCTTGAAGGGCTCGTAGCGAAGGGTTTGATAATCTCAGCTCCGACTAAATCTTCCCGAATGTGCGCGCTACTTGCGCCGGAATGAAAGCTATGCTCCGTCGATGGATGGCTACGTCAATGTGAAAGAAAAACTTGTGTAAATAAAAGTAATCGGGATTAAGGCATGTGGGGAACAAAAGCGGATTCGGGCGGCTCTAAAGTGATACCTCCTCGGAACGCGTGGAGGTGGTCGGTTTTTGCTCAAGATTTTCAAGGCGATTAAGAGTCCACGCGCTCAAGTTTGTTTGTAATGCGTGGATTTTTTTCCACCCCTATGTATGAACGGGTTTTTTTTTGTCGGTGGTTGACCTTACTGACCGTTTTGCTTTGTGGATTTTAACGACTCACTGTTTTGACAACAAGCCAGGTAATTACACCAGGTAATGGCGTCGGTGATTGAGTGGATAATTCGAACAACAGGATTCCTCCACGAATTCATGCTGTCGACAGTCGACTCCAACCTCTCTCCAAAACAGAAATGGTCATATGTTTGATGGTCACCCACAAAATACCTGACCCAGCGCAGTGGTGCTCAACTTCGGTGATCTCTCGAGTACCGATGTATCCCATACGCCAAGACGTTCGCAACACTCACCGATAATCTTAATACACTTAATCTCGTCTAAATAAACAGGGATTTACTGCTCTGGGTCGTCAATTATGTAAATTTTCATCGTTTTCAAACATTCACCCCATCTACATATTTTAAAATATCAAAATCTGAAAAAGTAGCAACTATAAACACACCGATTTTTTTCATATAGGAGTCATTTTCGCTGGCTTAATATCACTGCTTGCGTAGGAATTATGAAGTATCTTAATCGTAGAGTTCATAAGGAATGAAAGCCAAAAGCCCGTCATTCTTCTATGTCATCAAACGAAATTACTGATCAAATTCATAATTAATCATTAGTGAACTACATTCATTAACAGATAACAAATGGGATTGGTTGCCATAACCTTTAGAGGCATATGCATGAATTCGTTGTAACGTGTGCGACCCTTGACTCGAGGTCTGTCCAACTTGCCGATTGTATGGCCTATCATCGTGAATTATCCAGCAGGTCACCGTTTCGATCTGCCAGGTGTCCACCAGCGATTCCTAGATTGTAGTCAATTGGCAAAACTTTTGGACACACAGACGGGGTTGTCTACGGTTGGGCCACACTGCGCACAAAAAAAGTTTGTTGCTGTCGAAGTCGTGCGTTCAGCTCGAAATCGAGAAAATAATACGCTGCTCGAGTTTATACATGTAAATACATTATGATATAGCTTCCGAAAAAACTATTTTAGTCACTGTGAGTTGAAATTAACTTCGGTGGATAATTATTTGAAATTATTTGTTACTTTATCGGCAGAATACATTAAATTTAAAAAAAGAATTTGCCTTGTAGACATATATATATATATATACACGAAAATTCATTTCCTAGCACCGGAAAATTGGTGAAATGAAAACGCAATTCACCGAGCTGTAGCACATCTTTGTCAAGCGAAAGTATTACAATTTTGCGTTCACAAAAATGTGATATCGAAAAAAAAAAGTTGTGCTTCATTTTATGCCAGTTTACATGTCGTTTTGATTGAGAATAGCAACTCCTCATCGGTGGTCGCTTTCTAAAGCATTCCACGCCGATGTAAAAGGGTTTGTTGGTTTACGTCAGCAGGAACGGTACGGCTTTTATGACATCGAAGATCTGTCAGTGGAAATAATTACTAGCAACTGGCAACTGGCAACTGGCATAAATACAAATACAACAATGGAAAATGGCGGCTCATTTTGACCAACAATTGAGCGCGTTTATTTACCAGCACGCACTGGATTCTCGCCCCTTGACATACGACACGTGAGCCTTGAAACAAAAGGTTATCAATATAGAAATATGGCATAATTCACTAGGTCTTCGCAAGCGTTGAAGGATGAGCGTTAAGTATAATTAAAGACATGCTTGTTTTTTTCTAACAGTGCGACAAATATAAATTACTTGCTGCCTGAAAATGTGGTAAAGAAATGTTTTAAAATTGATTATCGGTTAAATTCCCAAAAAATCTGAAAAAAATCTCTTGAAAAATGCGAAACGTTGCGGATCTGTAATTTTTAGGTATCATGCATTTCTTACGGTAAAAAATTTGCAAAATGTCACTATTTATTTTTGAATGGTTTGGCTAGGGTTTGGCGTGTTGGAAACACCGGTTCTCGTGAGACCACCTAAGTTAAGCAACACTGCGTTGAGTCAGGTATCGCATGGGTGAGAGGGATGAAAGTGGATACAGCAACATCATTCGCCTTGCTTATCAACCTCTCTACAGCATAGATTTGTGGAGGATTCCTGATGTTTGCGTTACACCGTCCTTCGGAAGGGACGGTGCTCTTCGACAGGAGTACGCTACGTGCCTGCACAGCGTTTCCCCTCCTACCTTCTAGGCTAGGTTAGGTTCATAATTATCCACTCATTCACCAACGCCATTAGATCAGTGCCGCATGGCCAGTTGTCAAAACAGCGCGTCGTTAAACCCCAATAATCAATCAATCAAAATAGGTCGTTTATTTGGGGTAATGAAATTGAGCCTTTGCTTCACTCACTCATCTTATAACAGCATTCAGCAAATTGTCAATGTGCACTACTTTTAGCCGGTAAGACAAGAGTATTGAAACACATTTGAAATTCATTGCGCTACTGTTTAAAAAAAATCGTAATTTGTCTATAAATTGGAAATATCTAGTTAGGAAATCTCCAAACAATATTTTATACGTTTTCAACTGCTTGCATGCTCAATTGATTTTCTTCTCCCAAAAGTGAGTGGGATCTGCATGAATATCGTTTATTGTCTCCGCATTCGTATCGGGAACTGGGTGTGGGAGTCGGCGTCATGCCACCCGAAGAGTGGGCAGCAATTTAATGAAAATAACTTGTAACATTGCGCCGGGTTTATTGGTAAGATAACCTTTCCAGTTAATGCCCGCGTTCGCTTGACTCGATCCACAATTGAATTCATTAAGAAGCTGTGTTAGAAAGCGCCTCCTATCTTCGATCCATTGATTTACAAGGTGATTTATTTATCGTAACAGACACAATTAAAATGCTTTTAAGATTTGTTGTCCAGAATATTCGTCCTCGAGGACACGTTCTAAATTAACTGCATACTTTATCGGTATTCTGACAAATTAAATAGTCATTAATTTGGTGACACTGACACTTTTTGTTTCTGAAATTAATTCTTATTTTCTTTCCCGTTATTAATCTTTGTTAGCTAAGATCCGTGAGAAATGACCCTCCAGTTTTCTGAAACTCATTAATGGTATTTTAAACAGGGGACTGAGCGCCTACCAAACCAAACGAGGTGCCTATGGGTTCCTCAAAACGATGATATCACGACTGACCATGCTTACGCATCACAGCACACGCACGAGCTACCTTTGCTCTGCGGTGCGTAATCCTCAAGCCGGCCCTGACGCACTAAGATGGCAGTTGAGACGTAAGAGTCAGAAGTCTTCAGCAGTAAAATACTGACTTTGTAGGTCGGAATTTGCGTAAAACGCCGTTCCTGTGTTAAGGGGTGGGGGGATAAAACTTTGAGTACCTGTCTGTCTCTAGAGCATCGAGTCGTACACGATGCTATGGGTCAGCTTCAACGGGGATTTTGCTTTCCTGAGAATACCAAAATGACTCCTCATGTGGCCTGTTTTAATATTCGCTGTGATGGGCCAAGTTTAACGACGCACTGTTGTACTGACGGCCGAATTAAATACGTTGTGAACAGAATTTCTGAAAGATGATCATAAATTCAAATCTCTCACCATTTTTTGTTTTGTTTTCTGTTTTATTCTGGCAGCATGTAGTTAACTTCAAGTTTCAACGGCAACTGTTCACTTTGTATATTTCAGAGACATTTCACAGATAATTACTTTCATGCATTCTAAAATATAATATTTGAAACGCTCTTCCGTTGTAGAAACTTTCATAATTGCACACGGAATAATAACTGGAAGCCATGGCATTTTTGTGTGCGTTGTTTTTCCATTTTCTCGACAAAGACATTAATACAGTTAGAGTCGGGATGGATATCCGCGCGCCCGAAATTGTCCTTTTAAATTTTATGTTAATGAATGCAACCATTAAATGGTGCATCTCGATGAGTTCCGAACGACAGACTGCATTCTCCGAATTTGCCCAAACTTTTCGTCGCAAAAAAAACAAAGCCGGGAGCTATCCGACAGCGAGCTAACAAAACAAAAACAAAAAAACTTGCACTGCTACGCTCAGAAGATCTCGCTTAAAAACAGGGAACACCTGTTATCTCTGAGAAATAAAAGTCTCACGAGAAAACGAAATCGTTCCTGGCATTCACCAATGTATTAATTAAGAACGTGTTAGATTTCTAGGTCAGACATTTCTACATTTTAACCCCATATTTCTTCCACTGTTTAATAATACGGATAACGAGAGAGTAAACGAGCAATGCTATTACAATTAAAAATCAGCGTCCAAGCACGGGTAAAATCAGGTAATTAATTATGGCCAAACGATCAGTAGATTACTTAAAACGGCAGTTATTATTTCCAAGTGGATGACATCTGAAGTGGGAGCCGCTAATGTGGCGCGATTTCACACACGGTTGGTTACCCACATGGGGGAAATTGAATTCTTATCTGGTGAGCACTAGCATGATATTTGCGGGAGGGGCAAAGATGATTAATATATAATGAATGTCATAGATCGCTTTTGTATCCCCCCGGCGTTTCGAATGGATCATTAGAGTCATTGTCGCGGCAGTATAAATCCGCATAAAGCGATTTAGAGGGCTCAACACAGCACGATCATTTTATTACGGGGGGTGCCTTTGAGCTCCCAAACCTCTGTCAACGAATTCTCCCAAATTCGAGTTATTTTCGTGTGTGTGTGTGTGTGTGAATTAAATACGCCACAGTATTTTTTTTTTACATTGCACATTTCTGTACACCACGAATTAAAATAAGGTGAGCAATGTGCATAATTAATAAGTAGGGTAACTGATATGGAGGAAACTTGTATACACTGAATGGTGTAATTGAAAACAATATCGCTCTCCTAACATTATATTAGGTCGTTTTCTTTAATATTCGCTACTGACTTCAGCCAGCTTCAGCTCTCCGTTTTTGTATGTTTCTACTGATGCCCGGATTGCATTCGCTACGTGAATCTACCGCCAACGGCGATCAACAGTGAATCCGTCGTTGACAGGTCCCATGAAATGTTGCCCCTTTGCCTTGGTTCGATTCTCGGTCGATATTTTCTCGAAGGAGATTGGCAATTTCTTCGCCTCCTGAGCGCCTGGTAATCCTCCGGGCAAACCAGACCGGTCCATTCGCCGGCTGAGACGGGTCGGAGGCTGCGGAGGCCGACACCGTGCATCTCGACATTTCAGGATATTATCTTGACCAGTCTTGACCTACGATAATGCGTCATTGAATGTTAAGGTGATGATTGAGATAAACTTGCAACGCTTAGGTGGGGAAACTCGATGCCGGCAACCAGAGCTCTTCTTCCGAAGGCCGGTGCAGGATTGTATAAGCTCCAGTTTCACTCAGATGGCGTCGTTAGCCAAAATAATATACTTTTTGCCCACTTAATGCCATGGGTTACAAGTTTCAAAACTCATTGACAAATCTTTGACAGCTAGGATCAAAGAATACTTGGATGATGAAAACCCCCCATCATTCTTTTGGAGCGAAGTTATCTTGATTAAACATGATGCACTTAATCCAAGGGCCAGTTTAATAATGTCCAGTAAGTTAAATCTGACCGACAGATAGAAGTTAACTGGCAGTTAACACATTTTTGCGTTTTACAATGTCCAGTTAACTTTAACTGGCAGATAACTATGGCCTAACTGGAATATTATTTAACTGGAAGGCTGGGTGGCAGTTAAATATCCAACTGGAGGTTTTTTGCCCCTAGATACGTAAATAAACAAACATAATAATAAAAAACGTGGCTGATTTTGGAAGTGAGATTGCCAATTAGGATTCAGAAGACGAAGTATTTATGAATTTGGGCAGACGTGCAAAAAATGTAAGGCCTAGAATTAACCATTTTGATGTGTGGAATGACGACGAGTTCTTTGTGCGATTTCGCTTGACCAAGCCGACAGTCTTTCACCTTCTTGAAGAGATTGAACCCCACTTGTAGACTGCTACTGATAGGTTAGTTTGCAATAATTTTTCCCCCAGTTATGAGGGAAAATCCTCAAGTACATTGCATCCCGTATTTTTCAACTTATGAAACAGAACTAAATAGCGGTACCAACTTTTTTTTATGTGCCAGTTAGCCAATCCCCAGTGAACTGGCGGTGGAAAGACGCTGTTTTGTTTTGTTTCTTCATATAAAATTGAGCCAAGGAGGCTGGAACCTCGTTCTTCTGTTCGCGGGCAGCAAAACAGAAGAACAGTGTTTCAGCCTCCTTGAATTAAGCTATCAAAATTGGTGTAAAAGGTATGAAGACCTCTACCTTCGAAGGCCCCATCTCGTCAGAAAAAGGTTGTACATTGTGGTGGAGGTGCCGAGGTTGTTCCGGAAGTGGAGATGAGAGACGCGACTGAGAAACGCTTCTTCGCGAACAAGATAAATATTTGAGACAGACCTGACAGGGGAAGAGACGAAACAATAAACCACGGAAAATTATATTCGGCTATGAGAGTGTGCGGTTTGTTTTTAAGAATGTCAGTCATTCCTCTGAGGTGGTCCTAGTCGGGCGATTGAAAGATCAGTTAGTGTAACTATTTGCAGGAAATCTCTGTTCTCGGTGGGAAGACGAATTAATAAATCGACGGCGATCAGAGTGGGTGTAAATGAGTTATCACTTGTTCGTCCAAATATTTCAAATGTTCTAAAAAGTCATTCTTTGTTTCCGAGTATTTCCAGATTTCCCAGAATTGTTCCCAACGACTTCTTTTGTGGATCTCACAAATGACTTGACTGGCTTTTCATATCTTCAAACTTTAGTAGTAACTTTATGCGCGCGTTAGGGGTTGTTACAAATGGTACTTCTGTGCCTGTTTCATTATGTCGTTTATCACGACCATTGGTGGAATTGCAGATAGGCAGGAAGATTGTTGAAATGTACCCTTCAGGTACCGAGTAAAGAAAATTGAAAAATAAAATCAATTGTAGGTGAATCTCATTTCAATTTCATGTCATTTATTGCATTATTATTGCATATTTCCGCAACATTCAGTTTCATTGTGCGAAATTGGCTGATTTCAAAATCTCTTTCGATACTTTTGTATTCCAACCTCATTTATCGAATCAATCATTCTGTAGAGAAATAATTTTGATTTCATAGAGCAACCATACCCGGGCCCCAATTACTGAGATCCTCTTATGAAAGGCTTTTACAAAGTAGTCAAAGCATTATTCGTAGCAACCAATTACTTCCGCTAAGAAATTCCAACTAATGGGGCCTGTCTATCAATTTCAAGGAATTAAAATAAAAATAGGAAACATTGTGTCAATATTCATCATTACAATTTTTCTCCAAGTTCTTTAAATATTTATCTGCGGCCAATTTGTAAACAAAGCCATGATACTTAAAAATTGTGCTAAAATAATACAACTACATTAGCACGAGATATGCAACCAAACCAACTTCTATGTAATGCGGTACAGCATTATACATTTTAAGAAACATCACGTCTCGCTGATCCCCACTTTATCACCATCATGACCAACCAATTCGAATTTGAATAAATTGGCAAACAATTTCTTCGACATGATAAATAAACCTCAGAGCAGAGAGGCTCTCTGGCTCAGCGTTTGTGCAAACTGGTAACAATCCGAACAAAAATAGTTATAATACAAACCAGAGAGAGGCAGAACATCATCTCTACCGACCGACTAGGCCACTATATGAACATGAGCTATATTCTAAAAGCACTGTTTAATTGATGTATTAACAGCGATCAAGTTCCATACATTCGCAATGTTTGCATGATGCCGGACGACCGACTAATCTTTGCTGTCTCGTGTTGGCTTGCAGCAAGCAATAAGCCCGGATACCAGAACGAAAAGGGTGGGAGGAGAGACAAACCAACCCCCTGCCCATCCAAACCGCAGCAGGCCATTGTTTAATCATAATACGCTTATTGGTACTTGATTAGATGGTTCAAGATATGAAGACGATATTGGATTTTAATCATCTATATGGCGAATTCCATGAATGCTAACATCATTAGGTTTCAGTAATAATTGTAATAACTCAAAGTCATATACAAGGTATTAATGGTACTTAATTTAAAGTGCTGTTTGGCTAGGATGCGTTAAGTGTTTTATGCCATCAAAACATGTGGGGGTTTAATTTCTGACGAGATGTGTTAGCCGAGAGCGGGTTGTCAAGCATTTAAGTTGACTTGATTTCGGTTGGATACAATCTAGACCACAATGCTGACCCATCCCATGACTCTTGATGGAATCAATATGCTATAACTATCCATGAGCTGGTAGATAATCAATCAAACATTGACCGAGCGGGCAGCAGCAGCAGTGCGTATGTATCAACATGACTAACGTGTGCTTGCCGGTGTGTAGTGAAATCTTTCCAACAAATTTGTTTTATTCGCGTGTGTCATTAAAACTATGACGCTAGATGGTGATTTCATCGTTTCGGTCGAATATGAACGTGTGCTTTATTTCGAGCGAATGATCTCGATTTTATTATAGATTTTCATTGTTTTTCCGACGTGCTTGGTTGAGTTTTTCTGCATATATACGATATATACGTACAGATTGAAGCTCATAAACATTCAATGCCAATTTTATGTCGGGCTTTTATTTGTTTTATTTTATTTTATTCTCTCTAAATTTTATCGCCAACTACAGCAAAAAGCGTGTACAGATTGACAGGGAGCGCTTTTTATAGAAGTTTATTTATATTGTATACAATGTCAATCATATGTGCTGCTGACATCCAAACATTTTATCGTCACATGCACAATTTACTTGAAACTTTATCTTCGTTCGGCAGGTAGAATTGATTTTCAATTGATTCTTGTATTTTGAATAGACACCAATCCATAAATATGTTTAGTCATTAAAAAATGTCTTGGTATTAGATATACACAGATTACATAAAATCAGATGATTTAGATTCAGATGAGGTGCGGTGCGGCCGTGTGATTTGTAGATCGGAAATTACCTCATGTCGATTCAGTGTGATCGAAATCAGAACCACATCAACACCTTTCATAACAAAACATGCACGTGGATATAGTGAATTGAACATGTCAAAACGGTGACAAGTGCGACATTACCTACTCTACTTGGCAGATCGAAACTGCTTGAATTGAGAAGCAAGGCACATGCACAAGTGCCCCCAATGTATACGTCCTACGCTATGGTAATAGGGACTGTTTATACCAACAGTGGGATTCCCAGTAGCGATACATAAAATAACATGGAGTGCATTTCATGGCCAGTCTTTTATTTTGAATGTCAAAGTGATTGTAAGATGCATGCCGGGGAGACCGCAACCCAAAGGAACGGGCGGCCCAGCCCAAGAGACATCAACAATTCCCGACCGAAAGAGGTCTCGGCTTGGGAGAAAATAAGAATTGTTTAACCTCTTTGTGTCCCCGCGGAGATACGCGCTCGACACTGGGGAATCATATAAAAAACGATTCTGCCCGTCAAGTGTATGGGTGTAAATCCTTTTTATTTGGGCATTGTTTTTAAGAGTTTCCCAAAAAGCGCGTGGGTCTGCAGACGCTTTAAACATTGTGCGAACACAGCCAGAAAATGTATAAGATAATTGTGTGATTGTTTCAAGATTTGTCAACCTTTGGTTAAAAATATATTCTACGCAGTTTCGGACATCTTGTTTGCTTCATCAATCATTCGATCGTTAGTCAGCATGGTGATACAATAATAAATACAAACTCCAGTTATCAGTCAGAAATCTTTAAATAATCAATTCCTCTGCAAGTTTTGACCATTCTGGCCCGATATAAACAATGCAGCGCCCCGGCATAATAAAAAGGAACAAAGATGGGTATCATCTCAACTCAGCTGAATCCGAATCGTATTTTTCGGCAGCCTCTGCGATTTTTGACCGGGTTGGCAAGGAAGGCGGTTGTCGGTTGGGGCGATGCCGTTCGATGTCATATAGCGTGAGGTCGGCGCTCAGTCGGCCGGAAATGAAAGATTTAAAGGGTCCGATGGATTTAAGCCCTCTGGTTCCGGTACGGGACTCGAACCGGCAGTTCTTCTCTAAAAGCTGGGGGTGAACAAAAAAGTCCACTTCAAAGTGACATTATTATTGTCCAGTATAACAGAGTTAAAAAGAGTTTAAAAGAGTTCCAGGTCGTTTCCAATACGAGACAAAAACTTGCGTTTAACAAAGTGTTCGCAATTCACGTACCTCTAGGATATCGTCCACGTAACCCAATTATTGTCGTCCGGTTTAACCTCCAGAAACTAAACCTGCACAGGCATCTTGCAACACTTATAAAAAAAGATGTTTCTGTGCATTGTTCCGTACAGAGACTTTATGATCAATTCGCAACCAAGAAATGTGTAGACCTTTCGCATTTTCTTACCCCAACCGTTCCGATTTCCCACCCCTGGCAGCCAGTCCACCTGCCCTCCTCTGCAACCTATCGCGACGGTCGCTCTGTTAAACTATCCATTATACCGACCCCCGACATATCACATGTGTTTTTTTCCCAGTGCCATCAGCTTACTCCCGACCCGCGAGATTATTTATAAAGTAGGTAGGTTTCATTTGATAACCCCGCGTCCCGTCGGCTCTCCCCTCGGCACTGCCGGTGTTTACGTGTTATTTAATGCAGGCTGAAAGCTTAATCCTCGCCTCAGGATCATCCTTGTCCGCCGCACTTTATTGCGTCCTGCAAGCATCGCGGTCATTTATCGTCCTGCTGGCGGCCAGAAATGCATGATGTCCATCGCTCTGTGAGCGGAGTTTCATGCGCTCCTGTTGACCAGGTTGACACACGGGTTTGTTGCGAGTTAAAATGATATCATGCAATGAAGGATTGCTTAATTTAGTCGCTTCATTTTAATTGAACTGTGATGCTTGAGCGACGGGGCCTGAGTCGTTAGAAATTTGTCGTAAGTAATGCGTGTTCAACTCTGAGTTAAGCTCGTAACTCTCAGATACAGCTGACTTTCACTGCCTGTGATTGGTTGTTGCCATGGCAATTGATATAACTCCAACGTTTCCTAGGAGTATAGCATCGTTGATAAGGACTAGGTAAAAGCTTAAACCTATGTAGCCAGATTTCGTATTACTTTTTTTTTTACTTTTTTTATTTATACTTTCATTAATACAAATGGGTAGCAAATTTTACAGTTCATGCAAGTTGCTGAATTATGCCAAATTCACTTCTTTGTCGTCAAACCTTTTTCACCTATTGATTTTTCCCATCCCTTTTCTTTCAACCAGCTTTCTAGACAGAATAAGGAAGAAAATACACAAATCCATGCAGATGTGCAGCCATGCTTCGAATTGGGTGTACTCAAATTTCACGTATCTGCATGGTAAATCACGTGAAACATTTACGACCCAAATTGATCAATATAAATGTATTCGACTGTCCCCGCGCGAGACTTGGTGGCAACTCAACAAATCAGGAACTGGTCTGCATTCGGTGGAGGTGCCATGATTCCAAGAGATTTAACTCATTCGCGTATATGCCATGGGATCCCAGTGCAGACTTATTGGCTCTTTTCAATCGCCCAGCGCCGTTATAGCAGCCATGTCGTGGTATTTGGCACAATTCTTCGAATATAGCAACGAAGTGTTGATAATTAAATAATATATCACTCGATTCTTTGCAACTATTGCCATTAACCGAAGCAAGTCGTTGGTCGGAATTGTGATAGATGCGGTTCTTTGCATGTTATTACTCCTCCTTCGCTGATAAATCAGCCTCGACAAGAAATGGCCAGGACGCGGTCGAGACCATCGCGTATGGCGCACACGACAAAATCTTAACTAATTAATTATCCCTTCGAAAGACTTCATGCGCCAAAAGGTCATTGGGATAAATTGTCACACCCATTGTTGCTTTGGTGCACATTTTATTGATTTATTTTAATCGGATGGAATTGTCTGTTCTGTTCATTTGCAGAATGGGAGCGCCGGTGTCGTTTTTTTCAAAAATGTGTAATCTATTTCCATTGTAATATATTGTATTATAAATTACCGATGAGCGGGCTTTTTTTCCAGCCACCACGGTCGTTCCGGTGCAGCACAAAACTGCAGTTGACGCATTTTGCAGACGATGCCAAACGTGAAATTTGGCGCGCAAGTTGATAGATGCGGGCTTAAAATGCATGCGACCAGCGCTGCACTGATATCGCGTGTGAAGTTGCAAATCGCACTGTGTTTCACATTTTCAAATTTGTATTTGTATTTGTATTTGTATTTTGTTTTATTTCCTTTTTGATCACATACATGATATTGGACACGTCAGTTAAACAATGCAATATATTTACAATATACAATGAATACAATGTGCAGTTTGAACACAACAGTCAAAGCTTGTAAAATTCATCCACCTTGTAAAAGCTTTTTTCTAAAAGAAAAGATTTAAGGTTTTGTTTAAAACTAGTTGTGTTATTTTTAATATTGATGGGCAATGCGCTATACAATTTTATACCCGCGTACAGTGGCGACCTTGTGTAGTACTTATGCCTATGCATCTTTGTTTTTGGGTTTTGTTTTGTTCTTGTGTCATGTGAGTGTGTTAATTCCCCCTTGTGTGCATTTGTTTTTACAACATACATTATCACCTGATAAATATAAATACATGCTAAAGTCATTATGTTAAAACGTTGAAATAAAGTCTTGCATGAATCTTTTATGTAGACCTCAGCTGTTGGATTTCTGCTCGCTTTGGCCATATACCGAACAGCTCTTTTTTGCAGTTTAAATAGTCTTTGGGTTTTTGAGTGGTTGCCCCAGAGTATGATTCCGTAACTAAGTTTTGCTTGTATGTAAGCATGGTATACTAGCTTACTTGCTGCTAGTCCGGCCACCTCCATTAGTCTTTTTAGCAATAGACAACTTGACGCAATTTGTTTGCTTATTGTGTCGATGTGTGTGCACCAGTCAGTACCGTCACCGAGGTGAAGACCAAGAAACTTCGTATTCGTTTGTAGCGCGATACTTTTCCCGTGTAGTTTAATGTAAGGGCTTGTGTCAGTCTTTTCCTTGGCCGTGTATCTCATGCAAGTTGTTTTCGCGTCATTCAAGAAGATGTCATTTTGGTTGCACCAATTATCTAGAGCGCTTACTGCCTTGTTTGCTTGTTCTATTAAGATTCTCTGGTCCGGGTTAGATAGAAAGTGAGTGGTGTCGTCCGCGAAGAGTGTCAGTTCTCCCTGTTCTACACTTTCGGGAAGGTCATTTGTAAATAAAATGAACAGCAAAGGCGATAAAACCGACCCCTGGGGGATTCCGATGTTAGTTGTAGTTTCTTGAGATATGTAAGTTCTTCCATTACTGTATATATGTACCGATTGTCTTCTATTTTTTAAGTATGATTCTATCCATTTGTTTCCTATCCCAGTTATCCCAAGCCTTTCTAGTTTTGAAAGCAGCCGCCTGTGGGAGATTAAATCGAATGCTTTTTTAAAGTCATAAAATATTCCAATCGCTGGTTTGTGGTTGTCACGTGCTTCTAGTATGTTATTTACAAATCCTGCTACCGCCGTCGTTGTGGATTTTCCTCTTGTAAATCCATGTTGGTTACTACTTAGCAGCTCATATTGAGTGGTAAAATTTTCCAGCCTTTTATACATCGCAGTTTCAAATATTTTAGCAAAAGTGGAGAGTAAGGCTATTGGCCTATAATTACCGATTTCCTCATTGTCCCCCTTTTTATATTCGATGTGCCCGTTTGACAAAATTTCGCTTCGCTATATATATATATATGTAATAGCGTTCAATCGAGCGCTATCGCTCTGTGTTATAGTCGAGTTCATGGAGCAAGCTTTTCTAGTGCAACTACCCGCTATTTCGTAGTGTCCCCGAATCAGAAGAGTTACACATACAAACCACCCTCGTACGCCAGCACCACGTATTATTTTAATGTCCCAATATACGCGGAACATTACAAAATCCCATGCGATGTTTCGCGTTATCTGCTTTGTCCAACGTCATTTAAATATTGTTACACACAGAGTAATTCGTAATTTTGCTTAAATAATGTGTCCCATTCCGCCTCTACTCCGGGCTTCATGTTTCTTACTTTGGTTGTTTTGCGTTTTCAGATGGTGGATCGTTTACTCCAGAGATGCGACGCTAGGGTGGAGGAATATCGAAACGTGCTGGCACCGAGAAAATTGCTGGAAATTGGTCTGCCGATGAAAATTGCCCAAATATGTGGAATTTTCAAGTTCAAATTCAAATGCTTTTTATTTCATAGTACATTTTATTATATTCTATTGTATTCTTTATATATTGTATTCTACACAATAAATTTTAATGAAAAGATTTTTCCAAAATACGAAATTTCATTTCAATTCGACATTACTTCGTACTGATTCGCTAGTGAAAATTTAAAAAAGCTTTCCATTATGTATGCTATCGGTTGCAATATAACATTTTACATCTCGTGCATAATTCAAACAAGAAAGTTTCTTGTTGTCTTGCCTCGTTCAAGTCCTCAATTTCAACGGAAACACTCCTTGGATGCGATGCTAGATATTTCACATGAATATGTTTGCCAAATGTCGCGTGAACGACGCCGAGATCTTCGCGCTGCACTCGCAGTTTGGCCAAAGTTGCAGCTGCATCAAGTGCCAGCGAACAAGATTATCTCGATTCAAAGTTGCAGCGCTGAATGCATTTTGTGCCATCGCGTAATTGCTGAAAATGCATTTGCATGCGGCGTAACATTGTCTGAGGTTGCTTTATAAAGGAAGAACTCGATGGGGTTCTCATACTTGAGAGGAAATATCTTCATAATGAGAGACATTTAACTGTAATAGTGTCACCTCAATGCTCAACTCATTGTTCAATTAATAGCGCTAACGAAGTTGAACCCTATTTTAAAACAAACTACGTAATCTTGACAAGTGATGAACAAAATAAGACATTTAAATAAGATGTTTCTCAATGTAAGTAACAACATTTCCACAGTGTCGGCATTCGCGTGATTGCCATGGTCATGGTCGGCGACAGGACGCAGTTGTCACTCGAAGACCAAGATTCGGACGCATTAGCACCCGAATCGGCGTCATTCCGGCAGCCATGCTTCCACCGCATTGTTTTGCAGCATTCAAACTAGCACTGTCACCCAACAAAGCGCGTGGCATGAAATCAGGAGCCCTTTCTTGGCCGAGGTCACGACGCGTGCTCGGAAGGACTAAATATTAAAGCGGCGTCACGGGTGTCTAGTTTTTCGCCGCGTTCGCCCTCGTGCGCTGCTGCAAGTGAATTATAACCGAACGTGTGAGATTTATAGTTTGATTAGAAAGCGTAGAAATATGGGGTCGTGGTTTGCTATTCGACCCATCTGAATGCAAACGGCATAGGAATCTCGTTTTTTACGTGATTTTTTTTTTCTCATCCTTGTGCGCTAGTGCTGCTAAAAACATCGGTAATTCCCTTCTGGTAGAATCGCGTATACGCGGGATGTTACGGCTGCCGGGCGGATAATGCATTTCCGTATTGATCTTGTTTAAAAAAAGAGTTAACCCAGATAGCTGAAACTTTGTCTTAGATAAGCTAAATGAAGATGGTAATTTATCATTCACAAAGCAGTCGACACTTGATTCGGATGGTTTTAGTGTTTACTATAGATTGTGTTGACACACTGATGACTTATTTTCTCGGTGGTCTTCTTAAGACGCGGTAAGAACTATGGAGTTGCCCCAGCTAGACTTTTTAAGATCTGACTTTGATGTTTATTGTTGCCAAATAGCATTTCAAATGCAATTTGCATCGCTTTACGTTCTCACGAAGCATGCATTAAACTTTGATTAAAGTAATTTAAAAAACTTGCTAAAATCTTGTTTAGGGTTTTAATAAATTGTAACTATTCATGGATGTGCATCAAGATGTTAAGCGCTTCTTAGAGATTTCCAAAATTAACCATGAAATGCGGCGGTCGAGTAAGTTACTTTGACGATTTCACAAACTTTGTCTTGAATTGTTCCCATCGAATCGGAGTCATCAATTTGAACCGGCTAATGATGATTGCCACTCGATGCAACCAAACCACGTGCCTATCTTTGTTATCGCGGATTTTTACACAGACTTGATGATTACATTGTATGCAGTATTGACAACACGATGAGATAACGAGCTCCTTCATAAGTCTTCACCTTGTCCGCAGAAGAGCAGGCTACAGCGGAACTAAATGCACTTTGCCTCATAATTACCAAAGCTTTGGTTCTAGGAAATGACAATTTCCGTTGGTCTCTCTAATTTTCTTGCACAATAAAATGTTTTCACCAAAACGATAACCACAGATAGACCTGGTGTATTTTTGACTGTCAAATACATTGCAAATATTTAAGCTAACTCTATTGTACGCCACTTTGCAGCAACATTTTGTTATTTGTAGGTATCATGTAATAAATAATAATCCATTGTACAATACACCGCACCACGCCGTCGATCGCATTTCAAATATATATTTATACCTATTCCTAGAATCGTTGAGCGTAGACATATCATTCAATTAAGCCTTGAATAGCAATCTAGGTAAATGAGGTAAATGCAAAATGAGGAAACTGAAAAATATGTAGAAAAAACTCTTCGGAGAGTTTATATTACATATGGTGGTTGTTTGTTGACTAAATCTTTCTAGCAACAGAAACAGCGTTAGTATGGAGTTTGTTTAGACTTTAGACACATTTGCATGGCTTTTTTTAGAAAGATGTTGAATATCGGAAGAACTAATTTGCTGTCAAAATGCCCCAAATCTAGCTTAGCAAGTGTTCCGTGACACTGACGCCACATATCCATATATTATCACATAGTTTAGTCCATATTTACAAAACCTTCTGGCAGGTAAACACCATGGCGACGCCGATAAAAAATCGATTGCCCTTCGTCACATATGGTAAAAGATGAAACTAATCTCACACTGCACTTTACTGTAATTTATAAATCATATTCTTTGATATCTGCCATTTAGTTGAGAAGTGTTTCCATTTCATTTTGAAGGTACAAAAGCTAACAAACTGCAAATCAACTGATATAGTCCACTATCTCGTAGAGTAACAGTACTAATTTTCCCATTAGTGTAAATATACTCTTCACAGTAGCATACAAAAAGTGCGATTGTTATGACTGGAAACTCACTCACGATAGTAAAGTAGCAACAATCTAGTCACATCTAGATATGATGCAACCAAATCCCCTTCCCTGAAGCTGAAGGGTCACCGCTTTCAGTCACCACTTGCCAGTCAAAGAGATCAGGCAGTTCACTTGAGATCGCGTTCTCCATCTGCTCTATCCGAAGTGCGTAAAGCCAAACTCTCCAAGTGGCAAAAGGTGTCCGTGCAGATGATACGACTTAGCTGATACCTAGTATCGTGCTCGGTTGCACCCGTCGACACCTTGGGATATGGAGGGTGAGTTTGCTTGGAAATATATATCTTCTGTGCCTTCTTATCCTCATGCTAATAGTTGATAACATGGATAAATCGGGGAAAAACGATTCTGTGCAGTTATCTTGGCAACCTACGATGAAATATTCAGTCTTTTCAAATTTGTCGACGGAAAATATTGGATATCTCGGTCGATTTCTTAGCTCACATTAAAATTAAGTAACCAGTGACTAATTTACGATATGCAATTGAGAATTATAACCATATCACTAAGAATAAGTAATAACTAACAATATTTCCGCTTTGATTGAAAGTACATACTGAATCCCTCGATTAGCTCATGACATTGAATCGTTATTCTAAGATTCGACCAAGGATCATGCCCCAGACATTGTGGTGCACCTTAGTTTAACGACACGCACATGCTTATCTAATCTTCTTCTTTTCCCTGATTTCGAACATCTATGTGTGCAAAGAAGCTAACTCTCCTCGCGATTATGGTGCCATCGGTAAGTAACTACAAAGCACATACCATAGCAGAAAATCAATGTCGTGAGTGCAAATTTGTACTTGTCAAGAAAATATATATAATTTTATGTATCACACTTCTATAGGAAAAGTGAGTTATCGATCTGGCTGATTAGGAATTTAATAATTCATGTACAATCAATACTATTAAATGTTATTTCCTCGAAGGAGCGCATGGTAATTGTGATATGATTTTAGGTCTTAAAGCTTGACACACGGTGACGTCATTCAAACATTTCAATAATAATCCTTCTAATGAATTATTTGCCTTTGCATGTCTACCCCATATGATATAATGTCTTAAAAGTTCATTCTAGTATCTTTGTATGAAGGTATTGCAAAGTAGCTATGTGAGTCAGTCGCAAATGATATAGGTACTAACATAGTTCGAACTTTAACGGCTTAATTTAAATAAGTTTCCGGATAAATTGACACATTGCTATAAGACTGTTGTTATCAAGGAAAATGACACACTACCAATTACTTGAATCACGCACGACAAAGTACATAAAGCCAGCCGAGAGTAATACCGACCCCCGCGTTGCAGAGAAACCGAATATGGGTCTTCACCAGGAGCAGGAACGTAAAATGGACGTGGACGACATGTTGGCCCACGCGGGGGATTTCGGCCGCTACCAATACTTCCTCATGTTCTTGTTCGCGGTACTGAACGTGCTCTCCGCGTTCCACTACTTTGGCACCCTGTTCGTCGGTACGGTGCCCGATCACTGGTGTCACACGCCAGACCTGAGCGTTGACCTCAGCGACGCGGCAGCGAGGGCGTTGTGGACACCCAAAGACCGAGGAGACTGCTTTCGGTTCGATGTCAATCTGACGGGGGTCACGACGCCAGAGGGCTCGGACGCCTGGCCAGTCAGGGCTTGCGATGATGGATGGGAGTACAATCGCATGCGGGGATACCAGAGCATCTCGTCCGAGGTAAGTTGGGCAGTGCAGAGTGGGGAAAGTGATACCGTGATCAGTTTTAGTTCAGTTCTTTGACGTTTGGATGGGACGTTTTGAGGGACCTTGGACCTCCCTTGGGGTTCTTCTAGCACAGAGATGCAGCCAGTTAGGCTTAATTCGCTCGCTCCTCGCTCTTCGCTCCTCTTCACGGGGAGAGGTTAAGATAAAAAGAAATTTACCAGAACTTGGCACTGGTAAGAAACATTAACTTCCAATGACTTAATTAACTTGACTCTCAATTACAGCCCGTAAATGAATGAAAAGTAGATGAAGTTGTTTCCGGGCCTAAAAATTAGAAAATATGGAGATCGTCTCTCAAAAATAGCTTTGCTTTCTATCCTCGACCAACTCGCGAGAGTTATCTTTGGCCCCAACCTTCAGAACAAGGACTTGCATGCCAAGACCATGCGCAAGGACGTGTCTCAAGGTTCTTTAAATCCTTGTCCAGATGAACTGGGTGTGCGACGACCTATGGCGACCATCTTTCGGCATGTCGCTGTTCTTTGTGGGCTGTGTGGTTGGCACTTTCTTCCTGGGGATCCTGGCCGACAAAATCGGGCGGCTGCACGTGCTGGTGTTCGCCAACCTGGTGGCCCTTGCCGGCAACCTAGCCACTAGCTTCACAACCTCCTTTTCCGGCTACGTCGGGTGCCGCTTCTTAGCCGGAATGGCCACCGACAACAACTTCGTCATGCTCTACATTATTGGTAAAGCGGCACCAAGCATTTTCTGTTTTTGAAATTTGTATTTGTTTCGCTATATGATTGCATTGTGGTGTTTCAAAGTGCACTATTGTGACTGAATAATCTGAATGTAGGGGGTGAACTGTCCGAAGGTGAACCTCGCCTAGAAGGTACAACTGGTATCTGCACCTAGCTTTCTCCTGTCGAATTACATCAAGGTCACCGGTGTTGTAACGTGCTAGAACATCCCTTCCGAATGGTAGTACAAACCACAACACTATTCTTCCTGTGCTGCCAAACTCTCAGGCCTCTCCCACTAACAGTTTTGGTAATGCGTATAATGATGGTAACCCATTCTAAACTTGATTCGGTACTCAGACGCTTCAATTCGGTGATTCCGGTGTTCCCATTGTCTGGCAATCACGAAGAGTACAATATTCTTTGAGAGTTCTGAATCTGAACGAGTCAGATTCACACCTTCTCGCACGTTTTTAGCTGAGCAAGATATTACTCATACTGATAGTAACTCACTCTAAATCTCCTAAAAAATTGACGACAGAAACTGGCCGAAGTGTTTATACTTTTACCTATACGTGCCTATACTAAATATTATTCATGCAAGGTAATGATTGAAGTCGACTTTTTATATTCAACATTTAGTATGACTCGCATTGCCGTTCTGTAAATGATTAATGTGAGTGCCTCCATTGCGACCTATGTATCAACCACTTCATTAACACCAAATTGGTTTGTGTGTTTGATCGATGTTCATTGATTACAATTCACCTCCATGCAATACGCCTCCCACTAAACACCTGATTATTTTACTAGTGGATCACATTAATAATTGTGATCTGAAACTATAGTTCAATTCTCAGAGACATTTTGTTTGAGTACCTGTAGCATTTACAAACCGCACATTCAAGTCAGCTGTACATCTTCAAAGGGACTAACTTTATAAAATGGCTGCCGAATTTCCCCAGGGTAGATTTTCTTTACCCACGGAATGACCACAGAGGATTCAATTGTTCCAATGTTTAATCAATCGTTTGCATAACAAGGTTCCCATTTCAAGAGAGTCCGATGCTGTGATTCTCTTCCAAGACATCGGTCCCGTCATCACCGTCCTCCCATTCATCGCCGATGTCCCACGATTTAATCAAGTTGACTAATATTATTTGTGAACTACAGTCTTGGAGTACATGCGTCCCAGCCGTCGCACCATAGGGTTGAACCTCACGATCGGTGTCTTCTACACGGTGGGCTGCGTAGCCTTGCCGTGGGTCGCGTTAGCCATTGGCAACTGGAGGGAGTTCCTCATGATCACCACTTTGCCGTTGATCATGGTGCCGCTCTTCTACCTTGTCGTGCCGGAGAGTGCCCGGTGGCTGCTCAGCAAGGGCAAGATTGACAAAGCCATCAAGTGTTTCGAGAGGGTCGCTAAGATCAATCGCAAGACGCTAGATCCTAAAGTCGTCGAGGAGTTTAGGGTAAATGCATCTCAAAGACATTAATCGTTGATTAATTTGTGGTGTTTAACGACGAATTGTTTTGACAACGGGCCCTGCGGCACAGGTCTAATGGCGTCGGTGGATGAGTGTATGATGATGAACCTAACCTAGCTTAGATGGGAGGAGGACCGAACGGTTTGGTGTGTTGAAAACACCGGTTCTCGTTAGATCACCGAAGTTAAGCAACACTGCGCTGAGTCAGGCATTGGGTGGGTAACCATCGTACACATGACCAGTTCTGTTAGGAAGAGAGTTTAGAGGGCTGAAAGTTAGTAAAGCAACTTCATTCGCCTTGCTTATCAACTTCTCGACAGCATGGATTTGTGGAGGAATCCTGCTGTTTGAGTTGTACCGTCCTACGGAAGGGACGTTAAGCCAGTGGTCCCCTTGGTGCTCTTCGACAGGAGTAGGCTACGTGCCGGTGCAGGGTTTCCCCTCCTCCCTTTTAGGCTAGGTTAGGTTTATCATCGTCCTCATCATCATCCACTCATTCACCGACGCCATTAGACCAGTGCCGCATAACCAAATGGCGTTGTTAAACACCACAAATAATAAATTAGATGGGAGGAGGGGAAACCCGGTGCCGGCACGTAGCCTACTCCTGTCGTAGAGCACCAAAGGGACCACCAGCTTAACGTACCTTCCGAAGAACGGTACAACGCGAACAACATGATTTCTCCACAAATCCATGCTGTCGAGAGGTTGAAGAGCAAGGCGAGTGAAGTTGTTGTACTAACTTTCGTCCCTCCGAATAGATCGTGCGCTATTTTAAGTACTATTTGTAAATAGTTTGGGTAAAATTAATTGAATTTCTCTGTCCTTTTATAGATTTCGAGTAAGAGTGAGCGCGACATAAAATCGCCGAGTTTGCTAGGATTATTCAAAACGCCGAATTTGAGACGGAAAACGTGTATTCTTATTTTCAAATCGTGAGTTGACCTCTTTTACAGTAAAAGTAACTAAATCGTTGTCGCTTTCTGCTTCCAGGACCTTCAAAACATTGCTTTCCTTTCCTGAAACATCAATTGCCCCAATACTGAGGAATGCACGCGTGAATTCAAAATATAATTCAAAATGTTATAATTAACTGATTACAAGAATCCTAATGCTCTCCCATTTGATAATTTATCATCAAAATCGTTCATTATTTTCTCGGATCTTGTGAGGTAAATTCGGTGATGACCCTAACCCAGGCAACATTTTTAATCATACATACACCGGAAAAGCAATACAAATAACAATTGTTCATATCCCTGTAGGTAATAATACCTAAAGGCCAAACAATCATGCATACTAGGGTAGGAGCTTGGGTCCGTTGTAGGTATCCACATAAGTCCCATAAATATACATAAAAGTGCTGTAAGCAAAAGCACAAATTCCAATCCTGAGAGACTTGAGACCAAGCTGGCTCGAGGTCATATGGGGTAGGAGTACCATCTTACTCTTTCTAGCAGTTTCTGGAATTCCCCTATCTGGCGCTCTACCTCTCACGTGGGCTCTTGGGCATTCCTATGACCTAGAAAGAGTTACTGGCTTTCAGAAGGAACTTTTCTTAACTTTATCCACCACTAACCTGTGTATAAATTTAGATTCGGTCGCCAGTCGATGGAATTCGCCGGTTGAATACTCGTCACCTTTGCTCCCCACGGTACATCTAAGCTGCCACTTGTCATTATCACACAGCAATTGCTGCAACGAGCTTATTAATTAAACACAAATAACTGCACACACTTGAAATGAAGTTGTTAGAAGAGTGGAAATACACACGAGATGCGACATGAAGCATCCTCATAGTTCAGGAGGGAGATGCACAATGTACATGCTGGCAATTCACATCGCCCACCAGCCCTCCAGGGTCGTGTCTTTGGTTGCTTCCAACGAGTTGACCTCGAAATCGATGCATTAGCAGCTGACAAAAATAATAGGTTAACCTCATAAATTGAAAGTAAAATTATTATAAATTTACTGATTGAACCTTTTCCTTTAGTTAATACAATTTTATTTTTGATCAACTTATTGCTAGATGTAAAAATTGTGAAAAAATTATGAAACGGATATTAATGAAATGTAAATAATTTAAACCTTAAAAAATTCTGAAACACTTTAATTGATATGCCCAGCATTTGCAAATAAGTCGCATATCTACTCTTCAAGTTCTGACGTGTTGAGGATACCATGCTATTTAACGCGGTCGGTGAATTACTTCTGATAAACAGGAACTAAACAATTCCAATAAACAATAACTAAGCCATGCCAACTATTGATTATTTTTCCGATCATTCCAGGATTGTTCTGACCCTGTGTTATGATGCCATCTCGCGAAACGTCGCCGGTCTGGGGTTCGACAGCTTCACGGTATTCAGCATCACGTCAGTGACCACTCTGCCAGCGTGTTTGATCATCCTCGCACTACAAGATCGAATTGGACGGAAAGCAACGGCCTGCAGTTCGCTGGCATTCACTGGAGGTTGCATGATTACTGCCGGAATACTGCTTGCAGTTCGTGGAAACCAGGGTATCCGACCTAACTTAATTATGTGTCTTATAATTCAATGATGCAAATTGTAGAGAAGTAAAGCCATAAAATAACACAGAATATTGCTTCTAAAAACTTTGAATCCTTATGAATCAAACAAAGTTTAATTGGTTGTATTTCCTTCGTTACAGATGCAAGCGCAGCAGTAACCTTGTACTTCCTTGGCCGTCTCGGAATCAACGTAGCTTACAACTCAGGTGTGCAATATGCAGCTGAACTGATTCCCACCGAAGTCAGAGGCCAAGGAGTCTCAGCAATTCACATGGCTGGCTACCTGGTCTTGTTTGCCAGCCCATACATCCTACTTGCGGTTTGTACCAAAAAATTGCAATACTTCTGTGAATTACACTCTCTAAGTTACTCTTTACTACAGAGGTATAATTTTGAAAGATAGTTCTCATTATGGTGACATCCGGTGATTTCAGTTGATTCGAAACAGGGCTTACTTGTATACCCGTGGTAACATAAGAAACCAGAATCGAGAAGCTGTCATGTAATCGAAGTATCTGCATGGCTATCAAAAGTTGAATCTACCCTTGAATTGTGTGTTTGAGAGAATTATTTGTTGTAATAGTAGGCAACGCTATCGTGGACAAATTTCAGTGAAGAGCTCTACAAACAGCAAATATGTTTACTTATGCATGGAATTTTTAAAAAAATGTAATGTCTGCCTTCAATTCAATTGTTACAAGTTATGTGACCAACAGAAATTGTCAAGTGTGAGGACTATCTGAGTGACATGGAAATGCTGTAAATTATTGGCAAAATCCATGTATTTCATCTGTTACTGATTTCCTTAAAATCTGGCTTTTCTACCAGCCAAATAGCACCACAGGTTCAAGCAATGATTTCTCCATTATCATTTTTTAGAGATCTTTAATGGGTTGTTAATGCAAGTTGACCTTTACATTCTCTATAGGAGAACTACTGGATAGCCATTCCGGATCTTACGCTGGGAGTCCTAGCCATTCTTGGCGCGATATTATGCTTGCTGCTTCCCGAGACACTAAACCGAGCACTGCCAGTCTCGCTGGAAGATGGAGAGGCCTTTGGGGAGGGAGAGAAAGTTTGGGAATTTGCCTGCTTTCAGAAACCAGTAGAAGACAGCATATTTGCCAGCACTAATGGCCTTTTTACAGAGAGCTCTAGATTCTGACACCTACAGAAATGTGCCTATATTTGTTATGTGACTTACTGTACGTGTGATCTGATTTACCTAAATTTGTTCAATCATTTATGGTAATATGTTTTTAGTTTTATATGAACGGTGGCTCTTAGCCTCGGTGATTTAATTAGCAACAGTACTTTAAACATAAAATGGAAGTCGTATTTCAAAATCTTCACATTTGATATACTTACGTTATCATTGTCATCCTTCAATTTTTCATAACTTATATTGTTAATATTGCTGTAGCTTGAAACAGCATTCCAAGCAAATTTGAACTATTTTGTAACATAATGACGCCGTGATAACCCCTACAAACTTAGACAGGAACTTTAATCCCAGCTTATTCTCTCGAGAACTTTAAGTAGAAAGAAAAATGGTGGCATAAAGAATGCCAAAAAGTATTTTATTTTGTAAAGGGCAAATGACATTGCTATAATAACGCTATAATGGAAGTATTTACAATCAGCAATAATAATGCTTAAGACAAAATAAATGAAAAATAATATCTTCAAGTCAAAGTGTTACAATTCATGTCTCAGTCATTTGCTTCAATTATATCTATCCTTTTCTGTGCCACTCCACTTCCATTAACTGCCAGCAGCTAGCAATCTTAATTTTACCACCATACTCGTAAGCCCACATTCTAATTGCAAATAGATACAATCATATTTTCTTCCAAAAAACTAAAAAGTTACATAACATTTGATATGTTTCTGATACTTATACAAATTCAGTAATTGATGATTGACATTAACCATTACATACTAAATAACTGTCTGAATTATAGGTAATTTGCATGCATGCAAATCCAGGCTTTTGGCATACCACCAAAATAATTTATGTTTTAGAGGATGTATTGGATAAACTATAGGCGTTATAGCTACCTATTACATATGCTACGTTTATGATAAAAAGTAAGTTTTAACAATTTCATATAAATATATACCTATTGATTTATCTAAAAGGGACTACTTACTGCATTAAAAGAATATTAATTCCTAGCACAGACTGAAAGAAGATGATTATGCTTTCTTGGAAACATTCGGTTCATTTTCTTTGGATAGCGATCGTTGGTAGCTGAAAAATACAGAAAGATTTAAATCATTGCCAAATAATATCTATGCAATTTCTCTACCATCCACTTAAACTTCGTATCAAGATAGAGACTCTGCAAATATGAATGCTAAAAAACAATTATCTTTACTTGCAAAATTATGAGGCACATTTTACAAGATAAAAGATCAGATTTTGAGACAGAACAAGCACTTTCAAGTGCATTTTGAGCTACCAGGAAAAACGACAAACATATTTAAAGAACTTGGGTTTTAGCTAAGAGAAAAGAATGGGTTTCATTCTTTTCTCTAAGGTTTTAGATCTTATACCTATGGCCAAGTTACTTAACATGTAAGAAATATACAATGTCGAAATGAAACATGAACAAAGTATGTTGGTGTTGATGCTGTCTAATAATATTTCAAGAACAATCAAGATCTTTGGCTTTGTAAGGAAGAAAAAGATTCATTGACATTAGGATTCAATGGAATGCAGAAAGAACATTCTGGGACATTCAAATTCAACCTCTTAATTATAAAGAACTAGGCACTCGTTGGCCCAGAGCAACAACTTGAATGGTGCTTAGAAAAAAAATTAAAAACTTTAAAAGAAATTATTAAGTTGGGTAAAAAAAGGTTTTTAAATATTAAACTGGTGCCTTAGCCTAGATTAAATAAGGTATCTAACACCTATTAGGGGTGTGTTAAATGTGCATGCTATACACTTCAATAGTCGCTTGCATCTAGCATTGCAGAAATAATTATATAAGAAAATGTGTTTGTTTGCTGGTTGCTACATACTTAAGGCCTCGTCCCAGCGAGTACAAGTTTGTGAGTGCCACAAAAACGTTCACGCTGAACAGGCTCCAGTTCTTTGGTATGATCACCATCGAGTAGCGAGACCAAACCAACCCAGTGGCACTCAGCGCTGCCGACTGTGGAATGCTCAGCTTCTCTGCAGGGCGATTCAGATCGCCCAAGCCAGCAATCACGAGCGACTTAATAATTACAAAGTTAATTAGAGAGCAAAATAGACAATATTCACACTATTTCACCAAGAAGCTCATCGTTTGCCAATATTATATCTAATCAATCAGCATATTTATCAAATATAAATAACTAGCAAGATGCTAAATAAAGTGAAAAGTATTTACCCATTTAAATAAAGGAGCCCAGAAGAAAATAGTTTTTGGTCCTGAAAGTGTTTAAGAGGTTAGAATGATACAAGAAAGAGTGTCGCATAATTACCCTTCGATAAAAAAATACATAAAATGAATACCTGCTTCATGATTCCATAAAGGCCTAAGAGCACCTGGTACAACTTTATCAACAGCTGCTATTGTTTTTCTATAAATTACTGAAGACATAGTGGCCACCTAAATTCGATGATTCAAAACAATAATTAGAGATCAGCTGCGAATCAGCTGACTGAGTGCAACCAGCAATGAAGGGGAAGGAAATGTCAAATAGAGGCATTGAGACAATTTAAAAATAAACTTTTATTATGATGTAATAACATTTTAAGTAATCAACACAATGACTATTGACAACACAATACAAATTGCATGCAATGCCTTCCTCCAAGAGTATTACCGGTATTACTATTATCTCATATATATTCGACAGGTAATGTGACAAGTTTTTGAGGTAGATATTTCGTTGAAATGTCGAACCTCTTTCATGCGATTTTATCAGTATAAGTTAGGATGAGTTAGGAAGATGAACTTTCGATAGCCTTGACTTCATTATTTTCCTTCAAGGCCATCTGATATCTGTAAAAAAGAATTAAATTGATCAATCTATGCACACAATGGTAAAAAAATGGAATCTCACAGTTATTTTTGTTGTACAGCTAATCATAAACTTACTTGATTCCTCTGCCTAAAGAATAAAGATTCACGAGGGCAACAAATAAATTTACGCTAAAGAGACCCCAGTTTTTTGGGATTATTACTAAAGAATACCGGGACCAAATTACTCCCGTAGCGCTCAAAGCCGCAGATTGTGGTATGCTTAAAAGCTCTGCAGGGCGGCTTAAGTCCCCCAAACCAGCAATGACCAGAGTCTGAAACAAATGTCAACTTTACTGCTACCGAGCTGTGAATGTACGAAAAGAATAAGAAAGTGTTAACAATTGGGAGAATGTTTAAAGGACCTACCCATTTAACTACAGGTGACCAGAAGAAGACTGTTTTGGGGCCTGCAATGCAAGAAAGGTTATGTATATGTAAATCATAATATACACGAAATAAAACAGACATTTATGAGAATATATTCTTTTCAAATTACCTGCTTCATGGTTCCATAGAGGCTGCAGTTTTGCAGGCACAAATTTGTCTGCAAATGCAATTGTTCTTCGATACAATATACTCCCCATTATTTGACTGAAACACAGAGCGCACGTTCACAGAATCACTTGCAACTTGAAGTGATCAACAAAACAACATGAGAAAATTTTGTGTACAGATATTGCTAAAAAGAAGGAGAAATTACAGTACATTCTCGTTCAAAATTTTTCTCGTTTGAGCGGCAATGGCAAGTGTTTGCGGCCAAATGCATGTAGTTGTCCGCTAGCTAGAGTTGGTCGCTAGTGGTCGCGTTTTCAAGATGGAGGGAACCGCACTCGGAAGGGTTTTGTGCAAATAGCGTTGTTATTTTGTAATTATTGACACATTTTGAACTCACTCTGAAAAGCGTGAGTGTTGTCGGATTGTGTAAGTACTCCTGTCGTCGTTCAATACAAAATTCACCACGTCTTACTCGAGCACTCTGCTTAGAGGCGAGCTTTTAAATAGTGCGGCAAGCGGGAACTCACCGCGAATTGTTTTCAAAGCAAATAGTACAGACATCACATCACCACTTTCTATATAAGAAAAGATTACCCTGAAGATGTTTGGTTATCAAGTCTGTAAACCAACTATCACTGTTAAACTGTTGTCACTTCACTGCTAAATCGTGGCTAAATTAATTCTGACAACCATTGAATAAAATCATTTTGGAGGTTAACTATGCTAGGTATATAACTGCCACTCTCGGGACTGATAATTTCATCTAAAACTGTACCGTAAAAAAATGCTGAAATGTCAGACTGTCATTGCATAACCTCATATTTTTCTGATGTTTATTCTGTCTGAAATGTGTATGTGTGTCTGCCTGTGCTGTACTTTGCTTACTGCTAGAAGTATCATGGTCATTAATGCCAACCATTATATTTCAGACTGTAGAGTTGTAGCTGCCTCTGCATTTATACCATCACTCGTCGAGATGGAGAAGATAAATGACATCGCTTCAAATGCAACAGGTGACAGTGACAACGCTCCTGATACAGTGCCGAACAAAACTCTGCCAGTCGAGGCAGCTGAAGGAGTAGACAGTATTATTAAAACTTCAGTTGTGGCCATTAATCAAGTGAAGGTTACTGCAAATGAACCCAGCAATTTGGAAGAAAATGTCAATACTGAGGAGATTAATCAAATAAAAGTGACTGAAATGGAAAGTAAATTGAATACATTATCAACAATTCATGACAAAAGTGATTCTTGTTCCAATATTGAAAGTGACAAAAAGTTGCCAAATGATGAACAAAGTGTAGAAGCAGTTAAAGCAAAGAAGGTAGATGTTCCTGATTGTAATGAAAAAAAATCACCTGATATAGACACAATACCAGAGATCAATACCTTACAAGAAGAACTACCACTTCCAACAAATGTTGAAAGTGAATTAGGCATAGGCAAGGCAAGCAAAGGTTCATTCTCTGAGAAATCAGGAGACAGAAATGTAGATGTGACTGAAGGTTCTAGTACTACAGACTTAGTCGCTCCTGAAGCTGTAGAAGAGGATTTGTTTGAAAGAGATATTGAGAATAATTCAAACTCTGTTGGTGATACTGCAGTTAGTCTACCAAACGAAAGCATATCTCAGTCCCAAACAGAGGAAATAAAACGCACTGAAGTATCGCTAGTTAATAAAACACCTAAAAAGTCTCTATCAGGATCTTTAGATGCCAGCAAAACATTTGATGACAACATTGCAGAATTGTCTGTTGCAACCGCTAGTAGTCAACCCCAATGTGAGGTAGATAACAATAATTCTAAGAATGAAGTGGAAAGTGCAGATCTGAATAGTTTGAGAAAACAACCAGACAATCTTACGGATAATAAAAGTGATGAACCTCCACAATCTCCTGCCGGCGAAAGCAGCGCACAAACCGAAGCTAAAACATCAACAGCGGCAGGCTCGAGCGAAAACCCTCCAGAAGAAGATGCGGCAATAACCAGCGAGACAGGAGACGAAGACCAAGTCATGCAAGAATTTCTCCATGTTAGCGCAAAGGTAGCGTCACCTGCATAGCCGCAGTATCTTCATCAATTTTATCCAATGTCTTTAGTTTAAAATAAATGCAAGTAAAATATTGCATGTAAATATTGGTACCAGATAAAGTTTTGTAACCAAAATAAATTATTGTCCTTCAGCTTGGCATTCCTATAACATCTCAAATGGTAGCCAAATTGTGATCAGCATAACAACGTAAAGGTAAAATGTCCACACCCAGTTATGAAACAATGATTTTTCTCTACAGGATAAGGATCTCGACGATCCTATGTCTTTGGATGCCGGGGAAGACGAGTCTATGGAAGTGGCTGGCCAGAGCGAAGAAGACCCTTTTGGACTGCCAGACCTCGACGCAAAGATCCCTGACGAGCCAATGGATGTGGATGAAACGGCTGACAAGGAGAAGGCAAGTGAGGCAACGGACAATGGGGAGAAGGAGGGTGATGATGGGTCGATAGCAACTGACAAGGAAGTGAATGCTGAGAAAACGGACACTCCAGTTGTGGCAACTGAGACCGCTGAAGAGCCTGCTGAGCAAATCGAGAGTCATACTGAAGGTAAACTTTCTTGCGTATCTGTACCTATTTTTAAATTTAAACATCTGTAACAACAGAGGAGTCTGACCCAAAGATAAAAGATCGCCAACTTTGTTACTTGGGCTAGTGTTTATAAAAATAGCTCAGTAGTAAAAATAACTACAAACCTGGAAACAAGATTTATTGGTTAATATTGTGTTTTAATAGTGGGATTTAAAAAAAACTTATTTTTTATTACAGATACGAGTCTGACCACAGCCGACAGCACAGCCGTAGTTAATACGTCGACCGGCACCCAAGATGATGACTTTCCAGGAACTGATGCAGATGAAGAGATCTGTATCATCCCGGACACAATCCGAGTACCGCCCCCAGGCACTTCGGCCCATATTCCAGCAGAAACCTCGAAAGAAACTGCCTCGAAGATAATTGCGCCAGCCGTGAAAGCAAACACAGATTCATTGTTCGATTCATTGAAAGCAAGTGATGTGACAGAAACCGCCAGTGACAATGTGATCAAAGAAAAGGAACCCACTGTCAATGTTGTCGTAGAAGAAAAAGGAGCCGATGCAGATGCCAATGTTGTGAAAAAACCCACCCTCTCAGTGAACAGGGACTTAGTAACAGTCAGGGTAAGTTTTTGGGTTTTTGATGACTTTTTCATGTTTGGTCAAGAGGAAGATACTGGCAGTGCATAAGACAGCATTTTTGTCCTTGCTGGTTTTTCTCTGCATTATTTTACCTTGCCTATATATGCTTTCACAATCACATCGACATTGTTTTGACGTGTTCACAACTGCACCTCTCCATTTACAGACGATGGAGAAGGAGCCGATTGGTACGATCGAGTGCTCATCGGATGACATTCTTGACGTGATGCCGTCGATGCAGACGTGCTTCCAGTGCAAGAAGACGGAGATGTGCAAGTTCCAAGTGCTCATCTCGGGCATTACCAAGTACGTCTGTGACGGCCCGTGCACGACGCTCTTCCGCAACGAACGTAACAGCGTGACGTCGGCGAAGACTGTCGGCGCCGCACGCAGCAGCGGAGACTTTACACGGAAGTGCGCGCAGTGTACGGCGACCATCTTGCTTGATGAGCGAAATCTCTCGTGGGAAACTATGGACTTTTGTAATGAAGATTGTCTAGGTGGGTTATTGTTTAAATCGTCTAGTGATGCTTTTTAGTTCAACCAACAAGTTGTAGCCACTTACTGTCACTTTTATTCTTCAGGGTATCGATCATGTAACTTTTTTGTTAGAGATCCTGAACTTTATCTCAAAAAAATAACATTCATTAACCCTGAAAATTACTGAGATAACGTTCATTATTTCCAACAAAAAAATCGTATGATCCCTACCCTGGTCTTTGTTTTGTGAGAGGCAAGATTTATCAACCGTGGCTTTCTGAATGAAGTTGTACTCCTCACAATTCACAGGTTACAAGAAAATCGTTATAAGCAATGGTCTGCCATAATTTAACATTTTTGACGTGTCTGGGCATATCAGGGGCGTGCCACTCTTCGACACCTTATCAATAACTGGTATTTTACTAAAAAAAATTGGTTAGATTGGTTATTTGGTTTTTGATTATTTGGTTGGATAAAGTAGAGTCTAAAAACCATAACCACTTGGTTTTCTTTTAAAGTAATTAGTTTCAAATTGTTGACGTGTAAACTTTTAAATTTCAAAGAAATTGCCTTTGCCAAATGGTATTGACCTAAAGTGACGCCTATTGTTTTTTGGTTTCAGGCAAGTACCAGACGCAGCTGGGCTCGTTCTGTGCCAACTGCAAGGGCCCAGTGGCCGGACCCAGCCTGGGCAAGTACTGCGTGCGCTTCGGATACGACATCAAGCAGTTTTGCTGCAGTCTGTGTCTCGAGGAGTACAAAAAGGGGCTGAAGGTGTGCAGCTACTGCCAGAAGGACATTTCCAATGACACCGATGGCTTTTTGGCACCCGTCGGGGATAAGGGGCAGTTCAAAGTAAGTTGGAAATATTGCTTTTGCTCGTTTGCTTGTTCTCGTTTGGCTTGTTTTCGTATCTTGACTGCTTTAACTAGCCTTGCAATAATGTTCCAAATGAAAAAAGACAGTAGACTTTGTCTAACTTCCAATTAATTGTGGCAATTATATGATACCAATTTGAATGTGCTTCATTGAAATGGTTCAAAGTGACCTGATTCAATTATGTTCCAAATTGCATAACAATTTCTTTACAAAAAGCTGTTAAAAGCACACCCTATTCTGCCAACTTTGTGGCAGTAGATGACATATTTATTGTCTTGCTTTGTTCCACAGGACTTTTGTACACAAAAATGTATGGAAAAGTATGACTACATGAGCAATAATCAGCCTGCGCCGACAGAGATGCATAAGTGTGACGTTTGTACAAACGAGAAAATAGTCAGGGTAGAGGTGATAATTGGCGTGAAACTACACAAACTATGCAGCGATCCTTGCTTTGCAGTCTTCAAGTTCGTTAACAAAGTAGATGCAGGTAAGTCTTTAATAATCAGATGAGGATACATTTTAGATAAATAGCATAATGCATTCATCTTATAAAATGTTCCTCAACTTGTCTCCAGATCAATGTGAAATGTGCAAGAAATACTTCGACAAAGTCAAGACGGACATGTTTTCCGTCTACTACAACGAATCGGCGCACGACTTTTGCTCAAAGACTTGCATGAACGTCTACATTCTCGCAAATCGTAAGATCGTACCGTGCAACTGGTGCAAGGTAATTCAGCTCTTTCAACCACGTCGCCTTTGTTTCCTAGCCTGAGGTTCACACGACTTAAGATTCACTCTCTCTTTCCAGGTGAAGAAGTACAACTTTGATATGATCAAGCGAATATCGGGCGGCCATGCGGTCATGATGTGCTCGTTAAATTGCCTGATGCTGTTCAAAGTGTCGGTGAACGCCGTGTCTTCGAAGAAGATTAAGTGCGATTATTGCCTCAAAATGAGCCAGGCACAGTACCACCTGACCATGTCCGATGCTACTATCCGCAACTTCTGCCAGTATGACTGTGTGATGGCGTTCCAAGGGCAGTACGCGGGCACGCCGCCATTACAGATGACAAGCGCAAACCCCTCAGACAAGCAGGTTATACCTGCCGGTGAGTTGACAGTTTGTCTTCTTTTGAGAGAGCAATTAGTGGTCTATTAGTGGTCTATGCATAAATTAGTAACTTTGATTATCTGGAGAACTAAGCATGGTGCAATTCCTAATACATATGGGCGACAGTCGCATACATCACGAGGGTCATTAGAGGTTTAGACCCTGAAGGGTGGAACAATAGCCCTTGTACCGTGAGGATTCATGTCTGTAATGATTTTTGTCAGTATGACATTTAATAAAAACCACGTTCAAGTTTATTAAAGCAAGCAATTAAGGAAACTGAGCTTCTGCAACAAGAGTGAGATGGTGACGTCACACCGTCCGTTCAATGTTCCAGGTCAGCCAAAGCGCAACGTTCCGCGGCGCTCGGTGCCACAGAATGAGAACAATTCGATGCCACCGGTGAACTCAATGCCTGTCATTTCGTCAGTGAAGTCGCTAGCTCCTAACGGCCAGCAGGCTTCGCAATCTACCAATGCAAGGAGTACCGCTCAGAAGGTAAGGTTTTTCATTTTATAAGGTTTTTTTTTGGATCTTTGCAAGAATTGGTTCTTAGTTTTTGAGAGATATATGTACGCAGGAGATTTTGATATCGGTTCTGGTTTCAGTCTGTGCTTTTGTCGACACAGTTGAACAACGTTACTGTGCCAGCACCCAAGCCACAGGTGGTGATAAAGCAGCAGGTAGTGATCACCCCTACTCCGCCAAAGGTGGTGCGTAACAAAGGCACGTCTTGCAAGCCGATGATGACCAATAAGGGCGTGTCGTGCCGGCCCACGCAAGCCACCAAGGAATGCCAGACCGGTAAGCCATCAACTTCTGTTCGAAGGCTAGTTCTTGCTTTAAGCTGTAATTAGGAAAATTCAATTCTGGGAAGGAGTCTAGACTGAGCAAAACTTCTGTTCTAAAATTACCAAATGTAAATCTAATGGGATTTTTTTCACTTAGCAATCACATTTTAATTCAGTTTCAATCATATTTGCCATATAGTGAGGCTCAACATTTGTAGGTAGGTAGCTACTGCAATACACTTGTTCTTTTTTTTATATGTTTTATGTATTAAATTTATCAAAATCAAATCACTATTAAAAAATCCTTGTCAAACCAGGTACTCTTTTATCCACTATCAAATCAGCTAAGTTAGTCAAACGTTCAGACAGACCTTCAGTTGCTTGTCCGTTAAATTGACACTTTTCGCTCAGTCAGGAAGTAACGTTATTGATCTTCCGAATCAATTATGCAACCAAACTCTTTCTTCCAGATGACTCAATCGGTAGGCCGATATTCATTCCCGTCCCCGTCCCAATCTTTGTTCCTGCTCCTATGGCCATGTACTCGCTGCCTTTTCCTATTCCGGTCCCATTTCCAGTCCCAGTCCCGGTGCCCATGTTCATCCCAACCACACGCTCTTCGGCCAAGGGGATCCTCAAGGACATCAAGCGGATACGCGAGAAAATGCCTACAGACCCATTCGAGGTATGTACACTTTTCGTCACAAAGTCTTAAATCACATTTGTGTTTGCAACTAACCAGGGTCATTAACAACAACAAAAATCTTTAGGCTGAGCTGTTGATGATGGCAGAGATGGTAGCTGGAGAAAAGAAGCCGGAAAACAGTGACTCCGAATCTGATGATGGAGACAACGGCGCTGGAGATATCAACGAAGTCGCGGAAGGTGAGTGTTTCTTAACGTCATTCTTTAACTGTGTTCGGGAGGGAAGTCTCAGGATAAGAATTAATTTTGATTAAAGCCTGTCAGCTTTCCAATGTATATATTTATAGAAAACGAAAGAATATGACAGGTACTCAACATGGATGGGGGTGCTTGGCCGTTACTATCGGATGGCTTTCACCTGACACAGAAACAGGCATTACTAAGTTTATTAATTTTGGTAACGATGGACTCACTTTATGGGCTTGATATGACATTGTTGCATACCGATCAAAACAACTGAAAGAGAACTGCACATTGGCAAGTGTCTGATGTGAGTAAAAAATTGTCTGGCAGCTTCGTCCGTGGTGGAGGAAGGCTTCAGCCCCGAGGCTGTCGACACCAGCAACTTCGGAGAAGACATGCTGCAAATGGCACTGAAAATGGCCTCCGAGCTAGACGAGCCGGCCGTCGACCTTGAGGAGTCGCTAACTCCATCCACCATCACCGCGCAACCAAACACAGTGATGGAGCACAATGATGGTAACACTCCTCGCTTGGATTGATGCCGTATTCTAATAAATATTTTTTTCAAAATCTCCATATTCGAAGCTTTAACTCTTTTCAGTTGCTGGAAAAGTGCATTGCATATTTTTCTGCATCTATGGGTATTTTTTTATTAACTTTGAAAACCATGAAATTCTTCTAAACTTGGGAGTGTAAAGTGAAGACATTTAGATAGTGAAATTGCCCAACAAAGTCTCTCATTTCCACCATTTTCTGTTACTGCAGGTATAGTAAAGTCTCTTCTCTTGCTTATAGGAAAAGTGTACGCCTTAAGTTTGAGGGAAGAACAAATCATCGCTTCAAAACCATTAAGAAAGTGGACCTTAGGCTTTGAACTTAATGGGTATGGGGTGTTTAAGGCATGTACCATGTACACTGACTCAGGACTGGGACAAGCAAACCCAGCTCCAACCTGACAAATTAAAACTCGGAAGCTGCCATGTTTTCTTACTCAATTGCAAGTGGACTCACCAATTTGAGTAGGAGTAAGATTAATGAACGAAGTTGCTAGTTCCCAGTGCTTCTAAGTAAAAATGGCATTTGAGTTTTTGTGGCACTGTATGAATACGAATGTGTTTCGCCAGTTTCCACAGCTTACCTAATGCTCCCGGTCTGTGCAGTGTCGGAGGCTGACGTGGACGAAGGGGAGCCGCCAATGGCCGCGGCGGAGCGTGCACCTCGTGGGCGCAAGCGGCAACAGCCGGCATCCAGCCGACGCGGTAGCATGGCCAGCCCGGCAAAGCGCGGCCGCCGCATTAGCAGCTCTGGCGCCGACGTGCCTCTCCTGCTTCCGCCGCCCGACTCAATTCCTGTGCCGCGCGTTGAAGTTGCAAAACCCGACGCACATATGTGTCTCAAGTTCACGTTCGGCGTCAATGCCTGGCGTCAGTGGGTCAACGTTAAGAACGCCGAGCTAGAAAAAGGCGGGAGCAACGCCCGCAAGGCCAAGCTGTTTAAGCCGGAAATCTTGCAGCTGACGTCCGACGAGTTGAACTACTCGTTGTGTTTATTTGTCAAGGAGGTTCGGAAACCGAACAACACCGAATATGCGCCTGACACCATTTATTATCTCGTTCTAGGTGAGGCTTTGTTTCTTTATTATGTTTTAGTGTTACTTGACATTGCCTGTGGATTTAAATGCCTTTATTTTTAACTCTATTTTATTTTGTCACTAGGAATCCAGCAATATCTGTTTGAAAATGGAAGGATAGATAACATATTTACAGACTCTTATTATGAAAAATTCACAGAATGTTTGGATGAAGTAGCCAAAAAATTCTCACTTCTCTTCAACGATCAGCGTAAGTATTTTTTAAAATTTTTTTAGAGAGATATTTAGTTGGTGTTTTGAGCCCTACTGACGGTTGACTTTGTTGCAGAATATATTGTTACTCGCGTGGAAGAGGAGCACCTCTGGGAGAGCAAGCAGCTTGGGGCACATTCACCACATGTCCTTCTTAGCACGCTGATGTTCTTCAATACCAAGCACTTCAACCTGACGGTAAGTGCCAGCTATATGATTTCTATCATTGGGGTATGCAGCAATAGTCCCCTATCTTGTTTACAACAGTTGCAGTCTCGTCATTGGTTTTGTGTTTCAGACCGTGGAGGAGCATATGCAGCTGTCATTTTCTCACATAATGAAGCACTGGAAGCGAAATCCAAACCAACCGGGAGCGACCAAAACCCCTGGCAGTCGAAACGTACTGCTTAGATTCTATCCTCCGCAAGCTTCTCTTGGTAAGCTTATTAGTCTCTCAGGGCCCGTATTCCTTTCTTTGTGTGGTGATAAAATTCTTCATGTTGGCCCTTTAAGGTTTTAATTTAGAAAAAAATACTTATTAGTGACATCTTACTAGCTTAATGACCTGTGAAAAAAACTGTGGTGAAGAAGGAAAGAGAGAGGAAGCGCAACTTACTGGAGAAAGAAATTGGTGTTGTGTGGAAAGAAATTTCTAGATCTCCTGAGAATTTAGACGTTTTGGTATGTTGCCTTTGTCATAGTTGAAGAAAATTTGACTAGAGAATAAAAAGAATGACAAAGGCAAACGCTAAATTCTCGGGATTTCTACAAATTTCTCGACAAAAGCACCAGGCGACGCCAATTTTCTTCTCCAATTAGTTGTGCTTCCTTTCTCATTCCTTCTTCACCTCAACCAATATCTAGCACAGGAAATGAAATCACTAAATTCCAGTAAAAATCAATGCTAAAATCAGATAAGAAAGGGTTCTATTCTCCATTATTTTTTCCAGAGGCCAACTCAAGAAAGAAAAAGGTATATGAGCAGCAAGAGAATGAAGAAAATCCTCTTCGCTGCCCTGTTAAATTGTATGAGTTCTACCTCTCCAAATGGTAAGTAGTAAATGTTGTTAAAGGCATTCACAACCCGATTTAAGCAGATGCAGTGTTCATTTCTACGATTTTTAGTGAAAACCGCAAAAAATACAAAGATGTCCTTGCCGAGCTATGATTTTTTAAATTTCGAATGCGTTATAGCTCTCACTCAAACGTTACGTCACCGGCCCTGTCTTGTGTCTCTTGACATATAACAGCGCGGTTCGGGGATAAGCTGTTTGTGCGTGTTTTTTGGCTGATCGCACCACGCTCAACGAAAATGCTTTTAAAATGTCACATAGATCTATTTTTATTGATTCTGCCTCCACCACATTAAAGAAACACAAAATGCAGTCTGTGTGTTTACAACGGGTGACGGAAAAACACGTAGTTTTTATTTTCTCAATTGTTTTGCGTTTTGTATGTGCCTTAGACTATTCTGGGTTTTTAATGAAGTTGTAATAATTATAAGACTATTGTGCTGGATGGCTGGTGATATTGTAAAAATAGTAAATAGTAAATTGGCAGTTAAAGCAATGAGTTGTGAGACGACTGTATTGCCTTCTCAGTTTGAACCCGAGTATGAAGAAAGTGTTATTGACAGTGTAGTTTTAGTGACTTTGGTGAGGACGATACCACATTACATGCATATGCAGGCCGTATGAACAATATTTTCTGGTGCAAATGTGGACTATGCAAGCCGATGCCGAGTGATTTCGAAAGATGTACATGTGCCGAGTGATGTTCGGCGAGGTACTGATTTATCGGTACTGTAACAGCCGTAATACGAGCACTGAGGCATTGTAAAATCGATCGATGTTACACGATAGACTAGAAGTACTATTTACACCCTTCCTCAATGATGGATAGAATGAAACTAAGCAAGATGTAGTGACAAATATAATTCTTAAACTTTCGCATGCCAACCATGTAAATACATTGGCGACCACCCGTTGTGATGACCGACGTCATCACGAATGCAGCGTTGCGCGATAATATTTCCCTGACGTGTTTACATTCGAAATTAAAAAAAAAAAACTTGAATTTGTTTGTTTAATACATTAGTCAATCTTTTACATTAGTCTGTTCCTACAGATCTTACACAAACCTGGATAAAATTGACTGTTTGCTTTCTTTTCAGCCCTGAAAGCGTAAAAACAAGGAACGATGTGTTTTATCTGCTGCCAGAACGATCTTGTGTTCCTGACAGTCCTGTCTGGTACTCCACAATGGCACTCAGCAAGGAACCTCTCATGAAAATGCTACATCGAGTAAAGATGGTTAAAGAGATTAACATGGCTCTTCTCACAAGCTAGTTCTACATTTGGCATCTTTCTTACAATTAGTTGAGTGAATGAATGTGTGATTGGCATCTTAATGAACATCTTAATCATTTTTTTCACGAACTTTATTTCAACAAGTCATAGCAAGCTTTGCGATTCTAGATCATGTATCTATGATGCAAAAAAGATGATATTCATATAGTTGCGATGGGTAAAACAAATGTGGCTTACCTACCACCTTTTTCTAATTTTTGCAAATACAGTTAGGACTTACTTGTAATATAGTTACTATTTTATAGTTTTAACTCGGCTCTGCTGGATTTTTTATTCCTTTCTGCTTTGCCATGTTTTTTTTTTTGAGCTTTTTGTATATATTTCTTGTTAGTCCAAGTCGGCTGCGCTGTGGCAGTATTTATAGGACTAATAATCCTAATACGCGATTGTTTTGTCTGTAAATTTAAGTATATCATCAGCTAATAGAGTTAGGAACTTGATGTGAGGATATTATAGTGATTTAACTATACACATTATGGGGCAATCCATAAATGGCTTTGTAAATTAGGAAAATATTAGTCCATCAAAAGCATGTGGGCCGTGCTATCTGGCTGATGTATTCTTCATTCATCTGTAATACCTTATCAATAAACAAAACTTTTATAACTAATTTTGCATTTTATTATAATGAATGCTACTACTATCTCAAAAATTGATGCTTAAACGGGGACTCGAACGCCGGTCTCCACCTATCGTGGGTGTTGCTCTAACCGATCGAGCTACTTGGACACATGCTTTTTGAGACAATTTTTGTGTATTTGATGAGAATGACAGATCTCCAAGGATAAGAACCAAGAGGCTGTGAGTACTCACAGTCACTCTGATTCTATTGACGCTATACCATGTCACAACCAAGTCACGAGCCATTAAATCTCGAGTAACTTTAATTTGACGTTAGATGCGTTTTATTTACTTGAAATCCTATGAAAGATTATTTGAAATCTTATGAAAGATTATTTGAAATCTTAAAAAAAATTATTTGAAATCATGTTAAAGTTCTGAAAAAATAAAATTATCATCAAAATTCTCTGCATTACTATTTGTGGTTGGTTACCAGCTCTTGCTGTGCTTAATTTTGACAATGGCACTCTTTAGGAGATTCGTTAGCAGGTTACCTTTGGAGTTAAGGCCGAAAAATACACATTTCTTGAAGAAAATTGGTAAATAAAAGCGTTTATGTTATGTTAGATGGATTTGTGACAGCTTTTTCCTCTTCTATAACCTGTTGTAGGAAAAAATGTTAGGTTATGTTCTTTTTATAAATAACACATCTCAACTCTAAAATCATTACGCACAGGTTACTGCTGTATCATGTAACAGTTTGATTCAAGCTTACACTATTCACCTCAAATCTTACACCGTAATATTTGCAGTTCTGGAAGACAGCCAATGCTTGAAATCGAGGCCTGCCTCATCGGTTTCAAGTTCCAATGCAGCAACAGAGAAACAAACCACTGTGCCGACAAATGCATCAAAGAAGAAACAAGCAGATTCTCGTGCTGCTGTTGCACCACTAGACTATCGGTTTATATATCCAGAATTTCTCCCTGATCCAAAAGTGGAATGGCGGAATGCTGTACGAGAGAAATTGGAGAGGATGGACATGGTGAATCGGAGAGCACACATAGATATTGCCGAGTTTTATGTTGGTAAGTATAACACTATTGAATGAGGTTTTGCAGCTGTGCAGGTCCAGTGACAATGTGTCCTAATTATTTAGGTCCACTTTAGATGTTTTGTTTACCCTCAATTTCAGGTAGTATTTTGGCTGTAACTACGTCAAATCCCCACGCTCCTGGAAAATCAAGCAGGTTTGTTGGAATATGCATCCAAAGAAAGCATTGTGGCCTGCGAGCAACGTTCATTCTCCGAAATGTGGTTGACCATCTTGGTACTGAAATTATTTACGAGATGTACAATCCAACAATTCAGAAGATAGAAGTTCTTCGCTTAGAGAAGAGACTGGATGAAGAACTACTTTATCTCCGAGATGCCCTTCCAGAATATAGCACATTTTCTTTCGACATGGAGTCCGAAATTCTGCCTGAAGGAACTCCGGTTCCAATAAATGATCTGAAGGTGGTTCAATGCTCCAATAAGCATGCACTTTGCCATATAACTTAATAATTTTAATGTGATTCTAAGTAAGCTCTCCGATTGCCTTCTAGGTGAAGCTTAAACCACGTCCATGGTTGGAAAGATGGGAGAGGCAGTCTCTTCGTGGACTGCAAGATCTGGGTCTACCAGAGAAGTTTTACGTAAAGGCGGAAGCTCATGCCACTCCGTGGGAGAAATACGACTTGATGAAGCAATACAGGTAACATCTATTTTCAAGGAAATTAGGAAAGGGAGTAAAGATGTTAAATAATTATATATTAGGTATAACTATAACCTAGGGCCTTGCAAAAGCAATTTGTGTTGAGTTGTAGATGAGGGCAGTATTTTATGTTCTTCTCAATTTCTTAATGTTTCTTTGGTAAGTGTGTGAGGGGTATGCTCTGATCATAGGGACACCTTAGATTTAGGGACTCCTACCTGTTGCCTACAATGGATTGCCTGACTTCAATTTTGAACAGCAGGCTGATCCTATGCACTATCCGGGTTTTTTGAGATCAGTTGGAGTTGGGGTTGGAATCAGGTAGGGCTGGGTGGCAGCGCTTTCACTCTTTCTCATTGTTTTGTTACTGTTCGCTTACCTAAAACTGCTTTTCTTTCTTCATAATTCCTGATCGATTTTGCTGAAATTTGTGCGAGTCTGAGTTCAGAGCACTAAAAGGTTTTTTTTTAAATATCATCAAAATTAGAACAGACCTTTTGCCATTAAAGCACAAACTAAAAAAAAGTAGAATTAAACATATCAATGCTTTTGCTATGCTCATCAACTGTTGTTTTTTATAATATTTTTGTGATTTGTCTCTAGGTATTTATTTATCTTATTGTATTGTGAAAGCCGTGCTCCGAGTGCACTATTTATGTGCACTTGCCTGAGCCAATCATCTTCCAATCAAACATTTACTAAATTTTCATATTTCTATATCTATTGTATTTGTGGCTCATTTTTGCAGGGCAACTATTCCTGAGGAAGATCAGAAGGAGATATTTGCTGAAGTATATTCAGAACTTCATCAACTGGAAATAGCAAGAAAAAGGATGAAGAGGAAGCGTACCTTTGTGAAGCCGAAGAAAACTGCATAAATTGGCTATTGTATGTGCCAATAAAAAGTTCTGCATTTTTTTAACTGTTGAGTCTTGAATAATAATGCCAACTCATGGTCAGTGCTACAAGATGTTGTTTGCTTGTGTTAGATAGTAGTTCGATTGGCAAAATACACCTACTTGTTATGTGAACTGAATTTTGTTTTTATTTTCTTTTCCGTTGGCTCCCATTTAAACAATTTCGGATGTAATTTTGAATTTTGGCTCTCGTTCGGATGGTGCTTTTTAACTGGTTGATCAGCTGACAGATTTGAACGTATCTGATTGGTCAGCCGGCTTGTTGAGCTTGAGTTAAGTATGCAGCCTTGAAATTAGTTGACTGACGAGAAAATCGAAGTGTTTTTTCTCGATTGGGTTTCGCAAAGTCACTTCTGTTGGTGCGATTGCAGTGTAGGACGAATTACGATATCATCACTTATCGAATAACAATGCCGGTTAAAGCCGTTTGCGTTCTGAACGGAGAAGTGGTTAAAGGAACCATCTTCTTTGACCAAGAGGTGAGAAAGTACAATTTCGATGTGACCAAGCCCAAATGTCCAATAGTTAGGATAACTAGATAACTTATTGCATCCTTGCGTGTTTATCGGCTCTAATGAAACCATGACCATTGATCCCCGGCTGTAACTCAATGGTCATAGATAGATAGCAGTGTCTAATGACATGTTTTTAAGAAGTATGAATCTATATTTTATTACAGCACTTAACTCTGCATTAATTTCCAAATTCTTGAAGACAATGTTCATTCTTCTCTAAATTAAAATAATAATTTGTTAAAGAGCGCTGATTCTGGAGTCAAGGTTCATGGTGAGGTAACTGGACTTTCGAAAGGAAACCACGGATTCCACATCCATGAGTTTGGAGACAACACTAATGGTTTGTGTTTTCTATGATTAACATTTCCTATCTACCTCTTTGCAATGCAAATTAATACTTTTCACTTCTCAGAGAGTAGGATGAATGACTGACTGCATTTCAACAGGTTGCATGAGTGCTGGGCCCCACTTCAATCCTCATAACAAAGAGCACGCTGGACCAACCGACGCCTCTCGTCACGTAGGCGACCTCGGCAACATCGAAGCTGTGTCCACTGGAATCGCGAAGGTTGCCATCACGGACAAGGTGATCTCATTGACTGGAGCTCAAAGCATTATTGGCAGGACTCTTGTGGTGAGTGATGAGCTTTAGCAACCTTTTTAGTTTTTTACAATGGTTACAATTTGCATGTCATATGTATAAAAAAAAGGAACTATTATTACTAAGGAAATCCTCGTTCCCAGGTTCATGCTGACCCCGATGACCTTGGAAAGGGCGGACACGAACTGAGTAAGACCACAGGCAACGCCGGTGCTCGTTTGGCCTGTGGAGTAATTGGAATTGCTAAGATATAAACTCTCTCATTGTTAACTGTCTTAATTCCATGGTATCAGGGTTTGGTTTGGAAATGGCATGTGTTTCTGTAGCTAGCACATGAATTTATGATTCACCTTTTAAGTATGTACCTAGACTAAGTTTAAATCAAATAAATGTATCAAAATAAAAATATATTTGAGTGAAAAATACTTTGTTTATTTTAGTTTCTTTAACACAGCATAGCAGCACATAGGTATTAATTTGACTTGTCAGATGCACAAACATGAACAAAACATAACAAAATAAATAATTGACACCATTCCATAAATAAAATCTATGAATTTTTATCTAGATATAATAAATGCAGCAGTCTAAGAATGTTAATAGTAGTTAGTTTGAAATCAAACCAGACAGAAATGCAAGAACCCAGATAGGAGACTAGGAGAGAAATGTCACTGGCAAATGTAAAGTTATTGGTAATTTGTCGTTATCCTTGTTTTCGACGGTATTCGATCGCGATCCTTGATTGCGTACTGTGTCCTGTAGACTTGCCGTTGGATATTAGGTGGTTCGCTTCTACCTCTCCACATCATTGCTACCAATATATACATCCCGCCCACAAGTTTTGAGAAGAAATCTATTACCCCTAAAACGATTGGAGTTGCAGCTTTGATAAACACAGTCGACTCTTGGATGAACTTGATAGAGAAATCTCCTGTACACTGGACTGCATGAATCATGCCAGCCACAGCAGCCATAAAAAGGGCAGTAAAAAAGCGAGCGGAAGATACTATGTTGGCCAAGGTTATGTACGTAACTAATAGGTCAAACACTTTGGGGAAAATTGTGTTTTTCCAATCAACAATAAAATCAACGCATTCTTCTATCGTGGGGATGCGATCTGTCCAGTCTCCATTCACAACCTGCTCGGATTTGGAAGATCTGGTTGATCCAATTGAAGACTCTCGATCGGAATACGATTCCAGTTTCTCTTGCCTGCTTTTTGATGATGGAATTGTTGTGTCAGACATTTGAAGAGGCCTAAAGTGATAAATTAAGGATGTCTCAGATAAGTTACAAGTGTCACACAAACAGTATGGGTGACAAATAACCAACCCGTGGATTAGGTGTTTTTTGTAAAAAAAAATGTTTACTTTGGATGAGAAGTGCAATATGAAATGTGTTGGTTCTGATTGTTAGGTTGGCTTACTGTACTTAAAAAAAGGTTGTTTACCTTATCATTTTAAGCCGTAAAATTATTTCTCTGGGTTCAAATTTTATCTGTTTTATTTGGAACCAATAATGGCCAAAGGGCAAATCATGAATCTTCACCCAGAGAGTGTGACCAGCAGGCGACCCAACCGAGCGTGGAGCTGTGTAAAGAAATCCTCAGTCGGTCATTTTCAATAGGTAACTTATTCTACGCCCAAGATTTGTTAACCAGTTAATTTCTAGTGGTAAAAATAGTTATAATATTTTGGCAATCTAATGTTTGGCAATATCACTTTCTTTTAGCAAATAGAAATTTACCTACCTGTGTATCCAAACCAAAGTGACTTATTCCAGTAAAGTTTTAGCAGTTTTTCTTTCACCATATCCAAATCTTTTATGAGATCCACTTCTGATTTGTGAATAACCACCACATCTCTACAAAAACAGATAAATAACGCACATCTCAGTCCACAAGTTGAACTGTATAACCTATTTTTAGTAAAATAGCCAGCATACATGGAAGAAATTGCAGCTGAGTAGATGGTATTTTGTTTCATTTCAGTATGTAGTTGCATTATGATAGAAAGGTAGGTACCTGTAAGTTTCCATGAGCTCTACAAATCGTCGCTCTTGGTAGTGTCCCACAAAGAGTTTGTTTTGCAACAACTGTTTGCAATATGAGAGGATTTCTTGTTCGTGGGGCGCAGAGTAATCGCTGAGACTTGTGGACGAAGCATCAGGACTTGGTGATGACAGAAGTGGAAGTCCGTCACTTTCTTGAATAACAACCATTTTGATGACAATAATCTACCTAAAATTAATTTTTTAAGAATTTATTAGTGTTCTAAAATTGCTGATGGCTCTGGAACTCCATGGAACTATACAAAAAAAAACATTCGAGTGCCCCTACCTTGCTTTATGCACTCATACCCAACGATAATAAGCAATTAAATGGTTAATTTAAAAATTTGTTTCACGTTGGTAAAAACACTTGAAATTTATATCATTTAAATTAAAAAGGAATAACAAAAATAAGTGTGAAAACTCCTGTCAGGCTGTCAATGACAAATGAGTGAGTCAAATTATTCACCGCCTACCTTTATGTCAGTTTCAAGGTTGCTTCTAGTTCGAACATGGCCGTTTTTGCCTAACCTGGTGGAATCGATTGTATTTAAATGTCGCTCAATGGCGTTTGCTATGAGTGTCCAATTTGTAAGTCGCAAGGAAAAAAAAGCCTGGTTCGGCCACTTCAAATAAGCATTAATGACGCTTTGATAGGGTGTGAAGATCCTGAGGTAATAATAAGATGCCTACCTACTCCATGCTTACACTCATAACCTCTTTGCCTTGACATTTGTTATTATTTCGATTTTACATTCTTGTTTTATCATTTCAGTGCTGGTATCCATTCGGAGTCGACTCCAAATCCTTATTGGTAAAGAGTTCCTACAAAACACTTGAAGCAAATAAATTCAGTCAAGTTACACATACAGCTTCTCTCAAGTGTGACGATTCTGGCAATAGCCACAGTATTTCTACCAATATCTGTAATGATTCAATACTCGACGAATTTCAACTTGATGCGTTACTGCAAGATTGCTCTGTCCAGCTTGACGATGACTTTTGTCAAGATTTCAATTCATTTTTGAATTGTGATAACCAAGAATCAGTTCAAACAAATGTTACCTCATTTACTAGATCACAAGAACAAAATGATACTGGTGTCTTAAATGTAATTTCTGACAATGCTATGTGGTTGCATAAAGATTTGGATTGGGATAAAGGGAAGGAGGCGGAACTGCTGCCTCCATCCACTGTTTCTGTGGTAGAAGACGTTCTTGTAACTCAAAAGAATATTGCAAGGGTTGAGAATCAGACAAATGAAATTTTTGCAGATTCTGTAGGAATGTTAGAGTTTGAAAATTCCCTTAATAGTAGAGATATTAGTGAGCGATTTGTTGATAATGTTAAAAAGCAAGGTAATTATGGATTAGGTATCTCTAAATCTTCAAAATCTTTGTTAGGGAAAAAACCAGTGTCACCCCCGTCAAAAGCTGGTCTCGTGGATGCAATGAAGTACATAGATTCAGGCGCTTGTGACATTGCTCTCCAAACAGCTAAGTCAGAAAAAAAGACGAAGCATTCCAATTATATCAGAAAAAAGGTTGTAGTAAAGCCTGGTTTAGATTTTCTTTTGGGCTAGTTCTCTAATGTTTTAAGATGTTAATATAGTTTATCATCCTAATCTTATTGATTGGCCCACAGATCATTACTAAGTGAGCAAAAAATGTATTCTGATTTATAATTGAATTTAAAACTTGTTGAAAAAGCATATAAACTACTGGGATTTTACATTCCTTATCAGAATTCTTTATTTCTGCCTTTTTCTCTAAACTTGTGATACTAACAACTCACCTATAACTGACAAAACTAACTTTTTTGCCAACATTTCCAGAACTCATAGGCTACAATTAGAATGGCTGTAATTGCTGTGCAGAAGGCATTGAAATTGGGCAACCCAAAAATGTCTTTGTCAGTTGCAATGGCTGACTCACTATGGCATGACAAAGAGGTTCGATTTGACCTGCCTTTTGCGTGAGTCTGAGTGATTCAATTTTGCACTTATTTATGCTGCACAAAATTTCTTGTTGCTTTTAAATAATTAATTTTATAATGTTTATCTCCTTAATGGTATCAAACATTTCAGTGATATGAAGTTAAGGCCGGGGGAAAAGATACTTGACCGACTTGATGCAATTGAAGACACGAAAGGTAACGGTGGTGACAGGGGGAGGTTGGTGATTACCAATTTGAGAACAATTTGGCACTCGCTAGCCATGCCAAAAATAAGCTTGTGTAAGAACAGTTTTTTTTTATGCCTAGTCCTAATATAGCTACCAAAACTTTTGATATTGAGTAGTGCTATACAATACATTTTTTATCAGAAAATGCATTTCATTTTCCAGCTATTGGCTATAACTGCATAGTGAGTGCAACTACTAAGACAGTTAATTCTGTAAGTATAGCATCTTTGCAGTAGCTCACATAAATCTAGCACCGATGTTTGTAATTATCTGCACTATTAAAACCAAACTACATTTTTTAAATTAGCGGCTGCGAGGAACCACCGAGGCTCTTCACATTCTCACGAAAACACAGAGTACAAGATTCGAATTCATTTTCACAAATTTGGTGCCAGGGAATTCGAGGCATTTTACTTCTGTTATTGGCGTCCACAAGTGTGTAACGAAAATCACGATAAATTGAATTTTATAGCACCAACCATTTAAAACAGACTTAACTATGTAGAAAAATATTTCTTAGGGCATACATGTCTTCAAAGATGTACCGAGACTTAAAGCTGCGAGGAGCTGTAATTCAGAGCAAACAGCTTAAAATTTTACCGCTAGAACAAGTGGTTACAATCGTCCAGGGTGTTTGGAATTTGTCTAGCGATCAGGTAGGCAGAAAAATATTAAGGTCACCTAATGTTTAAATCTTGCATTGCCCTAATTATTTTCAACCAATAGGGAAATCTAGGAACATTCATCATTACGAATGTCCGGCTAGTTTGGTTTGCTGACATGAACGAAAATTTCAACATTTCTCTGCCATTTCTACAAATTGCTAATGTAAGTTATCTCTCAATTAAAACTAAACAGTTGTTATACTTTTGTTACAATTAAAATTACAACTTGGTTAAAAACTGGCTTTATCTCAGATTAAGGTTCGCGATTCAAAGTTCGGAACTGCGCTAGTTGTAGAGAGTTCCGAAACCAGCGGTGGTTACGTCTTGGGTTTTCGTATTGATCCTAGTGAAAAGTTGCACAGTGTGCATAAAGAGCTTTCTTCTCTGAATAAAGTCTATGGACAAAACCCAATATTTGGAGTGCAATACTCGTGGTCAGACAAGGTACCCAAGACAAAAGTGTTTATTTCATTTTGATTCTAGCATGTGTTTGGTTCACTTATCTAACATTTTAATTTTGACTCGCATCGCAGCCAGTAAAGCCCGAGGAAGCGCCAATCCTCGAGGAGGAAATCCAAGAGATAGACGAGAAGTCCGACGAAATGTCAAACGCTTTTGTGGCATACTTTGCTGATGGCGGTGCCGATCGAGATAGGGAACCAGTTTACTGTCGTGAGCTTGGCCTTGCAATTGAGAGACCAAAAGATGGCTTCACATTGCAGAGCCTATGGGAAGTAATTCCGTCCAATCAAGCGTGATAAGCAACAAATTTTCTTTGCACTCCTAGCTTACACGAAATAATTAACAATGCATTGATTCACAGTTTGAAAATATTTATTGTACAAGAGTTAGGAAAAACTTTGGACTTTATACTGTAAAATACATACAAATACATTTCTCTCTATCACTGTTAGCCATTGTTTTGTGATTGTCCTTAAAACTAATAGTCTAGCATACCAGCTACCTTTCCTAGGTCAGCAGTTTGGCTAATTGCTGAGTTTCCTATAACCTTTTTATCTGATTAAAAGCACCAAAATAATTCCACTCTACCCTGTCTACAATTAATTTGATACGAAAGCTTCAAACTAATCTAGCCACGGATGCGCTACCACTAGTATCTCTTTGGAGTTAGTCCCCGAGTGAGGTCCCGTTCGCTCATGGTGGGAACTCGAGGCTTTCTTTCGGGCATGATGGCGAGACCTGTAACGGCGAGACCTGCTCTCCGCACCATCTCTTCCTCGGCATCGTTGAACAGCTGCGAAATCGACCTCGCGTCACGCGAGTATCGTCTGCAGTCAAAGAACGTACTCATAAGAAGGAATGTCTGGGTTGTGTGTGGTTTAAACACTTAACTCATTTCTGTTTACTAAATGTTTATATCGTTCATTATTGTTTCATAGTGTTACATATTTGAAGGTTTCTTGATGTTGGCTAGGTATTTTTTTTCTCTAAAGGTATGAAGTTGACATCAACTAGCTCTGTATTATTAGGTAGTTCAATAACAAAACTAAGTTTTGCAATTATTCTGAGAGGTCAAGTTACTGATAGGGCTGTGATTGGAATTTGCTCAAAAAACCCAACTTGATCCTGTTTACATTTTTATAAGGGTGCAACTGAAATCCTGGCTTTAAGTTATGCTAGCTGTCTTCAAGTTATCCAGGAATCAGGATTATAATATATTACGTTCTGATTTACTCACGCAGTTGTCTTCCTTATGGTAACCTTGCTCTCGACGAAGGTCTCGCTGTTGTTTGGCCAAATAGCCGAGAGCTGCCTCATTTCTCTCATGTACGTTTCACCATTCATATTCAATGGGAAGCTGTCTCTCTAAAAAATATCAAAACAATACAATAAATGCATCACTCATTCTTCACAAGCAACTCAAAGCACCATCACACAATGATTATATGAACAAGTAGTAACTCTCTTACTTTTCAATACCTTAATCGCCTTCTTTGTATTTAATTGTCGCGGACCTTGCTGGTTCTCCAGCTCTGGGAGACTCTGGAGAAGTCTTTTTTCTGCTCTGTTGTCTTGCATCCTTTCTAATCCTCCTGAAATAAAAACGACAACATTGTTATTTGTGACATGTTCTAGTATTAGCAATTTGATCTGATAATTATTAGAAACAAACACATCAAATATAATAAGGCTGTTAAAACAGAAGAACAAAAAATTAGTATGTAATTAAATTAAAACTGTACAGTCTATGCTATGCAACTTGGAAATGGGATCTTGTAACATATTTTAAGGGAGGGCTGTAAATATTGTTTCCCTCGATTTCAATTCTAATTGATATAATTCCATTGCTTTTAATGTTAAACAAGTGTCTAGAAACCAGAGTGTGATCCCAGTTGAGATAGTCAGGAGGGCTTGTTGGCATCGTATCTCACCGTTCTTGACTGTGAGCGTCCAGCGCTGTGTTTGCTGAACTGGTGAAGTTGGTGGCAGGAAGTGCGATTGCTTTCGCGAGCGTTCTTCGCGCGTCTCCTTGCCGTTCCCCTTGTTGTTGTTGTTGTCCTCACCGAGGCCAGAATCAGACTGGCTATTTGGCTGCCTTTTAGTGCTGCTTGGGAACGATAGCCTCATCTCCAGGTCTGGAGTGTGTTGGCTGTTGCTGCTGGCTACAGTCACTGTCCATCCAACGCCAACTAGGAACCAAATGCCACTTAGCCACCTGTTCCTTTGCGTGGAGCGTTGAGTTTTGGCTACTTGGAATGTTTTACCATCATATTCGAGGTTGTGGGACCCTCAATGTGTAAAAAATATGTTGTGTAAATTGTAATCATCGAATGCACTAAAATCCTCTCGAAAATGAAAAGTCCAAGAAACTCAATTGGTTAGAGCAACACCCACTAAAGGTGGAGATAGGGGTTCATGTTCCTGTTCATGCACCAATTTGTGAAAAGTTATTAATGTTTCTTAAAATAAAATACTTTGAGCTTTGCAAGTATTTGCAATTTAAATCCGATTACACTTGTAGTATATTATTTTCAGGATTAGAATTACCAGTAAAATAGCCAACCCACAGCCTATTAGCAGAATGTTTCTAGAAGACTATGTGATTGCCACTTAACAAGTGGTTCTGCATCTACATGTAGGTATTTCTGTATACATTAAATACATCTGCTCTGATGATACAAACTGTGACATTCCTGCTACCCTTAGACTGTGTCCTGAAAACGTCTCCCCTTGCACGCACCATTGGCACTGGACTGTCGTGGGTTCTGTGCATGATCCCTGCTATGCTGGGACTTGCTCCGGTGCGGAGGTAGCCTCCGCTGCTGCTGCCTGATTGGCCACCGCACGGGCAGCAGTGCTGGACTAGCCGTCATGTCTGACTCAGAATCGGAAGAAGTGACTGACGAGGTCTCGGAGGTCATTTGCTCCTCGGACCTGGTGGGGAAAATGTTGAATAGTATTAGTTGTTTAGATGGAATAGATGTCTCTAAACTCAAAGAGCAAGTCATTAAAATAACATGTGTCTGCAAATTAAGAGTTTATAAAAGCTCTCAAAGTTTCTTTAAACATTATTTTCACAGTCAAATGGAAATTAAACATTTTTGTATAATGCGTTTTGCAAGACGACCACACAAATGTTTGCTTAGAGAATGCTCCAATTCAATCAATATATGTTTTCAGATTTGTAAGGTTACAGAAAAGGTTGGAGAAATTACTGAGGACAGAAGCACCCCTTTAGAAGGTAATTCTAGTCTGTTTGATTTTTAGTTTATTCTATGAAAAATGAGTAGCTAGCTTTTTGCTGCATGGAGTGATGCAGAATTAAACAAAATGTGATCAAATGCCCTGGCATCTTGCACAGTATTTAAGTAAATGCAAAAGCAGTTAACTGACCCGTCAAACAGGTATGGTGGCGGCAAGCGAGGACTCGGCAGGTGCAGTACCGCCGTTATCTTGCTGCCGTCGGGACTCGTGGTTGCCGGACGTTCGGCCGATTTCAGCGATTGCTTCCGGGAGCTTGTGCCACTTTTAATCTCCGGCAAGGTTGGGATTGACGGCATCGTCCGCGGCTCGTGGTAAGGAACTGTGTACGTTCGGATCCTATTGCCGTTGCCGCCCACGACGTTGACAGTTTTCAACGGCGCTGAGTTTTGGCTGGAGCGTCTCTGACGCTCTTTGTCCGAGAGCGTTAGCAAAGCTGAAATATGAATCCTAGGTTGCGCAAAATCTAAACATTGCGTGCAGTGATGATATATAAAATCATATATAATCATATAAAATTATTCTATTCTAACCATACGCATAATCATAGCATAATCATAACATAATCATATCACATAGCATAATCATAATCATAATCATTGACAATACCCATACCATGTACAATGTACTAGTCAACGGGATAATAAATACAATACATTACAATAATAGCAGACTAGATTTGTTCAACTGACAAGATATTAATTAGCTTAAGGTGATTGTCTTAATTAAAGTATTCTTGAATTTATTTATTTATTAAATAACATAGTTTGTGAACAATATCATTGTATATAAACCGTGTCAAGTACTAAAATAATTTTTCAAACAATATTTAGAATCATTAGGGGAGTCATCTATTGATACTTTTTCACAATGGTTTACACTCCTATTGACTTATCTGTCTGTTATTGGTAAGAGAAGGAGGTAGTGTTATATATTTACCTTCGTCGCTGTGGTTCTCTGGACTCGACATTCCTTGCAGCATGTAGAAGTTAATCCAACCCTTTGAGAGTGCGGACATTCCCTCATCCGTGTGCGGAGCCAATGCTGCTTTGCCTTGGTACGAGTCCTTGGAGTCATCTTCGATCTCACGGATGACAATATTCTCGATTACAGGCCCCTGGCTGACCTTGCTTGGCCTTAGCGTCCGGGTGGGTCGAGGAATCCGCTTGTGCGCCTTAGGTTCTGCCTCACGTTTGGCCCTAGTAAAGGTGCTGGTCGGCGATACTTCTTTACCGGAGCCTTCCTTGTCCTTGACGGGAAGTTTGTTCATGGAGTGGCGCCCCGTTTCCTCCGAAGATTCCATGGATCCGCTCTTCTCCTCGGGGATCACTTCGAAGCGCTGCTGAAACCTGCCGAGGAGGTTTGCGGAACGACGGATAGGGGGTGAAACGTGCCGGCGCCGAATCGGTAGCTGCGACGGCCGTGCCGGTGGGCCGCCCCTTGGGGAGGTCAGTGGGAGATCGCTGCCTTTCTTGACAGGAATCGAAGACTTCTGTGATGGCTTAGTTGGCAACATTGGCTTGTTAATGTCTTGAGTATCAACACTAGGTTTGTCCGACTCACTTTCTTGATTGTCACTGGCCTTTTTCTTCGGTTTTGCAAAATTCTCCCTGCTACTCGTCGGTGCATCGTCCTTGGTCGTTGATCTGGGACTCACCATGTCACCATCCCCTTTCTCTCCTTTCCTGGGTGATTTTACCTTCTTAGCCTTATCCCTTGGAGATTTCTTATCATCTTTATCTACCTTCACCTTCGAGCTCTTTTTCTCCTTCGCAATTTTTGCCATCTTCGCCTTCAACTCCTTTTCTTTGATCTCTTGGGACTCTGCCTTCTGCTGCCGCTTCATGTCGATTACCTTCTGTCTCCTGAACAGCTTCTCCTTCAGTTTGTCTGGCATCGCCGCCGCCACGACGGGCACCTGGTCGGTCGTCGAGATCAGCTCATCCATTGGAACGAAGAAGGCCTTGGCCTTGCCTCGCGGCGTGGCGACGTTCACCCCTTGCTTGGCGACGACGCTCTCATCGGGCAGCAGACTGATGACATCCTCCGTGCGGAACCTTGACGGGCTCTTCGACACTGCCTCGTCCAGGCTGTCTACGAGACTCAGGCACTCCGAGTCGCTGCTATTGCTGGAGCAGTCTGCCGACGACGTGTTCACCAGCATAGAAATAGAACGGGGCAGCGCAGAATAGCGAGGCACGACGAGCTGCACGTCGAAGTTGTTCCTGCGGTAGATGGTCCCCGCACCAATGCAGGACAGGGCACCGTGGGACGGCGTTGAAGGGAGGGTGATCTCGCTCGGCTTGCGGTTCATCCAGAAGCGTTGGCGTTGGTGCGTTAGCTTGATGTACTCGTCTTCGTCGAAGCGATTAGCGAAACTATAAATGTCTCTGTCGAGCGCCGTCTGGCTTTCTGGGGAGAACATCAGCTCCCTGCTCGAAACGTCAGATGACTGACTTGGTGGTGGCTGAGTATCTTTCGCATATTTTTCCTCCGTGGAGCGGGACATGCTGAAATTCCTGGTGATCAGAGAGGGTTGGGAAGACATCGTGTCGGAAAATTTGTTCGTAGCTCTGGGGCTGTCGTCGTTGGCGCGTGGGGCTTTATCGCCGTCTAACGAATTCAAGGAATCCGATCTGATTGACGGGGACATCGAGTCTCTTTCCTTGTCACTCACCGCATCGTCGTTTATTTCCTCGATATTGTCATCAACGTTTGGCCTTGGACCTACATCTGAATAAGTCATCGGATTGACGTCGTTCACTTCTCCCTCTAGATCACCGGCTACAGAATTTTCCGTGAACATTTCTTCTTCCACTTCAGACTTTTCCACGGCCTCCATTTCTGAATGTTCTAATGGATTCACTGTCATGAACTCGCCTTCAAGCTTCTCTGCGTCACTGCCCCCAGTTTGTTTCTCGTCTGATTTTGCATCGTCTTGCTGCCTTGCACTTGAGTCGACCTCCTGAAACCGTTCGGTGTTTGTCGAGGTCGACTCCATTGGGACAGGCGAGTCCGTGTTGGTCGCGATGCTCTCGCACTGCGCGTCCTCCGGGTCGTACTGCGTCTGCTTGGACTCTGTCGCAATCGTTAACACGGGCGTGGTGAAGACTGGCGTCGAAACGCTGGACAGCATGCTGAACGCCTTGCTACGCGGCGTTGACTCAGATAGCAGGCTAAGCGTCGAGTCTTGGGTCGACGAGCGGTCGCTTTGCGGCTCCCGAGGACTCGGTGAGCTGCCGGACCCATTTCCCGACCCCTCGTTCGGCGTCGAAGAGCTCGCAGGGGTCACGCTGCTGGACATCGGCCCCAGGTTCAAGCGGGGCACTCGGTCCTGTTCGGGCGACGTGTCCGTGTTGCCGGCAGGTGAGCTGTTCTCTAGGGAGGAGAGCTCGCTGTAGCCAGAGGTTTTCTCGGAGGTAGAGGCGTCGGTGTCGGGAGTTAGGGTGGAGTAGTTGTGGTTGGCAGCGCCGCTGTCTGCCGAGGACTGGTATTCGTAGGGTGACGGTGTCGACAGATCAGAAACCTGCTCGATCGACGTGCTCTTTGACCGTTCAGAGTTTGGAGGCGTCTGAATAGCGTTGTCGGCGTCCTCGCTGTTCGCTGCTGATACTGATTTGAATGCAGGAGTTTTTGACAAGACCGGCTTGATCCTGGGTATAACAAACTTGGGGCTAGTTGTCTCTGATTTCTCATTGAGAATGTTACTCCCTTCACTTATTGTACTGTCAGGCTTAGCTGGCTCTTCTTCAATCTCTTGAGTATTATCGTCCAATGGCACTTCAATGGCACTTTCTTGGATCACTTTTTCGTTCACATCACTTGCTGGAAGCCTCTGCGGGGATTTCTTACTACTCGTCTCAACCTCTTCGGCGACGACATCTCGGAGAAACGCCTTGCACTCGGCACAATCCGGACTTTTGATCTCCGACGACGACGATGTCCCAGACGTCTTATCTCCCAGACTAGCTTTCACATCGTCCTGCGTGATGAAATCACTCTCAGCCGAGTCAGAGATCGGGTCCAGGTTACCGTGGTTACCTCGGTACATCGGTGGGCCCCTCCTCACTTTAAACGTCCCCCTAGTCGGTTTCTTGAAACCGTCATCGAACATCCTCCGTCCTGTCTTTCGTCTGCGGTCGCCGGGCGGCGTTTTACCTCCTCCGTTTGTCTGCCAGTCCCGGTCCGAGGCGTTACTCAATTTCTTGGGGGACATGGACATCGAGGGGGGTGTCAACGCCGGCACCGTCTTCGCGCCGCTGTCGCTGTTGGACTCGGAGTTCTGCTTGGTGAGAGTGTACTTCCTCATGATGGTTTCGGGCACGGAGTAGCGTCGGTGGGGCAGTCCGGCGAGAAGAGGTCGTCCACGGGTGTTCTGCAACGAGCTTCGGCCTCCTGTGCCCATCTCATGGGCTGGCTGGTCCAGCGCCCTGCGGAAGACAAATTCAACGGGTATTATTACCATGTATTTGAGCTCTCAGTGTGTCCTAGTCAAGTTCAGTTCATAACGTTATCAAAGTCTACCACTAATGTAAGTGTAACTGATAATATCACTACTGCATGTTAACAACATGTGGTATGAACACGTATATAAATCTTAACGTGTAATTACATTTCTTGTTGAAACGGAACTTTATCGCCCATTACAGTACATATTACAATATGTGCGTGGTCTTAAAGTTTGATTGTGTCACTATGACGCCCTATAATGCAAACATTGCATGAGTGCATTGAACGGCAAAGTTGCCTGTCAATAATTCTAGAATCATGATGTTTTTGTAACTCTTGGAGGAGGAGTCTTCGTGGATTTATTTCTTCAGCGTTATTTATAATTAGGTCATTGCAAGAACAAGGAATGTAACTTTGAAATGGGGCGGACATCTATAGAAAATTGTGATTGGGGTGTTGTATTTGAATGGAATTTAGAATGTGGTTCCTTTTTTAATGTGCCCGAATTGATGGTTACGTTTGCTATGTGTCACTTCGTGTTGTTTGTTTCGCGATATGCTAATTCCATTGTAGCGTCAGAGGCGCGGTTAAGAATATCGATTTATGGCAATTGTGAGTACGTAAGATTTACCTTAATTTAAATATTTGACAACATGTAGGTAGTCATTTTTCTTTTGTTAGGACAAACTCTAAAAATAAACAAGAACGTTAAAATTTACACATATTGCGAGATTGTCTTATCAGAATTTCCACGTGGGTAGTGAGTTGACGCTTTCCCTCGAAGAATAAATTGCGGCTTAATGTTTGCTACATTTGAACACCCCTGCTGAACGAGTGAGCGCTTTCTAGAAATACCTTTTGTGTCCGATTTGGTCAAGGCAATAAAAAATATTGTTGTGATAAAGCGAGTCCAAAGCGAGTTACATTTCTGGAGGTCATTTCCACGAAAGATCGTCTAGCGGATAGAGAATAATAGAACATTTTCACCTGTACATCGTGATAGTCTTAGCGAATTCGTGTTGAATTAATCCCATAGAGCTGATAGCGATCCGTTGATCTAGCTTATATCGTCTGCCCACAACCCAAAGAAGAGCCGGCAGTAATCAGTATCGACATGCGACCGACAGAATGTTCCTATCTGGCCCCTGCACTGCAACGATAAAATTTGCGCTGGAATGTGCTGTTTCGTTGATTAATTGTCTGCAGAAACTTGGCCGAAATGTTCCTCGGATTATTAAATTCCTAGTTTCATGCAAATCCGTTGTGTGTTTCTCAAGCAATCGATTTCTTCATGGTAAAATGGCACACGGTGTTTCCTCTAATCACGATAAATTAAACATAAACTAGCTACCCTACTGAGAAAGTAACTACACTACGGCAGGTTTTATATTCAGGAGCTGTAAAACCTCGAGCTAATCTCTTTCATTTACTGGGGCCAAATGTATTCTGGACTAATTTTGTGAGAGCCAGGTGTATTCTGGGGATTTATATTTAGTCCCTAAAGTGAAGAAGACCACCCTTAATCGGTTCACTATCTTGATTAGAAGACAAGACTTGCGTCACCTTCGTCAAGGTTCAGTCTGTCCAGATGTCCAGAGAAATCCTACTCTTGTGATACTCAATTAGCGGGCTTGATCCAAGACTTGACAGACATAGTTGATGGACGAGGGGAAACAGATGCAGTTTTGATTGACTTTTCCAAAGCCTTTGATGTGGTTCCCCATAAGAGACTCGTAGAAAAAATTAACAGACTGGGAATTGATGAAAAAATTGTCACCTGGATCGATGAATGGCTAACTGGTAGAACACAGAGAGTCAAAGTAGGAGAAAATTACTCTGACGAGCTTCAGGTTACGTCAGGAGTCCCACAAGGGAGCGTATTAGGCCCGCTACTGTTTATTATTTTTATCAATGATATAGGTGACAATATAAACTGTAAAATCAGATTATTTGCTGACGATTGCATACTATACAGTGAAATCAAGGACAGTGATGACTCCCATAAATTCCAAAGGAATATACATGAGATCGAAAAGTGGGTTGGAAAGAACAAAATGAAACTTAACTCCACCAAGAGTCAATTGATAAAATTTACGAACAAAAAGAAAGCCAATTTTTATCAATATACGCTTAATGACGCAGTACTACAATATGTAGACAAATGTAAATACTTGGGAGTACACATCACAAACAATCTACACTGGAAAGAACACATAACCACTACAATTAAAAAAGGAAACAGTAAATTAAGCTTTGTAATGAGACACCTTAAGAAAACTAGTTGGGAAGTGCGAGAGAAAGCCTACACAAGTATAGTCAGACCTACGCTAGAATATGCTGCTATCATATGGGATCCTTACACACAGCAGCTCTCAAAAGCAATTGAAAGGGTTCAAAGACAAGCGGCAAGGCACGTACTTCGGAAATACGGTCCGAGGCAAAGTCCAACAGAAATGATTGCAGACTTGGGATGGGAATCGCTTAAACAGAGACGAACTGAGGCGAAACTGAACGGCTTGTACAAATCAGTTGTGGGGTATAAGTCCTGGGGAGATATTGCTAGGAGGCTGGAGACAGCACAAGACCGCGGAAGATCGGACCACCCTAAGAAGATGCTGGAAAGGGGCTACAACACAGATATAGGAAAATACTCCTTTCTAGCAGTCAGTGTACGTGCATGGAATCGTCTCCCAAGGGAATTAGTGGATCCCATAGCAGATAATGTCAACAAATTTAAAACCCAAATTAAAATTCTAAAATTCTAAAATTGTAATTGTACTAAGAGATGATATTAAGATGTTTGTAACCGAGTATAACATGTAACTCAAAACAAATGAATAAATAAATTATTATTATTATTATTAATTATTAATTATTATTATTATTATGTACTCTGGGGGAAATCTTTGGTTAAGTCTCATGTCATCTCCAAAAGTCTTTCATGGAACACAGTTTCTCCAGCCACGCAAACCCGTGGGCAATTTCGACCGTTTTTTTACATTTTGGACATTTCAACCTTTCTACCTAGGCTACCAATACCTTAAAGGAATGGGTAAGCCAAAGTCAATACCATCTAGTGCAAGCTAGGATTTTGGCTGGTGTTTAGTACAGCGGAATCCGTGGGGGGCGGAGTATCACCTCCTGTCTCCCCCTAAATCGGCCAGTTCCGTGACTTTTTACTCTCTACTCGCTCTGACCAATCCAGCCCTCGCGAAATGCTTTACCAGAGGGATTTCCCTTGACCTGTTCCGTTCGTGGGATCTAGACAAACAGAACCGAGCGTACAAGAAACTAGAAGGGCATAAGAAAACTACTAAAAAGAAACATTACACATTGATTGATATTTATTACTTTCCTTTCCTTTCCTTCCAATCTGTTTGCCGGTATGAGAAAACTATACGACTTTTTCTTCTTCCACAACCTAACATGTAAATGAATTCATAAATGTGTATGATTGATGAGATTAGTTTCGTGAATTTTTCCGAGCTGGAAAACAGACGGTCTCAGTCTAAGTTTTCTTTGCAAGTCTCTGTACTTCGCATATCGCAACGTCGACCTGCCTTCCGGCGTCAAATGCAAATCCGACGCCGTTTGCTTTTCCAACGGGAACCTCTCAGAGTAGCCAGACACGAGCACCCGTTTCTTATTAGCACGCCACGTCCCGAACGAGGCCCGAATGCGGCCCGAAGTCCCGATCCCGTGCAAAGATCCCGAGCAAGATCTTGAGATTATCTCGACGATATTTACAGGCGGACAACACGCGAGTGGTCGGTACTCTGGACTTGGTGTGCAGCGCCCTCAAAACCGGTCGACGGGCTCTCGGTGAACAATGACCCCGGAAAGTAATTTGAATTTTACTGGCAATTTCGGAAATTTGGCGTTTGATAAGAAGTATACAGTATGTCACTAGAGTATCGCTACTAACATTTTAGTTAATAACTGGGACATTGTATTTTGATCACTTCTTGAAGATGATGGGAATTTTAAATAATCTCGTTGAAATTTTTAGATATATAATAAGTTGATGTAACGCACGACAGTTAAAAATTGAATAATACAATTTTTTTAATTACTTATGCGTGGTGATGTCAGGCATAAAACATTTGACATTTGCATAATGTTTTCTTGCAATCCGGGCCGCGTGTTTGTTTCTTACCTTAATGGAGATTGAGATATTGATTTTCTTTAAAAATAAGTCGTGCCGAAATGTGCCAAAGGACCTTCATTTTTCGATAGTCTGAAAACGTTTATCGTCTTTATGGGCAAAGGTAATATTTAATGACAACCCAGATCACTCGATGTTCCCTTCCTCTAATTTCAGTGATTAGTTTGCCCAATGGCAAAATGTGAGATGTTATTTGACCTATAAGCATGGCTATCAGATTGGTAGGTCAAGTGCTTCGTTGCAAAGAATACAACAGACAAATCATGACCCAGATAAAGTTAGGGAAATTATGTTATCAGTTGTTGGAGTGATAATAATCTTCTTTTACGTAGTGGGGATTAAACCCAAGGGTGTCATTTCTCGTCTCATTTTGCTTTAATAAACATGAATGCATTTTATTTTCAACCACAACCACCACATAAACCACAAGGTGAATATGTAAAAAAAACTGCCCTGAAATGACATCCACTTTGCAGCAATATATGGTTGAATATCAAGCCACAGGCTGCAACGAGTTTTCAATTTCTGCATCAGCAAGGTGCGATGCAGTGCTTACCTGTCAAGCGAGTACGATCTGTGCGGTGCCCAAGCCTCCCTTACGGTGTCGATGACGACGGCCAAGTCAATGACTCGGCTTCCTGCATCACGCAAACAAATATGCTGACCGCTTACCCACACACTCACACATATAGCAAAGAAAGACAGTAGAGTTTAATCGATTCGTTTGAAAAAGATCAATTGCTAGTTGACAGAAAGGACAGTTGAACGGACTATGAAGACGCCTCGTGTCAACAGCAGTGAAGAAAATATATTGCGCTCTTTAACAATGTACGCCAACAATTAACAGTCGTCTGTTGATTCTCTGTACCGACAAATTGGTGTTATTTTTCACGAGTCAGACACTTTGAGTCACATTTTTTCTCACTCCCAACCTCAAAAACGTTCACCAAAAAGCCCCCAAACGAAACCAACCCTTACGCCAACGCACTCGCTGCCCGAATTTCCCGGAAATCACATCACTACCGCCCCCAACTGACACACATATTTCCCAAACCCTCAGAGACACCGTTCAAATATTGACTAGCACATGAAGAAAACAGATGTTTACCTCCTCGTCGCCAGCGTCATCGACGGCGAGTACCCGTCTGACAGCAAGACGCACGCTATACTGACCTCTCGCGCTGCTCAGCACGGCGGCTACCTCAAATACGCGCGACTATGGGGTTTCGCAAGCCGCTGATCGATACCCGGCTGATACCCGCGACACCCGCGGCAGTCTCATGGACAATCGTGCCGGACACTACTGCCAAATGTGTCTGCCGTCAACACATTTGTAACTTCCGCCTCGATGACTTTCGTGCAACGATGACCCCCGCCCCTCACGGACAGTCGGTTTTTTACGGGACTTTTTTTGCCGCTTTAATCAAGGTGACAAAGATGATTTCGCGACTTAATTTGCATTTCGTTATCTGCTTTTTATGCCATCAAAATGCTTTCATGTTTCTATTTGACTTTGGAATCAAGTACATGGTATCAACGGTATGCGTCAAGCGTACACAGCAATGTGCTACGTCCTTATGATCGGTTTGCGCGATTCGAAGGCTGATCGATTCCGATTGCCCGCGCTCGGTGCATCTTAATTCTTAAACCACGGCAGGTGACCATGACAGCGACTTCAGCATCTACTTTGCGCGTTCTTGTCACGGACAAATGCACGAGACATTGGCCAGCTCTACTTGCCAACGATCAGAGGAAATCGGTCGGGCCGCAATGATCCAGAAACGTTATTGATCTCTATGATCGCTATACGGTCGTTATGTCTTCCGATTTCCTCCATCAAGGCTTCTGGATCACTCCCTGTCTGTCTAGGCATTCAACCGAGAAGACCTTTTTAATTGACGGTGCCATCGAAGTTTGCGACGTGATCGTCTTGTAATCAAATGCGTGTCGTGACGCCTCCATTTATCTTCAAGTCAAAGTTTCGTTAAAGAGCTTACGCGAGAACACTTCAAAGTTCGCTCTTAACTCGTGTTAGCGAGAAGTTTACTTGCCTTGCCTTCCTGCGAGCAGGTAGGTGTTGAGGTGGCGAGGGGGTTCACGAAGATAGCGACGCCCGATGGCTCGATTCGGTGTCCGTTTCTCCCGGCGTCGCTCGGCGTCGTCTGCCTTGACGCGACGCCAGCTCTCAGTCTCACTGGAAAGTGCAAACAGCTGCTCTGAATCAAGACGACCCACGGGACGAACACTCATATGTCGGCGCTCTGGCTCCCTTTAAATACAAAGTAACAGTGTGACTTTGTCCGGGCAGGAGATGACGCTACTTTTATCACAATCGTAACACATGGTAATGAGGGGACGATTATTTCCTGTTCTTAACGGGAATTGTCATTCATCACGATGTTTCCGCCAGTTAAACTTTAAAGTTTACAAGGACTGTTAGCAACTGAACTGGCCAAAGCTACCAAACAGATTTCTTTTCTTTTAGTGGTGAATCTATTCCTTGAGCACCGATGTCAAAAAGTTTAGTAGAAGACCCGTATCGACTAGAATGTTGAAGGGACGGTCAACATTGGTCGTAAATAAATCTCTCGAGTCTTGACCCTTGCCGGCATCTTTGCAACTTGAAAAACAATGCTATAAAAATGTCTTGGGCGGGTGACAGTTTTCTCGTGTAACTGTCAAGGAGGTCGATATTTTATGTGCTGTGCTCTTGTCACCCACGAAATTTTGCCAAAAATCGTACACGGAATTGTCTTCCGCATTGTATTATCGTCTGACAACTTTATGACTCTATGATTCTATTTTTAATACCTCTTGGGAAACCTTACGGATTGCTCTAATTTTTTTTTAAACTATTTACAACAAACAAATCGATCGTGTTTTGTCTGAAACCCTTACACAATCCAGACAAAGAAACCATGTCTGGCTCAAACAAACACTTTTTGATTCAATCTGAAATCTCACGCTACTACCGTGACATGCGCGACAATAAAGTTAAGCACCCACAGTAAAGGTAACTCACATCGGTTGGGTGACCGGTCGTCGGAAATCTCCATACGAGCCGAGAAAGTCGTCTTCGGGATCTTCCACAATGCAAGGATGTGTGTAATAAAACACGCATAGCGGTGCGTTGGCGTTCTCCATGTGTGGGGGGGACGCCACCTCCTGGAGTTGGTTTAATCACATCACATTTAGAGAGTCGTGCGTGACATAAAGGTACCTGGCTTTAGTTTTTGTAGAACATTATCCACGAAAAGTAATTGAATATTCAGCGTGTTTTTCTCGAAATGGTGTTGTAGAGCAGCACATCGCGTCAAGTTCCTGGTGTGGCGTGAGCGCTAAGCAAAAACTGGGACCTACTAACTCGTAATTAGTTATTTTAAAACTTGAGAAATTCCTAAACAGGGGTTTTGAATGTTTAAACTTTCAAACAAGTGTAAAAATTTAAAGTGGTTTAAAAAGAAACACGAATCTTAGAAATGTGATCGTTTTTTTTTTGTGTTAAGTCATTCGTCCACACCACCCTGCCGTCTTCTCCAAAGAGCAATGAGACATCAGGAATCTCCGCACTACCGAATCTGATCAACCACTTCCACCTGCCCTTATCATTAATGAAAAGCGACCTTTTCAATATAATTCCATACCTACAAATTCCTAGAAATCAAATCCGAAAAATCCATTACCTGCGACTCGTCTTCTTCGTCCATGATCCAGCCGTCGACAACGTCGTCGAACAGCGACCAGGAGGCCTCAAAAACCAATTCAACTAATTAACATATCCAACCGGGACGTCTTCTTCGTTCAAAAACGACGGAACAACTATCAGCAGGTGCCAAAAAAAAACCCACCAACAAATCGTTGATAAATTGGATTCAAAATGATATCCCCGTTGATATCCGTGAAGGACTATGAACTGAAACGGAGGGACCCCGTGTCAGTTCACTCCTATTATTGACCTAGAGTTAGGCTATATCATAGAATCGATTCGAGCACAGCGGTGACTTATTCCACTAGCTCACACACGTCGCCGTCTTAGCCGGGGAGGTCGTATTTTTTATAGCGTGCATTGTCGGGCTTCTGACTGCAGGCCAGTGTGTCAATTGCCGGTCTGTTGTATGACGGCGTCGCCCCTAATCAGTCCACGGTGTCTTATTTGCTTATCTACTTAATGAAGGCGCAAGGGCGAGGCGCCTGCTGAGAAAATGCAACACGAGCCACTTTGAACGCACGGTACGAGCCGGTACCCACCCCATCTTGTCATGGTACGCACGCACTTTGTTACACGCGTGTAATTAAATGCGTGAAACGCTATCAGAGTGCGTCGCGTGTGGCGGGTAATTAATATATATATATATATATATATTATTTTTTGTGAAAATTAGTTCAAGGGTGGATTGTGAAGAATATTTTCGTTGCATATTCGTGTTACATGCTATTTGAGATGATAATGCTGAGCTAGTAATTAATATTATGAGATTTTTGTGATATGTTTTTGGAAAATATGGTTAATCACTGTGAATTTGCGTAACTGGTTATGTCGAGCGTGGTTAGAAGCCCGGAATTGCAATGGTGTGCACAGACTAATCCGGCGCACCGACTATTTCGTGAAATGGACATGCGGTGACTGAGCGCCCCGAACTGAAACGATTGTGGGTGCCTGTTCGTACCGGGCGTCGTGGGTGTAGTCGAAATATCCTGGCGAAAGTTCAACGTTTTACACCGCGACCCCTTGTGTATGGTAGAAATGTCTGCCAGTGTACATCTAGTTAACTGCTGTGTAAAGAAACTTGTGTTTACCGAGTTAGTGCCCTCGGAATGAGATAAAGAATGTCAACTGCGAAGACCTGTTTGTGTTTCTGCTTATAATTTTATTTAATTGCTTTGCTGTTCGAATACTGAAGAACAAAGCGTTTGCTTGCCCGTGAAAAACAGTGATTTTCAAGCGGTTAGCTTTCCAAGTCGCCGCTAAGTCGTGATTTAACGCGAGATAATCCACGAAGCGCTGCATGTAATTTAATCTCATCTCGACTTTTTTTTTTGCGCAAATTTACATAAAAACGTGCCGCTAGTTTGTCAATGTCGAGATGTCATCGAATGACGTAACGGCAATGATCACTTAGCTTTATAAGGCAATTACGCGAACTGGCCGGCTGAATTGAATGGTCTAGTGAAATAGTGAGTGAGAACACGTTTACCAACGAGCCGAGTCTCGTCTTGTCTTCAACTGCGTCACCGCACTAACTGCCCTAACTTCTAGCTTCCAGCTGAGTACCATTCTGGCTGCGACCCGAGATACATGTTCGTGTCGTGTGCATGTGTGCTAAGGGAATGGATTTTCTAATTGCAATAAATATTAGATTTGTTTTGGATATTTTTGGTGTTCATATACCTACAGTGCGTGGACTGCGTCGATAAAGCACTACCGGATTAAGTATCGCATTGTGAAATATCAAAAGATAACCTTGAACCAAGGGAAGAATTTTTTCTCCCAGACAGCCTAATATCTTAGTTGAATCATCTGCATCTTCATCTAATGTTCTTCAGTGCTTCATTATCTTCGTGATCTGATTCAAATGTTCGGACTTTCTTTTCTTTTTTGTTTTGTTTGTTGAGTGACATTCGGAACATCAAAAAAAAATCAGAAAATTGCTTCAAATGTGCATAAAATGAACTTAAAAAGTGCCTCGATTGGCATCATTGGGTTTACAACCCAATGCCAGTAGCATTGATAAAGCCCTTGAATTGTCTTCAAAATTACACCTCTTTTAGGAAGGAAGGAAGGAGAAAGTGAGTCAAGTGGTAGGAATAACTGTACTTTTGAGTCAGTGGGTGAGTGTTTAAATGACAAATTGATAGCGTTATCACCAACTGCGAGGAACGTGCGAGCTTAAAAATAAATACGTGTTTAAGTTTTACCCGCCACAGCCATTGCTGCTTGCTCTGTTCTGATTGGATGTTTCCGATCTTGCTTCTTAAAGGCGGTGACATGTGCAATGGCCGTGACGAGTATGGTGGTCAAAACTTTCACCCTTTTTCTCGTGTTTGTTATAATTTGTTCTGATTAGCTGGTAAGGAAATATAAAAACATGGTACTAGTTTTCCTGATTGCCGTAACTCTTTGCTCAGATTCTGAATCAGAACGGCCACGTCAGAGATAGCAGTAGCTGAATTTCTGAGAAGTCTGTCCATTGTTACCAAAAAGGACTTCTGTCAACAAAGAATTCCCTAATTATTTAGCCTCGACGGCTGTGTCATGCTGTCGATAATGGAGATAAAGGGATAGAGTCACAAATATACGCAATAGCCTTTTGTGGGCTAGATAACAGTACATTATAATTGCATGAGTGAAGACACTCCCACGCGTTTTGTAACTGACCATTCATTCCGTAGAATTGTTACCAGCTAGGTTGACAAGTTGTCAGTGCTCCTCTTTAGCCTTTTTAACACAGTTCTTTCCATGATTGTCTCTGCTTTTTCTAGTTGTAATGACCGTTATGGCCGTTTCCATCCATGAAATATGCGAGAACACGAAACTAGCAAGAGAGATGGCATTAATGGGGAATTACGATGCATCTGGAGTCTATTATCAAGGCGTAGTGCAACAAATTCACCGACTTTTAACTACAATCAATGATCCAACGAGAAAAAACAGATGGCAAGATGTAAGTGCTATCCAATTAAAAATACTGTTTTTTTAGCATTTCATATTCCTACGATGAGTTTTATTGAGTTGTCAAGTTTCTATGGTGTAAATTTGTACATTGATTAACAGGTTCAATCACAAGTGGCTCGGGAATTTGAACAACTAAAAGCAACCACGACAACACTTGGTCTGTTCCGAGTGGACTCGCAACGAGATCGGCCAATTGGACTGCGCAGTCTTCCTCCGTTCGAAGAACCTACAAGAGACGCATGGTACAGCAGTGGATCTCAGCCACCGCGGGATCCCGATGTCTGGCCGCCAGCCCCTGCAAGAGATCCAGATGTGTGGCCACCTCCCACCCCTGTCGAACATCGAACGGGTCCACAAATAAAACCTATCCGTGGAAATGTAAAGAAGCCTGAGGTAAAAAACGTACCTCGAGGAAAAGTAAACTCTTCAAACAAGAAAGTAGATCCTAATCCATCCTATAAATCTTTAAATAAAAAGGAAGAAAAGAAGCCTGTTAAGAAAGATGAGAAGAAGGATGAAGGGAAAGATAAGGACAATAACAATAAGGAAGTAACAGAAGAAGAAGATAAAAAGTTTGAAGGTAATGGATTTGACCAAGATCTAATTGATGTCCTGGAGAGAGATATTGTGCAGAAAAATCCAAACATTCATTGGGAAGACATTGCTGACCTGCACGAAGCAAAACGACTGCTAGAAGAGGCAGTGGTCTTGCCTATGCTGATGCCCGAATACTTCACGGGGATTCGTAGGCCGTGGAAAGGCGTCCTGATGGTGGGACCTCCCGGCACTGGTAAGACCATGCTGGCAAAAGCAGTCGCCACTGAATGCTGCACGACCTTCTTCAATGTCTCCTCTTCGACGCTGACTTCCAAGTACCGCGGCGAATCCGAGAAACTAGTCCGAATACTGTTTGAGATGGCACGGTTTTATGCTCCGAGCACGATATTCATCGACGAGATCGATTCGCTGTGCTCAAGACGTGGCTCAGAATCTGAGCACGAGGCTTCTCGGAGGGTGAAGTCGGAGCTGCTTGTCCAGATGGACGGAATTAGTTCAAATAGTGAGGATGTGGGAAAGATTGTTATGGTGCTGGCAGCCACTAACTTCCCTTGGGACATCGACGAGGCTCTCAGGAGGCGACTCGAGAAGCGAATCTACATTCCTTTGCCAAGCAGTAAGCAATTGTTAATTCAGCATCTTATAATTAAACAGTTTGTACATTTATTTATTTTTTGGTGGGATAATTTGAATTTACTGGTTGCTAAACTGTTCTTGGATTTCAAGGTAAGAATTTAAGGGAAATGAAAACCAGTGGAAGTGTCCAGGGATTGCATTTTATCATGAGGACAAGAATTGTCAAAGTGAAACATCACAGAACACGTTTAACGAGTAGCGGTCTTGCTGAGAGTTGACCTTAAAGCTGTATTTATATTTCCTTAAAATTAGTCTTGCATTTGAAACTCAACAGACATTCTTCCTTCAAGACTAATAATAAATCCAGTTGATACTTACGGATTGCCAAGGATATTTATATTTAGTGCTCAAGTAGGGGGTAGTTTTTTTAACCTCTGTCTATGACTTATGAGAATTGATTTTATTTTGTCTCTAAACTCTTTCATTGCTTGTCTATTCATAGAAGATGGATGTGAGGCTCTTCTAAAAATTAATCTTCGAGGAGTGAAAGTGGATTCAAACGTTGACCTGTCGGAGATCGCTTCAAAATTGAAAGGCTATTCTGGAGCAGACATCACCAACGTATGCCGGTAAGTTCAAGTGCGAAAGAATATCGCTCTGATCCACTTGAATGTAGTGGAAAATTATTCATTATGTTCATGTGTCAGTCAAGGTGATGCAAATTATTATTATTATTATTATTATTTATTTATTGTCATACTTAGGCATGGTACATGTTCTTATGCAAGTTCTTAGAGAAATAGGAAAGTACATTCCTGTTAAATCATGATTGCCGGTTGTATGGTGTCCGGTTAGTGTTACATTAAATTAAATTTAGTAATACAGTGAACTTATACAAAGAAATTAGCTAAGTTATTTGAAGTTAGCTATGTTATTTACAGGACTAGTCTTTTATTACTAGGCTAGCAAAAGAAATTCTTTATTTTATGACTTATATGCAATATATAACTACGATGTTTTACAATTTATCGAGCTGACCAGTGAGCATATTCTTATGGAGTAAACAAGCACATTGCGACAAGCACCTCTTACCAATCCCAGCCAATGTTCTTGGCTTCACCAAATGTACCTGGCTTCAGAACTGACTGTTTCAAGAACCAAAAAACTGATTTAGAGGAAAATATTATAGCTCACACCCTTCACTTCCTCTGCCTACATAAAGAAGGGAACACTCTACGTAGGTTCTGTGAAATTTCCACCCATGGTTTTTTTAATTTTTTGCAACAAACAAATCGTTATAGATTTTAGAAAACAATTTGCTCAAAAATTGCTGTTAAAACAGTTGTAGAATTTTGCAGGAGTGTCTGTTACTTTGTAATTGAAGTAAGACAAGAAATCCAGTATTCTTAGCTCACACTTGTCTGGTAAAGCGTGTTACTTGTAAATAAAGAAAACCAGGAACACATAGTGTAATTGCAAGTACTCTTGTTGCCTTGGATGTGGATTTTGTGATCGTTAAAAATTCTGTTTCCTGTGCAGGGACGCTTCGATGATGAGCATGCGCCGCAAGATTGCCGGCTTGCGGCCCGAGCAGATCAAGAATCTTCCCAAAGACGAACTGGACAAGCCAGTTTCGAGTCAAGACTTCATCGAGGCACTGGCCAAGTGTAATAAAAGTGTTTCCAAAGAAGACCTCAAAAAGTACATGGAATGGATGGCGGATTTCGGGTCCACGTGATAGCTACAAAATGACTTGTGGCCACCAAACGAGACATTTTCTTTCTTTCTTTTCAAGATATTTACGTTTTCTATTAAAAGATTCAACAAATGACAAACTAATTACAATACTACGAAATACTCGAGTATGCTAATCTTCTAATCTGCTCATACATTGGTTTGGATTTGTGGTAGATAATTAGAGACTTACCGATAGTTACAGAACAGAAAGTATTGGATAGGTTGCCGTCATTCAATAGTGATTTAGTCATCGTGATTTAGTGGAATGTTATTGATCATTGTCGACAATGATTTTGCCTTGTGTAATTGCCTTTCATGGATTGTGCCTTCTCCAACAATCTTTTGTATGCATGCTCTCGAATACGTCAGTGCACCTTTTTGTTGAGTGCTGTCTACCTAATTAGTTTTAGAACTTGTTGATTAAGATAAGTGCAATTTGCAATGATAGTTCCTTTATTTGGAAGTGCACAAACAGACTAGAAATACCCCGTAGGGACCAAGGAAGTGTTTGTCCGATACTTAAAATTCCAAGCTGAAATTGATCAATCTTTACTTCGATGGTTTACTGTTTTGATATCTATCCAGCTAATCAGCTAACATGGCGTTTCCTTGCCTCGATAACAGTTTGATCACGTAAAACAACTAAATCTAAGGGAGAGGTTTAAAATACTACTTAGATAGAATAGCAAGTCTGGTAGGATTTGGGAGCGGGAACTTTTAATCGTCTCGGTTGTGTTTGCAGGAGTAGCTGTTTTGCAGACACATGTAATTTGTTTTTAAAGTTTCCAGAGTGTTTTTTTTTTTAATTCCTAATATTTGTGATACTTATCAGCAAAGTTTGGTACTGTGCAGCAGGTTACAGTTTTAATTCAAAATTGATGTTTTACATTTTAATAGTGGTCTTCAAATTCACCTTACAATTGTAGTAAATAAGAAATTGACAGTTTAGGAAAAGGTACTAGATTTATAAGTATAATTTTAAAGAATACTGTAATTGCAGCATATAGAAAGCAAAGTGTTTTAATCCATTTTTCCTGTTGCTTTTCAAATTACTAATAATAGTGTTCTCTCATTTTTTTGCAGTGAGAATATAAAATCTTCGAAAGATAAAGCGTTTTCAAGTTTTTGGATGTATTTAATTGGTAAACTTACTGCTATCCTAAGAGTTTCGGTTATTTTTATGTATATGCTCAAAGTGCATTCAATTTCCATAATGTACTACATCATAATATCAGGACCTCAGTACTTAATTTGTGCAGCATATCAATTAATTTAATAAAATTCTTTGCTAGATAATAATTTTGTTACTTTTCCTATCAAAAATCCTTAGTCCTATTTCCCTGGCTATTTTTTTTTTATATCCTGGAACTAACTGATGTGACATGGTAGATATATACATGCCAACAATAATATTCATCAACACAGGAATTTGTGAAAAATTGCCCTATCCATTGTACCTATTTGAGAGTATTTGGAATGTTCTTCAACTGCAGAATTATTTCCTGGTCCAGAATTCACTTTTGGAGGTAGCATATCTTTATTGGTTCAAGTGTGGTTCAAGAATATATCCAGATTTTCATTTTGGTTTTCAGCCACAAATGGAGTCCGCAACGTAAGATAATGTTTCTGGCACAAAACTAGCGAAATTTTATACTTTTAATTATGCACAAGTGATTTTTCAGTCTACCTTCTCATATACGAACTCTATTACAACCCTTTACGAGTACAAGTTGGTCAAGTTTTGAAATAAATTGAGAATTTCATATTTTCAACTTTTGGCTGTCACTCTGCAGCAAAGCTAGAGAAGAGAATTATGCCGTTCTTGCACGCAGCGTTTAACATTAGCCTTACGGGGTTAACTATTGTACGTTAAAAACCGCGATAATTCAAAATTAAAATTGACATGTTACTTCGCAGCCGTTGTTCGCAGCATAGCGACAAAGTGTATCCGCTAAGCTGGTAAATTGGTTATAGACAGAGTGAACGGTATAAAATAGCAAAAATTGCATAGAGCGGATTGTAGTTGTAGTTGAAGTTGTAGTTGAAGTTGTAGTTGAAGTTGATTGTAGTTGTAGTTGAAATAAGTTGAATGTTTAATCAAAGGTACAGATGAAATAAAGACCTGATGAATGAAACTCTCAAATATCTTCAAAACATACTACACAATCCTAAGAATCAGAGAAGAAGGTTTTAACCCCAAAAGCCAACATATTTTCCGACAAGAGATATCCTAGCGAAAATATGTAGGAATTGAGTCTTAAAAAATAATATATACCATCTGATCAATATAGTTTTAAAAAATATTTCCTTATTCATTTTTTAATCAAGTACAATATTGTGTACTTTTCTAACTACGCTAATACACAGTATATCGTGATATTGGATTGCTTTTTTTATAGTTGTGTGTTCAGCGAAGCACATAAGAAAAAGTTGACAGTGTGACTCATACTAATTTTCAGACCTCGTCTAATTGTTTCCGCGTTCGCCCCGAAGCAAGTTAGTTGAGCACAACGCTGCTCAACTTGCGCAAGGGACACGTCTGCCCTAAACCCACCCAGCTCGCGATATAAACACACCCTACTGATCCAAACACCTCCTACCCTAATGACAGCCAGTCAAACTCTTGTCCCAATCGATTTCGTTTCAATCAGATAATGAAAATAGCTATACGCTACGCGGAAATGAGACGTGTGACAATAGGCTTCCGGCATGTGGTTGTGGGTCATATTTTACGAGATGATGTTTGAACAATGGGGTAGTTTTCTCTTCCTAGTTACTTTGTGTAGGTCTGTAAAGTACCGACGTGGGGTTATGTTTCTGTTTGAACTCTAATGGAACACAGTAGGCTACCAAGTCGTTATTAAAATGTGGGCCAGCGGAAAGTGGAAGGGGTCGTTGTGCAAATTGTCTGATAGATATATGCTTTGGTTATCGACTTCGTTCTGGGGTTGATGACTTTTGAATGGGAAAGCTCTTATGGGGATGCTATGTGAAACAATTAGGTATGCTAATTTTGACATATTTAAGTCTTTTGGGGATAGGGTTGGGGGTAGGGATGGGAACGGGGATGAGGACAGAGATGTAGGCCAGTTGGTGAGAGGCATTAAAAAATAAAATGACATCATGAGATGATTCAATTAAGATTGAAACTGCAAACATGTAGTATATACATTTAATGTCGTGTTATCGAGTAAGGTAGCGTGCCGTTGAGGGAAATGAGATGAATTTATTATTTATTTATTTATTTATTTATTTTGTTATAAACATCGTACGTTGTAAATTAAAAAAATAGCACATCTTGATTCACTTTCTTTTAAATATTTCCTGCTGAAGTATTTCAAAAGATATTATTTACATGTTATATTATCCCAAAAACTAGGGCATCGTGAAGATCTGAAGGGAATCGTCACAAATTTTCAAGAAATTAGCCCAAGAGCAGTTTTTTTCTGTACGACGAGGAATCGATGGGAAATGTTTGCCTGACCTGTTTCACTATGCGTTTTTCGTTGCTTGCCCGTGAGGTCACTTAACGTTCTCCTAGCATGCTTGCGTTGTGTCATGATCAGATTAATCTTATTGAACGCAAAACTCCGCGGCGTTCTTTCGAGCAGGCCGCGAGTGTTTTGATGAAAACTCGGAACTTGCAACACGCAAATAGGACGCAACTTAACATTAATCAATTCTTTTCAAAGAAATAAATAAAACAAAGTTCGCACCTAGTTCTGTCTCAACAAATCACAGCACTGTATTTGGTTAGTTCTGAAATGAGAATTGACTAATTGCTATGTGAAAAGATTCAAGACGGTTTAGGGACTCTGAGCATTTGATTTCCGCTGATCGACTTGACAGCCCGCCTTGTCAACTCTGATGAGGAGATGGGGTAGATACCCATTTCCAGAATTATTCGCAAAGCCATTTCTAACTTTGTGGTTCGCACCATATGAAATCATCGGTTTTCATTCGCCTTGGATCTTTGCACACCCACCCAACCGCAGATAACCACCTAGCCCCTATGATGTACCATATGGTATATGATAGTACCATAAACAAACTACACAAGAACCAGCAATCCACGGATGACTGATTTACATAACAAAATATCGACACACGAGCAAAGACTTTCGTTTTTAACTCTATTCGTCCAGCATCGTTTTCAAACGTGTCCTTCGCTGTTGAGTGGGCGGGAGGAGGCGGGGTGGTCGCTTGGAGTAGCCGGGTCGGAGTGCCCCTAATCCGTTCATGTAAATGGGTCATCGCCGTGGCCGCTTTGCCGTGACTGGACGCCGAGCGCGAAACGACGCCGGAGACGCTGACGACGCCAGTGTTGCTCAGCACGCGTCTAGGGAAGGTTGATGTAGGGGGAGCGTTTGGTGGGCACTGATTGCTGGTTTGAAAACGCGTAGGTTCGCGTTTTGTGTCAGTGTTTTGCTTACTCAGGTGAGTGACAGTCTCTGTGAGGAAGTTGACTTGTGAGTTAAGTTTATGTTATTTACCGGGCTTATTATATTTAGGAGATTTAGCGCAAAATGTTTAAAGTCACAAATTTCATTTTTATTTTACTTAAATTGAAATTATGATCTGTCATTAACTCGCCCTGATTGCTAATTATGTGAAATTTAAACATAATTTATTATGTTCAATTAATTTTATTGGTTAACTTCGTTGTAAATTGGGTTTTCTTCACAATAATGTTTTACAACATTCTCTATTTCACTTTTATGCACCTGTAACTAACTTGAATAATAGAGACAGAGTTTTATCGTTGTCCTTTTGGTTGTACCCATTCTCCACAGACATCTAAGTGTTCATTTAGCACTAATTACCTGCATATAAAGGGCAATGAATTCCTAAAGAACCAAAAGCTGTATTATTTGGAGAATGCATGTCACAGATGAGCCCCCTAGATCTAACCAGACTATTATTTCAACTCGCCAAAAGCCTAGCAGTGTGAAACCATGTAGTTTTGTCCTACCCAACAGCTTGGTCCATGTCTCCCTACCACGGGGACCTTCGGCAGGAGGAACTGAGCCACATGATACGTACGCAGGAGAAGATCATGCTGCAGCACGCCGGCAGACCGATCTACCGACCCCAGTCATTCCTTCCTTCAGTCAGGTGAGTTTCCCGTCTGTACGGTATCTGCGTCTCAGGCGAGTAACTAGGTCCATCCCCCGGGTATTCCTTGGTTCCCTTTGACTATAACCAGGTTCCCATTCATGAACTAGATCCACGATATGTGAACCCTCTCTAAAAGCTTTCTTACTACCTATCCATGTAACCTTGTGGTCACCCATCCATCATCTGATCTAGAGCAATGATACTTAACTCAGGGAGCCGGTGTATCCAGCGCAGCTAGGCGTTCGGTTCCCAGTCTTAGCCTCATCAAACATTCAGGAGCAATCGGCTAAGAGCTCGAATGGGGATTGGGGAACGCCGGGAGAGCAGGAATGCTAGTCTGGATGCGTCACTGGGGAAGACTTCCTAACAACACAGGCAGCCCATGCCACCTCAAGGCCCGTTTGCTGAATGGGGGTTGACTTTGGCCGTAAATTTTGAAGGCACTTCATAATTTAATTACACCTTCATTTTTTAGAGGACTCGAAAGCACTTTGTGGGGAAAAACAAAATTGCCATTCGTGTTACGAAGTCTTCAAACTCGGTGAACCTTTTTCGAATCTCAATTTGTGAGTTGATATAGGATAATTAAGACATGGGGGACCTAAGCTTGCACTTAAATGGCTATGCCACGTGATACAATACCTTTATAATTCCATCCTTTAATTTATACTATAAATAAAGCTTGTAGAGAAGCTTCAAAACGTGAAATTGATTTTTAAATCGCTCTTCTTTGACCTGAATGTAAGAAACATTTTGGCTCTATGTGATTGGGCCAAGTGGCCAATAGCGAAAAGAGAACTAGGGGGAGGGGGGGTTGATAGAGACAGGGTGTACGTCAAAAGATAAGAACTTTTCTTGCCCGTGGCGTCGCGTGCTCCGCCAACATTTGCATGCGGTCAAGCTAAGAAACGTTCGAGCCCAGAAGAGTGACCACACCGCGGCGTCGGCGGTGGAGTGTTGGTCATGCGCTGAACAGATCGGCCGATCGACGTTGTGAGGGGCATGGGAGGCGATTCGAGTGTCCGAGCGTGGCAAGGCTTAGTGTGCTTTTGACCAGTGGCTCAAGCGGGTTGATGAACAAATACACAAGCACGCATGGCGGTGACAGCGAGCGGGGCGAGGGTGCTGGTCATCCGGAGATGGAGGTCGAATTTGAGGTGACGATGCCGTTGAGGGGGCCAATGAGACATGGACCGTACGCCTTGTGGAGGATGGGGGAGTGGTGAGTGATGGGGACCGCTTTTTGGGTCTGTGATGGGTCTGTGATGGGTCTCATTTTGGAGTAGACTGTTTACATTTCATGTGAGGTGTAGTAGCTATCACACGTGTATGTTCTGGATCTTTTAATGGCGTGCTTGCAGTAAAAAGTGCTATTGTGAGGTATTTTTACCATTACAGGACACCGGAATGGTTACGAATCACTTGATTTATTATTCCGGGATCGATTTTTGTCGTGTACGCCACATCAGGTGGCATGAGTGGGCCAAGGATTTCGGTGGCCGGTTGGTTTCGTGAACATTGTCATGTTATTTATAAGTGCATCCTGATTTTCTTGGGAAGCCGAGGAGGTCTCTATATTCCATCCATATTACATCTGTTGAATTGAAACACTTGTCTCAATCAACAAGCACAAGGACTCTTCATTAATTTCTGCACGCACGTCTCAACTTCTGGAGCAAAGCTCATCGATTTTTCGCCGAAGTTCATCGCCCTGTCAAGCTCACTCGACGTTTTACACGCATTTTGTAAGAAAGTTATGGTGCGTGTCGATGAAAATACCGTCGCTCATTTCCTTCACTCTGATTTGTTGTGACTCACGTCGGTACGCCAGCTATCAACCCCCAAAAACATCAGACACGTCTACCTTCCTAACAGTCAGTCTAACACGTTTCCAGGAACGCAAGCGCGTCCAAGAAATGGCGAACCACTCCATAAAGGGGCAAGGCTACCGTGATATGATCTTGTCTTGTTTGCAATTAAACAAACATTTCGTCTTCTCGGTACTTTCGAACATTAGCGCGGAAAACGACGGCAACGCACGGGGGTAATAACCTCGCCGACCATCGATCGAGTGCCTTCAGACAAGCACATTTTTAAATAACACACACGAATTATCGATCGATGCCGAGATTTTACCTGATAATTAGCGCAAGTTCAAATCGCACAACGCCGGTCATGGCTATTTACGAATAGATGTATATTGCGAGACGTTACTCAATGTTTGAAAAGTGGACAATTGCGCCCTCTCGACAAACGAAACACATCGATATGGTTGGCATGGCAACCAAATAAAACACGCATGTTTCTTGGCCCTTTGCGGTCGTTATTTCGGCCATTTTGAACAACGCTTGACCAGAGGGTGGCGTCGACTATAGCCGAGAGAATGGCTTTTTTTGGATTCGATTTCGCTTCTAGCTTCTTTAGGTGAGCCTCGACTAGTGGTTTTATCTTGTCAGCTTTGGTATCAAGGGACCCAATTCCATATTTCTGAACTCGGTCGCTGCTCTGTTGCTCAATCTTGTTGCGTTAGGGATGACAATCGGCCGTCTGAATACATGACGTGCACATGGACAATTCCAATCAAATTATTAATGGGGCCAGTGTGCAAAGGTAAATGCGTGCCACCCCTGACCCAAGGATGACCATGACATGGTAAACAAGATCATCGAGCGTTCATTGATTGTGAATCAATAAGCATTTGTATCCTCTTCGAAGTCCATTTGTTCTAAAGTGTTTTTCCGATGTCAAGTTTACTACTGTATAAAGCGACATGCCAAGTCTTCTCGCATGTTTTCTATTTTTCTCAATATCTGAAAGAGACTCTCACTTTATGAATGATATACGGGCACGTTGTGCTCATCCGTAACGACATTCGCGTCCACACTGCCAGGATGTAGCTTAGACCTCACGGGCGAATGCACATGTTGCACTGCCTAGTGTTGTTTTGTTTTGGACAAATTACAAATTTCTCTCAAGTAAAAGGCTTTCCATTTCTTTAATCACATGCGTATAAACTCTCCTGTATGTTTGCCAACTTCAGATAAATTAAATGGGTTTTGGTCATACATGCTGTGAAATGGAAATGTAATTGGAGAAACATTTGAAAGCCATGCTAAGTCTGACAGCACAAGATCCCTACCGATGTCAGACCAATCTTTCAACACGTTTGCATCACCGATCAAGTTCGAATTCTAAAAATCGAGTATGTTGTAGATAACAAACTAAACTTATGAACAATCTTTTTTCGAAATTATTTTTTTATTTTGCCCAAAGTAGCTCCCAAAGTTGCACTAAAAAAAAATTTTCGAAAAAAGGAACCTGTCGTTCAGAATTTTAATTCTTTGTCTACAACATACTCGATTTCTAGAATTCTAACTTGATCGGTGCGGCCACTACACCCGTTGAAAGTTAGGTATGTTTCTTGACATTTGCACTCTCATTAATCGACTTTGTTCTCCCTGAAACTCATGTCGCCGATAAGCTTGTGCCAATGTGTTTGTAAGTAACCAGCTCGCAGTTTGTTGACAGGATGGAATTAGGATAATTAAAATTGCCTTTTCTTTTTTAGTGGGGTATTACAAACTTGCTGCAATAAGAAGAAGATTTGGCAGTGGGGCTTGGGCTAATATCCGTAAATATGACACTAGAATTGCCATTCAAGCTTGCCGGTCATTTATTTGGTCAGACGAATTCAAATGTATTAGTTTAAGTAGAGAAATAATCAATCGGGTATGTAATTGTTATTCACTAGAACTTTTACCCCTCAGCATTTTCTCGGATAGCAGGTTACTTTGAGTTGAGCGCTCTCATATATACATTTTATAAACAAAGGGGGTCCATTCTCTGCGACAATAGTGGTGCGAATTATGTCTGTACAAAGTTTTTGTGAAATAAACAAAAAAGAAAAAAACAGCAGGGACTGCGTACAAGTCATTATTATTATTTGTGGTGTTAAACGACGCACTGTTTTGACAACTGACCCTGCGGCACTGGTCAAATGGCGTCGGTGAATGAGTGGATGATGATGAGGGTGATGATGAACCTAACCTAGCCTAGAAGGGAGGAGGGGAAACCCGGTGCCGGCACGTAGCCTACTCCTGGCGAAGAGCCCCAAGGGGACCACCGGCTTCACGTGCCTTCCGAAGGACGGTACAACTCGAACAGCAGGATTCCTCCACAAATCCATGCTGTCGAGAGGTTGATAAGCAAGGCGAATGAAGTTGCTGTACTAACTTTCATCCCTCCAACCTCTCTCCCGAATAGAACTGGTCATGTGTATAATGGTCACCCATTCAATACCTGACTCAGCGCAGTGTTGCTTAACTTCGGTGATCTAACGAGAACCGGTGTTTCCAACACACCAAACTTGTACAAGTCAAAACTGTAATAATCGTTTCTTCCTGCTTGCAGCCAGGCGTCAGCCCACAACGACTTCCACCAAGTCGCCCGCATGATGGACTCCTTACTCCTCGACGCCTACTCCCCGTTCACGTTCACCAAGATCACGACGACGCACCGGCCGTCGCGGGGTTCAACGTCGCGACGCTCACAAGGTGGACAGAAGCAGGCATCGCACAAGACGGGACCGATGCGCGCCCAGCACCCAGCGCCGCCACCGCCCCATGAGGAGCAAAAGGCGCCCGAAGCAAACGTCAACAGGAGCAATGCAATGCCACCGGCGTCGGACAAGTGGGTGGCGTCGCTCAGGAGGAGGGACCCAGAGATACAACCCGCGTTGCCTGCTATCAACGGCAGGGGAAGGTTAGTGATTGAGGAGCTCTGGGTCTTTGGGTTCTTGCTGCTTGGAGCTTCATGTTTGGGATTATTGGGCAGCTGATTGGTTATAATTGAGGAAAGTGTGACATTACCTTGGTTAATCAGCTGGAACATCCTCGGGCCTGTTGTCCACACTCATGCATGAGACACTAGGAATGATCCTAATTTACAAGATTTGCCAAAGAGTAGGTTAAATATTAACGACAGTGATCCTGAGGTGATTGGAACAATAATTAACAGGTTACCCAATAGACTGAATTACCTAAAAAGGCACTTTTCCCTTTATCAGAAGGCACAATACTGTTGGATAGTTACTGCACTCTTTCTCTGGAGTTGTGGATTGACGCTTCGTTTCCTCTGCCGATTTATTAGACGATATCGGCAAAAATCGTTAGCCTGGACAAAGTGCTTCCCTTGGGAGTACCGAGTTTCTTTCCAAGAAAACTCTAAGCAGTGATTCCCTTGCATGGCCTGTGTTTCGGCTAGAACCAGAATGAGATGCTATACCAATTTGGCGTACCGCCGTCCCGAATCAGCATAACAATGTGGTGAAATTAGCATGTTCGTGCTGTGGTGACGCAATCCTGGTGAAACACCCACGGCGGAGTGGCACCCTCTGGTTGGCGCAGCGTTCTGAGAGCAGTCAACCTCCCCCGACAAGGTCGTCGCCATTAGGGGATAATTTGAAATCGATGGACTTACCTGATGACCACAGCACAGGTTAAACAAATGGCTAGGGGAGAGAGTTACAAACACGGGCGTCCTTCTAAGTAATCAATATTTGGGGGGCTATGAAACGAAATTGAGACCCGGCTGTCCGTTATAAAGTTGTCCGGTTCCTGAAAAAAAGGGAATTTACTTGGAAAAGCACATAAAGTAAATTATTCACAGATGCCATGTTGGATGAGTCAATATAAATGCTTTCGGCTTTATCTTTATTAAAATTACTTACTGGCATGATTGCATGTTGAATGCTTGTTACATTATAGCTCAAAGTCAAACAAAACTGTCGTGAAAGCAATTCTTTTTGTCTCTTGGGCATTTTTTACAATGTTTGACGAAGAACTGAAATTTTCCACCAACACCTGTTGCTGATTAGTGAGTCACATATGAAGACAAATTTAATTTCAAATACTTGATAATGTTTCACACTTTCCCTTCCAGAAGTTCGATATCGACTTCCAGTCTATCTCGCAAGTCTCACTCGATGGACAGGCAGCTCCACAAAAAGGAACGGGTCAAGATCTCAGGAGATGTCAGCCTACGACCTGTCGTGAAGAAGACACCTTCGACGGAAGAACGTGGCTCTTCTGGGTCCACAGGTGAGCACCTAAAAAAGTACATGGATGCTAGTTTTTGGACAGGCAATGGTTTATTTTCCTTCATTAGTTCTCTCGAAGAAACTCAGATCCCGTCTAGGTAAACGTAGAACTTGCTCTGTTATACTTTCAACACAATATAAAATTGTCTGGATCAGAACCACTAGTAAAAAATGACACTAGCAAATAGCAGACACATAAACTTCCAACAAAATTCACCCTGAAGAACTAATAGGCAAGAAGGCTGTGTGTTGACCATTCTTGTTGGCAGTTATTATCCTAAACGTATCATGTAACGTTTAAAATATTTGGTACATTATGAAATTCGCACTCAACGGTCTTCATCGCTTTCCACAGGGAGTTCTGAGCTGGACGTGCTGGCCGGAGATGAGGAGAAGGAGGACCGCGTCTTCAACCAGTCAGGCTTCGAGCCGCACCTTGTAGACACCCTTGAGAAGGACATCCTGCAGAGAAACCCAAACGTCCAGTGGACCAAGGTCGCAGGGTTGCACGAAGCCAAGGGAATTCTGCAGGAAGCGATGGTGTTGCCCATTCTCATGCCAGATTTCTTCAAGGTACTGGCTTGAGAAGGTTTTTCCTCTAAGGCTTTACTATAAATATTTGTCAAGTATCGAAAAGGCCAACTGAATGGTTAAAGAATAGTGCGTTAGGGGTGCCGTAGATAGGTAATTCCTGATCGAGTACACACACAAGGTAATGGTGTCAAAGGCTGAGAACCAAAAATGGGTCAATGATGCAAAAATCCTTTATAAAACAGTGGTATTTTTTTGGATTTGCAAGCTATTTATGTGTATTGCTTACAAACCAAATAAACTCGTTCTTCTAGAATGGCATTTCCTGGAAATTGAGAGTATATGTTTGAATCAAATATCAATCTCTGTAAATTAATGTTTTGAAATCTAAAGTGTTGTCAAATTTTGAGGCAACTATGGCAATATAATTGATACATGAATGCAGCAATGTAAAATTGGTGTCATGAGTTTAATAATGAAATGCTGGTGCCTCTAGGAACACCAAGGCCATTACCAAAAAATAATTTTTAATTCAAGAACAGTTCGTTGTGAAATCAGGGCCGACGGGAAATTGACTGAGACAAAGAACTGTGATGCTCAGGAAATTTTAGGGTTGCCTACGATTATATTAGGTTGATTTTGTAGCTTAGCATGATATCAAATCACCCCTCAACCAGTTTGAATGAATGGAAACAAGAAAATAAAAGATTAAAAAATGATAGGGTAATTTGACTCTATCACAGATTGACTCTATTTAATGTTTTAGGGGATTCGCCGGCCGTGGAAAGGAGTATTGATGATTGGCCCACCGGGAACGGGCAAGACCATGCTGGCCAAAGCAGTGGCCACTGAATGCGGGACCACTTTCTTCAACGTTTCCTCGTCGACACTCACCTCAAAGTATCGAGGCGAATCAGAAAAACTTGTCAGGCTTCTCTTCGAAATGGCAAGTAGATTGCTTTGTCAGGTTGTGGGGATTGGAAATATTGACAGCACCACCTGTTAGATAAAAATGTATTGTGTAAATTGTCTGTTTTGCACTACATTATGTGGGTACCATTACGGGTGCAATGCTTTTGAAACATGTTACCAGATCCTATTGAAATAGTTATCAGTATTTTACTTGGGATTCTGTAATACAATGCAGGTGCTTTTCTGTCCTTGATAATACATAGCAATAATGCAATCAATGTGGTTTTTAGATATAAAATTATTATCAATAAATATGTTTATATGATTTTGTGACATAAAACATAATTTTACTTTATGCTGCAAAAAGAAGTAGATAATTTTTTTTAAACTAGAAATAAGGGACTCTTTTTATTTCTAGCATTTTAAATAAAACCAAGAGGCATTATTGCGCAAAATTTGCTTACACTAAATGAACAATTAGATAAATGAGTTAGTTTTCTTCTATTGCCAGGCTCGGTTCTTTTCTCCGAGCACGATTTTCATCGATGAGATCGACTCGCTGTGTTCCCTCCGTGGCTCGGACTCGGAGCACGAGGCTTCTCGGCGTTTCAAGGCCGAGCTGCTTATTCAGATGGACGGGCTCAACGCTACTAGGTACGCTCACCATCGAATTGTCTGCCCTTCCTACTCGGATTAACAAGATCTCAACTCTAGCTAGAACAAGCCCCTAATCTTTAGAAACTCAGAGCTCTTCGCATGTTTTGACAGCTGCCATACATCTTTCACTTTACCCGAAGCAAAGTTTGAGCTGAAGACTTGTTAATCCAGCATTTTTTACAGTGAAACGAACCAAGAAATTGGGAATACATTTTGGATTGTTACACAGTAGAAATAGAATCTCTGTACACAAAAAATTGATTAATCTTCTTATCACATTTATTTGATGAATATGTAAGACTACAATTTCTAATGTCATTATTTCTCTGATTGAAATTTCAGCAACGATGATAAAGTGATTATGGTGCTAGCGGCTACGAACCATCCCTGGGATATTGACGAGGCATTCCGTAGGAGGTTTGAGAAGAGAGTTTACATTCCTCTCCCAAATGGTAAATATCTAATAAAACTACATGTGCACAATGCTAGGCTGATGACTTAGTTTAGATTGGTAATTAAACTTGATTTAGAGAATTCAAAATCATATCATGTCATGTCTATGTCATGTCATGTAAAGAAGTCATGTCTAAAATTTCCAATAATAGGACTGAGATTGGCTTAGGGCAATACATTGAAGTTTCCTACCAAAATTGGTATTCATATCTAAACTTGTTGGTGTTTTCCAGTTTTCTGTTACAATTGGTTTTTGGTCCTTAAAAGAAACAGCGTCTGTCAACGATTCTGCGATGGCACAAACTTCACCAAGACTGGTGGTAGCAGCCCACCAACAAAGCTCAGAAGGGCCCTGCATTCAATTGCGTACCAATAAATATATATTTACAAATCATCACCAAAAATGCCCTATGGAGTGACAGCACGTTGATGGTGACTCCGTTGAAAATGTTTCAGTAATGAAAAATGTAAAATGTAGATATGTGAAAAAAATTGCTAATACCAAATAAAGACCATTATATTATTATTCCAGATGAGACAAGGACAGGTTTATTAAAGCTGTGCCTGGAAGGGGTCACGATCGATTCGACGCTGGACACGGCCGTCGTATCTGACAAGCTGGCAGGCTACACAGGATCTGACATCAGCAACGTGTGTCGAGATGCTGCCATGATGGCCATGCGCAGGAAGATCTCTGGGAGAACTCCCGCAGAAATAAAGAAGATCAAGAAGGCAGACGTGGATCTTCCCGTCACCACAGTGGACTTCGAGGAGGCCATCAGTCGGTGCAAGAAGAGTGTTTGTCTCAATGACGTCGAAAAGTACGAAGCATGGATGGACGAGTTTGGTTCGTGTTAATAGGTGGAGGGAAGGGAGGTAAGCAAACAAAGCACACCCAGGAATATACTATAAGTTTTGTACCTTGCAGCCGTAGCATTTATCTTGCTCACTACTTTCAAGTATGTATCTTTGTTAGATTTCCACCAAGGAATTTAGGGTTGTAAATCTGTTGGTTTGTTATGTATTTTCTTTAGCAAAGAAATAAATAAATTAGATAAAAAAATATCAAACAATGATACCTTCTGATGGTCCAATTCACAATCCAATCCGGTCATGCTATTTGTGGGTTCTCGAGATAAATATCGTGATTAAACATCGAAAATAATTTATTTTCTCGGTATTTTCAACTACATAACATCCTCCCAAAGAAAAGAGAGCATAAAACAAGTCTTGATATTTGACTCCCATGCACAGCACGCAACATATTTATATGTTTCAACATCATATCGATTTAAACATTCCTTTAACCGTTGCATCGGTCACAACATCAAGATAATTATCATCAACCAAATCTAAAACACCTTTATTGAAACACACAAACAGAGACCACCATACATTGAATAGTTTAAAGTTTTGCTGTGTTAATATATTCCTGTATTCAGCATATTTAAGTGACATCGACATTAATCTCGCTAGCGAGGCTAGGAACGTGCACAAAGAAAGCTAGTGAACACGTATAGGTTAACGGAGTTTGGCTCGATGGGTATTTGTTAAAAACGACAACGCAGACCAAAACTGACATTCTAATGAATGCTCATAGAAAAGAATACACAGAAGAAACTGGTTGATCATTCCATTGGTCTCTGAGTTTAGGGATCCGTTCGAGATAACATTTCTTCGCCAATCTTTTATTGCTCTTTTGCACTACCTACCATATTAGGCCAGCTGGCAGCTACTCTAATCATTTTAGTTTACATATTCGCTCTGGTAAAATATCATCTTTCACAATTACGTTTGAAACTAGACTTTGTGCATTTTGATGTTTTACCTACACTGTTGACGATTGTTTATTACAAAAATAATTTAATTCTTTTCAAAAACATTGGCAGCTCCTGAGCATTTACTTTTAATTACTTTATTATTGCGCTATGGTTAGACAAAAATTAGCCCCATTTAGTTCCTAATCATCTCGGCACAAGACTTGAATTGACTCCTGATCGAAATGCTTTCAAATCCGCAGTTACAGAAGAAAATTCAGCCGCAAACCACAGTGCCATACTAAAATAACTTGCAACACAACCAAGTTCTTGTCAAAAATTGAAACATTAACCGTTTAACAGCGAGGGTTCTAACAATAATAGGAGCTGCGTAATTACTAAAACGCTAAATCAATGGCAACAATCGATTTATCTCACAAGCGGGGCAGGGCATGCATTTGGCATTATTGTGTTGGTCTAAGGAGAGGGCCGCTAAACAAAGCTTTCTTCCGTTGATTGCTATAAATATTGTCGCGGTTGTATAAGGGCAGGGACATCGACCATGCAGTAACATGCAGCACTTCAAAGGGAGAGGATTACGTCGAATCTCAATCGACTTTCTTTGTCGTGGTGCCTCGGGATTTCCACGCTACTAACAAGTTCCACGAGAAGTATAGTGAAAACAGGTGGACTTGGAACGCCAGAAGGATGAAAGCGTACCAAAGAAGTCCGTATGGATATCCCTGCAAAAAATAGAGAAGTTATTTAACGGTTTTTTAAATTACTGAAATTTCCTTTACTTTTAGAAAAATCTAATGGTACACCTCTAGTTTAAGGGAACAAGAGATGATTTTTGTTCTTAAGCTCTTCCAATTAAATATGAGAGGAAAAGAAATTTAAGTATAGTGTTTGATAAGACGGAAGGCAAAAATAAGGAAAATGATTTTATTAAATGTCATTTGTTGTAATGCTTGTTTACCTTCCAAACCATTATTTCATCTGTCTCCCCTGTGCTCAAATATTCCCAAGCGTCGTTGAAGTAATAGACAGCAGCATAAAGCAGTGGGCCGAAACCAAACAATCCAATGCCCATCATGTATCGCTTCATGGTCTTGATGCGGTTCTTTCTCACTGCCGCCAGACCCAAGAAAGAGAGCAGGAGACTGATGCACCAGATATACTCCCACCACAGCGGCTGTGGAATTACATTTTTAAGGACCAATAAAAAACTAGAAAAACTATTAATTATTGACATAGAGTTAAGAACCATTATTAATTTTTTATTCTAGGTAGTAATTGTCCATGGAATTGTTGATTGCCGAGTTCCGATTCAGAAAGACAATCAATACGGACATGAAGTATATCAATAAGAACATAAAACGCACAACTTGAGCAACATTTAGTTCATTTCTATCTCATTACCTCGGGTACTTGGAGTTCTTCTATTTCTAAAATAAATATGTCTAGTTTGTCGAGAATGTCGGCCGACAGCTTCGCCAACATTGTGAAGAACAGAAGGTAGTGGAAGAATATGCAGTATTTTAACCGTGATTTATTTTGAGCACTGAAACAATGTTAAGGGTTAGTAGCATATAATGATGTGTTCATTATCACAGGGTCTAAATTTGATTTTTATAGTTAAGGGCCACAACTGCTGGGACTTAGCAAAATTTCACCTGATTTGATATTGGGCAGCCACACGTTGCCGGTGAGAAAAATCTGTGCCGTCGGTTCCGAAGGCCATCGGCCCTCCTTTAGACGCCATATTTATTTGCAATTTACACCTTTCACATACAAATTTGTTAAAAAATAGCAGGATAATAATTTAAAAGGAAATCAAACAGAACTCGGCTGCTGTGGCAGAAAAGTCGACCGATGCGATGTTTCTTGCTGACGGCATAATTTGAACTAAAATTGATTCCATTTTGCGACAGTGCTGCCACTCGTGAGTCACCCGAACGTAAGGGAAGTGTTCAATATTGTGCGCCAATTAATGTCAAAGGGCAAGCATTTTATGATAACAATCATTGTGCTCAACAATGAAGTCAGAGAAAAAGCTAAATGAGAAAAAGTTTAGAATTACATGATTCAAATACTAGTCAATTTTCAAAGAGCTGTGCCCATGAATTGTGGTAGAATAGAACAAAGTTTCGAAACTCGAACCTGATACAGCGCAGTCTAATGGAATCGCGTTTTATTGACAGATTATCATGGTGGGGAGTTAATATTTGGGTAGAAAACTTGCCCTAATGACACTCAGGAATATGTTGTACGCTGATATTGGCAAAGGGTTATTTAACGAAGAACGCCACGGGGAATAAATAATTGTATTTCTAAAACAGGCTATTGTTTTTCGAACAAAAATGTAGTTACGAGTTGGGCAAAGCACCGCCAGGAAAGCTGTATCCCTCCGCGGTTAAGCGGCGTAGATTTTAATTTCAGAAAGTAGTTCTCCGCATCCATCGTGTCGAAGTGAACTTTGTTGTTACGTAAACAGCTACTTGCAGGATTACGGTACAACATGTGATAATAAAGTGCGTGTGCGTGTGATTGACTGAAATGCATTCCTACTGACGGCTGGGTTGCGATTTTTGTTGTTATTCTTGCGGATGGATATATCTTTTTTCTCCTAACCTCCTTTCGCGCTATTGAAGTAGATATGCGAAATAATGGTGAGTGATGGAAGCTGGTGGCCGTTTTATCGTGCACTTTTATCACATACGGATTCGAGTTAATGTTGACACGAGAGGTTAGGCGTGTGATGGAAAGATCATGGTTTCGAGTGGCGTGGCTCGCGAAGTGTTTCGGGATAACGTTTCGGGCTAGCTAGATGCTCGAAGAGTGGCGGGTCGCGGCGCGGGGTGTTGGCAGCAGCAAGCAGCAGAGTGCGAGCTAGGTCCTGCCTAACATGGCTGCAACGCAAGCGGAGAGCCAACAAAATGAGCTGAATCGTGATCAAGTGCGACAAGACCAGGCTCCAGATCTAAATAACTCGGTTTTACAGAATGGAACAGAGAAGAATGGTGGTCGAGGTATAGTGGGATCGGATAATTTAGTGAATATAAAGACAAAACTACCAGGTCAACAACACAGCCTCTCCGTGGAGATGAACCAATATCGACAAGAGCCTGGTGCGGGTCCCCCTCTACACAATAGTTCGGGCAATGGTGAACAGAATACGAATAATTCCAATGTAGACAACAGTAAATTGAATTCTGAGGGTAAACCGTACCCTCAAAATTCGGAACAAAGTGTCGGGAATGATCAAAATTATGGTAAAGGCCCTGATGGCAGTCGAAATATGCAAGGTTATGGTAGCTTAGGTTTCCCTGGTAGAGGGAACTATCACCCCGATCACCACAGCGGCGGTGGCAACCCGGGGCCGAATAGTGTCGATGGTAACTTGCACCAGAACCACCTGTTCAGTCAGTTCAGTCCCCAGAGCATGCGACAGGGCTTTCCCAGTTCGAAACCGATGCCTGGTTCGCCAATGGTGCCTCCGCGGCCCCCCAGCGGAGGGCCGAACATGAATGCCCCTGCCGGAGGATTCTCACCTCACGGTCAGCAACAGAGGTTCATGTCCGGCCAGAGCATATCCCAACCGACGGGGCCGACGCCGACGTTGAACCAGTTGCTGCAGTCGTCGAACCCAGTGCACCGATACCAGAACAGTTACGGAGAGTTCGGGATGCAGAAAGGCGAACAAGGTGCTCCGGGCAATATGCCGTACAATCAGTCGTGGCCCCCGCAACGGCCGCTGGCGTCGTACAGTCCACAGCAACCGACACCGGGTCCCGGAGGATACAGGAGTCAGCCACCGGTATGTTTCATCAAAATTTTACACCCCTTAGTATTTTGACATACATGACGGTTCCAAGCTGTCGTGTGGCATGAGCACCAAGCATCCCCTGATGCGTTCCTTGCACTCACCCTAATGAGACTCGGTCATATTTTGATGTTGATCTTCATCAAAGTTCACTACTAAACCTATTTGTGTCATTACATAATTGGAGTAAACTAAATTAATAGCCTAGCACCTAGAGTACCAGCAGCATAATAAGCCATGGCTTGAAAACTTTGGAAACCTCCTGTGAATGTTATCTTCAAGTGCAATGTCAGTGTTAAATTCTCACTGTCATTTTTTTTTAAAGACATTCCAATGCCAGCTGGATTGTGATTCTAAATTCAGAAGCAAAGCTGTCTTGTGTTTGAAAACATTTTGTTCCTTTTCAACCAAAATTTTGCACTGGTGCCTTTATTGCTAGTCTGCTAATAGATATTAATATAAACTTTAATTATTCTCTTCTTAGCTCTTGTAATTAAGACCTTAATGAGAAATACACGTCTAGCGGGCCAGGTTATTAAATTAAGTTATCCATAAAGATAAATTAATCCTATTTTTTAGTAGACCAACTTATTGCCTAGCAGAATTTTTAAAAATTATTCAGCAAAGCACACAGCAACGACCAGTCGGGATAACCGACGCGTAATTAAGGTTCATACGACACGACCCCCACACACACAAACACCATATTAATTTAAAAATATAAAAGTTATTAAAAATTCTAAAAACAATCTAACTTTGTCGTAATGCAGTTCACATTCCCCTCGCAGTTCCCGTACCCTCATGATGCGTAACGCTGGATAATTTATATTTAAAAAAATCCACCTAATCTGATCGCACAAAGTAGGAAAGCTAATTTGTCTATGTTTGAAACGCGTTTTTAAAAATGCGCCCTTTTGTTACCTTTTATGAGATGTGGACTCAAATGAATCACATTCCTGGTTCTTTTGCTTCAATCAGCATGATGTTACTATGTCTTGCCGTCGAATCCAAGCCGGTATGTTGATGCAGCATGTACCTACAATCCCTTATTTATTACCAATGAGCAAATGTCAGCGATTGTACAAACTCAGACCACACCAAAACAAATGGACAGCATTACACGTGTTACCACCTCCGTATTTCGATGCCACACTCTTCTTTCAAATCCGTGCAATCCTCTTATTTACTTCATCCATAATTGACACATACATGCGAACAGTCGATCGCACGGTTTCCTGAATACGAGCACTAGTTCCGAATGTCCACGTGCGTTTTGCCGGCACCGGCATTCAATCGGTTGTTAAAGTTGACAGTTGATAAAACGCGGTCAGATCGTACTACCTACGTGAAGCTGTTTATATGTGAAACGCTTTGTTTCACATTACCTGGAAACTCATTATCTACAGGTGTCGTTACCCCGGCCGTTAGTGACAATGGCAAGGACGTCTGGGGCTATCGAATAATCAATCAAAAATGTGCGCTGCTACGCGATTACCCGAGTGTATTTTTTATCGTGCGTGTGTGTGTGTGACATTCTTCCTATTTCGATAACCTTGTGTTTTATGTGTGTCTCCGTTATTGGTAGACGGTATACCTAGACGTTGTGGCGGCGGCTACGGCCGATGACGTTTCCATCTCTTCTCGAATGCAAGTGTCACATTTCATTTCTCCGCTGATAACGACTCGACGTCAGCGACGTGTTTACATGTGTGCGCTTACAACGGCAAGAGTATTTAAAAGTCGATTGCGGCGGGAAAAAAAAAACAACGTTTGCGCATGGTGTGGGGGTGTGCTGGGGGGGGAGTCATTTGTAAACACATTTCGACCTTCCCCCCATCCCACACTTTCGAGTTGTATAGTGATTAGATATGAATGAATGATCCGTCAACTCGACGGCGTGTCGGGGTGGGGATAATTACATGGCATTATTTTAATGAACATTTGATCCAATATAATAATAGACGATTAGAGTGTTTACGTGAAATCGGTCGGTTTTCACGAGAGCTCCCGATGGGAAAATTCGTCCGGATTTCGATTAACAATGCGGTGTGCTGTCTGTCGGTGAAGGCTCATAGCCTGTACGTCGGCGTGTTCTCTATGTGTATTTTCACTTTCCTGTTCAGAGCATAAATTACCACGAGGGCTTCATTCTGCTGGGTTTGCGAGTGGAGAAAGTCGTCTGCGCGCGCTAAGGTATAGGCTAGCACTAATGAGATTTGGCCTGAGCCGAGGATATTGCACCAAGCAACGCTAGGGTCATTCCATATCAAGTGCCCACACTCAAAACCTTCACTATCTCAGAACTTGACGAAATTTTCAGGAGGGTTAGAACACCGGAAATAAAAAATCTCTTTTAAAGTTTTTTTCCATACGCCTAGCGGTTTGCCCGTGGCAGGGGATGGAAAAATAAAATATTTTACTTTTTGCCCCGCACGGCCATTCACTATATTCACTCTAGCGTTTGAACAAATAAACTTAAAACGATGGGATTAGTTCTAAAATGATAATCGTGCTTTCATTAACAAGAAAAAATGCATAAATTGCTTACTTATCAAGTTTAGGGGTAGAAAAAATCCACCCTTAAATTTCAACCCTTAATAACTCGAGAAGTAATTTTTTTTTTTTTTTTTGTTTTGTTGTGAAGCATCTCCTGTCTATTATCTTTCCATGAAAAAAAAATTAATCATTAACAGCCGTATGATCAGAAGTTATGAGATTTTTATTGTATAGATGTGTATGAATTTAGAAGTGCTTTTGCTAAATAGTTTGTTGAGCATGAACCAAATTGAATTCAGAAGCATTCGATTATGCTAAGTTTGTCATAGCATAAATAAAGCTTGAAAAGATTTGAATTTGGGATGGAGTCGAGCAATTAAAATTTTATTATAAGGATGTGATATTTTTGGGCTTTGTGCTATAAACATGATAATATGTGGCTCTGGTCACGATACTAGGTCTGTGTTTCTGCCGTGCATTATGACCACGGATCTGACGAAATTCATATTTTACCTACTTCTATTTAAAGAATCCCACCACGAACACGTGCAGCCCTTGCTACCTGTTTCTCTTTTCAACCCTTATGGCCGGAAGTTTAGCCGTGAGACAGCGAATTCAGTTGTTTCTGCATTGGTTTCTTGGTCAGTCGCAAAACACTTAGCTCAGTGCAAGTAGACGAGTGATTCGAAGTTTTCTTTGCATTATTTTTGTGCGTCGTGAATTGAGGGGTGTTAATAATACCGTTGGAAGTGTCTTGTGAACATATTTTTAATTAATAGCAATAGTATAGTAATAGCTAGTTTATTTAATAGTTATAATCACAGCGTTTAGTTTTGTATATTTTATGTAATTTAATCATGGACTCGTTTACTCGAGCGAAGTGCTGCAATCCTTTTAAACACGTTTCCCACACACAGCTGAAGTCTCTCCTCAACGTCCAGCCGTGGATGATTGAAAAGATTTCCTCGATTCCAGTAGGAAGCAAAATCTGTGCCAAATGTAGGAAAGATTTAAATAACTACGTAAAACCAATCAGCAGCGACTCTCCAGTGACGACGACGACCTCCAGCGATGGCGACAACTCGCAGCCCGGCTGCAGTGGTGCAAACGCCGAGAGTCAAGCATATTTTTTCCGACAAGACGCTGCTTTGTCTAACATCAACGTGGGCTTGGCGGAGCTAGGGCAATCGCCCATTGTTAAGAAAAAGTTGGCGCAATCCAGTTATCCCAGGAAGAAATTGAAGAAACTCGAAGGTGCGCTTAAAAGAACCACTACCTCCGACGCTGAAAGCGACAGTGGCCAAGATTCAGCTGATGGTCGCGAAATGATTAATCAGCTGAAAGAGAAGTTTCACTCGTCCACATCCAACAGCGAGAAAGTGCATGTTCTAACTGTCCTCCCGAAGAGCTGCTCTGTCCGGCGAACAGTGGCAGAGTTTCAAGCGTCAGAGCGCATGGTCCGCAAGGCAAAGAAGCTCGTCCTGGAAAAGGGAATTTTGTCAACCCCGAATCCAAAGCCAGGAAAAACAATTGACCGAGCCACAGTTGACCGAGTAAAATCTTTTTACAATTCAGACGATGTGAGCCGAGCCATGCCGGGCAAGAAAGACTATGTTTCCGTCAAGGAGGCGAGCGGCACTCGAGTGCACATCCAGAAAAGGCTCGTACTCTCAAACCTTAAGGACCTCCATACCCAATTCAAGGACAAATTTCCTAATAAAAAAATAGGATTTTCAAAATTTGCAGAGCTGCGGCCGAAGAACTGTGTGTTGCCTGGTGCCAGTGGGACTCATTCGGTGTGCGTGTGCACTATCCACCAAAACGTCAAGCTAATGATCATCGGTGCCGACTTGACGAAGTTGACAGTGGACCAATCTTATCCGATAACATCTTACCACGACTGCCTTGAGCAGTTGGTCTGCGACAGTCCCCTCCCCGAATGCCATCTAGGCGAGTGTGAGGAGTGCCCGGGCATCGAGCCGTTAAAGGAGCGCCTCACGCAACTGCTGGACGACGAAATGGTGGACAATGTTATCTACAAGCAGTGGGAGAGCACCGACCGATGCACCCTGCAAACGCACATCGATTCATCCGAGGAATTCGTGGACAGTTTTTGTGCAAAATTAGTTGCTCTGTGCCGCCACTCTTTTATTGCTAAAAAACAATCTTCGCACCAATCGGACATCAAGTGCGGTCTCCTGCCCGGCGAGTTTTTGGTGATCTGTGATTTTGCCGAAAACTATGCGTTCGTGCTACAAGACGAGGCCCAGGGGTTCCACTGGAACAATGCGTCCGCCACCATCCACCCCTTCGTGGCATATTACAAAGAGGGCGGGGAAGAGCGCCACATCAGCTTTGTTGTAATTTCCGAGAGTTTGATCCACAACACTGTCGCAGTGCATCTATTCATAAAAAAACTCGTGAGCTTTTTGCACAATAAATTTCAGACCATAAAGAAGATGTTCTTTTTTTCTGATGGGGCAGCCTCGCAATATAAAAATAGGAAAAATTTTGCCAACTTGTGCCACTATCAAAGAGACTTTGGGGCCGACGTGGAGTGGCATTTCACGGCGACGTCACATGGGAAGAGCGCCTGCGACGGCGTCGGAGGGACGGTCAAGCGGCTGGCAGCGCGGGCGAGTCTTCAGCGCCCCTACGAGTCGCAAATAATAACACCCCGGCAACTCTTCGATTGGGCGGTCGAAGCCATCCCGACCATCAACTTCACATTCGGAACTATTGAGGAGCACCAAGACACAGAACAGCTGCTAGCCACACGATTTGCGTCATCCCGGCCAATTCCCGGCACGCAAAAACTGCATTGCTTCGTACCCGTGTCTGAGCACTCAGTAGCCACGCGGGTGTTCTCCTCCTCGCCGTTGTTCGAAGAAGCCAGAGTGATAGGTCAGAGTGAAACGAAGAAATGAGTGAGTAAAAAGAATCTTTGTAGTACTTACACACAATTTTTAAACTGAAAAATTATATAATCTATCAATTTACGGGTGAATTGCATGGACCATGCTAACAGACTTGCAGAAACACAACTAAATGCACACACATTTATACAATAAAAATCTCATAACTTCTGATCATACGGCTGTTAATGATTAATTTTTTTTTCATGGAAAGATAATAGACAGGAGATGCTTCACAACAAAACAAAAAAAAAAAAAAAAATTACTTCTCGAGTTATTAAGGGTTGAAATTTAAGGGTGGATTTTTTCTACCCCTAAACTTGATAAGTAAGCAATTTATGCATTTTTTCTTGTTAATGAAAGCACGATTATCATTTTAGAACTAATCCCATCGTTTTAAGTTTATTTGTTCAAACGCTAGAGTGAATATAGTGAATGGCCGTGCGGGGCAAAAAGTAAAATATTTTATTTTTCCATCCCCTGCCACGGGCAAACCGCTAGGCGTATGGAAAAAAACTTTAAAAGAGATTTTTTATTTCCGGTGTTCTAACCCTCCTGAAAATTTCGTCAAGTTCTGAGATAGTGAAGGTTTTGAGTGTGGGCACTTGATATGGAATGACCCGCTAGCAGCACAAAGTGTCTGGGTTTTCACTCTGTAGTCGTTGTACACAACGCGGCACTCTAAGCCTCACGGGGAATTGTTGTGTAGTCAAGTGTGCAGCGGACTATCGGTCTGGCATCAGCTGTTGGAAAGTTGACACAAGAAGGGACGTACAGTCCAACAGACAAAAACCAGTGCACAACACTGGCCGGTCACTTTTCCTGGGAAAACTGACACGCTGTTGCCACTTGCAACAATTCGGAGCTAAGTGGTTGCATTGTTGGCTATAGGTATGCTGGGTCTGCGTTGAAATTGTTTCCAACTACGATCGCATGTTTTGTGAGCTAGACAGAATAGTTATATCCGTAAATAAACTCTTTAAGAGTCCTTTTCTTTGCTTTATTTTTCATTCTAACGAGCAATGAAACTAATAAAAAAAAATAAAAAAATTGACGCCATGGCTTTTATATTCTTCATAAAAAGTGAAGCGTAGTAGCATTGAACCCCGGTCGACTGCAATCGCAGTTTTATTTGCTCCAGATGAGGCAGGTCTGTGTAGGTACATCAATTTGGAAGCGGATAGAATGTCAGGAGAATAGATCGACGTCGACTGCCGAGCGAGCAGAGCGGCGTCGGGCGGGTGGGGTTCACGCGAGAGACGTTGGGAGACGAGACCGAATATCCCGAACGAACGCCCCGAGGTGCGGGAACGCGACGCGAGACTACGACGAGGACGTGATAAAACAGGGAAGTGATAAACTCACAATGAAGCAGACAAATGTTTTGATAAAGCACAATGGAACTGGATCTGGTGGCGTTGGGGTAGGGGTATGGGGGGGGGGGAGGGGGGGTGTTGTAGGAAGAATAATGGGACACTTGACACACGACTGCTACCAGAGTTTTTATTATTTTTCAACACACATACGTATATGGTACACTTGGAGCACATGGGAGACATGCAGCGAATAGTCTAGGTCTTTTTTCTGCCATTCTTGTGAATGGATCTCTAATCTATGTCGTTGCGAAAAAAAGTTTCAACTACCAAACGTGTACATCGTCGAGTTTGGAGTACGGTGGCTGGTAATGTTTATCGTAGTAGTACATCGTGATCTCTTTATTTGCGATTCTATGGCTGTAATTTGAATGACGTGAGTTTTTCTACACAGTTGGCCAAGTTTTGAGTTCAATTTTTTTTTTCACAAATTCACTTTGCCGTTGGCTCCGGATTATTATTTGCTGCGCTTTGAAATACTCCTGGTCGTTTGCCTCGTTCAGGTTTCGTATACACTGCAAGAGCGTTGAAACAGAAACAACTTATATGCAGTTTTATCACACTGCGCGGAGCCTAAACACTGAAGCCAAAATTAACAATAATTACAAGCAATTTCCAGGTTCATTACTGAAATTTGCAAAGAGTTTTCTGATTCGTATGCATTTAAAATTGCATAACTTTAAAACTCATGCTAGCGCCCACCTCGCGGCACACGGTTTCCATAGCGACGCATTATGACGTCACTTTATGGAATCCCTAGTGTTTATTATTGTAAGGTGACATGATTTACAGATGTTGTTCGAAACCATCATCGCCACGGCATTTCGCATGGCGTCCTTGACTGGCATAGGTCTGCTTTGGCAGATTCCCCAGAATATCTAGCGATAATTGAGGTAGGATTAACACACTTGAGATGCCGCCTTCGTCCCAGACGTACGCATTCTTTTCCGGTCGACCATCGTCGGCGTTCGCGTTCAGTTTCAAGACCACGGACATAGTCTTTGATCGCCGCTGCGTACCGAAATAATATCGAGGCATTTAACCCCCGATGTAAACAAACCGATGTGTTGTCTGCATGCTCGGCCGAGGCAATGTGGTTGGAATGCACCTTCGAAACTGTCCTTACCGACAGTAAATACCGAACAATAACAGTCTGGTTTCATTCTTGGGATATCCCCACCGAATTCTAAGTCCCACCGAAGCCATTGTCGACGAGCATTGCAACATGGTCCGGCGATTCGCAACCGTATAATCTGGGCGATTTTTTTTATAAGGACGAATTAAATGATGATGCATTTTTAACGATGCCCCGCGATTAATCCTTTGGGTCGACCAACCTATATATACCGAGCGACTGGTCGCGGACGTGGATTCGTGTGCCCTAGGGCGGTGTTTATTGTAATTTCAAGGGCCCCCTAATTTACCGCTAGCAGCTAATGAGAAGTTTGAGCGACGGTTCGGCCTATCGGCCAGTGAACCTAATTAGTTGGCCGAACGCATTTTAACTCCGTCGTCGTCGTGGCCTCGCCCGGTAACCGTGAAAAGCGTTGTGAACGGAATCGGCTCGTCGATAAACGTCAACGATTAATGGCCCCGTCGTAAATCACCCGAAATATTTGGCCGTTTTGAATTATAACTGTCATGCAGATTCGTATTGGCCTATTTTCCTGAGTGTTTTTTTTTTTATGAATGAATTCGGGATTCACGTAAGCAGGTAGTAAAGCAGCTATTTTATCCTGCCTTTTTTTTTATCGTGATCTTTAATGTTGATTTTATAAGAAAAGGAGAGAGATCGTGTTTGTTTATTGTCTTCTGCTTGATGATCCGTTAAGATTTCTCGAGAATTCCCTGAAGTTGGTATCGCGCATCTCGTGATTTTCTTTAGCAGGGCTGCTTGTTCTTTATTCGACGACTCCCCTCGCTGTGCACACGAGACCTTCAAGCGAGCGACACGTGCTCGACGGGCGCACAAGAAACACATCATCTCATTCTCAGACTTTATATGACATGCCGGTTTCGTTGGGGGGACGTCGTTTTATTCGCTAGTGCGCGCTCGCGTCGTCGTCGACGCGCTTTTTACAGATTGCTTCGTGCGACGCCGACGCTACATCGCCGTCGTCACCATATAGTACAACGACGACAACGTCTTGTATTTTGCTTTTCTTAAATATTCAACACTTTCATCTCGCAACACCCGCCGCCGTCGCATTCTTTACGATCTCTTTAACCTGCTCGGCTACCAGGTACATGATTGAATATGATGATGGGGCTTGGTACGTAACATTTGCGCTAACCGGCGTCTCGACGCCAGCCGACGCCGCTCGACATAACGACGCATAACGTCTTACAATCTGAATTACGACGCCGGCGACGCCTTGCCATTTTCCGCGCCTTTCTCGCTTTGTTGATCTGCAATTTATAGGAGTTGCAGAATTGTGATGCTGGGGAAAGTTTCTTTCATCTCGACTATGGGCCCAAGTATTGCCTCATTTTGTAGTGCATTCTGCAGTATAGCCAGACTCGACTGTCTAAAAGGTGGCAGAGACGTTCAAGTCAGCGGCAATTACAAAGGTTGTGCTAGACAGATCGGCGCCTGTCTAGGTGCAGGGATTAGCATACGTTTTGCACTGTAGCGTAATTACACATTAGTGTTTGTCCACGCGTAATGATCTTGGCGTCTAAACGAACTCGGGAGGCTGACTCGTGTTAGGGCAGGGCGAGGGCTGGGATCACTTCCCGCGGACGGGATTAGTATTAGCAGTTTTGTTTTATATGGGATAAATAATAATTCAGCATTACAAGAACTGGAGCCGTGTGTTTCGTGCTGCTCGATCCTGTTATTAATAATGTTGCGGATCGGTTTATTCCTTGTTGTAAAGCGAGGCTCTGAACCTATCCGTTTTATCGTTCTCGAAATAACTTTTCATTGCGGGAAGTTTTCATCACAATAGACTAATATACACGGGATGCATAAAATGATCCTTATATATATTCAGCTGACAATGGGATGCGCATGCAGATGCACTGGAAGATTGCATAATCTAGGGAATAATGGATCTCGAGAGAGGCAGGATTATCGAGGAAATTGTTAAGGTGGCATATGAAAATGCAGCGTGCAGGGACGCATAAAAGAATTGCACGACGGCGCCCGCATTCTGTGAGAGATGTCGACAGTGCAGATGTCGACGGGGTTCTTCCATTCGATGCCGGTGAATCATTTGCCATTCCGCTCAGGCCGCGGCCGATTGCGTAGTCTGCGTGAAGAATGTAAGTAGGGTTCATCGGCTGGCGGTGCGTAAACCCGGACCGCCGGTGCATTTTGTTGATTTTGTCCAACCTACGCTAAAGGTGACAATTTAGTTTTGAATCGATTTCGCTTTCCGTCCCGCTTGTGCTCTTTTTGTGGACATAACACACTTTTATTTCGCGACTAATTGTTCGCAGCACGCAGCCATGCAATCAGCGCTATCGAGGGATTAAAAAGTAAACCATGGTTGTAATTTGTGTCCACCGGATTTGTGTGTGCTCGGCTATAATTACGCTGGCAATAGCGACGAGAGCGAGATTGAAACGATTTTAAATTAGCTACCAGAGAGGGAATTATTGCCATTCGATATCACCGATTTCAAAGCGGATAGACCGACCCTAGTTTTTCTTGACACTAAAACTTACTGGACCTTCGAAAATATTGTTATCGATGGGCGGGTATCGACTTTCCTGTCGAGAGGGGTGTTTGCGTCGGCTACAGATATGCAGCATGCTTCGCAATCGACGTCTTATGCATTCGGTTATCACATGACGCTTCTGCACTGCCGACACCCGTCTTATCACGCTCACAGGTACCCGTCGTATGTCGGCCAGTACTACCTTTTGTTTCCAGACGATCTGTATGCAGGCGGACCGTTCCCGATTCCCGTCGCGATCCAGTTTGTTTTCCTGTTTTATTGCTCGCCTACGATCGGATAGCTCTCCCTCATTCTCTCTCGCTCTCCTTGCAGTATAAATAATGGAAATTCAATCGAATCGATATCGCGAGACATTTAGATCAATGGAAGCCTCTATCCATCTCTTTATCTTTCTGAACAACTTTGCATACATCATCCACGTGTGTATGTGTGTTTGTGCGATGTTCATTTTATTGACACAGCCTAGCTGCATGATTTGTTGATCGAAGGAATTTGTCTTCGCCCAATGCGAATTTATTCCCGTCGCGTGTGATGACTGTGTCGTCGGCCCGCTTTTTTTTTTCGCTATTTTTATTAACGTTGTCCGCGATTTGTGGAACGAGCATTGTCTGGCTTATACAACTTTTTGAGCCGTCGCATTCAATTTGTTCGCCGTGTGCATTGTCACGTTTTGCACCCTCGCTCGCGGCCGTGATGTAATATCGGAGGACACCGTTGAATGATGGGTAGGTCGGTACGCGAACACACAGGGTTCCTGTCCGAGGGCCCGTCCTAATCGCAACAACGGCGGCGGCGGCGGGCTTCGCTATAAAATATTCACGAAATGATTGTAATGCATATGAATGGTCGTCCGTACTACCTAGTCGCTGTAGTAGTAGTCGTTTATAATGCTTTTCGCCTGTACACTATACCTTTTTGCTGGGGTGGACAATTTTTTAAGGGGCCCATTGTAGTGAGTTACTGCATTGCGCCAAAGGTCCGTCTATAAGAGAAGGTAAAGAGTGGGACTGGGGAGGGTGCCACTGTAAATGTCGGAACGGGCACACACAAAGGAGCCTAACGCACTGAGGCCGCGCCGGGCTTAGCGTGCAGTTGCGAGCAACGCACGATCGTAAGTGGGAGCCGAACAGACAAAGTATTTATATTCATAGGATTATTTGAGTGATGGCACTGTGTGTACAGTGTGCACACACTATTTTCATTTAGCTAGAAGCGGATAGAGCGCGGTAACGTGAGCGGGGAACAAGCGAGATAGAGAGAGATAACCGGAGGGACCTTTTTTGCTTGCGCAGAAAATATCTGAGTCACGAATGCTGGGCATTTTTTTTATCGTCGTGCAGCTGCGGACATAGAGCCGCGATCTTCGCCGACGATGATCGATAAAATAGCCGGGTTTATAGTCGGTGTCGAGCTCGCACGAATCGACGGCTGCCAGTGTCAAATCGTTGCCGGCTACGTCGACGTCATCGCCGGCATGATCGGTGCGGCCGGCAACCGGACCTTGCGCGGCCGACCGAACGACCGACGCATACCTCGGCAGATTCCTAGCGTGGGACGCCACGCATTTGCATGACGTCTTGTTCTCGACTCGGCACGCACTTTTTGCCATTCCCGGAAAGTGATATCTAGTTAATTAATGTTGGGATGTGGCGCCTGGATTTCGCCCCTGGATTCGCAACGCGCTCTTCTGTGGCGGGCGTAAAAAAAAACGGCCGGCGATCTCTGGATATAACGCTGACGCGCACATAATGACAGCTAGGAAATTGGCTAGTGCTGTATAAAAGTTTTAGTCCGCCGAAGCAGCGAGTGGCGGGTAGAGCGCTATGTTGGCGGGAGAGCGCATAGCGAGGCCGCGCTGCGCTGGCTAGGAGATACGTTATTTAGCAGCCAGCGAGCGAGCAGAGGTTAGGCTCTATTCTGGGCTCGCGCGGGGAAGACCGGGTTGGTCGACGGCGACGTTGGCGGTGGCGGTAGCGGGGCCGGAGCTGCAATGGCGGCGATGCTCGCTCGCTCGCTGGCTGGCAACGGGGCGAACCCATTTCTACCATCGCCCCAGCGGAGGTGAAGCAGGCAGCTAGGCGACCGGCTAAACTGTGTGCTCTGTAACGGAGCGCTCGAGCCACCGACGTGCGGGCGTCGAGAACGTTCGAAAACGCGGGAGATGTTCGCTTTTTTTTTGTTGTCTTGACCTGGAGATTTGCGACCGTTCGGTCGTCGTCCTTGTCGAAATTGATTCCTGATCCTCGAGAAAGTAATTCCTATTTCCGTGCTTGATAGCACTCGTTTGATGTGTGTATGTGTGTGTGCGAACTAATTGCCCTTTTATCTTTTCTCCCCGTTTTTTTTTGTGTTAGTGTTAAAAGGCTAGGGCTTTAAAACTCAGGGGCTTAAACCAATTACACTTTGTCGGATACGCCTCCCCCACCCCTCACGGGCGGGTAGACGACGGCGACGGAGACGGAACAGTCGGGGTGTGAATTGATGAAAACAGCTGGTCGTCGGCGGGAACCACGTTGTCATCCATTCAGATCGTGCCGTGTTTACGATTCGCCGAAGAAGCCGACACTCCGACTTCACCATCTTTACAAATTCGCATACTTTTCTTTGTTAGCCCTCCTCTTTGTCTGCGTTGTCAGACATCGGCGTGCTCCCTTCACACCGGGTTTCCGCCAAATATTCAACCGCCCTTTCGCAACCTACTCTTACCACGCTCGAAGTCCGTGCCATAATTTTCCGATTTTGCGACGTCTATTTTGGCTGTGACGCCGCCGCTGCTGCGCCGATGACGTATCTGCTAGCGCGCTAGAGGGAACCGAGTTTAGCCGGGGCCCGATGCTTTTTCAGTGAACACGCTAGCTAGCATCACGGTGTGCCGTTCGTTCCTTGTCGCAGCGCTCTCCGTCGGCGCCGACCTGCCACCATGCGCTAGAAGAGGAGCGAACGCGTTGAGAAAATGAGCTCTTTCAGCTGCCTAGCAAAAACTAGCGCCGGTCGGGTCGGACGCCGCTCTGCTGCTGCTGCCGCCAACGAGTAACCCTTTCTCCATTCGCGGCGCTTCGTTCCATTCTCCACTGTCTGCGACTTGCATCGAATTTCAGCTATACTCAATCAACGTAGTACCACCGAGAGATAGGAGGCAATTTAAATCTTCTCAGCTTGAATAACGAATGAACTTATGATATAAAATCCCATCTGCCGTCATGAGAATATTGATTCAGAGATCGCGAGACATGAGAGTGATGAAAAAAAACTCAGCAGAAGGAGATTTCAATAAGTTAATTACCGCAGTCAATCGGGCATGCTTTTTGTGTCGCTTGCCGCGCGGTCGTGACTGATCTGGCCTGCGCCGGTCGACGACGATGTCGACGACGACGACGATAATAACAACGGTGTGTCTGGTCTTTGCGGGGGACACGGGGGTGCACACACATAGAATTGCACTCGCGAACAGTTACACGCATTCCGCATCTCTAGGAATGCGTTTCTGAGGCGCCGTACGAAGCGTGTATTTAGGGTTGTGTGACAACTTTCAGGAGTGAAGAAACATAGCACGGTTTGAACCTTGTCTTGCCAGCGGATTGAAGGGGATCAAGGAAGATGGTCAATCTTGGAATACTGCTCGGCAAGACAAAGTGATGAATAATAGGATTCTCAAATTGATAAAGAATCGCTACTGATAATAATGTATTGTTGTGGTCATGATGAATAAAAACCACACAAGAAACTTAATTCCACGGTCCTATTTGAATAGCTGTGCTATCTTATAATAAAATAAATTTTGCATGCTGTAAGTACATCCATGTGTTTTCAGATTTAGTTTATTTTTTTTTCTATAAAGAGAGATAGTCTATTTAACAAACAAAGCGTCCGGCAGCTACGCTCAAAGTGCAATCAACAGGCTGCGTGAAACCCACGTGCGTGGAGGCGCTGCATAATTAACGAGGCGGCCCGCTTTTGCCCGACGCGACGCATTTACTTCATAACAAACAACGCGTTACTACTTAACGTACGCAATGGTGCGCGCTTGCAATCACGCATGAAAGGTGCGAATACGCGCTATTATACCCGGCGACAAAACGCGTTGACAAAGAAAAGCGGTGCGTTGGTTGACTAGACTTTGGGAAAATCGTATTTTCCCCTGTGTTGGATTCCGCGCGGCCGGGTTTTTAATTCGGCTAATTTTGCAGACACCCTGAAAGTGCTGTTTGTCTGCCCGAAGCGGTTCCCATGCTAGAGTTTCCACGGAATTAATTGACGGTGGTATCAAAACCAGCTCCGACCGAGTCACGGTCTTTGATGCAGCGGCAATTAGAGATCCATGTGTACCTTGTCCCGGCGTTTAGATTCTGGGTGTAAACTGCAAAGGTACCAGTCTTCTTTTGGGGTATATTATCGTTTAAAAGCCGATTAGTCCAGGAACGAAACTGCTTTAATGACGCTCCATTAAATGCAGAAACGGTTGTACGTGTTTCGCTGAAAATTAGCGGGTGGTATGGATGACGGAGGGAATTATTCTCGAGTTTGATCGGACATTTGTTCAGTCGTGCATATCGCAAGTGTTTGTCCGACTGTCTCCCAAAATTCTGGTCGATTGTCTTTTAGGCTGATGAGGAATTGATGACCGTGATAACATCTTTTATCTGTCTTCTTATTTCGCCATTCTGGTTATAAAGGCTAATGCCACTTTTGCCGATTTATGACCAACTGTGTCATCATAAGCGTCTGTTCTGATCTATTACCAAGTGTAATGTTGCTTGCTGCTGCACAACTCGATTTCGATGGAATAATTACCATAGCTCGACTAGACTGTCGCATGCTAATATCTTCATGGGCGCCCGAGATGTTTTTATAAAATTTGGGTTAGCTTCCAATGATTTATACTCCCCGCGCAAAGGGGACACGATTTATCATTGGAGAGCATGACAACAACTCGCCCCTTGTTTCTTGCTCCCCCTCTCTTTTGTTTGGCGTGCATGAGACGCGAATAAATCAAACAATCCGTTGCAGCCACTGCAATTACGCTTCAGCCTCACCGATCTTATATTTTCATCGCGATCGAGTAATTAATAAGATTCATTGTTATTATTGCAAGTCGCCGATGAGAATTGCTTATAAAGGTAGTGTCCTAATGTCGCTATAAATAATCCAGTCTGCGGAATAATTTCGCTTCACTCGTCCGTCCTTTCCGACCATAAATCTTGCGTGTGGTAATTGATTTAATGCGAGCAACCCAATTAAGAGACTTGATTGATAGTTTATTCCTTCTTGTCCACTAGTACCTACCACACAACAAGCCCTGTTCTTGCCGATTATGCATCGAGTGGTACATGATGTTTTCTTGTCTAGGTACTCGCGTAATTGCTCGTCCGTTTTCAATTGATCGTGTACGAGGGGGGGGGGGATAGGGATTGCTCCTCGTGATTCGATTGACATAATGGCCTGACTATCGATGGACCACGTGACCTACCTCTAACCAGTCTCGTGACCACTCGCAATGCCTGTCCTATGGATCTGTTAAAAAAACGGCATATTTCACCAATTTCTTAGTGAATTCGTATTTAGTTTCCACTCCAAAGTGAAGCTATCTTGATTAGTCGCTCTAGCATCAGACGTTTTCATTACCTTACTGACTTTTAGTGCAATCCGAAGCTCTCCGAGTAAATTTGCATGGCAGCCGACACATTCGTCGTGCCCCGTTCTAACCTTCGCACTGTTTATTATTCCACGTAACGGAGGCATTTTACCCAGAAGTCATGCAGAGAGAAGTACTCAAATGCCAGTGCACTCATTAAAAATAATAACCTAATGTACTCGCGCACCCAAAGTGACTTGCTATTACAGCTACATGTTATTATCACATGTCGTAAATAAATGCGTTCAAAGCAATTACAACCCTTCCCCTCACGAGCCCTCACCACCGTATGAAACCACCACACACATGCATTATGTGTTATTATGATATTAGCTAACCTTCTCTATCTATGTATTTATGCTAGTAACTTTTTAATGACATTGGCACAAGTTTTGGTATGCATAGAACTTCCACGACCTTGTGTAACGTTTCATTCATTCGATTTATCAAGTTCAATGGCTTTCTACATCCACCCGTCGTCTGTTTAGGATGTCTCCTTAGGAATCTTTTGGGTGTGTGTGTGGTGTCTTATAGGTTGATCGCTGACATTGCGCAAGTCCTAGTCGATGCACATCGGTAGGTCACCGACCCTGTGTGCGGCCTGCAACGCTGTGCTACCATCTCCTTCATTTGTTTACCTCTCTGATCGAGTAAAGGTCGTTCGGTCTGAATAAATTAGCACAGAATCGGATGCAACCAGCCTTTAATTGACCACGTGCTTTTGTGACTCATCATGCGATACATTCATTACATTACGTTGCTCTGTCTCTCTCGCTCTCGTTATTTTTGCGTTGTCTCTTCGCTGCGAGGATATCATGCCAACACGTAAGCTACACATTGAATCAAATATATAGCGGAGTGTAAATTGCTTTATTCGTTCCGTCGCGTTAGATGATTCTCTTCGCCGAATTTGTGGTACCTCCGTGGGTACCGTCTATTGTCATCAGTGGTTAGACAAGGGAAGATGAAGTATGCGAGGATGTTTGCCCTCAATCTCTTCATCAAACTATTCTCTATCTCTCCAAGCTTGCAAATTCGTTTTGTATAGTTATGGATATTGAGCCAAATTTCCCTTTTGAACGGAACTCGTTTACTTTATTCAAGTCGCAACTATTATGACGGGGTGATCTATTTTAGTTGCTTTAAAGTTGAAGCTGCGTTTTCTATGTTTTGTGATTCACTGGAGCGCGACGCAGCATTATGATCGCAGGTTGGGTGGGGTTTGTTTTTCAATTGGTTTCACTCCAAGGCGTTGTGACATTCCAGATTTCGCGATCGTCGTCCATACCACGCATTCCCCGCGATTCTAACGTCGATTCACCTATCTGGAGCACGTAGACGGTGGCAGGGGTAGGCGAGTAGCCGTGCTAGAGGGTAGATCGGGATAAGCAAGAGCGTGCACAGGGTGAGACCGTGATGGTTGGTAGCTGGTGGTCGGACGGTGTATGGCGTTCACCGTAGAAACTTTGCATCGGTGCAGCTCGACGGCATAAAATGCCCAATAAAAGCCAACCATATCTCGGGTAATTGGAGGGCGATTGCGTTTTATGTATATTACTCGGTTGTAAAACTGAAAGATCTCTATGGCACAGTCAGTCATTGCATTATACGGGGAACGTGCGGAACGGGGGCCCCTTTCGAGTTTCACAGCGTCGATTTCGTTTTGGCCATTTTACTACTCCCATAGCTGTCGTCGTCGTCGGCGTGCCATTGACCTTTCGTGATGCGCTCCCGCTCGCCCGACGTCCATAAGCACGAGATTCCATGCTCTCGTCTCTTATTATCTTATCAAATTCGTTGGTCGAAATGGTCGAACGGAGAACACCGCTCCGAGACAATTGGATTTCAGGCCAATCGTTTTGGCTGCGTGTGCAATCACGCACACGCACTTCGTACACGTGCGTGGCTTGCGTGTGCGACGTGTAGGCAACCGTCACCGCAGGTGTGAGCGGCGGGCTGCCTATGTGGTAGGCAACCATACTATCTACGCGTGGTGGTAATTGAAATGGTCGTTAAGTTAATGGCAAAGGCATCGTTTAAATACGAAGTCGTTGATTTGATAGACTGCAATGTTTTAGTCAGTGTCACCTTATCACGGATCAGTCTCAAGCCGGCAATTGACTTTATTCGTTCCAATCCTTTTTCTAAGAATGTAATGCAGAAGTTTTTCCCAGTGTTTTGGCCGCAAGTTCAGGCGACCGCAGATCAACAGCGGTGTTGGGTAGACGTGGATAGAGCGGAGACTCGCTTGGACCGAGTCCGTGGCCTCTGCAAGATAACGCAGGTGACCCGAGTCGAGAGATAAATACCGAGGAGTAACCTCTGATCTGCGGATGCTCAGTCGGCGATCATCTCTATCGCGACGGCGCTGTGCGTTTCCCCAGATGGCGAATAGAACGCGTCGAATATCGCCGGGCATCGGTTCGCGATTGGACTACTTGATTGGTTGAGTTGTGACTTTGATAGCTGTAGGCGAGGTGCTAGACGAGGTGCTAGAGGTCCACGAACCTTCGAACACGAAAGTTATTCTAATCAATAGACAAATGTTCTGCAAACTCCTGAGTGTGTTCTTAGATTATTTCGGAAGGTTATACCTATTAGTCCACTTTCCTATTTGCGCACTTGATGTGTGCTTAGAAGTCATTTGATTTTCGACGCGGATCAGCAACAGCTGAGCACGTGCTAACTTGTACCGGCTCTTTCTCCCTTTGACAGTGTACCGTACTATATACCTCGAAAGCGAGCCCGCCGCCGACATTGTTGCAAAACTCTGTCTAGGCGGATGCCTTGCAAGTGTGTTAACCCTTTAACCCCCGGGATTTCCCGTCTCATCCAGCGCCCCCCGCCCCATCCCACCCCTAACCACGTCTGTTTACGTTATTTCACGTCTAACCGGGTGTCTAGCCCGACCGGAGAATGCCTCCGACTGCACCGACCACCTTCACCGTTTCTATTCTACATTAGACCTGAGAGTCTACCCCTGCCGGCACCCGTAGAAAGGAAACGATTATCGAATTTTGCGGTCCGAGCTGGGTTTACCACGGAACAACTTCGAATCTCAGACGCATAGGGACTCTGCATTTTTGTTCGCCTTGTGTATTCACTTTGAATTTATAGTATAGTCGATGTCGGCTTTAAAAAAAGTTTCTCGTTCGAAATCCTGTTCGCAAAGGGGGCGCACGCACTGACCTAGGACTACATGCTGTCAATCAATGCTCGCTCGCCACCGCCCTCTTGCGCGATTGCGTGAAAACGACATTGCCGAACGTAATTGATTCTTATGCGAGCTGAGACCCAACGAGAGGGTGGGAAAATAAAATGCTTTTTCACTGAACGCGATACAACCCAATATCTCGTGTACGACCGTGTACACCGATCGTAGCACTCACACGTGTGGCACCTCACCTACACGGACAATACTCGAGTCAGCTGACGCCGTGCAGTGTAAACAGAGTGCCGAGTGGATGGCAGGGCGCAAGTCACGACACCCCATTCCACCGAAGAGTTTCCCCAGGGCATCCCTAGCCCATTGTCAGGATAAAGTCTGGAATGTGATGGAGTATTATTGCATTGCACACATCTGGGCCAGTTGGCAGTGTCCCAAGCAGGTTAATAGTATCACTCTGCCGTCTTCGTCGTGGTCGTGGTCGTCATGAGGGGGGCTGTTCACTACCACTCTCAAGACGATACATATTAATCTTGTCCAGTGGCCGATTTAGACTCGGATGTCTTGGCGATCAGGGAGGAGATGCAAAGAACTGGAAGGGAGTGTAACGTTTGAATCGATTTGAATGGAATGGTTGGATCGGGATCTTCACCCGTATTCGGAGAAGGCGATTGTGATGTTTTTTTTTAGAAGCTTTTTGTTATAAATGGTATGACAATCACAAAGAAGTTTTTTTTTAAATCAAAACAGATTCACAAGACCGAAGCCCTGCCGCGAATTCTAAATGCGAAACCGGTAGCGTGTATGTACAGCTAAGTGTTTGTGTATATGCTGGCAAAGTATTTCGTCGATTGAGTTATTATTTCGACACGCTGACAGATCTAGTTTGCCGTAAATGGCGTTCGACGCGCTGGTTTTTTTTCGTGTTTCCCGCTCGACTGTTCGCGTAAAACTATAAACAGCTGGTAAAGAGCAAGACGGACCGCCACGAGCCAACTCCATATAAAACCATGTGACCGCGTATACTCACGACAACACTGCGAACAGCTGATTTTAATGCATTCCACGTGCACTTGTCCTTTTTTTCCGCGCCGGTCGCCTTGTTTTTCGCTCGTGCTGTTTGCTTCAACTTTCGTTGACTCGTGCCGACCATTCTGAAAAGCGACCATTGCGTGCTACTAGCTGTTACCCGAGACCACCCTATTCTGTGTCACTCTGTCCCCCTGATTTCGAACATGTAAACCGCGTTCCTTCGGTCGACCATTCGGTTGTTTGACATGTCCATGATTAATTTGTCGGCGAGACACTTTGCCCATGTGATTCCTACGCACTCGTCAACGCCGCGCTAAAGTCCCTGGTTCGACCTTTTAGAGGGTGCGGTCTCCGGCTGTCCAAGTGACAGTCAGTACCGCTGCGGCAGCTATGTGTGACTTGATCTCCAGAGCTTGGGCGTGGTCCTCAATGCTTGACCTTCCTGGAGCTCCCGCCAGAGATTTGTGTGCTGCTCGCGATGACCTACGCCGAGTTTTTGCTCAGCTGATCTTGACAGTACATTGACGCCCCCCATCGGTCGGTGGGCATCTGGGACCATGGCAATATAATTACTTGAACATCTGTTTTATTCAATGTCGTTGTGGGAAGTAGTCCAATTAACGATGCCGATCTGCATAGGTGTGTAATGTATTACATATGTTTGCCTATAGCATCCATTTAGGGTAGTTTAGTTAATTTGGTGGATTACTGGTGCTGGAATGATACGCAATCACTATCGGCCAGATCGATTTGATCGACCTGATGGCCGACCACGCGGAACACGAATATATGTGGACTGCATTTTCTACCACTGTGATTTTAATTACAAGTTGTTTACCGCGAAATTAATAGGCGAATAAAACCGACCGCACTCTGTATCATTTCGCTGATTGATAATTGAAATCAATAATTGAACACAAATCAGCGTGCACGTGAAGGGCGACTGACGGCAATCACACGGCAATTGCATAGCACGAGATAAACATTTAAACATGCCACGGGTTTTTTTTTCGTTGCGATTTAATTTTTCAAATGCAATTGCCGGGCACAAAGTTGACAGCTGTAAGCCGGAATGACTTATTGCGATGTGCTAGCGTCATACCCATCCACCATGGCTCGTTACTCTTTCATTGCCTTTGCACGTATAGTTGCTGTCCGGCCGTCCAACGCTTTTTCTACCACCGTGCAATCCATTATTTTGAAAAGCACATTACAAGTTGTTACGCGAATGCATGATGCCAGTTGACAGGGCGGCGTGCATTAAGGCCGCTGTGCCGGTTATTTGCATGAGTTAGCACCGCGGCGGTGGCGGCGTCTCTCGTGCACTCTGCTGCAACGGCGGCGTCCTCTCTGTGCGCCGCAACTCGGCACGGACGTCATAGGTGACGTCAGCACTGCGAATAAATACTGCTGACTTCACACGCAGATGAAGCGCCGTTGTAGAGGTCGAAGCTTATGGAAGCCTGCAGCCGGCCTGATTCAAATTCGTGTGTCAGCACAGGGGGGGAAAACACCCGCGGAACTCGCGCGGGGAAAAAAGAAATGTTGAAAGAGTTCACTAGCGGTGTGTTTTGTGAAAGACGTAGAAAAAGACTCGATTAAAATAATCTACTTTTCGAATTCCCGTCCTCTTGGTTAAAAATTCTGCGAGCGCGCGTCACGGGGTTTTCTGTAGAACTCGTTTTTTGGTTGGTCGCTGTTTGTGTTTATGTATATTTCTCTAATTTTGCTTTCCCCTTCCCACGCCAATCCTGGCGCCGGATGAAGGATCTTCAGCGTACGAAATATGCGCGACGACGCCGTCGATCTAATTTGGGTAAATTGATTTTTTTTCCTCTGTGCTCCATCCGCATCGAACGCGGCCTGCCCGATTAATTCGGTTAGCTACGCCGGCACTGCCTAATGGATTTGCATCGCGGGCAAAAAACGCGCGCCAATGTTTCGAATCTTGTCGTGCAAGCGCATTTGGAATATTATCGGATGCTGGGTTTTTTTTCCGTTCAACACGAGGACTGGCGATGGCTGCCCAATTGAATTTCAGATGCCGCGAGCTGGTGTCGAGCCGTTCCCGGGGGTTGATTTAGTAGCGAACCGACTGGTTCTGTAATAAATTCGCAAGGGATCCTTCAGTTTGTCTGATTCCGTATTGACTTTGTATCGCGGTCTCGGTACTTCCTCGGTCTGAGGCAATCACTCCAAAATCCAACCAACCGGTTGCTATTGAAATTTGGTCAAACTTGTCTCTTAAAACAATCGATTTCCTCCAATGATGCCAGTGAACCGAATGGTTTAGAGAGACAATTGCTAGTACGATTGTCCTTAGCCGGGACGAAAATAAAGGACAGTTATACCGAAGTCATAACCGCATCCACAATCACGAGACGAATACAAATACGATTTCAATGGCGGGCACAATTTCGATAAGATTTTCTCGATAAAATGATTGATCCTCTTTACCGGATCACCGGCTGTTTGTTGAGGCACGAAACGGGAGTCAGTGACCGTGAACATCGGAATAGATTGGCGTCGTATCGCGCGTCGTCGGCGGCGTCGGATTGGTATTCAACGTCGTCCTCCAGCTTCCGCTGTCGAGCCAGGTGGCACCAACGCGTTGTAGATTGCAGCGGCCCGCGGAATTCTGAGCTGGTCCCGCCAGTAGGTCAGTGCAGGTCGTCCACGACCGGGACCTGAGACAGAAAGCGTGTCACACATTGGAGTAGAAGGAGCGATGTTGCGAGCGGAGGGTGCCGATAAATACTGGTACTGGCTATCCGGTAGAAGGCAACTACAAGATGAATTTTTAAAATAGATTGGATCATGATCATGAAGATGAGGGAAGAAACGAGAGTCTTCACATCAATTTACGGTTACACCAAATTGTGTGACGGCGCCGACGCCTCCCAAGGGCATGGCAACGGAAAGTTCCTCATCGCCCCATTGTTGAAGCTCTTATTACACCTGATGCATGAGATTAGTTTTCCTTATTCGGTAGCCCACTTGCAGAGAGCCTTTTCAAAGTTTTCAGCGCACCGAGATTCTATTATCTCGTGTAGGTGTCCCGCACGGCAGAGCGGTGGCGTCATTTGAACCCGGAAAGAAAGGTCACCTCGCCTGCGTCAGCTAATGTGTACGCCAACGTAGTTGCTGGCCACTCTTTGCCCAGCACACAACTCATTGTCGTGCCTGCGATATATCACCGGGCTCTCGGTCTCAGTTGCCAGCTAGTGCAACAATGGACATGAATTATTCGTAGCACACAGCCAGCTCTTTGCTCACCGACGACGACGACGACGGAGTCGGCTTTGACTCACAGCGCCGGCCAACATTTCAAAGGCCAACGACCATGAAAAATACAATCTGCTTTTTTTATTTTATCTTTACATCTCCAATGAAATGTAGAGTAGGTCATAGCAGGCTAGCGCTTTATAAACACGTCAGTCAGCTGTAATGGGAAGGAGGGGCGAGCTCTCGGGCTAGCTACGACGAGGTTCCCCCCAATTTGGAAGAGCACCAGCGGCAGTTGATTGATTGCGCTCATCGGAATGGCCGATGCAATTGTATGTGCTGCGCTCTGATCATTAACGATCTGAACGGGGGAAATGATGGGAGGTTTTTTTGTGGTGTGGGTGTGCTCGCGTTTTGACTAGAGTCAGCTGATCGCCAGTTCTTCGCTGCGGCTTAGGTCACCTCCTTGCGTAGGGTTAGGGATCGCCGCTTGTCATCGGGAAAGCTGTTTACTCTCCGCCGAATTTTTGGCACTGATGATTCGAGGTTTGTTGATTCTTGTTCTAGGTCGGAATAGCTAACGTAAGATCTTTTTAGTGGGCTATATTCAACTCCTTACACCTATATTGACTTCTGAAGCAACTTTCGATGGGTTTTTGAGTTTTTTTTTTTAAATACAGAATCCAGGTGTGAAATCGATGCATCCGTGATTGATCTCTACTTTGGAGTATAGAATGCATTCGACAGCGGGACTAATCACTAATCAGTTCCGTTAGCAGATGGACACTTTCGCTCGGCGAACCTATCTTTTGTCCTCGTGGTCACACCTCGGACCAAATTGATTCGTGCACCAATCAGTCGACTTTTAACCACCTCTAAACGATGCATCGATTTCAATTGAAAACATACCCGTCGTTTATTTAAATTGCTGTAGCCGACTTAATTGAACATTCAGTTGCGACTGAAATGGGAATGAAAATCCATTTAGACAACAATTACCGTTTTGAAATGACGCTCAGCATTTAAAATGTATACAGGGTACTAGTTGATTGCATTCGTTTTAATTGATATCGTTGATTAAATAACAAATGGCCGTTCTTTGGGTGATTATATAAATGTTGCGCACCAGCGGCATGTCTTCTGGAAGTGACACTCTAATCTAATAACTAGCAAACAGCTGGATTTGTCTGCTGAACGAATTACACCCCTGAGAAATGTACTTGCACAGTGTACCTATACGTTTACTCAATGCTGCGTTCTGGAACTTTTTAAATTCCAATCATTTTTCACAGCTTTGGTCCAGATGAGTGTTAAATATTCATGTCCCTGGAATGGCGTTGTTCTAAATAATGATTACTCTTATGGCAGCAACTTACGGGCAAAATTCAGTTGCTGTTAATTTTTATAATGGCAGGAGCGCCAATTTCTTTTATGTCAAGCGTAATCGTGCTTGGGGGGTAATGGTTTATTTGCAACGCTTGTCGACAGCGTTTGTCCAGCGCATTACGCCGAACGGGGTGTTTGTGTATTTGCCCAATCTCCTGGTGTCCTATTGGAAAACTGTTTAGCGTTGTAGCCACACGAGAGAACAAACACAGAGACACACAGACCGACGCAAACCCCGATATCTACCTGCACACCGACGCCGTCCTCCCCGCGCACCTGAATGGCGAATGTAAATTCGATGAATTACCTATATGCTACGCGGTGCCAGCCCTTTAATAAAACGCAATCCAAACAATTTGGCCGCGCGTATTGTTTATTTAGCCGATAAAATAATTACTCTCTCTACAATTCGGCTTGCATTATGTAATTAATTGATAAATTCTTGATTACGCAAACGTCAGGGTAAATAATAACGCTGGCACGGTGTTATTCGAAATTAGTCTCTGTACGGGTGGCGCTACGTACAAATTGCTAAGTGTTTAAATTGGATCAAAGCCGGCGGGACTCGACAATGATCGTGTTTTTGCATTGACAACGAACGCTATTGCAGTCATACCTCTCTCAACAAAGCACTGAGCCGTGCATAGGTATATGCAATGTAGCACTCTGCGATGCGTGCGTATGTATGTGTTTGTGTGCAATTTCTGCATCATCCACACACGGTTCTCTGTGCCCGCTGCGAATGTGCTAATTATTTCCAATTGTTATTACTGCCAACGAGCTATTTTATTCGCAAACTAGAAATAACGTCGCTATCGCTCGCTGTAAAAACATTCTCCATGTGTATTACTGCACTGCGTTGGTTGGCAGCGTTGGCAGCGTTGGCAACGTGTAAGCCGTACCGATCCCCGAGGCCGTCTACGGACAGGACTCTATGCCGTGAAACCTAGAACGAACGGACTGGGGGATGATAGTGCCAGTGTTTTGTTTCGTTCCCTCGGGATGTTCCCACTAATTGAACTCGCTGCAGCCTGGAAGCTTGAGTTCGTACCGGCAACTGGGTAGCCTGGGCTCTAGAGCGATCAGAAGGGATCGCCAATCAGTGTGGTCGGCGTTCAATTATTGAACACACGAGTGCATCGCACTGTCGGGGGGGTTGCTACTCGATGTTCAATCGAGGCGGCTTTCTAATACCGCGTTCTTCGGGCTGTGTTTTTGTCGCAGATCATTTTAATGACACCGGATTGGATTTTCTTTAATTAACTACTTGCCTGACTTTCAGATCTGCTTGTTAGATACAATAAACACAGTAACCTATAAATTCAGTTTCTGTTCGTTATTTTCAGAACTGTTTTCTTCTAAGAAGTTATTTTTCTGTTCTTCTTTGTGTATCTCTTCGGGTTAATCACAATGCTCGACATGTTTTGTTTACTTGTAGAAGAAGTTAATTAAGTGACGTCAGTTTTCATTCATCAAAATCTAGTACAACGTCGAGAAGCCAAAGAGAGAGAGAGGGGAGGGAAGAGATAATGGTTGTATTATTTATAGCTTGCATTAAATTCGTTTTATTATCGTTCTCTTTTTCTACAATAAAGCAGGTAACTTTCACCCGATTTCATTGGCTTTTCAACGTTTCGAAACTAATTTTCCTTCTCTTGAGCAGCAGCCTATCAAAGGCCGTCGTAAAAGTCGCGTACACCGTGCAAAATAAAACGACCGCTCCGCTTTACCTGTGTGCCGCTTCTAGTTCTATTTTGATCGAACGCAACACCGAGTGATAAAAGAAACTAATAAAAATACGTTTATTCAGTTTCCTTTCACATTGAAATTGAGAGTCGCTGTTCAGTCTCGACAATCGACTCAATTTACATACAACTCTACATATACACAACTCGCCATGTGCCCTCTCGCGATTCGATATCAAAAAGCCCGATCGGGGCTACGAACCCGGTGCCAATCCCGCTCACCTGGAGATCGCGCGTAATTAGATCTGGACAGCGCGATTCGGCAATGTTGATATTAATGACGAGTCAAACAGATGCTATCATGATCTCCACTGCCTCCTTATCGCGTCCCAGCGATCTGAGCGATCTCATGCAGCTGCATGCATGGACAAATTTAACGCCCCGTCAGCTTCATTGGCGTGAGCGTGACTTCGAGGTTCCAACATTACCTTACTCAACTCGGTAACGTTGCATCACCGCACAAGCACACTCACCGAGACATGTGCTCGCCGTGGGACGCTAAGGCACGTTGGCCCAAGCCCCTAAGATTTGCATAAGTGCCAAGGCGAGGTGCGCGAGCGTGAGATAAGATTCTAGTCGGTCGCTAGCGCACACACACACACACGTGCTGGCTGACTACGACCTGAGATTACAGCATCGCACAAGCGCCTCTTGTGGGGTGGTACGGGTATAGGGGGTGACGGCGACCCCGGTGCACGTGATTTGCTCATTTGGTAAAACGCCAGAGTTATGAAAATCGTGCTCACGAGATGTGTTCTTGTTTGTTTGGTAGGAAATTACGTTTTTTTTCTCCTCGTGGTAGATGGCTGCATGAGAAATCGTCGCTAATATGCGAGGATGTAATGAACTATTAGCTAATCCCTTTAATGAAATTGTAAACGACACGGTTTGCACGTCTCGTTCGTGTGCGGCAAGTTGTCTACCCGCCGAGGGGCTTTCCCACGAGCGACCGCCTCGCCTCAAACGGGCTAGGGAACAGGTGAACGACGGAGAACCCCTTCTTACGCAGCTCGGATTATCGCCGGCAACCCCGGTACAGGTGCACGGGCGAACAATGCGTACGGCCAGGACGTGAATTTACATCACAATGCCTCGTTTGGATCCGGTCGGAAAAAGTGTTGCCCATTCTTCGGCTGTGGCCGGACTGTGTATGTTTTTTTTTTGTTGTGCTCGAGGTTCTTGTCGCGTCAGGTGCTGGCTGGGTCTGCTCATGGTGGGCTGGTTGCTAGTGGGCTGGGGTGGACGACTTGGCTTTCCAAATGTGAAGCTGATTTCCGGTGGGGTGCACTCGAATTAATTGCAGTTTTGAGTTCCTTGAGTAATAGGGATTGTAAAAGACAACGACGTGTGTGTCGATGGCATGCTGCCAAAGAAAAATGAATATGATGTTGTTTATATGTTAGCAGAAGAAGCTGAACAATACTTAAGTTCCCCTGCCCACTCTGTCTTGCTGAACGAGGGTGGGCCAAGCAGGAACCTTAAAGTGCTCAATTTAAAACCAACTTAAAGCAATACCTCGTAAGACCCTCGCCTTGGCAAAGTCTGCACACACACTCACGCACCCGCACGCGAAACTTGTCTCGAAGCATCGCTACTTAAACGCATTAACATGTCCGGGGTGGGATTAGGGGGGGGGGGGGGAGGTGGCGTTTGTTTTGGCGGCTACTCGGGGGATGGTTGGCGAGACCCCGCAAGGTTGAACGGTTGTTCGGGGTAGATTGTGAGGCAAGGCACGCGTGGGGCTCGGGACACACTCCCGCACAGGGCACGATTCACTTGGGACCCCGATTCTGTGTGACGAGCCGCGTTGTGACTCGCTTTGAAGGGACGGGCTTGAGTAAACTTGGCGGTACAGGCAGACAAGAGGTAGACACGACGCGGGTTTGCTAGGCTGAGATACGTCAACGCGGCTAAACCGTGTCCCAGGTAAACCGGGCGCCTCCGCGACGACAAACTGACGACACCGATGTGTGTCGATAAACAGACTCTAATCGCAATCAAGTCCACGCCCAGCTGTTTGTCGCCGAGCACGTGGTGGAAGCACGTGCTCCCCCACCTCCGTCCCCGCCTCCAGTGTGTCTGTGTGTGAGAGCGCCAGTGTTTATTGACAATGTGCGTGGCAATGCAGACCAAATCCTTTAACCTCCATTAACCTCGGTGTGTTATCTTTTTTTAAATGGATTTTGAAGGTCGTCTGCGAGAACCTTTCATTCATTCATGCTGGAAAGGGGAATGAGTGGTGAAGAGAGAGAGACGAGGGGGAAAGCCGTCTATATATCTCTATTATTGTTACTACAACTTATGCCTAAGTTTTACTACGGTTACAGAGAGTCAGGCAGGCAGCACGTGACTTGAGATCCATTCATAAAACCTGGCCGCTGTGTGGCGGGGGGGGGCGGGTGGCGCGGGGTGGTGGGAGGGGGGAAAGTGGTGTGAGGTCACTCCGGCATATAGAGTCGTTCGTGTGCACTTGATGGGATGGGAAGCGATCGGATCAGATGGCATTCCGAGACCGGTGAGGAAATTGCCTCGCTAAATCACGCGGCCGGCGATTTCAGCACGCGTTTGTGTTTCGATTATTGCGTCGGCGGCGGAGACTTTGATTAGGTTGCGAATCAAGGGCTGACACGTCGCGGTGTCACGACGAGGCGACGCCGGCACATGACTGATTGGCGACGGCGGAGCAATCTCGGCGCTGCGACGCGAGTGTCTTGAAGATCGCGATGAGATTTGACAGGTTCGACGCGCGACGTCTCTGAGCGTCGCCGATGTAACGCGGCCGATGTAACGAAGTTGAGAGGTATTGAAGTCGAAGCGAAGACGCCGAGCGTCTAGAGCATTCCGACCTCCTCGTGGTCGTCGGCATAGCGCCGATGTCGCTCTCGGGGCTTCGGATCACTGCCAGCCGATCGCGATATTGCGGCCTGTTTCGCGGCGTGCCCTCGACAGGACGCCGACGACGATGCTTTGATGTGCGTTGCAACGAAGTCGAGGTGCCTGTGATCGATAACAGCTGACGACGGAGACGTGGGCTGGATACCGCCAGATAAGGGATGGGGGAGCTTTGTCGGAGTTTCCTTGTGAATGAGAAATCACTTCCTGGTGTGGGTTTATAATACAGCCGGCGCTCGCGGCGTCCCGACGTGAACGAGTGCCGGCGATATCTCTCCGGGGATGGATTCTAATTTCTCAACTCGAGCACCGCGCGGCCGGATTTTAATGTAGCCGTTTTGCTTGACCGTTGGCGTTTCCAAGTTTTTAAATTGATGTCTTCGCTCGGGAGGATTGTTTCTACTTTCTATAGCTGGGAGGTGATACGCATGCATACGAAGTGGCGAGAGGTATATGCTGTCCTACGGTCCTGTCCCCGGATTGCCTAACGGATCGCGTCGAGGCCGGTGCCAAAAGTTTCCGACGAACGGCGTGTCGGCGTCGAGAGGGTCGTGACGTTCTGGCTGTGTCCCGGCTACCCCGACAGAGGGCGCTAACTCGCCGTGGCAATCAATTCGATTTCTTGCTCGAACGGAATTTTCCGTGACACCAGGAAACTGTAATCCGCTTATTGTTATTAGTTCAGAGCACTGTTTTTGGTGGCTATGTTCGTACCCGAGTCTAGGAACTGGTGCAACTTTAGCGGTGGGTCTATGTGCCGACTAACCCACCCTCGCCGTCGTCGTTTTCTCGGTCTAGGGCTGCTTGGCTCGCTAAGTCTGGCTGACATTATTTCAGATCTGGTCGAACCGTGAAGTTTACCCTTGTTTTGATAAGCCGTTCTCGCGAGCTAATTATTCTTATTACTACATCAACTACAGAACGGTACGCTCCAACTTGCCAGCGACGCGCCGGCGAAACTTTGCCAACTAGTTACAAGTAAATTGTGCGCTAGAGTCGTTTTTATCGTAGTCCGTCCCTATTGTGAGGCGGACTATAATTAAAATGGAAAAAATACTTCAATTGGATTTAAAAAAAGCTCTAGTCTGTTCTAGACTGTTTCGTAGATTAGCAAAAGAGAAAAAGATGCAATTATATGCAAGAAAATATGGAAGTATATCCCTTGTACAGCACACCGTGAGCGAGCGCCCGCGGTTGTTATGCGTTTGATATGTAAATACATGCTGGGGAGGTTCGAAAGGAGCTTTACGACACTTTTATTCTGATTGTGACGTATACTTTCTGAATTGGGGCTTTGTGCGACGCTGACGCCGACGCCGACGCCGACGCCGACGCTAGTACTGTGGACCGAGTCCCAACATTTATGAGAATATACCTTTGGGGGTCATTGAGATGCGAGCGGCACATTATAGAATACACGTTCCTGGCTGGAGGATCGGCGCTCTCCTGCTTTTATGCAGATGTGTGAATGCGAATGAAGATGCCTCTCCAGCTCGAACCGTGTCGTATAGCTGGCTTCAGAACGCTCTCCACAAACTTCACAAGAGAAGAGGACCATCATAGAACATTTATATCAGCATCACAGTCAAGTTTTACAATTTCAAGAGTTGTGATTTCTCAGCGTACAATTGAATCGCATAGTAATCAATCACATGATTCTCGAGTCAAAAAAAAAACTCATCCAAGCCTGGCCCCTATATAATGTCTTGTTCAGTTAGTGAATATATCACATCTGTGAAAATTCCTCGGTCTGGTATTGAGCCCCGCGGGGTGGAGAGGTGGACGGGTGTGCATGGAAAGTACGCTGGAAAACGACGCCCGCCCATTTGCCGGGTCGGTGGAAGGCGACGCCCCCGACCCAGGCCCGTATCCCGACGTTGCGATTCGCCGGGCGTCGCATTGATTGCGCCTGCGAAGGCGGGGCACGCCGTCCCGCGGTATGGATCCGAAAACGCGCGGCATGGCCGCCGACGACGCCGACGCCGCGGTGCTTTCTGCTCCGTCGCGGCGCCCGGCGTCGGCGTCCTCGGCACACGCCACTTTTTTATACTTCTCGATCACGTAGGCAATGCGAGCGCCTGGCTGAATGCACGGGCAAAAAGTCTATGTTTCAAATTACATTTTAACGCATAACACCAAGTGACAAGGAGAATTATTGCCACGTCTGGAGTTGTTTCCCTCTGAATAGTCAACCCCCTTGCTGCCTGCTGCTCCCGCACTCGTACAGCTAACGTTGGGAGACGAGACCCCTGCACACCATGCCCCCGTACATTATGCAATTTGACTCGCTTACTGCATATTAACATCTGTTATTTCCACAGCGATAGCTACGTGCTCGCGTTCGTTGTGCCTACACTCGTCGGCAAAATGCCGAGAGTCTCGCAAGTAAAACAATGCTGGCAGCTCGAAATTAAGCCGTCGTCGACGTCGTTGTGTATCTCTTCCTCCAGTTTTGCCATCCATCTCACCCCTCTCGACGTTTTCCGACAGAGCCGACTGGAGCCGCGGTGGGATTCCACGTTCGGATTACTTTTCCGGCCGCATCAGCTGACTCTGTTATCGCGTGTTTATGAACTTTTCGAATCAAAAACATGTTTGCTATGGGCAGCAGAAAAACAGCGTCGGGGTTGGGTACACGCCCACGGACTCTTCGTATTTTGAAAACGGCAGAGGGCCAATGTTGACTCGGGGTAAGAAGACACCGTGGGTGGAGGCGCCGTGGCCCAGCACTCATTCCCAACGCCTGTCAAGAAAGTCGGCGAAGCACTACTGACACACTGCGCGTCAATGCACAAAAACGCAGAAAAACGCGTCCATAACTCACTCGAGTGTCGGCCGACAATGTTTTTCGTGCAGGAATGCGACAACTCCGCTCGCTGTCGGTGTTGATCCATTACCGTGGACCAGCGTGCGTGTGCATGTGTGCGATCTCGGTCGCCACAGTTTCTGGCTGCATTGAGAGAACAGGTTTCACAGACTGAATGCACGCTGAGATCTGCCCTGCGTTTTTTCTTTATCGCGTGCCGCCAGCAGAATGAAAAGTGTGTGTCACGAGGTTTTTCTGGTGGCCCCTTGCGAAATTCCCTGCCGGCGCGCAATATATTATCCCGGTTTGTCTGCCGGGGATATAAACGTGAATGGGATGAGCAGGCAGGGCGGCGAACAAGATGCCGAAGGAATGGGGAGGAGGTGGAGGTGGCTGGCTGGCTGGCTGGCTGGCTGGTGGAGACTAGAGGGATTCCCGAAATGGAGGTCAATGTCGTCGGTTTACATTTACAAGACATTCCCATCCCTTCTCTTTTGCATCCCGAAGCTTCCTGATCCGAACCGCGGCTCTGAGACGGTCATACCGTGAAGATGTTTGTGATTATGAAAACCACTTCCCCATATACATGTGGCGCCATTCAGTTTTGAGCAGCCCCCTCCCCTTCCCTGTCAGTTGCCAGTTGTCGATCAAAGCGATACCACAACTTCGCATTACAACTTCGTGAAATAATTATATGTCGTCAATAATTGAGTGCCTTTGATATGACAATAATTTCCTACCAGCAATATCCGATTGAAACAAGTTTTAGATTTCGAGGGAAGTCATATAGAGTAAAATCAATCGTACCCGTGAACGCGGTCGAAACGTGCACGGTGCTGTTTCACACAACGGGTGCCGGAGCTGCACGCGTGTGCACGCAGACTTGATACTTTAAAATGCTGTTACTCGATTGCACGTAGACGGCGTCGCTTATCCCGCCCGAACTCGCGGCAACGGCACTATAGACAAGCACTAAAGGCGCCGGTGCTTTACGCTAAGTACACAAGGCACAAGAGATTGATAATCCTGCGCTCAAAGTCACCAGCTATTTTGTCTCAGTGGAGGAAAGTGCATTAACGAGCAATGCCGGAGGGTTTGCTGGCCAAGGGAGGGGTTGGGGGTGGGGGCGACGAGGGAGATGAGAGTAGAGTGAGTGAAATTACTATTTTGTAGGTCGTGGTTTTGGCGGGAAACGAAGGTGTAGACTGGATGGAAGAGGTGGATGGAGCGGGGGACCGAAGAGATAGAGGGAGACGGAGAGTGAATCCACAATGATGTAATTCTCTCTCACACACACACACACACACACTCACGTACACCAGCCAGGCTCAACTTTTATTTATCCCCACTCTTTTATTCTCGCGACCCCCTCGCCGTTCTGTATAAATATAAATCGCATCTGACGCTCACCGAAACGCCAGTATAGACACAAGATTACGTGCCTTGCGCGCGAGCGCGAGATTGAGGTGTGAATGAACTTTTAATAGCTTGCCATATTGTTTTTTTTTTTAGTGTGTACTTTACCATCTCTTCGTGACGCAACGTTTGTAGATTTAAATAGATTATTTGAGTGGAATGGGGATATTAAAATCCCCCTTGACCCTATCTCTATCGCTGTGATGCAATGAGCAGGTTTGTAGAGCCACGCGGTCTGCCATGCTCGAACCGGCTGAGGCCACTGAGATTCGCACACTTGTCGCCGATAAATCAAGACCGACATTTTATTAGTCAGATCCACTGTGATTGACTTGCGCGCTCCGGCAAGTGTGCGGGGGAGAAAGAGAGGAGAGAGAGACCGACGACGCCTCTACTTCATTTTTACTTCCTTTTGTCGCTGAAACTCACTTCATTTCTCTCTTCGCGTCTTTTTCTATTTTCTTCCGGTATTCAGACGTTCTTTTCCTTTTCTTTGCTCGTCGTCGCGTGTTTGATTTGCTAAAGGGATCGAACTGTAAACTTTGATTTGTGTGCAGGAATCGCGGGGTAAAAGAGCGGCGGTAAATAAAATACGTCTTTCAACAAACACACCCATTGCACTTTGAGTGCATGGCCAGTCCACGTCTGGCTGGCCATGCACTTGGTTGCAGGTCACGCTACTTGCCAACGAAAACGTACAAAACCTGTACCTACCATCATTTCTGTGCCGTGGACCCCGCGATTTCCGGTTCGATTTTCGTCGGTGCATTTAATTAGTGACGTTCTCGTTCGGTGACTGCTCGCTTATCTCATGATTCGCAAGTCTCAACCAGATGTGGCTTGTCCTAGGCGAGGCTCCGTTCAGATTGCACGCAAGTGCACTGGCCCGACGGGTGCTCTCCGCGGGTTTCCCATACGAAATAATCAGGGGTTTGCGAAGCTCTGCAGTACGAGAATCCGCTGAAGACTCTTGTTTAGACATATCGGTCTGTTCTACGCCATGCGCCCAAACAAATTTACCGCCAAATGCACCTACCCAGATGATGTGGGCATGCACTCATGATTCGACCATGTGGCGAACACATGCAGAACGATTGATTGGTCTCTCCTCCAGCGTCCCCCACTACCTGCACTTGCTCGACTCATCACCGCGAGCAAGGTCTCGGCGATATCAATAAAACAGGTGTCTGGTAATAGGCGAGCACGTGCCCTGCTAGCCGAGGCACACGCGTTTGTGTGCACACTAAACGGTCGCTCAGCTGGCAGACTCATTAGTTGACAGAGAGCTCGATAGAAGGACGGACGCTCATCTTGGCCAGCTCGAACGTGGGCCTCGATGATCTCACGATCGGTTTTTCACATTCCGGATGGAAAGCCGTGGCAGTAAGTCTTCCTCATGGCAGATTCGTCTGGTGGCCGCCAGGCGATCAGATATAAAGCGACTAATTGTAATGGACGTGCACACAAATTGAACCACGTGGCCGACACGGAGAGCTCATGAGAACAATGACGTGAAATTGCTGGTGTCAAAAGTCGTCGTCAATCGTTTGAGAGAGCGTAACGCAAGTAATTTCTGATTGACCCAAGACGAATTTATCAGCCGCCCACGTTCTCGACGTCGGTCGTTGGTCTCTGGTAAGACGGAGATGGCTTTGCCTGCTCGCTCGTCTATCTTGTTCGATCTGAGTGATGCCGCTAACGTCATATAACCGCAGTCGGCGAGCGCCAGTCGGCAAAGAGAGTGGGCTCTAATTGATGGCGGCTCCGATGTATGTTCGTCTTACATCGCGTGTCTCTGTTCCCCCCTACCCTTACCATGGCAAGTGGCCTTCGCGACAACTTCTATCAATCACACACAAATTCCGACCACAATGCGGGAGCCGCAAAGAGACCTTTAGACAAAGTTAACTCTTATTTCGCCGTCGTTCCTTGACGCCGGCTTTGCCTATAAAGAAATGTTGTTTTCAAGTTTTATTGACAGCACGCGAGTTTGATTCGCAGTCATATTTGAGTGCACATGGTCTCGTGGGGCCGGTGCGCTGCTACTTCGGTCTTGGAAGTCGAGTGCTCGAACTGTCCCTGAGAGGTTTCCATAAAAGTCTGCAATGAGTTGAGCTGTGGTCAAATTTGTGGCCTAAGATTTGGTACAGGTTGTCAAATATCTAACAAACAATTTCTTACCTCTTTTCCAGGGCGGTGTGCCTCGAGGCCAGCAACAACAACAGCCTCCATACCTCGGAGGCCCCGGTGCCCCCGGGCCGGGTGGCGGCTACCCCCCTCAACAACAGCAACAACAACAGCAGCAGCAGCAACAACAACAGCTGCCGACGCAACAACAGCCTGGGGGTCCCGGCGCGCCGCCGAGCGCCGTTAACCAACACCAATATCCGCCATACCCGCAGAGATATCCTACGCCTCCAGGCCCGGGGCCTGGGTCAACAGGCCGGCCACAGCCCTTTTCTCCGCACCAGGTAAGACAAGGCCCTTGGGTCCATGTGGGATACTTGAACTCCAAAACTCCAGTCTAGTGCAACTGCGTCAGTCGTCTTGTGATATCAAGTTTAAACCTCCCACTCTTCGAAAGGGATGTCCTGATGTCCTGATCTTGGAAGTAACGACCATGAGTTTAGGACCTAGGTCCTGGGTGTGCATCACCCGTCCTTGTTAAGGTTTGTTATCGATATCATTCGTTAGCCCCCGTGGTCTAGCGTCATCATCTGAGGTCCAGTGGCCTCAACAGCAATGTCAAAGTGCAGTCATCGTGACTCACTCCTTATTTCACACATTCCACGACACCGGCACCGCTCAGCTGGTGTCCACCAAGTACTGCCCGTGCCAAACACTTTCAATTAAATTCTGCCAGCCAACTTCCATGGCACTAGTTTAATGACTTGCCGCGCCTCTCGACGCTAACGAGTTAACTCGTGTGCAGTAATTGCACTCTGCAGCCTGCTCCATAAGGTCCCACACCGGCGCGCTATCGACGACTCGCCCACGGGTTTTCTTTCGGTGAATGCAAATCCGCAGCCTGACGGAGTGGTGAACGCTAATGCGTCGCCCCCGTCCATTGGTCCGCGGGACCAAGGACGCACGCTGCGAGGAGCGAGCAAACAAAACAGTATTTCACGGTGCCGCTAAGTGTTTTCGCTAAAACACACGCACGCCGTCGCTCGCCGGCGTACCAGCGAAATGCAATTACGCGATGGCGATTGCAATTTGCTGCAGCTATGATCTATTGCCCGCGCCGAGCCTCGGCTTGGGCGCGTTGGCGAGAAAGCGACGGGAGTGGAGTCGAGGTCGCTCGACGAGGTCAGAGATGTACTGTATGTCTTTGAAGATTTCCCGTGGATTGTCTTGAGATTTTAATTGTTATCTAGGGGTTTGGCTTTGGATGACCAGTGGTCAACAAATGTATGCCATTTAAGCAATTAAATATAGTGACACTGATACGAGATTTAAATTTAGATAAAATTGCGGCTTTCTTGCTCTATCTTTGAATTTTTTCTTGAGATATGGAATGCCATGGTTTAAGAAGTATGTCTCTGATAACCTTACAAATATTTCCATCCAACGTGTCAAAAATTTGGCAGCCAGCTTTCCAAACAACAGAAAATTCAGCGAGCTGCATCTCATTCCAGTGTAATACATGGCCAAGACTTCTGAGTAACATATCGAGTTCGATGCTGACCCTCGCAACCCGCGCTCGACGCCATCGCGGCACTCCCCTAGTAGGAGGCACAGAGGACCTCACGGGAACTGTCTTTGCAGTAAGATAATCCCGGCGCAAGCAGCGACCCCCCAGCCTGCCAGCCAGCTAGCGCCAGATAATCCCTTAACTCCATCATTTTATATTATATCTCCTGAGCGGGACAGGCCAGACAACCAGGCCGAGGGTGGGGTGGATGGGGGTGGGGGGGGGGGGGGGGGGGAGGATATTATATTGTTGCGTCCGACTTGGATATGACGTGTTGTGCTGGTTTCTGGCTAGAGCTAGTTTATGTCCACCCTCTAGGGACGTCGTCGTCGTCCAAATCGAGCTCTAATGGGGTTTGGATTGCATCGTCGGGCTTACTGGCTGGGCTGTCCAGTCTTCGGTCGTTATATTCGATATCGACCCCTACCCCAACCCGTGCGCTCCTTCAAAGAAAAGTGCTCGGATAATTACGTTTGTCTTGTCTCGTGAATACAGAGACACGATAATTGTGCTTCGGTAATGATTGCAGTGCACTCGCGTATAAACGTGACGCGACGCTTCGCGACGTTCTGTGTACGACTCCATTGAATTGGATTGCGAATTGCATTGCGTTTGTGTGAGTGGCGCACGTTCGAGAGAAAATCAGTTTTTCCCTCTTCATTAAAGTTCTGAATTGATGTGTTTTGAAAAGAAGATGCGGAAGCGATGCCGGGGAGATTTAATAACACGTTTTTTGCGTTCACTCGTTCGCATTGCGATGATATTGTACTCGATCGTTACATTCATAATTGGAGAGGAGAATATTGTGTCTTTATAATGGAGACCGAACTGTTTTCGCTTTACATTACTTCGCCAATTATCTTGATTAACGCATCCTTTTCTAGGTGTCGTTCTATTTTGAGTTCCGTGTTTTCCAACGGTTGGTTCTAACAATGAGCGACGCAACAATGGGTAGATGATCGGCATTGTTGCCTACGATCAACTTCTGATTGAATGACAGCTAAATAAATTAAACACGTGGAAGGTGCACAATATACGAATGATTCGCGAGACGTGCTGTTTTTTATTGGAATGCCATTGGCTATGTACTTAGAGAGACTGACTGATGCATAGAGTTGGCACAATAATAACGTTGAGTTACTGCCTTGCATGCTTATACCATCGCATTGAAGTACGGGCTGCCTTTCACGTGGATACCAGCAGGCATGAACGAGTGCGTGGTTGAATGATGGGACGATGAATGTCAAAAGTGTGTAGGGGACTGCTGCCTTGAAAACGACGTAAATCCATGCCCCATTCGCCGCTAGTTAATTGCTCGATCTCGACCAGTTTTACCATTGGAGAGGACGACGTCGGTGTTTTTCATTGAGTTCCTTTTTGAACGCAGCGGATAAATCATTGATTTCGTTCGGGGAGACCTCGGTATTCTATAAATCGCCCGGGGAGTCAATTAGTTGGTCATTACCAGTGAAATTGAAAGCGTGCTCCGTGGGCTCTGTACGCATGCATCGCAGCGATCATTGAGATATCAAAGTCGACACTTGCCCTCACACGTGTGGGCGCTCGTTATTGCTTTTTGCGTGCGTTCATGAAAAAGGTATTTCATTAAAAGATTGCATCTGGCCTGGCGCTCGGACGAAGATGAATTAAGTTTGATGGCGTTTGGTATAAATGAGGCGTCGTGGCGATGGGAGTCCGAAGATCGCGGCGATTGGAGCGGCGGAGAGCGAGCGCTCATCGACCGGCGACCCGACTCCGCCGTCGTCCGTCCCACAGAGCACACGATGCGCCATTCGCGATGATTGCTTTTCACGAGACGCGCTCGTAAAACTCGTCAGTTTATTGCGAATGTCGGCTCAACCAAATTCCAGATTAATATTATTAACATTTCCTCGTTTTTTTTTCTCATCTCTCTCGTATAAAAATTCATTTGCAAAAGCTCAATTTAACTTCCAATGCAGCGTCATAAACTTTTTTTTGTTTAATGTTTACTCAATTAAATTTTAATATTCTCTCTCTCTTCTCCCTCTCTTTCCACATCCATCCCGCGTGCTTTACCTAAATTTAATTACTGGAAATCGCCCGCGGGTCCCGCTGAATTATCGTTGTCACGTTCTGAGTCGTGCTGCAGTTTCTCGGGCGCTTTCCCAGCATTTTCCGCGCTGCCAGCGCCGGCAGCGCACGTTTGCCAATCTTCTTATCCTTGTGCAGCGCGCGCGGCTTTTTCAATTAGCGAATTAAGATACTGCCGTACCGCGCGTTCGGCCGCTGCACCCTGTTCAAAAGGAGTCTGGAAGAGTGCTCGTCGGTGCGCGGCGCCGTGGTCCCGGCGCCGTGGTCCCGGCGCCGTGGTCCCGGCTCCGTGTCCCTCGGCGCTCCGGCTCGCTTCTAGCTTATCTAACAATGATAACCCCCGCCCCCACCACCCATCTCCCCACCGCCCCTAGCTCGCTTCCTGATTAATCGCGACCGCAATCCACAAGTCAATTAGTTCCTCCCAATGAAATGCTTTTCGGAACGCACGGGCAAAGAGTCGAAGGAATAACGAATCGTGTGTTTATATATAGCCACCGATGCATCTATCAAAAGTTGCCTTTATATTCGTTTTCATTCAAAGCCAAATTTAATTTCTACTGTAAAATGTTATTTAGTAGATTAAAATTGTTTACGAGTTTTTGTACTCAATTGATTTCGTAGTACAATGCTCATTGTCCTCAATTTTTATATACTCTTGCATTGCAGTACAGTACAGGCCGGTAAAAACGAGTGTTGATTGATTTTAGTTTGGCTTTGATTTATCGTCAGACTTTGATAGACTAGCCTGTCCATCACAAAGCATATCTTCATCAATAGTTTGGTTTTTTTCCTCCTCCGTGTTCACTGCCAAGAACCATCCAGCAGTTAAAATTCATCATCTTCGCTGCTATTATCTTGCGAATATAATACGCATAAAATGTTCCTCTTTATCTTGTCTCCATTCCATCGTACAACTCGGAACAGATGGCAATTCTTACACAACGGGGCATCGTCTCTTTTTACCGGCATTGCCAAGGTAAGATTAATCTTCAGCCTTTTGCAGAACTCCTTAGCTGAACTCGATGACTGTTTGTTCACTTGTACCTAATTCGACCATGGTCTCTCAACGTTACCTCCGCGATGCCTTCGTATACGATCCATAAGCGACAGCTATTCTTGAAATTGCACTTCTTGCGGTGCCTCAGTAGTCTTGTTTCTCATGCGACTGACGTCATGCCCGAGCCACGACTGAGCGGCCGGCACTGAGCGGTCGTGAGATCTAGATTTATATTTCGCTGAATAAAAGATTCCGTCGTGTTTCATTGTTGCGATGTAGTAGTCAGCTGGCGGACTTTGGTCTGAAATGGCTGACTGGCTGCGCCATGCGAAGTGCATACTAAAATCAAGCACCGGATGAATGATGCATCGCTATCAATCTGCGTTGCAGCGATTCGGGGATCTGATTACGAATGTCGAGACTGACTGCTAAAAATTGCCGGCAGCGACGATAGGAGAATCATGTAGGTCAATAACACGTACGGCTGAGACGGGACTGAACAGTGACGAATTGATTTCGAGGCTTAGTGCTATCTTTCAACAACTGAAAGTGATTTTAGAGACCGATAGTTTACAAAGGGCCCGAAACTGGGTAACGATAGGACGTGGAAATAGGAGCCGACTGCAAGTCTTTAAAAATCAGGTGTTTGGTATCTCACGCACGACCCTTGGGTTTCAAGAAAGCCGCACAACGATTTAAATGCCTGGGGTTCGTGAAAAAAAAAGAGGGTTGGAAAGTGTCTATGTGGTGAGTGTGTATGTGTGTGAGTATATAAATATACCAAGTCTACCCACAACACTAGGGCATTGACCCGTGAAGGTCGTTTTTCCAATCACAATATACCATGCCGCTAACATATATCTATCTATTTACATATATATAGATATACCCGCGCGGCTACTCACAAAGTCGGAGAGGCGGCGCGCGTTGAGCGCAAGACGGGCACAAGGGGCGCTCGGGTCCGGACTCTTTATGCGCTTTTTGCATTGTTTTCTCACGTGCACTTGACCGAGTTTCACAGTGGCAAGGGCACACACACACACACACACACCAACACCAACCAACACAAACGCACACACACTTCAGTAAAATAAAACGCGATCTGCACGTAGCCACGTAATAGCGCAAGTAATTTGTTTATATTTACCGTGTTTATGATCACGCTAAATGTGACGTGTGCGGTAATTATCAGGATCCCTCTTGTAGGTGCACGATTTCTGCTACCCCCTTCGTCGCCGCCGCCGCCGCCCACGTCTCTTCGACTGTATTGTTGTTCCCGTCGAATTACTACCACCCGGAATCTAATTACCACAGATCTGTTCGATGCGAAATATTATCACAAGCGGGCTGGTTAATTTCTCGTAGTGTTATTTGTTTGTCGGCGCTTGGATCGTTAGGAGGTTTAACTGTGGAGGTGCCAGAGCAGCTTCCCTTCCGTGTATATTTTGACGCTTTATTAGCAACGGAACGCCACCGTTTTCTCGAGTATTTTATTTGGGGGGGGGGTCTATAAATAGCAGGTACCGTTCTGTCACATACACAGAAATAATATAGAAAATTGTTTGTCTTCCTAGTTTATTTTCGTGATGCAAAACGTCTGATTTCAAAGCTCCAAGCCAAGAGAAACAATGCGAGTACGTCTTCTATTATTGTTAGTTCGTCATCTCGCTCTAAAAGCTACCTCGGTCTTTATCCCGAGTGCCGACCGTTTTTCGAATGTTAGTCCATTATTATCCGCCTGTCAGTGCGGTAGGATTCATGTAAATGAACGTATAAACAGACACATCAATGAGTATTCCTATCTAAATCTCTCCTGGAATAACGGTGGCCAGGACGCACTAGCTGCCGACATTAGTTTTTGACGAACCGGCTGTACATTTTGTGCACGTCTACCACGCTGTTAACTGTTCAAAAGCGTTGATCGGCAGACAACGGCCCAACGAAAACACCTGGATAGCTCGGATAGACGTTTTAATGGACAGACCATGAGCGTCGTTGTTTTTCCACCCGACGCCACAACAAACAAACACCTGCCTCCGGCATTTTGGTCGCTTCTCTTGCTACCGATTCACCTACATTAGTGGGATTGCAAGAATCATGATGGCGACGCTTTTACAATTCGCAGTTTCTTTTTTTGTTTGATGGTTGTACGCGCTTGTTTACGCGATGACACTTTTAATTGCTCTGACTCATTATAATTGTAGATTAGGATCGCCCGTTTGATCACGTTTTGGCGCGCTGATGTTGGCGACTTGGCCAGCACTATATGGTAATTGCAATTGGTTTGTGAGATTACTAGCTGCATTGTGTATAGCAGAGGCGTATGAGTTCCGAATCGCATAACGTCGAGAGCGCCGCTGCAGAGCGTAATCCGCGGCACGGATAAGCGGAATCAAACGTAATTTATATCGACATAGCAGAAGCGACAAGCTATCGTCGTGTGCGTTGACGCATATCCATTGTTAGCGACCTGAGCTCTTGGAAGCGATTTGAATTTGACGCAAAAAAGGTGCTGTTTTTGAGGGGCGCAGGTCGCCACAAAATCGTGGCGCGAATAAACAAGCTGTTTTGCTATTCTGGAGTCACTGATCAGGCTAACGACTTCGTGTTTTGAACCCAAACTTCTTCGATGATTTTGTTATTGCTGAATCATGTTTCTTTGAGAAGATATCGTAACACCGGTTCCTCTTTGTGTTTCAGATAAATACTCCTTACGGACAGCCTCCTTCGGGGCCCGCGGGCCCCCCGCAACAACACGGGTCGTACGGTGGTTCGTGGGGCCCCGCTCAGCCCCCGCATTCCGCGCAACCCAACCAGCAACAGCAGCAGCAGCAGCAACAGCAGCAGCAACAACAGCAAGGGCAACCTGCCCCTCAGCAGCAAGGGCCGCCAAATCCGCCGCAGTCCCCGCACCAGCCCGTGCAGTCCCCGGGACACCAGGCACTGCCCAGTCCGCAACCGCACCCTCAGGCTAGCCCTCAGCCCCACCCTCCACCGCCGTCGCCGGGGCAGCACCTGCCGCCCCACTCGCCGCACGGACCGCCCCCAGCGCAGCAGCAACATCCGCAGCAACACGCGCAGCAGGCGCAGCAGCACCCGCAACAGGTACGCAGGCCGCTATCTCAGGGTTACTGATTTTTGGAAAGACTTCTTATCTATTAGGGGTTTCACTTCTGAATGCGGTGGAGCCTAACCTACCGCTGCAACACTGATGACGTTTGGTTAAGTCTCGGCTTTTTACTGGTTTTTCTTTGGACCTAAATACAAGACTATGTCATCAGAAAAAGTAATTTTTGAAAGGAAAAAAAATAGAGAGGAAAAATGAGCGAATCGTTTTTTTTTTTTTCACGGCGCTTTGTGTACTTTCCTACCTACCGAGCTGAATTTGCCCACTAAGGTTTCTTTTTGAAGATGATGAACTTGTAATGAATGGGCATACATCTCTGACGCAATCATTGAAGTAACTATCAAAGCAATTACTCGATTCGACTGCACGGTTCGACTTTCGATTCGCACATTGCGTTTGTCGATTCCTCCCAGACTTAACAAATAGTTTTCTGGCCCGATAATTTTCCCAGTGCTTTTCTCTCAAAGGAAAGCACGAAACATGTTCCATCAAGAAGCGTTCCTTTGAGTGCTGTAAAGCAAAGCAGTAGGTACTCTAGTAACGACGGGCTGCGTAGAACAGCGAGGCTTGCCAGAAAATGAAAAGAACCAAGAGCGTACCGTGCAATGTTTGTGTTTCATTGTTATCGGCATCATGATGTATATGAATGTTTTTCCTGCGCGATAGTTTTGATAGCCGGCAATAATCTTGGAAGAGTGTTTCTGTAGTCGATATCGATGTATTTTTGTACGCAGACTGTTCAAGTTTTCGATGGGATTCCGGAACACCAAACAATCTTCTGGTGGGAAGAGTAGGCCCTCGAAATATCGCGAATCACAATGGCATCGAATTGCTGCTCGTCCCGATGAGGCTGCATACGAACGAGTTCGCTTCTAATTCAAATACCCCGGGAGTTCAATCCTGAGAGATTTTCATTTCGCCTCATCGCGATTCATATTCAGATGTTTATAATAAAAAGTTTGCGAATCCCCTTGATTAATTCGCAAATACCGACAGGCAGGAACCGACTTTTCCGAACGAGTTTTTGCAGCGTTTGTTTCCGAGAACGTCACACAAATGCCGGCTTTTTCAACAGCAAATCTATGATAAAACCAGCGACGTTAACTCAACGTGCACAGATTGGATATTAGTGGAGGCAACATATGGTCTTGCGACGTGGATGAACTTCCATTGCCATGCTCCAGTCACACAGTTCTGCTTGCCGCAAGACTAGCTGGAGGGGGTTTTAGCAAGGGAACAATGTGCGCACCGCTTTCATGTTGTCTCGAGGGAATCTCCATGATGCCTGCCATCCAGCACGGGATGAATGGGCCTGGAAGAGAGGGAAGCTCTTATGGAAAGGCATCACATGCGATGCGACCCATGCCTGTATAGAAATGTCTCGACATAGAGAACGGCTCAGAAACAACAATGCAGTCGGGTTGGATGTGTGCTATATATGCTCCATTCTGCCGAACTATACATTGGTATATATCAACCAACATGATGCTTCGTCTCGTTTCATCAAATTTATCTGCACCGTTTTATACGTATTTTACAATTAAAGCGCCTGCAGGAAAGGCATGCGATATGAAAAGATTCAGCTGTGGTCCATGCCTTCTGGTGGCTGCGTTGTCAGATCAGACGCAGCTTCTCTCGACACGCCTCAGATCGGAGGTTAGGCTGCAAGGTCGGGGAAACCCCCCTGTAAATTGCAACGCCGCTCAAATATATTATCTCGGATCGCTGAAAGTGTTGACAGCAAACAGCTGGTAAGACTTGAATCGATCGCGACGTGGCCTGCCACATTCCTTTGCAAGTGTTTGCAGCATTTACTGTGAACTTGTCGCTCGCCTTTTCTTGAAGGGATGAAAGATGTGTCACTAGGTGTCTGATTCTGCTTCGATTGATTATTACTTTGAAACACAAAGGCAAACAGCAATTAAGTTTCCAAAAACATTGTACTATATCAAAACTTAATATAAGGTACTTTCGATTTCTATCTGTATGTCCAGTAGTCGTATGACAACTGTCTGATGCTACTTTTTGGCCTGCTTTCAGTCCCAGTTCCCGAACCGACCTCAGCAGCCGTCGACGCCAAACACCCATGCACCGGAGACGGGGGTAAGTGGACAATTTTTTCGCCCGCTGGCGTCTTGTATCGACGCCCATCTTCCAGGCCGACGTCGCGCGTCCATCTGGCAGGGTGGGGAGGATGCTAATTCCTCCCCCCTCTCCCTGCAGTTCGGATCCACCGCCAGCTAAATTGATTTGCGAGTGAACTTTAATGATCGTCCGTGTCGCTGCGAAACAAAATTTACATTAATCGCTCGATTTTAATATTATTCATGGGATTTTTTTACATCAGGTGCGTTGTTTTATGGTATACGCGCGCGAAGTTATTTGGAAGTTCGCTCAAAGTGATTTTGCGCTTGAATGGAAAGCAAATGAGAACGAAAAAAAATTTCGGTTCTCGTGTTTTTGTATACATATCCGTGCTTAGTCACAAATAGATTTTCAAATTCTGAATACAAATGTGAATCATTTGCGCGCACCTTTAATCTCATGAAAACGTCATCGACCCACGCTCCACGTTGAGATCTGCATGGGACAAAGTGTCACCAGCACTTGTTCATCACTTTCAAGACGCGCGGTTTCGACAACGTCGTCTCCTAGTCAGTGCTGCGGGTGACTCACGGCGGCGACGCGACTGACAACGCGCAACTTTCGTTCCTAGAAGACATTCCTGCGTGAGAATTGTGCCGGTCGCTGGCAGGAAGGCACGGAGCGCTTGCCAATTGCCGAGCTGCGTTCTCAAAACAGTGAAACGGCCGATTTCGTCGGTGTAAAGGGACTTTTCTTTCAACATGCAGTCCTCGTCAGCGGAAATAATCAGTGGTATACACACTCCAAGCTCGTGAAACGCTCCTGTGTCTCAAAACGATGGCCACTCGCCATCAGCATTGTCGCTTATCGTGCAAGTTGCGAAGACGCCCGGCGGTGTCGTTACTTGCAGGACCAAGGTTCAGCAGCGTCGTCGGGTGCTCTGTACACTGAATTACCGGCCACTTATTGGCTTCTTACCGACAGCCAGAGGATACATAACTTGTTGCTTATCCTCGACCGCTACGGACGGGGGGTCACGTTACTCATCGCCGCCTGGCCAATCGAGTGCTTCCCTTGTGGTCGCCGCTTGCCGAATGAAAATAAGACGACGTCGACTTAGCGAGCTTCCTTCTTGCATCGCACCGTCAAACCGACAACTGCTTTTGGGTTTTGCTGGCGTTCGGCAGTTTTATTGGGTTCGGCATTTCTCAGGAAGCAGTGGACGAGTTTTGCAAGTCAGCCGGCGTGACAGTGACGTCATCATGACGGCGTCGGCACGCATGTGTGACTTGCGTGGACTGCGGGTGTGCGTCGATGCGTGGGCTGAGTCCAGGTCACAGGGCGGACAGGGCGGACAGGGCGGACAGGGCTATTCCAAAGCACCTTGCATCGGATGCTGCAGTGAACGCGACTAGATCTAACAGGGGTGCACCTAAGCATCTAGTATTCCACCTACTTGGCATTCGGCTGTCGCACTTTCACGATCGGACTCTAAAATTAAGATCCTACCCTCACCGACTCGACCTTGCCCCGCGTAAACTTTTCCCAGTCTCCGTTCCCGCAGCAAACTTTCTGGATTGCACCCTCCCCCAAGTTTCAAGACCCGTGCAATCCCTCGGGCCATCGCACCCCTTACCCCCACGGATCGCAACAAACCCCTACTTTGTGCAGCCCTCGTCCGCTAATGGACGCCGACCACGTCTAGTGCACGGGCACTATATCCTAGGCTAGTCGCTGACGCTGTCATGTAAATCCCGACCGATGTGTCATGCCCGGCGGCCGGGCGTTCGCCGACACAGCACACCGCCTCCAGGTCGGCACGGACCATAGGAACACGTCGTTGTACGCGCATTGATAATGCAGATTCTGTGCCGCAAGCTCGTGTCGCATGACACGGCGAGATAGACCCGGCGTTCGCCCTCGGGACGCACGTGGTATCTGTTCGAGCCTGACAACGTCCCCCTCGACTGTATATAGCAACCCGACCACCCGACCCCTCCGAGAGTCGGGGGTTGGGTGGGGGGGCCATGTTGATGTAATTCGCTCGCTTTTCCCTGGGTTTGGCTGACGTTCTACAGGGAAATTTAATCAATTGTAATGCATGCAGTTTGAAGTGAAGCCTACAAATGAACGGAGACTGACGTGTATTGCAATTTTTTAACAATATATCCGCGCACGGTGAAAGTATAATGAAGAACAGAGCTTTTGTTCGGCGGCTGCATTGTTTGCACTGTGAACTTTTGATAAGCAATATTATCGACGATTTTTTTTCGGTTCAATAAACGGGTTGCATGAATCCTCTGTTTTCACTCGTTTCCCCCGGTGAGCGCTTCGCGGATGGGCCACCCTCTCGCCACCCACGCGTGCCGGGTACCGAACCCGGTGCCGATACTCAGATAACCGAATCAATCATGCCGGCGAGCCGGCTAGCGACAAGCCAACAATGGCTAATTACGCCCCTATCGTGTATTGCTCGGTTTATGTGCAACCGTTATGCACTGGCTGGACCGGGCCGGTCTAATAGCAACCTTTATGGTGCGCCAGCTCACCAATGGACCCCGCCGGTTCTCGAAAGATCGTCGTTAGCCCGCGGATTGTGTACCGTTATACAGCGAGTTACTCCAAGCATCAGGTTTTAATGTCCACTCCATTCCTTTTGCCATGTGAATCGCTGCTAGCTGCCGGGCATGACTCGGAATTTCGCCCTTTTTTAAGTGGCTATATACCTTTAGAAAATAAGCATCTATGTAAATTTAATGAAAGGACAAATAACGAATGGCGTGCTTTCTATGGGGTGAAATAAAACGGTACATGTGTCCTTTTTGTTGGCTCGCAGTCGATTTATATGTACACGAGATGCTCCTCTTGTTTGCGTTCTGCGAATTTCTTGTCAAAGCCTTTTGTATAATTTAATTTGCTTCGTAGACGAGCGTTCGCTCGCGGTCTGTCTGGCTGGCCGTGAGGGTTCGTCTGTTCGAAGCCTCGGGTTCGACCCTTGTTTGCCGAGTTGGCATTCGCGTGGTCGCCGTCTCGTGCGGCGCCGAGCGACGTCGGTCGCTAGCCCGCGGCACGACGCGCAATTACGACGTCCGTCGCTTAGATTGCGTCTCTTCCAACCGTCCTTCGTCTGGGTCTGTTTCCAATGGCCCCCAATGGCAGAGATTGCCGCTAGGTCAGCGCCGACGCAATGGTCTCGGGGACGCTGTTCCATAAACAAGCGTCGTTGTTTTAGAAGTTTACCATTCGCACTTACAACTTCGAAATGAAAAATCCATAGCGCCTTTATGTTCTAGACGCATCGCGATGGCAACGCATCAGCGCGATTGTTTCAGATTTCAAGCAGTTTGTCTGAACTTAGAACCGAATTATGTCTAGCACTAATTTCTTTTTTTGTGTAATTCCACGTTATCCCCTAGCGTTGCAACTCGCAAAGCATTCACTAGCAAAGTGTATATGCATGGTTGTTTTGGTTAAAGTATAAAACTTCTCGCTGACCTCGTCTTGGGGCGATCTTTGCAAGACGCTGACTTGGTCTTGATAAAGTGGTCTTCGGGTTTCTGGAGATGACTCAGCTCCAGCTTCAGTCCGATCTATCAGCACCACTCGTTCACACAGTGTTAGCTCCGAAGGGGCGGAGGTCCTCGGTTCAAGCCTGGCGCACAACGCCGGCCGCTGCGAGCTGCATCGCCGTCGATAATCAATAAGAAAAAGTGTGCGCTGCCCGCCGGCCGGCGCATGCAGTGAGCTATGATTGTTATTTACGGCCGCAGATCGCAAACGGTCCGTTCGGCGATGTAAATGGTAGTGCTCGGCGACGATGATTTACGAGAGGACGCGACTAGATTATGCCCGCAGATAGACACGGCGCTACACGGCGCTGCTCTATGCGATGCGGTTGTTGCATTGTGAATAATTTCGGCTTAATGTCCACAAAACGGGGCGACATTAGTCGCTTATCTTGTCCCCTTGTGTTTTAAACAGCCTTACTTTTGGCCGTCGACAACACGGCACGGCATAACAATGGACATGCTAAAGTGCGACCCATTTATCGCTCGGCGCGACTCGAAAAACATCTCCGCCGTGTAGAACATTCGCGTTTATGGTAGCACCCATCGCAACAGAACTCTTATCAACGAGGCCGCCTAGTTTTTCTGGCTGGCTGGTTAATTATTTCGCTCAAAAGTCAAAATATCAATCAAGTGGTTGTCCGTCGATTTTTCAACGTCGCGCGATTCTTTTCGCAGTTGCGTAAGGTATCGCTGGAACGGACAGCTGTTATTAGAGCCGATGACGACGTTTCTAGTCGAGACGTTGCCGCGACGTGTAGGTAAAGGAGCCACGGATGGCTGCGTCTGTCGGCGCAGAGGATACGAGTGCGACGCTCGGCAAGACCCTTTTTTGACTCTTGGCGGTCGTTCGGACGTCGGCCAACAGCCGCCACTTTTGAGCAATTGTCACTGGATGACGTCAGCTCCCAGGTCGGGTCTAATTGACGAAGGTGATCGACAGTGCTGCACTAAGTTGACGAGCACTTAAAATGCGAGGAGTTGGCGCTTGGCAGTTTTCGCCCTGTGATAAGTTGTCTGGTTGGGTTCTGGGCTCGGGAGGGTTGGCATCCATCCCCTCGCGCGGGAGGTTTGTTAGCTCGGGTAATTGCATGCACTCTGCGCTGACGGCAACGTGACGGCCGGTCACGTTACATGCCGGCCAAGCTAGAAGAAGGGTTCCTTACTTGATAAAGTATAATGCAACTAATTTGACGGATGTGGAAGGCGTGGGGGAGTTGGAACTTCTCCCCCATATCGCGTTGCGTCGAGATAGGAAACTATTCACACCGGAACCGTGAAATTTCCCGTAATAAAACAGCTATACGTGAAAACTTGAATAGTCGTAGCAGTCGTGGAAAATGCACGTTTTTTTATATTATCGCTATATTTTCTTGTTCATACTAGTTTAAGTTTCGTGTAAAAGACGTAGTTTACAGGGGCCACAATGAAGCTCATGGTCTGGCATGGAAATACGCTTTTCCCCGATATATAAAACTAAGTTGTAATGTCGTTTCCTTTTTTCTCTTGTATAGGTACTGCAATCTTTTTATATGTTGTATAACTCGCAGACGACATTAAATCGTCTAAAGAAAAGGAATAAAGAGAGAGAGATAGGAAAAACGCCAAGTTTATAAATGCTTCTTTTCTGAATCACTTTTCTTCTTTGTGTGTGTTTCCCTGTTGTGGTGAGGAAATGTGTTATGTTTTTTTTCTCCTCGTTCTTCGTACACACTAAACTCTCGGGTCTAGAGCGACCAGAATGGTGGACTCAGGTGTGTTTGGGGGAGGGCACTGAACGCTGTGACGGGCTCTCCGAGCTCTTGGCGCGGTCCACGGTGCCAGCCTCCTTGTCCATTCTGCCAAGACAAATGGTGCCGACGCTGGCCAGCCGAACGCAGCATGTCGCAGACTGGGGACCGCGCAAGACGGAGACAAATTTCAACAATTCCCTGCGTTTTGCGCGCACCCAACGAACACGATTGCGTTTTTCGCTGCAGCAGCGGGTCGTGCGATTTTGCTCCGCCTGCCGAATCGATGATCGATCCCGTGCGGCGCGTGGCCGTTTGGTTTCTCGGAAAGTTTTCCTAGAGATATGAAACGTTCGTAATTATCTGGAGCGCGCTGGCAAATAAAAAAAATATAGGTTGTACTCGGTTTTTAACGATGCCGTAAGCGATAAAGTTTGACAGCGACAATTTGTCAATCGTCGTTTCGGTATCGATCGGGGGTCGGGAGCCGATTGAGTCTCTGCCCCTGACATTGAAAGTAAACATTGCGCAGTGAAATGGGGAAAAAAAAGTAACGCATTCCTGCTACAGAACGCGATAAATAATTCACGACGTGTACTACGAACTTGATTCGCCGCTCGGTTTCGTCGCCGTCGTGTGTTGGTAGCCTGCATGATTGAGTTTGTCGTAATTTCGCGCGCGATGTACGTATTGCGTACGTGGGGGCCTTGCTCCTGCGTGAACCGAAACAGCTGTTGGGAAACGGCAGCACTGGGTTTGCGCGAATCGCCTTAGCACCGGGTTCGATGTTTCTTCAAGTGTGCTCACAGCTCGGGTCCGACGATAATGGACAAGGAAATGTCAGGCGACAGCTGGCCAGTCGAGAGTCCTCGTTAATCAACGGGCCAAACATTCGCGTTGCATCGTCGGTTGTGACAGGGACGTGCGAAACGCAAGATGCAAAGGTCAAAGTTTGCAGTGTGTTCTTGCGCTCGGTGAAATGCATCCTGTGCTTGCCTGGTCCGCTCTCTCCCTCTACTAGGGCTGCCCGGGATAAGTGATGGCTGTATGTCATCGGTGGGACTTTTTACAATTCGTTCCTTTATGTGATACACCTGGCTTGAATTCGAACCCTACATCGCCGTCGGTTTTTTGGGGAAAACGAGCTGAATGCAATTTCTCTTTAATCACAAAAGGCCATGGGCTAGCAAATATTCGGCTCGCACAATGGGCATGACTTTTAAAGGTTTTCAATGGGATTTTCTCGTGTCCCTGCACCTTGTTTCGAGCTCCCCTCCCACCCCTACCTCGCGCCCATGCGTCCATACCCTTCCTCCAATTTGGCTCTCTCCCCCCCATGTTGATGCCTGAATAAAGGCTGTAATTATTTTTTGAACGAGGATGTTCACAAGCGGTGTTGGCGGTGGCGGGGAAAGGAAACCCATTTCCTAAATGACAAATTTACAAACTTGGCCTGAAAATGTAATAGCGCTTGCTTTTGGCGCTCGGTATTGGCCGACGGCGGGAAATTAATTTTCTTGCTCTGAAATTAAAAGTTTCCTCTCCGTCTTGCACGACTTTTTTTGCGCGCGATAGTTTCTGGATTTTAATTCGATCATTTTCCGTAGATAATTGTTTTGACATCCGCCTCCCAAGTACATACACAGCCAGCTCGTCAGCCCAGCCACATAATCATTGTAATTAGGGGGATGCACTCCGAATGATTACGCCGACTAAGTGTATACAAAAGCTGCCTACGATTTTCTTTTAATTAAAACTCCATAAATAATCGTCTCTCAAGCTGCACATCTCGAGCCCACTATATTACTTGGAGCCTTAATTACAGCTCCGCCACTAGTATTGTTTTACCTGTGGCTCGCTTAATTCAAGTCATGCGGACCCCCCGATTACATCAATGCTAATCTCCGGGAAGGACACAGGTAATGAAGCCGTCCTAACATTCCTGGTATAACCTCAACATGAGATAGCTGTCAGCTGAGAGGAGTAGACATCATCATAACCGGCCGTCATTATTCTCCGACAGACCAACAAAGAATGGAAATAGCTGGCCGTAGTCGGTCGTTATCATCCTGCTGCTATCTGATTGTTGCATGTAAAATACTCGCTCCGTTGGCTGGGCCGCCAAGGCTGGCTGATTCCTGTGGTAAAACCTCCTCGCCAGAACATGCTAGAACGACTTTGCTCTATGGCGGGCCCTTGTAGTTTTATTATTATATAGCCAGCCATGCCATGGTCGGACTCAAAGACCATAGATAGGGTCGGACTGTACGGTTAACAATCTCGCCTGCGTTGGCTGGCACCGGTAGAAAAAGCTGCCGGGCAGGTTTCGACGGCGACGTTGTTGAGATGCAATGCCGGCGTGCTGGGCTGGGGACTGGGACCGGCCGATCGGCGAACTCATGTGCCGAAGAAAGGCGGATGGGCTATTCGTGTCGTGATCTGAAATGTAAGCGCTTCGTCGAGGGGACGCCGCAGTAACGTCGCGACGCGTAGGCCGTGGGTGGCCTCGACGAGAGTGACTGGTACGGCTCAAGACGTCCGATATCTTGACGACACTTGATGGTGAAGATGGATCGAAATGCCCGCTGACCTGGAAGCAAAGTGATGCGTTTCGACACATGTCCCTATTGATTACAAGCTCTGCGTGTGACATCCCGTGCCGCACACGTTTTATTATTTTCTTGGCGTTTTCTGATCGGTACTTTTCTTGGTAGGACCCCGACTTGGACATACGAATTTTTGTGCGCGTGATTATCACTTCGCTCGCATGCGTCGGCATCCCAGTGAACAGGCCATGGGTTTGTTCTCTGTTCCGAGAGCCAGCAACGCAGAGGTGGTCTTTAGTCGAGGCTCTCTTCCATTCCTCGAACCTCCCAGTTGTCGGCCAACCCGTATTGCTTGGCTCGTCGCAGCTTAGCTCAGCGTGCCTTGATGTGGGTTGCCTTTCTGTCACTTGAGAACGTCGAGAGGAGGGTCCCAGCTCCACGTTACAAGCACCACGGAGCACGAGGAGGCTCAGCCTGTAGAGAGAGAGAGCGACAAGAGCGTGAGGAATTCCTTTTGGTGCTTGCCCAAAAATGTTCCCCTTTTCTAACGCAGTCGAGCCGCGAGGAGGGTCGAACAGTGATTTACCTTTCAGATATGCTGGAATTTTTCTGAGGACGCCAAAGCTTTTTTGTTGTTGTTGTTGCTACTGCGGCAAACGTTTTTATGACGTTCGGGTGCTTTATGGGCGACGCGTAATCGTAAAACGCACGTCGAAAAGGGTGGCGTTACGCGTACTAGTGCGATTTTGAAAACTACTTCGCGTTCTTTTGTGTCTTTGCCTGTTAAATAATGCAATTAGTCGAGACCATGATATCGTTACGTTATGGCATATGATGGGAAAGGCGAGGACGAGGTCCCCCACCTCTGAGGCGGTCTATTATGGGACTGGACAGGGGTCTGGGCTGAAGACGACTTGCCCATTCCACGATAATAGAAGTCGATTAGGGAAAAAAGATTCTTTTCGTCTCACTTGAATGGGGGCCCCCACCGTTATACGCGATTTTCTTTTTGCCACAAACGTTTATTTTTTTATTGCGCCATCTTTTTACAAGAAATATGTGTGCTATCCTTTTACCTGTAGCTATATAGAGGTAAGATGCTATAACTTGCTTTGAAATCGTCAGTTCTTTCTTGCTGCGGGGATCGTTTCTCTCGAGTCAATTCGTATTCGCTCTGCTCTCGAGTTTCTGGTAGGTAGTGAATGGCGTGTCGCCGCGGAATATGAGATGCTGTGCTGCGACAGAATCTCGATGATCACTTCAGCTACTAACGTCCATATCTTCTTTCATTTCTTCGCAAAAAAAAAAGAAAAAAAGCACACACTCTTTGCAATTGAAGAGTGCAGCTTGTGCGGGTACTTCTTACGTACTACACAACACACAGCGTTGTTTATTCCATTTGTCCTTTTCAAGTTCACGGTATCAGCCGATGAATCTGATGGAAATGGCTTTTAGATTGCCAGCCACTAGATTGAAGTCTGGCCTCTCTCTCACTCACTATTGCTGCCACGTGATATTATTTCTATCCCCTCCCTTTTTGTAGTATTTAGCCAAACGCTTCTTTCATTGATGGTCGTGAATGACGGAAAGTGGTATGGGGAACTACTACATCCAACATGATTGTCTCACTTTGTCCCCCTCCCCGCGCGCACACTCTCTCGCTCTTCGGAATTTCGGCGCGTGCTTTTTTTTATCTCTGCTTGGCGAACGCGATATTTAGACAACGCGCAAATCAAAGTGGCACTTGCAGTGAGTAACGAGCAATTAGCCGCGGCGAGTTGCGCGGCAGACGCGTTCTCAGATCGACGGAAAGCCAGCCAGCGTGTCGCTGCCCCCCTCCACCATCCGTAGCCCGCCCAACATTTACATAAATATCGCCGCAGTAATGAGACCACATGCACTCGTTCGTTGACTAGGTCCTGTTTTTTAATTCGCCGGCAAACTCGCGGATTCATTCATCTGTCGTGATACGTTCGCTACAGCTGTTGTTTCTCACGCCCGCGCGCTGGGTCGTGCACCCATTAAACATGCAGAGAACCGACGCCATGCAGCTCGGCGTCGGCGATTTCCGCCTTGAAACAGGTGATTAGGCGTCGACTGAACGAGCGCGGACCGCGACTGACGGAATGATTCACGTCGCTTGGGGTAACATGCTTTGTGAGTGTGTCTGCATAGGAACGACTTGCACCCATCTTGACTCTGCTCGGCTCATGTAGCTCTATACGTGATGAGTCAGGACAAGTTGTATGCCGCGCTCAATCACGGCACCTCCACCTCCCCCAATTCTTTAATTCCTTGTCGAGAAATTGCGTTAGCAAACCTCCCCCTTTCCCTGGCTCCCTCTCTGCTTCTCTTATTGATGCTTTTCTCCGGCGCTATCTCGCTCCTCTAAATTCGCTCCGCCGACGAAGATGTATTCGGGATTGGATGCCGTTGGAGGCATTTATCATTTGATTGCAGTCTTTAATCATTTCGTGCTCCGGCGCTCGCTGGTTCGCCCGCTCGGCGCTACGACGGCGCCCGCAAGCAGCGCAAGAAAAGCCCCTGCCGCCGCCGCCGTACATTCACGGCGCCCTCGTTCGCCTTACCCCATACCCTTCGCCCGCTCCGAGCCTCACCTCATTTATCATGGTTTTACCGCCGACGCCGCCGCCGACGCTCGCTGCACGCTTGGGAAACGACGCCCGACGCCGCCGTGCCACCGGAGTAACGGAGATAAAACTAAAACTTGCAGCAGCAGCTCTCAAGGAAACACCGGGGCGACGCCGTGCCGGCGAATAACTCCCCGCGGGAGGTGTTGGTTTAGAGTTTAGAGCCGCGCGCGTCGTGCCCAGGGCGAGGACGACGGATTTTTTTTGCCGCGACGTGCACGGACCGACGTCGGCGTCGCCTTCGACGAGCCAATGTCGCTGCAGATGATCATGAATATAGGGCCGCCGTCGCCTGCGGCTCCCGATCCGACGACGGGGACGCGACAAATCCGCGACGCCGGCTTTGTCTTCCATGAACGACTGCCTCGTGTGTTTGTGTGCTGATGAAGTTTATCTGCGCACTCCAGACTCGTCTGACTGGCCACCTGACCCTCCAACACGCCCCGAAAAGCCATTCCTAGTTTGTGCAGTTTATATTCCCACCTCCCCGCGGCGCGGCGCTGTGTTCGCGCGTGTTTCCTTATAAAACACGTGCCGAATGTTTTACGCCGAGTCGTGCCGTGCCCGGTTGCTCTCAACGGACACTGCCGACGCCGACGCCATCGCACCACAATCCGACGCTAGAATTCGATTATGTGCGAGCGTCCGGAAACAACAAAAAAGCCTTCGCCAAACTCACGGCAGCTGCCATAACACTGGACAGGGACAAAGAAAACGCAGCCGAGCAATCATGTAAATTTTCTTAAGCTTTATGAGACGCTCCGCTCCTTCGCGGAGCGTGGTTTGGCAGCCCGCGAGGAAGCAGGCGGCCGACCGACCGACAAGGGGAGCAGCGGACGAGAATCGCTCTTTCATCAGAGTCACAATAGTTTTGAGTTGCAGCGCTGCGCCGTCGCCGGCTGCGACTACGAATCCTGATGCGGGCTGGCGGCGGTGTGAAACGATAGCCAGCTGACGCTCAAACATCGCCGCTGCCTACTCTGGCATCGCATGGCAGCTACCCTCATCAAATATAACGCGAATCTAACTACCACAGGCAGTCGCTGGCGGAGGGAAAGCGGCGGGGAACGGGGGCTCGATCCAATCGCAGGCCTCGTGCATTAGCCCCAGATTAGGTCATTTCGAACGGAAATCACCCGCGTATGGTGTGCTAGGCTAACTTCCCATACAGACGGTTACACACATACACACGGGCTGTGTTATTTAAACGCAGTGACTGCCATTCAGCCAGATGGCTTATTCCGAGTAGGTACATGTGATGTGTGCCGAGAGCGCCCACTGCCGACGTGAACCGAATCGCGCCGTCCGAGGATTTAGCTCATCAAGGGCTGGCGGCGGTGTCGGGGGTGGCTGATAAGAGGGTTGCTCGCTGCGAGTCGTCCCGACAGCGCGGAGATGGGTCTCCAGGCCCGTCGTAACTACCCTCGTATATAATCTGATGACCCTTTCCTAGACGAGCCGTTCTCCGGGCCACGGCTTAACTGTATCAGACTTCGGGGGCGCATGCCCCTCCCCCCCAAACGCCTGCCACACACACGCGAAAGAAATTCATTTCCTTTCTCTCGTCGCACGGCTCGGTCGCCGTTCTCTACAGTGGTCGGGAGTTTTCCTTTGCGATATCTTGGTTCGGTCTTTGGTGGTAAGGCCCGGCCGCCTGGAGGAGAGATCGCTGTTCCATCGGCGTAATCCCATCGCTTCCTACACTCTACGGCGCGATGCACCCGAGGCCGACCCCCGATCATCGACGTCGCATCCGCGCCGCGCGTCGTTAAGGGGGAAGGCGACGACGCCCGGCAAAGTTTCGCTGTGCTGGTGTCGTCATCAGTGTCACAGGCTATCGTCTATCATAATTACTTTCCTGACACCTCGTGTAGTGATGCACATTTGAAGAGTCCCCCCCCCCCCTCATCTCTTTGACGCCCCCCCCCACCCCTTGCCACGGACGGCAGTCCACCTCGACGTCGTGATTGCTGACGCGTTTCACTTGAATAAAATATCCGGCTTTTTGAATTATGGATTGTGTTTTTGTTTTTGTGTTTCTGGTAGTTTTCGCAACCGTTAAACGGATAAAAATACGGACTTGTTTACTATTTCATAAAATTCGAGTATAAAAATAATAAAAAATTCGAATTGTATTTTTTATGATCCTTTATCAATTTCGAGTCGGTGGAGAGGGCAGCTTCTACCCCTTTCACGTCGCCCACTCACATTATTCCCCCCCCCCCCCTTTCCTCCATCCCCTCTAGTCTTAACCCGGCACCACCACCTTACTTCCATCAACTCTAATTCCCACAAAAACCGTATCTCATATCGTTCGCGCTCTCTCCGTCGCTTCGCGCCGCGCATGCTCCCATCTCGCTCCTCTCCGACGCCACCCGACGCCGTCCGACGTCGCTCCTCGCTGGCTGGCGCACGTCGGGTTGCCGTGGTGACGCCGGCGCGATCGATGCGCCAAGCCCCGCCCGACGCCGCCGACGCCGGCAAGACCTAGCGCTAAAAACCAGCAGCGAGGGGAACGTCGACATCCCAACTCGCTCGCATGCCAGATACCATGCACCGCTGCGAAGGGGGAGAGCGAGTTTCTACCCTAGCCTCATTTGCTTTCTTCTAACTTCCATTTTCCCCAGAGCAGATATTCGAGCTCGTAATAAATGATTCCCCCTCGCTAGCGTTAGCTCGGTCGGACCCCTGCGCTCGCTGCGCAGCGAATGGATGCGCAGCCGTTGTGCAGTCCGCTGCCCCTCCGTTCGTCTGTTGCCATAGGATGTATGTGCGCGCCGTGCCGGCAGCGCTGATGGTGATGGTGGGGTTGGGGAGGGCGAGGGGATAACGTCGGGGGAATTTATTACTGCGCTCGGAATAGGAGTGGCTGCCATGGGCAGGACTTGCGCCCTAGCGCAGGGGTTGCCGCTGATGTATATAGCTCGGCGCGGCTCGATGTTTCAATACGAACCCCTCGGTTGATGTGGCACTATAGGGCTCCGGCTTGAAATGTTCCTAACAATGAGCGTAGTTTATCTTGATGGGAAATAGAGTTTGGTTTGCAATAGCGGGCACGGCCGTTCGTTGCCATGGCAGCCAACTTTGTGAATTGCGTCATCGGTTTTGGTCTATGCTCGGATCCCTCATCCTGTAGTGCTGTGGGACGAAGGGAGTGGAGGGTTTTGGGGGAGAGTGGTTCGCCCTCGGTCTGTAAAAAGAAATGCGATGTTGTTTGTTACGAGTTGCGCGCGTTTCGAAAACTAGCGGCTCGACGTGGTCGCCGGGCGAAACATAGCAAGTTGGCTGTGAGGGCGTTTCGGGTGGATGGGGAATAATTGGGAATAGTCGGGAATATTCGATGCGTTGCTGCCTGCGTCTAGCTGATATGAATGGGTAGGCAGACGATTTTTCGATATCTCTCCCCCGCGGCTTCTCTCTACATGTAATATATACTGAATCATCAATGTGCCCGAATGCGTGAGCGGACTGGACAATTGTACGCAACGCACTGGCAAACGCATCCGGAATATGCGCGCACTGCGTAACGCACTTTGCACGTGGCAGGTCTGGGCGACAGTTGGTACGTCACGACTCCCCGTCTCCCTCACTCCCGCGAGAATTTCTAAGCGGGTTATACTTTAATACGATCAAGTACGCCGCCGGTCCAGGGTGGGTGAGGAGTTAGTACGCAGTATACGCTTGTACCCCGTGTTATTATTATTGCCACCGCGTGGACGGTCGCGATATTCGCAGACTTTTCTGTATGGCATCGCGTAATCTCCTTACCGAAAACAAGAGAAACGGGCACCACAAAATTTTTTTCGACTGCCGCTTTTTGTAGTTATCTAGGAAAAGGTCGATATTTTTCAAAGAGTCGTCTTTGTTTATACCCAAGGAGATGTTAACGAAGTCTGCTTTTGTGAATGATCAGATCGCAAGTCGCTCAGAGCGCTAATCGTTTCTCTCTGTATATAAAGCTTAATACTTTTGATAGCATTTTGATCGAGCGCTAGCATCAAACGGATCGTATCTCCCACGACTGCGATCGCCCGCCTCCTCCCCTACAAGCATCCCCTACCTTGAGTGTTCCACCACCCCAACCATCAGCCATGTGCTCCATTTGATATTATTATTATTGTATTATAATAAAGAAGTTCGTATCGCAGCACGCGCAAGCGTCGACGAATGTAAAAACGTTTTATTGCTATCTCATTAACTGCTCCCAAACATCCATTTCGAAAGCCGTAAATTATTCTCCGCCCGCCGGTCGGTCTCCGAGAAAGTAGAGAAGTAGTAATGCCCTTTAGTGTAGGCACTGCCTCGCGCTTTGTCGAAATGGCCGACTCTAAACAAAAACGTATCGTTCGTTTGTTGGATATCGCGTTTAATTTCGGTCGTATTTCATGGTGTCTTGCATTTGATTCAGTGCTGGATAATTTGCGACGCGTCCGTCGTCTACGATTACCACTGAAGGTGGAGGTGCCGGGAGATGGGCGTTTAAAAGGAAATGCGATAAATGCACTTCCTTCGTCGGTTTTTTTTAGGGTAGGGAACTTAAACGGATAATTAGGACTAAGAATGATAGTCGCACTTAAATTCAGTTGTTTCTTTGGTGTTTTTTTTATGCTAGTGTCAAATACTCTTCATGGCACTCGCAGTTAATTAGGGAAACGAATATCGTTTGTATGATTCGGGTGCAGCTCGGCGACATAAACAGGGACTGGCTGCCTCCCGAGGTCCCCCTGCTTTTCCAAATAAACCGCTCTTTAAAGACTTCCAATCCAAGTGGCAGGTTTTATTTATCGCGTCTTTAAAACATATATTTAGTCTATGTTATTCGATCGTGTTCTGAAATTTGTTTGATACCGCTAAGCTCTTTGGAAGTCGTAAATTATGCAAAAGAGGACTCGGAACGCGATTAATATTTTATTTTCTGACTTCACTTGTGATTGCGAATAATGCGCGCGAGTTTAATCCCCGCGCAATTAAACGACGGGTAATGAGTAAAATCAAGTTCGATTGACTGCCCGGGATGAGTATATAAACATTCTGCACTTGACTACTAGAAAATAGGCACCGCCTAATGACACTAATAACTTCGGCCGAGTGTTATTTGCCGAATAGAGATGGCATACACCCTCGCAAATAATTGATCTCGAGTGCTCGCAATAAGTAGTTGGCATTAATTAGAGGCAATTATATGTTGCGTACTCCCCACCACCCTAAAACCGTCACCCATTCCCCCGCTCCTATGTCGCTTCAGGAGGCGCCAAGGGACGGGATCATGAAAAAACTGGGACATTTTCATCCGAACTCATTGTGAATAGTTTTTTGTCGCTGATGCTGCTGCTGCTGCTGCTATCGGCTCCCTATCTAAATAAGCCACTTACTACTGATTGCAATTATCGATCGCGCTTCTTACCCGATTAACTACAACAACAACAAAAAAACTTATCGCGTTCGTGTACAAGGAATTAGTAAACTATTTAAAGTAATTACTTACTTCAAAAGCGATGTATTGTGCTAATTATATATGATTATAAATAAATTCGAGCTAAATTAGACTTTCGCGTCAGTAAAGATGAATCTTTTTCTAAGTGTATATACATAAAAGCTTGTGAGTTCGCTTTTAGTAGATGTCCCCGAGTTTGGGAGGAGACGTTAAACCAAACAAATGCGCGCCTCGCTCGCTAATGAGTTAAGATTTTGTAAACCAGGTTAATTAAGATCGGGATTAATTTCGTTTGGCAGGTAATTAATGAAGACTGGCTCGACTGTCGCATAGACAGAACTAGGCAACGCGTGTGATCACATCACTATAAACGGCGGTCCCCGAGTGATTCACCCCCAAGATCTGGCGCTAGAGCTAGATTCAGATGTCAAACTTTGGCCGCCGAACAGCCGATTCCGAGCTGTTCAGGAATCTAATGAGAGTCGGCTTGCCTTTAAACTTGCTTCTGTTTCCAACCTGACTGCCGATTAATCGATTTAGCAATACAAAAAGAGATATGCATATTTATTTTCGTTCTTTCTTTCTTTTGAAATTTGAAGAGTACATCCAGGTGATCTTACAATGAGACACTTTGAATAAACATGACATGCGTATTATGCGATCCATACGACCGAGCTCACAAATCTAAATGTGATGTGAAATTAATGTTTATCTTTTTCTTATTCACGCCATCTCCGATCGAAGCTGATTGGCGTCGATTTACCGACACAAAAACCTGTTATGGCACGTCCATTTTCTCCGAGAATCGAAAAACAACAATTATTTTCCAATCTCCCCTTCAACAATTCGCCGAACAGTGACGATCGACGCTCGTCCAACAATAGCGCCGTGCGGCCCGCTCCATTAGTTCGCGTTTCCACCGCGGGCAGGCCAGTCTCAAGTACCACAGAGCCCACCAGCAGCCGCTCACTGAGCTGGTAGCGTGACAAGTCAGATGTTACTGCCAGCCAGCCCGAGCGCTGGTTCTCAGTTCGCCGTCAGAATTCGAGGCTATAAGAAGTTTACAAGGCTAAGGCATTACGGCGCAGAGGCTTTTAGCTGCGCCATGCTCGGAGCTGAGAGCGCTAGGTTTGGGAGTGAGCTGAGCGGGGTAGAGAACTCTCGTATGTTTGAGAGTGGAGGACGAGGTGCAAGAACGCAGTGTTTGGCAAGCCGTTGATGGCGAATACAGAGCCATACGGAGCTAATACAGAGAATACGGAGCTATGGAGAATGGAGATACAATTTGAAAATAAGAATGTTGTCGTTGTCTCTGTAGCTTCTGAAAGAATGCGGAGACATTTGCTTTAAGAACCAATTATGACTTTCCGCAGAGAAAATGAGCTGCGAAAGCACTATAATTTGAATTTTTCAATTTAGGCGCACGAACTTTGCGAAAGTCTTCCATGAAGTTCAGTGTCAACTTAACGTCAATCGTCCACTCTTCGCGTGAGATGACTCTCTGCGGCTGTAGCAAGCTAGCTAGCTAGCAGTCACCTGCGAGCTAGCCCAAGTTCACCTTGGCTCTCTCTCCACCTTCTCTTCTTCCCGCACGTCGGGCAGCAACGCCAGCCTTGAAGGAAATTGCATGCTATGCTGGAGCAGAAATAATATTTTAATAATACGAACATGCTGTCGAGACGCGCTGCGCAGCGGCTGCGACTGCGATTGGTTAAGGCCGAGCGACTCGTCGTCGTTTACTCTTTGTACATGCGCGTTTATGCTTGTGGGATGGCGGACCACGTGGGATATATTTGCCACAGGGGATGGGACGATAGATTTGAAATTCGATTTTTATTTCGTGTGTTCTGGCACATGGTGGTTACTCTGCTTCAGCCATACGAGCTTGTAGTGCACAGTCGTTGGAAAAAATGTCATACGTGCATCGAGTACAAAATTAGCCATATTGAAGCCGTGGAGATAATTCTATCCGCTTGGAAAAGCGCGCTCCCGCTTACTTATCTTTGATGCTAGCCAATTTTGATATCATTAAGCTTGATTTTATAGGATGATGTTCCCACTTTTGTGCAGTGTGCCGTGGTATCTCTTATCGAGTACTCTGGAATAATTTCTTTTCATTCTGCTCTGATTCGGCTTTCAACAGGCTTCTATTTGAATTGCGCTCGCGCACATCGACGGGTCCCTCGACTAGTATTTGTCACGGACGTCAACGATGAATGGCACATCAAATCATCTATCCACAGCAGCTCGAGAGCTCGCCAACAGAATATGAATATCAAAACTTTTACTCTCAGTTTTATTATATACCTTCTCTCTCTGTAGTTAGTGTTTAACTATAGATATACCTACTCCACTTTCGTTTCATTTTTACATAATATACATTTCCATTTCCATCTATATCGTCTCTCTTGTTCACCTTTTTTTTAGTTTTTTTATTTTATTAACAGAAAACGTAATGACATTTTCTTCCTCTCTCTCCTATTTTCTATTTCAATGCTACACTTCTTGTGTATTCGGTGCTCGCTAACTCTGCTCAAATTACCAGGAATACGAAATGAAATAACGATGCATATATTAAAAACGGTGCTCGCAATTCGGCAAATCCCTGGGAGATCGCACCGAAGACTTCGTCGCAAGTTGCAGATATTTTGATCAATTCGTGAGCTGTCGCGGCAAGGGGTCCTCCTTTTGTGCGGACCATTTACTTTTTCTTCCCCCGTACGCGTACCGTAACGCGATTCTGTGTATCTTACGGCATTGAGTTTGTGAAATGGCCCGCGTTCCATTGTGGCGACAAACTCCATTGTATTCCGAATTATAGACATAGCCCACTAGTTTATTTTCATTTTCGAAACATGCTTTTTTATTGCGTGTCGCATTTCTTGCACGCGGAAGTTATTTAAAGGTGTATATAGCGCGCTTTCTCACGCCAGGAATCTTCAGCTGGAGTCCTGCGTGGATTTTTTGCCATCCATTCTGGAGGTCATTATTTCTCAGCAAGACGACATTCATCCTCGCTCGCATAGGAGACGCTTTTTTTTCAATGACTCTCTCCAACTCTCTTGGACGCCGTCGGCTTCCTTTGAATCTGATGTCCGTGCGCGAATCGATGACAATGCATGGCGTCGACCTGGTGAATCGGCTCGCGTCAATTCACGTCAATTCTACTTGCTCCCAATCTTCAGAAGAACTGTTCCATCCTTTGGTCCCCGGCGCCGAAAGCTGTCCAACGCACGGGACAATTTAGGAAAGCCCCGAACTAATTAACCTCGATTCTCTTTAGCCTTCCCCCGTGCAATTAACATCCCACCCCTCTTTACTTCCAGCAGCTCGATCCTGTGTTGTTTTTCTGTTGCTTTTAATTACATTTACAACAAACATTTCTCTCTGTTTCCCTTGCGTACTCTTCCAGCTCCCCTACCCTTTCGTCGTGACACCAATTCTTTTCCGCCCAGCGCTCTGTGGTTCCATTGACTGGAATAATTCCGCGCGCGGATTCTCTCTGTTCCTCCCCAAAACGGTCGCGTGCTGACGTCACTCCCAAGTCGCCACCGTCTTGTCATCTTCCCACTTCTCCGCCAGACGCAGACACCTTGCAGTCGGGCGCCACCCAAAGCACAAACACAGCCCGATATGCACGATCTTAACGCGGACGTGTCCTCGCCGAAAGGGTGCCGAACCGAGGGGTGGGGTCACTTCGGGTGGCCCATCGCGACTCGGCTTGGGGTAGGTCACGCCGTATAATGGCCGGGGTGCGGTGAAATATCACAAAATACGCCCATCAACAATATATAAATAGAAAACTATAATGTCGTTGCGACAGACTGGGCCGCTGCTCGTGGCGCTCTTTTTTTTTTATTGCCGGCTCCGTGGATATATGACGGGCGCGAGCGTGGGACCCGGATGGCAAGCACGTGCCCATATTTCTTTACGAGCGGGCACATCGTTAATGGGTCACTGAGGAGGTTGATAGAGAGACGGCGGGAAGGCAGCGGCCATAAAAGGTGTTGGGGAAGGTCAGTGATTACAGCCCCAGGGGGCTTGGTTTATCCCTCAGAGCTGATGTCAAGATGCAGGCCTTCAGTCACTTTAGAAATTCGGTGCATAAACACACAGTGGCAAGTGGTGTTTAACATCCGAGGCGCCGGCGTCTGTGGGCCGGGTCGCGCCACTTTGGATGCCGTCCTGCCGTACACGCGTTGGGAGTTGTCACTCGTGTCACACGACTCTCGCACTTGTAGTTTGCAAACTCCGTCGTGTCGAGGGCCGAGGCGTCGTTGCTAAACTTTGTACTCACGCGTGTCGGACGCGCGGTGCGTGATGTCGCCCGTCGGATCAGAAACTATCTCGTCGCCGTTTAGCGTCGGCGTCGCCGTCGTTCGTCCGGCGTCGATTAGCGAAACTGACTTCCAACTTAGTCGCTGGTAATTCAATTTCCTTCACGGCAGGACGACTTGGCGAGGGTGGACGGGACGACGACGACGGACAGATCACAAATCTAGTTAAATTTTGTGTCGTCGTCGTTGTCGATCTCTCCCTTTAATCTCTCGCCCCAGCGCCCCGACCTCCCCCTCCACCCGTATCCCACCCACTCGTATCTTCTTGGATAAAGCCAGTTGTATAGAACCGCGTTCCGCATAGTGGCATTGACCTAGTCACTCGCCATTTTCAATGTCGTGCAAATAAACTTGTTACATCATTATTTGCATTGTATTTCAGACTTGTCCAATTATAACTTTTTCCCCGTATTGTCGGTTGCCGATCTGTTTGCGGCGCCGGGCTTCGTCGTCGCCGTGGGTTCGTTTGTCGTGATGGTATCGATAGATCGGGGACATGCAACGCCCTGCGGCACGATGGATTATTAGGAGACGACACCCTCGCGGGGCCGGCGCCTCCATCACTAAACAGTTGTCATGCAATTCACGTTGCTTTACTTTTTATCAAAGCGTTAAATTCAGGTACTTAAATTTTGCAGAAATGATTTGTCGATGATGGCTTCATCGGTTGAGAGTATTTGCATTGGCTGTCTAATGGATTGATTTAGTTCAGTTGTACGTGGTCTGTTCGTATAGACGTTTCAATTGTGGGTCGACCTGCTGACGTCTAGCTCCTATGTAGAGTTTGTTGCTTTGTGCGCGCGCTTTTCGGTAGTTAATAATTTCGCTTTCGGCGTGCCACTCACCTGTCATTTTGATACGTTTTCGATTTGACTCGATCGACGAGCGCTTGATTTGAGCGGCTTTACTACCGGGCGCAATATAATTGCGGTCCCCGCGATATTTTCCTTCGCGCCCTGTAGTGGTAAAAAAGACGTCAAAGCGGACGAAAAATTCCGAAGTGACGTTAATATTCGTGTGCGTGTGAGTGTGTGTGTTAGAAATCTTGTCGCGGTGATCTGAAAACAGCAGCCTGTAGGTATAGCGTTCTCATGAAAAATGCATCGAGCCCAACAGAGTGTTTCGATTCCTATCAATTTCCACCCGGTTTTTGTCGACTCCCAATGACAGCTGACATCGATAGCATGTCAGTGCGTTTTTCTTGCCTCATTCCATCGACGACCACGTGGCTCCAACGCACAGCCTGCAAGAGAAACGACCGCGTTTTGCGATGATCACAGCAGCAGGCAATTCGTTGTCAACGTAAAAAGCGATCCAGATTCGTTCCGAAGTCGGGACGGAGGGGGCACCCGCTGCCCTGGCAAATGAGTTATGACTCCGTAATGATCTCGAAAGTGAGTCCCCCAATATTTTGAGTGTTTTTGAGGTAGCGCTGTCTGAAACGGGCGCTGAGTAACGAGCTTGCCCCGCATGGAAAAGTACTGGCGCTTCGAAAACACAATCTCAAAAGACGGCTTGGCGTGCGCCTGACGTCGTCCCTTTCTTCGGAGCTCCTCTATTCGCCGCGCGCCCGAGCAAACAATTAATTATTTCGTGGTCATTATCATGTAATAATGATTTTCTCATTCTATCATGTAATGACATTTTGTACTTGCCGGCGTTGCCGCGTCGGGCGTGCAGTTTGTGGGAACGCGCGGGTGCCAGATCGTCGCGCGCCGAGCCCAAGTATTGATCTCGCTTTTCCCGTGCCTGTGCCGTCAGAGCGGTTGCCGAGCGCAGCCCGTGCACGCCGCCAGCAAACACTTGGGAAAATTACGTGGAAAAATCGCCAGAGAATTTACCGTCGGCGGAATGACGATCGAAATCCGCGCCGTGGAACTCGACCAACGCGTTCGTTTTGTTTTTAGGGTGAAAATGTTTGTTGACATTTCGTTTTGCATGTCGGTTATACTTTGCTATCCGATAATTGGTTCTGCCGCGCGCGCCGTTCCACGATCCTTTCATCTAAATCCGTTCGTTCCCATTGTGATCTTGTAACACAAAATAAAACTCATCTCCATCTCTCTTTGTCTCTTCACTCTCGCTCTCCTTCGCTCTGGCAGCCGACCCCATCCTCCGTCAATCCCACGTTTTACTTTCCTTTTCGATCTCATCCATAATAGTAAACCGACCCCCCCCCCCCCCCCCTTGCCGTGCCTCTGTTCGGTCGCCCCGTATCGCGCTCGAAGTCGCTCTGTTTCGAATGCGACTCGAGTTAAGTCGACTCTGCGCTTATCTCTGTCCTTTAATCATGCTTTTCTATCTCTCACTGACACACAGATAGAGCTCGCAGCTCTGAAACTCTTCATTAGCTTATCGATGTTTCACAACTGTTTTCATTAATTACCCCGATCGATAGCTTCAGGCATATCAACCAACAGAAAGCTCGTTCAAGTCGGGGCGGCATGACTTCGTGAATGAATCCGCAAAACGTGTGCATAAATCCGTTGGAGAAATGAAACAGCATCTGCACAATCTGGCACGAGACTGCATTTAGAATCTGCTAGTTCGGAGATCCCAATTACGCGTTCTGTTGCTACTCAAAATGCCGGTCGCTCAATTAGCAGGCAACAGAAACATCCCTGGATTAATTCCTAGCTATTAAAATAGCCCGTGATTGTATAGCCGCCCGGTAATATAATATCGTTTGATTGATGAGAAGACTTTTATTGCAATACCAGTGAGCGAGCCGTCGTCATTAAAATCGGAACGTACCTACGCGTGATCGGGCTGCACAGATAAAATAAAATAATAGCATCTCGAATTCCGACCAATTACGACTGACAACCAGTTAGGCTCTGCGTTGACGGGATTAGCAACATTGGAAAGTAGAGTGGTATGGGGCGCGCACGCTTGCCGAAGCCGTGAGGGGGGTAATTGTAATTATACGTTGCTATTGTTAATTTAATTAGTGGTTTCGCGTTCGGCCTCCGCGGCGCCTCGATCGGGGAAATGGAACTGTGCGGCCCGGTGTCGTCTCTCTCTGGCGATTCGTATGGTAGTTTGGACGCCGATTAGGCCGGCGCTATGAGACGATTCATTAGGTAGTTATATTTACAAAGGATTTACTTTGTCAGAGGTCGCGCGGTACGACAGTGCGCCGGCTGGCTTGCGTCCATCGCAAACAATGGAACGGGCGCCGTCGAAGCGTCGACCTGATATTAATTAAACGACGCCGACGTCGTGTTTACGCGACGCCGACGTATAAATACCATTCGAACATTTCGCCGCGCGCGCGGGAACGTAAATTACTTTGTTACGCAACGCAGACTCATGGCCTGTTTCATATTTTTGTTATTCAAGTCGAGATCGTTTCGTAGTTCAATGAACCGTCGTGTTTTTTTTTTTATGTCAAATCTGATGTTTATCAACAAAGTTTTAACTTGCATGCTATACTAGTGTTTGGATTTTGTAATGACCTTGCTAGAGGGGGTTTCCCAACCTTGACTTTCGAGTGTAATAATTCACAGCTAGGCTATCAATAAAGATATTAGTCGTCGCTACTTTACTACTCGCGTAGAGCACGGACTACTGGAGAGTGTATCGCGAGTCAGAAAGTGAATAACGTCGTATTAATATTATTGACACTCAAAACGGATGTGTACCGGAACGGCGTCTGGCCATGGGAACTTAGGTGACATCGACCTATCTATTTGCGACATGTTATCAATGAATGCCGATCGAATTAGCCTATTAATTATCTCATCAATTGGATAATAGAAGCGTTTACTACTAATTAGCAGCCGTAGACGGGCACAGAAGTGCGGTGTACCACACTTCTTCACTTAGTTACGGGTGTATCGACGATGATCATTCATCCCAAATGTATCAAAACAGGTTCCGGAAAGTCACATGCGGGTAACCAAACAGAAACATGTTGTCTTAAAGATTACCACCAATCACTCATTATTCAAACAGTCGGTGGTCGAGTAGGTTTTTTTTCACGGGCGTTTTCTTATCTGCCGTTGACTCTTCAATGGCCTGACATTTCTTACTTTTGATTGGCGAAGCCTCTGTACACCGTGATGTCGGAACAGCGTTCCTCCCTTTCTCGAGCCTTTTTGGACGCAGCTTACCCTTCGCCAGCTTGCTGCGACCAAATAGGCGAACGTCACACTTATCACTTGGCTCAGCTGTTTCGAGGACACCCTCCTAATCAGCACGAGCCGGTTGGCACGAAAAGTTACGCGCAATAATGAGTGTTCGTGTCAGGGGAAAGTTGTGATGCCACCCACGTGTCTCCCCGGCCCCCAGCCGACCGGTCGCAGCGCACACTACTCAACAAAAGGCAGCGTGGTGTCTCCTTTGTTGTGTCATCATCTGTGTGCAGCGCCGAATGCTCTCGCAAGCACGTGGATCAGACCGATTGTGTAAGGTCATTGACGCTCGTAAATAAACACATTCCATCGGTCTAGCTCCTTTGCGCTCGTCTCGAACCCCACCGCACCCCGCCACACCGCGATCGCTTGCAACGATCTCGCTTCCGTCAATTAGAAAATAAAAGAATGTGATGAACCGGTATTTCTGAATACGGAAGGGTCGCCGAAAAGTGTGTTGTGTCTGCGATTTTGCGCTCTTTAGATCAAGTGTCTTGCGGTCAGCAGGGTTGTCGGTGGTGGTGCTGTTAGGGGTGTTTCCTCATTCCTTTACCCGATGCGTCCCAATGCGTAACCGGAGGCAACGGTTGCCGTGGTTGCAAAGCACGTGCTCATTGTCTCTTTATTTGGCATCAATGAAGTCGCCTTCGCTAGGTCGGCGATTTTTTCCGTTTTCAAAGAATGAATGAACGGCAAGATCGTGCTGTGTTTATACTCGCTACCATATATATTTATATATATATATGCTTGCCTACTACAAAGTCGGGTAGTAAGTAACATGAGAGTTATGTGATAGCTTTACTCTACGACTGGCTGGTGGGGTATGGGGTGAGAGACGAGGGATTCAGATGTTGCGAAGATAAAGACATTATTCTTCGCCAGCCTATATGGTACGGAGTGAGAAAACTAGGATACAACTTATAGGTAGATACACATATATTTCCTGTTTCTCTAACTTACTTTTTTGTCATTGTGTGAAGCGAAAGAAATATTATAGTTGAAATGAGCTTGTCGTACATTTGTGTTGCCATGTTCACGTCTTGGAATTTGCAATCCACGTTCTATGCCGGTCTGCATTATATTTACCTAGACCAGCACTCTACATGCATGCATCCTGTCTGAAATAATGCACTCGCATGCAATTATATCAAATTATATGCATTAACTTGCGTGCATATCATATGAAGCAGAAATGTAGAAGTACACACTGCAAGAATCCAACGTCCGAAATGCGTTGCCGGCCGCTGCATGTCGCCGCGCACAGAACTGCCGAGGGTAGCGTGGCACCGGTGGAACTGTTTGTGGACAGAACCGTCACCGGTTGCGCATCAATGTGTTGAAACGCTCTCATCGGTACTCGCGGCGATAACGCAACGGCGGCGATATGAACAACTTCGCTTAGCTGGTTATGTGTAAATAATTCCGAATGCCAGAGACATTTCTCTACTTTTATCTTTCTTGTCTTTCATAGATAATATTGTGTGCGGTGATAATACCCCTTCTGCTATCTCCGGCACTTCGCGGCACGACTCTCCTAGCTAATATGACATCTCAGATCTTACCTGTGCAGCCGATAAGCAGGGCTGCACGCTGAGTGTCAAGCTGTGTCGTGTGTTACTGACTCTATGTCTTGTTGCGATCGGAAGTGACCGGTTTTTCGAATTGTTTCAATGACTGACAGACGATTGGATCATTTGGCGCTAGTGATGAGATAAGGTGCCAGTTTTTCTCTAATGTTCTTGCGCAGCTTGGATTGCATGCACCTCTGATAACATGATAGCAGTCAACGTCGCTTGGGAAGAGGCAGGTATTTATTTGTGAGAATCATTTGGCGGGCTAATTTGCATCTGATGATTGATGGTGTGTCGTCGGATTTGAATGAATATCCCATTTGTTGCTGCATGGGGTGTTTAGTATGTTCATGGTGTAGACGAGGCTACAAAAAACAGTCCCGTTGCATATCGCATCGTGTCAAGTTCCAAGTCCTAACTGATAGCTTCTGGCTTAGGTCATCTGTCATTACGCATTTGATTTTCCATCTTCGAGCGCATTAAAACGAACAGGGCAAATGTAACGGGGACAATTCATCATCCAGCTAGGATGCCGGTGCTTGAATCTCTAACAACTTCCGCTCGGTCGTCTATCGGCGTCGCCGCATGGACTTAGTGGTGTCGGCGTCGGCTATAAAAGGTAGAGTGGACGGTTATTGGCATATGCTTCCACCTCGGGTGCCACTGAAAGACTGACTATTTACGCCAGAGCAGCGAGAAACTGGAGCCTGGTGGTGGCTTGGCTCTCAAAACCCCCGCCCCCATGCCTCGACATCCCAAAAGCGCTACACTCTGCCCCCCCGGTCGCTCTCACTCCTAACACCCCCTTCTTTACCCATTCCACGGAAATGTTCATCATCCCATTCCCAAGCCGCGTGGTCTCTTCTCATCCCACTGTCGCGTTTATTCCCGTCTGTGATACGACAACGCCGAGAGGTCGAAGTCGGGACTGCACTCTGTGTCGGCGACCGCTGCTTCTTTGACGATATTTTGTGGTGTGCATCCCCTAATGAGACGACGTTCGTACTTGTGATTTCATAATCACTACGGGGAAAAAAATCGGGGTCCACAAAGCTTTGACAGGTCTTATTTTTCTTGTGTTTCGCGCCAGAGATTGCGGTCGGAAACCCAAGGCGTCTAGATGAAAACGCTCGCGGTTTTTTGGAACTTCTAAACCGCACCGCCGTGCGCAAGGCACTTTATCTGCAGAGCTCGAAACCGACGACATCGCCGCGCCAACCTTGCGGCCAGGCACATTTCACAACCTCGTTTCCCGTTTTCTCCGAAGACGTCGACACGTCTCAGGCGGCGTCCGCGTGCGGCGGCGGCGTCGGAAAATTCGGCGCGAAACGACCAATTTCAAGTCGAGAGACTCCATTCATTTCCCACCCCCCACTCTGAGCCCGAGCTCACAGCGCCCCCACCTCCCTCGTGCTCGCCGCGTGTGTTTCAATTGAAATGCAGCGCATAATATTTTGCACACACAGAGCAGCAGCCACTTGTTGGCATTTACTTGCCGTTGCCGCCGTCTCTCGGATCGTAAGTCCACGCGCTCATTAGAACCATAAGGCGGTTCACAGCCAGCGCCAGCGACCAGCTAAGCGTCTTTCCTCATCACAAGGATTGCCTCAGCTCCCAATGACGCTGTGAACGTTCTTGCTAGGTTCTTGCGTGGCTCTTGCTTGCTTGCTAACTGCAAACTGGTTATTTTATTTCTTGTTAGTAGGCCGGCCGCGAGATCCGTCCGTCTTGGCTGAACGGAATGACGTTTGCGTATGTGGAACAAATGTGCCCCGCTGTTTTCGAACGATAGGCGCCTTTAGATGGGGATCGCTTGGAAAAGTGATTGGCTAGCTAATTATTGGCGGAGACGAAAGTGAGATGACATTGCTGGGTGCATCGCCGTGGATTGGAGAAAAAAGGCTGGAGTAGTTCGCCTGGCTGGCAAACGATACGTCTGGGTAAAATTCGCTCGGGGAAGTTTTTATTTTTTGATCGGGGCGATTTTTTGTGGTGTGTTATTTTGTTCACGTCCAATTCGTAGTTTATTGGAAGGAAAGAGTTTGTGCCGCAGTCAGCATTTTCAGCAATTTTCGCAACTGTCTCGGGCGAATCATGTATAGCGCCATAGCTGCGGCCCGCTATAGCTCGGAACAAACAGGGAAAAAATGTTGCCAGCGTGCGAATTTTGCGAAATTTATCGCCAAAAACGCATCCCCCATTTGATTGGAACTCAGTGGAATACAATTTGTCTCTTTGCAGGTGATTAAAATGACCGACTAATTAGTCATTCAATTACCCTAAACGCTTTTCAACACCTCTCCAACGACTCATTCGCCGGAGATTAAAATTCTCTATCCGAGTCGAGTTGAAATTTTGCGTTCCGAAGTACAGTTGTCAATAAAACACTTGTTTTTCTTTCGGTATTTTCGTAGCGTATATCCGCTGGTGTCAGAGAAGCGAGGTCGCGCGCGTAACGACTGCTCGCTGCTCCCGAGCCCCTGATATTTGCGCCGATCCCTCTCTAGCGCTCGCTAGCACGGCACGGCTCGACACATATGGGTTCGGGGGCCGCGCGGCAGGGCTTTCCGACTATCCCTCGCCCGCCGCCGCCGCCCCCCATCGCCCCCGTCGGCCCCAGCACAACGTCGTCTCCGTCGCCCTCGTGCATTAGCCTGCCTCGCTCGCCGCTTGGCTCGTCACGCCGCTTCGTCCTATCCTATACGATATACCAGCACAGCTAATGCGGCAAAACGCAGACTTCGAAACGGGCGGATAGTACCCACGACTTTTTACTCGGCTTGTACCACACTTTGCACGAGCGATAACACACCCGCTCGTCGCTGAACATTTCATACGTTTATCGTTTCGCGTTCGAAACGGCCAGGCGCGTTTGTTTCTAAACGCTTAATTTTCCTGCGACAAGCGCGGGAAAAATAAAATTACACAAAACCCCACCTCGTGGGCAATGCGCACGTTTTTTTCTCTCGTGTTATTCGTTCTGTCGGGAATATTTTTTTTTTGTACCGTGGGTCGTTAGGCTGCCAGGCAGGCAGGCAGGCAAGCAAGCAGAGAGGAAGCCTGTCGGTCGGTGGCATGGCATCGAGCGACGCTCGGCTCTCAGCTCGGCTGCCTCCGACTCGGCCAGCAGCAGAGCGGCGAAGGGAACGCACACCCGACAACGCTGTAGCGAAGCAACGAGCCGCCGCGCCGCGTCGCTGTAGGAATAGCGCGAGCGCGAGCCAGTTGTGCGATTAGGTTCGTCGGGGTTCCAGCACGGAGAGGGACCGCGCCGCGACTCACGGCTCCACACGACGGACCAGCCACGATTTTCCGCCGGAAAACACGCCGGATTTCACGTGCTACTCTAGCGGCCAAGTTACTGTGATATTTTCGTGTGTTTACGCCGTTTGTGGCGACGTAGAGGACGTTGATTGCGAGCCGGCAGTCGTGGCAGTCGGCTATACTTATAGCAGTGTGTTGCGAGCCAGTATAGACTGCCGTTGAAACGTACGCCGTCGGACGCTGGCTAGAAAATAGAAGGAAAAACCCGAGCGAAGGATCCGCAGAGTACGTTAAACTAGGTAAAAAATCAACACTTGAAAATATTTATACGTTTAATAACCTTAAAAACCATGTGCAAATGTCAGTCACGAATTCATATGCTCGCCTTACGTAGCACGCACTAGTCGACGCAAGCATTTCGACAGCCGTCACTTAAGCGACCACGATTTGATGCGGCAGTGTCGAGGCGGTTGCCACGTGTTTGTATCTAATTCAAATATTCCCTCCCAATCAGCTGATGTTGAAATGAATAGGTCGAGATTCAAGACAAGCAGTTTTTACATGTGCATCGACCGTCGAGTGGAATGGGCACGATAGGAGAATGCCGAGGCCGGGCGAGGAGGGGAGAGAATGATTTCATGTTATTACTCGACGCGACGACGGTATCACGCGGTTTCGTAGAAAACTACTGCTCGCTTTACGATGGTCTGCTACCATTATACGATCACATACACACACACTCACACACGCTGAGGTTTATTGTTTATTGTTATCATAGGCGATCAGCTGTTTAGTTTGTTGTCGAGTGGGTGTGGTAGTGCTGTGGATCAAGGCAGGCTGGCAGGTAAGTTGGCCACGTGCTTGCGATGCGCTTATGTGTGTCACGGAACGATTGGATCGGTAGGCAAGCATCAGGTTCGTCGACCTAGAAGGTGTTGCTCGGACGTAGGTAGGTAGGTACGCACTACGCAGAGTGCGGTGCGTAGTAGCGACAGCCGGCGTGCGGAGGGTAAACAACATACTGTCCCATTTCTTTAGCTAGTTAATTAAGAGTACGAACTGGAAGTGACGTTCGCAACAATACAACTCTCGAGCCGCGGTACCTCGAAATCGAACGAGGCCGCATGAACTTAAAAAAGCATTGTTGCCCTTTGTTGCCTTCTGCGCTACCTGGTTATTCGTCTGATTCCGCATGCCGTTTTCTTCTCCGATAGCGTAATGCTACGAGCCTTCTAACGACAATTTCAGCTCTTTTTTTTTTTGATAAACGCAAAACATATTGTTGGGGGTCGGACGCTATCTTATCATCGGCCGGGCAAGCGACAAACAACACATACTTCTTGCATTAGGAACACGTCGGCTCAACCCGCGTGTTCGCTGTGGTCTAGTGCAGATTGGACGCCGCTTGTATGTGCGTTTATTGCTGGGTGTACGTCGAGCAAGTGTTCAGTTTTGCGCCCCCCCCCCCCCCCCCCCCCCCCCCCCCATTTCTAGCCGTGGCAGAGCGTGGTCGCGGACGACACCGGCTTACAGGTGGATTTCGGCGGAAGGGGGATGAGAACACGAGGTTTTACTACAGAACGTGGAGATGGAATATAAGCCGGGCAGGCGGGGGGGCAGGGTGATCGGGCGAGAGGGGATTGTTTTCATGCGGCGCTCTCTGTAAAGTGGACGGCGGGTACGTCGGCGTTGTGGATCTTGTGCTATAGGTGGTTCATGTCGCACATGTCTTAGCGACTTGGTGCGACGATTGTTTTACATCTGCGATTGGTTCCTATGCATGAGAACGGGTGGTTCTTCCGTTTTAGAGACTAAAGATGAAGATCTGCGGAGATTTTCGCAAAGCATTTGACTTAAATTGTATTTTTCGAGAATCGGATCGAAAATAATGAACTGAAACTAATTGATTTTTCACCCGGGCGAGTTTCATGCGGATTGAGTCAACTTTCAAAATCTCATCCATCGATTAAATCGAGAGTCCGGTCTATTGTGGCGCCGATTTCGGTGACGTTGGCTGATCTCTGTGTTTTTTTTTTTTTTTTTTTTTTCTGTGACATCGGAGAACGTTTGGGCGCGGAATATGATATTTTTAAATCCATATTTCTGGGTGGCTGGCGAGTGCTGAATCGATAGCGCCGCCCGCGCCCGACTTGTGCTACGGGTAGCAACGCGACGCCAGCGCGCGTCGAATCGATCCCTAGGATGGCCGTCGTGTCGTGCCGGCAGCCTATGTGGCGGGCGCCTCGATCCTCGGCTTACGCACCGACATGAGTGCTGCTCTGCAATGTTTTTACTTTCTTTCGACGCAGTGCAAATATTCGCGAAAACACAGCGCCTATCTCACTAATCTATGCAAATTATTCGTAATTGACAAGTTTTCAGCGTCATGCAGTCTAGCGTTTAGGAGCGCAGTCGTGGCCGTGCGGAGGTGTCGGAAATTTATTCAATCGCTCTTGAAATAATTACATGTATCACATATAATTATACAACTAATTACAATGATGCACTAAACGTTTGTTTGCTGTGTTTTGCTCGTGTTCGCTTCTTGTTTTGGATCCGTAATCTGACACGTGACGTGAATAATAAATTTCACGTATACACAACTTCATTTATCAAGCTCATGGCGCCTCCACTTGTGCACAATCTCTCCAGAGATTTATATCTGTGTTCCACATTTTCATTCAGTTTTTTTTTGTCGTTTTCATGAAAGCAATGCAAATGTCAACGTAATCTGATTTTACCAAGTACCTAATGGAACGATTACTTTGGCCAAAATTGTGAACATTTGCAACATTAGCAAGAGATGTTAAGGGTCAATCTGTTCGTAGCACACAAAAACGTTGCATATATCATCGTTATAGTATTACAGACAAATGCATGTGCCGATGCAGGCTCGCAATTTCCTCGAATATTTCCATCAATCATCATTGGAGAAGAGTTAATCATCACAGCGAGGCACACCGTGTTGATTAACTATAGCGATCGAGTGATTGATATTTATATGCCGAGCGAATATTATGCAGATGCCAGTAAAAACATTTTGCGTACACTTTATATCTGTATACCCCATGGTCATATAGGATTCAAAATTATCTCTTTTGACAGATTTTTTTATATAAATGTAGTTCGAAATAAAGTGCTATTTTTAATTTTATATTGCATTTTTTGGTAGTCTTTTCAGCCCAACTCTAATTAAGCATTGACAATGCTGACAATATACTCATGGTATTCGTTTTGCTTGTTGCAGGATTTGACGGGGCAGAACAGCAATGATAGCTCGAGCGGCCACGGCCCGGCGCCGGGTACGCCGGGTATGAGACCGACGCCCTCGCCCACAGGTTCAACGGGCTCCAGATCCATGTCGCCTGCTGTTGGTGAGTGTCTAACGCCCCCCTCCCATTCTTCTCCCTGAAGAACGAGCACTCCCTAAACCAACTACAACCATCCACGCATGACTCGGATTGATGTGACTTGCAAGGATGTTTATCCCGGTAAAGTTAAGCAAAATTGCCCAGATTCCGTTCGCAAGGTGACCGTTGCAGTCTGATGCCAGATGATGTCAGAGAATCCTTTCCTTATTGAACACCTTGAATGTTGGGTTAAAAGCTACCTTCCGAAAGGGACAAGTGACTCACAGCTTATTACTGGACAGGATCGCATAAATATCTAGATTCGAAAGTGTAATATGTGAAACTCTCGATGTACCGGCGAGTATCAGGAGCTAAGATCCCGAAGAGAGATTGGGATTGCAAATGGTTCGCCTGTCACCTGCGAGTGCATCGGAGTGATTCGGCGCTCATGGGTGAACGACCCGCGGCGATGACGGCGACCGGCCTGCACTGTTGGAGTGCAGCAGCAGCAGCAGCAATCAATCGATCAATCACTAGGTTAGCATCGCGTTTCTCACGGCTAGCGCCAAGGTTAGCTGTGCCCGAGATGGCGGCCTTGGGACGCATCTTCGCTCGCTGCAGCGATGCATCGGCTAGTCATAGGATGACCAAATTGGCTGCACTGAAGCCAAGGACTCGAAGAACCCAGTCAAGAGTGTATTTATGATAGCTGAGACGCTAGTGGGGACTTTTTTTTTTACATTTTCGGGGACGTCAAAAGGCTCTTAGGGAAGGCACTCTTGTCCCATTGTTATTCGGCAATGGCATCTTGAGATTTGAGAATAGGTCTTAAAATAGGAAACAAGAATGGTCTCCCCATCATACTTTCTGGATGACGACGGTAACGAAAGAAAAACTCGTGCATCATCTTTTGAATGCACCTGAGTTCGAGATAGATAAACAAGACTCAACCAAAATCAGATCGCCCAGAGACCGTTGCAGTGTCGGCCAGTAAAACCCTTTCGACCGTGCAAGTGTTCTATTCAAACAGCAGGTGACCATCGCCCATTTCTCCATGCACACGTGATATGCAAATTTCGCTCTTACCTACAGACCAATTTTCCTCGGGATATTTCAAATTTAATTCGCGCTAATTTCCTACCTCTCGCGGTGATTACGCGAAATTGCGGCCGGCTGCATTCGAGGTCGATTATCATTTCAAAGGCGGCAGCAGCTGACGGCACGACCGACACAGCTGATAGTCTCCCATTTTTCCTGCCAGCTAATGAATGGCTACGCGCGCGCTACAAGTGCCAAGTGCGGGTCACTAGCAGCGTCGGCGAGGTAAATTATAAATGAGTGGAACGGGGGATGGTGGGTTGGGGTGACATTCTGCTGGGAGAGAGACTAGTCTGCGACGGCTGCTGGGGAATCCTTTCGAGGCCCTGACCCACATTAGCGGCGTCTCACTCGCACTTGCCAGTCGGTATTGTGCTCCTGCAGTCGTAAAGGTTACTCACCTCCCTTTCCTCCCCCCGCCCCCACCCCACAGCACCCTTGCATCCCTTCAGCCATTCGCTTTCATCTACTCGTGTGTGTGGATATTGCGAGAGAGTGTGTGTGTGCAATATATGTGTCAGTGATGCAGTATGGTGCATTTGGATTTATTTGACTTGGTAGAGACGGTTGTTTCACATTCTTCTTGTTGGGACTTCTTCAGCAAGTAAAGGAATGGATATGGAGACGAATCGCTCGTCTGTATTGCATCATTAAAATGTACGGCGAATGGATTTCACTCGCTACGGACGGGCGCCTGTTGGTGACTGGTTCTTGGGGTTTCAGTTCTTGACGCATTACAACTGCAAATCCCGCTGCTCCTTTCAATTGAGACGATCAGTCTCAATCATTCAGACAACTTTCCTCAAAATGCGAGTCCCAATGTTTATCGAGTACATCTTTCTGCCCGCCCATTACCAAGCAGTATGCAATTTATTCTTACACCTGATTCAATGCTCTTACATCAGTTCGAATGCAATGGATTGAGTTTCGGAATCCACTATCACCGTTTCCGTGGTTTAGCAAAGTCTTGTCGTTCCCGCCCATGTGACTCACCCTTCTTCGGAGGAGCGTCGCCAGCAAGGACTGAAGACGCCGCGCCAAGCCACTCGTCACATCTGTCACCCATCACTTGTCACCCACGGGGCCACGACGCAATCTCTTGCGCCGCTGTTTAAGATGCGAACAGTTTGCGGTGGCAGGACCGCCAGCGAGTGACGTCACCTCCTTAACAGACGTGTCTGTGCAGCACCGGGGTGGGGGTGTGTCAGTGGTCGGGGGGGCGGGGGAGGCTGGGAAATCCCTCTGTTCCATGACCTACATCAGTTCACAACAGTACTAAAGGTTTCTCATTCCCCTGCGCCCACCCAGTCCCTACCCCCCCCCCCCCCCCCCAGTTCCCCTTGCCCGCTCGCACAGGCTTCTACTCTCCATTCTTCCCTGAAATTGAGGAAGGAATTTTATTGATTCGCGCTAAACATCATTGGAATGGCTGGCTGTGATCCTTTCGTTTTCTTCGCGTGCTCTCTCTCTCTTTCTCTCGCAGTGTGTCAGCCAGCGAGCATGTGTGTGGGTGAGTGTTCGTGTGACTCGGATGTGAGCGTGATGTGTGGGGGAGGGGGAGGGGGGGGGGGGGGGGGGGGTGAATAATAGACGCGATTCCGTCGTGGCGTCGAAATGGGTCAGTCGAACCCCGAGAGGATACGATTTAGATATGTATTAAAGAGACACGAGTGGCATTAAACTGGTATGTGACGTCGCAATGCGCTGCGCTGTATGGGACTTGTTTCTTTAGTACGTTATCGTGCGTGATGTGGTGTGTGATTCGAAAATGTAGCTGGCGCCCGTCGTGCTCGGATCTTGTGCTGTGTTCTGCGCTGGTGAAGATGGTGACTTTACCACGGTCCACGCTAGATTTCACGCAGGCGTCTCGAGGTTTCGTGATGGTCCCATGGTACAAAGAAATGTTTTGGTGCCAACAAAGACTCGACTGTTGGCGAAAATGGAATTCGCAGTCGACTGACAGAGCTGTCTTCCACTCGCCGGGGCGGCCGAGGTGAATTGGTGAAAAGTCTAGACAGTCGCCTCTCTCTTCGCCGGGAAGTCGAGACCGTCACCGGCTGAAAGTGTGACAGTCTTTCGGCACCTTCTACCCGATAGCGGGCTTGGTCAGCGATATAGGCGCGCGGTGACTTACGTCGGACGGTGACGACAAGCTGAGAAGTGACCCAAAATAACGCGGTAATGGACGTTGGTACGGCCGTACTCGTGATGGTTGATCAGCTGATTAGGGGGATGTCCTTCGAGACGCGTCTTCTCGCGAATCGAACCCGGCGCCACCATCCGCGGTGACAGGCCCGGATCCTGGTAGACTTCACACCATGGAATACGAAATTGATCGAAATCCTCGATTCGTAAATAGTCAACCTCATCACTCATGGCAACGCAGTGACACCAACGTCGTGTCGGAAACCCAATCCGCGAAAGTCGCAGCAAATATAATAAATCTGCTCCCATCACACCTGTTCGTTGAACCACTGATATTCACAAATTCGACGAACGGCATTCAATGCTCGTAATAAGGCGTATCCAACGCCTAAAGATCATCCCGCCAAGACTGCATACTAAACGTTCAATTAAAGCGTAGCTAAACGTAGCGAGATCTTATTGCCCGAGGGTACCGCTGATCCGACTAATCCATCACAATAACACGTGCTCGCGGGGTCCCCCGAGCTAACAGGCGGCCAAACAAGCCGATTCTTCTGGTGTGTCTTTATACTCTATAGAGCAAGATCGGTGGGTGTCGACCTCTCGTTGAGGCAGGTCATGCTGCTCGACGTGGCGCCTATAGTGGAATGGGGAAGCCAGAGGTGCTGGTGTGGGGAACGGGGGGAGTCGGGGCAAAGGGGGGATTACACGATTTATGGTTTATACTATACAAGTAAACGACTGGAACTAGTGTGTGTGAGAGATCTGATGTTTGAGTGTACAGCTGCGTACATCGATGCTTGAAGCAGAATATTGGTTGGACGGGGGTTTTGGTGTGAGCGACTTATTTGAATCTTGGAAGGAATTGTTGGTTTTGTAATTGGTTTCTGTTATGGTTCACTTGCGCTGGATTTTTCTCCTCGTTTCGTTTTCGATTTTTCTCGTTTCGTTTTCGATTTTGAACAAGGGGGCGCTTTAATTTCCGATTCCACACAAATTCACGCCGTTGAAAGACGTTTCTTCTCTGGATTAACAGAATGACGCCGCTGGCTAGCAACGATTTCTCCACTATTTGAAAAGTGAATCGTTCTTCCGCCACCGTCGTCTAGTTTGATAGTAAACCGTGGTTATTACGCCAGTTGCGTTGCTTTATTTATTCAATGCTGGATATATGCCACACCATGCCACGCCGTATAGTATGATGCAGTGGATCCGAATAGTACTGTGCTTCATGGTAATGACTTCGTTTTCGCATCGATTTTTGTGCACATATTTTATTCATCGCTATTTACTCGTACGGCCACTTCTTGCCCCGTGCCGCGGTCACTTCTGTGATGCCCGAAACACGCTTGGAGGCTACGAGCATGTGCGCTGCACTTGATTCTTGTCTGCTTTTATTTTTCATGCAAAGAAGGCAAGTCGACTAGGAAAATGTACTGAATGACGGTTATTTTGATAGGGCGGTAAAGAAAATAAGGTCCGAGTGACTTTTGAATGGAAATGTGTTCACCGCACGCCAATGCAACCGATTTCCCTTGAAATCGAAATTCCTGACAACGAATGCACTGTGCAGTGTCGTTGTTTTATTCACTTTTCCACATCATGGCATGCACGATTCCAGCGATGCAAAAACTCTACGAATATCTGTGTCGTCTTGTAAGCAATGCAACAATGTGGTTAGCACGTGCTCTTCTCGGCCAGCGATTGCATTCGGTGCATTCCCCTCCAATGCACACTTCTCTTGCACACGAACCCCCCCCCCCCCCCCCCCCCCCCCCCCTCCCTGGTCACCCTCGGTACCCCCTCGGTACCCCCTTCTATGGTGCCCTCGCGCACGACCGTGTAATTATTTCGCGAAGATCTCGCAGTGGAACTTTGTAAAGTGAGCTAATCACATGCACGTTATAATATGGAGTTTCCGAGTTCGTTCCGAGGGTTTCGCCTTTCAGTTTCATCCCAGTGCTAGCGAAAGCATTTCTCGTGTCGACTACATTTATTGTTCACTTAGAAAACTTTTCCCGGGGATTAATATTTCCCACTTTCCAGAAAACCCTTTGCTCAAAAGCGATTGAAATGATACGTAACGAAATCGGTTCATATGCACATGTTTTAAAAACGTCTTCCCTGTTATTTAATAATCAAAATACCCTCACATTTGTGGGATTTTATCAAAACAAGAGCGTTGCTAGGGGCAATCACTTTTTAAATCAAGTGCAAAGCTGGAAGTATGAGCCCCATCAAAATTTGAACGAACTGCTTCAGTAAGTCTCACACAACAGCCTCGTGGCATTGTTCTCAAACTTTAAGGGTACTTTGAGTTGGATCTCAATATCATTAGTGTCATTCCACAAGAACATCTCACCAAACTCCTTTTTTATCAACATGCACCTCTTCCATATCTGATTTGTCTTGTTCTCTGTAAAAAAATTATTTCTAACCCCACACTCTCTGTTTGCTCCGCAGGGCAGCAAAACATTCCGATGCCTCCGCACCCTCCTAGCGGGCAGCAGTCTAGCGAGTCGGCGGGCAGTGTTACACGGATGAGCCACTCGCCGATGTCCGCGCAGGGAGGCGGCGGGTACCAGGCACCGCTTCCACCACCGCCTTCACACATGCACGCCGGCTACAAGATGGGGCCACAGCATCCCGGCATGGGCCCCGCCGGGCCGCAGCAGCAGCAGATGGCGCCATATCCGCCACAGGTGCAGCAGTATCCCCAGGTAACATGTCGTCCGATATCCGATAGCCGGCTGAATGGTCAGATGCTTCAGGCTTGCCCAAGAGTTGGTTTGTTTTATGCTACCTCTGGGTACTGAAAGACAAAAAAAAACCAATACTTGATTGGATAGTATGCCATAACATTTTTGCAAACTAAAAATTGCTAATAAGTAATTTGGTCTGAATTCAGTTTACCTACCATTACTTTCTACAGTTGATATCTTTGTTTTGGACACAGCATTGACAAGGTTTTTTTCCCGTGTTTCTTATTCCAAGTCTTATTGCTTACAGGGAAACTACAACCCTCGGCCGCAGGGCCCCAACCAGGGCTACGGACCGTCTCAAGGCTATGGCCCAGGCCCGGTGCCGGGTGGCCAACAGAACCCTCAGGCTAACAGCATGGGTCCGGGCGGGCAGTACCCCGGCCGGCCTATGCCGAATCACGTGCCTCACTCGCAGTTTGGCGGCTACCAGGGTTGGGGTGGGCCTGGCATGGGCCAGCCGCCCGGCATGATGGGGGGCAAGGGCCCTCCTGGTCAGCCAGCTGGGCCTCCGCAACCAACCAACTCACCTGGGCAGGGGCCTCGGCCGCACACGCCGCCCAATTACCTCAAGCAGCATCTGCAGCACAAGATGGGCTTCGGCGCGGCTGGCGGTATGCCGCCTTCACCCGGACCCTACGGGCCTGGTAAGAGCACCCTTCTCTTGTCTGCTTGGCTTGTTGGTTTAGCAGTAGATCCATGCAGTAGTAGAAAGTCGTCTTATTTTGTTAAAAAAATCAGCATTGCTTTGATTTGTTTGTCATAAAAGCAAATAAATCAGGCAATAATTTTACATTTCTAGGATTATTGGATGTTTCTGGGAGTTGACTATCTGTTGACTTCCTTTTGAAACGTGTTTTTTTGTTGTTGCAGGAAACGGTCCAAGCGGTCCACCTAACATGCCAGCAGGCAGTCCAGGAATGGGCCCTCCAAGCAACATGCACCACATGGGCCCTTCACCCATGGGCCCACCTCCTTCGGGCCACCACCACCCCGGAATGGGCCCCCCTCCCGGCGGAATGGGACCTCCAGGTGAGAACGCATTTCCACACCTGCACTTAGATTCTATAGATCAAACGCTTTACTATTCTGGACAATAAACATACTATGAATTTTAACCTCAGTTCCACTCTGCATACTTTCAATTTCCAATTAGTAGCCAGATGTGTTTCAGAATTTCTGCACATAATTTTTACTATTAGTTGCTATTGTTTAAGAGCCAGGAATAATTTCAGAATCTTTTATGTTTTTATTACTATCTAGTATCTAGATCTTTTCACTGCTATGTTCTAGCTAATCTTTGCATTCTAAGACTAGTGTATCGCTAGAGCAAATTAAGACAGCCCAGATTTACAATAACCCTTGTGTAGTAGGACACAAAAGCTCCTGTTATGGGTTCTGCCCAACTACCCTCGCCCTCAGCTAACAAGCCTGTGTTCCAGGTCCCGGCTCAGGGATGGGCCCGCCATCGTCAGCGGGTCCCACACCTCCAGGCCCCACGGGGCCCCCAGGGCCGGCGCCAGGGCCAGGACCGATGTCCAACAGCCATGGCGGACACCACGACGGCCCCATGCCACCCCCGCCAGCCAATTCCCATTCTGCACCGCCCCATGGACATCCAGACATGGCCGATGCTGCACACGATAACGACACGTCGGCTGTGCCAGCAGGTAAGACACGAGTTGAGCGGCTTCTACGTCGTTTTCCTCTGTGGTAGTCCCATCGACTTCAGGAATTAAACCTTTTGCGCCTGAAGCCAGAACTTATGAATTTTGGAAGGGCAGTATGCTTCTGAGTTACACTGCAGTACATCCACTCGTATACCTTCAAGCTCAGAAAATAATTTCTAGATTTTTACTAAGCAGAATGTCTGAACTCGTTACTGCTGCTGAGGTTATTAAAATATTTGGAAAATGAACATAACACAAACCTCACTTTCTCTACAGGCGCTCTCCCGCTCAACTCCAGCGCGGGCGTGACGTCAGTGGTGACGACAGGTCCAGATGGCGCGCCCCTTGACGACGGTTCGCAGCAGTCGACGCTGTCCAATGCGTCTGCGGCTTCGGCAGAGGACTCAGCGGGCCCCAAAGCCCCGCGCAAGGATGCAGGCTACCACGGCCATCCGGCCACGCCTCTCAGCACCGCACCGTCGCCCGGCGCTGCCAGCGTCAACTCAATGCATGAGGAGTACGATGTAAACAGTCCAAGCTGGCCTCGAACTCCTGCGTCACCGGTGAGTTTCCCCCAGGCTCTGCGAGTGGGCAGCCGAGATAGGGTCTTGGAGCAAATGCAGATTCAGGAGAGGTGCGTGATAGGTGATGTACATGGACAGCCTTTTTTGAGGAAAATATTTTGTCTGGAACTAGAGATGGATTATTGTCATGTGTTAGGATTTTACAGTGTTTATTTGTGGTAACATTGCATTACAGTGCAATTCAATGCTGCCTACTTATTGATTGCAATGATAGTTACTCATTAAAAGGGGAAAATACTTAGTACTTGAAGAAAGCAACTACATCATCTTTATGTCCATCATCAATCACTCTCATTGAGCTTTTTGGAAGTAGCTCAGGATTGTCAATTCTACATCTAGCTTGTTTGGCTACTTGTAGTAAACTTGTCCTTTTTTTATTTTCTTAGAACAGTCTGGTAGATCTTATGTTAATGCACATTCAAGCGACAGTTACTAATGTGCAAAGAACATTAAAATTGTATGGAATTGTCTTTTACGGAGAGCTGCATTGATTAATCATTCAGTAGGTATGAATGGGAGCCAAGTGCCTAGCTAGCTAACTTCAGAATGCAAAGTCAGAAAATGTTCTAAACCCCTAGCATTTGCTCCAAGACTGTTCAAATAATTCACTGTACTGTTAGGTAGATTTTTTTTTGTTGTTTTACTGATGGTATCTCATTCTTCTAGAAAAGCCCCTATGTACGTGCATTCTTGTTCAGAAGGAAGCACAGATCTCTTGTAAATTAAATCCACCAGCAGGTGACATAGTTTCAGAGGATTCAGATTCTCATTCACCTGACTGCCATTTCCGAGAGCACATTGCTGCATGGTGTGTTTTTAGCAAGGAGAGGGTGTAAACTTTGTTGTTGCCATGAGTGCGTTGCGATCCTGGACGCTCGCCGGCGCTTTGACTTGTGCCCGTGAAACCGGGTACATAATCGCCTGCTACTAGTTGAGTTCTATTCCCCATTGTTTCTTTGCAGGTATTTAACAGTCATGTCCATCAAGATCCATACAGATCAAAGGTTTTTATCGTTTACTTTACATTCTAGCTGTTGAGATTGTATGCTTTAACCGAGATTAATAACGTAACCTAACCTTGCATTTTCTCTATCCATTTCACTAACAGGGTTCCCACCCACATGGAAAAACTAAAAAACCTGGGAAAAAATTAGGAAAAGTAAGAGAATTTTGATAATGTTTCATTTTGTCTTTAAATACCTACGTCTTGTGAATTTGGAGATAAGAAACGTTATCGGCTGCAGTAATTTTCGTTTCTCACCCCTTGTTTACGTCCTGGTCTACCCTTGGTTGATTTTTGTGTTGTCGATGGTTTGGAAAAGTCACAAGCATTGCTCGTTACATGTTTTCGATGTTAAAGGTGGTCCGTAGTAGCTATTTGGCAGAGCATGCTTGTGATTCATTCCGTCCGTGTTGCGTTTCCCAATCGTCATAATATCTCTTGCTATCGTTCACCGAGCACACATCGAAATTAAAATCAGAAATGAACTAACGCCTGGAAAAATCAGGATATTTCAACTTCTTTTGTGAGTGGAAACCCTGATTTTAAAATCGAGAAAAAAAAGAGAACGATTACGAAATTATGTTTCTTTCAACGCAGAAATTGTTTCTTTCACTTTTTGATCAAACTTCCTCTCTTATTTACAAATTAACCTCGTTACTTAGAGTGAATGGAATGCAGACCTGGTAGAATAGAGTCAGCTGAGCATGGGCAGAGGGCATGGACGTAGTAGCATTGTGCACGAAGGATGTGGGTAGATTAGATTGTAGTCACTACTATGGTCACCACTCACCCATATTCCTTACTCCTAGTAAGCCAGTAGCGGTGTGGCCAGCCAACAATTGGTAGTGGATGTAACCAACTAACAATTTTAATGTTAACTGCTAGCAATGTTAATAACTGTAAGCATGTGGGAAATGTGTCAGTGATTCACAACTTCAAACTAGGTATCTATAATTTACTTAGAGTTCCATATTTCATTGTAGAAAAGCACGTAATTACAAGATTCATGTCCAGACAATCTTTGTAGAAGCACTAAATTCTTTCTGTTGATAAATTAGTTTGATTTATTTCTTTGGCAAGTACTGACTTAACACCCATTGTGACATTAAGAGTCAAACCAATGGCAATACACTTACAAAACATTGAATACAGCTACACACATTTAGACATCGCAGGCTATTATTTTACTAGCTGTCTCTTGCTCACACATCTACTAGATTCGTGAGAGTGTGCATGCTCAGAAGTTGTGGATCACTGCAAAATTGATAAGAGATTTCAATTGCGATGTCTAAAACTTCGGCCGTGTGTTTTCCGCAGAAACCCGACAGTCTATGCAAGCTTTACGAGATGGATGAGAGCCACGAGCGGCGGATGTGGCTCGACAAGCTGCTCCAGTACATGGAAGAGCGGGGAACGCCAATCTCTGCGTGTCCCACCATCTCCAAAAACCCCCTCGACCTCTTTAGACTCTATCTATATGTCAAGGAGAGGGGGGGTTTCATGGAGGTATGCAAGGTGCAGTGTTTAGTTCCAACCTTATAGTCTACTAGTAATAGTTCGTAGCTGTACTCTTTCCAAAAGCTGTACCCAACCTGCCTTCCTCAATCACGTTTCCATCGCCTTTACGTTTATATTCTGATATCTTGGTGTTGTTGATTTAAACTTTTCTTCAAAGTTTAAGACTATGTTAAAATGTTTTGTTCAAGTTAATTTAAAGTTTCAATTCAAGTTTCAATGTTGATATTCGCTGTTTAACGGTGTTCTTTTCTGAGATGAGTGGTTTATGTTCTGTATGTTTTGGGTGAATTTTGTTCCGAGTTTGCTTACTGGTGTGTGCAAGGTTCCGGTCGATACGAAGTTGCTGCTTTCAGGTGACCAAGAACAAGACGTGGAAAGACATTGCCGGATTGCTGGGCATTGGTGCCTCGTCCAGCGCAGCTTACACGTTACGGAAACACTACACCAAGAACCTGCTTGCGTACGAATGTATGTTCGACCGAGGAGGCATCGATCCCCAGCCCATCATCAACCAAGTTGAGGCGTCCTCCAAGAAGAAGGGCCCAAAAGCAACCTCTGTGCCATCACCTGGTAAGAAATGTGTGTTCATGTGTTTTTTTACCTTCGTTCTAACTAGCTGTCTAACTAATTATAAGGTAGAAAATGATGATTCATTGCAATTGGAAATGTGAGAGGAATTATGCTGAAGCGTGAATTTTGGCGAGGATATTGAAATGACAGCCTTGCAAGTTTGCTATGTGAAATATGAAATGTGAATCACAGCTACCACTATATTGAAGCAGTTCATACAGTGAAATGATTTGAGAAGGCTGTGCTTTGTAATTGAACTTGTTTTATTTTTATAATATTGAATTATGTGGATCTAGTTTGTCTGTCACTATCTAACATGATATGGGACACTTATTTTGAAAGTAAATATAAATTTCAGTTTAATTTTTACATATTTACCTGTTCAGCATCAATATGTTCCAACAATGAGCCATGAAAACTCATATGTCAAGTGAAAGGTGGCCATTGTTGTTGACTGTTGAATGTATTAGAGACTGGGCAACCATTCTTAGTGCAACCACTGGACTGTGTAGATGTATTCCTCACAAGCATCTTGTTCGCCAGGCTCGTCCAACTCTCAGGACTCGTTCCCGGCAGCGGGCTCGAGTGGAGCTTCCATGGACGGCTATGGCTATGGAGGCTATCCTCCAGGAGCCACCCCAGACTACAATCCGCAACCAATGCAGAGGCCAGCCTCGCAAACCAATGCTCCATCACCGCATCCAGGTGAGTGATCTTCTCCTTTGCCTGCTTCTGTTATGAAACAACGCTCACTGGGAATTGTTGTGCAGTGCAAGCTGCTCACTTCAGATCAGTCGACAGTGGAAACCAATCACACAAGGCAACTTAAACCAGCAAGCACTGACGCCATCTAACACTGCTTCTGGTCTCTTGCTAGCTTCGGATAACCTTTTCTATTGTTTGTTACTTACCTTACCGTGTCTGTACATAATCTAGTGGAATGGAAGTCTAGCTTTAGTAGATAACATGCTTACATCCAGATTTTGTATTTTCAGTTAAATCTTCTGTTCGATTTTAACTTTTCCAATCATCATGCACAAACGTTTGTGGTCAGGCTATATGTTTTAATGGTTTTAATTGTTACTATCTTGACCTGTTAGAGGATTTCATTTGAACTAATTGCAATTTTTGTTTGTTTTGCATAATAGCCTTCGTGCCCTTTTTGAGTGGAACTCTTCAAAAGTATCTAATTTTGTAGGTTAAAATAATTTTCAAGAGCTAGCTAGCTGTGTGCAAACCTGTTGGGGGGAAAGTTCAGCTGTGATTAATGCAAGTATGTTGACGAGAGATCACGGAGAAATCGGCAGGCATTGAGTGGATGCTTATTTCCTGCTTGCTAGGTGTGTTGGGGGTGCCTCACCTAAATGCAGGGGATAACATAAGCGTTGCGAATCCCTTTGACGACATTGGCGGCACGAGCCATTCCCGCGGCCCAGGGTTTGGTCCCCCTCGCGGTCCCCCAGGTACGAGCGGACCCTCGCTCAACTCATTTCACTAGTCTCAACGTTCATTTACGTTACATATATACTACTTCTTTGATCGTGTTTTTGTTGCACAGTCAATCTTCTTGTGATTTACTCTCGCATGAGTTGGTTACTCAGATGTTCGTTTCGTTCGGACGTCATTTCTTCCATGGTATTGCTTCGATTGCCGTGCTTTTCATCATCATTATTATTATTTCGGCATGCTAGACATTACCTGTGTTATTATTTCCCTGAAGTTGTAATCAGTTGGGTCCAACCTAGGTGCTAGTTGCCAGTTTGTTGCAAGTTAAGTTGTTTTTGTTTTTAGAAGAGTTTTTTTTTTTTTTTGGCTGCTAGATAGTAACGAGTTTGTCTTGCCGATCCGCCGATGACCGGCCGTGTTATATACTTTTTAACCTTGCCTAGAACCTACTTTGTTACGTGATCGTTATTCTGTGTGATTTCCAAACCGCAATCATCCAGCAAAGTTACGTGCTCGCTGGTTTCAATTGTCAGTTTCTCTTCCTTTCGTCAAGAGTTTTATCGTTTTGCACTTTGGTTACGCAAAATACTTTGTTCTATTATTTTCTACTGTTTATATTTCGATCCCTTTTATGCTATCGTTGGTCTATGAGTGTGTTTTGTTAAACTTTGAAGTATTGTACATCAACTTTTGAATAAATTGTACATTCATTTAGTTATAATTAGTACAACGTAACATCTATCTGATAGCCACCACCACGGACATATTATCTAGTTCCGTTTACAATTTTGCGAGTTACCATTTCATGCAAAGAATGTAAAAAAATTACTCTAGGAAACATCCAAGCTGTGCAAGTAAAACTGTTTTGAAGTCATAGCAATTGGTAAAAAGTGTAGATTACATCTACTGAATCCCAAACCAACTTCTCAATGTTGACGCTTCACGAAAAGAAAGCTGTATTTGTAACAATCACTGATAATTTGAGTGATTGTAAAGAATACATTATTTGCCTGCTCCATAGTAGTGGGCATCAGGGCCTACCTCGATAACACTTTCCATCACACCGGTAGTAGAGATGATATGGCAATGTTTTGTGGGTGCAAGCTTTGACATATTTTGACTGTTACAGGCATGCAAGGCGGATACCCACAAGGACACCCACAGGCGCAGGCGGCAGGCTATGGCCAGTACCCCGACCAGTACAACCGGGGGCCTCCGCAAGAGTACAACCAGCAGCAGTACCCTCCTGGACCTGCCGGCAGCTACCCACCTAACCGGCCCATGTACCCACCGTACGGTGCCGAAGGAGACAGGTTCGTAACTGGCGACCTCTCAAATTCACTCCTTTCAAACTAATAGAACTATATTTTAGAACTCGTTTCTGAGCTGCAAAAAAAAAACGGGCATTTTTGGTATACCGTGTTAACTTGCCGTGTTGAGCGCTTGTTGTTTGTGAAACTGAATGCAATCTAATGGCAAAATAGCAATTCACTATTCTTAATAATTTATTTAAAATCTGTTAAAGACAGCATCTGCAGATATTAGTACAGTTCTGACCACTTCTGACTTTTTTAGGGCTTACAACCAAGGAGGAGGTCCTGGAAATCCTCCCACTCCCAACATGCAGCAGCCGGGAGCAGGTCCAGACCCGTACAATCGTTACCCAATGGGTCCAGGACAGCAGCCTCCAGGATACCCCGCACGACCGGGGTACGGAAATCCTCCTGGTCCCGTTCCACCCGGACCACCCAACGCCCAACAGGCAGGATATCCTGGACAGCAGGACTACTACCGACCGGATCAGGTGCGTTTCTATGGCTTGCTTCACGAGGCAACGACCATGGTGCATGGAGGGCATTTGTGTGTTGTGTTGCTTTTATGCTAGTGTAGCTTTTCTACAGAGCCCCTTCTCATTGCTGCTGTGAGGAAAATGTCACCACTCCAAACGTTGTTGCTAATTGAACAATTTTCCAGGAAACTTAGCATAGAAAGTCTTCTGAACAGTGGATACTTCTTTTAACTTCAAACTTGACAGCTCTTGGGAGAAATTACCATAATAACCTTTTTTGTTTGGCTAGGGATCTGTAACCATTATCCAGTTTCAACAAATAATTGAGCATGGTTAGGACAATTGTGGCTAGACTTTTACTTGTCCTTTTTGTTTGTTCTCAAAATTTTATGCATGAGATTTTACCAGTCTCGATTAGCCTGCTAAATGCTTGCAATGCTTAATGTTTTGTCGCAAAATGTCACCTGTACTGTTCTTTGACAAGTTTTTTCACCTGCTTTGTATGTTGTATCGTGTGTTCGTTTGATTGTGTAATGTGCTGCAATAACTAGTTGTACGCTGTGTTTCGTAACGCCTTGTCTTGCTTGTGAATGGACATTGTAGATGCAACAGCAACAGCAGCAACAGCAACAGCAGCCGCCTGTAAATTTCCCGACATCTCAGCTTGCCCGACAGCTTGTGGCTCCCCAAGCCCCCGTCAAAGCGTCGTATCAAGTACGTTTTCCCTTCGGCTCTGTGTTTCACTAACTAGCATGTATTGTTTGTTCGATTCATTTGGTTGCTTTATGTGTTGTGCCTGCTAGACCCTAATGAATGTTGACTAGAAGTACTAACCTTTGCAAGCATGTACTTCATCACAAATATTTTAGGAACAAAATAAAGGAACTAATTACTGATCAATGCTCATATTTCAAGTGGGTATTTCATTCTATGTCAACTTTTTTTCACAAAAGCAACAATGCTTTTGTGGATGTGAGGACACTTGCCATTATCTGCAATCAATTAACACTTAGCATAGAGGAAAAAGTGACCCAATTGACAACTACAGTAGAATTTGATGAGAACATCGTTAAAGGAAAGTGCTTTGGTGCTCTCCATAAGCGCCTGTGGCTATATTTGTCTTCTGTACTGATGTGAAAATTCCGTTTGCTAGCAGCAGCCGTACCCTGGGCAGCCGCCATCAGCTGTGAGCGGTCCTGTGTACGCGGCAGGCCCCGCGAGCAAGTCAATGCCGCCGCCCGCACCACAGCCGCGACGCCATCCTGACTTCGCGTCCAAGGAGCAGCAGCCGCCGTTCCCACCGTACGGGCCTCAGCAGCCACCGCAGAGGCCAGGCATGTTTGGTGCGTAGCTCTCGTTTAAAATGCACATTTGCAGCCCATTTAGCGAAGTCTTTACCTTTTATGCTGTTCCAATTTTGGTTACTTGGTTGGTTTACAATTATCTTATTGTAATTTGATGTGTCCACAGTCATTGTCGATGGTTGATTTTCCAAACACCATGAAGGTGCCATCCAATGCTAAATAATAAAATATTTTCTGCGCTCTTTTTTGAACTCTTTTATAGAAGGGCATGAATTTTATTTCCACCATACCTTTAATATTTTACTTTTGGTAGACAACTTTCTTTCTGGGTATACCTATTTAGTAAAGTACCAGAATGTGAACCGTATTGTTTCTGCCTTGTATAGGTGGATGGAACAACAACCAGTACCGAGGCCAGTACCCACCGCAGGGCCCAGGGCCCCAGGGACCTCAGCAGTGGAACCAGGGGCCCCCACGGCCTGCTGGCCCTCCTAACAGCCAGCCCGTGAACAACCAGTGGGATCAGCACCGGTACCCTGGCCAGCAACCTCCCTACCCCCCTTCGCAGCAGGTATGGGCCAGATGAAATTATTCTACCCATTAAACCACCCTCACTTCACCATACTCACATACAAATTTGAAATACTTTTTCTAACCAAGTTTTGACATAGCTTACCAAGTTTTGCTTATAAGGAGTTCAACCGACAGCAACTAATACATATCTTTGAGAACTGAAAATTAAATAATTTGGATAATGTCTATTAAGCCAGGAATATTTGTATGGTCAGCTTTGTCAGTGGCAATGTTTTTGAGACTTGAGCAGCCTATGGCTGGTTTTGGATGTATACCCATAGTGGGTGACTGATTGCACAGTTGGTGGAAAAAGACTAACGTCAGTGTGTGTTCTCATGACCAGGGCCAGCAGCAATGGCCACCCAACATGTCGACCCCAGGTGTGGGTCCCAGCTCCGCACTGCGGCCACAGATGGGACCTCGTCAACAGTTCAGGCCTGACGGCAAACAGTTCGGCCCCATGCAGCCACCGCCCGGCATGAAGGTTCGCTTGATTTTGTGCTACTCTTTTTGTAAAAATGTATTAGTGTGTAGTTCCAAAAGACTGGATATTTGTGAGGGGAAGAGGAAAGTCTGTAACTACTCTACTTTCCCCTGTCCTTCACACATTTCTACAAAGAAGTTCATGGAAGGAGTATCAGTAAAATCTTGGTACACAAAGCAGGTGACAAATAACTATCGTATAGAGAAAATAGCCAATGCACTTCTGAACTTCACTTGAGTGTCTTAAAGGAAGATAGTAGAACAGTAGTCTCCAGTTAGGAATTGCATAATATTGACCCAGACAGGTTCCAAACACACCTTGCTTTTGCTTAACTGCCCTCGTCTTTTTTTGCAGCCTTCGAACGCCAAGCGTGAGATCAGCTTCCCTCCCGACTCAGTTGAGTCGACGGTGCCAGTGCAGTACAAGCGCAAGCGCATGTCTCGCGCCGACGTAGCGCCAGTGGAGGCGTGGCGGTTGATGATGTCGCTTCGGTCTGGCCTGCTGGCAGAGAGCTGCTGGGCGCTGGACGTGCTCAACATCCTGTTGTTCGATGACTCGTCGGTGCAGTACTTTGGCCTGGCGCATTTGCCCGGTCTGCTCGACGTGCTGCTCGAGCATTTCCGCAAGAGCCTTGCGAACATGTTCGATAACCTGCCGGCCGTGCACGCTGAGGGAAAGTGGTGAGTTGTGGCTTTCAGCCTACCAGCTTTCTGCCATGGGGGCGCACGCTAATTAGTAATTACCAATGAATACAGTTAATGGTAGATGCTTTGTGTGGATTATTTGGAAGCCTTAAATATCTCTATATGTCTATGATTCTGTATCAGTTAATCAAAGGCAATTAAAGGCAAGCTTAGCTTAGTCAACCTTTCTTGTGTTAAGGGTACCATCAATCAAACTTCAAGATAAAGATGTTCAGTCAATCTGTTTTGATGATAGGACCTACAGTTACCAGCACAAACACCAAGTGTGTTTAGCAATGAGATGTCTCTATGGGATACCTAACTCTGACCCTCCCCTGCTCAGGTATGGCAGCGTCAAGACGGAGCACTCATCAGTAGACCTCGGCTCAGTGCTGACTCCTGTCGATTGCACGGACCGTGTCACCGTTCTCACCGCAACTGCCAACTACACACTGCTATCGCGCAAGGGGGAGCCCATCCGAGTGGTCAACAAGGACGAGGACATCTTCGTCGTGGACTCCCACAAGTCGTGGGACATCGACGGCGAGCTGACCGAGCCTGACCCCGACCCGTGGCAGACGACGGCCGCTGACAATGTTTCGACCAAGTACATCATCACGTGTTTCCAGGGCGAGTTCGGCAACGTGCCGTTTGTGCGGCTCCTCTCAAAAAGCGCGGACAAGGTAACCAGTGAGGAGACCGGGCCCGACACCAGTTTAAGACTTTGCGTCGACGCAGAGGCGGAGATGGTTACGCCGAAAGTGGAGCCTGAGGACAAGACTGAGGTCGCGAGTGCGCCGGCTCATGTGATAGTTAGCAAAGAGGACACAGCGGCGGTAGTGTCGGGCAAGGAGCAGGTCGTAGCGGGTGTCGAACGGAGGAACTGTGAGAAGCGAAAGCGGACTAAAACGACGCTCAACGATCTGCTGTCGCGAATGAAGAAGGTGCCCGCCGAGGAGAACGACGTGCTGGCACGCGAAATCCGCGAAAAGGTCGAGAAGGTCGAGAAGAACGACGTGGTCACCAGGGACGACGACACGGAGGTTAACGACAAGACGAGCGTCTTGGACGACAAGACGAACATCGACGGCAAAACCAACGCTGAGGCCAAAACAAACTGCACCGACAAGCCGGTAGCGGTACCCGCCAAAGATGTGGAGCCTAAGCGAACGGCACATGACATCAAGAGCATCGTGGCAGACTGCACGATCGAGACGCCCGTGTGCAACGACGTCGACAAGGAACCCGAGAAAGATGAGGAGCCCATGGAGATCAAGAAGGAGCCTGCGGAGGAGGTAGCCAATCTGGAGCCAGCCGAGGAAGAGCCGGCAAAACCGCAGATTCGCGACCCAGCTGGCACTTTGAAGCGACGACGTGTTTCGGACTACGAGGACGAGTGCTACGCTCGCGACGAGGCTAGCCTTTACCTGGTGACGGAGACGCAGGACTCGCTGGCACGAAGATGCGTCTGCCTGTCCAATATCCTGCGCAATCTGACGTTCGTGCCGGGTAATGAGGTCGAGTTTGCGCGCAACGCAACGTTCCTTGGGCTGCTTGGGAAACTGCTGCTGCTGCACCACGAGCACCCAGCGCGCACCCACAAGCAGCGTAACTACGACCGCGAGGAGGACGCAGACTTCGCTGACTCATGCAGCTCGCTGCAGGGCGAGGGTGAGTGGTGGTGGGAGTTCTTGGCCCAGATCCGGGAAAATGTGCTGGTCACAGCGGCCAACATCGCCGGCCACATGGACCTGAGCCAGCACGCAGAAGAGATCTCGCGGCCTGTGCTCGACGGCCTACTCCACTGGGCCGTGTGTCCAGCGGCGCATGGCCAGGACCCGTTTCCCACTGTTGGCTCCGCTTCGCTGCTCTCGCCGCAACGCCTTGCTCTTGAGGCTCTCTGCAAGCTGTGTGTGACCGACGCGAATGTGGACCTCGTGATCGCCACGCCGCCGTACTCCCGGCTCGAGCGGCTCTGCGCCGTCCTCACCAAGTTCCTGAGCCGCTCCGAGGAGCAGGTGCTGCGCGAGTTTGCGGTGAACCTGCTGCACTACCTGGCGGCGGCGGACAGCGGTGTGGCGCGAACCGTGGCCATGCAGAGTCCGTGCGTATCGCTACTGGTCGCGTTTGTGGAGCAGGCGGAGGCCAGTGCGCTGGGGGTGGCCAACCAGCACGGAATTGGCGCCCTGCGCGACAACCCCGACTCGATGGGCACCAGTCTGGACATGCTTCGGCGGGCGGCTGGTACCCTGCTGCACCTCGCGCGGCATCCTGACAACCGGCCGCTGTTCCTTCAGCAGGAGCAGCGGCTCTTGGCGCTTGTCATGAGTCAGATCCTGGACCAGCAGGTGGCGTCCATCATCTCGCGCGTGCTGTTCCAGTGTTCTCGCGCGCATCCCGAGGCGGCGCAACGAAACAACCCGTCGTAACATGCGGGCCCTAGCAGTGCGCCGAGCACAGACTTTGTTTGGCAAAGCAGCGGCGAAAGTGATTTTCCACGTTGAGTACTTGACGAGAGAGAGAGTGTGTGAGATAGTGGGGGAGATGCAAGAAAACTGTTTATAAGTTTCAGATCTTAGAGAAAAAATGTTGATATGAATATGTTTAGTGCAGTGAAGAAGATAAACTCGCGACAAACAGAAGAAAGTTTCTGTAGATCAATATATTGTAAATACGCATTTGGGGAAAAGAGATCGAGTCGAATCTTCTGTCATTTATTATGTATTACTATACGACCTGTCACACAAGTCTGTGAAGTACCATTTTTTTTTCAGAGTCTCCCGTATCGATTAATGAGTGCAAGAACATTACAATGTTGCACTTATTGCCTTGTCAGTCTTGTAAAAAGGTTTTATGCAGAATAAAATACTAAAATAATATTTAGCGCAAGTGTTACTTGGTAATCGATGCATCATTTTTAGTGAACAGGCAGAAGAACGGTTATTATATATTAGTGTAAAGAGCGATGAAATTATCTAGTACCTAGGTAGCCGCGAGCGAGACTTGCCGAGACGGTACATTGTATATTTAGACTGTTGCGGTAAACACGAGTTATTTAAGGGTTGAATGTTGATGGTGTGACTTTTGAGACTGAAGGCGCCAATCGCAGCTGACAAGCGGATACCACTCGACGACGAATACGTTGACAAACGCATAGAACTTAAGCTAAGTAGGAAGAAACGAGAAAAGGAGATTTTATTTTCAACAAAACAAAGTTCTGTGTTACATGTTTAATTAGTTTGTCATGTCGAATCAATTTTACAAAGCTGATGAAACATGCTTCGATTCTGAATTTTATATTATCTTGACCTACATAATGTATGAAAATAAATTTTAAATAGAACTTAATTGAGTTGTTCTTCTTCGCGAGAACGCAGCTGCCTGTGGGAAGATCGCAGAATCTAGTTATTCTAATTTTGTATTATGCGGTCATACGTTATTAATTGTGTGACTGTTGTCCGGCTTCGTGCTTTCTGCTGCATTTCTTTGATGATGGATAAGACAGCAGTGAAATTTTAATTTCATCTTATGTTTTTTATTGCAATCTCAATTTGGTCCTATACGTCAGACTATTTTCACCCTGAATTGTTTGGCAAAGCCTGAGTGCTTTTTATATTCTGATAGTTTGAATGCGAAGAATGATTTTGGAAGTAAATGAATTGTAAATACTAGAAGAATGTAAATATCTTTGTGATACTTTTCAACTCTGACAACATTGCAGAATCTACCAGGGTAGGTACTTATAAAATATATTGTATAGGCTTGGTACTTGAAGGTTCATGTCATTTTTTAACAACTAAAACATGTAATGATATAATTATTAATAATTTAGTGATAAAAGAGACAGGAAATTACTCTGGTGTTGTTCTTTAATCTAGGGACTATACGCTACCCTGTTGCTGAGCTGCAGCCTAGAATTATCATATTACTTTCGTTTTGCTTGCAGAGGTGTTGCAAGAGATAATGGGACCATGCTTTTCACCCAAACAAAATTTCCCATCCTGAAAAGCCTGCACCATATTTTAACGAAGTACAAGAGAAGAAAGCATACCTACATCATTGATCCCACGTATTGCGAAAAACCGGGACTTCATTCCCGAACTGTCACAGGATGCCGTAGTTGGGTAGAAATTGACATTTTAAAGTTTAAAATTCCCTCGCTTCGTCATGAACATTAGTGAATTCTGGTTGATGAATCGATTGTGATAAAGGCGTAACAATTATATGTTAGGTAGAACGGTGTAGGAAAAGATGTTATGAGGAATCAGTTTTTATCATCAAATGACTGTCCACTCGCCTTTGTGTTGTTTGGTAGTTATCGGAAAATAATAAAACGTAGCTGGAAAGTAGGCGCGTTTTTTATCGGTCAGCGCTAGTGTAGGTGAGTAGCAACCGAAGCTCTGCACATTGACATTCGGCTCTCTGCGTTTAGTTGTCAGCTGGATAGCGATAGGCGGAGATGTGCGCAGCAGAGCAGTTGTAGTGTTCGAAGTATTGTGAGTTTCTTTGTCAGTGCAAGGGTCTTTAAAACAAATTAAATATGTTTTCGGGACTAACTAACCAAGTGAGCACCTGGATGGGCAGTAGTGGTAAGAAGGAAGGAGAATTACCGAAATCGGACGAAGAGAAAATCCAGTCCCCTGTCGCAGACATTGACATTGGTGTCAGTGCTGAGGGGGACAGAAAGGATGCTAGGTAAAAAATATAGCATTAGATGTTGAAAATGACTAAAAAACTGATCCAAAATTCTCGTGTATTAAACATAAGTTGTTCTTTTCAGTCCCACGAAAGCAAGCAAGCTAGAAATGCTTTCAAATGTCAAAAGCCAAATGACGGGTTGGTTAAGTTCAGGAGTGCCCGGTTTACGGAAAACTGACCCCGCTGCTGAAGGCACTGATCCTGCGAATGTGGCTGATGGAAAGGTTGAACCTGAACCTGCTGTGGTAGAGAAGCCACCTAAAGGTTCGGTTGATGGAGCTGAGGATGATAATTCAAGGTATGTAAAGTAAGTTGATGTGCGTACCTTCGTTGTCGTAATCGATTTCACCCTTTCGTCGCGTCAAACTATTTAATTGATTACAGTGCTACTGGCGGAGCAGACAGTGATAACCCAGCATCCGAGCCGGGGACTCCCGGTGAAGACAAGGAGGGTGCTGCTGCATTCGGAACTGCTGCAGGTAACTTCATTTTTCTCCGCAAAGCAATTGTTATTTTTCTTCATTACAATTTTCATGTAATGTGATTGTTTTTGTTGCAGTATCAACGAAAGCTCTCCAAGGAGCCAAGTCTATAGGAAGCTTCTTGTACTCTGCTGTGAACAAGGCGGGTAAAACCGTGAGCGAAGCTAGCGCCAAGATTAAGAAGACAGTCGAGGAAAATGTGAGTACCAATTAAACTGAGTTTCCCTGTTATCAACAGCTTGACAGTCGACATAAGCGGAAACTAATATAAGAAATGGATAATTAATGTCCCTCAAATCACTCCTATAGATTCTTTTATGTAGGTCAACGTAGTGGCTTTGAATCAAGTCTACACTAAAATCAATCAAACATGCAAACTGTACAATGATTTTAATCAATTTCCTGGGAAAATGTAATCACTATGACCCAAATATAAACTGTATTAAAACTTTCAAGTAAATTCCATTCCGTCACAAGAACAATAAGACAGTCACATCAAATTATCAACAAGTGTGCTTGCAAGGAGAATGTCAGTGGAAAGGATTGTGGTGGGCCACCATAGGGCTATTAGGTCGGGTGCATGGTTGGGAACCAGAGATGGAGTCCCGTAGCATCGGGCTATTGATCTGCTACCACCCCCGCCCCCCCCCCCCTACCCGCGGCCCTCCCGCCACCCTCTAGTCTTTTAAACCCTTCACATAGAATATAAGGGAAGATATATCAATTGATGCTGGGAACGAACGGTGCCACCAACGGTGAGGCCGCAAATCCTTTCAAAGCTCCTTAGTCGTTGAAATGGATGGAATTGTTGCATATTTCATGTTAAAAAGTCGACTTTTAGAGGGAATCGAACATGATTTCTAGCATTCAAATCGCCAACGTTATTAATCAAATCCATTCTGGTTTCGAACTTGGCTGGTTGTCAATCTGACAACCCCTTGCGAGATTGAAACGCAACCCGCGTGGCAGGGAAGTGTGCTCGTAGTGCCTACCTGCCGCGAGCTAGGCGTACTATAGCGATGCCGCGAATGAAGTAGGCAAAGGAGTATATATACGCCCTGGCTGACGGTTAATTACTTTTTGGAAATTTAATCTGGTACGTCTTGGGATCTCCCCACAGACTCAGACGTGGGTCGCTTTAATTAAATTGTCAGGTGAATTAGGTATCCAAAGTACAGCCGGTAAATTAGGAACACAAAAATAGGAATCGAACTTATATTAATGCGCTTTACTAGTTTCACCTTTTATTTGGCAAGTCAAGTCGGATTTTCCTCTGGGAATGTGTTGAAAATTTTCGTCCTGTCGTTTCACACATGTCACGGAGATCCATATTTCCCCGTCGTTGGATTTGCCTGACTCTCGAGTCGAACACGGCGTTTGACAAATCGAAACATCCGAGGAGCGACTCGCGAGATCGGGTTGCCGTGTGCGTGGAAACCGATCGGCAGCGGCGTGCATTTGACATCTATCACCTCAATTTTTCTCCTCGTTGACATGGTGGATCGAGTATTTTTTCCACAGCGGCTGAAAAATCGGTTTAATACCAGCGCGAATATTTCACAATGACGTCGAGTGTTTATGCAGAGCTAATGGCTAATTAATGACGCGTTGCCGATGCTCGCGAGAGGCGTTTATCCCGGTTTGATATTTTCATCATCGCCGCATTGTGCTCCTGCCCGAGAGATCGTTTAATCGCGCGGAGGATAAAGAAGGAAATTTTCACCATCGCCGTTGCCGTTGCAGGAATTTATCGTTGCAACAGGCATAAGTTTGAAATGCCACAGGTGCTACGAACGCGCGTAGGTACCCAGTGCGGCCAAGGGATTATTCGCTACAAAACGCATCGTCTACGCAATCATCGGACTCCCTTGCGTCCTTGGAAACGCATCAACGGGCGCCAAAGAAAAAACGTGTCTACCTTTCGGGAGTCGACGAGCCGGGCTAAACGTATATAGATCACCGCTTGCCGTCGGCTTCCAGCGAGATCCAGACATTGATTCCCGACTGGCGACCGCATTTGGTTTCTGGAAATTTATTTTGGCTGGTTTTTGATCGGTTTATTGCGTGCCTGACGCCATAACGCATCGAGAAATTATGAGGAAAATAGCTTTCCTCGAAACCTTGATAGACAGAAAACATATGACTGCGACGTGATTGGAATTGGATCCCCTCGTCGATAACCGGTGAAAAAATTGAGTGACCGATTCGCCCGTTTGCTCTATACGAAACTTTTCAATACATCCCATCGCAGATATATTTAAAATTTTCTTGCCGAGAAAACTTTCTGCAAATGTATTTCCACAGCAATTTCCTTCTCGCTGTTAATTGCATTTTCCTGGATTTCCTTGCAGTGAGCCTGTAACAGCCGAGTAGCCAATATAAATTAGACCCGACCTCGTGTACCGCCTTTGTTTCGACCGTCGCTGACTCAGATGTTGATATGCTCCATGTTCAGGGGCTTGAAGCCTCAGTCCTAAGGCTTTGTAGGAAAACTAGGCCATGCATTTCCACGAACCGTCTCGCATTATGATGATGCTGGGGACTGGGAGATCAATCCGGGCGGCCGGTTCGCCGTTCCTCCTGTTCGTTTATGTGTTCGGTTAATCGCAAGATGCCGCCGACGCCGGCCTGGAACGTCGACTGGAAGGCGTCGCCGCCTCCCAGTGGCGGTAGCATCGATCGAATTCGCGAATCGTGCGTTTTGGTGACCGTGAATTTTGTAAAGTATGAAAGGACGAAGCTTCTTTTCATTTGATTTTCCTCAACAATGGCAAGCAAATTGTGTAACAATCAATAAGCCAGTCATGCAGTTTAGATTTGGAACAGTTTAATAAAAAACTATGGCGTCGTGGTATGTTCCTGGCCCGAACTTGGTGTTCAATTCTGCAAGATGCCATATACAGGAAGTTATCTCGAATGGCGCTTTTGTAGGTCTTCTGTCTAGCAAAAAAGGGACAGTTTTGAGTCAGTATGGCTTGCTGCAAACCGGAGGTAACTTACTTTCAATGCCAAAAATGCATAAATTACAAATTCTGAAACTTCCGTGTTTTATGTGTGATGCAGATCTTTTTCTACTTCGTCGTCGTCGTCGTAGTAACCTTTTGTCACTGATTTCACAAGAAATGTGACACGATTTAAAACGTCACCGCCTCGCACAGCGGCGTCGACTCCGTGGCGACATACAGAGCGCGTAGCGTCGTCGGTTATTCCCGACGCTCGAGGGACGGCGGCGTGCGGCACGCCGCTGGTCGACGGCGGCGGGGGTGGCTAGGGGCTGAAACTTGGCTGTCATAGCTGTGTGCCTGCTTGTTCCGCGGTCCCGGGATCGATACTCGGCTAGGTTCCTCTCCACGCTGTTCACTAGCATGCAGCGGTGCTGGTGCCCCATAGGCGCGTTATAGACTCGTAGATGGTCGGCACTTCGGGGCATGGCAAAACTTTGACACCGCTTGAGACAATGTTGTAATGGAACAGAATGTACACTGTTCGCAGTTGTGTTAGCGTAGGGTTACGAACTATTAACTCAAACCAGGACTTGCTGTCGGACAACTTATTGACAAGTGATTAAATTGGCTTTATGCTGAATTAACTTAGCGCATCATGCGCTATCATAAGTCGAGCAACGTGCAAATTTAAGTTGATGCTGAAACTTGGGTAGACTGCTCGGGGCGCTTTTTGAACTTCCATATCTGCCAGTTATGATGTAGTGGCTGTGTTCGATCACTTGCGACCGGGATATCATGATTTAATGGAGTGCACAAGCGGGGCAAACGTCGTGTTATTCTGACTTATTTGTGTCAGAAGACAAAGGGACTGAATAAGACTTGGCAGAGACGGCGGGTCAAACGTAATTTATGTGTCTTGACAATTATTGTAATTTAGGCAGCGCGAAAGCCATCGTGAGCGTAGAAATCCTCCGTTTTCAATTTCAGAGCTATCTTTCACCGACAATCGTTAAAGAATTCGGTTCGGATTAAGACTTTATGACGTCCTTATTCCGGGTTGCAATGGAAACGAGATCTTTTCGTTTTGCAAAATACATGTTATGTTCTTGGTTGTGATTTGCTCGGAGAAAGCAGCCAGGGTGATGGGATTACCCCGCGCGCGCGAGGCTGTAACTTGGAGGTCCCAGCGTCGGCGTCGTCGGGCGTCGCTCTCAAGGCCCGAATCGAACGAACAAGTCTAAGTGCTCTGAACCGAGTTGCCTTTGCAGGCTCCCAATTAGGTGCCTGCTCGCTTCCCAAAATGTGATTATTGCTTTGTGACGACATCCCGCCCCGTAATGCGGTTAGCGAATTTATGATGAACATTGTTCGCTATTTTGCTCGAAAAAGAGTCGTTCTGACCTTTCAATTAGGTGGTTCACTTTGCTTGATCAATGCACAAAACGGGCGCAATATCTTCCCGTCCTTTCGCTTACTCAATTTTCCATATAAATTTATACTGACTTTAGATGGAATTAAACTCATTTTAATTCGACAAATGCGAAATAAACATTTAAAACGATTGTAAACACAGTTATTTTTGCTCTAGATGGTATGTACTCGTCTAAATGTGGCTAATTTGGTAACTCGCCAAAACCGTCGAATCAAAATATGGGAAATCGTTATCACCCGGGAGCTTTTACACCGTTGGCAATATGAGTTTTGATACGATAGGCCTGCTAGAGGAAATCACAAAGCTACATTTCGATAGCCATAACTCGAATTCGAGTTTCATGATTATTCGACTGGAAAGGCAATAATTAAATTTCGATGTGCCGCGCGGCGATATAGTTAATTTGTATTTTTTGTCAGTTTGAGTTAATTCGTCCTCGAACGTTGGTTTTGCATGCTGGCTAGGATATGATGTGAATCCAAAATCCGCGTCGGCTAAACCACCTAAACCACCACGGCAAATTCGAGTAATAGATGAGGCTTTTTAGGTTCTCACCCGTGAATATCCAAGTGATAACATTATGTTGCCACCACAGAGAGTGAGCTTATAAAATGTGCCACCATCCCATGCTCACACCTTGCTGCATTAACATGGGGGTAACCGTGTCATGTAATTCAGTGTAAGCACCGTGCGAAGACCAGGTGTTGACTGCAATGCAATTGAAATGGAGTCCCGAGGTTTTCGTATCTCTGGAATTGTTGCCGATGGCTCATTTGTGCCGTGCACAGATGCCAGCATCCACTCATGCAAGCGTGTACTTTGAAATTGACATGTGTTGAAGCTGGAATCGCTAGGTGTGAATTATTTATATTTAAAGCAATGAACAATTATACCGTTCAGGTTAATTGTGCCGGTGGAATGCTATTCATTCTATTCGAGAAACACCTATTCGATGGTCCATTACTAGCTGGACCGTATGACTTGCGAATGTGATAAACCTAGGTTAGGTTTTACCATAAAACGTAGGATCCGAAGCTATAGCAGGAAGTAAAACGTGTAATAACTATCGCCACATAACGGATTTAGCAGTGCTTGGCTCTCTCATTTAATAGTCGGGTAAGTCATAATAAAAATACGTGCCATTAACTTGACAATTCTTGGATACAAACGTTATGAATTTCAATTTGAAACTGCGATACGCGCACGTGTTATGATATTGATATCCTCAAAGAAGCGAGGCAGGTTCAACAGCTCGCTTGCGATCTACGTTATTATTTCTCCATCGTGCCCCGCCGTACACTTTGAGCCCCGAACGCCTCGCTGTGATTTGCATGTAAACGATCCGCTTGCCGGCGTCGTGGGCGCCGCGACGGAGGGGCACCGACGCTCGTCACCGTGATTTGCGAGCAACGAAGCTGATTGCGTTATCAGATCGAGAAACAAAGTGTGACAGTGTCTTCTCTAATTCAAAGTCTTCTCGAGAGAAAGTTATCGCTGATCGGCCTGAAACCTTGTAGGGTTGTTATCACAGGTCTATTGAATAGTGAGACTAAAAATGATCAACGACCTCTTGCTTTAAAAGTTTTATACAATAGCACCGACATGGCATGGCGAATCCAAAATCTGTATGAACAGCACGCAGTTTTGATAATGGCATTTACATTTAAAATATTAATCGGCCCTTTTCCCAGTCACGAGTAAAGACGCTAATTGTCTCGTTAGTCAACTTTGTGTAGCTGGATGATTGAACAAAAGGTCAGAGCGCCCCTTTGAAAATTGCCCCCGTCCCACGAGATGGTCGATTCATATTTTTCACTCGTCCCGAACACATTAACGGAGAATCGCTCCCCGTGGCCTCTCGGCCGTCCGCGCGCCCCCGACTTTTCTCTAATGCCCGACGAGTTATGTGCAGATAATCCCTGTTTGCTGAAAACTCGCACACACGCAGAACTGCACAATTAACAGCGAGGTTTGATCGGTTTCATCGGCATGAGTCGAATCGATTGGTGCATGGTAGTACATTCGCTCCTGGCGCCGGGCATGCCTGGCACATGCCTATATTTTCCCAACATGGTAGCCGTTTTCCTTTTTTCTCTTCAATCACCAAAGCTCTGTGTGTTGAACATGTGCGATGTTGTCCCTTCATTCAATTTGATAAATAACCTAATTTTAGAAACATGCGTTTTTGGCGGCTCGACTGCTGCAAAACATCAAGACCACTTGTCGCTAACGGTCAACTCGAAATTGGCAATCTCATCCAGTCTCATAAATTCGTGTGTGATCGCGTTATGAAAATTGATATTCTATTTTTTTGAAATCCGATTTCAGTGTGGAAGCGTGCGATGCTGCAACCAAAGCTGCAATCTGTAACATTAGCACGTTTCGTCACATTTCTGTGACGTATATTATAACTATCACGAGCGTTGCGAACCTCACGGTATAAATGCTCTTCAAGACGAGGGGGGCTGCAATTCTAAATATTTTACAGGTGTTTTTCCAGTTTCCTATTTTTAGCGCCGAACGTCTTGCCGAGTGATAAACATAAACGGCAGTCGTTTCATATGTTAGATTTCAAGATTTGCCTTTCGATATTAAATTACTGTTCGTATAGGTCTTTGTAAAAGGAGAACGTTATCAAGTTTTTTTTTTTGCTTCGTCGTAACGATAACAGATACACCCACGTCGTACGTCGTCGCCGAACATGTTTTCTTTCCTAATTTTCTCCTTCATCGCCATGCCATGGGATGTTTCTCTACCCAAAATGAGTCAATGGCGTGCCTAAAATAGCCAGTAGCCCCGCCAACAATATTCAATTTCCCACCAAAATCAAGCCATGGCTGACCAACTGAGCGAACGGCGAAAGAGGCGACAAGAGCTCAATCAAAATGTGAAACATGGGACCGGCCATTCCATCGAGGTGTGCTACCTTACCGGCTAGCAAAATGAGACAGAGGCGTTTGGTTCGGCTCGAGGTCCTCTGGCCGACACGAAGCCCGAAGCCCCGAATCGATACTCTGGTAGGCCGCGTTCCCGCGCGGCGCAGCGTTCCTCCGACTCGGCCCGTGGCTGCCCGCTGCCCACGGCTGCCCAAATGGGTGCATCCCCCGCGACCCGATAAACGCCTGATAAACGCGTGTCTAGTGAGAATTCGCGTGGGTGACTTAATTCATGTACATTTTCTGTCTTGCCTGCGGAGCAAAAACGCGACTTCTCGGAAGAGAGATTTCCATTGTCGTGGAAATCGCTTTAGGCGGTGGGTGTGAGGGGCGGCAGAGAGAGAATCTAGTGGAATGGAAAACTCGGAAAAGAGATGCGTTTCGCTCCGAATCGCTGACGATTCGCACAAATCGAAGCTTTTTGATGGCACGACTCGATGGCCCACCGACTTGCCGCATTTCTAACGCTGAGTCTTAAACAAGCAGCGTGTCTAGGCCCCTGAGTGGATACCATAGCTTCTCGCTATCTATCAAATGCCTGATCGAATCACGTGTCAAACACTTTCCTCCGACGGGGTGATTGCCAGCACGAGTGGGCCTAAAATGAAATTTCAGGCGAAACAAGAAGATCTAATTTGTGAATATGGCCAATCGGGAATTCTGGAAAGCATCACCATTGAAATCGGACGCTGCTATGTGCACAAATGAAAAGCATGTGCATAGTTGCGCACGCTATGGCAACTTCTGTCGCTTCACTGTCCCAATGATCTATTTAGCATTTTTCCCTGTCTGCATGTGAGCGTGGGCAAACGTGTTTCGTGTCCGCTGTGTCGCTAGAAATTGCGGGAGGGTGGCGTGGGTGGGCGGTTGGGTTTTGGAGGTGGCCGCCGCTCAAAGGGGCTCGATGCCCTCGTGTTGGGCACGCGTTGCATGAGCCCCAGTCCGCACCAGACGCATCCCTGCGGCAATGGTGTGCGACCCGACGGGGCAGTGGACACATACACACGCCGCTCCGTTTGCAATTCTAATTAAAGCGAGCCGAGGCGCCCGTCCAGGGAGCCGGATTCTTTTTTAATTAAAGCCAATTTTCGCTGCTGCGCCAACTTTAGTCTACGTTTTCGGTTCTTTCTTTGCTTATACAGAACTGGGCAAAGAGTAGGCTCATAGAGTCGGCGGGATACGTTGTAACACCTGCGAATAAGGTGTTCGTTTCAGTCACTCAAAACCGGTCGGAAAAGACCTTTGTTGAAGAAACCTTTTTGTATTTCACCCCTTTAGTGGAATTGAAAATGGGTTTCCCTCTGTCCAATAAAGCCCCTTGGTAGCATAGCAAGATACCTCTGTAAACGAACTGCGTATTTTCATTGTAGTTTCTGCAATTTGCATGCATTACGCTTGTGCATTTCAATTGGGCTGCACTTGCATGAGATTATACTGAGCCCTAACTTACGTTGTGTGTTTTCACCCAGCCAATAGATCTTCCTCCTCTTCGATCTCGGGGCTGAAAATCTCGAACAAATCTCCTGGTTCACATGTGTGTGCCCATTTGTAGGTCCGCGCCGATCCCCGAGACAATTTGCTTGCGATCGAGTTGCAAATGTATGCAGTGCATTGCAGACATCTAATACCTATTCATGTCTCGAAGACAGACGGCACGGAGATTTGCTATTACACATCTCGAATTCATCTCGGATCCGCTGGCGAAAAGAAAAGTACTACCTATCTCACTCTAAAGGGACACAGATTTTAAATAAATTTCTCGACAAATGTACACGTTTAATATATTTTGCTCGCTCTCAACTTATAACGCCGTCCGCCTTTGCACATAATGCGAGATGACTTGCGTTCAAGCGATACGCGATATGAATTCATTTCGCGTTCCACGTTTTATCTCAGCTAGAGAAAGAGAGTGCCACTCGTAATTTTCCCTCGCACTTTTCTTCACGGCTTGGCTACTTGACGACGCATCGCCGAGAGCAGTTGGCCCAATTGCCGCGGCTAGCGCTAACCCTTGGCGAAACGCTTAGTGCCCGCCGGTGGGCATGCTGGGTGGGCATGCTGGGTGGGCATCATTCCGCCCACTCTACGCCTAGACGGCCGTGATGTATGGGAAAAGATGAGCGAACGTCCACAGCACACAGCGCTAGAGGTGTGATGAAAAAAACTACCCTCGTAAATTTCAGCGCGCGTCCAATTTACGTCCCAGTTCCAACTACAAATGAGACACATTTACTGTTATGTTTAAAATATAAAGACGTTATTTGATAGCAAGGTGTACCTACCCACCTACTCCACCTTATTTTATTACTTTCTAACTTAATATTTGTCTCGCGGATGGCGCAAAATGCTATTTATTTTGATTTGCGAATTACGTGTCGAGCGGCGCGCTGGCAGAGAAACCGTTCTGGATGCAATCGAGATTTATTCTCGTTCGCTGGCCGAAAGAAGTGGCACGACTTAGAGACAAGTGGCCAGGCTGGTGTATCTCACCGTTGAATCCACATCTCGTATTGATTCGTTTTGAAAAGCTCCATTATTTCGCCAAGTGGCCGGCTTTATACTTTACAAGCCGGTGCTAGGAGGGACAGGGACGGGGGGCGTCGTTGGCAATTGATTGCATCCATATTGTGTACTATTGTAGCTACGTTCGTCGTTGCACGGCGTCGAGAGCGTCCATTCATCGGTGCAATATCGCGACGCCCAGCGTCGGCACAATATACCAGCATGGGATGATCGACGGCCCGAACGCGGTGGAACTCTAGAGGATGCTGGGTGCTGAATAGCCACCTCCGTGCGTGTTGAATGGACGCCATGTTTGATCGATTCTCCGTTTAACAGTTCAAACTTTAAAGCTGTTCCTGTCTACCAGGCACAAAACTCGATCGCGCTTCTAACCTGAGTTGGGGAGCAAAGAAATTAAAGGAGCGCAGAAAATGTTGTGCAACTTCGAGGTAGAACTCATTTCCTAACACTTTTCATCATAGCATGGTATAAACATGGCGGCCATACATGAGTTGGTCACTCTCTATGCAGTGGCGGCTCTCACCGATCCGGCTGATGACGATGATGGCGAAGACGCTCTCTCCCGCACACTGATCTTCATTATTGCTCGCCATTCTCTGGATTACTTCGATTGTTTGTTCGCTTCCTTTCTTCGCCCCCCCCCCCCCCCCCACCCCTCTTTCCCTCGCCGCCAAAGAAAACAGAACGAGCGAAATGTACTCGCAGAAACTAGCTGAGAGTCCGCAAATTGATCTCGTTTCTCCTCGATTCGCTCGATTTTGTTGCTTGCGCTGGGTGTGCTACAGCAATATAGCGAGATGATGTTATTGCCCATGTGATCTCCGCGTCTCTTTCCAATTAGAGATATGTGTCATCTTGACTTCTTCTCGGCGAGTCGTTGGCTGGCAATTTTCTGTTGCTGTTATTACAGTAATTACCCACCTACAGTAATTGCGGTACACACAGTGATGTGGTCTTCCATGTTTGTTTCTGTTCTTTCAAACATTTTGTTACATTGCGACGATAACTTTACAGTAAACACTTTGTTGGTCTTGTTCTTGAACAGCAGCTCTTAAGTGCAAACTAATGCATGCATTAAACAATTTTTTTGTTGGACCAATGCAATCTTTTCAACGATATTGCATTATCAACCGAGTCATCAACCGCGGGCTCCGAAACCTTCGTAAAATCGTTTAATTACCCATGTTTACCCAGAACCATATTAATAAAATCAAACTCGCGATTCTGTGATACCGGAAAGATACCCACTTAGTTAGTCCTCGACCTTTGAACTACCCAAAATATTGTATCTTTGTGCTTCTATAGTTGTATTATTTTGATTCTTTGACCTCTGCTGGCTCGGCACCCATTTCATTTCCTTCTCCGTGAAATTAACCCTCTTCCGACATTTCCCGGTGAACTAATTGTTTTTTTATCAGTTCATAAAGTGCACGTAATTAGAGTGACCTAATAAAAGTGCCGAAGTATGCAAGAATAAAAGTATGCAATGCACTTTAAAATGCGGTCAGAACGAGCACCATTCCGAATCCCTGGCGAGTATGCAGCATCGTTGAGTTACAGCGTAGTTGAATCAATTGAAATTTTGAACCTTACAGTATTTTCTGAGACTTCTTTGCGAAGTTCACTGTTGGCGATGTCGAAGTAACATTATCGCGATGCTCGTCCCTGGAATGGCGCATTGCAGCGCTTTAGTTTCAATCAGACCTCGCTGACTGGCATAGCAACGTCTGACGAACTACGAATGCGTCGAGGCGAGGCGTTTCATTAGATTCGTGTCTCGTGTTTTCGGCGTCATTAGAAAATCGCATTGGATTGTAGTTCGCGCGACAAATTTCACGCGTGAATCCTCTAATTCGTATAACGGAAGTGGATGACCGACGAACCGTGCGCTTATCTGTCAATCTTCTTTATCGCTTCCTACTGAAAATGTGCCTCGGAAAAGTTAATTACAGTATTTGATACAGATTACATATTTTTTTCTCGTTGTAATCCATTTTTTAATCGACATTGCGATTGTATTTGCTCTTCATTTTTCAATATCGAGTAACTCGCAATGGCTTTTCAGGCGTTTTTAATTGGGCAACAATTTTCACACTGAAAAAAGTTCTCGGGCATGTACCCAGTTTCACGTGCAAATTAGTATTGAAGCGTGAATCCACTCATTACATAAAATCTCATTTGAGTTCAGCAAATATTTACAATTTCATGTGGTTTAATTTTAAACCTGAATATTGCGCTCTATAGCGACAGTTGGCTTTCTGATAACACTGCCAGGTATGTTACCTCGTAAAACAATGTGTTTTCCAGAGGTCGCAGCGGGCTACCTTTCAGCTGATTAAAATTTAGCACGCCACCATCGTTAATAACGATTTACTGCACACACAATATTTGATTTATTCTTTAAAATCTAACAAAAAATCCGTCGTATCGATCGACTTTATAAATATAGCCGTGTGACCAAAAATACACTGCTGCCTGAATTCCACAGAAGGCCACACACACAACCCTTGTAAGTTACGCGCACATTGGACAACTTTTCCATGGTTTTCGCTCGACTGGGTCCAAGGCAAAGAGATTCATTACTCAGCATTTGCTGTGCGATAAGCCGGCAAATAAGAGGTAGCTGCGTCTGGGGGGCACAGCAGAGAAGACGAGGGTTGGGAGGACGCCGGCACTTTGGATAAGGAGGCATATCTTCAAGTAACCAACTCTAGATTCCCTGCACCGTTCCCGGCCGTTCCTGCTAAGCCGTCGCCGGCACGGGCTGGAATTGCATGGGCTGCTCGCTTGCACCACTAGAGTGAAAAGCACGGGTCAAGTCCTACTTCTGTCCTCAAGAGTCCCTGCTTCGAACCTTGCTCGCGCTCCAAGTTGCTATCACCGCGACCTATTACCCAAGAACTATGCCTTGCTTGGGAAGTCACGATTTCAAATATGCGAGTTTCTGAGCCTTCCTGGGAAGTGGTGAGCATGCTTGTCTCAATGGAAACCTTATATAAAATATTTATAAATAAATCCAAACAGTTTTCAATCTTTCCCTAATTGAAATCCGCCGAAAAATAATGTCGATTTCCCTTCCATTTCCATTTTTCGAAAAACAATTTCTTATCTTCTCGCGTATCTCATTTCCTGTGCCGCTGAATTCAAGATTTGGTACAAAATTACCTCATCATTTACCCACGCCCAAAGTTCTCTTTCTTGGCCAAGGAATTTGTTAAAATTCTCTCTCTTCTTTTCCGAAAAGTGTACGCTCCCGAACATCGATTAATGGGACGACCGCAAAAGTGCAGTGACCCGCAGTTTCCACGATGCAGCGAGTGCATGTGCAATATGCATGCTGACGCGCCTAGGGTTGGCAGGTGGCCAGGAAAACTTTCAGCCGCTCGATTATAGCCGCAGCCGCCTTCCGGAATTCCCCGCTTCATTCTGATTTCCCGCGGAGTTTTCAAAGGTACTCGCGACACAAGCATCTTCGACCAAAATAGTCGGAGCGAACATTGGCGGCTGACCTACGTTCCTTACGGTTCTAAGCTTTAAGATGGGCCATGGTGTACCATCCCTCGAAACCACAGCGAGAGCCGGGCTTCTTTTCAGTGCAGAGGCAACGATCCCCGCAATGTATGTGAAATTGTCAGCAAAGCGTCGGAAGGACGACCGATCCCACGTGTGCTCTTGTGCGAGCCTGTTTGTGTGTGTGGTCTGGGAAGGGGATTGGGAGATTGCTCGATTGAGAGTCCTCGAGGCCTTCTGGATTTGAACGGTGCTTGTGGCTTGACGTGCGTCACAGCCATACATGAATTATTTTCGCCGGGTGGTGGAGGTGCCGAGTTTGATCGATCTCACGGCATGGTGGAAGCTTGTGGAAGCTTCCAGCGTGTGCCACAGCGATAGAGCGGCCGAGGGAAATGAGCGAAAACAACGCTTCGAGACGCGAGAGCGATGTTTACCTTTCCTTGCAGAGACCACTTACCATGCACTTACCATTTATTGCAATCGCGCAATCAAGAAATACGACGGCTGACGATAAAACTTAGTCCACTTCGACGTCAATGCGAGCGTTTTTTCCTCCGGTGTGCTTCTTATTTCTGCGCAGCAGCGATAGAGCGCGAAAACTCAGCTCCTCCGAATCTTTTCGACGGCCACTCGAGTGTCCAAATTCATTACCTGACGGCGACTAACTTGAAAGCGTCGTTGCATTTCGCCCCAACGCCGTCCCTCAACTCTCAAATCTCAACCCTCAACTCTCTCCCTCGCACACATGGCCTCCTATTCGATCGGCCACAGTCAGCTCTACTTCCGGTTCCTGGAGAATTGCTCTCGCAACTTCGCCGCTCGCTTCCTGATCCCGTTCCATGCATTATTCCCACTGGATCTTTCATCTACCCGCATCTCGGGCGCATATCATTGACCTTTAAGGGCCTTGTAGTGCCCGCTTCCCCTGATCCTGAACCACGAGGAACCCTGGTAAAAAATCTCTGCGATATCGTTCTCAACGCCTTCTGGTCAAATAGACTAAAGAAAGTCTGATGCAAAATTCCCAAACATCGCAGAGATAGCCTGGTCTTCAATACTTTGTTTCTCAAAGTCGCGGCCACTGTTTGCATTGGCACCTCTCAAGTCCGATGGCTATGTTCACTGTTAGGCCATCCTTGCAATGGTTTTTACAGTTCATATTATCCATCGCCATCGCCCAATCTATTCCAATTACGACGCGTCGTGCGCGCGGACGCTTTGCGCAGACGCGTGGCGTGGGTGTTGCGTACGGGTACGCCATCAATCAACCTCGGCAGAGCTTATTGTGATCCCGACGTCGCCCATGAATGCGACGTCGTCGTTGTCGTCGACGAACCGGCCGACGCCGACGCTTAAACATTTGCGTCCGCGCGCGCAGGCTAATGGTGAATGATGCGAGCGGCGAGTACAATCCACAGATGCCGACGCTCATTTTGCACGTAATTTCGCGCACGGGTCACTTGTTGCCGTTGTGAGGACTGGTCCGTGGCCGTGCAATCCAGTGCCCTGTGCTGAACGCATTGCGTCGTTCAGCGTTGGTTCTCGCTCTCGATCAGGTCAAGTTCGTCTTGTGATTTATCGATTCGATTGTCGAGTGCCTGCGGCTTCGTTGGCCGGGGTGACCGCTAATTCGGTTTGGGGGGTCTCCTACGTTGTGCCCACCCGCACTGGTATATACTCCCTTGTCTGCTCGTCCTGCCCTCCCACGCTAGTAACCAGTCCCGGGTTCGCGCAAGGTGACGGAAAGCGAATCAATCTGTCTTCTTTGTGTAGAGGTCAAATCGAGGGAAGTAATTTTCCTTTGGAAATCTTGTACACGAACAAAGCAAATTGAAGGCATGGTACTGATTTCTGCAGACAAAAGTCGAACGAGTTTCGATGTCTTCGTCTGGGTCCGGGTCCGAACGTTTGGGGTTACATGAATGCTTTGTTTTTCCGCGATGCATCTGCAGCTAATGGCGCCGACCCCCCGTCTGGTGTGGACAGTTCAAAGTCCAGCACGCGACTCGCCGTTCGGTTGATTTCCGATGGGCCGGTATACTTGGTTCCATAGTTTTTCCTCGAATAACTTCCTGGTCCTAGACTTCCAGGCCCGGCATTTAGTGAAATATACGAACTCAATGACTCTCATGTATCTGTTAAAAAATTAACTTGCGACTCGAGGTAACTTTCCGCGGGCACGTCTTTACTCCTATCGATTAGTTGGAGCCACATTAGAACTGTGCGATCACCGAACAGATGTTTAACTTGCTTGTCGTCGATGGATTTAGATCAAAGTGCTAAATAACTCCTAATCGCTGCAGGTAATTTGCCGTCGCTCTCTTAATGACAGGAAAATGATGGATCTTTTGGTAAGTATCGTTCGGCCCGGTTTACTCTTGTTTAAGCGTGGCACTGCCATCACTAATCTTGTAGCTCTTTGATCAATATTTGATCACCTTGAGCTAGGCCAGGATACCGGGGAGCCACGGCCGTGTGGGCCGTAAGGGAAATCTACCGCTCGGAAATTCGCCGAGCGATTATTGCATAAAACATTTCGGAAAATCGTTTCTAATACAGTTTTATTGGCGATGTCGGGTGCTTGGCCATAGCACGTCTGTTAGCTATGGGATACGAGGCAAAAAAGACACGTTTAACGTTTTTTTATATGGTCACAGTTACAGCATCATGTCAATGAATAAATAACTGACAAACGCATGTGAAAAATAATGGCGACAAATAATTGTCATGGATTATATCCATCTTTTGTTTGCACTAGTTGGTATACTTCATCTATTTTATACACATATTATATTTGCATTGAGAGGAGAGTCACCAAGGTAATGTGTATTTTCATTCTGCACATTCAATGTTGTAGTTCTGATAGCCACACGCTCATCACGACTTGACAGATGAATGCCTCGCCTGCGATGCAATTGATTGCGTTCCCAAACAAGCAGATCGGAGGCGATTGTCGGTGATCTGTAAATAACAACACAGGCTTGATGATGGGTTTGATAGCAGCACGCAGCGTTCACCATTTGCAGCCTGTAAATGTGTCCGTGCGACGGCTCGGCTGGCCAGGCGTCGGACTTTGTTGGCGTCGCGACGTGTTTCTTGCTCGTAATATCGATCGGGCAACTACCACCGCCACGACGGCCACGTTTTGGCTATCGCTTCCCTAAAGTGTAGCGTGATCGTAAGCGGGTCAAAGGTGGCATGCCCAAAAACAGAGCCCGTCGTGTTTGCCTAAGGTCACTTACCGTGTACCTTGCTTCTCGAATATCTTCGATTTTCCTCGAAGAATATTCGTGCGGAGTTCACGCTTGTACTTGATCCATAGATTTTTAGATTTTCATTGCTTTTCTTTGAATCTGCAAGTCTCCGGATATTGGCTTTTCCCTCCCTCACCTCCCAACATCTCCCTTTACTGGATATAGAAAACTAAGGATGTTAATTACAGTTTAAAGCTACAAAACCGGTATTTAATCAAACTCCAATAACGACTTCGAATTGACTTTTCTCTCAAAACTTTCCAATTCGAATTGTTATGACTTACTCGGCTGCGACTGCGACGGCGTTGGCGTTTGCATCTTATATAATTCCGGGCGGAAATTGTGCCGGCAACTTGGCCGGATATTTATTCCCTCGCGAATAAGACGACCGAGCAGGGCGGTCGTGCCGCGAGACGCAACCCTACCCCGGCTGAGTGGTAAGTTTCGGATAATGGCGCGTGCGGGTTAAACGCGATACTGTCTGCCTCCTCCGCCGAGCCCGTACGTTAGCTCTGCTACATTATAAAACGTTTAACTAGTTCAACTCTTGAGTGTGTTCTTTGGTAAATGTCGACGCCGCTTATCAGTTCGCCCTTTTGAAATTTACTGTCGATGTGAGGGATTATCTTAATAATAATTAAAGCAGCTCTGGATCATGGCGTCGGTTTACGGCGTCTGTCGAGTTTCTACTCGCTTTTAGAATGTAATGAGGTGTGCAGATATGATTACCGAACATGGTTTAGCTATATGGTCTTAACACAAATCTAATCTATGCGTTACCTACACCTATATGTTTGAAGTATTCTAACGAGGTAACGCGGCGTGCATCAATGCGGTCTCGCCGTCTCTCCCCAGAACTGTCGGCAGCGAGCAAGTCAGCAAGCGGCATAGCGCCGCGGTCGGCTGTCAAGCTTCGCCACCGCGGAAAGTTCCAGAGTGGCCTTTTCACGTCGGCTTGCTTTTGTTTGAAATTGCTGCAATTCAGTCGACTCGTATGCCAGGGGCTGGATTATAAAATCAAAGCGAACAAGCTGGTCATCACCATTGGCTCAATAATAATAATAAAAAAATATCGGTCACATGGAAATGCACAGTTCGTTTGTTAACATTTAAATTCTTGCAGACAGGTTTTCTGTGCATGTCAAAGTTCGAACTAACGCTCGACTGTGGAATGGGAACATGTGAATTATTGGTTTTCTGTTCAGCCCACGCGTGGCGTTTTGTTTTGTACTTCAAGGTACACAACCAGTGAAACAATCCCATGTCTCTTTTGTGCGTCGCATTTCAGTTGATGCAGCATCGATGCTGATTTTAGAAGTTCAATAGGTTTACAGCGGAATTAATTGCTAAATTTTACCTGCTGTTACAATAACACGACTAGTTTCAGTGTGCTAATTATAAGCAGCATTCATGAACAACAGTGGAAACTACAGTTGTTTTTCACAGGTAGTCCCTGTAATTATTCACCTGGTTTGATGGCCCTAATTGGCCTCGCCTTGTCTGCTCTGACGACACACCTCCAGCAATCTCCAGGACGAGGAAAACAGGCAAAACGGGAAAATAATTGCGTTTCCCCTGGCTCTGCAAATTGCCAACCAACTCATTTAGTGGAAATCGCGGGGAAATTTTTCTGCGACATTTTCTGCGATGTCGACAGCACTGAGCTTGATTTAGCGAATGTTTGTTCTAGTCGGGAACGACGCGGCGACAAACTTCCCGAACTCTCGGCCCTGGTGCACGTGGAACTACTTTCGTGATTAAGAACATGTCTTTGCATTAATGAAAACGCGAAAGAAAACACCGGATGATGAGTTTTTCTTCTTCACGAACGCCATTCTTCTTTAGCCGCTTTGTGCGGAGCGAAAGTAATGGGCAACGGGGGCGCGGTGGAAGTGCCGAGTTTTGTTCCCGACCTCGACGCTCTCTGCAGAGCATCTACGATCGACCAGCTTTGCATTAATTTAAACTCAGTAATCAACGTGACGTCAGGCTACAGTCCCGGCGGACAGAAATCTCGTGGATTTGCAGGGATGACACTTTTGAACGATCAGCTCTCGGAGATATCGCGTCGATGCATGCATAGCCTTGGTAGTATGCACCTCTGTGAGCTCACTTTTTGGTTATTGGCAGGTTATTGGCTTTTTGCTTGTCAATATATTGGCACGTCGTATCTTGGCGTCGGGACGCCGCTAAAAGCTCCCGTCGCTGTCTTTCGACTCAACGCGGATGCATGCTGCACGCACCTAGCCTCTGAAATTACAAACTCGCCGTGCACCAATCCACGCTAGTTCAGCGAAAAAATACCATTGTATGCCAAAGTAGAAGGTAATAGTTTTCTCGCTCTCCTTGGCGTCGTTGGGCGTCCGCGAATCATTCTTCAGCGTCGCGGAGTCGCCGGCAGCTGCTGATGCTGCGTGTGCAGGCGTCGCGACGGCCAGGCGTCGTGATCACTCCGACGGTCACATTGACATTCATTCGAAGATTGACGCCGAACTTTTGTTGTACTCGGGACCTTATCACGCGTTGCGATCGGTTCGAACTCGTGATTGATTGATCGCCTTCCCCTAAGAAAGCGATGGTTCTCTTTCCTTCTGCGAGACTAACCTCTGTTTGCCAACGCGGCGCCTCGACGTCGACGTCGAAGGTCGATCCTGTGCGGAACTAACGACTAACCTCATTACCTATTCAAAGCCCAGCAAATTGCAGCTAGGAAAAGCAGCGAGATGAGATGTAATATAAAAGTAATATTAGGGAAACAGCGGAAAACGAGGATGTATGCATACGAAGGATTCTGTAGAAGAAATGCCACAAGGTCGATGTAAATCTTTTGCCTTTCGTGATTTTAAAATTCTTTTTTACTTTTCCCGACCGTCTATTACTTTCTTGAATGTCCGGGCCTATGATAGTAATCAAGTAGGCTGCCTGGACGTGTGACGGTCAGTATGGGGCGTTGTGGGAGGTTTGCTTCCCGTGCGCCGTGCGAGCACGCCATGCCTCCTGGCACGCGGACACAACGCCACGGCGACGTCATATCACTGCCTGCCGGATTGTCGTGCGACGCTGCGAGCTCGGCGTCGCGGCGTGCTCTGACGTCACGCATTGATCGTGACGTGAAGTCTGGTCGATAAAGGTAAAGGGAGCGAGCTTGTTCGAGAAGGGAATTCGTTACCACCAAAATCCGAATAGGACCGGCCAACCGAAGAGCAAGCTCGTAACCAAAGCGAGAAATCCCCCCTCTCGCGCTGGCTCGTGTGTGAAATGGGATGTAGGTCAATGGAAAATGCCCCCCTTTTCGCTTCGTTTTTGTCAATCATTTCGTATCTCCTTGTTCGGTAGCAAATAAAGACGTGGTCATATGTAACGAGAATGTTTGTGGTGCAACTTATATCTGAAAGCTTACCCGATGTTGAGCCAAACAGCCACGATGGGTTGATACTTAAGTTTTCTGAAAGCATATGTCAACGTCGAAAGTAATGCAAATCCACCTCCTCAGCTTTCATTCGAAACTTTTCCCCGTCGCCAGAAACTCGCGTTAACCGGAATCGAAAAATTGAAATATTCGAAAATCGAAATCGAAAACTTCGATTTGTCAGAAGCTTCACAAATTCCCGTTTTATGTTTAAAGCAATGCTAATCTAAGCTTTTTTTTTGTGGGAGATATATTATCTTTGCATGGGACAGTACCAAACTCCAGGGTATTGGACACAATATTGTATTTGCCTTAAGAAACGATGTCCACTGAAACCCAGCTTCCCGAACAAACTGTGACTCCGCAATAGCTTTCGTCGGTGGCAACCTTCCTGTTCCACATCCTCGCAATCCCACGGGTGACATGACTTGGTGGGCAATCTTTGCTCTGCGGTCATCGACTTTTCGCCGGCCACCACCCCTGTCTCGTCCACGAATCACGTCCCACGGAAGACCCCCGCAATCCTCTCGGCACACCGACCGAAGACATTTTCGTCCTGGGTAGAAACGCTTTCTCGGAGATAAAGATATAGTTCTTTCGTTCCGAACAGAACTTTTTTTATCTGCTGTTTATCTCTTAAGAGTTATGTTGTTTTCCCACTCGCCACATTATTTACCGTGGAATTTTCTCGACTCGCGTTACGCTTCTGTTTTGTTTCCTTAGCGTTCGTCTGTCTGTGCTGTTGGTTTAGGGGAACATGACTAGGAACTACGAAGTAAGAGTTACACTAGTATTAACTGCTGATATCTGAGCGCCATGTTGACTTGGTCGCGTGCTTGTTGTTTCAGAGTCTTCTGGGAGAGTTCAACAAGGAGCAGGACGCGTTCATCAAAGAGAAGCAAGGGAAGAATTCGGACGTGGCAGTGCCCCCCTGGGTGGGCTGCCCCAACGAGGAGGCCTTGAAGGAAGAGTTCCTCACGCTGTCCACAGTGAGTTGTCCCGACCACAGCTTGATATCATCCAAGTCCTTAGCATTCAATTCCCAATAGCACTGGCCCAGATTGGTGGCCTAAACGAGATTAACAAATGGAAACTCGAACATGGTAACTTTCGTGGTAACTGGAAAATAGATTTCGAATTTTTCAAATGATTTTCTATAATTTTGGCGTTTTTGCATTGGTTTGATTGTGGCGATGCAGAGAGTATCAAGTAGATGACAACGATGTCGTCATATAATAAAATTGTGTGCTTGTTTCGTGTTGCAGGACAGGCGGAACTTTGTGCGTAGCCCGCCCGCAGGCGTCGAGTTTGAGTTCGATTACCAGGTCACGTATCCCGTCGCCATGGCCACCTTAGCAGAAGACCCCAACCTCGAGAAGATGAGATTTGAACTTGTACCTAAAGTGTGAGTATTGCATGATCGATGGGACTGGAAGTCACCTTATGCTTTAATGCTGATGCTTTAAGCGCAATGCCGTTCAAAATAAGTTAAAATAATCTTTGTCTAGATCAAGTTACTTCCAATGACTTATCTATGACCCATTGAAACAAAAACCCTTCACAAATTAATTATGTGAGAGCCGCCAATCCAAGCAGCAGTAAACGATTTTTGCTGCAAGTATGACAAGTCCCATTGTGAAATTGGGTTTCAGGATCAACGAGGAAAACTTCTGGCGGAACTACTTCTATCGAGTGAGCCTGATCCGGCAAGCCAACGAGCTCTCCTCGATGGCGCAAGAGGGCAGCACTAACCGTCTGGACGGCACCCAAGGAGAACCCGCAGGTGAAAACCTAGTCTTCTCTAAAGCACATCTTGAATGCTTCACCTCATCTCTCAGTCCAGTGGTTGATAAGGCTTAGCAAGTCACAGACCTCAATAACTTGGTAGCTGGTTTCAGTCAAATGCCATTTGTCCTGATAGTTTCAACATTGACTAGGAATAAACTGTTGATACTAAATTTGATAGTGAGTTAATGTTTTTGTAGCACTAAACTGCAACTGAATTGCCGTAACAAGATACTGAAGGCCCAATCATATTTGTTGATATATCTATATTATTTTTAAGAAAGATGCTTGTCATATATGTAACAAAGAAGGGCATGATTCTCAACTTTTTATAAAAACTTATTATAAAGGAAACTCGAATTCTAACATACCTGTACATAACTGAATCTAACGAGAACAAACCCAAACTAGATGACTGAAATACCAGAATACATTTTAGTTTACCTGATGTCTGTGAACTGTTTAGCGACCACTGTCGACTCGCATGCAGATCAAAGCATGTTTCATGTCTGAAATCTCGATGTGTATACTCGTTTATTATGACCACTGAATAGAAGTGTGCGTAGTGCGGTTTCGTCTGGCGTATGTGAGTGTTATTGGATGTCTGTTCGTGTAGCAAAAACGCATCCGGAGGCTGTCTTAGCGAACCCCACCACCGACACCGATAGTCCCACGCACGAATTTGTTTCCGACACGTTCCGCGCGAGCTCTACGGACATCGCCGAGGTGCGCGAGGGGATGCGAAAGCTCGGCATGGACCCCGGAAAGAGAGACGGTAAGTTTCGGTCCGGCAGCCGCGATAGGCACGGGCTCGGACGCCTGCATCTCGGATTTCATAGTTGTCGATTCAGAACAAGACTTCTTGGTTTCCTTGGCGTACTTTGCTAGTTGTATTGGTTAGTGCATGCCGCTGAATTTGTGGTTGTGCTTATGGCAAAAGATGATTTAGAGTATGGCTTATTATTGCAATGTTTTGCTGCTGTCTGAATGGCACGGCTCCAGTATGCTGTGTTATTAATCCGGTGGCCTTTGGTATTCTGGCATAACTTGTATTGTGGAGTGGTGAGTAATTCTCTTGTGCTAACATAACTAACATAACTATTTGGCCGTTAGTTGATTTCCAGCTACAACTAACTCTTATTTATTCTTCTTGAAAATCTTGACCATAATGTGCTTCCTTTTGCTCTTGTTTTGTCAACAGCCTAAGAAGACAAACAAACAACCGAAGCGCATGGAGCACAGAGCTTCCCTTTTCTCCTCTCCTCAACGATTCCGCCCCACCACCACTTGATTATCGTTTCGTTTCTTTCTTGCTTTCTTGTGCGCGCCACCCTATTTGGCATGACTTGGTAGTTTCAAAGATTGTTTCTTTTAACCCAAGAATGGAAGGGGATCGGTGGAATGGGGTGGGAAGGAACAGGCGCTAATGCCAACTTGCTAACACCATAGTAAGATAAACTAATGACAATATGAGTTGTAACATTGCAATATTAAGATATAGTTTTTTTTGTGGGCACGTGTGATGAGATTCCATTCTTTTACTTGGATTTTATAGGTATGCTGTACAAACGCGTAATTCTTTTAGCAGTGGGTTCTTCCGTCTATTTAATTAATACTGCTCCCTTTTGTGATTGCATCGTCAGAGTGGGTAACTGTCTTAAACTGTTAAATGCCTAGTGCACGACATACATTGGAGAAGGGTTTCGTTCCGTGCATGTACATGGATTGCACATAAAAAATAATATCTAACGACTCTTATGATTTTCAACATCGGCACCTATTAGAATAGCCTTGTAATTGAAAATGCATTTGGTACATATTTAAGTGTCACTGGACAGAGTTATTTTCAGCCTTTAAGGCTATTGAGAGCTGTTTATTATTCATGTACATAAACATTTCTTTCATCAGTTGTACATTGTATGCTGGAAACTAGATATTAAAAGCAAAAGATAAAGCACGGTTACCTATTCTATATTCTATCAATGTCCAGTTTTAATGTTCAATATCATAGATTTTTCAGTTGCATTTTATTTCCACTTTGAATGTAGCTCCAGTAGTTTTGATTCTGTTTATTGTGACACCTTCCCCATATCTCTTGTATCTTGTCTCCAGAAGAAGAGTGGGAGAAAGAGTTGGAAGCAGAATTGCAAGACTATGAAGTAGTGGTCGATGGCAGCAACTCTACGGCCAAGGAAGATGCCAACTGGGAAAACGAGATTCAGGAAATGATGGATGACGAAGAGGTAACCGACTTAAAGTAACCGGCATTGAGCGAATGCTTTGTTCCCTTACCTCCTCTTGAGATTTGCCGGCGTAACACAAGTACGTTAGTGCCACTGTGGTGAGGGGAGGAATTTGCATTGAAATTCTGCGATTTTACGCTCGTGCTAGATGCGGCGCAACGGGGGTTGATTTTACCAAACACTTAACCAGCCAAATGCACTACTTTGAACACAGTTCAGCTTGTGGCATTGTGCATTTTTTTGCGAAATCAGAATGCAAGATTGTTATGTTTTACCTGAATTATTAGTACACATGACCTGAAGTTAAAATAGGCCACAAACACATTCCTGAAACATTACTTGACTCAGTAATTCTTTGTGTTCAGCAACATTATTTGAGCCACAGTTTTAAATAATGTTATTTAAATTTAAAAATGATTACGATATTGATATCAAAAATATGTAAATAATATACAATGTTAACAACAACAGTCATGATCCAAAATTATTATGGAAAATGGATGGATATTATAAATAATCGTTATACTATAAATACTATCAAGTATCATCTTCAAGCCCATGTAGTCTTTATGATGTATGTTACTTTTTTTTTTATGAAATATTTTGAGGAAATCCAAAATCTTCTTGGAGGTGTCATTAAAAATTGTTTTTCTGCCCATTGTTAATTCTAAGTACCTCAAATGTTACAAGTAGAGAGAATAGATCAATTAATTGGGCAAAGAGAATAACTGTTTCTTCTAAGTGTCACATTCCTACTGTATATAAAATAGTGGTTTTAATCTCTTGTTTGTAGACTGCCGTCTATCTGATGCATGATGTTCTTGAAATGTTTTGTTTTATGTGAATACAAATGTGCTGTGGAAATGCCCCGGTTTGTTTGAAGTTATCATTAAGTTCATTTGTGTACCATCCTTACAATGGGCTCGCCACAATACCTACCCACCAATTTGTCCAGTGGCATACAGCTGTTCTAGTGTATAAATGTGAACCAAATAAAATGAACCATGCATGTAAATTAGCTGCCAATACTTTGTTCTCTATATGAACTGTAATTGTTCCCTTTCTAGCTATTCTAATTTATAATTAACTATTATTGTTATAACAAAAAAATTTGGTCAACCATTAGCTGGGATTTTTATTGAATTAGATCAGTCGATAGAAAATATTTGCTGCCATAATAATAACAATAATATGTGTTTGATATTTGTAGTGTCCACTAAGCCAACTTTGATCTGATACATATTTTCAGATTGCGAAACAAATTCCCGATGTACTTTGCGAAAGTCCAAAACAAAATTGGCCCTATCCATAGCAGATCTCATACTGGCAGGTCACTCAATCGGAGGGCATGGCTTTCATCCTAGATAGGATTAACAAATTAAATTAGTTAGAAATTAGGTAGGAAATTTGTAAAGTTATGGTGGGAACATTATCCTTTTAGAGTCGGATACATTGAAGACCCAGAAGTCGTCATGAAGATGCTACATTGCCCACGATGCTCTATTTGTGGTAAGGGGACGAACGCAACTTTGAAAAATGCATGCCAAAGGATATCAGGGGTCTAGGTATGCATACATTATTATTTATAGTACGATTATGATTATTATTATTATTTATTTCATTATGATTTAATGTATTCAATTATGATTTCAGCTAGAAAAAGAGAAGTGTACAATTATGGGGTTTTATCCTGTAAAATTGACACCTGGTAATACACAGAGACACTCTAAATATTGTTCTAACACTAGAGCTTCACGAACGATATTAAGTTGCGTTGTAGATGAGCGTAGCTTATTTTGTTCCTTATTCCTTTATTTTTCTTTGGAAAGGGGTACACTTTCATGCTTCTTTCGGTAGTTCCTGAAAATTACATTTTTGGTCATATCCGTAGTGTAAAACTGTTGCCGTATTCATGGGCGTCCGGAGGGGGGTGCAAGGGGGTGTGCTTGCATCCCCCTGGAAATAACATTCGCCGTCGCCTCTGTGCAGGACATTCCGTAACAGGGTGCTTGTTTCGTTCCACGTAATGAAATCGATTTTTAATTCTTGTTGGCAGCGAACAAAGTATTGGTCTAGGGTCCTTATTTCAAAAGAATCGGTAAGCTCACACCTTGTTTTTGACGGCTATCTTGCAGACACGAAACTCCGCGCCCATCCAGAGCCGAATTACTCATTTCGCTGTAGTGCTGGTCTCCGCGAAACAAGTCCACTGGTTAAAATTTAACTCGACAGTCAAAAAATTAGAAAAATTATCTCCGAGTTTGATGTTCCAGGACTGCAAGAGAGGCTCTAGCAGACTGTAGTTCACTGATCTGGCTGATCTCTGAAATATGATCGCTACTCCGGCACCCCTGATCGCTGATATCATAAGGGAGCATGCATATAATGCAAAATGTCTCCTGCAACTTAATTTGACCTTTAAATTGTGGTTATTGAAGTTATTCTTCCCGTATCGACTTCGACATTAAAACACTGAAATGGTCTGTGTTTGAACTTTGAAGCTTTTGGATTTGACTTCTGAAATATGGGTGACCATTATGCACATGATCAAATCTGTTCGGGAGAGAGGTTAGAGGGTTGAAAGTTAGTTCAGCAACTTAACTCGCCTTGCTTATCAACCTCCCGACAGCATGGATTTGTGGAGGAATCCTGTGGTTCGAGTTGTACCGTCCTTCAATTTTTTCAATTGCTGTCAATTGTTAAATTGTTTAATTCAATTTAATTTAATTAATTGTTCAAACGTTAAACCAGTGGTCCCATTGGTGCTCGTTGACAGGAGTAGGCCAAGTGCACCGGGTTTCTCCTCCTCCCTTCTTAATTAGGAAGGTAAATTACCATTCTCATCATCACTTACTCATTTACCGGCACCAGTGCCTCATTGTCCGTTGTCAAAACAGTGCGTCGTTAAATGTCACTAATCAATCAATCAATCTGTAAGATCTGTAAGATCACACTACAACGCAGAAAATATCGTATCTTGTAAAGGTTTGCAACAAGATTTGCAACAAAAGTCAGAATATCACGCATTTTTTTTTTCCCGATCAGTCCTATTTTGAGGCGTTGCCTATGCCTAAAATTCAAAGCTATATTTCATAAAATTGTGTCAAGTAGCTGGGAACGAATGAAGTTGTCAGGAAATTTAGTTTGCCGGTGAAAACATTGAAGCAACTCGTGGTACGCGTGAGTACCACGGGACTGCCTATACGTACGGTTAATCCAACCATGACAAGTTTCAACTGAAATAATCGTCTAAAACGAGGCGAAAATTTGTCTCTTCGTACCAGGCGAGTAGCCGACAGAAGAGTATCGCCTGAAACCTACTGCATCGCTGTTCAAGTGACGTCACAACACGTGCTCGATCGAGCCCGCCTCGTACCTTCGATCGAGCCCGCCTCGTACCTTCGATCGACTGAAGCTCGGCTCTCATTGGCTGACCGGTTTTCGAAGTGGATTGAGGTGATAACAGCAATGGCGTCCACGGCTCCTATCACTGACCAAATGTTTTCCAGGCATGCAGATGCTCAATAACTGCAAATACTCGTACTTTAATTGTGGATGTTTAATTAGATTAATTTTAACTGTGTTAGCATTTGTTAGATGTGAGTGTTCTTGACTAATTAAGTCACATTGAGAGTAAAATTGCGTATGAGCAGTGGCGGATACAGGGGGGGGGGGCGATATCCCCCCCCCCCCCCCCATGAATCAGGAGGGAAAGGAGCGAGCGAAGCGAGCGTTTTCTTCCATGTGCGTTCCATTTGACGACACGGAGTAAGAATTGCGATAAATGTTTTAGAGAGGTCTGCGATGACCTTTGCCACATATGTGCCGTCTAAGGTTTTATGTGAGGGGGGGGGGGCTTAAAAATCTGTTACATGGTGGTATGTTTGGAAACCTGGCTTGCACTGTGTGTATTGAACAGGGCATCGAACCGAAATTAATATCGGTTCGGGTTAAATTTCAGGTTCGGTAAATGTGAAATTTCGGTTCGGGTTCGGTTTTGGGTTTTTTTAAGTTTGCTTATTCCGGTTCGGGTTCGGGTTCGGTACGTTTTCAGGTTCGGGTTCGGGTTCGTTCGGGTTCAGGTTCAGGTTCAGGTTTTTTTCCCTTCGGTCTGCTTGGGATCGGATTCCAAAGGGGTACGCAAATTTTGTTTATTGTATTTTTCCAACAATAAAGTGATAGGCATTTAAATGTTTGCAATAATGTACCGGATGAAAATTGTACTTTTGGTTTAATTTTGATTAGGTGGTATAAAAAATATCAACTTAGTTCAAAAAACACCTCCCTGGTCAACTAAAAGGGTTATGCGAAACCCGATGGGTTGAACGCCACGATTCCGTCCTCATGTTTAAGCAAGAGCTGCCAGCCATAATTGACGCTCTCGAGGAAAATAGTGATTGGGATGATACAGATTCATCTACACAGTCGAAATCACTTATATCGACACTCGCCACCTGCGAGTTCATTACATCTCTCCACTGTTTAGCTACCGTACTGAGCATATCGAAACCACTCAGTATTGTCCTGCAGAAGAAGAGCATGGACATGAACGCCGCGGCGGACTGTGTGGCGGACTTGGTCGATTCACTTGCGAGGATGAGGGACGACACCACTGAAATTTTTGCGCAAATATTTTCAGACGTCACGTCTTTCTGTAAAAATTTGGGTGTGGACATAACTTTACCTCGCCTTGCTAAAAAACAGACCCACCGAGAGAACCATCCTGCGAATTCGCCCGAAGAGTACTTCAGACGCATCTTGTTTATACCGCTCTTGGATGGTGTTACAGCAGATATTAAACAAAGATTCACACCCGACACGTTAAATGCACTTAATATTTGCATTCTTTTGCCAAAGAAGATACTGACCACTGAAGAAATATATGCAGGAGTTAACACGGGAAATCCCAGCATTCTCAAAGACTTGGCAAAACAATTTGGAAATCACATGACACACGTCATCTCAAGTCAAAACGCCGACATTCGTGCAGGACTCGTCGAGCAAAGCCTTCAAGGCAAATACCAAATTTGGTCAAGCAAATGGAAGCGGCAGGAGAGCAGAGGGGACAACGTTCCATCGTTAGCCATTGACGTTTTAAAGCAATGTGATAGAGAAATGTTCCCAGCCATCCACACGTTGCTACACATATTGTGCACGCTGCCTGTGAGTGTAGCATCCGCCGAACGCAGCTTTTCCACTCTACGGCGTCTTAAATCTTGGCCAAGAACGACGATGGGCCAGGACAGACTTACTAGTCTTGCCAGACTGTCAATTCATAGGTCAAATGCAATTGATATTGACAACGTCATAAATAGATTTGCCAAAAGCAAGGATCGAAAACTAGATTTCGATTTGTAAATTAAAATTCCGAGTGATTAAATTTAGAAAATGTACATACCAAAGGATAGGCGCATTGCCCTGCATTTAGCTGATAATATCAATGATAATATTAAAGAGGTGTAATCTAGATTCTAGGTTTTTTGGTTTGGATTGTCGATGTATGTCTTTGCCATTCCAAATATATTAAACAAGTATAATAATTTTTTTAATTTTTAGTTTTCTCTTAGTTATTAATTATCATTTAAAAGCAACCAAAGAATGTTATAACTTACTATCACTTAACTTCACTATCACCTCTGAAAATGGGGGTCCTCCCTTGAAAATTCGCCCCCCCCCCCCCCCCCCCCCCCCATAAGTCAAGGCTAGATCTGCCCCTGCGTATGAGCCCTCTTTGAATCGACACATGCATAGACCGGCAATTATCCGTGTAATTACATTGTTATACATGCAAGTTGTGTAGACAATCATAGGAGTGGTGCAACATTTTAATACTCTGTTGAGAATTTTGTTTGAATGGCTTTGTAACTTGTAAGATCGTAGCAATATTTTGTGATGGAAAATGAGAAGCCGTTCCTTAGTATCCATCAAAGCAAACCACTCAAAATGCCCAAAAATTAAGTCGGAATTAATTCTTTGTATCCGAGATGATTCACCCAAGGACAGCACCAACAAGATGTAAATTATGAAGACAACTAATGAATGAAACTACCATGAAACTTTCTGGTGAGCTTTTTATAACTACTAACATAGTATCAACGATAGTATGTACCGAAAGAAAGTAAAGTAGTAACTTTTAAACCACAATCAAGAAAGGGTCAGATATCAAGCTAGCAGAATTCAAACGTTGTATTTTTTTTCTCTCCCGTAGCCTTAAACAATAGTTAAACAAATGGAAGAATGGAGTTAAATCTCTAATGACAATTACTTTTAAATCAAAATTAAATGACAATTTTGTCATTGAAATCACAATTCCTTAAATCTTAATGCCGAAAAAACTGTGCTGATTAATCAAAACCCCCATCAGAGCAGAAACTGATCGATACATACAAGAAGTCCCCACTTATTTACCTCAAGGGTAAGGAATGAAGCCATGTTCTTAGGTCTAACAATTGACTTTCGACTAAAATCGTCGACGCGAATCAATAATCTAGCACTTACAATCGCACCCGGAGACGTAATACCAAATGGTATGAGTTGACAACCAATTTTTTTTACAAAAGGACCAATCTTAAATGAAGTGAAAAATATTTTATCACCTTCCTTTCAATATTAAAGCAAGACACAATGACAAACACTGTGATAGGGTGCTAAAACAATTCATAATGGCACATTGTTTCTACTCTGTAAACGATTATTAAAAAGATACAATTTAATTAATTTAAATGACTTTATGTTTGTATGATGTAAATGTAAAATGATTTCGTATGATTTTCAAAATATGAAAAATGTTTCAGAGTATGTAAAATTACTTGCCAATTTTATAACTGTAACCAATCATGGGATAAAATATGCATTATTTTTATTATTATTATTATTGTATTTTTATTGTTATTATTACTGTGCAACTTTAAAATTAACATTATTTTGACAATCATCAACTAGTCGTGAGCTACGTCAGCCACATTATGTTACAAGTTATTTTTTTTTATCACATAGGAATTCTTTTACTTTGTACTTTGTAGTAGCATTTGATCAGCAAATACAGTTTTAGACAATCTTTAAATTTGTAGCCTTTTAGATTTTTTAACTCCACTGGCAGTTTGTTATTTTATCTTTTCGCACTGAATAAGGTAAACACGCTTGCTACATGGTAGTATTGTATAACCACCCCATAGGGATGGGACAGTTGGTGATAAAAATTGCCTACGCGTATTATAGTGTTTGCCATTCAATAAGCATTAAACCCATCAACTAACAAAGATAAAAATAAACAAGAGTTAAAAGTTTGGAAACGGTTTGTTTGTCAACCTTTGACAAACCTGTGAATCTAATTTCTTTCCTTTATGACATTTACTTGGGAGTGCATATACAACTTCGGGCAACATTTCTTCCAACGGGCAGTTTTAAAATGTCCAACTTAATTTATGAGACTCATCCCCATGGTTACACCTAATCAGATACTTCTGTTTTCAACTTAACCTGCTTATTTAACTGGCATTTAGCATTGTGAAAACGGTGAGAATAGAAATGGAGAAGTTCGGCTGAAATTGAGGTATTTTTCAGGGAGACTTTCAGGAAGGTGCAACTCGAACAGCAGGATTCCTCCACAAATCCATGCAGTCGAGTGTTTGATAAGCAAGGCTAATGAAGTTGCTGTACTAACTTGCATTCCTCTAACCTCTCTCCCGAACAGAACTGGTCATGTGTATGATGGTCACCCATCCTATACCTGACCCAGCGCAGTGTTGCTTAACGTCGGTGATCTCACGAAAACCGGTGTTTCCAGCACGCCAAACCGTTCGGTGTGACGAGTCGAGGAGGGCTCGTAAGCAATTGGACCCGCTGTGTGACTTGATTTGGTCAAGAACACTCACATCTAACAAATGCTAATATAGTTAAAATTAATCTAATTAAACATCCGCAATTAAAGTACGAGAATTTGCAGTTCTTTAGCATCTGCATGCCTGGAAAACATTTGGTCTGTGATAGCAGCTGTGGACGCCATTGCTGTTATCACCTCGATCCACTTCGAAAACCGGTCAGCCAATGGGAGCCGAGCTTCAGTCGATCGAAAGTACGAGGCGGGGTCGATCGAGCACGTGTTGTGACGTCACTTGAACAGCGATACAGTAGGTTTCAGGCGATACTCTTCTGTCGGCTACTCGCCTGGTACGAAGAGACAAATTTTCGCCTCGTTTTAGACGATTATTTCAGTTGAAACTTGTCATGGTTGGATTAACCGTACGTATAGGCAGTCCCGTGGTACTCACGCGTACCACGACTTGCTTCAAAGTTTTTACAGGCAAACTAAATTTCCTGACAAAGTCATTCGTCCCCAGCTACTTGACACAATTTTATGAAATATAGCTTGAAGTTTAGGCATAGGCAACGCCTTAAAATAGGACCGATCGGGAGATAAAAATATGTGATATTCTGACTTTTGTTGCAAAACTTGTTGCAAACCTTTACAAGATACGATATTTTCTGCGTTGTAGTGTGATCTTACAGATCTTACAGATTGATTGATTGATTAGTGACATTTAACGACGCACTGTTTTGACGACGGACAATGTGCAGTGTTGTGACTTATCTAGATAAAATTTTCTATATTATCTAGATAATTTTTTGCATCTATTATCTTTATCTAGATAATAAATTAGTTATCTAAACGCTATGTTTAGATAAAAGATAATAGATAACTTCTTTGTAATTGTAAGTGAACACCTCTGAACTTTGATTGTCCAGACATTACTCAAGTCATCACAGCTCAGACTTCAACCAAAGTTCAAAAAATATATATATCAATATAAATATATAATAATAATGTTCGTATTTTGCGAGACAACAAGACAAAATCCACCGCTTCAGAACGGCCACTACTTCTGACTACTTCTGTCAAGAAACGTCCAATCTTGAGAGTAATGTCACTAATGCCTAATGATTTTTAAGTCTGGACCCTGTATGTAAGAATATCTACCTACTGGAAGGCAGGATGCGGCACTACAGCATTGAAACTCAACTTAAATATTTTCCAATATTCTAAAATCCATTTCAAATGCCAAAAAAAAAATCATCTATTATCTAAAGCAAATTATCTAAATAATTTATTTTATCTATTATCTTTTAGCAGGATGATTTTTTTGAGATTCAACTATTATCTTATCTAGATAAAAAAAAAAAACATCTAGTCACAATACTGACAATGTGGCACTGGTCTAATAGTGCCAGTAAATGAGTGAGTGATGATGAGAATGGTTATTTACCTTCCTAATTAAGAAGGGAAGATGGGAAACCCGGTGCACGTGGCCTACTCCTGTCGACGAGCACCCATGGGACCACTGGCTTAACGTCCCATCCGCAATTGAACAATTGAACAATTGACAGCAATTGAAAAATTGAAGGACGGTACAACTCGAACCACAGGATTCCTCCACAAATCCATGCTGTCGAGAGGTTTATAAGCAAGGCCAGTTAAGTTGCTGAACAAACTTTCAACCCTCTAACCTCTCTCCCTAACAGATCTGATCATGTGGATGATGGTCACCAATATTTCAGAAGTCAAATCCAAAAGCTGACTATCTTGTGAAATGATTTAAAGCATAGATTTAAATTGCAAATGGGGTTGGATTGTTTCGCTCGCTACGCTCATCAAACACATACCATTTCAATATTCTAATGTCGAAGTCAATACGGGAAAAATAACTTCAATAACCACAATTTAAAGGTAAAATTAAGTTGCAGGAGACATTTTGCATTACATGTATGCTCCCTTATGATATCAGCGATCAGAGGTGCCGGAGTAGCGATCATATTTCAGAGATTAGCCAGATCAGTTAACTCCAGTCTGCTAGAGCCTCTCTTGAAGTCCAGGAACATCCTGGAACATTCTGAAACATTCTGGAACATCAAACACGGAGAGAGATTTCTCTGCTTTTTTGACTGCCGAGTTAAATTTTAACCAGTGGACTTGTTTCGCGGAGACCAGCACTACAGCGAAATGAGTAATTCGGCTCTGGATGGGCGTGGAGTTTCGTGTCTGCAAGATAGCCGTCAAAAACAAGATGTGAGCTTTAAACCGATTCTTTTGAAATAAGGAACCTGGACCAATACTTTGTTCGCTGCCAGCAAAAATTAAAAATTGATTTCGTTGCTAGGAGCGAAACAAGCACCCTGTTACGGAATGTCCTGCACAGAGGTGACGGCGAATCTTATTTCCAGGGGGGTGCAAGCGCACCCCCTTGCAACCCCCTCCGGACGCCCATGAGCTTGGTTAAACTCATCCGACATAGAGACAATAAATCTGCCTTTTCGTAGAAGGCACACAGACGACGAAAGGGTAATGCTCGACCTTGCTGCGTCATATTCCACGTGACGTAATGCGCCATGTGCTCGATTTATTTACCTGATTGCTTTGTCATCCGTGATATGCAAATACCACACTTTTTTCTGATCTGTAGTTTTCATTAAAGACCAATTTTGTATTCTAGTATTAGTGTCGCATACTCGAATAAAATATTCTTGTATGAGTTTTTTAATAAGCATTAGTTTTATCGTTCCTGTATCATTTCTTTTTATAGGAAAAATCATGTGTTACGTCTTACGTTCCAAACGCAGAATATCCGACCACTAGATGGTGATAAATAAGAAGTTCTCAGTCATCAAAATTAAATGACAATTTTGTCATTTAAATCACAATTACTTAAATCTTAACGCTGAAAAAACTGTGCTGATTAATCAAAACCCCCATCAAAGCAGAAACTGATAGCCAAATATTCTTATTCATTTGGCTTCATAGCCAAATATTAATAAACCTGTTGTATTTATTATGAGTATTTTACGGTATATTTCATAGTAAATAATAGATTTTAACTACTCATATCCAATATGATATCTATTCATATCATAATATCCAACAGATTGCGCTGGGGGTCACGGTGCGACTTAACACGACGGCATGTTCGGTGAAACATTTACAAATGAAAGAACCTGGAGGCCCAGTGATAAGGCAACGGAGTTCGACTGGCGTCCCTCCAGTCGGCCTGTAATGCTTGCATTATCGAGCATGATCTTGCTAACTGGTGAAAGCCATTATTCTTGGATTGGCTGAATGTCGCGGTGCCACTTGGTGGGATGGGGGATGGGATTGTTAGCAGGGGCAAGACATTTTTTTCTCGGCACTGTTACTGAAAATTTGTAATCCCTTCATGGAGAGCAGATATTTGACGATACTACTTTTTACAAAGAAAAAAAAACTCAACGACGGCGGGAATCGAACGCGGACAATGCATTACTTCAGGCAGACACCTTAACTGCTCGACCACGAGAGCGGATATGAAATCGAAACATTTTTATGTATAGATCAATTGCATAGTATGAAACCTGCTGGTTAAAAGAAGAGATATTGGTTACTTCAGGCGAGAACAGTATTCTTAGCAGTTTAGTTAGTTTATTTCCCGTGTCTGCGAACCGTCGGGCGTAGCTCTCTGGTAAGCGCTGTGCTTCGTGTGACGAGGGTAGTGCGTTCGGTTCTCGGCGAAGCTGCTTTTTTGTTCCTTACCATCAAATTTGATAGCACTTCACTTGACCAAATATGAAAAATTATTATAAGTCCAGAGTGAAGTACCAATTTCTGCCCACAGGTGGCGCTAATGCCAGTTTTGTACTTAACACTAGTTCTCATGTTCCTATATACTTGATGGTAGACTTAGGAGCTGCACACGGGGTATAAGTGGGGTTTGGGGTCGTGGGAACGGCCCGCAAAAATGGCGGTCGTGACTGGCGCGAAGCGCCAGGAGCGCCCGGCATTTTTGCTACTGTCTAAAACATACGCCCAAAAAAAATGGCAAAAGTATGTCACTGCGTTCTGCCGCATACGTGAATCGAACCCGGTCTATCACAAACCATAAGATCATCTGATCGATATATTCGATGCCTTTAACCGCACGGCCAAGCACACATTTCTGCTGTTACATTTTTTGAGATATTTAAGTCACCTGACTCCAGTTCTTACTGGTGGATGTTGGATGATACATTCCCACAGTAAAAAGCTTCTATCGTGGATTCGATCCAGGTGACGGCTAACTTTGACGTAACCGAAGCAGTGACTTTACCATTGTGCCACGCCGACAGCAATATATTGTTCGGAAAGATGAACCTATTTGAATTTCATGTTTGAAAACCCGACACACTGGTTAGGTAAATGACATCGACCGCAGGTTTTGTTCAGTTCGGTTTAGAACCTCTTTCCCGTTTAAGGTCCGCGATTTCAATATTAAAATTATTAAAACATCATTATTCGTCCTCGCAAGCAACACTAGACCCGGCCGCCACAAATAGCAATGCAGAAGCCCTCGGTAACTCCAATATCTGGGCCTTCACATTTTGCCGAGACCGATCTTTAAATGCAGGCATTTGACTCAGACTGGTACAACGCCAGTGGAGGCCAGATGATCGTAGAGAGCTCCCTCGTTTCCTCTTATTTGTAAAGTTTCACCGAACACGCAATCGTGCTAAGACGCATAGTGACCCCTAGTGCATTCTGGTGGATATCAAATGTACGAAGATATTTTCCGAGTTTTATATTTTTGTTTACTCATAGTAAATATTTGATATTAAATACTCACATCTAATATGATATCCATTCATACCATATATATCCAACAGATTGCGCTGGGGGTCACGGTGCGACTTAACACGTCGGCATGTTCGGTGAAACTTTTACAAATGAAAGAACCTGAAAGGCGCTGTGATCATGCAACGGAGTTTGACTGGCGTCCCTCCAGTCAGGCTGTGATGCTTACATTATCACGCTAGATCTTGCTTACTGGTGAAAGTCAATATTCTTAGACTGGCTGAATGTCGCGGTGCCGCTTGGTGGGATGGGGGATGGGATTGCGAGCAGGGGCAAGACATTTTTTTCTAGGCACTGTTACTGAAAATTTGTCATCTCTTGATGAAGAGCAGTTTATTGACGCTACTACTTATTAAGAAGAAAAAAAACTCAGTGACGCGGGAATCGAACACGGACCTCGCAGCGCTTCAATCATGTACCTTAACCGCTCGACCACGATAGCAGACGTGAAATTGAGAATTTTTTATGTAAATAAAATTGCATAGTATGAAACCTGCTGGTTAAAAGGAGAGATATTGGTTACTTCAGGCTAGAGTAATATCCTTAGCAGTTTAGTTGGTTTATTTCCAGCATCTGCGACCCGTCTAGCGTAGCTCTGCGGAAAGCGCCACCATGCAAATTAGCTCACCGTGGCCTCCTTAATGGAAAACTCCTTGCAACTTCACTGAAGGCCTAGGCAGTAAATAATGCAAGAAATCAATAATTCCATTGTGATTTCGCATTCACACCATTGTTGTCAACCAAGCTTTCCAAGTGATTTTTTTGCAACGCAAACTTAAAGTTCACTATAACTATAGGTTCACAAGGAATAATAGTACATTCTCATGGTATTCCTCATTTATTTTACAGTAATTTATAAAATGCAGTTAATGAAGGAATGATAATAAAGATATTCTCTAGATAAATATTTACCATCTGATACACCACTCAGCAGGCAAATGGATTACTCAATACTTAAACCTCTATTTCTTCCGTAGCATCACAACCTATGATACAAGAGGACTATTACTTCATGGACATCAGCATTTTTAATCGCTTATCATGTTTATAAGTTAAAAGATAATAATATATCGATCAAACACGAATATTTAAAACGTTATAGTAATGTACAGTATTGCTGAGACTAAAAAATTAATATAAATCGAAGTTTTTAGCTTCTAAAACTCATTTTAATTTTATTGGCATGTCAAAAATACCATTAAAACTTTGAAAGGTAAAATGTCTTCTGCAATTTCATTTGTACAATATGAATTAGTTAAAAAAATAATATCAGTATATCCCAGTGGGCGTGCGATGGTGGGAACCCGCCGCCGCCTACTGCTTGGCATTTGAAGATATTTTAACACAAGCGCAACGTAACCAATTATTTACATCCAACGAACAAATAACGTACGCACCAACACGATATTTACCTATTTACAAGCGCACAGAATTTTGCTCGGAACACTCATACAATAATACGCAAACCCCGTTTACATAAACCAGAGATAACGGTTGTAACCAATACGTCAGTCTATGCCACACATTTTGCAAGCAATTGAAATTGGTTTCAAAGATTTGCCGCCTTGATTGCGCAACTGGTGTAAAAACTGCACACAAAATAGTGCACCTTCCAAATCTCTTCAAACCTACTCTTAATCACCCAAATATGGTGGCAAACTTTTGAAAACCAAATTGCATCCAATTGCTGCAAATATAGGGGCCCCAGGCAGTCAAAATCCCTTCAGCCCCCCACTAAATCCTCTTCATTGTTAAATAGACAGTGATACAAGTAAATCGATTGTACAAACATCTAATAACTAATCTCTCGAGAATTGTTACCAGTGAGCACAGACTCTATTTTTTTCATAACCACTATAACCAAATCAAGTTCAACGCAGAGTAATTTCCAAGCAAGCCAAAGTTCAGTTCTCCTTCATGGTTTCGCTCACCGTTCGCCAGAAAAAAACTTGTGCCGAACGACACACTCAGTTTTTATCGTCCGCGATTCTTGGCCATTCCTCGGCCTTCAGAAATCGAGTCCTGCGAAGAACGAGCAAATTCGGTTGACGAGCACCGCGAAGAAGCCTGGTTGCTTGATAACTTGTCTATTTTTGTGGCACACTTCTGCCCGACGCTGGTTTGCCGCTGCCGGCGCCGGTGCTAGCTAGTTGTAGAGCGTCACTTCAATATAGGACGTCGGAACGAAGCCCTCCTCGAGGTCAGTCTGTCTGCGGACGCGGGTCCACCCATCCCCTTGGTCCACCTCGATGATGCCCAACTCCTCGCCGTCGTACATCGGGATGGATCCCTCACTCGTCGCTGAAAAACCCAGCCACAACGTCAGGTCGAGAATGCAAATGCTGTTCCGATTTAAATTAAAATGGCCAGCGGCACCATGTTACAAATTTTCAGAGTGTGTGGGTATGATTTGCCAAATTATGACTGTCTTCATTTGCTTGGTAATCAAATTCATGGTTGACCATTCCTTGGTCAGATATGTGGGCTATGTAAAATACTTTCTTTACGGTGAAACATATCTTTTGAAACTGGCCCAATGTCGTAGCAGTTAGTAGCATTAGATATTTTTCACATGACTGTGAATTTCTGTGAGGGTTCTGTAATGGTTGGGAAAATTCAAGGGCACTCTTTCTGCAAAACTATTGAAGCAATGGATGACCAGAGGTTCAGACTCACCATCGAAGGGGTAAAGTGCCCGGCAGATTCCCAGCGATGGCAGCACATCCATGGGGGTGTTGTCCTGCTCTGGATCGGAGTCCGGAAGACTCGTGTGGGACGTCCCCAAACCCGACTCGGGGCTGTTTGAAGAGCTAAGTGTACAACGATTAGGCAACATGGCAGCTTTAGCAAACATATTGATAGCGGCACCGGCAGCGGAGCGAGTTAGTTGTAGCCGACCACTAAGTTACCGAGGTAATGCCCAATGAATGGCTGGACTTACCCGTGAGAAGGGAGAGGTGTGCCTGGGGCAGACTGTTTATGGTTGTGATTGACAGTCGGATTTGAAACGCTGGAGTCAGACGCCGACCGACTTAACGAATCTTCTTCGTCGCCACCTGATCCACCGCTGTTTCTGTCGAAAAACACATTTTTGAGAATGAGCATGGGTGATTCATAACGGATATTATAAAAGGACAAAGAATTAAATGTTACTAAAATAGGACCAGATATAAAAATTTTGAGCAGTTGAAACTCAAATAAAAAACTAATGAAAAATAATGGGAAGATGGAAATGTAACCGTGTGCAACACCTTATCCAGCTCAAAGTCTTGGAGCAAGTGTGCGGATCTGAAACCCACCTATGTGGCCTGTGCAGGTGGCTGCCGCCATTGAGATGGTGTCCAGGGGCGATTGCCTTGTTTCTCCGGTTAGGGATGTTTGGTGAGACAGACTGGCCAGTTGGTAGGATCTCCGACATCTCGTCCAGGAACGTCTGGTATTTGTGCAGCTCCTGGCGCAGCTTGTCCACCTTGTGGCCGCACTCGTTTAGCTGCCCTTCAATCGACATTGGGTCACCCAGGGCGGAGTTTTGCTCGTAGACGTCCTTCATCTTCATCAGCCCGTCTCTGCAGCAGGAGGTAGGGAGAAAATGTTCAATGCTCACATTTTACGGTTTGGCTAACACAAGCACTGAGAAGACATGCACTCTAATTTACAAGAAAAATTATCGATTTTTAGCAAATTTAAGAGACGACACCACACTAAGGCTGGGACTTGATTACCTGGTTGGCAAAAAATGTTAAACCTTGGCAAGGGGTGTTTTAGTTTTACAACAAATTCAGATTTTAAACTTGATAAAAAAATGAAGTTATTCCACAATCACAAGCTCTATCACACCCTCAAAATGCAATGTCGATTTGCATACCTTGCTAGTGATTCCTGTTGAAGTTTGGCTTGAATATCTTCTATCCGTTGGTGCAGCTTCTTCTTTCTTTGGTTCGGAGGCAAGTCGCTGAAGTCCTCCTTGTTTTCGTAAGATGAGAAGTTGTTCTGGAAGAAGAAGAGACAAGTTAGAAGATTCTTACCAATAACAAGCAACGAGTAAAACCGACGAGTTCCCGAGACTATTTAGAAACGAGGTTACCATTTACAAACAAATGTATTGCCAGGAAGTTATTTTTTGTTTGTTTTGATTTCAGAACAAATTCAGCGAGGAAATGCATCGATTGGATGTGGTTTGAATAGTATAAAGACAACTGGTTCCATTGACAGAATGCTTTTAAAAAACCACACAAAGGATGGTCGACTTCAGGAAATCAAAACCCTTGCTAAACCATCAAGAGCAGAGTCCAGGTTTCAAGGCAAGATCGGTTTTTCGATATAGACGCAAATTGTTGGTAGTCGGTGCCGGACACAGGGGTTGGGTTCGCTAAGTGGCATGTGGCACATACCTTGAAAGCAATGCACACTTCAATGAGCTTCTGAAAGCATGTAAAACAAGGAAGTCCGATCATCAAAACTACCAAACCTTTATACAAACTGAAACAACAGTCGACAAGAAAGGCAAAGACACTTGCACGAAAACTAGAGCTGGCATTAGTGTAAAGAAAAATCGGTGATTCAATCAAGATTTTAAGCAAAGAGTTGAGAATTTCCAAAGCCATGCATAATGGTGTTGAAAACACCAGGAGTGATTTGTCACGAAAAAAAGCAATTGCAGGGGTGAATGGCTCTAATTATAAATAATTAATAGCTCAATTTAGTTTATGTACACACAAAAGCAGTGCTTGTTATTCCCAAAGGAGACCCTTGTGAGAGAAATTATCACAAAAGGCTTGATTGAATTACTGTGACAAGGAAACAAATTAAAAATGCAATTAAAGTTTGAAATATTTAACGGTGCTGTTAATTTGCAGCTAATGCCAGCTCGAAAGGTGAAGGAGAATGTGGACAAGCCGAGGCAAGACTGAAACAACAAGAAAACAGAACGTTGCAGCAGACGAACACAGACACAGATCACCATGCCGATTGTACTCACGTCGAATGAACGCCGCCACGATCGACCAGACATCGTAAATAAGGACATCGAGGAAAAGAAGAGAAAAAAAAAATCAATAAATTAAATACGAAGATATTAGAAGAACATCACCACAAGAATTTGTCAGGCAAACCTCTGCTAATTATTTACAGCACCTCTAGGCACTACAGTATGCTACTAGTCGACAACTAACATTCAAAACGAATTACTTCGAGTAGGTGTTAGTAGGAAGGATTACATATTATCAAGCAATACCCAATGCTAGTTGGGTTGAAAAGGTTTTAGTGATATTTGTCATTCTCTGATGTTTCAACTGAACTGAAGAATACTAGGGAGACACGAAGATTAAGTGTTAAGACGACGAGAACAAAAATGGTCATTTTACAATCAGTCAAATGATCATTTGATCAAAATAGAATCAACCAATCAAGCTAACAAACCATACTACGAAAACGAAGTACCTAGGTACCACATCGACCTGCATGCAAACGTTTAAGGGTCAACCATTTACAGGTCTAACTTTACTTCCCAATACAACCCAGGAAATGCATTTTAAATGTAGCATAAGTTTTGAGAAACAATTTGCTAGCTACCAAAAAACAGTTCAAAAATTGTACGTCAGAGGCTGTGCCTACGCTACCTTATTTGAGCTGAATAATCCGAACAATCCCACGCGTTTCTTGAGCTTCCCGCCAGATATCGTCCCCTTCATCGTCATCGCATCTGGCCTGAGTGTCGTTATGGCAACGTTGTTGTTTGGAGGCGGGGCCTCTCCGCTCTTGATGGCGCTGAGATCTTCGAACGGGAAGTCTTCAGGAGGTTGGAAGCCCGATTTGTACCGGTCTATCACAAGTCTGGTGTCCTGGAGAATACAGAGTGTGAATTTCTTCTAAAAAATAATCAATGTTGGGGAAACTAGATCCATTGGTTTACACAGTTGTTTATATCAGCTAAGCTGATTGATGAGCATAGCGATTGGAGCAAAATCTTCAATTTCACTTACCCCAAAAAATCACTAGTGTGTGTGTGTGTGTTGGTTTTCTTGTGTTTTAGTTAGAGTTCTAGCGGCCAAAAGCCAACTCTGATTTGAACAAAACTTTCAGAGCACAATTTTGTGTTCTTAACTTCGAACCCCTGCACTTTTCAAAATCACCTCAATTTGGCTTTTAGTTAAATAATATTTTTTGAAACTATTCAAAATTTACAAAAATGTTCAGATTGTACCACCAAAAGTGTTCAAGATTTTTTCATCACACTTTGCAAAGATGTGAAATACATCAAAATAAAGTAGTTGCAAATTTTTGAAGACCTGTATGTGTTTTCTTTTATTCACAAATTGTCGACTTAATTTTGTCAATTTTGGCTGTTTGCATTGGTCTATGCAATTGATCACCTTCAGATTATATCATCCCTAAATATCGCTACGCTCATCTTACAACGCAACTCAAATTGCATTTGGGAAGTCACAACAATTCTGAGAATAGCGATGGATTTTTCTACTGGAATGATTCCAATTTGGGTTTTTCCTCGAGGAACAGATTAGCTGCTCTGCATTATCATAAATTTGACTCGGCCAAAGCGAATCTTAGGGTTGAATACATTGACAAGACACTGTCTTGTCTTCAGTATTTACGTATTACAGTCCATCGCAAGGCTTGTAATTGAAATACGTGATAAGAATGTTACCTCCAACCAATTCCCTTAAAATTATTCAGTGCTACGCAACTGATTTTGTGCCCGGAATTTTACCTCTTTCTCGTTGATTTCCTCCGCTGCCCGGTCAATGCCATCCAAACACACGCCAATGATCGGGAAAACGTTGCGTTCGATTTCCACCGACTTCAGCATGAAGTTCTTGATGTTTTTCACCCGTTTCTCGTCTAATTCTTGTAACTGGTGGAATACTTCGGGCATCATAGAGTGGTAATGTTGATTCTGGAATGTGACAAACGAGTTGCAATTTTATTGAACATTTACCTATCTTTAAGAGAAAAACTCTTAACCTACTATCTACCTACTATCTACAAAGTTAATTGTTATCTATCATTCCAAGTTTGCCTTTTGTAAGGTGCAGTTCTAAAGAAGTAGTTATTTTTTTGTAAAAAAATAAATGTAGGCTACAAAAGTGATTAGATTATGCCCTTTGGTATTCAACAAGCCAATAGAAAGCATTAATTTAGTTTAATGTTGAAGAGCAATCAATAACAAGACTGCTATCTCTAAAGTTCGGCCCATGTGGAGCGAGCAAACATTTACCTGTAAGTCGTTGGCCTTCTGCAACTGATTGGCGTACTCTGTTTTGGCCTCCTCGCACTGCTGCGATTTGACCTGCATGTTGTACTTCTGCTTCTCCACTTCAGCACGCGACAGGTTGAAGTCAGCATCTGCTCGCTGATAGTTTTCCAGAGCGCGTTCGGCCTCGCGAAACGCCTTGTCGTACGCCTTTCTCGCGCGGTCCATTGCCTGGATTTGCGTGTTCAGGTTGCCCATCATCCGCGCGCCCTCTTGCAAATGCTGAAACATAGCATGTTGTGTGACTTATGTGGTTGTGAGATGTTTACTGATATCACTTATTTTATTTTTCTTCCCAATGTACTTAGAATGTGGGCAACGGCATGGAAAAGTTATCTACAAAATTTGATTAATACATTCCTCCCCCCAGTTGTACTCGCTACGTTAATCTTTGGAAATAAGAGCATCGTAAGAGTCGATACCACCTTGTGAGGAAAAAAAGAACACAATTTTTTTTAACAATAAAATTCGTAATTCATTATTTTTTTGTTTTCATTGTATTGTTTTTGTTTGTATTTTCTTCTTTCTGCCAAGTACGATAACCCAATGCTTCGGGATATTACCTTTTTCCGATCATCCTTGAACTCCTTGGCCAGTAGGTTGACTTCTTTGATGACTTTCTCGCTGAGGTTCTCTGCGATCACTTCGTGTTGCCCGGCCAAGTCATTCATTTCTGTCATCACATGTTTGAACGCCTTGCACGGACTGTATCTGAAACAAAACAAGGGACAAGTTGTTAGCCCAGTGCAACTAGAGTAGAGTCGCACTACCGTGATGTTGAACTGTCTCCACAAAAAATAGAGGACGTTACCAGGTAAGGGTCACAATGTAAGCTCGCTATTTTTCACAGATAACTCGCATTTGATACTGGTTTACACCAAATTAATTTTTATGAACGCTAACCCCAACAATTTAAAAACATGCATCGAAATTTCAAGTTGTTATTATTTTATTGTTTTGCCGGCTCATTTGCTCAGTTGAAAGTTTAACATTAAAGCTGGCCCTCTGACTATACCTATAAACTCAATGGTGGGTATACAAGTATGCATTGTCGAGCCAGGATCTTTTCTGGGTGGATTGATTCGCTGCATTATTAGTGTCTGGTGCAACATGTGCTCATAAACATAGGCACACAGTGAAAGTTAGCTTCCAGGGCCGCTTAACACTACCCTGTTAACTGCACACATGTGACCATACTACCAATAAATCACTATTTTAGAACAGCGTAATAATATTCCTGTCTTGTTCAAGCAACAGCTCAACTTGAGAGCAGATTGCGATCGATCACAGCAAAGTGTAATGCACTTTGTAGATGCATCGTACAGACGCAGCATCAACTGCATGAGGTGAATAACTTGGCCGCCTTCCACCACAACAAGCGCAATTCACGGATAGCAATGGACTTTTAACCATTTTAAAGGGCCTGGTGGCAATTTTTACTAATTTCTTATTGGCCATAATTATGAATCAAAACGCATGATTACTTAAATTCATCAGAATCTCTGTGAATGAGGAGCAGCTGGCTGCCATATGGGCTGCCAGTGCAAGTCAGGTGTGAGCAGGTATTTGTGCATGGAACCGCGGTGGCTGCAAAGTCCTAGACGGGACTGTACGCTGACTTGGGCGGGGTGGGGAGAGGTAGGTGTCGAGACAGAAAAGTATTGCAGATCCTGTTTTCCAAAAGGAAAAAAGAGGTTCGAAGACTGTGGATGAAAAAAAAAGGAGTTTGCATATTCCAAGCCTCGGCGATACCATGAGAGGTATGGACCGTCACACAAGGATTCCGCGCAGCCTGCATTCATGGTTCAAATTACTGATTCTATTGTGATGATGTTTGATCACGAGATTGACTAAAATATATAACGGATCAGTCAATGTCAGCTTGATTTCTTTCTAATAATGCGTCGTCGAACGATTCGGCGAACGTTGAACCTAAGTAGAACTATTCGAAGTTGAGCTAAGCAAATCAAAATCCTCATTTTATCTTTCCGTGCCATCGGTCTTTTGATTTCTTACGCAATTCTGCACGTTTCTCTTTCTTCGTATTACACACAGCTTCGAGGTAATCGCGAATACAATTCGTAACCTTAACCACTTGTCCTGCAGCACGGAGCTGACAATTGGTTGTGTTGAATCTGTGTGGAGTCGCAGCGGCCAGAGAGTGCGCTCATGGCAAACGTGACTTGGCTCTCAAAAAGCGACGCGCCGTGGTTGGTGTCAAAGGCTGATGCTGCGAACGCGATAATAAACCTAAGAGCGATTCGCCCGAATGGGAGGCGGCGGGCAAGTCTGGCTTTGAAAATCCGGCTCCATAGCAAATGACTTAAGAGTCACTACAATTCAACAATGCCAGGTGCTTTTATGGAGGCACGATATTTATATATTTAATTCGTTTAATCTTAATTCTTTCCGATAAAAAGCAGTATCAATTGTCTGTGAGAGGACACATTTATCGTCGCCGCAGCAATGTTTCTTATCTAAGGTCGATTCGTTCCAAGGATCAACCATGAAAACACAAGAAATTGTCTCCAAATTGCTATAAAAATCGTATTAAAGTCTATCACCTGGCGACAACACGATCGTTGCCCGTTCACCTTCCTAGCGATGCCAATGGATTATCTTTTACGAGTGCATGAGATGGCTCTGTTGATTGAACTCAAACACGCGTGCTGCAATGTAATGTCTGTACAGAGTACGGAGTACAGAGTTCTGTTTGGGATGTATCCCCTTGAACCAAGATCGTCAATGCTATGGTCAATGTAAAACATACAGCGGAAATTCCCTCGAGATTAGGAATGCCGACCGTTTATCATAGCGCATCTTAAAAGTGACTTAACTTTTTAAGCCAGAGGTACCTGAATATGAATAAGCAATAAATTAAAAAAATTATCTCGCAGATCTTAAAGCAGACAGTCGCTGACGCAAATTAGCCTATCGCACTGCGTTGCAATTGCACCTAGGCAGGTAAGTCTGGGTGGGTGGTTGCCCGCGTATATGAGAGCTGGGTGGGGGGAGGACTGTCGACGACCACATGGCGCTTCCCAGCCTCGAAACGAGTGCTTTACTCATCTCTCGGTGTTTACCCGTGTTTACTCGCGTGATGCGGCAAACTTCGACGAGTCTAGCACTCGGCACGTCTCGGATTTCAGTCGCGTGGCACCAATAAACAACAAGAGCATCAAAAGGAGACAGCCGCGACAAAAAAAAAACGGCAAGACACATTTTAAATATGACGATTCCAACCATCTGCTCGCTCAGCGCGTTGGTCATGTTCAAACATCACTTGTCATAATCTGGAGAATTAGGGTACTACATCCGGCAGTCTTGCCTTCATGCTCATTAGACTAAATTTAGTCAAATATTAAGAAAGTAGGTGCTGCACTACGACAAAGTTCAGTCGAGAAGTTGGTCATGTCAAATCCCAAGGTTTTGTCTATTTGTTTACTAGGTTTATTGAAATGTCTTGATGAGTATCGATGATTTGTTATACCTATGGGATCGGGCGAGCTACGAATGTTGTTCCTCTTGAACTCTTGTCATGATGGCTTCGAGGCATCTCGTGAATATTTACGTTCAGTATTCATCCAAGTCGTAAATAACTTGACATTTGATAATTTAAAATATTGAAAATAACGTTTAAATTCTCATTTGCCCGACAGAAAGCAGTTTTTGGAATGTCGATTCACATCACAGTACACAGGCAAAAGTGAACTGGCATAGCGGAATTCGCTAGGCTGCAACGCACTGCAGGAACGTGGAAATCCGGTGGAAGTTTCGTCGACGGTCGAGTCGCGGGGAAATTGATAAGAATCGGTTCACCCAGTTCACAGATCGAACAAAGCAACGACTCTCGGATCGATCCGTCGAAGAAACGGAAGACAGGAGTATGTTGGACCAATAAACCGCAACTTACAGGCTGCCAGAAGGCGCAACACGTGTAATTACCATTTAAAAATACAGACACAAGTTCAGGGAGATGTCGGAAGGGCGTGTGACTGAACTGACAATCGTACAGCGATAGTCGGCGATATGAGAGGAATGGTCGGCCACGAGACGGTCAGGAGACAGGACCCAGGATCTATGCTCGAAGACTTTGTGCCAAGTCTTCGGCGAAGAAGCCACACATCGTCCCTGCCCGCGACCGACCGACTTCCGTATCTAGGACGGCACAATTTAAAAACCCCGTCGAGCGTGACATGCGCGATTATAACATTTGCTGGTGCTCGCCGATGCCGCCGCCGTATAGCGAAACCGGCGGCCGCGATGAAAAAATTGATTAGGTAATTGTTACAGTGTAGCGATGGGCCATCGGAGGGGGTTCTACGTCCGAGTCATCGCAGTTAAGAACCCATTAAATCGCCGTCAATCAGCGATAACTTTACAGATGTCATAACAAGTCGTCAACTTTTCACTAAGAGTTAAAATTATTTCATAAACAGGTGTCGTCGCAGGAATGAATCCAGGAGGCACACTTTGAGAAGTGGATGAAAAAAACTGGCACAAAATTAAATACCGAATCGCTTGTTATAAATTAAAAGTCCATTAGACTGATGCAGCCTGCGACACCTTATTCAGTCCCTCGCACATGTAGGAAAGCTTAAAAATAGATATTTTCCTAACAGAACCAGCGCTCTTGAATATCCTTTCAAAAGTTCAAGCACTCGAAAATGTGATTGGACAGTTAGTTTGTAGAAGGCGCCTTATTTATGAGCGACACGACTTATTTTTTACGAGCCTCGTGCAAGCACTGACTTCGACGCCTGTCGCTCGTGGTGCGGACCACACAACTGGTTGACCCCCCCCCCCCCCCCCCCCTCCCGTTACAGGATAGGGTGAACGGAACCCACGGGAGCAACGATTGAATTTCACCGAAAGAAAACCGTGGGGTGCTAGAAAATGTTCCGGGCGATTAGGGAATGGCGGTCGTGTTTAGAGATCGCCGATCAGTTCGAAAACAAAACTTTGGCCGTCAGCCAACGGCAGTTTGCACGAAAATCAACCAAACCCACAGTGGCGATATTCTTCCGAAATAACCGCGTGCATTGTATTGGAAAGAATTTAGCGACCCTATTTCCGTCGCGCTTATTTCAGGCTCGTCGCTATGAATGACACTGTTGTACTCGCGGCGAGCGCCCGCGTAAGTGCACACTCGCTGCGTAAACTGCGTGATTGCTGACAAAGTCGCTACGCATTGCACGGAAAAGTGCGAGCAACGAGCATCTGTATCCGGCCTAGTAGGTCTTGGGAATTACCACCACAGTGGCGAGCCGACCGTAGCAGTTTGTCGTTCAGGCTCAGGTGGTGGGGGCATGGGGTGGAGGCGAACGCAGGTGGCAGATTAAGATATGACACTAACTCAGGAGGCCTAGTTCATCGAGGTTCTTGGGTTGATTTATGCTAAGCCAGCTGACGGCCACCATTCTCGAGCATGTTGTGACGAAACTCCAGCTGAAGCAGCTACTTGTGTTCACACTACATAGGTATACACCCTCGACAACGTAACAAGAGGAGCCTGGCATACAATCTTAGACTAGCATCTCCGTGGGCGCCAATTCCCCTACGAAAGTGACAATCTTGTACAAAATCACTGTATAACTAAGAGAGATAAGTAAGTAAAAATGAACTGAATTTTCGCTAAACCTTTAAGACCTAAGGGTCTCAACGGAAATGTCTTCTACGCGTGGCCGAGCGGTGCCGGGCCATGGTACCGGCCCTTGGTGTCGCCATTGTTTGCGTATACAGCGTGGCGCGCCACTTGCCAGTGGTGGTCGGGTGCACATGGCAAGACCAATAAGAGCATGTCGGACATGAGCGACGACGATATTATTCGCATGATTAGCGCCCAAGGGGAGTCAACTCAGCCTCCGCTTGCTCGCGATTATCTGGCATTCAACTGGCCAATTACCACAACCAATTATTCCCTAGTTGTCCACGCGGAGCCGCTCGGCGTAATCGTTGCCTGATCTTGAGCGAACGCTCAGTCCAGAGGCTATTTTGTTTTTATTCGTTCTTGTCCGACCGGAAGCGAAGATAAATTCCTCTGATTCATATTAGCGGATGACCGAAATGCGGTAATCCCCGTTGGCTCCAGACCAAGCGAAATATGAGGTGGCACATCATGTCTGGATGCTCTCAGAGGTAAGAAAATTATCCCTTGTCTCTGGCTATCTATAAATTCGGCGATGTCAACTTTGAAGTCATCTGTCTCTGGACAGATTCCGGCTGTGTTTTGATTGATTGATTTATGGTGTTTACCGACGCACTGTTTTGACGTCTGGCCCTGTGGCACTGGTATAGTGGCGTCGGTGAATGAGTGGACGATGAGGATGATGATGAACCTAACATAGCCTAGAAGGGAGGAGGGGAAACCAGGTGCTGGCACGTAGCCTACTGTCGAAGAGCACCAATGGGACCACCGGCTTAACGTCCCTTCCGAAGGACGGTACAACTCGAACAGCAGGATTCCTCCACAAATCCATGCCATTGAGAGGTTGATAAGCAAGGCGAATCAAGCTGCTGTACTAACTTTTATCCCTCCAACCTCTCTTCTGAACAGAACTGGTCATGTGTATGATGGTCACCCATCCAATACATGACTCAACGCAGTGTTGCTTAACCTGTATCGTTCTATGGCGTCTGTAAAGGGAAGGTTTGTTTTTCCGCCAGTTCATCATCACGGTGTTTATTCCCGTGCTTTACGATTGCTTTGTGTTTACAAGCAATTAATAAACCTGCAGTGAAGACCTACGTTTTATAAATAGCTTACTACTCTTATACGCGTAGTACTAGATTGAAATGAACCGTACAATTGCAGCTCGTTCATGCAACCTGTAAAATGTTTAGGTGCTTGCCTTGTTGGCCGGGGATAAGTGTGGGTCTTCAGCATGTTAAATTTGCCGATCCGCATCCATGAGTACAACGTACAAACACATGTCGTTTGTGAAATATGGCTAAATTATACATCTGTTTGAGTGCATTTTCAGTGAGTACCCATTACAAGCAGTCGATCGCGAATAATGTGAAGCCGCGGACGACAAAGTGGGCTGCCTAACGGTAGGGCGCTGTGCGCAAATCAGGGCACAGTCTCTATATTTGTTTAGCGAAACTGCCGAATTTGTTCACACGGGATTCGCGTTATGAGCTATCGAGTATTTACAATTTAAATTCATTGAAAGTACGCAAAACCTGTAAACCAGACGATTACGGAGTCAATAATGTGGGTTTTATACTCATCTGATTGACAGGAGGCCATAGTTCATCATAAAACACAGGTCGACTCAATTATTATTATGCTAATTATCAATTATATCTCGTTGTAGCATATCGGCAAGACCTTTCTGGTGTGTCCCCAAAGCAAATCAGAGTCACGGCAGAGGAATTAGGACACTGATCGCGGACGGGCTGCATGTCTCTCATGATGGGTGTCAAATGAATTTCGTAAATAAATGGCGTGGGTCTCTAATAGGCGGATAAATAATATCGCAGCGCTGAACGCATAAATCTTGTGGCCAGTCGCAGCCTGTCACAGCAGCAGGGGCCGAGTCCGGCTGTCGTTTGAGCAAAGACGTCACTCGACGTTTTCTGTGTGGCGACAATAGCGGGAGGTAATGATGAATGAAATATCCTTCTGCTCTTCAATCGAGCTTTGTCAATGTAATACGAGAGCCATAGGGGAACCGTCTAATTTAGTTACGACCCTCTAAGAGCCCAGACGTCCGATCGGAAATAATGAAGACTGGACGCAAGTACGGTACCAACTAGAACGATTTTTGTGAAGCAATTTGGGAATCGTGATCAATAATTCATTCCCTTTCCGATTTTCTTAGCTTATCCTGGAACTATCAGCCCCAAATTTCAGCTTGCCCAGTATGTCATGTTCTCGGTTAGTCACAGAACTTCCCCATATGATTATGTGAAAGCCAATCCAAATGTATTAGGCAACGTCCGGGAAATAAAATCGCGATAGGTTAAAATGAGTATAAGATAGGAAGATAAAAAAAATTACTAAACGTTTCATATAAAAAAGAAAACCGGCGAAGCGAAATTGTTTGTCTAAGTCCAGGTCACATGACGGACTGATAGCCTGAGCACACAGAGTAGTCGGCTAATTGCGTTTCACCTGGGATTTCTCTCTACTTCTTATCTGGAGGTGAAGTGTTGTGTACTTACTGGTAATCTTCTTCGTCTTTCTTCTTCGGTTGGTAATTTTTCACGAGTCTCCTGCAAGCAAACAAGAAAACCACAAATTAGTAACAACATCTCTGTAATACGTGTAGATGGCATTCAATTACCGGTAATGACATCTCGTTACATGTACAGTATCGCTCGTCCCGAAGCTTTACGAGGTGAGTCGACTTTATAGCACGTATTAGCCCACCAAAGACACTTATTGAAAGTAATACCCATCCATTTCATGATTTAAAAAAACGTGACTGTTTCGAGGGGAATTTAGTTGATATGCTCGAAACAAAAAAAAAAAATTATAAAGCGGAAATGAAATCCAACCTTCAGAAAGAGCGACTGAACTTTTTAGGAAGACGAGCACTGGCAGTAATAAAAGATTTAGCTAATCGTAATCGAACTCGAGCGCAAGCATCTGAGAGTTACCATGGTAACTCTTGGAGGTAATTTGAATTTAAATACACGGCACAAACGAACGGTATGAAAATCATGCTTCGAGCTATTTAAAAAATATATATCCGGACGTGAGTAATGCCACAATTACGAGAAATTATGTTCGAAACCTATGTGTTGACCACACACATTTCTTTTACGAGGATACAGGCCAGTGGGAGGGTTGCGTTTACCCACATTCCGCGAATGATAGCGTCTATTTCGTTTGAACCAAATTTACTTCTCCACAATTGGGTATTTTCCTGTGAGAGCGACACCCATTGCGCCTGAAAATCGACCCAGATCATGACCCAAAAACATCTTGGGTCACACTCAAAACCACCGCACACAAACGTATCCGACTTGAATCATGCAAATCACCAAGTGCATCATGTAAAAGTGAACTTCTCGCCTTTCCGGTTGAGTTATCTTATCTGCTGGTAGCTGCAATCTGTTCTCATACAGAGTAATAAACTAGGATGGATGTGCACTCCCACGACGCAAGACGATTATTTTGCGCCTTGCTTTAATTATTATGTAGTCTGCTAAAAGCGTCGGGTGCGACTCTTGGTTACTGGAGATAACTCCGCATTACACATACTTCTTTCTACGCTTCGAGAAGGCGAAGTCAGCTTTCGGTAACTGCTGTGTTGATATGTTTGTCGTAATCGATACTCGTGGTAGAATTGATACACTGACACAGCATCCATTCGCAATACAGCTGCTGCTTCTGTTGATATAAATATCAGTTCAGATTACCCGGAAACAATATCTCTTTCATAGGCCACCTTTCCTTTGGCACGGGCTTATGGCAGCGTTCTATGAGAGTAAAAAGCCAGCTTTTTAAAGCTCGAAATACAAAAGTAGGTAAGCTGACTGGTATATCTAGTGCCCATTGTTTCTAGATTTGCTTCCCAACTATAGTGCGCCATAAAATTCAAATAGCAGCAGGACACGAAAATGATTTCTACTATTACAATCCTTGCGATCGCTATTTCCGTTAACGTCTCCATAAACAAAAACGCTTTATGAATGTGTGCTTGCATTGTGGCGAGCTGATTGTAGACCTTCGTTCGTCTAATTTTAGTCTACGACAAGATCACATGTGTGCTGGGTTCAAAATGGTTCAAACAAATTCGAAGACAAAAACTGGAAACTAAAAAATGATCAAAGGTATACTGAAAATATACAAAGATTTTTTCCGTGAGAAATTGCCGCCAAATGACTGCTTTGCCGACAAAAATGAGCCTTTTTTAGCTCAATTAATCATTGATATTGAAATACACGTATCGACATTTCGACACGTAATTATTAATTGTAGTGGTTGAATGAAAGGACGGCCGCAAGCGCCATCGAGTGGCACCTACCGTAACCACGTGTTGCCGGCTCGTTGGCTCAGCAGAAAGTTTAACATTAACGCTGACCCTCTGACTAAACTCAATGCTGAAACCGAGATATTGTTTCAATGACACATGACGAATATCACGGCTCATCCGATGAGTAGTACATTGTGATTGCGCAATTGTTTAAAAAAAAAAAAATCGTGTGAAATGTTGACAGTTGTCCGGATGTTGTAACTTTTCATTCGAAGAACATGAAACTGAAATCGTACTCGTTCAATTATGAACGCAATTGACTAATTGCACTGTATTACAATGCGGTCAGGTAACAACGGTGGTATTTAATACAATTACATGTAAACTCGTCTGGTCGAGGTAACAGAAAGTGAATCACCGCCGGTGTTGGTGACCAACGAAAGGCGTGCGATGTTGATGTTCGGGGAAGGACGTGCAAAAATGATTCAGATTTCAGATTGGCACGAACCAACTGGATCGCAGTTTGCACAGTGCACGCGCACTTGGACCAAAACAAAAGTACAACAAACGAGTCATGGAGGATATATGCTGTAATAGAGCGGAGTTCATCTGGGTGGCCACATCTGCGCTTTCAGAGTAATCAAATCTTACTAAAAAAAAAAAAAAAAACTACATCATTACGGACAGGTTGTTGGTTTCGAATTTTTTAGCATTTCTTTTGGACGTCCGTAAAATTTCATTGCCAGTGTCAATGTCCCAGATAACGAAATGGACACTTTTTTTGCCGTCACCAGCTTCCTCTTGGTCGGCCAGCCAGGAAAATCCGTGGTTCACACTCGCTGCACACCGAAGGCAACAACCACGCATACTTCTGTATCTGATGAACGGTTATCCTTGTGGTCTTTTATATCTTCTGAATGCACTTTCCGCGAAAGATATTCTTGGCCTGACACGTAATGCAATCCAGACAGACAGCGCCAAATGAGGAAAGACTGCTTTTCATCTTTCACAAACGCCAAGTTCAAAAACGACCATGCTAAAGCAAACAAATGTCCGCCCTCGTACGAAACTTTGTAGGCCACCATGCAATTGGTAACGCGACCGCTAGGCGGCAAGGTCCGACGGGACTCTCATAGAAGAGTTGGGTTCGGTGTGCTAACCAAGACAAAGTGCGGCCCTGTACAACGGCCGCTTGGAGTTAAAGCGCTCACGAATTTCCAAAAGCTGTGTCGCGGTGTTTACACGATTACCCGCTTCGCTGCGCCAATTCGCAGACAAGTTCTAAACATAGCAGAGTTATTATAAAAATGTTGAACACGTGACTCGGCACGGGCGGCGGGAGATTGATGGGTGGGCGTCGTTGGGGGTTTGCGCGGCGCACATGCAACTTCCTTCGACGGGGCTGGGGTAATTGTGATACTCTGGGGTGTCTGCACCTTTGCGAGCGCAGCGTGCACCGATTAGCCTCGAATACGGACCCAGAAGTCAATCTCAGGAATGTTTTACGAACATGAAAACCCAATTATTCCACCGACAGCACAAAACGTCATGGCATGATCATTTGCATCCAGAGCGGATAAGATATGCGTGGGGGGAAATAAGAAAAAAAAAACAGCCGCTGAAAAAATATGATTTTAAAGAATACGAAATGAAGGGGTTGAAAACAAGGCTAACGGCGAAAAAGTATTGATCAATTTCAAGCATTGTTAGAATGGTATGTACCACCGTCTCTTGTGAAGCTGGTAATGAATATAACGCGTAAAACCGCAATCCGCGTTGCGTGGATTGTGATCCGAGGCGAGTGCTGCTGAATTCTTCGTTCACACAAAACAGCTTTTGCGCGTCAATTGCGCTGCGAAGTGGATTGCCTCTAATTACTGCAGACAGCCAATTAGCCTGAGATTGTCCACGTGGGGCGAGCGATGCGACAAAGTGTACTCGCCTCGAGTTACTGCGAGTTTACCCTGCAAAGCCTTCTGAGTAGAATCTACAACGACACTACCACACAGCCAGTAGCTCGTATAGAAGATGCACACAATTGTACACTTGCAGTCGGCCACTCAAGTCTGCAATGTTCAACCATTTTACTCTTGCAACATTGAACACTGTTTTTACTGTGTGCACCAACAACAATACTGTATCAGCAACTACGATCGAAACGGTGCCTGTGCTTGGTGCATTCAGCAATTTGCATATTTAATGTCGGGTTATCAACAGCGTTCATGCGCATTCAAGGATGACAAACCTTTATTCCGAATCGGAGCCGAATCGAAAGGGTGGTCCGATAAAGGTCGGAAAGGTCAATCGAGTGCCCTTGTTATGCTAAGAAAGCCAATTCCATTACTTCTTAAATGCCAGGCTTTCGTCTGCATGATAATTCTCGGACAGCCACCAGTCGAAGATGTTCCAAAGCTATCCTGCCTTCCTCGGGCCTAGGTACCGAAACATGTGCCCCCCCTTCAGGCCTCCCAAACCTAAACTTATGGGATTCGCCGCAAACCAAGCGAACCATGTATGATGACGTCACCTTCGCGTCGCTCACATGGATGGGCGCCGTTTGCGCGCGAAGCGTTCGCAGTTCGCTGATCACGCGACGCGAAGGCAGGGGCGAAGGCGAAGGGTTCGCAAATCTAACCGCCGGCAAACGGGACACATTAGCAGGCCATACAAATAGCCGACACGGAAGTTAAAAGGCTTTCGGCTAATTTATTGACCAAATTACAGCCTTACATGAAGCGATGCGATTTACTTTGTCAGCTAGCGACGTTGTGAGGCGAATTTTTTAAAAGTATGTTTAGGGCCAAACCCAGTATGTTAACGGGCTCATCTATTACGTCTGAAAACCTTGTTGACCCATTTACGTTTCTAAAGGTGGCCCAAGGTGCTGGGAAACGCACCCTGAGCACGCGATTCCCCGGCGTTACTTACATGGGCGAATGAGAGCGCAAAGGGCAACGGACATAGCGTAGCTCGCTAAATTCGGGATCGTTTATACACGAGGGGGTTAATGATAAGCATGTGTTCGCACGTTCACCGCCTTCTCCTGCATGGCAATCTATTGATAGAAACTCTCTGGGATTTCTCTCAATCACGAGACGTGCGGCACACAGCACAGATGTGCACCGCGAGAATTACGTTCTGTGATGAGGCGCCCTTTGAGCCAGAGATGCCCAATTTGTTATCGAAACCGATGCCCTTTGAGCTAACCATGCATTATCCGTTAGCTACTTGAAATCGAGAGAAAGAGAGTGAGAGTTCATCTGATTGCGCGGCGCTGGAGAGAAAGACAAGACGCAATGCAAGATAATGGCGGTGTCATCATAGATCTTGGAGAATTCTGGCATCCGCTATTGGGAATCGCGATCGCAAATAATGTATGCGCTCTCATGCATTCGCAGGCAGCTTCTGTTTGAGAGGGTGAGATGATTGGGATTTCAGACATATGGAGCGGGAAGAAATGGCCAGGGGTAGCCAGATATAAAAGTTAGACTCGCAAAATCTCTTTTGATGAAGTGGTTGGAACAGTGACGAAATACAACCGGCCGCGAAAAGCTCCACCGCTCGCTATCACAACTCCCCCATCCCTGTCTCTGCAATCCTGTCAATTAAGCAGGACAAAGGTGTCGGCTTACCGGTAACACCCGCTGTTTCCAATCAGAGCACTAATTCCGTCGACCACGAAGTTAATTAAACCATATTGCAGTCAGTATGACCACGTCGGGTGCCATCACGACGTTATTGGAACTGTTCACCCTTGTGCGATGCAGGTTGAGGTATCGTTTACGATTCATGGACGACGCCGCGGGGGTGGTGGGGGTGGTGGGGGTGGCGGTGTGGCTTGGGCGAGGGGTGAGGGGAGGCTAAGGGATGTCGTGTCGTGGCACCCCGTGAGTCACCCTTACTCGCTGATCAAACATTGGCTGAGAAATCGCAACTCCGGACGCGGCGAGATGCCAGACAGGCCGTCTCGAATTCCAGGGGAAATACTCGGAAAAGCGATACAAGGATGGGCAGAAGTGAAGACCCCACGTATGTTGTTGTTAGGAGAGACTCGTTCTGAAAAGCACCGACGAGTGTCGAATAGAGCCTTTTTACAATCAAGATTGGATTGCAATGAAATCACATTTACAACCTGGCTATTATGGAGTTTCCGATTGAATATCGCATCCTGCCGGTTCAAAGGTGGTCCCACACACACACTCAGTCAATCTGAAAGTCGTGAGGGACGCCTATAAAAAATGTCTGCCTATCATTTTCCATAGAAGCGTGTGGCCTGAAAGCTGCGATGGCTGACAGCCTTTCTCACGTTCTGCATGGCGATGCCGACAAACATTACGATGGAAAGTCTGTGGAAGCATGGCGTCAGTGGGCATTCTGTCGATTTTCGATCGATCTCGGCAAAAACGTGTCTTCTTCCGGTGTGGAGATCGTGATGAAGACGCTTTTCAAGTTATTAAAAATGAGTACACCTCGGGTGGATAAAAATAAATCGGTGGACGTGGATTCTGGCACGAAGAAGGGGGAGAGAATGTACTTGCAGTCGGTAGGTACTTTGGAAACAGGCACACCCAGTATCCAAGACAAGGATTTCAGTTTCCATCTGTCATGAAGAGAATTTACTAGCCACCTCGATATGTGCTTGTGCCATCGTATGCTTCAACGTGTGAATAGGTTAGCTCTAGAAGCCAGTTTTAGTGTAACTGACGAACACCTTTCATCAATTAGTATCGTCAACATTCACTGTTCCCGATTATTAATTAGCAATTCATGCAAATGTACTGTCGGTAGCGTCCAGAATTTGCATACACGCCGACAGTAGTGAGTACATTTCGCCTGTTCATGTTTACGATCTGCTCGAACCAGAATGAAATCGGAGCATGTCACCAGATGAGTGCTGGCATTGCGCAGAGTGGACAGAACAGAAGCCCCATTGAAATGTGCTCACAGAACACGCATGTACGCAGTCGTGGTACTTTAGAAGAGAAATGAACTGTCGCCAAACACTCGCTAGAAACAATTAGAGAGAAATCACGTAAGCGATGATAAACAGTCCATGCGTCGCAAGCAAATCTGGCCACCCAGGCGCCAAATCAATTCGGCCGATTTCTGCGCGCCCGACAGCAGCGGCAGTCAAAAAAGACGGTCGGTAAAACCGAAAGTTCCAGTGCAGTCAACGAAATTGCAAGCGAATTGGCACTGCAGAAGAAGCGAGACCAATTACACGAATTGGCAAAAGAGCCGACTAATTATTGGCGGCACGCCGCGCCGCCGAGCTGAAGGTATGGCAAGACAGAATCGCAGCCAACCTGACACCGCGGCATGCAGCGCACGGCTTCTCTCCACTTCCTCTTTCAACACACGCGGTACGCCTAGCTAGACCAGTACCACCTGAAACCGAGAAACGGACAATTCCGTCCGAAGCGACGAGCAATCGAAGAATGCGGAAGACAGCTTTTTACATCACACGTGGCCGAAGGTATAATTTGAATATTGTTTACTATCGACGCATTGATGCGCAGCACAAAAGGAGAAGAGCAGCATGCATAGCGAGAAATTTTACGAATGGCTGCATTACTGAATTTTTAATGAAACTGCGTACTTTGCACCTAGATCCAGCAACTACAGACCAGCAAGACGTTCACTTTGTCACGATACAGAGAGTGCCAATTACCTTTATACAAACACTACTAAATAAGGTACAATCAACCTTCTCGCATGCCAAAATAAAATGCCTTGTTTATTGTATGAGTACAACTAACTGGTTTCGCCAAATTTGGCCTTAACCTTTGACGCCATTTAGTCCCCATAAGCGCTGAATGGCCGCTGGCGTCTGCACTGTCCAGCCATGGATCTAGTCGAGACGGCAAGACCACAGCAAGACGTTGTGTAGGCGGTGGTTGTGGACATGGTTGACACGGTACAAGCAGGGAAAACCTTCCAAAGCAAGCTGCACGAACGTTAGCACCGATGAGGCTATCGATTCGTGCGTTGCGGAGGCTGCGTGCTCCTGTCGAGCTCCCAACGTCCCACACGCATCTAGTCCGCAAACGTACCGTTCGCGAACTAGCGGACCTTCAGCCACACAAAATATTGAGCGGCCAATAACGCGGCGCCCAGATTTAGTGTGATTATGGGAATAAGTGGAGATAAACTTCAGGGCCCGCAATTTGCTCACGAATTAGCATTCTTTGCATTCGTGATGTTGTGTGGCAATTATATCTGTGTGAGAATGGATTGCACACGTGATGATCGGGCCACTGGTCTATTATTTCTGTAGAAACATGCACATTCACGAGGGCAGCGCGGCAAGCGTCTCGTTTTGGCTTACTAACCGATTGAGAAGCAAAAACACTAAGAGATACTTTTGATTTCTTTCGACATAATGGAACATTGGCGGGGTGCCATGGTGGAATTGTTTCGCGATCGATTGCCAAGTGGGTAGAGCAGATCTGCGGACTGCGAAATCAATATCGTGCGTTGGTTTCTTTCGGCGGCGAGTGCGTCGGCTCACATCCGATGAAACCGAAAGTGCGGATGCGTGGTGACTATCGAATGGCCGCTCATAGTTTTATTGGCAATCGACTCGACTTGGATTGATGTTGTGGTGGTGGGCTTGCCAGGTAATCGAGGAAAACAGTTTTGGCCGCAGATCCTTCCTCGGTCGCACGTGTCCGTAGAGACTCTCCATAAAGCCATCATCGAGGATCGTGCCGTGCTAGCGAGCGGATCGCTAAATTTAACCGTGAACGCAAAACGGCATCGGTATCAAAATCGAATACTCGTTTCATAATTTATGCAACCGTCCGCGAGGACGATACAGAAATAAAAGTGAGATTCGAGAGCCGTTCGAATTCTTTGGCCGAGACGTCGATGGTATTCTTAGCAAGTTATCAGTTGGGACTTAAAGAGTTGCCGTTTGAACATTCTGGACATATTTTTAACTATTACGCCACGGTGAAGTGTCCGTGGAATATCGAATCGGCGGATTCGAAAATTTGCGAGGCAGAAACCCATGCAATATGTAATAGAATAATCTAACTAAAAATCTCTTTTAACCCAAACCGATTAAAATAACAATGAGATGCAAAACAAAACCTAGGGTCGAATACATTGCCCCTTAGCTTAAAAAAACAACACTTCACCCCCGCAGGTCAGTTTCGAAACTGATTACCGTCTAATTTATTGAAAATCACTTTAACCATTCCTGCACTCAATGACAAACCGTGCCATGTTCTAAAATATTCAATAAAGTTGCACAATCCTATCTGTTCGATTGAGCCACTACTTTTGTAATTTTGTATCGACTTAGTGAACCAATAACATCGATCAGCAAAGAAAAAACCACGACATCCTCCCGGCAACATTGCACACATTGCATCTGTCAGGTACTCATGCAGTGTCATCATCAAGCCCTGTATCTCTTATCAGAACGCACGATCGACATATTCCCCAATATTGACATCAAACACACAAAGCGATATGATGCATCATCGTTTCCATGCACCGGTAACTAATTAACCTTACTCGTCGACAGCGTTTCGTCAACGCTGCCACGATTGTCGTGTACACTCGATGAAATTGCAGTGCGCTAGAGTAGAGTAAACGGCCATTGTGACACAGCCATTGCTGCACGGCGTATTATGCACCTCCTCGGGCTCGCATTCTTGTGGTTCACGGTATTTTATTAGCGCGGTCGCGGCCACGCAAAGTACAAAAAACTGATTGCGAGTCGACCGAGCACTCGGAGAAATTAAATGCGACAAAAAAGACGCTCGCATAATTTAGGTAACGAGCGTTGAGGAAAAAAAAGGTGCTTTGCTGAAATGATCGTGGTCTCAGGAGGCGTGATATTTTCAGTCCGGCTATCGCTCGTGGCGTTAAATTGGTGTTTTCACGTTTGTGCTAGAGTTGATGGGGTAAAAGAAAAAAAAAACTGACAAAGAAATTCATATATACTCTCAATGTAGAACAGTTATTTAATTGCCAAGCTAAATGTTTACTTAGCAACAGCAATTAAATGTGAATATTGTTTGCTTGGCTCACACAAACCTTTGGCCTTGTAGAAAAGCAAAGTTATTTGAAAGTGCATCGCGCATTCTAGCCGAGATCACAATGAAAACTAAGTGCACATGACAAAGACTTTCCTACAGTAATTGCTAGACATGAGTACTTGCGATCAAGTGACGTCACTTTTACCGAGTCGCAAAATGGAGAGAAAAGTTGAAACCTATTTAGTGTTATTCTTACAGTAGAATACATTGAGATGTCGGTACAGTGACTGTACACCTCTGTACTTTGTGGACACTTGTCATAAATCGAACCAATTGCGAAGTGGTCGTCATGTGGAACTAATTTGCAGTTTGCCGAACAAATTCTGTAGTGCCCGCCACCCGACCTTATCGACACAAGAATGCACTCATGGGGACGCGAATAGGTAACCAGTGTCCTGCACAAGAACCACTTCGATCTGGGAACCGAAAGTCCAGTGAAAAGAAAAGTACGTCAATTCCTACAATGTCACACCGCTAAGGATGTAGTAAGGCGAAAAAAGAGTCTTATAAAACACTAAATGGACATTTCATTATCAGAAAATGACGTTGCTTACGTCAATAATTGCGCCGGTCCTTTCACTAATTCACGTGTGTACCACGTGTCCGGTCACGTGCTCAGCTGTCAAACGTCAATGCCTGTCAATATCTGGCAGCATGACCCTAAGAGAAACTTTTGAAATATAACACCTCCAAACGCTTTCTGTTTGCAGTCGCTATTCCCATGCCGTTTTAGGTATATAATACATTTTAAACACAAACGGGTCGACTTACAATTGCAAACAAATGTCGGTACAAAACGCAGCATCAGCACTGCAAATTGGAAACAACGAAAATTACACTGTATTTCGGACGATTTTCGAGCGAGCAAACGAAAAATCCCGGTCCTTTACATTCGGTTGTCGCATCATTGTTTTTAGCTAGCTATTCCGCACGGCAAACCCGAACAATGTAACTCCGCCTGGCCGTGTGTGAATGGCGGGCGAGGCAGTCGCGAGAGAAGATAATGACTCCTAGCGCCAACACCTATAGACACCTCGAACGATCTCTCACAAGCAGACAATCACGCGCTCCTGGTAGAATTCATCGCACTGCTCCACATCATTGGTCTAGACAAACAATTAGAATCGTTGCACCCCAGCACCAGAAGGTTTCCGTTTGCCGTCGAGCGCGTTTGTTTATTGGTAGTAGGTACGAAGCCATACAAAAAATCGACTGCCTATTGTGTAAACTAATCCTGGTCGTGCCAGACAACGGACAAGTTGACAGGTGAAATTTCAGTCGCGTTTTTTAACGCTGTGGAAGTAAAGAACACCTCGATTTTCCGCGGAAGTAATTGTGCACACTAGAAAATGTAATGTAGAAAAGGTAGCTGACTTTAGCACAGCTTGATCATCGCTGTCGTCAACCGAGTTTTAGAGCATTGGGAGAAAATAAACAGCACGAAGATCGTAAAATCAATGTTAATTCTGTCAGACATAAAAACTTCATAATGAAGTGAGCTGCATCTGGAAAGAAATGCATTTAGTAGACACCGCCTAGTTTTAATCAGCTGGAGAACGCTAGTTACAGAAAAAAATCATCAACTGGAGCAAAGTGCGATGCGAGAGTGCACGGGAAACTCGCGAGTGGAGCTACCTTGACCCAGTTCGAAGCTCGAGTGTCCCACATAAATTAACACTTTGATCCGACCCGCGATGCAGCGGTACAGCTGTAACAAGAGCTGTCATTCTAGTGCACTTTTCTCCGAGCAAGCCGACTGCACTTAGTGCAATTAACACAGTGTACAAGTTTTGTAGGATAGGCAAACGAATCGAAATCATAACAGACGCAAGTGCATGTTGAACGGGGGAAACACGGGTATCGACTTTCAACCGGAGTTAAAACCGACTCGACACATCTTTAGTTGAAGAAATGCGTTCATTTCTGAATCATAATTATATACATTTCGCGAAAACACCCAAATAATTTGCTGCTAAAATGTCAGATGAACAAAACGAGAACCATCCCATACATCGATCTGCGATGTACCGACATATTTCTTTATTGCGCGGCCTATTTTTCCTCACACTAGCATTATTTATGCGTTATTGTCTTCGATCGTTACCTTCCCATTCACGCAATTAACACAGAGCTCAGATAAATTACAAACACAGTTCGTGAGTGGTTTCGCTGTCTACATTACTGTCCATTAAACCTGTACCCAGTCGGAGAAAGCTATATATATATATTGACTTTTGATCAGTCGCCGTTCACGAAAAATAGCACGTTATAACACGCAGCCACGAGGTCGCGAGATGATCAATCACCGCGCGCTGCTACAGGGTTGAAAATATCAAGTATTCATATACCGTCCAACCCTGTCTGCAACGCTGCACCCCGAATGCATTCATAGCCACCCACTCCGTCCCGGCCAAGCTGCCAATTGGGTCAGGTCGGGGTGAATAGGAACATATGACCTACTCTACAAGCCGCACTGCACACAAAGGGTTGGAATCACTTCATCGTTGCAAAAATCGACATGCCCATTAATTTTATAGTCTCGTGCCCTTCATGGTTTGCAGTACTGAGGGGTTCTGAGGGATGACGTCCTTGTATCGTTCGCCTCTATCTGGTCGGTCAGTGGTGATAATTTTGTGGCTCATTTGTCTGATTCAAATGAATTAGGTACGCACTCAATTAGGCTGAGTCATTGATCTGAGAATACTACAAGGTGTCAAAAACAATTGCATGTCACTTCTAATCAACGTTGTCTGGTTGACATCAATAAATTGTCGTGCATTGCGATTAATTGCTAGTCGATCAAGAGAACTTATTGTTTTGACATTTGCTAGATGCGACGCAATACGAGGAGATACAATAGTTAAGATACGAACAGAAAGGTATTGAAAGACGGCTCAGTTTTATGATTTTGACATGCAGTATCTCGGAACAATGCAAAGGCGATTGCTATTGTGTGGCCCCGGGGCAATGAATAATCATTGTATAGATGTTGTTGTTGTACGTACTTTAGCTTGGCCGCGTATTCCATCTCGATCGCACATCGGTCCCGAATGAAGTGTCCATACTTCTCCAGAAAGTCTATCCCTTTTTGCGTGTGGAGCGATAAATTTTCATACTGGTCCTGAAACAAACATGAAAAAAACAAGCGTTATTAACTTTCATCCCTTCCGAACATCAATTATCAAATGCGCCTAATTTCATTAAATGGGCAACCGCACCCATATCAGGGAAGAAAATTGCTGTGTAAAAAAAATCGAAGGCAGAAAAACTTAATCGATTTTTAGAATTCGAATTAAAATAATGGATATGCACGAACCAAGCGGCGACCATCCTTGGCTAGGGCATGAGAAAACAGAATTTATGACCCCCTAACTCCTTTTTGAATCGATGGTGCGAGCGCTAAGTTGTTATTTTGATAAATCATGCTGCGAGCGGCAACGGGTTGGACTGTAGAAGGAGGTTGAGCAGGGGGAGGGGATGGGCGCCTGCAGACACCAGGACGCCGGGCACAGTCTGACCCAGATGGGCGTCGCGACGTCGGCGTGTAGACAGAGCGTCGTTGTGCTGTGCGATTGCAACGATGCCCAACACAGAAATAGAGAGACTTGTCTAATACCGACCACGGCCCTTGCTAGATGCAGAGATCACCGACAAGTTTCTCGAGGTCGGACGTGCCTTTCATGGGAGTCTTTGGTCATTGGTTGGGGCTGCCTCTCACCCAAACAAACCCAGAAGTCAAATATTTGGCGTTTGGTTCACCCCTAACGTGCAAACACTTCTCATAGATACAAATTTATATCATCGCCCGATCTTCGAGGACAGCAAACTAAGAGATAAGACGAGATACGACTGGAAAAAGTATTTTCAATGTCGGGCATGCGCAAGATGCTGGATGCTACAAGAAGATGGAACTTTCTAGCATCAACAAACGCCGGCTTTATGTAAAAACGGGCAAGAAAAGCCAGTAAACTTGTAAATCTCATGAGCGGCGCATTGTCATCTCGATCAACTGGCACCAACAACGAAAACAACGCCATCGTCTGTTAGAAGGATTGGTCCACGACTGGGTGACGTCAGAATCACTAGCACGACAGTTTGAATCAGTGAAGAGATCGGTCATGCCGTCTCGTGTGTCGTCACAGCGTTGATTAACAATCAATTTCAGCTGTCAGAGAGGCAATCTGGTGAGATTAATAACGAGGTGATATCACCGCTGGTACAAGTCTTACCTATCTCAAATCTAAATCTCCGTTACCTATCGCTGATAGGTGTGGTGTCGACGGCAGTGCATGCGATATCCTACAATAATGCATTGGACACCAACATTTCGGTGTCCTCCTTTTCTGGACCTCCCAATGCCGGAGAAAAAATTGAAAGGATTCACGAAAGAATTGTATAGAATTTCATTAAATTATTTTGAATGAGTCCCTAGTATCGTGGTAATTGAAATTTTGATAGGTATAAAATAATTAAAGTTCATTTAGGAATTCGGCACACATTTCGCGATAACGAGCCAGTAATAAAACGCTGCATCGTGCGTATGAATACGTACAGATATTTGCGTGGAAATGGGTCAGCAGCATGGCAATATGAATGATGAATAAAAATGACATCGAATAAATCCATTATATACCCATGCACGAAGCTGCTGGATATGTTCAATAATGATAGGGTTTGCATAATTAATTCATATCCTGCAGCCCAGTGGCCTAGTGAAGGAATGTACGCACTTTGCAATGGACGTGCGGGTACAAGAGTGCACTTCAAGTCGTACGCACTGGACGCGTGCATGCCTTCATAGCCACGAGCGTCTGTGCGGACCCATCTCGTGACATCCTCATTAAATCCAATATATTCCGATCAGACGAGAATCCTTGGAAATGCCGCAAAAAGTTGCAAGAATTCGAATCGGTTTTAGCACAAACGACAGAAAAACATTGGGTCAACACGCATGTATATGACCGGAAACCGGTAAGCTGCCTATTCGAGTGCATTTGAATCTACCGCGGTAAAATATTGACCATTCAAAGGTATGTGGGCATTGCATGCATTTCATCAGAGCTAAGCTTTTTATTCACTTATGAAGTGGTACACATCACCGATGGGCTTTTGAGATCACAATCACGTCGTTTTCACTCGGATTTCCTTGTCGCAGCTAAGACAGCCAACGTGGGAAAAGGTGTCAGCGTCAATGAAATTAATTGTCAGTCATATACATTTATCACCTAATGCAATCGCCCTTGCCTCGTGCAGCGCGCCTAATGTTTTCGGGTTTCCAGGTAAACCCTGGTAATACATAAAACTGATTGCGACACTGATTAATGTGGGTGCCCAAGAGAGGGCATGGGAACTGTGTTTTAAATGTAATCCTTAAAAAATACCACCGCCCAGCTCGGGTCATTCGTGTGACCACTATCTCACAATTATCTACGGTCGGAAAAAAAAGTGTTCCGATTACAGTTTGACAGTGACAACACACTTTCACAACACCACGGAATGTAAACAAACGCAAGAAAATCATTTTCGTCGCTTCAAATTTGTCTCTAATTTCTTTTAACCAATCTAAATCTCCGACTAAATTAGCCTAGATCTCCTAATTGTCGGTCTTGATTTCTAGCGGCGGCACCCAGAAAGAACAATTCAGATGTGATTTTCAAGAACACCTTGCGCCATTTGCATGGTTGACCGAAGAAATGACACGACCTAGGTTCAGAAGATTGCCGACTAGATCTTGTCTTGTCATCAAAGGCCGAAGATCAGCGAACGGTAAACCGAGAAAACGTCGCGACGCTATAAAATGTCAACTCCAATCAAGTCGTCGTCGTGGCAAAACGAGAATAACGCTGAAACTTTCAATTGAACTGATTGAAATGGCAGTAAAACTCGTGTCCAGTGCAGGTATTCCGTGTAGGTACGTGACTCAATTACAACTGTTATTAATGCAGCAGAAAAAGCATAAGAAACATACTTTATTCCGCAGGCTTGCATGAATGCACAACCATGCAGTTGCAGAAAGATTCAATCGCAGTTGTACTGAGTATGACGATTTAACTACGTAACACAATTACATTGCAAAAGCGAACTTGTATTTTTAGAAGACGAAGGATGCCGGCAAATCGTTACCTTTCTATTATATGCACTTAACATTATTTACAAATCTGATTCATACGGGTACTTTTAAACCCCCGCGGAAAAGTTTCTATACTCGGTCCTACACCTACCACCATGTGGGCTTGTGGATAATTTTCACAACGTACCAATCATACATGGGTGGGTCATGATGATAACAACACCAATAAAGATATCGCTTTCCAAGTGGTTCAAATCGAACGCGTGCTCTTAAGCCGCGCGAGAAATCACTGCGACAATGTAAACCTGATTCAGATACCAAAACTCCTCTTTGAACACCGCAAACACTTATGATTCTATCGCCTAGCTGCAACAGATTGAAAAATAAATCACCTAAAGACTGCGTACACATAACGATAAGATAGCAAACATATGCTTGGAACCCCGGGCTAAATCGTGAAAAAAAGTAACTAGAGCAGGATGGAAAATCTTCAATGAATAACAAACAATCCTAGAGTAAAAATCAAATAGCGAGATGCCCATAAAACGAAAAACTAGGTCTAACAAACGAAATCCACCTGATAGTATTACGGCAGCGTCAGAGGATCGCCCCGAGTGCATGGCGGTCCCATAACATGTAATGATGGCCTACTGAGCGGCTAAGCCGGTGATTAGCAAGTCGCTGGGTGAACCACCGCGCGCAGAACTGGCGGTCCATCCGCCGTACCGTCAGACCAAGATGCAGCCACCTGGATTCTGGGTCACTGGAGGAGGATCCTCAAGGTGCCCGCTTTGTGATGTTGCAGAGGTCACCCGATAAATCCGTCCGAACTCAGGCCGCGTGCCGACTTTGACCGGCGGCCGTCCGATTTGATTGCCACGTCGCTTTCCAGAGAGAAACACAGTCCGAAAAAGGAATCGCCTCGGTTTCAATTACTGGCATTCAAGTCAGGAGTCCGGTAGGCAGTTAGTTATGAAAAGATTCGATCAAATTGGTGGAACTAATCATCGAAACAGGTGGGTCAGCAAAAAAATACGAAACAGGTGAACTTTTTTTTAGTTATGGTAATGATTTGCCGCTTCTCTTTTGCACTTTATTCCAAAATCTCTAATTTCTCTAACATGGCTGCCGCTAAACTCCAGTACTTGATACGATACCGCCTGACTGATTTGCATTCATCGGTGGTACTGAAGCCTCCGTCCATGCATGTCTAATGCATAACTAATACGCCGTGGCATACTCATAAGGCTCAGCCACACACGTGTTAGCAGAAGGGTCATAGGCCATTGCTACATACGAGCACATCGGCTCTCTGAGTTACGGTTGACCCAGCAAATTTCTTTCTGCACATGACTGTAAAGTCTGGTTTAATTAGAGGATCGTGAGAGTTCTCCATGAGGAGAATTCGACAGTGGGCGAGACCAGACAGGTACGTGTGATTGTGTGTTGTGCGTAAGGTCCTTCGTTTGATGCTGCGCAAGTGCTTGTAAGTGAATACTACGGGATCGAATTGAACGGTTTGTTGTTGTGCGGATTGCGGTCCGTACTGGTCAAATCGAGCAGCGTTGATGAATAAGTAAGTAGGTACAGATGACAGAATAATTTTATATCTGGCCTAGAATGAATTTACTTTCAACTCCCCTGACATGACTTCTGAAGAAAAGCCAGTAGTCCTCCACCAACCCGCACTGACGAAACTGCTTGACAAGGATCCAAGCAATTGAACTAGCTTCACATCCCGAGTATATCCCTACCGCATACGATTACCATTACAGTAGCGATCGCCCATCCACCAACTGACCCAGCAGTGTTGCTTAACTTTTGTGGTGATCTCATGAGAACCAGTAATTCCTGCTGCAAGTAAAACCGTCTGGTGAGCTTGCACCGTTCCGTCATGGCCTAGTGCACACTGAATGTATGCTGGAGACCGGTATGTATTTGGGGCTCATCGATCTCTGCTCACAGAAGAAGACTTTCCTCCAGTTTATTCGCGTCAGAATCGCGAGTCGCTCTCGTCGTTCACTAGCGCTAATTGACAGGCGGGACCAGAGCAAGTTTCGCCAACCCTACGCTGCTTCGCGGAATTAAAACTAATTGTCGATAAATATCGCAGTGAAGCATCAGAAGAAATCCCGACTTAAGGACCCAGATCACTTGGAGAAACCGACGAAGCGACGCAGACTTGTCAAATTTGGCGAACTCATAAATTAACATCTTGCTTTTGGTAGTAGCACGCTTCCAAAGTGTTTTTCGAGATAATAGGAGACTATTTAAAATGTAAATTTCACTGGACACTTTAATGTTTTTGTTTTTCGGCATCGACACGTGCGGCGTTATGATCGCAGTTGTCATAATTACGCGACATTAAATCATTCTTTGACTCTGTTGTCTTGTAATATATAAATTACTGTCTAGGAGCTCACCACAGCCGGCAGAAGCACCGAGAAATTTATATTAATTTGGCGATTTGTCGTCACGGTGACTACGAATAGAAACTAACCGGCCGCCAAGCAACGAGCCTCCTGAAAGTACGCAGAACAGTGACATGCCAAGGTATTTAGCAATGCTAATTTTGATTCCTCTAAATCTGCCAGGACAACCACTAACGTCATAAAAGATGTCAATGTCCATTCCATCCCTTATCAAGGGTTGAACAAAGTAGGCTGTCTTGATTCACCACTAGTTTAATCACAGCGCAGATAAAACGCACTACCACAGCGAAGTCATCGGCATTCCGAGTGACAGTCTTCAAGACTATAGTGACACATGCATTGTCGCCAGCAATGAGACCAGCTGTTGCCAAGGCATGCAATCGCAGTTCAAAGAGTTTGCCACAAGAAATTCACAAGTGTGACATTGATTTCTCTCCCAACTCACGAGGAAGAGGGGAAGCGATCTGAGTGACACAGAAGACGTGCTACGTCAAGCGTATTCTCATCACATTCACGCGTCGATTTACATGTAGCTATGTGCACCTAATCACCTGGCATCTGTTTGCGCAGACACTTACTGTGCAAAACTTTCATGGTGTAACCGACAATGCGCAAAGATATTCAAGTTAATTTTTTCGTCCCCTTGCCCACTGAATCGCTTAGAAAATATATTGTATGCAGGTTGTTGACATCGATTTGTTGACTCATTTCTTCGGATATCCTCTCTCTTTCTGTCGCTCAAACTTACAGGCACACACACGTCACAAGACGGAGATGTTCTATTTACTTTTAACATTAACAAGGAAGTAGTAATTGAAGATTGCTAATAAAGTTTGTCATGGAGAAACTAAGCTGCAACTAACGTCATTTTGCATTTAACGTCCAGCATAAACCATATCTTCGAACGTAATCATATAAAACATATCATATTGGTGCGTAGGCGACAACAAAATAGTGCCGGCCCATTAAATAGATCAAAGCCTACATGATGTGTAATGTTTCAACGAATCGGCCTTGAGTAGGCGGCGGTGAGGCTAAGGAAACGTTCAATTTATCTCTGCTCTGCATACTCTCATTGCCCGCAACCTTGCCGACTGCCTTGAAATCCCCCAAAGAAATATCGACAACAATCACTACATTTACATGCGTTAATTAACCAATTGCTATGCGTAGGTAACGCGCGATATCAATACGTCGCTCACACGCACCTTTCGTCAAACGCTTTGTGAATTCGTTGCGTTCTGATGGACGATAAGAAGCCCCATCACAGTCAGTTTCCGCCTGGCTTCCTACAAAGTGCATTTCCTTGACTTCCGGTTTCTGGCCGTTACTTCCGGCGCGGGGGTGTCTTCTCTCGGGATAGGACCTGCAGTCTGCACGCTGCGTTTTCTCTGGGGACACTCTCGGGTCCCAGACTGGCGTCGTCGTCAATGCAGATAGGAGGATATCTGGTCGCTTTCAACCTCAAGCCAGAGTTATGGGTTGATGGATATGATGAAGAAAAGTCAAATGGCCCTTGACCAACAAGGGCTACGATTTAGATTGAGTGAATTTTAACCAAATAGCATGTCATCTCAGCAGACTCTCTAAACGTTAACGAATAGCACTGCAACACTACACCTTTTTATTACATGACTTCAGAGTAGAGGCCACTTTAAATGCCAGACTAATTGTTTGACTTTAAAAGGTTTAATTCGTCTTGTACGTACCCAGGCTAATTAGGTAATTAGTATGGGCTCTATTGTAGCAAGCAGCAAGGTACGGGATGCCGTGGTGTGGGAGGTATTTTCGTCTACCACTCGACGTGGACTTCAGGTCATCGACTTACGCTCTCGGTTCGTTCATAACATTGTGCGGCGGCGTACCTACCTAACACACCTCACAAAACGCGAGCACAGCGAATTCCGTGCTCTATACACGCGAAAACCGCTCATCCCGACATCAAAAGTGTTGATACGATCTTGTATTAAGTACTATGCGTACAACTTTGGGTACAGTAAGTCTACTTTATCCTAAATTGAGATTTCATTCAAGATTTTGGGGCCACGATCACGCCAGAGTAGCAGAGCTGGTAACGAGCGACGTCGCCTTCGTACGTGTTCGTATCTAGCACATTGAGTAATTGGCATTACGAAACGGTCCCAATCCGATATCAAAGGTTATAGGCTGCTGCGCTAGCAATAGCACCGAGCACACATAGAAATGAAACGTGGGGACCTGGCGTTACGGTACCTAGGGACATGGTACCTTCGCAGTTGGTACCGAAAGGGAGTGTGCTGATAGTGTCAAGCCCGCGAGAGAAAATACTAGCACAAAGACTGTCTCCTGCATTCCTACTGACACGAAAATAAAATTTAAGATATGATTTCGGTGGCGGTATTTCAAAATAGTTGTAAATTCTACAAATCGATTCCCAAGATTGTTATAGTTGGTAGAAAAATTCTTACGATAGCTTGTAAAACAATACACCTTTGGACGAGAAAAAGTTTTAGAGCACATGGAAAATGGTGGACATCAACGGAGATGATTTGCCGTATTTAAAAAAAATGACAGTTGGCCTGCGTGTCACCTTATAACGACCAGTAGCGCTCTCTCGCTGAACTGAGTGTATAGTCCGACGTAATGTCGCGCTGTTGACTTGTTTGCTGCATGTTGCAAGGATCGGTCCAATGGTTTCCCGACGCTGTGGTCGGTACGAAAAAGCAACCAGAACTCGGCGTGCATTCCAAAACATTGGCAAAAAAGAGCGACGCGCTATAAACAGGACTAAACAACTCTTTCGGTCCATTATTGCGGCCAAGCTGTACGGAGTTATATTTGGAATGCGTATTGTTAGAATTTTGTAAAAATTACAAACCATTGTGACGCGAATTGTGCAATTAAACACGGGCCGAAACGAATAAGACAACCTTCGCCGCCCACCGCTTTCCTAATTTCCTTGGTCTGCCTCCTAACTCGCTGTCAGTTTCATAACAGCCTAGGCAAAGATATATCCTAAGTGTCTATTACACGCAGCCATTGTCTACATCTCGAATCTATGGCCGTTGTTGAAATCTTCCAGAATCTTAGCAGTTGCATTATCAGTTAGCCGTTCATCATCTTACTCGAATCGCCCGATTTCGTACTCTCTGGCGATCGACACAAAATTGCTTTCTAAATTCTTGCTTCCCGTGTGTTCTTGCCAGAGTTTCAATCGGAATTCCGTTAGAAAGAAATCGAACCAAGCTCTAAATGATGCTTAAGTAGGTATTAATCGTGCTGGCTACAGATTGGCGTACAAACTGCAAAGCTGCGATTCTAGACCAAGAATTAACTAAAGACTGGTCCAGAATCGGGTATTTAAAATGCTCCCGAATTCTCATTAGTAGACTATGCACAGAACGAAAGCAACCCACACGAACAACAATGATGAGACAGAGAAATGATGGCCCATAGTGATATAATCAAAGAATGAGACGAATAATCATGCTAATGTGTATGAACAAACGACGTGTTCCTTTCCCCTTCCCGTAATTTTTCGTGAAGAATTCGGCGTAGAATCTCATGTAAAATTAGTTGTATATCTAACCGGTTACTTTTCTTCCTCTCCTTATCATTATTCCGCACTGTGTCAGATTTTCCGTGGACAATAGGATATTATTCTGCGTCATTGTAATTAAAACCGCGTACCTGCTACCGCACAATGCATGTTATAAAATCTAGTGAAAACAGAGATAACTTGACCGATGCCTTTTGCGTTATAGAAAGAACACATAAACCACAAAATGTAGATAGTGTTTGCCAAATGCTTCCTGTCGGTGATCGCGCGAGATATTTCAACTTTAACTGTATCTCAAGCTTGACTGTCACTCACATTATGTACAATGACACTTGCCATTTGTCACACCTACGTGAGGACTATGTCTTGGTCCATTATGCATGCACAGGGACACGTCTCAATTATATGCCACGAACCCCATGTGTTCATGACTTCACAAATGGCTCGTTTCTACCAGAGCAGCCACTAAGCAACTTAAAACACAATTTGAATAATGCCGATAAATTACACAAGTGTGTCCTCCCTAATACCTCAAGGTGTTCGGAGCGCGGCAACATGATGTTATTATTTCCAGTACAAAACCGAAACATCTCCAGACGATTATTCATAATGTATCCACAACCAACCCGCGGTGCAAGCTTCATCTTTTGAATGCACTCCAATTAGTTCGTCCGTCACGTCCCTACGTGCCATCTCTAGTATAAGATGCTGCAGAGTCAGAGTCCGCATGCATCCAGCGTTTGCAGCGGTCTCTGCGGAAGGACCGGTCACAAAACGTGACGGCCGATTGTGACGCAACTGTCTCGAGTTATGAGAGTAATAAGGGTAATCACGACGCCGACTGTGGACGGTTGACGGCTTTGTTCTTGTACATAATTTGACGGGTAATACGTTACTATTCCGATGGAACACATGGCGGCGGTGGCAGCATGCAACTTTCGCTTCGGGCTGGCATACGCGGGAGTAACTAGAAGTGCACGCGGGTGAAAGTTGGACGAGATCAATTGAAATCTCTGGCAAACGTTTGACGATTTGGCTCTAGTATTTTCTTATGTGTGCATGTGCTTTGAAAGTTACCGAATAATGGAAATTGAATAACAAGTAGCTAGAGAGAAAAAAAAATTAGCATATGCTTATGAATATTTCTTCTGTGGTGCATAATAATTGAAAATTGAAATAGCAGAGGGAAATGCCAATCGTACATAGTCTACTTTGTATTATTGAAATTTACTACTACAAATTAGCAAGTTGCAACATTTCAGAATTCGAGGGAAAGAATCTGTAGTGTTTGGTCGAGCAATAACACTGATATGCATTGCTATTCAAAGGTACAAGATAATTAAATCGTGTGGGCTCGAACGTCCTTACGTGTACGGACAACAATGGACATGGCAGGAGAGATTCCACTTAATGTTCCAAAGAAATTAAACAACAATGTGTAGCGTGCATGAATGCATCGGCTGGGGCTACAATTTCGCGTGGGAAAAGCTAATAAACAGGTGTAGGTGCTCTTTCCGCGTTATATCTAGATATTAAATCAATCGACAGCTTGCACTAAATTACAAACTAAAGGCGTTTAACCTACGCTCATTTGACGGTAATCTTGGCAAAGGACGCAGAGTGCCATTGAAAGCAGATTTCCAGAGCGCCACATTCACAGCTTATACACAAAATTAATGTTTTTAACTAATCCACGAGTGAGAAAACCTTGAAAGTCTGAAAAAAAGTACCTCGTTGTTCGATTCTTGGCAAGATATTCACACATTTTGTGTGAAATCAATCGCAATCATCGACCGAATCAGCGCTGCATTGTCGAGTCTGCAAACTCTGGCTTGCATGAGCGCACTCTCAAGGGCGTGTCCGAGCACCACAAGCATCTCCAATCGCGCGATTGTGACCACAAGCGGCGCGTAAAAACGCATTGTGTAATCAGCCCATTAACCTTTCGGCCAACCGAGTGCGAGGCATGTCGTGAAATCGCCAGTGTCTGCAACGTCTCTGGTACGTCTTCGAGTGGCCATCGAATTGGACCAGCAGCGTCCGGCGATCGAGATAGTCTCCGACGAGCAATTTTGTTCCCAAGGTCGGCGGAGAGACCGAGAGGAGAGCGCGCCTCAACGCTCTGCTCGATAAAATATAGCTCCGAATTATGTAGTCAGATTTATTCAAACGAATCCTTACGACCTGGCTTGCAGTAAACTGGTGTAAATTGTACCAGAGGGGCTAGGAAATCATATTTTACGATACACAAGTGAACGCCTATTTACACAATGCCAGCGGTGTTATCTGATAAGATCTCTGGCAATGTTTGGACACAAGATCGGTGTTGGCACACCAAGTCTCGTCGTCAGGTATCCTCGAGTGAAATCGAAAAAAATATCAGCCCCACGCTTTTTTATTACTGATTGTGAACGATTTGAGGTCTTGGTACATTGGTTGTAAACCTTGACGGGGACAGATGAAGATCAACGAGCGTGAAACACATCCTGAAGCGGTCGAGATTCATCCCTCAGTCAACCTTTTAAAATCACTCTTGAGAGACTTGTTTTCATTTTTTCTTCAGACATTAAATCGCTTCACTGGAAGGGTACGTAGCCACCGGCCAGACACACAGTTAACCACATTCTTTCCTCTTTCAATCGTCTTTCGTGTTTTTTAAATTGCATCTTCCCTTTAGGGAGCTCGAATTTATTATTTCCCCTGAAGAAAAAACAGTCGATAAAATGAGACAGCGTCAGGTAGGCAGACAGGTATCCTATTTTGGATGTCTTCGACTGCATTCCATCCTCCAACGTCTCCTATTCTCCTCTGTGTACCATCTCTCCTACATTCGCCTCGTCTTGGAGAACTCGCTTGCTAAATGGTTGCATCACGCGAGCTGCGGTTTGCTCTCGACGAAGAGAATGGGTACTACTGGGTAGGTAGAAGACCAAGAAGTTGCATCGAGGAGAGAGAGGGGGTCAATGTATCCTGAAGACCCATCGAGTCGCAGATCGCAGGAAATAATTGCGCTTGAGGTCGCAAGTCGCTATATAGATTTATCAAACTCATTTGTAGGACGAATAAATGAAGTATGCAGTTATGCAATATTAAGGCCCACGCTATTAGATCAATCGGGAAAGTAATCTTATACATAAAAATTTGGGCAGCAAGTATACCTCGGCGCTCATTACGACCAGTGGTCTTCCCCGAACTGCGTCATAGAACATCACTTTTTGCACTATCTGTCTTTCGCAATTGCGTCCTCTGGCTGCACCAGTTTTTCAATAGGTCCACTCGAATCGCGAGTATCCTTGACGCAGTGCATGAGTCGACCCCAGCTCGGTGAGTCATATCCACGGTGGCGGGCGCATTGGCTGGTACCCACCCACGAGGGGCCAGGCCTCCCAACTCATGATGCATCATTCACATCGATTACCCCAACTGTTTCTCGGTTGAAACTACTTCCGTGTGTGGGGTGCTAAATGTCATTTCACTGTCGGGGGAGTAGTAATGTATTTTTTTTCGCTGCGTTGAAATGCGTTTCACTGAGAGCTAGAAATGGCAATTAGGAATAGTGGTTATTGTTGTCGAGTATGCGACAGAAAGAGGGAGAAAAATAGAGGGATGATAATTTTCCTCTGCGGGGCTGATGATAGAATTTTCCGACTAGTTCTAGTGGATTAGTGGACGATGAAGGGACACGTGCAAAATGACAGAAAAGGGGTGTGGCTTAGTTCTTGAATTGAGTTCAACACTTTAATTTCACCCCGAAATGCGACAAATGGTAACGAACACGGCGATCTCATATGATGAAAGCAACAGCCAAAAGAAATTAAGCTTATATGATAAACCAAGTACTTAGGTATACCAATTCTGTTCCAAAAGGGTGGTTGGTTATGACAGTTAGCGCATCAAGTAAATAAATCATAGGTAGAGTAGAATGGAATCTTCGCACATGTGCCGAACGCGGGGTTGGGCAGGGCAGTAGCCGGCGGCTTGGCACCGTTGATGGGACGCGAGGGCCGACAGGTGAACAGGTAGAGTTTACCTGTGCTAACATGAAGGTGTTTTTGTACCACTCACACGATTTCATCGACAAAAGACGTGAAAACGCAACTAACTGGCGTAGCATGGTCAGTTAAAACTAAAAATGATGAGCCCTATCCATCATTTAACGTGAAGGTAATAAAATTTGAATATCGCACAATAATAAACAAGGTGGGTAGGGCACTGTCAATGGCGCTGAGTAACAAGTCGGCAAAGACAATCGTCGGGTTTTAAATACTGGTACTTACCCAGAGTTCTGTTCCCCAACTCATTTTTGGGCACAATATATTTGTATTTCACAGCTATTCTAACACTTTCTTTTCGATTACACCGAAACACACAGTAAAATTCACCATAAGCACTTGCGAGACGTTCACCACATCAAATCAACATGGCTGACTGCAAACTGACTGGACGAGAGCGCGGCGCAGATGTGGTGAGGAATTTGCTCGTGTCGGACAGAATGCATTGTGGGACATAGCGCTTTCAGAGCACCCTGGCGGAAAAACGAAAGTCGTTGCTGCTGCATAACTACAAGTGGCTGTTCGACCGACCTAACATCCATTTCACTAGGTTTTCTTCAATGTTTAAGGCAGTTTAGGTGCACAAAAGTTTTTATTAAAAATAGATTCTCACAATTTCATACGATTTGTCAGTGTATTGAGTCTAAAAGAAACAGACAAACAAAAAGAGCTTTGGGAGATGTACATTTAAATAAATCAATCTAATCAGCACAATATTAAGAACACTAAAAGGAAATGTAGTAATAAACTAACAGCAATTCGTTCGAAATAAAATCGCATGGTTTTCCGTTAACAGAAATTCATTCAAAATAAAAAAGCATGATTTTCCAGTTTACATACAATTTTATCACAACATGTAAAAAATGGTAGCCTAATAAATTTGATTTATCTCCACTTGGTTAGCCAGTTTTACAAAATGAATACGATCAATCCGAATCAATTAAAATTACATCAGGCTCAGTCATTTTAATAGCACTAGATTTAACAGAATCCTCACCAGCCGAGGATAAAATCGTTTCTACCTTTAATTCCTCAATCATCCAGCTTTTGTCCTGCAAAAGAGAACCACCTGGCTCACTTGGAAAAGATTTTCTAGCCGTTGGTTTTCTCGTAGTTTTTTCAGATTCTGTTTCAACAGCTTTGGGCTTAGCATATTGTTTCGAAATGCGCGTCACTTTCAAGCAAGGTTCACTCTGTTCTATTGGCTTTTTGGTAGTGATAATAAAGCCTCTACCAGAAATTGTTTTCCGTGCAGTTGGTTTGCATGGCAAAGCATCGGACAAACAAGGCTGAGTAGGTAACACTTGCACTGTTCGATCAACGCTGGTAGCTAAAGTAACCACTTCAGACTCTAGAGTACCAACTGCCTCCGACAAACCTAATGAATGACTAGAACCTGCGTCAGAAACAGTAAGGTCATCTTTTCCAGCCTTTGCAATTTCAACAGATCCTCTTATCTCCGGTTTGCTTCGAACTGCATATGTAATGCCTTTGCTTGCTGGTCGATCCGCTTGTATCATTCTCGGTGGAACATTTTCCTGGTCCTTAGATTTGCAAGTTATTTTCAAAGGTTTTGGTGCCTGAAGATTTTTGCTTCCTCCACAATCCACAACAGTTGACGTAGAGGACGAAGACGCTGCAGAATGCATCACAGAATCAATATTCTCTATTACTAGCGGAATTCCCATCGATGTTCTGTCAATCATAACCATCGGAGGTGGAGATGAAATAACTCTCTCACATAAGTTTGGTTTCAATTCTGCTGGCTCGGATTGCAAGTCCACCGTCAGCTCATTAATAGATGGCACAATACTGCGACCTTTCCGTTGGTAGGTTTTAATTTTTGGAGGTATTTGTAAGAATTCATCGCTAGAATCAAGGTCTACTTCAGCCGAGGTCTCTATCTCTGTTCCTTGTGTCTCTCCCTCGGCATTTGTAAAGACGAGGAGAACCTCCTTCGCCACTATTGTAGGCATTATCATATTTTCCCAATCTTCCAAATCTACTGTACTCTCATTCAAGCTAACAACATCTTCCCCTTGCACTGCCTCTTCAACAACAACGCCATCTTCCTCTACCACCAATTCTTCTTTTAAGTCCCACTCCATTTGTTCACCATTTTTACCTAATACATAACTGGAATGAACTTCTGAGAAACTTGGCTTGTGGCCTGTGCCCTTGCTCTTTTCCCCACAGTAATCGCTAGCAAGAATGCTTTTTGCGGCGAAATCACCACTCGTGATTTGGCTCTTGGTAGACAAATCGTCAGATGCAATGTGGGTTTTTCCCGACGAGTCGCCACTAGCAAGTAGTTTTCTTGTATCTAAAGTTTTGCTTTCAATTTGACTTGTTTTGATACAGATTGCAGGGCCAGAGACAATTCCATCACACTCGTTTGCTTGGCTCTCAACGGCGAGGTCCCCATCGACGGAGGTGGAGGTCACTTCCGGATCTGAGCCTGTCTTCTCGTAACGGCACCCAGCCTTAGACTCTGTGCTGTCCGCCGCAACGCCACTTGGGCTTGCTGGTTGCTCCAGCGATGTTGCCTCGATTGATGACGACGTCACGCATTTGGCGTTGATTGCCGAAGGATCCATTTGATACTTCATTTCCAAGTAGTTGGTGAGAGCTTCCAGCTGATACTTGCGATTCACTACATTTTCTGCTTTGAAGGTTAGTTGGGATTGTAGAGGCAGGGGACTGAGTGACAGCAATGCAGTTTGAGCTGGCATTATAATTTGTATAGGGAGTAGAGTTGGTGCAGGTAGGGCATCTGGTGCCGGTGCTGGCAACAGAGTTCGTAACTTCTGCTTCATCTTTGGTGGCGTAAGAGGATTTACTTTTATCGGAAATACATTCTGTGAAACTTTCTTCTTGGGATTTTTTGTGTATGACCTGAGAGAGCCAGTAGCTTTCTTTTTAATTTTTGATGACCATTCTGAGCTTTTTGTTTCTGGTGAATTCTCTGCTAACCCTTTTTGGTCTTTCTTGCTGTCTTTTTCAACTTGAACATCTTGAGATTGTGTCTTGCTGACATCGCTTGCTGAAGAAAAAATAAGAAATAAAATTGCAGTTTAAATTAGATGGCTGATATTTTTATAAGACATCAACCCTTCCACTTGGGTCAAAAATCTATGATTTGAGGGTCGACTGAACAAAGTCACAGAGAAAGGTGGTAAGCTTAGTTTAACTTAAAAAATATATGTAATAATCCACAGCATAGTCTACTCCTGTCGAAGGACAGTATAGAGCAAACAACAGGATTCCTCCACAAATCCATGCTGTCGAGAAGTTAATAAGCAAGGCAAGTGAAGTTGCTGTACTTACTTTCATCTCTCTAAACTCTCTCCCAAACAGAACTGGTCATTTGTATGATGGTCACCCATCCAATACCTGATTCAGTGCAGTGTTGCTTATAGACCAGGAGTTTTCGGGTTTAGGAAAAGTAGTAACAAGCTGAATTTTGCAGGAGGTCTTCAGGACACTTCCTTGCACTTTATCATTGTTGTTGGGCATCATTGTTTTTCACCTCTATTTAGGGATGGTTTCGAATAAAAACACGATTATTAACAAATTACCTTAACTTAACAAAAAGTGAACTGTACTTCACTGGACTAGAGATCTACCAACGAGGTTCATCAACATGACTTAAAGGGGCATTTGCCCTTCAAAATTAATTTTCACCATAGATTTGTAACTGTAGTATGAATTGAAATTGACATATTTAAAAGGATTTTCTGAAAAAATGGATTTACAATTAATTATCTAAGATTTCTGGCTTTTCGCGCGGCGCCATCTGCGAGCTGAGTAAGATTCTCTTGTAGAGTACTGTCTTTCCCTGCGGCCGCTCCGTTGGCCAAAGTCGCCAAAAGTCTATCCCCTCCCTACCGATTCTCCCTTCTGAGCTATGTCGCTGGCGCTCAGAGGAGCACCGCACGAAAATATGCAGCATGGTTATTACATACCTGCGGTAATTCGCTTACTGTGGCTCAACGAATAATCGTATCATAAAGCCAAATTTTTTCAACACATAGGAAGAATGGAGGACTATGCTCAAATTATTTTTAATTTTATCTGATCAGAGGTTTTTCTAGGTGCTAGGGGTCAAAAAAGCACAATGGGTTATTTCTTATGGGAGTATTTTTTCTAAGCACCCAAGCTGAAAAACGCGGACTTTGGCAATTTCTGCACGGACGGCCCTGGAAAACGGGTTTTTTTTTATAGTCCAAATGTCATTATTAAATCTTCCAAATCGATGGTAAAAATTAATTTTGAAGGGTAAATGTCCCTTTAACACTGGCTGGTAGCAAAAGTATGTGAGCAGATTTGAAGTAAAGTCGAGATAAAAGAAACGACATTTAAATATTTAAACACACGTAAAAGCCGATGCTCTGTGGACTGCTGAAATCGAGTGCAAAGCGCAACATCACCTGTTTCTTCCAAACTAAATTTCCGGATGCTTACATGTGTAGTATACAGGCAACAAATTGGCAACAAAACGGAACCAATTGACCATATCTAAAATATAATAATGTATTATATGATAATTTTGTATAAATTATCATGTATTATAAATAATATAATACATTATATAATATTACATAATATAATATAAAATACAATAATAGTCAATTTCTAATGCCTAGTGCCTAGATCATTCCTAGAATGACGTTTGTTAAATACTACAACGATATTTTTGGCCACCTCTTGAATCCCCTGAAAACATTTTAGGTGCTCTAACCAAAGTTGTTTAGAAGAAATAAAAACACAACCATAGTATTAGATCAAACACTATCATACACATTACCAAAATGTGCCCCCATTCCGTTCATTGACATTCACATTGAATAAAGCACAAAGATCTTTTATGGAAGTTAAATGTCTAAATTTGTACCATTCACACATGACCTTGATTTAAGTAACACAATTGCGTGCGATTGCGTGAATTATCACATGGAAATTTTTTCCTTCAAAACAACCTTGTACTGTGCTCATTGTAAATGCTCATTTAGGTCAATTTAAAAAATGCCAAAAAAGTGAACACCACTAAATACATTTTTATGTTTCTGGTGTTTTTTTTAGATTGGCAATGTAGTGAACTACAACGTTGCTTTCTGCAACTTTTTTAATATCTCCCATAGATTTGTTAAAAATCGTGTTTTTATTAAAAACCACCCCTAAATAGGGCTAAAAAAAAAACAATGATGTCCTGGGTTAATTTTTATAAACTTTTGGGCCAATGTTCAGGGAGGTGTTCTGAAGGTCTCCTGAAAAATTCAGCTTGTTACTATTTTTGTCTAACCTAGGCCTGAAAAATAAGAATCACTGATCCAGACCATTAAAAGCACCCTGCAGAACAATGCCTGGAAACTCACACGGATCTCTTTTGCTGTCGGCATCGCTGTCAGAGGCATCCGCTCCAAAATCTATCGAGCCAGCGCGCAGGTCATCGTCACTCAGTCCCTTATCTTCCTCCTCTTCGTCCTCATCGTCATCGTCATCGTCTGTGGCGGCTGCCAACTCATCTGGCACCTCGGTCGGCTCCAGGTTTTGCTCGTACTGCTTACGAGTGAAGCTCGCCAACACCTGGACATTATTAACCGTCAGGATTCCTGCAGTTCAAACCTTTAAAAACCCTTTCAGGGCTGATTGATTATTGGGGTTTAACTCCCTGTTTTGACATCTGGCCATATGGCACTGGTCTAATGTCGTCGGTGAATGATTGGATGATGATGATGAACATAACCTGGCCTAGATGGAAGTAATGGAAACCCGGTGCCGGCACGTAACCTACTCCTGTCTAATAGTACCAATGGGACCACCGGCTTAACGACCCTTCCTAGGGACGGTACAACTTAAACAACAGGATTCCTCCACAAATCCATGCTGTTGAGAGGTCGACAAAAAGAGGTTGAATAAAGTTACTGAACTTTCGCATCCTCCAACCGCTCTCCTGAACAGAACCTTCCCGTCAATATTGTTGTCAAGCAGAGCAGTGGTTAATTTGTTTCATGCATCATGACTCAAGAGTTAGAAGTACTTGAGCTCTACAATTTCTAGCTAGTATAACACTGTTGCGAATAAGCCGTGCTTGTTACTTGTTTTGCTATGTTAATAATAGTTGCAATAGCTAAGCACTACCTTTTTTTTTGATTGAATGCTTTTGCTACCCTGACAAAGACAGTTTGAACTTGCATTAAGATTAGAATTTGGATGATGCTATCTCTTTGAGGGTATGGCCATTACCAAAAACAATACAAGAGTATTTTTTCCAAACTGCAATATTTCAGACTCAATTTCAGACCGTTTTCTCTCGTTTCTAGTCATCCTAACCACCATTCTCATTGGTCAATGATTGGATTTTACCAAATGTCTGTGATCCTAATTTTACCTCTTCGAGCTTCGAGTCCCCAAGCTGCTTGTTGCGCTGTAGCTGCGCCTTGAGCTCAGGGTCATTTTCTGCTGGGTCCGAAGTGTGGTCCAGGAAAGAGCAAGCCAGATTCCAATCATACACCTGCCGGTCCCTTTGGATCTGATCGCCTATCTCCTTAAACGTTTTTTCCGCTGGAATTACAATGGAAAAACAATTACCGAGCTGTCAGACAATTGCGAGGTCATGTGGATGTAATATTGCTTGTTGCTGATAGCCAGGGCCAGTTGTTTATGGTGATAAAAAAACCTAAAATTCGTTTTAAGATTCCCAAAAGTGGTGAATTGGTAGTGATAATTACGTTCATTTTCTCATTTGGTGGTAAAATAGAAAAAATAAGATTTATGTAATGAAAAAAGCAGATTTTCAGCGTGAGGTAAGAAAATGTTATTCAAGATATCATTCGAAATCATGTGCAAGAAAATAGAAGTTAATCTTGGTCCCCGAATTGTAACATGCAGCTTGTCACAATGTTGCTACATTTCATTGTTGTCCTGCAATCAGTCACGACAAGACTGTACCGTGAAAAGTAGCGCTCCGAATCTGCGTTAAACACAGCCAGCCAAACAGACTGTGGACTGCGCTGGCAGTCGGTCACGAAACACATCGGTCGTGGGGATCCCTGCCGAAATCGCTGATATCTTGATGGTTGTTCCCGTATTTAAAAGCTTTCAGCACCTTCAGATTTAACTGCTTTAACAAGCTCATTGTACCAGGTTACAATGTCACCCTCAAATGAAGCAAATAATGGTAACAGCTTGATATTGCTTTAGCCATTTCAAAATCAATGTGGCGCCTTGATACAACTTTTCCAGGGTCAAAAAGCCAGTTGACTGCTTTCAGAACTCGTATTTCCTCAAATAGTTTGTTAGCTGAATAACTGCGTTATTCCTGCTACTGCAAGTCTGAGCCAGTGATGAACAAAGAATAATGTTTCTGACACAGAGAGAGGAAATTTACCTGGAATATACGCTCGGAATCTCAAAATTATACAACACAAGTTCACGATAATCGCAAGAATTCGCGAGAAATTGTGAATTTCGCGTCAAAACACCACTTTCGCAAGAATTCGCGAAAAAACACAACTTTTGCGAAAAAAAAAACTGTACATATATTTGGAATGGGCACTGTATGAAACGTAAACATCTGAAATAAAATTCGTAGTTATCAACATTTCGCGTTTATCGCGGAAACCATAAACAACTGGCCCTGCTGATAGCAAACGCTGTGGTGGCAATATCGTGTTAAAGTAAAAGAAGGTAATTGTTAATTCAGTTTGACCAACGTTTAAACATTTCCTACCCTAGGTAATTACTTTAAAATCAATTTGTCACTAATGATGCTTAAGGTACAAATAATCCAATTTACTTAGAACCTGATTCCTATATGATTCCCAGGGATGAAATGATTTCAGACGGATTACGCTTATCAGACGTAGATAACGTAGCATACTCAGATCCAGATATTAGTAACAGCAGCCGATGTCCTCCACTCTCGAACTGTTCATGCCTTTGAGGTAAAGATTGATGCTACCCCCAAGCTTTTAAATCAAACTAACTTCCTTATAAACCGCCCAGTATTGCAGTCACCAGCAATTTATCATTCTTTGCATCAGATTAATAGTCTTACCTTCGAATATGAGCTCCGATGGCCGTAAGCCAGGGCTGGCTTCCTTATAAATCTTAATGATGTCATTGAAGTCTGGAAAGGTCGCGTTGATGAAGACGAACCGCTCGATGGCGCTCCGCACGTGTGGATTTGTAGAAGCACATGCCACACGCGGGCGCCTTTTGATGGCTTCGTCGCGAACCCCCTTAAGCTCCACGATCTTTCGGTGAATGTCGATACACCGCCGACGGTACCGCTGCATCTTCAAGTACGACGAGTCTTCATCGTCATCCCAGTCAACTTCTGCCTCTTCCAGATGCTTGATCCGCAAATTGCATTGCTGAGTGAACATGCAAAATTTTATTTAGAGATTGATAGATTTTAAGATTGATTACGCATTATTTTTTGAGAGGTTATTAGTGTTCCTAATAATAATTATTACAAATTTTAATCTACAACAAGGTTTGGAACCTAGTTAAAAACTCACCCGCAGTGCCTTCTCAAGGTTCTTAATATGCTGTTCAGTTTTCTTCTTTTTCCTTTCCTCTTTACTATCTTCGTTTGTCTCAATTCCTGTTGATTTAAGTTCACCATCCTCTTCGTGGACAGACAAAGTGGACACAGAGTTTACGTCGACTGCAGGGTGAGGCGCACGCATAGGAGGAATTTTAGCTGAGTGCTTTTTTAAGCTGTTTGCCACAGCTCGCTTTCTCTTCATCTCAGCATGGACGTTTACCAAGCAAGTAAAAACTGATGCAGGATTCTTTGCCATGATCAATATGTTTTCTTCCAGGAGTGATCGAAATATATCACTCTCTTCATATTCTGGATGGAGGTCGCTGTAATAACGGATTGTTTTTTTCCTGTGAATTTCTTTCAAATCGCTGGAATTGTCACACGCCAGACAAATTTCGATAAACTGCAATAAAAAGGTACATATTTTGTCTTTGTTTACAAAATGAACAGAAATTTGTAGAAACATGGGAGCTTTAGCCTAGTTACCTTCTGAAAAACGTTGCGATTTGTAGCATTACATTCCACAAGTTTACTCATGGTCGAGTCAATCTCTTCTTTGCCAGGTCTAATTTTGTTCAAGAGTGACAAGCATCCAGGGTTCATCTGCTCTTGCATCAATCCTTTTTCTTTTGATGGCGACGGAAGTACAGGTGCGTTCCCTTCTCTACCGGGTCTACTTGCGTTGTATGTCGATGTAATTGCAGAGTTGTCCCCTTCTGAACGGAGTCCTCTTGCATTTGACGGGGAAGGAACTGCAGGTACGCTCTCTTCTTTACCAAGCCTACTTGAGTTGAATGTTGATGCAACTACAGGGGCATTCTCTTCTCTACTCGATCTACTCTTTTTTGAGCTCGAACTAATCGAAATAAACTTACTACATTCTTTTGATGTCGATGCAATGGCAGTGACGTTGTTAGTGGCATTAAGTCCAAGTCCTTCTTTCCTAGGTAATTTACTCTCCTCTCTGTCCAGACTGCCTATTTTGAAGTTTGATACAACTGTAGAAGAGTTCTCTTCTCTAGCAAGTCTACATTTTTTTGAGGGTGATGAAACCGAAGAAATGAACTTACTACATTCTTTCGATGTTGATGCAACTGCAATGACTTGGTTCGTTGCATGAAGTATGTGCCGTTTTCTCGTAGGTAATTCATTCTCCTCTCTACCCAATCCTATTGAGTTTGAGGCAATGACAGGAATGTTATCACCGCTAATAGATCTGCTTGGTTTCAAACTTGACGGAACTACAGGGGAAAGGCTAGAGCCATTGCACCCATTTAGAAAACTACAGTTACTTTTAGTCGAACCGTTCTTCACCCCATTGGGACTACTTGTTGTTGGCGTTGATGGGAGTGAAGGAACACAATTAGGTGCATTTCTTGGGGGAGAGTCATCATCAAGGTCTATAATCTCTATAACCTGTGAAGCTTTAATCCCAACATCACCTATCTTCTTCGGTCTCACCTAAAATAGAATATTACGAGCATTAAAATTAACAATAGTTCACTTCCACTTATGCGACAAGTTATTGACAATATATAACCATAAAATGAAGATTTGATTTCATGATTCAATAACATAGTGGCAGGTACCTATTTTTTTAACGAGTTTTATCAAAAAAGATTGTCGAGAAAAATGTTAAACATGGAATATGAAAAAAGGAGAAGAAAAAGACCAAGAGAAAGAGTATTGGAAAAATTCCATGCAGATGAAATAGAAAATGGATTGAAGTAGAAGAGAAAGAAAGTTAGTTGGACAAAGAATTATGGCAGAAGGGATTTTTTTTTAAAGGAATGTGAAGAAGTAGAATGATTTGGCAGATAATTTTAAAGTCTTGTGCCTTCTGTTTTCTACTTCTATGTGGTCTACTTCTACGATTAATTCTTCTGTTTTCTACTCGATTTCATCAAAAAATGGATGAAAAATAAACCGATTAAAAACATTTGGTATTTTTTCCATGTAACAATTTCGGTAACATTGTGGTAACATTTTTAGCATTTTTTTTGAAAGACGAGTCAATGTTTTGAATGTAGCTATGCTAAGAAGCAAGTCCCTACCTTCTTGGATATTCACAAAATCAAACACCTAATAAATTATGAATTTGAAGAGTCTAAGTATTTATGTAGAAAAAATATACTCTTGAATAAATATTTATATAGAAGGAAGTGAATGATGTAATGATCTTACCCTGGTTATCTTTACCACTGCAGCTTCACTAGAAATGCGTGTCTTATTGTTCCGTAGATCGGCAAATCTTTGCCTCACTTGGTTCTTCAATAAACTACTTGAAGATAACGTAGGAGACGATGGAGGTGACTGCAAGCAAGTATCAATTGTGTAAGTGCCCCGTGGCATTTATGATAATTATGATATCTGCCTACCTACCCAACTTTCGTTGATAAAGGAAAAGTATGATATGTACTTAAAAGTTTAGTGACAGACCCAGAGCGAATTGTTTACGTTTTGCAGGGAAAACAAATTAGCAACATGTGGTTATAGTACATGCTACCTGGAGGCACTTGCAGTAGTCCTTTCTAAAAGCCTCTATTAATAACTAATATGATTCCAAATGTCCATAAATGTGGATTAATTTTTGCCGTTTGCATTAATAAGATTACTTGTCCGCAAACCAGTTTCAAATGCATGTAACTCGCGACAAAATTAAATTTCTCAATACTGAAAGACAGTGTCTCCAGCTATCTCTTATATTGTAGCAACTATAATTATTGTTGGTCTAGTATTTCCTTTAGTCTTCATTGAGCCTCTAGCTTAGCCTAAAACCGTAATGTTGGGTTTTGAACCTACTCCCAAATGGATGCTAGTGGCATAGAATCTAGTGATAATGGTAAGCTATATTATTTTGAAATATGCCAACAAAAATAAAAACTGAAAACCTTATTCCCGCCTGGGAAACGATAATTTATTGATTGAAGTCGCATTTTTAGTTACTTTATATTTATGACAATCTAAATTGGTTATTACATAAAAGTTTTCGGTTGCCATCACCACTTACCAAACGTAATGGATCTTCATCATCTTCAGAGTCTAGGTATATAGTGGTTAGCTCCTCAGTGTGAACGTTAAGATCCATGACTCTTCTCACTAATATTCGTATACCATTGGCTTGTTAAATATATGCTTCGCAATCAAAATTAAAAGTTAAAGGCAACAAAAAAAAGTCAACAACCCCACAATTTTCTATGTTCGCCAGCTTGTACCAGGCATCATTGCGCGTTGAAAGTTTTAGGTTGCGTCGTTGCGGCCAAACGCGACCCGATAGCAGCGCTCTGCCCACCCAATTCTTATATGCACACCAGTTTTGTGCGTTCCAAATATCGTGTCCATAGACCTAGGTATAACCAATGTTATGTGCCGAATACCAAATAATGAAGTGGCCTTCCAATTACGATCATGCATAATCAAGTCGTGATGCACATGACCACGCGATTTTATCACATTAAAATCACTGAAAATATTAGAGATACAAGGGAATTCCTGTTCCAAATTCAATGAAACAGCAAACAGCAACCCACCCTAACAGCAATCCAGGTCTTTGATCCAGCCTAACAGCAAAAAACAATTCTCCAAATTTTTTAAATCTAAATTGTTTTACACAAATGTATTTCTTGTCATCATTATCGGTTTATATCAGTTTCATGGACATTGCACAACTCCATCGTAATTTATGGGGGTGAAATTTTAAGGGAGCAAATTTAAAAAAATACCACAATACAACCTACATTTCTACTAACTGGAAAAATATGTTTTTGTATTGATTTTATTTTACATCCATTAATGAAAACAGGTAGAAAATACTTCATTTAAGGCATATGACTTGATTGTGCCAAATCATTTTTCATGTTTTCATACCCCTTTTCATACACCAACTTCTTCCATGTGTCCTAGGCCAGACAGCTTTCTTTCTCTTTCACTTCACTCTATTTCCCTCTTCTTTCCTCCAATCCATTCAAACGCCACGATCCTTACCTATAAATTAAAATAGCATCGTAGCACATCTCATATATTAGAACCTTGCATTCTGTGGGAAAGTTTTTGTCCCAAATTAGATTTCTGGCTTTGCTATACTAAATTTCTCCTTGTATTTGTTTGTTTATTTCCATTTCTATCTTCGTATCTTTATTAATCATGCTCCAAATATTTGAAGTTTTCTTTTTCTTTTATTTCTCCATCTCAAATTTTCATTTTGGTTCCTTTCCTTTTCCTCTCTACATCACTATCGACAAACTCTTTTCTTTACTTATTTTCATTCCATACATTTCTGTTATCTTCTCACATCTTTTGAAATTTAATTGAACTTGATCTCTATTCTCCCATATTAATATATCACCTGCATAAATGCATGATTTGTTTCCCTTCCTTTCACTTCTACTACTTGTTTAATGTTTAATAGAAACATTGTTTTTATTCTACTGATGAATTCCTATTAGATTTTTTAAACAATGATTTTATTTGCTGACATGGAATGTGACGTATTAATATCATATACATGTGATCAATCTAATAAAACGCAATGTATTATTATTATTTTTACTCTTACTACTAAATCCATTACAACAATGAATAACAAAAGTGACAAAACCTTGCCTTCATCCCTTAGTTACTGGAATCCATTCTGAATGTCCTAAAATTCTCATTCTACTGTGGCATTTCCTGTACGCGCTTGTTATCCTTTCCAGCATCTCCTCTCTCACTCCTTTTCTTATCAAACATTCCCACACTTTCTCCATAATTATCATGGGGTTTTTCTAAATTTAAGAAAATCATGCATAAATCCTATCTCTTTTCCCGCTTCTTTCCCATTAGATAGATTAAAATAAAAATAAAATAAAAAATTTATTGAAAATAAATGAGATGAAAAAATGTATGTGTGCTATCAGTGCAATCATTAAAGTGAAACTTTAGATGATTCATTTTATAATTTATATTATGTTCTCTATAATCCTATGGCTTTGTATCTAGATCAATCCAGATAGTTTCAATTTTTTCTTGTCAATCAAGCTTGAGGACAACTATTATAAACAATAAAACCAGAACACGATAGATCTAGCTAAGTATGCAAACAAATCAAAATTTAGGGGCAGATCAACCAATGAATTAAAGTTAACTACTAGAAGCTATAGCACAAATGTTGGAAGGTATTCATTTGTAGGTGCAACCATACCAGAATGGAATAAAAAAATGGAAAACCTTCAAAGATTACCGAGGACGATAGAAGAGTTCAAACTTATATTATAATTCATAATTAAGAAATGTTAAATTGTAAGATGTATTATGATCTACCTTGTAGGTTCCTATCATAATAACAATTATTATTATTAACCAATTTACTAACCAATGTAAGATATTGAAGTAAAGAAATTGTAATCAGGTAAATTAGATGCCTAAAACAATAAAGATGATACATACATGAAATATTAATTTATTATTGTAAAACAACTTTATTGTATCCCCTTATAATTAGTCAGTCCATGGGTCAATGTAGACAGGGTGCAAGATAGTAGCCATTATGTCCATGGCTTGCTCCTTCAGAGACATGTGGTTGGTTTCCATTACACAGGTGTAGAAATCTTTTGCATCATGTTCACTTAAATCGTCATCCGTGTACTCTGCTTCTACTTCCACGGCAGAGGCTGCTTCGGAATCTATTTCTCCTGCAGAAAACATTTTTTTTTTACTAATTAATGTTTAATAGGTAATTAAATCTTTATAAGCAATGCTTTCTCAAGTATTAAAGTAATCCCGTTAACATCACAATAAAAAAAATCAACCCTAATTGCAAACTAGTAGTTAGTACTAAAAACAGGTCTCTCACCACACAAGAAATCGATGGGGAGTACTGCAAGCACGTGCTTGTCTGTGCTTGTGAAATGCAACACATCTATCTGTTCCTGCACTTGGTCAAGGAACAAGCGCATGTGTGCGTCCCAGTGTCGGAACTGTTTCAAAACAATAGCAAAGTCGCGATTCCGAGGTCGTACAAACCCCACCTCTGCAAACAAGCTGGTCAGCATGTAAACCAGGCCTACATTAAACTGGGTTAACATTGGGTAGCCAATCAGAATCAGAGTATCGTCTCGCCACAGTTGGTCCACGGCCTCTTTGATGTCGCAGAATGCCTCTCTCTCAGCGATTCCGTTATCCTTAATAATAGTTGGAGACCAAAGGGTGGTTTTGAAGTCGAGGATTTTTGAACCTGAAATTTTAATAAGCATTCTGAAAGTGAAAACCTATTCTCATTTTGGAACAGAACCAGAAATTTATAAGTAAAGTGAGAACATTTTGAAAGAAGAATTCGTGCCACAAGAACACTGAAAAAAATAATAATAAATAACATTTTAAAAGTACTGCATGGGTCTATTATCTAACTCACCAGGAAACAGTTCCAGAAGTTCGGTTGTGAATGCAGATAGCCCATCCCCACTGCCCTTGCAGGCTTCTTTTGGCAGTGACGTAAATTCAGTGATTGCCAAATCCTGAACCAAGTTATAAATCTCCAGCAATTTACCGAGGCAGAATTTTGAGTTGTTCACCTGTTTCACAGCTTTACCAGTCTGAATTTGGTACTTCGGTTTTGTCTTCGGAATCTTGAGTTTTAAGAAAGGAAAGAAATGTGTTTTAAAGTGTAGATTTCTTAGAGTTAACTGACTTAACAACTTATTCCAAGGCCAAAAAAAACGACCTGGAAAAATTCTCCCATACATCTTTGCCAACAAAATCTCATATTCCATTATTTTCTGGAGATAGTAAAATATAAGTCGTTAATGAACAAATGCACCGACCACAAGCCACTTAATGTTCTCCTCGCCGTGTGGCCAGTGGATGTCCAGCCTCTCCAGCTCGCCTTGCAACAGAAGAACCAGACCGCGTGGAGGTAACTCCGCTTTTCGCCGCTTATCGTTGAATGTACCGTCCTCACAGCGCGGGTCCAGGTTTAGTGTGAACGTGTGCTTCTATAGGGATCAATGAAAAGTAAACATTTAGCACAAAGTATCTGCTCTGCCAATAACTCTAGCCAGCTACTGAAAATGTGTATCAAGAAATCAGAAGATAATTTCTACAAATCTTTATTTGCTATTCTAAAACAAAGTGTGTACAAACATAACAGCTGAAAAATATAAGTATTATCACAGAATAACAAAAAGAGCAGCTTACCAGCTTAGCTTTCCCCACGATTTCGTTAGATTCGTCAATTCTTGCCATCTCATACGTCTGCATGAATCTATTTGATACGAGATACCGACATTTTTTGGCGAGAAGTCTGTCCCGAGTCTTCAGGCCGCAATAGTAGGATTCTATATTGCTCTCGATGACGTTAATCTAGAAAGTGAAAAACAATTTCTCACACGAAAGTATGCCAATAATTAAATGTTAGAGAAATTTGAAATTTTCTAGAGTTATGACTGCTATATAACACGCGACGTTTTAGCTTACTATACCTGATAATTAGTAAACTGGTCAGCACACACCCTCAATTGACTTAAAAAATCATTTGGAATTAAGGGCAAATCAAACATGGCATTTTTCTCAAGATTTGGACCTGAAAAATACAAATAAAACAATAGCATAACAGAATAAACTAAACTCAATTTTTGCAAACCATTTCTGAATCCTTATTACATACAAGTTACAAAGCACCAAAGTAGTTAATAAAATGGTGCAAACGTACTATCGAAGTTCTACTCTGGACTAAGACTAGGGACTAAATAAATACCATAAAACTTTTGCAGCACTGCAAGCCAGGGACCCATTGCAGCCACTCCGTAATACTCCAAACAAACGACGTAGACCTCCGAGTTTCCTTCCTTGCTTGTGACTGGCTTGTTAACTACAACCTTCTTGAATGCACAATTTAGCAAGTACATCAAACAAATGGAATCAGCTTCGTACATTGTAAACATCTTGAGCAAAAAGCTACCCCCTTCTGCCAATGTGTGTAAAGCTGTAACAGCTTCGCAATAATGAAGAGCCGCAACAACTGATTCTTGTTCCCCAGGATCTTCTTGACAATCAATGCTCCCATCAGCTGTAACGAGCATCACATCTCCATTCTCTTGAGCTTTCGAAACTATGGATAGCATGTTGTCCAAGTCCATCAAGTTTCCGGTAAAGTCGAGGCCAAAATTCCAATTTTTTAAAGTTTTCAAAATGAAGCGGTCATCGTTGATCATGTTTGAAAGTCTGTTTTCTTCGTGATAAGGGTTCAGAGTAGATGCTAGCCAGTGCCACACAATGGCAGGGTTTTTCAGTTTTAGATAGTGGTTTAAAGAGGTGATGAAAGCACCAGGTGCTTCACACAAGTGTACTGAAGAAAGGAGTCCAGAATTAATTGCCATTGGAGGAACCAACGGAAATGTCATTACGTTTTCGTAGAATTTGCACCATGCCTGAGTTACGAATTCAGGATCAAATTCATGGCGAATTCTCCACTGGATATCTCCAGCTTTGTTTGTAGAGCGTGTATGTTTGTGCCATTCATCAAGGCTGAAGTCATTTAGCTTATTTTTTACAACATTTAATTGATTTTTCATGTTTAAAAATGAGGTATCCTAAGAAAATATTTAGCAATTACAATTAAATTGATCATTTTAAATTATTAACTACCTATCTGTTTTTATTGCCAGAAGATTGGCAATACAAAAACTACATGAAATATAAAAAGAAAACTTACTTTCCATTTTCTGCAAACAAACATCATGTTTGGCTGTGGCAGGAGCCAGTCACCGATGGGTGGTTGAAAGTAGAATTTTTTGTCAAAATAATCATCAACCGTTTTTTCAAGGCTACTAATTTCTTCGGGAAGAAATTTACCCGTGTCGTGGTTTCGTTGCGTCCTTCGAGATTTGAATGAGGTGGGAAGATCATTCCAAGAGTTTCTAACATCCTGACTTGGCAAGCTCGGTGATAAAGGATCACTAGTTTTCTCCGTCTCTGAAGTAGCCATCGTTATCAGTCCTTTGCGCGGAAAGGTGGATATTTGAGTTATCTGATTGATCGGTCATATGCTCAGCCTATGCTGTTTCAACTTTAAAATGCATTTTGATTGAAGAGTATCACATCTGTAATGAAATATAATTGCATTCATTCAATTACGTTTCATTGATGATAAACTTAGTTCATTCTGGTACCTAACCTACAGGCTGCCTGGCAATCAACAGCCTAGAAATGATACCCAAAAGCCCATTTTTGCTGACTAAAAAGGTCCCTTTCTAAATTATTTTCATGTAAATTCCAAAAATAAAACTAACCGAATTTCAGTAACTCCCAACTTTGCTCCCAACTAACCCACTACCAACCACCGCACCGCCAAAAGTTTTGTTGACATTACGCGGTCGCGCACATGGCCACCGCCTTGTTTCCTTTGCGGCTTACCTACCCACAGCCTTGCTTCAAGAATACGCGCGGACAAGTAAAAAACCGAGAATGGCATTCATTTTCCTAGCCGAATAATCATTGTATTCATTTAGCAGAATTAACTTGAAAGGCACTTTCTTTTTAGTACTCTCGACTATAATTGTGTCTACATTGAGACTTCATTTGGTGAATAATTTTGGAATATTGTTTCGAACATTAGGACCCAAGAGAGTACACAACAAAGCCGATACACAAAAGAAATTTGAACCAATTGGTGGAACTACAAAATATTATCATCATTAGTTCAAAACTATAGTTCAGACAGACTTTTCTGGCCTTCTAAATAAAAAAATAGCACAATGCCACGATATCCACTGAAAAAGGACCATAAACCCTCCGTCCCTGTTTTAAATCCAATGACTTCAGTCGTGCAAGAAATAAATGGAGGAAAAAGTGAGTAACAATGTATTATTCTCAACTGATTTCAATTGTAATCCAAAAAAGGTCCCATTGCTTATAGTTGGTAGCCTCCTAATGTTTTGTAAATAATTTTTGCAGGTAAAGTGAAGTCAAAAGCAAAAAGGGCAAAGGAGTTGGCGACACCTCAATTACAAATGGTTACAAGCGTAAATGAAATGCTTCCTGATACAGAAGATGTAGTTCCAACAAACACATTGAATGATACCAAAATTTCTAAGCTAGATCTAGAAAAACCGAGCTCATACAATCGTAGTATGGCAAAACCAAAACAACTGTTGTTAGATCCTTCGGAGCTAAAAAGTATTTCGAAACTCCAAAACTGGTGTCCGTCAAATAGAACCCCTGCTGAAGATGGTAAAACCGAAAATAAAATTTTAACCAAATTTGCAAGCCAAAAAGAATTCCGGGATGACTCGAAGTCCAATCCCCAAAGATTTAAATTAACTCAATACAAGTCAGTAGTGTGGAATCCTCCATTGCGCAGAAACAGTTCTGCCACTGAAACTTCTGAGACTCCAGCAAAAAGGGCAAAGATTTTTGAGACTGATAAGCCAAGCCACATTCCCAAAAAAAATTATGAGGAATCGTTTGTTAGTGCAGTGGTTAGTGATGACAATAAATGTCACTCTCTCAAACAACGCCAAGAGCAATCCGGATCTGAAAAAGCCTTAGTTCTCCCAAAGCTAGGAGACCTTGAAGACAAGATTCAAGATGAATATCCACAAAAAATAAGTTTCAATGAGCAGAGCGGGAGATCTCAGCAGTCAGTCGAATGTAAAATCTTCTCTCAGGATACATTGGAAAATAACGCAAACGTATTAAGCTACTCCCCGATAGAGACTGCCAACAACCAGCAGGTTCTTGGAGACCCGCTCAAAAAAATATTGACAGAGAACTTGAACAAGGAATGCAGTCAAAGCTCAGAAGAAGATATGTTTCTCAGCCAGGACCCCTTGGAAGAGAAGATGTGTGCCAAATTTCAGATCAACGATCCGTTGGATGATGGGTTGGCCTCCAAGGTATGCAAAGTGAAAACTGTTCTCAATGTGCAAATAAAGTAATGATTTCTAAAAAGTAAAACAATAATAATTTACCTACTTTCTTTCTAATAACTACTAATGGGACTTAATTTCAGGTAAAAGATGATTTTGGGGAGAATTTGAAAGCAGAAGAAAATATGGAAACCAAGAGAGCAAATTCAGCTGAAAGTAAAACCGTTAATCACACCCAAGAATTGTCAGACCAAGACATGTTTGAGTCTGAAAATCATAGTAAAGATCCTTTTAAAAAGAGCTGTATCACAAATAAGGCTAAACTTCACTCAGTCAGTCAAAATGAAAGGTCAGATGGCAGCATTTGTATAGAAGAAGTCAAAAAAGACAAAGAAATCATAGGAGAAGAAGTGTTTCATTCCATAGAAGACCAAATACCACCAATTAACTTTGAGAGTTCCCAATTAAATCCAGGCCTTATCTTATCACCATCCATTAATGCAGATGTCACGAAAACACCGCCAAACCATTTAGAGCTGGATATATATTCTTGTCCAACCGTCAAGAGGATTTATTCCGAAATCCCAGATGCAGTACTGTCTGAGCAGTGTGTGGTGGATCAGTTATCAGAAAATCCTGAACAATTAAATTTACCATGTGCTATAGATTCCATTGATATTGCAAATCATCTTGTACAAGAGAACGAAAATCACTTATCTCTCTTAAATAATGGCAAGAATTCATATGACAATGTGCAATCTCAAGATGGAAACATTATTGCAAATTCAGTTGAGATCGTAAAAACGAATTGTAACACAGAAGCTCAGGAAATTACAAATAATGTTTTGGAAGAAGTAGCCCTAGACGTTGGAGACAAAGATCAAGCTGACTTCAATGTTGGGAATCATGGATTTCCAGACGGTGAACAAGCAAAGTCAGAAAAATTGGCTAACGTTCCGAGTGATAAAGAGAATGATGTATTGATGAGGTGTAATGAAGTAACAATTATTTGTAAGGACAGTATAGTCCAAGAAGATAAGTCTAGGTTCCAGGATTTACAGATTGCAGAGAATAACAGTGTTGACACAGAAGAACTCCATTTAGAAGAGGATACTGAATCAATTAAATGTAGCAACAAGATTGACGCTTATGTTTCCGTTGTGAACCAAAATGATTTACCGATTAAAGTTGAGATTTCTGGACTCATTGAAAAAGCAGTGTGTGAAGATCAGAAACAACCCCACGATTTCCCTCAAAATGATGTAACAAATGAACATGTTTTGGAGGTACGAGACCCAAACTTGATTGCCGAGAATACAATTCCACGAGCTGAAATAAGCACGAAACTTATTGAAAATAAGGAAGTATTGCTCGGTGAAGTTATAGGGAACCTTTCTCAGAAGGCTGTTCAAAAAGGAGACAAGGGTAACATTTCCCAAGCCGCAGAAATGGAATCTAAACAACCAATACCAAATGACAAAGTGTACACAATGGAAGTTGCTTCCTCGAAAACAACTGCCACCGATGACGACAACGATGATGAGAGAAGCAAGATGAAACCATACACCTATGAAATAGAGCAAGACTTTGACATAACCCAGTCGCAACTGATCGAAATCGAAAGTGCGATAATGCGAGAATGCCGAATGCCCGGTTCTGCAGCCAACAACGTTTTAACTGGAGGCATGCCAAAAGAAGCCAGAGGCATGCCGAGAGAAACCAGAGGCATGCCGAGAGAAGCTGCTACGTTTCCAGGCACATTGCCGGAAATGTGCGCGGAAGCCCGTATGGCCGGATTCTCCATGCCCCACTTGCCGCCGGTGCCAGCACTCAACTGGAAGAGGAAAGTGCAGGAGGATCGACAGAAACTACGAACTGCAATACACGAAATTTCACGACTTAAGTAAGTACTGTTGGATTACTTAAGGATTACATTGAGCAATGTGCCTAGCTTACTAAAGCCAATCAAACAAATCTTTTAAATTCCCATTCCAACCCCTCGTTAAAAGAATTGTCTTGCTTGTAGCGCCATGCTGATGTCGGTTCGCCGAGAAGTTTGGCCGACTCCTCCAGTCAATCCTGAACACCCTGCCCTAAGCGACATCAATTGGCAAGGACCTGGAACGAGCGCTCGCAGATATTAATTTAAAAATATTATTCATAGGAGAACTCCATGTTTCATTTTCTCAGACACAAGATTAATTATGTAAGGAAAGGCTTTGCTTTATTTTTTGTTATTTGTGATTTATCATAAATTAGCATATTACGTACCATTCAATGACCATTATGTAAAAGAAAATAAAGCTTTGAATAGGTACTCGGACAAAAATGTTTTTTAACTTTGGCGCGTAGCTACTTTTGACGTGCGGGAGATTCACATTTGTGCGTGCGAACAGGCGAAGCCAAAGACCATAGGGCGAAGCAAAGACCAGGGCGAAGCTTATTGGTTAGCGATTGTATGTAGCTGTCACTCATTGATGGGACTTTCAGGAGCCAAAAGCCAAAGACCCAAAAAACTGTATTTCTGAGAATATGTAAGTTGATTTTGTGAAGGGACTGCTTTCTACCCGAACTACGATGAAGCACAAAATTTGGTGAGTATCATATTCGTGCAAAGCAAAATTTGATATCAGCAAGTTATTTACATCATAACATGTCATAACCTGCAATTTTCTACACAAACATTTAAATATCTCACAAACACTCTTTTGTTTTGTCCTAATTTAGCATGGTGTCAGATTTTTTCTACCCTAATATGGGAGGAGTAGAAGAGCATATATTTAATTTATCACAATGCCTTATCCTCCATGGGCATAAAGTAACGGTGTTAACGCACTCGTACGGTGATCGTGTTGGTGTGCGTTACATGACAAATGGACTGAAGGTCAGTCAAAACCATTAAAAAACCAACTTCTCAGCAACCTCATGGAAATGATAGAACCAGAAATTTTGTAAATTCTTAATTTAATCTAGATTTGTTTTCATTTCTTGTTGAATCAACAGGTTTTCTACATACCCGTTAGGGTGTTCTACAATCAATGTGTTCTTCCAACAATGATAGCATCATTGCCATTAATTAGATACATATTTATTCGGGAGAGAATAACTATCGTACATGGACACTCTGCATTTTCTACATTAGCACATGAAGCCATGCTGATTGGTCGATTAATGGGACTAAAAGTAAGCTAACTATTTTTGGTAAATGTGAGCAAAACATTAAAATTATTTTTTGTAACTTGTGTCAATGAACCTGTCATTGAATCTGCCATCATTGATGTGTCTATTAGTGTAATTAAATTTTCCACACACTTTTTCAGGCTGTATTCACGGATCATTCTTTATTCGGATTTGCGGACACTTCTGCTGTACTAACGAATAAATTCTTAGAGATCTCACTAGCTAACAGCAATCATTGCATCTGCGTTTCGCACACTGGGAAAGAGAACACAGTCTTGCGAGCAAGAGTACACAATGACCGTGTTTCTGTGATACCAAATGCTGTGGACACAGCAGCTTTCACTCCCGACCCAAGCAGACGATCAAATGATAAAAGTGAGAAAATAAGTATTCTTCAAGAAAGAAAATTTCAATAAATTAATTTGATTTTGTTCAAATGAATGCACCAAACAAGAGCATTGGTTATCATTAACACCTAACCATTTAAATTCCAGTCACAATCGTTATTGTAAGCCGATTAGTCTACAGAAAAGGAGTCGATTTAATGGCTCAGATAATTGCGGATATCTGCCCTCGATATCCAGAGATCCAATTCATAATTGGCGGAGATGGTCCGAAACGTTGGCTGCTGGAAGAAGTACGAGAGAGGAACTGCCTTCAAGACCGAGTAACTTTACTAGGCAGCTTGGAACATTCGCAAGTGCGTGACGTTCTTACTAAGGGGCACCTATTTCTCAATACATCACTAACGGAAGCATACTGCATGGCTATCGTAGAAGCCGCTTCATGTGGGTGAGTTGGTCGTGGGAAAATTCTTGAGAGCAAATCGTTACTAAAGTAGTTGTGCAGTTGTAACCCAGCGCAGAAGAAGTAGGTGCCATAGTTGGATATTTTTAATTGTACATTTTCTACCACACTTTCCACTTAATGTTTTTTAGAGAAAGTGACAGGGAAATGAAATATTTCAATGCATTAATAACCAGGGATATGTTACAGGCTGGTTGTCGTCAGTACTCGTGTTGGAGGAATCCCCGAAGTTTTACCTCCAGAGTTAATCTATCTCACAGAACCAAATGTGCCATGTAAGCCCTTGCAACCATAGAAACCGCTACGAAGATTTAACTTTCATAAAAAGTCGACCTATTATCCTACTCAACTTATTTGTAAATCTTGCTTTTCAGCACTGCTTTTAGGATTAGATACTGCCATAGCAAATTTCAAAGCAGGTAAAGTTGTTTCTCCTTATGAATGCCACAATAGAGTCAAGTCTATGTACAACTGGATGAATGTGATGGAAAGAACAGAAATTGTATATGACACAGTAATTAGAGAAGAGACCAAGACACTCGGCCAATTACTGAAGGGGTATGTACGCCAAGCAATTTTATTGAATGTGTTCATAAAAATTCTTCACTATGAAGCACAAGAATGTAATTTCTTTACTTTTAGCCATTTGCCTAGCGGAGTGTGGCCTTTCCTGTTGGTTATATCCCTCTGCTACATCATTCTTCGAGCCCTAGACTGGCTTGTTCCACAGCACGTAAGTTTTCTGTAGCCAACTGAAAAACCGAAGTCAAGAAATTAACCTACCAACATTTCTCTATTCTATTGTTATCGTATATTACAGGGTATAGATATTGCCCATGATTACAAAATTCAGAAAACGCAGGACAGGACGTTTCAGAAGAAGAAATTGTAAGCAAGTTGACTTTCATGTATGTTATAGCATCACATGAATTGTTGGACCCACACCAAAGTCAGTTATACCAGGGTTGGGTAAATACTTGTTTAAAGTTAAACCCTTTTTATATGTTATACATATGAAATCTACATATTGTGCCAAAATCAAATGTTTGATAAGAACATACAAACAAGGTTGGTGGAGTTTCACCCCTGTCAAGTTTTGCCTCTGTGCCATCTTCTTTTAGATTAAACTCTAATAACCCTATATGTTTTATGTTCAAAATATTATAGAATGTGAGTGAAACATATTACATTTAACATGTATTATGCATTAAAGCATATAAAACATCAGCATTCATATATATATATATATATATAACATACACATTATAAAAAAACTTACCCAACCCCAGCTTACACATGTTTTCATATGTAAATATATATATATATATATATTTATTATTTTTGTCATTGTATTAATAGAAATAATAGAAATCCGTTGGTGTTCAATAATATAATTTGTCAATGTGTAGGACGTAGGTATATTTTTTAAATAAACACATATTTATGTTACTAATATTTTATTGAACGATACAATTTTATCCTCACACTTCACATATTTTTCCTACAAACTACTTACGATACTTAACCATGAATGTCAGCTAATTAACAAAACGTATCTGAGATAATTATTCCGAGGGGAGGGGGAGGGTCTTAAGCGATTAAAGAAACATGAAATGATCACTACCCAGTCACTAATGACCATGTGCACGCTGATTTCCTTCCTCTTGTCGCCGTTTCTGCATTTCAATGTACGACTCCATGGCCAGCTCCAGTCTGTCTTTTTTTGCAGAATCTAATTGGATGAACGAACTAACAAACTCGGCTTCGTCCGTGCAACTTGTTTTAGCGGACTTTGCCTCGGGGTGTACATAGTGGTACACTTTGATGAGAGAAACAGCATCGTCAAGCCTGCGGGGAAAGTTTAGGAGTTAATTATTTTTTACTTTCCAACCAAGCCATTTTGTGTTTCACATGGGAACTATAAATTGAATAATACCTATCATTGTGAATGACGTCGAGGAGCAGATTGTCAATCCGTTTGTTCCATGCCAAGTAGAATGCGAGTGGGCCGAAATGTCTCGTGGAGCGAAGCAAATCATGTTTATTGGCCAAGTCGATATGGTCATAAGCGGCAGCTGTGACTTTAATGAAGTCAGGATCGTCAGGCTCAAACTGAACGCACGCTCGATCCAGGACAAACTCGTACTTTTCTTCTGTAAAAAGTTGCTGAAAAAAAAATATATATAGTGGTAATGTAGGCTGCATACACTCCTAGATATCAGTTGATAACACAGTAAACTGAAGTTATAATTGAATAATGCTGCATGAAACCTAAATTGTCTCCCGCGTTGGTTGAAGTAAAATTACTCACTTTCATGTTTTCTGGCTCGAACGTTTTGGGCATCCTCAATTTTCTTCCGGGCACCGGGAAATAAATTTGGTTCATCCTAAAGCGCTCTTCCCACGTAGCATCTCGGAGCTTTCCATCTTCATCCCTCACAACAATGATGCGGTCCTGCAATATCAGAATTTAGACATATCCACGTACCACCATGGGTTAAGACTTACACAGATGAACTTTTATTAGGAAACGGCTCTGCAACAGATATCGCGCTGGGTATTTAAAAATCTGCCGCAGTAGCGATTTGGCACCTTACAATCGTCAGAGGGAGAAAAGATTATTACAGAGAAAACTGTTTCGATGATCAGCAACATGAGAGCGACAAGAGTACATTGCAAATAATGCACTTCTTGTAGCAATTTTAACCCAGGATGGAAAATCTGCAGTACTACTTGGGAACTACCAAATTAGAGACTCAAAATCAGTTTTGATTATCATTGAAAATGGGGGATTTTAGAACTTTTAATTGACAACAATAGTCAGCAGTCAGGTTAAGATGCAGAATTCCAGTGCACGGTTCATTTGGGCATGGATCCATGATTTTGGTTGCACTTCGGTTTTAATGGTAGTTAAGGATTTTGTTCTAAAGCTGTCCGACTTAAGAAACTTTGATTTTTTAAAGATTTGTGGCTGTGGCATGATTGCGGCCATCTGTCAGAATTCCAAAATTACGCTGTGAAGTTTGGGAGAGAATAGGTGTGAATAAAGTGCAAACGCGGGTTAATTTTGCGTTTCATAGTTTTTCCAGTGGCTATTCAATGTTCATCGCCCATCAAGCTGCTTGACGTTGGGACTTTGCAAAGCCTGGCGACTACCAACACAAGCCGGCACTCACTGAACCGTGAAACAAAATTCTACAATTTTACCAATATATGACAAGCAAAAAAAAAAAAAATTATATACCTTGCATGCAAGCATATGATTGCAGGCCCTTTCTGTAGTTGGTTACTAAACATACATGGACTAAAAATAAACCTGCTCACCCGTTCTGAAACACCATATGTAATGTCAGTAAAGACGTGTTTAGAATCATCGTAGCCTTTCAATGCATGATCTTCCGAAAGAACTCGACTAATATCCTTTCGTTGCGAAACAACTGGAGGCATTTGAAGTCGATGTTCAGCCTCTATCTCTGCATTTTTTAATGCTTGATTTAGCTCGTCTGTAGTCATGAACTTGTACTCTGGCGGTTCTAGCGTGTGGCCTTCTTTCCGCTTACGAAATACTTTTTTTAAATCAACCCTGGTAAGTTTTTTTAGAAGTTGCTGTACATCTAGGTTGAAGAACACAGGCGCTGGGTTACGAGAATCATCTGAAAATGTATGTGTCAGGAATTTATTACATAATATTTTGTCATAAGGTTTTAAAAATCGTGCTGAACCGGCCTAGCTATGCATGTTTGAGGTTAAAGGCAGCACCCATTCGTGCTAAGAAAGTACTTAGTAGTCATCATTTTAGTCATACCTCTTAAATGAGATGTAGTGTAAATACTGCGAAGAGCGCAAGTGTTTTGAAATGATTGGCGTTGGAGAGAAGAATGAGTGCAGCTGCAAAATGATCTATTTGTAAAATATTTCACAGCGTTACGAACGGAACACGCCATTTTTCACAAGACGACGAATCTGACGTCACACTCACCGCTACAATACATCGCGTATGAACTATTGAAGAAGGCAAAATAAAAGTCCCTAATTTACCAATCATTATATGAAGGAAAACGCCCACAAACAATCGCCATCGGGATATATTACGTTAAAAAATATTAAAAATCATGTTTTTTAGTACGCAAAAAACGTCATATTGGTAATTGAAATGTGGGATACGTATTCTGCCAGTTCTAATAATTTTTGTTCACTGTTGGTACTGAACACTGTGTTCAGGTAGGGGGAGTGGTTATATCTGACAAGTAGTAGGATTTTGATAAACAACAGATAATGTTGGAGGTGTTTTTAATATACTATTTGAATAAATTATTAAGTCACAGGTATTTTAATACATAGGTATGTATGATTGTTTGCGCTGTCGTTGATATTTATGGTTATCACGGTTTCGTTCAGACCCGCTCCTTATCAGTTTATTGGAACAGCTTGGGCCATTTCATAGCCATAACTAACCTTCACTAAAATTACCTATGTTGTTATTGGCTATTGCCGAAAAGGCCTAGCCACATCGACATAACATTCGCTTAAAAATAAATTTCAGCATTGAAGGTATGTTGCTGATATCTTACTGGCTATCTATTTTCCAGTAATCTGTAACATAACTAACTTAAGTCAAATTTTATTAGTAGATACCTCCTACCTATCTAGTAGCTACTGCATTTTGGATTTAAATGGTGTCAAATGGAATTGTAATGTTTCCTTATTAAAATTTGTCTTGCTTTATCTTATCAGTACTTTTTTGTTACTAGGTCAAAGTGATCTGACCCATGCGGCGCAAGATCACTCCAGCATGTATCGTTCACCTCTTCACTGCAGTAACCTCAGCAACTGTTGAATCGTGTGCGTTCCTAGCGTAGCTCCACTGCTCAATCAATGACTCATGTAGAACAGGAGAACTAGTCTCCTCGAGTCATGCAAGACTATAATACTGTCACCCATTTGGGCTCATCTAGTGAGACGAAGCATCTTATAATGAACGAAAAAAAAGACTTGAGTGACGATGAAAGTAAGGTACATTTTAATTCTGAGAACACATCACTGGTGGGTGTCCAGGCAAGAAGGCACGAAGACATCGATGCAACATCCACAGAAGGAAAAGGGCTGTTTAACCTACGAGCTTTATTTTTTCTATTTTTATGGTACTTTTTTAGTGGATGTACACTATTTTTAAACAAATATATCCTATCCTACATGAAAGGTGATCCAACAATTTTAGGTAAGTCTTTGCAAATAAGATAAGGTGGGTTCTCTTGTAAATTTTCTTTCACACGTGGATGTGGTGAACAATTAGGCATATTGTTTTAGTGTGTTTTGTGGTTGTTACTCCACATCTTACAAATTGTACTGCAGGAATTATCTGCTGTATTGGTCGTTTTCTATTGCTTAGGTTTGCGGTGTAAACCCACAATTTCTATTGTATGGCCCAATTCTGGCTACATGTTTTTGGCAATCCAAATCCAAATTTCTTAATGTTTTTTGCAGGTACATTTCAAATGCTCATGACAACGACATGTGGCTTCATTCAGATGTATTTTCCATGCGGCATGTACAAGCCAACGCAGCGCCTAGCCCGTCCGCCTGGTTTTTACTGCCACATGACGCTTGTCGGATGTACTCGTTTCGTAACAGTAATCTTGGGGCTTATATCGTTAAACTACGTAGCCGTAAGCTTCACGGAAACCATCAAGAGCTCGGCTCCCTTGTTCACAGTCCTCATTTCGAGATGTATTTTGGGTAAGAAGTTGCAATTATTATCCAGCAGCCTTAATTTTTGGCAGAAAAGACAAACCCATGCTTAAATAAAACGTTACACCGTTTCTTTTCCCTAAATTATTTCAAGGAAGTGTTGCAAGCAAGCCTTTTGTGGATTGGTATTGATTCCATACTGTTATTTTTGTTTGCAGGAGAAGCAACAGGGCTGTATGTAAATCTATCACTCATTCCGGTAATGAGTGGACTAGCATTATGTTCAGCGAACGAACTGAGTTTTAATACACTTGGATTTATTGCTGCTATGGCAACAAATTTAACGGAATGGTAAGTATAGTCTATGCTGATATGAAAGTTTGGTTTTTAAAAATGTTTTAGGTACATAACTTGGACATTCAAGCAGGTAACTAACTTGAGCTGTTCTTCCTTTTAGTCTACAAAACGTTTATTCAAAAATGCTGATAAGTGGAGAGAAATTCAAGTACACGTAAGTCTGCGAATCATCATCAACATGAATCAAAATGATATCAAGGCAAAGTGTGCTTACTTTATACATGTATAATCTATAATTTATCTTTTCAGGCCAGCCGAACTACAATTTTACACCAGCATCGCGTCTGTAGTCGTTCAAATCCCTGCATCTTATTTCCTAGTCGATTTGAGCGGCGTCCAAAAGTCGACAGATTTTCCGCTGTTCTCTGCATTTGTCATTAATGGGATCTTCTTCCATTTCCAAAGCATTACTGCTTACGTACTGATGGACTACATCAGCCCCGTTACCCACAGGTAACTTTGAAAAAAGGAACAAAACTTCTGGTGTTTAGGCTCATGTCTACTTTATTGAACACTCACTCTATACACTTTATCTTAGCACTTTGTTTGAAAAAAATCATTTTACAGCTAGGTTTTGGATGCCAAGTAAAAAACAACTAATTTTTCTAACGTTTCGTACCGAATGCCTGTTGCTTTATCAAGGGTGATAGCAGTCAATAGCTTGATAGCTTGATAAAGTAACAGGTACAAGTTAGGAAACATTGGGAAAATTTGTTGTTTTTTACTTAGCATTCATACTATTTGCCATGTTCCTAGATCTACACAATTCTTCATTTCATCTCTGTAGGAAGAGGGGGACATTTTCATTATATAGACTAATTGCTTTTAGATCTGAACCAAAAAGTAAAAAAAACTATCAGCAAGCTTTTAAGTTTGCAGGCAGCAGAAGTGGATGTAAACAACATTCTCTATTATTAATATAAGATGCAGTATTGCCTCACTCTGCATTTTTAACAATAAGAGATTCAGTTATTCGTCACTTAAAATTCGTTCTCAGTACAAAACTTGCCTATTAGCTTTTTGAAATGTGATTTCGTTGAGCGTTCTTACCGTTTTCGAACTTGATATGACTATTTATTTTGTTTCCCTGCCAGTGTTGCAAACACTGCAAAGCGAGCATTCCTTATCTGGCTGTCAATCATCCTGTTTGGCAACGCTGTGACAGTTCTGAGCGGGCTCGGAACGTGCATCGTCGTGGTGGGGGTACTGCTGTACAACAAGGCACAAGAGTACGACCGACTGAAACTCAACAAGGTGGGTGAACAAAAGGGTAGCTCTTCAAAATTCACACGCATCCTCAAGTAGTGTATACACCTGCGATTGGGCAGATAGCGTTGGCTGTGAGGGAATACGCACTCATCGTTTGTTTATCTGTATGTGCACTTTTGATAAGTTAGTTGGCTCTAGTTCTCACAAATCCATCCCATGTGTCTTGATTTGAGATTGTTGTTTGCATTTTAGAAGAAGGTTCTCTTCTGTCAACTTCAAATGTTAATGCTTTAGCCCAAATTTACCCACTCAAATGGCAAATCTAGCCAGCTGGATCCTCTGTGATCATCTAAGCAACAGTCGATTGAAAAATGATAGTAATGGCACTTGCTAGACTATTGCTGTTTTGCTCCATTTTTTTTTTGAAGGAGTCGTTCAATTACATTTTCTTTGAGTAAGCGGTTGATAATTCAATGCAATTTTTGGCTTGGCCATAAAAGCAGTATGATTTAGTGCTGTTTAAAAGGATAAATGCCGGTTAAATACATTGTAAAACTGGTCCTTTGTGTGTTTTCAATGATCTGTAAGAATCCTGGGAATCAATATATCTAACTTTGTAATTGATTAATCACAAAAGTGCAATATTAATGATAGGGACTTTTAAATAATTTAATAATTAATTTAAAATTGCTACTTTAGGTGATTTTTGTAAGGTCCATTTTTGGATTGTTATTATGGTTTGGAATCCGTTGCAAATTTTATTTACATAATGAATGCCCTTTTAAGAAGGCTGCAAATCAAGCATTGCACAAAAATAAAATTAAAAATAAATTTGCGATTATCAGGAAAAATAAAGACCATCTCAAACTTTTAATTAATTTGATATCTAGGAAATTAGTTAAATTTCTCTGATTGACGACAAGACCAAGTCCTGCACCGCCCTTTTTGTGTTGTTTTGTAAAAATGATGCTTTCTAATAGAGTTTTTTGTTTATTTCACTTAAATGCTTGAAGGCGGAGTCAAAATCTCACAAATGAAGCGTTGTTAAAATATTATATCTGTTACAAAAATTGCATGCAGTACCTACCATTGTACAAGTTGTCAGTAGATAGCCAGAAAAGCACAGATATTTATTTCTATTAGCTTCCCTTGCTTAGTTTTTGAAAAGTCCACAAATGTAGTGTTTGTGTTTCTCCCTGTCCCAATTTGGTTGTGCATAGCCTCAGAAAAGCTACCAATCACCATAACTAATGACATGAAACACATAATTTGTTAAAATATAAAGCATTCATAATAATATATATTTAATTACATGTCGTTGTATGGAATATTTTCATAGAACAAAGAATTTTTTTCCAATGAACCACAAAAATACATTTTATTTTCATAATGAGTCAAGCTTGTTGTTTTCTTTGCATCTGCTTGCCAATTGTGTTACTGTTTGATGGGGGCGAAGCAGGCCTTCGCCCTGAATTCAAAAGGGGATCTTGTGCAGTACAATTTTGTTTCAGAATTCCGGAAATATATTGAGTGTGGTGAGACATAAGGTCCGCAAGGTTTGAACGGGTTCACTACAACAATTCAATACAAGTATTAGGAACAGGTTCTGGTTCATGTTGAACAGAGAAATGTAAGTGTCCATAAATATTTATACAAATTGTTTATACCTATGTACATAAAACGAAAACTTTACAGTCAGTAGAATATAGATAATTTAATGTACAATTTGATTTAAATTGTCAATTCTTCTTATTATTAAAAGAATTAATTGTTGAAAATAGAAATGATGGTAATGTTTTTTTTTCCTATAATGTTGATTCCCAGATCCTCATGGTCCATAAATTCCAGAAAAAACAGCTTGCTTCAAATAAGATTACAGCAACTACAGACAGGTGCGGTATGTGGCGCCGTTCAGAGTACAAAATCCTGTACCAGGCCAATTTCTGAAAAATGTCTAGAAGGCAAAAAGGCAATTTTCTGAGCCAAGAAGAGTGAGCCAACAAAGCTAGGAAAATTGCAGATCTGGCAGCTAACTCATCAGCCATCAATTATGGTGGGTTGGAGGTGCAACCCCACAGGGAAACCATCTAATTCTGGATTGAATCCAGTAAGTGCTTGGCGAAATTTCCGAACCAGATATTTTCTGACAATAAAAGAGTCCAGAGTTTTTGGTGGCCCTCTCTGAATTTAAATAATATTTCATTTACAACTTACAGTGAAATTGTATTGCACAATAATGGCGGTGCGAAAATGATTTTTTGTAGACAAAAGAAACACTCCCCAAAGGTACTTGCTCTTGCAGATTTCATAATTGATGAGCGTAGCGAGCGGAGCGGAACCTTCAATTTCACTTACCCCAGAAAAAAATCATTAGTGTGTGTTTGTTTGTTTTTTGTTTTTGTGTTTGTTTGCGCTCTAGCGTCCAAACGCTTGCACCAATTTGGACCAAATTTGCAGGTCAAATGTTTGTGTTCTCAACTTAGACCGAGTTTGATTTTCAGCAAAATCGATCAGACGGTTTTTAAACTACTAAAAATTTACAAACATTTTTTAGATTTTGGTTAAACTTTGATGGGTTGTACCGACAAAAGCATTTTATATTTTTGTACCAATCTTTGCTAATATGCAAAAAGTATCAAAATAAAGCTATTTCAAATCTTTTAAGAACCGACTTGATTTCGTTTAATTTGTATTAGGAAATTTCCGGAACCTAAGCATTTGCTTGTCAACGGTGAATTAGGGTTCCAAAGAGATCACGTGACTACGGCACGTGGCCTTCCGTTTTGTCTCTATGGAGTGCAGTTTGAACTTAAAATGTAATTATTTTAATTTTACCAGCCACAACTATCGCTACGCTCATCTACAACATAACACAAATTTCTTTCAAGAAGCCCTAGCGCTAACTCTCATGCCTCCAACCTTTCTTCCGAACAGAATTGATAATGTGCATGATGATTGATGGTCACCCATCCAATTCCTGACTCAGCGCAGTGTTGCTTAACGTCTGATCTCGTAAGAACAGGTGTTTGCAACACGCCAAACCGTTCAGTTCTTTTGATGACTTCCCAGTTGTGAGTGATAATTTGCCGTCAAGGCTTTTCACTTCCATGCCGCATGCGCTTTGTAAAATAATCGAAATTAGTCTTTTTTTCATTACATATATCACGTGACTTTTTCTTCTTTCAGTCTAATGTGAAATGAGAACTACTAATATGCTGGAAATCAGGAAGCAAAATTCTATCAATGAGACATTTCTAAGAATTGGCAATTATAAATCGATTATGAATTTGTTTACAAAGTTTAAGCTAAACTTTATGCTGCTAAATGAGTCAGTCTCTTCGGTGGCAAACTTCGTCATCCGAGTTCCGCCCCCTTCCCTCAGCCCCGCCATCAACACACCCACAGACACCAAAGGTAACATAAAAAACTTATGTTTGAATCCGAAGAAAAAAATATGTGGTCAATCTGTACTGCTTGATCAGATGCAGAAAGCAAACAAATGCACAAGTATCGAGCAATTTTTGCCAAAGTCTAATAGTGATGGTCGTGGTCTCTTTTGTCCCAATTATGTCGAACCCTATCACTCTCAATCGCAAGTTTTGAAATTTTAAGCCTTTCCTGGATGTGTCGTTTATTATGGTGGTCCGGTATAGGTGACCATCATACACATGGCCACTTCTGTTCGGGATCGAGGTTGGAGGGATGAAAGCTTTGGATGAAAGTTTAGCAACACTGCGCTGGGTCAGGTATTGGATGGGTGCCATCATACACGTGACCAGTTCTGTTTGGGAGAGAGGTTGGAGGAATGAAAGTTAGTATACAACGAGTTAGTACAACAACTTCATTCGCCTTGCTTATCAACCGCTCGACGACATGGATTTGTGGCGGAATCCTATTGTTCGAGTTGTACCTTCCTTCGGAAGGGACGTTAAGCCGTTGGTCCCCTTGGTGCTATTCGACAGGAGTAGGCTACGTGCTGGCACTGGGTTTTTCCACTTCTCTTCTAGACTAGATTAGGTTCATCATCATCTTCACCGACGCCAATAGACCAGTGCCTTAGGGCCCGGTGTCAAAACAGTGCGTTGTTAAACACAATACTCAAATCAAATCGGTGCTATGCCGAAAAGCGGTTGACACTCTTTTAAACACGAAATTTCAAACGCGCTACGAGTATTCTCCATGTAGGCACAGATGTAGGTACTTATATGCCGGGTCTACCTGTCTGGGCCTTGGAAGCGAACCTAAAGCTTCGTGTGGTTTGGCACTGTGTTTTCAGATGAACTTTATCGGTGTTTAGATAGTACGTTTACAAATCAATTACCGACAAATCATAAAAGTTTACATCAAGATTTAAAATAAGAAAAACCTCACAAAATTGAAAACCTATAAACCCAGTGGTTTTATCGAATTTAATATCTAGGACGCATTTTTCCGTCATTCAAGGAATCGTGTCTTTTTTTGTCATTGGCTGTTTCCCACTTTCTCTCGCAAATGCAGCTGAGAACAAATTTTGGCAGTACCTGTCCATTGATCAAATTTAGGTATCACTCTAAAAACATTACAGTAGCGAGATAGTAGTCCCTCAAATCACCGTTAAATTCTCTTTCAGTGCGACCTCTGCTTGGATTTACGTAAGTGTAGCCTAATACGAGCTTAACTTTTCGAGCCTAGGGGTGACAAGCCAAGAAAAATGTCTCGCAATTTTCTTCAGAATTTCAGCTTTAAGATAAACCGGTTTGAGGATAATAAACTTGCTGGGCAAAGAAGGGTTTCCTGGCTTTGGTTTTTTGTGGCAACTCTATCACTTTTATTGTATCCAATAAGAATGTGATCATGAAGTGGATCACGAACCACCACCACGTCCACCGCACACTTTTTGGCCATTCATTTTTGACGCCTAAACGATGACTGCCAAGAGCCCCGGCCAATAGCAGTGGCATCTGACAGCCAATGAGAGACATCAGGGGAGTGGTTTGGAGGTGGTGTCCACACTGTTCCATTCACACACGCATCCTTGTACTCCCAGTCACGACTTTCAGGCCGCAGTCCATGCGTGATTGTGGTTGGTGGTAGTCGGGTGCTTCTCTTCGATTGGATTTGATCGGGTCAAACTCTCAGTGTTTCGTGTGATCACGTTCTTGCAATCATCATAAAAGAATCTGACATTCAATTTTGCAGTGTTGTGTGAAATCTTCAATTTTATTTTCCTAAAACGACAATTACCTAATATTTGAAAGTGAACCCAATTAGTGACATCTAAAAGCTAAACAAGCTGTGCGGTGATTCATTTGGGCGAGAATGACAGACATGAGACGTACGTTCCTCGCCAACGGCAACTTGAACTACGAGAATGCGATGCTGCTCGGATCGGCCCACTTTCTGTCGCAAATGCAGGTGAGGACACATTTTGGATGCACTTTTTTGAGCTGTCCAAATATCAAAGAGGTATCACTCCAAAAAACAGCACAGTAGTGAGGTAGTAGTCCCTCAATGCACACCTATAGGTAGGGTAGCTAATCTGCGAAAGCATGCTTTAAAAGATACATTGGTAACAATTTTCTTCAATTTGAGAAACTGCACAGCTCTCCTTTTTTTTAATTCTTTAATCATCCCTTTTTCGCAATACTCCTGGAGGAACTGCACGAGTCCTTTGTGGTCCTTTGTAGTCCAGGGAGGCTTTCACACTCGAACTAAAATCCGTCCGACACCTCGCGAATAGCGTCGGACGGCCTCGGACGACGGCGTCTTGTCCCCGTACTCAATCTATAGGCGCGCTCCGAGCGCCGCGAATCATACCTCTTAGCAGTACCTACTCTTGAGAGAAAACTGCAAGTAGACACAATTAAAAATTCACCGAGAAAAATATTTAACACATTCCTAACATGTAACCCAAAATTTGGCCACTCCGAATGCTTCCACTTATCAAGAATTTAGAAAATAGGACCATGGCAACCGCATGAGCGGCGAGAGCATCTGCACTGCAGCTAGTTAAGACACAAATCTGCTCGTGCGTACGGCGGGGGCAAGAACCAAAATATAAATTAAAAGAAGAAAATACTGAGTCGAGTAGGGACAGGAGCGTCCAAGTGTTCAGATTCAAAGACCCGTGGATTCTTGTGCTGGTAATTAGGTAATTAGTGATAAATATCAATCAAACCTTTGTTTCTCGGTATGACATCGTTGCGACGGATTACTCCATGTTATTACGTTTCCGTCTCTTCTCTCGAATTCTCTCGAACAGCCGCCGACTGTCACCCAAGTCGGCATTCGACAAATCGCGCTGCTGGACTGATAGCTAAGACACACAACATAACTAAATCCCATTGGCAAGCATTTTTCGAGCTAATGTGACACACTGACACAGTCCTGAGTGCAACCGATAACGACATTTTTTTTAAATCCTTTGCATTGCGATGGCCAAAAATTGCATAGCAGCACTGTTTTTTTAATTAAAGAGCAAGGACATAAAAATTGAGGGTATCAGCGTTGATGCAGTACTTCTGTGGCTAGAACGTTATTATAATGTGCATTTGGGCAAAACCGAGGAAAGAATATAATATACATATTTTTTTGATGATTATTTCCGAATGGAAATTAAAATATCTGCCATTTTCATGAAAGCGCATCGAACTGGTTTTACGACCTGTGATGTTAAACAACGTTCCATTTTTTTCACTTCAATAGAAGTATAACATATATTTAATTTTGTTTTAAATATGAAACAATTAAATTTGTTTCCAAAAGAGTCCGTAAAAATACCTTGATTGCAACTGAACGATAAATGTTACACCTTAGAGTACTGTACTAATTTCTATGTCACATGGTTACATCTTGCGGGTTGAAATTTTTCATTTTGCAGTCGTGCTTACGAACTTTGGCACTGTTTTCCAAACATAGCCTTGTGTTAGTAAACACCTCTAGCTTGGAGATCATGAAATTTAACATTTCGATGAAGCCATCAGTTAGTAACATTTGCTTACATAACAAATTTAACAATTACACGTTTTCACAGCTGTTTTTTTTATAGTATGTTCATTTGGCGAAGGAGTGTTGCTCCTGGATTGGAAGTGTTTTTATCAACATTTTGCAGGAAGCAAGGCTTTTGAATGCTTGCTTACTAAACATTGCATCTGTGTTGAATGTTCCAATAGTGCCACAGACTCAGAGAATCATTTTGATAGCACAAGAAAAATCCCTGCTTTGACAGCTTGTTGACGGTATATTCTAAAAGCATTAATTCTAGTTATTAAAGAAGAAGCTGATGTGAACTTAAGTGAAGCAATAAAATCCGATTGCATCGTATTTTTATTTTAACATGGAGATCTAAAAATGCATTTCTCTCGGTATATTTCCGGCGATCGTGGATTTCGACTTCGAATCTGGGTTACAAATGTCAGGAGCTCTTTCAGCAAGGAACATCGATGTTGATCTCTTTCCTGACCCGGGACCGTTATCTGAGTGTTTATTTATTTATTTGCAAATAACGAATTAGAAATCACTCAACTAACTTCCACTATCTCTGCGAATTATGTGTTTTGAAAACAATTTACTAATTACCGTGTTATTTAGTATTAAAATGTTTTAATGGTTTTAACCTGATATAATACACGTGTTATATGGAACCGTTCCTTTTTTGGTGAAATTCCTTTTCGAAATTGTGAAAATATCCTCTTATTATAGAATAAAAATCTCAGGCCTAACCGCTTTTTGTCAACTTATAAAATGTTTTGTTCCTCGTCGAGCTGATGAAATGAGAATATTTTTGGACACTTGACGGATCGAAAGAAAAGTAAGATATCTACTTTTATTTTAGTGAGAGAAGACATTCGAAGCCATTTTTGCTAGCACTCGCTAGCTTAGGCTATAACTTTTGGAAAGGCTAACACCTGCAGAACTGATCCTTAGGCATAACCAAGTTAGATCCCCTAAAAGGCGAATAAAACTAATTGATTACAAACCGTATTGAAAATAGTACAGCGTAAATTTTTTTCTGTAATAAACAAGCAGGAAAATTATTGCTGAAGAGCATGCTGTCAAATTTTCCACTTTTCGCTCATTTAATTTCAGAAATTACTTACTCAAACTACCTTTGCTACAGTGCGGTAGCCCCATTTTGTTTTTGTTTTTTAATCAAACGCAATCACTTTTACGAAAAAATATCTGGTTATCTATAATTTGGGGGCACAGGTTATCGTTTAAACTAGGCTAGCAATAAGAGTGTGCTCGATATTTGAGCAAACTAATTACCGCATAATTTCCCAACAGCAGAGCATCGGGGAGGCGGAAACCCAGAAGATCAAACAGGAGCCTTTCAACCTGAGCTCATCCGCTTCCGACAGCTCGCCCAACACTTCACAAATGATTGGTGAGTAAAAACAACTATCGAATTTCAGAGGACGGTGCACCATAAGAGGTTGATTTGGTTGATAATAATTCCGATACTAAACCGCTTCAAAAAGGTAAACAATTATGAATAGTGACTTTTGGAAGGTGTTTTTCCTTTGTATCACTTTGAAGACTGTAGGTAGAGCGCGATTTCAGCCGATACGATGGGCAACCAAGTCGTTTTTATGACAGAAAACTCATCGCAAAAGAGATACCGATCAAACATAACCCCAATTTGAATAGCAACAACTCACAGCTTCACATTTAAGTATAAGTGAGTCTTTGTCACATTTACCACATTAACCACCAACCGAAATCAATTACCACATTAACCCACAGATGAGCCTTTGGGGCTTTGTAGAAATTTAAAGAGCTAAACAATATTTGTAACAATGTAAAAGTCAGATGGGCGTTCGACATAATGATTATGATGATAATCATACCTTATGATCATCACCATCACCATTACCTCATCACCTTATGATTCCTGTTTCAGGTATAATTGCCTTGTATATTCTTCCGGAATTGACACAGCATTAAAAATGGTTTCGAAAAAAGGAAAATTGATATTCAAAACAGTGACCATATATGTGTTTCTTCCAAGGAAAGTTCTGTCTATGGGGGGACTGAGAGCCGATATAGATAAGTCTGCAAGAATCAGATTCGCCAAAAAAATCCTGAAGCTGGGAAAGTACATCTAAGAAAACGTGGAAACTAGCTTTATTCACAACCGACAACAAAATTCCCAATTGATTTTTGTTGTTTAAAAGAGTACAAAATCCCAACAGCGAATGCTTTTTTAACGTGTAATCAGTGTCATTAATTTGTCGAGAGGGATACTCCGTTGGGAGAGAGAACATAATTTTCCAGCAGGGGCACCGCTGGTCGTTTTTAGGTGTCATACTCATGTCTGCCTACTGTTATTAAAAAAAATAAAAAAAACACTACAAATCATCTCCCCTAATATCTGTCATTTTCCTCTCGCTCGTAAGCTTTTATCGTGAAAATATGTTTTGTCTTAGGAGCTATTCAAACAAATGTCTACCAATGATAACAATTTGGGAATTATTCTGCACATCAAGTATTAAGAAAACTATCTATAACCACTGAAATCCTAACTGCAATTTCATTCATGATTGCTGCAATGCGGGGGGGGGGGGGGGGGGGGGGCATTCCTTGCGCTGATATCTTCTCTGTAATTACTCCATTTCCCTCTGCCATTTGTTAGACTCTAAACTTTGGCTATAAAAGCTATCCTCGCGTCAACATCTAATAATAAGCATCCAAAGCTTCTCGGCTTAAAAAATGTCAAACTTAGCCAAACGACGTGTTCAAATTAATCGAAAGATATTTTTCATCTCGGGCAGGACATAAGAAAGTCTGTTTAGTGAAAGATTCAGTCGCATTCAGGTAGTTAATCGTTTTAGCATCTTATAACATACTTCATGCCGTTAATTCTAAAATTACATGGTAAGATATTTCATGTTCTAGTCCATAAACTTCTCTATCTCATCTGGATAAACTGTTTTCGATAGTCATGCCATCGCTTTTAGAGCGCATTTCAGATAATTATACCGGCGGTAACACAACAAAAGCTCATTTCAGAATCTCCGTCGGTAGATCTCAGCATCACCATAGTATACCAAAATGTTGAATCCACCATTGAATCTCGTATACTTGTTAGTATTTTTTGTTTTCATATTGGGCAACGAAAATTACCATCTTAGAAATTTTGAGTAAACACTGTACAGTAACGTAGAACGTGAGGATCTGCTTCGAATACATTTTTTAAGATTGTTGCAGTGACTGCAAAATAACCCGCCTGCCATTGTATTTTTTTTCACAAATTTAAATTTCTTGTGAACTTGTAAAACTGATGCCCCAAAAATAGGGACAACTCACAATTTACTAAGAGCTGTTTCACACAACGTTTCCGCAACTAATAAATCACAAGCCATCCAAATCAGCCATGCAAATAAATTTCAACTCCTTTGACAGTTGCATCCGCAAAATGCATTTTCCTCTCATGCTTTGATGACGAATAGCGAACAATTAGAGATGACTTTTATTAAAATCGTAATGGCATGCATAGTAGTGTGAATAACGTGTAGTGCGTGCTTTCTGAGAAGTCGAAGCATGGGCACGCACGCCTCGCATGGGCTGACTCCGTCTCCGCGTCCCCATGCGTTCACCCGAGAATTGTAATAAATAGCTAGTAGCTACTGGGTAACGCGCACTCTTGCCGAGGTGTACCTACATAAGTCAGGCAGTCCGTTGAAAAACGTGGCTGTAATGCATGTTGACGGGTTTTATGATTAGTTATTATAAATAACCGCATTAGAGGTTTATAAATAATCAACATGTTCAATAACAACTTGAGATTTGTCGAATATTTTGCAAGGCTATTATTTGAAAGCGCTCTTGTTTTGAGGTGATAACCGTTTGGTTTTGGTTCTGCTTGGTTTATTTGTATGCTGTATTTGAAAACGGTTTGCTGACTGCATGTACACAAAATACATTAGCTATAAAGCGGTTAAATTATATGTCACAACTAACAAGATTTTATTCAAACATGATAAATCATTAATTAATTTTTATTTTATACTTATTTAGGAACGGTGTTGATTCCACAGTTTTTGTACTTTTGATATTTGTAGTCTAATTCGAAGCGGAAAGGCGCTGGAATTTTCCTCCAGATTAAACATATTTTTCCCAGGAAAGGAATGATAAAGCATGGTACATTTTCTCAAAGACTCGGCGCCGTCGGATTCTTTTCTAATTATTCTCATGGCCGAGTTGAGGTTTCAAATCCATGCTATCTGCCGTAATAACTTGGCTGTATCGTACATCCAACCCCATAAGCTACTCATAAGCTGCTGCTTTGTCTTACATTTCATGACTTTCACGTCTTCACAAAGATTAGGGAGATTGTAGATTTAAAATTGGTCGACTAAACATTAGCAAGGTGTTCACACACAAATAAGCACTCATTTTCTATGAACATGAAACATATTTCCCACGAAGCCTGTCATCTGCATCACATCTCGCCTTTCGATGTTTTGGAAACCACTGTACCGGCGACGCCACGGCTTATATCTTCGTGTGACAACGTTTGGGATGTTCACGGTTGAAATGTGACGCGAATTGTGCAATTCCTGGATCTAGTGTAAAGCATCACATCAAATATTTTGTACAATTGTGGTCTCGTAGGTAAAAACATGGCTTTTCCGTTGTTTTTTGTGTAAGGACGATCTCTTCACTATGGGGTGGCTCATCGGGAGAGAAAACAAACCATTTCGTTATATTTCCCACTGGGTCTTTTTTTCTTATGCAAAATTTCGATTTTCAAAACTGTATTTTACCCAAATTACTAGGCGACGGTTCCCGCTCATCGAGAAACAGCCCAAAACAAGAAGTAAAAAATCCAAAAGAGACGTTTTACTTGTAACTGATTGGTCGGTATCAGATGTTGCTGCCATGGGGTCAAAGACGCGGTGAACAAGCCGGTCGCACTTTTCGCGACTCGTACATGTAATAGCAAACCAGTACCAGCAGCTGTGCGCTAAAATTACGCCAACTTCTAGCTATGTGTCTAATCAGCACCGATAACAATTGCAAGTAGTATATTAAGATCAGCGTACTCGCTCCTTCTTTCTTGCTCTTGTGGTCTCCCTCTCAGCTGGAGCAGCTATGCACCTTGTTGGGCTTTACCATTGCACAATGGGTAACTTCGTCTAGCTCGCACTACGTCTGCCTGTCTGCCAAACGCTTCTGTTGTGATAAGACAGTTTCCAGCAAGCTAAGAAATTCGATACTAGGGGTAATTTAAAATTTTAGACCATTGGTGTCAATGTTTGGTTGATTTGTATTTGGTTGACAATACGAATTGTGTGGCTCACTTTTAACGTGAATAATGCAATCCGAAAATTAACGATACGTTCATGAAATAGGCGAAAAATTAACTCAACTGTGAGTTCTGTGGACAAATTTCTATTGAGATTTTCTGTTCGAAAATTATATTTCCAAAAATGAGTTAGAGATTGATTAACTAATATATCAGCTGTCTAAACGTCTAAAATTGTCATTCTCAGCTTGTCACCGAGATATCAAAACATCTCGATTTGGAAATGGGCAACCTGTTGTGCACCATGAAGATTCTGTTTCAAAATCACAGAAGCCCAAAGAAAAAAATGCATTCTAGGAAAACGTAAACGTACTAAAGACGATTGGCAAGAAATGTCTGCCAACACTAAAATACTGTGGTGTCAGCATGTAGGGAATCGGTATGGTAGGTATTCCAAATCATGAGTAATGGGCTGCTACTGGTGTAGCGTCCTGTTGATGCGCACTGGGTTTGGGCGACGCTTGCGTCGGCGTCGACGTCGGTGCGCCTCCTTCTAACCTTCCCCCCACGAAACCCCACACCGCCCCCTGAGGTATCCATCCCCTAGCACCAAGACAGTGGGCTATTTTCTGGACCCCCCCTAGCCCTCGGGCATTTATCTCATTACACTCTAGAGTACACTTATCCGGTAGTTAGCACGCGTTCATCTACCAGTATTATCTTACAATTTTTCTGTAATACAATCTTAATTGGAAACTGATTCCTATTTTGGACATCGATATAATAGAGGCAGTTTGCCTGGATATTTAGTAAAGCGTATAATTTGGCAGGCAATTTGACTGGTTTCTGAAACTATTCGTTTATTCACTTGTCATGAGACATTTTGTTTGTACATGCGTTAATCAGACGTTTTGAATCATGATTTGAATCATATAATCAAATTAATTTCCCGTTTTTTGTTGGGTTGCTGGTACCAATCATTTTCTACTTATACTTTCCATCACACCTTATTCATGTCAAAGCAATTGCATGGCATAAGGTGACGGGCTCTAAAAAAAAAGCATTAATTATTGATTGACAGTATTAAAATGTTATGGATAACCATTCCATTGTTCTCCTTGATATTGTATACTCGATGAATGATCGGTAAAAATAAAAGCTGTTTAATTGAAACGCTGTAATTTTGAACAATGATGTTAGCCGGCTAATAATGTCACACCTCTCGTATTTATGGAATTATTGCAAAAACAAGAACCTTACGTCTTTTCTCTGCAGGCACGAGGCTTGCTTTGCCTGTAAGCCTGCCAGCCAGTCAGCAATTCTTTGTAATAGGTCACCCAATCGGTCAGATATATGTGTCAAATCATTCGATTGTTCGATTTATTGACATGATTGAAATCAAAACGCACATTACCTAGAAGTACAGAAGTCATGAATCACGTGAATCTAGGGAGTTTTGTCGTACATTAGCACTCACTCGCCGAGAGAACCTAGATGTTTTAGAAGTTCAGTGATTTATAGCAACAAAACGTAATGAGAAATGGTGATGTTAATTAAAAACAGCACTAAATGAACTGATTCACTTGTTTCGTTATCTGGAAATATGAAATTTTAGGTAAAGCAACTTCAACTGGACTTATGTTTAGTAACTTTGACTCTAAATGACATTAGTGCTTGTGTATACGATTGGCTAAAATAAAGTGGTGCTAGAAAACTAGATGCTTTTTACAGTTTGTAAAAGTATTCTATTTTCTAGTAGTTGGTAGTTGCAAACCATACCGTCAACCCCTAATTGCAAAATTGAGTGGATCTATGACCGAGTAACATGGTGCCACCCACCGTGTGTTGGGAATGCGGGGCGTTTGTTTCTGAGAGATGTTTTTGCGACATTACGCACGAGCCATTAGGCATGTTTATTTGTAGGTAATTAAAACTGCTCCAGGCTTTGTTTGCTCTTTTCCGTTGCTAACTAGGAACTGAATCCTTACTGTCATCGATATCCCAACTTTGTTGCTATTTTGCTGTTTACCTCCGCAGACTTTATTCTGTGTTTTATTTTCGCTTTGTGTTTTTGTTTTTTGTTTCGCTCGAGATGTCGTTATTTCTGTAAACACTGTCTTTCAAGGGTTTGGAAACAGCACCAACAGAGACTTTTTTATTTTTAGCCAGTGAGTTTGTCAGTGTGCCTTACAGTAAGGTATCTTGAGATTGAATAGTCAGGAACTTTTTTTGCCATTAAGGGTTTGGCCGGTACGTAATGCGTTAGCAAGTCTGTTGAATTAAAAATGGCTCTAGTTATGCATATTTTCCTTGAGAAAGCGAAATCAGGATATTCATTCGCCAAGTTAGGAGTCGGAGTAGATCTCGCCTGACCTCCAAATTACACAGACAAATAGTTGCCCAGCCATGACCAAACCTGCAATTTTCCTCCAATTGTCCCTGCCCAAAACATGTATGATCAAAAGAAAAATTGCTTTGGCATATTTTACGTGCTCCCTTCACGGCAGCAAAAGAAAATCCACGAAAACAGCTCGACTAAAGTTCCGACTGTGCACGCAATGTATGAGCTATATTGACACACCTTTTCGCAAGACATCACGCTGCAAATGCACGCATGCAACTTTTTTTAGCACCTACTCTGGTATACTCAGACGTGCATGTTGCACTTTTATAATCAATCAGTATTGGGCAGTTGATCGTCACCGCTAGATCGTTACCATATAACAGCTCCATCGACGTGATCCGGAGAGTTACTGTGAGTACACTTGCCACCTTCTAATCACTCTTGAGACTTGGGCAAAGTTGATTTAAAATTTTATTGAATTACTATCGATTTGTTGATGCTACACTTGAGAAAGTAGCATGTTATTAGTGATATATAAAGCCTGCAAAGTTTCTCAACAAGAGTCTCGTTACATCAATTGGAATGAATTGGCGGATGACTGAGAATCAAAACATTTTCAAATAGTCACTGCTTCATTGAGATATCATAGAGCCGTTTTCCAGATAATGCTTTGTCTTGTGTCTGGATGCAATTATTTTTACATCTTTGGGGGTGTGGACTTGGCATACCCAAGCATACCTTTGCTCTGAGATGAGAAATTCTTCCCGGAAATTTGGCGATATTTCTCGGATAGTTTTCCATCCGGAAGTGATAAGACTCACAGGATAGATTCACGCGTGTTATTTAAACATTATACCTGAGTCATTGAAAAATTGTGCACATGGGCACGAACCAAGGCTTCTTTATACTTTGATAATATGTCGGTGTTGAGTGACATAATAATGCTCTGTAGACAGCTGTTCGGCGAATTAACATTAGTAAGTGCGAGTACTCGTTTTTGTTCCTCCTGCTATCATCAGCTTGTAATTCAACTAAAATCATGTGCAGCTCGCCACAATGCATCTGCATTCGGGAAAAAATAGTCACCATTCTTGTTCATCCGGGAATAGTTTTACCAAGGAATATACCTAGGAACCTCAAGAAAGTATCAGTACTTGCACTATTGCACAAGCAATTTCCTCGATCTGTATGACACACACTTAAAATCATATCTGATCTATAATGAATCCTGGTATTAAACAACACAGGATAGTCGTACGACCGTGATCGCCACGTCACAATTTCTACTGCATAACTTTTAAATCATTTTCCTTGTCCAGACAAAACCGGCGAGGCCGTCAAAGTGGAGCAACACCAAGCCTTTTTCACCCTTGGGTGGTTAAACATTGGGAGCACCAAGCGAGCTGTTGTCCACTAATATTCGGTTATATTTCAGTTCCCGAGTTCCTCCCTGTGCACCTCCGGGTAGGCACTATCAAAGTGGAGGGCCAGGATCATGAGCGTGACCTGAGCATGAGTCGACCCAGCAATCTGATCATCACCAGCAACCAGCAGTTGCAACTGCAGGACAACACGATGTCCATGTCCACGTCCGCGGTCTCGACGTCCACCAAGCAGACGGCATCGTCCACGTCGTCCGCGTGAGTGCAACTGCATTGCTCAATAATATTCCCCGGTCATAATATTTCTAATAACGTTTTCAAGCTGTAAATTGATAGTAATGTGTTAAAACAATGGCACAATCAAACATGAAATTGGATTCGCTAATGGTGGAAAATCAATTTCTATGAAGGAAAATTGTTAACTTTTATACCTGGACATATTGCCGGTGAAACGCGTGCCTTATGCAAACGTATAGTTTCTCAATCAAATTTGGAGAAAAAGCATTCGTTTTCTCCCATTAGATTAACACGAAAAGCCCATTGGACTCCCTCGCGCCAAAACCTGCCACCTCTCTTTAACTGAACATCCCTATTGTTGTTTCTAAAAATCTCCCTGAGGAACACTTGGTTCCGTATTTATGGACTTTCATGCAATTATCACCTAACGAGGGCCTGAAAATATTTTTACAATCAAAATACATGCACCTTTGCCGTGCATTTATTGATTTGCTTGTTTCAACCTAAACTATTTAAGCCTATGTCTAAGCGACGTGTATTTGAATCAGTGCATGTCCATGTCGATATCATGGAAGGGCTCTTACACAATTAACCCTACCTTTGTAATTAGCTCCTTTTCCGGTAAATTTAAGACACAACTGCGACTAACTCTAGATCTACTCCCCCATGTATTTGCCATGACTTTGGACCCTAAATCTGTCAATCTGTCAATCTGTCTGCCCCAGTTCGAGCGGCAGCATCTCGACGCCAGCGTCCTCGTCTTCGGACCCTAACTCCAAGCCGCCGTACTCGTACGTAGCCCTGATCGCGATGGCCATCCAGCATCAGACACACAAGCGGGCGACTCTGTCCGAGATCTACACGTACATCACGACCAAGTTCCCGTACTTCGAGAAGAACAAGAAGGGCTGGCAGAACAGCATTCGGCACAACTTGTCGCTGAACGAGTGCTTCATCAAGGTGCCCCGCGAGGGGGGAGGCGAACGAAAGGGGAACTTCTGGACACTCGGTGAGACAACAGAGATTCGTTTTATTTTTAACAAAAGTCCGAGATGGGACGTTGAATTTTGACGGAATTCGAACTGTTTTCCTTACGTGCTGTAATATATTCCAGTTACTTAAATATGGAAGAATGTGCAATGTTATGAAAAGTTGGGAAACATTAAAAATACAGGCTGGAAATTGGTTTTTGAAATATAGTACGTAGACACGAGTTTCAACAACATAGTTTTTGTGAGTTTTCGAGACTTTTTAAATCTCGAATTCCATTCTGTAATGTGATGATGGCAAATTCTCGGATTTTACCCGTATCTTTAACACAATCTAATGGTCAGGTCAAGGATAATGGATAATCAAGGTCAGATTTGATGCTTTATACCTGCCGGTTGGGCTTTAGTGCCGTAAAATAACGTGTATGCATTACAAACCAAGTTTTCGGTCACAAATTAGCTACCGTGATCAAAGACCGTTTGTGTGTAGCGAAGATATCGAACATATCGAAGATGCACCCAGTTTAGATTTGGTAATTTAACTTGACATCTTGGGCACCTGCTCGTACGTCATTGCTCCAAACAAGTCCCCCCCAACAAATACAACTTACTTGTTTTGATTATCATGCACTTTATAGAGTACATGTACACACCGAAGTTGTAACGGCAAAACAAATTGCATAGGCTCAAGTGTTTTTTTATTGCGTAAAGACGTGGCAATCCGTCACTTTACGTTCTACCGAATTGTGAAATTTGATGACGGGGATGTAATTTTTTCCCACTGTCACAATTGGGTTAAGGTAAGGAATCCGTGAAAAAATGTGCAAGTCCTAATAAACTAGGATGTCATAACTGTATGCCTGACGTCAGAGTGTACGGCGACTCGGCACCTCCACGCTGGCACGAGTGGTTTCGCAAGCGTCAATGCAGTTTTTTTTTTCTACCGTGTTTTTTTTTTTGCCACTCTGAATTGTTTCCAATAACGCTTCTGGTTTAGCAAATTAACACCTACCAGGAACGTAAATGTTATTTGTAAATTAATGAAGCATGAAACTGAATCATACCTGATAAACAAGCAATATAGCGTGTTAATCACAGCGGCGAGAAATGTGAAAATATCACGAAAATGTTTACCGCCGACACAATGGATGCTTGGTAAGCAATTATTATGTGGCGTCGCTGAATTAGTTCAAGCATACACAAGCAAAATCTCGCGTTTTAATTATTTTTATCCCGTGGGTGACGTGACACTGGCACCGTTAAGTCCTAATGACGGGGATTAAATCGCTCTGTATTTGGTGCATGCCATTCAAATAATAATGCGATTATTTTACAAACTAAGCATTCAGTATTGCACTAAAATATAAGCCTAAAAAATGTCAACATGTCATTATTAAAAACTAAATATAGCATATACTTCGGCTTTTTCCATGTAAGCTTCTAAAGACTTAATTGCAGATCAGTGCCATGATTAGTTAGAAATAAAATAAATCTTTATACTTATTACTATTTCACAATGTTTCGCCATCAACAAACGCTGTGCTAAAAGCGAGTATCAAAATTGTTCTATGCTTTGCTGACAACTAACACCTCCCCCCGACCGAATAGACCCGCAATACGAGGACATGTTCGAGAACGGCAACTACCGACGGCGACGCCGCATGAAACGTCCGTACCGCTCGACGGCGCCGTACCCCAAGACGGTGTTCACTGATGGCTTCCACCACCACACCGCGCACCACCTTACCTCGAGGAATCTCTTCGCTACGCAGTCGTACCCGCCTGCCTACCCTCGGTTCGACCACAAGTGAGTCGCTCGCCACTCTCCGTTCATTCTTGAGATAGAGAGGGGCTAATTGGGTTCCACACTCTGCAGGTCTTCTAATTTTGAGAAGATTTTTGAGAAGACTATAATTTGATCTTTTCGTTAAAAAAAAAGCCTAAAGAACACAAATCGACTACTTCAGTTCGGGAAACTATGCCATCAGGTGATCAGGCGATTAGATTATAACGTTACTTTACCATCCGAACGGTTTTAAAAGCCAAATAGTTTGAGACTGGTTTGAGACCAGAATATCCAACCAAATATTAGAATTTTTCGATTGTTGTCCATGTTTCTTTCAAGAAAACGAAAGACTATCATTTGATTATGTAAATAAACCGACATTTACGAATGGTCGCTACCTTTAGAGGTTCCTCTGTCATCCAGAAAGCCACCCCTATATACAGCTCTATAATCTCCGAAAATATTCGAATTTCTCCAATTATCTTTCGGTGCGCAGCTCCCCGTGGCCGATGGGCGCAGCGGTGCAGCAGTCATACGCGTCGTCATGTCAGGCCATGAACGCAGCCGCTGCGCGGGCAGCAGCGAACAACTCGCAGGCGCTCAATCCGTATGGTCAGCTGCAGAGTCAGTTGCAGCCGGTGCCGTCCATGCAAATGTCGACGATGAACACGTACAACCAGCTTGGCTCGTCGTTGGGTAAGTCTGCAGTTTGCACGTTTGCAGCTCGCAATCGCTGGTCTCAGAGTATACCATAGTCCAGAATTGGTACACCACTAGAAACTTAGAACCCTAGGTTTACCACTCGTTACAGTTTTAACTCCCGATACCTTAGAGTAAGGAACTATTCCTTTCTCTAAGCCGATACCAAGCAGGGTAGTTTGGTCTGCAAAATTTTAGCAAAGGTCTAGTGCCCTGAGACGAAGATAGGCCAAGACGAAAGGACTCTTATAGTCTAAAGATTTTGTGAACGTCCCCTCTTCCTTCTAATAGGGGTTCCCTCAAGCTAGAACTTAGAGTGCTAGGAAAATAAACATGCCCACTGGCCTGTGCTTCTGCCGTTCAGTTATAGTGCAGGTGATGGTGGTACTGGTATTTCTAGTGTATAACTAAACAACCCACAAAATTATGAGAGTTAAAAAAAAAGTCCTGTCGTAGTTCTACCCCTGTCTTGTATGTTTTGCGTGTCAATAGGAATTATTTAGGCGTGGCTTAATGCGCTGATCTGTTTCGAAGGGTTGGGCAGAAATAAAAGCAAAGACCGAAGAGAATTGGACCCTAATGCGCTTGAATTTCAGGAGGTCCTCCGACGTCCAGCGCGGGCTTCAGTGCCAATTTCTCGCCATCTTGCCGTCGCTCTGAAGAATCAATGCGCTACCCGTTTTGGAATGATGGTAAGCTACGATATCAGTCAGTATTCGCTCAACCTTTGTGCCATCTAGTGGCAAAACATCTTCATTGAATCAAAGTCTCTCTACTCCAGCTATGATGAAAGATGACCCTGGGGTGGGCGCAGCTGGAAGCATTTTCTCGACTGGAATGGACTTTTCGCTTGGAGCCGCCGGAGTTCCGACTCGTCCGAAATGCTATTTGTAGTTAGTGGACTGTGAGAAAGATCTTCGCAGATATTTGATTTGTTGTCGTGTGATGTAAGCATTGTTATTATTCTATGATATGCTCAAGAAATACTTCATTCCATAAGGGTCATCACTTTCAGATGAATTTCGTCCCTGCTCGATGGTTTATCAGTAATATGAGTTATCCCACCTATATTAATTTATAATTTTAGTAACTTTTTATTGCATTTTTTTAATTAAATATCGTTTTTTAAAGAATATTTTAAAGTTTTAAAATTAGCTAACCCTATTTTTCAACTATTGCTAGAAGTAGATCAAAGCTATAAAATATTTATTTCGAGTAATTGTGAAATTAATTTATTAGGGCCATTCTAAATAGTTTAATAACAAATCAGAAAGTTTATTGTTCTATGTTGTGCAGAGGATCACTGGAATCTTATGGTGACACTTGCTGTGTAAATGATGCTCTGAAAACAAAACTATTTGGAATAGTTTTCAACGTCGCTGCCAAGCAAGATGGGGCAAAACGCGAGTGAAAATAAAAATAAAAAAACTGGCTGTCGTGATAAATCGCTTAGTCGTGGCGATAGGTGGGTGGCTGGGTGGGTGTGTGGGTTGCCCCCCCATTCTCCTTAAGAGCACCCCTTCGCGCAATGAATTCGAGTAGAAATTATCACCTAGCAGGTGTCACGAAAGCTCTTAAAATTCCAACCCCTTTCAATGTTGTTCAGAAGGTCGTAAATGTGAATGATCATTCTCAATGTCTTGTGCTTTCGTATCGGAGAAGATCGAAATAATATAACAAGTACAACATGAGATGAGAATAGACTTAATTAACCTTTTTTTTTGCGAATTTTTATATACTTGTTTTATAATTTTTAAGCCCATATGAATATTCCGTCCGCGCCTGAATGCTGGTACTTCTTTGTGTAATGTAGTGTCAAGAAGGACAATTCAGATATAAATTAAACTATACAAATAATAATTATTACTTTTATTTTACGTATAGGTTAATTAATGTAAATCTAATTAGATTATAAGAACAAACATAAACTAATTACAACTTATGCTCGTAATGTACTGTTTTTGACTGAGTGACACACGAATTCATCCTAAGATCGAAGTGGGGATATGAAGTGGGGATATGTCGAAATCATTGTACCTACCGTTATTATGTTGTTGCTGTTGTTGATTCAAATAAAGATTTGATATTTGAAAACTCATTGTGGCAATCAAGACAAGAGTTTTATTACCTACCTCTTGGCGCCAGTAGATCTCCAAAAGTCTCTGCATTTCTAGTTTTAACTGCAGAAAGCAATTAATTTTGTGTTTTATCTGCGAGTTGTGTTTAGCTTCGAGCATAATATTTTGACTTGTTATCAGGTGAACGTGATGTTTTAGCGTAACTGGCATGTCCATTAATTGGAGATAAAATATGAGGTCAACAATCACGGATGTCAAGAAACAATAGCACGCTTTTTCATCTCCTTGCAGGCTTTTCAAGGATCATACGCCAGGCTTTTTGCTCTGCAATTGTATCAATCTACTGTACATCCCAAAAACTCGGGTGTATTGGTTGCAATACTCAGGTTGCAAATCTGGGCTTTGATCTGGGCTGTGTTGCCAACTCACGTACCTACCCCCACCCCATCCCAACAGGTCAACACTAAGAAATATAATAGCAATGCAATGCAATACATTCGACAATGAAGCCCAATCAATCAACTCTGACAGCTTAACATGTTTCAGAGGTAAATATTGATTTTCACACATGCGTGAACAAAGACTCATTGTTAAGGCCTGATGCAGAGTTTTTTTGTGGGATTCACTATACTTATACTGTGCGTAAGTGTACCTATACAGTGCGATACCTTTACAGTGCCTAAGTCGGAAACTTTCAAATCAGTAAACTTTTTGAAATCAAACTGATGCAAAATGTGTGTGATAAAAAAATTATTTATGTCAATGGGGTATGTCCTCAATTTATGCTTTATAAAATGGTGAACGTACAGGAGATAGTTATTCCGTTTTGGCATATGGAGTAGAACTACTCCGGTATGTGCCTGGGAAATCGTGGGAAACCACAACTAGAGAAGCCGGTCGTCAGGATGAGTCTCGCACCTTCCGAAATCTGTTGGATACCATTTTTCAGGACACTCTCGAGCGCTGGAGGTTCTCAAGAAGTTCGGTTCAGAACAACACAGTTGTTGAATTGTTCGCCCGTGTGGATATTTGCAACCAACATATACTAGTTTACCTATACACTTAATGCTAGTTGTATCTGTTCCTTTGACACCCCCAAACCCAACCGTACAAACCACTCGCCTTCCATTTCGAACACATTTTTTCATCCACTTCCGTTTCGGCACCGCCTTTGAGAGGAAACGCATTTAACGCCTCTCTCCTCTAGAACTATAATATTATTTAAAACAAAAATCTGTGAACTCCTGGACCGTTTTGTTTGCCATGTTAGTGGTTAATTAAAGTAGCATTAGAGATGCAGTTTCATCTTGGGCCGAGCGCAACATGTTGAAATATAGCACATGTCAACTGACTAAAAGGCAATCCGTGTAACTGTTTCTCCACTTCGTCTCTTTCCTGTCGCTGTCACGGTTTCCTCGCGGGGTCTTTCCTCTCGTCTCCCTAAGGATTGCTAGAAAGCGCCTGGACCGATGCCTGCTACTTTCTGCCAGCAATGCATCTCTGACAATGCACATGCATCAGAGCAAAGGTTTACCCATGGGCGCCTGTCATTGCTGAAAATATCCTCAAATCGAAACCGATGTGGAGACTGCATGTGGCTTTGAATCGAGCTGACAAATCGTAAAAGGGAGAGTCAAATTCTAAATATTTTCGATACATTCAAAATATTTTTGTCTTCGATGACGACGATTGAAACGCATGAAAACCAGGTCGTTAGGGTCGTTTCATAGGTTGCACTTCAGTTGTGATCTTGGAGTGTCAGTACGTGCGCTTGCAACGGTATTATTCGATGTCCTGTTCAATATCCCACCTCGGAAGTCTAGAGCAACCTGAGGTATGACCAAAAAATCAAATTTCACAACATAATTATGAAAATAATGTCAAGCAGTGGGGAAAACAAAAGGCAAGTCGGACCGAGAGAGTTTATTAAACATGATGACAAAATATGTGAGTCTTGCCTGACTTACCCAGGTCTCCTCAAGTGTAGCACCCACTTGGAAATTCTACGACAAAACGGTGGGAACTGGAAATATGCTCGAGCTTTGGCTAAATGATGGAGCATCGTTATCTGGCAATTAAATCGCACTTTCAAACTTGGCACTCGCCGGAAAAAAGTGCCCAATTTAGAACGTTTTCTGTGAATTTATCGGCCGGCATATATTCCAACACGATTCGGCGTTAGGTAACTACTTTGCGTACCAAGCACAGGCAAGAGTTATCCTGGTGGTCCTATCAAATCAGATCTAATAACGGCAGGCGAGAGCAGAGATTGTCGTCGCCTCTGCATGTTGGAGGATTTGCCTGATTGAAAGCCAACAGCTGAACCGTCGCCGTTTTACCCTGCGGTGGAATGGGAAGGAGGGGCGCGGGGGCCTTACGTCGTTTGCTGCCGCACATAATTCGGTAGCTAAGTGTCGACAGTTTAGAGCAATAGACACATTCCCACTGACACTGATCTAGTGGATGCCTGAAGTTAAAACACCCGTGAAAAATAAAACATTTTTTTTGTTTCTTTTTACTTTTCATCTCTATCTAGTCGACATGTTAAATAATTAGTTTGAAGCTTGTTTTAGAAATAATATGGTTGGTTAGCGAGACACGATCACGCCTACATAATTATGCGAACTAATTGGGTGACACGAATAAACAGATTTGTTAAATTCCCAACAAAATTGTGCAGTAATTTATGTAAACGTTATGTGATTGATTGAGTGCAGACAATAAGTTGACCATTGACTTACAGATTCACGCGGACATGGTTTGTAGACAAGGCGACAAAATTTAGGTGGAATTGTTGACTGTACCTTTGATATAACTCATGTTTCACTCTTCAGGTAGTCCTGTGAGAGAGTTTGCACGGAAATTAGCCTTCACTCCATTCTTAATCTCAATGTAATCACGAGTTCATCGAAGTTTTCGATAACCTATTTCGTGTCACCGCTAGCTGTTGGTACGTCAATCACATCACAATACAAATTAGCACAATAACAATAATTCCACGCTTTAATTTACGTTTTGTCCGCCCTGCGCCTTTCTGATCGCTAGTCAAGTCATTGAAGCGATTGAAATTTTGATATCGTTGCTATCGTCATTTGGAAACATACCTGCTGCATTCAGCCAATGTCAACATTCCAGTCAACCCTATTGACAACCTCTAGTTGTTACAAAAATCATTTGCAATTTTAATTACTCGTAACTGAAACGTAAAATGTATACTAGAGTACCGACTAGTAATAAGCTATACCTCTCATAACATTGCACCTGAAAATGTATAGGTACTTGTGAAGCGCGTTGATCTTTGAAAAGTAAATAATTTAAAAAATGCTCGATTTTTTTTAACGGGCAATTTTTTCTACGAAGTGGCGGCGGTGTAGCACCGGGTTGTCTGACTGTTATGGCGCATGGTCCCCTGATAGCAGCAATAGCACGAAGCATGCTTTCTCGCCTCTATTAAAAATAAAACAAGAAATATATCTGCATCTGCAGCTATGCAGGCTGCAGGATGGGCAACTGCATAGAATCACAGAATAGGAAGGACCACAATAAGGAGGTACTGGTTGGTCAATGATAGTCACGGAACAGGTCCACAAGTTACTGCACGGGAAAAAGTGAGTAATTGTCATTTTTTTAATTGAGTGGGCGCTGAAATGGTTAAATAGCAAGTACTAGCCTTGTTCACTTGTTGCATATCTTTGATGATGAACACGGAATACCCACAAGTTTATAGTGTGTTGATGAATTCACTGTTGGTATGTAACATTTTATTACTTACCACACACGAGAGTAGCTGCTAAAAGCATGAAAATGTTTGAAAAAATGTGTCCCCACAAATAAAACTTGTCTGGCAAATGACTACAGCAAGTTGTTTAATATTATGACATAGGTGGTTTAGCGTGTTTAAGGTCCAAGCACCGTTGTGTACTAAAATGTCTGCAAATAGTTTCGATTTATTTATAAAACATGCTCTGCTCACTAGCAACAACTGTTTGTTAGGGTTGTGTAGATTCAACCTTCCATTTCTTGTTAGGGTTGCCTAAATTTTACCATCCTTATTTCTATCATGGTTACTGGAGAGATTATTAACCTGCAAGTACGTTTTCCTGGTATAGTGTTTTCCAAAGCCTAAAGTGCATCAATTAAAAAAAACACTTTTTCATACACTCTTAGAAGTCAATATTTTTCACTGAAATATGTTAGCTGCCTGAGTAGATTAATAGATCAATAAGAGATTGATTGGGCTGAGTTGTTGAATATATCTTATACCGAGGGTCCCATTGTGTTTGGGTTTTAGTACAGGTGTGTTAGCACAAATCAATGGTTGACCTGATGGGAAGGGGTTCGGGTTCAAAAAGAGTCAAAAAGAGACAGGTTAAAATTTTTACACCTGAGAAGATGAGCGTGCATCAAACAAAGATATTCCTAAAAGCAACTTGGAAACTTTAAAACTCAATCAACTCGTTTTATGGGTTGTCTAAGGATTGGTTTGATAAGGAACTTTGAGGAAACTTTCAGTTGGTCATATTTTATACTTGTCCTGAAAGAAGTAATTTTTAAGATAAACTGGACATCAAATATCTCTGAGGCTTATAAACTACAAGATATGCAAGGGAAAAAACCTATCTCAACTGTCGTTAACTTAATTTTTTATTATAAGAAATTAATTAGCACAAATTGATCTCATACAATATACAGTAAAATCATATTTGATTAAACTTCATTATCCCTCATTAGAAAATACTTATTGATTTGGAATCAATCGCTTCATCTTTAAATTCTGCATCTAGTGCATGCATAACAATATTTTACCATCAAATGTAAATAAAGTGAAATCATTCATTGCTAAATTATAATGAAACGAACCTACAATCTTAAAACAAGCACTGATTACATGTAGCATAGTGGTATTACACATTTTTTGTCCTTCAATCTTCACTCAGCAAATCTTCATCAACATTGAAATCCTGCAACAAAAAAGACATTAAATATAGAAAGGAAATGTGATATTGTTACCTAGTATCAAAGGGCAAGGAGCAACAAAAGAAGTTCCCAGCCAGTAATCTGATGCCAATGCACCCTACCCAGCGAACCCACACCACCCAAAACCATCCATTCCCTATTAACTCTTGCCCTACGAGTTCATAAAATGGCTAAGTTCTAGGCCAGATCAAATTACCCATGAGCAACTGGTGGTTCAGAGTTGGGAAGTGGAAATTAGCTTTAGTACTGACAGGTGTACTAGTAAATGGAGATATACAATTAACATAGAATCTCAAAGCATCTTACAAGAAATATGCAATCTCAAACGGACACAATATAAAAATAAAAAAATTTAATTTAATTTGAGTTTTTGGGTCTAATAACAATAAAAAACTCGGGTTCAGATTTGGTAAAAATTTAGTTTTTTCTGGGTATCAGGATTAATTATTTTTGAAAAAGAAAGGGAAGGGCGCCAAAAATCTGACTTGCTGTGTATCCATCTAGCTAGTGGTGAACACTGACCAGGTTGTCGTCCAGGTCCAGGTTGTCCATGTCGAGCTCAAGTTCCTGTTCCAGCTCCTCGGTGGTCATGTCAGCAAAGTCTCGCACCAGCGGCGTTGGCGATACCGTCGGTGCAGGGGGGGCACGGGGCGTGGGTAGGGACGGAGGCGGGACTGCCAAACAAAACAAAACAAACCACATTCACAAATCATAATGCAGGTGTAACATGGTGAGATTTGGGTGGTTTGGGTCTTGAGGGTGGCGTGCAATAATGGTTTGGTTGTCAATTTACGAAGAATTTAATGTTGATTGCATGCAGGGAAGAGGGAGGTGAAAGTGGACTATGCACCAGAGTAGAAATAGTGCATTACATTTCTTCTACCTATATTTTTTGATGCACTAAAAGTAATTTGATGCAGTAGTCATTGGTGGCAAATACTTGCAAATAATCCCAAAAATTTGAAATACACTATTTGTTAATTATTAAAGACCCGTCCAATATGAGCGTTAAATATCTTTAATTTTAAATACAGAAATAAGCAGAAAGAAACTGTGTGTAAAACTAAGGAAAGAATGAGAGGAAGCCAGAGCTATTCGAATGACCCGGGATAATTTTCTGGGAAGAGATACCTAGATGACAATGGGTCAGAGAATGATTGTTAAAGATGAGATGATTGATGTTCTAAAATTATGCCATATAATTATAGTTAACGGTGTGCATTACTTAAATTTGAATGCCAGACGTTTCACAATACCAGAAAAACTATGCTTCAAACAAGGAGCATCAAATTTACTCCAACATATAAGTAAGTTTTTGTAGCTCCAGCCTTACCCAAAATCTATAACCAATTCCTCATTTCAATGTCCAGCCTTGCAATGACGGCATTTCAGCATGTTCTCTCTGTTACTATTCCGTTATCGCTGATTGGCGAGTTTGCTTACCGTTTAAGTCTTCTGTAGCGGGCTCCTTCAAGCCAAGCAGATCTGTGTCATCGGCATCACCTCCTCCACTCCCGAGGAAGTTGCCGGTATAGTGGAACTGTCCACTGGCCTCTGCCGCCTTCATCTCTTCGATCGGGTTCCGCTCATGGTTGCCCTACGCAATAAAAACATGTCACCCCCTGTGCAAGATCGAGAAAACGCAGTAAATTCTTGACGTCACTCTATCGATGGTATGCATTGTTACATGATTTAGAGAGTATGCAAAACTAAAATACTATTCCAGCACTGGTATTCTTGTTGTAAGCGCTGAACTAGTGGCATGCCAGCCGATGGAAAAAGTAACGAAATGGGACCCTTTTTAGGGCTGCCAATCTCTTACAACCAGAGAGAGACCTAACGATGTGAAGTGGTGATTAAAAACAATTGCCATAGTGGCTCCCCTATCACATAGAGTAACATTTAATTTTTCCTTTCGGTTGAATCTTTGAAGCTCAGATTTCAATCGTTGCATTTGGCAAAACAAGTTAAATAATAATTATAACCACTTTCATTACTCAGTTTGAGTAACGAGTAGTTCTTTATTTAACGAGGCCGTAAATAAAACAAGACCGAGAATAGGTGCCAGCAAAATAAGCATCCACTCACAGGTATTTGCGAGTACGCTCCTGCTGGCAGCAATCGCTGTCGTTCTGCTTTCAGGTACTGCTCCGTCTTTAGAGCGTCCACCATCCCCGGGAAGAGATTTTCATAGTCCTTGGGGTCGGCCAACGACTGGCCAGCCTTCTCGCTTACTTTCGAAAGCAGCTCACGCCAAAGGCCGACCACGTGCGAGATCTTGCTCGGAATGTACGTTCTGCAAGGCAAAGTGCAAGCAAATACGTAAGACAATGGACAAGGGGCTAAAATTGTAACATAGCTCCATAAAGAAAATAGAGTACTGTGAGTTAAAGACTTTAGAGATAACCTATCTGAATGTAGGCTGTGTTTTGGATTGTAGCATAACAAAAAAAAAAAACATAAAAAATCTTAGGTGACAAATGAGAATAGAGTAAGAAACAGAACAAATTTTAGGTAATTATTGCAAGTAGATTGTCAACAAAATGAAATACTTGATTGATTTAGAAAACTGGTTGTAACCAATGGAAATGCATCAGCCTCGTGAGACACAGGTGCTAGAAAGGTGGTAGATCAAGCAAGGCGTACCTTGCAAAGAAAGCGGCTTCCGGCAAGCGGTCAGTGGCAATGAGAATCTCGAGGCATCGCTCTACATCTCCGAGCAGGAAGTGTGAGAGGAATGCCACATTGTTCTTGCCCGTGCTGTCTGCAGTCTCGCCGAGCTTTTTCACCATTGTGCCGTTGCCTGCGAGAAATCGGTTTGGTTCATTGGTGGAGTCGAAAACTGTAGGAGGGTTTGGACAACACAAGACCACACTGCCTGACACTGTACTTCAACATTATACAATTTGAAAACTGAAACAATACTCAGTTAACGATCACAAAAAATGACTTTTCTTTTTTTCGTTTCAATGCCAACTTCCCTCAATAGCTCTGTTATAATGACATTTTTAGCATGCATAACAGAGCCCACAGAATTTGACAAACATTGAACAAGCTTATGAATGACAAGTAGTAAAATAAACTAACAAGAGACAAATCTAGGACAAGGTAAAAAAACATTCAATTCTGCATAAGCAAAGAAATACACTTACCAGCAAAAATATTTGTCCACAATCAAGAAAGAATTCTAGAGGTGATATTTGACAAAAGGTCCGCTGTACCAACTTTTATTGTCTTTTATTATTATCAACAGTATAACCGTCTCAAAAATTGATCCCCAAACAGGGACTCAAACGCCGATCTCCACCTATCGCGGGTGTTACTCTAGCCCATTGAGCTACTTGGACACTGGCTTGTTGAGACGATTTTAGTGTATTTGATGAGAATGACGGATCTCCAAGGAGTCCCTGTTTGGGCATCAATTTTTGAGACGATTATAGTGTTGATAATAATAAAATACCCCGCACATTGCAAGCGTTTGCAATTCAAATCAGATTTCATCTAAATTTCTTGTCTTTGTTTTGCCTTACCAGACGAGGTGGCCAGCAGCAGAAGTCCTCCAAAGTCCTGCGCATTGTGCAGGCATTCCTGCGCGAGGTCAAGCTGCCCCTTGGAGGTGGCCAGCTCAGCCAGCTGCCGCCACTTCTGTTGCGAAGCGGCTTCCGTGGCCAGAGCCAGCGCAGTCTCCAGCTCGCCTAGCTGCAGCGACAGCTCGAAACGATGCTCCGGATCCGTCGACACTGCCAACGCCTGCTGCTTGAAGCCCTGCATGACGAGGAAACTTGTGATCAAATTGTACATTTATGCTGGTAACTGATTTTGGTCAATGATATTGAGTGATGAATTCTAAAACTTATCAGCATATAAAAAAAAAACTGACAAACATTTGCAAGCATAGCATATTAGTTCAAAAGCAATCCAATTCAATTCAATTTAGCATTTAATTCAAAGTATCATATACAATCTTGTAGGTATCGTTAAAAATTTGAAAAATAAGAAGACTGATAAGAAAAAAACAAAAACGGAAGCATAGGCCCGACAAATTCACAAAACCCAAACAGTACGTACCTGCTTCTCTAAGAAGTGCGCCACACGGGTCCGCTGTCCCTTGGGTATTGTAGGCAACACCTTGTCTGCGGTCTCGAAGTCCGCCCGCATGACGGCTGTCTGGTACTCGAGCACAGAGAGCAGCAGCTGGTACGAGACGACGTTGAGCTCCTTGTCGCCGAGGTAGAGCCGGTTGTCTCGAGGTACGTAGCCCAGCAGGTACATGGTGCGGTCCAGGTGAGATATCGTCACGATCTCGCCGCCGACGTAGTAGTTGATGCGGTTTACCCCGTTGGTGTAGATGAAACAGTCGCCGACCCAAAGGCCTGTGCGAACGTTCTCGTGGATCTCGCCCAGGAACTGGGAAACAATTGGTTGGTTGAACGATCAAATGGTTGCGATGACAGAGTCTGTCAATGACTGAACTCTTGCAGATTTTACCAAGTTAACTCTTCTGAGATCAGATGAAAATTGTTTTGGTAGCTCTTGGGTGCCATTTAGCATTCATTCCCTGTTATCTTTTACAATTTTGGGTCATTGAAAGCATACTGCTACAGTTAAGATTAGCATTTAATCCAAGCAACAATCGTAATCCAATTCAATCTAACATAATATGCAACTAACTAAGAATCTAGAATAACTAAGAATCTTAGATTACCTGTTGATTTAACAACCTGCACAAGAAGACGAAGTGGGCAAGTAACTACCAACACAAATTTGAAAAAGTCCCAATCATCAAATTATTAGCCGGAAAATGACACAGTAAAAAAAAAAAAAAGTATTGTGTACCTCAAACGAATCTTCGATGCCGTCCTCCGTGAGCCCCTCCTTGGTCTCCTGTGCCCGAGCCACTACACTTGCATCATAGCGCAAGATGAAGTAGCTCTCCTCGGTCGCGAGACAGACAAGTTCTCCGCTCTCAGACCAGAAAACATGGCGCGGCTGGATCTCGATGCGGCGCACCAGCTCCAGGCTCTCCCAGTCGTAGAATGCGAGGCCTGTCACCGAGCGGACACCCAGCATGAAGCCGCCGAAGATGCCTGCGCAATACAATCAGCTTTGTGAGATGGCGAAGGAAGTAGAGGTATGTAACAAGTCCACAACTTTGGTTTGAATACAATAGACAATAGGGAATCAGTTTATCTTGGCAGAAGTTTGCAGTATCACTTTTGATAAGTAAATATTTAATATTTCTAGTAACAAATACAAATTTAGGTTTGCATATGAGAATAGATGCCACCTCTTAGTATGGATGTTGTATTGAGTTGTGCAGTAGTTTAAAAAAAGTGAAAAAAAAACTTTTGCATGCAATGCGTCCTCCAATGTCAACTGGCAGGTGTGGAGCAAAACGAGAGTGTTTTTTTGGTCGGGTGTAGGACTTACACAGCCAGCTGTGGTCATTTTTATTAGCTGTGTAAACCAGTAGAGCAAGTGCAAATTGTGTGATTGGTTCAGGTAAGGAATACATCGAAACAGGGTGCACAGTGAGTGTAAAACTGACACGCCACTCACACACTCTCAATCACATTTACCTACATTTTGGCACATTTTATTTAACCTTTTCAGTTGAAGACATTGGGAGAACATATTTCCTTTTCTTGCACAATGAGTGAATATGCTGATCATTGTGGCATTGAAGCATGTCAGCTCCTACTTACCCTGGCAATAGTACTGGCAAACTGCAGCAATAAACAAAAGAACAAAATAAAACTATCTTTTTAGGCAGAAATTTATACGGCATTAGACAGAAAGAAAAGGAACTCAACTTAATTGAAATTCAAGCAAAACAAGGCAAGTTGATTTGTAAGGAAATAAGTGTTGAATTCAAAAGACAGTGCATTTTCGAAAGACCAGGCTAAGGGTTGAGTCTTAAAACGGGCTGAAATGTTGGATTGACGACGTACCTTCTGCTCCAAACTCAGGTTTGAAGGACTTCTTCTCCTTAAAGTTCTTGAACACCTTGACCGTCGAGCTCCCTTCGCGGATGGCGTATTCAGACGAATCTTGCGCCCAGACAAATTCTTGTGCCGAGCCGTACGCTTTATTACGTAACGCCATTGCCGTGTAGATTATGTATTCCCCGTCACCGCAGACAACCACAAATCTAAAGAAGAGGAAATTGGTGTTAATTAATTTACCGTTAACCAGAGAAGCATTATCCAAAGGACAAATTTTGATGTATAGCAGAGAAATCCCAAAGGTTTTTAGTTCTACACTATAATAATATCTCTTACAAAGCCAGCCTTCTCTCTGATTAAATTGCAAGTAAGCGAGTGTCAAACTGATTATTAGAGTTCTAGAGTTAAGTCCTTTATCTGAAGATTAAAATACCTAAAAATTCTTTCTCAACAGAACTCCACATTTGCATACCTTCCATTAAAATTGTTCATTGTGACTCACAAATAGTCACATGAATCAAATGTACGGCGGAATACAAAAGGGTAAATTTCCTGCACAAACAAAACACTGCTGCTCTGAACACCGTGAAAGTGCCATTACTTACCTTCCGTTGGGATTGTGAGCAATAGTCTGGGGATATATGTCGCAGCTACCCATGTCCTTAACGGCAAGTGGCAGTCGCTCCCCATCTTTAACTTCAGTGCCTTCGCTCATGGCTTTCAGGTTGGCCTGCTGCACCTCCGAGTGGCGCGCCCAGATGATCTTGCCACCACTAACATCCATCGAGACGGCCGGCTCCTCGCGGCCAACCTTCACCATGATGCTGCCCTCGTCGTACCTGAATGTTGGATGAAAATCATTAGGTACACGTTGATACAGTTAGTGGGAGGAGCTATTTAACATTTTTTGCAGATGATGCAAAAGATGAGGTTTTGAAAGTAAAACCTATCTGGCTTTATGTGTTATGTACAGTGTATAAGTATTGGATATTAGCTTTAACAAGTTGAAAAAAGTGATTAGCATTTGGTCCATGTTTAAACCAAGATGCATGGCAGTAATGCCTTTTTTAAATTTTTCGTAAGAATTAAGGAATATGTAGCAATGTGATCATTTTTGATTCAGTAAAGAACAAAATTCAAATGTTGTTCTTAGAAAAACTACTTAGCTGGAAGAATATATGGCTATTTAATTCCTCCCATAGTTTAGTGGACGTTCATCATTCCATAAAATAATCTTACGTTACTCATATTTGCTTTAAATGTTAGGCCACTTGCCAAAACTTTATTATTTACCATTTGTGTCTTTGTAGTTATCCAACGGTTTTTCTCAGAGGCATGCAAATCCATCATTTACTAACCCTAGTGCGACGTTGTTGGAGCCTTTCATGATTGCAATGGTCCAGACTCTTTCTAAGCCGTAGTTCAGCGATGATTCCAGGCGGTAAGTTCCCGCGTGCCAGATACGAACTGTTCCATCTTCGCTGCCTGTCAGAACGATCGGCAATTCGGGGTGGAAGCATACAGCGGAGATATTCTGTGCGTGACCTGGAAAGATTAACGGTTTGTTTAAACTTCGAAATAAAACATGCTCCTTTGTCAATATCCTGATCCTTACTTAAAATTTTTTTTTAATTTTGGGCTGCCTTCTGGTCTTACGGTGATTTTTAAATTGAATCTTATAATACTCCACATGAACCATCAAGGAGTATTTCTCTTAAAACACAATTTAAAAGGTCAGGAAAACATTAAAACTTCAAGTCAAAATCTCCAAGTTACTAGTAACATCTACAATACCTTCAAGTGTTTGTACACAGGTTTTATTCTGGTAGTCCCAGATCTTAACAAGTCTATCGTCAGCGCCCGAAATCAGGTACGGCTTGTCCCCTCCGTGGTAGTAATCCACGCAGTTGACACCCTTCTCGTGGCCGTCCAGCGTGAAGTTGGGGGTGGACGAGCCAAGCTGCCAAACCTGCCGCAGATAAAAATATATTAAAAACACGGCCAATTCGTTGCCTCTAGAGCTCGGCGGCATTGAGCGCACAAACATTTCTCAAACATCTGAACTTAGGTCAGGCTTTCTTATTAATAACCATTTAAATATCTAACAAGATTTTTTTTACCTTCACAGTTCTATCCAGAGAAGCACTGGCAAAGGTGTTGTTATCTTTTGGGTTGATCACGATCTGCATAACGTAGTGAGTATGCCCTTCAAATACTTGCTGGCATGACCACTGTTTCTCCCAGTTCCAGAGCTTGATAAGCATGTCATCTAGAACAAATAAAAAAACATCCCTCATGTAATTTACTAAGAACTGGTAACTGAAATAATGATAACATGGCACACAAGTATTTTCCATTGTAGGATTTATCGTAGGTAGTTGAAAGATGTAGTTGATTGACTTACCACTGCTTGTGAGAAGGTATGGCTGAGTGGGATGTACTGTAATACAACGGACATAATCGGAATGCGCTTCAAATGCGTGTGCTCGTTCCAATGTGTTGTAATTAAATACTCTAACTTGCATGTCGTCGGAACCAGTGACAATCCAGTTTTTACGGGGCACAAATTTAGCTGCTCGTACTGGCAAGTCGCAAACCTACGGTGGAAAAAGTGTTTAATTACGTGAGCCAAAATTAGATGTTATTTTTTTTTATTTTAAATTTTGAATCGCAATTTGCAGGTACTACTATTTTCTAGTTATTTTGCACTATTTATCATGTGATTGCACAAAAAACACAAAAATTGTAAATCATGAATAATTTAAGAAATTATGAACAAACCTCAAATGATTTAACCAACTGTTGGCTTTCATGATTCCATACATGAACATTTCCATTGTATAGCGAAGCTAGCATCCATGGTTCTGTTGGATGTAGATCGACACATTTTACTCGATCAGATCGAGCGGTTAGCTTCCTTTTGATATCTAGCCGCAGTGGCTGAAACAAGAAAAAGCTATTCATAGGATTTCCACCGAGTTTTAAAACAGTGGAATGAGTGCAAGGGGATCACGACGAAAAGTGTTGCCGAAAGTGGGCAGGGCTGCATGCAGATGTCGATTCAAGAAGTAGAACAACGGGTTTAAAAACCAGGGTTTGAATAACGCAGGGATTAAAAAAAATTGAGATAACCTAACAGCAATTAAATTCAAAAATTTGAAGCCACCAATAACTCAAAAATTAAAATTCTTGAAAAGGAAGCACAAAATATCAGGCAAATCTTATGTCACAATATCTAGTGAGGTTATGACAGGTCATTGTAACCCGCTATTTTGCTACTACTCCTAAAGATGCGATAAAAATTAGACATAAAATAAAAAAATGTATGTTAAAGTAATGGGCTGAAAACACAACATACCATTTTTATTGTTGAAATACACCAATTTCGAATAAAAAATTAAACGTACTTCTCACACGTCAAACTATATGTATCATGAGTATAGACGTGGCCGGACTCCACTGCGCAGGCGCGTGTCTATCAGTGACATCAGTCCCAGCTGAGTTGGTACATGACATTTTGCCACAAATAATCGTTTTTGAAATATATCGCCGGAATCAGTGGTTTAACGAGTTCATTTTATCACTGTTTTAAAGCAAGGAACATTAAACCAGTACCGCCCAACAAGTAAACATTAAAATATCATAAAAACAATGTAAAAGTGTCTGATCCTAGATCTATGCAACCCACGTTGCTTGTCAGTCCGATGGGTAACATATATATTGTAGTAAATATATTAGAAACTGAAAAGCATGAAAGCTCCATCGGCTAATTTTGTGGGGTGTTTGTGGGGTGTGGGGGTTTGAGGGGCCGAACTTAAGCCACAATAATTCATGTGTCAAGTTACAGGTGACCTGCCCAATCGATATGCAGGCTGTGAATGAGGACGTAGGGAGTGACTGCCGTAGTGTTCTTTTAGATTTAGAAGTATAAAGGTTATTTTCTGTCTTAACTGCTCTGCTCACAGAAAACAAACCTGTCAAAAATGTGAAAAACATTTCTTTAGTGTGGATCGTTTGATAGTCTTTAAACTGTAATTTTAACATGAGATTGAAGCATGTTTAAACCGTGATAGTTTTACAACTGTAGCGTTAAGGGTGTGCCTTTTAGAAAATAATAAAAAAAAACACTCGCTCAGACACGAGAAAACTCGATCGGCAATGGAGAAATATCTGTGGACAGCTCGTGTGATCCTAGTATCGAAAGAAACTGAAAAGTTGCCGAGAATATGGAGAGAGCCGAAGGTGGAATCAGAGCAACAGAACGGTAAGTTTTGCTCTCTCTGACAAATGATTGTCTTTTTTTCCAACCCCTACTCCACACCTCATTTCCGTCAATGCATAAACTGCTCTTGCTCTCTTTCTCTTTAGCAACATACCATGAGAAGATAATTCAAAATTTAAATTAACATTTCGATCAATTTTCTTGGACTAGCACCGGAAGACCGGATAATTGTTTTTGCATAGAGATTTTTAAATTGTGTAAGAATCTATTGTTTGCACAAGGACATCATATCAATCAAAGTACCGTCTCAGCTGTCATCGCCAACCTATCCAGACAAAATTGAGTGTACCTAATGTAGAATATAAAAACAATTTTTAAATAGCAAGCAAATGCTCGTGGTCAACAATTTTACAGCCTGGTTTGCAATTATTTTAAAGATTTAAAAGATTTCTGTTCTTTCCATTCAGACAAATGAAAAACACCAAACATAACACCTTATTCTATATTAACTTTAGAAATTGACTCAAAAATACTTCTAAAATATTTTTTTTTTATAGTTTTATGTTTGATTATGAATATTGTCTGCGCATAATTGAATTTAGACAAAAAAAAATGTGGCGAAATGTGATCTGTCACGTTGCCCAATCAAATGACGGCTTGATTGTATTACAACTCCATGCAATCATGCATAACTATCATGTCGACTGATGATTCAATTAGAGTGTTTAGCCTTCGATCATTAATAGGTTAATTATCGAGGGCTTAGAAGCTGTAGGTATCTGATATTCCATGTGTCGTGGTTTCTTGCATCTTGGTTCAAGTGAAATCTAACAGAGTGGGAAGTCTGTCTGGGAGATTAGAGTGCTAACTAGGTGCTTACCAATCAAACGGATTCACTGTTCTCAGTTTGAGGGCCCTTGGCAGGGTGCTCTGTGTATGGATGTTATAGGTATGCGTGGGGTGGAGGACTTATTTTGTATTTATGCCAAATAGTAATGAGGGATTTGTTGAGAAAATACAAGGAACAGTGAAAATGTTCAAAACTTCCGTTGGAAATCTGGAAGCAGTTGTTCGTAGCAATCTCAACAGCATTGAGTTTAAGTTTGAAAAAAAAAAATTACCAAAATTACCAAACGATCAACATTTTTTCAAGTTTTACAATATCATTCGCAAGTCAAGAAAAAGTCAAGCAAGCTAAAATCACCTCGTGCGTTTAGAGCCCTTTATTTACCCCTATGCACGAGTCACTCAATGAAAATGCGTCATCACATTTAAATAATTGATATCTCCCGAGCAAATAAAGATCATGAATACGTTGCAATTGCATGTGCGTTTGGGGTGCGTACGTTATCGATCCTGAATACGCAAGTGCGAACACAGGTGAACACTCACATGCTATTTGGTAGCACAACATTGTATCTACGTGCATAGTAAACTCACATGGCACGAAACGCTGAATACAATGCTCATACCAATGTAGCACATGGTGGAAACAATAAAATATCACTTCGGAGTTATTAGTGGTACTTTTAATTAGTGCCACTTCTTAATGAGGATTGAGAAGTAATTCAAACCATATAAGCGGACCACTTGCGCAGAATCTTAAATTAATGGCTATTTTCAGCGACACTGACGGCATGTAATTCGATACAATCTAGTTCGAAGGCTAAGAAAGTTTTTCATTGTATTACCAAATTAATTAGATTAATTATTTAACGCACATTTCATCATTGTACTAACACATGAGATACAATGTGGTCAATTGAAAGCCTATTATTAATGAAAATATCAAGTTTAATTAGCAACAAAGTCTTTCTTCTAGTGGCACTCTCGTTCTGGTGGCCAGAGATGAGAGAATCTAGTGTTGCGTCGACCGACGTTTGACGAAGTATTAGGTGGTACGAACGGACGGCATATAGCATCGAACAATAGCTAGCCGATTAGTTGTTTGTCGTGCTCGAGGTGCTTCGACCAGGGAATCGCACGTTTCGGTGCTGAAGGAATAATAGTAGAGAACAGATTTTCGACGGAATCGAAGGAGGGACTTGTGTTGTAAGAAATCTGCAGTGAGTATATTGTGATTCGCAAAGTTTTTCGGGTGTAATACACCTAACTTAACTAGAATATAAGGTTCTTTAATACTGGTAATTTCGTTTAATTCTTAATTGTTTTTATTAATGAAACTGATAGAATGTCGGTAGTAAAAATTATCTCCAGTTTCAAAAGAAATTTTTGCTGAAAGTGGTTCAGTTTTTTGAACAATTCAAACAGATTTTTACTTGACGTGAAAATTAAGATAACAATGTTTTTCAATGACATGTTTCGGTTGCATAGGTTCACTGGTAGGCAGACAGATAGCGTCAATAGATGAACCAAACGTCAGTTGAATACAGAATAAATCTTTCGATAACGACATTCAACTAATTTACGTTATTGATTTGATTACATATGAGGCTACTAGGTAGCGTGGGTTGTATTTTGGTTGCCAAAAGATTAACGAACTGAATAGGTATTTTGATACCATTGAAACGCAATGGAACATCCTCACACATTTAGAGAAATTTCAGATTCAGTTACTAATTGACAAAAAAGCACGATGACAGGAATATCAATGAATTCACCTACATTCTACACCCGCATGAATACACGCAGATCTACAATGTAAGCCATAACTTCCTACCTTCAGTAGCGTCTCTAATAGCTTGCAATATCAGTGCATATGTCATGATTTATTGTCTACCTTTCCTGTTGCTATATTTATCAATAATAATAAATCTGAAGAAAAAAAAAACACTCACGTGTACGAATAACGTTTTATCCTTCTTTTTGTGTCTTTCCATTTTAATTTTTGAGTTTAGCCACTAAAAAAATCCACAATGCAAACAGAATGAGAGCTAGTTTACGAATGGGGTTCACTGCTTCCTGTGTCTTTGGTGATAACGAATTCCTCCAGGAAGTTGTTCCCTCTTTAGTAGCAATCAGGATGCAAGGCTTTCGTCTAGTCTAAAGTTAATATTTTATTATTTTGCCTGATACGATTTCAAATGGTAGATACACCCTTGCAAATTAGATTGCAAACGCTTTGCTATTTCTTTTTGACCAACATTGATGGTAACTTTGTTCGATAAGGAAATCAGAGTATTTAATTGAAGTGACGTCAACAGCGGATATTTCTACGCAATTGTAAACTCCTTCATAAAACTTTCAATTTGCTTAGGTACATCGCTGACCGGTAACATGGAGTCTCTCTTTGGGAGTTACAAGAGGCGGAATAGTGACTTTTACGCGAGCAAAAATCTGCAAACCAAGTCGAGCGGACTCTTCCTGATAGACCAATCGCTGGCCAATGCGAACTACACGACCAGCAACCTTCTGCCCAGGGAACAGAGCGTGATTTCTGGTGAGTACCTTACCTGGATGCAGGACTGCATTTGTAAGATTGATGTCACTTTTAAGGAGGTAATACAAATATTATGTACATAAATAAGAGGAAATAAAGTATTTCATTTTATTTTCCACGGAAGGATTATGCATGAAATTGATAAAATCCCGTTTAAATAGGTTTTTGTTAAAACTAGTGCTAAGGTTAGATAAAGTAGAAATGAGTCTAAAAACTATACATGATATGTCGCTCCAAAAAACGTCAATTCGCAAGCAACATAAACATAGCGAACAATAAACGATAAGTTAGAGAGGCTGGTATTTCTCCCAAAAAGGGAGCTTCGTGACAACTAGATTAATATCAGCACGAAAACACAGAGGTGACGAGGCCAATGACGAATGTTACCGATCCATCCGAATCATCGGACGTCTCAGAACTATGTATTTGAGCGGAGAATCAAACGTGCTCTTGTAATATAAGATTAAAATATTACATATATACATTACACACATTAATTTACTACGTACACAATGGTGACACTCGTAATAACTTAAAACGCAAACCTACCAGTCACGACGCATCACCATACGGGTCCAGATCCCTGGGAATAAGAGAAGACAAGGTTTCGTTCTTGTAAGCATAAACTTCACTAAGCTTTGCAACAATTATTATTGTACTGAGATTAACCATGCCTGAAAGTGACACATTTTCACAAACTTCATTTAATTCTCATTTTTCTACATTTTTGCTTTTCTAAATTTTTGGTCGATTTTTGGACATTTATCGGTCATAAGTCAATTGTAACAAGTCAATCGTTTCTACAGCATGCTTTAGAACTGGACGCCATAACGCTAATCCTTCAACGATCGTCTCAGTTGCAATTGGATGATGGGCAAAACGCTAAAATTATATTTCTTTGTTAGTATTTAACCAAACCAGGATGTGTTCAAAATTAGTGTCAAACAATAAACCTCATTATTTAACTTTTTTTCTTTGTAACCGGGGTTTACCTGGGGCACCAGCACGAAAAAAAAGACACCTGAAATTATTCGTACCTATTTTGATAACAGCTCGATTTTCCACCAGATACTTTGTGTAACATTGCGAAAATGATTTGCTTTGGCTGTCTGATACCCTTCGTAATAACATTCCTGCTAGTCCAAGTCGGCAAAATAACTGACATCGCCGTCCAGTTGTGGTTTAAGCTGCGAGCCCAATCCGAGCGGAGAGCAGAGACATTACGACTCGCTTCGGAAGGAACAAACGACCTGAACAAATCGAAGACTCCCGAGGAAGTTCTTGGTGTCGTCGTTCCAAGCGTCTGTGAAGGAAATGATACCTCTTCCAACCGTCCATTATCTCAACAGGGGCTTAAAACCAAAGACAGCGACAATGTCCTGAAGGTTGGGACGTTGGGAGGGCGGGCGAGTAACCCATCTGCAATCGAGCTCAAGAAAGTGGTCAGAGAAACAACTCCTCACCCAGATTTAAACCGTATGCAGCGATTTGATGACGACGATTGGGTCTTTGAAGATGATCCCATCTTTGCTGAGTACAACGTCATCTTTTATGACGGTGTGAATCTTTTTGAATAAATCTGATTGATACGAATTGCAGGTTAATTTATATTTTATTTCGATAGTGCGTTTTTTAGCCGACCTCAGCGCCACAGGCTGTAAGGAATTATTACTGACAAATTCAAAATACATTTTTCATCGACCCTGCTGTTTTTCATCGACCCTGCGTTTATGAGCAAAAACAACGGCAGATCGTTGATTCGATCGACTGCCTGTTTGTGTTGAATTTTGATCCACAAATTTCCGTCAAAGTTTCCTACAGTCCCAGAACTCGATGGCTTGCGTTATCTGTTTGGTCGTGGCGGTGGCATGTGGTTTCTTTATTGTATATCATTTTGTGATTGCCGTTCGTAGAGCGAACGAAGTCAAAGATGGCGAGAAAGGTGAGGACTTTGTTGAAATTGGGAAATATGCGCCATTCAATGGCAAGAAATAGTTTCTGCAGGAGTTGGGACTGAAGGGTTGGGAAGAAGAGAGTTTGTCGTTCGGCAGACTTTATTTTTGTGGGAAAATCTCGAAATTTGGCTGATTTCAGATCACCGGACGATAGATTTAAAGCCAAGTGTCACTCATCTGAAGTTAAGACACAATCATAGTTCAACCAAATTCGAATGGAGAGTGACAAACTTTGATCATAAGACAGATTCGGAAGCAGTATTTCTTACCTATCACATCATACTCAGTTTTTTCTCCAAGTAGTAGCTAAGAAAGAATCATTTGAGAGGTTGCTGGCCGTTTTCAACGATATTGAAAAAATCTAAAAAAAATTTGGGTGTAACTTTTACTATTACTATTAGTATTTACTATAACTATTATTTTTTATACTTTTCTTAGAAAAAAATCTAGTATTTTTCATAGATTAAACTGGAAGTGTATTAGCGTTGGTATTAGCTTAGTACCATACGCTCAAGAAAAGGTGCAAAAGTATACTTTCACGAATGTGGTGGAGACAGGATTCGAACTCGGTAACTCATCATCCGCATCATCCGGGGATGATAAAACACCTTCTCTAATTAACACATTTTATTCATTACCTCAAAAGCTATGGAGCCCACGGCAACCAACGTCGAGACCAAGAAGATCGCTTGACTCACAGACGAATGACAAACAACCAAGCACACAGCCTTGAAAGAGGAAAAATTTTTTCAAAAATGAGTAGGTACACCGGAACCTACAAGAACAATTTAAAAAATGAATATAACATTTTCCTGAACTTGTGATTCTGAATTAACGAAATGTTCTTCTGATGTTATAAATAAAGACGGGATCGTCTGTTATGTGAAGTATTAAGTGGTCTTTGGTACTAGTGGTGGCACTGAGAGGCTTATAAAGGCAGACGGCGTAGATGGTGTCACTTTTCTGAAAGGATTACCTACTCGAAAAAAGCGTGTAAAATATTATGATTTTCCGATATTTTTATATTTTGAAAGCACCACTTTGGCAATTGAAGTTAGTTCGATCTTCTGAACTTCTTTTCAACTTCTTCATATACCAAAGACCACATCGGGTTCAATCTACTTTATGAACGGATTCTTGCTTTTGTCATGGCTATTCTAAAGTTCAATGAAAGTCACCAAAAATGTCTATAACGACACAACAATGGTTTTACTTTTTTCTACTAACACCATTCTTAAAAACCGTTGCCTTGAAACATAACATCCATAAAAATTCACTGAAGACTACCTCACATTGACTCGACTGGAAAAAGGGACAAAAAATATCCCTAACACAAAATGTTTTCGCTTACAAAACTCGCCTTTCTGATTCCGTCTTTACCCTACTACAACGCACCGGTTCCAGTTCCTTCGCCTTCCTTACTGGAACAAGTATCTTTCGCTCATTTTCCATTGGTGATGACTACTGGCCTATGCCTCCTGATCGCCTACATGATCGGCATTCTCCACGTCGGTCTGAAACCCAGAGTGGAACAAGTGACTGGCCCTTTGGTAACAGTCAGGTTCTGTGGGGTGTCGCTCGTGGTGGGCGGGAATCGAGTAAAGGACAGTGTTCTCCTTAAAAAAATAAAATACGTGCGACAGGACATAACACCCGAGAAAGAAGTTTCCTCGACGCTGCTGTCGAACCACTTGCGATGGCTACGAGAAAAGGCCTGTGTGTTGCTGCCGCGTCGGAGTCAGCATGAAGATTGAAGTGTTTTCTTAGATAGTTCAACTCGGATCTTGACGCAGTAATGTTTCTGAATCAGATTTTTTCTCGCATTCCTGTACCGATTTTATCTGTGTTAACAATCAATCTGTTCCCATTTCTAATCTAGAGAAACTTAGAGAAGATCAGAATCAATTTAAAAATCAGTGCTACTTTCTTCACAATTTATTGTCAAGAGGAATTTCAACTTTCAATCAATAAAAAAATCGAATCTCTTAACTATTGTGTTGGACTGTATCTTATTGATTTGGTGATCATAGCTTAGATAGATTTGCTATGATCTGTGATCTTCAAAACACTGATTTCTTCAATAAATATGAACTAGCAGTACCCGCTGCCTGAAGGCCGCTGTTGATGTTGAGGGAGTTAACGTGGTGCCCTTAAGACTGAAGAACGCGATGAATAAACGATTGAAAATTAAAATTGTTTCTAGGCCCAACCACTGATTCTCCTATGCTCTATCCGTGTTATTTGAGATCAGTGGGCCCAGCTATACCTGAACAACGCCGTTTTGGGAAAACGTCTGTATAAAGACAAAAAGTGCGCAGGTTTTTCGAAACAAATTATCCTTGTCAAGAAACTGTCAAAATCGTTATATATTCACCTTATTTTTTGGTACCGATTCGACGAATTCACAGGCAAGTGCTGTTATTTTATGATCAAAAAGTGATATTCCTATTTAATTAACCCACATATAAGCCGCAAATAACGCCAAACTATTTCGCTTTCAATTGTGCACGTCGAAATGTGGACCAACTCTCCTTGCCAGCAGGTCAGTTTTGAAACTCAATTTTCCGCCATAGAAACAGCAGAAAATAACTACCCATGTCGTACTTTTGCCAAAATTGCATAAAATTCCCTCTCAAATGACACGTTCAATGTACCTATATCTTGAGAAGATAAATATTATTAAAAAATAAGCGATTTGCAAAATCTTCTAAACCACTCGCGTTCAGATTGGCTCGTGATGACGCCACCTATTTATGTTTCGTTCGCAATTTCTTGAAGAGTACGCAAGATATCAAATTAAAACTGCCCAGTTACCGTGCAGAATGTTGTACTCTTTATTGTGAGACCCATTAGAATCTTTTAATTTGCCAATCTTCGCAGCTTACTTCTAATCCAAAGTCAAAATTTGCCTAGATCGCCGGAGGTGCGTTCTGGCGTTGTTTACCTCTGTTTCGACCTTAATTACTCGAACTATAACCGGTATATCGCCGCGAGAACCCTCCTACCGGATGTAAAATTAAGTTTTCTACCCGAAAAACTACATCGAAACCCTGCCAACCTCGCCCAGCGTTCGAAAAAGGCAAATCCGAAAATTTTCGACATTTTTAGCAACCGAAACCCGGGGCAACCGATTACGGACATTAAGAAGGTAGACTAGCAGTACCCGCTGCCTGACGGCCGCTGTTGTTGTTGAGGGAGTGGGCATTTTGGTTAAAAAGTCTTTTGATTTAAGGTATATTTTTAAAAGTTTCCCGAGTTTTGTCAGATGCCCTTTCCAAAGCGTCTAATGGGACCAAAGCCAATAGTACTAAGAAAATGCTAAGAAAATAGAGTTATATGCCTTTAAGACTTGATGAAGTCTTTTGCCTCTGTGTCATTGCCCTATGACCTTAGAGCATACCCGATGGCCAGGTTATAACTCAAATATGGCCCTTTAGGTCCTAGGTTCGTAAACCCGGGACCGAACCTGGACATTATATAGGAGCTGCTTTTCAAAATATAGCGTTTATAATATAGTATTTATATATACATGGTATTTATAACATATAGCATTACCCGCCAGAGATTTGATTCAGTAAACGTTTCGAAATCACAAACATATTTTAAAATAAGCAAAAGACAAAGTAAAAGTAAAAGCTTTCAATTAGAGCAAATACGTATAAATGTACGTAAATTACATTTGTCAAAGAAAATCTTTCCATATTCATTCAGTAGGCATTAGAATAGCCAAATAGACACAAAGATATATTAATTTTCGTTAATTTAAAGAATTGCATTGCTTGAATTACCTTGACCAATCAAGGCGGGAAACATCATCCATTGCCAGCCAGTTTAAGATGAAAAAATTATCAATGAAAAACCCGATCGAATCTCTGTATGAATGTCAAGTTTTGACGTGCTCACAAATAATGTGCAAAGAAAAACCATTTCCATCCGTCTTCGCTGCGAATTTGTGTAGAATTGTTATTTTCACGTTTTGATCTGCATTAAATTTGAAATTTGCTGCAAGTGTCAAAGGATGTCACTGCATCATGGGTATTTCTCTAAGATAAACAAGACCAAGCTATCCAAATTTAAGAAGGCGTTGGAAAATCAAAGTTTACACATCAAATGTTTTTTTTTTATGTCACCAATTAAATGATTTGTTTTATTTAAATAAAACATGACTTCAAAACATGCTGCGCGCAAGTGGTTACGATTTTTACAGGACATTTCGTGTAAAAAAAACGGTGCCTACTTAAAAAACACTTGTTTTACATTGCATTTTGTTGTGTTCTAAATTGACCGAATTTAAATAGCATTATGTCTGGGTTAGGGTACAATTGCCACTGACACAAGCACATGTGGTACGTACACCTTACACTCATCGCTGTGTGACCGCATTGGGTTGTGTGCTGCGCAATTATTTTAAAATGGGTCATACTTTTGCCAAGAAAAACGTCTCCCCTCCAGCACAAGCACAGGTGTGCGGGTGCCATTTCCTTGACTACAAACCCACTCTAAACAAACATAGTTCAGGTATTATAGCAGAGTGGGCTTCCGCTGTTTATTTTATTTTTTATAGCCGGCCGTTATCATGTCATACTGGCACCTGATTTCAACCGGGATCATTTCACAGGGATGATAAGAGAGAGGTGACAATATTTTTTATCGATATTTGATAACAACAAATTCAATACGGAAGTTGAGCGATCTATATATTTGCACCTCAAAGAAAGGCTAATTATTTTTTGGTACTACTTATTGACTTTAAAATTTCGGTCTAATCCGATGAAGAAAATCAAGTACCTTCAGAGACTTATACTGATTGGTTTAGTATCAAGCTATCGAGTATCGTTATCGCTTATAGTAATCCACGTCAGATTGCGGGTCAATGGTTAACCATCTCCTGATAAAACATCTTACAAAAATCACAAGCTATTATCCAACGATTTGCTCGTGTTGATTTACAAATTAGACGTGAAAGAAAGTTGACCCCAAGTTTGCAAGAATCATTGATTTTTTTTTATTTTCACGCCAGTAATTTTAAGAGTGACATTCTCTGCTTTTATCTTATTTTGAACGCGTTGTCGGAGCATCGATTACTACGACGAAGGATTGCTTTGATTTTATCTGAAGTTTCTATTAGATTATCGAGAAATTGCGTAGAAATGACGCAATCAGCCTGTTGAAAGATGCATTGAGATGCTGAAATACTGATGTTGCGTCTCACAGCTAATTCTGCAGAAGATCAAACGATTCAATCGAGTGACCGAAATAAATTCAGAACTTGAGCTGAAGTTTAAACCTTTGACTGTTTATTATACGAATCGGTAGTGTTATTGGAAAGCATTCATGGACTTCTAATCGATGCATATTTATGATCTTGAATGAAATTACAATGCATTACAATGGTCTTGACCTGTGTCACTTGTCTTGCTTGTGTATCCACTGCTGTCATTGTCTATTTTACCTTTACTGGACAGGCCTGTTAAGTCACAGCCTTGCTTATACAATCGACTGACACGAACCTGCGATCTTCAAGTTCAATATGCAGACACATATTTCAGTACAAACCTTATCGGGAATGCCATGAAGCATTACTGTACACTTTTCGATGGCTTGTAGTCGAAACTGTGTCATATTTTCGCAAAGTTTTGAATCAGTTTCGTTGCACTTTTGTGAAAATGAAAACAACCTGCAACATATTTTTGACAAGAAATTTTATTCCAGAAGGATATTTTTTTCTCGTTTTGGCAACTTGACATGGTTTGTGAAGTTCATAATTTTGATTGCACAGTCATGAACCCCTGTCATAAAATCCCTAAAAAGCAAACATTTTTTTCTGACAAAATAGAAAATTCTTGATTTTTAGAAAAAGTCTAGACGAATTCTAGAATTCTTCTCCTGAATGTGGCGAGCCGTGCCTCGCCGAAACGTCTAGGTTTTAGGCCCTTTTTAAGGCCGCAAACCTTCTCAACACAAAACAAAACAGTAAAACAAGCCAAATCATTCTAGAAGCACATATATAACATTTATATTTTGATACAGAATGTCATCGTTTGTAAATTTCAGATTTTTTATTTTTGAATCAGCGTACACATTGGAATTCAGTTACCGCCAACAGCAAGTACGATCGTGGACAAAATCTATCCGCACGAATACAAGCAAACGCAAGTGTTTTCTAAAATTCTACTTATAAAATGTTGGATAATCTAGATTGTTAGGTTACTGGGTCAGAGTTTAACTTCAAGGCTTGTTTGCATTGGCGCCGACTACGCGAGATAGATAAACCGAGATCGGATAACAACTGGATGAAATCCACGCAGTATCAAGTAAAAGCACAGATTTATTTAAAATAAGATTAAGATGTGTGACATTACCTAATAAAGCAAAACTGAGCACAATCTCTTTTTTATTATAGCAAACGTTTAATACCTAACATATGTCACAGGTAGTTTTATAATTTTAAGTTGAAACTGGAATTCCTTTACACCAATGACTTAAACTAATTACCTCCCTTATCTCAGATTTTTAAGCAATTTACCGATTCCATTCGCCTTTTATTTTTTAACATTATTGTTACAACATTGACAACGTTCAGAGGTACCCAACACATTGCGATCACTCATAATGAGTCAGTTAAACAAAGTAAAATACATTTAATCTTATCAATAATTGGTCGGTTAGCAATAACAAGATCGCTGCGTCAAGTAGCTGGGGAACTTTGAGATGGTCGGGTGTCGGGGAGGTGGCTAGCTTGTCTTTTGGACGGACGACGTTGTGTAGAGGCCGATCGTAACACCGCAGTCGGTCGCGAAGGATCACGAGCGACGCTACGCGACGCCACTTGCTCTGCTCCTTCGAGGGAGCGACGTCGCTTTTGAAATACTCTACGAGTGGAACGTGAAAAGTTATTAAAAATGCCTTCCGGTAAGGATTTTTTAAGTTTGATTTTTTGGTTCATTGGTGATTCGTGGGCGTTTATCGGCGTGTTTTTTTTGTTTGTTTATTTTATCCTGGGAATTTTGATGAAAGAATAAAAGTCTATAACACCTGTTGCTCTCGCGATGAAAATACAGGCAATATTATTCATTGAGGTCAACTTCTTCTTGAATGGGTTTGCCGACGTTTTTAAATTATTTTTATTTCGGATATTATTTAATTCTCCGGTTTCAATGTTAATAAAATTATTTAATTAATTGAAGACATGTAGGATTGCTAGTTAATGTGAGTTTCCGCATCATCATAGACCTAATGATCGTGACATGATAGTTTTTCTCTGAACTGTTATCAGAAATACTGGAATTGTTATTGTCGATATCTAGGCAATTATGATTCAACTTGTAATATGTCGATAGAGAAAATACCTTCCCCAATGATTTAATGATCTGTGAGATATTTTCATTCTTATACTTGCATGTTTTGCAATTAATAATTAAATATTGCCCGGTCAGTGTGTGGTCTATAACGGGATAGGTTATATATCTTTGCAAAAGGTCACCTGACCAGATTTGATCGACTACAGCGTATCTATTGACATCGGAGATATTAGCACAACGGTGATTTGGTATAACTTCTGCAAAATTTTAAGTGGTTCTGAAGTGGATGTAATTGATCCAAAGATTGAAGGCATGCTGATGATGCTACCGATGGTGGGAGACCGAATTAAAGTTTTTTAGTTTTGGCTCCGGGACTTTCTTTAAGAAAAAATCTACGCACTTTGCAAGATTGGGTCACCGTAAAGTGTGCGATTGTTTAATTCATGCGTGACTAATATAAATTAAACAAGGAAAAGCTAGATGTTTAATGACAATCGGGTAGACTCAGAGAAAACTATTTAGCTAATCTTACGCATGCACTAACATTTAATTAGCTAATTAAATTGGAGACAAATGCGAGATACTATTGTTCAAACAAATGATTCGAAATGAGGTATATAAATTACATAATTACATTTGGTTGGTTACTTATTCTGTACATGCATTACATGGCGAGTCAATAATTTTGCGGTCGTTGACTTGTATTGTCAAACACACCCTTGTACAAAAATTGCAAATGTGTTCTTGTGTTGTTTAGCGAATGTTTTCAGTTTTTATTTCGTTTCTCCTGTCTTCTGATGAAATACAAGCACATTTTATGTAAACATTTTACTATTGATCCGGATAAGTAATCAAGATGTTACGCAATTGATGTATTCATTTAAAAATCAAGACCAGGCGACCTTACTTAGAGGTTATGTGAATAATCAACAATCTAAAAAGTGGTGTGACTAGGTATGTCGATAATGGTATAAACAAAACCATTAACGTGATAGGTAGACACGGAAGCAGGGGCACCACCGTACCATCACAAAATATACATTGCGTATCAAATCGCAATTGTACCGGTGTAGAATCTGCAATAAGTGCACTTTCAAAGCAGAGAATCGATCGAATCAATTTGTTTCTCTGTCGTCTGCGACGAATTGGCTTTGACCTAAGACTTAGATTGAGCTATCTTAAGATGCTGATATTCTTTCGTCGAGTTGATAGTCAGCGAGTTTGGTCAACCGAGTGTTGGGTGCTTGGAAAGGTGCTTGGCCTTGGAAAGGCCAAGTGCACTAAATCGTGAAAATATTACCTACATACATTTAAAAAAAATAAAACAATTTCAATAGGTGTATGTTAAAGGTTTTTTTGAGAAAGAGGAAAGACATTTTAGGGACATCGGCCTCTTATTCGGTTTGTCTTATTTCTAGCTATCAAATAAGAAATTTCTGAAAATGATCAGATTTGATTATAATGATTAAAATCTCCTAGCAATCAAATTATTTTCTTCACAATTACACAAACTAGTTGGATTTTCCCCTCAGCTTGTCACTCATATTAAATAATTTATTTGTCAAACTGACATAAGTTTCCATGAAACAGCATTAGCATTAATTCTTCATCTTTACAACGTGATGTGGGATGGAATCCAGACACAGATTATTCAAATCAAGTCGACAACATTAGAAGTGTCTTAATATGGCACGCGCTCTTCATCCTTGATCGAAGCTTGACGGTCATTACGCTCGCTTAGGCGTCGGCGTCGGCGTCGGTGTCGGCGTCGATTCAAATAGTTTAGTACCTACGCACTTTTTACAAAACGTTTAACATGCTCATTATCACACGAGGCGTTAGATAATAAATACTACAGTATATGTGTACGTACAAAGCTTATCTTTAACTTTGTACAAACTGAAAAGTACTTGTTATTATACCGCAAGGGTTATCTACAAGTGTTTTCATCGTGATTGTAATTCGGCATTTTCAAAAGAGAGGGAGAAGGTGAATCTAGTACAAGAGCTAAGTAACTTAGATGTAAAAATAAGTCTTACACGAGCACTTCAAAATGTGATAGAAATAATCAGCACCTGTCTCACGTTTTTGTACTTTTCGTATCTAATTTACATTGGCGAATCATTTAAAACATGGTTAGTTCGTATTAGAGAGGGAGATCAGGTATTGTTTGTTAACATTGCTGATGGTGTCAGGTGTAAAAACAGGGTTCCGACATACGGAGATCCCCACGTTCGGCGCTGGTGTGACGGGATGGACCATACTGAACATCTTCATGGCCGAGTTTATCGGGACTGGCACGCTGCTTTTCCTCGGCTGCATGAGCATCGTGATCGGGGCTAACCACATGACTATCTGCCTAGCGTTTGGCCTGGCGGTTGCTACCATCATCCAGGTATATAGTACTTACATAAACAATTGCATTTGTCATGAAGTAAACTGGAATTTTACTAAAGAAAGTGGCGAACAGATTCTCTGCAATCATTGGACTAAACATTTCCTATTTTTAATATTCATCATTTGGTTTTTATGCATACCCTTCCGCGAGTGTCTTTATTAAATATATGGGGGAACAAATTCATTTTTAGTCAGCTGCTAGTCAACAAATCAATTGTCACATTGACGAATCAATCATTTTCTATCGCTTAGCTCTGAGAAAAGCATCCACGCTTCAAATTTGATCTGACTCATTAAAATGACGATTTCAGAATCAGTGGCGATCAAAAAGTCAAGTGAGACTAATAAGGTGAATTCAAATTCACGCTGTCAATTTGAGCCACTTACAATTAAGACATTAATCGAAGCAATAATTGAAAAATTAGTATGTTTATTTCCCTTTTTTATGGAAGGATTGGAACCAATGAAGCAACATTCCCACTAAATAATTATAATAGCTTTTAGTTTTCGTCTTAGGGCTAGTTTGTAGCTGGAAGAAGTTCCTTTAATCTCCAGGTTTGGGTGATATCCCTGAATCTTGTGTGAAATCCAGAGCTGGTCATCCTGGCTGGTCATTCTGTAACTTATCTCAAAATGAAATAAGATACAATTATTTTACTTTCTGAAGTGAAAACTGACAAGACTTGGTAAAAGTTGACACTATTCGTAAGAATACCAAAGCCCTTCAACTGATCAATGAGAGTTGTGATAAGGTTTTCAAACCTGGTGACGTCACTGTAATTGCACTGCAAAATATTTATCACTTATCAGCAACCCTTGCTGATAAGGCTCTTGATCACTTGTGGTATTTTATTTATTTCGCACCCTCAGTATTCCATGGGATATCATGTAATTCCTCATGAAAAAATGCTAGTGAAGGAGAGACATATGGGGTGAAGAATTCAACAAGAATAAGGCTAGGCTAAGTTAGTCCTGACTGATTATTGTGTTTCTCTGCAGACTTTCGGACACATCAGCGTGGCCCACTTGAATCCCTCTGTGAGCATCGCGGCGGTGATTCTCGGCAAGATCAACGCTCCCATGTTCGTCGTCTACTTCATCGCACAGGTGCTCGGCGCGACCTTGGGATACGGCTTGTTGCTTGTGAGTGCAACCCTCGGTCTTTTGGTCATCAGGTTAAGCAGTAATACAAGTGGATGGGACTGTGAATGGGAGACCAGATCAGTATGTTAAAGAGATGTTGGACTCTTTGTATTTCCTGGCGTTGCAATGCTGAAGTTGTACCGACCTCCGGAAGAGACTTTAGAAGCAGTTTGCCAAGCATTTTGAACTTTTCGAACTCTTTGAACAAGATTTTGCTAGTTGCCGGTACTTTTATCTTGATGAGGACGAAGGTATGAAGAAAACCGTGCTGGGGCATCTGAGGTCCCGGGTTCGAGTTCACTTCATCATAACTGGATCTTAAGTTACATGGTTTGTAGACATGCGATGTTATATTACTTAACTTGCTGTCGCTGTAGTTTATGGCAGGCAAATCTTAGAATTGAAAAGATTTCGCAGATTTCTCAGTGAAATCTACCCTCGTCACACTTACGGTAAAACTGGTATTTTCTATGAGCTCAATTACATGGGAGTTATTTCCTTTCGGTAATTATAACGGGGACTTAGGCGAGGAGACAAGACAAACAGCGTGATGCCAATCAGTGGGAAAAATGGCACGAGGCTTTTTAAAAATAGTCAAAGAAAAGAAACGAGATTTGAGAGTGGAAATAAAACACAAAAGAGTACCTCCGTTCGACGTCAGCGTCAGCGTCTAACCTCATTTGCTATTGGCTCCCAGGTAAACGCACCCTCGTACTGACGTCAGAGCTATTTTTGCAAAATTATTCTTTGGATGCTGGCCACATATGATGTATTTTACACTCTTGTTACTTACTATAGATGCAAGACATTGGTGATATTTCTAAAATTAACGAGTGTCGACTGAAATGGGAGTCGAGGTGCAAACGAAAAGGGATGCGTCGAACGCCGACTCGAATCTCCAAATTGAGTATTGACAGAATGGATTCTAGTCAGAATGGCCGTTTGTCTAGCCTAATTTGAACTAGGTTTGTTAAAAACTAGACGTATATTCGTTGTCTTTGTCTACTATTTTTGAGTTTTTACCGCTGACATGGTGTAAAAATGAGGAGATGGATAGTGTACGTTTTGCAAAATGCACCAGAGTTTATTCTTGTCTTCAAATCAGGCAGTTTCAAGTGGATAGACTCAATATTTTGATTGCACTTGGCGAGATTTCGCGACTGCAGTTCTGGCGAGTGCAATTCGTGCAGAGATTATTGTGCCAAATGCACATCTAAAAATATTCAAACAATATTTTTTTGTACAAAAATAAATAAAAAGCTTCGCTTAATAAGAAATTCACCCATCGCTTGACTAATTTATAGGTCGTAGCTTCCATTTACTTGAATTAAAAGCGCAGTCCAGCTACCTGTGCTTCTACGTAATGTAAATCATCCGAAACGTCCCAATTAATTCCGTAATTAATTAAGCGTTGAAATTTGTTTACCGCTGAGGGTCAATGGCGTGCGCTTAGCACTCGTTATTACGGGTTACCGCGCGAATAGTAAGCCGCGGTGAAACGTGCTTTAATGAATGGGCCCCGCGAGTGCGCGGCTCACGGGGGCATCGGTTAAATCAAAGGCGCTAAGTAGCGAGGGTGGCCAGTCACCGCATGTGGACGCCGTCCAAAAACAACAGAAGGCACACACGCACAGCTTGCAATAGCTATCAGTTGCATTACGCATTTTGCGTCACGAGGTGCTAAAAATATTGCCGGCCACGTGCGGTTCTATCTTTGAGGACTCATTCTGGATAGGTAAATTGTTTGGGAAGTATCATTGGGAAAACAAGGAATGTTTTTGACAAATTTCAGTGGATTTATTCTTCTTGAACGGACATTTTTGGGGGAAAAAAATGTAGATAGGGTAGAATTTTTTTTGAGTTATGCTACATTGAACAACAACCCCTGCTTTATACCGTAAATTATCCATGAATGAAGTGGTCTATTTTGCATCACAATTCAAAGCACTTGAATTCATTTGCGTTTTTTTTGCAAGACTACCCTTCTTTTTTTAATTTCATCGCGAGAAAATATGAAATCACAGAGCAGCAAATAGCGTTGGTCAAGCAAGGGTCAATCTTTCTTGATTTCATCTTGTCGTTTGTGTGTACAGAAAGTGCAAGTACGAATGGAGGCTCAGTTTAAATTGGTACAAATAGATTTAGCGAGCGTCGAACCCGGGCATGCTGAATGACGTTCTTGTGTTCGCTTCTCAGCGTGAAGGTGGCGGCCAAGAAGTCAATCATCTTGCGTAACTTCTGCCTCACATAGAAACTTATACAGACTCTTGTGACGATACCTATTTAGAAACACATCGCACACCTTTTTTGGCTCAGATGGGAAGCTGATATAAATGAAAAATGTACGAAAATCTAACAAAATTCATCTTGGAATATTTGCTGAAGATCATATTCTTTGAGGCTATACATATCTCCATTATCTCGCATTGACTTTGGTTGATATGTTCTGGACAACGTAAAGACTGTTCGGAAATGCAAAAATCGAAAGGAAATCGAGTGTAGGTTAAAGAACAAATTTTCTTTCATTGCCTTGGGTCAGCAGTATGTTTCCTTACAATATTTTCTCTGAACGAACACAAATTAATTAATTTTAAGTTACCTTCATGAAACCATACAAAATTATTTAGAACCATTGCCCATGTCCAATTGTTAAACGAAACTTTTTTTGGTCTGTGTAACCAAAAGTAACCAAGGTGTGTGTTTTTGCCCTTTAGGGAATGACCCCGGCGTCATTCATTGGTGAGCGAACTTGCTGCACGGTGCCCAACGAACAGCTGACTACCCTACAAGCGATGGCTGCCGAATACTTGGCGACGGCGATTCTCATCTTCCTGCTCTGCGGATGCTGGGACAAGAGGAACAGTGACAAGCATGATTCTCTGGCGCTCAAGTTCGGGTTCGCTATCACAGTGCTGGCGTTGGCAGTGGTACGTAGAGTAGATGTTTTAAACAGCAGATTGGCGGGTTTTAAAAGATTGATTTTGCGTTTTGTTAATAACTTATGCAGCGAAATAACTTTAGCACCGAAGTTAAGCATCATTGTGCCGAGACCAGTACGGATAGGTGACCACCGCTCAGCTGCTCACCTTAGTTGACTTGTTGGCGAACAGGGCGCGCTAGTAGTTCCTTCTTTCGCAACTACTTATTCGAAGATTTTCTTCAACGGCTCTCCTTGTTTGGAATGTAAAAATAAAACAAGCGTAAAATAATGTAAATCGAAATTTTATTGAAAACTTTGTAGTAACTAAATTTTCGGGAATCTTAAGAACTCATTTCCAGGATAAGAAGGATATAGGAACAGTCAGTAGCTACTGTATTTGAATTTTGAGAGGTACATATTTTTCTCGAACTATCAAACAAAACCGGCATGCGTTATCTTTTTTCCAGGGTCCATACACAGGAGGAAGCATGAACTCGGCTCGTACCTTGGCACCTGCTATCTGGCACGGGGAGTGGAAACTGCACTGGGTAAGCACATGTGCAAGGAAAAATATATGCAGTCCATGCAAGCGCACAGAAAGTTGTATTGGAAACTTTTTTCACTGCACTTACTCGTAGAAATGTACGTGACAGTGATTGGAAGATGTAAAAATGTTTTACACGTTGCCATGCATTTTCTAAGAGAGGTTTTCCTTCGAATTTCAGGTGTACTGGCTGAGTCCATTGGCTGCTGGTCTGTCCGTGTCGGCCTTTTATAGACTGATCTTCGACAACGAAGTCAAAGCTGAATACACCGTTACTCGCGAAGAGATACCACTCAATCAGACCAGCAAACAAAACGAGTCAAATGCGTAAACAGAGTACAGTAACCACCTAACCATGACTGGCGGTATTTTTGATACGTTTTATAGACCACGATAACAAGGTAGAGAGCTGTAAAAACGTCATGCACTCTATCGGGGTGCTTGGAGAATTGTCTTCAGTAAATTTAGTGCCTGGCTGAGATGGTCTGTTTGAAATGTGGTTGTTGCTGCAAAGAGATTAGTACGAAAAGCTGCTAAGAAAGTGTTCGTAATAACGGTGCGACTTGTGCATTTAATTTAAAACGTAGTCCGGAGATGTTAATTAATAAATTAATAACGAACAAATTAAGTTGCTGAGGAGGTAGGTTCTTACACTTTATGAAATCATGTGTACTGTTTAGCAATTTTAATTGCTGAATTGTCTGGTTTTTAATGAATCTAGGCTAATGAGTGCTTAAGGGTTGCAATATTTTGTATGTACTTTTCAGAATTAATTGTTAAGCTAAACATCGTTGGTTCATTTTATCTATTTTATTTCTTCGTCGTTGTCTTAATTTTCTTCGATATAATAATTAGGTATAATTATGAAAGAAAGCGCTTGATTTTATAATAAAATTTTCAAACTCTCGCTGTAGTTTTTAGTCTCATTACTCTTCTTGAAAATCCAACTTTCTTGGACACGATTCCCTTTCCTAAGCCATTATTAGGTTGGTAAGGAAAACAAAATAGTTGTCGTTCTTGTACATCGCCCCTTAACATCCCCGAGTCCTGACAGGATAGACCACGTATAAGAAATTTTGTCCCTTTACGATATATCGTGTGTTACTATAATGCAATCTTTTATAACTGTAGAAGTTTTTCTCTGGTGACCCACTTTGACCTCCGAATAGAAGTTTCATCTCGCAAATAGCTTCCTTTTCCCCTGGGTTGCAGTCCAACTGACAGGCCCCACCAATGTCAGGCGTGCTCTAGCAAGGAACACGTAGCCTCTGTACTGCTGGCTAGCTCCATGAACCTAAAACTAAATGTATTAACATTTTTGTTCATTGTTACAAAGTATTTGAAAAGACCCTCACTTATATTCATAGAAAGATTACCATCCATATCCACCCCCTATAGATCTTGGAGTAGACAGCATTTTATCAAACTTTTCCCAGCTGTGCAGATAATTGATTTTCCGCTCCAGTTGCGTCGTCCAAAAACATTTCCAATTTACATAAATAAAATTGTAACAAAATAAATTTATTTTATAACAAAAAACAAACACGTTACATGCCCGAAAATATTCACCTCGTGTACACGAATTTTACTAACATTGACAGAATACATAATATCTACTAGACAACTAGGTATTATTTCTATACATTTTATAAAATGGATACATCTGTTCATATTTTATTTTGGCAGTAAAACCCTGACTTAAAAACATCTTCAGTGTTTCTCAAAGTAAAGTCACAGAGAAATTACCAGATTTAACCAATCTCCTTCAACACCCTCATTCCAGTTACAAAGCATCTCAACGTATAGTTTTATTTGTTTAAATTTGCTATGCATGTGTAAAGTGTAGGTTAGTAATGGCATAGACACTGTCAAGGTCTCTAGGGTCAACTTGTCAACCAACCTGAGCGACCGCAGTTAGTATACGCTTCACCCCAACTAGACTGGTCGCATCTCTCAGTCGCTCTTACTGTGACACAAAAAATAACGTAGCTGGAGGCAAACTGGATATTAAATTACTAACAATTGTTGGAATTTTAGCAAATTCGCGTACGGAGTAATTATTAAATAGTAAGAAACGAGTGCAATGACATAGAAATATTAGAGAACGCTGTACAGAGGCTAGAAATATCGTCTAATGGTATTGGTTTAGTGCAATATCATTATCAAACACAAGACAAGGGTGAGCTGACATTGTGTTATTTACTCCATAGATAAACTTGGTAGTCACCAACAACTAACCTGCGTCAAAATAAGATGAAACTGGAAATTCAACGAGACTCTGAAGTGTTGTGATGTGACTTGACCGCACAAGTTACTAATTATTCTGGACAGTGCCAATTTCATGAATTTCGTTTGAAACTGAACAACATTGTGCAACCTACAAGTTTAATCGCTGGAAAAAATCTACAGTGCGCTCCATGGATTGACGTTCTGAAGACATGACTCACATAATGGCAGTACCCTCGAGCAGGTGTGAGTGTTTCTATTTACATTTATTTATTACAACCTGAAATACGTGTACCATTTGGTGACCTTACAAACATAACCATATCGAACGGAGGCTCTGACAACAATTGAATATTGGTAACATGAAAGTACCGTATCCAATCGTTTCAATATAACTCTGATTCACAAAATATGATACAAAAAAGCCTCGAGAAATGACAAGGTTTGTGAAGACGAGCCTTCTCGCAATATTGTTATTTTCCCAAGCATATTTCTGAAGCTTCCTCCTTTTCAATGGCTCGCTAGAATGGAAACGTACTGTTATGAAAATCGTCTTTGCTTGCGGATTGTGATTTCACAATGAGAGTGGTTTTGTTTAGTTTCCTCTAGGGATATTTATTTTCGTAGAGTTGCTATAGTTTCCCTGGCTCCAGACCAGGAGTTTTCGATTGCTCCCAGAGGGTAACAACTCGACCAATTTCCACAGTGACTCGGGAGAATTCCCTTCTAGAACTATTCTTCTGTATAAAGAAGGCTACGAGCGAAAGAAAGGTAAAAAAAAAGAGTGTACCAAAATGAAATTTCACTGGAAAGTACTCTATTTTACACTGCTGTAAGTTGTAAGGAGATTTTTAGGATTTACTGTCATCAATAGCAAAGAATTTATTCGTCTAGTGTTTCGGGGCGTACTTACAACTCGTATATACATTTAAAAAGCGCTTGTAAACGTTTTTACTGTGTATTCATGGTAGTGGCGATTGGGCAAATGTTTGAAAACTTTTAGCTTTTAAAGTGGTCTTCAAGAAATAGAGCACTTGGGCTAGGGATAGGTAAGGTAACTAAACTATCTTGACTCCGTCTCTAAGGGGAGGAGACAAGCTTTATCTGCTTTACGAAGTCTTGCAATCTTCTAAAGTAGCAAGAAATGCACTACTCTCTACTCGTGTGATGATCTGTTGTATTGCTGTTACACGAACAACTATCCTAGTAAATTAGAAACACTTTTAAATTGTTTCATACCGCAATGTTGGCTGTATGCTTTTAATTAAGGGAATGTTTATGTGTTGGTGAAGTTATGTGCTCGTTTCTGTATAGGTATGAGGACGTTAGAAAGTAACTGCTAAGTTTTCACAAACATTCCCTCGCATTCCAGTAGATTCCACGATCTTTGTTTTGTTCTTCCAACACTCTTGAGAAATTCTTAAATCTTACTCTGCGATATTTATGGTAACATTTAATTTGGCTTTGGATTTTTGGTTTCTGGTTTCTATTTTTGGCGCGGAAACTAACAAAGAATAACTCCACAGGGAAATGAGTTTAGAAATACACAGGGGACGTCGGGAAATGCATTCATTAGTCGAGCTCGAGCAAATATCATCGAACATTTTTGACCCAGATTGCACGTTTCGACATTTGCAGTAAACTATGAGTTCCACGTTCCTACTCCTGCAAATAGCACCATTAATTTACACAAATCAACAGAGAAAATGCATTGGATTTTCAAGTACCTTTTGTTCAGCTTAAAGCCTTGTCTCTTCTTTGTCCGACATTCACTATTTCATTCCAGAAACAAGTCAGAAATTGGGCGACCATGTACTTCCTAAATCTGGCACAGCAGGATAAGAACAGCGAAGAGTTCTTCATTCTCATATCTGTCAGAAAAGTGTCTGTTCGATCTCCAACAGTAGCGTGCAAGCAAAGTATCAGACGAGTGTGAGAGTTATTGATGGTGAATAAGAATCGGAGGGGAGATGAAGCGTGCGAGTGACCTAACCTATGAACGAATCGATATTTAGACTCAATTTCCTGCCATCATCCGCCGGGATTGTGGTTAAACTCGATGACCGGAGAGGTTATGAAAATCGAAATTTGCTTGCAATTGACGCAGACGCTCAATTTTAGTAGGGCAATGACAGTCAAATATATAGGATTAAACAGGAGGTTTTATTTTGAATTACAGGACTTTATTTACGTTTTATATGGAAAGCAAGCTAAGTTTTCTTTGCCGCTAAAGAATTGCAGTAAGATATGCCACAAAGAAAAAAGTGTGTTACTTCTTAAAAAAAAAAAAAAAAAAAAATTGAATTGGACATGACAAATGTTGATACTGCTACTTAAAGGCTCTTTTTGCTTTCAGATAACTTTGCAAAATGTTAGTCAAATCATAAAAACGAAGCACACACCTTAACGGTTAGGAGAATAGCAGACACATTTTTTTTCTAGAAGTGTAAAAATATATTCTAGTCACAATGCAATTTATTTAGTGGGGACTCCAATCAATTCATCTCAACAGGAAATAAAATAAAAAGATTGTCCAACAATTAGTAATTACTCATGACAGTGCACTCATTGACATAAAATCAATAACAAATAAAACATTCGATTCATTCTGTTCTATTCGAAGCAATGGGATTAGAGCTTTTATTTAAATAGTCTCTGCACTGACATTATTACTATTTGTCACCGTCCGTTGGTTTCATCCAGAGATGTCTAACTCACACTAGCGCTCCCCGCGGCGAGTTCGAACAAATTCAAATTTTAGAATCAATCACATCAAAACGAAACGCACATATATGATATCGACTTTATGTCGTCTAGAACCATATCTACACGCAAAAGGTTTTAAACATTGCACAAAGAGATTAACGGTATACATTGATTTAATTTAGAAATAGAAAAACTGCTCGCTATATTAACATTGTTTGATACCGTATGAGAGTGGATTGGCTTGGTACACGAATTGAAATGACAGGATATTTGAAAATGCGTCGAGATATCGTGCGTTTCTCATGCGCAAGAAAGAAATCGAGATGGTTGTGATTCTCAAAGAGATCACCGAAACAAGTAAGCTTCCGTATCCGTTTAGACCGACCGATTCAATAAAATGGTGGGATCGTTTGTACTCCTGGCTGCAGCTTCAGGAACACGCGTTTCTTTGCTTGCCATGAACCCGGGGGTTGAATCTGGCGGAGGAAATGAATCGTGTTGGCTTGAGCACGTCGTTCAGCGTTGAATGTTGATGCCAGGCCAGCCTCGTGTCAAAACGAATGACAGCATTAGAGCTTTAGTAGACTCACTCGTCGGCGCTGTCGAAGACTGTTTTGAAAATATTAATAGTTTAGAAGGAAATACAAAACTACATGGCTGAAGCGGACAGCGTAAACTTAAACAAGACCAGCACATATAAAATAAAAAATGTATTTTATATCCCCATTGGATGACCTCCATTGGGTGGAGGCATTTATCTTCCGCCTTGATATACTATTAAGTTAAAGCAAGCAAAGGGGGCCCAAATTTGATAGTATAGGAGATCTCAATTAGGTATTTTCTTCCCAGTATCGAAATTCTTTGAAAACGGCTGACATCATTTAGATCACTCTTTGCACTGACAACACTCATGGCAGCTACAGGCCCAGCGGGGTCACATCTAGTATAGTTAGTTGCAGTTAGTAACCGTTGCAATAATATCGATGAATAAACAGCCAATCAGCTACTTCTTTTTCAATCTTAACCTCCGATGGATAATGTAACTGGGCAGTTGACTTTATAATACTGGCCGATACAGTTAGGTACACTGTATGGTAGCCAACGACCAAAAGCTCATGTTCTGTGTCAAAACATCATGTAAAACGTCGATAGACGTGTTCAACATTTCTCGACGGGTAAAATCTTGTGTGATATCCGTGCCAAGACAACAATACGCCAGGCCCCCTACCCCACCCTGGTCTCTTTCCCCGATTCTCCTCTACTAATATCGCGTTTGACGAGAAATAACAAAAATAAAGCTGCTCAGTTCTCATGCAGCGCTAGAATCGTATATATAAATATATATACATGCTGCTAATGAATTGTTTAAATTATTATGCTTTGTTTTCCTAAAGCACAGTACTTCCCGAATTGAAAATTGAAGCAATAATTAATTTAATTTCCACATCGTCATGCATTAATTATTTTGAATAGCTGTTCGAAAATGCATAAAGGGTGCACTTTCTGTGATTTAGTGTCATTAACTCGAACACCTCTCGTTACCTGAGCACATTTCAATGGAGGCGGCAGCTTACTTTCCCATCGCCTATGTCAAAGCTGATTTACTTGTTAACGCTCGGCTAGCCCGTCGAAATAAACAGCGTCGCTGTTCGCTAATACGTAGCAGATTTCCTCAGTTATTATAAAAGTTCTTGTCATCATGTTGTTTATTAATATTATTACCCATTTCGAAAGTTATAATTGGAAGCATTCCTGCCTGATCTTTTGTTACATGGAGCTCGTCAACTTTTCCGGATTATATGACATTCATGAGATGTTTTTAGGGGAAATATGCATCTAATCGTGGAGAAAAATTTCTTGAAATTTTCTTTAGAATTGAAAGAAAATTGATTTGATCTTTTATATGTCATTGATCAAACGATGAATGAGTTTATTTTTGCATGATAAAAACCTAAAGTAGGTTTCCATGTTGTAGAAAAATCCGATACTAATTAAACTACCGTGGTCTGTAAAAAGTGGAAAAAGTATTTATCCTGTATGGAAATCTCTTCTGAAAGCTTTTCACAAGAAATCGAAGCTCTGGCAAATCACGGTGTCACTATCACGATGCCTAAACGTCAGATGCACGGAAACGTAAGGTTTTACAGACGTACAAAGACATATTTTTTCACAATGTGTGGCTTATCTTCAATATTTTCAATCAAATTGGTCGCTTAAAAACAGAATAGATTTTTTTCCTCACGGAAGCCAATCAATTTCAATGTTCAACTTTTCAATGCAACGTTTCGAATTTCCGGTCTTCTTATGAAAAAAAAAAAAAAAAAAGCGGCTATGGCAACTCGTTTTTCAAAAGATTCACAATTTTTTACTCTCCTTTTCAAAGAAGACGTGGCTTCTTCAAAAGCTTCCATTTCAGACGTCAATTGCTTTCCAATATCCAACCTCTCCGTAGCCTTCTTTGGGTGGCCTGGCGTAGTTTTCCTTCTCCCTGCGCTATCCAGGCGGGTGTGCGCCAGAGGAAAGTGTCTCCCCAAGTCGCGGCGGTGGCGGCTCTGAATCCACGAACATCCCGCCCGACTGCTCTGCATAAGAATCGTAAAACCATTTCTGCCGTTTACCAGTACCAATAGACCGGCGAACTCGATCGCTTTGGACTTTTCCCAGTTTCAGATGTATTCAAAAAGTTTCATGACTTTATATATGTCGAGTAGTTTATTTTTATGTTTCCATAGAATTTGCGCTCTTTTATGCGGACGCGCGGGGAAAATTTTTGAGCCATCAATATCATCATAAAGTATTGTTATGTTTCGGGAATAGAGCGTTACTAACTGGAATGACATTGCTATTTGGCTATTTTATAGAATCCACATATTATTTGGAGATATCCCGTTACTTTGAGATGAAAATTCGGAGAACATAGCAATAAGCAAAGGAAAAACAGTTCTCAGAATATTTTTTGAATTAAATTTTTTTAAGAAATCGCAATAGTCAGTAGTTGCAAATGTCACCGATATTATCATGGAAATCGAAATAAAGCGTCGCCATATCACACTGAAAGCCAATATAAATCGTCTCTAAAAAACTGTCGGACAGGATCGCAACGAACTCAAACACTATGTAGTCGGTTTAGACATTTCTTCGGACCTATTGCCAAATGCCAGAAGTTGCAGACAAGTTAGTTCTCCCCTAGTCCCAATCAAGAGGGCTCCATCTGATAGAAAATAACAGAGAAAGAGTGGAAGACGTTGCCGCGCCTACCCGACGGCTGGAGTTTATTGGATTCCGGCAGCTTTCAAGACACTGTCAATAGCTGATATTAGATCTCGCCGCGTCCAAGCAGCAACGAAGTATTGTTGATTCGCTTTGATTGACATATCACCGGCGCATTGTTGTAAGTGCCCCGCCCGTCCCCTCCGTTTTGAAGCTCTTCTCGGGCGAGCACGTGACGATTTCTTCTGCACACAAGATTGAGAAGTGCGCACTTTTGCGCCGATTTTATCAAATCCTGAAGCGAAATCTGAAGCTTCTTGGGAAATATTGAAAAACAACGTTTTTCTACTGAAGTTATGTTTTAAAAGTTTTCTTATTTTTAATGAAATCGATGTCATAAATCAGATCAAAAAGAAAATGGTACCGGTGCATGGATATAACGCAAATTAAATCAGCCATATTTTTGTGGTAGAGCATGGGGGTCATGCATTTGGTTTGACTAGTATATAATTTGTCATTAAATACGCTTTTTGGGAATCGTGATGTCTCCGAGGGAGTCACATGGAAGTGACATGCCCGTAAATTAAACAAATTTATCACTTTGCTTCAATATGTGCTCTGAATCTAAATATAATTGCCACTCCCTTGGCTGGCGGGAGCGTTAGCGTAGACAGATAGCACGACTGGAACGAGGATCGCGCATTTCGAACCGGCTACCGCCGACATGGCCTGCTCGTGCAGCTCTGTTCACGACTTTTTTATGCGATTACTGATGGCAATTAATAATTCGGCCTTTCAGCTGCACCATGAAAATATTAACGAGCAATTTGGACAACTGGCCCATTCGAAATTAGTGGTGTCGACCCAATGGCTCGGATGCGGGGTTTGAATCTCGCTCTCTGAACTCGCACCGTTCGCCATTGCATTTAAATGCGGACTTTTATTCGATGCACAGGAATAGTTTTCCGTTTAAAATCGCTTTGTTTTTCAGTTAAAGAAAGTATTCGTGGCAGAGTTTTCCAGGACCCATAATTTAGTCCATCCTGATCACATCCCAGCGCACACTAACTATGTAAATGAGCCAACGATAGCTGAGGAAGCAATACAAGAAAAAGATAAGACAAAAGACGGACGAAGCCCACTGCCTCCACTTCTTGGCTTCGAATTCAACAATCGGAATTACCCATTCGACTGGAGCGAGGCAGAGATCGAAATAATCGGGCGTCTTTATCGGTCAATTTCCTCCACGCTCCTTGTTCCAACTTTTCATATTACCCCACGGCTTGGCCTCATTCAAAAAACCCCACCTCCCATCCACACTCTTTCCTCTTTTCCCCCTAGTCCCCGCGAAACCACATTTTTATTCATTCTCTTCTAAACGTATTCCAACCCTGGAAACCTTTCATTTCTTTTGAGTCCACTTTTCGAAAAGCTTTTCCGACAATTTTCATGGCGCTTTTCCGACCGTTTTATGCAAGGCGTCGAAATTTTCGTGGGTTGGCGTATGGAAGCAGTTAATGTGATGCACGAAATGCTCCCACCACTGAACTCGCTAGCCCGCCACCGCGAGAACGCCAGCAAAACTAGGCGCTATTTATTAACATCGAGACAGTTTGGGTAACCCCGAGATGAGGCGAGCGAGTGTCTCTCCGTTGATGTTTTACCGAACAAATTTGTTGTCAAGCCAGTGAACCGAGTGATATTATGCTATTCCAGTTACTCACACATTTCTAAACGTCTTCAAGACAGACAGTCATTTTGATTAAGAATTCAAACGCTGTGAATAAGAAGACACATCTTCCCCGTTCAAACTGTCTCGAGAGTAATGCCTTTCTCATGTTGGTAATTGCAAATTCCAAAAAATTAATCATTTCCTTTTTTCCCTCCGTACTTGATGTGTTATAAAGCGTGTTATGAATGGCAAATACGAGAATATTTTTCGCCACTTATCCTGCTCATTGTCATCCCTCGCACGAGGCACGCATGCATGTAAAGTAAACTAACGCTCGAATGCAAAGTGGTGTTTTTAAAGAATATTGCAGAAGTAATCTCCTCTTCTCGAGAAGGCGCACGTATCCGCTACTATACTACTATAGCTGCTAGCATATCTAGGCTGGATGGTGCATATCACCAACCCTCATCCATACAGCATTGCTAGTGGTATGCCAGGGTGTTTGGGCACTTTCTTAGGCACCCGGAGACTAATGCATTCATAACGGCCCCGTATTGCTAGCGAGCGGATGGAATAGGAATCGGGAATTAGCGGGGATCTGCGTTGTCGCCGTCGTAGGCATCCGATGAGACGGCGTTTTGGGTCTCGTGGGCTTCGAACTTGTGCCCTCTCTGTTTTCCGAGTTTCTCACCGAGTTTCGGGAAGAGTTTATAAGATTACACTACTTTAATGTAGTGAGATAGGATGGTGATATATCGACAATCTGTGTTCACACATGCATATTGAAGTGAAAAGAGCTGGTGTAATGTGGATTTAGGTGTGTTTTAAATTTTCCGGGAGAGAAAATAAGAAAGTTTGCTTCGATGAGATAAAGCGAGACTCGTCGTCTGGAAAGTTTTCTTATTGTCGGATGTAAGATGAAGTTAATACTGGAAGCGAGTAAAAATGAGATTTGCGATCACTTTGCGATCTGAAGGGATGAGCCGCTTTCTAAAAACGGGGACATGACTAGAGATTGTGCCAATAATAAGAAATTTTTAAGCGTTCTAATACCTACATGTTTCTCACACCATCTTTTAAGATCTTCTAAACATCTTTTAACATCTTCACAACCTTCCAATATCTTTTTATTTCATCTTTTAAGTGGCAGAGCCACTTAATAATCATAAGGTGTTAATTTCTGGTATGCAATGGAAAATAAAATGTAATTTAATTTGTTCAACTCTTTTCACTCTCAAATTTGATTGATCAATATTCATCAAAGCAACAAAACCGTGTGATAAATTTAAACTTTGCGATTTCCCTTTAGACTGCTATGAGATTTTAAATATGCCTTTTTTTATTAGTAGTTCAAAAACAGATTAATTCCATTGACTCGATAAAAGTGAACCCTCAACAGAGTCCTTCGCCTTTTCTATCCCCAATTCGTCCACTGCTACCCCTTCCTTCACCTTCATTCTACCCCTACCTAAAAAAAACTTGCCACCAACCACCCACCCACCCACCACTCACCGACATCATCTTAATGTGGAACTTAATCTCACTACTAGGAAATTTCCCCAAATCGATCGGGATCTAGTTTTCACTCAAAGGTGTACAGTTACTTACCATGGGTCGATTAGCAAGCCATCTGTCTTCTCCCTCTAGATCTTGAAACACTGAGACGTGCTCCGACCCTGTCTGCTCACCGACGAATACCTAACTTGCGAGTCAACATTGTTACCAACAAGCCGGGCCCCGCGCTAGAGGTTGGTAAATATTGGGCCTCTCTCTTAGCGTCTCACCGGTAGGTACAGAAGACGTATAATGTAACAACAAAGCAAACAGCCATCCAATTCTTTGGGGACTCGACCGAGAAGAGTACGTTGCACCATGGTATAGACAACTTCAACATCTCAATTTTGCGTTGACTAGCTTCAGCTGAGAGTTGACGATGGAAAAAATATGTAAATTGCTAAATTTGGCAAAGATTTGTTAGGAGAACTCGTCGTTATTTAATTGTTTTTTTGATTTATTGTCGTATCTAACAAACTGAAACAGACAAGGATGACGTTAAAATAAATAACACGAATAGAAATTTGAAATATTTTTTGAATAACGCGTTAAGAAGTGTCACATAATGTGCTACGTGCGCCATGGTTTCTGCAAGAATCTGCATTGCAAATAGCGAAACGCTGGCCTCTGTTCTTGTGCCAAATCCCTCATTCCCCGGCTGGCCTAAGCGTCGCGTTTATGAGCACCCTGAGCGTTATGCAACTTGTGTTTCTTTACTGCAAGGCGGGCCAGTCTGAAACAAACATGACGCCACCCCACTCGCGCTCGTTTTGCTCTACAAATAAGACAGAGAAGAAAAAAATTGTTTTGTCGTTGAAAGTAATTTACATAGAAATAAAATTCTGTCGGAGCGATGTATCAACATTTGAGTCTCGAGCAAGCTCGTCATTCGTTAAGTACGAGCGTGGTTATTTTTGTATGTTGCGCCCTTGGAAACAAGTCGCGTACTGAAATTGTGTTGTTTGGAAAAGCCGGGAAAGTTTCATGAACGGGTTGTAGACATTTTGTTCTTGTTAGGTATGGATGAATTCTGTGCCAATTCGTTTGCAATTTTCATGGGGTTTCGACGCTTTATGTTGCGGTTGATCTCGTACTTGTTGGCAATTCGATAAAAATTGTTTAAGCATTTTGCTAAAAACGACCGAGAACGTGTAGATGAAAATCTAGACATTACGTATTTTGACATTTTTGGTCCTTTATTTATACAGCAAGGATTAAAGGATTTAAAAAATTAAAACATCCAATCAAATCAGCATGTTTCAGTTCAACCTGTAGATGCACAGCAGAGAAGTTACCTTGTTCAGAATATATTGTACACGCATGGTGTAGCCTCTTCCACGCACCCAAACCACCCAAGTGGCACCCCAAAAAGGCAAATCGCATGGCTGCACATGATCTGATAATTTTTGTGGGATCCTGACCACCTTTTGTAATTGGTCCGGAATCATCTATGTAATCATTTTGCAATCCACCTCATAGGATTATCCAGTTCAACTAAGCAATAAAAATGGAATCAGAATATTGATCACCACAAATGTATAACCAAATAAAAACTCCATCCCCCGTCTTAACTCGACCTCTTTTTAAGCTATTTGCTTGTCTGGGGACATGAGCTTGAATGCAGGTCGTGCTCCTTCTTTCTCAGATTCTTATGCTGGATCATATAAAATCAATTACAAACCCTAAGAAAATGTGGTTGTTAGGTTGGAAATACCAAGGAATCGGGGTTTCACGAAATGGAATCTAAATATTTGCGATGGATCATATAACAGTAACGAATTAAATTGAAAATTCATTTCATGTCGGTCTCTGGACGTACTACATTTACCTACCCTTATGAGAAAAGTGCGGATATGAGATTACAAAGTAGCTAGTTCACAAAATACTGTCAGTTATAGCAATAAAATAAATGTCAACGTAATTTAGCAACAATCTATTACAAGGGCATCATCATTTTGTACGTTTTTACCGATAAATGAGAAAAGTAAGGTCTGTATATTGTAAATGACAAGTTAAAATACTTTACTGTATTCTTATATAAAAATAAAATGATTCCCCAGATAATTTAGGATCGAATTAAAAGCGTATAAACCACGTGACAGACTGGCGATGAGAGCGAAAACATTTTATCGACTGGACAAGGTGGCTCATCCCGCACGGTCGGCGCATGCGTCAACAGCTAGTGATCGAACCGGTCGGCGCGGCGCGCCAGTGCCGGCAGGTTGCGGCATAGGACGAAGATTGGTCCATACCCAAGTTCGCTTTCTGCGCAGCCAGAGCGCCGCTCGACCGCGACGCGTAGCTACAGACACTTTGAGACACTTACACTTTCAATCACAACAATTAAAGTGCCGGCTTTGGCTGTGGATTGCGTGTTTTTTTCCTGTGAGAAGAGGGTTGGCTGACTGGTTCGTTGTTGCTGCTGTCAAGTAAGTGTCGACGAAATACCGCCATTCGGGGGTCAAGTTTATGGCGAGCACATTTTTGACAGTTGGACTAGCTGAGGTTATTGATGTTTTGCCACATGTTGATTGGATAATGAGCTTGACTCGGACTAGGAATCTGCGATGTAGATAAGGTTTCGGATGTACATGGTTGGGAATATGAGGCTTTGGGGTTGGTTATGTGTCGTATCGGCTGAGATACATGTATATTATTCAAACCAACAGCTGAGCACTGACCTACTCAACGGACGACGGCGAAAATAACTCTAGGGTAACTCTTTAATGGACCATTGCGGTTTGTTTACTTCGGTGCACATATGCCGATTCTCTTTTAACTTGTAGTAACTATTGGAGGTAAAGTACGTTGACGAAAGTGTCTATGAATAATTCGTGACACGTGATCTACATGAGGGTTGGCATAAAGTTTTCATTAATTTTTTAATTTCGCTCTCCGTTGTTGTCGACAAGCGTAAAATATGAAATTAATTAAGGTATATCCACGTAATGGCCGGTGATTGACATAATGCGTGCTATTAACCAATTAATTGTGAATTAAATTTAATCTGATAATTAACATAATCGTCTGGAAGAACTAGCACCGCTGCCTGGTGGCTATTCAGGCTTATTCACCACACATGGGCAGCAGGGTGTAGGCTCACACACTCACACAAGATCACCTTGTCGACTTCGATCTTATCAAGGAATGCAAAAATTACACAGAAACATATTTTTTTACGATCTCCGAGTGTATAACTTGTTATTTTATTATAAGCTATGAGTTGACAGTGTAACCTTGTCGTAGGAGCGGGTCCTAAATTTGTACAACGGATAGTAGGCATACCTGTACGTACCTTTCTTGAGATCCTGAGACGCTATGCTCTGGTGTCCATAGCAGACATGTTTTTTTTCTACACCAACACTTTTTCCTTGTTTGGTGTACATTCAAAAAAATGTTTTTTAGCCAATCACACGAAATGAATGAAGAGCTTTCAATGGGTAAGCTCCAAGAAATTAAACTTTGCAATCGATGGCTCTAGGCCACAAAAACAAAAATGTGGTTACCTATCGTCGGTAACCATTTTATAATGCTACCATCTAGTCCAGATAGAATCTTAAAAAAAAAGCGGAGACTGCTTTCGAGACGGAGGTAATAGGTCTGGTCTAGTACTTCACAAGGGCGTGTACATGCATGGAAGACGGTAACATAGAAGCTCCACGGGCATTGTCAGTTGCCTGCCTATACTTCTTTTCAACTCGATCGCTTGCATTGATTTGAACAATATGGTATAAACGCGCTTTTTAATAATGACCTTCGCATTGAAAAGTTGCTCCTGCAGAATGATCGCATTGCTCCTGAGGCCATGCCTAATGCATAAGTCTAGCCGATCACTTGGATGCATTACCATGCACATTATGCGCTGCACGTAGACGCAATGAGTTGCATGAATGGGTGTTATTAAACCACCCTTATGGCCGAACCAGATTAAGGTGGAAGGAAAAAACTTTGGCTTGGTACCGGTAGTCGGGTATCGTCAAACGCAACAGCCGTTTCTGAGCTACGTGCAGTGGTTGGTCTTTTCCTTTGGCAATCAGCTGTATTGCAGAAAGTAAAGTCTCATCTTTTGGGGATGCTAGCTGAGTTTGCCATCTCTTATTTAGGTGTGATCATCAACTTGGTTTTAAATCGAAGGGGCGACTGGAGCTAGTCAAAACATGAAACGAATAAAAAATGAGCGGATTCTATTGAAGCAGCCAATTTTGAAACCATTCCGTTGGGTAGAACCACTCCTTACAATTCGTTTTCTTTTCACTGGTTTTGATACCTAATGTCTTCATAGATTCACAATTTTTCTTTTCTTTTTTGTGTTCTCCATACAGCCATGTACGATGTCAGATTTAACTGCGTTACTTAAATCAAATTTGGTATTTGGTATAAAAAAAAAAAGTTTGAAACGCTTGTACTATTCGCTTGTAAACTACACAATTGTTGGTCCATCGTATACGCAAAGAGTAAACGCAGTAACTCAGTTCACCCTCTGCAATATATAACGCACACACTCTATCATTATCCAGAGTAAATTATTCCATGCACAATCTCCGTAACCTTACACTTCTTTCTCATCTAGCGAAATGAAGCTCTATTATAAATGACATCAAGCATACAATCATGCTGTCTCTCCTTTAGGTAGGGCTTGGACTAGGCATATGGCCCCACTGAGTAATGATGATAAATAGTGTAGTTTACCATTTTAAATTTGCTCCTTTTTTTCTTTAGTAAATTGCACGTAGTGCTGTAACAAAAAAACACAAAGACTTGAATTTTTTGTGATATATAAATAGAAATTGTTTTAGTGAAGATTGTACGTAGGATTCAGCGACGAATCCATCATGTAAGCTAGGTGCTGTTTCTCAAGAGCTTTAACTGCGAAACCTATATTTTGAGTGACGGCTCCAATTCTCATTTTGGTCGCGCCGAGTTCGAGAGCGTTGAGCAGCCACGTGCTCTATGCATCAGCTCTCTTGTGAAATGAAGTCATGTATATACTCCCCAAACCCCAAACCCCGAACAAACCCCACCGCGTTCTCTGTTTGGGACCATGCGATCCTCCCTTACATCATCTGAGGATGACAAGAAGAAATATGCACGCTATCACAAAAGAGATTGGACGACAAGCATATATGTCACTACAACCCACTTTGGTCGGTTTGTGCATAGGAATTTTGAGTGATTGTACCTCTGATTTACTTGATGCGATTTACTTGGGGAAATTAATGGTGTCTGGATATTCCACATTCTCTGTGAATGGTCGGGGAATGTTATTTGAGTACGCTGTGTTTGGGGTTAATTGCGCATGGAGCGAAGAAGATTTACACGTACTTGACAGTGCAGGCTAAAATCTGGAACCATCTTCATTTTTCTTTGATCTAAATCTGACATTTCTCAAACGTTGTCTGTCATTTTGATCCGAGCATAGTTTTACTTCAATTTGATGGTATGTATTTTGTTTTTTTGATGTATAGTGAGTGCTCTTGAAATGAAATGATCTGAATCTGTCAGGTCACTCGACTTTTCAATGAATGCTTCGACCTCTCATCATGCTTATGGTGGCCGACACCACCCTTAAAGTGACACCCTCGACGACGGCTTTTGTAAAAACTTAATCAAGGAGCCCCCTTTAATCCTGTCGCTGTAACCCTGCGTTCATTCTGTCATGTACACGAATTTTGGCGATTACACAATTTCCATTTGCATGTTTATTCCCTGCACGCTGTTAAGTACCTTAGGGTCTTGCGAATCAAAAAACGTTTTTAGGTAATGTAAATTTCTAGTCCTTTACCTGTGGAGTCAGATCGTTTAATCATGCAGAGTACCTTGATGAAAAGGACGATTAGAGCCACGAATCCAAAAAAATCACCCTCTCTCCAGCGGTGCTATCGTATTCTTCTTGAATGTTCCAGCGGAGCGAAAATACGCAGTAAATCTATCAGAGGGCCAAAGGGCCATTTTTTAAATTCATAAAAAATTTGTCGCTAAATTACTTCTTTACAGACAAAAGTTGAGGATGCTTCGAGGTGGAGTCACCGTCATTTCGAGTATTAAGAAATTTCATATTGTTATTTCTCGGAGAATATTTTTTAATGCTAAACTCAACGATTGGTATACATGCATCGATATTTTGAGTGATAATGTTTTAATTGAAAGGGTTTTTTTAAAAACGACGGCCGTAATCGCCGTTGGATGACACCTACCGTTACCACGTGTAGTCGGCTCTTTTGCTAAGCAGAAAGTTTACCATTAACGCTGGCGCACTGACTATACCTATAAACTCAATGGTATCATGAACTAATCCTGGCACCCTCCGAAATAGGGACCTTACCCAGGTCGTTTCTCAATGCTCCGCGTGTTTGCTTGATTACACCGAAGCATTTCAAAATTAACTAAAATCCTACCGCATCTTGATAAATTCCGGTGCGTACACCCACGTTCCATTGTGCGTATGCAGTGCGTATCGTATGTTTGTCAGGAGCAAGGCAAATAGCTGAGGCAATTTGTCTGCATGCAGCGATATTTTCCTTTGAGAGATATCAAAACGGAGCAGCGCGATCCGAATTGCGCCGAGTGGAATTTCTCTGTTTATTATCTGTCTGGCCGCATCCATAAATGCCGAATATTGAAATTCCAGGATAAATCTCGGCTGGAGAGAGGCGTCATTGAGTGCTCCTGACTCCTCGAGCGTTGTCCTGAAAGTAAAAACTATGATTGTAAAAAGCGATTCGCAGAAGCGTACCCCTGTGCTGATTTAATATTGAAATATAAATAAGGGTTCGTGGCGGTTTTGGAAATTCACGTCAGCAAATAACATGGCGTATACATAGTACTAATTATTGTTCGGAGAGAGAGAGGACTGGTCTAGAATCAAAATATAAGATAATTGGTGGCACGACTGCGAAGACGACGACGACGTCGCGGGATTGTTTGTTTTTTGTAAGGTTTGTTCCTGTCGGGGAGTTCGTTTGATATCCGAACGTCAGGAAGGGATGGGGGACATGTTTAGGCGTCGGTTTCTTTGGCAAAGAAAAATTTGTGTATCTGCGGTGTCTGAAAGAATATTCGCCGAATGACAACAACAAAAACAATCCGTTGTTGCTTGAATTTTTACTGCGGATGTGTACGGGTTTGGGAATTGATTATATTTGATTTTTGCTCCTCCGGGGGCTTTGGTCAGTCGAGAGGATTTCGTTTGGATTGGAACGATTGCTTTACCTTTTAGAGACTAGTGAATGTTGAGTTCGGGAATAAAAACGACTTCTTATGACTTAAATGCAAATATTCTTTTTGTGTAGTTTTCTTTGCCTGTTAGACTTTTCGTTGCCTTGAAGTAATATTATTCGGTACACGGTTAATGATATGAAGGAATTATGTAAGCCGTACTGTACGGGACACACAGCTACTTATTAAAACTTATTGGCTAATTATAATATATCTGTTGAGACAGGAAACTAAATATACTGTGCGCTTTACGATAAGGGAATCTATGTTTTTGGATTATATTTTAGCATGGGAGTATATAGCTATGCGGTCGTAGGCTGCACGGAACAATCAAAGAAAGATGAAAGGGTTATTGGAGATCTAAAAATATTCAGATCTTACAAATAGAGTTCCTTTCACGTAATTCAGTAAATTTCCTTTCCTTTATCTGGTGAAATTCTTGGGGAAAAAAAAACGTCTTGGATCTTAGATGTATACAAAGGTTCGTACAGAATCAGCTCGGTTTCGAGTTGGAAAGTAATTTAGTTAAAAGAGGAATTTTTAAGTTAATCAGTTTTACAAAGGGGAAGCGAAGGGAGTAAGTTGGCCCTATAATAATTCGAAAAAAAAATCTTTGTTAGATTGCTGCAGCTACAATGGTTGGCATTTAACTTGATTCTACCAAACAAGTATACTCGTGCAGAGCTCTCCACCACAACGTACTGGTTGTTTTTCTAAACGAGGAAAATGCGAAGGAAAAGTGACGAGGCTGAGCCGGTATAGTTATCTTATAACTATGTAGACAATTATAAAGTGGCAGGCCTGTTAAACTCAAGTTCTTTACAAAACCTCTTGGCCTGTAAAGAAAATCGGGTATCACCTACGCCCAAAAGTTTTCCATGCTTTTCATCAATATCAGCCTTAGGACAGCCATGTCATTTTCAATTTTGGCAGTGCAGGCGGGGTTCTTTCCACGGCATCGCTAGAATTCTGTAAGTGGTTTCAGTGGGTATTATTGACATCACTTCATTGCCCAGCCCTTGAGAGAAGATACCGGCCCAAAGACTAACCCCAGCAAGGCTATAACAACTCATGTTAAACATTTCAGTTATGATTTCAGTGACAGGATTTAAAAATACTTATTATATCTGCGATATGATTCTCAAGATTTTTGTAAAATGATAGACAAATTCTTACGTTAGCTCAAAAATAAAAGATCTTGGCACGACAAAAGCTTTAGAGCGAAAGGCAAATGGCTGACATGAGCGGTGATGAATTGTGTCACCCTGAAACGACCGATGGCGGCTCTGCCGGAAAAGTATATATGCACGAGCAAGATTTCGCTATATTAGCGAATGTCATTGCAATGGATTAAAACCGTAGCGATCACTAACCTCAAAACTGTCGTTCCACGTAGCAGCTGGAGCCGGTAGAAGTGTGAATCCACTCTTGCAGACGACGTTGCCGTCGATGTGATGCGGACAATTACGAAACCACTTAGCTCAACTTTTATTACGCTCTTTCTCCCCGACGTTCTCGCGAAAGTAACGAGACGTTGGATTGGTAAACTAAGACCCAGTCGAAAAGTGGCCGGGTCACATTAATTGGTAGAGTCTATAGATGATCGAAATTAGTTTGTCAACATCTCTGGAACAAGAGAGACAACTTTTTTTCCTTTGTTTTTGCGAGGTCCGAAAGTAAAGCTAGCTTATATTGGTTTCATTATCATCTTTTTTTTTGTGTGCAAAGCAGAGAGATAGAAATCTAGATCTGAGTCGCGTGCTAGGACTGTTTCTTTGGGCAGTTGTATCGATCTGATCAGGCTGCTGCAGAACAGATTCGTTTCATCTGTTTCTGTTATTAACGATTGCCGGGGCCGCCGTGGACCGGCTCTCGAACAAGATTCGAAAATTGACAGGTTAATCGAATTGCAATCAAAATGAGTCGTCGATGTAGACATGCAGTAGAAGTTAGATCGGCTGCATGTCGGGTTGCGTTTTCACGCATTGCTGCCACACGCACTCGACGCGAGTCGATGTTCTATTTGAGTTTTTTTTTTGACGCAAATAATTACAAATTGTACTACGTTGTGTGAATAATCCGCGTGTAACTATGGGCTGCTCAGGTGTTTTTTTTTTTCTTTTTTTTTCTAATTTCACCCGCGCATAGGAAACGCTCGTTGAATTCATAAATTTAAATTGCACCTACTTTTTTTAATATTATTTTTTATTTTGCTAATTTATGGTCGTATATACACACCCTTGCCGCAAGTTCCGAGAGCCGACATCCATCTATACGATATATTTTCGCACATGTACACGTTCACATCTGGATGTAACAAAAATAGGATAATATTTCAACGTGAATTGCACGGGTCATATTTGTCAGTTATTATTTACGTGTACAGAATTTTATTTGCGTCCCCGGCTTGACGCGGTGTAGTTTATAATCGAATAGCTGGCGGGGTAATATCATAAAAATATTATACGTATATATACATACAACTCGTATTCGGAAATACAATTTTAAACGCACGTGACCACAAATCTGTGCGCTTGCATGCACTTCGTTATGCAGCTATATGGTAAGGAACTAAAAAGAAAACAATTTAGCGAGCAATATTGCAGACTAGAATTCTGTGTGTCTAGAATTCATTTCTTTTTCTGATTGCTGAAAACTGCCGCGTAACAAATGATGCCTTCGACGGGTTTCGGCTGGTCGTCGAAGAAATAGCAAGGCGGCGCCGGTTTCTTGTAGACGTCGACGTCGGAGACGTCTTCGCCGGCGGCCACCTTGTCTACCCACGAGTAGTTGTTGGTCGACGCAGTCAGCACGTCCTCGTAAATTTGCGCCGGCTGGAAAAGGATTTAGAAGAGAAAAAATGAAATTAACATTTTTTTTTGTGTTTTTTTAACGGAACAGAGATAGATTGATTGGTGTGAGAAGTTTTGATGGTGTCGACGGATTCATTGGGATTTCTATATAATGATGCAAGCTCTGGAAGCCTTAGGGGCAATGGTAGGCATGAGCGCGGCTATCGTAAGGTTTCGGATCGGAGCTATGGTACGAAACGCCGTATTCGCATTCTGAATGGACAACGTTTTTCGTCGCCCTCAATAGCACAGGAAGGAAAACGTCGCGACAGTCAGAAAAAAATTTAGAAAAACTTTTTCATATGCTGCACCAAAATGACAGATAAAATAATTGTAATATTTTTACTCGAATCGTACGATTGAAAGATATTTTAGTTCGATGTGCAAAATCGATGTTATTCCTCTGCGGCTTCTGTTGCCCATGCTACTTGAACAACAACGTGAGTGGGATGGACAGCACCTCTCGAAGGACTCTTGAGAACTTCCTTCTATGGTAGCACACATGTATTTACCTTGCCAGCGTATTGACTGAGTACTTGAAAATGCAGCGTAGTTCGTGTTCTATTATGTTGATTAGGCGCCCAGGGAAATGCCTCAAGCGAGTCGCTTTTTTAATAAATTTTTTGTACCAGATGTGTGGTTTCTGAGCGGTGCATCTCTGGTTCATGAATAGTGTTGGAAATGATTTTGGTAACGATCAAATTTTTGAAGAATAATCTTTTTTTGGCGGGGAAAGTCTTCGTGTAGTTCTATACCTTTTTACATGTACAAACCTGCGCAATATGTCACAGTGTGCAGAATAGTACAGAAGACTTGCTCTTGCTAAGTCACTAATAATTCTAAACTAAAAATTGCATAACTCTGGAAAGTTTTGTTTAACTATATTGTCTTTCAAGTTTTTGAAACTTTATAAAGTAGAGGCATATTTACTTTTAAGCTTTAACTTGGACGCGTATATTCTTAATACTTTTGAAGTAAGTTTTCCTTTTTATCTCTGGCATCGTTCATCAAAGAATCCGGTATTTTTGCTTGCTTTTTCGGCTTATCGTGGTGGGAGCTAGACGAAAGACAAAGCAATTACACCGGGCATACTTAGTTGAATAAAATATGTTGAAGGACGATCCATCAACCCTTTTGTTATAAAACCATGGAGCAATCACTTTGCTGAGAAGTGTCCAGAGATGAAGAAGATTGCCACGCGGCGTAGAAAAAAACTACGTGAAAGATGAGTTACAACGTAATTGTAAAATATGTCCGAGTAAATTTGACAGGTGTAATACAAGGCATGTGTATGGAGGTAAAGTTGCCTGAATTGTTTGAAAGTATAAACATATATTAGGTGTAATCTGGAGGAACTTTACTTGCTAACCTAAAAAACGAACGTGAAACTTAAAATGTTGCAGAAAATGAAACAAAAGTCAAGACAAAAGAGGCGAAACTACATTGTATTAGATTCCATGAAAATCCCATGTCATATAAAAGCGTTCAGAAAAAAAAAATACGATGACATTCATTTCATATCTGAAATAGGTTAGCACACAAGCAGATCTGAAATACTTTCATCCATCATTAAGAGGACAATTTGAACGGAATGCGTGCATTCCATTGCACATTATGATAAAGTGTATTTGTCATTCGGCATCGAGGTGGACGACAAACGAATCGTTACACTTGTCTGCTAGCCAGAGGCCTTTGACATTGTTTCGCTGGAAGTATCTCGAATAGATCAAAGCATACCCCCGTTTTATGGGGATGTGAGGACCACCAGCGCGCCTCAATGACATGCTCCTTGGGCGCTGCTTGATGGCTAGAGAACGTCGGTAACAATGTGGAATTAGCTGTTGTACCGTACCTCACCGTACTTCACCGTACTTCACTCTCCATGGTTATGTTGGTGCTGAGTTAAAACGTTTTAAAACAGATTTACCTAAGTTCACTTTCATTTGGAAGCTGTTTTTTTATTGGACTTCAAGGTAGATGTAATATGAAAAAAAATAATTAGGAAACTTAAGAAATGTTTCTTTTACCTTCGGTGGTAAGATATCAATTTAATTGTTTCCGTTCATCCTTCCGTGTAATGATAAAGTGATTGCCATGCATTATCATAATTGATCAAAACGAGTTTTCAACACCATCGATGGCTCTTGTTCTGTAATTGTTAGTTATTTTCTTCAAAACAGGAAAACGTAAAAGAAAATTATCCTTTTTTGACTATCACTTACACGTAGACGGCATACACACCTACTTCGCTCATAGACTAAACAGACTACGATCGCTGTACCTACTATTGATTTCGCTACACAGTTGAACACTACAACGTCTCTTCAATTAAATGTCCCGCCCCACTCGCAGCTAAATAACCTAAAAAGCGAGCGTGCGGTTTTTCTAGTTACCAGAACGTCCGTCAGCGGCTGGAGTTGGCCCGTCGGGGGCATGTTAGAGAACGGGATAGTGAGCCGACCGTTCTGCAGAACGAGCAGCAAATACCACATGTAGTCGTTCCTGATGGCCTCGTTCTCCTCGCTCACTCCTGCGAACACGTTCCCTGCCTGCTCCAGCGAGTGGAGCTTGCTTAGCCACGAACTGATTTTGCATCTGTCTGAAAATCAAAACAATATTGCCCACTGATTAGATTGTTTTGCTGATGATGTGATAGGTTTGTGTCGCCACTAGTATTTTGTTTTAAGTGGAAAAGCTCCATTGGTGGTTTTTGGCGCTGAAGTATAAATATTATCTTCGATTTCTTGACACGTTTTAAAGGTTTTCCAAAGAATCAATCGTCTAACGAGAAACGTATCAGAATATAATTCGGGAGGGCGTCTTTTCGCTGGTTATACCTCCTAGTCATAGCATGGGTACATTTAGCAAGGTCTACTGCCTTAAAATTGATCCTCGATTTATAAAAAAAAGGAAAAGTTCGGAGTCGTAAGGGTTCATGTTACTTGGCGCGTGGAATTTTTGTCTTTCCACTTTTCCGATTGAATTGCAAAAGCCCGAAGTGAACTCGGATTGCCGTATTTATGGGCTCAGCATAAAACGCGGGAGCTGTGCTTTCTATGGCAAGTGAGCATACAACGCAAGGCAGAATAGGACGACGGCGTCTGATAGCGATTCCCATGGGGTGCTTCTGCAACCGCCACATCACCAAGTTTAATTATGAGTTTCTACATATAACGGGCTCTTATTATAAACCGTATAATACTCGGAAAACAATTATTCGAATCTGGGAGACCCGCGAGTGGGCGTGGAATTGTTGTCGCATTAACATTTAAGGGAGGAACAGGGAAGTAAATGAAATGAAATTGTGCGTGAATCGGAGAGTTTTGCGACAACACACTGTCGTGTGGTATTAAGATAGTGGAATGACAATTTCTGGGATTCGGCTTGTTTTCGGTAGTTGGCAATCACCTGCTGTGGGGAACAGCTGTACTAACGAGGTGGCCAGCATGCTGTTGTAGTAGAAATTCTCCTGCAATGTTCGCAAGGGACTGGGCATTACAGGCGGCTGTTGCTCCATCGCTGCGGCTGATCGGGCGAGGCAAGAGACGTTTTAGTTTTGTTATTTAGAATCACGTTAAATTTCTGGGCTCAGTTCGTGGAATCTAAATGTGATCTATGGAAACGGGATTTGGAGATCTGGGTGCACAACAATGAAGTGAAACAGTTTGGGTGAAACTGAATCATTGTTTGATGAAACGCTGATATGGAATCATCAAAATGTACCCAGATTTTTCCATAACTAAGAGCAACATTTTCAGAAGTCGAAGCTTATTTCGTTTATCGTAGACCTAGCATGACTGCAAAATATTTTCCGAAGGACTGTATTCCGAGACTGTTCATCCACTCATAAAAAGAAATGCGCTGTGAAAATTGCAGGGCTTAGAAGAGGTTTCTGGCTTACCACGCTCGGTGGCAGGACTCGGTCAGCTGTCGGTCGATTACGTGGCTAACCATAGCGTAAACACGAGGAGGAAAAAAGTACCTTCACGAGTCGACGGACAAAAAACCTTAAACGAAAATCTTCCCTCGATTGGACTCATGATCCAATAAAATCAAAATACCTTTCCGACAGACCGTACGATCTTTGTCCAGCAATCTTACAAGAGTACATAAAAAGCATACACAGCATAGTACGAGATATTCACGGACACATGCGATTTATCAAAGTCGATCAGTACGGCAAAATAAAACTGATTACTTTGACTGTTGGAGGAATCAAAGGAAACAATAATGATGGAAGCGTCGGTGGCGACGGCGGCTTCATGTTTTGGTTCCGTGAGCGTCCGAACGAGACCCGAATGAGACAGGTCGGTAATGGTTTTGTGAAATTGGATTCGTATTTTACAGAAGCGTTCAACCGACGCTACTCCATGCAATCTCCAAGTGAATGAAGCGGCGTCCAATAAGAGTGTAGAATCAAGATAGTGTTTGCCCTTCTTGGGGTCCTGGCAGTGCCCCAGTGTTTCGATGCGGGGCGAATCTTGGTTACAGACTATAATGATCTTATTGTCGCAACAACCTGAACATCCTTCAGAGGCGACTTTACAATTTTCTATTTCGAAGCCGACTTTCTGGGCAGGCAACACGCGTGCACGGCACTCAGAAAATCAACTTCTCTCCGCGCTGAAACGTTATCATGTTTTTCAACGTAGGACATGTTTTTTTTGAACGATACGGCGAAGGAAACTGTCAAAAAATCACAAGCCTTCTAGTTGTTGCTTGACACATGGGACGAAACAGCTTTTTCGTATGTCAAAGTTTGGAAAAATTGGTCCTGTCTGCGCTCACCTTTCAACAAAAAGCAATTTCCGAAACAACGACTGGTAAACTGTGTTGCAAAGACAGAAATTCATAATTTTGATGAGCATTATTCGTGGTGGAGGAGCCGGACGTTGAAGTTTTCTTATTTCTAGCGTAATTTCGTGGAAAATTAGTGAACTTGTTAACTTGGAATGAAACGTCACTGAACAAAAGGAATTTTAAAAGTGTCATTCTAGGAATGAGAATGGTTCGGCAACGCTTTGCTATGCTCGTAATTAATATCATTAGCATCTGGAAAGATCATGCGAACAGCCGACGTTATATCAGAAAAGGTACGGGCCTTTAACGCTGAGCGCCAATTAGAGAAAACGCATAAATATTCTTTCAAACAGTCATTAGCACGAGAAATGGACAGACGGTACGTTATAGCAGAGGCAAAGAGTAATTGGTTTTAATTACTTGATATTTACACAACACATGTTTCAGCTTTTAATCTGTTGGGCACAATTCCTCAGCGCCTTCGGGGCCGGGAGAGCTCCTCTTCAAAAGTATATTTTCTTGGGGACGAGAAATAAACTTACATCAGCTGGCCTACTTACATAAGCAGGTGGTCCTGTTTCAGTTTTTTTTCCGCGTTTGGGACACGAGATATTATTAGGTGATGACTTGTGGCCATTTAATAGCATTTTGGCAGCCGGCTTATTTTAGGTTGCCGGTGGACGGAAGTTCTACATTGAATCGTAGTGAATTTAAACGCAAAATTTTAACGTTCTTGGCTGTTGTAGCATTTTCTCACATGCTTGCGTGAACTGAACGGAGGCACATCCATTTTGTTTTGGGTAGTTGAGTGGTTGTAGGCATCTTGAATCTCTGACGCATGATCTTGAAACTAATGGTGCATCTTGGCTGACCGAATGAAAGAAACGCTTCGAAGTGAATTTAAATAGAAATATTTTAAATGTTAAATTTTAGACGTTGGATGTTTGCATTTCTGCGCATGTAAATAATGGGACAATTTCGACAGTTTTTCCGGATTACCAAATAATATTCCCTTACTTGCATGGTTGGAATTTTTTTTTACCATATAACAACAAGGATTAATTAGCTTACAGGAATCTATAGTAATTATATTTTTATTATTTAGGTCAAATACACTTTTTTAGCAACTCAAACCAAATCATCCGCATATTGAATAATTACTCCGTAAGAACACAAAAAATATTTTGAAATTTCCGTTATAGGTATAGGTACACAGCGTAGAGAACGTTAAAATTCTTTCTGTTTTGACGTGCAGTTATGCACGAGTCATGCAAATACCTCCGTACATTTCCGTGGAATATGTTAATTGGGAGCCATTCCGAGCTCAAAAAATGTGTGGTTTGCACAACTTTCAAAATGTTCATTGTTCTCGTGAACTGTAAAACCTATTTGTTCGATAATAACGCCCATACTTGTATCAATGTTGAGAAATGCATGGGGTTTGTGAGGTGTTTCAATCATTATCACGGTATCTAGTCTATACAGTGAACACCCTTCTCAATCTCAAAACGGAACATGTACTAGACGATGCTGACCACTATGTACTTAATTTCTTTCCACTTTTTCTGCTCAAACACTAATTGCAAGTTTGACAACAATCAATTTCTCATCAACCGCGACGTTCGGAATAAACAGGAATAGATCCTAGCATATTTGTCGAAGTACTCGACAGCGAGATCCAATCACCGTTGCACCGGCCCTCCGATTTAGACAAGGACCGATCCTACACTGATAATTAAACGGGTAATCACTGTAGCACTTTACCTGAAATAGATTGCTGCACTAGACATCAGAGCTCGTGCACTAATAAGATATTAATTCAATTGCCAAAGTGACTGAAATGCAACAAGAGCAGAATCAATATGAGATTTTCGCAATTACTCATGCATCTCTCGTGTATGGCGTTGTACATGGCTAAGTTATCGAGTGTTTTCAAACTTGGGATTTTATTAATTGTGCAACATGTTCATGAGCCGATATTCTGTCTCGTCGTATCCAAGATCTCAGGGAGTTTCGAGTGGCAGAGTTGGGTTGGGGAGGGATCGCTTCTGGAAGTTACTTTGGGAACATGTTGCAAAATTAAATACAAGATGCTAGAGGCTGGAGGTAGGTAATAGGAAAGCTGTATGTAAGGTCGTATACCAGTACCTACAAGGTTTAATGAAAATTGTCAAGCTTAATTAGTGTTTTTTTTTTTTTTTTTTAATTATTAATTAGAAGTTTTCTAATAAAAATGGTAAATAGTGTTGATGCTGTATGGTACTTTCCCTAAGGACTGAGTCTATCGAGTTCATGGATGTATTTTCCCCAATATTTTGAAACAAAATTAACTCTTTCCATTAGAGATGCCGTTGCTTATTATTAACATCGTATAAATAATTAATTTGCATTATGCCACAGCAAAGCTTTTCAACTCATTCACCGTTACATATAGAGGGGATTTGAAAAAAAAAACAACAACAAAACGAAGTACAGAATTTGAAATGAAAATCGGAATCACAATTCTTTTATTTTTTCCATTTCTACGTGCATCCACATGCATGAACATCGCTTTGTGAATTCAAAAGTAGTTCGGCTATACGTAAAGCGCACGCCATCATCTGGCGAGCGGGGAAGGCGGACTCGACATTGAAAATTCTTTTAGTTACTCTGTAGTAGCCTTGACGCGCGCGCGGGGGCGAGGCGACGCCATCAAAGGGCGTCGGGACGCCCGGCGCCTGTGTGCACAGCTCGTTTGAACAGCTAGCTTTAGTGTCTCTTATGCCTTACCTGAACCATCTGCTTCACTTTTTTTTTCCATGGACTAACCTAAATAATTATTTGACCATTAGTTCTGTTGTATGCCACTGAAACTACCTATGTGCCTCTGGGACTAGAGACTATAAGGTTGCCCGTCCGTACCGTGCTTCCAGTGGTTTAGTTTTTGCTCTAGGATCTGTAATTGTGTGTACAGTGCTCACATAAAGTGTTTGTAATGCTATGTAACAGAATGTAAGGTGTGAATAGCCTTCTAAATTCTAATAGATATTGTCAATAACACATTGAAATGCAAATCAACTAAGAAGCAAACTGTTTACCGAACGTCTCATAATCGTAAATAAAACGTCTATCGTTTTTCGAATTAAAGCTGCAAAACTTTATTTAACCAGTCTTGAAAAATAAACAAACGGACAATCTACAAAGCAAAGCCCAGTAGACCGATCAACATTACATTTCATCCTCACGCACCCGCGCAAAGCATGCCACATGCCGCTGAGAACGCGTGGCAAAAGTGCGTAGAGCAAGGCAATCGACTCTGTTTTATTACACGTTTCACAAAACGACGCGGCAACAATAAACAATGGCGTGTTCACTCGTGAAAAACACAACTGGCCGAGCTGCATAATTGATGCCCGTTTGACTTATTTAAGCGCGCGTACCAACACAACAACTATATGTCTGCAAGTTCACCCTGCAGGGCTAGTGTATGGTTGCTACGGGACGCGATGTGCTAAACCCCCCTCTTATACTTTAGTCTCTCGACGAAATGGAAGGTTTATCAACGGGCTATGCTTGCAGGGATATTATCATGTTGGTTTCTCTGGAGGGGGGGGGGGGGGGGGGGGGGGGGGGGGGGGGCGCCAAAGTATGTCGGTGGATGTGCGCTAAGCGCCAGGTTCGAATTGTTAAAACTGTAATGAAGACGACGTAAGCGTTGGTACAGCGGGGATTGGGGAGGAGAAATCTTTGGGTTAATGCTTTGTTTCAAAGGTAAATTGGTTTGTTCACAATGCTTGCTCTGCTAGTTGTTTTTATTTTCATAAATTAAGCGTTGGTAATTGAGGTGCACTACGATAAGGTATTCTTCAAACGTAAATTCCTTTGAAAAAAATTGAACCAGAATCCATGCCCAATAATAAGGCAAGAAAAGCATCTGTTTTATCATCAGAATAATTGGCGCTTCATAATGAATCGTTGAGCCTATAAACGCTGGCTGAAAGCGAACGATCGATAAGCTGTTTCCCATTGCCGTTTCACCCACTCATGATTTTCTAATTCCTCCGCTATATCGCATGCAACGGTGTCTGGAGTCTGGAGGCAATAATTCATGGTGTCGACCACATCTCCCATGCAGCCGCACTTTAGCACGTCGCGACGCCCGACGCCCGACGCTGGCCCTCGTCGAAATCGCGCGTCAAGACGCCGGGAAATTAACGTACCGGAAACATCGCGTCACGTCCGACAACCTCACCCTCCCGCCCCCACCCACACCCTCTAACCACACCGCTACCCCGGGGTAGCACTGTCAAAGGGGTGCGATAGGACGAGGCATGGGCGGCTTTTTTTCCAAAGGACAAACTTGAGCCATCACTTCACCAACTTGTTCTCTAGCGTAGTTTACATAAAATAAGACCCTGAGTCGTGTCCCCCTAAGGACCTGGTGATAGATAATGTTGGCTGCGAAACATAAAGAAGCCGAAATGTGCAGTGCATACGTTACTTGCGAGTATGTCGCCAAAGTTAGTACACCGATGTTGGTAAAAGTGCATTAAATTTTGTCACGTGTCATGGTATATTCAATGAGTCTGTCTCAATTAGTGCACTCCCATGGCATTGCGGAACCTTGGTTTTGACATGTATGTTACAGTTACAGTAATCAAGTGCTCTCTGCAAGACCGATAGTACTTGTTTTATGCTTCAATAGATGCAATTTGTGATATTACTTGCCGCAGTATATTCAGTGGAAACATTGCTTTTTGAACAGTTATTACACGGAATATTGAAAATAAGCCAGGGATGTGATTTTGATATTGCTATCAATTTTCAATTCGTTCCTGAGGAGTAACGAGTAATGGCAGTTTTCAAATGCAATGTTTATTGGGTACTGGATTTTATATATCGGAAAACTGTCAGCTAATATAAAAAGAGACATTTTTTTAAAAACTGTAATAGAATGTGCATAAAGTACAAAGACTTATTGTACTTATTGTACTTATTTTTTCAAACGTGCAAAGAAGTAAAAAGGTTGAAAATTCATCTCGAAATTGGGTGACTTTTGAAAATCAGAGACGTAAGACTAATCATGAAAAACGCACCTAACGTGATTTGATAATTTGACAATCCGGTATGTGGCTGTGAACTCTACGCCATGAACTTTCCCGGGAAGTCGCACGGGACGACGAGCATCGCTTCGATGGATTTCCTGGAGGCTGCGCCAGGCTTATCGGCATCCTTGAAGACGAGGACCCAGTCAAGTGATCAAAACCCGCGAAGGCTGCGGATGCTGCGCTCCTCTCGAACCATGGAATGGGAAATTTTGTCGAGTGGCTCTAACAGTTATCGGTTATCAATATCTCTCGTGCGATTAGCTATAGTAATCGATTCAAACAATCTAGCGCTCTGGTCTCTGAGGACATTTAGTCATCGTTGGAACTGAGAGAGGGTTATGGGTTGATCGAAAAGTATTCAAATTTACGAAAAAGTCGACATCAGCTTTGTTGAAGGTTGTAAAATAAGAATGCCAGTCTTCGGGTGCACTCCGTTGCTTCAATTTCCTCCCAGAGGACTGCACAATTCAGAAAATTGAAAATTTCAGAAATGGATGTGATTTCTTTTAATCCGTATTGATCTTGACGGTAACACACTACACACTGATTCTACTTGACGTTTTCGACTCGGCCATGCCTCTAAGAAAATGATCAAAACCCATTAATTTTCCCCATTTTATTTCCTAATAAAACTCCTAAGTACCCATGGGTGTACCCGAGCAATCGAACCGGGCGCCCATCCCAAGTTCACCCCTCGTATGCCCCTTGCAGCACTTCCTTCTTTCTTCGTCACGGTGAGCGGATAGTGTGGAGTGCGTGCGCTTGGAGTCAGGACTCAGGATCAGTTTGTTAAATCTCATTATGTGCGCCCGTCTTCTCCCACGACGGTCCTGATGCCTGCGCTGTCTGCGCCCAGACTCGATTACCTTCGGGAACATTGGGGGAATATTAGTTTGGCCTCCGGGACGACGTCTCCCGGATTTATTTGATCACATCTATCCTGTTTTAGATATATTTTTGGTTCCTATAGCACAATCAAAATTCGTTTGGTGTTCTGAGTTTGCCAATATGAAAATTGATGCCTGAAAGGCGTGCCCATTCTGTGGATAAAACAAAGGGGGTTTTGGGGGGCGGACTGTAAAGCTTGGCACTGTTAAAGCTATGGCATGCTTAGGGTAGAGGTGCCGGGTTTAAAATCGATTTAGAGTGGATACATATTTTATTTTTCTGTGTCTTTTTCTCCTAAATGGTTATTCAAATCAAATGAGCGTGGTTTCTTTTTAGCTTGATTTGTTTTCGTAGAAAACTTGACAAATCCAAGACATTTTCTCATTTCCCGACCTGTTTTGAATACGAAATTAAAAATATTAAGTTACGGTTCCACCTGAAATTGTTTTAAATATAATATGATTATGTTCTGTACCTCTCTCTTCAAAAAAAGTTTTAAATGTTTGTAATATTTAATGTTTTGATGTTTCGATGTTTTTGAATGTTTCGAAAAGTGCTTTACCAAAGTAAGGAAACCAAAGTAATGCTACATGAAGTAAACAAAGTTAATTTTATGCCCCACTGATGTTGGAGATGGTCCGCCATTACTACGCATACTTTTTCTTGTACAGAAAACCGACCACAGAAAGTAATAATTTGGCGATTCTTCTTAATTATCTACAAAGATGAAACCTAACACTTTAATATAAATCACAACTTGCCTAATTGTTAAAAAAACCACCGCTTACATTTTTCTCGCAACGAATAAATCACGACCCCACTACACAAATCATTCTTAAATTCTCTACAACGATTTCGCGACCCCCATGCATCGCCTTCAGGCACCCAAATCAAAATTTTGAGTCACGCACAAAGAAGACATGGTAATGCCGGCGAGGTTTCGCTCGATCAAGATCACATTGAAACATGGCAAGTCGACCCATTGGCATACAGGTCATGGCTAGGGATAATGACGGGTCATCATCCTATTTGACCGTCATTGAGGGCAGCGGTGGTAGCCATCATTGTATCGCTCGTTGCATGGAAAGTGTGTGCTGCAGTCGAAACGTCTTTGAAGCATCAGTGGCGTAACCGAGACGTACAAGCATTCGAAGTACGACGCTGAAATCTTTAACTCCAAGGGGTTATGTTTGTTTTTCGCATCGCATCGCATCGCATGCTACGGAGTGCAACATTTTTACTTGCAGTGTTTAATTGCGTTTACTGTGCACATGTTGCATCTAGATTGCGGGAGTAATTGGCAGCACTTTTATGAAAAAAAAGTGTATTGTCGTTGATTTTTTAGTTTTAATGAGTCTCTAACACAGCTCTTTATAGGCTCTACACCAAAGCAAGATCTATCTCAATAAATTTCCACTTTATACAGCTCATATCCGGACATGTCATAAAGAAGTATTCTCAATCATGGAGTTTCTTAATTTTTCTCAAATTTTCTTGATACAGTTCTCAATTAAGTCCAAAATCGATGAATTTATAGGTCAACCATCCTCAAATTAGTTTAGCTTTTCTAATTGCAGCATAATCCAATATTCCCAAACTGAGGTAGCGACAAACATCCAGCTCGGGGCAATCGCGTGGCTCCTTAACTAGCTAAGCCCCCCCGCACGGTCCTGACATACCCCGAGCAAGTCGTAAGTAACATGCCTCTGTAACGCCGCTGCTTTGTCCGCTTAGCGAGCCTGGGGCGTTGATATGGCCCGAGATTTTGGCGCAACTCCAGAGGCAGCGGCGGCGGTGGCAAGTCTAGTGTGGTTTGGGGTCACTTCGCCATCTCCTCTTTGTGGTAATCTTGTGCCACCGGGGTCCGTGATCAAAGAGCGAGCTCTGATCGAAGACCTACGCACAAACGGGGCCTGCTGATGGATTTTATCAATTTTCAGGGGTTGGGTTGAGAATTGGACAAAGGGCTGTAATGTGTTATGAATTTAAGTTGAATTATTGTTTGATTTTTAGTGCGGGTTGGTTGATGGAATTTGATTAAAATAGTTTTAAGCGAGTTTTGACATAAAATTAATCCTCGTTTTGCTCTAGGGGACGGAAAAAAATGTAAAATTTTGCAAAGTCAACCGTAGCTAAACAAAAATAATGTATTTGCTAATGGAAACCTAGTTTTATGTAATTTTATTTTGATTATGATATTCGATTTTGGCAGCACATTTTAAATTCACACGCGAATTGGCTTCTGTGTTTCTAGTGGCTACGTGAGCGAGAGTGAGACGGCGAATTGTTTGATAAGTCAAATAAATATTCGGGATTCGAACCACGTGCCGGCTAGCTGTGTGTCGGTAAATTATTGATGTTTTAATAGGATTACTCCACAGAGCAATGTTTTTGTTCAATTTCGATTTTCAAGCCCGTTGGCGCATATTTCTTTTATGGTCCAACTGCAGGTCTCTGCTCTATATAGCAAAATCCCAAAGTGGCTAATCCCGTTTGAATTTATAGACAGTCAAAATTGCATTGATTGATTTTTTATTTCCGACATTAATTAAAACGGGAAATGCAAAACGAGGACGCGTTTGATGGGGTTTTAAAGGGGAGGGCTGGAAAAATCTCCAATGCATGGGGTGCCTAAAGGGAAAAGGATTCTCGCGCACGTGAATTTGCGACCACTGGCGTTAATTTGGAATTGTGAAAATGTAATTTCCGCGTATAAAAATCGGTCGGAACTAGGCACCCTATACGCTATTATTTCAATCGGGGTCGGTCGTGCGCATAGAGACCGCGCGCAAACACAAGAGAGTAATTGAAAAGTCAATGAGAACATCCGCAACGAGCGATTCGGCTATCGGCACGCACCAAACCACCCACCCACCCACCCAGCGAGAGTGCCGGTCATTTGTAGAAATCATTTTTGAATCACCGCAGAACATGGCAAATTACACGGAGCAAATCAACGCACCGTGTTTAGCCTCCCCTGACAGGGAGAATTTTGATGTTGCCAGGTTACATAGCGTGGAGGTGGTTTAAAATCGCATTCAATATCTCGTTGTGCTACTGAGTGAGCTTGTGAACTATTGAATCTTATCGGAAGTAGACTCTTTATATGTTAATACCATGAACTTTTGAACTGTACTGTAATTTGGCTATCCATCTTATCAGTTCATGGACATTCTCCACTTGCACTTTTTGCTTCCAACCAAATCTGAAATATATTTGGATACTTCTCTGTTCATTTTAGAATCTGGAACGAAGTTACTTTGGTTGTTCAATCCCTCACGAGAAAATAATAAATTTCAAGTACCTTTTTATTTCCGTTGGTCCAAAAATTTCCTTTCACCTATGTGCATTGTTAGAACATTTGATTGCGTTAAAATTGAGTCTTCATTCTCTCACTATAACCTAACCACTATCGTAGCTTTATTAAGATTCGATCCAATTCAGGTAGTAACATCATGTATTCCTATACCCGCTACTATGTAGCAATCGTGAAAAAAAGCGGCAAAAAAGAAGACAATGCATTTAACAAGCACAAAGAAATCAAATCTAACGATCCCTGCACCTATTACATTCACTTGATACGGCTATCCCAGAAACGATCCTAATTTTCTAGAGCTGGTCCATAACAACCACGTGTTACCCAAGTCGTCTGGCCAGTGGACCTGTCTGAGAGGAGTTCTAGGGCGTATTGCCTGGTTTTGTCTGTACACTGCATAATCGTGACTGTGTGGGGTCACGATCAGGACTCTGACCATCGAGTGATTGAAGCATGACGCCGTTCTCCACGTTCACTCTCATCTCATACCATCTAGATCGTTCAAACGGATGGACACACTACCTTCAAGATATCACTGTAAGAGGGTCAAAGAACTCACGTAACAAAGACTTCTCCTTGCGCCTTTATATATCTGATATATATATATTTTTTCGCTCATAGTTCGGTGTTCCGTAGATGGAGAGTACTATATGTCAACTTTTAGTACAATTCACAATACCATCAGGTTACAAAAGGGTATTGAAGACCCTGCGTGCCCATATCTATATACCAAAAGGCTTTGTTCGTTGCTAAGTCAACATACAAACACACAAAAAAAAGAGGGAAATATCATGCTGTGTTTTCCGTCATTTTCGGACGAAATACCAGCGAAATTGCGTTTTTTTTTCGGGAATTTCGTGCGTGGGTTGGGTTTTTTGACGAAGCGTTCAGCGTTCAGTTTCCGTTTTAATATAATTTTATGCACATTCTCGCACTGAAGTGGGATTTATTGATATGGATGACCTGTTGATTTACGTAAATTGTACTAAAAACTACATCATTCTCGTTAAAGTAGGTACACAGTGTTGAACAATTTCACGTTTATAATGAATTGATTTTGATATGGAATTAGTTGGTCGCGGTGAACGTAGAAGTGATTTACTTAGAGCTAATTTTGTTCCTGCAGTGTTAAGTCAACAAGGGTTGAAAATAATGGCCTGTATATATAGGTACTGCCACTATTTGGCTCTTGAATGGAAAATGACGTAACGCCAAATATTTAAACTGAAACACAATTTTAATGACATGGTGCAAATTCAAATTACCTCGCATCGCAAATGACTTTGTATCGTACGTGTCAGCTCTGTCATAAGAGCCAGTTTTTGGTATGTTAATAATTTATATTATTGCTCTGGAAATGGAGATACATGCATGCTATATTTTATTATGCACAGGAATGCTATAACGTTAGTATATGTAGGTGTGTCGGTGGACTAGGCGTTACTCTCATAATTGTGAAGAATGACGCTGATCTAGCTTATATTGTGGACCAGCCACAAGTCACGAATGCTTCTGTGCTACATATTATTGTGCCAGGTGTTTACTGTAGGTTTATTGTAAGGATTCAGAAGTTTTCATTGGCAAAAAAGACTTTAAGGGTTTCTCTCTGGGGTTGTATCCACAAAGCAGAGTCTGGTGGCAAATTTGTTATCACCATGACAACAACCCTTGGAAAACTGGGAACACTGTCATGATTGGCTGACATCTTTAAATTCCCGGGCTAAATTTAAACTCTGCTTTGTGACTGGCCCGAGAAGTTTCAAAAGTTTCTCTCAAAATGAGAATGATTCAGATGGCAGAGACCAATCAGCATACCGGATAAAAATATGTCAAATATGATTCACATAGGAACGCACATAAAGAAAATCGACTTATTTGGCATAGGTAACACCGAGAGTGTACTTATATGCATCATATAAACGCTGGGCACAATAGAAACAGGCTGCGTTCTAACCAGTTGTCGATGAAACTGCAAAAGCAACTGCTAGTGGTAGCAATAAAAAAGTCAACCGTGGCTTCTCGATTAGCGGGCCTTATTGCCCACAGAGGAGACAATTGAAGCTGCATTCCGATATGAAACCAGACATCCGAGATGCGAGCGAGGATCAAGTTGTATCTGACTATGCCATGTCGCTGCTGCCTTGTTTCATTAACACATTGTTGAGACAAGACGTTTCGAAGAAAATGCAATATAATTAGTAGCTAATGGGTAAATTATACGGTTTGTATAAACTGAGTGCTAGTCGGTAGATGGCCGCCGATGATTGATATAACCAAAGCTACATGCAGGCGTAGAGATTGCGTGGAAACAGCATTGTGTTGTTGTACCTACTTGCATGCATCGTTTGAATGCATAATGCGGCGAAAAAAAGTGCATTGTGGTGCATTTTATATATCGAACAATGTACAGTGATTTATTAACAAGCAAGAGATATTCACATACAATTTAAGATTAAGATATGCGCTACAGCTTGGCGATGAGACTTGTGAAGCTACCGTAATAGAACATCTTTACCAAGAGAGATATTGCAGCAGAATCCAAAGTACAGAGCTATATATAGCTAGTTGTTTTGACTGGAATTTTACAGTGAGTTTTTCTGCACATTGGTTATGCCAATGAAAAAAAAAAGGATGCATTATAAACTTTACTTTTTTACTCAATATAGTATTATCATTGAGTTTATGGGAATGTCAGAGGGCCAACGTTAATGTTAACCTATCTGCTGAGCAAACGAGCCGGCAATATGTGGTAACGGCTTAGATGCCACCCGATGGCGCTTGCGGCCGTCTTTTATTAACAAACTTTTATAATTAAATAATTATGACTCATAATATCGATGCATGCATTTCAATCGTTAAGCTTTGCATTAATAAAGATTAATTGGTCGTAAATCAGTCTCAGATGTTAGAAAGCTGCGAAAATTAAGAATATTATACTATTATTATTATTATGAACACTTCGCCGTCTCAAAAATTGATGCCCATACGGGGACTAGAACCCCGATCTCCACCTATCGCGGGTGTTGCTCTAACTCATTGAGCTACTTGGACACTGGCTTTTTGAGACGATTTTAGTGTATTTGATCAGAATGATGGATCTCCAAGGAGTAGAACCAAGAGGCTGCGAGTATTTACAGTCACTCTGATTCTATTGACGCTATACCACGTCACAACCATTCAATCTCGAGTACATCCAATTTGACTTTGGATTCGTTGTATTTATTTGAAATCTGATTTAAATTGCAAACTCTTGCAATGCGCAGGGTATTTTACTATTATGAACAATACTACCGTCTAAAAAATGGATGCCCAAAATACACTCTAATACTAAAATACACTAATGGGTTAGAGCAACACCCGCGATAGTTGGAGATCGGGTTTCGAGTCCACATTGGGTAATCAATTTTTGAGACGGTAGTAGTGTTCATGTTAATAAAATACCCCTCGCATTGCAAGCGTTTGCAATTAAAATCAGAATTCAAATAAACAAAATAATAATTGTTTAACACTTAAAACTATGGTGACCCCATCAAGTTGCATCCTCCATTGTTGTCAATATGACCATATGATTTCCTTCACGTGTCAGTTTTAATCTTTGTACGATACAATTCACTAACATCACTTTCTCGCCGTACTGTACATCTGGAGACTCTTGGAAAACGTCAATTACACGTTCTGAAGCCATCGAAGCGTTAGCTAAAACCTTACCTGAGTACAAATAGTCGTATAATTAGGTTTTTTTCCAACGGTACCGTGATTTTCTCCGAACAATGAAAAGTAATATAATATCTACAGATAGTTGAGAGTCAATTTTGTGCTCATCGGTAAGATTCTACCGATGTTTTATATCTTGTCGTTGCCGCGCGAAAACCATCGACCGTATGATATTGTTTCGACTCATGACAGTGGACATCACACGCACACGTCCACGATCCGGCAACGATCGACGCTGAGCATTGATCAGTTGAGATGGGCAATACTGCCACGAGCGAACCTGCAACAGAATGCGAGCTGGTGACACGGAAAGATACGTTTGCCATGCCTGGACGAATTCAGAGACAAAAATAAAACGAACAACACGTTTGATCCAAAAAGATGAAAAAAAAATATCCCTGTGGCTACTAAACGTACAAAAAAATTTTTTTTTACATGTCATGTGTAGGTATATAATATAATAATGTATTCATTTCAATTCATGGGTCGGTATTTTATTCATATTTTAGCCATGGCAATTCAAGTTATACAGCGCTACTACGACATGTCGTTTCACATGGAATTCGTTGGCGTGGAAAATGGAAAAATATTTAATGTCCGGCATTGAAGTGGGCAAAAATTTCACTTCCCCATGCGACCCTGTCGGGCGCATGGCACAAACATCCATTCCCATTGCCCGAGACGCGAAACTAGCCGGAAATTGGATTATTTCCAAGACACTAGAAAGAAGGAGGAAAGGAAAAACGTATTCCAAGAGTGCATATAGAGATGCCTAGACTAGATTTAGCGTATTTCTGTTGCCAAGTTGGCAACGCCAACTCTCCTACCATACATCGGTACCCTTCACGCGGTGACCCTACGCTGACCATAGGGCAATTTTTTGCCAGCGTGTGTGACGTTTCGACTAAGCCTAGAGGCGCACGTCCCTTTCTTTTCAAAAAAGCGTCGGTGAGTGCAAGAATGGCACACGGTGCTTTTCCTACGCTGGTTATGTAGCACGGGAGCTTTGAGTTTAAAAAATGTGTGTGCGGTTTCACGGCCCAGTTGAAAGGTCGAAATGGCGCGCTGATAATGTCAAAGAAGCGCCATTGTATCGCCAGCGGAGTCCCCCTCGCGTTCTGCGGCCCCGAGGCACTGGAGCAAAGCAATTCCGACGTGCAGACCTAAAAAGAAAAATCATTGCGCGGAATGGTTTCGGTTCGGTATATAGAGAGCAGGGTTTGCCACATTGAGGGGGTGCAGCCTCTGGTTATATACATAGGTTTTTTGGTTAAATGACGCGTTAACTTATGCCGATAGTTTTATATGTATTCATGTTCAGTTGAGGATAATGATTGATGACGTTTCGGGCATATGAAAATCCATAATCCACGTTTTACAAAACGATGCCTTTTATCTATTTCGAGGGTAGGAAAAATATATCACTTTTTCTTCAGAACGTTTGGCGATGGAGACGAGAAAGTGTGGTTTGGGGCTCGGAGTTCACTCTAGCAAGTCGCATCACTTTAGGCTAGATATCGTTTTATCGGGGAGATCTTGCATGTATGGTAAGAGCAGCCCTTACTTGTCTACGACACTTGCAATCGACACTAATTGTTCGTGAAACAATGTCGATAGATTACTGTACAACAAATGAACCCTCGAAAGGATCGCATGTATATATAGCACGTGAAACACACTAGAGTACTAAAAAAGAGTACACCTTGGATCAATTACCATAATGCGCACGTCATTCTCAGGTTCAAGCAATGTATCTATCAGCTTCAGGACACTTTTAGACCAAATGAAAATTATATCAATTTGTATAAGTGCTCCACGTGTATTATTGCTAGGGATCTGAGTTGGCAAAGTGTTTAGCAACTTAGCAAGTTATCCTGCCAGTCTCTCCTCGTTTCGTCTACACCATGCCTAAAGCTAAGTGTTGCAGAAAAGCGGTTACACAGTTTCAAAACTCGATATCGAGATATTTTGAGAGATGTATCGTTATTGCACGCAGCAACCCCTAAATGTCCATCTCGCTTTTGCGTAGGGGCGGGAAGGGTGCACGTCCTTTTGTTGGCAAAGGAGGTCTCGACACCCCCGCAGTACAAATACCGATCTACTATGCCCGATGAAGACATTAGCTCCATTCGCCTCCTCGCGAGTGGCATTCGTCTCGAAGTTATCTGGAAAATTGTAACCCTCTAACCACGATGTCGTGGTCTAGGTGGTTTTGGTTCTCTTCGAGTGATACTGCGGGCTGTCATTTTGGTGGAAATTCTCATCTGATGAACTCATCTGATTTATGTGGCGCCGTAATGTTAAGGCGTTGTTGATAAAGTGATGGATTACGAGGGCTGTACATACCAATTGCGATTGCTTACTATCAAGATGCAATGATCAATTTCTATTTTTTAATATTGATTATGCTATTGCACATTTTGCAATTGAGAAAATAAAATATTGGACATCGTATAAATACATGAGGTTGTTCTCCTAGGGGCTGTCATTGTGAAAATTTACCGTGTATTTTCTAGCGATTTCGAAAAACGTTACACCATTTAGAAGATTAATTTTTAAGATTTTTATTGAACGCAATCAAAGCTTAGTTTTTAAACTAAACTATTATTTTTTTTTATTTAAGCTAAGAAATTAAAATAATTTATAATGACTGTAAATAGAATTTTTTGCTAAATAAACAACCCCAAACAACTTCAAAGAAAGTAAATCGTATAAAGGTGATTGGGTATTGAATAATGCATTACGGAAATGTTTTCACAAACCCGCGGTGCATTTCTGACGGAAATGATTATAGCTGGCCCAGAAAAATAATCCAATTTCCTTTCCCCCCCCCCCCCCCCTTTCTTTTGCGGTTTATGTCACGGGAAAGACTCATGGAAAAGAACAATGGATAGCGGATTCTTTTGACTTTTTACTCATTGCTTAACAGATAGCTTTGACGCAATGCGAAAAACTTACGCACTGGCTCCCAGATATTGCCGAAGACTGGTGCCAAAATTTATGGGATAGTAGCAGAACAAATTTGCCAAATGCGTGCGTAATCGGATGAGTTGCAAGCAGCAAAATTGTGAAAATGTAATCCGATTTCCTATAGTTTTGAATTATTGCTAAATGCTTTTACGCTTATTGAACTTTGGATATCACACAAAATTAATACTTTTGGTCCTTTATTGTAGGTTATAAAGCTAGCTTAGGTAAGAATGAGACCAAATAAATGAGAGAAGAGTTAAAGGGACCAGAAATAAAAGTCTCTTGACATCTTTCGCCTTTATTTCCTGTAGAATCGGCGGACACGGAGCATGTTTTTTGTTTTGAGTTTGCTTGGACGTAGACTAAAAGTGTATAAACAATAAACAAAATTTTCGTCGAAAAAGTTAGACACGAACAACGAGTTTTTTTTTTCACATTTCAGTATTTTCTACTTTCTGTGCCATTTTTTTTTTCGTTTTTTGATATCAGTAGATCCCCATGCTCCACTGTACCATCCATTAGTAACTCCACCAGCGATTGAAAATGACATTTTGATGAAAACAAACACAATCCATAGTCGAATTGTAGCTATCCTAAATCAATGTATCAAACTCATTAATTTCGCCATTGTCCTCTCTAATGGAACAAAATTATTCCTCGACCTCGGCGATATACATTGTTTCAGTCGCACAATCATCGACAATTGAATTTCAATTCGAGTTTTGTTCAATTATTTGCTACGCGTGTAATGAGTTCCACTCCAATACATTGTGTGTCTACATTTTTTATTTGCCTGAGTTTACCACAAAACTATATTGTCATTAGAAAATTATTGCTAGCACCCACTGCCATTCTACGTCCGGGCAAGGTCCGGGTGTACCAAAGGGGAACATATCTGCTAGGCAAACGCACATGAATGGCCCTATCGCCCTATCGCCCTATCACCCTTTTTCCCTAGCATGCCGCTACTTGTTATTTCTGACAGTATCGCTGTTTCGGAATCTAGACTCGCATCAGTATTACCTCTGGGTAATAAACTGTACATTTGGCCGCCATTAGGAGTAATAATTCTTTCGTATGCACAGGTATACGTAGCACCTCTATCAGATGATGTGTTACATTCATGATCAACGAACAAATACCGTTCAACCGAACGCGATAGCACGCTCTAAAACCATTTCCCAAGCACACACACACACCATCGAGATCGATAAAATCCATTCGTCGATTCCATAAAAGATTTAAATGCACGAAGTATAAATCTCAGATAGTTGCCAGTGGAATTTATTCTATTGAGTGCAATATTAAACATTTCAATATACTTTGACCGCGCCCAACGCACGCCGTTGTTTATTTCATTACCATTTATCTGTGAAATCTGAATTGTTCGAATCCGATCCAGCATCCCACTAATCGAATCGGCAAATATCGGGGACCAGCCAGCCAATCGTCTAAAAGGAGATAGGGCTTGTGGATGGCCACGGTAATAACAATAAATTGTAGTAATTTGCAATAATCCATGGCGGCGAATGCAGCAGCCGATGTGTACGCTCGAATTGCTGTTCACAGCGATATATTTGATTCTATTTCACTACTATGTATATCCATAAACAATCCTGAAATCCGTTTCGCGAAAAGTACACCAAAGTCCTGGGCCGCTAAATCTTTTCTCTTGTGGTAGATACTGTGGATACAGAGACGTGAATCTTCTTTGGTTGCGAATTCGATACGGTTTTGCTGTATTTTTTTTGAATAATACAACAAAGCAAACGGATATTAAATAAGGCACTTAAATTAAAGAGCTATTAAACTCCCACACCGAGGCCAGCCCACTCGTTGATCAATGCTCTGTGCGCTAATTGTGCTTGGCTTATATGCAGTCGTTTACGTTGTTAGGTTTAGTCAAAGGCAGATGAGAGATAACTGCGATAATTGAAATATGCTTTGGGAATGCAATGGATGGATTGTACCACTGAGTTTAAAGGTATAGTCAGAGGACCAGCGTAAATATTAAACTTTCTGCGGAGCAAAAGAGCCGGCAACAATTGGTAACGCTAGCTGTAAGCCGATGGCGTTTGCAACCGTTCTTTTTAACAAATCCCTAAAGTTAAAAAATCACTACTCAAAATGTCGATATTTGTATATCAATCGTTGAGATTAAAATTATTAAAGATGAATAGGGCGTAAAAGTTACCTGCGAGAAATAATTAAATTACATTTTTAATACTTTCAGCGGGTGACACCATATAGAAGCATCCTTTTTCTGTCGGAAAAGTAGTCATTTGGCGGTCATTTTTCGAGAAAACTGTGATATAAAAAATACAGAAACAGTAACAATAATACACGCTAGTGCCAAGTACTGGGTGTGCTTTAATCGCTTATATTTGCATGTGGATCGTGATTGAAGATTAATAAATCTTGGTACACTAAGATAGTGACTTTATTGTTGTCATTTTGTGGCATACGTTTATTATCTGGTATTAGCGGTACCAAAACGAGTACTTTTATACAAGAAGATGCATAAACCCGAGCACACAAGTAGATAAAATTGTATCCACCATTCGGTAATCTTCAAGATAGGGATGTTAAGGTAATCCTAGTGTATTCCGAAGGAGGCTAAATCTCTTCAGTTCGCATTAGAACAAGACAGACGAGCGAGATGAAATTAAGTGTTATCGTCTCTAATGCGTCTCTTTTCTTTTCTTTTACAGATTTCCGACGCGTGAAAAGTCTGCAGCTTCTTGGAAAACACTAAGTGACATTCGCCGTCTGCTCGTGTTTCATAATCTTGAGTATACTACGTGACATTTATAAGTGAATGTCTTCTCCAGGATTTCTCGCAAACATTATTAAAAAGAAAATGTGACTTTCGCTTTTCGTCGATCATCACGAAATATTTGGTCAGACGTTTCGCGTTCGAGGGCGGCGAGGAGCTAATAAGATTTTATTGAAATTCCTCGATGGAAATGAGTTAAATTATTACACGAGTCGACAGGCACCTTCAGCGTAAAGCCGTGCGTGAGCGTGCTTGGGAATTTAAAAAATATATTTGTTTTCCTGATGTTATAAAGGAAAGGCTGCGCGTCACTTCGCCAAACTTGCTAACACGATAGCGATTAAATTAGACGCTTCGTAAACAGGAAAAGCGCGAGTGCAAACTTTACACAAATGCTGAAAAAACGAACAGGAAATTGTGTCAAAAACCGTAAAACTCGCCAACTAGAGCATTTTTGGTCTAATTTTCGAGTCAAGCTTTGATATTGAAAGAAACGTCATTCCTTTTGTTACTTTAAAAAACCGTTTTCAGTGTTACAATTTTTTTGTCAGTACTCACCAATAATTAATTACTCGTACGGAATCAGCATTGTGCGCGAGTGAAAATCTCGTGCAGCCCGTGTATATCGAGCGTCGGTCCAGCGCCCCGACGCTCAAGCGCGTGGCGACGCCGGTAGGTCGAAGGACGCGGCAGAAGGACGAGACCTATCGTAACGTCACTCCGTCGCCAGCCACCAGGCGAAACGCAGCTCTGCAGTCGGCAGCGACCACGACGTGACGAGATTCAGTTCGGTTCCAATCTCAGCGCGGAGAGGTCGGACTCCACCCGCAACCGGCAAGCGTGACCGAAGGCAAAACTCATCACGCGAATCTTGCTGCGTGCTGACTAGCACACCGACCCTACGGAAAAGCATTTCAGTTATTTCATTCCAGTGTTTCTCTATAGTGAACTTACTTTCATGTCTAATTTATTTTAGTACATTTATTTACTTCATCAAGAAGGCAAATAACTGTTTATTCTCATCTCGGTGTCTGTCTATACTAAACGAAAAGTGTTAATTTTCGTGTAAATCGAAAAGTGCGTGCGTCCAGTGAACGTGTGTTTTATTCCGTTTGACTAATGAAACATGCCGCATTTATTACAATGTTAAAAGTATTGCGGCGGGGTTCAGCCCGGTTCTTGGCGGTGACAGCGATTTTGCTAACGGTACTCGTTTGTTTGTACTATGTAAATTACACCAGCAACACGATGTCCGGCGTCACCATGTCTACGCACGACGTTCAAATGCAGAACGCGAAGTACGAGGCGCCGCGTAAAGTGCATCATGCGATTTTGGAGTTGGCCGATGAAGGGCAGGGTCGCCGCGATACGGAGGTGCTCGACATGAACGGGAACGACAACGTCGACGATGGAGGCGACGAGTGGATGGAGTCGGACAGTGCGATTTCGAGAGACACGTGTTCGGCGATCGTTCAGCCGGATACCGATGTGGATACTGTTGAGCAGTTCAAGAAGTTTGAGTTCCAGGTAAGGCTAAAAACATGCGGTTTACAGGGCTGTTTGACTTGATTTTGTGGTTTATCTGGTGTGGCCGGTTTTACTTGTTCAAGTGCATGGGAATTCTGTGCGGCTGAGTTGAAATGCATTGCGATCAATATCTTAAGAGATAAAAATTTGGCGAATCATTCAATTAAAAATGTGTTTTTCCCGAGCTAAAATATTTTAAATTTTCGCTAAATATTGTCGTGATGTGAAGCATTTCTCTCTGTAAAAATCAATCGTGTCAATATAATTTCGTTCTATTCATATAGAAGATTAACACTTCCCAAAGAGCAATCAAATAGGTATGACATATAATGAGGATGCAACTTGCCTTGACATTTCGCTGCAACTAAAAAAAAAAACTGGCTCTTAAAATAGTTTTTTTTTAGAAGTGAAAATAATATAGGAAAAGGTTTTGAACTTGAAGAGCCACCGCGGGCCTGAGTGTCCTCGCCGGACGTGCCACCTGGGCTACGTGCGCATTCTGTTTTGGTGACACACACAACACCCGCGTTCGCTCACTCTTGCAGTTCCCTCGAGGGGCTTGCTTGCTGTGCACGTGGAATATTTCCAAGCCACCCCGAGTCGTCTAGCGTCGTTTCCCGTCCATCCCAATCCACACGTGAGATAAAACATATCTTCTGTCAATTACATGTCGGACTACATTCGCACAGACACCTTTCTATCGGTTCCACCTATACGGAACGAAACAGAATATTAACATTTTTTAAAAGAAAACAAATATTTGCATCGAATAACTCTTATCACCTAAAGAGACCCAACGTTTTATAGAATGTTCGTACGGGCTGGGTATTTTGGAAGTCGGTCGTACATTTTAATAGTGGTATACATTTGGGCCAACGGCCCGTGCATGCGTGTGCCATTTTTATGTGCCTTGCTTTTTTCCTTTTACGACCGACCGACGACGAAATTCAGGAAAAAACATCACGAACCATTGATACGGGAATAGAGTCCATCTTGTTATCCCCTTGTATCGAGACCGGCTCCCAAATTCCACCTGACTCGGTTAATCTGGCCGCCTCCACTCCAGGCTAAAAATCCCCCCCCCCCCCCTCACCCCTAGAGTTGCTGATCTTACCGTCGCTAGCTGGGTGGCCTGAGAAGCCTGCCTTACCACAAGTCCATAGGCCATCTGCAAGAAGTATATATACGTGCACTATTTTATTCGCTTGAGCTAATCGTGAAATTACATTTAACTTAATTGACCGTATGAACTGAGAACGACCATTCATAGAGTGAAATGTAAATGAGTATGTTGTTGGCTTTTATACTGAAGGCAGAGGACATAGACAGCGACATTAACGCTACACTACAGCGCAATTGCATGGCCAGTGGTAATACGAGTGTCATTGGGACCGAACTTTGAACAGGAGAGACACTTTGGTCGTACGGTTTGGCCGTAATGGGAGTGGTGGTCAGAAGAGTGGTCTGCCAATATGCGGGAATCACCGGCGTCGGCGTCGGCGTCGGCTAGGGCTGCAGTTTGCTCTATACGCTCTTGCCCGTGGGATAGCGGGGATTATTGTAGGATTAAGGCTCTCTAGGGTTTATCTATCCCTTCAACCTGTTCGGGGCTTGCGGTCGGCTTACGTCCGTCGCGGATCGAACCGGGGACTCCAGAGTCCTCTGAGTGATCCACAGATTTATCTCGACAATATAATAAAGGGTGCAACTGATCGTTTGGATCTTGCCTGGTGTACGTTTGTTTTCGGTTGGCAACTCCGCTGGGAGTTTGGTTTAAGAGAGTATGTCTAACCTGGAAGTAAAGGAAATCATAGTGACTGCGAAAATGTCTGAACGATTCGGTTTTACAATCGCTTTTCTCTTAATCTGACCGTGAAAGGAAGTAGTCTCGAAAGATAATTTGAGAAAGATTTATTTGTAGTCTTGGATCATAACTGATTTATGTTGCAATCATTGTCGTTTCCGTATGATTTCGAAAATGATCTTGATAAACTGACCACAGATTAAATTTCGTCTTTGTTATTTCGATACCCGTGTCAAGTTCGCCAAAAGCTTTGATAGTTTAAGCCCATTCGTTATATATGGTAACCGTGTGCACCATATTACAGATCGCTTTTGATCTATAACTCAAATTATGATATTATGCAAATTAAACTCGTGTAATACCCAATTACCAATCAATAAGTTTATTAATCGTATCATGATAACGTGATGACCGGCGGCGTACAGTTATAAGCTTTATTATTCCTTTGCTAATTATTAGTGTCAATTTTAATTGATAGCGCGCTCTGCACTCGCCAGGCTCGATTGGGGAAAGTTCACCGTGGCAAACGCAGACAACGCTAATCACGCCCGATGTAGAGACATGTTAGCTAAATGGCCTCTGGTTATGAAACGCGCCTAACACAGTGGAGGGCTGCAATCAATTTTACAATGCAGGTTACCTCGTGGATGGCTGTCCAGTTTTTAAACCGTCGCCGCCACCAGGAACTACATTTATTTTACATAGCAGATATTAAAATATTTATATTATATTTAATGGGTGGACTCCCTCACGATTGGCACGGTTTTTGGGGAATATATTTTTACCGTTTTTTCTTTGAATGCGTAAGGAACGGCATCTTCGCGTATGACATGAAGCTCAGAGATATTATTCTTGCTGACTGATCGGGACTCGGATAATTTACCGTATGTACTGACTCTTTATTTTGTTCTTTATGGTACCTACTCATAACGACAAGTGCTGTTGTTTACTACACTTTGCGTAGAAAATATTTGTAAACTTCAAAACACAGTATTGTTATTGCTGCTTTTGTTGTTCTCTGTTAAGCCCACTCTCAGTCTCACCAATGTAAATGTATTCATGAAAATTATAGGGAGCCACTAATAATAATCGTGTGTTTCTATGCCGGGTATTTCATTAACATGACTTCAAAGCCAAACACGCTGGTCAGAGTTTGAGGTCAGAAGTGAAATCGAGAGTACACAAGAAGTTCGACGATGTGTACGTAGGTATGTTAGACTTGTGTCTTGCATCACCTGGAACTCCATGTGGTATTGGAGCAAAATACACCACAACTTGAAGCGACACCTTTGGATGCAAACAAAGAAGTTGACGCCTCTTCCAAACTGACGTACACTAATCATTGCGCTGTTTTTTTTTTGGGTTCTGGATTTTTGGTTCAGCAGTCAGAACGGAAGGCGTTACAGGGAAACGAAAAGGAAAGTTGCATAGGGATTGGGGAATATTAGGGCACGAATGTATGTGCATCTAGAATTTTTGATTCGGAAATTCAGCAAGTAATATTTGTACTCACAGATTTGGATTTCGACTTTTGAGTTCAGTTTATAGAAGCATGTTTGAAAAAAGTGCGTTCACGGTCTTCCGAAAAACATGGACAACCCAACAAACTTTTAAATTTGAATTTTGACGCTGCATTTCATTTGAATATATGATGTGATAGATGCGTTTCGATTTTTTAAATTTAAAATTTTCTGAGTTGAACCTGTGTTGGTCTGTTTGGCCGTCACAGTTTCTTGGCGGCGAACTCAGTTATGGCAAAATCACATGATGCTCTCTGCATGGTTTTTAGGCTGAGCTCAAATTTAACATAGTGGCTAATAAACTTGTTGAACCTCATGGCTATTTGGCATCCATTGCAGATACACATGTGGCTATGGGGGCATGTGCACACTTGATCAAACTTGTGGCTACCTGAATTTTTATCAGTGTGGATGACAGTTCAGAATATTAAAGGGAAGTATTTTATTTTTATTTTTTACCAAATCGGCTGCTGTAAAATAAAAATCTGCCGTTTTTTGTTAGAAATTCTTCGCTGTTAATACCTTACTGTCGATACACATGAACCAACACTCATCGTTGGTCCAGAGGCGCCCACTTTTTAATGTTCTATTGCCAAGGAATTAATATCCATGGAAATTAAAACAGAAATAGTCTTGCAAGTCGGACGTTCAACTGAGGTCACAAACAAAACAGTTACTCCCCACCGAGGCTTGATTCGCAATCGTTGGGCCGAAGCAAACGACTTTCGATACACATTACTGGATTTTAATACAATATCGCTTCCCGTTTCAAACATACCTCGCGGTACGCATGTTTTTTTTCCAGTCTTTGTCTCAAATTCCTTGCTTTTAACGCAAAGATACGGTTCACAGATCGCATATTTGACTGTAAAATTACGTGAAACGGTACTCCGACTCAGACGCTGGCATCGTTATCCTCGCCTCTGCGTTTACGCATGCGTTCTCTTGCGTAGTAGTGATACAATTTTTGGCTTCAAATTACTCTGTTTATGGTTTATGCATGCAATTTTTTTCTTTTGTGTTTCCGCTCTTTGATTAGCAATTGAAATTTGTTTGCGCAGGTCACTTGTTTTCAAATAATTGCTACTAATTTGTCGAATAGTGTTCAAAATCGATCAGCGCCGAATTTAGAACAACGTTTCGATCAAATATGCGTCTCAAAAATAAACTTTCTACGAACACACGTTTTAAATGGCAATTTCATTCCCAATATTTTGACAAATACTGTTCGCCGATCCGTTAATTATTCGTCGCAGTTTTTTTAGAACGAGTTTATGAACATGGTCATCAACAATTCAGTCATGGTGTTCACCAAAATACGATATCACACATGATTAAACGTCTGTTTCAACTATATATGCTTATAGTTGAAACATACGTTATATAAATATATATGCTAACGAGCAACCCCCGTAGGTAATGGAAAAAACGCGTACAACCTAATTACATTTGTTGTTACTCAGTTTGCATTTCCAAGTGTAATTTTTCCTCTGTCTTAAATTTGCTAGCACTCATAGAAAACCGAATCTGATAAAATGCTCATGCGAGTTTAGGTTTTCTTTCATGTTTTGCAATCATAAATAATAATAATACAAAAAATTAATGTGAATTTTTCCGAGAATTTGCAGTAAATAACTGCCATTTCCATGCGTTCAACAATAGTCCATTTACAAAAGACCGCAAATTGCTCGCAAGTGCAAAGTCACTCTTTTCTGTGTACTGAACGGTACATCCAGTACCTACGTACTGCGGTCTGTCTGTAGTTAATGACAACATATATACGGAAACGCAGACGTACGGAATTACAATTTGGTACACGAAATAATGACGAGTACTCAGCGGGATACCGATTGAATGTGATACCATCCGAAACCCGCGCGCTTTTTCCGAATGAAATCCAATTATGTTTGAAATTGGAATACACCTCCTAATTGCAGCTCAAATTAAACATAGGTGCAGGTCAGTTACTGCATTTCCCGGCTTGTCTCTGTAATAGCTGTAACCATCTATATCTATATATATATATATAAATGGATAGATTGTGTGTATAGATTTCTGAATGGTTCGTTTGAAAGTAGTTCAAAATGTTTCAATTGTATGAAAAAACAAATTGCCTTTATCAATCAATAGTTTCGTATTTCCACGTATTCCCTGTTTTTAACAATAGCTACTATTATAACCAAAGATGCAGGAGATACGCATTGATTTGATGGTTTGTTGTGTTTAACGACGCACTGTTTTGACAACGGTTCATTTAGCACCGGTCTAATGGCGTCTGAGAATGAGTTGGTGCTGTCAAGAGGTAATAAACCTAACCCAGTTTAGAAGAGAGGATAGGAAAACTGGTGCCGACGCGTAGCCTTTTCTTGTCGATGAGCACCAGGACGATACATCTCGAATAAGAGGATTCCTACACAAATTCGTTCTGTGGAGAGGTTGATAATAAAGGTGTGTCAAGTGTTTGTACTAATATCTCTTTAAGATCTCTCTAATATCGCTCTAATATCTCTCTGGAACAGAAATGGCCTTGTGTCTGATGGCCACCTATCCAATATGTAAACCAGCGTAATGTTGCTTAACTTCGGTTTCACGAGAACCAGTGTTTCCAACACCCCAAACGGTTCAGTTCAACATTCATTATGTTGTTCATATCACGCCAGTGTTAATTTCAGTTCAGCTCCAAGTGAATTATATGACTGATTATTTGCAGCCCTTGAAGCAGAGAGGTGGAATTCACTTAGAACAATCAAGCTAGCTGGTGCTTTAGTTGCTCGTTTATGACCACAAACTTCAAGTACCCACTGCTTATTTCAATTAACCCAGTCACCACACTGTTGTGATTGGAAACCGAGATAATTTCAATTAGGAGGTACCCAGTGAAATTGGCATTGCATTGCTTTCAACTAACAGACGTAGAAACACATTTTAATTGAAATATCTCATTAACGGAGATTATAAATAATTGGTTAAAACAACAGAATGCTTCTTGAGTTTCGAATCGAGTATATTAAAACAAAAACACTCACAATAATATGGCTGCCGAAAAAAATAGCGATAAAAATGCAATGAAATTCCGGCCTAAAATTGCCTTTCAGCATTCTGTTCAAATATTTCTTTTACGTTTTCGCTTAAATTCAAATTAATTGATAACCATTAAAGAAAAGAACACAAAAATGCAATTATATTCGAATGTTCAACTAGTTTATTATTACTAATTAGTCATTTTATACCTGCCCTTTTCGCTGGTCGAATCTAGCTCTACTCATTTAATGTATGTTTATGATCAAAGGTCAATCCCCGAAACATGAACCTTTTATTTTAGATTGACAACTAATATCGGTAGATATATAAATATGGTCGAGTTTTTCCGAAAGTCCATGCAATGCAACGGTCACAACGACATCGCATTTCGTTAATTAGTGAACAGGCACGCAGCTACTCGGATCGATGAGAACCTATCACAAACCGCTCCCGCTAATGCTGCACATATTCGAAAGTATTTCCTATACATACATAATAGATCAGGTGTGAACACGCAGACTCGATAGGGGTACCCTATATAGGACCTCTGATGTTCGGTCATCATGATCGGTAATGGCAGTGGGGAAGATCAAAGAGTGGGTGAACGCATCACTAAATTAGCATAAGAGTTTTTATACATGCTTTGATTGCGCGTTGAGAGGATATTTTTGGTATTTCCGTATTATCATAGCGCGTATGGTGTTTGACTGTCTTTGCGAAAAAATAGCTGCAAATGACTACTTTACCGATAAAAATGAATGATGCTACTAAGTGGAGTCACCGTCGTTTCGAGGGTTAAGAAATTTTGCTTTGTTATTCGTAGCAGATTACTTGCATTTGCCACTGGTTAACGCTAAACTTAATGATATACGATATTTTGAGTCGTAACTATTTAGTTATAAAGGTTTTTTGAAAAAAGAGCGGCCACAAGCGTCTTCGGGTGGCACCTATCGTTACCACGTGTTGCCGGCTTGTTCGGTAAGCAGAAAGTTTAACATGGCTACACCTATAAAATCAATGCAATTTCAGTATCATACACGTCCCTGAATAAGAATCTTATTTTTTAAAGGTAACTTTAACATACATGTCGTATCATTATCGGGTATTTCGTGAGCGCAAAATTTTGTCAGATATGCGTTAAGATTGGGAAATAAACTAAACAGCTGTCATAACAGTTTTTACATTTGTTATTTTGGTATTTGTTTATCTCGCCTGTGGCCCATCCAACTACAGGTAGTACAGGTAGCCAGGTAAAACAGCACTGTGTAGACATATTTTATCTGATGTATGGAAATGCACTGATAACAAAGGTTGGTTTTTTTAATTATCATCCCACGTGGAAACACTTTCCACGAAGATTTACCGTGATGGTCCACCGTGTATCGCTGTTTTTCTTGGGAGCAAACAGCTGAATATATACACAGAAAATATATTCGTGCCCTTTGTTTGAAAATCTTACCTCAAAGTCGTTCGGTAGACGACGCTACTTAATACCTATATATACCGTTTGATACATCGGCAAAGAAAACGCTTTTCACAACAACATGCGGTTGTTTTCTTTGATCATACTCTGATTTCCTCTCTCGAACCTTTCCATGGAAATTGGGAAACGACAATGTAGTTTCATTTTCCATTTTCCATGTTATATATTCACCAGCGAGAACCTGTTTTCCTTTCTCAGATTTTGAAAACTCGATGACTCGTGCGCGTGGTGAATCGGAATATTAACAAAATATCAAAATCTACAAATAACAATCGCGTTTAATTGAAACTTATTGTTTTTTTTTTTTTTTTTTTTTTTTTAGTTGGCATGTTCAGAAAAGCGAGACCACGCGATCACAATTTATAACAAAAATCCACTCACCTTTATTTTTGCCGAAACCGAAAGCGGACGAGAGTCGAGAAATAATCATGTTAATGCAAAAGTTACACGCGCGTAAAACAAAGCTGCTTCGGATTATGTTGTCATGCAAAAAAACGAGCCTCGTTTTCCCGGCTTTAGGTGACAATCGAGTTTTCACTTTAATCTGCTGAGCAAAGCCTCGTCCATTTGAATTGCCCCCCTCCACCACCCCCAAAAAATACTTAACTTCGTTTCGGGGAATTTAATTAGGGAATTCATAGGACAGGACAAAAAGGCCTGTCTCTTTGGTGGACATAATTTTTTTTCAAACCGAACGTGTTTTGAATGCTTATTATAAGCCTGGGTAGACTGGACATCATCTTTGCGGAGAACAATTCGCGAAATGTACCATGCTAAAGGTAAAATGGCATCAAAAGGGGCGGTCTTGAAATTCGGTACAAACACAACTCTAGGTGTGAATACCTCGTGTCCTAGGGAAACGAGAATAATTAATCACCTTTTTATGTACCCTAAGAAAATTTCTCCCAACTCGTATTGCGAAATTAATATAGCAGCGTTTTAGCGGCTTCTTGCTTTGGGGCGCTGTGCTCTAAAACCCTGGCAAGTAAGTTGTGTGTGTTCGTGTGGTTTATGTAAGAAAAAAATGAATATAAACGCTAATTAATTGACCGACGGGCTATAGCCGGAAAAGTTAATTACATGTTCAGGACACAGAACAAATCTCGACAAACTTTTAAGGCTAGTCGCGGCGCTGAGCGTCCAAGCTCACAAAATAGGTAACTTTTACCTTTGCTTTTAGCCTCGAAAAATAACACACGGCCTAAACTCTGCAGTGCAGAACATTTTTGCCGATTCAGGCAATTGGTATGATCCCCGCGCTGTCCCCCACTTGGAGCAAACTGTATAAATATTACCCCCTCATATTATTAACAAGATGATATATATTTTTATACGAGTATTTTTATCGGCTGACTTTATGCCTGGCGACGTCTCTTGAGAAATGTCCCTCGAGCCTCGGTGACCTTTTTATTGCAACAAACCACGGAACAAAATGACACATTTCGCTATTTATTGTTTGTACGGTTGACCTTTTTACGCCTTTTTACATGAGCTATTGTTGTCACCAAGCGGCTACTCTACGGGATTAACAGGGCCGGGGCTTCTTATGATGATGGCACAAAATTTGATGACGCGTCTTTAAGGGTGCGCGTTGACGATCCTTCGTAGGGTGTGCCGTAATGAGCCTGCCTTTTATATATTGGCACGGGGTGCTGTAGATTTTGCCCGTGGCGATACGATCGGCTATAGGGCGAGTGACGCGGACGTCTATCTTCTATTATAAACGGAGGGTTTGGTATATTGGAGCACTTCTAAAATGTCAAATTAAGCCTAATTAGTTTGCAAACAAAAGATGTGCCCCACTGTTTTTTGTCTTTGAAACGTACATTGCTTTACCAAATTATGCTCTTCTTAAAAAAATGTTTTCTTTTGTAGCGTGCTTGTTAAAAATTTGGAAAGTTTGTTTATTTTGAAAATAATAACAGAGAGAATATTATTTCACTGTGAAAAACGCCTGCTGTTCGTGGTTCATTTTGATGCGGCTGGTTTATTGGCTGTTAAATGCGTAGGAAAAATATGCCTTCAAAGGTGGGCTACATTAACCCATGCGTTAGGATTTAGGTATACCTAACCACCCACTCCATCTTTATAACCTGCGTCGTTTCGAGAGTAATTGGTACCTCATATCGGCACCTAATGAGCACTTAACTTCCACGACTTTGATGGCTCATATTCAAGCTCGAAGGACGGCCATGCTTAATACAATCGACGAATATACCTTTGGCGAATAATAAACTAAATTTAATATTGTTCCAGTCACGTCAGATCAAGCTTCTCATGTCTGGAAAAGCTTATTTTAATCAAGCCAAGCTCCCCTCCCCTAACCGTCAACGCCGACACCGATACGGAAAACACACAGAGAATCTACCCATAAATAATTTTCCGGGTAGTTTTCCCACCCGGTGAGCGACGCGCGCGTTCTGCTCCTGTGCACAAATTCAAAGGGTGTTCCTACGTTCTGCGAGTGAGCTCAAAGTTGTTAGGCGCATGGACGGGACGGCGGGAGATTGCCAGGCATTCGTGGGTGCTGAGGTGTAGGTTAACCCGGTGATTAATGCGAATACAAGTGTCAGTGCGAGATGAATTACCTATATACCGAGAGCACTGCTTGTTACGTATTATAACAGTCTTAGACGCTTTCTGCACCGACGTGACGCGGGGTTATTAATGATCCTGAAATGATAACCAGGAGTCCTTGCTGAGTGTACTCTGGGAGTTCAATTCTTATTTTGTAATGTTGAAATGAATTATTGGTTTTCGTTCGTTTTCGTCACGCCGCGCGCTATATTTTGGAAACACCGAAACAAGAGCTCGTGGGCGCGACATCCCCAACAACTGTCAATGGTGGTTGGCAATTTCGGGCGGTGGAAACAAAGTTGCGGTGTCAAAAGCTGTATGCGAGGCCGAATAAAAAGGAAATTCTCAAGGGAGGGAACGTATTTTTTTTTTCTGAATAAATATATGGACACGATACTCTCATTTCTTCCCAATTTCACTGCTCGGTGGAAAAGTATACTGCGGCTATTAGTTTTTATCCGTTTTTGCGGTTTATATACGCTAGCTTCGTTGCGGTTTCGCTGCAAGATGCAAATGAAAAACAAACTCTGGCGAATGGAACGACGGCTCAACGTTATCAATCATATCGACGCCCTTCTCACTCCCCCGACGTCCTGAACCACGTCCAGATGGGTCACATGACCCCTTTTGACCGAGAAGGGTGCGCGGGGTCTGCACTGAATGGAGGTCGGCGACCATCGGCAGAGCCAGATCGCGAGGAGTGTATCGGATTGTGCCCACGATGAATTGTATGGACGGTGTATAGCTGTGAAACGGTCTCCCCCCCAACCCCCACCACCCGCGAGAGAGTGATAAATGAGGAAAATTCACGTGTCAAGAAGATAGATTGATACAGGGGTCAAATGTTTTTCGACCGCAACTGGCCAAAATAAATAGCTCCTTAGCAAATAACGAGATCCGACTTGCTGAATAAATGCCCCCCGGTTTGGCATACGCGATATTTATTGCCGGCCATCCATTATCAATACAATATTCCTTGGGCTTGTTCCTTCGAGGAGCTTATCCCATGAGCAGAAGAGAAAATAAGACGTTGGTATTATCTATTTACTTTCTGTCCAATCTTTAAGCAATTTATTTCGAGTAATGCGACGTCCGAGTAGATAATCTCTCTCCACCGTGGTCGCACCCGTTCACGTCCACATTGAGCACATTGTTTTAATTGCCGTTCTCTGCTGCAATTATAGTTTCCTATCGAGTTGGAAAGGAAATTGCTGCAGTGCACGCGTTACCAACATCGGTTACCTAATTCCAGTCGAAGACTCATGATTAGAAAAGAAAATGAAAACAAAGTCGCTGCTGAAACTCACAAGCGAGTTAAGCGCATGGTTGGTTACCTCCACACATACCGTTTAAAACGCTCGCAATGTCTTTCGCTGCAGTTCACAGTTGGTGATTTTACCGAAGAAATAGGTTTTACTGGCGTTGTGAAAACAATCTTATGCATTCAGCTTGGTTCTGGTGATCTACCACTAAGTTCACATGTGCGTTACTTTTCAACACAGAGCTGACTAATGATCGATCGACCATTGTCGAAACCTCTAATCGTTTATACGCTCGAAAAGGTTTCGGATTTGGGAGAATATTTTTTTGAATATAGTTTCGCGCCGGGAGTGCATGATGACAATTGACAGTGTAAGCCACTACCAATCACTATGTCAACCGCTCTCAGTTCAGTATTGGAGGAATTCCGCAGGCTTCAGCGATTTGGCAGATAGGAATTTCTGAACGCTACCCTAATATCGCACAGCCTCCCACGTTCGACCAATGCGTGCTGTACCATGCCATTGTGTGCGCTACCTTCACAGCGGACGCTTTGTTGAAGTTAGTTTCTCATAAAAAAAACACTTTTACTATCGCGTGATCATTCGGATGAGAACACTGCTCGGCCATGCACCACGAGAACCACGTGACAATTCTCACAATATCACGATCTTGGTACAAAGAGAAAAGATACAAATGCAACACGAATCAAGCGAACATCGGATCTCATATAATACACGGTTATAAATAGCCGTACCGACAGTATAAACGTCAACTGATATCAATTATTTTCTATGAAATACTGACACTGGGGAGCGGATTTCCTTTCGTAAGTCACGAATTGTGTCGCGACATGTCGAAATTCACGACGCATTGTATTAACACACAACCCTTTCCGTCGGCGTGCACGTTTTTTCAGCTGAATTATGGTGCGCTTGAAATGTGTACGCAGGTATCGGTTATGATTTAGCGGGTGCATGCAGGCGCCGGGCGCTAACAAATCCAGACGAATCGCGCGATCGGGCGCAGATCGACGTCTGTGATCGGCGCTCTTTGTGTCGGCGATCAATCAATCGGGGCACGCAACGTTGATTTTAGCGCCGGGCCTAACGCAAAGTTTGTCGTCGTGTTTGCATTTACCAGTCAATTTCACTCTGTCAATATTGTCGTCTGGCATTGTTTTTTTAATTACACCCGGTGCGATCGGTGTGCTTTGGGGGGGAAAACGTGGAATCGGTTATCAGGTTTGGGACCGTGTATTTAATTATTTGACGCTAGTCAGTGTTAAATTTTTAGTGGTTTACTCTGTCTAATGAAAGGTGACCCCACAAAATTGCAATGGAGTACTTACGGAACAGAATTGGGAAAAGACCTTCCACAATCTAGCCTGAAACATAAAAACTGTTGAATGAAAATTAATTCCTGTCACAAAGTTCGATTCTGATTTTTGTTATTATTATTTTGCTCTGCTTTACATTTTAATTAGCATAGTACCTAGACCGATATCAAATTTAGACAGGGATGTAATGGAAGTGAAAAATAACTGAACATTTCGGCATACAGAAAATATATTCGCATGTAACGGATCTGATCGATTTATTCCTATATAGTTTGATTTCAAAGCGCCCGTCGCGTAGACCGACCGTACCTTATTTTCGCCTTATTTCATCGTATTTTCTCCGGCGACGTCTCCGATCAATGCTAGACTAGGTGGCGCTAAGGTGGAAATTTATGTAAACTGTATGTCTGCCTATAGAGTTCTCGCTATGGCTGGCATGGCGAATGTTGTCTCTATCTTGCACTACACCTTGCCGATCGCATTGCGTTGTGTGCCTTATTCTTCCCGACGGATACCCCGGCCGCAACACACGAACTCAACTCTCGCTCTTTCTCGCTGCTCCTTTCTTCAAGCTTGCACACATTTCTACGCATTTCTCTACGCACGAAGACTTTTTATATTGGATTGAAAAGCGTGGGAATTCTTTAACATCAGCAATCTTGTCTGTATTCAATTCACTTTTTCTCGACTCCTAGATTGTTTCATTGACGTGTGGAATCGTTTCCCATTCTGCTGATGCCTGTTTTTCCTTTTTTTTTCTTGCTGTTTTTTTTTTTTTTTTTTTTTGGAAACACGAAGTTGCAGAATAATTGAAAATATATTCCAGATTGAACACAATACCATACCACAGGTAGTATGCATGTCTGAAGCACATTAGAAAAAAATGTCACGTGCTTTCTGTGAATTGTAGGTCATTAAATGTGGGTGCAGTACAATTAAAATCAATCCACGTACTGGTCTAGTACTCTTTTCATTGGTATTCGTTGCGTGTTTCCGGTTTTGTCGAGCCTGTTGCTCCAATCATTCAGACCACGATGCGGCTTGGATAATTTTTTCCAGATAATATAGGTTTATAAAGAGCGGGTCAAATGGGGTTCTTCAATTATTCAATGCTTTATTACCACTGATTCCTTACAGTCACATGCACATTCAAGGCCTACTGTAATTATCAAATTAACCTCGCTTTGCCCCTTCTCGTCGATACATACACAACGTCAGATCGGAACCGCCTCATTATTATATAAGTTTGTCATCCTCACGAGTACATACGAATCACAAGGAGTGATGCAGGTAAATATTAACATCTTAGCTAGTATGCGACGAACGTATTGCATCGAAAAGCCCACCCGAACGGATTGGCATGTTGGAAACACCGGTTCTCGTGAGATCACCGAAGTTAAGCAACACTGCGTAGAGTCAGGTATTGGACGGGTGACCATCGTACATGACCAGTTCTATTCGGGAGAGAGGTTGAAGGGATGAAAGTTAGTACAGCAACTTCACTCGCCTTGCTTATCAAACACTCGACAGCATGGATTTGTGGAGGAATCTTGCTGTTCGAGTTTTACCGTCCCTAGAAAGGGACGTTAAGCCGGTGGTCCCCTTGGTGCTCTTCGACAGGAGTAGGCTACGTGCCGGCTCCTGGTTTTCCCTCCTCACCTCTAGGCTAGGTCAGGTTCATCATCATCCTCATCATCATCATCATCATCCACTCATTCACCGACTCCTTTATACCAGTGCTGCATGGCCAGATATCAAAACAGTGCGTCTTTAAACACCACAAATCAATCAATCAATCAGCATCAAAACGCCACTCAAAATCGTAAAGATCCGACCCGGGCGCAGTTTCCCGTCAGGGATCCTCGTCCACTACAGAGGATCGGAACTGTACAGAGTACTTGCTCTGTGGCGTTATCAAACCAAACCATTTCCTAAAAGTCGAAACGCCGTTTTTTCTTCTCGACAAAGCGTTGGGCGAGTTCTGTGTGGAGGCAGACGACTCCCCTATCCATTCAACAGAACTATTTGTTTTATGTTCCAACGCCCATATCAACACACACACACAAACACATACAGAGAGAGAGACAAAGCCGCTATTTTATCGCTGGCTAGCTGACATATTTACTTTACAGAGAACTTAAACAAACGCTCTCCAACAGGGCATATTTAGGGAGACCTAAATCAGATCGCGGTTGAGTATAATATGCAAAATGGCTGCTGTATTCGCGATAGGTGATACAGTAGAACAATAATCATATCTTGGGGTCAGTTTACCAGCTAGCCCGACATGGGTGGTGTACCTGTATGGTGGTATGAAGTTTAGATATGCTTTGTTGTTTGTGGTAGAATTTGCTTACAGGGAACAATATTGGCAACAATGATAACTGGAGAGCTCCGGGCCCATAAACCTAGCGGCACTCACGCTTTATTTGGCAGGTATGGAAGTTAAGCAACATAGCGCCGAATCAGGCTTTTGATGGGTGACCATCAGAGACATGACAACGTTTCTAACGCGAAACGGGATCGACTGGAGAACAGCAGCTATGTTCGAATTTACTAACCTCCGAAGGGAACGTAATTCGGTGGTCCCTTTGGCGTTTTGTAACGGATACGGCTTCGTAGCGACAATGGCTTTCCCCACCGCCCTTTTATCACTTCACAATAATCATTTTCTATTCATTCGCCATCATTACCATGGTGCATGTTGTCGAAAACAATGCGTCGTTAAACACTACCGGTTCTTATGAGACTGCTACGGTTCACTATAGCGCTACACCCCTCATGTCTCAGCTCACGGGACAAGTTTCCTGACACTCCGCGACGACGTAGCATTAATTGCCCGAGACATCCCACCCAAACAATTGTCCCGACGTTTCATTAAGCTTGTTCGTCTCTCAACTTAGCTGCATGCATACAGGCAACTCAACTTCTAACTAAACAATGACCTTGTGTTGACGTAGTAAACAATTAGTTTACTAGTATGCCGAGCGCTTTAGTGGAACGACAATGCGGCGTCTTGACTGTCGAAAGTAAGCAACCCTCCGTTCTAAAAGCGTATACACCTTTACAACCCCGTACGCTATACGGCGAGTGCCCAGTCGTTAGTTAAGACACCGCGAGATGTCCGACACAGACTTGGGTGGCTTAGCCGTTTCGCCGAAGCTATTCTTTTTCTTAGCGACACCGAATTCTCCTTTCTTGCGCGCTCTCGCGGTGTGGGCGCGAAGTTATCGATGTCGCTGGCTTTGTTGTGGTTAAGAGGGACAACGAAAGTTTTGGAGATGAAACGGGGTAGTAAAAAAAAAAATGTAGTTCGCTTTGTTTGGTAGCCGTGGTTTCTTGTCTAGATCGTTGAGGAATGATACGCAATGATAAGGGAAGGATAAAGGGATTCTGCGCATTGACGGGATTCGCAAACAGGATTGTTGGTGGCGGTGATTGAACCCAGACTTCGCGACCCAAGAAACATGCTACTTTCTATCTCGATCGACGACCTCCGGCGACGTGTTGCTGCGTGACACACTCCACCTTTTTCACCGCGCATTCTTTTTTTGGGAAGAAATCCCATTGAAATCAGGAAAAAAAAAACATGTAAAAACCAAGCAATCCCCAAGCAGTGGCTTCGAAAAAAGCTTTTCCTAGCTTTTTGCGTGCGAATTGGATATTCGGAAGCGCATGGAGAAGCAAGCTTTAAATTAGACTTGAACCCGGCACCTCCACGACTTGAGGCCAGGAACTTTGTTGAAGACACGTTCACACGTGATTGTTTTTAGACTCATGTCTACTTGATCTAACCCAGTTCAAATAGTTTTTATCAACACGTTCACACATGTTATGACATCTCTTTATATGGAAGACTGTAAACGAAAGTGGGGTTTGTTTGAAGTTCAGTGTTACATGACCGCTATCGTTTATTTTTAAACGTAAAATCGAAACTAAAAGTAAATGTTTGCAAAAATATAATTTCCGTGGTTTGAATTAAGCGAAATTTTACAACAACGCTTCTCAAAGGTCACAATTAACTTTTTGAACTTAAAAAACAATTTCAACTTGAAACAACGAGGTTCTATGGTATTTAATTACTTTCTAGAATCTAGACAATTGCACGTGCACTGTGCGGGGTACTGGTCTGCAGCGACGAGACAGAATCGAGTTGCCCTTATTGCTCGAGGGCGCAAAAAGTCACCCCTGTTATGATTCATGTCGTTTTCACCGCGATATTGGCATACAAATTCATGATATTATCCTTCCAACCCAACCCCTAATTAACTGATTACCACTAGTTGGCAGAAAACATTTTTGGCACGGGACATTAAAGTTTGCTTCAAGAAATCGCATCTTTTGCAAAGCTTTATTTTTAGACAGGGAACGCTATGACACCGTATGATCTAAAGCGCCATTTTTTTCGTGTTTAAGGATGAGCGTTCACTGGAAGGTGTCGGTAATTCATGGAGACATTAAAAGGCATAAGGGGTCTAACCCAATTTCTTCTCTGTTACTATACACTCAACTTAGCACAATTCTTTTCCAGCTGTGTAGCATCGAAAGAAAAACAGAAATCTCATATTTGGTCTAAAGCTTGAACAAACTTCTAAGCTCCTTCTACGTGCCCCAGCGCATTGCAATAAGTGCGACATACTTATTCTTAGAGTTTGCTTAAGTTATTACGACTTTCGTCTTAGAGATCGGGAGATTTTAGCAAGATGTCAACAACAAAATGTTTAACACAGTGATCTCTTATAACTTACAAGTAATCAAAGCTCAGAAAATTGATGTCATGGCTTCGTTGACCTCGGTCACCAGAAACTTATCCAATTGTCTTTCGTTTGTTTCAGCCGTATTGGATGAAAAGTCGCGAATACTGGGACACGAGCTTCGAGGAACGCTACAAGACGCGGAAGACAAAATGGGCCGAGCTCCCGTTGAAGGTAATTCGTCAACTTCCGTTATTGCTCGGCATTTACGCGGTGTTTCCACATGAACAGCGGAATCAAGCATTTGGCCTGGGGGCCACGCGTAGTCTCAAAGCGAATCGACTTGTTGGTATAAATCGGTTATCATGCACGTCACTTTGCGCTAATGGGCTCAAAGGAGGCGCGCTCGACCAAAATGTCTGGGGACGTGTTATGAGAGGTTGGAATTGAAAAGGGAAAATATGTCACAGGGTAAATTTCTTGAACAAACAAAATCTTGTAGCAATGAATCGCGTGAGTAACCATGAGCTAATTCGACCTAACCGTAAGTCAAGCGGCTGATTCAGACCTGGAAACAAACTTAAACATATTTTGTAATCAATGCTGTTTATCATTTCTGAGATGTTTGTTACTTGATGTTGCTTTACCTAAATTTATAGTCAAAATACGAACTAGCTTGTCATCTTTCAATAACAACCAGAAAAAAAAATCACCTAAATATTTGAGGGATAGATGTTCAGTGACCATCACTTGACGAATCGTTTTATTATTTTCATTTTTCGCAATGTTTTCAGCTTTCTTTGCATGATGCAGGCGTCATCCCGAGTCGTTTTGCAAGACGCGTCCTCTGTCGTAGAATACGATTTAATTGCCTCACTGATTTATTTGATTAGTTACTTCAACTGGCGTTACATCATTCTCAAACTACTTGTCGCTCCACAGAATATTTCATCAATGAAATACAACACTTCGTTTTCGCAACATAATTCCTCGGGTCAAATTCACACAATGTCCCATAATTGAAGGAGCGCCATCTGATTCGCCGCTCCACCATAAGAGTTCACCCTCAATCTATATATCTCTGTGTTTCACTTGAGATGAAAATTGCGTGGCAGATCTTGTTACGTGGGCACACGCGGGGATGGCATTTAATCCAACGGACCACTGACGTTCCCTTGTGGTATACCAGCATTGTTATTAGAAACATGAACACTCAGGAGACGTCTGCGATGCTAGGCATGGTTCGCCGAAATGACTAATCAAATGAACGTTAGCTCACCATGAAATTATACCTGCTATTATGTAACGTGTATATAAAGGTAAACGTCGTGATGCACGAGGGGACAGGGAAAAGTTTGAAAATCGACTTCAATCCCTTATCGAGAAACCGTATCTATAACCTATTTCTGGTGGGGTGGTCGAGGAAATTTTCACCACACTGGCATCATGGGGCAAAAGTTAATTGTTAGAGGGACCTAGATGTATACGCGTTCGATTAAGGCAATTTAATTAACTTCTGTAGCAACGAGAAGTGGATATAGTCAGAAAACCGTGTCGCAAAGGGTCGAACGGCAGACTGTTCCCCTTCTCCATCCCTAAAAGCCATCCGCAGCACTTGTATGGTGAACTTTTGTCAGTGAGTTTAACATTTTTTTTCCATCTCAAATAAAAATATTTATAAAAAAAGTTTTATTCTTTATTTTTAAACAATTTTCGAACTCGGCAGTTAAACAAAACACAGTTTCGAAGCAAAAGTTTTGACATGTATACTTTGGATAGGAACGCCAGCTATTGGATGGCATGTTTAATACTGCGGAAAAACATGTACACAAATTTTGTACAGAGTTTTCCTGCGTTTTTGTTTTTTATTTATAAATCAAACAATTTGTACCATAAACATTTCACCCCTCACGTCGGTTATAATAGCAGTCGTTTCGAGATAAATCCACAATAAATTGTGTCGGCTTTATTGGCCAGCAATTCATGTTGTAACCAACAAGATTGGCTGCGGTTTGCGCGAGTTATTTATCGATTGAGGCTTGTCTGCTCGTCACTATTACCTGGCAGAATCGGAATAGAATGTCGACAGCACATTGGCAAAAGCGGTAGAGTTCATCCCCAATACCACAACATTCCCATCACTGCCCCAACACGTGGGATTCCGACTATCAGAGAACTGACTTGGCAACAATCGCGTTTTACTTCACATTTCACTTGTATTCGGCAGAATCAAACAACCTCTACAACCAGCACAGGAGCTATTCGCTTGTGATTGTTGATACCAATCCACCACGATAAGAACGTAAGGTTTGGCTAACACACATTGCCGTACTTTTGAACCAGAAAGAAAAAATAATATTAGGATGAAATCTTATTTAAATTGCAAACGCTTGCAATGCGCGGGGTATTTTATTATTATCAACACTATAACCGTCTCAAAAATTGATGCCTAAACGGGGACACGAACCCCGATCTCCACTCATCGCGGGTGTTGCTCTAAGCCATTGAGCTACTTGGACACTGGATTTATGGGACGATTTTAGTGTAATCAATTTTTGAGACGGTTATAGTGTTGATAATAATAAAAAAAAATATATATATATCTTATTACTTTTACAACCCTAATCAGTCCAGTGGTAACTTTGCAATGATATATTACAACAGCCAATTGTAAAAAAACCATCTCCAAATAAATTTCTTTTGAAGTCTTACGTTTGCAGACTATGAAACCGATCTCAAGGTTTTGTAAAGTTAGGCTGACGGGTACAAGAGAAGACCCATAGGCGTCGCACACCCCTTGGGTTAAAACACTACCAGGACAATGTCTGGCATGTCTTTCCTGCCTCCTGGCCACAGGCGTATTCCCAAAGCGCTTCTGCCGCGGCGAACAAATGAATTAATGATAATGACAAGTTATGAGAGCGAAACACATCAGTCTTGCGCCGCCGCCGAGATGAACCGAGGGACGTAAAGCTAAAAGAGGCGCACGCGCGGGTGCATGCGAAGCTATTTCCGAGGTAATTGCTCGGGAAACTTTATTTATATTAAGAAAAGTGGTCGCGGTTCATTCGCTGCAACGTGCGAAAAGTCATTTTGGCCACATAGCTAGACCGTGATTTACAGTTTCTGTAAATTTCAGCGTCGGAAATCGAGATTGCCTTTGCAATATGCAGGTGCTTTTCATAAATTTTAGGGTCGCGCAATTTTAATTTCTCCGTTTTTAGCGTTTTCTTGCGGCTGAGTTTTCGGTATTTTGTCTCTAAAAGTCATGAGAATGTGCACAGCGGTTTTCGTATGGTGAATTTATATGCAACGTGGAAATGATCCTTTCCCTCGCGAGCGAAATTAGCGCGCCACAAACTTGTCTCAATAAAACCGGATTCATACTTCGAAACTTGGAATCGTAATGCGCACTAATTACAAGAGCTATCGGCACTGCTGTAAAACCACAGCCAGCTGTTTTATGTTTATGCATAATTATCATCCGTGCGGTGTACTTTGACTAAGATTTTATGCAACCTCGAGTGCAATTTGCTAAGTCGCTTCTGAAATTATGACGCGCGCACTAAAATGCACTTATGCCATAGCGTGCACGCTCTCGTGAACGTGGTCTCACCTCGGATTTGAAGTTAATGTTCACAGTTCTCACCGCGGGGTGCTCGCTCGCGAAGGGCGTAGATCGAATTTGGCGTCGTTTTTTTTGCACGCGCTGTTTTCCTCGCGCTGTTCTTCGCTTTTCTTTTCTGATGTTCCTGAAAGAAAATAGGTCACTAGAAGTTATCGCTGGTCGCGAGGGAGGGAGGGGGGGGGGGGGGGGGGCGGCAGAGCGTCGAGTCTGTGTAAGTGGAAGCCTTTGCAACGAAGAGGATTACGGCACAAATTACAAAATTACGTAACCGTGCACAGTGTATAATGGGAAAATATATCTATCGGTCGTGTGCGAACGGAGATTAGATTTAATTTTCCTGGTTACCGTTGATTTTTTTCTCTCTCTCAGAAAATAAATAAGTTTCTGAAAAATTTTCTTTCATCTGACACGAAAATATCGTAGTACATGCCGTCCCATTGTGATCGGCTTTCTTATTTTCTTACGCTCGCTCTCGCCCTTTTCGTGGGATTAATTGGACGTACTTAATCTTTACCCTTGGTGCTGTCGTCGAGATCATCATATTGATGCGATTCAATTACAGACGACCGACCCCAAACCTGACCTCCTCCTCCCCCCTAACTCCCAGGAAAAACTCACCGAAAGAAAATGCGTGCTCATTCGTTGATATCTCCTCGCCAAAGACGTGATGATGTATTGCAATAAAGGGGAAGATGACAAGGAAATTATATCATATCTTGAAGATTAATGGGAATTATTGCATGTGTTCTTGTTTTGTGATGAAATAAGTTGTTCCCTCCTTTGCCACCCTCGACGCTGTAGATACGATTTCCGGTACAGGCGTTGCCCCAAAAGGCGATCTCTTCAGCCGAAGCACACGCCATCGTATTGACACTCGATGAGTTTGGTTTTGGGCCCCGTTGTTTTTAAATCCTTTCGCTCGCCGTTTGATGTGCTTGTGAAGTGAAAACGCAGCGTGGTGGCTGATAAATTCGTCTGTGCGTTTCAATCAAGCGGGAATTTCGCTCGCCTGTGCGTGACATAATGCGAATTGCGTCACGCCGACGTAGCGGATCGCCCCTACATCAATTTTCCCCGACCCCGGCGCGCATCAAACACATTTTCCGGCTCGGTTACGAAAATCGCAGCCAATTTAAATAATATTATTCCGATCAACGAATTAATTAATTTTGAATATTAATTAGTTTAGCGATCTACTTAAACTGCAGTTAATGCGGTTGACTGGGCCACCGCAGGGGGTCGTCAATAATTCGTTCGACTGCGATTTGAGACTTTTCCTGCATAAATGTAAAATTAACGCACGGCGATCGAAATGTTTTATTGCGATTGCTGATTGGGCCAAATAATTACCCGGCGGCCGATTTAGCCCATGATTGGCCCGACCGCAGGGCAGCTAGAGAGAGCCAATTATGGCGTAAAATACGAGATTGAACCTTGCAGAATGCGCTAAGCTCCTAAAACCCTACCTTCCCAATCCTTCTGGGTCGAAAAGTCTGCTAGGACCCGGGAATAAAAGTTAACACGGCAGCGATATCAGCACTAGCTACTAATACATTTTTATGTCACTAATAAAGCTTCTAATGGCGGAGCCAGGAGATCAGTCGCTCTTTGAAAAGAATTATTTTCGTCTTTGCGTCGTCTTTGCCCGTGAGTCATCTGGGAGGGTGGGCTGTGTGGGAGGGTTGAGAGGGGGGAGGGGGGGGGGTTGAAAACGAGCTCGACTGATTGGTCTGACTCCAGATTGATGTTCCTAATTGAAAGGCGGGAATCGCACGGGGAACAGGGAAAGCGCAGAGCGGGTCGCGCGATCTCTGGTAATTCATTAACAGAATCAAAGTTGTACGCTTGTAGGTACGTCAGCTCGTCCTCTAATGAACTCAGCTGATTAATTAAATGGTATTCATGTTTTTTGGGGAGAAACAAGTTTTCCAGGGTTTTTTTTTTTTTTCGATGTACGTTTTGCTCGATGTAGCTTGATGTGCAACCCGAATAGAATGTGGTCGACTGCTTCGTGGAGCTTGATTTCAAGGAAGAGTGCACACTAGAACCAATTACCAGCACAGTTGGGTTTTTTTACATCTGCGAAGGTTGTTTTTTTTTTTTGCACAGAGATTTTTACATATTTTTTAACGCATCGGTTCAAAATCGTTGCTGCCAAAACAAGTGTCTCAAGTCTAAAAATCCACCGCGTCCACGAGCTAAACGGTTTTGACTTTTGATGAGACCGTGCTTAGCTCGCGCGACACTTTGTTTTTAATCACATCGCGCGGCGTTTATCTTGTCGTCTATTTGGTGGCGTCGTCCGACGTCGCTCGCTGATCATGCGGCGTCGGCGTCGGCGTCGGCGTCGGCGTCGTGGCGACTATAGGAAATGATGGAAATCGCGAGCAAACGCTGCTCGAATTTTCGCTGCATTGCTGCTGCCAACGATATGTAAATCTCGCACTTTCCAAGTCTGCCGGGAAAATACACTTGGAAATTCTAATTTCCACCCACCGCAAACTTTTCATATACTATACAACGATAATCAGCTATTACCCTCGCTAGAGCGGCAAGGGCCAAGGACTAAAAGGTCGTTTGACGTCCGCGTTCGTGATGTGTGAATAAGGATGAGGATGCAGCTAGAGGACGCAGGACGAAGCAAGGATTATAGATTATACGTTCTCAAAATACGGAAATAGTTAATTTTTCAAAATCATCTTTTATTCAAAGACGCACTTCTCGATAAAAGCCCGCTTTTCGCGTGTGTGCCGCCAGTGGGTTCCGTCCGCCTGACGAAATAATGGAGACGCATAGAGATCGGGTGAAACATTCATGACAGCCTCGGTAGGTGTTAGGGTCGGGTGTGTCAATGTCAGACAACTCCTCCGACTGGCCGACAAGGTACAACTTTGGCCAGACAGCTTCATCTCACTGAAGGAATAAAGCCGCGTACGGCGCTGAGCTCTGCTGCATGCATACGATTTCTGCAATGTTTATTCAGCTGAAAAATGCATTTTCTTTGATGCACTTGCTATAAGTACGTGCAGTTTATGTCCCCTTAATCATTTATAAACGTGTCGTCAACGTTTTGTTATTAACCTCTCCGAGCTAGACGACGCGAGGGCTGAACATATCGAAGCAATCTAAAAGTTTCACATAAAATGTTTTTGGAAAATGTATGAAGTATAGATTGAGAGTTAGAGCTAAGTTTTGCATCCTCCCCCCCCCCCTCCCCCCCAACATAGACTTGAATGTGATTTTGCGCTACGCTAATGGCTCTCGCAGTCAACGGACGTCGATTGCTAGGTCAACAATGAGTTTTTTTTGCGTCAATATTTTATGAGAATTCGTTGATCTATCTTTCCCCGTGGCATGGAGATGGTTTTTTAAGTGGTCCTATTTATAGGGTTGTATTGTCAGTCGACTTGATGATGACATTCACGCAAAATCAATATTGAGCTTCTCTCGGGGAAATTGTGTTGAACGAGCCATTTCTTATTAAGAGAGGCTCGGTATAAGAAATTACTCCGTCTAGGGCCAAAATTCAATCATACAGTAAATTGCAGTGTCGGTACCGACGCAGGGCATTCGAAACAATATCAGCTCGGCTTTTATTTGTCCAAGATGTAGACGTGTAATTTTGAGAAAATTGAAAAAAAAAAAGTGGTTTAACGAGTCAACTTGAATTCTTTCTTATCACGCATCCAAATCCCACCCCGACATGATGGGGTCGCAGTCAAAACTGACGTACTTTATTAACATAGGTAAATATACCGGGTTAAAACCATATTAGTGTCAGCTCATGCTAGAACCAACGATCACCAGTTTCAACGCGAACGTTCACATGTAATCATTTGATTAGCACACATCAAAACATTTTATTAACAAAACACATTCTGACATGTCTCTAAATATTGATAAAATGCCAAGCGTGGGGCAGCACGTCAAAGTTAAATCGTCTAATTCCGTGCGGAGAGGCCAGCAATTATCGTGGCTACAACACAGTTCTGCTGTACACAGGTGATAATGCCGCGTTTGATTGATAGGGATGGTTTGGGGCTGGGAGCTGCCTCGGGGGCGGCCAGGGGGTGGTCGGGGGCAGGGGGCGACCTCGTCTGACATATCACGCGTGCTCACGTGGAGAGACTGTTGATTGCTTCGTGATGTTATTGAGGCAACGTTAAGGAGAGAGACAACCAACTCTTGGGCTTTCAGGATATAATTTATTCCCGAACTGACTCAGGATTTACAGCTACAGGGATTAGGGTGAATAGGCTGGGAATTGAGCACCATTAGCTGGGAAATATCGAATTGTGGCTAAACGTCATTGCGTTAATACTCCCTCATTTAGTTTGAGGTTTCCAAGACGTAAACGACGAGGATCGGAAAACGTTATTAAAAATACGTGGGGAGTATCCAAAAAAACGTCAGTCAAATTTTTCGATCATTCACGGAAAATCTATCCCGCAGTTTTTATTGACAGCTGACTCATCGACGCAGGTTTCGTCTGGCTCAAAGGTTGAACCTATTCGAGTAGTTTATCAATATTTTTAATTGACTAGATCAAATTTCTTCGACACGATCACCTAACACCGTACGCACCTCATTTCCACAATGCTTCCGCAGTTTTGGTTGATTGATTATTGGGATTGAACGACGCACTGTTTTGACAAATCTCTTTGTAACTTCTTTCACACCACACGGAAATGTTCATGACATCGACTGCACTATCTATTGTCACTCACGTTCAAAACAATCAAAACTCAAAGATACGGATCATAATTTCAGGAAAAGCTGTAATTCCGTTGTGGGATCAGCTTGAAGCCATTATAGCCTACACTCCTTCAGGAATCGCTCCGTGTAATCGTGCCTCACGTATGCGTTCATATCGCCGGCAAATCTTTAATTCCATCTGAACGCGACACGCTGGTAATTAACCGGCGCTAGGGGGGTTTGGGGGAAGGGGGCGATTAGTAAGGGGGTGGAGGCACCCAGTGAGTAGACGGGAAACAGACACATAGGAGCCAGCCGGTGCCCAGCCACCTTCACACCTGGTGATATTTCCCCGGGTCTGGGGGCGAGACGACGTCACCGTCGAGCACCTCTGTAGCGCTCCATGTAGGTTAACGATGGGGTGGAGGTTTGTGGAATATTGTAAATTATGGCTGGTGTTGGTATTAATCTGGAGCAGGTTTCAAAATGACGAGGATCGTTCTTTGGTGAAAATGAAAACGTTTTAAAGGTGTGGAATTTGTTTAACAGGGTGAAGAGCTCCAAAGCGGTCGCTAGCGTTTTCTTGTACATTTTATTAAGAAATGTGTCGAAAATCTTGTCAGCTGCTTGTTACTGCTTCACAAAGGATCCATAAAGTCTTACACATTGAAGATTTTTCAGGTTTTTATTCCCTCGAATTTGAAAAGAGTTTTGATGCTTGACATTTCCACACATTTAGATTCAAGAAAAAACGTTTTAACCCATATCTTTTTGATTTAAAAGAAAAAACCTGGAACAATTTACATACTCGTTACACACAAGGAATTTCCCTTGCTCGTTAATAAGTCTGCATGTTTTCCAGTAAATTTTCCCGCTTACCGCGTGTGTCGTATATAAATTTGTTTGCGTTTTTTAAACCTTTGCGCGAGATCCGCACGGTTTTACCGCCTAGATTTCCCATGTCGGTTGAAATCGTGCAGTCCCGCTCTTTCACACACTCTTTACGAAAATTTAAGGTCCCTTGGCTGCTAACTAATAAACGAGCCGCTTTTTATGGGACATAGGGAAACAGTTCTTTTTTTGCAAGTTTCAGTTGTAATTTTTTTCTTGCCTTATCCGCAGGTAAATTCTTTCAGTGGTCTTATGCTTGTATAAAGGCATTGTTATACTCTCCCAGATCCATAGAGCATTTGTTGAAGTGGGTAATGAAAAATTTATAGACCATTGTAAAGATATTATTAAAAACTGTGTGATGGATCAATAAAAATAAGCGAGATGGAGGCAAGTTTATCTTCTTGCGACCGCTGAGCCAGTGTCCCAATCGAGTTGAATTCGAATTGTTTAGGGTCTGTTAGCTTGGTGTGAAGATGGCCGGCCCGGCTTCGTGCACTACAAATGAACTAGACGAGCGTACATTGCGTGACTCTCAGAGAGCGTTCTCGTTGAGAAACATATATTAGATAGTGGTGTGTTACGACTCCAGCTTACCTTTACAACAGGCCACTTTGGCCCAGTACGGCGTCGACTTTGGCGTCGGCGGCACATTGGTTTTCTTTGAATTCCACCCCGCTACGCTGTGTGTATGAGCTATACACAGTGATTGCCCCCACGCTATATCTAATTGAATCTTAACACGGAGTAGTACAGTGCGAAACTGTGGGGAAAGATTTTCAAGATAATGACAAATTAAAAACATAAAAACTGAGCCCGCCGCGGTTGTTTTTATTGGCTTGGTACACGGATTTTAAATGAATGATTGCTATTTCAGAACGATTTCGACCAATTATAGTCCCATTGAGACGCACGGCGCGTCGAAAGGGGCGCAATTCAGTGATATTTTCACTGAGTAGAGGAAAATTAGGCGGGCACCAAATTGACCGACTTAAATTTTATTGATAGCTGACATCAATACCAATAGCGAACGCCCGCTAAAGTAACACTTATCTTTTTGTAATCTAATGCAATCGATTTCCTGTTGATCTAAACGTGTACAAAATTAATGAGGATCCCCATCTGTATTGCACAACGCGGCAATCAATTTGCTTGTTCATCATGGTCGTCATCTACTTGGATGCAATGTGCAGCGTCACAGCTACGTCACTCGGAGCAGTTAACTCTGTGGACGCGTTGTCGGGACTGCTACATAATTTAGGTTAATGCCAGGGAATAATTCAACCAAACTAGGTGGTCAACCACGCTTGCACGTGCGGTTGATGTAATGGACACGGGAGTTGAAACGGACAACGCCGGCTGGGACGTTTCGATGATGCAGTTCTACGCTCTGACATATTCGATAAGGGATGTTATGGTTCGAACTCAAAGTGACCGCCTATGGGTGTAATACAATGGGATCGATCAGAGCGATCTATGTGCAGTTGGAAGTCTGGCAGCCTGGCAGCCTGGAAGTCTGGTAGTCTGGTAATGGCTCTGTCGATTTGCGTTCATCTTTGGTGATTTGGCCGAAAAAAGATGTCACTTTTGTGATTTCTTTTAAGATACTCTAGAGGTTTTTTTTTTTGCATATCGATTCTTGAAATATATTTTTTGTACGTTGGGCTAAGAAGATTGGAGAGGGGGGGGGGGGGGGTTGTCGGTAGTGAGTCGTCTAGATTCAGTCTCAGGAGTTGTCTGGAAAATTTTACTTTTCCTTCGTGACTATGCAAATGTTGATCTGCGACAATTATCTTAATTTTTGTACGCGAAATAAAACTGTTGGGAGTTAACTCGTTTTTTGGTACACATAAAAAATTCGAGACAAGGGGTAGCCAATTTTTGTGTAGATTAATAAGTTTTTGTTCCCATACGTGCTCTTACATATTTTTATTTTGGCAAATAGGAAAAACCTCCCAAGTTTTTTACTTTCTTTGCAATTGTACACAAACTTCCCCACTAACTACTAAGCGAGTATACGGGAAATAAGTCCGAACACTATTTACACAACCTTTGGATTCTGCGGCACGAGTAAGGCCCCCGCCCCCGCCCTTTTCTATGGTGGGTGCCCTGCGTGACCTCCCAATTACGTAGCATCGGATTCTCGCAAACGTCCTCGCATGAAATCGTTCGTCAATGCCCTCCCCCGGCTTTCCTTTCCAGCTTTCCAACACCATGCAGAGTCTGCGAAATTAGAGCTTCTAGTCGGTATCACCCGTCGCAATCCCCGAGCTAGACGACCAATAGTTTGTCCGGTTTCAGTTAGCAAATCTGTTTATAATATCAGAAGGATAAACACCGAACTCGGCACGAAATTACAAAGCTTTGAGACAACAGTAAAACAATTAAGACAAAGTTTCGCCGAGTATATTACAGCTTGCTAACACCCTGTACTTCTCGTGACTGTAACGTGTAGTTCGGGGCTGGAAAATGGAAACTTAAACTCTGCTGAATGTTGTTTAACGTGTGGGGAAGTAGCGACTAGCTGTACTACCTGCTAAGTACAGCATTGAGTGCTCTGCACCGACAAAAGTTAGCAAGCCAATTATCCGTTGTTCCTTTCGAAATTTGGACCGGGCAGGATCACGTGAACATTTTCGTTTCTACATCCGAAGAGTTTGAAGCAAGCTTTTCACTCATTTATTTTATTTTCATCAATTTCCATCAGCGTGCAGGTTTTTCAATATCGTACGAATAAAATTGCTAACAAGCGGAATCATACAGTGATGATAATTGAATAAGTAATACACATTGGCCTGAACTTTGTATGCATAACAAGATTGAAGTGCCTATACCTACGCGAATATTTTCAAGTGATTTCTGCATAGCAGATAATACGTGGAAATAATTGGGCTCAAAACTTTTATTCCTCTCGTATCGCGAGGTAGGACGTATCGGTAAAGGTGCCTTCTTCGTTGTGATTTTGGTAAACCTATGACAACATAATCATGCTGTAGGCAAAGGGAGAGTGATGTCTGGCATTGGACGAGAGGATCGAGGAAAGCCCGAGAGGAAGAAAGTGAGGTGCCCGAAGCTGAGAAAGAAAACATGTAGGGAAATTGAAAGGGAGATGAATTTGTGACAGGCCACCGGAAAAAGCCGACAGCTATGTGAGGAGAGCCTATCTGGAAGTTTGTGCAGCTTTTTCACTCACCTGCTTCAAAATGACGCACAGCAGAAGGAAAACTTTCTCGTGTCCTTGTCGGATTTGGATACTGTTGAGAGTTTACTCCGTAGAAATGGGGATCGCCACACATGGAGTCACTGTGATTTACTTTACACTCAATTAAATAATTCAACTCGGCCATAACGTTCTCAGTTTTCATTTGCAAAAAAAAAGATTCATTTCTCCGGGAAAATGGTCATATACTTACGACAAGTCACCATTCCACCTACGCTGCTTTTAATATTAATAGTAAAACGGCACAAAGAGCTCGCACCATTCCCCACATACCAATTACGCTAATTAAAATAATTTTCCGCATAGCTCAGTGCTTCCTGATTACTATAGGCGCATACCGTGTGTGAATCTTCATAAATATGTCCAGCTCTCTTTGCCCTGGAGAGAGAGAGGGGGGTAAACCGCCACCATACCCGGATAACCACATGGGAGCTACCAAGAGCTTGTTTATGCGGCGCATTACACTTTGCATGCATTAAATGCAGACGCTGCTTGTCTTCGTTAAAAAAGACGGCTACTTTATTAGCGGACGCGTTGTCTGAATTAGAATTCTTTACACAGTCACGGCGCCTCCACCACTATGCTGAGTAAACCTGCACGGTATATTCAGTAAATGTGGTTGTTAGATGTGGAATATGCACTCACTTCGTAGAAACAAGTCTGATCTTGAGAGAAACTCTCTGGATCGTGTGTAAATACACGCTAATTTATCAGTATCTCAAAAGCATACGCTTTAAAGTGTGGCACCTCCACCACAGAATGGTTTCAGGGGTCTATTTATTATTGAATGCTAAGTTGTCTATTAATAATTACCAGAGCGGTGATGAATACATTCATTAGCCATTCGGGCGTAATGCAAATTTTGTTTATAAAAAAAAATTACCAAAAATAGATGACTGAACCATTGGTACAGCTGGAAATCTCTGAAATTCTAAGGCTTTGTGACGCGGCACCTCCACCCACATGCTACGAAATCAAGCTTCTTGTCATTATAATCTCCAAGATGCCTCACACAGACACACACAGACACACACAGACACACACAGACACACACAGACACACACACTCACACATAATTTAGTTATGTCTATGGACGTCATTATGGGAAACCATAACTCGAACTACCACCGCGTGCGCGTTACAACCATTATAAGCTTTCACCAAATTTCCATCAGATTCTGAAACCCTCTTAATATATTAATTATCATCCCTCAAACAACGTGCACCAGCCATTTGTGAGACGGTGCATATTTTATCATATTATACGTTGTGTCGTATTTGGTTACCGCAACTTGCAATCCAATCCGGCCCTCCGCGTGTGGCTCTGGGTGTACATGCGAATCCAGCAAGTCGACACCACGATATGTACGCGCTAGCAAGTAAGCAAGCAGCAAAACAACCCCCTTTACTCGTAAACAAGACCAGGGGTATGTTGTAACCGAGTTAAGTGCGCGCGCTCTCGCTGCCCTGGGCGATTGCAGCTTCCGTTTGGGCCCCAGTGGACACTATTGTTTGAACGAAACCCGATGGCGAGATGAAGGTGGCTTATTATTTGCAATGCAGGAGCCACCAGCATCATCTTTATAATCTGTTAGAGGTAACATGGTTTTGGTCGGAGTCGCTGCTAGCAGAGATTTTCGTGTTTCCGTGGGTCTTGTTGGGTTCTTTTTGCGTGGGCTTTCTGTAGGGTGGAAACGCGTTGGTGTGCACGCTACAAATGCACGGGTACTGTTTTATTTTTTTCTGAACCAGCAATGTACTTTGCGGCGGACACGATAAATAATGTAAAATAGTGAAATTAAGCTTTAAACTAACACCTCTATGGTGCCTAGAGCTGGTGTGAATTGTGTTTATGTAACGTGTTCAGACACAGTAGCAAATAAATATTGTTTCAGTGTTAGTTTACTCCGAACGCAATTTAAATTGATGTACGTGTGTTTCGATCATTTTGACACGGAGTAATTCATTTTGAGGCAATCGCTTTGATCGAATCGAAATTTTTCTTCGATACATTTTAATGAGAAAACGACCCGGTTTTTATCATTTTTTTCTTGTCTTATACCGAATTTAGTTCGGTGACAGTCATCGAATCTGCATGCTAGATTTAAGGTTACAAATGTTCACCGCGCCAGGCTTTAATCCGGTCATGGCATCCCTATTTATTTCGTATCCGTCTGTATTTCTTTGTACCGTCAACTAATCTAAACGTTTCTGAATTAAACTTAATTGAATTTAAATGAAAAGTGCAACATAAACACTCGCCTCTTGGTAAAGATCTTCTGCGCTGAGCGCCTTCAGAAGGCGAGCAATTGTGCATAATATCTTCGGAGGCTGAAGGAGCAACGACGGAGGATAGACAAAGAGCTAGATTGCGATTGAACGCGAATTAGAATGAATTAGACGAGGGTTTAATGGAAAAGTTCTCGCTGCCTATCAGCAAGTTCTTCCAGCGGGCTGACAGTGACATTAGGCCGGACTGACAAATAGGATTGTTCAATTGCATGCTGCGACATTTCCGAGGATGAGTTCTCATTTGGAGCTAAAGCACGACGTACGCCTACGAAGAGTAACAAATGTAAGCTTTCGCGGTCTTGTAGGAAGCCTAATAATGCATTCTCTCTGATGTGATGTCCAAGCGGGCTTTGATATCCGCGGATGAAAAATAAGAAAACATTCAGCGGAAACGACCTTTTCTCAAAGGACATTTCTTCAGTATCTTTTTTTATTTCATTTTTTGGACATTTTCGTTGACTTTGTGGCTTTTGCTTTTCATGCAAATATTAAATGTTACAAATCTTTGTGCAGGGAAGAAATGCCAATATGGGTAAATATAAAAAGACTTAATGCACGTGGAAGTTTTATTGAAAAGGAGAACTTTCTTCATTTGAAAGCAGAATCCACGGAGAGTGTTCTTTCTAGAGGCGATGTTTCAAACTGGCGGCGACCGCGATATTGTGAGAAGTCAAAGCGCGGTGCATCCTTGCACGAAACGAGAAAATGCTTAGCAAGTTAAATATCAAGAGACTTACAACGACCAATAAAAATGACTAACTAACCGCCTTCAGTGTTTATTTCGGAAGCGCTCGACGCGACACTTTTCCCTCAGAGTTAGCAGTTTCAAGCGGGTGGAAAAACAGACGCAAATTTTATGTTTGAAACTTTCACGGTGCATGAAGGAAATCTCTGGCGAATTCACGCACGAAAATGAAAACCCTGACCTGCTTCACGCTTTATACTTTCCACCTCTTCTCGGGGAAACCAGAATGTACACGTTGATTATTCGAAATGTATTTTTACGTCCAGACAAAATTAGCGTGTTGTGCCTTGTTTCTCGGCAAATTTTCTTGTTTTAATCAACGAAATTCGCGTTTGGCCTCCATCCCAACTCCTCGCAAACTTCATCGGGGCCTACACATGCATTTTACGACTTCCCCGCGCAAAACTGTTTACTCGAGTGCAAAATATAATTAACTTTGCCTTTGAGATCAAGGATGAATCACTCAAGCGAATACTAAGTTCTAAAGTCAATTATTATACGTAGTACCTGCCGCGAAGTGGAATGCCCGCGTTATCACTGCGTCTTCTCTCACGCCGCATTTTATTCAAAACGCTCACAATGGGCACATTAAGCTTGACACAAGTTAATCTTCCGTGCCTAGCCTTCCATGGCACGCCGCTGCGTACAATATCCCGCGAAGAAGTCATCCACAGGATGCTGCAGATCCTCTCTTCCGCGTTATCGGGAGAGTTTCAACCTCGTAATCCCATCCTACCCCATCCTCTCCTCTCCTCTCCTCTCCTTCCCGAAATAATCCCTTATCCCTTTCCTCCTTTCGGCGTCCTGCCGGCCTGCCCTGCACCCTCGTACTCGATCTACGTACCTACGTCGTTTCCAAAATAATCCAATTTACCTCCCCCACCCTGCCGTACCGCCACCCCCCGGGGGCCGTCCGTCTCCACATCTTTCTCAATCTCGTGCTCGGCTCCACATCTTCCTAGACTTCCACCAGTTGCAATTAGCCGTCTTAGGTCGCATAAAGCTTTGAAAACAAAGAAAAAATTTGCCTTAAAGGGGAACAGAAGTTTGGCTGGCTTTGACTTGTGCCATGTCTGTTTTCAACACAATTTTCCTCGCTCTCGTATTCTTCTCATTCGATGACTGAGAGTTGGCGAAAACTTCTGAAATAATATTTCTGTCGTTCTGGTATAAAGTCCCAATTCAATTCTGAGAGATACAACCATCTTCTGTAAAAAAGAAAGATTTTTCATCTAATATCCTAAACGAGCAAAAATGTTTTTATTCGAAAGGCAATCAAGCTCTCTGGTCGTAGCAAAGGCAAGAAGCAATTCTGAGCTTCAAAAATAAAACTGCAATGAACGTTTTCCGCTAAAGTTGAGTCGAGGAAAAACAAGTGGATAGCCATGGGAGGAGGAAGGAAGTAATACCATGTCCACGTTGTGTAACGACCTGATTGTACTATATACGTTTCGTTCTTACGTGTACTGCTCAGCATTCACGTAGGCAATAGAGCAGCGATGCCGTACGTACGCCATCCATGTATAGATGAAATAACACAAAAGACCCTAATTAGCCAACCTTCTTGAACAAATAACCCGCATCTCATCCCAAAAACAACTCTTCCGTTGTCATCAATGCACCCGCCACCCCCCGCATTTCATCTTGCAGAAATCTCGGAGATATTTCCCGAGCAAATTCCGTCTCGCTTTTCTGTTTTATGCGCACACAGAGATGACGACGGTACGGAGAAAACAAAACTCAAAGAAAAGTGGGCTTGGCCCGGCGTATTTCTTGCGAAAAGTTGCGCGCAGGAAATGTACGATATAATAATTTCGGCTGGCGGCTTTGTTCGCTACACTCTGCCTAACGAGAAAGCCAGCGCGGAAATGATCGTTAGAAGATGAGAGGATTTTACGCGGTTTTCACACATCTTTTGCCGTCGCGAGTCTAAAGGAATTTGCGCGCACACAGAGAGAGAGGAGAAATTTTTCGCGTGGTATTTCACCGCGGCGGCCTTCCTGCTTAAAATGTGACTTGACGCTAATAAAATCGCCGTCTCCGGGGCGAAATATAGCCCGCATCATGTCGGCCGAAGAGTAGGTCGGCCAATTGAGACTGCACAAAGAGAGGACGATGTCCAAACAAGATGAAAATGAGAAGTGGATTCTCATTCGCATTGGTCAATAAATTTGAAACTTTATACACGTCTCAGCTGCAGCTCTGGACATTCGAGAGCTGTCCCGAATCAATCATCAGGGCTAGTATTCCTCCCACATCCTCAATCAAAACAGACACAATTGTCTTGAATGCAAGTTGTTTCAAGTTCATTCGTCTAGCCCTGTGTCTTCTGGCAGACAAATTACCCTCAATTATGCCCAAGTCCCTTCACTTTATTAAACTCTCCCTCTGGTTCTTTCGCCCGAGCCTCCTGATCCTTAGATTGCAAAGCATACGAGGCACATTCACGAAGACTGCACAACTGCGCCGTTGGGACAGTCTCTTTTTTCCATCTCTGCTGTAACGACGTCCTCTAGGCCAAAGCATGTTCCGCTCTTCCGTTTATTGAAACAAGGGGTATTATTTGTTTTTCATCTTGCTCTTCAATCTCAAACGGCTGAAATTAAAATATTTATTAAAATCTTTTTGTAGTAATGAAACTTTTGTGGTTTTTTATGCTGAAATCCCTAAGAACGTAAAACAATGCTGCGAGTCAAAATTCCCTTATTAGAAAATGTTTAATATCTGAATAATTTCGTTTTTTCTGGAAGTTTCAAAGCAGGTGGAGTGGCAGTGAGGGTAGGGGAGGGAGGGGGGCTTCACTCTTTTGGGTAGGACGACGCTTTGAATAGAGTTCCGGTCCATCGCACACGCAGGGAAAACGCGGATGCCGTGAAAACGCGCTCGCATTAAAGAAGTGCGCGGGGTCGCCGGTGTTCGCCCTCATTTGCATGCAAACTATTCTTCTAATGACGGCGCCGGCCAAATTGGCAAACATCACCGAATTTTATAAGCTCTAAGTCACATGGGTGAAATTGCTTGCCACTTGCGCCTGACTCACAAATTGCATAATTATCAAAGAAACTCCATGCCTGATGTCTTTATGTTTCAAAAAAAAAAATACAGCATGTTACTGCTTAAAGTATTACCCAAACAACGTCTTTAGCATATAAAGTTGTATAAAATTAATCTCTGACTTGTGCACCGACTCTCACACCACCGTCAACGTAATAGATTGTCTTAAATTTCCTTCTCAAACTTCACGTCTTGTTGGCGCAATTTTATCAACATTTTGAAACACATCCACATCCATTTGCGAAAACCGTTTATCAAGTTTTCTCTCTCGTGCTTCTGACATGACGAGACTCGCGCAACTCGTCCAGAGTCACAATGACTAATACATCGTATACCGTTGTTCAATTAAAGGTCTTGTCTGTGCCTATAGACAGGTAACTGGGGAAGGGGTGGGTGGGGTAGTTCTTGTTGGCATAGGGTATGAGAAGGTGCGGTAGCATGGTAAATTGTGATAGTGGTATATGCAATGTCACGGGGATGGCTCGGTTTTGAGGGTCTGGATATGGGAGTTGGGTGGCGGATGGGGTGGGATGTCTCCCTGTCTTGAACGCTTAGGCATTGTTAACTAGCTTCGCCGGTAAAGTGCGTGAGACGGGCATTGAAGCTGTTATTAAGGGCAAAGGGGTTTTCAGGGCGGGTACTGTGCGGGGGAGGGTGGATAGGGCTCATGGCCTCTTGTCTTTACTATCCGGATTGTTAACCGTCGCTTTGCCCCCGTGTTGATGAAGGTTACGTCACTAGCAGAGTTTCTGAGGCTGGAGTGACGTTCTGATTAATTAGTCTAGTTGAAATTGGAGGATTAAGAAGGATCCCTCTACCTTGCCATGTCTTAAATAGATTTCCCTGAGAAGTGGGAATTTATTTCTTGAATAAATTATAGTACGTCATAAATAAACATCGACTTTGGGGGTTGGGTTTGGGTAATTTTAAGCCGGACACTTGAGAGATGACCGCATAAGCAAGAAATTGATGCTGGTTTAATAAAGTTTGGAGAGATTTTGCATAATGCTCGGCTTGGACAAAGTGGAGTGGCTGCCATGATACTAAAATGTTATGGATATTATTATGCCTAAAATCTAAACCATACCTCCAGTAAACTTGAGTCGTGTAACGTACCCATTTCAATTAAGCTTTCCGATCATATTTTCTGTAATGGTTTGCGCCTCCAGCGCAATTTCGATGCTTCTCAGGTGAAACTTGAAATCTATGGGATTTCAATTTTGTTTATTTTCAACTCTTTCCACGCTTCAAAACGCCGCAAAGTCTGTGTTTGGCTCTTATTATTTTCAACTCATTTTCCGCTTTAAGGCCTCGAAGATACGTTAAAATACTGAACACCGCAATCGTTAATCTTGTCGGAAGGCTGATTAAGAAAATCTGAATCAGGCCAGTGGTCCATACTTTTAAAAGTGGAAGATTTAGAGAACATCCCTTAATTTGATAGAAACCCTGTTTTTTTTTGTTGAAAATTCAGTTATTAATTAAGTTAAAGTAATTAAATTTTATTCTCAAGTTTGTGTTCTTCCTCGTCGGTCTCGAAATATCTTCCCAATCTCGGAAGAGAAAAGCTGATTATACAACATCATTATTTTTGCCACTTCGGTTTCAACTTTAAAATTAGTCCAGTTAGTTATAATTAATTTTCTTAATAATTCTAAGAATCGTCTCGTGTATATATCCACGTTCATTAGAACGCGGATAGGGGCTGTCCTTTCTCCTCTGCGACACGCTGACACAAATGACACAATTGCAGATTACTGGCATTTTTTGCCACCCAACTTTTTAATTGCAGCCGGTGACTTTTTCTCGGAAAATGTTCATCGTTCTGATATCTTCATGCATTCAAGGATTTCAGTGTTGTTATTTGCTGCCTCAAGTACAGCGATAAAGTATGACATTTAATTCTTAAAATAGGAAAAGTTATTTAAGTTAGAGGTGCCGGTTTTCTTCATTTGACCATTATCGTAATCCTCGTTTGTGTTTCTGACATTGTTTTTCCTATTTGAAGACATATTCTTGTAACCTCAAACGCAATGCAAATGGTGTAATTTTTTTAAATTAGCTTGAAATTGCGAATGACCTTCAAGGTGGAGGAGCCGAGTATATCCGTTCAAATAGTGTCCATTCGGTTTCTAGCACCTTTACAGCTAGGTTTACAGGATTTCCTCGTCGGCGTCGACACACGAGACACCGTTATCATGTTACGCATCTTTAATTCAATTTTTTCATTTTTATCACCTCATTTTTATCACCCTCGTTTTTCACGGTAACACACATTTTCTTCTGTCTTCTTACAGATTTCTGTCATTATCATACAAAACCGCACGACGCCTTGCGAGTACGAAACACATTACTCGTGTGGCTGTACTTTCTGTTGTAAAATATTGCCGGCAATATTCTTTTTACGCATTCTCTGGTATACTTTATTAGGTTGTAATCTGGATGCGATTACCATTAGTTAGCTGGTTTATAATTCACACGCGCCGCGTTTCTGACGCTGCTAAACATAGCGTCATAAGCCCGGGCGCTAAACCGTTCCCCAACTTTTTTCATTAAAGTACAAATTGCCCGGCCCCGTCCTGCACGGCTTCAGTTGTAGCCTATTTACTTCCATGCCCATCATCGCACCCTTGTTAAACATGTTTGCTGGCATGTTTTCTAGAGTTGTGCCATCATTTAAATCAAACAAAAAAAAATCGTGATGTTATTATGCATAATCGATTTATTATCATCCATGTACCGCATTGTTTATATTTTTCTGTAAGTTGGCCAACTCGTTTCCAGATAAACACCAACTATTTTGCGTGTACCATTGTGTACGTCTTTCCCTTTGCCAGCCAATCATTTGCTTTTATCTGCTTGCGGGCCGACGCCGTTCAATTTTCGGGATGCTAATTTATACCACTTTGAGCCAGGCGATAGCGGGGAAAAGGAGATTCGTTTGAGTATCTGTTAGAAATGTCCGGTGCGATACAGGCGCCACTACTGCAAGTACCCATGGAAAACGGCTAAAGGGGGTGGCGGGAGCCAGCGACTACGCCACGTTACTTCAGTCTTTGCCGAGCGCGACGCGGTGTCGTAAAGGGAATGTCGCAGAAAAACCCTTTCATGCCAACGTGACACGTCGATTATTTAATGGATCCCTTTCTTTTATGTGTCGAAAGCGGATTATTTGGGAGCATTTACAGCCCGGAGGCGCATTAAAACGGTTCAAAAGCTGGACAGAAATTTGATTGAGTATGCACATCTCAACTTCATGCACGATTTGTTTGAACAATACGGGCAGAAAGCAATATGCTACGTTTTGGAAAACTGCAGTGTGTTTGACATTGTATTTTACGTACCACGACAATTTTTCAACACGCCATATACTCCCTCATACAAGCTATTTCTAGTAGGGCTTCCTCAGGCGACAGCTTTTAATATGTAAGTTTCGAGGTCGGTTGACTCAGCCAATCACATGGCTTTTTTCAAGGCCGTTGCGGTTGATCCATTGCTGGATTCTGATTGGTCTACCACGTAAGGGAGAAAATTCTCTAGCAAGTCTTTACGTCGCTGTGCACGGCATTGGATTCTTTTTCTATTTATAAGGATATTATATCGGGAAAATATCATCCGGAACGGGCGTTCTCATTACTCATTTCCTTTGCAATCCAGCATCCCTCGGCTTCTTTCGCCGCGTGATTATCTCTCTGTAGCGCCTCATCCTTGCCGCTCGGATCCAATCCGCCCGCATCTTCCACTCATCGCCAGAAGAGAACACAATCAAATGAAATTTACCAATCAAGTTTCCTATCATCGATGAGTGAAACGGCGGTTCCATCTCATTCTTTTGTCCTAGTTCTGTGCACTTGGTATATGAACGGCAAACATAGTATTACCAGTTTAATCCTTTACATAATCGATTTTTCGTCTGGTGAAAATAATATGTCATTAAAATCCGCCCTCGGCTCGCAAACCCCCGCCCCCCACTTTCGAAAGCACTTTAACTTCGGTTCTCTTATTTTTTGAGTTCATTCAAATGTTGAGCGATCCCTAAAAGTAGGCTGGAAACAGTTATAATTGCTCTGCCAAGCCAATCTGGTGTGCAGAGTGAAGTGGATATTGACATTTACTAGCGTGTGAATCGATACACAGTTTAATAGTGTTACTATTTGGGAAAAAAATATAGTGATGTCGCCAACGATTTATACAGAAGCGGGGTTATTCTTAATATGCAGTACTGAATGTGACATTTCCCTATAGTCGGAAACTGAAGCTAGACTTCTATCTGACTTTTCAGTGGAGGAAAGTTTCGTTTCATTGAATGCGTCGGGATATATATATATACGAAGTCTGTACCGAGTCTAGTCAAACAAAAGTGGGTACAAAAGAAGAGCCGACATGTCCTGGCAATATGCATGCAAATAGACTTCGTGCTACTGCGTGGTTATAGCTCAGCAGTGGTGTAGAAGAGATGGGACGAGAACTACCGAAGACACTGGAATATATATGAATATTTTATCAAAAATATATCTTATAACACCCAATAGGATTACTTGCCCCTTAGTGGCTATAGTCGCACACAAATTTTAAGGGAACGAACACCGAAATGTATTTTATACGCAGAACATTTTATTGGATTTTTTTATATCTTTATGGCTCTGCGAACCTTTTTGAGGGGGTGGAATCACCTTGGCACGTAGAAGATAAGGGTGGGCTTATTTGTCATGACTCACGAGCTATGAGTATTGAATCCTCAATGTTGGGCACTGATTTTGTTCACAAATTGTACTATAGGGCGACCAATTTTAGGATGCGGCCAAGAGTGAGTAATTGCGAACGTATAATGTCGGGTGATAGGAATTCCGCCATGCATGTCCGAGTGTGCATTTTACAATGTATTAATCGTAATTGGCATCATAGCTATCTACAGAATTCAATGGCCATTATTTCACTAAAACCTGACATTCTGCGAACCACCAGAGCTCTCTGTTAAACCACATACAGCGATGAAACAAAAACTTTTTGTACCGTGGTTTTGACAGCGGTTAAAAAAATTATAATTTCACAATTTTCTAATATTACGTTTGAAAGTGGTAGAGTGCTTTTTTGTTCAACATATTCCAATACACAGAAATATAGTAGATAAAAGGGGAAAATACGTACACCAAAACTTTTTTCCATCGTGCGACTCGATACGTTTTAAAACTGTTGCGTCATATCTCTCTCTCGTACGTTCCGAAACTTCTTGACACGCGGCTGATACAATTGATTCCCTCCCAAACACTTTTCATTCAATTTGTTTTCACCCATAGCACAGAGTAATATCGCCGAGATTTCGCGCTTTCCACATCAAAGGGGGAGTGTCGAAGCTCTGTGCACAGTGCTCCTGACTGATCCTGTCTGATCCTGCCGATACTTTCCTCTTTCGGCGCTACAAGGAAGCACATTTAATAATCCTGCATGCTGATCGAATTTGCCTCGATATACGATATTCACCATCGTGCATTTTCTACGTGCAGCGACGTGCAAGTCTTGGCTGGATTCACACAGGCTGGTGTTTGCCACATACAGGATAGAAATTGCATTTTCCTCTCAGAAAGATATAATTTTACATCCATTTAGTATTCATCGCAAAAATCGTATTAAATTTTAAAAATGTTACGGGTATCTTTCTATCACGTATTTACATTGGTTTTCTAAGGTAGCTAAGCTCAAAAGCTTCGACGGTGGAATACGCAAAAGTAACATTCATGATTATAAATGACAATTTTATTTATTTATCGAGTACCCTACTGCCATAATTCTCATTCCATTTGATTTATGTTAGATGCTGAAATTTATGATGTAACATTGCGAACTTGTTTCTTATTTTAAAAGACAACCCTCCCGCAGGGTTGTAAAAATCTATTTCTAACAATTGTGCAGTCTTTTATAGAGCAGAACGACTAGATAATCTCTTCGCATTCTACCGCGGAATATTGTTTCACTACACAAATTGATATAAATGGCATTATACTAAAAATCCTTGTATAGCTAATATTTTGCTTCCCCTTCACAATGTTTTCGCCTGCAGCTGACATAAAAGCCACCGCAGACGGGAAGTTTCCCTCCAGCACACAATTAACTATCACCAAGGTGCACCACAGGACGCTCAAATGAATCTCCAACCCCTTGTTTTTAGCCAACGCACACCTTTCTAGATTAATATTCCATGTGAGTATACATACCTCTGTGAAGATATTATTAATTCATTTTTTAATAATGGCCCACGCAGTTGATGCAATAGAATTCATCTTGCCAGTTGACATAGGTAGTTCATCCCCCGCCCAGTTTGCAGCCGAACAGTCCAACGGAACTGGGTGGATAATGTCGTACCACTTGTTCACATGGGAGATCGGACGTGCTGGCTTCGTTCAACATAAGCCCCTTGAACCGTTGTCGCGAGGCCGGGCCCTTTTGTATTCTATGGGGGGCCTTTGGCTCGGCTGTCAGTCAGAATATGGCAGCTCATTTCCATACATCCACCCATCCCCTTAGCCTTGCAGCCTTTGCTTGCCTCGCCTCATGTCTACCCTCATGGACTTATGTACCAGGCAGGATATAACATTGCCTTCGAAATGCGAGTCGGGGATCTGCAGTGTATAGACGCTATAATCCGAACCAAGGAACTTCCGCACCAGTACTTCTTTCATCCATTATCCATTAGTAGCGAAAGGATTTGTGCTTGGGCTTATGTTTCGCAGTGGGACGTCTTATTTTTACTTGCATTTGGTTGTTATAAGGTGAAATTGCTTCCAGAGCCGGTAATGAAAGAAAGCTAGGATTTAAAATATTAATTGCGGATGCTTAGATTTTTTTATGGTTACCAAAGCACTGGTGTAATGTTGCAAAAAGAGTTGGGTGTGCGGTGATGTTCCACCCACCTAGGTGTAGTAGGAGGGGATTTTTTAAATATCGTTGCTTTTCATGTCGTTGAATTGTGTGCGTCTATACTCCCTAGTTTATTATGAGCTCTGAAATCTTTGTAGAACCCATTATTAATTTTTGCGGTTTAATCGTGGTTGCATTGAAGTAGTCCGAATTTATTATGATGATGAAGTTGAAATTCTGAGCAACATCAAGGAACCGTAAAATATACGGGTTGTCGCAGTTAGTTTTGAAAACATACAAATTTAGGTTTACCTGAGTATTTCTTCGCTATAGAGGTGGGTGTACCCGCGAATACCCAGATCATGCAAGTAATTTACAAATGAAGAGCACATATTCATTTAGTTGAAATCTTATTTAAATTGCATACGCTTGCAATGCGCGGGTAATTTTACTATTATGAACACAATAACCGTCTCAAAAATTGATGCTCAAACGGGGACTTGAACCCCGATCTTCACCTATCGGGGGTGTTGCTCTAACCCATTGAGCTACTTGGACACATGGCTTTTTGAAATGATTTTAGTGTATTTGATGCATTTGTTGTATTTTAGTGTGTTTGGGCATCAATTTTTGAGACAGTTATAGTGTTGATAACAATAACATTTTCATTGTTTGAACTTTGTTATTGCATTCACAATTGAGTACGCCCCAATGAAAACTGCACGGCAAGAGCACATTCATAACATTGCAACGTCAAAAAAAAAGCCCTCGCTGGCGTACCTCATGCATGAACCATCATACCCAGCGCATTATCATGCATGGCTAGGTCGGGAAAAGTTGCTCTAATGGATGCATCAATTTTCATTTTTAACTCGGAATTGTCGCGTGTTTTTTGTATTTATGCCCTAACGCGAGCGACGTGGCGCCAAAACCTGGACGCGATGCCACGTGTAAGGGCGGTTGATCATTTTCCTAACAACTCATCTGTCTTGCCTAGCTTCTACCGTGTAGCATGTGGCCTCGTGTGCGTGGATACCTGGGCATAACTGGAAGATTAGAGACCTACCTACGCCGCGAGCCTGTGTATGGCCACCCATTCGCCCCCAACCTCACCGACAAAGTTAATATCTCCTCCGTCAAGCCATACATCATATCTCTTCATAGCCAACACTATCACGTCCACACATTTTATATTAGACGTATCAAAATTAGAAATCATACCACGAAACATATTTGTCTTATCTGGCATTTTTGGTATTTTTCTCGTATAGAAATAACCGTGTGTGTGCGTGTGTTTGTGTGGGATGCCTGAAGCTCTGGAAGATAAACAAGGATGTCGCGATCTTCCTTCCTGTGCGGCGCGTGTGGAAAGGTGTGGGGGGAGAAATGTCTGGTCGGACGAAGAGAGAAAATCGACCCGTGTCTCTCGGTTTCTCAAATACCGTGCAGTGGGAGGCTTGAAAAGAAAATACCTATCCTTTCATGGGTCCTCAAGAAAGGCCTTCGAGTGCTTTCTTTCATATGGCATTAGAGCCCATGCCCCTCGCTGGCGGATAGCGAAGACAACGTTTTTTCGTTTGATTGTAGTATACACGGTAAGAAATACTACGTGTGGGGGGATGGCATGCTTGCCGACTTGGATATCTTACATGGTTTGCATACCGGAGTAGGTGCCTGCCGGCGGTTGCTGGTAGCTACGTCAGTGCGGCGGTGCCATACTTTGAGCGCCGTACTTTTGGCGCCGTGCGGTACGGCGTTCGGTCAAGATAGCGTTGGTGTGGGACGCATCTATGTCGCCCCGCAGGCAAGGGGTTGACACGGTTTCTGCTTCTTATCGGCACTTCCCTTTAAGAAGATGCCTAATAATATGGCTTCTTATTGAGAACACCTGGTTGCTTTACTTCTTTTTATGGGATCGTCATTTTTTCAGACATCAAGTTTGATGGCTTTTTCGTGAGAAAAGAGCTTACGTTTTATTTGCTCCGATAAATTTTGAATGCTTCATACTTATAGCAAAACAATGTAAAAGAGTTATTATTTTCATCAAAAAGTTGCGCTTCGTCGATCTTTTCCTGGCATCGCCGTCTTTTTTCTCTTGTGCTAAGAAAAATTTGGTTCTAGATTTTTGTTTAATATTGGTCGTACCATCAGTATATTCTGAAATTAACTCTGGTGCTTGAATATTTTATTTCCTACTCAAGACACGAACCGATAAAGCAAAATCAAACTCCTGCATCTTGATTAAAACACTCGATTCGTTGTTTAATTTATTTCCTGATTAAGTCTGGCTAATCCCGCAGGGAAATCTGCAAAATTTTCCATCTCAAAACCGGCGTTTTTCATTCAACGGTCGTCGGTGTATCATTTTTGCGTTTGAGTAATAGTCGTGATATTGGTTAATTTGTTCAGAAGTTTTAGTCTTAGTTCACATACCTACTCTTCTGTAACACTGATTCTGAAAATTTACCACGAATTTTATTTCTCAAACTAAATAACTTTGGTTTTGTTGTGGAGGTCCTACTCGCGCACTTTTTCTTCATTGTGGTTGACATTTTTCATAAGCCCTGCGCTCTCAATTCTTGGAAACCATCGCACAACCGCCGTGCATACGCACGGTACGCACTACGCAGTTCTCCACGCATGCAGTGTACAGAAGTAATTCATTGCGCCCGTCAATGTGGCTCGACGGCATCGCCATGACCTAGTGTATTGATTGATGCGATACGGTTACCCACCGAGCTGGCTTTCGGCGCTACGCCTGTGAGAGCCGCACTGGTCGGGGAGTGGACGAGTACTCGCTGCGTATGGCGGCCATGTTGGATCCAGAGCGCTGGGTTGGGATGAAAAAAACTCCAAACGTTGAGCGACATTGAAACATTTTTTTTTATGAAACACAGTGTTCTGAGTCCCTTTTATATAGCTTTGTTACATAAACATGAATATTACCTCAAAAATAATTTAAAAACAGTCGTCAGAGAACACTTTTAATAATCCTGCAGATTATTTTATTTAACAGCTGAACGTTAACTTGCGCTAATCAGACAATTCTGGACAAAATAGGGCGTGAAAAATTTGTTCTATATCAGGGTAACTTGATAATTAGGACCAGAGTCCATATATTGACTCCCGCCGCAGCTCTCATCACCCGTCTGCGGCTCTCTGGAGTATAGGCCAAGGGCCACCGCGGGAGCCAGGCCGAGAGAGAAAAAGGGGGGATAGAGGCGTCGACCCACTTTTTCATCTCCCTTTGTCCACGTTTAAGGCGTCGTGTTTTCCACTTCCTTCCTGCGGAACTGACGTCAATCTATCAACAGAATCAACAAAAGAAAGTCGAACTTTGAAAATGGACGAGTGATTTGGTAAAAAAAAAAGAGTGAGAAGTTTATAGTACCTTCTTCGTCGTCGTCTCTCGTTTCGTGCCATAGGAGAAAGGGCTAAAAGCAAAATTGCATCAAGCTTTAAATTATTTAACTTGATTAAGTTGGCTGTGTAAGCAGAGAAGGGTACTAGAAATGTCTGACTTCAAACGCCATTGATGTTGGCTTTAAAAGAGATGGATGAATCTTAATTCCTAAACAAAAACTAGCACGGGGTAAATTAAATTAGATTGCGATGGGTGAACGAAATTTAAATTGGATTCATTGATGCTATTCGAGCGTGTATGGGTGCTAGGCGGTCGCTCAGATAATGAGCTTTGATAGAAAGTGCCTCATGAAAAGGAAAACTGATAATGAAATGCGTGGTTTCTCACTTTAATTTATTTTTTAATGGAAAACTTCTTGTTTCTCAACCAGTGAAGTTGTGTGGAATTCGTCTGGCTATCATCAACGTACTCGATACTTGACATCTAGCGGAAACTATGGACAAAGTTTCAAATTTCAGCAAGTGCTCGAAGCTGTATAAGGTTCACCAGCTCTTTGGTTGGCTGATGCTACGTAGCATTCATTATCAACTAGCATGTTAATTATGTTTACAAAAAAGAAGTAATAACCTGTCATAAAAAAGTAAAAATAATTACATAAAAGTGAGCAAAACCTAACGTAAACTTTTGACGTTTGCCTGTGAACCATGTTTATAAAAAATTCAATGAGCGCGTGCCTGTACGCATTAAAAGATCACACGTCCAAAATAAACCACCATGTTTTAATCCCAACATTTGTGTTAATTCCACAACAAACGCGAGAGCACAGACAAAAAGAAATAATAACTTGTCATAAAATATAAAAATAATTCGGACACGTTACGGGCGCATTTGTCCGTCTGCTGATACATTAGCGCGCATTTTCCGCGCTCGAGTTTGGAGCGTTTCTCGCGGTAAAGCCACGGGCTCGACACCGACAGCGCTAGTTGCCAACCTGATGGACCCAGGACCAAGCCCAAAGAGCTTTTCCGACGTTTCCGGCGGCGAGCGGAGAGCTTTGGAAATTTACACGCGCATTTTATAAAACGCAGATGAAAACAAAAGCAAAAAAAGGATTTAAGCTTGTGTAAGTATCATGATTTTGCGTTATACCGTTCGAATGCTAAACCTATTTTACACATGTACATTCATGGAATCCTCTAAACAAACCAAAAACACAAAAAAAAAAACTTTACCCTGAGACTTTTATGAATGTGATTAGTCACTACGTATCGCCGAACCTTGTTTGGGACAGACAACACTGGCACCTACGACTGACACCTAATGATTTTAGTCATGATCCTTTCAACTCCTGCCCCCCCTCCCCCAACCCCACCCACCCTTTTTACGTCAGCTGATTCGAATTTTCTAACGTGACCCCACGAATTCTAAAACTCGATTTGCATATCGACGAGAAAATCCGTTTCCCAGGGAGTTATTACTTCCGAAAATCGACGTGCCCTGGGGACTGCACCCCTTTCGCATCACCCCTCGCCGACGCCACTGCAGCTATCGACGGCGACATCCGCCGCTTTTCTGTCACATGGCACACAAAGCGTTCGTTAACTCGATCCAATATTTGCCGTCCTCCTCACACCCTGTTGACACGTCGTTGTTATGGCTCGTTATTTTGTGCAGCTGGCAATTAAGCGACGCCACCCCCGACGCCCCCGACGCCTCCCTCGTCAGATGGACGCCGCGGACCTTGCGTTTTGTTGTGACAGTCATTTTCGCCCATCGGCAAAACAAATGTCTGGAATTGAACAGGATTCGCGTTGGTCTGATGTGGTCGCGACGACAAACGTGGTTTGATGGATGTGTAAATTGGTGTAAATGGGGGTTTTTGTCCCGGGGCGTTTGATGCTTTTGAAATGTTGACCACAAAAAGTTTATTTCCTATGTTATAGTCTAGACATCTTTGAAAAGTAACTGATGCTTTTTACATTAGCCTCCTTTTTTTTTGATACTAAGATAAAGTTCTCAGAAGAAATTCATTTTGTAAAACTTAAAAAAACGCAGTTTTTTCATTGTTTTTTCTTTAAGCTAAATCCACGGGATAAAAGTGCCTAAATGTCGCATTATAGATCCAGCTCTATCATTTTGCTAACAACATGGTTTGATTAATCGCTCAATTATGGCACACCATTAAGAATGGTAAAGACATCCATTACAATGGTGGCACCGTTTCTTACGACTTTCCTAGCGCGGCAGATACTCAATGTCGAAAACACTCGACAAGAAACAAAGTGTTTTCTCGTTGTTTTTTTTTTTCCTTTACCTAATTGTGTTTTCTGAAAAGCGTTGTAGCAATATGTTTAGGAGCAATCGAGTTACGGACAGTGTTGTCTTTGCAGCCCTAGATTGGTATACTCAGTGTCGAGCAATAATAAATTTATCAGAGTCTGTCCCAGCTCTCAACGACCGACGACAGCTTCAATTCTAACCAAGGCAAGGACTATTGCTACAGCAACACATGTTCGTTTAGCCAGTGAAAACCAAGCAATGCTATGAATACATTTCACTCTGCATATCAACTGTGACATTTTCCGGAGATGCCGCGGTGTGACGTTGCGAAATTAGATTCTGTTTCGCACTAGTAGGTCATCATGCTTACCTACCTATTCTCTGTCAAAAGCTCGTTACGCCAAACAAGATGAAACTTATCTTATTTGCAAACTGGAAGCCGCACGGCGAGAAACTAATAATCAAAATCCAAACCCATAATTAGTTTCCCCGCGACAGTATTTTATTTTACTCTCTGATAGTTGCAATGTAGCTGGGATTATTATTCATGTTCAGTGGATAGGAAATAATACAATAAGTTTTTGAGTTCCCGTACATGTCAACAAGTCAAAGTTTTCCCCCGTTATTTGCTTGGATAAACTTTTGAACAATCCTTTTTGATTTCTCCTCGCGTACGTAACGTTTCAGTTTTTCCTACGCGCTTGAATCGCGCGATACATAAGGGTCTGCTTTAAACCCGGCACCTCCACTTAAGCGTACGATTCAAAATCGCTGTAAACCGGAAAAAAAAAACCGATGCAACAGTGACGAGATGGCATCCCATTCACTGACGAATCTAATCACATTGTTCATCGTCCGCGACTGGAAATGCACATTATGTAAGCTCTGGCAAAACATACCGTCGAGTATTTCACGGCGAACGCTTCACGCCATTAGGAAACACCGTTCAATACAGCCACACTTATTATATTCACGCTTAAGAGACTCTGATTGCATGTTGTATATTATTATGTTTGGAAATTTTCTTTGAACTTATTCACCCGCGCCACCTTCTTGAAACTTAGTTTCTTTCCGCATATCAGAGACGTTCTCACTCCCTCCTTCCTTTGGCAGACATCCGCTCGTCGCTGCTTCTCATTTAAGAGGGCGTTATTTCCTCTTCGCCTGTGGTTTATGCTAAAAGCTTTACACAACCTCACCCCGACAAAATGTCTCTACTACTCTCAGCGCCGAAAACATTCACGCGCTAGCCAAAATGCCACTGAAAGGTACAATTATAAAACAATTACACTAGATAAATTATTAACATTGCCTGTTCGCTTCGTGTTTGTTGGTTAATCGTGTTATTCGATGTAATTTCCATTTCGGAGGGCGACACATTTTCGCGCGAAAGAAGCGGTGTCGTCTGCGTTAATGGACGCTAAGCGAGGGCGATGAGGGTTTAAAATCAGTCAATGCTGCGGCTACGTTCCCATAAAAGGCTTTGGTAAATGACACGATCGACACTTTATTAGTCCGCGGACTTTCGTAAAGAAATTTCGAGCTCTTTGAACCTTGCCAAGTTCCTTCCACTTGCAAGAATTCGCCCTCTTTTTTTTCTCATCGCTGCGTGATATATCCACATTAAATTGTATATTCCAAGTGGAGCGCGCCGCTTCCAACACTTGCATTGTGGCTCTTAACCATTTCGCTCTGTAATGAATGTCTCTTCTTTAAAAAAAAAATCTTTTGGAGAGACAAGTTTTATTAAACGATTCCGCACACTGCCACCACCTTACGCACGGTTGCACCACAAACTGTGTGTGTGTGTTTGTGTGTGCGCCATAACAAACAAACAAAGAGGGCCAAACGCCTTCCTTTCCTCTGCGTGGCTGTGCTCGCGTCTCCGCGCCATTTCTATCTCAGCTCCTTTGCTGAAGCCACGTTACGCTTAGATGAACTAAAATTGTGTAGAAAACCTTTCATCTCTTACACTCTCACCCGAGACGCCTAAGCGTACATTAATAACGTCTAATACTTATTTAGTACCTCGCTCGAAGGATAATGTAGAATACATTGAAATTTAAACCTGATGTTTAACTACTCCTTGCAGAAGTTTCCTTCTCTTTGCGGCTGGGAAACTCAAGCCAAGGAATGTGTTGCGAGTCATAAATAAGCATGGAAAATGTTGTGCTCGTCCGGGAAAACTTGTTCACGGCGGGGGCAAGGAGATATAAATGTGATCGTTTCTACTGTGCGGTGCTCAATACCGTTTTGCAATTGTCGAGTAGTTTTTCCGAGGAACGCGCGCCCTCGTTTGTGGAGATTAAATGGTTTCGTTTCCATGCTGAGTAATAAACAGTTTGGCTTTGCGGGAAGCGGGGCAACCACTGAAATACGTGCTGCGGTATTAATTTCCTAAAATTCGTTCCTCGTGGAATTCGACAAAATGCGCCGAGACTCAAAAATCGTGTATTTTTCATTACAACGTGCGCCCGCTGTGCGGCGCTTGGTGCGTTATGGCCCGACGCTCGTCGTTATTTACGTTTATGTCTTTTTGTTTCGAAAACAAATTATATTCCTCCTTGTTTTCGTGGCTATATGTAGAAGTGTGTGTGTGTGTGTGCTCGCAATTCGCGATACGCGTTAAAAGATTCAGTCTGTACCTACTCACCGACGGAAACTTCCATTGCATGAGAAATATCACCTCGGAAAGAAAACTCCTTGTCGCTAAATCACTTCGCCTAATAACCAGACTTTCTTATTTCTTATGCATATATCCAATACGATGTCAATGTTGAAGGAGATGTAATTTTTCCAACTTCGCCGTCGCCGTCCCCTGTTGACATGGAATCGAATGATCGAATGAAGATTGAGGACTGACTGCCAGCATAGGAAGATCGTAAAAGTTATTCGCGTGGAACTGATTGATACCCGAGTGCAATATCGCAGAGCTCGAGAGGACGCGGGGATATCTGGAGATTGAAGAACACTCTCGAGTCTTACATATTAAAAATATTATCGCATAAGAAAATATTAGCTTCTTCGACTGGAATTTATTAACAAGATGGTGCGTGCAGTGGCCATGGGCTTCAAATATCGCCAGCTCGCTTCCTCTTGATGTATGACCTGCCATTAGGCAATTCTTCGTTGCCGAGCATTTATTAGATACATAACTCCGGTTTACCCTAGATTGCATGTGATATTCGTTTTCCTCTTCAAATAGGACGACTATAAGGTTTATGAAAGCGTCGTATTCTTTTAATACGCATACCTTCAGAGCTTTATGTGCGAGTAATAAACGGAGATACTTCTGGAGCCTGAAGATGACGCATTTTTTGACTGATACTTAACACCCTCCAGCGCTCGCCGACTGTCCTGGCGTGTGAAAATTGGATGGCTTTCCCTTTCAGAAGGAAATGCTGTGCCGTCCAGAACGGCAACGTTAATCCATGAAAATTTAATGTGATTATCTATGGCTGCGTGAGTTTTAAGGTGTGCGTTGTCGCCCAGGCGCACAGTCCGAAAGCTCTGTCACAGAGCTCTTGCCTGTCAGAAATCTGCGAGCGCGATCGAAATTAGTGACTAAGTGCATGCTTATTAATAATTTATGGTATCTGGCTGACAGAGCGTGTCTGTTTAAATATATGAATTTATTTTTGGTTTGATTACTATCAACGTATTGTTGGTTTTGTCTGACATTCTGCATCTACTTGGATGACTGCAAGAAAAATTTGACTCCACATACCAAAAAGTGTATTAGCCAAATAGTCTTGCTCGAATGACATTTTGCTATAGGTTCCATTAACCTAGCTCGTGATAGAATTTTATCCCTATCGCTTGCACGTCTTTTTATAGAATAATGCAATGGTTTTCTAACGCAAGTCTCCTACATGAAACTAGCCCAGTAACATGTACACAGTTTAATAGTAGCTACACATAAACCGAACCCAGTGCATACACATGTGCACCGTGTGTACCCTGTAAAAGTGGCTTTTGGATGTTTCATTATTTACATAAATAATGTACATGCATGTGTGCCGATAATAGCCTAAGCGTGATCATTACGGATGTTGGTGGCTAGCGAAGTTGGCAGGTACTCATTACATATATCTGAAAAGTGAGATATTATAATGATGCACTGCTTAAACTGCACTCTGGTATTTAAAATGCTGGTGCCCTTGCCCTTGCCCTTCCACTTGGTTTGAAAAACATGCACAAGACGTCTGGCCTAGCTTTAAATTAATGCTAATGAGAAGAATTATATTAATACATTCAATTAATGTTTTAATTTAATACAAAAGAAGTATCTACTTTATTTTATATAAAGTACAGAAAAGTGCTGTGTAAGTGAACGAACCATTCATCTTTCGCTACACACTTTCGAGTTTAATTCTGGTGGATATGTGACGGGACATTGTGGATGGGACTGATCTCGGGTCAATGACAGGTCAACAAGGTGTCCTTTCCGAAAACACCACCAATCAATCACTCCTGCCGTGATCCACTCGCCGACCTCAAGAAAGAAAGTTACGATAAAAAATGTCCCACCAGGAATGCTTTACATTTCAACATTTTCTTAACAAATTGTCACACGCGAAAATGTCTCGGCGCCCACACATTTCGATGGCAACGTGTCGCCGCCGCGTAAGCCTAAACGCGATTCAGTACCGCCACAGGGAATAACTATTCTTTATACTTAGGTACCGTGGGGGGGGGGGGGGGGGGGGGGGGGCACACGGGGACCCTATAAAAATAGCCTTTTAACTGAACACGAAGTGATATAAATTTCGCCTCCATGGCGTTAACCCCTTCATTGCGAGAGATAGGCAACACACAACGCGCATGAATTACCTACCCTCGTAAATCAAGCTACTTCCTAAATTATGATTCCTAGAGTTATCATCACTTCCGTTCACCAAGACATTAGGGGGGCTACAGTTTTAAATAATTTATAGAGCATATTTTGAAATTGGCTCCGACATGAGCTAGTAATATTAAGAAGCAAATTACCGTTAGATGTGCCGTCTATGCGGGCGCCGATGCTCTGGGTGTAACGTCTTACGATGTAAGTCAATCTTTGTGCAAACTTACTTCCGGAAGACTTGCGATAGAGGTTACCACGACAGGAATGCATAAGTGCTGCTCCCTGGAACACTAATATTACAGCTATATTATCCGTGTTAAATTTTGTTTCCTACCTCTTGCGAAAGTTATCAATTTCATATGGAACAAATCTGTTCATTAATTAAAGCCCACTCGAAACAGAGATTATGAACTTACTTTGGACTTCATCTGGTGAAAATTAAGAAAAATGGAATTACCGAACTTCAACTGAACATGAAAAATAAATATGAATCATAATATGATAAAATATGCCAAAAGTGCTTCCATTATTTACTTTCGATTCATGAAGTTAGCACATGGTCGTGTATCTTTGCCGAATGTAACGTGCAAAAGCACTGGCCCGTAAATTTTCCGGGGGAAAATTCCAGCGTCGACTGAATATCCCTGCGTAAACGAATCGAATTCATAGGCAGTGCGCGATCTGTGCACACAGCGATTTTGCACAGGACAGTATATAGCTGCTGGCGTTTTACGGCTCACAGAGACGGGGTGTCTAATCCTTCCCTTAACAGACGGTTAAACCGACCATCCCGTGCATATCTCCCTGAGCCCCAGGTGTGTGACGAAGTCGGGCGTAATCGGGATTTTAATTGGGGCCTGCAGGATCTGTTCGCGTGCAGGATCAGGTTCGGGTGCGATGAGGTAGTGTGGTGCACCACCCAGCGATACAGGGGCCTGGTGCCGGTTGAGCGACGAGCACGATTCGAATCAAATAACTGCGGGGAGGGACGATTCCGGTCTGTGTTTTTCAGTTGATTTGAATCGTCGAACCGTGTGTGTGCTGAAAGCCGGGGTGAATCTTTATTAAAAAAAATTGCCACAGGTGTTATGGTAAATAGAGTAGTCATATCATGCGGGGTTTACTTAGCATTATATGGTTTTCAATATCGATTTCATTTCCACGTGCGCCGAGTTCAGCTTTGTTTTCAGCGGTGCAAAGAGTTTTCCGTTTTTTTTTGTGTGTTTTTTTTTTAAACTGTGACCGCTTAGATTTCTATACACCGTCATTGGCTATTTTCTTGGTGGTAGTTTTAGTAGACCACAGCTGGTCTCATTACTGCAGTTTTATTTTTTGTTTCACCTGCATTTCAGCATTTAAAATAAAATGCCACATTTTAAATTGGTTCCCTTTTTCTCTGGGAAATAAAACGTTGCCTTGCATTCTTCACTGCTGCACCAAGTCTTTGAGATAATTTTTAGCGTTTGCACTTACAGACTAATTGCAGTCGCGTAACTTCTTTAATTTAAAAATAAAAACACAGTTCCCTAGATATGAACCTTAACTACTGTTGTCATGCGCGCTGATTAGAATTAAAAAAGTTTTCCGCAAAGTGTTTGCCAGATCTGGCCAAAGTGACACCGAAACCTTCATCTCTGGTTGACAGCAAACCTAGAATGGCATGAAATGAGCGCACAACATCCTTCAGTGGCGCACCCAAGGGACCTTGAGAGCAGGGAATAATCGCGATGCTTTTGTAAGCAACTTTTTCTTCAGCCTTATCTCGTCGAATGTAGCTTCGTACAGCATTGTTGCATACACCGCCATTCACATTTTTGCACCCCATTTTACAAAACTCCTCCCAAGAAATCAATATTGTCTTCGATATACCTACAGTCTCTGTGTGGCTTTTGTAATGCTAACAAGTCCGATATCGAGTCATTAAACGCAAAAAACCGATTTCACTTTGGACAACTTTACGAGGGCATGACGAGGGCGTCCTACCACAATCTCCAAGTGCCCTCCAGCTTTAAAAATCATGTCGAGGGGTCTATCCATAATCCTTGGCGGTTCCCTCTGTCGCCTCTGCCCTCGTATATACAGTAAAGAGCAAATAGTTTTGCGTCGGCTTTTGGGTTGGCTACGTTTTCCGTGCGGTTAGTAACAGTTGGTGTTAGGGTAGTGGCCGGGACATCTTGTCAAGGGCTGGGACGCGGCGAAATGTGCGAGCAGGCTACGCAACCCAGGCTGACAACGACCCAATAATCCTGTCCCATCCGTAGCCAACCGTGGAGACATTAACTTTAGCTGGTTGTCAACGCTAGATATCATCACCAGCAGGTGTTGACTCGCTGGCTTGTGTCCCGTGGCTTGGAGGCGTTCACATTTCCCGGAGCCGGAAAATCGCCACCATTAGCTAGTGGTCGTATCGCGGTGGGACGTATGCTCGTTAAAGTTTGGATTTTGTGTGTAGCAGGAGAAAAAAATTGCGCTTTTTGGTCGCGGCTATTTTTGAAACTGGTGACAAAAACTGTGTGGTGATGGTATAGCTGAAAGAAAATGTAACAACAGCCAGTGTCATGGGAAGGGCGTGAATTATTTATTTGAATTAGCATGAATTGGCGATCAATATCGAATAATTGAATGGAAAAAGTTCTGCTGTCATGACCGGTCGCGCGACGCGTGCGACTCTATCAAAATCGGGTAACCTTTCAATTTATGGTGAATTCATCTAGATGATAAATTCGGTTTTTACGCTGCCGTCGTTTGCGGGCGCTTGTTTGTTCCGCGTTTGGCACAAAGGCAACGTTGACTTATTAAATTATTCTTTATTTTTACATGCCAGGCTGGGACGACGTAGTATAATTTTACTGACAGCATGCATACATACTGAACGGTGCTGTACGAAGAGAAGAATAATTTCACCGGTGGCTTTACTTCTTTTTTCCATAAGTTATTATTGAAAGATATCACCGTGCGCTCTATCAAAGCAACTTGTGGCAACCTCAGTTGATTTTCATGTTTTTCTTCGTTGCCTACATATTGGAACATTTCACATTGTCTATTGAACCACGAAGAACGACTTCCATGTCAGTCAAATGTCATTTTGTCGTGGAGCGTTTCATTGGCATATGTCGGTTCGAATTCCGGGACATATTCTGATCATACCAGGAAAATTGCTTCAGTTTTTCCAATAATGCTGAATGATCTGCTGACAACTATAGAAAACATTTCGAAAGACCATTGTTCTAACTAATCCATGTGACCAACTTCAAAACAAAGGGTTGCAGTTCCTAGCAACGAATATCAAAATGATCACTGTAATTGTCGTTTCTGTTGCTAATTTCAGCAATAGCGTCCACAATAGACCCAATCATTACCCGATTAACCGTACATTTTTCCCCATTGTTCCAGGTCATTTTGATCCCTCATTCGCACAACGACCCTGGCTGGCTGAAGACATACGAGAGCTACTTCCACTACCAGACCAGGAACATTCTCAACAACATGGTCGACAAGCTGCACAAATTCAAGAACATGACGTTTATATGGTCGGAGGTGTCGTTCTTCGCGCACTGGTGGGAAAGGTAAGAACCAAATTATTACCCTCTGCTGTGTGATGATCGTACACCTCCCTTTACCTTGTCGGCGGTGGTAATGTGCATATTATGTAAAATTTGGCTTTGATATTTATTACTGAATGCTCTGGTCGTTATATCAGATTTGCAACGCAAAAACCGACTTGAATTTTGATGGTTTATCATTGGAATAAGGTATTTTTCGTAGTGCTGCCATAAAGGCAACTGTAACTTCTAAATAACAGTGAAATGTGCCTATAAAAATTGGTTTTTTTAGTGACTGTTTTCCTTTTTTTTTTCAAAGTATATCAAATTCTGCTGTAAATGAATCGAAGTGCTGTAAATCACAGATGAAGAAATCACAGCATTTGAGGATGGTTGCATCAATGTATGTATTTCGGATCTATAAATCCATTAGACTAATTTCCTTTTAAACCGATCCATCATTGAATCATCTCAAAGTGCTCGCCGATAAAGAGTATAAAACGCGACATCCTTTCACCGGTCCCCGTTTCGTAATCGAGTTGTATTTATTAGAGAGAGCCTGTCAAAAGAACTGCAATTGCCACGTTGATCAGCAAGCTTTACTCCAAAGTGGGCAGAGAACGGAATGGGATGGGTGTCACTCGCACGATCAGAGCAAAGGGTGGACTAAATAACCCGGACTAGCACATCATTTATGCTTTCCTACCAGCGGACATGCGTCTATTAGTTAATAATGTATCCGCCGGGCTTGTCGCGTTTGTGTAGCACTCGGCCCTTGCTACACAGAATAATCCTCTTCGTAGCACCTAATCGCTGGAAACATTCTACCCGTGACTACACGGCACTCAACTGTTGAAATCGCTCAGAAGCTGGGGAAAAAGGATCTGAGGCTCTGTGCGTGTTTAATGGATTGCGAGTATTGTTTCCACCCGCAGAGACGGTGGATTCCCAGCCAATTGGTAAAATCTATCTCCAATCAGTGGACCGATGCATTACCTCTGAATAAATTCACCCGCGCGACTAGCACTATATAGATTTGTCGCGTGGATTAAGTCGATCACGTGAAGGGGCTGCACTATTTGGTTTATTATACCTCCATAGGTATGTACGAACCTTACAAAAGTCTTTCTTAACGGGCTAATTTACGAGTTGGCAGGAAATAATTCTACGTGCGAGTTTACCGCCGTTTTTATTTTTTTACCTATTGTACGTGAAAACCTCGCCATAAAATATCGTGAAGATTTCGAAATGCATTCGTTATAATCAAGGTGTCACCTGGTGTGCTTTTAAAAAAACAAAACCTCCGCTTCATTTAGATCATCCTCTTGTTTTATGTAATTGCATGGACCGCGTTGCTTTTTTCGCCAAACTGTGTAAAACAAAAAGATTCAAAAGGACGTTTTAGAGAATTGGAGTGAATTTACTGGTGGTCCCGTGCGCATCTGGTACAAACATAATTTTATTATGTTGCTCGGTACTTTGGTCGGATGTCTCTCAGGATCAGAACAACACGTAATCATTGAATGATTAAAATGTCGCCAGCGTCGTCACGACAGAGCGGTCGAAATGGCGGGTGAAGTTGTGATCGCGCCGTGTGCCCTTTCGTCCGCGGGAACGAGCCAAGAAGTGTCTTTATTGCCTACTAATGCCCATAGGGCATCAGCGGGCATGACAATGGAATTGGCCTATTACCAGCTCTACCGTGGACAAAATAGGGGGGGGAGGGGGGGTCAACCCCGAATGAAAACACCAAAGTTGAAATAAATATTGGATGAGTTTTCTCCCGAGGGGGTTTTAGTTTCGGTCTTCGCGACTCGCAAGGAGAATTTGTAGTCGGAACCCGGTCTTCAATATAAGCGTAATTGGTAGTAAGGGACTTGCGATCTAGTTGAGATTCTTGAGCCGGTCGCCTACGATGCCGGGACTAATTATTGCTCCTAGGGGAACAGAACATTAAGGAAATCTTTGAGATTAAGATTCAAATGCCGTGCCGAACACGGTTCTTAAGAGTAAACAGAAAGCGTTTGAAATTATTGCTAGAAAATAGAGGAAAGTTGCGAAGTTTGTGCCGGCGAGGCTTTGCTTGGTCCGTTTGCTCGGCGCCTCCATCGTCAGTCAATACGGCGTCGCCCGTACGACGCTGTAGACCAGACGTTTCCAAGCTAACAAAAGGAAAAAAGACAATCTACATTTCATTACAGATAATTAATCCGTCAATTTAGCGACATTTCTCGAGAGTGACACGTTATTTTGATCGGGCTTCACATAAATTTAAGCAATGTGCGAGTTTTATTCGCTACCCATTAAATAGCTCTGCTTGGAGAATTTTTCCTTTATAAAGTAATTAATTTGAGTGCCAGAAAGGCATCAATTTTAAAATAAAATGCTATAAAAGTCTTAATTATCTCGGGAGTAGATTCTCTGGTGGGGCCGGGATAGCTTCTCAACTCAATTTGGCGAAATAAAACCGAGGCAGAGTGAGACGAATAAAGAGGCATAGAGATGCATTGTATAGCTAGGGGGCTAAACCACCACGGGGCCAATGGGCTGTTGTGCCAACAAAAGCCTTGTTTTGTTTCATATTTAAATATACTAACGAGGAGATATTGTAATATGCTCCATTATATTCCAACAAGAGAATGGAATATTATTTTTGCACCTTGTAAAATGGGAAGGTAGGGGAAGTTTGAGCCTTTTCATGGCTAATTAATTGTATGTTCAAAAAGAAGTGTGCGATTAACAACTTGTTTGGCTAGAGATACTGTAATTCAAATAATGAAAAACGCGCTCTATAATTCTGCTGATGACAAATTAATTGGGGCAGTTACTAAAAAGTAAACGTTCCGTTTTCTCATGAGCGTAATGAAACTTTTTCTGGGGCGTTCTTATCCCATGCTCCCCAATCTCCCTCAATTGGATCGTGATTAATGCTGACTGATGAACTATTCAATTTCTCGCATAGTTCCCAAGTGCAGTTCACAGCTTGCAACTTGTAAACATAACTCTTTGCATGTTTACCACTAGTTTGCATTCACAGTGGAATTCAATCAAAACTTCTTGATGAATTAACAGGATAGTTAAAAGTTAATTAAATTTTCTTGCGAGTTCAATTGAAATATAGTTTCAAGGTAGAATGATTTATCGCTCACCTGATATGGCGTTATAATTTTTATTCGCTGAGGTATTTTCTTTCTTTTTTTTTCACTGCAAACTAAAGCTAATTTTACAGTTTTATTCACGAAATTGCCAGCCCACTCCGAGGAAGTTTTATTAGATTTTGTTACTAGGTATAAATTATGACTAGATCGTTCAAGATTCACGCTCGCCCTTTGTCTTGTCGCCTCATCCCTAGCACCTCGCACCCTCTAAGCCTGTCGGAGGACCTGCCTCTGACACGGGTTAAAATAATGACGCACTAATTCGCATGCGACGAAGATTTCCTTTTTTTTTTAATACATCCCACAAAACTTGAAGTAGTCAGCTCGAAAATTTTAAGACACGTGCCTAAGCGACGCCGCGCGAAGTTTTGGGCGCCGTGCGTTGCGACACGCGTCCCGCCCGTTTGGCTAATTAATCCTCTGGGAGACCGGGAACATCCTCTCACTCCTCTTTGGAAAGTTTGTCCCGATTGTCACCAACGGATTTGTGGGGACACGAGACCACATATTTATTCTGTGCCCTCAGCAAGGCTCGGTGGGCCGCCCAACGAACTCTTTTTGGACGCTCAGTGGTGGACGACGGTCGTTGTGGGAGACAACGCTTTGGCACACTCGTTTTCAGTTTCAGAAACTACTAGTAATTAGAAAGATAAACACTTTGCGTTAAAACAGGCCTGTATGTTTCCTCGGATAAAAGGTGAGAAAAAATAACTTCTAAACTTGTGTACATTTGCATGAACAAGCAAACTCTTGTCATTTGTGTTGGGAAATAGGAATTTATCCAACACTCTGTACTCGTCCCAACCAATTTTCGATCGCGACTGAAAATATCGCTTGGTACACATTACCAAACAATTTGCTTTCCATGGAAAGTGTTTACCCGCTTGTACAAAATTATCTCCAGTCAGCTACCGTCCCGTGAGTAGGGTAGGCGCACTTTCCCACTGTGCCATGCATTAAACAGTGCCCAATTCGGGTCCACAGGACCTAAAGATGACCATTCGGTCAGCCGACCGCCACTGGATTCCCGTTCAAGTTATTACTCGTGGTTTTTCACCCGAGTCAAAGCGATTGGGAAATTCTCCGGAAATCGCGTGGTTGGCGCCATAAAGTGCATGACTGACTCGGATTGGCTATTCACAAGCTGAGTGTTAGCGTGAGCTGTGAGTGGTGAGTGCAGATGGTCGACAGACGTCACACTTATTTTCGAGTGACGATGGCGAGCTGAATTCAGGACGAGGGCGCGAGAAATAAGTGAGCTAATAACTTGTCTGTCTAATGCATTATTCAGTCTTTGTGTTCTGCTCGGGTAAATACACAATCTTCGTGTTATGATATTTGTAATTTGTAAGCAGATGTACCTTTGTATATAAGCATTGTATGCAGGGCTTTTTATTACTACGGGTTCAGTGAGATAAGGTAATTTCTCTTCCTTATGTACTTGAAAGTTTTATTGCAGAAGAAGTATACGACATGATAAATCCTTTAGGCAAAGAGCGATTCAAAACCTTTGGTGTGAATAAAAGGTTATTTTCTAGACTAGCATCAAATTTAAAAACACCTCTACGCGAGTGAGACGTTTCACGTGACGCGAGAATAGTTATTTTTCCGTGGAAGGATTGTACACTAAAACAAACAAATTTATGTTCCACTTTCGGAGACCAAAAAAAGATTTTTGTTCGCTGGTGTGGGTGGGCCGTGGTGCGGCGGCTCGTATTAAGGGATTTACTGTTTTAAAACGTCTAGCGTGGCCGGGCGCATGCGGCCCGAGAGAAAGAGAGAAGGAAGAAGCCCCCCAACAAGTTTTAACGATATTTTGTGCGGTGCCCAGCGAGGCTATACCGGGACCAAGCCGGCGAAGACGTGAGCTCGGTTGAAAGTTGAAGCTCAACACGAGAAAATATTATATCAAAAGTACGGAAAGTAATAAAAATAATAGACAGAGAAACTTCGGATCTTAGATATATTATAACTATTGTCCGCTGTGCTGCAGCGAGGGCACAAAACGAAGACTTCATTCATGCTTTTGTGTTCGGCCCAGGAAAGTTTCTTACAGGTGGCACTGTTCCATAGAAAAATTCCGAAAAAAAGCTCCTTTTGCTGGGTATATACGAGTTACTTAAAAAGAACGAATCTTAACAAATGACGAAAAAAACATTTCGGTGAAAGTCTTTGTTGAGATGTTTCTTTATGTATACCTCCATACGCGCGAGACATTTCTTGGGGGTTTTCATATTTTTGTTAAAAGATCTCCGCCGGGAATGTCTCCATTAATACTTGATGAATGAATCACAAAAATCATTTTTAACGCTTTTCATTATTTATACATCTCTTACAAAATTGTGATCAAAAATGTGACACTTTAATTTGCAAGAACGCTAAACAATTCATGGCAAGACTACAGAGAGAAGACAATTTTTCGTCGAGGTGTCAACGCGTATAAAGGAGACGTTGAAGCGAAGTGCATGTCCCCCTTCCCCCCCCCCCCCCTTCCACGTAGTGCCCGGTGCCCCTATATCACCGGCATGCAGCTGAAAAAGCACCACAGCTCACGATTATACGGTAATAGTTTCAACGACGCCGCCTTATTTGATTCGTGCTTCGCGTTTACGTTCCTTTCGTCGATACGCTTTTCCAGCGCGTTTTCCCAAAGAAAACGGCGGGCGCCGAGAAGATAGAAAAGCTCTCGTTATGTCGCAGTCACTTTATCGTCTGCATTTCCAACGGGGACATTACTTTGCTGTCGCCACCGACTTTAATCATTGTCTCTTATTGACTCGATTTTTCCATCTCCACTTTCAATTCCCCTTGCATTGCGTTCTTCACGGTGCGGTGTATACTCCACGGCTTCTACGCTCGCTTCTTTAGTTTTTACCATCAATTTACAAGCAGCAGCGAAACCAAGAAAACGTATTCGATGCTTGATATTTTTTCCGCGTACCATTTCATAAAAACATATTGACTGTGTTCTTTGTTACACAGTTCGAGAACACGAGGCGTGTGGAGTAGGTTTTTCCTAGTTTTTCCAGCGTAGTTATTTTCCGTCACTTACGTGTGCTGATTCTCTTTTTACAGTAATGAATCTTCTTCAGTTTTCCTCGTCTGTCTTGTGCGAGTGGAACGCTTTTTATCGCTTGTCTTTATTACGTCTCTCTGCGTCTCCCGAACGTCTTCATCGTCGACTATGCAAGCAGTCCTGCAATTTATTGTCGACAGAAACTGCACCGCAGGGTGTATTACGTAAAGGTCCATACCCATTTGTTAAATTAGCCGGAAGCTCCTTAACCCCTTTGCCGACGGTAGAAAGGAACATTTCTGACAGAAAGACTTGCAATGGATATGATATATTACAAATAAATATTATTTTCTTCTATAGCTCTAATCAGTGTGTTTTTTTATTTTTTATTTATTTCTATTCTGTTGAGAAAAAATCATGTACTTTGGTCACGCGCTAGCAATGGTATTGTATGGTAGAATCCAGTGGTTTACGGTATTTCTTTGAGTGTTGAACAATATGAGGAAAAGTTTCTGATAAACTAAGCTGTGCTGTGACGTTAACGATTTAATATCACGAGCCGAGTGTCCCGGAAAAGAGATTTTCCACGTGCCCTGTGCGCGACCGAATGACGGATCAACGGGCTCGCTCCAAATCACTTGATCTGCAAAGAAAACACGAGGACGTGTTCGCCCTTTGTTTGCAAGACTTAAAAAAAATATTAGACGCCTTGGCCATTCTTTTTTATAACATGCCTGGATATAAGCTGAAAAGCTTACCAATTATTATTGAAAATACTTAGGTCATTTATTTGCCGTGCCATCATAAAAGTTAATTGAAAATCTCTCGGCTCGGATTTCCTCTGCGTGTTTGATCCCAGATTTCGAACCACAATCAATCAATATTGCAAGAAGTTGACAATCTAACGCTCCGATAATTTCGTTATACATCGCCGAACGATAGCGTCATCAATTTTCGCCCTTCGCGTTGCTATATCCTGTTCCGTCGCGACTGACACTGTCTATAGAATTACATCAGAAAACCACCCTTACCATGCACCGGGTAAACACATCTCGTCGCGAAATCTTACACCCCCATCGTCTCGCTGACGGGTTTCACTAGAGCAAATTGCTTTGCATCGCGCCGGAATGTGCACCCGGTACTCGGCACCTGCATCTTCTCTTTGAACACCCGCGAACAACGCCCACACCATGCACCCTGAGGTTACCGGCATTTTTATAAATTCCAAGTCTTCTCTATGCGCCCACTAGTAGCGTATTGTGTTGACTGCACCGTTCCCGTGGCAAACTAGGTTTACATAATAGATTGAGCTTTACTTGTAAGATGAGAATCACATACCCTAACCTTACTCAACGACGTCTCATAAACATTCTCCTGTCTTGTATAAAGCACTCAGATTCTTGCCTTCTTGTTGCAGAAACTCGCTCATTTTCCTCCTGAAGACGTCTTGTTCACAGACTAGAGAGTGTTAGCTAGCTGTGCTCATGGCTGTGTTTGCTATTTGCACGTCAAGTTGCTTTATAGGTTGTCGCAAAGATGCGGCGGTTTTGAATGCACACGTTGTTGTAAATTGTTGTGGAAATGAACATCATAGCGTCGTGTTGTTGTCGTTTTATTATTACGCGTCGCTTTCATGCACGCAGCTTAATGATAGTGTTTTGTGTAAAACGCTCAAGCGACAAAACCTCACGTCAAATAAATAACTGTGAAACTCGATGCTTTCCGTGGAAACTTTCTGCAGCGCGTGGGGCGCGATGCTTTTGGGTAGGTCCGCGGTTATTTCAACGAGAAGAGCGTTATGAGTGGTAAAGCTGTGTATAATTTGCTATAATTTTCGACTTTTTATCATGTTCACGGTGACCAATGACCTTGGAAATCACTTTTCAGCTTTAAAAAGCGTAAACCTGGCACTTCCACCAAGCTTGCATGGTGTGATTGTTATGGTTATAACGTGCTACAACCTTTTATTTACATTAATCGTAAACTTTTATATCTAGTCGGTTCACAATGGTCTTGGCAATCGCCTCGTGTTGTTTTCAGCGTAAAAAAAGCGTAAAACTGGCACTTCCACCGAGCGTACATACTGTGATTGTTGTGGATTCAAAACCTTTCATTTTTAAACATGGAAGACTTTTAAACAGCTCACAGTTTCTGTTGATCTTGGCAATATACCTTAGAATATAACTTGGAAAACTTATACATCTTATAAGGCTTTAAAAACCTGGCACCACCACCAAGTATGGATTATAGAATATGTGTGATTGGTAAAGCCGACTAAAATTATCATTTGTGTTTCGATTTTTAGGCTTAGAGCTCTGAATGTCCTTGAAAATGAACTTCAATCTATTTTCAGCTTTAAAGCACGTAAACCCAGAACATCCCCTCTCCCCAATGCAGATTGAAATATTTAGAGCCCTGAAATTCGTAGACTCTAATTATGTTAACTTAAAAGCACCCATTTCAAATTGATTATCCAACCTTGTCTTACGTTGAAAGTGTAATCTAATTATTTTGGTACCTCTGTTTGGTCAGCGCTCACCCGTTCAAGAAGCGAGTCGTCAAGGAGCTGCTCGCGGAGGGGCGTCTGGAGATGACGACCGGCGGTTGGGTCATGACAGATGAGGCCACCACTCACATCTACGGGATGCTGGATCAGCTGATAGAAGGTAACGGAACTTTGCTAAGCTATTCTACGGCGCTATCTGATCGCTTAACCGTTTGCTAAACATTTCCAGAGTTTTCTTGGATTTGCTTGAATATCCAGGTTGCAATTCGTTGTCTTAATTTACAATTATAACATCTTGCCATTCCACTACAAGGCCACTATGCCAAATTGGGTGAAAACTCGAAATTTATTTGGAATTTATCAATTTCTTAGTACAGATCAGTTCCAGAACAGTTCCCCATAAGACATTTTCTACCAAGCGTGAGCTGGTGTCAAATTCTTCCATCATATCGTGAAACTTGACGCCGTGCAACTCACTTTAACGTTGTCGTTTTTTTGTTTTATTTTATGAGCTACACAAAATAGTTCCTTGGATCCAGCGCACAACGCAAAGAACACTTTTTGCTGATTTTCCTGCATGTCTCTTTCTTCGCGACATCGCACAATATTTTCCCCGTGCCTCGACGGACAGCCAATTATTTCGTTTCTATCGACAAACTCGACCTCTGTGTCCGTCACGACCTGGACATGTGTTTCTCGTAATTGATGATCGATGTTCGGAATCGTGTAAAACACTTTGCGCCAAACGCAACGCGCCAAACGCCAAAACGACACTGTCGTTACTGGAAAGCGAACGGTGATTTTTTTTAATTAATGAAAAATTCTATAAATATTTAATGTATAAATCAAAAAGTTAATTTTGAATAGCTGACAGTCGAATGTTTTCCTTCCTCTCGACTGGCTGCGCAATTAGCTACGTGTTTGAAATAATGTATAACGGCTCGCGAAACAAAACACGGGAAATCGCTTTCCTGATTTTCCAGCGGGAACTTGAAAGTGGCGCGCCCACGGGTCCAGTGGAAAATGGAAAACCCACGAACAGCTGATTAACAATGAGATGAAGGAACTGCTACAGAGAAAAATTTCTTTTCTGTTCAAGTTCAACTCGTTGACGTTTATTTTTTCCTAATATTTGCCGATTATTATCGTTGCAAGTTGGTGCAACGCCTAACCAGAAGAATTCCTTACCTTCTTGGGAACTGGAATAACATTATATAATCGTGCCCAACCCATGGCATATAAAGTGAACTCAGAGAGGCAAATATTTTCCGAGAAACCCTCCGAGTTTTCCGAGTTTCCCCCATGGGTCAGCGATCCTCCGCTGGTTGTGACCTCTGTGGACGTCAGCTCATCTCGCTGATGATGTCGGCTCGACTTACGCGATCCGAGCTCGTAAAAGCTTTGGGACTGGACCACTTAAAGCATCAGCCTGACGTTGACAATATGAAGATTGAGCTTTAGGCCACCGAGTCCTTTTAGGCTGTCCCCCATCTCAATCAAGACTCTGTTTACTCCTGCTTTAGCGATGACCGTTGCCTGGTAATTGATTTCAAATCGGATTACGTCGAGGTACTTCGACGAGCTGGATGTATAGAACGATTGGGAATTTCTGCTTCTCTGATATAGAACTCGTAAAATGTCATTGTTCAAATGTTTTCAGCTTGAAATGGCACACATAATACGTTATCAATTGTCGCCATCGTGACAAAGTTGCAATAAGAAGCTTTGCCATTGTCAATATTCAAAGCAAAACTGACGGAAATTGCTTCATTTCTTGCTCAGCCAACCTTTCCAGTATCAAAATCGCCTCAAACTACACTTTATTTCTTTGTTGCCAAAACCATGCTTTCACATTCTTCGGATCACCCCGATCTCAGTAACACCTATCGCAACGAGATTCTTCACTTACCGACTCATCGCTGCTTATCTCGCTTTTTGTCAGACTTTCTGAGCATATTTTGCGTCTCGAGCTTTAAAAAGTAGGACACTAGATATGTTTTTAGCATAAATTGTGAGCAGCATCGCCTCATAAAGAGTTGCTGCTAGTGCAACTGCAATTGCAAGTTGCAATTGCACTTGCACACTCCTAGGCTACCTGCCCACCTGCCGTGCGATCTATATTTTATTCTTCAATGCACTTTTTTGTTGTTGTTGGCGTTTCTTTTATGTCAGCACTGACATGCACAGCTATCATTATCATGCATCGTATTGTGTCTCAGAGAGCTATGGGGATATGCTTCCCGTAAGCTTTTATTTCTAGAGAATATTATTTCCTGCATTTTCCTAGTTTTTTGTCTAGCACTATTTCAGAATGTGTTTTAAAAGATGAAAGGAAAAATATTGCCGTACGATTTCTCCACATAGTTTATTTTTGTAACATATTTCCGAGACAGCGACTTAAGCATGAAAAATCTGCATGTATTCCAATCCCATTCAATTTACTAGGCCACTTTTCAAATTTTCTCTGAAATATTGCGTTTTAGTTCGCGATGAAGATATTGCTCGGCTTTGCCCGTCCACATCACCGCTTTTTGTTTATCGAACGGCTCTAGCTCCAGAAAAATTCCCTCATTTTCAAAGACACTGCATAGATCTGCTTTAATCCGCTTTATCGATATACTCCACTGTTATGCTTGTACGAACCAATATTTAGTATTCTAGAGCGAATCAAACTAATTTTCATCACTAATCGAACTATAATGCACAGTCAGAATCCCAATTCGCCGCGTCCAACCAAACAAAACCATTATAATCTTTGTTCTTTTGTTCAACGTGCTACTATCGCACGTAACAATCTGTTAAGTACGCATTATCAATGTTAATTACGATTGTGGGTGGTGGTATTGTCCCGCGCGCACGGTCCCAATGGCGGTAGTGTACAGCGACAACAGAGGCTGCCAAGCGGCGATATCATCACGATATCGGCGCGGGGGCGAATACCGTTCACTAATTCGCAGGGTGGCCGCTCGGTTCGTGGAGCGCCCCGTTGGCTGCATTTTGACTCGGCGTGCGTCACCCTCTTTGAGCTACCGGGAAGGGGAGATAGAGGGAAAGTAGACCTAATTGCAAGACTTGTTTCGGTAGCGGTTAATTTTTTAAGTGATCCTTTCAGCCCTTTCAAAATGAGTTCTTTTCGTCGTGTGTATACTTTCAATTTCATAATGATAACATTTGTTTTAACAGTAATTCACCGTCCTCAGGAGTACAAAAGGGGGGTTTAATTTTGTTTGCTCTCAAAAGATTTTTGCATATCCTAGCAGGCTTGGCTGAAGATAATATTTCACTCAATCTTTAATGCTCGGCACGAGTACCTACCAGAGATTGACCCTCCCAATTTCAGATGCTTGCAACGTCCGTGCAATATATTCGACGCAGTGCATTCACAATGATGTTGATCACCCCTGAAGTGGATTAATTATAGCACAACAATGGATGGTCAGTTATCATCATCCCTGGCGCACGTAAACCATTAATAACTAGCCACATTTCAACAATAGCGTTCCCTCCTAACGGATAGTAGACACTTCCGAATCGGCGACGCTGAGCTGCAGAGATTGGCGTTTCCCATCTTGGCATCAATAACATAAACACTATTGTTATATATAGCTTCCGGTATGATGTGGCAACAATAATACATCCCTCTAGTGGGAAATACTGGGAAATGTAAGCAAGCTATATGGTTGATAGCATCCCTCTCCCTGACATAAATACTATATTAGTGACCGTTATTTTACATCTTTGTTTGTAACATCTCGATGGTAGCTCTTCTTCCGTACTCCACGATAAGTATTTCAGGTTTCTATTTAGTCAGCAGTATTTGGTATTCACCGACAGCTGTATAGAACGTGAAACAAGTAACAGCGTTGATTTAAATATCTGATTATTATATTTAAACGAAAATAGGAAAAGTATCAGATAATGGAAATACTGTCTGTTACACCCCTTTTAACACTTCAGTGACGTTGTTAACTTACCGAGTCGAATTTTCCAATTTCCATGAGTTTACAATCTTGGAAGAGCACGGAGTTACTATAAAATTGCAAGACTGTACCATTCTGCAACCAAAACTACTTATTGTTTCATTAGAAGCTCAAGATCAATTCTCTTAACACTCAAAATGAAATTTCAACTGCAGTGAAACTACAATTAAACTCGAATTTAATGAGCAATGTTTTTGCCGGATGTAATAACGCAACGCAAGGACCACTCGAGTCCTCCTTGATTTCACCGCTCTTCAAAAATAACCATGCAACGGTCGAAACTCGAAACTTTGCTGCAATATCTTTGCGAGAGCGCGGTTCGCGGAAGTTTTCAAGTTTAAAATTCCTCTTCATGTTTCTGGGCAATTAATTCCAAAGCAGTTCGTTTTTCTTTACGTTTTCAACGTGAACCTTTCGTTTCACGAGACAGCTTTTTATGTTTTTGTTTTTTTTTAATATAAAATCTTTCTGATGTGACTTTGCCGTTCATTTAATTTTTTCTAGTATTATATGACTTCAAACGAAACCTGTTTCGTTTAGTGCAAGTAAGAAAATGGCGACCTTCTTTTAATTTGGAAAATATATTTTCTGACTGGAGGTACACATGGTTGCATGGTTTTGCTTATCGGCGCAATTTGGGTTTTGCTCGACTATTTGTTCGTTTTCATCGCAATGACTTTGCGTCAACAGTTTTCTTATTATTTGAGTGCTTGTGGGCGCTGACTCTGTGTGCTTGCCCTGCTACATTTCTCGTCTTATTTACTTGCAGCGCCAGGAAAAGCGAATAATAAGTAGCGGGATTTTCTTCTCGGCTACTGAAATCCGTCTTATGCTAAATGTCAAAATAAACGTTGATAAGGTCGGGGTAAAAAAGAAATGTTAAACCAAGTTTTTCTCTTACTTCCAAAACTCGGTAAGCCTCTTACCAGAGATAAAATGGCGAGGAATTTTGCGACAAGCGAAGAAGGAAAAGTCACGTTGAAATTTCTTCCTGAAGTAATTTGCAGTTTAGGAGGAACGAATTAAGCCAACGGACATTTTTTCGACGCTTATATCTATTGTATTGTGTGCTTTTTCGCAGAATTTTTTTCGCGCTTTGCAATGAAATATAACGCGAAAGTAGTTCCTGAACAAATTAAAACTTAATCAATTATTTAAATTTCAATCTGGGATTATTGTTAGGTAATACTTAATTTTATAGTCTGTTCGTTCGGTCTTTCTGTTAAATTGCTTTGTTAAATTCTAATTTTCAATAAAATAACTTGGAGCTTGTTTATTTTCAAATAGAAATCCTACTCGTAAATGTGCTGCATGTTCTAACTGGAAAACAGGAAATGCAATTCGGTTAATGAGATATGTGTTATGATATGCAGAGGGCAGAAAAAATTGTAAATTTCGTTGGAAAACTTGCTAAATTGCAACGCAAAAGTAACTAAAAAAATTGTGAAAATGTAAAACAGTTTCAACGTCGCAGTATTGGCAAGTCAATTAAAGAATATGCCACCAGCTAACTAACTATCCAGCAATTCGTTAGCGAGCTCTAACGAGCAACTGTAAACTAGCGTTTGAAATGTGACGACTAAAAAAAAAGCGCATCCCCTTTTCGAGAGGAGAAATTGCAGCTGCGATGTTAAGTCAGCGACGAGCTTCGAAAACAGAGTGTCACGCTAAACTTTCAGGGCGGTAGACGCCAGCTTCATTGTTTACGGCGGTTAAGAGAAATGGGCAGAGTAAGGGGGTGCAGGGGGGTGCAGAGCCAAACCGCGAGAAGTTAGGATTAGAGAAGATGAGTATAATTATTTTAAAATTAATTAGATTAAGAGTTAAGAGTGTCGGAAATCCTTTAAACTTCGTGCATGTTACCTAGCAGAGGTTGTTCATAAATTCTCCTCGGTCGTGAGATGTGGCGGGTAGATAAGGTGGCTTGCGGCGTTTCCACCAGTAACAATCTCTTTGAGTTGAATCTTCGATGCGTAATTACCGACAATCCGCGACATTTGCTTTTTATTCAGATGCGTGCATGCTAGGGTTGGATATTGCTAATTGTAAGGTACGCACAACTTTACAAGCCAAGTACAAATTAGTTTGCTTGACATCGATGTGATTAGTGCAGGACTCATTTTTACCTCGTTTAAGATCAAAGATATCAGACTTTTGACAGTGGTATAATCATTCTTCGGCATAATTGGGTACAGACATGAATCCAAAAATCTGTTACATACCTTGATATGTTTCAAGGAAAAACTAATTTATGTTTGGTGAAATCTCTGCCAAAAAGCGCCCAAATTTCAGTGAAAAGATTGCGTGGTGTCAGACCGACATTAGATCGTTCAGCCGAGTCGTTAAGCCAACTCCATTAGACCTATTAGACTAATAATACATTACAGCAGCCCCGCCTTTTCTTATATAGCTTACCTATATAGAATGAAGGCAGTGAATTTATTTTGAAGTATCTTCCTGATGTGATTTCAATGGATCTAATTTGGCACTTTTCTGGTTTCTATTTCACAAGGCATGCATTATTTATTTCACTCCAAGACCGGTCTCTAATGCACTCGCTAATGAAATTGAATGCCTTTACTTGTCAAGAAACCTTTCACAGTGGGATGAAACAGTTTTAAATTAACAATTCGGATACGTTCACAGCGTTGGGCTTGCACCGCACTTATTTGCATCATAGTCTAAAACAACATCCTAGTTTTATTAATTTTCTTGCAAAACAATCGTGGTTGTTATTTAAATAACTGGTAGCTCTTCAGATCTAGTTGGAAGTCATGAAACAAATGATAATTTTAATTATGACTAAGTGCTCTCATTGCTGCTTGAAGTATACTTTGATGCGTTTGCTATTTGAAGTTGCTGTTGCACTCTCTCCTCTACAAGTTTCCGGCGCAGTGCAACTCAAATTGAATAAGCAGATGTAAAATGCATTTTCATATTTGCGTATCAAGCGTATTACATTTTACATGAATGCCTCCGATAACGATGATACCTAACGTATAAGTTTAAGGTACAAGCAAGACTTAAACTTTGAGCTGCTTATCTGCGATACCTAATTTACATTTACGCCTCGCCTCACATTTACTGCCCGAGTTTCCTATTTTCCTCTTTTGCAACGCTGTACAAGTGGTTGTAATCAATATGGTGGCAATCCATAGCGAGAAACACCCGCATGCAAAAAAAGCCACAATGAAAAATGATGTTTCATGGTACGAGAAAATGGTGTAGGAACATTAATTTTACAAGGTGTTATCTACAAACCGCAATCATTGTACCTAGTGTTTCATAGCATGCTGACATCAACTCCTGCTGCAGCTAGATAGGTACTGGTGTAGCGATACTACACCACGTGCTAGGGGTGGTCTCAACCCCTTCGTGGGGGCTGTAGAGGCGCTGGGGTGCCGGCGGCGAAACCACAGAGGCGGCATCGGGCGAACGCGGGCACGCTGATCATTTAGCTGCTGTGACCCGGAAGGCAAACTGCATTCAGCCAAAAGGGGCGCCACGAGATATGCATGACTGGTGGTGACTGGGTTGCTGCAGGATGCAGGATGCATTTCAGTTTCCGATAAATCCTTGGTTCCTGGGAGGAAATGACGTGCGATCCTTTTTGTTCCGTTTTATTATCAGATCATTTCCTTGCGAATGTTCCTTACGGAATTTCGATCATGGCACGCCATTCTGTATTTTTTAATGGTCTCATTTATAATGGCAATAAAATATGTTCTGTCAGTTCATAAAAGCATTAGAATGTTAGCTAAAAAAAATATTTAAGCTTGAAATCTTATCAATGCTTTGTAGTTAGTTAGGCTTCAAGAATCCAAACACGTGGCATCAAAAGCTGAATTTTCACGACAGCGGACAAAAATTGAAACCTTGATAACGCCTCACAAAATTAATTCTCCATGCTCTATTTATCATCTAGCAATCCATCCCTCATCGTAATTGTTTTCGTTCCAAAAAAAAAACGAGGGAACAGTTTCCCTTGACAGTTAATCATAATTAGAACCCAATTTCCCAGTTTAAACCCACGACTCCCGAGGTAGGGACTTTTCACGCGCAGTTCACCCAGAACGGGTGTGTATCGTTTTCCCATACCTCTCGCCCGCTTCGCCCGTGACTAGTGACTATCATTAGTAATGCAGTACGATTAAAGCTACCCTCTTGGGACACTGTTTATGTATCTACCAGCATTACCACGGTCTCGGCGTCCCCGGCAGAACGCCACGCGGATACATATACATGTAGCACCGTGCCATTGTACCTTTCGCAGACCCGCGACATTATGATCTCTGGAAGTTGCCCGCTCTCGGTGTAATTCGAAGCGTTCTCGTGTTTAATCTGGGTGAAAAACCTCGTGCTGCTAATGCATTAGCAACGCGACGGGATGTGACAATGATATTTCTCTTGCGATTGTGTTTGTGTTATATACGGGGTGGTGAAAACTGTGTAAGAAGTAAGGGATGATGTTGGCACCGTCGTGTTGGCAGGATGGGCGACAAAGAATGGGTGTCAACTTCGAAGATAGTTTGTCGTTTGGAGAGGTTTTCTGTCTTTGTGTGTCGTCCACCATTTGTCAGCGAGATGCGGGTGCATTTTCCTTGGGGATGATTAAAAAATGCATGTCTTTGCGTTTTCTGTGCCAGACTTTTCTAGCCTGCTCTTCTCGCCCATCTATACTTAATATTAACGATTTTTGTCGCAGTGCATTCGTTTCCTATAAGAACCATATGATGAGATGGCTTATACCGTGTATACCGCAACTTTAAAAAAACACGAGTACACGACTGTATTCTAATTCTGTAAAAAATGAATCAGTGTTTGTTTTAACTTTTATCCTCTCAGGTCTTGTCTACTTACTTACTCATAAAGTATTAAAGCTTTCGGGATGGGGTTTTAAGCTTTAACTTTGTAACTTCCGTCTCTTGGAGCTGTAAAATTGCAGAAAGAATTACTTTCGTTTGATGAGACTTTGTACTAGGCTGAGTGTATTTGTCTTTGTGAAATTAAAGCCAGAGTGGTTATGACGAAGACTTTATGGGGTTGCTGCCTTCAAGATGAACTACTTGAAAACCAACAGCGCGCACGGGAGACTTAGAATTACGCTCTTGACAAGTCACATGTAAATCATATTTTGTCGGCAGCTTTGTCGTAGAAATAACAATGTACTTTTACCGGTAATTCACAGTTTATAAGTAAAAAATAACCCGTGCTTGAGATACTACCACATAATTTAGGTATATATTGGCTGCATTATGAAACTATAAATACAGTTCAATTTCAAATAATGTTTTTTACCTATTTGGAACGCATGCTCTACACAGACCTTCATTATTTGAGTCCTACAATACTATTTTTTCTGTTTTCTAGGATCCTAAAATTCAGAAACAGTATGTTTTTGTTGGTGGAGAACCCATACCAGAATTGCTCTGCGGGCTGCATCTAGGGGCACTGCTTTAATATCGCTTGGGATTGAAAGTAACTTTAACACACCTGCTTCGAAGAAAGAACCAATAGGGGTTGATATTTGTTTGGATATTGTTGAAGGGCAAAAATTCACAAACATTTTTTGTAATTTTCAAATTTGTTGGAAAAGTGGAGGTGCCCGGTCTAGTTCGCTTGACATTTGATCTGCGGATTGCGTTCAGGGGCATAGAGTCATTTCGTGTTGTATGACGGATACACCTTCGAAAATGTTAATTACGCCCACATGTGATTACTTGCTACATTTTCTGGAACTCCACATGACACGTTACGGACATTTTCCGGTTACTCACATTTTGCTTCCTGTTAGGAAAGTGGGACGCACTGGAAAGAACGGCAAGCATGATTCACATATATGTGGATTCAATGACAATTTACAAATAAAATTTAAAACAATTACCAACGATTTCATTTCCAGAGAAGTAATTTCTAAAACAACATACGGCATATCATGTCTCACGATACAGTAAATCGACGAGAATATGTCGACATAGCAAAAATATGTACAGTAACCTATTTTATCAGATAATTGTATGTTGTTTGTTTCTAATGACCGATCGTATATGCATGCAACCGTATTGCATTCATTACTCAATCATTTGTCACAAAATAATTTTCTCATTTTATGTTTCTGCATACAAAGAATTCTTTCGTCGGTTTTCCCCCCGTTGCACTCACGTCAAACAAAGAAAATTTCCTTTGACAGCTTTGCTTGCACGCAAATTCGTGCTGGTTTTTTCCTGATACCCACTTGGAAACTCTGAATTGCATAGTATAATATGCTTTTCTTGCGTCCCATTTGAAGGCAATTTTGATAACGCTTCATATCAACGCTCTGCTGTCACATGAACAATTTTATCCCACCACTAAATCTCGAACGTTGCTTCAAGTTTATCATGTCGAATCTAAAACAAACCATAACCAGACAAATTTAAACGCTGCCTTTCGGGCGTAACCATCTGGCTACACAACAAGACCGGACTCTCAAATATGACTTGAAATGAACATGTCCCAATGTTCTTTGCAGATGAAATGAGATCTTGCCGATGGATGTATCTAAGTCCACACAATGGGTGGCTGCATAAACGTCACATGCACAGTGCATGTTAACAATTGTGACAATTCTAGCAAACGATTCGACTTAACACACATTGTATAAAAATAATAGCGGGTTGCCTGTAGGAGCGATTACGTTCGAAGTGCATATGAAACGTCGTGTCGTTTTTGTAACTCCAACTTCGAGAAGAAAATGGAACGCTTTACATTCCTAAGTGGCTGTTTTCAAGAAGTGGAACAGTCCTAACACACCATCTGCATTCTGCTGAAGCGGTACACAAAAATCTAGTATACTTACATTCGGCTACACGCCTTTTATGCTTGAAACTGATGGAGATATTTCCTGCGCCGAGAGAGTGGATTTTAATACGCTGTAAACAATTTAACGCAGTCTCTTCTTAAACAATGATATTCATTTTGCCTTTGAGTTCGTTAGCACCTAGTCTCAGTGAACACATATATATTCAAACTGCAGAAAAGCACAGACAATTATACAACATAAGACAGCTCGGTGTCTCTCCATTGTACAAACTGCAATGTACGTTGTCAACTACATTGTTCGCAGTCATTGTTCGCATTTTGTACAGAACGTGGTAGTGCCACTAACACCGCTAGAACTTTGCAATAGTCAGACAAACACTCGCTACTTTCCGCAGCGTAGAGTGCAGGTCATATTTAGTTACACAGCACACATTTTCTGTTTGATGTGTGGCATGCTGCTATGTGCTCGGGTTGTTTCCATGGACGTGGATTCAGGGACGTAGCTGACGTGGCTTTAGCTTTCTGTTTCCCACACATACACATAGCTAGATTTATATGTCCACGCAACATGCTTCCTTTATCATTTCGGAATGCAAAACGGCTGCGAACGGGTAAAGCGACGTCGTCGTCGTCGACGTCGTGACGACTTATAGTAAATACGACATAAGCGACCTGTTTTGCATATCGTGGTCGAATATTGTTAGCGAAAATAGAGACATTTCGCTTTAAATTGAATATTTAAGGACGAAAACGAGTGTAGTTATGCACGAGTGGTTCAGAAAACTGCGTTGGTGCACTTGAATAAACAATTTGCCGAGTACTTACAGCAGTGAAAAAGGCTCACTGACGTTTTTAATATGCGTTTAAATATTACGTTTTAAAGGTAACTAAAATGCTTTCAGGTCTTCTCCATGTCATGTGATTCTGGATGAATTTTATCGGACTTCGGTACTAGGTTCCACTTCTAGGATTCGGAATCTCTTAGAAAATCTACTGTTGAAGGGTGTTGAATGAGTTTGACTTCCACTCTTTTTTTCCATGGCCCGGACAGAAAGAAATATATGAAATACCAGAGCGCGATTAACTCTTGGATTTGTGTCTCCACTCAAAAAGCAAGTTGTGTATGGGTGTTGGTAAAAATAAGCCCTGCTGCCACCAAGTTCTATGGCGGAGGCGGATTTTCTCAAGCCCTAAACTCCCTGAATGGCCGCAAGGAATTTCCTCTCTTCAGATTTTTCAGCGAATGAGAAGGGAGTTTGAAAGCAATTTAAATTAAAACGTGGCTACAATATCCTATTTCAATTAGCTTCCTTGATCAGGAATATAATTGGTATAAAATTGGAATCAACATTGAAGTGGAAAGTCATTATTCTTGAAAATTGTAAACGATATACAATTCCGCACAGTATTAAGGTACTTGACATAATAATCAGGCATCACGCTGTATTATAATAATATCTCCCCTAAGTCCTAACTTAAGATTTAATAACTAAATTAGCATACCAATAGTAATGATGTAGACGCACCATTGTTCGGTCTCGCAAGCGAATATCTTTGCTTTTCAATCCTTTTTCTTAAAAATAAAAACCTTTCATTTGTAGATTTATGGAAATAATAAAAACTAATTATTCTAATCTGGCAGTCACATTGTATGCGATCCTATTGTAGCGCCGCCATGGCCAAAGCCGCGGCGGCGCGTCGTATAAAAGGAATCGCGCTCGGCTCCGGATTCCGGCATCTCTGCAAATAATAATGAACATTTCAATGGCATAATAAAGGTATCAGAGCGTGCATAAGCCTGCCTTGGATGCTGCAAACAATGGATACGATGTGCACTACCCTCGTTGCTGCACCGACTATTTAGTACCTACGCGGGGATTGGGAATTATTGCCATTTGTGTGCAAGCTACCGTTAATTAAATTAAAATTTTCTTTCCCTATACAATTTTCGTCCAAAAGATTTGTCGCAACATTCAATTTTGTATAGCTGTGAATATTCTGGAATGCATACAAGTGATATTTCTTCTTTTTTGTTTAGAACAATGTTTCCTCTATTCGTTTCGTAAATAATGCAAGTACTTTTTCGATAGAACATATTTTTCATTACAAGTAATAACATTTTAGAAGAAGTGAATTTTGCTTCTTCTTCCACTCCGTTTCTTTTTGTTAAGGAAAATGATCTCGTCGTTGATCATCAATGCCTTTTCTGACAACAAGTCAGCGTCATTCTTTCTTCTTCGTTTTTATAATGTATTCTAAGTGAATCATTCGTTGAAGCAGTTCAGCTTGAGTGGTACGCTCAACCCAAACCGAGATATGGTAGTTGAAAAACGCTTTTATTGATAATAACCCTTCTGTACCAAACGAGATAAAATAACTGCAGGTAACAAAAAGCAGCAGTTAATCTCTGTGACTTTATGTGTTACCATTAATACCACGCATTTAATTGCACCTACACGTATAACAATGTTATTCTAATAACCATTACTTCTCCGGTCATATTACCAGAGCGCTTGGAAATCGGTCGTTTCCCAATGTTTATAATGATACAAGGTAATCCTATTTGCGTGCACTATTGGAACAGAATCAACCTCTCCCAAAAAAAAACCCCAACTACTACGTTACCGTCCCTCTTGTTATTGGATTAACGTGAGTAGTGTAACCGGCATTGTCAGGGATCCTTGCCTGCAATTCGTGCACCACTCGCTGGTAGCTGCGTCAAGTAATGCATTTAGCAAATTGGCTACTTGTTTGCTGTGCAGTGTGCACCAATTGCAACTGTTCGCATTATTTGTAGTCGAGAGGACTGCAATTAATTAATAGCACAAGCTTCTGTAATAATATGGTCGCTTGTTCCGTGTTCGCTGGTCTAGCAACTGGCTACAATAATCATGTATGAGAGGAACTACATCTGAACGCTATGCGAACCTATGCTTGTGGGACTAGTTCTTTTCCTGTTTGATCACAGTCGAGATAGTGGCCAATGGTGACCAAATGATGATACGCATCAACGGACTAATCACATTCCCTTCGATTCGATTGTGCCAGGAACAATAGCGAGCAGCTATTCGGGTTGGCTGAATGAGCGAACAAATTTGTTGGTGGTGTATGGATGGTCACGTTCAGTACTACGCCGAAATAGCATAGATCCTCTGTTCTAAACGGTTCATTTAAACCAAATTCAGAGCGAAATGTAAATTTCAATATTTCCCTCGTCTCGCCTCGGCAGTATTTAATATGTTTTTGAACAATGCGACCGGCTTTTAATTTAAATAATAAGCCAGCTCTGTGCCAAAAGATTCTTTGAAATTGTGAAAGATATATCGCATTAAGTGTCACGAGTGCCGATGCTAATTAACGGGATTGCTGGGCGGAATTATTCGTGAGAGTTGAAAGAGTATCAAACGGTATCAGTGCTAAGCTCTTCGGGTAGCAGACGAGGGCACGGATTGCTTCGCGCGACGCTTTCTGCGCTGAGGCGACAGCGACGGGGCCGACTGCTAATCCTAAGTCGCAGCAGCAGCAGCGGCAGCGGCGGCAGCGGCGGCAGCAGCGATGATCGCGGCTTTGTTTCTCGCTAAGCTCATAAACGAATCGTCCTCCCCACTAGGCGGACCTAGCAAAGCGTGCTGGATGAGATATGGTACCAGCGCAGCGAATTCATTTCTAAAGTGAATCAAAATTATCATTTGACTTTAAAAATTTTGATTAGTCTTTTTTAACTGAATGTATTAGTAGGCGCACCGTCACAGAATTGAGTCGGTTATGGTATTCTTTGCTCACCTACCGAATATGCTCCAAAAATTATTTCACGACGCGTTTGCATCTGATTGTATCTAGTCGTGCTGAAGATCATGTGTCTTTGAATGTGATGCACACACCCGATTACCAGCTCGATAAAAGTGTGCTTCATGGCTTCCTTTCTCATATGAAAATGACCGCGGCAGCCGCATTTGACCAACCCATTAAAGAGTTATCTTTATTGTCCCTTGCTTTTTCCACCCCAACATATTTATCATCTAAATTCCTGGAGGGCAGATCTTAACAACCCTGATATTGGCTCGATTTCTAAAGGACACGTTCCATTCGTTGCAGGTCACCAATGGCTGAAGAACAACCTTGGCATCTCGCCCAAGTCCGGCTGGTCGATTGACCCCTTCGGCCACGGCTCCACCGTGCCTTATCTGCTGAAGGCGTCTGGCTTCACGGGCGGCACCGTCATCCAGCGCGTGCACTACGCTTGGAAGCAGTGGCTGGCAGAGCAGCAGATGGGCGACTTCCATTGGCGCCAGAACTGGGACACCGACGGTCACACGGATATCCTCACACACAATCAGCCGTTCGACATCTACTCGATCAAGCACTCGTGCGGCCCGCACCCAGAAGTCTGTCTCAACTTCGACTTCCGTAAGATCCGAGGCGAGTACACGGAGTACTCGGTGAAGGCCGTCGCGATCGAGGAGCACAACATCAAGCAAAAGGCCGAGTTACTTCTCGAGCAGTACGGCCGCACTGGCTCGCTGTTCCCGCACAACGTGGTCATGATGCCGATCGGTGACGACTTTCGGTACGACCACGACATCGAGTGGGACCAGCAGTACAGAAACTACAAGCTTCTGGCCGACTTTATCAACCAGAATAGAAAGACGTACAACGCCGAGATCGTGTTTGGCACGCCGTCGACTTACTTTGATGCGGTCAAAGAGCGGACCAAGCACTTCCAAACTCTCCGCGGCGACTTCTTCGTCTACTCAGACATATTTTCCGAAGGGCGTCCAGCCTACTGGTCGGGTTACTTCACGACGCGGCCATATTGGAAGCTGCTGGACCGCGAGCTGGAGGCGAATCTGAGGTCTGCCGAGATCTTGTACACAGTCGCGCTGAACCGCGCACGGCAAAGCGGCTTCAACAAAACTATCCAACTGCTCGAGCGCGACTACGAAAAGCTGACGAAAGCGCGCCAAAGTCTGGCGTTGTTCCAACACCACGACGCCATCACCGGTACCTCCAAGGCGTTCGTCATGCACGACTACGCGCTCAAGATGTTTGAGGGCATCCAGGACACTACATATATACAAGGACGATGCGCGCAAATGCTCCTGCTTAAGGACATGAAGGACATCACGAGCAATCCGGACAAGAACAAGCCGCTGCCGTTTAACTTCCTGCTGCCGGACACTGACAGGGAAAGCTATGAGAAGCTGGCGAAGAAGGTGCCTCTGGTCGTGCCTCGCAACGAGCCGCGGCACATCGTGCTCTTCAACTCGCTGGCCCAGCAGCGACAGGACGTGGTCAAGGTGCGCGTGACGTCGCCCAACGTACGCGTGCTGGACGCCGACGGCAACCCCATACCCTACCAAGTGAATCCAGTCTGGAACCTTACGCAGCTCAACAAGCCGACCAACCGCGAGCAGGAAAGCGGCGACCAGTCAAAGCTAGTGACCTCGTTGCAGATGTCAAGGGACAACTTCGAGGTGATGTTCGTCGCTGATCTGGCCCCGCTGACGATCACCACGTATACGATCGAGCGCGTCGCCGAGAAGAACATCGAGTCTCGCGCCATCGTGTACTGCGTGTCTTGCGGCAAGAATGTGGACGACAGCAACTACGTGCCACCGTTCGAGGTGAAGGGCATGCAGGCGGGCGACATTCAGTTGGAGAACCACCGCATGAAGCTGCTGTTTGATGGTCGCTCCGGCTTCCTGAAGGCCCTCACGAGGAAGGCGTCTGGACGCACGACGCAGTGCGGTCTGCAGTTCGCCGCGTACCCGTCGGCGCAGTTCCACTCGGGCGCGTACCTTTTCATGCCTGACCCGAACTCGCGCGAGCCCGAGCGCGACATACTCAACGAAGATCAACTGCACAGCAACCTGCAGATCGTAATCACGTCCGGGCCGATCGCCTCCGAGATGACTGTCATCTACCACCCCATTCTGGCGCATTCCGTGCGCATCTACCACGCGGCCGGGCCGCTCAGCGAAGGCATCTACATCGAGAACGTGATCGACTTTGAGGCACCGCCGAAGAACCGAGAAACAGAACTGTTCATGCGCGTCGTCACCGACATCAGCAACGGCGACCCACCGGAGTTCTACTCAGACCTGAACGGTTTCCAAATGCAGAAGCGCGTGAAGGTCGAACGGATTGGTATCGAAGGCAACTACTTCCCGATCACGTCGATGGCGTACATCCAGGACAGCTCGCGCCGCCTCAGCCTGCTGGTAAATCACGCGCAGGGAGCCGCCAGCTGGCAGCCCGGCTGGCTCGAGGTCATGCTCGACCGACGCACCCTCTATGACGACTCGCGGGGCATGGGCGAAGGCGTCGTCGACAACAAACGCACCCTCACCAAGTTCTGGCTGCTACTAGAAGACGTCGCCACCGACGACGCCAAGTCGTTCTCGCGGCCGAGTCTCTTCGCGCACCATCTGTCCAACAATCTGCTGTATCCGTCGAACCTGTTTGTCATCGAAGGGGTGACCCAGGCAACGCAAGAGGAAACACACCAGAAGCAACTGTCGCTGCACAAGAAGGTTTCGATCATCAACAAGCCGTTCCCTTGCGACCTCCACCTGATGAACTTCAGGACGGCGTCGGATCCGACGTACATGCAGTTTCCTGCCACGTCGGCGCTGCTAGTGCTCCACCGGTTCGGGTACGCCTGCGACGTGGGCAAGGCGACGGTCGTGCCGCAATGCGCGCTAGGAAAGGTGACCAGAGACAAAGCGCTCGTGTTCCACAAAGACACCAAGTTCAAAGATCTAGAATTGTACAATATTGTTCAAACAACGCTGACGGGATTGCACAAAGTGAAGGACCACAAAAACTTTGACCAAATTCAAATAAAGCCAATGGAACTTTCAACTTTGAATATCACTTTTGTGCTGTGATAATAATGACGTTTGAAACAAAAGTGAAGTTAATGCTGAAATGAAAGTGTTTTGAGCTCATGTTGATGACGAACTTCGCGGCCGCAAAGTTCTATGACGTCTAGATGTCAAAAGTATCCTGACACGGGCAAACGAGGAAAGGACTATTGGGGTAAGAAACAAGAAAACGAGTCAATATTTTTTACGATAAACTTAACAAAGGGAAGGAAGGCTAACAAGTGATATTAACGAACAGTGACGAAATGGTTCGGCATACATTTGGGTTAGGTGACAGTGGATTATTTGGGGCTTTTTTCACGTGAACTGCGAGGAAGTCAAAGAAGAATCCTTGGATGGTGTAAATATTTCAAAAGTAGAAAAAGAACCACCCTCCCGGATCAATTCTATTCTTAGTTTGGTGGTACAACTTTTTTTATACGTGGATTTTACCTTTTATTATTATTATTATAATCATTATTATTATTATTATCAAATGAACGGCAGCCACGCTTCCATTGACGTATATTCATTACAGTAAGAAACTGCGATCCACGACATAAAATTGTACATACATAAGAACTGTGACATTTATTGTTGTTATTGATATTACAGTGTTACAAAACATGTGGTGTATTGTCATTTAGAACCCTTCCATTTTAAACGGTCCAAAATTACTGTAATATTGTTTTTCGATTTGAAGATATATCCGTAGGAATTCGGGTTAGTTGGCTGTTTTGACTGGTGGTATCACATAGTTTCCTTCAGATCTATATTTAACATTATTTTTCTTTCCGCTTGTCCCATAAATAATTACATCCAGAGTGCTTATCCTGACTCGACTAGGGCGCATATCCACAGTAATATTGTATGTCGCCGGAGGCCATAGAGGCGTCATTACTGTGTAATGGTCCCTAAAACCCACCCTTAAGGGGCTGCTACGACTCCCAGACACACTAAGGATAGATAATCACATTTCTTGTCACCTCCGACGAACTAAATGGAATTAGCGGCTTTCCAACCTCAACGCCGCAGCAGTAGAAAAAGTAAAACACAGCACATAACTTTGCCACCTCTTGAGAATTCTCGCCTCAGTGGTATTTGCTTTTACGCGACGCTAGCACTAGCGAAAATTCCCAACTACTCCGGTAACAATTAAACATGTATGCGACACGTACTCTGCAGTAGGTACCTACCTTTATGAGTCGCGCCAATTGTTGATAGCTTCTTTCACCTGTGCCTTCTTGAAAGTCTCTTTCAGATGTAAGATGCCTTGTCCACCAGCGAGCACTTTCCATAAAATCAGAGAAAAATAATTGCACCGACGCTCGCACCCATTGCTAATTTATTTATTTATTATTTCAGTCTAGAAGTTACTATGCCAATCATTTCTGATCAGCAGAATGTGCAGACTACTATTTACAATTAAATAAATTACAAATACAATTACAATACAAAAACATTGGTACACGCAACACACATATATTGGAGTTAATACATGCAGGGAATATACCAAATGTAATTTGAAAAAGTATGTACAGCCAAAAGTAAGTATTTACCAGATAATTATTGAATACCTATAAAACCAAAAGTAAGTATTTAGCAGAAAGATGTAGCAATATCAAAAACAGTGAAATAAAATAGAACAAGTTAATAAATAATAACGAGTTATGAATATTTTAGTGTTACTCTTTCATATATCCATGATACAATTTCTAAGAGCTAATTTGAATTCTTTTAGAGTATGTAACACATTCTTAACGAGGAATATTTAAATCTAGTTATAAATTAATTTATCTCTAATAGTTGTATATCATTAGGAAGAAAGTGTTCAGGAAAAGCGATAAAGAAAATTTCTACTCTACTAGTATAACAAAGCCAGTTGCTCGAAATAATCACATCAAAATATCATCATGTAGACTCCTTTAAGTTTATGTTGTGAAATAATGAAATTAAGTTGTTGATGTCGATAATGTTCCCTTGAGAAGCCCAAACAATAAATCAGTCATCTCAAGACGTCTGCGGTCATCCACAACATCTTCTGATCAGGTACGTGCGTCAATACCGGCTGGCACACCCTCCACAGCTGAACAAGCCCCAATAGTTAAATATATTGTAATAGGATGATGGACAACTGCCACATAATGCCCAAAAATGTAGGTATAATTTCCGTGAGTGGGATTTGATTTCGGAACTCACTCTGCGACCCTTGCGCGGCTGTTTAACGTTGCGTTTAACGACGCACTGTTTTGACAGCATCGTTAATTGAGATGAACCTAGTCTAGAAAGGGGGAGGGGGTGGTTCCGTCAGGAATCCTACGTAACGTCCCTTCCGAATGACAATTCAACTCGAATTACAAAATTTTGTCGTATTTTAAAAACAGTTTTCGATTTTTTAGAAGTAGGTAGTGCCTTCAATCACAGTTTATTACGGCAAAGCGGGTGAAGCGAGCGAAGCGAAATCTTCAATTCAAATACTCCCAAAAAAAATCCTGTGTCTGTTTCTTCGCGCTCTAGCGGCGCGGGTTCTACTTAACCCCCCCCCCCCCCCCCCCCCAGCCACCCGTCTCTTTTTATTCGAACATTTCCAGCTTAATTTTGTCAAATAAGTCTGTTTTGCTTTGATCTTCTTCAAGACAATTTGAGTTGCGTTATGAAATCAGCGTAGCGATTGTAGCAAAACAGCAAACATGTACAATTATAATTACACCTGCACTTACAAATTTGATGTATTTCCCATCTTTGCAAAGTTTGATGAAAAAATATCAAACGCATTCATCAACTGCACTGCCAAACTCCAAAACGATTATGCGATTTGTCAAATAAGTCTGTTTTGCTTTGATCTTCTTCAAGGCAATTTGAGTTGCGTTATGAAATCAGCGTAGCGATTCTAGCAAAACAGCAAACATGTACAATTATAATTACACCTGCACTTACAAATTTGATGTATTTCCCATCTTTGCAAAGTTTGATGAAAAAATATCAAACGCATTCATCAACTGCACTGCCAAACTCCAAAACGATTATGCAACATCTGAAAATGTTTGTAAATTTTGAATAGTTTCCAAACAACTTGGCCGATTTTGTCGCTTTTATCTCTTGCTTTTTTGGTGTTTTGAGTCGCTTCACATTTAGGTACGATATCTTCTCTCCATTCTAGTGACGGTATGGTATTTCGTGTAATGGTGATGAATCATCAACATTGAGAGCAAACATGAACTGCATTTGCATGTAGATTTTTTGTTTCAGCCCTTGGTAGTACAGTGTTAACAGTCAATCAAGAAAACCTCCTTTAAAGGAAATCGATAGTGTAAATAGTAGAGAAGTTTAATCGTAGCTTGATTATACTGTAGTAAATTGTGTACTAAATAAAAATAAAAATATTTTATTCGGGTAAAATAAACAAACATGAACATCTTAGCATTACATTCCTCGTTATTTTTTCCTGCTCCTGTGTGTGCATTTTTTCCCTTTACTTTTAGTTTTATCTGCCGCAGCGTTTTTGCTGCGATATGTTGAGTAGTTGTTAAATTGACGTGTTGTTATTTGTTAAATTATTGCTGCAGCATGTTGAATTAGTGCTGCATCAATTTATTCGCTGCTAAGTCACGGCAGGAACATGTTCACGTCGTTGTTTTAAAATTGTTTTAGCAAATTTGTGCACGGTGTGAACATGTTCCTGCCGTGAAGTAGCGTCGAATAAAATGTCTTAGCACTAATTCAACATGCCGCAGCAATAATGTGGCAAGAAATATTGTTACAAATTCCGCGAACTATTCAAATAGCAAAATAGCAACAACTAGCTAACAAAGAGAGCGATTTGCAATTTTACTACTCACACACAATTATATGGCCAAAAGAAGTTCAAAAATCAACTCTATTAAGTGTTAACCAATTCTTATAACCAATTGTTCTTATAACCAATCCAAATATGTCTTGCCACATTATTGCTGCGGCATGTTGAGTTAGTGCTTCGTCAATCTATTCGATGCTTAGTCACGGCAGGAACATGTTCACGTCGGTGTTTTAAAACTGTTTTTAGCAAATTTGTGCACGGTGTGAACATGTTCCTGCCGTGACTTAGCATCGAATAAGTTCAATCAGCACTAATTCAACATGCCGCAGCAATAATGAATAACAATAATATGTTAATAACTTGATATAATGCATTTTTTGGGTCTAATGACTTTGTTTTTACTGCGCCATGCCTCTTACTACATACTACTCACCTCGTTGCTGACGGCAAAACAATTCTTAAGGGATACGAAAGGGTTCTGGAACTAAAGGATTATTTTCAATCATTTACAGATCTGGATTCATAAATCAGCAACGACACACAGTTTGACAAAACTTGGTTTTATTTGCAAAGCACAAAGACAACGATGCCCTTTCGCATTAAAGCTGTTGAGTTGGCGTCGGAAAGCGTCGCAACACGCTCTGTTGACAACATCGGTGGGGAAATAACTCCCCGTCGATTTCTAGCAATTTGGAGAACATTTGGAGGTATTTTGAGAGAACGAAAACGTTATATGAGGATACAAGAGCTACGATTTGAGGATTGCAATCTTATTTACGTTGTTGTGGGAGAGCATGGCTATTTATTAGGAGTTTGCAATAACACCAAGAAATAATTTCAAAAAAGCTGGGGAAATTTCAGAAATGGTTGATCTACACTATCTTGCATAGGACAAAATATACCTACATTTTGAATCGCTTTCAAGCTTTAAATCGCAAATGCTAAAATTTCACAAAAATGTCTCTCAGGATGGAACCTGAGTTAAGCCTAGCTTGTGATTTGTGACTGATAGGGTGACTGAATTCAGCAGTAGTCCATTATAGCCAGTTCCTCTTTTAATTGGCAAAAAGCATACCCACCGACACAGCGTCCGGCACCTTCTTCGCTGCGTTTTCCTCCATTTGTCTTACCTTTTTATTTGGAAGGTCGTTAATTTCATGATGAGAGAAGTGGACTACCATCCTGGCACTTTAAGCACAAAACTAATAATCCTGATGGTTCGGGAATTAGCGTGCATATGCACTAGCAGGTCCAATATGTATGCATCCATCTCACCCAAATATTCCGATTCAACATCAAGTCGGAAGCAACAAGTCATCAGAAAAATACTTGCATACAACTTTTGTTTCAATTAATTATATTTTACAATATTTAATAATGAATTTGTTACAGTTATTTGTGACAGCAGGCAAAACCTGCCACGCTTCATTACAATGCAGCAGTGATAATGCAATACAGTACAGAAATAAAAACTTCATAGTATCTCACTGTCAATAACAAAATATATTCTTGACAGAAACAAAATAGTGTCTTGAGTAACAGCAATGCTTGCTCGAGAACCTTGTTTGCAGCAGACAACTACCATTTTTATGCAGCACCGCTCATCATGGTTTATCCGAGGACATAATTCAATATTTGGACTAGCAATTATGGGGTATTCCTATAGATTACGAATTATACAGCAATAAAGCCATGCATTAGTACACTATGAAAATTCATTAATTTACATGAAGTAGGAACTACATATGGCCTCTTCAAAATACATATTCCATTTGAAACGATTGGAGTTGATTTTTTTAAATTTGTGCTCTTACTTTTGATGCCAGTTGCAATTTATTTTAGTTCTGATTTAATTTAAAAAGCTATGAGTTAGTTTATAGTTACAGAGCCAAGAGTTAAAAAAAGCCCAGGTTCATATCAAATCCACGAAGGAAAAATAAATATCTTCATATTTGTTTGAAGGCCAGAGCCACTTGGCTTTAGAAAATAACGTGTTCTGATTTTTTTTGCCCTAGAAATAAATATCAGAAACCTCTCACAAATCAAAACAATAACTCCAGCCATTGCAAAGGGAACAGTGATCTTACTGCTTCAAATCAACACTAGGAAACAGTCAAAACAATTACAATGCTAAACTTTGAGATCAAAATAAAACGTGTATTCATTTGTAAGCGTTGAGAGGGTTTTTTCCATTGCTATATTCGCTTATCACCAAATTATACTTAATTTTGATTTTCCTTGCCTGCTTGTTTCCAAGAAAACAAACACATTCTACAAAATCAAACATTCAGATTCGATTTTCTGGACTCCCAAAATGTAAATCTACCATCCATTTCAAATGTGGAAATAATCATGCATGTATATACCATCTATTAACTTATTAAGTGACTTTATCTACAAAATTCAAAATCATGGTAGACCTCATTCTTAAAAATGTACATTTATTACCTAGAGTAGTGAGTTGGTAACCATATATATTTGAATAAGTTATAAAATATAAATTAATAAATAAATCAAGGCTCATTGTTAGATCCATTGTAAAATAGGAAACCGGGCCTAGATGTTTCGTACTCCGTGATTAACGGCTTCTAGCTTCACAAAGAGGGAGCACAAGGCAGTAGCACCTCTTTCTTTAGTCACCCACTCGATAACGTCTTCCGAAAGCTGCTGCTGTGAGCCCAGGCTCGAAGGACTTACTTTGAATGAGCCCGGCTTCACCAGAATTTGGAACGCTGCATGAGCAATGTACGCCCTCTTGCTGCTTGGATCGATGTAACTGAAAAGAAAAATAAGTTGTTTAGCTTAGTAGCATTTTCTAGTACAGTTATAGTAAGTTACAGTGAAAACATAGTTTAGCTAGCATGTGTATTATTGTTTTGAATTATTGTTCCGAATTATCTAAAAACACTGGATATAAGTTCCCACTTGTTTTAAAGAAAAATCAAAGACTATCTACTGAATCATACATTCTATACTATCAATGAGTATTTTAAGAGAACCAACTGTTCATGTGCGGAAGGACAGAGCTGTATTTTTTAATTAACTAATGGCCTGTATATAGTATGTAAATAATATTATTAGGTATTAAAGGCAGTTATATGACATTTTATTTTAAAACTCATGGTCATGTGACCAAGAGTGAATTGTAAGCCAAATTGTACTAATTTCACAACAAACAAGAAAATTAAATGAAAATCTAAAAAAAACCACAAAACTGCGAGACCCACGAGAGCACACTACTTACTCGTCCTTCTTGGAGACGGATATCTCGGCATACTGCAGGCTCGGCGAGAACGTAAGTTGTGTTCCGTCCGAAACGTCTTCCTTGGACTTGTCCTTGTGCAGCCCGATCGAGTTCCTCTCCAGCCCGAGTTCACCTACCAAGCAAATGGGCGCTCTAATAAGTTAGGTGCACAAACAGTAGATGGTATCGACAATATCTTCTGTATCATATCTAACTCAATAGCAGATGATCATACTAACCGGGCAACAGCAATTGGCCGTGGTCAAGAATGCGACGCAGATCCGCGAGCCGTGCGCCATAGAACGCGAGGTGCCACTTGTCGGGGGGAAGGTCAGCACCAGGGCGTCGGCGCAGAGGAAATCGACACCAACCAGCACCGCCAGGCTTCATTTCCCCGCCGCGAAGCTTGGCGCACCCCTCGCAGTAGCACGCAGGCTCGTACAGGAAGAATCCATCTGCAGATCAAAACAGAACAGTTATAATCCCGGCGCTTGCATATCAGAACAACCTCTGTTGTCATGACACCCTGAGGTGTTTATTCTGATTTTTATTGAAAGCATCTTGTAGAAACTAGTAAAAATAGAAAAATGGTTCTAGAGGTTTGTAACGGATAATCAATCATAAAAAGAGAATCATATTATGCAGATTGAATAACTCTGCCATGCTCTGTGGCATTGCAGATTGAAATGTGACAATAACAATTTTTTTTTATAATTGCATCAAAATTTGAATGCAATTATTTGATTCTAGTTGACATCATACCAGACTGGCCCACAAGAGAAGATAACACATCAAAGTCCTATGAATAAATTTGTTTCCACTAGCTCTTTTGGCCAAAATGGCTCTGGATTACTTGGAAGTTCTATTGGCTTAGAATTCTTCTCATGGATTTGACAGGATGCATAGATGAATAGCTCCACCTACCAGGCAGTCCCATCATGTGCCTGAAGCGCGTGCAGGTGGCCAGGTACTCGCAGCCTGAGGCTATCACGGGCGTGGCAGGCCCTGACGGCAGACCCGGTATTGGCGTAACGCTCAACGGGGTCGGACAGCCGACGCTCAAGTTGACTGGGTGTTGAAGCCGAATTGACAGGTTTGTCAAGGTGTTGGCATTAGGAACGACCATAGAGTTGGCAGGCTTGTTATGAATGACTGGAATGTTTGCGTTAGTGTCGTTCGATATCACATTGTCGTTGGAGGGTTTGTTAGCGATCGATAGATTTACAAGAGTATTTTGGTTTGTAATGACCGATTCATTGGATATTACAGTAGCATTGGAGGGTTTGTTAGCTATAGATAGGTTGACAAGAGTGTTTGGATTTACGGGCAATTCGTTTGAGCTAACATTTGAGCTCGCAAGCGCATTTGAATTGCACGATTTGCTAGCAATGGATAAATTTGTTATAGTATTTAGATTTAAAATCGGCTCATTTGAATGAGAAGGCTTGTTAGCAATTGAAAGATTTGCTATCGTGTTTGCATTAGGTGCGACATCCACGTCGTCGGACAAGTTTTTGTTAGAATTTGAGACAGTTGGGACGGAATGTGAGGTCTCGTCTCCTGCAGCGGAAACAGTGTTAGAATCGACTTGATGACTGGCGTTAGGTGCACTTGATGACGAAATGGCGAGTTTGTTCGGCGGTATCACAGATGAGACAGAATCCAAGTTTGCGTTTGGCTCGCTATGAGAATTGTTTATGATAACATTTGAATCATTCTCTGATAGAGAGTGAGATTCGTTCGATATAGTGAGTTCATCAGGAACATAAGAATCAATTGGTTCGTTGCAAGTTGTATTATTGTCATTGATGTTCGAATCGTTGGAAACTGGCGAATTCTGAGAGGGCGTTGTCGGACTCGAGTTTGAAATACTGAGCTGCTTGATGTTGGTGTTGTGTATTGTGTTAGGATTAGAAAAAGTGGTGGGTAAATTTTGTACGTCGATTGCACGTAAATTCTGTACACTTTCGTTGAACGACCTAGAACCAACAAGCTCTTGATTGGAAGTCTGCGTTTGCTGATTTGAAGGCCAGTAGGGTTGATTTGAGCCCAAATGCTGATTGGAGTTTGAGGTTTGCAGCTCCACTGAGGCTTGCATGAGCTCGTTGTTAAGCGACCGTTGGCTTTGGTTCTGCGAGCTTGGCCGCAAGAAGGGCTGCACATCATTGTGTCCAGACCTGATGTTAGCACTATCCTGGTGTGCAGTTGCCCGGCCAGGTGCAGAGGTGCCGGGATTGTCGGCTGTCGGCTCTTCGAATTGCTTCTCCTTCTCATGGCACTCCGAGTCGGCCTTCTCACTCAGCGACTCCGACTCCACCTGCGTCGCCTGATCTTCCATGGCGTGGGAAGACATCGAGTGAGCTGACATTGCGTGCACGGACCGCGAAAGTGACGCCACTACTATCGCCTGGTTTACCTCCTCAGCCGAGTTCAACAGCGTCACCTAGGGAAGAAGCCAAAAAGGTTTCATATAGTTCTGCTAAGATACTTTGCGTCCTTATCGAAAAGCTTAATGTACCGCCCCATCAAACATTCCCAGCTGCTGCTCGCTTACCTGCTCGCAACGGCCGTAGAGGTCTACGACGGCATAACACTGCGGTGGAATGTCGATGGCTGCTATGCCCTGGTCGATGCCGTTGACAAACAGGTGGAGTCGTGCCTCAGAATCGATCAACACTCCTACAATGTGGCATGACTGCAGGTTGTCCAAGTTTGGACCGTAGGTAGAGTTTAGCTGAACAAACAGAAGCAAACAATGTTCATTTGTTACGAGAATTTCATTGTGTCGATGGTTCTATAACAATTTGATCCACTGGACGGGATCTCTATTTCTATCCCTGGAAATAATGGGTATCCACTTCCCAAATCAAGCAACAACTGCTCACCTTGACACCGTTGTGAAAGACGCAGTCGCTGCTGACAACCCAGGACTGCTTCTTGAGCCCCAGAGCTGTCACCGGGAAGTGAGCCTTTTCCGGTGAGATATTCGTCACCCCACACATGACGGACGACACCCAGTTGTTGTTCAGGGCGTCGATGCGTACCTGTCAAACAGTCATGCGTTACGGCGGGTCTTGGACTTGAGCAATTTACGTAGTGATTGTAGCATGGGCTGCTACATATAGGGCATGCGCATGCTAAAGTCATCCCTAAATGTACAAGCCAAATTTGCCATCGAAGGAAGAAAGAAAGGTGAAGCATGTTTAAAAGAGCTATTGATATACATCTACAGAAAAAAAATGTAGATTAGTCAAAAATGACAAACTGTTATAGAATTTCTTTTTGAATGCTCAAGCCATTTAATTTTACTGGTGCAATTTCTGAAGGATCCCAAGATAAATAAATAAATAAATTACAACAACAAATAAATTATTTTTGGCCTCGACCCAAGGATGCGTTTGAGATTAGACTGACTTGGAACAGCTGGCCACGCAGCAGTGGTTTCGCTGAGATGACGAGTCCCTGATTGTAGCTAGCCACGCGCCGCGCTGAGAGCCTGTCTTCGCCAAGCTGCACGTTTCGACCGTGGTTCTCGTGGAACTCCAGCGGCGCAGGCGGCGCAGGCTCGACGTCCTGAGTCGAAGTGGACGCTGCTGGACCGAGAACGTCCTGCGTCACGTCTAGGTGGCTGTCTGACCACGGAGCCGTTTCTAGGTACTCCCCAAAGCTTTCGCTGCACGGGTCGCTGGAAAAACAGGTCCACGTTAGCCTTTGACTGCTGCCAAATGATTTTGGTATTGGATACACATGTATGTTCACTGAGTTTTCAAAAAGTTGAGCCAAGCTAGAAACATTAAACACATTACTAGTCCAGATGAGGGTTACATGAAGCTTTATTCATATACTTTATCAACCTTGTTACTGGATGGATTAGAGCAGTAATGCTATCCTTCGAGCTGTTCTATCCTTCTGCTGGACTTGGTGCTCCAATGCTTCATATGAAGCATTTAAAAACACACAATATTGTCAAAAAAAAATGCCTTCACAGACCAATCAAAGTTTTTGAAGGGTAAATAACTAGGTAGGTAATTTGGGTTTTCAATTATTAAAGTCACTACCCGAAGACATCACTGACATCATTGGCCAGCACTAGAAAAGTGGCAAAAGGAATTGTATTTATATTTTAGTGTAAAAGCAAAACTTTGGTGTGAGGTTATACTGACAGCGACTTGTTGGGCTGAGTTGGCGTGGTATCGCGAAGCATCTCCAGTGAATCATGAAGGCGGCTGGAGCAGAGTGAGCACTCCATGCCAGCGATGATGGCCGCCTCGCTGGCGGTCGGGTTGGCGCCACAGCGCGAAGACGTCACGGACACAGAGACCGCGCTGCCGTACAGGTCTACTACCGCGAACAGGCGCTGCAATCAGACACAGATGTTCCAGACTAAAATTAGCCACGCTGTGTTTGTTGCTAGTAAAAATTACTGTCTTAGAATCTGTTAAAGTATCTCCTAGATATTATGGAAGCTTAGCTATTTTTCATGGTACCAGCAATAGCAACCAGTGTAATTAATTTGCTTCTGGGATTCACAAGATGGGAAAATGTGAACCTGATCATGAGACTGATCACTACAGATTACGTATCACAACACGTAACACAGATTTCTTCCGATTTGTTAGCAGCACACTAAGTATTTTCTTATTCTTCACTAGGTGTTATCAATTTTTTTAACTAAAATGGTACGGATAAATGATGATTTAATTTTATGGACAAGCATGCCCATCATGCTTTTAAGTCATTGTTAACTTTGGTTCACTCATGAAAATGAAACTTGAATTGCACATTCTAAACGCATCCTTAGGCAAGTACCTTGGGAACATTGGGGACGGCTACGCCCATGTCCTCCCCGTTGAGCAGAAACGAGAGAGCCCCGTCAGAGCTGCGCTTGACCCCCACGCGGCTCCCGACCACCAGCCAGTCCAGCGAGTGGCAGTAATTGGACTTCAGCGTCGAACCATTCTTTCGAACCTCGTTGCCTGCAACATCAACTCTCTGTCATTCAAAGCCATTGTGCTTCACGGATTTCAGTTTTAATACCCAGTTTCTTCAAGCGCTAGAAAGCTTTTTGGCAATATTTCAGCTTTAGAGTAAAGGTGAGTTTGTATCATTGAGACAAAAAGAGGTCAGGAGGTCAGAGATCAGGGTCTTGGTACCATATTTAATTTGAATCAATCAGAGTAGGTACCTGGTCCCAAACTTCACTACAGTATACCACAGAAATGTCACGCACAAAGACAAAGCATTTTGAAACACTGGTATAAGAGGTTTTCATAGCCTAGTGGCGTCAATGTCAACAAAACATTGTCAGGCTCTGTTCTTTAGCTGACTCTAGAGATATGACTGATACGTACCAGAGATAAACCAAGTGTCAGGCAGCAAACTGTTGATTACGGGGGGCAGGTTCCCAGCAGGATAGTGTTCTGTTAGAGGCAAGGTTGTCACGCCCATCCGAAGAGTGCCTGCCCACTGCGCGTGTCTCTCCTGTCAAAACAAAACAGGTGTTATGACAACTGGGGCATTGTCAGGTGGACAAAAGCTCAACTTATTTTTAACTGGCTGTGAAACTTGAATAGTTACATATTTAATACTTTCTTAAGATCTTCATCAATTACAAGTACAGCAAAGTTTGGCTACTTAGTGTCTGGATTGGATGGATACTTAGTAAAGATGAAATGATAAACAAAGTCTCCACAAACTCTAGGTGGCTCTTCATTTCCCCAGCAGAGTTGCTGATACCATTTTCTTTATTCCCAAACAACATTTATAGCTAACTAGCCATTTGAAAATTGGTGAAAGGACTAACAAAAAAAACACATAAACGGCAGAAAATTCCTTTCTTAGCCCGTTGCATTGAACTTGGGGTCCACTATTATGATAGAATATTGTTACTTGCCTGTATGGCGACCTCAAACACTTCATCAGGCTCGAGTGGGGCGCTGCTGAACGCGAGCGCATGGCTGTAGTTCCGCACGCGGCTGGCAGAGGTGCTGCCGCAGGACAGCACCACGTTCTTGCCGCAGCATGTGTTGAATCTATCGCAGCAACAAATTTGGTCAGAGAACCCAAAGTGACATCATATAACGATACAGCTTAGAGCCAACATGGATATTGCAATTGACCAAGCAGAATAATGCTTAGAAAACAAGATCAACTGAGAGCCAAGCGTCAACGTTAAATTGCTGTTGACGCCTGAAAGTACATAGCGAACATTATATCCTAAAAAACATCCATGCATTCAAGGCATTGAATTTGGGACAGTGGATTCAGAATAAAAAACACTCAACTTTGCAAAATATCTCCAAACATCAGAAGGAAGGAAGATTTGTAAGTCAAAACTCAAAAGACTACTGCTGAGGAACAAAATGTATAACCCATTCCTTGGCTACGGCAAGTTTTGGAAGTTTTAGCTAAAGCCTCGCAAGGGTCCTCATGGTTGAAATGGAGTGAAACCTAGCCAAGTGTACCTGTGTATAGACTCTGTTGCTGGCTGACTATGCAAGGCTGCATGTGGCAGCGACTGCAGCACACTAGCTTCCGATGGCGCCGTGGGCAGTGTCAGCTGAGGCTGTACCAACGCCACCTGCGCGCACTGACCGTACAGGTCAATGACGGCATACACGTGCGTAGGCACGCCGGCGCACGCAGCGCCTTGGTCCACCCCGTCAACGTAGAAGTGTAGTGTGGTGTCGGGGTGTCGCATCATGCCTGATGGAGCAAAGGTAAGAATAAGCCACGGGGGTCTGGGTTTCTAACTTTCAGGGGTTATTACCCTAATTAGTTCTGTGAATTAGGGTTAAGACCAGTGGATAGATATAGATCTTCGACAAGATGAGACAGACCGTAATTTGATCTCGTCTCTTTTCAGAATAAAGTATTAATCAGCAGTTGGCTAAACGAGTGCAACTCACCTATCTTGGTCCCGGCTGCCAGCATGTCGAGGTCGCAGGTGTAACCATTGCGCAACGTGAGACCATCTTGCATGACTGTCGAGCCCGACAGCATCCACGTGTCATGCGTAATGTCGGTCATCGTGCCTGCGAACCAAATCTTATTGATACACGCAGCTTGACAGAGAAAAATCAGAATCGCCTGAATAGCTACAGAACACCCACAAATGTACTGAAGTTTTCAAAATAGGTACCTAGCAATGATGGTTTTTTGGCTGATAAATAATTTTAGCATCCACGGAAATTGTGTCACAACTTGCAATTTCAGATTTTTAGTTCAAGCCCTAAGTTTCCAAGCATTTTGCTGACAAAAATGCTAATTTTTTTAATCTTTCAATTGATAAATTTAAAATTATTGGCAACAAAGTATTTCAAGTCGAGACCCCCTGATCTTAATGAGAATTAAAAAGTCAAAAGATCAACAAGATCCATATTTATTGACCATGCCTTTGGATTACTAAGCAGGTACTGCTTTAGGGATCGAGTGATAGGGAAGTGGAAGGACATGGGATACCTGGCTGGGGATCAAGGCTAAAGTCGTAGGAGAGCGCCCTGGAGCGCAGAGACAGGAGAAAGCGCATGCGGAGGAAGACTGCTATGTCAGCCCCCCTACCTGGGAAGTCCAAGTCTTCAGGTCGAATGGCCGTCACACCGGCTTCAATGGAACCTGACCAGCGATCCACCTGCAAGAACAGGGACCACATGCTTTAAGTAAACTCTAACAGTAAAATTAAGAGATTGACAACAAACTATTATGTTGCACTTATTCTGTGTCCCCATACAAAAACAAAAATGTTGCCCTGTTGCTATAATGCTGCAAAACTAACCTGAGGGTTGCATAATTGTTCAAATGGTATACAGAACTGGGAAAATTGAAATTAAATGTATTAATTATATCGTTTTGGTTTCAGACCAACAGCTCTAAGCTTGAGAAATAGCTTGTAGGAACAATTAAACATGTCCTAATGTAAAATTTACCAAGCAGCAACCTCTTTTAGATTCGACAAGAACTTTTATCGAAAAATTTCTAAGAAAGTTAAGATTGAAATTCAACGTACAGCAAACCTTCAGAAGTTAAAAAAAAAATAGAAGTAGATGAGTCTAAAAAAGTTATTACTTCAATAATTTTGTTTGAAGTTTGGTTCAGCTTTTAAAATTAGAATCAAGTCCCCTTTGCACTACTCCATCCAAAATCTTTTCCTAAATGCAAAAATCCAAAATCACTGGTTCCACAGCCAGATCACCTGCCAGATTGCTGTTTGTATTAAATAGGGTTATCAAAGGGTTCTGGATCTGTGCACTCACCATCTTTTCGATGGTAAACTCGAACATCTCGCCTTCGCGCAGTGCACGGCTGGAGATAACAATGGCGTCGTTGAACTCCCCGAATGCGCGGGGCCGTGACGCCGTCAGCCCATAGTTGGAAATGCGTGCGTTCTTGCCGTGCACGTGGTGGAACCGCAGGTCACTGCGTGCAGAAAAAATTTTGAGGATTTGAAGAGTGTCATGAAAAAATGTCGGTGTTCAGTGGTCAGTACCTCTCTGATTAGTTGATTCTTTGTTTGATTTCAAATTCAAATAATTGGTAGAACATGGTAGAACACTAATTTCCTCTAAAATAGTCACAAATCCACATTGGCACATCACTAAAACGGTGCACACTATTGAGAGGCAACTTGTGTGCCTAGAAAAATCTCAGCAACTTTTTAAAGCAAGATTTCAAACATAGAAAGAACACTCTATTTCTGTGTACATCACCTGTGAAAGTTTTGGTCTACAGATCTTACCCTCAAAGAAAAAATGTCATGGAGTAAGCCTGCCAGCAAAGTGGACTTCAATGGCTTAAGGCTCCATTTTTCCACCAAATTTAAATAATTTTGCAATTTATCCAAAAGTTTTGTTTGAGTTTGAGACTTCAAATTTAAGACGTGAAATCCAAGCTTTTATCAGAGGCTCACTTTCGGTTCAAAATTCTAACAGTGCGCACAATCCTATTTTTACCAATGGAGAAAAAATAAGAACATAAAATAAATGTCTTCAAAATCACAAGGCAGGCTTGGCAGACGCTAAGCAAATCTCACCTGTACAGTATCGTGTTTGAGAGACTGGAGTTGACGGTGTCTGGGCTGTAGCAGTCCAGCGTGTCAAGGATTGTGGCCTTGGCCGCTTGGCCGTAGAGGTCTATGACACCGTAGACACGCTCCGGCACTGCAGTGGCGGCCGCGCCCTGGTCGATGCCGTTGACAAAGAAGTGCACAGTGCCGCTCTCCTTCCGCATCACGCCCACACGATCCCCAACCTGCAGACAGTTGTGATTGATATAATACGTCTTACCTTCAAATGTCATCCAAGTATGACTAGAGAAAACAATAAGTGCATTGGGCTGATTGCCTAAGACCAACAAAAAAACCAAGAGAATACATTTACCATCCAAAGAAAGCAAAGAATCAGTCCTCAAAGCTGCTAGGCATATGATAGTTTTCAAACAAATCACCCTTAATGCTATCCACCTCTGGGCATAAGGTTAAAATTTTATTTCTGACTCACATTAGTGTACTAAACTGAAGCATGCAACCGTCGAGTGTGCAGGTTATACATAAAACCTGCACATTCAAAAATGCAACACTCCTCTTTTAAATACCAGGGGCCAGATCCAAAAAGCAGAGTTTAGGATTAACTTCGGACTTCATTGATAATCAGCCAATCGGCAATCACAAAAGGTGTTTCCAGATTTCCAGGGAAAATGTGGTGAGAACAATTTACCATTAAATTTACCATCTCCCTCCCAAACTATTATCCAAAAGCAAAGAGTCCAGTACATACCTGCAATCGATCGAGATTCTGCCCATAGTCGTCGATAATTGTTGTACCATTGTGCATGACTCCATTGCCAGTCATCATCCACGTCCCTGACCTAGAGCCAAAAAAAAAAGTAAACATACAGTACAAAATATATTTCAAAACAGTCTTAGGGAACCCATTGATATGGAGAACACCATTTCTAGCTCATCACTTTAGATCTTCAAGCCCAAGAAAAATATATGTAGGAGTCTAAACCTAGTTAGGCATTGTTAGTGTTGAGTTTAGGCACCAATTAAAGGTCCAGTAATCGAGTCAGATTTTAACTATTCTTTAAAAACTGCTTGGAAAATCTGTAGTATTGTACCTGACGTTGGTCATGGTCGAGGGATACTCTAGGCTTGTGGGCAGGTGGGTAGTGACGCCGATCTCGATGGAGCCCGCCCATTTGGTGACCATCTTGTCCAAACGCACCTCGAACAACTCATTTGGCTTCAGTGGACGGTTGGTAAGAACAACACCATTGTTAAAGTCGTCCATCGCGTTTGGACGGTGAGCAGACCGTGCGTTGTTGATCACCGCAGCGTGTGTGCCTGTAGACCAAAACATTAGAACCCTATGAACATGGAAAAAGAGATTACACACCTGGTACTTAGTCATAGGATTTTTCGCATAAGAACCTTTAACAAAAATTGCCAACTTTTGCAAACAAGAGCTAATAGGCAGGAAGACCGTGTCTTTGTCATTACCACGCTTCAACATACTTGAATACAAGATTTAGAAATTTCAAAAAATTAGAGTATCTATCTACCAAAATCTTTAACCTAATGAGCACTTGCAGACATGCATTGAATTTGAACAATGGAAGAATATTGTTTGATCTTGTTAGATATATGAAAATAAAACTCATTTGAGTATAAATGCATTCCTTGTTACAACCAATGTAACTTAATTTTACATACAAGTTGGAAAACTAACCAAAAATTAGCAACTGCAGACTTACATAGCATCAACATAGGAACTTAATTAGATAATTAGGTATAGACCCATTATGTATATTACATTATTGTATATTATATTACATTACATAATAAGACATGATTTGCAAGTTCCACTTCAACAAGATTTGAAAATAGAACATCCAGCGCTTAAAAATAAAGAAGAGTGGCTAACCTACCTTTAACTTAATTCAAACTCACAACTGCTTTGAGCAGAGAAAACGATGAACCTTTACAAATAAATCCTCTCCAGCTTTAATCTCACCGCAGTTGGAGTGAAACATAAGCCGGTCAACAGCATCTTCTTCTGGGCAGTCGTTGAGCCCGTCACCACCGAGCATTAGCTGGTTCAACGTGGTATTGCGCCTCGTGATAAGATTCTGTTCCTCGCGTTCGTCCCGGTCCACAATAGTTACCTATAAAAGAATGAGTGGCAGCAAATTATAGCAACTCTATGATCCCATGGCAGATTATCTTTTAATAATGCATGTTTGGAAAAATTTTGAAATAATTAGTGAATATAAACTATATATTTGACATTTGTTTATTTATTTTTTTTATAATATTTACCTTCACGGTCATACCGTACAAATCCACAACACCCCAGATGCAGCCGAGCACTTTTGTTGCTGCCACACCCTGGTCCAGACCATTGATAAAGTAGTGGAGACTGCCATTCGTTTTTCGCATCATACCGATTCGATCACCCTCCTGAAATTTCCCAAGAAACGAGTTATGAAGAACGCAGCTAAGGACATTATTTTTCTTCACCAAGTATGGTTTAATTTAGTTTAAATCATTCAACATTGAAGTCTAGACAGAAGAATTGCAATAGCATTCTATTTTTGAGGCAAGATGCAATCTGTTGTTTTTAACAGCTTTAACATGTCTATCTGTTCTTACCCTGAGCTCATCCAGATTAAATTGTCCGTACTCTCTCTTAGTTCCCTTGCCATTTGTGAGGATTCCACAGCCAGACATCATGGTAGTACCACTGCGCATATTGGTCATTGTCGCAGGGAACTCGAGGGCAGTTGGGTTGTGTGCAGTGATGCCAACCTCAATGCTGCCAGACCACTTTTCAACCAAACGGTCAATGCGTATCTGAAAAAAAAAAAAACTTTTAGCTCTGCAGCTAATGAGGCTGATGAAGTAATTTTGACATTTTGCTTTTCCTCTACTCTATTGACCAGGGATTACTAGTAATACTCAAATAAAGGTATGCTTCCATACTAAATAATACAAAATTGGAGTCATTGAAAAATACAAATTTTACCATTTTTTTCAACATACCTCAAATAGCTCATTGTTTCTCAATGGTCTATGCGTCATGACAACTCCATTATTAAACTCATCCAAAGGCCTTCGCCGCTCTGCAGTTCGGTTGTTAGCAGAGAGCTTAACTAGGGTTCCGCAATGTTCGTGAAACTGCAACCGACTCTGGCAATCGTTTAGTGGATTTTCAGGCAAATTGTCATGGTTGCTGCTCAGTGGTTCTATGTTCATGTTTACGTTGAGATTTGCTACAAGATCTGTAGTTGAGGTAATCATAGCACGATCATTGTTGATTTCCATCTCAGATTCCGATGCATCTAAACAAGATTGGACAAAATTTTGGGTTTTATAAGGTTATTTAAAAAATTAAACTTGGTCCTAGAAACAGAATAGCAATGTACTACTTACCCTCTACTTCGGGAGGAGTCGGATCAGAAACAATTGTAACTTGAGCACATTTTCCATAAAGATCAACTATAGCAAAAAGCCGTTCAGGTAGATTTACTGCTGCAACCCCTTGACAAACACCATTGACATAGAAAACGAGTTCAGCATCAGCAGTTTTCATTACACCAATCAAGTCTCCTTCTTGCAGTTTGTCGAGATCCATCCCATACAGATCGGCTATTGAGCGTCCATCTTTCAGAATTGAGTTCCCAGACATAATCTAAATAAACATTAATGTAATTAAATTGAGGTTTCACAAGTCTATGTTTCAGTTCCTTGACTGGTTGTGCTCGAAAAGATGTCCTACCCATGAGCCGTCCCGTAGGTCTGTAGCGCTTGATGGAAAGTCCATCGTCTCCGGATCCAAAGCCGTCACACCAATTTCGATACTTCCGCTCCATGAGTTTATCTGCAAAACAAAAACACTCTTGTTTTACAAAGAAGGAACTGTCAAATATACATAAATTGGTTGCTACACTAAGCTGGCATGGACCATGTATTCAAGTTATTTAAATAGCACCTAGGTAGCTGGTATGCTGGTAGCAAGAAAATTACGAAATAACCCAGGACTTAGTACAAAACAAAAAGCCATGTATAGACAAATCTCAAGGAAATCATAATTTCGTTATGCTGAAACTCAGAAGATTTTTGACTGCAAAGGGGCATGACAGAAATGAAATGTCAAACCATGTCACATACCTTCTTGTCAATGCGAACTTCGAACAACTGGTTTTCAACCAGTGGTTTACTACTTAAAACCAATCCATAATTGAATTCTAAAAAATTCCGTGTTGCAGTCTTATCTCCATTAGCTAATTTAACTCTTTCTCCACACCGCCTATGAAACATCCTTCATTTCACAATACTCTTTTGCTGAAAGTGCCCCACACACGCACGAGATCGATGAGCACCCACGAAATGTGTTTTGTGTACCAGTGTGAATGTAGCTCCAAGGCCTTGCCAGAAGTGGAATGCGGCAAAGCTCTCTCCCTTCAAAACTACTCTCTTTGGTTAATTAGGTAAGAAAATAAATGGTGTAATTACAATTTTTTAATTATTGCAAAAATCATTATAAAAATTGCTCACAGAGTTCAAAGTTGGTAGAGAAGTTTCACTAAAATACGTTGAAATAGTATGAGAAAATATTGTGATCATGTCGTTCAATAACCAATATTCTTATAAAAGTTATCTACATTGGAGATTTTATTTAAATTATATTCATTTGTAAGATAGGCACAGAAAAAAATTATCAGTTTTCATCCGTTATGGGGTCGACCAAGGAGTTAACGTAATAATTCGGCTCCTTTCCATTTGAATGAGATCGTTCACTTGCAGAACGTGACTGGTCTTTCCCCAACGAATCCAGCTTGATGCTTGAGCTTGACTGAAAAATGATAGAACTTTCAAAAGCTGCTTGTTGATAAGACAATCAAACAAATAAATCTACTATTTCCATTTACTTACATGTTTTTTTCTTTGTCGTAATATATAGCTTCTTAAAAGCGGGGTAAATAAATCGGGATTGATCGGCAATACTGTGGTTTTCTCAAAACGCATTGCAATTAAACTGACAATGCAGCCAACAATAAATGCAAGGAAAGATCCGATTATGCTGTACCACATGTAGGATACACCATAAACCCACAAATATCCCTCGGTATTATTGCTAAAAAAATATATATATATAAATATTACCTTCATTGGTTTAAGACACAAATCTGAGACATGCCAGTACAAATATGAGAGAATGAGGCAAATAAATTCATTGAAAATTTGGGCTGGTGATAAAATTGGCAATGGACAGTTCATGCAAAGTTTTGAAAAAATAACACATACTCTGGAATAACCGGGTTCGTGACATTGAAATCACATTCAGTGATTGACATGTGAAGCTTCTTGATCGGGGGACGAGGACCACCGAAGCCGATCCATATCATAGTCCCGATCCCCACAAGCAAACCAGATATTGCACCCTTCTCATTAGCAAATGTTGTGAACATGCCAAGGGAGAAGATTCCAAGCAGGGGGCCTCCGACAACACCAAATATCGTGTAGCTGGCTTGAAGGATCCCGCCAAGAAACTCAGCGATGAAAGCCATGGCAATACACACTCCACCAAAACCCAGCGCTATGACTTTTACCACCAAGCCAAGATGATTTTCAGGTACTGGTTTGCCTTTGATAAATTGATACAGCGGCTAGAAATAATTAAATGTAAGTATCATAAACGGAAGCACATCATTATTGATGTGGAAAATACAGAATTTTCTTCATTAATAGAGCTTACTTTAAGGTAATCTTCAAGGGTGATTGCTGCCAAGGAGTTGAGAGCTGATGAAACCGTACTCAGAGATCCACTGAATATTCCCGATGTAAACAGCCCAGCGAGGCTTGGAATCGAGCTCAAGCTGTCCATTACGTAAAGTGGCATGAGCTATGGAAATATGATAGAGAAGAGAATAAATGGTGGTCAAGGTGAATCAATGGGTAAAAAGTAGATCCCTAATGAAAGTATTTCGAAATTAGTAAAATTTGTAAAAATTTGTAAATTAGTAAACGTTTGAAAGATCATATTTTTATACGGCATCTATCACTTAGTCAAGGTATAAAATAAAGGTACCTGATCAGTGGAAGAGATTCTACCAGAAGTAACAGGATCACAACCAGCATATCTGTGGTAAAGAACTAAACCCGAGTAGGATGTACTCAGGCTAAGCACACTCAACAGTGGCCAACTCAGCCAGCAGGCTCGCTGGGAATTTTTCAAAGTCCTGAAATCCGGACGCAATCAGCAACTGAACATTAAATACCAGTTCTTGCTCCTAAAATGAATCAAAACTTGTAAATCACTTGACTCACTTGACCGTAAGTAGTCGTTGAACTTGCACTTGATTGACCGCATAGAGAGTCAGCTGCAAGAAGCAACCGCCCCAAACCAGGCTCCACCACGAATGTCTCATCAACGGGTCAGGATCCACGCTGAAACAAAATGAAATATTCAGTGGCTTATACAATGTTTATGAAATCAAGGGAACTTGTGATTCAAGAGCGAAATAATTTACTTGTCAAATTCTATTCGGCCTCCTTCATACGCGACCCTCCATACTTCAGATGGACCACCGGCGTCGATGGTACCTTTGATCACGATCAGGTAAATTGCTACAAACATGAGCAGCGACTGTAAAAGAAATAAAAATATGTAATTTTTAATTAATTACACCATACTGAATCATATTTTATACAATTTTTTAACAGTAAACACATGAATAACTGTGTACGTTATTTGAAGCATGTTTGCTAAACAGTCTGTTTTAATTTCCATACAAAAATTACAAGTCTTCTTAACATAGATGTCTACTGACCTGAAATACATCAGCGAATAAAACTGCCTTCATTCCTCCGATGGTAGAGTAGAATGTGCAAACTGTCCCAACAACTAATATCGCGGCAACCTTGTTCAGACCTGTGACGGCTTCTAGGGCCAGTGCAGGAGCGTACAGCACAATGCCCATGTAAAGGACCAAGTGCGCCGAATATGCCAGGCTTGCAATCAACCTCGTTGTCGGTCCAAAACGTTGCTCTAGGTACTGGAACGGAAAACCAGGAAGCCGGTGGATAACTTGAACTACGTACAATTACGAACATTTTTTTTTTTTTATTATCTGGTACACTATTTCAAACCTTTGTACCAAATTGACTAGAACCAAATACCTACCTAGCTACTGAAACTATTATTTTTTACTTTTAGAATACCTTCTTTGAAGAGCATGTAACTAGTTTGTCATACAAATTTCTTTAAATCCAGAATTATTCCCTTTTAATCAATGTTCAAAATCTGACAAGCTTTTTATGATACTAATATGAAACGTATAAGATATGGGTGCTAATGAAGCTCACCTTGTAAACGCTTGTGTTCTGAAGTCGAAAGAAGACCGGCAAGTAAATGTAAGCTACAATTGGCGTGGCAATCCCATAGCCAACGTTGATTGCCATAAACATAGTGCCTGTAATAACAGGTAAGTGTAAGTACAGATTCAAAAAATTTTCTTAGTGAGTTTTTTTTTGTTTTACCGTAATTATAGTTCTCCGTGCTAACACCGAGTAACGTTACGGCCGATATAAATCCGGCCATCAGCGAGAAACTAACTGGTATAATAGACATATTTTTGTCACCCATCAAGTATTCCTGGAGAGTAGAAGAGAAAATTAGTGTACATTGATCAAAAACAGTAATGTGGCATAAGATGTATACTTTCGTGTGCATACGTCCGTTGTTTTCTGCCTGCCGCCAGAGAATCTGAAGTATACGCCGATGGATGCGGAGATCAGAAGCATAATGCCAAGGACCACGTAGTCCCAAGGACCAAATGTTACGTTTACAGTCATCTCAGCTTCCAGAAGGACTGAAATAATTGATTTAGCAAACTTGGGAATTGACGATAGTAAACACAGAAAAATAACTAGGTATTATTTGTTAAGTGGCCCATAATGGCATATGCGATTGAATTTTACTTGAGTAGCTGTGTGGCTATGCTTGCAAGGTGCAGCTGCTCACTGAAATTATTCTAGATTCTGGTTGATAGATGAGTGTTTTTGTAGAAATGGAGAAAAAAATAATTATGAAAATAATTATCTGTTTGATTTGGCCCCTTAATCTGGCCACTATTTATGATAAAGTGCAATAAAATTGAGGGATTTGTAAACTAGATATGACTAGAAGGACCACAATTTCAAATGATGTCACTATAAGCAAAGCACCTATAGTATGCTCACGCTAACAAGGTGTGTATTATGTTAACCAGCATTGATAAAAGATTAAAATATAAAGTGCATCCTAAAATGTACAGTATTTATGAATTTATGAATGAAAGATTGAACTACTTATCCCAAAAGGCAATTAAAATAAGGACATCACAACAACTCATGTTATCTTTTTATTCTGACATTGAAAATTAAATGATAACATAAGAATTTGAGACAATAATGTGAGGATTAATATTGGCAGAAAATAAACTTCCAGGATCAACATTATCTGGCTGATTAAAAGAAGGTGCGTAATATTATAACCAATTACCTTAAAGCATCGAAATACGAGACAAATATTCCTCACAATCAATTCCGAAAATGAAATGAAATTGTTCACTCAACAACTTGAAGAGAATAAAAAGATTGAATAACACAGATAGAACTTGCAGTTAAAAATAAAAAAAAATAATCCAAGAATTTAGTCCCACTTGCCATTCTAATCAGTGATCTATAAAATGTAAGTGATGTGACTGACTGAAGTTAATCATAATCACATTACAGTGCAGTATATATTTTATAAGGGTAATAAGTTTAATTTTGCCATAAAGTGATAGTGTGAAATGGGACGCTCACTTTTGTGGCAAGGCTGCCGAATGTGGTACAAGATTCAAACTTAAAAGACGTGTTTACTTCTAGTCAACAACAAAGTTCTGGCAAAATTGCTTTCCTCGTACTCGTGCTACAGAACAATTAGTCTAAAGGGACTCGAATGAGATTATCTCTTAAAAATGACTGTTAATTCATTTACGACTGAGGTAACTATGATGGTTTTATGATCTTTTAATTTGAAAACGAGATAAGAATCGTTAGACTAAGCTTGGTAAGTAAACTTATAAAAACAAATGGAAGATACAATTTTTTAACTGACCTTCATCTCTGTCATGACAAATTGTATTGCAAATAGTTTATTTTAATAAATTCAACTTTCAAATGATATTGTACAAATTAGGGTAATGAAATACACTTGACAAAAAAAATACTCGACACTTTGCACTTCAAAATCAAAATTCAGACCGACTCTTGATTTTCTTTTCTTTTCTAGAGCGTAAAACAAAGAAAATTGGATGAAAAGTAGTTGAAGAGCGAACAGGCAAAGAATACTTGAAAACATGTTATTTGAAACACTCACTAACAAGAAATCACACAGGATCAAACTAAATATAAAATAAATAACTATTATTATTTTTATAGGAAAACGATAAATAAGCCAGCAGCTGATTACAGCCGAATGTAACAAGCACCTATAAAATCTTCTCCTTAGGAATAGTAAAAACTGCATCACTAACAATAAAGTATCACTATCAACAATGACGAGAAAAATAATGTCACTGTACACGGATGTACACCTTCACCCTCAGTTCACCGATAAATTTAAATTGCGGCCAACAAAGCGCAATGTCTGAAGGATGCATTTTGCAGCTGTTTTATCCTCCTCTCAACATCAGTTAAACAAATAAACTTAGAGAAAATCTTTCAGTTCCACCAGACAAAGCAAACAAGATTTTAACTGCCTTGGCAACATCTAGGTGTATCATAAATTCATAGTCGGATATTCGCTCTTTGTCGTTTCTGGGTCAGATTCAGAAACCACGAATGCCTCGTTCTTTTCTCCATCCAGTGTAGCGCCCACAGTGAATACGTTTTCTTTGCCGTTGCCAAATAGATCCGACTTGGCCGACTGGAAAAAAATAACATAATAGATTTTTTTTTATACTTCAAGTTATATAAATATATTTATATGGCTGATATTGATTATATAATAAATTCATATTTGTATTAATATTGTTTTTAAGTTACAGTTAAAGGTAACCAGAGCTCATAAAACCAAACGACCAACTTTTCTCAAAATGAACAGATTGGGTTTCAGATTTTTTTTTTTTGATATTGTGATTTTTGTCTTCATACTTCCTCCTCCCATTTGCTGACTTAGAGACTGATTTGGTGAGCTTACCCATTGACTTTCTCTGGCTCGCCTCTTCTTTACATAGTGCCGAACCATGGGGGTGAGCAAATCGATGTGGACTTCCTCCATCGGGGTCTTCGACAGCCAATTATAAACTACGCTGAATGTAATCCCGATTATCATTGTAATAATGAAGCCAAGGATTCCCAGCCACATGTATGATATGCGATACAAGTAAAAGTAATCTTCAGGTCTGTAAAGAAACAAAACAAAAACATTAGATAAGTGCGTGCTATCTAATTTAAATTACACATTGAGCTGATGAGTTGATAAACCTGTTGGGTTGCCAAAACCCTTATGATGATACAATTACTCAGCTTTCCTCAAAAAATGTAATGCATGGTTAATGAGTATTCAAGTGATAAATACACTGAATCATTTATTTATGTATAGTTTTCTAAATTCCCAATTCAACCAACATTTTCCTGCCACAATTTTCGTATTTTTCCTGCCACTTGTATTCAACGTGCAAATTGCAGTTTTTTCTTTGAATAAAGAAAAAATAAATAAATAAACTCGGTTTATTTATTTATTATAACATCTTACAAGCCTACAGAAATAGCACTGTGGCAAGGTATAAAAATGTATTAACTTAACTCGGCTTAAAGGACCAAGTCATTTTTACCGATTTTCTGATATTTTTAAAGGTTTAAAAGGAGAAAATTACACAGATACTCAAAATAAAATGGAAATTCAACTTCAGATTTGCTATTCATTCAAGAAGGACTGTTACGTTTCATCAAACAAAATTAATTTCTCCATATTAAGAAACTATATTTTTCTCATTTTTTGTGTTGTCAAAAATGTACTTAATCGACAATTTATAAACATCAAATCTTGAGCCTAAACCGAGCTCAAACTAAGTCTAGACTGATGTTTGTGAAATCAACCCGAATGCACACAATCAAAACAAAACAATATCATTGTAACATTTTTGCCTGTTGGATGCGACTACTCAATAAAAAAGTCAGGATGACGATTAGCCTGCTTGAGACAAAAATGCTATTTGTATTCATCATTATCAGTACAATTATACCAACGATTTGATGATCAGATTAGGTAATTAGTAAACGGTTGCTGCCGAGATGCGTAACTTACTCTAGGGCCAAGACGCTTGGAGTGTCGGAGCGTAGAGACATGTACTCGAATCCCGTCATCGTAGCGTTGATAGCCGGACACTCGGTGGAAAGTGACAGCATCTTGGCAGCGGGCCGCGGACCACCGAAACCAATCCAAAGCATGATGCCGATGCTAATGAGCAGACCAGGTACAGTGCCCTGAATGTAGAAATGAATGTCAGGACTTTGTTTGCAAAACATGGCTACACAAACATTAACTGCTCACAATTAAATTTAACAATTAAAGGACCATATCACATGGATGATTGGAAGAAGAAGGATGAAAATTGGAATAGAGGAAGAAAGAAATTATATCCCAAGCTAACGGTTTGGAGTGTTGGAAACACCGCTTCTCACAAAATCACCAAAGTTAAGCAACACTGCATCAGGTATTGGATGGGTGACCACTTAACCAGTTCTGTTTGCGAGAGGGGTAGGAGGAATGAAAGTTAGTACAGCAACTTCATTCGCCTTGCTTATCAACCTCTCGACAGCATGGATTTGTGGAGGAATCCTGCTGTTTGCATTGTACACCGACTAATTCACTGACACCATTTGACCAGTGCCTCAGGGTTCCTTGTAAAAACAGTGCGTCATTAAACCCAACTAGTCAATCAATCATCAAATCCCAAGCTAAGAAATAATACAAAAAAACAGAAAATGTATCACTAGCAGGGTAAACTAAATAAAAATAAACAGAAACAAAAACAAAAAAAAAAACAAAAAGAAACAAGAAACTATGAAAGGAGAAAGTAAAATAAATGCTGGGCAAGGAAATTATATTCACTGTCGCCACTACAATTTGAGATACGCACTTACAGGTAAAAAAATAGCAAATTAACAATGGGAAATATACTGACCTTTTCGTTGACAAACGTGGTAAACATTCCGAGCGTGAAGACAGCTACTACGGGGCCGCCAGCAATGCCGAATATCGTGAAACTGGCCTGAAGAACGCCGCCCAAAACCTCGGCAAGGAAGGCCATCGCAATGGACACAAAGCCAAAACCCAACGCCATCAGCTTCACAAGCAAGCCGAGGTGAGTTTCGGGAATTGGCTTCTTCTTTATGACCTTGTACAGCGGCTGCAAACAAGGGGAGAATCAGTATTGCCATTCTAGTAACGTATCTTTGGAAGAAACAATGCTCACTAGATTTTAAAATGTCTTGTGCTAAGTACTTTCATTGCCATAGTTGGCAAAAATTGGTCATTGACCTGATTAGAACATTAATACAATAAAATATGTTCATTCCTTATTAGGATACCTTAAGGTAATCTTCCAGAGTAATGGCAGCCAGCGAGTTGACGGCAGACGAAACAGTGCTGAGAGAGCCACTGAAAATACCGGCTGTGTACAGACCGGCCAGGCAAGGAATGTAGCCGATAGCATCCATCACAAACAGGGGCTGGAGCTGAGGACAAACACAAACAGTATTTCATTAACAGTGTTTTGTAACTAGTCCAAAATAATAAGTTGAGTGGAAAAACCCATAGGTACAAATTACTGAAAATAATGGCATTAAAACTGGGATTAAATTTTAACTGTTGCAGAATATCAGGGACTATCATTTTATGGGACCAACTAATTCTGTGATCATTTTTGCGTTAGTAACTACGGAGATTGAAACTCTCACAAACCTGATCGAAAGACTTGATGCGTCCTGTGACGACCGGATCGCACTGATAGTAACGGGCATAGATCACAAGTCCAGAAAACATCACACTCAAGTTGAGGATGCTCTGAATCGGCCAACTCAGCCAGCAGACTTTCTGTGAAGCTCGCAGATCCCTGAACAAAAATAATTTAGTTAGGCACTTTCATCCAGCCACAAATTAATAAATTGGTAAATAAAGTTAATTTACTAGCATAATTTGAATAAATTACAATTCCTATCTTGTTTTTTAGGAAGCAACCAACTACTACTACTGTCTACTATTTAGACATCAAATAATCAAAATATTTGGCTATATAATACTTTGGACCTAAATTAACAGATAAAACTTCTGATATGAAAATGGCAGCAGCAAAATGTTTAATCTCTCTGCATCTTTCTTCTCAGCCATTTTAACTTCGGTAAGATATTGGAAACAAAGATAGCATGAGGAATGACTTGGAACAGCTGTTGATAGAGCAGGGTGCATACGAGGAGAGCGTAACAAGGACAGAATATAATTAAAAGAGCCTCTGAAATGGTCTATGTGCCTTGTCTTCTCTCACCTCTGGATCTGTGAGGAGCAAAATGATCTTAGCTAACAAGAATTTATTGACCTTGGTCAGTTCTTAGCATGAAATGGGGTCACTCGATACCAAATATGTGTTTTACAATGATTTTCTGCACTTACTTGACAGTAAGCAGACGCTGGACTTGCACCTGGCTGACTGCGTATGTTCCCATGTGAATCATGAATCCACCAATCACCAGACTCCACCATGTGTGCCTCTCAGTGGGATCCGCACTTATGCTGAAATGCACATTTTGTAACGGATTAAACATTTTTTCAAGGGAACACCTAATGGTGAGATACACTATGGTGAGATAATTAGTTAAAATTGATATTGAAGAAATCATAATGGTCTTACTCTAACTAATGAGGGATAACCACTGCAGTTTTGAAGGAATCAACTTAACTGTTAACGAAAATATAACTCACCTATCAAATTCAATTCTTCCGCCCTCATAGGCTATCCTCCAGACTTCAGCGGGTCCTCCGGCATCAATCGTGCCTTTGATCACCACCAGATAGATTGCAGTGAACATCAGTATTGACTGAACGGGAAATAGAACACGTGATTAGTGATTACCCTTGCAAACAGATCAATAATTATTTGGCTGCACTGGGAGAGTTGAGTTACTTACTTGGAACAAGTCAGCGATGACGACGGCTTTCACCCCGCCGATGGACGAGTAGAATGTGCAAACGGTGCCGATGATCAACATGGACAAGGTCTTGTCGAGACCCGTAACAGCCTCTAGTGCCAGGGCTGGCGCGTAGAGAACGATGCCCATGAACATGATCAGTTGGATGCAGAACACGATGCTGGCAATCAGTCGAGTTGTCACGCCAAAACGTTGCTCCAAGTACTGGAAGAAAAATGCCATTAGATTTCTGTTTGCATTCCATTTAATTCAGGTTGTCCAGTTGAAGAATCAGGTTAAATTTTGCACGGTGACATTTATTGAAATTTTTGATTGATTGATTTGTGGATTCACAACTGGCCCTGTGGCACTGGTCTAATGGCGCCGGTGAATGAGAGGATGATGTTGAGGATGATGTTGAGAATGATAATGAACCTAACCTAGCTTAGAAGGGAGGAGGGGAAACCCGGTGCCGGCACGTAGCCTACTCCTGTTGAAGAGCACCTAGGGGACCACCGGCTTAACGTCCCTTCCAAAAGACGGTACAACTCAAACAGCAGGATTCCGCCACAAATCCATGCTGTCGAGCGGTTGATAAGCAAGGCGAATGAAGTTGTTGTACTAACTTGTTGTGTGCTAAGAATCCATTGGCTAATTACCTAAGTGATAAAAACCTAGCTTTGAGATTTTTTTTATTGATATTTCTGGCGTGTGTAGTTGTGACTAGTGCTGGATTTTACGAGCCCTGTGCCACATTGTGTTTGCGGGGTGTTACAGGTGGCGAGTTGTTTCGAGTTTTCTTGGGACGGCAGAGTTGAAAGACGCAAAAAAAGACATTTGTGTGCAGCCCATTTTTTTTAGCTCAAGGTTATTTTTTTAAGAAAATCTATGCATTTCAGATAATAGATGAGACTGAAGATAGCATCGCCGTGAGCGTAGATTTGAGGTAAGATATGATGTAAGCTTTAGATAGGAGTTTACATCTTTATTTTTTTAAATAAAGATGTTTTAAAAATCACATGCATTTCAGCAACCGAACCATTGGTTTCAGTAACCCAGCATGTCAGATAATATGATATTTTCTCTGTTTTCCCCACAGGACACCAAATGTTTGGGGACCCTGAGCATGCGCCCTTGTCCCGGCTCTCCTGTAATGTCAGCTCGTTCTTTTTTTTATTGAATTTACATCTGGCATTGTTACCTGACCAAGAAAAAACTGAGTACGTTCCATTTTTACCTTGTAAATACTAGTGTTTTGCAATTTGAAGAACACTGGTAGATAAATGTATGCAACACACGGAGTAGCCAAGAAGTATCCTACGTTGACTGCAGCAAACATAGTACCTAATGAACCAAATAAATCATGTTAATTTCATTTCTGTTTATAATTTAGTGAACAAAAGAAACATCCAAAAAATATTTACCAAAACTGTAAGCTTCAACGCTAACACCTAGCAGCGAACTCGCAGATACGAAACCAGCCATCAGTGAAAATGCAACTGGAATAACACTCATTTTTCCATCGCCTAGCAGGTATTCCTGTAAAAGATATGACAAAAATCTGAGGTCAAGACGAACGTTCCCAACCCTCGGCAGTGATTTAGAATACTCTAAATTCAGTTGTTAAACAATAAGAATGACTTGTAATCAGCTTATTAGGCCATTACTGTACCTGGGTCGTTTTCTGACGGCCTCCCGAGAATCGGTAGTAAACTCCTATAGATGCAGACACAGTCAACATGATTGCCATGATGACGTAGTCCCACGGACCAAAGACCCGCGACACAGTTTCCGCGTCCATTTCCGCTTTAGGTGTCAATTTGTCCCAAATCACTTGCAAAAAAACAGTTTCTCAAAATTTAATTGCTAAAATGATGCAGCAGCCTCAGCCAAACTTCTCTACTTAAGATCTGGAGAATGAAGACAAGCATTTACTTGATCTTCCACATTATATATGTTTATGGCATACAATAAAAATTATCTCTGTATTGCCTATCTGGCATAGTCCCCACTACAAAGAATGGTTATTAAGGATTACAAATGAGACAAATTGCTCATCAACTTGAAAGTTGATTTATGTTGCTACAATCTTAATAACTAATAAGAAAAGCTTCAACGATCAACCTTGGTCAGGTATGTAACATTGAAAATCATTTAATATGATCTAATATATCAATGTAATGCAGTAGGAAGTGATAGCTGATGTGTCATTGCATTTCCTGGCCCATGCGCTCATAATACGATCATAAGAGTAGACATAAATTATCAAAACGGTTATCCAAACTTGCTAATAGTGACTAATTCAGGAATTTCAGGCTTTCATGATCCTCTGCCATGTGGCAAAGTTAGAAAATCTTCACAAATTGATTGTGATCATCAGAAAAATTTCTAGAAGTCTAGATAGTAGATTTGAATAATTTTAGCGCTGAATTGAAATTAAAATTTCGTAACAATAAAAGGGAGTGCCGGTGTAGAATACTGAAAAGGTCAATTACAGTTTGCAATAGATGCCGACACAATTTAATCAATTGATTAATATTATTTTATCAGTATGATGTAATAAATTTAGTGCAATATGTGATGTCTGCATTTAAAATTTCAATGCATAGATACTACTAGACAGCAAATCAGCTGGCATAGCCCTTAATATTTCCAATCATGTTAATTGGTGATTAAATGTGAACTTTAAATAATATTTAATGATGTAATTTGCTGTTGTCGGAAAACTATAAACTATTACGCCTGTGGTTACTGTATTCCTTAGAAATAAACCGTACCCCCTAACTTTAACAATATCAATTTTTTTTTTCCTAGAAGACTATGAAAATGAGCGTAAGAGTATCAGTAAAATTTCAAGTAACTGGCAAGTGCCGATCGGCACCAGAAATTATAATTGCTAAATTTTCATCAATAAAGGAAATGTTTATTGCTGGTGATTGATCAAGATTAGAAAAAGCCCTTAAGCCTGTATTGGCAATTTAAGTTGTAAAACTAAAACCTTGATAACGATAGATTTAGGACCAATCGAAGATTGGAATTATTGAAAAATAATATACAATTGAGGAGGCACAGAAATTGGTAAATGATGAAAAATCCTTCAACAATAAAATTAAAAAAAAAATTTATTGTCTTTCACAAAAAAAAGTTAAAGAATTTGTGCCAGGTATTGGGATTTTTTATAAAAACATAATCTTATCTGAACATGTACATCAATGAAGGCTGACGTCAAAACTAAACTCGAAGAATGATGCGAGGGGAATTAGGAAATAATTCTTCCAATTTCTCAAGATTGCTGAAACTTCCAGACATACGCTTGCAAACAGGTATGTATGGTTGGTCTTAATAGTAACAATTTTTACAAGCGCATTGGTAAATTTGTATAGTAAAATATTTGGTGTAAAATGCTTTCACCACTTCAATATAATTAAGTGTACACTGTGAATATTTTCACATATTTGGCAGAAGGACTTTTGTAACATCATTTAGAGCCTCCATTAATACTTTCTTTTAAAGGAATCAACCGTAGGAGTAATTATGCTACTCTATAAAAAAGTTAAAAGCCAAAATTGTTTAACCCCCCCCCCCCCCCCCTTCCCACCCCTACATAAAAACAGGTCTGCAGTAATATTTCTTATTTGGTTGATCATATGTGCCATACAAAGGCACAAACACAATATTATTCATGTGTCATAAAACTTGCATGTCCAAACAATTATAATTTAGACACATTTAATTGCGTTGGGCAATTCAATTTTGACCATGAAGTAAGTAAAACAACACTATGCATCTACCTTAACTTTCAAACAACGATTTAAATGGCAGATACCAAATAACTTAAACACTAAACCAAAACTCCATCATTTGTTGTCATTCACAAATAGTCAACTAGCACCAATGTTAGTTGGGTCTGTGACCATTTAAACAAATGATAAAAATGAGCTCCACTTTACTAACCAACTTAGAAGTGAGAAGCAAGCACACTGAGCACAGTTTGATGGCAACAATTCATCTACACAACTAGCACACACATAACGTCTTCATACAACATTAAGTAACGTTATTTTGTTTCACAGATATTCTCAATGCTTACATCCATGAAAATGTTTCAATAAATTAACACAACTGCTCCTAAAAAAAACACACTGTTGATATTTGACAAGTTTGAGAATTATAAAGTGACCCTACATATCCGCTATCATCTACTCAGAGTACAAATAATTATCTGCAAGCAGATTGATATGGTTGCACATATACTGCTAAACAATGGAATGTTTCTAGCTTCATATTTAAATTGCACTTGCAAAATATGTAAATCAATGCAAGTCATCTCAGATGATCATTAACTAATTTCACCTTGTTAGAATGTACTATATCAACCTACCTACCTACCTAGCTACCTAATTGCTAACAAATTTTCCCATCAAGATAAAAATATAACAATATAACAAACAATAAAATTTTAAGCCATAACAAATAACATAACAAAGAGAGGTGCTGTTTAGTGAACAGAATATCACTTGGAAAAACATATTTTGCAACTAAATTTAAAAATCATGCCAATTACTAATTGGTAGCTGTTAAATAGTGAAGACACAGAAAATTGTAAGTTATCTCTCGCAAAGTTCACACTACGGACAAAGGCCTGAAGTGATATCACGCAATTATCACAATCACTGTTCAAAAGATTAATCAAAATGCTATATTCAACCAACTACGCTTACTTTAAACAAATTTACAGCTACCAAATCAATACCTGGATACCTGGATTTTCATGATTCATATTTTACATTCAGACAGCTGATTGATACATCCCATAAAATATCCTACATTTACACACCTCTGAACATTTAGCACACTAAGCTAACCAGTAACATGGCCACTCATTTACAATAAACCTATCGTATTGTTAGGGCAAGACCTACAGCCGTCAACCAATGCTAAGCAGTCCCAATAGGTCAAAATATCGTACTCCCATTTTTCAAAAATCTACGCGTAGTATAACGTTGTAAGTAATTGCCTGCAACAATGTGTATCAAACAGATAGGCCATGCCACTCTTTTATGATTAAAATTCATAAAACTAGGGTATAACTACAATTATAACTGGGATGTGGCCGATAGTTTTGGTTCTTGCTTGGAAGACGTTGATTTTTTATCACTCGCTGTTAGCACTTTAGTGATCTCCTGTGAATCACTTGACGGCACCAGCTAAGTAAGAAAATAGTATCGATCAAGATAAGGGCAGTCTTCAAAGTGCAATAATTTGGTTTAGTTTTCCTTCCTGCTCCCTAGTTGAAGTAAGATCTTATAAATTTTCTACGCAAATGAGCTACCTTCAATTTTTGTAATAGAAGAAATGCAGAGTGACAGAAATGTCCCATCGATTGCTGGTCATGCTCCCTTCCCACCAAACTAACTGAGAGCATAATCTTTCACTACAGGGATGTCTCACCAAAATAAGGCCCCTGACAGCAAAGAAAGCAAGTCATACTCTGTTCCTACACATGGCAACGTTACTTGTGTAAAGAAAAATTGTGTAGCGATGAATTATTGAAAACGTAGGGGTCATTCCATATCAAGTACCCACGCTCAAAACCTTCACTATCTCAGAATTTGACGAAATTTTCAGGAGGTTTAGAACACCGCAAATAACAACCCCTGTTTAATGTTTTTGCCATACGTCTAGCGGTTTGCCCGTGGGAGGGGATGAAAAAACCAAATATTTTACTTTTTGCCCCGCAAGGCTTTTTAATATATTCACTTTAGCGTTAGAACAAATAAAATTAAAAGGATTAGACTAGTTCTCAAATGATAATCGTGTTTTTTTATATGGGAAAAAATTAATTATTGCTTACTTATCAAGTTTACTATTGACTATTGACTATCAATAGCTTCATAGCCAATTCAAGAACAAATTTCCTTGTTAGAAAAAAGGATTTTCAAAATTTGGATTTTCAAGAGTGATAGGTCTGAGTAACACGAAAAAAAACCAAATATTTTACTTTTTGCCCCGCAAGGCTTTTTGAAGCGTTGAAAAAGCGTTTGAACAAACTAACTTAAAAGGATGGGACTAGTTCTAAAATAAAAATCATGCTTTAATTAATGGGAAAAAATACATTAATTGCTTACTTATCAAGTTTAGGGGTGGAAAGAACCCACCCTTAAATTTTAACCCTTATTAACTCGAGAATTTTTTTTTTCTTAACTTGTTTCTTTTCCAAGCATCTCCTGCTTGTTATCTTTTCATAATAAATAATGAATCATTAACAGCCATATGATCAGAAATTACGATTTTTTATTGTATAGATGTGTGTGCATTTAGTTGTGTTTCTGCACGTCTGTTAGCATGGTCCAGACAGATCACCCGTAAATTGATAGATTATATAATTTAAAAATTTAAAAATTGTTTGTACTTTAAAGGTTTTTTTTTTACTCACTCATTTTTTGGTGTTACTCAGACCTATCACTCTTGAAAATCCAAATTTTGAAAATCCTTTTTTCTAATAAGGAAATTTGTTCTTGAATTGGCTATGAAGCTATTGATAGTCAATAGTCAATAGTAAACTTGAAAAGTAAGCAATAATTAATTTTTTCCCGTTTAAAAAAACACGATTATCATTTGAGAACTAGTCCAATCCTTTTAAGTTTATTTGTTCTAACGCTAAAGTGAATATAGTAAAAAGCCTTGCGGGGCAAAAAGTAAAATATTTGGTTTTTCCATCCCCTTTCCACGGGCAAACCGCTAGACATAAGGCAAAAACATTTAAACACGGGTTGTTATTTCTGGTGTTCTAAGCCTCCTGAAAATTTTGTCAAATTCTGCGATAGTGAAGGTTTTGAGTGTGGGTACTTGATATGGAATGACCCGTAGGAAATGGCAACGAGCTGAGAATGGGTACTTTAGTAATACAAAAATGACAAAGTTACTTACCCCGCCATTTTGGTCCTTGAGCAAGAAATACTTGACGATTGGAGCAAACAGATCTGGGTTCAGATGGCGTCGCGGAGTCTTGCTGAAGTGGTTGCAGATCAGACTGACGATGCAGCCGGCCACGACTGTCACTCCAAAACCAATCACGACGTACCACATGTACGAAATGCGGTATAAGTAGAAGTAGTGCGGCTCGCTACAAAAGAAAGAAGCACCCGATAAAAATCCAGTTCAATTCAAGCCCGTGTATGACTGTTATGCCAAGACACACTTTTAAAATTTAGAGAGCAGAATTAGGATTGTTGAATTCATCCCTCCCAATGACAGACATGAAAGGTCAGTACTTACTCCGACAACGGGAGAGCTGCTCTAGACGAATTGATAGCCAAGCTTATGAGATGCGACGCTTGGCTAGTCATTGTAGTATTTTCACATCCCTCGGTGGACATTGGCAAGGTTGGAATGGGCGCTTTTGGGCCCCCAAACCCGATCCACAGAGCGGTGGCGAGTCCGATCAACAGTCCACTTATTGCCCCCTGCACAAAATAACATAATGCAACTCTTCAGTCTAGTTTTCCTCTTTTTCCGCCCTGTGTACGAAGTGTAGAGAGGAAAGAAACCGCATAGTCAAATTTTCAGGAATCAACTTTTTACGAGTTATCGGCTAAATAGCCCCAATAGGTCCTACTTCAGTTTAGGCTATAGAATCATTACATCCTGCTCATTCCCATACATTATTAGACCAACCCCCAGAGCCCAATACCAACTAAAAAAAAAACTAAAACAAAAATATTATTCTTTTGCAACAAAGAACAGTGTTCCTAGCCTTGTAAGAAGGTACTTGAATACAAAATAGAGAGCCTTTGAAAGTTTTAAAATGATCAACTACTAGTGGTGTATAAAAATATCTTGCCATCATCACTAAAATGGTGTCCAAGACTTACGCAATATATTATCGACCAATGAGCGTTGAATTTAGAAGACAATACAAAACTTAACTCACAGCTTCGTTGCAGAATGTGACGAACATGCCCAACGTGAACACCCCGAAAAGCGGCCCTCCGACGACTCCGAAAATCGTGAGACTCGCTTGCAGCACCCCGCCGAGGTATTGGGCCAGGAACGCTGTCGCGATGCAGACTAAGCCGTAGCCGAATGCAAGCAGCTTGGAAATCAGTCCGGTGCGGCTCTCTGCCAACGGCTCGCCCTTGAAGTAAGCGTACGACGGCTGCAAAGTGTGGAAATAATTAACATGATAAAACATTCAATCAATTTTAAGTTGGTGGGATGCCAGGCATGCAAATAATATATTCAATATGGTGAATGCCGACAATCATTTGGCTTTAATATGCTCACAGGAAAAATTATCTATCTCGATGAATAATTGCAAAGTCTAGATTTTAAAGTTAGTAGGGAAGAAGAATAGAAGGCAATTGCATGGCATACCAAAACATCTCTAAGAAATACTGTAAATTATTGAAAGGCACCATTTTCATTATCTCTGAAAGTCTAATTTCTTGCTGATCTTTTTCCCAACCATACAAGCGTTTACAACTGTTGACATTGAGTTTGAAAAAAACATGTGAAGATAAGAATTAGTAGAATGAATTGTTAGAAAGGATGGAGGAGGTTGCAGAAGATGATGACAACTAGGAGAAGGACACGGTATCGCTTGCTTACTTTTGTGTTCTGTTGATGCCTATCAGTTGATATAATCTACCTTTAAATAATTTGTGATGATAAAAAAATATGCACAGGTCTCACCTTAAGATAGTCTTCTAACGTTACGGCAGCCAAAGAATTCAGTGAGGATGAAACCGTACTCAGAGAACCACTAAATATGCCAGCAGTAAACAGGCCAGCTAGCCCTGGCATATCACCCATGCTGTCCACCACGAATAGAGGCATCAGCTGAAAGCAAATGAATTACTTTAGTAATACATATTACTTTAGCACTGTGGGTTTAAGGCACGAGTTAATATTTTTGCCAAAAGCAAAGGATAAGCGTAGAGACTAGCCTGGTCAGGCGAGTTGATTCGGCCGGCTGTTTTCGGATCACAGTTGAAGTACCTCGAATAAATCACGAGGCCAGAGAACGATGTGCTGAAGCTGAGAACACTAAGCACTGGCCAACTAATCCACAGTGCTGTCTGGGAAGATTTCAAATTCCTGCCAGAAAAAATCATAGGTTTAGAAAGAAATTCAGGTATGCATGCATCAAAATTTACGTTGCTAAGTTTTACATTGTCGCATCATATATTTGAACTGCGATTACTCACTTAAGAGTAAGAAGTCTTTGCACTTGCGCTTGGTTGACAGCATAGAGCGTCAAATAAGTGAAACAACCGCCTATCACCAAGCTCCACCATGTATGCCGCACCGTCGGATCAAAGCTAAAGCTGAAACGATTAAAACATTCCGTCTTAGAAATGTGAAAAGTAACAAACGTAGTGAAAACCACTTCCACCGATCGGTATTGTCGCCTTACTTGTCAAACTCTAGTCGCTGGCCTTCTCCAGCGATTCTCCACACCTCCCCTAATCCACCTGCGTCGATGGTGCCTTTGATTACCACCATGAAGATGGCCGTGAACATGAGTAACGACTAGGAGAGCAAAACACTCGAAATTAGCAAACTTTAAACTGGCAACATTAAATCCACTTGAATAATTTACGAAACTGGTCACTCCTCGTAAGGGAACATTGCTTCCGAGATCTAAAAGTGTACAAATTTAGGCCATGGACTCTTAAAAAAATTGGCACTGGACATCCTTGGTATCAAATTTGTGGCCACCTACAAGATAAGTTTTCTTACATTCTGTCTCCAAGGGAAGAAGAAACCAAAGAAGCTAGAATGACAACTTAAAGTGAATTGCACGTCAACCTAAAAACCACTTTAGATAATTGAGCCGAGGTGTTTCCTGTTCAAGTTATAATGCCGCCAGTAAATAGTCACATTTTTCGAACCATGTTAGCAACGCTGGCAATGGCTTTCCATCTTGTCTTTTTTGAATACGGCTTTAGTGAATCAATGTTTGGATTACAGTTAGATAAATAAATAACACGTCAGCACCTGAAAGACGTCTGTGACAACTACAGCTTTCATGCCGCCTATGGTGGAGTAGAACGTGCAGACAGCACCAACGATCAGTATTGCGCCCTCTTTTTGTAGCCCGGTGACAGCCTCCAAGGCCAGAGCTGGCGCATACAGCACGATGCCCATGTACAGCGTCATCTGCAGGGAGAACGCGAGGCTGGCCGCTAGCCGCGTCCAGGAGCCGAAACGCATTTCCAAGTACTGGAATAGAAGGGTGCATATCTTGAGCAACTCTCAAAGTAGAAGAAATAATGATCAAATCATTTAACTTAGTACCAGACTATGAGGTTTATGTCAACAAAATTACCTAGAACGGCAAGGGAAGATGTTGGGAAGAAAATTGTCCAGGTTAACAGAGTTTGAAATTTTTGTTGGATTTAGATAAACATTAAAAGGCCTGAGTGGTTGTTTTTTTTGTAGTAACTTAAAATATGGTAGTGATAATTAGTCTGAATCTAGTATTACCTCATATGCACTTGTGTTCTGAAGCTTGAAAAAGACAGGAAGATAACAATAAGCAGCGATCGGAGTGGCAATTCCATATGCAACATTAATCACAACGAATTGTGTTCCTGGAAAAAACAAATAAATATATGTGTATTTTAACAAAAACTATTTGAAATGGGTTTTGAATGCTAAGTAAAGGATTTAGTTGTTCTTTACTTAGCATTCAAAACCCATTTCAAATTGTTTTTGTTAAAACTAGTGCTAAGGATAAATCAAGTAGACATGAGTCTAACAACCATCACATGTGTATTTTATTTTAACATTAGAACTGAGTTGAGAAGAGAAATATGTTAGAAGCTAAGTATTTGAAATGTGATGAAAAAGGTTACTTTGGTTTTTTTTGGTGCAGTATATTATATTTTGCAAAATATTGTTACCTAGCCTGTTAGCTTCAATGTGGAATAGTTACTTGCCCAAAAATGTATTAACACACCACTTTCTGTGTGGGAAAGTCTCACTAGCTACATTTATTAAGGTTTGTGCACGTTTCTTGGGATAGAATACCATAGGATGATCATACCATATGTGTAGTTTTCAGAACTGACGCCAAGCAACGTAATTGCTGACATAAAGCTGGCCATTAGAGAGAAAGACACAGGGAAAACTGATAAATTTCGGTCTCCCAACAAGTATTCCTGCGGAAAAAGTGCACACCGTTAGCTCATCCTGCTTTGTAACGTTTACTTAACAAGAATTTAACATTTTTACAGAAAAATCTAACATGATTAATTTGAAAATTCAGACTCTTTCTCGTAAGTTTGGAAGGTTGATTATTTTATGCTTTACAAGGGATGTCTTTCTTAAACTGTCTGAAGAAGGGGAGATTGCCAAAAAGAGCAGTTTTATGTGTGCAAAATGTTGGTCTCTCTCTCTCTCTCTCATTAAAACAACGTTATATAGAAATGAAAAATCTTTACAATACCTTAACATTCATATTAGGTACACATTGCATTAGTGAGCACAAAATTGTTTCCCATCATTGTGTTAAGTACCTGTGTGGTCTTCTGTTTGCCACCTGTGAATCGAAAGTAGACGCCAATCGAAGCCGATATCATGAGCATTATTCCCAGTACAACGTAATCCCACGCTCCAAAAGTTCCGGTGGTTGCCATGCTTTTTGTGTTTATTTAACCTGAAACAAAAAATCACTTTCAACATGCAAGCCTAGAGTAATTCCTTGACTTTTGAAGGAAAGCTAAGAAAAATAGTACATTGCTGTCAATATTAGTAAAAAGTGATAATAATATATCTCCTTAAGAGTTTTATCCACTTTTTTGGTGGGTTAAGATTTTTTCCTGCATAACATCTTGACCAAGGAAATAAGAATGCAAAACTATATAATTATAAATGCATGCATTGAAACGAATTGCATAATGCTTTATTTGTTAAGCTACCTTCTAGGTTCAGAGACTTAACTCCTAATGAGTTTTTGCTGGCTAGATGCAGCCTAGATGTGGCAGTGTTCCATAGACATGCTGAGGCAATTAACACCAAGTCATAATGCTAAGTGGGGCTGCAGGGCAGAGTCCATGGTTAGTTAGGAATTAAGCAAATCCTATTTTAGCTTTTAGTGACACTGCCACAACAAAATAAAATAATTATTAATGATGTGTTTTTTTTATTCGTTGTGTTAATGACATACTTGTTTGACAACTGGTTCTATGGCACTGGTCAAATGGCTTAGGTAAATGAGTGTGATAATGATAATTATTATTAGCCCAACTTAGCCTTTAAGGGAGAGGAAACCTGTTGTTGATAGGTAGCCTACTCCTGGCAAAGAGCTCCAAGTGGACCACTGGGAAACTTCCGAAAGATTTTACAACTCAATCAATGGAATTCCTTCACTAATCTAAGCTGTTGAGAAGTTGATGAGCAAGGCAAATAACTTGTGGGTACTAACTTTTACCTCTCCTATACTCCTTCCAACAGAGCTGGTCATGTGTACCAATACCGGATCCAGCACAATTTTGTTTATCTTCAGTGATCTCACAAGAACCATTCTGTTGATTTTTTTTCAATTTTTTTGTTACTTTTAGTAATCAAACTCTTGGTATTTTTGAAATTGTGAAAGATTCAGAAACTTTCCAATTAATATTAGGTAAACACCATTAGGTGTAATTAAATCACATAACATTTTAGAGTAAACTATTGATAAGAAATTAATACCTAGTTACAACAGTGGTACTGTGGTTATCATCAAAGCAAGTTCTGCTTGCCAGCAATCAAATCCTTATCTCTCTCAGTCGTAACAATAAGTAGGTATCATATAAATACAGAGAATCCTCAGCCCTAACATCTTAGTTTATGAGTTATCTAATACTTTTTATTGTCCTTTACTATGGCTTAACCCCCCAGATGCTATGTATTATTTACTTCGCATTAATGGGTGACCTATATGATGTAAGCCATCGAGCATGGATGGAACAAAATACTAAATTACAAACTAATTATAAAGGTCAAGCCACACTTGACTTGAAGTGCAGGACTGGTGTACGGCTTCCCGCACACAAGACATTTGAATTTCATTTTGAATTATTGATGGTAAAGACAATGCAAAAATTGAATAATTTAAGTGAATTATCCCAAAAGTTATCTTGGTTTATAAGCCAAGACATGCCAAGACACCGCAACATGCATGGGAAAAAATGACAATGAATATTGTGATTTAGATTTTTATCTTTAGTGATATCATTGGGTTAAATGTTTTAACCAACTGGTGATAGAACTGGTGATGCAAATTGTCTATTTTGTCAGTTGTTTTTAAGGCAAAAAGATTTTGCTTGATATGGGCTTGGGATTGATAAGGTATTGATAAGAGAACACAGATGAGAACAGTCCAGCTTGGGATTCAAAAATTATCTCTCACAGTAATAACATGCATTTGATCTAAATAAATTGACTATGGACACAATTATGAAGAATGCATGTTAAATTAAATTGTGTCAAAAGTTCAAGACTAATAACTGTGACTTTGTCATGACGTATTTAGCTGCTGAGCAGTCTCCGGCTTGTTTGCACTTATGGATTATGCACTTGCATTATGTGTTAAGAAATATCTGCTAGAGATACTATACAAATCTTATTTCCTGAACTTGAAACTACATTGATTGTAGACCTATGACAATGAGTATAGGTTACACGAGCAGAAAGATTAAACACAAGCGTCCATATAGATTTGTAGGAGCAACTATAAAAGCATTATCATGAATGCTTAAATAATCTTGATTATTTACCTTTGATTGCAGTTTGTTAGGTCGGTAAATATGGTAAGAGCTGGAAGTGCCAGCCAAAAAATTTTCCCTAGTTAACCCACAGGCTAACTTACTATTTTAAGGCTTGTAAATGATCACCACCAATAATTTGTACCAATATTTTAATTTAAGATGTGCACATCATCTCAGAAAAAAATCTAAAAATTAGTTTCTCATCGAATCACTATGAGATGACCGAATCCTTTTCTATAATGAGACGATGCTATGAGCAGATGAGACACCATAGCAAAAAAGTCAGTTCAGTGTTGCTGACATCTACCAATTTTTACAAGGAAACAAGCTCCGCTCGTCTAAAATGGACTTACCAAGACGTCGAATATATTCTGCTTGAGCATGCAAATTGCTAACTTAAATTGCCTTCAGTCAAAATATACAAAAAAATCTCTTGCGTGCACTTTGAGACGCAGGTGGATATGATCTAACCTCAAACATGCGCTCTCTCGCCGATGTTAAATGGCAAATAGTAGGTAAATGGCAACGCAGCAACAGCAGTAGCCAATCAAATATTTCTTTGAATTAATGCGAGGGCGGTCACATTTTTAAAACCCATGTCCAAGAGCAATCCAAGAGTGTATATAATATTGCTTATGCGATTCTAGGGTTTGACGACGCACTGTTTTGCTTACGGGGCCTGTGACACTGGTCTAATGGTGTCTGTACCATCTCGTTGAAAGTGGAAACCACTAAAGGGTCATTCCATGTTAATTCAACCGACCAAAAAACCGTTATTATTTATTATTATTATTTGTGGTGTTTAACGACGCACTGTTTTGACAACTGGCACTGCGGCACTGGTCTAATGGCGTCGGTGAATGAGTGAATGATGATGAGGATGATGATGAACCTAACCTAGCCTAGAAGGGAGGAGGGGAAACCCGGTGCCGGCACGTAGCCTACTCCTGTCGAAAAGCACCAAGGGGACCACCGGCTTCACGTCCCTTCCGAAGGACGGTACAACTCGAACAGCAGGATTCCTCCACAAATCCATGCTGTCGAGAGGTTGATAAGCAAGGCGAATGAAGTTGCTGTACTAACTTTCATCCCTCCAACCTCTCTCCCGAACAGAACTGGTCATGTGTATAATGGTCACCCATCCAATACCTGACTCAGCGCAGTGTTGCTTAACTTCGGTGATCCAACGAGAACCGGTGTTTCCAACACGCCAAACCGTTCGGTCCGATTCGATTCACAAATCGTGATGAAATAAAAACAGAAAAACTTTAACGAGTTCCATCACGAAACTTTCAGATAAGCCTAACCAGTTCTTTGGTGATGTTTTGTTAAATTTTCGTCAAGCTAAAAGTAGGGTAAATTGTTTTTCTTCTCAATTTAGGGAATGTGTCTACATTAAGGGTAGTTTTTATATTTTTATGTTTTTTTTTTCAATTTGCCCTTTTTAAAATTTTCTCAGCTTTCTATTGGTGTTTTTATTTTCTCGTTATCTTTAACGGGTCGTTAGCTAAAAGCCCAAACGTCGTGGAAGGCGAACCAAAACACTAAAAAGTGCTAAAGTTCGGACTGCTACTGCGCATGAACGGTACAGGACAAAATTTTGAAAAAATTAGTGAAAGTCTGCTCTCCGCATGGTTTATGCGTAAGCATACTTTTATTTCACAAAAAAGTTGGTCAGGTTTAATGATGTGTTGATTTTGTGTGAACTATCCCATATAAGCGTAAGCACACGTAAAAACATGTGATTTTTTACACACGGCGAAACTTTTTAATTTTTATCTCAAAATTCCGTCGCTATCCCACTCTGAAAAATTCAGAAAATGGAGTTTATACTTATAGCTATCAAATAGAATTTTTTCAAGAAAATTCAAATAGCACTTTGAAAGATAATAGGGGTGGAAAAAATTAAAAGGGGGAAGGGGGGAATATATATATTTTTTTTTTAAACGAAATTTATCTTTTATGAAACAAAATTTTAATACCTTTCAAATAAATTTTTTTCATTAATCTATCTTATCTACAGTCGACGCAATTCGAGAAAGAAAAAAGACGCGTGTACCCAAAATTTCAGTGCCGTCCCGCCGTTTCGGGGCCGTACCGGGCGAACCATTTGACTCAGAGGCAAACAAAAAAATAAGTCAGCAAGAGAAATGATGTGGTCATCATCCTACCAAGTTTGGTAGATTTCTAAGAGGTGACAGTTAATTTTCCAAAAAAATTGGTTGAATTAGCATGGAATAACCCTAAATAGGTACTGGAAAAAACAACTTTTGGAGCACCCCTTGAATTTGCTGCTTAGGATCCAAACATCAAAGTAGAAATAAATAAACATGATAAATTATAAACATTAATTACTAAATACAAGAACATTTTTAAATTGCATAATGTTAAAAAGATATTAGCATTACTATTATGTAGTACTGATATTTATTCTGTATCAATATGTTCCTTATATGTCGTGTTATAATGTAGTGTAACCTGCTATATGTGATCTAATAGCTTGATAGCTAAATTAAATATATTCATTCATGAAAAAAAAAAAAAACTCACTATTCACTCACAACCCTCTGCCCATCTACACCAAAATCAACAATCATCTTCCTCCCTACATCAAAGACGCCCCCAAACGCAGCTTCATCGACATGAGCCTCCCACAGTTCCTAACCATTCATCTATTCGATTACCTTTATGAATACCCCCAACAGACCTACCTATAATTATCTCTCATTGGTTAGTATTATTGTTACCCTCTATTGTTCCTTTATAAATCATTATATTTAATTACTACCTCCACTTAAGTATTATTATTTTTATATATTAATCTCTTATCATGTAATTTACTACCATGAAACCATCTTAGTCAATTTTACCATTACTACCACCATTAGTATTAATGGTTTACCTTATATATCACAATATCCAGCACAACCTCATCTGAAACCGCACGGCTTGGAAGGGATCTGCGGTAGGATGAGCTCAGATCGCCAACCAATTGTGGCGACGATCAAGCCAACGCTTCTCTCGAAAGGTAAACCTAACCTAGCTCTCACAAAACTCTGCTAAAAATACAAAGGGAACCAGCAAGCACAGAGAAATGTTGTATTTAATAATTTTCCTTTAAGCTTAGGCACTGCAGTGTAACAATTCACCACAAACTCATAAAATTTCTTTTCACCCAGGCAATCCAATAGATGGATTTTGGACAAATTAGAACAAAAAATCAGCCTAGTTTTGGTCAACCTACTACAATGATGGGCAAAGCTGCGACAAACCAACCCAAAATGCGACATAAATGCTAAAAATGGAACAACCTTTCTAAGGCTAAGGAGAATCTACAACAATCAAAACTTGGACAGGGAGTCTAACAACAATTAACTTGCCCCCAAGTGTTTCCTGACTTCTCTCCTGTCATACAATAACAAACCATGAAAATTTCCTGAACTTGAGAAGCAAACATCCTCTGAACTGAAGTGGCATTAAGCCCCGCAAAGCAAGCAATAAAATATGTTATCCGACAATTTTAATTGACCCATATTCCCTCAGACTCCTCATAAAACTCTCACCTTGCAACAATTCCCAGCGCAATGTAGAGTCAATGCACGTCTTCGAGTCAATGCAGAGTTTTTGTCAGAGCTCTGATAGCTGTGCCCCAGAAATTATTAACTCCTGAAATGTACTATTCTCCACTAGTTCCATCTCTTAGCACTTGAGCTGCTTCCCTTTGGTGTGGAATATCATTACTTGGGCCTTGTCATCACTCAATTTTTAATAATTAACAGCTATTTCTTGCTACTACCTACTTCCTATTACTGTAGTATTCTGTAAAAGGATCAGATCGACCGGATCGGTCGTTCTAGCTTGTATCTTGGAATTGTTTATCCCGGTTGATCAGCTGATTACAGAATGACATTGGTAGGAACTGCAAGGCAACCACAAACATTGATGCTCCAGAAACTGCAAACTTAATATAAATATATCTAGGATGGTCTTATAGAAATAAAATAACTTGTAAAACAGCTGTGGTAACGACAAGTGTAGCTATGACAGACAACCAATAACTACTTTACACAACTTTATTCTTCACCCTCGTTTACAATGGAAGCACAAAAAGAAAAATCATTTTACCTGAAATCTACGTTTGAATATCTTTCATGTTGACATTGAAGGCAACTTTTAAAATCGGAATGTAAACTATTGCAACTTGTAATAAAAACTGCAGCACTGATTTTCAGCTAGCCTTTGACACGGAAACAAATGTGTAGCATATGATATATTTTGTCCCATTCTCGAAATATTCCACTACCTGCTGATACTGGCTCAAACAATGAAATGGCTAAGTAAAAAATAAATAATTTACTGTTATTTAGAGCTTAAAGCAGATAAAGCAGAACCCAACAATCACGTAAGGAAACAGCTAGTGACATCAACTATTTTTTGTAAATTTTCAAATGTAGCGTTTAAGGCACGCACAATATTCCAATCTTTATGAGTAGGAGTTGTACATATTTTTATAATATTATTAGTGATGTTAAATTAACCTGTTTGCAACTTTTTTTCAGTCTCAAAAATATTAGTACCAATCTTCTACAAAAGCTAGTTAAAAATTCTTATTAAGCATTACCAAACCATTAATTAAAATGAATACCCAACATAAAATTTACATTACTGCCTATTTTGTCAAAATATTTTGTTGAACATAATAATATGCATTAAAAATCATAGTGCTGAGACTGTTAAACAAATGATAACAGAGCAAAATTGTAATTTTTTTAAGCTTAGCAAAATTCAAATAATTGTTTCTTGTTCAGAAGACAGACAGAAACATGCTCGGCGATTCTTGACAGCCCAAAAGCCTTTCAAAAGCAGAGCTTAGTAGCATTTTCTCACACCACCAAATGTTTACCTGACTGACAATTCCTAATAAAATATATAAAAGCTGCATTTAAGCCTATTGTATACTGCTGTGTTGCAAATTGTGATGCAAATGTTTAGCATTTAGTGACAAATTCATATAACAGTTTAGTTTAGTAAGTACTTGGCATTTTATCACACATATACATTATGACTTCATCCTTGCAGATCCTTACAGATCCTTACTCCTGGGCAAACACTTGAAGATAAAAATTACAATAGATCATTTAAAAAATAGGCCAATCTGAAACATTGAGTGGGGTCCCGATAAGGTATTTCCCCTGGCATAGCACTAGTATTCTTGTAGCTATGCATTTTATATTATAAACAATCTGTTCTCAACTAATGATTATTATTATTTCCCTATATTACTTATTGTGCCTTTTAAAATAGTTAGTATAGTTAGTACTGATCACTCAATATTGACAAACTTGGCTACCTTCCCTGGCAATAAGATAATAATATGTATGTAGATGCTAAGCAAACAGGCAGAGATTTTTCACTGTAGCCAGCTGTTTTCAATATTCAAAACAAACAGGCCACTTTTTTCAAGTTGACAAAGATTTCGTTGCACATTGTTTCCATAAATCACAAATATTCAAGGGTTCTTTTATGCAAAAAATGTCCTACCAGAATTGTATAGTGACCGAGACGTATGCGAATGAAAATAGGCCTCCGTTAAATTTATGTTGGTAACTCCGTTCTCATTACTGACAAAATAACAAAATATAAAAGACATTTAAGCTCAATCTATAGCTTTACAAGGCATTGCTGTACATTCTCTACAAGTATGACTATGACTGATGCTATGGATGATCAAATAGGTGGCACGAGGTTACGGCCATAAAAATATCTTCGAACACGTCTTAATAGCATTCAAGTTCCCTTGAAACTGCCGCCTGTTAAGGATTTCGACAGATGCTTTGCATTATTGCCAAGTGTTATTGTGTGTGTATGTGTGAGTTTCTGTACGCCGTGTAAAATCTGTGCTCACTGGCCATCTATGCCTCTTAACTTAGAGCACAAGAGTTATCTGACATTGGTTGAAAATAGCACACATTACTGAAATAATTATTATGGATACCATAGGCCTAGACTCCCTTTCTACCAATACTTTCAAAATTGTCAATTAACAGAAATTGTCAGAAATAAAGCCTATAATTACCTATTAGGCTATTTATAAATAATTTAACATACCTTTGATTTTTAAAATGATTTCACAAACAGATAGCTGAGATGTTAACAAGGTAAACAACTGACAGATAAAGAGGTAAGAGGGTAGGTACAAATATAATTTACAAAAAATACTAACAAAAATTTCAAAACACAAAAAAGGGTAGGTTGCAATAACTGCTGCAAAGGGGCCTGATTCAATCACATTTCTCTACTTTGAGACGGATCATGAGCAGCCATAAACGTTGTCAATAAATGAAACATGCGAACGTTCTCAGCTGGTCTCATAGAATGATAGGACTGTGGTAGAATCAGCCTCCCAAGCTTTGTTCAGGCTTGCTGAAACTAATTTTCGTAATGTTAGTCGGTAACTGATATTTGAGCAAATCCGATTAGCGCCTTGTCATCGGGGACCTCGGAACTTAGATGGCCGGAGTTCTGAAAAAGAAATAAGGCTTAAAAACTATAAATCCTTAATCTCCATGCAAATCTTCAAGAAATTTCTAGCTCATTGCTTGTTTTCTATCTGACCATTAAATGCAGTGATTTTCTAAGCCATACTTCCATTGGGCAAATGGACCGAACACTGCATCACTGTCGATTGAAATGACACTGTAACAAACATACCAAGGGGAAGGTGACGGATCGCTGTATGCCATTGCTGTCGATGAGTTTCTGCAGGTTGATGGCGATGACGGCAATGTCCCGACCATCAACTAGACCAGCTCCCACTAACTCCGCTGCTATTCCTTCTGAAGAGTCCTTGCCGATTGCAAACTCAAACCTGATGTCGTTTAGCTCTCGCTTGGGATTCCTGCAATTGTGATGTTGAGGTCAAATTTAATATTTTTAATTCTGTAAAGTTGAATCATAATTGCATTGCCAGCAGGGAATCTGAATCTAAAATTATTTGAAGATTCGAGTGAGTGTGGTGTTTTTGGATGGTAAGTACCAGTTCGCGTGACGTTCACTCTGATAGAGACGGAAAGTTTGTCAGCCATGAACTGAACAAGAACTGACTGTAATGTTAATTGTGCCATGTGACTCAAACTAATCAATGGAAACCAAGCAGCATCAGTTCAAGCAAAGCTGCTTCAAAAATGAGCAATTATTTAAGATTATTAAATAAAAGCAGTCACATTAAAGGGCACCTAGTGCTTTCTGCTGCACCCAATTGAAATTGGCATAAGCATAGATTAGAAGAGGGTGACAAAAAAAATGAAAAGCAAAAAACAAATATCGATAGTCTGATCAAAGCCCAACGTAACAATAAAAGGGCAAAAATAACAAAACTGACCTCATCCTAAGCACGAGGTTGACGGGCGCACCGCCGATTCCCAGGGGCAAGTAGTCGTTACTACGTGTGCCAATGCTGTCATTGTCGGTGAGAAGGTCCTTCTCATCGCTGCCAGATGACCCCACCGTGTCCAAGTTGTTCATCGGCTTCTCCGAACTCTCGTCGTCAGAGCTCTGCCCTCCCTCCTCTTCCGAAGACCACACCCACTCACCAGTCACCTGCAAGGTCATTGTTAGGTTGAAATTCGTAGTCACAAATGTTTTATGTCTCCCTTTTTCGAAGTAATGATGGGCAAAGAAATAATTAACTTCCAGAAGCCTACACTCCGTCATATTTACGTTTTGTTGCATTCTAGAATCACACTCCAACCTCAAACACTAAAATGTACTGTTGGTTGACAATATCTCTTTCACTACTTTTGTTCATCATGGCAGCATTCATACTGCTCTTAAAAAAAATGACAGATCTAGCATATTGACACATTAAATATCATGGTTAATTGATTGGTGATAGGGAATAATTGAATTTTTACTTCTAGATTTTTAGCAGATGACACATAAAAGCTAGAAAAAAGGGGAGTACGAGCCATTTTATTTTTTATTACTTGGACTGCATTGACACAACTTCCAAAAATGTATATAACCTGGATATGGATAGAATATATTTGCCTCTTATTTGGTTTGAGTGCCAAAAGACTGAATTATTGGTGAGAGAATGAGCTCAACTTACCAGAGACGCGTAAAATGTATAGCGAGGCATGGTATTTTTGAGGTTGTATAAGGTTTTGGCACTTGTCTTAGTCAGTTCAGAGAGACTAATGATTGGCAGTTGTGCTGGCAGTTGTGAGTTTGTGCAACGATGAGAGGGGAGGGGATGAGTAGTTGCTGTGTGGTTTAGTGGGGTGGGGGCAGATGAAAGTTTTAAGTTGATACAGGTAGAGTTTATGGGTTGCTGTTGTAGTTGCTTATCATTCGTTCAGAGTTGGAGAAAATCTGGATTTAGTTATACACTTTAGTTATATATATATAAATATAGTACTACTATTTAGCAAATATATGTAGTCGGAGGGACAGCATTAATGTTCGACTTTCTGCTGAGGTAAGAAGCAAACTTAGCGAACTATAAGTGCCACAGTCGGATTGAGACCGCATTTCAACAAACTTCTGCTACCAAATAACTACGACGTAAATATAGATACATTTTTATCAATCGTTAATTTCAACATTAATAAAGAATAATTGAGCATAAACCAGTCTCAAATACAAGTTATCTGCAAGAAATAACGAAATGACATTTTTTAACACTAGAAACAAACATAACTCTACCTAGTAGCATCCTCCATTTTTGTCGGTTAAGAAGTCATGTGGCAGCTATTTTTGTGAAAACAGTTTAACATTAGTGCTACGGAAGTAATATATTGCGACAGAAAAAAACTGCACTATTCATCATTGATATCTCTGAAACCAAATACTGTTCTAGTCCAAATATCGTCCACAAATCATTCCCTTCCAAACAGAACAGCGCGATATTGCCAGTCAACCCTTGGACTCATCAGAGTAGTTCACGGACGTCTCGTGACAGCTTACCGTCCGGTGCAGCCGTCCGGAAGCGCCCGGCTGCCGCTTGGACGCCTTCTGTACGCGTGTCTCGATGCTTGGCCCGATGGCCACCAGTGTCTGCTGTAGATACCGTCGGTCCTTCGCCTTCTTGAAGAATGGGTGCTTCAGCAGGTCTGTCGCGGTCGGTCTGGCATTAAGATGGAGGAACACAGTTAGAAGGTTTATTTAGATGAAAAACCCACTGAAGACATGGAGTGAGGTCAGAGGTAACTTAAGATAACAGCGTAACTTTATCTTACTACACTCGTCTTTAAACTAGTTTTATAACTTGTGTGGCCTAAATATACTACATGTAGTTAATTGACCTTCTATGGCAGTCAACGATGCAGTTTAAAACTTGCTTACCAAATAAAAACGACAGTCGGTATTGTTACAACGAATGGCTAATTACTTGTGAAAATTGGTTACAGAATTCTATAGAAGAATGTGACTAGCTTTAATCAAAGATGGGCATGACTTATGTTACGTATAATGCCACTGCATTTTCACGATCTGTCCATCTTCAGTTATCTTCGTGAGCTGTTTGAATCCTATCAAGTTAAAAAAACTTCAATTTGGGATGACGTAAATACATCCCCAAATTGAGTCCTTAAATTTCAAATCTTAGAACTCAAAGAAAATTGATTTCCAGCCAAATCACCTCTTTGACGGATCTTTCTGCAAGCAGTCTATGATCATCTTGCGGAATGTCTTGCCGTACGCCTTGTACTGGTCTTTATCCTCAGCGCCTGTGTCCAACGACGGTGGCTCGTTTTGTAACGTTAACATTAGCACCTTCATTGGCGGATACTTGTGGTAGGGCGCCGTGCCCGTCGCCATCTCGATGGCCGTGATGCCGAAAGACCAGATGTCCGCTTTGAAGTCGTAGCCGTGGTCCTGCGATCAAACAAGAGAGATTAGCAGTGAGCATAAAACAAAAGTTCCACGCTGTAAGCAAGTATTCAGCACAGCAAAGATTCGTAACTTCCATTATGATGATTAATGCAAAAAATTTAAAACGGATATGTTTTGATTTGCTGCTAGGTTCTGGTCAGATAGAATAGTTTGTTATGTAGAGTTATGCGATAGCTCAAAATCAATCAACGTAGCAATCAAATAAAAACTAGTTAGGTTTGAGTTAAAATCATATTCATTTTCCACATCATCAGGTAATCCAACCAGCATATCAAACCATTTTTAAAAACTAACATCAAAACATTAATGTTTAATAAAAATGGGATACAAACGAATTACAACAATATGGAATTCGGCCGCTAGAGTATGGCATCATGCATTTCTCGAAATTTGGCCAAAGAAAAACAAACAGAAACTATGGCCAGTAGCAAGGCAAAAAAAAAAGTAGGTAGCGTCTAGAACCACGTCTACATAATCGGTCGATCAGCATCACAGAAACAAAGTAAAAAGGAGGTTCGATCAAGTGCAAGTTTACCCAGTATTTAACGCCAGGCGCTGAGCACGCCACCAAGTGGCCACTACCCACCTAATGGCGTACAAAGAGATAGTCAAGATCATGTCCTGCCAACATCGCTACACAACACACTTAACCTGCACATGTAGACAGCTGCAACATTTATTTACAGACGTGCATCGGAATACAACAACCGATTTCTTATCAGAAAAGAGAAGCGCATATTTTAAATTATTATCATGTTGTGATGACTTATATTTTCTAGATTTTCTGCAAATACACAGAGATTTATCAAAATGTAAGCACAAACGGTAAGCTGTCACAAATCTTTTAAAGCTTGTATGCAACTAAGTTGGTAATATGGTTGAATGACCTAGTGAAAAAAGAGCTTTTCAAGATGAAATTCTGTGTTTGGGATACGAAGAATATGGCACAAAAAATGCCTTCTCAAAAAGCTTGAAATTGACAAAATCTCTTTGGCAGAAAATACCAACACTCCTAACTAAAACAGCTGGAAGAAATAATTATAAACACATATAGCCTAGAAAGACACAACCGATTGCAGGAAAGCTTTTCATTTGTCAGCTGCTGACAGACAACATTTTTACAATATTGCTAGTGCCACCTTCTGCAAAAAATCCTAAATCTAGCTAGGTAAATATGTAGTTTAACTATTAACATTTTGTGGTGGGAACTGAAAATAAGCTGTCTTTTAAAGTTCATTTAACATCCAGCATCACCAATTATTTTTACGATGATGTAGAAAACCAGCAAAGAAAATTATGTTATCTCGTCTCTTCAATTGTATGTGATAATCATTAAATTGCATACCAAAAAATCAATAGAACTCGGGGATATAACATGTACCAGCAGAGTGATGGTAATATTCATCGAAAACAATGTCATTTTACCTGCTCCATGACTTCGGGGGCCATCCAACAGGGGGTGCCAACGAACGTGTGCCGAACTTTCTGCCGAGATAGATCTCGGCCAGTCGCCAGCCATGCCGAAACACCAAAGTCGGCAATCTGGACAGTGCCGTCTTCGCCCAGGAGAATGTTGCCGGCTTTCACGTCCCTGAAACAGAAAAATCCACAGAATTAATGGATTTTTCTTTCCAAGTAATGACGAAAGATCGTTAAAGAACCAGCAATTTTTTTTAATTTAAAGGGCCATGCAACAAGTTTTTTTTTCTATTTAGCTTGGGAAACATTAGTTTTGAGACGACAACAATCATCTGTATTCTCGTTTCAAGCGCCAACACCTTCCACTCCTCCACGCATGCATTGTGTACCACTGACTACATTGCAACGCTAGCACTGGCTTGGTATAGGCACTTTAGGTGGAGAATGTGTCACAATGTCGACATCAGTGCATATTCAATGCACGGTGATGCGGAAGATGCAAGGCGCTCGAAAAGAACATGCATGTAACTGTCGTTGTTTTGAATCTTGTCTTTACCAAGCTGGAAAATAAAAAAAAAAAAAACTTGTGTGCCTCTTTAAGTTTTTCATAATAATGTTTGGAGCCAAAATTAATTTTTAGAAGCATATTTGAAGGTGTTTCAAGTGTAGATGATAAATCTAAAAAACACCAGAAAGTTTTAAAAGTTGTAAAAGATTCAGGCCCATTTGCTGGAATTTTGTATTGCTAGCTTCATTTCTGATGGAAAGGCAAGATCAAGATTGGAATTGTTAAGGTTTTTCTTGGCTCCATATTCATCAAATCTTTCCTCTGCAAATGCCTGTATTCTCACCTGTGTATTTGCCCATTGCTATGAAAGTATTCGAGTCCCTTGAGCACCTCCTTGAGCACGGTGGCGATGGTAGACTCGTCGAAAACACCGTGCTTGCAGTTTGACGCTCGCATCTTGTGCTTGATGATGTCGAGCAACGAGCCGCCTTCAAGTAGTCGCAGCACGAGCCATAGTTCCTCACGCACCACGAAACTCGTGTGATACGTCACAACGTTTTCGTGGTTGCAAGAAGACATTGCCTGGATCTCTTTCTGCAATGCAAACGCCCAGAAGGTAAAATTTTGTAGAATTAGTGATTTTTTTTAATGTAAGTCTGACACATTTACTTTCAATTCGATGAAGTGTTATATTAAGGCTAGTATGGTAAGTACTGAAACCTACAGTTCTGCTTAAAATATTTTTGGGGAAATGCAAATTAGTGGCAGGCGCTTTTTTTTTGTGGTCCAAGGTGTGAAGTTTGTTTAATTAAATAGTAAAAAAACCATACATGAATTGATATAGGTCTCAATTATATTTTTTCGGAAAATTTTACCAATATCATGAATGGGGTAGTAAAGAAGGGTCAAATGTAACTCAAAAAGCCAGCACCTTGCTTCTTGCAAAAGGAAAAACATTCAAAGTAAAAGCCCTTTTCTAAATATTAGATAAGTTATTCGTTGGGTAAAATTAGGTATTTGGGTTGGATGTCAATTTTTTAAATATCTCACAGGCATCAACTAGTGTCTCATTTCAAACCAACACTTACTTCGCTTGCAATTTGAAGAGGCATGTTTGGAGATAGCACATAAGGTTTGACGTTACCTAGACGTGTTAGTTACCCGAGTACATCATGACACACGGGTGACATTGTTGGGGAATGTAGAGGAAGTGCAAGTGCACTTGCAGGATAAATACTTATATTTTCCCAAGTTGGACTATTCAGCATTGGCAATGCATGACACCACATCGCACCATATTCTGGGCCACACCCGATCCCGAGTCATGATAGATTCTTGGATACTTGCTATTCCAAACATCCTTTATCTATGTATACAAAGGTTCGATGAAACCTAGACACATTAGTTACTCGAGTAGGTACATCATGACTCAGGGGTGAGATTGTCAGGGAATGGAGAGGAAGTGCAATGTACTTGTAGGATAAATATTACTATTGCCCCAGATAGCACTATTCTGAATTGGCGATGCATGACACCACATGACACCATGTTCAATCATGAAAGGTTCTTAAAACCTTTTTATTTCAAGAATCTTCTTCCATTCACTCAACAAATGTGAATGCTGTGAATCTCAGTCTCACGCGTAGACAGTGACTCAAAAAAAAAATGAACAAGGGAGGAAAATTGATCTGCAACATGTTTTATAAATCTTCTGTTTGATACTTCGTTTCACCTTAAGAACGATAAGGGATTTGATGGTTCCAATTGCAACTAGTGCAGAAAGCGATGTGCTAAGAGTTAAAAAAAATCAATCTATCCCTTCAGAAACAAAAAAAGTTTACACGCACAATTTTGAAACATGTCTCGAGACTAACAGCAAGGAGTTTTTTGCATTCAAATTTCAAACCCCTTTTCTTCATAAGAAGAAATGGAGTGTATAGAAATGGACTCCAGTGGTCACAAAAGACATCATTCGCCCTTTTATGACCAAATTAAGGGTGAATCGTTACTTCAGCAAATTGAAAATTTGGTCAAATCATTAAAATCTGCTTCAGTAAAACAACCGCCAAAAGAAATTAAAGTCCTCAATAGCTGAGCTGAGTTGCATGATACTGAGTGACACATAGGGAATTGAAAAATAAATTAAATTTCAGAGGATGTTAATACCAACTGCATATCAACATTAATCAATTATCTGAATAAAACTTTATTTCCAGGTTGACGCCTTGTTTCCGTGTAATGTTGACGTTAAGTTTCTGTGCGAATCTAGTTTCACTAATGGAAAAATGATTTTGTTACTAATTTATGCATCACATACACCATGCAGCCTAGATGACGAACTATAATTGTACTGCGAAGCATCTAAAAGATCAGGTGACTATGTCACGTCATCCGGTTATTGGTCATCGGACTGGGTATACGATATACAGAGCTCGCTAACAAGCGTCGTCAGTCGTCGTATCAAGCTGGAGGAAGAAGCATCTCTCTGGCAGCACTTGTGACAAAGAAAAAGTGAAGAGCCTATATGCCTGAGGTCAAAGTTAAGTATACGACCGATCGCGAGTGTGCTGAAGAAATGGAAGAAATATTTCAAGAGCAACGTTTGAAGTTGAAGCAGCGACTCCAGGGGCGCCAAATCTTACTGGTGGTGCTGGGACTGCTTGCAACTCTTCTGCGGTAAGACAGACTTTCTTTCTAACATACAGTCTTCTTCTACGATTCTTTCGTTTCTCTTCCAGTCACAGTCTATAGTTCCATGAAAAGAAATCTGTTACGAAGTCCACGAAAGGAATTAATTTATTGCTCTTACTTCTTGATTATTTAAATTTGGAACTGAAGAACTAAGTACTGCTAAGAAATGTTGCCCAATCTTCTAAAGTTGAAACAATAGCCAGCTCACTACACTTGACTCCTTTGTGGTGAGGATGAGCCAAACTGCTAGTAACACTAGTAATGTGATCTAGTGTAATTATCTAGTAATGTGGACCTCTACTTGCATAGGGTTGCATTCACACGGTGCAAAAGCTACACGAGTTCATTAATTAAAATGTGTAGCAATAAACAGGAGAGAAAGTGAAGCAAATCACTAACAAATTGTCATTCAATCTCTTGATCGACTTCTCTCTATAGCAAGTAAGTAAAGGGAATGTCGATAATCCTGCACCTGGAACCTGCAAGGTTTTGCAAAGCCAATGTTTACAAAGTTTGGACTGTCTGTGAAGCCGGATAAGTGGTTTCAGCTTGGATTTCAGATTCCATTCAAATCTGATTTTTTGGACGGATGCTCGTGATCTGACGGAGGTAGTCTTGCATCTTGTCAGGATTGAGGGTTCAACGGAATATTTTTGCATCCGCCAGCATCGGGGTGCAAACGATATTGCTCGAGACGAGCGAGCCGGACAAAGAGGCGACGTACATCGAGTCGTCCGTGTACGAGGAATGGTACCAACATCCAGTATTTATCTTCCTGGTGTGGGGCCTCATTGCACCTATAATGCTGGTGAGTTCACTCTCCATTACTCGGTCAAAGTTTTGACGGAAAACAATTATTTGATATTGATAAATAAGAAATTCCATTCTTTCAACAGTTATCTGTAGTTGCAACAGAAACAAGGGAAGATAACTTGACGTTCTTAAATAAGCTCAACTCCAAGTATTGTAAGTACGAACAAATTTTGATTTTTAATAGCCACAATCCAATAACCTCAGTCATGATCCAAATTCCTAGGCATGGTTCTTATACCAAGATAAGAAAAAAGAAACAATCGTATTCTTTTACAAAACCTGTGCTGATTCCAAGTACATCCTTTTGATTTCAGGTGAATACCTCCAGGGCTTGTTCACAACATCAATCATAGTCGACCTGCTCCAAGCGTTTTTCCGAATGGACCAACCGATTACCCTATTAACCGCCTTGTTACACCACATCGAAGGCAACAAGTGGATCGACCCTTTTACCCACATCAAACAACTATCAGTGCCAAGCTACCAGACTGCCATCACCGCGTACACCACGTGCTTCTGCATCATGACAAACAACAAGTCGCTAAACAGTCGCCTTGCTCATTCCCAGCTAACCAAGATCCTGCTGCAAGTCACCATCGTCATATGCGTCATCCCAATAGTTGTTACAGTGAGCTACGAATGCTACGATGTGTTCATGACGACCCATTACCCCTTTTACGTCGAGTGCTACTATCTGAGCGTGGTCTTGGGGATGATAGTGGCGATTTTTAAGGTAAATATTTTGGTCATTAAGCACGTAGCTAAGATATTATTTCTTGCCAATCTTTCAATGTTAACATGTGTTTTTGGGTGGCACAGAAATGGTTTGAACCTAACGAACTGCACAGTATTGCTAAAATATGTTGTTAGCAAATGAACTTGGAAATATAAGCCCAGATTACCAATGGGACAGGAATAATAACGAGACAGTGCATTTGCGAGGAGCACACAAATTAAGTTGTATCTCTCCTGCTTTCTAGGTGCAGGGATCGGAGGGCTACGACCCCCCTCTCAACTACTACTTTGTGGTGCTGCGTAAGGTTATGAACAACGAACACCCGCCCGGTGTCGTGATGGAACATGGCAAGCCCCTGGACAAAGAGGACTTCCATGCAGAGAAGATGTATCACATCGTTGCTCAGTGTTACCGCCACAACAAGACCATTAAATCAGCGATTCCCCGCTTCAACGCTGCTAAAATGAAGAAAGACGTGAGAGCTGAAAAGTGATTCATTCTTGAACAGCCTGACTTGCATTTATTACTTTCAACGCTTTTTAGATATCGGCTACCAGCGTTTAGATGCTTTGCTTAATTTTTCGCACTAGTATGTTCTTGACCATTTGTTCATTGATATAAAATTCTACACTAACTATTTATACTTAAAAGATTTTCAGTAAATATCGATGGCGATTCATAATTATTAATTGAGCATAAGTGGTGTTCAAAATTTCCAAAAAAATTTATGTTGTACCAAATACAAATTTTTACAAGTTTTTTTCCCCAAAAAATTAAAAAAGTTACAACATTTTTTTTTAATTTAAGTACATTTTTACTAAAAAAAAAAAAAAATTACTTTAAAATTGAAAATGTATAATTTTTTTTCATACCCATGAACCTGGAATTAGTATTATTTTACACATAATGCTTTTACTGCTCTGCATGCAAAATTGTAACTTTATTTTTTAAATGATGAAGGCTTTTGCTGTGTGTCAATGTGGTCATGAACAGAGCTAACAGGCCTGGAAACAGGGTACGGTATCTCATATCAAGCTTTCGGTTCGGTTTTACCACTCGTCGGTTCTTCTGTTCATAAACCGAGAAAAAATTAGAAACAAAATTAAAATTGAAGACGGTTAAATAACATTAATTTACCCTGGAATTTACCGAGATAACGTTCGTTATCTCCAACGAAAAAGTAACATGATCCCTACCCAGGTAAAGGCTGCAAACTTTCGCTCGCAGGGGCCTTAAAATAAACCCCGCTCCGAGTGCTGCGTAATATTTTGAGATTATAACTAGCTACGATATATGACAACTTAATAAAATTATCATTTCCATATTTGCATTTTTAAATGGTATATGCAAGGACAAAAAAGTTTGTTTTTTTAATTTTTCTATTTTTTTTAACCCTTCAAGGGAAAGAAATGTTCTCAGTAGTTTAAAAATAACAAGTTGTTTCCTCTTGGGACCCTAAATATACCTAACATATTTTTAAAGTAATTCAACAGTTCTATTTGGTCAGGAAAGGAACGAGGCACCACCAACTTCAGAGGCGTAGCAATGAGGGCAGGGGAGAAGTGCGATAAACCACCGTCAATGCTCTAGGAGGGGGGTAGAAAATAGAGGTAAAAACCAGATGATCAAAAATTGTAAATAATGTCCTGGAAAATGCGTTGGAAAATCCACATGCAGAGAATACATTGAAAATACAGAAAAAATCTGTATTATTGGAAATCATATTAAACATATTGAAACATAGTGACAAAATATCCAAATTTTGTCTAAATTGCTCTGGTCGGTCGGTAAATTTTCAGCTTTCTTTTTACCAATTTGACATTGCTAGCTACGCTCATCCAAAAATATTGCCCAAATGCAGAGGTCGGAAAAATTACAAATTCAAGTTTTGATTCCAAAAAATATATATTTTTTTTTTAAATCTAATTTCGACCCTTGGATGCAACCCAGGCCACCACTTTCCTAGAAACGTGTACCCAATCGGGAAGTCAAACCACAGTCTCCACCTTTCCAGGGTATTGCACTAACCATCAGTGACCTTCTTGACAGGGGTTGACATGCATTTGATAAGAATTGACAGATCCAAGAAGTAGATTTGAGAGGCTGAGAATATTCACAGTTACTCTGATTCCAGTGATGCTATACTGCATCAACATCTGTTCAAACTCGGGTAACTTCTAGGGTAACAACAAACTCAGATAGCGTAACTGGAATAAGAGTGATTGTGAGTTTTCACTACCTACCTCATGGTTTTACTCCTTGGAGATCCGTCATTCTCATCGAATACTTTAGAACATTCTCAAAAAGGTGTGACCAATAAGCTCAGATGGTTAGTGCAACATCGATAAAACAAGGAGACCAGGGTTTGATTCTCCGACTAGGTCCAAATTTTTGAGAAGGTAGTAGTGTTTATTGTTAGAAAGATTTAACACGCAATTTAAGTACATGCAGATCACATTTGAGCCAGAATGCTCGTGCATGCATGCGTGCACTGACTTTACGCAAATTAATCCAAAATTTGATCAAAGAATATAAAAACAAAGATTCTGATTCTAAAAAAAATCAATTTTTTGGGTCCAAGCAGTACTTTAATGCAACTGAACATCCATTGCATTAGTTGAATCTAGACATTTATCTCAAATGTGGCATCTCCCTCTCCCTTGATCTAGGAATTCAAATTTGGGGTTCGTTCCGGTGATCCCTAATCAACGCTACGCCTCGGTTGACTTGCACTATAATTGCATTAATATCAGCAGCCTTAGAAATAGAATAGACCTGTAGTTGCCGCAGTTTAATAATACATTATCACACAGCCACTGCATTAGAACGGCATTGCACCAGCTTTAGAAATAGAATAGACCTGTAGTTGCAGCAATTTAAAATACTGAAGTAAAGCCACAGAGTATATAACTAGGGTGTGTCTATAAATTAATGCTGTAGGTGGTTTGTTTATGGCGACAGTAATGGACCTCCCTGCTACCAAAATTGCATGCTACCACCTACTGCATCTTGCTAGCTGGTTTAGGTTTAGGTTTAGGTAGTATCTAAATGTTACCATCAATGAAACTGCCAGACAATATGACCACATTAGCAAAAAGGAGCGCTTTCACTAACCTAGGCAATGAGAGGAAGAGAGAGAATGAGATAACTTTTATAAAAGAATGCAAGACATGGCATGGTCTTTTATATATACCCCTTTCTCATCAATTATCCATAGGTTGGTGAGCACTTTTAGTTCTAGATACAAAATTCCTTGTCATTCATTATTTAATTATTAATATTTTGTTAAGAAATTCCATTTCATCGAACTTAAGCGAAATCATTGATTTTCACGGTGAAAATTGTTATAATTATTGAAGTTGAATTTTAAACATAGGCTGTTTGTTTGAAAATTTACTGTACCACAAAAACTTCTAATAAATATCTCTTGTGAGCTATATTTCAGTGCAAAAAGTTCCCTGTAAAGTTTTTACTTATTTTGTCAACCATTCTGCCTCAGTATTGACTCTATACGTACTGATCGTTTCCTTTTACAATTTAGATAGAAAAAACAAGCAGATATACTAACCAATAGTTCGTCCATGCTCGTGTTCCATTTTTCCAGATTGATTCTCTTAATGGCACACTTTTCAGACCGAGGCTTGCAAAATGCCCCGTGGACCACAGCAGTTGCGCCGACACCTATGTAAGAAACATTTCAGTGTTAGAAATAGGCTCATTTTAAAGCAACCAGTGTGGCCGGTATCTGAACTTATTTATGTATAGTGAAAACAAATGCAATTAGAAAGCGTTTGTCGGAACGAGGCAAATGCCCGCAGCGTCATTAAGCTTTCACGCAGTAGCAAGCTTAAAAGTAACATTTAAAAGGCTTCGGGTTGTACAAGCACTCAATTACACTTGCTTTTGAAAGGAAAATTGCAAGCTTCTTCAAAGCTGCCTACTACAGTATGCTTAAAATAATTCAGAATTTAAAATGTCAAAAATCAATGACCATAACCCAATTTCTTATTCAAGTTATAATGGACCTGCATTTTTTCAGCAACATTTTTCATTGAGCAAGCTTAAAGTTATAATTTTAGGTTAGATACTGTAAAATAATTCATTTTTACTCAAAAAACATTTAGAAGGAGAACACATGGCGCAGGGGATCACATTTTTTAGAAAACGAGCATACACACCGGCATTCTTGCTAGTGACGTAAAATTATGTGCGACACACAAACATTTATTTAAAATTAACGAAAATCGAACAGCTCGCGTGATCTATATCAGCCGAAAATATGTAATATTTTTTAAGTAAAAATGTGTATAATTACCAATAACTTCTAATAAATCGTAGTCATCTTTCGTATTCGGCCACCCTTGAGGTGTTACGGCTGGTACTGTCGCCGCCATCTTATGTGCTAGAATATCGTAGTGGGTCACTCTAGTGGATTTTTCGTAAGTCGCGGAAAACGGCGGTATATCACAGGTAGACGATTTTCTTCGGAAAATTCCAGGCGAACCCGACGGCATCAATCCGGGGGAGATTTTCCTTAACAACAGAATTTCGATTGAGGTTATTCACCTAACTCTTTTGAAATAAACATATGAAAATGGTTTTATTAAGATGCTGACAATCACAGAAAATATATTATCTTTTGTATCATCACTTTACCGAAATCCTCGGTAAATTTGAAAAAACAAAATTCAAACAGTTACTAACATAATAGACGGTAGAAATACTATAATTGATTACAATCACTGACGTCAATATCACAAAGGAGCGATAAAACCCAATATCTTAATTATCAACCAGTCAATTCCCTATGGTAGTGATAAGCATAAATTATAAATGACAAAACCAGTAGCGATTAGATCGTAATTTGGCTGAGCAATTTCAGCTTGACCTTAAAACACTACACAATTTAGGATCAAGTTCAATTCACACCAAAAATTTGAATTACTCAATCATGTCACTCACGTGAAAACATTGCCTTTTACATTTCCAAACAATTAAATTATAAACAGATGCGCGTGGGATGAATGTTTAAGTGACAAAACCACGCAATTAAAATTCGCAACGCCAACTCAATCGAGCCGAGCAGCTAAATGCGTCTGAGCTCAGCTATTTCGAAAATTAAAATGTAATCCTTCCTTCGACGGAATCTACCGAGAAGTTTATTACGCAAATAGCAGACAGGCAGCTTGTTCATCTGGTTTTATCAGCGGGTCTCATCATTTGGCTCTTTCCAGCATCTCCTTCCAAGGCTGGGCAATCTTCGACTAGATGTTAAGTCGCAATTTTATAAATGAACATCATTGCGAGTGATATTATGCTCTGATAACAAAAAAAAATGTGAGACAAGATTACGACAAAAAAATTGCAGAAAGTTTTATTGCTCGCCACGCTTTAGAGCAATGCGAAAAGAAAATAGAGACAAAAATAAATATCGATGCGCGCTGGAGCATCTCATGATGTGTAAGAGAGAAAAAGAGCTCTACTTCAAGTTATATCTCAAGACAAGAGAAGTTATTTATGTCTAAACCACAGCATCTAGGCTGGATGGAGCTTACAAATTTAAAAATAATGAGCAAAGTTGTTTGCGTGATTACAAGCAGTATAAAGCCGGCGACGGTTGAGCACTTGAGAAACTGAGCCGCATAACACTCGGTTCGATACTATGAAAGAAATTACCGTTAAAAGCCGTGGCTGGCGAAGTTTTTCTTCTGTTTGTCTAGCTGGGCGGCGCCCAAAATTTCTGAGAAAATTGGTCTACTCATCTACCATCGATACCTATCCACTTTACTTTGGAGGCATCTAAAGTCAATTGTACAGTGTGTTGATCTTTTAGGTGCTGCATCACCTATGCTGTATGCTGATCTAGGTACAGGTGCAGGGGCACACTTTTATCGCTGGTAATTAATTAAATGTAGTATGTACCAATTTGATAAAATTACTGTAATTATTTTGTTTGTAATAGTGGTTCTCTAAGCAGAACGGCATTTCGTTTCAGAAATCACTGTAACTCACTAGTTTCATAAAAGTACGAAACTTTGATTGGATTCGCAAAAAGGCCAAATGGAACAAAAATGTCGCATTCGCAAAAATGTCGCATTCGCAAAAATGTTAAATGGAAATAGGCATGTCAATTTCAATGGGTGCTTGCGAATGATGCTAAAAAAATGTTCACTTCTCAACCAGTTGATGTGGTAAACTTAGATTGTGAAACACAAGTAACTGTAAAATGGGAATTGGACTTCGTATAAGCTAATAAGGGTTATTTTCAAGAATGTTATTTTCCTTTCCGCAAAAGGTTAATGGTCTGGTTTTTTTTTTCGAAATGACGTGCCGGAATAGATCTAAATGCATTGTCTGATTAATACGGTCAACATTGCAAACATAGGTAATGCCGTTTGTAATTCTCTCGTGATGCAAACAGCCAAAGATAAACGTATTGGTACAGGGCTCAAGAAGGATTAGTCGGGTACTTTTTGCTGTCATCGGATGTCACCAACATGTTAGTAATTAATAAAAGTACTAATTTCAGCGGGAGAAAATTAATAAATTTAAGTGTGACGATGAGCGTTATGATGGAGAGGATTTAAGTGGAAAGACCCGACGAAGATTATCCCCCATCGCACAGGTGATCCAAGATTGTATCTAACCAACCCCCGCAGAACATTTCACTTTAATTATCAAGCTTTCTATATAAACAGGGATATTCGCTGGGAATCGGTCCAGTCCGAATCCAGGTTGTACAGATAACAATGGGTGTCTCCACAAATCGAGTGATTCAGGTAAGTGGTGTCAGGCGCGATATCAACAATCTGCTTCTAGGGCGTGGAATATGGAAATTTGGCTTGGTGTGTCAGATATCGAATTCACATTTTTGGATAAACACATTTCATTACCAATCCCCTAAATTTTTAAACACGTGTAAAGTTAAGTCACGCGCGAGGTCTCGTCGTCCAGTTTATAAATCAAACTTGAACAAGCATTTTGAAGTACTTGCCATTTTAAGAGGTACAGTGTATCTCAAACATGGAATTGCATTGAATTCTAGCGATAGGCGTTCGTTGACGCATTTGGAGAAGTCAATATTTACCTCTGAAACATATTTGTTGTCAGAATTGGTTGATTGAGCTGAATTGTCGAATTTATCTCCTAACGAGTTACCCGAGTTCTTTTGGGTTTTTAGCAAAGGTCCATGGTTTACTAGATGGAAATGGATGGGGGGACGTGAGTTGGCAACAGAGCTTAGATAGTCGAGTTGAAACGGGTTAAAATGACCATATCTGACAAAATGAACATGAATCGAACAAAGACACTCCTGATAGCCAAATTAAACTATAAAAAACAATTCAGCTGATTTTTTGGGATACACTATAGGCATAATGCCACGGGAAAGGTAGGATGTCCATGTTCCGCATTATGCTCGTATTCTCAAATCGGTACATTTATAGTCTATGGAAATAACACGTGTGTTGGGGCATCGAAATGCCGTCGAAGTCGAGCACGTTATACCTTTACTCCTTTTATAGACCCTACCATTCAATTGAAATCTACATACCGAAGGCCACCAGGTTGAAAAAGGAGTAAAACGCACTATCATTATAGACGTTGTATGGACAATTCTATGACCGCGGCGTTTCTTACGTGTACCCTCGTCTGGTAACACCTTGAAGGTATACGGTAATCATGTGGATGATGAACAACATTAAACTACCAAAGGTATACTAGTCAACTACCAGTCAAGGTATACTAAAGGTATACCTGTGCGTTCATTCCTCACTCTAAGCCCTGATCGAAGTCAATGCCTTAATTGGCACAAATTTAGAAGTTGACACAACTAGCGTGTTAGTCGGTTAGTCGGTAAATATATCGTGAATTTGTTGATTTGAATAGTTTACGGTTTATGGTTTACGTTAGCACCTACCGGTGTTTTCCTATTACTAGTTGGCCGAATATTCCGCTTGAACCTTCCTGTTGGAAGATATTTGGTGGTTCTCCGTTCATCGCCCCGCTCCGCCGGTTCCTCATGTCGGTGCTGGAAAGAAATATTTACATAAGAAACAACGAATTTCATTTAGAAAGAGAATTGTAATTCTTAAAGGCGCTTTCCCTTTGTAAGAACGTGTACACGTACCTATGGGTCTAAATATTTTAATTTCATCTGTGTAATCATTGTTGCCTGACACGCCAGCGGCAATGTCAATGCCACAATGCCAATGTCACAAAAAAGTTGTGTAGAGTACACAAGGAAAAATTGGCAGTAGTCATGCAATTGCGACGGAATAATCGATTGAAGATTCTTACCCCATCAGCTATAATAAGCCAGAACGAGTTGTGCGTGTTACTGGTTATCATTTTTAAAAGCGTGAAAGACATGCTAATGATTGCGAATGTGTTTTTTTTTTTTGCTTATTATAAAAGCTGTCCGTGTGCACATTAGTGTAAAATTAGTAATTGACGGTCAACATTGCGCCAATTCATGCGTCAAATACGATTTGAGTAGGATGTCCGCTGTATTGGATGAAGTTGGGCAATCCCGTGATCGAGCCGTTTGACTTAATCGCTGGTTTCCAATTCGTTAGAATCCCCAAGGATTCAAAACACACTAGTACGTTACATTAGGAAACTCTGTCGTTTGTTTGGCTAAAATCATATTTTCCTAGTGGCTTAATAACGAAATCTCACGGGAATAGATATCGTCATATGACATAATTTTGAGAAGGCACACGACAATCAATTTCACTATCGGCGTGGTGAGTGTTGTAAATGGGCTGGTGAACGTGTGTGTATGTGTGTGTGTTGTTTTCATCAATTCACAATCAGTACAGTCCGATACCAAGTGTTGTCAGCTTAGCTGTCGCACCGTTGAATAGTCGGACTTGGAAAGAAGATGCAAAAATAGTTGCTGAGATGCGCGTTGCGTTGCCTAACTTCTAGGGATAGGTGGATGTTGGACGTTTGAACACACGAGCTGTTCAACTACGTGTTCAACAGTGAAGTATGTATGTAGCAATAGATTGTGTGGACATAGAAGTCATGTTCGTGTAATTTGACCGAGATTAACGTTTAACAATTGACTTGTATACCGTTTTTGACAACGATTTGCGACGAACAAACTATGTCGACAGGATATTTCCCCGTTGAGCCACAACAGACGACTTCAAAATCGGTTTTTTGGCCCACCAATTTTATTTATTTTGTGTCTGAAGATTAAAGACATTAACTTTGTAGACTTTTACTATGATGAAATGATCGCTTGGTGATAGTTCACATAAGCACACGTGATTCTGCACGTGGTCGTTTCGTCGAAAGCTGCGAATAGATGTGATGATTGACGCTAATTACTGATTAGTGCAATTAGAGTGGCTAATTATAGACGAGTAGAATTGTAAGAACTAGTAGCTTGCATCTGTCTGACATGCATAACTAATAAAATTGCAATATGGAATTGACGGTACGAGATCAAACTATGAATCATGTTCAAACTATCCAGCATTTGGAACTCAACGTGAATGTTGTCAATTTACAAAGGTGTTCCTCTAAAGCGTATGTAAGGTATCTCTGGAATGGACCCACTAGCAAACATTACAAAATCAATACAAATTAAATTGGGTTATTTTTTTATTGGCAATGCATCATTGTTAAGGTTAGATACGTCAAATGATCTATGCAGAGGTCATAAAGTTAGAGTGTATTCATATTGCTGGCCAAGAAAAGATGTGTAATTCTTGGCGTAGTTCGCCGTGGATTGCGATCAAGCACGTGGTAACACCTATAAGATGTAGAACGTTGACATGATGAATGTTTCGGCATTTTGTCACGACATGACTGACTGAAACTTTGACAAGATTCCAAGGCGATGACATTGAAAACTCAGATAAGGGAATGCTATGTGGTGTGTCATTGCAAGAACGTGCTTCGGCGAAGTCAAGGAACCTAGTTTTGCCGTATTGACGACTGCATGGTGTGTTGCAGAGAGAATACATTTACCAATGATTCTAATCAAAGATAACGTGTCTTCTATGTGATACATTTTAGAACGCTTCGAGCAGGTTGGTAGGTTCGATGTTTAGTAGTCCTGCTTGTTTGTGTTCTTTGGGGGTTTTCACAAGAAACTTGAGGAAAATTACGAGGAACTCACAAAAATAAAATAAAAAATCGATGAATGTCCTTTTTCCGAGCTATGCTAATACGGTCGAAGGCTCTTGTTAACAAATGATATGCGGATATCATGACTTGACCTGTTCGAAGAAACTCTTGAATTCTTGATGACATCATGATATGATCGGGGAACATTTCACACTGGATTGCACCCCAAGATCAGCTGTGCTTGTGCTTTGAAGTTTAACGAAAATCCACCCTTTTCTGTCGGGCAGCAATTAATGTGCACATCTAGCCTATAATCTTCCTAGAGCATACAAAATACAAGCGCCACAGATACAGAAGTTAGGTCAAATTGGGTAGAACAGAGACAAACGGTGGTGATTAACATGAGACATTCTCGAAATTTCTAAACGGTGTGGTCACTCATGAGGTCTGTGAGTGGTAACTAATGGGTGCTATCTCGCCAAGCCAGAAAGTTCTGATCAGATTCACATTTAAATATTTAATTCAAAAGTTAGCATAAAGTGGTTAGCTGAGTGACAGATGGCGTGGCGATAGTCTTTTTTAGCAGCCAAACGGTATTTGCGCTGATTTCTGTGGAAAGAGTTTACTGAAACTGTCATTTCCTCATAAAATTCGATAACAGACCCGGAACTTTACCAGCCATTACACGAATGTAGAGTTTTCTTTGAGAGAAAAATATTTTATCCATTCTTGTGCCATTTTTTTTTTGTATTCCTCGTTATCTTTTAGCTCTCTTTGAGGCCGCACACGCGCTATCCGCGAGACACTCTGGATTAAATCTTACATTCTGCATCGAGATCCATGCATAAAGGGTGGCGCCTAACTTAGCCTACTTGGGGGAATTACTTGTTATCGCAGAATTTTCTTCATAGTGTAAGAGCGAACGATGTGTTTAAATTGTCATTGAGTGATTTTATTTCACACTTAGTTCTAATAAATACGCAGGTTTTATCCAAATATTCAGCTCTTAATTTTTAACTTCTGGTCGTTTAGATGATAAGAGTGAATTAAATAATAGCGAGTCAAAGTCCTGCTATTTTTTGGTTTGTATTTTCACTTACCGGGCTGAACAAGACATCCTTACGAAGTCAGCTGACATATTCGCAAACGAATTCACAAATAAAATCAAAATAAACCACAGCTCTTCGCCGAATTATGTGATCAACACGTTTATAACAACGACGCTCATAGCGACCCCAATGAAACAAAACACCACACTGCAAAAATAAATAACTAATGGCTTAATCACAACCCGGATCTTTTTTTATCTAGTCGTTATGTCCAAAAATGGTTCTTGTCATAAAATCCACAAAACATTCGTTTTATTAAGATTGATAAATACTATCAACATCAACATAGTAAACTACTTTAGGCCAGTCACGCTAGTAAATATTTACACACGGATATCGAGAAAATATATTCACTTGATTGAAAAACAACACTGCTCTTCTCTCTCAAGAATATTCCCCGGCTTTAGTCCTCACATAGCTAGACACATGCGTACCGAGTAGACAGTAAATTTGTACTGATTTTATTAAATCACACTTGCTTAGTGTTGGCTAGAGCACGGACGTTCATGATATGGGCCCCCCGCGCCCCCCCCCCTCCCCCCACCAGAGGGGGCCGACGGCGCCCCATCCCTGTTCTGACCGGCTAGCGCGATGGGACATTTTCTCAACTCCACCTCACCAATTAATCTCAGTTAACGATGTCCAAGGCCTCGGGCCATGCGATATACTCCATGCCATGGCAACAGTAAGCGACACTTGGCCAAACGCTTGAGGGACTTATCTGTCGGAGGTACATGATTGTCTGCACACCAGCTACGGGAAGTTTCAGGGAAAACAGAACTGATGACGTTGTCGTTAGTTTCTTTTGTGCAAACATACGTAGGGTGCTCGACTGGTTTGTTGTTTATGCACAGTCTAAGGACATTAGAAGTTCTTATTTGAACAAAAGTTATTAATGCCAGTAGACGCATGTTTAAGGACGTATGTATACGGTAATTAGTACCTGTGTTGATTGACAAGATCGACTAAGCAATTGGAGTCATGTGCGTCATTTGATCTCTCCTCATAACTAGAGTAGTTTGTTGGAATCTAAATTCCACTACAATTACCAAGATTACCAAGATTAAGTTTCACTGCACAAATAATGCAAAAATACTGCAGGCAGAATGACTCTGGTTTTCAACTACTGAAATTCTGCCTTAAGTTTTTAATCAGGCCTTCCGAGCCCCATCTAATTGGATTATGTACATTGGTGTGGTAATTTTTGGCGGGTTCAAGTCATTTTTCGATACGACCTTGAGCTCCAATTGGTGCAGCGGCAGATCCATCCGAAATACTCGTGAGATTTATATTGTCCCGAATGGCATTAATTTGTCGCCAATACAACAAAGCGAAAGTTAATTAAGCAGGCTCATCTTTAAGTTTCCAACAAATTATGACTGACAAGTACGATTCTAAAAAAATTAGCTATACAGTCAATTCGCAACTAGGGTAAACAAATTAGTTGGTCCTGATGACAGCTAATGAAGCCGTCGCAAAATAAGTCAAGAAAAAGCGCCCTTGACTCGATCGAAACTCAGGGGCATCGTTGACTTACACGCAATAAGTTTCGTGATGCATTCAAGACGGCAAGGAACATTTCGCAATCTATATATTGTCATTTTGCAAACCATCCGATGCGGCAAGGTGTCACAGATAACTGAAAAGAAATCGAGGGCTTGTCAAGAGCAAGCCCTTGGCATGAACTACGGTAAGGTCGTGAGTTCCATTATTTGAATATTAAAATGCGATACTCTCAATGTGATTCTTGTTCAGGCTGCAAGAAAAACAACGTTTGTTCCAGGATCGAAATGAATTCAATGCACCAGAACGCTTTTACGATACGCAATAAAAATATAGAGGCTAGAATCATCTTTAAGCATTTCCTTATCAACATTTAAATGGATTTAAATTGGATGTGTATAGTAATTTGCCAAATCTATTTATATGCTGCACTATACCCACATGCGAGGGCCCACATGGCTGCCTGTAGTGGGGCGTTAATGTTTCCTGGGTGATCATTTTCATGATTGCCTTACCCCACATTTGTCTGTAGATAGAGATGATAAGAGCGTAGTGGCAATTGAAGAACTTGGTAATGAGATGGACACGATACAGTTACAGTTCTGCACATCGACAACTAGCAGGGAATGTTGCTGAAATGTGCAGAAAATTACTTGTGATTTTCGGGCTCACCTTGTTTTTAACTCTTCACCTCTTAACTGTTCAAAATGCTGCGTTTCACCTCGCACGCGATGGGATCGACTTTAATTAAATTTGCGAGGTAAGAAGAATTTTCCAGATTCTTCAGGAATGCTGCAGTTAAATCATGATTCAATTCTGGTTGGTGGTTATTGGTATTGGAAACCATGCATTAAAATGGTTCATGGCTGGCTCTTGCCATGATTAAAATCGCATTTTCCTGCAGTGTAAAAATGTAGGTAATATCCATGAAAAATGAAAACTAATCAGTTGGGTTAATTTCTGATGGAGGAAAGAGTTTCTGTGACCACTGTACGACGTCGTGGAAATTTTGGAAACCATGTATGAAAATGCGTAAACACACCTAAACAAATTTCCATATTCACTACCCACTCATATCGCAAAACCACGTGTCGGCTGTCACGTCAAGATTTCCAAGTGCAAAGCAAACTGTAAACAGGATTACGTCATTTTTCAAAAAGCGACTCAGCTAGTAAGTAAAACAGAAGCGATACGGACTCAAGAGTGATTGAATATAAAGATAGCCTGCAACTGCATTGTGCAATTGCTTATTTTACTTCGTTCCCGACCCTATGGTGCAAATTTTCGGCATGGCATTGCATGACTTATTTGCAGATCGTGGGAGCTATGGTCCTGGTACTTTGTGCATCTGCAGCATTTACACAGGCGGACGAGAGTTTTAGTCTCTACAACAAAACCAAGGTAAACTCCCATTTCCAAAATTGACTGAACAAGGGAAGTATACAATCCCAAGAACATCGCCTTCCCTATCCATGTCCATAATTATTATCCTGTGTGTATGTTAAAATTGGTATTATTCGTTTTAAGGCGTCGTTGATTTCATTTGGAATTATTTGGAAAAAAATCCGCGAAATTTCTGCATGAGCGTAGTTTGAATCGGTAAGCTGAGCATTCATATTTAGATTAGAAATTCTGGCCGCTTTGTGTACATTTTAGGCTCATACTGCTTTGCAGAAAGTAACTTGTCCCGAAAATGTATCTTGAAATAGACAATACAGGATATCGTGTTCAAAACACTTCATGTTTTACGGATTTACCTCTATTCGTTCGAAAAGCGACGCCACATCTTAGCGACGGCAGCGACAAGGAAGCTGAGGAGTTGCTCGTTTTCAGGACGGCGGCTTAGCCCGCACGGGACGCAGCGCATTGTGGGAGAGAGGGTTGCCACCGGTGGATCGCCATTTCTCCTTCCACGCCGTCGATCCCGAGGAAGAAGGAAGGGTCGACAGGGATGTTAACGCGGTAGGATTTGGCGTACTCGACAAGCTTCAGAGGAGAAGCTTTAATGCTACAAGAGCTAAAACACCCACTTTCTAGCATTGCGCAGACTTCGAAGCGGTGGAGTGGTGAGATTGCGACCTCATTGCATTCGGGAGGTCCCAGGTTCGACTAATGTATTGGCCATCCTGGAGTTGTGGTTTTCTAGTATTTCCCGCAACCACCAGGGCAAATGTTGGGATACACCTGCGATCCATCGACCATCCAACCGAGTACCTACCAATTACTTCGTGATTCCCAGTCCCTCAAGTTATAGGTCTTGGAGCTTGTGTGACTTCCCACAATAAATAAAATAACCCATGTATCCCTTATCACGATGGGTGAATGGGAACTTACAGAATGTTTTGATTCCTTAGTGGTGCTTAGCTTTTAGTGGTTCGAGCCTGACAAATAAATTTAAACTGTCGTGCAATTAGTCATCATTGGTCATCATCAAGCACATTGGACAAAACCTTCTCCCGCCGTCTGGAATATACTATCATCAATCACAATCCAAGACCATGGAGAGGCGGTATATTCAGCAATCAAGCAAGCTCAGCCCATTTCGCAATCACTTCCTTGTTCCAAAGACCATAAAAAAGGGAGTGGAAGTTGGTTGGGAAAAAATGCATAAATGTTTTTACACTCAGTTATACGTTTAAGAGCAACCACATATACCTGTAGAACCGTTCAAAGAGAAAACATAACAAATAAACATAAGTTTCAAAGGATACACCTCACGTCTCGTATGGGATACTAAAGGCGCAATAGGCAGTAAACAATTAAGTTCCATTTTCATGGAATTGGATAGTTCCAAGAGAGATCCACCTTCAATGATCTAACTTCTGAGAAAGAAATTATCTAAAGATATGGATGTTTTTTTCACACTAAACATCAAATCCCTAAATGAAGTTGACTGGAATCGTGCTAATTTACAGGCATACCGAGCTTTGTGTGCAGTGCAAAAAAGGCGCAGATCGCATCAGGAACGTGACCCCCAATACGAATTCCGGCCACCGTACTACGACGAAGTCACCTGCTCCAACGAGCTAGTCAGTTTCATACCGTGGGACCCGAAGCAGCGCGGACAGGTCCAGGTAATGCAAACTTGCACTAAAACTTAATTCCGTGATGCATCTGCGATTTGATAAGAATTTTGATCTTGAGAATGCTAACAATTACAATAAATCAGTACTGAGGAGCACAGCAGAAATGCACTTGTTAATATTAAACATACCTGCATACAAAATTCCTATATACGTCTATTTCCTCTAAGAAGTGGGGGAAATATTATCTACTTTTAAAATTGCCTTCCATACTAGCCTACTAGATATTGGAAGAGCAAATGTTAAGTTTTGAATTAGGAAATCTTAATGGTATTCCATACAGCAGCCTTACAGTGCTAGCGCTTCATTTTTTAATGTTAGGCCTTTGCTCCAGCAAGATATTTCAACTTTAAGAAATGCCCCATCAACATTATATGGTACTCATTAAAGCTTTCTATCGACAGCAATGCAAGTTCCCGTACAAATGTCTGCAACGTGAGCGGGAGATGTTTGTGGGCAGGCGCCCTGTCGGCGAAAAAGACCAGTGCTGGGAGCTTGTGTCTGTCATCATCCCGTCGGGATGCGACTGCATGTGGCCGGATTTCGAGCGTGTGTACTGATGTACTTGCTTAGTTTCTTCTGAACTTAAAATTACAACTATCTGTAACATTGTTGGGTTGTTAACTTGGAATGGGAGGAATATCACAATAAGAAATGATCAAATAAAAGTCTATGTACAATTAATATTCTGTGTTATAATTAAAGTAATGCACTGTCAATCCAGTAAATGGTTCTTAAAAACATTTCTTAAAATATTTTCTTTTATAATCATCATAAATCTGAAATGTCGTATTTATATAACGAAAATCAGTTTATCTTCCGTTGCAAAGTGCAATCCTCTCGAGGAGAAACCATTCATTTCCAAGAATTTGCTTTATGTTTCGGCAGAAATTTGTAGTTTGGTGGTACTGGCCCCAAAAGCATCTCACTGAAAATTAAAAATGATAATGATTATAATAAAAAATCACGTGTCACATTCCATAGTAACCCTTACCATTAACCTACAGTAGAAACAAACCCCCCATCCTCAGCTCACCAAACAAAATAGGGTTCAACTCTTTCAACTACATTTTTAATAGAAAGTGTGTGCTACCTTATCTTGAGCCAGTCCGCACAATTTGGGCTAGCCATGAGCGTCTCAAGGTCGTCGCGGCCGCGGTAATACGGGGGTCTATCGTTGACGCGCTGCGGTGGACATTCCAGCAGCGCCACAGGGATGTAGCGGTACAAGAACGACAGCCACTCCAGTAGAAACTTGCGAGTGTTTTCAACCCCCTGTGAAAGAAAATTGACAATCGGTTCAGCAAAGTCATAATTAGTTGTGTTTTGAATGATTTGGTTTTGTAGAAATTGCTTTTTGGTCCTAAAAAGGACCTCAGCATTTGCAGACGTTTTAACCACATTGGCCTGGTCATTTTCAGCACCGTGAAGAACTCCCCCTAATTAATGTATTAATTTTTTTAAACTAGTAAAAATTCTCACCTTAGTGTCAGTGCCCCAATGCTCGAGCCCGTAATTCACGTATCGCTTCAACATATCGAACCTCTCGCTGCTGGATATGTCCCAGTCGCGACGCTCCTTGATCTCGGTGAAGACCCAAGGCTTGATGAGCGACCCGCGGCCGATCATCACGCCTGCTACGGACGGACACTCAAGGCGGGCGCGTTCGTAGTCGTGGTACGAGAGGATGTCACCGTTGAGGAAGACTGGCACCGATTTGGCCTCCTGGGCGCACTCCTCAATGTATGCCCAGTTGGCTAGTTTGGTGTAGCGTTGTTCTCGGGACCGCCCGTGCACCTGAGGAGCGAGATCAGATACTAAGAGGTTCATCTTTCTTTTAGCAAGTCAACAGTAGTTGACAGCGGTTTTGTGGTCAATGTGTCAATTTTATTTCACCAAAACAATTTGCAATGCCATAAATCTAATCTGTTGATTAAAATAGCTCCCTAATACGATTTTGATCACAGTTGGTCAGTCTTTAGTTGATCCCAATTGGATTGGGCTGACCAAAAGATACGAAGGTAATCTTGACTTTGGAATTGTATCCGTAATATCACGAATATAACTATAACTCATGCTTTGCTCAAGTAAAAAAATATATCTTTTTATGATTATGTACGAGTAGAACATTTAGTTTTAGAGTTATTTGACTTGCTGTTGACCAAACTGTTGCACTTTGTCTCTAGTCCAAAGATTTTTCAAAGTATTAGTTACATACTGTGATGAGAGATGCACCCCAATTTTGGAACTTGGGCACCAATTGGTGAGCAATGTTTTTGTTAGTGTACACCCCAGTCCGGGTTTTTACTGTCAATGGAATGGTGAGTACTTGGCTCATACACTGGACCACTGATCCAAGCTGCTTCTCACGAAGAAGCAAGCCACTTCCTTGTCCCTGAAATGGCACAGGAAAAAGTTCAAATTGTCACTGTTATCAATCTACAAAAGCTTATTGTTCAATGGAAACATATGGGTTAGTCAATTGTTCAAATAAAATGTTTCTCACCTTTCTATAAACAAATTCGATAGGGCACCCCAAGTTGACGTCTATAAAATTTATTTCGGTGTTTTCTTCCAGTAACTGTGCACATTTTGTCATCAGTTGCGGGTTGTTTCCACAGAGCTATAAGTTGAGGATAATTTTATATATTCGATGTGTACCATCTAATAGAGGTCTTCTTAATATTGTTTCAAAGTGATAGACATGAAACCTACCTGAACACCAAAGAGATCTTCCGTTGGATGACGCTTGACCAAGGCCCACTCGTTAGGCATTCCGCGGAGCAAAGAATCAGCCATTGCCATTTCTCCACAAGTAATGTCCACTCCAAACTCCTTGCATATGCGGCGAAATGGTAGATTTCCCACAGTAGTAAGCGGCGAAAGGTAGAGCTTGTCTTTCCAGTCAATCTGATAAGTAGAGAACAGAGTTCAAAGAATCCAAATTAAGTCATTTGTTACAATTTTTTTACAATTGAACAATATAATTTTACAATTTGTGTACAATTAATTCTTTTTCCATCACCAAATTTTAAGATTTCATAAATTCTGCTATTTTTTTACTTTACTAACTAACCCACCAAATTGGGGTTACAAAATATAAATTCAATGTTTAGTATCACTTCTTTGCTATAGGTTTATTTAGTTTTCCCTTGATGGTAACCTAACGCAATTAAGAGATAGGCATGTTATATTCTATTAATTTAAGACAACCTTAAACAATAAGCCAAGTAACAAAAACTTGATTTTAGAAAAAACACAGTAACTTACAACCACTTTTTCGGCAGATCTGGTTAAAATAATGTCATTGTCTGCCACTGGACCAATACTTTTCTCAGTTGTGTTGCCATTGTCAATAGAATCGACAGGAGAATTGGTCGCGTCAGTCTTCTTATCTTTGCAGTCAGTAGTATTGCTTTGAGAACCAACATTTTGCTGACTAGTACCTTTTTGATATGGTTTGACATTGGTGACTCTCTCAATAATGTCATCACTTTTTTTGAAATCATATTCCCACTTACGCAGTTTTCTCTGTAAATCATAGGAAATTGAATTTTGTACGATCAAACCATTTTTCTGGTACTCTTCCTTCACTGCTGTATTAATTATATTTTTTCCTTCTGGAGTCAAGTGGTGTTTAGAAAATCTGTAAAAGCAACCGTGGAAATACATAAAAAAATTAAAATCAAACTAAATATAGGAAGGTACATATCATTTACACCATAACTCATTGAAATTCTTGCTAGCTGATTATGGAAATGTTGGTTGGTAAATGCCTGGGTCCTTTCCAGAACCAAAAGTAGTCAAAATACAAAACCATTCTTTGCATTAGCATCAGCATTATAATACAATATTTGTTTCTAGTCTTATCAAGCTTGACAAAAAGTTACTGAACCCACCTACAGGTAATCCCACGGGGGCAGTGTCCTTGTGTGGAGTATATGTAACAAGTTGGTCCTACATCAGGAGGTTTCACATTTAAATATTCCTCGATGTCGTGGAGAAACGCGCAATTTGGTTTGGTACATTTCCCTGGGGCTCCTCCAATTGCCACCACATCAGTAAGGGTGAAGCATAAGTTTTTCTCCCTTTGTAATGTAAATGCTAGCGGACGTGCCTTGTTCTGACCGCTTAGTTTACGCTTTTGAGACTTGCTAAGTTTGGCCTTCTTGCACTTGGGTTCATCACTATCATTCGGTGTCTCGTCTTGATCTTCGATTCCTTCTAGCTCCACTTTGTCTTCTTCTGAAATACAGTTTAAGACTAACTTTCTTTCGTGATCGGTTATGATATACCTGAAATAGACAATACTTTTATCACTAGCTGTAAATGGTTGCAATAAACGCTTATTAGACATTAAGGTTATGATATTGACCACATGCTAACATAGGTATTATTTATGTGAAAGACTGAAAATATCCACCAAGTGTTGACAAAAGATTAATAACTGTGTCACTATGATGTAACTTACTCAGGTTTCACCTGAGCTACACCTTTCTCAACCGCTGCGATATTTTTCTTCTCTTCGCGTTCCAACTGCCCGACTGCTTCCATCGCCGGCTCCATGTTGCAGTTCACATCACCTCATGAGTATCTACTAGCAGAGATACTAGGTGGCGTGGAGGTATATTTAGCGTGGAAACTAACCTAACATAACATAAACTGTACCAGATAACCTGAAAAGGATTTTGAAGTTTCGCCCTGCGACCCGGAGTTACATTTCTATGGTTTATTTAACGAATTTATTCGATGTACCATGAACGTACTCAGACATAAACGTGTAGTGTTATCTTCGCTGTTATCTTTTATATTAGGATGTTCTTTCACAACTTTCTTTATGAAAATAGATGACAGCCAATCTGCAGTGTCACATTCTAGCCTCGTTAATGAAGCCAATACTTTTATATCTTTGTCGGAAGTTAATACCATGCAGGACAAAATGATAGTACTTATAGTAACAAGTCCAAAAAATGTAGACAGAAGGAGTTCTATCAGAAACACTTGGTTTCATTTTTGTGCAACTACTAACGAAGTTAGGTGCCTGTTCTTCGTGGGAACTAAAAATCTCAGTGAAACTCTTACTGATCAACTAAGAGAAGAACAAGCTAAATTTAAAGATCTTATATTACTAAACAATATAGTTGACAGCTATGAAGCATTAGCAGATAAAGTGTTAGCATCATTTGTTTGGATAAGTGAAAACATTAACAGTTATCAATATGTATTAAAGTGTGACGATGACTCATTTGTTCGAGTAAATGACATACTCTCGGAACTAAAAACACGTTTTCATAATGAGAAAGGTCTAAATCTGCACTGGGGCTTTTTTGATGGACGAGCCCAAGTGAAAAAACGAGGGAAATGGCAAGAATCCAAATGGAACCTGTGTGACAGATACTTGCCGTATGCACTTGGCGGAGGTTACATTTTGGGTCAGAAATTAGTGAAGTATTTGGCCAAAAATTCCAAGGATCTAAAGTGAGTTTGAAAAGCAAGACACTGGCAGCTTCCATTACATATTGGCTGGTAAATTTTGTTACGAAAGTCCTTCACTGTGGCTGTTCTGATTTCTAGGTCTTTTGCAAATGAGGATGTGTCAGTGGGAATCTGGTTGGCTCCTGTTGAAGTTAATCGACAACATGATTGTCGGTTTGATACTGAATATCTCTCTCGAGGCTGTTCTAACCAGTATCTGGTCACGCACAAGAAGTTACCAAAAGACATGGCACTGTTGTACAACTCACTGCAGAAGACAAATCAACTGTGTCAGAAAGAATATCTATCCAGACCATCCTACATTTATAACTGGAATGTTCCACCCTCTAAATGTTGCCCAAGGAGTAACGACCCAGGATTGTTTTAAATTTTAAATGTGGTTTCTGATTCATATAACTGCTGTTATTTAAAATGAATAAAACTGATATTTAAACAAATTAAGTATATTTTTTATTCGAGAATTGTACAGGAAAGCCTAACCATTTGTAAAATACGCACATTACAATTAACATTTTTTTAGTAAGTTAACTGCCAATCAACAAAGCAAGGAACATAACATTAACATAGCAATGAACATTAACTTCTCTTCTTGGATCTCTGTTGGAATAGCCACAGCAAACATAGCAACAGAACGTAGACATAATGTCAAGTTTGACCAGCCAAACTTTATGTTTATGACTACATTCTTTATTTAAAACAGAGCCAATCAGATTTGCCTATTTCAGTTCCAACTAAATTTGCTGAAAAATAGGTTAGAAAACAAGCCAACAAGTTTCCCTCCCCATTTAAGTATTTGATTGGCTTCCTGTAAGACACTATGTTCAGAACGGAATAACCTTAGATAAGCAACATGCAATTTTAACGTGATGTAGACAAACGCTATGTATAAGGGGACCGTATCCCTCTCATAATTTACTACTTTCCTATCTGTCTACCAGTGTAACAAAGAAATCGAAAGAAATCGAGATAATAAACACTTGCTCGACCAACCTAGGCAATCTCGTTATCACCACAGAAGCATTCTCGCATTGCAAACAGGTCTCAACTTTGATCGATTTTTAGACAGTTCGAGTTAAATTAGCTATTGGGTATGTATGTGGGATAAATACAAATGCCAAACAATTAGCAAAAAACCACTATCACCAGGGAACTGGAAACTTGAACCAGAAATCAATCCCAAAATTTTACATTTCTAGTGCTTTTAAATGATTAAACCTTGTATTTTAACCTTGTATTTAGAAGTTTCCGTGGAGAAAAGACAATGCGAAGAGTGACGGAAATAATTCTAGGTAACAGCCCTCAACTCAGAAAGACTTGCTTTTGGATACACGAAATAGAGAATGGTGTTGTCTACGCTGTGTAAAAAATTGGTTTCCCTATCTCTAGTCATGACTAATCGAAACTCTTGAATCCGAATTTCGATAGCTTCAAAAAACTTGGGTAAACTGTGTTTAACTCGGTACAATTTTGCTAAAAATTAAATGCTGTTAACTTTCAGATTTGATTAAAAAAACTGGATAATTTTGTGTACATTCTTATACATGGCGTTTGTCTCCAGCACCCTTAACACTTACATTACGCAACTTTTGCAGCTATGTTGATTGTAAAAAAGCGATTAGGCTTAAAATAAAAGAAGATTTTATACATTTGATACAAGAAAATCCATTACAGATGGAATACAGCTTATTTCTTCTTCCTATCTGCTGTACATTTAGGACAGAACCACTTTCCCTTGGGTTTCGTTGTCAGCCCGACGCACGCAAAGTGAAACCACTCGATCGGACACTGAAACAAAACACCTGTCTTTTAATCAGCTTCTAAATGAGTGAAAACTTTCTTAACTAAATGCCCTCATAATCTAATGAATTTCTGGATGTGGGAAGGAAAACAAACCAGAAGCGCAGTTCGCAGAAAAAAGGTGGACATGCATCATAAGCGACAAATAAGTTGTAGAAGCGCACCAAGCGACACAGACTTTATAAAGTGTCTTTTCTTCTCCACATCCAATATATTTAACAAATTAATTTAAGACAATCTGAACTATCATAGCAAATATGTTGATTGGGAAAGTACAGGAAGAGTGCAGAACTTACCGAGCAGGATACTTCTTTGTTCACATTTCGGCTGTTGTATTTATCACTGTGTGCCTTTATCACTCATCACTCCAGTGATAAAGGCAACGGCCAAAACGTTAACAAAGAAGTATCCACTATCGAGGCCTGCCACTCCCGTTCGGTGAGTTCCGTAGTCTCCCTTTACTTTCTCAACCAACATATTCGTTATCCCAGCCCTTTGGCACATTACAAATTAACTGAACTATCATAGATTACTTGGGATTATATTTTTTCATGATTAATAATGAGTAGTAAAGAAGGATTCCTAAATTTACTAAATACATTGCGTTTCTCCAGCACCTCAAAAGAGTGACACACCAGAAATCAAACAAAAAATCATCACTTACGTCGGGATTATCGCACCCAATCATCTCTCCGTAGCTGACTTGATGACAAAGGCAGTACGTGGGCTCGTTAGGATCAACTGGCATGTCGAGGACATCAGCGGGATGAGTGATTCCTGCCAGCCCCGGGAGGACTGCAGCCAGGCCTGTGTCTACTGGCGTCACCGATGAAGTGGTGGCAGCCACAGTCTTTGTGTCGGCGGACAATTTCTTTTGCTTCTTACGTGCTAGCTTGGCTGAGGCAACTTCTTCTTCTGATGAATTCCCAGAGCGTTTTCTTTTCTCTTTGTCTTTTATTTTCTTACGTCCTCCTAAGAAAGTGCCAAAAAATATTAAAAAAAAGAAACCAAATTTGCAGTGTACATACCTAAAAGGTTGGTAATTTTAGGTAGCTGTAACTCAAGCTTTGTTTCTTGCTAATATGACGTAAGTTACTATTCACTACATTTAAAATTTCAGTATAATTTATTTTTACTGGACATTTCAAGCAGTCAAGCTGAATGATCAACCATGTTATTAAGCCAACCCTTTTTAAAGAATGTAATTTGACTCCAGTGCAAGCAAAAAAGAAGAGCCTAAAAGGTCACAATTTCTGAATAAGTAGCTTAAAAATTAGCATTCAAAGCTCACCAATTAGGATCTTACTATTCTTACTTTTGGTTACTCCAGTTTCTTCTTGATTTCGTGTATTATTGAGTGCCTTGTCCTGTATTTCAGTTTCAAATCTTGCCAAGTCAGAGTCCAGTCGACGAATATGTTTATCCACCTACAAGTTAAAGTTTTATATCGATTTAAAAAAAATGTGACATATGAACATTATGCACAATGTTCACAACAATCAACATTATGCGCAAAATAAAGCAGACACTTACGAGCTCATATGTTTGTATAGCAAGCTGAACTTTGTCATCTCCATATTCCTTAGCCTTATTAAAAAGATTTTGGATGTTATTCATTTGCTCTTTCTTTTTTTCCCCTGGCAGACTTTTCACATTTCGTAAATACTCTGCAGCATTTCTATCAATGTTCTGCATCAAATCTTGCGCTCGGGCATCAAGATCACGCATAAGCGTGAAATTTCTTTGGAGCTCTATTGGAAGGTGCTCCAAGCCTACAAACAATACACGTTACACACATTAATAATCAAGCAACTAAAGAACTTTAAAAATCAGATGGAGTGACAGTGTAAGAGTTACAAAATAGAATTTGGAATATTAATTCTAGTGAATGACAGTTAAGGTTAACTATTACTCGTTATGGAAATTAAACCAAGCTTGGCTTACTGTCTAAATAATGTTCAAGGTATAATGCTGAAGTCATTGTGATATTATTGGATACACTGATGGAAACAACGGAAAAGTAAAAAAGAAGTCAACAGAAAATGAAACTTCAAGTTTCCAAACTTTGTCCCAAACGGCTGGTAACAACAACCATCGCGGCCATTACGTTACTACTTTATTTCAATCTGATTGGTTAGACGATCCAAGCAGCTAAAGCTTGGCGGCGTATGATGCCATCTAGTTGCTAATTGCCAACTAAATTCCAGAAACTAACTTCACGCTAAACGCACCGCAACGGCACCGCGCTTGTTCAACGTTCCTGTTGTCAGTTTCCACTTTCTTCAAAATAATCTGCCTTTAATATTACTCGTAGCATATACTTGCAATTCTTGTTAGTTTTTGGATGAAAAGGAGATATTTACCAATGGATTGCGAAAACGACGTTAAAAATAAAGGTAGGTAAATTAAAAATGGCATTTTACCATAACCTACAAACATTTATTCTAAAAGTTAAAACGAGGCTGGTTATATAACCACAGATGTAACCACAAAGCAACTGTACATACACAATTATTTCTACAAGAAACTAGCATTCATTAAAGCTAAATCCAGCCTATTCCAAATGCAATGACTCTAGCAATAATGGGAACAATACATTATATCTATGATTATATTCTATCAGAGATAATTCTATCATCCATAGAGGAACCACAGTCAATCCTTTAAAAACTTGCCAACTTTTTTATGCAATTAAGAGATGTCTTGAGCTCATTGCATGAAAACATTGCTTGTAATCACCGTGGGTTTATTGGAAATTACTCTTTGCAGTTTGCCTTGTGGAGCGAAATCCACATGCGCAAGGCGTTTCCCAGGTAAACCCATTCGCAGTAGCACGATGCGAAAGGTCAGACCTCATTGAACTTGCGCAAGAGATTCAGAAGGTGAGTTTCTTGTACTGTCGAACTTAAGGTCAAATGTCCATTATCCAAATGTCCTTATCTCTCTCAGTGGACTTTAAAAACTTGTTGTTCATTTTTACCCTTGACCATTATGACCTATATTTACGAAGTGACTATTTGCTTGCCTCGAGACATAACCACCGTGCTGTTTTAACTTTTAGTTACTTATTTATTAAAACAGATTGGCTAGTGAAACATTTACATTGTCTGAGCATGAAGCTTCCATTTGCTTTCTAAAACTCCATGATCAGTGGTGGGCAAGATACTAAAAAAATTATCTGAGATACAATATACCTAAGTATCTTGAAGATACCCGAGATACTTTTTAATAAAAGTCAATTTGCATTTAGAAAGTTGCTCGGCTAGGGAAAGGGAAAAATATGCTCCCGTCTCGGAGCAAACTTTTCCTTAAATCTACACTTTCAACTTATTCAATATCATTAGAAATTTCATCGATGTCTACCATATTTAAAGCGGTTCTACATAAACTGAGCAAACAACTAAAACTAGCAAAGCAATTATTGGACTGTCTCGGTTACTGCAGTAGTTTCTCCCAAAATGAAGCTCAACTGGTAATTGAACCCTTTAAACATACACTACTAGTTGGATGCTAGAAAATACAAGAATGGTCACGTAAACCGAAACGAACGAAAACCTGTACATTTCTCACATAAACTACCCTTCCCTTACTTACTCTTCCTACAACTAATTTCCTGGATTGCACTGCAGTGCACTCCACTGCATTTAGTATTTCCTGCATTACAATTTTTAGGTTATTATCCCAAAAATTCTCGACAGTGTCTAGTGTCCTATGAAGATATCAAAATACTTTAAATACGTATCTGAAATGTGTCAAGATACTTCTCAAAAAAGGATCTCAGATACTGCCCATCCCTGTCCATGATCAGACAGAATATACGTACATTCCAAATTTCTTCATTTTATTCCTGATATATTTTTCTACTTTTAATCAATTGCACTCCTCCATTCCCTTTTCTAAAAACCATCAATTCTGGAAATCTAAACCTTGATTTTTTTTGCAAAGCATGCAAGAGTTGTGTTCTTTTGGTATAAGCACTTTTGTGAGTGCCAACCAATTCTCAAAAACTGAAAATCTGAATCTATTAACAATCAAAGAAGGCTTTCTAATTGATTAACAAGTATGCATACCTTTCAACCTGTACACCAATATATCTGATATTAAAATTAGTTCCAGTTCCTAGTTCAATCCTGTTATTAGTCAGGATATAAGAATTGCCCCACCAAAAATTGTAGCGCCGCAACAGTTTAATCCGACACGTATGGTGATGATGCAAGCCTGGCGATAGGTCCTCAAATTTCACCTACTCTTCCTTGTTTTATTCTGCCTTTTTTTCTCTCCAGGGTCTCTACTAATCTGAAATTTTAGCCTTCCCAGTTGCAAAAAAATCTTGCTCTATCTTAACCACCAAATCCATTTGTGTTTAACCTTCACTTACACTGGCTCGGGATGTGGTGTGAAAAGTGTGACCCAGTGTCAAAAAAATTATACACTGCTCTAATGAAGTGGTTCATAACTGGCAAACAAATGAAAATTACTTGCTACATTAATCTATTGCTTTCTTGACTTACCTTGACAAATTTAAGATTCATTTTCAAAGTTTCAAAACAACTTCTCATTTCAGGCAGATAGCTTCGTTCGAGCAACCACCTGCAGCAAATTACAGGTCATTGCCGAACAGGTTCGATTTCTTCAACAACAAGCACAGAAGATTTTGCTTGAAGCCAAAGAAAATGCTGGCCTTCATCATGCTGCTTGTAATTTTCGCAAGCAGCCAGGGCACATATACTATCTTTACAAACGACCCTCGGGGCAGACATACTTCTCGATGCTGTCGCCTCAAGATTGGTCGAACGATGCTCCTCACGACTATCTCGGCTCATATCGGCTGGAAAACGACATGTCTTGGACACCCGAGAATAAGATGACGGAGCGAGGCGATGAAATGCAGCTCATCAGCAAGATTTTGGACGCTAATCAATCGATAGCCGTCACATACACCATATTGGATACGGAAAAGATGGATAGCTCATAAGATAATGCGTGTTAACTATTTTGTAACTTGTAGCAAGTTTTATTAACATGGCTGATACACTAATGTGAAACTTAAACTACCCGTACATTATCAAGACTATGGTTATCCGTTGCGAAGTCACGTCGGAGTAACTCTATGACCTGAAACAAGTCACATTGCTTTTATTAGTTCTGAGTTATTTTATACCAGGGGCTAGAGTTTTAGCAGAGTTAAGCTGAAATCCCATAAATTTGGGGGTTCAGTTGTTATCACCATGGTAACAACCCCTGAAAATCAAGAAACACCATCGTGATTTGCTGAAATCTCTTTGAACGCCAAGAAACTTGAACTCTGTGAAGAGGATCTGGCCCCTGGTGTCCACTATTATGACATGCAAAGCTACTCACTGTAGAGATATGGTCAATTTTGATTAATTAAATGTTTTAAAGCAGGCAGATACAATTGAATCCTTTAATTATTTACTCAACATTCAAGTTAGTTATTTTTTCTCAAAACAATTCTTTTCACAGTGCTTGCACAGTGCTTGCTTTCGAAATCCAAAGTTAATTAGTTATAAGTTAAATTAAAAAATAAAAATATGTTTTTGTTATTAGAAATAATTTTTATTCATTAACTCACCCGTTTTTGGTATCCTCAGAGATTCTGTGTCTTGGACCATAACTTGGTGCACATGATTGTGGAACAAGTATTGCACCAGCAGTGACTTATCCTCGCCCATGCATGGGTCATAGAATCCTGGTAGCTGACTCTGAAAGCAGGAGACATTTATCTTGGAGCATAATACACACTGAAAACCACCCCTACATAACTGAGTGCTCTTGTTTGACATTGAAAGCTGATTTGTAACTTGAGTGGGGAAATACAATAAGCAGATATTAATAGCTAATTCTGAGTAACCAGCCTGCCAGATATTCCCTCCCACTTGAATGGACAGTAGGATACAAGTTCCATTTGTCGTAATATCTGGATTACGGCAAAGTAACACAGTATATGCACAGAACAGAGAAATATGCTTAGTGCAAGCCATCCCTTGGCCAAACAACCAAAAAATAGAAAATACCTTTGTAGCCTCATGTAGCACTAGTTTGGAGTCCTTGACGAGACACTGCAGAGGTACCATCACGTCGATGACATGCTCCATGTCAGCGGGCTCCGTGTCGTCCTCATCCGTAGCGTCCCTCGCTCTGGAGGCTGTGCTGAGGTTGTCCACAGAGATGATCGGCCCGTACAGGGCCTTGACAATCACCAGGCCCATTTTTGTTTCCTCCTCGCTGCGGATCCGCGCAAATGTTGCGCGCATTAGATCCACGGCCGACTCAGCCTCTCGCTTCTTCTCTGCCATTCTGCGTAGATAAAAACAAAAGCCAAATGAGCATGGTGGCATAATGAGGATGTGCCTTTCTTATTTAATACACCCCAGCTATCATACAATTTTAATTTATCTGTGCACGCGAAGAATAAAGTCACCTGGTCTTGTTTGATTCTCGATGCTTCTCTCGGTCGCGTTCCTTCTGTTCCCTCAATATTGGGTCCACGACAAGTCTCTTGAGTGCCACCCATGCGACCAGCGGGACGATTGTTGCGTAGAAAATCGGACTGGGCATCACTTCCTCACAGAGATGGATTGGGAAAACATACGTCTGGCTGGCCCGACTCAGTCTAAGCAGAATGAAGTGTTTTATAGTTTTAACTTGTAATCTTAACTAATAGCTTTAACTTGCTAAAGTGGTAATCAAATAAGTATCTTCACATTTAATACTGGGCTTACTTAAGTTTTAGCTGCACACCAAGAGGAACTCCAACAGTGACAGCTGCTGATAAGGAACTATGTTCAGAGACCTTTTTCTCTGCTCCGTACTCCAGCATGCCGCCAAACGTTCCAACTCTGAATTGGGAAACACGGATATTTAGCAGCTTTGTTAAAGCACAGAATTAGATAGAAACCAATTTTTGTTTATTGCAATGATTGAAGACATAAAGTATCAACTTTCTTACTTAACACATCCACGCAGCTTCAGGCCATACTCTTCCATTTTATGAGTATATGAGAGTGAGAAGAACGAGTGTGGGATGCCAAATTGGATGCTAACGGCCGTGTGTGAATATTTAGTGTCGCGAACAATGACTGTTGACATGGCAGACTGAATTCCTGCACGCCATGTCAGATATCCGACAGTTTGCTTGTCTAGCTGACAAGCAAGAGCTGTAAAGAGAAGTAAATTTAAATACATTGAACTAGTTGACAGTGAGTGAAGTCTTAAAAGAATCATTAGAAAACTCACTTGTAACCAATCCTGGTCTAATACCATGTGGTGTGAACTGGAATATAGCTGCGGCGTTTCCAAAAGTGCGCTTTGTCAGTGTTTGGAATCCTTTGAGAGAAAAGACAGGCCCGTTTCCAACTCCAATATCCATTTCCATCCAACCCTTCTCTGACAGCAGGCGCCTGCCTGATACATTAATCGATCCACTTCCATTTCCATTTTGCGTGGACAAATTTCCAGACATGGTGGCTGTGTCACGAAGAGTAAGTGGAGCCTCAATTGACTGGGAGAATGACATGCCACTGATCTCAATGACTGGAAACCCTCGTTTTGATCTACAAAGGATTGAGATATAGCACATGAAAAAATTTTTTATCAGGCTAACAATGGAATGATCGTGACCGACAGGATTTAAATAAGATCACTTACAGCTCATCATATTCTTCATATTCATCATCATATTTGTTGAACACATCAGTGGCATTTATGCTGACAGTGACATTACCTCTTGGGTTAGTTCTCTGTTGCAGTCTTCTTTCATCTCGCTCCCTAAAACCAGTGGATGGAAGATAAGCAGACAAGAAAAAAATAGTATTTTAATATGAATCTAAATGCACGCTGACAGCTCTAAACACAAGAAAATCCGTACAATTTAAAGCTTCGTAGAACTAACCTTGCCAACCTCTCATATTCTTCTCGTATTTCCTGTGGAGTTTTTGTCCGTTGTACAATCTCCCAGCCTTCCGTTTCCAAACCACGTGTCCCAAGACTATCGTAGATTGCTCGACGATGAGGATCACTCAGTACTTCATAAGCCCTCTTAATTTTATTAAAAATTAGCTCTGCTTCCTTCTTACGTAAAGGATCAAGATGTTTGTCAGGATGATAAAGTCGGCTGAGTCTTCGATAAGCATTGCTGATCTCGTCATTGGTAGCCTAATCAAAGAAGAAAATCAAGATAAAGAAAACATCTACAAAATCTGATCGAAACCAACTCTCAAATCGGCAATTTACGAACATATTACACTTGATTATGGTCAATTACAAGTTAGACGTTATAATCTAACTGCAGGCAATATATGATTTACGATAACAAAATATTTTTCTAGGTTATAGTATATTCATGTCACACTCACGGTCTTAGATACATTTAGGAATGCATAAAAATTATCTTCTGTAATAACACTCTCATCGCTGTCGTCTTCCATTCTGACTTTTATATTTCAAATTAGTAATTACTAGGATAATTAATTTTATCATATAGGTGAAAATTACATCAGTTGCACTTGCACTGGTTGGTTACATTTCTGTTCAAATCTGGTTGCTAGAGGGTAGCACTATCGATGGTAGCAGAGTCACTGCGCGGTAAATCTGCTTTGCACAAATTTCCTTGCTATTTGCCCAAGAACGAGTTGCAAACTTCTAAATGAGAATAAATCCTCTTTATAAGAATAATTGAGGCAGGAAGTGCCAGATGAAACAAATGCATTTTGTGGATTAAGATCGAACAGAAATCTGTAAATCAGTGGGTCGTTTGTGCAGAGATATTGAATGAGTTGTTGCGCATCATCTTTGGTTCGGCCCAACTGAAACCTAAAGATAACCGAAGAAAGTGACATTTTATCACGCAACAAATTTCCATACACCCGAAAAGAAAAGTGAAGAAACCAACTGGGAACCCACATTAAGCCAGTCTAGGGCCAGGTAGCAAACAGTAGAAAAAAGGTGTCAATCATGCGGCGGCTGCCCATTTCATCTTTAGTTTCAAGCCGCTAGTTCCAAAACTGACGGACTTATTGATGTAACAAAAGAAATTCAAAAAGAAATTCCCAAAATACGTGTGATATGAAAATTTAAGATCTGTGCAAGATTTTAAAATATATCTCAGGCAGCTATCGTTATATTTATATATAGTTACGCCTGGCATAGAACTAAATATTACACATTTTGTTCTTGCGGTGTCATATAGTACTGGATTTCTTAATATTTGACTGTGCATTGCATAGAATCTGCAGCATTGGTGAGAAAACTTCACTTAAAGTTGATCAAGAACCTATTAAGACACGGAGAGATTACATAAACAGATATCACATTTATTTCTTACATGGTATTTGGCATGAAATAGTTTTAAATTAGAGTATAAAATACAATAAATCAGTGAATTGGTGTGAATTTTATATTAATATCGATTTACTGCCTATTTTTAAGATTACTTCTCAAATAAATATTTAGTGTAAAAGGGCAACAAGACACATTAGTATTAAAAATAATACCAACAATAAAATATCATCATCAAAACTGTGGGCGTTTCTATGCTACAGCAACGTCACTAAATTGCATTATAGTGTGTCTACGCCACATCATGTAACATTTGGCTGTACCTCTCCCTAAATACAGGCTCAGTTGCTTGTCTCGACGCCGTAGCCGTACTGGATGAAGCAGCCATCACTTCAATTGGAGGTGCCTTTTCATCCTCTAAACTCATTCCTAAGTTTACAATCCCAGAGTTGTAAATACCCTTTGACTTACTTTGGCTTTTTTGCGACAAATGAGAGTCATCCTTACTCTGCAAAGACAAAAAAATATATCAAGCACTCATTGGAACAAGACACTGGAGCACCAAATTCAAACATAATTATTCCATATTATGTCCAAGTGTCAACAAACCTCAATCGAGAGATGCAAGAAATCTTTCAAGCTATTTGGAAGACGTAATATCAAATGCCTGATTGGAGGTGACAGAAGTGCTTCATCCAATCGACCAGGTTCCTGGACACCTGTGACTATACTCGTAATTAAGCCAACGACCACAGTAATAATACAGCCAATCATCGAGAACCATAGGTAGGATATTCGGTAAAGCAGAAACACTCTGTGGAAAAGAACATCAATATCAAAGTTATAAAATATTTTGGTGTAATTTCCTAAGTCATGCCTGTAAAGAACATCTGGCACTCTTCATTCACTTCGGAACATATCAGTTCCGAGCAGAATTTTTAACTAATTCTTAGAACGAAATTTGGAAACTTACTCAGGCTGTGCTGTCAAGGGACTAGCGTGAGCAGTCAGAAGCGTTGTAGGAGTGCTCATGTTGTGTGGACACTGACAATTCTCTGTTGATATCGATTTAGTCTCGTAGCTGATGGCACCGCTTGCCACGGAGATCTGCTGGCCAATTCCGATCCAGAGCACAAAAGCGGTTGCGGTCAGGGAACCCACAATAACACCCTAAAAAATACAATAACTTTGTAATACTTCAAAAATCTACGGTTTAGAAGAAGAGTTATAATTTGGGAGATAAAAGTACAAGAAAATCTTATTTAATTAAGTATCGATCTCCTATTTTTTCTTATAGCCCAGAGAGCAATGTGTGCCCAGATGGATCCGCTGGAAAATGACTCAACCAAAGGTTCCGTGTTTAACACCCGACTGGGTTGTGAACATTTTTTCTGTCAGCTGCTGCTTGCTTGTTAATTCATACAGAAACACCTACATTATGAAAACAGCATAATAGACTATTTTTTCATACCTTTGAGTTGGCCCAAGGAAAGAACATTCCTAAAGTGAACATGCCAAGAGTGATTCCTCCTGCCATGCCATTAAAGCTGAGAGCCACCTGTAAAAAAATGAAAATAAAATGTGAAAACTGCAATGTTACGTCAATGACACAGCTATCACATTATTGCTGTCGTTATAGTTCCAAATGCATTAGGGTTTGTGGCACAAACCTGCAATACGCTGCCCATTTGCTCGACAATAAACACCAATGCGAAGCTGAGGAGACCAAACCCAATCGAGATGTATTTACCGGCCTTGGCACCCTTGTTATCGGGCAAGACAATATGGAATACACCGTGGATAAAGTCTTTTACTGTCACCGCTGCTAAAGAGTTCAGTGCCGACGCCACTGTTCTGTCAAGATAAACACATTGTTATTTTTTCAACCCGAGATAATAGAGTGTTTTAACTTCTTTCTTGTTTCACTTCTTGTTTTTAAAATCTATCACATAGATTCAACAGTTGACAGGTGATTCCAACCAGAAAATTCATTTAAAAAGAAAATGGGATAGGTTTTTCTATCCCCTGAGATAGGAAAGGGCAGTGGCATATCATTCTTACCCCAAAGATGCACTGAAAATCCCTGCCACAAAGAATCCAGGAATTCCTCGCCAAGCACCGAAAGTCTTCATAACGTACAGCGGAAGAAGCTGGTCACTGGCAGAGATTTCCTGAGAAAAATCAATCCTTGAATTAACTTGAAATTTTTTTTGTAGTACTTATTATTCTGGTCCATAAAAACCATTTAATTTTTGCTAGTACCTTGTTGGAGAGAGGATCACAAGTGTTGTATTCTGCAAACATTATCATTCCCGTGTAAAAATTCATGGTGAAAATGAGAATCAGTCCAATACAACTTGCCCATAAAGCACTGAAAATAATTATCAAGATATAAGTAATAGTTTACAGGAACAAATACTTTGGAATAAATACAATACAAAGAAATTGAGTAAAATGTAAAAAAACACAATTTTGATCACATTTACCTTCTAGCTTGACTGATCGATTCAACTGACAGATACTTTTGGATTGTGGCTTGATTTGCACAGAACATTGTGAGCCAGTAAAATGTACCACCAACAACTACCGACCAAAAGCTAGTGCGGGCAGTTGGGTTTGGATCCATACTACAAAAATTAAAACATTTGAGACGTTTACAGAGACTTTTACGTGTGATTGAACTTAGATGTGCTCTCGTTTGAGGAAACGAGTATATAGCTCAAGCTGAATTGATAAATGAGAAAGATTTGGATGGAAAAAATGTTTGCAATATACTATTTCATTTGCTTACTTGAAAAACTCTAATCTTCCCGAGTTGATGTTCTCGTCCCAGATCTTGGAAGGACCTCCCACAAGAGCATCTCCAAGACCCAGAATTAGCAATATAGACCCGACCAAAACTGCAGCTTGAAAAGTATCTGTCATCATCACGGCCTTCATACCACCCTATGAGAAAACATATACGACAGATTAGATATTGACAGTGGAAAAGAAAAGTATCAACTTTCAGCCTCATTTTCTAATTACCTGTGACGCGTAAAATATGCATACAACATAAACACACGTAACTGCGATATAAGTATTCAATCCGGTCACTAGAAATTAAAAAAAAAAAAATTAGTAAAACAACATATTTTTTTTTTTGGAAATAATTCTCTGTTTCTGAAAATGTTATTTAGGACTTAGGACTGAAGCAGAAAAAAAAAGTGAATGATACAAACTATTCTTCTAATTTCATTGTTTGTCACATTAAAGTAATCAGAAACTTGTCGACATCCCATGCCAACATTCGTTTGGTGCTTGTGAGGTGTTGTGTTACCGTGGCTGAGGGCGAGGGCTGGAGCGTAGACAGCCACCGAAGTGTACAGCACCATCTGACAGACGTACATCGCCGACGCAAAAGTACGAGCGAACGAGTTGAACCTCATTTCTAAGTACTGCCAGGATAACAACCAAAAGTAAGAGTTAGAACAATAAAAACTGCAATACAATGAAATGTGGACACATAAATATCTATATTGTCAGCTGTTATTTATGTTATTACTAGAAATAATCTTTCCTTAGACATGAATTCTGATGTTTTCTAGTAAACTTAATGATTTCTATGTTCCAAAACCTCAACTAAAAAATGACAACAAGGGATTTGCTTGCATTAGATACAATTATAATGTTATTTTGCAAATTAAAGGTTTTGTAGTTTGACAGAGATATCAGGACCTCAAAAAAGACTTGGGCCACGGAAAAAGCACCCTTTCCACCCATTAGCCGTTGATCCGCACCTCGTACGCAGACGTAAGCTTGAGATTCATGTAGACGGGGAGATAGAAGTACGATGTGATTGGGACGACTAGGATGAATGAGATGCACGACATCCAGTACTGGGTGCCGTAGTTGTACATCTCGGCCGGGTTTCCCAATAGCTCCACAGCTGTTATGAAGCTGCAACAAATTATGACACTCGTTTCAATGGTAAGACAGGATTTGGCTTTGTATGGTTTTGTAGGAGAATGGTGGGAGGAAGGGGGGGGGGGGGGTGGATTTGTTACACATGAGTCAAAATCAAGTAGCCGTGAAGCACCCAGTAATTGGAGGGAGAAAAACTATCAGTCTCCAATTACCCATTTGTCTGCAATTAGCTTTAGTAAAATCGACTAAACCTAATCAGCCAATAGTAGGAACCTTCCAAACCTGGAATCTCACCATGCCAGACAGATCACAGCCGAATGGCTTGATTGTTTGATAAATGGGGATTAACGACGCACTGTTTTGACATCAGGCCCTGTAGCTTTGGTCAAATGGCGTCGGCAAATGAGAGAATATTGATGAACATAACATGAATCTAGCTAGAGGGAACGACTGGTGCCCCCGTCCAAGAGCACCGAAGGGACCACCTTCAATAAATATCCTTTCTGAAGGACGTAGCAAACGACCGAGAGGTTGATAGTAAAGGCGAATCAAGTTGCTGTACTAACTTGCCACCCTCCAAACTCTCTCATAAACAGTACTGGTCTTGTGTATGCTGGTCACCCGTCCAATACCTGACCAAGCGTAGTGTTGCTTAACTTTGGTGATCTTGCGAGAAGTGGAGTTTCCAACATAGAATGATAATTCATAGCCTACACTTAGTATAATAATGCATGGAAAGAATTCCCGGAATGTAGATCAATGAAAAGTACCCTTATCAGTAATTACAAGCTCACGTAGATGGAGACGGCTTATGACTCATGAGAAATCGTGAGATTGGCTGACAATATGCTGAAAACAAATACATTTTTAATTTTTACGTGGCTTTCATTTGTGTCCATGGAGTATAAAATTCCAGTTTTTTTTCTGATTTACGCTACATTTTAATGCAGACTACATCGTTTTTGGTTTGTAGTGAATATGACGCGCAAACTATTTAATGTAGATGGAAAGAATCCAGACAGACAGTTTTTGAGGTACTAGAATTAGTTCAAAATTATTGATATCTTCTGGCTCCAGTAGGAGATCTCAAGCCAGATTTTGGATTGTTGCTGATTTTCTAGCATGCTGCTGAATTGCAGGCATCCCTTGCCAGTTCTGTGTTGTCTCCTCAGTCCTCAATAGTGGCAAATCCCAAAAACTCTGACCATCGCAGCTATTATGGTTTTTTTAGAATCGTGCCTATACTTTATTTAACCTACTTTATCTAGTTATCTAGTAAAAAAACTGTTTAAAATGTTCACAACTTGATGGCATAACAGGTTACGAAATTTCAGTGAGTTGTTTTTACCTAGCATTCAAAAACCCATTTGCAACCACAGCTTTTTCATAAAAATACGTTAAGAACTTTGCAGCCCACTTCATTATCCCAAAAACTACAGAGATAAGTGCGTGTATGAACTTCATCGCAGTCATTACCGTATTTTTCTCGATTCTTCTTTGATTAGCAATAACATACCTAGCAGCGAGTGACATTGCCATAGGGAATGTGCCCATGTTACTTCCTCCCAGCAGGAAATCGTTTGCTGTCTTCTGTTTTGGCCCAAAGCAGGCGTAGAACATCCCGATGGCCGACGAGATGACCAAGACGCTCACCAAGACCAAATAGTCCTCCCATCCGAAATGGCTGCTCTCTTCGCAAACCGAGCTCGGCGTTGTAGTGAAGTTTTTCATTAAGTGCATTGAAGCCATGGTTTATTATGGTGAAAGACAACGCGAGAGCTTCAAATTTGTTGTTCGACGCTTCTTTTTGTTATTCGGCGAGTGTTTCAAATTCCTGTATAAGAGAGAAAATGAGAAAATTGTAAAAATTGTATCGATATATCGCAAGTTGTTTCAGGTTTTGTACTGCTGTTCACAGTCGCTTACCATAAAATCTTAAAAACAACGCATATTCTTTTACTTTCCCCAAAATACATTTACTGTATTTCAAAATGTTCACGCGAACAAATTGTCGCTACTGTGAATTACAAAGTGAAGTTGATCGTGACTCTCGACGAATCACTGTATAAAACGTAACTAATCAACGTCGAATCACTTCATTCGCTAAACACAATAGGTCCTTAAAAATGTCGTTTACAAGATGTGTCGTTCCGTATCTAACGATATACACCAGCAGCGCTGGAAGCAATATTGCAAGAAATCGAATGAAGACGATGACTTTATACCCACTTTGACGACGACTTATTAACGGGGGAGGCTACACTTAATTAGCAATGCACTTGAGATCTCCGTGATCGAACCTCATTGGTCAAGGAGCTCGAGATACACTGAAAGACGCGTTAGTCTGACAAAAAGGTAACGCGATTCCTGCTAGTACATTTTCTGTTTCAATGTCGGGGATAGCGGACGCAAGTCTCCATAGCAGCTGAAATTAGCCATGTCGTTAGATCGTTTCTTGAAGATGATGACACGTTTTTGCTATCAGGCAAACAGTTAATTGTTGTTGTCTTTGGCGCGAATTGCAATTTAACAATAACACATTATTGCATCCAATTGAGACTAATTACGAACCAATGCAATTTATCGCAATTTTTTACGTAGGTTGACATCAAACGTATTACTGCTGGCATGCGAGAAATCACCTTTGGCGATTTATATTGTTTATGGACAATTAAACGCTAACAAAGGTACGCGAAACATAACTATGTGTAGATTCCTCTTTTTTTATATTGTTTACCTGCGACGTGTATAAAGTGTACCTCTCCCAGCTGCTCATTTACAAAGCCGAAGCTGAAGCAGTATGAACCTCTGCCCCCCCAATTTTGGGGGTAGAGGCATTGCTCTCCTATCTCATTTCGGTCATACGCCGGGAAACTACAATAATTGCACAAGTGCACACACAGATAATTGATGGCCAACGTTAGTTAAAATATGAAATTATATAGAAAAGAAGATCCGGAGGTCCCAAATTAAAGGTGTCCCCTTTCCCTATTTTCTCTTGGAGACAAACTTTTTAAATACCTTTAAATTACTTTCAATATGCTCTTTATACGTGTGACCTTGAATAAAATTCTTCGAAGCAATTCAAATTATAAATTAGTCTAAAATGATACCGAACAGTTGGTGTAATCTCTTCCACCTCTCATTAACAAATAACAAGTTAATCTTCATCGTTTCGTGAAACTGACTCATATTTTTTGATGTTAGCCTGTAATCGCACGTTTGAAAGTCCGAGTGCCGGTCGATACCAGTCCAACGTGTCTTCGCGTCCACCGTCACGGCAAGTATTACAACAGGTAAATCGCCTGCGTCATTGATACACATTCTACCTCCGAAAATAAACACATTAGGGTATGGACACGAGTTGGCCCAATCTAGTACGCTTCATCGAACCATGGCCTGCCAATCGACAGGATAGAAATAATGAATTTTCATATCAGCGAAACGCGTCATCACTCATCAGCGTATAATTACAGATCTTTATTATTATTATTGGACAATGAGTATGGGATAAATCCAGTTAGGTTTGGTTTGTGTGGTTTACTTGGACGTGAGCACGCCTCGAGAATGTGATCGATGTTTATGCAGAGCTCTGAAGGCGCGAGTTGAGTTTATGCTTGATTAAAAGCTAGAGAGCAACTAGCAGTTACCACCGGGGCAGGAGTTACATTGTAATAACGAATGGCACTTGAAAATGATTTGTGAAAATGATTTGCAAAATTGTGTGATCGGTTGCGAATAGCAATAATAATTTATGATGACGTGAGTTCGATCGTTATCTTTCGCAATAGCATGCAGATTGCAGAGAAGGTAGTTGTGGTGGAATTCCAATAATCAACCAGTAAACTCTAGATTTTCCAGCTAACTGGAACAATCTGGCTTGCGTTGTCTTTTAGGGCGTGTTTTTTTTATGCTTTGAATATTTATGCTTGGTGATTGAAGAATATGAAGGCCTACAGCGCATGTTTGGATGGATCAGTACTTTACTAATTTGGATAGTTTAAACCATATATTTGTACGCAATCACCATGGCAATCTCATGTTTTATTCTAAAAGTTACTTTTGAGGCACAAAAATTAAGCGTAGACATAATTTGGTAACTTTTATTTGGTGTCTTAATCCTAACGATTATCTAAAACTCATATTTCCAAAACTAATCTTGGTATGGACTTTTGCAGCGCTAAAATTTCACTTATTTGAATGGAATTGATGAAGCTACGTTACCAAACCGTACTTGCAACTGATGACATAATTCGTAACACCGTATACGTCACAAGGGTAATGATTATCAAAGACAATTGAACATCTTTGAAATTACTTCCATTTAGAAACGTACACCCAGTGTATCGTAATGCAGAAATAATCGAGGTGCATCATACGATTGGAAGATATTGTGGAGGTAAAGCCGAAGAGTGTGAATACCTGCGGATGTCATGGAATTATAGTTATGTTAATCATTTTCCCCTTCGCTGGCTTTAAAATGAAAAAATCTGGTGTTTTTTAAAGAAAAATCTTGCCACCATCGATAACAATTAGTATATTTAAAATGTCGGTACTGTAGTTATACATTTTTAATGATAAATGAGATGTAATTGACAGTTTTTGTAGCTCGGTTGAATAAAGTACAAACTGTTTGTAATGAAATTTATTTAAATTATGTCGATGGCAAGAAGCTTATAAAATACCGCAAAAGTCCTCTGGATCATTCGCTTGACATGTCAACAAACACTGTCACCTGTTGTTTCCAATAATTGAGATCAATATTGTCAATAAGCCAAAAAAAATACGTTACACATTTGTGTAATAAAAATGGTAATAACAAAATTGTTTGTTTTGTTTTAAAGTTGTTTACTACATGCATTACATCGACATTATTTCATCAGAAACTTCAAGATCATGCATTATACTGTCAAGTACTCGTAATTCAGAATATCGCTCAATATAGCCAGGTTTTTTCCCACCCAAGAAACCATTTGTTGCAATATTTGATAAACCTTCGCCGAAAGGGAAAAAAATTTCAACAAACAAAAAAAAATTAACATTATATTTTTATGTTTTACTGTTGCCAAAAATCAGAGTTTTAATCTAAAAAAAAAAGAGAACAAATCTCATGCGCCATGCAGTGGTTTGAAAAATCCTAGGTTATACACAAAGGTTATACACAAAGGTTCTACCCAGTTCAGACAAGATTAACGCGCTATCGATGCGCCAAACAAACATATTATAAAAGCGACAAATACCAGAGTGTTCTAAGTCTTTGGCTCTAAGGTTCTTTTTGCATTGACTCACCTCAGATTTGCCCGTCCACGTGCCCCGTGCAGAGAAGAGTCGACCTCAACCAGAGTTGAGGACGAACATGAATGGCCTGACAGCCTGGGCCAGATCACCGCTCGTGAATCTACCCTTCAAACCTCCCTCTCTACAATCGAACAATATTAGACCAAACCCACAACTAACCAGTAATTGGTAATATTTCACCCAAATACTAGCGGGCCACTTTCGCACTCACTTTCGTTTCGACATTTCTGTCCAGTGTGACTCTCAATGACGTCTCAGCCCTGTTGTTTCACGTAAACAGGAAAGTTTTGGGAAAAATATACAAATACGTTTCTACACGTGCATTGAAATTCATTCGGTCTATGAAGCGAGTTTGATCAAAATGATAAGCAATGTAAGCACGACACGTGCTTAAAGGATGTGCAGCTGAGCCATCGTCTCGAATACCTTCGTGTACTTGCAAATAAACAACATACCAGCAACTAGAGTCACCTGTAATGCTTGACGTTTGGTGATTTTAATACTACAGGCCTGTGACTAGATAAAGAGAGATCAGAAATGAGAATAACCTTAGGCCAAAGATATCATGGGAAATGGAAAAGCTCAAAGACCCCCTAGGACAAGAAAAAATGATAAGGCATTCGGTTTGTTTTGTTTCGACATTTCTTGTTAGCGAAGAAACATTTTAAAAGAAATTTGTACTAAGATTGAAACTGCCCGTTTTGAATGTTACAAGAATGTTTATAGTTTGTACTATTTGTTTACACCAGCAAAACAGAGGCACCCCGGGATTTGGTTCAAGGTCATCTTACCGAGTTCGTCGGCACTTTGGTTTGGCCGTGGACACTTTGACTATCGCTATCGGAAAACCGGCTGATGTAAAGTCACCCACGGCAGTGGTGAGATACCAGGACAACCCGTCTGATTCCCGTGAACATGCTCGACTCGCGTAAACCAAAAATTAAAATTCTACGTGCCTTGGAATGTTACTGATAGTGAAATGGGTAGGTAATAATTACATAGGAAAATAATTCCCGATATTTAAGTCAATTTGGGGCATAATTTCCAAGATGATATTTGCCTGTCACACTTGCCCCAAATTGGGCAACTCTATACAAGTTCCCAGATTAACTTAAATGGCCCCGTGACAATATAGCTTACCATTTCAGAAAGTGAAAACTCCATGATTGCTGGTATTTTCATAAACGTACGACGTCCCAATTTGAATTTTCAAGTCAGACGCCAGGCTCGGACCACAAAAAGAGCACTATCACTGCTACTCCTTGTCAGCTCTAGAACTAAATACCTGTGTGCTCTGCGAGTGCCGATAAAGTCATAAAGTCATTAAATTAGGGTCAATCCAAGGGTTGCTCGCGACCTTCAAGCAGGACGGGAACAAGTGCGCGCGTGTTCTAATTTGTTATTATCAACTTACCGCTTCGAGCTTATGTGATCTTGCTGTATAATTCAATTAATGCTACACAAGCCTATTGAGGTTTGGGGTTGGGTGGGAACAGGTAATTGAGGTGAATGAAAAGTTTGAAATTAACAGTTGACTGGATGAAGATAATATTAGTGTATTTGTGAAAATATTCGGAATGCATTATAAGCAAAATTAAAAAAGATCGAAAACGACAGAATGTACTAAGTTTTATATCGGTAGATGTGGCTGATGTAATTTTGTTTCTTTCCGGTAAGTATTCGTATGCTCATAGCAAAATGCAAAACAAATCTCAAGATTGCAGGCTGCATGAGTTCCCTGCTAAAAGCAATGCTGTGTTTTTTAGTTGCTCCATGGAAAGCAATGAAAGCTGCACAAAAATCGTTGCATAGCGGAAAAACTGTGCTGATATGATGCATTTTTTTGGCATTGTTTTCTGTGAAAATGCTTCAACTCTGTGAGCGTATCAAAAGGTACAAAGCAATTATAATAAAAGCAGTGTTACTGAAAACGAGCAGCAATGTATTCAACGCTTAACAAAATCATCCACAGCTTTTACCCTGGTCACAAAACGTAATAACGTAGCAAAAGTAAAGATTATGAATTTCAGGAAAAATAGTTGACTTTACTGACCATCCTAACCTTTGAACGATCGCACATGCGACCTGAAGCAACAAAGAATTCCTAACCATCCCAAACACTAACACTCACAGAACTTGATTACTATTCATCTGCTCAAACACATTCAACCTCCTTTTTTTATTTCATCATAGACTTCCCTTAACGCAGCACCTTTGATTCCAGCCTTAACACCTTCCTAGAATCAAACACTTTTCACCACTTAAGAATATTTCCAACGTTCCACCCAGAGTAAGATTTACACCCTGAAAATGTGATAATTGTAAAATTATCTTTCATATATTTCATTCTTAATTATTACTGAGGCTCGTTACTTTACTATTTACTTGTCTGAAGCAAAATAAATATAATACAATTAGATACAAACCCTAGTATGAAATAAGTTTTTTAGAAAATTAGTGCTAAGAAATGAAAGTAGAATTAAGTGTAACAGTATTACAGAACTTAAGAATAATAATACAAAAATATGTCTTAACGATCCATTTTATTAACAAACTTTAAGAAATCACAATGTTGTACTTTACATATTCGAGTTATTACACGTTAGACAATGGAAGAGGTTTTGATTGTATCCAAAAAATGTATTTTCTTGTAAAAACTTACAAATTTAGAAAATTCTCACAGCGTATGCAAATATTTTATGCTCATATAAGATATTGTATTATATTATTGTGTTATGAATATAAAATAACAACATCTTTTGAGCTAACATCACTAACCAATTTGGATTTAATTGCTCAGCAGATCAAGGCAGAAAATGGTGAGATTCATGTGGTGTTGACTCCATCTCTTGCTATATACGGTCATAGCTGGGAATGCCTTGGAATCCACTCCATGCAAACTGAGCTCCATCCTGGAAGAATGTTTTTTTCCAATATAGGTACAACATAGCAAAAAATAGGCTTGTGAATTAGATGCCAGCTAAATTTTGTAATAAATTTTAAATAAATTTGACGATCAACATATATAATTACCCTGACTAGTAGAGGTAAGCCCGACCAGAAGTCGTAATTAGGAACAAGTTCCTTTCCCTCAGCGCCCCTCACTAATTTCATAGCGAGTGCACCACCAGCAAAGTAGATAGCCGAAAACGTGAAGAAAATAATCACAAGAACCGAGCCAGTCGAAAGTGAATGATCGTCGATGTCCATTGCTTTCAAGCAGGTAGATGGTGATTTCAATGTAAATACCTAATTTACAGAGAACTTATTTTAGTATCATGTCCAGGTTTTATCATTTACAAGAAACATATTTTTATTATGCCTTACAAAAGAAGTACTTGTTGATTGCACTGTATCAAATACTAGCAAAGTAGGATCTGTTTCAGCAGCGCATTCAACTGCAATAGTTGATGGGCTATAAAAAAGACAATCATATATTAGCTGGGAGTTTTTCTAAGCAAGATGTCCATCTGAATAGTAATCTAATCATTAAAAAGGATGGGAAATTCTAATCTGTCTTTGACAGAATAAAAACTTACAAGCTCAGGTTTAAATAGAGCAAACATAAGGTAGAAAACCAAAAGTAACATACTAACTAGTATCTACAAGTTTGAACAACTTACATGCTATTGTAGTTATATTTCAAATATACAGGTATGGGGTCGTTTATGCTTCTGGATTCAAATGTTCCTTCCTCTTCTTTACCAAGAAGCTTGTAGGTTTTTAGTACGCTGTTATAAACACAAAGTGCGGCTCCAGCCACAGCACATTCGTTGTCGGGCGGATATGGAAATGGAGTGATGGAGCAAGGCTTGAAAAAGAATGTCAAGTTCTTCCCAGATGCCTGTAACCTGTAAAAATGTAATTAAGTGCTTTAAAAATTAAAGTAAGATCTAAAAGCCAGTGACATTATTTTTGGGATTAATTTAGCAAGTATGAGTAAGCATAGAAGAACCGAACATTTTTTCTTTAGTGTAAGGTGTAAAGTTTCCTACCAAGGTGATTTGGCGACTTCTTCTAAACCTGTCAGGTCAATTCCTTTCCCAACAGGAAAAACACATTGACAAGAGTTAACCTTTTCACAGACTAAATTATTATCTTTTAAGCTCTGACACAGGGTACAAACGCTCAGAAGTATAGAAGCAAAGTAAAGAATCTGGGAATAGTATTTGCGCGACATTATCCTCCTTGCACAAGTGTTAACATTTGGTTAACATAACCTGTTTGACATGTCATGTGACTTTGACAGGTTCAATAATAGCGCGAACTTTAACACCGTCAATCTCATCAACAACAGAGTAACGGTTGTTTAAAAATATATGTAAGAACTACAGGACCACTTGATGAGGGTCCATGCACAGAATATCCTCACATCCTTGTAAACAAATATTAATTTTTTGCGAAATAAATTATATGTTGATATTGAGCTCCATGTCCATTTTTGAACAGTGACGTTTGCACTGGTTGGGCAATGGCCGCCTATAGTCTGTCAAATGGCGCTCTCCAAACGTTGAAATTGGAAATTGAACTGCTTTAATTAGTTTATCAGCGTTTCTTATCCAGTCAATGGCACTTTCACATGTTCAGCGGGTGAGAGTTCTCTACAAAACCATCATGAAGTTGCACCGAGGTTTACCTGCCGAATTGCAGCCCCTAGGCGATAGTTATGCAAGGGATGAATTTAAAAGGCACAAGGCATCAAATGCAGCAGAAGTTAACGTCTTCATGACAGAATGGACGGTACTGAGATTGCATGTAAATAAGCATGTCTAACTACATACCAACAAATATAATCGAAACCTCTTTAATTCCAGAAATATGCGTTGTCATTAGCTGAGCAACTGGGTCTCAAGGGGCTCAAAACCTCTACTCAACTCGGTTCACAGTTAGATGAGAAACTTGTTGACCAATTGCGAGATGATCAAATTCAGCAACTCTACGAATTGATGAATGCTGCTAAAGCCACAGATGATTCTTCATACGAGGAAGATTCACAGCCAACAAAGAGGTCATAGCAAAGCACCATTGTTTTTAACTATAGGTAGAAATAATATTTAAGATAAGTAGTAGCAAATTTGTTTTATTCATACATTGTTTTATTATCATAAGAAATAAAATTGAGTGTATATGAATTTGTTTTACAAAAGTCTTTCTGGGTGGCCATGAGGGAAAGCTCCACGGAATCGAAGCCTCCTTACAGCTTCTCGCAAGTGTTTTGGCTGAAGTGGACCGGACTCGCCTCCCATTTCCATCACATCCAAAGCTTCTTCGACTACCTCTCCTATGAAAACCTTAGCAATGCCAGACATTGCAATCACGACGTTTTGCGATACTGAGCACCCCGTGATGGTTTGCATCAACTGGAAGAGAAAAAGTTGAATTATCGTAAATATAATTCATCTGAATTATCGGAAAATATGAATAAAACAGTTGTAAAAATACTCCAAAATGTACATTTTTCAGGCATGTTAACACCGTGGTTAAAAGTGGTTAACATGGAAAATTTAAATATGAACTAGTGAAGTTTTGGAAGAGGTATATTTTTCTTGTAAATTTTAAACTTACAATAAAACTTTTGGCCTGTCCCTTCCAAAAAAGAGGCAAATACAACGTTTATGGAAGCAAAAAGCATCATGATTCTTAACTAGATTTACAAAAATTTTATAAAAATCCTGTCACACTGATAGTTCAGGAAAGATTAGGAGTTTTTGGTGAACTTTAAGTACAAAAAGATGAGGGTACCCCTTTCCAAAGAAAAATGAACACATTCCATTGCTTTTCAATAGTCCTAGATTATTAAAATTATATCACGGTTGTTATTAAAAATACGTATAAATACATATTGTGTATATTCAAAATCTTTTCCGTTAAAAAAAAATCATAATTTATATTTTATTGACATCAATTTTCTTCAAGTCTTTTTTCTGAATTGAAAACATAAATCTGGCAATTGAGATACATATTTTTATGTCGTCATTGAGAAGAGCAATTATTTTGCACATCACTTTTTCCAAACACTAATTTTGTGTTTCAAGCTTTGATCTCAAGGAAATTTGTTAGGTTTCTAAGATAAGAGAATCTCCAGTGACACACTTAAAGCATAACATTCGAAATATCACTGCCTATTTCACATTCCATGCAATCGGGTATGATGTGCATCCAAACTTACTCTCTTAATTGCCGCTTTAGGGAAAGCTGACCGTCTGTACATCTCATACCGATCTAGCTGCTCTTCTGTGAAGTTTGACACCAAGACTTGCATTTTTTCTCTTTCTTCTTCTTCCAGCTCTTTTCTGCTCTTGTCTTTTCTTTTTTCTTGGTTTATAATGTTTTCTGCAGCAGTTTTAGCTGCCTTTTGAAGGCCTAGATCAGACCCAAGAGAAAGAACTAGGTCTGATTCATCTTGGTGAGGAGTGTGCCTACCCGCGGGTAACGAATCTGCGCCTTGAGCCGCAAATGATTTTGAATTATTGAGCATGTCTTCAAGTGCACTGGCTGCATGATTTAAATTTGGATCGTCGCCATCATCTTCATCGTCGTCACTGTCCGTCCGCAGGCCTAAATCACTGTCTCTGTTTTCATCAGAATCATTTTCTTCCCTTGATGTATTAAATCGAGTAATTTTGGTTGGTGGTTGCTCACTAGTGGGACTAGAAGCATCTTCACGCTTACTTTCAAAGCTAACATCCCTTGAAAATATGTCATCCATAGTTATCTGATAATTACCGGCGTTCATACGATAGTAAACGTTTAAGCTGAAAGTCTAACCTCCGAATCACGCATATCAAGAATCTTTGATCACAAGTCCGGTGTTGTGCCCTTCGATTTGCTTCAGTGGTGCCTCTGACAGATGACAGTTCCACTTTTGACAACAACGGCAGCCATCTTAACACGCGTCAGCTGGGAAAGCAACTAGAGTGAATGAGCTCCGATCTTCCAGGTTCTGACCCGCAGCTTTGTCCAGGTGTACATGCATTTCGTTGGCTGTTAATTTTTCTTCAAGGGAAATATTACCCATCGGTTTTTTAGCATAACCAAGGTGAGTGAAATGATTTCAAGTACCTTGTTCATTCGGATAGAACTAAAGGCTTCTGAAAAATGTAATGCTGACGAGTTTCCAGCCGTGAAAAATTTGGGTCCATCGAAGCTTGCCTATGGCATCCCAAGCGGGAGCGAGCAACCCGCTATTGGTAAATTTTTTATCAGCCTAATTGTGATTTGTTTGTTTTTCGTTTAGGTTTCCAACAGGAAGTCATGGTGTCCACACGGACTATGAGTAATGTATCTGAAGGAGGTGATAATCCAACAAGTGCATTAGTCCAAGGTTCCTCAAAACAATGCACTGTGAAGCAATCCCGGCTCAGTACAGAAAAGGCTCAAGATCCTCCAATCCCGGTAAAGGCCGCATTGAATCTTCAATATCTCCCTACAGAAATTTTTGAAAACATTGTTAGTTATTTACCTCACCGAAACATTGGACAGTTGCGTCTAGTTTCACGTAGAATGGATAGTCTTTGCAGCGGCGTTTTGAACTTCAAATTTCAGCGGCTGCAAACGCTAATGCTTGCTCGTTTTCAATCAATCAAAGCCAAGATGCCACGCCGTGAGTCGGCTAGGCGAAACCATCCTCTGGCTTGTGAAGCCGATATCATAGAGACACTCCACATGAGACTTACTCTCCTGCAGATGACTTTTGGCAAACATATTGAGAGAAAGCACTGTTGCTTTTTTGCTGGAGAGATCCTTGATGAATGCTATCGTATCATTCATTACATAAAAGTGACGCTAAAGCTTTCGCGCCCATATAAAGTCACTGATGAACTGTTTGATCTTTCTACAATGGCCATGGAATACTTCAAAGAACATATAGAGCCTACTCTCCCTGAAATTGCTTACTTTACCACTTCTGATTTTCTGGAATTTGTTCCTGAACGGAGCCCTGCTCCTTTCACCAGACCTGTAAGTGCATATGATGAACCATCTATCAATGTGACAACCCCTCACAAAGGTTTTAAGAAATCTGAATCTGCGAGTGATCCTGGAGGTATTGCAGTTCGGAACAACTTTCGTTGTATCAAAGCAGGAATGAGAAGGCAAACCAATCAAATAATGATCCTGCGCCGTGAACTGCGCAACTACAAATCAAAAATGTTAGACCAGCAAAAGCAGATTCTTGAATATTCCAAGCGTCTGGACGAAAACGAGAAGAAAAACGAAGAAAACTCTCGCAAGTTTAGTAGTTTTTTGCAAGACCTGAACAAATGTAAGACAGAGTTGCAGTATTGGCGCTCAAAATCCCCAGCAATACTGGCCATTTGTGATGCTTGTGGAAATGGATTCGGAGTTCCCAACGATGCAGCCTTACCAGTAAATCAGGGAATCTTGCCTGAAGGCTGGCCAGATGATGTTCATTTTGCTCCGGCTGCTGCCATAATCATCAAAGAAGAGGCTATAGAGGAAGTCATGCCATTGCAAAATGTCATCAAGAAGCCAGAAGAACCCAAAGCTGGTGGCTCAAAGCAGCTCCCTGTAAAAGATGCTAAAGCTGTGGTATGTCTCAAACGAAAGATCGAGGATGAGGACATAAAAGTAGGAGTGTCAGTTTCAAAGCCCAAAGAAGTAAAAGTAACGACCGGCTCAAAAAAAATCAAGCTAGCTGCTGCCAAAGATAAAGCAGTTGACATTCTTCTCTTACCGACCGAGGGTAGCTCTGGCCGGAGGATTCTTAAACCTAGGGCAAAGCAGGGAAAAGTGATTGGAAAATCATAAGCAAGAACGACCATGTCAATTTAAATTGAATTCATCCCCAAATAAAGTTAAAATAACTTGAGTGTCGTGCATTTTTCCATCGGGAAAGTTCACAGCTTTAAATGTACGCTAGCAAGGAGATGAGCCTAAAATATTTTGGTATTTGTAACTATTTCCTGGAAAAACACTGGGAATTTTGTATCAGGTTATTCTACACTCTTTATGTTTGAAATTGTAGGATATTTAGAATTAGAATAGGCCTTGGGGAACTGTGCCAGCAGATGCCCACTTTCATCGGTAGATTCCATTAGTGTGGCACAATCCTTAGAACATTTCTCACTTCATTAGTTTAACTTTGATTGTGTGCTAAATATGACTTAGGTAAAATAATTTTCTTTGAGACAAGCAAAATAAATAACAAAATAGTTTTCAAAAAACATTATAAATTTCATGCAATTTTAAGCCTACTTTTTCTGTTGAAAATAATACAATATATTAATTTTTGCTTCTCTACTAACAAGCAGATGTCGTGAAAGATGTCAAAATATAAGACTTCGAAACAACATAAGATAACTTTCATAGTACATGTTTTACATTTATACATAATACATATATAGGTTTCCTTCCAATTTTCTTACAATATTTTGGTCATACTTTATTAAAAAGCACCTTGAGGCAAAGCTCGAGTAGTGTAATGGTGAAAATGGGCACTTTTGTCCTATTCAAATGTTCACGTTCATTTATTAGTGGCTTTTAATGGGCCTTACATTTGCTATTGTCGGTTGTTCATTATTGTTTTAGCACAATTATGATTATCATAGAAATTTGTTTGTCAAGTGACACATAAAAACAAGAAATGACCACTTTGTTTTATCTATGCTGGGTTTGTTTGTATTGTACCATTTTGGCTACAAACATAGTACTACCAACACTAATACCATGTTTAGCCATATTTCGTTCATTAATATCGGTTTAGTAATTTTTGGCATTGCGTATGTGAGACAAATTCCAGTTTGCTATTTGATTATTATGCATGCCAGAAGACAAAAGGTTATGACATTATTATTTGATGCCTATTATTTATGTTCTTACCTTTTTAGCATATCTTAAGACAGAGTTTCTGGCTCTCCATGTGTTTCCGTCTGTATTTAGATGTAGAGGGTAGGATTTAAAAGGTAAACAAAATTATTACAATGAAAATTGCTGGTATCTTTACCTATATGCAAGCAGAAGTTAAGCACAATGTCCTAAAATATCGGACAAAACGTAACGTTTATCACCAGTGAAGCAATTATTGAAGGGTCAACAATTTGATGTTTTGCTATATGACCTTCTGTAATTTACTTTATACTCATTTTTTATTTCAATGATAGCTGAATAGTTAATCTAATAATTGTACATCACCTTGTCTTGAACAATAATTACAATAAAGATATGGCATAGTATGAAATGGCTTCAAAATTAATTTACTTGATGGTGTTACCTGGATGATGGTGTGTTAGTGGTATTGATCCCATAGGCTTCCAATCCCACAGGAATTTTAATCAAACAATGATAGGGAGCTACATAAGAAAAACTTCGTACATTTCTGGTCATCTCTAGCTTCGACTCTCAAGAATTTCAAGAATTTTGGTCCAAGTGAAACGGATTTGGATACCGAAGAGTTAATGGTAAGTATTTGCAGTCAGTATTTTACCATCTTACCCAGTGTTTTAGAATGTGACGACGAACATGGTATGCTATCTTATCCCTAAAATTGAGGAAATATATGACACAATTCTGGCAAGGGGTCATAACCAAATCATTCATAATTCGAGGCGATTGCCTGTTCGAGGATTGTTGTCATAGGGTAGTCTTTTGAATTACGCCATTTTTTTAGGCAAAATTGATCGTGGAATCACTTATTGGAATATTTTGAACTTTTTGATCCGATGGACGTAACGAGCGAAGCAAATACTACATTCAGCTACATAGGAAAAACTGTATGTTTAGTTAGTTCGCTTTACAGGTCAAACGGTTGGACCAATTTGGATGCAAGTTGCTGGACACCGTCGAAATCTTTGAACAAAAGAAAATACGCTCATCATGCAACGCAACTAAATTGTGTTCGCGAAACTCTAGTATTTAATTCTTTGTTCCTTAACCGACCCTTTGCTGTCGGAAATAGTAAACAGTGTTACAGCAATCCCATAATTTATTGTTTTGAATTCCACAGCTGGAGAAATTCTTAAGAAGTGGAAGCAGCAGCACACATACGTATCCATATGTAGTACGTTCATTTTGTGGCTACTTTAAAGAGAAAACTCTTGGCAAACGTCGATATCAAACGCAATTTCATTTTTGGCAAACAATCATTTTAATTTAAGTTTTTTGACCCCATGACTACATTAATAATCAAAGGTCAATTTCACTGGATGGCGCCAGTTCAGCCGGAATGATCCCATGGTACCGTCAGATAGCAATTGCTTGAAAGTTGAAACTCACAAGCTTTCGCCTTTCTTAGGATTCTATTGGGAACTTATCAATCGGCCAACTCGTCTGATTTTGAATATACTTGTCCCCGTAATCCATCACACTGATTTGGAACAACTTCTTGACTATGCCGATGAAATAATATGTGTCAATGTCAGACCAGGGTTTACATACGGTGTTGGGCTAATTACTTTATAAACAACATGTGGTTTCTTATAGATGACCAAATTATCACTTTTTCTCGACAGAAGTAAAAAAATGTATACATTTGCGGGAAATTCCACAGCCTTCGTGGCGATCGTCCATTTCAGGAAAATTCACCTTCAATTGAGGACAGTTTAAACCTCACGACGAGTTTTCTGACTATAGATAATAATAATAATAATTTATTTATACATTTGTTTTGAGTTACATGTTATACTCGGTTACAAACATCTTAATATCATCTCTAAGTACAATTACAATTTTAGAATTTTAGAATTTTAATTTGGGTTTTAAATTTGTTGACATTATCTGCTATGGGATCCACTAATTCCCTTGGGAGACGATTCCATGCACGTACACTGACTGCTAGAAAGGAGTATTTTCCTATATCTGTGTTGTAGCCCCTTTCCAGCATCTTCTTAGGGTGGTCCGATCTTCCGCGGTCTTGTGCTGTCTCCAGCCTCCTAGCAATATCTCCCCAGGACTTATACCCCACAACTGATTTGTACAAGCCGTTCAGTTTCGCCTCAGTTCGTCTCTGTTTAAGCGATTCCCATCCCAAGTCTGCAATCATTTCTGTTGGACTTTGCCTCGGACCGTATTTCCGAAGTACGTGCCTTGCCGCTTGTCTTTGAACCCTTTCAATTGCTTTTGAGAGCTGCTGTGTGTAAGGATCCCATATGATAGCAGCATATTCTAGCGTAGGTCTGACTATACTTGTGTAGGCTTTCTCTCGCACTTCCCAACTAGTTTTCTTAAGGTGTCTCATTACAAAGCTCAATTTACTGTTTCCTTTTTTAATTGTAGTGGTTATGTGTTCTTTCCAGTGTAGATTGTTTGTGATGTGTACTCCCAAGTATTTACATTTGTCTACATATTTTAGTACTGCGTCATTAAGCGTATATTGATAAAAATTGGCTTTCTTTTTGTTCGTAAATTTTATCAATTGACTCTTGGTGGAGTTAAGTTTCATTTTGTTCTTTCCAACCCACTTTTCGATCTCATGTATATTCCTTTGGAATTTATGGGAGTCATCACTGTCCTTGATTTCACTGTATAGTATGCAATCGTCAGCAAATAATCTGATTTTACAGTTTATATTGTCACCTATATCATTGATAAAAATAATAAACAGTAGCGGGCCTAATACGCTCCCTTGTGGGACTCCTGACGTAACCTGAAGCTCGTCAGAGTAATTTTCTCCTACTTTGACTCTCTGTGTTCTACAAATTGTGAGCCCTATGAATTCCTATCAGACCAACTGATTGCGTTTTAATCTAACTAGGAATTTTAAAACAAGCGGGACAGAAGAAAAAAGTGGCTGCATACCTGGGAAATGTTTGATAATAATCAATAACTTTACGCGAGCACTGCGTTGTTTTGTGCCAAACGTCCCATTAAATATACGAATGAGATTATTGGAAACTATTTCGTTCATGAGGAGCAATAGCTTAAAGAAATTGTTCGCACACAATATTGCTGCTTAAGATAATTGCATATTTTGGAACTCGAAGTGCTAATTTGCTTATTACTGTTAAGCCTAAGATCGGACTCGATAGTAGAACCTGGGGCAAAACCTGATAGTAACATGGAAGTGACGTTGTAGTTGTTCAGCATTCCTATTTAGATCCGATATTATTCTCAGGTTGCCCATGTTGGCCGAGTGCACGAGGTGACAGCTATACACACATGTAACTCGTTTCAATGTTCCCCTTGGGGGGTAACTGTGACCCAAATTATAGATAAGCATTTCCTCGTTTTGTATCTACCTTTTAAATACCACTTGCTCACTCTTTAAAATAATGTAATTTTTATTAAAAGTTACAGCAGGTGGATTCCTTGGTTCGTTTTTTCGCTCTGGTGTGCTCAAATCAAGAAAAGTATGTGTTTAAACAGCACAAATATATTGGTGTGCCAAATAATTTCTCAGTCAAACAATCGAAATATTTGGATATTGTTTTCGGATCAACTGCACATTTCTCTGCCACACTTCCCTTCCTTTCATGTTTTTTTTTTTTATATAATAAAATTGGATCAATCAAGCCAAAAATCTCAGGTAATCATGTTACAGAATAGCTTACTACAGATTTTTTTACATCCCATGAGAGAGGTATGTATACTTCCTCTACCTTTAGCAATACTCGTTTACCTCAAGCTAATTACTTAAACTTGTAATGAATTTCGAACAAACAATTAATTTGGGCATTATTTTCAAAGTTGTTCTTCAAGGCACACTGGAAAATAATGCGGAAAATAATGCCTCGGGTCAGGAGAAAGTGACATGATCCACGCAAGAAAGTGTCCCAAAAAGATACAGACTCTTGCTGCTACTGCTTCTAATTCACAACCCCTCGTTTCTTAACCTGAAGTAAGGTAAGGATAGGGAAGCCACAGGATTTCTTGTCATTGCAAGATTAGGAATCATAGCAGTTCGCTTGCTGTTGTTTCCTATCCACAAGGAAATAAAACCGATGTAAATGAAATAGGAAGTGAAAAAGGAAAAAAAACTAAAAAAAAATAGCAAACAATTAATAGACTATAGAGGATTACTAAATTAATGTTGAAAATATACCGAAGTTCTGAAATTCTTTCTTTTTTCAGTCTGCCACACTTAAAGCAGGTCTGACCTTGTTACTTAATTATGTCATAACGCTTTTACGTATCTACCACTCTACCGTATGCAGGAACCAAAGGAAGTTGTCTCGAAGGCTAGACTGGTGGTATTGCCAATCAATTGTGAACAACACGTTTCCTCGTTCTCCGCGCGCCATGTACAAATTGGACCGAATACCTTTCCTGCCAATCTATTCAAAATCCGCTTCCCTAAAATGACCAAATTATATCACCAAAAATCATGTTTTAAAATATTTTTAGGTAAGCGATTGTTAAAACCGTAATCGCAACCTTCGGTAACCTAAAGTTCGTAACGGTAACCTTCAAACAAAAAAAGCGTGGCCCTGTAAATACTCAGAACTTAAGGCGCACAGGGTAAAAAGGGGGAGAAACTCGATTCTTTTGTTAATTTCCTTGTCCAAAAATGTGGAAATATTGAACGTTAACAGAATGCTCCTATAAAACGAACTCCAATAGGATCCATCTTCACAACCACATTGATGACAGCATCACACAGTTACCTAATTGGCAGCGCGATGTTTTAAAAAGTCTGCTATTTGAATCCGAGGATCTCAAGGTTGCATTTCCCAACTTCTCCGGGTGAACTGCTGCAGGTTTTCCATCTTACTGGTAACCTATACACACGGTCCAATATTAGAAACCATGAGGTTATCTAGTATGGACTAATCTCATTCATATTGCATGAATCTCTTCAGTAAGTCGTCATATTAACAGTGAACATGATTTTTAATGAGGTGCTTGTGAGGTCAGACCAATAAAAGTTCGGCACTGTTCTGCAGATTCGATTGCAATTGAAATCGGTAGCAAGCAACATGCACTCTAATTGCTTGTACTGTAAGTTTGAGTGCATGGAACACTGATTACAAAAAATTAGGAATTCGTGGTCTAGAGATATGCAGAGTACGCCTCCACCCAGGCAAGCACGCCCCTGAACAGGTGTAGTCAAAATTATTATGACCTTTCGGGAAATGCCACGATGTGAAATAGCGTGTTGCTTGGTCGTAGAGACGTATACATAATCCACCGGTCTCTTTGCGTCTTCTCTCCACCCGGGCTATGTTAGGGTCATTTAATTAACATGGCATTAATTGGATATATGATATTGTTAATATTAGAATCTCTTCATGAAATAACGGGTACCTGCTCCTGGGTAATAGTTCTCAATACCTTCCATATTTATGAGGTCAAAGCAATAGTCTGATATAATTATTTTGTTTAACAGAAAGTTACCCTTCCAATATTGCATTGCAAATCACTTGGCTGCAGAAGTAGCCCATGCAGAAATACCAATCTTTGATCTGAGAAGATTCACCCAAAATTACGCAATACAATTTCAATAAAATAATAACAATAATAGGCCACCTTTCTAAATTACTCCTAACCTTTTCAATAATAATCACGTTTTATAATACGTGTATCGTATGTCGTGCTGGTATCGGACAAAGCACGTGGATCGATGGTACTCATCTGATCACCTTTGTGAGATGCAGAATGCAGCAATCGATTACAAGCACCGGGCAAATTGAATCGTATCCGCATCACGACCGATCGCAAAATATGTTCTAACCCTGAACAAGATGCTAATGCATCTAAGAAACTTAGCGCAATGGTTTAGGTGAAACGTCTGACGAGTTACCGTGGTATTGAGGTGTGGGCATTCTGATAAACCATCAATGTAAATCAAGGCAAATGACTTTTTATGTTAACAAGTTGTAGACAGTGCAGGTTTCTTTAAATCCACATTGACATTGGCCACGTTAATCTAGACCAGTCCATCGAATGCATCTATAACTGAGTTACTGATGTGTGTTTTTATTGGTCTAAACATCGCGCAACGGACTATGAAAGTTGATTGAGATCACCGCATCGCTAGTAGCGTGCTTTAAGGTAGGTTTAGATCGAATACCGAATTTAGAATGTGTATAGCTCGGAGTTACATTGGAGGGTGGGGATTCGCTTGAGACAGCTATTTTCCCCACCCTGTTACAACTCGAGTTGTGCTTATAAAACAACTGGTCAATGTTGGGGACCCTTTCAGTCCCAACGAATCCCTCTTCAAGCCATCTATTCAAATCACCGCGTTAATTTATTCTAACAGGGCGTTTTTTTTTATTACAAAGGCATACGAATAAGGAAAACTTACAACCTACCATTCAGAATGCGTCTAGTGATCACGTGAGTGGATGTCAATTTGACTTATTGACGAATATTACATTTTGATTATTAGATAATTTTGAAAGTGAATGTGTGACGGTGACCTACTATTTTGCCGGTTGTTTTGCAAGGGAACTGGTTCTGTGCTATACGTATATGCGACGCCGTCGTTGGTGACGATTTCATCATGTCTTCAAGACAAGTTTCAAACATAACGGAAAACTTGATTTTTCTCGCGATCCAAATCACACGAGGGTTTCATTTGGAAATGGCGCCCAGATTTAAATGTTTAAGGCAATTTAGGAAAGGCACGAGACGTATGGCTACCACATGTTTTGGTCAGTTTTGGAAGGAAACAATAAGTCACTGGCTCATCAGTTTTCCCAGCGTAACACGTCGTGCTCCCTGGTTTTCCATCGTGTCGTATCGTGTCGTGTCGTGTAGTGTCGTGCGAGCCAAGCAGCTTGCTCGGTCGGGTCTCAGGTTAATCACGTTCGCGTGTCCCCACCTACCGATTTCTCTACGCCTTTATTGTAGGAAACGATAAAAATAATTTGTAATTGTACCCATCTTCTCTACAATTGAAAGGCTGAAATAGGTGATGGAGGAGTTGACGCTCTTCGAGTGTGCAACATGTATTGTGTGCACCACAATTGCATAAGTGTTAGAGATAAAATGTCACGTTTTACACCACGTTTAGATGTCAATTACTCGTAGTCGTGTAACAACTACATGAGAGTAAACACTGAACAGTTTAAAGTGTGTTGTCGTCCATCGCGGTGATGGCGAGGGGAGTCAAATGTTGTGTGCTTGTGCTGCATGGTACTGCATAAGTTGCAATTACAGCCAGCATCTAACATGTCCTTTGGTAGGCCCCGCAAACTTTCTCCGACACCGAGATTTATCTGGCTTAACCCGATGCAATTCAAGGAGCCACGGTGAAAACATACGGAATATTTACCAGCACAATATCGATATACAATGCACATCCGGCATCACGCTTTGATATATGCAAATTGACTTAATCCAATGCCAAGGAATAAAATTCACTAATGGTAGTATATATAAAATAAATCAATTAACGACTGACCATTATAAATTAAATCAGCCAAAGAATTTTCAATTATCATTGTAGAAACTTAAATTACCATTAAACCAAAAAACGAGATATTTCGTTGCCAGAAGCAAGCATCATATGCAGTTACGATGCTACCGGCTATTCTGTAAGTGCTACAAAATAATCAAAGCGAATGTAAAATGACATCAGCCATCTACGCAAACAAACAACTGCAGCTGCTTACACAAAAAGTTGGATCATCCCAGTAACTAAATGTGCAAAAAAGTATACATAGATTCACAATTCCTTTTTTTTTGCAAACGACCTGTTTTGACTTTGCCATAATGTGCACCATTCATCAACCATCGTCAAAAAATGAGGAACAGGTGTTTGTATAGGTTGTTGCTAAGCCCACGATGCCAAATAATCTAACCCAAGTTTGTTCATTACAACTCGTAACTTAATGCTGTATTTTCACATAGCCTGGCGCTCGTCTGCATGGCTGTGGTCTGCTCAGCCCGACCACAGGACTATGACTTCGAGGATGAAGTCGAGGTGCCAAAGCCCCCGCCGCGAGCTCCCGCAAAAGTCGCCGCCCCTCGAGGACTCCCTAACTCCAGACAAGCTAGGGGTCCATCGCCTTTGATCGGTCGAGGAGCGAAGACGACTGCAGCCCCAGTCAAAGTACAGGAACCAGAGGTAACGGAAGGAAGGAAATGGAAATCTAATAATTCTCTTCCTCATAAATAACTTTGTAGATTTTAAAGATGTCGATTCTCTCGAGTATGGAGTATGGATTCTTTTTATCTTCTGTAAAAGGTGTTTCAATTGTAACCAATGACTTGTGGATATTTGAATAGAACATAACTAAAGCATTTCGGGGAAACATTCTCCCGAACGTTTTAAAAATAATCTTACAGAAGTCGGGTGGTGTTTATAAGATGCACGATTCCAAAGTGCTCTTCTGACTAATTCTGCAAAGGGAAATTATACATTGATCAAAATTATAAAATTGATTAGAAAGCTTCTTTCGCAATGATTAAACGTTTACAACAGCTTTTTAAATCGAGCATATCTTGGGTAAAAAATTAATAAAGTGGATTTCTGGGCTTGAAACTGAGGGGGAAGTGTAAAAATACAACAATAAAAATACCAGAGCTCTGTGCATTGAAATCTCCATCCATCATAGAAATAGCACAGTAGTTGATTTTTGAAGGCTGTTGCATTCGTTTTCTAGCGAATTTTGCATTCTACAAGACTTAAAGAAACTCGAGAATTTCGGTAGGCAAAAGAATTGCCTTTTACTATTTAGGAAGTGATGTACTAAAATACCAAGCATCACCTAAAAACAAATGCAGCGGCCGCTGAAACGGTGCAAGTTGGTTACAAAAACAGACAACAACGCCCAAACACGGAATTCCATCAAAGTGGTCGCTTAACCACTTTGATGAAACAGCCCGAAAACCAGCTAACAAGTCGCAAATAACAATTCGCATATTCAGCGAATAATTTAGTGCCAACCTCTTTGAATGCCGAGTGCTAGTCTGATAAGAGTTTTTTTTTGCTACAGGTTGGCAATGAGCCCGAATATTTCGAAGATGAGGAGCTCGTTGAGGAAGCAGCGTCGCCCGCGACGACATCGACAACGACAACGGTCGCCCCCAAGAAAGGGGTGTCGCCAGTAGTTAGGCCGTTCAGGAGCAATCAGGACCTCCTCGCAGCCCTGAAGCGCAGGAGACAGCAGGAGCAGGTGACAGATTGCTAGCATGGCGAGCCAGGAACGGAGGCGTTTGGGCAAATGCTTGCTTTGCCGAGTATAATACAACCTGACGTGTGGCGGAAAACAATGACTTGTCTTGTTTAGCGGCCAAATAGAAACTAGGCTCTAAGCGCATGTGATAGGCTGGTCTGATTATTTATTGATTATTTTATGAGCGCCAGATTATATGACATTTAATTCACATAATTAGTGTGTTCTGTTATCTATGACCTTAACTGTTCTATCTACAATCTATTTTAGCACAAATTTAACGAAGATGTACGCTAGGCACAGAGGTCTACTTAGATTATATTAAAACAGTCTCTGTTTGCGAACATATTAATTGTCACTAAAATTGATTGGTATATACGCATTGCTGTTTGATTGTATGATGGAACTTTTAATGATTTTGTGTGGTGTATACCAAAAACTCAGGTGTATTGGTTTTTGAAGTGGGTATGAGATGATTTAAGTATATCTACTAAGGTGTAAACATTTTAACCAGTTTCGACTCGACCATTAAGACCGTGTTGCCAACTAACATACTCACCCCCACCCCTTCTCATCAGAAAAACCTTGGCTAAAACCTAAACGCACTGGGGTTACCCTCAGTAAAGGAAACGTTCGACAATACAGTCCAATCAAACAATTCTAACAGCTAACATGTTTCAGAGGTAAATACTTCTACTTCTACAAATACGATGGACCTGAGTTTTTGGGACACACGTTACCTAATAATCCAATAACTATAGTGTAAAGCGCTTTCCAATAACCATTTGGCTTCAGTCGGGCTTTTGTGCATAACACGTTTGTTACAATTTTTGTTTTAGGAGCTCAGAGAGTTATTGCATAGACCTAAGCTAGTTAAAAGCTCACCTACGGATAAATCAATAGTGAGTCAATTCTCATGTCATGAAATAATAATTTTTTGTTCAACATTAATCTCAATGAAAATGCATTTGCATGCTGAATTTTTTTTTCTTATTTTCTTGCAAGGCTTTGGTGGCTGGGGATGGACTTAAAACTAAAATAAATGCCAAAAATACCACACTACTGAGTTATTACTGATATACCACAAACTATCGGCATTAGAGTTTTCCGTCAATAAAGAATGTTTTCCTTTTGTTGTTTTCCCAGCACGGCGCGGTGTCCAACTCCCCAGCTTCAACGACTCCTTCTTCAGCATCTGCTCCTGAAGAGAAGCCTCAACGTGGTTCCAGCAACAGCAACAACAACAGCAACAGCGGCAGACGAACGTTCAACCGAGCTAACAAGGCGCCTGCGCCAGTGCAAGAAGACACAGCAGAAGTAGAGGTGACTAAGAAGCCATCTTCGAATTCCTTCAATAGAAGGTTTACTGCCAGAGCGAAGCCTACCAGCGCCCCTGCGGCATCGGAGGAAGACGCTGGTGAAGACGCTGAGGAACCAGCACCCAACCCAAGGGCGGCCAAGTCGTATAGGGGAGGAAGGAGGTCGTAATTTCTATTAGAATTTGTAGAATAAATTGGATGGTTGTTTTTGTAAGCTTAGTTATCACATGACAGTGCGGAGTTTTCTAAATACAGATGTATGTTGGTCAGATCTTTGCTTGAGGATAGGCGCTATCAGACTTCTGAAGTGGCGTAGATCGGGGGAAATATATGAAAGCGAGTGTGCGTTTGACAAATGGTCAAGTATAGTAATTTAAGTTTTTTTTACAAGGAATGAAAAATGAAAAAAGGGTTTCAATTGTGGAGCGTGGTTTTATGATGATGTGATCTGAGACGGCGAATTTTTCGGATTTTTAGTCGACAATAAAATGAAAATTTTTGACGTTTACTGGCGCTTATTTTTTTTAATCAAAATATGAAGTGAAATATAGTTGATGTGCTTGTAGTTATTAAGTAAAATGGACACGAGCTAATATAACGAGGGATCTCAGCATTCCGTATCGCGATGTAATTAGGTCCTGTTAATCCCATCCCAATTTTACAGGCATTCCATTTTTTTAAGTGATTTTCCAGCTATAGCGTGTGAAGGTCAATTTTTTTTTATAATTTGAACAATTATCTTAAAAAATGTTTTAAGTAAACCGAATTCCATAAAGTCATCGTCATAAAGTGGTAGTAATATTTCAGCACCAAACTCTTGCATTGATTTTAGCAAGGCTGCACACTGACAGGGGTAACTCAAAACTGCCATTGACTAGACTGGATTGTGTAACAATGATCATTAACTCGGCGTCTACGAGTGTCGGGTAATTACATCTGCTTATTGTGACCTTTCTAGATCAAACACAGGTTGTTTAAAACGGTATCAACGAAAGTAGGCAGTGGCTATTCGATTTCGCTCGGCATTTCCATGTTGCCTGCGGCAAGGTTGGCTGCTTGTCGAGAAAGAGCTTGGCAATTTGTGACCTTTATCATTCATGTCAATTCACAGTAGTCATTGTCAAAACCAAAAGGACAAAATATTTCAGCAGAATGTGTAAATCAAAAGTATAAATAGATTAAGATAGCAAATGAAATGAAATGCAATCAATAACTGTCACATACATGACAGCTGTGATGTAATTTGTCAGGTAAGTGTGAGCTGGACATTTTTTAAGAAGGGTATACATACACACACAGTAGCTTTCATTTTAATCATGTTCATTGATTTAAAAAAATATATAATGGAAAAAGGAATTTCACTGCACCGTTTTTGTAAAAGTACTTAATAAAGCCACGAAGAGAAATTATTTGCTGTCAAGAAACAAATTTAAAATACGACGTTGAACAAAAGGGAAGTACTTATTATTTCAATAATTGTATTTTGAGGTGCCTAATCAACGGAGATGTGTCATCTGTGTCAAGTCGCAGTTTATGCAACCTTTGATACAAGAACGTGTTGAGAAGTGTATCTCGAAGGGGACTCAGACTTTCCTTGTCACTGAACATTTCTCCCTTCACTTTTGACTTTTCAAGTCGTTCGAAAATTCAACGTGACCTCAATCGAATTTATAATTTCAGTCATAGAGCAATTAAAACTAGTCCATATATAAACCATACTTAAAACTACCAATAAAGTGCTGCAGCTGCCATAAGTTCCTGGTTCTTTCAATGTCACTTTTTTTTAAAGTCATTTTCCGGTAAATTCTTATAAAAAAGTTCCCTTGTATCATGATGTTTGGAATTAATGCCGTACCATTTCGCCGTTACAATTTCGCATGGTGGAAAATAAGGGCATAGTAACAATAAATAGCAACAATGCTAATACCTTAAAGCTAATACCAATGGCTATACCACTATATACACTCTCATCATATCCTTCTTCGAACACAATTGAAAGTGAACTGCACCAATAAAATTCAAAACGCCCTTTGAAATGGGTTAATCCTCTGCAAGGATTAGATCACCACAAAATTTCATTCGTGGAATTTGTTATTCATCTACACATTTTTTTGTTCCTGTTTAGAACGCCCATCACTGACGAGAGCATTCGTGGGATGGACACGAAAAGCGTTACAAAATAAATACTTGCATTTCGATTATGGCACAAAAACCGCACTTAAATGTGCAGAAAAACTGGGAAAACACGTGTAAATTTTCTGACACAACAACTGGGGTAATTGCAAAAATGTCATAATTTACACTAAAAAATGCATGCATCTTTTTGTGGTTGAATTTAGCAGCTTTTCCTTCTCGTTACAAAATAAAAATAAAAAAACTCAACTCGTGCCAAAGATGCAGTAAAACTTAGAAACAACATCAAGATCCAGTGAAAATGATCAATATACAAATACTGTTAATTTATATTTAATTGTTGTTAGAAAGTGAGTTGACCTTTTTGGCAGAATCCGCATCCTTGACCATAGCCAGATATTTCATTTTTTTTTCTTTCAAATTAAAGGTACGGGATCAGAAACCTTTCTCGAGGAGATGGTAGCTCCCATAGCGTAGCCACGCCAACGTCATCAATTACCGTTGAGAAAGTATTTATTCAGCGTCCTTGAGGTGGGCGACCCATGCTACCAATGCATTCCTATACTGGACTTCTGCAAATGAAAATCTCCAGCAGATTGGTCATTTTAGCCGAAGACTCGCAAAGAAATTGATAAAATTCCCTTTTGTCACAGGTGCAGAACCGAGAGTTTAATGGTTTATAGCCATTACTATTCCGACGACAAAGCAGTGAGAGTTTTGAGTGCTTTGTATAGAGAGAGTGATCATTGAATAACTGAACATGACACGAGACCGTAAATATTGGTCCCAGGTGCATCGATGTGTGGTGCCAATTTAACTTGCTTATCCGAAAACAGAAGCCATGGTTAAAGGCTTGGCCATGTGCAAATTTTCTTAGCGCCTTGAGACGTGTTGGGTTCGATCCCCTTTGCCGCCGATTGCTTGAGACATGTCAATGTGAACGACTTTAGTTTCGATACTTCTTCAAGCCAAAGTACTTATTGGTAGACAGGAAGAACCAATTTCCTGATACACCCATGGGTATATACGAGCAGTTTTGCCATGCCATGGTAATAACACAGCACCTATACGCAGGTTTTACAGTGGTGCTACAGCTTTGCTATTTCATAAACACAGCATAGTGCTACGGCCGTAGACCCATTGTAAAACTAATTCGTGAGTGGTGACGCATGGGCACAGACTTTGGATTGGTACAGATGCAGCGTCATGTATAGGAACATAAGCGAATGCATCGCACCTTGGAGGAAATCCACCCGTGAAGCGAGGCTTGCGAGCTCGTTATTCTTCTCAATTGAAATCGAGGAAGCAAAGCATTACGGCAATTTGAACGAAACAATGAAACCAGAGCACGAAACAAATCGTTCGTATCCATCATTATTCTAGACACCTTTCATATTTGATTTAATCGCAATGCACGAATGATGCCTCCTCGGTGCAGTAAGCGCGTGAAATGCTAACGCCAGAACATTATAACAACGTTCGCGAAACGTGTCGATTGGTAATTTATGTAACGTAGAATAATTATGCAAGAATGATTAAAAAGGTGTAGAGAATACCACAATCGACACTGTAACAGATTGTTTCCTTGTTTGACAATAGTGCAAAATATGTTGCAAGAGGGTATGTTGGAAAGAAAATCCACAGTTAAAATTTCTCATACCAAAATCAAACAAATATCCGTTTGATGGTGCGTCCCAAAAACTCATGTGCAGTAGATTTTCCCTTTCTAGTTTTCAAATGTCAATTAGGAAGGTCTTTGTTCGATTCATTGTAATGTTGTTAGGTGTCAACATTTCAACCCTACTCGACTGGAGCTGTGTTGCCAACTCACGCATCTATACCCTCCCCCGTTGCCATCAGGTGAAAACCAGAAATTAATTGATTTGGTTGATTGGTTGATTGGTTGATTGATTGATTAGTGGGGTTTAACGACGCACTGTTTTGACAACAGGCCATGTAGCACTGGTCTAATGGCGTCGGTGAATGAGTGGATGATGATGAGGAAGATAATAAATCTAACCTTGCCTAGAAGGGAGGAGGGGAAAACCGATTCCAGCACGTAGCCTACTCCTGTCGAAGAGCACCAAGGGGACCACCGGCTTCACGTCCCTTCCGAAGGACGGTTCAAAGCGAACAACAGGATTCCTCTACAAATACATGCTGTCGAGAGATTGATAAGCAAGGCGAATGAAGTTGCAGTAACTTTCATCCCTTCAACCTCTCTCCCGAACAGAACTGGTCATGTGTATGATGGTCACAGCTGACCCAGCGTAGTGTTGCTTTACTTCCGTGATCTCACGAGAACCAGTGTTTCCAACACGCCAAACAGTTCGGACTTCAAACACTAGAAATATCATTGTTCGGCAACGAAGCCCAATCAATAAATTCTTACAGTTAACAAGTTTCAGAGATAAATATTCACTACAACAGATGAGAGAACAAATACACATTGTAAGAAATCGAAGCACTAAAGTTTTTGGGATAATCTATAATATAGCAGCCAACCGCAGAGATCTGTATTCAAAAATGAAAACGCTGGGCGTTTAAATATTCGAATTGGATCACTGGACCATCTAAATTCACAGGGCGGTGAACTAATAAGCAAAAACAAATGATACACAATAATGGCGTTATCAATCATCATCCATCTCCGGATACCATCACTTTCTTCACCTCCTTTCGCACAACTTTGATTTGAATTATGATGACAACAAACAATAGCACCTCTTTCGAAATTAACAATTCATTTCTAACTCCCATTTGCTGCTAGTGGGCTCCGAGGTTGGCATAGGAATGCGATTATTGTATCAGTCTATTGGTACCTGCGTGTACAGGTAAGGTGACCCTCTCTGAGTACCTACCTCTACGCAATGTCATCAATGTCACAGTCTAAGTGATAGTTCAATACCAGATAAGCAGGAAGCCACCCATGCAGTACAAGGACGAGCACTGCCATTATTCTGTTAGACCTGCTTTCTATTAATGAATAATATGGCATTACCCAGAGATTACAGTCGTCGATGGCATTTGGCAAAATTTAATTATAATAATTGATTTACTAGAGTATCGATAAGAGAACTGGATAAAAATGTTTAATAATGATCAGTTTTATTTAGCTAAAAAGCCGTTACTTATCATTATACATTCCCCTTTCGTGGTTAGTGGGAATACGGTTTTCCACGACTCAAGTTCTCCGCAACTTTATTGGGATATATATTTTCGACTAAGAGAGTATAAGTACGAGTTTAATTAACAGTTCTGCTCATTTTAAATAAATAGATATGTATCTTGAACCATTTTTACAATATTACTTACAAATTATTCACAAAAAACAATCTTGAAAACAACTGTTTTATCCCGAAAAGGTTAATCGCCCCTAGTTGGTTTTAAAATATTTCAATCGTTGAAGTGAGTACGATATTTTATTGTAAACAGGCTTTCCACTTTTTAAACAAAGTGTGTCGCTGATTCAAATAATAAATCTATGCACTCCAGGACCAGTGCCAGATATTTGTTTAAAAAAAAATATATCCGTCTCTTAATATTCAGACGTTTCTCAGCCAGATATCCATGCTGCACATGTTCTGCAAACCTGGAAAAAACTTAAAAATACTGGAATGACTTGGAATTCGGGGAAAATCAATCACGGGAGTGTCAACATGTGTAAAACTATGCAAATTCTGTTCATTTGCGACAACCACAAAGATTGATGAACAGAAACTGCACAACACCACGGGTATTGCATGCGGTATCGACTGACATTTAAACCAGTCTCGATTGTTAGGCGGAATGACGGTTTTCTTTGGTCTATTGGAACCTAAAGGTCATATCTGTGAGTCTGAGCAGAGATACCAAGGCGTCGTGAAAACCAAAAGGTACCAATCGAGCGAAGAAGATAATGAAATACTATCAAATTACGTCATGAATAAATTTATAAGTCATCGGACAAAGTGAAATCTTAATTTGAAATTGCAACAGGTTAAGGCAGTGTACATTGCAGTACTGGCTTCTGGTTTTCAGCAATACGTCATTCGTTTGATCGAAGTCAATTAATTTATTGGAGATATATGATTACTTCGAGTACCTACAATCTCTAGCATTACGACGCCCATTGTAGGTACCGGTGTTTGCTTGCACTTGGAATGCATTTCAGCTCGTGAGTCAGTTCTGCTGATCCGGTTTCTACGCGCGACAAATATTACGCCCATTTGTAAAATGAGGCCTATCGAAATCTATACGTCAAATTTCAGGTTATAAAGAGAGTATTTCGTTAATTTATTACAAGTCTTGGATCCATAGTGAGTTTTTGCTTTATGCTAAATAAAAGAGTCGTTGTCTGTCCAAACGAAAAGGCCGCAGTGCTATGCTGTGCATGCCACACTAGGGTATGAAAAACGCAGTTACTGTCCATGCTTTTCATGCTGTTTTATGTGTTCATGATAACTTTCCCAGCGGAGCATAGACGAGCTATTATTGGAACCAATCGGGACAACGAATTTTCGAACCTTGCAACAACTAAATAACGAAACAAGGACTTGAAGAACTCTACGCTGTGGTCTATCACGTTTTTCGTTACAATATAACAATAAGAATAGTATTATACAAGGGTTTGTGTAATAACATTTTGTGGCAATCAAGATCTTCCATGTACTTTTAGTACATTGCGCAAATCGGTTCACAGTCTCGGATTCTCGTTCGAACCCAGGTGTGATCGTTCTTCGAGCTATTTTCGCTGTAAGGTTAACGCTCTGGGTAAATTACTACTAGATGTTCGGTGGGAGTTCCGCCGTAAGCGGTGATGGCATGTCGCCCACACCTTATCAAGTTCTGCTGGCTTATCGAGACTTTCTCCTATACAAGGAATGGATCTGATTCGGATAAATACGTTTGGAAATCAATCTGGCATCGGTTGAAATATGTGCATGGCGTGCTGGTTTTTAGCTGGTAGTAAAAATGTGGATTGTTAGCAAAGAAATCGCGGAGAAATACACAATTTGAGAAGCCGCGTGCACAAGATACTACAATTAATTATGTGTGTTAATTGATTTAAAAAAAATTTGTAAATTCGATTTCAGTCTGTCATGAACTGTGCCAATATTTCCTACCTTAACCAAAAACTAAGAAAGCTCTGAAATTATAGGCATACAACGTAAGACATCATATGATATCATTTATTATATCAAATGCTTATGATTTTTTTTTATGTAACTGCCGAACGCATTTCTGTTTTCCATTCTGTAGAAGAACAGTTTCTCGCGAGGCAGAAGCAAACGCAACTGGATATAGCTGGCAGCCGAAGGCTGGGAATTTCAATGCGCGGCTAAGCAGGAGGAAAACTCGACCGTGGATCCAAATGGTTCCACCCGACAAAGTCAAGACAACCAACTGCTCTTCGGCCACTTCACTTCGATGAATCACACTTTCACGCACATTCATAGCAAATGCCAATCGTGTGGTGTTAATTTTCAAGATTTTACACGATTTTTTGCAATGGTCAAGGCCACGAAATAAGCCAATCGATGAGAAAGGTGCATCATGTAATCACTTCTTGTCTACTTAATTATTGAATGTGTGTATACATTTCTGAACCACACTCTCAAGTCACCTTATAACTGGAATCAGATTTAATAAGAAGGAATCTCGTTCTATTAACAAGGTCTTCATAAATCAGCTGAGTTGGTGACTGTTGACCAGTCAATATTTTTCTGCGTACAGGTATTGTACAAGACAAGACTGTATAATGCAATGATACTTTCGTATGTACACGACGAACTCCATGGTTTACACTGAGGTTTCAAATTTTTGGCTGGCGTGAGTTTAATGTGCCTCAATCCTCACGGGCTTCAAATTTACTACGAGGCAACCGCCGACGTCGATTCCCACCCATCGGATAATTTTTTATGTCAAAAAAATACTCCCGAATAATGAGTCCAATTTTCGTCATTTAGCCTTGGCGAAAAGTCTCACAACACTCATGTTTCATTCCAAGAAGAGAAGCAATATGTTGTAACCTTTAATCTGTTTTAAATTGACTCTTTATTAATCTCCAATAAGTTGCGAGAGTTACCAGTACAAGTATTTCGATATAACCATGTGTCCCCGACGTGGTTAAGAATTGCTTAAAAACATTGCAAGAAGCTATAATATGAAGCGCCATTGTTACATCGACATTGAGAAATATCATAAAATCATTCTACTTTGGGCGAAGAGACGATAAAAAAAATTAAATTTGCTAAGTTTGCACATTTTGATTCGACCTTTTCACGAATTGGGTCGCCAGCGTACACATCCTTTTTAAAACTGAAATTGCATGCACATATCTGGGGTAAGAATCATTTGGTAAAAATGCCTACAGATTATTCACGACCACGAATAATGACGCTGTACAATACACAATAGACCAACCCTGAGTCTGCCTTTAGACTTTAGAGTCACCGAAGTTGTGAGATATATAATTATTTTTATTTATGGAACAATATGAATCAAAATTCATGTCACAACCATCAATTTGATGTAGACAAGAAAGAAAAAAACGCGCATCTTGAGGCCAAGTGGTCATGAACAAAAATCAGACCAAAGCGACGCTTCAAGATTGATGTGCATGCAGAAGAAATTTGTTGAATCAAAATAGATCGATGGTAATTTGATTTTGTTGTACCACGTATCGCAATTTCCGTTGAAAAAATAATGCCACCAAAAAAAAAACGTGACTGAAAAAAAACGACTGTAACATAAACTTTGACTTGTGATGGCTCAGTGAATGTTTCCAAGCTGTAGCCATCACCTTTCTGATTTTGATGCTAACTTAAAGTTCACAGTTCGATAGGGCGTACGAACACGACTTGCATTTAGCCGCTTGCAACGAGATTAGAAAGAATCTTCGCAAGCTAGTTACCCAACAGAGATTCTTCTATCAAGTTGTTAAGACTGGGTCTCGTTGGAAAGATTTATGATTTTATTATAGATCAAAGTGCCAAGGAGTTCATACGGTTACGCGAAATGAGCCAGAGACAGACGCGAACCTTTCATTAAAATATGCTGATTTATTATTACGGTGAACTTTCGTTGCAAATCACTCGATATGTCCTTGGTAATTCACTTTCATTGGCAGATCCCGGTGCAAAAACGTTCATGACCAGAGACAATAAAGCTGGGTCGAGATCTTAGCTTTGTCTAGCATGCCATTCTGCACTTGGTTCTCGAGGAAACACTCTGCGCATAACAGAGCATGGCAGGGTATGGGCTACGGATTTCAAGACCACGGAAGGAATGGTAGACTGCGTGCACTGCTGACCGGCTATTCTAACTATTAGGATCCCTTTTTGAGTTTTCACGATCATTTTCTTAGCTTAATTTTCTTGGGTATTTATGTGGGAACTGTCCTGGTTGTCTGTATTAAATTTTGAATTTCCTTCCAAAGAAAAATTCACTTGAGCAATTTATAATACGACACCTATCAGCATTCAGAAAATATTTAAATTTTGAAATACATTTTGGAAAACAATTAAGTTTGCTGTACTTTTTGTGTACCTGTATAAACATGTCCTGGGGTTCTCATAGTCGAATCTATGAGAACCCGTGCCTAAAAGTCTTCAACGAAAGTCTTTATATAATTTTACTGTCTATTTCAACAATTCCGCGTGTATAATTTCTCTGAAATTACAATAAAAAAATAACTAGATTAATTTCTTTTTTGTACTATGATTTAGGAAGTTTTAGGTTCTTCCGACTAATTATCCACGAATCTTTGTGAATCTACTGAGATAATTATTAAAAGATATGCTAGTATTAATTTAGAAAACAAAAATGTTAATTAGGTTCAACTCACTTGTGTAAGCACGCGTATTATCTTATGTAATTGTAATTGTTAGTAATTGAGATCAATTACGAATGCACAATTAAGTGTACTCGAAAGCAAAAGCAAGTAATTGTTGGGAGTATTTAAAAATAATTAATGAGTCAGTGGTCATGTCACTTGAAATTAAGAAATTTGGAATGGTCCCTGAAAATTTGAAGCATCTCTGAAGTTTCCCGACAAAAAGAAGGCCGAGGGTATGTTTTTTTCAAAAAAACTTCTTGCCAATTGTCCCTGGCCCGATATCTGGACGGCAGGAACAAGTACCTCAGAGGTTCATCCATCCCTAACATCCTTTTTGAGAGGAATGGAACCGGCTACACGGTGTAAAACCTGGCGAATTTTTTAGATTATGCAGCTGTCAACTAAGATGTGTTAACATTTAAGAACAATGTCTGGCGTGACGAGAGGTGATCGCTAGATGATCCTCGATTTAGAATCGCACAGTGGTATTAAGCAAATTACATTGTGTAGGAACAAAGAACAGCGACAAACTTTAAAAAGATTAAAAAAAAAAAAACTTCTGAACACAATTTTGATGTGAAGGGGGTATTGGGCATAAATATTTTGTTATCATTCCATATTCTTATCGGAAAATGTATTGCATGCGGGAAAATAACACATGACAATCTTTTTCCGCTAAAATGTCAGTGATATTTTTCACAATATAAAACCCCTTGAAGCAGTGAGAAAGTATTTGTTCCTATGTTCCTTCATTGAAGAATGTCCACCTGCGATTACGCTCAAAACGTTGAAACTGAGCCCACCGGGACAGAAATTTCATTCCAAATATTTACGACGATTCTCTACCGCCAGGCATTTGTAATAAATTGTTCTTTTATGTCATCTGTCCAATTTATTATGCCATACTTCTTGAAAATATTCTGGGTACTCATGTTTCATCTTCGCATCCGTTACCTGTTTAACACATCCGGCAAATTTCGAACAAATAAGTTTCAAGATCATATTTTATTACACATTGCTTTACGCATAATTTTACTTCTTCTCAGAGCCACTCGTCTTTCTTTTTCGTTTCTCATCCCATTTTCACTTTCAATCACTTTAAAAAATAACGAAAAACTCGCATTCAAATTTATGTTCGCCTGAAACCATTTGCATAGATGAAACCTTTCGGTTTCATTTGAGATCGATACAAACAAAATCTCGAACCACAGAATGTATTCGTTGAAGCAGTTCGTCAGTGTGGGCCAATTTAGAGCGAGTGCCCACACTTCTAGCTCACTGCAGCCGAATAATTAGTCAAAATGTTTGTCTAATAGTGCATGGCATAGGTGCAACCCACGTGACTCCACGGCGGCGGCGGCGGCGGCGGCGGCGGCGGCAGAAGAGATGGTAAGATCTTTCGAAATGTGGGTCAGACGCGCTGCGAGGGAAGGAGAGGCAAACACTCTTATAAAACTGGTTGTCACATTTCGCCCGCCTTTCATTGTGAACTCTCACTAGTTTGTCGTGGATAGTGGATAGCACCTAGGAGCCGGTGTTTCGAATTAGTTGCTTACTACATTTTAGATCGATAACAAACGTGGATTTGGGGGGTGTGTGATATCAATTGTATGTTTAGGGGGGTTTTTTAATTCAAAAAAACAGTGTGAACAGTGTTTCTTCGAGTTACTGACGGAATAAACAATGGCAAAAATGGGGTAAGTTTGGGTATTTGATGTTAGAGGGATGTTTCTGATCAAATATTAACATGTTAACAACAGGTAATAAAAATATGATTAAGTGCTTTCAACGGGTATGGTATTTAGGGGGTAAGAAATTAGACCTTCTGCTTCCCGTTTTGCTCTTCTAATGATCGCTGCATAATTTTTAATTGACACTAGATTACCGTCGTTTAGCTCATATTTACGATAAATACTTGAAATATAATCACAAAGTGCCATGACCAAAATGTTACGACCCAATCACACGACATTTATAATTTAAACTTGGTCAAGCCAAGTTTTTCGTTGGTACATTTCATAAATGGTCGACCTTTTCCATTCAGGTTATATGGGCTTAGTAATTGGTGCACCAAATATCCCTCAGCCTGGCGAGAATATTCTGCGATACCTGTGGAACCGGTGCAACAGACTTACATCTCAGACATACACGGCAATACATTTTATTCTATACGTGCAAGTGCATATATCAGGTCTAGGGTGTGGTACGTTTGATAAATGTAATCAGAAGACAAAAATAAACATTCCTCGCAAATCGACGATATGGTCAGTAAACCATGGTACATGTTTTTATATGTCCTTTCATTTGCAGTGCATTCTGCATTTTCAGCAACGTGGGATTTAACCTGAGATTAGCAACCATACACATGAATTTCCTACCAAAATGGGACGGAAATGTCACCGAATTACGTTTATGGTTTGATTACAAACAGTTTCTTACAAGGTGATAAGCAAAATTACCATTTCATTGGCACTCGGTACACCTCTCTAGACGTCGTCAAACTTATCAATCTCAAAGTGTGCACTTTGTAGAAGTATCTAATGAAGAGAGAAATCGGTAGAGTTGATTTAAAAACTTGTCAGCAGATTGCGATCCGCCTTTCCTCGTGTTCAGATCTAGATATCGGTCAGATTAAAAGTGGGTCGAGCAAGGCTGTGGCACCCCCGACTGTCTCATGGGTATACCTACCTTGTTCGGGGTGCCACTATGCGAGCAAGACCGAGCGTTCACTTTCATAAGACAGCATACCTCGGAAACGAAATGCTGCACTCGAGGTGGTCGACGCAGGTGAACACAATGGAAAGAAATCAATGTGTTGTGACTTGTTTTAGCTTGGAGCAATTGACAAAAGGAAACACTCAAATAAAGGTGACTTTTTAATGGGGTATATGAATGATTTGAGCTACATTGTACGTTCCAGATCGGTGTCGGCATTGTGGCTTGAACAGTGTCGGCTGTGCTATCTGTTAAATTAACTGGTATGTCGGGTGGTTTGGATGCATTTTCGTGACGAGCGATTTTCTACAATTCAAGAAAAAACCGGCGAGCCACAATGCAAATGCAATTTAAGGAGATCATGCATTGCAAACCAGAGTACAGAGTATTAGAGTCACGGTGGCCGGGGATATTTGGATTATTCAAATATTTAATCAGAATACTGGAAACGTGCTCTGCATGTGTTGTGATCGAGATTCGAACAGGCGACCACTGGAGGCGCACGTGGATTTAAGCTAAAAATCTCACGGTTTACTTATACCGTGTTGCACTGCATCTTTCTAATCACTTATCGAGAAGAGAGTTGAAGATCATTAACACCATGATTGGCTTTCAAGCGTTAACCACCTGAACTGATCTACATAAAATATGCCAAGAACAAGAAGAGGATTGAAAATTGCTATCAATTAGGGCTGGGAGTTGGTGAAATTTTAATTGTTTCGTTTAGTACCTATATTGCGCGCTTAAAAGCAAAACGAGTAAAAGGTTTTTGCATATTGTTCTCTATTGCATAACTGCAGTTATGCAGGAGCTTTCTTTTTGGGGTATAGAAAAAGATGACTTTTACTAATATACTAAATGTCACGCAATATATTTGAAAAATTAAAAATACAAATAAATCCCCATAGGAAATGAGTGTGCAGTTAAGCGATGAATTATACAACATTGCAATCACTTAGATACGAAATCATACGAGTTTTGCAAGAAGGAGAATAATCTGGTAACTGCACTAGCCAGATCCTGATTGTCGCTAGAGGCTGCGTATGTGCAGCAGCACCCTCTCTATGGCCATGGTGTAGATAGAACTTGATACAGTTCTCTCTGATACCGCGGGCAGATTTTTTGCAAAGATAACTCAGAAATAATACTGGACCTTTATATGATTTTATTCAATAGGGAAGCGTGCAATAATCCAATCAGATTGGGCCCAAGGGGCTGGGGCCCAGGAAAAAGTTGATAAGCGACGGTCACTTCAACTTGTTGGGTAAAATATTCCGAAATTTGACAGTAATTGGTGCAGGTTTACAGGGGGAAAATAACAGGAGAGATGAATGGCCGGTCATTCGGATGAAACCTGGGTCCTCCAATGCAAGGGTGGCACGCGCTCATAGATGCATTTTTTGTCGAATATCGCCCGTAAAAGTAAAGTCCTTCCCATGAAACATAATACTTGAATATCTTGAAGAAAATAATACAATTTAAATTAACCATTTGATATCGTCCAGCGTCAAATCGGTAGTAAAGGAGAGGTGAACATTTACAAAATGTCTCTACAAATGCTAGACTATAGAAGGCATAACTTTGACATGCCCGTGTTTATCATGTCATACCACAATAAATCAAATCGGATCACAGGAATCGGAAAAAAAGTCGAGTAACCATAGACGCGTAGGAAAAGTCTGTGTATTTTCCTGTTCGGCCGTGAGTTTTTTCCACGGGATGAATGAAGCATGACTCGGCTAGATTTGTCACGTTACTTTGAGGATGCTGCGTTGAACTTCTGGGACAAATGGAGCAAGAAGAGCATTCTGTGTGCTTTTAGGGGCTCACGGTTGACTGCTCAAATCAGTTTCAAATTCTTTACAACAAACCGTACAAATGCAATCAAACATGATTGATGAAAAAAATATGGCCTATAAAATTGTAAAGAATAAAATACTAATAATTAAGAACCTACGATAATTATAACCTGTATGTACAGGCGTGGAGTAAGTTCTTTACAAACTGAATACCCTTACATCGCACTGGCTCTACCTACAAACAGTATAGGAAATAAATATTGTGACGAACCGAAAGAGGTCAGTTCTATGATCAGCGGATAATATACGGCAAAAACTCTGCAGCATTCGCACCTACAGGTTCAAAAGCTATGTCAAAATAAAGTGATTTGCCTGGCTAAGAAATGTGCACATGCATTGTTTTCTTTTGAAAATACAGAGAGGATGATTGAAAAAACTGACGCTAAGATAATTTTAGCCGAAAACAATCGCTCAAGACAAAAATGGTTTCATCGGCGTACCAAACAAACCACATGACAGTCGCCCATAAATTAATCAGAGAAAAATGTATACGAGGTGTTTAAAACAGACCTAAGCAGGTCTCAATTCAAAGCCCATGGGATGGGTCCCCTAAAGTGTAAACGTTGCATTCCTGTATACTATACGGCAACTTTCTCGCATAGAGTACGTATTTCTAATCACTTTCTTCGACGGGACGGACGATCAACGTGGTCTTGGACCCAAAACAGCTGATTTGCAGCGGAGAGAAAACCTGCATGCACCATCCTTACTCGTCTGAACCGGCCGAGGTGAGCATTAGTGTGTCATCTGCATACGGCAATCATTGGCGGAGGGTTACGCCAGGGTCTTCGCAAAGAGAGGGAAACCGGCTTAGAGATGGGTGCATTTCAGATGCCTTCGAGTTCGAATCGCAGTTTATTAGCATTTAGTCCGGGCGCCCTACCCGAGAGAGGCTAAAGAAATGCTTCAAGAGAAATTAGTTTGTATGCTGTATGGATGTAGCATGCATGTAATGGGCGCATCTTCCGCGCCAATGCAACGAAATTAGGTGAAATTGCAATTATCTTCGGAAATATTTGCGTGTTCAATTGCGATTTAGCCGTGTCGCCACGCTGAGGTGATTTACCTTAGATTGGGCATTGCGATAACTCTTAATGTTAAATCGGTGTGTGGAGATTTTATCGTGGAATTTGCCAATAAATGGGAGGTGCTTTGATCGATAACGTATAATTACAGCTTCCAACTGATGTTTTGTGGTTGTCTGACCATGAAACATCTTCGATCTTGGCCTTCGCGAAAGGAATATATTATAAATGTGTTTCCCGAATATGGAAAAGCCTTCATAAGTGAACGCGTGTCAAGAATGCAGAGCAACTGATAATTATAGTGACATTACCATTGTCGCCACCACGAAATGAGGAACTAGACACTTTGTATAATACCGTTAACCAATTCAGGATCCTTGTTAATTTTTTGAAACATTTTTTGTCGCCTGCTAAATTTGATATCGAGGACTGCCAGTATACGTCAATCAGTCCTAAATTAGACTGTTACTTTTATGTATGAACTCAATTACAAGGTTTTCGCGTATCAGGGCGTAAACAGCTTGTTAATGTTAATACGATTAGTGCCGATCTGTCATTCAATCGTGCATGCATATTAACAGCCATAGTGCATTCTCGATTGTGCGAGAATAATCTCCATAACTAACAACTACTTTGGCGCAGTCTGGTGCTATTAGTCGGTCATTATAGTTCAGTGCTGAGCACCGGCATTCAAGTCACCAAAAAAACAACCTTCGACGTGGACCATGACTGCAGTGAGCATTGACATTTCAAATAAATGAATCAAGACCAGAACGATACACATGTTGGTAAAGTGATTTGGCGTAATTGGGTATTTTGTTTAAAATATTCAAAGCAATAAGAAAGCTGAAAATATGGTGTACCCCAAGGTATTAACATGAAATCACGATTGAACGTATTGTTGATTCCTTTTTTTTTTATGAAAAAGTAACAATACTTGTACAGATTTCTCGCAGGTTGCTCGCAACGAAGTAGTTGAATAACTCTAATTACTGGTTTGGGAGCGAACAGATTTGGAAGCTTTTTCTCGCTCGAGCGATCGCTGCCGTCAAGTTCGTGGTTCGAGCCTACCGAAGAAGATTTCCAGCTGTCACACATCACGCGATGATCGTGTGCCGAATGCCGCGATGGTATATTAGTTAGAAAGTGGTGACTCTAATTATTGTAATATAAAATACCACAGAAAGGAGAAGTGAGCTCTAAACGCGATGCCATACCTTAAAATAAATCACAGTTTTTTTTCATCGCTACAACGTAAAGTATGATATATTTTTATAGTTTTTGATTTTTTTTTGTGCATAGAAACCTAATTCCTGAGCTAATTGTCGGTAATCAGATCGTTAACTGAGCAGAACGGCCAGGTAACGGGACGAAAATAACGACGATGGTCAGTAAATTACATTCTTGATCAATTGAACTCGCTTGAGGCTCGTTGGGCCATGTCCAGCAGTGGTTTTTTTATATTTTCTAGATGAGCATATCGCCTTTTTCATGCCTGTCGTGCTGTGAGCATTTGAAATGTATTCTCAAAATAATTGTCATGGTATGATTTGTGGATGATGCCACGGACGAAACGTCAAAAACTCAAGGTTTTTATTAAAACTAAAGAATCTATTCGAGATAAGTAAAAAATTATTTCAATTTATAGATCGTGCATTTTGTATTTTGTTTTTTAAGCAGCAACTAAACGGGGATGCAAGATGTTGATGCAGAAAAATCTTGTCCTAATACTTTCATTATAAATCATGAACCTACGACTTTTAGATCTGTTTCTATCCCAGCTTGACTATAAGATGTCAATTGATTCCGCACGGATGCCTGGCGGCTGTGTAGAGGAATCCGTATACGGTGCTAAAATGTATTTTAAAAGATAATTTTCATACCTTTTTAATGATTCTTGTTCGACAGCCGTCATATTTTTTTATGCGTTCACCTAATTTTCTGAACCTTGAATGGCAATCACAATTGTTGTGTTGTGATTCACGTTGCAATGCATATCTCAATTAATTTGCGATAAATGATCATTACGACAACAAATTACGCAGTAAAACAAGAGCAGTTACCTAGTAACAAAAAAGGTAATTTATAATGAGAAATTTATTGTGATTCAGCTATATTTGTTCATGCGCATAAATCAGGCAATATATTTAAGTAGGCTGTTTGGTTACGCTATTGTTTCGCAAAATTCTGCAAAGATCACCGTGCAAATCCACAATTACAATAATTTACTGCATTCGAACTTCAAAATTGGTCGTAATTCAGAAGCCTTAAACCACATTTGATCTCATTACTCAGTCACTCTTTACCACACACAGTTAAGATTGCAATTCTTAAAACATGAATAATCAAATTCTATTCGGTTCACGCCTAGGGGGTGTTCAAGTATGTGTCAACCTTTTCATACTCAGTGACATATTATTAATATCGACTACGGTATTGGCACACAGCTACTTAACTTTCCCTTCTCTGCACAGACGTCAGTCAAATGGTTAGCCTGTCTTTTTAGTGAGTACCGGCACACGTCAAAATCAGTCCAAAACCGCAGTCCGAATCCACCGGACTATTCCAAATACTTCACATACTTTTGAAAATAAACGTATTTAAAGATCTAGTGATGTAAGATATCAGAAAGCGAAAACAAAGACGTGGCCAGCGAAGCAGTTACTTGTGGGTTATAGAAATTTATTTCTCATCTAGTATGTAGTTCTACTACGAGCGTAGAGAGGACGATTGTCTTACATAAAAACAAATGTTATGATTCATGGAGAAAACTTGGATAAAATCGTACCGCCATTTTTTTTTGGTTCATCATCATTAATTTGCTCGGTTTGTGCACACAATGGGTTCAATAATTCCATTTTGATTGAGTACTTAACAGTGACTTCGTACTTGCGTCAGTAAAACTGTGGCCACAAAGCTAATCCATACGACTGTTTGCCAATGAAAGTAAAACGAGCCTGCACGCGTCGCAAAGCATCGATTGGTGTGTGAGTTTATGTAAATTGGTGATTTTCTTTTTTCGATTCACGAGGTAGAATCGCTCGTGTTGACCTTTGACTTGAAGTAAGTAGTAAGTGCGTTCATTGCACGTCTCGAGATGATCCGGCTTGGTTTAGGAAAGTTGTAGACGGCGAGTGACAATGTTTTCTCACGTTACCTACTCATAGGTTTTTCACTCGTAATTTTTCCCTGCTAGTTCCCAGTTAAAGAAACTGTTATACCAAATTTACGACCGCTAATTTCCACTTTTACTCGCCTGGATTTGATTGAGATTGTAATCAAGTTTTACATTACATAACATTGCATTTACATTAATGCATGGTCAACTGGCCTTTCGCCCAGGGTGGAACATTCTAGGGGCGGCAAGACTCCAAGCTATGTGATGAAACAATTCAACTTATAGATTAGGGACAGCGTTGCTTTCCCACAACCACTTTCTAAGGAAGTAAAGATATATACATTTTATTTACGGGATACCACTAACAGAAAACCAAAATTTGACTCGAGATCTTTTATTTAGTACCTATCTGACTATCGGCATTGTCTATCCGCAGGTTTTCCTCATGGCTGCTGGTGATCGCCATCGTTTCCCAAGGTGTGTGGGGCCGCCCACCGGTGCGGGAGGTGAAACTCATCACCAGGCCGTCTCCCGGACAGGAGTTCGTCAGCATCCAAAGCAGCGTTTTTAGCCAGAAAGCCGTGAGGACACCCCCCAGCCAGCCGGATGCACAGGAGCCAGGTATGCGGAACAAATGCATCATGATTGCGTTATTATGGGAACTGAATGCAATTTACACGAGTAGCTTTTTCTCATGTTTGTAGCAAGGTCGTTTAGTTACAAGGTCACAAGGCTCCCGTAGGATCCAGATTGATAGCAAAATGTTCCTGTTTGGTAACCCATCTTGACCCCTTTCCATCTGCATTGGAAATACGATGATGATTTGGAAAAGGGAGTCATTCATTTTTAATTCGATTGCCTTCTAACTTCCAGTTCGCATTTCGCAATTGCGAAATAGGATCTATTCAACTTTCAATTGCAATTTTCACTAAGCGAATTGGCACAGAAAATATCCCATTTGAAGAATTAAATAATATTTGGAAAGTATGTAAATAACATAAAAGATGTTTGTAGCCAAGTCCTTTTGAAGAAAATCTATATTTCACCTGGATATATTCTTGGGAAAATGGAAAATGTCAACCATAACGACCAATTTCGAGGCTCTAAATTGAAGCCTGCTGCTGAACGACCGATTACGAGGTTTTTCCCTCAACCATGCAATGGCTCCTATACAGATTGATATAATTTGCAGAAGGTGACTTCGCCACCTCGCACAAGATCCCTGGACAACTTCCCGTGGACGAGCCAGAGGATGAAGAAGATGTCGACTTGGAGCAGCCGGGAAAGATCAAACGGGATGAGGCCGAAGTACTGGCCACCCTCCAAGATGCGATCCTCACCCCCGACCTGTTGCCCGTCGCGGAGGAGCCCAAGACTCCCAAGACTGAGTTCAGGATGGAGTACTCGGTTGTCACTAGCAAGCCGAGGAAGGAATACAAGGTTCGAACTGGTGGCCATATTAATTTGTTATGCTTTTAATGGTGAGGGGGAATTCATGACTTCTACGTTGCAGAATCTGTTGCATTCAGATGCCAGTTGTATGTGTGTTTAAAATATATTCGTGATTTGCTACTCTCCCTGTCTGACTCTCAAAAGTTGTGCTCAATATAATGAAAAATACTGATAATTATTGGCAATCATCAAATTTGAAGATCATTTCAAAGCTTTACCAATACAGCTATTAGCATTTTAACCTTCAATCAAGCTGATCAAATCACATTGTTTCACAGATTGCAGTAAATCAGAAGAAAGTTGCAGTGAAGAGTGTCGACAAAGAAGACGACGTGCCAGAATTTGACGTAGAAGTCGACTCCAAAGGCAACTTTGGCAAGTTGGACGCCGGCTTGACCGGATCTGACGAAAAGAAAGTGATGGCGAAGAAGCAGTCGGCCGCCGCCGCCACCGCCGTCGCAGCAACTGCTGGCAAGGAGGCGGAGAAGGGACAGGATCAGATCCTGAAAGAGGTGGAAATAAATCCCGCGTCAGAGGTTGGAGTGAAATCACGAGAGGTCGAGACGGAAGCCGGTGCCATCACGGTGCCGGTTCAGAAGCAGCAGACCGTCAGGTATGCTGACACCATGTGAGTAATGGTTCCTGTATGCTAATTGAGCTGAGGACGGTAGCCGAATCAGATTTTTTGTTCAAGTGCGGATTAATTTAGAAGATAAATATTATTGTTGCTTAAATGACGAGCTCAAGGGGCGGAACGGAGGGGGGGGGGGGGGGGAGAGGTACCTGGGCCTGGGACCTCTCCTAATCAACAACAGTTAAAAAATGGTTGGAAAATGGTTGGAAAAATGTACCAAAATCAAGTAATTTGAAAATGAAACAGACTTATTTAAAACATGCGAGAAGTCTTAAGAGTGATGGTTTGCCTACACAGATCATACCTGCCGCCCTCCCACCCCCTGACCTGATCAAGAGGCAAGATAATGTCTATCACTGGTAGCATATGGAAGTCTGCTAAAGTTCATCACATATATTCATGTTCAACTGGAACACTTGCTTGAAGTTTAGGAAGATTCCGACAGCTTACGACAATGCCAAATTGTCTTGCTCTATCCTCAATGTGGATTCCTCTCTTAATCTAAAAAAAAAAAAAAAAATCGGACGGTTTTGCGTGCTGGAAAAACCGGTTCTCATGAGATCACCGAAGTTAAGCAACACTGCGCTGAGTCAGATATTGGATAGGTGACCATTATACACATGACCAGTTCTGTTCGGGAGAGAGGTTGGAGGGATGAAAGTTAGAGCAGCAAATTCATTCGCCTTCATTCGCCCTCCTCTCTTCTAGACTATGTTAGGTTCATCATCATCCTCATCATCATCCACTCATTCACCGACGCCATTATAGGTACCAGTGCCGCAGGGCCAATTGTCATAATAGTGCGCCGTTAAACACCACAAATCAATCAATCAAAACAAAATGCGAAGCTTTCTGATCGTGACTTTTGGCCATAACAAAAAAAAACATTCTGCAGTGAGCAACGAAATATTTTATTTGCCTAAATTCAATAGTTTTTTGTTTATTATTTGCATGCCTGAAAGGAGTGCAATTCATAGAAGCGTAGGGCTAATTCAACATTACCTAGACCTATAGAAGATTGACGTGTTCGCAAGTATTTCATAACCTGACCTTTCAATTGAGACATTACTAATGGGTCGTAAGTCGTGAATAGAATGTTGAAGTAAATATAAAAAAACAAAATGATTTATTCAATTGGTTTTTCCAGCACAACTGCGGCCCCATCGGCAAGCACACACACTCCGTCGACCGAAAAGGCGTATGACATCCTTCCCGTGAATCTGGTCAAGAGTACCGATAAGATTAAAGAAAAAGACTTCGACTTTGTTGACTCTCCGCTGGCAGACAAAGTTCTCATACCGGCAGGATCCAACCAGCAGTCCAGGATCGAAGTGAAAAAAGGACCGAACGGTCAAGACTACGAATATGAATACGTTTATTATTATTATGACGACGACGAAAATGACTCGAACATCAGTGACAAGAAGCCGGCCGGTGCCAAGTCCAGGTGGGTCAAGATCAAATTTAACTACAAAACTATTTCAAATAAACCTCTATTTACGTATATTGAAACGATAAAATAAGGATCGGCGAGAAAATCAAAACAGTCTTCGGAACTTAACGATCAAATGGCATGTGGATTGACACTTTAGTGTTTATAAATAAAAGTGAACGATATTTGCATATTTCGTTGAGCTAATTGTCGGTAGCGTCGAGGGGTAAAAGTGAAAGTGCCGGGCATGACGGGGGTACCTGACACGCCATGCGGCAAGAACTTGTCATGTATGTTTTATTTGGTAGTGTGAGGGGGGCACGGAAAACGAAACCACTTTAGCCCCATTACTTAATTTTTAAATCAGCATGTTCGTTATTATTTTTGAAGTTACGTGAAAGACCCGTATGTGTGTCGGTGGAGCTAAGTTATCTTTAGAAATTACATTTAAATCGGGCTACGGCTACAACTCTTACAATTTCCTTCAACGACCTAGCGAAAAGCCCAGTCAAATGAAAAGGAAGAAAGTCGTCTCATGCTAAAATATGAGTGAAATTCCGACGTTTTAGTTGTTTTCAAAATGCTTATAAACCGGCATGAAAATCATCGTGGCTTGCAAACAAAGTGAAGGTGCCTTCATTTAGAGCGACCCTATTATATCCATTCAAAAACTCGTAATAAACCACACGCCTTCAAGAAAATAAACTCCAAGCACCAATTCCACATGCCATTTCCAGCACCAGCGCCCCTACAACAACTACCGAAGCCCCAACCACGGCAGCATCTCGACAGCACCACTCCGAAGTGGTCCACCCCGACGGCGCCGATCATGTTAGGGCCAGAGGACGAACCCGCGCACCCCCAACGGCCGCCGTCGAGGCAGAGGTTGGGGCGCGAAACAAGTACGCGTCCGTCGAAAGGACAGCCGCCGCTGTCGCTCCCGCCGCACCTGCCGCCCCTGACGCGTCCAACGAGATCATTCCTGCACGTGGCTCGTCAGCAAGGTGATTTACATTACCCCTAGGATTACACTAGTGATTGGGGGAAATAACATGGATCTTAATTTCTACATAAAGCAATAAGCATTACCAAAGTCTAAAGTTGTATTTTGATTTTTGTTTTTGGGACTCTCGGTCTCATTTTTCAAACGTGAACACTAGTTATCAAAAATAACTTTTGAAAAAGTACCGAATTCTGGCTGAACTGTGTTCATGTTTCTTTTTTGCATTTCTAATGTGCTTAAATGTATCTTGTTTGGCTCGCAGGTCTCGCGGTCGCACCGTCACCACCGAGGAACCATCCACCGTGTCTGCAGAGGAGCGTTTACCCGTGATCACTCGATTCCCGCCCCGATCCCGATCCAACCACAACAGCAACAGCATCTCGGCGACGACCCCAGCCGCAGCGCCCCAAGACGCCGCCCCCGCTGCCCCCGCCGCCCCCGCACCCCGGGTCAGGGGCGGCAGCGTGCGCCGGCCCAGCCTCGAACTGGTCGACTCAAGCTCGTTTAAAACACAGTCGAGTGACGCGTCCAGGGATCAGGATTTGAGACCGGAGTTCCCGGCAAGTCTTCCTACTGGTGAGTCGGCGATTTGTGTTTTTATCTTCTATAGAATTTGAGACGTTTTTAGAGTCGGACACTGTATTCCTCAAATACAAATACACAGCGCCCGTTTGTCAGTTTGTTTTCCGCAAAACCGTTCTTTTTTCTAGCATTTTTTGTTTGTATTGCGATATCTAAGGTAACTAGGGTCTGATAGATTTGAAGTATTCACAGTTTTTAGTCAGGGGGTTAGGTTGGGGCAAATTTTGAGATCTTTTCAAGAGTCAGATTTAAGAGTTAGTAAGATTTGCAGCTCTTTGTAATATGGTGTGGATAAGAAATATGAATGAGGTTTTGACAAGTTCCGAAACAAAACGTGTAATCTCTTCGGATTTCTCATATAACTGCACTCCAATTCGAGTCTCAACAATGCTTAAGTATGATCCGAATCTATCTCAACTAGCTACTTTCTTCAGATACTAACATCTTTAATAATTATAGTAAAATGTTTGTATTTCATGATGATTTGCTGACCCCAATTAATAGATTTCTAGTTCACGAAATTTTGTTCATTTTCCTTTTCAAAGAGCCCAATTGGCGAGATGTATTCGAGAGATTTGAAAGGTATATTATGACTAATATCTATGAGTTTCAAGTCACGAGAAAAGGTTCCCGCAAAGAAAATGTTCTTCTTACATAAATGGCTTTCTCTTTATATTAATTTCAATCATTTTAATTGTCATTGAAGTTTGGATAGGTTGAACACTAAATTTAGCGTACGACGCTAGTTGCATAATGCATAAGTGCAATATAGGTACTTATAATATTTCTAGGGCCTGTAAGATTTTTGGGTGTCACAGCTAACGAAGAGGAGGAAGTTGAAGAAGTTGTGAAACCAAGCCGAGGCAGTCGTGTCCGGGGCCAAACTTCCACGGCAGCACCAGAAGTTGACGAAGAGGAAGAGGACGAGGACATTTCAGACGCCCCTCGGCGAGGTCAACCGCGTAGGCCACAAACTGACGACGACGAAGAAGAAGTTGTTGAGGGTGAGCAAGAGCGAGAGGAAGCCTGCTATTTTTTGTAGTATTTATGTTCATTATTTTGGTGGGAGGGCGTAACGGAGCAAGGAGGAATGCTTATAAGTTATACAAGTGGTGATATTTTTGTAAGCTAAGTATCAGCACTTATAATGTCCACACCTATAATTTCTTCCCGCGTGTATGGTTTTAACTTTATCTTGGGTACAATTAATGAAGACCGTTTTTTTTTGTACCCACTGCAGTAATACAAAAGTCATAAGGTTTCATAACGGTTTCTTAAGTAATAATAAATATTTTATGGCCATGCTATATAAAAAATCATGAATGGAAAAACGTGTCTTTGAATGTAATTAAACAAGCCGATTATTTACTGACCTCGGGAATGTTGGTTTCATTATTTTGAATCGTCAAATAAGTGCGTGGTATTTTCACAGTGGTCTCTTTTACGTCTTGACTTTTCCTGGTTATTAATCACAAAGCAAAAAAAAGTATAAGCCCTAAAATTATGCCACATTAAAATCTATTTCCACTAAAGGAAAAAAAACTTGTCCACGAGTTATCGGCACGCGAATCGACTGATGGCGTTTCGAACAAAATAAGTAACAAGCTCTAGCGGCCCGACCATTTCGACCCCAACCCTTCTTATCTACGTTCGCCATCGAATCGCGTGAAATACCAGTACAGAGCTCCGACATGATAATTAAATTGCGGGTCAGTATCACGGCAAAAGTATTGTGCATTTTTGAAACTGGAATTTCCTCCCAACCGTTAGACCATATGTATGGTGAGAGGGGGAGGGGGGGCGGCTTATATTCAAATAAAATATATCATTACTCTCATTTGGAAAACAACATGTTAAGAAAACATGATTTAACATTAGACGGATTAAACGTAAAATATATTTTATTCACATTTTTATACAATTACATTTTTCAAATGCTCTTAACGCTATTATTTTCCAAATCACAGTTTTTTTCACTTTTATTTAATTTTCTTACTCGTGAGATTTGTTGTAAAAATTATTTCACATTTTAACAGATTCAAATTCTGCCACTGAGCCAGCCGCTGCCAATCCCTCGTCTGGTGTCGTTGGAACGACAACAAAGGCAGAGGATGTAGGGCTCACGCAGGCTGCTATGGATAAAGCAGCCATCGAGCTCTATTCATTATTTCAACAAGCACAAGCAGAGAATTCGATCGAAGAGGAGTCAACAGACCTTTCTTCTGAGGAAGAAGTCACCACTGAATTAGTAAGAATGTTTGCACATAGCATTTCAACATGTTCAATAGTGAAATCAGCCTCTTTTCTAGATAAGGAACACTATGAAAGGTTTGTGTACATATCTACTATATATGTATAAATGAACTGACTACATGTCATCCCCTACAGGAGGAAATAACAACCACACAAGAGGCTACCACCACACCAACGACAACTACCACAACCACCACAACGACTGTTGCTCCCACGACAACCACCACGGAAGCCACCACTACGTCCGCCACCGGCAGGGGGCGCTACCGCCCTAGGGCCAATGCCGGGGCAACAGGGACCAAGAATCGCTTCCGAGGAAACAAGGAGGAGGCGACATCCACAACAACGGAGGCTCCAGCCGAAACCAGCACTAAAGCCCGGCGCTTCGGTGGAAACAGGTAAGAAGCCAAGGGGATCTTTACTGAAAGGAATTTAATATTTAGTAGACTTTTAGGTACTTGGTTTAAAACCTTTATAAGCCCAACGATGAAGCCAGTCATTGTGATACTTCCATATCCACCTGAAACTAGGAGTTACATTTTGTGTTGACAAATGGCGTCATCTATTCATTCATTCATTCATTTATTCATTCATCATGCACAGAGTGACGAGCGGCTCATATGGACGAAGAGGATTCTCCAAGGCGACCACTGCCCATCCAGAAGAAAACTCTGATTCAGATAAAGAAGAGGCTGTGAAAGAAGTAGCCAAGGTTGAGTCAGCAGTCCCTGCCGTTCGCGCAGGAGGCTTCTCAAGGAACAGATTCTCTGCTGGAAGGACCTCGAGAGTGACCACATCAACTACAGCTTCGCCAACACCTTCTGAAGACTCGGCTCCATCTTCGCCGTCGTCATCTGCCCCCAATAAGCCAGCATTTGCTGATCGGTAATATACAGGCATCCAAAAACGATAGAGGCTGAAAATATTTTTGTCAAAGAGTTATCACCCTGGCCATCTATCACCATATTCTTGCCAACATAGTAATAGAATAACAAAGAATACCTTGGCATAGGCAAATCCAGAAAAATCAATGGACATTTTGCAGAAGTTTCAATGCTATTTGATTATAAAATAAGGTCATAAGATCTTAAAATGTTGCTTTTGCTCACGACATTTGTTAAGCTCAGGTGCCACTTTGCAGCTTCAACAGCCTTAGGCGACGAGGAGGATTGAAGCAGATCACGACGGTGGCTCCGTTGAACGAGGAGACCAAGTCCGAGTCGAGTGGTGAGGAGACCAACGAGCCATCCACTGTGTCGGACACACCTGCTACCACTGCCAAGCCCTTGGGAAGGTAAGAGTACCATGCCAAGGATGCAATGCTGGTTGGCACTTTTGGTGATTCGTAAGGCAACTTTGCCAAACATTCTGGGATAGGTAATACCTGCATAAAAACGAGCATGTCATTCCTGCTAACATGCTGCAACTGAAAGCTTGCCTGGCTCTGATCCAGGACTCGTCTGAGCATTGGCAGCGGCCCCCGACCTGTCCGTCCCGGTCCCAGAGTGAACATCGGAGGACGAGGACGTCTGGGAGCGGCCACGACCACCACCACTGCCGCACCTAGCACTGAAGTCGATGAAGGGAGCAATGAGCAGACAAGCTCATCGAGCCAAGATGAGGCTCAGTCTCAATCGGATGAGGTAACATCAGCATAGATTTTAATTCATTTTTTATTTTCAATCTTCTTTACAAAACGAATAACAAATACGTCAAACACATACTAGACTTTTAAAAAGAAGCTATCACTTGATTTCTTTTATTTATTTTCATTTTCTCTTCCTTTTCTAAATAAAATTATTTTTCATACCTATACCTCTGGCTGTCCTTTGGTAAAATTGACCAATCATTTACCATCGGGAGGAAGGAATTCTAGACAAAACAGCTCTCAGCCTGCACGGTTCACATGCTTATTACACAGGCCCAGGAGGCCGTGACAACGCCCGTGCCAGACGCTCTAACACGCCTGCGAAATCGACCGCGTCTGCGCGTTAACGCTGCCAAGCAGGCACCAACAACCGCGGCATCGGTAGTAAGGCGTCCGTTGGGCCTGCCCAGGAGGAGGCCCCAACCTGCTGAGGTGAAGGAAGCCAGCGAGTCCGAGAGTCAAGACTCGAGCAACGCCAGCTCAAGTAAGTCACTGTCATTTAAGTTCAACAACCCTTCTCAGGCCAACTACTGGGGACAACTTAGCATAGGCACCCTACGGCACCCTACGTTCCTCCAAATGGATACCTAAAATTACTTCTACAATTCTTGTAAGTTGTAAGATGATAACAAAATTGAAACCCCTTTTCTAGACTCAGAAGAATCTGAGATCTCCGCTTCGAGTGAAGAAACATCAGAGGCGAGCACGGACGCGACGTCAAGTGCAACCACGGTGCAAGAGCAGCCACAAGAAAACAACCGTTTGTCGTCTTTGTTGGCTGGCCGAAGAAGAGGCAACAATGCCCTCCGTAGGCAGCGCAACCTGTTTCCCTCTGGGCCCAAGCAGGCACAAGCAGAAGGCTCTTCTTAACTCACTCACACACATGGGTCACGAGAGGAAATCGCAGACCCAACCAATATTGATACAGAAAGACATGCATAATTTATTTTAGTTATGCTATTGAAGAATGGGAAGTGCCTGTGTAGTAAATCCTGAAAATGTTCCAATTGATTGAAGAAATCGAACCAAGAGATAAAATCTTTGTTGTAAAAATATTATTAACTGCTTGGCTTAAAATTTACGCAGCTATCCAATTTTCAGAACGTTAAGGAAGAGTTTTAGAGCTATGTCGACCAAGTTAGTTTATTTATGGAAATATCAAAATGATGCCTTCTATATTATTAATATGGTACAATACAAAGCTGATCAGTAATCACAATACATTATCTGATCTCACATACAGTAACCCACTTCAAGGATCTGAGAATAATATCAAGAATAAAAATACATTCATTACATATCTATAGCATTCTAAAGACAAAAGAGCCAACATTGTGAGAAAATATAAATGAATTTCCTAAACACTTTCCAGTTAGAAGTACCTGCATTTCATAAAAAATTGATTAAAAAAGAAAATGCAAAAAATATTGATTATCATTATACTCTTAAATCAGAAAGTGCCATTCATTTTCACGCTGTGTTCAGTGTACATGCGGCTGTTGTTCTTTCCTGAATGGAAAATAAACCTACAAAAATACTTAACAAGATTTGTGAATAGTACCTAGTCCTGACTTGTTCCATTATCCAGAAAGCAAACCATAATTAGCTGTCAGTGCTGAAAGGTACTGATGAACTGTGCAGCAGAACAAAAGCTCGCGGTAATATTTTCTTCCAATATGATTTTCATTGATGTATTCAATTGCTTTCATTGTATTCTCTTAGAAATACAATATCAGGGTGTACCATATCAGCATAAATCTTTTCCAAAGCCTTCTTACAATAATCTTCATAATATGCGACAGATTTCACTGCTCTTGTTTGAAATTCTCCACATTCGCGTTTACACTGACTTGCTCTGTGAAGAAAATAAAAAAGGTTTTGTTATTAGGTGCAGTAATAACCTTTCAAAAATGTGTGCACAAACAGCAACTCGAATCCAGGTCTTCACCATTCGCGGTTGTTACTATTCTAACGATTGTTGTTGTTTTACTGGCAAGATGAAATCTTGGCTATTAATGCCAGAAACATTATTACTTATTAGGTGTACTCACAACGACATGAACTTTGGTTGGTATTAACCCTTTCCGGTCCTATGTCGAGTGTCATTGGACATTTACTTTTTTTTTCATTATAATTAAAATACAAGTATTGGCAAGCCACCCTCATCATACTCTCAAAGTTTTTAAAATGTAAGTAATTAGATAAATTATTGCATATATTTAAAAAATAAGTTTGTTGGCGACTATAAATTGATCTTTTTAAATTAAAAGATTGGGTTCCCGTTAAATTCTGTAAATCTACTGTAGACCAGAAAGGGTAAAATCAAGTGTGTATAAAAAACCTACATAAATCACACTTGATATTAATATTATTTGTAGTCAACGTATACATATTTTTTTATTTAAGGGATGACGTCCTCCCCCCACAGTCTGGTGAAAATCGCTTTCATTTTCTTAACTGCAGCAACCAGTAAGCATAATTTTTGACCTCACCTTCCCTTTGTTCTTTGAAGTTCAGCTTGCAGCTCTGAAGAGTTACAATCTGACTTCAACTTGTCTTGAATATCTGCTTCCAGAGAATTGATTATTTCGTGAAGACTTTCTTCCTGTCTCTTGTACTCAACTGACATTTTCTTCGCTTGACTTTTCAAAGCAGTCTCTTTGGCACACAAGTCGTGAAGATTGTCTTGGTACTTGGCCAATTCATCATGTTGATCTTGTACCTGGCGCTCCAAGCTGAGCTTACGCTTGGCTCTGATGTCGAGCATGCTCTTGGCTGCATTCACCACAGACTGGAAAGTTTGTTCTTTATTGAGCCAATCCTCGGGTGCAGAAACGTGTTGCACTTGTATATTTATATGGACTTGCTCTGGATTATCAAGTCCCATCGTAAATATGGTAGCGTTATAATCTCGGCTCCACTTCTCCAGCTGTAAAACGTTGAAATTGTTCATTGACATTGACCGTCCTCACGGCTTGAAGTAAAAAGGCAATGGCATTGATGATTAATGAAACCAATTGGGAATGATGCAATTTGATGGAAAATTCTAATAGTATTTCAAGCCAAAATATAGCTCTATAGTAAGTTTTCAGTTTTTTTTTTTTTTAGCACATCTATAAGATATAAGTTACACAGCTATAACTTTTAAGTTCAAATATATCTTCCAGTTAACAGCTCATCTCCATGGTAACAGCCAATCTTAAATTTTCATTTTCATCATAACCACAAGATAGTTTCATCCCAATATTGTAATTCTGGACCAAAATCTCATTTAAAAGAATGTTTTTAGAAAGTTTTAGTAAAAAAGTACCAAATAACCTGCCTATAAATATTTGCCTGCACCTTGAGGCTTTACAGTATTTATGAATCAACATAAATAAATGTAACCTTGGATATCACTGTCAGTATAGCAATTTTTTTATGTTTAAATCTTTGTCCTAGTTCATCACCTTCAATTGATAACTAGTAGACTTCAAATTTAAATCATATGCCAATTTCTCGATGCTTTCTTTATATTTCCTTTTCTGTTCGAATGCCGTGTCGATAACGTCCCATTCCCTGTACATCTTTTCTACAATTAGCTTGGACATCTTTTGAGTGGCTACAATTTGCTTTACATCGTCCAGTTGTTTAAGGAGAAGTGGCTTCTTTTTACCTAAATAAAGAAACAAATTCATGATTAATAGCGGTTATAGTGAAATTTGTATAGGAACTACTACTGAAAACTTGACCTTACTCAGGGTTGCTTGATAGTCACTTTCTGTGTTTATATCCTCCTCTATAGTTTTAATTTCTCGTGATTTAAAATCTATAGTATCTTGCAGTTTTTTAACTTTGATTTCAGCTTTTTTGCATTGTTCTTCACGGTCTTGCTCTTCAGCTATTGCTGCCAGCTCTTTAGGATGATTGCAATCAGCTTCCAACTTTTCCACTTCAGACTGCATGCTTTCCATTTGTAAGTCATCAAAGCCACTTCGCTGTAGCACTAACGATAGCAATTCTTCGTTAAGTCGACTACATCCTTTATCGTTCGCGTCATTCCACATGCCAAATAACATCTCATTGTAAATGAAGATTTCCTAAAATAACAAGAAAAATATGCAGGAGAACAAGCAAAACAAATTTGCCGATCTTAGCAGATCTTATGAAAGAAGAAAAACCCGCTAACCCTACCTCAGCGGCTAGCAACTCGCATTCTTTGTCATCTTCCAAAAAATCGTTTCCTTCGTCCAAAGGCTTTACCAAATCCACCAACCAGTGCAAAAGAGCGACCACGTGAGGCCACGAGTGCATGGTGTTTGCTGCAAAATAAATATTTTAGTCAAGTAGCTAGTTGTTCGGTGACAACTTCAAGGCACTGGAGCATAAAAAGTAAAGATGAGTGCAACTAAGGAATGTAGAGGTAGAATGTTTAACGATAAAATTACTTTTAAAAGTTCAGACTAACAAATGTTCAGAGATTTTTTTTCACATGAGAGCTCAAACCAATAAGTGGTAGATGGTAGGTGAGCAAAACTGGAAAAATGCGCAACCAAACTGGGATGCAAACCCGGGAGCTCCCAACAGCCAGTCGGGTGCTCTATTTACTAAGCTATCTGAGCTCACTGACTCTAGCTGATACATTGGACTCATACATGGATGCATAGGTTCCTAACTTATTAGTGTCAACCATCTTACCAGTGGCCAATTAAACACCATCTTGACCACAAATTAAAAAATAAATAAAAATAAAAATATCAACACAGCGAATAATGCAAAGTTGCCCAAATTGCTCTTTCCTATCCCACATGGAAATAACCACCCAAGCCATGCCCAGTCCTTGACATGCACAGTCCTTGGCATTCCCATCTACAAATGTTGGTTTCATGCATTATTCTTACCCGATTTAAGCCATGACGACGACAAATTTCCAGGATAATTCAACATTTTCATCAACAACGGAATCTCTGTGACATAGTTTGAACCATTAATCGTTGCATGAGGGTAAATGTTTCCCAGAAGATGAGCCACAAGTTCATAAAATGATTTGATCATAATGGAACGAGTCCCTGGCTTTGGGCACGTCTGAGAGAGGGCCGGATGCTCCAAAAAGAAGTTGTAAACGTTAACCATTGCTCGCTTCTGGAATTCTTTGTCGTTTATCAGGCGAGAATCAGCTTTCTTTCCTGAAATGGCCCCAAATATTTTTGGAGTATGAGGGCTGTGAGCTGATTGACTCCTTAAACAGACAGAAAAATGTAGTTAGCATTAAGAATTCGCTAAACTTTCTATTAATATGTAAGTTGTGTTTGTTAGTGTTGATGTTTTCTGCTCTGTTAGAGTTCATCTGTAATTTAGCGAAAAAACATGGCTGCCTCCAAGAATTCGTACTGAACACTTTAGAGCAGAATAGTTAACTCTTTCCTTTGTCAGCCTAGGAAGTGGTGTGAGTTTGAGCAAAAAAAAAAAAAATGTTAATGATTATCTACTCTGCTCTGATCTAACATAGTTCTGACACAGCCAAAGAAAGCTATTGCATAAATAAACTGACCATTTTTTGGCAAGCTAATACGTAGTTATACTTGTAAGGAGTACTTACCTGCGTTGGCTTCCAAAATGTGGAGTTTGAGAACCTTTCCCGATAGAGTTTGACCTACAAGGTGTTGCCAAAGTGCGACCGGAAGCGGCTGCACTACTACGGCTACGGTGTACCGCTGTCTTCCTTGATGAATCCGAAAATGTCGATCGAGATGGTCGTAGTGCCAATTGCGAGTTGCGATCGTGTGAAGGCCTGCCTGACTTTACTGGTATTCTGGACGTTGACATACAGAGGCTGGGCCTGGATGAAACATACACAAAAAATAACTAACATTTTGGGTGGTTGTAGTCGTTATTAGTTGGTATGGCACTTGAGGATGCTAGGTAGTAAATTAACCGCTGTATTTTATTGAGTAAACCTATTGAGAGCCGCATGAGAAACTGATGAGCTTGGGGCCAATTATTGGAGACACTAAAACGAAAATACATATCCTCCCTGCCAACTACTGAGGCCTAAAACTGTTAAAGATGGGTTTAGAATAGAATTTTCACAATAAAATAAGAATTGCTTAGTTCTTATTGAATATTTTACGTCAGTCAAGTTTAGGAAAACATATTTTCTTAATGTGATAACATTTTTTATGAAAAGTTATGATTTGGTCACCAAATACCCAAATTTTTTGCGCTGAGGTGTATATTATTTCATTTGTCGGTAGAATGGGTATTAAAATAAAATGTTTGCTGCTATTTTCACTTGAAGTTTGGCTTTTCTGGTGAGATTTTACCAGTTAGTTATAGGAATTAATTAAATCTGCACACTCAACACAATTAAATATTTGCCCAATTAATATAGCATTTGGTGAAGTGGTTCAGAGCCGTGGGTGAATGTTGTGGTTAGTTACGGACTTGCTCTGTTGTAATTGACTAGTGGTCCTAAAAAGGACCTAAAAACAATTACAATTACCAATTACCAATTACAATTACACTAACCATAATATAACATTGTACCAGAAAAATCAGTTGGAAAGTCAGCATGCGCTCACTGAGGCGTTATCAGGTTTCAATACACTTAAAATAACAGGGAAAGAGAGTGATGCAGATAAGAATTATTTTAGGTTCCTTTAGAGCCCCTAGTTACTCTATAATATTGCAAAGAACATTTGGTGTAGTATTTTATTTTATGTTATCCTAGACGCTCGCCTTTGTAAATGTTTTAAATGTTTTAATGTAAATATTTTAAATTTGAATTTAAATTTTCTAATATTATGACGCATTCTATTACAATGTACAATTTGTTCACGGAATAAAGACATTATTATTATTATTATATTATACCACACCCGTTTTTAATCAGTCCTTACATTTTTGTTTAAACATTTTTTCATTTCTTTTCATAAAATTGAGTACCTACTTGCATTGAAAACAAATTTTAACCACTTTTGGTTTGTAATCTATAACTCTAATGTGGACTTGCTGCTTCTTGTTTTTAAAGAGTTAGTTTTGTAATTTATTGAAATAGTCTGGCATCATATTCAACCTGATATGTAAAATCTAACTATTGATAGTTTACTGCATATTGTACCTGTTGTTCCAAAGTATGTGAAGCATTTACGTAAAGTAATTTCTTTAAAACCGAATTACACTCTTTTGGGCATCAATTTTTGAGATGGTTATAGCGTTCATATTAATAAAATACCCTGTTCATTGCAAGCGTTTGTAATTAAGATAAGATTTCATCTCAATACAACGCATCCAACGTCAAATTGGAGTTGCTCGAGATTGACAGGTTGTGACGTGGTATAGCGTCACTAGAATCAGAGTGACTGTGAGTATTCACAGCCTCTTGATTCTACTCCTTGGAGATCTGTCATTCTCATCAAATACACTAAAATTGTCTCAAAAAGCAAGTGTCCAAGTAGCTCAATGGGTTAGAGCAACACCCGCGATAGGTGGAGATCAGGGTTCAAGTCCCCTTTAGGACATCAATTTTTGAGGCAGTTATAGCGTTCATAATAATAAAATACCCCGCGCATTGCAAGCGTTTGCAATTTAAATAAGATTTCATCTCAAGGTTAAAACCATTGTCCTTAATTTTCCTGCAATTCTTCTCATACACTTACCCAGCCTCTTTACCAATTTGTTTTAGAGTGAACTGCACTCCATTATTTTGTTTCAATGATGTGACTCATAAAAATGAATTGTGATTGTCACTTATGACTATAAACAATCAGAATATGGCTTTCATTGACCTCAAGCGTGCCGTATATTGTTTGGAATACCAGTACTCCAACCATTAATATACATTAATAAATATATATATATATATATTGAATTAATATATATCTATTTTATTAATATGCCATTAATATAATAATCAATTCCAACCAGTAATTTGGAATACCAGTTATCTAAATTCAAATACTTCACTTTGACTTCACCATTGGTTTTGCTGTCATCAACTTGCCTTGCTTGACCATCATTATTGCCTGCGGTAGATCCAAGATGTGAAATTCTGATTGGACCCTTGCTGGGCCGGCCTGTGCCCACCGACTTCTTCATTGTTAACGATGAAACAAAAATAATATCCACGAAACGCAGATCTTTTGAAAGCTCTGACACGAACTGTGTTTTGCGACTGTCCAAAAATGGTCGCTGTCGCATGTGAGTTCCCGCGTTTTAACAAAATGTGGAATTTGATTGGTCCAATCAGAGTCTAATTGACCAATAGAGAACTTGCAACGATGCTAGCGCTGCGGGATCCACTCAAGATAGCTTGAGAATTTCAGCGCCGAGATTGCGGTGGGGCAGTCGAGTGATTACATAGTGTGAATAAAATCCTCTTTGACGTTTGTTTACACTTAATGTTCAATCCCATTTTCAATATAAGAATCTAGGAATCTTTTTCGAGGCCAAAATACAGCTTTTCGTGATCCCCCATATTTGACACAAGTAGGTATACAGTAGGTATACAGGAACAAGAAGAAAGTGGTTTTAATTTGCAGCTAAAAATGGGTGTATTTTAATGATTTCGACTTGTTTCATTTAATGGATATGTGCCCTTCATACCAAAAGTGTTTGGCATCAAGTTCTTGAGTTTTAATTTTTTTATTGACAGATAATGCATTTTAGCAGCTAGAGAACAGAATCGAGTTTATTCACTCATACAATGCAGCAATTTGAGATTACAACCAACCCTGTAATAGCAGCAAATAATAATAATAAAAATAATATAATAAAAATAGCCATTCAAATCTACACCACATACATATCAGCTGCTTTTAAGGCTAGCGCTTGCGCCGAGACTGCTGCGGTATCAGCGCTTCGAAATGTTCGGCGGCAACAAGTTAAAGCTTTAAGTAGGCGTTGGAAACGGAGACTAAGTTTATAGTTATTTGGTTTAGAACTTAAGTTGAAATTATGAAATTTAATTAAAATCAAATATACTCATTAAAAGCATACATCTGAATGTATAAAAGGTAAAGATACCTTCCTCTATCTTTTTTCTTAACTTGAATATATCTATAGGTTAAGTACTAAACGGCTTGCAAAAATTGTAATTCTTCCTATTGTTGACAGGTCTAGTAATGTTGTTTCTTGTCAATCTTTACTGATCTTGATGAAATAATGAAATAACTATAACAATTTACCTTAAATCTAACAATAATTATTGTGAGTGTTAGTTTTTTTTTCAGGATAATATAACTCAATTTGAGCTTTGAAATGTTGAATCAAGCGGAAGAAACCATACAGATGGCCGATATCGGTTCAACGAGTACCAGCCAGGCAGACGAACCTAGTAGACAATCATCAACTGCTAGTTCTGAGCAAACCCCTCGTCAAAGTAACCTCCAACGTATTCAACAAAGAAAGCAACAGGTAAAATGGATGAGGTTAATGACAAACAAACAGCTTCCTGGTCCAACCACTTGCCATAAATTCCATCTTTTTAATTCTTCCTATTACTCCCTTAATGAATTTCTAACTATCAAACATTGACAAATACAATCTTTCTTTTTTTATTTGTTTAGTTTAATCCGTGTTGTACATATTTTGAATTATAGGACCATGTCTATATTATTTTACATAATAATTTAAAGACAACAATTAAAAAAAAAAGTCAACTTCATGTGAGAAAGTTTGCAAACTGTCAAATCTACTACATCTTATTTTACAGGTATACAATTGGCAGCATAACAAAAAGCTTCTGAAATTAGCTATTTATTCTGCTTGTCAAGCTGAGGAGTGCAAGTGCAATGGATGGAAGACACCAACGCCACCTGCAAAATCACCCAGAGTTGAAGTTACGCAGCCTCTAGCTAGTTTAACAGATCCTTGCCGTAACTGTTCCCATGAACTTGGTAAGTAAGACTCCCCAGCCAGTTCTGCTTTTGAAATGAATATAAGCATATTTAAATTTTACCTAGTCTTTGGAATTGCTGCTTGAAGCAAACCCTAAATATTTTGATATTGTTTGTTGGTAATTTTTCTTGCAAAAACTATGCACTTTTTTTTAAAATATAGTGTGTGCTAATATTGTTGAGCACCACAGAAGAAAGTTTAGGTTAGTTAGAAGGCAAGTGCTTTTGGAAGGGGTGAAGCTTGCAACTTTCAAGTTCTCGTGAGAAGCGCAAATACGCTTAGTAGTAGTAAATTGCTCTGCACACAGTCGCAGAGTTGGAATTTCCTTTAGTACATCATGTAAACGTATTGGCTCTAGTGGTTCTTTGCATCATGATATAAATGCAATACAAACTACCGGTTGCTCAAACTAAGCTACGTGTGTACCTTTTAAAGAACCACTACCCCCAATATTTTTACACAATTACCAACTGGAAATTCAAATTCAGTGCGTGAGTAGAGCGGTTTACAATTTATGTACGTTTCCCCTGAGACCTAAAAGGTTGCCATTTTTATCCATTTCATAAGCTTGGTTAGAAGTTGTTAGAGGTCGAGCGCTTATGGAAGGAGAGACGCTTGCAACTATTTAGTCCTTGTTTGCATCTTGTATGCTACAATAGTAAACAGCTCTGCTAACAGCTGCTCTGTAAAACATTGACCATGCACTACTACTACGGACAGTTTTAACTCGGTACTGTCTCCGTATCTGTTCACAGAGTGTACGTATGTTGAAAATGAGAACTAAATAGTTAAAAATAGACCAAAACTACAAAACATCTCAACAACTAAATAGTTGCCCTTTCCATAAGTGCTAGACTTCTAATTAATCTTATCCTTCTTCTATGAAACTTCCACTTGGGAATATGTTACGGTAATCTAATAATTCCATCGAGAAATTCTTTATTTAATATCTTGCATATGTTGATAATTGGTAAAATTACAGATAAAATTGTTTTTGACCCCTCTTAACTCTTGCCATTGTGACTTTCCTGTCCTATACCATAATTTTCTCAAACAGATTTGTTGAAGTCTCTTAACTTCTGTGTTACAGAGGCTCACAACAGGCATCTCGAGTCGTTGTCTGAAGATCAGGTTAACCGCTTACTTGGCATGGTAGTCGACGTCGAGAACATCTTCATGAGCATGCACCGCGAAGATGACGCAGACACCAAACGCGTGTATTATTACCTCTTCAAGCTGCTCCGAAAATCTGTTCTAACGAAAACTCGTCCATCCATCGAAGGCTCTCTTGGGCAGCCACCATTTGAGAGACCAAGCATTGCAAAAGCAACCACAAACTTTCTGTATTACAAATTCAACCACTTGGCTCTCCAGGAGTGGCAGGCAATGTACGACCTCAGGAAGATGTTCTTGCACTGTCTTAATCACTGGAACTTTGAAACGCCAAGTGCCCGAAGGCAGGTTGTTTCCCCAGAAGAGGTTTCGGCGTACAAGGTCAACTATCCACGTTGGCTCGTCTTTTGCCATGTACCTGCATTTTGCGACTCTTTGCCGCATTTTGAAACGACGCTCGTGTTTGGTAGGACGTTGTTGCGAGCAGTTTTTCGGTCTGTGTGCAGGCAGCTTAAGGACAGATGTCACATCGAGAAGGATAAAATGCCACCGGAAAAGAGGATTCTTGTTTTGACTCACTTTCCAAGGTAAGGATGTAATGGGTATGGTTGAACAGAGCTGTTTATTTTTATGATAATTTGCTAACGGAATATAAATTTTTGTTATAAGATTTCTGTCGTTGCTGGATGAAGAAATCTATGCTGACAACTCGCCTATCTGGGATCCTGACTTCAAACAAGTGACTCCGACGCATAGCGTTCAGGCTCCGGCTGGAGAATCGAAATACCCGGCCGGGCCACGGTTCGAGAAGCTTAACGTGACACCCAGCGGTGATCAGAACACATTCACGACGGTCAACTTGAGCCCTGGCTGTGGGAAGAAGCACTTGCGAGAAGGCCCTAGGTAACTTACATTTGGCACTTAGATTCTGATGCAACTAGAATGACCGGTGCAAGAATCTGGAAGTCTATCTTCTCAAGTTTGAAATTTTAAACAATTCTCATTTCTCATAATAACAAATTTAGCAGTAAAGCTGATTTTTGATTGACCTCTGACTAGATTAAATTTCATCTTTTTTTGAAATTACAGTATCCAGAATAATAAAAGAAAAATTATAATAAAATTGTAATTTTATCAAGAAGGCTTTGTCTGACCACATGTTGTTCTTGTTCAGTTCTCCATTTTCTTTTTGATACATATCTGGCTTATGGAAATTACTTATTTGATCTAGACTTGATTTATCTGTGGCCTGTAATTGAGCAAAGTAGCCATGGAGGAATCTAGGATGTACAATTTACGGTCTGGTCGTGATTACAGCGTTGGTGAGAAACGATCTCTACCGCAAGAATTAGCCGATGCAAAACGAAGGAAGGTCACAGACATTGTAGAAGATCTTCCTGAAACTCTGGTAGCTGAAATTATTGCCACTATTAATGATCCCGCATTAATGGCTGGACCCGATGTAAGTACCTCGACCGAAAGATTGAATAATACTTGTAATCTGCATAGGTACTCTATAAAAAGCGGGTGTACAAGTACAACGCATGTAAATTACAATTTGTAAATTCATTTCAATAGAAGACTTCTTAACCGTAACTGTACTACCAAAGGTACTACCATAACACTAATTATAAACCATCTGCACGAAAAATGGTCGCCAAATGGCTACTTTACAGGCAAATAGAGGATCGTACTAGATGGATTCTCCGCCGTTTTAAGTGTTAGGAAGTTTCATTTTGTTATTTCTGGTTGGAGACTGGTTTACTCTCAATGAATCTTTTTAAATTCTAAACTTCACAATTAAATTTACATGTATCAAAATTTTGCGTTGTAAGTATTTAATTGGCAAGGATTGTTAATAAGGACAGTCGCAAGCGCCATTGGGTGGCACCTACAGTTACCACATTTCGATGGCTTTTTTGCTTAGCAGAAAGTTTAACATTAATGCTGACCCTCTGTCAATAGTTGCAAACTTAACTCCTTAACTGATTTCTTCTTTGTGTAGACTGTGTTCCCTGAGAATGCTCCGCGGGACGAAGCAGCGAAACAGGAAGAGTTCCAAGGGATCATACAGTTTCACGTTGTTGGGAATTCACTGACAAATAGTGTCACTAAAGAGACGATGCTCTGGCTGATTGGACTTCAAAACATGTTTTCATTGCAACTCCCAAGAATGCCCAAGGAATACATCACGCGGCTAGTTTTCGACCCGTACGTATTCTGCAAATTAGCTATGTGCTTTTCCTACGAGAGCTACTTCTTCAAAACAGATGTAAAATAATAATAAGCCTTGTTCATTTCTGATGTCTAATTGTTGGTAGGAAACACAAAACGTTGGCTCTTGTGAAAGATGGCTGCCCAATCGGAGGGATCTGTTTTCGCACATTTGCCGGCCAAGGTTTCACGGAAATTGTCTTCTGCGCTGTCACAAGCAATGAGCAAGTGAAGGGTTACGGAACGCATCTCATGAACCACTTGAAAGATTATCACATTCAGCATAAGATTCTTCACTTCCTTACCTTTGCTGATGAATTTGCTATTGGTGAGTCTTAAGTAGGTACTTTATTTTATTATTAAAAACACTACTATCTCTAAGCTACTACCTTAGAGACTTCTTTTCTCTAAGCTACTACCCCTCAAAAATCAATACCCAAACGGGGACACAAACTCTGTTTACCCTCGAAAACCCCACGCATTGCAAGCGTTCTCAATTTTAATCAGATTTCATAGATGTACTTGATTTAATCGTTGCCATTCAACATAAATAACAAACAATTGGAAGGCTTTCTGTAAAAGAAAAATGCTATTTAGGAGCTCAGATGCTGTATTTTAGTTGTGGTCAAGTAGGAAAGAGAGAGGGAGCGCAATTTACCGAAGAATGAAATTGGCGCCACTTGGTGTACATATCAAGAAATTTTGAGAATTCCAACATTTTGGTGTGTGGCCTTTGTCATTGTTAGAGATGATGTGCTCTATCAATGCGGCTTTCATTGTACTCGTGCATCCCCACCCCTGGCGTAGGCTGGTATGCAGTGGATCGACGGTAGTCCATTGGTACTAGAACTGAAATTTCAAATGGTACAAAAATAGCAAAAAATACTCTGTGGCTTGTCTTCAATTGAAATGTTAGAATGTTTGCTCATCAATCACAGTTCCCTAGTGAAATAAGTTAGTTTCAAAGCGCAACCTCATTTTTTAATCAGGCTACTTCAAGAAACAAGGATTCTCCAAGGACATCAACATGCAGCGACACCAGTACCAAGGCTACATCAAGGATTATGAGGGTGCAACACTAATGCACTGCGAGCTCAACCCGCGTATCGACTACACCGAGTTCACTGCGGTGGTGCGCAAGCAAAAGGAGGTGAGCCAACGTCATATTAAATAGTTTTTGTTCACAGCTCAAGTTTTAACAAAAACTATTTGAAATGGGTTTTGAATGTTAAAAGGACAACTTAAAGGACAACTAAATTTCCCGACGTTTCGTAACATGTAGGTACTAATTACTTCTTCAAGGGTTAGAGCAGTCCTAACTGGACAGTCCAGGACTGCTCTAACCCTTGAAGAAGTAACTAGTACATGTTACGAAACGTCGGCAAATTTAGTTGTCCTTTACTTAGCATTCAAAACCCATTTAAAATAGTTTTTGTTAAAACTAGTGCTAAGGATAAATCAAGTAGACATGAGTCTAAAAACCATCATACAGCTCAAGTTTGTTCGTATCTGTTAACTAAACTTCGATTTCTGACAGATTGTGAAGAAATTGACGGAGATGCGTCAGCAAGACGTGCAGAAAATCCACCCTGGGCTGACATGCTTCAACGAGGGAGTTAGAGGGATACCTGTCGAAAGCATTCCAGGTACGACAATGGATACTTATGCAAAATCTGATTTAAATTGCGAGCGTTTGCAATTCGAAAATTCGGCAGAGGCTTTTATTTGCCAACAACAACGTATTAAATTAATCACATTGTCTAAGATTTGTAGTATTAGTGGCGCAAAGGATTGATTACGTTTATCAGGTTCATCTGACATTGATGAAACACTGGAGCATTGATGTGCAGTAAAAACTCTCGAGGATCAAAATTAAGATACAAAACAGAACGTAATAACTTCTAGGCTTATGACGTATCCACTAGGGAAGGTCATTTTAGCTTTTGGCAGATTGTCTATTTGGTAGATTGTCTTTTTTCAGATTTTCATTGGCCAAAATTCTTCCTTTCTGTATCTGATTAAATGATTAATATTCATTAAAATTTAAAAGAAAGATACCTTTGGTACTCATGCATTTGCAATCGACCAGTGCCACAAAGCTCTTTGATTAAACATTGAGTCTTCAACTACTGCAAATCCATTCAAAATTTGCAGGCATTCGTGAAACCGGTTGGCGACCTGTTGTTCGAGCGACACGTGTCTCTAGAATAACGGAAGAATGCAACGACCCTGACCAGCTCAACTCGACACTGAAGAATGTTTTGAATTCGGTGCGCAAAGATTTCCATAACACCACTTAATAGTGTCACAACTCACTTGCTGTTATTCCTGTGCTTACATTCCTTTTGTTCCAGATTCGAAATCAGACCACGGCCTGGCCATTCTTAAAGCCTGTCGACAAGGTTGAGGTTCCTGATTACTATGAACATATTAAATATCCAATGGGTAAGAAATTATAATATGTTAGCTACCTACAAATTGACCTAAACATTACTTTTTGATAATTCTGACAAATTCGACTCTTTTAAATAGTATGTACAGCTGCATTTTCTTGAAAGCTTCAAATCTCAGACTGATCGTTTTGTGAGTTTTAACGATACACTGTTCTGTCAACCAGCTCTGAATCACTGGTCTAGTGGCGAAGGTTATCTTTTCTTATCTGGATGTAAATTTACATTTGTTTTCTTTGCCAGATCTGAAGACTATGAGTGAGCGGCAGAAGAACAGGTACTACACAACGCGACGCCTTTTCATCGCGGACATGACGAGAATTTTCACTAACTGCCGTCTGTACAACAGCCCAGACACTGAGTACTATCGTTGTGCAAATGCCCTCGAGAAGTATTTCCAGACACGGATGAAAGAGCTGGGCCTCTGGGACAAATAGACATGCATTGATCGACATTTTGCATCGTAGTTATAGAATCGATATTCGACTTTGTGTTGGTGATAAGTCGTTTTTTTTTTTTCTCGTGCTAACAAATAAGATACTGCACAAGTCTACAAATTAGAAAGTGCTAGGTAGAACTGAACCTGAAAAAAGTATATATTTAATTTATGGCTTATTATTTTGGTGTCTTCGAACTTTAAACGGTAGGCAAGACCATTCCTTGGAACATGCACTTTATTTAAAATGTAAGTCGGTATTTCTACACCAAAAATAAGCTTAAGGTATGTTATAGGTAGTTAATTATTTCTGTCAGTTCAAACTTTAGCCTTCGCTAATCAAGTCAATTTTGTCTTCATCACCCGCCAATTAAAATACCGTTTTTTGAAGATATGGTGCAAATGTTAAATATCTTTATTGCTTTGGGCATTCTACTGGATTGAAACTGCTTATGCTTTCTTCTCATTTCCAAAAAAAAATAATGTACAAAATTCCAATTATTTTTTTTTTGTGAAATGAATGATATTGTATGGTGTTGCTTGATGCAGGTATGCATAATTCAATAAATTAATTTCCTTTTGGTGCCCAATGAGTTTCTGTACCTCAATCGAGTGTTCTTAGGCTGGATCATAGTGCAACAACTATGATTATCAGCACCTACATCCCTGACAATTTCCATCCTTTCAATTATGTTTCCTTGCATTTATAAAAACTATATCTGCTGTGCCTAGTTGATCGATAAATGGCAAGTGTATGCTTTGAATGTGTAATACTCACTTAACGGTATAAGTTCATGGTGGTTGAAATATTCGTTAGTGATGAAAATGATAATATTTTAGAGTCAATGTAGTCCATCCGAAAAAAGCCATGGTTTGCATGGACATAGGCCACCCGCAGAGCATCATCCTTATTGGCTGCTCGAGTTTGGTTCGGATTATAGTCCAGGTTTAGCGTTTCGGGGAAATATCGTTTACTCTCAGGATTGTTGAAAAATATGTAGACCTGGGCAGACATGTCGGGGAATAACCCAAAGAGAGTTATGGTTTCAATTTAACGCTGTTTTTTGACAAAAATCTGAGCACTTGAGTTAAAAAATGTACGTTTTTGCTAACCTGTAGTATGACCCTAAAAGTGGTAATAGCATCGTATTTCATTCATACATCAACACATGAGACGCAACGCCCCTACCTGTAACAGTCGTATTCTTGTCAGACTACGCCTGGACATAGAGCAAAGAGACACTCTTGCGTGTAACGGCGCCAAGAACATAGCATATATAGACAGGCGCCAAGGAAAGTAGACCAAAGCAAATTCATACTCGTCGACCAATCACCCTATCGACAACATCTGCATTTGCGAATGATCGATCATCGGTTCGATCATGCCAGGGTCACAGTTCAGTGGCCTTGCTGTTTGGTGGTCAATTTTGTGATGACAAATTATGCTGTTGTACATGATAACCTTAAATTGAAGCTTTTATAGGGGTGCTAAAGGGGAGGATCTATATTATTATTCAGTTATAGTTATTCAGTTATTATTATATCAGTTGCTATTATCACGTTGAAAATATGATAATAACTGCACTATTTATTTCGGAAAAAGGCCCGTAAGGTCCGGCTAGCTAAGCTCAACCAAGTCCTAGCTCTGGGCTAGCGACTAGTATAAACAGAACAGGGAATCTGTAGGATTTGGGAATGTCAACTAGACGCCTACATGATGTTCAACCCAATGGCAAAGAAGTGAGTAGAGCAAAGATTTTAACAAGGCGTTCACTTGGCAAGTTGGCAACCAACAAGTCACGGATAACGCACAGCGAGTCTCCCTTGCGTTACAGAATAAACTATAATAATAATAATGATATCTCTGTCTGGTAAAATAATACCCGAGAAAGAAAGATAATGGCTTGTGTGTATGAATGTGCACCATGCCGCTCGCTCTCAATAGCAAGTGGATTGACCCTTCTCTTCTCCTGTGCCAGTGTTGCAGCAGACGGCTGTCAGATAGATCTCCTTTTATGGGCATACTTACTACTCCAGCCATGGACATGGCCGGGACTCGAACGAGTACCCTGCTACACTGCCGCTGGTAACATCGCAATCTCGGCATTCTGGACGAAGACTCCATTCATGGCTGTATTTTCCACCGTCGCAATACCCGCTGATTTATTATCTAGGTGTGATCAACAGCTAGGAAGCTAGGCAATTTTAATCTTTTCTCATGTATAGGAAACGCCGTTTAGTCATTTTACTACATTTTTATCAGAAGAAATCATGCCGCAGAGAATTTTGGAGATGCGTTACCCATTTAAAAAGAATATCGTTGTGATAGTTTTTAGACTCATGTCTACTTTATCTAACCTTAGCACTAGTTTTGACAAACACTTTTTGAACTGGGTTCTGTCAGAATATCGTTGTGTTTATTTAACAAGTTACAATCGGTGTCATTATGATTCAATGTGATTCTAGGAATTGATGAAAATCATAACATATTTAGTGTAAAATTAAAGCTGAGCCTCCCGTTTCTCTTTAATGTGAATCATTTTCTCCGGAATGGACACGCATGTTCGTAACGCGTCATAATGGTCATAGACTCTTCGCAGACATACCCGCCGAGAGATGCTACGTCACGAGACATCACGGCATTTGCATACCTGCTTTAGCTCCTACTCGATTGCTAGTGACCAATGCAATGCACATGGTTCCGCAATGACTGTCAGAGAGTGCATTTGTCGCACGACCACATCTGTCATACATTCCGATTCAATTCTTGCTATTTTTTCAATTTGAACTCGAAAAATGACAGATAGAAATAACGACAATTTTTTAGGGATCCACACGTTTGGGCAGAAGAACGATACTTAATTCATATCGAACAAGTTTTAAGTGAAAGTTTTAATCAAGTGACTCAACCAATGTGTGACCGTCTGCGCCTCGTTCCCTATAAGGTCCTGACTTCGGACCCGACCTACACTATTTTACAGTCTACATCAGTTCAATATACTTTATTTGGGTAGGCAGATACCACTCAGATGTATTATTACATCGCAGTGCACTGCATGTAACATTATATAACGAACTTATAGAACTTTTCATATGCATGCTGATTGGCAGCAATATATATATTATTAAAATTACGACATTGAATTGCCATTGATAACTCTAGAAAGAATTTGGGCGTGACTGGATCTAGACCAAATCTAGGCAGCACCAGCTGAGCTTTTAGGCTCCTACCCTGGTAATTCTTGCCGTTGAGCTCATCTAAAATATTTTAAACTTTTAAACCATGGCACATCGTTATCGTGCATCTAACAAACGCATGGTAACGTCAGTGCTAGAGGGAAGATCGCATGATAAACTGCACTATAAGTGTGCTCGTCGGCAAGAAATGCTTAAATTGGGTGCTACCGAGCGACAGAGCAGTTACGTGAGCGTGAACCACGCAGAGTTCAATGCGCGGAGAGCTTTGAGACACTGATCCGAGCGTCGGTCATGCACGGTGTATCCCCAAGCTAGACGAGTCAGGGTATAACCGTCATCATGCATGTGTATGTGTGTGTGTCACCAAATGTCGGCGAAATGAATCACTAAATGAGTTTTGAATTTCTGCCGTCAAATCAATAAGGAAGGCGACTATTTGAAAAATAAATCACTCATGGCCATGATGGTGAATTCAATTGTTATGGCAGTTCACGGGGTCTTTCGATGTGTTATTCTGATGAGTGATTCGAAATGGACTGCTGAAGGAGTGGATAGAAATTGACGTGCAACACGGGATAGAATACGCTGATGAAGTGTTCAATAGTGTTTAGCCCTGATCTATGGTTACTGAAGGATTCCCTTGTATAGTTCGCTCTTACACTCAATGGAGGGCAAACGGTGGCAACTTTGTTCAATAGAATATTATTCTGATACCTTATAAAGATATCCGATTGTTCAGTAGGTCAATACAGAAGTTGTTATACGATAATTTCCTTTATTCGGCATATAATAATGATTCGTCAAGGAATCCGAGAATGTTTTTCAAGTGTGTCTTTGAAAAAGGCATGGCTTTTGGTAACGACCTTTCGTGTTTCTCGATGCTGGAGAACGTGTTATCATAGCGCGGAAATCTTGGATTTTGGACCTTGGATTTGAGGACATTGTGGAGCTTGCTCATCCTGAGGGTTTCTTCTCGTCTTCTTGGCCTAAAGAAATGTAAAAATGTGCTTGCGTAAGCGAGCTATCATATGTTTCACTATTTTGGGTCAACGACACGAATAAAATTCTTCGAATGAATTACACAATAAAACTATAATTTGACAACTCAATTGAGTACAACCGCACTTGAAGTAATTTGTTTGTTGTGGCACGCTAGTAGTGAACAATATTGAAAAATACACCAATCACTATTTTAAGCTGGCTCATCACAGCTCAGGAAACATCAACACGAATTCTTCATTCTATTTAAAGCGTAAACAGGTTATTTACTTACTTAAATATACACATATATATATATATCACGCTTGTGTAATTATTTCTTAATTAGACTCAATTTCATGAACATATTTCCGTTCTAGCAAATAATTTTGATGCAAATCACGGTGCAGACAAAATCGGCATGAGAGAGCCTATAGTTTGTACCCCAAACGCGGACATCCACCACTGAGCGCTCGCCAAGACGAGCTGATTTTCATTTTACGACTGTTAATTAAAAAAAGCTGATTAAATGTAAATTTCGTGTCTGCAGGTTTCACCGACCTTCATAGACGAGTGAGATAGCAATAATTGTGTGCATTATATTACATTTTTATTCCTACATTCCAATTATACGCTTTGGTCCGATACTTCTGTTCGTCGTAAATCTTGGAAAGAACTAAACTCGTGAGTCCTGTGGACTGGACGCACATTCAGTCAGAGAGGCTGGGCGTGAGTGGCCATCGAGGCGTTCAACACTTATTCTTCAAGTCCTTGCTGCACCTAATTACAATTAGATCGGTAGCAAAGATTGTGCTCACCTTTTAATCAAGTTTGAACAGTTAACAGATATCAAGCAATTTTAACGAAGCGCCTATTTCGCAGTGGTCGGACAAAAGTTTAATTGAGTTCTAATTGGAGAAGAAGTGCTCCAAATAGCAATGAGATATGCAGGGGGGTTCTGTATTTAGAGCTCAATTGGATTGTATTACTAGTTTGAACATAAGTACCCAAAGCAATAAACATTTACCGATATAATAAATCCAATTGCTAGAATTGCACTGTCGCTTTCATCGATATACCCTCGTATCTATCGATTTCGGAGAACACGTCAATCGATGATTTATTTTGATTATCGATTCTAAAAATCCATAAGAGAGGAAATAAGATATGATGGAAAATGTTTTGTCTTGAAATTTGCTGAGTACTGTTTCCGTAAACTCGTCTCAGAGATAAAAATTGACGTCACCTTATTACATATTACTTGTACAGAGTTCTTATGGTACTTGAAGGTACTCATCGGAAGGGCGAATACCGAAAATGATTTCATGGTATATTATGATTCATACCCCATGACCTTCAAGTAAGGCTGGGACCAATGACCAACGATAGAATTTCTTTGCTAGGTCAACGTGGTACAGCCTTTGGTACTCAGCAAAACTTTGCAGGATTGTTGGCAAATATATAACTGATATTTTTGGAATTGAAAATATCAGTGGTCTGAGTCCATGATAGTTCGTGAACTAGGCGTACAAAGTAGACACCTTATTAATTAGCAACCATGTCTAATTAAAGTACAGTTAAAAATCGGCGGTGAATCAAAGGTTGAAGTGGTAATATGAGATCAAGTATATAGTTCTGGAATTCGCATCACACACTCGTCAATCTACATAACTGATAACACTGTCAATGCTACGAATGTTTACACTAAGAAGTGTCATACATGCTGCAGATGAAACCATATAAGGAGTGTTAGTTTATGTATCCAATTGAAGAGTATATGCCCATATTATGAGTGTCATACTGATGCATGCAGGCGCCTAATTCTATTTAAAGGCAAAATGCACATCAGATAAAATATGGCATCGTGTTCATATAAGTCTGCAGGAATAATTTCCATCGCAGAATAAGTGCAACAAAAACGATACCATATACCCTCATACATACAGGCCAATTTAAAAATAAAATGCAACAACCAAATTACCAGCGCCACCATTATAATTACGAAGAACATCTGTCATATTTGACGTGTCTGCCACATTACAGTATGGCATTTACCGTTTTCATGTAGACATACGGTATAATCAGTTGTTTCATTTATTATACTCGAGTTCGTTCCAATTGAAGATATCTTCTCATCACATGAGGTAAAACTCTCTATTATTTTGCATTCAATAAGAATAATACAGACGATAGTAGGCCAGTGATCAAAACTTTCAATGTATTAGATTTCACACGCGTGGGACGGGAATCCTAGCTCACCCGCATTTTAATTATACCTTTAATGAAGCAGCAGTAGACATGTTCTTGACATGCAGCATGGTCACTGTTTCAGCTACCACAAAAAATCTCTGAAAGCAAAGAATTGTGTATGTGTAGTAAATATGCTACAATATGATGGTCACGGTTGACATTTTTCTAGCCAAAGCTTAAAAAACACAATTTTTTGTTTAGTATTGAAAGATTTGATACAAAATTCGATGTGATTGTGATATTTGTTACGTTTTTTTTTCATGAGAACGTCAATAAAGCACCACCCAAGAACATATTTCTCTACCTATACCTGCGATCCAAATTACAATAATAATTATTTCAATGTTAGTAATTAGTCACAGGCTCTTGAAAACTTCATTGTTTATGCTCTGATTAGAGGCCACGGCTAAAAGGAAATAATACATGCAGGCTATGAAGGCTCGAAAGTGGAGTATCTGGCCTGTACTATACTAGCAATATAAAATACTCTTGCAATGCCCTTATATGGTCATGGTGGGGAAAACAATTACTGATTTTTTTTCATTGAACACACATAAACCATGCTATAGTCTCTACTAATTGATACATTAGCACCTTCTACATTTGTATCGATTTTAATCTAAAACAAGACAGCTAATCAGATGTATCAACTGATTCAATTTTGCCACAAATTAAATAATAAACGTTTTCGTTCCTGACCGCCAACAGACCAAAGATGAGGATGCTGGACCGCAGTGCCCACTGGCCGAAAAGTTATGTGGCAAAGGAAGGGCGTATTTGAATTAAGGGAACAAAGCCACCCTATTTTATTTCAGGAATGTTTATTATATCGAATGTACAGAGGTACTGAGTCAAATCCGGTGGGGTCGGAACGCCCAAGCAATATGCTCTTCCAGCAGAATCATGCAGATATCGTCTAGTCTGTATACCTACCTACATTTCTAAGTTAATTTGCTTCACTACTTATGGACAATTCAACCAAGCTTTATTTTCAGGCCTTACAGACGAATGAAGAGATCTACATTTAACAATACTTTAACATTTTTATGTATGTACTGCGCTATTTTTACTTGAATAGAGAAAATAGTTTCTGTTTTAAAAAAATTTCACATGATCTACGATGGAAGTTATGCGCTACTAATAATTTGGAGTGGAAATAAAACTGGGATCGAAAAGTTCTGTGCCATGGCTTGTGTCGGTCAAGATCCCGGCTCTCGTGCGTTGTAAAATTTTCTGTAAAGGACCTACGCCTGCTACGAAAGTGGCCTGCACAAAAGCACACTCCAATCTAAACACATTTTTGAGCCTGCTGACAAAATATTTTTCACTAAACAGTGTGCCCCAACAACAAAAACACCAACACCGTCAACAATATATTTGCTAGAAACAAACATGCGTCGTTGCAAACATGGATTCCGTGACAACAGGGTCTGAAATATGTTCCTCATCTAAATCTTTTCGTGTCATTTCGCTGAATAACTGCCATTAATCACGCTTTTTGGTATTTGAATAATTTTCCTCGTCTCATACGTCGAAAAACAATGTTTCTGCTTATCAGTTGTAGTCTACGTTTCGATCCATATATGGGATAAGAGTTGCGATAATACAATTAATTCTTGGCTATAGCGTGATTCAAATAATAATAATCTTAAGTGTCCATGGTTCCAAGACATCACACGGCGTCTGCTCTGTGCTAATGGTATGGATACCACCGACTGCATTTAATTAATGCTAGGTCGAAATCCCTCGGCTGACGTCACTAGCGCTCGAGTATAAAACGTAAAACACGGCAGCTCATGATCTCATTCTGATTATAGCTGGTAACGAGTGAACGTCGAGTGATCTCTCTCCGTTGTGCAGTGTCTGTTAGGTGAATTTTTTTAAGTGAGAAGTTCAGTTCTATTCAACGAAAATGTGTGACGACGATGTTGCTGCATTGGTGGTCGACAACGGCTCGGGAATGTGCAAGGCTGGATTCGCTGGGGATGACGCCCCGAGGGCAGTATTCCCGTCCATTGTTGGACGGCCACGATACCAGGTAAGGGCGGTTGTCACTTAAATAAATAACTGGTTCGAATTTTTATACGGTAATTGATAAAATTTTAAATGCGTGTTTGATGCGGTGGTCTGCAAAGTGAATTTAATTTTTCAAATAAAGCTCGCTGTAGATTAAAATTATTTTCAATTTTTTTGATGAGATCTGAAAGTTGCCGAGTTAAGGAACTGTAGAAGATGAAAATAAATTATCCCTTCAAAGGTGAATTTAGAAAGATTTTGACTTTTCAGTTTATTAAAATCATATAATATTTTAATATTCCTTTAAATTCCTTCGATTGGCTTTTTGCTCATTAGAATCTGCAATTATAGTGATGCGTAGAATTTCGTACAAATAAAGAGGATGCCACGCTATCCGCGTTCTTCCCCTACTTGTCATTTGCTGGATGCATCTTCGATGTCAGGAGAAATGTACACCAGCCACTAATACTGCTGACTGCTCCGAATGGGGACAATTAAATGTTGTACTTGCATATTAGTTTCGCTTGTTACCCATAGCGGCGGCAATTACCAGGATGCGTAACAGCGCGCTAATTACCGATCGCAGACAAGTTCAACGATCTAGTGTGCTATACACTATTTTTAATTGGATTTTAATTCGGATACGGCTGTCCTGACAAACTTGTTCCTAGCATTTATATCAGCGCCGATTTTTCAACGACACAATTTCTCGACTATACGACCTTCTCTTCCGACACTTATGAGAACTATTTTTCAGAATTATTTTCTCCAAATAGGACTTCGATTGCAATTAGGATTACATTTTTAACATAACTTTTTTTTATAGGGTATTATGGTCGGCATGGGCCAAAAAGACAGCTACGTCGGGGACGAGGCTCAATCCAAACGAGGCATCCTCACCGTGAAATACCCCATCGAGCACGGAATAGTCACCAACTGGGATGACATGGAGAAGATCTGGCACCACACCTTCTACAACGAACTGCGGGTGGCTCCCGAGGAGCACCCCGTCCTCCTGACCGAGGCTCCCCTCAACCCCAAGGCCAACAGAGAAAAGATGACCCAGGTGAGCACAAACGTCAAATCCTGGGAGTGCGGATTCCAATGAAACAAGCCTACTACATTTTCTCTTGCCTAAAAGTTCCTACAACCTCTCGTAATTATAAATGCTTCTAATCTAGAGATCTCACTCTGATTTCGGAACAGATGTTCACATGCATACATGGAGAATTTGGAAAGTCGCGTTCTAATTAGAATCAATATTCTTCTTCTGAAATGATTGATGCTACGACTGCAAATATCCTTTTACGAACTCATCTCTTAAGTTACGGCGCTAAGCGAGCGTCGACAATGTTGTGGTGCCCTTTTAAAGTCACGTCCAGTTTCCACGCCCTTCAAACCGGGCGCTTCCACCCAAGCCTATTAAAGTCTGGCACCTCCACACACATCAACCGGGCTACGTAGGCGCGACTGGGCACTTGGATTGAAACAACAGTCATGGTCTCATGTGGTTTGCAGATAATGTTCGAGACCTTCAACACCCCCGCAATGTACGTCGCCATCCAGGCTGTTCTCTCTCTTTACGCTTCCGGTCGCACCACCGGTATCGTCCTGGATTCGGGAGACGGTGTCTCTCACACTGTTCCCATCTATGAAGGTAACTTGGCAACTGCAGCTGAGGGGCATCGCATATTTATTGCGATTTTAGCGGGGTTTTGGGACATTGGGCTGGTTGCACTTGCATTTCGTTGCCGCAGGTCAATGAATGGGATGGAGTAACTTTGGGATGGAGGCTAGCCAAAAGCCTGATGAAATTGTTATAATTTTTTAAAGACTTGAATGAAATTGCAGCATCCAGTGATTTACTATAAATGTCAAACATGCCACTTTCTCATCTGTGCGGCCCTTTAAATAAATATCTAAAGCTAAAGAACTAGGGAGAATTGGGCCTTAAACAAAAAAAACTAAAAAAAAAAAAACTAAACATGAGGCTTTTCTCTTTCCCATTTTGGGTTAGCCAATGATTGTAACTCTGCTTTGACAATATAACATCTTTGGAATTGAAGTACTGTCTTGGAATCTGTGTGCTGATGATATTTTTTTTATTCTAGGCTATGCTCTCCCGCACGCCATCCTGCGTCTGGACCTTGCCGGCCGCGACCTGACTGACTACCTGATGAAGATCCTCACCGAGCGTGGATACTCGTTCACGACAACTGCTGAGCGGGAAATCGTGCGCGACATCAAGGAGAAGCTGTGCTACGTTGCGCTGGACTTCGAGCAAGAAATGGCCACTGCTGCGTCCTCAAGCTCCCTGGAGAAGTCCTACGAACTTCCCGATGGACAGGTGAGGGAATTGGAATGCTGGGAGCTTGTGATAGCAAAAATTGGCTTCAAGCATTTTGGATTACAGTTGCAGTTTGGTTTTACTTTGGTAGCATATATGGTATGGATGAAAAATACGGTGAGGTTGATGGACTAAAAAGGATTTTCATTAAGAGAAACACAGCAAATCCCTGAAGCCTTCTTTTATCAACTATTCTAATGTTAATCCTACTCATATTTTGAAGTTAAAAAAAATACAAGATAGCAATATAAAGTTTCCCATATGAAACTGGTTGTTGCTTCCCATACTTACAAATGCCTGTCTTTTGTTCTAGGTCATCACCATTGGCAACGAGCGGTTCCGTTGCCCCGAGGCAATGTTCCAGCCGTCGTTCTTGGGAATGGAGTCGTGTGGCATCCACGAGACTACTTACAACTCCATCATGAAGTGTGACGTAGACATCCGTAAAGACCTGTACGCCAACACTGTGCTCTCCGGTGGTACTACAATGTATCCAGGTAAATTGAACTTGGTTAACGTGTTTGCACGAGGGATTTGGGGGAACTAGAAAGCAAAACTTTGTATCGCAAACGAGTTGGGTTTTAATGGACTCGGCCCATAGCTGCCTAATTTGCTGGTAATAGCATTGCAGTTGCAATATATCGTTAAGATCCATAACCATCTTGAGATTAAAACATGGAAATTTTACATCGAATATTTCTAGAACCTAGACATTAGTTTTGCACAGATCCAAAACCATTAACAATTTGGTGTAACCGTTAATTTTTGGTAGTTGCCCTGTTGCTAAGGGCCTTGCTATTCTGGGAATGGCATTTTGTTTTTCAAATTCAGTTCACGGTTACTTTACGAACTGAGCTTCAACCGATACATTTTGTCACTTCCAAAATTAATTAATATCCAGAAAAACAGAAACACCTAAACACAAAAAATGATCATAAATAAAATATTTCACGCTCCACACATTTACCGTGGGGCATCATTGGTCTCACGTACTCCTAACGTTAGGTGGCTTACCATCATATTCTGACTCTGGATTTCTAGCAAATGCATGATGATTTTCCCAATCCACTGTTCTCTTATCTCCAGCAGTGCTCTGCCTGTTTAATTAACCCTCGTGTTTGTCCGAAGGAATTGCTGATCGCATGCAGAAGGAAATCACCTCGCTGGCCCCGTCCACGATGAAGATCAAGATCATTGCACCGCCAGAGAGGAAGTACTCCGTCTGGATCGGAGGATCCATTCTGGCCTCGCTGTCCACCTTCCAGCAGATGTGGATCTCCAAGCAGGAGTATGATGAGTCTGGCCCATCCATCGTTCACAGGAAGTGCTTCTAAGCGTTCGAGGGAACAAATTGATGCGTCGATACTCCAAAAAAAAAATTGGTTCTCAGCGTTTGAACCAAGATCAATTTTTATAAAATCATAAATTTGAATCCTTCTGGGGAAAAGCTTCAATTACATTTCCAGTCTTTTCAACAATGGTAGTTCATGATTATTCATTTGATGTGAAGATATCTGTTGTTAAACTTGAAATTGAATAGAATGCATTGTTCAGTTTCCCACAGTCTCTCTTGACCCGATTGACACCTTGGAGTAATGAGATTTAATTATAAGTACACAAGTCTCACAGAGGTAATAAGATTTAGTAAATTTTCAGCATCGAGATGCTGCGACTTTGTAAACCAAAAGGTGATTCACATTAGGTTTTTCTATTGTGGATACAATGCATGCACTATTAAAATACTATATATTGTAATGTAACTTATTGAATTAGCAATATTTAATTTTATATCTTTGTATGTAATAGATAATGTTATTTTGTTGTAATGATATTTTGATAGGAAATATAATTTGTGGTGCACATATTTACATTTGATGCTGTCTTTTAAAATGACTACCTTTACATCAAATCCTCCACATTAAACAAAGAGTAGGAAGTAATGCCATACTCGTGCACTTTTTGTCGCTTGGCACCACTTACTTTCATTCCGCCAAATTCAACGAATTCCTGATTGCAGATCGACTGTAAATTGTAGTTATTGCAGATCAAAGATCATCGCTCAGTTCTGATAGACAGCCATAACCTTCACTTGCATTTACGAAAGTAATTGTACGTTAAAATTTGTACCAAACGAGTTCTAACAAATATTGGGAATATGCTTAGTAAAGTTGAAGGAAATGATGAGGAAATAACACTGGATAGGTCTGAGTTGATTCTACACTAATTACATTCAATGTTTCAAACATTTTACTTTCGGCAGAATTCACACGCTTGGATTTCCAGTTTCACACAACATATTATAAATATAATATATCAACTCCATTTACACATACTTTGCCTTTCATGCCTAACTTATGTATGTAATTCACATGTATTTAATATTTAAAACAACACAAGATTTAATTGCAGTTTTTCTATAATGAGTACACCCTCCGTACAATCATTATTCTGTATGTCGTAGAGCAAAGGCTCTCTCTACTCATAATTGCAAGACTAATAAATGACCCTTCTTTGTTCCCATTAATTTCACATTCTTTCAAAATAGTACAACTTGCAGTATATTGACGACTAGCAACTGGATAAATGCACATGTAGAAGAATCGGAAATAATTGAAAAGCCAGGCGGTGTCCGGATATACAGCTAAGATGCAGACAATAAAACGTGAATTGCAAGTTAGAGTAAGATGATTGATGGCCTATTTCACCAACACTGCCAAAACTGGCGCAGAAGTTTGCTTTGGAACACAGATAATTAGAATAATGAAAACAAATATCTGTAGCACCGCACAAATAACGAGGAGAAAGTTGTTTAGGCCACTGTGTTATCTTTGAAACAGGGTATTTGGTGACATAGAAATGCCAACTAAATATCAATGGGACTTTGTACTTTGAACTTCAAAACATGGTTAATTTGGATAAAGTGCCAAAAAGCTGGATAATTGAGAAGTAATTGGGTTTGGGAAGAACAAAGAAAGTGGGAACGTGCATATTTCCTGAAGCTCGAAAAAAAAGCGTGTTCCACTGTTCACCAGACGCTTTCAAGTTTTAGCTTTTGCCTTTATCTCTCTCTATTATTTTCCAAGTTGCAAGCAAGTTGAGCCCTCCTTCATTCCTTTCCAGAATTAGTGGCAGGTCAGAAACAAAATTTCTCTCAATTGATTCTTCTTAAATCAAAATGCATACTTATTGAGTAAATTTCATTCAAACTTCCTATTTAAACCCTGATTGAGGAAAAAGAAAGAGAGAGAGAGAGGAAACACAACTTATTAATAAATTGGCGTAGCGCAGTGCACTTATCGAGAAATTTGTAGAAAATACAAGAATTATGATTTATAATGCCGGTGAATGGCGAAGATCAATTAAGAACTCATAAGCTCCGATTATCGAGGTTTGAACGGTGTTGGTGAAATTGGCCATGAGTTTGTGCAGACACACTTTCTTGACTGGCAAGGTACCGTTTGCCAAGAAAACCGCAACATGCAACATATACAAAGAATAAGTCTGATTCTCTAACGAAAATAACGAAAATTTTATCATTATAACAAACCAATTATCATAATTAGGAGTACAAAACAAAGGACCTAAAGCAAAATTATCCAAAGGCAGCATTTTAGCATAAATTTAAAATTGCTGAATTTGTAGACCTGAAAATTTGAAGGGGTTAAACTTTCTCTGAATTTTAACAGTGGTAGAAAAAAACTATTTAAACTGGGTTTTGAATGCCAAGTAAAGAACAAATAATTTTAATAAGTTATATATTTTTTTTCTTTTAACTAGAAAAATTAGTAGTTCTTTACTTACCTTTCAAAACCAAGTTTAAATGTTTTTCTAAACTAGTACTTAGGGAGATAAAGTAGACAGAAGTCTAAAACCATAATTTACTTTGGACATTTATCTTCTTGACTTGACGGCAGGTCGCGATCTTCTCCTGTTCGTTTTCGGTGTCTGGCAGATGTCTTCTTGTTTCTTTGGGGTTTTCACATACATTAGCCACGGAAGAGTGAATTCACTGAAATAAGGACGCCTCAATTAGGATTTGTTATTACACATCGACACATTTTTTACATTTGAATAATTGTAAGTTTATATCGGATCTTACCTGTCACGGAATTCTGATATCGGTAGACCAAACGCAGCGACAGGTAGAATATCTGTCACCTCAAGATATTGTACATCATCAACATGAGGCCAAAATGAATGAACCTTGGGTGAATCAACCTCTGTAAAACAAATAGAAATCGTGTCAAAATCCCAAGAAATAAAAGTTTCTTTCAATACTTAGTATGCAAGGTACTGCCAAGGATATATTAGTATTGCAATCTCAACAACTTACCGTCTCGCACCCTTGTTGCAACACTCGATCGGCGTGATGATTCTCGCTGCTTAAGTTTCTCGACTTGACGTTGTTCTCTAATTCGTTGGACATCCCATCGCTTACGCCTTCGCTCGTCGATTTCCAGCCTTGAATGTCTTTTGTTGAAAACTTCGTCGTCCAAGTTTTCGGTACCTTCCATAGTGTAGCAACTGTTGTAAGATTTTAGCCGCCAACTTGGCACTTGAACAGCTGCTTCCGCCTACAAGACACAGAAAAACTTAGGAAAAGAAAGCCATAGCTGCGACAAAAGAACACCAACAATTCGTGTGGCCACTAACAGCGACACGCAGACTACAAAATAGTGCTACAAAAAATACTACAAAATAAATTTGAAGGCTCGTTTTACCTCAGTGTGACTTTCTAATTCTGGCTCATCATCCCCCCAATAACTGTCGGGATCACCAATAAAAGTGTAGTAAGGATCATTTGTTGTCAAAATATCCTTTGGTTTAGGAACATCAGCTGAAAAAAAAACACCACACATAAAATCGTTGATGATAAACAAAACCGGCCTTAAAAGTCAATTATAAATATACAATAAGATCAATAGAACATCGATGGGTTTATATGTTTGACACAATGACAATGGTATTCCTACCTATGGGACTAGTGTTGGGTTTCAATTTCTTGGGTGTTCGCTTGTTTTCTAGAGGCAGAGTTCCTTTGGAATCCTTTGGACTTCTTCTTTCGTCTGACATTGAAACCATGTCCGAGTGGACACTAGAAGTCCACGATACAGCACGTTTCCGTTTATGACTTGTGTTGCTATTGCTATCACTCTCTCTGTCATCTTCCTTCCGTTTACGTTTCATACTGAAACAGGTGGTGCTTGTAGAAGCTTCAACAGTGTCACTGTCCGGGGTAAGCATCTCTTGTTTTATTGGCATTCGGCAACTGTCCATGTTCTCAAGATCCTCCAGTAACATCTCTGCTGTAACTTCTTGCTTTATCTCATCTGTTGGTATTGTAAGGACAATGGAAGGCCCTGGAGACGTGTACTGAGACGTCATTGACGGAATCATTATGTTGTTATCCCCAGTAGCACTTGAAGATGAGAAAACATCTGACAAAACTTCACGATCCCGATGTTTGTGGAGTGTCACTCGCCGATCCATACGTTCAAGTCTTTGTCGGAGCTGTAGGGAAAAATTTGAAATTTCATATGAAAATGGAAGTTAATAGGAGTTATCATTTACTCCACAATAACGCTGCTGCTGTAATGGTCAACAGAAAGAATTGGCATTGCATAAAATTAGGAGAATTCCAAATTCAATATCTAGACAAGAACCGTTCAGTGGTCATCTCCAAGGCCATAGGTGAAAACTTGGCTGAAATTATTCAAGGACTGACGTTATATTCAATCACATTGACAGCTAATAGTAAATGGTGTTCCGCAATACCACTGTGATTAGAAGCTAATGAACTCGGTTTGAAACAAATATTTACCTTCATTTCTCCCATGAAACGTTCAAAATGAAATCAAATTACATAAAAACAAATACAAGCGCAACCGCTACCCGTCTATCCGGCATTTTAGCGCCACTCTAACACGCAACAGCTGTTGAGTGTTCAGAGGGTGGCGCTACCTGGACGGACAACGCTATAGCTACATGGTCATGGTCATTCGGGAACGTCTAATCCACTCGAAATACAATAGAGCCCACAACAGAATGTGATGTCAACGCAAATGAATTTATAATATAGTTAAGCTACTCACAGTCTCGTTTTCTTGACGCAAAGCCGAAATTTGTTTGTCTTTATTAACTAATTGTTCCGACTGTTGTTGAATAAGATCTAAATTAAGCAGTAACAACTCTTTCAGATTAGTTAGTTCCACATTGTCTTTTTGTAGCTCGGTGCCCTCTGTCAAACTTGCGTACATGTGATCAAATTCACACGAGAATGTCAATATTCCTTCCTTACTATCTTGCTGATTAAAATTTTTAACATCAACTGGCACAGATTTTCCACACGAAATGTTATTGTGATCGCGAATAGCAGCGACCATGTCCACTGACGCGTCCGTCTTAAAGTCTATATTTCCGCTAGTATTTTCTCCATTAACAACAGGTGAGTCGTTTGACATCTTACTACTAAAATTGCGTGTGAAATTCGATGCTTCTTTTAAATTTAATATATTATAATTAGAATATGTAAATCCATTAAAATTATTGATTTACACTGTACACAGTCCAAGAATAATTTCAGAAAATATTTACAATAGATTTTGGTTCACAATTTAACCAAAAGGGGGCAGGGAATCATATCCACTGTTGCCAACGTGAAGACAAAAATTTGAGTTTGAGTTTACCAGTCTCGGAATCTTCCTTCTGCAATCAGTTGGAGTGCTGTTGATTTATATCGATGATATTCCACCACAGCACGTAATCATGTGAGGAAACGTAGCAATTCGTAATCTGTGGGGACATCTGTTGGCAGTGCGACTTTTGATAACGTTAACAGCCCACACTAGCCCATGAAACGGCCGTGCGAGAAATTAGCAGCGGCTGCGTCTTTCATTGCAATACGGACGTGACCCTGAGCAGGGTCGTCGGCGAGGAATTCACCTCGCTTGATAGACTTGGTAGGTTAATAAATCGCAAATATTTTGTGAATTCTTTCATACAACTGAAAACAGAACAGATCATATATGAACTCTGAATTCGCAAACATTTTTACTTTGAAAACAATTTATTGTATATTTTCTATTTACGCAGAATATTGCACCATAATTGCACCATGCCACATTGCTAATTTATAATTTAGTACACATTTTGAGCCTTATTAGTAATGCTTCAATTACAATTTCTGCGTTTTTATTTTGCAGCTTTTGCTACTGGTCACAGCTTAAGCTGAGATACCAGGATGGCAGAATGGAACGGTCACTCCGTGGATGGAAGAGACTCCCGAACTGGCCTGGATTTGGGGCTGCCCGCTGCATTCCCTCGTAAATCAAATCATCGGAATGGAGGAGGCTTCAAAAACAAGAGCGCGCAACAAAATCCTGGTTATCAAAAAAATCAAGGATTTCAGCAAAATCAAGGATCATTTAATCAAGGAAATGATAGCTTGCCAACATTTTTCAATGACAATATGGCACACTCATCTCGAAGCTACAATTTAACGGATTCCGACTTTGCACTGGCCGCAAGCTCAACCTTAACACCAACAGCTGGTGAATTTGTGCCCCGTTCACATTCTGCTCAAACAAGTAAAAAGAAATCACACCAAAACGTGTATGAAGCACGTCCCAAACCTTCATATCAGGGTCCTGTGCAAACAAAACTGAAGCAAGATTCAAAACATGTCCAAACTAACAGACTTCAAGAAGGAAACCGTAAGAGTAGTTATGATACAAACCAAAAGCGCTACTGTATGGAAGATGCCAAAACTCAGGACCGCCAAAGACTTTTGTCAGAAGCAGCATCATATCTAACTTACATTTCAAATCCCGAAACTGCCCCATCCCAGCAACCAGGAGGAATCAACAGCTCAAGCAACAATTCTGCGCCAAGAGAACCACAGTACAATAACTTTGATAATGGCTCTAGATACGCACATGATGGAAATGTTCAAGCTAATTTTGATTCTAGTATTTCTAATAGTTATAGGAATCAATCAAAGTATGAAAATGGGAACAGTAACAGACGCCGTAATCAGGATCAGTATGATAGGGGATATTATGGACAGAGTGGGGGAAATAACTGGAGAGGCAATAACAGAGACGATGTTTATGCTACGCAGTCGTTTTCAAACTCCAGGAACACTCAAAGCCGGCAAGTAAGCGAATTGCCTACCAACCAATCATCTCCTCGTCGAGAAAACAAAACAACATTCCACTCTAATAAAGGTAGGTAGACTTAGAGGAATTTTTATTAATTTTACTATTTATCCAATAATTTTTTATTGATTACAGATTTTTAAGTGGTACAGGGCATTTTAACTTACTTCCTTCATTTGGGACATCCCCTGCTTTTCTTATTTAATATTTTCTGATGGCTAAGCATAATATTCAGTTTCAAAGTACCTTATGACCATCTTTTCTCAATTTTTGGTGCTTCATGGATTCACTGCAAAGTTAACCAGTGTGTTCCATGTATTGTCAGATGACAACACCAGTCAGCGGGAGCGTCTGATCGATCAGCTGACAAGAGGGGCACTGGAGTGCTTGGTCTGCTGCGACCGAATCAAGCAGCACGAATCCGTGTGGTCGTGCTTGCAGTGCTTCCATGTGCTGCACCTGCGATGCGTTACCAAGTGGGCATTGTCATCGAGGGCAGGTGACCAGACTCTTTATATAAAATCTCTTTGCAGTAGTGGGTGGTCCTGTGCAGGGTGATTTCATTTAACCTTTTTGACAGAAAAATGTTGTCAAGGTTTGCCATGGTGAGCACTAAAAGTTGATAAATCACCATTGCTTGTTTTTTGGGACTGCTTGCTATGGGTTCAATTCTTCCAAAAATGTATTTATTTTGAATTTTTTAAATCTTTTTCTAGATAATGGGTGGCGCTGTCCTGCTTGCCAGTATGTTACTGCCAAAGTTCCTGACAAATACTTTTGCTTCTGCGGCCAGGTATGGGCACATTTAATATTTCTTTGTAGATACTTATCCTTGTTTTGTGGAAATCAATCATTTTCACAAAAGAAATCGGTAATATATGTAGATTTAGATGCAACCTTGCTCTTCAACACAATTCTATTCGGTACATAAACCGATGTTTATTAGAATGTAATGCTATCAGCTTCAGAGAAGTGCTTCAAGTTAAACTCATTACTACTTTCCAAGATCACTTTATTTTGATAATGCAAATACGAGTTTTTTTTTTTAAAGCCGGTTGTTAGTTGAAACAGGCAAATCTGGAAAAATTACTAGGGATACAAACCCAGGACTTCCTAATTACCAGTCCCGATTGCTCTGCCCACTGAGTAATCGAAGGGTGGGATATGGGATCTCCATATTGGACACCAATTTTTATTGATTAATGTTTTGAAAACTCATGCCTCGACACAAGCTTACTGTCTGATTCTCTGTGCCAGTCCCGTGATCCGGAGTGGAACAGACGAGAAACTCCGCACTCGTGCGGCGAGGTGTGTCATAAGCTTCGAGCTCCAAGGTTCGAATCTGTGCTTTGCGAGCACCGCTGCAACCTGCTTTGCCATCCTGGACCGTGCCCAACTTGCAATGCGCAGGTGCTAAGGTATACCACTTGTAATGGACATTGCAACCCTTCCTGTCACTGTGGCAAGACCACTGCATTTTTATTGTTTGTAAAGCTAGAACAAATTTCCCCATGTGCTCTTCAAACTTGAAACTATTAATTCCAATGATTCAATCAGTCAGACAAAATGTTGCCACACTTTTGAGCTGGTTATTTTACACAAATGTGGACGCAGATCCAGTTTCCCTATTTAGTGACATCACCTGGGCATTGGTGAAACGGGTGCTTGATTGGCTTCTGGATTGTTGCAGGTTTTGTGGATGTGGTGCAACATCCCAGACGGTGCGTTGCGGTGGCGATACAGTGCTGATCTGCTCGGGTGTCTGCGGAAAGATGCTCAACTGCAAGGAACACACGTGCGAGAAAACTTGCCATATGGGCAGCTGCGGAGAGTGCCAGATGAACGTCGAGCAAGGTGAGCGATTTCAAATTCAATCGAGGTATCTGTCTGGTGCCAGTGTTATTTTGAGGTAGTTGAACTTTGGATCATCTTTTACCAATCCACTTGTAATCTTCTTTGTAATCCATGCAGATGGTACACAATAACTGTGTTTTTATTAATCCAATCCAATTTTCTGCAATTACTATATTTTATTTATTGTATGAAGACAGTGCCTTGATCGTACATTGCCTACTAATGTAAAGGCCCACTACTCCCAGGCCGACTAAACAGAGGCCCAGAAAAATAGCACCTGTTTGTGTGCTCTAATGCAGCTCTTTGGTTCCTGTTCTCCCATAAAACTCTTACTTAGTCAATGGAAGCCCCATAAACCTTGTTTTTAAAAATCAAACTTTTCAGTGTGCTTCTGCGGCAAGGAAAAGCGCGAGGTGCAGTGCACGACAGAGACGTTCTCGGTGGTGTCGTACGCGTGTGCGGGCACGTGCGATCGTACGCTGGCGTGCGGAAACCACCCGTGTTGTGACGCCTGTCACGAGGGGACTTGCCAGGAGTGCCAACTCTCGCCCAACGTAATCAAGACCTGTCCGTGCGGCAAGACGTCTCTGCCTGCCGAACGCAAGAGCTGTCTCGACGAGATACCGACGTGCGGTCAGACTTGCGACAAGCGGCTTACCTGCGGACAGCCCAGTGAGTTAACGCAGACTACTTTCGAAGTTGGGTGGTATAATACCACTTGCATGGTGTAATTTTCTCTCAAAAGTATTTGCTGCCTGCAGCCAATGCTGTCACCACTGATGTACAAACATTTGCAGAATGTACATATTTGGGTTCTATGTCATAGTAGGGAAATCTCCTTTAAATTATTATTTAATTATTATCATTGTGTTCAAATATGCATTTAAAATAAAATCTGACATATTTTTTCTTTTTATAATCCGATCATAACTTTTCTGTCTTTTATATTTGTTTTAAGAATGGTCAAAATATAAATTCTCATGGCGGGATGGAAATGGGCTGTGATTACTTACTGGTATTTCTGACGTCATTTTGTTGTATCCTTTGCGTTCGCTTCTGTTTTTTGACGTCATACTGACGTCAGATTTAACTTCATGCCATAATAAATGGCGACCTTCGTTTTTGTACGAGATTCAAACGCAAACATTTTTAACAGGCATATTTTATTCAAAATTGGATTTAAAAGAAAATAAAAAAATACGTGTTCATTATTTTCGCACAAAAAAAAATTGTTTTATAATTAGAGATTTCCTTGTTGTTCTAGTTTTAGATGGCATTAGATGAAGGTAAAAACGCCGGGCAAGGTTTTCAATAGTTATGGAAGCAAGGCAGCTGAGCAGCTCTACCGTGCTGTTTCGGTTATGCCCCTTTTGATAAGGGTCTTCCGAGATAAATTGTAGAAGAACTCTGGGTGGTGATGCCAAGCTTAAATAACCTCCTCGTTATCTTCTCACACGATATTTTTTGATCCAGCCATCAGCTGGTGCATTGATTGCAATTCTTTTTTTTTGTCAGTAGGGCATATAAACATAGCGCAAATAGGGTGCCAAGAGGCTAGATAATAGCTTGCTCTTCTTTACCACAATAAAACATACACATGCTTGTTTGGAAGTGATGTTGCCTTTCAGTTTATTCCATGCTGATCTGGTTCCTCTTTTTCTTTTGATAAGAAACTTCCGAGAGTAATTGCAGAAGAACTCTGGGTGGTGACGTGAAGCTACGTTCACTTCCTCGTAATCTTCTCACAATCGAGCTAAAATTTCTGATTTACCGAATGCTTGTAAAATTGTAATGCTGTGATGTGAACCTCAGAGAGCAAGACGCTCCAACTGTTCTTTGCAATGTCTAGGCTGTCCGCACCAGTGCAAAAAGGAGTGCCATGTGGGGCCATGCCCGCCCTGTCAGCTGTCCACGCTCGTGCGCTGTCGGTGCGGTAACATGGACAAGGAGATCCCGTGCAGCGAGCTTACTACCAAGGCAGACGATGCCCGCTGCACCAAGAAGTGCTCCAAGGTGAGAACATTTCCGACTAAATTGACTTAGAGTTCCTACTTGGGTTACTTGGATGCGAGGGTTCTGCGGCCAAAAGCGTGTTGATGCATTTCTAACGCTCTATATTTTAAGATTGCATGGTTCCTAAGAACCAAACTTTTGAAAGAAACCCATATTGCTTTCATTTCTTTGAATTCTCTTTGAACCATTTTCAAAGGGAAGTAGTTATGCATATTGAGTGGGTAAATTATATATGAAAACTGACGAGCACAGGTCAGTTGACAGCAGTTATGGATTTGGAGTAATTTGGAGCTTGCACCAAGTCCTCTGTCTTGCTTCTCTGCAGAAACGCTCTTGCGGCAAGCATAAGTGCAGCCAGATGTGCTGCATCGATTTGGACCACGTGTGTCCGCTGACGTGCAACCACCAATTGTCGTGCGGACAGCACCGCTGCGAGGAGCTGTGCCATCGTGGCCGCTGCAAGCCGTGCTTCCGAATCGGTGAGTTATTGATAATCAAGGAAGACCTGTTTATTTATAAAAAAAAATGCTCTCTCAATTGATCGACTCTTCGATATGTTGTGGCACGGCAAAGCTTCCATAATCTGCACGATACTTTCATTGCTTTGCTTCTTTCTCTTTAGGAACTTTTCAATACCATGTCTTAGGGAGTGTCTGACTACCCTAATTTCACCTATGCTTTTGTCTTGCTTATACAGGAAAATTGCCTATTGAACAGCTCAGTTTTTCATCAGACTGTAAAAAAATTAAATGGTCCATTTACTTCTAATTAGCTTGGGAACTGACTCTTGATACCATAAAATACCTTCGAAATGGGTTAAAAATTAGTCCTTAAAGTGCAAGTTTTCTTAGGCTCAGGCATATCAAGAGCGATCTACGGAATTTTTCTTTATTGTCAATTGACCTGGTGTTTGCAGGGTGGGAGGAACTGTTGTGCGAGTGCGGCAAGATGGTGACGCTGCCGCCCATCCCATGCGGCACCCGCCCACCTGAGTGTCAGAACCCGTGTACACGGACCCACCCCTGCGAGCACCCTGTGCAACACAACTGCCACAGCTACCCTATGTGTCCACCCTGCACGCAGTTCACCTCAAAGTACTGCTACGGCAACCATCTGGTGAGCTTGGCCTTGGGCGTCTTAGTCTTTTATGTACCTACTTATTTAATATTTACAATACGATTGCTGATTGTATCGCTTATGCATTGTATTGCTAATTGTATTGTATTGGTAATTGTATACTAATTGCTACTAGCAATTTTCGTAGTTTCTCCACATTCATCTTCTCCAACCAATCCTTCTTCAAATCATTTCATTCCCAATGTATGTATCAATCATGTAACTTTTTTGTAAGAGATCACAAAGGTAACCTTGTTAAATAACATTCATTAACTTTGAAATTAAACGAGATACCGTTGGTTACCTCTAGCAAAAAAGTAACACGATCTCTACTCAGATCTTGTACAAAAAGAAAATTTCCCAGTGTTTGTACGATGTTTCCAGTTAGTGGTTCAGTTTGGTGTATCTTCCAATTGAATGAGGGAGGTGCCAGTTAGAACACAAAATGATTTTAAACAATTTGTGTACAGTCTAAATACCCAAAAAAATGTCTCAATTATGAATAAAACAAAACCTAGATACACCTAAGTACAGTCTTTTAAACATATTATTCTCCGCTCCTTATTTAGTATTTCCTGAATGGTCTCATTTTGCTAGTTTTCAATTAGTGTTTCGTTGCCTGCAGCTGCGCAAGAACATCCCGTGCTACGAGACCAACGTTTCATGTGGCCTCCCGTGTGACCGCGAGATGTCGTGTGGCCGACACAAGTGCATTCAGGTGTGCCACGCCGGGCCCTGTATGAAGCCTGGCGGAAAGTGCGTGCAGCCCTGCACTACGCCGAGGTCTCTTTGCGGACATATTTGCAGCGTAACCTGCCATGAGGGGGCTTGTCCTGACGTGCCCTGCAAGGAAACGGTAAGTGATGAATAACTGAGCATTGCAGAATGTTAAGTGGAATGTCAGTCGATCAATTCTTAGTAAATAAAAATCGATTGCAGTGGGTACAACTTTTATTTTATATTTTTTACCTAATGATTTTGTACTGCTGTTTCTAGCAGAGGAGCAGTAAAGTGCAGTTTAGTATATTTTCAGGATGAGAGCCACCAATAATATTAGCTGATGCAGAGCTTTTTAACAACTTCACCCTTAAAGGTTGTGTAAGCTATTTTTAATGGCGGTTCTAATCGTTAATATACTATACGCTCATTCTATGCTAGACCAACTGCCAACAATCGTGTTCCTATTAGTGCTGGTAATTAAGATAGCGTATGATATATATTACTAAGTTAAAACGATTTCTCGCTCCGACTTCCATTGATACATTTTTTAAGTAGATGGGTACCAAAAATCTTTGAAAAATTTTACAACCATCTTGCATTATTGGGGCACAAAGCATAATGTATTACTAACTCTGCGAGACATACACAGGTGAAAGTGACTTGTGAGTGTGGCAACCGTTCGGTGACTCGAGCGTGTGCGGAGAACGCCAAGGAGTACCAGCAGATAGCGACGAGCCTTCTAGCTTCCAAGATGGCCGACATGCAGCTGGGGCATACGGTAGACATTGCCGATCTTGCCGGCAGCTCGAGCTCGAGGAAGCTCACTCTGAAATCGTACGTTGGACTGTCATTGCTTAAACTATGCTCGGATTATGGAAATTAAACTAAATTCTTTTGTGAATGGTGACATTTTTTCTGACATCAAACCTAATGACTTTCCAGGCATCAGCCGGCTCTTACCGGCTATAAATCGGGATGTTGATACCTTATCAAGAAACGGATTGATTTGTCTTTTTTAGTGTCCCTTGAGCTTTAAGTTGATTTGGTTAGATTGTTGAGCAGAAATTAATCAAACTCCATTTGATTTTGCTGAAGGGGCATCTGATTTGGTTTTGGGATCTGGGGTTTTGGTTGTCTATGCCTGGGAAATTTTGACACCAATTTCATAGTAACTAAACTCAAAATCTTGAATTGAATCTCACTTGAATTGGAAAACCTTTCGTCACCTTATCATATGAATGTAACTTCTTTATAGGCCTATCTTAACTCAACCTGACTGACGTTTCAAATCATTCCAGGTTGGACTGTAACGAGGAGTGCCGCGTGATCGAGCGAAACCGTCGTCTAGCGATTGGCCTGCAAATCGTCAATCCCGACTTGTCGGCCAAGCTGACGCCACGCTACTCGGAGTTCATGCGTGGCTGGGCGAAGAAGGACCTGCATTTCTGCCAGATTATCCACACGAAGCTTACGGAGCTGGTGCAGCTGGCCAAGCAGGTTGGTGCTAAGAGTGGATTGGTTTCAGATTGTATCTTTTGAAATAGATTGACAAAATTGGGCTTATTTATTTTTCTGTTGATAACGCGCAGTGAATTTCGTTTGGCTGTCACTGTAGCCTTTTTTTTTTGAAAAGACAAAAACTATATTTACATTGCTCTCACTGGGCATTTTGTTCATTCAGGAATGGAGAGGAAGTAATGATTTTTCTTCATACGTTTTTTGGGTTTGGATAATCAAGGAGCTATCTTCTAACCGATACAATCTGGATTTTATCTTTCTCAACAGATTTTTCAGTCTTTTGATACACATACAGAATATCTTCTCTGTGACATGCTATATTTAATTAGTTGGCAGCCATACATCTTTCCTTTGTGCAACATTTTTGCATCTGGCTTTTCGTCCGGAAATCAGCTCCCTGTTTCTTTCCGCAGTCGAAGCAGAAAAGCCGTAGCTACTCGTTTGAGCCCATGAACCGTGACAAACGCCACTTCGTCCATGAGTGCTGCGAACACTTTGGCTGCCAGTCGGAGGCGTACGACCCAGAACCGAAGCGAAACGTTGTGGCGACAGCAGTCCGCGACAAAGTGTGGCTTCCCAGCATGAGCCTGCTGGAGGTGATCCAGCGCGAGAACGGCGTTCGCAAGATCCCCAAGCCTGTCATCAACTTCTCCAATTCCAGCACTGCCTTGCCAGTCACCTCCCCTGCCAACATGGCATGGCGGTAAGTTAATGCCGCCTTTTGTTTTTCAATAAAATGCTATTATTAGGCAGAATTCAATGGTGAGATTGATTTACTCTAGTTTAAGAAGGGTGCAGAATCTACAAGCCTCTTCTTTCCTTCTTTCGGTATCTTTCCTCGATTTTTCGGTATCCACTATCAGGTTAATTTAAAAATAAACAACGCTGGGTTACGTAGTTCTTTCCGTGAAGATACATCTTGTATGTTGGTATACTAGTTGCTCATTACTGGTTATTCCTAAAATCTATAAGTTAGGGAAGAGGAAGGATCGGTTAATCAGGTATGTGGTTTAGTAAATTGAATCTAATACCTGTTTTTACCGTGAAGGGCAAGATTCCTTCTAGATATTTTAAAATTATGTCTATGTTTGATGTTTAGGAGTGTCCCCGGCCCGAACGCCAGTCAAGCCTCATCGGCCGCCTCAGTACCAGCGGTTCCTAAGCCTAGTGAGCCGATCGACTACTTCGATTTCATGCCTTGAGAACATAATGGATCCCGATCAACAATTTGAAAGTTGATATTTTTTTATGCACAAACATACCCAAAATTCCTGAAAGAAAAGTAGTTTTTGCTGATGCATCGTTGTGAAATGGCAGTGTTTTTCTTTTTCTGATGTGTTATTTTCCTTTAATGTATTTCTTTCAAGTTATGCCATTTTGCCATACTGCGTTTGCAAAGCTAAATACTTCTGTACTAACCATTTAGAGCAAAATCGTTAACGTGGTTATGATTGAAATTTGGTGACCGTCATCTTCATTTGATTTAAATATGTACATGGAAGTTATCCTTCATTTATGTGGCCCATTATAGGCAGGTATCAAATAATAAAGAGTGATAATTTCTGATTGCTGATCAGGGATTAAGTTATGGATTTTGATTAGTATCACTTGTCAACTAACAATACAAATATAAACTATAATCATAATGGTCTCTGGGTCATCATGTATCTTGTTCATAATAAACAGAATGATCAAATTGCAGTGCATCTGTTGTGATGGAAGAAAAAATTAATTAAACAAGTCATAGAAAGGTCAGAGTTGCGCAGAGGACTTGTTTTTAACTTCTAATGAGGATAACAATAACCGACACAACTGTAATCATGATAATAAGCAACACATATCTTAGATTGGTTTGTGAAGCTCAGTTATATATTCTCTCGGTAATTACAATACATGAACAATGACAGAGATGAGTATGATGTTTTTGACATAATACGGAACGCCCGTAAACCTTTGATAAGGTCTACACTTTATGACAAGCACATATGTATTTGATCACAACAACGACTTCCTAGATTGCTGTGCCCTAAATCGGGTTCAATTAATATTCTATCCTACTGGTCAACAGATTAACGTGTTTAAAGCAGGCAATAGGGTAACACGGTAATGCACAACGCTCGAGGACACCTGGCAACATTTGCATCAACCATTGTCAGCCCAGTTTGGCTGCCCATAGTTGAACAATATATTCTCAAAATATATTTTTAGACATCGATACACATAATATATATTTTTTAAACATTGTTATACAACTGCTCAAGTGGTACACATTCATTGAAGTGGTTAAGTGAGGCCGATGAAAACCAATTCTATTCACTTCTGAAGACTGTATCACGGGCCTATGTGAACATTTCTTATGCATTGAACACAAACAAATTTGCTTAACAATAATTTTGTTACAAACATCCAACAACTGAACATGGTTGCACATACACGGGTTACTTTTCGAAGGTACCTACTACATCTCTACGACACATTTGGGTGGAATTACAAACATTTGTTTGGAATGTTTACGGGCAAGAAATTAATTTATGTGCATAGACTGACACGGAAGGATCAGATACTTGACTACCAGTTGAAATATACCTATAACCGATGAAAAACAAAAAACCACGAGATAAATACTGGGTAAATGCAGTCCAATGCACGGTCAAATAAACAAACTTCCTTACAGACAAAATAAATAGAGTCTACAAGAAATAGATCAAAGGTATATTAATCACAGATTTGATGCACACAAGAGGCAATCTTTTACTTCTTTGTTGGCTTGTCAAAATAATTCTTGTAGCCTACACCATAGCCTACACATTTCCAACCCTGCTGCTTTATTGAGAGAAAATATTTCCACAAACAAGATTAAAAAGTTAAAAAATTTGAATATGCGGGTTAAAATTATAACAGCATAAATTAAATTTAACCAAAAGAGCAGCACGAGTTAGTTTTCCGAGCAGTTTTGTAAAATGCCTTCGACTGTAAGCTCAAACCTTCTGACTTAGAAACCAGGTCATCTAACTTCTCCCCTCTTTCTAAAACTGCTTCGATCGTGTTATGCTGAAACAAAACGAATAAACAGTATATAAAACTAATCTCCATCGCATCAGAACAGGTGTTGAACTATAGATTGAAGGTAAATAGGGAGTTCTATAAGTAATTCAACAGGTGACTTTGTGATTACACTTACCAATATTATTTTTGTTTCATCCAAGTCTTCTTGTATTTTTGTCATTGCATCTGCTTCTCTTGGGTTCTGATACTTTGCTAGAAATGCTGCTAGCTGAGGAAATTGGATAGTTTCTTCATTTCCGCTGGGCCAAGATGACGATGGAACCTTAGACGCAAATTCGTCGAGAACCTTGAAATTCAGGCCATGGTGTCGTTATTATTATTTTTGACAAACAGACAAAAGAGGAAAATATATTTGATAATGCATGTAGTGAAGACACCATAAGCGCCAGTTGAGCAACGTGGGTGTGGGTGTTGGCCTTAAATTGGGGAGGTTTGCAGATAGTAGGTGGGTGTCATACCAAAGTCATACCTTTGTAATAAGTGTGTGTGAAACTCTGCTGGGATATTCGTGATCGGAAATAACTACTCCGGCTAGATTATCGCCTCTCACATAAACGTGGCACATGTATTCTGAAAAATAAAATATTGTTTAGCATGAAGCCAAAGACGAAGCTAACGCGATAAACAACTGAAGCTTCAGGTCAATCAAAGGTTAAGGTTGACTTCGACGTCAAACTTGCCTCCTTCTTTCACAGACTGTCTCGCAGCGGTTTGTGTCCTCTCTACAATTGTCTTGCTGACGAAAGCCATGAACTCATTCACACTTCCCCGTTGGAAAAAACTAAATGAGTTTAATTCATATGATGTCTTCAACCAAACAGCACCAGTAGGTCCTTTGTACAAAATGTTCAAAGCGTACAGCTTCACCATTGTTACGGAAAATTAAAATAGATTGACCGTTAAAAATGTCTACTACACACGTACGATGGCAGAGTGAATCCAATAAGTTTAAAACTAGGAAATATGTATCAAATGAATAATTGAAATGATCACTGACACATCACTCCAGACACTCGTCCGCTGCTTGGTTCCTCGTCTGGCTTGACAGGTGGCAGCACAATCGTCCCACTTGTAAGATTTGATCAGACGCGGGGACGCCTTTAACGATCGAAGCTTTAACGGAATCGAATCTCATTTAAGAAGCTGACTAGCAAATATTCATTTGTCAAGCATAAAATTGCACATCATTGGGAAATGAGTTGTTCATATCTGATGTGTTACATCTGATTGCTGCAAGCGTATCTTCATATTCGTACTCATAGACAAAGCATTAGGTGAAATTACTCTTTAGGTATTTATTAAACTACTATTTTCTTGATCACAAGTTACATGAAAATTGGTGCAAGTTTAATTTACTTGCCCCTAGCATGGTTAGCTTAACCATTCAACCAGCCAATTATTCTATGACTATGTTGATGCAAGCATCTTGTAACTCAAAGGACTGGATTGGATCAATTAGGGTTATGATTAAAATTATGAAATTTTTGTTTTCAGTGCTTTTACATATAATCTGTAACAACTAGTGGTATCAAAAAAATAAAATTCAATATTTGATAACAAACTATCTGTCAGTTTTTAGATTTGATCCTACACTTTGTAACCAACATTTGGCAACTAATACTTATTTGACATCCGTTGCCCTCTTAACCTAATTTACAAATGTTAATAATTATAAATGTATTTGTAATTTTAGTATGCAATAATGCCAGGAATGTTGAGGTTGTTCGGAGCTGGTTCCACCGTCGACACAGCATACCATTTATGTTTCCCTGTTGCAGCTGAAATGCTTGCAATGTTTGCGCCCCGCAAAGCAAGCTGAGCAACGATACTGGCCAAATGTGATCCCTCGGTTTTTGCACAGAAAAGCTGAAGGATGGGGTGATCGGAGAACAGGACTCCAGCAGGCTCAAAGCTGGCATTGTCTACAGCCAAAAGGTACGGCAGTCCATCTCCTCTCACCGTTCCTGTAAATAATTTTAATGTTTTCAAATAAAAATCATAAGATAACCAATTAAGAAACATTTTCAAAAACTTTGTGTCTCTTACCCTGAACTTGATGTGTTCCCATTGAGGGTGATGTGACCGTGACTTTGACAGCTGTAGCTTCTGCATCAGAATCATGGATCAGAGTCACTTCAACGCCAGCTTCCTCGGCGAGTGCTGGGGCATTGATCAGATTCAGACCATTCTTTGTGTGACCGGTCAGCATTCCAACCAAAACTGCAGTCGGAAGGAACTTCATAGCCATCAGTAGATCTCCTGCAAAATGGATGATTGAGTAAAATGGATTAGAGCAAAAATGGGCAGCATCGCAAGTTGTTAAACTAAACGAATCCAAAAGTTGCAGGCAAATTATTAGGTTTTGTAACTTAGTTTAACATAGCATTCCTTTCTGCTAGCAACAAATATGTTCCCAATTTTCCAAATGAAACAACCATAAGATTAAATGAATTACCTGATGTTTCAACTTGAATCTTTGCTCCAGGCATCTCTCCTTGTAGCATCTTAGTAGCTATCCTCCCGAGCTCATTGGCTAGTCTGATCCATGGCTCATTGGTTGGTACCATTGCTGCCGCCAGTATGGGGGCATTGACCACGCCATTGACAGCAAAAGCTTCGTTTCCAGCAAGGCCGACAAACTGTTCGGCGATCTCTACCGCCACCCGCTGCTGCGCCTCCTCTGTGGATGCACCCAGGTGGGGGGTGGCAACTACTCGGGGGTGGCGGATCAGCTCAAGGGTTGTCGGACACGTTGGGGGCTCTTCGATGAAAACGTCGAGTGCAGCGCCACCACAGCGACCGTCCTGGGAGATGGAAATGAGGTCAGAGGTTTTTAAGGTTTTCTTAAGTTCGGTTGACACTATCATGTTTGCTTGAAGTAGGGATCGCAATCAACAACCAACCACATTACTTAGGTATCAATTTGACTAAACATCCCCAAAATTAGACAAAAATTAAAAGTAAAGAATGGATGTCTGAGATAAGTCATCAGATCTCAGTAAAAAAAAAACAGAATGGTGACTGACGTACCTTGAGCGCTGACAGCAAAGCGGCTTCGTCAATAATTCCGCCCCGTGCAACGTTGATGATTCTTACTCCTCGCTTGCATTTGCTCAATACAGCATCATTGATCAGATCTAAAAGGTAAACAAATTTGCATGAGGACTATAAAGTTGCTGTCGTTGGTCGGAGAATGCCGTATGACTTGACTATCACTTACTTTTAGTCTGAGGGATTAGAGGAGTGTGTACAGTTATGTAGTCGGCCAATGGCCAGATTTCTTCCAACTCCAATTTTTCGACATTGAATTCTCGTGCCGCCTCTGCAGACACCATAGGGTCGAAACCAATTACCTAAAAAACAAACCAAGGTTTCAGTTTAACTGATCAAAAGTCTGCATGACCATGGAACAAAAATTAATTGAGATAAAATTGTTAGATTGTAGCAAATGCAAGTTAGGGACGCTTCTTGGTACACCTGATGTGTTTTGGCCATAGGAACTCTAGATTCTAGAAAGAACCTACATTTTTTGGAGAAAAAAAAACAACTTTTCGAAACGTGGGCTTTTGCAATTGGAGATAAAAAAGTAATTTTACTGTTTTATAAATTCTAGTTTCTAGATTCAGTTTTCTAGGCTGAGCATAATGGTCTGTTAGCCATCAAGGTTCTGGCCTTCTGATGCCTACTTTGAGGATTAAGAAATCTTCAGAATAAATGCCTTTTCAACTTTATTGTGCCCCATGACTATGAGGCATTATATGTACACAAGCCACCAAACACAAAAACTGTGATACATTTTAGTTCCATGGATTCTAATTGAGTTTGAACATACTTTTTGTTTTTTTCTGTCTGTTTATAATATGTATGTATCTGAGGAGAAAAATTATTTAAAGAGCAATTGTGATAGATTTTGCTCAAGCTTCTTAATATTTGTTCAAGTTACGAAATACGATTCCTTGTATAATTCAGGGTATAATTTTTTATTAAGAGTAGGTACTAAAACCATCTCAAAATTTTGTCATATGTAAACATAAATTCATGATTACTTTTCTAGCAATGACAAAGGCAATATAACGGAACGTCTAAATTATCGGGATTTCTACATATTTCTCGCCAAGCGCTCTATGCAACGCCAATTTTTCTCCCTTAGGCTGTGCTCCCAGTCTCTTTCCTTCTCTGCCACAATCTATGTCCAGCCTCTTGACAATATTTTTGCATTATATACTAGAAAGACCAAGAAGCTTGTACAATTATTAATGAGGTCTGGAGAAGCTGGTGAAGAAGTGGGTACGTACAGCTAACAAGACCAGACTGATTCCTCACCTTCATTCCATATGCCTGCATCCTGTGGGCAACCTCCCTGCCAATCCTCCCCAAACCCAATATGGCCAGCGTCTTGCCGGAGATCTCATTGCCCGTGTACAGCTTGCGGTCCCAGCGTCCTTCCTTCAGCGACTGACAGGCCTGTGCCACATTGCGCGCTAGGTTCGTGATGAGACAGCACGTCAGCTCGCAGGCGCTAATGGAGTTCCCGCCTGGGGTGCTGCAGATATGACATTTATTAGGCACAGGCACCACAAAAAAACCCTACCCTTTTGTACTGTAAAATTTGATGTCAAACTATGGGGTAAAACTTGAACTTTGAATTAAACTTTAAACTAAATTGGGGCTCTAATAAGAATGGCGTCATCCCTAATAGCATGCTAAGAATTAGTTGGGGGGACTTAAGGGCTAATCAAAATAAGAAAATTTGGGGTCAGGTGGCCCCATGTATCAGTTAAAAACGTGATCGTATCGGGTTGGTGCATCGTGCCCACAAGAAAATGTAAGTTTCAATTCAATACTGTTTTTGGATAAATTCTATACTTTTGAGTTAAAATTGGAATTGGTAGTGTGTTGCCTATTACAGTGATGAAAAGTGGTTCCTGTTAGGCATGTCAGCATATTCTTGAAACTGACACTGAGTGTAGGTTATATAGCCATCCACCGCTTTGGAGTTTAAATATAACATTCGACGACGCAATAGATGACAAAGTTGAGCAGCGCTTGAGTTGTATTTGCTTCCAAATCAGTGGAAGGTAAAGTCTCTAAGCTAAAGTTAAAACACAGATAATGTGGCCTATCATACGCGTGTTAAAAACGTAGGTTTTTGTAATCATTGATCAATTTGACAAGCTTTATCTACGACGTTAAGTTGCAAGTATGTGGCGAGGGAGCCCCGAAATACGTGGGGTGACTTTTTTAGGCTTCTTTTCTGGCTTTCTCTAATTTTTGTTAACTTGACACCCGGTTGTGGTGGCTTTACGAACGCTTGGAAGCGCAATTCAGAACGTAGTTCTGATATCGAGGGTGAGTTACTATCATGGAAGTTGCAAAATGATGTTGTTTTTGGCAAAACGTGATCAAAATAAACAAAAAGGGTGTTTCATTCTGAGATTGTATAATTTTGCTATGATTTGATGACGATCCCTGAGCCTTCCAGCGTGGGGAGGGGGGTTGCACTCACTTGACAACGATGACTCCCTTCTTGGTGGCTGCTGCAAGGTCAATATTATCCACCCCGGTGCCGGCGCGGCCGACGACCCTGAGTCCACTGGCAGCAGCCAGAACGTCTCGAGTTACTTTAGTGTCCGAGCGAACGATCAGCCCGTCGTAGCCCTGAGGGAGCCAGCCAGCTTGTGAGAAAACAGGTGGTGCATCGAGAAGTGTGATAGGGAAAACTGTGGGAACTGGAAAGAATTAGGGCAAACCTCACATTTTGGCTTAAAATCATCTGTCATGTCCCGGCAAGTTCTTTCAGAAAAATTAGTACACATTTTAAATCGTCGGATGTAATATAGTACTGATAAGTATTTAGGATGCAGGTAATCCCGCAAATGAAACAAATTTGTGAAATTTTAATTACGAAGGGTGCTCGCTGAACAATAACTTAACATTCTTGTGAATGCTGGTCATTTCACACGAATGGCGGATAATAAAAATCGTATTTAATCGCTTAATTACTATCATAGAAATTAATTAATTACCAGTTGTGATATTTGGGAAATTTAGTGAACAACTCAATCTCATAACCATTTTTTTTTTTTTTTTTGTAAATGCTGGCCATTTCACACAAATGCTTGAAAACAACATTTTCAGCATAGATTATTTTACGCGCCAGCGGCCTGGTTTAATGAACTTGAGGTCCACTTTTTGATCGATCGAATTACGAATCATGCACTTTGCACTTGAGAACGTGATATTGAACCTTGTATGGTGCGATTTTTTTCTAGCAAGCTGCATAAAAAAGATTGACAGAGGAACTCCTGTTCAAAGTATCTCATCGAATATCAGCAGACCTATAAGAGTGATTAGTCATGAAAATAATATGTAGGAAGCAATAGCTACACTTATAAACGGCTATGCGGTCTCTTAAAAAGATAACTGACAATGATTCCTGAAGTTTTTGTTCTTGATTGCATTATTTATCCCACACTTACGCTTGCCGTGTTGTTTACGTTTTCAAACTAGTTGTATGTGCGATTGATTTTATTCTCACTTGCTTATTAATTATTTACCTTGGAGACGAATTACACAATCAACGAGTCAACAATGGCATGCATGTGATGAATGCAGCTGGATTTACACACGCGTGATGCAGTTGCTAAACACTCTTCTAGTAAAATGTGCCACGTGACAATACCCGTCTGATATCTATTACGTTCATTTGGTCGATTAGACGAATCGTTGGCGTTGACCATTTGACCCAGCTGTTTTGGAATCCAGTATTAACTAGTACTTAACTAGTTGCACTGAATTTAACCAACTAGTTATAGAGCTTTCCAATCTAGTTTTTCCATTTGTCTGCTCCTAGACGAGATAATGACAATGATATTGACACAAATTTCACTAAGTGATTGGCTTTCTTCAAATATGTCACAGCCAAGACATGATGAGACCAGTTTTTTAAACATGTAATAAGCTTGGATTACATTTTAGGACTCACCGAATTAATCAATTATAGTGAGTTCATTCTGGTTGACGCGTGGAAGTTTATTCAGTTAATTCTCAAAAAATAAAACAAAGAATTCTGTTCTCACTTTCTTTTGTAACCTGATTGTACTCGTGTATTTATATTTAAAATGGTATATCAAATCAATCATCGGTAGTATGGTGACCTAACTGATAAATAATGCATGCATTTATATGTTCACACTTTCCATCAAAACATAAATAATGAAGGACGCGAGCTCTTTTTGTTGCCCCACGTTAATCAATAAATAGGCCATATTACATGCAAGCAACCAAGCAGGCGTTCTATAGGTATACCACAAAAACTTTACATCTAATCCGATTTTTAATATTCCTCTTTTTTTCCTTTTTTCTCCAGCCATGGCACGAATAAACCTGTAACCGTTTTTTTTACTCAGTCTAGCCAACGAAATTAATCGTTTCATTTCGCATCGATTTGAAAAATTCCAAAGCCAGGTATGGTTCCTATATCGGTACATTATTTGAATTTTGCAGAGATTTCCAAATTTTTAGGGCCTAAAAGTGAATCACACCTGAGATTTCGACTTACCTTGATGACTTGTTTGAGTTCTTCGACAGGCATCTTGTATTTGCACGTCACAGCAATGCCATGATCTTCCAACAATTTCACACAGGCAGGGTCCACCGCATCACTGATTAAAACCTTTCTCAATCGCACTGCCATTATTCTACTGTCAAACTAGACGTACACTAAAAATATCAATTCAACAATAAAAACTCAATAGTGCCAATAGTGTGGTCTCGTTCGACTTCCGTGTTAGAATGATAGTGACATGTCAGTTGCTCATCTTATATGTAGTCGCTTTCCCCCACCTTCTCGCTCTCGTGTTGACGGTATGTCTCTTTCTCTCATTCTCAAGACTGGACACAGGCAAAGTATGCTGACAGGCTTGAAGGTGATTGTTGCATCATGTGATTCATCTCATTGGTGGAGACGCTGGCGAGGACCAAGCTGTAGATTAAAACGATCGATTTTCTGAGAAGCACCAGACTAGTCTCGAATTCTCGAGTGGTAGCTGTTAGTGGGTTACAGGTGTTATTACTTCAACAGACAGCATGCGCTTTGGGTCCAGACACGTTTTAGACTTGGGACGTTTGGTATACCTAAGTATGTAGGCCGTTTATGGTTCTTCAGCCAGTTGCCTTAACTTCCTTCCGTTCAATTTACATATCAAAATCCACTCCCGCAGCCACACTGATAACATTCACGTTAAATTAATTAAAAATCCGATTATCTGCCAATTCTCTTCCAGATAATTGAAGCTCGTTATCATTCCAAATAGGAAGAGTACGACAAAAAAAATGTGACATAACACCATGTGCGCTCTTATCACTAGCTGCGGAAATGTAAAAGTTTTCATAGACATGACACTCAGTAATTGTTATTTTGAAATCGAACTTATCAGCAAATCAGCAATATCTGAAGATATGGATATACCCCCCGTGGCAACAAAACAAAATCGAAAGATGCTTTGGGAGTTACATCAGATTGTGAGTTGCATTTGTTACCCATACTTGCAGTTGCTATGTCAAGACCCGTACAGGGTCGTAAAAAGTCATGACACTGACCTATCATTTAGAAACATGACGTGGGCATTATGGAAGTAGCTTCCTCGTGGCAATTCAATTTGTTTTGACACTGTGTGGTTCGGTCAACGTAACAGATCTTGAATGTCAGATTTATCAATTTTCATTGTACATATAGGGGCGTTCGATGCACGGTATTAGTTGTCACTGAAATTTGGAGCAAATTCAAATGTTTTGTCTCTTAAGATTAACACAGAAAGCCCCTTGGATCGGTTTAGCCCAAAAGCTACCATCTCTCTTTAACTGGATGTGAGTCTGCATGCTGTTCACGATTTTTTTAAATTGAATGCTTTGCTTCACCATCAGCTGTCAAGTGACAAACAAGTTGTGCAAGTGCAATACTTGTTTTCAAACAAGCGTGTGCTCTGCATAATACAAAATTTTAATTATTATCACAATAAAGTGATTTGCCTATCGATTGATCCACTGGTGTGACGTGTTTTAATTTCTAGCAGTCGATCAAAACAAATAAGTATATCTAGATTCTAGCGTGTCATTTTTTAAAACAAACTAGGTATTGTGTAAATGTAAAATAATTCATATCGAAACCATGTGATATTTTCCATTTCCGAAACTGTCCGCACGCACGATATGGCCTGATCTAATAATGTTGGTTGTCGTGACATCACAGTTCCATGCAGCAGCAGTTGCGTATACGATTAGTTAGGTAATTGATTTCATTTGCGACGATCAAAGGCGACTATTGTGATGATGGACGGATCAGGAAGTCAGAGGAATGGGCACAAATCAATTGATGGGTAAAATTGTTTTACAGTTGGAAGACAGAGTCGGAGGGCATAAGGAACGCTAGAGATTTTATAAAACAACAAGTAAACATTTACACACACATTACGATTCAACAAGAAACTCACACTTCTTTTAATCTATCACGTAAGAAATAATTACATTTTTTTTCCAGTGGTAACAATATCGTAGCTGTAACTCGTCACATAAAATTATTAAGTCGATCTGTATATCTATTTTATTTTTACAAAATCTATTAAATTCTAGTCCAGTTTGTACATTTTGGTAGTCTCTCACACAGTCAAACACATTGGTTACGCTATTCGTAACTGATTTGGTATCACAGGTCACAATAATGATATATTTTTGTTTTCTCATGGCATTTTCTGAATAAATCTTCTAGATTTTAGGAGAATTCCTAGAGTTTGGCTGGAGTGATCTATCGCACACGGTATGCATTCTGAGAATTATTTCAGTCTATCGTAATTTTATTGGAAGTCAAATTCACTCGATTCTTATAAGGGAAACATACTTTGATGTTTGTGAAAAAAAATCTTTGTATTGTACCTAATAACGTTTTGCAAATTCAGTGAAATCTGTCATACATTGCTGACTTAAAATCTAGACATAGGTACTAGAATTACTAATACTACCTAGGTACAAAATAGGTAAATTTACTATTTCTATGAACTAATGAGAAGGGTAATTCTAGTTTACAGAGATCATCAATTACGAAAAATGGGAAATCTATAGTTACCTATTCTAAGAAAACCTGCGAGTGAAAGTGCTTGCGATAAGTGAAAAGATGCAACAACTTCTTCTCGACTATTTCTTACGCAGTCCCCTTTTGAGCATTTCCCGCACCTCTATGGGGGCAATTTTTCCCTTCGATGGCGGAGTCCGTTCATCTTTGGGGACAATCTTTACCTTTGAAGTAACCGTCTCGGCATCTCTGCTGGACATCTTCCTCTTCGGCGGTGGAGTTTTCTCGTCTTTAGGGACAATCTTTTCCTTCAAAGGGGGGGTCCCGACGTCTTTATGAAAAATCTTCCCCTTCGACTGTGGAGGCCCATTGGGAGGCGTCCCGGCATCCTTAGAAAATATCTTCCTCTTCGACGGCGGAGTCCATTCGTCCTTGAGCACATTCTTTACCTTTGAAAGAGGCGTCCCGGCACCTTTAGGCGCAACCTTTCCCTTTGACGGCGGAGTCTCCTCGTCTTCAAAAGCACTCTTCCCCTTTGGCGGAGACATCCCTTCTTCTTTTGGTGTGTTCTTGGCCATCAGCGCCAGTCGCCTCTTGGACAACTCTCTAGTGGGCGGCGTGGCCATTTTCGCGGCCTCCTTTGCCTCGGAGTGGTTGCTGCCCTTACCATGTCCTTTTTTCGGCACGGGCGAGCAACACTCAGGGTCGACTTCTTGGGCATCTTCGCACTCTTCGACTTTCACGACACCATCAGTTTTAATCACGTAATCAACGTGATTTTCATTTGGTTCTGGCTTTTCCTCTTCGGCGTCCGCTGGATTAGAAGCCGATTTTTGTGGGCTTTTGGGCGAAATTTTCTTCCGCTTGAGTCCGACCGCGACAGACGTATTCACCTGGCACTTTCTGCCATATTTGGACGTCACCATCGTGGTGCTGAAAGAAGAAATGAAACGTTAAAGGAGTCAAAAATAATCACTAGCCTCCATTAAAATCCCCATTATTATTTCGGTGTGAAATTAAGCTAGGAAATGCTTAAAATCAAATTTATTTAAGTGATGAATACTGAAGTTGGATCACTTTATTTGGATCAGAGCAAACAGCTTTGGTTTCATCCCTAAATTCAGTAACACTTTGATTTTCCCTCCACCATTAACCTTGGTTCTTTAATCCTGGTCCTCCACAACCCTTTATGGTAAAACGTATGCCTTGAAAACCAAGACATGCCAGCAGCATGTCCTGTCCAACTCACCCGCTCCCGGTATCAATCTTGGGATGCGCCTTCTCAACATGCGCCTTCAGCTGGAGAGCGTGATCACCAATCCAGCAGCACTGCATGCAGTATGGCTTCCGGTGGCTTTTCACGTGGGTCAGCTGCGAGTTGAAAGTGGCGTCCCGGTTACCGCAACGCATACACCGGTACTTTAGCTTTTTGTAGCCGAAGATGGTGTTGCGGATTGGCACAGTCTTCATGACGATTACTTGCGGGGACGGCGGCGCCGAGCAACCGTCGTCGTCGGTGGTCGCGGTGACTAGCTCAATGGCCGTCGGTGAAAATGGCTGGAGGCGTCGGAAAATTTGGTTATTATTGCAGAATGTTAATTTTGTTAAGTCCGGGTTATGGCATGTAAGATTTTGATTCATGCCCACCTTTTCGGAGTCATTGCGGCCTACGCCATTGCCTGCGTAGTCGAGAGGAGGGGGCTGCTCAGGCATAGGCTTCTGGCGCTGAAACAAATGGAAATTACATTTCTGGTTGCGTAGACATATTTTTGATGCAACATTGATTGACGGTCCTTGGTTCCAAAGGAGGTAAAATGGTTTACAACTTTACATACCTGATATGGCGGATCATGAAAGACTAATGATGTGTGCTTATTCTGAATCGATGTGTTGTCACTAACGATCTTGACCAAGCCGTGTTCAAATCCTCCCAGTGTGTTCTTTATCAAGCCCGCTTTATGTCCTTGGTACGTTCCAGCAATGCTCCTCCTGGGGTATCCATTGCTTAGAATGCTCTTCTGTCCCGACAGGGAACAATCACGACCGACGAGGTTGCCCATAGTGAATTTCTTGCTTGGTAAAATCTTGTAATTACTAGATCCCGAAGACATAGCCTCAAATCTTTGCTGGACACTCTTTTGTTGCAAGCCATGTTGTAGATACAAATGACTATTTCCTTTTGCCAACGGCTGAGGTGAATTCGGAGTATTCAGCCAGTGCGAATTCCTACCTTGTTGGCTGTAATTCGGACTGTAACTAGATCCGTAATTGTCATACGACGACTGCATCTGGCCGACTTGTTTGCTTGAATCGTAGCTGCTGTCGTAGTTTTGGGAAGCGTACGGGCTGTAGCCGTTTTGAAAATACATTTGTTGAACGGAGGAATATCCTTCGTTCCATGGTTCTTGATACGCCATTTTCTGTGAGCCGTTGCTGGTATTTTGCTGGGTAGTGCTAGAATACATTTAAATCATTGTTGGATGCACTGCATGTAAATGTAACTTTGTATTGTTATGGAATTATGAAATTAATAACATACGAATAATTTGATGAGGCTGTAGAGAGATTTGAGTCCCAGTCCCAAGAACTAACACTCTCCGGCCCTGGCTCCTGCTCGGCTGCATCTAGATCCTGCAGAGCGAGCGAATTTGGACCTTAATCTACAGAAATTATGCAGCTAATATTTTGTTAAGTTTCGTACACTTACGTATAGAATGCTCATCGACGATGTAATACCATCCCCGAGCTCGTCACCAGCAGAAATATTTCCAGCAAACATCTTCAAGAAGCAGGAGCGTGTCTTGGTGACAGTGTGTCTGTGCAGAAAGAAGCGAATCGAGGAACACCAGCGTTATTTTGAGTCGAGCCGTCGGACGCTCAACAATCGGACGAAAGAAAGATGGATGCCAGAATCGCGAGATTTGATAGCATATCGAATCTGACTAGCCGTGCCAATTCAACAATGGGAATACAAAGTGATTAGTAAAGTTTCGACTTTTGGAATCGAGTAGTTTGCCTGCGGCTTTTAAATCATAATTTATAAGCAAGACATACATTTGATAAACGATGGAAGCGGCACGCTCTTCGGGTGGTCACACACATGTATTAGATTGTAGAATTAGAATTGGCAGAAGGGGAGGTTTTTCAGTGGCATACCGCTAACAAACCGCTAACAAACAAAAAACATCTTCTGATTGGCTGTTGCCTAGCAAATAATAAATTAACGGATTGTTAGGTTCTTAACGGACAACTAAAGAAACCGGCTCTTATACATGCAATAGCTGCGACTCTCGGAGAGCTAATCGTGCGAGACTAACTATTCTGTTCGAGGCGCTGCCGCGTGGTTACCGAATAACATATATTTGTATTAATTGTTCAGTTATAATTCGCTAACCAACAGAGTACACAGATGTCAGGTTGAAGCTGATTTTCCTACAACCTCAAGAGGAATCCATTTCCGTAGCCCCCCCGTGCTTCGAGCTACGGGGCTGGCCGGCCCTCCGGTCAGTCGATTTTTAAGCATTACTTTTTTTTTGTATGCAGTCAAAATTTGGAGGAGCCGTATTTCGCCGCGCCGCTTGGTGTGTTTTCCCGGAAGTTGCGACGGAACTTTGCTGGCAAAAGCAGAATCGTATAGTTGTGTCTATTAAATCTTGCTCGAGGTGTAATGTTAACTGTCAGTGTGCTATCGAATATGAAGGTATGCTATTTCAAGCTTCGAGTAGAATGATTTAGGCATTGATATGAGAAAATCAATTAGAATAGTGTCGTAGTTATAAACAAGACCCAGTAAATTAACTTGCGCCTGATATCTGTACATATTGGAGCTGCTTCTGACTTTCTTAAAATAATTCCCACGCTCTAGGCGCTTAGGATCTGCAGCTCTCCAGGTGTGCGTTTATCATTATTTAAAACCAATGTTTGACCGGCAAAGTAGCATTTAAAAACTAAGTTGACGCTTAATGTTCATTTTGTTTCCTCTTATTGCCAGAAAATAAGAATGCGCGCATAGGGAACCAATATGTAGCTTGTGGCCTAATAACCCTAAAATCTAATCAGATTGACCTTTATCTCGTATTTCAGTCTTAGCACACAAGCCCGTGTTAGGTTGTTAGAGGCACTTGGCTCTCTCTGTTATCTGAAACTCCCTTCCTGTCACTCAGTTCTACCACTGAGGTTTTACAGCATCTCATTACTGTGCACAGATGATTATAATATGGGGCCTGAGATTTGAGTTTGAGAAGCATAAAGATGTAAGTTTTCTAACCAAGTAAAACAATTAATGTTCAATGCACGAAAATTATTTATGAAACTCGTAAAACTTAAAAGAACGCCGTTTACGATTCCATGTGCATACACGATATAGTATTGAATTATTTAGCACAGGACACCCCAGCTCTAACGTTGGGGTAGTATATGTAGGTGGTTTCTGGTTTTTACATTCAGGTGACAAGGCAAGTGAATAATTCGATTCTTCTAGGGTCGTCGACTCCGACGCGAAGTATATATATGATATATATATATATATATATATATATATATATATATATATATCATGAACAGTTTCTTTAGGGATATTGAGATTGTGTTGAATTCATTAGGAGTTTATCAAATAAGTGGACACCATTTTCTAACGCTAACTTCTAAAGCTAACTTACCATAATTGTAATCGTATGATCGCACAAAGATTAGCGTACGTGATAGCAGTGTTATTTGCTCAATTAAGTACCATCGGAACATGTGCTGCTCTTATCATCTTGGATACGTTTCGTGCAAGCCTACTTCATATAGCGCGTGTGTATAGTGATCTCAAACCTCTCATCTAATTCTACTCTTTACATTAAAGGGGGTTTAAAGTACTCTAGAAATGTAATATTACCTTCGTATGCAGCACATGTATGACTCTTTCTTAGGTACTATTACTTCATGACGCAAGTGATCCTGAAGATGTTTCACCTATCCACTTTCAAGACAGAAGCGAATCGCCGCGTGTAAACAATACGCGCACGCAATGAGTAGTGGGGTCGTGTGCGTGAATCGACTTTCGGCGTGGCATACAGCTGTTGATAATATTGAGATGCATTAGCTGTCGAGGTGAGCAATATTGTTTTTTGTAGCGGATTGACGTGTTGTGCAGTTTTATTTTTGCATTTGTTCATCTGTAGGATAGCATTAAATTTTAAATTTGAACTTGGATTGGAAGTCGTATGTACTTACGAATTTCAGTGGGACTTAAACTTGATTTCAAAATGTTAGTCTAAACCCGATAATCTTATGTGTTTGATAGAGGAGTTTGACAGTGGATTAGAACTCTTCATAGTGTAAGTAGATATTTTTTCAAACCCACCGTCACGGGCAGTACGTTTTGCAAGTTATAAATTCAGACACTTTCGCGGACTAGTTGTAAAGACCCTGATGCTCTGCTGCGACCTAGTAGCCAATTGTAGCACTAAACCAAGCTCTGCAAAGTGCGCATGCGAGTGTCAGAATTAGTTCAAAGAACAACAACGGAGTATTTACTTGCAGTTTTGCAGCTCGTATAAATTTTAGTATTTTTATATTTTAATTATAACTCTATCAAGCTACTACGATGTAGAATCAAGTGCTAATAGATTGCCTCGTGTGCCCATTTGGTTTATTCTAAATTAACGATGGAGAGTTAACTGGAGTCAATAAAGGTAAAATCCCATTGTCTATTTTATTCTGAAGGAATCAGCTGTCAAGATTTTTTGTGATGTAATCTTTGCAAAGGTCACCACTTAATTAATTTTTAAGGTCTTTGGTTTGAATACATAATTTTAGTAAATAAATGTGTTGATTTTCAATGGCAATGATATTTTATAGGCCAAATCATGACTACAACACTAGAAACCAGTTACCAGCCCTTACAGCCCTTCGGCCCAGAAGTCGGCGAAGGAGATGAAACGCCACAAGAAATAGGTGTGATGATCCACACGGTTCCTGAAAGTGGAAGAGGTGAGATGTATAAATAATAATAATGTGTTCAAATTTGTTAGACCCCTGTTCTCTGTTCCCAAATTTGTATTGCCTGTCCTTGGCTATACCAATATGTGCAGTGGTTAATTTGGTGGGTGGACGCGTCTTTGGTGGACGCCGTCCACCCACCAAATTATTTTCGAAATGCCTTTTTTTTAATTTTGCCTTGTCCATGCGCTGTTCTAATGTACTCAGAGTGCAGACGATGCACAATTTTTTTTTGTACAAACTTGCGGTTTATAAGTTGGACAGAATTCCTTTTGATCGCGTTATTTCGGCCTAATGTTTTGGTCAAAAGATGTTAGCAGGATGCCTTGGAATTCCTACTCCCAACTCCTTGTGCGAGCAGAGGTAAGCAACGTTAGTTGATCGATCTTTTCAACAATACATTTCCAGGAAGAAACAATGGCAGGGTAATTTAGGTTGACCGAGGTAACCCACGCGCACATTTTTTCCGTATCTTACCATTTCCTCTCCTTTGGCCCCTTAGAAGTGCCTTGTTGTTTCGAAAACAACAACTTGTTCTGTTCGCCTTTCTGTAGAAATTTCCACAAATTGTAGGGTAATACTACAAGTATTTTACTGAAACAAATAAAATGAGTTAGATTCAAATTCATGTAGGATGGTTACGTCCTCTTCGGGTAAGTCTCATTTTAGTTACACAAAGTCTTTTTGCTGACAATAAACCACAACTATCAACCGATGATTCCACACTATTTACTTACAGAAAACAAAAAAGAACTACACCTCCACCTCCACAAAAAAAAATATCGTGAAGCGTCCACCCACCTTTTTTTTTAGAAATTAACCACTGAATATGTGGAACTCATACCTACCTACATTATTTGTTGCAGCTCGATGGAACCACGTGGAAGATCTCGACTCATTCTTTGCTCGGATGTACCGATACCATCAAAAGCATGGTTTCACAGTGATGATGTTACAAGAGACCTTGGAATTATTTCAGTTCATTTTCGTTGTTGTGTTTTCTACATTTATTTTTAACTGCGTCAACTATCCAATTCTCTTCAAGTAAGTCCTTAGCAAGTTACCACATTTACATCAAATTAAAGTGTGTAAGATCAGAGTGGGGCAAGGATTACCCACTATTGGAGTGTGAAGGTTAAGTCAGGTGTACGTTTACAAGGAAATTAAATTTTTGTCGAGCTACTTCTAAATGATTTAAAACATTTTTGACCAATTGATTATCAATTAGTAAAAAAAGTGGGATTTACCTTGAAAAAGCACCTTTTGACAATTTTGCTTATTAATTGCATGTGCCTTTAATTGCCTAATAAGTAATAATGGATAATGCCAATGACTCACATCCTTGTTAGTTGTTGCTCACATTTTGATATTACCTACCTACATGATAAGATACTTCTTGTTTGTGTTCTCAAGTGACAAAGACATTTTCATACATTGTTTGTGTAGAGATAAGGACAACTTGACCTAGAACTTAAAATTATGTCCCAAATACCTGAGTTTTTAGGTACCTGAGGTCCTATTATATTTTGCAACCAAGAAGTCACTTAAATAGAAAAGATAAAAAAACACAAAAAAAACCCAAATTTTCTCCACGAGCCATCTAAATAAATAAAGGGTTAACATCTGCTATGCACTTCGATGCTCAACAAACATTTCTGTTTTCAGGGACAGCATAGTGAACACCACCCAATCACACAAAGTGACGATAAGCGATGCGGTGATTCCGTGCCATGAGTGCATAGCAGGCCTCAGTGGTCTTACGTGGATCTGCATTATTGTCGCAATAGTCTTCTGGCTGCTGCGTGCAGTCAAGGTTGTCTACCACCTCTTCCAGTTTTGGGACATCAAGTCGTTCTTCAACACAGCTTTGAAAATCAATGATGTAAGTGTAGGATGTCCGGAGGGAGGAATGTTTTCAATTGAGTAAGTGCGATTCACTCTTCTTTAAGTTTAGGATAAACTATCATTGTGGCAAGTAGATTCTTTGCAGAAAGTAGCTCTTACAGATAAAAAACTAAGACATCTAAATCGGTGGTTGGATTCACATTTTCAGTTTAAAAGAACTGAGAACTATACAAGAGAGTAAAGTTAGTTTTGATGCCTCTTACATAAAATTTCCACTACCTAACTGATATTTTTTTCTCCTTGATTGCAGAGTGATTTGGACAACTTGACGTGGCACGAGGTGCAGCGTAGAGTGCGAGATGTGCAACTGGAGCAGCAGATGTGCATACACAAGCAAGACTTGACCGAGCTTGACATCTATCACCGGATCCTGCGTTTCAAGAACTACATGGTGGCGATGGTCAACAAGTCTCTCATTCCTGTGCGTCTCAGGGTGCCGTTCTTAGGGGAAGTGATCTTCATGACTCGCGGGCTAAAGTACAACATCGAGCTCTTACTGTTCTGTAAGTTCATTGCTATTGTTAAAAATAATTCCGAGTGAATTTTGGATAGGAATAGGATAGAAACAAAACATTTCTTTGTAAACAATATCCGTTTGATTTGGTGAAGTGGTTCAGAGCCGTGGGTAAATGTTGTGGTGAGTGACGGACTTGCTCTGTTGAGATTGACATGTAGTCTTAAAAAGGACCTAAAAGGACCTAGACTTTTTAGATCCTTTTTAGGTCTACAAGTCAATCTCAATAGAAATAGTCTGATAATCACCACAACAATATCTGTTTGCTTCTCTTTTTTCTTGAAATTATTTGATTTGCAGTGGGTCTGCAAAATACTTAAATTTACCCCCATGGGTTCAGAGTGTACAAAATTGGCATGTTGCTGCTAAAATCAAACCCTCAGATCTTAAAGTTTATAGATTTAATGAAATTATTAACTAAAACGGACTTTATTTTCAGGGGGTCCATGGGCTCCGTTTGAAAACAACTGGCACTTGAAAGAGGATTATAAGAAGATATCAAATCGGCAAGAGTTGGCACGCAATCTTTCAAAGCATATCCTTTGGGTTGGCGTTGGAAATTTTCTGCTCTGTCCACTCATTCTTCTCTGGCAAATCCTTTATTCGTTCTTCAACTACGGAGAGGTGAGTTGAAATGCAGCACATTTTATTGACTATTAGTTAGTATTTAATCGCTGGCCCATGTGTGTGCGTGGGTGTGTGTGTGTATGTCTCTAATTTTTTTGCTTTCAATGTTCATTTGGAACCTTGTTGCACCAATTAACTAAACAATAGGGCTTAGTCCACACGCTGATAAGAAGTACTCATACTGGTGTAGGTGTAAATTGTTGGTCAATTTCCAAGTACAAGGCAGCTAGTACAACAAAATCACAAGGTATGAGCAATCCAATCACCTAGTTCACTGACCTACATTCATGAATGATAAGGTCCTATATATCAATCCCTATCAGTTAGATAGGTTAGTTGTGTATTTACTTTCTGATTGAAGCACAATATTTTTAAAGCTGTGTCAAAAGAGGGATTATCTGCTGAGGTTTATGACACCTATCAGCAGTTGATCTAAATCATGCATTTCCTGACTAATTAATTTTGACAGCACTAGAATGATTCGGGAAATTGGTTTGCAGAGTTAGTTACGAAATACATTTGCCAGAAATGTGTACGTTAAGCTTTTCAATGCTTTATTTAAACTGTGCTACCAACAAATGATGAACAAATTTTGCACCACTAGCTATTGGCTGTAGCAATGGAGAAAACAAGCAAAAGGTCTCTCTCTTTTTGGTTTGTAGTTTAACTGGGCACATTGGCACTGGGAGGTCTGGCAGCTGGCTCTCCTGATCGTAGTTTTAAAGATTTCCCATTATCATTCTTGCCTCATTCCAGGGTATTTATAACTCCTCCTCCAAAAGGGAACAGTAGTCTCAACTTCTTTATCTTAGAATGCTTAAGTATAAGTGCAAAATATAAAATAATAAACACCACTTGGATTTTGGTGTAGATGATAAAGCGTGAGCCAGGAAGCCTGGGATCTCGAGCTTGGTCCCCGTACGGTCGACTCTACCTGCGGCACTTCAATGAGCTCGACCACGAGCTCAACGCCAGGCTGAACCGTGCCTACCGCCCCGCCTCCAAGTACATGAACATCTTCACCTCGCCTGTCATGACAGTCATTGCTACGTGAGTATCATGTTTGGGTTTCGGATCAGTAATCAAGGGAGAGCTTAACGATGACCTTTTTTTCTTGAGTTTCAACTTGAGTTATGGCCCAAAAAAGTATAAAACTGGCTTTAGGATTTGTTGAGGAATGGCAAACATCCTGTCGTGTGACACACTATCGTGTGTCGTGTGACATATTCCTTGAGATCATGTACAAATTCCAGTCTTCAAATAGCAGTCATTGCAATAAAAACTGATTACATTTGTTTTCTTATAAATATTAATTTTAGCCTCCTGGCTAAACAGAAACAAGGGTTCTGTTCAATAGGAAGTATTAAGGATTTAATTGTATTTACTTGTACAACATTGCATTGAACTTTGTAAGATTGGCATAACTCGAACTTGTGATATCTTTCCAGGAACATTGCCTTTGTATCTGGTGCGTTCTTCGGTGTCCTGCTGATCCTGTCTGTCTACGACGAGGACGTTTTGGCCGTGGAACACGTCTTGACAGCACTGACAGTGTTTGGTGCAGTTATCGCTGGCTGCAAGGTAAGGTATCCCAGGAAGTCAAGATCATTGAATAAGCTAAAAGTTATTTAAGAATTACAATATTTTAAGTTTTCAGCTTTGTAAAGATAGATTCAAGATGAGACCAATCATATGTATGGAAATATAGAGCGCCCTGCATTGTTTGCCCCATTGTTGACTGTGACTGACAGTTTGATGATGACACCGCAACACATTCACCGGTTATCGCACCAATGCCCAGCCAGTGGCTGTGTATCAATGTCATTATCAGCTCACATTCAACTAGCGGAAGGTGCGGGGTGCTCGAATTGACTATGTGGTTTTTGCTCATATCTATCTTTCAATGTTGATCAGTCAAAAGACTTGTGTGCCCTTTCAAAATGTGTTGTTTTTCTCACTCTTTTTAAAATATTTCTTGATATACTAAGCAAACTATAGCCCTTTATTCTATGTCTACTTCTTAACGGCTTTGTTTAAATAGTTATCAACGTTTGCGACTGCTTGCAGGTGTTCATCCCGGACGAGAACCTAGTGTGGTGCCCAGAGAAGCTGATGACGGCTGTGTTGGCGCATGTGCACTACCTGCCAGACAGCTGGCGCGGCCAGGCTCACACTAACCGCGTGCGCACAGAGTTCTCAGAGCTATTTCAGTACAAGGCGGTAAGTACGTTCTCTAGACTCCTCGTTCCTTAGGCTCCTTCTAGAAAACGGTGGATGGAAGTGTACAGCTCTTAGATCAGTGTTGAAATTAGGACGCAACACTGTTGTGAATATCAATGGAGTACACTATTTTTAGTCAATTTGTTCATTTGATCTTCAAGTTTTCAAATAAAATTTCTTACTCATTGGCAATTTTTGACAAGTAAAATTTCCAAGAGGTTGTAAACTTGGAAAATCCCTATCATGGTTAAGTTAGTAACTTTTTAATGAGCAAAACTTTGATATATTCACATCCAGGAGTACTCTCCTACAATTTGCCATTGACGTTAAAACAAAGAGGTGCTCCTTCCTACTTCTTAGAGTGGCTCCATTACCATTAACCATCAATTACCTATTAGAGGAAGTTAGATTGCCTATTAGAGGCAATTACCTTATGGGTCGTATTTTGTATTCATATTGCAACTCTGACGTAAAGTGCATTTCCTTGTTGCAGGTTTACCTCCTTGAAGAGCTTCTGTCACCGTTGGTAACTCCGTTTGTGCTGTGCTTCCACGTGCGTTCGCGCGCGCTAGACATTGTTGACTTCTACCGCAACTTCACTGTCGAGGTGGTGGGCGTTGGCGACGTGTGCTCGTTTGCGCAGATGGATGTGCGCCGACACGGAAATCCAGCTTGGCAGCAGACCAGTAACCAAGGTATGTTGCTCATGTCGAATGGATTGATTTGCGATGCTTAAAAAAACACTGATTTGACGACAAGCCATGTGACACAGGTTTGACGGTGTCGATGAAAGAATAGGTGATGATTAGGGTGATGTTGAACCTAACCTAAACTAGAAGGGAGGAGGTGATACTTGGCTCTGGCACATTAGCTCCTGTAGAAGAGCACCCAGTACACATCCAGGGCTTTAACATCTCTTTCGACAACTTTACAAGTCAATCAACAGGATTCTTTCAATTATTCATGCTGTCGAGAGGTTGATTAGTAAGGCGAGGGATGTTGTTGCATAAACTTCAATTCCTCTTATCTCTGTCCTAGACAATATTTAATGGACCTTTCCCAGTTTTAATTTATCCACCTGGAGAAAGAATCCTATCATTACCTTTTGGTAAGAGTGGCGCTAGATCTAGTGTATTGGATGGCTCTAATATACCTGTAATGTGTAATAATGGTGTCCCCTATAAAAGTGGTCAGGCACCTTATATTGATTCTTTGCCTTGCTAGGCAAGCCACATATTGGTTTAGAGCTTGTGAATGAAGTCACTTGATCCCTGTTTGGTTTTCTCGCGCAGGCAAGGGGTCGCCAACGCCCGATGCCCCAGGTTCTCCTACGCCAGGCAACCCGTATACCCAGGCGGAGGACGGCAAGACTGAGCTGTCACTGGTACACTTCACGATGACCAACCCGGGATGGCGGCCGCCTGTCGATTCGGACAACTTCGTCACCGCTCTCCGGTGCCAGGCCCGTCGCGATGCAAACCACCTGCCGTTGATCGCCGAGTCAGGGTTCAATCCTCTGTTCTCGTCACTCAACTCCATGTCTTCGCTCGGTGGCGGGGTATGTTGCACCTTTTGGTCGTCTCGGTTCATAGTTTGAAACTAATGATGCTGTTCTGATGGTTGATTGACCAACTCTCATTCCTAACTAATTTAAAGTATATTTTTTAAATTCTAAATGAAATTTGGCATCTTGACAGTTATTTTATTCAGTTTATTTGAGCTCCATTGTAGACAAACTGAATGGGCATATTTTGTCAGGCAGAAAGTGTTTGATAATTGAGAATTATAAATTATGACATGGCAAATGGGCTGAATACACCTGGGATTCTGAACTGAAAAAAAAACTTGTCAGAGTATGTACGCCAATTTAGTTAGTGCCTTTTTGCAATGATTGAGGAACTAAATAGGGTCATTATTTGTTAATTCACACAAAAATTTGAAATATGCCTGTTTTTTTGCAGTGTGTTGATATGTGTTTTGTCTCGTATTGCAGTATAATAGCTTGGTAGCAAGCATCATGCGAGGGGTGGCACACCACGATCCGCCTGGAATGGCCGAGTCGGCAGTTCTTGGCGGCCCTCCGGCCCTGGGTCCACTAGGCGCGTTCGGCCCCATCGCCTCTTCAGGTAAGCTCACCGAAGTAGTTTAGAATGCTCTGTGAGATCAATAAATTGTATGTAACTTTTAAGCATTGGGAGGCCAGCTGATAACTATCGATAAATATTCTTATGGAGCTTGTGAGACTCTTTTATGCAGTTCATTTCTGCAGAGGTTCTGTTACCTTCGAAAAGAGGGTGGTAGATGTACGTGTAACCAAGTGTGCCATGTGTGCCATACTATGCATGAAAATTGAAAACTTAAGTTCTTTCTTAAATTACGAGGCTTAGTCATTTTAGCTGTGTAAGGCACATATTCTGAGCATCGACTGGAGGTGAATACCATGAGTAGACATACATTTTACAAAGAATACTAATCCACTAGTTAATCTTCTACGCTTGTTGCCTGGCAGGGTCCGTGACACGCAGCCAGCTGCCCAACGAAGTCCCGGCAGCGATCCGTGGCGGCCTGGCCAGGGCTGAAGGGCCACTGTACCCTGAGAAGGGTCTGATCAGCAGCCTGTGCCAGAACTCCAACCCGTTCGTGAGCCGCGGGCCCGAGTCGCTGGGGGCATCTATGTTCGGCATGGGGCTCGATCTGGCGCCCGACACCGACCCCATGGAGCTTACGGCAGCAGATATGAGTCTCAGCACGCTCTATCTGCACGAACTGCATCACAGACAGGTTGGCATATGGTTCAGCGCTCGTTTCTTACTTATGAGCCTCAGAGTTAATTTATAAATGTCAGGAGGCTGATTCTTTTATAAGTAGGAAATCCAGTCTCTTGGCAAAAAACTACTCTAGTGAACTTATTCTTACAAAATTGGTTGACAATTATAGATTTCAGCCCTATGGTCAAGATCAACCCCTCAGGTTAACCCCTGCCACGTTTCAGCATCATTTTCAGTGAGAAATGGTAAGGGTTTATAATGCAAGATTAAAAATAATTGTTTTTTGTAGCAAGCACGTCTGTTTTTTATTACTTCTTGCGGTCTTAGCTGCTTTTTTAGTTGAAAATCCTTTTACAAGTGAACTGCTTGTTTGAAATTTTCCTTTGGCTCTTCAATAATTAATTCATCATTAATGATTAATATATGCATGAACTGTAACTAAACTGTCCTTGAGAATTTTTGAAGTCCTAGAGAGATAGTATGACACATCTTTTGTCTTTAATCTAGTAAGACTGTTAGACTTAGATTGCCTTTCTTATTCTGATTGTTTCAAACAAAAGTTTTGTTGAGAACCAACAGGTAGAAATAGGTAGCATATTTTCAGCGTTTGTTGTCTACTCGACACAGATTCGCCGTCGCGGTTACCAGGAGTCAACCCAGAGCAGGTCTCTGTGGCAGCGACCCCATCACGACATGCCGAACATCCGTGAGCTGGCAAACGAAGGCGGAGACTCTACGCGACAAGCCGAACGCACCCCACTGCTCGACGCAAGCATAAGGCCCAGCAGACCGTCGTAACAGCGACACGATTCGATGCAATCATTAACCTCATTCAGATTGTAGTATGGTGTCATATATCTTCATGTGCAATGTGATCGTGGGCTGGGTTTTTTTTGTGTAATGCCAGCGGAACTGTTTGACAATTTGTTTTAAACAGCGATTTTAGGTGATTATTGCAGCTAATGACATGATTTAGGATAGGGGAAGAGGTGGTTGACATGAAGAGTGCACATGGTCAGATTTAACCACTGCCAAACACATTTGTCAGGCTTGAATTATTTTGTACGTTTAATTTTACTTTGGTATATGATTTGTTTTATTTATGATGTGCAATGTGACATGGTTACTTTGTTTACTTTTTCATTTTTTGTTATGCTTCTTAGAGAATTTTGACGAGATAGTTTTTGCTTTGATTTGAAAGTCAGAAAGAAAAACGTTAAAGGTAAATATTTCAACTTATTATTGTTTAGTTCTGTTAGTTAATTATTTATTTTCTTTTAGTTACTGTTAGGTATCTACATATCGTCAAGCATAGATATACCTACATTAAATGGGGTTATTTTCTCACCTAAGCTGAAAGCAAAAAAGATGTTATCTGGAAGACCAATCATGAGTTAATCACTTTCTATCTATGCATACTTTGTTTAGCCCACCAGGTGATATGAATCCGGGTAGAAGATACAGACAGACTCAATAAACCAATTAAAACAGTGGCAAATGTTGCTACCACGAGATTGAGAGGAATACAAACAAACTTCAAAGACTTGTACATAATAGTTTTTACTTTTACACACAATTATAAAAGCTGTAATCTAGTTAAAGGTTGTTGAACTATTAGTTTTCCAGGCACTTCGAACTGCTGATCATTTTTGATTTGCGCTCGCAATTGTTTTATTTGGTGACAAACGATATAATTGACAGGACAATTGTTCTGCATTTTTTGGTTTGCATCTCAGTTTTTACGCACATTAACCAGACAGAGATTAATTTTCTTTCATTCTTAGATAGTTTAGTTCTAGTTGTTTTTTTAAGAGAACTCTTCTCTCTAACATTTGACAAATTATCCAAAAGACAAAGCTATACAAGTAATACAAATTCTCAAGTGTATCTGGTTGATAAATAACAGTCAGTAACAATAAGTTTACTCTAAAATATATACCACATTGTCTATCTAGTCAATAACATGCTACTAACATGTATTTTGTACGCGTTTTTTAAAGTTAGCTGGTAGTCGATATAGTTGGCGATTTACTTAAATTATGATATTTGCTACGCACACATGTTGTCTGTGTTGTAAGCTACTAGAATTTTTCCTTTGTAGAACAAGAGTGATTAAAAATTTTCTTGGCATAGTATTGATATGAATCAAGATGTATGAAATGTGTTTTTCTGTCAGCACTATCTTGGCTGAATTATGCCGAGAAATCAGCTTATGGTTAAACACAAATAACGACTTGACAAATGAAGACAGATGCTTTTGAGGAGCATGTGATGTAATTTATATAACCTATTCTATTGATTATTGTGTATGACCAATGTGTTGAAATTAGAGCTTACTAATTTCACTTTTTTCTTAGAATTCTTTCTTTCATCAATATGTGTAAATAAAATTACTTCGTACAGCTCTTCCTATTAATTAGGCATTAAACAATAAATGGTATGTTGTTATTTTCATCTATCAGTTTTATTCATCAAGAACAATTTACATTTTTAAAATAATTTACAATAATGTTAACTATCTAACATCTGCATCAATATCAATGATGAGCCAATCATTTTGAACAAAAAGATATTCACAAATGAATTATTTGATAATGTTACATATGTACGCAATTAGTGAAATTCTCGACGTATCTAATTACAAGTTGCAGTAACAAAACTTATTTCGGATCCCGGAAGCTGGTGAATCCTGTCTTAAGGAGTACGCTGCCGTCACCCTGGCTTGTGTTATAGCCTTCAGCAAACTCCATGCCAGGTGCCTGCGGACCAGAAACAAACTCAACATTAGTAGTTGACATTGGAAAGGACCTCTATGGATAGAGTTCACTGCTGGAAAGTAGTTTTATTCTGGGTAAGGGAGTAGTGATTCAGATCTTGAGCTAGTTTAAGTGCAGGTAAATTTTTTCAAGAATTTTTTTGATGGCAGCTTTTTTTCCAGAACTTACGCTTTCCAAGACGTCTCGACGGTGCTTGGCGTCATACCCATCAATGATGAGTTCCGGAACGTCAAACCTTGGAACGTTGAAGTAGTTCATCAGGTCGGTTTTGTGAGTGGCATACCTGGAAAGAAACCGTTAGGGGTGAGTTATTTTGTCTTGAAATCTGTCATGGTCATCAACGTTTGTAAAACTCTTGAATTAAACCCGACTTACTGCATTCGAGCTTCATTCCAGTCCCATTCCTTGTCAAATCTCCAGTCTTTCATCTTTGGATCGTGTTGGTCAATCTCAAAGCGATCAAAATCAATGCGCTCGATATCCTCCACTACTACTTCCACCTCTCCATGGTCTGACCAATCGTAGACTAGCAGCTCAGCATGGTTGCTGAAATATAAGCATACAAATTTAACGTACAATACCTTCGATGCTAGAAAATTATTATGATTAAAGTATGGTCTGCTTCACAACTTTGATATATTGATATATTTCCAATTTATTGTTTATGGCTCAGCAGACATTTAGAGATACCACTATGGCACTAGACATATTTAACCATTTAACAATTTTGACAAATTTTATCCTCCCAACATTTCTAGTTTATTTTTAGGATTTATACGTTACTTTTAGGAACAAAAGGAAAGAAGAGTTCATGCTTACCTCTCATGAAACACATTTTAAAATCTAAAGGTTACCTTATTTCCTTAAGATATTTTTGTTTGTAATTTTCTTCCATAGCCTCGAGAAACTGGGTACTCAGAGCTTTTGAATTTAATTCATGGGGGATGTTGCGCTTTTTGATTCTGTCTTGAATGGTTTTCACTGGCACGTCTAAGTACACTACCAGGTGAGGTTTTAGGAGCTCAGAAATGCTGTTGTTTCTTATTTCATAGTATACACTTTGCACTGAAAAGAAGAAGATAAGTAATAAATAAGGACAGTCACCAGCATCGCTAGTTTTCATATTATTTGTATAGTTTCAGAAAAATATATAGTGGCCAGTAACGACACCCTAACATACCTCCTTTGCTGATGAAGCCACACTTAACCATTGCTTCCAAGAAAACAAAATCGCTGTATGCACAACGATTCAATACAACTCCTTGACCTACAAAAGCAGTGGCAAAACACACACATGAGTTGTTATGGAAGCACCAATTCAAAGCCAACAATTGTTTTCTTTACGCAGAACTTACCAGTGCTCAATACGTGTGCAAGAGCATCGATATACTGAGCATACCGTTGCTTGTAACTTCTAATCTGATAGCTCCCCGCACGCACATCATTCGGCGTCAAGCAAAAGTTCTTATGGTCAAAGCTCTTGCATTTCTCAGGAAGTTGAGGATCCAGCTGCCTCATGTCATAGCCATATGCATTGATGTAAGAATTTTGCATGTTGCAATCCGGTAAATAAAGCATATCCAAGTCTTCAGCAAGCGCTTTGGCAAAATCATTTTTTCCTGCAGCGATAGGTCCATCTACGACAATAACCTTCGAATTCTCATCCAGGCGAGGTGTTGTACGGTCGAACAGTGCATTCAACACTGTGTACTTCTTTGTTTCGTAGGGATAGGGCTTGGGTCTTGGTGGTGCATTGCATCGTAGAGCTCTTCCAGATATAAAAGCAGCTTGAATAGGGAACATTGACTTAACACTCTCCACTTTGCATAGTGCAGAGCTGTTAGGAGCAGCGAAGATTCGTCCCGCTCCCGATCTGACAGCCACCCAAGCCATGTTGCCCTGCTAAAAAAATCAATTAGAGTACTAAACTACACCCTATATACATCTGAATTACGCACCATTAGGTACTTACAATAATTATAACCTTCGTTCCGATTAATATCCAACTACGATGGAAAGCACCACCATTTGTAAAATATCTCGGAAGGAATCGGAAATGTCCGCCATGATCCGAATACCATGTGTTCCAAATTCAAACTGTAGTTTCCTATATCGCACCGTTTTCGCTATTTTTTGTTTTTAAGGTTAGAATGGCGAAGAGGGGTTGAGAGAAGGTGGTATGTTTAACGGTTTTAACGGATTGAACAGAAAAACCGTTAAAAATACCCTCGCATTATAAGGTTAGTAAACTGAACGTGTTAATTAAGCAGTGATTTATTGATCAGCCGTAATATTGATTATGATTATGATTATCATGGAAATTGTGATTAACAATGTACAAAATTTTAAACATTTACTTCATCATTGGACATAACGATGCGCGGTGACGCGTTTCGTAAGGATAGACAATCGCTTCTAGTCTCTGCAGCTCTGTTTTGGATTTTTTCGATCCTTCGTTAAGTCCCTTGTTGATGAAATAACTGAACAGTTTGTGCACACCTGGAATACTAACCACAAACTTCATAAGGAAAACAGCACAATAGTAATTTAACCACTACATGAAACTGAGCGTCGCCTTTAGCCTTTTTGCGGGGATATTTAAGACCTGGGTGCACACAAACATCATTTGCACCTGAAAATCTGTTCCAGAGCCCAAGTATCCTAACCCCTCAACCATACATCTTAACATATGCATCCAATCTCTCGACACAGTTCTCAAAGACGGCTTCAACCAAAGTTCAAGCAGATCTCGATTGCGTTGCAGGACTGTCTCCAAGTCCCCAGAGCAGAGGTTGTATTTGTCCTCGATGCCGAGCAAATGTCCAATAAAACGCCAAAGATGCAGAAAAGCGTCGATGTCTTCGTTGGAAGCATTGTGGATGCCAAACAGTTTCGGGAAACAGGAAGCCATCCCCATGAAGGCAAACTGAGTGATGGCCATATCTGTTTGGCTGACGTAAACACTTTTCTCCCCGCAAAGTGGGACTTTCAATTCAGGACACTCTTGGAAGTCTTCCAGGAGTTCTTCGTAAAAGTCCGTAAACATTGGTTCGCCCTCGTTGGTAAGTTTTTTCTTTACTTCTTCGGGAGGTTCTGTTGTCAATCTTTTCTTGACTCTTTCGTGCATTCCGCGAACAGTCTTCATGTTTTGGTGGCCAGCTGTGCCTGGTTCTAGAAGATCGTGCTCGTACCATGATCTGACGTAGATGATCGTTTGTAAATATCTCTTGAACGCCGTGAAAGGGGAACTAGAATGTCGGGTAAAAATAATTGGTTGCAGTGCAGTTTGGTAGGCGTAGACAATAAGTATTGACATCCCTGTTGAGGAAATCACCCCAAAAAAGTTGTCCCTCGCAAATCTTTGGCCTCTCTTCACTTTGTCCTCGTCGAGCCACGTTGGTTTGTCGAAGGGATATGGCAAGTTTTCAGGAATTCCGGCCCCGTTTCCTTCTAGAAGTGTTTGCATATAATCCGAAAGATCGATGGATTTTTTATTGTGGGAGACATTTCCCTCCCGATTTTTTCCAAGATTTTTCTCGTTCATTTTCCAAGACTCCAAATTCTCCTGAAACCAAAAAAGGACAAATGCATTATTAAGCTGCTCAAAACTGATTTGTGGGAAGTAAGAATTTATAGTGAAGTCGTGCAATCCACGTTCACTTCATGGTACTTCATTTTTAGTGAAGTTAAAAGCAATCCGTTAAATCAAAAAAGAATCCTTCAAAGCTCAAAAGTGAAAACAGTGCATAAAAAACAATAGGATTAGCTTTGAGCGAGAGGAAACCATTCGCCCACGGACGAGAGTCTATTTAATTTGTTCAGCGCAATATTTAAATCTTATCACTGATTAACACATTGAATCTAAATTGAGTCACATTGAATGATTCTAACATCGAATTTGACGAGCCCAAAAATGAAAATGCGAACCGAGATGTTGTCCCTCTAACCGATATCTATGCAGTTATTATCGATCGTCACGTTTTATAAAATAAAAATAATATCTCGAATGTTAGGAAATATGATAAGCCGTCTATATCACCTACAGCTCTAAATATAGTCTAACTTCTCGAACTGGCCTCGCACGGGTTAATGCACTGCTAGGACTGTACACCGATTACCAATTACCACAGATAAACAGCTGCGCCACAATACAAAGCTGAAAACTTAACGTTACGAAAAATTGTTTAGGGAAAATGTTTGGCTGACATACCAAGCGGAAATCTGGGTGGACGCAACCTGTCACACGTCCAGGCGTCACTAAATTGCAATCGCAAAACACGCAAAGAAAACAACTGGCTGAGAGTTATCGCTGTCAAATTGCGTTACGTAACACAGCCGACCTTCATCTTTAGGCACTGGTTAATTAGCTCAGTGATGGTGCATCCAACAATCTGAAGTTTAGTACCAATCTGCGGACCGGATTACGGAGCGAAGGATGTGTTTTTAGAGGGTTATTTTAGGGGGTAGGGCGACAATGTCTCGTTACAAGTAAAAAGTTACGGGCTTTAACAGATTGACAATTAAATCGTCAATAGAAAGGGAAAACCAATGATAAGAAATCAGGAGATAAATCATCGGTGGTTAATTTTATCTAGATTCTGTCTTTCGTCAAAACGCTAAAATATATTTCCCATTTTATCTCAGGACTTGTCAAGTGTAAAATAGAGATATGAAAACCAGTCTGCCGCTCTGTATAACGCGTTACAATCGTTCACGTGGGGATATATGCTGTACCCTCAAAAGGGCCCAAGAACCATTTAAAGTAGTTAACATTCAAAGGTAGCCCACTAACAATTACGAAGCTTGCTATGCATTACCAAATAGCGTTGGTTGCAATAGTTGACCTACAGTCTGTGGAAGTGGCTTGAACATTTGGAGCTGAATGTGCGCGTTTATCAGCACTGGGCAGGGTATGCAGGTTGTGTCACTTACCTGTTCATACTGAGAAAATAGGGCCTCGTAACTTAATGCAATTGTTATAGTAAAAATGTTTTTATTTAAAAAAATAAACGAGACAAAACTACATAAACGGGCTCAACTTAAACTAATGAGATAAAATAATTTACGTCTTCAAACATCAATTCATCATTGGACACTTTGATGCGCGGTGACGCATTTCGTAAGGGTAGACAATCGATTCCAGCCTCTGCAGCTCTGATTTAGGTTTTTTTAAACCATTATTAATTGCCTTGCTAGCCAACGATTTAAAAAGCTCAAAAACACCAGGAATTCTAACCAAGAACTTCAGCATAAAAACGTTGAAATAGTATCGTATCCACTGTCTGATACTAAGAGTAGCCTTCAGCTTCTTTGCAGGTATATTCAACACTTTGGTGCACAAATACATCATTTGCACCTGAAAGTCTGTTCCTCGAGCAAAGTAACTAACGCCCTCAGTCATGCATCTCGCCATGTGCATCCAATCTCTCGACACAGTTCTCAAAGACGGCTTCAACCAAAGTTCAAGCAGATCTCGATTGCGTTGCAGGACCGTCTCCAAGTCTCCAGAGCAGAAGTTGTATTTGTCCTCGATGCCAAGCAAATGTCCAATGAAACGCCAAAGATGCAGAAAAGCGTCGATGTCTTCGTTGGAAGCATTGTGAATGCCAAATAGTTTCGGGAAAGACGAAATCAACCCCATGAAGGCAAACTGAGTGATGGCCATATCTGTTTGGCTGACATGAACACTTTTCTCCCCGAAAATTGGGACTTTCAATTCAGGACACTCTTGGAAGTCTTCCAGGAGCTCTTCGTAAAGGTCCGTAAACATTGGTTCACCCTCGTTAGTAAGTTTTTTCGTCACTTCTTCAGGAGGTTCTGTTGTCAATCTTTTCTTGACTCTTTCGTGCATTCCGCGAACAGTCTTCATGTTTTGGTGGCCAGCTGTGCCTGGTTCTAGAAGATCGTGCTCGTACCATGATCTGATGTAAATGATCGTTTGCAAATACCTCTTGAACGCCGTAAAAGGGGAACTAGAATTTCGGGTAAAAATAATTGGTTGCAGTGCAGTTTGGTAGGCGTAGACAAGGATCACAGACATTCCTGTTGAGAAAAGTAACCCGAAATAATTGTCCATTGCAAATTTTTGACCTTTCTTGACTTTGTCCTCATCAAGCCAGTCTGGTTTGGCAAAGGGATATGGCAGGTTTTCACGAATTCCGACTCCTTTTCCGTCTAGCAGAGATTTCATGTATTCTGAAAGTTTGGCTGCATTTTTCTTGCGAGGTACGTTTGCCACTCGACTTACATCTGAGGTATTTTCGTTCATTTTTCTGTCGATATTCAGAATGTTCTGAAAGCAAACAGTATGGAATGCGTAATTTACTTTGCTTAGAATAATATATGTTCGCTTTAAAATCAGAAATCACTAATCTTTTAACGAATCTTCGCATAAATATTTAAGAAAAACTGTAAGACCAAATTTCTAGCATCGATGTGATCATCTAGATGAACTTTTTTTACACTGATTGAACATGCCTGAGCTACATAACTACTTATTTCCTCTTCCTTTCTCTTAAACTGCACTCCGCCTTCATGCCAAGAAGAACTTGAACTGCGTAGTAATGGCCACTAGTTGACAGATATCTGTTCAAAGCTTCTAAAACATGACGCACTTACTTTACTTGAAATATAACTTTGCAGCACCAAATCGAGTGAAATATGTTGTCAACTGTGCCTGGCCGCTACTCGTCGCCTACTAGATTCAATACAAACTCTCACTGTCAAATTACATTGCGTAACACTGACCATGACCCTGATATTGCGCTGGCAACATCGGCCAGTGTGTATACTGTATCATCTTCTTCGGTTAGGTTAGGTTAGGTAAGAAAAGTTAGGTAAGTTAGGTTAGGTCTTATCTTCTTCGGTTGGTTCTGTGACCAGTCACGAGGGGGAGGGGGGGGGGGGGGGCATTGACGTAAAAATCGGTAAGAATATCCTGGCTGTGTCCTCATGACCAAAGCTCACGTGGTCATGTAAACGAAATCGGAAGGTAGCATTGCGTCAGCAGTAGGTGGGCATTATGTAGATATATCTAGAGAAAAGCTCAAAACACTATAATTAATTTGAGTTTGCCACTTTCTGGGGTTCTCATACCAACCTAGAGAATATGATTCCATGATGCTACCGTTAACCATCCGATTTAAAGCAGCAAAATAATGTTTTTTTTTGGTAGAAACATTTATTTTTTTTTAGTAGAAATAAATATTAACCAACCAAAGTTCAAATTAATATATTTTGGGTTACTTTTAACTTTTATCAGGCTTTGGCATGCACCCAAGCTTGCAAATCGCGTTTTGGCAGCCGTTGCTAGAATTCGCTAGTGTACGGTAGGTATTTAGCAGAAGTCACTATAGGACTTTTTTTTTGTATTTAAGTTCTTATTTTTCAATGGATTTAGTTTCACGTAAAAAAACTGTTCAATTCACAAAGAATTACATTGCGAGATGTAGTGTTCCTTCATAATATCAACGTTAATATTCTGGTTAATTTTCAAACTCCCCAGTGAAGACTAGTTTTATTTTTCATTTTTCATTCTTAATTTGGCAATATGTAGTCAAAGTACACCAGGCTGTGGTTAGGTAAGGCTAACACGACTGCCTTATAGTCTCATAAAAATAATCAGGCATATGACGACAACGATAAACGAGCTTTAACTGAAAGCAACTCAAGATGTTGATTAATGATCAACTATCCTAATTCGGAAATCGGGAATGCAATTAATTGAACCTTCAATTTTATTTTTAATGTTTCTTTGGAATCAGGGGTCTTCCATGAGCTTTTAATAAGGGCTAAAATTCTTCCATTATTTAAAAAAAGTTCTAAAAATGTTTGTGCTAACTTTAGGCCGATTTCAATTATTCCGGTCTTTTCCAAAATATTAGAGCGAGTTATTTTCCAACGCATTTCATCATTTTTTCCTAAAAATAAAGTTTTATCCGATAGCCAGTTTGGTTTCCAAAGAGGACAATCTACTATTCAAGCTGTGAACCACTTAGTGTACCTAATCTGAAAGGCTCTGGATGGAAACGATGTAACCATTGGTTTATCGTGTGATCTGTCGAAGGCTTTTGACTGCGTTGACCATCATATATTGTTGAGGAAACTTTATGCTTATGGAATTCGTGGAGTCGCGAATTCATGGCTCAAATCCTATCTGAGTGAAAGCCTGTAATTAGTGAAATTGATTGACCATATATCGGGAGATAAAGTACATTCGTCATGGTCTATTATGAAAAAATGTGTCGCACAAGACTCAAATTTGGGCTCTTTGCTATTTTTGGATTACATCACTGATCTCCCGGAGACAAAACAACACAAACGGACTCAACTTAGGTAAATAATCAAGATTAAATAATGAATGTCTTTAAAATTTAATTCATCATTGGACACGTTGATGCGCGGTGACGCATTTCGTAAGGGTAAACAATCGCCTCCAACCTATGCAGCTCTGATTTAGGTTTTTTCAACCCATCATTAATTCCCTTGTTAGCCAACGATTTAAAAAGCTTCAAAACACCAGGAATTCTAACCAAGAACTTCAGCATAAAAACGTTGAAATAGTATCGTATCCACTGTCTGATACTAAGAGTAGCCTTCAGCTTCTTTGCAGGTATATTCAACACTTTGGTGCACAAATACATCATTTGCACCTGAAAGTCTGTTCCTCGAGCAAAGTAACTAACGCCCTCAGTCATGCATCTCGACATGTGGAGCCAATCTCTCGACACAGTTCTCAAAGACGGCTTCAACCAAAGTTCAAGCAGATCTCGATTGCGTTGCAGGACCGTCTCCAAGTCTCCAGAGCAGAAGTTGTATTTGTCCTCGATGCCGAGCAAATGTCCAATAAAACGCCAAAGATGCAGAAAAGCGTCGATGTCTTCGTCGGAAGCATTGTGAATACCAAATAGTTTCGGGAAAGACGAAATCACCCCTGTAAAGGCAAACTGAGTGATGGCCATATCTGTTTGGCTGACATGAACACTTTTCTCCCCGCAAATTGGGACTTTCAATTCAGGACACTCTTGGAAGTCTTCCAGGAGCTCTTCGTAAAGGTCCGTAAACATTGGTTCACCCTCGTTGGTAAGTTTTTTCTTTACTTCTCCAGGAGGTTCTGTTGTCAATCTTTTCTTGACTCTTTCGTGCATTCCGCGAACAGTCTTCATGTTTTGGTGGCCAGCTGTGCCTGGTTCTAGAAGATCGTGCTCGTACCATGATCTGATGTAAATGATCGTTTGCAAATACCTCTTGAACGCCGTGAAAGGGGAACTAGAATTTCGGGTAAAAATAATTGGTTGCAGTGCAGTTTGGTAGGCGTAGACAAGGATCACAGACATTACTGTTGAGAAAAGTAACCCGAAATAATTGTCCATTGCAAATTTTTGACCTCTCTTGACTTTGTCCTCGTCAAGCCAGTCTGGTTTGGCAAAGGGATATGGCAGGTTTTCACGAATTCCGACTCCATTTCCTTCTAGCAGAGATTTCATGTATTCTGACAGTTCGGGTGCATTTTTCTTGTGAGATAATTTTTCCACTCGGCTTACATCTATGGTATGTTTGTTCATTTTCCTGTCGATATCCAGAATTTTCTGAAAGCAAACAGTATGGAATGCATCATTTACCTTGCTTAGAATAATATATGTTACATTAAAAATCAGAAATCACTAATATTTCAACGAATCTTCGCATAAATATTTGAAAAAAAAACTCTAAAACCAAGTTTCTAGCATCGATGTGATCATCAAGATGAACTTTCTTACACTGATTGAACATGCTTGAGCTACATAACTATTTAATTTCTTTTCCTTTTCCTTTACTGCACTCCGTCTACATGCCAAGACGGTCTTGCACTGCGTTACGCACTTACTTTACTTGAAATATAACTTTGCAGCACCAAATCGAGTGAAATGTGTTGTCCACTGTGTGGAGTAATTACTTGTCGCCTGGCCGCCGCGCAAGAAACTAGATTAAATGCAATCTCTCATTGGAAACAGACATTGCACTTTCAAATTACGTTGCGTAACACTAACCTTGATATTGCACTGGCAAAATCAGACAATGTGTATCTTCTTCTGCATCTTCTTGTGTTGCATCATCTTCTTCGGTTGGTCCTGTGACAAGGCAAGAAGGGGGGGGGGGGGGGGGGGGATTGTCGCAAAAATCCTTAAGAATATCCTGGCTGGGTCCTCATGACCAAAGCTCTCGAGACACTCGAATCGAAATCAAAAGGTAGCATTGCGTCAGCATTAGGTGGGCATGTTGATAACTAGCGAAAAGCTCATACTTATAGTCCCATAAAAATAATCGAAGATATTTCGACTACGATCAACGTGCTTAAACCGAAAGCAACTGAAGATGTTTAGCGATTATCAACTATCCTAATTCGGAAATTGGGAATGCAATGAATTGAACATTAAATTTTTTTTTTAAATATTTCTTTGGAATTTTTCTCTGAGAATTTCTTCTCTGAGCTTTTCAAAAGAGCTAAAATGCTTCCATTATTTAAAAAAAGGTTGTTAAAATGACTGTGCTAACTATAGGCCGATTTAAATTCTTTCGGTCTTTTCAAAAATGTTACAGCGAGTTATTTTCCAACGCATTTCATAATTTTTTGCTCAAAATTATGTTTTATCCGATAGCCAGTTTGGTTTCCAAAGAGGACAATCTACTATTCAAGCTGTGAACCACTTAGTGTACCTAATCTGAAAGGCTCTGGATGGAAATGATGTAACCATTGGTTTATCGTGTGATCTGTCGAAGGCTTTTGACTGCGTTGACCATCATATATTGTTGAGGAAACTTTATGCTTATGAAATTCGTGGAGTTGTGAATTCATGGCTCAACTCCTATCTTAGTGAACGCCAGTAATTAGTGGAATTGATTGATCAGATATCGGGAGATAAAGTAAATTCGTCATGGTTTATTATAAAAAAAGGTATCCCACAAGGCTCAATTTTGGGCTCTTTGCTATTTTTGGTTTGTATTACTGATCTCTCTGTCTACCTAGATATGCATGATCTCGTAATGTTTGCGGATGACACAACTGCGTTTGTGACGGAACTTAGTATGGCTGACTTAAAAAGTAGCGGTGAATGTGTGTTAAAAAGGCTATGACATTGGTTCACGATTAAGAAACTGCTCTTAAACGTAGATAAATCCAATATCATTCATTTTAAAACCAAAAAATATATAACGGATATAAAACTTGAAGTGGGAGGTCAACTCGTCGAAACGGGGGCTCACGCCAAATTCCCAAGCCTTACTTTAGATGGTCACCTGAAATGGAATCAGTATGAGAAATAATTGTGTAAAAAACTACGGACTTCTTGTTGTGCTCTCTTTAAATGCAAAACCAAATGAACCAAATTGCAAAACCAAATTGAAAGAAGTCTACTACGCGTACTGTTACTCTAAGGTCTCTTATGGGACTACATCTTGGAGTAATGCTAGCACGGGTTTGAAAAGGGCTTTTTTACAAAGAAAAGCTATTAGAATAGTAACTAAATCGAAAAAACGAAAATTTTTTAGGAAATTATTCATTCGGGAAAGTATTATCACCTTACCTAGCGTTTTAATCTTAGAATCACTGACCTGCATTTTTAAAGAAAAGCATCTTTTTATGAAACATTCAGATGAACACTTTTATGGTATCAGGAATTGCACAAAACTATTTATTCCCAAACATAGATTAAATTGCTCTAAAGAGAGCGTATTTTATTTAGGCATTACACTTTTTAACAACCTTCTTAACAATGTTGCCTCAATATCTGATTTTTGAAAGTTTAGACGCATTAATACTAATTATAATGTATTTTTATTTTGGACGAGTCCACACCCTTTTACTATTTGGCTGGAAGCTCTGTGATAATGGACAAATAAAGAGACAAAATGTCATTGTCATGAAATAAGGTCATCGTGGAGGCACTTACTTCATCATCTTCTCTTTATCTTCATTCTTTCCTCGTTTTTCTTTCTTCAACATCAGAGGGTGGTACTCTAATAAAGAGAGTGCATTACTATAGTCATACTTTTCTAAATTTGGGCCTTTGTACAAATAAAACGAACAATTTCACAGAAAAAAAAAAGTTTTTGAAAGTAGATAAATTTAGTTTTGTAAGGTCCAGTAATTACATTTTCCAGATAAAAAATATATCATATGATTAAGTTAAAAATGGAAATATCTGATTGGGTGTGACCACGGAGATAATTTTTTTACTGACAGAAATAGGTTTATTCTACTCCCAAGTGGTATATAAAACCGGCTTTATTGTCTAGTTTTACCAAAATCTCAACTCCTAGTTGAAGTGTTGAAGGTGAAACCATTGACATGGCGACTTCCAATCACATGCAGTGAAATTCAGATGTTTCTGCGAGTGACTTTGAGTTGAACATTTGGGTGAAACCGGCTCTAAGCAAATGATGATCAAATAGCATACAAAATAATTCTAAGAACATAATTAAACTCAGGTCTAATCATTTTGTAACAACTAGCATGATCCTGTCCTATGTGAACACCCACTCGCTTGCCTGTAAGAGGTGATACGTCAGTTGTCGGGATCTAACCTCTGTGATGAGCAATGGGTACACAAATGTTATTTGCTAGTTTAGATACAGTTTATTATGAGTCATAGATTCAAAACATGGCAGGCAAACTCTACTTTGACAAATCTATTTTCTTCTGGTTCCTTCTGTCTCCTTGGTATCCTCGAGACGCCCGAGAGACTTTTGGTTGCTACGTCTCAAATTTTCCTCTCGACTCCGCCTTTCTGACGGCCTCCAAACCCAATTTTCGTTGCTTGTCTGTCTCGATTTTAAGGCTCAAGAATCCTATGTCCCAAATCTTCTGAACTCCACCTCTTTTTGACAATAGCTTGCTGATGTTAGCGCCAATGTTGCACCAGCACGGGTATTGCCGAGACAGCGATTGTTCATGACAATATTTTGTTGGAACAGTTTGCAAAATACGAATAGTTGTGGGAAAAACCCCAGGAAGCTTAATGCAATTCTCCCGTGGAGACCACTTCAAATGTCACTCCATGTGCGTGCAGTTCATCAATCAGCGAGGTTTTGGCAAATGCTGCCCCTGGTGGATAAACGCCCCCACTACTTGGCATCTTGTCGCTCTCCTTTAGAATAGTTATCGCTGCTAGCACCAAGGCTGTACAAGTAGCACCATACCCAGGGTTTGTGCCGCACACCTAGCAAACAATTGTCATACAAACAATTTGAAACTGCACCCACATTTATTTTTTATTTTATGTACTTTGTCAGTGTACATACCTTTCCTACCAGTGACTTGTTGGGTTTTGTTTGGTGCTCCGCTAGTTTGTCCTTCCAACCTTCGCAGTAGAAAGTCAAACTGAATTTAGTGTTTTCCATCATTTCCTCAGTTGGGCCTTCGTGGCTTATAAAGCCGGTCGAGAAGAGATACGGAAACTGTCAAGGAGCAGAAACAATACCTTAATATGTCTAGTTCATAAGAAAAAAACATACCAAGTTATCATTGTCTTTATGTTAGTTAATTTTTCCTGTATACCACTAAAAGTACGCATGCTGAACAAAATTTGGAAGCAAATTTTAGAATAAATATAAAAAATGTAATTAATACATTGAGCTAATTGTAGGACTCCTAGCTCGCCTTCCAGACTACCTTAAGAAGTAATTTACGCCCGAAAGAGAAGAAGCTGAGCACCAAAAACACAGCAGCAACTAGCACCGCTCTAGTTGCAGCACCAATCGATGGGAGAGCCAAGTATGCTAACATTTGGACGGGCCTCTGATTTTCATTTTCGAAGAAGTGGTGCTGTGATCGCATAACCACGGAGCGGTCAACGCCAGGGAAGGGTAGAGACCATCCTTGCACGAACTCACTCATATGGATGACAGGCCTTCAAAAGAAATTGAGTCAGTTCCCCCAGAGCTTTGAGAACAAAGCACAAACAAACTGTAAGTTTGATCCCATAACATTTTTTAGAGTTGTAAATACCTGGATTCCAGTTTAGGAAACATCGGTGGAAGTCGTTTCGGAAACAAGATTGAACGTATAAGCTTAAGCTCGTTTTTATGAGCCAGTACATAGATAGCCGATTCCCAAGTGCCATAGTGAAGAGCTGCCCCCTAGTGAACAGAGCACAGCTCAGCTTTCAAATATTAATAAAACGACATCAATTTCAAAGTATCTACCTTAGTTTTGATGTCTTCTGTCATAGAAAACTCGAGATATGTTTGTACAGAATTAACGTCTCCGCCAAATTTGTTGACGAAGAAAACAGTACCAAGGTCGATAGGAATGCTATCAAACCCACAGGCGCTCACTATGTAAACGCCCTTCGCTTCCGCTGCATGGTGGTAACCCAACTGCATACGTTCCATGTACTGCAAAAATGTGTTAAAAATTGCAGTTATGTGTTCGGTAGACTGGCAGTACACTTGGATAACAAACGGACGACAAAACCAATCGAAACTGTATATTCATCGCTTTTGAATATCGTTACGTGTATTTCAATCGTTGTTGAGGTAAACATTGATGGAGATCTTTTGAGCATGAACAGTCTCAAACGCGAGTAAGCCTACGAGAAATATCGAAATTATATTTCATACGACAGTGGCTCCACTTAACGGGGTGTTCTGGTACTCTGAATTTTTGTCGGTAAGGTAGTCATTTGGCAGCCATCTTCACGCAGAAACTGTAACATTAACGTTGTGCCTCTACCTATAACCTGCACACTCAACTCTTCAAGCTCCTTCGAAAAAACACAAGAGAACCCAAAATATCTACCTTTATTTATTTATCTTTTTAAAAGAGAAACGCCCCCCATGCTTCATTTGGTACTTTAGGTTGACAGAGACTCTTTCCAATTCGCACTGTGAAATTTCGGCGCCAACGCCGACGAAACTTAGACCTAGGTACTTTTTGAAAACAGAGCACTACCGATTACTACATCATATCAGATCGCGCTCTGAACCACTTCGCCGTTCCATCTAGCCAATTTTATTAAAAGTTTAGCTGATCCACGTTCAAAGATATCAAATGCAACTATAAAATTTTATAAGATCGGTCCAACCGTTTAGCCAATAGACGGTAAACAAAACATTCCGTACTAATTTTTGGGAAGTCAAATTGAGCGACTTTTATCCAAAAATATGTAATCATTACCTGAGGTTCTCCACTGACATCAACATGATGGGTGCCACTTTTGACACAAGCTTTTACGACAGGCTCTCCAAAAAACCTGTACGGTCCAGCACAGTTGATAACCACACGGGTCTGAGAGGCCATCACCTCAAGAGAAACGTCACTGTTAACGTCGGCCACAATGATTGGAGTTTTGGTGAGGTCTACCCTTGCTTTCTGGCTCATCTCCCGGAGGACATCCTCCAATTTACTTTTGTTTCTTCCAGAAATACCCCAATTCAAGTTTCCCCTTTCTTTGGCAAACTTGGCTACTTCTAAAATTGCATATTTCCCAGTAAATCCACTTGCACCAAAAATGATCAAGTCCATTCGGGTTGGCCCTGCGGATGCCATCTCTCAAAATATGTGCACTGCAAAGCAAATAAAGCAAATAAAATGCAAATAGCAAAAATAACGATAGCAAGTAAAGCAAATAAAATGACCGCGGCAAGAAACTTTTCTAAAATATTACAGGATCAAGATGATTGATTGACGCGTGCCATCGTAAGTAGGCGTTGCTTGTAAAGTACTACCATTAAACTGTGATTGCAATATTACCAATTTTTGACAAGTTGAGGAGAAATTTAGAAGATATCCGTATTGAAAAATTTTCGAAATGTTGTTAGCAACACTGATTAACTACGACTGACCACTCGAAGAAGCGCAATTGATGTGATCAGAACATGCTTAGAAGCCTTCGCTATCACCATTGCAATTGTTTTTATATTTTAATTGTTTTAGCTAGTTTCAATTTTTTGCATTCTTCTAATTGGTTCAGCAGAAGCGTGTTCACGGCCAAACCGTTTATTTGTAGTGATTTTGCTGTATAGAGTAAATTGCGGCCTTCCGCATTTTAGATTATAAAATCAAGAAAAAACAATTTCTGATGTATTTCACTGTTGAGGTCAAAAACAAAAAACAAGGCGGTGATTTTGATTAACCGAAAAAAATGAACTCTGTAACCGCAGCCCACTAGTACATTTCCTGCCAAATAAAACAATTGACGAAGTTGTGGAAATACTATGTCCAATGTAGTATCGTAATATCTCCACTATAGGTCGGGTTTTACCAAAAATATGAACTATAAGTTGGATCTCTAACTCACAGAATCATTTGGATTTCACTGCATGTGATTGGAAGTCGTCATGGCAATAGTTTCAACTAACTTTTCAACTAGGAGTTGAGATTTTGGTAAAACCGGACCATAAGCTACTCTGATGGGATGGAATGGAATAACAACGGTCGATCTTAAAATTATGACATTTTACCAAGAGCTAGAACCTAAACAAGTTAAAAGAAATACGATGTGTTTTATTTTTTGTGAAAGTTAAGTGTTCATTTCAATATTTTGACATCAAAAGATACCATGTAGATAATCAGGAAGAAAATTGCTATTTTTTTTTTACAATCACTGCCGCAGGAGAAGAAGTATTCTTGAAAAAAAAACGACAAAAAAAGGTCCCTAGATCACACGGGATATTAAAAGCAGATATATTAGGTACTAGAAAAAAATCTGTCAATTGACCACGCGAAGGTTCAATTACAGCATAGGCAATGCCAAATAAGCAATATGTAACGAGTTTTGAGTTTTTGTTTGAGCATCGAATAATTATACATTTTTGAAAGGTTTAAAAGGTTTAAAGGGTTTAAAAGGTTTACAAAGTTTTAAAAACTCTGAATTAGAAACCAGACTTAGTTCAGAGGATATCGATAGGGAAAGGACATTTTCTCAAGGACATTTCCAGCCGGGAAACTTCACCTCACTTAGAAGGCATCACCCAGAGCTAGGTGTAGCCTTGCACCTTGCCTTACCTATATCTCCTGGCTTACAATGACGCCTTCTAGACCCTACCCTTACCTACCCAGTGGCCAGTACTGACTGTCAACTAGATCCTAGTTAAACCTACTAGGAACAGCAAAATACTTGCGAATGTGAGCTTACTTTATTTATTGAACTCGCCAAAGTTTGTTCAATTTACCAGAGTATTGTCATACATTGGTATTGGGAGTACTTTGCTGAGTTTGAAAATGTAATCACAAAAAATGAATTCAGCAGGTTATCTATCCTGTGGTTCAAATAGCCTCTAGGCTAGTTCATTTTCATCCTCGCCAAAACGCCTAGCACGAACGGGTACCGTGAAACTAGCGCCACAGGACCGACTGTCGACAAGTGTGACCCCTAAGTCAAGGCAAACAATCAAAGTGATCGGAAGTTTATATTTAGACCTGACTGATTTCTGAAAAACAGCAAATAAATGTGAATCAGAAATTGGTAAAATGTCAATTGTATACTTGACAATTGAAAATTTTCCATAGTATTTTTTTCAAAATGTACATACTTGAAATCTTATCTAAATTGAAAACGCTTGCAATGCGCGGTGTATATTGTTATTATGAACTTATGGGATTTTATTATTACTACCGTCCCTAAAATTGATGCCTAAATAGGGACTCGAACCCCACTCCCCACCTATCGCGGGTAATGCTCTAACCCATTTAGCTACTTGAACACATGGTTTTTGGAGACGATTTTAGTGTATATTTGATGAGAATGACAGATCTCCAAGGAGTTGAACCAAAAGGCTGTGAGTCTCCGTGTGGGCAGCAACTTTTGAGATGGTAGTAGCTGTGGTAGTAGTGTTTATAATATTAAAAAAGGTATATTTAAAGTTCTTTAGATTTTTTCTATCAGGAATCAAGTATTAAGAAAATGTTCTTGTTTATATTTCTAGCTAATTGATGACAGAATCGTTTGATTTCTTACGGTCATCATCAGTTTAAGTAGACAACGACCTTGTACTATTTCAACTCATCATTGGGCACGATGCATGGTGACGTATTTCATATGGATACACAATTCTTTCCAGTCTCTGCATCTCTGTTTTGGGCTTTTCCCTTCCTTCATCGATTCCTTTGTTAGCAAGGTAATTCAGAAGCTTTAATACACCTGGAATTCTAATCACAAACCTAAGCAAGAATACATTGTAATAGTAAAGCAGTATCTGTTTCCAACCTAGCTTTGCATTTTGGTTCGTGACAGAAATATTCAATATTTTTTTGGACATATACAACATTTGTACTTGGAAATCAGTCCCCGGAGCGAAGTGAGCTATCCCTTCAATCATACATCTTGACATATGCATCCAATCTCTCGACACAGTTCTCAAAGACGGCATCAACCAAAGTTCAAGCAGATCTCGATTGCGTTGCAGGACTGTCTTCAAGTCTCCAGAGCAGAGGTTGTATTTGTCCTCGATGCCAAGCAAATGTCCAATGAAACGCCAAAGATGCAGAAAAGCGTCGATGTCTTTGTTGGAAGCATTGTGAATGCCAAACAGTTTCGGGAAAGACGAAATCAATCCCATGAACGCGAACTGAGCGATGGCCATATCTGTTTGGCTGACATGAACTTTTTTCTTCCCACAAATCGGGACTTTCAGTTCAGGACACGCTTCAAAGTCTGCCAGAAGTTCTTTGTGGAGGTCTGTGAACATTGCTCTACCCTCGTTGGTAAGTTTTCTATTCAGTTCTTCTGCAGACTCCGCTATCAGTTGTTTCTTGACTCTTTCGTGCATTCCGCGAACAGTCTTCATGTTTTGATGGCCGGCTGTGCCTGGTTCTAGAAGATCGTGCTGATACCATGATCTGATATAAATGATCGTTTTTAAGTATCTTTTAAAGGCAGTGAATGGAGTACTGGAATTGCCAGTAAAAATAATCGGCTTTAAAATAGATTGATAGGCGGTCACAAGCATCACGGACATTCCTGTTGAGAAAAGAATTCCGAAAAGATTGTCCCTTGCAAATTTTTGACCTCTCTTGACTCTTTCCTCGTCAAGCCAGACTGGTTTGACGAAGGGATATGGCAGATTTTCACGAATTCCAACTCCATTTCCTTCTAAAAGTGTTTGCATGTATTCCGGAAGTTCTGAAGATTTTTGCTTTTGAAGGACAGTTTTTTCATCCACACTCCCGTCCATGACAGCCAGATTTTCCTGTATCAACACACGAGGAAAATCATTATTTTTGTGTTCATAATGGCCACAGTGTTTAAATACCTCTAATGTCTAACCACTCTTATTGCTAACTATTTGTAATTTATGGCGCCAATATTTTAAATGAAAAACTATGATGATAAGATGACACACCATTTTATTGTTCGAGACTACTGATGTTGTAAAGACTTATAGTTATTACCACTAACCTTTCACGTATAATCACGGGTCTGACAATTTTTGTGGTCCGCATTTTGAAACGTATCGGTAAGCAAATTATGAAATCTTTGTCATGATTGTTTAACAGAACCTCTGAATATGGTGCTACAGTGTACTCATAGCTGCTAGCATAATTATATAGAGATGTTGTTATTGATCGTGTACTCATTGCTAATGAAACGTCACCGAGAATATTTAGTAAATATTTGGTGTCATTCCACGCGCAAATGCAGTTGGTTGAAGACTTAAAGACTTAACTGTGCTTGACAGTCGCAATTAAGGACCGTAACTTCACAAACAAGCATTCTGCAAAACATCTCATTTTTACCGTAGTGGTGTCCACATCAACTGATAGTACTCTAAAAATAGACCTATTTTTCCAGTCTTCAGATCACATAAAAATAAATAAATAAATAACAAACAGACAAATTGACGAGTCATTGTAGATGATTAAAAGTTAATATAGATATCGATTTAAGACTTATGTAAACATATTGCCTTGAAGGCCAACTCCGACAAGAGCTAGTCGGTTCATAAGTACCAAGTACTTGGTTGTTAGTTGATGTACTGAAAATATATTCTGTTTTTTTGTCGGCTTCAGTTTCGCCATGGACGCTATTTTAGGCGTTACGACGTTTGTGCTAGGCCTGCTCCTATTCGCGTACCTTTATGTAACGAGACACTTCAGGTACTGGGCCAAGAGAGGGGTGCCCGGGCCCTCACCGACGCCCTTTTTCGGGAACTTCAAAAATGTGCTATTCCAAAAAGAGTCTCCGGGAGATTTCTTGCAAGATATTTACAAGAATACAGCTGGAAGTCCTTTCGCGGGATTCTTCATTTTAGACAAGTAAGAAATTTAAATGTTGGGTAGGCTCGTCTATTAATATTTGGTCTCTACGTGCCATTTTGGGAAAATCAAAGTGAATTATTTGAATCTTTTTTCAGACCTGCTATTTTGCTCAGAGATCCGGATGTGATTAAAAACGTCATGATCAAGGATTTCTCGTATTTCACCGATCATTTCGCTGAAACGAGTCCGAAAGGTGACACGTTGGTTTCGAAAGGACTTTTTGCCCTTAAAGGAGAACATTGGAAACACATGCGAGCAGATGTAAGTACAAATCAAGATGCTTCACTGTGAAGACACACTGGGTATTTTTACATCATAGTCGTCAAGAATCCGCGTGAAACAAAAATTGGAGTTTGATCCAAAGTTCATAGTTCAAACAACAAACAACGTAATTTTTTAATGATATTTCCTTAGTATCTTTTAATCAAAACGGCAAGTACCGTATGCACTACATGAAATGGCAGATGAGCACGCAGGACTAATCCTAACAGAAAAAATTACCTGCAATTTAACATTTGGGTTAAAACTATATTACTCATGAACTTACCGCTTCCTTCAACGAATTTCCTGAACCAACAAAATGGAAGTAAAATTTCCTCTAAACTCTCCTCTCTCTGTATTCACTTCAGTAAATGACGTTTAAATACCTCTGCTCTCTAACAATAACCGCACACCACGAAGTGCATGTTGCATTTAGCAATGAGCTTGACCTTGTTCATATATGTTATCCAATAATCAGGCGTGCCTCATGAAAAAATGCGGTTATCAGCTTGGTGGTAAGAGATCAAGCTGGTTCGCAGGAACCTTTAACAAGTGAGATGACTAGTTGATCTAACCGAAGACCATCGTCGTGCACCTACACTACTCCGTGCAACTAGGATGAAAGATTTTTTCTTGAGAATTTGAGAGAGGGTCTTATTGTCCTTTGCTCACTCGTGAGCAAAAATCATTAGAACTTATTACCCTTGTCCATTCCTCCTCAACTCATGGAAAAAACTAGTTTTTGGGATTTCCGTTTCTCGTCTAGCTGCAGTGGGTCTTTCTTTTGAGTGACAAATTCCTCTTCCTATAGTGTTTCCAGGAAAGATCCACCAGGCTAGGGTCGAACACACAGCCCCCTAGTTCATATATACACATATTTTAATGCTGTAAGCCTATAACGTCGATTTTCACTGACAGTTCTCATCCTGAGATGACTATATCAGCAGTATGACGTAATATTTGGTTTAAAGGTGTAGTGAAGTTCCTTTCCATTAAGAACGCTTTCATGCTGTCACTTGAAAGTTACCAATACGCCCAATTCGTGTATTTTGAGGCAATTTTAAGTCAGAGACGGAAATAGCGTTCCATGGTTTTCCGATTCGTCTGTGCCCTTCAGGGGCCGGATCGACAAAGCTAAGTTTAACTTAACCTCCGGGTTTTAAATGTGATCAGCCAATCATAGACGGTATTTTCAGATTTCTAGGGGTTGTTACCATGGTGATAACAACTTTATCCCCAACTTTTTGGGGGTTAGCGGCTACTTTGTGGTAACTTAGACACAGGGAGATTTCACCCTTGTGCTTTTGAGAGAGATTGTTCTTCTCCAGATGAGCCCCGTGTTCACATCAGGTCGACTGAAGAAGATGTTCCCGCTGATCGTGGAGTGTGGGCTAGAGCTGGACAAGCATGTGAAGCAGATCTCAGCGGAGTCGAAGACGGTCGAGGTGAAGGAGTTGCTGGCCAAGTCCAGCACTGACGTTATCACCACCTGCGCTTTCGGTATTAACTCGAACTGCATGTCCAACCCCAACGCGGAGTTCAGGGAGTTTGGCAGAGCCATCTTCGTAATGGCGCCGAGGAGGTGAGCATTCAATACCCAATAAATTTCCAGTCAAATTCCCCTCGACTCCTTAATTTAACCATTACCAGTTCACTAGCACTGAGTTCATGGTTAGGCGGAGTACCAGCGTCAATTTCAAACTGTCTTTGTGAGAATTGCCGACCGATGACTGCTATACCGACAAATATGGTGTTCGCCCAGAGATGGAGTCACCGTCATTTCTAGTGTATAGAAATTTAATTTCGTTATTTCTTGCAGATGACTTGCATTTGAGAATAGTGTAAGCTCCATTAATCTTAAATAATGCTTACCTCAATGATATACATTCCCGTATCGATATTTAGAGTAGTTATTATTCGATTGTTGAGTTTTATTAAAAAATACAGTCGTAACTACTATCGGTGGCCAAAACCATGATTTAATATTGGAGGCTGTAGATCGTTTAACATTAGCGCTGTGACTCTTCCTGAATTATGCCAAATTATTGAAGCGAAGCGGTTCTCTTGAAATATGAACTAAATTTCCTAATTTTGCGACATTCTCCACGTCTACCACATTTTCTGTTCAAGCCAATATCTGGCCGAGTGTTGACCAAATGGTTATTCGACAGAGGCTTCGAGATGATGACTATTTTCTTCTTGCCCTCGTGGAGCAAGTTTCTTAGAGTTGGTTTCTTCCCTCAACAGACAACCGACTTCTTGCGTGACGTGAGTAGGATTTTTGAGTCGGGTTTCGTACATAAATACACAATGCCAATCACCTATGCACGCGTTCCTTACCCAGGTGCTGTCGGAGACGATGAAGACTCGTGAGAAAAGTAAAGCGACGCGAGATGACGTTATTGACCACTTAATTAATTTAAAGAATAAGGGATTAAGCACTGAAGAGAATCGAACAAAAATACTGAAAGAAACAAATGAAAATATGCGAGAGCGCATGGAGAAGAAAGGTAAATTCATCCGTATACTAATTAACAGTGCAATTATACTCCGTTCAGCGAGAGAACATACTTTTCCGGCAGGGGCGCTCTCGGTCATTTTGGGGTGACATGCGGGCCAACTGTCATTTTTCTATACATAACAAATCAACTCATGCCAATATCCTTTTGGTTCTCAGCTTTTGCCTTGCCAAGATGTTTTGAATTTCGAGCTATTTCAAAATTTGTTTCTACCCAGTACAATAATCTTGGAAATATTTTGCAGATATAAGAAGTATTTTGAAATCCTGCCACTAAAATAATAATTGAAATTTGCATTCACATGTTGATAGAAATGCTAAGGACCATTTCTTGGGCTGGTGTCTTCACTCGATGGTGAATCTTGTATTTTCTTTCAGAGTTTTCTGGCGACTTGGACGATCTTCTGGCACAAGCGGCCACGTTCTATTCGGCAGGATTCGAGACTTCAGCGTCAACGTCGACTTTCGCTCTATTCGAGCTGGCTATGTCACCAGAAGTCCAAACAAAAGCAAGAAAGGAAGTTCAGCAGGTGATTGCTCGACACGGAGGTCAGATTACTTACGAGGGGGTGCAGGAAATGAAGTATCTCGATGCTGTGATCAGTGGTAAGTGCTAAGAAACACTGGCAAGCATACACTAATCGATGATCGTAAAATTCTGATTTCATGTCTCACTCATTGATAAAATATTTGTATATACATCATAGAAATTCTGCGGCTGTACCCGATCGTGCCATTCTTGGAACGGATGTGCACAAAGGACTACGATGTACCGGGCACCGACCTCACGATCGAAAAGGGTACCCCGGTATTTTTATCGCTGTTCGGACTGCACCAAGATCCCGAGTATTTCACGGACCCGTTGAAGTTCAAGCCGGAACGATTCTTTGAAGAGCACACAATTCGTGGTGGCACCTACATGCCCTTTGGGGAGGGACCGCGCATCTGTATAGGTAAGTAGGATGGTAAAAGTGTTGAAAGAATAGATTTAACTCTTTAAAAAGTTAAGATAGTGGCTAATCTAGGTATTGCAGGTCCCCGGTGCGAGATTTAAAGTGGTCTTTTCGGACCGTCTTACTAGAAAAACACATGAGCTCCTTTGTGGTCGCACATTTTTGCGAACGACAAAAAATATATATTTTTTCAAACCAACTGTAGTCGAAAGCTGTTTAAAAACTTTAAATGGCGGGGAAATTTAACTACTGCAAAATTTGTACCGCCATTTTCTTGGACAAAATTGCAGCCCGAACTGTTAGGCGTGTTGGAAACACCAGCTCTCGTGAGATCACCGAAGTTAAGCAACACTGCGCTGAGTCAGGTATTGGATGGGTGACCATCGAACACATGACCAGTTCAGTTCGGGAGAGATTGATTGATTGATTATTGGTGTTAAACGACGCACTGCGTTGACAACTGGCCCTGCGGCACTGGTCTAATGGCGTCGGTGAATGTGCGGATGATTATGAGGATGATGATGATGAACCTAACCTAGCCTAGAAGGGAGAAAGTGAAAATCGGTGATGGCTCGAAGCCTACCCCTGTCGAAGGTACAACGCAAACAGCAGGATTCCTCCACAAATCCGTGCTGTCGAGAGGTTGATAAGCAAGGCAAATGAAGTTGCTGTACTAAATTTCATCCCTCCAACCTCTCTCCCAAACAGTACTGGTAATTTGTATGATGGTCACCCATCTACTACCTGACTCAGCGCAGTATTTATTAACTTCGTTGATCTCACGAGAACCGGTGTTTCCAATACCCCAAACCGTTTGGTGTTGTTCGGGAGAGAGGTTGGAGGCATGAAAGTTAGTACAGCAACTTCATTCGCCTTGCTTATCAACTTCTGGACAGCATAGATTTGTGGAGGAATCCTGCTATTCGAGTTGTACCGTCCTTCGGAAGGGACGATAAGCTGGTGGTCCCCTTGGTGCTCTTCGATTGGAGTAGGCTACGTGCCGGCACCGGGTTTCCTCTCCTCCCTTCTAGGCTATGTTAAGTTCATCGTCATCCTCATCATCATCCACTCATTCACCGACGCCATTAGACCAGTGCCGCAGGACCAGTTGTCAAAACAGTGCGTCGTTTAACACCACAAACCAATCAATATTGCAGAATCAGAACGCTTTTCACAATTTGAGAACACCAAAATAGAAATGGAATGATTCAAATTATGGGTTTCAACTCATTTCTACTCCGAGACGAATACATAATCGCCACGTCTCGTGACCAACGTCTCTGTTCTGCAGGTATGCGTTTTGCGATGCTCGCCGTGAAGACTCAGATAGCAAACATCTTGACGCATTGCGAGGTGCGCCCCATCAAGGGAAAAACACCCTCGAGTTTAGAGTTCAACCGACGTAGTCCCATGCTCTCGCTCATCAGTGACATCCCTCTAGCCTTCACCAGGTTTCAATCTTGAATAGGTACACAATCTTGTGCACGCACATTCGTTATTATTGGATCAAATTATTGTAAGGGCTCTTCTTGCTTATAAGAGCTGTCTATTTTTACAAATTCCAATTGAAGAATTGAAAATTATTAAATATACATGTTTTTTTTAAACACCTTCTTGATGGACTGAAAAGAACAAGGTAATTTTTTCTAGCTCCAGACAAATTCCTAGTTTCCATAAAAAATACTTGTTCTAGTCCCATACAACTTACTAACCCCATACAGATTACCTGTAAGATTTAAAACGAAAATACAAGTCAGAACATGAAAGCAATTTAATAGCGATCTTTTTTGACATTTTACTAGAGAAATATTCTAAAAAAAAAGTACGTATTTTGTACTTTTGATAGTTTATATAAATGTGCATGTGCTTTATTTACATCCTGCCTTTAATTACTCTGCCAGTTAGTAATTGCCATCATTCCGGGCGCAGGTAAACACAGACATAGTTACCTAGGATAGCACGTTAGTTTTGACTTTGCTCAAGGGCAGTACTTGCTGTCACGCTATCAGAGACTTGGATGTGGGCATATCGAGTCAGTATCAACTCAGAAACCAGCGAGCTCCCAAGTCTCCTAATATTTATTGGGGTTACTCTTTACTGATACAAGCAAGAAGCAGTTAATTCACAACACACTTGTACAGCTATGGAACAGCGCAGATTCTGGAGTCACTACAACTGTTTCGTTTATGGCAGGTGGGTGTTGGAATTAATATTTTAATTAATCTAGGGGCGTATGTGTAAGTTCGATGACGACATAGGTCGTTAATATTGTTTGTTTAGTTATGAATTGATATAATTTGATTCGAAACTGGTAGGTTGATAATCGATTAGTAATCATGGATTAATCATGATCATAATTTCATGATATATTATTCATGATTTTCAATGACGAGCAATGCGAAGGATTTTTTGCAAGGCATTATGTGATACATCGTAGAGATCTCTCAGACTAGCAAAGTTGAAATATGCATAGTGTAAATGAAGAGGTTGGTTGTGGTGGTTTTGTAAGTAATTAATAGTGGCTAAAGGTCAGTAGAGATCTTAGGGAAATTGTGGTCATAAAGAAGATTAACACATTGTGTAAATACTTGTTTATTTCGACATTTTAGCATTTATTTTTACGATGGTTATACAGCTTTACATATTAAAATAACCTGATTATCAAGTGCATGGCACTGAAATGTCCAATGTTGAAATGGCTTGTGGCAAATCTTTTTATGGCAATGCTTGTATTGTTGTGAGATGAACACGCTACTATGTAAACATGCGGACTATTGATCAAATTGTCTGTAAAAGTAGCACGCAGATATGAAAAGGAATGCTTCTTTTCCTCCAATTTCGCATGAGAGCCTGGTAGCTTGCATTCGTTCCTACAGTTTCAACAAATCATTCCGTGAACGGGCTCGTATTAATATCTCTACGGTCGTTGTCGGTGGAGTCATTTACACAGATGTCTGTGAAACCCTGATATATCAGCATGTAATTACTGTTGTCAAACTACCTGTAATTACCCTGAATCCACAACTGATGAGACATGGGCAGCGTTATTTGACGGGCCTGAACAGCAGAGGGATCCCGCCGACCGACGCGAGGAGGGTAGCTTTTGGGTTGAGTTCGAGGGGTACTGGCGTCTCGGGGCAGGGTAGCACCTCAAGATGAGCCAAGACGCTAGCCAACTCCGTCTTGGCAGCGATCTGTGCGAATCTCATTCCTACAAAATAAAACATGTTTTGTCATTTTTTGTTCTCGGGACGCGATAAATTGATAAATTAAAATTATAAATTTTAATAAATTACGATTTTTAATGGAGAGAGGATGGAGAGATTCGTAATGATTTTAATTAAACCAATTAAAATATATAAATAAATTAATAAATAATTAATAAATTATGTTAATAAATAAATATCAGATAAATTAAAAGTTGAGAAAGCCTATGCCAGGCTAGAACCAAAAAAAATATCCAAACATGTTTTTTCTTGTGATGGGCTGTATTTCTTGAATCATATTCCCAGCTTTGTAATTTCGAACCAATATTCGAGTGACGGCACATTATTTTCGCAGCATCCCCTTTGACGGTATGACAACTGACACATAAGCCATCACTACCGAAGCAATTTCAAAAAATCAATTTTGAAATCTTTTGAACTGAAACCGAGGTATTCGAGGAACGAGTATGACTGATGACTTTCTTTCCCCAAAAATACCTTGTGGCCATAGATTCATCCTCTTAAATCACACGGGTCTATGACATAAAGATCTTCTAGCTTACCGATGCAAATTCGAGGGCCCTCCCCAAACGGAATGTACGAGCAGGGCGGGAAGCTGTGGTTCTGTTCCTCAGAGAACCTCTCAGGGTCGTACTTGTCGGGTTCGGGGAAGAAGTCAGGATCGTAGTGGAGGCCGAGAAGGGGGATGAAGATTGGCGTCCCCTTTTCTATTTTCATGTCAGTGCCGGGGATAACGTATTCCCGAACGCAAATTCGATCCAAGAACGGTAGCGGGGGATACTTCCGGAGAGTTTCTGAAATAACAAAGCACTCAATTATTTGCTCAACCAAATGTTCAACCATTGCTCAGATACTTGGCGTGTCAATTTTTACATCTTTGGCGTAAATGATAAAGCAAAAGTAGGTAATCAAGATAATCACATTGTAATGCAATATCGAGGGTTGAATTCTAAGCCCAGACTGAATTAAACAAGGACTTAAAAAATAATTTTTAGGTGGTATTTTTCAGTTAACTAATTTCTTTCAAATTGTAAACTAAAATTATGTTGATTGGGGAAGTGAAGTTCTGTTATAACCGGAGCATTCACCTGCGATGACCATGTCCAAGTATTTCATCTCGAGCACCGAGTCGTAGGTGACTTGCCCGTCATATCGAGCAGCTACATCGTTTATCTCCTTCCTGAGTCTCGTCTGGATCGTCGGCTGCAGCGCCAGCTCGTACAGGGTGAAGCTGAGCGTTGACGAAGTCGTCTCGAAGCCGGCAGCGAAGAAGAGGGCAGCCTGGGCCAGAAGATCCTCGCCCCCGAAATCTTGGGCAGAACAACGGCAAGTCGGTCATTGGTTAAACGACGCTCCGTGCTCGTTAAGATTTCGGTTGTACGACACAGTACAAAATAACAGTTGACTTCGGGGTCGCCGCGGATGATCTGAATCTGTTGGAAAAGTTCAACTTATTGCCTCGACAAAATCGTTCGGTGATTTGACGACCAGGCTTGCAAACGGATTGTGTTGTACTAATTACACCGCTGAAACTTGTGAAGTCCAAGTTAAGGATGTCAGTTATTTTTGCCTTGGCGCTGTCAGTCGACACTGGGGTTTATTTTCCTAGCTTTGGTACGACATAACGTTTGATAATGACCGGGGTCATCTAGATGAAATCTTATTTAAATTGCAAACGCTTGCAATGCGCGGGGTATTTTCTTATTATGAAAACTATAAACGTCTCAAAAATGGATCCCCAAACGGGGACTCGAACTCCGATCTCCTCCTATCACGGGTCTTGCTCTAACCCATTGAGCTACCGGGACACTGGCCAAATGTGTCCAGTGTCCAAGTAGCTCAATGGTTTGGAGCAACACCCGCGATAGGTGGAGATCGGAGTTCGAGTCCCCGTTTGGGGATCCATATTTGAGACGTTTATAGTGTTCATAATAATAAAATACCGTGGTCTTTATCGCTATAATCCAAAACCCAATAAAAACCGATTTAAAATATGCTATAAATAAAGAGCAACGATTCTTATTCTATAACTCCAAATTCCAATCCTACGAGGTGTAGCTTTAAAATATGGCCCATTTCTACGACAGATTCAAGCACAAAGAGCTTTCAATTAGCAGTCGAGTGATAGGTACATGAAATGTTCCCGTGAGACCAACATTCTTCACCGGGTCAATCCATCGTGCCCTGCTCTCGTGGGCAACCGACGCCCATGCGCTGTTTGCATGTTACTGCTTACTGAATTTCCCCAGGTCGTAGCCTTTTTCTTCTTTCGGCTCCTTGGTGCTTTTCTCCGCGTCGTCGTCGATTTTCCCTTTGTTCTTCAGCTGGATCAGCTGATCGATGACGTCATTTCGCGGCACGCCACTCTTTTCTCGCGCGTCGATAGTATCCCAAAACACCTGACAAAAGATTAGACACCATTTGAAAATTTGCTACCAATTTATTACTGTACAATTTCTGTGCTGTGAATTTACTGTCGTTGTCATTACGTGAGACCTGTAGCGATTTTTGACAAACATAATTCAGTTGGTAATATCTCACCCTGTGCAAGAATTCAGCCGTTTCTTTGGGGTAGAAAGAGAACCGTGCTATCTTGATCAGCCACGGCATGAACCACATGGATGTACTCTCCAAAGATCTGAGGAAAATGACAGCAGGATGAAGACAGGTTTGAGTTGTACCGTCCTCTAAAGTCCAAGAGGGAAATAAATGCGGTGATCCCATTGGTGATCTTCGACAAGAGTAGGTTACTTGTAGGCACCTGCCTCCTATTCTTCCTTCTCGGCTAGGTCAGGTTGTCATGATTCTCATTCGCCCACTTTTCACCAACGCTATTACACCATTCGACCCAGCCCACAGGGTCCATTATCAAAAAGTGCGTCGTTAAAAATTACAAATCAAAACACTCAATCCAGATAAACCTTCTGAAGGTTTGTAGCTTCCAGTTTGCCAAACTTACCTTCTGAAGGTGTAGATGAAAATCGATCGGCCGAACTCCCTGAACTCTGCGTTGGGGTCTGAGATGCAGTTGGTGTTGATGCCGAAAGCACAGGTCGAGATGACGTCAGTGCTAGTCTTGGCCATTAACTCTTTCACCTCGATGGGCTCCGGGTCGGAGGCTACCCGCTCGGTCACATGCGCCTTCAGCTGGTTGGCGCACTCAAGCATCAGGTAAAACATCTTCTTCATGCGGCCGGACGTGAACGCTGGGCTCAGCTGGAAAACAATATCAATTATTCAGATTTCGACGACCTCTCTTCTTTCGATGAAATTTTAGGAGTGTGCACTATTTTAGGAAAAATGTATACAAAACAGAGATTTTTTTATTTTGAATACTACTTGCTAGTTTTTCTTAAAGCCGCTGTCTTGTCTAGCTTAGAATGAAGTTGAAAAGTCGCTTTCAGCTTGTTCTCAAGCTTTTTCTACATTTTGCCGCCCAATACATTTATTTAAACATGATGGTATTCACAGGAAACTTTTCCCCCCGATCGCTTTCGTCGGATCACAGTTCGATTTTGTTTTGAGACTCACATCTGCATTTCCCAAACTAAGCACTAGTTTTCAAAACAACTGTTTTCCAAGCTAGAGTTTGTTCGACGTCTGTTAGTAAAATCTGTGTTGTCCTAGAAACTTTATCAAAGCTCGACTGACTTGATATCCCGTAACGAAAGAAACAATACCCTATACACTGCAACTATCAAGTACTGATCTCTCAACTTTATAGATCTTGGATACGTTTTGATTCAGCGACTTACGACAGATCTTAGCTGCCTCCAGCGAATCCCCTTCGACAGGAACATTCCTCGTGTGCCCAATGAGTCGGATGTGATGCTCGAGTCTGCGTAGCGATCGACGAAGTGGACGAAGTCCTTCATGAGGACTTGCTTGATGATATCAGGATCTCTCAGGAGCATCACAGGTCTGAAGCAAGTGTAAATTGTAAAAAAATTAGACTGACTCACAGTTAACATCCAAAAATAATGTACTTGGTCCAGTTTGGGTTCGGTGATTCTTGGTAATCGGGCAAGAATAATACCATTATCATTTATTTTTTAATGTTTGTGTACCGTAACTAAAATCGATATTAACTGCAAATAATAATAATGCATTTGGTTATCACTATCAGAACGTTTGATAACGATTTTTTAATATACACTAAACAAACGGTCTGGCTGGCAAAGTACGAATTTTATGATAAAAAAAAACCTGGTGCAGCTCTAGAATCTCCACTGTCGAGAACGATATTATGCAGTGTGGCTGTAACAAGCGGAGAAGTGTTCCACCGTTTCAAAATTCTATGTGGGCAATGCCGAGGACGAGCTTTATTAGGCTCCTGGTAAGGCGAAAAAATATGTACTCAAAATACGTTTGTAAATGTTAGCACCACTTTGATTAATATGTTAACTTACTTGTCAAAGATGAAGAAGCCCACGAAAGGAGCGCCCGGGTACGCTTTGTAAATGCCTTGCAGATACACGCCGGGGGTAACCGTTTGAAACAGTACATCTTTGAAATTGCCGAAGAGAGGCGTTGGTTTCGGCCCAACGATTCCTCTCTTCGACCAGTGGTTGAAGTTACGGATTAAAAAGAGAAATCCCAGACTGAGCGCCCCAAATAGAGCTAGAAGAACATTAAAGATAACGTCCATGATTGGACTTCGCGTGTCGTGCTCTGAAAAAATAAGAAGACACAAAAGTGGGGTTAGATTTTGTATTATAACAGGACTTAAAATTAATTTTAGAACATATTATTTACAATCGATACTCACCTCACAGTAGCTATACAAAGTGATACGTTGTGTTACCTAACGCTTTTCGATAAGGACTACGAACTGGAGGTGATACTTGTGTGTGGTTAAGAATAATTACTCGGGATTACACCGGTCAAACAGGTATCCCTTGCTTATTGGTTACTGCTCGTGTGACGTCAGATACCGAAAGAGGCTCTCAAGAAACCGCAAAGAAAATCATGTTTATTCGACTCTAGCACGTTCTCAACACATGGGCGTATTAAAAATAATCTTCATATGGCCAAGGACTAGTTCAAGGTGTGTTGTTAATTGTGTATGTGTTGGTTTGTTCGGAAAATATTATTCAGCGTAGGTAACGCATATTGGACGCGTGAAAGTTTCACTATTCTAAAGCCAGACGGAAAAATATTTCGTCAAACGTTGACGACACTTTCATTACGATTCCTTTCAAATTGAAGGGAATTTATTTTAATGACAGGAATATCATGTGCAAACGTACTTACCAAAGAAGTACTCTAGCGGAGCGAACTGACACTCCCGGGTAAACAACTTGGAGCCGTCCTGGTGTCGTTCTGACAAGTTTCAAGACTCACATCCATACGGGCACAACACATATGTCCCGTTATCGCTGGGTGCAAAGGTTATTCGACTTACACTTAACCCAATTAGCGCCCGCAGTGAGAATGTTCACTGGTAGATTATGAACATATCCGGAAATAAATTATCATATTTTATGTGTGTGGTCGGTGAAAAGAAAATTAAACAAATAAAATGATAAGTTCTGATGAGTTCTGATAAGTTCTGATGAGTTCTGATAAGTTCTGATAAATGCCGAAGTACTAAGTGAATGCACATAGCGGTTCTTTATGGTTATCATAGATATCGCTGTGTCCATAGCAATTTATAATGTTTTTTCAATTGTATTAACCTGGACCTTTCCACAACTGACCAGACCTGTTTGCCACATAGTTTCCCTGAATGATCAATGGAGCAAAAACCACTGCACAGTTAACAATATTTTCCGCAGAGTCTTAGAGCCACAGATATGTTTGATTCACAGCGTTTTACAATCGAAATTCCACGTAATTCACGCCTTTCAGTGGTGAGATAGGCAATTGACACTACATTAAAGTAACGTGGGTTGCCATCCGAAACTGGAGGCCTTGAAACCGGGAAACGGTACTCGCGATTATGGGTGTGATGAACTCTCGTCGATCGCCTCACCTTCGTCTAGGCCTGGTAAAAGGTGGGACATTGCCGGCTAGGCAGCGGTACGTAATTGTAATGTTATATGGGATTACGGACTGCTCTATTACTGCCCCACGGTTACTCCACGGACCTGGGATAATGGTTTTACTATCTCACCTGTACGAGTATCGATTTGTCAATTATTAATAAAATCAGGCGATCAAAAAATTGACTTTTTGCCCATTTTGGCTTTAGTTTTATGTTTAATTTACGTGTAGCTTTAGACCTAGGTATTATTGGTTTTTTTTTTGTAAATTCAGTTTCATTTTTTTTTTGATACTAGCAAGCTATAGCCAGTCGGAAAAAGCATGGAACAGCAATAGCGAGAGCAAAATCAGCACGAAAATGTTTACCTGGACAATTAAGAATATAAAAATCACATTTACGTTCTTCTTCACCGGTAACCTCGACCTATACCACGCAGCCGCCGTCGTCACCTGACAGCAGCTTGGAAGCGGCCAACTCGACCAGTTACCAGTCGACTCTCCTCCTCGCAGCATGGCATTCTCAGCCCCAGGTCGATGCCTCGCTTGGCTCGCGCTGGCCGTCATCTGGCTGCAAGGAACACTGGCTGGTAAGCCCACCATTACCTTGAAGCCACTATTAGTTACAACCACTACACACTTTGGTAAATCGTAAAAAATCAGTAAAGATAGTACAAGAATATAAAAAAAAATATTGGCTGCCACGACCGTTCACACGTAACGGTTATATTATTTACATTAAAGGTAGCTTTAGACGCAAAACAAATAGCGATTTCTAGCCAGTGGTCACTGACACTCTGTCATATTAAGTCAATGTAAAACAAGTGACACATCTAAAAGTACAGCAGTACTACGTGTATTAAACAGGCCAGGTGCATTGTTGAATTAGTTGGGTAGTGTACCCTAGACTTATTCATCGAGTAGTAAACATTGAGTGTGAATTAGTCAGGTCTTGTCCCTGGTAGGAAGATGCATTAGACCGCAGAGAGAATGCACTCATACGCAACAAGCAGCGGGAATGCGGATACCGCGAGGTAGCCAGTGTATCGTACACGTGGAGTAACATGTGAGGACTAAATTTTAGCAATGAGTCTTAAGGTAATGAGTCACATACCTAGAGGATCGCTGGAGTAGATGGACTACCAAATTTAGACAACTTTTTCTAGCCCAGTTATTTTACACATTTATAGTTCTATAGTAATTTGTCTTCAATGTACTTCAATTCTAGTACTTCAATGCTAGAGACTAGAGACAAGTATTTCTGCCTTATTGGGTAACGGCAATATTGGCACATCTTTGGTTGAGTCGTGAGTGCTGAATTGATTGATTGATTAGTAGGATTTAGCGACGCACTGTTTTGACAATTGTTCTTGCGACATTAGTCTAATGGCGTCGGTGAATGAGTGGATGATGATAAAGGTGATGATGAACCTAACTTAGAGTAGAAGGGAGAAAAGAATGATATTTGTGTACTAAATTTCTTTCTTCCGAACCCAAACAGAACTGGTCATGTGTATAATGGCCACCCATCCAATATCTCAGTGTAGTGTTGCTTAACTTCGGTGAGAACCGGTGTTTTCAACAGGCCAACCAAACAGGTCTTATCTTAAGACAAGTCACCGACGACTTTGACGACCAAGGACGAATTGTTTCAGAGGACGAGATCTGGCAGCAGGACCTGACCTCCGACATCAAGATCGGCATCGCAGAGACTGGATACAAGCGGGTGCAGCTCAAGTGCGGCGCTGAGTATATGCAGGTGATCGTCAACACCGATGAAGACTTCTCGGGGGTGATCTACACCAGGGGCAGCTTCTATGAGAGGAAGAAACCGTGCTTCAAAGATGCAAAAGCGGGAAAGAAGTTCACGCTTAAGATTCCGTTCGACTCATGTCACACCAAAAATGTGAGTATTTAAAAAATCGTTAAAGTTCAGTAAAAAAGCCAAGGGATCTGTTGTATAAATACCAAGTTTGGCATTGACAAAATGACAATTGACAAAGCGGATATTTCTTATGTTTTTTCAAACTGGGTTACCCAAACCCCTGTGAGAGTCGAGGGGCCATATACACGCCTCTTATTCTTGGCCGTGTCTTAACATTTTCTTGTGCTCGCAGGAGAACAACGTGTACTCCAACGTGATCGTGCTCCAGTACGACGATCACCTGATCATGCCCGGCGACGCCGCGTTCACCGTCGAGTGCGACTTCAGCAAACCAAGGGACGTTGACGTCGGTGCAGACCTCGGCGTCGACATGGAGTACGACATTTAAATTTATTTCCTATCAAGCTACAGATGAGTCATAGATCGTGCAGAAGCGACGTGACATTTTTGTCGTTTTATTTTACATCACTTTTATCGAAACTGTTCTTTTTAACTATGCTTCCCCGAAACATTTAAAACTATTAATATAAGTAGGTATCACGTGCAACGTTAATTTTGAGTCATTTTTGGACATACATTCACGTTTAAATTAGCGTTGGAATCGGTATTGATAGAACGTTAAAATCGTTAAAATACACTATTTCATATGCACATTTTTCGATAAAGAACCACCGTTTCACGCATTGTTTCAGGACGCCGTCGTCGGCATCGGCGTCGAGCTCGGCACGCATCAGCTTGGCGGACGCTGACCCCGCGGGCAAGGAGCTTCCCAAGCACCGGCGTTCCACCGTCAACAGCGACACGGGGACCGTCAACTTCACCCCCGATGACATCCGGCCCCGCAAGAAGCGTAATAAGGACGAGTTATGAGAGCGTTGTATGACCACAGCACGAGCGAGCGAGCGTCCTAGACTACGATGCACACAAAGTTGGGTTTGATAGCAACACTTTCACACTTGATGAAGTAACAGGCAACCGGTAAAGATCGGTAAACCTGGCGCTTCCACTTTCGACGCTGGCGTCGCTGTACCGACGTCGCGTGATACCTCCAGGGGACACCAGTGCCCTCGTGTGTGCGCTTGTTCCTGAACAATGGCTTTACAAGCCTACAATTGCGGAGTGTCAGTTTTTTGCTGCGGGAAGTGGAATAAGCTTGTGTCCAATTGATGAGTTGAGTGGGATGGACTAGCGCATCAGGACATTACTGTCAGCGTCTGTGTTTCTTGTTTCCTTGGGAGTGGTCGGTGTCGTTGAGCGGAGTAAGGGACACAAATAAGGGGTGGGGGGGGGGGGGGGGGGGGGGTTGAGAAGAGAATTGGGGAAACTGGAGAGAGCGGTCCTGTCGGTGTACGTTGATGAAAAGTCGAATTATTATGGTCCAAAATCCAGTTAGTTTACTGTCAGAGATTGCTGTTGCATGGATAAATTTAGGAGCTTGGTTTAAGATCAAACCATGGGAGTGCTTGACCCTGTAGATAAATATAAGTCATAGGGCTGGTCACATGATCAGCAATAACGGTGACCTGTGATTAGTGGCAGTAAAGTGTACTGTGCAGTAGCGTCCAAGAAGTGGCAAGCAAGAAATAGTTGCGAACTGGCGTTTCTATTGTTGGAACAACCGAGGTTGATCAACATTGTACGAGTTTATTTTTTTTTGCAAGTATTTGAGGGTGACGTTGCCCTGGCAGGTATGCCAGTCAGAGTATGTAGATACAATTACTTGTTTACAAATTTCATGAATAACAAAGAATATGTGTGTTTCTTTTTTGTATCTGATAACGCGCAGAGAATGGTACGAATTCTGCGACAAAGCACTTGGTAAGTTCTTTGCGGGATGTGATGAAGTCTCTGCATGTATTCCAAAACGTGTAATCACATTCATAGCTGAACCCAAAATCTTCATGATGTATCTATTTGTAGGTTTAACAGTTGATCATTTGAGGAAGGATATCTCCATGAAATGTTGAAAACAGAAATAATAAAGCAATGTTTTAAAAACGGAGACAGAAGTAATAGACCTGTGAGATCCTCTTGTTCTCAAATATATTCAGGACTCCATGTGTAACAGACAGACATGGGTTAGTTTTGTTAGTAAACACAAACTATTAATAATGAACAACGTGGTTTCTTAACCGTAATAGCAAACCTTATAAATGCAATGCTAAACTCATGGGAAAATCAAGAAAACAAGCATTAAAAGCAGAGCATACTTGAAACAGCAAAACATTCACTTTTACTGCAGAGACTAAATCAGCTGGCTGGAGTTGAAAGATGATCAACCAAGCACCGACGGTGTTTCCAATTGTTGAGGGTTTGTCACCATGGTGATAAAAACTTTACCTCCAAATGCATCGGTTTATCAAAATCATGCTTATAGTGCCCCACTATATGCCCCGGGCATTGGCATGGGCATCTGGGTTTGCCAAGATATAGTGTCCTATGGTGCAAATTCAGAATGTGATAGATGCCAGCCAAAAAAAACCCATTAATTATCTATTGTGAGGGAATATCGTTTTTCCTCTTCATCTTGTACCCGAGCACATAATGATTCCAGAGTCATTTCTTCATCTTACACCGATGGCACGACGCAATTCATTAAAGGTATGTTGAATAAAGTTGCTGACATTAGCAGAAGGTAAGTTAATAATCTTGAAGAATGACACATCATAAACAAACGGAAAACTGTATAACTAAAAGAGGTGGTTGACGTGTTCGCGAGTCCCCTGTACGTGCTTGGTCCAGGGCTAGGTGGGGTCACAGTTTACCTAGCATGCTGGTCGTTTCGTTTCCACCAATTCCCGTCCGTAGAGCGTGGCTCTGATGGCTCCGTGGCTCCGTGGCACAGTGACTCTGTGGTAAGCATTACCACAGAGCCACCGAGCCAGCATGATGCTTGATTTTTGAATCGTGGGTGATGCGTTCGATTGCGGCAGCTTATTGGCAGCAATGAGGTCATGTCGAAATTGCGAGATGTAGCAAGATTCGGACAGTCCTGGCACCCGACCATTAAATTATTAAATTATTATTTTATTTTTTTATTAGAGTCTTAAAATCATTATACCTACTGTAAGTAGGGTATACCTTCAGCAGAATGTACGGACTAATTTATAAAATTAACAAGGTAAAATGAATCTGACCTTAATCGTGTTTTGGGACAAAGTAATTGCTAGGGGTAAATACCAGCCTGCAAGAGCTAAACGAGTAATTATACGGGGTTATGGGCCGATGGTCGATATCAAATATGCTAGCATATGACAATATCAATTGATCAAGTGCATTTGATATCAAACAGATTGCGCTATCGAACACTCTATGATCACATTGCGTCGAAACACGAGTGCGTGTTCGGTGATACTTGTTTGGTATGGAGACCTGGAGATCGGTAATCAGGCAGCGGGGTTCGGCTGGTAATCCCCCAGTCGGACTCGAGAGCTTGCACTCTTTTATTAGAGTAGCAAATGGTGAAAGCCCATATTTTGGAGTGGCCGCGAGCCCCTCACTGCTCGGTGTGGGGGCCGGTCCAGTTGCTGCATGCGTGCATGCGGTAACAAAGCCTTCCGTCTCTATATACCCTTAGTTTGTAGTGTGTATGTTTGCATGTGTATGTTTATGTTATATGTTATATATTATATGTATGTATGTATATGTATGTATGTGTATATATGTGTCTAATTACATGTTTGAATAATTTTTGTATGTGCATATGTTTACCATATCATCCATGTAGTTGGTTGCTTTTAACCCGTTTCTCCTACTTGTTATGTAATGTATTATTTGTATGTCACATTGTTGTTAACTAATCGTGGCCAATTCCCTCACTATCTACCTCCCTTAAATACTGATATGGTTATGTTCATTTACGTGGCAATAATTTGAATTCTATAGTGTAATTAAAATTAGATTTATAAACGATGTTGAAATAATGTGAAAGCAACGGGTTAAAATTTAACGCTATCAACGGCGGGGCTAAATTATGAACAAAAATTTGAAGTATCTTGAACAAAATTCTGTAGATAAAATAACGAATGTATTAAAGTGACAGTGAAAATTTCGGCTAGGTGTTGAAAGAAAAAAATCCTTAACCACTGCTGGGTTCGAACCCTGTTTCTTTAGTCATGGAGCGGCTAGTCTACTCACTCGACCACTGGAACAACCGAGGAGTTTTTTTATGTATATTAATCGCTCAACTAAAATATCCGATCGTTAGTCGACCATAGGTCGTTGGTCGCTAGTCGTTGGCAAATCTGATTCAGCAAACAATGAAGCCAACACGTTTAGCAATCCACGATTTTTAAAAGCCTTTTCTTACAACAATACATTTTACCCAAAATGAATGTCAATAGAGGCAAAGAGATTAATGCAATCGATTTATTCTCTGCTAATCAGCCAAGGTAGATATTTAGGTCAACAATTACTATATTAAAAAAATGTCGCTATACGGATCAGATCACAGTAAGTATTTTTGTCCAAAACCAAAATGTGCCAAATTCGGAATGAGAACCCGGACCCTCTAACCTTAAAGCAATGATTCAGCCGCCGGCCACTAAGCTACAAGGGATTGTGTTTGATTTTTTGAGCCTATAAATTGGTACGTGACAATGCCAGCCTGCGAATGCCGAGCGAGTAGTATCCTGTTACCGATCGATGTCCAATATTAATTGATCAAGTTCGTTTGATGCCCAACAGGTAGCGTTAACGATCACTCTGCGTCTTAACTCGACTGCTGGTTCGGTGATACTTGGTACAAGACTAGAGGACGAGCGATCGTGTTCGTCCATCGGCTGGCTCACCACCAGTCGGTCTCTGTCGTCTTACCCTTGATCGTATGATCTTGGCAAGCGATGACAGGCTTTCTTTGGAGTGGCATTCTGTAAAGGAAAGCTATTTCTTCCCCTGGCTGAAGGCGGGGTCCAATATAAGTGCGGACCTTTGTCTCTAAGCGTTTACAGCGGGAATTTGGTACTTTGAGGATAAATGCACGCGTGCGTCATGTGTGAAGTACATGCGCCTGAGGTCATGCATTCTGCAGAGTGTTCCTCAGGTCAACTGCCGCGAGCGTGATGCTGATGTCATCATTACCTCATAACAAATCTGCCATTACTAATGACGCGTGTGTAGCATAACCTTGGATTATGACAATATCGACGACAGCGCCACCTGGTAGCCAGGCTCGAACTAACCAATCCTGGAAAAATTATTTGAAAAAAAAAATTCTTGCTCTGGAAGACGAATGCTATGATTTATAATAAAAAAGTTGTCGGTGACGAGGATCGAACGCAATACCTTCTGATTATGAGTCCATCACTTTAGTCGTACGACTACTCGGACCGCTCTGATTGTTAAAGGTTTTTTGCGAGTTATGAACTGTTGAACTGTGACGACAGCGGCGAAGAAATCTAGACTTCTGCATCGATGATTTTCAATCAAAAAATATTTCGTCGACATTAATATTTATATCATACAGCTCATGTAGCTCATCATCGTAGAACATAGAAAGTATTTTGAAGTCCTGAACAGTTTACCCATCTTGGATTATTAATCATGGATGCACATACTGCCATTCAACGCAACCATGCGTCCAATCTATGTACGACTGGAATTTCGATTGGTTACATCGGTCCGTGATATGAATCTTGCCGCCGCCGCCGCCAGCGGAGAGGCACATCACTGCCCAGACAGATCATCACCACACAGACCGTGCCTGCATGAGTAGTCACGCCGCCGGGCCTTCATGACATCACATAGGAATATTGGATCGGGTTAAAGTGGTTTAGTTTGACATTGTTGTTGCAATCAGCGCTACCTGATGGCAGAATCTGACATTCACTCTGGACAGCATCTTAGTTCAATGATTCGATACCAGAGCGACTCGCACTTAGCGCAGCCAAAAAGCTACCCGGGCGCGATTCGAACGCCCGACTTCTGTTTGTTGAGCCAGCATGCTAACCACAGAGCCACGGTGGACATCTACATACTGTTGTCAATAGAGGCATGATTATATAAGGAGGCTAATGCTACCGATTTGTTTTCTGCTAAGCAACCGAATATTAATAACGGATTCAGATTAACCAGAGGTAATTTTTGTTGCGTTGTGATAAAATAATTATATCTTAAGTACAAACTAGAGACAAAAAAGAAGGCCGTGCCGAAGTCACGTGATCTCCTTGGAACCTTAATTCACGGTTTTCAAGCAGATGCTTAGATGATCGATCGAATTTTAGATAGAAACAGCAAAAATGTAGATAAGTACGGTCTTAAAAACCTTTGAAATAGCTTTAGTTTAGGCTAGTTTAAGGCACAGTTTAAGCTAGGAATTAAATCTAGCTAGGAGTTAGCTTTTGAGTTATTGACCCTGATTATTTTATTTAGATGCATTAAGGAAGCTTGAACTATGTAATTGTTAAAAAAATGTGTGGTTCTTTTGTTATCGGTAAATTGTCAGGACTGCTCTTACCCTTGATAAAGTAACAGTTACAAGTTACGAAACGTAGGGAAATTTAGTTGTTCTTCATTTAGCAATCAAAACCCAGTTCAAATAGTTTTTGTTGAATGTGCGGTCTCCTTCGATTCGAATTCCATTAATCTCTAAACTTTTTCTCGTGATGTCCATGCAAATATTCGAATCTGATGCCTTTTATTCTTGATAATAAATAATGACCCTCAGTGAACTAGACTTTGAAATGTTTACTCAAAGCACATCGAATTTCTCCAAAAATGCTTTCCGCTATTTTTGGCTACATTTTGTGTATTCTTTTTGCTTATAAATATTGAAACATAACCAGAGGCGAATGAGAGTGGGTATTTTCTTCGTTAGAGCACCACTTGCATTTAAGGGAGAAATGTGAATAAGGATTAAATAACAGAACTCAATATTTAAAGAAAAATAATAATAAAAGAGTTGATTAGCTGACAGAAAAACTCGTGAACTCTCTGTAGACCGCGACCCAGCTAAGACAATCTTCTCCTACCCATTACCAAAGAAAGATCCCATTCCATTACAGTTCGGCTGGAATGGCTGCTACTTTCCTTGCCACCCCCCCCCCCCCCCCCCCCCCCACTCAATTTAATAAGGCAATATAATTCAGCAAAGATCTCGCAGATTTTTCAGCTGTGAGAACAGATTAGAAAAAGGACAACAATGGTCAAATTTCATACACTTAAAAAACGTATTTATTAGTTAATCGTTTTGACAAATTGTTTAGTGGTAAAATGGAATGGAACCAATTAAAAGTGTAACAAAATCATATCACATAATCAAGAAAGAAATATAAAATTGAGTTACTCGAGAAATGAAAGGATAATTCAAAAATTTACTCAAAAGTTCACTGTCTAGCTCGCCTAGACAGAAAGTTAACATAAAGGTAAATAGATAGTTTTTCGAGAATTTATCTAAAATACGAGATACATTTATAGGATCACTACGTGATGACTCGTTTACACCTTTTATTATGGAAAAATCATACACATAAATTGTGGTTTAAAACAGCTGCATCAACTGTCGGTGAGGGTCGGTGGTAAATGCCTAAGGCCATAGACATGGGCAATAGCTTCCTCGACAAGATCCTGGTGGTTTTCAGCATACATTTTTTCACTTCATTGCAACAAAATCCTAGTAAGATTATCTAGAATTTTGAGACAAATCATCAGTTTTTTTGAACGCTTTTAAAGACATTAGAAAATAAAAGAACGTGGATTTAGATTTATATAACATTAAGCATAAATATCATTTGCCTGTTTTACAATGAAAGGCAGACTAGAAAAGAAAAATAACCTTATAAACTATTTACTCTATAAAGTTGTCAATTTTAAGAACAAAAAACTGCTTTACTTTATAATATTATAGAATAAGCTAATGTTAATAAATTTATTTTCATGCCTATTAACCGAACTACTTCATAATAAATACCACAATGTCAAGAAAATATCGCTAAGAACTGGCTTATACTATAAAGAACATATTGATTGAGATGAAATCAATATACTCTTATGTTAAATACGATTATCACAGAGAGACGGAGTGAGTAAACAAATTCGAAGGTCTGTCTTTATGAACAGGGGGCTCACAACAAATTTAATTATCTCGATAATATTGTAATAAGTATGTCACTAAGCTAATTTCTTAACCTAGAAGGGGTCATGAAGCAAACTGTGAAAACGAGTCCAGATATCTGACCTATTTCACTAGAGCTACGCATATTTTGGTACAATTTTCAAAGCTGACAACAGATAAATAAACTGTCGCTCAATAATAGTTTTACTTTCAGTGTGCGTACAATGACAACTTTTGCTATTCATGACATGATTCATGATACTCTTGTTTCCACATTAATTTATTTACAGTGAATATGTTTGGGGAAATACTCTCCCCGTATCTTAATTACTTAAAGCAATATCACCTAGCAATATGTAGTAGTTTAAAGAGTAAACAAACGTGAATGTACATTTTTCGAGATGTTTAGAACTATGCTCCTCGAAGTGCGTTATCTAATTTTTTGTGCCAGCCAGTCTAAATGTAATGCTGTCAAATCAATTGATCTACACAATATAATTGTTTTCATTTACATTCATACAGTATACACATATTATGTTTCTACTTCTCTTTAATACACAATTTGTAATTGTCTAAACTACCTAAAGATCTCTAAACTAGAGAGCAAGATTAAGCAACAGCTCCGGTTTTATTTGAGCGCTTGGTTAATGTGATGAATTTAAAGTTTGTAATAATTTTACAATGTTTTCACTACTTTTTATAGGCCTAGTCGAAATTGGTTGAATGGTTGATCGAGGCAACATCCATGAAATGTAGGCCCAGTCCCAGACGTTAATTAGCCTACTAACTAAGGGTAATTAATATTCAATCAAGAAAATAATGAAATGTCAAGAATAGAGATGCAATTTTAATTTTGTTCTTATAGATGAAAAAATATGTTTCTTGAAAAATATGTTTTTTTTTTTATCATTAAATATAGAACGTCACAGTTCATCATTAAGTGTATTAATAACGTTTAGAAGAGACTATTTATTTAGTGCAACTATTATTTAAGTGCAAATGGTGCAAACCTGCAACCAACGTTGACACTTATTTTTTCACATTATTTGACGAATAACAATAGTACCTATTCTAAGCAATCGCGAAACGACCGTAAACACACGTGGGATATCCCCAAAAGTCAATGTTTTATTAGAACTGTCGTCTCAAAACCATCTAAATCCATTTTGCCTTAAGGTCTACAGCAACCAAATACCTACATATTGATGTAGGTATCTTTGAAATAAGTAGTTTTCTTAAAACAAAGACATTACGCACTTTTTAAAGATAATTTCATATATACTACGGATAAATCGCAATTTTGTCTTTGATAACACCTACATTGACTAATTAATTCTATGTTAAAATACCTTTTAAAATGCGCTAGCACACACTCGACATGTTTGACTAAATTTTGTTTGTTATTATATATTAGTTATCAAGTTTAAATTTAACACTCTTTGACCAATAAAAATAGCTTAGTTTTTCAACTTTCTGTAACACTCCCTCAGTCGCATTGAAGTACAGTGGCAATGTTTTTACACTCTTTCCCTCTTATTTTTGGTCAATTAAGCACATTTAAAAGTGCGTACACTCAGAAAAGTTACCTCTATTTACATTCGTAATCACATGCCATTCGAATAGGCAACCTGTATTTAAATACCACAACACGAGCGTCCCCGTGAGCTCTGCATAGACTAGCACCGCTGCTATTTGATATAGTAAAAGCGTTTACCATGCAGGTAAGATATCGATCATTTGGCCAGGAAGTTGGCTCCCGGGGGCTGGTGAGGGGTCGGCGACGAGGAACAGCTTCTGCTCAGTCCTCGGGTAGGTTCCGCCAGCAGAAACTGCCCGGACGAGGAGCTGTCAGACTGGTTCACCACTCCTGGAAATAGGGACAATTTGGCGAGATATTTCGGTGTTGCGGTGTCAATCTAACAGAATGGAACTCTTCAAGGTGACGTGAATTCAGCAAATTTCAGCAAGTGATATTATCACGCTGAAGTGAGACGATTTTCCGACAGTTTGGAAAGGAGTTTATATAAAACTTCAAAACTTAAAAATTTTAAGCATTTTTGAAATCTTGTTGCATTTATCAGAATTCCAAATTGCTAGCTTATTTTCATTTTTTTTCACCGTAATTCTAAAATCCCCTTGAACTGTTCTCAGCTAAGTCCGAGCCGAGCTAAGTCTAAGTTCAACGTCGACCTACCTTTGCTGAGGTCAGGCACTAGGAGGCTTCGCGGGGAGTCGGCGCCTCCCTCGGCGGCCTGTCCAGCGGGCTCCGAGGGGGTGGGGCAGCGACGGTCGCAGGGGGGCACCACGCCGCTCAGCGTGTGCAGGGGGATCCGGTAAAGCCGGAATGGACGTGCCTCTGGTGACGACGCTGTTAACGAAAAAAACAAATCTATTAAGGTTGATTCAGACGGGACTGCGTGTCAGTTGGTACGCTTGACAGCTTTAAAGGCTCTACGTCATTGATATAGAAATCCCCGATCTCTTTTTATTTTTTTTTAATCTCTAAGATATCGAAAAATACTCACAGTGGGGCGATGATGGAGGTGATATGCTTGGGTCCCTTTCTGGCTTGTCAACTTGCAATCGTTCCGTCTTGCTTTGGAAGAACTCAGGGGCGGTTGTCGCAAAGAAGATGTCGTTCTGGAAGCGCACAGTAAAGATTGAAAACCAGAACTTACGAGTTTCGGGTGACAATTGGGCATATAAAATTAAACAGCTGCAATGAGGTAAATATGTGCACTGACCTTGGAGCAAATGAGGGTCAGCTTGGGCATCACCATGGTCTGGACGAGGTTTCCGTTGATGATCAGACGGATTTCCATCGAGTCTGTTGTGAATCCAAAAATGTAGGGGAAGGCGCAAACTAAAACAGAGAAGTCGAAACAAATGTTAGGACACTGGGTTTCTTTCATTTGTTTGGTTATGACTTAAAGGTGTTCTTTCAAGTGAACTCACCTATCGACGTTGGAACTGAATTCCAGTGGAAGTCGAACTCGGACGTAGCGTTATTTTCTGAAGAGAGTTTTTGGAAATGGCAGGTGTCTGAAAGGAACAACAATAAGATAGAACTCTTTTTAGCCTGAAACAGTTTATTTATGCCGTGAAAAGTTCCATAACGTCCTTAGGGACTTAGCTTCACCTTCCAGGCTGACAATACACTGAATTTATTTTCTAAAACACTTTTAAAGTAAAAGCATTGCGTGTGTATGTAGCTAGAGCAAGAAAAAAATTAAAGTCAGCGATTCAATAGATTGATTGAGCTCTATAACGAAAAGCTGGAGAAGCTAAAATGAAAAGTTCGAACCATTGGGTTTATAGGTTTAGTCAGAGTCCCAGTGCTAATGTTGAGCTTTCAAGTTCTCTGGAAGTTCTCGAGCTTTTAAGTTCTCAAGTGGTCTTGAAACCCAGTTTCCAAACCAAAAGTAATTTGCTGACGAATCGAAAATCGTCCCGACACAATTTTTCGGTATGCGTCCCAACACCGCGCCCCAAACCAAAAGACTCACGGTTGTAGCAGAGAAGTAGCTCGGGCTCCTCGTCTTCATAGAGGTCCACGGCGGCGACAAGATGAGACCTCGAGCCGTCCACGGTGTGCAGACGCGATTGATCCCCACTGCGTTCGTTGACAAGGTCAAACTGGTGCCGGTAGCCGACGCATATATTGTTGTCGACCACCCCGTTGGAGGTTGCCGTCAGCGAGGAGTCGACAAGCGTGATCAGAGTCGGCGGCTCGGCCACTTGGATCTCCTGGACAAGGAAACAGTTTTTTGAGTATTAGATAAATGTCATTGACGTGAAATATGAGGACAGGATTGGTTTGTAAAAATGTTACAAAAGATTAACTCATATAAAGACTTACAATTCACGCCGATCAGTTTATAGGCTCTACGAAAAGTTTTAAAACTTCCAACTTTAGTTTTTAGAGTAAGATGGAAAATTGTTATTCGCGCCGTGGAATTATCTATGTCCAGCGTTGTTTGAAGCGTCGAGGTAACTAGCGGTGGGTTGGCACTTACTCGGATGTACTGGAAGCCGTCGACGGTGTCGGTGTCGCTGGCAGGGCACCAGGCAGTCCACGCCGCCGAGTGGCGCCATTGCATTACCAGAAGCTTCTTGCCGATGGCTACAACCTGAAAAAAAAGAGGCACACTCTCAGTCTTCAAGGTAATTTTCTTTACTTGCCAGCAATGAGCTTCTCGGTTGGGCAAAGCTAAATTTTTGATACAATAGGAATGATTGTCAGTCACAACTAAAACTAAAATTAACTAGTGATTCCAAACCTTTTTCAAGACATTGAAAACATACTTGATTTTAAGGAATACATTCAAATTTTAAAGCTTTCTATAACAATTGAACAGTGCCGGTTCCCTTAATGCCTAAGAAATTCTTTCTGAAGAGAAAATACCATTTGAAAACTAATGATCTCTGTCAAGCAATGGGTCACCCAAGAACCAACAGCAAACGCCTCCAAAAATAATAGGTCATCGCTCAGCGTATTTAACGTTGCTACCCTTCACTTACCATCCTAAGATGGGACCCTCCCGGCCTGCTGATAGCGTACATGTGGCAACCTCGAGTCCTCTCCAGCCGATGCTCCTTGAGGTCCTGACGACCCCTAGCAGAGCTCTCAGCGCTGAACTCGCCGTCAAAGTCTGACAGACGGAATACGTGGATCTTGCTGTCTCGGCCCTTGTCGGCGCGCATTAGAAGGATGCCGTGGCCTTCAACCACGTGGATCTGCTTTACCGAGAAGCTCTTGTCGAAGATAAGTCGATGAGCCAGACTCTCTGAAATAAGAGATCAATTGAGGTCTGAGTTAACCAGGTGTCAGTAGGCCTTTGATACATACAGATACTATCACGAGGAAAAGCGGAATTTCCAGCGCATTTAAAATCCTTATAAGCAGACCAAATCTTCAATAGCTTTACACATTTTCGGGAAAAATATTTTTCAGTGAGGGGAACGAGAAACAGTCTCCAAGCCAAGAATTGCCTAATAGAAGGACATATTGCGTGGAAAAAACGCACTATCGAGGTTCCACTTCCTTGTAACGATATCGTGGCGTTCAAGGTTTTAGTTGACCTCTGACTGAGATCATATCGAGCAAGACTCTAAGCACGCCATTGGAGAGAGCGCAAAGAAAGCAAAACACGAAGAAAGAAAATTGTGAGGTGATAATGTAGCCCGCATTTTTGAGCTGTCAAAGCGTAATAGTTGTAGCCCAATAGGTCGGATTTGTTCGGTGTAGTGCTCCAAGAGTCGAGTGTCCTCGATTTCATAGCCAGAAAGACCACCTAAAGCACGTAATATGGCAGCCGGCAGCCCTGGAACGCTGAAAAATTCTAACGTTGATGAATTCTTTCGAGGATAACACGAACCCTACAGATAAGTCGAATTGGTAAACGGTTTACGGGTACATTGGTATACGGATATATGCAAGAAAATATGAAGGCAAAAAAATACCCAACGCAATAAATAAAGAACCTCTATCTCGCTAGACTACGCAGTTCTTACCCTCAACAAGATAGACCCCGTTCTCTGTCGCCGCGACGAGCCGCGTTTCGCCCCAAGAGTCCCCGCAAAGCACTTCCTGTCCGAAGTCCGGGTAGAAGCACTGCGGCTCCCAGGGGGCACGTTTGAACATGCCCGTCGTGGCAAGGCTGGTTGGCGCGTCGCCCTTTACGATGGTGTCCAGCTTGAGCGCCTGTCCGATGCGCACGAACTCCACCTGGCGGGCTTCTTCTTTGCGTCTTGAGCCGCGAGCTGGGTCTGGTAGCACGTCGCTGAAGGCACGACGGTTCAACATGGTCTGCAACATGGACGCGACATGTCGATATTGTCCCAAGAAACCTACTAATATCGGCGCAGGGACAAAATCGAGACAAACACAGAAAAACACAATTCACAGAGTCGTATTTTTGCGGGACAAACTATTTCCCAAATTTTTACTTGAATTTAATTTAATTTCCCGCTCGTTGCAGTATTTCTTGTCTTCTTGTATTACCTCAGTAGGCAAACATTTTAACCACACTTCAAGTCTTTTCTAGAATTTTCCAAAAATGTTCATTTTCCAACTCTCTTCTTCTATTTCACACTTCTATTTTTAACTGGTTTTAAATCGTTATTTCGTGTCACATTTTCTTTTTTGTTGATTACCAATCCTTGATTCAAAAAGTTAATTTCTTGCCGACGTCCAACGCCTGGTCACGTACCCCTCTCCCATCGTTCATGTGCTCTGAGTGCAAGTCCTTGATCAGCATGTCCAGCGTCCTCTCACGCTTCCTCGCGAACGTCGGCGTATTGAACGCGGCCTTCTCGCCGTTTATCACTACAATGGAAAAGCACAAGAGATTATGGATTAACACTAGAGATTTATTTTTGAAGTCTTACTGTGTCCTCTTTTAACTTTTGTTTCGAAGCTTAAGACCCAGTGATTCCCTGATTTACTATTTCCAGAAATGACTAAGAAGCTTACAGCTACAAGTCTGGGTCCTCGACATTTTCGATACGACTGCTTGAAGTAAGTAGAGTCACTCACGTTTGACTAGAAGAAACTCTCTGAAGTCTTGGGGCTCTCTGAAGACGGGAGGACAGGGCAGCGAGGGACCGAAAAGTGGCACGGACTCTTCGGAGAACACACTCAGGCGGTAGCTGTCGTCCTCCGACTGGTGCGTCACTAACGCGAACACATCTGCACACCAGCTAAGGAAAACTCGTTTGGAATATTCGGGGCTGAAGGCATGGTTGGAAAGGGTGCACTTGAGTGAAAAGTTAACGTTCACGTAGAGGTAAAAAAATCAGTGCAAGAGTACTCGAGGGAAACTCAAATAGCATGAAAAATCTCAATGCAACCTTATATTAAAGTTACCTTTGTAAAGAAAAATGTCTTCAAAACTAATCGCAAGTATTCGTGTAGTAATTAAGACAAATCGTCTTCGACCGATCGTTTGATCTGATCTCGAACGGTGAAGGGCCGTTAGTCTGACTGATCGACATTTTAACTTGTCAGACGACTCTTGACCCTTTATGTTGCATACATATCCGTGTTTTTGTTCCAAGTTGTTGTAGAGCTGGTTTTTTTTCAGTGAAAAGAAAACAATCAACAGGTCGTTATCAAACAAAAACATCTTCTACTTGGCTGTTGCCTAGACAATTAAAAATTAACGGCCTGTGATTACTTAACCGCTCCTTGAACACCAACTTCGAATAATCAAATTTGAAATATTTTTCACATCATTGACGCGATTGTTGTGAAATTTAATTAAATTCACAACTTGACTAAAATGAAAAATATCCATCTCGGCTACAGGCTGTAACGAAGATAGCTTTATTTCTGCGCTATTTTTAAAAGTGACCGTTCTCCTTCCATAAAAAGGATTATCATTGAACCAGCACACAATGCATTTTCTTCCTGTTGTAAACGAAGGTAATCCGACTCCCGAAGGTAGGCTTTCATTTCATAAAAGTTAAGGAATAAAAAGAAACCCTAAGGACTCTACTCTCTGCGGTGCTCCACGCGCAAGCGTAAGGCTGCCATTCATTCATCCTCAAGAGCTAATAAAACTGTCGGCGACTTACGTGGCTGATGTAAGCTTTGTTCAAAATAATGGCGCCCACTGGTCAATCCTCTCCGAGCATTTCAATAATACTCAGCAGTACGAGTGCACGTGAGTGGATTCCTCCTAAATTTTCATTAGTCTCCGCTATTGAGGGCCGAATCGGTGAACGAAGCACTCTTTCTATTTACCTTGCTGGAGACACCAATGTTTTCACACATTCGAAGAAGTTTTTCTTAGAAATTTACTCCTCAGAACACATGGCTTCATTGGTAAGTAGTTTAGCGTCGCTGGGTTTACTTGGGGTTGGGTCGGGATGGGGTGGGGTGGGATGAGGTGGGGCGGTGTGGGGCTGGGTTGGGCGTACGAGGAACGACTATTGCCCAATTTTTGACAACACTTAAATATTGATAACTCGTTCGCTACAGTTTGACTACCTGTAGCTATAGTGAACGAAGGATACGTGTAAATTGAGACTTGATGAACGACGGGTTGAAGTGGGTGGTGTGAGGGCTGCCGTCGTCTTCAGCGAACACGATGTTGACAATGTCGTTGCCGATGTGGCGCTTGCGTTCCACCTACGACATTAACACCCCTGGTTACTTAAAAAGTCGACCGCACAAACATCGAAACGTTATGCGACAGACATTTTTGAGTGCACGGCAGAATTTCTACCTAATGCAACAGTGAAGTGTGCCAACTGTTTCAAAAACCTTGGGGGTAATGTGGTTTTTATACATGATTCTAATTTTGACTCGTGATTCTGATTGGACTGTCCTTAGTCCATGACCTTAGAAAAACCAATGGGAGGCCTACATGCAGTCACTTGGATTGCCGTTGGTAGCGGTGCGCATTTACCTGTTGTCTGTTGTCTTTAGAGTAGGGTAGCATCGTCGACACGTGGAACATGATCTCGTGACCCTCGTATATCGTGTAAGCCGAACACCGCCCCGTCATGTCGCCTGCAATGACACATCTTTGTAACTACAAACGTCGATCGCATTAAACATGTCACAAGGCTGAGGAAAAGCTACAGATGTTTAACTGTTAGGTGCTCGGCCAAATTTATATTTTACAATGCGTCCCTCCCTCGAGATTTTTTTTAGGTTTCCTGATGACTTTATATGTAGATTTCACATAGCATAACATTCCATGCCAGTACTTGCTTATTGACTGCTTTAATGCATGTGTATTGTGTATAGAGTGATTGAATCGAACGCACTCTCAATCAAGATTAGCTGCCTGCAGCAATTACAAGTACCGGCCACGAATTATAATTGATTAGTGAATATTGCTAATGCAAATCATGAACCCATTGTGTGACAGGTATCTGACTTAACAAGGAAATGTAGGTTAATGCGAATTTTATCTCTCTCCCATTAACATAAAATTTTACTTGCTTTATTAGCTCTATTGCATAATTCATTTTATTGTTCCACTATAATTGCACCCCGAAATTTACGAGCGCCACGGTATCGAAAATTTCTGCAAGCGCTCTTTCTAGCATTATGTTCTTTAGGGACCATGTTGGGAACATGTCTGCAAGATTCTTGGTAAGAATAACTTTTTGTAGAAGCGTCGCATGTTAAAGCATTCTCATGTTCATTGATATTCTCAAATGTGCCACATGTTTACATTAAAACAGAATTCATGCACCCCCAAGCGTTGCACGTTAGCTGTTAGGTATTACTGAGGTACGTTGGGAATAAGCCACAACAGCTTTAGGCGCACTGCGACGTATACAACGAGAGACTCCGCGAGAAGCACAAATACCTATATGAAGAGAACGTACAACCACCGCAATGTATATTCCCTGCATCAACCCAATGACGAAATTGTTTTAAAAGATGGCTAGTAAGATGAAATTAAATCTCGGGCACGCCGTGGGGCAGCTGTTAGAATTCTATTAATTTAAAGTTTGAATTGAATTCAGTTAAAATAATTTCCCTGTTGAGATTTAAGATCTGCAAATGACAGATACAGGTTTTTGATGTGAAAACTTTTCGATCGCTTACCTTTGACGTCCAACCCGCCTCTGTATTTATCCCACCCCTTGAGGCACACTCTGTCTCCGAGGAGAGCGACGAACTTGTCAAACTCTTCGCTACCAGTCTCTGAAACAACATCATCATCATCATCTTGAAGAACACACACAAAGAAAAGATAACGTCATTTTGAGATGGCGAGAAAATCATGTAAACCTTGGTGTGTTTTATTGATTTGTGGCGTTTTGACAACGGGTCCTGTGGGGTAGTCTTGGGCGATTGGATATAGGGATTATTTCTTGGAATTTAATTTGCTGTAATGTATGTATTTTGATGAATCTACTTCCCGGAACTGTTGGCGTAAATTAATTTACCGGGTCATGTCTGTATAGTTAGTTACCAAGCAAATTTGCATTAAACTAAAAGCTATCAATCGGGATTTGTGTATACAGGTTGGATTACCCATTCGGTCGTGAAGGCGCATATTAGCTGACCTCGTCAGCGCTAATTTGTGTTTGGAACGTTTATCGAAAAGGGACATTTGAATGCAAGGCATCTTCTTATACCTAAGGGTTTCTACTCGCAATAAAAACTTAGTCTTACCGTTGCTGAACATTTCGTCGTCAGTGGTCTGGCCAGACTGGGTGAAAAGCACTCCGAATTTGAAGTTGACCGAACCCTCTTGCTCCTCCAATAGAAGTAAATCCTGAGAAAATTCAAGGCGATGCATTGTTTTCATTAGTAAATCATTCATTTGCATTTTGGATCTATAAACTTTGAATAAATATTTGGTTAAGATTGTTTGTGGTGGGTACTACTGACATTGAGCTGGCTCTTGTGCGGAAACCGTTGTTTTTAAGTGGTTAGGTCAAACAATTTCAGTTAGAAATCGGATGGCATTGAAAACTCGAAGAAAATTCTCAAAATTCTTAGAATTGCTTTTCTAACTAGAACATTAGAGTGTAAATTCTCTCGTTTGGAAGATGATGAAAATATTGATCTACGTTATTTGGATATTTAGTAACGCTATCAGTGACTAATTGGCCCGGTGTTGTGATATTTTTTAACTCCGAGTTGACAATTTATTTGACTCCTAAAATTGTAATACTGGGCCTAAATGAATGATTTCCTCTGTAAAAGTGAATACATTTTACTTTCCTTTAAATGAGAGAATCCACTAAAAACATTTTTTTTCTGCTGAAACATAAAAACCGGCTAGTGTGGTTTGTATCTACTTACTTTTTGAATATCAGGCGTGAAAATTTCCTTTGGACCCTTTTCCAACTTTTCCATATTCGGAAAATTGCTGCAAAACAAAAAGCCCGCTTTGGTTACGGATTGCAAGCAGCGCAAGCGTAGTAGAGCACAGACAATGAGTTACTCGCAATTATAAAAAAAAAAAAAATCATGAAAGTTGTAGATTTATAAATATTCATCAACTGTCTTTAATGGAACATTTTGAAACGGGACTGCTGCAAAGTCTAAAATAACATCATTTACATACCATCCTATAAAACAACCATATTTTTAAAACATCGTAAAATCATAACTCGGGGCGAATAAATATCGATCTTGCAGTTGCGGTTCAGGTTCTGGATTCAGGTTAAGTAATCTGAGCAATTTAAATTGGTTCGGTTTTGGGTTGAGGTTAGGGTTAGAGTTAGGGTTAGAGTTAGAGTTAGAGTTAGAGTTAGTGTTAGAGTTAGAGTTAGGGTTAGAGTTAGAGTTAGAGTTAGAGTTAGGGTTAGGGTTAGAGTTAGAGTTAGAGTTAGGGTTAGGGTTAGGGTTAGGGTTAGGGTTTGGGTTAGGGTTAGAGTTAGAGTTAGAGTTAGGGTTAGGGTTAGAGTTAGAGTTAGGGTTAGGTTAGGGTTAGAGTTAAAATTATGGTAAGGGTTAGGGTTAGGGTTAGGGTTAGGGTTTAGGTTAGGGTTAGAGTTAGAGTTAGAGTTAGGGTTAGGGTTAGAGTTAGAGTTAGGGTTAAGTTAGGGTTAGGGTTAGAGTTAGGGTTAGGGTTAGGGTTAGGTTTAGAGTTAGAGTTAGGGTTAGGGTTAGGGTTAGGTTTAGGGTTAGAGTTAGAGTTAGGGTTAGGGTTAGGGTTAAGTTTAGAGTCATGGTTAGAGTTTTAAGAGCTAGGGTTTTTCCATCAAGATATTTAATCATTATTCTGGTTACTGATAATTCTAGTTCAGGAATTGGAAAACTTATGGGGATGTCAAGATTTCTCGTTTTCATTAAAAAATGTTCTTACTTACCTTAATATCTGTTTGACTGTCATCGGCTTATGAGGAGAATATGACAAAGAGATCTTTTGCGCTCCCTGAAGAACAAGAAGAGTGAGAACCATCAGTGAGATCCATTTTCTCACTACTTCGCTACTGCATTGCAAGTTAAATAATCTTGCAGCAAAACCAGAAAAGAATGCGGCAATATCACGTCTACATAAATAATGTCCACGTGGACTGCAGAAATAGTACGGGCAATATTTCTCTTTAAACAAAATTTTTTTGCTACTTGACCTGAAATTGCAGAATAAAAATAAGTTTTGTCTCATTCGATTTGGTTGAGTGCCCACAAAACTTTTCTCATAATATTGGAAAAGTTAATTTCAAGTCACAATTAGTTCCAAGTAACAGAACAAATATTTTAAAACATTTTTGATCTTAAATTGGTTATCTACTCTACCAACTTCAGAGTTTTTGAAAAAAAATATGAGGGAAATATTATGTTGATAAAGAGCAGAATGTATGTTTAAAGTATGGGGTCCGCAAAAATATCCTCGTTTATTACTGGGAATGGTGATGATAAATAGATCCAAATTAAACAACGACTGAAGATGTCATAATCAACACGACACAACTGGGGAACTCTTTGTTTTCTCCATTAAACTTAAGTCACCAGGAACCGCCCCTGAGAACTGTTTTTGCGAGGACATCCGGCCCACACCCTCGTTCCGTGCCCACGCCTCCGCGGCAATGATTCAACGCCTCGCGCCGACTAATTGATACAAATCTGCCAACATCCCAAGCGGACCCTGCTGGGATATTGTCCAATCTATCACAAGCACTCCGGAAATAAGGAGGCGACGCTCAGGTAATCAGGTAAAAAACGGCTCGCTCTCTTTGGTTATAGATACCTTATTTATATTCGCTATCGATTCGTATTGATTCTTGTAAAAATTAAGCTGTGGGCAAGTGTTAGCGATTATTTGTAATGCCCATTCCAGGAAGGTAAATGTGATACAAATTTTCCGTCAGAATTTGCGTAGTTTTGCAAAGCATCTCAAAGGAATAGGTACCCTTTTTTGGTTTCTAAGAGGTGAAGGAGATAAAAACTAGAAAATCCGCATGTAAAGAAACCCGATTTTATTTTTCTAGCCCTAAATATAACTTGGCCAGCAGTGTTCCCCAGCTCAGAGGAAAGATTTATCAAACAATTCGTCAGTAATTTCAACTCTCAAAGTTGGTTGAAAATAGGCCATGGGCGCGGTCAAAATGCCCCCTTCGCTAAGCTCTGTATCAACCGACTGCATTGTAACCTATCTCGTTTCCATAACGGCCTAATATTCCTCAGGGCACCCAGGTTCCCATGAGGACATTTACACGGGGAACCATAGAATGTTCGATCGGGCACGTACCGTTTTCCTCCAGAGAATGGCGCGGTATTGCGGCACGCACTGGTTGTTAGCATCTGTCAGGACGACCGACAGGAAGAACGGCACCTTGTCCCCGTCGACTCCCACGTAGTTCTGATGCACTGTAAAGGGTTGGAGGTGTAGAAGCCGCGAGCAGCGAGAAATTAGAGGATAATTTGATTGTTTGGACTAGATTTCTGTTTTTTTTATTGTCAATAGATAATAAGATAATGACGGGTTAAGATAAAGGCCATTCAGGAACGTGTAGATGTTTGCGGGTCAAATTGTAAAACACTGTATCTAAAATTATGTTTAATTATCCTACATTTGCCAACAAATATCACTCGCTGACGGAAACATGGCCGGCTTTTGAAAATTGAACCTCGCCGAGACACAAGCCTCTTGTTACAGTTTTGGTTTAACTTTGAAACTTGACACACCCTGCCTTTAATTACTGACAAGCATTATTGATTAATGATTACACATGGATGCATGTCTTTTCTAGTGCTGTCACCTCTCCGTTCTAAAGGGGCTTGGTGGTTGGGGGTTGGCGGGGGTCGGAACAGAAGGCAAGAAGTACTTACGTTTGCCGAGGAAGTACTTGAAGTACCACCGCGTCTGGTACTCAGGGTTCTCAAGGACCGGCGTGCTCGGAGAGCCAAAAATCTGCAAGAATTAATTAAAAACTGATTGACAGTTTTGGAATTGCGTTTCAGCGTTTTCTATACACAAAAACGGTTGAAAGTAGGTGATAATTATGTAACTATATATGACTGGTCATTAGTGTTCTTTGGTATAGAATTCAAGCAGCAATTAAGATGATTTGTATTATAAATGCTGCTATGGAATTATTTTAATCATAAAACATGTGAATGAATTGTTCACTCGGATAAGTCTTTATCGAATTAAGGTGTTTTTAGATGATATTTGTAGTAGAAAAATACGGGACAACCGCGAAAGAGATTTTCGACCCATAAAAGATATTGGAAGCAATTTCACATCCGATATACCCAAAGCATTCGAGTTGCTCTAAAAGACATCGTGTCGATGTTGAACAATTTTGATTGAGGGGATTATCTATACATAACAATAAAACTGCACTCCACGTTGGAAACTTGGAAGCAATGTGAAACTGCAAAGCAATTTAATTGTTAGCAATGTAGGTGTTCTCGATCCAGAGGCAAGGTTTCCAGACAAGGTGTCGATAAAAAAAAGGGTGATCCTATGAACTTTGATTTATAAAATTGGAAGCAAGATTACTTTCAACATTTTAAAATCGCGAACGCAAACGCATTTACTTTTTTCCAATGGGTTACACCTTGTCACGCGCGATTCTAACTAATGGGGCACAAAGTAATTTACGATAGAGTGACAATTTTGACCTGCAAATGTTTAGACAGTGACCGCCACCCGTTTCCAATATTATTACACGACGCCCCCACTGATGTGACGCAACAAAAGGTGCTTTTATAAACGAGGTTTTGACGAGGGCTGACAGAGTGTGCCCGACCCCGAGCAAAGTTCTGTCCGTCCTCACATTAATCAATGTCACAAGTTTACATAATTTATTTGATCTACTTTCTCGGTCGGACATGCAGATTTTCATTGGACTCGGTTGGTTTATCTCTATCATTGTCTGACTGCGTAGGCCATGCGGGAAATTGATTCGTTCTCTGAAAATAGAGTTTAACTTTCAATCGGAAAAATGATTTACAGAATGACATCTATCTGCGTTTTCGGAAATTCTCTGAAAGTCAGCGTTTGTTAGCGAATAATAAAAAAGGCTATATTTCAACAAATTCACGATATTAGAAAATATATGAACTAAATGGTTGGCCAGCCACATCTAAACACACAATGAAAAATGATAGGAACTAAAAAAAATAATAGTTTTTCATTTCATGAAGCAAATGGTGGTCTACGAGACGTCAGTGACGTCACTTTTGGCAATTCACTAATTTGAGAAATAATGTAAGACATTTTAGATCTACGATGCCGGTCGAGCGGCAGTAATACCAGCAAAACCACCCCAAAATGACCAGCAAAATGACAATATCTAAGCGTGTTTACCCATATTTATAAGCCGAGTTTATTGCACGGGAAGGACATCTCTCATTTGTAACATAAAAGACTACAAAAAAGGACATTCACAATAATGGCATTTTTAAAAGATTTCACAAAAGTGCTATTACTTGAATCCATCCAATAAAATCTGTCGCTGATAAGTTTAGAGTGCCCACTCCCAAACAATTTAGTGAAATGGTGGAATTGGTCCCTGCAAGAGACACCATCCTGTCCTTGACCATAGGCACTTTATGTTGGGGAGGGAATGACCCCGGTTCTAAATGGGTAGGCAATGGTGTACCTTTAGCAAGTTGGGTAAGATATGGTCGCTGCGGTCAAATTAGGACCCCATATTCCTTGCAGGGATCAGTGTATGTTTCGTCAGGCATATCGTGCAGTTCGACATAATCTCTCTAGTACGCAAGACTATATTAGAACAGCCCAATTGATTTGAAAATTGATCTCTACTTTGATTCAAGGTTAGTAACTTGACAATTTCCTCATTCACGGTTAAATAAAAACATTTTTTTTTAAATTCATAATTCTGCTGTCAATTCTCAAAGATGCATTTTAACATTTGTCATGCATTGCAACATTTGTCATGTGATTGGCATATGTGTATTGTTTATTTTCTTGACTCTTAATTAAAAAAAAAAAATTTGAATAAAATAACCCACACAATCTAGTTATCGATTTGCGTTGTTAGTGCTCTATGTCCAAACAGACAGAAATAAGAGAGATACGCATTCAATCTTCCTCCCCGAACAAAATAACAATATCTCGTTGATGAGCCACGTTAATCAGTTGATTAGTGGCGTTGATCAGTCGATCGGTTTGCTCACCTCCTCCTTCTCGCCAAGAGAGTCCCCATTCTCCACGCGAAATCGACGCCCGTTGAGCTCGTGGCCATCGACTTCAATCTGAGGCAGCTGCAAACAAAGAAACCAATCACCATTGTGCCATGAAGTTGTTGGGAGGAAACCTTTGCAAACACCCAGGATAGGGGTTATTTCTGCAAATCAGTCTTTTGGCTCGGAAATGTTTGCCTGATTACGGCACGAATTTTCTAGATTGACTGGAAACGTTGCGGTTAAAGGTGAGTCTCAGCGCTAATTTTAATCTGTCTTCACCTCCCGAGGAATGCTTTGAAAAAAAAATTGCTCTTCCAGAGATAGTCAACTTCATTTATAGTGTTAAGAAATTTGATTTCGTTATTTCTCGCAGATTACTCACATTTGAGACTAGTTTTCGTTAAATTCATTTGTTAACCCCGACAATAAATATACAGTTATCGATATTTTGAGTATTTATTATTTAATTGTAGAGGTTTGCTAAAAATACCGGGGACACGCGCAAGGGTAGCAAATATAGTTACTACATTTAGGAGGCTGTAAAAAGTTAATTATTAGCGCTGTGACTCTGACTAAACCTAAAAACCCTAGGCTAAATTATTTGCCAAACCTTTTACTGAAACATCATATTTAAAAAAATTCTGGGAGAAAACTTTTTTCAACGTGGTGACCTTTTATAGCCATTTATTCCATCTCTGTTCAATGCACCAGCTCTAAAGTCGTTACAGACTCAGAACGTTAAATGTGTTAACCATGATTTTCCTCGGGGACAAAGTTAGCTAATCAGGATATTTTAAATAATTCACTGGGGACAGGAATGCGGGTCACGGGCGCATCATTCATCACGTCTCATTGCACTCATTCGTTAATGTTTTTACCGAGGGAAAACGGAGGCATCACAAATCTGATACCAGGGAATCCAGGAGTAATTAATCGTCTGGGTAGTTTAAAAACGAAATTTTTTTTTAACAATTTTTTGCGTAGCTGAAAAATGTAATAAACATGGAAATTATTTGAACCAGAAATTCCAGCTTGTCAGAGAGAATTGAAAAGTTAAAAATCAAAAACCGTTCTCTTTCGATCTATTTTTTTATATAATTTTACTGATAGCTTCTAAATGTGGATGCACTTTCGTGTTTGGCTTGGTGTAGAAACCAAGTACCTAAATAATATCGCAAACCAGCAAATATAATAAACAACAACGTTTTTTTTTTATTATTAACAACACTATAACCGTCTCAAAAATTGATGCCCAAACGCTCGCGTTTGGGCATCAATTTTTGAGACGGTTATAGTGTTGTTAATAATAAAATACCCCGCGCATTGCAAGCGTTTGCAATTTAAATAAGAGTTCATCCTAAAACAACAACGTTGTTCACCCCCGACATTTTCACGGTTTCACCCCATCCTTAAAATTAGGCTACACCACACTACCCCAGTAAGGGCTCATTAAAAACAGCGAAGACAAACAAAATAACAAGTTGGTGAATGTCTTGAGTGTCCCTCTTCACGTATCAATACCAGTGAGTACCTAAGTTGCTCCCAAATATGTTGAGACTTACATTTTTTTAAGACGGTGAAATTCTTTTCCAACCAGCATAAAAAATGTTTTGACAAATAATTACTTTAAAATGATAGTTTGCTGTTACTTTCATTTGAAAGCGTTGGAAACAGTGTTTTATAGTTTCTTTAGTGACTATTTACATGTTTACTGATCTGCTATTAATCATAATGATTTTTTTTTTTACTTTTCTCATATTTTTTGGTCACTTTTGTACTAACTGGCGGCAGCCATTACAGAACTGCAAACATAACAACTGTTATGGTTGTTTGGTTTGCAGCTAGGCTGTCACTAGGAACCTTCACATTTTCAATTTTTAATTCTTTAGATTATTACTAATTTCTTATGAGTTGGTCGAAATTGCGTAAAAAGAGACTGTCCCAACAGACTCGGATGCAGGAGGCATTCGAATCTGATCAACTGTGATAATAATGCGTTCGTCCGTTTAAATTGACGCCATTTATATTAGCTGAGTATGACATCCCGACAGGTTGGCAACAAAGTGGGCGAAAATTTACAAGTCTTATCCTACCGGGACTATAGTCGAGTTTTCATGCCAATCTATTAGAATTCTATTTAATAAAGAAGTAAACGAAATTATTTTATTGAAACATTTGCTAATTAGGCTAACTACGTAATTTTTAAAGTAAATGAAAATTTCATCCCTGGAATATTATATATGAAGGATTTTCGAAATAAAATCTAGGGTAATAACTTTTGTGAGTAAAACTATTCACTGGATAGTGTAAAAAGGATTTAAATATTTTTATATTTAAGTTAATTTAATGTGTGAATACAGGTTATAATGTTGGTTATAAGGGTTATAATGTTGGTTATAAATATCATAGTAGTTGTGAATTTTTAGACCTGTCATGTCTGCAAGCCAAGCATTTTTTGCGATGTCCAGGCAGTTTAATATCAGAGCTGTCTCTCAAATATGATAGCTCTGAAGTTCAACAGTTCTAACGAAATTGATTCAATCAATAAATGTTGAGAATTTACAGTGATTGGTTTTATCCATAGATTTTTCTAAGAAGGTAATTTTCGTTGCTAACTTTGAAACAAAATAAACTATCAAATGTGCGAGCTTCACTGGTAGATTTAACTTATGGAAGCCATGGAGATGCTGCGATCGCCTGACAGAGCTTCTAAATTATTCTTACTTATATTATCAAGGGTGTAAATATGTTAACCTCCGGTCATTGTCCAGATTTTCCAATGCACAACCATGACAGCACCATACACAAGAAAAGAGGAATTAATAACGGCAATTAACGGCAATTAATAAAAGTTCTTCCGACGGCCTATTAATAATCAATACAACATTTCAAAACTTGTATTTGTAGCATGAGTCATTTTGACCAATCTGGTTTCAGATCTCCAGAACTCCACAACTCGGCCGCCTAGTACCCCGTGCTCGTCCCTTGCTCTACCAGAGTTAGTCGAGAGTCTAGAATTGCAGGTGAGTGCAGTTAGGCACACTTCGAACAAATTATAACAGCACTGTAGTTCTGTGAAGTACAACTAAACGGTTTTGAAACGGTGGGTTTAATTTTAAAACATAGAACGATTTCTCGAAGTGGTTACGTGGTGTACCATCTCTCGCCTCCATAAATAATTTTCCACTGGGATGTTAAATATATTTTTATTTTATTTTATGTTTCGTTTATAGCGAGAGGTACTACGAGAGATTTTGTAGCACATATAATAATTTTTGCCTACGAATGTAATGCTTGTTGCGCTGAAATTCAACCCGCAGCGCAAGCAAAACTGAGGAAAGAAGAGAAACGGTGTTTGACGTTTCTTGTTCGAAGAAGGACAGTGTTATGATTGAACCTACGATCACAGGTAATTACGCATCTTTTCGATAGCATATTGTGTGTACCAAGCATGTAAATGACCACAGATGACGAGGAACTCTATGTGAGAGCAGTTGAAATGATTTCACGTAAATATCACTTCAAGTATACCACTCAGAAACGGTGCTTTCGATTTGATTATGGGAAAAAAATTCGTTACCCAACAGCTAGAGATACTTGACGTCTGAATGTCAAGCCAGTCACTTGTTTTCTGTCTCGGGATCCACAAGGCAGAGAAATAACGTGATTTTTTTTCTTGAAAACAAAGCGAGATTATGGATTCGGAATTGCCTCCGAAAACGAAACATTTCGCTTTCAAAGGCAACGTGTCAAGCAATGGACCATTATTTGTTGATTCTATGACAGAAGAACAACGCGTGTGGGAGCAGAATCGGTTGGAGCAGGAGTTGAAGAGGGTGCCGACGCTGGGATCGCCGCCTCCAACTCTGTTCGCGCCCAAATCACTGAGCGCCTCCTCGCTGACGCAGCCTCGCCCGTGGAACTACAACTTCGCCGATGTCTTCACAAATCCGCACGAAAAGAAAATGGACATCGAGGAGAAACTCTGTATCAAGTACAGGGAGCTCGCGGAATTGAAAGAGGTTAGGAAATCCATTTCGCTTTTACATTTCAATTCGGTACTTTTGTGACAGCTGTCAAACATGACTGAGTGCCAGTGAACGGCGCACTTTTCTAGCAATCCTTTTCAAACTTATGTGTGCTCATATATTTTTAAGTTTCGCTACAGAACGATACATGTGGTTTTTCTTGCAATAAGGCGACAGAAATATCACGTTTTAAGATCCAACAAACTTGACTGACTTCATACTTTTAATTTTTTATAAATGACGATTCTTAAACACATACTCAATGATTTCATCGTGTTCTTCTGTGATGAATAACTCATAAATTCGGAGAATCTATCGCAGTAGATAGACCACGATTCTATCGATTACAAACGGTGATTTATTAATTATATACAAATAAAAATGTCTGGTGTGCAGGATCGTGAGCAAGCTGAACGGGGCATCCTTCGCTGCCGAGCAGAGATCGACGATTTGATTAAAACAATGACCTCTTTAAAAGAGTCAAGTAAATAATATTAGACGTTTGTTTTAGGTTAAAATATTCCTTAGAGATGTGTTTTCATCTACTCATTAGGGGCTGCATCCTAAAAGCGGAGCTTAAATTTAATCCCGGGGTTTTAAGATAAAATGCCAATCACATAAGGAATATCATGGTGATACAACTTAACACACAATTAGGGATTAGTTTAAACTTAGCTTTGTGGATCTGGTACCATGCATTGTTGTTGTCTTCATCACACTATTTGGTCACAAAATAAATACACATATTGAACTATTTCTTAATAAATTTGACATCCTCAACGCACGATAATATAAAAAAAAAATTACAGAATTTTACTATACCATAAAAATTATGTTTGATACTGTCATACCGAACTCAAAGCTCCAATAAAGATTAAAAATCAGCTCAGAGATCCATTTAAATATTTAACTTCGTTTCTTGCAAAAAAATTACCAAACTACATGAAGCCAGGAATTGATAATAGAAAATTTATTCCTGCGTTTTTCATTTAGTTTGCTCCCGCATCCGTATCGTTTGGTCGGTCATCACTAATTCACAAAATAAGGTAACTTTTGATCAGAACCCAGTTCGAGTGTCATCACAAATCCAGTCCAATCACAAACCGAGTCTAAGCCTATTTCAAAACTAGTAAAAATTTACAGCCCAAACCCAGACAAACCTAGCCCTAGTCTAAAACTAGCCCCAAATCTAGCCCAAAGTTTACGCCACTGTTAATGAGAGAAGATATCGCTAGTCTTCAAGACGTTGGCTTACCAGCTCGACAGACCCGTAATGACGCCGGCTGAAGACACCGCGCCGAGAGATCAAGTCGTTAGCTGACGAGCTGCGAAAGAAACACACGGAACTGTTAGAACATGTAAGAACTGCTTGAACTTGGAACAAACTTATCGAGCGCCAACTCGTTTGGCCTGTGAAGCAATGGTCTGTGGGGCAGAAAGGAGCATGATACATGGTGGAGTGGTAAGAAACCTAGCACATAAGTAGACACGGAAAGGGAGAAAAAGTTGGTAAGTTGTTGGGAAAATAAGAAAAGAGGTAATGCAGTGAGATTCTCAACTCAATAGTAACAATGTGTACGTAGAAGAAAGAAAACATGTTTATGTTAAGAACATTGAATAAATTAGCGGGGAAGTTTCACGGATCTGACGTATCAGGCTTAGAAAATATAGGGTCTGCCATAGATTTTAATCAAGAAGTCACGATTTCGTTTTGGCTAAACAAGCTTAGAAGAGCCCACGATGTTTTTGTCCTGAATGTTGGGTTTTATGTTATGGTTTGGCTATGTTAGGTGTCATCAAAAATAACAACAGAGATAGGGGGAAATGAGACAATTTTCGCAAAATATGGACCATAACCGTTGCCATTCGTTTCTTAACATTTCCTGTGCATAGACGACCTGGATGATGGAAAGACCGATTTACTACCGGACATCAAAATGATCTCGCTCTCCAATATGATTTCCAAATAGCCAAAAAGCAGCGGATTCCTTAAATCTGAATTGTGCCAAGTAAATTCACTTTCCTATAGCCATCTCTTTCAAACGATCACAACGACTCCACTTCATATATGTGGAAGGCGTTTACCACTCACGCCACAGAAATCATGGATACTCGACAAAGTTTCCAGGATTTCAAGTGACCCTTGCATTTCATTTATACCCTTAGTAACCCTTTTCGAAGCATATTCACCCCCTTCCCCCTTTCCTTCCAGAAATAGACGACGATCATTGGCAGATCAATGCACGAGCTTGGCCCTGGGCCAACTACTGAAAATATCTGGAGCAAACGAACTTTTCGATAAGTTGCCTAGAAATGAACGCATTTGTTCTGCTCCGAGCGCCCAATACGGATCCATTTTGAACAAATTTGTTTTTAGAAATGAAATAACTTTAGGTCCTGACACATTTTCAGTTCGTGAATTGCATGCACCAATAGGTGTACTTACGACGAGGGCATTGCCTTTCTGTGTATAAAATGTCGAGACTCGAAGAGTAATTGAACCGCTTTACTGAACAGCCGCTAAGCAATAGATCTCCACAAAGAGTACGGCTACGTAGAGGGTGGGACCAAAATATGCTTATCTTTCTGATTTCTAAATAGTTAATTCAAGTACACACATATTTTTTTCGTAATTAGTACATGCAAATAACACGGGCATGCACGTTTAAGAGCAAGTAAATACCAAATGTATTCAAATACAAGTTGAACAAACATTTTACTATCATAACAGGATGAATTATGACTATAGTCGTAAATGTTGAAGGTACCCAACTTTTGAGCTTGATTCCGCATTACTTGTTTTGATTACAATATTGAGTTTCCAATAATTCCTACGCGTACTGTTTGATAACACGCGTATATAGGCCACAGCAATCAATCAATCAATCAATCAATCAATATTGGCTCGGGTTCCATCTAAACCAAAGCCCATGTCTAGGGGGGTCCGTATGAACGCATGGAGGCACTTTCGAAGATCCGACCCGCAATTGATACGTCCCGAACTTTCCACTTTTCCGGCAATGTTCATAGTAGAAGAATTTCTCGAAAATAGGCACACCACAACGTCCATACAAAATGTCCGGAAACCACAATCTGAAATAATTATAGAGAATTTTTCTGTTCAAAAAATTGTGATAAGATTACATATTTCCTAGATTTGCCTCGCAAATATCATTGACTTCCCGTATCCATGCTCATCGTTCCACGCACAAGAATCGCAGAGATGTTAAATATCTCACAGAACAAATTAAAATGTGTACCTATATAAGCTAAAAGAAAACGAGTTCTATTCGAACTTTGCTGATGATTAAAAAATCCAAAGAAAAACATTTCCAAATCACAACCCCTATTGTTGCCGACGATATTAAAAAGAAAACCTATAAATGGGTAATGGTTGGTTTTTCCGGGATAGATGATGAAACTGCTTTAATATCGTCGCGAGGAAAAACGATTTCTCGAGACCATGTCTCATATAGGCGTAAAGGGTGGTGCGCCAGGGACGGGGGGGGGGGGGGGGGGGGGGGGAGCGGGGGACACGCACTCGATGGGAAAGTGATCCTATCAATCTCTGCCGGCTTTGCATCGCCGCTAGATTCCAGAAATACGTCTCTCTACACTCAGCTGGCATACAATTTACCATCCCTCTAAACCCGAATCCGCGACGGGATATAGAAACTAGAAAGGGATACATGTTTTATAAATCAGATACATGTTCTGTATTTGGTCATACAACTAGCCAATACGATTTCCAAGCTTGAAGTTCTTGCTTCTAAGATGTCGAGGTTCAAGAAAGAGAAAAACAGTACACGTATAGATAAAGTTCTTCACTTTCAATCGTGAAAAAGCGGACATATGTCAAATTTTATTGCAATTTATTTTTACGGTGCTCCCATAATATGATGATTACAACAGATAATTAGCAAAAGATACCTCAAAATGATTTTAATCTTCAAATTTGACTGCGCAAATTTCCTTGAATAAAGTTATTGTCAAATGTCTTCCCCCTTGGCCTTCTTGATTATTTGGAAATTGGAACCCCAGATTTTTAAACGTAAATGATGGAACGCTTACTGATAATCGAAGAAAATCCAAAAAAATCTTCCCACGCAAAAACTCGATGCAGTGAAAATGGAAAATGGGGTCGACAAGTTGAAAGAGATTAGAAATAAACGTGGTTAGCACTCTTGAACAGTTTCTGCAAGGCACAGCCTCTCTAGGTGCAGCGGAGTAGAATCGATGATCGACTTTTAGATTGCCCGTAGCGGCTCTTGTATATTTGCTCAATTGTTCTCATCACGATTGGACATTCATGATCACTGAGCACTGAGCACTGAGCACTGGGAGCAGTAACACGGGCCGTATGATTGGTGGCGGTGAATGCCAGATTGGTGTAATCAGACCGAACATGTGACATATTCTTGGCGTTCTTGGCAAGAAGAAGAAGAACCACTTTGAACGACTTCCGGTTCCTGTGATTATGTGACGAGCTGCGTTTCAGGCGGGGCTGCTATCAGGATAAGGGTGATGCTTGAAGAGCTGAGTGGTGGTGGGGGGAGGGCGTTTTAACTCTCATGAAAGTAGACTGACCTGCAAAGAAATGTCTCTGAAATTATGAGCTGTAAATTCCAATGAAAAATTACTCAATTTTTTTCTGAATGTGTGTTTGGATTCCCCAGGGCCTTCAATCTTGCAAACGGCGCTCGTTTTCTTTACAACAAATAACAAATCACCATTCGGAAACAAAAAAAAAAACAACTAGTCAGTGATTTTCCCCATTGCATCGCCTGTCGAAAGAACTTGAGCCAACAAGCATCGTACTGTTTGGTAGTTATGTGTAGGGGTGTATTCATTGCCAATGTAATGTCAGCCACTCGGGCAGCGTTAGGAAAAATTGTGAAGCGATTATCAATAATTCACTGGGTTGTGTTTTATGAACGTGGTGTTTCAGGGTAGACGTAGGTGCCATTATAAATATGGGTCAAGTTCAAATGCATTCGCTCTATGATTTTATGATACTTGCCTCTAGCGATGGAGTGGGTTGGCGGATGGTAGGGGTTGATTGTAAAGAATGTAATTAAACAGAAAAGTGGACGCCAGGTGAATTTTCAAATTACAAATCTTTCGAGCGCATTCATGTTTTCTCGTGTCAGTTTATATTTCTCAGATTATATAAAAAGCGAGGGAGTAAAACTATATTTGTAGTTTATACAATTTTCCCGAACTGAACCGAGATTTGTGGTACGAACAGTATTTTCAGAATAAAACTGTCAGTAAAAAAACAGCTGACACAAGGCCTTCTTGGAACATTTGCCCAAAATAAGAAATAATAAACAAGAAGGCTGTGTGTAGGTTATTTTTGCCGGTTCTTAATCCGAAAATCTATAAATGGGTAGTTGCAGAAAATCAACTGTATTTATTTTGGCATTTTTGTTTTTTCCAAGCATTGAAAACACAGCGCTCAGCGCGCAGGCCCCAAATTATCCAATATCCGCACCCTTAGTGATGAAGAATGATTTATCGGGCCCGTAAAAAGTTGATGACATTATGAACGAAAAGTGTAAACTAATAAAAAGAAGACGCGCGAAATTCAGGAACGATATAATTTTTTAATACATGTTTGGGGAATTGTTCCGAGGTGAACGACATTTTCACAACTCGTTTTAACGTTAGCAAAACGCGACGCCATTGAAGAAAATCTCGATGGCCTATTTTGTTTTCTTCTCTAGCACCGCCTTCGCTTTCCGTCGTCAATCACCTCGAACGTGGCAGGATGATGGTGACGTAATTTCCGTCTTGTCGGAAATAAAGAGTTGGCGATGTCATTAATTACGCATCCTGCTGCTCAGGACTGAATCCCTCTCGGGATTCTGGCTTCAGAAACAGATGGACGCTTCTGGATGAGGATTAGAGCAAAACACGGTGTTTTATTTTGGTCTGTCCATTTCTATGAACATCTAAATGTGGAATGTTGTCTATTTTTGTTGTGTAGGTTTACTGGAAGTAATTAATTTATAACGATTTATAATTTTAATGAAGTTTCATTTTATATCACTGTCATTGTATCGTTTATATTTGCTACAAATTGTGCTGGATGAAAAAAAGGTCCATATAAGTCATTGTCGATTGATCTCCGTGGCTAAATTAAATCTGATACTTACTTCATTTTGGCCAGAGGGTAATTTTTTTCTTTGACATTGGAAAGTTGACCCATATAAGCAAAGATATTAACAATATTTTGACTGAAAAATTCGACTTATTCCAACCATGATTGGTTTTTGAAATTTGACTCCCGCTAGACGGTGCAACTGCTGCATTTTTGTTGTTGTCTATGGCAATAGGTTATAAACGATGGTCACGAAAACCGAGTTTAAAACAATTAATCATTTAAATCATTTAAAAAAAAACACTTTAAGTGATTTTCAATTCTTGGCGTAGCTAATTTGTATCTCGGTGTTGTGGTTTGCTCTTAATTCCAAGATCGCTTGCGCTATATCACAGATTTAGTTTGACCTGGACCACAATCTGCCAGTGCAAGATGCGATATGGAGCACTAGCAGGTGCTATCGATCTGTATCTCATTAAAATACACGTCATTTGCACCTGCAACTTTTCACGTGTGCTTCGGAACGTGAAAATCCAGTTCTAAACCTGCGTGGACATACAATTTCTATCAGCTGGTGGGACTGAAAAAGGCTTAACAAGATAATACTGTTGGAAAACGGTATGTTACAAAGTTTAATTAATTTTTGTTGGTAAAAATATGTATGTATGTGTTAATACATATACTGCACGTAGAACTAAACTTTTTTGTACACAATTAATTTTATGTTTCATTAAACCTGCGTGGACATACAATTTCTATCAGCTGGTGGGACTGAAAAAGGCTTAACAAGATAATACTGTTGGAAAACGGTATGTTACAAAGTTTAATTAATTTTTGTTGGTAAAAATATGTATGTATGTGTTAATACATATACTGCACGTAGAACTAAACTTTTTTGTACACAATTAATTTTATGTTTCATTAAATTCGGATTTATAGGCGCATGTGAATATACAAGCTGTGTGGATATTGCTAAAACCACCCAAATCAGAAACAGAAGTTCAGACATAACATAATAAAAAAACACGACCAACGCCAAGGGACTAAAATCATGGAAGCAAAAAAATGTTGAGAGCAAACTCTGATCTATTTTTCATGTTTTTATTTATGTTTTCTGTGCATGAATGTTTGAAACCCATGTGGCGAAAACTCTTTCAACTACAATCTAGCCAATCGATTTGACGGGCGAAACTTCTGCTTGACATCTGGGGAGGTCGTGGCTATGACGATCATTTTCCTCTGAAGAAAATATCGATTTTAACGCGGAAAAACTATAGACTCCGGACACAGTATTTCAAGAAACCCAATTTAAATTACCTTTTTTTCTTGGTACAAGTACAGTGGATCATAGAAACACACGTGCATCAATGACTAACAATTCGTCTTTCTTCACGTTTTGTAGAAATAGGTATTTAATTCTGAAACATGTTAGGTGTTAGAATTGATTAATTATCCGACGGGGGTGGGTGAAGATAAGTAAATGAGTTAGCTACACAACTCAGATGCCAAGCTAAAAATAATTGAAATAATTACAACTGACGTGATAAACATGAATCGTGTGAATACTACCTATGTCCATTTGAAAACTTGACAAATTAATGCACTTGAGTTTTAGGGATGTACCATAATATGGGAGATAGATTTCATCCTTCAATTCGGCAGATGATTTCTCAGAGAATGCGGGCAATATCGAGTTCACGACAGGACGAAGTCATCATTGCGTGGTTTGAAAATAGCTGATTGATTATGTGGGTTCTTTACTAATATGTCACGGCAGTGTCATTTGGTGAAAACAACGTGAATGCTCTACATGGTTTTCCTACGTCTACCTGTCATTGTGTGAAATAAGTTGTGAGTACAGGATTGAGTAGACATTTCCTCGTGTTTTATGTTAATTTGGTAATTTATTCCCAGACTGCGTTACAAAAATGCACATAATTTAGATTTTAGACAGTTGCTATTTTATTTTTAGGTAAACACATGTTTTATTAGATTTTTTTCAACAGCCATTCTCCATTTAGCGAAAGAAAATAATTTTCCAGCAGAGGCGCCACCAGTCATGTTGGAGTGATATGCGAGCCAACTAGTGAAAAAAAAATGCCAATTATCTTCGCTGATATTCACGTTTTTTTGTCGTGCGAAGATCTCTTGTTTTTCAAACAATTATAAATATGTTTTAGAAATTATAACAATCTAGGAATTATTTTGCAGATGTCGTTACTAATTTGGAATCCCGCCACTAAAATCACCAACTGAAATCTCATTCATTAGTGGGCTGGTAGCCCTGGGCCAGTATCTCCTCTCACGGGCTAGACTGTAGCAATACTGGTGGCCAGTCCCTGGACTGGTAACTCCTCTCACAGGCTAGACTGTAGCAATGCTGGTAGGCAGTCCCTGGGCTGGTATCTCCTCTCACTGGCTAGACTGTAGCAATGCTGGTGGGCAGTCCCTGGGCTGGTATTTTCTCTCACGGGCTCGACTGTAGCAATGCTGGTGAGCAGTCCCTGGACGGGTATCTCCTCTCACTGGCTAGACTGTAGCAATGCTGGTGAGCAGTCCCTGGACTGGTGTCTCCTCTCACTGGCTAGACTGTAGCAATGCTGGTGGGCAGTCCCTGGACTGGTATCTCCTCTCACTGGCTAGACTGTAGCAATGCTGGTGAGCAGTCCCTGGACTGGTATCTCCTCTCACAGGCTAGACTGTAGCAATGCTGGTGGGCAGTCCCTGGGCTGGTATTTTCTCTCACGGGCAAGACTGTAGCAATGCTGGTGGGCAGTCCCTGGGCCAGTATCTCCTTAGGTAGTTACTACAGTCCAATACTATGTGGCACTTAATTGATAATAATTATGATAAAAAACGACTCGCTCGACGATTTGATAATTTATGTATAAAAAGGATACATTTTCCAATGCCCATTATTATTCCCGATATGATTTGGAGTTATCTCTTATGATAAACATTTTGAGCTGTACGCCCCTTAGCGTCCCGACTAGCTTATTAAAATTTCACTAATTAGCTCAAGGAAATACTTGAAGATAGTACACGGAGTTCGTACTGCTGAGGCCTCCATTTTATTACGTGCGTGGAAAGGGTGTCACCAGCAAAAGATTAGACTAGCACAAGGTGGAATTGTTCACTGTAAATGACATCCTTGTTATTAATAATTATGTAAGATGATCGTCCATCACGGGGGCTTGGAAAATGTATCAAATGAAACTAACGCTACAGAGCGTGTGCCACAAACGCCTTTGACACTAAACAACTTTGTCTTAGAATTTCACTTTAGTGCTTAGATTCACTTGATGAAAATGAAAATATTCTTGATAGAAAGCTCCAGAAAATCAATTGTGTTTTGCTTGTTAGTTTTAACAAAGGAGATATTTGACGCTTTTCCTTCATACAATGGAAATTTATCCCAAGGGGTGTCGTAGGTCGAAACGAGGAATTCACTTGACAGTTATCGTCTGTTATCAAGGAATCAAGAAATATTTTGGGTTTTGCCATACTAAAGTAATAGAAGTACTATAAAGTAAATACAAGTAAGTATAAGTATAACGTAAATAAAGTTCTAGCCAGTGAAAATTGTGCACAAATTAGTTTGTATTTTTATCACCTATGTTCAGCCTTGCATGAAATGAGACCAGTAAATTACTGATAGAATGTAATTAGTTTCCCGTATTACCTCGTTTTAAAAATGGTGCGCCAATTAAGAATTGGCTAAAACATGGACGAAAATCGCTAGAAGGGATTTTCATAAGCAAGACCACATTAAAAATCTGCCATGCAAAGAAACTTCGGTTCATTTTTTAAAAAGTGCCACAACCTTTTCTTTTTTTTTAATATTAGCGCAACCGTTTCCTCCTTTCCGTATTAAACTGTAGAAAGCCATTTCTTAAAATAAGCACATTCTGAACAGCTCTAAAACAAACGTGAAAAATGTTTACATATTTGATGGAAAATAAATATTACACACTTCTCAAATAAAGTGCTGCTAAACCAACCTCAATCCTCCATGAATTACTTAGATTCATCAAATAAATTTGAAAGCTAATACCAACGAGTGTTAACAAATGCATAAATATTTCACAGAATAGAATTAGCCTATTTCCTAAGCGTCTCGTCATGTGACTTACAAAGTTTGCAAAAATATTCTCCATATTCTGACGCAGCTAGTCACGTGGTTGCCCCACCTTCGAGATGTCTCGAAGGTATTCATTGTTTAAATGAAACATGCATGATGGATGTTTCAAAAGCGTAACGGGCACAATAGGGTTATGTCAAAATTTAGCAAGCGTGTGGTTGCTTTCAGGTTTCATTGTCATCTTTTAACATTGCAAAGGAGATATTGTGTTACCAACCTCGTAAGTCTCTTGTTTGGGTTAGGCCGTTGCGTTATGACAAAAGACTAAAAAGAAGGTTGGTAATACAGGTTGTGGGGAAGTTTAATTAATTTTTAAACTCAAATTATGATTGCGATTGTAAGTTTACTGAAATCTGAATAATTTATGAAGATCCATACACGGTATTTTGTATCGACTTAAATATAAAACACGAATGAAAAATGGTTCCATTCAAATGCAGGGAATAATAAAATTTGAGTGGTTGTCAACGACATCCGAGGGAGTTGGGGTAGCCCATTGAAGCATCAAGAGACAGACCAGCGATCTCTGCAGAGCTAACTCGGGGGGTGTAAACTGTCGGTGCACCCCCTCATGAGGGTTTCTCAAAGTTAGCCGGGCATTCCAGGTGTAAAATAATACAAGTCAACATGATGGGAGAAATTTCTTTCAAGACCCGTGACTTGAAATATGGATCATTTTGTCAAGCATCACGCATCACTCATCAGTATTTCGATGTTTGTAAAATGTCTATAAGAGGGTCGAACTTAACCTTGAAAGCACAAAATATTAAAGTCGTTCAATCATTTTTATTGATAAATCTTTTAGCTAATATAAAGAGTAGAACCGTTTATACGCCACGGTAGTCCGGACAGCTCTTTAGAACGTTCCGCCAATGCGATTATGTTTTATTGATGGTCAAGTCCGCTCCTCGAGTAGGCTAATGTCCAGTCAAGACTGATTCATACATTATTCGTCCATGGTCGAACGAATAGACAGCAGGCGGAAGATCAAGCTCGTCTCCAGTCGTCTTTAGCTCACTGATTAATGGTGCTATCTTGGAGTAAAGGAAGCCAGCAAGAGACATTTTCTTGAATGAAACCTTTATGATACCGTGGTCGTTCTAAATTGTGGTAGAAGTTTGTTGACGTGGAATTAGTAACTCGAAAAATATGGATTTTCGTTTGGGATTAACGCGAACACATTTTATACCCATCCGTGTACGAGTTTCGTTAGTTAAGTTCCGTTCGTTGATAGTCCAACAAGCTTAAGTGCAAGTACCAGTGCAATGGTATTGCTGGTTAAAATCCTCAATAAATTTATTTAAATAATTATCGTTTTGAGCTCTTTCCAAGTATATTGCAAGTATATATACTTGAGCTAAGTGAGTAACACCATAAAAAAGTTGCTTATGGCTGTTTCCCCAGCATGGGGTGGCTACATTTACAACAAACTCCACTTAGCTCAGAATTCGATCACTGCTGTTATTTAGAAATAAGCTCCTTTTAAAGCTTGATGCATTTTGATTGAGATAAAAAAAAAAGTTTGATACAAGTAAAAAAAGTGAATTCTAGGAATCGCTGGAATAACAATTCTCGTTTTCAAAATCTTATACCGAGATTCTGGAAAATGAGAGATGCGCATCGTTTTAAAGATACATTAAAAAATAGCAACCTCTTTGCACAGAATCCACCGCAAAATAAATTGAAAGTTATAAAACATTGGGTGGACGTTGTTTACGTTAGTAAATTTGCGTACAAATTTCAAGTCGAAAGAAGTTTATTAAAAAAAAACCTATCAAAAAGTAAATAACAACTTTTCACAGTTTCCGCCCAAGCCCAAGGAAATCACGAGAGCCTCAATTTGTTTTCTATTAAAACAAGCTCGCTATTTTCGGAAAAGCATAATAAACAGAGCGTTGCTCATTAGCAATTTCTATCCGACGAAGAATTAATGAAAAGGCAGTTTCATCCTCCCTGATTTGGGACGGGAAAATATGTTGCATTACTTCTCTGAAATACACTCGGAAATATAAATTCTGTGACATAATAACTTCTGTACCTGTATTTAAAATTTATCGGTTTCCAGATTGCAATCATTATTGCCTTCTTTGTGACATTTATTGGGTAGTTTACATTGGTACAAATTTCCTACGACAAGAAGAAATGTAGCTAGCTCATAAATAATGATATTGTTAATTCTTGGGAATATTGGCTCATTTTACGTTCTTGGTAATTAAAGTCGGGGGAGAGGGTGCTAGTAATAACAATCTCTTCTACACTCCCGTGGTTTCTGAAGGAGACTGCGAGATTAAATCTGTGGTCATCATTCTATCATTTATTAAAACTGTCGGTAAACCTTTGCAAACTTGGCTGTACACTACTGACGTTAATGTAGTACGACAGTTGGCCATCGATCTTCAGTTAATCACAACAAATTATAAACTTAACCTCAGACACTAATCTGCCAAACTCGTCCCCGTCCGCCCATCACCCCAAAACTTACCACTCTTCCTGCATCACCTAAAGTATAAACTATACAAGTTCCAATCGAAGTGAATACATTTATAAATATTGAAATCAAACCACCAATAAATGCAGTTTTGTTGTCACTCTAACTACCAAGCAAAGCACTTCGACACTACGTTTCAAAATATATATTTGTCACAAAATAATCACCGCTCAATACATGAAAAACGCACGAGACGAAGACACTTACAAAGCTGAAGACGCTCTTCTACCCTGCAGATTGTGAAGATTGAGTTCTCGCGTGACAATGGTCGTCGGGTTGTATCCCGGCTGAAGCAGCGAGCCGAGTCTTTCGACACAGAGCGATCGTGCCCTGTCCCTCTGGGGCCCATTCGTGGACATGCGGGGCAGTTGATTGCTCCCCGCAGGGGGGTCCTCAAATAATACATGCCGCTTGTTGTTGTTTACTTTATCACCTCGCAAACGTGACATCAACTTCATTGTTATCCTTTTTTAATGTTTTCTCTCCATTCACGGTTCGATCTGAGACGATCTCAAGGTTTGATTAGATTTTATTTTCGATCGATATGTTGACGATACTTGCAATGTTTGTATTTTCATCGCTAGTGATATTTCATCTGGTAACGATTACATGATATTATCGTCTCGTATTATTATTGCTCGAGTTCGTTTGACAACTGTTCATTTTGTGCCGATAGTAATTTTTATCGACGTTTTCAATTATTCCGTTGTTGATTGAATCTATGTAGTGGTGCTGTAATGGGTTTGATTGTTATTCAATATACCGGTTTGGAATTGGCCAACCACTAGTAACCCCACCGCGCGATTGATCAATTAAAATTGACTCGTTTGATATGTCACAAATCAAATTTTATTATCAATAATAAAATAAACCTAATGATAAAACCATCGTTTTTGAGCTGCTAAAAAAAAACTCTGAAAGGAAATGAACACTCGAGGTTCATCAGAAAACGCTGCACTCTCAGATTCTCTCACCTTTAATCATGATCGGCTGTTTGCTATTGAACTTTCTATTTAATCATGTTTCTAAATATCGACAAAGCCAGGCGAATCCTTCTACACACAAAACAGTAAAGATAACAAAAACATCATTTTTGCTTCGCTGATAGCCACGCCAGATAAAAAACACTGCGCTGTTATTCCTTGCATCTGCTTTGGAAAATAAAAATGTGGTATCCGATATCAGTCGGATGCGATGCTAGCTTTTTGTCGCAAGTACAATTTACTCGATCCCCGGTTCGTCAACAAGTGTATGCAGATTATTCAAATTAACTGGTTCACTTGGAAATTGCAGGGCACTCGAACGAGCGGGGGTGGGGAAACACAGAATGGCAGGGTAAATACAGATGACACACGTTACACGAAATGTTTAGGGTAAAAAACTATGAACTTTTCCACCGATGCCCACGCCGACGCTTTTGTGAACGTGATGGATTGTTGTCAGGGGAATGACATAAAAACCGTTACATAGAAGCTGGGAATACACTGCGATATTTGCAACCCTTAAATCCTCTCGCCGTTAAATGTTAAGAAATTTTATGAAACCATTCGCACACATGGTATGAAAATATGGCAACGCATTGAACAGAGAATATAATGGCTGTCCAGTTTTACCACACGTATGCAGGTAAGAACTTTTGATAGCAAGGTGGTAAAATACATAAGACACCACGATTTAGAAATATCCAAGTTAAATCTCCAAGAAAACTAATTTCTAAAAAAAAACAAATACGTTCGGTCCACTTGAATTAACAAAATTAAGAGTTAAAAAAATGACACGCGCAAATGACACGAGGGCACACGAATATCGTCGAACACCGTCGTCAACTTTGCGGCACGTGCCGTACTTGTGTGACCCGATGCCTGCGACTCAGTGCGATAAGTCGCGAGGTTGGCGAGCGACTGAGCTCGTGGCCACCGAGCCTAACCCACATCGGGGGGAACACGCCCCCCCCCCCCCTGTCTCCTACCGACGTGGTGCAAGCAGGAAGTGCTACAACAGAAAGGCGTCGAGACGCCTGCGTAGTGCAATCGACGCCTCGGCGATGACCTTTTCAAGAGCAAACAATGCGTAATTCATGAATGAGAATTTTGGTTATGGCTAATGACAGCGCCGGCAGAAAACATATTTTTATCATTGTGGCATACATATTTGATATTGATTTGAGATAAGCAATCGAGAAATAGGAATTAAGGATATTGATAGAGATCTGAATGGATAATTTAAAGAATCATACGCCAGCCGGAGACTACACAACTTCTGTCTCATTTGTTAAGAAAGTTTGTTTTCTCGACGGTTTTTTGGGTAGAAAATTATGCCAAGCGTTCCTTCAAGTGTACCGCACATGCGGGGAAAAATTTGACGGCCGAACGGTTTGGCGTGTTGCAGAGATCTCCGAAGTTAAGCAACACTGCCCTGAGTCAGGTATTGGATGGGTGACTATCATACACATGACCAGTTCTGTTCGGGAGAGAGGTTGGAAAGATGAAAGTTAGTACAGCAACTTCATTCGCCTTGCTTATCAACCTCTCGACATCATGGATTTGTGGAGGAATCCTGCTGTTCGAGTTGTACCGTCCTTCGGAGGAGACGTTAAGCCGGGGTTGTCCCCTTAGTGGTATTCGATAGGAGTAAGCTGCGTGCCGTCACCGGGTTTCCCCTCCTCCCTTCAAGTGAGGTTTGGTCTATCATCATCCACTCATCTGCTGACGCCAATAGACCAGTGACACAAGTCTAAACAGAGCGTCGTTAAACACAATAATCGATCAAAAATGAACGAGACAACTTAACAAAAATAGGATACACAAATCTTTCTTTAAAAAAAAAATCCAGATTTTTTAAAGCCGATTTGCCTTGACGTTTTGTCTGTAAAGAATTTTGCTCTCAAAAGTCTCACGAGCAATTTTGTAAAGAAATATTGTCTACCATAGAAACTTGGATTTTACAAGAGCTTCGCGAAAGCGATTTTAGTAGCGTGCTCTTATTTGGTAGTAAAATTTAATGCCAAAAGAACAAGAAATTAACACCTCTCTTAAAAGATCTTACAAATTCACCGAAATATTTCAATGGCGAGCTATTTTATGACATCTTTGAAAAAATTCACCCAAACACAAAATGTCACTTTCAACGTTTTTAGTACAAGCTTTCAGTCCAGATTTCGTTCAAAGTTTGGCAGCCACGAAGAGATCTAAGACTCGCTTCGCTCGAGGGACGTTCATCAAAAATAAAAGCGTCAAAGTAAACGAGAGAAAAGTTCCATTACAGCTCCTGCAGGTAGAAGGAAATTAGCGAGGCCAGTAATTGAGCGGAAAAGCAGGGGGCCCGAGATGATTACGCACACCGAGGGGGTCAAAATGTCGGTTAGAGACGTGTACATGTGGGGTAAGCAGGGATATCCAGTTATATTTACCTTTCTCGTTAATTAAATTCCATCCTGACCAGATCGACGCATATCCTCGCTGGTCCGTAACGCATGAAGCTACACCACAACATGTTCACCACATTTTACGCACAAATTTACGCAAGGCATCCAGTGGTAACCCGAGGCACCATGGGGATTTAGTTTAATCAGAGTAATTGTAAATATATATGTTGAGATTCCCTAAAAATAATCTAAATGTATAATGGGATTGTGCTATTTTAAGCTAGATAAAAAAGTCAAAAGAAGCTTATTCAAAGCAGAGTATTAATGGAAATTCCAACTTGTAAAATACATTTTTTTTTATTGGTAATGTGACAGCTGACAGTGGAAAGATGAGAGAGAGCAGTGCCCTAAAATTTACATGTCAGATAAGGTTCTTTTAGGAATAAGTGAGGTTTCCGAGCGAACCTTTTTGTGATTGAAAATCAAGCAAGTGTATTCGTAAGTACACACCTTGAAGTGCATAAATTACTGTTGACCTTAAAACAGGTCAAATCCCTTTTATATCTCACGACACTCCCCCAATTGTGTTTACAAGAAAAAAGGCAAACCCCCACTGGATGCTTATTTTTAAACAAACCAAATCAGATAACGTGTTAAAATTAGTGACAATAATTTCGCCACGGTGTAATTCACTACATGCACTGCATGTTCAACACGTAATTTTAGCCCCGCGATGACTAGAAGTGACATGAATGAGTGCGTTCGACCGGATCCGATCACGTGGGCTGTCACGAAGGGGTTGAAGGGGGGTTCTGACGTCGTCTGGTGAAATGGGGCGTCGAAATTGTGCCAGACGCAGATGTCCTGGCTTCGTTGCCCGCTGTGAAACTGTCTCGGGTTAGCGACATGGGCCCGTTTCGACCGCAGGAATACAATTGAATAATGGTACCACAAAACTGGTACACACAGCAGCGAGTCGATCAAAATATCTGGCTCAACGCACTATTTGTTTAAGCTTTCTATGCGCAAACATTTCTGTATTAGATATTGTACGATATTCTGCTACAATTACGATAGCTCATAGCATGGCCTCTGATTACTTAACAAGCGTTTTGTTTCAAAGTAATAGTGTTTCAAAACAGCTTGAAAACTTCATAAGTCGCGTGTCTCTTTCCTCCCTTTATTTTAATAAGATTAGCGTGAAATGAAAATTGAAACGCGTCGCGTCGCGTCTCGCACCGTGAAGTTATAGTTGAATCACGTCTCGACTAAACCGCTGTTGCCTGGAATAAAAACTGCCGTCAATATTGACCCGTTTTAGTTTCAAAGTGTTTGTCTCGAACATGCGGAGGTCGCTAGAGTTACTTACACTCTAGGAAAGAGAAGGAGCGATAAATTAAGATTTAAGGCGGGGAATGGTCTAAAGGAAAGGAAAGAAATTTGTAGATTGGTGTGGTTTTTCACCAAGTAAATTTTGAGTGTTCTATCGCCAACAATGGGAAGAAAACAAAAATTAAAGAAATCAAACAAACAAAGAACAAAGAAAACAAACAAAGTTTGGTTATTTTTAATTTTAAAGGCAGAACAACACTTCATTAATAGAAAATTTAAGAATAATTTTAATTTTATATAAATTTCTCGGAGAATCTAGTCACATGCAATATTTTACAGATGTCAATCAGGATTTCGTACGATTGGTCTGATAATTATTTAACTTAAAACTGAAGATGACTCGTGTACACTGCACAGTGTTAATTTACCAAACGTTTTTTCCTCGGCGGCAACGAATTTCCAAAAAGTAAAAATCCTTTTGCTAGCGCAGTGCGCTCTGCCTCACCTAGCGTGGCTAACATTTGCTTGCTTCTTTGAGGGTGAAGGTGTGGTAAAAACACGGTCTGAAAAGCGACCGCCTACAGTGTATCAACCAAGCATCAACCAAGCATTAACCAAGCATTAACCAAGCATCAACCAAGTATCAACCGAGTACCAACCAAGCATCAGCCGAGTGTACTACGGCATCTCCACACAACGTCTCCTATTTCCAACGTCTCCTTTTTTAAAAAGCTTGACAATCCTAACATACGAGCAAGCTGCGGATGAACAGTTTCATTACTTTTCGCCCAGTCTTGCCTTGCAAGATAAAGAATAAGACAGCCTATTAAATTACTTGCTACAAGCCTAGGTAATCAGCTTTTACTGATATGAAAAGCGTTATCATAATACAGCTGAAACATAATCATGGGAAAGGGAAACTTGTAAGCAAGCAAATTAATTTCTATGGTTTATTGATTTTTCAAAATGTAGGGCACAACAAGAAAATCGAATTCTTATTTCAGAAAACTGCTCTAACTTCGTATTCCTCTTTAAAGAAATAGGTACAAAAACATGCTTCAATCCAGACACTTTCTAAATTTAGCCCTAATTGTCTTATCTTGGATCAATTTTGTCAAACCTGGCGTGAGGCGTCGCATTGCAACGTCTTGAGAAATCCGAGGCAACGAAATTGCCGCGAATGGCGCAAGCAACAATTCCAAGATGATGGAGAGCGACGGAAAACCGTGTGAAAGGGCGCGTGTTACATTCAAAATAGTCTTGCCCACCTTCGCTATTGACCAGCGACAGACCAAAATAGACTCAACCAAGAAAAAGAGAAAATGTCTTTACCATAGCTTATTAACCCACGCGATCTGTAACGTTCTCCTTCACAGAGGTGATTCAAAAAGACATTGGCTGGAACGATAAGAGCCTTATAAAAACCACTGTCTTAAAGTCTTATTAAAGTATATTATAAAATGTTTACAACTGATTTGATTATATTTCTTGTTGCAGAAATGATTGTCAATTTTCGTCGCTTTTATAAACGGGGACTTAATTTTGTGGTAATGTCACCTCCACTACGGCACCTCCACCTTTAATGAGTATTATTAAAATGACAGAAGCTCTATGATTTATTTCCCTCGTATACGATTTAGAACACTACTTATGTGACCTAAATGCACGATTCCCCTCCCCCTCCCTCTTCCTTTGGCGCTGAAGATGAAGCCATTGTGGCATATTTTGACGTTTTTGTAAATTGGGACTATTAAGTGGAAACGGCGCTGCCACTACGGCACCTCCACCTATATTACGAAACATGAAAATGACAAAGAGCTTTTTCAGTTTATTTCCCTAGTAAATGAGCCAGCAAATTACTTATGTGCTTAGAATACTCGATTCCCTACGTGCTGAAGATGTAAGCGTGAACTGAAAATAACATTTGAAACACTTGAAGCGTTTGACGCATGTTATTCAACTTTCCAGGAACAAAACATAAACAGTAGGACGCTCATGTGACAATGACGCAAGAGGAAACAATAACAAAGAGTCGTTTCGTATTCGAATGCGGGAATTAGCATGCACAGGCCGTTATTAGCGAGTCAACGACGTGTCGACGCCGCCGTGGATTCAGCGTCGTAAAACAGCGACGCCGAATGTGGAAAGCGCCGCCTAGTTCATTTGGGAAATGATGGAATAAAAAAAGCCACTGGCAGCGGTCTGCTCTGTTGTGTACTGGATGGTATGAATCCTAGGGACCGGGACTCGATAATGAAGCAAGTGTGGTGAGCTGTATGAATGTTCTGTTTACAGCGAATTGTTTTTTGAAGTGAAAAGAATTGAAAGTTAATGGCGTTTTTGTCGTTCGACGAGTAGAATAACAGAGACTCCCCGAGTGTGGCTCATATTTTGATGGTATTTATTGAAATCACAACTTTCAGTAGAAAGTTAGTTAAATAATTAATAACTAATTGGCTTGCTCTGAACAAGAGAATGTTGCGCACCGTATTTTGCGCGTTGCAAACTAGTCATCACGAAATACGGTTCAGAAGTTAGGATAATTTAATGACGCCTCTGACTAGAATTTTCCAGAATTGATTTAAAAAATGTTTCCTACGTCATGCGCATCAAAAAAATAAGGGATGACGTTTTTACTTTTATCGCGGTGAGCTTTGCAAAGTCATAAACTATTTTAAAATATGTGAGATCTATTTTTGGTTTGGATCGTATAACAATGTGAAATTCATATGAATTATAGGTTTTACCTGGGCGAGCTTTTCATTTTAAGAAAGCATGCCAACTGAACAATAGAGTATCGTGCGGCCAGTTTTGTTGGAAGGATGTAGTATCTGTATGTAAATTAACCTCATCAAGAACGCGCTGTAGAGCTTCACTTCCTCTCTCCCATCGCGAATGCTTGGGGAGGATTTCTAAATAAAAAGTATGGCAATGAAAAATATTGACTGTTAGCTACGCAATGCATCGTAATTTTAATATTGACATAAGTAAAATACACGGAGAATTTAACCTGAAGCTTCGTGGAAAACTGCCGAATACACGCCGGGTGGGTGGGTGGGTGTTGGGAGAGGGGGGGGGGGGGATTGCCAAAAATTGGGGTATAAATCAGATGAAGTGATATTATCATGAATATGAATCTGTTAAAAACATCTAAAGCCACAGAGAAAGTATAGAATTTCTAATAGATTCTATGTTACAAGTAAAGCAATTGAAGATCGACAAAGAAAAAGCAAATCGATAATAAAATGAATGTAAACAACACGAAATTACCTTCTTATAATATAAAATCACTTTATTGCCAGTCGAAATATTTGCAAAAATGTGATCCTGAACGATGATGTCAAGGTAAAGGTGACGTTTTTGCGAAGTTCGTGCCAAATCGTGTTGTAATGATTCAGGAAAAGTTCGATAGCGCGCGCTGTTTCCAGGTCGCAGGCGTACAAGTAGAGAGCTGCGCCATCCGACGTGAAAACTGTGAACTAGCACCGGAAAAGTCGGGAAATGCTGTAACGATCGGTAGCGACGTCGACAGAAGAGTCTGGAACTAGCGAGAACCTGCCATCTGTACGAAAATGTAGCAACTATTATCGACTAGTTTATAAAAATGTATTCGCATAGGAAGTCCGCTCATTTTAATCAGCACATTCATATCACATAATTAATTGCTTTGTAATCCGGGTCAGTGACAAGCAATTGAAACGGTTTCTTTGTTATGTTAGAAAATATGGAAATATATGCTAATTCAACCATAATTTACTATTTAAAAGGAATTTCATAATGTCTAAAAGAACACAAGTAAGTGAAGGCTTAAATTAAAAAATCTTCTGAGACAAAACCCAATACCACCGAATGAATCGACGACGATAAAACATTTCGAATGTTTCTTTTATGACCCAAGTCTTTCAGTTAAATCGCCAAATGTCTCTATGCACTGACATAAAGTATATGGCGTTAAGTAAATTTACTCGGGGAAATTGCCTGTAAGCCTGTCCCAGGTGCTTTTCCAGCCTGGTAAGCAAACTTGTGTGTTAACACCTTGACGCGCCAGCCATGTATCAGACGTTTTCAATTTCCCAGCTGCCGTGCACATAAGGTAGCGTCGGCACAATCTTGTCCTCTAATCTTTCTTTTCAGTCATAACTCACGATTTGCTCGGCTACGGAATCTATGCGCGCCCGAGAGTATTTAGAGAGATACAAAATAGAGAAACATTTTCTGCATGACCCCTAGACAAACAAAGTCACAGCTAAAAACAAAATGAAACTTTCGCGTGTCTTTGTAACGTCGGAAGCATACACTCCTTTTTTATGTGCCATTTTCTTTTTACTGCCGTCTTGGGCATAAAATGGTATGCATGTATACTCTCAGAAGCCAACTATTATGCCTTGAAACAATTTGATATCACATTAATCTATTAATACGAAGACCCCAAGTGCCTAATCAGGAGAAAGTGTCGTGTACCATGATTTTGATGATGATTCATGACTAGGGCGGGTTCGTTTTCGGAAATTACGTATAGTGTTGGAGGAAAATGGAAAGCAATGATGTGTGCAGAAAAGAGAATCGTATTAGTTTAAATTGTTTCTGGGCCCCACAAAGCAGAGTGAAAGCTCAACTCCTTTACATTTGTGAGTTAAGTTGTTATCACCAGTTGGTAACCAAGGTTCGTGGGTTAAAACACTGCTTTGTGCATCCGGGCCCGGCATTTTTAAAAATATTTGAAAGTGCAATACTAGCTGGCTTAGAATATTTTTCTATTTACTTTTGAATGAATACATTAATTACAATTATGGTAAAAATATCCACTCATTCTAATGGGTATTGAATGTTTTGTGTTAAAATAAATTTGATACAGTGCAACCCAAAATGCGTGCCCAATGGAGTTCCAAGGTATAGGTTTTTATACGGGGTGCTTTACGCACGTATTGAAACAAAACTACCAAAAGTAGTCCAGTGCATTTTCACAGAAAGTCATAAATACGAACGTCGTAACTGTAAAGTTGATATTTTCATGTGCATGTGTGTTCTGAACTGCAAGAAAAGCTCGCTAAAAATAATGCAGGGCGAAACTTTATGGGGCTATTTTGTCGATACTCGTACATTTTGCCGGAAAATACTTTACTTTCATAGTTCCAGCCATGAATAATATTTGAAGTAAAGTTATAGAAAAAAACCACATTCCTAGTAACAAAATTTTAAATTGCAATCGCTTCCATCCTGCCAAGGACAATTGTTTTTCTTGCAAAAAGACTGGTGACCCAAAAAAAAAAAATTCAATCTTTCGTTTGTTCTTTGAGCAAAGTTAGCCTTCACGAATGAATTTAATGGCGTACTACACTCTTTTTCTATCTCGTGACGTCGTTTCTGTTGGATCAGACTCTGACCCATTTCTTTAGATCAACATCGCTTCTTAATTAACCAATTCACAACCTTTTTGCAAAGATTCTTGGCTGTCACTCGAGAAGCGTTTGATCAACAATTCGCACGAGCGACCTCTCATGAGATGCCCCTTTCAAGTTTCAAGTACGCGAGAGAAACAATCAATTAACACCTTTTGAGTGGCTGCCTCCAGAAGAAACGCGTCAAAAGAAATGGTTGCCTCTACAGTTTTCCCTGGCTAGTCAAAGCACACTCCAGTTTTGGTAACCGAGAGAAAAATTCATAGCGATATTTGTTTGAACATCATCCTTCCGAGGAAATGTAACTCAAATTATAAAAGAAAAGAACCAGGATTTATTCCTTTGGCAGTCATTTTCAGCCGACAGCAAACGTTAAGCAATTGAGACGTCAAACTTTTGGGAAGAGGGAACAAAAGGGCTTTTTGCGTTAATCTTATAGAAGATAATATATCTGAGTACATTCGTTCACCACTATGATTTCTAAACTATATTTAGCCAATTTTCCAGCATTTATCTTCCCGGAAATTTTCCAAAACACCGGAACAGCTTTTCACCGATTGCGGTAAACATGTTTATTTTTTATTTTTTTATAACTAGTGTAATTTAACGTTTCCCTGTACACCACAGCAGCGCCATGCGGTCAAAACTCACGGAAATCACAGTGTCAAGACAAATGAATATGCATTCACACAGCTAAATCGATGCTAGTTTCGATCAACAAGGACCTCGTAATTAAAACGCGATGGAAATTCAAACGCAAGCCCGACAAAACCCGATAGCAAGATATCCATTTGTAAATTATTCTGCAGACCAGTCGGTATTTCACCGATGGCTCACCCGAACTGTTCGGAAGTGTCGAAAGAATGTCCGGAATTCGTTAATTCACCACATTCCATCATTCTTCTGTCACCTCAGAACGGCGGGCCATGTGTAGTTCGTGAACTGCCCGCCCGCAGCCGGCGAAGCGAAACTCTCCCGAAACTATCAGACCTGCTGCACCGGTTCTCACACCGAGGCAATATGCTACATTTCACTAAAGTACAACAACACAACTATCGCAAACTGCGAAACATAACAATTGGAGAGAAACAGAAAATTATATTTAGAGAGCTGTAAATTGTATGAGTTTCACTTAGAGCAACGCAATCCGACATGGAAAAGCGTTCGCCTGTTGAAACTCGTTTAAACATTCATAGAACCGTGATAAATTTCTAAAGCGCCATTTTTTTTCACATTATATTCCATCAAAGACATCGCAAAATGAATCAGTATCACGTCTTGCACACGTAAATTATTCTAATAGAAGGCAAGTTAAAGTTAAATGATGGTTTGAAGTTTGAACTTAGAACGTTGTCTCACAAGAATGCAAATCTCACATGAAAGCGACCCCTTGTGCCGCGTGGAATAGGGGTTCAGACTGCGGCGAAGGGAGAGATAAGGTACGATAGTGGAAACGAGAGTTTGACAGTAAGGACCAACGAAAGTAGATGTCAAAGCGAACAAATAATAAAAATCAACGGGAGTAGAGATGAATTTTGCTCGAATTCACACTCTAAGAAAGAAAATTGGAGGAAACAATGCAGTTGTGTAGAAGAAAAGCATGAAAAAGTCCTGGAATTAGTTGAAGAACTTTATTTTACACAAAACAAAGCTACGGCAATTTATCTAGCTTTGGACGACTAAATAACAATACCGATAACACTGTTTTTGCGTAAATTTTATCTGGCGGAAGTTTGTGATTTCCATTTGTCTTGCAAAGGGTAGAATCTTCTTAGCTATCTCTCGAGAGTCGTTGGCTTCAGGAAAGTGGAGGAAGCGGTGAGCATTACAGATGGTGCGGAGACGACAGTGCGACAAACTAAGTGAGCTCCCGTCTTGAGTAATCACTTCCCACGAAGAGGACCGGTCATTGCGGCTACATGGAGGCAGGAAACTCACGCAGCGGGGGGGGGGGGGGGGGGGGCACAGAGGGGCGCAGAGCAAGATAACAGAGTGTCCTGATTGAACGAACCTGACCTATCTACTGGAGAGTAACGTTTCGTGAAAATATTGAGATAAACTCGGAAGGGAGCGAATGAATACGTGGAAAACCAAGTTTCTTTCAACTGACAATGCAGACACGCAGCTTTTACAGGGAAACATTTCCAGGGAGAAATTTCCAGGGAAAGCGCGGTGAAGAGAAAACATTGACGAAACAGAAGTTTTCAGATAACAAAAGATCCATGCGTATGAGAATGCAGGTGCGCGTGGTCTTTTATGCACTGTTTTACGCCAGATCTCAATAAAATAATCTGCCTGTTTCCAGAGCGATTTTGAAAATGCCTAAAATTGTCACATAGAATGTGATTTAATTGGTTACGTGTTCTATCGAGAAACTATTCCCCCTACTTTTGGCTGAAGGGAACACGGATGCGATACCGTATCGTACTTTGCAGGCCTAAACCTCGGTACACAAGAGAACTTTTGTCCCTAGAGGATAAATAACAGAGATAAAGGGACGCACGAGTGACTCCGTTGATGCTGCTTGGATGCCTAAAGGTTGGCATATAAGTCATCTGAAAACGATTGAACGGTTTCACCGAAATCACGTTCAGAAGGTGTATCGGCATCTCTTCCCGAGAAATGCCTCGTTTTTTTCAACCGCGATAACACATAGTTGCCCCAGAACCGGCGAGATCGTAAAAAAAAGCTTAAAAAACGAGGCAATGTGAGAAAAATGTCAAGATATATTTACACTTTTCTTTCTTGTGGTCATGAATACAACTTGTCTCCTCTTAAATTGAAGCTGGCATTCAGAACATCAATCAGAAATACAACTATTACGGGTGTTTTACTCAGTTCTTACGTTAGCAGAGATGAAAATTGAGTAAATTAAGCGGCAAGTTTTTGTCAGCATGAACTCGGCGAAGGAAAAGTCTCGAGTCGAGTACTCACCCATTAGGGAAGCTGAGAGGAACGGAGTGAACGACTCTCAGCGGTTCCTTCATCATGTGGCTCAGGTTGAAACCTGGGACGAGCTCTTTCTTGTGCCGTGTCGACCTCCTCCGGGCATGGGTGGTGAACACACGCCTCAGCTTGCCTTCTCTCGGTGTCTGACGCTCCTCCTCATCCTTGCCCAGAGCTGTCAGGTCCTGAGAGGATCCCGATTTGCACAAAGTGGCCTGGAGCGAAGCGCACTTCATTGTTGAGTGAGGGCCGTCGAAACTTTTCTATCCCCGATGGGACACGCGTTTTAGAATAACGAACACGAGATTATGACATTTCTTTGACAGTTTTACACACGGCGGACATTTTTCGAAGATTTAGCAGCGGTTTTTCGATGGTAAATAGACACAGACTTACACGTTTTTCGTAACGGGAGAAAGTCATCCGCTTTTTTGTGGAAAGTCTTGTTTATTGGCCTCTCAAAAGTTAAAAGCACACTTTTTGGTTTTGGCTAAATGTCTTTAGGCTAAATTGAAACTGAGAGGCGAGACGGTTGAATATTCGTACACTTTGCTAACAGCATGTTCAACAACAATTTACCAAACTCAGAAAAAAGTTTTCCAATTTAATAAAATTGCTGAGAAATACTTCGTCTACTTAGCTAAACGACACCAAGTTTGATCACTTGCGAGCTGATCGGTAAACATGGCGCGCTCGCGAATTAAAAAAACAAGCGCCTTTCCGTTTGACGGCAAAGGAAAAGTTGATCTAATTTTAATGTGTTACATTCATATCTGGTGCAGGTGCAGTTTGGTTGGTTGGTTTGACCTTTCCCTTTCAAGCGAAGCAGTGTCGGATATGTTCCAACTCATTAAAGCGTACAGACTGGCGGTCTGCGCCACCACATATAGGAGTCACACTCGCTATACGTGTGTGTAATTAATATTATTTTCCATTCCTTGCAATCTCACAATTTGAGCTGGGCATAGGAAATGGAGAAAACAAAAGCAATTAAAATAAAAAATGGTCATGGTTAAACACTCTCTGGCAGGTTTCCCTCATTTTTAACGTTGTCCATTGTTCCGAACGGCAACCTCTCAACTTTTCAGAAAGGTTAAGAAATGGACTAAATCTTGGCGTCGTTACGCGGTCTCATCAACATCAACGTCGCTGTCATTATCTTATTACGACGCCCAATAAAACTCAATATCGTAATAACCGAGGCGTCGATGTTCCAGCATTATTGTGTTTGAAAAGCGAAAGCTCATTCGCAATTTGCGCTATTCTAAAAAAATATTATTACAACTAGGCTCGACGGTATAAAAGCAAGACATGCAAAAAAATAGCGCGAAACTGTTTATCAATTTTTGCCAAGCTGGTTTATACGTTGAAAGAAACTGGTGTAGCAAATAGCATTATGAAATCGGTGGTAGTAAAAGGCGTATCGATTCAATCTGTCAAAGCCAAGAATCTCGAACTGCCAGCAGAATTGAAAACTGTTTGAAGTGTTCGCCCCCGAACGCAATTTCTAAGGGAAATCTTAAATTCCAGTCAGCACGGGCGATTGAGAATGTTTCCAGGCGAAAAATGTCAGAAAAAAATGTTTGGAAAGTGGCTAAAACACTCAACGCCGAAATCTTTAAGAACGAAATCCGTATCACTAAGAAAATCAGGTAATTAAATGTACCAATTTATTCATGGCTTTTCCAAATCTAATTTGGAGTAACATTCTGTTCAAAAACTCTGTAAATGAACAGAAAGGCAAATCATTATTCTTCATTCCCCAAGGCTTAAATAAGAAATGCGCCTCTAACAGAAAGAAAAGCCCAAGGGTTTCTCACAAATAACGACAAAATAAAGTTAACCTAGTTGACTCCGTGGTTTTGGCCGGCGTCCAGAGGGTGAACCCAGGTCGTGGACTCTAACCCAACTTTACGGGGCTTGAGTGGAAGTTGATTTTCCAAGAAAATGTGGAACACCAGGCGGTATCGAAAATAATCAGGCGCACAAAATGTATGATCAAAAACCAAAAATAAAAGCGTATAACCATAGAACAATTCTGACAGCTTCAAATGTAGCGTTATTGAAATATACGAGTACCACACAAAACTGTGGTGCAAAATCATAGGTACAATAGCGATATAATGCACAAATAATTAATAGGTCACTTGCTCAATGTGGTGTTATCATAGAACCGGGCTGCGGCTAAACAAGGTGAACGACAACGGGTTACCATGAGATGTGGATTATGAAAAGCAACCTGAGGTTAAATCGCTGCAAACTGGGATAAACGTAGTTTGAGAATTGATTGGAAATTAATCCCTCATTGTGTGTGGCACTCATAGGCATTGATACTTTGTTTATATGGCGTGATATCGTTATTAATTAGGCAAGGCCCGGTGTTACAACATGTTTAACCCCGAGCTTAGCTCGTAACTCACAAAATTATTTTTAATTTTTTAGAATGCGATTGGAAGTCGCCATGACAATTGTTTTAACTACCACTTTATCTAGGTGTTGATACAGTTGTAATATTGAGCCTAGAACACTACAGTATACACAATGAAGGTAGCAAAGTTATGAGTTATACAGGCAATGACGTAATATCATTAACTTTTTAATTAGAACTTGCAAATATGCGATGATAAAGAATACAAACGTCATAAAAAATAAGAATGAAACTGGAGGTGAAAGATAATTACCATTACGTATGAGTTCATAACCACAATGCATTGTCGTGGGTCTTCAGTGGTAACCCATATACACTCAATAATATTTACATTTCATCAACATTTTCATTGTGCACATACCTAACTGTGTGGTGAACATGAAAATACGTATCTGCATGGAAAAATTATTCACGGATCGATTCACATTAATAATATCGTCGATCAAATTCTATCGATTTGCCAGCCAGCTCACTTCATTCTGCCCGCTGGTATTCCAATTTTCAATCAAATCTAACTAGTCCACTAGTGTGTGCATGGCCCGTCGTTGTCGATGTTTGATTGTTTTCTACTTGCAAACGCTTGAATTACACTTCACAATAGAACTTGCAGGTCAAATTTTAACTATATAAACATTCATTGATGTAAAAAAACGTCCAAGTAACTAAATATTATTCAAGCGATATTTCGTTCCCAAAATGCCACCACATTACTCTCTTCATTTAGTTATTCTTCAGGAGTGAAGTAGTTGTGGAATTAAATTGTTGTAACGATAAAACTAATTAAAATCGCATCGGCGGTTACGTCTAGTGCAATTTCGACGGCACAAGACGATTCTTTACGAACCGCAATTACTCGAGTTGCAAAGACATTTATATATACGATTGTCTTTGATGCACTGGAAACAACGTATAATTGCAATATAAACCGAAGTCGATCAATGTCTTACGACGTTGTGTGTGAGACTAATGACGTTACATTTCATTAGAACCGGAAACAACACGAGTTTTTTTTCTAACCGCGATACGGAGCAACAGTGAAATGGGAAGTTAAAAAAGTAGGATAAGAAAGGAATATTCAGGCTTTGGCAGTGAACTCGTCATGGTCGATAGTCGCTAGCAAGAAGAAACCCTATATCTGAAGATTTGTCACGTCCATATGCATATGTATTTGGTTTCAAGTACCCAGTTTAGGTGGCACCCAGTTTAGGTGGCGCCCAGCCTTCTCAGTGACACTTGGTCTTTACAGTCCTATGGTCAAGAATGGATGGCGTATCCCGCTTTTCGCAAGAAATTCAGCAAAGTCTTCCATAAGGTTCGCCTATACTGCAGTAGTCTCGTGAATAATTTAATTAGAGATCGCAAGACGCTACGTTCGCAACGCATGCACTACAAATATATGAACTACTTATACGTGGGCTACAAATGTATTTACTTGGTGCATTTAATTGTTTTAAGACCGGAGATTGTTACATTTTTTTATAGCGCATTCAGTCTAATGGCTCTGCATTTTTTCAGTCAGAGTCGATGGGTTATATTCGCAATTTTTCGGCCGGTAAAATGTCTATTAACTCTGCGTTTTAAGGCAGAGTAGATGGAGAATGCGCGCCTTTCGATGGCACGTTATATCCATTGACTCTGAATTTTGTCACGTCAGAGACAATGGACTATATGCGCATTTTGTCGGCTCGAGAAAAGTCAATCGAGTCTGTGTTTAAAAACCAGAATCAATGGGGCGCTGGAGCATTTTGTCGGTATTGTGGATTTTGCAGAAGTCAGAGTCGCTAGATTAAATGTGCATTTTGAATGTTCGTTTTTAATTTGTATTAGTGAAGTTAACGGATAAATTGCGGATTTTGCAAGAGTTAAAATTTTAAATTCCAATCCAGCAGTTATGATTGATGAAAACTAAAACGGCTATTTGTATTACTCAAAAACTGCGTTATGCTTTTTTTTTGGCATTTCAAAACTGTAATTGGATAAAAATTCTTTGTCACGAAACGCGAATGAGCGTATTTCATACACGTAATAAATGAGAGCAGTGGCAGTTGTGAATATATTAATATACATAAATAGTTTTTGATAACATTTCATCTGTTACTTTACATAACATGGCGAAACCAACACCTTGGCAGTGCAATTTTTTTCTCTCAAACTATCGACGTGCACATTATTTTGTGGTAAACCTTTATTTTCAAGCTCTGTGGCTGTAATCCAAACGGGTAGGTGCTAAACTCAACCCTCACCGCAGTATATTACTTCTGGCAACTTTAAAATTATGACAGTTACGAAGCAAAATATGCCGGGTATTTTTTTTTTAACACAACGCCTGACAAAAGCTTTCAAGCCGTTATGAAATATTCATACACTTTTTGTGAACAGCAAGCCAAGTTTATAAACTAGGCTTAACGGAGACACGGGCATTTTAATGTGCCCTTAACCTCACTTGAAAATATGAGAGAAGCGATACTTTTATGCAAAACTAAATATGCATTGCTGTGTAGCTTATAAAACACCACTCAATAATAATAAATATAAATAAATTGATTCTGACTTTCATACAAAATAACAATAAGATGAAACATTAAACTTGCACTGGCTTTATTGGCAGAAAATGAATACCTACTGACCGATTAATCTGTGAGTCCACCGACAACTGTGTAGAATAATAATCATCTCTCATAAGTGGTCATATTTCATAAAAATTAGGATTCCATTGTGCAATCTCACTTATTGTCAACATAATTTATCAGAGGTTACATTTTAATAATTCAATAGTACAATTTTAATACGTCATAAAATAAAAAGCCATAAAAACTGCGTTTTTTGCATGCTTAGCAAATATCAACGAATTCTCCCTCATTTCTACTGATAAACTAACTTATTAACTAATACACTAATTAACAACAACTTATAAAACCAGATTATATTATATTATTACAATATAATATAATATGAGCTAATATATAATAATATATAAATACATGAAATTAATAGATTAATTAATTACATTATGTAGTTATTGATTTATTGATTTATTATTATATTAACTTTGTGCTATACAATAAAGAAGACATGAGTTTAAAAACAAAAATGTATATTTATTATTATGAACACTTCTATACCGTCTAAAAAATTGATACCCAAACGGGGACTCGAACTCCGATCTCCAACTATCGCGTGTGCTGCTCTAACTCATTGAGCTACTTGGACACATGCTTTTTGAGACGATTTTAGTGTATTTGATGAGAATTATGAATCTCTTAGGAGTAGAACCATGAGGGTGTGAATACTCACAGTCACTCTGATTCTAGTGACGCTAATACCGAGTCACATCCACTCAATCTCGAGGTCTTTGATCTCGAGTATTTCCAATTTGACGTTGGATACGTTTTATACTGTGAAATCTAATTTAAATCACAAACGCTTGCTCTAAAATCCTTGGAGTTACGCCATTCTCTTCAGGAACACTAAAATCCGATGACAATTGCGTGTCGAAGTAGCTCTATTGGTTAGAGCAACAACCGTGATGGGTGGAGATCGGAGTTCGAGTCCCCGTTTTGGCACCAATTTTTGAGAGGTTTATTAGTTTTATAATAGAGCGCATTTTTTTAAGCGTGTTTTTAAGGCAGCTGCAGAAAAAGTTGAAAACCAACGAATGTCTGCCCAGAAAATAAAATAAAAATATCAGTTGAAGTCTAACGTCATCGGCACTCGTAGCAGGGGAGTTTTCCAGAGCCCGGAACAAAACAAACAGTAATTTATTTTTGTTCAATCTGAACTCAGCAGTTTAATCTGGCTGTCGCCAGCAATCCGCACATTTCACCTCGTCTACCTCACTCAATCTAATACTTCTATTTAATTAAACTGTAACAATTAGGTAACACAAGCAATCCGTTGACTGCGACTGACACCAGACTTGGTCGATTTAAATGCCAGCACTGGGACAAAGTAGAATGAATTCAGACAATCTGGAACTAAATCCAAGGATCACGGTGAATAATTATACACATCAAGGTGAGAAAAGTGTGCAACAATTTGAACATGTGCATTGTTCTAGAGAATCAGTTCAAAGCGAGTCAATTTCCTTGCCGAGTAAACACTTCAATTTCCTACTTTTCAGCAAGAATGCAACACCACCTTTTTAACGATCCAATGAAGGATGTGATAAAATATACTTTGCATGCAGTTTCTTCTGAATTCTTTTATACAAATTTTCACACAACTAAAATCAATAGTTTGTGTTGAAAACAACGGTTGTCGAGATGTCAGTCAGTAATTGGATGGGTTACCTACATCAGGTTACCAGTGCTCTTCAAGAGGTTCGAAGGATGAAAGTTAGTGTAGAAACTTCACTCGCCATGCTTTGTTTATCAACATTTCTTAACTGTACGGTTGTTATTGTTGTAGCGTCCTTCAGAAGGGACGTTAAGCCAATGGTCCTATAATTGTACCCAGACCAGGTTTCCCCTCTTCTCGTCTAGATAAGGTAGGGTACTTGCCACTCTAACAATGCCACTCACTTATTGACGTCAGAAGAGCCCTTGGGGGCTATTGACTTAACAGAGCGTCGTCAAAAAACCTTTGTAATTTTGGTCATGCAGAAGGTAATTTATCAAATTTTGCTGTCATATCAATTTTTGGTACATTCGGAAATTGTTAACGTGTATTTTTTAAGAGATATCAGCCGGATTCCAAGTGCGTGCGACTAAATCAGCAATTTCCATTTAATTTAGTTTTTCCCTCAACGCACGGTGCGTAATGTAATGAAGTGGTCTATTCGTTGGGTAGTATGGACAGAGAGCGATTGATATGAGTGACTTGATCGATACAATATTTTCAGTGGCTGAACAAAAGTGGCTGATGAAAAACGAAATTAAAGTGTAGTAAGTAATTTATATCAGACCTCGGAAAACAGAGCCCGGAAAACATTCTTGAAACGTTAAAAGAAAATGTATGTATCTGAATAAAAAAGGAGAATCGATACTCGAAGTGGTAATAGGCATAACAGGAGAACGACGAACTTATTTACTTGGCGTTTAGAAAATGTAAAACAATTTTGAGTTGCTCTGGCTTTTGTTAAAAGTGTGCAAATGTAATGAAAATCCATTTATTCAATTACTGAGTTATAAAAATGATAACAGACCCTATGAACATTGAGAAATTAGCATACTTCTTGTTATTTAAAAGGATTTCAAGGCAAGCCTAATGCAGCGCATGCTATCTAGATTGAAGGCAAGGCAAATCCCATGTATGTCAGATAAGTTATTGTCTTTATATTAAATATGAACTAGTTAATTTTACATGAACTAGATAATATGAACCGATGATTTGTTTTGGGTATTGGTATTTGCTATAGAAATATCGGAGGAAATTAGGAAAAAGGAACATCCATGCGGAAATATATGCATGCAGTTTTGAGTAAAACCTCTAGCTTCGCGCAAATAAAAATGGGATGTAGATATCACCGATAAAAACTCAGAACTAATGACAAAGTGCATCGATGCAAAAACAATTATCTCCCCGCATTTGTAAACTAAGCCAGACCGAATTGGCCGATGCCCGATGCATTTCACAACTCGCGAACAAAAACTAGGGGCGTTTTACCGTCAGCCGATCGAAAAAAAGGCATTAAATTACTTCGAAAAAGGAAATAAAAATGATGATTACAAAAACCGACGAATCTAGAAAATTTCGACTGCAATTGCGTTTTGAAATTCATACGCACCATTTTGTAGCCAAGCAATTAAACGCGATGAGACGGAAATTTTAAACGAAATGTAGTTTTCATGATAGGTTCACATTCCTTGATGAGTGCATTGCATGTTTTACGGAATTTCACAAGCATTCACAGCTCGTTGCAGGTGCTTCAAACTGAAATGATTTTTTACAATAGCTTTTCTTCATTTTATTTAATAGAATTAAAGTCTCTTTATTCAAATTTCTGATGGTTTTAAAAATTTAAACAGAGTAATGCTTGCATATGTAAGTTATTGTATAGTTTACATAAATCATCTACATACAATACATTTTTCTAGTTGTCATTCCACTTAAGATAGTTCTCCTTTCCTTTCGGGAATTGCTTTCCATTCTAGCAAATTCAATTATTTTCTATTGTGAGAGATAGATTCTCTGTGTAGAAAAGCGGAATGCTAAAGAAAAATGCTGTCCATTTTCAGGACTCGTTCTTATCCTAAACAGAGAAGTAACAACCACTCAGACCAAATGTGAAAACGCAAATGCATTAGAAATTATCACGCACCGCTAGCGCTGAGTTTTAGCACCAACTCCGAACTGTGTGTTTTACCATGGCGGAATGAAATGAGGGAGGCTGGCATCAAGGGCTGTGCGGTCTCGCGAAAATGTATATCAACTTTTAGTGGAGCGGACAGTGAGTGCAATATTTATGGAGCTTCCTGTGAAACAAACGCCCGCGGGTTGGGTCAGGTCGCTGTGTCCTGGGTATTCCCGATAAAAGACTGCACAGAGGGATTGCTTTACCAACGTATGTCTTCGAACAAAGCTGGTCAGTGTCACAAATCATCATGTCAACTCACACTATTCATTTATAGAGACGGCAATTTTTAATATCTTGGAAGTATTCACAAAAAAAGCAGATACTCCTAATTGAACAGTGAGAAATGACTTTTAAGCGTGTTTTTGTGTATTTTTAACAGCGTTGATTGAAAAAAAAAAAAAAAAACAATAGTAAAATATCTACTGGTAACATGCGTTAATCGTTGTAAAGAAATTATCTAAACCAATGAAGTTATTGAAATCTAGAAAGGAAATTAAGTCTGTTTGCCTTGGGAGGATATTAAATTATATTTGTAAACATATCTACAGCCAATATTTAGTGTTTGTTTTGCGATATCTGTGTGTTGTAACTCGTACCCAAAGTACACATAGCATCGATACCTTTATTTAATCAGATTGCCAAGAGACAGGCGGCAGATTAAGATTATCTTTCCAAATAACAAGACCAATTTCATCCGCTTCGTTTCGTCTTCAAATAACACTGCCGCTCTTTCCCCTGCTATTTGCTAATAGCCAATTACAGCATTATTATGAGAATCATCGGAGTGTAAATTGAACTTTCCTGCTTGCTAACAAGCCGGTGCTGCTGAATGTTGTATTACACCTGCACAAACATCGCCAAAGCTGTGTCACATCCAATTAAAACAGCAATTGATGCAGAAAAAATAAATAAAAGCGGATTTTTTTTTTAGCAAATTGCGTGTTAGATCGCAGGGTCCGTGCGAAAAACGATCTGTTTTTGGAAATAACTTTCTAAATGAGTTGTAATCTAAAACAAGTAGAGTCGCGAAAACGTGGTTGATATCAAAAAGTTATCACCCTCGGATTCATACCGGCTTGAAAAATGCGAGCTCTGGGGAAAACAGGTGTGGGCAGATTCGGTGACGTGTGCGATTCAAGGTCTGTTCTAAGTGCCCGGTACTTTCGAAAGAAGTTAATACAGAACGAGTAATATAAATAAAGATGGTATTAATGATTGTTGAACTCTTCAAAATGGGGTCAGAAATGTTGTATTTTCCCTGCTTTTTTCTTGTAACTGCAGGTTTAGAGATAAAAATTCAGATTTCATGATCCTAGCGTTCAGATTTAATTGGTTTAATCACTCATTCAAAACGATCCACAACAGCAGCAACACAAAAAAAATTAAAAAAATTAAAATTTCAAAAATATCGCCATTCTGATAAATATTGCAGGTTATGTTAGCGTACGTTGAGCCGATATGTGCAGTCAGGAGCGAGCGTTTTGCTCTCTCCATCCAGATTACAAGGACGTTAATAACGAGCAGTTCTAGCTCAGCACGCGATGGTCTGTATGTCTGTACAGCACGGCACAACGTGTAATGAGTGGGTAATGAGTAGGTACATTCTCAGAACAGTGATTGCCCCCGGGCATGGCCAGCGAGGCAATGTGAACGTTCCAGGGCTCACTTCGCGAATTAGACGTACCCTTGGCTCGTTCGAGGGAAATTATTTACACATTTCGGTCATGGAAGGCTAAATTGCTAGCAGAGCTGTGCAGCGAGACAAGAAAATGTGGAAACCAAAGTTGTGAATATGTTCTTTCATGTTTTAGAAGCATGCAATCAACGCTGAACTGTGTGGAAATAAGACACAGTAAGGTTGAAGCATGAAAAAGAATACATTTTGGTGTTTGAGGTAAAACAATCAGATATGTATAATTTATCAATGAGAACATTAGCAGTAGATGAAATACGCCACACTTTGCTAGTGACGTCAATTTATTACTGAATTTCCCTGTTGTTACACCTACATGTTTACTGATATTAAATTACTGTCACATCGGAGCCGAACGTACCCCTTCCCACACATTAATCCTTCGGGCAACCCATATCAGTCTTAATAAACAGATGCATAACTGTAGGGATTTAAGAATTAAAGTTTCAGCCACTATAAATAAGGGAAGCAACTCTGTCAAAGTATTACTTGATTAATATAAGGGATGAATGTATACATAAGTGAAAGAGAAATAATAAAGAGACTCGGAAGTGGACAACACTGATCGAAATTTAACGATGCAAAACATTTTTTTTTATGTCGATGCTTCCCTAATGAGTTTTCCAGAGATTGCTGTGACCGTTATCTGTCCAGAACAAAGCAAGTCATCCAGAATGCCAGCCCCTGTTCATCCCCCGCCACCCTTGATCGCATGGCTCTTTACCTACCACCCTCCTTCCCTGGTGGCACTGTACATGCACGTTCAGGGAGCTGATTGAATGCGATAGCGAAAATCGAGTAGCACGATTCCTGCCTTCTCCATTCAAATAGATCCCTGGCGTTAACCGACCTAGGTAGATATCGACTAGGTAGCACTTATAACAAAGTGATTAACATACCTAGGTAGTCCTATATTTGTGGTGCTCGATGTTTCGGGTGGGTTCATACCGATGGCAAACAGAGATGAGGAAGGTGATAAGCTGAGGTGTTGCGGAATTCGGAAGCGCTGCATGTGTGTGGGTCATGTGCGGTCAGTGGTGGTGAATGGTGGCGTGCATCAGGGGAATATATCTGAAGCCACAAAATAGGTCCAAAGAGATTGGGTTTACACACTGAAGTTGTTAATTGTCTATAGGGACACATCTTTATGAAAACGATCCTCGTGGTTTGCTACATGTGGCTTTGAGAGCTTCCCGTTAAATCTGAATTTATTTGGCTGGAAATTTCGCGAGAAGCGAATGCCGGAAGAAAAAAAATAGTATTGAAAAAACGAGGTCATTGCAGCTCAGTTTCTCATAAATTCGTGATAATTTAAAGAGAAACTTTCTGCTTCGCTGCACATTTTTCTAAATTGGGAAATATTACTTCCATTCATTTCCATGATGCCCAAGAGTGTGACTCGAAATAGATTACATCATGTCGCGACTCGGCATAAACTTAAATAAATAACTTAAATAAATAATGTCACTTTCGACACGCTTGCCGTTCTCAACAAATTCGCATGTCTTAATAAGAGTTTCGTTGCAAATTGCTTTTCTGATTAGAAAATATCGGATACGGCGAGTAATCATGTGAGTACACTTGGACGAAATCCTGACGCAGGAAGTTGCTCGGTGTTGGGCGAAGTTGCTTCCTGGCTTTCTCATGTGTGCGGAATTTGCACTTTGCTGGAAAGGGATCGAAAAAAAAATAGATGGTAAACACGGAAAAGTATTCCGTAGGAAAAAATTGTGTTTCAAACCTCTTAATAAAGGTGTACTGTCGTATACATTTTTTTTGATTCAATGTCATGTTATGTTTTCAATTAGAAAGTGACTGCGTTTTCATAGAAATTAATGAGAATTTACTTTAGAAATTTCCACAAATTCTAGCGCTAAACGTAGGGTAGAATGCAGCGACAAATCTTGAATATTCTACAGAAGATTGTTACAAAAAGAATACGTTCAAATGTCGTTCCAAGAAATGAAACTTTTTTACGTAAATTAAATAGAAAATGAAAATGTTACGAAACTTTGGCACGTTGTGCTCTGTACACGTGACCACAGAATCCATGCAATCGGAACAAGATAAACTTCAAGATGAAAACGATGTCGTCGTCAATATTAATTAGAATTCCTTATGCCACGGCAAGAGAAAAAACTTTTCACAACGACCAAGAAAAAGGCACTTTTCCAAATCATTAAAATAGTTTAATTCCAACGTTAAGCAAAATTAAATTTTCCATTAAACACAGCAAAAAGCGTGCTGTAGATACTTAACCGCAGATAGAAACATTACTTCCAACTATAATTGTACAGCGGCTGCCACCTTTTAATATTCTAAACACGCTTTTCCTATCAAAGCCACACAAAAATGCTCATAAAGAAAACACCCTACCCCCCATCACCCCTTTCCATCACCACATGTTCACTCAGTATCTATTTCCAACAAAAGGAGTCTCGCACGAATCAATTTTCCCGGCTTATCTCATGTGAATACGGCACAGCAAAGAGAGCATGCACACGGTACCATCTATCCCCGTAATAATATCAAGCCTTTTTGCCGGGGTCTAACCCCATAATCCACCCCGTCTCGTCCCGTCTCGTCCCGTCCCCTCCATCCTGTGACGTCGTCGTGACGTATTTCGTTGCGCTCGGGACGCCACAGGGCACCGAGAGGCGGGTCTGACAGGTGGACACGAATCCTACATGAGCATGATTCGCTTTGACTGTTCGTCTGGATGGTCAGAGGTCAGCGTACACCTAGATTGAGTCGGCCGTTGTCGCATTGTTGGTGGTGACACGTCGAGAAGGCTATAGTAATGTTGACAGTTGCCAAAAGGGACTTTTGTTTGCGGTACGCTTTGTCTTAGAGTCAGTAGGCGACCCTTGATTGCATATTCATGCGATGCAACTGAAATTGCGTAGGCGCCATGTTGAGCGGAAAACGTTGACGAGTTTGGAAGGAAAAATGCATTTAACTTTTTGGTTTACATATATTTAGAAGAGAACAAAGCGAAATTATGAGTCACTTAAGAGAATATACACAAAGACCAAGAAAGATGTGTGATAACTTTTAAGTATACTTCGGTGTCGTGGCAAAAGGCCATTGGCCACCAAGGATAGGTGTAATTGAATCGCACATCACATTACATTTTTATCATGAGAAATAAAATTACCATAAAACAATTTTGCCTGAAAGATATTACCTAGTTTTATTCCACTATTGCAACTAATTAATGCTAGCACAATGGAGTCGAGACAGATAGGCGTCTGCTAGCGAGTGGCCACAGCACGCGATCTGCGGCAAAGCGTCTCGGCGCCGACGTCTGTTCGCGGCGACCGTCGTCGCACGAGACTTTAATCGCTAATTAACCAGCGACGCTCTTCAAAGAATAAGAACGCATTGCAAAGACGGGAAGATGATGGAAGTTATGCGTTGTTGACAAAGGGATGAATTTGATAGCCAATTGTTTGAAGTGTGAACAGAGAGATTGCTCTGAAAAAGGAGAAGATGCTTATGGTTTAAAATTATTTTTCATTTTTTTAAATGTTCGAGTTTTTTTTTTGAAGAATATTCTCTTGACTTTAATTTGTTATCTCTGCAATATTCTCAAGATAATGAGGGTACACCTTTGAGGCCATACGAATTTTGACAGAGCATGCAAAATTGAAATGAAAAATAACATCTGTAGGCTTAAAGTCAGTGACAATGTATTAAGAATTTCCGATTAGGAAATGTATCATCACATTTTTGCACAGATTTATCAGAAGTAGGATCCCGTCCTATAAAGCTTGAACACAGTTAAATAATCATCAAATAAGAAGTGTTCTTGTGTCGCAATAATTGGGTATTAAGCAAGAAAGTTTTAAGCTGGAAAGATGATTTTTCCACTTGAAAGAAAATCCGGAGATTGATAACGCGAATTGGCTTCATCTGTTTCTTATACAAACATACACACACTCTCACGTCAATACACTTTGGCTCCAAAGCATTGAGTAGAACGAAATTAGGAGAGATATATGATGCTGCGTCCCAAATTGGTAGCTCAGAGCCAACCCTGTGTTACACGTTGTGTGGCAACTGGAACTGATAGATTTGTTATGACACGTCGTGTGTACGTCACAGAGTAAAGGAGCTTCATGGTTGTCAGGAAAATGATCTCCCAGCTCGTGCTCATCTGTGATGTGGTCGTCTCGTCTCGAGCGCGATTAAGAATTTATACGGGATCATGAAATAATTTCCGCTTTGCGAATATCAAAATGTTACTACGGTTTAATCTACCAAGCTCTGATAAATAAGTTGTACGAGATTGATATTGGTTGGTGTAACTCTACTACCATAAAGCGTTTTTTTTTTTTTTACTTTTTCGCGAAAAATGGCCACCAAATGAGGACTTAACTGACAGAAGTAAAGGGTGCTCATCGTCGTTTTGAGTGATACAAAATATCCTATCATTATTTTTCATAGATGGCGCGTATTTGAGACTGGTTTATAATGCTAACCTCAACAATTGATACATGCATCGATATTTCGAGTCGTTATCGCAGAGGTTTGTTTAAAATGACAACCGCAAGCGCCATCGGGTGGCACCTACCACTACCACGTGTTGCCGGCTCATTTGCTCAGAAGAAAGAATAACATTAACGCTGGCCCATCTGCTATACCTAAAAACTCTATTGAACAACGAAAAAGATAACGTTCGCGCTTATATAAATTGCTAATGAAAACCCCCATAGAATAAAACGCTATCAACAAAAACTAAAGACATAAGTCACTAGTTACAATAATACCCACTGTATAATAAAAACTCTGGTTCTAGCGAATTCAAATGGTAAAAAATGAAAACTGTTCGTATCATTGTTTATGGTGTCTGGACCAGATGGTTTTTGACTTGTGTGCTGTCCCCAAATCCCAACGAAATGGCAACCCTTTTAACGGAGGTCGCCAACGTCGCCTCGGTCGTCCTAGCCAAAATTTCGGTACGCGAACCAGATGGAAAAATGCGATCAAACTTTCATAATAACGGCCGTTTCGTACGAAATTTACAGGCCACTCCTGCGTGTCCTTGGCTCTCAAAAACACACGCCTAGTGTCACATTTTAGCACTAAAGTCGACATGAGCATTCCGTTATTTGTAGGTTTACATAAAAATGAATCCTTAAGGAGTGTAGGTACTAAAAATACATGTCAGTGGAGCGATACTGTGTTGCTGTATATTAATGCTACTTATGCTATTTTATGCATACTACTTATGGTTAATTTCCCAAATGCCAACTGCTGGGTTAATTTGTTTGAGTGCATCCTTTGAAACAATGTCCACATTGCTGCAACCGTCTGCTACGGTTTAATGGCTTGACGAACTAGTTGTTGTATTATGGCGCAGTCTGTCCAATGCCCGTTCAACCGTCGCTTATGCATGCCAAGAAAATCGGGAAATTGCATGCGTTTTCCCAACAGGCTTTCATTATTGATGGCTTGTGGCCTGTAGGGATACAATCACTGGCAATTAAAAAACGTTCTAAACAGCCCACTCCAATTATTTTAAAAGGTTTCCACCAGAGGAAAATGTAGGAAAACAAAATTTAAAAAAGATAAAAAAAAACGAGGTACCTTCATTTTGAATGAAACTACAATGTATTTTGTATAAATAATTCTGCGTGCTGTTTTAAGCCCAGAGAATAGCTTCTAAATGTTTTGTGTTGCTGATTAGCGCCAGGTTTTTTGCATTTCGAAACAATTTGAGTATTTGCACAGGTGAATTGTTATAGCACATTCGTAGCATGAAAAAAAAATGCTTCGATATACTTGTGGCCATTTTAGTGTCAACGTCAACTTACAAAGAATGATTTCTCAGTTATACTGGTTTTTAGACTCATGTCTACTTCGTCTAACATTAGCACTAGTTTTGGCAAAAACTATTTGAACTGGGCAATTAACTAGATTTCCCAACGTTTCGTTACTTGTACTTGTTACTTTATCAACTCTTGATAACCCTTGATACAGTAACAGTTACAAGTTACGAAAAGTTTGGAAATTTAGTTATTTTTCACTTGGCATTCAAAACCCAGTTCATATAAAAAAAATAATTATTTCTCAGTTGTTTTTTTAATTATTTTAACTACGCCAAATGTACCGCAATAGTAGCAGCAAATATCTTTGCTCAACATCAACTAAACATCCACAATATATTTGTGATTAACTGAAACTGTCGGAGCTGAACACGAATTGGGCAAACGTCCGCATATTTAATCCGACAATTTGCATCAATTGTCAACCAGCGAGAAATCGGCTGACAGGTGAAACGATTTTGGTATTTATTCAATTGATTTGTTGCCTTTGGTAATGCAGTGGGATGAAAGCATTAAACCGGTATGAATTATTTAGGTGGGAATGCAAACACTCGCTGATAAGTTATTCTGTAATAAAATTTGATAAAAAATATTTACTCCAAAGAGCCGCAAGCACTGTGCGTATAATTAGGTACCTACTCATGCAAATTTCATGAAAACAAAGCGAGATTAAACAATTAATTTGTTTAGTAAAACGCATATTATTTTGAATTAATTTGAAAATAATAACACACGCATAACGTGCACACATTTAATAAATTATAAAATTAATAAATAAATTTAATTTATTTATAAGCATATAGCTCTTCCACTGCATGGGACGTTTTGTTGTAATCTTGAAACTAGCAACAATAAGACTGCGTTTACAGCACAAAATCTCTAAGAGAACCCTTAAAAAAAAAAAACGTTTTATTTAATAAAATCAATCGAGTTGTTTGAGAAACACAAGTGCGTCTAGCAACTAGCTGGAAGGTTTTACAGGTGTGCCATTTTTTTCAGCTACTGTATTCCTCCAAGAGACCGAACGCGCGGCAAAAGTCTTTGAAAGCTTTCAGCGCAAACGACGGCAGATGCAGGAAAGCCTAACCGAACTTCAAACGCTAGACGAGACCCACCGCTGTGCACCAATACGGCAAAATTCCAAAAAAAGAGAAATTTCGGCACGATATTTCATGATCCTTGTGATGGGATATGTTGGGGAGGAAAATTTCCTGCTACCCGGTCGTATTTAGGGGTTTAAATGGAGAAGGGTGGCACTCTTTGAGTTTTCAATAAGCGTGTGTAGATTTTATGAGCATACAGCACAAGGCGCCGAAGTAGACTTAATGACGTGTATGAACACTGTATATTTATCTAGTAAGTACACAACCTGAAGTTGATTGCACGAGTCGAGCTTTTGTCCTTGATAAAGTGACTGGTACAGGTAACAAAACATAGGGGAAAACTGTTTAGCTTTTTGGAACATTCAACCCCCACTTTAAACTATGGGTTCTTCGATAAGGAAAATATGACCATGCGTCTCAAAGTTTAAACGTAGGCTTAAACGGGAACTTTTTTGGCAGCACGTTAAGTAATTAACATACCGTTAACAAACATACACCATCTTTTGAGTGGATGTTGCCTAGCAGATAAGAAAATAACTGAGTGTTAGGTTCTTAAGAAACCACTGAAAAATCGGTTCTTAAACGCTTAGCAAATGTTACCTTTTCAGCAAATCTACCAACCAACCAACTGCTGCATCTATTACAATAATATAATTATAAACTACACAATTAAAAACATTTATGTAATATCTAATCCAAAATATATAGGAGTTTATATGAACCCCTATTTATTAAAGGTTCACAACCTCCATCTCAGAAAACTCCGTACTCACCACTAATAAATTTCCCACACCTCCCAACCCCCGACTTAACTGGCAAACGATCCGGTTGAAACCTCTTCGCACTCTCTTCTGCCGTCACCACTCGTGTATCTTCAATCTAATTGATCGTCCGCGCGGCGTCTGGTCTAAGATGACGCATTCCGTCGAGTGATACGCAAATAGTGCTCGTCGAGCGCGTGATACCGTGCTACTGACCGCGTGAATCCACCGACGTCGGCGTCCTAGTCGACGCACGCGGCGTGCTGCAGCAGGGTGCGACGTCGCCGTCGTTGCCAATCCAGGGAGGCGTCGCGCATGCTTCAAGAACCTTACCCCTGAGGGGGCTGAGCCGTTGGAGTGGCTGGTTGCCGTACTGGTCGCGTTGAGATAGAATTGCACGTTTATGTTAGGGGCAGGGTATTCAGTGATGGAGTAATTTTCAATAGGTTATATAAAGTAATTGTTTTCGAAGAAAAAAAAAAAGAAGATAATTACAGTCTGTTTTACTGGCCCTAAAGGCATTTTTGTTTTGTTTTGTTCAACCGTTGTTTTCAACTACCAGACACGAATGAATTTCCCCTGAAAGTGGTAGAATGTCAAGGCAAATATTTGAATCCCGCTTCAACGTTACGAGTTGATAAAACGGTAAAACTGTGGCAATAGCGAAAAGTTTCTATGCTGTTTTTTTAGTAATAGTGCTCGTTATCGACCGAAAGGTTTGAAGAAAGATCAAGGAAAAGTCGGCAGTGAGCGAGATAAGACGTCAAGGCATCTTTCTTACTCTCGTAGCAAACCCCTCACGTTGCACACGCCACAGAACGAGCTCTTGCTCAAGAGCAGCACGTTCAGACAAATCCCTGTTGCTCACAAGGGATAACAGTTTGATTATTAATATGATAAGGGATGGATATTAAATGCCCACGACTTTTTCATGAATTTATTAATATTTAAGGTGACATGGAGTACCTGTGTGCATATATAGTTATACACTTGGCTTCGTAGTTACATTTTCTTTGTGTCTCTAATGCCGCATGTAGTTGAACGCGTAAGCTAGATACACACAGCTCAACATGTATAAAATAGGATGATTTCGTTTGAAATTCTCTTTGCACCGTAGACTACCCTGTTTTGGGTTCGAGAATGAAGTATCGCATTTTAATTCCCGTGTTTGTTGCAATTATGTGATTACGGGGCCGGTGGCTAAGCGGCTAGAACCAAAGCGACCCTGCGCTCAGAATGTTTGCTGCAGATTTCTACAAACATGCGTGTGGAGGGTGACGTTTATAAAGTTACACAGATCGGATGGTACTGTGCAACTACAGGGATAGAATCCAAAACAGCCACTCGCCAAGCAACCATGGTAGACCTACCGAATTTTAATCCTCGATAGTCGATACATCTTATTGGAATTTCAGTTTCGCGTTGCAGATGCCCGAAGCCATGAATTCAATTCCGGGTCTCCAATTCGTTTCGCCATAACAAATACAAATGCGATTAAATTAACCACGTAGAAAATACTACCAAAAACATGCCCAATAAATAAAGGTGTTTCAAACAACTCCAGTTGGCAAATATCCAGTGATTCTAGGTAACAAGAAGAAGCTTCAAAACTCTGCGCAACAACCCTCAAAGTTTGTTGCAGGCTTTCGAATGCTTTTTTCTGTACGAATACGAAAACGAGGCGAAATGCATGTGATTCCAAGCAGTCAAAAAGCCAGTCCAACGAAACGTATTATTCCAGATTCTTATATCTAAAACGCCCGATCCAGAAGTCCCGTCTCTCACGCTTTTGGGCATGTTTTCAACCACATATTGTGGCCACGTGATACTTTTATCGCGTAGCAGGGGTTTCATAAATAAAAAGGTCGCCTTTCATTTCAGAAGAAATAGGAACGAGGTTACGAGAAATGGAATCACGTAACAAATACTATAAAGAAAGTTATTTCTGAAAGTCCATAGTCTAAACAAGTACCAGCTTTTTTTTTTATAATAAAACAAATATATAATTTTATGCGCTTATAATATTTCTTTGTCGAAAAGTGTCACATACGAGTTTGCATATAACCTCGACGGTGGCACAGAAATGAAACCACACAATATGTTTTCAGCGCTCCAGACCTTGTACACGTGATTACTCTCCTGGTCTACGCTAATGTACCGCTGTATAAAGAAAAAGTTTCAAGAAAAAAAAATATGTGTGCTTTGAATTAATTAGTTCGCCGTCGGTTTCCGCGACCTGTCTTTAACCCCGTGCACACGCACCGACACGCACACGCACTTGAACGTGTATTTCGCAAAATGCAATTAGTAGCCTGTTTGTCGGAACCGCGTTGATGGAGAAGCCACGTGACCCAGGATGCCACAAATGTCCATGTTACATTGCACTAGATTGGCGGAAATAAGCGAACTTTCCTTGTTAAACAAGTTGTCCGCGTTCTAAAAATAAAAGTCTAACAAATGTGTGTGTACATGGAGTTTTTTTCTATTTAATTACTTTATTTGAAGATTCGATCTTGATTAGCTTCGGCCGGATATTACTATCCATTGCTGATAAAATAATTGCATTGTTAGTTTGAGCATTATTGAGGTGACGGATATTTGTTTAGATGAATAGCCGTGGAAGCAAACTTTGAAAATAACTAAAATTAATTGTTCCAATAATGGAGGTGCCGAGTTAGATAGACAGAAGCTGCTTGTGAAAATTGACTTTAAAAATCAAGAATTTCCTAGAGCTTATATTTCTTGTAGAGTCTCCAAATAATCACTAGAAACGTTGTAAATATTAAAGTAAAAATGACAAGAGTAGTTTAGGGAAAGTCGAAATTGGAAGTGCCCAGTTTGCTCTGCGGGTAGCATTCAGAGGTTGATTAAAAAAAACGAATACTTTCTTTAAATCTGTTCTCTTATTCGCTTGTAAGATGATTTAAAAAATTTTAAACGAATATTGAATAACTAATAAAGCGAAGCACCGAGAAAAAAACCGAAATAAGTTTGTTCTGCGGGTTGCGTTCAGGAGTTGAATTAAAACGCACGTTTATCTAGCGGCGAATGTCTGTACTTTTAGTCCAGAACTCAATAACCTAAAAGAGTCGAAGCGAATATCGAGTTACAGTGGTATTAGATAACACAGCCAGCAATTTAGAACGCCAAGCTGAAGAGGAGCCAAGTTTGTTCTGCGGGCTGCATTCAGGGGCTGAAATCATGCAAATTTCCCCGTCCCTAATGCATCTACGCAGAGAGGGCAAAAAGCACAAACTCTTAACAAAAATTGCTAACTGCACGAACATAGATGGCTGTTGAACTGTAAAATGACAAATGGAATGCGATGTGACCTCTTATGAGATCTTCCGTAATTGCCTTTCTCCGAATCTTCCATCTACAAGTTCAATTTCTTCGCCTTAGTTTCTGAACAGGTTCTTTCATGGTAGTACTAGCAGAAGTCAAGTAATCAGCTCTATTTTGACGTCGCCGACGAGCAAGGCCCTGTCTGTCTTTGTTATCGAATGCTCGAAGCAATTATGAAAGTCGCTAACTAGATTTTAAGTAACATAATTACAGGAATCGCACGAATGATTTGTCTGACGACAAAATATCGCTAGGTTAGTTCAAAGGAATAATTAGTATTTGGTATCTATGTTTAGAATGAGACGGGTGGGTTTTTGGTTCGAATGTAAATGGCATTTTAGTTCACCTTGGCTGTAAGGAACAGGTGAAATGTAAAATTAAAGAAGCCACGAATGTTTCAAATTGTCTTGCCTGTGATCATAACCAAAATCAAGTGATAGTAGAAGATTTTAACCGGGAAAAAAACCGGAATGTTTTTTTTTGTGGTTGTTTTCTCGCTTTCTCTGTCTCTACCGGCCACATGGATAAACCGAACTGGTTGGAATCGCAGGTGTTCTCTTTAAAATCGATTGGTCTTAGAGTTTGTTTTCATTTGATCAAAATGTACAATAATTGTTGAAATTTTGTATCGAAATTTTTGTTCAAAAAGTCCAATACTGGCCAAAGGAGAGAACCGATTCGGATGATATTTGCAGGCTTCATTTGACATTTTTAAATTTACGTAGCTACTTTGTACAAGTTTATTTGCTTGATGGTTTAGTTATAAATTTAGATTTACGTTTTACGTTTTTTTTCTCTCAAATCCCGACTCATTTTTAGTTTGACATGCTTAGATATAGTTTCCATGCTCTTTGTAAACCAAAAGCACTTAAAAAACCATTTCAAAGCAACATAAAGAAATAAATTACAAAAGAAATTACCCTCATCTACCTCGCAACTCAAATTAAGTCCGCGCAGCCGCACTAACACTGTGACATAAACCGTGGTGCCACCAAATTGTGTCCGACGCTACCAGAGCAGTCACAAATTTGAAATTGTAATTATATTTATTACATTCGCTTTGATTGTAAATCAATGCTTCATCGTTACACAGTGACAATTCCACGCGAGTAAGCCTCGTTAGATCAAACGATGACACGTATCGATGCGTTATTAATGTGATAATCCACGCGCGATAGCGGACCAGCCGCACTGTTACGGCGACAAGCAGTTTGAGCACAAGTGCCGTTCGGGACGTGACCAAACTGCCCTTAACCGGCTCCAGAGAGAAATTGAGATGAATTGTTATCTACGCTGATAAAATTTATAGTCGTCCGTGATTCCAAGTATCTGGCTACAACTTTTTGCGACTTCACGCTCTGAATTTCTTTGTAAATTAGTTGGCAGACTCTATTGAGTGTTCGCGTTTCTTGGAAATGAGGGATTTTTGAATTCCAGCTAGTGTCGTTTCAGAGGTGTACAATAAAAGGCTTCTTATAACAGAAACTCGAAAATCTATTGTTTAAGCAATGAAACGGTTGCTTAGAAATGAAACTTTCGTAAGTTCACTGACTGAGAGTGCCAGTTAATTATTTTTTTTCGTCGAAATCGATAGGACACGTGAATTCTGAGAAATCGGTCCGACCAACGTAGATGTTAAATTCAACCACTGAACGTTTGCAATAATCTTCAACTTGGTTCCCATCTGAAATCTTTTCTTATATTTCAAGAGAAATACTTTTTTCCCATAGGTATACGCATTCCTCGAGTCCTGGTTAGGAACGTCCTGGAATTTGTGAATATAGGGACACCGAACTATTTTAATTTACATGCCTGTGGAAATATACAAATGCTTCGAATTGCAGAGTCACTTCGTCGTCTTTGTTTTTACTGTAACAAAAAAAACTACCTTTATTAGTCATTCACTTTGAAGGAAATGCTGGCAATCATTTTCCTGACATAGCTTGCCCTTTAAACTTCAGAGTTATACCTATATTTTTGGTTACAAATGACCGTAACAACAAAAAACTTTTCTTGATTTTGTTTCAACATCCACGTATTTGTCATTTGAACCTGGATAGGTTAATGACATGTCAAAGTCATCTGCTATTTCAAATTTTATGAATTCACAACACAATTTCGACACATTGAAAAGTGGTCTGATGATTTTATATCCTAAAGAGGTTATATTCTCCTATATCCTGACTGTTTAACAGTGTAAGAATATTAGCTCGAAGAAGAACCTGCTCCAAAATATTTCTCCAAATAATGCTAAACAAGAAGAATTCTAGTTTACCATGAACTTTTCTTGAAATCTTATTTAAATTGCAATAATTTTTCATGATAATAAAATACCATAAACTTTCTTTCCAACTCTATCTTATTTGTTTTACTTGTCTTGAGTGTACGCAAACTTTCTTGGACATGAAACCTAGCGCTACCACAAATTGAAGTTAAAATGTAATTTTCTCGTGGGTTGAGGTTAGATCAAACCTCTAATCAATACGCCAAGAGGGTTACCACTAACCATATAAGTGTGACTCGAGCGATATCGATTCAACTTCAGTCGTTTGAAATTAGCAAGCATTCTGAGCAGTGGCGTAACTACCGGCGGGGCAGTCGGGGTGACCGCCTCCGGGCCCATTGGTTTTTCCCTGATGGGAAGGGGGGGGGGGGGGGGGGGGGTACGAGCGATGGCTCGTGGGGCCCGCCAGAAGGAAAAAACTTGGGCGCGTGCCGTACTCAGGCCGGCCGACGAGCCCGTGCCCACGAACCACGCTAAATTTATTTGTTGTTTGCCAAAATAATCGTAAGGTTAATAGTTGCATTTCAGGCACTCTCACTACCCCATTGAGGCTGTGGGACTAGCCTACTCCTGGTAATGATTACATGGTACTTTACTACTGCCGCTAAGTGCGTAGGTTTCACATTTAACGCTACTGCCTTACTCTTTGTCGGCGCAAATGACCAAATTTGCGTTATTTCTTAGGGTATGGGTAACTTATTTTTCCCAATCGTAGGAAAAAAAATACTTTTACACTATACAGTAAGAAGTTTAGTAGTTACTGTTCATTGGTCTGCGGTGGCTGACGGGAGTCACCACGGGGCCATTGCGGGGCCATCGCGTGGCCCAAAAAAGGCAAATGTGACAATGACAAGAAAGTGAATAAACTTCCTAAAATCAGTAGCTTTTTTGTGCCTACTGGTTCGAGTATTCTCGTATGCAGCGATAGTTTGGCCGTGACACAAGGAACTTCTAATAACGCTGAGAATTTTTCTGACTTTCACTACGAGAAAATGCGGTCAGAATAGATTAGATTATACTTATATAACGCGGGGGTACATTAATAATAATCTTAGTTTTAGTTCTTTTCATACTTATTTGGCGCAAGGTATCTTGTTTCCTTTTCTCCAATATGAAGTATAGAATGCGATCCCTTCGATCTTAAATCTATCATTCTTTTTCAATCTGTAGTCACTTCAATGTGAATATCACTGCAAACTGGGTTTGATGAATCTACCTTTTAGCTATCTCAGAACGCGAATGAGACTGAAATATCTGCGTTCTCGTCATGTCGAGACAGCCAAATTTTCCAACACAAAGAAATAATTAATAATCCAATTACTCGCAAACATGATCCAGACATCGGTGGTGCTCGTACGAAATATTTTTTTGTTGACAAGGGCCCATGTCGTCCTTCGGGGCATTTTCCTACAATTGTACTGAGTCAAAACGAAGCTTTTCTGCCAGCTTCTCTGAAACAAAATCCAACATGGGGCTTGGCCATTCACCTGCACTTCATGCCGCTTATTTTCAACCGTGTTGGCTATTTGCTAACAGAAAATAAGACAAGTAGCTGTTAAAAGAAAGGAAAGCTCCCCCTGGGCAAATGGAATTCGTGACTGGAAACATCTTTTCGTCACGTTTCACATTGGATCGCTTTGAGTGATCCCGACTAATTACTAAATCGCAAAGAATTGTTTATTTCTAGTAACCATACATTTTTTTAAGTATTTTTTTCAGCACTCGCAAGTGAATGTATTCAAACGTGTGCGATACAGAAACATTACAACTGTTAATTTTTTCAGACCCCATCATCTGTGTTGGGGGGGGGGGGAGGGGAGCCCGCCAACGAAAAATCTTGCCCCTGGACCCTGGTATACCTAGTTACGCCACTGCTTCAGAGTCAGGCTTAAAAGTGCTAAGCAAGTTTAAGTAAACATTGTCTGCAAGTAAATTGGTTCTTGAACGGTTCTCATTAAAGCCGACAATGGTATAGGATAACTGGCTTTATAAATTATATCTAAGTGTTTACATGGACATGCTTCTGCACACTCATAATCTACCAGAGCTCACGTTGTTTCTGGTGATATTTGCACAGATCGGCCATGGTGGTTCCGACCATCTTAGCATTTTGTGAAATTTAACGATGGTCTCGCTTAAAATTGATAGCATTGAGTTTATGGGTCGAGTCAGAGGGTCAGTGTTAATGTTATACTTTCTGCTGAGCAAACGTGCCTGTGAAAGGTGATGACGGTAGGTGACACCCGATGGCAGTTGCAGCCGTTACATTACGGTGAGCATAGATACAGATTAATTGAGCATAAAATAGTCTGAAATGGGAGTAATTTGCAGGAATTAACGAAATTTAATTTCTAAGCACTCGAAGGTACTTTTACTCCCCCCTAGTAGCATCCTCCATTTATTTAGTAAGTGGTAATTTTGCGGCCATTTTTCGCAAAGAAAGTTTTACATCATCTGGGCTTGTGTTGAGGTAAAAATGGCTGTATTTTCCCAATAATTTTGATATGGTCCTGTCTTCAAACGATCTCGTCGGCAATTTTTTGATTTTTATTTCAAGATGCAGTGTCTCTAAATCATTTGCAACTTGATTCGGATATCAAAAGGGAGCTTACAAAATAAAACCAAATTTGAGCTTTACTTTTGAAACACAAAGCAAGTCTTTAAATGGCAAAGCCAACCTTTGTGTCGAACGCAGAGTCGCGTTGGCTCGGAAATTGATTGCAAATCAAAAATAATATGAAAATTTCGCGTCTGAAAATATTTTGAACTTGGCTTTCAAATCCGAAACATTGAAAACATACAACAAGTGCGTCTAACAAAGCAATGTTGCGAGATTAATAATTTACGACACATGCATGCTTTTACACAAGCGAGTTCAAAGCGACTTTACGTACACTTACAATGCACAATGCTTATTTTATTGACTTTCTTCTTCCTTTGTTGGTAGCAGCGAAAATAAATTCTTTAGCTAAACATGCTTACCCTGCGTCTGCTCATTAATATGCACCTGCTTCATTAAATCTAAGGTGTCAAATTATAGTATACCTACGCTAATTAAATGGGGATCCTCAGCGGTTATTGACCCTGGAAGACATGCGTATACGGCCACAAATGTTCAAATTTGGGTGGTATACAGCTTAAATTTCACCATGCTCTTCAAGATAATCAATCAAAAGTATAAAATTCAATACGTGTATGGTACACCATTGCATGTGAATAAGAAGGATATGAACATGGCTTGGTACATAGACGCACTGCGGTACTTTTGCTTATGAGCAATGATTATACTACAGAGAACAGAAGGTAGGCATAAAACATTAATGGAATTATGTTTCCCTGGGGTTGAAATTCGAGGAGCGTTGTGGAGAATGAAAGAAACGGAGCGCAACAAACTTAATTGAGGATGAGTTCAAAAAAAAAAAGTCAGTTTACTTTTTTTTAAATTCCAAACTGGATCCAGTTAGAGTGATGAATGAGGTTAAAACTTTATTTAGGGAAATTATCGCTTGAAACACTTAAGATTTAAAAAGTTTTGTTGTAGGTAGCGAACTGCGTAAGGTAGAATAAATTAGCGAGGCCGCAGGCAGATAACTGGGCCCAAGAGACTGGGCACAATCTTTTAGGTAATCTTAAACTTACACTTGCGATTCCTAAAAGAATATACTTTCTACAAAGAATATAATAATTCTAGAACGAAATCAGTGGTAAGATGTCACAATTTTTTTTTTAATCTTTAAGCATTTCCATTTCTGCTAGAATCAACACAATGAGTGTGACCTCTTGTTTCTTTAAAAAGAAATAAAAATTCCAAACAGAATCACATTTTCTCGATGGATCAGGCAGCGGCCGTTATACCAATTTTAACTACACGTTCTGGCGAAATTGCATTCAAAAAGCTGAAAATCGAATTTCCAATCTACGAGAGTCAGCAACGCACTCTGTGCACAGACCGGTGAACCACGACGTGATATCGATTCGGGGCCGGTAAGAAGTTCCGCGTTACATCGCCAGAGAGCGCCAACATCGCGTAATTTAAATTTTAAACGACGCGGGAAGACAAAACTAAAATAACGTTTTAATTTCTGAACGGAATATTATTTATGTTCCGAAGGATCTACCTTGTAAGGATAGTGATTTCCAAAGATCGTTCTTTCAAACGGAGCATTTATCTTTCCAAAACTCTTTGCAAACTATTGCAAACATTGATAAGGTATTTGTACGTCACTCTAATATTTTAGTCAGTTATGTGGTTCAGAGAGCAGTTAATTAGCTGTACAAAAATATGTACCCGAGTCATTTTCAGCAAATTAGATTTCAAAACCATTAATTGCTAGCTTAATTTGAATAGACAACATAGCAGACACTAATTGACCAATTTAACGAAAGCTTTCATACCTTTGAATGGATTCTCGTTTTAAAGTAACTTAATGAAATAGTTTGTTTCAAGGAGCGTTTAAACAAAGCGAAATAATCGGCGAGCGAACTTCAAAGAAACTTGTGAAAACCTTGTCTTTGACATCCAATTACAAAGGGATAGCGCAAAGGAGATACACTCAACAAATAACCGAAGAGTCGACGGTCCCTTCAATTCCAGTTTGAATAAAAATGACACCCTGTCATTTGGACGACGGATTACAGAGACGCTGGTAGGAAGATTCCATAATCCAATCTGCCTAATGACACGATTATTTCCTTTTATCTCGTGAGGCCGTTCCGTGGACGGCCAACAGGATGGATACTCGTTTGCTGAACGGAGGCGACATAGTTTCAAAGCAGTGTCAGGGTGGAAGTGGAAAGCTGGGTTTCATTTGTTGAAATTAAAATGTCATAGAGTTCGAGAACTCACTAACTTTATTTGCGTTGAATTAGACGCTGTCCTCTCACGTTGCAGCAAACGTTCTAGTCGTGATCTGTTAACTAAGCTAACTTTTTAAACATGTGGAAATACTAATAAGGGAATAAGAGGAAAACCCAGATAACAAGGAGACGAACACCAGGGTTAGGTCACTCAAGTAGGTATGGCCCAGAGAATGTATAGTAAGCCAACTCGCCAAAAAACTGATTCGTTGAACTTTTCAAGACGCTCTATTTAAATACTCGTCGAACTTGCAAGCAGTCAATTTTCCGGTTACAGATTTTTCACCTTGCCATGGCTCTAACCGATTTTTCCAGTCACGCGGTTCTGAAGACTGCTCAACTCCGAGCAGCGAATATCTCCAGGCGAGCAGTATGTGCATGCAGCGTCGGCGTCGACCGTTTGAGATTGAATTGTCATCCCAAACGGTGGCTGCGAGATACGAAGCGGAAGAGAAGACACGAATGGCACCACGACGCTGTCTCGTGGATAAGTCGGAGCCCCGGAAGTCACCAATAAGGGTTCTTTGAGCATTATTCTATCGTATCGCAGAACGAAGGATCGTATGGTATAATGTACTACCTCCGTGGTACCACTAGATTTTGGGAGCAATCAATATTGAAAGGGCTCTCTCTTGGGAGTATACTACGTGCTAGGAAAATGATTTCATATACTGGATATTTTATGCGATACCCTTAACCCGTGGCCGTAATATCCTTTGAAAAAATATGAGTCAAACAGAATGGACTCGAGCTTTGTTATGAACAAAATTCAGTTCGATTTCTTTGTTGTATTCATTTCACGTTTGCGAGTCGTATTTTCACAGTAGCACCATACTACCAAAGCGCTAATGTTAGACCGTCTAAGCGAAGAAATAACCACCAAATAACTTCTTTACCGACAAAAATAGAGGATGCTACTAGGTGGAGTCACCGTCGTTTTATTTCGATATTTCTCGCAGATTACTAGTATTTATGACTGATTAACGCCAAATAAATATTTATAAAACATTAATCTTAACTATATATATTTTTATATCTACATAAATATTTTTTTTAGTAGTTATTGAATTGTAGAGGGTTGATACACAGTTCTATTTGGTTGCAATTACCGTTACCATGTGTTGCCGGCTCGTTTGCTCAGCAGAAGTTTAAACATTAGCTCTGTCCCTCTGACAATACCTATCAACTCAACGGTAGCACGTTGCGCTACGTGCTCTGAAAAAAAATCTACACTTGCAATGAAAATAAATAAATTAGCCGTCTGTAAAGTACTTTTCCTAAATCCGAACGCTCGTAACGATAAACGTGTTAGGTATCCCAGATTGCCTCGAAAGGTAATGGAAATTGAAATCTTTAATAATGGGTGGCGCTTCTTGGTAATCATTACTGCATGCCTACCTCAGGAAATGTGGGTGTAAATAGGTACGGGCGAACGAAATGCAAACTCTAAAAGATGCAGCGTCGTTTTGTTGCATTGAGGCTGTATGGCAACTCTACTTAATAATCGCCCTCGGGCATGTTTTTCCTCCTCGTCGGCTCGCACATGATCTTGGAAGGCAGCAGCCTTTTTGTTTCAAAGACTCAATACAACGGCAAACTAAATCACGAAGCAAAGAATACACACAAAGAAACTTGTTTCCAGACTTTTTTGAAAATCGAATAATGCTACACAGAGCAGTGGCAACATACAAAGTTAATAAGAGAAAAGCTTAAACTTTTTTTTCCGTGAATTTTCATATTTTTAAGGTTATTTCACTGAAAGTATCTTTGAATCGCAATATAAAATGTTCAAAAAGAGGCTCATGTTGTTCACGCTCCTGAAAATTTGGGTGCCAATGTTTGCATCAGCTTGTGATTCAAAACGGGGTGACAATTAAACATTGAGTGGTCGTTTTCTTTCACGTACAAAAAGTGCAGTCTAGCTAGAAACTGGCAAACTGTGTCACTTGATTTCCCTCCTCCCTGCTCGACAAACTGGGAACAAGAATGAGCGCAGTATCCGTACTCTCTCCCCCCTCTCTCTCTCACCCCTATCTCTCTTGGAATATGAACATACAACTGGTAACCAACATCAATCGCGTTTACCCTGGTGGGAATTCCATTCCTATGTAAAACTGGTTGGGCGAAAATTGTGCACATTGACATTGATATGGAATTTCTCTCCTTGATGTTCTTACCACAGGGCAAAATTGCTACATCAAGAGATGCACAATCACAGATTGTCTTTTAGTGTCGTCCCAGGATAGATTTCACGCAGATTGTGAACTATTCTTACAACCCAAAGTAAGTGGAACACTTGTTTGTAAATTTAAATTATTTTCCTTAGATTTCATTTCAATGACGTCGATTTGTTCTGAAAATTTAGCCCAGTCCCGATAATTTCGGGCTGACGCATTCTAAGGTCGAACGCCTTTCAAAGGAAACGTATACATTCAATCTAAAGAATAGCCTTTCGGTACCTAGCGTTCACGTTAATTTCGAATAAAGCATTTAAAATGGGCTCGAAATTATACACCGGTTCAAAGATGACGTACTATTTACGTAATTACGAGTTTTCTACTTACATTTTCAGCTGCTGCAGGCAAATAACTCAGCTATTACTTCTAAATGAACGAGGCTTACCTGCAAAAAAAGAAAAAGGCGTTTTAAACACACTTCTAGTTGGAGACAGAAACTAGGAAATGTGTTTTCCTAACACAAACACATGTCAAGTCAAACAAATTTTCACCAGAAGCACTATTCGGCGTCCATTATTCGAACAAAACCAACCTGTATAAGTTTTCACATGTTAGTTTTCTCCTTCAGAAGAGCAAAACGCGAAAAGCGAAAATCTAAAATTTAAATTGCTATTCACATCATGGTGATAGAAAGCATTGCCTTTTAGTGAATACACACGTCTAGACTCTAAAAACCCCTTGCAATAAGTTTAGTTATCTACGTACAAATAGAGAGCGACAGAAGTGGCATATACTTTATAATAGTGCCACGTAGGTAAAACATCTCCAGTTCTCGTCCCTAAGGAAGAATGCTAGATTAATCTTGCCGTGATATATAATAGTTGTAGTCCTCCCAAAATATCTACATGTAGACGCCGTTCTTGCTCTCCGATTTTGAACACATAAATTCACAGCAGTGCCGTGGGAAGCCAGACCGATGGTTGATGTAATAAATTTGGCAATTTGCTAATAGCAATTTGCCAACCAACGAGCAGCGAAATCTCATTTCCGAGCGCAGGAAAATATCACAAAGAATTTCGATGTTCAGAGATGAAAATAGCAAAACATGACACTCTAAAAAATTGAGTAGCTCTCACAATAAACTCTGTCTTCGTGCAGTTATCCTATGGCATATAAGTGAAGCCTTTCTTATTTCTCATCTTGCGTCTCGTGCGTGCAGCCAATATATGTTACCCACGTCTAAATGTTGTTTGCTTCAAGAGAACCACATCGGGTATGGGGGCGGATGAAGCTTTGAAAATAGTTTGCTAAACGTCGTCACGGGAGGTAATGTCTTCCAGCTGAGCCGAGAGAGGGATTTTCCGACTTACGTTGCTAAATCACTACCACAAAACGACATCAGTCAGGGACGAAAACCACGAACATGGCTCACGAAAAACCAGCCAGCGCATGCGTGTTTGTTCTCTTACAACGAAAGCTGAGCGGAACATCTTGATTTAGCTTCAGATGAATCAAAAGACGCTTGGAAACCACTGAGAAAACAGCTGAAGAACACAGCTGGGAAGAAAGGTAATCCTGACCAAGAGAATGGGATCAGAAAATCGGCAACTGCACTATAAGGTTTCTAAGTGACCCACAAAGTGGCAAATAGTTTTGAGGTTGCTCAAAAAGTGTACCCATGCCCCAAACCGGTATTTGAATTTACGGAATTCAAGACGATTCAATTGCGTTTGATGATAACTTCATGTTTGTGACTTATGGGATTTTAAACAAATAAACAATCTCAACTTTGGAACTGCTACTTTTTGTTTTTCTTGAACATGGATTGAACGAGGCTGACTAGTCTACCTTCCTACGACCTTAAAGAGCCATAGTCTTAAATAAGTTCACAACAGTACATTTAAGATCTTAGAACAACGCTCTATGTAAAAATAACCCCAACAATAAGACATTATAACCTAATTCTTAGGAACCACTGCTGGACGACCATTAAGTATGGCAATAGTTTACCTGGGTAAATGTCATGAGATTAAGTAGTCTTCATTGGATAGAAAACATTCTTTGAACTGAAATAAATTATAGTTGCTTAGGAATTCGCTAGTATATTGCGCCGTAATAAATGGAAGTCCTTCTCCAGCTTCTCAAACAAACTGTATTTGTCAGAGATTTTTGACTGGCTTTACTACAGTAAACCCCAGATTAAATTCCAAGATTAATCATTCAGTGCCCTATGATGTGAGTCCAGAGTCAACTGCTCTCGGTCGACGGATTTCGAGAATCTCGTATTTGTCGTGAGCAAAGACAATTTTTTGTACCCCACTCTCTCCATAGAAAAATAATCTGAATAAAAAAATGACGCTGTCGTTTATGATCCTTTCTTTAGATTAAATACTGCGGAGTTTCGGTGAAGGCGCCAATGTACAGGTACCACAAGCCGAGCTCATTGACGCGGACGTTTGAGATTTTCCACACAACCACCCGGGTGAGTCGTTGATACACAAATATTTCAACTTTCATACCTTTACAAGGTAATCCAATTACATTTATTTACCCTACAAATAAAACATTATTAGGACCTCATGTTTACAGCCACCTGTTTCAACTGAGGCCAACGATGTCACCTAGCTCGTCCTGTTTGAAGCTGACAGTGCTTCTGCTGTTCGTCTCGCTAGCTGTTGCCCAGTTACGGTTCCCTTTCGAGAGCACCACATATCGGCCGATACTAGCAAGGCCTTGGACGGTACGACCGGCCATCCTGCCCTGGACGGTAAGACCGACCATCCCGTCCTGGACGTCAAGGCCGGTTATCAGGCCATGGACCTCGAGACCTACATACACTCCTTATACCGAGCCGACCTACTCGCGGAGGCCTCTATTCTTAGGGTGGCGGGTCTAGGTAATGGGAAGTTCCGATGGTGTTTGGAAGATTTTATGCCATCTAGCCGCAATTTTCTACATTTGGATTTAGAAAATGTTATTTTATGACTGTTAGGGAACCATGCATTCTTTTGTTGATGAATAATAAACAATTAAAATGAGAAATGTAATAAATTAAATTAATTAAGGTGCACTTTATTTTGTTATATCAACTGTTTAAATACCCACGGAATATCCTTGATCCACCAAAAAAACACACCTTATTTAAATTGACAGCCAAACTAAATCATCTCGGCCATTTAATCGAAACTCACCGATGTCCTTTTGTACCTTAGCAATTTGATTGCTACATATACAAGCACTATAGTGAACTGCAATCGCATTTTACTACACCCGCCAACTGTAGTTAATATTTAGAAGAGCATGACATTTTTCATCCTGATGAATTTTTTTAGTTGACTATAAAATCATAATTGTGTGTTGTTTGACGACGCACGACGAAGAGACCCATGCACGATGACTAGGATGATTATAAACCAAGTCTAGCATAGAAGGAGTGGAAATCCGGTGCCGACACGTAGCCTACTCCTTTATAAGACCACCAGGAGAAACACCAGCTTGACGTCACTTCCAGAACACGGTAAACTATTAAATGGGAATATTCCCACGCAGTTTCATGTTACCCAGAGATTGATACGCAAGGTGAGTGAAGCTTTTGTACGTGTTTCAAGTTCTGACATACCAAACCTCTCGCCCGACCAGAATGGTATTGAGCACGTTGGTCACTCGCTAGACCCAGATCATTGTTTCAACTCACAAAACTTTCCCAAACCATGTAATTGTTGAAACTAGAGCTTCGTGAACGCAATTTGAAATGCGTTGTATGATGAGCGTATTTTATTTTGCCCGTCATTTATTTACTTTTTCTTTAGAATAGGGTACCTACCCCGCATGTTACTTTCGATACTTTCGGTTCACCAAAGGCAATTTAAAATTCATAGGATTAAAATTTTGCCATGGAAAGTATATCTGCACATCACCCGGCATGACCACAGCGCCACAAGACAAACATCGGTCTGCACTCGTTCCTGAGTAGGATATGTCGACTCAGGAACCGGCTGCCTGCAGAGAAGATGAAGACCCTACCTACTGCTTCTCATTTGAAGATCATAATCGCCACTTGATCTGATTTATGTTTTATGTATTATATAAAAATATATTCTAAAACTATGCATTGCTTCAGCAACCGGACATTGTCTTCATGCCTAAGCGGAATAATTGTGATAAATAAAAAAATATTTAAAAATAAACATTTAAGCCACACAATGTGTCAGGACTTTTTGGTTTTATTATTTGGATAACTATTTTTGTACACAAAAAGGAAACCATCAAGCCGATTCATTCTAAAAGTAGCAGTTGTTGATTTTAAAGAGGTCTTGCTTTAAAATCTCATCCAATTCGATCAAGCTACTTGGCCGGTATTGGAGTTTTTGATCGAAAATAAACGTAATCAAGATTTTTAAAAATTTAACCGAAAGTTTTCAATACCAGTATCAGATAGGTTCAGATATTTCGTGATAAAATGTCTACAACAATTGTATTGTTTTCTCCTGGTAGTCGAATTGACTCTTCACTAAACTCTCTACGCGTATCCAATTAAGACATGTCATCCAATTACTTCACCTATCGACATTTGCTGAGTAACAGAGACTAGCGACGGCTTGAATCTTTGTAGACATTGTCAAGGTTCCCCTCCATAAGAAATATTGTAGAACTAAAGTTTGCGCCTGAAATAAAGCGGTTAGGCAACAATGGTTTATGATGTCTAAATAAACAAAATTATATAGTAATCGGATTCTCTAATAATCATGAGCACAGTATGTTGTTTATGTACTTGAAGTACGTGTGTAATTACTGTATTTTCTGTACTTTTTTCGAGGAACACTAATGTACATTCAACAAAGATAATTCAAGGTGAACCAGCGGATAAAAAAATGGCAAGAACTCGGTGAATACCCTAAGTTTATGCTCTTCTTTCCTTATTATCTGATATAAATTTGTTGAGCATCCGAAAGTAAGTGTCAGTCTACCTTGCAACGTGAGACTGATTGTTTGTTCCTAAGATCCGGATCTTTCACTGCATCATCTTAAAAATACCGTAAGCAACATTTCAACACAAAAGCATTCAAAAGAAAACTAATACATTTTTTTGAAGTAACACTTTGATATTTGTCAAAAAAGTTGTATTTAGTAGGTATGCTAATTGAAGTGGAATGTAGAAAAACATTAATTTAGAATATAATTAAATTTTTATCAATGATAACAGTGTAACAATTGCGCCTCTTATCTCTCTGCATGGTTCTAGTGTGTGACCACTGTGTCGAACTAGCTAATCAGCTTCTTATATATTATGAGATCCTCGGAATCATGTGGATTGGGGGTAAAAAAAAACTGTTAGATTAACTATTTTAGATCACGATACACCAAAAACCAGGATAGCAGGTTATCAGGATCGAACCTGGGATCGATGAATGCAGGAAATTAATACGCGATATGAAAGAAACCAACGCAATTTGTTGCAATTACAGAATTTCTAAAGGTGCTGCGTTATTATCATATCACACAAAACTGAATGTGTTTCACGGAACTAACCAGCATCTTTTCCTCATCAGAATTCAACGAAGAAAATATGGCATCATCACTTGGATTAAGCATCGTCATCATTCTTCTGTCTTCTGCATTGGTCTACGCGCAGTGGGCCCCGAACACGAATCTCCAGCCGAAGCCCAACCCGTTCAATTTCAACACTCCTAGACCGCCTCCGGTGAGGTTTGGGCTCCAAGCGAATAACCACTTCGCACAAGGCAGCGTCAGTGGTAACCTCTGGACCAGCCAGAACGGGCGCACTCAAGTATTCGGGGGCGCCGGCGTCCAAGTGCCCTTCAGGGGCAGACCAGCGTATAACGGCAACATTGGGATCAGACACAATTTTGGTCGATAACCAGGATTTGAAGAACTTAATTTCTCTGAAGAGTGTATGCACGGAAAAATGGTTTAAAGGCAAAGAAAAATGAAAATAAATAAAAAAAACTGTTCGATTTCATCAAATGGTTATTTGATTTTTAATTCCATTCCTTTTCCAATCAATCTGCCAGTATAGTGAAACCTACATACTAAACATGATTGGGATTTCTATAATTGAAGAGCAATTGAGCCTGCATAAAACTTTACAATCAGTGTGTTGGAGTTGCTGGAAAACAGACTTGAATATGGTTACCAACATTTTGCTAGCCGGACAGCCTGCGTCAGGTCCAGTGACACAATCTTTAAAGGTTATTTATCACACGACTTATTGCAAGAATGAATGATACGGGAGTAGCTCGAACTGAAATGCTCCCTTAGGTACACAATGCAAACTCGCGCGTGAAAATCGCCTGCTAAGTAGCTCGGTGAATGTCCTTGCTCTTGTTTCTTATTTTCTCAAATCCTATAAAGTGCTTGAAACCAAGAGGTGATGGAGCCAGTCTTTGCAGTTTACTGTATTCCTGGACCTTTTGGTGCATCTTTAGAATAGCGTGAGTAACGTTTCCAATTTCATTTAGCGAATTAATATTCGCTTCAGTTTGTGTCACAATCCTATAATGTATCCGAGGCTAATCTGTGGTAAAAACTCGTGGTTTCTCGACATTTTGTTAATTTTACTATTGGTAAGAAACTGTTTTAATGGCGGTTATAATCGTGAGAAAACGAATTAGCGAACAATTGTAACTTCAGTAAAAAAATTAACATCTTCACAACTTGTATTTTACAAAGAGAAAAGTTACCGAATGTAGTTTATTTTTAAAACATAGTTCCTCAAACAGCCAGCACTGTACTTTCATTTTTAGAATTTAACGAAGAAACCATGGCAGCTTTTGAGTTCAGCCTCATAATATTTCTTCTATCTTCCACAATCGTCTTCGCACAGAACGACCAGAACCTGAGTCGTCCGCAGAACCAGAACCTGAGCCCGTACCGGCACCCGAGCCCCACTGTAAATACGCCGCGGGCAAAGGAAGAGTGTCTGTCTAACAGGTACAGCCTCCAGGGCCGCGCCCAGGGAAATTTTTCTACCAGCCCGAACGTGCGCACCCAAGAGTTTAGTGGCACCGAGATCGTTGTATCTTATGGGGTCAAGCCAAAATGGAACGGTAACATTGGGTTTAGGTACCAATTTTGTAGAAAATAATCTTGACATTGGGTAGTATGTAAATGAGAAGTCTGATTTTTAGTATTTTAGGAAATAAAAATATGTTCAACGACAAAAATAGATTGATTGCCAAAACTGATTGCTCACATGTATCCCATGTCCTTGCCAATCCGAAGCCATGGCATAGTGGCTTAGTTCAATTTGTAGCTTTTAAATCAATAAAATGACTCGAAATGGCTAAGCCATGCTCAGATTGACAGCGAACACGTTTAACACTTTATGCCTCGGCCTCAAGTTAAATTTTATCACCACCCACTCATTGATCAAGTGCCACAGGGTCAGTCATTATATTATTATTATTATTGTTTATTGATTGGCAACGGAGGTAAGTCCACAAGTGTGATATAATAGAAACATGATGTGTAGAAACAAGAAAGAATAACAAAAATTACATTTTACAAACGTAAGCATAAATTAAGAGGTAACAAAGGATAATGTATTGGGTAACTGGTACATTTACAAGTTTGCATGGGCAGCTGTTTGATCACGGAGTTTAAATCGGGATTTGTAAGTAATGAAGCCGAAGGAGTCTGAAAGGATGTCTATGTCAGGGCAGGTAGCTGTAATTCTATACTAGGTACTTACAAGGTACCATTCTAATTCTATTGTAGGTACTTTCAGGTACCATTCATTAGTCTTTTGATGCACCCGTGCTTGTGGATATCAATCCTACTCTTTGACGGACTGAAAGGATGGTAATTTCGAGTTTGCCTGGATGGTATTGCGATGCAGATTTTAGATAGCAGTCTAGGGGTGTCATTTTGTTGTTGAGAAGTTTGTATAGGAATGTGAGATCGGTCAGCTCCCTACGCTGTGAGAGGGTGGAGAGGTTTAATTTGCTGCACGTCTGTGAGTACTGAGTAGTCGAAGGACTACTGTCAATAGAATGAATAGGTCAAAACAGTGAGCTTCAAGCACCACAGATCAAATCCAAAATCCATAGAGCGAATTGGATTTGTTGTTGCACTCTCACAGAAGCCACGCAGTTTTGGTGAAGCATTTTGGTAAAAGGGCTAAGAGAAATAAGATTTTGTCTTAAAAATCCGAAGCCTCAGAGACGTACTTGCAAAGGGCTGTCATTGGCACCGAAAATTTAATCAAATAGCTACAGTAACTGTGAAAACTAATTTCAATGTAAATGCTAGTAAAGACGCAAAGTATTTTATTATTAGTGTTCCTAGTAATAAAATCCTTTCTCAACTATTAACTACGCGTTACTTATCACTATCCACTAAAACATTTGTTTGTACGATTTAATTGGTAGACAAAAAGGAAAAAAATAGAGAAAGTCTAAAACGTACAAACAAAGATTTATGGTACCCAAACATAAGTGGAATAAAAGTAATCCATCGGTAATTGTACACGAACCTTTTTAAATTAGAAGTAAAATGTAATAAATATTTTTTTCAATTTTTTTTCTTTCTAAATAAACTGTTATTGACTTTCGATGAAGGTAATCCGAGGTCAACTCGGTACCCATACAAATGGGTAACAGCTCGACTGGTGTGAATCCCATTTCAATTTCATTTAAATGTCTCATGAATCAGAGACGGCATCAGTTCGAAAATAACATTGCGCCAGCTGCTTGCTACCCTGGTACGATTCGTTCATCCCTTTGAAGATTTTTAATTTGTTATTTCGTCATAAGGTAAGTCAAATAGAATGTTACTAAACTACACATCACTTACTTATTCATAGACCAAAGAGAAATAATCGAAAGGACACACTTTTTATATGCACGGTCATATTCACATGGTCAAAATTGCTTACATGCATCTCTCAGGATTTTTGTAATTAAAGATTAGCACCGTAACCAAAATTCACTGTGGCGTAAGTGCAGAGAAACATCTTCTTTACCGGTCGAAAAATCATTTTTGTTTTACTGATAACTTTGCAATCAAATTTCGCCTCTCATTTGTTCAGTTCATTTTGACAAATTTACAAGAAAGGCAATCGTTATAAATATTTGAATCAAAACAAACTCTTTTTAACATAGGGTATGTCTTTAATTAACAATCAAAATTTTTCTCATCAGGATCCAAAGAAAAAAGCAATGGCATCACTCGGTTTCAGCTTCGTTATCGTTCTCCTTTCCATTGTATTCGTCGGCGCACAGCTATCACCGCACTGGAATTTCCAAGGGAAGCCGAACACTTTCAATTACAACAATCGGCAACCCTCACAAAACTATCATCTTTTGAAAAGCGACTCTGGGTTTGGAGTCAAATTCAACCAAAATCTCTGGAATAGTCGAAATGGACGTACTCAAGTGTTTTCGCAAGGTAAAGTCCATGTGCCTTTTATGGGCAGGCCAAATGAGGGACACCTTGGGGTCAGGTACCATTTAGGTTAAACTACTTCTTAACACTATGTTATGAATCAATCGCATTAAATGCCTGTAAGAACAAAATGAAAATAAAAATGTTCGCTGACAAAACTACAATTGTTTAAATTGATAACCATAATTAAATTACATTTCCAATTCGTAATTCAATGTCAACACGTAGTGACATAGCTAGATTATTGTAGTGACACATGATATTTTATGTTTTTACTTTAGCAGTCTAGAAATAGAATTTTGTCCAAATAATATACAGATTCACAGCAATTTGACTCTTTTCGCACCGCTTACCATCGATGTTGACCAGCAAGCTTCAATTATTCCGTTACAGCAAATATTTGCATGAAGTGGTCACATCAGATTTAATTTATGCAAAACGAGACAGAGCTGTAACATCAGATTAGCTGGCATCCGCCAAACAATTACTATTCCATCAACGCAAGTTAATGGGGTTATACCCAGATGCAACGTATAAGGGGACAAAATACCCTCTCATAATTTAATACTTTCCGCTCCTTCTACCAGTGTAGCACAAATGCATAGGTTGCGGATTGTTTTGGTTTGAAGCATGCACGTCGAGCTAGATTTGTGGGTTTCTCAAAAATCTTATCGCCGACCAAGAATAAAATGTGTGGTTTTTGGAATTTCTATATTGTTTATGAAGCCAATCGATCGGTCTCGTTACACGGATAAACCTCGATAATCGTCTAAAACTGAGGGATGAAAGATGGACCGTACAGAGACAATCAAAGTTTTCAAAGATTTCTGCAAAAAAAAACAATGCAGAGGGTGACGGAAATAATTCCAGGGAACAGCCCTTGGCTCAGAATGACTTTCTTTTGACTACAATACCATAAGAAAGGTGTTGACTATATTGTGTAGAAAATTGGTTTTCCCATCTTTTGTCATTAAGTCTAAAAAAGGGCTGAAATCCAAAGTTTTGTTTCACTTCCAAAAACCGCGTTAAACTCCGTTTTGTTTCAGTGCGATTTTTCTGAAAACTATTTTGGAGAATTCCTATTCTACAAATATTGTTAACTTTCAGATTTTACTAAAGAAAAACTGGATATTTTTGTGTTGATTCTTATAGATAGCGTTTGTCTACTACGCCCTTAACTGCAATTAGTAGACTTACTAATTAACAAAACCATTATGTCACGAGAAGCAAATTCAATTAACTAATTGCTCCAGCGCTTCGTAACAACTTGAGCCATATGTGATTGCCTTTTTAGGGAATAAAACGCACTTATCGGCATACCGTGGCCTAGCAATAGTTACCACCATGAGGGGATGTGCAGGCAGACTTCTTTTACTGTTTCACGACTCGGCTAAAGAGAAAACGAATCGTTGGTACGTGCCGGGTGTTTATGCTCTGCCCTACTCTAAAAGTTACTACCACATCATCTGGTTTTACAGCCAGTTCTTCTTTTACTCTCGTGGCTAGGTGAGACTCGAATCGTGATACCTTCAAATCAACAAAAAGGATCAAAGGAAGCTGCAATCAAACCTTAGAGACGGTTATAATGATCTGGTGAAACCTACGTTCTCATCTTTTAGGGACCGCATCCACAAAGAGTTTAAGTTGAACCCAGTAGTTAAAAGATGATAAACCAATCATTGAGAGTGTTTCCACATTTTAAGAGGTCTTTACCACGGTGATGACAACTGTGCCCCCGAAATTCAAATGGTCCCAGATAACGTTTAAAGCGCTTTTGTAGTTAAGAAATGCATTGCCATGACGACAAACCAAAGCCACCGTCTTATTACAGTAATTTCAGCAGCAATACTGACTGTTTTTAACTGGGTAAGTAATCAACTTTTCTTTAAAAAAAAATAAAAAAATATATCCTAAATATAATAATAGGGAACGCTTTGATTATAGGGAACACCGAACAATAATATTTCCAGAATAACATTGTGAACTTCGCAAGCCAAACTCAGGTTAGGCTTTCAACAATAGGGACGTTCAGTGAGCTAGAGAATGGAGATTTTGGGGCTGACGGATCGAAGAGCAGAAGCCTTAATCTTATGAGATAAAACATTTTAATTTGCTTCAAATTTAAATGCGAAACTCAGAATGTACACTCCTCATTCAATCAAATATTCTCAGACCAATGAATACAATGAAAGGCTAGCAAGTACTTACTATCCATGAAGCTACCAGAACGAAATATAACGGTATATTACGAAAATGCAAGCGAGTTTTCGCCCAACGCACTGGCATTTAAATCAACTCACAAACTATCCTTATTTCCGGCTGCGAATTGGAATTTCCACTCATGCTTTCCAACGCGACAAACTCTCGATGTCAATTCCATTTCCCTCGCAAATCAATCGCTCGGGGTTGCCAGGTTTTCCTTCAACACAAACATAACAAGCAACGTGCAAGAAAAACGTGACGTCATTGCACTAACGACCTGTTGATGGGCGAGCTTCATCTTGAACGTTAAGCAGGAAAACGTTAAACTTCTATTCCCTAAGCCTCTGGTCATCAGAATATTTCACTGTCATCCAGAGAGCTTGACTCATCGCACTTATAACTCTTTCTAAAAACCCCGAGAAAATTATGAAGATCTCTAAGCTCTCAATTTAATCACTTTTTGAGAATCATCTTAAATTTCGAGGGGTATGATGTGTCTAGTCTATGGGAAAGCTTTCAGCTTTATTAAAGGAACAGAACGAGTAAAAAAGATTTTAATAATTCATAGCAAATGAACGATGAGAGCTGCGTTCACAGCGGAGTGGAGGCACACAAGCATATCGAATTCGAATCCGGGACCCGTTCTAGCTTGAACTTACTGTGGTAATGATATTGAACATCGTGGTATGTAGGCGTAAATGGTTTGTCTTTAATGTTTCAGAGCGGTGAAGTTTGGTTGTACTTAGTACACCTTGGCGTCTGGCAAAATTCCCATGATCACATAGTTATATAGACTTTACACATTTCAATCTTTGAGACGGAGGTAAATTCTCGGTATCGTCTAAAATCATACGCTATTTTACAGTGTAAATCGATTCCTAAATTCACATTCAACGGTAAACTTGCGGGATATGGCGTTAGTACAAAGATTCTGGAATGGTTTAATAGTAAGACAGAAGAAATCGGTTTCTACAAAACACGAGGAAATTTCTGTACCGCGGCTTCATTAACTAACATTAAAATAAACTGTAAAAAGGTAATGGTTCTTTCGTCGTCTCAGACTTGAAATTAACGTTTGAAAGGTTGGCTCTTTATTCTTTGCGGTAGTCGAATCGAGCAGAGTAAGATGTGAAAAAATAACTGAGATTGATGGTTAACCAAGAAATTTTTGTTTCCAAGAAAATTGGTTTCCAAGAAATTCATTGCATACATACTCAAGATCCGAAAAATAAAGAAATTACATTTTCAAACTCAACATTATTTCATGTTCTATCATTAAATATGACGTCAAAAGACCTGGCATAAAATAAGAAGACAGCCAAAATAAGCCGTAACATTTTTGTGATAAAAATATGAAACCAAGGAGGCAGGGACCTCGTTTTTCTGATGTAATCAAAAGAACAAGGTTGCAACCTCCTTGGTGCGAACTGTCATTCATCAAATACATTGCCCGAGATTACATTCAAGCCACTGTGAGTTATGAACTGGGTTTGATGTGTGGACTATTTTCCTAGACTTTTGTGACACTCATGCAATAAAAAAAAAACTCTACGAGAGTTGCGCGAGGAGATTAAAAATGTTGGAACTCTTTCGGAGCTTTGAGCGCCAGTAATTACTTCCCTTATCGGTCCGCTGATTTTGTGCTTGCTTCTTGTGTAGTTGACAACGTTTATTCAAAATAAATCACATCAAGTAAATACACATGGGAATCGTCTTCATTTCCTAAACCACACTTATTCTAGCTTCCCAACGCTTTTTTTTTTAGGTATTGCACGTCCTTTTTGCTACAAGCTTAGCGAAGTATTTCATATTAATCTGGTTGTCATTTAAATCAGTTCACTTGTCAATAATTTAATATGTGGACTACCATTTTTGTAATTTAATTTTTATTAGATAAACGAAGCTGAAAATTTTATTTAAAAATGTGTTAATTTCCTCAAGTATGTACGAGTACCAGTAGCGTAATTATTAAAATAGCTGTATATTGCATTTATCTGAGTAATTTTGCCAACACTTAATGAAGCCATTTTATGTGCACGAAGTTAAAACGGTTTTCAAACATGTTTATTCCACTTGGTAAATAAAATTGTGTAGATTATATGATTAATGTAAAGCATGCTTTCCCTTTACGAGAAAAAAAACCCTCTGAAATGATATGATGTTATTTTTTGGGTGGACGGTAATTCATCACTTGTGAATTGTACAGGTATATTTAACAAGATTCTAACTATCCTCTACCACAAATCAGTACGAACCATTTTACAGGATTCTCCCTTACTGTTTATACAAAAGCCCTATCCACAGGAAGTATTCTTCGGCTGTAACGATTCAACCAACAATACGTTTGATATTGTTTCAAACCCGCCAGCGTAGAGATGTACACAGATACACCAATCTATCTGAAGTAACCAGCCAACGACTGCAATCCCCCATTCCCCCACCGGGGCGCACGACTTTCCCAGGCTCTCTCGAACTCGCGTCCTATGGATATGATTGTCTAATTCAGATGATAACTTAGGTAATCGCATTACTGTGCGGTTTATTGAACGCGGAAGTTGTGTTCTGTGCCGCATTAAGCCAGCTCCTAGCAGCAAGATGAGACAATAATCGAAACTGATGTACATAATTTAGAAACCACATCCTTAGCAGTACGTCAAAATGGCTTGTCGAAACGGTGAATTTTGTATTTAACAGGTTTATTGTATATAAAGAAACAACCTTTTCGGTACATGTGGAGGAGCCAAGTCTGCGATTGTTCTGCGGGCTGCATCTAGGAGTAAATTACCTAAGTGCACATCAAGTAAGGCCACTTAGGGTTGAATAAACCTTGTTATCTGGTTAATTATACGGTTAATGTTAGGTTTATGTCACAGGAACAAGGTTACAAGACAAGAAAGTAAAACTCGAGAAATACCAACAAAAAATATCGCGTCTCAGAGGCTGTCAGATGCCTGCGATATTTTGAAAAAGGTTCTTGGGAATTTTAGTGAGTTTTGGCGAGAAAAACTGGCACATGATTTAGATGAGGTGGAGGAGCCGTGTTGCTCAGTGGTATGCGTTTAAGGGCGAGGACTATACAGTGGCTCACCGCTGATATTATATCCTCAAGAAAGCTCAAGAAAATTCAAGAACGCTCAAGAATATTCATTTTTCTCTAAAATTATTGAAGGTAAGGAAAGAAACGCCTCTTTACTGCTCATGAATTATTTTGGCAAATAGTTGGGCTGGATTTATTTCGCTGAACAATAAAACAAAAACACGATAAGAGAAGTTAGGCATATAATAGGAATTTTTAATTTTACGTTTTTTGAATGACAATTATTTTCCTTGTCGGACCAAGAAATGATGTCTTATGCACGAGTCAAGGATAACATTTGTAAGTGTTGTAAATTGTAACCAGCGGCAAGTAAAAGTGGAAGTGCCATGTTGCTCTGCGGGCTGCGTTTAGGGGCAATTTGCAAACAAAAGTCGGTTTGGTTAGACATTGAGTTACTACAGAGTTTTGAAATGACAATTTAAACGAACAACCAAAACTTAGTGGTTCTTGGTCATTTCCTTTACAGGCGGAGGACATTTGTTTGCTTCAAAAACGATTAAATATTTCAATGAGAACTTGTTAAAGCTTTGCAATCCGAGATCAAAGCCCGACTTATTATCTAAAAGCTACGAGGCAGAGTAGGTACACAAGTTGAGATACAAATTACCACAAAGAGAAGCTAATAAAACAAGATTTGTGTCCTTTTAATAAAAAAATATCCTTGGCAAAAGCTAATAAACGTTACATTTAATAACAATGAAACCTCTTTTAAATCACCTAAAATAGCACAAGAGACAAAAAGAGCATAACTGTGTGGTGAAATTGATAACGATAAAATTCCTTGGTACATATCTTGACAGGCTCTTGACAAGGGCTTGCTTTATAATGCACATCATTATTCAGTGATGAATTTTCTCTCCCTCGCAAGGAATGCTGCTTGCTTATTAATTACTTGAAAAGATGGAGAAATAATCAACTGAATACGCGCTAAGAATCGGTGGTGCGAAGATATTTATTAATATTGGCGAATGAAATTTCTCGAGATGTCTGAGCTGGTATCTTCCACAAGACCTAGTTCAATTCAAAGGAATGCTAGTAAATGAGACGTGACATACAATGTTAGATGCTGTAAAATGGTTAGTTGAGATTTGTCAGACGTTTGGAGTGCATGCCATCGGATTCTGAGAACTCACTCCATGTTTCATATCGAAAACTGTTACTTTTCTAACAACTTGTCTCATTTTTCCTACACGACAAAGAAACTGTTATTTATTTTGAGAAATATTTGATAGTGTCATTTCTCTCACTTTACGAATGAAACTTTTGATTGTAACTGTTTGCTCAGCTCGACTCCCTTCTCGATAAAGAATCTGCGATAAAGACTCCAGGCGATTAAAGGTATGATCGATCTCATTAAATATGGCGTTGAAATAAACGTCATAATACTGACAATATAAAGCTTTCCTATAAAACCCGAAAAAATGTGGAGAAAATAAGAAATCCCGTAGATAACTGACTTTTTTTATCGATTATAAATCAATTTTGATATTTTACGGTTCGCATTTTGATTCCAATATAAATCAGTGACGGTGGCACACAATTGATGGCTGAGCCCGACATATGCGTATACGCACACGTGCAATAACTCTATCCAATAGTGTGCCATTCGGAAATATACGAGGTGAAAAGAAATGGAAAAGAAATACATCCTGCAGCGATATTCTGTCAGAAAGTACCGCTTCCATTTCCCATTGCAATGTGACGGTCGTCTGTAACAATCTCTCTTCGGGACAGGCGTCTATTTCCGGCTGTCATTTTTACTAGTTATTAATGTCACTGGATTTCGGATGCGCTCTTCACGTGTGGTCGAATGACAAATCAATCATCAGTTGACAGAAATGATAGGTTATCACTATATATATTATTTATTATATAAGTATGGTTTTTAGACTCATGTCTACTTTATCTAACCTTAGTAGTAGTTTTGACAAAAACTATTTGAAGTGGGTTTTGAATGCTAAGTGAAGGACAACTAAATTTCCCTACGCTTCGTAACATGTATCTGTAACTTTATAAAAGGTAACATTTGTTTAGTTGTTCTTCACTTAGCATTCAAACCCCAGTTTAAAAAGTGTTTGTCAAGAATATAACTCGCAGTTTTACTAATAAACCACATATATATTTCTCATTTCACCAAATAATTGGTTAAAAATGACGTAAAAGTGCGTCGTAACAAGAGGTAGTAAAAGATGATAGACATCATTTTTATGAAATTTATGAAAAGCGTTATTTTTGGTGACGTAATTTTTTGATATCAACACTCCTGACAATTTAGTCATGTGAAAGCATTGATTTCTGATTTCAACGATATGCATGACAGAAAATTTCAATTTATGCAGTTCAAATCAGTAAATGCACGAGTGCCATGCTATTTGCGAGCAATTAACTTCACAAAACGATCATTTCACGCTTAAAATAATTCTCAAAATGAATGTCAAATGCGAAACAGCGTGCACCTAGGGAGATGTGAACAGATCCATTGATCACGTGATTCCAACAATCATTCAATACGCAGTAATAAACTACCGGTCTTGAGTAAATAACGCCACGGAATCGAGATATCAGCTGAGAAGAATCACTAAGAAGACTGGAAGGTAGTCATGCAAAATTTAAGGAGCCATAAACTTTCAATGGCAAAGCACTTAACGAAGCCTTTTCATCCGAGGGGAGAGCATTTTGATATCCTTTTGCTATGCTAATGTTAAACTATTACTTGATAGAAAATATATATCCAGTAAAGAAATTCCACTTTTTGTCCCTATGATATCGAGACAGCTATTATGAAAATACCTCCGATGAAAAAATATCAAATTTATTTCAAACAATATCTAGCTTTTATGTTATGAAATTAATAGCGATCACCTACTCTTGGACATAACACGCGAGCACCCAAAACATTTTTCTGTGTTTAAAAAAACTACAATCTACGAAACTTTTGACAGAAACACATACACAATACCTTCACCTTTTATGCCTTTAGTATACGTCGATAGGGGTTGGGATAGGGGCAAGTTTTATGAAAAAACGTATACGGTGTATCATGGTGTGTATATTTTCAATCAATCAATCTTTGGGATCATTACAAAGAGCTTTGGGAACGTTTTCCCAGAAGAATTCAAAGAGTGATAAATCACTTTAGTTCAGCTCTATATCCCAAACGAAACAACGCGAGTACGAAGTGCATGTGAAGTGAAAGCCATGTGGTCAGTTGTCGCTCTCGTGTCTGTAATGCGATCTAATCGATTATCGATCTGGTTCGGTCGCTACGCTCAATCTAGCCAACTCAAGACCAAGAATGTGACTGTGGCGTCAGTGTCGGCAGTCTGAAACTATTGTCCCTGATTGCTTTTATGGCCGACTTGCCCCATGCGAAAATCAACACGTGGAAAACAAAACGTTGTGAAAAGAAAAGTACTTAAAACAACTTGGTTCCCTCGGGAACAATCCGAGTCTGGTGCGTATTGATTAATTAATTTAACACATACAGATACTATGAGGTCCCGGCTGGATAAGGAACTGTAAGGACTACCTTTGTGTTCTACTGGGACTCTAATATCAAATCGAGCTAATGGCTCTTTGAAACTCAAGCACATAGCTGGATTTAAAAAAATGACTGTTGGTATAAGATGTAGAGAAACCAAGAACGCATTGAATACTTTCTTTGAAGCAAAAACACATTTTCTATTTTCCAATTAAATATGTTCAGAATTGATCTTTACATATGAATTTAATAATTTTCACTGAAAGTCAGCCTTGAGAAGGCGAAACAAAATTCCCGGTAATCTTTCTCCCGTAAAGTCAAACGCTTTTATTACGTTTGAAGGAGTTACCCATAAAACGCAATACCGAAACGATAAACCTCAAAAGCAATTACAATTTCTAGAAACTTGCCTTCATTTATTATTGACAAACAATTTCAAAGCATCCCCAAGAACGAATTCCATCTTTGCTAGCAGCATTAGGAAGCCGTTACGTGACTTTGCAGAATCCCAGATTCCAAGATTACAACATTGCAGTGTGGTGCTAATGAATGTTCCACGAAACGTGAGCGGTTCGCCACAGGTGATAAAATAAACTGACATCTTAATTAATATGACATAACGATTCGCTACTACGAGTCACTGTTGGTGAGTTTCCATTTGAACCGTGGTCCCTGTTTACTTCTGAGGGACAGGTTTACCTGGAACAAATTTGAGGGTAACGATGGCGAGCGTCTAAACTTTGTTTGGTTGATAAAGTGACCGTGGAACCGATGGTCTACCTCGAAACAATTCCATCTCGTTTAAACATTCTTTTAGAACAACTAAAACTGTTTCCATTTCATATGAAAATCAAAATACCTCTGGATGTCTCATTCGTATTCACGAAACCAGCTATTGTCATGTTGTACATAAAAAGTTACTTAGTACGCTTGTGAACGTAGAAACTTTTCTTTTGCTCACTGTGAAATGCTTTATAAACAATGGAGCTTGTTCTTTTCTGAGAAATTCACTCATAGACTTGGAAGTGTTCTGAAAAAACATTCTGCAATTTTCCACTTTCCAAAAAATCTTTCTTAATATGAATGTCGCATGAGCTCTGTCCCAGAAACTGAGTCTATAATTTTGCACATTCACGAGTCTGATTATAAATCGCAGCTGTTATTCTACAACGTCACGTCACGAAACATTCCTGATACAACGAAATATACATTCGACAATACTCACAATTTACAGAATAATTCAATTTGTATTGCATAACATTCGCGGTATGTCAGAATTTACAATTACTCTGCTGATCCTCAGCTGTTTTGAGTGTGAAGAAAGGCGATAGTCTTTGACACATGAGTCAATTGACTAACCTACTTCTCGCTCAGCCTTGGGCTTTCTTACTCTTCTCTGAGATGCACATGGCAGCCAAGGAACAATAAGGGATGATAAGGTGATAGAATTCACTGTACAAGCACAAGTACATATATATGACACCATTTGAAGTGCAATTTGTCAGTAGTTGTCACATGAATCAAGTGTGCTGTGTGCCTCATTGAAGCACTATTATTGTCTAATTGCTAAAAAATTACTCATTTCAACTCTTTTAAAGAATCTTCAGACATTAGTGAAATTATAAAATCCCGAATTAATAAAATTAGAAGGAAATTAGAGAGAGTGTTTTTAAAAGCAATATGCTCGGTTGTAGCTTCTACTCAGTCAAACCCGTCAGAGAAAATACCAGCCCCAGAGCAGCCTTCCTCCTAGCATTGCTACCAACTTTCAAATAACACTTCAGTTATTAGTGGCAGAATTTCAAAAAACTTATTTGAGTGATAAATAATACTTAAGTGACACTTTAAGTGATAATGCTATGTTTTAATTACACAAAAATCACAAATTTCTTTTCAGGTCATTTTTAGGACCATAAGTCAAACGAAACACAGAACAACTGTCTTCTGTTTCACGATGTTGTTAAAATTTGTGAAACATTCTGAGAGTAGCTCGAAAAACAAAATATATTGACACGACAAAAGCTTTAGAGCAAAAGGAAATGGCGAACATAAACGGAAAAGATTTGTGGTGATTTTAAAAACGACCGTTGACCCGCATGCCACTACAAAACGACCGGTGGCGCCTCTGCTCCTAAAAGTATGTTCTCTCGCTGAACAGAGAGTAGATGTAAAGCGAAGAATCTTGGCAACTTTACCAGCAAGTATCTAATTCAATTACCCTAAACACATTATTGGAGAAAACAAATTCGATTTGTCCTTATTGGACGCTGGCCTTTAACGAGGTTAACAAGATCCTTTAACGAGATTTACCAGCCGATTGACTTTGGGACTATAAAATAACGTTCAAGTTCCTTAGCCCGGGAATCCATCAAAGAAACAGGGATCGGTTGGTTGCGTGAGTGCGTACAAATCACATGGTCTTACGGCCGGAGGTTACGTTGAATAACGTACGATTATTGGCATTTAAAGGCATTTAAATTGAGCAGCACTTTGCCACAGTTAGTCCTTAGTTTTATTTTACAAACTTACTTAAGCCGTCCATCTTGTTAAAAGTCTATTTGCAAACTATTAAAGACATTGGGATGGTGGCGATGGATCATTGTTGACTGCTTGTCTATTGGGATGAAGTGGTCCTCTACCAAACCCAAATAGTTTCAATTCCCTTGTTTACTGGACAAATGAGGAGCTATCAGTGCAAGCTGGGAAATAGCTGGGTAAAAAAACTGCGTTGTGATGTATTCTTTTAAAAGTAGAGTCACTTTTATAACTATTGTGAAAATCGTGATAACAGCATGAAAATGTGTAGACTTACTTTAATTTGAACAAATTATGGATAAAAATGTTTGGATTTCTGATGTTCAAATTAGAAAACTTACTAATTTCATGCTGAGATATTGATTTGTATGATTGTGCCAAAAGTGTACAGTAAACATCGGCACTATAATGTTCATTACTGCAATATAGTTTTGACTTGGAAACGATGACCAGTGGATCATTTTTAGTCATCATTATATCAAGGCTAGAGGCTAAAGGAATGTAACTAGTTACTCAAATGCGATTTAGTGTATCTAATTAAAATTTTACCGACAGCCAAATGTTAATTACTCATGACGTTCAATCAATTACAACCAAGTCCTTTGTAATTGATGAAAATTAAGCACATATCGATTGATACACGAATACAGCACATCAAAGAGAAACTGTGTATTGTTTAGCCTGCACACAGACAACAGCCAGGTATGCTTGTGATAATCTGTCATATTATGCTTCCTATTCATCTCCCACTCTATTATAGTGAACAGGGCAACAATTTGATAATATTCCGTATTTTACTTGGGTTTCACCGTTCAGCTTCACTAACCTCGAAATGGGTTTCAAGTTATAGGACAGGATTAAATAACAACAAATCACATTTCGTGTACATCATTAGTCGCTGTTTCTGCGAAATGCCCTTCATTTCGGTTATTAATGAATTCAATTGAAATAGGAGTAATTGATCTGGAAGAATCACATTGTTTCACCAGTATACATGTACCTACTGCAAAAGAAAGCAATACAGCCTTGGTTTATCGCGAATAATTTTAGTACCCTTAACAGCTTCTACGTGAAGGATATTCTGCAACAGTTTGTTTAATATCAAGTAATTAACTTGATTCTTGAGAGGTTAGCAAATGTTTACTTGCGTAAACTTAGCTGGAGAGAGCTAGTAAACATCTTGTCAATATGGTACCACACAGCATCAGATAGATTGAAGTTGAGCACAACTTTATAACGAGCTGGAACCATTGAAAAATGCCTGTAAACATGAAGGAACGTACTCGTATTTTCCGTGTGCATATATCTTACTCGCTGAAAACATTTTGCACACGAATTTAAAAGCATTTAGCGCTTTGAAAAGACGTCAGTTTCGTTGGAGATTCTAGGAAGAAGTAGCCGAAATGTATGCCAATTAGCCTTTTGCCAACAAAGGGAAAAAATTTGCATTACAGATGAAAGTCGCCACTGAATTCATTTCAATGGGCCGTTCTCTGGACTAGCAAACAGCCTACGTCGAGTTTTTATCCTGGCCTTCATGCAATTTCCACTTGACTTTTTCAAACTCCTGGTCAACCCCTTCTGCAACGGAAAAACTCTTTGTCCCCTTCTCATGAAGCGCGGTTTCGGATGCTGATGGTATATGGCGGAGTACTAAGTAATCAGAAAATGCACGAAGAAAGCCTACTCAATGGATCAGAACCTCAAAGCATAAAATCTAATACCATTGCGGAAATTTGGTTGTGTAGCTAATTCTGAATCATAGAAGGTTGTGGATTGCATTTGGCTGCTAACTTATGCGCTAAGCCCTATTTTCTAGGTGCGCCTTCTTTCTTTGAGGTCATGATTATTACATTTATTCAAATGTACCTACTGTACTCAATTACAATGAAACTACGAAACTTTATCACAAGTTACGCACAGCGAAACGTTGTTGAGGTTGTAAAGACACAGAGAGAAAAGACTCCTGGATCTCGTGCAGCGTTAAGAAGCAGGTCAAAAGGCTACAAGTGTTCCAGTTACTTTGGCTGCCACGTAAATCCATGGGTTTCAAGATGCCGTTACGATATCACCATTGAACCGAGATCTAAATCGCATTAAAATCTCTGTGAAAAGCGTCTGCAGAGACAGAATTTCCCGGGCCTTGGTTTTCCTCGCGTAATGTGGTGCCAGTTGGATATAATTCTGAGATGGGCGACATTTTCGGAGAAAAAATTCCATTTAATGTCCGGCCTCGTAAACTTTAAGGCGCGAGTAGTTTTGAGAAAAGTCTTCCTAACTTCATGTGCGTCACTTTTTAGAGAGGCTATGTGATTTGATTTTTGTAGTTAGAGAACTGCACGAAACACTGCCGGGTAACTTGCTAGTTACAAAAGTTATCTCCGCGGAATATTGAACAGGAATTCAAAAAGAAAGTTTGAAGTTTGATTCGCAGTTCTAACTTTAAAATACACCTACCAAAGCTGTTGTAATAACCATCGAATGGAACGTCCGAAATGAAATGAAATGAAATGAAAGCTAATTAAATTATAGACCAGCAATATTTGAAACTGCCAAATTGCAAAAACAAAATCGCAGTTTTTTTCAAAGCTAGGTTTAAAAATAGCAAATTATTTATTTTCTCTAACTCATGTGCAAGGAGACTGGAAGCTCGTTCTTCTGCGGGCACCAAAACAGAAGATCGAGGTTCCAACCTCCTTGTTCATAAGTAAAATAAATAGAACCGTTATCCAATTGCAAATAAGGAACAATTTGCAATCAACAAAACTGACGTTTGGTGATTTGTATTAACTTGGCAACCCAGTTTGAAAACTCTACCGTCTACTAGCCGTAGAGCGTGACCTAAAAAAAAATTGTAGCCATAAAGTAAAGTCCTCACAAAGTAAATGCACCAAATCTAGAAAAATTCTCTCAGCTCCACGTATCCACTTACCCAGCTGTCCATGGCAGCGCTCGTCCAGAGCTTTCAAAGCTGGAGCTGCGAACTTCGTACTTGGACTTGTGGTGATTAGCTGGACTTGAATTCAAGATCATTTTCTTGTTGAGCCGGGCGCCGAGCGACGTGGCGCCGGGTCCACTTGAGATCGGTCGCTGACGCAAACTCATTTCCACAGAAATACGGGCACGAAACTCTTCTCCGAATCCACTTTCAACTCTCTGGTTAAGTCACGGTTTAACTGGGAGTAAAGTTATTGGGCGTCGTTTGTCTATTCATTATTACGCTTTGGAACCGGCGTCGGCAGAAAATCGTCCATAGTGCTACAGGTGGTACATGGAAAAGTAGTGGTTGTGAATTATACTTAAAAAAAAACATGCAGGGGGATTTCAAATGGTTAAAATATAAAACGAGGGTCTAGAAAAGCGGTTGGTTATTTTTGTTTAATGCCTCGCGAATGCATGCTTGTGAAACACATAATAGAAAGTAAAGCTGCTTACAGATGAGTTGACTCTTGAGCTTCACAGCTTAAAATCGGTACGCATTTTTGTGCGGTTAGTTGGTTTGCGACCCGACAATGACATTTTAAAATGTGACAATATGGTTGCCAGCTAAGCTCTTCTTAATGCTTAGCGCTTTTAAACCGGCAATTAGTCGAGTCTATTTGTGTTGCTGTTGCAAAAACAAAATTTTGGCCGAACCAAACGTAAGGAAACCCCAGCAAGAAGAGGCTGGTTGGCACGTTACTCGCTGTCTGTTGGTAAATATGTCACCGATTGTACCACTCAATGGGTCGGAGCAGTTTGCCAAGTTCTATCAATATACGTTTTCCTATAAATAGACTCAAGATAACGCATTTTTTTCGATTGTCTTTGAAAACTCTACTAGTTCTGGTTTTTTGTTGTTGTTTACAACGTATTGCTTTAGGAAGCCAGTGCGCTCCTCTAAAACCAATCAAAAGGAAGCGATTGTGACCTAGATTTCGAACGACCTTGGTAAGATCTTTTTCATTGGCTGTAGTGACCTATTTTATAAGAGCCAATGTCAACCATTTCAGCGCGCACACATAAAAACAAAGTCGAACGGTATGTGAAAATATTTGGAATTAACAGAGTTTCCGTAATCAGTGACCCCCAGTGATAAGTGCGTCAAATTTTAAATACTATGAAAAGTTTTCATAGATTAAAAAGGGCAATACTATTGAAATTAGCAGCGTAACCGGCGACTCTATGAAAGTGCGACTCACTGGGCAACTAGTAAACACATATATTTTAAATCAATCTTTCAGAGAGTGGCCACGACATCACCCACATAATCAAGTCCTAACAGCCTCGTTAACATGAGATCTAATTACATGAACGCTTTGCATGTCACGCGCAAGTGCACGTATTTGTCGTCACGTGCACACCACGTCACGTGCGCAAGTGCACTTGAACGTCATACACTGTATCCGACATGTCAGTTACAAGCTGACACACTATAATGGGGTGAAAACTTGCTGGCATGCTCCACCTGTGAGAGCACTAAAGCCATGAGATGTGCATCGATTCATGTATTTCCCACTTCCATCACCTGGGCAAATGCTGGGACGATTTCAGCACGGTATCGGTCTACTTTGGTACGGTACGACATCTTGTTTTGAAATTTAGAAAGGTTTCAGTCGTTAAAACTACCCAAATAGTGGACTACCCTAGTACCTGTGATTCCCCGAGGAAGCATTTGTGCGGAAATCAGGACAATGGTTGACGCTAACTTCTTGCTAGAGGTATGATATGATTACATTAATGTTAATATGAGGATTCCACATAATTAAAGCACGCATTGGACGAGTTTGTAAAATTATGGCTGTGCATATAGCAGATAAATTCAATTGTAAAGAAAGCTTTTGAATTTTTGCATATTTTGGTACCGAATTACTTTCATTCCATTAGCCATGAAAAGTATATGCAAGCCACAAATATTTATTGTGTGCCGCCACATTGTTTATCAAATTGATGGCATCATAATGATATTGGCAAAATGAATGAATGATGAGATATAGATTTGATAATATTAATCTGCGCATTGCCATTTGTTTGTCAAGTGCTGATAATTAAATTTTGTTGTTGATTTATCACAACTGCAGTTCCGTTGCCATTTTAATTTCGCTTTATCATTTCCTCGTTGTCTTCCAGCACTGACAACGCACACCGGTATTGATTCAAATCTGAAATTGAATCCAAATGCATTTGCATTTCATCAATTTTAATACGGAAAATGCAATGAATAAGATTAAAAAAAAAACTACTTCGAAAAAAAAGACATGCTAGCTTGTTATCTACCTATTTACAATCAATGCATTGAGAACATATATCGAGTTGAGTAGGTCACGTTGGGAATTGGCAAGCTTGGACGTCATATTTTCGATGAATGCAATCGCGCAGAGTGCCATGATGTTCCTATATTTTGTCACCCTGACCATCCAGCTGTCGATACTTTAAGCCCGACTCATCGCTCAGCAAGACACCTCCAGAAAAAGACGCAATACGATTGCGTCTCAAAATTTCTAGCCAACTGACAGCTAAGTTAAAAAAATATATATTGATATTTATTGACCTAAATCGCAGATCGTAATGCGAGAAAGTATCTGATCACAACTTTTAGCTAAATTTTGTTCGTACTTCGTCGCGTCCAACGGAGAGATTGCAAGTTATCCCAAAGAAAATTCAAGCGTTCCGAGAAAATCAGGTGAACATCTTGGAAATGTTATACAAGATATCAAAAAAAGACGTGCCGCAAAGTGAAATACAACTTTGTTCTCTGCTGCGAGACGACTGCCGGAACTTTTAGAGAATAATGACTTCAAAATCACTTCGAATGTTAACTTCTGTAAATTGATTTGTTTCGACGCTGAGCGTCTGATCTCTGTAAGTAAACGGATATTTCGGACAGTGAATAAAATAAAAAGAGATAGACGAAGAATAGAGAGAGCTTGTAAAAGAATAACGTGTACCACACGTTACTAACGAACAGAAAAAAAAACAAATTGTGTTAGTCGTTTCTATTTTCATAGCTCTTAAAAAAAAATCTCCACGAAGTTGAAAGTTGAAATTGAAAGAAGATGGCTGACCCGACTACGCGGTGTAAAGAGTCGCTCCAAGACAAACTGGATATTTTAAGTGAATTAGGTGCCACAGAGTTGCGAAAGGAGTGCGAGAAGCTGGGATTAGTGAGAACGGGGAAGAAGGAAGAAGTGTTTGAGCGTCTAAAGGCCGCGATTGAAGAAGAATTGGAGAAAACTGCAGACCCGCAGCAAAAGGGGTGTGGCGGTAAGCAAAGCACAGACGTCATTACGTCACTGAAAGCATGTATTGAAGAAAGAGAAAAAACAATTACAATGCAAGACAAAACTATCGCCAATTTAGAGGAAATAAACCAACTCTTAAGGGAAAAGATCATATTTATAGAGGAAAAGAAGGGAACCACGGAATTACGTATTCCATATAGCACAGTGATAACTGGCAGAAATGGCCACCAGAGTGCAGCACGATCAAACGTAGAACAAATGGTGGAACATTTTGAATCGCCCAAGAGGATCCTAAAGGATAATGGAAACATGAGACCAAAGACTCCAACCAAAGAAGCCACGAAACCAAAGATGCACGAAACCAAAGAAAACAAGACTGAAGAAAGCAAGACTGAAGAAAGTAAGACTGAAGAAAGTAAGACCGAAGGCAGGGGGAACAACAAGCACACAGAAATGAGAGACACCAGGGACGAGAAGTACAGAAAACTCCTAACGCGGAAAAAAATGTTCAACGAAAAAGTCAATATGCCAATCCAAGAACCAAAATACAAACAATATCAAGTGAAAATACTAGGAGACTCGATGCTTCGTAGATCTGAGGAGCTCTGCAAACGAGAAGGCTGTGACGTGACGGTGTTCCCCGGAATACGCGTAAGTGAACTCGCAAACCAGTTACTGAAAACCGAAACCGAAAGTGCGAATGAACCTGAGGTACTTGTCATTCACGTCGGGACAAACAACATCAAACGACGATCAAAGGTGCACATGGTGGCAGAGATCGATGACCTCATAGATGTAGGAAAAGGAAAGTGGCCCAATGCAAAATGGGTCATTGGAGGTTTGGTATATCGGGACGACGTCTATAACACCACCATTGACAAATTAAACGATGGAGTGCAGTGGCTGTGCGAAGAACGTGGCCTGGTGTACTACGACCCGAATTCGAAGATCACGCAACGGGAAAAGGCGAAAGACGGACTGCATCTGAACAATAGAGGTGGGCTTCTCCTAGGAAAGCTCTTGATAGAGAAGATCGACCTAGCACTGACCGGCGAAGAGTGCAGAACGAGCTAGCAATCAGCGAGTCAAACCATTGGACAGAACGGAAAGAAGAAGAGAGAAACCGCGAAAAACGAAGAAACTTCAAGGAAGCGAATGCACGTCACAGAGAAGAGAAAAATTAACGAAGGTGACAAAAAAATTAGATTTTTATTAATCCATGGTAATATTCAATGTTTAAGAAATAAAATAGGACAGTTGGAAGTTGCATTATTACCGCTTATGCCAGATATACTTTGTCTAACTGAGCACTGGATAACGGACCAGGAATTAGACAGTGTGACCTTAGAAGGATATAGTCTTGTAAATGCTTACTGTAGGAAAATGTTTAAAAACGGAGGTGCTATTATCTACGCTAAGAAAGGTGCAAAAGTGACACCAAAACAGACTTTCGATTACCTAAATGTAGAAAAGGTATTTGAGGCCACGACAATTGAATACGAGAGCAAACCAATGGGGAAAATAACCATAATCTGTGTTTATCGGTCTCCTGGTAGTGACCTGAAAATGTTTCTGGATAAAATGGACACAATACTCTATAAACTGTCATCACTTAGAACTAAGATATTAATCTGTGGGGACTTTAATCTGAACTTCAAAATTAATCGGAAAGACGTAACATCAATATTGGATCTGTTCGCAGCACATGACATAACGAAACACATTGACGAGGCGACAAGAATATCACGAACCAGCAGCACTTGCATTGACAATATATTCTCAAACACTAGCCCTGATTGCACGGAAGTAATTGATTTGGGGTTATCCGATCACCATTTCCAATCTCTAGCAATTAACACTACCGAGAAGCAGGTACCAAGCCGCTTTGTCACAAAAAGGATAATAAGTAGCTCGAACGTTGATCGGTTTAAAGCGGATATGAGCCGAGTTAGGTGGGAATCGATTAACACAAAAAAATCTGTTGACGATATGTTTATCGAATTCATGCGCATCTTTTTGTTAACTTTTAATAAATCGTTTCCAATCAAGAAAATAAAAGTAAACTCATGTCAGGACGCGAAAAAGGGGAGTTGGTATACACCTCGATTACGAGAAATGGGTAAAAAAGTATCACAGGCGTATGCAAAATACAGAATACATAACGATGTAGATTTATGGGGAAAATACAACTCGCTTTTGGGACCGTATCGCCATGAAATAAATTTGGCAAAAAGAGAGCGAAATGATGAAATCATAAAAAAATCTAAAAATAAAGCAAAGATAGGCTGGAAAATAATCAAAGATAACTCTAATAGGACCAAGATATCAGTTCAGGATATCCAATTAGAAAATCCTATAACTAACACTGTTGTACCTCCGATAGAAACCGCAAATGAGTTTAACAGTTACTTCGTCAACGTAACCTCACAGCTGCTGGGCGCCAAATCTCAAATAGGGATGGAAAAACACTTATTACGTAGAGAATACTCATCCATTTTTCTTAGGCCAATTTCAGTCGAAGAAGTACTAACTTTAATAGATGTTGTGGGCAAGAAACGGTCAGCGGGGACCGATGGCATTCCAGGAAATATATTGAAAGAAGTGTCTATATTCATCGCAGGCCCATTATCACACATTATAAATGAATCCTTCTGTCGCGGTAGTTTTCCAGGAGCGTTGAAGACCGCAAAAATATTACCCTTGTATAAAAAAGGAGACCGTAAAAGTATAAATAATTATAGACCAATTGCTATTTTATCGGTATTCTCGAAAATCTTCGAAAAAGCTTTCTGTGATAGGATTTTAAAGTTTATAAAAAAGCACGATATTTTAAATAATAACCAGCATGGGTTCCAAAAGGGGAAATCTACGACAACAGCTATAGCTAGCTTTATTGAGGCAGTATTAGAATCGCGGGAGAAAAATCTACATGTCTCGGGAGTTTTTTACGATTTTATGAAAGCTTTCGACACGGTAGATCACAATCTTTTACTACAAAAATTGGAAAACGGGTATTACTGGCGTTGCGAATGCCTGGATTAGGTCGTATTTAAAAGATCGCAAACAAGTTGTGAACATCAGACGAGAGGGTAATGACTATCTCTCAAATGAACTAACAATCAACGTTGGACTTCCGCAAGGCTCGGTTATTGCTCCTTTAATGTTTTCACTGTTCACCAATGATCTACCCACCGAAATTACAGAAGGCAAACTAACACTCTTCGCGGACGACACTACCCACCTGATTAAATCCTCTAATTCCGACAAATTATGTATGGAAACAAATTCAGCGGTCTCTCAAATTGAGAAGTGGGCCCGCAAGAACAATCTATTTCTGAACCATGAAAAAACAGTTGTAATAAGATTTAAGGCAAATCAAAAAGAGGAAAGTAGCACGCTTATCTGGATGAATAACAGAAGTATTGTGGAAGGAGCTGAAACTAAACTGCTGGGGATAATGATAGACAAAGAACTAAACTGGAAAAGTCACATCAACATGGTATGTAAAAAGATTGCAAGCAATTGTTTTCTTATAAAAAAATTAATGGATGTCATATCGCTAAGCCTAGTAAGAGTGGTTTATTTCTCCCATATCCAAGCAATTCTCGGATACGGCATAGCACTTTGGGGGTGGTCTCCCCACACGAAAAGGCTTTTCAAATTACAGAAGCGAGCGGTTAGAATAATGATAAAGGCTAGTCGGGATCCATGTGCGGAATTTTATTATAAGGACTCGTGCGTTACGTTTTTTAAAAAACTGGAAATTTTAACTTTGCCGTGTCTATATATGTATAGCACAATTATATATCTCATTGACAATTGTAGCAATATACAAACCATTGACGATGTGCACGATCATTATCTTAGAAATAAAAAGGACATCAGGCAAAACATGCATAAAATAGACAAATGGTCTAGAGGACCAACAGAAATGGGCGCCAAATTTTTTAACAGATTACCAGGATCGATCAAATGTAAAGATGGCCTGGCTTTTAAAAACGCACTGAAGGATTATTTATTAAAAAATTGTTTTTATTCGGTTGACACCTTTTTAGAACATAAAGAGTAACTTATACACTCTATGTAGATTATGTTATTATGTACCTGACTTTCCAAATGTTATTTTGTGTAACCAATTATGGAAGAAAATAAAATGAAATGAAATGAAATGAAGAAACTCCCCGAGTGAAGGTAAAAATTGTCAGATATTATTAAAGTCTTCATTTCTTATTCAGAAGACAGTTTACGGTGTACGTTTTCATTCCACGACATTGGCACAAAGAGACGGGGTTTTGTAGGCGACGTCAGTGAAGCGACGCTCAAAGTGGCCGGCGTCCTCAGGGGTACCGCCGGTATACGAAGTCGGATTGACGGCCGCGTTTCTTGTAAATAACCTCTAGAAGTAAGCTGACAATCAGATATTCGCTAGCGTTCCTTCTCATTCCTGAGGGAACCATAAGTTGTAATCAGGAGACGAATGCAAGGCGTTCTCTCACGCAGAAAGTACAAGCGAAGACAAAATCGTGAACGCCGTGTCGCTGTGTAGTACAATGTCTTAGGACGCTGCCTTCTTAGGTTTGAGATATTCAGAAGCGAATTACCCGCTCGGAGTGCTCTTCAGAATTTCACTGTATTTTAATTAACCAACCAACGTAGTTCACGCGATTGTTCAAATGAGAGTCACTTATTTATTCCGCTGTCATTTTATATTATCAAGACGTTACGAGCAATAATTATGTAAATCTAGGAACCAGGAAGAAGGATTGTCAAGAACTTTTAACAGAGATGGATGAAATTAATCAGAATTATCATATACTGTTGCATTTCGAACAGGCAAGGAACAAAATGGAATTAAAATGATAATGGGAGCATCCCTCAGGATCGCGTCGAGGCCTTTGAACTTTCGAAACGACTAGGCAAGATAAAAAGTGGGCGCCAGAAAAAGACGAATGGCTATTTCCTCTGAAATTAAAATTTGAAATATTTATCTTTCTGTTTGTGTCTTTACATAGAAACGTGCAAAAGCACCTCTGAGAAGAAAAGTGTTTGCTTTGGATTGCGTAAGTAACGTCTGGAGCGGCTCGATTTGTGTGGGAAGTCTCAAAAAGGCATCCCGTTCTGGACGTGTACTACGTCGAGAAGCTAGCGTGCTGAGCCGTGGGCGTATGTTGATTCAAGGGAATCACCAGACATGTCGATGTCCTGAATAATCAACAAGACTTGTCAAGAACCCCAGAACTTCAATCGCAATATAGGGGTTTTACTACAGTCGTCTCGCATGACTTCGATCTGTGAATAAGAGGGGCTAAATGTCAAAAATTGGTTTGCAATCACAGGTTTTAAATGAAAAACTATTGAAGCAAGCTCCCCAATGGTAAACCCTTGACAATGTATGGAAGCGATTTGAAAGTTGTTTACAGAAATCTTGTGAATAAAGCATCTTTCAGCTTTGAAGTAGAGTTATTGCGTTTAATTGTTTGACGAATCTAATCTGTTGTATGCGAAAATAAAAAAAATCAGATTCAGGATATTTTTAGGGATGCAAATCTCCTCTAAACTATGCAAAACCGAAAAGCACATCCAAACAAAAAATATTTAATTTGACATCTCAAAGATTCAGTCAAATGAGATCCATGCCCAGTCAAAATAAGCCAACACAAGCATGCACCTAAACTGAATACACCAACCACCACCCGGAGCACACTCCCGTAATCGCACTAAACTAAATGAAAACAACCGCCACGATTCACGCTCTAATCCGCACGCACGCACACGACAGCGCAGAGAGGTCAAGTCACGCGTACTTCGGATGCGTAGAGAGACGCGTGGTCCTCACGTCACGCGCGTCACGTGCGCGGGCGTCGAGCTCGGCGCCGTGGGCAACAATGAGAGAAGCGCCCCGTGGATATCGCGCTCGGCAAACGGTGAAGGGGGTGTGCCATGCGCTGTGAGCGCCGAAACGGCGGCCCGAAAACAGGGGTAGGGTGAGAGGCTGGGGCGAGCGGGATTCTGATGATTTTTACTTCAGGCTAGGTATGGTTGTTTCAGTTTGGGACATACCGTTTTCTTGACCTTGAGTTGAAAGATGATAACCAGATTAAAGAACTTGTTTGATTCTGTTCGTATGTACTAACATTTTTTAATGCCCGGTATTACAATTTTCTTAACTCCTAGATAAAGTGGGAGTTGAATTAACAGCCATGGCAACAACCAATCGTATGCAGTGAAAATCAGCTGTTTTTGAGAGTTAGGAGTTTAACTCTGGGTTGAGAAATATTATCAAATGAAGCATATGAGATTCAATGGTAGAGTCAACATTGGTTAGCTGAGATCGAGTGACATAGCTTCCAAGATGTGCTTTCTTATTGATTGATTGATTTGATTAGTAGGGTTTAACGACGCAATCTTCTAATGGCGTTATGCAATGTGCTTTATTGTCATAAGTTAGAAGATTAGAAAGGCATAGGTTAGAAATACGTTCAACAATTAGGCAGTTAATGTTCGTAGCTCTAAATCCTTGTGAGTTTTGTCAAGGGATGTGATATCAGTGAGAAAAAGTAGTAATTTATAAAAACTAACTAAAGTGCATTATATTTTATTAGTCACTTAAGTGAGCGTACGTCGAGCATAACTATAGAATCGCCTTGTTTATTTTACTATGATATATAAACGTTATTTTGTGTTTTAGTCGTGTTAGAAAAAATATATATATAAATATATATTTAGTGAAGGAGCATGTGCAATATGGTGGGGGTTTCGGGAACCTACCAACAACATGTCGCGATTGCATTTTCTTTACGCTTTGCGGGAGCGGCGAGCAAAACGAGCAAAAAAAAAACCAACGTGGGTATATCATGAATATTATTTTGTTCGAACGAATTGTCAATTTCGCTCAAAGCGTACCTACACTGCGGTAAAAACTAAAAATATAAAATTTATGATCACAAACGGAAAAAGAACAACTTGCACGCCATGGGAAGCGAAATCGAGCGTACGAGCATGTGGCCGATGGCTAATCAGTAATTTGATTTTGTTTTTACGCCTGACGGCGTTTGACCCAACTGTAGCCCTGGGGTCAGTGCGAGGTCAGGGTTGTCTTGGATTTAAGATGACTTCAATCCATTGCCCATGGAAGCAAGATTCAGATTACGTATCTCAGAGAAATGCTATAGCTACGGAAAGACAGTTAGATAAGAAATAAAAACATATTGTTTTATCTTTCGACGGGAATTTTAAGATGATATGTTTTGTACCAAGTCCTCGCGTGTAGATCAAAGGCAAGGATAAAGAATAAGGATAGTTTTATAGCAAAAGATCCCAGAGGGTTCTTTTCCGTCCTGAATAAATTGTTTGTTTTTACCGATTCGCGCGTAACTTGAGAAAAATGGCGCGCACACAAAAGTATCGAAATGATTTCGTGTGATTTGTCTGGAAGTACAAATGTTCTCTACTGCAAATTGTTTAGGTAAACTTAGGTCAGATTTGACCAAAATCTCAACTCCTAGTTGAAGTGTTTGATGTTTCAGTGAGTTGGATTCTCAACTTTTAGTTGAAAAATTAGATGAAACCGGACCTTAGATGCTGTTAGGCGAGGTATTACAATATTTTTCAACTCTTCGTTAAGCTTCTAACATACAGAAACAGCCGACTTTCACTGCATGTGATTGGTTATTGCTGTGACATTTGATTTTACTCCCACTTTATTTAGGAGTCGAGAAAATTTCAATACTGGAGCCTTTAGGAGTTCTGAAATTCTTGCATTTAACTGCTGTTTAGCTTGATTTTAGTACAGGTTATGTGTTATGATTAGTACAAAATAATTAGGTACATGCATTAACTTCCCGGCTATCTTAAATATATTTTGTCCAAGTACCTATTCTCTTCAATTCTTCCATTCACATCCCCTCCTTTATCCATTTCCTAAATCTTTTCACATTTATCATCCCTTTTTCATTCATCCTTCTAAACCCACACCACTCTTCAACATAGCATCTACCTTATGGTATATTCGTATTGTCAATATAGTAATTAATGGGTGAGATTATTATCAAATCCATGTGGGCATATATGAATAGTTGCATCTTATACACTGTTCAGTATATTATAACCAATGATCTCTGAGCGTGATACTTTTACTTCCTTAAGGATAATATTATGTTACACAGCTCGGCACCTCTTCCCGTAGAAACGTGTCCTAACAAAGTTATATGCTTAAAGGATTTTCAGTTTTCTTACACCATCAAGGAAAACAAGAGAGAAGTTCTCGTTGTCTTTCGATGTTATTATACCGATAAAACGTGGCAACAAAATTTTATACAAAGTTTAATTAACAGATGGGAAACTTTGAGCCGGAAAACTTGATCGTTTACTCAGTACGTTGGGCCGCAGGGGGAAGGAAATGTAGTTTGCAAATAAACGCATCATATTTTACAAGTACGTAACGAGCTCAGAGATAGAAAACCACAGTTTATCGAACGGTTTGCCATGTTGGAAACACCGGTTCTCGTGAGATCACCGAAGTTAAGCAACACGAGTCAGGTATTGGATGGGTGACCATCATACACATGACCAGTTCTGTTCGGGAGAGAGGTTGAAGGGATGAAAGTTAGTACAGCAACTTCATTCGTCTTGCTTATCAACCTCTCGACAGCATAGATTTATGGAGGAATCCTGATGTTCACGTTGTACCATCCTTCGGAAGGGCCGTTAAGTCGGTGGTCCCCTTGGTGCTACTCGACAGGAGAAGCTACGTGCCGGAACCGGGTTTCCCCTCCTCACTTTAAGGCTAGGTAAGGTTCTTCATCATCATCCTCATAAGCATCCGCTCAGTCACCGACGCCATTAGACCAGTGCCGCAGGGCCAGTTGTCAAAACAGTGTGTCGTCAAACCCCAGTAATCAATCAATAAAACCACAGTTTATTTTTTCTAGTATTTGGTAGAAACTTTTTTTTTTTATTTTTCTTTTCAGAGTATTTTAGGAGAAAATTGTATTTCCTGCTTTCCATGGCCGCCTTATGTTTAGACATACCATTTTTCACCTTCAAGAGCGACTTGAGCAGGCACTGGTTCAGATAGGCCAGTTTTGAAAAAAAAATACTGCTGATAGGTAGTGCCTATTGTATTAGGGAAAACGAAAAAAAAGGAAGGCAACTTACCGAGGTATTCATATTGGTACCAGGCATTTAAAACTCAAGAAACAGCGACCATAGCACCAAATGTGTTTTTTTTTTCTCATTACAGTTACACAGCTATCAGTAATTTGGAGCAAAATGATCTTTCTAGATCCTATTACATTTATTTGTAAGTAAAATATCCACATGCAAATCACCCAGGTCACCGACAAGTTACTCCGGCGTACCGGTCAAAGATGGCCTGATTTGTGCCCCACTAATCAAAACCCTGGATACTAGAGAGAGATATGGCAAGGCTCAGGGCAGGGGATTCACTAATTAGTGTAGGAGGGTGGGCACGTGTTGCACGAGGGCACCGGAGCTCCAACTGACCTAGTCACTAATTAGTGGAACCCTTAGCACAAAGTATCAGATCGAGACACGACCCAAATTGAATAATAATTAAGTGGCGTATCACTGCAGGATTTTAAATGCAATTTAAAATTGCCATGTTCTCGGATCCGCAGATGTAAAAAAAAAAAAAATACTATGCAACGACTAAATTAGATACGGAATACTCGACAGATGTCATTTCCCCTGAAAGTAAAAATAAAATTGAAAGTAATTGAAGCCAGATTTTTTTCTCACACAAAACTGAATCAGTCGAGTCAATCACAGTCACCGAACGAACAAATCCGGTTAGGCTTTGCGATATATCTTACTAACATAAGAAGGAATCTGATCTGAGTAAGGATTCACATTTAAAATTGACATTCGGAGGAAAGCGCCGTGAAATTGACACCAGCTGAGGCTAGACGACTCGAGCAGAAAAAGATCAAACATCGAACGCGAAAAGGAAGAATTTACATAATCTGCCTGTTATCTAATACGCAGTGGAGTTTATTCAGAAGTGAAGAATTCAACAATATTGATCGTGGAGTCCGATTTGAAACAGATATAAAAGACCGGTTACTATTATGGTCATTTTGTGAATTCCTCACTATTTGGTTATTAATAATTTACTATTGATTGTTGACTATTGAGTTCATTTGCCAGACACGCCAGATATGTGCAGTTTTTGGAATGGTCCACAATGCTTTACATGAAGGTACATGAATATATGATTCGCAAACTGGGTTTTTGAATCCTAAGCGAAGAAAAACAAAATTTTCAAACGTTTCGTAGCATGTACTTGTTACTTTATCAACGGTGAAAGCAGTCCTGACAAAGATTTTTACTGCTCCCATTAAAACTGCTAAGTATGATAATGCAGCATAGTTAAAAATTCTAATATCTAAATCCTCTCAACAATGTGTTTTGAATTAGGCTACTTATGCGAAATATATCTTTCACGTGTTATGGTAACGTTGTTGAGGCTAGCTCTGGACCACTGTGTTCAGTTCTCTCAGAATTTCGCTGGACCTTTTATGAGTGAAGAAGCAAACAAGTTGTTGGCGTTTCTCTACGACACCGAAATGTGTATAAAGCCCCGTGCTCGTCCCGAGGGACTTACCCGCACGGAAACAGTGCAGCACGTAAATAGCCTAACTTCGTACCTACAGTGTGGCACACGAAATAAACAGTGAAATAGGGGCAAAAGCTGAATACAATTCACGCTCAAACCAAACGCGTTTTCATTCTTCTCGAATCTAGATAAGACTGTGGCGTTGTTTTAAATTTAGCACGGAGCAATGTGATTTTGTAATTCGTTTAAATTTGTTGTCTTACTTATCTGTCAGTTTTCGTTTCGTTTCACTTTAAAAAAGAGCAAATTTCCGCAATTTGACAGTGGATACCTAACGCTGGAAAACGTTTGTCATTGTCAATTGTTATTAATCTGTCATCAAAGTTCAGTGAGCATTTAAACTTATGGTACCTAGTAAAACGCTAAAACGTAGCTAAAGAAAATAATATTTCCTTACGCTACAGTGCACTTCTATGAACATAATTCATTGCACCAGAAGCAACGTGTCATGCAACTATTTGTGATAAAATCCACTGATAAAACCACTATTTTCTCTCTTAGTCGGTCCATTCTGTTATCTGTAAGTTCGCAGATGTGTGGACCTGGACCCAGACAAGGGATGTTGGGGTGTTGGAAGTAGGAGGGAGGGTAGCACGGGGGTTGCAGAGGCTTTAGACCGTGAGGGGCCACGATCGATCCCCAGCAAAGGTAATGCCTTGCACAAACATCAAGCCGTATAATCTAATAGATTGTGTTTCCCCAAAAAAAAGGAAGCCCCCCGTGCATGTGCTTTTTCGGCTGGAAAAAAAAGGGGGAACAAGATAAAGTCTGTGTGGACTACCGAATTCAGTGTGAGTTCCTGAATAATTCATTTTTATGTCATGCAACATACTTTTAAGGGTCCTAAAGTGTGCATGATAATCGGGTGAGAACGGGACAGAAGTTATTCAATTTACTTTTGGGTCACATGCGAGCTGTCGCTGTCCAGAGCAGCCCATGGTCTGGAATGTTATTTTGTGGTACGGAGTTTCTGCGTCTTTACACTCCTCGGACACTCATCGTCTTGTCAGACGAAATGCGAGGTCGGTTATATTAGTTGGACCCATGTCATCTAGATCCTGCCTAAGAAAAGGCGCGACGAGGAAAAAAATACTGAAAATTCAGACGGGTTCGTGTGGAAAAGCGAAATTTTCCTCGGGAAATAGCTCAGCATCGCAAGAAACCGATTTGTCATGGTGACCGATAACAGACCATGTCACGGCTTGAAGAGGAGTTTGGTCAGCATTATTTTATTCGTGTCTAATTTACCGAGCAGAAATTTAAAACTTTAAAAGGGCGGTTATTCTGTAATTTGAGAAATATTTGCGGTTTCAAATACGGTTGCAATTTACGATAGGAGATGCAATTTCTGCTCACCAAATTATCTCTCAAAAACCCCCGCGCACCTGTGCCATCCCTATAGTCACAGTCTGAACAAATAACACTGCACGTAACTTCAATAGGAAACGGCAAACTGTTTGAAACGTTGTAAAACTCCACGTAATTGGGACGTGTATTTCAATTAGGAGCACTAGAAAGGAAGTTTGTTAACTCGATATTCCTTCGTTAAAGTTAATTATCACTTGCGGGTAACGGCGAACCGAAACGCGTGATTCATTTTTGAATTTCAATCACCATGTAGCACGCCTACTACCTTTGATTGAGAACACAGCCAACGTTCTCAACATGTGTTACATAGGGAACGTCTGTGAAGCTTGCAACGTTCCTCGTCTGGCCGCAGGCTCGTCTCGGCGCTTGTCAAAGAGGGCAAGACTGGTTACAGCGGCTCCTCCACCGACCCGGGACCCGTATCACGAGGTCTCCACTTATTTGATCTCGGTAAATATGTTGGATTCACGAAACGGGATTCACGCCGCGAGTAACATCTCTACAGGAACGAGACGAGGGACGTGTGCGCGTTTTCTATTTTCGACTCGGGCTAAATGGCTTTTCTGTTCAATTTTGTCAGCACTTTTTTTCCTCTTTTAATCGTATTCTTCCAGGTCAAAGAGCTTTTTTTAAGTTGCGAAAGGAAAATTTGTGATTCATGTCTGCAGTGCTCTTTTATGATGGATTTCGAATTTAATTATTTGATATCCTTTTACTTTTCAATTTCGTTCCGTTATTCATACTTTATAATTTGTTTAAGTTTCTACGTATAGTGGCACGCTGCGCGATAAATCACTTTATTTCTTGCCTTGTCTTTAAAAAGAAATAACGTCAGATCCTAAAATGTTGAAATCAAAATGTTGGCTAGAGAAAAAATTTCTCATCCACAGCACCTCATATTTAAAGCATTACCAATCATACTTCGCATCATCGGTGGCCCAATACTAGGCAAGACATCGGTCAAATCGGCCTGCCGAAGCATCTACGCCATATATTTCTATTAACCAATAAAAGTTAAAGATACCGAATCAGTCTGGTCTTGTTCGTGCAACATTCAGGTTAACCCTTCTCTATCTGGCAGTTTATCTCCGTTCGAAAGTTCAGAGCGACGCCCTGGATAACTAACTGCATTAATATGTAACCATTGCCGTCTCCATTTAGGACAGATACGTGCTCAGAAGAGCTGAAGGCGAATTTATTTATGATCAGATTCTAAAAAAACTGAGCATAGTTGAGTACAGTACAATAGCAACTTATCTGATCATTCTTACAAGATATGTTAATCACAGATTGATTATAAGCATTAATTATTTCACAGGTGAAACAAAGGGCCTATAAACAAAAGTAACTTTGCCGAAAGTTTCTTGGCAAAGTCCCTTTGAGGTCATTTTTCGTAGAAACCGAATGTTCAAAAGGACACATTGATCCAAGCTACATGCAAGTAGAACAGCTGATCGCGACTGGCGGCGGAAAGCGGAACTTTTACCGTCGGATTATCCGCCAGTCGGTAAAAACAGTTCACATTTCCTCCTACAGAGCTCGCGACGAGCACTTTCCTATTGGCGCACGCGCACGGTGGAGGAGCCAAGTTTTCATCGACCGTGGAGGTGCCATAATGACCTTCGGCCCAGGATTAAGGCGGCGCGGTTTTTTTTGTTTCCTTGATTTTCTACACCGTTTCCAGGATGAGGTAGATCTAGGTCTACTTCCGTCCATAATATTCGTGGCCACTCAAATTTCTCTGTAGGTTTACTCGCCACATGCTAATCAAGCAAGCAAATAATTACCGATCCCGTTCCGCCTGATACAAACACTACGATGGACTACAGGATGGTAAGTTGATTAATGAATGGCACCCTTCAATAACCTTACATTTATACCACACATAAAACGCAATCAATAACTGGAATTGAAAACGCACCTTTAATTACGATTTAAGTTGTATGAGCAAACTAGCCAAGTAAAGGTAGAAGATATAAAAAAAAACCTGAAGTATATTTGAAAATTATTCAAAAAATCATTCCACTGACGGTGCACATTGTGACGCGATGACGAATGACCTAAAAATCCGATGAAGCTAAACCCAACATGTTCTAACTTATGTTACAATGCTCATTCGGCGCTTTGTTCCAGTTCTTATGGATGACCGCTCGAGATCACCATTTACATTACGCTGAAACATGTTCTGTGCGGGAAAAGCGTTCCCAAGCTAAAATAGTGCATCGAGTTCGGTATCGGAAAATGCTCGGGCGAGCCCGGCTGATCGATGTACGTACACTCATGGGAGTCTACAGGGAACTGTTGCTGAATTCCAAGCGTAGAATTCGTTCAGATGCAGTTTCCGTCAGTATCTGTTTTAAAATCTAAATAATTTACGAGGCTGAAGATGGGAATCTAGAGAAAAAAGTACCACGTTCCTGTTTCCACACCGATTGAAATTCAAGGATGTTAGCGCTTGGCAGTTTAGATAAGAGTTTTTATTGAGTTTCAATTTTCTTTCCGCTGATGTACGCAATTTTGGTATTTGTTGAGGACGATACAAAAAATCTAAAATAATCATTAATTTGATTTTTAACTGTAATTGCAATGGTTTCATTGCGACAATGACGGTGAAACGACCGCAGTGATATTGCTACATGCTGACCACGTTCATTGAACTACCAGGACGTCTATATAACAGGAAATGTCGCCTATTGAAGTTCTGTGTAGGGGATGTTTTGTATTATCCACGCGATGGTCGTTGTTACATGGTTATTTTGTGCCCGACTTTTTTGAAGGTTCGTGTCCCAAACCTTATATAGAGTCCCGTTCCGTGCTTGTCGAAATACTGTCAGGGAGACAATGAAACATGCATTTTGAGCAGCTCGACAGTGAAGTATAGGACCAACAAAACAAAAACAAGAAACAACTACAAGAAAAACGAATATAGAATGCAAAGAGAAGCTTTGCATCGTTAATAATAAAATATTTTCTCATTCGAACAGTTGCCACCAGAATTTCTTCAAGAAGTTTTTAATTGACGTTACGCGTTACGTCTGAACTTTAGCCTTAGACTTTGAGCTTTCAGTCGGATCTCGTGTATTTCAAATGATCACTGAGGTGAGTTAATATTTGAATTAAAACTGGCGGTATCTCGTGTACAAAATGAGTAGTTTAAAATGTTCAATATTTATCTGCGCTGTATTTATGCTACTTCTATCCATGAAAATCATCTTTGCTATAATTTTTTATAGTATCAAAATAAACAACCTCAACGTTAGCAAAACTTAAAGCAAAACTTATTAAAAATAAATTTCGGATTAAGATTTCTCGCAATTTCCATCCCCAATCAAGAATAAAAAAATACATAGCTGATGCACGGCTGTTCCTGACCTAAATATAGCAGCATCGTGGGCAAGAAATCGAAGGAAAATTACGGTTCAGTTCCTTTCTGACAACTCAGTCTTAATTGCATAAGCCTCTGAAAGAGTTCAAGGCTTTCAGGACAACTACGGCGCTCACATCTGTTCATTAATTGTGCCTTACGTTGACGATCGCTTCAATACCCAATTAGAATATCAATTACAACAAATTGGAGGAAATTTATAGAAGAAAAATTCGCAAATCGAAGATTATTTCGCTGAAGGTCTGGGCCTTGGCCTATTTTCTTAATTTAAATATTTTAAAAGCTGGTAACTGATGCTGAATAGCCCAGAAAGCACAAAGATACAGACAGAATTTTGGAGCTAGAATCCATGTGGCTCAAGCTCGTAACTTCTCTCCTGAACAGAACTGGTCAACGAATGATGGTCACCACAAACCCATCCACCACCTGACCCAGCATAGAGGACGTCACACCTTGGTACCTTCTCGAAAGTGCCTATCAATAATATCTCCTGTTTATGATATATGATCATGTTCGAAACTCGAGTTACGCAAACACGCTGCATGGAGTCGGCATTCAAAGACCGCGCCTGGCAAACATTCGAAAAAGAAGTCTCAGGAGGGAGATAAAGGAAAATACGTTTCTAAGATATTGCGGCGAAGGCAAGGCAATTTGAAGCAAGGACGTGCTTTTTCCCACGTCCTAAAAAAGAAAGGCGGGACCGCAAAACCTCCCAGGACTCCCGACACGTTGTATAAGAAAATGTTTCAACTCGCCGGGAAGAATGCAATCCTGCTCTATGGCACTCACGAGCTTCGGCATGGTGGAGTCGGTGAAGGGGTGCGTTGGACTGGAAAGTCTTACCTAGTTGGGTATTTAAAATAAAAATGCAAAATACCCAACAACTATGTTTAGTAAACTGAGGAGACTATAATTATTTTTGGAAAAAAAACTCCAAGTCCAATGTGTGCAGAAACTTCAATATTTTCCTGTACTGATGTTGGTTCTATTATTTTTAATTTATTTTTCGTCCATTCTCTTATAAAAACGGGGTAGAAATATAATAACTAATAATACTATATAAAACTATTTACAACTGACTATCTAAAATGAGCTGCTATATCACATGAAGAAAAATCAAAAAGAAAAAATGAATCATGCAAAGAAAAAGACTGTGTCGTTCCAATTATCGTGAATAAATGAAGAAACTGAAGTACGCTTTACCTCCGCAGACCTCCGTAGAGGAACTAACGTCCAGTACAGGTAAACACAACAAAACAACCGACAATTTCAACAAGTGTTTTCTAAGCGTATTTTTGTCAAAAAACCGACTGAAACAAATAAAACCGAAATACAAAACGAACAATATACTTCCCCTACGCAGTAACAAATTGATGAGATGTCGCAACGTAACCGCTATGTAATTTCCCAATTCACCGGCGTTTTCACACTGCACAAAGTTAACATACTGTACTTCAGCAATTCAATTACCAATAATCTATAATCGATATCGGATTCCTGTCGCAATCCGCATTGCACAAGCCTCGACGCGCGGAGGGTGAAACAGAGTTTTGACGAGGAGGGATCGTGCAGAAAGCAATTTCCAGCAGCACCCCGTTCTACACCTGTTGCCAATAGACTCCGTTGTCACGCACTTGTTGCTGGGTGGAAAAGTAGGCATGCATGCAGGTGTTTCGAAAGCGGAAACAAGATTGACAAAACATTGGCGGACTTTTGTGCAAATTGGAAAGAAAATGTCTGTGTTACATTCATATCTAGACCACGCAAGAGTGTGTGTTGTGACGGGTTACTTATGGAATCCTTTGTAAAGATTTGTAATATTCATTTTTCCTAAGGTTCTATTGGATGAGTGAAGCAAAGAGTCTTTTTGAGTACTCCGAAAAAGCGTAATGTGTTGTTTTTTTGTGTGTTCTTTGCTATTTTTGGCCTAACGGTTCGACCGATTTGGATGAAATGAGAAGAACACATTCAAATTCTTGAAAACTTACATCTTTTAAGGTTTTTAAAAACGACAATTTTTTTATTTGGATTTTCCATCTAATTTGTGTTTAAAATATCTAACAATGGCCAAACGACTCACTAAAAATTCAACTTAAATTGAGTTCGCAAAGTCCTAGTCGGTGTAATTTCTTGCAGTTTGTGAGTTTTCATGAATCTACATTGTCTTGGAGTCGAAGATAAAGTAGAAGGTACTTTTCGCAAAACATTCCATATCTGCCCGGGAAAGCCTCGCGGGTTCAAAATTCTTTTACAACTGATGCCAGTGCTACATGTCATTCGTTTTTAGTTTGCCGCTTTCACAGAGTTGTGTTAGGAAAATGTTTTTCCTTGCTGCTACGTTGTCTGCTTAAAAAGTTAGCGAACGTGTTCGAGTAACTAGATATAGCCGAAAAGAATGTCCGTCGGGGAGGGTGTTCGCTAGTGGCAATATTTGTTTTTCAATATCGAATTTACTCTGCGCAGCGGTGCTCGGCGCGTTGGCGCCATAGGCACAATAACAACGAAACAATGGGACCAGGCAGGGGCGGAAATGAAAGATGTACGATATGGCGGTGCAATCTTGTTGCATCAAATCATTTTGCAAGCAAACCCAACCAAAATAAGAGGCAAGGTTTCTCTGTAAACACGCGTAATGCAGTTGTGCGTAACATTATTCTGAACACTGCGTAGTGCATTAATAGAATACATTTTTACGCACGAATTTAACAGGTTTACTATTTTAAAAACTCTATAAATAATCTGGTTTCACTGTTGAAACAAAATCCTCGTATATGTACTTAAATTTTCAACAAAATGGCCCTAGATAATTATGATATATTTTTCCCTGCTGGGTGTTGTGCGATAGTCAAACAGGCTTTTGGTCCATTTATCTCGAAGTGTTCTTTTTAAAATTTTGGTAACCATCACAAAAAATTACCGTGAAAATAATCCGTCATTCTTGGAAGAGAAAGATAATTGAATTCCGCTATAAAAAAAAAAAAAACTGTGTTAGTCTCATCTGCTACATTTGGTTAAAAAAACTTTTTGACATGAGAAATTCACCGTGAAATACTGCTGTTACACATTTTGACACTTTTATCATTTCTGTTCAATTAGAGATATAGATTCGTCAATCCCAGCCCGCGTACATAATTAATGTGGCACAGAAAACCATGCTGTTGTCATAACACACCAAACTTCTGACATTTTTCACAATCCCAAAAACGGTAGGCTTGTCAAAGCAAAGCAAATTTGTATGCAAAAAAAAATTGTGGTGAGCCAGTACTCTCCACTCCCAGTTTTGTTTTTATTAAATTAAATGACAATTCCAGGGTGCACGGTACCTCGTTTAATTGCACAGGACGAAGCGCAGCTGTGGTTCGGGAACATTTTATGATAAACACACAAAATGTGAATAGCGGACATGAAAACAAACGCCTTAACCAAATTTCAGAACAACCCAACTTAGTTATTTTAAGGAAATGTAAATATCTGCAACGAATTCACGTAGAAATGCACACGCAAGCTTTAATTCTAGATTTCCAACACATTTGATTTTTATCGAAACGTAGTTTTAGGTTAATTTACTTTTTACACAAATGTTTTTGTAATAATCAACACAATAAAGCAGGTAATCTCTCCAACGCCTACATTAGCATACATGGCATTATCCACTAACACCAATAAATAATATTTAACGCTGTCACTGTACCAACCATTAATTAGAGTTGTTAATGGAGATTAAACGCATTACTCTTGAAAGTAAATAGTGTAATGAAACAGACGTGCAGTGAACATCCCTGCGACCAAGCCATTTCACGCTATCATCACCGAACAAAAAAATCATTATCAGCCAGAAAGTGAACAGCGAATGAAACCAACACAAAGTTTTGCTTCTGAGCACTACCGGAAAAGTTTTTTTTGACCTTGCTTGCTGAGAGCTCTTTTTTTTCTTTGAAAACAAATCAAATGCAATAGAAACTTTCTGAGAAAGAGGATACCGGCATCTGACTTTCATCGAATTTCTTCTTACCAGCAACAAAGCGTGCTATGATCTTAATGTGCAGAATTAAAAGCGAATTAAAAACGATAGCTAATCGATATTTAAAAAGCCCGGCGACATTCTGCGAAACGTGTTTGTGTTAAGGTCAATATCACTCCTACAGCTATACTCTCTGGTCCAAACCAGCCGTAGTTTTTCACAGCTTCCGGCTCGATATTCCAGATATAGTCTAGAAATGCATGATGTTTTCACGTCACGTAGGATGCCTTTATCTCCCCGAAGCCCAGCCCCTACATTGCAGTTTGATTCAGCCCACCAACAAACACCCCATCCGTAGGAATTGGAATCCTATTTGTGACAACTTCATCCCGCACATTATGAAGAGGAAACGTACCAGAGTTGCGTAGCATTGGGCCAGGAAATTCAAAATTTGCATATATTTTCAGTATGAATAATTTGGCTGTAGGTACACGTTTAATTAACTATGTACGTGTTCTCTTCATCAAATTGAAGGCGTACGAGGTTTTCTTTGAAAGCAAGTAAAGATAACAGTGTCTTAAAGTTTGTCGGAAGTATCATATGGGTCGTCGAGCCAGTATACAGTCGAGTTCTGGATCAATTTAGATGATACGTTTGAAGATAGGGGACGTGCGGATGCACATCCCATGAAATGCGTAGTTTAGGAGTTGCAAGATTTAGTACTGGTTCATTCGAATCGATCTTTCTTCAACCCTTTCTTCGAGCCAATCTAAGGATTTCCAATCTCATCCGTAAAGCTGGGGACTTGCGGAGCTTATGCATTGTACGCTACCGAAATGGCGAAGGGGGATTGGAGCAGGGCTCGCAATTTACGGCCAGGAATTTTTCAGCAATATAATTACAACATCTATGCACACGAAGATTGTTCCTGGAATATAAAATTCTGAACTTGTTTGCCAATAAATAGTCTACTAAAGAAGTAACTCGTTGAAAGAAAAATTACAGAAGAGAAATAAACTTTATGGCCTTGAGTATACTGGCAGTCTCAATGTAATTTTTCAACGGTGCTGTGAAGGTGAGCCAAAGTTTTTAAGTTTGAATACGTTTTTTTATTTACTGAGTTTGTGCATGTAGCAATTGCTAATAATGCACAGGTTGATTGTGGGTGCGTTATGCAGTATCTCAGTGCAACGGTAGAGCGCAATAAATGTAAGTATTTCCAAACAGCTAGTGCCTATGCACGAAAATAGTATTAAAATTGCAGATTGCAAATGCAATGGGCAGAGAATTTTGTCAGCAGGAACACTGATAAACTCTCAAAAATTGGTGTGCAACCGGGTAATCGAACCGGGCTCTTTCAAAGTTGATTATGATGTCCAATTAGCTCAAACAAAAACCGCAACCGGTGGGGATAAGGGGTTCGAGTCCCCGGTTGAGCACACATTTTTACAGTTTATTAGTGCTCCTAATAATAAAAATGCTCGCTTTTCAGGATTGGAACACGTTGGGAAATTTGTTCTTTACTAAGCATTCGAAATCTAGTTTTAAATTTTTGTTTGTCAAAACTAGTGTGAAGGTTAGATAAAGTAGATATGAGTCCAAAATCCATAAGCTCGCTTTATTTGAAGAAAGGACTGAAATTTCAATCGTTAAGCATTACGCCACGAAAAGTTGGTCGGATTTATAAGAACGTCAGAAATGTAGGAATATTTTAAATCGTAATGAACGAAAGACATGCGAAACAGATTTCTCTGGTGATTGTATTTGAGGCGTATGACACCCACGCCATCGTTATCAAAGTACATGTCTAAATTTCTATGGTAATCGTATCATATCTATAGTCGAATGACAATGGATATTTATATATAAAACGCAAAACAGGCACCCTGCTTCAGCAATTCGTCATTCTCTCACATAATAACGTCAAATATGCGTGAAAAAGCGGACAGAAATTAAAGTATACGTGAGCCCTCTTTTCTATGCGAATATTATCTTGATGAAATTTGAAAAGGAAACAAAACTTTGTTTGAAAAGCGATTTTCTGAGCGCGGCGCTGCTTTGCTGTGATTGATTACACTTTACCTCGTCGCTTAAGGGTCAAGGTGGCATCAACAAGGATGGAACAGGCGAGGAAAGAATGCATTTTTAAAACTGTAATGTGACGGTTGTCGGAGAGCATACGCCGCTTTGAGAAGCAAGATAGCGTAAAGATGACAGCATGTTCGCGTAGCTCTGTCTGGAGGCACCAGATTCAGGAAAGTGTACGATTCATGCTCAGAGAAAGATTTTACTTAGGAGCAAAAATAATGAGCATGCGTGCCAAGTGGCACGTTTTGCATTATTAAAACCATGTCAATTAAATTTTTTAAATGATTAAATATGCAGTTTTATTTTTAAGCATGCCAGCGTGTTTCGTTGAGCTTCATTATTTGCGCTTTATGAATGGGTAAAACATTTTTAATTTGTCGCAATGTAGGTTTAATTCATACTTAAACTTAAAAATAATTCTGGTGACATGCATTTCTTTTTGACATTACCGTATAGTACTGCGCAAAAGGGGTCGAGAACGATGACTTTCGAAATTTGCATATAAATAAGCTCTGAACAGACGTCTGAGATTTGAGTGCTAATGTGGAAATAAAATCAGTCGGACTTTGAAATTATTCCCGCACTGAAATGTAGTGCGAAATTAACAATGGCATCTCACCTAGAATGGCATTATTATTATGTTAATTCGAAATCCCAACCTAACCTACGTACGCGTGAACGCAAAGTTTCAAATTTGAAACATCATGACGTATCAAAAGTCTTGCCCCTTGTGGTTTTGCGAGAGTAGCAGCTTTTAAATTAGCTATCGCCGGCGTTGAAACCCAGTGGGTATCAGCTGGCTTTGGTATGTTTTTTAATAAAATCAAAATTGATCGAGAAATTAGCATATGATTCAGATTATTTCTATCGCACGTAGGCGTACATGTCAAAGGGCAAAGTGTGAAAATGGTCAGCGTGGAAATTAGCATGCTGAAATTCGAAAGTGTTAACGTGTCAATTGCTATCCCTGTGCGGCTGTCTCTCTCTCTAGCCTATACTACAAATTTTTCTCATTTATTCCGAGAAGTATGTGCTCTAGAATGATGCAGTTCCTGATTTTAATTTCAAACCGATGAGTTTTACGGATAAAAGCAATCGCTGGCTTTTGTGGACATACCCCGGCAAATCAGGAATTCCTAGCGAAAAAATTGGAATGTGCTGGTGATATTTGGCTTTGATGAGCGATGTGCAAAACAGGCTAAATATGGCTTAAAAAGCCCCAAAATGTATCTCCATTTTGGACGAAAATATGAATGTAGTACCACAGATTGATCTGTGGTCAATCTGTGGTAGTACCTATATATTATATATACTATCATTTAATACCGGCTTCATTTTTTTTATATATAAATAAAGAGATTGACCACCGTTGTTACATGGCAGGCAAAATAATCTGCAATGGAAGTTGACCAGTTTTCATAACCGTATTCTCGTCTTCTTTTTCTTTTCCCAAACTCACTCGAATTTTCGTTATTTTTCCACCACGTGTATACTTCCTTCATTCAAATACCAACTCCCTTTATGGTTTTTAAACTCATGTCCACTTTATCTAACATTAGCACTAGTATTTACAAAAACTATTTAAACTGTATTTTGAATTCTAAGTAAAGAACAACTAAATTTCCCTACGTTTCGTAACTTGTGACTGTTACTTTAACCCTTGGAAATTTAGTTGTTCTTTATTTAGCATTCCAAACCCAGCTTAAGAAGTTTTCTTTCTCCATTATATCTTCTCACTTGACCAATGCCTTTCTCCTAATTAGTACTTGTCACACCAAAACAAAATCCCATCCCACATTGTGACCTATTCCAATTTGTCGCATTCCTTAACTTTATTTCTGCACTTCACATCGCCCCAGAAGTTAACCCTGATTTGATGGGCGTGCTTCAGAAAACAACGCATCGCACGTGGTATTAGGGTGCAGCACAATTAGTTGTCAGAGGGTGAGTCTAATGATTCTCGCTAATTACGCCTCATTGTTATCAGCTGGAAAACTCGAGTGCGCGTCTAGATCTTCTCATTACGTTTGTTAGCTGTGGCCTAATTGCATGGTTTTCTCATGCCCGACATTTTCTAGCCAGAGGGAGGTGTTTTTAGGGTGATGTCTCTTTGTGGAACTTGCTTCTTAGTGAGAACTTCCCTATGTAGTTACGGGTCAGAGCTTTTGCTTACAGTGGTTATAATATAACATACATTTTGTATTCCTATTTGGATTTCGGTATATGCTCTTTTTGGTCAGATTTTTTTGTTCTAAAAATTACATCTGCGGTGCTTTGGCTCTGAAAGCCTTGCAAAAATCAACCCATCATTCCTGTTTGATGATCAAACGTGTTTTTATAGCCAATATCAGAAGAATGATCGCTTTGAAAAAAAAAGTAAGATCTACGAGGTAATTGAATGCTGAACGGATTACTTGATTACAAACTTCTCGCTGTATAGAGACAGAGCAACAGCTGAGTAAATGCTTTGATCTACCAAGTGAAAACACACAAGACGCGTCTGCCATTTACACTCGAGACTTTTCTCTCCCCAATTTCACGGCTCTATAATGTAAACTCCAGCTTCAACAACGCAAAACTGCCACTAGCTTTAATTGGGGAGGATCGAAACAGACCGCATTTTCAAACGCACGTAAACGCTGCTAAAAGAATTCTTGGATAATGCGAAGCTCCACGGAATCTGTTAACGACTTTTTGAGTGAAAAAGAAAAACTTTTAGCCAGCCTGCCCATCAAATCACGCACTGCGTGCCAGGAACTCGTAAAAAAGGTACACGCCTTCTTGCCAGAAGTGTAACAATGCACAGAGCATGCAATTTGTCCAAAAAGCTTTTAACTTTTCTACTCTTTCTTTCCGAATGAAGAAATATTGTCAAACGAGGTGTGATGAAACGGTGCTTCGCATGTAGTCACAGCCATAGCCTTTTATTTCCATACATACGCCTGTATTAAGTATTATTTTTCATTCGAATCAGTCACATCGTTTCTGTGATTGGTTTATGCAATTGGGTCTCGAGGTCACGGGACGTTGCCGCGTCCCTGAAAAATGGGGCGGTTGGAAATCACAGGCTACGTGCGATGCAGTCTTTGTTGTACCTACAGTCAAAAGTACTCGTAATAGAAACCTCTATGAGGGGACTCGTGAGCAAGTTACCTCTATTCTCTCAAACGTTGCTGACAAGTCGTGGCCAGTACTTCACAGGTGAAGAACACGGCGGATTATTGCCGGTGTCTTTATGGACACACTTAAAATGAACAATGAAAGTGGAATTGTATAGCCTGGAATATCATTTGACGCCAAGGGCAGGTCACCAATTTTGTTATCAAGGTGGAACTTTAACCGCCTCGTCATAAAAAATCGTGTGTACAATAAAAAATTACTGTTACACAAGAGACTCAAAAACATGTTTTTTTTTGTCATTGAATATTTTCTTGATTTTCCATACAATTCTAGATACTAGGTTTGGAATGTGTAGTATATATGTATTTACGTGCGAAAGCTACATGAACATCTACCCCTCATATCTACAAAACGGCCAACACTTTACTGTCATGTTTTCTTATATAGCCAACGTTCTCTCTCGAAGAAAACCATTGGCGAAGACATTTCTGCACATCATCTAATTTCCCCTCGGAATTACACGAATGCGTTTTGGCGAGCTCGCAACGTACCTTAGCTTGACGTTGCCGTTGTCGCAGTGCTGGGGCCCCGTCTCGGCACTCAGGGACATCGGCCACGCTATCTGCAGCAGCGAGTCCCGGATGATGATATCCCACGAGAACGGAGGCGTCGGCGGTTCGTAGACGCGTTCCGATCTGACGAGACGCCCCCGACGCCGCGTTGCACGACCGGTGGACCGTGGGGTGCTTCCATCCATCTTAGCAACTCACTCTTAAGTGATGTTGTCAATTTCACTCTATTTGTCTTGAGAGAGTTTTTCACGATCTTATAAGCCGATCGGTGTTGCCAATTTATTTACAAAGTATCTAGCGCTTTAATTCTGAATTGAGTTCGAGAGGTGTTTAAATATTAAAGATTTAAAACTTTTTGCAATACTTTTATCAAGACTCAACGTGAAAAGAAAGAGGTAGAAATTCTTGAGCTTAGCATCAATTGCACTTTACAGCTATCGCATTCGCGGTGCATGGCAGAGCATTTAATGCAACTACGGTGAAATCGATACCGCGAGAGGTTTCCCAGGTACAGACGTCCCAATTTCCGAATTCGTTATCTTTTTGGCATTGGTTGAATAATACCGGGGCAACGTAGATCCTTCCTGATAATGCTTTTATCGAGACAAGCACTTGACACGTTGTTTGTTCTGCGTTTATTTAATTTTGAGTTCTTAAATTAATTTCTTACTGATGGCGATACACTTCATAAGCCAATGTCTGTCAAATGTTTGCTTTGTGGTCCTCAAGACAACCCCGATATCTATATCCGGACAGAAATGTGCTATCTCCTTGATCTACAGGGTTATCAAAGGAGTGTTGTTAGACGTGAATGGTGACAGTTTTCCTCGAAAATTTTCCGGCTTTCCCGACTGACTGTCTTTCGCTCTCACTCCATCTCTCTCGTCCCTGGTCGCAATAATCTTCGTTTCATACAATTTTCACTGCCAAGCAAAACAAACTGAAACAATGAAGAAAAGACATAGTTTTAGTTGCTTTCATTCAAACGTAAAAAAAATTGTTTCTCTTGAGAAATAAAATGGATGGAGAGGGTGGTTGATTGTATATGAAAGACAACAGGAGCTGAGATAGACCGCAGTATTCAACTGAACATGCAAAATTGCCTGAGAGTCTCTTGGTTCTAGGATACTGAATCACGTCGGTGATAACAAATAGGTTCGGGCGTAACCACTCTCTGTTAGTGGATAAATAGATGATGTTAAACTTGAATGATTCGCAGTGTTGTAAATTCGGTCGAAATGTCGGTAGAAGATTGCAGTCGACCGTGGCATACAGTGGAATGCGCGAGATAAATAAGGGCTCACATATATTGATTGTTTCTACTCAGAGAAGTGGACCAATTCGTAACTGAAAAGCTGCAGACCGTGAATCGTTAGCCGCTTGTTTCCGTTATTTTGAAGAGGTTGAGAACGATGCAGGTTAGGCAGAAAAAGCACTCATGCGACGTTACCTGTGGGTAGGTTGTTGAAAACGAGTTGGTCTGGGATTTGGCTAACATGTTATGAACAACTCTGCTTTTATTTGTGAGACAGGCACAGTTGACAACAGCGCAATTATGTGATAGTTTTGTTAAAAATATAAAAAAGAGGAAATAGAAGAAGAAAAATAGGAGAAGAAAAATAGGAGAAATGGAAAATAAGCCAGTTGTACACAAATGCATGAACATCTTTTGTAAACATGCATTTCCATGGAAGTAGTGGAACTTCCAGGAAATTCTTTCGATGACATAACAAGACGTCTTCCTCTTTTCTCTGTTAGAATGAGGTTGAAAACTTTCTAGATCTAGCGGACGTTGAAACGTGAAAACTACTCGGTTCACGGCCGCTTCTCCAACTATTTTTACGCACAACAATTTCACATCTTTTGCTTTTTCATTAAACAAGGCTCGTGGTCAAACAAAACAGCGCTGTTAAAAGAACTGTAATACACTTTTTAGATTCCCCAATTTTATCATCTAGCGGAACAGCTCCCCGGTACAAAAAAAAACAACGTCCCTCTTAATTGCTGTCAGCCACCCAACTAAGATAGTGATTGATCGCCAAAAAAGTATTTCCTCTCTTCAACAAAAAAGAAAACACGTACTGCCACGCTTGGAATGTCGCAAGCGTCATCTTAACGCTTCCTATTGTTACTAACAATTATAAATTACTCCCCCGGGGGTTGGCAGGCGCCATGTATTGTGATAAAATCTATGCAGTATTTCATGTTCACAGTAAACGTAGAATTACTTGTGCTCTGGCGAGAGTGATCCCTTGAGGCTTCATCGTGAGATGGCTAATGAGGATACTGTAACAACAGGGCTGTACTGTTGTCAGCTCGAATTGTTCCATTCAAAGTATAGAGTGTTCAATCACAGGAGAGGCTTTTGTTACTCGTTCGGTTGTACCTTGGTTTGGTGCGGTTATGTGGAAACAATCAAATTAGTAGGACCGTAAGAGGTTTCGGGATTGTTTTCTTTTCCAATACGAAAACATTAGAGGGTGGCTCAAGAAGACTATCTACATAAAACCAGTAATCGAATTCCACATCTGTTGTGAGCCGTTTTGATTGATTGCGTTCTTATTTAAAACCGGTTAAAAATGTTTGAGGTTAATTCCGACGATTTTTAAATATTTTTCATAACGCGGGGAAAGGGACCGATTTAATAGGAAGATGGAGAAGTTTTATTTTTTATTTTTGTACGAAGACGTACATTAATAATGCATGATGCACTTGAGATACGGATTACCTCATGCAAACACGGCCAGGATAAGTGTAAAACAGCATTTCTACGTGTTATATGTTTAACATTTTCCAGATATTTAGTATGTTGCTACATTTTTGACATCTGCTAGAGTCAGGAATTTTATTTCGAATTCATATATCAAACTTTATTTTCTGAAAAGTTTTTAGCTGAGCACCGTGTATTCATGCAATGTAAAAGCTTGGATGTAAAGGGCATAAACTTACTAAGGTAAATAGCTAGATGAGCACATGTTTTTTTTTATTTGACTTGAAAGCTCAGATGGTGCACAACAATTATTGGAAAATTTCAATAGAAAAATATGTGGGAATATCCCACCAAACTTCTATCCGTGTATCCGTGTTTAGGAACTTGTATCCTATACACAAAAAAAACTGTAATTGTGTCTGAAAATTACAGCTCCTATCCGAGCCACCGAGTATTTGGGGACAAAAGATCCTTTAAAAGCCTCACTCCACCGGTTTTTTTTTCAAGGGATTTCCATTTTACTTAAACGAGACCTTTTTGAAAACACCGCGAACGGCAATTGTGAGTTTGAATTATTAAAAAAAAATCTACGTTCCGTGTATAAAGTCTGTGCGCATGGAATTCTAGGACCGTGATTTGCATGAACACAAGGGAAGCCCTTAATGACGCCGAGTAATTAGTCTGGATGTGAACCAAGTACCACACATTTTACAAACCGTTTCATGTGATATCAGCGCTATGGACGACAACAACAAAATTAGCGTCATGCGCCATTCCTTGGCACGCTCGGCGCGTTTGCACGAAAATTGCATTGTAAGTGCATCGCGGTAACAAATGTATTATTACCTTTATTATCACCTAAGCTGTCTACACTAAAAAAGCTTCTATGTGGAGTCACCGACGTTTTGAGTGTTAACAAATTTATTTGCTCCTTTTTTGAGACTGGTTTGCCCTCAATTAATCTTTAATAATGATAACCTTAAGATTGAAATACAAGAATCGATATTTTGAGACGTATCCAATTGTAGGAATTTGATCAAGCTGCAGTTTGCTGCAGCACCTGCTCTGGGTGGCACCTACTGTTACTACGCGTTGACGGCTCATTTGCTCAGCAGAAAGTTTAACTATTACTCTGGCCATCTGATTCATATAAACACAATGGTATTGACAAGACGTAACGGAGACAATTCATGAAATGTCAGTGTTATTTTTGTTTGACTACGACACAAATAAATTTAGTACACACTCTATTTTAAAAGAAAATTCCAATTAAAAGAAGGAAATTGCGTAAAGCAGTGCTAAGAGAAAAAAATATCACCAGTGATGATGTAAAGCAAACTTAAGAAAAGCGTCGACTTTTCAAGAAAAAGGACTAGTGGAAAAATGAGCACAAGAAAAGTCTACCTTATGACCTTTCCTCTACGATTGATGTTCACTCTCGTGTCCATTTCACATTTCACTTTTAATTTCAAAACAGCAACATTCATTGAAATAGCAGAGACGACAAATTGCAAAAGCTTAACACGCGCTATGGTTTAATCTGCAAATGGTCTTTCCGCCACGGACTTGCCAGATATTGGCTGGAGAAATTGTCAAAAAGCACTAACAGCCAGCTGTGACTCCTGCCTCGGTCCAGTCCCTAGGTCACCAATTACACCCAGTGGGTAGTCCCTCGTATACCGGCAACACCAGCATGGCTTCTGCACATTGCAGGCCCGTTTGATGTTTGAATGACCGACCCTCATCAACGGACAACGATCAAGGCGTAAAGAGAGAAAATTGTCGTCGATCTTCTTCATGCCACGCAGCAAGGGGTTAGTGGCCTTCCATGACCGGGGCTGCCTTATCAGTATGACAAGCTGGGACAAGGAAAAAACACACTAAGAATGTTCCTGTTTTCGTTGAATTTCCTCCCGACTTCAAAAGGATTTTCTTCCACTCACATAGTAATCCTCCTCGAGGTCTATTTATCTTGGTGGCATGATTTTATTCAACTCTGACTTTTTGGCTTGCTTCTAGTGTGCGTCTTGTCACAAACGGAGATTTTTTGGCGAATTATTAGGAACGGAGCTTTTTGGAGTAAAACTTCAAAGCACGTTTTTTTTCATACAAAGATACTGTGCATGAAAGCGTGTCTGATAATTGCAGTGCAGTTTTACGAACTCAGTAAAATTTCTAAAGAAACTTGTCAATAAAGTTAATTCAAGATATTAATAATGAAGATAATCAATGGCCACGACAAAGTCGAGCACTCAAACACATATAGACCGTCTCTAAACTTTTCATTAAGTGAGTTGGTAACACGAAATCCTCCTTGGCCGATTTGTCTAGAGACAAGGCAGGGCGTTAAGCCATGGCTTCGTTGATCATCTAATTCGCAGTTTGGGGTCGACAGCAACTTTAAACCATGAAGATATAAAATATGAATTATACCTGAAGGGGCTCTGAAGATTATCTAGCCAAGTGTATCTGTTCACTGGTCATTTTATGAAGTGGTGAATACAGTGATTGAACTAGGATGATACGTTTGGATTTTCTTGTCAGGAAAGAGATTTAAATAGTACCTACCAACACTTCTAAATTTAACGTGTAAGCGTGGACAATGGTTGCTATCGCATAATACGGCAGTATTTGCAATGGGGGTGTAGTGTCACATGATGAATGTGACACAATAATAAAATTTTATTAACGAAAATAAATCATGTAGCTTTGTGTCTCTTTAGGTTATTATCATCTCTATCTCAATTTACATTTCGTATCATTTACTAACCATTTTTACTTAAAAAAAATCTTTTAACTGAGTTTTAAACGCTAAGTTGGTAAGTTGAATAATTAGCATTTAAAAAATAATTAATGAAAAATTAGTTAATTTCAAAACTAGTACTAAGGTTATATATAAAGATATGAGTCTAAAAAAACCAATAATAGTCATTTTTATTTTATTTTTAAAAATCCAAATACTTGTTTATTAAATTGCTATCAGCAATAATCCCAATTTTGGGGTATCTAGCATAGTCTGGACAAAAATATATCTGCCAGTTCTAATCATAAGTATCCAATAAGACACTTTCTTTACCTCTCAAACTACAGTATTATTTTTATCCAAGCTAAAACGACATTGTGAAAACTGACAAGACAAATCAATTAAAATTTAGTCGGTAGATTGAGTTTTGTTCAAACAAATCATTTGTCAAATGCAACGATGATAGCAGAAAGGTGTTACCTTTTTCTCTCCCTTTCAAACTGTCTCGGCGTATCCAAAAGACACTTTTCTTTTGAAAACGTGTTCAGATTTAATTGTTCTTTCAGGTGGAGAAAAAGGATATCAGATCTCTCGATAACGGTTCGTTATTTTCTCAAAAAGCATCGAGAAACATGACACGAGAACCGAAATCAATTCCTTCACACTTAAAAATAAAGCTGAGAAAGATGTAGATACAAAAAATCATTTGCAACAAGCATGAACTGTGCGAGCTTCAGAAAAGTGCAAACTTATTTTCTAATCAATCACCTTGCATGCATATTGGAGGTCAGATATATTACAGAGAGTGGTATGGAAGTTTGAGCAGCTATGGTATACCTCCATTCGTTTGTTGACATACTAACTTTCAGCGGTACGTGGCTCCGGAATCTCGTTCCTAAAAGCCACGTCGCTACAGTCAGGTTTAAAATTATTTATTGTTTATTAGACTCACCTGTTGTCATCAACGAAGAGCTGAGCGGGTTTGGTTGGTAGCGTTTTGTTGTGCACTTTACGGTCTCTAGCGGATCTGTACTCGCATTATGTTTCAAACCCTCTTTAGCAATGAAACCCACGACGAAACGTAACTTGGTCTAGCCTGTGGACTAACCTAACCCAAAACTGGCAACTACAGTTCTTAAAAATGTTTAATCAACAACAGTAGTTTTATACGCATACGACGCGCGAGCACCACAATCTTACCTTAAGTTAATGCACTTGAAAATATGCTAAACACAAGAAAAAAAACGATTTCACCTGTTAACAAAGTTTAACATCTAAATCACGCTTGCAAAATGACACAAACAATACCGAACCAAATTATTCGTAGCCGACGGTTTCACGCGATAGAAGCTCACCGTAATTAATGATTGCACAATTAACAATTAAACTAATCACGGTTAATTAACCAAGCTGAGTTTATCGTCGAATATATTTGTACGCGTACGTCACGGCAACCAACTAGCACCGAATGCCGTGGGCAACTGCGAGTGAACCACGAGGTTTGGTGGCTACCTTCAGCGCATGTCCCGAACCCTCGCTGGTACTGGCTTGTCTAGGGTATATTGCTAACTGTTGCGTCGAGCGTACTGCAGTGACCTTCCTCGGTTGGTTATTGTCAAACCCAACCAATTGCGTTTATTAGTATTTTGAATTGTATGATGAACACTCGATGTTGTTATTTCTGGCTTTTAATATTGATGTACATTTGCCAGTCAGTTCATATTAATAGTGAATTGATAACTTTTGTTTTGCACTTACTCTGAGTCCGTATTTGTTCAGGTATTTGCTGCAATTTGATTTGTGCAGTTTATGTGACATGGTATTCGTTTTTAATATAGTTGAACCATCTGACGGTTAAAAAATATTAGCCTTTATTGACCGCAACACAAATATTTAATAACGTTTTGCAGTCGATGAAAATTGTGTGCCGGAATATTGTGTTCTGATATGCACTTTATTGAAATAGATATGCTATTCATGAAACTGATTGTGATAACCAAATAAACCGCTTGTTTTCTGGTTGGTTTTGTACAACTCGCAGAAACGATTGGAAAAAACAAAAAATTACCGAAACACGGACATGCATCTATTTTCAATGAAATTAATCAAAACAAATCGAGTCTCGAAAAACTTCAAAAAAGCTAATATAAATTTGCTTCAAGTCTAACTGCGCTATTAACCCCCAAAAGAAGAGATAAAAAATATATAAAGCTTATAAGATTGCAATTTTTCGCTTAAAACAAGCAGCCAATTTCATAGTTATAAAACATGTTTTCCTACGCAAGGAAAAACCGAGCCTGGAGTCGGGAAACTCTACTTAACAAAAGTGATGTAACAAATGGTCGTAAAAACTCGAGCAGCTCGAAAAGGGAAAAATCTATCGTGTCCTTTGTACCGTGGTGACAATAAATGCGACAGCCTATAATACAGATCAGGGAGCGTAACATGTTTTGGCAATTAGGTTTTACGACTGGCCATTTTCACGCGGTATTTTGCGTTCCACGCTAATTCTCTCTGATTTTCCGGCCTGTTTTAGTGAACGTTGGGACAGAGCTGGAATTGATTTCATGTTACGCACAAAGCCACTCACAGAAACTTGCTCTGAAACCCCGAATATCATGTACGCCTAGAGCTTAATGTGTTACCGGCTGATGTAATCTTTTTAACGTTTAGTTGCAAACAATTTAGTATCGAAATATGAAAAAAATGTCCGAAAATATCAGTCAGTTGTAATTTACCTGCTAGATTTTTATATTAAATTTTTAATGTTGGTGAGTTTGAAAATCCAGGCAAACTTTTTTCTTTACCTAACAGTTTTAACTCGGTAGGTAGGTACGTGGAAAAATGGAAAAGTGGATTGAACATTTTCGGTCAATGACTTTTAGCTTTTAAGTTTTCAAATAAAAACTGTAACCTAGAAAATCTTCACAATTATGTAACAACTTTTTCGAGATTCCGTCGGTGATGCAAGCATGCACAATTGAGTAATTTTTCCTGTCGCCCTACATGCGTTACTTGGCACCAAAAGAGATATAGTGCATCCCTAAAACTCATGTGCATCACTTTCTAGAACGGTTCTATATTCATGCATTTGTAGAAGTCAATATTTACCTCTGAAACACATTAACTATCAGAATTGATGGATTCGGCAGAGTTGTCGAATGTTTCTCCTTCCGAGGGTAACCGTAGTTTTTGAAAAGTTCAATGGTTTACCCGGTGGGGGAAGGTACACCTAGATGGAAAGGAAAGGTAGATAACACAGCTAAGATGGTCGAGTGAGATGGGTAAAAATATTAACATCTGACAAAATGAACATGAATCGAACAAAAAAACCTCCCAATTACCTTTTGAAAGCTTCAAAAACCAATGCAGCAGAGTTTTCGGGATATAACAAACCCCCTTTTCCGCTCAAAATAGTTCACAAAGAGTTCAGCCAGTGCTCCTGCACTGACTGGAAAATGGGACCAACTGTTCCCCAACTCTACTTTCAAACGGTTAGTAAACTTTTAGGGAGATTATATAATGTGCATAGAACTGTTTGGAAAAGTTTCAGACTTTAGGGCAGAATGAAATATAAAACAACTTGCTTCCAGTTGAAATGAATCGGTCGTATTTTTCAAACAAGAAATTCTAAACAGCTAGCGAACAACAATGAAAACAAATGGGTTGCGCGGTGGCATTGTTTATTGGGTTCATTAATTTCATGTTATTTTACCTGCTTTTCATCATATTTGAGCCATTAATGATACCTGTTGATTTGATTGTGAATTTTTTAACAAAGCTATATCAAGCCCGTAGGGTACGCCGTTCTCACACAATTCAATTTAATCAACAAAGAGCGCAAAATATTCACCTTGTTTTCATATAAAAATGTTAGCAAATTAAATACGAGCTAGGCATTGAAATTTCTTTCAAGCACTCTCGCATCTTTAAAGGCTTATAAAGATCTGGATTCTTTCTGGAGGAAGAAATTCAATCTCTTAAATGACTCGGGGAGACTTGAGGGATCTTTCCCTTTCCACCCCCACCCAATCCTCGGTAGTCATCTTCCCGAATGAACAATCTGCATGCGTCGCTGTGATATCGAGCAAGTATTTACATAAACTTGTCTTGTGTTATAAGCTTAAAGCTTCCAGTCTCTGGAGAAATTACTTCTTTGGTGAACCAGACCATAGTTTTCTTCCCGTGGCTTTCATCTGAAAACTTTCCCACTGAGAATTTTCTCTGAGATTATTAAGAATTTTCACTTTTATGGAATTTATGATGTTGGTGACACCTGTAAACAAGTACGAAGGAAACACTGGCTGTCATTTGAGATTTATTCATGATTAAAAATAAGTCACTTCAATAGTTGAGAGGCTTGGGATTAAAAAAATTAAATATACAACGCAGCATCGCTCAGCTTTGGTGCAGATATTTTGAATAATTTTGACTGAATTTCTTCGTTGAAGTTTACCTACAGTTCCAGTACCCTCGAGGCATCATGAAAAGTTCTTCTCCTTCGAGATACCATATCGTAGAACAGCTCAACTCGGCCAAGTATAAGAATTACGTGTAGCCTATTACAGCATGCGATTTTCAAAAGCCTGAAGAAAATGTATGGCATAAGAGGTCAAGCTTTAGAATAAGTCTTAGAGTTTCTCGCGAGTATTTAGTATTTTCACTAGTTACTCACTTAGTAGGTATATATATATATATTTTTTTAATTCACCTAACTTATTATAAATAATTGAAAGAAACTAAAAAATGCCATTGATGAGTATGTCTGAACGCTGTATTTTCATGAATAGGCTTTTAAAAGTACCAGCTTGCAAATTATGCTCGGTAAATATTAAACGATGGAAAATGAAATATTACTTGAAAAGACCTTGCGATTAAAGACTTGCTTGGTTTGCCTTTGATACCGGAGCCTATCAGTTCTCCAAACTTTAGCGAATCGATTTGCTTTTAAACAAACATTATCTTCAATATTAATCTGAAAGTCAAAGTGGTGCGCTATATGCGACTTGATACTCTGATATGTATAAGATTCAGTGCCTCCGGGCCAGATCTTGAGCAGCAGGTGCGAAAGAGACCCCTAAGTACATTTACTCTATTTACAGTTCACTTACGTGGCTAGGAGTAAACCTACCATCGAACCTAATTACTAATATGTGTACGGGACAGCGGTATTAAACCCACGGTATTAGTTAAAAGCATCTGTACGATTAAACAAAATGTATTATAATAAGAAGCTAAATGAGGAGAGTGATTGCTACATTTTCTCTTTAAAGCGAACGTTTTATGGCGCGTACTTAAAAAAAAAGTAAACGGTCTGATTTTACAGTTTTACTCCCTTCTTTTATGAGACATCCCGGATTTAACAGAACAAAAGTTAAATTAATTAATAGTTTAACAAAAAAAAAACTGTAATCGAATCAACGTCGATGAGAATTGTGTTATCGGTGCTCTAATATTAGGAACACTATTAATACCTCAACAATTGATTTTAGTTTAAACAGTTGTTAAAGATTTCAAAGCGATTTTAAAACTAACTTAAGCAACAGATGGGTTAAGACTAGCCAATCATTCGCTGACACGCTTGACCGTTTTTCCCAAAATCATTTTTCAACATAATTTTTAACTTTTTGAAAATTTTAAATAAGGAGGTACCCTTATTTTAAATGACTTTCTGCCCAGAAAGTTTGATAGTTTAAATGGATATTTATGAACCTTATTGCAGACAGAGAGTACCTTTCTTGCTGACAAGATAGTGGGGTAGTAAACCACCTCTTTCAATTTTCAAAATGATTTCGAGACACATTTGATCAATTGATATAATTGCCTAAATTCGGTTCACACTACAACAAATAGGCAAACACACATTTCTATGCACATTGCGCCATGCTAAACAAACATGAACGAGAGCTCTCTCAACCAAAGTCAGATTGTTGCTTGCACTCGATTTTACTCAATTTAACACAAGAGCAATCAATTCGAGTATTTGCTTTAATTAATTTGTCAGTCGCGTTTAAGACAAGGTTATTCGTCCAATTGACTAGACTCTATTAAATAAGACTAATTGAGTGAATGCATATTCCCAAGTTCTCGCGCTTTATTTAGCTATCACAGAAAGCTGGCCTTAGGGGAGTCTGCTTGATTACAGGCACGCTTTAACTAGGTTAATTGCTTGCAAAGAGACTAAATAAACCGAATATTTACTTTAATTATTAAGCTCGAGCCTTATAAAAATCTAATTGATTTTCATTTTACCTTGCCTCGGGCTTTAGAAATATGTTTTACCTGTTGAGTTACTAAATTTATAATTTAACTGACTCTACAGTCAGTACGCTTAAGGTCTAAACATTGAAAGCGATAGCGAATGCTCAGTACTGATCATAACTAACATATTTTTCCGGCAGAGGGGCCACCGGTCGTTTTGAGCCAACTGTCATTTTTTAAAACATTACAAATCGTCTAAGCTGAAGTTCGCTATTTTCCTTTTGCTATAACGCTTTAGTAGTGCCAAGGTCTTTGTTTTTCGAACTATTATAAGAATTTGTCTCCCAATAATGACAGTTTTGGGAATTATTTTTCAGATATAATAAGTGATATGAAATACCATCACTGAAATCTTACCTGAAATTTCATTTATGAGTTGATAGCAATGCTGGGGGGCAGTACTTGAGCTGGTATCTTCTCTCGCAGGTTAGACCGCATGGTAAGATGCTTCATTTCGCTTCAGTAAAAGTAGCTTTGCGTTGTATACTTATAGTGGGTATTCAGGGCAGAATGCCAAGATAGGCTCAGCTTAAATAATGCATGCTTGAAATTTCGAGGCAAATGAACCAAGAAAGCACATAGCACAAGCTGAGTAGCAGCTTTAAGCAGCTGGTATCGAGTTCATGTCATGCATGTATAACTTGGCTGATGATATAATCTTCCCCCGTCTTATGTCCTGATAATTTACCAGGGGTGGTTTCCTTTCTCTGTGAATTTGACTGTTTCTTGAAATCTAAGGGAAACCTTGACCGTCTTTCATTGAAATTCACCCACGTTTCTTGGTGTTAGCAGTTTGAGATTGGGTCTGAAAAGGGGATTTATTATTGGTGTCAAGTTATGTTCCACACAGTTCTGCCATACTTTGGCAGGCGCTAATTTATTTTGTAAACATGTTCACACCGCGGATTTATGAGAGGTTTGTCCTTTTTTTTAGTGTGCATTCTATTTTCATTATTTTCTTTACTTGCGTAGTCACTTCACAAATCGTTAGAAGCAACGAAGATATCTCGAAAAAGCTAGAGAATTTTTTTAATGAGGCTCTAGAACTAAATTTTAATTGCAACCAAAGATGCATTTATCAGTGAGTAATGAGCAATAGAAAAAAAAATTCTTCGTATAGAGCAAATAAAAAAACAAATCGTACAGAAATTACAAAGAAAATCAGAAAGAGAATAATAGATGGAATGATAAATCTCACAACACTAAGCATAGAAAAAGTACTCAAAAGAGGCGCTAAAAAATGAAATTTGTCTCAAAAAGTTGACATTTTAATCACACCTGTCTTTAGGTATCTTATTCCCAATGTCTGAAAAACGATTATTTTGATTGACGAGTGACTCTACATTAACAATGGATTGAATAACAAAACGGCACCATCGATTAAACCTGCACTGCTCCCCGCAAGAATTCAAGAATCGATATCATGCCATTGATCATCAATCAAACAGCATCAATATTTGATCAAAAAATTACAGTGAGTGAGATAATAGTGCCTTACCTATTGCCACGTATAAAGTTACATTTACAAAAAAAAGATCACGCCTTTGTGTCACAACTTAAGTCTACAGAAAATATGTGATTTATAGATTATTGAGGCATCGCCAGACTAACATCTTCTTTTATATTATTAAAAACGCTACCACCTTCTCAAAAATTGATGTTCCCGCTTAGGCATCAGTTTTTTAGTGGGTAGCAGTGTTCCTAATAATGAAATACCCCGCGCATTGCAAGCGTTTGTATTTTAAATCAGATTCCACATCTTCTGTTCTATTTAAATATCATAATTATGCAACAAAATCGATACTAAATAAGTGAAACTACGAGGTGGACTTTTGGTTTGAGTTAAAATATTAACAAAAGTTACTCATAACCTCGCATTTTTGGTGTAAAAGCTGGAAACTGAGTCAATGCGATAAAGAACGTTGTTGTGGTGATCAGAATCTGAAAACAAACGATAATTCATTCACTGTACAAATACACACATACATTTCATAAATTGAAAATCAATGAAATTAATGCTAAACTATGCAACAAGTCACTGCGCATACCGAAACGAGCAGCTCCTTGTTGATGAGTGTGAAGCCAGCTGCCGATATCTGAACGGGACAAGCTGTTATCTGGTGCTGGAATGTCTGAATTTGGAGCTGGGATACAACACTGAGTCGAATCATCGGTATGGAGGTGAGTGTCATCAGAAACTCTCTGTCCTGGAAAAGGTAAGGACTTTTTAGGCAGTGAAAATTTAAACGGTCTTAAGGTAAGGTTTTGTTATGCAAGGGTTTAAAGTGATCGTTTTAAAATCTTTCAAGATGAATTAAATATGCGCGTTTTAAATATATCTATGTATAGTAAAGAAAAATGCAAAGAATTTTGCCCCTCTGCAGAAAGTTCGACCCAATTAACCTAGCTCCGATGTAGGCAGAAACAATTTGGGGTGAGCAATTTTTCTGCTACCAGTTTTTTTTTTTTCTAAGAGTAAATTGTTAACAGATCTCGCCAAACTAAAAAAAGTGAGAGGGAAGAAAGTGAATATTAGAATCAGTAGAAGACTATATTGCTTGCTGTTGAATGCACCAGTCAATCTAGCGAGATTTGATTTGATTGTACTATTATTTTCTTGAACCGGAAGCGGTTATCTCGTCAAAAAGGAACTAGAACGGCGTTCTGGTGCACTTTGGTATCTGAGAAAAACTTGGGAGCATCACAAATAAAGTAAAAAAATCTGAATTTTCCTTACTGTGCTTCGCAGACAATCCCCAACAGAAGTCAAAACAACCAGTAAGGTTAAATTGAAGGCGTTGAAGTAGGTCTTCACCAACGCTCTTTCAAAATTCAAATCGTCATAAACAAATGCAAAGATGTCCAACAACAATTCGATTCCGATTTCCGTGATGAAAGTAGCCAGTCGAAATCCATAACAGGAATTTAAGAGGTCCACAATGCGACAAAGAATGTGATGCAGTAGTCGAAGAGTCTCTACTCGATCTGCTCGGATAATAGCTCTGCATGCGACTTCTTGCTTCAGTTGGTCTTGCAGGAAATTAAAATGCAACTTTAATGTGATGCAAAAGAAAAAGAAACAGTTGAGAACTAGCTGGCGAGGAAAAAGTGTGAAATATCCTGGAATACTGTACAAATCAGTAAGTGCAGGGTAGTGAAAGATCGAAATAACGAAAACAGTAACTCCCATATACGCCAAAGTTACAGCGAAAATAATAGTGCCCGACTGAAATCGATGGTTATTAAATGTGGCGTTGTAAAAACGATTGCAATTTTTATCGAATTCGTCAAACGTTTTAAACAAATCCGTCAAATATCGATAGTCGAAAAATAAGCCTATAGGCATTACAAACGTAAGACGAAGCAGTTCATAAACGCAAAAAAAAGACAAGCTTCCCGTGTCTTCACGGTAAAAGTAAAAAAAAGATACAGTCAAATACAAAATTATTATCCAGCACGTGTCGAAAGAGTTCCATTTTCCGAACAGCCCTCGTCCGCTCTTGTCCCGTGCGTTTTGCAGTGGAAAAGTTCCAAACATCTTGCACAATAAAGCCATTGGCCGGAACGAAGAATACATTGTATATCTCGGAAATTCTTCGGAATTAGCTGCCAAATTTGGTTCGTTAATTACATCTCGATGTGATAACCGTCTGGCATGACGTTTACAAAACAAGCGGTCTTTCTCTTGAAACTTGACGTTCATGATTAGTGTTGGCGACTTTGGATCTCCGTGTTCGTGACTTCCTTTTGTTGAAGAGACAACGTGAAAACCCTTTATATAAATCTATTGGTTTTCACTAAGATCAATAACCAATTTCACAAAACTTGTACAAAATCAATATGTGATCGTGAGAAAAGAACCATGACAGTTTTATGATGAAAATTCTTTCACGTGTGTGCTAATATTTGTGTCGTCTTTGTGTGCAAGCGTAAAGAGGATTCGCCGCCGATGTGCGATATAAAAACAATATTTCGATTTAAAATTGAACCCGTTTCGTATTCAAAGAGATGAAATCGTTTAAGCTGATTGCTCTGTAGAGGCATGACGCATGATTTTGTCAATTGTTGGATCGACCATGACCTGATACAAGTGTAGCCTGATAAAGGTGATGAAGGTGAAACCTGATAGGTACAAAATTCTGACAAAAATGTTTCGCACCTTTGCATATACCAATAAAGGAATAGAAGAAAATGAAGGTCCGGTTTTACCAAAGTCTCAACTCCTAGTTGAAGTGAGTGAGTGTTAGACTAGTGTTTCTGTGAGGTAGAGGTCCAACTTGTAGCAGAAGATTTTGGCAAAACCCGACTTAAATGAAAGCTTAAAATGTACAGAATCGCCAATTACAGGTTTTGTGATACCTAAGGACTGATTTCACCTGATTTAAAACTTCTAGTTGAAATAGAAGAAGAGTACGCAACTAAGAGCAAGAAACTTTTCGTGAATACGAAAGTAGGTACCCAACTTCACGAATCCCCAGTTATGAAACCTGATTTTCTCGGTTAAGGATTGAGTTAAAAATTTTTATGGGCAGCAAAATTCAGCTCTAGGCGAACCCTAGGCGATAAGCAAAAATTGTGGAGATTTCAAGTCGAGGGGCGGACTATCAAGTTGACCGCCCATTTAGGAAATTGATTTATTCAGTGACGGATTGAGCTCAAACTATTTAAGAGTGGCACAATTTAGCTCTAAACTGGTTCTAGACGATGGGCACAATAAATTTGGGGGGGGGGGGGGGGGGGGGCAACTTGACTCATCCAACACCCAATCACATAATCATCATCACAATCATACACAACTCAGATGTTTCTGCGAGCATAAATGTTCTACCACGAGTCAAAGAAATTGTGCAAACCAGGCCTCGAAGTCTAGTACTAGTATATACTTACATTTTGGTCTTAGCTGCGTTTTTATGTAGTTGAAGACTGTTGTGAATGCAAATTTTCTGACTAAATTTTGCCCTTCAAAAACAATAAAGACTCTTCTACTAAAATTTATAAACGTTGAAACTGTTTTTAGACTCATGTCTACTTGCTTCGGAAAAAAAGTTCAAATAGTTTTTTTTTTAAACTGTTATTTAAAAATCTTTTAAGAACGTTGCAGTTGATGGAAACTGCGTCAACGCGATGAAAAACGTTGTGGACGTGATGACAATCTGCAAGTTCCAAACAAAATCAATCCATAAGTAACATCCAAAGATGCCTTTAATATTAGAAATATAACAATAATGCCAGTTTTACAATGTCCTGTGAAAATGATAGCTTCCATAGAGATGTGACTCATCTCCATCTCCATTGGGACATAACGCCATGGTTACAACTAATTAGGTACTTCTGTTTTCAACCCAACTTCCGGTTGCTCATTTAGCTGGACTTTGAAAAACTTGTAACTACTTATTTACCGACACTAGCAGCTCTCTGTTGATTAGCGAGAACCCCGCGGCGGAAATCTGAACGGGGCAGTATGTCAACTGATGCTGAAACGTTTGTACTTGCAGCTGCGAACTTTTGGCAAGTTTACTGAGGGATGCACCGCTGAGAATTGCTTGGAATTCTTTCCCCTTAAAAAATTACAAATATCAATTCATTCCCAGGCGAGATGTGGTGTTGCAACAACTCAATTTCAGAATGCAGAATGTGTAACTAAATTCAAACAAAACTGTTGTTTTCAACAGAAGTTTTTAGTAACGAGTTTTCTTGACAGACATATTGTTTCTTACAGTGTTTGCCAGAGCATCTCCGATTGACGTGGTGATGAAAAGCAAGCTGAAGTTGAAAGCGTTGAAATACGTCCGCGACAAGGACATACGTAGGTTCGTGTCAACGTAGACAAAAGAAAAAGCATCCAACAAAAGTTCTGTGGCGGTTCCCACGATAAAAAGTGCCAAACGCGTTCCATAACAAGAATTGAGAAGCTGCAAAATCCTGCCAAGGTCGTGGTGTAGCAGCCGAAGTGTTTCTAAATTGTCGGCCCTGACATTAACTTCACTTAAGAGTTCCAGTTTAACTCTTTCTTGAAGGAAAGCGTACTGCTTTTTTAAAATTACGCAAAATAAAATGAACATGTTGATAACTAGTTGGCGTGAATACAGCGTGAAGCTTATTTGTAGCGTAGAGGACAAGTAGGACAGGGTTTGATTCTCCAGGCTAAACGTGCTAAGACCAAGAGCTATTATTGTTAAGATGATATACAGCACTGATCCAACAAAAATTATTAATCCAGTTCGTTTACGATGATCATCGAAAGATGCGTTGTACAATCGCATACATTTCAGATTAAACTCGTCACATCTTTGAAATATTAAAGCCAGATATTGGAAATCGCAAAACAAACCCGCGGGCACTGTTAGAGTAAATCGTAATAGGGCGTAGACATTTGGAAAAGAGTGAAAACTCTGTCCTTCAACTAGAAAGTAAGAAGTCACAGTGAAACAGAACACGAAAAGAGACCAGCTAGTGTCGTAAGAGATCCAATTTCCTGTCAGTCGGCGACCACTTTTCTTGAACGTGCTTTGCAGCGGGAAAACTCCGAAAATCTTACACAATAAAGCCAGTGGGTGAAAGGACGAATAAGTTGTGCTAACAGGTGACAGATCTTTCTTCAGAGGTGCGACACTGTTTTTTTTGTTTAGCAATCCGCTGAAAATGGTTAAACTTCTCTCTTGAAGATACATATTTCTTCGAACGATTAAGGTACGACTGAATTCCATACATAGGGTCATATTTTGTGTTGAATTCCGTTTCTCAGCGGCAATTTTCAAAATTCAGTTGGCAAATATTTGTTTTGACATGCGGGAAATAATGATACCGTTCAAGTGCCAATGGGTACTCCATCAAATTGCCTATTGACAACAGTGGGCTTTGTTGTTGAATACTATTATTCTGCATTATCAGAGCTTTACTTATTTTTTTAAGTGGATGTGTTGCATAATAGGGGGTTTCTTGAAGTCGTTTCTCTTGAATGGTATGTCACTTTATCACTTACCCTGGGCATTAGCCTAATAACTCTATAACACCAATTGGCACTGTTATTTCATGAGCTGTCGCCTAATGTTGATCGATTCATCATACCACTGACATAATATCAAACAAACCAACACTAACTGTCTAGCTTCCGGTTTTTCTGTGACCCTACATTTATTTTGTTTGTAAACGCTCTGTTAATTCTTTAGCGTACCACTGAAAAACCGGCACTAAGTAAATCAGGTAAACTATCAGTCATATTTGACATTTATTATGGGAAAATAACCATCTAGAGATAAGATCCGACAGGATGTCTAAGTAAATCAGGTAAACTATCAGTCGTATATGACATGTGTTATGGGAAATTACCATCTATAGATAAGATTCGATAGGATGTCTTAACTCTATAACTCTATAGATCTATAACTTTTAACCAAATGACAAAAGAACCTGCTTGTTCAATTCTAGTTGTACATCACTTAATAATACAAATATTACCATAATATTTTAATGGAGTCACTTCAATAGCTATGTTGACATTGTGTAGACAGCAAAGATCGAATGCACTCAAATTGATTTTCATCTAATCATACTAAATAATCAAAATAAAAAACATGTACTTGACATTTGGGAGAACGCCGATTATTCAAAGAAGCATCACACAATCATGTTCTTTAAGTTTCAAGAGAAAGGTATGTGGTTTAAAAAGGAAAACGGTTGGTTTTCTCATCAAGATGTTACCGAAGAGCCAAATTTGACATCTAATTCCGAAGAAATGTCAGAAAGTACTATATATTCGTCGTTCCGGCCTATGGCTTACTTATGCAAGTTGTTTGGAACTTTTCCACTTCAAAATGCATGGGACAAAAGCGGTCGCAAGCTTCACGGAAAATGGATCTCCTTTGACACTTGCTGGATTATAATTTTGTACTTCACCACAATTTTTCTTTACATTCGCCGAGTAGAGAGTCGCGATACGAATGGTATCTTTTCACTTTTTAGCATTTACGATTTGCTGAGACTTTCTTTGACAATGTTTCTAAGCATGCTTTACGACTATCGTTATTTGGCGGAATTGTTCATGACTTACAACGAATTCGACACAAAGTGCCAGCGGTTCTATAAAACAACGTACCAGAAGGACCGAAAAGTGGCTGGTTTGGTTATTTTCGTTGTATCTTTGGTGTACGTTTGTTTTACCATGCTTATTGTTAAACTCGCTTACCCAACTATTTCCGATGCCTATATCCCAGGCTATATCACACTTTTCCCTCGACAGTTAGTCTTCAACTGCTTCTTTTTCTTTTGCATCACATTGAAATGGCAGTTTGCTTTCCTGCAAGACCAACTGAAGCAAGAAGTCGCATGCAGAGCTATTATCCGAGCAGATCAAGTCGAGACTCTCCGGCTACTCCATCACGATCTTTGTCGCATTGTCGACCTTTTGAATTCGTGTTACGGATTTCGACTGGCTGTTTTTATTTTGGAAATCGGAATGGAAGTATTATTAGACATATTCTCTTTTCACTCTTACCTTGATTTGGATATTATAAAGGCGTTGGTGAAGGCATATTTCAACGTCATCAATTTAATCTTGCTGATAATGTTGACAACAGCCGGCAACTGTCTGCAAATCGAGGTAAGAAACAATTTACGTTTAATACAGGTGCTTGCCTGCTCTCATTAAAGAGTCTCTCTAAATCTAACCTAACCCAACTCCTGGCATCGACCGCGGTTAAGGTTAGAGTGTTATTTAACAAAATTGGCATACCTGCTTAATAATTTTACCCAACTAATAACGTAATAACTATATATACATATATATATATTTAAAACCTTATCTGACTTAGCCAAATATAATGTCCATACCTTTTCCAGGGCAGAGAGTTTCTGATGACACTCACCTCCATACCGATGATTCGACTCAGTGTTGTATCCCAGCTCCAAATTCAGACATTCCAGCACCAGATAACAGCTTGTCCCGTTCAGATATCGGCAGCTGGCTTCACACTCATCAACAAGGAGCTGCTCGTTTCGGTATGCGCAGTGCCTAAGTTTTGCATTAATTAAAAGTATTCCAATGCAACAACATGATTTAATTGTTGAATTTTTTTAGATTCTGATTACTACCACCACTTTTTTCATCGCTTTGACTCAGTTCCCAGCAGTCACAGCAGTGATGCGAAGCTATACGTAAATTGACACTAGCATGTGTACTGCGTACATGCATACTGCGTGCTTGCGTATTGTGTACTGCGTCCTGTGTTCATGCGTTTTCAATCAAATTTTAGAAAATATTCTGACAATTAAAAATGTATGTTATTATAATACATACGTAGTTATTTCATGTCCGAATTGCATGTCTTTCTATTCTTTTAGTAATTTTAGAAGGGATCAAACTTGTGATATAACCTGAATGACTTGTCTTATATGTGTGGTGTTTTAAACTACTTATCTCATTGATGAGAAATCTGTCTAGATGTCCATTAGTATATTTCCCAGCAAAAATATAAAAGTAGTCAAAACATGTAAATCATGATTATAATTAGTCAGTATTGACATAACAGTTGCATCTTATTTTTGAAACTGTGCATTGAAAGTGGTGCAAATTTAATTTCGATGTACCTATAGTTCAAATTCTGGAAATATATACTTTGCGTTTCTCTAATGAACACTCATTTAATTCCCCGTGAACTGTAAGCAAACTTCTTATTTGTTTTTTGATGTCTGTTGTTGTCAGAGAATAGCAGGGTTTGTTTGAGTAGAACAATTCGGGCAAAAATCAATCCCAGCTCAATTTTTAATACAGGCCAGTATCCACTTGCTCGTTGAAACCTACATATATAACTACAAGTCCACATAAAAAACACATATGCTTTTTCAAAATTTGTGATAAAGTGGCTAAAATACATAATTTATAAGGTCCATAGGTGCAAATAATAACTATTTTAAGTTTATATTCTCAGTAGCCTGGGTGAAGTATCCTTGAAGATCGAAGATTTATTCTTGAACAACCATCCGTCAAACTTTCAAACATCAAACCACCATAATCACGGAAAGTTTAATTCTCTACGGTTTTAAACGGTAGGTTAAACCTTACGGCGGTTGAACTGTGAATTTCGAGGTGATATCGCTCAGTTTGACAGAAAACTGCATCACGACGATAAAATACGTTGTCAGAGAGAGTAGCATCTGAAATTTGAAAAGAGTTAAGAGATCTTTCTTCTAACTTCAATGCTTACCAACTGCATCTTACATTTCAAAATCCTGAAATATGAAAACAATTCCTGCTTACTGACACAAGGAGCCCTCTATTTATGGTGAAGAAGCCAGCAGCCGAGACTCCCGTCTTGGGGATGGCTACCTGGGTCAAGAAGGTCTGCACCTGCACTTGGCACTCAGAAGTCAAACGTGTCAGCGGCACCGATCCCAGGTCTAGGTATATTGCATTCGCCTGCACGAAAATGATGAAGTTAATACAATCAATTAATTTGATTTTTACTTAGGATTTTGCAAACGTATTTTAGTTCTGCTTTCAGACACAGTGAAACTCAGATATAACACCGATCTACTTACTGCGTTTACCATCATTTCAGAGAAGTTGGATACACCAATCATTGCTAGCGTGTTCACAACGTTAAATGCGATTTGAGCGAACGTTGCGATAGGAGCCATGTAAATAATTTGGTAAAAATCAACGATAATTGCATAGAAAATCATAAGAAAAAGAACGACAATACGTGGACCATAACATTTCGAAACCAAGTCTACAGCTTTGGTTAAGTCAGTGTATAAATGGCGGATGCTTTCAAGTTGTTCTTCGGGTGGTACCGTTGTGAAAACATTTCCTGTTCTCAATATAATAGAGTTAACAGTATCATTCCATAACTGGTGGACGTCTTGAAATCTCAGGTACAAGTTGTAGCAGAAGAACATGTACAAGTTCGTAATTAAAATGCGACCAAAGTAGAGCCCGAATGCAACTGAACACACTAGAAATCGGCGCCAACCTTGTTTGACGTCTTTTCGTTCAATGTAAGTGGACACAAGGTAAACAAGTAAGGTTATCAGTGTGAACCCCATCCAAGTCCATCCGATCCATTTGGAAAAGGTTCTCTTCGAATGTTTGAAGAATTTGATATCAAACTCTTCCAAGGCCGCAATCAAATTCGGCAGGTGGCAGTCATAACAAGAAACTACAGTTATCAAAGCAACACGTGCGAAAAGTATGGGATGAGCAACAAGCCACCAGTCATTTGGTTCCCAAAAAGTGTAAAAATATGTGCCAAAAATGTACAAAACTGGGCCCCAAATTGTGTGCACAGAGAGCCAAGAGTGTTTCAAAAGTCTGCCGTCTGATTGAAGACAGTTCGCAAGTGCTAAACCGCCAAAAATCTTGCAAAGAATTGCAAGAGGCCGAAAAGTTTTGTAAAACAGATGATCTTCAGTAGATCTAGCGATGTGTTTTTTTGCTTTTGTGATGATGTACATGATGACTGCTGTCTTCGATCCCTTGAAGTGTCAATTTAAAGCGTCCAGTTTTCTTTTTTATAAAATGGAATTGCTAATCCACGTGATAGATTCTCAATTGAATGAGATCACTCATTGCTTATCATGACTGACATGTTATTGGTTGGGGAAATATTTGCTCGCTGTGTCAATTTGTTTTATTGATTTTAATTTGAAAAAATACATACTTTACCCATTGAAGTGAGAGTGGTCTATATTTATATGCGGTTACTCCAATCACTTAGGAAAGTACCCGACCAAATATCAAATTAGTTACAATTTACCGAACCAGACAAATCACCGTACGGAGCTAAAAAAAGTGACTTAGTGGAATTAATAAAATATCAGTGTTTTATAATTTAGTAAGTGACAATATTCCGCAACTGTAAACTTTGTGATAGACAAATGAGGTACATACTACTTAACCGGTTATGACCGGTAATTATAGCTTAATTAAATATTAATTAGATTATTAAATTGATAGTAAATTCATAAATAATATAATGACATAATAATAATAATAATAATAATAATAATAATAATAATAATAATAATAATAAATTAAATTAAAAAATATAATATAATTATATATGTAATAGTTATTATAATTATTAATTACGTAATAATTAATAATAAATTTGTAATTGAGTAAAATATATTGCCGTTTGAGATTGACTGGATTGAATTGCGAAGAGCAATTTAAGCAATTATCAACTTTTCTTTCAAATTGTTAGTATTTAGATTAGTTAAACACTTTATCGTTGACCACTTTTGCTGCTCATGCTTTGCACTTTACAAATCCAAGACATTTTTTTATCATTTATTATATACATGAACAGATTTAAACATAATTGAGATTAAATGGTAAAATGGGTGAAAAATACAGAATAGAAGGAGCATGTTGGGGCATTTCTTATCTTACAATAAGCTATGTTTAATAGGATTTACGATAATTCTAAGTCACAAATACTTCAGAAATTTACTGGTAATGTAATCAGTTGAAATTATCACTAAAGGTGTTTCTTGTTGAATACAATGCATATATTTTGCTGATAAGCGTTTTTTTTTTTTTTATAATTCCAATATATGTGACAATTTGAGTCAAATTCTTAATGTAACTAGCTATATTATGTAGTACACAAACAGAATGTGTTATTTTTCACGAAAATAAGTGCTCGTGGATTATTTATGGTGGCGCAGGTGTGAATTTTTATGTTTTTTTAGTGAATCTCGAGGTGATGTCGTTTAATTGGGAAGAAAACTGCATCACGACGATGAAGTAAGTTGTTAAAGAGAGAAGCATCTGAAATTAAAGAGCAATTAACGCAGCTAATTCCCTGGTTTAATGTTAACTTAACATTTAGTCGAAATCATGTATTAACACAACAATGAAATTTTATGAAATCCAGCTGTTTGAGTTGTAAACAATTTTGTGCACAAATAAGGACTCTTAATAATGGAAAGAGGAATTCCCCAAAAGAAGCAAAGTACATAATTTTATTATCCAATTATTGTGCGTGGGCAGGAAATGTGGAAGGAAAAATTGAAGGAAGAATGATGGATGGAGAGCTGATGAAATTTGTTAGCGGTTTAGAAGGTTTAACAAAGATGGATAGAATAAAAAGTTACATTTTGAGAAAAAGAGCAAAATGAAGAAAAATAATTTAAATTTGGAAAGATGGAGTGCATTGTTTTGATTTTTTTTTCTGTATGAAGAAAGATTGCCAATAAAGAGTTTAAATAAAAATATAAGAGAAAGGGGAGAGGAAGTCCATGGAAAAGATGGGTGGAAAAGTGCATATGGGGGAAAGCGGAAGAAATTGGAATGAAGTAGAAGAGAAAGAAAGTTGGATGAATAAAGAAGTACGAAAAAAGTTGGAATACAGAGAAAAGTTAATTAATCAGACAAATAATCTAGCAGCTCATTTGATGTAGTCCTATGATTTGATGTTATACATTTTTCCGGTTTCGCACAAAAATGGATGAAAAACAAATATTTTTGACTCGATTTGGCCATTTTTTTAAAAGAAGGCTATAAAAACTATTTTAGGAAAATATTCGTTTTTTAAACAAGGATCAACCGGTTCTGCTTACCGATACCAGGAGCCCTCTATTTATGGTGAAGAAGCCAGCAGCCGAGACTCCCGTCTTGGGGATGGATACCTGGGTCAAGAAGGTCTGCACCTGCACTTGGCACTCAGAAGTCAAACGGGTCAGCGGCACCGATCCCAGGTCTAGGTATATTGCATTCGCCTGCACGAAAAGTAATAATACTGCAAAATTCACCAAAGCTTGAGGGATAAGCTTTTTGATTCTGAAAATGACATTGGTTTTTGCTAGCGTTTTGACCTCGCTAGAGTGGTCCAAAAATTTTGTCTCATTCACATAGTCGGAATGTCAGCAAAACCAGGGTTATTTTAAGGACGGAAAAAAAACATTTCAAAGAGGAAAATCGTTCACTCACGCTTTGAACTTATCTACCATCCACCAAAAATGCACTTTTTTGCAGTTTTCCCTATAATGAATTTTTAGAAATTCTTAGTTAAGTTACAAGTATATATCTTTCACAAATCTACTTACTGCGTTTACCATAGCTTCAGAGATATTCGCAACGCCAACCAGTGCAAGAGTGTTTAAAATGTTGAACGCGATTTGAGCAAACGTTGCCACTGGAGCCATGTAGATGAATTGATAAAAATCAAGAATAATCGCATAGAAAATCATAAGAAAAAGAACGACAATACGTGGACCATAACATTTCGAAACCAAGTCTGCAGCTTTGGTTAAGTCAGTGTATAAATGGCGGATGCTTTCAAGTTGTTCTTCGGGTGGTACCGTTGTGAAAAAATGTCCTGTTCCTAATATAATAGAGTTAACAGTATCATTCCATAACTGGTGGACGTCTTGAAATCTCAGGTACAAGCTGTAGCAGAAGAAAATGTAGGAATGCGTCATCAAAATGCGGGAAAAGTACAACCCAACTGCCATCGAGCACATGATCAGGCGCAGCCAAACTTGTTTGACGTCTTGACGTTCAAAGTAGGTGCAAATAAAATAGACAGAGAGGATGATCAATGTAAACACCATCCAAGCCCAACCGACCCATTTAGAATAAATCTTCTTTGAGTGTTTAAGAAATTTGATATCAAACTCTTCTATATTTGCTATTAAATTAGGCAAGTAGCAGTCATAGAATGTAACTGCAATTATTAAAGCAATCCGCACGAAAAGTATTGGATGAGTAACAAGCCACCAGTCATTTGGTTCCCAAAGAGTGTAAAAAACAGTGACAAAAATGTACAAAACTGGGCCCCAAATTGTGTGCACAGAGAGCCAAGAGTGTTTCAAAAGTCTGCCGTCTGATTGAAGACAGTTCGAAAGTGCAAAACCACCAAAGATCTTGCAAAGAATTGCAAGGGGCCGAAAAGTTGAGTAAAATTGATGATCTTCAGTAGATCTTGCGATGTGTGTTCTTGCTTTTGTGATGATGTACATGATGCCTGGTACCGTCGATTTCGTGGTCAGTCGACTTCTAAATGAATTCGAATGCACATTCCTTGTGAGAGTTTCTGGATTGAAGGTGAGCTTTTACCGCAATTATCTTTATTGACCTGATATTTGCTGGGAAAATATTTGCTGATTGCGCCTTATTGTTTGAGCAATTTTAATAGGAAGTTAAATAAATAACGCTCCTTTGAAGTGAGCTTTGTGTATGAGTTGTATCTACCACCCACCTAATAACTGGTATGAACTTGACCGAGTACTCCACTAATTTAGTTATAATCTACCCAAATTACACCCATTATTGTATGAAACAACACAAAATAACGTCAGCTGCTGTTTTGTATACAAAGTATTGGATATAATGTGGCTAAACTAGTATTGATTTGGATCACAAGGCAATTTTAATCTATTCAAATTGATTTGAAATCGGTGGTACAATTTCAAATAATCAATTGACGCTACGCTATTATTTGAAAGCATCTTTATCATTAATGGTCACAACACTTCCATAATATGATTACAAATCATATTTTGATGTTAATTTTTTAAGTTGTGAATGAAACTGCATCAGAACAATGAAGTAGGTAGTCAGCGACAACAGCATCTGTAACAGTACAATTATGGTAATTCCCACATGACTTATCAAATACAAGATATTTTGATTTTAATGTAAAAATGATATGAAAACGCTTTTGAATCAATTGTGACCGGCTCACCGACACCAAGAGTTCTCGGTTGATGGTGCAGAATCCTGCAGCGGGGACGCCCGTTCTCGCGTTAGCCAGTTGGTTATAGAATGCCTGCACTTGCACTTGGCATTCCACGTTTAATCGAGAAACCGGCATCGAACCTAGATCCACGAAAATCGCGTTTGCCTGGAAGATATGTTATATTTTAATCTATAACAGATCATATAATAAGAATAGCAAGACATTTTCGTAATATCCATTATTTTTTCCAGTTTGCATAAAGATACATTTATTTCTAACAACATTTTTTAGGCAGACATTTCGTGCTTTCTTTGTTTATCAGAATCGTGAATACATCTCATCGCTTTTGACACATGCACATGCATTTTGTACGTTCAGCGGAGGTGCCGAGTCTGCCCTGCGGGCTGCGTCTAGGAGTTGTGTGTAGAGGTGTCAAGTCTGCTCTGCGGGTTGCGTCTAGGAGTTGGTATTTACTTGGGCTCAAGGCTTATGGCTTTGGAGTCTATAGAAAGTCGCAATGTGTTATTTACAATTTTTTTAAGGTATACTTACAGCATTCGCTACGTTTCCCGAGAAATTCGCCACGTAGAAGAAAGTGATCGAATTGAAAATGTTGTAGACCATTTGTGAGTGAGTGGCGGTCTGCATATACGTAAATTCGTACAAATCGAAGAGAATCCCGCCAAATATCATCACGAAGAAAGCAATCATTCGAACGCCATAGCACTTGGACAGTTGGATGGTAATTTTTGTCAAGTCAGTGTGAAGAAGTCGTATTCCTTCCAGGCGCTCTTCAAGAGGTATTAGTACGAAATATTGTCCAGAGATTATTCCATCCACAGTTGTGTTCCAAAGGTCTTGGACATCTTGAAATCTTCGTGAAAGATTGCAGCAGAAGAACATGAAAGAGGTTGTGAACAAGATCCGAGGGAAGTAAACCACTGCGGTCAAGGGACACACGATCAAATATTTGAGGTATGATCGCAAGTCTGGACGCTCGGCGTAGCTTACAAAAAGGTATCCTAAGAGACAACTTACAGTAAATACAAACCAAGCCCATCCGGTGTATGGACTACGGTTTCTTGTTGCAACTTTGCTGAATTTATAGTCGAATTCTTCAAACATTTTCAACAAATCTGGCATATATTTTTCGTAGAATAAGATAACTAAACCGGTCGTGGCCACCCTCACGTAAAGTATTGGACTTAGGGCACGCCACCACTTGTTAGTTTCATAAAACTCGTAAACACAGGCTAGGAACGTGAAGAGAAACGGTACCCAAAGCGTGTGTAGGGATAACCAGGAGTGCCTCAGTAGTCTTCCGTCGGGTTGCAGCGTGTTTTGGAGCGAACAGACCCCGAACACCTTGCTGAGGATGGCTAGCGGTCGGTATGACTCGTAGAACAGTTCTTCTCTTGTTGAAGAGCCACTGAATAGCTTCCCTCTGTTCTTTCCGACAACAAACATGGTGGGAGATAACGCGCTGACAAGAGCTGTGTGGCAGTCGGCCAGGGATAAGCGACCAGTTCTAGGAAATGTATATGGAAAAAAATAGGATGAAAAACTCATCCTGCGCGCGCGTTTGTTTGTGGAAGGCGTTGAAAAAGCATCCATAATTTAATGTTATTATCGGAGAAAATATTTGCATTTTATCAAATTTATACCATCGATTATTAATGTGTTTGAAAACTGCTACGGTCTGTGAAATGAGCGTGAAAGCAAACAAAAAAATTACTTTCGATTTCAAAAAGACATTAATTATTTGTGAGATATTGCTACGGTTTAATCAAAACAGAAGCACGCAATGGAAATTCATCTCGTTTCAAATTGAAACCAATACATCAGACGTGATGAATTTATCCAGTAACGAATCCCAGCCAGATACTCGGCGCACCTGCCTATTAGACTACGGATCATTAAGCTAAAACCAGGTTCAAATGCTGTGCACCGATATAGTCGCTAGTGAAGACATAAAAGCGAGCCATTCGCCGGAACGGGCCACTCTAATCTAAAGTGCCACACATCGAGTGGCGTCGCCGTCACGTGAGCCCACGTGACGGCGACGCAGACGCCGACGCCAGACGTCAAAATCCAGCGAGGCGTCGCGACGCCTTCACAGCTAGACACGTCAAACATGAACCCTTGGCGACAATGAACTGGATAGGGACGCCTTACAGGGCATCGGAGTGAAAGCAGTCCCGGTAAATGTAAGCCAGGGGCAAGTGGAGATTATATTCAATGGGCGGGTAGCACTATTCTGAGATAGGAGAAATCCGGGAAAAGCGACGAGCAGCTTGGCTCAGAGAGGGAGAACACGAGGAAATTCCGTGACTTATAACGTTTGCCAAGAACGTTTCTACGGTTAATCAAAATTTTCTTTACTATTTTATGAAAGGTGATGCTTAATTTTAAAATTTTAAAATTAATTTGTAGTTTGATTGTAGTTAAGTTTTTTTAAAGTAGAAAATGTGAAAAATCGAGATCAATAAACTCTCGAGTTAGTTTAGTTGGTAAAACATTCCACGCATTTTCTTGCAAAGTCCACGCCGAGTGATTAAGTGATTAACAGACCGTTAAAAAAAAACTGATTGGCTGTTGCTAAGCAGATAACAAATTAACACACCGTTAGGTTATTAACAGACGAACGAAAAACCGAGCCTCAATAAAAATAATCTGCCTCGAGTTTTGGTGTCGGCAGAAATTTGATTTTAAACGCCGTGGTAGAGGTTTTAAGCTGTGCTACTGGTTATTTGCGCTATGGTTGTGCCAATGACCGTGTCCATGGCTTTGAAGGAGAAATTCGAGAGCTAGATTCATACTTTTTTAGCATAATCTGACCGAAAACTCAAAGATGTCGCACTGGTCGCTGTTAGCGATATCACGCCTCAGTTTCTTATCTCTCAAACACAAGTTTGGTTGCAATTTGCTAAAGGTTTGTCTGTCTACTATCTGAATTTATCTCAGCCCTTCTGTCAGGTGTACGTGGTTACCTTATTTGGAGACGACGTTTGAGGCTCAGATTTTTAAACTATCGTTTCAGGTAAACTTGATGCATGGTTTAATCAAAATTTGGAGTACAGGCATAATAAAATTAATGTTAAAAGAAGAGGCAAATAAAAATAATTATCATAAAAAGTAAAATAGGTACGAAAACAGCAATTTTAAATCATTGTCTAGTTTTAAAAATGAGAAATTAAGAAGATTTTACAATTAGGAATCGCTTTGAATTTGTGAAATAATCGTGCGATTTATATATTTTAATAGCTACCCAAAAGCCAAATAAAACATTACAAACAGAAAAAGAAGAAACGTTTGTACGAAAAAAAAAAAACATAAAATCGTCTTTGACCATGATGATTAAACAAGAAATTGGTACAAGCAATAGCCTACATATTTGAATCTATACTATTAAATTTGATAGCATTGATAACTAAGGCATTAGTGTATTCTATCTATGACATTATTTTATAAAGTAAGGACATGCATCATGCAACCAACATTTCAAAACCCAGCCGCTAGACTGCATTTGTCCACAAAAAAAAAACTACAAATTAAAATTGGCTTTCCTATTAGCAATCTCATACCTATTACCAGAACAATCAAAACACTTCCACTTTCTTTCAAATATTACAAAGACAATAAAAATAACTATTGTTGTTCCAACAATGATAAGCGGAACTAAGACGTTCGCCACAGAGATGACATCTTCTTCGAGAGTAACCGTGTTACATCTTTGATCAGCGAGTTCGGTCGATACGGTCTGCCCACGTAAGTCTTCAGGAAAAGCGCAAACCAAATCCGGACTGTAATCGCGCTCTTTGTAAGCGTAAAACATGTTGTGTAAGAAATTACAGTTACACATCCAAGGGTTACCAGCCAAATCGATTGAAACTTTTTCATTGATTCGAAGAAGGTTTCGCTCAAGTTCTTGCATCTTATTTAGCTTCAGATTAAGTCGAATGAGATTCGTGAGTTGTGATAAATCGGCTAAATTCTCAGATCGTTTCACTTCGTTTGATTCCAAATTGAGGTAGGTGATTGTTTTCAAGTATTCAAAAAATGTATTTGGAAACGTTTTCAGTTGACAGTTGGCCAAATCGAGGATTCTTATGTTTCTCAAGTTTAACCCTTGTGATAACACAGAGAGTGGATTGTCGTTTAAATAAAGCTCTTCCAGGCTTTCAAAAAGAGGTTCAAACAAACTGGAAGGAAGACTTGAAATATTGTTGTGGGACAGATCAAGAATTTTCAGATTTGTCAAAAGTACAAATGCCTCGTCATCAATTTCATCGATGACATTGTGAGAGATGTTCAAATATATAAGTTCTTCTGATGTGTTTTTCTGGAAAACTCTATTTTCCAAAAAAGCTATTTTGTTAAACGATATGTCTAGCATTGTGAACGAGTCGTTATTTCCTTGTAGTATCACTTTGGCGAGATTAAGGTTTGAACACGTGACCATCTTCCCAACGTCAGAGTCTTCACACACGCACGTCACTGGGCATTGGGCCAAAACGGCATAGGGCCAAAAGAACACTGCCCCGCACAACAACACTTCCAAGTGCATGGCGATGACAACTCAGCAAGACTGACTACCACATTTTTATTACAAGCACAAAATGTCGTCCACAGCACTTGAAACACATTGTTATTGATAAATTGATAACAGCGTTGCAGTGATGAGATAGTAGAAGCGTTTATTACAGAGCATTTTACAGTGAAGAAATACTTAAAAACACAACTAATAATATTTGAAATAAGAATTAAAAATTTACGAGTCCCGAAGAAAAATGAAGCAACTACCAGCAGATCTTATTGAAAGAACAACTTCTTATTGAAAGAAACAACATTCAGGATCAGTCAATAATGAAATTTTAAGCCTTTTAGATCTAAATTCAGGTCTATGAATTGCTTACAGTACTACGGTGCCGAAGATGCTTGATCTCAGTACAGTAAGCGAAAGGCATGCAATGAGGAAAGAAAGGAGTTAGTGGCTCTAAAGTATCAATCTGTTAATTAGAATATTTGTTTGGCTTTGCAAGCTTCCATCAAGTATTTATTACTCCTGAGGTTATTGCATTGCCAGCAAGAAATTACTCACTTTAAAACTTTCGACACCAATCACAAGATAAGATTATTACTATCACCAATCATTTGCCTGCAACACAAGCAACAATTTTCTTCTATATGTAGTCGTTTTCTTAATTTAAAAATAAGCGACAGCAAAACGAAGCCTAAAGCTGCGATCCCGAAAACAACCAGGAGTATAGTCCCTAAGGTGCCTATGCCACCGTCGCCGTCACCGTCGCCGTCACCGTCGCCGTCACCGCCAGCCGCACACTTCAATTCTTCTGCCAGCTCCGTGGATGCATTCAGCCCTTCGAGAGCGACACAAATCAGCTTAGGCCTGAACTTTCGTTGTTTGTACAGAGACATAAGGCGAAAAAACTCACAATCACAAACCCAAAGGTTGTCAGTCAAATCGATTTGAATATCCTTTCTGAGGAGAAGGAGGTGACGGTTTAGTGCTGTTAATTTGTTTCCACTCAAATTAAGCGATGAAAGATTTTTTAGTTCAGTTATTTCTGCCGAAATCCGTTCTATGGTTTCAATTTTATTGGATGCAAGACTTAAATGCTCCAACGTTTTCAAGTAATTGAGAAAATTTACTGGTAGCGATTCTTGCTGACAGCAACTCAGATCGAGATGAATTAGTTTCGTGAAGCTGAAAGTGTCAGCCAGCACTAAAAGTGGATTGTTGTTCAAAAAGAGTTCTTCTAGATTCTGCAAAAGCGGCCTGAATGCACTGGGTCCAATACTTGATAGATAATTATACGACAAATCGAGAATTTTAAGGTTTGCCATTAAAATAAATGCATTGTCATGTATCTCATTGATTAGATTGTGCGAAATATTTAAATTCACAAGTTTCAGTAATAAATTGTCGTGAAACACCGAGTCGTTCAGTTTGGAGATTTTGTTAACAGATATGTCGAGTTCTTTGAAATCACCGTGTTTTCCCTGTGGAAAAACATCTACGAGATTTGAGCACTTGGTCTTTGTCAAGGGTCCTAATTCAGTGTCATAGCACACGCACTCTTCTGGGCATTGGGCCCGGACGAAAATGAGTCCAAAGGGAAAAACCACGAGCAGCAAGACTCCCAAATGCATAGCGCGATCAATTCAACAAGACTGAGCGCTTTATTTTTATCGAAAAATAATGAATCTAAGATAGTCGGACCAATATTCCTCACCTGATTGGCTCGCAATAAAAGTAAATGTAAAGGATAAGGTGAACTTATCTCGCCAAGACAAACAGTTTGTGGTGTACTTAGTCTAATGCGGCCGGATGTAATGTGTCGGTCTTGTTTGCTTCCGTTTATCTCGTCATAAGACTGTACTTTTGAGATAATGTGCAGGTGTCAATTTCAAACTCAATTGATTAGGTCCAGAGTCCACTCAGGCAAAAAAATTGCAATGCAATATATGAAATATATTTTCATTTTCAATTACCCAATATTACAAATGCGATAACATATTATCAGAAGTATAATACCGGTTGTCGCGTACAGGCAGACAAAAAAGTTGGTCACAAGAGAACGTTGTTCAATTTGAAAACTGAGGAAAACTGAGAAAAATCTAAAGGAACATTTGCTTCCAGATTTGAATGTTTGGTTGGATAGGTTGAACATAACCTAAAATAATTTGTGGATAGACTTGATAGATTGTAGAGTATAAAAGAGGACTACGCATGTTTAGCAAGGAATTTAATAATTACAAATAATTATTTAATTGATGACACATTCCACACAGTATAATAAAGAAGAGTGTCCTCTGATTCCTACTTAAACAATCCACTGAATGTGTTGCTGTTTCTTCATCTCCAGGCTTCTTATCTTCCCATGTGCCCGATTACCAAGCCGGCACAGACATGGCTAAGAACAAAAACAGCCCAACTCCCAGCCAGCTTGTACGCAATGTGCTAGAGCCACTGTCACACTTCCTCTCTGCTGCCAAGCTTGAGGTCGCGTCCCTCCCTTTGACCTCTACTGGACCACTACACTTCAACATGGGGTGGAAGCTTCTTAATTCGTACACAGATATCAGGCTAAGAAAGTCACAGTCACACTCCCAAGGATTGTCTCTTAAATCGATCTCGATATCATCTTGAAGAAGGAGAAGCTGAGTATTTAGAGATGTTAGTTTGTTTCCTTGCAATTCAAGAGACGTCAGGCTATTTAGTTCTGATACTTCTGTAGAAATTCGGTCTATGGCGACCATTTCATTTGCTGCTAGCCTCAGATGAATAAGCGTTTTCATGCCGCTGAGAAAATTTTCAGGAAGCGATTTTTGGCCACAGTGACCAAGATCAAGAAGCGAGATTCGGGTGAAAGCGAATCCGGCACCCAATACTAAAACTGGATTGTTGTTCAGGTACAGTTCTTCCAGATTTTGCGAAAGCGGGTCAAATGTACCGGTTTCAATTTGCGATAGCTCATTGTTTGATAGATCGAGAAGTTTAAGATCTGTCATTAACAAGAAAGCATTAACATTTATCTGTCGAATTATATTGTGAGAAATATTCAAAGACATTAGTTTTAATAATGAATTGTCAGAGAAAACTCGGTCTTCTAGAATGGAGATCTCGTTATATGATATGTCCAGTATCTTGAAAACGTAGTCACCGTCTCCCAATGGAGAAACTTCACTGAGCCCGGAACACTTGGCTTTCCTCCCGATGTCAGTATCTTCACAACGACACTCCTCTGGGCATTGGGCCCAGACGGAAACGGGCCCAAGCACGACTGCTACGAGAAACAAGAGTGTGAAGTGCATTGCTCCAAGAACTGAACAAGACTGAGCACCAGACTCTTGCAGACCGCACCTTTAACGAGATATTGATAAGAAAAACAAATATTGAGTGTATAGGTAGTATCACGTGATATTCTGATAACGTCAAGGGATAAGTAGGTCAATAGAATCGAAGTCTAATCATAAATCGCCAAAATTTTTGTAATGCAATATATTGAATATTCGTGTATTTGACACCCCATGAGTCGAAAACGCATTGTTCAATGGGCTTAAAAGACATCTCTGTGGTATTTCTTGCATATCTTGCGGGCATATCTTGGCAGATAGATACTTAAATATTTTGTATATATTTATTTATGTTTATTTATTTATTTATTGCCCGTGTAAATCACAAACTGGTAACTGGATAATGGGCTCCTCAGTTCATGAACACATGAACATGTTACATAATAAAATAACGTATAGAGCTAGCAATAATATGTAACGAAATTTAGCGACAGTGACATTGTGAATTACAAAATTGATACAAGAACTATGCAAGGCAAACATGGTAAAAAGCAGAAAAAATATATAATTACCAGCATTAACTGAAAAGTCATTTTTTTTTTTTTCACTTTTTTTGTGAAAAGACCAAAATAGCGTTGGTACCAAAGTTAATTTTTCAGTCCGGTATTTTCGTTACTTCTACCAGGACAGTAACTCCTAATCAGCTGAACGCATTTTTTCAAACCATGCTCGTAATAAAAAATACAGAAAATGTATTAAGTGTATATTTTTTAAGATGCTTTTTCAGTGATGAAGACAATATCCTTGTCAATATAAGAAACGCCATTTTTGTCTAGTGCTCGGAGAATTGAAGTGGGAACTTAAGATTATAGAAATGAGAAAGCGTCCAAAAGAAAAGATGGAAACTTCTCAGAAACTAAGAGAATGGCAATAGGAACCACACAAAAATCGAAATTCATAAAAGTGCTTTGTTGAAATTACCAATACAATAATTATCTATTAATTTTTTTAGTGTATAGGTACACAGGAGGTTCAAACGTAATACATTTTTCAGTCATGATGACACATATATCTTATAACTGCAGCTTTTTGTTTCACATAAGTTACCTTATACTTTAAAACATAACCTAAAAAAGAGCTTATTTTATACAGAATTATATCTTTATATCATAAGGGACTGGAAATGTAGTTTCGCGCATATATATATAAGTATATTTTCCTATTTTTTTAATTTTAATCTCACTCTGTATGAAAAGACGTGCGTATATAAATCGTATTGATCAACTCCAACCAATAAAAATATATCATTAATTATATTTCAAATGTATGCTCAAATCATGTCAGACATGAAACAGTTCGTCTACAATGCTGCAGTGTATAGACATTATTTCATCTTCAGGCTTCTTATCTTCCCATATGCCCGATTACCAAGCCGGCACAGACATGGCTAAGAACAAAAACAGCCCAACTCCCAGCCAGCTTGTACGCAATGTGCTAGAGCCACTGTCACACTTCCTCTCTGCTGCCAAGCTTGAGGTCGCGTCCCTCCCTTTGACCTCTACTGGACCACTACACTTCAACATGGGGTGGAAGCTTCTTAATTCGTACACAGATATCAAGCTCAGAAAGTCACAGTCACACTCCCAAGGATTGTCTCTTAAATCGATCTCGATATCATCTTGAAGAAGGAGAAGCTGAATATTTAGAGATGTTAGTTTGTTTCCTTGCAATTCAAGAGACGTCAGGCTATTTAGTTCTGATACTTCTGTAGAAATTCGATCTATGGCGACCATTTCATTTGCTGCTAGCCTCAGATGAATAAGCGTTTTCATGCCGCTGAGAAAATGTTCAGGAAGCGATTTTTGGCCACAGTGACCAAGATCAAGAAGCGTGATTCGGGTGAAAGCGAATCCGGCACCCAATACTAAAACTGGATTGTTGTTCAGATACAGTTCTTCTAGATTTTGCGAAAACGGGTCAAATGTACCGGTTTCAATTTGCGATAGCTCATTGTTTGACAGATCGAGAAGTTTAAGATCTGTCATTAACAAGAAAGCATTAACATTTATCTGTCGAATGATATTGTGAGAAATATTTAAAGACACTAGTTCTAATAATAAATTGTCGTGAAAAACTCGGTCGCCTAGTGTGTCGATGTCGTTGTATGATATGTCTAATATTCTGAAAGTATCGTGCTTAGTCGGTGGAAAAACTTCACTGAGCCCGGAACACTTGGCTTTCTTCCCGATGTCAGTATCTTCACAACGACACTCCTCTGGGCATTGGGCCCAGACGGAAATGGGCCCAAGCACCAAGATCACTGCCCAGAGCAAGCGCATGACTTCAGTAGCAGAGAACGACTGGCTTATTTGATCAAGAATAATTATTAGATGATTTATTACTTTACCTTGAATGTGACTAATACTGTTTAAAAGATAACACTCACAAAAGATAACAAATTGCTATGACATGTGAGTATCCATTTCACTTTCAAGAAAGGCTTTTTATCGCACTTTGTCGGAAAACATTTCTGTAAAACTATTATGTACATTTTTTCTCTTATTTGGTCTCTTTCGCATTCCTGTTATTTCATTCTTTGCTTAGTTCAGCTTTAAATTCCATTTTAATTGACGAATTGTGTGTTTAAGGATATGCTACAGCGATTATTTTTTATTATAATCATCTAATCCTCTCCGTCGATTCACAATGCAACATTTCGCTACAATTTCACATCTTTTGTTCACAGCTGCCGTATCGTTTAGCCTAAAAATATGATTCAAAATTCTTTGGATAGGTGCATGTGTTCTCCTACCGCCCTGTACGTTTCAATCGGTTCCAATCAATATTCTTTATGCAATTGACCGAAGAAGAAGGGACTGTTTTTCAGCTAATGCCAAGATTGCCACGAAACGACTTGAGCTACAAACTTGAAATTAAACACTTATGTTGTTGACACAGAAACCATGTTTTGTGCCCACGACTTTTTCGAAATTCGATTTGGTTCACACATAAATGCATTTTATATTTTTTTATCAAAATTGCTGATATCTTTTTACGGAGTGCAAACTTCGTATAAAAACGAAGACCGAACACTAGATTATGTAAATATTTGTTTTGAAAAAAATCACGAACGCTCTATCTTTAATGAGCTAGGCGGTACACGAGCATTACCTAATTGTAAACATAGAGGTGAATCGATGCAATTCTCTGTCCAAAAACTGCTAGTTTTTCCCCTCTCGCGGCTGTCGAAGCAGCGTTATCGCATTCGAATTCCTAGCGCACGACGGAAATAGCTCGGGATTATAATAATTGCCGAGCGACTGCAGTGACTGAGCGAGCAACACATTCAATCCTTCCAGATTCAAAGGCTGCCCGAGTCTTGAGAAATATCATCGGCAAAATTTAGCGTCAACTTGTGCGGCATAATGGGATGGCAGTGGTCTGTTCAATTACTAACTTTTTGCCTAATGTCGTCATGATACGTAAAATCCAATGAAAACGTTTGGACTTTCGGCCTGTTAGACTATTCAAATTGCCGGTCTTTCATTAGCGCCATGTGCATACAGTTTTGGTGCTGCGTGGTTCAATAAGAAATCAATAAAAAATAGTAATAAGTATAGAAAGGGTGATTTCTTGTTCCCTGCTTTGTTGTATATTTTCATTATTAGTTACACCGTTAATTAGTTCAATTTCTTGCACCGAGAAGTTCAGTTTGGTACAGAAAGAATATTGTCACAATGCACCTCAGAGCGATGTCATGAAGGAGTTTTCTTAGCTATAAATCGTACACGCGATATGTCCAATCTAGTCGGCTGCTTATTTCGGCAAGTAAAATGCTTGCTACTGAACTAAATTGTAATACCATATTGCAGCCCGATAAACTCGGAGGATATCGCTTATAAAAACACGTTTGGAAGTCGCTGGCAGCCTCTCATTGCATAAATTCACGATCATGACTGATCATGACCATGTCACATTGAAATTGTTGGGTGAGAAATTATGTCAAATCGCTAAATCTGGGGCTAGGATGTCGATCAAAAAAGATTTCCGCATAGAAAACTTCGGAAAGTAATGTGGATTGTTTCAAATTTCGGAAATCGATCAAATGATAGGTACTGTGACTTGGCGGGTGCTTATCTCAATGTTGATTTTCTTGGAATTCCCGCATTACTAGGTTTTATAATAATATCGCCAGGCGATTACGATGGTTTGGCGAGATGGAGCACGAGCAGCCCAGTGACCTTGCTGGTTGATCACGGTAAATTGATGCTAGAGAGGGTAGTTTCAACATTAGAACAAACATTTAAACTGATTTGAAATCAGGTCTCAGAGCCGAATGTTATGGTGCTTTAAAAAATTTCAAAATTCAATTATTAGCATCAGATGGATTTTTGAGTTAAATGGCTCTGGTATTAGCGATTCTCGGAACATTTTTATCGCAAATCGGCTTATACATTCAGTATCATATGGTTCCCAATCAAATCTCCAGACGCAAAGCGAGACACCCACGTGATACACTCCCCTTGTGCCACGGTAGAAAATGTGTGGAAAGGGAAAATGCACACCGCGTCCCGTATTACTCCCCCGGATGCGTTTAACACTGCCCTCTATACAAGTAATGAACTAAATATTCAAAGCTATGGCGGGTTCTTAAACTAAACAAATGCGGTAGGTATCTGCATGCCGATATCTGCGGAAAACGCATGTCACCAGCAGCTTCTTAGAAGCGTGGGAGGAATGGAAGGAATGGAAGGCGTGGAAGGCGTGGAAGGTTTGGAAGGAATGGAAGGGGGGAAAATAGCTGCTTGACTGCAACAGTTTTTATGAAAGCTGATTCAAATGAGACTTACGAACCCTATTGAAATATATTTTTGTCTTTGTTTACTTTATGTGTATTTATTTTTTATTGATTGTATTTAGAAAACCATTACAAACAGAACCAGTTCGAAATGTGGCACTTTTTATTTTTAGCTATTCTGTAACCGCAGCCGAAATAATTAAAATACAGTCAGGAAATGTACACATTTTATTTTGCCCTTATTGGCGTGGTTATCGATTGACACGTGCTGCCCGAATAATTAAAAGGTTTTAAGTGTTTATTATGGTAACTGTTGCTTGCTTGGTAATGAAAAAAATATATTTATTTCAAATAACTTTCAATTGAGTTCTTTTTGAGTATAACTTTTATTTCCCGTCTTCTGCAGTGTACATTTTTGCAATTGATAAGTTTTCCTGGGTCTTTTTTGGTCTCTCGTCCAGGTTTGATTTAGCCTTAGCCTCGACAGTTCAAAACTGAAATTAGAATGACTTTACCTCTTTATTTTGCAGTGGAACGACATAGCGCAAGCAGCTACCAGAATAACGACAGCGATTACCCAACAATAAACCAGATTGTCCCTGTGTGGTAACTGTCTGCGCCGTAACCACAGTTTCTTTTTTCTGCCAGCGCCTTGGAGGTAGTCTGGTGTTTCACCTCCTCGGGGTCTTCACAAATCAGCGCTGTTCGCACGAGATATCAGAGGAAGAAACTCACAATCACACACCCAAGGGTTGTTGGTTACGTCTATTTGAATATCCTATCCGAGAAGAAGAAGCTGTCGATGCAGCGCTGTTAACTGGGTTTCACTCAAATTTAGAACAGACAGGCGACTTAGCTCAAATTTTTCTTTAAAATTTAGGTCAATGCTTTTAATTCCGTTCGATTCTAGACTCTGATGAACCAGTGTTTTCATGTCGGTGAAAAAATTTTCTGGAAGTGATTTCTGGTTCCAGTAACTTAGATCCAGTACATTGATTTTAGTAAAGCCAAGTCTATCAGTCAACACGAAGAGTGGGTATTTTGTTCAAAAAGAGCTCCTCCAGGTATAGAAACAGAGCGGTGAATGCAGCGGGTCGAATGCTTGATGATTCACTGTGTGACAGATCGAGAATTTGAAGGGTCATGAGATCAAATGATCTGTCATCAGTTTTATTAAGACCATTGTGAGAAATGTTAAAGCTTCTCAGTTCCATTAAGTTGTTGTCGAGGAGCACCCGTCTTTCAAAATGGTGATTTGGTTTTGAGAAATGTCTAGCACTTTGAAAATGTCGTTTTTTTTCTATAGGAACACTTTAGTGAGTCTTCGATTTGAACAGTTGGCTGTCACCTCAATGCAGTCACACAGTTTTGGGCACTGCGCCCAGGCGGCGAAGGATCCAAAAAAGATGTGCACTGCTAGGAGCAATTTTATGGGTGTATGTTTTATGAACCATGCTTCTGAAAAATGAACTGCCGGTGAAGAGAACAATATAATATAAAATAAAATACCAAGGTGTTTATTGATAACAAAGCCTAAGACGATGATAATGTGGTGAACAGATAGAGTAAAGTAGCTCACAGTCGTGGTTTGTCAAAGTGATCTTAGAAATTAACAAGCTTATTCTAAATTGGGTTCAAAGATTGTTTTTAAGACATTTTTTGATAGTGTTTATGAGTGCCTCTTCAAGGTAATTTTGCTTTCAAAGGAATGCCAATGTCAGTATCAGCGCTTGTCAATCCAAGGAACCGAACGGTTTGGCGTTTTAGAAACACCGGTTCTCGTGAGATCACCGAAGTTAGGCAACACTACGCTGAGTCAGGTATTGGATGGGTGACCGTCATACACATGACCAGTTCTGTTCGGGAGGGAGGGTTAAACACCACAAATCGGGAGAGAGGTTGGAGGGATGAAAGTTGGTACGACATCTTCATTCTCCTTGGTTATCAACCTCTCGACAGCATGGATTTGAGTAGGAATCCTGCTGTTCGAGTTGTACCATCCTTCGGGAGGGACGTTAAGCCGGTGGTCCCCTTGGTGCTCTTCGACAGGAGTAGGCTACATGCCGGCACCGAGTTTCCCCTCCTACCCTCTAGGCTAGGTAAGGTTCATCATCATCCTCATCATCATCCACTCATTCACCGACGCCATTAGACCAATGCCGCATGGCTAGATGTCAAAACAGTAAGTCGTTAAACACTACAAATCAATCAAACAATCAATCAATCCAAGGTCGAGTATCCAGTATTTGAATATACAACAAAATTAATATACCCTAAATTGTCTACCGATACACGGGGGGATAACTTATTAGTACGTTTTGACTTCAGACATCACTTTTATTCTGCATAACGTAGACCCCAGGAATTTCTTTCTTCATGTTGTTTTCTTAGCGCGTTTCGCTTTCTTCTGCGTTTGATTGTCACACCAACAACGATCAAGGAAAGAAGCAAGATGATCCCCACTGCCAGCAACGACGTCCACATAAAGCTAGTGCCAGACGTTAGAACTACGCAGTTCCTTTCTTCTACCAGGAACGAGTTTGCATCCTGTCCTGAGATCTCCGTTGGGGCTGAACAAGTCAGCACGGGGCTGAATTTTCGTTGGTTATACAGAGAGATCAAGTCGAAGAAACCGCAATCACACACCCAAGGATTACCACTTAAATCGATTTGAATATCCTGTCTGAGGTGAAGGAGTTGATGGTTTAGTGCAGTTAATTTGTTTCCACTCAAATTAAAGGTTGACAAATTTTTTAGTTGAGATGCTTCTGCCAAATTTTGGTCTATTGTGTCAATGTCGTTGGCTGCAAGACTCAGATGCACCAGCGTTTTCATGTCGCCGAGGAATTTGTCTGGTAGTGATTTTTGATGACAACTGCTTAGATCAAGCAGAGTTAATCTGCCAAAACCGAATCTGGTAGACATCACTAATAGTGGATTGTTGTTCAGGTAGAGTTCTTCTAGATTTGGGAAAAGCGGGCTTAACACACTAGGTCCAATATATGATAGATTATTATGAGACAGATCGAGAATCTTTAGTTCTGTCATGAGTAAAAAAGCATTAACATGTATTTTATCAAGTAAGTTGTGAGAAATGTTTAGTGAAATCAGCTCTAGTAATCTGTTATTATGGAAAACTCGATCTTCCAAGAAGGTGATGTTGTTGAAAGATATATCTAATATTTTGAAAGCATTGTGTTTTCCAGATGGAAATACATCAACGAGGTTTGTGCACTTGGTCTTTGCGCCTAGTTTAGTGATTTCACAACTGCACTCCAGCGGACACTGGCCCCAGACGACAACGGAACCTAGCAAGACAAACCCGAACAACACTGTCAACTTCATGGCGGTCTCACCAAGAAACAACTGAACACACATTTCTAGAGGATAAGATAGTATGGCAACACATCATTAAAATTATATTTTTAATTGATAATCATAATTTATCTTATGAAAGATATTGTACCAGATAATGAGTTTAAAGATAAGCATCAATGTGACATTTCAAACAAGCACGTATAGCATTGACGTTTGGCTAATACAGAAATAATTAATGGATTACTTCATAAATTGGTTCAACAACGCGATCTTCTATTGTGTTGTGTCCTAGGGTTTTATAACAATGCTGGGTGCCTCTAACAAGACTATAATAATTAACTATGCGAGTGTGTAACACATAGAAAGCTAGGGCGAGAAGTATGCCTATAATAGCTGCTGAAAGAGCAATGTTCAGAAAATAGATCATGAAGGGGTGGCTAATCAGGGACTCCTCGTGAGTCGTGTCGAGTCTTCTTTCCAGAGCGCTCTGAACCAATGGTTCTTCAAAGGTGGACGACTGTAATAGGTTATCAGTGGTTGAATGTGAACCATCAGTCGATAAGATTTCAGTAATTTTGCTATCGCACTTGAGATAGGTTTCAGCTTCAGCCAATGAGTAGCCTTTAAGATTTCTAGGCGCGTCACAAGAAAAACGTTTAAAGATGGATAAGTTTATTTGTTCAGGGGCAAATTTGAAAAAATCGCAGTCGCAGTGCCAAGGATTGCGTTCGAGATTTACTTTGCCGACTCCTAAGCTTAAGATCTCTGTGGGAATTCTTGTAAACATATTGTCTTGCAATTCGATCATCTTCAGTTTTTTCATTAATGGGTTGAAGAATTCTGCACCGAAGTTTCCTGAAAGTTGATTTTTGCTCAGATAAACACGTTCGAGGTGCGGTGTCTCGTCGAAGAATCCGTTCGGAAGCGTTTTTAAGTTGCAGTTGGTCATATCCAACGTTGCAAGATTCTTTAAAGCAAAGGCACTGGTCAGTTTATTCAGCGGATTTCCCTCCATCGAAAGAACAGTTAAACTTTGAACACAGCTGAACACTGCCGGCGACAGACTTGCTAAATTGTTAAACGAAATCTCCAAATAGGTTAAACTTTTTAAACTATTGAAAGCACCAAGCTCGATCGTCACCAGCAAGTTGTGTGATAGGTCTATTCTTTCAAGATTAATCAATCCTCTGTCACTGAAAGTATTATTAACCAATTGTTTGATGTTGTTGCGTTCCAGCAAAAGCTGGTTGATTCTTGGCGAAACAGTTCCGAAATGAGGCACTTCGTTGAGAGCCACATTACTGCACGTCACGCAAGGAACTGGCGTCGTCGATAATACCCACATTTCGGTGCACTTCACAAAGTTTTCATCGCTGATTGGATTCCCGAATAGCCGAGTAACTATATTGAGTAAGGTGGCAGCAAACAATGTCACGTGCATGATTCAAAAGATTGGTTTGCATTGGACGCAGTATTTTGAAGAAATTTTCAGTTTTCCAGTTTCAGGTTGGTTTCGGACTTTGGTGAAATTTTTGTAAATACTTATGTCACTCGTGGTAGACAAGAATTACAAGTTTGTTGCATCGCGCTTTGCGGTTGTTGAACTAACTGAGACATAAAATCTATTTTTCAACACTCTCGGTTATCTTTTGAGGCTAGTTAAGCTATTGATAGATGTTATTTTTAATCTTAATAAATGCGGTCATGTTTGTCCAGTTACCAACTCTGGCTTCGCGTGACGCAATCGTGCTTCCGTTAAGATTAAGCGTAGCTTTTTTGGATAAAAATCAAAAGTGGAGACAAACTGAAAGAATTAGCGGGTGGAGTCTGCAGAAGCACACATCTTGAAACGAGATTGTGGTGAATTTCAATGACGTTAATTTTATATTATTTAGTGTATGAAACTAACATTTGTATAATAAAACACCTCTGTCACCATCTTTGAAAACAAGTAATTACCATCCATGATAGGAGGTTCAATGGTGGATTGAAAGTTTGTTCACAAGATGGAGTTTCGTTTTGTGCAAAGTTCCCATCACGTCACTTAATAAGCTTTAAAAAAAATGTGCATTTACAATTGTTGTAAATACTTTTCTCGTTCCAGTCTCATTTGCAGATTTTCCAAAAACCGTTGCGTTCCTTGTCTCGTTTTTAGAGGCAAACAAAGCAAGGTACGCACTCTATTGGCATTTTCTGCAACTATCTGCCGACGGCAAGCGTTAGTAGCGGTGGGAAATGCTTGAACTATGTTTTGTCAACAAATGGCCCAATATACCGTGCGGCTGTAGATAGTCATGTTCAAGAGTGTAGTAAATAGCGAAATGCAGCAAACGAGCGAAATTTTCGCAGTCACATTCACATCTTTTTTTATTTTCTTTTTTTTTCTTTTTATCATTTTTTTATTATCTAAAATGGAGACAGTCAAATGGTCGATGCTTTCTTTTAATCTCTTTTCTGTTTAAACAGATAACTAAGATAACACTTGCATAAAACAATAGCAATTGTTCTGTCTCTTCTTTTTTTTTATTAAATTTCTTTCCTCCTTTGCCACCAATATCTTTCATTTTGATCCGTCCAGAATTTTTTCTCGTAAGATTCATTCAAATTTACTCCTCTCTTCAACATCTGCTAAAATTAATGATAATAAAAATTAGAGATTGTAAAAACATTTCTTTAAAAGCAGTCGAAAATTGAGGACAAAAAGTGTTTACCTTGAATTAATAATAATGAATTCTCAGTAAGCTACTGCCAGAAAAACTGCCACCTTTGCAATGGGTAGTTAAACAAATAAATAAAAATAACTCTCGCTTGTTGCTTACCTTGGCCTTGGTCTTAATTTTACCTGAAAAGTGGCCTTGAGGTGCAATTTTTCTTGCAGGCTGTACCCATATTTCCTACATATTTCTAGGATTATTTATTTTCATGCTCATTTCTTACACGTTTCAAAATCTGAAATAGCAGACCCAAATTTCACTTGCACCAAGATCAAAACGTGCCTAGCTGGCCCTTCAAGCTTATTTTCTGTTATTCCAAACCAGCTTTTCTAAATGTTGCTGGCCAGGTGTAACAGACCCAGCATAGAATTTTTTGCTGAGATACGAACGAATTATGAAAGAGAATCTTCCGAATAAAAAGTTTTAATTTTGTATGTCATATGTGTACAAAATGAGGTGTTTCCATCACACCGGTGCCAGTGTTTGCATAGAATTCAGGTCATCTAATCGAAAGTTCGTATCATCACGTTTATTGTTGGTTTTGCGATTGCGTGAAAACCGTTGCAATACCAATAAAATAGGCTGGATAACCTGGGTTGGGCAGGAAGGGTGCGTAAATACAAACCAAGCACACATATTTCTTTCCTCGTTGTTAAACCACTGTAAAGGATGTGTAAGAAATGCATAGCTTAAAAAATATCAATCATTGACAGTAAATACAAAAAGCCATTCGAGCCACACTAGAAAAATGCAAAAAAAAAATTAAATTACATTACAAATTACATTAAAAAATGTATGTATCACAAATTAAAAATTTGCAGATTGTAAATGCTGCTGAATTTTGCTATTCTGAAAGGCAATGATAACTATTTTAAGTGAGTTAATCTAGTGCACAAAAATCTAATAATCGGAGGTATGCAACTCCATTAGACGGTCCCTCTAGACACGTTCTCCTTCGAGTTAACAGTACAGTATCCATCAAGACTCATCTCAAAATCAGCGTTATTCCTTGCCAAATCATTTCCATTGCGTTCCATGTGCTTCGTCACTTGGTATTTAACAAAGAAAACAACTATTGATGTCGTAACAACTAACGCTATTGCACTGTAGATCATCCAGTTATCTAACCACCCGGCACTAGCGACTGATGTGTAATCGGCTTTCTTATCAAGTACTTGACGAGACAATGCATCATCTTGAGATGTTATTATTCTTCCACTTTTCTCCGAATTCGATATGTTTGAAATTGTCTCGATGTCACTGACTCGGCTTTGGTCGCTTTGTTCCCGAACGTCTTGAACAGAAGTCACCACTGTCGTAGAGGCACTCGTAGTTTCTTCTGTTGTGGTTGTGCATGTGATGAGCTTAATTAATTCTGCCGTGAGACTGAGATTTTTAAGATCTTCTGGTGACGAACATACTAGCGGAGTGATTTCATAATTGCCCGTCTCGTAAAGTGCAAATGCTTCTTTTATGTCGCAACTGCATGACCATGGATTGGAAGATATCTTGAAATCTTTGATACTGGCTGGCAGGTGATCGACCACTTCACCAAGATGATAAAGCCAATTTGAGCGCAAATCAATTGTTTTAAGATTGTTCAAATCTCCTAACAAAACTTTTGAATCAAAATGTTCTATAAAATTTTCACTTAGATAAACATTTTCAAGTGATTTCAGCTTGTTAAAATATGCTGAAGGTATGGTTTTAATCCTGCAATTGTTTAAAATCAAGTCAGTTAGTTCAGGTAGATCATACCCAGTTTCGGCAAGTTCCAGGTATGGATTGTGATGGAGAACCAGTGTCTTCAGATGTTGAACGTCGTCGAAGATTGTTGCTTTGAATTTGTCTATGTCGTTGTTGGATAAGTCAAGGTATGTTAAAGCTGATAATCCACGGAACGGTTCATCAAGAACTGTAATAGTGTTGTTTGACATTGTCAGATTCACAAGAGAATAGATCTGGCGGTCGGCAAAAATGGATGGCTTCAGAATGCCGATTCGATTAAATGAAAGATCCATTATTTGAAGTTTTCTGTGGAATGGCCCTTGAGGTAATAAGACAAGGTTTTCGTTGTTGCATCTGATTTTCAGTCCGTCTGCAGAGCACTCGCACTTATTTGGACACTGCGCTTGCACCAGGCACGCAGATAATAAGAATAATAGTACAAAAGATACACTGCACTTTGAAAAGATCAATTGACTTTGATATCCCATTTCTCTACTGCGTTTCTTATTTTTTTAATTGTTTTTAAACCCACCAAACCTCTAGTCACAGCAGCTCACATCAACGACATTCTCTCTTGAAGGTTGTACTTGCAATCGCTTATAATTTGTTCCTATCACGAGCCACAAGTATTTTCATATCACTGTTCAAATATTCTCTGCACCTACGGCAGTTGGCTGGAAAGATAAAACTTATATATATTATAAATTATTGATTTTTTACCTAAAAATACATAAAAAATGGTTGTTAAAATGGGAAATTCGCACGGCTGATCGTGCAAGTCGTGTACACTCAAGTCCTAGTCCCCAGGAGACAATTTACATTGGCAATTCACGACTGCTTTCGTTTCTAGTCGTACCAATAGACACTCCGTTGATATCAGCTTCTTATGACAAAATGGCATTGCTAAATGCTCATTGCACCTTTTATTAACTAGTAAACTAGGTAAAAGAAAATCTTACCAAATACTCGGGTGTATATACTTATTAACTCACCAAATTCTGATGTGCACACCTTAATCTGAACAAAGCCACATTCGATCGGTTCGCTAGGTTTATCAGTTATGAAAGCAAATTATAAAGAACTCAACGAGACTAAGCAAAGCGTTTAATTTGCAATCGCAAATATTTTTATTAATATCATTAATTTTATTAAACTTTATCAGCTTATATTTTTCTTTGTAATCAGGCTTATATCTTGTATCATACTATATCATATTTAATTTATCGTCTTGAATTAAAAAGTTTTTTCTCTGATGCATTCAACTAGTTAGATACCCTTTGTGCCAACACTCGTCTCCAACTAAATCCACGTTTCAAAAATTCCCTTTACATCAACAATTTTTGGGAAAAGAAAACTATCGTTTGCAATTCTTTGTGTGTTTAATGCGCTACCAAATCAATTGAACAATTTGGAGAAATTTTCTGAAATTTAATATAATCTTAAAGTATGGCTACTATCACGAAATTAAAAATAAAATCTGAAATAAGTAAATAACGTTCAAAGAGGGAAAAGGAAACTTGTAAGTGCTCCAAGGCTATAAGAAAAAAAAATACTTGGATAGCAAAATAATATCTAGTAATAATAATATATGAAATCTTATTAAATTGCAATCGCTTGCAATGCGCGCGGTATTTTCTTATCTGGAGATCCGTTTACTGTAGTTGGTTTTTGTTTGTTTATTGTTGTTTATTTTTATCCGGGGAAATCCGTCAAATACATCAAATATCTCAATCTCGTCTCATCAAATCTCATCAAACTACACTAAAATCGTCCCAAAAAGCCAGTGTCCAAGTACCTCAATGGAATAGAGCAACACCTGCGATCGGTGGAGATCGGGGTTTGAGTCCTCGTTTGGGCATCAATTTTTGAGACGGTTTTAGTGTTCATGATAAAAATCTAATTGTGGTTATTTTTTGATCGATTATCACTATAATTATTTTTGTTATCTACAGTCTATGTCATTGTAATTCTTGTAATATAACAATTGATTTCTCATCATAATCTTAAACTCTAGATGTATTTATTTATGTATTTAGTTGAATTGAGTGCTTGTATTCAAGCATTCTAACCCTTTTTAACAGCTTACCGACGACCCTGAAGGGAACGAGAACTAACCAGAGTATTTTCAAGAGCAGGGTCATGTTTTTGTTAATAGTGCACTGTTTTTACACTAGGTATTGACGCGTTCACCAAACAAACAGAAGTGCGATCGTATTACTTGTAAATAATTCTTATTATACTGAAACATTTCTATGCTCCAAAGTGTACCTATTTATGTACTATTTTATACTTTCATTGGAGCGTGTAGATAATTTTAAAACTAATGAACAATTAAATAAAAAACATTTAAAATTGAAATGGAAATACTTTATTTTTATTTTTTGATGCTTTTTTAAGGCTACTTTATTGTCATTGATTATTTATTTAAAGGTTCACTCCAAGTTTACTCAATCAAACCATCCGAAATGATCATTTATGTGATTTCTTGTAACTTGTTTTGTTGTCCATACTACGGAAAAGGTCTTCGTAGAAGTAAATACTGGAAAAAATAAGTTATTTTACAGTATTTTAACGAGTGCATGCAAAAAAAGAGTTATACCATGATGTTCTTGCATGTTTCTGTTTTAATGTCATATTTTCTTTCAACCTTCGTCTCCAACTTTTTGGGTAGAAGACGTATTTTTGGAAATGTTCACCGTTAAATATTTGAAGCACATGCTGAATGCTCAAAACTTACGAATTAAATTTCTTTGACTGAAAATCTCTACAGCCAAAAAAAAAATGCAGGGAAAATTCTTAGAAAACTTAAAAATAAAACATAACCTTCTTGATTTGTTAGCAACGCAGAAGCTTCTTTATTGGTTCTTACCTTAACACAATTTTGAGAAAAGATGTCAGATACAGATAACCATGATACAGATAAACTAAATTACAGGTTACTCTATTTTCATTGATTACAGGTGGAATGAGAGTAATAATTGGATCACTCTTATCGCAGATGTACTAAAACCTACAAAAATGATGTTGTGACACTCCTCATCATCTGTCATTCTGGTAAAAAGGTATCAAATTCCAAACGAAAGTGAAAATTACGACAGCTGCAGCTTGACACGGTTTATGCAGATTGATAATCCCAACCATCACCCATCTAAGAAGGTAAGATTTACTAAAAAAATGAATGAAGATCATAATGATATCTGGTTGACAATGATAGGTAAGCGATCTACAGGTAAGAAACTGCCTGTACTCAGACAAGAAATGGTACCAAACTTTGAGTAGTAAGTTGGACCACGTAATATGGCAAAAGATAGGCGAGTTGAGTTGTTCTAAAGTAGTACGTTAGAGAGAAATAATTCAGTATTAAAATGAAAATAAGAAATCGTCTATAAAAGTATAACCATCCTTCCACTCGGCTTTCCAGTACCACTCTCGACATGTTCGTTCATCAGAGTAGTGAATGAAAAACCCAGTGTCAATTTTCAACTTTTGGAATCTATAGAATAAGATAACGTTTGATATCTTACAAAATAAATGTTTCATCTAAAAAGTTTTCTCAATCCAAAAAAAAAACGTCCAAAAGACTCACATAAACAACAGGTAAGTTGAGTAATACAATTTTCGAAACTTGATCATATTACTAACAAACATACCTCCTTAACCAACGTTAATTTTAAAAACCTTTTTATAAATCATCCAAATTAATTTGTGTTATCACAGCATCAGTTACTCAGATAAAAAGTGTCATTAAAATATAATTAAATAATGCATATGAAACAGAATAACATTCCTTGGTCGATAATTTAAAATTTTCCAACCGCTGCTCCCAATTTTTTTTCAAACCAATGTCCAATATATTTCCTTTCTCAATCATCACCTTCATATTTACATCCTGCAGCCCAGGCTGCGGGCACCTCAATCGAAATCTCTAAAACATTACCTCTGTTTGGCACATTAATTAGTAATTGTGATTATTGCATTATCCTCAGTGTTAATCGCGCGCTAATATTGAATTGGAAATAAACTCCTCGCATCCGTCGTCTTATTTGAAGCTCGCTTCACTGTCGGCGTCCCCGTACCACCCTTGCTGGTAGGTTTCCTTGGTGGTCTGCACCGAGGACCTCTGGAACGACGCTACACCCTGCGGACGCGTGTTGACAGCCCCCTGGGAACGGTGCTGACTGACGCTGCTCATGGCAGACGTGCGACTTCTACCCGATCGCGGCGAATGCTCCGGCGAGCTGATATCGGCGTCCCAACGACGTCCCCCTGGTGCCACCCACAGCTCGGTGAACTCCGATGCCGACCTAGCCAGCGACGGCTGGCTCAGCGAGCGCACCAAGCTTCCGCCGTCTCTGTAGTCCTCGTCCTCCGACGCCGTGTTGTGTCCCCTGAGGTCCTCGTCGTCGTAGTACCGACGACCTCCCGGATAGTATGAGCTGTTGCCGCTAGCCTCGCTGAGCGTGTCGACGCGGTCGGGTCGTGCGAAGTCGACCATCATTTCGGTCATGGAGCGCACGTCCATGTCCGAGCGGAGACTGGAGCGAGACGTCCTTCGCGAGCGCGTCGGATCGCCGTAGCCGATGCTTGGCGGGCCGACGGCGTCGTTGACCAGCGTGCGCACCGACGAGCCTCCGTCGGAGTCGTACTCGTAAAGCGTAGGCAGCGAGCTACGTCGGCTGCGCGTGTCCCAGTCTTGCTTACGGCGGTAGCGCGAGTTGGCGCCGGGTGCGCCGCCTCGCTGGTCATAAGAGGGTTTGTCGGGGGGAGCCAGGATGCGGATGATCACGTCCCACTTGGGAGGCTCAAAGAGGCGCTCGTAGCGCTGATCGGTGCGGATACGTTCGTAGTCCTCGCGGACAGTGGCTTCCGTAAGCAGCGTACGCAGCGTTGACTCCGTTGTGATGATTTCGCGCCACTTCTCGCGGTCCTCGACGGTCAGGAACGCCTCCTCTTTAAAGTACTCCGTAGAGCTTTCCATTGGCTGCGCCTCTTCTGTCATCTGCGGATTGACGACGCGGATCAAGACGTCCCAGTTGGGCACGGGAGGGTCTTGAGCCGGGATCTCTAGCGAGCTAAGATACGAGCGCTCGATGTCGATGCGCGCCTGGTGGCGCTCGACGAACGGCGTGGTCGGCGCCCCAGACATCGATGAAGACTCGGAGAAGCTCTCCCAGTCGGGGCCTGGATCGGCGCCGTGCAGCGCCTCCTGGTGTGGCCCCGGGTAGTTGCGGATCTGCACGTCCCATGTGGTCGGGGGCTGCGGACGTGCGTGGTACTCCGTCACCAGCCGCTTGTGGCGCTCAATGTCCTCGATGGTACGCTTCTCGGTGATCGTGCGCAGGAAGACGTCATCGACCACGTGCGATGTGATCTCGGGGCGTCGCGTCACCACCAGGGGCTGCTCTAGCAGTTCGGTGGTGTTCACTTCGAGCTCGCTCATGTAGTGTGACTTGGGCACGACTGGGGGCGGCGGAGGTGGGGACGGCGCGATCGTCTTGGCCGCGTAGCGCGAGTGTGTGTTATCGACCATCTCCGATACAGAGCGCGTGTCGGTCATCTCTGTGTTCAGGCTTGTGAGCGACATGCGGCGCTGCGGGGCGTCGACGTAGTCATCGGTCTGCGACCAAGCGTCGTCCTCTGCGATCGCCGCCTCGCGCGTCTGCACTTGCTCCTGCTGGCGCCGGATGATGCGCGAGTAGACTGGCGGCGTCGCGGCGTACTTGGCGGGCGGTGTGTGCAGCTCGGGGACGTAGCTGAAGGTGGTCAACTGCGAGGGCGGCTTGACGTCGACGAACGCGCGTGACACCTCGTCGCGCTCCAGGATGGTGCTCAGGTTGCTGGCCTGCACTCCCATCTGACTCTCCACGTCGGTGGTGGTCGAGCTGGGGGTCGGCGACGGCGGCGGCATCGGCGCTGCACGCTTAACGCGAACGGACACGTCGAACTTGGGCTCGGGAGGCGGCACGATCATCGCCGCGGTCGTTATCATCTGTTGGCCGTACTCCGAGTAGAAGCTCTCCTCCTGTTGGTAAGCCTTGTTCTCGAAGGAGCCGGAACTGACAGTGCTGGGCCGACGGTAGGTCTGCACGTCTTCGACCTCAGAATGAGCCGAGCTGGGAGATTCGGACGGGTAGTCACTGGGGAGGTTGTCAGAGTGTTCGCCACTGCTGCCGGCCATAATAAGAGCGGCTTCGGAGCCCGACGAGCTACCAGTGGCGGCGGCGTGTGCTCGAGGGATCTTTAGGCCTTCGAACATCGATATGTTACCGAGGCTTGAGCCAGAGAGCTTGGTGATCTCCGAGCCTTCGCTGGCGAAGGGGTGACGGCGCACCACGGTGATGTTGCGCTTCTTGAGGCAAATGTAAGAGCAGCCCAAGCCGAGCAACAGCAGCGACAAGAAAAGGATGCCGCAGATGATGAGAAGGATGTGGAATCCTTTCAGAGGAGGAGCGACCACAGGGACCGGCACTGCTTCTTCGGAACTGAGAAACGAAAGTTTACAATCATTTTCCTTTGTTCTACTGTTTTTTAAAACCTACAGCAAAGACGCGGCTGCAGATCAAAACGACGTTGTAATTATTTGTTTTATTTTTGTTCTCTCTCAGATAATCTTCCTAATATTACGTATGTCTGTCTTTATAATTCTTTTGAGTAATGCATGCGCATTGCACTCGTCTATTGTTCAAAGTTATTGAACTTTCATCAGTGATGCAGTTTCCGCCTTTGAACGACGAACTGATAGGCGTGGGTATTTACAAATCACTCAAAACGCCCTGTTAGATGGAAGCGCTTGTTAAAGGTGGGCTTATCAGCAGAGATATCACGGATAAATTTTACCCTAGCTGAACTGTTAGGATTATTGAAAATCCCGGTTCGCGTGAGTCACACACATTTACCCAATTATTTTGAGAGTTTAAAGTTGCCATAAAACAACAACTCGACAGCTGGGATTAGCAAACGAATCCTGTTTTTGAGACCCTTGTCCTCCGACAGAGACGTTTTCCCGGTGGATATATTCCATTCACCGAATTTCCCCTCCAACCTTCCAGGCCAGGCTATAGATGGATTCATTCCAATAGGCTCGTTGCCAATACAGTGCGTCTTCAAGCACCCAGTACTCACATGAAGCTAGGAAGTCCGGCAGGGATGGGCGCCACTGGAGGAGGATATCGACACACCACGGTGATCACTTCGTCTCCGTCCATCTCGAGTCCGGGGTGGAACCGAACCACCACGTTGTTGGTAAACACACGCTGAGGATCCTGCAAAAACCGTTCATGGGGGGATAAGTAATATAAACCATCGTTAACACACAAATCTATGTTTGTTCTTCGGTGACTTCCCCCTTATCTGGGTTCGAGTCTCTGATCTGAATGTGTACAATTAAAGGGAGGTTATCTTCTTCATATCCAATGCAACTCATAAATTAATGATTGGATGAACACGTTTAAAACTGCTATCTGTAACACGCAGATGGTAGATGACAGTTTGACACAAAGGTAACTTATAGGCAAGCATGTTTTTAAATTTACCTTCAGAACTTAATAACATACCAAAGATTTATTATGAATTTCAAATCAGACAGGGAATTGTCAGCTCTTTGGGTGTACCGCGGCACCGCATTATAATCAAGACGTTAATTTTTATTGCTCCAGTTTTGAATGTTGGTTATTAAAATAAGCGGAATGTCAGGGCATTTAAAAAATCTGTTAGAGACGTGAATAGAACGCCTTTCACGTGTCATCTTCCCATATCTGCGATCAAATCGGCATCACTCTAATGAAGAGCGACGTACACGCAAAGAAAATTTGTAGGTCCAACTTCCTTCTAGCATCTGGCAACCACTTACCTGTTTGGTGCCGCATCCTTTCAGAGGAAACTCTAGTTTGGCGTTGATGGCTCCCTTTCCCGCTGTCTGACAGGCGCTGTTCCTGTCGAAATCTGCGTACGCGATTCCGTAGAAGGGTTCGTTGAACTTCAGCTCGATCTGGAGGAAAAAGCACGATGTTTACTAAATTGCGTCAGGTTGGTAGAATACTGATTCGCTGCAATTAAGACCAATTAAGTTAGCAGATTTTTTTATTGTAAGCAACATTGACGCAGAGCGCACAAGTTTTTAGGTGTTAGAATTTAGAATGATAAAAAAAAACGTTTCAACGCTAGGTCCCTTTTTGATATTTATTACTCAATGTTAATTAACTTTTCGGTGGATTAATATAATTATATGATTATCGTTGACACCTCGACCGCAAAAAGGAGCCAGTGAAATGTGAGCACGGGCAAACATCTTTTTAGATCGGCCCCTTTTTTTCAAGACTGTTCGCCGTTTAGACTCTGCACATGAGTCTAAAACACGATTGCTCGTTGCATTTAGCAAGACCTTTAGATGCCCGAAGCATCGAAGAACAATCCTGACACACACGAAGCCCTCTGGTCTCGTGGAAATTATTCGTTGACCACAAACAGGATTTCCCGTGGCGTGCGGCGGGGATCGAAGCCGCGAGCCTACGGCAAAACTCGAGGACTTAACTGTCTCAGGTAACACTAGTCTGCTGCCGTATGCAGCTGAAGAAGTTACGATCCATTCTCTTACTGACATTTTGATGCATCAGAATGCGCCGAAGAATTATTATGCCAAAATAATAGTTACAGACATGTCGTTTTCACTTGTGCAGCTTAGTCTTCATTTAATTTTCTTGGCAATTGAGATTGAACGTAAACTAGCCTTCATTGCATTAGCTTTTCTCGTTTGCGCTAAGTGTTCTTGCAAACTGACGACTTGTAACTCAATGTTTATTTAGACATTTATTTTGCAATCTGGTAATTAACTGCTTCTAGTTTAGCACAAAAATTGTAAAAGCAACGCGACTTCTTTATTACTATGTTAGCCCATGCAGTTATTCAGGTACTAACTTTAGATGAGAGCAATATCACATTTGATAACACAACGTCTCCTGCCATACCTGCATCGATCCTGCCCCGCAGTTGAGCGCTGCCTTGGTCCTGTTGAGGAAGATGACCGGCTGGAGATCATCGAGTTTGGTAACTTTGCCGTCGAGGGTTGCCGAGTCTGGGAGTCCGTTCTCGTTCTCCGTCCCGGCCGGGGGGTACTCGATGCTGTTGGCGAGGTGTGCATAGTTGGACTGCGCCGTCGCGACGCACGCCGACGCCAAAAGTAAGCACAGCGTCTTCAACATCTGTAACGAGGGGAAAGGGTTGTTAGGCGATTCCGATAGGGTGCATAGTTGTAGTGCCCGTTGTAAGGCTGGTACATTTAACGTTGAATAACAAAATAGTTACTAATTGCTAAGAACGTCACGTAGACCCAAATTTGATAATGTTATGGATGTGGAGATCTGTTATTTGTTCGGTGGGGAACTATAAAATTTGTTTTGTTTTGCTGGTACACTTTGAAGCATTAGGTCAGAGGATGTCAGGGAATAGCTCGAACTGGATTAATAAAGGTTACGTTGTCGATTTATCAAGCTTGTACTTCAGAGGACTTGTACATCACTTGAAATCTGCATTTTATTTTAATGTCGTCATTAAATAATAAAATGATGGGGCATCTTTTATTATAATTTATATGACCACTATTATAATACCCGTAAGCTATACGTTTTTGGCAAAAAATTGCATCCCAAAGATTGAATCGCAAAAGTTTGTTAGTTTTTTTACTGACGCTTGATCCAACATCTTTGTCGTTTTTTTTTTTTTGTGTCTAAGGATAAAACAAAGCTGAAATCGAAAGCCGCATCAAAAGATAATGATCAGTACGCCCTATGGACCGGATGGAGGAGGATCGATTGGTGGGGATTTTGCAAGGAGTCTTGTTCGAGCAGTGGGTCTAAGCCGCACACTCTTGTTGAACATTATGACCGTGTCGTCGTTGGTCAGGGTAGATCCATTGACTGTCATTACCGTCCTTGTACCTGTACCAAAAGTTTGCCTAACCTTTCTAGGCTGCGCCGGAATACATGCTCTTATTTCAATAGACATTGCCGGCTTGTTGTAATATTTGCTTAAAGATTTCTTAGTATGTAAAGCTACGTGAAAAAGTCATACGTGTTAATTGATGGGTAAGGAAAATGGTGATGATGGGAATTTCAAACGAGAATTTACATAACGAGGAAAGTCGAAGATCGTTTATTATTCTAGTGTCAAAGAGGTTTGGCGGACGAAAAAATGCGCTTGTGTTTTAACGAGGTCTGGTAGTGTTAGGAAATGGTCAGTTTAATTAGACCATGGAGATAGTGGACGTGGATGATTTATCTGCTATGTCAAGTCATTCGTCTTTGGTGTAATTGTGGAAATGTACAGAAGACTCAGGAAATGTGTTTCTGTTTTATTCACGTTGATACCGGCACCCAAACATGGAAATCTCAATTTAGACGACTGAAAAGCAAAAAGTTGAAACGTTGCATCCAGTTTTCACCGTTATCGCTCGGGTCAAATCATCGTGCAAGTGTGTGGTCGGGGTTTGGGGAATATTTCGGTATGTGCATGCTCGTCGTAAATATGTGTTTCATTCAAGCTTTGCTGGGAACGCAGATAGAGCCGGTATTTCATTAAAACATTCTAGTAACGTTTCTGTGAAATGAAAAAAATGAACGGATGCATATCGTGAATGTTTCAAATGAGCTTACTTGTCAAGTATTTCTCTGGTAGTTGTGATTTTTGACACCAAAATCAGCAATAACAATTTTTACAGAAAATGTATTCAATAATAACATGTTTCAAAAGAATTCTAGATTTTCAAAATCTAAAAAAAAACTTTTGAGTGTCATGGGGTAAAGAAAATATTCTTTTGACAAATTTTTTCATACTTAACAACCCTATGTGAAATTTAGCGTAGGGCTACAGACTTAAAAAATCCTTGACTTAGCTAATTCCTTCATTTGCCATGTTCGGCAAACATGTTCGCGAATTGTTAGCACACATTATCGAATGTTTGGTTAGTGGTAATATTATGAAAGAGTGGTTTGGTCGTCCAGTTAGCTAACATCTTCCATGGTAGGTAATCTTGAAGACATGGGCAATGAATTAAGACTGTTTAAACAACAGAAAGAAGGCAAACAAGTCGGTAAATTTTAGAGAGTTATCCAGCTAGAGTTTTCTACTTCATTGACTCCCAAATTTGCATTTATTTCTATTGCAAATTGTGGCTTCACTTTGAATCTAAATTATCAAAAGAAATTTGTTGTGAACCAAATTACATCAGATTTAAATACTATCGCTAAACGTGAGATAACGCGCCAATATCTCTATGACGCGGTCAATGTATTTAAAGATAAAATAAGTTCTTACAAATTTGTCGGCGTACTCTTTCAGAAGTCATCGAATCATCTTGTAACAATGCAACATAAGTCGGTTGCGTAACTTGAGCTGGGACAATTACAAAGCGTTTCTCGCCTTATAGTAATGTAGTTTTGTGTGAAAGAAGATTGATGAGTCTCTTTGTGTCACTATTGAGACGACTCTTACGTAGGCTTACTGGGAAGGTAAGGTAGCTGTTTCGGTCACCCGGAAGATTTTAATAAGTTACTTCATGAAATGTCTGTCAGAGTGACAAGTTGTTCAGCTTGGCAGCAGAATTGTGATGTCTTTATGAGTCAGCAATGCACTTTCAACCCGTCACCTCTTCAAATATAATTGGTAGTTAGCCATTGTTGTACAATTATTTATTATTTATTTTGTACAAAATAACTTCTCGTAAATTTTCGCATATGTGGCAGTCTTTGTCTTTCAAATTTGAAAATGTACACATGCCTTCTGAGTTCTGAGTCGAGACTTCTTTAAATATAATTACTGAAACACATATGAAGTTAAGAAATGCTTGGTGCATTAATCTTCAGTTCCATACATGAGGGTATGTCTGGCCATACGTCCTTGTAGCAAGTTGCATTTCTAGTAATAATATACTTCATCTGTATCTTTACTTCGGCCTACGTATATGCACGGCGTCTTTGTCCGAGGAATATATTTTCCAAGACAAGTTTCCTAAGATGGTTCGCTTCGTTGGCAGAGATCTCTGAAGCAGCCCACACGGTACACGATACTGAAGCACCCTTCTTATTTGCAACCTACGATGGCTATTTTATATAGCTTGAAATTCTAAACGCTTTTAGTTAGAGAATATATCTGCGTATAATCGCTCGTATAGATGGGAAGCTTGATGAATCGCTATTGTTCGTTAGACATTTGAATAATTGCACCATAAAAATATAGTGCGAACATTTTGCAATTTTGTCCGCTTTTGCATTTTACTGATTGCTTGATGTCAGGATATCTCGCGTGAAATGTGCGCTTAAAGTGAATTATGTCAGCAAAAATGTTACAAACAGCAATAAAGTTTATTGAAAAATTAATTTTATTTATTGTTTATTTTCCCCGGGGATTGATTTTACTCGTTGCTTGATAGAAATTAACGTGGATGGTGCAACACAGCTTGGTCGTTTCAGATCATAAGTTTAACATTAAACCTGATAGTTTTCACGACCTCGACTCGAATTAGTTTGCAGATGCAGCAACATGAGACAAGAGCACAATATGCAGGTGTGCTTAAACCAGTTGATGCGTAAATTTCATCAAATTTTGCCTTCTTGTCCACTGAGTTTTTTTTTCCAATGTTTTGGATACATATATTTGTATTACAAATTCCTACGATTTCCAAGACGGGCTATTGTTTGGAATTTGGTCGATGACTTATGACTGCGGTGAAAACTTCCGTCACACGAGTTAAAAGTGTGACGCCCTTACAGACATTCACTGGGAGACAGAAATTAATTATTTTGCTAAGAATCAATAAATATGTCACTGATGAAAATAATCGCAGCCATTGAGCGTATCTAGTTAATCGTTTTATCATTATTTCAAATAATTTCCACGGTAAACTGTGATGTCAAGAATTTCACCACACATATCCATTGGGTTGAGATTTTGATGCTGGAACAAAAACAAGGGAAAAAAGTGCTTGAATACTGGAATCTCTCTGGTGCTGGTAGGTACTCAATAATAAGTCTGGCATGAATATTTTGGAGATCACAACTCTGACAAACTAGTAAAAAAACGATAAATTAACCAATGAACCGAAATAATTCACAATCTTTCATAGTAGGTATGTAGCTTGATGACACATTGTAGAAAACTCATGTACTGTCATATCATTTGCTATTACATATTATCCTCAAATGCACCATATTGCAGTCGCTTCCTTACTTAAATGCGACAATAAATCCGATTGCACCAACAACATGCAAATTATTGGATTTTATAACATCAATCTGATTCCTCGACATTGTCGATAAGACGACAGTAAATAGCACCTCATTATGCTATTATTGTCTGCTAGCTCTTTGTACCCTGATCGCCAGTGGACTGGTTTCACCTTTTTAGTTGTGTTCTTAAGGAAATACCATATTCGTTGGTTACAAGGCTGCCTGGTTATTCTATGTCGTCGTCGGTTTACAGTACCACTTTGGGTGGGGCGGTTTTACTGAAACGCGCCAAGGATACTTTATTTGCGGCTTATAGTTATCACATTATAATAGATTGTAAAAATGTGTAGCATGACTATTAGAATAGGTAACTCTAATTACTTTTATCTATATACTTATTGATTCGAAAGTGTGACATTGCGTATTAACGGGTCTGATGGGACACTTCATGCTTTATTTGCCGAATTGAATACGTTTTTCAATTAAAAGATAATTAAACGCTTTCGTAAACGATAGTTAACGGACTCTGTGAAATTTGGGTCAGAAAATGTACGAAGTCGAATAATCACCAATTATAGAGCGCAACTAGGCATTAGTCTAATTACTAAGATTTTTTTTAAATCACAGGAGAATGTTTAGTTTGGTAAGGACATACTTTTTTCACTTTTTCTAACTAACTTTTTCTTCGAACTGAAGTCATACATGGCCGAAATTACCGATTGAGGTGGTCAAATCGATATAAAGTACTTACATTGAAGACATTTCTCCATCATCTATATTCCATCTAGAGTCTGACCAGAATGACTCACCAGAATTTCAAAGAAACACGTGAATCAACGCAAGAAATAGTTTCTCAATAGTTTCTCTGGCTCATTTATTGATAATTTTCTTAGCTCTGTGATCGCAAAGTGGATACCTTGATGACTGGAACGACCTTCTGTAATTAGGTGCCATCAAACGCTAGTGCCAGGATTTCCAGAACAGACAATCAACTAACAAGAACATAACAACAGAGTATACGGATCAAATACGGATAGTGAAAGTCGCTCCCTGTGCCCCGTTTGTAATGAGAGCGTGCTTAGCAGCGGCCCACTTGGCAATGCCCAACAATTGAAATCAGACACCTTCTGCTAAGATGTTTCGCACTGTTTCAATTATTTTGGACCTGATTAATTTACAAAGTTTAGCACTAATTAAAATGCTTTGTTAAGTTATTAATTTACTAAAATAAATGTGTAGATAATACAAAGAGAAATCATTTTTTTCTATGTGTAACAATTAATTCGGAATCGGAATTCTCTTGGTCTCGTTGATTGTTTGCTAGTGCTGTTCGCGATACCCGTACGAATTTCTCCTGTGAAATCTTAGTGTTAGAAGATGCTTTTTGTAGCATGACTTTGCGTTATTAATTAACCAACGATAAAAACTAATTAGGAATTAGAAAATTACCCGCGTTTTGTACCTAATAAACCTATGTGCTGTATTCAAGCTAATAATTTCATCTTCTCGTCCAGTTTTCTTCGATGTTTCTTGTGAACAGAAGTGCAGAAACATCTCAATTGCTTAATTACGGTCATTTGCATGCAATTACGTTACGCGAAGTGTGATAAAACGTTCGATACGTTTGAAAAATGCACTGAAAGTGCACAGCTGCTGGAACGTCTTATCTCATGCACCTTTAATGTGCGAGAGTGGAAATGTCAGGCGTGGTGAACGGCATTTGCATAGAGCGAAAGTCAATGCATCGCGAGCCGGCGTCCTTGCTCGGAAACTTGATTTGAAATTCAGTGGGCCGAGATCAGGTTGATCGAATTAATCTTGTGGTTCGATTTGTTTCTTCGTCGGTGGACAGAACTTGTGGTGGCTGAACAGGATATCTTGACTTATGTCGCATAGTTTAGTATTTATTATGATTATTGTGTTTTAACGACGCACTGTTTTGACATCTGACCATGCGGCACTGGTCCAATGGCGTCGGTGAATGAGTGGATGATTATGAAACTAACCTAGCTTAGAAGGGAGGAGAGGAAACTCTGTGCCGGCACGTAGCCTACTCCTGTCGAAAGACCTTAACAGGCTTAACTTCCCTTCCGAAGGACGGTTTAACTCGAACAGCAGGATTCCTCCACAAATCCATGCTGTAGAGAGGTTGATAAGCAAGGCGAATGAAGTTGCTGTACTAACTTTCGTCCCTCCAACCTCTCTCCCGAACACAACTGGTCGGTTTTTAGGATTCCTTCTGCGCATTTTAGAAAACTGCGTGCTGAGATCAGAGCAATGGCTCATTAGATGAGCCGCAACTTTTACAATTGATTTTACTTGATTTAATTAACTTCTTCATGCCGGGTTATTCAGCGTGTGATAAGACCCCTATGGTTCTTCCATTGAAAATAAAATTTGTTTGCGTAGATCAGTTATTAATTTGTAATTAGCCATCCGCCCAAGGTCATAAAGTTTAAAGTTAATTGTTCTTTTATACTTAACAGCCTTGATACAAGATCACGTTTTTTCCATCATTACATGCAAAACTACAAATATTAATCTCTGTCTACAAATATAATGAAATGTAATTTTACACTGGCATCTTAAAGGTGAGTTGTTCATTTGAATATCTCAGAATTCTTCATTCTCAGACGTTTGGAAACACAGTTCTCTGCTCTTGCATGTTGGGTGCTCCTTGTTCATTCTAGCACTCCTGATAGGAAGAAACGCCCATGGTGGCTCTAGGTGACTCGGAGCTAGTTCTAATCAAAATCTACTATCAAATAACTTTAGATTGACAAGCATGTGGAAATGATTTTGAAACTGAAGGAACGGCAGAGAGCGGCATTTGTTTCTGAAAGCAATGCCAGTTGTATTCTTAACTGATTTGCTCGCTATGCGGTCGTGAAGTGACAGCGCGAAATGGACAAGCGGCATTCGATCGACGGACATATCTTTCCGTAAAACCATTCTTCGCGTTAACGGAACAATCATAATAGCGGTAAAATCATCTGAAAAGAGCAGATTTTATCAGATTATAGCTGCCCATTGATTGGAAATTGGAAGGGTAGAATAAAGAAAATTGCTCTGGATCATATGATCTTCTACTCAGAAAAAGATTGTCTTTATTACAAATTCTAATATCCAAAAATACCTAACATTGTTTTTAACAGAAAGGTGCTCCTTTTTAAAGCCACCTTTCCCAAAAATTGGCATTGTGGTAAAAAGGTTGTACATGCGAAACTTGAAAATTGTAGGTTAAGCCACTTTCAACACAAACTTGAAGAGACAACTTAGCAAAATTGGTGAAAATTACAATAATCATCCTGTTAGTATCCGTTCCGTGCAGAAGTTGGTATTTGTTGAACGTATGTCCTTCATCTGCTGCTGCATATCTTTCGTGTCACATCCGAAGGACAGTTCTTTTTGAAGACTTCCTGTCAGTGTGACCGCGGAATTGTGATGTATGACTCAGTTTTACCAAAATACTATGCACACACCCATTGTGTTCGTAAGATGGTAACATTACTCAGCTGGATGACTGTTGTGTTTAAATTATATAGAACAGAATCACTGATCATTACCCAAGGAAAAAAAAGCTGCTTAATTCAACGAGACGCTCTGTAAGCTGTCGTGTGTAACTCTACAAAAAATACCGTTTTTAGGCGATGTCCAAAAATGGTAAACACCTTGCGACAAACTCGACCTAATACTGTCGCAGAGAACTGCCAATAATTTCGCTGCGCTGGGCGACTTACAAAAAAGTATATATATTTTTTTTGTTGTTGGAAAAACTGACTCTTGGTTAACTCGATGACAAAACCAGAGTTATTTTGTCATACAAAGTCAGACCTATTTAAAACTATAGTGACTTTTCAGCCTAGAAGAGTTAACAAGGCATTTTTGACAACTTTCAAAACTAGAAAGACAACTGTTCCTCCTGTTATCTAGTCGGTGTAACATTTCAGTACTGATGAAATAATAAAGAAAATGTAAATGAATAGAAATAACAAATTCCTTTGCTTTACTAAAATTGCCTTGCATAAAAAGTAACAATTTTGTGGAAAATTCACCACTTTCCATCGCACATATGTTAGCAAGTATAGCTGATCAGAGCCTTGACTACAGCACAGATAATGACCACTCGGTGACATCACTTTTAATACATAAATGCTAATTAATTATGTATATAACTGCGCTCATTATACAACGGTAGACGCCATTGGCTATAACTGCAACCAGCGCTGCCGGTTGAAAATAAAGTGTCACGTTCAGACCAAGTCTAGAGGAGTGGTCATCGGCTTCATCCTGGAGAATGCAGACGAGTCTCGCGTGACCGTGCGTGACCAGTTTTGAGAAGAGTCTTGGTTCGCATCGGCCAGTCGGGCTTGTCACTCGAATATGACAGACACGATCAGTCCAGATAACGTTCACCCACGCCTCGTGCACCAGAAAAACCGTTAGAGTTTTTGCTACGTGTTTCGGCTAGGCATGGGTGGTGGTCATTTGGTTTGAAAAACACGAGCGTGTATTGAGATCATTTTGGAGCTTCGTTGTATTGGATCTAATTTTATCTGGTTTTGAAACCCTCGCTTGGAGAAATGGGCATTGAGTGAGACTATTTTTGTGTGTATGTGCTTTCGGTGGTTGTCAATTATTAAAACTAATTAAAAAATATCCATATAAAATAGAATACAATAACACTTTTTAATTTTTTCTTTTCTACTACAATCTGTTTTAATGATAATAATAATAATTAATAATAATGTCTTTATTTACCCAATAAATCAAGCACGTGATATTGGTATTTTCAATTACTAAATTTATAAATGTCAACAAAGTGATACAATGTTTAAAAGGTCATTTATAAAGAGCACAATCTATCCTCTTAATTTTGTTTTTGAGTAGGTACTTTATTTGTTTATTTGTTTATGTGATTTCATTTTTTTATTACATGCTTCAGGCTTTCCAAGCAAGTACAAAAGATACCTGGCATGAACATATTCTATATTACTAATCGTTTCACATTACACGCCAGTAAAGAAATGTCAATCTAGGATTTTAATGGCAGTAATTTCAGGCAACAGAAAACAAGATTTCCATTACATTTCGAACATGTGACCACAACAATTAGGCAACATGTAAGTACCGAAACGTTCACAGAGAGAAAACAAACATGTGCGGGTGGTATTCGAAACGTAATGCGGGCCATGGAATGTTCAATCTCCTTTTTTTTCGATGTGAAAGAGTGTCAATATTTGCAGATAAGCTGTTTGTTTACCTACTATTTATTAAAATGTTATGTAAATTGTAAGTGTAAGCGCACTCGCGTATGAAATTCGTAATTGATCTCTACTTCGGTATGCATCAGCAGGCTTCGTAAGAGCGCGAATAACTGAAAATTACTCGCTTTGAAAAACTTTGAGATTGAGTAAAATTAGATTTCTTCGCATTCCTCATATAATAAATTCGTAAATCACGAACAATTATTATATATATATATTTTTTTTTTCAGCCGGCTTTGAGGAGTCTCGGAAAAAAAATGAGTGAAATACCGCCCAAAGAGGTAATTGTACAGAAAAAAAATATATATGTATTTTTGTTTTGTTTGAAAAGTCCTAATTTAAACCAAATGAAAATGTTCTCATAAGAGGACATCTATTATTATACAATAGACACAGACAAGCCAGCCAAGGTTTTTTTTCATATCTAATGACGGTACTTTAGACGAAATTGCAACGGTGTACGCCAGTCAGCTTACACTTTGACCTCTTCTCATGAAATGTCTATCATTTTGACAAACTGTGTGCAGGATGATTCATGCCTTTCCTACATACATTACTCCGAAAAAAACACCAATGGGTGAGCAGAGATGATTTACAAATTAGTCATTCTTTCATGACTGCAATCATGTGTGAGCAAACTTTGTGGTATAGTGGAGCAATTATGCATCAAACTCTACTCCTCAAAGACTGAACTCTACTCCAATCAATGCAATTATCAACAGCTAATTTCTAATTCTGCAAAAGATGTCTTTTTTGCTGGTCGCTAGTCGCTATTTCTTATTACAAAAGCCAGTTATATAATTGCATTATTATAACTTTTCTAATCTCGGTTAGAATCACAAGGCTTGAATCAATTTTAACTATGGTCTACTTATTATGTACTCGTAATAATTGCACCTTTCAAATTTCGATTTATACGTCCATCGGAAAATAGGTCATACTATGATGTCAAGGAAAAATTCTTTCTGTTTGATAAATATTTTTATTTCTTATCCCGGTCGATTCGTGATTGCTTTCATTTCTTACATATATGCAAACAAGGGCATTTTTTCAAAAGTAAATACACACTTTGGACCAAATTCCCTTCTAAACTTCGGTGAAAAGCTATTTTAAAATTAGCTAACTAAAAATTCGTGCAATAAAAACCCAAAAAACATACTGTCTGCACGCCAGGTGTCAATGTACCTAGATATTTAAGTCTCCAATATCGCAAAAAAATATTTTCTTACATCTCACGATCATGTTTCCTCTCAGATGATCGACTCGGCTTGCAACTGAAAGGACCAAACAGCTCAAGACCTCGATGTAAGTTAGGACAAGTCCACGGAGTCTTTGCGTGGCGAGACCTTTGGGTCACTGCCTTATCTAGCACACACGTCTTCTTCGACAGCACGAAATCACGTTATTATGCAGATTTCAATTATATTCTAGAAATCACGAGATTCAATCGACGAGTTTGATTTAATGAAGATGAGTCGTAGTTGGGAAAGCGACACGAAGTCGCGATTATTTTTTATTTAAATGGAAATATTCTCTCGTGGGTACCCTACCTACACATTGTGATAATAATATGTTTGAATGTTGACACTGAATCTATTTGGGTCAGCCGTCTGTTAATATTTAAACTCAACAATATAATCAAGTCGTTTGTAATACGCGTGATGCGTTAGTATGTCTCGCAACTTGAGACCGATATAGTCTAGTATTGCTACTATCGGAAAACACAGCGCAAAGTTGCATGTCCAAAAGCGTTAGCCACAATATACTGTTAGATCAGAGTAAAAAGTGCATCGCTCGTTGAAATGACGTGAACTGCAATGTACATGGACGTAGGATGAAGATGTTCTATCGTGAGAGATCGATCGCTGCAAGTGAAAGTTGTAAGATGCTTTCGCTTTTCTTTGCCCGCGTGAGACTGACTTTAGTCCGCATCACACTAAATTAACCGGAGAAAAAGAATTTACATTTTTCCTTTCGTGTATCGCTAAGCGAATTGCAATGTAACGCACAAGAAGTGTACAGAGAACAAATCGCTTCAATCTGGCCAGCTTCCTGTTGGATGTATCCTGCATTCTTGGCTGAAATGGCGAATCACATTTGGTTACCTGCCATCATATATTGGGACATAACTTCACAATTTACCTCCGAACGAAAGACCGACAATATCAAGTCATTTAATACACTTTAATTTCTGTATTTTAATTAGGTTACAAATTAACAACGCGAATAGCTGTGTACCCAATACCTTTACTGGCAAAGTAATTTATTGCATGACTACAAATTATAAAATTACATGCACAGAAATTGCTCAAGACTCATTACTGTAGCATTTGTCATGACAGTTGAAGTTCCTGTATTTCTACTTTCGGTTTCATTCCTTAAAACCCCTTACCAATAACTCGTTGATAAGAGTGCGGCCCATGACGTGTCCATATACCTTGTTCAGAAACTCGATGGACAAGCATCTTAGTTATACTATAGATTCTGTGAGGTGAAAGTGAGTAATACGTGCCGTGGGCGTTCTTAGATTACCTCATAGAATACCTGCCAAGCATGTGTTATCCTTCTAGAGGGCGTTTGCCATGTATGTTAGAGCTGGGGTAACAATACATGCCAACTGTTCATTGTGGAGAGTGCGTATGGTGAGTGTTGGAAAACTACCAAGAAAGTACAGATCACGGTGCGAATGATATAGATAGTGATCGGTTGATTCAACGTGTGAAATCATTTACACAACAATCCGCTATGTTATTTGCATGAAACGCTTCTACTTTTACAAATACATTTTCTGAATTAAAAATGAGTAAACAATCAGATTTCTATAACCGTTTGAAACTCCCTTTGTTATTCGCTTGCCAGACTCCACGATTCAATCAATCAGAAACGTTCTTCGATCGCTTGAGTGGAAATTTGTCAGCCATGGAAAAGTTGAAGAACAAAAAGGTTAGCAAATGAAACGGACATGCGCATTGACGGTATTTACCGCCATCAAGAATTAAGATAACGGTGTCTGTCTAAAATTTGATAAGGTCACTGACGACGTATTTATATTGGTGTCTTATTATTGCTCGCTGTAAGCATTGGTCCAGATGAATTCTCTTTAGTTTGTTTTCATGACTGGATCTGGTCGAAAAGAATCCGGAGACGTCGGCTCTTGATTCAGGAACGAGGAGTTCCGAGTTACGACCCTTTGTTATGTCAAAGATCGCATTCTTAGTGAGAAGGCAAAAAAAGCATGACATGATCCACTTTTGGGATCGCCAAAATGTACAAGGGTGACCAAAACAGGGATCAGTTTTGCAGTAAATTCTTGCATTGAAGTCACCGCCCAGAAACAATGAATGTCACGGCGCATTTCTCATTGGTCCAGTTTCTCTATCCTGTTGCGTAGGTGGAAAAAATAAAAATGAGGTTTGCTAGAAGAGCCTAAGTAGACTTGATGTGGATTTAGACATTAAGGGAATATAATAAACGAAAGGACACGAAAATTGAAAATCTAAGTACACAAAGAACTCAACCACACGAACGCAAGTACACGAAAAATTGCCCAAGTCCGTAATAATGAAGGGCAAAGCCGCCTTAGGGATCTTTATTATAATAATACACAAAAGAAATTCTTTTCAATTCCACAGAAAGTATCGTGTAAAATTGTAAAAGTGAAAAACAATGTAACGAAATCCCAGAGCAATCACGCGATAGTTTCCTCGAGCATCGATCGTGGCTCACTTTGAATGTGTCACCCCTGGGCCAAATTGCCCCCAGTTGCAAGGCTCTCCTATCCTGTTGCTGGAGCACCGCACGAATTCTGAACCTATTTTCTTATGCAGACCACAGCACTGTAGATGCTGGCTCTGTGCGTGCACCTCGAGACGCATGGGACGCATAAATGTATACCAAACGCGTGTTTAACTTTTACGAGCCAAACTGAAAGAGACAGGTGAAAAAAAAAGTGAATCCGTATTATAAACATTCTTGTTGCATCCTCGCGGTGGTATCTAAGTATTTCTTACAATCGTTTTTAAAATGTTGGCTTTTTCGTGGAGCGCATTAAATGTTTTGGTTTTTCAGGCGATGTCGCGTGTTGGTTTGTGCTTGACATGAACCTGGTTGGCGGACAGTTTGTCTTCGGGCTGCTACGGATAATAGCGTGGAACAGATTTGGCAATGCAGTTAGATGCGCTGGGTCTTTTTATGTTTGAATTGATACCAGCCAATGATCCTTCACCATTTAAAAGGCTGGCTGGTGACTAAACATGGCAAGTTATACGTAGATTTGCGATTAAAATGTTGCTGAGGTCTGTCTGGGGACCAAAACCATGATTAAATAGAAAAACATATTCAATTTTCATGTGTAAGGCGCCAAGATTGAAATAAATATCTAGAATTTCAAAGATCATGGTAACATATTTAGCAAAGCCACTTAATTTGATTTATTACAAATAATTAAAACCTTCAATAAAGCTACGAAACTTAGATCCTCTGATTCACTATCAAAATTTAACGCTTTCCATGCAACAGACACTAGGAAACAATAAAAACTGATCACATTAAGGTTTCGCCGCCTGCTCTTGCAGTGAAGTCACCGCCTAGAAAGCGCCAATTGCGAGTACGCTTCCCGACAATCGTTCGAGCATTATCAATTCGTGGCTCGCGCATAATTAAATTGGCCGCTGCAATCGTGGGTGATCCGGAACAACAATTCGACCGCCACCAGGCATCACACTCGATTCTTGCAGTCGATAAGAAGATTCACCGAAAGTTTTACATACGAAAATAGATAGACAATAGCAGAATCGTACAAAATCACGGCGCAATCCACTCGTTCCTGATGCCCTGAGGCTTGTGTTTATGTTCATTAAAATAGAAGACATTATCATAAATCATTGGTAACTATTTTTAATGCGCGTCCCAGTCGGTAATGGTTGCACAAGAGGGGCCAAATAAGGTATTTGGACTTGATATAAATCAACGAAGCAAACCCAGATATTTTATGGGATCTGATATGTTTTTTGAATTGCAGTGCATTGCAATGAATGTTTGCTTTGAAGGTAAAGTAAATTTTACTCGGCGATACAAAGCTTTGATATCGGATTTATTAAACGGCATTGAGCCGTGATATTCCCACACATACATTCTTTAAAAATTATTCCATATTCATGCAATATATAAAAAAACAAATTTTTTCAACAGAGCGAAACTTGAATTTCAAGCAAAGCAAAAGCACTTTATTCATTTCAAATGTATATTCCTATTATTACCGCCACCATGCCCAAAGTCCCCGTAGCGTCTTTGTTGTTATTTAGTTATGACTCAAGTGCTCATCTCTGCTAGCTGCAGGTGTCCGTTTTGCGTTCTGGCTTATGAATAATTACAGCGTCTTCAAGTACAAATATTTTCAAGTCCGGTTATTAAACTTGCGGGTCCTTAGATAACTTGCATTTCCTCGCAGCTTCATTCCAATTACTAGACATCAATAACCTCCTCGTTTTCAGGTTCTCCTTCCTCGACACCTTCTGGGCAAAGGGTTCCCCTTCCTCCTCACCCCTCGCAGATCTCGCGGTCCTACCAAACGTCTTCACATGCCTTCCGTCTTTCTCAGCGTCGATGGCATCTCGTCCACAGGCGGTGATCAAAGGTGATGCCTCAAATTTGTGTAAAAAAAATGCATTAAAATAGCCTTAAGATGCGCTCGAAAGCTGCACGGTAATTACCGCTAATCGTTTCTAGAAAATAAATATATGAATTGTACGCTGATCGACAATTGATCTAAAAAAAACCTTATGTGGAACGAAGATCAACAACCTGAGAATCATCTTTGAAATTTGTATTTAATTTGGCAGTTAGAATCCCGATGGCTAATTTGCCAGTTAGATCTTTAAAAGGGTGTTGAACCAAGTTTTGAACGTCTTCGGTATGGGACGACCTTATATAGGAGTCGATAACGTACCCGGTGTTTCTTCTGCCCACACGGCTCTGTTTCTTGCTCTTAACAAGCAACTTGCTTTGCTAAATCTTTTTCAAGCATCCCATTCGATAAACGTTTTAATCGAGCGTGATGAAGGGGGGTAGGGGGGGGCATCAAGTCGCTAGCTGAAAGAGTCAGCTTTGTGTGGCGCTTGGATCTAGCAATCTTTTGTCTGTGGTTATTCATCCTTAAGGTACATCATGTTCATTGTACTTGGTGTGGTCCACTCTCTGTACAAACACTCTTACCGCCAGCAATGCTGATATTTATAGCTGGAGGAATCTCGAGGAATCTTTCGCAGTCAGTCAGGAATAGACAGATGAGAGGCCCGCGCGTAAATGACGGAAGATTCACATGATGACTCGACGAATTAATTAATGGAGGTGCATTGCTTCTCACACAGCAGTGTGAAAAACTACATTAGGAGATGGGTATTAGGTAGATATAGAATCCTGGTCATAGAAATTAGATTTATTAGTTTATGAAAAGGGAAAAGCGGTAACCAGAGAACGTATAAAGTAATTATGATTGTAGGCGTTACGACTCTCTCGGGTTTTATATGAGTGTGGAAGATTTTTATCATAATGGTCATGGTCAGTCCAAAATTTCACGCTTTTCTTGAGCGGGGTAATTTTTTTTATCAATTAGAAAAACGTTTCGTATTTGCGTCTCGCGATAGCGTGTGTATGTACCCAATAAAAATTAATAAAAGTTGATGCTACTTATTTTTAAGACCGAGTCTCACAATCAGATAAGTGGTGAAGCCTCAGGTACATTGCTTGAATCTGTACCGTCTTCGACTGAGACTAACGCGCATCTTTGTGATCATCTCGGCTCCAGTGTTTCACGAGGTACGGTGCGAACGCGCCAGACTATAAAATTGCCTCTTTACCGCGTTAATGTATTTCCGGAAGGCATCTGCAATATTTTTTAAAATAAATCCAAAGAGACCTTCAAGATATATTCTTCTTATACAAATCGCAAGACCACAGAAGACGTTTGCATCGAAATGTACTTTTAATGACTATTGACGTAGGCATCTGAACGTTTCATCATTTTCTGAAATTATTCCTTATTGCACTTTGGCCTTAAGCTGGCTGCATATTAGCAAATCATTACGGAACTTGCCCATCCTGTGGCCTGGTATTGTGTCCGTATACTTCAAACACTTGCTTGGGTGCGCTGCCCTTGTGCGGTGCCGGGTGTTCCTTTGCAGCTTCGACGCTGTCCTCATTGCACGGCACATTATGCAATACGAAATCTTCTTGTATACGTTAAACTCTTATCAATCGATCTGGCTATTGCATTGTTTCCTTCTTTTCTAACGATGAACATTTTCGACCTATGGCCCCGTTTAGTCGGCCGTAGTGATTTTACAGTATGCGGAAACTTGGTCAAAAAATACACCGACATTTTTCGTTTATCGATCATCTCAATAGCCTACTTGTGGTGATGAAATTGTTGTGATTATATTAATCCTATGTTCGATCTGAAATTGATGGTGTGGTGGGTACGAAATTGTTACGCGGCCCGAAATGGTCAAAGATGTTTTTAAAAAGAGATATTTTCAAGAGAGGCGAATTGTTTAGATTGATATGGATCACGTAGGTTGTAATCTTCTCAGGGAAAAGCTGAGATAATATTGCGATCTCGCATCCCACAACAATATTTCTGCTGCCACACCATTTTTTTTTTGCGCACACACTCTCACTCCTTCCCACTGGACTTCTTTTTAGTAATTCGTGAAAGGTGCAGTAACACTTAAATTCACTTTCCCAAAATTATTTTTGCATTTACAAAATATGAATAAGTCTTTTCCATCAGTAAGAGAAAAAAAATAGCTCAGAGATCAAAGGTGCCCGGTATCATTGACCCTAGCCGAATTTGAAATGCAATCACTTTCCACGGCTGCAATTCCCGCGAATGAAAAGGAAATAAAAACTGCAACCTACAATTAAAGTCGCATCTTCCCGTCGAGACAAACAACTTATACTCATCCTAAATTCTGTGCATTTTAATTACAATGGCCCCGCATAATAATTAGCAGCATCTTCACACTTTCCTAAAATCTCCCGTCACTGACGACTCCACGCCAAAGTCAGATCAAGCCTTGACTGTTTGGCGGTACCGTACATTCTTGTACCAGCCTCAACCCGCGCGTTTCAAAGCTGGGCGAACGAAACGGTTTGATTGAGGACGAGGTCGCGAAACTTTCACATCTACTCACAGATCAACACTGAACCATATGACTTAAAAACATTTTAACCAAGCGAAACATGTCTGATCTCTTGGCGTGATTAAAACTAGTTGCAATGCAGTGCACTTTCAGTTTACCATGGCTTGGGTCACGAGTTGGTAATTGAAACTGCAGTAAAGCGGTATGTTGCCTTTATATCAGCTAGTGCAGCTGGGATTCGGAATTTGCGAGCAAATGCATTTTAGTCTCACAGGATTAAAAATTTCTGAATTGTTCCGATGAAAACTGCAAAAAGGTTTAATGTCTTGCATCTTATTTTACTAATAATTGAAGGTCAAAACACCCCCTGCTAAATCACTTTTGTTTTTAGAATTAAATTGTCCGTCTATAATAAGAACGTATACAGTTAATGTCTGTGGTCCTATCGTCCAGTAAATCAGTTACCCTCAGGAAAGATACCAAGGTCTTTTTCCAGGCGGTAAATCGTCGATCATTCCTTTAAAAAACACACAGACACACACTGTGATGACAGCTATCGGTCGCGCTGGGCGTCGTTTTCCCAAGTCGCCGACGCTGACCATGGGCGTCTTGCAGCCTACGCATTTTCCTGAAGGCTTTGCAAAGAAAGCCATCGTCCTTGCCAAGCAGCTAGACCTGTATACGATGGTAATCGGCAGCATCACCTGTGCCCGTACCGTAACGCAAACAAGTAGAGTACTTGGGCTGGGTGGTAAGGTGGGCACCAACAACACTTTGCAGATGGCTTGACGTCGTGGTAACGTTATTCTGAACTTCTTTGTTTGGCGAGTGATCATTGCGCAAGTGGGATGCGCGAGTTGACTTGAGAATTTTGCCCACCAAGAGTGCGAAGTGTAACGGGTATCTTCTTTTGTGAGATCATTTAATTTGGTTATAATTAATTGAGCTGCACACAATGACAAACCTTTCACTTTTTAGAGGTGGTAATTATCACGAATAATGCGTACGTATCCTGTACTTGGCAGGTAAATAGCAGTGTACACTTTCTTCAATCGGGTGTGATTGAAAATTAAAAATCTATAATAAATTAGTTAGCATGACTGGTCGGTAATTCGGCAATCACTTTCGGAGGTCGTGGGTTTTTTTTTTGTCTAGGACGAGATTAGGTTAGTGATTAGCGCCGGATCATTACCTATGTTATCGGGAACGGAGACCTGCGTGTGCTTTGCGGCAAGGCACCAGAAGGTACGAGCACTTTCCTGTTGTAGGTTTTTGTAATGGTATTAGGGTAATTGACAATAAACCTGCCGTTTCCCTACTTCAAGTTCAAACATATCGGTACTTGGATGCGTGTCTTACAAAAAAAAAAAGAAGATGATCATAAAAAAGACCGTCAGAAGGAAGAAACCGAGGTTGTTGAGCCACAAATTTTAGCGTAGGAAGTAAAGATGACAACCGAAGCTAACGGACCTTTAAAAAAAAGTGTTCGTTTGTCTTCCTCTCCATCTCCAGATTTTCACGTTAGTAAAGCAACTACTCTTGAAACTTTTAATTAACATAACGTCTTCTCATCAAGTCATATTTTTTTTTGTTTTATGAAAGCATCTAATGTTTGTCTTAAACTTAACCTACACAAATAACGAACAGCATTAAATGTAACAATAGCCGAGTGGCAAGCTCACACAATGAAAAAAATAGATATGGAATTGTTAAGTCTGAGACGCGCGTTGCAGGTCATTGATTTACAGCAAATTCTTGGTCCATCGACCTTCTTAGGTCGTCCGATAAACATCCTAGAGATCAGATCAACGAACGAGAGCAGGCGCCGCCTTTTGTTGGTACACGAAGTAAGACATTAAATGAGCGGGGGGGCGGCGGTGGGGTGGGTGGGGGCGCACGAAAAGTCCTGCCAGGGGTGGGTGGAGGATGAACGGCGAGCACCGTGCAAGCAGAGCCCACGCCCTACCGATATCGCGAGTACATCTCTGTTTTTTTTCTAAGCTGGTAAACTGCAGTTAAGGTGAAACGCCTTAGTTAAGATGGCAAGGCATAGATTTTAGATAGCATTAATAAAATGTCCATTAATTTTATATGTGTGTGCGTTTTTTAAGAGAAGTGGTAGAGTGGGAAAAAAGATTGATTTGTTTCTTATTGTTTTTTTGTTTTTACTGGTATATTTCAATTCTCTCACCCACCCACGGATTAACGCGTATTTTTCCATTAACCATATGGAATGTTCTCCTAATGGTAACTGACTTTGCTTTTCTAGCTTGTCAGTTCTTTCATTTCTCTGTTTGAGACCGCTGTGATTCACGTTCTTACAGCGGTCTTCACAAACGAGATATATTTCTTTTATTTTTGTCTGCAATTCTCCGCTGGAATGATGACTTTTTAATGTTTTTGTCATTAATAGTAAACTGCCTTCAACCGAGTTGTCTCTGATATTATTTTTATAAAAAGAAGTTCCTACTGTTTTGTTCGCTTTATTTTAGCTCGAATTTAAAACCGATCTTTTTATTTGTCCACTCGGGATTCTATTCATGCCAAAAATTGTAAAAAATTAAGGTTACCACCAAAACGTTTTCAAGCTGGTAAGTTTGCGCAATTTCAAATAGATTTGCGATTCCGATGTTAACCAGTCCATGACTGTGTGTAAAAATCAAGGGACAAGTCATGAAGAAGTATCTGTGAGGAGACAAGACTGAAGAATGTAAGCATCATTAAAATCAGTAAAGCGTCATGACAGAGTTGTCCGATCCCGTTTGAGAAAACTGATTCATATCTGTTAAAGCATCTTGTCATCTGCAGTATTGTGCAAGTCGGTTCTATCGACGAAGGGAATCTCCTGTAGCTCGTTGACGTAAAGTTACGCTCTACTATGTTCTGATAAGGTTACCTTCTATTTGTTCATGTCAGAAGAGAATCGTGATAAGATTGTTTTAGATAACCTTTCACGGGGGGTACATGGAGATATATGTGAATGAACATGCTGTTAAAGAAATGCTCCTGCGTTCGAACGGAATTTAATACCGTTGAATAATAAATAATAAAAATATACAATTCAATATCATGTATTTTAATCGTTACAGTTATTTTCCTCGCTCGTGAGTCACAAAGATCTAGAAGAAATTGAAATGATTATTAGAAGAGACCACGAAAAGGCTCTCTTGCTTTTTGGACATTTCGATTACCAGAAAAAAAAAATGTAAAATATTTATTAAGAAATATTCAATGGCCATGTATTTTATTCGTTACAGTTATCTTTTTCAATCGTGAGTAGCTAAGATCCCCGAAAAATTGAATAACTCCTTTAAGGTAGATTAATTTTCTAAGCGGGAGAGCGCGAGCATTCAAATGTCTCCCGTACGTTTCGGAGATTTCAACGCGCGGTGCGTGTGAGGTCTACCTACGCTCAGCATCTTCGAAGCGCGTTATGCGAGTCGTGACAAAATGAGACGTTCCTCTTCTCCCTTGCACGGCGCGGTTAGTAAAAAAAAAGTGTATTAACTAATTAAAGAAATACAGTTGCGTGATTGTAAAATATGGTGCAGGCAATTACACGGAATGACCATCATTGCATGACCAAAAGTTTACTCGTCGTGCGTAAAGCTTATGGGTGGAACCATTACTTATGATCTAGACACATAACTCATCGTGGGTATGACGATGGGTCAACTTTTAAGATATTGGTGCTCTTGGTCGAAATGTGAAGGGAACACTTATAAAATTTAACGTCTAAAACCTTTTTACACTAATTATTCCATTTGATTGCAAAATTTTTGGTCAAACTTCTTTCTAGAGGCACGCAATTAAAACTTCATGTTGTAACAGTTCGTGTTGTTCCAATAAAAAAATGCATTAATCATTTTTAAAGCTAGAACAGTAAGAAGTGCTCTGATTTCTCAAGCAAGTAATTGTAATTAATGAACAGTTACATTTTACAGATGCGTTTTAATTGAATATTACGTAATTTTACAAAGATAACCCCTAATTGTACGGTGAGCAAGACTTAAGAAAATGCATTTATTGCATCTAATAGAAAGGTAAGTACACATGCCTGGCACCATGGATTTGTCTTGTTGCTAATCATATTCAATTATAAGTACCGTATTGGTGAACTGTAATGAGTGCCTCACGCCTCCGCATCATCTTTGCAATAAATCTAGGATTATTTAAATTACAACACGATCGCAATACTGGTTTAGATTCGCATTTTTCACGCAATTTATGGCGAATGTAACATAGGTATACAAAGTTAGTAGTAGTATATTATTATTTAAAAAGTTGCATTGTGATTGCCTAGGTGCTGTATGGGATGCGAAATTCGTAGGGTTACTTTATGTCTCGGCTCGAGATAATAGTGGTAACTTGATTAAAATTCTTCTTGCTAAGAAACAATAGGTGATAATCATTGAAAGCTATAATCAAACTAGTTGTAGTCTGACTAGCCAATGGGAGCCATGGAGTTAGCGTTGCAAGTTCGCGCTAAGAAATGAATGAGTTTCCTGGTTGGGTACATGGGGAGGCCACTGACAGAGAATAACAACAAGGTGTGAAATGGATTGTCTCTGATCATTGTTATTAACATTTTAATTGGTTGCTTTGTAATTATTTACAAAACAATGTTGTTGAGAGATATTTGTAAAATTGCTTCGTTTTTTTTTTTAATCCTACATGGTAGATTCACGGGTTGATTACCCAATAAGTGGTGTTTGCTATCGCGGTGCTTGATCACAGCGTATAAGCGAGAAACTAAATCAACGCAGAGTATCATCTTCCGCGTTCCTAACTTATTATTTCGTACTTTACTATGAAATTTTAATTTTTTTTTCTTCTACTTGCGAGACTGGATAAATAATAGATGATATTTTGTATTATCCTTTGTGGTGTAACCAATACGGTATGCACTTCTGATGGTTTTGATACAAACAACGTCTTTGATATACAAGACATCAAATTATAACACTCCCGATCTTACCCCAGATAATCATCACCATAGATTGATGACATTCCACAAACGGAATAGATCATTAGTGCCATTCTCCGAACCAGAAAATAATGATCAGATTTTCTTAGGTTTGAAGATGCACCAATCAAACGACATGGTAATCCTTAGCGTCCTTAGATCTTACCTTGAGTGTTTTTAGGCCTGATAGTCCAGCGGCACGTTTAGTCAAAAGACAGCGAGAGCGCCTACGATTTTCTCTTCGTCATCGGTCTGGAAATATAACAAACACGGTATTAGTACCTCCAAGAATATAAGTAGGACCGTAATTACTATCAACTAGCTGATGATAAAACTGATATTATGTATACAAACACAATCTCATCATCATTAGCATCTCCACCAGTCGTCATCATTAACAATTGCTTTAAATTAGTTATATGAAAAGAATTTTTCCAACTCATGGTATCCTTTTTTAAAAACCATGTCTATTATGTAAAAATGTGTTTCTAACCGGTGACTTCCTTTGAAAGTGAATCGAAATGATTTACATCGCTCCAAAATTATTTATTTTATGGTCTTCGTTTTCCGTTTGTGAAACGATTTTCAAAGCAAAATTTGAAAGTACAGCATGATCAATCGGAATTCGACAACGAGTCGACTGCATACGTAAGAAGTTAATAACTATTGCAATTTTTGTTGGCAAGAACCTCCTAGCTCGAAAATGTATGCCCTTTTGTTGATCTAAATCTAATTACCCTCCAGGTAGTCTTAATTGTATGTATATACTTCGACAATAAATGAGGAGCCTTGATTCTTATGACCGGTCAGTAGTAAATTACAGTCCCAAAAGGCAAGCATTCAATGTTAATTGTACCTTCCTCTAAGATTAAACCAAACTCTTCAAACAATGGATGCCGTTCCATCCTTCAATTATCTTCCAAGCCGACGTCTTGTACCCTCCCCTGCAATAAATTTCAACTTTAAACTATGCCTTACATCTTTGCATTGTTTTGCAGTCGCTGTAGTCTGATCTGATAATATAGAGCAAATAATGGTAGAGCGGCCAATTGATTTTTTTTACATAGCAACACCAATTTAATTGTACTAGGTCTTTCACAGACTAAATTGCACTTCGCATTTGCATAAAACTAGTGTTGCCGTTCCAGCACTGTTAACCGTGCAGTGCGCTATCATTATTAGCACAGTTTCTCCTTATGAATAATTCTCGAAGGATAAAGTTTGACCTAATGTGGAACGTCTTGATGCGCATAAGACGGAAGTGTGGGCATATAACACGCAGATATAGTTGCATGCATTTCAGTTATTTGCTTCCTGTTGTAAAATAAATTGTACGAAAGAGAAACAAAAACACCTGAAAAGGCTTCAAGTATAAACAGTAAACCAATCTTCACCCGGTGATTTCCTGTATGTTGTGCTAGCGTAATCGCAGGTAGATAGCCCGAAAAGAAGAATGAGCCATGGACACTGATTTTTAGAGAATACTTAAGAGTGCAAACGGTAAAGGTAATAAAACAATGATATGATAAGGTTTATCAAAACTTAGTCGACCCTAGTTCAACTCAAAGTAGCTGATGTCTCTTTAATGGCTGGAGCGACTTGCGCTATATTTGCAGTGCTTTTTGTCAAGTCAATAAATTGAAACGGATATATTCCTACTGCCACCTCTTTTTAAAAAAATGCTACATTTTCTAAGAATGGTCATAAATAGAAATAAAAGTGACAATATTTACAAGTCTTGCATATAATTATATTTTCTAGTACTCTTTAACTCACAGATGGTGTCAATAGTCTTCCTATTTGCCTAGGTCTAATAGTGTTGCCCTTGCAGGCACAATTTGCATATTTTGTGTTCTCAAGTCGCGTCGGCGAATGCCTGTGTCTCTAATTTGTATTCAGGATCTTCGAATGACACTTGACGTCTCACTGGCTTCTCAGATATTACGACTCATTGTGGTTTAGCGAAACCAAATAGCTTGAGTAAATCCACAAGAAGAAGCGTTGCACGTAATACCGATGTGCATTTTGTACCTTTATTATGTCACTTGCTAGCGACTTTATAAAAGTGTATTTATAACGAGTTTCCTGCCAACTTTCATCAGCGTTCAATTATTCCAATCAGAATCTTCATATATAATTCTAGATACTAATTACTATAACGTTGGCATTATGCATGCACCTTGAGCGCAAAGGTTATTATTTAATACCTTGCCATGGGTATGAACGTCACAGGTAAGCATAAATCAAAATGTTCAACGATATTATGTTTTATCTTCTAGCGTTTAAATAATATGCACAGGTACAGAAAATAAATGAAAACTATTGATAGTTCCTAGTATTAATCCGATACACTGTCACCGAATTGATAAATAGTAAATTAGTTCCGCAGAATTTTGAGTTGATATTTCGTGATCTCCCTCCCACAGATAAATCGTCGTGGATGAGGCAAATTAGTAAATGAAGTGTAATTTAAATGAAAACAATTCCCGACTAAGATTCGAAGATTTCTCAACGAACTAAACACAAATTGCTGCAGGTACCCACATAGCCTATTCTTTATAGCATGCGCTTTCCAAGTGTACTTTCATGAAAGATAATAAGCGAAGGTATTTTTTTTTTCTTAGGGATGACGGTGCCACGTTAAAATAGAGTGCATTCACACGCCGTGCAACCATAAACCAGTCCACAGAGCGCTGACACCAAATAAATCAATGTGCAATAGCCGATTCAAAAACGAAACATGAAAATCCAGTCATCTGCAATCGTTGCTATTTGGTCGCGACGAGATAATGCCACCTGAATCCAATTAAATTACATTTGCATACGAGTTACAAGGTACACTTCACCAAGGCCAAGATAGCAACAAACGGACATCCCTCGCTTCTAGCACACAACATCTCTAACGAACACCCAAGTGCTTACACTGTTTTCTAATTCCGCTAACAGTCCGCCATATCCACTTGGTCAAAATTTAAAAGTGTTAATTTTTGTGTTCAAATGAAATGGGAGTAAGGTTAAAGTGTTGTGTCGAAATTGCATTATGTTATGTTTATGTTATCGTTTAAACGTGAGTTTTCCTTGCAATTTAAAATGAGGCTACACTGACTAAACTACCTAAGGCATGACCAGGACAAGCCATAGGTAAAGTTTGTTGACAATTTGGTAGCCTATCCCAGCGTTGACGTCTCCACGCCCTCGCATACGTGAGAGCAGCATTTTCTCCTTGCTTTGGACCGTACTGACATGTTTATACAGACTTGTATGGAATCTATGATCTACATTACACCTGAAAGCATCATACACGCATCACACTATAACGCGCGATGAACTATTTCCGGTCTCACGTCAACAACGTACAACTGCGAGTTATAATGCAGAGTTATAAACGTGTAAGCTGCTTGCATGTGTGGGTGGATGGAGACGTGCATATCTACTGAAGACACACGGGTGTACAAGAATGAATTAATTGTTTTCCTGCCTTCGTATGACAGCGTCAACAATGCCATCTCTTGTAGCTTAAAATTACGTGCCATGTTTTAAATGCTTTTAAATGCTCATTATGAGGAAGAGATTAATCGATTTTTTTCACATTCAATAGGTGTAACTCTTTATGACATCACGGGTGTATTGTTGTTTAAAAATACGAATGCACGACTGTGTTTGGCGGTCGTGCAATATGGCATAATCTGCATCTCAATTTGCATCAAGTCAACGAGCCTTATCCTGTGTATGAATCTATTTGAATTTATTGTCTGATAACTAATATATTGACTTTCAGAAAAGGTTTCGTGATGTAAAAGTGTACAGGAAAGCTTGCAATTATCTTCCAGTCATCAGTAGAGACTGTTAGAGGTAACAGAAAATATGCTAGCTGACGCCAACGTATAATTTTAACAGCTATTCGCGTGGGATCGTTAAAAAGAAACGTACCTGTCTATAGGCACATATGTGGGCTCATATTTGAATAGGTACAAATGCCAATATTTGCTTGCAATGTAGCGTACAGAAGTTACAGGCTCCGGTTAGGGGCCTATGACATGTAGCCTGTGTTCAGGAAATCAAACTAAACAGCGAGCTATTACACATTTAAATGGTTGTCTCCTTTCTGAGCCGCGCTTTGAGCAGTAGATCGACTTACTGTCCACCCATCCTTCACTTCTTTTATACCAAAAAGTACAAACGAAAGCCACTTCCTGTCATTTTTTACACCGGCATCTGCACGGGCGGCAGAGACCACCGCCAGTTGCCGAATCCAACTTAAAACAAAGACATCGGAAAGTAATATGGTTGTTCATCGTTCCGTGACTGTGACTCCCCGCGTTTTTTTAATATCAAATATTTTTAAAATTAACTCGGAAACGTAACGCGAGCGGCAGATGTGCACGTTTTCTCGCACCCTTGTTAACGGCTATGGACACAGTGCAATGAGAAGTTATTGAAATTCAGGATAGGATTGGTGAGTTATGCAGGTATTCGATATCGCGGCATCGGACTTTGTGTCTATGCCATTTTTTTCTTCTTGCAGCATCTTAAAGGAGCGGTACACGCACTAATGGTTCTTAGAAGCGACGTGATTGGCGCAAGATCATGGATATGATCTCATGTATTGTGAGGTGCAGCTTAACACATTCAATGCATTAGCAAGTGTTCCACTATCCCTTGTAAGGTTGGCGTAATTATACCTAATTACTGTATTAATAAAGTGATAGGCCAGATTGGGTGTCTTTTAATAACTCCTTATCTCTGAAAACGAAGATGGATCTAAAATAACACCTTGCAGATATAGTTGCTGAGGTGAATCTCTAAAGCAATTAACCGTTCATGATTGCCAATATCGAATTTCCTTGACTCGGAGTGATTGTACGTGTCGGCCCCACTAATTACTTATCCGTGTCTAAAACACTGCCTACAAGGTGCAATATTAATGATTTTTTGATCATTTTGCTTTAAATTTCACTGCGGAATTTCAAATCATGTAATTCCCTGATGAAGCTACATAATTGTTGCTATTTCAGCTTCCACAAAGGGTCAATCCGTTTAAAGGTTTGTTCTGAAACCATAATAAATAATTTCCACTTCTGTTTCTAGCAAGCAAAATCATAGTAATTTCATCTTGCTCTGGTTTCCAAAGGCTCTAGATGAACGTATGCACGCTAATGCCGATCGTGACTGGCTGGTTCACGCTTTCGGCCGTCTTTTATCGCCGTTGCGTTCCTGTAATAAACATTTTCTGTTTCGTGATTGTTGCAAATCGAGTACGGAGAGTTGCTAATATTTTATTGCGCTGCAAGCTTCGAGCTCACACAGATGTTGCACTTTGGTTCACTACGCTAACTTACACGCTTGTTCCGAGCGGCACTGCAATGTACTTGCAGTTGTAGCTGCATGCTTCATTACGTTGCATTCATCATAACTAACAGGTTATTCTGACGTTACGTTATGTAGTATCTTACATATTCAAGTGACTAATAAATTAGTTATAGGTAAATGTTATGGAAAATGAAAGGATCTAATGAAGTATTAGTTGTAAAATGTACAGAAGAAAAATGTTCGATGCTAAAAATTGACGAGAAGCTCGACTTTTTTAGTTGATTCTTCTCCTTTGATACTTGCTCTTTACGGGCAACTTCCTCTCAATCTTAACTCGCAAATAATGCAGTTAACTAACATACAAATTGGTGGTAATATTTTAATAATAAACATAAAAATACTAATGAACATGAATGTATTCAGGTTACCATAAATATAATCCCGAAACCATCAAGTCTTGGTTCCTGTCTTGACTCTAATAAAATTCAGATTTTCTCTACGACTTTTCTTTCCACTCAACATGCATAACATAATAATGACATGCTTCTGGTTTTCGGGGTCTTGCCTCGGTGATTCGAGAAATCTAGCAGCGATTCTGCGTATGCCTCGCACTTTTCTCCTGCATGCGATCCTTTGCGATTAAATTTCAGTCAAACACATTAACACTTGACGTTACAAATGGTACGCCCTAAGCCATGGCCATTGTGGTGTTAGCCCTCGATGCTTAAAACATTCTGTGGTCACACCAACCGCACACTTCGATTTTTATAATTCAAAAAACGTGATTTATTGTGAGGTAGGTATCTATTTTTAAATTAAATCGGTTAAAATATTAGATTGAGATGTAAGCGTTTTGCTAGGTGAAACATCGAGTGATGTCTGTTTTGCCGAAATGGCCTTCGTTGAAGAATTGAGGCTTCTTTTCGGCAATTTCAACACAGATAATCGCAAACTCTCAATTTAAATACATGTGCACGACAGGCTTTTAGCATTGCGCGTTTGTATGGTGATTGCCTAATGCAAGTTCAATGGCTAACACTTACAGTGGCGAAACTTAAGATTGCAAAAGAGTCGTTTAGACTTTGTATGGAGTGTGAGGGAAATTGAAAGTAGCGAATTTCGATTCAACATTACACCTATCTGTTCAGTAAGAGTTTTACTGCAACAATTAAAAAAGAAAATTACCTCTCTAATGTTGTATTTTCAAATAAATAAATAAGGAAATATTTGTTTATGACAAGCTATCATAAAATGAGTCATGTCTTTCAGTCTCTTTCTATTTTCCCCATGTTTATTTTGTGATGCATCTTTATCAAATTGAACATGTGTGATTTTAGCATGTGCCATAATTTAAAAACACACACACACCCACGTGTAATTTTATCTCACCTTTGATCTTATCGCTTATCGAGCACCAAATTTAATCCATTCACAGGCGTCGATTATGGAAGTCACAAAAATTCACTGAGTAATTCTGGGCGAGTAACACGTCTCAAGAAGCACACCGGTGTAGCCACCGTCGTCGCTGTCAGTTGCGTGCGATGGCTTGTGACACACTACGCAATGCCTCTACTCCCGAGGACTTCCTTTCACCGACTGACAATGCTTGGCTGATCCACAGCACGCTTCGCGCCAGCCGGCCACCAGGCCGTGACGTCATCTCGGTGCTTGCAACTTGGACCAAGCGCTCTCAGGAGCTGAGAACCGCGGTGCTAGCGGTGACGTCGGTTCCTGGGAATGGTTTGATTGATTCGCCGAGAATAACGACGTCGATTTTTAGGAATCGGTTTTTTTGGTGTGGGGCTGGTGTTTGTTTTTATTTCATGTTCCTTGGGCTCTTCTGGTCGTCATTCACAAATTATCATATTTCAGTAAAAATATTAATGGAATTTGTGAATAACATGGTAAAGAATGTAAATTATTTGAGTAGATTTTGAAAAAAACGCAAAAAATTACGCTTACTTGTAATGGTTTACCAGAAAAAAAAAATTCAAAACTTTCGTAGCTCATTTCCGAATTTCCAAAATGAACCACGTGTTAGACTTTTCATCTATTTTCACTGTGGTATAGTAAAAATAAATGTCTCGAATTCCTGACTTGAAAATAAATGTAAATATGCCCAATACTGTTTTAACAGCTATGGCTTCAAACAAAAATTCGTTCAGAATTTACTGGTTTGGCTAAAAAGATGCACGTCATTCGTTACTATGACAATTGGGCAATCGTCATAGCCTTTGGCTTCCTAAACCAACAATTTGCATGGATGTAAGATCGAAATGTTAGCGGGTAAAAGCGTGATATCGCGAGGACCGAACCAGAATTCCCCAAAAACGTACCGCAGGCTGTTACTAATCATCGAAATAGAACGTTACATCGCGTACTATCTTCAGTACTATATGATGCTCATGGTTTGGTACCGTCATAGCTGCTGGTATTTACGATTTGGTTGAAAGATTTGTGCCTTTTGAAAGAGTCAGGAACGAAAAAGAGCGGATATTGAAGCAAGACAAAGATAGTAGGGACATGGTCGAGTGCAATTCATCGTTCGCCAACAGCCACCGGCCAAAACAACAAGGTAATAATTATTAAATTACGATCTTTGGGTAACAGGATTTCGAGACTGACAATATGATACCTTCTGACCTGGTATTCGAATATTTAATTATAGTTTATCATCGTGTCGATGTGTGTTTCTTCTCTTCGTGTACAATGCACGCATGGAGTATTCATGGGTGTTAGGTGTGCACGATTGAGTTCATGCAGGCAACTATTCAGATAAATTTGATTTTTACTAAAAAATACAATAATACACCGTTAAAGTAATTAAATTTTAGATAAAGGTGACACCTGTACATGGTTTAGAATGTTTTAGAAGACATGTAAACGTGTTAAAAACTTGAAAGTATTTTTCTTATTTCACGTGGACAAGAATTATGCCATAAAAAGCATAGAAGTATATATTTAAATAATTAAAAACAACATTTAAATTGCTTTCAGAAGTAAACCGTTTCGATCACATGTCTAAATTCATGAGCTCCCGTACAAAACGTGTCAATTACCTACAATTACTTAATTTACATGCGTCACTTTCATTCAATTCCCGCATTGAAATCACCTTCGTGGACGGCTCCAACACAAAGACATCAGCACTTACCATTCCTATGGTTAATTAATTAATGTCTCGTCGTAATATCCGATGATGACTCTGAGTTTCACTGAATGTCTTGTATCCCGTCATGTGTGGTCTCGGGATGACTTGCGGTCATCGAGCATGCTGAAATGTCTGTCATACAGGTCGATAATTGCTCTCACAGAGTCGCGGCTCTAAACGACTGCCGGCTAAATGCAAGTAAAACTGCAAGTAAAACTGCATCTAACGCGATAATCTGTGCAATGGTGCAGCGCTGCAAACATGCACTTATTCGCTGTGCAGATGCATCTCTTCGTTGTTGTTTCTTGACATCCGTTCTGGCTTCGAGCGTCTTGTTTCATCTTAGGACGACATTTTTATCTGTTATTACGGACGGTCAATATCATCGTCATGTTGATCTATGTTATTTTTCACTTTTCTTATGGCAATTGACTTTCAAAGATGGATTCCACGGAAGTTAATTTGAAGTAATTCAAAAGAATGCTGTTGGAAAACTGTTGCCACAATTTCCAGTGAGAGATGGCAGATCGATGGTTGCCAGAAAGTCAAGGCATCTTGTCCAAATTTGGATTTTGAAATCACCTTTCCCATTAGACAATAGTAAAACGATTTTCATGTTACATTCTTTGAAATATCTTTAAAATACTAGTGTTTGCTTGTAGCTATCTTAACCAAACTAGATCGAACGGAAATTGAAGGCATTGTAGTGGGACATGGGTGACGACATTTGAAATGGGTATTTCTAATTAGTATGTACAGCAAGCTAACGTAAAGTGGCAGATTAGAACCAACCATTCCACCAATTTTCTTGACCGCACCAAGTTCTTGTGCTTGCAAACGAGTGCGCGAGAAAAGTTGCAAAAACTTAATTAGTAATTCCATTGAAATGCAACTAATCTCAGTACATGCAAAATTATAACGGTACATTTTGCACGTGCATAAAAACGAAAAGTAATGATTTGCTAAATGAGCAACTATGGTGCGTCACCTCCGATTTTTGGCATACATTCTTGTCTCAATTACAAGAAAAATGAATTTAGCTATAAGATTATTTTCCAGTAGATTCCTTTCTCTTGCAGTTAAACGATTTTTTAATCCATTTCGTTGATTTCTTTCTCTAATTTTAAAAGCAAATCAATTCGCTTGGCTGTCATTGTTCCGAGAACTTACCGCGTCGCCATTTTTTTTTTCTTGTCTTGAATCACGTTTTTCAAGGAAATTGAAGAAACCGATCCCTCATCTGGTGGCATTGAATTCGTCGCGTGATGTCACCGCTGCTTTGTTAGATAATTTATTCGGATATCAGACTCGAACTGAATTAATTTCTACTTGATTTTGTACAGAGTTGCACACAAACCAAAGCGTTGATGATTGCAATTCACGACTACCTCCGTATTATCTGTTTTATGACAATGCGTCCCTCGTCCGCACCTTGACGGTTTGCAAACAAGACAAACGTGAAGAAATGCATGTAGGTTTTCCGTCATTTTAATAATCGTAGGGTAGGTAATGAATACAGAACCAAAGTAAAGAAACATTTTCAAAAGAAATGACCTTTCAATGAAAAACACAGAATTTTTAGCAATATCTTGAGTGTATCTTGAATATCTGCAGGAACAGTACTGAGTGTTAGTAAAATTTTTGGCCGCAAAATGTAAACAAGAAAAGTATCATGCTATCTCCTAGGCCTTAAAAATGGCAACTAGAAACCACACCCAAGGCGCGCTGCAGCAAAATTTTATAAATAAGTCCCATAGTACGCATCAAATCACATTACGTATCTACATCATGTATACAAAGAGCCAATCGACAATCGTGGGAAAAAAAGAAAATATGCTTTCGAATGGCCACCGTTTCGTTAAAAAAACAAGATAGCAGAGCGTGGTTTCGATCCACGGACCTCTGGGTTATGGGCCCAGCACGCTTCCACTGCGCCACTCTGCTCATGCACTTGATATGGGAATTTCACCTTCAGAAGCCAAACTCAAAATGCACAAAAATTGTCACCTCCAGAACTTGTGCGTCAAAATGCACCAATATTGTCACCTACGAAACCTGTGCTCCACAAAGCATCGACAAAATGCACCAACATTGTCATCTCCAGAAGTTGTGCTTATAAATGGACGACAATTTCACCTCAAGAAACCGAACTACAAAATGCACAAACACGGTCACCTCCAGAACCTGTGCTTCAAAATGCACTTACTCTGCGAACGGAACTAATTAACTGCTCTATTAAAGCTGCGAAATGCGCGTGCCTTCCCGACCAAGGACTTCTAGTTTGGCAAAAATAAATATTTGGCATTCAGAAAGCACGTATGCCTATAGGCTAACAGGCACTAAATGAATGGCTGTCGGACTGGCTTATTCTATTGCGATAATCTTAAAATTTGTTTGCAGTGAGAATGTATATAATTTTCTTAAAGGTATCAATCTCCGTTGTCAATGATCTTTCCATCAATCGGAAGATACCAGCGATACAAGAACCTGTAGGTACAAGGACCAAAGACCTCCCGTAATAGCAAGATATGCTCCTCGTACAAGTGGCTAATTTTATCTAAAACTTTTTAACAAATCAACTTAAGAGAACCTGTATGCAAAACATGTATCTTCAATAAACCATATATAGCAAAAAAGAATTCAAGCTCATTTGATTTGTTGCTATTGCCTATTTTTTTTGTTCACAGTTGACGTTTTTCGGAGAAGAAAACAGCACATAACCGAATCCTGTTCGGCAACTGCACGTATGCCAGCGTGTTTTGCGTGGACGTTCACTCGTTGGAGTCGCAAGGTTTGACCAAGTTTGACCCCGTCGTGTCTACGACATTGGTGAGGGAGCGAGGGCGGCCGATGTACCCTGCCCGCTTTCACACTCCTTAGAGATCCAGTGGCGTACGCTGCTCTTGTCCAGTTGCTTACACTCTTAGAAAGAGAACTGCGCTCTAGGATGCTTTAAATGGATTTCGCAAATGGGAGTAACCTTTACATTTAGGGTGCGAGGGCGGCTGATGTCTACCCTGTTTGCTTTCACATTCGGTTAAAGAGGTCCTCTAGAGCTGCAGTGGCGTAAGCTGCATGTCAGCTTACTATACGCTCTCGGAAACTAGTGAAGAGATTGCTTTAAATGGACTTCTAATATGTAATTTACGTTAATTTAATAATTGCAGTGTGACCTTGAACATATTTTTGTTTTTGTATGAATAAGGTGTCCCCTGTTACGTTAAAAGGTGTGTTTGGAAATAAAACAAAAATTTCAGGATGGTCCTTTTTGTTGCCAATTGTGAAATATATCAATTTTAACCAGATATTGAACGGAAGATTCAGGAATTGGCAGCTAAGTGCTTATACCTTGACGGTTGCATCGCCAACCAGAGCATCTGAAATCAATATACAAGCCGTAGCACATCGTAGCCGGTGAAAACACAACTCATTTGTATTTTGTCTTTATGATAATTACATTTTAGCAAACATTTCTCAGACCATAGTGAAATATCCTAAGTTTCATTGTCGGGGTTAGAGAAACTCCATTTTTAGATCTAGTCTGAAGACCAAACCCAAAATTTCGCACCATCATAAAAATATTTCTCAGTCCCCACCTATTCTTGGTCACCGCATGATTCCAGTGACTGTGACTCTCCGATGAGTAAGAAGCATTTAACAGAACCGTGTCCACAACCTGTGCCTACGGCAAGCCACTTAACATAGGAACGAGTACCTCGCGTATCACAATCACGCCGCCCTGCACAGAGCACCGAGCCTGCCCTAGGGCAAGCCCGACCGGCTCCTTTACATACTTATACACAATCATAACTCTGTGAGACAGCCATTACTCAAATTCCTCACAATCATACCATTAAGTGAACTATTCTCTAGTTCGTGTGTCGAGTCATTGCTTTTTTATTTACATATTCTGAGAGACTCCTGAGACGGTCGATTCGTCTTTGGAAATCTTCAGGACAATATGTCGTTGATGGGAATTATTAACTTCAGATTTTTTTTAAGATCATTGTCATTCTATCCTTGGTATCTTCTAAATATGACAATTTTGAATTTATTCTAGTCTGGTCCACTTTGGTTCCTTAACAGTTTTGGTCATTTGGTCACGAGAACCTTTTTTTACTTGGGTCTGATTGCTTCCTAATGATCTAAGAATGTAAATCTTGGAATGCGTGCACCAGTAAATTATCTTTTTTTTTGGGTTCTGGACAACACCCGACAAAAGGTGTTGAATACGCGTATTAAAATATGGAGGATCTTCAAAGAACTATCCGCCATTAGGGTGAGTATTGTCCGACAACACCAAAGAATTATTTAGGACCCTCTCAGGTCTTATTCTCGTTTTCTACTTTATTCACAACCTTTTAAAAATATTATCAAAAGCTTTAAAAGTCGCTGCAATGAAACATGAGCGTTGAGTTACGAAGAATTCAAAAAGATTTTAAAAGCATGTCTGAAAATTTAAATGCAAGCTGCCGCTTCAGAAGTCACAAGCCGAGGATTTGTTATGCGTGACATCTCTCGGCTTGTGCAAGTGAAAGACATTTAAATCGTCTTCACTGAAAATGTTATGGTTTCCAGAGAATTGTGTTACTGTATTGAAATTTATTAACTCTTTCGGCGTTAGCCTTTTGTTACAGGCATCGCCCAGGGGTGTCCTGATTAGCATATTACAAAACGCGTCAAAGAATGTTAAATTTGTCTGAAATTACTTAAATCACTCATAAATATGATGAATAGCGTGTGTTATTATGATCATTATCGACTTGTATCCAATGCTTCTGTAATATTTATAAAATGTGCAGGGATATTACATGCAGTTATGTCGAATTTAGTACATCCTATTATTTTTTCTTAAAGATCTTATCTTAACAATTTTCACGGTATGTCAAAATTGATTGGCCAATCTTGATTACTTTGTACATCCCTTTCCCAATATTAAAACGACTAAGTAGGTATTCCTATGCAAATCGAATGCACGTCTTAACGATTATTCCAGGGCAAACGAAGGAGACAATAATCCGGTTTTACTGATTTTCTTTTCACTGTGTGTTTTGTTTACTCAACGCTGCTTCTGATGCACAAACCAAGCCAAACTAGACTATAATTTGCGTTCGGCGAGAGAACATACTTTTCCAGTAAAGGCGCCACTGATCGTTTTAGGGTGACATGCGCACCAACTGTCGTTTTAAAAAACAATGCACATTATCCCATTACGTCCATCAGCTTCCTTTTGCTATAAAGCTTTTATCATGACAAGATGTTTTATGTTCGATCTATTATAAGAATTTGTGAACATTTTTTTAATAATCCTGAGATTATTTTGCAGGTATAATAATAATTTTAGAATTCCGCCACTAAAATCATAACTGAAATGTTATTCATGAGTCGGCAGCAATGCCGGGGGCTGGTATCTTCTCTCACTGGTTAGACTAAACAAACATTTCCCCACGTTAAAATGAATTTCAATACCAATATTATATATTTAAAGAAACTATATTTTAAGTAAATATTAAACGATTTTCATATAAATTAGTTATACTACTGAAATGTGTATGCATGTGTATGCAATGTTCAACTAAAATCATATCTGTTATCACTCAAACAAAAACTCTTCAAAATCCTCATCTCCACTTTCGATACCTCAATTATTTTCTACGTTACCCGCGACTGCGAATGCCTATCGCATCTCGTGGCAGCCCGGTCGCAGTCTGCCAGTCTCATCCTACGCGTCACCTTCGCCGAGCCCATATAAGGGCACCCATGTGGGTTGCATTGGCGCTCGAGTGGGCACCGCGATGCTGGCAGCATCTTTGCTGATCCCACCTCGTAGCCAGCCCACGACTGAACACCTAGGTGTCTACACGGAGCGATCTTGAAGGTACAATGGAAAATAGATGCTGTCCATCCACGCACGGACGTTCTGACAGTTTTATGGCAGATATTTATAGCAGGTCGATGTCTTGCGTTAACTTTATTTTATTATTAGTTATAAATATATGACATTATATGACTGATATTGTAAAATGTGGGTTTATGCGTAACACGATGTTTTTTATTCAAGAGTGAATTGATGTATGTTGTGTTATCGATTTCAAACTTCATCAAATCGCTGGTATAAAAATAAAAAAGTCATTTCGGTCGTAAAGTCTTATGGTGCATTGTCTTAAAGTCACATTTGTGGAACTGCATCTACTAGTTAATAGCTGTCTCGTCTCTTCGCTTCTTTACTACTTGGTAGGACTGTTCTTTTTTTTAATTGAGTCTCAGATTCCATAGAATCAGCGCAATTCGACCTGTGCTGCAAAGCATTTTGCCAAAACCGTACGATAAACACAACACATGTGTTTAACTCTTGCACTTGAATCGTATTCTGTTGAAAAAGCAAACATTTTTTCCAGCAGTTTCAGTGATTGCCGCGCGCTCTGGTGTTCAAGATGGAATCAATGGGTCGGCCAAGTAGTCACCTGCTACATCTCTTCCATACATTTTCAAATTGCATAAATTGCATAAATTTCCAAGGCTTTTGAAAATATAACAGCCATAGTAAAACAATCATTAAATACAATTAATTAACCAATCGTAACTCGATATATCGTTGCGAACTGCACGATTGCAGTTGGTGCTTAGGTGAGCTGTCGCAGGTAGAATAAGATAAGGCACGATAAGCGTCAGCAATATCCTGATGGCCCACGTGGTCAGGAAGTGCATCAGAGAGAAACCAGCTCCCGGGGTGAACGGTCCTGATTGTTAACTACAGATTTGGTGAGCACATTATTATATTCCTTTCTTTCCAAGTAGAATCAAAATTATATCCCGGCAAGTTACGACCTCTCACATTGCCAAGCGAGATCTTTCGGTCTAGCATTCTAATTAACAGTCTAAATTCTGGTCGTAGCAATATGCAAGGAAAATTTAAAAAATCTGCAATTGAGTGTTATTTTAAAGTAAATAAATGATTATGTAATTGTATAAGATCGTGTTAATTCATAAAAAAAGCCGGTCGTTTTTCTATTTTCCCACTGGGAAATTCACTTGATATGTATTTCGGAGAGCAATTAAATTATTCTGTAGTTGAAGTGAACTATAAGTAACATGTCGGGACTATTTCGCTAATCCAATTAGCAAACAAAACGTTTGCAACTTTGCTATTCTAAAAAAAATAATTCCGTCGCTTCACTGCAAGATCAACTATCAGCGAGGAAAGTAGAGCACAGAAAAGGGGCGAATAGGGAGCGGGGAATTTTAATAAAGTCCTGAGGGATCGCTCGGGAATTTCTTATAGGAATGTCTGGAATGCCGCAATGAAATTCCGGGGCGACACCTCATAATGGAGAGATGGAAGTGTGACGCATTACGATCGAATTATCTGTAAGAACTAAGAAGGCTGCTGATCTGTACCATCTTGAGCCAGAGCAAGAAGAAAAGCAGTCGCCAGGAGTTTTAAAACAATAATCGCAACAAAAAAATCAGTTTTCCATCTAATTCTAAAATTTTGAGCGATTTGGAATCAATTAAATATTCAAGTACAATAGCTACAAGAATCTGTGCTACAAGTGTATGGTCGATTCAATCTGTAGTGTTTAACGACGCACTGTTTTGACAATTGGCCCTGGGTCGCTATTCTAATACCGTCGGTAAATGAGTGGATGATGATAAGGATGAAGATGATGATTTACCTAACGTATGCCTAGGAGGAAGTAGGGAAAACCCGGTGCCGGCACGTACCTTCTCCTATCGAAGAGCACCAAGGGGACCACTACCCTAACGTCCCCTTCGAAGGACGGTACAATACGAACAACAGGATTCGTCCACAAATCCATGCTGTCGAGAAGTTGATAAGCAAGGCGAATACAGATTTTTTACTTACTTTCATCCCTCCAACCTCTCTCCCGAACAGAACTGGCCATGTGTATGATGGTTACCCATCCAATACTTGACTCAGCGCAGTGTTGCTTAACTTCGGTGATCTCACGAGTACCCGTGTTTCCAACACGCCAAACCGTTCACGAGTGTGATAGGGTTTTTGGGGGACCTATAAATAAAAATCACTTTATCTTCCCTGGCGATATTACAAAATCCAAAACTTAAGGCTAGCTTGACAAATGGCTTGCTCTCCTTCCCTCTTCGTGAAATTCCCTCTAGAAATAAAAATTTCTCAAATAGAAAACATAGAAAAATATCACAGGGCCATGTTCCTGTTCGCAGTGGCCAACGTAAGTTAATCTTTTTTAAACAGACGATAACATTATCGCAATTTTAATTTATTTTGTCTTCAAAATAGTAATTAACCAATCTCATCCCGGCGATCCAGAAACCTTTACCTCAGTGCCCCACCCCCTCGAAGGGGTTGCTCTTTGCGGGTGCAGCGGTTCGCTATATAAGGCGAGGGTTGCCAAATACCCCCGGCAGTCTCTCCTCGTCATTCTTTGCGCTCTAACCTAGAGATGCTGGCCGTTGCTGTGCTCTTGATTGCGGTCTGCTCGGCCATGGATGCCGATTACAAACAAAAAGTGTTTCATTTTCCACTAGATGCGAAAGGTCAGTGATCATTTGCGTTCTTATTTTATTTTTTATTGTTTTGATTTTCTTCGGGCTGTTTTATTAAAAGATAGTTTAGATGTGGTCATGATGTGCGATCGAGTTACGTGTTTCGCTGCATTCTATCAATGCGACTTATACAAAATTAATGCTCAATTCAACATTTTTCTTTGATAGTCATTTTCGTTTTCAACTTTGAAAACAAAAAATAATGGTAGATTGACATTTTGGTTGCCGTGGAGATGCTGAGATCGCCTGAAAAAGCTGCGAAAATCAGCTTTCTTTTGTTACCGCGGATATAGTGCATAGAGAACTTGGTATCATAAACAATTGAAAACCTTTTTTTTTATATATATATGGTAAACTCTAAAATTAAAAAGTTAAAAATCGTACACCGACCAAAATAGAAAACGCAGCGGTTTGTAAAATATATAGATTTTACTGGCAAACTTTGCTCATCTAGTTCCTCTGATGCTAAAAATGTTATAGCATTAATAAACCAATAGACTATTTTTTCCGTCCATAGGATCTGCACGCCCTTCTGTTTTCTTTTACAACCATTTTCTGAAAATCGTGAGCGCGAGGGTTTTCTTATTCTTATTCAGGTTCAACCAGAATCGATAAAAAATACTAGCGCTAAGCAATCAAACTTCACGGAGCATAAATATCTGAGATTTCTTCTTCGTCTTGCTCTCTATAAAATATAAATATAAATATAAATCATTAGTCTATGGCTTTACTAATTATCCATCACAAGTATTTGCACGCTCGTCCTAAAACGCAACTATTAAAGCGTCCGCGAACCTCTAGAAATAATAAGTGGCTCCTTCCTGCTCAGGTGTCTAAATCTAACAATCACCAAAATCCAACAATGCTTAACTAATTTTAATCGTGTCTAAATATAACAATTACCAATTTAGAACACCCCCAAAGACGCCAGGGTTGGATTCACTAAAATATTTGTATCCATCGTTTGCCAGGCACTGCTAGCTTCTCCTGGACCATCGATTACGAGGAGCACTATCTTAAGATCGAGGCTCACGCGACGCTCGAACGACGCTCCTGGTTTGCCGTCGGCTTTTCAGACTATGGCGAGACTTTCCCGGCCGACTACTGCGTCATCTGGGAGGATTGGAAGGGGATCACCAGATTTGAGGTGCCGTTCGATTATCCAATTATGGTTAATTGGGAGATAATTTTAATTATCGTTTGCGCCCGGCGGTTCTGAAGTTGATTTTCTATGAGTGATTTTAGAAAGGGGGGCTTCCAGATCCATGTCTTGTGAAGAGCACGTTATGCACGTAGGACTTCAAAAGATTGATTCAGAGCGCGATTGCATCACGAATATGCGCTGACACTGCGTCATTTGGCCAGCTCCCTACGTTTGTCCAAAAAGTCTGCATTAGGAAACTGTCCTTGAAAAAGTTGAGGATATTTGCGGTGATCCTGGCATATGACATGCAGGGTGGGCGTTACAACCTCTTCAACAAAGCTCTTCAAACAACGTAAGACAAGTTTGCCATTTATTTTTACTACAATGCCTATTGGAGGGTTTGTTTTTGGGGTTAGGTGTTGCTTTCTTGAGTTGCAATCGGTGTTGAGGTTTGTTTTTTCGTTGGATATAGCCGTCACTCACCTGCATTTGCTGAGATATGTGCGTTGGAAAAACCATGTTTTTGGATATTGTCCCTGATCGTGTAACCAAAGACCCTTGGGACAGCCGCCAGGGACATAAGAAGTTGATAAATTCGACATCGAAATTCAAATAGCACGTCAATCTAAACTGGCGCCAGGAACGGAACTGAGGGAGGCAAGCAAAGTTTGACGGGTGGTGGACAAAACAGCTGGCAAAGAAGTGCGGGTGGCGGCGATCGGACTCGAATTAACATTGGCTCTTAAGGTTTTTTTTATTAAAAGTGTCCTCATTCGGTAATTTTTCCATTGCGACTTTCATTTTTATTCAGCTCTTCTATTTTCGATATTTTACGCAACAAGAAAACAACACCGCAGAAAAGGCGTTTTATGAAATTGTTGAAATTTCTATATTTCAATTGAGATAAAATACTATATTCCTAACATTTGAAGGGTTTTTAGAATAGGTACTTGAGCTATGAGAGTGTGACAAGACAATAAAATATGTGACGACCGAAGAGGAACTTTTCTTGTCTTAAGTTATCATGAAGCCCTAAACGTTTATTAGGCATATCATATCGGTAAGAAAAAATAACGATTGCGTAATAAACGATTGCGTATTCATAATTTGTGTTCTAATTAGTTTCAATAACAACATTTATTAGATCCCAATCATCCCAGTTACTTACAATAACTTACAGTTTTCACTGGTACTTTACATATCGTTCTTGCTCTCCAGGATGCATGGGCGGGAGAGGATGGACGGCTTTGGGTGGACCAGCAGCAGGACTGTCGTAACTTCCAGTTTGTACGAAGAGACAACGTTACGAAGTATACGTACACACGCCACTTCGACACATGCGACGACCAGGACTACATTATCGAGGTGCTCAACGCAAACCAAACTGTTTGCCTGTTGGAACCCAGGGCAGTGTTGCTTAACTTTAGTGATCTGACAAGAACCAAAGTTAAGCAATACTGTGCTGGGTCAGGTATTGAAAGGGTGACCATCATAATTAAGTACAACAGCTTTAGTTGCCTTCCTTATCAATCTCCCGATACTATCGGCTTATGTAGAAATTCTAATGTACGTGTTGTAATGCCCCTTCAGAAGGGACGTGAAGCCATTAGTCCCCTTGGTACTGTTCGACAGAAGTCCACGTGCCAATACCAGGTTTCTCATTCTCCCTTCTAGGCTAGTTTAGGTTCATTATCATCCTCAACACCACCCACTCATTCAGCGGTGCCATTAAATCAGAATGGGCGTATGCCTACTATTTTAAATTGGTGCATTCTTGAACACCAAATATCAATCAGACAAATCCATTAACGATTAAACGACCATCCAGGAAGGTACAACCCACGTTGTGTGGCTCCGAGGCCGTGGTCCACTCTTCCGATTAGACGGTCTAAATGTGTCTTCGGCTACCCACCACGGCCTGCAGAGGTCCCAGCTCCTGAAGAATGTGAACCCCGTGGCTGAGCTGCCTACAGACACATGGGCCCACGAGGTCTTGGCCAAAAGCGTGCAGGTGCCAGGCGTGGACACCACGTACTGGTGCCAAATGCATCAACTGCCACCAAAGCTGGCCGTCAAGCATCATGTTGTGCAGGTAAGACTGGTGTAAACATGGAGGAAGTACATCAACTCCAGATGACGACGTTTTGCTATGATTTAATGAGATGCATTTGCAAAATTATGGGTATTCGACAAGCAAGGATTGGTCCTTATTTGGTCGGACATTTTTCTGCATTTTTTGTCTAAGTTTGTTTTTATACACCATAGAATAAAGATTAGGTTTTGTGAAAAGCCCAGCATTTAATTGTAGAAGCAAAGCTTGCAACAAAACAGTGTTCAGTTGCAACGTGCAAATTCTAGTGTTAGTAAACCGCTGTGTGCTCAGTCAGGCGCCAAGTTTAAACAGTATTTGTATTTGTATTTATTTTTTATTCCATGGTTGATCATATCACATGATATAAAGAAAGTCACATCATAAAATTAGAAAAGTAAAATACGTACATAAGTAACTTATGCAGTTAAGTTCAATAAAAAAATATAGGGTGATATACTTTATGCCCATTGTTGATAATACATATTTATAAAATACAATTGGTACATTGTTAATATTGTACGTGCTTATTTTGTATAATACGTCCAAGTGTATTGACCGGGTATGTGCGCTAAAAGTGATATATTTTCGTTGTTATAGTAATATTAATGTTGCAATTATGATTATGCTTGCATTATTAACACGTCAAACTCGGCTTCTGTGAGTCGTGAGTGTTCTAAGCGGCTACCGGCGCAAGTGTATTGACATTTGATCTTGTTGTCTGTGCTTGTATCAGCATACTATTACTAGCTTTTATACAACGAAACAAAGTACTAGTTTGTTGGAAGCTTTGCTCCAAAAATAGAAATGTGCAAGCAAAGAATAAATCAGATTTTCATGTTCTCAAACATTAATTAAATGGGCCACCTCCAAGTTTTACTTTTTCATAAAGAGAATGGGTTGTACTGATTACTGCCTGCAGTTGGTTTCATTAAAATGCCGTTACAGTTTGAGGCGGTGATCCAAGAAGGCAATGAGGGTTTGGTGCACCATATGGAGGTATTCCACTGCGAGGCTCCCGCAAGCACCAAAATGCCCGACTACAACGGACCATGCGATGCCCCAGACCGTCCGGAGGTCACCAAAGTCTGCAAGCGAGTGCTGGCGGCGTGGGCAATGGGTGCTCTGCCCTTCGTCTACCCGGAGGTAGGGCAATAGTCACAGTCTCAGTTGTTAGATACGCATGTTAGTAAAAGAAAAATCGTTCCAGATTGATTAATACTACACAGTCATTTATACATTATTTACACAATACATTTTAAGTATTCTGTTAGTAAATAAAAACATTGGCTCAGTAAGAAATTTGTCGATTTGCTTGTAAAATCTGTCTTCTACCTTTCCCTTAAGAGAAAATCTCTGATTTGCCCTTAGTGTCAAATATCTTGTTATCTTGTGTGCTTATTTTGCTGTTTGTCACATTTTTATTTGTGGACGTGTCCACACTCACTGAGCAGGGTTCAATGGTTCCAAAAGATTTCCATACCTTGATAGTTAAGGCCCTAGATCACCCCCTAGACAATCTCCCATAGCAGACCTATTTTTTGACCGTTTTTGTGACTAAACCGCAAGAGATAGCCTCACATGGTAAAAAGAAAGTTGTTGATAAAGGATTGAGGAAGGTCTGTAGCATGATTAATTTTGGATTTTTTTGGCACGAAGGGGCGTTAATTAAGTTAAAAAAGTGGAATATTTGGTAGTTTTGCGGTCTTTAATAAATAAAAACTAAAAGGAAATTGAAAAATCGGCCATGCTACCGACCAAATTTCATCCTTTAGCTACAATATTGCCGCTGGTTAATATGGTCTATCTTGAACAGCCTTGCCGTTAAACCGGTCAAAAATATAGTCTACATTTTCGATATTTTGGCTCTGCTCGCAACCCCTGTGTTGTGCGAGATAGGCAACTTATCTTTCAGATTCTAAACCCCGCCTCCTGCTGTCAATCTCTTGCTTTGGCTTGTGAGACTGCTTGTGAGGGTTTGTGTACCTGCTGCTGAGCACAGTTTTTCTCGGTACAGGTCATTTAGGTGATACACACACTTAGGTAGAAAAACAAAAGTTGCTGCGTGCTTCTAAAGCAAACCGTCCCGTGGACACGGATGGTCCGTCGACTTCGTCGTCGAAGTGAAGGAATGTTTTCAGTTCACGTATGAGTTTTTTTGTGACGGCGGCCGAATGACACTTGAAAGTGCGTTGTAAAGACATGTTAGTGATAGTGATTTTTGTACATTGTTTTTCGAGGCTAATTTATTTTTTCGAGCCAAAAAAACAAAAGCTTAATAGGGTTTTTTAACAACCAAACACACTTGATTAGTTTCTTATCGATAATTTTGCCAAAACTAGATTTGGAGTGACAGATCAAAGATTAACATTTGACAGATGTCTTTCATCGACTTAGGACGCCGTGGATATTTGAGCTGCACTCACGGCATCTGCGTGCCTGGGTGCACATGATTAAATAATGATGATAATAATGATAATAAAAAGCACAGTAAAACAAATGAGAAATAGGTTTTATTGTGTTCGTTTGCTCGGAAAGGTCTGTTTGGGAACAGGTAGCATTCGCCCGTGCCCGTGCCTTACGGCGCGCTAAAATTTGCAGTCACGTGACAAGCAAAAAGTCCAGCCCCTTTGAGCTTAAATTTCACACCCCCTGTCAATCAAAATCTCGAAAAGCAAAAGCCTTGCCAGGGATCTAGAGCCTTAATGACCAGGCCTGGGTTTTTTAAACTCGTAGAGAACCGTTTGCTGTACCAAAAAGGTTCCTTTCTATGCATTTTTTATCTAAATTTCATAATAAACAGCAGATTTTTATTTTGATTATTGCAGGAGGCTGGCCTTCCAATTGGAGGTCCTAACTTCAACCGATACGTCGTGCTCGAAATACACTACAACAATCCTGAGCTCAGATCGGGTACGTACTAATATTAATCATGGTTGTTTTCTAATTCTAACAGTCATGGAAAGAAAGAATGTAAGCGAGAAAAAGATTTGTGTTGTTAGTTATTGACAACAATTTTGCTATGTTATAAGTAACAACTTTGAAATTATGAAGTAAATGCAAATGCTCACATGAAAGGCACAACTCTATTTCCCAATCTTTAAACGTTAGATTTCGAGACTGAAACATTACTCGTAAAACGTTGCTTAAATCATCGCATCTAAAGCAAGTGCAAGCTAAAAGTTAAACGAATAATGTTTATAATGTTGAACAAATGTATATTTTTGTAAACTGCCTGTTTTCTTGCCGTTTCAGACTGGGTAGACAGCTCTGGGATGCGACTGCACGTGAGTCCAACACTGCGCAAGTTTGACGGTGGGGTCATCGAGCTGGGACTCGAGTACACTGACAAGATGGCCATCCCCCCCGGACAGATGGACTTCACCCTTTCCGGGTTCTGCGTCACCGAGTGCACCGCCGTGGTACGGAGGCATGTTGGGTCGTGTGCTTTCATCACGGAAATTGGCAGGAGCAATTTTAGAATGTGCGATTTCTGTTGTGAACGGCAGTAGTTTCTATTTCCCAGCTCTTTCACTACATGGCTTATGGGTGTCTATTGTGAAATCTCAGATAGTTGGAAAAAAAAATCTGAAGAGTTAAGGTTTGCAAATAATTTCTCTCTAATTTGATAAAGACAACAGCCGAAACGTTAACCAACAATCATCTTCTGTCACGGCCTGCCACTCTTGCTCAGTAAGTTCCATACTCTTCTTTTACCTTTCCAATCAACATATTTGTGAAAAATTTTCATTCATTAAAAGAAACTATTTTTTCAATCTGAGTTGAAAATGACAAGTAAACCACGAAGCTATTTCTCCAACATGCATTCATTCTCTGAGGCAGCTTTATAGATGCAAATATGTTTTCTATGTACTTTTCTACTTCATCTCTTTCAAGTTAGAACCTGGATAAACCTGGAAGACTAATAATTGCTTTGAGAGATTTTAATCGACGTGTATGGTCATTGCTTCTTCCAGGGCATTCCTGTCGAGGGTATCAACGTCTTCGGCTCCCAGCTGCACACCCACTTGACAGGAGTGCAGGTCTCCACGCGTCACTTCCGGGATGGCCGAGAGCTCCAGGAACTCAACCGAGACAACCACTACAGCCAGCACTACCAGGAGATTCGTTCCCTGAAACGGCACGTCACAGTGTTGCCGGTAACTGCATTCATGCCAACGGGGAATAAACCAGCAAATATTTTCCGGTGGTTCAATGAAATGCTTTTCAAAATAGAAGTTGCAAACTGGTGTTTTTTTTAGCATTTTTTTTTTCATCATTTACGGACAAGTTTTGCTGGTGGTAAGTATAATAATCAAATGTGTCATAAGTTTAAAATTTTAGATAATTTAAGATTAATTTTAGATAATTTTAGATTACTTGAAATGTAATTGTCTCCTCCAAGCTGACAATGCTCAATATGCAACAGTTAAACCAAAGGTTTCACTGGCCTAGTCTAAAAAGCTACATAGCTTTGGCTATTAGAACTGCCAATGTGCTAGAGTAATACTTTTTTTGAAGCTCAGCTTTTCGGGCAGCTTTTCGTGGTGTGGTGCTGGTTGGCTGTTTCAACGCCACTTGACTTTTCCATGGAATGACTGCCGGCCAACGTTGATGTTGGAACTTGTTTTAATGGTCACTCTGCCTGTGACGCTCTGCTTTGGTTGTCAATATCAAGACATCTTTCCAAGCCGGGTCCCATCGTCGCATAGCTTATAATTTAATGTCTCCTTGATGCCAGGGGCTCAAATCTAGGGTCTCGAGAAGCGCTGTCACGCTAATTTGTGTTACTGTTCTTATTAGGTTCGTTTGATTGAAATTATATTGTGAATTATCATTTTGTGAACAGTATTTCAATAGCTTGCAAATGTGTTTTATTTGAATCTATATTGATTTTTACCATTTCCTTTTGAATCTTGTACATAAATATGTATCTGTGTTTATTTCTTCTTGCAGCTTGTACCTTTATCATAACATGATCATTTATATTGGATGGAAGTTGGTTTCAAAAGAACAGGCGAGAGTCACATTTAAAGATTTCTTGCACCAGGATGCACCTAAATTCCAGTTAAATTGTTTTTATTATATTTTAGCCTGAACCAGCATTTCAGTTTTAAAACAAGTACAGCATATTTTAGCTGGATTGGTTTTTTATGCTGTTTGCACCATACAACAATATATGAAACTGTTTCTATGGTCTAGGTCTTCCAGAATTCAGCTCTTGCATCAGCAGAAATTTTTTTATTGAGCGTTAAGATTCTGTGTGCCCCGATCCTTTTACCTAAATATATATCCTGGACATAAAATTATAAATCAAACGGTGTTATCCATCGTGGGTTTATTGCAGGGCGACGCATTGATCACAAGTTGTGTATACCGAACAACTGGCCGGCCGAATGTCACTTTGGGTGGATTTGCGATCACCGACGAGATGTGTGTCAACTACATACACTACTACCCCAAAGCTGAGCTCGAGGTGTGCAAGAGTTCCATCAGCTACGAGAGCCTCTTCACCTACTTCCGCTTCTTGAGAGAGTGAGCAAAGTTGTCAAAGATATTGTTGCAATGCAGGTCATCATTTACAGTATTCTAAATAGTTTTGCTACTGTCTTGGAACCATAATGCAAAGTTCTTGTAGTATTGGCAGTTTTTTTTTTTTATGAACATCGCAGGCACTTAATTGCACTGAAAAATACACAAGACGAAGCACATGTTTGTACATGACATGAGCTAGTGGCAGGTTGGCTTGTTATTTTTCTCATACAATCATAACTTTCTTTCTGTGGGATAGATCAAACCCCTAGATAATTGTAAAGAACGACCGATGTGTCTGCAAAAGCCAGCTCGGTGCCAATTAACTCTAAAAAAATATGTAACTCAAAAATCTGTCCCTCACATGATTTTTCTACTGCATTCTCATAAATTAAGTTCCCTTTTCAGGTGGGAGAACCAAGGTACGAGCACTGACTTGGGCATTTCCGCCAACTACGGGTCCATCGAGTGGAGCCCGATCCGTGTGGACGTCCTCCAAAAACTGTACAACGAGTCTCCTCTGTCGATGCAGTGCAATATGTCAACAGGCAACCGCTTCCCAGGATACTGGGAGAACCTTCCCGTCTCTCCCATTTTGTTTCCGATGCCACCTCCAGCCCGCAGGTCCTGTGATGGTCAGGGCTACTAGGTCAGGGCTACCTGTCCCTTTACATTGTCCCTTGGTAGCACTCCACGGTTATGTGTTGCAGGTACTTCACTAAGATGTGATTTGATTTCTACCCTGACGGTAAAGAATAGATTGTAATTACAATTATCCAACTATTTGAAAATATTGATGGATTGCTAATGGTTACTTTGATTACATAAGTAGAGAAATATTTCTTTACTTATTACGTCTGTAAACTTTGAGGTTTGTGTCTATGAACCGTTGAAGGGTTGGAATCTGTGTTGCATTCATTTACCATTAATAAAATCTAGCATTGTTTACACGTTGGTCATTATAGAATACAGAGAGTGTATTGCCTTGAGTGAGCCATCCATTTCGGTTTCTCTCAGCACCGATGTGACAGTACTCATTCTGATTACTGTGCTCTGCTCAGTAGATTTTAAATCGGCTATGTAGGGTTGGTGTGGCCAGAAGATTTACCGCGCCATCGAGTATCGATAGGCAAATCCTGGGGCGCTGGGTCGAAATATAAGTACAGTCAATGAAAGTTTTCAAAGTACCCTCCTCATCAAAATCATGGATAGTGTGTAAGTTTTTGTCTAAAATTAGAAGGAAAATAATATTTTTTACTTAAAATATATGCAACTTAAGTTACTTTTATTTAATTTCTCTTAAATCTGTTGCACTACTTACATTCTAAAAAAAAAAAAAATTACGGTTAGCCTCGGAGATACAAGTTTTAAGTCCCATTACATAGATTAGATATAAAGGTGATCGCTGGTCCAAAGTCATCAAACTAGCTCGCAGTTTGTATAGGGCTGCGCCAAATAACAAGTAAACGTTGATTTTTGTTGCAGAGAATGTATAAAAGTGAAAATGGTGTTTGCTTAACGTTTGGTGTTTGAGGGGGTTTGGGGGCGAAGAAATTAAGTTTTTTTTTTTCGATAAAGTGTGTGTTTTTCAAGATAAAACATCATTTTATAATCTATTTTTAATCTTTGGCCATGATCTTGTTGGTCCATGCATAAGTACAAATTGATGGAACAAAAGACGACTGTACTGCGCTTAGTTATAACATTAGCTGCTGCGTGGCGCTGGCTGCCTTTTTATGGTTTTGGCTCGCCAGCCGAGAATTCAGCGTAGCCTGCATGCATTATATCATTATCTTTAAATAATGTGAATTTGTAACATTACATAATAAGGGTGCAATTTACCCGTTATATTTTGGTTTAGTTTAATTATATTTGGCATTGATCATTTAATAAACGTGTTGATATTAATCATATTAATGTGGTAAATGTGACAAATGCGTTAATTTATAAATATGTTGATATTAATCGATCCTCATTTTTCTGCTGTGATTTGAATGAAAATCGTTGATGCCGGGAAGTCTACTACATTTCCATTTTCTGCGAACACTTTTGAACGTTTCTGAATTCTTTTTTGCGATCTGAACTGAATTGACGGCATGAGCTTGGTCTGGCATACATTGTTTTAGGGGTATTCGGTCGTGGTGAGCTCTAGAATTTAAATTCGAACAGTTGTCTACCAGCGAGACCTCTGGTAGTGATTTATGTAAGGTGATCTATACATGCGTCAATGCTGGTGGTCAAATATATTTTTTCATTACGACACCGTCAGCTTGCAGGTTATCAGCTAGAGTCGTGCTGAAAGATATTTTGGTGGTGGAAGATAGTGCAACATCAACCCACAGGTTTTTGCAAAGAAGATTAGCCCTACAAGAATTGTGAAGGTAAACCTCATATTTAAAATATGATATTTGATATTTTACCACCCAACTCAAATCGCACGCCATTTCTTAAAAATGCCGAATTCCGCGAAGTAAGGTTAGGGTATGTTGGGGTATATTAAAATATTAAACATTTCTCGTTGCGATTTACGAATTAGCGTGATGCATAGCGTGTGTACTCATGGTTTAATTTAATATTCAGAAACATAAATACATGAGTGACCCACTCGCAAGGCAACTCGGCCAAGAATGACTGAACAAGCAGTAATGTGCCGGGCAATATCTGCATTTTAGAGTGTGGACTAGTTTGTGTATTTCTGCGTTTGCACTTCATGTTATGAAGTCTAGTAAAAATGAGGTAAACTTTATCAAATCCACAAAATGTAAATTACGAAAAAGTAGAATTGTTTGTAAATTCTTACAAATCCTACGAGAAAGAACGACGAGAAATAAACAGACAAACACGAGCACAATACCTCCAGTACATCTTTACCATCTCCTGTGCAAGCATTAACATCCCTTCATATACAAAAAATCAGATCATGCGATGGGAACTCCATCGCTTTTGCATTCCTTGGTGACAACTTCGTCCCCATCTTCTCCAAGTTCGCGATCTGTTCGTTTTCAACTTCTTCAGTCTCTTAAGACTGAATTCTCAATTTATCTGCATATCCTGAATCCTCTCTTTTCTTTGTTACTTAGTGATTTGTCAGCTCCTTTCTGTTTCTCCTGAAAAATTTCCCAATCTGAGCCTTCATCGTACGTATGACCGGGGTGTTGAATTAATTCCTAACTTTGTTTCCTGACTTAAAGCATTATCCTTTCGGATCATAATTCCACCCCCCCCCCCCCCCCCTCTTCTAATGGTGTTTATTATTGTGCATTTTTTCCTTTTTCACGGTTGAACGCACCTTTAGTTCCAACAATGTAAGTTACCTTTGAAATAATTTTTCCGGAGAATGAGTCATACCCGTTATCATTGTTGATCTGTACTCTGGCAACAATAGAAAGGTACATTTTAGTAAAAAGATAGTCAACCGCTTCAATTAAGCATGTCCTTGATTGATTCTTGGTCATTCCAGTTTACTCCAGTGCTGACGAGATTGTTTGAAATCTACACTGTCTATCTATTCGCTGCTGTTAGAGGGCACATTATCTTAATATTTACTTGATCTGGAATTCCTTGAAAAGACTGCAACTCCAGGATGTTTGAGCCATAAGTAACACCATACTCGCTCGGGAATAGGATGAGGTTTCAGTGACGGCTTCTGAGTCACTTGGTGGTGCTTTTCTTTTCCTCGAAAATTACCTTCAATTTCATGCCAACACGGGGGCATTTTGTGTTATCCAGACGTTTTTAGAGGTATTTTCCCACGAGTTATGAGATTTTCTGAGAATCGGACAGATGAGAATGGGCGCTGCAGCCAGAAAAGCGCCGCCTCCACCTGTCGGTGTACCATCGCTACATTCTCAAGGCCCGAGTGGTGCTGTAGGAAGCGCGCGCACCTAGCAAAAGAGTCGCGCGGGTTGCGTTCGGTCATTCGCTCAAATACGAACGATGGCGACAACGATTGGGCATCAATTTTTGGGAGGGTGTAAGTGTTCATGTAATAAAAAAAAGTACGATAACATTGCCATTTGGATGATTTTACTGTCGATTTCTATGCATCAACGAACCTGATTTTTAACCGGGTGGTCATGTTGACGATTGGATTTTCTTATATGTAGGGGAGGAGGGGTCTAAAAGTCTCAGTGGCAAGTTGTCTCAATGTTAAAATCTCGACTCCAAATGGTACCAGAAGAAAAATACTGATCCTGGTTACTTTGACGTCTAAATATCTTACTATTCTGAAAATTTCATTCGTTTCGGTGCATAATTCACACTCCTGGAAGAGATTGTTTGTTTTGACAGGTGTTTAGTAACTTTTCTGCTGCCAAGTTATTTAGTATTTTACGTAAAAACATCCATCTAATTGAATGTGCATATTTATATTCTTTTAAGCAAACATACTGTCTGTTTATAATTTTTCTTATATGAATATGATGAATATATGCACGAGAAGTATATTAATTTTTAATGTATAGCTGAAAGTCTATGATGGGTCTAGTTGTCACAGAATGACATAACCCCAGAAGTAGCTTTCAGTATAAGTTCAATTTGTTTGTTTTGTAAGTAATTGATTTTTTTTTTTTACTTTTTACAGAACCAATTTACAAAAATTTACCAATTACGAGTTTATAACGAGTTTATAAAAAAAAACTTATCAGTGGCTGGTAGCACCCGATGTCATGTTACGCGCTGCTCAATTTGTGTTGCAGGAAAAAATGGCAAAATATTTTGACATAAATTATCGAATCTTGACTCGGTATTGTCATAAAGTAACTGATGCAGATTTTAATTAAATTAATTATCTGATCACAAGACGAAATTTCTAACTGAGACAACTAGCCTCAGTGTCTGAGACAACTTGACCCGCACGTGGGGTTAAAAGTCTCAAACATTTTTAGGTCAACTAAGAGACATAGCAATTCAACTGACGGTCTTATAAATTGCAAACAATTTTACATTATAACCAAATGTGTATTTATCAATAAAAAAAATATAACATAAGAATAAATTTATTTTTCTAAAAGATATGCACACATAGGTAGATTTTGAGACAACTAGACCCCTCCTCCCCTATGGCTTTTCGTTACAAATGCTGCTTTGAGTAACCCTGTCCGTTGGCATGAGTAGCCTATCTCGAACAGGCACTTATTTTCATGTCTCTAAAGCTCAGTTTGGCTGAGTTCGTCCACCATAGTTTTCGAGTTAGATTGACAAAGAAAATATTATTTTGAATATTTTGATAGATTCCTAAACACCATTTTCCCTTCGATTCAATTCACAAAGCCATTAGCCTGTCATTATGTTCGGATGACTTCTCTTCACGGCATTTAACCATCAATATTTCTCACCTTTCTACAGATAAAATATTTGTCTAATTTGATAATCGATTAAAGTGAGGTTGGCTTAAAACGCGTGCCAAAATAAAAGCTATATTTTCTTTTAATACTTTTCATAATTAGGTTTCAATATACGAACTTTTCTAGTTTCTATCTGAATCAGAAAAAATGATAAAATAACAAAAATACGTCATTTGAAACAGTTGCTAAAACTATAAAAGCGAAACTCGATCGCACGTATCATGACCAATCACGGTTTCGCATTTGAATTAAACATATTTACAAGCTACGCTCACATCTGTCAAATCGCCGGCCGGAGCGGCATCGTCCACAGACAAGACACCCATCAAAACTCAATAAGGGTAGCTAGTCCATACCCCTAATCGAATAATTAACATTCTTTATAATTGAATCAACTCGCTAAAATCACTTCACAAACCGGTGCATTTCAACAATATAAACTTACAAGCCCATATAGACGGCAAATATAAATTTCCTGTTCGAGAATTAGATAAGCGAAACACACTAGCTCTATACTAACTCAATTACATCATCATGCATACCCTAATGCTTTTACCTAAAGGCGGTTTGCCATATGTTATTATTCTCAACATCAAGCGCGACCCCCGTGTGCTTTTGTGGGCAGAAGGGCAAAGAAAAAAACGGGCACATCTAGAGCCCCGAGTTGAGTTGGTAGTTAAGCCCAATAAGCGTTGAGTCTGTGTTGTTGAAGTTTGCTCTAATCAACGCTGTACCATGGTGCAACCAAATTTAATTAAATTTGCGGATATACACGGTATATACTGTTAACGTGCATACGGGGCAAAGCGGAGTTATCATTTTAACTCGGCAATGTCGAGAATATTACACAATATAGACATGGCGGTAAGCTACATGCTTATGATACTCTAATCAACGACGCTTGTGTCAACTAATCACCAGACGTTACAGGAATAATCAAAATTTTGATAACTTTCCAAGTAACGTCTATAGCCACTACCGCTGAACTACAACTATGAATTGCCGTTGTAATTGCCGTTGTTCGTTAGTACATAACAAATTGGTCCTCTGTGAATTTTATTTCAAAGAAAACGCCTTGGTGCGTAAAGTTATGCATGATGCAAAGGAATTACTAGGTACTCTCATTGACGCTATAGACAAATGAAGTTATCTTCGTGTAAGCCATTTTATATGCGGTATGCGGTTAAAATACGATTGAGATTCTTGTCTGTTAATTGAGATTGAGATTGAAGTGACTGAATTACCGATTCAGTTACTTTACCGATTTATCAGCAGAGATACCACATTTTTTTAAATGTATTAATTGGAATACAACATCTTGCATGTATCGCGAAATAGGTAGAAAATGCGGTCAGGTTTTTGGGGTTTTTGGGGGTTTTTGGGGTAAAGTTCGTAGTTGTCACTGTTTTTATTTGATTTTTTATTGGAAACATGGTGTTGTGACGTCGTCACATTAAATTTTCGCACAGCTGCATTTAAACACATTAAAAAAAATGCGTCCTCTCTTCGTTTCTCAAAAATTCAACATATTTAGCAACGAAAGACAAACTGATAGATTTTGGATTCATATCTACTTTATCTATCCTTAGTACTAGTTTTTACAAAAACTATTTAAACTGGGTTTTGTGAAAGACAAACTTTTTTTTTTTAATCATTGTGAAGGGTTATTTTTCTGGCTGCTGAGATCTCTGCCCTCAAGCAGGAGGATTCTCAAAATATTATCACGTTCTTTTCTTTTTTTCTAGTCCGCGTTAACGATGTGTTCATCATTGATGGTGTCCGGGAGAAACGGAGAACCTGCCGTAATTTTGCCTTTAGAAGTTGACGGATCGCTTCTTTTATCCAGAATCGGATTTTTTTCCAGACTTCTGTACAACAGCATAGAGGACAGAACCATCCGAGAGCTGGGATGTATTGCCGGTAAATATTACCCTCCGCTAGGTGGATGGAATAAATATATGTTCTACCGTGAAAATTTCAATAAAAACTTGAAGCGTAAATGTGAGACTACCGCTTTCGGTGGAAAAGGAGTTACTCCCGCGAAAGTTGTACGCGAAAGTAGTAATGACCAGGAGACAGAAGATTTGATCGTCCTCGGACTCACGAGAGAAATTACTGAAACACATATTCGCGATTGTTTCGGTAAATATGGTAAGCTCCAAAAGGTTCGTATCATACGCGACAATGATGGAAATCCAAAGGGGTTTGGGTTCATACGTTTTGCTTGTTACAAATCTCAAGAAATTGTTTTGAAAAATAGGCACCGATTTTCAAAAAAAAAATATTATTTAACTAGTAACGTTTCCTGTGAGGTTAAAATACCTTATTCGAAACTGAATCGCTCACCAGAAAACAATTGTCTAGAAACAAAGATATACATTGGACAAACTGTACCAGAAATCACAGAATTAGATTTGCACCAGCATTTCTCCCAATATGGCGAGGTGACACACGTTTATGCGAACCGTGCCAAAAACTTCGCGTTCGTAACCTTCAGGGAATGCGCAGTAGCCAAGCGTCTTGTGGGTAAAAACCACATTATCAAAGGATTTTTCGTTACAATAAGGACTCCAATTGAAAGGTCCAAACACCAGTCGCAGCCAAGCTCAGCGAACGCAAGTAACGATCAAACAATTTCCGACAGAGGAACATTGAAAATTGGAGATCATTTTGGAATTCAAGAAACCGCATTGTACTTCTACATGAATTTGGCCAGAAAGGAACTGCCGTGTACTGATCTGTACCTAATCCAGAACCAGCAACAGTTGATACCACTTTTGGTTCAGAGGGCTTTAAATATCGCCAAGAAGATGGAATCGACTTTCGCTTTAAACTTGGCTGGACAGGTGGCTGGCTTAAATCATACCCAAGGGCCCATTTTCTCCGATCTGAACCAGTGGAGTTCGATGGCGTCGAACTTGCCACCGATAGTAAGTTCGATGGCGTCGAACTTGCCACCGGTGGGCTCCATTTTGGGGCGTTATTTTGGGTCAACTGTGGCAGACGTTTCGGTAAATAACGCCATAGCAATGTGGCAGCTTGGCAATTAACAGTCTGTCTTGCTCATCTTAATTTTGGTGAATCTAATGGTTTGAATGAATTGTTTTTATTCCAACCATAAAGCTGTTGCATGCGTAGCATAGAGTCACCCAATATAAATGAAATCTCATGGTTTCAGGATTTTTGTAAATGTATTTGTATCATTGGATTTAATTAGGATATCATATTCCAGCCGATGTCGAGTCAAGGTCTTCGGAGGTCAGGTAGACATTCTATCAGACTTCAAACAATTTTTACTTTGAGTTTTAACTCTCGAAATCGAGCAGGTCCCATCCCATTTATATTTTTTTCTCGTTTTTTTCTCATTTTTGACTAGCAACAAGCGTTATTATGCTCATGTTGGCAATCAGCAGCCCGGCTCCTACCAAAAATTGGTGATGCAGATCTTTAGAGGTCGACATATATTCGCAAAATTTGATAAAAAAAAACAGTGCGTATGGAAAGGCTGCGGATACTATTTTATGGTAATTCATTATTAAACAATTAGACTATCCATTCAAACCATTCATACTGTTTTCAATGATGAAAACTCTAATCAATATTAAGATACGGATATTTACTACTTTAGATAGCTTTAGAATTAGAATTTAGAATTTTTTTATTTTGGAAATCATTCCCAAGACAGAAAATGTACCTGGTCTTTTTAAATCCGCGCAAATCGTTGTAAACATTCATCAATTTGTGATGTCTGTTTGAATTGCCAAGTCGTTTCTATAGCTTAAGATTTATAGTTTTGATTTAATAAAGCATCAGTGACGTTTAATATCTTGTAATATGTTATTTTATATAAGTTAATTTACTTCGTGTTCATTTCATTTCGTATTCTTAATAGTTTCTTTGCATGAATATTATTATTATTTTCTCTGTAAATTATTATTAAAATTTCATATGCTTTCAATATGCAGTTTTTTTTATTATAAAGAACACTTATAAAATAACCCCTGAAAAATTGGTGACTAACTGGGGACTCTAACCCCGATCTCTATCTGCCGTGAACGTTGGTTAGATTATGGTGAGAGCAACACTCGTGACAGGTGATGATCTCTGTTCGAGTCCCCAGGTAGGAATCAATTTTGAGACGTAAATAATTTTCCTTAATATAAAACATGTTTTTTTATTTTTTTTTATTTTTATATAAACTATGAAGTAAATTAAAAAAATTGCATCCATTTTTCGTTATGACACCTCATGTGAGCTTTTTGCTCAATTCTGCTCTAACTGTCTAAACTAAAATGTCTGTGTAGAATTGTATACCTATTGGCAAGAATAAAATTATGTCTCAAATGAAATGTCTGTATAGTATTGAACACCCATAAGCAAAAATACAATTCTTACTCAATTAAATGAAAAAAGACCATCACATCGATGCCATGCGTTGTAAAGTGTTGACTTGTTGTCTCTTAGCGATCTTGAATAGTCACTCGTTTTGCACTAGAAATTCCGAACTCGCAAATTAATGTTTGGTACACAAGTGTAGAACTTTCAATTAATACACTGAATAAACTTGCAAACACTAAATAAGTTTGAAGAATTGTAAAACACTTTTACACTACTACAAACACTAATCACTGTTAAAATAGCTAGGACCATTGGCTACATTTAATTGAAAAGTGCCGGTATTTTAGAGTATTCGTTGTTTGCACATAAAGTTGCATAGTTCACTTTATCACAGACAAGAGAAACTAGTTAAACTTTGCTGACTATATATCAAACAAACATCTAAATACTTTATAATTCCAGCCATAATCAAAGTGACCCAAATATCTATTTTAAATAACCTTGCAATTACTTGATTTACGGGCTGGATTCACTTTAAACACAAGATTCACCGGCATTAGAACTGAACAGTTATAATAAAAACAAGCTACAAATGGAGTAATTTGCTAAAACTTCTCAAGACAAGAACAATTTTCACTGCAACCAAAGCTGTAACGTTCATAATTTTTTTAGAACAAATTTGAAACTCAGATAGCGGCTGGTCATCCCACAGCCTTCTAGTCCACCGTTACCAGCTGTTGCTATGATTCTCAGCTGTGTGGAAGAAGGCTTGTGGTTTTGAGAGTTATCATCAAAATCTAATACTTGTGTTTTAGAGGTAAAATCATGTGTTTCAAGTGTCATCGTATGTTGGAATTCCAGTGCTTCTAGTTTAACCTATCTAATAAACTGTTCACCGCATTACTATCGAGGGTTATGTACTGACCCCAGAGGATAGCTCGTAACGACGAGGAAATGAGACAAGGTCGACATGAAAGGTCGTACCCCCCGACCGAGCAGACCTCACTCAAGTCTCCTTGAAGGTTAGTAGTAAAAACATTCTTTCATTTTATTTGGGATGATCCCAAAATAGTAGTAGTAATTTAGCCTAAAATAGTTTAGCCCAAAATATTAATTTTGGCTAACAGGTCAAATTAAGTAATGTGGTCGGAGACAGATCTGGTTGGCAAAAATAATGATGGTAATGATATTATCAGCTAACTACTTACCCCAACTTATAGGTAAAGACTTATAGAGTCCAACTTTATAGAGATCTAAAGTTATTTTTGTCAAATCAGCTGGCAATTCTTTCGAAGTCCAGAGATTGGCTTCACTGATTCACGGAGAATGGAACTAGCCAGAAATTTGCAAATTGTCGCCATGCCGGATGTTACATCACAGATGTAGGCACACATTGTTGACCGTGGGGCACGAGTTTATTCGAGGGACATCATGGAAATCAGTGCTCAGTGACATTTCTGCCATTGTTAGTAGTTGACATTTATCGAATTCGTTATGCACCTAATGAGCAAAGCAGAAATTCAAATGGTTCAATGTGTCAAAATCACTTCGTCAAGCAGACACTAACGTATTAAAATTCACTGCTGAAACGGGTAAATTGTTAAAACTTCATTCCCTGGTCCCTGTAGAGGCTCGCTGTAGAGGTCTATTTCCCATTCGTGACGTCGTAGTCGATTGTCGTCAATCCGCTGTTCTAACATGTTGTAATTAGCCTACTACCTAACCAGTGATGATCGTATCACGCGTCCGCTGGGACTAAAGGGCCGGTTGCGCCCCCTTAGAGGGAATTAAGTGCCCTTAATGTACAGATTCACTGACTTCGATGCTGTTAATGCGATTTTGGGGGCATGGGCAGACTTTAATGGATAATCCTTGGCGGTGCCGAAACATTCACTAGCTTTCTTCAAAACGATGTCCTGCAAGGTTCATATTATTTTCTCCAAAATCTCTTCCAATTGTCTGAGTTCAAATTCGTATTACAAAGTTTAATTTGTCAAAGAAAATTGAAATGTCTTGTTTCTATTCTTCTTTACCTATAATCTTCATATTTTACTTGATTTATTTATCTATCAGATCATTAGAAACAAACGTTAATAATAATTAATCAATTTTTCTGGTAGATATCTTGGTTTTTAACCGTAATTCACAAATATGTTACCTGTCACGTCAGGCAATACAGAATTTAACGATACAATTCAAACACAAGCATGCAACATCCCGATTCCTCGCCCCCATACATATTGGCCACTAATAACAACGCTCTTGTACCCTAATATAGAAGCACTTGCCTCCTCAAGTGTCGCTCCCCGGAGTCCAATACCCACCAACTCACATTGCTTTCATCGAGGCTGGGGTGCCGCTATATAGGCGCACAGTGCGTGGTCTCGTGCCCGACCGCAGGCCTTACGCATGTCGCACTTCATTTGTCAATGTGTCCTCTCGACGTACGCACCACCCTCCCACCCTCATCGCCCTTTGCACGCAGCAATAATATCGCGCAAAACACGCACTTTATTATCCATCTAGTTTGACAATGCGTGTGACGGATTAAGGCGTAACTAATCATACTAGTCTCGAATTGCTAATCAAAAAACTTGGTTGTGAGAGTGATCGGGTTGTTTTTTTTTTAACTCAATGTCTAAATAAACACACCTTTTGTAAGTTGAAAAAGTGAAATGTTTTGAAATTCAGTTGACACCTAAAAATCACAGTAAAGTGGGTAAACAGTCAAAGTGCTATCATATAACCGTTGAGTTTAAAAGCATAGTCAAGAGGGCCAACGCTGATGTTAAACTTTCTGCTGAAAAAACGTGCCGGCTTCACATGGTAACGGTAGATACCAACCGATGGCAGGTGCGGCAGTCATTTTGAAAAAAAAATTAAATAATTACGGCCTAAAATATCGATTCATGTTTATCAATTGTTGAGTTAACAGTTAAAGACAGACTAATTGAGCGAAAACCGATCTCAAATGCAATTAACTTGCAAGAAATAACGAAATAAAATTTCTTACCACACGAAACGACGACGTCCCCACCTACAAGCATCCTTCATTTTTGTCGGTAAAGTAGTTATTTAGCGGCTATTTTACGCAAATACAGTTTAACTTAAGCACTACGGTAGTAATTCCACATTAAGATATTTCAAAGTGACTGCTTTTTTTTTTATTATTATCAACACTATCGTCTCAAAAATTGATACGTGGAGATCGGGGTTCGTGTCCCCTTTAGGGCATCAATTTTTTAGACAGTTATAGTGTTGATAATAATAAAATACCCCGCGCATTTCAAGCGTTTGCAATTTAAATAAGATTTCATCCTAATGACTGCTCTTTGTTTAGAACCGAACATGCCTGAATAGGAATTAATAAATTCTCTTAAGCTGTCGTTTTGATGTTAAAATTACTATTCAGTTGGTAATATTTTCAGTTTTCTTCTATGGCTTTTCGAAATGGTATACGAAATGCAGGAAATTGACAGTGTCCACCAATCATTGAACAAAGAAGCACAACATATCTGCTCTTAGCGGCAAAAGGGCGATCGCTTCTTGTCGAGTGCCGGAACAATAAAAGCGAGCATCACAACTTTTTCTGCCCCCTTTCGCAATGCCATGGACGCCGACGGGAGGCGTCGAACTGGCGTCGTCGCGGGCGTCGCAAATAATAACGATCAAATGACCGGATATGCTCGGATAACGTTCTATTTATACCGGATATGTGCACATATATTTACTAAAATGATTCCTAGCTTTCTTTGAGACCTTTTTTATATGGATATGATTCACAATATAGTAGTATAATGTGCAGTCTTCAGGAAATTAATGTTCTGGGTTGTGCTTCGTGTCATGAACCTGGAATATTGGATCAAACCTTCATTCGGTCAGATGATGGATCATTATGATGGTATTTTCTATCATCTACAGAAGACGTCATTAAAACATTTGGCGTGTTTAATCAGGATCTTGTCACCGGAGATTGATTAATAGTTGTATCGTGTTGATCTTATTTCATTAAAAATGCAATATTAATGAAGGCTTTCATCTGGTATCAAAGTAATCATGCCCACACTTTATTCTCACCGTTCAAATGTACGATTTTTATGGAATCCGCTAATATATAAAGCATTTTTTTCTTTGATCCTTTCCCAGTCTAAGGGATTTTAAACGGGACTTTCTTAGAAAAGACAAAAGGTCTTCTAAACTTTACAAAATAAATTAACATTTCTAAATTAATATAACATATACCTCGATGTATTTGTTTAAGAAAGGTCAAAAAGCGTGCTAGCTTTTGCAACAGAGCAGAAGCAAATAATTACAAGATTTCTTAAAAATTAATTCAGATAATTTGGTTTTTATTGGGCAATATTGAGAACAAGTTTTTAACATTTGAGAATGAGCACCACCGAATCTTGCAACCCCCATATTCCTCCCAGAATCAAATATCATACAGATATGAGAACACGTTTTGTTGCAGACGTACAGCATCATTTTATTCTAATTCCCCCCCCCCCAGCATTGAACTGCATTACACTGCACCAAGCCTCAGTTTTTCTGCAATTTTCTCACGAAGCACGCCACGTGGAAATGATTGCTTGATGACGTCACGTAGCCCTGCATCCCTTGACACATGCTTCCCTGTAATTGCCTATCAGCTAGCGATAACGTGCGCCGACGAGCAAGGGGTTGGTGCGATGCCCGCCGACCGACGCCCGGCGTCGTAGTTATCAGATGCGAGGAGCGAGCGAAGCGATTACTCAATTTATCTCAGGAAAAAATGCAGTCTCTTTTGTCTTCCTCTTAACCATTGACCAAACGGCAGATCCGACTTGGATGAAGGTTTTTGGCATTTTTTAAAAGTATCTGCCAAAAAGGTTAAAAAACGTTTTTTTTTTTAGAAAATGTTTGATTTTTGAAACATTAAACTGTAAAAAATGTCTGTCGTATTGAAATTTACTATACCTCAATGTTACGCTGGATTTAATGTGAGATCGATTTCTATAAAACAGTTATCTACTGTATTTCACAAAATGAAAAGTACTTTGTAGCTGATGCCCTCTTTAAAAGTGGTCAGAATCTCTGTCAAAACGCTCTTACTTCAACGCAAACCTTTGCCTACTTGCCTGCGCACCCAATTTCCAGGAAACGGGACGGAAACTTTTCAGTCTTTTTGGGTCAATTAGATTGGGTGTGCTTGTCTCCAAGAATTTTTTAAAGTTAATGCTATTTTTGGAAACATTTCACATGTCTTAGGTAAAATTCATAGTTATATACCGACGTGGTTTTTGGTAGGAACCTATTTTGCCTGCTTGAAGTTACGAAGTGGAGTGGTCTATTGCTACCCCAGAGCAAGTTCATGTACCCTTTGGTGAGTTAGAACGCCCTGTTGAAGGAGGAGGGGAATGGGCACCAAACGGCCAGCAGCTAATGTATACTGATGGGTATTTTGACGTTTTTCATGGTGCCTCAAGCCCCATTGAAACCCTAACACTTTGGAGTGAAGTCAGAGCCGGTGTCAATTTGAAACATCAAAAGCAGCATCTAGCCGGCCACCGTAGATGTTTAACATGTACAAATTCCATACGCTATTTAAAAAAAAAAAAAGAGTCCTGAATGAAGAGAAGATAGTAACTCGAATAACTTAACTCTCTGTCAAATAAATATTCATAAGTTTGACACGAGCAGAATATTCTACCTACAGATAAGTGACGGCAATATTCCATACCCTTTCAACATCGTATACGCTGGGATATTTTGCTACGAGCATTACTGCTGAATAATAAAATGAATATACTTATCAAACAAAAAACTACTCCAATAAAGAATTGTTTGTCAAAGAACGCTAGCGCAATGGAAATTGTCCGTGAGCGAGCAAAGCTAAAGTATGTATAAAAGAAGATGGTAGATTTTTGTTGTTTTCTATTTTTTGAAATGTTTTTTTTTTTTTTTTTCGAAAGAGGGCTGATGGTTGGCGTTATAGGTGTTGGGGTAGAGGGTTTAAGGGCGTGCGCATCAAAGCGTTGCCGGGCTCGTTATGGGGGGTGTGTGAGATTTTCGCTGCCTGTGATGTATTATTGAAGCTAATTCCTGGGCCATCAAACCCCTCCGTCCCACCCATCCTGCTGCCCTGACTCAGTCACCCAATCGGGGCGTCGTTCGTATACTCTTCTCGCAGAATGTTGGTACGTTACTCACTTTTAGAGCACAAAAAGATAAGCCAAAGCTTTTTATATAATAGCAGGAGATATAAGTGTAGATATAGAACACTCAAGAAGCAAATACGTGTTTTTGGTAAAGTTCCTACTGGCTTACGAATTGTAGAGTGGAAGTGAAAAGGAAGCCATAAAAAATGATACAAAAGTGAAAACTGGTGTCACAATAAGTAAAGAAACGATTAATTCTGCGGTGTTAATAAATGTGTGTGTACGCATTGGGTATACGTAGGATAATTATTGATTAATTAAATAAAAAATATATTTATTTATTTATTAATAATTAAGAAATTATTGATTATAGTAAATAGTATCTTGTGTGATAGTTTTGACAGCAGGAATACATAAACACTGTGTTTTAGATGTCAACATGTCCATATTGTATATCCTATTTTAGCTCGTAGATGCAACCCGCAGAGCAAACCCGGCTCTTCGATCAAGCGTTCAAGAAAAGTCCAAACAAATTTATCGGGCATTTCTTTTTAAATTCTCACAAATCTAATTGTTTTAATGATATCAGATTGATTTATTTGTGGTGTTTAACGACGCACTGTTTTGACAACGGGCCCTATGGGACTGATCTAATGGCTTCGGTGAATGAGTGGATGATGATGAGTATGATGATGAACAACCTAACCTAAACGGGAGGAGGGGAAACTCGGTGCCGGCACGTAGCCTACTCCTGTCGAAGAGCACCAAGGGGACCACCGACTTAACGTCCCTTCCGAAGGACGGTACAACGCGAACATCAGGATTCCTCCACAAATCCATGCTGTCGAGAGGTTGATAAGCAAGGCGAATGAAGTTGCTGTACTAACTTTAATTCCTACAACCTCTCTCCCGAACAGAACTGATCATGTGTATGTTGGTCACCCATCCAATACCTGACTCAGCGCAGTGTTGTCTAACTTCGGTGATCTCATGAGAACCGATCAATTTCGAACATATGCATTTGTCCGATTTTTGAATACAATAAAAATAAAATAATAAAAAAATGGATACCCTCCAAAATGTATGTGAAAGTAAAGATCTGATACCAATTAAAATTGTTCCTGTATTTCACTAAACTAGCGTTGTTAACTTGGGTACCAGCTAGAAAATGTATTCCAGTCAGAAATGATTTCTCATCAGTGACCACCAGCGGCACTACAGAATTGAGCCAAGCGAGCAGAATGGTTAAAATATTCTACGCTTTGGATCTTCAGCTTCACTCGGCGCGCTCAAATAATCTTTCCAGCGAAATTGTCGCACGGTTCAGATTATTTAATGGATGAGGCTGAAAACTTAGTGAAAGCAAAGTGTCTGAGATTGCAATGCCAGTAATGGAAGTCGCTTGAAAATCAGCGCAATTATTCAAAACACGCTTTAATTGACGCCTTTTAGCGAAAATTCGTGTACCAATTAGAGAGACATATTTTCTCTGTTAATAATTTATACGTAGCATTTCAACTTATTTGAATAAACTTATGAATTATTTAAATTTACACTCTTCTCGTTTTGAATTTCATCAAGGGTACTCCTTTTCATTTTAATGCGAAAACCTCTGTCCTGCCACCCGGCTTTTACTACGTTTTAATGGACTTAAACTAGATAAAGTGTAGGTAAAACCAAGACTAACTGTATGCTGTTTGTACCAATTTTAATATTTCACAGATGTGATGATTGTAGTTTGAAATGAGAAATGTGTTGCTCTATAGTAGAGTGCTGTGAGCAGTGTTTTTTCCTTCGATACAATTTCAAATAAATTCAAATCTATCTGTTTTCTTTACGAATTTGGTTTCAGTAGCTTTTAGAGCAAAATGGGTCTCGATGGCTTGAAATTGTTGGTTCTATTAAAACATAGACTATAGGCACCAATGCCAATAAGACATGTATTTACCAAAATCTCGCCTCCTAGTTGAAGCGCTAGAGGACAATTTCCTTAGCGGCTTCCAATCACATGCAGTAAAATTAAGATGTTTCTGTGAGCTAGAGGTCCAACTTATAGTTGAATATTTTGGTAAAACCCGACCTAAGTGCATATGCACAGTTTTGACAAAACTGATTATCTTCAAAGTTTTTTTTTTTCAAACATCTTAATTTAAAAATCTATACATTACAATTAAATTCATAATATTGTGTGTAACGGCCAGTTTTAACATGTTTGATTAACAATATAACTGCCAGTTAAATATTTAACCTCATGGTCACAGCCAATCAGATTCTTCTAACTGTAGACGAAAAGACCGACCCTAAGGACAGCTTTTACAGTGAACCATTTGAACCATTTTTTTGTTTTGCTTAGCAACAGCCAATCGGTAGGTTTCAATTTTTGTTAACAGACTGTTAATTACTTAACGTGCTACTGAATAACCGGCAATATGTTTATAACTTCCTAATGAAATGTTTATTTTTTTAAATTGCTCTTAATGTTTGAAGAAATTCTCTACACTGCATCGCACATATATGTACGTAGTTATTAAGAGACACAAGTGTATACACAAAACTAGAAAAAATAAATAGAAAACTAGAAAAAACTATAAAGAAAAAGAAGATAGCTAGAAAAAAGCGAAGTAAAATAAAAATATTAGTAAATTAAACTGCAAAGCAGCCAGAAAAGTAATTTAAAACCTTGCATCATTTTACTTTTCACAAGAAACCGAGATCACGGGCAGAATAAATCATTACCCACAACTCTAGCATGTATTCGCCTTATAATTGCCTCATCTTCTCGCCGTCCTCAAGGGAGTTTTTGTTTTGTCACTATGCTTCGACGCCCCTACGCGACCCCCTCTCCCCAACCTCACCCCACTTCACACCCCAAGCGCGATAAAATTTGCACTTTCGTCGAATTAACGTCGCGCTGAACTAGACGAAAATCCCATCATATTTATACCAATATAATATTCTCATCCACGAGATTCCATTTTATTCACTAATATTTTACAAAACGAAATTCTCTCGGAGAGATGTTTTAAAGAGGGAATGTTTTTCGAAGGGGTAAAAACAAGGTGGGGTTTTCGGTGGGGGGGGGGGGGGGGCTGTAGAGGTGTAAAGGGAGGGTTGTTACGCTAATACGATGGGTAACAGGGAGCGAATTTCGCTAATGTTTTATTCATCCACTTATTGCTTGCCGGGATGAACCCCGAGCCACTCGTTGGCTAGGGTTGGCTTTTCTCCTTTCTCCAACGTTATAGGGGATGATGGTCATTAGGCTCTGAAACCATTTGTGAAAAAAAAAATACTCACATGCATGGTCTAGAGCGAGAAGGAAATGGATTGACGTTGTGAAGTAGGGTTGGGGTAGAGGGCCACCCTCTTCATTCAAATATCTATTATATCGCTTCGTGAAGCGGTTTATTACTCAGTAACTTCATACTACTACTTTAGCTTTGTTTGAGTTAAGGCAATACCGATATTGATTCGATTACAATAGAAGTGATTTTTATTGGTTCTTGTTTTACTGGGTACGCTCGCGTTCGAGAAATGTTAGACCAGATGGTTTAAATGTTAGCATTAAGCAAGGAGGTCGTTGAAAGATGACTAGACTACAGTTATGCCTGCTACAAATGATCTGTAATGTTTAAATGCTTTTTGAGGTTTGTTTGATTGATAAGTGTACATTATTAGGTTTGAAAATAGCAATATATTGACGTGAAATCTGATAAAACTTGCGAAAGCCTGCAATGCGCAGGGTATTTTATTATTAGGAACACTACTAATTTTAATGTTCCGTAAAATAAAATATATTTCCGTTTTTCTGATGGTAATAAAAATCAATATATTTATTTTGTGCCTTAGGCCCGATTTTTCAGTGGTCCATTAACAACCTAACAGTCTGTTAATTTCTCATTTGTTTGGCAGCAGCTAATCACACAGTTTGTGAATTTCTTAACGTTTCATTGAAAAACGAGCACTTGATCTGAAATCTACTTCTTCTGTTAGTCTCGAAAAAAAAGCGTCGAATAGCAATTTTAACCACTATAAAGGTAGAAAGAAAATGACATTCTCGTAGACGACGAGATAATAAGTTTGATGATAATGCTCTGCTAAAGTAATTCAATCAATGTTCACCAGGTGACGGCGGTAGATAACGAAACTACCGAACACTAAAACCAGTAGAGGCCGCTCGTTTGATGTATGTTTGCAAAACCCATGCTATAAACTATTTCAAACTTCTGCCAAAACGTCTAATTTTCAAATGTTTCCGCGCTCACCTGAGCTAAAATTCTCATCCCCCTCCCCAACCCCGTTTCCCATCTTTCCACGAGCTGCGCAGTCCTACCAACCCTACCCACGTTCGGCTCCATGCCTTGATTAATGGTGTTACACTGCCGACAACTTGTGAATAATTGAATTTTCCATTTTAGTTTCCTTTCTATCTTCCATCTCTTTCCATCTTTCTCTCATTCTGCTTCCATCTTTGACGCACTCGAGCGTTCGTTGATGTTGTAATATTAGGCTTTCGTTCTTTAATCTTATTTCACAGCTTGAAAGCTCAAGAAATGTTCACTTTACTTTAGATACTTCACTTTGTGTGTAATGACTTTGATTTTTCTCGCGGAAGCCATAATGAAAACACTGCATTAACAATCTCTTCACCTCGCCAAGCTTCTTTAGAATGCTAATTAATAATGTCAACGATGAAAATAGGCATTGTGTGATAGGTGCTCTTGACAAAGCCATGATGGCGTATATTATAGAGGCAAACTTTCATCAAAATACATGCCACGCTCCTAATTAAACTGTAATTTTCTAGAAATGGGCGTGTACTTTCCCGCTTTTATTTACAGAGCCAGAAAAAAAGCGAATAACTTGAGCAGAATTGTTTGGCTCGATTAAATTAATGGTTTTAGGTATACACACTTGATTAAAAATTAAGCGAAACGTATACACTTTGCGGACAGTTTCCCATCTACGTGTGTATTAACACCGAGCGGAAAATATGTCAAATGATAGAGTGACAATGCTTGGGAAATTTTCCAGCTGATGTGGAAAAATGAAATGGTTTTACAGCTCGATAGAGGCTCCGTTTCATGGTTTTCTAATTAAGTCTTGACGGCACGTTCGAGGAAGTTTCAATCGCGCGATATCAATGGATGATTAAATTAATTATCGTCGCGTAACTAATCATTCATCATGAACCGCAAGAGCGGAGACAACAAAAGCGTGTAGTCAACTCTTCAAAAACACTCCCATTGTTGGCGTAATGTCGTTGCCGAAGAAGGGAAGTTTTAGTTTTCATCGTGTGCGGCGTGAATAAGCCATCGAAATTAGGGAAGTTAAATCTGCCGTACGGGTTATTTTGTGACACCGATATTTACGTAATTAGGGTGAAAATTAATTGATTATTTGTGCACTTCTTAGGCAAGAAAGATGAATTATATATTAAACGGAAATAATGTGGTTTTTTGGCTCACATCTACTCTATCGAATAATAGTAAGAATAATAATAATAATTCGTTATTTTCCATTAAAACCGATTACATGGTATCTGGACCTCATACAATAAAATATTAATAATAGTAGGTACTAGTACTAGTACTAGTCATCATTTAAAACCACTCGGGTTAAAAATGGCATCTTAATGGTAAACACATTGATAAATTAAATATCATTTTAGGACTTCTTTAAAATCTGTATCATTGTTCCTAATTTCTTCTGGCAGTGCGTTATAAAATGTAATCCTTGCATAAGTTCGAGTCCTAATATAAAATGCATGCGTATGTTTTTTTTTGCTTGGGTAATCTTATAACAGGTTTTAAAAAAATAATTTTAAATTGGATTACAAGACAATTTTGTTAGTTTTTATTTAGAATTAAAAATGTACAGTCCCAGTTCAGAGAAGTTTTTTTTTTAAACAAAAAACTATTTTACAACAAATATTTTACCAGAGGCCGGATCAACAAAGCAGCGAGCTTTTATCACCGTGGTACCAGCCCCTGAAAATCTTAACACCGTCTGTAATTTGACAAATCTTTACCTACACTCCACTAATTAACTTAAGCCCTGATTTGTGAATCCGCCGCTAGGATAACTTTCATTAACCTTCTCGTGAAATTTGCGCTAAATTTCTCCGTCGATTACAAACAAACAGTCGCTTTCCTCCAGGAAAAAATTCATCAATTTATATATTAATGTTTGCGTTAAACTGATGTGCATCGTATTGATGTATGACCTCCCCGTATCGAGGTTACCTTTGTAATTAACAGGTTACCTGTGGATAAGCGGGCAGTCGGTCGCTAGTTGCGCTTGGGATCATAATTTGACTCTAGCCATTTGTGTCCACTTTATTTCTAGGTACAATTCTTTATTAAACATTAAATTTTCACCACCGTCGCTTGTGGGTTATGATTAATCGTTAAAATATTGATACATGTATATCAATCCTTCAGCTTATTAATTGAGATTAAACCAGTCTCAAATGGGAAAAACCGGGAGAAATAACGAAATATAATTTCTTAAAATTTGAAACAACTCTATCAACCCTAAAACCATTCTTCATTCTTATCGATAAATATGATATTGTTCAACCAATTTTCGCAAAGACAGTTTAACATTAGCGTTTTGGTAATTCGATTCAATGTCGTGGAGTTGGTATAACCTATCACTTTTTTCCAAGACGCTGCTCCCATAGTTTTATTCCGTCACTCAATTTCCCTCCAAACCACGCCAAACACCAAACAACCACGCCAAACAACTATAAAGACGGAAGTGAATGCCACTGGTTTCCCCACTGAAAAGGAAATGCGTTTCTCCAATCAATCACCGCGGGTTTGATCTCTTCTCCCAGTGCTCGACGTAGACTCCAATCGCTCTGCGTTGCGCAAAACTCTTTGCACTCTTTGTGGGAACTCCCTCGAGCACATCATCGGACATTTGACATGGGACAGTGCCATCTTATGGTCTATTGACTTCCTATTGTGTGGCTTTGAGAAGTGTTGATGAACTAATCATTCACGTTTGTTGAAAGCTCGCGAAGTCACGGACAAGGCGGTCATGGGAGAGGTGTTGTGAATTGTTTTGAACAAGATTGGTAAAAAGTGAAGCGAATCAGTTGTTTTACTGTCAAAGTCTGAAAGAGTGTATAGGGGGAATAAAGCACCGATTCTCCTAAACGCAGCCCGCAGAGCAAGCCCGGCACCTCCACAGAAACAATATAAAGAAAACAGACTACAAGTATTTCAATAACCCATAATCATTACATTATGCTTAGCTATGAAAAATATTACACATTTTTCCATGAAGTGAATAAAAGATTTGCAAAATTTTCTCTTGGTTGACGATTTTTAACGATGTATTGAAAAAACAATTTCAATTTAATAAAAATGCTAGCAACGAAAGCGCTAAAGGATAGCTGAAAACGTCATTGTTTGTCAAGTACCAGCGTCGCCACCGCCCCTTGGCGTCGGCGTCGCACCGATGAGAGACGTCAGGCGACGCTGGTTGGGGGCGGGCGTCGACGAAACGTTTAGCCTCGTTTAGCTCTTTGTTCTCCTCGTCTGATAGGTTGCCTCTGTGTGGGAACTCACGATTGGTCCAAGCGCCGTGAGGGATCTCATCTCTTCGTGGATAGGGTTGATAGATTTTGGAGTTTTAAATGTTTGGACTGATGCATGGAACTAACATTTTAAATTTTTTTCATTACATTTTTTGGTTTTCGGGAATGACCTAGAGATTTGTTTGTTGGTATTAAGTTCAAGTTAATTTATAATCTAAAATTACTTACTGTTTAAATAACTAAGAATCATTAAAACTTATTTTTTCTTTATTTGCTTAGCAAACAAAAAAGCTTTTCTTTGAATGAACCCATCCATTCAGCGCACAGAACCAGAGCAAAAGTAAGTAAGTAAGACCACTGCAAAACAAGCGAATTTTTAATGACGTTGAAGATTTGAAATAAACACATAATTAGAATACATTTCTTTATAATATTAGCAACAAAATAATTTAAACAGTTTTCTTGATATGCTTTAGCATTTTGACGACAGCTGACAAAAAGTGATTTCTGTTTAACAATAATTGTGATTTCAAGAAACGATCAACAGAACACAACTAGATTGATTGTATGGTGTTTAACTATGGCCCTTTGTAGCAAACCTTATTCTAAATTTAAGGGCAAAGAAATATATGATTCTAGAAACATACTATTTTAAATGCGTCTGCCGTTACATATTAAATCACTTTGTTCTTGAATATAATACGTATATTAATAGAAAAAAAAATGTATCATTCAAAAAGCAAGTGGCAAGTTGCAAAAAGGTTGCCAACCGTGGCCCCCCATTTTTTCCCCGCCCGCCCTGACTCCACGATTGCCACGCTCTTTGGCTGTACTCGAATCATCAAACAAACCAACCCTTCATTGTAAATGAAAAGCACAACGGCTGGGTAATGACTCCACTCATATTATTATTCATCGAGAGCATTGAAAATTTTGCACAATCATTGGTTGTAAAAATATCCCTATTGCTCTCCCTTATTCATGCATATAAACCTTACGGACAAGCTAGTTGAAAAATGGTTTACTGTCTGGCTCCGATCTTTACAATATTTTTGAACGATTCATGAACGCACATCATAATCAGCATATTTTGGATCAAGTTTTTTTTGTTGCTCTAGTTAGATAATGGTCTGCGTCAAAGATACGTTTTCTCTTGACAGCTGCAACTTGATAGGCAAGAGGCAAAGAATAAAAACGTTTGATTGCTCAGGAAATGTTTACGGAAATTCAGAATTTTATCAAGGAAAATGCATAATATGGAATACTGGTTGTTATTACGATAATCAAATGCTATTTATGTAAATATATTTTACATCCTTCAGCATTACAGAGTCATGAAGTGTGTTTAATAGCAGGCAAATAACCAAATTTGAAATAAATGTAGTGGAAAAGAAGCAGTTATTTAGCGAAGAGGTTTATTTTTTTCTTGAGATATTGGGCTGTGATAGCTGAATCGTTCCGCGTTGCTTCCAGATCGTAGCTCAGCGGGCGATATTCAGATCAGATGAACGCATAGTTCTTGAAAGTGTGGTCGAAACCGCAAGCAACGAACGCAACCAGGATATGATAGCCAAGTTTAACGGAACATTAAACAGGGGATGTCAGAACGTCAGTAGAACGTAGCGAACAAGTTTGCAAGGGTAAAATATCAAAGGGAAGATATTATTTTTATCTTCTTTATTCATCCTTATCCTTTCTATGTTCTGGTCGACTTGTTTACCAAGATAGACAAACAAGTTGGAACGATTTAAATGTGGATGGAGGATTTTGTTAGGTCACTGGGTTTCGGAAGAGATTTTTATAAGATTTCAGAGAGTTTGTTATCACTTAGAATTTAGAATCTGTGTTTTGAGAAGATTGCGAATGATTTGGTGTGATTGGGTACGTTTCAAATTATTAAGGCCCAGTATTACGATATTTTAAAACTCAGAGTTAAGCTGTAAACTCGTAGAAACCGCTGACTTTAACTGCATTTGATTGGTTGTTGCCATGACAATTAATTTAACTCCCATTTTGTCTAGGAGTTCTAGTCATACCGGGAATACATTCTAAAAATATGAATTGAGAGATTAACTTTAATAATAAGATTAGCTGTCAGGAACTTTGTATAGCCTTTTTACATTGTCAAAGAAAGTATTTTAATAAACGAAATACTTTTTGATTTTAGATCTTAGGTTCAGTATAAAAATTTGCTTAACTCTTAGATATCGTGAGAGTTAAACCAATTGCTATGACAACAACCAATCACAGACAGTTAACACAGCTTTTAGGAAAACTATTTGAACTGGGTTTTGAATGCTAAGTAAAGGGCTACTAAATTTAGTAGCCCTTTACTTAGCATTCAAAACCCAGTTCAAATAGTTTTTCTAAAAACTTGTGCCAAGGATAAATCAAGTAGTCATGAGTCTAAAAACCATCAGTTAACACAGCTGTTTCTAGAGTAAGAAGCTTAACTCGGAGTTTTCAAATATTGTAATACCGGGCCTCAGATATAGCTATGTTTACCTCTAAAGATCCTTTGAAGATCCTATACCTTTTTATGGGAAGATCAATTGAAGGTAACTGTATATAAAGTATTTTTCCAATGACAAGAAAAACGCACAGAAATGCTTAAAATTGCAACTTTTCGACATCAATGTTTGTACTACAGCTAGTAACGAATAAAATCCATAAAAGATTTGTAACATTCTGGAAAACTTTTGAAACCAGCGATTGGATTAGTCCATTAATGACTCTACCAATGCCGCATTACTGCGTTCACTGAATTTTCTACTGCTTTTAGAAGCCAATTGAGATTAAATGCAGGCGATTTTATTTTTACATCGGCGTGCTGTATTAAGCCCCTTTTTTCTGAGTGTTCCATTAGAAAGACCTAAAACTTTTTTATTGCCTTTGTCTTTTAAAGCTATTACCATTCTGAACAAACCAAACTTTTTTCCTACTTTATAAGCAATTTAAAAAGTAACTCAATTATGAATTAAATATTTTATCGTTTGTATATTTTAATTTTGGCTGTATAATAAATACAGTTATTTATGGCGAAAGAAAGGCGAGATCAGGCAAGATGACAAAACTGACAAATCTTCTTTTTATTTTGTAAAGGTTAGATTTATTTTGATTGTAGCATTGAAACGATTCACTCACTAATGGATAATTTGATCTATATCTAACAAACATACAAGCAACATAAATAGAGATAATTACTACCTGTACCTTTCAACTTGAAGTAATCCTAGGTCTGTGACTTTAATGTGACCTGCTCATAGCCAGTCATCCCAGTATTCATAATATAATTTGCCTCTTTTTTAAACATTTTCAAAGTTGGTCATTTGCGTCATTACCATATAATATGTTATTTCGAACACATAGATATCCCGTTTTAGTGCAATATGACAATCTAGATTCTATAAGAAAAATGTAAGAAAAATATTATGATAGGGCAAATCTGTTCGTATTAACTCCCCTTCCAATACAATATCTTATTTCCCAAATATTTGTTGACAGTTTCTTCAATGTATAAGTTGCAATATGGGGTAGAGTTTGATTTCAATATGGAAGCACCCCTAAAATCTAGAAGCTTTTACATAATTTAGTCTGCGGTTCTATAGGCTATTACCCTATATCAACAATAGTTATAAAAATCTACAAAACTCTTTGATAGAAGATTATACACATATATTTTGAAATGGGCCAAAAGCCAGAATATTATTCATGACCCCTGAAAGAGCTGCCGCCTGAAATGCGCCCAAAAGTTTGCAATTCATTGATTTCAATCGCAAAGGGGATGCGCAACGAATCGAAACGCGTAAAATGCTAAAAGCAAACTCTTAATCATTCAAGACAAAATATCTTGTACGAGCAACATCTGAATACTGGTGCAAAGATGTTTTGCTGACTTATTGGTACTAAGGGGTCAGTAAGTGAGTACGATAATATATCCAGGCAATTGTTGTCGTCGAAACAAGGTGAAACAAGTGATTACTGAGGCACGTGAGACCATAGAACCACTATCGTTATTCGTCACTACACCAAATTGGTGTTTTGAACTTAAATAAGTGTGTTGTAATTGTTTGGATAAAATGTATTCTGAGGCTTGTTATTGAATTACAGATTTAACAGTTTTGTCAACCACAAGTGACCCAATGTTTTTCATCTCGACTATAGACTAAGAAAAAAAGCTGCAGAAATATTACCAAATTACGAATGCTAACCTTTGGTAAGTGCTATAAGATTATCCATATAAAAATACGACCGAGAAGGAAAAAAACTTTTCTAATGGTTCCACGAGAAATTGAGATTTGAAACGAATGCAAGTTAAAAGTTGTTCCCCTTTGCTAACAAACCACCTTCTCATTCCCTCTTTCTAACAGCGCAAAAAAAAAAACAGCATCACACACAAAAAAAACGCCATAAAAAAGTAATCAATACCGATCGTGGCCACAATGTTCGATCTATTGCCCTAACATGTCGCCAAAGCCTCTCGCTGATCTGTTGTAAAACTCAATTTTCCGTGGCTTATACGGAAACTTTTAACCACGGCTCATAAAGTTAATTCCCGTTAATCCCGAAGAATGAATTTATCAGCATTCTCGCCGGAACTAAAGCGTGCTAAATCTAAATCCATCCATTCTTGACTCTTTCCTTCCTTTACAGAGCCTAGCGCGGTCCCTCGTTCCAAAGGGGTGGTTAGCGGCCATTCATTGGGAAGATTTACACAAAGTTTCCCAGCGATATAGAATGATTTCAATGTTACTGTGCATGGGGGACAAAGGAAGCGGAATTACTAAATACACTCTGTCAGGAAATCAACATCGAATCAAATCGAATTTCTGGTAAAAAATTGATATTCTTTTGTGTTGTTCTGTGAGGCATTTTTACACACTTTTATTTGTTTTGCTTCCCTAGTTAATTTCTATTTAACACGGTGTACTCTGAAATATAAATCAACCCTTCGACTGACCAGAATTAATTTTTTCCTTTTTTCGCGGCATTTTGCTTTTTGATCGCGTCCTTTTGAATTAAAAGACAGTAAAATATTCATTGCTCGTTCTAATTCAATGACAATTTTACCAGCCAAATTGAAAGAGGGAAAGCATTCTGATTGATTGCTTTAAAGTTATTGCAAAGCATGCACCTGCAATCATCAATACCTACACTGGCAAAAACGATGCAAGCAGCCGTTTATTTTGGACTTTAAAAGTTTAAGATACCTGTAAGAAACTCGTGAGTGAATGGAACAACAGATAGATATATTGCATCTAAAAAACTCATGTGCATCCACTTCTAGCAGTTTACGCATTTACCTCTTAAACAGGTAAGGTGTCAGAACTGATAGATTGTGTTGAGATGTAGAATGTTTCTCCTAACCAGGGTAACCCCAGTGCGTTTCATTCCTGGAGATTTCCCTTGTGGAAAAGTGTGGGGATTGGTACGTAAGTTGGCAACACAGCTTATATGGGCAAGTCGTGACGGGTTGAAATGTCAACACCTGTAAAGCAGAAGAAACAAAGACGCCACTTGAAAACTTGGTTCAGAGTCATGGGTCAATTGAAGATGACCAGGCCAAAGTGGTCGAAAAGTCGGCAAATGTTAAGGTCTGTTTTTGGACAAAAAATCAATTCAGACAAATAAAGTTCTTTACTAAATAGTGTGCCAACTACTACCGACGTTTCCATGTATATTTTCAATGGGTTAACGGCCAGTTAAACTTCTAAAATAACACTTCAGGAAAGGGCATATGTGTTCTCTTCTCCTAAGTCATATTCTCCGCGCGTTTCTTGTCTTGAATTGTTATGAGAGATTCTAAAAATAATCAATTTAGAATATCCTGATTCTATTTAAAAAAAAAAAAACTGCGACTCAACTTTAAAGCAAAAATGAAGATCTATTCTGCACCATTCAATCTGTGTATGCTAATAACTTTACTACTTCGAAATGATTTTCCAAATATATATACAATTTATTCACCATATACTATTTCATGATCTGCTACATAAATGCTTAACTGTTTATTTTCTTAGAAATCACGACCAGAATTCAAATGGAACATTATCGTCAGGAAAATTCCTCTGCGTTACCGAATTTGGGTAGCAACTAGCAAGTCCCCTCCTCTTTCGATGCCACGACAGCACTACCATAACAAGTCTACCCCATTGTGCAATGTTGATTTAATTTTGCTCTATCGAGATGCGATTCGGAAGTCACCAAGCTTTAAGACCATTTCCCATCCGTTTACAGCCGGCAAGTCCCCAGATTAATTCGGGGCAAGGAGTGGTTGCTGGAACCCACTCAAATATATGCACGGAATTCTTATCGTTTATCGATAGTCGTTTGCAGTTTATGGTTATGGAGATGTCAAATGTTATGTAAACCATCATTAAAGTAGGCGATTAAGTTTGTTAGGCTTCGTAGTCTAGTAGGTTTACCACTGATTTATACTGTAATGAGGCAAGTCATATTTATGCCGAAGTCATCGACACAAGAAGCAAGTAAAATTACTCTGTACAATTTTTTTATTTTCTTGGTGATGGAAATTAGAATTTTCTTCTTGTGTAAGTTTATAATACTGTGGCTAAATGAATAAAAATGCACGAATATCTAACATGTACGTTTATTTTACAAATTCAATTAAAATTATAAATCAGAAAAAACATCGGTTACGCTTTGTTATTTAGTCAACTTCTACAAATCATTCACATTCGTGGTGGACAATTTTTAAAAATCTTATCCACGTGTATAACTACAGTTTAAAAGATAGAATTACATGCAGGAGACAAATGAAAAGACTACAACAGAATTGAGCGTTATGTACAAAATTAAAACATTCCATGATTTTCAAATCTAGAATCAAAGTCTTGCGAGCAGGAACCTTTCAATCAATATGACCCCGGAGATAATGGCCGTACGACTCTAGACGGGGAGTTTCGAGATCTTCACCGAATTTGCAAACCCCTGGTTGTCGAAGCCAACTCGGAAACTGCTAGGGGACACCAAGAACCGTCCTCTGGTCTCCACCTTCCATTCAAACTGGGCACATACCACTGTCACCCAGAAATACAGCGTCAGCACTGGAAAAGAAACACTCCTAACACTGTAGTAACGGTAACCTAACTGGAAGAACAAAACCCAATTTCAGTCACTACGGAAAGAACGGGAACCAATTCCTAATAGTTAGAAATCAGAACTGTTCAGGTGTCGGGCATACAGTATGGAAGGCTACGTGCACTAATGAGAAACTTGCTTAGAAATCCTTGAATACATTTTTTTTCATCAGGCTGCAATTTTGATCTAAAATCAATTAGAGAATCATAGGCACTAAGAATTTGCTGTTAATTGTAAAGGCTATTTGCAGCATTAAGCTATCCACTTGCAATTGATTATGTAGCTTCATCAATCACCAATGGAAGAAAAACACAAAGGTTTGGATACAACATGGATGTTATTTAAATTTTAACCGGTCAATAGACGATTAGTCGGACAAATATAGACGGAGGTCACCCACCGTGCCCTGGGTGGCTTGACCTAACGACAACAAGATGTATTCTACTCTTACCGAGGCTGAAAGTGGTGACAATCAGCAGCCAGGTGTCGGGCGCGGTACCGTGACGCTCGGTGTAGTACACCAGACCTGTCACTTGTGTGATGAACCCGAGCAACTCGCACAGAAGCCACGGGACAGTAAAGGCACGACTTTTCTGAAAACGATTAAGGGTACAGAAGGGAATCCAGTTGTTTGCATCGAGTTGGGACAGGTCGTTAGAAAGTCACTGGCAAAAATGGATTAGCACTTTCTCGTTACATGTATAACCAAGTAGAAATAATTGAGGTCCTATTTCTGTTATTTATGGAGCCTATACATTTTCCTTGAATCTCGTTTTCTTGCAGTCCATTTTGACGATATTACGACAAACCTGTCACTTGATGGTATGCTTGATGTATAGTGATTGGATTCTTTGCTGATATCGTTAAGCATGTCATTAGCCATTATAAAGTAATTATATTGTCAGTCATAAGGTAAACGTACCACAATGGACGCGTAAATCAAGAGGGCGCTCGATATCAGGTAGAAACAGGCGAACGCCATCAGCCCGACGAGGAATTGTACGTCTGAAAACATAAGAGAACTGGATTTCAGGGAAACTAATGCGTAACAAAACTTAAGATTTAGAAACTGCATGCATACATACAACTCCATGCATGGATGGAGTTGTATGTTCAGTTTTCGAGAAATAATTTTGGACCTAATATGTTCGTGTGTGAAATATTGTAACGCTGATCAAACGTTATCAGTGTATCAAAAGGAATCTTATATGCAGTTACATCATCAATGTCCTCTGAATTCGATGGAAAAATATGCCTAATATCGATGGCTGTACGGTTAAAGGTAGTTTGGTTCATTGCTATTAGACCAGTACCACAAGGCCAATCAATCAATTTAGATTCGTCATGAATCTTTTACATGAATAATTTACTTTTAGAACGGTTACAGATACAAATTGCACACGGCAATGCCCGTTGCAAGCCTTGTAATGTTATGCACTTATCACGGTAAAGAGAAAATACTCACTTCGAAAAGAGTACTGTTGAGTGGAAGTCTCGTCGCTGATGATGTCCTCGGATTCAAGCAGGGCAGCGATTTTAGAATTCCCATCGTGCTCCCAGAGTTCGGTGGAGAGCTGCAGTATCAGGACAAGCGCTGCGAACTGGAAGAAAACGGGGAATTAGATTTTATAGTTTAGGAGCATGACTGGCCGGTCACTTTCGTTGCATTAGATTAATGGGTGATAAATAATTTGTGGCAATTTGCAAATTAAGATAAGGTGCTTTTAAAGCACCGTTCGAAGCTTGGGTTTTCGCTGAAACTATTTTAGCTTGCAATATATATGCTTCATTGTATAGTATCATAAAGTCCTCTCGGATTCCTGTGGTCAAGTTCATTCTCTTATAATATGTTTATAGTAATTGCTGTAATTGCTTACTGCAAAAGGCCTAAAATATTGATAAAATCGAATGTACTCACAAAACCCAAGCAACCAATCACACGGACAGCGATCGCCAGATTCATGCAGCAAATTTTCATTTTCCGTCCACCGATCTCCATTTTGACAGAACGTTGTTTCCTAATTTAGTAGTCACAAATATTGTAAGTTGGCTGTGGTTTCGCCAGCTCCTCGCCCGAGAGTAGTTCTTTATCAAGTGATCGGTAGCCATGGATACCTGCCCGGCTTTATACGCCAGGTAAAGGTAATTAAAATAATTAGTGAGGTCATTCGTTGACATAAAGATACTAGAAAATCAGATGTCATGTTCGTCGCGCGCTTGTTACATCTTGTTTGATAGCTTTTAATTATGAGGAACATTGTGAATATTTCAATAGAAGCTGAAAGAAAGGGATATTATGAAGTGTTTTCTCTTAAATTTGAAACATTGCAGTGGTTTAACGAAAAAGTATTAATTTTATTCGGTTTGTCTGTGCTCGATTATGACCAAAGTGAATTTGTCATAAGAAACTCGCTCTAAAGCTGTTGCCCAAGGTAAGTCTGGCAAAGCGCGTATAGGTATAGCATTTTCGCACTGAATGAATGCCCTATATCTTACCAGTGGTTTGGAAACGCTCGACAACAGAAGATTTTATCATCACTAAAACAAAACAAAAAACATAGATAATCGTGCACAGCTACTTAATTTTTACAAAAACAATGAGTCCCCATTTTCCTCGTTGGAAAAGTATTTCGAGCCGGACGCCGTACAGCGATCGCGACTGAATGGCTCGCCACTTTCCCGAGGAAAACTGCTAAGTCCAAGTAAATGCGCGACATCATTTTCTTCATTCTCGTCGCCGGCCATTATCCTCGTTCCAAACGGATGACTTTAGAGCTGCGACTACTGCAAGAAGCAAACAATAACAATATAACCGCTAGACGATAGAACGGAAGTTATTACTTCCTCGAGATGGCTGCTGGAAAACTTTCATGAAATGCTTAGACAAGAAAAGAATACTTTCCGATTGTTAGGTTATTGTTGTGTTCGAGCTTGGACGCCTTTCTAGGAACACACGACGATGTAAGAAAGCATACTGCTTTAGTGTGTCGCCCCCTGACCGTGGTTTGTGTCTTTGAACGTGCACGTACTTCGCAAAACTGCAGGGTGAAATGAGCTGATTTTTTTTTAATCTTCTTGTCTGTTATTGAATGTTTTGTGTTAAAATATTTCGTGATAGCAGGCTGACACGTAAATGTCTTGCAGTGCATGTGGGGTCATTTCATTGATATTACCACGAGTAGTACTGATGATGCTCTGTAAAAGGTCATATATACAATTCCAGGTGTTTACCTACCTGAAATCAGCCGCTAATCGTTAGTGAGTACTGAGCAATGCACTTGTATAAAGCTGGTACAATTCTACACAGTCTTCATTTGTCTTCATAGTGGTGACTACCAGAAAGTGCTCCGCAAGATTACATATCTTCTATCGAGAAATCGCTCACGAAGTATTTGTATTTCTGTAAGTACTTATACTGATTGCTAAATACGTCAAATGTTTATGTTGTATTGTCTCTCTTCTCATGCGATTGAAATTTGTGATAATATTCCCTCTTGAAGTTCAATAATCGATACTTATAATAGCTGTACAATAAACTGGACCAATATGAATTGCCCATCTTAGGTAAAAGAAAAGTATCTTAGCAACTGGATGACTGTAATTGGTTTACAACGAAATATGCGATAGTAAAAATGCTGTAAAAAAACGGTTACTATCCTAGATGACTCTAAAGATTTACAGCATGTTCTTATTGTTTTGTTTGTCTGAAGAAAAAAAAAAAAGTTCTCCGCGAGAAAAGAGAAAAGAAAACTGGTAATTTTATGTGAATGTTTCTAAAAAAGAAAATGTTTTTTTTTGTGTGTCTCTCTCATTCCGAAGTGGTTTTATTTGATTCGATTTTTTTGTTTGTCTCCCACAAAAGGAGCAATCCGAATCTTTTTCGCTCGCTCGCGCATATATCCATTAAACTTATAGCTGTTTGCGTTCTTTTATTTCTATACTACTGTTCTCTCAGTGCCATTATTTCCTTCTTCTTCTTCTTCTTCTTCTTCTTCTTCTTCTTCTTCTTCTTCTTCTTCTTTTCATGCGTTGTTTTGTGTGCACCCCGTGGCGTGTTTTGTGCGCGAAGAGTTTTCAAAGAGTTTGGCGAAAAGGCCATTTTCCCGAAGATTGAATCCGGTCGCTCGTTCCTCGGCTCTAATCGACAAAGAAAGCTCTTTTCTCTGCAGTGTTGTGTTACCTGTCTGAGTTGAAAATACTTTTACGAGGCCACCGAGTCAATAGTCTGACCAATACCATCGTCCACAAAAGATTGGACTCTCTACTTCTATTACGTTTACCACTATAATAATCAGAAACAACACATTTTTCAAGAGATGTATATGCGTTTATTTACACAGAGGTGCATGCCAAATACATTTAAATCCGTGAACGGTAATAATTTAGAACAAGAAAGAAATTAATCTTACTGTAAGCGTTATTGGCAACAAAATCTGTTTCAAATGTCACCTTTAACCATTACGTTTTCTTAAACTAACACTTTTTTCAAACGTATCGTCGCTCTGATTTAAAAAAAAAAACCTACTTGCAAATTAATGTTTGTATGAAATTGTCGAGACATTTTAACCTTTTGTCCATGAATTTTAAAATTACTTGATATTTCTTGTTACACTTTCAGCCACTTCAGTCTAGCTCTAGCAAATCTCGGCAAAGAATCACAATTGCACACGACTTTTTCCCGTGGCGCTACTATGTAGCAAACCTTCCCATTGAACCCCCTGATAGCTCAGTTGTACAGGCTGTTAATGCCAAAGTATTGTTCCCTTAGTGAAGCACAGGGCTTGAGGGTGGATCAGGGTGGTCACGTAGAAGGAGAGATCCATTACTGACCATCTATTGTGGCTAATAGCTTGATACTATTACGCTTGACCATGTGGCTGGGGCTGTAACTAATTGCTTCGCCTCAACTCTGTGTATAGAGCGACGTTAATGGACAATAGCCGCACACTGCCGGAAACACTTCAGCCAGATTTTAGGAACGCCTTTTGAATGGAATAATGTGTTTCTTGTATGCGGTTTATCAAAGTCTTGAGCGTATAAATTCGGTGTCTTCTGTGCCATTAGAGGAATATAGAGAATGAATCGGTGTGCCGAAAGTATAGTAAAATAAGACTATTGTGAAGTGCGTTAGTGAACAAAAAATATTCATGTCTTCTTATTTTAATAATATTTTGTTCATTGGAGGTTCTATAGTTTGTTCGGAGTAACAAAATTATTATAAAGTAGCTACGGCGACTCGAACCCCTGTCTCCATTTCTCCCCACTTTGCCCATTCCAAGCACTTGCAATTAAATCAGATTTTACAACACTTCTACTTTAAACTCTGTTTTTTTTTCAATATTAGGAAGATTTTTAAAGATTTAATCTCTGACCGGCCAGACCTAGAGTCTAGAAAGACCTGGTCTAGAGGTCTGACCTCTCTCTTAAAAATGTTCAGACTATAAAAACGCCAAAAAAACTATTTCAGCCAAAAAATGTCAACTTCCATGTTGAATTTTCTCGAATGAGTAGGTTTAAAATAATTATCGGATACCGATGTTTTTTCTTAACCCCTTCATCTCTGCTCATTTTTGCGCTTACGCCCATCCTATCACAACACGTAGAGTTCCCCAAGAAGAGATCCCCAACCCATTGTTACTGTGTGCAGGATCCCCAAGAATGTTGTACGTCTCCATAAGTTTCCTTCTATATGTCTAACTGAACACTCATTCATTAAACTTCACATGAAAATATAAAAACTATCAGGAACCCCCCACAGAAGATGGTTATCTTGGGGCATCTCAACTAAAAATTTCTATGGTTACCAAGAGCGTTCACCAACGACTAACCATGGCGACGGCTCGAGCGATTGGCATCGACCTGGGCACCACATACTCCTGTGTGGTTGTTTTCCAGAACGGTAACTTGGAGATAATCGCCAACGAGCAAGGACACCGGACAACTCCGCAATGTCATAAGGAACGTTGTTATGTATGAAGTCACCCCACTGTCGCTCGGCACTGATATTTCCGGAAATTTAATATCCGTTGTCATTCCACGGAACACCCGAATCCCCTGCCAGAAGACAATGATGTACACCACTGCCGATGACAACCAAACCGACGTGTCCGCCAAAGTCGCCGAAGGAGAACGAGCTCTCATTAACGATAACAATTTGTTGGGAGAATTCTATCTTACTGGCATAAGAGCGGCACCTGAGAACGACGTTAAGATTGACGTCACTTTCGAAGTTGATTTCAATGGCATTCTGAAAGTGTCTGCCAAAGAAAGAGACACCTTTAACCAGCGAAACATCACAATCGTCCGCAACGATCGAAATGGAATGATTACAGAGGGCATAAACACCATGCTTGAAGAAGCGAGACTTTTCAGAAATCATGATGCTCGCCAAAGAAAGGTAATCGAGAATCGATTGGCCATGGAGAAATATACACTGGACGTGCAGCCAATGGCTTCTGGTTTGGGTATCAAGATAAAAGAGAAGAAGACAAGGATCCTCCAGTCCTGTGCAGACGTCCTTGCTTGGCTCGAATCTAACGTGCGTCCTGATCCAGATGAGTGCGATGAGCAGCAGAAGGAGTTGACTGTCAGTCTTATGAAGTTGGATATTTAATCTACGCTTTCCCTGCAGAGAATCCGGGTAGAATAGCCCACGGGAAGTGATAGTAAATTTTATTTAATACAATTTGGTGGAAGGTTACTGTTATTATAATTGTTATTTTGTCATTAAATTTAATAATTGTGGTGAAAGGTTTCATTGGAAGTGTTCTAGCTGTGCTTTTCCTCTCACTACCATTCATTGTACGATGTGCATAAACAATCATTTTTCACACCTACCAAGTCCATGGTATGCTGTTATTATTTTTTCTTTTTTTTTAGATCGGTAACACTCAACTTTCCTCTCTTCAAGGTACACAATTGTGTTTATACTTTTCCAATATTAAGAAAAAATTTGTTTTCCCAGCCTAACTTTATTTTCTGCTTATTAATGGCTTCTGTTGTCACTCAATCAAGGTAGTCGACAGTCCCAAGCCCCGATTTTTTTAATTGCTAACTTGTCCAGGCAAGTCGGCGATAACAAGGTCGGGAAATCAGTCAATTTCTTTGAGTGCTTCCTTGTTTCCTGTACGGCTAGAACGCTGGGTGTGCATTTTCCTTCAGAAGTAAGCGGTGGTCAAGGAATTGTGGGTTTTCCTGTCAGTTCTGTTTCTCCAGCTCAGCACGTTATTCAAACATATGTTAGATATTTGAATTTCCACCACTCCCAACCACTCCCTCCCTGAACCGATACCTTCTCAAACTTTCGCGAATACACTTTTTAAAATAGCCCGCGTTAGGTCGTGTAGGCACCGCCAGTCAGCGCTGGCGCAGCGGTCGATACACATGATAGTGGTCTGTTGCACGTGTATATTTCTAAAAACGTGTGTTTCGTGAGTTTTTATCAAGTACCGAGTTAAAAATGGAAATTTACAGCGGAGACATATGTTTAAACATATTCAGTGGACCAAAAGAGGTAAGTTACTGATTAAATGTGAATATTTTTGCTTACACGTTGTATTTTACCCGAGATAACCCTAAAACTTGTTCTGAAGTTTCTAACCTTATATATATTTTTATGTTCATAGCCACGAGTTCAAAAAGTAAAGAAAAAGAGACCAGCTTTTAGAGCAAGAGTTAAACCATCTTCATTTGCATCGAAAGGTATCGATAAGAGTGCATTCGTGCGTGCTGCAAAAGGTGCCACAAGCGCAACTCGAACTCAACCTTTGAAGAGTGCTCCTCTACAGACAACTCATGGACCTAAACCTGTGAAATCAGGCGAGGATAATTTAAAGAAACCCGTTAATCCTTCTTCAAAGTCAGTAATCAATTCGCTCTCTAAACAAGTTTCTAAACCCAACCTCGTATCCATTGACACGAACAACGTTGTCAAAAGCTCGTCTAAACCTGCAGTTCGCGTTAAGCAGCCAAACCGCTTACTTGAATCTAATGATGAGAAACCTAGTCCTAACTACGGTCCTGGAAAAAGTGCCTCCAAATCTATTGCACCCAAATTGAAACCTAAAAGTGCCACAAAAACCAAGGGACTTGGACTCCCAAAAAGAAATGTCAAGTCTAAGACTGTAAGCTTTGAGAATGATGATGGAGACAGTGGAGTTGAAGTGGAAACAGTAAAACATCGCCACAAGCGACCAACGTCTGGAATATCATCATCTTTATTTGGAAATAATCCAGAAATACCTGATTTTGCACAACGAGCTGTCGTACCCATAACAGAATCGGTCTTCTCAACCCAACATTTTAAAGACCTTCCCATTCACGAGTTTATGGTTTGTATATGTTTCTCGTTGTTTAAAATTGTTATTTGTTTGTTAACCACAGTGGGTTCATTGCTGACATGACTATTTCTTTTACTCTTTAGGTATCGAACTTGGAACAAAATCTCAGCTTAACAAAATTAACTACAGTGCAGCAAAAGTCAATACCAGTTATCTTGTCAGGAAGTGATGCGTTAATTAGATCACAAACGGGCAGTGGCAAAACACTTGCTTACTCTCTTCCAATAATCGAAGCGCTTCAAAAGATACGTCCTAAATTACCAAGATCAGCTGGAATTCAAGCGATTGTGGTTGTACCTACAAGAGAACTTGGACTGCAAACATATGAACTGTTTGTAAAACTTGTCAAGGTAGGAAACAATTCTGAGCGTGTGCATTTTGCTAGACAGCTGTAATATCTGATTAAAACACTTGCCACCTTTTATTCGGTTCAGCCCTTTACATGGTTGGTGCCTGGCTACTTGGTCGGTGGTGAAAAACGGAAATCGGAAAAGGCCAGACTTCGGAAGGGAATCACGATTCTGATTGGAACGCCTGGACGAATCCTCGATCACGTGACCAACACGAAGGTGATGCTGATAGACAGTGTCAAGTGGCTTGTTCTTGATGAAGCTGACAGACTTTTAGACATGGGCTACGAGAAAGCTATCTCCAGGTTGGTCTCCAGTTTAGTTTCAATATCTACATGTCTTTTTGTTTCTATCTTGGTTTCTTTTGGTGTCTTAGGTTTCTCTATATGTCATTCAAAAGTTGTTTTAATAGATCCATCTGTGATTTCCTAGTGTTTAGCATCTCCTGCATCCTAGTTGTTCATATCTTACAAGTGGTAAATATCCTTCGTAAGTCTTTATTGCTTTGCTGGGTTTCGTTTTTAGTTTGGTATCGGCAATCGACGAACAAGCCGCAAAAAATCCAGACATATTCAAACTGAACGAAGACAATGAGCCAACCGTAGTCAAACGACAAACGATTCTCGTGTCGGCGACTCTGACGAGCGGAGTTGAGCGGTTGGCAGGCCTGGCTCTAAAGTCACCGACGTACGTGGATGCAGCCACCGACAGAACATCCTTGGAGGCCGGCTCCGTCGACGACAAGGACTCGGACATCAGCATCCCGAAGAGTCTGAAACAATACTACATGATAACGCCGCCTAAATTGCGGCTGGTTTCACTCTGCGGTTTCATCATCTCTAAGTGCCAGGTAAGGATACCGATTAATTCTCTGTTCTTTTTTTTATCCCCTTGGGAAAATTACTGCTAGATACTGTTTTGTAATTTATGCACATGTTTTGATCAGGTGTATAGTCTGTAAAAAAAGTAAGCCTACTCGTGTCAAAGAGCACCAAGGGGACCACCAGCTGAAGGAAGGTACAACGTAAATAACAGGATTCCTCCACAAATCTATGCTGTCAAGAGGTTGATAAGCAAGGTGAATTAAGTTGCTGTACTAACTTTCATCTCTCCAACCTTTTTCCAAACAGAACTGGTCATGTGTATGATGGTCACCCATCCAATACCTGACTCAGCGCAGTGTTGCTTAACTTTAGTGATCTGATGAGAACCGGTGTTTCTTGGATGTAATTATTCTTTCTTTAACTTTGAGGTATTCCTTACCGCGAACGCTACTGTACCAAATGTTGCCTACCTTGGAGGGGGAATGACAGTGAAAAACTTCCAATGTGTGCCTGTAGGTGGCGTGCAATGGTCATAATGAGGATTTCGGTCATCGGGGATTTTCAAACGTAACCGCTTTTTCAGAGTCAGAAAAATACATTTTATAATTTTGTGCCAATTTCTTTTCTTGCGAGACTCGTAGCACCAGGTAATCTACAAACCAAAATTTAGCCTAAGGGGACTTACTCAGTTTCCTACTCACAATTTTCGAAATGGTTCCCACAAGTGTAGGGAAGTTTAGTAGGGATGTATTCTTTAGTGATTTCAGACACATTTTTGCAGAGATATCCTGGTCGTACTGTTCAAATAAGACTGCTAGAAATCGAGCATGTTGTAGATAAAGGATTTAACTTCTTTCGAACATGGCCTTTTTTCGATTTTTTCTTTCAAGAAGTTGGGGATCTTTTCCCTTGCCAAAATGATTAGATTGTCTTTGGCAAAATTCCGTCCCTTGACTGAAGGCAAGACTCGTGAGAAGACTGCAATAAGATTCCCAAACCGGGAAATGGTTAAGAATAGAATTAACGTTGTCTACTAAATAATTATTTTAAAACTACCCTTGGCTGTGTACAATTTAATTGAAAGTGTTTCTTCTATTGCAGTTCAGCAACCAGAAGAAGATGTTGATCTTCATGGCCACTCAAGACATGGTGGACTTCCACTGCGAGCTGCTGTCATCTGTACTTGGCAGCGCGGCGGAGAAAGATGACGATGACTATGATGATGAGGACGCTGCTGCCGGCGAAGGCATCATCGACGTAGAGTTTTTCAAACTGCACGGCAGCATGTCGCAGAAGGATCGGACGGACTGTTTCAAGACGTTTCGAGACGCTTCGTCAGGGGTTTTACTTTGCACGGTAAGAATTAAGTATACCTATGCTTTGTTGAACGAGTTGAGTTGTGCATCAGCAGTGTGTAGATTTTGAATGGTTTTTTCCATTGTGAAGTTTACTTGCATGTTTGTATGCACTGCCTAGGTTTCCAGGTATTTCTTCAATTTTTGTGATTGTCTTTCTGATTCACCCCACATCATAAATCCCATTTGTTTTGGGTAAACAATGATGGTAGTTAAGTATTGCCGTGCAATTATTGTATCTGTTGTGCTTCTGACAAGTTTTTAATACCTAATTGCATAAACCTTTATAATAATAATTCATGAATTATATTAAGGCTAAGATATGAGCGACTGCCAAAATAGTTAGGAACAGAATTTAAATGTTCTACAAAATAAGCATTAAAAAAGCACTTGGCTTTGATGAGAACAATTTAATGGAATATTTTTGACCTCAATGCTTCTGTTGGATTGTTAGAGTTGTATGAGTAGTAAAAATGATAAAAGGACCCAGTGGATGCTATGTGACTGAACTGTGTGGTGGCTGCTAGCTACTGCAAAACTTTCTTGGGTTGTCAGATCGCTATTGCCTGTCTCAGACATCTCTTCACATGTCAGCAGTTAGTTAATAGACAGTAAAGGCTGTGCGCATGTAGGATGCTTTGCCACAGCATGTGTTTCATAACTAGTATTACTGAAATAACGCCAGCTATCGACTAAGATCTGTCGTTGGTGCTGTCTCAACAAATTTCACTGTGGAACATTTTCCTTTCCTGTGTTTCAAGAAAATAGCAAACAAAAAAATCTCTTCAACACAATTTTTCCAGATTTTCACGAGATTTTGAGAGCATTCTACCTTTGAACTAAGAGACTTGAGGTTTTAGGCTCATTGCAAAACCAATTCCCGTAAGATTTGGTTCATTCGAAACGAATGCCTACAAAATATACACAAAATTCAATCAAAATTCATACCACGCTTTAAGAACTCGAATTAAAACTCTCGTAATTAATTAACAATCCAATACACACGCTCCTATAAAAACGACAATACCCACATTTAGATACCGTGTATCTAATCAATTTCGTAAGCATCAAAGACATCGAAACCCCTGCCGTGAATAAAATACCTGATGAAGCATCGTAGTTTACATGCAGAGTTTTTTTTTTTTTTTCTCTTTCAAAACGGCAATTTATCTCCGCGTGCTCCCTCGCTGGGTTCGACTTCTTGTTTGCTGATGTCGGACATATAGGTGGTCATTGCCGAGCCGCCCAATAGTCGGCAGCCAGACCGTTTTGTAATTTAAATGGGTGCTGCATGTCCACGTTTCCCGTATGCCTAACGATTACCCCCCTAGTCGATGAAGTACAAGTGATATCTCATCGTTGAGTTGTGGGTATCTCGTGTCTATAGGCCGAACCCTTGGTTATGTAGACGTAATGCTTCTAGCAGCAGGGGTGGGTTGGATGGAGGATAAATCAGAGTGGTTATACGAAATTCCGTTGCTATGAAAGTGCTGTGATGGTGTGGACAAGAGAAGGGTGCAGCTATTGGCATCTCGTTGTAGTTTGTCGACGACTTTCGTCGGGTAGAGTTGAAGTTTTTCTAACTGCAACGTTAATGTTCAGCTTGAGGTATATTTGAATGAAAAAAAATCAGCGTGATCAAATTTTAAGTGGATCTTTTCAGTTTGCCAATTAAATAATATATACATATTCGATAGCCAAAATCATTTGATTGAGCACACAATTGATTTTCCTTCTAAAATCAGTGATGTTCCAGGGCATACATTTATTTGGGAATATCGGTTAGAGAGAGTACTCAGATTTTTACCCAAAGGGACCTAAGGGACTTTCTGAGTTACTCTTATAGGACAAAACAAATGAAGTAATTCCAATTTTTTGTGAGAGTACCTTAAACTTACATTCCCTTACGCACAAAGAAGTGTGGCATGCACCAATTTTGCAAACAAAATGCTGTATCGAGCATAGAGATGCGATGGTAGATTCAACTTTTGGTAGCTATGCAGATGCTGAGATCCGCCTGACAGAGCTGTTAAAATCTGCTTTCTTATGTTACTGCGGGTTTAAATTTAGAATTGGCCCATCCACGGGCACCTACCGAAAACCCGATACACCACAGTGTTACTTAACTCGATTCACTCAGAGCAAGCCGGCGTTTTTTAGCCACTTGAAACCTTCCGGTTAGATCAAGTTAGTATTTTAATGCGTTCAGAGTTATGATCGATCTGATTTCAATACAAGCCGTGTATTGAATGTAAGATGTTTTTGTGAGATGCGCCTCCCCCCTGGAGCGTTGCTAATGCGATCAGTTTATCTGTTTGCCTGTCTGTCGAAATAATCGTTCGGTGGCCACATATCACTGGTCAGAATCGTGCCTGTACGGTTAGGATCGCCGCTTCTTTGCGGGCATATCTTGAGTGTTTAATCTCTAAATCCGCTGTATGGGTATATTTCGGGTGTTTACAGTCTATACCGCTAGAGAGGATACCATGACTGCACAACTATCTCATGAATGAAATTTAAGTTCTGATTTTAGTGGGCAATAAGTCAAAGAAATATGTTTGCAAAATTACTCTCATGATTAGAAACTCGAAAAACGAAAAGTTTTGGCAATAAAAAAGCTTTCGAGTTAAAAAAAAAAATTACGGACATCAGCGGAGATAATTTGCATTGTTGAGACAGTTGGCACGCATGTCAAACCAAAACGAGCGGTGGCTCCTCTGCCGGTAAAGTATATTCTCTCGCTAAACGAAGTTTAGGTGGAGCGGCGATGATATTTATATTTGCTGATCATAGTGTGCTAGGTTTTAGAGATAACTTGAAATAATTGTTTCGATATTTTAGGCTCGCTGATTCAATTTGGCTGTGTGAATGAAATAATCCTAACTCTTACGATTTTTGATTGAAGATACAGAATCCAGTTTGGAAGTAGCCGACTTACAAACCAAACAACTAATCTTGTTGCCTTCAACATCCAAGCCCCCATTTGTTTTACGAGCCGGCAACATTATACGCTTTCAATCTCTTTTCCCCCGTAATACGGAGGCTTAAATCGTACATTTATCATATTTTACAATCCGATCGTTACAGTTGAGTTTGTTAATTAGGACTAGTTTCATGATAATATTTTCCGGCATCAAGCTCGCAACTCACATTCTGTAAACCGCGCTTCTAGTCATGTGCGCGCGCATCCCCGGGGGTGCTCCTGGCCTATATCCAACCGTCCACAACAAATTTGCCCGTAACCAGATTCCTCATGCTGTTTTATCACCGGCGCCCACCACGATTTCCGTCCGTAGGTACGCTTTTCATTTAAAGCCTTCGCTTTCATTTTAATTAGCTTTATAACGTAATTTTTTTATTATAATATTTCGGCATTCTTTCTAGTTTATGAATGGTATAAGTTTGTGTTTAGTCAATGACTCAAGTTTATGGATGGCATACTTGCTAATGTTCTTGGTTAATGCATTAATCATAATTCTTTCTTTGCTTCTTTGAAAGAAATCACATTGTCTTGTGTTTGCTGTTGAAACAAAGTTAAAATATTCTTTGGCTTTGTTCAGATTGAAAATTATAGCATAAATATGTGTTTAAAATCGGTGAGGTGGACAGAGTTATATTAGATGGATCCAATTTGTTGAGCGAATGCAAATTTTGTGGCAACGAAAAGGGTCTGGAAATAAGGAGAGTAGCTCCCATCCACCCATGACCCCACCGAATTATGCTTAACTTCGAATCGCCCTTTCAAAAGATGGCGAATTATGTACTAAAGACGACCAAGGCCTCTAAAAACGCAAAAAAAAAACCACTGCCATTGCTTAGTTGAAATACCTGTGACAAGAACTGGGTGTCACGCATGGCTCTCCTCCGACAACAGCAATGCGGTATTTCAATGACGCCCATGGTTCCCATGTTAGCTGACATTGCTCCCAAGATTCGCGTCAACACGCTTGCTCCTGTCCCTACAGGACGTGGCTGCCCGTGGCCTGGATTTGCCACACATAGACTGGATCGTCCAGTACACTGCCCCATGTTCCGTGGCTGATTACGTCCATCGGGTGGGTCGCACAGCCCGTGTCGGCGTCGCAGGGTCGGCGCTCATCTTCCTCACCACCACCGAGGTGGAGTTTGTGCGCCAGCTGGAGAACCGCAGAATCAGGCTGCAGGAGGAGAAGATGGATAAGTGCTTGGACGGGCTGCGGGTGTTCGGTCAGGCGTTGGGTTCGGCGGTGAGTTTATTTTTTGGGGCATGGATTTTATTTATAAATACAGTTTTGAGGAGCGTCGCTTGCAAATGAAATTACAGAAATGCTAGTGCATTTTACGTAGAAGCGGGTTCTGTTCACGAATATTTTGGTTGGTCCAGAAAATTGACACTGGTTGCGTTTCCTCTTCTGTACTTGAAGGGGAATATACTGTTATTACCGAAGGTACAGTCCGTGAAATCTTATTTAAATTACAAATGCCTGCTATGGGCAGAGTATTTTACAGTGTTACTTATACAGTGTTAAATAAATATATGTCTCGTCTCCCCCTTGTCGCATGAAAGGTCACCCATACAACAACTTACTCGGTTTAAAGTTGCTGAACTTGAATCTTACTAAAACCGGTGTCATTTACCAATAGTCGCGTTCCTAATTGTCGACAAACAGTCGAAATTTCCAAAAACAGGTGAATCTACTCCTGGATTTCGCAAGCCGTGACCGCGAATTGGTTTTTTTTCTGATTCTCAGCGCAAAGCGCCAACGGTTGAGTCAGCTGCCGACGCCCTGCAACTGCGTTTCGAGCAGGCGGTGATGGGTCGCAAGCACATGCACGGGCAAGCCTGCAAAGGTGAGTTGCTCCCTACACTTACACCTCGCCGCTTGCATTTCTTTGCGTTGTTTGCACTGTAGTTTTTCAGCAATGTCCCATTTAGGAACTTTCAGAGAACTGCCTTGTGGTTTTTTATTGTGTTATTCTGATCCCGCGGTTCTCCGGCTTGTGTATCGAAGGAGGTAATCAGATACGTCTATGATAGGATGAAGGTTCTATAAGAAAAATAGTTCCGCGCATATGTTTACTTCTAGAGTGATGAAATCCTCTCGAGAAGGACCACAATGTCATCGTGAGATATGTCTTAGCCAAGGGATATGCGAGGCTTTTGGTCCAGGATCCTCGGCGGTTTTTTCACGTTAAGCAACATTTCTCGTTTCATTGCAACATTTCATTGCTTGGTCGCTCGTCATCTTACTATTTCAGCTACGAGATGAACGAGTTCACTCTTAATTTCTAATTCAGCACAACTCTAGACTTGGATTTCAATTCGATGTCATTCGTTTTCTGGTTTTTTCGCAGCGAATAAAGTCATTCGCTCGTGAAATTCACCAATAAAGTGCACTCCATATAACAAGATGATTACTGTAATGACAAATTTACGTCGTTTTGGCCTCAAATTGAAATTGAATTACCGGTCGTAAAGTCGATTTTCACTTGGTTTGATTTGATTACGGTCCGTGCTTACATCGTTTTAGTTACGCCCCTTAAACTAAATGGCCAAAAATGGCAATAATTATTTCCCTAAAAGGAGATTAATTCTAACAATTTCTTTCATTGTCGTTTTGGGTGAGGAGCCAAGTAGAACTAATTTTACATTTTTCAAACTGAAAAATTGTTAAACACCCAGGTAAATAATAGTAAGAGAAGCAAACCGTAAATCGTCTATGGACATTAAAAAAATAATAAATGAAACGAAATGGAAATAATACTGAGTAAAAAATATTAAAAAGTATAATTTGATAAAGTGGACCGTTTTTCTCAAATAAAAGCCGGCCAGTAATTACGTTTGGTCATGTTAGGTTGTTGTGTGGTGACTTGAAGTAGTGTACCTATTGTGTAGGTACTATTCACTATCTGTGCTCTCTCTCTCCCCCCTCCTGTGTGGTGGGCCCTTTGCACAGAGGCGAGCGAGCAATGTGTGCACTTATTCATCTGCTGTTTACTCTTTTGTGTTGTGAATAATGTTGTGGTTCTGGTGTTTTTCGGGATTCCTTTCCCGTGACTCGTCCGCGGAGCGTGTCAGAAACGCACGCAGTGGCGGAATCATGGGGGACTCAGTCCCCTTTCACTACAATTCACTACTTCCCGTTGCGTCCATAAGGGATCAGAATCAAGGCCAGCGACGCTTGAAATTCGGGAAAATTCAACTTTCAAAAGTCGATCAATTCCAATTTTTTTTTTTTTTTAATTATTATCAACACTATAACCGTCTCAAAAATTGATACCCAAACGCGGACTCGAACCCCGATCTCCACCTATCGCGGGTGTTGCTCTAACCCATTGAGTACTTGGACACTGGCTTTTTTAGACGATTTTAGTGTATTTGATGAGAATGACGGATCTCCAAGGAGTCGAACCATGAGGCTGTGAATACTCAGTCACTCTGATTCTAGTGACGCTATGTCAAGTCACAACCTGTCAAACTCGAATAACTCCAATTTGACGTTGGATTCTTTGCTGTATTAGGATATTGAAATGAAGATTTCATCCTAATTCCAAAATATTTTCTCGGCGCGTTTTTCAGATTCAAAATTTTAAACAGGGAGAGGTTGAGTAGGGCAGTTATTTCTAATCATATAGTCCCGGTAGGATAAGAAGGTAAATTCTAGAAGCTCTGTCAGGCGATCTCAGCATCTCTAATGCTACCAGAAGTTGAATCTACCATTGTTTTTAAAGTTGGCAAAAACGAAAATGACTTTTGAGAAAAATGGGAGTATAATACATCATTTTTGGAAGTATCTTAAAGTCGCAGCGCTGGTAAAAACTGATTCCATTTCAATACCGTTTACTTCGTTCAAATGCGCAGTGCCGGTGTTCCCAGCACCTACTTCCGAAGTATAGTTCGAATGGTCAGAGCTTGCTATTTTGCTGGTTGTGTTTTGATATTCACAGGTATCACTGCAGTTGATGCTTACAACTGTCTGCAAATCTTAATCTAGATGGACAATATACATTTACAATACAATACCTTGGGTTTAATTAGAGAACCACCCCCTGGCTGCGTTCCGCCACTGCGCTTCACCGTGACTGGCGTGACTGACCAACAGACTGAACGATGGCCTGCCAGAAAGGCTGACCGCAAACAGCGAGCTCGGTCATTTAGGCAGACTTCCGATGACTACCTGCCCAACGCTCCTGTAGGTTTCTGTCAGGAACTAGCTACGTAGCATATAACACACCGAGTTAACGCACAAAACAAGGGATACCACGCGTGATATGCCTGGTCGGCCGATTGTCTGCGGTAAAATCTATCCGTTTTGTATCGTCCGCGTTTAGTGAATAGCTTTTATTGTTCTGTGAGGTGGGCCATCATAATGTTTTCGTCGGTTCGATGTTTTCACGGGCGGGTATTGTTAGGTTTTGGTTGTGTTACCGAACTGTTTAGAAACACCGGTTCTCGTGGGATCACCGAAGTTAAGCAACACTACGCTGGGTCAGGTTCTGGATGGATGACCACCGAACGGTTTGGGATGTTGAAAACACGATTCTCTTTTGAGATCACCAAAGTTAAGCAACGTTCCGCTGGACTAGGTATTGGATGGGTGACCATCACACACATGACCTGTTCTGTGTGGTATGTAGGTTGAAGGGATAAAAGTTAACACAAAAGCGTCATCCACCTTGCTTATCAACCTCTCGGCGGCATGGTTTTGTGGAGAAATCATTTTGTTCGCGTTGTACCGTCGTTCGGAAGGGACGTTACGTCTATGGTCCCCTTCGTGCTCTGCGTTAGGAGTAGACTACTCGGCGTGAGATTTGATGTTTGGAATGGTTCATAAAGCTTTCATGGCTGGGATCATGGGATCTGGAAAAGTTGGTATGAGGCGGCAGTGTTGTGTGGTAAGAAGCTATCCCAACTTCATCGGTGGAAAACGGCTAAACATTTCGTGTCAAATCATGCCCAGCATTCGGCCTTGAAGTGTAACAATAAAAAAGAGTGGATTATGAAGTGCTTAAGACGTCGTTCATCGTAGACTGCAATTGTTTTCAATTAACCTGTGTCTCCCACCGAACAGGTGCATAGTTACAACGCGGCAAAAATATTAATTTCTTGCGAAATTTTCTAAGCCCTGTAATTTTTAACACCGCGCTGATTTATAAACCGATCTCTCAACACGGTTTTTTTTTTTTTACTAATTCGTTATTTTTTCGTTATTTTTAATATCATTAAATAATTATATTGCTGTCTACCTTAATACATTCTTTGCTAGACACGCGTTCGTTTCAGATTTCTGTTTATTTCCCTAATGAATTTCGAACAGGTGTTCTTTGCATTGCGTACACGCACACCTCCGTGCGCACCCGAGCGCGTGCGCAAAGGGATCGTATTCAGACAGGGGCGACGTGTCTTACCAACGCTGGACTCTGGGCTAACATTTCTTCATTCGCTCTTAAATTTTGTTTTGAAGTGCACCTTTTTGAAAAAGAATCTATCATTGCTCCGTCGATAGCTCTGATAATAAGTATACGCATTTAATATTTCCTTGCGCGATGATCTTCTGGGCTGTGTTGATGTGCTTTTCGGTAATTCTCTGCTTTGAGGAGATTTGCGGCCTTAAAAAGGGCCTAAAATCTATTTTGTGGTCAGTGGTGGCAAGATAAACTGCAAAAAATATATGTGTGATTTTTTGTTGTCAAACTGACATTCAAATCTTTGTGCTGCCTACAAAATTAAACCTGCGACCTCCCGAATTCGAGACAAGAAACCCCTGCGTGCAGACTCCCAACATAAATTCCAACAACTCTTGCTTAGGAAGAACCCTAATTCCTCTTTAAACACACTTTACTGTGCATACCCTCTAGAGATCGTACTGAATCCTTACTGGACTCAGATTTCACTGCACTTTTTTTCTCCCACAAGGTCCGTCTCTCTCCTAGCGTGTGCGTGCCGTCGTAAAGCACAGTGGCGGGTCTGCCTCTGTGTTATCTGACATCTTTCATGTAATGTGACGTAATGAGCCTCGTAGAGAGTTTTGGTAGCCAGGGAGTGGCCGACTCGGGGCGACTCTCTCGCGTCTTACCCGTCGCCATCTTTCATGTTATCAGGCGTAAAAGAGTCGTTTTAACATACTATCAGGCGCGTAGGGTTTTCAATGACAAATATACACATGTTTAAAACAAAGTCCATTGATTTTTTTACTTCTTTTGTCTAATTAAGCGTCGATTTTCACGAGGAAAGCTCAAATATAGAATGTTAAGTATGTTACCGTATACACTTTCTGTGGTAGTTTTATGATTTTCGAATATTAGGGAATTTGGACTACCACTATGGTATTTACTGTCGACAATGAATTATCTAATCACACCCCTGGCTAGCGCCTAAATAGAGCGATTAGATATTAGAGCTATTAATAGAGCTATTAATAGATTAGAGCTATTAGATAGAGCCTAAAAGATAGAAGGGCCTACAATATTGTAAAGTTAGCTAACAAGGTCTGATACGATTTCCTCTTGGTATAATTCTTTCTGCATTTACGTTTGTTTTTGATCCGATTTCTTTGGGCCATTCAATAACGGGGTTGACTGATGATCCTAGCCTAGTGGCCAGGACCCAGTACCACACGTGACTTGCATAAACGTCTCCTAGCATGCCGGTGCCGTACATTCTTAAACCTTGTCTAGCCTAAAAGGAAGAATCCGGTGCCGGACGTTGCTTTCATGAACTTCTCCTAGTCTAGCCGGTGACAGACGTGGCAAAGATTTGCCAAAGATCAAGTTTTGCTCCACTCAAGATACATACAAGAACAACTTCTCCTGAAAGTTCCAGTTCGTCCTTAGAATATAGATCATAGATTTGCGCATGCCAATTGCGCAAGTGATTTTATTGCTCTAACTCCTACCCAAACAACATGAAGGCCATTTTTTCCAAAGAATTTATCATATACATTTTTTTCCTATGCACCTGAGAAGGCAATCACACCAGCTTTTAATTTCTTTGCACACATGTAAGATGTTGGCTGTTCTTCGGACCTAAGTGCTTTTGAATGAAACGCAGGGTAACTTTCTTCCCAGCGTGGTCTGTGTTTGTGTAGTTGTCATCTCCCCATCGGCAGGACTCGCATTACTTCTATCGGCCTGCATACTTGCCCGGATACGCGCCATAAATAATCAGTGGCCGGCCATCTCTCCATTCTTTCATTTATCACAACGAATGACCATCAAACTCGCTCATGCATCAACTAATTCTCACAATCCCATCCACACTTAACGCGAAACATGATTTCAATTAGGTAAAGCATTGAAGTGGATCGTTTTATTGTCCAGTGAACGGCTAGGCAAAATGGCATTTATACATGCGAAAAATAACCTGCTGAATGATTAAAATTATGCAGATTGCTTAGAAAATTGATTAGTAGGGTTTAATGACTCATTGTTTTGACAATGGGCCCTGTGGCACTGTTTATTGGCGTCGTTGAATGACTGGATGATGACGAGGAAGATGATAAACCTAACCTAGCCTAGAAAGGAGGAGGGTTAACCCATTGCCGGCACTTAGCTTCTTCTGTTAAAGAGCACCAAGGGGAGAACCCGCTTAACGCCCTTTCCGAACAACGGAACCAAGGCAAATGAAGCTGTTGTCCTAACTTTCATCTCCTCAACTATGATGGACAACCATCCAATACCCGATCCAGCGCAATATTGCTTACCTTCAGCTATCTCAGAGGAACCTGTGTTTCCAACACGCCAAACCATTTGGTTTGATAAGAAGATTTTTTGTATTTTGCCAGGAATATATGACTATTTGGGAGTGTCTATTTTGTTAATTTGAGAAACGATTTCAAGGATGATAGTAATTTTTATGTTTTGGCAAAAAAATCACATGCCCAAATGATAACGTTGCCAAAACCTTCGGTCAAATCCTAAAATTGGCTGTCGAACAGATGTGTTCGTCCAACATTTAACAATTCAAGCCCAACCCCAACCTTTTGGTTCAATCAACAACACTTTTTTTGTGAAAAAAAAAACCTCCAATTTTCTCTCTCTCGCTAGCTGGACACAATTGAACCCGACAGTCCATATTGCTGCGATCGCTCACTGTATCGAACGGTAGCGCTGGTGTCGCTAAATGAAAATAAACTTACTCGATTAATAATTGCCCTTTCAGCGCGTGATTGTCCGCTATTAACAACCCCTAATGAATTGATTAGTCCATCGAGGGCCGACGGCCGGTCGCTGCCGCCTCGTTGACACCGGACTGCACTCTATGTGTCACACGAGTTGGTAATTTGTCACCGATTGCGCCTAGCCACCCTCATCAAATGAAACAGTTTACCCACACAATATCGACGGTAATGCATCTGCTAGTGTGTGCGTGTAGACGTCACGCCAGTGGTGGATCAGTAGAGGGATTCAAGTTTTTGACATTGCTTGGAAGTTGGGTTTTTGTTTCTGATTTTATTTGGGATTATTGATATTTCTTATGTAGAGAACGGTGAAGGTGTACGCATTGTTTCGGAATTTAATATCGATTGGTTTGGCGTGTTGGGTGCAGACCATCAAAGTTAAGCAACAATGCCCTTATTCCGGTATTGGATTGATAACCATCATACATTTAATCGGTTCTGTTCGCAAGAGAGGTTGTATTTGATTGACGTTAAGCAACAGTGGCCTGAGTCAGATATTGGTTTTGTAACCGTTTCACCAGTAGTTGGTATTCAGTGGGAGAGATTGGAGCGAATGAAGTTAGTACAACTGCTCGTTCATTTTTCAATATCGACCTACCGATAGCGGGGAATCCTTGATCAGGTTGTTTACCCTTTGAAGGGGAGTAAACGCGTTGCTCTTTCAGTGCAAGAAGCTACCCTTAATTTCCTGACGTATTTATACCAGTCCCACTGGACCTATTGCTAAAATATCTCAACTTACATCTTAGCAAATTACGGTGCCAACATGAGAATGAAAATTATATATTTGCCAAGATTGACTTCAGAAATGAGATAGAACCCCATGAAACACTGTGACTAAATTCTAGAATCGTCCAAAATGGTTTTCTTAATTTTTTTATTTCCTTGCAAGAACTCGTTGTCACTTCAAGCGCATCTTATGCCGAAGACCAATTTGACTCCCGAAAGCATTTTTTTCTCTGCTTTTTATGCGCACCCAGTGATAGAAGAGGAAAGTGATTGCGCCAAGGTATAGATGCCGCACTCACAATTGCATAACCTGAAAACCCATTATAGAATAGTAATTTTTATTCGTCATGAAAATAGTAATTGCATTTGTATTCTCTTTTATGGCAGCGAGTGTCAGATTGACCTCATAAACGATGTGTAATTCAGGCAAACAACATGTGGAAGGCCATTGTATAAGATTCTACTTGTGACAAATGAACTGAACCAAGAGAAGCAATAAGTACTGGCCCCTAATGGCATAATAATTGTTTATCACTACTTGACTAACTGACTGGCATGTTATAGTTGATATTATGTAGGACCTATTGCAATTGTCCGGTGGCACTGTGTATGCTTTCTTTGTACACAGCAGAATCGCTTAGTACATCTGCCAGAGGCACTACAAAACTTGTAGTAATTTTGCTAAAAGTTTAAACACATTGTAGAGGGGATAAAGTGTACTTGGAGTGGTAGTTGCTTGAAGGTATACGCTTAAAGGTATAAATTTATACAATGATAATTATTATCTTGATATTCATGTATAATTTAGATGCACCGATAGCGCTACTGGCCGCCGTAATTTGGCATAGCGTAGTTTACAACGTGGTATGTCGAATACGAGAAATTGGTCTGCCCATGCGCACTAATTATTAATTAAAGACGAGTTTAGAGCTACTTTAAAGTGCATTAGCCGATTTATATTGCAGACATAACTAGGTGGGTTCACCTGATTAAATTGCAGCTGATATTAAAATAACTAATTAACTACCGATGTGTCTGCCATAGTCCAGGGCGAAAATACATCCCAAGTTATAAAGCATCAATTTGGTCAAGACTTGTTATAATTATTTTCATGAAATTATTCCGTCTTGCGCTTTACATTAGATTTATTCTCATGGTGCATATTTATTATCAGCATGACCATTAAGTTTTTAAATTACTTAAATTGCAACTCAACATCAATTATTTCGCGTAATTGATGGTATAACTCAGTCGTGAATTGTGTATGTGCCATATGTGCAAAATGTATTACAAAAAGTCATCGCTCGACCCTTTTTTTTAATTATCGTACAACCAACCGCTAAAATATATTTGGGCCTCGCGGTTTGAAATGTATGAAGTTATTTGATATTTGTCATGTTTCCACGACACTCAGGTGTACCAACGCTCGAAGCTTGCAACTTTCGTCTCATTATCTCTGCCGCTAAGGGGTTATTTTGATAGATTAACATTTCTCGCCATATTTGGGCCAATGCCTCCTTGAAGCTCAACGAGCATTTTTATTTGAATCGCTTCTGCTTTGAATCGCTTCTGCTTCTCGCTTTTGCGTCTTGTACCTACTTACCCGTTGTCGAGATTTGCAGGGAAAGCGGAAAATTTTGAAAAACTCAGTCAGGAACTCACTTTAGTATTCCACAAACAACCAGGACCGACCCAATTCACCAGGACCTGCATCCAGAAAGCAGATTTCAAGCTTTCAACCCCCATACATTAAAACAACCCCTGAAAACCTGGAAATACCGTCTGTAATTAGCTTATCATCTGTTAACTCTTAGGGTTTAACTTAAACTCGACTTTGAATATCTGCCACATGAGAACAAAAATCGAGGTACACTTACTGGTGCCGTTAAATAATGATATCGGTACGCTTGTGGGGGTTGACAGTGACTCGTGTCGGCAGCGTGTAGGTATATGGCAATCCCGTTTCAGGTCAGAAAAGAAAACTGGAGGGAAACATGATTTTATGATTGTATCAGAATAATAAAAGCTGTGAAAATGATTAGGTTTGTGTTCTTGTGGCCCTGGAGCTATCTGGTCAGATCGATTGATTAATGGGGCTTAACGACACTCTGTCTTGACAACTGGCCCTGTGGCACTGGTTTAATGGCGTCGGTGAAAGATTGGATGATGATGTACCTTACCTAGCCTAGAAGGGAGGATAGGAGGCTAGGGAAACACACCAAACCGTTTGGTTATCTTGTCAAAAAATCATGTTTAAAACCAAAAAATACCCAAAAATCCTCAACATTTTCAAAAATTCTGGACGTCTAACCCTGCTTCTACAAATCATCAACATTTCTAATAAATCCTTTTTTATTTTCTGTTCCAGCTTACATATCATTCGTGAGATTTTACGCCAGCTACCCGAAAGAAGGGCGACAAATATTCTCGTTCAAAAATCTACACTTGGGCCACTACGCCAAGTGCTTTGCACTTCGTGATCCACCGTCCTCGATCAACGGCATCGGCAGGGCAAAGTGGCAGGACGACAGCGCCACAAGGTACTATTACACCATCCAAGTCAGCAGACCATCCATCAACCATTATACCATCTAAAACAGCGACCTCAATCTACGATGCTGTATCATTGTAGTATGGCATTGATATCAATTTTTTCGCCAACACTCTTTCGATTATAATTTTATTAGTTTGCCCTTTCCAACAAGCTTCAAAGCCAAATAACTCTTTTCTAAACACCGTTACGCTGTCGTTTTTTTCCAGTGGTTTTCGTGAGTGTTTCCTTCTGTTTTTCTACATTCCAATTCTAGCGCCTGTCATTTATAGAATGTGCACATTAACGCCGCACTTTGTCTTCAACAATGAAGCTTAGTCTATCTCATTAGTCATTAAAGGTATAATCTGCAGGTACCAGGGGAATTTTTGTGCAATGGTATACTTGCTAGTAGCTAAATTAAAAAATATCAGGTTCGAAAGCTATTTAAATACATTTTCATTCTGTTGGTAGCCACCAAACTTTAAGCGTCGATAATATTTTGGCTATCAGTATCACCCTGTCACCCGCAACTATGGTTACAATTTGTAATTTTTTTTCCTCTTTGTTTGTGCACCGCTGCAGGGGGAACTATAATTTAAACAGTGCGTTACCTTTGCCGTAGTAGTTGTAGGATATAAAAGTACCTAATTATAATGATTACGCTTACTCGCTAATGTACTCCCATATTTTCATGCATCATATTTGGACATGACACCTGCCAGTTTTTTTTCCAGTCTGTTCCTGCAGGAAATGCAGCGGCACATGTGTGATGGCTAACATATATTTTTTGGGGAAAACACGTGAGCGACCATTGTGAAAAATAGCATCTTTTTGCAAGATGCTTCGCAATGTAATTACACCACCACATACTTTATCTAATTAACTTTAACAGTTTATTTCATTTTTTTTTTAAGTTCTTGTTCTTTAAAAAAAATGACGCTCCTGTTGCTCAGTTTTTCTTAATTTTTTTTTTGTCTTTTCTGGCAGTAAATAGTCTGTATGTGCGATTATGCACGCCGTTGGTACGTACAAGAAAATTGTGTGTTTTATTATAATATGCATATGAAACTCCAAGGCTTCAGTCGGGACGTTTTGACACGCCATTTTGTGGACAAAGTGGAAACCATGTTGTGTGATCACAAGCCGGAAAAGTGCCTCGTATCAACCGTAGCTAAATTACAATCGAAAACAGTTGAGTCTCTTTCATTGTGGTGTACATACCGGCGAACGTGCAGTCACCATTGCACGTAAAAACTTTAATTGTCTTTCAAAATGTGTTTAATTTTATTTTTTGGCCGACGGTGGTCAAAAAAAAAGTGATTGAATACATTCGTTTTAGCAGCATGGCATCGCTTGTGTTTACGAGTCTTCAGAGACGCCACGCGAGACGCGAATCGACAACGTATCGCGTTGTCGTGCGGCTCGAACGGGCGTCCCGTGTTCATTTTTAGTTGATGACGCCAACACCAGATGCCGCCAAATGTGGCCGTATAGTTTTCTAGTTAAGTTATTTCTGAGATAAGTGGATACGATTCTCACTTTGTGTTCCGCTTTAATACGGTAATGACGCTAGGACATTAATCTTTTAGACAATAGGCAAATGTACATGCCTACATTTTGGCCTGTGACGCTTTGTACTAAGCTTTTGTGATGCTGGATTTTTTTATTACACTTCGGCTAGGCACTTTAATTACAAACATGGCTCTGCTTTTTTTGCGGCTTGCCACTGACATTAACAATATTCGCTCGTTTTCAATCGTTTTTCACGGGACTTTTTTTTTGCTGGGAAAACTTTGAGATCGTTGTTTGTGTACGTTTACGCCAATGTAACATATTTCTGCAGCCAGGATGCGCGGCATTTGCATTTCGAGTTCCTCGCGCGGCGAAAGCACCGCGCGCAGAGAAATTCGAAGATAACTGACAGCGGTTACGCATAAAGCGAATTTCTTAATTTTCATATGTTTCGTATATCAATCATCGTTGACGTTTTGATTTCGGGCATGTTATAACAAAACATGCGATATACTCAACAGGATATGTTCGTCGAAACATTTTATATCTAATTAACTGAAATTTATAAACTTTACATATAAACCGCATACTTACTCCCTTTTTATTCTCTGCGCTTCTTTTTCGCCGTCTGGAGAGGTAATATTACAGTCTTTGTTCGTTCGGTAACAAGGTTTATTAGCTATACGCTTCGTATATTTTCACATAATGGTCTTAAGTATATCATTTTACGCAAAATCCTTTACTCTATACTCATAACACAAGCGAAACAAACTGAAATTCTCGAGGGATTGTTACATACCAATTTGTTCATTATAGCGAGCTAAATGTGTATGGGGGATGGTAACTTTTAAAAAACCTAAATAGATATTTCCTTTATCCACTCAGTCTTCGGTCGGAGGAGACTCTGCGGAGTTCCCCATGAAATGATATCGAATTAGCAAGCATAAAGGATGTACGTAGTGCTTAGTGTGCGGACAGTGGCGTGCAGACAGTACGCGCAATGTAGAGTACAGCGATCGAGTAAGATTGCAGAATGCTACTAAAAAATCTAGCATTAGAAGTTGCTGTTTACTTTTTTCGGATCAGATAAGAAGGAGGATCCGGTTTTGGACAAAAATGACAATGGCTTTTCCTGTTACTTGTTTAAGCTTCTTATACTTATTACTGACATTTTTAAAGGCAGTTTTCTATTGCTCTTGCAATGAAATTTGTTGCTTTCATGGAGAGGAATGAAATATTATATTTTTTATGAATATCACTACCCTCTCAAAAATCGATGCCCAAACGGGGACTCAAACCCCGATCTCGGTTCGATCGGGGTTCAAGTCCCTGTTTGGGCATCGATTTTTGAGAGGGTAGTAGTGTTCCTAATAATAAAATACCCCACGCATTGCAAGCGTTTGCAATTTAAATCAGATTACTTTTCGATCATTTCTGGATGCATCATGCACTAATACCTAATATTTGGGGACACAACTTGCTGATTAGAATGCGTCGCCTCGTAAAGCCCACACATCAAATCGGCACCCACTCTTTGCCCCTTACCTCACTGTTTTCCCACCCCGTACGCCACAAATCCACGCACACTGCACGGGGATATAATGCGTGCCCTCACGTCGATAATGCTTATTGTGTTAGTAGATCGTCGACAACAAGCGCCCCTTCCTCCGACCGCCTCCATGCATCGCAGCAAAATTACCCAACTACACACAAATTGGATTTGTCGTTAGACATGTAACGTTGAGTATCCACGCCACGGGTTTCCTCGAGTTTTACATTGGGATCTGCAGTCCTGCCTTGCTATCTGTTCCCTAAAATGTGCTCCATTGCAGTGAAGCACATGGGCTGACAACTTTCTTATGAATGCTTAGCAATTGTGGGTTTTTTGTGCTGTAGGGGAGTAGAGAAAGAAGATCTTTTGTTGAAAGACATTGTTTCGATAAGTGGTAGTTGTAGTAAAGATATGGATTCGTCGAATGACGTCTTAAATGTCCTCGACTTGTGCAGTAGCATTGCTTACCTGTGTCTGTAAACAGAATCCTACGTAGTTTTGTAGTTGAAACACATTTTTTTTTACTTTTATTCGGGGATTTTTTGGAAACTTTCATTTTCTTTCAACTTCTAATACATCGTTAAATTTGGCGATCAAAAAGCTGTATGTGTTAATAGACCAATTTTATTTCTTATCCCAAAAAAAAACATGCATAGTGCATTCCTTCTTGGTCCCTACCGCATTTCTGTCAAGATAAACCATTGGTGCTCGTGCCTTAGTCGGTGGAGGTGCCATGATTCGATCATTTCTCCACTTGTTTTGAACCCGTTTGTACATCCCTATCCGTCGAAAAGTAAATGAACGTACACGCACTGAGCACGCACACACACAAACGCACTAGTACAAAGTGGACATTGTGTGTTTTACAATAGACTTAATTTGACAAATCAGCGTTTTACCTCAACAGGAAGTGAATGACTGGTGTAATTCGTTTTTACGCCGAAAACATGTGATGCTTCTGTGGCTAAAATTTATTGAACCAAGGGTTCTTTTTTTTTTGTAAGGTGGGGGAAATGTTTATACTACTTCGCGCGTAAACATATCAAAGAACAATACAAATGTGACAGATTGGATTTAATTGAAAAGAATCGATCGTTCATGCAGCTTCCATGGTGTTTCAAAGAAGGGACCAAAAAAACGCCCACGTCGGCGAAATTCGTTGTTCTGCTGGTTTTATTTTTCGGCATAAAAACGCAGTTTGTTTCTGTTAGCTACGCCATTACTACCGCTGGAAACGTATAAAAATATCAATTTGGGCTGTTTCACGATCATATTTATTTGGGTCATACAGCGCGTGGAAAATTTTTATTAGCATACCCACTTAAAAACTGCCACAAAAGGATAAAGTTCTTTGGAGAAGAAAATCTTTTTGCTATTTTAGTGACAACCTCCAGAAAATCGTCGTGCAGCTTCTTTTAATGTTTCTACTGTGGTACCTCCGATTTGTCGCTTCAACAGATTGTTTTAGAATTCGTCTCCCGAAGTGGCTTTCGGTCATCCGTCCATCATTATAAGAAAACATCACAAACCTTCCAAAAGCTCTCGATTCTTCAAGTGGTGGTCATCTCTCAGCCGGATTTTGTACCTTTCAAAATAGACATTTAATTTTTAAACAAAAACTACAAACCATTGTTTATTGTAAATCAGAAATAATCGAGTTGACTTATTTACGTATTATATATTTTTTTTTGAATCTCTGAGCTCTCATAAACTGCTGACTTTCACTGCATGTGATTGGTTGTTGCCTTAGCAATTTATTCAACACCCATATTTATCTAGGAGTTAAGAAAATTGTAATACTGGGCCCTTTATAGTCACCCATATCTTAATCGTTCTTCTGGCACGAGGCTTCAGAACGCCATCTGCAGGGCTCAAAGATCAAGACTTTACATAACCCTTACTTTGTCTATGCGTCTCATATCCCATCTTCATCTACCGGCAGTAAGCTATCTGCATTAACACTTGATAAAAATTAGACTCTCCTAATTGTAATTGCTAGCGGCAAAGTCCTTTGTGAAAAAAAACCAAATATCTTGCGCTGCGTTGTACGCCATTAAAGGCATGCGTTCGGTAGCGAGCTCTAGTACTAGCACTGCACTGAACGGCGGTCCACAATTACTTAAATAGCCAATTAGTTGTATGGCATTCATTAGTAATAGTTTCTACACTAAGATTCAATTGAAGATTCAGATATAATTGATGATCAAATTAAAGCACTTCTTTGAGTTATATCAAGGTGTCTTTTCAAAGTGATGTTAAGATACTTCACTCTAATTGCATATTATTATGTGTCAAAAGTGCTTTATTATTATTTTTTTGATTTTTTTATTATTTCAGACATAAGAAAATTGAGTGTTAATATTCTTACCCATTATGTTAAAAATAATATGATGATGGGGTCTGAATCGCGGTGCGGTGGACAAAGAGGTATCGAGTCAAACGTGTTACAGTCCACGCTAACATCTGCATTTACCCTGCGCACTCTTTGCATTCCGTTTCCGTTGGTGTGTAATTGTCCTGTGATAGCCGCTGTGTCGTTAGCGTGATTTTTTTTTAGGTTTTTGTACGATTTTGCATGTACGTGAAGAACGTGTATTCGGCGGAAGTCGTAGGATTTCATTCGTTCAAGTTCGCAACCATTGGATTTATAGGTAAATTTCTTGCGCGATTGGTAGCTGTTCTGCTGAGAAAACCTATCGTCAACATGTTGTTAGGGTTCTGGCAGAAGGTGGCGCTTGCGGCCGTCGTTTTTGACATCGTTTTTTTTTTTATTATTACTTTAAATATCGATTAATGTATACCAATTGGTAAGGTTAACAGCAATGAAGATGAACCAGTGTCAAATGCGAGTAATCTGCGAGAAAATACTGGAATCGGTTTGATAACTCCTAAAAATTTGGTGTCTCTATAGCTTGTGCCAACTGTCATTTTCGTCGGTATGGTAGCCATGATTGATCGATAAAGATTGAGGCTGGGACTTTGATTTAACCTATCAACCCAATGCTTGAAATATTTTGTCTCTTTAATAAGGATTGTTTTTGTTTATTTTGTCTTCAGGAACCAAAAGGCGAGGTATACCACGTCTGGACCCAACAAAGGACGGGTCCAGAAACCGATGAGAACGGGAACTTCTGGCCAAAGCCGGTCTAAGGAGCTTGTCATTTCGGAATATTCCAGCGGAATGCCAGCCAAGAAAAAGAGGAAAATTGAGTAGCACTGTCTACAAGGCGTGACTGATCAAGAGTGGATGTAACCATTCACATCCAGATTATTTTATCACATCAAAACGGGAAGAGGCTGGGCCAATTAAGTGGAAGTTCGACAAAAAAGGTAATTAGAAAATGTGCTCTTTGAGATGTGCAAGTACCGAAGAACAAATTATAGCTCGCCGTTATTATCGAAAAGCTTTTTTTTTTTTTTATATGGATCAAGTAATCTGCCCTTAGGAGTGAGTTTACCTCCCTCGACTCACGGTACCCTCCTGAGCGATTTTCTGGATCATTTTATATATTTGACCATTAGAATGTTAGGGGACCTACTGACCATTCGGAATTAACGAGGACGCAGTTACGTTTCGAAGGTGTGCGTTTGTATTTTGGTACTACAGTGAGTGTTTACTAAACTAATTAGGTCACGTTAACTGTGGTTCACGCGGTGATTATTTGATGAATAAATTTTGAAAAACATTATATCAAATTGTATTGTATGTTTTCTTACATGACCTCTCCTATTTTTGGCCGTAAAATGGTAGAGGCGATGTGCTTCCTATAAAATCTTATTGAAAAGTAGAACTTTTTAACTTATCCTAATTTATATGCCTGAGCTGTGTATGCTATTCACGATGAACTACAAGTGTGATAATCACAATGAGTTTTCAATCTTAAATTTTTACACATTTTCTTATTGTACTTGTACACAGCTCTCAAACATGAAAGGCATTGCTCCTCGACGTTCTTACTATCCTACCCATACTCTTTTATCAGAAACACCGCTTGACCGAACCACTTATTCCCTTTTTTCATTGTTACATTTTTTTTTTAAAGTATATTTTCATTTTTCAAAGCGTAAAGAATCCTCGATATTGCTCTGATGCCTGCTGCGCCGTCATAATCGTTAATAAACCGCGTCTAATTCTTCTAATTTGAGTTTGAAACCGTTTCTCTCATTCGTGTAGCCGATGACACCGAGCCTATTGTGCCGCTTATATCCGTACAAAAAGCATTTTCATCTCGGAAACTAGCCATGCAATAGCCTCGACGAGGAGCAAAAAAAAAATACCGCTTGTTTGTTATATAGAATTGTTACACTTCAAATTACCGAGACGTTGAGAAGCCGTTTTCATGTTTCTAAGAATATGGGACGAGATTTCAAGAAAACTTACAAGCATATAAGTTTAAAGTGTCTTCCTTATCTTTCAAGACAAGACATTTTGGCAGTTTGCATATTGTTATAGTTTAATTTATTAGAACAGGAAATAGTTTATGTTCGGGTGCTTAGACATGTAATCGCTTAATTACTTGGCGTATTAAGTTTTCGAACAATTAAGTGATTAATTTAGATCTCGAATGTTTGTAGAGAGGGCTACAAGGACCGCTTTCGGAAGGTTTTCTTTTGAAGAAGGCTCGGAATAAATTTGTTTCATGTCAGACTATTTTCTTTTAACATTTCCTAAGCGAATTTTTGATGAGTTCTTACCTTAAACACGTCTAATTATATTTAAATGCGTAACAAGATCACGAACTAGCAGACTAAAAAGTCGAGGTCAAGCATTTACCGAAGTGGTTAACTCCAACAATAGCATACAGTGAATACCAAATACTTATGTGTGTCGATTTCTAGCCATGGGTCTTTGTCCACGCATTTTATGAAGTCAGCATTTACCTCTAAAACATTTTCTTACCCTAACGGTTTGGCGTGTTGGAAACACCGGTTCTCATGAGATTACCGAAGTTAAGCAACACTGCGCTGAGTCAGGTCTTGGATGGGGACCTCACACACATTATCAGTTCTCTTCGGGAGAGAAATTGGAGGGATCTAAGTTAAAACAGCAACTTCATTCGTCTTGCTAATCAACCTCTCGACAGCATGGATTTGTGGAGGAATCCTGTTGTACCGTTGTACCGTTTCTCTGGAGGGACGTTAAGCCGTTGGTCACCTTGGTGCTCTTCGACAAGAGTAGGCTGCGTGCCGGCACCGAGTTTCCCCTCCTCCCTTCTAGTCTAGGTTAGGTTCATCATCATCATCATCCCTTCATTCACCGACGCCATTAGATCAGTGCCGTAGGGCCCGTTGTCAAAACAGTGCGTCGTTAAACACAATAATCAATCAATTGATCAATCAATTAGAGGGCCCTCTTACTGACGGCAAATTCAGCGCGTTTTGGTTTGGTTATTTTTGGAAAAGGTACGTGAATTGACAACACAGCTTACCTACATGGTCGAGTCGAGACGCGTTGAAATGTTGATATAAGTCAATATGAACATGAATCGAACAAATACATTTCTAATTGCCATTTAATAACTTTCAAACTCAATGCACCTGCTTTTTTGAGACGCACTATACCAAGCTAGGTATCAGGTATAGTACTCGCCATCGTACCTAGCTACAATTACCTACTATCGCCTGTTCATTACCACACATGCATCAAAGTGCATAATCTTTTTTCGATAACCTAGCAACCGCATCTTGAGCGTGCTAAAACTTAAAAGGGTGTTTATATCTCGATTAAGAACGGAGATAAATAATTATAGACTCTTAAAGACTCGGCCACAAAGTGCTCCTTTCCTTAATGCACACACGAATAATTGCGGCTAACTAGATAGAATTGCAGAATTACCGACGTGGGTTAATTTGCATCTACCGTATGGCTCTATAAGGGGGGGTACTTTTTTACTTCACCTCAAATTATGCATGAGCATCGGTTGAAAGTTGCACTTGTGGTTCAATTCAACTTCAATTTGTACTCAATTTTTTGTGAAGTCTTACAACCTACTGTTTTTACGACTTTCCTGTGGCACTGGTCGAATGGCTTTGGTATGATGAGGATGATGATGAGCATTACTTTGCCTAGAAGGGATGAGAATTCTGGAGCCCCTACGTAGAACACTAAGGGGACCATTGGCTTAGCGTTCTTCTAAAGGACGGTCCAACTAAAACGACACAATTCCTCCATTATTTTTCTGCCGAGAATTGGAGCTGTTGTATACCATAACTTCAGTCTTCTTAATATCTTACCCGAAAACAAAACTACAGGCATTCTGGTCACCCATACTACAAAATATTTGGGTTCAGAATGTTGTAGATCAGAATTGAATCGGAAAGATAAATCGATTCAACGCTGGTTCTATAAGAACTAAATGTAAACCTTTGCTTTGCTTTTGAATTTTATCCAAAGCTGAACGAAAATTCTATTTGCTTAATCTCATATTCGAACGCACACGCTTTTCGCTAAAATAATTCCACGGTTTGCTTCTATAATGTTCCCCTCTACGCTTGACATGCCGCTGACAGCCGGTAGGATAGCTAATTCACTTTCTCTAATGAATTGCTCGTGTTTAAATGCATTAATTGGCGATGTGGTTCTGAATTAGAACGTACAAACAAGGCTGAGCGTCGACTCGCACGCGTTCGCTAGAACAGCTCTGCTTGCTACAGGCGGTACAGTTGAAGAAATCTATACCAATATATTACCCACAAAATTTGTCGCTGCTTTAGACTTCCAATCATTTTGTTCCTAACAGGATGCTAAAAATTAACTTCGTGGTAATATAAGGTTTAGTATCTACAATATGACTGATCACATGTATTTTAAGTTTGACACAATTTCTCAATTGAGTCATATTGATAATAAATGTAAGCATACCGAAACTAAGTGAGATGTGGATCAAAAAATATTTACAGTGAGCATTTGGTTACTGTGAAAACTTCGGCAAAAATTTATAGTTTTATTTGTTTTAACGAACAGAACCTAAATATTTAGCCGTGAGCGTATCACACTGTCAAAAAATGATCTAAATACCTCCTTACTGTCAAAATTATAATAAATAATCCACCCTATACCCGTACCAAAATTGTCTTTACATCTCTTAGTCTGTACCAACTGTGCTCGACACCCACTATGCGGGGCTGTGCCTTCGGTTTGGTTCAGTGTCACCCTCGCTTTGCGAATTTACTGCTAATGCCGCTAATTACGACGGTGGGCTCGAATCACTTGCTATTAACACCTCCCCACTTGAATGCCGCCTCCGTCGCCGCCCTGTTACTACTTTCATCCGGGCTAATTGCCCTAAAGTCGAAAGACGACCGCCAAACGCGCTTCAGGCTAGATTTATTATACATTTTAAGCTGATCCAATTAACAAAAATCCGATAAGTGGGGCTTAACGATCACGCAATGTTTTGATAACGGGCCCTTCGGCACTGGTCTAATGGCGTCGGAGAATGAGTGGATGATGATAAGGATGATGATACACTTCGCCTAGAACGGAGGAGAAGCTCGGTGCCAGCACATAGCCTAGTTCTGTCGAAGATATCTATGGGGACCACCGGCTTAACTTCTCTTCCGAAGGACGGTACAATGCGAATAACAGGATTCCTTTACAAATTTATGCTGTCGAATGTTTGATAAGCAAGGCTACTGAAGCTGCTGTGCTAACTTTCAGCCCTCAACCTCTCTTCCAAACAGAGCTGGTCATGTATGATGGTCACCCATTCAATATCTGATCAATCGCAGTGTTGGTTAACTTTAGTGATCTCACGAGAACCAGTGTTTCCAACGCTCCAAACCGTTTGGTTAAAAAAAACTGCAACTGTGTTTAATCGCGTTAGTAATTAGCGTTAGTACAACTTAACTATTGGTGTCCTTGAAAAGTAACGCATTTTTTTTTAACTAACAACGCTAGAGGTATGTTTTTAATGGCAGAAATGCATTGTGTTCGCAAGACAAGATTGATAATTCCGATTGACAATTGCCAATCGTGTATCTCGATCTAGAACTAACAGTATGTAGCGCCAAGAAGATTTAAAAATCTGGAGAGTACATTCCGTCTTTCCAGACTTTCCACTTTCCCGCTTTCCCCGTTCTAAACTCATGCAAGCCAAGTGTACCTACGCTATTGAAACTTGCGTCACTCTATCTTCACTCTTCACTTTGGCAGTTTAATATTATCATATCACCATTTAAACTCACACTGGTCGGTAGCATAGGTATTGTTAATTACAGATTATTAAACTTTTACCAGTCATTCCATTAAATAAGGTCTGGCACTAAATTTATACGGTAGACGGGTGCCTATGGAGCCATAATGTGGGCAATTATTATGCCAAGAATCTTATGTCTGGATGCCGTCTTCAGGCATAAGATATATAGGTAATGCTTCTAAGAAATGTACCTTTGGAAAGAACCCCCGATCAAATATGTATCGCGGAATTAGTGGAATTGTACTTGTTGGGCAGCATAGCAGTGATTTCAGTTTGAAGTGAGTGGTAATTTTGGTAATCATGCCGCTTCTCTAATTAACAGGGTGTTGTGATTGTGTGATCATAGGTGAAGATTCGATGGAAATTGAGGTTCGCAATTATTTTATGGTCGGCTGTGAGTGCTTTTTGCACGTGATGTCTTGAAGGGTTTGACAATAAGCCACCAGACACTTCGTGCTGAGGCTGTCTTGGTTATTTCTTAGCTTCTGATCGATATTGATCAGATCGCAGTATTGAATATTCAAACAACTGTGGTGCTCTTTTTTCGACAGTAATATCGTATGTACTACCATAGCGCAAACGTAAAACTGTCTTCGCGAAAAATAGCTACTTTACTGACAAAAATGGATAAAAACTAGGTGGAGGCACCGTCGTTTCGAATGTTAGGATATTTCATTTCGTTATTTCTTGCAGATTACTCGTATTTAAGACTAGTTTACGCTCAATTAATTTTGCTAACCTCCACGATTGATGAACAAATATCGATATTTAAAATGGTAATTATTTAAGTGTCGAGGTTTGTTGATAAGGACGACCGCAAGCGTCATCGGGTGGCCAGCTCGTTTGCTCAGCAGAAAGTTTAACATTAACTGTGGTCTGACAATACTACCTAGATACACTCAATGGTAATATTATTCTAAATTCCAGCCAAAATGCTAAGAAAACACCTCATTTCAACCCAAAGAACCAAAGAAAAACGGCAATTATCAAACGAAAAAAAAAACTAACTATTTGTTAACAATAAAAAGAACTATTCCACTCCCAAGTAGACCAATTCGAAATCCGACATTCGTTTGAATGGCATACCTCATCGAAGCATGCCTTGCTTCATTATCTTTTTATACATCGAATGATTGCAGGTATAAATGGTAGGATAGTGAAGTCGATTTACACCAATACCACCATGCGGGAGTGTTTGTGAGTCTGATTCCTCGCGGGCTTGCGATGGCTTGGCGTGGACCCCCAGGACCCCCTGCAGATTGCCAGCAACTGTTCGATGGCGCGATTGTTACACGTTGGAAATACGGACGTACTTGACACGCCGGCATTGTTGCAACAAATCGAGCTGTAACATACAAAAGTTTTCAATTATGTTAGACAAAAGCAGCCAAGACTTGTGTTTCTCAATTCATACGAACCAATTAATGGGTGTATATGTATGTGTGAGATGTTAGATTCAGAGAGGACCAATCTAAAGGAAAGTAATTACCAGTGAGTTGAGATATGCAAGGTATACGTTCACATTCCTGGCTATTGTCATGTTAAGAAATTTATCTGTTGATTTAATTGGTAGATAAGTCACCGAAAATTCCTGATGGTAAACTCTTTAGGATGTAGCTATTAGATTTTTTTTTAATTGAGATGAAAGATTATGACTTTGGCTTCTTGCTTCTTTGCTTCTGGTCTAAAGAAATTGTATTTTTGTCTATCTAGAGTTAGTATCATGCCTTCTGTTTCTATAGATGGAAGAATCTTTGTATTACCTTTTAGGTAAGACTAAGGGGTACTTTTAGGGGTGAAATCTGTATCATTTATTCATATTGGGATTAGAAAACACACCATAATGCGTAAATGGACCATGTCACATAAAATTGTGGTAGGAAAACAAGCAAGTATGTAAAAGCATGTAGCATGTTTTGCGGTAAAAAATGGTTGTATGGAAGTATATATATATAAGTATGACATATATGACGTATGTTTGACGCTCTAAAAATTCACAAAAGAAAAATATATATCATTATCATTATAAAATTATCATTATATCATATCATACTACGTATCATTATAAAATCTACAGCAATGATGAAGCCAAAATGCATAGTGATTGGTATCATGCAAATATTAATTTCATTACGGTACAATTGTAAATACAAATTGATTTTTTAACTGTATAGTAAAGGGAACTATCTAATTAATGTCAGATTTATAATCTAACCAACGCTCATTTCAATCCTCTGTGCTCTTAATTTCGATATCTAAATCCAATAAGCTCTTGTAACACTTTTGCGACGGCTTGTTTAGGACAGTCCAGTATTTTAACACGACATCATGAGGGAAGAAAGTGATTACTTCTGATCGTACCATTTATTTTATTGCTATCTTCAAAATTAACATACAAGAATAACTTATCTACAATAATACCAAGCTTTCAAAGGACAAAAGCTGACAATTATCGTTGATTAGCAATGAGACAGAAGGCTGCCGCATAATTGCTTTTAAAACCATCGACAAAACTGTCCTAAAATTTTTTTTTGGTTGGACGATTTGCTCTAAACTTTTCAAAACCACTCAAAAACATCAGATAGCAATTGTAACCCCTCCGAACAGCATCTGCTGTAGAGCTGTTATATTACAATTAAATATACGCCATGAAAGTAGAGACAACAATCTTCTTGCATAGCAATTAACAGCATACATTTAAACTTTGAATTGAATTAGGAGGGAATGAGTTTATTAAACGGCGGGGACGCCCAAAACCGGGTTTTACCAATTCACAGCCAGCTAAATAGCTTAATTTAAATAATCGAACTTTGCGTTGCGAGGAAGCAATATTTTTCAGTGTCGCTAAACTGTCTGTAAAGTAATTTTAGATAGCGCTTAGTACCGTTTCAATTTTTAATGATTGTCATGCAGAGATGCAGAGATATGACTTTCACAAAATTTCTCGAATAATTTCCTCGACGTTACGACATAATTTAGCCATAAAGAAGTTCTATCATGGGCCGAGCATTAATTCTCAATTTCATCAAAATACATAAAACCTATCATTACTTCTTCAACACCCGTCAAAATTGCATACAAATTATCATCTCATCTTTCATTTTCCATTAATACGCAATACTCACTTGCTCACGTGCCTAAAATCTAAACAAAGACCAAGCAACGTTTTGAACCATAAAGGCCCTTAATCTTGTGAAATTGTTATACACCCCTGAGGGCGCCCGAGCATGACACCGCCGCTTGCCCAGGCCACCCCGGGCCCGGAGGACCTCCAAGTGTACTGTCCTATCGCGCGGGCAGCCGCCAAACTCCCTTGTTACTCCAGAGACCGTTGCAAAGGCGCACAACGCACAAGAGCGTGAACAAACCAGAAGTACGGGTACTAGACCACTTCATCTAATGATGATTATTGTAATACGCGAGCGCTTGAGGGAGATAATTGCCAAACTTGTTAATTGTTCGGGGTTTCCTGTAGTTAAGATTCACCATGAGAAAGTATTATGTAAAAATGCTCAACGAACCGTGTTAAGACCATTTAACATTTGATTATTTATATTTATGTTGAGGTGTCGGATGCGGTCGCTGTGTTTGTGGCATGGCCTGCTCTTTGAAATTCTATTTCATTCCGTCACTGATTAATATGCTGGATCTGCCGGGTAATTACACATTCATTGGACTATTATAGGCTTGATCAAATTTTAAAAGTATGGTAATTATATTTAAAGCAGCAGTTGTGTATGTAAAACAAAGGGCTTTGATGTACTTCTGTGTTTGGTCGGTAATTTATCGTCGATCGTGGAACATTGTTACCCTTGTTACTGTTGGTTGGTAAGAAGATACAGGAATTATTTTGGAGCACTGATCACTACAACAATCTAAGTCTCGATGATTTTGATCTGCTTTGCGATAATTCGGTTCACACCATTATTTTCTATGCTGAATTGATTTAATAATTAAGTGTGTATTTCAATGCTGTCTGTTTAGGTTTAAGTGCTTCCAGCTTCAACATATTTCTTTAGATTTATTTTTAAAGATTCGCCAATCGCAAATCTTTCACTGATCCGGTATAACAACATGTTTCAACTCTGAGTTAAGCTCTTAACTCTCAGAAACAGCTGATTTTTACTATACATGAGATTGGTTGTTGCCATGGCAATTGATATAACTTCCACTTTATCTGCGCTGTTGATACAATTTCAACTTAAAAACATAACTGCCAGTTAAAGACTCATCTCGAAAGTCGCAACCAATCAGATACTTCAATTTTCACCTTAACCTCTGTGTTCTTATTAAACTTGACATTGGAATCCTTTGGATCATTCGCTTGCTGGTTTTAACTCCCCAGTCAAATCACCGAAAAAACAAAAAACCCTCTTTCTTGACATTGTAAAAGTAGCTCCAGAGGACACGCTATTTCACGTACCTACTTCACGAAGAATCCGCTACTATAAAAAACATTGGCTTCAGCACCCTACAAGTATTTCCCTCCCTTGCCCTCCAGTGAAAGTCAACATATGCTATACAAGCTAAAGAGGTTCATTTTCCGAGCTTTGCCAGCAACAAACGGAAGGTAGAGCATGCACCTGACTTATGTTTGCGTGGTGGTTATTTCACGCATGCTTACTCAATGCATAAGCTAGTGTTGATGTCATTAATTAATTTACCTACCTACCTGATGTTGGTTGTTAATCATTAATACCGTATATACTAGAATACGTTAATTAAATATTATTACCTTCACACGGAGCAGCGAAATACGTTTAACAATAATTAATTATGGACGGTGTTTGAAAGACTGTGAAAGAATTTGACGCAGTGTGTCAGTTGATAAGGATAAATCTTTACTCTGCTGGCCACTCTTTGGAAGTTTTAACATTATTACATTAATATTTAACACATTTAAATCGTGATAGCAAGGATTACCTCTCCGTGTTGCCGCATTTTTTCTCTGATTCTTAAATAAATGCGGTACTTAATCAATCCACGTCGCCTAAATCGCGATCAAAACGTTACTTACTGTACTCTTTTACTAATTTGGAATAAGTTTGAATATTTAAAAATTCTTTTTCAACTGGTGTTTCGTTTTCCGTTGAGCCAATTATTTTGGGCGGGCAAAGCAAATAGATCCTGATACCTGAAACCATCTGGCTGCTCGCCCTGTGCAAGGTGTTACATGCAGCGGTTACGAATGAATTGAACAAGTCGAAGCTCTAATAAAAGTCGCTTATTGAGTATTCACTATATTTATTGTACATATTGGTTCGAAAGCAGATGAAATCAGGTCCCACTAATGATCAAATTTGAATCTTTAAAGTGTATCCCTTCAAAAATGCACGCGAATATTTTTGGATGTGCTAGAAAATAGCCAAATATTATTAGTTTGATATTGGCAGACGACGTTAATAGCAGGTGTATGGGACGAAGCATGATTCAAGGTTAATATAGTAATAAACTTGCCTCGGGCTTAGCCAGAGTTTGATTGTCTTGCATGGGGTTATAATTTATTGAGGTGAATTTCTCCGGTTTTTAGGATGTTGTGAAAATCATCGTTGCATTGTAAACATGTTAATTGCTGCGTTAGATTTAGATTATAATCGAATTTTTATTGGTGTTCCTTCAACATATTGTAGACGAAACGCTTCTGTAGGTCTAGAAATTATTATTTATGGTCTCTTCTTTGAAACCCTGATGATGGTCAAAAGAGCACACGCCAGAAAAACTGAGATGTAGATTTCATTAGGCAAGGTTTTAGGTAATTTCGTGGGCTGCACGTGTCCGATAGTAATAAACGTAAATCGCACCTTTTTCCAAGTACCCGTACGAAAATTCGCATTTTTAAATTAAGGGTTAGTCACCTTATTTTATCGTAGCAGATGAAACATCCACCCTTTTCTAACGGATATAACCGCAAATCACCGGGACATAAAAAAAAAAAACTCCAACTCGATCAATCTTATAGATGTGCTTCACGTACCTGCAGTGTACAATAATCTGTTCTTGTCTATCTTATTTATAATAATAATTAGACAAAAAAAAGCAAAAAAGGATCTGAACGTCACCCGTATTGGATTGTCGGTAAAATAAGGCTTTCACAAAGAGCTTGCTGCAATGGAATCAGTCAGGTGGGTCGACCCCATCGATCATCCACCGAACTCTTTAAAGTCTAATTCCCCTTTAGCACCTCCGCCCGTTCGTAATCACACGAGTTTTAATTAAGCAGCTTAACAAAAACTTAGCACCGGGCACCTGACCTACGTTGCACCCCCCTTGCACCCCGCTTAGCTACATCGGCCGTGTGTGTAGCTGTAGACAACATGAACTCATTAGTAGCAAATAGCTTCTGATCACAACCTGCTTGGCTTCTACCCACACTAATCGAGTTCACGCCTATGTTTGAACCTGTAGCATCCCTCAAATAAATTATTTCATAGTGGACATTTATCATTTTTGCTGTGCAGAGTTTAAATGATTGTAGATGTTTCTAATCAAGTATTATGGCTCAATGATTTTTTTTCAAAAACATTTTAAAGCTGTTAATGATCGTATTTTGTAGCACCTTACTAGTAAGAGAAGAAAATTATGTATACTTTTTTAGTTACAAACTAACTTTGAAATCCTTTAATAATATGTTTAGAACTTTCTTTAATTTTTTTCGTGCTATTTAGTGATTGAGTATGAAATATGTCTCACATTTCAAACTTTTTAATGTCAAAACACCAATTTTCAAGCCCTCTTACTACTCTAACCTTCTAGGAGTAAAATGACCACATGTTCCACATAAGTTTACCAAAAAACTCTACCATTTGGCCGACATAAATTCCCGATCAGAACGTCGATGTGCCATCAATTGTTCGTACCTATAACGCTACATCCTATTAGGCCATTAAACTTGGTTCTGAAAAGAATATTATAATATTAAGACCATAGCAATCAATGGGACAATAGCCCTCTAATAGAAATAGCTACCGGCCATCCTATGGCATAGCCGAACCTCTGCGGTTTCAAGCCTTTGTCATCGGGCCTCTCTCTCCAAAGCATTGTAATCAAGATCGGAGAGTCTTTGTCTATCGGTAGCTCTCGCACTAGCACTTGATTAAGGTAACTATTAGCTAGTGAAGCCTACGTTGCTTCTGTTATTTTACCGAGGCACAAAAGATCCGCTGGCCATGAACTTTGACCATGAAGGATTCATCATTCTCGAACTATTAGCAGTTATTGAGTGGAAATTGGGAAATAAGATTTTGTTGAAGAATAGGGTGCATGTCTTTAGGTGTGCTTTTTGGGTTAAAATTAAGAACATCATTCCTTTTTAAGAACTGTTTTATGGAGAAAGAAAATATTAAGTCATGCTCTTAAAACTATGAACGCCTTATTAGACTTGCTTGTCTATTAATATCTCATAATGCAGATCAGGACAACTAAAAAATCAGAATTTCTTGTAAAATCTTGAACGACCTGTGGACAATAAATGGTAAAATCTCAGAAATTCACTGAAAAGCGCTAAGAAAAATGTTTTTACGAATGAAATTTGGGTAAAAGCTTATTTTCCGAAATGTCCAGTGCCTTAAATTTTACTCATGGCTTAAATTCGTGTTCCTCGGACGCCAGTTGTGGTACCAAGACGCCTTTTATGCGCCACGGTCATAATTCATCAAACCTTCACACATGCTCATCACATGCATATCAATAAATTAACTAATTTTTATTATATAAGCCCTCCATGGTGTTGATCCATGCCCAGATTCATGGCATCTGCAAGATTTAACACTCACAATCATGTTGTTAAATCATTACCGCACAGTCTGGCACTTTATATGATCTTCTCATAGACCAACTTTTCTATAAAAGGTTTCCCATTTTTTTGACATGCTATAAAATAATATTAAATTTTAATATCAGATAACACAATAGAATATAATTTTTATTGTAAACCTAAGGAAATGAGTTTCGTTTATGACATTTGGCGTGCTCGCCTCAAGCACGCAAGCTCGCACGCGTGCCCCCATACCCATCTAAGGCAGTATAACACATCGTATAAATAACACAACACACTATAATACCACATAAATACCCTCCAGGCCAGATATCGCTTTCCGCCAAAACTTCTTTTGTCTGCCCGTGTCTTGCGCACGCTTTTGCCCCCCCAAAAAAAAGCATGAGCCCCTTGAGGCGTAATGAGCCCCACATTCTGCAGGGATGTGCATGCTACCCACACGAATTGGAGCGAGAGCAAGTTGAAATTTAAATTTTATAAACATTCGGCGTCGTGCATGCTCGGCAACGGTGCGATATGCGTCAAGTGATCGTTGAGAGGCGAAAGGAAGGAAACTGCTAGGATTCTCTTCGCGTGGCAAAGAGAAAAGAAATGTTAGGTTATGTAATTTTATCTCTAACGTGATAGTAAAACAAAAGATTAAAATAATTGTTTTTGGAGAAGGAGGAGAGCTGTTATCTTTTGTAAAGAGTGTTTTGAGGTTATGGTTTTTTGAGGGGGGTGGGTTTTTTGAGATGGAGCGGATGTGTGAGCATGTAGAAGAAGGAAGACAAAGGCTGCACGAGTGGAAGGCAAGGAAATGAATAAATTAGGGAACAGTAGTGTGAATGCTTTCATTTGTGATTTTCAGTTGGTTTTCTTTCATCTCCTACTAACAAAATTAGCTCAGAGCATCGCTGAAACGAGAACAAAATGCCACATTATATTTTAAATGCGAAATTAATTACATTCAATACGTTGAGTTGACCAATTGGCCAAAGAGTAGTAAAGTGTATCGTTTCTAGTTTCAACGTAGTTTTATCGTAGTTTAATTTTAGTTTATAGTTCATTCCAACTCTGTTCTCGAGTTCAGCAACACCGTTTTTTTTATTCAGCCATGTAAAGGGGGAGGGGGTGGGGGGGGGGGGGGTCGTGATTGACGAGAAATTCCTCAAAACCAAATTTCACCATTGACATTCATGTGTTTTCCAGCATTTGAATATTTTCCGCGTTGCGCTGGGCATTCGTATATTTCTATCCGAATGGCGTGGCATGCAAACCAATTCCCTGATCGAAATTCGTAGAATTGTGATCAGTCCTCATTAGATCGAAATTAAATCGAGTATTTTAAATTTTCTACCTCGCTCGGTCGGCCGAACGCAATATTAAACCAATCAGTTCTGGTAATGGTGAAATGTCAGCATCCACGTCGGCGTGCGATGATTTCTAAATTGGTACGAATGGTATTCTTGACGGAAGGCATTTTGATATTTTTTAATGGGGATTTATAATGGTGCAGGTTTGAGAAGGAGCGAAAAATGTAATTTCTTTCTGGTGATACGGAATAATTTTGAAATGAGTTTGTTTTTTGGCGTGGGACGCGATTAGCGTGGTGAAGTGGGTCCCCTCCGGGGAAGGGAGGGGGAGGGGGGAGGGGGGGGGGGCGGCAATCATTTTTGTCAGCTATCGAGGGAAAACTCTAGCAGTTGTGGTTTACGAAATGTATTTCGCCAAAACAGGGGTGTCCTTTGATTTTCAAATTCACCTTGTTGACAACTTTTGTATGATGACACTGCAGAGTAACAAGTGAAAGGAAATACCAATAGGATGCGGCGAAATGCCAATACCTCTGAAAAGAAAAAAAAAAAAACAGTAAAACTGAGTTGATTACGCTCGCCAAATAGCTAGGTGTAATATCTTTCGATGTGTTATAAACATTATGTTATATTTTTTTTATGACATTGACCTTTTTTAAAATTCACACAATGAGATTGAACTTATTTCACCTTGGTTTTTAAATAAACACAAGTAATTGTTGATCTTGTTGATCACAAACTATTGATCTGAATTGTGTTTTTCAAGTTTTTTTGACATCCTTGTCCGTACGCTTCCAAAGGAAGGGAAGGCAAAGCAACAAATATGCATATTTCCTAGAAAAATAAAATTACAAAAATTAACAATTCCGTCGACTGGCCTAAAAAAAAAACGCTTTTATTTTCTTGGACTCTGGATAATTTTTGCAAAATATACGAATTCTTTTGTCATTTCTTTGAGTAATTCCGAAACAAATCTTATTTGACTATCGTGGGACGAATTCTAGCGGCCAAAACGCGTCCATACGCATGGAAATTACAGCAAACAAAAAAAAAACACTGAAATTACGCTCGCTCGCATGCACGCCCATGACAATTGCTACAGTAACAAGCATTCTTAATTGCCAGATATTTTGCATAAACATATGTTGATTCAAGTAATAAGTCTGCGCTCAGTTCAAATTATCTTACACTTACCCCTCATTTAAATCAAGTACGTTAAAAATTAATAGCGAAATCATTGAAAAAAAATGCAATTTTGAACCTTCTTAGCATACCTTTGAACGTAATTAACAACTTTATCCACTGTGAGACTTATTCTCTTCTTCAACTGCTAAATTATTAATTGTTACTTTAACAAAATGATGTGAAAACTAATTTCATATTTAAATTAAAATGCAATGTTCTTTCAGCGTATTTAATAGCAATAATGCATTATACATTTCAAACGAGCATTGTGCTACTCATAATCTATATTACAAAGCTGCACATTATTGTTCTTACAAAACTGCATTACTAATTTGCACTTTACAGAATAATGATGTAAAATGGGCATTCTTGTCTCAGCACGTGATAAGTCAGGTACAAAGACAAAGTGGCCATGTGAATTGTTGTGACAGGGTAAATTTAAATCAAGTGTTTTTAAGCATCGCACTGTTAGCCCGATGACGATAGTTGCAAGCCATCTTATAAGTACACACTCTTAAATTACTTTTTACAACTGGTACCTTACCTCCAAGCAATTGTTATGCGAGTTTCCTCTCTTATAATAATGCATTTCTTCGTAAGTATGACTTATTATTAGATGATAATATGCACGTGTGAAGCATTGAAAAAAATGTGAAGAGACAGGAAATGAAGATAATGTATAATAGTAAATAATTAATGATTTCCTATATAAGATATTATAATAGTTGCTATCAGATGCGTTATGGTCATGAGTAGTCCAGCAAGTGGCAATTAATTCGACGACAATTGTAGATATATTAATTTTTTTAGTAAAAAAGGTATGATGAGAGTAGGTTCTTGTCGTTTTAGTATAGCAACAGTCGATTTGCTTAGAGTCGCACAGACCTGTTAAAAACGACACACTATTTTAATTTAAACTCGATTTCTAGTACCTACATAGGTATACATACGACCACTCGAACATTTCGGATCACAAATTAGCATTCAAAATTATTTTAAATATCATCTGCCACATTACCATTAACTAAAAACCACAATTAAAACATTTCTGTCCATTTCTACTTAGAGGAAATTCTCTAAATTTTCCCGAACGTCTCTCTTTTTTCCCTTATTTTTCGAGTGTATGACATTTAAATTTCTTTGATCTGTTTCAAAATCCATGACTCTGTTCGACATCTCAAGGTACGTCAAAAACACGCTATCTCTCAACGCGATTAAAAATGTAAACGCGTTGCAGGCTTTGCAGGAGTTGATTTTCCGTCACCAAAATTTGTTCATGATTCACGCTACGCTTTGTATTTATTGGCTGCCTGCTTCGAATTCAATCGGCGTCTTCTAGATTTTGATGGCTTGTTCTCGCCAGAAAGGGGTGGGGGAGGGGTGTTTTAGCTACCCTCTATTTGAAAGGGGAGTAAGATCAATGATGTGTCCACATTAGCGGCGTGGATGTGGACATAATCTGACAATCTGCGGCTCAATCTTTGATCCGTAAGGCCGTTTATCAAGTAGATCGAAACTGGCTCTTATTTACACGCGTTGTTTCAGTCGGTAAAAAATTCAGTAATAAATGTGTTTTCTGACACAAAAAAAAACTGTGAAATAATTTTAAAAAAATAGATGTATACGTTTTTTTTTAACTAACTTCAGGTTCCTCTTGTTTCGCCAAAAACTGGTAATTTAAATCGTAATGTTCCCTTTCTTTGCTCGTGCGGTAACGAAAACGTACAAATCTTTAGCGAACTAGATTGATGTGGGTTTATTGTAGATAAAGTCTAGAACATGGCTCAGTTTTTGCCAAATGTTCCACGTGAAAATTACCTGGCATAAAAATGGTATAATCACACGAACAACGATCCGTTGGTCCGCAATTTTAAAAGGTTATATACGTTGTAAGCAAATATTTTACGAGTGCTCTATACGCATCCCGTTTAACTAGACCTATAAAATGTAATACCTGTTATGATAATTGCGTTATTTCATCGTAAAATTAATGCATGGCTATCAAAATAAAAATAAAATCGTATAACAATCAAATTTTCATTTGAATTATCTAACTCCTACTGTTATTAAAAATATATATATCACGATGCTTCTGCAGTTTCAAACAAATTAACAAAAATTAAATATATATCTAGTCTTTAAAATTAGTGCATTGTACGTACGTCATCGTAACACTGGATTTTTTAATCGTTTTCATACGCATAGATTCTGCAGGCAGTGATAATTTCCCTGTGCTAATAGTCGTGCTCATACAAAGGGTCACAAACCTTAATGAGCTACGCGATAGTTATCTTCTGTTATTGCAGAGCAAGGAAGGAAATGATTCGATTACAATCAAACCTATAAACGTGTTCAAAATACCCCTAAAACACAGGCTTTGTGCAGTCGGTCTGCCGCGCAGCTTACCGGAACCACGAAACAATGGCACGGCTATATCCGTCGATCGGGACGCGGTCAGAGTCGTTGATGTTGGACTAAAACGCTGAAAAACTGCGTCTCTCTCCCATTGCAGTAGGCTCATGGAGTTGCGATTGGTAGGTCGGAAGTTGGCACAAAAAGTTGAGTTCAAGTACTAATGAGATATGCCACGTATACGCCGGTTTGTACGGTTAATAACTGTTTAATAATTGTGTGTACTACCGCAGGAAATCAGTCGGTATGCGTTTGGCATTATGTTTTCCACGTTTATGTGAATATGGTTTACTTTATTTGTTAAGCTAGCTCTCAATTTTTAGAGAGAATTGCTGATATTTTAATTTAATTTCGTGTGCTTACACGAACTTTTGGACAGCAGAGAATGTTAGATTTAATTTTCTCTGTGATTTTCACTAGTTTTTCCACGATGAAACGCAAAATTTTAAATTCTAGTGGGCAAACAGTAATTACGAGTTTGCTATTGGACTCGGCATTTCTCTGTCATGCCTGCAAAGTATAAATTGTAATGCACCCGTGCCAGTTCTGCTTGGTGCGCACACTTAACTGTTTTTCAATTAATTCACAGACCCGCCACTGAAAAGATATGCAAAATGTACCCTTAGACGCGATAATAATCAGTAACCAATTCGAAAGACAATCAGCGCGTCCTAACTAATCACCCCGATATCCTGCTTCTCAATTACACAACTTTTCCTCGAGCGAAACTCCTTCCAGTTTTCTTTATACTATAGTCGACAAAACTAATTGCTGGATTTCAAATTTGGAATGCGAATACTTCAACCACAATTAAGAACGGTGTCTATTTAATTGATGGGCTAATTTCGAGCGTCTTCACTTGAGGAGGCTTTCGCGATTCATATGCAAAAGAGGTTGCCCTATTTGTCGGGGAAACCAGTGGACGATTTTGGAAATGCTCGGCAGATGCACTATCACGAGTAATTAAGAAGAAACCTCTGCGCTGAAAGCCGAGTCTTTGATACCCGGACACTTTTCTATTGTTGGAAAAGTTCATTGGATTCATTTAAACTTGGAAAAGCCGTGGATAGAATGGCAATATTAAAAGACTCGAGGGTGACGAGAAAATTACCTCTAGGGGTTTGGACTATATGACTTTCAAGTGTCCAAAGTAGAACTTCTAGTTTAACGCTTTGTATGATCAGTGTTGCGTTGGAGGTTGCGCGTTTCGAGCGGCATTATCAACATTTAAAAAAAAGTGTGGCAAACATAGATTACATTGATTAGGTAGGTCAATCCCCGCTTAATCTAGCCAAAACAACTGCTAAAAAAATTACAAAAAAAAAAAACATAAAAAAAAAACTAGAATACGAAGACTTGCGAATCTATTATGTAACTACAGTCATGGTTCATATCAATGCGATCAACATTTTGATACAATTTTGGAAAATTTTAAAACGTATTTTGGGAAGAACGAGTTTCAAATTTTGCAAAAAAAATATTGATTTTTTGTTAAAATTGATACTATACTTGATTTGTGCTGAGGCTAAATGAGGTAGACCTGAGTCTAAAAACCATCATCTAACCGATTGTTTGCAGAAACACAGACAATCTAGAATTTGAAACTGACCTGCAAATTTTATCCAACTCCGTCAATCTGTTTGGTCAGCAGGGAGCTGACCAAAAAACGTGTTTTTCCGGGTCTTCAAGTCTTTGCTTAGCTCATCCAACGACAAATTTACAGTTGATATATTTTCTATTTTCCATATGTCCGCTGTTACCCAGATCGATGCCAAACGTCTTGAAGTTCTTATTCTTAACCGAGTTGAAATATCTTTAAGTGGAGGTGCCGTGATCGCACAGCCATAAATTAAACCAAGATATCAAAGAGTGCGTGCGTTTCTCACAATCAGATTATAGTAATAACGATTTTACACACCTATTGTACTCCATTATTAATAACATACAATAAGAAAATTAGAAATATTTTGGATTCTTCCGAGTTTGTCGGCAGATGGGAGAGAATTATAACGGTGGACCTTCTAACATGATTTCATCATGATTTGCATACAATGTTTGTGTCAGGAACCGACCCTAATCAGCATAATGCATCAAACCTGCATGTGCATCCATTATTGCATCCTTCAAGCGGTCTATCCACATGGCAATCACGCTCGCTGTGTTAACTTATGCATCATAGAAGAAGTGCATTTAATACTGCATCTAATCAAGATGCTATCTTTCAGTGTGCACTTCAAATGCACGACCTTTTCTTCTCAACAACATACTCTTGGTTGTAAAACTGGATGTAGTCAATCGTCTTATAATAGTGTAAGATTTTAACTAGAACAATGGCGTTGTCTAAAATTTTAATAGACACGCGAATATGCAATAGATGCACTAAATACAAGGGAATTGTTTCATTTCCATCATACTATACGACCTGGCAGTGTTGTAAAATGCAAGTACCAAACACCTTGCAGCTTGCACTTTACGATTCAACTATGAATGCAACATTTCTTGCATTAAATCCTCAATAATGAAGTTGTCGTTGTTTTATGTACTGTAATAAGGCTACATCTCCAAGTAGTTTATATGACTCGCGTTTATTCGAGGCTTAATGACGTCGGATTCATAAAATTAATCTGCAGTTTAGGGGTTTAAGGCATGCAATTGCATTTATTTCGAAAAATTATGCAGGTAGATTGAACAATGGCTTAGAGCCCATGCGCATGGTATAGAGAAGTGCAACAAAGATTTTTACTTGTGTGAGTTGCATGCACCTTTATGGCAAAGAATGCACCCATCGTTAAAATGGGAGCACTGCACTTTATAAGTATGTTTATAGGTACAGTGTATCACAAAAACTCGGGTGTATCGATTTCTAGCTATTTGCCCTCTCTATTGTAGTATTAAATATGTACCTCTGAAACATGTTAGTTATCAGATTTTATTGGGCTTCGAAGTCGGATGTTTTTCGTAATGAGGGTAACCCCAGTACATTTTGGTTTTTGCAAAATCACTGGTTTACTTGAAAGGACGGGGCTGGGATACGTTCTTCAGTTGGCATCACAGCTTTGATGGTCGAGTTGAGACAAGTTGATTGTCTCTTTGTCAAGACAAATGTTGAAACCTGACATAATGATCATGAATTGATCAAAAACCCTCCTCTTTGTAGCTAGGCAACTTTAAAAACCAATTCACCTGAGTTTTTGGGGCACACTATACGTATTGTGGTTGAAATTTAGACGAACGCATGCACGTTTCGTAGGTGCATCTGCTATTTAAAGTTGAAATAAAATAGCAGAAATGATGTTGTGGTCGGCTATGACCTGGTTAACCCATTTCTTTACTGACCTCTTATATCTCCCAAATTTGAAAGTCTACTTATGAAGAGTTTCGTTGGACCACTATGAATACCTTGAAATAAGTCCCTAAAGTCCCTAAGTCTCCTGTCGAGTAATGAATTCCCTATCGCATCATCCCAAAAACTCAGGTGCATAGGGTTTATAGTTTTCAATTGCTTATTAGGATAGTATTTGTTCGATTTATGCTAACTTGTCAGATGTCAACATCTCAACTCGTCTAAACTGGACCGTCTTTGCTGTTTTGCCAACTCACCTACCTAGCCATCACCCCTTCCCACCAGAAATGAAATGCAATACATTCGATATTGAAGCCCAATCAATCAATTCTGACAGCTAAAATGTTTCAGAGGTAAATATTAACTAACATGCGTTAGAAAGTGATGCACTTGTGTTTTTGGGATATACTTTACTGCACTTAATAGACCAGAATAATTTGCCTTGCACTATCGACAGAGGTTTACCTACGCGTGGAGCAGTGCGTATTTAGCTGCAATTCAACCTTTAACCACGCCACTGACTAATGAACGTGCGATACGGACCCGAGAGAGACAAAACTTAATTAGTTTATTTAGTTTTGGCTCTTGTTCACGGACAATAAACCCGGAATAATAATTAATTTGTGCATGAAGCCATCCGAAGTGCGTTTATTCTCTCCCGCGTTTTATATTAATGCACTTCTAGGCCATATCGCGTCAGACATAATTTTATTTAAATATTTATAATAACTAAATTTCGCATTAATTTTGATGTGACTTAACGATGCATTTGGCCTGTTTTATAAAACACTTATTAATAATTGTGATTTAGCACCTCGTAATTAAATTTGGCTGGTTTGTGCATCGTAACGTACGATTGCGAGTAGGTATAGTACGATTGTTGCTCAAACTGACTGGTTTTTTTAAAGCTGGTTCGATATATCTTGTGTTCGATCGGTTACTCTCTATTGCCGATTGTTTTATATGAGCAGGAGACCACTTACATGCAAAATAGGCGACCGAAATTATGTGTAATTGCCGCGCGTTCCGTGACAACAACGCTAAGAGAAATTGTAGCAAAGTACATTGTGGCACCGAGCCGCGACCTATCGTACAATCTTTGCACCAAAGTGTTTTGCATACATAAAAAGTCCAAAATAGTGTTATAATTCTTTTATGCTGGATGCGTGATGTACAATTATATTCCGGCTAACCAGTTATTTCACTTCTTATTTATATGCATTTCAAATTTAATTAAAATATGAAAATAAGCAACTCTTATTATTTTTTAAACACAGTCTGTTTTCTAGATTTCCATCCACATGTTGGGGTCATATTTTAGTATTTAAATAAAATTACGTGTATTATTTTATTAATTGTTTCACGGGTATAGTTTCGATGTCTGAAATGGGCTTCAGATTCGAATCTGACACATAGCGAAATATAATATTCAGGTGGAGAGCGCAAAACAATGGACATTGCGATATCAATTCGTTTGTCCCAACAATAATTGTTGGGGAATTATTCCCCACGCTTACCAACTGAACCGCTAACCGCTGGTTCCTGCTCCGGTCAAGATTTATTCGGGCCAGTTTTTACGTTCAAGAGACAGTTAATTCACGCTTTGTTTTAAACCTTATCACACTGCCACTGACAACTGCTTTAATATGAAATACCGCGCCAGAATATAAAACAAATCGCTTTTTTTCATCTATAAGCATATACAATGTTTTGCTGAAAGCTATAGTTGAAAAAAAAAATACCTAGTACATTAATTTTTATAGTTTAATATATCATTGAAGAGATCTAGCAGCTTACTGCAGAGCATCTCATTGTTAGCGAAAGAAATGCCCGAAACAATTTCTGTTGTTTGATAGTACATGTTCACTTCCCCATCACTTCAAAAAAAAAAAAAAAAAAAAAAAAAACATAGTGATTATATAATCAAGTGTCAAAGGAACAACATACCTTTCATCGAAAAGCTAGCCTGCTTCCATTGTTAAACTCGTTCAAAATATAATCTGCCCTTATCACATTTCTGACAGCGACTAAAATTCTCAAATGAGTACCTTTTTTTTCAGCCCTTTAGTGTCGTAGTTTTGATAAAATATGATCCATCTCCTGGAATGGTATATTACCAGCGATCCTCTCGCTAGTTCATTGTTCACTTTTATATTATTATAATAACGAAGATGAAAACAGAGTGAAGGTGAACAAAAAAGGCGGCAGCGACCTGATTGTCGGGTAGCTTTTGTAATGGCCTACTAATTACCCACGCCTGCAGATAGATAGCCACTGTATTAGCACCATTAATCACCATGAACACTCCTGCGTGCTGCGCCTCCACTTGTATACCATCCCGGATTATGTCACAGCCAGCTCAGGAGTGATCACAAGAGAATAGGCGTCCCTTGATTTCGAAATTAAACTGATTGGTCTGGCCCATTCGCATGCGCTCAAAATATGATCTTGCATGGCGTTTTATTTTGTAAAATAGCCATTGCTTTAAATTGGTGGGTTTCATTTTCCAAATCAAAATTGTCATTCGGCTTAAAACGGATTCGACAATAATTGAACCAAATTTGCATGTTGATGACTGTCATAGTTCATAAATTCATCAGAATTCCATGCATTTTTTTAAATTGAAAGGAATGAAAAAAAAATGTTCATAAAAAAATTCAGCCGCTTAAGTATGAACTTAAAAACTGCATCAAAACGATTTAAAAATTTAAAAATTTGCATTTACTAGCAACTACAGTCCCAGTGGCACATTATGTAAATTCCACTTCAACTTTGCATTACACGTCTCCAAATGGTTCTCAATCTTTTAAAAACGGCAAGATTAAAACAAATCGTGGAAGCATGCACAACATTCAGCTTAAGTAATCGTGTTTATAAGTAGCAGCGGCTCCACTGCGTGCACCTAATAATGTATTGTCCTTTACGCACTCTTAAACGCGTGACACTAATCAAGCAGACACATGCCCCCGGGTCAAATTACCCTCTCGTCATGGGGGGCCCTCATCTCATATGAAACACCGGTGTATATGTTCTAGGTATAGTATGCTCGTGATATGCACAATTTCGCCCCACACAATGATTTTTTGGTAATATTACGCGATGCCCCGGCATAATTGTTCAATGACTTGGTGGTTCTCAATCGCTAATCTGCAGACACTTTAGTTCTGCGATCGATGAAATCAAATACCCAAGCCACACATAGCTATCGTGGCTGCTAACAATAGCGTGTATCCACTTTAGAATTCATTTCAGTTCGGGATTAGATAGCTCGATTACGTTTGCCAGTGGCGCTTAGCCGTAATATGTATATTTTTTAAATATTCGTGTTCATGACTTTGTTTTCTTACAGTTTAAAGTACGCTGATTAGATATGATCAAAGTGAAATGTAACCTATGACTTTATAACTTTTTTTTTTTTATGTCATACTTACTACCAGGAATTAGTTGAGGTGCAGTATTTTCCTTACCAATACGAAAATTCTTATAAAAACCGCAATTAGGGACTTAAGTGAGTCAAATTCATTGCATTTACAAAAAATTTAAGTGAATTACATGCTCATATACGGTAATACCATCTCGCTTCCTGGATTTTTAGGAACACTTGGTACCCACATCAATATGGTTCCGGTAATATTTTAGCACGCCGCTGATTGCAAAGAGCCTGGACCAGGATGTGGTTTCAACCATCCTACTCTTCTATTACACCAAAGGGTAGAACACATTGTCGCGACGTTGGAGGTCTCCGCGATCGATCGGATCAGATTTCTGGTCAGAAGCTGCGAGCGACACTTGCACCGTAGTGCACACTTTCCAGGTTACGCACATGAGTATTAATACTTGTACAAGATACAAGTACTCGAGCTCGATACGAGTGCTTTATGGGTACTCCATGTGTGAGGGCGCGTACGAAGAGCTTGAGTGGGAATTGTGAATCAAATTTCAAGGCATTTCAAAAATTGAAAAGCACGCCTTTTTAAAAGTACCTAGTATCTTTACTTCTTGTTTTTAATTTCTACAAATAATTCAGTGCGTGTTTGGTAAATTGACATACTATATTTAAAACTGTGGCATAGACTGCTGTTTATTATTTAAAATACAATTATATTCTGAATATCTCATCCATTTCAGCTCAGAAACTACAAACAATATGTCAATACTAATTGACGTTTGTCCAGTATTTGGCGATTTTTAATTTTATGAACAGTTAGTAACGCATCCTCCAAATCCATTAGGTACGTGTAGTTATTAGGTTGGTTAACCTCCCATAAAATTTTCAAGTTTGTCTGTACTATGAAAACTGACAAAGATAGTACGTCTATTAATGTATTTATTTATGTTTTCATAGTAGCTCCAAGTCAATACAGGTGCATTACATATTAATACATCTGAAATGATTAACTTCTTAAAACTTATTAAACTTCTTAATTTTGAAAAAATCTAACTTCTCTAAATTAAAAAAAAAATAATAATAAAAAATTTTTTTTTTGCTGGTTCCTTTTTTTTCCCGACAGTGATTAACCATTAGGTCTGATGACTCCAGACTGTCCTAACAATGTGGACCCATTACACAATCCGACGTGAAACTGATATTACTCTAAAACCTGCCCTCTCACCTATCAAAAACTATGAACGCTCGATAAACCGATCTTTTAAGCCATCGCCTTGTGAACAAGATACCCACTCTGTTACCACACTCAATTCCCTTACACCAAGACGATTACATCGATCACACTATGCTGTTTCAACGAGAAAACCCCTAAAGTCTCCATTGTAATTCCAATCAAAACGGTCATCTCGTCTGAGATCTTTACCACCGCTATGTGGTGCCGTCATGGGAGGTATTATGCGACTATGTGACAGTTCTGTAACATGATATTTATCTTCATGAGATGACGTGTTTGCTTCGTGTAAGGATGAACGATTTTCTCTGTGGTGGAATGCTCGATTTAGAATTGATGCAGACTGATCTCACAAGGTGTTGGAGTTTCAGATGATGGTGTTTGTGTTTGTGGGCGATTTTGATGGCATGATGGAAGAGACATTACACCAATATTTTAGCTGATAGCGTATTCGAGTGAATATCAGAACAAGATTCACTGATCAGTTCGCTGACTTTTGTGTTGAATCTATTTGTAAGAATCTCGTGATTTTTCTTGAATATTAAAGACATAGTACGCGTACTGCGGGCGAAAATACGGGCAAAATTAAATTGTTTTATAAGTAATTTTATAAGTAATGGTTTACTGGTAATTTGATTCTGAACACATTGCGTTCTTTATCCCTTCAGATGTTTAATCTTATTTTTTATTAAGATCACTAATTGCAACAGAAAATAAGATACGTGAAACACGATCTACACTTTATTGTTCGAATTGCAATTGCAAGTGCCCAAATCGTCAATTCAAACAACCTAAAGTGCAATGCTTGCGAGATTGCCAAGCCAATTTTGGGCCTTTAAGTGACAGTGCAGACCACTAGCATTAATTGTGACCCAAAAACCTCGGTCCCGAGGGTCGAACTAAGTCGCTGCTATTGCATGGCAATGCCCAAAAGTCTCTTTTAACAAACACAGGCCCTAAATCTCTCTTTTGTGACGCACGGACCCGGATGAAACGACATCACATGGATTCGACTAATCTATCTTGTTTTCAAAACGGTTTCTGTTCATTTGCACCCGCAACGGAATAGTTATCCATCCTTTGCAAGTAATTAGGGCTTTGTCGGACATTGTGGGCAATTACCACTTTGGCGGGCTGTAGGAAGGGTTGACTCAAAACGCCAGTGCGAAATGAGTAATTGTCCACGAAGTTCGCGAACACTGAAATTAGTCACCCCCAGGTTTTTCTAAACGGAACGTCTAGTTTCTTGTTTAAAACCATAAATTAGCTGCTAAAAGCGGTCGACCAGTTTACCTGGATGCAGTCACGTTTACAGGTCTCTTGCCAGCTATTAGCGGTGACCTGTCGGTCGGTGCCAATCGATTACACCCGTGATTCTGTATTAGAGCCACTCTCGAAAGGAAACCAGCGACGTTTTTGCCGAATTATGAACCGATATGGGAGTTCGCTTTCGAGTTAAATTACTGACCCATATGATTTTAAACGTTTAGTCGGACATTTGTTAATAGTTTTATCCAAGCTTGGTGTTGTGGTTCGGCGGACGAGGAGTCATCTTTAACAAGAGAGACTGAGAGATATTATAGTCTTTAGAGTCGACTCATGACTGTCGAACCGAGTCTTTTTGGGTTTCCTAATTTGTGTGGCTTTTGTTTGAGGAAGACGCCAATATAAACCGAAATGCCGATTTTAAATGTATTTAAAAACCGGATTATTTTTTTCTGATATGATTTTAAAATGCGAACGCATTGAACTAGACACAATTGAACGCAAAATGACTTCAATTCAATTCTTACTCTTATAATTTCAAAATTCTTATAAAAAAATTTGTTAGGAAAAAAACCAGTGATCAATGAGGTGTCTATAAGAAATATATCCATGCTTTATAATTAACCAATCAAGTACTCGCTATCTCCACAATTAGGGCGAACATTCGTACGTATTCGCTTGAAATCTTACTCTATAGCTGCAGGCCTGTAATCAAGTAACTGAGAATAGCGGGCTGTAAGTATGTAACCGAATCTGCAACTCTTTGCTCTAAGAAACCCTCACAGCACACGGGTTCACGTGTGAGCTGAGCTAAATCATTGAATCAGTAGTTAGCATGCATTACCCATGGATATTAGGTGACGTTAGGTGACGATCCAGCGTCTTGCCTTCTTGGTCTCGGAAATACACGTCGGGTGACTTGAAGATTGATGGGAATGTTGACTCGACTGTGACAAAATAACGATAGTAATGTGTAATTTCTCACATCTAAAGAGAATCGCGTGTATCAGGTTCACACGGAATTGAAAATGATGTTTTTTGATGGTTACATGCTTATTTTCCGTGTGTATAGAGATTTGAAAAGGATATATATTCAAGTACCTACACCTCCAGATTTAATGTAGGTATATTTATTTAATAACATTAATAATTATAATACAAATAATATTTACTGATTTAAAAACTACTGGGCAATACAGATTGCATGTATCGGTTTCGGTAATGATAATAATATTAAATAGAGTTTATTTTTATTTTTATTAAATCGTAATGATTAACAGACATTATTTGTAAAATTTTGAAAGCCGCCCAGGCACTCCCGACGTTTCACCTAACTTTATTTTCAGTTGTAAATATCGGTAAAAATAGATTGTAATTTGAAATCTGCTTACTGACTTACTGCTAGCAATTCCATTTGCTGATCATTTTGAAATCTGACATTTTTCCTCTGGCAAAGAAAAAAATAAACAAGCGAAGTAAATTGCAAAGAAATGAGAAAAAGGTAAACGATTTAAAAGCATGTGGAAGCTGTACCCTCGAAGATCACGTAACCCACGGATTGTCATCTAGTACCTATAGCTAATCATCTGATACTTTTATTCGTTTTCAACCTGTAAGAGTTTAAATCCGTTAGAGTCGACATTTACGTTACGTGTTTTTAGTGATTCGATACGGATCATTTTCGGAGCAGTGCTTTGTTGATTTCAATGCAGTATGTAAGTCAATCTACCTCGTGCCTAGGCATGGGGTTTTAATAGGCCTTTGAACGGTCAGTAAGATATGACGACGCTTATATGATGATTGTTGGAGCAGTCATTAGATTCTAAGTTGAACCATTATGATCCTTCCCAGGGATGAACAAAAATCAACCGCAAAATTAGACTTTTGTGAGATAAAAATATTTTGTTGATTGGTTGAAGTCGAAAAGCTAGAATTTTCATTGATCAGAATAGCTGAGCGGTGATTTAATTTACTAGCACATGGATTGTTAGCTATGAATTGGACTTAATTTACATACAGCCACTAATAGGTACAAGATTGTCAATTTACAATAAAGGCAAAAATATAAATTACAGATCCTCGTGAAGCCCATTTTACAAAACGTCATTTTCTCAACACTTAAAAAGTGAAGACCACTAAATGTACAAGAAACACGTTTACATTTTGTCTTTACCTTGAATGTAAAACACGGCTAATCCCTGACTTTTAAGGGTTGTTATTTCCATTGGCAGAATTTAACATCCTTCACATATACGTCTTCATCAACTTATCGTTTCCCATTGGCTTGCCATTCTCCCTCCGTTTGTTCAGCCCTTGATTTCTTACGTGCAGGAATGACTGAAAGTGCAGTAGTTGGATTGAAAACAGTATAATAATAATATTATCAACAATCAGCTCTCCGTCAGTCTGCAAGCTTGGTTGACCGGTAGCCATTGATACTTCGTGGGCACATGCAGACCATCCTAGACGGAGTCGTGAGTTCCGTGCCCACTCCGCCAATTTCAATCGGTAGAAACGTAATGAGAGAAAAATGTACGGTTCATACGACGATACCTTTACATGGCGATTGCAAATTTAAAATTGTAGGCCTTGAACGGTGTATTTTCACGTTAATCAGGTAGCTGGCTTGTTTTTGTGGGTCAAAGAATTCTGTGCGAAATCTCTACTGCAATCAAATGTAATAAGGAAGTTGAGCATCTAGAATGATCCGAATTCTATTCGTCTTGATCGAGACACGAATTTTAGTCGAAAACGTGAGTAGCACTTGATATATCGGAAAGATTCCACGGATTACTTCGCTTTTTGTAGATATTCTCGTCGATGAAGGAAAACTTGAGAGGAATTGGCATTCGCATAATTGGATCAATCTTGCAGTTTGATTCAAGACGCCGCCGGGGCAAGTGCGAGAGGAAACACGTATACACATTACCAACTCGTTCAGGAGAAAATTTGAAAAACATACAGAAGGAGACAATGATTAGCCAGACAACCACCGAAATGTGTATTCACGGCTTAGTCAGACGCATACTTTTGACAGGCGCCAGCCAAATCGAATAAAAACTACTATAATTTTATTTTCATTCGGCGTATCCTAATAGGAATCGAAAACCACAAAACTAGCCACAATAAAGGGTTCTTATAATATAATCCGAAGTTAATAAAAAAAAAATATGCACCTAAATCCATATTCTTGTGGGTTACGATGAATGATTGAGTATCTTTAGCCATTCTAAAATGATTGTAAGTATAGACAAATCTTCTGGTTTTCAATTCCAGAAGCCGAAGTGGTTTTCGTTCTTTCTTTTGAAGATCGTGATCACATATTCTAATATAGTCTCGCAAGAAATCTGTCGGATTGATGCCGTGTAGAGAGTGGCAGTCGAATAGCAGCAATCAAAGATATTATACAAACTGACCATAGCTAGCCGTCGGCCGGTCAGATTACGAGCGATCGTCTACCTTCTGGAAAAGCGTTGCGCCAAACGTTCTGCCCCCGACGCCTCTCGGCTCGCCTCGCTACCGTATTCTACCTTTGAATTATCCTACATATTATCTATGATATTACCATTGGATTTGAAATTTGCCTCACCCGGTTTCTCCATTTGTAACTAATAATCATTATAAAAGATGCAATTTCATAGCGTGAGACGACTGGGCATGCCGCAAAATGCGCATTCAGAATTCATTACCACTTGCTGATATAATATCGTGATTCAATCCTGTGCGATCTTACCACCAGAACGACGAATTGGTTTGTAGAATAGGTGTACCATTGACTTCTGCAATACTCTAGAATCGCAGGTATGATTTCTTATGATATAAATCTCAATTTCGCAAAGAGAATATTTTTAAGTGTTCAATACTCTTCATGTAATGTTCACTTCCATTGTATGCATTGTATTTTTGCCTTTTATTCGACTTCACTGCTCTTCATTTTCAAATAATTCCAAAAAACCGTGCAAAATTTCAATACAAAAGCGTCAAAGTAGTGAGGCAACCTTTTTCTCAATCATAGATATTATTATTATTATTATCACATCCATTTGAAAGTCTATTTATTATAAAGCTGGTCACGAATGATATCTATGCACCAGCATTCGAGGCATAATGACATATAAATGAATGATTGGCCCAATAATAAATAGGTTTACGAAGATGAAAGCTGAAGGCAGCTGCAATGTTCGGTATAACAATAGAGACAAAAGGTGTTTGACGTATAATAGGAATTATTATTGTTGTTGAAGACGGTGAAACCCAGGAATTGGGATGATGATTTGATCACTACAGCAATCATTATAGATAGGTGTAAGTATGTGTTGATAGATACGAAGATCAATGTGCAATACTTAAAGAGAGCAAATAATTTGCGTTTATAACTACCAAGACTTGTAAGGAGATAAATGCAATGTGAATCGCTATTATTTGCAAGTATTATAGAGAAGTAGCTTCAGAGAGGTGAACATACAAAGGTTACAATTAGTTTGCCTGCAGCTGTAGATATATCGAATCCTGCATACAGAGAATTCATTGCTTTGCCTTCCGAGCATGTCCAGGGTAACCAGTAGAAAAAATAATAATCACAATTAATCAGATGTTGCATAACAGGTACATTTTAAATTGCCCGCAACTATCGATGTATAGTAAGGTGATTTTTATGGTTTTTATGGTTTATGGTTTTTATGGTATATGGTTTGTACGGTTTTATGGTTCTCGTGAGGTCACCGAATTTCAGCAAACACTGCTGGGTCACACTGTTAGATGGGTGACCATCAAACACATGGCCAGTTCTGTTTGAAAGAGAGGTTGAGGGGATGAAAGTTCATTCGCCTTGCTTATCAACCTCTCGACAGCATGGGTTTGTGGAGGAATCCTGTTGTTTTCGTACCGTCCTTCGAAAGTGGTCCCGTAGGTGAGCGTCGATAGGAGTAGGCTGCGCGCCGGCATCGGGTTTCCCCTCCTCCCTTCTAAGTAAGGTTTGGTTCATCATCCACTCATCTACCGACGCCATTCCAGTGCCACAAGACTCGTAGTCAAAACTGTGCGTCATTAACTCTTCTTATCCACCAATCAATGTATAGAATGTTCCTTGTTCTGCAGCATTCTAAAAAATTATTCGTTTCTGAAATTCTCATTGGAAATCAAAAATCCAGGAATTCTGAGCAGAAATTAAACCGTGAGCCAATTTCTTTCAAAATCAAGACACATCTTGAAATCGGCAGGTGGAGTTGGCTCGGTGAACGTGCCTTAGATACGATGCCTACAATTAAACGAAAACTCCTAACAACATAAAATAACACCGTTGGTTGCAAAGCGATCTGCAATCATCGCGAATTATCGTTGGCGTCTTTCCGGTAATCTCGAGGTGAATTGCTTCGATGACACCTTTGTAATGGGCAATTTTATAGCTTTATCCTGTGACACGCATTGGAAATCGGTAATTGGATCGATTCGAAATGGATTCTATAGACTTCGGATGAGCTTTTTTTTTCTTTAGCGACCATGTTGGTACTTACGAACCCTTTTCACGTTGATAACGAAAAAAAACATCCCAATTTAGTGTAAAACTCGCTTAGGAATTCGTTGACAATACAATAGAAAAAATGCGGGTGTCTGTATGTCCCTCCTGTTTCGGTCGTGAAATATCCACGTTCTGGAATTCTTTAGATGACAATTTAGTTTCCCTACAGGTGGCTAATTTCTCGTTCATTGCCTTGGAGTTCTAGATGCATTCCCATTCGTAATCAATTTGAGATGTAATTTTAACCATCTCTTAGTGAAAATTTTGTCTAAACGGTTAGCGTTGCTGCTCTATTTTTATATCTCACACTAACGAATCGGTAGTTCTAAGTTCTTTCGTTTTTCTCAGTATTGAAATTTTCTCATAGGAAATTCAGTACGTTTGATATATGTACTCTTGATCCCACCCCCCTCTCCTTATGATTCATACTGAATAGAGCATACCTTTAAGATTAAAACTACATCAAAAGGGTAACAGTCATTGTAATGCTTTTAAGAAAACCCAAGACTGAAACAACCTCCTAAAACAATAATAACATCCAAGAATTGTCCACATTCTGAATCGCATAGGAGGAGTGTATAATTATTTTCAAATTGAGATGAAAGCATAGCCCGTCATTAAAGTGTAAAGTCTACTTCACAGGCTGCATTTACTTTAAAATGACAATCTTTTATGTGTGCTCTCGATTCATTTGGGCCACGAGCAACCATTATAATCAAAGAAACAGCAATTTTACTGCTAGGAAACGTCGTGAGATTACATTTTAAACAGAAACAAAAAGCATGGCAAAAAAAAGTAATGCCCCTTACGTTACTTTTTCATTTAATTCATTGCTATCATTTTGTAGTTTTGATGGCAGGTATGGTACTACGTATATATTTATAAAGATATTCCTTTCCTACCTTTATGGATATACCATGCCGAGAAGTCGTTGTGCTTTTTAGGTTATAATTTCGTCTCTACTCAGTGCAGTTAATGAACTTAGAAAATTATTAAACGAACGTGCCCAGAATTTTACTTTTTTTTCCGTTGAGTTATTGTAAATCGTTTCGAATTTAGAGAGCGATGTTTCTTTCGGTCTTGAGGCAAGAAAATTATGAGATTCAATTACAGTACCTTAGCACGTATTCTGTGAGATATTTTACTAGTATTGTAATTTGAAACACCTATAAAACACAATTTTGGTTAAAGTAAATAGATCGATCTCTAAAACAGCGCGAGGAATCGCCTAAATCTCATGGCTTCACATTTCTCAAATCACTCTTCAAATAAATTGAAATAATTATGCAACCTAGAAGCTTCTATACCATGGGAATGTTTTCATTTCTAAAGCGCCATTCCACAATTTAATTGCTCTCTGAATTTCAACTATCCATCCGTAATGTTCGTGCCAGTTGTCGTTATCGTGCAAAATACAGCCGTGCATTCATCTTAAATGCAAAATTCCGACCGTTGAATAATTGAAAAGGTTAGCCAATATTGAAAATAAACGCGATCTCCGAGATTATCTTTTTCTCACGAGAATTTCGATGCATTATCGTACCGTTTCGGATTCAAACGGCCACGGCTTGCGTGTTTTCAAGGAGCAGCTTTGCTTCTTCCAGATACGATATGCTGCTTTGCTATTGGCTGATTTTTAAATTACAACAATTATCACTGTGAGTAACGGAGAGTGAATGGTGAGGATATCTAGCTCCTTGAATATTTGGTAACGCCTTTTATATTTAAAGGATAAACGGGCTGTTACCGTAACTATTCATTAGTTTTGGATTGGCTGGAGATTGCCCAGTGTCCGTTTAATGAAAACTAGCAGAGCACGATAGATCTCAGGCTAAACACATGTTTTACACCGACCGGCTTTAAACTTCGATCATCTCCGCTACACGTTTTTACATCTAGATACGCAATTAACGTTTACGTCGATTTCAATCGTTCAACTAGAATTACCTTTTTTATGCCCTAGATAAGCATGGATTGAGAAAAAGGTTTCTAAGCGGAGGAACCGAATTGATATTAATTATGTTAATATTTCGATGTTATTTTTCGGAACGGTTCATAAAAAGTGGCAGATTTTTCTAGCATTTCGTGCAGTCGGGCCCGCTGTCTGCGTAAGACCAAAACGTGCAATCAGATTCTGTCTCGACTCCACTCCTTCGACTTTTTGCGTGCAGGATTTTTTGAAAAAGCATTAAGTTTCAACGTTGTTTACGGTAGGCCAAGCATTTAACTTTATTTTTTGATTATATCAAATCTATCGGGCTCCCAAATCTATCGAGTAGATTTTAAGGGAAAAGGATCCAAGGGACATTCTGTGTAAATCTTGCTGGAGAAAACAAATGAATTAGCTCCAAATTTGAATGAGAACCGCAAAAATGTTATTCCTATTGTACAGGCAAAACAAAACTATCACATTTAGAGCATTTATCTCAAAATAATATCATCTATACTAAACGATCTGAGCATTACCTTATAGTAACTTCGCTTTCAGACCATGTCGGATCTAAATTATCCGTTAAATACAAACATCCCTTACAACAAAATAGAATCCAGTAGAAGCCTTCATACAAATACCATACCAAAGAGGTTACTAACATCGAACACAACAAGGTTTCTCTAATTTCCCTTCTGTGTGAGACCAGAATAAGCAACACTCAAAATGATTAACGATTCCTCTAATAATACAACGAATCTATCAAAATAATTCACAATCCTTCGTTGTCGCTCTGAGTAACATCTAAGCCAATTTTCATAACACTATGTGCGTTTGAATAATAATATTATCATAGATCCAACGCTAACAGGCTTGAGCGACTAACGTGCTAGCTGGTGCTGTTCGAACATACCACAATTACCGATCCTACCACGACAATATAGAATGCGATGAAGCGAGGTGTCGACCCCAACCCTCTCCGCCTGTTTGACACCCTCCCCCCCACCCCCCCGGTGGAGCTCTTCATCCCCTTCCTCACTCAATTCCATTATCGGTCTCATTAGGGGGTAATTGTTGCAAGCATAGAAGCCAGCGCCCATGCACATTAACCATGTTAGTTAATCAAAGGGGACGTGGTGTACCCAGGGCAAATATAAGGTAATCCATAAACATTTGTACTTGATTATTTCGGTGTCGTCAAAAATTGGATTAGGTGCCAATTTCCAGGGAAAAGAGTGTCGTTTTGGGCGTTTGGAGGTGCCGGGTTTGAAGCTTAAAAACTTATTTCGCGACTCGCATAAGGGGTATTGTCTTTTCGCGAGGCCGTTAGAAAGTTTTATTTTTCTAAACTGATTTACTAGCTACAAATCTTTTGATATTTTACAATACTTTTTGCCCTCCAATCTAAAATACGACCGATTGATCGATCTTACCAAATTAAAACTTGGTTAATTTTCTTTCAAAATTCCTCACCTCAAACAATCCAGAAGTGAATTCATCATTTTGACATCCACATCCACTTGTATATAACATAATTATAAGTAATTAATAAAACATTGTTATAAAAGACCAGTTCACATACGGTAGCTTTGTTAGTAGCCGGATCGGGACATAGCAACTAAATCAATCAAATACCTTGCCTGCCACTATCAGTAATCTATAAATTAGGCAAGACAAGAAGCAATTTGCTCTATAAACCCAAACGTGCAAGCTGCTTTACGTATGTAATCACCATACTTTATGTCATAAGCGTGATCCCTTTGTTATCTGGTTATTACTAGTTATTACTCATTATCATCGATGGCGGTGGCGGTGGCGGCTTCTTTTCAGATCACAAACAAATTTTTAAGAATATGTGCTAGGCGCGCGGATATGTGTTTTTTTTATATCGTGCTAATTACATTTTTCTTGATTAAAACCGTAAGTAACCAAGTCGAGCCTCGCCTTCGTTTTAATTGTCAGGTGTTTTTGTAATTATTCCTTTGATGGCAAAGGACGCGTTTGCATTGAGGTATTCCGCCTATGGTAGCGTCGCTAGCTGGTGCGACCCACGGATACGACCAAACCTAGATCGAGTTTATATAATTCTATTTCTACTGCTTTCAAAGATGACATACGCCTGCGTGTGTGTGTGCTTGTGTATGTGCATAGTTTATTGATATGTGTTGATGTCGCTTTTAAAGAAATTAAAATAATATCGATGCTAATTGCTTTGAATTCATTAAGATGCACTGATGGCATGATATAGGAGTTAAGCGAACCAGTTCGAAGTCTAATAATTTAACTAATTGTATATTAATATGGTGGTTGATTTATTTCTTAGGTCTGAGAGTATCTCTCAATACGTGCGAGTATCTCTAAAATATTATTGTTTCTAACGCTGAAAATTGTCGAACTTTTCTCTAAAATAAAAAGTCTTGCAGGAACTGAAATCAAAATTCGATTTGAAACTCAATCGAGGTCAGATTGTACGTTATTTTAAAATTCTGGACTGCCCCCAACTCTTGTATTCGGGCTCCGCATATTCGATGCTATGAACTTATTATATAAAGCTATTTAAATGAAGTGCAGAGGAATTAAAAAAAACACTCCGCCTCACCTTGATTGGTCCTATACACGAAACGTTGTCAGATTTTTTCAAAACCATTCGGTGTAATAAAAAGCTTAATTTTTATATGGAATTATCTCCGAGTTTTTTCCCCTCATCTAAAATGTATTTGCCTTGTGTTATTCTTATTATACATTCGGCGGTTAACTTCAATAATGATAAGTAAAATTACTTGAATGGGCGAACAGTTAAGCTTCAAAACAAAACATTTAACACTTGAAATAGTTGCCAAGTCGTCGTGACTGTGCTATTCATTGTGTCGCCTATTATTCTATAGGATCTAACCTCACCCTCATTATTTATATTTCCTTGCCTCGTCGACACTGCCGCCGCTGCCGCCGCTGCCGAGACGTTTTGCTAGACCTCTATAGGGGCACACCGTTAACACGAGACTCATTTAACAGTCCGTCAGGATTCAAGATTCAACTCTAAACTAACCTGCAAGTGTCTGTCCACGCTTTACTTGTTCCTATTCGATTCGAATAACATTCACGCCCATCAATTCTGTGATTGTATTAAACATTCCTCGATCTTTAAACCAAAGAGAGAAATAATCTTCCACTACTGTACGTTGTTTTTCTACTTTTTAAATCGTTATGCACGAAGGAATTTCATCTGCAATTTTCCTTTACGTGTACTTGAATTTTAAGTCTGTAAATTTTGCACTCATCGTCTTAAAAATCAAGATAAAAAACGTATAAATTCTCTTGATGTTTTATACGTTAACCGTTGCCAAAATGATTCTAATGTTGAACCAAATTTGAACTCCCGTCCAGACGCAAGCTCATCTTTAGACGGGTGTCACTTCCCAAAGCACGACTGAAATATAAGTTGCATTAAAGCCGACTCGACGTAGGTCGAGAACTCTAGAGACAGTTGCTTGTAGTTGGTTGCGTGCGCGGTCTCGAACTATTAGTGCTGTTGTGTAAGAGTCGATCATTAATTAGACTCAAACAGTGCGAGTTAATTAGGAACCTGCGGGAGGGTTTGTGCCTGGGTTTGTGTAACTCGACATAGGTACGGACCGTTCGTAGCTTGGTCTCCACCGAGGCAGCGGCGATGGCGGCGGCAAATCTTCACAGACTTGATGGACCGCTCCCTGACTCCCTGACTCCCTGCCGACCGTCCCGACAAAAGCAAAGGGCGCCTCCGAATCTTGACGATGTAGTGTCGGCGTGTTTTTTTTTCTCGTTGTAACTCCGTGCGCGAAGCCGATCAAATTAATATCCATATTGCTACCTGATTTCTGATTTCTGATTCTTTATTGGAAGCTAAACTGGTTTGGCTTGTTCATATTTTATCGTAAGCGTGGGATGTTGTAAATATATTCTTTAGATGTGACTTATACCTCTTTAATCTGTCTAATTAGAGATCATTTTTAATCGCTGGGCGACTTTTCTTTGAACGGTTTTAATTGACTTTTAGAATGTCTATTCTCAAAGAAAAATAAAGCGACTGATGTCCATAAGGCTATTTTTTCTTTTGTCACAGAGATGTTTTAATGGGTGTTATGCATCTTGATATAGCACTGCACCCATCGATGCAACTATATTATTTTTCATTTTCGTTAGCAATACAAACTTATATTATTACTTCTATAAAGGTATTTTTATCTTTATACATAAGAATCTTGCAGTGTGCAGTCTATTGAATATGAATCTAATTATCTATCAAATTTATCATCATTATTCATATGTGTATTATCGAGTTTTAATGGATTGCATTATGGCATGGTACGGCGTTATTACTATAACAATATCTAGACAATAATCTCAGGTTAGATGTGAAACTTATAAAACTATATCTTAGAATGTTATAAATGTTAGAAACATCAGCGGGGGTAGCAAAGCCCTTGCATAGCGGCCACCCCCGCCCCACCGTCCCCCCAGCCACGCTCCTGTATAATGTGAAATGATTATTACTGAAGTAGCAAGAAAGGAGCAGTCATTTAGGTACAGCTACCATTAATCTTCAAACCTTCATAAGTCAAAAAATCTCTTTTCTCACTCACAGCTGTTTCTATTCCGTTCCAACCCGTTCATTCAGAACGACTTCTATATATACTAACAAACTACTCGAGAATTATTGCATTCATTTTAAAAATCTTTATAACTTCAATTATTTCGCATCACTTAATTCGCATTATGCTTATAATAAACGCCATCAAAGACCGTGATAAAAACTTGCCAATACCATTAATAGGCTAAAATATCATACGAAGGTTGCTTACAGTAACTTGCAAGAAAGATCATACTTTAATTCAACTTTCTCAGGATCAGACGAAGCTCTCATGCCCGTACTTTATTTTGCCAGCAAATTATGAATCTTTTCATAAAATTGTGGTACTTTACAAGAAGTTCAATCATTTTCCACCAGTACTAATTTTGCGAATCAACTTTTCGTATGATTTCCTAACATAGAAGGCATCCACTCACTCGCATATCGCTAACATCAATCAAATCTGCCTTTAGTGTAATTTGTAATTGTCAAAAATATTGTACCTAACATCATGCAAAGCATTGAGCAATTAATGTGCAGCACATGAAACTTAGCAGAAGGTTATTCGTACAAACGACTGCTTTGCTAATATGTCTTTTCTGCATCAATTGACAAGCTTGGTTGGAGGTGTGGGCTGCTTGATCATTGAGCGATTGCTACCTGATGCTATCGACAGCTAGTCAATGTCTGCTCCGAAGTGACGCAAGCCAGGGGGGGGGGGGGGCGTTGGGGCTGATATTGATGATCCGGTACGCACGCACCTGTTGAACATCTCCTTGCCCAAGAACCAAGTGAGTTGAAAGTGACGTAAGGTGACAGCAACTGTCACACAACTGCTTGACGCTCCTCTCAGAGGAGATTAGCGACTCGGACGAGAACAGTCCGATGCCCACCTATGAATTTTAGAAGGAAAAAAATCAATAACAGGTTTATATTTGATATTATGTTAAATTGTTTGGACCAGTGACATTGAAAGCAATCAATTAATTTTTTAATACATACAAAATTTGATATGGCTATAATGTTTATTAAAAAATGTTTAATTTAGAAGGTTAAGTCTGTCTTTTATGATAGTTTTGAGATAAGATTGACTTCGAGTTTCGTGACCGGATGAGAAATTGGAATGTTTTAGAAACAGGAATATGTCTCCCCAAGGCTGAAAGAAGCATGACACTGAATTTGATACTTCTTTTCGTGGATTGAACCTCGGAAGTTGAACGCAGCCAAATTATACACTTCATGTTTGAGCATCATTGATACTTCCAAGAAGTGGTGTAGTTTTGCGTACACGCGGGTATACGGCACCCGTCTTTATATTAAAGAAACACGCTGATAAACGCAACATTTTGCGTTTTCAAACATTTTTGCAATCACCCGTTTTTTGTGGCTCTTTGGTGTAAAGTTGGTTCCTCAAAATTTCGTCATAAACATATTTATGAACTATTTTTGGTATTCGTTGACTAATTTTGCTAATTTGATGTTGCATTACACTAAATTTACTCTCTCTCTGCAAAAAGCAACCACGATTAAGTCGTGGAAAAGTAAATAATGGGTTTCCGAAAGAAATTAGAGCTCGTAATGAGTTCAGGTAGTGTGGACGTACTGCACAATTGACGAAATGACACAAAATTTTGGGAAATTTTTCCCTTCTAGGGGGGCCGAAAATCACCGAAAATCACCGCATACCCACCATTTCCATCGGGACTGCACATCACGGCATCATTACTTACATGATAATGAGGACCCATAGGTATAAGAAAACCTTTTTTCGACGACTCCCAAAATATTTTTGATTTAGGAATCGTGAAGCAATGTGACGTGATCACTTTGCTAATGAATGATCATCTAGTCCGTCGTTAATTACATTTTAATAACTCGATCATGATTTTTTTTTCATATTATCATTCCCGTATTGTAAAACTAATTAACTAAATCAAAATCAAAATGAACTTTTCTAATCTATTTCATTTGTCCTTGCCTTCGTGTCATGAATGTTACGCGCAGGCTGGATGCCGTGCGCAGCGTCCAAGTGTTTTTGATTTTCAACATTTGTAACTCGGGGCGCTTGAATGACTGATTTGAATGATTGACTCGGCAGAGGTCACGAGGTCACATCGTGATCATCTACTCTCTTAATTACTATATAGACATCAAAATGTTCACCGGTAGAGAATGAACCCGATGGAACGAGAAGGATATAGACTCCAATCAAATGGCTGATCGTTTCAGTCTAGAAGAAATTACCGTACCATCAGTCTCCTCTGTTAGCATCGCTAGCAAAGAGTGGACATATTTAGTTTCGCTTTAAGAAGACCACGAAAGTAAGTATGGTAAATCCCGATAAACTTAGGTGTATCAATGCTAACAAACGGTTTGTGTTCTTGATTTTTACAAGTCAATATAGTTATCTCTGAAACATGTAATCTGTCAAGATTGAATTTATATATTGGGCTTCATTGTCACATAAATTGCATTGCATTACTACTCTATTCCAGTCTTTAACTCTATGTAAGTGAGTTGGTAACACAATTAAGATGGTCAAGTCATGACGGGCTAACATTTTGACACTTAACAAGATAAACACGAATCGCACAAACACCTTTTAAGTGTCACTTGAATAAATTCAAACCTATATACCTGCCTGTGTTTTTGGGACGTACTTATATATGGGTCAGAAAGCACTTATTTTCTTTTGGATCTATTCCAGCATTTACATAGGAGGGGTTTAAAGGAAAACTTACTATCAGGATAGGCGGGTAATCAGGACCTATGCTAATTGCCAAGACAAGGGAACAGTTCTGAATATCGTGCTGCGAATCCTTATGCCAACCTTTGCATGTGTGGTAATATTGGCTAAGCATGTGGAGGTGCCATTTTATTTAATTAAAGATTATGCACTTTTTATACTGGGATCGTACTTCTATACTGTTATTATAAAGTGGCAATTAACACGAATAGTTTATGATATTAATTATGTTACTAATAAAGGCGTGCCCATGTTGGTGGCCTCTCTAAGGGTGCATTATTTCATTCGTCACCCTCCCTTATGTTTTTAACTTAACCTAGATTATAACATAGTACGTATAATCGTCAAGTTTTCATGTCAAACAACAGGGTGGGTAGAAGTTGTATCTGATTTGAACATTAGAAATCCATTATCGTAAAAAAGGAAATAAAACGGTCGTTAGTAGCGAAGGTCCAAGAAATTTTCTTATGTGACGCTTCTGAGCTTAAGGCAAGGAAATCTGTGTTCCTTAAGTCATGATGTTAATATTACCAAGGTAAAATTGAGGCTTACGGTCGGCTGCGAATTGTCAAGTATCGAGAATGTTTGGTTGTATGTTTAGAAAAATTTATCAAGATGCAAAAAGTAATAATAAATAGCGTGTCATTTCTGCAAGGGACTAATTTTCCGACACGCTGATAGATTAGTGAGAAAATATTGCTCATTTTCTTGAGAAAATAGCATAAATCAAGAAAATTACACGCATGAGCCTATATTACTACGTCCAGATATAGACCAGCCGGAGTTTTAAGATATCAGATGCAAAAATCTTACATTATTCTTGTAAGACTTGCACGGGAAAATCGAACAAGAGCAGGATATACCTATTCTCGAATCGTACCGCAGTTTAGCCATGCCCGTTAACTTGGTAAATTATATGATGAGAAATAGACCCAGGTATGGTACATCCCAAAAACGTCAATCTCAGCTGTTTTGCTTACCATATACTTGCACCAACCATTTCACCAGAAATTGTTTGCCAGAATAACACCAGAAATATAATTGTAATCCAATGAAATTCGCCAAAGTAGCCCAATCAGTCAATTCTGACAGCTAACATATTCCGGAGGTAAATATTGACTTCTACAAGTAAGTGAACTAAGGCCCATTATTCGAGCTCAATATCTACACCTGAGTTTTTGAGATACACTATACATACTAGAAGCCGATAACTGTTACCAAATAGAAATATGATGTTGTAAAATGTTATCATATTCCATCTTTTTTAAAACATGCGCATCGTGGAAATATTTCGCATTCAATCTCCAAGACTCCATTCTCTCAACAATCTTTCCATCTAACATAGAAGTTATTTTAAAAAGCAATATACTAACAAGAATGCTCGGCCAGACAGTTCCCTTGCGAAATAATGAGCGAACGCTTTGTAATAATTAGTTTCAACTCGTCTTCAACAACTTTTTAAACAACTTATTGGATTCTCGCTATTCAACACAAACTATAGCATGATACGTTGTGTTCTGCCATATAATATCCTTGTTTGGATAAGGTGTAGCTTGCAAGCACTCATGCTCATTAGCATGCATATTGCCCATGCATAGTTAGTGAAGCTCGTAGTAATGGTTGGTAACCGGTAACTACTAACTATACCGAGCCGGAGCGTTTATGGTACACATTTTCTCTAGATATGAACGTTTATGCGTGATGATAAGGTACCGGGTACTCTAAAACCCGTGGTTAATGGCTTTATCTACCTTTAGTTGGTCTGTTCCGGCGGAAATGTCACACCTTGTTGAGGGCCCAAAGACTGACTCTCAAGTCTATTCATCAAGCTATCTTTGAGATAATTAAGATACACTTTTTAACTCGTAACAACTAAGTGGTTCAGGGAAAAAAATGTAATATTTTACTTTGATAAGATTATGTAATGGAAAAGTCAAATTATTTTTCAGACTTTAATGGGTTACAAGACGTGTAGGTATAGGTGTAGGATTAAAAAAATCGAACTGGGTAACTTAACTAATTGTAGGGAAATTTAATTACTTTAGATGTGAGATATTATTCTTAATCACGGCTCAAAGTATGCGTAAAGTGATTTTTTTCAATAAGACTCGTGATTCGAGTATTAATTTATATAATTTCAGATTTTAATTATAGACGTTTTGGTTTATGTATTGAGGGAAAGTGGATATACATTTGATTAATTATTTTAATAATTAAGGGTGAATTAAAATTCATCTTTCCCCATTCAGGAAGCTATTTAATTTTAATATTATAATTGGTGGGCCAAGTTTTAAAACTTCTGGGTTGGTGAGTGGTGAAATGATTTTGACGATGATGATTTAGAATTTTAAGTGTGTGGGTATAGGTGCTTGCAAAGGGACTATTTCTACAGGAATGATTTATACCAGTAGCTATAAAGATCAAATCTCTCACCCTGAAGCAACCTGAATCAGTCACACCCTGAAGATGGCAGAGCGAACTCTGCCGAAACGTCTGGAGAAATCCTTTTTTTGGACCCATAAAAAAAAGGCATGAACCGAAAGTATCAAAGATAAAATAATTGGAACAATTAAAACAACATTTCCTAAATAAATGTTGCTTAAAATGACACTGGTGGAATGAGAAATCAGGAAAGGAACAGCTCCACCGCTAAGAAACCTTTAAAATTAATTTTATTCAGTAGGGGTGGATAGGTTGAGTGTTGAAATAAGGAGTCATTATAATTTCCATGTTTCGCTCACACAAAAGGGAATTTATTTTGTATTCTTACAAAGCGTGAGTGAAATATATTCTACAAATCAATAATATGTTTTTAATCGCTGTTTATATTGTACACTTTACAATAATAATTATATTTCCACTTTGTCCCAGCAGCTGCAAATATATTTGCATACTTTCTTACCTCAACGTAATACTGACCAACAATTTACAATACGCTAATAACAAATCTTCTCTTGGAATTTTCGACATCTTACATTTTTTATTTTGGATGGCCACCGATCTTTCGAAAAAGTAGCTCCCATCGACAAAAAGAAGAAAACAAACATCTTTTTTAATTACAATTTGGTTTTCAAAAATGTTGACAGTGGAAATGTCACAAATACGTATAATGGTAAGATGAATCCACGCAATGAAAAAAAGACTATGTTTACAATATTATTTTTTACACAGTATACGTACACACGCATAAAATTCCGAATCTATTGAAATCTGGAAGTCTATATAATTATTTTTTATGCATTATTATTACAATAAATAATGTTTATTCATTTTATATGAGGGGTTTCGTAACGGTTCAAAAAATTGTTCGATAAAAATAGTAATTAACAAAAAATTACATGTCATACCATTTTTTTTTTTAATACATTTCTTTCAGCTTTATACACGTTCGATAAGATTTCTACGCAGACATTTTTAAATATCTGCATCACTTGTTTTTTAATTGTGTTTTCGTTAATGAATTCATGCACGAATTCACACGAATATGCATGTTTTCTGTCATTCAAGCCCGTAGCGCAACAACTTCTACTGTGACAATGAATTTTCATACACATCTATAAATTACCATACAGCCCACTTAGCAAATGTATTAATATGTAGCTACAATGATAAGCGTGCAATGCGTGTTCCAAATACTTGAAGACATTTCCAGTATAATTACTCTAATTTGGACCTTATAATTTTTTGTGTGCGTGTACGCTCGCCATTTTCCTTGTCTAATTTGCATTGTACAATTGAAAAGAGCAGGAAAACAAATAAGACGACCAAAAATAACGCGCCAAAATTGTATGCTAACTTATAACAATACATTATTGTGAATATTATGATAATGGTAATAAGTACATTGTATATCTTTTATTTACACGGGGTGAGAAATTTTGATATAGGTTTACGCTCTGTTGGCATTCACGGTCATACTGTATGGCGTGCAATCTTGTGTGTATGTTTGTTATGTTCGTTTTTTTTTTTTCAAAATTTAATTATGACATTAAAAATGTGTCAGATCTATCACTTCTTCGAAATTTTTACGCGTGATTGTTTGAGATAACATTGTGTTCAGCCACCCGTGTCAGCAATTTTTGAGCAACGAAATAAAAATTGTTCGATAGGTTCAAATTTTTGCCCGGGCGGTCGGCTTCCGTTTGTATCATGTGTATCATTTGCAGCGCGTCATTAAAAGTACTCGAGCGTTTTATTTCTAAATAGTCGATTAAACAATTGCAATTTGCACCATTAATGAGCAGCAATAAATAAATAATTATGTAATAGTTTGCCGCATTTTCCTATAATACAAGAAACATCATTTTAAAAGATCTATTGTGGAGATGATGATCATTTGCTTTCACCACGCCTTTTGTTTCAAACTACGCTTTTTACACTTTCACTAAAAACACTGTCCAAGATTTTGCCTAGAGTATCGTCTATTTTTCTCCGCACAAATCCGCATCTTTTTGTACAATATTTCAGATCCGCGGCGACGAGTCACCTTCCGCAGAGCTGGGCCGACTCGGTCTCTGCATTGGACTCATGGGCGAGGGGTCTTCCGGAGTCGGCGATCTCGTCATATGATGCTGATGATGGTGCCCATTGTAGTAACTACTCAGCGAGGACAACGACGAGGACGCTGCCAAGCTGCCGAGCCCCCCAAGGGGGCCACTTCCGGGTGGGGGTTGTAGCCCCTGGAGGTGAGTGGACGACGCGGAGGGGCCCGGCATGCCCAAGCCGAGGCCTCCGGGGTAGAGGCGGTAAGGAAGAGGCTTCTGGAGGGTGGCTGCGGCGGCTGCGGCGGCAGCTTGTCGGTAGTAGAGGTCGGCGGCGCTAGGGCCAACGACGCCCTGCATAGCGCCGGCGCCTCCTGAACCAGGGTAGGGCCAACAGCTGTAGGCGGGACCTCCGTAGAGACGTTGGAACGCTGCATAGTTCCCGGCCTCGGCGAGTAGCTCCAGACCGACGGCCGTTTGACGTTTCCATTTGGTTCTGGAACAAGAGGAGGTGACGATGTTAGTCGTTTATCGATGAGGAATGTGGATCGATTTAAAATGCCCCGTTGTGTATTGCTTACAAATTACAGTATCTGAAAATTATCTACCAGTTGGAAAAAAAAAATGTGTTTGCTTAGTTCCGTTAGCTAAGTTAGGTGATGCATTTATGTGGTTCGCACTGAGAAGCGTACTAATTATAACGGGCACACATTGTGTATGCTACGATTCTATTAACGCTAAGAGAATATTCTGCAATTTGTTACGGTCGATGCTAGCCATGTATTGAATTAATTTCAGCTTGGTCTGAGCTTAGAAAAATATGTATCCTCTTGTATCACTGAAGATTTTTAATTATCATGCCACGATCGCGTATGACATCGCAATTTCTTTGTGGGCTCCATCGCTTTTGGGGCTATCCCCTTGGTGACACGGTTGCATTGTTGAGATATCTTAACGACGCCTTTCGTCCTTGCGTCGTTTCGTCCGAGGAGCCATTGCTGCCGGTAACATTCTAATAAAATTAGGGAATGCCAATTGTTCGTCTTGAAGAATACATAATCTAATCCTAATACCTGGATCACGTTTAATAATGTGCACGTTTAAATTGCAACTTGTTATTTGAATGCCACTCGGGACTTTCTAAGGACACTCTAAAGGCACTTCATAACGCTGAGAAAACACCTTTTAAGAGTTACTTAAAGGTAATCATTTTTCCTCACAAGAATATGGCAATGTTGTACAATCTTTATAATTCATCACTTCAATCTAGCGAGCCGTAAAATTGACTAAATCAGCTCTCCCCGAATACTTTTTCCAGAGAAACGCTAAGCAGTTTCTGCTATAGATGCACTCTCCTACATGAATTTACCATTGCGACTTTGGCACCTGATCTTCTCGCTGATGGAACTGTAGAATTGCACCTTCATTTCGTTTCGGTGCTCGGTGAGAAGAATGCCTGTGGTTTGGCAATCTGCAATGGTACTACCTGAGCATGAATTGAGCATGAATTGAGTAAGATGGCTATGATTTTCCGTCAATATCATTTGAGATCAGTTCGTTTTCTACAAGAATGCATACCAAGACAGACTTTGTAAGCCGAATTTAAATGGTTTCAATGAAAATAGCGCGCTACAGTGTAACAACCACGTTGTTTTACCAATTTGAATCGAATCGAATCCTCGCATCATTCGTTACTCTGACACATGGTGCATATAATGCGGTTTCACTGATGGTAGAACGTCAGTCTCTTCGATTGTGACGGCAATGTCACGGTGAACATGCTTCTTCAGGTGATTTATTACAAAAAGGTGGCGATCGGATGTTGTATAGGGACAACGAAGAGTTTAACTAATCGACTGCCGACAAAAAGTCTGAGAGCAGCAACGGCGCAAGTAGCTTTGTTAAACGATCTTGGACCAATATTTGCATTTCATGCTATGGAATTATAACGCTTAAGAGCTTCTACGCTGGTTGGTGTTGTTTGTAGTGAGTTATCCTAAGTGAAAGACGCTTTGCGTTTAAAGACGTTTGATATCAATGAGCTTTGATCGAATTACTACTATGAAATATCTATTCGTATAACGAAAACGCAATCTTATATTCTGGCGATTTATTCTTAACTTGTATTATTTAATTGAGAGAATGCACCTAGTTGAAGACTTACTACATTCAATTTTCTTTTAAGTGAATGTCTGCAGTCAAAAGTATAGCTTAGCTTGGCGCAAGACAGTGTTTGTTTGGACACTCTGAAATCTTGAACGTAACGCCAAGAATATTACATGGTGTCACGCTCCACCTAGAGTCGTTGTATGATGTGCCTTAGGCCCCGGTGCCTGCTACAATTAAGCGTTACACTTCAGTTTATCTATGTAATAGGCTTGCAGTGCGGACGGTGGAAAATCGGCCGATTGGTCGGGCACAAAGAGACCGCTTTTCATGGTCTATTACACACTTCTTCACACGTCTATAGACCATTAACGCGGCGCGCCGAAACGCAAACTATTGTATAACAAAATGATTGAAAATTCTCGACAAAAGCTGCCACAATTAAAAATTGGACAAAAACCATCATCACAATATAAATGAGAAAAAAGTTGTAGTGGGCTTTAGTGTTGATATAGTGGGCTGAAGTTGCTCGAGATGCTTCTACATGCTGTATACGTCTAATCGTTTTCTTGTAGTCGCTTCTTTGGCCATTGTTTTGAGGCGTATTTAAAAGATTTTCAAAACAACCAAAAAGTTTCGTTTATTAACGAAATTCTCGGTGAAATCCATTACTAAAATAGTATCATATTTCATCAGATACCCTCATTCCAGATTATTAAACTATATAAGGTGATCTACATTTTTTTTAAACTATAAAAACTTTGACCTGCCTATAAGCCTTCTGTTGGACATATGGTCCACTAACGCTTCACACCTTTTACATTCAATTAGTCACATTGACTTTTTTGATCAACCTTCGGTTCACCACATCCTCGGTTCTGTTTAATATTGGTAAATTAAAAAAGAGAATGAGTCTTGCGTTCAGCATTACTTAATCGCCACCACGGGACCCGAGCGCAAGCTCTTTGAGAGTCCAAGGAAGACGAGAGAGCCGAAAGCAGACAAGAAGCCAAACACCACAGGTAGAGGAGGTAACGCAGTCGGTGGGCAAGCTTTTATTAGAAAGGTAGAAAATCTTCACAGTAACATAATAAGGGGTGTAACTAGGTCTCTTCTTAAATGGGTATCGTGGGGTGTTTAAGTCATCCAGTTTAATTTTTCATCACTTCAAATTTCATATAATAGCGTTCGGTCCGAACGAGCAAAAGACGAGGAAAAAAAGCGAACCCTCCCCTTGAGTTTAGTTTCGATGATATTTTTATATTTGTGACCCTAATCCAAGCGGTTTTTAAAAGGATCTTTTATTCTATAAAAGAATCAAACTTGCAACCCGTGACATCATAATAAAAATCAAACGATGTGTAAGTAATTTCTTTGAGGTTCATAATGACTTACGACTTGCACGTTTGTCATTACGTTAGGGTAGAATTTATAGTGAATTCATTCAACGATCACTCGCATCTACGCTACGGACAATTTGTCATACCTTACAAAATTTTAACACAGACATTAGCATGAATTATATGTTTAACGTCGTCTACTCGCGTGCGTTTGATATTAATTAATTGTATTCGCAAATTGATGTGTATTTTTTAAGAAACTTGTGTGGCTACTGACTTAAACTGGTTCAAAAATCTGCCATCCAATTCGAATGAACAATAAACCCCAATGAAAGACTAGGAGTTGTCACACTTGCGCTGCATTTTAGGCGCTGTAAGGGTTGTGCACGGTGGCAAGGGGATGTAAAATTGTAGCTTGTGGTCGATGATAGGATGCTTGTGATAAATCGCGGATGCTGATGTTGTGAATGCACTCAGTGAACCACGAAATAAGACCGCAAATTGAGCAACCAACTCCTTTGATCTTCTGTATACCTTACTCATAGTTAGACGACTAGCAATGGGGTTGATCCACAAACACCGTTAGGCAGTTCCGAAATAATATTGGAACTTGATTGAATCTATCCAGGTAGGATATCATGTAGCACCCTTAAATTCAGTTACCTGTATTTTTGCACATATCAATTGCTTTCAAATTCTTCCTACAGAATAAGATTTAAGAAACTCAATCTTAGATTCGATATGAATAGAATCGAATTAATTTTCCATCTAGAAAAATATTAATTAATATTTTAAGAAGCTTATCTCTTTTTTCAATCGCATGGTAGGTACCTCTAACGACTCAAATGGTCATCCCGTAAGCAAGCAAAATGTAAATACTTGCACAGGAAATGAGAGAGAACAACAGGAACATTGGTTCAATTCAGGATTCGTTGTCATCCTTACATACTCCCACACGTGGTTTATTTATTAGATCACTCATCTCATACCATTTGCTATATATTAAAAAAAACTTATAAAATTACAACTAAAAACATGAGCATTGTGATCGGATCAATAGACAGCTTTCTCTCGAATTTAAAATAAATTCAAATTCGTGCTGCTCATAATCCATAATATAATCTGATGACAAAATATAATTTATTCACAAAACATGTTTTATTCTATTATAAATTTGTATTTATAATAAACATGATATTTATCTCGGTGGTTGACGGTATTAAATATCATTAGAGGCACAATAAAATAGCGTGCTAGCATGGTTACTAATTGCGTGTGTGGAGCAAGCACTCGAGCTTTGGAAAAACGTGAAAACGCTAACGACATATGAGCACCTTTCTGTGATGTCTCATTCCACATCATTTAAAATAAACATTAATATCTAATGAGCCGATCAAGAAGTTGACTTGACATTTTATTACCTTATACAATATCTGACCGTCGTTATCAATACAGGCATGGTGCTGTATAAGTTAATAATTAATATTTTAATAGTAACCACAAAATGGTTCAAAAGTATAGAATATCGTATTTTAATTTGCATGTCAGTGAGTTAAGTTGCAAACGTGTATATCTCGATTTTCAATTGATTGATGATATCGGTATGAATATTTAACAAGTTTTTTAATTAACTCTATTTTAAAAAGTTGCATTTTGACGTTCATGTCCATTTTATATCGTTAAATTTCAGATGTACAGGTGTTCTTATTCAGAGTTTATTTTTTCATGATATTCACAAAAAGTCCATAATGCAATCGTATGTCCGTACCTTGATTTGAATTCGAAATCTACGCATGATGATGAATTGCCATTCGTTGGCCGTTTCTGTAACCTGAACTCATCACGTACACCATCATGGAATCCGGATTATTTGATTCTCGACTCATGCATTGATTTCAGCGTTAGCACAACAATTTCCCAAGGTACCATAAACAAACTGACCCAAACACTGGACAACCGCTAGCTGCATAAACTCAAGAATCTGAAACCTCATCTTTGCTCATTAAACGAGTCCTTAGTGCCTTCTCCGCAGACCATTAGTGTATCGTAACAGCGATCCTGGTAGCAACACTCATGCATTATTAACACAGACTAAAAGCAGTTACTGGCTTGCCGATTGAAACAGGAAAAGCTGTTACTTGGTATAAGTGACTAAGTACTCCTCTTATCTCTGTAATCGCTACCCGACTAGCCATTACGAGGGGGTCGACCGCAGCGGCAACCCCAACGGGGCCAACTATGCTACCACCGCCACTGCTCTGGCTGTGGCTTGAGCGCTTTCGGCTCTCCCAAGTATTTGCATAATAGGCAATCCTACATCCGAGCTAGAAACTACAGGGTAACACCGTGAAAATTATTATTAAAATTCGACCCGAGGAATTAGGTTTATGATGGTAAATTGGGTCAGGTGGTTGATGTATATTGCAGGTGGAACGCCATGTGCGAATTACATAGGTGCGAATTTGATTTTCGATTGCCGTTGGCAGTTTTTGTTTGGTGTTTTATTCGGTGTTTTACGATTTTAGGTTTTTTTTTTTTTTTTTAGTTTTTGCGCGTGATTTAGGTTAAAATCTTATTTATAAAAATATGATGCTGCTGCATTTTTTATGTCTTCGAGGAGATATTTGCGTGATGACCCAAAAATTCTTGTTGGCACGTTCTGAGGCGCCTCTCTTATTTACCATAATGGATGGAATCTGATATCAGTTTGGTGACCATGCGACTGCTACCAAAAGAGCTTTCGATAAAGCACTTAAAAAAAACTTAAATAGCACTTTAAAAAAATTTACAAAAATTTTCTAATACTTTTAGAGAATTTAATATCGTCTGGTTAAAACTTAAAAGGAATAGTATATTTTACAAAATCGTGCCATGGTTTAGCAGCTTCTGTTTTTGAGGCGCCTGTAGCACAAGTTCAGCCCTCCCCAGTCATGATAAGCTCTGCGTGTCTGTAAATGCACCCTAACTGTTTGGGGTGTTTCACTGGTTACATTTGATTAAGTCAAGTAGCCGTTTTGATGTGCTTCTGAAACTCGAGATGTAAATTTTGATCTATAATATTATCATACCATTCTTTTCTTTAATATACCATTTAAAAGAAATATTACAACTACGCTATATTTTTCCGGCTATCCACATCCGACCATGAAATATTTCCAGTAGCAAATTTAATAAGAGGGTTGCATATTTTTGAAATAGATACCTGTCTTACGTTTTTTTTGTCTATAAATTGAAACAGATGTTGCACGTTTCGTGCGTTTCAAAATCTCAACGTGTGCTTATAAATAATTAATAATATGAGCATCTCAAGCTGAGCAATAACGCTGCACAGATGTTGAAGGCAGTCGCTTACGCGTGTTCCTTGCCTTTCAATTAATTTTATTGGATCTTCGTGTCTAACCGATTCCACTTCCCTATTTCATTATCATTTTACTTTTTGATCAAGAAAAAAAAATCTATTTTTGTGAAGGAATTTCAAATAAGATTGATTTGACCTCGCCCTTGATTGATATGAAATATGAAAAGTGAATTACCAGCTGTATTAGATAAAAGTAAAAATGCCGTTCGTATGCTTATAGCAAGCTTGAAGCTTAGCAGCCATATAAAAGTTAGGTTAGGTTGACGCTGAGTAACAAAATAGCTCAAAGTATTTTCTCATTTAAGTCGTTTTGTATGAATTAGAAAACACGTCAACAATATTAAATTAAGACCACACAGTTCACATTTTGAAGACACGAAGACATAATCCAATAAAAATTACTTTGAAGGAGACATAGACCTGTTTTTGTTACTCGCGTTCCTGTATGACATTACATACTTTCATCCATGTGCGCACAGTTTTTTAAAGCACACAACAATACCACCATAGAATGTAATTCAATTCCGAATCAAGATATTATCTTTAAAGGATAAAAAGCGACTAATTACATGAAAAAAGCTAGATGGAATGAATCGATGATTACAATAATTTAGTAATGTTAATGAAACCTTCGAGTCCTGCGCCGCGCTTAGCAATGCTTATATGCTTCAGCTTTTTGCTTGTGCATGGCTGATAATTAGACACAGCTGAAGGTTGAGCAGTTGAGCAGACCGATGTTAAATGTGCAGTTTACATTAGACTAAACATACATCTTTGTAATTAGTGGTCTCCTCTCAAGGACCCATACACCAAAAAGTAATTTAACAGTCGCTTTGAAGGTCATGGATCTATATGAGTACCATCTTGAAAGTCGGGAATAATTTTGTAATGATAATTTACATTTCAATTGTGTTTTAGCTGCATAGCAAAATCAAACATTTCTTTGAAAATGAACGAGTCCTCGATTGTGATTTGTAAAAACCGCGGCTTATTACCAGGCACAAGGAAGTGAATAAACACAGAATTCAATAAGTGAGCTTTGAAATAACTAATTGAGATGGCATTTTCACGTATTTACGATGTTAAACCAATTACCGTAAACCCGAAATTTCTCCAAACAACACACACATACACACACAGAGAGAGAATCGCATGTACGGCTAATCAAATGTAATTGTCCATAATTTGATCAAAATATCCAAGGTTTATTCGTTCTAGCGTCTATTGTATAGGCAAAGGTACACTTCTAGCAGCCGAGGGCCTATCATAATGAATTACATGTATTTGTCTAGATCCCCTATTAGTGGGCTATTAGCATTAATATGCATGTATTCAACGGAATAGCGTCAGTGCTGTGGCCGCTGTAGGTGCGTGCTTTACTGACGCTTGGGGGCCATTTCCCAAAACGGATATGACGTGTAAGGCGATCGCAGCCCTTTCATTGCCAGCGCCTAATGACTTGAGATAACAGCAGCTACCAAAGTACAGAGACCATTAACGGAATTTAAGATAATTTTATAAAGACGAATAATTGGTATGAATTTATTACGGGAAGAATGCAAATTTCAACCCTATTCGAGTTTGGTCTTTGTGTATTGGGGAGTGTTTTGAAATAAAAGGGTGCAGATTACAGGCGAAGAAATGTGTGGAGTCTATTCGTTGTCAGCTGGCATTGTTTTACCATGCGATTCGTGATATTTCGAAATGGCTACTGCGCACTTTTCGAAAATGGTACGCTTATAATAATATAACTAATTAATACGATTGTGTTTGAAAATTCCGAATCAAAATTCTTCAAGAGATGATTTCACGGTTATAGCTCCTTAAAAGAGACATAAATATCTCTTAGAACCATAATTACATTTTTGTTTCGAAAAATTAATGATTGAGGAAAAGGCCAATTACTCGTATGTTCATGCCAAAACTTAATATTTGAACATGGCTTAGTTTTCAGAACATATCATACTTGTAAATAATTACGAAGCGCGTTTTTTTTTTTACAACAGTAATTGCATTGCTGGTAAGAGCTGAACTACCAAATTGAACGAGTACCTATACGATGAGCGTCAGCATAGGTATACACAACACATGTTATGTGTACCACAAATCTGACTCCCAACAATGCATTACAACTAGTTTCATGTCATCGCGTGTCCAAGTCGAGATGGTTTCCTGTTCTTAGTAGGTATATTGTGATCAAATCAATTCAACGTAATTATCGCGAATCATAATGACGCATTTAATTCATAGAGTGTACGAAGCTTATGAGCTGCATGAATGTATATAATAATATCCCAACAGGAAAATCGTTATTCCATGTGAAATATAATTATGGAATCTAGGACGATTCAAATATTTTACTAAACACGACTATATAAAATCGTAATTGCGTAATTCGTTTTATTGTACTCATTAAGTTGTTGAGGTAGATTTACATAATTTACGAATCATTGATTTAAGTGTATGGGGAAGGCTGAATGGACCTTTTTTTTAGCAATTTTGCGAAGGGCACAACACATTACTCCATACACAAATGAACATAAACTTCATGAATTGAGTTTAGATAAAAATTTTGATATCACTCTGGCTGAACGAAACGACTAAGCACAAAAGATGAGCAGGAAAGAAAAATCAGCCCAATATGCAAATTGCAAGTGGCGCATTTAGTACTGCTAACAATAAGCGTGTGCGTGTTTCGTCGTAATCCTTCTCCTGCCTTTCTTTATGCAATACTTTGTGCAATACTCCATTGGGCTCAATACACCAGAAACTACTTCAGACTCTTACTAAAACCTCTTCAGAGACAGCCCAACATGTTATGCCAGGGGAGCCAATTGCCACCAGAATATACCCCACAATTGAAAAGCTCCAACATAGGAAGTCATTACCGACTGGCCAACTTGATAAGAACTGCCGGTAATGACGGCCCAGCTGAGCTACGTCACTGTGGCAAAAAAAATAACACTAACACCCCTCTTTCGCTACCATATCGTGGGTTCAACAATCTGATAAATACATCGACAATTACGTGAACATTTTCGAGGGGGCGAAATTTCCACCTGTCCCGACGCCCCCCCCCCCCTCCCACCCCCCCCAGCTCTCTCCACCACCCACGTATTTCTGCTAGGACCACGCGAAATTAAGCATAAATCACTTGCCTAATGTTTGCGAGTCAAGAAAGGGACATTTTAATGAGGAATATCAATTCCCGACTCTCCAGACGTTTTTTGGGCGGGAGAGGCACGCTTTTTGGTAATTTATAACGAGTGAAATTTCTATTTTACATTGCTTTTGTCAACTACTTACATGTAAAGTAGCTATCACGTGTTTCAGCCGCGTGGTGTAGTAAATTTTTACGGTCGAGTATTCAATTTGTAATTTCAGAAAGCTGACACGTTTTAGGTCCATTAATAAAGTCGCCCGTTAGTTTAAAATAATTTAATTTGTTTTATTAGTGTGCGTCTATCTAGTGTGTGCTTCTGTCTACATATAGGTAGGTATTGAAGCTTTTGCACAATTGAAATGGTAAGTGTATTGACTCTAATTGTAATTACGGGCTGTGGTGTTTCCACCACGTAGGTTTGTGAAATCGGGATGATTGTCGCTAATTTAGATCGTAATTTGTGACGCAACTTGCGACGATAATTATGCCCGAAAACTCGCTTTGTTGTCTAATGTTAATTGGTGTAATTAAAGTATAAGCTTGTGATCGTAATCGCGACATCAGCAATATGCACACAAAAACTCTATAATCATGAGAGATCTCGATTGGTATGTGTTTCCGTTTCCGAATAAAGGCCGGTGTACCAAAAACTACGACTTGATGTATTTTTATGCGGTACTATTTGGGTAAAAAAAACATTCTTTGGTGAAAGTATATCAGAAATTCGAAATGTGCTGGTAAAAACAATTTTTGGTGGGCCTATCTACAGTTTTAACTACATGTCAAATGGATATATGACACCATTGAGTGTAATCACCAAATCTAGACTCGAGAAGGAAAAAAAATAAAAGTTAAAGAGCCGTACATAAACGGGGCTAAAATATTCTTGCATAGATTTTCCCCATACCACATACCCTACCAACTACCGCCCACAATTCTCTTTCATATAAAATCGTGTATTTAATTTATTTTGAATATTTTCACCGATGAAAATGCCCGGATTTAGATAACATTCATCAGCATATGCATGCACTTACGGGTAAACGGTCAATTTCCCATTTCCCCGCTAGCTGCACGCGGAATTTTCCGAACAATTTCCAAACAATTGGCACGGTGAGTTTACTTGCACGAAATTGCAAAGCAGGCGCTAGAAGTCGAGACACGCATGATTCGGTCAGTACTAACGTCGTGCACTAAGTACCTACACCTATCGGTATGCACCCCCAGCATTGGCCGGTGGAAAACCTTTGCCGAAACCGGGAAAAGCGCACAACTTGACAAGGCAAAACATGCCAAAGAACGAAACAAAGACCAGAAACCACATTTTCACCATGTTTTCGCGATTCATTAAATATAATCGCTGACTGGCACGCAGAAAATACACTACTTATCGTGAATTTGCACCCTTGCCCTATGCGAATGTATTACGTAAAAAAAAATTATTATTTAAAGTGTGTATAATAATCTACTTTTGCTGGTCAATGCATGAAGCTGATCAAAAACTTCATGTACCTCTTCTAAAACGTTTTATCGAATGTGTACTGTTCTTACCTCCTGTTCTGGTACCACGTCTTCACTTGGGTGTCCGTCAGACCCAGCTTTGCCGCCAACTCCATTCGATCCTGGACGCTCAGGTATTTCTGTCTCTCGAAACTCTTCTCCAGCGTCTGCAGCTGGTGGTCAGTGAACGCTGTCCTCGCTTTCCGTTGCTTTTTTGATAAACTGCTGCTCCCAGAAGAGTGACCGCTTTTGCCTGCTCCTGAGTCGTCGTCCTTGTGACCTGTATGAGGATTAATAAAAGGGAATCAGGAACACGTATTTGCACCAGACTATGGCATTGCGGGAAAATTTTAAATTGATCTGGAAATTACAAGATCGTCATACTTTTAAAACGGTGACTTATTTAGGTTGGTACTACTGTTAGGATGGGCATCCATTTTGTGGTCATACCACAGCCTAATTTTGCAATAACTCCGAACAAGTTTAGTGCTAGGTGAACCAGTTTTACCATTTTTACGCCTTTACATTCACAAATTGCGGTTTGTAGACAGTCCTGATTGGTTTTGATTGAGCAGTAAAAAGTTTTAATACGATTTCCATTATCGTTTTTGTCGGCGTTTGCACCCAAGTGTTGTTTGCAATGGTCCCTGTGAGCTAACCCGCATTATGTCTCTTTGCGGCAGCTGGATTGCACAGATAGCAGCATCCTCGATCTGAAATTGTCTGCCATGAAACTGTCGAGAGGAGGGGGTCAGAGAAGGAGGAGCTTTCGAGCACGCATGCGCAAGCTGGGGTCGTGAAGTCACGTTCAGCAATGGGAAATACGCTATTTGATTCTGATTGGGAATACCATTGTTCTATGCGATCATATAGAGAGATAAAATTATGTGAACATATTCACGATTTGTAAGTTGAGCAGCCTAGTTTCATCGGCAGAAAAGGCAAGGAAATATCACGGTTTTGCGAACCAAGAATCGCATTTTATATTCTTGCAATTGATAATTGATATTAAAACAGCGCAGTTTCACCTAAGAATAACATGAAAGAACTTTACGCATGACGAGAAAATGACACAGCTATCACGGTTAATCGTGTTGAAGTAGTTTTCCCATTTCCCTTCTCCATCCCCGACGTCTTCCTCGTTAGCAGCTCCTTAGATTCGCTCCTTCGCGGTTAAGCAAGTCCAAGTTTGTCTATGTTCAGAGCCGTGGGGCCAGGGGGGCCGAAGCCTCCCCTGAGAGCTCGCGTTCCATTTGAGCCACAACTCAAGCGCGGAACAGTAGAAAGCCTTTTCCCGATCGTGACCGCCCCCGCTATCCCGCCCGCAGCCACCCCCACGGGGGGCTCTGTTGCCCCCCAACCCCTGGTCCTGCCAAGTCAGAGCACTTTGCCCAAAGCTTGGCTCGACCCCGAGTCGAGACGCGATCGGCGGGATTTGATTTGCGTCGAAGAGACATCTATAAACTAGAGACGAAAAGCGAAAACCTTATTTTGTGTTTTCTTTTTTGTGTGTAGTGTGTAGGTATACGATATGTGTGTTCCTTATACTAGCGATCTCCGGATACTTTCAAAATAGCTGTACATGGTGCTCGTGGGTTCTTTTCCAATCCCACCCCATTCCTCGTAAAGTCGGGTAATAGAATGCGAGACTGGTCCCTTTAGATCACTCAAAGAGGCGAATTACGTTGGGCTATTTTCCAAATTCGTCCTAACTTTTCAGTTGGTGAAAAAAGAGAGAAATGTCTTTGAAGGGGAAATTGCTGGTAATGTCCTGTTTTGCTTCCATTACGGATAGAAACCTCGTTCCACTTTCTTTGAATCACGTCTCGATTCGCCCGACAACGGCGCATGCATGTATAGTTCGGGGTCCGGGCCATCAATCGATTCGGCGTACGGGGTATTGATACGTTGCAATTGGATACAGTTATATACATTCAGCACACTTATCCTACGCCTTATAATTGTGTTGACACCAGTCTTTATTATTTTGTTAGCCTCGTATATCATCGAGGTGATCTCAAATACTCAGCATGTCTGATAGAGTCAAGATCTTTGGAGCCAGGTTGTAGTTGCCAGTTAGGTGTAGCGTCGTCCCCCAACGTGGGCCGTTTGGAGGGAGGAGGCAAAGTCTGGATGGACGGGAACTGTGGCTGGGTGGGTGGAGAGTGGGTGGTGTACGGGGTGAAAGGGTCCCTGGGGTGGCAGTAACTTTGTCCCGAATAAACCCGCATGTCTCCAAGCTAACCTGACCTGACCTGACATCAGGGAAACACGCTGAAAGCCTTTAAATTTCGTTTTCCACCACTCACAGGCTTTTCATCGCTTTTCTTTTCCTTTCTTACTTTCCTTCTCTGTCCCTTCTCTTATTCAGTCTCGCTCATTCAGTTCCACGTACTGTAACTCTTCAGTCTGTTTCTTTTCACCTAAACGACACTCTTGGAAAGGAGAAAAGTTGTTGAAAATGTGTATACTAAAGGTATACCTTTGGTATGCCGGCGATAGAAAGGAGCACGTATACCAGGGAGTGTGAAAAAGTCAAATACGATCAACAAAGTAGCGTATGCATGTTTCTCTTCTTGCGCAATATAACAACGAAAATATGGTCGGTTTTCGGTTAACTTTGAAAAACTTTTCCATTGCCTTAACAACAACAATTTCTTTCTTCGGATGCAGTTTTTTCTTCTTTTTTTACGTGTAACGACCAGCAAAACAGTCCGTTTTATTTCTCAAGAGTATTTTGCTATACACATTCAAGGGTGTTGTAGCATTTTAGATTACCAATCACGAGCGTCGCAACCCATTATTACACCACTTTGACAGTTTTTTTTTTGTTCCCAAGAAATAAGATTCATATTTTTTCGATAAGGCGCCCGCCTGTAGACGTCATGAATCATGACAAACGCGCTTTTTCACTTTTGACAAAAACAAAACGAGGCACATTCAAGAATCTGACACGTCACCGATATTAGCATCAGGCAGCACGAGACTAATTTCGTATAAAAGGAACAAAGTTATCAGTCGTGTAAGAGATGAAAGATTGTCAAAGGCATGGAGTCTTGCGCGCGATATGGCACCCCCTGGGCCGCGCGGGGTCCCGGTTTACAAAATCGTTGGTCCATTAAGAGACCCACTTAACCTCACACCCCCTTTTTTATACCTCAAATGATCCCCCCCGGGGTTTGCTAGCACGCTAGATCATTATTAGCGGCGAGTAGTGGTTTGAAGGTATACTGTTTAAGTGTACTTATAAACACCGGCGTGGGTCGTATTTGCATGAGGATTTTATCTTATCATGGCCTGCAGAATATCTGACCAACAATCTTCTCGAAATATGCTAATTATTGTGGGTTAATTGTTAAGTACTTTGCCTTTTTAAGCATTTATGGGGTACGGTATCGTGATTGAAAGAAATTGCAGCGGTTTCCTTCAGGGAGTCACTTTTTGGATGAAAAATTGCAATTTATAAATCAAGTGTAACACAAATAAGGCGGTCTTGGATATTGATAAAAAAAATTGTCTGTCAGAGATTAGGTAATATCAACAATTAGAGAAGTTTCAGATTCCACTGTCTATCTCATTACTGCGTTTTAGACCACATTTCAATTCTGACACTTCAATTTACAAGACCATTTATAGTAATTCGCAAATCTGTTCGAAAAATCCGTTGTTAATGTGCTGTATGCGCTGTCGATAATCCACAATAGATGCATCAATTGCGTATTTATCGCAACGCATTCGCATTTGACGCATATGCATCAATTTCCAGCCCATTACTCCTACTGAGAAACATTAAAACGTATGACGTACAGAAAATTGCCTCAATTTGCATCTTATATCGCTTATAACATATTTGTGTTTGAAAGTGCGATATACGCGTGATGTGGCAAAGCGAACAATATTGACGCATTCATCGTTGGTAATCCTTTTGATAACGCGTGGATTGCGTGCAAGTGGCGTGCCCCAGGGCACTGTTCTTGGCCCGCGCTCCGTGATTGCTCTTGTGTTTCCCGCCACCGAGCGGCGCTGACTGGCAAGTGGACGCGAATTGTGAAGTGAGTTGCGCTGGTCTCTTTGGTCACGACCACCAGCTGCAATGTTTTGTTAGTATTTAGCCGCTATTAGCTCACAGGAGTGAACCCGATAACAACGATGGTCACGCATATAGCGAGCTCGATCACTCTTTCTTGTCCACTCTAATACGTTTTACTTTATACAGTGTATGTGTGTGTGGGTTTGGTTATTTGCGTGCACGAGCTGGAAAAACTTTTTAGTAAACTCGTTTATCGACACGAATTATAAAGTAAAAAATAAAAACGCAACAATTAGTGGCGTGATGTTTTCTTGTTATATATGTGTGAGCTTTAACAACTATTACTTAATTACATCTTACCGAAACCTAACATTATTTTTTATTTAATCAAATTCTTGACAACTTTTGCCTCGACGTTATACGTTGTCTATAGATAACTTTAGTTGGCCGTAATACGTGGCAAACCTATCAACTAAGCGAGGACAAATAAATTAAACGATTGGGGAATGTGCCAACCTAACCTCACTATCATGACTATAATTTGGCGAAACTTCAAAGTCACGTCATCCTGCTCTTTATTAAATGCAAAGGGACCGGAACGCGTCATCGCGTTAAAGACAAAAAAAAATACATGCCATTTTTAGCAGTCAGGATCATGACAAGTATAAATAATAATATATAAACGTGTAAATTGTCAAACACTGCGTTTTTTTATAACCCATCTGATGCAAAATTAAAATGGCATTAAGTAAATATTAGTCCTAGAAGTAAATAGCATCGCTTACCTCGCTCAACAAGGCATAACTTATAACCACTGCATTAAAATATTGGTTTTTCCATTAATTGTCGGTAAAAATCTAATCTATCTATAATAGCATAAACCCACAGCATAGTTTAATACCTTGATACCCATACAATAATTCCTGTGACAGTGTTTCTACGTCGTGTAAGTATAGGTAAAGGTATCCGCTGTAATACCATTTGATTGCCTCTGTTAACATGCAATTCGAATGTTAGCATGCGGTCTGGCATATCGTGTCGTGGCTTCGTCGACGTCGTTGACCACGACGCCGACGCCGACGCCGAGCAGGGAATGTAGATAAACGCTAAACTGTCATTTGGTCGACGCCCGCCACGACGCCGCGACGTTGGGGGACGTAAAAAGGAGGCGTCTCGACGCCCAATGATCAACCCACATGATTTATGTACACTACACCCGCCTTTGATGACGCCACTCACAGGTCAAGTTGATGCTCGACGTTCGACGTCGACGTCGACGACGACGACGACGACGACGACCCAGTCGCGTTTTGTTCGCGGCTGATTTCTATCGCTTTGCTGAGAATAAATTTTTACTCGCAATCGTTTATTTTCGTGCTTGGAAATTCTATTTGGCTAATTAGTTCGGTCTTTGCTGTACACTTCATGCATGCTATATTTGAATGGTTTTGTGCTATTTTCATTCCATTGCACTATTTGTCAAATATTGCTTGTCAATTGAAATTATATCCTGTGGATTTTGAATGTGTCAAATCTGTTGATGTGCTCTGGCTTTATTTCTTTCTTTCTTCGATGGTCAGCATGACATACCAGCCCCAAATCGAGCGTTAAGCATACACATTCACCATACACTTTCATAACATACCTATTCCTACCTCGATTAACTGTCACATTTTGATGAATAACTCTCAATTTTCTAAACTCAGTTTACGACCAGAGATAAGAGGTGACCAAAGCCAGGTTATTGGCTGAAAATTGACACGGAATCCGTGAATCAAGTGCCACTTTTACGGCTATTTACGGCAATGATTTACGTCAAAGTTATGGCAATATTGTCAAATGGGCGTTATGAGTGAGTCCCACAGGCGTCGGGCAAATGGGAGACCTGTAACCTGAATAATACCAGGCTTGACACGCGACAGCTAGTTGTTCTTGGTGGAAGGAATTGGTGGCGTCGAGCGCGACTTAAAAACAGGGGTGACTGCCAAAGTGCAGCTGAAATGACGTTAGTAGCCGCAGTAATTGCCTTTGAGTACGTTTGTAATTGTTTTATAGGTAGGTCAGTTCGATGGTTAAAAATATAATTACCTGTAGGAAAAATATGACTAATAAGCTAAGTCAAATCAGACTCAGATAAGTTTTGAAGGTTTTTTTTTATGAAACAAAAATATTTGTAGGAAATTAAGAATTTTTTTTATCTAATTACGAAAGTAGATAGAGACATTTAAGGGTATAATTTTCGGTAATTGAAAGAAGTTTTCAGAAAAAAACGAGTGACTGTAATGCAATTTATTTTTCGGTCGTTATATAATATTTGATACAATCGGGCGTGAGCTCATTTATTTTGCAGACCAAACCCGATGGTCATGGTATTTCATGTGCAAGTAATTTTTGTAGTTATTTCGTGTGGCATACGCTTAGTTTGTCCACCCCTAATCTTAGATAGTGGAGTACATGCGATGTGATTGTGAAACAGAGCGCCCCGCGCAAATTCTTTGTCAACTGTGGTCAAATTACCCTCACGATTGTAATCGAAATTGTCGCTTTAATAACCTACTTCGTGACTAATAGTTTAATATTTTTTTCTCGTTTTCCAAATAATATTCCTTGAAAATTATTACTTTATCAAGCTTCATAATTAAAGGACAGTTTAATCATTCAAATGCACTCTAAAAATGTTTCTGTCGTGCCAACAACCGACCCAGAAATAGCCAAGTGAATGCTTTCATGCAATTTCAGCCGCACACCTTATTGCCATTGGCACTCAATGACTTAAACCAATTGCAAATTGATGAAATTTTGTAGCAGACTAGACTCGAAACTCTCATTTGGGTCTGTGCAAGTTTGCACTTATCAGCTTCTGTTAAGTTATTATTAAATATACATATTCGGCGACTGCACATTCGCTTTAGGGACGCTTTCTGTGTGTTGTTGCCATTATTATAAAGCATGTAATTTGCCTGATGCGAGTTGCTTTCAGCAAAGAGCCTAATGACACTTGAGGTAGCATACGAGCGCTCCTGGCCTGAGCTTCATATGTGCACATGCGATAATTGTATTTTCATTATAGTACTCATTCTCATTCACGTTAATATGTGGTCTGCTTTTATAACAATACCATGAATAGACATCAGGAACATAGTTCTATCTATTTTATAGCGACAGACCGTGCAATTAAATCGTAATGCCTTAAGTGCTAGGGAGAAATTGTTTGGGGTTTGATTCTGGAGCAATAATTTTGGAACCATAACCAAGCCAAGTCATAATTATTGTGATTCGGATAAGCTGCGTACCAAAATTCTTGAACATCGTTCAGTTTTTTGTAGTGATTGTCAGTATGAATAGGTACCTTTTTTGCTATCCAGAAAGCTTGGAAGCAAAATATCATACGCTTTACTGAAACCTTGGATACGAATGTCTGAGTATTTATCTTATACAGCCGTCTCCTAAATTTCCAATCAATATTAATGATTTGTACAAAAAAAAAGCGGCGAATTTTCGTGGAAATCGTTCATGCGCTTTTGCGGTATGTCTTTGACAACAGTTCTTATCTTAGTTACAAATTGCAACCGCATTGTACGACATACCACGAGAACGAGATAGCCATGGTAGGCCATAAATGTGGGCAAGTACCACCTTGGAGGCAGTGGCATAGGTACTAGAGTGCCACCTCTACTAATATGCGTCGTTGTCACTTTCGAACTGAAAGAAAGTATATTGTAAAGACACGATTTTAATATCGGCGCGTTTATGAAAATAATATCCGCACTTTTTATGTTTTATTCGTGTGGATTTCACTACCACACAAAGATTTCTATTCAATTCTATAGGATACGGTTAATCTTGATTTAGTTATCGCATCATTTCATTGAATATTTGAATAAGTTTCATCTGATTAGAACTATATTTTCAAGCATTTTACGCGTTAAATGGTACGGTATACTAATAATTTTGGTAAATTTCTGATTTCCCTTGCGTAGATGATCGTACCATGTACTACTCTCATGCGAAATAACCTGCCGAACGCCTAATTTGCTCAAGACAAATTGCTTTCTGAAACGACAATAGGCATGTTTGTACATATACGCTAGATTGCATTTTAGATCTTCGACTGGGTTTCATCCTAAACAGAACCCACATCTAGGCTAATCGACTTGAACATTAGAAACCTTTTTGTGCGCGAATTCAATGCACGCATTTAAATGATCCTGGACCACTAAAGTCAATTTGACGCGAGAAAACATTCCTCTCCGACTCTAGCTGTCAAAAGCTTTCATCAAAGTCAACAGCTGGGAAAGATTTAACTTCACCAAAAGTGTTAGCGCGCAGAGATCTAAATGGGCCCACGAGAGGGTGCAAAATCGCTCTCCTTTTATTTATTTCCACGCACTTAAGCTCCTGACTCTTTTAATACCTCGCCGCTGGTTCCATTATCCGTATAGAGAGCAGCGCCCGTGAATATTGAGCGTGAAAATCTGTCTCTCCGCGCGCACTATGGAAGGCGATAGGTTTTCCGTTTTTCAGGTCCACAACTTTAAGGCGATTAAATTTAGCTAAAAACCCTTTATGCCTATGGAATCCTTAGAAAAGCCAGCGTAGAACATCGGCCACCACTCAGGGCATAATATGATACCCCCTTGGGTAGTTGAGAAGTGAGAACACAAGATGGCTCCCGTGACCACATCCCCTTAATCCGATCAAAACTCCCGCTACTCGCCTCCTCGCCTCCATTTCTCAATCTTCAGGGGTATCAATTGGCACAACGCGTCTTTGTCATCAATCTTAACTAGCGAATCGCTCGGTACATTACTTTATTATTACCGAAAGAGTTGATCGCGATACCAGATTTATAAAACGGTTATCATGTACGTGTAATACCAGTCAGGCGTTTGTATATTACGGTAATGGTCTCCAGTTTCGTCCTGCGCATTTTTCTGCCCCTGAAATGTCTTATGCCTGATCCTGTGGGATCATATATCAGAGTTGGGATTATCTGTGACTCGATCCATAAGACATAGGGTGATTCGTAAGAGGGCTTTTTGTGGCAAGTCCACGTGACCTTTCAGTCTTGCGATTTGAAGGTATTCAGCCGTGGATTGTCAACGCCGCCAAAGCTGTGGGCAAGTATTTTACGTTCTCAAAGGTTTAAGTCGCTTAAAGCGAAAAGTTAAGCCTCCCGATAAGAATTGTTTAGGTATTCGAAATTATTAGCTCGCCCGTGCGAAAAGATTAGGGTTGATAGCAGCGACGATGGTGTTTAAAGGTAAAGTGATTCTCGGTAATGGTTGTGATTACAGAAATTAGTCTGGACTTTGGTGCAAGCATAAAAAAATTAATTGCTTTGTGATATTTTTAATTTTTATCATATTTTTCCTTGTGATAGTGTAAAAAAATACTTCATATCAGCGACAAACTCGCTTATTCGTGTGTCGACGTTTGAGTGCATGAACTTTTACCAAACCTGAACTTGTCAGAAAATAAACGAAAGAATTGAAAGTCACGGCATTGTCGTAGAAATTATAACAATTCATCTAAATGCTACCTGAGTTCGTTTGTATGCCCCGTGCGCATTGAGGCACGGGACAAGGAGGCGCGAAAATGGTGTGCCATTATGCGTGAAAATCCGTGTGAGCCGTCGAGTCCATGCACGATATTGTGATACTTTCGCGCCACCATAATAAGCAAGTCAATTGTCATGAGATAATCTGACAGACCAATCAGATATGCTGCTTGACAGGTCAGGAGGCTCAAGCCGCTTGTTAGAAGTTTAATGTGTGATATTCAACGGAAAATGGTTCCTATTGTGATCATGTTAGCACAAATCTCGACCGTTTCATTTGTGAGCACGTCAAGTGACAGAAAAAACGTATTGATACATATTTGAATCATGGGTGCGTAAATTTTGAGCTCTTTTAATTGAATCAATTGACTTTCAGTGGTCGGAATTGGAAAATAGACTCCCAAAATTATTGCTGATAGTGAACAGAATCGTCTAGCCATTCGTAATTGTATATAAATTATATTTTTAACAATATTTCACTAAAATAATTCTGTAATATTTGGTCTCCTTTACTTCAGTGCAGGATTAACTTCCGGATCCAGTTTTTTTTTTTTTTTCACTGCTAGTCACACGAAACTGACAAATCGTTTTTAATCCTTTTTGAAATATGAAATGCGTCTTTCATTATATCTACACACATTTTGATTTGTAAAGTTAATTCAGCATACCTTTCAAGCACCACAAGAGCTCCTAAAGAAGTCAGTCATTATCGTCATTCGAGCGACGGACGCTCAACAGTGAAAGCCATCATAGCCAACAATGACTGTTCAAATATAGAGGAACATTGGGGCATTCGTGCGTGATTCCTTCATTCGTACCATACTGCATGTTCATCTATCAGACTAGCATGTGTATGTGTCTCTGTCAACATCACATGAAGATAACATTCTTTAATCAAATGTGGGATTTACCAAGCAAAGAATCGCCAAAAGATCATTGTATTACTCCACGCAGTCTGAGTATAGTGATTCAGATTAAACTCATACCTACTAACCTTCATCGTAATATTGTTAGGTAAATTTTGGAAACGAATCATTGCGAACGAATGAAAGGCACTAAAATCCCTAAATCCCTAAGGTATTAAACTGTCGCAGACAAATTGAGGAAGCGACATTTCTTTCACTGACTAGAAAAAATCACAAACAAAACTGTGGCATTGTTCGTATTCGCGTTTTCAAATTTCAAAATCACGATCGAGTTGAGATATAAATGCCAATATCATTTCAATCCGTGACTGTTTTCACACATCACATCATAACTGGCAATAAATAGGCCTCAACAAACGCCCCAAACTTTCACGACAGGCACTTTATTGGGTAGCACATGTTTTATTCCATACACTGTAGTACCCTAAGGCAACGCGAATTAGTCAAGGCAATAGCACACAAATCATTAGCTCGCCCAACATACTTAGACCTGGTAGCTTCTGGTAGCAGTGCAGACCAGCAACCTCTTAACATTTACTTTCAAAATTTACCGTTTTTATTCGTGAACAAGACAAGGCGCTAGGCGCTGCGTTTCATCAAATATAATACATTGTACAGTTGAAAAGCAATTAACTAGATTAAATGTTTAATAGCGTCTGGAAGTTGAAAGGTGCGAAAACTTATTAAATAAATAAAGTTTAACGGTACCTTGTGTTGACTCCCATCACAAGGCAAAAGTTAAAAACGCGCTGTGTTATATATACTTATGTAGATGACTTTCTAATCGCAAACACCTTTAATAATTGAATAAGTTATTATCTATACACACATAATGGTGCAACGAATCGCTATTCAACTTTGTTTACTCTCAGCGCTTTTGTTAGTAAAAATCTAGTCTGTGCGTGTAACGAAAACACCGATTCATTTTCACTCACGCGTAAGTAGGCAGAGATGCGTGATTTTCAGCCTCAGTACCTGCGGAACTCATTAATTCTTACGCAATAGAACAACACCTCGGTGATTTGATTTTCCCGAGAACGTGCCGCTCCTGATTCCGCGAGTGTAAATATATTAACCAGACACGAAAGCAAATCATCGTTCGCATCAGTACCAAGACATGCCACACAAATTGGATACCCTTAGACCTTGAAAATGTGCTAAAGCTTACTAAATATAAATTACATCAAAATCGCAGTTATACTGTTGAAAATATAAGCATAAGTATACGCAAAGGCTCCAAAATTAAAAGCAATCCTTATTGGACATACCTGATCCGGTATGTCATGTCTATTTTCCCAAGCATTGACAGCGACCCCCATGATTAAGAGTCTAATTTTGTTCGCAGAATATTATTGAGACGTTTGTTACCCGTTGATAAATCTCTTTTTGTGTGTAACACATGTTTTGTCCTTAAAGAGTCCGTCAATACTGTGTTTTAGAGACGCCTACCCTCTAATCAATATATGATACCAGATCGCGTACTGCGTTACAGTGTCCAGCGCATGAATTATAGTTGCGACGGATCAGTTATTGATGGCCCATGGGCACGCGGCCGAGCGATGAGCGGTAGCGGTGAGCGGGCATGAGCGGTGGTCGGTCGCAAGGAATAATGAATCACGATAAAAGATCAAGCGCTCAAAGATCACAACATGTGTATTTCTTTCTTCGAAATATCAACATCGCTTCTCAAATGTCAGCAAAGCTCGTTTTATAAAACAATTAAGATTGCTTTCGGAGATATGCGCGTGCACGATCAATTTTTTTAATTGACTTGGCGGTGGCATTTTGTAAAAGAAGTCTTATAAGAGTAAGTAATCGGATATAGTTTATATAGCGGTTCAGAACTTAATGTTTGGATGGAAGAACTTTTTCTGGATCATCGCGGTTGATGACCAAGTTTCCTTCGGTCGGCGTCTGAAGGCGTCGATTAACAATCACCGACGCCGCCGCTAAGTTTTTGATGAATAGTTTCGAACAATGACTTATCATTTTTCGAAGAATGTCGATCGACCTTCAGGCATCTCCGAAGAGGATTCCCAATACTTTGACGCCTCCGAGTGTGGTTTTAGCTACGGGTATCTACGTTTCCCACTTCGTTTTTTTTTCTGCTCTAAAATACAAAATCTATATAATTTTCTGTTAGCGTCTACACGCCCGCGTCTAGCCATTCACGATGCCCGATATTGGCGACACTCATTCCAAGGAAAAGGAAAAGAATGTTACAAATTCTTGACCGTTTACTTTTTTAATAGGCTATCATTTATCTGGCATCAAAATTCTACCTGAATTTTTATATATAAAACCATGAATGAGGCAAACTCCCGCCGGCAAGCCGCGGCACCTCATGAATGGTTCGTATCAAACATGCGATGTTTCCACAGATGGTCTCTCGCTCCCTTTGCCATATTAGAATAAAGTAGCCGGTCCATTTTCAAGATCCGTATCCGTACACATTCAGAACGTATTAGGCGTTATAATCTGTTGCTCTTTTACTGGAACACTCTTCTCCAGCATGTCGCGCGATCACGAACTGATAACATCTCTGATGAAACGCGATGCGATGAAAGAGGAATCGAAGATTAGCGGTGGACAAATAGAGATGAAAACGCTTGATAAGGGGCTCACATAGGGCGCGAGCGACAGCGGGTTATGTTTCTGTGAGGGAGCAACCCTCTAAATTAGCTCTACGAATAATTTAAATGCTCTTGAATGTTAGATTTCAAATACATTGACAGCAAATGTGCCGTGATAAACTGGAAACTCTTGCATTTTAGAGGGTTTAATTTTTTAACGTAAACGTGTCTTTTCCATTTTGATGTGTAAAAAAACAACTGCATGCTGAGCGCTGAACGTTCCTCCCGGGATTCAAGCCGTGAATTTAAGGACAAAAGTCGTTAGACACCAAGATAATAGTCAGCACGTACCGTTTGAACAGACAGACGAAGTCTCTCCGGGTAGCCCGCTGTCCGTGCCGCTCTCGTGGCCGTCGCTGAGCTCCCCATCCCGACAGTGCAGCGACAAGTCTCTGGGTCCTTCCGTCGACGAGCCCGGGGACGAGCACGGCGATCCTCCAGCTCCGTTGCCGCCGCTGGCACCCCCGGACAGGATATCGGTTATCATGAACCTCGACCGCGGCGTCTGGTGCAGACCCATGTGTGACGACGGCATTATTGGGATGTGATGACGGTGCTGGTTGTCATCACTATCAGACTCGTTGCCGGGTTGATGGTACTGGTGATGGTGAAGTTTGGCTGAAGTGACTACTGTCATGTCTTCTACTGTCATACCACCTCGGTGTCCGTTTTCACCACTGCTCACTCCAACACCCTCCACTGCCCCTACGACAATCACCATGCGCGTCGGACACTGAACGAGGGAAGTTTTTCTTTCGACACTGACTCTGGATTAGTCCAGGGAAAAATTCATTGCTCTGTAGAGATTTAAAATATCACTAAAACCTCGAAAAATGTCACTGGCGTCGATAGTTATTCGAACGAACTCACTCAGCGATCAAAAAATTCTCGGAGGTCAATTCAATTCAATTATAAGCACAGTTTTTCACCGATCACTTTTATAAGTCACTCGCTTGAGTTAATTGTCACTTGGATCACACGTCCACACATATATCGCAATGAGATATCAGTCCACACAACAACAACAAAAAAGCACTCCTGTTCGAAGAGAACGTGCGTCAACGATCCCCGAATCGGCAAGTTACGTGACCAGAGCCTAGCAGTTCGTGAGCGCTACTGAAGGCGGCAAACGCTGCTGGCACGCCGCAATCCCCTCCGACGGCCATCTTGAGGCTCCGCCTAGCGCGCTCCCCACCACGAGGAGCACCAATCAAGCGCCACACTTCCTGTTCAGCCAATCGCAGGAGGAAACCGTCACGGCTTGAATAATTGATCTATTTGACGTCATCAATGCGTTTAACCATTTAAGAATGATCGCTGTATAACTTGCTCCTCCCAGGCTGAGAGGGATATGATAGTGGTATTGTGAGGATAATGTACGCGTTCTGCCACGTGAAATACAACGATTACGATTCGCAATCTAGGACTCGATTACAATTTTTTTGTGTACAATGCCTTTAAGCTGTCAATTTCATGTTTGCGCTACATTGATTAGTTATTGGACGACATACCGACTGGACTGGCAAAAAAAAAACTGTAGATCAATCTGTAATTTCGGAGATGTTGAACTCATTACTTTGTCGGCTTGGCGCTTTTGCTGCGAAAAACGACATTTCGCGGCCTGTTTCGTGGCGATGAGCGAGAGCGACAGACGCTCAGCTTTGAGCGCCATCTCTATTGCACGCAGCACTTGACAATGCGCTAACCATTCCTAAAATTATAATTTTAAATCTAAATCTAAGTGCATGTGCGTTACAGCTTAGTTCTCTACGATAATAAAGTGGATTATCAAAAAGGGGGTAGATCATGTGGTGATACGACTGTAGTTTGCGTATAGGAAACAGATGTGACGTGACAGTGGCCCCGAGGTAGGTAGTCGGGAGGGGATGGGGTGTCATTGGGGGGAGTGATCATTGTTATTGTTACCCCCTTATGCTAACTGTCGCGCAAATAGGGAAGTTGAAGACTTTAAGGGTGCGTACGATCGAATTTAACTTAATACACATCACTCACCAATTGCCGCATTATTGGTTTTAGAACGGTTCAGTTCCATATACGCACCTGCTAATCTTGCATTGTTGGAAAAGTTGGCCTGCACATGGGTGTTAACTCAGTGGAACTTTGGCTTCGGCTAAAGGGAAATTTATTTGCTCAAATGAACAACAATGCATAATGCGAATTTGTTCGAATTCAGAGAACATATAGGGATATCATCACCCTTCGAGTACAATTGTTTTTACTTTGAGACGTGACTACTGGCAACAACAAGCACATGTGACTAGCTGAAAAAGCTGAACAAGTTGTAACCATGACGTGCATTGTAAAACATTAACCCTACTTTTTGGATCCAGGTCCATGAAAAGACGTCATCTAATTTAAGACAATTTAGCGGCAAGTTTAGCGACACGTGCTTTTTCATTTGCAGAGTTTTCTATATCTTTTCCAATTATAGGTTTTCCTCAAATCACCTTACAAAAATGTATAAATTAGTTGATGATCAGCCAATCACAGACCTGGTGCTTTCAGTTATTCCATGTTATTCCAGTTAGGAGTTCATTCCATGGTGAGAACAACTTCACACTCAAATGTTTAGAGGTTAAGTTTTAGCTCTACTTTGTCGATCCGACATACGGTTTTTTTGTAAATCATAAAATCTACATTATCAGTAAACATGCTGTCTCCTACGCGTTTGCTGCATTCACGTTGACAGGTGACACAAAGGTGCACATGAATTTTCAAACGTTACTACTAACACGCTCCGTGCTAATTAGTTACATTAAAGCAGACAAGATTGGCACTCTTTATTACATAACCTACAATAAATTGCAACATATTAATGCAACAAGTGTAGGTATACACGATCCTAATGTTTTATATATTGTAATAAGACATTAAAACTATATATTATTGTGGTTGTGCAACGTTTAATTTCCAATTAAAACGTTTATTGAAATAATTGCTCCAACTTGATGTGAATAATATGAAAATAAGTGCAGAACTATATGCAATTATGCTGTACTTATCGTCAATACATATTCATACATAATAGCGATGTGCTCGCATATGCCTCTGTGCGTTGTGGCACACATGGTTGTTGGCAGCCATGATTGATAGATAGCAAGAAGTTTAAGAATCATGCTAATGTTCGACTGTACTCTTCATTTAACAAGCTAAGGAAACGTGAACTCCCGGTTATAGGCGAAGAATTGCTTTATCGTAGGTATAAGGTACTATAGGTACATCAATTATGTGCCACCCCATTATATAAAACAACAATTACCTCTAGATGAGTAATTAAATTCATTTCTTATTTTTCCATACAGTTCTTATCAGTAGATAGATTCTTCTTCGATGCTCGTCGAGTACCTAAGGAAACAATTGTTTATTATTTATAAAATTTAATTACATGGTAATAGCATCCATTGTTGTAATTCGCAATTATCTTTCAATTATAATCCATGTGTGCACGAGATCAAAATTGTATCAAATTGATGTGATATTATCATTTATCACAATATATGTTACATAACGCTGCTTTCCATTAAAATTTCTTTAAACTTACTGCGCTGACTTAAACTACCAGTCAAACTAAAAAAAAATATTGATTATACACATTGAAGGTACTAACAAATTTAACTCTTTTTTTATAGTCTCGATATGCTAACGTCAAACTCAATAATCGCGGAATTACTCTGATAATTACTGTATTTTGAATTATTTTGCTCTAAATCTGATGTAGAATCAGTGAAAGTAAACGTAAAGTATTAAATATAATTGCGAATTGCCAGCAGAGCGTATAGCTGCATGTGCAAAGTGTGCTCTGGCAGCTCGTATCAACACTTTCCTTGTTGGAATCATTTTCCATGGCTTCACGAATTCCTGCCTGGTGCACTTATCATTGCCGGTGCGTCGCCCGGTTGTGACTAACGTTTTCAGAGACCGAGATAGAAAGGGAAAATTAAGATCGTTAAATTCACATTATGACACCTTTTGTAATTAGTTTTACTCTAATTTAATGTTCTCCTCATAGTTCTATATCTACACAAAGTCACATTGTGTCATTTAATGTGATTATGTGAATCATTTTTATTTAAAATGTCTTGTGTATTTTTGTCTTTCTCTTTTGTTTCCTGCAGACTTCCTAGGTACCCAAGGAGGCTGGAACCTCGTTCTTCCAGCCTTCATGGGGGTCCCAAAGCATAGAAAGTTTAAATTCCCCGAGAGAGCAAAAACAATCCCTGCATTTTTATTCTGTTTAAACGGTCATTGGTAAACCCGAATTTTTTTACTTCAGAATATTCGCTCCTTCGCGGTAGGGGTGAATTTCACACGGAACCATTCTAAGATGTTTCAACCTTTGTATACCAAGAATCTTCATGAAAACTGTTTTCTACTATGGCATTGTGTTTCCAATCTGTTTGTAATCGTTGAGATCACATTCTGAACCTGGCATAGTTTTCCAATGTTTTCCAATGATTTGGCAAATCCATAAAACCCTCATAAATTTAGTGGCTAAGCTGTTTTCACCATGGTAACAACTCTTGGAAATCTGGAAACACAGTTTGTGATTGGCTTGTCACTTTAAGCTACGAATATTAATCTTTGAGTCTGCTTCGTGGATCAGTGGTGGCTTAAAATTGGGAAATTTTGTTTTCGATCAATTTTAAATAGCACATTTGTGGCGCTAGTGTTTTCAACACTATTCATTCTGATGTTTACTGGAACGATACATTTTCTATCGCATTTCAAAAAATCTCCCTGATATAAAAAAAATTCAAATCAAAATGAGTTTTTAGAGAATGCTCTCAACTTGCTTGCCTTTGGATTTTACTAGCATGGATATTACTTACAATTTAAACCCCCTAGGTTGATTTTTTTCCCGAAAACTAGAGGTGCTGATTGGTTTGATACTGTATATACATAAGTCTAAAAAGTTAAACCCCATAACTCCGTAAAGCTGTTAGAAGAAATACATTGAAAAGCATCATTTCGGGACGATAAACACCATGGACTTGAACTGTATAAGTAGGAAACAGTTGTTTGGAGTGGTTACAGAGATAGTACATACAATTATGTGAAATCTTATTTAAATTGCAAACGCTTGCAATGCACGGGGTATTTTATTATTATAAACACCATAACTACCCTCTCAAAAATTTGCGAAGGTCAGCGTTCGAGTCCCCGTTTGGGCATACATTTTTGAGAGGGTTGCTGAATTTATAATAATACAATATATACAATTATTAATAACACGTACCTACTTTTGGGAATGCATCGAAAATCAATCGATCAAAATGTAGTGGTACCCCAATCTGACCTATGCAAACAGATGTAATTTTCTCAGTATTACAAAATCACTTCCACACTTTGCAATTACAGTAGTTAATTGCAAACTGCATGCCAACGTCTGTAATTAAGCCAAGTATTTTTGTAATTCTAATTAAACTGACTAGCGCACGCGTGATTATGAATGGAAGGATATACGAAAATGATTGATGAACTGTTTTATAAAATTTGGCTCGTGAAACATGCATATAGGTAACTAAGAAGACTAAATAAGAACAAGGGAATTCACAATCACGATCTTCAATTATGATAAGAGATATAATGCATAACTTTCTCTGTGATATAAGACTTTTAAAGCAATTTAGATGGCTAATTTGGCGTTTTTTTTCTTCTTTTTTAGAACAAGCAATCGCTTATGTTGATTACTTTAATTTCACTTTTTGATAGTAATTATGAGGGAAGTGAGAATTCTGTAGGTCCCGCCGATTATATCGTACCTTTTATGAAGATTAACTCTCTATGAAGAATGAACAAAGACGATTATAAACATGGATTGTAATTAATTAGCTAACTATTATCGTATAATCAGACCAACAATAGCTCATTAAGGTGTTATTAATGGCATTAGCTTTCAAAAAATATATTACAATACATACTGGATGGCATTTTGTTTATATGTATTTTTAATATCTAGCTGCATTGTGTTGTTCATTCTTGTTTTGTTCGATAATTTAGCTTGGCAATATAATTGTGATTCTGGGATTATCGAGAGTCTTAGTAGGTTATTGCAAAGTCCAAAAATAACAATCTTCTTCATTACACGAAATACATTTCTGTGTCATTCCCAAATAGATTACGATCAAAAACAGATATTTTATCTGAAATGGCGACAATTTTTATTATTGGAAAGAGAGCTAGACTGGAAGAATGTGCAACTGAATCGGGATACGAACCCGGGACTTTCCATTTGCCGGTCGGGTGATCTACCAACCGAGCTTTCCGGGCACGCATATTCCAGCTTTCGCGAGGTGGGATAAAGGATCTCTTCAAAGGGGACAATCCTATAATATAAGTATTATTCCCTACCGAAGCATTCTCATATCTTAAAAAAAAACTTCGGAAAATAATTCCTAGTGGTTTTCGTTAGAACTAAGAACTTACTGGTAAAATTATGTACCTATGTAAAACAGCAGTTGAGTTAACATTGCATCTGGATTCTTATAAGAAATGTACCAAATAATCAATCGTGTAAAATGTGGACCGATTACCACTGTCAGCAAAAAAATAACAGTAAGTACACGTAAATAGTGACGTCGGTAAAATTGGTTGCCTTATGAAAAATACAAATTTTCTCACAGCACACCAACCAGTAAAAAAAGCACACAAAAAAAAACTTGTTTTATTTAAAAGAAATTTAATCATTCAAATGAAAAATAATGATAATAATAACCTTATACGGTTGGTATCACCTGTTTAAATGCATAAGCCCAACGGAAAAAAACTTACGCACCTATTCTCACAGCCATATAAATGGCGTTCATCGAACGATCTATCAGCCAATGAAAAGACAAGACAGCAGAACTAAGAGTTCTCAGCTTTTTTACAACTCCATGGCGATCACGTCTCTACAATTTGATCAAAAGTCGCCATTACGGGCTGTGTCTCTTAACCTATCATTAAGATTGTCGGATACTCTACTCATATAAAGATGTAGTCTCAATACTAAACCGAAAGCCAGCTGCGTTCCAGAATGCATTGTCAAAGAATATTTCTTGTTACTCAGAAAATCATCGGAGATGCAAATACTTTATATTTGATTTCCAGAATAGTAAATTGCATTTCCTGAAAGTTTCGCTGAAATAAATGAGTCAGTGCTAATGATATCCATGTTTGCCAGCATGAAATTTAATGGTAAGGTTCATGTGCCGCGACTGTCCAGCCATAGTCTGCCATATTTTTATTAGTTATTAAAAACGATGTAAAAGTAATTGAAGGAGGATTTTATGTCTACTATCTGACTCGACTCGAGTGTGTTATTAAATAGCAAAATATAGCTTGATGAAAGTTGCCGAGTGTATAATATGAATGACAGCAATCATTGCGTTGACTGTTGGCCGCCAGTAGGTATACAGAATCTTATCATTGGGACAAAAGACTTCGGGTTTTGTAGCTTCATTATTCTGCTGGAAAATCATCCACAAGCAGAGCGCGGTCTGTGAACAGAAACGTTTTGCAGATCACAATGCAGAAAAACAGTTTTTCAAAGGTAATAGATTAGCCAATGATGTCACCGACAACTTCGATCTCTAAAGAATCATTGTGGAGTTTTGAAAATTATTTGGTCTAGCGATCACTCTAAGAAAATTGTTGTTTTCATGGATTTTCTTTTCTTTGAAAACGCAAATACGCAGATAGGATTGACAGGTTTACGGTTTTTTGGCCAGATATTTTCTCTTAAGATGACGCTGACAGGACATCCGATGTCATCACAAATCAGGTGCAAGGGACTTGAATCTGACATCAGACTGCCCTCGCCATTATCAGATATTATTTTAATTGATTTTCCAATCACTTCAACGCATATTTTGAACATATATGTTTTGAACATAACATATTTTGATCCACTGAGGAAAAGATTTAACATTACCCACATACATTTTGGGGTTAAGTTTTCATCACCATCGTAACAATATCTGAAAATCTGAACTCGTCATCTGTGATTGGCTGATCAACTTTAAACTCCAAGGTTAAACTTAGTAGATACAGCCCCAGGCTATGGAACGTATATTTGTGATTTGGGGAAAATTATAAAGTTACCGAAAGGATGGGATGTCTCATGTGGCTCTGTTTAATTGATTGGCAATTGGATATTATCACATTTTTTTTAGAGTACTGCCCAATCTCATAATCTCCCAAAGATGAAGAAATGCATTATGTTTCCATGGGCACAGACCACAGCGTAAGGATCAAAGCAAAGAGTAACGTTCCAATTTTCTTATCCAATGCAAATATTTGCGTAGAGCATCTTACAAAAAATCCCCTTGCTCATCGTTGCTACAGATTGACCCCTCCGAAAAGAACGCAATCCAAACAAATAAGCCAACTCATCGAATTCTTGCATCTCACTGGTCAATTCTTAGCCCATGGACCCAGGCGTCACTTATCCTTGTTGTCTACCAATGGGTCAATTTTAAAGGCCATCATTTGCAGATGTACAATTTGAAATAGTCTGTGCACGGCCTCACGATCTGCGATCGCGACACACAAATCGAACTAAAGGGTAACCATTAAATAATCAAATTGGTCATTTCATAATTCTAACAGCAGAACGTACTAGGTGTATTATTAACTTGATCGTCGTTTCAGTCACATAGCAAGCTGTGCCAAAGGCGAATCAAAGTTCATGATACTTCTCTTGAAACTGCTCATTACACGCGGGCTGCATCTTCTTTACCAGCTTGGCCAATCCGGCTGGATCATCGCCAGTCTGAAAGACCAATCAGAAATAACACATAATGTTAGTGTTTCTATCAAGGACAATAAATTGATACTTAAGCCCGACTTAATCTTTGAAACAAAGGTACCAATTGAAGACGATTTTTAGTTTTAATGGTTTGTTATTTTTTTTTTCTTATCCCATCGGTCGTCTGATGTTGACTTGAAGGTAGTCATTTCGTAGATAAAAGTCAACTATTCGTGCACCGCTGTTATCTCGATGTACACCCTCCGTGATGCCAATTACCTGACTTCTGAACGGACACCATTTTGAATACGATTTCGAAAACATTGAAGTAAGTAAACGTTATGGATGAATGTTGCATAAAACGCAAATAATATTATAGTACTGTTTACCATAATATAGCAATGAAATTAAATTGTCGCATCTTGAACGATTCTAGGAATGGTATTTTTAAGCAATTCAAGGTAATATTCAAATTTGACTATTGAAATTTAATTTGTCATAACAGAAGAGCTGAGGGCCATTGTGCATGCTCTTGAGTTTAACATACTGAACCATAGTAGTTGGCTCTAGCTCTAGAGACGTCCCCTGTTCTTAATAGCAGTGCCGTGTAATATCATGAGAGTTATGAACATCGACCGCCTTTAGGCCCTGCACACTTATAATTTGTCTACCTCATTTAAATTTGATTTGTAAAAGACAAATATAATAATATGCTGTGTTATGAGGACCAAGATATCATTGCACTGTACCTGCATAGTGAGATATGTGATACATTACTTTACAATAATGTATTTTCAAAAGCAACCATCCATCCATGCCAATAATTTAAACCTTACATAAGTATGCGTTTATTTTTTTACCGTAACTCTCAAAAAAATTCAATTATCTGATTATTTTAAATTAATATTTACCGAAACAAACTATTATTTTAGTGAGAAAGTTTATTTTCAAGCCGAAAAACAAGTTCATTGAAGTTTTTTGTGTGCTCATGCCATGATAATCTCGAACGGGCATCAAAGCAAGCAGTCTACTTCCTATAAAATTCTTCCAAATATTTGGATAGACATTGCACCGAGTCAAGCTAGGCCGAGCTAAATGGCAAATTAAATCAGTTCTAACATAAGTCTTTCTCTCGTGGTTGATTATCGTAGCGTGAGATCAGACGCGGTGGTCGCGATTCATATGAGCTGTGTGCCCCGAAACTCGCGAGATCGAGGACTGAAATCTTTGCCACTGAGAATCGGTCTCATTTGAGTGCATTCGTCCATGTGCACACACGCATCAAGTCATACTCATACAGTTTGAAAAAACGGTGCTTTACTGATTAAATGGTCGGTAGTCAGGTTTGTGTAACGTATACTGTCTATTCAGTGAGAGAATGATAACAAATCAAATTACTTTATATCAAATGTTTCCAAGAGTTAGAGGAAACAAATTCATACAAAGGGTTTTGGCATAAGAAGGTATCTTCTCTCACGGACTAATCTAATGATAGTCACAGATGATAGTCACAGATGTCTAATGGTAAAATACGAATCTAAGAAACATATTTTGAGTATTATGATATTTTTTTATCTTAGTAAGCTGTTTGCTGTGAACTATTTAAAAAAATAATACAAGGAAAATGCAAAAATAGTTTTATTTGACCTGCAAAGCCCATTTAGGTAACTACTTTGTTTGCTGTAAGAAATTGGTGCAATTCATTAGTGAAAATACGAAATGAACTACAACATTACACTACAAAAACAGGATGAAGCCATAAAACCAACAATAAAGACAGAGCATCTCACTATTTCCAGCTGGAATAGTCGCTTTTTAGCATTGCTTACTTGATCAGTTAGTGGGGTTTTAAAGACGCACTGTTAATTGAAAACGGGCGCTATGGCACTGATAAAATGGTGTCGGTGAATGAGTGGATGGAGATGAGGATGATGTTGATCCTAACCAAGTCTAGAAGGGAGGAGAGGAAATCCGGTGCCGGTATTTAGCCTGCTCTTGTCAAATAGCACCAACCGGCCTAACGTCCCTGCTGAAGGATGGAATTACGCGAACAACAGGATTCGTCCACAAATCCATGCTGCCGAGAGGTTGATAAGCAATGCGAATGATGTTGCTGTACTTACTATCAGCCCTCCAACCTCACTCCCGAACATAACTAGCAATGTGCATGATGGTCGCCCATCCAATATCTGAGCCAGCGCAGTAATGCTTAACTTGGGTGATCTCGCGAGAACCGAACACCAAACCGTTCAGTTTTAGCATTGCTATTTATTCATCAGAACCGTTTCAAAATTGTAAGTCCGTTGTTATTACCAAAGTTTCTTTCAAGGTCAAATTTACCCCTATAGAAACAGTAACTTCTTGGTAGGATAAAATCAGTTACCATCTCGACTAAACCTCCCGATCCCACATTGTTAATTTATAACAAGAAGGAAATTGATAGGTTTATATGATATGCGTTTTCTGTATATTTTTTAAAACATTTTATTTCAATACAATGGCTACATGTTTATACGTTTAGTTCTGACATAAGTAAGACATTTGCGTCCGGCATTCTTCTTAGCTTTGAACGAAGAGGAAACATTTTCCTGTCGGCCTCCACCGCAGTCAAGTTCACGTATGTGCTCTCTGAGTTCTATCGCGTGCAATCTCATTACTCGATGCACTCGATAATTTTTGATTCCCACGTCGAGTCGGTTTGGTATCAAAACGCCCCAGTTCTGAAAGGAAGTTCTCTTCTCACATGCACAGGAAATCCCCTCGAGTTTTCCAGCCTTTGCTATAATAACAGCAGCTCGTCGGTGATAGAGTCTTGATTGGAGTTACTCGCGATTGAATGGTTGTGACGTGGTATAGCGTCACTAGAATCAGAGTGACTGTGAGTATTCTGTCTCTTGGTTCGATTCCTCATGGAGATCTGTCATTCTTATCAAATACACTAAAAATCCTCTCATAAAGGCAATGATAAGCTAGCTTAAATGGTTCGAGCAACACCCGTGACTTGTGGAAATCGGGGTTCTAGTCTCCGGTTGAGCACCAAACTTAAAATGATTTCAAGTGTTATAATAATAAAATAATTTTCCCGTTGAAAGTACTTGTAATTTAAATAATATTTCACTTTAAAAAATCAGAAGCTTGTTGAAATCAGAAGTTTTAAACGTTTTATTCTGATTCATGGGAAATTTTGTTTTGAAATTGAACATTTTCTTTATGAAGTTTTGCGATGTCCGAGTGATTTTCAGCCCATGAGACAAGAGATGAGCATATTTATTTCAATTTAAATTGTGGTACGGTCGTGTGGTTTTATGCTGTTTGCTCTCGGCCAATTTCACAAGCACTTTTAGTACGTTAGCCGGCCATTTGTGAACTCAAATTTCATGACAAAAGCAAAAAAAAAAACTAGATAAATACTGCGACAAAATTCACCGACAACCATTAAGTGCACTTATAAAATCATAGTCCATGACTGCATGAACTTTATAAGCCATCGTATTATAAAGTCTAAACTGCTAAATATGTTATAAAACTACACGGCAAGTAATATTTATAAATCATGAAGCGTAGATAATTGGTGTTTTGCAGTTTGGACCAATGCTTAAGAACAGTTTCCTGTCCCGCATCTAGTTTTAGATTCTGTCGGAAAGATAACAATCCCCCAGGAGCGTTAATTATTACAAAATGTCGCGTGAGTGGCAAGCATTAGGCCAGCTGTTCGACTGTTTAATGTGTATTAAAAATTATATCCAGATTTTAAAACAAAGAAACGGTTCCTAATGAGAGAACTATTCACAAAAGCAAATGTTTATGTTGTGTGAAGAAGTTTAAATGGTGTTATTAGTGTATTCCGTGCTCTGACTTGAAAGATAGATGGAGCATTTTGTTGCAGAATTTATTATGAAGAGTAAAGTGCAGATTTTTCTCATAAGAGGTAAAAATGTATAAATTAGCTGAGAATTGTTCATAATATTGTTGAAATATCGCCGGGTATGTTAAGAGCATTCGTTTCAACATATTAGAAGAATTCTGAGATTTGATAGATCTGAGTTTCTTTGCATTTGGAGTGAACTCATATAAAAAACACAATAGATTAAGGGGTCGATTATTATTGAATTAAATCGGCAAGTCGTAATTCCAGTTTCTCCAACATCGTTAAAAACTGGAAGCCATTTTTGTTCATCGATAAGACATCGCAATTTCGTTGACCTGTAAGAATACTTGTGCAGAACGATGCATTTTTAATATGATATGTAGTTAAGTTATGTTCTGCTACTTTGAAGAATTCTTTAGTAAACATTTGAATAGCGGTCAGTACACTTACATACTTTAATTTCTCGTTTAAGTAATTTTTCGATAAAAGCCCGGAACAGTTTTTAGCAAACTACATAATTTAAATTCAAACAAGAATTATCTTCAATTAAACATCATTCACATAGTAATTAAATACAAGATAAAACCTATTGTGATAAAGCATTATAAAATATTTTTCTTTCTAGCTATTAAATTGCTGTTATTTGAATTATAATTCGTAATTAATAATCACTTTTTGGAATCTGACTCTACTCAGTTTACACAGGCGCTCAAGTAATTGATGCTTTGGCAAGCAGAACGGCGCACAATCTTTATTGTTAACTTTGGCAAAAATCTCGCGCATATTCATTTAAGTGCCCCAAAAAATGTTGAAGAAGCTCATTGCAGTGAAAACATCTACGCCCTATTTTATAGAAGCTTAATGCTCTATTTAGTACTGTTTTTTTAATGCCCAACTATAACTTCATTTGTAATGCGTACGCACATTAAAAAGGCATTATTACTCTTTTCGGGAGCCATTCTGCTCGTTTTGTATCCAAGCTGGTGAGCTTTCACGTCAGTTTGATCATGCTAATTTTACGGCAATTCAAATATAATCAGAGGACCCACTTTTCCTACACTTGTAACGAGCAGCTTGGGAACTTACTAAACCTTTTGTGGACACAAGTTATGATAATTTTATACCACTTTAATAGTAATGCATTTTACCTAGAAAGAACAACAAGGAATTGTGAAAGACGTTACTTGACAATATTAATTGCTTTAATTATTTATTTTCTTTACTTTGTGTCCCCCCATCCCATTGTGTATTAACGTAGAAACATAGTGCAAAAGTTCAATGTAAAAATCACCTGAAAGTGGCGTTCTGCAAGTGGGAGATGAGGTTATGTGCATCTGACTCCAGCGCCTTGGAAGGCTCCAGAGGAAAACGATTTGAAAAATCCATTCGACATCATGATCATGCGACACAGCGATTGTTCCTAGTGTAACCAATGAGCGATGAAGTTACATGGCCCACTACTAAGCAATTCCGTTGTGTGCATCGTTACAACAATGTCTGTTACAACTGTAACAACTTAAGTACAAGCCAAAGTAAGTGGGCCGTTTTTAAATGAATTAATACTTAATTTAGATGAATCTAAAATTCCAAATAGCGAACTTTTAGGAAACAACTTTTGGATGTCACCCAAGGCGCCCTTGACTCTCAGTTTCAGTTTGTCAACATGGTACTTAAAGATGGCGATTTGCCTTCCTATGACATTGGTAGAAACCATGGTTCTTCAGGAAAATCGATTTAAATGAAAGTGTTTATAGAATAATTCCAGTGTCTTCCTCATAAATGAGCATTTTAATTGGACTCCTGCAGTGAATTTATAAAACGGTGCATCCCTCGAATTCAACTAGCAAATGCAAATCCATTTGTATACGGACTCAAGTGTAGGCTCGGTAGGCATGAGGAAGGAACGACTCCATTATAAAACAATCTTGCATTACAAGAATGAATGCATAGATCTCTTATCTCATATTATGCGCTCACACATGCGCAGATGTGCAATGATAGCAATAATCGTTTGCTCTTTCTTGAGTTAATGAATTTGTTTGAATAAAACCTTGGATTGTCACGCGATCTTGCCCGGTGCAAAGGTTTTGCCAAAGGTTTTGCAGTCGCTTCTCTAGCTTGAGGAGCAAGCAGAAGCGAACGGAAACGCAATTACATACTCAACTAAGTAAAGACTACTCGGAGGAGCAGGCAATGCCAACTGCAGACCTTGTCTGGAAAGAAGCATTGTCTGCAGAGATTGTTTTTTTGTATTTTGTAGGTGTTAATTCCGTTCTTGGTGTAGCTGAAGGAAGTAGTTATCGCTAATTCGGGAAGGTTAAACAGGATATATTTAACAGAAATGGTCTCAAGGAATTAAGTACGTGCGATTGTTCAATTATTTAGGAACACAATTTTTCATGGTTACTTAAATTTAAAAAATAAGTAATATACTAAGTTGGAATTGTACTTGAATACACAATTATTTACAAGATGAAGTGTATTATTAATAATCGCCCAAAACAGACTTGTCGAGCATGTTTTAAAATTTACAGTGTACCTGCTTATCCTGTCTTTGTCTTAGCTAGGAGCTTTATCTTGGAGACAGTGTCTTGGAGTTGCAACTTAAAAACATGACTCCAATGGCCCGGTGCGTTGCTAGTTTCCTTGACTGCAAGATATACCATGTTCTTGCAAGCGTTCTCCTCCCTTTTCCATAAGACGTGACGAGCAGCGCAACAACAGCGACAGTCATTTTAGAGCCAACTCCACTGCCAGCAAAACTTAAACTTTCCATTGTTTAACAAGTTGTTCGGGCAAGTTTCTCGTATTTGTTTCCATCCCGTCAACATGTATAGGACGTTCGCGGAAAAGCCAGCGAGCAGGAAAATGACTCCGTTTAAGTTTTCAATGGCAGTTCAGGTTCCCTTGGCGACGCACATCCTTTCTAGTTTCTCGACTGGTGTGGCGATGGCCAAGGACGAACCCCCCCACGCTGTTGTGCTGTGCGTCAGACCAGAAACTCAGTTACACTTGACGACCGGCCGCCTGCGACAAACTTAGGGCGCACCACTTTCATTATTAAAACACGGTGTAATATTAAGATAATTTAATTTTAACGGGCCATCTGTTAGTGCGAATGAGCAAGTCACGCTTCAAATTTTTGTCACTTTGTAGTTTTTATACGGTATAACGTTTGTAGCAGGGGTTACTACTGCTTCATTACAGCTGTTTTTGCGTTGAGGTTAAATCCGACAATGCAAACGATTTGGTAAGAAACTCTGAGTTTTCTGTGAATATGGATTTATCTGACAACCAGTTATTGTCAAGATGATTCTTGCTTCAAGTTTTCAGATATCTCATGCCGTTTGACGTCAAAGTCTGCTGCTTTACTCTCTCGATTATGTGGCAAATTTTTTAGAAAACTTGCCTAGAAACTGTATGAAAAACTGATTGAAAAACTGATGAAATATGTATGAAAATGTATAATATAAATACATGAAAAAGCATGCTTCTTTTCATGGCACCTCCACCACGTGCCAGATTAGAGCAGTAACGAATAACTCACCAAGAAACCGTCCGGCATGTAAAACCAAGCTTAAACATTTTGTAAGCACTAGCAAGTTTCGCGTATCGAACAAAGCAGCGCGCAAAGTTGTACGCAGACGAACCGGATGTTGTCGCGAAGATCCGGCAACAAAAGCGATTATCCTTATTATCCTTATTATCCTTAGTGCGGAGACAGCCGCTCTCCTGCGGACCTAGCAGGACGACGCAATAATGTCACCTGTCGCGTGGTCTGCAGCCCACTCGTGGCCCTCGCCCGTGTGAACAAAACAGTTGCCTGGCTCCAGGTTTTGAAATAGAGTCGCGATGGAGGCACAGTAACAATAACTGGGAAATTGTTTGGGGACGTTTATTTCACGCTAGAATTGGTTTTCAAAAAAACATTTTTAAGTTTCAGGGACAGTGAGTTTTTGGGAAGTTGGAAGTGCTGATTCCTAGATTAAATGGCCTTGCTAAATTATTGGATTAAGGGGGTAGAAAGTAGGACGAAGAAGCTGAAGATTTATGTTAACTTTAGAAACAGTTCCGCTTTGCTTGGTCACAAGTAGGACGTTGTACTGAACGGTATGACGTAATTCTTTAAAATTGCGTTGAGACGGACATTTATATATATAATTTTAAAATTGGAACCAAATTTTTTTTTGCAATGAGTATATATACATATGTGTGTGTTTTATGCTAATTTATAATTATATATCATATTATATTATTTTTATTTAACCGTCGTTTGACTGGATAATGTATTCTAAAATACAGTAATTATTCGAAGCACAGTTAGATTCCACACTGACTACCCACGGCAAATAACTATACCTTGATTCGTGTATGTTTAAATTGAAATAAATGAAACTCGTGGGAAAGCAGAGAGCTGCCACAAAAACTGCATAAGCAACTTCCTTCCTTGATTCTTAAAACATTTTAACAATTCGTTTATTGTGTTCACTTGGACATAGGTATGCCTTTGTAATGTATATTTAATTGGCGTTCGTATATAGGTGCACAGTATGTACACAGCTATATAGGCCTTGTAAGTCTGTTACTGTGATTGCTCTTAAAATTATCAACTAGATATTTCTCAAGATACATTTCAGGTTTCTAGTTCATATTCATCAGAAACTTGTCAATATGAAGTATGAACAGCATAATTGCTCCAAGTCAAGACATTTTTCTCGTTATAAAACCGATCGCTGAGAACTGGTTGATCCGTGAAAAAAGATAACAATTATATGTCATTACGCGGTTGCAATTATAATGTATCTACTTCTTAGAATGATAATGTAATAATAATCTTAGGCGCTGGACCTTTACGAAAGCCCCCTCTTTTATTCCTTGTGTGCTCATTCGAGGTGCTCTTTGCAGAAAGTGGTGCCAAAATATTGAATTTTTTCTTCAGGCAGTTAAGAAAGTTTTTGATTTGTTCTTCAATATTGATCATGTTTTGCTCATCAACAGAGATGGGATATTCTTTTTGAAAATTCGTTTTGTTTCCACCTCTAGCCCCAGAAGTAGAAGTTACAAGATCTTTTGCTAAGTTTAATTCTTCGCTCCGTTTCGAAATGTTGTCCTCCAATGTTTTCTTATCAAGGCCCTGCTCAAATTTCTGTACTGGTTCAGGATACCTTTCAGCGTCCTGACCCTGTCCACTGTCTTCGACTGCAGCCTCCGAAGACGCATCAGTGCCGACCTGAACAACCAATCCGCCCTAAGAAAACACAGAAAAATATATCAACTCACAGTCACGCTGCCATATAAACCAATTTCTCGATTTTCCAATTTTCCGACACGTTTCCATACCTGTTTCCCATTGGCCTCCGCACACCTCTCAGATGCCCCCTCCCCATTTGGCCACCTGACAGAACCCCCTGTTTCCACACGAGCTATGTCATCAAAAACACCTTTAAAATCAACGTCAACGCATATCGTAGCACTTCTAGCAAACGCCAGTTGATAACTTTGGCATTTCAGTCCAGTGGCGTCGTCGCTTTGTCTTACTTGTTCTTGGGGATCGGGCGCTGCATTCGACAATCTGGAAATGATCGCTTGCAACGACGACCGCGTCTCGCCAATCTCTTCTTGCGCTTCACTGAAGATTCTTGTGACATCTGACAAAACTCTGGGAAAAGTTTTGATTGGAAAGTCACCGAGTGGTCCACCCTGTATCAATTTTAATTGCTAGTTTAGAGCTGTTTTCGTTTGTGACTTTAAAACCAGACAGGTTGGTCTCAAACGGACTTAAATCAAAAGAAACCATGCGTTTCTTTATGTATTAACTAAATTTACTAACCTGGGACTGTCTTGTGAAGAGCGCTGCTAAGACCGTGGTCACATACAGTTGTAGCATCTTCCTTCCCATTCTCCTTCAAGTTCAAAATGATATTGAATGCAAGAAAAACTCCCCTTTTTATGAAGAAAAAGATATAATTATAACGACATTGATGTCAATAACAATTGCGAAAATCAATTGAGCTCTGCGTGTGTCGTTTGACAATGATTTCCACTTATTCTCAAGGATCGTCAGTATCTTTTCAAAACGACAATCTGTCCAGCAATTGTGTTCCGTAGAAAAGTAGGTTCGTGTTTATGGCTACATTTGTCTTCCGTTTCTTGATGGTTACAGACTAAAATGGTTACAAAAACACCTCCGCCGTAGCATAACGACGGGTTAGTGGACATTTAACCGCAGTTAATGTCGATTTTGACCCAGCTATCATATGGCAATCAGCTGTTCTTTGGCGCGCCTTCGACCATGGTGCCACCTTATCTCTACGGCGGCGGGGGACAAAAAAATACTCTCAATTAGGCGTCTCAGTTTCCTAGTAAAGGGAATCACATTATTTTTGATGACCACAATGTCTTCACAACATAAGTGACAGTGTGCGACCGCAGACGATCAGACCGAGAAGAAATATAAGGAGGGATAATGTAATTTTAATGAAAAAGCCATTCATTTTGTGTATTATTTCCAAATGTAATCACATAGTGGTGAATTTAAAATGCATGGCGTTTTGAAAAAAATAAAGATCGTTCATTCACGTAGTTTTGTGAAGTAAAATGGAAGCTTTTACTGCATTGTCATTGCGTCATTACGTAGATCATATCAAGACATTTAGATCTTACTTTGTTCGTGTCGTTGGAAAATTGTCGGCCAAGAAAGAAAAAACCTGCCGTTTTTTCCAGATTTCAAGATTACGAAGAGTTCAAGTTATGTAATGAGACTTTATCAGCGTAATAATTATTATGTCTCTTCCAAAGGCACCTGTTGCTGTTTAAGTTAGAGCTAACTTTTGTGAAATTAACAAACATTAGATGGTAATCAAAGATCTTTTCTTGCGCTTAAAATAATCTAACATCTTCTTTTTTTTTATGTATTTCAGGTACCATAAGCGGTGATCATCATCATACTGCTTCTTATACGAGCACCGACGGCGACATCAAACGATGAGGTCAGTCAATGAAAATCAAGTAAATGATTCATGTGCACGTTTTGAGCGATAGCTGGAAGGGCAATAACTTGCAAATACGGCTGGGATAAACGACTCGAAAACCAAACCCAAACATCCCTTATTTTGGCGAAAACACGTTCAGAGCGGTGGGGCGTGTAGTTCGGGGGTGCAATCAGTACACTTGGGCGGCCAAGGCGCATTGTCCCTGACAACGACAGTTGGTCTCTTTCGCTAAATGGAAAACACTTATGCTGACAGGTATACAACAAACCACTGGCGTCACTGACGAATTGGCCTCTTTGACGTTTACGCCAAATTACCTTTTTTCGTGCTAAATTCGACTGCTGCGACCATTTGCCAAATGGTACTTCTTCTACGTTTTGGTATACATACCTGTACAGTATAGTGTACCCCAAAAACTCAAGTGCTTGGATTTTTAGCTCGTGACCCATTGTTATATATATATACCAACAGTATATATACCCAACGGGTATGTAAAGGGCTCACACATTTATAGATATCAATATTTACCTCGGAAACATTGGTGTTCACCTGACGGGAAGAGGGGAGGGTCGAACGTAAAGTGGCAACTCAACTTAGATGGCCAAGTCGAGACGTATTGAAATGTTAATACCTAAAAATATAAACACGAATCAAACAAAGACAATCCTAATTGCAGTTCGAAACTTGGAAAATCAATGCACCAGAGTTTTTGGGACGTACCATACTGTACGTCCTCTAACAATAAACGTTGTACGTTTCTTAGGCGGCCGCCCATCAGGCATTTTAGGGACAATTGACCCTGAGGCTTAAAGTTAGCAGCACGTCTGCTCTGGGCCGGGTCGTCGCCAGCTGAGTGGTGACCTACCCTTCAATTATTCAGCAAGACCGCGTGCTCGTGGGAAAACCGGCACCGGCCCCCGGTATCCACTGGGAGACTGGATCGCCGAGGGCTACTGGAGGTGTGACTCTTTGCCCGCTGATGACACAGCACTTGCAGCCTCACGGGACGCTATGCGATGCCTCATCTTCAGCTCCCAGAACAGCGTCCTGCCGGCGCCCTTTACCCCAAGCTAGTCCCCGAGCGATATTGAACTGGTTCGCATTGATTAAGTCTCGGTTGTGATTTGACCTGTGGGGAAACGCTTATGGACATATGAACGGCGACTTAAAAATTGAGCTGTGTATTATACGACGTCTTTCATGAAGGAGTGAATAACTTTACAAATGATGTAAATTATCTCATGTGTCCAGTCTTTGTAGCTTCATTTCAATATCTACAAAGCAAAGTATATTCAAACAACTTCCTAGAACTACGAAAGATGGAAGGCCATCGCTAATTTAGCTTTTTGTTATTCTGATTGCTATGTCATTTCGGATCGAAATTGTCTATAGATATTTATTTCCAATGATCGGGTTGAGACAACTCAGTCCTTGTTGTCTGGATGATGTTACGCCCGACGAGTCGTCAGTGTGTATACCCATGGCAGCCAACACTATTAATTATCGTCTCTGTTCGATAGACCACTAACAACAGAGCAATCGTAACAGCAAAGTATATTTTGTGATACCAATGATGTCGCCGCCGCACTCCACGGAGAGCATCCACCTTCCAAACCGTTCGCCCCATGCTCGTCTACACTTGAGTATAGACAGAGGAGTGGGTGTGTAGCGACCGTAATGATAGGTATTTTACCCCCGTATATACGCATACCCATCTGCCACGGTACAACCATACGCCGTACAACATCGATTCCAAAAATAAATTGTCAGATTATGTATTTAATTTGGTGTTCGCTAGATCGCATTAGTAACGACCGTTTTCGGAAGGGACAAATGTCAATGATTGCTGTGTGCATGGATGTTTGTGGTTTTGTCCCCAAACAAAAAAAGGTATAGATAATTTTTATAAATGCCCAATGTTTTCAAATTCTTTCGAATTGTGGAGACAGTCCCAGACAGTGTCTTACGAAATGTGGTCATAATGTTCAAGAAGCGATTTTCTTCCTGGCGTACATTGCGTGTCTTTTCAAAATCTGCTATTATTTGTAATGGGTCCAGTAAGGTTCAAATTGCAATTACCACAACGTGAAAAACTCCCAAAGAATGTCAGCCGGGCTTAGTTCTTCGAAGCGAATGGTCTACCGGTCCAAATGCATTGTGCGTGTCAAAAAACTTACATTAAATCCCATATTTGGTAATTATTTCCTCATACGCAGGCACAAGCCACTAAATAAAATCAGACAGGTTAATTAATTACTTAGTTAAGAAAAATAATATACGACTTTATTAATATCCGAACATCTAAGTCCAAGACCGCACTAACGCAATCTGATCTCTCTAAATACTAAACACCGTGATTGCGTGAACTGTGTGTGAGCGGGCAACGCACACGCGTAGCACGCACAAAAACGCACGCACACACGCACAAAGTCGGCCGGGGCAGTCGCGCCAAGTCGAGATGATGCGATAAGAAATCCCCCAGGAAGGCAAGACGTACAAGGTTTTTTAATTGCCCCCCATTAGCTTTAACACACAACCACTAAACGGTGTTCAAAATGATTCGACTCTGAAGAGCTCTTATCTTGGCTCCGAACTATAGACCCGACTTCAAACCCTATCTGCACCTGGCTTCGAGTCTAGGTAACCCCCGACGTGTTTTAAAGGAGCTTTTGCCGGTATGAACGTACCGCTTATTAACCGCAGAGTGACAGATTTTGTGCCTGCAAGGAAAAATCATTTTTCACGGTGTATTGAAATCTCGTCACTCGCCATGTACAGAATATCGCTGGCGACACATCAATACAAATTCCATCGGTGTGCAATCATTTTCGCATTAAGTTTCCGCAATACTTGCTGTCCCCTATAGTTATACAGCGTAAACCAACCCCATTTTCCGAAAAATATATTTTCCGAAACTGAATTAATTGAGGAAACAACGGTGTAGTAGCTGATACTTTGTTCCAAGGATTACAGCATCAAGCGTTGGCCAGTTTACTCCTGATGCACCCCTATTAGGCGAGCTCTGTCCAACGAAGTGCCGGAAGAAGCTTGTTTCCTAGACAACCTACCTCCAGGCAGCAAGAGTGCGGCGGTGGTCTCTAGTCAAGGGCCAAGCCGGTCAGTTTAAGAGCAAATAATGCGTTTTAAAACACACTTAGGGTCGAATTAGTTGTATAGCCTCAAGACCATTAGTTGTAATCGGTAAGTTTCATTCTTGAGCAAGTTTTGTGAATGGAGCTAGATTTTGATTCATCTTTTTGCGACTCGCTGCTCTTGAAATAGTTGGGAAATGGTCATCTTTTGGCGGAAATATCAATTATAGAAGATGTGAATGGTTTTTTTTTTCTTCGAAGGGAAATGTTCGTTTATAAATCGATTAGGCTAAAGCCAAATTAGTTATCTAAACGTCGAAGACTAACCAAGAAATGCAATTTAGGTGTTTCAGAGATTACGATAGGTGAATGCATCGGCTAGCAAACTCACTCAACTTGTACTATCTTGACTTTTTCACATCATTAGGCACTCTCGGTATATGGATCAAAAGAATATCGGCCCGCCCATATCAAGCGACACGACTTCTTCTATTAGGGAACAAGACTGCGCAGTCTTCCAGGATGAAGACAGCTAACCGACAGCTTCCTTATTTTGTGATCACTCAAACAACTTTATATTATTAGCCTAATGAGATGCATGTTATCAACATTTATGTTTTGTTTATTAAACACTAATTGATTTGCTGAAACGTAGCTGCTACCAATTCCAATCTCTTGATCATTTCGTCGTCAACCGATTGCAATGCCAGAGTCGCAGTGGCGGCTCGTGGGTGAATATCAGTGAGCACTCATTTGAAATTTCACATTTTGGCTAGATTTCAATTACGGCAATGAAGAAGATTCACGCAATAGTCTCCTTTCATTGGGGAGCTATTTTCTCTCAATTCAAAAAATAGTAGGACCATGTTAGGCATTAACTACTAAAACACCTGCTGTTTTGTTTTTTTTGACTTTGTGGTCTTTTGTATTGTATGTTCAAATTTCCCAAAATACTCATGCCAATCACGATAGTGTACACTTCAGAAAAGGAGCGAATCTGGACAAATTATCCACCTTAAATAGTGGATATTTTTCATTTTCATCCATTGCAATTGTTGCTTTGAGTATCTATGCTCTCGACTCCTTCATTTCTTTGGATTGAAAAAAAAATTGTCACACCAATCCCTAAACCTCCCACCTGGCAATCCACCACTGCTCCTAGTCCCAACCCTGAACGCCCGTCAAATCTATTAGCCAGTTTAGTTGTTCGCATTGTCGCAATAACACGTTCCCGGTAAGAGGTTTAGGGTGGAGCATTGCCGTTGACACCGACACGTCTACATTCGACCGATCCATCATCCATTCCACAATTCATCGTCGGCGCCTCTCCCCGTATCGCTCGCCGCCATCTTACTTCAAGATAATTGTACATGGGCCTCGATATAAGAGCAATTAGAGCTATCTCTAGCTAGGTACCCTGCGGCTAGAGGGTCATTGACAATCACAGGCGACCAGTTTTCAAAGCGTTCACCTTTAGGATGCATACAATTTGTCAGATATTATCCCATAAGCATCTTATTTCACGCTACATTTAATAATTTCGATTAGCTCGATGAAAGACAGATTGTGTTAATTCATAACTTAATTTCCTTTTGCGAAATGCATCTTACCTAATTGCAGACCAAAAATGTGTTGCACAATATCCACGCGTCAATCTAAAAAACGTTGTTTAACTTCGTGTCTTGTACCTTTTCACTTACTGAAGACAGGTGGAATATTTCGGTCGTTAATTTCAATTATCAGTGCGTGCATTTACCATGACAGCGAAAAATGATATTAGGAAAATTGTTCATCACATCGGGCAGGCTCCATCCGATGGCCAAGATTTCGTCGGCGAATCCAAGTTTTGCTGTGTCCGTTTCGTTGCAAGCTTTGGCTTGCCGCCGCTTATCGTTGCGGCGGCGAGCGTCTGGCGTACATTGAAATCACTGACTCGAGAATCCGGTCGTCACAGGTGTCTGCTAACATATGTACATGCAGTGCGTTCGCCTTCACGTTCGCACGAAACGCATAATGTAATCACCTTATAAGCAACTTGGTCGCGAAGGCGCTAGCTGGTACGAACCCACATACTCACACATACACACACGTCTGCGGGCTAAAATATGACCCTATATGATTTGCATATATGCGTTTATAATTTTCTGTCTGGAGCTTACTTACAGGTGTAGGTACTCATCTTATAGCGGCTGCTGTAAATACATTTAATGTCATATTATGACAGTCTATGAAAAGATATGTTTCTGGAATATTGGAATTACGTGGAATATATGATGTCGTTGTGAGTTGTCGTTTCTACTCCCTCTGGTTTTTTCAATCGATGATTCGTATAATAATACGAGTCATTCATGGCCCGGAAATTTCTGTTTTTCATCCTCGCTTTACTCAACAATCGACAAAATGCTGAGCCCTACGTTTTTTCCCTTCGAAAATGTCCCGGTTCGTTCCCCCCTCTCTACAGAGAGGTCCATGCCAGCGCATGGTGACAGTTGCAAGCGTCCAGGGGTGAAACATTGTGTTGTACAAGCTCTTTCACGAGAACAATCGTCAAATAAACTAGGCGCCGTAATAAATGTCAGTATAATCTTTGACTCTTTGAATAATTGCTGATAAATATTCATTGCGCAAGCTACTGTAATTTATTCGTACACCCTTCGTATGTGCTCTTTATGTAAAAAACATGTTAGTTTAACGGGAATCACATGTAAGTACCTAACTGCATCCGCAATTTGATTCTGAATCAAGAATCAATTGATTTTTTTGTGTAGATTCTTGGAAATACAAAGAGTAAAAAGTCGATAAATTTCAGTTTCTTAATATGACCTAAACTAGATTCCAAAAATAAGCTGCTTCTTTTTGGTAGAACATCTCTGCTGAGATTTCAGTCACCTGTGATGAAACGAGAAATGAAGACGAATAGTTACTACTAAACCTTGAATTTTAATGCGCACAGATTTTGCTTTCACATTGATGTCAACCAAATCAATTTCTAAAAGTCACATTAATTCGTTTCCCATAATTACTTATCTCTCCGGAAAAGCAAAAACAGTAACTGTCTCATGCTAAAATCTGATGCTTTGACAAGTTTTTACAACTCAAGTCAATCTTGAAGACGACTACGTCGACCGTGACCACAAATTAACCAAATTATCTGGCTAATCAATCGTTCAGATGTCAGTTGCTCGAGGCAGCGGATGCGGTGGTCAATTTTGTCATTCAATACTAATAAATTGACACGGCTAGGCGAATCGCGGGGCTCGTTTCGATCAACTGCGTGGCGGTGTGTGACAGGTGCGTGCAGTGGCACTGTGTACCGATTCAGTTCCGCAGTTAAGTCTGCTAGAATCGAGAGAAAAGAAAATCTGATGATATTGAAATTACATTTTTGTTTTTGGTGCCGTTACCTTTTGAAAGTTGAGACTGTCATTTGAATGAGGTGTGAAATTAATACACGAAACTTATGTTTACATTACTTAAATTAAAATATTTAAGATAAAATCTTAGCTTCCGAGAAATTTAAATGTGTGAAGAAAAGGAAAAGACAATTTGTTTTCAAAGAATGGTCAACACATCTCATGTTCCATTGTTATATTGTAACAAAGTTAGCTGTATATCTTTACGTTTTTACGAAATATGACAGTTAATATTATTAATTTAATTACTGAGGGGGATTAATTTCATGCTAGATTTTATATTAATCGCTTTTTAAATGCACCTTTCCATAAAATGTCACATTTCGTGGGACAAACAATAAAAAAAAAAAGATCTGCAAGCACTTTTTATAAACACGACTATATCGCACCCCTATAATTAAGTCATAAATAAAACAAAAAATACACACAATATTTAAAAAAAAAAAATTGTCGCTGAAAGCACAGGAAACAGTGTTCTGGTAAAACAATGAGTAACAGCAAGGTTTTATCACGCCGATCAAAGCGCTGTCTTGCCAGAGTGCTGGGTCTGTGTACTACACCGTATATATTTTGCCGCCCTGCTGTAGAGATTTGGCTCCAGCAGATAAGAGTCACGCACTGACGCACCTCAAACCCTTCATTGATAGCCACTAATCGGTCTGCTCATTGTTCTCACACACGCACTTTCGTACAGACCCACGCACCGTACGAACGTGCGTGCTCAGTGCACGTAGCAGCTGACGCGCAATTGGACATAATACGCATCGTTGATACGTTGATGTTCGGTGACTTTGATTAATATATTTTTAATAAGTTTCTTGTGGCTTTTTGTTTACTAAAAACAGTGCTACAGTTGTTCTGAAGTGGTCACCTTTTGGACAGTTTAAAATACGATCTGTGAGCAATTTTCATAACATTTGTCGTCTTCTGCAGGTCTATAAAATGCATAGACCAACATTGAACATCAATGAAAATGCAATTTACTGTGTCTATAAAGTTTGTATCAAAAAGCGTTGTTTTCTGCTCCAACTCCGAGCATGTGGGCTGCCTCGAACTGACCGCCACGACAGACTGCATTTCAAATCGACTCTAAACCGCCGGCCGACCACTGAAGCTAATGCATTTCAAAGCTTCACGCAATCCGGGTAAACTGAGGCATGTGCAGTGTGCGCACAAACACGCAACTTGGGTACGCACAAACAGAACGCACGGTGGATACATGCGTGGCTTGCGTTTATGCGAATCTAATTAGGATTATCAGTGTGTTGCTGTTGTTTTGGTAATTTTGTGGTGTGTTGTTTGGCTGGTAATTGTTCATTTTAGTGATTGAGACTTCCCCTAGGTGCTTATAAGCAATGGTGAGAGAAGAAAGTGGGTTTTTTTCTGAAAATTACTTGCTTTTTTGAGTCATATGGAAAGCATGAACAGATCAAAAGCGCGTTTTTCAAATGCCAAGTCTACAGTGTACCATTTTCTAAATTTCCCTGTGACCTCTGTCTATTTTTTTTTGATAATTCCTTACGGGATTTTCGCTTTCATTCCACAACTCTTTGACACTTCGCCGTTCGTAAGGGAAAACAGAGAGGAGATTTTTTTCACAACGTCGTCCAAGATAATTGAACTTTTTCATCTTTGATGTCTTCTAGAAAAAAAAAGCTCTTCAAAAAGGGTGTATATTTACTTTGAAACTTGTTTGTATTTTATAAGTTGTTTGCATGGTGCTTATATTTTCAAATAAAAAACATCAAACATTTTCCAACTTTGGTATTCGCGATCAAAAGAATTTAAAAAAGAAGTGCTCTAAGGAATTGTAAATTCGAAATGGATAGTTTTGATTTTATCATTATATTTTTCCCTCGCTCCCAGCAAATGCGCGGTGGTAATGCGTGCATGGAAGTGGACGGATTTCTTCATTTTAGTATGCAAATTCAAGTAAGCAGCGAAGTAGCCGGTATCCCATTCCTTCAGAGTCGTGATCGCGCGATCCATGGAGTGGCGGAGACAAACTTGCAATCCCCCACCCCTTACCAACCCTTATGTGTTACATCGGGCGGGGTACAAGCCGGGAAGGAAAAGAGGGTAAAAAAAGTGACGAGGCTTGTTGATACAGAAACACTCGGAAAATTCACTATTTTCAAATAACGTGCATACAGGTATACTTAGAAATTCCGTTTTTATTACTCATTGAAGTTACAACTGCTTAAATTATATGTATCTTTGTTTAGATTCACTTTATTTAACCGTCTTCAGGTCAGGTTGCGTTTTTTAAATATTCTCATTTCCTTCGGATTTGGTTTTACCTGATGCATAGAATGGTAATAAGTGTTTTTAGTCATTTTTATTTTTCATTAGTACACTTGTAAAAATAAAGAACTTTGCTGCCAGGCTTAAGACCTTCGTACGCCTGATATGACGAACAATTGATACCGGGTGTCTACTTTGCGGCTGATATCGACTCTCCTTTGCCGAACGAGGAGGAATCAAGTCAGAGCAAAGAGTGTTGATAGGAGTGGGAGGAGACCGCTGCACGCTGAGCGTTACCTCATAATTCCCAAGCCATGAATATCAAGCAGGTTTATTCGCTTGCGGATGCCGACATCACGAGTCTTATGCCGGGTTGCAGCGTCGATGTCACCCCTAAAAGACGCCTGGCGCCAATGGCACATAACCACGGGCGCGTGCTCAAGCGAATTATTATAGGTTTATGGTTCGTTCGGAACCATCTCAGCAAATATCTCCTTGCTGCAGGGTGGTAGGTACTGGTTTTTTTAAAATATATTATGTCGTCTGTTTGTCGATTTCTTTGAGTTTCCGCATTCTTTTTTCTTAATTTGAACCACTGATAGTGTTTAAGTGCTAAAAAACGCACTTTTGAGAAAAATATGTGTTTTTTTGTCTTATTTAAGCAAAATCTTGAAGCCTGTAATATTTTTTTTGTGAAACGAAATGGAAGCAACTTTCCCTGACAGTTTTACTTCTGAAAAAGCTAGTCGCAACGCGATTTGCTTTTAGAAATCTGCTAAATTATCTACCTGTGTCGTTTAAACAATTGAATTGAGTGTACTTTATTCCAATTGGTCTATTTTGCAGTAGGATATCGCTGTCGAAAACGTGGAAACGTGCCCGTAGATATATATACAGGTTACAAAGTAATAGCTCTTCTTAATTCCATGAAACCTAATCAAAATCATGACCAAAGGTTATACAAGCTAGCAATGGCCGTTAGACCTGCTGTAATTTTCAAATACAATAAGTGCTCAAAACTCCATAACATTGAAATGTTTAATTTTCTTATCGTGACCATTCTCCTATAGTAATTTGTTGGTTTAGTTTCATTTCTCGTAATTAAATTATCAACTCAAATAATTGTATTTGGAATTTTTATCTTCATAAGGCTACACCTGAAGTTAGAGTTTCTAAAAAGCAATTACTTTTAGTAAATTTTACCTTCATCATGATCTTTGAAGGAACTGAAAGATGTAGAGAATATCAATTGTTGAGAAAATTACCTCACTTCACAAATGATTGTTGGTGTGCTACTTGATGTAATTGAATGGTTATATTGCGATTTTGTTATTTTTATCTGTGCGGATAACGGACATGATTTAAAAATATTTATCGGTGCAACTCTATCTGACGATATAATTGAAGCCCAAGAATAAGAAGTACCTACCTATAAAACTGATATCGATCTCATTTGTGAAATTGAAAAAACTATAATGGGCCAACAATTATTCGATTTTGCAACCGATATTGAAATGTTTCTTACACGAGTATTTCTCAGCAGTCAGCTATAATATCATTTCAAATCAATTTGAAATAAAACGCAGTTGGTATGAAAAAGGCTGCTCTCTCAATTTGGTATAGTGTACTGACAAATTGCCACCTTCACTGATACTTTGCCTGTCTTTATAGCCCAACGTATTAACTTTTTCAACGGCATTTGAAGAAAAAAAAACCTTGGTCTTTGTAATCATCGATAACTAGTAAGTATACATCAAATTACTATATTTTCCTGAGAAAGTATGTTCAATTTACATGCCTTTGATTCTTTTGACTGATAAAATATATCAATTTATATAGTCAAAACCAATTTAGTCTCGGGCACAAACATATCTTATTCTCACAAAGTCAATAATTCTTGGCCAATCGAATGTAATAAGGTTCGACCTACAATGTTGGTCCTATCAATCTATGTAGAAGTTTGGGCACGTACGCACAAACCGAATAAATTACTGGTTTCGTAACACCGGCTTGTAAACAGAGAGTAGGCATAATCGCCGAGCTCGTACCTCTGCAAGTAATAGACAGTGTGTTTTTGAAGCCACCTTGCATAAACATTCAAACACTTGGGGATTCGAAACATCGAATTTTCTTGCAGTTGAGTGGTGGAGGTGCCTGGTTTCATTTCCATAACGATTTAAAGTCAAAAAGAGATAGAAATAACTTTGCGATTTATTTCTAGCTCTAGCATGAAAGTACCAAAAAATATTGTATTTCTATTTTGGGGATCAGACTCTCTCATTGATAAATGCTTCGTTGTTTTTCGTAACTTCGTAACTTCGTAACTTTAAAACGCTTCGTAACTTTGTACCCTCTGAATTTTCAAATATTTGCGAAAACACACGAGACTTTTTAAAAAGCAACTCCCCATTTAAAAAAAAAAATGCATCTATGTTTCAATCCTTTTCCATGAAGATGATATTGTCTGTGAGGATAATGTAAAATATTGACGTAATATGCTCAGTATTTAACTAGGTACATATGATTTACTAACATTAATTGTAAGAAGCCTATGTTTTTTTAAGCTCGGCCTCTGCCTTTATGACAGGAAATTCATACACCATTATACACTGCACTTATTACGTAAATAATCACACATTATAAATCATGGTTGTTGTTACCGTCAATTTTCTTTTATAAAAATTTCCATTGGAAATGATTGCTTCATCTCTTATTTATATATTCCCTATATACTCGTTTATTTCGCATCGTCTATCGACTTAAACCCATTCAACTTGTTTAATATCTGTTTATAATTTTGAGTGACTTGCCATAATACCTTCTGGATTCTAGATGGCATTACAATGGTGTAGGACACCATTAATATAGATCCTTGTACCGATCAAGAACGATGGTGTAAATAAGTCAATGCATAACACCAAAGAAGTTTATGCTTTCAAATACCCCACTTCGCCACCATATTTATAAAACGTCACATTTAGGTATTTTTGAATACAAAAAGGGAACTAAATCGATTTGTGTTTGAAGAGAAGTTAGGTTAAGGGGTGCCTTTCATTTTGTTGATAGATACACACGTGGTGTAATTCTCACGGTGAGCGAAACTGAGAATGAGGTGATCGGAGGTGGAAGGTGTGAAACTTAACAAACTGCTTTTACTGTTGCTACGTTCCTGGAGCATTTTACATGTGTTGAAAGAATTTTTGAACACTTATTTAATATGAATTCACATGACTTCAGTACTATGACACGCACATAAACTGAACTGAATCAATTTCCTTGCAATACATTCTTAACTAATTCACTCTTTACTAGGCTTTTAAGAGGTCCTTACAACAAGTGTTTTTCCATAGCATGTTGTTTTTGTTTTTAAGAAATACTTGTGAAACTTGTGAGATATTAAAATTGAATGTAAGTTTTTTCAGATTCAAAGAACAAAATTATTTTATAACATAGTAAATAGGAATCAATTCATAAATCGAATTATGTTTCAAATAACTTATCGTCCCTTATACATACCATGAAAGCAGACGTTTTATTTTGAGGAAGTCTGAAAAATGAACCACTTATGAAAGTGTGTAATTCCGTTTAACAACCAAAATTTACAAATGGATACATTTAAATCATACTATGTACTCATGAATCATGCACAAGTTGAGTCGCCATTTAATGCAATCTCGACACATTATAAACACTGTACTCCACTTTTCCTCGGTATCATCTTGGCGAAAGTAAACGGTTTTACTTCCTCTATCTTTGCTATCGCGACGGTTTTGAATGTGTGACAGAACGTCAGATTTTCCCAACAAGCGATCGATGTGGTTTTAATTAATTTCTTAATGACCCGAATTACACCTTGGTGGCGCTTCAATCGCACCGACGTCCCCATCCAGCTCGGCGTCGCGGCGCCCCCGACGCCTCCAATTGTATGGCAACGATTGTTAGGGCGAATGTCTCATTGATACGCAGAATTAGCGTAATCGAGCGTTTCCCATTCGACTAGAATTATTCTCGCCTCGGGCTTGTGTGTACTTATAAATTGGTCGTTTTGCTTTTGACACAATAATGAATTTCATTTATCAAACAATTCTTGGTGTATTTCGTACAATGCAAACAATTTTCTATGTTTTCAGGGGTGATAAATCATCGATGGCCTGGCATTAATGGAAAGAAACTGAAGGGTGTCCCTTTGGTTTTTTTTTATTCCGGCCCTTTTCAAGAGTCACGTAGAAAAGCAGAGAAAAGTGTTTCTTTTCGTTATTCAATTAAATCTACCTGCATTTATTCTCGGAAATTGATTTGCATTACCATTGAAGGGATACGTGTACATGTGAAGGGTTAAAACTTTAATGCTAAAGTTTAAAGAATGTCTGAACATTGTTTTGGGGTAACATGCGAGTAAACTGAAATAATTAAAATAACAAAAACACACTCTAGCAATCATCTCCACTGATGTCCGCCATTTACCTTTTACGCTGACGCTTTTGTCGAGCCAAGATCGTCTATTTTTCGAGCTAACATAATATTTTTCTAGCAATTTTTTAAAATCTTGGAAATCATACTGCAGAAATCACAAGTCTTTGGGCTGGTATCTTCTCCCTTGGGCAAGACTGTATCGTCGCCATTCAATATATTTTCCCTGAATTGTTTTAGTGAAATTGATTTTCACTGCCATTAGACGGATGTATATCCCTAAGTAGTCAAGTCATTATATAACGAGTACCCTTGGTCCACATGTGTCTTTAAAAGTTACACAAAGTTTACACAAAGAGTTATTTGCTTAGTGAACGAGTCGTCCCAAGTAACTGTGTAATAACTTGCTTCTCAACCAGGCGAACGATCATATCGCCAAAATAACTCAAAAATTTCGTATTCCAGTCTTTATTTTTATCCAAATTAGTTTAATAATAAGGCCTTCTTTTAGTTTAACCGGAAAAGGCGTCGATAATTATTTCCGCTGAAATTTTGCCACAATTTCGAACGTGTTTCTCTATCGTTATTTAAATTTCAATATAATTATTATTTGAGCTGTGATGTTCTTACACTTTGACACGCGAAGACCTTTGTAAGTTCACACTCTGAAAGCGAGAAGGAAATAAAAGAAAGACAATGAAGAACTCGACGGCGATAACATGCAGTAATAACTTTTCTTGTATCTCTTCCCTTGAGAGCGTCAGAGCGTCCAAAATTCCACTGTAATCGCCGAATTAGCGCTCAAAAATGATTGTAAATCATTCATCTACGAAGACAATTCCATGTTATTCTTTAAAAGAAAGCAATGTGTTAAGCCGCGACCACTATTTGTCTTGCTCAAGTGTAAAATCACCGTCGTCCACTCACGTGAATAACCACAGCCAGACGTGAAGGCTTCTTCTATCATTTCAAATTTACTTTTAAAATTGATCCAATCGGTTAAATAACTTATAAAAAAACACCACTGAGCACATTCCTTATGGAGCTACTGTTGGACGTAAATAATGTAGAATGTACTATTGAGGTTTCTGATCACACGCGTAAAATGTAGCTAATGGGCCAATAAAGATTCCGGATGAGAAATAAGATGGAATACAATGGGCATAGGTAACCCATTCCTGGCAAGAAAGGAAAATGATCTCTAAAAAAAACAATAAAATCCACTTTTCACATTTTCATCTTGCGAATGTATATATTTAGAGACAATCTTGATGAATCTTTAAAAATTCATTCGAATCATTACTCGTTTGACTACCGATTAAATAAAAGTCTAATCTCTTTGATCAACAGGAAAGATTATCAAGATCTTTCCAAGTTCAAAATTTATTTCGATCTAATTATTGAAGTTCCATTTTTACCATTACAGACTCATCCCGTGGTAACCGCCAATCAGATATCTCTATTTTTCATTTCAACCTGTAATTATTCTTTAGTCTGGACACTTTTAAACTGGTTCTAAGTAAATCTTAGACAGAATTTTGTAAATATACATTAGTTCCCCTTTTCGAGTGTCTACCCTTCATCCGTTCTGCGCGGAGAGCTCAATGAGCGGTCAGACAGTCATTGTCCAGTGATTCTGTAAACACCGCGTGCACAGTAATTCGACTCATTGTTTGTTTAGAACCAGCAACATACGCGTTTGTGGTCAACGGTAAACCACAATAAATGGTCGGCCATACTGTGTGTAGATCGAGGTAATTTTAAGATAAAGTGGTCGGGCAAATCATATAAATCATTACGGAGTTATATTATGCACAGAATTGCATTATTTCAATCGATTTTTGCATTTCAATGCGTATAATCTCATACATTAAACAGTTTGAATGCAATTTTAGTTGTTATAGTTAAGCAACAGAAGTCTGATATTGGATGTTTAGCTAGATGGCTAGAAACTAAAAAAAATCACTTCGAAGCATGTCCGATGGCAAACACAATATTCTGTCAGCTTTTCTGAAGAAACAATCTTTGTCTGATATGATACAAGACTAGGTATGTCATGTTCCTGGGTTGACTTAAAAAATGACTGTAATTAAAGCAAGGCCCTTGCTACCCCATCATCAAACAAAGACTTCACTCATTGTTCAGATTACAGCGCGGACTGTGTTCCAAACCCACCCATGGTGGAACATGCCATTTCGATCCATTGTGCTCTCAAAAGGAACCGCAAAAGACAAATAAAATTGAAAATAACAAAGTATCAATGTAGTATATTTCTTAGTTGTGTCGATTATTTGAATGGAAAATTTGGTGAATTGTCATTTGTTAATTGCAGTTGATCTACAAATTGAAAAAATCGGCTTGCAAAGAGTTTTGATTTTGTAATGCGTTTTTGTTTTTGTCGGCGTGTGTGGTCACAGATATGGTAAACTTATGTCAGTATGCGATGCTCTCATTTAGCATCACCCATAGGTCCCATTGTATTCCAAGTGTTTGCTTACCCAATGATGGTCATTAATGTTTTTTAAACGATCTGAATACGCGCAGAGAATTTGACTTGTGGATACAGAAAGGGTATAATCTCCATACCATCAAGGGGACAAAGTAAAGACTCGATATCTCTAGCAGGAGATAGATATTCTCGGTCCATGCCAAATCGTTACGAGTCATGCTTATTTAGTTATGATTCACTTCAGTTAGGGGAGTAAAGGGTTAGATGGACACGTTTTTGCTCGTATCAATTGATACGTTAAATAAATAATGTTAATAATTCTAAGTTATACCGGCACACTATGAATTGTTAATATTTAAATCTTGTTATAACTTTTATTTTTGGATTTCTTGTGAAATTGTGAGTCGTTTATGGTCACGGAACAATGTTTAGTGTAGTTATTTGGCTGTGGTACATGCTAAAAGTTAGTGATTATTGTCTGGTGATTCTGTGACTGCTTGTCAAATTGCGCTCTTATGGGACTAAAATAACATTATAGAGCTTGCAGTGTTTTCAAAATATCTAGTTAAGATGTTGTTTGGCGACTCAAATCGACTCAAAATTTTGCAAGGAATCCAAAGATGCTATTAATAATATAATATAATGAATTGATCTCAAAATAAAAAAAATCTTAAGCATTAAAAAGTAGATTTTTTAACGCTATCAATAGAAAAATATCAGAATACATTTTAACATATTCACGGTACTTCCAACGGACTTCTTACAAGCATAAAAGAGAATATTTTGTACGCCCCTAATCGATGTTCTAATGGTATTCAATTCATGAAGTTAAATGCTATGTCAAGTGGAGAAATTGAGAATCAATTAAATTTATATTAATCACAAAGCACAAAATTGTCACCCAGGAAATGAATAATAACAGACTATTATTCAAAATGTCTGGTGCTTAGTTTTTCTTTATCGGTTTACCATCACTTTCAAATCATGACTTGGGTTACCAATGAATTGATTAGCGTTACATAAATAATAAATGCTTTGTGTAGGTATGTAGTACATGTAAATTATTATTCTCTGGAAGGGTCGTAGCCGGCTAATTTTTTTCCTTTTCTCCTTGAAATAAATTGTCATTTACAAGTGTACCGATTTCAGATGGTATTGGGATGCAGTACCTATTTTGCGATATTTTAGAATGATACCCCATGATGGCGGAAAGAGTAGAAAAAAATATATATATGGCCTTGGAACTCGAACAAACCAGCAAAATATTAAGCATGGTTATAGTAAAGGCAGTAAAAAAAATATATATAATCCTGATCCCCTCAATTTTCAAGCTACCAAAAAGCTTGGAATAAAAAATAGTTAAGAAATTATAAAAATTAAACTGTGCCTGAAAATACAGTTTGTCATGTTGATGATATTGAATCGTTTACGACCACCAGCACCCCTGGTGACTAAAGTAAAACACTTTTTCTTAGGAGATTTTATGCCTCAGAGTACTCTATAACCAAAATAATCAATAATATCAAAATCAAACTTCAAAAAATTAGAGTTAAATTATAATTAGAACAGTTCGTTAAAAAATTCCCGCATTACAGAAACCAATTTAAATTTCTCACTGTTGTTTTTCGTAAAACTTATCACTCTAAGCTGTATAAAGTGCAGCGGCGTCACGTGCATTCGTTGCCGAAGGTAAACGCAATGGAAACGCTTGCACGTCTACAACGGCGGTGCTCCATAAAGGCAATTCTTTACTGGGCCACCCTACAGAAAGACTTTTCGTCGTCATTATCTCTTGATGAGACATGTGCTTTATACACACACGTACGAGCATTACACTAATTTTGTGGTCATATTTTTCTAGCGGCACTTATTCTGTATCAAATATTCAAATGTGTAATATATACCTTATCAGAATTTCGTTAAATCTTTTTTTTGTTGAGTTGTTTTTTCAATGCCGGTTTCTATGATTGAAAACTCGTACCCAAACACGTTTTAAATTATTGTTTGTACCCAATTTATTTTTTAGCGCTGGCCTTGTTTTTATCCTTCTTAAAAATATTCAATGTTGTAAATCGTCTTATCTTAAAGACATGTAAACAGAAATAACAGAACTGGAATTCAAAATTTCTCAAAGCCATAGAGATAAACCATTCATGGTGATTTTTTACGCTTTCTATAAACTAATTGATGTTCGATTGGATTCGATTCTGATAGACGATTCTAGCCAATGACAGTTTTCGTATATAAATTAACAATTTTAGAGCGCTTTTAAACTATTGAAATGTTTGTGAAAACAATATTATCCATTATTATCTCACTCAGGGCAGCTACAAAATAAGTTCCAGTCTCGACCAGAGTCAGGCGATGACGTTCATGTAGACAATTATCAACCAAAAATGTGTGATGCAGACCCTTTTGCGGTCACACTTTTGGGGATCAAGATCTATTTAAAAGGAATATGAAAAAATAAAACAGCACAGAGAAGGGTTGTGCTATCACCTACTTGTTGATATTTATTTTTCTGACCTAGGGTTAAGTTAAGGCGTAGTCTCAAAAAATCTCGTTTTACATTTCTTTTTAAAATCTCGCCCCTTCCACGTTTTTCAAAATTTTCAATTTTGAATATCAACAACCATAGACATACTCTTCCTCCATGATACTGATTTTTGTCCTCGAAGATTTTAATCGTTTTGAGGGGGCTTTTCTCTGACCACATGGATCTCTAAAATCACTCTTAACACTAAGGAGATTAAACGGTATGACCACCCTTAAATTTTGACAGGAATTTTGACAGAGATTCAGGAAACTTTCATTTTTGGCCAATTGGTGTGAGAACAAAGATGTGTACACACATTGATTTGATTGCAAGTAACAAATTGAGAAAGGTGGTATTGTAAGAGAGCTATTTATTTCTAGGAACAACAAACAAACACAATTATCCTTTGGTCATACAAGTGCACAATACCTCAACACAATTACAAACTCCAGTTACTATATACTCATGCAATAAAATGACTGAAAGTTCATCTTATTAATTCACGTTTGGTTTATTGTTGAATTTGTATGGATCACAATTTGTTTGTCTAGGAAGTGGACTAGATCATATTCACGTGTCAATCAAAGATTCATCAGTGCGCACTCATCCAGAAAACAAATCGTGATGAGAAAGAGACTGCAAAATATAATATATCAATCTAATCGTGCTAGATTGCATTCAAGTGTGCATCAGTCACCCGTCGTACTCGCTAATTGTACATGACATGCAGAATGCAACAATCATATGCAAATTGCAACTTGGCAACTTGCAGTCGACATACGTACTTGCAGAGGAAACTCTTTATTCGCTTTGTTAAATCGTCTGATTTAAGGAATTAAATTGTCTGCTAGACAATTAAGTTACGCAATTTCTTTTAAAAATAATCATTAGTATGTATTTACTCCTCCACAACTTTACGGCTCCTCCAACAAAGGCTGAGCTTCTTGGCGAGTAATCTCAGGTACGGTGGCGACAAATAAGAAAAACAGACCGCGAATTTCCCTCCTAGTTGATGGCAAGATACTGGATGACCCCATAAAGTGTGCTGAGTTATTTAATGTGCACTTCAGCGAAATGGTTCACAAACTACATGAAGCCGAGACCAACCAGGCCAAGCCCACGGCAACGCACAAACCTACAGCCAAGCGCATAACCACACCGGGACAACTCTTCCTACACCCTGTAAGTCCACAAGAAGTTTTTAATGTAATAAACCTCAAATGCACCAAACACTCGGCCGGTGTGGACGATATTCCTAGCTTCCTTTTAAAAGCCTGCTCCAAAAACATCTGTGTTCCACTCTCAAACATCATAAACTCTTCGCTGACCCAAGGCATATTCCCAAGCAAGCTGAAAACGGCGAAGATCATCCCGATCTTTAAGAAAGGTAACAAAAAGCTTATTGAAAACTATAGACCAATCGCCCTCCTACCATCACTCTCCAAAGTATTTGAAATACTATTCCAAAATAGAATGTTAAACTTCCTAGAAAAACACGACCTCCTATCCCAGAACCAGTTCGGGTTTCGCAAAAATAAATCAACTACTATGGCCATCAACAGCATCCTAGGCCCGATATATGCCGCGCTTGACGCCAGATCTCCAGCCATTGGCCTATTTTATGACATGTCGAAGGCCTTTGATAGCCTCGACCACGAACTGCTCTACGAGACCATCACGCCCATGGGAATCAGGGGTGTCGCCTTAAGCTGGATTAAGTCTTTCTTAATAAACAGACGACAGTTTGTCTCACTCGAAGATGACTCGGGATCCCGCAACGCATTATCAAGCGAGAAGACCACAAATATCGGAGTACCACAAGGCAGCGTTCTGGGACCATTACTCTACATACTGTACGCAAACGGTCTGCCCAAAGCTCTAGGGAAGGGGACAGTCGCAGTCTACGCCGATGACACCAGCCATCTAGTGATTGAAGAAGACTCCGAGACCCTATCCCTGACAGCAAGAGCAGCAGCAAGAAACATGGAAAATTGGTGTCACTCTTCCAAACTTATAGTAAACTCGGATAAATCTACGTACCTGCAGTTCCATACACATCAACGACCACTCCTCTCGAGCCCACTAATCCGATTACGCAACAGAAACCTCGAAGAAAGTCTGGAGACCAAGTTTTTAGGCATTATCATAAGTAACACGCTAGACTGGCTCCCACATATCACACAGGTTGCTAAAAAGCTGGCGCCAATAGTCTTCCTACTACGCAATCTCAGAGCTGAAGCCAGCCTCGCCACTCTGAAGTTAGCCTACTTCGCGCTCTTTGAATCACACCTCTCCTATGGTATCTGTTTCTGGGGCAGCTCACCGCACTGTAAGAAGCTATTCAACATTCAAAAGCGGGCACTGCGAGCGATGACTGGCGCCACCCGAAGAAGCAGTTGCAGGCCTCTGTTCAAGGAGTTGGGAATACTAACAACAATCAGCCTGTACCTCTACTCCACGATCATATCAACAAGGAATAACTTGGCCAATCGCATCACCAACAGCGACGTCCACGGATACAATACTCGAAGGAAGAACGATGTCGTCACCGATGCCCACTCTTCAGCGATATACAGTAAAAGCCCGGACTACATTGGAGCTAAGTTCCTTAACATGCTGCCAACTGAGATCAAAAACGAGAAGAGCACGCCTTTATTTAAGACCAATCTAAAGAAGCACTTACTTAACAAATGTATTTATTTAATGTCCGACTTTTAACTGTATGCACCATATATTGTATGACATATTCTTATAACAATTATTGTATTGTTCAACAAGAATAAATATATTTATTATTATTATTATTATTATTACTAGGATCGCTGAAATGATTCACATTTCTAAGATTGAATGATCAAGGAATTAGCGTAGCTAAGGATAAAAGTACATTCAATTTCTAATGCATATTTTCTAATTATCTGCGTCGAAAATGTATTCTAAATCTGTATTACTTTCACTCTAGTATTCTAAGAAACTGCGTTATTTGCATTAGAATTTTTAGTAAATTAACCCTTCTTCTAAATCTTGATTGGTCATTTTTGTCAAGCTAACTTCAAATGCATACATTTGTTAGATGAGTTTTCTCATTATCACGTCAATGATAAAGTCATTGCATGTAAATCACACAAATCACTCGTTCAATTGTCAATAAATAGGTGCACCTAGCATGGTACATCCCAAAAACTCAGGAGCATTGATTTGCAACGTTTTCAAGTGGCAATTAGGAGGGACTTTGTTCGATTCATGTTTGAGGTGTCAACATTTCAATTAGTCTCGACTTGGCCATCTAAGCTGTGTAGCCAATTCCGATAACTACCCTCACCTCTTCCCGTCAGGTATAAGCACCGGGAAAATAATTGCAATGCAGTGAAAAACGTTTGACAGTACATTCGACAACGAAGTCAAATCAATAAATTCTGACAGCTAACATGTATCTGAGGTAAGTATTGAGTTCCACGAATGCGTCAATGAAAATCATTGTTTACCATATGTTTTAGGGATCTAATATAAATTTCTTACTTAATTTTTGTTTTTTTTCTACAGTAGTCAAAATTAACTCTTGTCACAGTGGACCTCTTCACTTTATTTGCTACTTGAGGCTTATTAATTAAATCACACAGCCTGCACCCAGCTACGCTGCTGCGCTGCTGCGCCGAATCGCCCATTCACGCCGTATGGTAATCTGTATGTAAACCGCGTAAGCGTCGCGATAGTCACGTGTCGACCGGCGTGGTTCATTAGGTCCGCGTCGGCGTCGGTCTTGTCGGCGTCGCGACGCTCGCAACACACATAGCAAACCGGTGCAATTAGATGAAGCCAGCCTGCAGCGATATTACGGCCGCTTGCGAGCGAGAACTGGCGAACTGGGAGTAATCCCATCTACGGTAACGGGCACAAAACGAAGCCGCTGTAGCGAACGCGAGATGGAAAAATGTTGCATGATATATAAACAACACCAAAAAAAGCGGATGAAAAGAAATAACAAAGCGAAATGTTGTCACGAGAACATGTAGAATGTAATCTGTTGGTTAAAGCACGTCCATGCGTGACGAAATGGGTGTTTTTGGGCAGGGCGAGAATGGAAATAGTGTGAAAGAGGGTGGTTACGGGGGGCTGGATGCCGGGCGGGGAGGTGCAGAGTTGGTTATGCGATATAAAATGTGTGAACAAAACGCGGATGAAATGAAATATGGGAGCGATGTTTTGCGAGGGCACTCCTGCGGTAAATTCACGAGCGCTTTCCACTTGGGTCTGCGCTCTGCGATTCGGTAATTGTATGAAATTTTGAAAAAGTGAGTTCCAAAATGGAAACCTAACCTTATGTTTTTTGCCTATTGTAAAATGATGTCAGGTTTACTAGATTGTTATTACACAATAAACCGATTACTCACTGGGTTTTTACCATTATTTTATCATTTATTTCACGTTTCTTCATCATCTATGACCGATAAGTACTCTTCCAAGTCGTTGGAATGAGATTCTTCGTGAATCTTCGATGCTGGCCATAGCCAAGTTCGTAAATAGGTTGCTTGAAATGTTGATGGTCGACTATGGAACTGGCTCGGACCCATACGTTTGACAAGACACGACTGTCGGCTATGACTTCAGTAACGCCTCTAGATCATGGAAAAGTAAATCGAAGCTGAATTGCTGATAATCCAGTGGCGCCTCCATTGATATCCAACAAAGTCTAACAATTGAAAGCAGATAATAATAGCGCTGGGTTCTTTATTCGGTAGAGTAAATTATCGGTTGTTCTGGGCGTGCTCGTGGTTGATATTGGACATGTGAAGGGGCACGCAGGAGTCGTAGGGGGGAGGCACAATTACCAGAAGGGTTGTGTAAAGAACCCCTCGAAGTGCGTTGCTCACTTCAATTGCAATGTCGAGTGGTCTTTTTATCAAGCGGCCTAAAGTGCTAACATTGAATGTTTCAATTATTCTATTTGCTATAGTCGAAAAGTCAAGTATTACCAATAGGGTACCGTACGTGATGCAAGTGATGTTGCTGTATGGAACGCTTGGAAATGTTCTAAAAATCTAATCGCGCTTTAAAAATAACGGTTATATTTTGGTATATAAATACAGTGTACATTTCCTAGCTCGCAACATGTATTTGGTATTTATCCAGTTTTCAATCAAGTAGCTATGCTGGACTCTAATATCTAGATATTTAATTTTTGATCACGTAATTTTTAACAACAGCACTAAAAAAAAAACACTGCTATTTCAACAGTGCGTTTTAAAAGTGGAACGGTGCAATTATCGAAATTAACTTTACGATCCATTTTATTGACGACCATGTTCATATTTTGATAATTTTCATTTAAAACCGTATTTCAAAACTAACATTTTTACAGCATATTCTTTAAATTGCCTCATCAAACTCACAGATTCGACGCTTACTGAGAAATTATCTATAACTCACTTCCTCTTCTCTACATTATTATTGTCCCTCTATCAAAGCAGTCTGGCATGTTTGCCCTACTTCTCTCTCTCTTTCTCTTTTTTAAGAAACGTGTGAGTAAAAAATTATCTTTTCCAAATTCAAAAAGGCGTAAATGGCTCATCTCTACTTTGCTCTGGCGAATCAAAAACCTGGCCCGACCGCTGCTGGAGTTCTGATACGATCACTCGGATCGAAATAGCACCCAACAATAACTATACCAAATTCAATTTCGGGAAACACGAACAATGCTGCATTAGGATATCCCAAAAAAGGAACCGTGTAGCCACTGATCAATTTTAATCTATACATTTCAAAGTATAGATTCAAACACCGACATAATCTCTCGGTGAATATCTAGCGCACGCTAAACCAATATTCTATTTGCTTCTTAAGAACTTGTGTCTGTACACAATCTTTACAAACGAATAATGACAATAAATACGATGATATTCTCGTGTATGGCAGGTGTTGAATGGAGTATATACGGGAGTCACAGTAATATTCATCAAATTGTTATTGTAGACAAGCCGTGTCCATTATAGGGAAGGGTGCCCTTTGCATCACAGGCATAGGTGATTGTGTATCCAGGCTCGAGTGGTGCACAATAGATCGACAACTTGAATAATGTTAAAATAATACACAGTTCCAACAGCTGGAGTTTATTAATAAGAATGACTCGGCATAATTCGATATGCTTAACGCTTACCTGCGCCATAGAGGTGTGAAAACCAACACCATTAAACGCGCGTTTCAAACACAAATATTTTCACGATATAATATGCCGAGATCGACCGATGATCAAGCTTATAATAGTCAAGAAGTAAAAAGGCATTTATCATTATGAGCGTGCTTTTTATTTACGTAGAAGTTGCTTGTGTGTAGTTGGAGAGAAGGTTGTTGAAAAATTGGGAGTGCATGTATGATAAAGGTTTCTATCGATCATTGTGCGTTGTCGGTGAGGGCTTCATGCTGGACTGCAACGATCGTTGGATATAGGGTAAAGATGTGTGGAGGAAGTCGCTATTCAACATGTGTTGCGCATTATTTTCACGATCAAATGCTGATATTCAAATTGCATCTTGCTTTTGTGCTTGATTTGTCTCTGATACGTGTCAAAGAAAACTATAATACTAGTTCACTGTAAAAAATATACATACAGCTATTGATAACAAAAAAACATTTAAATGTGGATTTTGAATGCTAATGGCCATTTTAACAATTTCCAAAAATATAGAAGTGTCTAATTGATTGATTGAGACGAGTCTTTAACGGGTAGTTATATTTTTAACCGGATATTGTGCAATTAATTTACTCGATATGAGTCTGAAAACCAAAAAATCAAAATAATCTTTAAAAATATAATCCGCTCATTTTCGTGTAAAAATATGCTTAGATATCCTTGGAAATCCAACGTTTTGTGCCGTTATTTTATTTCCATCCTTCCACAATTATCAATTTCATTGTGGTCCCAAGGAAGATCACCAATTCATCTACTGAATCAACCCCACAAGATGAATGAACACAAGCCTAAATTGTATTGTTTTCCATTTCATTTACGTATCCCGTGGACCTATTTAAGAAACAAATGTCATATAATTATAGTGCACGCTTAGGGTTAGTTTTAAATTTAAGTTTGTGTTTCAATAATTCGATAGCTGCCGGGCATGTGATCGACAGTTCTCACGATTCTTCATCTGGCGACCTGATTCCTGTTCCCATGATTCAGAGTGTTCAACGTTGCTGGCAAATAAGCATTGAACCTAAAACAGTTAATCGATCAAATCAAGTGGCAAATATGGGTAATGGAACGTAAAACCAAGCAGTTCTCGAGCTGTTGCTAACGCGGCTTTACATTGCATTTTATGCGCATGAACAATTATTGAAGTTACAGACCAGAGACATGCAAGAAATGTAAATTGTTAACATTAGTGTTGCCACTGAATCTTCACCAAAGAAACGAGTTACCGTAAACAGAAATATTTTTCACATCCCAATGACTATACCAAAACTAAAATTTGATACCCTTCTGATCTGCAATTTAATTTCGACTTTCTGGCCGAGCGGCGACTGGCTTTTTTTTTTGCGGCTACCCGGTCGAAAATGACATAGTCACTGGTCGTATGGCGGAAGGCGGGTCTCTGGGGCCCTCGCGGCTTCTACAGGTCTGGTCCACGGCAGGAGCTGACAGTACGGGTCATTAGGGGGGCGGCAAGATATGTGCTCCATTGGCGCCATCGGGGCCCGCTTAATTAATACACTTTCAGCGGCAATCAAAAGAGATCTCAAACATTGATGATTCCTCGTATTTAATAATAAGCGGCTCGACTGAGACTCTTTCTATGACTTTACTTTTGAGTAGAAGACCAGCCAACATCAGTTGCGCCTTTTTGCTGTTCATCTATACCTGAGTTTATGTCTACCGGAAATATTATAACGGACAGTCAGTCAAAAGTAGTACGCTCAAGTTTAGATATGATCTTATCTAATAAGAGCAATAAGATGTATTAGTTTATTAGTTTATGTTGTGTTTTATGTTTTTCATTTGAAAAAAATGATATAACACTTGTGTGGTATTTGTAACAATCGCCAGTACTTAAAAAAAATAATGTTTTAATCAAATGGTAATATAAGTAGATTGGTCTAAAGAAACTATATAATTTGAACTAATGACGTAGCTTTCAATTTAGACGTATAGTAATTGTTCTCAATGCATTAATCTCTTTTCAATCTATTATATAACTCGTGTGTTCACATTGATTAACAAATGTGTGCATTCAAGCGTGAACGGCTACGAGGGTTGCAAATGCTCGCAAGAGAAGAAGTGCTGCTCACTTGAAGTCTTGCGTACACGACTTCGGTTATCGATTGTCGATAAGTTGCTTGCCACTTTCGCGGTCCGCGCTTTACAGCGGTGGCTTACCCCCTCGTGGCGAGCCGGTAATAATTACCGGTCTCAGACTGGGAAACATTCACACTGCGCTGATTTGCCGGTAACGCTAACTTTGTCAAGATATAGGTAAAGTAAATGGATGGCTGTGGTACCCATAGAACTACATATTATTGCACATTACTTGATGCATTTTCTAGGCTAAGCAACGTATAACCTTGGAAGCTAGATATTATAAAGATACTTGAAAGTTGGAAGTGAGGATATAATAGTTTAAGTTTTTGTTTTTTTATGTAAGAAATTGTGTCAACAAGATTTATTAAATCCTGCTCTGCGAAATATTTTCTCTAGTCGCACTCATTTGTCTTGGACACATCCATAAAGATACAGATCAAAGTATATATACATGTCGTAACGAATATACCGAAATGGCAAATGGCGAATTAGAAACACCGGATCTCGTGAGATCACCGAAGTTAAGCAACTTTGTACCGGGACAGGTGTTGGATAGGTGGCCATCTTACGCACGACCAGTTCTGTTCGGAAGAGAGGTTGGAAGGAGATGGTGCGACAATTTCTCGTGCATCTATCGAAAGCATGGATAAGTGGAGAAATCCTGTTGTTAGAATTGTACCGTCTTTCGGAAGGGACGTGAAGCCAGTGGTCCTCGTGATATTCTTCGACAGGAGTATGCTACGTGTTGGCACCAAGTTTTCCTCCTCCCTTCTAGGCTAGGCTAGGTTCATCACCATTTTTAACGATACTCGCTGATTCACCGACCCCATAAGACTAGTACCACAGGGTCCTTCGTCAAAAAATACGTCTTTAAACACAACAAATCAATCGTTACGAACTCAATTGTACTTCAGCTATCGCAGCGCGTGTGAACAGGCGTCCAAGGCGTCTCGACGTCCTGTGGGAATCCAGCGCGACTCCGATCCGAGTCAAGCAACACTTGACATTGTACACAAGCGGCTTGAAGAGTCGTTCAATTCGATACGGTTTCATTCGTCGACGCCGACGCCGCCGACGTCGCCGACGCTCGCTGAGTGCGATTATAATCGGCCAACCGACGTCGCTTCCCGCCACTAGAATTGAGAAGAGGGTCGCAATTTGCGCGCTGCGTTTGCATCGTGATTCGTGGGGTTGGCTGGCGGTGATGAGGGGTGGTGTGGAGTTAATGGTATGTGACGTACTTGGCTCATAATTCATGCGTATGACGCCCGAGTCGAACGCGAGTCTGTCGTATTTGTACACGGGGTCGTGGGAGAAAATATTTGACTAATCGGGAAGAGGTTGAAGTCGATGGTCTCAGTGCGTTGAGCACACTGGAACACGCTTTCGATTTGTTTTGGCTGATGAAATATTCCTGTTTTTTAGTCGGTCATGTGAATAGAGACTCAGCAGATGAGTTTTCCCACTTTTTCCATAGAGTTCTCCCCAATTTATTAGAATCCTCACTCAAAATGTATAGTTTTAGAATGTTTCACCGTTAACAGACAATTAATGCGATAGATCGATTAAATTTTCAAGTCTGTTCTCTCACATTTATATCTGTTTCACCCCGGATACAAAGCGACCCCTAAATAACTCCTCGTATAAAATCTAACCTTAATTTGTCTGCCCAAAATAACTGATGACGTTCAAGTCAAAACATTTAAGTGTCCAGCGTCAGCGAATCAATCATTTCATTGTGAAACGTATCGCGGCTCCGTTTGAATCTTGCGTTCGCCATGTGACGTCTAGCAACTAGGAGGGTGTGAAAACTGCGGGAGTCATTTTGTTTTCACCCACGGCATCCTGATGAAGATTTACTTGTTTCTAGGTTGTTTCGCACGGTGCCACGCAGAACTCTTGAGAGCGCCCTTCAATAACCCGTGCACAGCGGGGCCGTAACCGGATAGGCTGCAGAGTTTAAGGGTAGGTAGATTGGTTATAGTTTAAATTAATTACTGGAGCTGTTAACGTTACGCGTTGTTGCCGGCCAACAATGGGGTTTTCTAGGGAGAATGGGGGGGGGGGGGGGGGGGGGGGACAGGAAACGGCGGGAACGTGGGCCTCTTACTGCTTTCATTGTTGTAACGCAGCTTCGAGTTCGGGATTGTAATGGACCGATATACTTATCGGTTTTAACCGTCCGTCGACGCTCTTACCAACTACACCAGAAAATAGCAGTTTTCCAAATCGAAGTCGTAGATCATTAATAAGAATTTTCAGGTCCTTTCCAAAGTGCGCAGAACAAGACGTAAAAGCGTATGGTTCAAATATCAATCCGGTGTAACGTTTTCATAGGCTGGCTTTAGATTTTTGTCGCAATACAGTTTTGATAGCACGCAGATAAAAAGCGAGAAAAACGTTTCATATTTCATATTTTATGGTTGATAAAACAAAAACAATTTATTTTCTAGCTCTTTTGGCGTCGCTCCTGCACCCGCGTCTGCGCCCACGAGCTTGCGGCGCGTTAATGGCGCGGAAATAGCGGCCATAGCGTGAGCATTGTGAATTGTGCATTAATTTAATTGTTCAAATTTGAGAACATTCTTGTTAAAAACGTTAATTGTATTGTAACAGCTCTAACAGTCATAAAGTGTGGTAGCTATTGTTTTGAACGCGTTGTCCTGCGAGCCAGCTTATGATGGCTCGTACCATCGCACCAGTGCCATAGCATGGAGCCGCCACTATCACCGACCTACCGCCAGCGATGAGCTTTTGTTTCATGGGATGACGGACTCATTGTCTTCTGGCAAAACAAAACAATCATTGCTGGTTTGGTGCTCATTACTCATGCGAGTGGCTTACATTCAACACTGTTTACCAGTGTGGATTGTTCGCTTAGGGGCATTAGCGCACGCTGCTTGTCCAAGTAGAAGGCACGCTGGTGAGATTCTCTCGTCGATAACATTTAACTTTGAAAGATTTGTAAGCTTCTGAATTCTCATATCATATTTTCGAGTGACAGGTCTTTAAGATTTTAAACTTTGAAAACATTCTCGGGCAAGTTTTTAACATCTCCACCTTTTAAATCATTCAGACATTGCGAACTTGTATCCTTCCGTTGTTGCTAATGAGCGTAGAGGATAATCTCGCACGCGATATAATTTTTGCAAATCGCATTAAGCAAAGAGAAGAGGAACGTGCATCATGAAGTTAGGTAAAAGCTGTCTGAAACTTCACCTGGTGACGTCCTGTGTCGAGGGGATAGCTAAAATATCACACGGGTGTTCTGCAAAACGGACCATTTTTTTAAATGACCAAAATTCTTTTTTTTTTTTAATCATGGTAGAATCTCGAAAACACGGTATTTCAGTGAGAAAGAGATGATTTTTCCCTGAAGACGAGGTTCTCCTTAAATATGTTCCGGAAAACCTGGCTAAAGATCTCTAAATTACTCGAACGTCCTTGAAATGGAAAATCCCAGGTTCGATTCGTCCATCTTGGCGAACTTCTACTGAAATCTCAGAGTTTTCTTGCCAGTTTCAATTGTTCAAAGGTCGTCTTTTACCGCTGATTATAACCATGGAATTACCGTCACAAACTGCGATTGCCATCGCGCATTGCATCATTTATATATATAATGATATTTGTATTATATAGAAAAATATATCTATATTTTCAAATTTGATCTCCTCAATAACATTTTCAGTTTTAAAGTTTTTGTCCGATCCGGCACAAAAGACCCAATCAATAAGTACGTTTAATGCAATTACGATAACGGCACACGTCGACTATTTTTGGGGGTCGCAGGGCAAGCACGGATAGTTGCCGTATAAAGTGGAATATTTCCCGGTCTAGCAACGCTAATTGTGTAAGGCAGGCCAACGCTCAAACGAGTCCCATTGTTTAGCGCTTCCACAAAGACATCCCCTTCGCTGTTCGCTGTTAATCCACCCTCTCCATCCCTACACCCCCACCCCTCAATGCACCCAATGATAGTCACTAAATAACCATAATTCGTTCCAACTTCCCACCCCTAACCTGCTTAAAGCTAAGCTTGCAAGCAGCTGCTGGCTCTGCGAGGGACGCTATTTTTCGCTACACGTTTCCGCTTTCAAATGCTTTTCTGCGCGCTGCACGATTTTAGTTTGATTTTTAAGTAGGTTATTTCATCGTATAGCCACAATTAAAATTATTACTACGCACAAAAATAAATTACAGATTGAATTAAGTATATTATGAGCATGGGTCAGTCACTTTTGATTCCTTTTATGACTTGGCGCGTCAGATTCGATAATTAAACTCTCCTCATAAGGAGAAGAAAATTTTATCGCATACCCTGAGTAAGGAAGTGATGGAAATATATTTCAACTTTGATTTAATCGTCGCCTCAGCAATGAGTAGTGATTATATGGGTAATTTCTGTCATGATACCAAGCATTTCTTCAATGTGTGAGATCTCAACACAAAACCTTACAATAAACTGATCATACTGGTTATACGATTCAAACAAACTTATTGCAGCTAAACATCTGGATTCATTCATTTTACATCTTCAGTTATTACCCATTTGTCACACACACGTTTTTAGACGACAATACACACATGAATGTAATTAATAACAGAATGATAGCGAATCTGACATTATTCCGTGACATGAAATAGAAAAACGTTATAATATTTCCAGTAAACAACAGTTAAGTCCTCCACGCTGCGAATGATATCACATTTCCACAAAAGCATAATAAATGTTCGGTATAGGAAAGAATATCCTTCCTAACATCTGAGCATGCACCTGTGTTTGTTCTCAATTACAAACTCAATTAGTTCCACCTCATTTGCGCACACACTCCCCATCCCATACAATCGCCCCCGCTAACACCTGACCATATAGGAAGTATTAGGGACGTGTAAAATACGGCACGGTGATCCTGTGAACGCAATACTCACTGACACGTGATATTATGAATGTGTGTTTAAACACGCAAAAGCTTTCATCGTAATGATCCCCGGACCTCTCTCATCATTAATCCGGGTGTGTGACATTGCGTTGAAAATGCGTACCGTAGAAAAATCGAGTAACCCCCCCCCCCCCCCCCCCCCCTAAAACTCCAGTTTCTCTCCACGGGTCCGCTCATATGTTGCAATCAGGATAGCAGGTTCACATTTCGTGCGGTGTTTTTACAGGATCTTACTTGATTTTGGCGGCTTCCCGAGATGAGTTTTATATGCTCTCAATTCGGTGTGAATAAAACCATTAAAATGTTTTTAAATATTTAAAAATTTGTGTTACAGTGAATCCTAAAAACTCAGTTGCATCGATTTCTAACAGTGCAGGGTGTTTTGTTTACACATTTTTAAAAGTCAATATTAACATCTAAAGTATGTAAGTTTTAATAATGAATTGATTGGGCTGCGATTTCGAATGTTTCTCATACCGACGGTAACCCCAGTGCGTTCAGTCTTTTGTCTAAGGTCACTGGTTTACCCGATGGGAATGTTTGGGAGCAGGTACACGAGTTGCCAACACAGCTTAGATGGTCAAGTCGGGACATTGAAACGTTGATACTAGAAAATATAAACAAGAATCAAACAACGACTCTTCTAATTTCCACTTGAAAACCTGAGTTTTGTGAAACATCTGAACCACCTTGTGAACCAGGTGAACTACCACCTGCATTCAGTTGATCGGCAGTTCCAGTAATGAGTAATATCTGGTTGTGCACTATTACATATGCCATGGCATGTTGTTGTGCGGGGAAAGGGGGATACCTCCCACAATGGTGGAAACCGACGCCGGAAAACATGTGGCACGCGCCTCGACGCCGCCGTCGCATCAGCGTGTCACAAACATGTAATCATAACCACAAAACCGTCGCGAGTTAATTTGAAGCATACGAGTGTTTGCATTTGATCTGCCCACATCACGAGGCACCCATCACCCTCCTCTGCCTTGCCAAGTGACAGCACCCCCTTGAATGAAATAATAACCCAACGCTCGAGTTATTAACTTGCCTACCTACTAGGTAGATGTTAATGTTTAATTGAAACCGCACGATGATGATAATGTTACAGTCATTTTCGAACGTACGAGGGGGATTAATAATTGGTGAGTTGATTCGATTGCGTGGAGCATGAAAGATGAGTAGGTACTTTGACTCTTTGTTTGGCGGGGGTAGGGCGAATATATTTGGGGCATCACATGCACGTTGTTTCGATTTGTTGGTATTCATTGGTAAATTGACTTTTGATAGTGTGCTGGGGTCGTCGCTAGGCATCTGTTAAAATATGTTTGTGTTTTTTTCAATCAGCGATTGTCGAAGTGTATTTAAAATCAATGTGGAGAGTAGTTGGCGTTTTAACATATTTTTAATCAATCACGAGCTGCCTTAATTACTATGAATCAAAAATTTGAATATATTTTTGTGATTTTATCACATTTTTTATAGTTTCGTGTGTTACTTTTTTACATTTAATTGCTCGATGACGGTAAGTTAGGTATATAGACTGAGGTTACTTACTTCATAAAACTAAATTAGGTTTATGTAATACAGAGATGACGATCAAATAGCAGGTCATTTTTAGGGGTGTGGAGGGGGTAGTTGAAATAAAAGGACATGCCTTAATAACTCTTCCGTGCAGTGTACTTGCAAAATTATTCAACCCCAATTAACATAAGCCATTATTGAACAATTCCAAACTTTAGGAAGGATGCAATTAGATGAATTCACTGTTATCTTTTTGTTATGTGAAATAATAATGCTCTGGTCGGGGTTCGAGACCTCGTGCTTGCCAAGACTTTATCCGCTGCGTCAAATGAGATTTCTAAAATATTTCACGTAGAACACGAGATTAACCGAAATGTATTCAAATCGGACCGTTAGAATTTTTGACATAACCGAGTCATTTTCAAAGAGAAACACCGGCTTCTTATTATGTAAGTTGATACTGATAGTATATGCGCGCTATGGCACGATTAATTATGAATTATTTATAGTCCGAAAACAATTATTTATTTAGTACAATCATTAACATAATACTATCAAAAGTTTCGTGCAAATTCCGTTCGTGCATTTAATTTAGACATTCAAGCAAGGAAATTTGAATTTGAGAAAATTCGTTGAAATCGTGATTAATTTGTGTAATTATTCGACGTTGAGTTTGTGGCACGATTGAGATACGAACCTGGCACCGTTCTGCTTTTATTTGATTCGACCTCTTCTTTCAATCGTGATAAATGCATCCAAATCATGAATTTATCATATTTTCTTGACCTGATTATAACCTACTTAGTTAGGTCAGTTGCATTTTAAATATAACATTTTCAAAATAATCAGATTTTTTTCTAAGTGTTAAGTAATCCAATAACCCCTTTGTAATATTAAAGTAATTACAGCTCACGTAATATCTGATCATTACATTTTCAGATAACGCTTTTCCAACAGGAAAATATCTGCCCAGTAGATTTTCACCGATTAACTTTTCACACAGGTAGAATCCCAATAGAGCATCCAACTAATTCTCTATTATTTCCTTCCTGACCTCACAATTGACAATGACATTGACATTGAACATAACACGAGCAAGTGTTTTCTATGACTTTTGTTTGCAATTGAACTTTACTCGTTTAAATTCCGCATTGGACAAGACAGACAATTCCAGACAATGATTTGTGGTGTTTTTACGATACGCTGTTTGGACATCTAGCCATGCGGCACTGGTCTAATGCCGTCGGTGAATGAGTGGCTGATGATGAGGATGATGATGAACCTAACATAGTCTAGAAGGGAGGAGGGGAAACCCGGTGCCGGCACGTAGCCTACTCCTGTCGAAGAGCACCAAGGGGACCACCGGCTTAACTTCCCTTCCGTAGGACGGTACAAATCGTACAGCAGGATTCTGCCACAAATCCATGCTGTCTAGAGGTTGATAAGCAAGGTGAATGAAGTAGCTGTACTAACTTTCATCCCTCCCACCTTTCTCTCAAACATAACTGGTCATGTGCATGATCTAGACCCTTCCGATACCTGACTCAGCGCAGTGTTGCTTAACTTCGGTGATCTCATGAGAACCGGTGTTTCCAACATGCCAAACCGTTCGGTCTGCCAGAAATCAGCATCCTCTAGCTTTTCAACGTTCGGCTCTCGGCGTTTTACGCCAGCGACCGTCCGGCCTCCCTAAAGACCGTAAACATTTGTATTCATGAACTGGGAAATGGCGCAACGCTCATGTCAACTTGACTCGATTCGACGCCGACGCCGACGCCGACGCCGGCGACGCTAGTTCCGGCTGTGCACGCGTGGCGTGCAGGAAAGGTATAATTCACCGATGCGGCGTCGTCAGCATGAGAGTGAAGCATAAAGACTTCGGACTTAAAACTTTTTCAAAATGAGTGCACAGTTTAGCACAAGTAATTCTGTATTATTGTTGAACAATTATAGGTAGGTACACAATCGGTGGACTAGATACCCGTGAGTGATAGCGTATTTTTAGTTAAAATTACTAACGAATTAATAGCAAAAATAATAAACATTTATTTTCGCAACATTCAGAAATTGAACGTTGGAGCCGGTTTCAACGGTAAATGCCTGAACCTACCAAATGTTTGCCGTTTCATCGTTGATCAACGAAACATCCTCATCGCGTTTCTATGCGGACCGTTCGTTGGTCAGCCAACGAACGCGTCCGTAGACCATAGACAATCATCTTTCACCCCCGTCCCGTTGTACGCGAAGAGAAATAATGTCTACCTCTAAGATTTATTTGGCGCTCGCCGACGGCGATTCGGTCGCATCCGCATGATAAAGCCATCGCGACAATCTATTAAAGGAGAGGAAAAACGAATCTCCGACTCAAATCTCTTTCGCTGTTCCCCTAAAATGCCATCGATAACAGTTTGCATTGACCGAAATGAAAGAGACGCCATCATCAGAAATCTTTTATTTCATCGGAAGTGATCTATAATTTATTGTACAGAGAACATGTCCATTGTTCGTTTCTGGTCAAAAAAGGCTGTGATTTGAGGAAAGGAGTTGTCATCGTTCTGGGCTGACTATATGCTGACTGTTCTATAAGAACTCGATAACTGCTGACTTGAGGCCATCAGCGAAGAACTATGGCATCAAATCCCAGTGAAATCTTGTCAAATAAGTTGTCAAATAAAAATCATTCAATGTATGCCCACATCAAGCAAAATTAGCTTCATAGTTGATTTTTGTGAAGTAAAAAATTAAAATCTCATATTTTCATTGGATTACGGATCCTCCAGGGTCATCCAGGGTATTTTATCATGTTTTCGTAACATCTAGTCAACTACCATGGGATGATAGTATATCAGCGACGCTTCTTCTTCTGAAGCGTACCTTCGTTTGGTTGCAGATCTCCTCGCCTGGCGCCTCCACTACCGACGCCAGCGCCACGACTGTCCGACGGTCGTCGTCTGAAGCAAAGCCTCCAGGGGACACCACGACGGGCACGTCTAAAAGACGCTAGTTCAAGTGGCCCAATTAAATGCACGGTTTTTGCACACAATTGACACTTTGCGAGCTCATGACTGTGCTCTGTATTATAAGAACGAGCTGAAACATTCAGTGAACGTGGTTTTTGAATGTATCTTGGCCGGTGCCAAATTTTACATTTTTTACACTTTGCAAGCGTTTAACTACGCTCTATATTCGAATAATGAGCTCAAATTTTAAGAAGAGTTGTTCTCATATGGTGCACAATTGTATCCTTGGCAGTTCTCATGTGTTTAAGAAAAAAAACTCTGCGTTTCGCCCACGATGCGTTAAAAGTGCATGGTTTTTACGCACAATTAACTCTTAGCATGCGTATTATATGCTCTATATTCTAATAACTTCAGAAGAATTTTTTTCGTGTATGTATTTTAGCTGGTGCAAAATTTTCTTTTTGGAACTCTTTACCATCCGTATTTCGCAGAAAATTAATTAAACGATGATATTTTATAATGTAGTTATGTTAATCAAAGTTATAAATAGTCATCATTTTTAAATTCAGTATCTATATTGAAATCCACGTTTACTTGGTGCTACATTTGATTATTTTTAATTTATTAATATCATTACTGCAATACTTAATGTTAATAATGTCGTTAATGATAGATCCAATAAAATTGTACGTAAGTATGGAATAAATATTTTAAAACTGTGAGTGAGTTTGTCATGCGATAAGAACTGATTGTAAGGATCCATGATATCGAGACATCCATCATCAGGAGCTGCAATTTAGGATGGATATTTTTAGCTGTGAAATGGACTTCGTTCGGACCTATCCAGATCCCTGTCGGGTAAACCAAGCGTAGTTGTAACCAAGCGTAATTTTCCAACTCAAAGTCATATATCCGATTAAGTCAACAATGTAACGGTCGCACTCATGATTGAGTGGTTCGAGTGTAAGAATCATGAGTCGGAGGTCTCATGTTCCATTCCTGTGCAAGTACTGCGATGATTTTTTTTTTAAATTCAAGTTTCGAACGAGAACGGCACAGTGCGCCTATAAAATGCACAGTCAAAATGCTAAATGCAAAATGTAGTAAGACCAAAAAACCTAAAGGTATACCAGCTTTTTGCATGTTTTCGGCGTAGTCAAGTTTGTCGTCGACTGTTCAAAATGTAGGCTTAGAAGAGAGTATAAATTCTAAAAAATCTGGTTCCCATGCGAAGCACATTCTCCCGCAATTTTGGGAGTATTATTGAGACGCTGGTAAAATTTCAGAGCGCTCCTGGCGCTCCGCAACACTGACGCCCGGCAATTTTTCCTAATGCTCCTAATTCTCCTGCGTACTTTACGTAAGTACCTACACATTCGCAGATTGAAGAAACCGATTTAAGAGCTTATACACGGAAAACAAACCGAAAAGACTGCAAAACGACCCCAAGTACACTCAAAATCAAGTTGATTGAAGTTCTACGAGATAAAAAACAATTTAATAACCAACCAGCTCTCGATGTCGAGCGGTGAGCTTGCGAATGACATGGTTGGGGGCCCAAGATCAAATCCCGTGCAAGGAATGTTAATCTAATACTTTTGTTATTATGCATGTCAACATCCGGGCTACCAACCGATACCCAGTATTAATTAATGAAGTATATTTGATATCCTACAGATTGCGCGGTCGGTCTGAGTGCGTCTTAACACGACTGCGTGTTCGTCCAAATCAGACGGATAAGAGAATTTCAAAACCCGTCAGCCTGCTACGGGGTTTGACTTGTGTTCCCCCAATCGGGCGCCATCGGTTGGAATTTTCGCGTCAGATTGTGGCAAATGGTATAAGTCCAAATTTTTAGATTGGCTAGTGCTACTGCTGTCCCTTATGTGGTGGTCATGTCCGATTCTTGATTGCTGCGGGAGCGAAAAATAGTCGGTAGAATCGTACAAACCTTAAGAGATGGTTCACTGAAGAGCAAATGGGGATTGGGATTATAAACTCGACTTCGCGCAGGGTTGAGTACAAGACTAGCATTAGCGCAGCCTATTGCCTGAATCGGGCACTACACTCTGGATTTATAGGATATCAAAAAAAATTACAAGTCCAGAGTGTAGTTCCAATTTTTGCCACCAGGTGGCGTTCGCGTCAGTTTTTCCCTTCACACTAAGTCCTGTTCTTCTATACTTGATGCTAGACGTAGGAGCTGCACACGGGGTATAGGTGGGGTTTGGGGTCGTGGGAACGGCCCGCAAAACTGGCGGGCGCGACTGGCGCGAAGCGCCAGGAGCGCCCGGCAGTTTTGCTACTGTCTAGACTATACGCCCAAAAAAAGTGCAAAAAATGACCCCGGAACAGGTCTTGATGTCTCGAATGGGATAGAAGAACTGTCATCCGAAACTGTAACTGTAACTCCGACATCAGTTTCTAAATGAACTTGCACGGGATTCGATCTCGGGACCCCTGGCACGTGGGTTGCGATCGCTAACCACACGACCAACCGAGGATGTTCACGTGAATTGGTTGTTTTATATATCTGAGATATCCTCGGTTGCTACTGTCACCAGGTGTCTCATATATATAAATAAACCATCTTACGTGCAGATCATTGCTTGGTCGTGTGGTTAGCGAACGCAATCCTCGTGCCAGGGGTCCCAAGATCGAATCTCATGCACGTTCTTTTAAAAAGTTCTGTCGGAGTTTGAGATTCAAATTATCATGCCACAGTGAAATTCGAAATTTCAAAACCTATTAGCGGAGTCGATTTTTGCACATTTTTTGGGCGTATGGTTTAGACAGTAGCAAAACTGCCGGACGCTCCTGTCGCTTCGCGCCAGTCGCGCCCGCCAGTTTTGCGGGCCGTTCCCACGACCCCAAACCCCACCTATACTCCGTGTGCAGCTCCTACGTCTAGCAACAAGCATCGAGGAACGGGAATTCGTGTTAAGTACAAAACTAGCATTAGCGCAGCCTATTGCTAGAATCGGGCACTACACTCTGGACTTATAAAAGCTTCGATATTTTTTTCGAGTTGATGATTAGATACCACCGAGACTTGATCACAGAGCTACCAAAAAGCTACTTGGCCGGGTCTCGAACGTCTTCCTTCCACAACACGAAGCAAGTACGCTTACCACAGCACTGCTCGACAGGTGATATTTAAAGGAAATAAACAAACTAATATGCAAAAGATCAGATTCTTCGCTCAAAGACTTATCGTTAGTCTTATCGTTGTTTTTTTTTCATATCTAGACTCCAGATTTTGGTTTGGAATCCTTTAATAAGTCAGTGTACCGCGACGACGGCACGAGACAATGTCACATGAACGCAAGAATTTCCCGACTTTGAATTAGTCCACGAATGGCCTCCGAGTCAAGTAAAAGCACCACACACTCGTATTGCAACGAGCGAATCAGGAGAAGGCACACCAGTTATGCCCAAACGGCATTTGTTAATTCCAAAAAGTCTTTTCACGCGTTTCACCACGATAGAGCAGGAGATGGAAAATGTGTGCAGACCATCGCCCGCAGCACCGAATCATCAATCCTCGGCCAACCGCGTACACCCAGCACTTCGCCGTTGTAAAGTGAACTCAAGCTCAACTTCTTTTAAATGGCAGGTCTAAAGGAACACACAGCAGAGCTAAACGATTTGTGAAACCCAAGAGCACTCTATTGGATATCAAGTGTACTTGCTCAATTAATCAATTTAACAGTCGAAAACAGCAACATTATCAGAACGGAATCGCCACCAGAATCGTGGATACCTGGAACGGAACCCTCGAAGGTAAGCAATAGAAGCTACATATCTGTTCTGCAGAGCTGCATAACTCTCAGGCGTTAAATTCTGCGGGATAGCTGACGACGCTCCTGACTCGATTTCTGAAGTTGTCTTTGGAAATGAGCTTTGGAAGTCAAGACTTTGGCTTTTCTGCCTCCGTAATGCACCTTGAGTGAGCTGTTGGGTTTTTATGTTTAAAACGCCTCAAAAATAACTAATGCGTTCGCTCGCATTTCAATAATACCAACGCAAGTAAAGAATATTGCAATGTTCTGAAATACTTGCTTGCTTATTTTGCAACTTGGAGCAGCAATGCAGAAACCTTTGTGCACACAGGACAGATTTTATGGATAATGGGTTCAATTTTTTTCAAGCATAGGGCCACATACTGGTACCTTTTGCCAAAATCTCTATCTGTCCTAATAGAGCAAACTGTGAGAGGTAATTAAATCAATTACACGCAAGTTAAATGTACTATATTGCACCGGTCCACGGTAAGAAATCTTCCTAGCTAATAAATCAAAAAGGTACTCACTAAAAGACAACGCCACGTACACACATGTAATTTTCAACACAAGTACGTGAAAAATGTTTGAAGGGATCTGGGCTTGGGCGCACCCAGGGTTGGGTTGGTATTATATCTAACAGATGAAAGAGTTTTACACAGGTACATCCCCAACTCAAGGCCCAACCTAGTGCATTTGTAATAAAGCTATTAGATTTAATTTATATTTGACACTAAGCTGTGCTGTGATTACTTAATAACTTGAATCAATTGGAAGAAGTTGTGAATTTTACAGCAATGTAATACAGAGTAATAATTTCTGTACAGTGTGCTTGTAAATGGCTCAGAAATAAAAATTAAATGCACTGCCCACATGAGATCTTGATGCATGCCTCAGATTATAAAAAAGTTTAAAACACCGATAGTTTCTTCCGATCAGTTCGTTGCGATCGCTCTTGATCGATGCTTCGCTCGTTGGCTCGTAGTTGACTCAGTTCGGTTTCCTTCTCGTTAAGTTTTGCGGCCATGGTTTTGTGCACCGCTGAGCCTTGCGAGTGCCGAGAAAGAGATTGCCGCAGCTTGGTCAGGTCTTGCTCTGCTCGTCGTATCTCCTCGCCCACTTGGAAGCCGACCACGTTTAACTCCCGCTGCGTTTCAGTCTTCAGAGATGTGCTCTTGCCGCAAGCCTTTGTCGAGCTGGGTAAAACTTCTTGCTCTTTGACTGCTATGCATAGAAAAGGATTGGTCAACACTAGTGTTTACGAGTTCATTGGCAAGTTCTCGTCAGAGATGCCAAACCACTCTGGTTTGGTACAAGACTCTAAAAATTGGGATCTAGATATACAAATGCATATTAATAGAATCTACTTTCTACTGATATCAAAAAGTATCTGGATTTTAAGAACTTTGCTGCAGAAACATAATTTGAATAATTTCTGGTGATGTGCATCTATTATATTTATTTATTTGTATTTAATATTTGATAATGCTGACCCTCCAACAATACATAAATACTCAATGCTTATAGCATGCTTTTAGGCAATAAGGCTGTATGTGGACCATTTTTGCTAGCAACCTACTAATCATCCTAAAAAAACTCTAGTAAATCTTAGGAACTCACCTTGTTTCCCAGATAAGGTAATGTTGATGAAGTCGAACACATCAGTCCTCGCATTTCGCTTCTCGTTTGCAAACTTTTTCTCCCTGCTAACTTTCTGTTTCCGCTGAATGCGTCTCATTCGCCGCTCCACCTTGAAGAGGTTCTTGTCACCTCCTGCTTGTTCCCGCAATGCCATGCAATGGTCTATAAAAAAATGACATGGAAAGCACAAAAATGAATAACAGAAATATTTACCAAAAAATTTTATGATAAATAAATTTATAATTTAAATCTATTTTCAATCTATTTCGTACCTAATGACTTCCCAGCAGGCAAGACCACCGCTTCTATGGGCTCGATTCTGCCGTCACCATATTTTCCCAAACCAGCTCCCGTTACATATCCCATTTGAGCCATCAGACGAGATCCAATTCCCTGAAATATACAAATTATTTTTTTTATTGTATACAGACAAAAGCAAAGGAAAGAGAACTGGGCCATATTGAACAGTAAATGAATCCTAAAGAGCAAGTCAAATAGTTAGTCCTGGAAAATAGGTTATCTCAATCTGTAAATATATAATATTTGCAATCTATTAACTAAAAAAAAATATGTATATATGCATAGCTCAATTGCTGATGATGTCAATTCAGGAATCTATTAGGTATAACATTAATTCTTATTCAAAGAATCTACACTTGAAAATATAGCATAGCTGTCTTGGAACTTCTATCATTTACTCGCTAGTGTTCCAAAGGTAAAATTCACCTGCTCGCTAAGGAAACGGTGCTTACCTTGGTGTGCTCTTCCCAACTGCCGAGAGCAGTAGAGAGCGGTGTTGTCAAAAGACTTTGCTCCACTAGCATGGCTTTAATATCATCTTCATCTTCGCTAAGATCGTCACAGCTGCTGTTGCTCAGTGAATCAGTCTCGTTAGCGTCAGCTACGAAGAAGACCAAATATTAATATTTTAGCAAAAAATTTGCAGCCTATCTTGATTGATGAGCTTACCTGTCATTGGCAGTAAGTCATGCAGGTCCACTTCGATTGTACCCCTGCTAGCCTCAAGTTTCACTTCACATCGGCTATCCGAGTGCAGTGTTGAAACGATAGCGCGGTGCCACAGCTTGTCTTTGTTCTTAACAAGAACCCGCGCTCCTATCCGGATAACAGAGAAGTCAGGCTCTCTGCAAAATAGAATATTAAATTAAAAGTGAGAGGATGAAAATTTAATTTTTTTGCTGAGTTTTGCAAGGGGAAGTTTGCTGCAGGCAAAATAACCTACTATGAAAGGTTAAAAAAGGTGTTTGTGATTCCCAGCTGGTAAAAAAATGGAACTTTCCTAGTTTGTAAATAATGTTTGTTTGTTTTACCTGTATTCTTTCAGCGAAGACAAATTCACCAGCTCTCCGTGCGAGAACCTGCACTGGTCATCATCAAAGCGGCATTCCCCTTCGAGGAAATAAGGACATGGCAGCATCTCTTGATGAGTGGGATTGGTGAACATCACTCTAATCTGAAATTTTACATTTTTGTACCTGGAGTTATAAACATAGCATAATTGGGCAACACTGGTTACACAATGATAGCAATGGGTTTGTCAGGTTTTCGTTTAGAAGAATTCGGTTAAGCCCAAAGAGAGAGCATAGTGAATATGTTATTGCTAAGTTCACTAGCATTGAATGAAATGTATAAAATCCAAATCAATTTAATTCAATTAATTTTATCCATTATGATTGACAACAGCGTAGGAGAGTTACACATCATCCCAGTATTGTTTACCTGCAATAAAAGTACAATTAAAGTAAAACCACTTAATGTAGATATTACGAACCTTTATTTGCTCTACATTAGTGACATCTCCTGATGATTCGATGCTGCATACGAGCGCATTGTGATAGCTCTCATTTCCTCCCCACTGATGGCTGTGAGGTGCTTGGCATTTCATTCCTTTCAATTCGTTCAAATCAGCCTGTCAAGCACAGAAAGATACTATACTGGTCATAATTATTTCGTCCCCCATCACCATCATCATGACCACCATTCACCATCCACCTCAGGTCATCATGACAACATGAGTACAATTTTTAAAAAACCTACGTGAATATCCGCCATGGCTGCAGACGAATCAAGCTCATCTTCTTCAGCATTCGACGTCTCTTCACTTGCCAATTCTGCCTGTTGCACAAATGTAACAAATCATAACTTTCACCAGATCCCTACAAACATCACTGAATTTGGCACTGTCACAGTAAAACCTTGTTGCACCTACTTTAAAGAGTGCATATTCTTTTGCAAATGGATCATCGTCTTCGGCTTCTGGTTCCGGTATTGGAATGGGTACAGGTGGCTTTTTTGAAGTGCGAATACTGGCTAGATTTTCTTTAGTTAAATTAATTAGTTCTTTGATGTCATTTTTCAAGGATATAAGATTGTCCTGGTCAGTTCCTGGTGATGATGCAGAGATGGCAAACTGAATTTGGGAAAGCTGAAAAAATATCATTATGGGTCATTCCATGTCAAATAGGACCACCCTTGACCTTGACCGACTCAGAATTTCATGAAATTTGGCACACTTGTTCAGAATGTTGGTTTGAGTAAAAGTATTTTTTTGTTTGTTTTTTACTCGAAGAATTCAAAAGTTACCGGGGGTTGAAGTTCGGGTGTTTTCACCCCCCGCGCGCGTATCACCGTCACATTATATACTTTATCTCGGGCTGTATGACAGCTACAGAGTTCCAGGAGAGCTCATCTGAAAGCTAATTAAATTCTCTACTTGAATATATAATAATATGTTCCACTTGGTGGACAGCTAATTTACCTTGATTTTCTACATCTGCATTTTCAAAAAACGCCACTGGAAAAAACCCTCCCCTTTCATTTACCTAAAAAAAATGTATTAATGTTGCCAACATATGAATGAATATTTGTGCCAAAATTCAGAGTCGGCCCTTCACAGGTTTTCAAGAAAAAAAATATCTTGTGTAAAAAAGATTTTTATCAGGCAGTTCCACAGCATAGATCCTATACCCACAATGCATAACAGCTCAGGCTTTTATCAACATGGTGAGTAATGCTCATTTTACATTTGATTGTGTTTGTTCCACTTTTCAATACACGTTTATTCTTGAAAGCACACTTTCATCAAGTGACATGTTGAAACTAGAAATGTGTGCAGAAGTCAAAAACTTATAATTTCTTGTCTGAACCTCATACTTGATAACCTGCATTATTTTCTCTTCACATATTGAAGAGTCTGGTAGTGAATTTATTGTCCACACCCTTAACATTTTTTGTGTTTGTATAATTACAAAATGTGTCCAATTGGACAGTTCTTGAAAGAAGAGTGTGAAGATCATATGAATATTATTAGCGACTTGGGAAGTGACAATCAGATTTTATTAGCATTGCGTTCAAAATGTGAAAATATTACATCAGTATACATCAGTATCCAGTTACATGAAAATACATTTCTTGTACATTATTGCCTTGGCAACAAGTCGTGCTGTGATCCTTTCAAAACACACACTGGCACACACAGAGGTAAAAGATTGACATCAATTAATTTAACATACAGAAATAAATATCTGGAGATTGTGGAACTTATTCCTGGGAAGAAATTATGCTCGACCTGTCGGAAACTACTACCACAAAAGCAAAAAGAATAAAATACCATTTCCATTTAGACACCAACGAAATCTGCTGAACCTGACTAACCTTTCGTGGAAACAGATTCTGCGTTAAAACTAGTTAACCAGTCTTTAGCTGCATTTGGTGTATCTCCACTCAACAGGAAAAGACTAAAAGGTAAATCTAAATTATATTTAAAAAGAAAACGCCGTGATGCAACCAAGAGTTTCAAGAAGCGGCTGAAACTTGTGTCCTCTGTGACGAATATGACTCGCATGAAGATTTTTCCAAGAAAGCAGTAACAAAGTTGGGGATTTTAATGTATTTTCATGTAACTGCACACTGATGTAATATTTTCACATTTTGAACGCAATGCTAATAAAATCTGATTGTCACTTTCCAAGTTGCCAATAATGTGCATATGTTCTTCTTACTCTTCAAATACAAAAAATGTTAAGGGTGTGGACAATAAATTCACTACTACACTCTTCAAGATGTGAAGAGAAACTAATGAAGGTTATCAAGTGTGAGGTTCAGACAAGAAATTATAAGTTTTTGACTTCTGCACACATTTCTAGTTTCAACATGTCACTTGATGAAAGTGTGCTTTCAAGAATAAACGTGTATTGAAAAGTGGAACAAACACAATCAAATGTAAAATGAGCATTACTCACCATGTTGATAAAAGCCTGAGCTGTTATGCATTGTGGGTATAGGATCTATGCTCTGGAACTGCCTGATAAAAATCTTTTTTACACAAGATATTTTTTTTCTTGAAAACCTGTGAAGGGCCAACTCTGAATTTTGGCACAAATATTCATTCATATGTTGGCAACATTAATACATTTTTTTTAGGTAAATGAAAGGGGAGGGTTTTTTCCAGTGGCGTTTTTTGAAAATGCAGATGTAGAAAATCAAGGTAAATTAGCTGTCCACCAAGTGGAACATATTATTATATATTCAAGTAGAGAATTTAATTAGCTTTCAGATGAGCTCTCCTGGAACTCTGTAGCTGTCATACAGCCCGAGATAAAGTATATAATGTGACGGTGATACGCGCGCGGGGGGTGAAAACACCCGAACTTCAACCCCCGGTAACTTTTGAATTCTTCGAGTAAAAAACAAACAAAAAAATACTTTTACTCAAACCAACATTCTGAACAAGTGTGCCAAATTTCATGAAATTCTGAGTCGGTCAAGGTCAAAACTCATTTAAAGTGGTCCTATTTCACATGGAATGACCCTTATGTTAAAAACACACCTAGTCTACCTGAAATTGAATAACTGCAATATAAAAAATTGCTTGTTACAATGATTCGATGGTACAGCGGTAGATATATTCAGGAGGGTTAGAATGGAAGGGAGGAGGCAACGTCTTAACGGGCAAATAACAAAATATGGAAATTAACTTATGAATAGACTAAACTATGGTTAAGGATACCTAAAAAAATATGAGAGTTTAGACGCTCTGCTATCTACGATTTTTTGAAACTTTATGATTTTTAGAGTGAATCTGTCATGGTTTTCACTTCATCTAGAGATATGGTACGTATTATCTCCAAAAATGCATTCCCTTGGTCTAGAGAAATTCCAGCATTGTACGTAGATACAAAAGTGATACAAGGCGCACACAGTTGCTGCAATTTAAAAAGTCAAAACTTGCCGAAAAGCATTAATTTTAAATGCTTGCAACGGCTGCTGATTAGGTTCACATTTTTGAGAGAGTAGTAGCGTTGAGAGTGCAGGTTAGTAGTGTTCACATTAATAAAATGTCATAACATAGATCAAACATTGCAAAGCAAAATAATGGTGGTTGCACCCCTAGAGCCAAAAAAAACTTAAGGAATCTTCGACTTAGAACAAAGATCCAGGAAAAGTGATTCAAATTGCAGTGGACTGCCACATAACAGGTATAAGGCCTGATCGCTAAATAACCCAGTCTATTCTTTCATTTCTGAGCCATGGAACTAGGTTATGATGACCATTCTTACTTGGGTCTCATATTGCGTTATGGCTTCTTCTAAAGATCTTTCCTCCTCTGACATCTTGCTTCCAGGCGAGAAGCAATGAGAATTCACAGCCTCAAAAAAAGTATTTCATGTGCAAGTATTTCGATCTCAAATTTGTAACTTGACAGTTAAACTGGTTAAACGCACCTTTGCGCACCACCATATACCAACACATGCAACAAAAGTAACCAATCGCATACTGATGGCTTGGTCACGTGACGGGTTAGTACTTGGCACCAACTTGAGCAAAACACAGTGTGCGACACAGATCTCTATTTTCCATGAAAACGTGATTCCCAGGTAAATTAATTTTTTCAGGAGTATATCTTTCGAATTATGGGCTAACTCAAAAAAGGTTATGTAATGACATTTTACTGATTCACCTTATTTTCCCCAAAACCCTCACAACCGTCACATCCCTTATGCCAAGAATCCCTAACTGCACTTTTGTTGCACCTTCTTAAATAATTATTTTCTTGGCATTTAAAAGAGAAACATTTTAAATTTCTGCTAAAGTAGTCTACTTAACAAAGAGGGGTTTTGGTAATAGAAGAGAAAACTCTACTAGACTGTTGTCAATGTAGAAACGTAGTTTTTATTGTAGTGCCGATGGGCAATGGTGTAGAGGCAACGGCCAGCTGCAGTTTCAACGTTTTTGGCATTTTTTATAGCTGTTTCCAAATGCAATGCAACAAAATGTTTCTTTGATTAATGGACTATTTTAAGAGGTTGTATTTTTTTGTCTTATATCTAGAAATGTATGCCTCCGAATTGATTGCCAATTAGGCGTGCCGAAACAAAATTGCCTACAGTCATTGACGAATCTGTGGAGAAAAGAAGCGGTACCATATGAAATAAATATTATTGGCAATTTATTTCTTTCTAATAAATATGCTATTTATTTCATACATCAAAATTGTCAGGCAATGTAAATCGTAATTGAACTGCAATTATTTTAGTACCTAGAACAATTAACAACCAAATTGGCATTTCATTATTACAATAAGAACGTCGCTGAAATTCTTGGCACTGAAAATCGCGAGAAAATTGTTAAAATACTTATGTCTACTGAACAAGATCATATGATAGGTGTAATTATAATTGAATGGCAAACGTAGAAAACAATCAATTTGTACATTTTTATGCGTAGCAGGCTGCACAAAAATACAGACATTGAAAAATATATTCAGCACCAAAAAATACGTTAGGAAAAAATAGTAGGCCTTCAGAAAGTCAGCCCGTTATAAAAATTAGTTGAATTTGCAAAGAAAATGAAACACTTAGCATTTTTACACAACGATTCATCACAAATTATTAATTATGTTGTAATAAACAATTGATTGGACCTTGCATTCCCAAAGAGATGGAAACATTTACTAGGACATTTTATTTAATTTTTACCTACAATCACGTCAACAAATCTGCATTACTTATCATATGGCACATAATATGTTTGCCACATACAATTTATAATATTAATATTTTATAATTAAATATCATTAGCAACACAGCATGACGACAAAAGCAATGTAATGAGCAATTCTAATGGCTTTCATACAATGTGTGCATGCAAAGATTTACACCAAATTCACAACTCACAAGTCACAAAATATATAACATACTGTAGACGCAGACATTGATTTCAAATCCCTCTGATTCAACATACCAACTCGACAATCGAAACTATGACTCCAAACACACAATTTTTTGTCAGCATTCGAATGCACCTGGCTACATAATCGTTAATCTGTTCCCTTACCAGCAATCTCTTCCATGATCAAACACTACCTAACGAAAACATGTCGATAGTCGCAGACATTTCACATTTTACACTATATGATTTACTACAAACAAAGCAGTAAGAAGAATTCTATACTTAATAAAAAAAAACTCTCCATAATTACAATAACAAATAAATAGAGTTTATAAAATATACAGAGCTGAGTGGGACAGTAGTTTAAAAGATTTTTTTGTAAAACTATTTAATAAAAAAATAACAGTAAAGTAAACTAAAATTACTTTTACGTATAGACACAACATTTGTTAGCTTAGCTTTTCTCATCTACTGCAGCTTTGTGCAAGCAGCTACTTTCTACAGTACTATGCTTCAACTCAATAAAAAGTCTTGAATTTCAAAACTGAATTAGTGTCTTCGCTTTTTCAAGAACCATAGCTCGTACGCACCAAATGCATTTCCAGCATTGCTTGTCTTAGTACCACTAGAAAATCTAGCTTATGATATGATTTTTAGAAGTCAATACTCAACTTTACCTAGCTTCATTCTCTTAGTCTTAGCTATTTTATAAATATACATTATCTTACGTTCTTAATAATGGCAAAAGAAATGGCTCGTTCAATTTATCATTATTGTACTCATATTGCCTATACCTTCTTCCCTGTCCACATTTCCTTGAGCTAACTCAGTCCTTTATGCGCATTAATTGTGACACAATGTGTCGAACTTGCCTAAAACCTACTGCGACATACATACCTACACCATTAATGAAAAGCTAGATTCGTTAATTTTTTATAGTCCTTTGTTTCCTATTCTTTGCCCATCTTTGAGACAAACACAGATGTAGGGTATTAGGCCTAAAGATCTGCTATGAATTTTTGATGCTTTGTGGTATATTTTCCGTACTTTCGAACCTTCGATGATAGTAAAATGATGGGAGTTTTAGAAACGAATGATATGTGCGTGTCATTTAAATAGCAGTTTACAACTCCAGTGCCTAGATTGAATGGAAAAATAAGTACCAACATTAAATTAAAAGAAATGAAGACTGAAAAACCAATGAGCTTAAAAAATGTCATCTTAGCTCATACCTTTTGGATAGTATATTAAAATTAACTCCAACAAAACATTTATAAATTGTGCCTGCATCGATTTGATAATCTAATGGGTAGGTAAGTGAAGTAGCATTACACCTAAGAAAACACTGTTGTAGACCACCTAAATTCGTTGCCGATTCATACTGCTGCTATCTAAGATTTTAAATTAATTGCTTTTATCTTGTTATCACACACTAATTGTTTATAATTATTATTTTGACTTGGTGGTGTATGATGGAGGCCGAACATGAGTTTGTCATTAACGGATTTCCGTCAAAATGTCCGTAATCATATTACGATCACAATGTACAATCTAAAACGAGAAAAATGATCAAATATTTTTGGAAAAAAATACACTGACAACAACATCAATAATAATGCCATTATGTTCCAACTCCAATGATATCTACGATAGGTTTGGCTAGTTTGGCTATTATTCTCCTTGGTGAGTGTGCTAAACGTGTTGTTAGCACTAGCAGTGATTTCTCGTAGGCCTATAATAACAATCAGTAGTATCCACTAATTAGGCCTTCTATTGGTAGGTTTATTTATAACTTGGAGAACTACCACAATTTAATATGGTGGACTGCTACCTAAAACATTTCCAGCTATCCTATCTAGATCTACCGCCAATTAAACTGTATATATTATCGTAATTGAACTTCATAACCTCTTCCAGAACAATATGGTCAATTAATTTGGTGCTTCTAACATACAGGCCTCAAAATCGTCTTTACTATTTAGGCTACGAAATGCTCAGCCGGTTCTTGGCTATAGGAAATAAATTAACACACAACAATTATTCCATAAAAACTTCTGGCTCAAGTATCATACCAGGCCTTAACCAAAATGGGACTTCATTATAAAAAAAAAATGAATGATACATACATGATATTCATTTGTTCCTTCAAATATTACTGGATGATTAGACGAATGGAAAGTTTACATTCGATTAGCTGCTAAGAATTTCACATACCACAACTCATGATATTTTCTTTCCTCCTCGCGGCTTTATCGATTCGGAAATCTGCCACATAGCTTCCTCGCAAAGGTAGTCATCGAATGTGTTGAAGAATGCGATGATACGTTCGTGTTTCTTGTATGAATACGTCCTAGAAAACATAATGCAAATAATAAGAAACTGATTTTTAATCTAGGGGGGTAGATTCATGTACAAAATATCCATTCTGCAGTTTCCTACCCTTTTTTGAAGCGTTTCATATTCTCCACTATGTTAAACTGCTGCCACCGCTTTGAGAAGTTGATGGACCCATCGGCAAGCAAATCACTGTTGCCGATGTGAACGAACGTTAGATCTTGGAGAACCAGCCCACTAGAAAAATTAATTAAGGTTAGTGATCGGAAACAATGGCAAAGTGTCAAAGAATTGACACAAAGTATGTGCCAACTACAAATGATAATTTTACTGAATGCAACAAATAGAAAACAAAATAGGAAGTTAGTACCTTTCAACATATGAAAAATACAATAACCTTATATATCATCATGAAATTGTCAACAGTAGGCATATCCTTAGACTTCAATATAGTTTTTCAAAACAAGAGAGAACAAAAAAATTAAGTTTGGCTTTCTGCCACAAAAATAACATTCTATTAGTTTATTGTTCACATATCACAGAATCCGGTGAGTTTCCTTTTAATCATCAAGTTATGGCATTGATATTGGACCAACGTACATGTAAGGAATGCAGGGTGGCTGGGTCTCTGCCAGCGCTTGCCGATACGCTCTGAAACTCGATGAGCTGTCGATGAGAGCGCAATATTCCTTCAGCCCTTCTGTGATATGTTTCTGCCATTCGAGTCGCCGAATCGGAGCCGAATCAAGAGCGGAGAGAAGGGCCAGGTAAGAGTTAAAGTTGTTGATCTTGCGCAGATGTTTCATTATTTTAATGAACTTAACTACGTAACGTTCTCGATCTTTAGCTTCATTTTGTTCGAGAATTCGTGACCGAGCCCTGGCAACAGAAGGAAAGAGATTAATATCATTATATCTCAAGTCTAGTTAAAATGTAATGAATGGCATGTTGAGTGGGAAAACGTACCAGTATGACATTTTGTTGAAGTGTTCCGTAAATCGTGTCAGATTCGGACTCCGTTCTTCATTCTGTTCTTGGGCCCAGATCAAAACTTCAGGAATCTCTATTTTCATAAACAGATTCGCATCCAGCAGTGTCATCTGCTCGGCGATCTGCTCCGATTTGAAGTCTAGCAGAGAAGCTTGCCTGTTAAAGCATAAACATAGCAAAGTCATTAGTTATACAAAAAAAAGTCAAGTTTACAAGGGAACTTTAAAATTGAACTTGAGAACTTGTCTCAATTAAAAGAACCCGGCCAAGACGGCGGGATTTAAATTTGCAACATGCTCTATGAGGATTTAAAAGAGATGCCCATCCCTAAATTCAAAACAAAGTTGTTTCCTGATTGAAAATGAGTCCTATAGTATCGAAGAAATCATAGTGTACATCTCTGAAGTACACAACTAAACAAAAGTAAAGTTATTTGTGTTGAAAGTGTAGTTTGATGGTGGTTTCGTTTTGTGTTTTTATTTGCTTAAAATTTCCATGTATTCATTTATGTATACATCGTCTGCTAACACCGATCGTGATATGAAATGATCATGAAATTAAATATTGTTTTACTTTCATCTCCATTTATCATCATTCACATTCTCATATCAATTTTAGTACTTGACACGGTTTATACAATGATATTGTTCACAAACTATGTTACTAAATTAAAAAATAATAATCATAATAAAAAATATGGACTTAAAACAATAAATTGGAAATTAAAGCTGAGTTCATTGAAATTGACACTAAAATGGGCTTTAATTAGTTTTCTAACATTTCAATTGATTTAAGTTCCCTCATACCTTGTGTAAATATTGAGCGAAGAGAGAAGTGTGTTTGCTGAGTTATACAGTTTCTTGGCATTGTACTTCTCGAGTATTTTCACACGCAATGCCTTGGCCATTGTCAGATCTCCGCTGCATAGCAGCTGATAAACAAACTCCATCAGGGTTTGGAGCACCACATCCGACAGGTCAGATATTCTGTGATAAGAGAAACAATTATTACTGTCAGGCCTTAGGATTTATGCAAGGATTCCAAGGTGCTGGATCATTTGGACAGCAAATAGGAAAGAAAACGGGTTACACAGTACAACAAGGAAATTGAAGTGGTGCCACAAAATAGTGCATAAATGATTTAATGTTTTAAACAGTTGAAGTCCAGGCAAAGGTGTGCTAAAGTATTTCACTCTAAGTGAACAAGGCAATATAGCTAAAACGTTGAACATCTATTGCATTCATCTATCACAACCAGCGTTTTCAAATCGGTAAGTTGTGGTTCAGGGTGTGGTTTCGTCTTCCTTATTAAATAAACAAGCCCTTTGATCGATTAGAAATTAGCGTGGGATAGTGTGATTAAACACTCTTTCAAGCACAGTGAAAAACTTCTCATACACAGAGAAAAATGAATGTCCCACCATCTGTTTTTGTATTCCCGTGAATGTAAACTAACCTCCTTTGTAATCAATCATTTCAAACTTGACAAACCAAAAAAGTCGTAATATAATTTTTAAATCACCGATTGGCAAATAGAGAAAAGTTGGACTCACGTGAGGTCACTGACGACTCGGACTAGAAGAGAGAAGGCCTCACGAGCTGCCCGTTGTTTCAGCGGGTCTGACAAACAACTGAAGCGCTTATGCCGCTGACACAGTTTGCGAATCAGCTCCAACGGAGAAAGGAACGTGCGATATGTGGTGAGAAACGCTTCTTGATACAAGAAGTCTGAAAAACAATAATTTTCACATTAGTAAAGAGAGCACAATGGAGAGACGAGTGCTTGTGCTTGGCGTGATTCCTGGATGTGGGTTTTCATTAATCGCTTGTGTTTTGCTCAATCAAAGATAGCACAGCAACATTTTAAACCATTAATTTCTGATGACAAGCCCACAATAATAAGCTTGGATCATAGTAATGAATGTACTCCTTTTTGGCAGGTAGTTTGATGCTCGCTTTGTGGGGAACAATTGGCACGGCCGAGTGTGAACTCTGGAATTGCGTTATGTTTTTAAAATGCCAGCCATATTAATCATAAAACTGCCAAATAAGAAAATTAACTGAAAACTGGGCTACATTAAAATTTAATTTTAAGTTCAAACCTTGGTAAGGTGTCTCAATTGATTTTGCTTACAAAAACGTGCATCAAATGCAGAGAAAATATTTCTACACGTGGAATTTGTAAGGAATACACATCCTGAGATGCATTAAGCCAAAATAGGTACTATGAAAGAGGGTTCATACCTGTTTCCTTTTCTTCTGTGAATATGTGAGCATAAATAAACCAGAAAAATGTCAGAACTGTGCCAAGACCTCTCAAATACATCAAAGAACAAAGTGCCGAGCTCAAACAAAACTCACCATTTTTGTTGGCCTTTGTCGCATGTATAATGAGAGCATCCGGGTGTCCACCCCTGATCTCTGGACCCTCTTCTTCGTTCTTTTTAATGACTAGATAATGCATGATGTCCAGCTCGTCGAGCGGGTTCACCTCGTTGACCGATTCTGACTCGGAATCGAGTCGCTGCGACTCTCGGTCGCGGGCATTGCCGTTGTTGGTGGGAGCTGGCTTAAGCTCCAGCCGCCTTAAAACAGGCTTCTGTGGCTCTTGGCTCCTGCAATAACCAAGACGCTCATCTAAGTCTTTGGTTTATTTCACGGAACTGTGTTGTAAGTGCTTTGAATGAAAATAAAGAAATGACCACAGGTCAAACAAGTGAGAAGAGACTTGCTAAATACGGATGACTGGTTTGCAAGCTAGACGTGTAATAATGTGCCGATCGATGGTTGGTTTGCATGCTTGAGGGATACTTTTGGTATTCAAAATTTTGATTTGCATACAGTTTAGCCCATGAGAAAAGATATTAGCACAACGACTGCCAGTAGCGATTTCAGTGACAGCATTTCAAAATACTTATTATGTCTGCAGCAGTGGTTAATTTGTAACAAAAAAGTTAGGTATGCTCTCAATTGAATTCAGGTACTGTTCTAGATTGTGTTTTCTTTTGGGGGAGGGGGGGGGGGGGGGAACAAAGGGTTTCGTTGCCTGATCTTAGCTAAGCTTAGCCTTGCTATCGCTTTGCGAGGTCATAATTATGAGCTAGTGTAATTGGCATTTATTTTTCAAAATTATAAGATTCTGTGAATATACCTACATTTTGCTGAATGCTATTTCCAAATACATTTTTCTCCAACACGTAAAAATAACACGTGTTTCTCGAATTTAAATGCAGAGTAGACCACAGTTTTCCCGGAATGAGTGATCGCCTTACAGTATTGCAAGAAAAGGTGGGTGTATGTGAGCGTACGCCCAAAATAACCACTAGTCTGCACAGAATTCCCAAGACTGTTATCATTTCTAGAAAAATTCTTTAAAAAGCTCAAAAACAATCTTTGCACTACAAAAGCAATGTTTTTTATAGTGACAATTGGCCCATATTTCATTCCAAAAAAAGAAACGGAGGTGCCTCTTCTGGAAAAGTATATGCTCTCTCTGAATGGCCAATCTTATCTTCTTATGATCTAGATTTAATATCCCAATGAAATCTCTTATGTACCTATTAGTGTTGGTGTCACAATTGGCAATCGGGTGTGTGTCTATGACGGCGACATCCCTGTGCTTGACGGCGGCAGGCGGGGAGATTGGCGGCGAGCTGGCCGTGGAATGTACGCTAGAGTGGCGACTGCGTTTTGGAGGAAGCGCGGGCGGCAGACTCGTGGCGTCCCGTAACGGCGACATTGGCATATCGATGCCCTACAATCACAAATTGATCGGTTCAATCATTAGGCACTTCCAGCATGGAAAGAGAACATTTGGTCAGTTAGAAGGGTGCCACAAGGCTGTTATGCAAGGCAATTATGCAATGGAGAAAGGAAAGAGGAATGTTGCTTGCCACAGTTGAAAAAGCATCGTCTCTTGGTCAAGTAGAAAAGAATAAGTTTATTCTGCATCTTTTGTAACCAGCTGTTTCAACTTTGGAAAGTTGCATTTATTCTTTCGAGTCTTTACTATAAGAGACTTTTAGTCTTTGGAAATGTGTCCATCAGGAGAAACATAATCTAGCACATATTCCCCTGTTTCCCCAATGTCCCTGGTTCCCCAATGTCCCTGGTTTTCTTTAGGTGGCCCGCTGCGACAATCACCTACCTCGATGTTGTTCAGAGCGATGTTCCCGTGAGCAGGAAACACCTGGTTGCTCTGTGATGAAACCATCGAGAATGAGCACGACTGTGTCGATGTAATTGATATCTCCTTCTGCTGCCACTCGGCCTGAAGGAGGTTGTACGTGTGCACCGAATGCCGCAGGAATTCGTTGTTGTTTTGGTGCGAGCAGTTGCCAAACATCTCCATGTACGCCATTACTGTAAAAAAAGACGCCGAAGGTCAGCTCAGTGCTACAAGGTTTTGGTCATGTCCAACTAACCTCAAACAAAGAATGCAGGAAGCTCTCTGAGCTGATGATAGGCGATGGGGGTAAAACTTAGCGGTTATGCCATCAAATTCACGTTCGTATTTGTCACCAAGTCAAATGACATTGTTGAGCAGAAATGTACTTTCAGAGCATATCGGTCAAGTTTTTATATCCAACATTATACATGAATCTACAAAGGAAATTAAACATCCAGCAAGCAAGGTAATGGTTGTTAACTCTAGCTAGCTACGGACATTTTTGGTTGACTCAAAATGATTACCTACGACTTTTGCCTACACTACGTAGGCAATTAGTAACAGGCAATTTAGATTGGCCTGAAAAGTCAACAACTAGAAGTAGTACATTAAGAAAATAAATATCTGGTTGAGTGATAGCTCGATAGTAAATCTATTACAGCATCACACGCTGTTGTTGAAAAATTAACTAAAACAAATAACATTGTCCGTTAACTGAATTGTGATCGAGTCAAATAGTTGTTTTTGGCTATTTTTGTTACCTGGCAAGTTTGTAAGAATAATTGTTCTGTCAACGTGTGTACTAAATAGGTGAATGTCAATCTAGGCTATAGACCACAGGCATGACTATTTTTAGTTATGTACAATTTAACACATATATAGTACGTGCGCACACGACACACACACATCCAAAGATCAGAGCTGGGCTTTAAAACATTGCATTTTTTGGTGCTCTCATCTAAAAAATGGACAGGTTTAGAATGTTTATTGTTTATATCTCTTGAGATGTTTATGGAACAAATTTTACGCGAGTAAAACGTTGTCACACATTCAAGTCTGAGATTTACTTTCTGTGAATTTTACTTTTCTTGACAAATTAGAAATTATAGCTTGCTGAGGGCGTTTTAATGCAAGTGTGACATCCTACTTTAGTGGAAAACTTTACTTCCAATGTTCATTTAAGACCAAAAGATGGTTTATCTTATCCAACAAGCATCAACAGTTAGAGAATAAACACTTGCAAAGGACAAGTTTTAGGTGAAAGAGTGACACCCAACAACAGACAGAAGAGAAAAAGTCAGAGAAGAGATAGAGAAAGGAGGGAGATAGAGATATAGGATGAAACAAAATGTTTGCATGTACAGAAACAGAGAGATTGGACACAAACCAACTAACACCCACTTACCAGAATAGGCCACTGATTGGAACACTAAGAAACAGACACAGCCACTTTTAGAGACTCAAACGCCTAGTCCGCGATTACCAATCATACCTATACCTACCCAATCGTTTTCCAATTAGATTATGAGCAGAAAGAAATTCAATCAAAGCCATAGTTTCTGATTTAAGCACACTTTTTGTTAAATCTAGGTAACATTTCTCTATGCTCACAACATCACAATGAATGAATATCCACTTATCTTTAACGTCCTACTACAACTAGATAGGAATCTTTTCTATAATTTAGCTAGCAATGACCTGTCTTAATGTGACACTTCAGAATGTGCCAAGATAAAGTGATCCATTTGTTTTTACTTACATAGACAACACCTCTGGCAAATATTTCCAGAACAACTCCCTGGCCCCTATACTGTGATAAACAACTAGCTGGGTAACTATCTAATTGTTGGGGGATCATAATCAGTCGCAAAAAAGGGGGACCTATCACAGTCAGTTGTTAGGAGCAAATTGTTTGGCCTCACCAGTTGTCTATGAGCACTATCAACATTTTAAAAACATAATGCAATTTAAATTTAATTTTCCTCCACGCAATCATTTTAATTTAGTAACAATTAAGATAAAAATGTAATGTTTTAGTTGTTGGATTAAAATCCTAATCCACTTAGACTTGAACAGAGATAAAAGTTTTGTCATCTCATAAAGTAAACAAACTATAAAAGATAAGGAAGCATAACACACAGCAAATTTAGGCGAGTATATTGGCCTCTAAACTTATGAGGAGATCACAGGATAACTCTTGCATATTAGCTTAGAATATGAGTCATCCCTTGATGAGTGTGGAATAGAATGACTCACTCATCAGATAGATAGATATTGGCAACAATCTGTCATACCTAGCACAACCACAACATGCTAAGCTAGATTTGCATAACCTTTCGAAAGGACACCACAATCTCCTGACCTAACTTATCCTCGTAAACTTGTGTAATTATGAAGGCATCTTCTGCATGATTCATGAAGTTTAATGGAAAAGCCTCTAACTATATGACAGGAGTGAACTTTTGCAGTAGTAGACCACAAAGTTGAACAGCAATTACGAAGTCCAAACAAAGTTAGTTACTAGTCACTTTTTTGTATCACACTTTTGACATTCATTTGAAAAAGTAGCGATCAAGGTGCCTTTTGCGAATGACGATGATGGTGACTTTTGACACATTTGTCATCAAATGAGTAACTTGTTTGGACGTTATAAGTTTATAACACCGAACACAATCCCGGCAAACGGAAACGGTGCCAGAATGAAGTAAGCCAGTCGGCACTTACTGTGTTTCTTCTTGAGCGGCAGTGGCGGTGGCTCGTTGTCGGGACTGGAGCCGTGCACCACGGTAGTCACTTTGGCGTGCGATTTGTGCAAGCTACAGCTAACCAGGTGCTGCTCCTGCACCGTTGCCGAATTCACCGCAGTGACGGCAGCCGAAGAGGCGGTCGTTATCGTAGTCGACGGCATGTTGTCATATTGCGAGACTTCTCGGTCTTTCCGCCGACGCGAACGGGTCTTCTGGGGGAGGGCAGGGGGCGTGCCACGGGCGCTGCTCATAGGGGATAAGTTCGGACCTAGTGGAATAAATTTCCGGAATTAGTTTTCTAGGAGGTGACTTAAGTTTTGATGCATTTAATTGTTACTATGGTTGGTGCATGCAAATAGAATTCTTAGAATGGTAAATGACCTACTTCTATTGTGATTAAACCAAAACAAAAAATTCTACTCAAAGCTTCAGCAACTGCATTTGTCATTTTAGAAAAGAATTTGCAGAAGAGAAGTTATGCAGGCATATTAGGGATAGGTAGGCATAGGAATATTACAATAAAAAGAATATCATATTAAAAAATTAGCACTGTAAATGTTGTAAGAGGAGGTTAGTTCTTAAACTGTAAGCATGTGTCCTTAGGACCATCAAACAAAAGGTAGAGCCAATCACAATATTCAGCATTTTGCAATCCGATCAATGTAGCTAAAATAAATCGTTTGACTCACTTATCGAATCCTCCGTCGCTGTGATAGACGAAGCCTTCGATTCACTTCGCTGTGATATCAATGTCGATGACGAAATGCTGTCTGCCTTGAGATCCGACGATGAGACAATCTTCTGCGTCGTAGACAAGAAGTTAGCCTCGGTGGTCGTCGACTTCTGCTGCCACGTTTTGCTAGTCGCCGAGTCGGAGCTGGAGAAGGTAGAGATGCTGCTCTGTTGGGACGAACGCGACACGGAGGAGCTGAACTGCTGGGACGTCACTGACGATGCAGTGTAGCTCTGGCTGGAGCTTCGCAACGAATGCATCGACGCAAAACCCGACTCAGTTTGCGAAGGGAGCCGGCCCAGCTTGCTAACAGAGTTGTCGGAATTTAGGCAGACGATGTTGTCGGCCCCGATTGTGCTACATGGGGCAGTGCTGGCTAGATCTGAAAAAGGGCACATTGTGATATGATATACCAATTATTAATTGTATTTATTGTTTAAGTTTGGCAACTGTTTTTGCCAGTGCTTTCAAAAAGAAATTTCTTTGATAGAATGCTGGGTTTTAAATGTTAGTTAACTGTTTATTACAAAACATTAATATGGAAAGCAACTCAACGCATGCAATCCTTGAAAAGTAGCTTTCCAATGTGATTAAGGGCCATTAATGGCTGCACCATTCTAGTTCAAATGTTACTTATGTACTCATAGACACACCAACGTCACAGACCGGAACTCAGTGTTGAAGTTTGCATGACTTCCGTACCTTGCGTTTGATGGTTGAGGCGAGGAAGGAGTGCGACAGTCTTGTCGTTGTTCAACATCCCGAGGTCGTTGGAAGCTGTACTTGACGAACTTTCCCAGCAGCAGCACGAATTGTTGCTGCCGTTCATACCAACACCTGAAAAACGGGAAGACACGTTGACAATAATTAAAGAATGTATCTTAGCAAGGTACAGCCTGGTAGAACCCTAAAAATGCAGGATTTTTGGTGGAAGGGGGTAGAACTCTCATGAGGAGTCCACAGAGTTACCGAGAACTGGTTAATATGGCCCGCAATAGCCTAGCATGAAGCAGAGAAGCTTAATGTAGCCTAGAACAAGAGCAAACATCCAGCAACAAACAAATCAGAACTGCAAGAAAATGTTGCGAGATATCCTGGGTTGGTACCTTGCGTGATGATGTTCTCGTTCGATAGGATGGATTCCTCGATGGGCTCCATAAGCACCTGGATCTCCTCCTCCTCGCGAGAGTGGTTCAGCACCGAGTCGAGGCTGCCGGCTGACGCACTTAGCAGAGATGACGTGTCCTCTGGTGACTTGCTGCGCAAGCTGATGCGGTCGAAGCTTGCAGCCAGACCAGAGATTAGAGATCTGCCGCCACCGCCGCTGCATAGAACGGAATTCATGATAGTACAACTTATTCAATAGTAGAATCAAAGTAACTAAAGCTGACCAGATGAAGGTAAGGTATAATTTATTAATAGCTTCGATGCAAATTCTTTCTAGCAATTGAACGGGAATCAACGAAGTATTGGAATCATGGGTCTGAGCTCATTTATAGGGGGATATACCGTAAATCTCAGCCAGAGAAGTTCACACTGTGTCATCAGAAAGTTACCTATTGCTGCTGCTGTTCAGCGTGTCTGTGAGGCTGGAGCTGTCAAAGTCGGGCGCAATCAGCTGGTCCACATGGCGATGGCGACGCTTTGGGGGTAGGGGTGGGGGCGAGTTGCTGTCTGACAGGTGGTACGCTCTGCAGGAAAATGGGAACACTCGATGTTACCGAACCAATTGATTATCCAAACATTCTAAAACTCCTACAACATTGATTATAATATAGAAGGCAAATTGAGGTGGAATGATACGATTTCGATCTTAGGGGTTAAGTACTTCTCACTGTAAATAGTAAATACATGTAAATAGCAATAAAGCCAAAAGTCCATACTATTCTCTGCATCTACGGCAACCATAATTTTCAATCTTCGTAAGTTATGTTTAAAGCACTTCAGCATCCAACTTCACAGCAAAACCACAGAAATGGTTCTTTTGAGTTAATAACAAAACTACCAATTTGAAAAATATGCTTTTAGTCTCTAAGGACCAAAATGAATTCTTGCCAACAACTAAAATCACATAAAAAAATTGTTTCTGCTTCCAAATTGTACCTTCCAGGCAATGGTGGTTTTGGCGGTGGACTGGTGTCGATCAGAATTGACTCCTCGCTCTGCGACTTTGGCACCGAATTGCGATCCATGACAGCTCTCCTGTCCGCCAGCGAATGCCTATCCAGCACGGACGCAGACGTCTGCGCTAGGATCTGGCGTTCACGCGGCGTCAGCGGGATGTCGGGTAGCGAGTTGCGCTGCGGCCCGTCGTTCATTGAGTAGCTCGAGTTACGGTCGGACAACGGGACGTGGTGGTGGCGGTTTCCGTGACCCAGGGTCTTGCTGTTGGTCTCGCGGTTTGCTATCTTGTCTTGTGCAAGCGTCACAAGGTTCTGGAAGCATACACACAGTTGGTAACGTTGGTACGAATAAGATGGCACACATGAGTTGATGATCCAGTGACCTGTCGTTTATCGATTAGCTTGAGTTGCAGTCGAACATGACACAGTTGACAGTTGCGGTTCGGAGTAGGTAATTTGTTTTTTTTCTTATTTGTTGACTGGGATAAGCATGCAAGTTTTAAAACAGTATGGGAAAAATGTGTTCATGAGAATATTTGGCAGAGTGTTTAGTAAATTAATCTGACTTTTGACAGCGATGATTCTGATAAAATTTCAGTTCTCCATCATTGTTGATGTCAGGTTTTGAATTTGATTCCTTCAATTGTTCCCTTCAAGTGAATATTAACACACCTTTTTCTACTTCTTATGTTGAGGATGAAAATGATTTTAGAATTATATGTTGGCATTACCTGCACAGCTTCTTCGACTAGCTGTACGACTTCGGTGACGTTTTCCTTGTTCAAAGACTTCTCTCCGTGAAGTAAAACATCATCGCAGAGCTTGATAAGCTTTGCAACGCTCTGGTAGACTTGGTTCGTAGCCGATACCAGTGTGGAGCTGAAACCAAGAACAATTCAGTCACTAACTTACGGCCATGTGTATATTTTACAATAATTTTAATACAATTGGCATGGAGGTAAACAACTATGTACTGCAGATAAATTCGGAAAGATATTGAAAGAGTTTAAGTAGTTTTTTAAGGTCAGCTATCATAAGTGCTACAGATTCTTTAAAAACTAATAAGGCAGAGATTAACTGTCTAAAACAAACACAAAAAAAAATTAATTACGCAGTTTATTTGCATAATTTACATAAAAAGAGGCATGATTACAGGGATATTTGATTATTTTCATTCGTAGAGGTGTTGAGAAATTAATGAATTCTCAACTCTCACAACTTTTCAATCAAAGCCTGAGTTGATAGTGTTTGACTGGCTTGACAGTGTTCGCATTCATACCTTTGTTCGTTGAGCACGTACGACTTTAGCACGCCGTGGATCGTGGTGATTGTCTCCAGCACGACAGTTCCGTTTCCCGAGAGCATTTCCAGTTTGTTCTTACTGACTACATCCCGGAAGTGTTTCAGAGCAAACTGGACCTACAGGCACAAGGTGCACAGTCAGCAATGTTAAAAAAAGGGAGTATATGGGCTAAGGTATTAAACACATTTGCTTAAATATTTGGTTTCCATGCATTTTCAGGTGGGATACAACTTTTATCTTGTACATTTGTTTGTCTCTTACAGAGTTCTTATGAAAAAAAAAGATATTGTAAGGAAATAATTTTTACAAAATGATTGAAAGAATTTTAAAATTAACAGGCCTGATCATAAAATACCCAGCTCGTTACCTGTCTCACGTGCACGTCAAGGTCCCGCAGAGGGTTTTTGTCGCCAGCAGAGGCGGCATCGACAGCGTCCACGCTGCCTCCTTTAGCACTGCGCTTTGGAGAGTGGGGGGAGCCAGAACGGACCGCTCCACCGGCCCCACTGGGCGAACGCATCTGCTGCAAGATCTCCAAGAAGTCTTCCTTGAAAGAACGGGCGCGACGCGCCAGCTTGCCCCCACGAGGCTTGACGTTCGCAACGTTGGTGTCTGATTCTGTAAAGAGATAAAGCAGATGGATATAGGCAAAGATTGTATTGGTTGTCAGTTTCTGGAATTGCGTCTTGAATATTTATTACTCTGGTAATTCATTAAGGAAACCAATATTGAAACAAAAGAGCAAGTTTGGTCAGAATATAGTACCTCATCTCAATTTGTAATAAAGCCACCATGTCAGAATGGCACATGTACAGCAAAATGCTTGCTCCATCTTCACCAAATAATTAAAAAATTGTATCATTGAGTTTGTAGGTATTGTAAGAGGGTCAGCTTTAATGTTAAACTTTCTGCTGGGCTAACTTGCCGGTAATACATGGTAACGGTAGGTGCTACTCAATGGCGACCGTCATTTTTAGCAAACCTCTAAAATTAAATAATAATGGCTCACAATATCGATACAAGTAAATCAATCGTTGAGGTTAGTATTAAAAAAGATAATTGAGCGTAAATCAGTCTCAAATGCTAGTAATCTACGAGAACCAACAAAAAATTCCTAACACTCGAAATGACGGTGACTCCACTTAGTAGCAATCCCTATTCTAAGGTAGTCATTTTGCAAAGAGTGCGAACAGTGAGTCGTTAAACACCACAAGTCAATCAGCAACATTCAATATAGGTAAGTTATTTAACTGGAGAAATGAATATCACAAAAATTTTTATAATCCTTCATCTAGTATTACAAAACCTATTTAGTACCAAACCCCAGTAAAAAGTTGACCACAAGTGAACAAACTTGACAAAAAAACTTTTGCATGAGACAATGTGGAGTAAATTGTGCAAGTCCTACATACACATTCCTTCAGAGAATCTAGTGCCTGTAACCACAGTTTGTAACTAGGGTTTCTGTTTTACAAGACAAAAAAAAATCTAATTTAAATTTTTTACGAAGAACTTGTAATTTTTGTTCAATGATTGCACCAGTGGTAAAGTTTATGCTTTTTTAGAAGCACTTTGCATGAATTTGTTTCCAACAGTTGTATTGGGTGCTTACTCAGGTCTTTATGTAGGTTTACTCGATACAACTAATCGGCAAAACCACTTGTCCGATTGTGACCAAACAAAAACTAGGCGATTCATCACACTACTGGCAACAGATTGACGCTTTACAAAATCAAAAATATTATTTCGTGCTATAGTTAAACGCATTGTAAAAGAGCCTGTAAAAGAGCCTGGTTTTTTAGTGCTTTTCAGAAAAAAAATCAGAGTTTTTATAGCTGCTTAGAATCCCAAATTTCTTTAATGTGTTCAACACTACTACACTACACATAAAAAAATATTCGAGCCAACTATTTTGAAAAGCCTCCCTTATTAGTTGTATCAAGATTTTATATATATATTTTTTTAAAAGGATTTTCCGGAACATTTTCATTAAAATCGATTTTTTTAAATGATGCAACAGTTTTTACCAACCCCAATTAAAAAAATTCAAAATGATTTTGTTATCTGGATTCCCCAGAAAAAGAAGGTGGAGTCAATACAACCCCCTCAAAGGCAAAAATGGATCTAAATGGCTTCGAAATGGTTCTAAATTGCCATCGAATGTTATAAGTTATTGCAACTTGTTCCTGTCTACGTAATGCTATGAACTGTTTGCTTTGCAGTCATAAAGAGTTTGAATGTTGTTTACTCTGTACACATAGAAATATACATGATTCCATACAGTTACTTGTGCCGTGTTGTACGGCATAGAAAGGAATTCCACTACTTACAAAACAAAGTGTTCATGAATCAATGCGTACCTATTGCAGGACTCACTCCTTCTACACACCCAGAACAATTACTGTACAAAATAATTATTGTACTAAGTGTTTTCACCAAACTTCAAGGCAGAGCTGAGAGTAAGTGTAAAAGACTTGGTGAAATCCAATAGCTTAGAAATTCCACATTTGCACCTGTTAAAGATAGTATGAGCAAATAAGGAGTATAGGGAGTATGGTGATAAGTGATAACCATTTTTGATTTGCCTATCTTCTCCATTCACAAACATAGAATGAGATGGAGCATAAGACCCTGTGAAGTTACCTTGAAAGATATTGTAATTTTTGAATAAGCCTCATCATGAACATACCAAGTAGGTAGCACTAATGACATGGTACGATTTCCACATTTTGGGTGGTCTCTGCAGTTTCAAAAGCCTATGGCAAGAAATAAGTTCCAGAATGTATTAAGGTACCTGTAAGTAAAGTGACTAGTGGTAGAGGAGGCTAAAAAATATTTGCAATTATCTAAAAGCACTAAATTTAAATCTAAAATAAAATAATTATTTGATTTCATATCGGACTGACAGGATTTGAGCTCGTCAACTAATACAATGCAAGTCTATTTGAATAAATAAAAAATACCGTTCCGAACTACATAAAAAGGCCGGAGCTTGATCTTCACTTGCCACATTTGAATTATGATAAGAAATCGGGGTAATAACTCTTAAAAACTTCTATCACGATTATCACGATTTCCTGACACATTTCGAGAAAAACACTGGATTGTAGAATGCGATTATTCTAGTAGTGAAAACGCCCAAATTGGCTTGACTATCGATGTCGAAGCCCATTGGGTGTAGCCCTCAGCCAAAACATGAATTTTGAATAAACAAAGGGTCCACCCATAATCGGATTACGTGTTTTAAACATGTCTAGATCGATCAAACACCTCAATTCCGAATGTGAGTAATTAAATCTTGAATGCTGGGCTACAAATAGCAACAAAAATTCTAAATATTTCCTGAAATCTGTTTCAATTTTATCGATACATGTTTACTACACCGTTAGTATCAATACAAGTATGTTGATGATACATAAAATTAAGTGCGTTTAGAATTCTCCGAGCGTGGATAGCTAAGGAAAACGGGTTGATGCCCAAATTTGGCAAAACTCTGGCAGCGCCTGCTATTATTCTGTCGACCACGATGTCGTTCACGTACATCATAACGGGGAAAAGTAACGTAGCATTTTAGTGCCGTCGTTTACCAGTCATGACTCTTGTATTGAAATTCATTTCATAATATTGTCACACCTTCCTTACCTTGGCACAAGTTTTAATTATGTAAAAATAGATCCGTCCTTCGAGCCGTAGGTACATTAGGTAATGAAGATGAGATGAGAGGTATCTATATAAATTTAGATCTTAGTTGAATTAAAGTGTAGATGAAAGAAATATCGTTGGCGGCTTCTCGTCTACGAGATACAGCACCGGTGACGAGATGTCTAGCATTTTATGAAGGAGCGTGCCAGACTTTTCACCCCCGAGATCTCGACACAAAGCCACAGTGTTTAATTTTGGGACAGAATCGAAAACACATTTCCGGTTTCATTTTACAATTAAGTTTCTCTAGAGCGTATTTCGTGCAGGAATGATGCATTACGAGCCTAACTATGTTGTACATTCATAAGAAACACATAATTAGATGAAAATCTGGGCGAAGGAAAGAAATATAACTGTCAATGACACATTGCGCCATGTCTACATAACTATGGTGCATCCAAAAAAAAATGTGCGTTGGTATTTCGAGTTTTCAAGTGGAAACTATGTAGGATGGTTTTGTTCCATTCCCGCGCATCTTGTCGCGTGCCAACATTTAAACATCTCTCGACCTGACGATCCAAGATTTTTTGCCAACTCACCCCTTTCCGTCAGATTAGCCAGTAATCTTTTCAAAAAGCCAGTCGCAACCCTCTGTAGGAGAGACATTCGACAACAAAGCCCAATCAATCTAGACTGACAACTTACATGTTTCAGAGGTAAATATTGACTTCCAGAAATGCCAAACAACGACTCATTGTTAGAAATTGACGCACCTGAATTTTTGGGATACACTGTGCTTGAGTGCATGCCACAAATGAGAAGAACAGCAGGTTTTTACAAGTTCTCAGCTGCCAAGTCTGACAGATACACACCCACTCGAGGGGAAAAAAAGCATGTTTGGTACAATTTATAAATAGAAAATTCCGCACGAGAAATACCATAATGACTTTATTGGGCCTGACTTCCCATTAAACTGTAATTTCGAAGATGGTACAAAGAAAGGTTCCATCTTTTCGTGAATATTTATACTTCGTTCAGAGAAAACAGGTACTTTCCGCCAGAGACGCCACCGGTCGTTCTAAGTGAGTTTTTATCGTGCCAAGATGTTATGTTTTTGAAGTTATTACGATCATTTTTCTGCCTATTAGTTGTAGATTTAATAAGTATTTTGGAATCCAGACACTTATCTCACAACCGAAATGTCATTCATGAGTTGGTAGCAATGCTAGCGGAGGAGGGAGGGTAGTCCTTGGGCTGGTATCTTCTCTCACGGGCTAGACCAAAGATACTGTACACTGCACATTTCAAACTAGTAGGTAATAGTCATTGGGCTGCTATTTTGGGACGCAAATATCATCTTTTTATCCATGCCACTCAATGATGCCACACAATGCTGGGAGAAAATTTATTCTCGAAACCACATACATCAAGCACGTGTTAGCTAAATGTACTTTAACACAAATTGTGACTCTAGAAACAGAAAGAACGCGTTGTTTTTTTATTTTTTTCTTCGGCAAGATGAATACACGGCTCAGCGTTCTTCATAACGGTCAAAAAAACGCTCTCGGATGTAAAAGCATGACGCATATCGCGAACATGATCTAAAATTGCACTTCAACTTTTATTAATCTTGTCTTGAGGATGTGGGTAGAAGCGCCATCTTGAAGATTCGTGGGCGAATTTCAGCCGGCACATGAGCGTGCAGAATGAGAGGAAAGGAAAAAAAGACAAGAAATTCGTGCTGTGAAGCTTCAAGGTATATCTATCTGCACAGTGAAGGGCGCATAATCGATAATTATCATCTTAGTTCAATATTTAATAAATATATGGGTGTTGCCCACTTGCACATGGATTATCCAGATTACTTAGCATAAAGCAATTCATGTTAATTGAGAAGGGAACAGATAGGAAGGCTATTCCAGACATGTAATTTATGTAACTACTCTGTTCATCTAACAGCCTAAAAAGAATTCATAAAAATATATGCACATATTTGGAAGCAATTAAAAAAAATCTGTGCTTTTAAGATGAGTATCAAAAATGGAGATAGCATGAAAGAAGATAGAATTGATGTATAATCTTGGAACTTAAAAGTCTTGAAGGACGGTTATTAGAAAAATAAATATTGCATCTTATGTCTCGGAATCAGATTGCTTCGAGAGTGCATCGCTCCTTCGGAACTAGTTCAATCGTTGAAGATTTTCAATGGAGCTTTAACTCCTTCAAAGAACTGGTTGCAAATTATCAAGCCATAGGTCCATTGCCCTTATAATTTATTTTTGAAAACCATTCTACCAATTCATAGCACCGTTCTCAGCCATTTCGGTGTCGAATAAAGTCTTATCAACAAATTAGAATTTCCAAAAGCTCGGGTCATGAAAATGTTTTGAATTTTTATTGGCATTAAAAACCGACTCCTGCGTTTCAATTCGACCGATTTGAGCAACTGCGGACACGATAAAAGTGTCGTCAAAAATCGACACATTAAAAAATATATAGTTTTCATCGATGTCAAAAGGGTAGACAATAAAAATAAAATAAAGTGCAATCATTTGATCTGTTATCTTAGGAATAAGATGTTATTCTATCGCTATTTTTTTTTTTTTTTAGTTGCAAATGATTTACCAAAATGTCAAAGAAACTTTTCGCTAACATATCTACAAGTTCGTCAAAATTCCACATCGCAACAGCAACATGTGGTAAATTTAAGCGGTTCCTTTCACAAGATTACAGTATTGTTATCAGCTTCCAAGATCAAGGGCTAATTCAGCACAGAAGATCGTAGCTACTATTAAGCCCAGTAAGTCATCCGAAGTATTGTGATATCGCTTGGCTTAGTTAGGTTTTAACCAAGCGAACAAGTTAGGTTTACCAATCAATAGCAAGGTAATGAGATCCCAGTATGCAGTAATCCTATGCTGGTAAACATTGCATGATCTCTTGTATCTAATTTGGAATCTTTACTTTGAGACGAAACCATGTTACAGATGAATGCCCTTTGCACTTTAAAGGCACGTATCACTGTTTGATAATATTGAAATTCAGTATTTATCAAGTTCCTATTTAGCTACAACACAAAAAAGTATAAATAAGTGCACAAATTTAACGCAATAAAACGCACTGATTTTAAATTTGACAAGTGTAAATTAGGGGGGCTCAATGATATATTCATGTTTATCTTGTCAAGTGTCAAAATTTCAACCCGTCTCGAATCGACCATCTATAACTTGTCTTGCCAACTCACGTACCTAACCTTTCCCATCAGGTAAACAAGTGATCTTTGCAAACATCCAGACGCACTGGGGTTACCCTCAGTACGAGAAACATTCAACAACTCAGTCCAATCGAGTCAAGGTTTATTGTTAGAAATCGAAGTACCTGAGTTTTTGGGACACACTTTGTCTACTTTTCTGCAAAGCAAAGGCGTGCAACCGATTTGCACCTGACAGAAAAACGCAAATCACAATTCAGCGATTGGTAATCGTAGACGACGCATTCGCCACCACGAGCACAAATTATAAATAAACAACACGCTCGAGCCAAGGTATGTGCCTCCCTTGAACGGACTTGGTAACCAACTTTTTTAACACCTCGCACTCACTGCATGATAATTGCACATTTGACAACTAATCATCCATGTGCATACCAATGGCAGTAATGCAAGCAATCACATCCCGTACAATCGAATGCCACAACATAAACAAATCAACTGCCATTGATTACAATAATCTAATCGTTAACAGTAATAATTCCATGAGTTGCCAAGAGTGGGCAAGAACCCATCCCAAAATTAATTCGCTAGCCAAAACTTTTGAGGAAATACGAGAGTGATTATGTCCCAGCTGCTATAATCTACCAGAAGATGATCGCTTAGTGACAGCTTCGTGGGTGGGTGTGGACCTCCTCCTGCTTCAAAAATCTTCAAAAGTAATTACCCTATGATGCTCTCGTAATTGGAAAAGTCGCAAAAGTGCCCCATAGCTAAATAAATAGCCCATTAAAGCGCCAAACGTTTCATATTAAAAATTACCTTAAAATTTATGTTGGCGATTTTAAAGTAATAGATCCAAACAAGCTGAAATCCGATGCTAACTGCCGAACTCCACACGATCGTTGCACTGATAAACTTTTCACTTCATTGACTGAAAATCTTATCCCGTTTGACAGTTCACGAACAACGGTAGCCGAGCAAAGACCAGAGACCACCTCCGCACTGGCGAGTTTCAATGTGACTAACTACTACAAGTCACACGCAGAGCAGAGAGCATGGCTAGGCTAGCACGAAGTAGTGGGAGGAGAGAGAGAGAGAGAGCGATTCTGAGACGGGGGGATATGATGACAGCTGCCAACGAAAGATGCAGATGACAACTCGCTATGGAGATGTAGCTAAGATGCTAAAACTATAGTGTAGAAGGATGTAAACACGGTACTGGTCGTTTGGAAATGATACTGAGACAATGAGGATCGGGGATAAGGATAGTTTTTTTAGGGTTGGTTTGATTTTTCAAAGCAAGTCAGTACTAAAGTGGTCCTAATGGATCGACGAAGATTTGTGCCGAATGCGGTGACCGCATTAGAGATTTTAGCAGGTTTGCACGCGATATTGGTTTCTTTTTCATCTTGCTATCAAATTTGTAAGCCTAAATTGGATACCCTAATGGGTTTTAATTCAATATGATTTGATTTATACGTTTTTACAAATTCATGAAATAAAAATTATTTTAATAAGCACTTAGCTTCAAAAGATATTTAATTGAATTAACTGATAGCTATCGAACTTGTTAGTGATTATATCTTAGATCGATTACTTTTCGTTGTAAAATGAACACTTCATAAAGAAAAATATGCTAAAATACAGGTGAAACTCGTTTCAATTTTTTTTCCTGATATCTTCCAAACCAGATCTACTAATTAACCAATCAAACCGTGAACCAGATTACCATAAAAAAGGTACGCAAAGCGTGGAAGATGTGCACGGAAGGAATAAAGCGGCACTCCTCTTCATATCCATCTAGGGACTGCAGGCTACATTGGTAATTGAGAAAACAACAGAAACCGCCCGTGATTGTTTCACGTTTTTTTAGTCACCGTATCATTGCTTGACTTATTACATTCAGTTGTGTGCCTTAAGTCTTAACTTTGAAGGTGCTTTCTCGAGTATCATAATGTTGCTGAAAGCATTTTGTTAATCATGCCCGCGAAGGAAGTTCCCAACTCGACAAAACAAAAGTTTGGCTTCCATGCCCTACACCCACACGTCAATACCTGAGGGGCATTGTTCGCCCTCTCAGAAGATAAACAATTGTGAACTCTTATTTCGTCTAAAATCAGGTAACCTTATAGGTCTAGATATTTTTGGATATTAAAGTGTATCCCATGTTCAAATACAGTTCGTTATGCAGTGGTTGAGGCATACACATTGTTTTACTCTATTATTTCTTCTTCTTTGTGATTACTTTCGATTGAAATCTGTGTTATTCTTCCATCAAATGACTTCTAGGCCATGTTCCATAAAAATTTAGAGACACAGAAATCCACGCTAAATGTTAGCTGCAAGATCATAGCGTGGGATGATGTTTAATACAACCTGGTAGTACGATACAACTGATAAGTGGGGGTGGACCATTTACACCACCTGCCGAAAATTATATTGTTGCATATATAGCCTACATGCTAAAGCTGTCAGCCGTATTCTTTCCCCCAATTTGAACAAGAGCGATATGCAAAAGTTAGTTGCTGGAAACAGCTTCGCACCTTGAACAGGGAAGTGAACGCTAAGAGTGTGATGAACTGGCAATCACCATGGGTAGACTCTGGTTCTAATGTTCCTTCTGCTCTCGTAGCAAACCTGCCCGAGGGGAGCTGGGGAAATTAGCGTTCCGATGATTACACCATCAGTCATCTCCAAACAACCGACACCTGATTTCTGATTTCTGAGTCTACAAGTTGGAATTAACAGGAATTAACACCACACATGCACCCTTGATAATTCTTCAAAGTTATAACTGAAGCAAAGTAACTATACCTTCTAGAATAATTTGCTTCAATTTTCAAATTTAAATTCCTTTGCAGCATGCACTTGCAGCTATGAAACTAATAAAAACTATTTTGGTAAAAAAAACTAATAAATGTAAAAAGAAAACTGTCTTTCTTGGGGTCGAAAGAAGGCGAAACAGATAAAAATTGTCTAGCAGTCAACTAGTAATGTTACTCGCAATGTCGAGTATAATCAGACCATAAAAAGGCCCAAATAGTCTTCCCAAATCACCTGAAAATGTCATTTCCTAGTTGTGACACGGATAAAACTAGTCTCTGGCAAGTTGTCACATGGAGGGTCGTACCATGCGGTGATTCCATGCCACAAGGGCGTGAATGCAGACACTTGGTTCAAGTTGATTCCACGTGTGAGCCGGTGAATGTGATTAATTATGAAGCGACATGAATCCCTCCCTCAATGTCGCTCTCTGGCGAAGAGGAAGTCGTCGACACACCATGTGCTGGCCTCTCGCCATGCGTCGGCGTCGGCGTCGGTTGACAATGAATTGCTACACTTGTCAACTCGATATGTGGTGCATCATGCAGCGCAGACTTCGGTAATGAGCTGCTATTTGATTAGGGGGCCGGAGAGGGGGTGCCCATGTATCACTCTGTAACGAAGCCGGTGTGACGTGGTACCCCTACTTCTGGGATGCGCAGAGCGGACATGAGATTCAGTATCCATGCTCGGACCGAAATATGAAAATCTAATGAGTAATTAGGCACCGCGATGGGGAAGTCATGTTACGAATAGACCTTGACATTTTGAATCTGGCTAGAGTGAAAAATTAAAAACGTGTCTTTTTGTGAGCAGAGTGATTAATAATTTGGCTGTTGTTTTTTGTGCACGCCACTCTCGTGGAACGTGATTCTGATGGTTTCTTGGAGACTTTCTCGGCTTCACTAGATTATTTCTTCGTTGAAAAAACGCAAAGAAAAACATTTTCTTAACGAAAATAGGTTGGCCGTGGTGACTGTGACTCCGAGCCCTAAAATTGTGATCCGGTGTTACACCAAAGATCATCACTCGTTTGATAAATTGATCATCTCATCTCATCTCAATGCGAGAGAAGAAATAGAATCTTTGTCGATTTGCTCATATTTCTATAACCAACTTCTTCTACCATGAAAGAGAGCGCGATTCATCATTGTTTCTGTTACTTTGCACTGCAGTAACACACATTCTGCAGGTACAGTAAAAAATACACTCCATTATCAAATTCAACGTGCCTCAAGTCTCGAGTCTCAAGAGGCATTCCACGCGCCGTATCATCATCCCTCCCACCCAACCCCCCCAATCCTAGCACCTACACACTGTCCCATCTCCGTGAGCTGGCTCGCACCCCATGAGAGACCCACCCCGTCCTCTCCCACCTACTCCATTGTCTCTCTCTCTCATTCCAAGACAGAACAGTGCGTGACGCATCGCAGATTCGCACTCGTGACGTCACTCGGCGTCGCTCTACCGGCGTTTTCCTCGCCGCGGCGGTGACGTACATTACAAAATAAGAAAAACAGAAGGCGCGCGTACACGCACAATTCAAATGTCAAGAGAGTCTCACTTGGCTCGCCGAATTTCGAAGAGCATTTCATCAAATATATGGATAATGATTGCGAAGACAGGGACGAGTCGAATCTGAATATAGGCTGAGAATGAAGAAAATTTAGTTAATATCACCTGTTGGGTCTTGTGAAACATGAATGGTCGCTTTGGGTGTCGGATAGAGTTCACATTTTCCAGCAATCAACGTTTTGACTTTTAGGACATGTGACCAATCATTCCAAAAATTACCCAAAAATCATAGTTTTCAAATAATTTTCAACTTTATCCCATGGAAAGGTTTGGATAGCAATTTTTAAAGGTACCGTGTTTTTAAATGACAGTGACCAATTGATTTGTGGGTTTTAACGACGCACTGTTTGGACAACTGTCTTTCTGGCACTGGTGATGATGAGGATGAGGATGATGATGAACCTCTTCTGACCTTGAAGGAGGCAACGAAACCCCGGTGCCGGCACGTAGCGTGCTCCTGTCAAAGAACACCAAGGGGACTACTAGCTTAACGTTCTCTTCAAAGGATTTTAAAACACGAGCAAAAGGATTTTTCCACAAACCCATGCTGTCGAGAGATTGATAATCACGACGAATGAAGTTGATGCTAAAAATTGCATCCCTCCAGCTTATCTACGGAACAAAATTTCTCCTGTGGATGATGGACACCCATTCAGTACCTGACCTAACGGAGTGTTGCTTAACTTCGGTGATTTACCGAGAACCGGTGTTTCCAACACGCCAAACCGTTTGGGTATTTTGGCACTAGCAATTCCATGCATCCCTCACCCCATTAAAACTTGTGCTACTCCCTCAATAAAACAACACCAGATATATAATTTTAATGTAAATTACTGGGAGATGCCTTATGAAGAAAACGCATTTAAAGATCAATGCGGCAGCGGTTATGCCTGTCTCCCTCCCTAGTTCCTAAGGAACCCCTAGCATTCGTGGAAATTGCCTGGAAAATTAGCTATATCCGACAGGAAATTGCACCATTTTCACGCGATTAATTACAGTAAAAGCCATGTTCTGATTCAAGCATGCATTTTATCGATTAGCGTGGAAAACTGCCTGCCATCATTCGCTTGAAAGAAGCATTTACAGGCCACAGCTTCGACTTTTAAACATTAATTACATGCAGTCTGGCCCGTGAGAGAAGACACAAATCAGCACAAGGCCTGCCCCCCAGCGTTGCTACAAAATCATGAATGAAATTTCAGTGGTGATTTTAGTGGCAAGATTTTAAAAAACTCATTATGTATGAAAACTTATTCACAAGATTGATATAACTGGTAGCAATATTCCCATAGAAGCTCGGAAAACACGATTAAAGCTTTTAAGCAAAAGGAAACTGAGTGATTTTAATCACTGAACAAAATATAGAAAAAAATTATAAATTTTTTTTTAAAATGACAGTTGGCCCGCATGTGACCCCAATACGACCGGTGGCGCCTCTGCCGGAAAAGTGTGTTACTGTTCGATCGTAAATAACGCAGAAAATCTGATACAAATTACGAATGTCACTTAATTAGGTAAAGTGAAGTGGCGTTGGTGACATTGACCAACGCATGACTTGCCTCGCGGGAACAGGTGCTCCAACATCTGTGTCTTGACAGCTGACAGTTGACAGAATTGACACATTAGACTTTGGTAATGTCAACAGAGCATGAGTGGCTTTTTGCACCGACACCTACTGCTTCTCTCACTGAAACATGTTGTCCATTAAATCACGGGGACCGATGACAATGACGGGATGTAAATTGCGATTCTAAAATTAGATGGCAAAGTACGACGTCGATTGTGTCGACAAGATTGCATCGATTGTGCGGAATTTTAAAGGGACTGATTTATTTTTAAGATATTTTATGAGACGTTAAGTGTTGTTAATTTCTTAACTGAGATCCCACGTGCAGTCGCGGATAATAATAAACTCAGCTTAGTAATTTATAGTACGTTGTAATTAAATTATAATGCTATTTGTAAACGGGCAGTACCAACAATTAAATTATTCCGATCTTGTAGCAGATTAACATTCAGTTTCCCGTTCCTTCTGTTCCCATCTTCACTGCAAGATTCGTTTTCAAGTTCTAGTTAAATTTTTTCCTTCCCAATTACTACAAACAAGAAAGCTCTCATTTCTTTGATTTTGTTTGTAATTGTTTTAAGTTCACGGTGTCAAATCATAGAGTAGATTTTTGGGGTAGGAGAGGATTAGACCCGCAATAAACCCCCATTATTTGGAATCCAAGCGTGTTTTAAAGTTAAAAAAAAAAAAAATCGTTTTTTTATTTTCCAAATTTGTGCGAACTCAATGGCACCCAAAAACTTGAACTCTGTGCATTTGGCGTCCGTCTAAACTATCTTTACCTGACAAACTAAAATACAAATGGCCAGCAATAACCCCACGAAAATAGCTTATGTAAATCACCTGTCAATAATAATGGTCTGCCGTATAGAATAATTTGCATAGCGGCAGACACCGTGGCCGATCAATAATGCGACATACTTGATGTTCGCATCCGTTGCTTTTAATTAATCATTTACATACGTGCCCACTTTGGGCATGTCGGCCCTTCCAAAAGTGACAACTTCTGATTACTGACAACAGGAATAAACCATCGCATGTGGATGCGCGTGTGCGCTCTATGAAAATCCGCCCAAACCTTGGCTTCGCTTGCCCCCACAAATCATATAAGACGACCAAAAAGCGCGCGCTGCAGTATACGACATCGTAAAGTTATTCAAATTTCACACCCAAAAACAAGATTGCCTTCTCGGATAACTGGTTGCGACCTCACCATTACCTTCTTGGTGCAATAAAAAAAGCGACTCGCTTCGTGATTCGCACCAGAAATAAAATCAATTTGGCCATGTAAGATGAGGAGGTAATCATGCAATTCTCAAGAAATAAAGTGGCTTCTTCAGAAATTCTTGAGACGCATGTGTGTTGGTAATCATTCGTTAAACTGGAGTCGGGCTCGTCTACGACTTTGACCTATATATTTAGTCTGTAAAAAAAACGAATTGGTAGTGCGTGGACGTAATGAGAATTGTGTGCAATCTGATAAAATTGAATAACCACTGCATCGAGTTACTATAGAAAGAGATGACAGACTGATGACGCAATGGGGGTTGGACATCAGGTTAACAAGGCACTTGGAAGTGCGGCAGAAAACAATTTATTTTAAAAAAATTGCAAAGCCCTGACCTATTCAAGCTATTTGCTGTTTTAAGAAAGAATATGAAACGATCAACTACGTCAATTTATTGTGAGGAACAATGCTGTAAGAAATATTTCTCGCGACATTTGCTTCTGATAGACTGACCGCAAGTATCCGCTCTGGCTTTCCAATCTTGAAGAGAGAAAGGGAGTACCGAGTCACAGCCGTGCCGCGGTCTATGTAAACCGTACTATCCCATAAAACGCTGAAAAAATACCATTCGAACCGGCTGGGACCGATATTTTTCACTTGCAAGAAAAAAGTCCCCTAATACCTGCCAAGACTTGAGCTGAAAGTTTAAAAAAAAATGAGTAGCCATGTTTAGCAGTGGTGTCTTTAAACAGGACGCAAACCCCTCTCCTCCTTCAGGTAAAATAGATTTTAAATGCATTTCCAGTGCCTGAATAACGTCCGAAAACTTATTTCTCGTCAACAACGATTGCGGGTTCTCAGAGCACGCCGAGCGCGCCGACTAAAATTCAGATCCACATTCCACTTTTTTGCCGCCGCCGTCCGGCCGGCCATCCTCGCCGCGTGTCCTTCACTGCTTCGGTATCTCGACTAGAAGCGATGCCGCGGTCCAAGTAGTTAGAGTAAACCTGCCCGTGGCCGGCACCTACCTGTAGGGCCGTCCTGCGCGCCTGGTAGATTCGGTACTTCCAAATCTGGCCAGTGTCGGCCCAATGTTGGCCCACCCCGCGGTTCAACGAACTGGCCCGCTTGACCACACGAATCTACCGACGACTAGATAGGCAGCGGCGAATATGTGGTCAGTTACCACACGACCGATGGTAATGAATGTTTTTTTTTTGTGGGTTTGCATGAATGATAAAAATGTAAATAGGAAATCAGTTGTCGCAGTGGCCGCTGTCTGTTTTCGCGAGCCCTGATTTCGTGACATTTGCACTGATTTCGACATCAATTCATCTACGAAGATACTAAAAAATGATAATATTGATAAAAAATCGGATATTAATTTGATCGATATGGGAACTACTTTGCAAGTTTTTATGGACCCCGCATTTGTGCCTTGTCATAATATGCATTCAGCAAAAGCCGGCATAAAACTACAGGTGATTCTTGTTTGTTTTCTTACTTAGATGTAAAAAAATAAATAAAAAACTTGCAACCTTATTGTACTTTTTCTCTATAAAATGCAAGAATGTGGCCCAGAACAACCACACATTTAAGATCGGGGGGCTGCTAGACCGCTTTTGGTAACAGAACAACAACTAACAACGCTTCACTCGCGTATCTTTCCGAGCACAAGTGCAAGTCGTGAACGCATCTCATCGTCTACGCAGGCACGCACGCACGTACGCAAAACAACGCACGCATCGGCGAACAAACGTGAAAAATTACCGATGCTGCTGTACGATTCGATGGCTTTATTGTATTCAAAACTTCGCGTGTGCGTCCGAATGTCACGTTTGAGACATAAATCACATTCGACGTCAGTGTTGCGCTGTCAAGAAAAGCTGCGACCTCAGGTTTTCCACGAGGAGCAGAGTCACGTGCTCCAGTGTCAGATTATTTCGGAACGTCTAACTTCGAATTCACTGTCTTGAAACGCAAGGACTGACACAACTGAACGTTTTGGCAAGTTTAAGAAAATTAATATTGATTGATATTAATTTTAATTGTTATTGATTGGTTTTTAAGGTGTTACTGTGATTGTTTACAGTGTTTTTATTATATTGCACTTCTGGGTAGCTTGCATACCTGTTACAATAGAGATGTTGAAATTGAAATTGAAATATTATGGCCTAAGATTCACTTCCACCACACAAAACAAACGCCCAAATCAGGAAAGTCGAATGGGTTTGAAATCTTAAAAGGAAATACGATGTGGATTCACTTATCCTACGGTCAAGCATGTGGGAGAAGACACCCCAATAATTACTCCTCAGCATAGCCACTTGCAAAATATTCATTTCATCCACAAAATAATTCTCGATACTGTTATAATTGGTAGAAAAATTCTTATAACAGCTCGAGAAACGAAACATCTTGACACGACAAAAGCAAGACATCAGCGGAGGTGATTGGTAGTGTTTTTAGAAGTAATGTCACTCCAAAACGAAGGGTGGCGTCTCTGCCGGAAAAATAAGTTCTCTTGTTGACCGGAGTATACAGTCGACAGCATGAATTTTTAGAGGAGTCCTTTTGATAAGCTAGGTTCATGAATCTGGTCCCTTGGTGCTCGTCAACAGCATAAGGTGCCGGGCTTCTTCTCCCTTCTGGGTGATCTTTGGGAGCAAGCAACCCTTCTCATTTTCCACGTAGCTTGCTCGGGCACGCAATAAAAAATCATCCTACGCCAACCAAGACTTCAAACCTATTGCCTCCAAAGGGTTCCAAAGCGTCTGTAGAGTAAGTCTGTTGGCTGACCAAGCCTGACCTTCAAGCAAGTAAAGCTTGCGGATCACTGGATAATTTTCCAACCGGCTCAATCGGAAAATCGAGGAGGGTCGGTGAGAAATTTCGCGTTCACCTGGACAAGCGCGCGCGGCTTTAGTTCAAAGAGGTTTTGGTCGTTGCGTAAAGATTAGATTTCTGTTCTATTCTTGGAAAACGATGCATGTTACAAGGGTAATCGAGTGCTAGTGCGAGTGGCGGCACTTCTTTTTATAAAAATATGCCAGCTAAAATGATAATTGCTTTGGCTTTCTGACTTTTTAAGCTTCATCAATGGGATTAATTAAATTTAGATACATTCAATGTATGTTGACTAGTTTAAATTAACTTTATTTGTATGTATCGGCCATCTAGGCGACTGATTGAAAAATCAGATTGAAAAATATTGCTAGTTCAATTGCAGCAGGAAAGTAACGGTTATTTAAGCACAGATTTTACAAATAAAGTTATTTCTAATCCAAGACTCAAACGTCACATTTACCACTTGGTAAAATTGTGGCAAAAAAACAAGATTTAGCGACTGAAAAGTCATGGCGTGGTGAAGTCCCTCGAATGGTGAAAGCAGGATAATGACGGTAAGAGTACGAAGAATGTACTCGTATGATCTTTGATGCTTACTGTTGCTCGGTTCCTGCTTGTCCGATAACCTTCGAGATTGAGCGTCCGCAACATCTTATCCCACCAATTCCTGATCATCAAGGAAATCCTAGAACTAAAAAACTTAGGTTTTGCGACGTTTCTTCCACACGCTTGCCTGGATATATACTTATTTCGCTAAATAAATTTTATTTACAATTTACAGTTATCGTTTTCATAAATGCACGTTATCTTCAACCCACTAGAAAAGTATGTAAGTCGATAAAAACATGTAACGCACATTCGAAATATATCAGAAATCATCAAATCTTGTTTATCAAACACTTCCGAAGAATTTGGGCGGTGTGGTAGTTCGCAGGGAAACAACGCGTAAGCAGTCGTCGAGCACCGACGAAGGCATGATCTCACCCAGCGCCGAGTGGGCTGGGTCTAGTTAGGCCCAGTTTCAATTGTGAGTGGGAGACATTTGTCACCTAATTGGAGGAAGTGCACAGATCGTAAACCCACAGGTATCACATTATGCGAATCGTGAATGATTTCATTGATTCAAAACCCGGTGGCTTCATCGATAAAAGAAACGTAGATTTAAATAATTCGGTATCTGAATTTAATCCAAAAGGTTGGTCATTACGAAAAAGAACGTCTCGTTTAATTAAAGAGGACAACGCCTATAGTTTTCGCTAACAACGCTTCTGGAATTAGAAAGAACGCGAAACTAAACAAATCAATTTGCTAGAGCCACCCACACCGGAGCTACCTTTTAAGTGGGGGTTTTTCAGAGCTTAAAGAGCATTGTGGGCATTTCAGGTTTCCACATCCCACGTCTTCCAGGCGATATAGAACGATAATTTTGAAATTGATTTAGTAGTCAAGAACCAGGAAGAAGGAAACTATTTTTAAGCCAATTGGACCACTTACTGTTCCAAGAATCGAAATGGCAATTGGCAGTCAGGCAAAAAAAACATGAGGATCACCAGGATCAGACAAAAATCCACTAAAAGTACTTGGCACGAGCATGTAGTTCGAAACTTCTTCGATGCGTCCTGGTATTTAATTTGATGAATGTGTCTTGAGGGTTGAAAGTCGATCACACATGGTTAGATTTGCACTTGTGCTTTATGCCGAATTTCACTTTGATTTTTCAAATAACATTTATTTTACTAACTGATTGCTTCCAGTAGCTTGGCTAGCACGGAGCACGATGAAATTCGGTCAGTGTGATTTGTGTCGAAGCAGATATTTTTTAATATCTGCTGTTATGTAATTTAATATTTTATAATTTCGATACATTTTGGGAGAAAGACGTGGTAACTGGGGTTAAGTGTAAGAGTTATTGACTTTAAGGGGTACCTACCGGGTAGAAGAAGGGTAATCGGTGCTATATTTTTTTCGAATGGGTAAGAAGTTAAATTGAGATAATTTAACCACATGTTCCCCAGGTATGACAACGGTTATCTACCTTCGTCGTCGATATCATCATCGTCGTCTTCTTCAGCCGAGTTCCTTTTGAGAACAGGGAGGCTGGAGTCAAGGGTATATCGGGGCCAAGAGGCCTCCGCCGATAAGGGACGACGGGCACTGGGAGGGTTTGCGGCACTGCACGTATTTTTGACCTTATAACTCCGTATTCCTTTAACAGGCATCAACAAAAATCCTTCATCGAATTGAGGCATTTTTCTTGGAATAATTTGCTGAAGGTATACGATTTTTTAATTCAATTATCACACGCTAAAAGTAAATGTAGCGTGACCGCTGCTGAATGTTATCGGATCCGTTATCTTTATGTTGATCACAGAATGTTTAAAAATGATACTCCGGCCCTTAAGTTGATAAAAACGCAAAAAAAAAACAACAAATCATACAATTTTACGATAAAAAATCTAACAAACCGATTTTGTGCGTACAAAATGAAGGCGACGCGATCGTTTGTGATTCTAGACTGAAACAATTTCACGAAAGGTGGTGAGAAGATACGATACAGGATTTGCGCAAGCTTCTAAATGAAGTTGGTTTATTTCGAGCGTTTCTGGCACCAGATTTCAATTATAAAGCTCGCCTCGAAGGAACCTTGGCCTACACATCAACAAACAAAACAGATGCTGCGTGGTCTGGACAGTGAAATTTTCTTAGAAAATATGCCTAGCTGCCAAAGAAAGTAACGGAGAGAAGATTTGATTAAGTAAAGGTATAAAAGTAGACCAATATTTAATATAGTTAGCAATAATGTATGTTTATTACAGATAAATTTAAAGCATTAAGCAATGGAAGCACACTCTTTAAAAATTAAGCCTTTAAAAAAGGGAAGGTTGGTAACCTATTCGACACTTGCGATTTACTTGCCTACCTACCTACATTCGTATTGTATACTTATTCCGTGATAAGCTTAACCCATCAACTTTAATGTACCTATAATGTTCGTGGCTATTTATACATTTTTTTTGGAAGTTGCGTTATTCGTGTTTACATGTCACCCAGTGTGTGCATTCGCAAATATGTCATTTCCGCCTTTCAGATAGGCAACGCGGCGGACATACACCGCTAAAGTGCTGCCTATCTACCAGGCGGGTCCCATATTTCAGGATGATCGGTTTTACAGTGCAACCAGAACTTCTCTGGCACAACCATAGTTTCAAAACTTGAAATAAAAAATCAAGCTTAGTTTCAATACAAGAACGTTTGCTTGCATCCCGGTAATGTGACAGGCCTTGGCCCATTTTTTTTAAGAAACTTGCATCATATCTAAACCCAAGGGCTATGCTTCATGTTTCGTATCGACAGTAATTGAACTAGAGATTAAACTCATAGAAATAAATCTGGAACTTCATAATATGATATTTATTAGGTTAAGAAAATAGTATCAATCAATACGTTGGCACAGGTGTGCAGAAACACAGTGCATCTTGGCAGCTGAAGGTGGAACTGGGAAGGCAAAGATCATGCTCGAGTTCAGTTGACATACCTGATACATTTCTTTCAGTTTGAGGCGATGCTGACATAGCTGAACACCCTTCTGTATCACCAAAGCACTAGTATTTTTTGTATGCATAACCGCACCATTTCCTACATCTCTTTTGATTTAGTTTCTTTAATGTTTCGCGACAACAACAAGCTCGCAGATGAAATTGACGTCCATGTTTTTCGTTTCTATTGACGCGCTCTATTCGGTGATATTTCGTAACACTCATTTTGACAGTTGACGTCTGGCTGTCAACATCTGGATTAAACAGTGGGTTTTAATTCTCAAGCACGAACATATTTAATTTTAAATATACCAGGGTATTAAAGAAACTAGACTGAAACTAAATCATCGAACAATATCCTGGATGCTGTTTTACAAATATATCGCAGACTTTCATGAAAAAGTGGGCGTGACTCGCTTATACTTTCATGGTAAGTTCACAATGCACGACAAACCATGACAAACTTATCCACAGTTCTTTCTGAAATACGTTTTGCTTGCTTAATCTATGAAGATAAGAAGTATTTCAGCAATAAATTTAACCTTAAAGTATTATGATATTTGTTCATAGGGTCAGCTGTGTCCTGGCAGCGTTCAACGAAACGAGTCACATTTAGATCAAGAGGGACAGGAATCGCAGCCTCGTAACACCTCGTGCACCAGTCGCACGACTACCTCCCGCTCGAACGAAACTTACAAAGCACCAACAGAGAAGAGAAATAATAATAATCAACCAATGGGTAACTCAGCAGTCAAGCAACACTTTGAAACAGCCAAGAAAACAGGAGTTCTCAAACTATCACAAGGAAAACTTACTGAATTTCCACCAAATCTTAAGCAGCTGGAAGATATACTGCGTACATTAGATCTATCTGAAAATAGGTTCATAGAAATACCAAATGACATTGGGTCGTTTAGTCTTTTAAAACATCTTAATTTGAATCGCAACAGACTAACTTTTCTGCCAGAAATAATTGGCAATCTTGTTAAGCTTGAGAGTCTTTCTGCAAGCAGCAACAGATTGACAGCAATTCCAGAGTCATTTTGTAAGCTGACCCACCTGAAGCAGGTTAATCTTAGTGATAACCAACTGACAGCATTCCCTCTGATGTTCAAAGGCATTGTCCATTTGGATGTGCTAGATTTGTCAAAGAACAGAATAACTGCAGTTCCAGAAGACGTATCAGATCTTCGTGTCACTGAGCTGAATCTTAACCAAAATCGAGTAGCAACACTTTCAGAAAACATTGCAGACTGTCCTCGCTTGAAAACGTTACGACTCGAAGAGAACTGCTTGCAGCTTACGGCCATTAATCGCCGAATACTAGTGGATTCGAAGATATCCATCCTGGCGCTTGATGGAAATCTTTTTGATATGAAGAGTTTTGCCGAAGTTGATGGGTACGACGAATATATGGAACGTTACACGGCTATGAAGAAGAAAATGTTTTAAATCTTTTTAAATGGGAAATTATTTGACGCTTCACATACGTACCTCCGCAGTTGTGCTTGTAAGAGCTCGCGAAATATGAGAATGTTCACCTTGTGTCAATTGTTGTAAAGCTATATTTTTCTCTGTACCACTCTTATTGCCATGATTTTTTAAATCAATTCGAACCATAGATGTGTGTGGATGTAGCGATGCGTGCATAATTTATTAGAGACTTCATTCGTTATTTAGATAGCTTTCCTTGGTGTATGTATACATTCTTAATAGTTCGATTATGATAGATCACCATCACTCATTAAATTTACTACTTTTACAAGGCAACTATAATGTACCACACTTATGAGTGTAACAGACCGGTTCCACACTTTTCAGTAGAAAATAAGATATTGACACAGATTGGTGTGCATTATTGTGTCTGTTTGTCATACATGTTCACAAAAATTGTAAATCAAGTATTGGAATTGTATCTTGTCATTAAAATGCTACTTGTCTAATTTATTTTAACGTTTCATTTCAATTTACAGATATTTGAAACTTGAAAACTCTGTATTTGACTTTGTTTATAACCACCAGCAAAAGTAAGTTGTAACGAAGGATGCTTATTTAATAATAGCTGCTAATATTATTTAACTTAAATGCTTTTAAGGAATCCAAATCATCCACATTTATTCAAATGATCGTTAAAATTTGATATTGAATGAGTCTAGGCAGTTTGTATTACGGATACAAACTGACTCGCGTAGTCAACGTCTTCTTCCAAGATGGTGATAAGGTTTTGAATTTACTTTATTTATTTTTTCTCTATGAATAGTTCTGTAGATATACACTCTTGCCAATACATTTTACTAGTTCGTAATTGTATTTCATGATCATATACATAAATATCGAATGCTTGTGTATTTTTACTGACTGATTTCGCCTTGGTCGTTTCCTGCATCTGTTTGCCGCGCGTCTTCATCATGTACAGTGTTTTTTATGCCTAATGGCTGACAACATCAATAATGATCGACGAGTTATTATCGTAGCATTAGTGAGGCGTTTCGTCTGACGGTAACTAATAATTTAGTTATATTCCTTATCTGTTCAGAAAACATTGAGAACGCTTTAAAATGCTCCGTTTAGCGTCTCAATTAAATAAGAAGGCCAGTCACTTCGAAAGTTTCAAAACGATGGTTGTTGTTATAGTCAGAATGAAAGGGAAAGCAGCAGGCACCCATAAACCAGACAACCGTTGATTATACATAAGAAAAGTTTCTGATTGTTCCAGTAGTGACTAACCTATTTCAATCTGTGTGGCTGAGCATCATATGGAAAAAGGCACTTCCACCATTCCTAGATCCATCTAGGAATTGCCCTGTGCATCATGGCAATGGCAGCTCTGCCAGCCAACCCTGCCTACTTGACAACTTCCTCAGAATCGTGTTGTCATTATTCTGCTACTACACCTCACATAGCATACTTTTGAGTAAATTCGACCCATGTCTTAAATCTTCAGCGTTAAAATTAATTCCGTTACCCACTTGTTTGGCCAAATAACCAAATAAATATACCATGTAGACCAAGGCAGCAGCGGAGCATGTGTCAGTATGGAGTCTTTATTAAAATGACAATATATTTCTAGCTGGTTTGCCGATGTGTGAAGACCGGTCGTGGTATTGCTATTGAGGAAACAAACAGGATAAATATCACAATGTCTCAATTGACTAGAATTAAGGTATGGTAAAAGTATACTGCAATTAGCACTTCTTTACACTGCATTTTAAAGGTATCAAGGATCTAACAATACATATTTTCTTAGTCTGAACCTGAAGATGATTCCGCAGTCCCAGACAGCACTACCAATGATCGTCGCCCAAATGGTTTTGTCGTCGGCGAAGATGTTTATAGACTGGAAGGAGGACAGTACTATCTAGGAACAATAGTAAAGGTATGCAGTTAATGAACATGATCACAATCAATTAAATTTTTCAATTTAGTACATGTTGTGTCTTATTTGAATTTTTACTAAACTCTAAGTAACTCGTTCAAAATCTTTAAAAAAAATTCTTCTTGTAATCAGGTGGATGCAGTTGCTGAAAAGTATGTAGTCAAGTTCATGGATGGCACAGAAAAGCCATCTTCCCTAAAAGATCTCCAAAAGTTCATTGAGACAAACTCACACTGTGTAATTTGTAAAAAGTCTAAGCCGAAAACAGACAACGAAATCATCGAATGTGATAAATGTGGGCGGGGCTACCACCAACTGTGTCACAAACCGCACGCACCGACAGATGCGGCCAAGCCTGGCTCTCGGTGGTTGTGTTCTCGATGCAACCAGCGAGCCCCCAACAAGTCTAGAGAAGCTAGGGCTCTTAAAAAAGAGGTTAAAGAAACGCCGAAAAAAATAACTAGGCCAAAACTTTTAACACAAAAGAAACTTAATAAACAACCTAGGCATAACACAAAAGACAGTTTGAGACCTGTCATCAAAGTGAGTAAACATAGCATTCGTTCATTGAATAAATGACCACGCCTCAACTTGAGTTAATTTATTTGTCTTCTTTTAGATGGACCAAATTAGGGAGGTTAGCCCTAACACAGCAAAGTCGTTGGTAAGCTCATGGGGACAACCATTGACATCTGTTCCTGACATCATAAGTGATCTGTCTGGTTCCTAACAAACTGCTTGCCTGTTTCAGCACAAGTTGGCTCATTGGCGAGCACCATACGAGACTGGAGACAAGCGTCAGGTTTGCTACTGCCATCAAATGCTTAAGCAAAAATACCACAATATGCTTCAGTGTCAGTCTTGCAAGAAGTGGTTCCACGAGAAGTGTCTGCAGTGTCTGTCATATCCCATGTTTTCTGGTGATAGGTGAGCACACAGCTGATCATAGGTGTCATCATAATATAGAATGTAGAGAAATGTTTAGTAGTTAGAGCATAGAATTTTAGAAATATTTGGTTTTAAAAAAAGTTGATCGTTTCGTGGAACTGCAAAACAAGCATTTGATCTTTTTCTGTGTTTCTTTACAGGTTTTATGTGTTTGTTTGTAAATTATGTAATTTTGGGAAGGAGTTTGTTCGTCGCCTTGAGCTGAAGTGGGAAAATATTGTCCATATTGCACTCTACAACCTCTCGCTCCAGCATTATAAGAAATATTTTGATCTTGAGAGTAACATTGTTCCACACATTAATTCCAACTGGAATGAATTTCAACTGCCTCCCAAGGTAAATAACAATAACCATTAGAATTGTATTCGGTACAAACACTTTTTTTTAGATCTAGGTGCGTAATATCCAAGTGTTTTTGTCCTAGATTCATAACTGCAGTTTGGAGGAAAGAATATGCCATATCAAATCGGTATTGGCAAAAAATATGAAACACTTCAAATGCGGTAAAGAAATAAAGAAACGAACCACGATCTGGGCCTTAAGAGAGGATGTGCCTCTCAATCCCCCGCCAATCACTCTGCCAAAGAATGTGCCCGTCAATGATACTTTGCTGAAAGACAACAATAAATCTCTCAAGTTCCTGCCACCAACGTACAAATCACTTGCTAGCGGCAAGTCTTACCTCTTTAACGGGCAGCGCGAGAACACTCCCGTACCATCTATGATCCACATAATGGAACGCAACGGATTGTCTTCCTCTTGTTCGTCAGACACCGATTCGAAGAAAGATAATGTGAGTGGAAATTTAAATCTTAATGTTAAAGCGTTTTTAATGCGATGCAGTGTCGAACAAAATTAGAACTCCAAATCACTCCTTACCACTCATCTTCATCTTCCTAAAACAGTTATGTTTTTTTCTTGTTGAGCTTTTTTTACTTTTTGACCAGTTTTTCCCATCTTTATCTTAAAATAAAAACAAGTGTTTTCCCTAACAAGTAGCTACTTGCAGTGGAGTACCTTTGATATTAGATGCACTTATCACCTACAAATTAGATCAATATATATATATATATATATATTATATGTGTGTGTATTCATACTAAATCTATTGAAAAGAATACAGACACAACACACATTTTATGAAGAGTGTTATATATCCAAGCATAAAATGCTAATTTGCTACTTTTTTCAACTCAATTCTGCTGACCTAGATTCAGAACCCAACAACCACAGTATCTTTCTGTTGCAGCCTTCCTCTTATCAGTCCATTTAAACATAACTGTATAAAAGTGACTAGAAACCTGAAAGTCATATGGCCATGTTGATAAGATTGCAGTATTGTCCAGTTTGCTGTAATACAGTTTGCAGTAAACATTCACAGCTCTGTGATACAGTTCCAATACTCAGAAAACTATATTTCATATACATCCTGTGTATCATCGGTCAATCAATTCTGTGTGCAGAAAGTGCAGCTATCAGTGCTCTAATTATACGTTTCGAGTTCCCAATGTATGTCTGGGTGTATTTCAGAACGGTAGTCGTTAGTAGTGAACATTTTTTGCACAATGCTCGAACAAGCTTGATTTAACCGTGATTTCTCGTCAGTTGTCGATCACGAGCTCGCAGTTCTACAGCTACGGCTTCGTGAAAAAGACTGTTCCTTTCCCTACGGTCAACGTGAACTTGCAACAGTCTGCTATGAGGCGGCATTGGAAGGCCGACAAGGGGACAAAGGGCAATGCGATAAAGAGGCGGAAGATGAAACACAAAGGGAAAGAAGTCAGCAAGGATATCGTTTCGCGCAAGGCTAGGAAGCTAGTCAAAGATGCTATTTCCAGACCTAAAAAGGTGGGTTTACTTTGTGGAAACTAGGGACTTAGTGGGACTTGGCCATAGGAATTGTTAAAGATGATCTTCTACTTTCTGTGCGAATGCAATCGTCCTAACATTCTATTTATTATTGAAAAAGGGTTTAATGTAAATTAATTAATCATATTTTTATATCAATTTATTTTTCTCCGATTAAATTACACAGATTGAAAATACAGAATACTTCATTCAAGGCATGAGACTTGATTTTGCTAAATAATTTTCTTCTTCATACAGCATCTTGCACACCATTTTCTTTGGCCAACAACCTTTTCTCTCTTTTATTTCACTCTATTTTCCTCCTCTTTCCTCCACATCTGCTTGTAATTTTTCTCTTGGTTTTTCTCCTCCCCTTCTCTCATGTTTCAAGTTTAACATTTTCCTTTGGTAATCTTTCTTCCCCTATTCTCATAACTTTTCCTGGCAGTTACATCATTTCTTTCCCAATTTTAAAAATGACTTCTTTAGGTTTCAGCTTTGTTGCCTTGTTCTTGTTGAGTAGTATGTAAGATGAAGAACACCATGCCAGCTGTCTATTTTCTAAATACAAAAAACTCAACAACAACAGCTAAAATATTTTAAATTCTCTGGTAGATGAACCAACATTTCTGGTTATTTTTCTTTAATAATCACAATTAAAAACAAAAGTAACTAACCAATCAAAACAATTCAAATGCATTTGCAGTTTTGTGTTGGACCCACCCTGATGATACAAATGCACCTGATCAGTTGTTGTCTCATGCCAACTTGATGTTACCATACACAAACTTGGTTGCAGGACTCGACACAAGACCTGCCTCCAACCCCGCCCTCTTCGTCTGCACCGGACACACCTCAGCCATCCGGTTCACCATCGGTGTCGACGCCGTCATTTGGGGCAGGCATCCCACTGCCCGCTCACGGTGACACGAGCGGAGATGAGAACTCTTCCCGCTGCACTCTCGACTCGTTCATTCCGCCGCCGAAAGACTTCGAGGGCAAGAACAATCCGTTCCACAACCTGGGCCTACTCTCGTCAAATGTCGTGCACTCGTCGACGTTGTTCAACTCGAATATGGTGGCAACCGTCAGCCTGACAAAGATCACTCTGCCGTTGCCGCTGACTGCGGTGGTGCAGCATCCGACTCCATCCCCGCAGCGTGCGACCAAGCGGCAGCTGTGTGAGAAGGACATCCGCATCGACCGCAATGGCGACGTCAAGCGACGACGGCTACGCCGCACACGCTCTGGCTCAAATGTGAATGGGACCGCCGCCAGCAAGACTGCAACAATAATCCCAGGACGGCCTGGGGAGAAGCCCGAGTGGAATGCGGCGTCGGCACGTGCTCTTCGCAGCACGTACACCAACAATTCGCCGTCGACTTCGAGTAACGGCGGCGGGCAGATTACTAGTCCGGTGGACTTTGTTCTAAATGGCAGGCATCTGCGGGCTTCGCCGCGGTTGAGTAGCGACAAGAAGATTGTGACATCGCTATCGCAGCCGGCATCCGCGATTTCGTCACCCGTTAAACAAAGCCCTGTGGCGATCACGATGGACGAGCTCAAGTCGTCGGTGAACATCTATTTCGGCGCGGCAAATCGCATCGCGGCTGGAGAGAAGTACGTAATCCAGGCAAAAAGGGTGTCGCCGTCAGGAAAGGTACAGTATCTAATCGAATGGGAAAGCCCTTCAACGTAACTTCAGCGGTCACGTAGCCAATTTACGATTATCTAAATAAATTAGTCAACTTGTTTTTCATAACTGCTAGATAGTCATCATCTTAGAGCGCACCCGATTGAAGATACATGGTGTTTCCTGTCGTTTGGAACTGGCCGCAATCACTTCACGATATTATGAGAGATGTGTAAGATTATTTTTCCTCGTCGAAGGCGAGTGGAGAGCTGCGCGTACTATTATCCTATTAAACTGAGGCAGCTGATCAAGCAACCTGCCTAATTCGCTTTCGGTATCTAACTATCGGAAGAGTGTGTGACTACTGAACGCTGGTGTGTATGTGGGCATAGGTGACTACATTTTCTCTCACCAATTGCTGAAAAACTTTGGAAATTGGGGAAAAGTTTTAAAATAATGAGGTTATATGAAAATGTGAATGGAACTGTATTGAGCTTTCAAACTGCCAACGTTTTTCGGACGTTTAGTCTTGTGAAATACCGACAGGAACTAAGAATAATATGCTTGGGGCATGACGGGACAAGACCGAATTGTTACTGATATGCTCAATCAAAATCTACTTTGTACAAGTACTGGCCCGATGATATCACTTTGATCGATCCAGGTATTACGATATGAAGTATTTGACTGCCATTGACACTGCCTGCCACAAATGGTTTTCAAAAACTAACGGTAGTATAATCATTATTATTATCTTTATTATTTTTATAAATATTGAGAAACAAATATTAAAAAAATGTTTTTTATTCTCATTTTTTTAACAATGCTTTAACCCGGGATAATATTTTACCGTATATTTTACGCGAATGCGGAACTTTTAATGATATTTTTCTCAAAAGAAACAAGGCATTATTAACATTTAAACTTTTAACTTTTAGAATGTGAGAGAAAGAAATTAAATTTCAGGAGAAGTGACTGTGCTGTTATTCCAGTGATCTTAGGATATTTTAAAAAGAGTGGTAAAATATTATCCTGGCCCTGGCTGGAATTATCCACATTGTTTGTTAGTATGCTTGTAATTTTGTTCGTAAATGTGATGTTTTTGTTGTAATTTACACAATTGTAGTTTTGAACTAGTGCGACATGCTAAAGTACAGGACACTTACACTAATAAATATACCTACTTGACCTAATCGAAATATGTTTTGTACATTTATTTGCATCACTTTTTTACAGTTCTTGGGAAGCAAGTGCATTTTGCTGTCATTTTTTTTGGTTTTGTTTGCAAATCTTGTAAAATATGACTTCTTATTATTTACTATCTATACTAGACAACAGAACTATGCTGCAGGTACATTTTTAAACAATGTTGGCTATTATCTGATTGCTGACAGATTTGCCAACATTATTTCTTGGTCCCTCTCTTCTGTGTAAAGAAATATGTTTAGCGCTTCTTAGGTATTTTGGTTCCAACTAAGAACTACTTGAACTAGGGCACCTTCTTAATTTTTACCTGTCTGGTAGTTGCTGGAACTTGAGTTTAGAGTGCTTTTGGATTAGAAAAGTCCACCAGGAGGTGCAAACAAATCTACATAATCGCAGAACCTTTAAACTTGTCTACACATAAGATAAATGTGCCTACCCTTGCCTAAATTGAATTCACTGGACCTAAATTATCATGAAAAGGAAAGTTCTGATTTAAAAGTAGAGACAAAATGTCTTGCTTTTGCATACTTTTTCTCAGTGACTTTATTTTGTCCAATCTCATAGAGGTAACCTCTTCTACCGATAAAATTTCGTATTGCTCCCATTTTCTGCTGAGAAGTCACCAAGACCAAGTCTCTGATACTGCATTGTCAAAGCCTTTTGTACTCGCACCGCCATGCGATCTCAAACAGCGCTCGAAACTTTATTTGTCAAGACAAAGTATGCAAGAACTTAAAGAACAGTTCATTCATGGCCCGTGTCATAAGTTATAACTTTTCACTCATTTGTAGCTTGATCAATCCCTCTCTTTCCCTATCAACAAGAATTTGATGCTTTAAGCAATTAGAGACTATGGATAAATGCTGTAACATTTTGGTCCCCTCCGTTGTGTTAATTTTCTTCGTTGTTACATTTGATCAACGGATCACACTTTCTGCAAGAAACATCTGAAATACATCTTAGGGTTTTGTTTCTTTGGAGTATGGGGTTGTACACTATCAGCAAACAATTACACAGATACACTTTTAATCAATTATTGTACCTTAAGAAACCAGCATGCATGTAAAACCCAGTATAATGCACAACACCTGTTTATTATGAACCTCTTTTAAGAATTTACCTTTTTTACAAATTCTGTATTATTCTATCTACGAAGACCATTTAATTTGATCATCGAAGGTTCTCACAATACCGATGGCTATCTCCTGCAGGAGTCATGTTCCAAAAACTGTGGCCATTTCAATTATATATACAGTGCCCTAACATATTGGTAATGTAGTTTGGTATAATAGGTATTGAGATCTACATTCAAGCAGCAGTATCCTAATCCTACCAATATGGTGCACCTTCCAGAATTGCAATCTGATTACTTCCCAAACCCGCTGCGCCCTCTCCTGGTGACGGTAAACTGTTTCCGCCTGGACTTTGCATCGATGATGATCTGTGCCTGTCGCTTGAGGAAGCCTCGAGTGGGCACCTCGTCGTCGTCATCCGACTCCGGGAGAGGCGGCGGGGGTGGACGACTCGTATCGCCGCCCCCGCTTGGCTCCACAAGTGGCTTCGGAAAAGTCCACACATCCTCCGGGAGCACCGGCAATGGGGACGTCTGGAAATGATATAAGTTTTATATATTTTGTTTCATTGATCTATAGTGAACTTTAATCGGTAGCTGACTTTTAAAATTGATAAACCTCCACTATCAATCTTAAATTCCCAATCCTACATATGTGGGGTTTAAACTTAAAAAAAGAAATAAAAATGCGTTTTTTTTTTTTGCATAGAACAACGAAAGAAGGTTGTATAATAGTATCTTTGAACGAAAGAGTGAAATCTAAGAATGGTCATAGTGCCAGCTGTTTTCAACTGGTCAGTTGCAATAAGCACATGAGCTTTTTAGATGAAATCTAAACGATCATAGAATAAAAGTGAGTTTCTTTATTCTTTGATACATTTGCTCAAGGAAGTGCCTGCAAGACCCATAAGGATGCACAAACAGTAAACCAGCGACCGGCTGATTTCTTGACAGAAAAACAAACTTTGTTAACCTGGTCATCGTCGATTTCTTCCAAAGGCTCGAGCTCTGGTTCGTCTCCCACTTGGTCCATGGCCGCCTGGATCTTGTTGTTGAGCATCTCGAGAACCTCTGCCATCTTGCTGGAGTCGCTAGTCTCTTTGGGCACCGGAGTATCATCTACATGCTGCAGTAAATACGGTTCATACTGGGAGTTAACAAAAGCATTTTTTTTTTAATTTGATCAGTTTTGAATGACATTTCAAATAGGTATATCTCTACTCCCTAAAGAATAAAAATAGAAATTGCTTGCCTTTCCACTGCCATTCTGTAGGTTTTAAACAATTGTTTTGCATTGATCAAAAAATTACATCTGTTCAAATATCGTCTGATACAACCTAAATGTGCCTGTCTGTCTTCCCATCACTGAGATAATTTGTCCCTGTACCAACCTCCAGCTCTTTCAAGAAAGCAAATATGAAGTTCCTTATTTCAGAGGTCTGCGTAATAATCTGCTCAGTCTCGGCAGAATACTTCTCACGGAGCTGAGTCTGTTCGTCGATCCATTTCTTCACGCGTTCATTCTCCTCCACATTTCTGTGGAAAAAATAATTGCACTATAAAGACAGCGACAGTAATTATAAGTGTGCTCTGGTCGAGGTTGGCTGTCAATTTCTTAACTCACTGCTCTTTGTCTTTGGTCTCTGCAAATTTGAAAGCTTCCAGTTCGGCTAGCATGCTGGATTGTCGAGCCTCTAGGGCGGTCTTCTCGTCTTCTGCGATGCCCTTCAAGTAGCCAAGACGACTCTGAGTTTCGATTTGGGACAGGAATCTGCCCAAGACTTCTTCAAATTCAGTCACTCCTGGAAATTATCATCAAACTAGTAAGAAAGACGTGTTTGGTTTGGAATGTTAAATTTAATTCAGAACTCTAAGGCATCTGCAATGCCGAAAGGTTATATTTCCATTTTTTTTTAAGTCGCGACTTTAATTTTATTCGTACAACAAAAATCGGAGAAATGCATGCCGTTTTCCTTTTCTGTCCAAATGTTAGTGAACATCGTTCTCATATATCTGCCAAAAAATATTGATTTGGGCATGGAGAAAAACCAAAAGCGACCGTGCACCTGTCGCTTCCTTGAGCACCGCGAACGCAGCCTCCAAAGTCTCGACCGTCTTGGCGTTGACTGCTTCCTCTGCCGAAGTCTGCTTGCTCTCCGAATCGCTGTCAGAGTCCTGGTGGAGCAGGGGACGCCCCGTGGGGAAGATGTGCCTCTCCAGTCGCTCCAGGTCCAACCGACGTTCCTCCACCAACGCCCGGCATTCCGCTAGTTGACGGTCGCGCACCTTGCCCCGGTGCATGGCGTTTTCTTCTTGGCGTACGAGAATGCCCTTTGTCACGTCGCGGAGACTTAGTGCTTCCTTGTGGACGTCCTGGACGGGGGGTGAATTCACATCTGATCGATTTGTGGTGTTTAAAGATGTCCGTTCTCCCCTGGGGCTACCGACGTCGGTAAATTATAAAATGCTCAACGCTTCTATTTTAGTTTGGTCAAACTTACCTTGGACTGAACTTACACACAGATCTAGAATGCAAGAATAGTGAACCACGAGCCTGATACATGCCCGTCGAAGAACGCCTATACGGGATGTACCTTTTGGTGGAAGAGCATAATTCATCTCATATCTATTATAATAATGAGATCGTCGGATAAGAGAGCAACATGAACACCAGGATTCCTAATGCTTTCGAGAGATTATGGAAGACGTATGGGGGTTAAGCTTACAGAACTGCTTACCATAATATTCTTTGGCCTCCCTCACCCTCCTGAACATGTGTGTGATGGTCAGTGGTCACCCACTATTGTTTCACTTCGCTAATATCACGAGAACGTGGCTGCCAATTGGTTGCTTGGCAATTTTAGCAAATTAACCCCACATTCTTTTTATAGCCAGTGCACTAACAACATAGGCTTAGTGAGTCAGCATGTTAAGAACGAAAACCTGAGCTAAAATGGACTCGACTCTGAAACTGTGGGTCCAAGCTACATTTAAAACCCAGCTTAGAAAAAAATGTTAAACTATCCAGTGCTAAAATTAGGTAAATCTCCAAGCAAGAAGCATGGGAAAGGCTACCAGGTCTAGTCTTATGCCGAGTTCTTTGGAATACGCGTGCCAATGTTGCAGTTTATAAGTATCATTACAATAGGATTGGTCATGAACTTCTTGCTGCTAACTGAAGATAAAGTCGGTGGATGTGACCCTCAACAATCTTACGTTCAACTTCTTGATCTCATCCTCCTGCTTCCCGATGGACAGCTCCAGTTTTTCCAGCGAGCTCTCAAACTCGACGCCGTCTTCTAGCAAGTTTGTACGAATCGCCCGGTACTTCTTGTTCACGTGGACAGCCTCCATGATATTCATCTCTACGTGGTGAATCTGGTTCTCCAGCGAACATATTTTCTGCCAAGAGTGGACACAGAAATATATTCAGTCAAAGCTATGTTACTTGTATTGTGTCAGTATGGAGGAAATGGTTCTGTTCATTCTCCGTCCCTTCCCATCCCATTCAATTCTCTTATTGTCCTTTTGGCTTTTATCGCCTTAAATGTTTGCTCATCAACTATAGGAAATCTGTTTATAAAATCCCTATGATCAGCGTTTATGAACTGAATTGATTGCAGTGATCATATAGTCACCATATCAAATTCCAAATTCAGTCCACCGATAGCATCGTGCATCATGTGCACCGAAAATATTGATAGGAATTACCTCTTCGGCATCTTTGTCCCTCTTCTTCATGTGGTTCAAGGCTACTTGCTGATCCAAGTCTTCTTTCTCTTTGCCCAGCTGATTCAATTTCTTCTCGAACTGAAATGAATTCATCTACTTAGTAAGAATGAACTACTGCGATTTATGGAACTCTCGTGCATAGGGTTTATATGGAGTCTTATTAGGTAAGCACTAAGCAGTAGTGAAGGATTAATTTATGATAGGCAATTCACTCGTGCAATCACACGAGTACAATAAAATAATGTCCAATGTGAATGTAATTATTTTGTTATTTTTGATTTCATGGTTGATTAATGGGGTTAAAATAGTGGTTAACGGCCCCTATGCCACTGGCGTAGCGATCATATAACGATCCTACCCATCATATTTGGTGTTAAGTAATTATTTCGCAGAAGATACTAGGAACAGACAGCCAACAAGAGTTTCTTTCATCGTTTTTCACAAATCATCATTTAAACCTCACGATGTTTGGTCACTTCATTGGAGTTACATTTGTACAAATTATTCATTCCTACGGAGTCAATCTACATAAAAGTCGTACCCAGCATCGAACCCCTGAAACCACCCTTGCCTTAATTTCTGACCATTTCTGACTATTTCTATAGCCATACCCATAGGTTCTTCTAGCACACAAATCACACTAATTCTGTTACCTAATAGCTAATTCAGCTCTGAACTATCTCCAAGACTTTTGGACCATTAATTCAGGCCTGTGACCCAACAACCCTGTTCTGGAATTCACGAGGGTACATTTTTGCAATAATCATGAACTCGCCCATTGTTCCCTGTAGCGCAAGAGGTCCAACTTCTTCCTCAGATCGAAAGCCTTGTTGTCAATAAACTGGACTGCTTCTTGGTTGTTTTTACTTCGAAGCGTACAAGCATCTCGTGGATATCTCGAAGCAGTCTTTGTAATTAATTCAGATCTCTATAAAAGCGCACAAAAAATATTACACAAACATGATAACTAATTAAGTATGCACAGATTTCGATTTCGGTGTTTTGAAATTAATTGAGGCCTACGTCTGGTTGTTGCCCAAGGGTTTCGTGTAGAGATCTCACGTCTTTTTTTAACTGACGAATTTTCTGGACATTTTTCTTTTTGTTGTCCACGCATTCTTCGTATTGAGCTTTGCGCTGTCCCTCTGAAATGTTGAAAATATTACTACCTGCGGGCTGAAGTGTTTTAATTTTTTCATTTGACTTTAATATACTCTCTGACCAAAGAATCTTTGATTGAATTTAAACTATGAACAGACTAAGCCAACAATTTTTTGCCTGTATTAAATTTTTACCATCAGCCTGGTTCCTATATGCTCTATCCAGGTATTAAGATTCTCATACAGGCCAAAGTCACAAAGTGATATTGATTGATTTGTGGGGTTTAACGAGGCAATGCTTTAACAACCGGCCCATATGGTACTGGTCTGATGGCGTCGCTGAATAAGTGGGTTATGACGAGGATGATGATGAACCTAACCTAGCCTAGAAGGGAGTAAAGGAATCCTGGTGCCGACACGTAGCGTACTTCTGTCGAAGAGCACCAAGGGGACCACCGGCTTAACGTCCCCTCCGAAGATATAGCCGTTGTTGAGATTTAAAGTACGTACCTGACAACTGTATTTTTTTCTTTATTTCATAGATCTTCCTATTTATTGCTGCTAGACTATCGCCTTCAATTCCAATGTCCAACGGCATTTTTAATGCCAATTTGAGGGTTTTTGGGTGAAAACCGTAGACCTACTCTCTACACTAGTCCTGAATATTCGATAAATTGAAGTTGTTTAATCAATACTCGCACATGGCACTTCATGCAGTCTATTCACGACTTGTTTATTGTTCATCACCGCCGTTGCTATGGCAGAACAAAACCGCCAAATTTCAACCTCTACTAACCGAGGCTGACTGGCTTGGTCCAAAACAGAACAACGACACATTACGATTACATGCCCCTAAACTACTATGTGTTGGTGTAGCAGACAATGCGGTACTTGCTCTGAACATAAGTTGCGTGAAAAATCCCTTCCTATGGTTTGAAAGTTAATATTAGTGTGGACCTTACTGGTCGGTGTGGTAATACAACTAACGAAATAGAGTCCAAACCCAAAACAAGAACAAACCCAAGAAAATGGCTACTCGGCGGCTTCGGCTCTGAGTCATATATATATATATATATAGAGAGAGAGAGAGAGAGAGAGAGACACTGCGGATCACTGAGAACAATCGTTATCTTCAGAGCACCGACAAAGGGCAAACAGAACTCATGGTCGTCTTCCGGAGATCGCAACACTTTTTCGCAGAAACACAATCAGAGATGAAGTTTAAAACTCTGTATTTGTTATTGACATTAGCTACCAGTATCAGGTAAGCACGCGTTCGATGTAAGGTAGGGTCCCGGAATTATCGTGGGCCGGGGGCGCGATCGTACTCGGCACCCCTGGCCAGTCCTCGCCCACCTACTGGTCTGCATTTTGCCTTTAGGGGAATCTGGGGACAGCCATGTAAAAACTGTAATAAAACCACGAGGGAAAGATTTGTCAAAAGTGTTTACACACATTTCCCATAGTGAATTGATTGTCCATTTATTTATTTCTGAATTTTCTGCATAAAAGATGGAAAATGTAAACATATATCGAAATGTCTTTTCCATTTCGTATGTGAATGAACTCTTCTCATTGGTCGGTGGTAGTTTTGCGGACTAAATTATACATCCTCCGCGCTTGAGAATAGAACAATATTGTTTCACAACAAAACCGCTCAGATAAAACTCACAAAATCGGCCGAGTTTTTAATAATGAGCAAAGAAAAGTTTGAATGATTATTGCATAGAAATCGGCGTAGTTCGAGCCGAGGGAGCATGTGCACAACAATGGTAAATTTTCCCACACTGGTAGACGCGCACTAATACAAGCCTTCGAGGGACTACTTTCGTAGAGCGGCACCGAGTTGAAAAATAGTTGAGCGTGTATCGCCGAGCGGAGTGTATCTCGCGACAGAAGACTTAGTGACGGTGCGATGCCTTTAAGTTAGTTTAATTTATTTTACCCATGTGAAAGTGCGCGAAGTGTTAATTAAGTGTGTGCTATTCGTTTTATCCAGTGCGTGTTTATGTGCGTGATTCAATGTGCGTTCACAAGGGATAATAAGATTTTAGAGTTGCGTCAACATGTGTCGTCGGTTGGATTACCTGATATTTGCCACGCTTTTTGCGTTGGCCGCATTATGGATACCTTATACTGAAGGTAACTTATTAATTAGTGGACAATAATGCTAACTTAAACCATAAGAATACACCGTGGCATTTCGATCCCGTGCATTTTACCTGTTGCAAAGTAGCAAACGCTTGGTAAACCCTGGGTACGCCATCGGTACGTGACAACCAACGAACGGCATTGGCCGGGTGTCAAAATTCAAAAGAGATAACCAGTTTTAACCTTTCGGCATGTTACAGGCACACATCCGGCCTTTCTCGTTATCTGCACACACAATTATGCTCGAACATATTTGTCAAAATTAACGGAATTTCCGCTTCGGTGTGCTTGAACGTTTATTGATTCTGTTTACCGGTTATATTTTCAAAATGCGTGCAGTTCTGGTCTTCAGAACCATCTGAAGAACGCAACGATGCTGGCTTCTCACTATAAAAACTGGATGTGCAGTTGTTAATAGGGCCGTTTATTGTGGGTGGGTTAATATCGTGCCCATTCCTTTCTACTTTCAATACCATGTTCGCGAAACAGATTCTCATCTCAGTTTGACATCTTGCAAATGTGTTTTATTATATTATTATTCGTAATACAATGTTGTGCATTACGGAACTTGAACCGTGGTTGTATAAAGTGTGGAGAAGCGAGATGCAGCGACTGAGATATTTTTCTCAGGCTTTCTCTCGTCTTCGTCGATAGCGGGGCAGGCAGGCAGTGGTTTTAACTTGTTGCTTCGGGTGTTCTTTGTCGAGTCGTACCTCCTCGGTAGAAGGAGGGCGGTAAGGGACGAGCTTAGCCGCTCCAAACTAGAATACAGTCGACCCAAAATATCACTAACTCAACGACCTCACGTTACCTGAACGTGTCTACAGCTTTGTGGAAACTGAAAACACGTTATTCTCGATGAATTTAGTAAAAATCTTTTTGTACAATGGATTATTGATTGTAGCTACTACCGTTTAAGGACTGGAAAATCTTGTTTTAAAACGTGGTATCGTTTTTTCCCTTTATACATTGTCGATTAACGATCTTGAATCGTTGGTAGGTTATTTTGATGAGTCATACGATGATCGCGAATATGAAATTATTGATCGAAATAGTCTACCATTGAAGTCGTTCTCATCCCAGCGTCGATGTCTCCGAACACCGTTCAGCAATTTATAGTCGAAATGCATCACATTCGTTCACCAGTCCGGCTACCGTATTGCCAAACCTTACAGGAGTCATCAAGGGTAACCTGTATTTTAGATACACTCCCAATTAAGAAGAAATAACTAGATCGTGAGAATGAAAAATTATCCAGTAGCAACTTTCCACGCGTCGAAAATTCCTAGCGATTTGTCAAAATATCGCTAAGTCCCAATCCTCACTCACAGGCTAACTGAAAGTCTGTTTAGACCACCAACCAATTTGTGTGTAATACCGAATATCATACATGAGCGAACACAAAAGCGTCTGGCATAGCATATCATCTTATCTATGAACACACCTACACCTGAGCGTCGGCATCAGACCGTTTATTAATCGTTTAGACGAGTTCGGTAAGGCAGTCAGGCACATTAGGAGGCGAGAGTGCATCACAGTCGTGTTTGCACTACCATGAAAGCTGGCCATTATTCGCAGCTTGAATGTCTACAGTGATAAGGTCTACCGATCTTAGCACATCACTCTTTCTTGGCCCTGTGTTTATTTACACGTCATTATCAATTAATTTAATGTGTGATTTTAAATCAATGGAAGTTACACAAAATTATATTGTATATCCAAGGAAACTTTGAATTAGTGTTTAAAGATTCGTGTAAACACACATAGTAAAACATTATTGATAGCCATTATAGAATCATCGATTAGCATCATTTGACACTTTTCCCATCTTGGAATTCGGAAGTTTTTCTTAACTGATTTCAAAAGAAAATACATGCTTTACAACATCCAACTCTGGCAGCCTTATGGATAAAAGCACTGCAAAGGTAAGCCAGTGGTTTATGGGATTTGAATCTTATCGGACGTTTAAAAGTAAAACACGTTCCTCAGCGACCGAGCTGAGCAGCTGGCTAGGTGGGCAACCAATCAGGCTCGTTCGAACACTATCAAGTAGGAATATTGTTGCAGCTGCCTCGGCAAGAAGGCCGTTTGCCAGCGCCAAGACTGCGCCGAGTCCTTGTTGAACGGGTGGTAAGGGGGTTGGAACTTGAATCGTCGCTACACGGCAGCCCCCTTTCCTTTATGGTGTGCGACAATCTTGTTGCTTGCAACTTGTTGCATTTGGCATGCTACTGAAATGTCAGCTAATGATTGACATGAGTATGTGTTGGAAACGTTTTTATTTTTTGTCTTATTTCCAAGGCATTGTATGTGATTCGATAAAAAATGCGAAATTTTATGGCGCACGCAATTAGATTCAAGTGTCAACAAAAGACGGATTGTGTTGGTTCGCGATAGTTCTCAGAATAGTAACCATATCTGGTGGATATTTTTGTGTTCCATTGGCGCAAATTCGTCCGCTGTGCGACATTTTTGAACCCGTGGGATGTGATTTCATTCGGCGTTGTTAGGTAATTCGACAGTCGATGACATTTCTGGAATGCCCGGTTGCGTTGCGTGGTCTCTGCTACTTTTCAAAACGTGTTTAGAGATCCATTCTGCTTATCGGGCGCCATGCTTATTAGGCGAAGGCGCATGGACAGATGGTAAATCCGTTGAAAATTAAACTTGATGGTGTTTCTGGCTGCAGTTCTCTTATCTTGATGGTATTAATTTGGCTGATCCTTTTGCGTTTCGATTTGTTGTATAAATAATTCAATTATTTCAAGACCCGAAGGCAAAAGTTAAAAATGTCGGCACATGTTTAGCATACTTATCATATTATCTTCTAGCAACTTCTGGACTAAAAGTGAGACCGTCTCCCAGGTGTGGGATGCCTGATCACTTATCTCTTCTTGTATGAAGTTCAAGCGCATTTTGGACCCATGACGCACAGCCATTGTTGACCCTTACGAACATACTGCTTGCAATACACCTCATTCGGTCAATATTATTCTCAAATTGACCAAAGGGCATCTCAACAGATTCGAGTCCAATTAATCCCATTGACTTGTTTCACCAAAACGACATTCCTAGATAGAAATCTACTTACCTACCATTCGGAATGAATAATAAAATCGCCAAAGAAACAAATTAAATGTTACAAGCAAATCTCTACCGAAGCATCTCACACCCATAAAGCGTGTAATCATCGTTAGCCAAGCAAGTAATAAAAGTACTTCATAGCGATATGGCTAGTAGGTGCCACTAACCATAGAGAACATTGGTAGTATTCGGAGTCATAACTTTTTGAATATCACACGAGGAGTAACCGTCATTTTTGAGGCAGGTGATGGCTTGATGGCCTGGTCTAGCCAGCTCATAGATAGGGGGGTCTCTACGCTTAGGGGGATGTGTGCGGAGCGCCTGAGCGGTGGAGTGCCCAAGTCGAACCCATGCTCCAGCCATGTACAATGGCCACGGGGTCGGTCCAATCACTCCATTATGAATGCCACGAGGGTTACTGCGTATATACATTTGGTTGGCTTTATTCTTTTGGCTGATTCGATCAGACAAGCCAGACGTTATATCAGACGTTAGGTCACGTGGCTGATGAATTAGGTCGGGTAGACGTTTTTGTTACAAAATGTGAATGTAGCGGAAAAGTGGAGTTGGTCATCATAAGTCTAGGGTTTCAGCATAATTGCCCGGTAGTTTTATTTGAATGGGATTTAATTAGATATAAGGGTGTGGATATTTTTCAATTCTGCTACAGCGACGTTGAGTTGAGTTCAATAGTTATGTGCCTATTAAATGCATAATCAATCAAGTTGATGTCACATAAACGAGCAGTTTATTAGTTGAAAAAGGTTCAACACTTAACTCCATCATGCAGTAGATGTTCCATTTTTCTGAGATCAAAAAAAAATGCACGTAGAAAGATTCTTCCAATTAGCCATTCGCTGCCTTCCTAAAGCAGTTGAAACTTTTTCATTCGCTTCACGATACGTGATCATGCATTCAACCCAAGAAATTAATCATATTCATCATCAATGAATGCAGTTTTCTTGAGTACAGATGTCGCGTTGGAAGTAACAGTACACAACAGTAGTAGTTCAATTGAAACGACTCGCCGTTGTAATTTATTCACCATCGGTGGGTAGACAGGCGTCGCGGTCGTTGTCTACAATTGTCGCTCGGTGTGTCGGTACCCCGGGCCACTTATTTTCGTCTGGATCTTACGCGATTGCGACGACGTGTCTTTCCCGCTAACGAGACGCTTCCTCTCCTGACCCTAAACAGGGCAATGCTAGATGCAGGCAAGCGGTCGTCTGTTGACCCTTCACACTTCGACGTTCCAACATGCACAGAAGTTTTCTGCAAAAAAAAACTGTCGAATAGTATTTTAGTTGGGTTGGGCGGAGCTGAAAAATTTGCGCTGCAGATGCTGTCAGTAGACACATTTTTATTGGTGTGTTGTGTTTTCGGTTATCCCCTATGCGATTCTTGGACCTTTAATTATTCTTTATTACCTTTATAAAATTATAGTGCCAGTTTTAATCAATTTTGTGCGATGGGACTATCTTTGACTTCGAAAAAAAGCGTGTTCTCCGTTCAGCGAAAGAAAATTTCCAGCAGAGGCGTCACTGGTCATTTTGGGATGACATGTTGGCCAACTGTCATTTAAAAAAAATAGTCCACCATTTTACATTTGGGTCATTCCATGTGTAATCACTCACCTCAAACTTTGACCGACCCAGATTTTGATGAAAATTGGTATACTTGTTAAGTTTGTTGACTTAGGGGCTATTTTTTAATTTTTTTTTTTTTGGTCCAACCGTTCGGATATTACAAGGGGGGGAAGTTGGGGTCATTTTGCCCCCCGCGCGTGTAGTGACCACCCTTTCTACGCAATATCTAGGGTTCTATGGGAGCTACAGAGCTGGGAAAAAAATCATCTGAAAGGTAATTTCATACCCTACCTGAATATGGAAACAAAAATGACGATATGTTAATACGAATTTAATTGTGATTTTACACATCTGCATTTTCCAAAATGACCATATCGCTGATGAGTCATTTTTGATTTGCCTGATTTTTTTTCTATATGTACAGAACATACATATGATCATGTGTTCCAAAAATCAAGATGGGTGTTCTACTACTTTCCAAGAAAAAAAAATGTTTTCTGCAAATTCATTCATAATATAAATTAATATGAACTGAATTTAAGACAACATTCAAGAAAATGATCATTACTTACAATCATAGCTACTATGAAGTACAAATTTGCATATCTTAAGAGAGATGTAGTTTACCTTATTGAGGTACATATTTTATAAGCCCTGCTGTTGCCCTGTTGGTGTCTGTAGCCGACAAAAAGTATGTTCGACCAGTTGCCGTGTTGGGGTCGGCCAGTGTTAAAACATCAGCAAAAGCTACAATTAGTTTGTCTTGTACACTGGGATAAAAATATGATGGAGCTGGTCCATGAGGGTGTAGAAAGTTGACTTGAAGTTCAAGAGACTGTGATGATTTTTCAAGAACACACGCTAGCCACCAGTCTTCGTTGTATGCTACAGTGATGAAACTGCCCACGTCTTTGAACTCAAACTCGGGTATTTCTGCTGCTGTTGCTTCCTCCTCTTCTTCTTCTTCTTCTTCTTCTCCTTCTTCATTTTTCTCAACAATCTTCACAATGTTGATTTCTTCAGAAAGAGAAAAGTGTTTCACATGTAAGGAAGTTAGCGATTTTGGGTAGAACGCATGAAAGCTTCTTGTGCCTACGATAGTTTTTAATTCTTTGAATCGTTCTTTAAGTTTGATGCCATTTGCTGTAATCTCTTCATTGGCTACAAACACAAAATTTACAGTCCACACATTTTCTGTTGCCCACCGGTAAAAGTCTATCGGCGTCATTATTTGGTCGGCATATGGTTTCTGTAAACTTGCCCGTGCTGCATTTCGTTTTACAGTCCCACCAACTCCATCGCATGGTCCTTTACCGTGGGATGTGGCAAAAAAATGCCACTCAGCAGTTAGTTCGAAGTCAACTTCATGATGGCACAAGTTGGAAAAATTCTTCTTATTCTTATATTGGGCTGCCGCTCCATCAGAAAAGTAAATTAAATGGGATACATCCGAAATGTTTTGTTTCAGGTGTCTTATCAGGTGCTTTTGGAAAGTGTGCACAGTAACGGTGTCATGAGTTAGCGAGTCAGAAATGACAACGTAACTTAAATGTTGTATGTCTCGATCTTCAGGCTTAAAGTAACACACAAATGGGTGAAGGGTGCATTGGCTGTTATTCCAATGGTAACCTTGTGCAGCATCCTGGAGCACAAAAGAATAATTCTCAGCGAAGTCGCCCACTACTAAAACTTCCCCTGGTTTAAGGTTGGCTTTCTTCTCCTGCATGAATGCCGCTTGCTGCCGTGCAATAAAATCATGATTTCTTAATAAAATGCATTTTTCAATAAAACAGTCAACAAACTCATCTGTAGGTTTCGTAATTGTCTCTAGGGTACATCTGTCTGTTGACAGCCACTGTTTATAAGTCACAGAGTCTATGAAATTTTCACTGAATGAGATTTCTAGCCATTCACGAAGTTCATCGGTTCCCGGACAATTGCCACACTTTCCTACAAAGCAGTTGAGAAGCGGGGGGTTGCACATGAGGCTGGCAAGGCAGTGTTGGTATGATTTGATGGTACCGTCTGAAAGCAAAGGCAGCTTTGCTCCCAAAGCCATCAACTTAACGTTTTGGTGTATCGTACAGACACAGACAGAATGTGTCCCAGCTGCTCCTGCCAGAACACAATGTTTGGGTCTGAGCTCTGCAAACTTCGAGAATCCAACCTTGATGTCAGGATATTTATCTTTGAAGCTGCGATACACTTCACTTAAGTTGCTTAACACTAGTCTCTTCTGGCGGTGAACTCGATTGTCACCCACTTTAACCGAGACAAAATCTTTTTTACCCGGCATGACACGGCTTACATCATCATTTTCATAAAACTCTTCAATCAGTTGAATGCAATCAGGGGAAAGAGTTTTTCCTGCTTTTTGATTTGCAGATGGCAGTATCCCTTGGGCCTTTACTAGTTGTTTGGTTTTACGTACCAAATGGTTAGATGCATTGAACTCTTGCATTATTCTCTTAATGCTCCAACTTTTTGGAAGCACAGATAAAATTGTTATTTTCTCGCTTCTGGTACTCGTCTTAAACTTTTCTTTCAGTTGTGCTATTATCTCTGACCCATCACGGATGCTGTCCTTGCACTCCTCTGAAGATGTCAAATCTTCTTTGCTGATTTCTTCATTACTGGGAGATACTAGTTCCAATCTCTTCTTTACACCTTGTGTTATTTCGCTGAACTTTCTTTTCGAATAAAACATAGATTTACCCTTTAGTTTGGTGGTATTAATAGGTGACACACCAAATGCAGCTAAAGACTGATTCACGGCATCTGCTTCACAGGGTATGTCCACGAAAGGTAGGTCAAGTTCAGTGGATTTAGTTGGCGTTAGAACAGAAACGGTTGTTAGTTCCTTCAGCCTGAGCGAGAGCAGCTTACGGCAAGTTGAGCATAATTTCTTTCCAGGGATGAGGTCGGCAATCTCCAAGTATTTCGTCCTGGATGCTGCATTAATTTCTCTTAACCCATTAACTTTCACTATTCCACAGTGAGCCTGAAACGGATCGCAGCATAACTTGTGGTGACAGCTATACAGACGAAGGAATTTCTTTTCATGTAAATGACACACGGTCTTCACATTATCACACTTAGTACGCAGAGCTAATGATAACTGCTGGTCACTATTGAAACTTTCAATGCTTTTAATCGCTAGATCTTCGATGGGTCCACATTCTTCTTCAAAGAACAGTCCAATTGAGCACATTATGAATCTCTAAATAAAAGGTGCTTGAGAGCAAATTAGCTTCTATCCTCATCAACATGAGGCCAGAGACTGATTGCTTTAGTCCAGACAAGAAATTACCAAACTTTTTACTTGTAACCTGTTACAACTTGATCCATGATTCAGGAGCATGACAAACAATCTATAGTTGTATTCTAGGGAATACCATTTTAAGATTCTTGTAGATGCAAGTCCAGACAAGAAATGAACAAACTTTTGACTTCTATGAACTGTTTCAACTTGATCCATGATTTACAGGAATATGGCAAACAATCGATTTGTATTGTAGAGAATAACATTTCAAGAACATGCAACTGTGCAAACAAAAATCAACTTTAATATAAAATATATGCCAGTGCTCTGATCACAATAATTGTGATCAAAATGCTGTTCTACTGGCAAAAAGGCACTTTTTTATAGAAAAAATTTTTTTTCTTGGAAAGTGGTAAAACACCCATCTTGATTTTTGGAACACATGATCATATGTATGTTCTGTATATATAGAAAAAAAATCAGGCAAATCAAAAATGACTCATCAGCGATATGGTCATTTTGGAAAATGCAGATGTGTAAAATCACAATTAAATTCGTATTAACATATCGTCATTTTTGTTTCCATATTCAGGTAGGGTATGAAATTACCTTTCAGATGATTTTTTTCCCAGCTCTGTAGCTCCCATAGAACCCTAGATATTGCGTAGAAAGGGTGGTCACTACACGCCCGGGGGGCAAAATGACCCCAACTTCCCCCCCTTGTAATATCCGAACGGTTGGACCAAAAAAAAAAAAAAAAAAAAATAGCCCCTAAGTCAACAAACTTAACAAGTATACCAATTTTCATCAAAATCTGGGTCGGTCAAAGTGAAATTTAATTAAAAGTGAGTGATTACACATGGAATGACCCATTTGCTTTAAAGCTTTTTTCGTGCCAACATTTTTTGTTTTTCAAGTTATTGAGTAAGAGTTTTTCTCCTAATTATAACAATCCGGGGAATTATTTTACATATATGTATCATAAAGTATTTCCTACCTCGTCACTAAGATAATTTCTGAAATTGCATTCACGAGTTGGAAGCAATGTCTTGGGCTTCTTCTCTCGCTGGCTAGACTATTGTTCGTGGTAAATCGACCTGCATGATTCGCATTGTGCGTATGGGAAGCCATTTAAACGGTTGCTGACATTTTTTTACAGTCCCGCGTACTTTTTTAATTGCTGATCACTTCCTTGCTTCTTGCTAAATTAATCGCCTTTCTGTTTCAATTGATCGTGTTTACAATGCAAACCAAATAAACGTTGAATCTGTGGTTCAATGGTTCTCAATCGCATAAAGTGCGCGGTACGCTCTGTGTTTTATCAGTGCGTTTGCAATTAGGATTTATATTTACATTTACATCCAGTTTTCTAGCGTACTTTATTTTTGCTTAGAAATGAGATCTACAGTCTAGCCCGTGAGAAAAGTTTTGTCCCCCTGCATTGCTACCAATCCATGAATGAAATTGCAGACATAGTATTAGTGGCGGGATTTCAAAATACTTATTATTCGTAAAGTAACTCCCAGGATTGTTAAGATTGGTAGAAAAATCCTTATAATAGCTAAAAAAAATTAAGATCTTAGCACGAGAGAAGCCTTAGAGCAAAAGAAAAATGGTGGACACCAGCGGAGATTATTTGAAGTCCATTTTAAAATGACAGTTGGCCCGCATGCCACCCCAAAACGATCGGTGGCTCCTCTGCCGGAAAGGTATGCTCTCTTGCTGAACGGAATGTACTCAATGCAATTTAACAGGCAATCAGCTCTTGTACAAAAAGCTGTGCGGGTTTTCTGACGTAGCAAAGCATACACAGATGCATGCCCATTTCATAGATAACATAGTAATTTGGATAGAATATAATCCTGCCAACTATTTTATAAGCGTACGAATTACATTTCCTCACGTAATTAGATTGAGAAAGAATACGATCACATGTCGTCGACCTGGCTTCTCACTTTTCTTCTCTTTTGTAGCCGAGAACGATTTGTTAGTCACAAAGAAATTCTCACACGCCAGGAACACGCGAATGAAATTACCACGCAGTTGAACACTTCACAAAACTCTCAATTAACTGTTAATTAATTTAGCTACAACGAGATTCATTCTTAGATTGAACTACAATTTCATTTCAATTTCCTGTGACATGAATGCTTTTTACTCTAAATTCTCAAATTTGTATGAAATCAGGTTTGTGCTCAGGCATATCGGGGTAAGTTTTGATCACTGATCTGTTGCCCAAAGCAACCTGTCGGATGCTACCGTGTCGATGTCAGCCTTGACGTGAGAATATTACCAGACGAGGCATTTTTTTTTTTTGGAGAGACATTGAAGGTCTTCTTTTAGATGTATCGTGTAACATTCGTTTGCAGCCTCAAGTGTAATAGATGCGTCCCGGTTACACGAGATACGTACAGTCTGGCCGCAAGGACCGCGACCTGCTCTGATGGTATCATTTAAAATCAATCTTTGTATCAAATTAAAAGCAATATTTCAAGAGCAGCCAGATTTTTAACTGTAAAAGAGCAATTATCAACTTTTATGACGGGCCAATTCACCAATTATAAAAATCATGTTCCTCTAAATTACAGTAAAAAAAAAATATTTCGATTTCTCAGACCGTGGCAAGTCTAATGAAACCCAAAGATCGTCGTTAACTCGACAAATACCTTACGTACATCAAGTGAACGGATTCACTGGCTGCCGTGCCGCGAGCATCCTTTATGTCCAGTCCAGAGGTCTGCGGCTTCTTCTTTGGTGGAGATGTACCTTCGGCAAGAACGACCGGACACGACCGTCTCTTGGCCACTATATCGTGGGAAGCACGTGCACGAAGATCCCACGTTTTTCTCAGACTTTGCACATCTATCGGTCCTGCTCTCTTGCTCTAACGCACTTCTCGCTTCAGCCATCCTCTACTTTAGACTCAATGAACTATTATTTTCATTGAATCTCAATCCTACGACGAGTAATTCATCCACAGCAACAACACTAAACATCTGTTTTCATTGCTGTCCGAAATTACGTCACATCCGCAGACAAGTACCTTCGGCTTTGCCATTGTCTCCAATCTTGTGTATATTGTCTCAATCAGTATCTTCTCATGGTTTTCTATTTTTCTTAGTGTTTATTTTAATGGTAAGCAATCTCCTTGGACGGCCATTCCAGTGTTGATTCAACAAGTAGCTAACCTACAAGCATGAATCCACTGTCCTCTCAGCAGCACCAATCGTAAGGCGGCTAATTCCTCCATAAACAAGTGCAAATTTCAAACGTGCAGTGCACACTTTTTGTGTCATTCCCTTATATCCTAAAGTTTTTTACTGATGTCCACGAAATCAATTAAAATCGTGAATGCACGCGATTTATTTGTTGCATATGTTAAGTAAATACACACAGACCGATCTGTTTGATTCGTGCGATCCGGGTAGCGGTTGCACTTTGTAACCGTCGACGTTGCTGTCAGACCAACTGGAATTTAAAATCGACCAGCTTTGTGTATCACACACATCGGCGGTTCTTAGCCACAAAGTACGTATGTACTAACTGCACAAAGATGGTTACATAGGACAAGAGCATTTGACAAAGCTACTTCAAAGCCAATTGCAATAACTCCTTCAGTGATTAGCTTTCCATAATCAGTGATTTCTGAAAGAAAAATATTAATCACTTGTAATAAGACGAACATTTCAAATATGCAAGCAAATCTTTCTATTTAATAAAGCTATTTTGCAAATTACAAACCTCGGCAACTCGTAATTCCGCTCGTGCCTTGGGGAAGATAATTCAATTTTAATATCAAATTAATGCCATAGAAAAACTCGGTGGTCAGTAATGAGTACTTAGCACACCATACTGCACACGGACAAGTGCAAGAGTGCATGCATGATGATTGATGAGATTTGATTGGCGGCGTATCACTCGCATGGGAGAGCTGGTGCAACCACGAAGCTATCATGCTGTCTCTCTAGTACCTCTTGACACCCCTATATAGCGGTTGGTTATAAACATCTCTGTCTCTTTCTCGCACAGAGAGTTGATACCCGTCCATTACCCAGGGCCATATCCCGGATGGCCGTATTAAAAACTATCATTATGATATTGATGCTGGGATGTACTGCGTATGAATATTGCAACAAAGAGTGTACTGTATGTACTTACTCTTATGGGTGTGCATTAGTGGAAAACATCCCACAAGCTATCTTGCATGATTGAAAATCGTTAATTTGTTAATTTGCCGACAGTGATTTCTTTATTGAAAGCGGGAGATTGTAGTAGATTGCGATTTCATATCTGTTTCACCTCGATGTTTCTAGTTTTCACATCAGATATTTCCTTTGTAGTTCTATTTTAATTTGCCAAAAAAATGTCAAGTGCAATTTTACGAATAAAATATGTACACAGGTATACACTCTCCAAAATACCTGATGATACTTTGATCATAAATCCGTCCGTTAGTAACGTACAGTGGCATAGCTGGTAGTACCAGCACATAGCACACACACCAATCTTTCAATCTGTTGAATGCGTGCTCTCATTGCAGCGTACAGTGCCATACCTTTTAGAATTTATTGCCATCGTAAGGTAAAGTCAGACGGTGGTTGTAACTCTTAAAGAAGCTGAGTTAGCTTTCTGCAAAGGTGAGCTAGCAATGTCACGATCATTGGATAGAATTGCAATTCTTTCCTTCATCAATAATCGAGCGTGGCTTCTGAATTACAACCTGTCAGCATTTATGCCATACACAAAACACAATTTATACATTTTATTGAGTTTATATACTGCATGCTATTTGTTTTTTTTGTTTTTTTTTTCTTACTTATCCATAAATTTTTGATAAAGGTAGTGAAACCAAAGAATCCTATATCCTTTGTGGATTGGCATTGGTTAGTTGACGAACCAGAGAAGCACCTTCGGCTAACAGTATGAAATTGCAAGCGTCACAGGGAGTGCAACTATGCACTTTAATGCACTCGTGTGTTGTTCCAGCGCTAAAAGTCTAGACACGTGGACGTGTAATTTTCATTGTGGTCAGTGTACTGTGTTTTATGCAGGCTAGCCGTGTCTTTTGTGCTTCGTCGCCTTCGCCAAAGAAATCGTTGATCATTGTATGCCAACAGGATTTTTGTTTGCCACAGTGTAAAAGGATCGACCTGCAACAATAATTGTGTATAGCAATTTTTACTTGTTTGCTTCACGATTCATCTTTAGATTTTGTTGAACTTGACATTCCAGAATCTTCTGGATTGGAACTGGGATATTTAGTGTTTATTTTTTGTCTGTTTTCGACAAGCGCGATCAACTTTGATGGTCGAACCATGATAGGTAACTCCAAAAGCGGTGGCTCCAAAGTTAAAACTAGTGAACAAGAATCGTAATGCATGAATGCTATTGTATAGTCGCTTTAATTTTAACTCCCATTGACCGATTACAAATTGGTGGAGTCATTTACGCTCCATTGACGAAAGGCTTCTAGTAAAATTAAATTGAATGAATGATGCGTATGCGTTAGCCTGCAATGAGGGGGTGTGGTGAGAGGGGGAAGGGGTTATAAGGGATGCACGCGTATAGTGTACCGGAAGTGTCCGATATAGCGCGGCGTAATGCACCTTCCTGTTTCTGGCAAAGGGAGCAAATGGTGGCGGATTGGTGACAAGTGCTTCTATCATTGGAAGAGTGGAGGAAGTAGTTTCGTTTACCGTCAACAGGTCCCTACTTTATCCCGACACTCTCTTGGCAGGGTTCATTGTTTAAATCTATTGGTTGCTTAATTGTTCGTTTAATCATTTCGATAGGAGGAGTCTACTTTAAATGAAGTGGTAACGGTTACATGTTTTACATGTGTGTGCGTCAACTTCAGTGTTACCTCAATTTTATTGAATTACTTTTTGACATCTATGTTAACAGCAAGACATCTTTGTTACAATCTTGCGTTATGGGGTTGTTACAAAAACGGAAAATACTGCTTTCAACGTTTCATAGTCGGTATTTCTTTATTTTTCTTTCATATTTACAGATTGATAAATTTACTTAAGTTTACCGTTATGTATTTCCTTGGGTTCTACTGCAGCCGACTTAGCTTACTTGTTCATCTCATGTCCAGAATTTTCGCTGGGTTTATTATAACTTTTCATCCTGTGTTCCAGGCTTCGTGTCTTGTTCGCCGAACCCATGTAAAAATGGAGGAGCTTGCTTGTCAACGCCTAGAGGAGAATCGTCTTGCAAGTAAGTAACCACACACTTTCATCTGTGCACACGCAGTAGTCGTGAATTGCGTGCCGATATTCCATCTCAGACTTGCGGCGACTCATGGTCAAAACAATACACAGTCCAATAAAGAGTTATTTTCTTAATAAGACAATCGTGCCGTTGTAACGTTGTAAAATGAATGGAGTGAACCATGCGAGCGTTTTGGTTATTAAAATGGATCACGAAAGATTTTTGTTCTTGCGAAATTTTTTTTAAACGCTTTTACTAATGAGGGACGAGAAGTGGGTATATTTAATGATTTATATTTAGTTTTCGGTCGTTCGTACCTACAAGCCACAAGGTAATGGTTTTCGATTTTATTCGACATGTCTTAAATCGCTGAAGGCGAACTAATATAATTGAAGTCAAATAAAAAGATCGGGTTTCGTTTATTATTTTTGCTTGTGTAAAAAAACCGGCTGGTTCCATTCTAAACCGATCCTGCTGAATTAAATGAACCTGCAGCTATTTTTAGGAAACAAATGGCAATGATGAACATTGTCAATGATCAATGAAAGCCTGGGATTAACATTTCACTTCAAATTGCATTCATGCGCCAGGCAAATTTTCTAATCGTTGCAAGTAGAAACCTAATCTTTTCACATGTGATTGCCTGTGTGATGCTGGACAATATCTTTATTGGATTCCATTCTGTTCGTGTAACAACAAACTCTTCCGGTAATTGTTACCCACTAATTATCAGTGGGACGCACATATCACCCCGATTTCCATGCTAATTACCTTGCCAACTGAGGTAAAGCTATTTAACGTATGTGTGTGTGGAGATAATTCCGCCGTAATCAGCTGATTTAAATTTAAATTAGAGACAATGGAACTATGGTATAAACGTGCTTTAATTACATGCGGTATAAACTTGGGCTAATGCGAATTATTGTTCAATTAGGTCCAATTACATCGCATTTTAATACATAAAAATGACTGAAACTTAATATAAAGTTAAAAATGCAACTGATGAGTTTCACATGATACAGAAACACTTGGCTCTTGCATTTTTCTCCCATTCGAAGGCATCGCTTGTTCACAATTTGGAAGCTAGCGTGTTTTTTTTTTCCTGCACATTCACAGCAATTAGCTAATTTTAAAATCAGACAAGTGGCCGTCCATCTGCGAGTAATATGCATCGGTATTCACGCACGTCTTTTTTGCCTTCAATCTCAAAACGTCTCAAGGTCCCCCTACGAAACATAAAAATATTTAGCCTTTTTTTTTCTTTAAACGCGCCTAAATAAAAAGACTCTTTGCTTTATTGCGAACTGTACAAGTAATTGTCAACTGTACCGTAATATCAAGACGGTAATGGAGATATGTATCGTCTGAAACCATATCGAGCGTAGCATTTTTTGGCGTCTGAATTCGAGTTTGGTCGACGGGCGCCCTCCCCAGATGTGACAGTGGTCGTCGATTGTCCCTTAGTTTGGCATCTAACGTTGCGTGGGAATATTATTCTTGCGGTGCCGTACGCGTATCGCATGTCATATGGTATCACTTGCCACGGCACCCAACGATGTCCCTTGGGCACCACCGCAAAAATCTGCTAGACTCGGACGGTGAGAACGATCAACGATTCGTTTGTTGAGTGGCCGGTTACATTTAATCGAGCTTACTAATTTTATATGCGTTTTAAAAGAGGGGCTGGGGGGTCTAGACTACAAGTGCACCGTCTGTCGTAATTTTAAATCGTATTCGAATGGGAGAAGTGACGGTCCACTTTTCGAGCGTATCACGGGGAAGGCTTAATTATAACTAATTATGGGTCGCTATTTAAGATTTTTACTATTTTGTTGGTTACAAAGTAGGCGTTGATCTTTATTTTCAATTCCATTCAGACGTGTACCTGCGTCTGGTTTGGCAGGTGGTTGATTACCAATTAATAAAAATCTTTGTAGGTATCCTCGTATATGTGTTGGTTTGGTTGCGTGCTATGAGAAGGCACACACAATGAATCTAAAATTTAAACCAATTCAACTGAGATAAATGAGCCTATGAAATCAGTGGTCCGTAGCTATTTTCTTATATATATTATTAATTACAAGCCAGCGAGGAGCGAGTTGCGTCGTTGGTGGCACCGCTTTTTTTAATAATTCATTATTAATCACACTTTCTGGGGGTTTCTTTGTAACGAACCAATACAATGATCATCACAATGAAATGAAAAGTTGAGCTCAAATAATCAAACAGATGCCAGATGAGCGGCGAGGATGACTGGTTTGTTTTGCATAACTAGAATCAAAAGCGTTCGGTGAGTACACAACGAAAATCTTTCCCACTTCATTCTTTTAGCCATGGGACTAGAAGATATATTTTTTATGTAACCTGCCAACTTTGAAATGTTCTTGCTTGTTCGAGAAGTGGTCATCCATGTTACAAAATCGAATAGAACGCAATTAAAATCGAGTCTTCAATTTCTTCTTGAGATACTATTATTGATGTTCAGTGAGACAATAGACCATTAGAATAAATCGGTATTATATTTCATAGCGTTCCAAGCTATAATGTGAAAGTTTAATACAGTTAAAATTAATTTTTCTGATCGAAGTCTGGCCGTCCCATTAATATCGTGTGGATTAACATCGAAGAATTTGACATTTGAGGCTAACGTGTTAGAATTATGACGTAGATTAAAGATGGAAATGCAAATCCGTTTCAATTACGTTTAAATAATAGGTTGGTGCAGTTCTTCAGTTCATTATGCAATGTTAAGCACATTCAACATTGGTCAGTTATTAAATGAGCATCCCGCAAGGCTTGATCGTCCGAAAGCTAGGAAGAAAACATTACCTCAGGGCATAATATTGCAGTAGATTATTTACATCCTACTCGTTGCACATCAGCGTAATTATCTGAACTGGTATTGTGATAATTATCAACTGTGCAACTAATTTCGATGGGTTTTTCACATGGGAAGTGCTTTTTTTTTTAGGGTAGCCTTTCGTACCCGAGCCTGCCCTTACTCAATAAGATAATCGCATTCTAACGTTCTAGTGCAGTACGGAGCCTTGAGGGAAATTAAGATTTATCTATCAAATTCTAGATTTTTTATTAATCGACTACGATGATCCCGTTGCAACTGTCATTTCTAAAGGTAAAAAAAAGCTGCAACCAATCAGTGAAGCAATTACATTTTACCAGATCGATGAGTTTATGGGACTTGATTCAGTCGATCGACTAGTTTGTTTAGTTAGGTCGCAGTAATGATTTCCCAAGCAATCAAATAGTGTTAAACCTAACAAGCCATAAGACTCAAACAATGATAAAACGACTGCGTGAAACTCAATTTCGAAACCCTAACAAGCCGCAGTTTGCGATTGGTGTTAATTTCAACTAGGGGTGGTTTGCCACGCGATAATCTGCAACCCGACGTGTTTGTGTCGGCGCGTGGCCCGCCCTGACAATAGGACTTACAATTGGGTCTTGCGTGACATTTGTAATTAGTGTCTTCCGCCGGGTAACGGCTTACGCTCGATCCCGAGGAATCAGGATAGAGGACAATATTGGTTTTGTGTAGCCCCGAGCACGCAAAGCCGAGGGGTTATCGGTTTGATAAATTTAGGGGTAGACGGCACCTTGTGCTTCTCATGCAGGTGAGATGAGGTGGACTTGATGAGTGTTATCGTGCGTTATCTTGGTTTGGTTGGATTGTGAAAAGAGACATCACCTGTCAATGGCGAAGACCGCAAATAATAATGCATAAATTTTGATCTCTTTTGTTCACAATCATTTTATTGCGTACAATTCTAGGGCGCATCAGTAATTATTTTAACTGTATTTGCTCAGGGGTGAAAACTTGAAATACCTGGCTCAAATTTTACAAATATGTTTCTGCCATTCGTTTTTTACGGCACAACTGGTTGCTGGCCGCTTAATCGAACTAAAAACGATTGCTTGAGTGAAGTGTGAAGTATGAATTGATTGCAATTAAATCCCTTCGGGGTTTGTCATGTTTCGCCAGCCTGTTGTCTCGCAAAGGTGTCCCCAGGCGCGACGATTACACAGGCCAGGACGGAAAACTGGACATCTGTTCCACATTACAGGCACTGTCGCCGCGTCCTATCCTAACCTAGGGGAACACGCTTGGGGAGAAGCGTTCCCACGATCTCGACTATTTGTCCCGTTCCCCGACGCATGAGCGCCGCCCGTGTTGTATAGTGGGTCGTATTCATTGGGGAACCGGTGCTTGAGGGGGAAGGGGAGGGCGGCCTGCAAAAACAAAATAAGCCTTTATTTAGGGAAAAATCTGGTTTCGTGAATTGGTCGGATTATTCTGGGTGATTAAGTAAAACCCCGTCTTGAAGTGGCGGTGGAGATTTGTTTCCAAAAATTAGTCATTTTTTTGTAACGTAAGCTAGATGTTTTTGCTGCTCAAACATGTACTGCATTTTTATATGCATCAGGCATGCACTTTCAGTCATGAGTTGCTCTCTTGTTTTACCCATATATATGTATCCTTGCTGGATAATTTCTAAAGTAATTGCACATCGGTGACTAGGATAATCGGTATCCTATTTCAAAACGAGTGCTGCGATAAAATCATAAAATCGTAGTACGTAGCGGTCCATTATGTGACATAAAAACCTTCTCTCTCGAATAATCTCGAATCTATGTCCTCGTCCACGGATGGCAAATCACAATAAATGACCAAGTGCGTCTATGGTGGTATAGACTCAGTTCACACATGTGCGCGTACGACGCAGTCGCGTGGCCTTTGTTGCACTCGGAGCACATTGTTACAAATCTCCGTGCCACGAACCCTTCTCAGAGCGCAGTCGCGCATTCATATCCCCGCGCACAAAGCTGTTGGGCAACGAAAAAATCGGGGCTCCCGACAAAAGAGCCACACACACAAGCCATGTTACTACTTTTTATGCTGATACACTGCGTCAAAAAAGGGCATTGTCTAGCAAGTGTATGCACCTTTTGATCGTTTTATCAGTATTTTATTCCCATCTGCTATGATCTGATCGCGGCGATTGACAATGGCTGCGATCTTTGAATAGATCAATTAGGTTTGAACAGACCGCACCTCGCTGGCCGGGCTGACCGATCAGCTCTGGGTAACTCGGTGCAACAATGCAGTTTCTCGACGTGCACAGACTGCAACTTTGCGTGCATAAATTAAAGTAAATAATGAAACTAATAAGCTTGATCGATTACGCCCGATGAAAACCGCTGCATCTATGTATGGAGCATGACGTCGTGTATACGTACGGTGTCTACAATTTGTTTCCCATCATCGTCGTGCGATTACAAAGTTTCACGTGCATTGTAAGAGCAGGCGCGATTCAAATCTGCGTGCCTGTGTGTTTTTTTTTGTTGTTTTAAATTGGTCATTAAAATATTATTTTCGAAATTATGCAAGATATTTTTTAATTGGAGCTGGATATTATAATGATTTCATAGTAAACATCATTAATCTTGTTACGCCTTTCGATGTGTTGTCGAATTTTCAATTGGCTAGACATTTGACGTGGAAGAACGAGCCGAAATGAAAGTGATATTCTCTATTATTATTTTTTAGTTTATGGCCCTTGTTTGTATTTGCTATTGAAAGTAACGCACTGTTTGGGCGGAGCGAATTACACGCAGGAATTCTCTTGTTTCTTCGCGTGATCCATTCGCCGACCAGCGCGTACCTCTCGAATACGCACGTGGAGGGAGGGAGGGGGAGGTACAAGAGAGCACCGAGCTATCGGCCCATTATTCTCATTACGCTATTTCAGAAAATATTCGTTTAGGAAACAAAACAGGTTTCAGACAAAAAAAGCTTTAGAACAATAAGTTATCTATTCGTGCGTTCAAGTCTCCTGTGCAAGGAATTCACTGAGACGCGCCGTGGATTCGACTTGAATGTGTAATATTTTATTCACGACTTCGATTAAATACACATTGAATTACACTAGCCGAAAAAAAAATGTACCGTACTTCGACTGCATAGCAAAGAAAGGGTCAGTGAAGACCAAAAATCTGTCTGTAGATCGACAAGTAAAATTAATATTGATGTTATAAAGATTTGACGCCTGAAAGACTTTTGAGGCGTAACAATTCGGTATAGAAATCATTAAGACGGAGACAGCGCAACAAGTATGACAATGGCACAGCGAAGGTGTTTCAAATGTCATGAGGAACAGGGTTTAAAATGAAATGAGATGTGATTCATGCGCTAACAAGCGTGTGTTGGCACCTGACGTTGATGACTGGCAAACGTCGATAAATACATCTAGTGAAACCTCTCGAGTCTGCACTCGGCGTCTTTGGCGGATGGAATGAAAGTTGATGGTGATTGCGAAGAGCTGTTCGGAAGAAGTGATACTGTGGTCTGACAGTGGCGGAGCTCGAAGAATGACTGTCAGTGTTGGGAAAAGAGACATGCAGATACACATTTCAGTTTCCCAGTAAATCAGCAAGTTTTTAATGGTATTTGCCTAGAGTTTGTGTGTTATTATCGAGACAGAATCGCGTATCCGAGAGTAAAAAATGTATTCTTGCAAGTTGAAGAAATAAAGCATGCTGGGGGCTGATTGGCCAACATTTCTTCATTTAATTGCTGTAACCTGAAGAGATGAACTGTAATGGTTTTTAACCGGATGTCCAAGAATTCTCAAGACAGTGCCCTTGGTTCCACCACTGCATCCATTACCAACAAAGTGCTGTGTTTGAAATTGAGCAAAGTGAAGGTGGTATGGGCCACAGAGTTGAAGGCGTATTGGATGGCATGCCGACAGTGTCAGATAAGAACGCCCATGCCAAAGCAACGAGGCTCTCGAACTCTCAGCCCGCGAGAAGCGAGTAAGCCACTTGATTGCCGGGGGCGCCAATAAAGCTAAGCACCGCAACACACGAGAATAAGGTGGGACTGTGACTCAATCGGCGATGGTATCGAGGATTATAGACCGACATTCGATCGTTGAGCGGTGTATTGAAGGGGAACGTTGGCCTGCAGGAACTTTCCTCTGGAGTCGCGTTTTTGTGGGACCGAGTTTTTGTTCGTTTGTCTTGAGATCTCGAGAGACTTGTGTTGGATGCAACGCGATGCTCAGATTTCTCGTCGAGCCGCTAAGGCTCATCGTGTAGCGTGGAGGTGTTTTATATTTTATTGTTTCGCCTCGTGGGAACGATACCCTAAATGTGTACCTAGATATCTAGACAAGCTGAGGTATAAAATATTTAAATTATCACACAATCTTGCACAATGAATATTAAAATTGACAGCGGGCAAAATCAGCAACATCCGCTTCGTTACATATTCTCGAATTCTGACAGCGACGATAATTGTTTTCATACTTGATATGTTATTTGAAATAAATGAGGCAGTTGGTTATTTTACATTCGTCTCTGCGAGACGAGATATGAATTTTTAATTGAAATAAAAGAAAAATGGCAACAAGAAAAAACCCAGCCCATCTTCACATTCTGACGCATGCTCGGACGACCGGCGGACAATATAAATTTAACACAATTATACCCTTTCTCATCTCTACAGTTACAAGAAACTCTAAGATAAGTCATCGTGTGCCTCACACAAGTATTCTCCGAAATCATTTTTATATTTTTAAACTGATCATCTTTTTGATAAGACAACCAAATCATAGACTAAAAAAAAAGTTTCTCATCTTGACTCTTGTACCTTTAGCACCACATTCCTGGAGTGGATAAGTGAAAACTATTACAGGAAAGCGACTGTAAAAGGTATATCTTTGTGAAGTCGGTGTGTATTAGAGGTATTCTTTATTCAGTGTCTGAAAGTTTATGATGTTTGGTCGCGCCCAACGCGCAAGCTGAACTCGTGGTGGACAGAGTAGTGTTGCTGTTGGATATGGCGTCGAAAATCACGCCCGGGACGGCTCTTCGTGTCGGAATTCTCGCCGTCTGCTCCGGTGATGTCGAGACTCCCAAGGACCAAAGCCCTCGAGGAGTCTTGTAGACGCAAGCGGATCAAAGTAGTGAAACGCCTCTTTAGGGATGACATGACATAACACTGTCCTATGAGGGGCTGTTTTCCAGAGACAGCCAGAATGGCGCATAAAGCCTTTGTCTTGGAGAAAAAAGCAGTCATACTTTGTACTTTTGAATGGGGATGATTATGTAATTTCTTAAAAGATTAAATCTTGCAAAGGCTATTTTTTCGTTCGCTGAATTGCAAAGCTATAGAGTTAAGAAAAAATGTAATTTGTGTGATGCAAGTAGCTTGGTCCATCGTTCTGTGGTGCAGTTTGTTGGTTTGATAATGATAGGGTTTGACTGTGCAAAATCACGTCATCGTTGGTGGGTACCACACATGGTACAGACAGGATGCAAGTTTAATTTTAAATGCTGTTTTGATCGGTATGACCGTGGTGGCGGCGGCATAAATTGAGCGTTAGTTTCAATGATATTTGTACACGAAAGTGTGCTCATGTGTGGGCAGCTAGCACACTCTCTGCATTGTATTTAATATTTTTCAATTAAATTCATTGAGCAATCATGGTAATTGTATCTGAACGTGCTGATTTTGGTGTTGCTCGTGAATTATTTGATATGTGCGTGTGTTAGAGTAGAAAAACCGTGAAATAAGGCGTTTCGGAATTTGATCGGTCTAGAAACTAGCAGGTAACAAGTCGATATTTGATACCTGTGCTGTGGTCAGGTTTGCAGGTAACTTTATACTTCAGAGCGAAACAAAATTGTGAATATCTTTGTGTGGATTTTATTTGGTAGTGAAAGCGAAATTATATGTCATTAAGCATTATTGTATCGGCACTACACTAATTGGAACATAATTTCTTAATTATTAGCTACCTGCGGTAACATTTAAATTTGTCCTTAATGTATAATTTAACATATCCCGTCAGATTTGCGTCGTTCAAAGTTTTGACCACGTGCAATTATCAGCAATCACGATCACAAATCTGGTAATAAATCTTGTGATTTTACCGTGGTAGACAAGTTTCGAGCGTTCAAAATTTCTTGACCTCCAGTCGGATAGGTACTTTTCATCAGCAGACGCCGAATGTTATTATACGTTCAGTTTTCTGCGCCGCACTGCAAGCTACAAATGAGATGCGCTAGAAGGTATGTGACCAGAGAGGCAAGTGTTTTTCGGACGATGGTCAATTCTATCTTCGCTTGGCATCATTCTGCAACTTTAAACAATTCTATACGACTCTATCTGCGGGCTGATTAATGATTCTTAACCTCTCTATAGGTACCGGCAAGTGGATAAGAAAATAAAAATTACCTTCTGTCTGAATGAATATTGTTTCAAATGTCCCTTGCAGCTTTAAGGCTTTGCGTTTTTAATTTATCTGTGGTACATTGGTTGCCAAGTCCGGCCCGTGAAAAGAACTCGTTTCATTAAAAGCATAAAATTTAAAAAGATTTACTTTCCACTTGAAATTAATTTATTCACTATCGTGACGTGTCAAGAATATAAGATAAAGATTAAAGGTGTAAAACTAAATTAAATCCAGCAACCGCGACGCTCAAGTACAAAGTGCACTGGTCCTCAAGAACGACACATCAAACGCACTAAAATATGTTAAACTAGAAACACAGCCACTTTTAAGCAAAGAGAATCTTGAAAACAACCTGACCACAAAGTCACTCATCCCACACTTTATGAAAATACTGCACCATGCGCCTCGAAGATGCATACAACACACACTTATTTATAAACGTGATCGCCCATTCGCAAAGTCGGGCTACACCCATCGCGTTATCCTGCGGCCGCCGAGCATGGACCATTGTCTCCCATCAAACATGTCGACGTGTCCCATGTCTGAGCCAGTCAATCTTTGACCGACCCGACAATACGTCAAACTAACTGACACATCGGTCCACGGTTATTACTAATGATTTCTTCGCTGGACTACGTCTTGATGTTGGTCGTTATCTTGATTGGACACGTGTCGTAATTCGTGGGGTGCGCTTTAATCCACGTTTTATTTTACACACTCTTTTGGTTACCAACGTGGCATTTGGAAGGTAGTTTCAACGCTTATTTATGACAAACTCAAATGTTCCATAGTGCTCAGTGGTTTGTATCATTTCATGGCATGCACTATGCCGAGGGTCAGGCGAAATCATTGTAAATTTGCATTGGCAATGTCCCAAATGTAAATTTGGTCTATCTTTCTGGCCACCAAAACTCTGAACTGAAGAGCAAAACTTGACTTAAAAACTGAAGACCCTATTTTGCCTCATTCTGGACGTGTTGAAATCGGTCCCGGTATCGCCCCGGCGGCTTCCCGACATCAAAGTGTGCCCATGGCAGCGCGTCTGACGCGCGAACATTGTCACTCTCATGGTAGACTGCGTTCAAGATGCATCGCCCCACAGACCGGCGACGAAGTCTTCGAAGGCGTCGCCGCAGTTCGGCGTGCTCTCGGTTAATTGTGTGCCGGTCGTCGGTAGCCCCGGCACACGTGGAGCGAATGGGAGTCGTGGGGTGCAAGGGGCTTTCATTTCGTTGGCTAGTGTTTGGTGATGATGATGTCTTTGAGTTCTCAGTAATTATTTCGTGGAAATTGGACCACCGAAGAGGGTAGATGCTTTTTAGATTTGATGAGTTTGAAATTCGCTTCAAGATTTCTTGTTGATAACTAAAATCATCGAGTTAAGGTGTTTATATTTTTGTTGTCTTGTAAGCTTGTAAGAGGAATGTTTTGTTTTGTTCGCGGCTGCATACACACCTTGATTTATTAACGAATAAAGACTCGCGCGAAAATCATAACTCTTTCTTGAAAAGCTATTTGAAAAATACAACGTTAATCTAGGATTGAAATATACGTACCCCTATACGTATGGACTTGCTATTATTGTGTTTAAAAACGATAAATTACTCTGGGCATGGATTTAGTTGTTCTGTCCACTTCAAGGTAATAGTCATCTTGCCAGCGGCGTGTTATCCGAAGGCAAAGGCGTAATCGCAACGTATCTGAGATTTTCCAACGCCCAGCGCAGACCGATCTTTACCTATATGTGGATCCGGCTGGGCCATCTCGAAGATTCGCTCAATCGCAGGCACGTTAACGAAAAAAAACACCAACATACTCCTTGACTTAAAACTAACACTTAATTGTAATGTATGGTATGCGTTAATTTTAAGTAGTTAAAGTCAGTCATGGAGTCGAAACAGTCGCGGTTGGTTCGCTCTGGTTACTCGCTCGCGTATAATCATGGAGTGGAAAAGTAGTGATTAACTTCATTACATGGTCTCTCTCATCTACCTGCAGGTAGCTTTGTTTAATTCTTTTTTAACATCAAAGTGGTAATTGATGAACAGAATGCCGATCTACGCGCCGGCCTATCCTTGGCATCTTAGATCTGTCTTGATCTTTACACCTTCTCGCTCTTCGTTGTTTTGGCTTGCGTTTCTGTGTGTAGATTCAAGATTCGGTGCTTTATCGATAACATCACGGGTTCGTATGCTCTAGACATTTGAATAGTTGAAACGGCTTCTTTTTTACAGAATAAAATTATTCGCACGCAATGCCTGTAATTTTTTTTACCTTCGCAAGGTGTAAGCGATAGTAATGCTACTTAAAACTCATTACATCGATGGTTCAATCCGATAGAATTATCTATAAATCTAATGAAACTGTCCGCGAGGAATTTGCCCATGTTCTGTCAAATTAACATCCGTAAAACATCGTTTTATAAATGTTTTTTGTCCTATAAAAATAAATTTATCTGCGTTGAAATTCTCGCCGAAAGAAATCCCGACATTCTTTGTATAGGTTAGGCCCGTCTGCTTGAGTCAGTCTGCACGTCTTGCGGACGATCGTTTTATCTCAAAAGCAGCGATGAGTGTCCCATCCAGTAGCGCATTCAGGTCTCCCAGCCTTCTAGATTTGTCTCGGAGCACCAGCGTCCGTTTTTGTCCCATTTTAATTCATGCTGCGCACACTCAGTTGAGGAATTCGATTTTTTTTCTTTCAACGCATCGTGAAAATAATTGGCATTCATATTTAGCTAGATGATAAATCTCAAAAGTCGTGTCCCATGCAGTTTTATCGTCTCATGTGCAATTAAAGTTTATAATGTTTTAAGTGCAGGGGTCTTGAATGTTTTTAAACGTAGCTGAACTGTGCTTTGTGAAGTATTCTGTGATCTAGCTGACCTGATTTTGAATGGTGTAGAGTTTCATTACTAAATTACTTTTCGACGAGGAACGAGTTATTCGAAATAAATTTAATCGAGAAGGTTGCTACCGTCGTTAGTTTCTACGGCCATGATCTTATGAAAACGTTCCGCGTTACTTGATTTTATTGAAGAAGATCCAGCGGGTTCCAGCTTCCAAGTAATTAGATACGTAGATGGATGAGCTCCTTGTTTCGATAAAGCCTACCAAAAATTGTGTGTACTGCGAATGGAAAAGTGTCGAATAATCATCGCTTTTGTTACAATTGCAGTCGGTCCATTTGTTACCCAAAACGCCATGCCCATCCTGTCCTGTCCTGGGCTTGGTGTACTCGTTTGTGCGGATTCACGGAAATGATAGCGGTTCTCTCGATACGCCCATGTCGCACCAAAAATCACACACATTTCTGTGTTCGTCTGCAAATGAACGACAACAATGCAGTTACACGAGGAGAGCGTACTTTTAACAAAGTGTTTACTCATTTGACAATTTTTATTGGCGTAACGGTGAATGCGGGGCCATCAGATGAATGCACCGTAAACTCCGGTCAGTTTTAGATAGAAATTTTAATCACAGACCGCTTTTTTTATGTGTATTTTAACCATTTTCACGATTGAAACGGTTTTCAACGACAGTTTCCCTCAATGATAATCTATTTTAAATTAAAATTTACTAAGAAAGCTATGGTTAAAAGTGTTTGAATTATTTTGTATACACACCAGCAAAACATGGTCAGGCGATCTCGTCGATCATAATTGCTTTCAGTTCTGAGAGACGGCAAGAAACATTCGGAACACCCTTTCCCCCGACACGGAGAAGGAATTGATGTCATTTAAAAAGTGTTCGTAAAAACCAAGACTCAATGATCCGTGACACAAATTGCATTTCTAAATGACAGTAATCCCTATTAAATGTGTCACTCGGATTTTTTCCCTCCCTTTAAGATATTGTTATTTATTATGGGGGTTGTGAAGTGGCAAAGATTTAGCCTATTATTGTAATACGATTTTGATTGTTTTTATTCTGGCTTGATTAATGTTAACGAGAGACTAGGTCAAACAGTTAATTGTCATTTGCTTTGGTTTTTTTTCAAGTGCCGTGGCTAAAAGCTTTAGGATAAACCCTGCGATATGACTTAAATGGCACCTTCTAAATACACGCATATTTTTTTTGGCCTTTTTCTGTTTCTCTACATTCATAGTTTTACACATTTTGATTTATCCGAAACTAGCGTCCAACTGGCAGCAGAGTAAATGTCATTGTCACTGACCTCCAAGTATCTAGTCGACTTGATTGCTGACCTAGCTTACAATTAATACCAAAGGTCAACATATTTGTATACCTATTTTGGTTTCTTCGTGCAAGATATTTGCATGACTTCAGTTTACGGAGCTCTGCACTCTTTACTGGATCTAGTCTAGTTCGGCAATTATTTTTGTAATTAATATCGTTTTTTATGTTTATTGACAATGTCATCCCAGGTTACTGAACTATAATTTAGCACTCAGCAAAAAAAATTCAACAAACTTAAGAAAGGTGATCATTTCATGATTTTGTTAATCGAGAACTTCCAGTTTTATTTTATAGTCCGACATATCTCTTTCTAATTGAACTCATTAATATTCATGTCTATTTTAGCACAGCACATAAAAATGTATCTTCAGAAATCTTAAGCGCATCTTAAAAATCATGGTGCCACGTTCTGGCTAAGATTTGACCAAGGTTTCCAGGTGAGATTATCACGCACGGTAACTAAGTGCCAGACAAGCTTGTCACATTATCATGTCCAGTCTCACACTGAGTTGCTGTGATCACTAGCAGGCACCAGAAGATGCTGTCCCTCCACCTCGGCGCAAGCATTCTTTCCTTGGAGCACAGGCAGAGGACAGCCGGCTCATGAATCGTGGCCAACAAACATTACTTTCGGGTATCTGATGTCATAATATGTGCGTAGACTCATGGTCTTGGTCTTGTTCCACCTTCTCGTAACTCTTGAAAAGCTTTGAAGCCATCTTGCCTAAGGTTGGAGGTATCGTTATTCTGAGCAGGTATAAAATGATTCGAACGTAGCAACATACAGAAGGAATGTCATCGCATAAACTTATCAAGATTTGATTTTGGGGTATTAATATCTGGTTAGATGGGATCGATTTTGACTCGTATAGTAAGCCATGATGGGTTGTGATAAATTGATTGTGTATCTGAATTGGAATGGGATAATGTTTCATTGGCTATGGTAATAAAGCTTGCGATTTTGATCACAGTACCGATTGAAATGTCAGCAAAACATTATGCGTACACGAAATTTTAGTTCTGACGATTTGTCCTGATCCTCAAAACCAAGCAAGACGATAGATCCAGAAAGAAAAAGACTGTCTCGACCTTGAACCGAACTGGCCCTCTAAAGGCTTCGAATTATCTAAAGCGGCGAACGGGACGTAAAATGAGAGGGGGGTTAAATTATAAAACCTTCGGCTGCGCTATGGGTGTTGTGTGTTTCTTCCTCAAGAAAGAGATTTACTGCCTTACGCTCGCCGGGCTCTTAGTCTGTGTTTGGGTGGATAACATTTCGGCTCGCTATGCATATAAAAGTCGACGCTACAAACGCATTGAAACGATTCTCAAATCCCCAGGTAGCATCGGACAGACAATGCAAAATGTTTCTACACCTGACACTATAAAACATTCTCGTGGACAATAAAACGGAATAATTACACCAGAACCGACTTCTTCAGATTGGGGTGCCGAAGCTTAAGTGGATTTTCCCGAACTCTTTTCATTGTGATTTGTGAGCCATTAGTCAAATATTCGGCAGGGAAAAAAAAATAACATCTCATTTTATTCAACATGGAAAGTTTATTACCGAAGAGTCGGGAGGCAATAAAATGTGAATGTCTGTTGCTTGATTTGTTCACTTTTTAGCGAGAAGCCAGCGCCGCGTAACTGCACCAATTTGGCACGATGTTATCGGGTATTGTAGGATTTGTTGTACTGCAATTTGAGCTGCATTACACTGTGCACGGTCCTCTGCAACAATTCACAACCACATTACAAGTTTCAACACTTTGGACACAATACTTCAACAGAAACAAAAAAAAAAAAGTCTTTCCAGAACGACGACTTTTCCGATTCAATGACTCCTAATGTGAGTTTACTAATTAAGTGTTGTCAATCATTAGCGTTGCCGATCCAATTAGTTATCAGTTAGTTATCGGCCTCTTCTTTTTCTCCGTGACCTTTGTGTGGTGACCTGTAATCAATCAACGGTCAGCGGTAACCCTTTGCCGGGCGCGCCTGGTCAGGCTTGATGATGTGAACTCTTTGTCTGTTTCACCGCTCTCGGGCTACCGAATCAAATTCATTTCAGTTTTCATTCGGTCTCGCGTCGCGTATCTCCCCTTGTTGGGAAGACGAGTGACATGAAATGAGACACTATTATTTTAGAATTTTGGGATCTTATTATACGAGAAAGTGGTGTTTAGATCTTTCACAGCTGTTGCGTCAAGCTGCTTTGGTAGGGAGCTAATTAATACACTTTTTATCACAGTGCATCGCCGTGCCGGTTAGGCTGTGTTCGTTTATTGTTGCCCGTAATTTGCCTTGGAACTTGCTTGGCTTTGAAGTAATCGGAATTCATCACCTCTTGTAATTAACTTTTGCGATGTGACCGTTTTTTCCTCTTGTAATTTGGGATGGGCACGATTGTCGACTAGTTTTGATCGGCTGGTTTGTTGCGAATTTGATCAGCACGAGAACTGAGTCTTGTTTATCGTCATTTTAGCTATTAGAATCGAGCGTAATTAAATAATATGAATGCATTAATCCAGAATAATCACGTACCTCTCTATAATAGCCTCTAAAGAGCCAATTACCGGTTTCAACTTTGCGGTCCGTATCTTCCCTGGGCTTGTAAACGGATGTTCGCTTTATTAGTCTCGTTACGACCGCATTTTAAAAAGTTTCATCAATCTTCCAACCGTTATCAATTACGTCCGAACATATTCACAACATTCCTGACGCCAATATACCAAAGACCCTATCACCCATTGCACCTCCGAGGACAACAACCCACACCCACCCTCTGCAACTCTTTCCTCCTCCACCGTTCAACCCAGCGACAATCTTTATTGTGCTTATTGCCTTTTCGAAACTCGGCGATGCTTCACCTGTTTTTGTGTCCCCCAGCCCGACAGTGCAATGGCAGCGAGCAACAGCAGTAGAGTGGAATGGTTTTTGGTCGCCGCGCAGCCGCACAGCTACTCAGGACTTGTGTTGGAGTGCATGCTTTGCGGGCTCAGCCGTGCGGAACAAAACCTGACGATACCTGCGCGTTCGGTGCCGGAGACATGAGTCCACCAGAGTCTATGAGATACACTCACGGAAATGTTAGGACGGGCGACGTCGCGATGGCAACTCGACTTATTCGCTTTGATAATGTACATTTTACCCGAGTCTTGAATTGGACCCGTATAGCAGCATACGGTGCTAACAGTAAGCTTCCGTTTCGTGCATTAGTTATCGTCTTAAGAGATCTGACGAAGTTTACTGGCATATAATGCGGTTTCTGTTACATTGTTCTGAGCAGTAAGACCAGCGTGGAGTTTTGCATTTGGTGTGATTCACAATCAAATATATTTAGAGGGGTTTTTGTTGCCTGGTCTGTGTGCGGTAGGTACAAGGAACCAGACATTTCATTACACATGTGTGGTCTTATTTATTATAATTACAAACATTGTCGGGGCTCTCAGACGCACTTACAGCGACGCTCTCATCATCTCAAATCTGGCTCAATGGCATTGATATCTCCAGGGATTTCATCGCCAGAACTCTTCAATTGATCCACAAGCGCGTTGTTGAATGACATGCGGATCATCCCTGATGCCAGGACTGCTCGTGGTGTTTGCGTTTCGAAACCCAGATATCTATTTCTTATATGTTCCTGTCTTGAATAGGAAGATTTTCTTTGTCACGTTTTGAAGAGCGCCATATTTCCCTTTCAATATTTTACCGAGTAAGGTTTGAGAAGCACCACAAACACACGTGCACGCCACATGCTGTGCGCTGACAGACAGGAGCAGTGGTTTTTCAACGCTTGTTTTACTTACTAAGACCACGTTTTATAATGGCCTCTGTGACGCATTCTGACACATGTCGCCTGCAACACGAAGTGTCACCAAAGATGGACCAATTTCATTAGATTACAGTGGCGTACATGATTACTGTCTTGCTAAGTTAGCAGTGTGATTGAATTTAGTTCTTTTTTTATCCACAAGCCACCACTGATTAACATAGCAACACCCAATAATCAATCAGTCGTTAATCATCTTGGTGCGATCGGTAATTGATTAAAATATTCAAAGTCATCGAATTCGTGGTTCCTTTTACTCGCTTTTCAGCTAGTCGTCCTGTTTGGTGGTCGTACAATGCTGTCTAATGCAGTGTCATTGCTAGCATCTCACCAACGTTTTGTAGCATTAGAATGCCGCACTATTACAAGCACAAAAGAATGGTGCTTGTACCGATATTGATATGAGGGATTATTAATTTGCAATCAGATCTCGTGCTTGGAATTCCCGTGTTGTCCACGCGATTTGCATCAAGATGAGGTACCGGACAAATTGACTATAGTGCTGCATTCGTTGGCGGATAAGGGATCACAAATTGCTGTGTAGCCACGGGTTGGTAGGTACACGCAGGCGTAATAACAATTAGTTTGAGCCCGTTGTTTTATTCGAGTCTTCAGGCAAAGCTTCCGTGGGAGTGACTCTTTTCGAGTCTCTCAAAAACTTCCCAATTGCGTTTCCTGCCGCGTCTACGTAGAGGCGATCTCTTCAGAATCACGCTATCGCGTATCGTAACTCGACGGGGTTCCCACACCTTTTCTAGGCCACATTAACAGATATTTCCACCTAATTAATGTGGAAGTAATTTTTATAATGAATAAATAGAAGGGTTTTTTAATATTTTTTTTTTCTGAATGTATTTTTTCTCTCGCCTTGCGCTAAGTGGTTTGCGTAGTCTTTGACTTGATCTATTTCGCACTGGAAACTCGTTTATCTGTGAAATGCTTGTTCGATCCATCATATACAGTTAGGTAAACCAATGGCGTTCTATTTATTTAGTGCGCGAGAAAGTATAAGTGTTCCTATGTACTTACGATTTGTCCTTTCAACAAGAAGTGTCGATCAAAAAGCTCACTATGCTCTCGTCTGTGTGTATTGGAATGGCTTTTCCAAGAATGAAAAACGTCTCTTTTTTTTTCTTCTGTCATCTGATTTCTAAAGGATTGTTCCTGTTATATAGGCATTCCCTTTGTTCAAAGACCTCAATCCACGCAAGTTCTTTGGTGTTTTACGATACACCGTATCACAACGACGAAAAAAAAACATGCACTTGAATTACATTTTTTGTACCAACACACGTAACACATAAATCTATACGATTTCAAGTTCGTTAAAAAAAGCATTCTTACTTTTTGATTGCGACCACACGTGAAATTTCAATCTGGCGTGGAAGAAAAATGTAATTTCAAAATGAAAAAAAAACAAACTATTACGCAGCTAGGTTTTTGTAAACAATCTCATCTTCGCAGACAATTTTTTAATTCCTATAAACACCTTCTGATAAGAATACCCAAACAAAGACCTATCATGAAGAAGCAAAGAAAAAAACACAATCCACATGAAAAATTCTTTTGCCGTCAGTCCAAATTGCAAACATTTAAAAAGGCAACGCTGTACATTTTTAGCACCGCGATTGCGCCAAATGATCAGCACAGGTACCGCGTATCGCCCAAGGGTGCGTGCGTAGTGCGTGCAGAGTGCACGGCGCGTGTAATAAGCTGTGCCGGACGTGCGTCTGCCTGGGACCCGGTATCACTTGTGCCCATCTCGGACGAATGTTGCCCGCATCACTCTTGAATACCACAAGGGTACAAAAATTGCTTGGTGTTATCTTAATGCGATACCCAACCTTTCACCCCGTGGTTTAGTTTGAATCAGGAATTCAATACTACTCAAAGTTTAAACTACATTCGGCCGATGGGTAAGGAAACTGTCCGAAATGTTCTTGTATTCCGACCGTAATTTCTCACGGGTAAAATGAGTTGCTAATCTATGCTAAAGTAGCTGCAGAGTTCATACCAATAAGGGTTGTTAAATTCTGTTCATATCCCTCCTGAATAAATAATCGCTCAGTTCCTGTGCTGGTTTGCCAGCATCCAAAAGACAGAAATTGGTCGTACTTGCGATGCACGAGGAACAGTTGCGCGGAGAGTTCAACGCCTGAAACCGAATCTTATTTCGACGGCTCACGTTCTCTTTTCAATCGTATTTGCATTTACTCTTTTTGTCCACTTCTTCTTCTTCTCTCGCCATGATCGTGCATTGACTTCAATGCAACTACATTAAAATATCTTTAGCGATGGAAGAAGAGATCCACGTTTTTCGTCGGAAAAAGAGAATGGTCGTAATTAAACTTGATTTTATACATGGATCGTTGAATCAACACGTCCGTGTGTGTTATTTGACTCTTGTAAGGAGCAGCATTTAAGTTGAATCATCCGCTGACAAATAGGCGATACAATGAAGATCTTTGTTTGCCTAGAAGAAATTCTTAGTCGAGGCAATTATCATGGTTTATTGATAGCGATCAAACGATTACTAATTCGTCAATCAATCGTGGAGAGTGAAGTGGTGGGGGCAATGGGCGGTGATCCTTAGGTCGGTATGAAGCGTTCAGTCAGGTCTCAGCCAATGCAGGCATGCCGTTTACAGGATATTCTACTGAAAACACATTTTTTGTGTGAAAATTACACACACAAAGGTATAATTCATAAATATTTTTTAAAGCAGCTAATGTATTTCTTAGCTGAGTGGGTACTTCGGCCTCTCTCGTTTTGTATCGGTCTAAAGTTTGAAGGTTCTCGAGTCTTCTTTCTAGTAATTTCGTTCGTTTTACACAATGCAATCGGCCCGGTATCGCGAAAGAGACATTGACTTGTTACCTAACCGGCATTGATGCTTACCGGAGCTGATTCGAAATTGGGGGGGACTAGAAAAAATCACGTTTACTATTGCCTAAAAAAAATTCTTCGTCCGAGCCATATATTTCGGCCAAATTTGATGCTATGTGCAACTGGTTACCCCAACTCCTTTAATCCCAAAATGATAATGATGATGACGATGACGATCTAATACATTTCCGACCTTACGTGTGGTTTCTTTCCACGAATTACACACTCACCTCTCTCCCTCATCTCCACATTTATAACAATCTTGGAAATTACTTCATGCATCGGATGTCCCCCATATACCTGACGACCACTAATGCCCCTCGAAAACCTCCTAATTACAATGTGTTGCCTCATCCAAGTAAGACGATCCGAGCACCTGAGCTGTCATCAGCAAACGGCGTGCGTAGTGCGTCGTCCATGTCAATGACACGCACTGTAAGCTAGCGAGGCGGTGCGTCGCATTGCGTCGCAGTGCGGCCGCGTGATAACGCACTGTCAAGAAGTGGGTGGCAAGGAGCGGGGCAAGCTAAGATAGGAGGCGAGCAGTGGCGGAACGGGAAATGTGCGGCGTGGTGCTGATCCGAAAGCTAGTGACAGATTGGGGGAATTTTCCGGAAGATTTAGCATGTTTCTGACTTCGGTTTACATTGCTTTTGATCCAGAAGCTCGATTAAACGCTTTACGGCAACAAAATGCTTATGTTCAGTGGTCAGTCATTGAAAAGCGGCGCTGAAACATTGGTCTGATTAGCTATGACATTTACAATTTTGTTGTAAAGCAACAACAACTGACCTATGCATACAAGTTGAAGCACCGGACCCTATTCTGAGATGCATCAGTGAATGCACGGCGGTCGTGCTCCAACCACGTGTTGATAAAATGCCAGCACCCCGGGGTAGAATCTCCCCCCTCGTTTCACGTGCACGCTCGGGCCGTTTACCGAGAGGCGCGCCGCCACTGCAGAGCGGGCACACACCAGCTTGGAGCGCGCGGTGGAGTGGGTGTGGGGTTTGGGGAGGGGGGAGCGGACGGGCAGGCAGCTGAGGCTAGGCAGGCGTGGCGAGAGCCGACCGTGGGAACGGAGCGCCGCAGCGAGGCAGCCAAGGCACAAACACATGGCGAGGGCCCGGACACGGTGGAGCAGGCGGCCTCCGGTATGCTCGCGCCCAAGCGGCCGCGGGTCGCGTGTTCGGTGCTCGCTGAGGGGCGCCGTGTGCCGCGCTCAACGGTGGCCGTAGCTTCCGTTATGGTGCACGGATGGGATAGGGATTTGCTTGGAGGAATTTGGAGTCAAAATAATTTTTTTGAATCTGATTTACGCTTTGTTATCGTTGGGTCATTTGGTGACTACCATCCTGTGAGGGACCTTCAATTATGCGTCGATTTGTGACTCTATTCTCAAGACTACGCAGAAAAATCACATTCGTTTCTCTTATTAAAGACTAAAAAAGCAATTTCTCTAATACCGATGAACAGTCAAAGTGTGAAACGAACCGCCTGTCTCGAAAATGAGAGGGTTTGCATGACCACTTGGATGCCTATGCGGTGATTGGTCGCGTGTTCGATTCCTGGTTGGCTCTGTGCTTCCGCACTTACGCCATCCATACCTCTCCGCACGGCGAGTATTGCTAAGAGCTTGTAGGACTAATGACACATTGGGTGGTCGACGCTTGCCGCCGCTGCATTCTGCTAGCAGCAGGTTAATTAATTGCTCACTCATTAACTTGCCAATCACATCATGTGGTTTTATCTCCATTTTTTTTATGGAATTCGAAATCGATCATATAGTCAAAGAAAATTCGTAGTGGATAATTTTGAAGTGACAAATATTAATAATCTAGCGGCGAGTAATTTATTTAGGATGCATTTTCATTGTTTTAGTGACGATAAAGTTATTTTATTTTTTTGTATCTTCTCTACTTATCCCAATCGTACAATTTTTAATCCCAACCTTAAATAATTTTCAAAATTTTGTTCTTTGCCTGATGCGTGCCATTGTTTGGCGTTTGGCACCGGTTTTTGGTTAAATCCTTTCTTGACAATTCAAATTTTTATTTGCATCATATGTAGGCGATTTCAATTTTTGAGAGTTCATTTACACTCTCCTCTATGTGCTGTCGAGCTACAATAAGCTGTTTGCTTTGTTATTTTCTACTTCCTGTGTAAATCCTAACAAGGCCATTTCTCTTTGTGCTACTCGTAAATCGAGGCAACATAGGTCCGACAGAAAAACGTGTCCCGATAATATTTTATCAATCAGAAATTATTGCCGCCGCCTATCTTTCGTTGTAAGTGCGCTGTTTAGGGGTTGGCATGCGTGATACGGGGACAAATCGTTACCGGAAGAGAGGGAAGCGTGTCGCGATAAAGATGTTTGACTTTTGTGCTGTGTTTACTGTGAATACACAACACCTACACATACGAGACGTATTAACCTATTTTCAGTTTACGATCAATAAGATTGTGTATGATTTCTTGGCTTATTGATTTTTAGTTTGAACATTTTGCACGTGTGTAAATATGTGGTTGCATCATTTTTCGTATGCATTTTTTTTAGCATCATATTTGACTTGAAAGCCAAATTTGTAGAGATTCCTGAGAATGATTCAAATTGATATTATATACTTTTTTCAAGTTTTTGTTCGTGACTAATTTCTGTTTCTTTTTGTTTGCTTTTAGGTAAGTACCAGATGCAATGGCATTCGGTTTTCGGAGCGAGTATGGGCCGCAAAGTTCGGCACTCCATTCTCTATGATCGTGAGCTTTAAAAACCTATTAGTCTCGAGATAGAATTTCTTGCCCCACCAAATCGTTTCCATCGAATACATCTTGCAATCCGCAACTAAGTCGATTGGAGAGTTCTTCGCTGTGACAAATTGAAATGCATCATGCAACCCGGAGGATCAAGAATGCCTGCGCACTTTTTGCCAGCACGTTTCATGTCTGCATATCTTTCCTTCCATTTTGCTATGGTCGGCTTGACTTGACTCGGCAGACATGTTTGCCGAAATACGGTTGCCAAGCCAATCAAATGAAATCGAAATCAATGCCATCTTCCAAACACTATTCTACGTTCAGCGAGAGAATACACTTTTCCGGCAGAAGCGCGACTGGTCGTTTTGTAATAACATGCGGGTCAACGATAATTGTAAAAAAAAAAAAAAAAAAAAATTTAAATATCTTCGCTGATGTCCGTCGTTTTCCTTTTGCTCTCAAGCTGTTGTCGTGCATTTATTTTTGGTTTTTTAAGCTATTAAGAGAATGTTTCTACTAATTATAACAATCTTTGAAATTATTTCGGAGATGAGTATTTTGAAATCCCGTCGCTGAAATCATGTCTGAAACATTATTCACGAGTTAGTAGCAATGCTGTGGGCAGTCCTTGGGCTAGTATCTCTCTGGCGGACTATTCTGAAATGTTTCGCAGTTTATTTTTAGGTGACAATTATTTTTCCCCTGAAATTTTAAATTCATCTTTCGGGTTTTTTTTAAAACATCTGACAAAATGGGTAGTCATGCGATATTCTTACACAATTGTCAATGTAGCTACAGCATAATTAAAAACAAACTGTTAATCAGAGCATTGGAACTATAATCACTGCACATCTTGGACACAACGAAAGACATTCATGCATCTATAAGATGGTAAAACAACATGCAACTCCACTCTAAATGCAATACACCCTTCTCTTCGAGTTCTGGACACCGATTGGTGCACCGTTTCCCATGGACTGGCGCTGCTTTGTGCACATTGCAATTATGCAGCACATGCATTCGCTGGTAATAGTAAACATCAATGTTGTGATTCAAAACGCCTTCGCCCCAGGTGTGACCGATGATAGAACGGGTATATCATGAGCTCTTTCACGCCAGCATCCAAGCTGCAATCTCTACGTGGTGTTATTGTGAAAATCACGAGAGATTAGAAGAGAATCCGCGTGGGCCGTCTGCATGTAGAATTGCATTTTTTTTCGGTGGGCAGTTTGCAAAGATTATATTTGCATGAGCATAGTGGTACACGTACGTTACTAGTTTTGAAATTAGTTCAAAGATGGGTTTTAATTTGTTCCAATTGCACGGTTTTTGCATCTTGGCTTGTATAGTTCATCCCTATGGGTCACGATATTGGAATACCTACTTTTAGCTTCTCTGAAATTGCTTTATTACTTTCGTGTGTGCTTCGTGAAGAATGTTACCTAAAATAACCAATTACGTCTGTCTAGTTGTTCACAATGCCAAGCTCAATTCTGCTACTGCACTTTCTGCACAGTGCTAGTGTGCGCGGCACTTGTTCTGTAATTGAAGATACTCAGGGTCAAGACAAAAGTTCAATTGCACAGGATTCCGTGGAAACTAAATTATTTATCGTTAGTCGCTGCTACTCATGCGATCACCGTGTGGAAGGTAATAAGATTGGTAAATGAAAGCAACGCCTATCACGTTATCGATATATCAACTCACGAAACAATGACCTGCATTCGATTTTATGGTGATCTAAAGAAACAATTAACGTGTAGGAGGATTTAACGCGACCGCATCGTACATTTCTCTGTCTAGTCGAGTGGAGCGAAGTCGGAATTACCATTTCATGTGTGTTTGTGTGTTTGGTTCGGTACTAGATTATGGAATCATGATTGTATATGTTTGATCAAAGTGATACGCAAACCATATTTAGGATTTTCAATAGCCATTTCGCGATTTTATAATGAAAGCTTGCGAGTTATGATCTTCATTTTGTCCATACACAGTTTTAAATCATTGGTAACTAGGTGAAAGGATACACATTTTAATAGTTCGCTACTTTTTCTTATATCTGATGTCGTGTTTTGTATTCATGAAAAGAGTCATATTCATATCGATCCTCTGTGGGTACTGGAAATATATATTTTTTAAATCTTAGAGTGACATTTGAATTAGATACATATCTTTACAGATCACAACTCTGCTTATGTCTGTCGATTGCCTTTGGTAACCATTTAACCCGCGTTTTGTATATCAAATTTTATCGGAGGACTTAACCAAAAAAAAATGTGCTCGCAAACAAAGATGACTTGTGAATGTCAAACGTCAATTATTTAAAACACTGAACTCTGAGATTCAAATCCGTCAAGCGAACCTAAAAAAAACCCGCCTTGATTAATGTCAATGAAGTGTGCCTGCCTAGAGTAGTTTTTCAAACTCACGGTTGGAGACCGTCTCAAGCAACGGGTCTTGATCAATCCGATCAATTGAACACACACAGCGTGCTCGGGAAGGATCTTAGCTGCGGGCCACGTGACCCTTTATATACCGCGGCGGTCGGTCGGTCGGTCTGATATGCTATGCTATGCTAATCGGTCGACCGCGTTGAACCATGAGGAGTGGCTCGGCTATGCACTCTGTCGGTGACCAGCCAACGGTCGGACGCGGTGATGGTCTGCTAATCGGCGTCGTGTTTACACTGAATTCATGGAAAAAACGTTCTATCAACGTCGGTTGACTTGCTGACGACGACATGGCACCTCCACGGCCATGTCCGGACCTCTTTTAAGGCTATAAAACGCGAGAATCTGTAGGCTTTCGCACATGGCGAGTTTTATGTTTATTTGAAGTCTTATTTAAATTGCAAACGCTTGCAATGCGCGAGTTAGTTTGTTATTATGAACACTATAACCGTCTCAAAAGTTGATGCCCTAACGGGGACTCGAAACCCGATCTCCACCTATCGCGGGTGTTGCTCTAAGTCTAACCCATTGAGCTACTTGGACACATGCTTTTTGTATTTATGTTTATGTTATTGTATTATAGATGTCATGTATATTATTATATTATATTTATGTTAGTATATGTTTATGTTTATATATTTGCTTTATGTTGAATGAAAAACATACGGATTATTTTAGTATGCATTTGAGTTGATTTCCAATCGCAAAGCATGGTTATACATCCTTCACTAATGTAGGTTAATTTATTTGCTAAGAAGAAAACTTCGAAATCAGGAAAGATAGCCCAATTTGGGTTAGGTTCCTCGGGGGTCTTAAAAACCCCCTTTTTGCGAGTTCGGTCTGAAAGGGTTACATTTTTTTACAGTGCATGCCAAAGTATTTTAGCTTTTTTCTGATGTTAACTTCAAAGACTAACGCCCGGTAATTGTCTATGACTGTAAAAGCGACGTTTGTTTTGTGAATAGCTTATTTTTTTTAGTTGCCATAAAATGCGCAAATCTGCATTCTACGCCGTGATGGTCAGATTTTCTGCAGACAATGTTTGTTTGTGACCTGTTCTTTTGCCGACGCTCATGCTGATCGCTCGGTGGTTGCGGGTGACTGGTCAGAGTTCTCAAAGCTCACCGTGATCTCTAGAAAATAAATCATACCACTTTTTGTTATCGAATATTTCTGCCGCTGAGTGAAGAGATTGAGACGCTTCTCAGACATGAAGAGAGCAAAGATCATCTCTCGGCTGTACGTTGTAGTGTTTCTGTGCTTGGTACTGATTTTGCTATCACCTTTTCCGACCATTCTAGAACGTTCACTTGCTTCCTGTGTACCATTTTTGTGGAATAAATCACGATCAATGCTTTATTCCGATTCTACACTACTTTTTACACTTGCAGTGTTCCCGGTGTGACTATTCCTGTTCGGTTTCGAATCACATTCTGAACTTCTTATATCCCATGTTTATGCCGTCGATAAAATTGTCATACAAATTGTTTTCTGATAGCTTAAACGTAATCAATCAAACCACTACGAATCATCGACGACGTTGTTCCACCAACTACTGGACATGCTCGTCGACTCCGCTTGACTGATCTCCGCTTGTCTGACCGCTAATCTTAATCGAGCCCGTATTTACCTGTACTGTCAACTTGGCTATGCATCAAGTGATCGATGCATTTGAAATGCTCGTCCTATGCACGGCTCGGAGATTTGCTCGGATTTAGAAGCAAGCTATTATTTCAGCATGTCGCCCGAGTAGTTGGCCGTTGCGAACGGTTTTAACGGGACTACACAGATTTACACGGCCAAATAAAAGTAATTGGGATGCGTCATTTGTCGGGAAGTGCATCGTTAGGAGTTGCATCGATGTACATACTGTACTCGCGGTTAAGTCGCTAACTTGTATGATTTTAATTAATTTGAATTCATAATTCAAGTGAATGACGTTAGTGGCAATTATCTACCGTGTCCAAAATAAGTTTCCCGAAATTATGTCGAAATAACGCTCAGTATTACTGCAAAAGAGTTGTGTATTGGTGACATCCCCAGAGCTTACGAGTGAGAACACGGAGCTCCACACATCTTTACTCTCTTATAGTTCAGTGGTTGGTAACACCGAGATTCATCAGACAAAGAGGAAGGACAAATATCCTCTTCTCCTCCCTTATGAGCGTCTCAAGTGTTGAATTCCTACACAGATGTAATATAATCTGGGGGTGCCAGTGCCTGCACACACTCAGACAAGAAAGTGGAGGGATGAGATGATACAGCCTCCCGTGTTTGCTGCATCGGTGGGACCAATGGAGCCTACCCTCATAGCTCTGTGACAAAACATTGCTTCCATTTGGAACGACAAAAACTCGTGTGTGAAGCTTGGAGTGGTCGCGCTATCATCTTGCTCTATGACAGCATGCAATTAGAGCCCCATTGAAGATTTTATCAACGCGTAGAGGGCTTTTAAATGTTGTCCTTATGGCTACTGGAAGTTTCTGTTTTTTATGAGTCGTTTACTAAAATGCATCGAAAAACAACGACCAGTAGCGAGAGATTACAAGCATTTTTGGTGCATTTTATGTGATTTTTCTCTGGTTGCCCCATAAAAAACTCAAGTGGGCACTTGGCGTAACCACAGACAATCCGTGATATGCAGCACACACACACACAGACAATGTGGTGCCCACATTTTTGCGGTTCTTTGCGCGCAAAAAGAGTGACGCGCATTGAAATCACGTAATTGGAATTGTCGTTACGTATCCGGTGTTGCAAATGCAACGAATCGCAAGGCGCTTCTGCGATCGCGCTTCTGCGACGACCGCGTTTGTCTTCGGGGAAGCCGAGGTGTTGCACCGAGATTTCTCTCCACGTTGTTCGTATAAAACTGATCGCGAGTCACGATAAGCGAAGAGTAAGACGGACCCCCACTGGCCGAGTCAAATCGTGCTGAGACCGACGAGAGCCACAGAAAGTCAGTGGCGGAATGGGAGATATTAGTCGAGAGGGGTGGAATGGCGCCTGTGTCATTTGGGCTAAAATCTATGGGAAACGCAGAAGATTGTTTTTACAGTTGACATCGGTTCAAAAGCGCTCCATGTCTTAGAAATCCTTTTAGAAGTTGTTTTGGTATTGGTCGTCAGTAACAAAAAGAGTGCTTTCATCTCACCACTGATCCAATCGGTCCTTGTGGCCGTCCAAATTCTTGGTCTGTTCTTCCGCGAGTCTGATTGCAGTGCTACCTTGTGCAGAGAAGTAATAACAGGGCCGACACGGCGCAGGCACCTTGCCCAAATATTAGACCACAATCCACATGGCCACAGTGTGCAATCTTCGGCGCAGATAGATGCCCAGCGAGATTGCTAACAAGCTAGGTTACTGAAGACGAATAAGGTTGTGTAACTTTGCGACTGGACTGGACGGGTTGATTCGAATTAGAACGGTGTTTTACCAGTGTTGCTTTTTTTCCACTGGTTCTTTCACAGTTACATGGAGAGTCGATTTATTGTGTGTGTAAAATGAGATCTGATTTGCATGTTATATATTGTTCGTGTATTCGTAGAGTTGTTAAACATATTCAGAAAATTTTGACAACTGATTATTATGTGAGGAATTTGAGATAAGTGATGACAGATTCAACCCCTATATGGTGAAAGCACGCACTATAGATTCAGCCGTTTCCTAGTTAATTGTTCCTTTAGTGTCCAATATACGGTAAAAATGTGTGCAAGTCGACGTCCTGTTCTGACATTTAAAGGCATTGCTCAAGTTGTCGTGCACTTGCGGGTTACGGGACAATGCATAGAGATTTGGTATTGTTGCAGTTTTCTGTGTCAGTAAGTGTACGGGAAGACAGACGTCATCGTTTTGTGTGAAGTCGGTTATTATTCTTCTCTTGATGTTAATTGGCAGTGGAATGTGAGGAAACCGCGCGTTTGCGAACAGAGTACAAGCTTAACTACAAAGGACGCCTGCTTGATTGTCTAAATTAGTTTTTCCTAAAGCATGGTATTTGATAATACGTTGGGCATTACATTTCTTTTCACTTGTTACATAGCGATTTTTAGCGATGTGGTTTTATTATAGTATTTCTTGTTAGCTGTAAAATGAAACTATCTGAAGTGATTGAAGCTCGTGTGCAACTATCAGAATGATAAGTAATCGATCGCTGCACTAAAATATTAATAACACTATAAGTACTAATATGGCAGATCGGAATACCCGTTTACATCACGGTATAAAGCGAGAAATGAGATCAACTTATCCTAAGCAATAGTAATGTGACGATTGAACGTAAAAAATGGTAAAAGCCAGTTCTCCGATATTAAATAGCAGAACTGGACGAGCCTGATTTTGTTTCTACTTGTAGCTATTATTAAAAATCAATTATTACTTACTTTTATGACAGCAAGTTTTTTTCGCTTTCCGTCACATGGTTATTACATTCATCACAGTTTTCTCAACACATTCTCTGCTGGCTTAGCGCGGTGGTTCACATGGCTGTATGGCTTGCAAAATTGGTTTGCTCCTTTTTTTTTGCCGCTGATATATTATGCCGGTCGGCACGGACCTAGATTGATTCAGTTCCTTACTAGATGGAACGCGTCTGACCGGTAAACTGTTTCGATTCCTCGCTAGACCGCTATGTAAGTTTTCCTCGCGATTTTCGACCGCTCAAAACACCTGTTGTGCATTAAATATATAACCTAATCATAATGTGTCCGGTGAAAAAGTCGTATTAAACTGCGAGCTAAGATTTTGTTCACCGTTATAGCTGAAACTTTATAATTCCGTATACTTTGATTATCTGTAACAATTGGATAAATTAGCTGTCGAACTTCATTCCTGAGCTCATGGGTTAGCCGTTTAACTGGGATTTGGCCGCAATAAAATTAATAATTACCTTTCGGTAAGTTTCAGGATGTAGACATCATTAACTGAAAAACAGAAAACGACTATCAAAACATCATCAAGTATTAGAGCTTTTCTAACCAATGCAATCCGATTCAAATGCCCTTTAGTTTAACACATGAAAGCCTGTGCTAAGAAACCTTGTGCTAAGAAAACTCATTGCCGACTGACAGATGATTGATTGATGTCAGCTTACCTCGTAAGTTGTTTTAACTGTCATACATGTATTTAATAAATGTTTGATTTCACCTTATTGAGACGAACACGATTCATAGATAAAGTACCTAAATGCCAATTGTGCAGTTATCCTATTTGAAATGCACTTTGTACACTTGCAAACTATACGTGCGTGCATGTATGCATTTTGTGCGGCTCATTCGGACGCTTTTGCTAGCGTCGAAAGACACATGACCCTGCAACTCGCAGTGCATCACGGTGCATGATGCCACCTTGCAGAATTCCATATCGCGAATCGTGAGGTGCCCGGCACTGGACCGGTTCATGGTAGGTCGCAGTCGAAAATAATCAGACGGGATCGTCGTTGCATGCATGCAAATTAGCTTAGGGAACAGAGTTTGAATCTCATACCTCTAAAATAGGGGATATACATGCGCACAGACTCAAAACTGCAGGGTTTCCGACGTAGTGCGATTTTTTGTTTTTATTTTCTGAAAACAGCTTTATACGTTTTTCTAAATGGATGGAAGTTGGGGCCACATTTTTTTTTTTCGTAGATCGAACAGTTTGGTTATTTAATGATCGATTTTACAGGTCGTTGTAAATTTTATGGTAACTCATCAATTTTTTTGAAAAAAAAAATCAGGTGGAGATAGATTTAGAGCACGGTTATAGCCAACATGAACGTCTACCGGTCGAAAGAATAACAATCGATAAATTCCACTTGGACAATACAATTCCCTCGATAATTAATAATTATTCAAGAATTGCAGACATGTGATCCAATTGAAGGCAATATTCTATCTACCTAGCTACCTGTGAACACAAGCAAGGCGTCTTGACATCCTATAAAGACGGCACCCAAACATTCTTGAAGACTTTATGATGGTCACGTTAGGGTGAACTATTTTGAAGTCGCCTGTCAACCGACGCTGAGATTGTTATCTTGGTCTTTGTCTGACCGAAGTCTTCATCTCGGACCAGGGCAAGTCATGTAATACTAGCCTGTTTTAGTGCTCGTCGCTGGTGATGATCTTGATTGGTAATGATGATGTCAGGGTTGCTCTCAACTAATGGATCAAGTAGCCTCCAAACGCCGCGAACGCTGCCTCCAATGGACCGTAATGTTATTATTTTGAAGTGGAATGTCGGCGGGTCGCCTTCGTCGTCAACAATTTTAAGGTTGCCGAAACTAAAAGCACCCTCACCTCTGCGATGTTTACCTGCAGGTACAACAATCTACAAACCTAGGCAATCTTAGTTTTGATCATTCTTACCTGGTTGTTCAAAATTTAGAGAAACTCCTGATTAATAGTTTTTAATAAATTTTTTGAGTGGCCGGATCCACAAAGTAGAGTTCATGTTTAACCTCCCGAGTTAAAAAATCAGTCAATCACAGACGGTGTTTCCAGATTTTCGGGGGCTGTTACCATGATGGAAACACCTTTGGCTCCAAATGCATGGCTGTAAAGCTATACACACTCTGTGAATCCGACCCCTTGTGAGCACACGACGAAATAGATCTACGTTCCCAGAATCTTGGCACAACCAACCAGCATCGTGAAACAAGAGTTAAACAGCGACAAATAATTACGACTCACTTCCTTGAACAATTATCAATTTCCCATTGTTAATACGAATTTTGACCAAACGATATTTTTTCCACCAAAAATGATCAAGGTCGGTTGACACAAGGTAAAAGCTCCGACACAATACATCCAGATCGCCCACCTCTTTGGTTCGTTATCGAACATCTGCCCATCTTGGACAGACTTTTACCAGCTGGACCTCACATTCGTTCCGTCTTGCTCGCACCTCGACGAAGTGCTACGGATATTGTTGCACTATTCACCTTGTAGAAAAGGAGCGCGAGACGCGTATAGGCTCGTCATTTCCGAAGCCAAATCTCGGAGGTTGGCGGCAGGTGCCGATAGCTCGGCAACAGCTGTCCGTGTGATTGGAAATCCAGGCTTAGACCTCAATCCAGTGGTTGGCCAATACTAGTTTCTTTTGCGGATATGTGATTTGAAGTTTGTGCTGCGAAGGACCGTTCGTTGAGGGATACGTCAAGGAATGGTGCGATGACAATTATAACGAGCTGTAATTGCGTTGTAGATTATTTAACCCTTTAGATAACTGTATTATATTGTTAGAGACCCGCATCTATGCACATGTTATCTTTATGCATGCGTATGCCCGTCAAATTAGGCTTATGTAGTAATTAATTTTGTCACTCAAAACGATTATGAATGAATATTTGATATAAAAAAACCGTTACGTTCTTAATAGTGTGCCTTATCGTTGGTTGACCACAACACTGCTCTTGTCTCCTGTATGTATCCGGCAGAGAGAGATTTCAATGCGTGGGATCAGAAAGCCAATCTCGCTGGCATTTATTATCCCAACCCCAACTCATTAGCAACTCCTCGTGGTTAAAAGTTTTATTCAAATTCAGGTTTGTTTTCATTTTATTGTCTTTCTCTAGGTACCATATAAATCATGGCTAAAGATACGTCTACTGATGTATTTTTTTTTTAATTCGAGTCAGGTATGCCATATGTGAACATAAATAGATTTTGCGATGCGGGCTTACGAGTAGAATGGTGTGGAATAAATTATATTCCAATCGTTGAAAATGAAACCATTTTGAGTCGCAGTAAAATTTATGCATAACAGGAGAACCGGGTGCATTCTAGCTTTGGTTTTCCCAAAATTCTTACAGTTCTCACCAGTTCATAAATTTCCTTGTGTGGCATTACAAGATTACATTAAGCAGGTCCTGCTACAATTCAGTTACAGTTTCAAGTGCCCAAACTCCTTTTTTCAATCTAACCAAACGACCAAATAAAATCACCCCTTTGCCTTTTTAAATTGCAATTGTAACAGCAAGTAATGGCACATTGAACCTCCTTGTCAAACCTCAACGTCGGCTTTTATGAAATATCCTTATAAGGGTAGAATAACTGAATGATCTAACAGAATCTTCGAGTAAACTAGTTTTTACCTTATTGTTCACTGTCGAGAAGTGGTTCGCGATGGTAGGTAGCATCTCTGCGCGAGGCTAGCTTCAAGATTTTCGAGCTCCCAGCTTCGATTAGTCTCGGTGTTTGTGAATCGCGTGGCATCATACGCGTGAGCGAGTCCTGAATCCTGATCTGATTCAACCGCGTGGTCTCTCGATGGTATTCAGGGATGAAGCTCCAGAGAGGACAATGAATGGCCCAGATGCTATAGATCTTGTGCTCTAAGAGCGTATTCTTTTGTTGGTTTTACCTCGTACCTCCCTCTAGTGGGCCAATATGAATGTGTGCCATTTACGTCGAGCATCGTCTCTTCCTACTGCCTTTCAATTCTTTACAATACCTTCCTAGATGTCCCTTTTGATAAGATTGAGAGAAGAAAAAATCACTACCCTTAAAATTGACAGGAAATCGGGATTTATATTACGGTTTTATATAATAACTTGTTATATCAAAAGTTTACCTTTGCGAAATACGAATACATGTGAACCAATTGTGATTTTAGTCGATGTCCCCGGGAGGTCTTGGATTGATACCAGGTGGTACCATTAATTTCAAGTTTTTTTAGTCAAAATCTTTTGTTGTAGGTATCTATAATTTATATATATATATATAAATGTATTTTAACTTCATGAATGACTGATACTAAGGGTTTTTTAACTGACATCGGCCACATCCAAAGCATTACATGCGTTTAGTTCTTTGAAATCTAACATAAATTTCAACGAGACAATACGGAAATGGGCAATGATACCAGAAGAAGAGTAATGTAACAAAGTTTACGTCACTTAAACTGCAAATAGAACAAACCCATTCATAAACATTTTTTTTTTCATAAATAATGCCGACATTTTGCCGTAATTCTCTAGAAACTTGGTACGCCGAGATGAATAGCCTTCTGTGGCGGCGCAATTGCGATACAATTACTGTTCAGATCATTGCGTACTGCCAGGTAATTGACAATTGTGAAAAGTACCACTGCCTCGTGCGTTTCTTCTCAATGTGGGAGTAGGTCGTACCTACGTATATCAAAGCGTTCATCTATTTTATTTTTTTGTACGCGCTTCAAATAATTGGTTGGCTTCAGGATCAGGAGACTGCAGTTGAACGCAAGGCGCGAGTTTCGTGAACCCGAAACGTAAGATCCAATACCGTTGTCCGAAAATAATTTGTTATCATTAAAGTCAGATTTTAATAAACCATATCCTGTTGGAGCGGATGGGTAACGAAACGGAAGAAAAGAAGTCCCTTTACAATATACAATTTGTCGCTAAAAGAACTAATCTAAGATTTTACACCTGCTTTTATTCAATTCGTCTAGCCATTCCGCAGCAAGTCACAGTGGAAACAAAACAGTCAAACCCAGTAATTCAAAAATCGAAACGAACAAATTACAGCTGCCAATCACGTATCCACAAAAAAACATAACCGAAAATTCGCCTGATTTGATAACGTGATCACCATACTTAGCATACTAATGAGCTCTGCGCAACCATCGAATTGTCTTGACCGTATCATTATCGCGGGGCTGCGTGGCGTATTGAGAGACGGTCAAAGACAATAGGTAATTGGCAATCTACTTGTGCCCGGCACTGTACTCGGTATGTACATGAGATGACATAAGATCTCTGTGGGACTCTTGATGGAGAGACCACGAGGCCATCCGGTTACCACCATGCCCGTGCATAATATGCAGGCGTTCTCAGCCGGAGCTCGGCGCCGCGACAGTGGCACACTACCCTGTCGATGCAAAGACCGATTTCGAATTTAAAATATATACCCGAATAATTTAAAGTCTTCATTTGCAAAACCTGCTTTTTACTTGACAACTAGCCACTTATCTCCATCTTAATATATTTCCGTGCCACTTGCACTTTATCTGGAGGCAAAATAACTACCCCGTATAACTCAATGCGTATTGTGTGAATTTATTTGCCTAGAGGCTGGCATAGTTACGGGAAGCCGGTTAAAATTGTTCACATCACCAAACACAGTGGACGTCTTATTTCGTTCTACTCGTCGACGCCACTGGCCAACACACCTCATTGCGTTTCTAAACTCCAACGCATTGACCACAGCAATCGAGACTCGCGTTCTAGCAGCCGAGATCTGATCATGTCACGCACCTCACATCTCAGTATGCTCTCGGCAAGGGCCGACCAACTCGGCACGCACTCTCAGCGCAACGTGCATCAAGGCTACGCACTTGTAATTAAGATTGCTGTGAGATGTTTGTTTTTGCCAGGTAAACGGTCAGAGAGTTGACAGATCACTTTTGTTCACACGTGTCTCATGCTGGTACTGACGATGCGATTAGATTGTATTTGTGATTTCGGCGCGGGCAGTGACGCTGGTAGATAAGTTAGAGGTCGCTGGATGCAGCCGGATCACATTTTTAAACGGTTGCAATCGTTTTTAGAGATATCTATGCTAAAATGGGATTCGGCGCTGATTTTATATAGCGTATTGTTTTGGTGGAAGCTTGTATTTGGTAGAAAGCAAAAGATAGACCGCTTGAAACCTTCAGATAGATCAGCGTAGGGCCCGCATGACCAACCCAAATAATCTACTCGAAATGTATGCTGAGAATTTCATCTCATGCACTCGGCTCCACATTCCTTTTGTCAACCGTGGTGTGCCATTTTAATATGCAAGTTGTCTTGGATTCTGTAAAACTGCACTCGAGAATCGCAGGTCTGTTGTCGCTAGCACGTCGTTACGTTTGTGATGAGTGACGTGCTCTCCACGGTAAAATATCGGCGCGACAATCTGCGATTTTAATTCTGCTCGTTCGAGTATGCATGCCCATTATTTCGAGTGCTGTTATGAGGGGTTTTGTCCGAGGCACGTTCGAGGTTTGTGTACTTGAGCTAGAGGCAGAGGACTCGAGATTTGTACTCTTTCTCGTGTAAATTGTAAAGAACCGGCACTACATGAAACAGATTTTTTTTAGGTGTAATTTAAAATTTGCATTTATGTCTAAAAATGTTTTAGCGATTTATTTTTGTAAGGTTGACGGGTGTTATTTTGAAATGCTTGGAATAGTATGTGGTATTTTTTAAGATGCGTTGAAAATGTCAAGGAACAGAAGAAAAAATATTTCTGATTGAAATGACTCGCTGATTAATTGGTTCTAAATAAAACTTATTCGTTTATGAGCAATCACTTAAATTGCCTTTCACTCATGTTTAAGTATCTGCGTTAAAACCACGTGTTTTACCAGATCAATCGCATAGTGGAACATTCTCGATTGAATCATTTATGTTATACGATTACCTTGTCCAAGATACAATCAATTGCGGACCCCAGTTCGTTGCTCGGTTTGGTACGAGTGTAGATTTCTCGCTGTGTCAGAACCTCGTTTCATGGTATTTTCTATTTAATTTTGTATCATCTTACATGATTATTTAATTCCATCAGTGTCACAAAAGGAATGTTTATGCGCTAAAGCCCGCGATCTCACCTCCCGATATCTGGAAATTTATGGAAGTAGCTGATATTGTCCTCCATGTATTATGGTTATTGCTGCAACATGTAAATTCACCCGGGGTGGGTAGAGATAGCCTCTGAGCAGAGTAATTGTCATCTTGGTCTTGGTCTTGCATACCAAACCAACTCTAAACAGAATGCTAACATTGCAGACAAGTCACTCTCCGAGTGACGCGTTGTTTCACGTCACAGTAATTAGTGGATCTAATTAATTGAAATTGTATAATTGAGAAAGGGGAAGTCATTACCTTCCTACTCGTTTGATAAACGAAGGAACTAGATCCGCTAAAATATTTAGAAACCAGTTGATCATTCTCGTGCATGCATGGGAAAGAAAATTGATTTTGCGTCAAAACAGGTGTCTTATTTCCATGGCCACTGGTTGAGGTGACCAGAATGCTTGCATTTGTAATCAGTCTCAGGAGTAGAGACTTTGCTTGATTATTCTCTCTATCTTGTTGATTAGGAGATTATCTTTTGCTCACATGTGTTGTGAGTTGGTAGGTGTTGAGAATCACTCTGGCGCTCTCACGACTCGTTCATTCATTCATTCTCAGCTGGCCAATGAATTTAAATGATGCAGATTGCATTCTTCCGCCAGTAAGATAACCAGGACGGTGAAGCATTGTGAGAATCTGTGCAGGTTGTTTTCCTTACTGGAGCTCGGCGCTGCTTTGGCGATGCTTGGTTCTCATGGCGTCGAGCGGGGTTTCGAAAGCCGTAATGGGCTTTAAATTTTAATCACATGTTAGGTGGGACTTTGTTTTACAGTTTATTTTCGAAAAGCTTTGGCAGTAGACAGAACGTAGCAGCATAATTATAATCCATGAGAAAGGATTATGAGTATCATGTTATGAATGTGATAAGCATTGCCGCTCTCAAATTTTATTCAGTGCAATTTTAAGCATTTCTAAATCTCAGGCACATCAATTTCTAACACATTTTTAGGATTCAATGTTTACCTATGAACGGCCGTCAGAATTATTTGATTCCGCTGCGTTGTCGAATATATTTTCAATCGAGGGCATGCATTTAAATTACCTGATTTGAAGGGGTGGGGTTAGGTACGTTAGTTGGCAAGTGGCAACACAGTTTATATGGAAAGCGTATGCACCTGTGTTTTTAGGATACACTACGAATATATATTTTTTTTTAAGTAGCATGCTTGATAATCTTGTACAGTTTTTCCTACTCTCATGGTACAGTGCTATAGATATCATATGATTTTCCTCGGCTTGCCTAAGTATTTTAGCAATTTTAGTTGCGATGATGTCGAAAGTTGTTTCCATTTTGGTACAAATCAAGTTTTTAATCAAGAAAAGGTTGGCTTGGTGATGTTGAACGACAAGCCGATGTAAGGTCTGGGTTCGTCATTCTGATGGCACCATGACTACTTCCATGATGTCGAATCGCAACCAAGATACCCTCTGTACTTTGTTCTGTTTACTCTTGTCAATTAGCATTCTAGCTTCGGCAAGAAAACATGATCTGTTGTCACCGCCTGTGAAATCTTCCAGTGTAGTAGCACATTTTGAATTTCAAAAGATCCTTTTATTGATTTACCGGTTATTTTTCCAATCACTTTTCATGAAAAAATATTTATTGCTTTTTTACAACTCGTGCTAGTTAGCACTAGTAAAGAAAAATCTTGCCAACTTCTTTTGTTTGGATTTCTATGCACAATGAACACACTTCTGTTCAAAGATGCTAAGTAGATATGTTAAAAATAAATAAATACTACTGAATATAATAAAGCAAGTGTTACCTTCTGGCCTTTGAAGACCTTGTTTGCATATCGCGATGATGACAGCTGTGTCATGTGCTTTTTTGACATGTGCGGTGTGATTTCTAGGTGCGGGCACTGACTTGACCAAACTTTAAAAAACCTACTCACAACATGAAATAATCATAAACTCATTCGAGGCATATATGAGAGTCATAACGCGCTTTGAAGAATTGACCAAGGAGTTGTATCGTTGGACTTCAATTACATTAGCAGACTCTTTAAAAATGAGTCACTTGTTAAAGGACAGCTCACTCACGGTCTATCACAGACGGAGGTGCAAAGATATCTAATTATCTTTCGTAAGTAGCCGCACTAATAGACTGTTTATTCAGAAATGCCTAAGCAGCGTATCGCATAACGTGGGCGTGATTTGAACAAAGATTTGTATAATCATCAATGGTGTCACGGTATTTTAACATGTAGATCTGGTGGAGCGGCTAAAGGCAAACACCCAGACAAATTATTTTCATTAGTTCGTGAACCGATGCATGAATGTGTGGAAACTGTACGCTGATTGATCAGACCCCCACAATTGCCGATCATTGCACGCAATTGAAGTACACGTGCCGTTACCGCCTGAAGCTGCGAAATTGTTGAATTTCGGCTCGTTCTGATTTTGGTTTTACTCATGAACCCGGTCAATAGCACAGGTTTAAAAAATACATATATATCGTTTTCCACCCATTCAAAAATTGTATTTTGAGGATTATTTGATGCATGCAAATAATTGAACTTAAAAATAGTACTGAATCTAGCATTTTTACGAGTAATCTCAAAACGTTCCACGAGCTAAACCTATATTTATCAGTACAAATGTGCCAATAACGTCACTAGACTCGTGCACTGAACCCAGGTGATGTCATGTTTGCTGGATTCTATAGTAAGCATAGTATTTTTTCAATACGACTAGCGTAGGTCAGTAGGTGTGAACCGATCGATTGTTTCGCGCGGCGCACCGCGAGTTAGCACGGAGACTTGAATGCGCGGAGAACAAAGTGAGGTGCCTACCGATAGCGATTGCGCAGGCTTCGGCTTGCTGCATCGCTGCGCAGCGCCGTAGTTCGCTTCAATTAGCAGCATTCTTGTGCGCAGCCGGTGCCGGGCTGGTGCGGGCTCGCTGTGATGAAGGTGTTAATTAATGGACGCGCCCTAATCTCGTCGGCTAGACGGTGATTGGGTAGGCGAGATAAAGCATCTCATCATCTTCGCTGGACCGCGTACGCCTTGCGATTGACGGGATCAATATACCTCTTCGATCGTGTCTTGATCTTTCCACGATGTTGGGTTGAACCGTTGATAATAAATAGCATGATAGGCAGTGGTAAGGGTAGGACCGCGAGGACGTCGAATGAAGGGTTGTAGTAAATTAGGGGTTTTCAAGGGGAATGTACCAAAAAGCAAACTTGGAAATTTGGTGTAGAATGATTTTAGCTTATTTTTGAACAAAACAGAAAAATGTTGAGCATTTTTTATTGGTCCATTACGAAAAGCTTTTTGGGAACAAACTAGCTGGCAAGCCTAGAGCCTCACTGATGTCCTTTGACCTTAGAACCTCGTACCAAGGGGGTCGGAAACCCTGCGAAGGGCCCACCGCTTCCGCCACTGGTCGTGATTGTCAGCTCTTTGGGTCGTATCACGGCACAGCACGCATAACGCGGGACACCGCGGACCGCGCAGCGTCTGCCAGCTGTTGCGACTTCTTCAGCTCCTCATTCCATAGTCCCTTGATGAAGGGTACGAGGCGCAAGGAAAAAAAAAACAATCTCCGACCGACAGATGCACCATTTTCAATCAATGTCATAAACGCTAAAGATGTTTTTTATGAGTCTGGATGTTAAAACATTTGAGTTGCATTTATGATTTTAATAACAAGTTACGATTCCATGATCGGCTGAAAAGTTCACTCTTATCATGCGACGGTGCAACTGTGGCGGGCGTACCCGTTGAAAATTGAAGGAAGGAAATAACGTCTTGTCTTGGAGTGAGCCAGAGGACTCCACGTGTGTACGCAGGTGTGTGCCGAGAGCCATGTGGCGTCGCTGACCACGAACTGAGGGACTCTGATTTGATCGGCAGGTGTTGCCGCGTTCACGGCCACTCCTCGCCGAATAACAAGATTGATTCACAATCAAGTGTTTTACGATTCGCCTAATGAGTTGTCGAGAACGCCATCGCAAATCGACAAGTCAAGTCACTCGATACAATGGAATTATTTCTGTCAAATACTTTGATTTTACCGCGGATAAACCGTGCCGTTAGTCTCGATTTCTTTTCTACTGTTAATAACAACTTCCTAATAAGCTTGAGAGAGGCCTACCTAGATATTTCAATGTGATTTCAACTTTAAATACCACTAGTTAACATGTGCGGGAATATTTTCCGATGCAAAAGACACAGTAGTGCCTTTTATAGACATCACAGTTGTGGCAAGTTAACACGTAACATTATAAAATGATCATTATTTACTATAGACGACTATCTAAACTTTGATTATAAATTTCTTTTCATTGATTAATGCATCTGATCGTTCGTATGTTTGTTCGTTATTTCGACTCCTCCCTATCGTGAGATGATTTCTTTGCTGGATTGACTGAATTGACTTCATTAACAGAGGCAGAGGTTCTTGGTTCGTGACCCGATTGAGACGGATTTCTTGTAAGGGTTTCGGTTCACATTGGCTATTGGCTGGGGGAGAAAAAAAAACAGGGCATGATGTAGACTACCTACTCATGTCATGGTGCACAATGCCAGTGTGAGTGGAGAGCAGAGATTGAGATGTAAATGATCGACAAAACGGTCTGCACACGGTACAGCCAGGTGTCTGTTGACCTCAGAGGTCAGTTTGCCATCGGGCTCCAGGGTGACGCGTGATCTAATCTGGTAACGCCACGATTCGCACAGCAGAGGAGCTGAGTTGAATTGGTTAATTAGGGACTCGATTGTGATAACGCGATTGGAAGACAGGAATAGCAAGTTTAATGGGCGTTCGCACATGCCGTAACTAATTAAGTTTTCAAAAAACCAAATTGAGAATGTTTATATTTGGGTAAAATGGGGATTGTCCAGTGTCCTATTAAAATAATTACTTTTGTTCAATTTATATTCCGCAGCTTTAGTTACCGATTGAAGTAGCTCGTATGGCTGTAATTAAGATTTACTTTTTTTAAGCTAAAAGCATGGTAAGTGGGTACCTATCTGCACATTTTCCTCACCTTTAACCTCTTTATGGAGACGAAGACTTAGTCATCAGCATCTCGAGTAGACACAACGCATAAAACTATCCACTCTACTCATGGTAATAACCGTTCCGTGAGGTATCTGTAATGAGATGTATGAGTAACAATAGACAGTTGAATGTTATACATTGCATTGCATGTATTATCATCTAGCTGTCGACAAACATGAAGTATGTTGATGATATTATTATACAGCTTTGTCGGTGAGGACCACGTTTAGCTGGCAGCTGCGCCATCTTGGATAGAATGGCTCCAAACGTTGCAGTGTTGAGTTCGTATCCCGATTAGGGCATGGGCGTGGTGGCGTTTAATAAATTCGCGTACAAAAGAGATGTATAACTGATGTTAACGTCTATAACGAGGATTTTTATTGTTACATATTTATTACTGGTTTGACGATTGGCTAAGGGTATTGTAATCTTTTTGAGGGTTGCTTCACTTGTTACTGGTTTCTTCAAAGGTAATTGGATGTGCCGGTTTTTGGATTGGTATATTTTCGAAGCGTTTTGTTTTTTTGGTGCGGATTTTGTGACAAATTATGGGCGTTGGCATTAGTTTTTGGCACCTCCATTGATGGAATCATTAGCTTACTGCAAGAATAAAAAAAAAACAGACTGCAAGCTTTTTTTTATCTTTTCCCATATTTAAACTAGTTTTAAGCACTCCTTCGGGGGCCAGACCCACAAGCACAATATTAAAACCCAAGCTTAAACCCAAATTTAACCCTCTTTGATAAAAGATGATCAGCCAATCACAGAAGTTGCTTCCAGATTCTCAAAGGTCTCTACCATGGTGATAACAACGTTACCCCCAAATTTATGAGGCTTAAACTCTTATTTAAGGATCCAGGCCCACATAGTTTAACAAGTGGACAATTACATTATCAAGTACAATTACAAAGTACACACATAAAAATTATAACCGCTAAATACTTAATGGTTCAAGCTCATTCGAGTTGCTACATATTTTGTTGATGGTAAAAAAACGCATACTTTTTGGAAAAAAGTTTTTCTGTCCTAACTTGGCATGTCAGTAATTTACGCCGCATCTCTCGAGTTATGATAGAAAAAAGTGGATGTTTCATCTGCCGTCTGTTTAGTTTATAGTGTCACCAGATGAGCAGAGCATTAAAAATGTTGTCATACTCCCGAGTATGCTATAAGCTAACAGAAGAAAAAGAAAATAGCCTTGTCGCATAGCTCAGGATTTTTTCTCGGAGCATTTCGATTTTTTTTTACTACTAAAGCACCATCTTCAGCTCGCCTCGAGTGTTTTAGAAATTAGCAAATATCTGGTAGCACAGCCATGTCAAGTAGTGTCTTTCGTGAGTCTTTCGTGAGTAAAATATTCAGAGAAACTTAAACTGCTTCCGAAATTCACCGGTCAGTTCCTGTACGTGAAACCAAGTACCTAAATTCTAATATACAATAGTCGATAATTACGAAACAAGCATATACACTATAGTGCAATCATTCTTCTAGATTAGCATAAAAGAAAAAGTACAAATCTCCACGTGAAGTGCAGGTTGGGATCATTTCACGGATCCTGATGCTGGGTAAATTTTGACACCATTCACTAGAACGGCCTGTGGTGTGCCAAACCATGAAAATTATCCGCGCCGACTGCTTATCAATCGTGATATGCCTTCGGACATAAATCTAAACATCAAGTGTTGGATTTCGGTTCGTCTTTGTACAAGAGCCTAGCGGGTGGGATGGCTATCAAACTCTGTGGTGGAATTCTTATAAGCATCCGACCTGTGCAAATGGAGATTATTGGGTCAACTTCATTTCATCTTCCAAGTCACCTGTCTTCACGGATTGATCAAGCTTTGCTTTTGTTATAACCCAGTGAAGAGTTCATTACCATGCCCACAAGAAATGAAAAGAAAACATATTCGTGAACTTTGACCGCAAGTTTTGGTTCTTAACAAATTTTGGACCACATGAAAAAAAAAATCAGTTTTTTATTATTATTTTTTTTAAATCGCATAGTAAGATCGCCGTAAGGTGCATTTAACCTAACATGGTATTCGAACGTTGAACGTACACGACTGTAGTTAGTACATAATTTGCTTATCCGGCCAAAATGGTTTAACATTAAAACAGTCTTTACCTTATTAGTTTCATTTTTACGCATGAGTGTACCTTGTTAAGTCAGGTTCGTAGTTCGTAGCTAACAGTACTGAGTATGTTGTAATTGCATTACGGCAAGTGGAAAAGCGTACCTTCTCCTGTGTTTGGGTGCATTGTTTTACTGTGAGCAAGCTCAGCTAATAAAAGTGGAGCTGAGAAAACGTCTTACCACGCCTTTCATGCAGGGTCTATTAGGTCAGATTAACGATACGGCAGCTTATCCGTAGCCCGTGGCTAAGCATCCTACTCCTATGGGAAAAATTCGTCCCAGCAACTTTGTCTGATTAACTTAGAATGTTTTTGGCGTACAACTTATTTTAGAATTGCTATCTAGTTTGACCACTGTCATATTCTAGTTTGTTTAGTGAGAAGCTGCAACAAAAAAAGTTTTAAGGTTGGTAAAAATTCATGACGCACTGATGCTTGTCATAATCATTTTAATAACGCAGTGCAATTGATGGTTCGGTGGAATACGGTAGTTGAGGCAATCAACTTTATAATAATGCATAGAGAAATCTTTCTCCGGTCGCGTTCTTAATCATTTATACTGGATTGAAATTTCATCAGAAAAAGGCAGGTGATGTCTGGTGAGCATTGGAAAGTAAAACTGATTTAAAGTCCTTCCCATTTCACTTTGCGGCACTGTAAAACGCTTTTTTATTTATTTTTTTATTTCTGCTCTAAAATCGTTTCAATCACCTAGGTACCGATTTAATTGGCTTTTGACGTGCTTTTCTCACGTAAGAACAATCTAGACGACTTGATTTGTATAAATTAGCTTGCTACTTGATAAGAAAGTACTGCATTTACATTAATTGATACCATGAGTTTCGTAAAAATAGATATAGCACCAGTTTTGTTCTTTTCAAGTTGACCACTTAGCTCCAAAGTGGACTAGTAATGTGATTTCCAATTAATATGATGCTGAAATAATTTAGCCACAGCCAGAATGTAACAGTACAGAATAAAAGTATATAGGTTCTCTCGGACAGAGAAAGGATATCTTATTTATTACAAGTTACCGGGGTCAATAGCTATAAATTAACGAATTACTGTTGATTTTCACGCAGATTCCTGGACGACTTACCGAACGATTACTGTAATTCGGCTTGTTTTTTTTAATTATTAGTGATATTTTGTTTCTTTTAAATCATGGCCACAAACTAAACAGTATCTTTTCATTTCCACATTGCAATACCAAACCGCCTCATAATTCATAACAGCGCCGACAAATTCGAATTAGTTCCATGGGTAACTCGATAATCAATCACACTTGCTCACAACGTACAAACACTGTTCCATGGGAGCCACTTCTGTGCTCGGTGTGTTACCGTTAGCCTCCTTGTCCTGGCTACGTCTTTGCTATCTTCGTGTATCTTGACACAGGTCCTCATGGTCCACGGTTCTTGCAGCCTCCTTCCTAATCACTTGCCGCGGTTACAGCGCCTGCAAACATATCTGCAACGCAAACGGCCCAGAACTTGTTTTGTCTGCACACAACTAGATCCCCAGTAATTGATGATTAAAAAGCTCGTCTCTTTGTTTATTATTAGCTTTTAGAAGCAATTAGTGGGCTAGTGAACCGAGAAATATTTATTGGTAGAATAAAATCGATGGCAGAATCTGATGATTTTTTTTATCTCGATGATCGTCGTGGTTTGAAATCGTTGTTGGTTGCATTCTTAAAAAAAAAGTTACGAATTACTTCTTCTTTACGGTTAATAAACTTCAAAATGCTATTGTCGCTAAGACTAGTTTTTAAAACTGGTAAATTGGAGACTCGAAATCAGATAGGAGTAATAGCGGCAATAAAAGTAGGAGTTGCGATGGTACCTATAAACCAATCAAATCATGGCAATCTGGTCGCAAAAAAAACTGTCAATATCTGCCTTAGAGTCATTAAAAATTAAAATACCAGTTATAATTTCTCTTCGGCTACAATTTCTAGTTTGAAACTGTCTTCGCGAGCATCCATTTATTCTAAGATGTAGGCATGCACGCCATTATATATATATATCCAGTACGTTCACCGTTAGATGCTCCGCAATTCAATAATGTATTCTAATGTCAAGTTTAAAGATGTTATATGTGTTCGCCTTGATCGCCCTACCCTCGCATCTATCTAATTTCACCTTTGTGTAGGCGGCCTCGGTACAGAAAACCGCTACCGACACCATCACAAATGAATATCCTATTAGACATTTTGACAGAATATCCTTATGGATGGTGTATCTATCCAGTAAGTTATTTCTTGAAATTAATCAGCCAATTAGAGAAGTTTCTTTCTGTTTCGGGTCAGCTGACCTGGGGTCACGAGCCAGTCACGACCGAGCACACGCTCCTAAAAAAACAAGAGCCAACAAATCATTAATCTGGGACCCGGAATCTGTTACTCGTAATCTGTCTGCGCCCGATCATGGTGTCGTAAATCAATATTGAAATATTAACCATAAAATCGCATTTTTAATAAGGAATTAGGCGTCATTATGCGTTAGAATTGTGTAAATGATTTTGTAATGTGTATGGCACCTTCTGCTGGCCTGGGTGTGAGCTAGACGTGTTATGTAGCTTGCCTGTGATAATGCGTTTCCTCAGATGAATTGCTCGTCTCTCGTTAATACTTAGAAAATTAAATCCAAAAGTGTGGGCGACCGGGTTAAACTTAGAAAGACTCATCTCATAGCAGAATTAAAATGATTCGAAAATGGTATTTCATGACTCAGCATGATATTAAAAATAGTAATATTCATACTGTGTGGTCTAGCAAATTGCTAGATATTATTATTATTATCACTATGAAGGTGAAAATAAAACAATAAAAACGATCACTTTCGAAATGGCACGAGTTTGGCTGGTTTGGCGATGTAATTACCAAGTTGAATTTTCACAAAACATTACGTTTAATTAGGTTCATTATTCTGTGTATCCAACACTTTGATTAACCATTACCTTACGTGGATACATACAAGAATGCTGTAAAACTCGATATGCATATCACTATCAACTTCAAGATTATACTTGAATACAGAGGTTACTTTTTACTTTTTTATTTCCTGTACATCGGGTACCTGAAGTGGACACTGAATCTTAGAAGGCCACACTGCTGAGATCATGGACCCGAATCCAGCAAAACAACAAAGAACAAAAAGTGGACAGCTCGGTGAAAATGGCGTAGAATTGTGTGTGCTGAGATGATAGTTGATATGCAAGCAGCTGGCTACTGTGCTTAGCGATTCCAGTAGACACGTCATATCTTCATTGAGCAAACACTTTCAATTGCATCCGAATCTCTTCATACGCCCACGAAACTTGGACACGTGGTGCGAAGCTATCGAATGGCCGGGGCATTCAATGTTTGTACACTTGAATTTCGGCATTGAAGTTGAAATTTATTCATAGCTCATTTTGTATTGTAGGAGAAACTAAATTGTCCCCGTCTTTCTATGTGTGGTTGGTATTGTGGTTTTACACGCTTTGGCGAGGATGATTCGGTTACGATTTGTGATGTAAATACCATGTCTGGAACCTCCACGATCGAATATCGGTGAATCTAGTATCGCTTGCTCCCCGATTTGTCTTCGTTTGCTGGTAAAAATTTATTTCTTATGCCCATTCATGGATAACACACTCGTGAAATGCACGTTCTTTCGATAGAAGAATTCACCACAATGGCAGCGTGCCTTTCAAGGGCCTGACCCATTCGGAGGAAAACGCTAGGGAAAATAAACCATTTCAACTACGTGCCGTCAGTGTACGTGTACAACGTTCAACGAGAGAACATACTTTTCCGGTACTTTTCCGGGGCGTTTTGCGGTGACATGCGGGCCAACTGTCATTTTTAAAAACACTACAAAACATCTCCGCTGATGTCCGCCATTTTCCTTTTGCTCTAAAGCTTTTCTCGTGCCAAGATCATTTGTTTTTCGAGCTATTGTGTGAATTGTTCTGTCAATCAAAACAATCACAGGGATTATTTTGCAGATTTGAAATCACACTACTAAAATCATATCTGAATTTCCATTCATGAGTTGATAGCGATGCTGGAGGGCAGTCCTTGGGCAAGTATCTTCTCCCGCGGGCTCATGATTGTGCCTACAGTATTCTATCGCGGTTTATGGTGCGAGATTCTCAATAGAATAGAGAGGGACAGACGTCTTCGGTGTGGCTCGATCACAGCCAGGAAATCACGTAGAGAATCATTTCGGAAAACCGCAGCTCAACGAGTTTCATTCGAGATGCTGGGCATCCCGTGTTCACTCTATGGTTTAGACTAGATTTCAAGGAATCAACTCAGTCACGACGCCCGCGAACAAAAGAATCTGTCTTCTGAAGGACATGACGTTCATAAACTGCTTTAAATGTGATCCATATTATTATATTAGTATTTTTATAATTTCATTTCGAATTTGATGGCCGGCTGATGCCACTTCAATCATGCGGTTCGTACGTACGGTCGTTGTAATTGAATTTTTTTTAGACAAGTAACTTTCGATCAATTTTCGTCTATACAAAATGATAAAAATCGCTCGTCATAAAATTTAATGATGAAGGTTTGACGTTTTGGATGGACTGAGGTTCATCCACAAGGGATGTCAAGGTATTTTTAGAGGTCAAAATACCCTAATCATCTAAAAGAACTCGTAGCCATCCGATATAAGTACTTAAGACCGCAATTTAGATCGAATTCTCTGATAGAAAACACTAAAATTGTGCCAATTGAAGTGAAAAATTACCTTTTAGCATCGCCGTAAACAGGTAGTCTAAAAAAACAACAACTTGCTGTATGGTTTTATCAATCGGCCATAAAACCCGTAACACTTGCCAATTCTTTGTCGTATTTTCTGCGTTACGTGATCTGATAGCAGCCTGCTTGCGATCTTAGCAAAGTGAGTGTCATTCCATTAGATGGACTCGGCAATTACCGAGTAGACGCTGATCAAGATCGCAGCGCGCACTTCGTCTAAAAGCTTTCCTTGTACACGACGATTGTTAATAGGCTGGTTTTTCTCGAGTCATACGAAATCAACGCGTTGTTACGGGGTACTACGCCTTGCACTTATTTCATTTTTATTTTACTTTCATAAAAGATATGATGAAGCCATTGAAGAGTTACAGGCTGGGAGTGGAACTTTGACAGAGGAATAACGCTTGGAAATGATTTTATAACAGAGGCCGTTGTGAATTATTAACATTTTTTTTTTTTTTTTTGTAATATCGTCAAAGCAATCGGGTCAAAGATCCATTGTAATTTTAATCTTCGCAGTATGATCTCGTAGCACGTGATCAAATTACTATTGCATTGTGGTATTCTGCTTGTTACCTGTCGATGGGATAGCCTACGTGCTGCAATAATTCCCCTCCCTCCGTTCTAGGCTAGGTTACCTTCATTATCAGCTTATTACCACCGGATGCAAAAAAAAAACACAGTTTCACAGAATCAGAAATAAAAATCTCGTTGTCAAAAGTGCAAAACTAACTGTAGCGTTCCCTTCTTCTCTGTTCCAGTTGTACATCGATGCACGTTGGCGAATATTGTCAGCATCTGAACCCGTGCCACACGGGTCCCGGGCCGCGGTGTCAAAATGGGGGCTCGTGCAACGTACGCGTCTCCCAGACGTCGTCGCCCACCTTCTGGTGTACCTGTCCGATCGGCTACTCGGCGTCGCTCTGCGAGATACCCGTCGAGAACTCGTGCGACTCCGACCCCTGCCTCAACGGCGGCACTTGCTCGCTGAAGAGTCTCAAGAATTACACGTGCACGTGTGCGCCGGGTTACACTGGTGAGTTTTTGGGATTTTCTTGATAGCTTCGAAATCGGACAGTAGGGATTAGCTGTTTGGGGCTCTTCTGGTTAAATCGAGGTGGAAATCGGCAATGTTTCATTCGTCAGTTCTAATGAATTTGAGAGATGAGTTAATTTCCTAAAATTTCGTTGGGAGCCAATTTGGTATTTTTTGGAGTTTGAGCGCTCATGTCAACAATTTTCACTGGCTCTCTTTCCTTTTTTTTTGTGTACTTTCGTTCAAATTCCGCTAAAACATCCACCGAAACTGCAGTATTACCTCAAAGATCAAATCAAAGACCAGACTGAATCTACTATGGTAGTAAAACGCCTTCCTCCCTTGACCTTGCAGGGCGACACTGCGAGTTGCAAGACCACTGCGCGTCGAAACCTTGCCTGAACGGCGCAAACTGCCGCTCTCTGGGCGACACGTACAAATGCACGTGCGCTCCGGGGTTCCGAGGGTCCACGTGCTCGCAGGACATCGAAGAGTGCAGAAGTGACCCGTGCGTGCACGGCAAGTGCTTCAACACCCACGGCTCTTACACGTAAGTGATTGATTTCTTGTCATTTGTCTTGTCAGTGCCGAGTTCGCGTAGATCGTAGGTCAGAATCTAAACTCTTTTGAGTTTTTCATTTCTGTGACCTCGCTCGTTTAAGTTTTGCGGTAGCTACGAACTGAACGAACTGTTGGGGTAGGTGCTGCAATGCTGCCATTTTAGTTAAATGTGTCCGCGTTGAAGACCTTATGGCTCGTAGTTTTCACTGCAAGATTAAATGCATACCTACATTGTCTGTTTGTGCGTTACAGAAATTGGTAATGAGTACTGAGTTTGATTTGGCATTTGCGAACTGCAAAATAAACTACTCCCGAGCTGAAATTATATGTTTTTCCAAGCAGATATAGCGACTTGGTATACATAGCTGGCCCAACGCGTCCGAGTTAGTCAATCACACACTCCGCTCTATCGAAACCAAGGCGCAGATCGTGGCCCTGAAATGTTTGCATGCACTGAAAAGGTCATCTCCACATTCGACTGGCCAATTTATCCGTTGCACATATCTCGCAACGCCTTTCTCAAAGTGTAGACAACGATCTTGCTGCTAAATCATTATTAGCGACATCTAATCCCACGATCACACAGCGCTACATATCATCGCACATCGCGAGATGGGTGTGAGGTTTAATGATAGAGGGCGGATGGAACGGGTCCGCGAGTATGTTAAGGTAGTGGTGTTACTGCCATGGGGTACGATGGAGTGTTGATATGTGGCACTTGGCTAGTTGGCTCAGCGTCTCATGCAGTTATGGTGCAGAGATGTGTTGTATAAGGAAGCTTGGACTGGCGAGGCGCGGGCCGTGGGAAGATATGGAGCAAGCGGCACTTGGCGTTTACCGGCTGTGAAAAAAAGCGGTGAAACGGTGACTCGTTGGGGTATGGGCACTCGGCAATAAGGTTAATCGATTTTGTGTGATTGTTTTGATAAGTGTCGTTAGTGGGACCGGATAATGCGTGGCATTTTTCAGATGTAGTTCATGGCGGGGATTTGAATGCTAAATGGTCCCGACTTTAGCTCTGAAGTAACAAATTTAGTTGCCCTTGTACATTTATTTTGTTCATTCTGTTCGTTATGGTTCCATGATTCAAAGGCTTCTACTAAATTTAAAGCGTATAAAATGTTTGGTTGATTATTGGGGTTTAACGACGCACTGTTTTGACAACTGGCCCAGCGGTACTGGTCTAATGGCGTCGGTGAATGAGCGAATGATTATGACTTATGAGGATGATGATTAACCTAACCTAGCCTAGAAGGGAGGAGGGAAATCCGGTGCCAGCACGTAGCTTCTCCTGTCGAATAGCAACAAGGGGACCACCGGCTTAACGTCCCTTCCGAAGGACGGTTCAACGCGAACATCAGGATTCCTCCACAAATCCATGCCGTCGAGAGGTTGATGAGCAAGACGAATGAAGTTGCTGTACTAACTTTCATCCCTCCGACCTCTCTCCCGAACAGAACTGGGCATGTGTATGATGGTCACCCATCCAATACCTGACTCAGCGCAGTGTAACTCAACTTCGTTGATCTCACGAGAACCGGTGTTTCCAACACGCCAAACCGTTCGGTATGATTTCTTTTAATTGAAGTTTATTTTTCGATTTTCGACCTGGCGAATGTCACGTGCAGTTTCTGTGCGAAAATAAAAGCCGTTAGAACTCCGACGTTTTGCATTCTGCAGTTTTAGCGGTGGTGTGTGCCTAAAGAAACAGAATAACCTGGCAAAGTCCGAATCTAGTCGTGTTTCCTTCGAGTTATGAGTAATTATTTTATGAAATGAATTCCAATTACGGAGCATGTAATAATTTGAATGCCGAATGCACCTACTCTGTGATGAAAAAACAAACTGGTATCTCTTGCAAGCAGCGGTTTGCCGTGGCAGAAACGCGATGGACAATTAGAGTGTGGTCGCGCGGTAAAACGTTTGCTTTTAAGTGAACATAAAAAGGGCGGTGGGGTTTCTTATGGACGAATTTCATCTAGTTGCGTACCGAAATTAAGATTATTTTTCAATTAACGACCATCACACACCTCTGAGGGTGCCCTGAATTAGCCACATTAGGTCTTCAAGCATTTTCTCAGGGCGTTTGGAAGGTTCATATCCCGGTCTCGTGTAAAAAGTTTATTTCTCATCGTAATAAAATGCAACTCGGAGTAAATGCATGCTTTCTTTCTCAGCCGCCAATTGCCAAGGTGTTTGTAAGCACTTGCCGCTTTTACTAAACGAACTCGGTTTGCTTTTTTTGGGACTTGTATAATTACAGAAGGCGCCAATTATTGTGATATGCTTCCCATTTTTGGTCATAGTAAAATAGCAATTTGCTGTTGGTGCCCGTGAACCGAATTCCCTGCAGATTTCCCCCCGAGGCTACGATAAACGTTCGGCTCCTTGAAGCAGAGTCTATTTTTATATTTTTTTCTTGCCATCTTTAAAAAGAGATCGGAAAGTATGTATTAAATTAGTCAAATGTTCGAATGTGTCGATCATTTAAACTCGTTGCACCTCCCCATCACGTATTGTTTCCGAGGGCTATAATCAAAGTAGAAGCCGAAATTTGAATTACATGTGTGTACATGTAAACGTTTTCAGCCAGTTGGTGAAAAAATATTTTCCGATTCAAGAAATCGTCTAACGTGCAGATGTTTGTGAATGCTAAATTGGGGAGTCGCCACACTAACAGAGGATCACTATGATCAACGCGATTGGCCCAAGACTCACACATGGCTCCCGTATGGAATTCTCCACCGACCGTTTTCATATGCATTTGATCCATATTATATATGATCAACAATCCGTTCCACTTCTTTTCATATACACATTTACAAACCTATATATACGCCCTCGTTGATTATTATAAACTGTGCTGTAATTTGGTTAAACGTTTCAAACTCGATCGTTCGCCCATCCCCAAAGGGCCTACTCATTTTGGGTTTGTGGGAACCGGGAAATAGAACCCATATCGATGCCCGCGGCTAGTTTCTCAAAAAGCTGCGTGGCGATCGCGTGTCTTGGGTGCTTTTCATTTCTGATCGCCCAGCGGCCGACGTCTTTTCGGGCAACCGAACTACATCTTAGCTTCAGGTGGTCGTTTTACGCACAGCTCTTTTCCACTGGATATTCACGATATTCACGCTGTTCAATGATGTTAACGTGATGAATCGGTGCGCGTCAAGATTCGTTCCGACGATTATCGTTGCGAATTTAAATATATCAGGCACACCTGATTGCCTTATCAAATTTGCGATCGTTACGTTAAAATTTAGTCTGTTAATTAAGTCACTTTGGATGAGATCAACAAATTTTTGGCGTTCGAGCGTGATAGTGATTGATTCAGAGTATGATGGACCGCGTTGCCGAACATAGTTTTATGATCGTCTTGATTATTTTCTTGTCACATTGCGGTATTTCTGTCGGGAGGAATCGTGATCAGGACGGTGGTCTTCACGCAATTAAAAGCACGCATTGCTACCAGCCCGCCGACCACAGGTCGGGTTTAATAGTAGCTCTGTTATTCACAAGCTAAGTTTACCAGCAAAGAAAAGCAGTGTGTGAGGAACGTGATTCTTTAATTATGTCTAGTAATGTAAGAAAATGTACATTACAATATTCCCGGTAAAACAATTTACAGAAAAAAATATCAGATGAATGCTCTATTTGACGCCATGCGTATATTACCACTGGACATATGTTCATGATGTGCAAGTGCAGATAGAAGAAACTAGTTAAATTGTATTACGACTCGCGTAATTATTCGCCTCGGTACGTTTCGTATTCGATAATGATGTTGTGTGTGTTTGTGTGCTCATTCGAGAATTCTGGCGGAAGGAAGGAACTATTGGGTGACTTTAGACAGCCAGGTGTATGCCACATAAGTATGCATGATCACTAGACCGCGTCCATTTATATTATTTATTACTAACAATTTCGTGCGGACTCAGGTGTTGGATGCATACCCATGAAGTATTAGTTTCTGCTTCGTAAAACAAGTGTAGTCGAGGGGGAATTTGGAACCTTGTAAGGGTGGATGAAGTTTTTTTTCGTTCGAGATGCTTTTAAACTTTAAGGAGGTGAAAATGTTTGGCTCGCTCGAGGCGGACTTGAAACCCTGTTATTATCAACGAGTTATCAAGGTCCAGCCGACAACTAAGATTAAAATTCACTGGGTTTCAACCCTTATAAAAGATTTACTTGAATGAACATTATACCTATCTCAAGAATTTATAACCGAACCTAAATTTTCTACCGGATGTGTATTTAAAATGGTTTCTTTAAGGGTACAGTGCACTTTCTGTTCATCAGTTGATCGCGTGTGTTGTTATCGATATAGGTGAAGTGTCATACCTTCTCTTCAGCTATAAACTTAATCCACGTGTCACAAACAAATGGCCAATCGAATGTTCAAACAATTTAAACACTTGAAAATTCCATTCCAAATGAATAGGAAGATGTCGCGGTGTATGGCATCTACGGCTGTGTCCTGATCCTGAATGTCTTTGTTTTGTTCCAGGTGTCAATGCAGTCCCGGCTATACGGGACAGAACTGCGAGAACAAGTACATCCCCTGCGACCCATCTCCGTGCATGAACGACGGTTCCTGCAAACAAGTGGACTCACTCAACTACCAATGTCAATGTCCCACCGGTAAGTCTTGCTTATTACCTCCATTATCTAGTAGTATTGTGGTTTCGAAAGATCACAGCAATAAGCAATGCGTATGCAGAGCTTCGTGTATATTTGTTTAGAAGGCCCAATCCGCTAGCCGTTTGGAAGGAGTTGTCTCCATTTCGTTGTCATTAAAAGTTATAGCGTATTATTATGGTTTGTCACAAGATTTTTTGTGCCGACGGTGATTTTAATGCTAAACACAATCTGATTATTCGACGACGTATCGACGAAATGTCTTCAGGCTGCTATGAATAGTTATTGACAATTTTAATTAACGGACTTGTTTATCTTTGTCTGATTTAGTTTTAACTACGCACGATTTTAATTATTGTGCTGTCGATAAAGGGTGACATTCTGTTCGTATTTCGTCTCTATTTCCCCACGTTTCCCGCCAAACAGGTGCGCGCAAGGTTGAAACTTCAAAGTTTAAATCGGTTCTTGCCTTTCGATCATGAATCCTAATTGCTAATGAACGAATCTATCTCCTCGGGGGTCAACCTAGCTCTAATGGCCTGACATGCGTGATAATACCTAAAGAAATCTGTCAACTAGTTTTGATTGGGGCAAGTCTTTAAACTGCCAGACAGGCCAATAATGAATAACTACTTGCTAGTTGCGATACTCAATAATGATTGAGTTGAATTCTTACCAGCGGTAATGGACAAGAATACATTTTCAATTACAGGTATATAATTGAGCTGAAACTCCCATGTCATTATGATTTAATTGTATGGGTTTTCACTCGAAAAGTACTTCATATACCTACATTGATGAACGAAATATCGGTACATATCGTTGTTGTTGCCAATAACACCAGGATTTATAGCTAAAACAAGCATGTTATATATAAATTGCACATGCATGATCTCAATTCCGCTAATGTTGTTTTAAACACACGACTAGTACGATAGCTTTAGTAAGTGCCTGCGGCCTGCCGTAGTTAATTCTTTTCACAATACATTATAAATTATACCTAATAGCTTAAGATTTTATCGATGCATTATACGTTATGTTTGCATGCTCTGAAATAGACGAGCATTGTTCAACGGTTATGCCTCCTCACAAAACGACGGGTTCCTTCTGTTCTTGGAACGAAATCCTATATTTTTTCGTTGAAAATGTTTTTTCTTTCAAATTAGTGAAACAATTGGGTGCTAGGGGCGTTTTGTTCCTCTACGCAATCGCTGGCCCAAACGTTTGTCCAAATTAGCTGTGCAGTAAAAAAATGTCGGCCACACATTTTTTCGGCACTTTTAAAATGCTAGCGCTGGTTCAAAATTGCAGGGACCCTTCGGAACCGAAGGCTAACGTCGGTTAGATTTTGCAATTAAATATTTAAATTAATTTTACCGATGCAGATTTGCTAGACTGGTCTAGAACAATTAGATTAGCTCTAAGGTACGTCAGGCGATAGTTTTTGCTCCGATCTTCAGAAAGGTTTTCGATTGAATTCAGTGTTTCTTCGGATTAGGATGATGGCATTGGCCTCTCGTCTCATGGGCAGTCGATTGATTTTTCGGTATAGGCATTAAACTCGCCCGCTCACATGGCTAAAATGCGCGAGAGAACGGTAATTCCTTGTTGAAACAATGGCCGGACACTTCCACCGAAAGAATGCGACAAATTCAAGCAGCTGCATGACAAATTTCAAAACAAACCCTCGATAATTGGGAAATACCGCTTCGATGATACAACGTACAAAGTGCATCTCACAAAGATCCGTGTGAAACACTTACACGAGTATGCAGATGCATTTGTCGGATGGTTTTCATTGGTTTACAACATATAACGATCTAATTTTATATGCTAGCGAATTTTGCCGCACGTATAAAAATGTCCTCCATGGTATTTTAGAAAACAGTCATGAGAAGCCACTTACCATAGATTTCAAACAGATATAACTGCTGATAAAATCAAGCGTGCCACAGGTTTAAACTTCGCTAATGAGGAGATGAATTATTTGCTTGTTAGAATTTAAATCCCCCACTTGTTTGTTTTTATCGCGCTAGAGTGTTGTTCATGGCGTCGGTTTCTGATTGCTGCTCGCTGCTCGCTCAAATACTACTCGTGATTGTGATTGGAGGAGAGAAAGTTATTGTTGAGTTACTCGTCGAGAATGCCCCAGAGCCAATCATGAGTCGTGGCCGTGTGGATGCTCGACAATTTGTGCTTGCCGCGATCCGATTTACTGTATAGGTGGAAAGAAGCAATGCTCGAAATGAACGAATCATGCATTTTTCAAGAAAATAACACACGAGAATAATCCAAAGTAAACATTCCGACACGAATTTGATTTTTGCCGCATCGCCCATCATAGAATTTACCATAGTTTGATATTTCGTAATAATTTTTGCTATAAAAATTGCTCCAATACCTATGGGTCGTAACCGATTTCAACTCTATATCGATCTGAGCCATCCGAAAACACAAAGCATAACAATTTGTAAAGCATTAAAATGCATGCTCGATTGGTTTTCGTAGAGAATCGTGAATATTTAAAATGCATTTCTTGTTGCCACGTGAATTATCGACCTTTTTGAGCGCGTAATAACTGCATTTTTGTGTGCGACTCGTAAAAGGCGCAAACTTTCTCGTGGGGCTCGGTCGTGAACGAGCATGGCATTACCGCTAGCAACGGGGTGGTCAGTGTCACTGTTCAAAAAATGCCAGGAATTTTGAACTTTGCAGCATCGTAAATCATGGAATGACCCTGCAATAATAAATGCATTTCTTAAACATGTATAGAAATCACATAGTATATCAACGAAACAATGGAGCACGTATTCAATCAATTATTTGCTTTCACAATGTATTAAGCCATTATATTCATAAAATTAAATTGATAAATATCATCAGGAATCATTCTAAATTATTCATAATACATCTTGTATTAGAAAAAGAGAGTACAATCAATTATTCGTATATACGTATATGTATCAATTGCACTCAAGAAACTATCTGGTGACATGCAGTTCTGGCTCTTATGCGGAATACTGGTAAGACAATGGTATGATCTAATGAGCCAGTTGGTCAAGTCTTGAGATTCGTCTGATGGTCACCTCATCTTGCTCGTGGACCAGTCGATGTCCCACGTCATGCAATCGGTCTGGCGAGCCGTCTGGTACCTTTGATTGGACTGTTTGGAGTTGGATAAACGTTAGATTCTATCGCTCGCTGATTGTGGTGACGGCTGTAAGCAGAAGAGGAATCTGGTTTGATATTAAATTGATTGGGGTGATTGGACAAACCGAATGTAAATATTGGTTCATTGGCTTCTTCATGCCGGTACATTGTACGCGGTATATTTTCCGTTTATGCTGTACATTTTTTTTGTAAGTGCTGGGATTACAACTTTAATTTCATGTTTGAAAATGTTTCATATTTCTAAAGCCCAGTTCACCAGGGTCGATTTAAACATACACGGCGCTAGAAATTATGGAGAAGAGTTTCAAACTTGTGCCTTCCGAGGTGGTAAATTGAAAAGTAGAGTATTTCTTCCTTATTTGGATATCCGGGTAATTTCTACAGTAGCCAATTAACTCTTATCCTCCCAGCCTCCCACGCGCAAGGTGCTAAACTAGACCTTTGTTTTGCACACCCATCGTTTCGAGACGGTGCAGTTGTGAACAGGGCTTGGATAGCTCTTCTTTCTTTCTTTCTCGCGCTCGACATAGCGATGCGAAGCGAAAGAGCGTAAGAGACAGAAGAAGCCAAGTTAAATGGAAGAAACAGAGATGGACAAGACCATGAGAAACTTCCCACACAGCACAGAGAGGCTTGCATGAAGAAAACTTTGCATTTTATATTGGCCGCGTTGCCATATTTCATGGTGGGTCATAAATCGTCATAATTCGATATCAGACAGCATCTTTTTCTTTATAGGATAGCATTTAGATGACAATGCATTTTTCTTTCGGGGCAAACTAGAACGAGAATAAAAAAAATAGTGCATGGGCAGATAAATAAAGAGGCTCATAGCCACTACGTTGCATCCTATTCGAAATTGCATTGTTGTGCGACTTATGGGCGCCGGCCGCGCGGGCTATTCGCAAATGTACCATTTTATTTATTCGTTAGCACGTACATGGTTCGGGCAGCAGATGTATCACCTGTGTTGCCAGTGGCAGTGCAAGCAATGATAAGTCAGAGCCAGAGCAAGCGAAAAAGAGTTGTACAAAACAAAGAACGCAGAACCCCGAAAGAATCGTCTTTTTTTCTTCTCTCTGAAAGGAATGAATCGGTTTATTAGCTTGGACGCTTTCGAAAGCGTTTGAAAACGAGAAATAAAAAATGATTTAGGCTATCGAACGTCTTTTTAGATGGTCGATGAATATAAAATGATAATAAACGATATTTCATCCTCAATTCAGGAATATTGTCCCCATATTTCATTGGCATTACGTAAACTACCCTCATCTTTAGCTGCGATTTGGACTAACTGGGCGTACAAAAGAAATGTGAGTGAATTAGATTTAATTTTGATTCATCACACGGGTGAAAAGGCTGCTTGCTGCCTATTTATTTACAACGGCCCTTCGAAATACGGAGGCAAGCAAGGTTCAGGATAGTTCAGAAAGCATTGTGCGGCCAAATGGTCTGCTTGGTCTGAGGGATTCAGTTTGTGCTTATGATAATTTCGCCCGTTATTGTCCAGCTCACGGCTTACACGAGGGAGACGTGCTCATCGAAGCGTAAGACCCCAAGGCAGGATAGACCTTCTTACCGGCAAACTGAGAAAGAAAAAAGTCTGCGAGTGTCTGGGTTGGCCTATGTCAGATTTGTGTCCATTTTCGAACTAGGGCCGGACGATTTTGATAGTTATTTTTTTTTTCAATTTTGTATACATTAAATATCGACAAATCGTGTCATTCGCTTGGGTAGACACTCGGAAAAGCCTAAAGGTCGGCTTATATAAAGACCTAATCTGACCGTTTTATTTATTAGAGCCTAGAAGTCAATAACATAAATAACAAAAAATAGCCACTGAGACTGTATTTATCAATGCATGTTTTACATGGCAAACAATTAAAATTGTTTATTTTCTTTTCGACTCTCTTGACACATTTGAAGACAACTATTCATTTCTTTCAAGGGCCACCGCAAAGTTAAGCCCGCTGTTTGCGTACAGCCCATTGTTTCTGGTCAACGCAGCAATTTTTCACGAGACAATACCCCTTGTGGCCTAATTCACTTTCAGCTTGAAGCTGAAAGCTCAGCTTCTTACCGATCGGAGCCGGCGATATGGAGAATTGCAATCATATTTCCTTCGGCCGCGACTAGCAGCACAGTAGGCTACCAATTGAAAATATTACCCAGCGCCTCCTGCTGTCCCATCTCTTTGTGCGTCGATTCGCGCCAGGTGCCTTTTCCATGCATTTTTGAATGCCAGATTAAACCATAATATTAGCTACCATATTTTTTTTCTTTAAATTTTGACTTCACCATTAGATGTGTCCGGAATTTAAATGCGAGATTACCTCTGTGCTAGAACCGTAGGTGGATTGAAAGTAATTTGAATTCTTTCCAGTCTTGTTTGTCTACTGAAAATAAACATGCAGATTTTTAAAGGTTGAAGTTAAACGTTACTTTCGGCTATTCTCAACAACAAAAAAAAGCGTTGAAAGTAAATCAAAAAGCTAGCAATAAAATGGCGTCTGGTCTCAAAATGCCCTGAGGTTACCAAGCCTTACTGCCTCCCCCTTTTTATGTGCCCTCTATTAGTGGTACTTGTATTGCTAGTCGTGATATTTTTCGAACTTATCAATCGTGGTCTTGCCCGAGGGTCGTCGTGGTTATTATTATAAGTAACTAATCTTACAGCTCTAGCATTACTTTTGTGTCCCAGTCAATCATCAAGAGGTTCATTATGCATCGTTTTTGTACGAAGTATCGGTGGCCGGACCGCGATGGAGTACACTACACTCTGTGGTGTTTTCAAAGAGCAATGAGAGTAATGCTTCGAGAGGCTGTGTAATGAGATGACCCGTGGTCATTTGATTCACGTGCAGCCCGAGCGCTAGAGTCGTGATTGCCGAGGGTTGTCTCGATTGACACGATTTATTTATTTTTACCTGGAATTTCAAATTTATCCACGCGATGTAGCCATTGTCAATGCCGTGTTTTTTGTTTGTATATTTTTTCTAGTACAGAAGTGCAGGGTAATTTTCGCTTCATCTCATTTAGCGCATTGTTGCAATTTAGAGTTCATATGCACGATCTTAGTTGCTAATGCAATCTTAGTCTTATCTTAGTTGATGATGTTTAGACTAATCTAATTAAGCTTGTTTGTTTACTAATTGCGTTCAGATAGCTCTATGTTTCAAATTTAAATCCATTGTGTTTACTTTTAATTGTAATTTTTGAACGATTTCTTTATCTCAATCAAAAGTCTTGGCTCCGTTACGAAAAAATATTGTTTTTTTTTTCTGCACAGAAATATTAAACTGCACACAATTACACTTTCTCAAATCACGAATAATATGCGAACTTTCAATTTTTCTTTTAACAATCCCAGAGTCAGAGATGATTACTCCTCTAGCATTGGCACGTGTGGACCGACCGCAGTTGTGTAGAAAATTGTGTTACTTTACAGCAATAGAAAACTTAGCTGCTAGGTATGCTTATCTCCGGTCGGAAGTTCACAAATCTAGTGCGCCGAGTGCATGAATGAGAGGCTGGCTTACAGTTGCATTGTATGCATTTCCACGTCTTCAAGCTCTCACGGTTTCACTTCCAAGTTACAAACATGTCCCACACTAGCACACGCTGCTCCAGCACCGATAACAGTGATTGGGGGGTAGAAATGTACATTAATTAGGGGTAGAATCACGTGGACATCTCATGGGAATTAAAATATAAGAGGCTGTTCGTCTGAAATTCAGATAAGGACACATAGGAAGCAATTTAGTGATTGACAATTTCCGTTTGCTTTAAAAATCCCAACGGTCATTTCGTGTTTTGACGATAGCGATAGTTGTATGATGGACCAAAGAAACTGCTGCCCGGAAGCTTGCTGTTCCTACGCAAAGAAAAATCGTAACGAACTTTTTCCACGCTCGATTCAAATGTGTGGAGATTGCGGACGACTTCGTTGCCGCGTTGATTATTCCTGATTTCAATCGATTTTCATTTTCAATGAAAGTGTATCATTACCTTTCTTGGTGCACAATAGAACATCGCGTTAATTATCGGTGAGAGAAATAAGATTGCATTCAATGTGACTATCCCCTGACCTGACCACCTGATTATAAATTCTGACTAGCTCTCATTCAATTCGATTCTAATAAAAAAGCAATACACGAATCAAAAATATGCTCTCGTCAGGCGATTTTTCGAAAAAGTTCGGCCAACATTTTATAGCGAATACGTGCCATCTTTTCGAACAATAAGATGCGGCATACCATCAGCTAGCCATTGTTTCGATGCTAGCGGCTGGATTCTGCAGGAATTGATGAAGCCCAGAGGAGATTTTCAGAGACATTTGGCTTGCAACAATGCGTACCTTTGCTGCTGGATGAGAGCCGAGTTTGTCCATTGCCTCGAGCCATGGTTCTTTCGTGGGAGCAGTTGGTATTGCCGATGCTAATGCACGACGTCGGCACTCCACGAAAACTCTGCTTCGTGTGTGTAATCTGTCATGCAACCGACTTGATGTATCCTCATTACGACGGAAATACCTATGTGCACTTGATCGGCAGTCGTATAGTCAATTCGTACGCACTTAGGGGAGATCTTGGGTGAGATGTTTGATTTTTCGCTTGAAGCAAAGAGTCATCGTGAGGTCTGCAGGGCAACAACATTGTAATTTTGTCATTGGTACTGAGTTCACGCTGTACGTACTATAATTTGCATGGTAAGCTCAAGATTTCCTCGGGGGCATTAATCTTTTTGTCATTGAATTATACGCGGTGAAGGATACAGAAGCCGGGTTGATGAGTTCACTCGATTTATTTTAATGGTCACTCATTTGTTTCCAGTACCAATCATAAAAAAAAAACAAGAAACAAAACTCATTTGTCTGTCGTTGGTCTCGGTTGCACTTGTAAAGACAAGAGTGAGAGAAAGAAACTCGTTTTGGAAATTGATTCTGAAATACACCGTCTTATTCATCGTCTCACATATGTGATCAAACTGCAATTACCATAAAATACAGTCTCGCTTTTCACTTAGGGTACTCGCATCGAATTGGTTTCTAGAATCCCCTAGCGGGCTATTTTTATTCCTGGCTCTAACCAGACAATGTCCTCAAAACTATCGACTGCCTACTGACAATTTAGCGACACTGCGTGGATAGGTGCAGCCGGTGGAGGTGCCATGGTTTATGTAATACCATTCTGTTGAGATTCCTTACCGACAGGTGCTCTAAATCCTCCGAGGTTCAATATTCAACAGGTGCTACGTAGGACAATTAAACTGATTTCTTGTACAATGGATTACGAAAGAAAATTTGCCATTGTGTCAGCAGTGGAACAGTAGAACGACTTAAGACACTTTTTTGCCAAACAAGAAAACAATAAAAAGTTTGCCCCAATTGTACAAATCCGTTCCTGCGCATGTAACAAAAGAATTTTCTTGAGTGCGGTTGGGTGTATCCAGTGGTGTAGTCCTAGATTTGCGCGGGTATTCGACTTATACATACCATTTATTTTCCAATTCTATAATTATCGCTCATAAACGCAAACTTTTGCGTTAAAAAAAATTAAATAATTCGTATTTTGTGACTGCTTGATGTAAAGACACAGTATGTCGATTGGATCATCATAAAAATAGCCTTAGCTTAAAAAATGTAATTTTCTCTACAAAACATTTTCTAACTCTTGTCTTTCCTCCGTTGCAGGCTACCGTGGCATCAATTGCGAGGAAAACATCGACGATTGTCCCGGCAACCTCTGCCAGAACGGCGCTACCTGCCTGGACGACATCAATCGCTACACCTGCCTCTGTCCAGCCACTTATATGGGCGAACTGTGCGAACAAGACGTCGACGAATGCTCCCTGAGACCCACCGTATGCCAGAATGGCGCTACCTGCACCAACTCGATCGGCGCCTACTCGTGCATCTGCGTCAACGGCTGGGCGGGGTCGGATTGCAGTTTGAATATCGACGACTGCAAGGGTGCCGCTTGCTTCAATGGGGCGACTTGCATCGACCGCGTGGGGAGTTTCTACTGTAGATGCACGCCGGGAAAGACAGGTAATTGAAGGAATTGATTAGCGAAATTCACACGGTTTCTACTGTATGTAGCAAACCTCTCAGTTAACATTAACCTCCGATAAATCTGGTTCAAAATTGGGATTTGAGTGGAATTATGCGCTTGGTAATAATGTCATTTGCATGTCATTTCAGAGTAAGGCATGACTCTTCAGTCCATTTGTATGTTTAGTGTCAAAGGTCGCAAGCACCCTCTTAGTAGCAATGCGTACTCGATTATTTATTTTGCAATCAATCTATGTTTATCAGACGCGGGGCGCGTCCTTCGCCTCGGGTTGAAAGTGAATTTTGCAACGTGTCTCGATGCACAGCCGGCCGGTCGGTTGACAGATCGACTCCAATTGGGGGCAATTCAGTTCAATTCAATTGACATTAATGTTGTGCTTCAATTACAAGCTCCGATGTCTGCTGATAATAATTGTTTTTTAATTAGCTCACTCTCCGTTATTTATTTCATAGGTTAAAGAATGCTCGTCGTAAAATAGCACGACGAACTCGATTCTAAAAAATGCAGATGACATTTCTGATCCTTCGCTCGGTCAATCAATTGTCTTAACGAGTCTTTGCACGCCCTTTTTATGTTTCCACTTTGTATAAAAAGCAAGTACACGCCCCTTTGTAACTCTAATTTTTTTTAGATGGTCATTTATGTTGCTAACTTTGAATACGAAAATTACTATGAAAAGCATTTGAGATTCAAATGTATACGTTCAACTTTTGGTAGCCATGAAGGTTTTGAGATCAGAGCTTTTAAAATTTGTTTGCAGTAGCTGTTATGGAAAAAATGGGTCTAGATGGCTTTGAAATTGGTTGTTCTAAAAAAAAACAAGACATATATAAAGGACAAAGACCTCGCTTAGCGTATAGGTACAGGTTAATTTTTTTCATCGAGTGGTTAAATGCCTACCAGTGCGTACCTCTAGTGCAATTCTCCTGAGCGCCTCCCATGTTTATCTAAATACTTGAACCCAAATGGCATGGTTTGTGCAATTCACACAACCTCGTTCGACGTTTGATCAATCACCCTAAAATGCTCTTATCAGAATATATTGTCGTCGGGCAATTTCGCAATAAACTTTGATGTTTCCATTACGACCTTACCTATGCATACGCAAAGTGCTTTATGCCGTCGCAGAGACGTGCACTCCAAGCTGACCGAAACCTGGAACGTAGGTCGGCAGTCGGCATGGCCTATGGGGGTCATTGTTTCTTTCACTACATAGCCAGTTGTGCGCGTCTTGATTGACAATTTCAATTAATTGATTCGGTAGATACGGCAGTGTAGAGGTCTGCACCGTGCTGGCAAAGGTGAGGATCGAAATGTCAAAGAAAGGTCCTGGTTTCAAAGGCGTTAGGGGACCCGCCCACGCCGCCGATTCATGGCACAATCGTGACCGGCGTAATGGGTCCGGGCCCTCGAGAGGCGACACAACGCATGGCCCCGTAGCTTCGAATCGAATGATTCCACTTTTCAGTCTAGTTTGCAAACCAGTTTCCGAAATGGCTAAAAAAAAAAAAAATCAAAAATACTGGCTTGCGTGCGATTGTCCATACAGATTAGTCAAAGTTTTGGCTGCGTCGTTTGCAATCTGCGCGCAATCTTTGACCATTTGATAAAAATTACCTGTTTCGAAGATAAACTCGAGGGAATTTGGCACCGTTTTTGTAAGAAAAAACCGCAGACGGTATTGACCCCGGGTCGGTGCACGTGAAATCCATGTTAAATTTCATAGCCGCGTGCTTTTGGGCCATCCCACTGCCGACCAAAAATAGTTTCAAATTAACCTAAACGTAGACCATGTGAAATACTTGAGATTCCTTGAGAAGTAATTCCATTAACAAAAACCGAGTGCACATTTGCAAGGAAATGTTTACCGCCTGATACCGGATCTTGACCGTTCCTTGTTATCGCGTCCCAAACGTTCTCCAATATAGGCTTTCGGGCCGTTTCTAGAACCTGTCTTTAATTCGTGTCTCCTGTCTGCCGCTTAGGACTGCTGTGCCACCTGGACGACGCCTGCACTTCGACGCCGTGTCATGCCGACGCCATCTGCGACACCAGCCCCATCAACGGGTCGTTCACTTGCTCGTGCGCCACGGGGTACAAGGGCATCGACTGCTCGGAGGACATCGACGAGTGCAAGCAAGGTAAGTCAGGGAGCACGCTTAGGTCAGGTTTTGAGCGTCAACCGAAGCATATTCTAGTGTGGATACTCAAAACGTGGTGCTTTAATAAAGCGTAAGCCATCTTTTAACTAGCAATTAAAGGATTAAAGAGAACAGTTGCAATTTTCATACTCATATGTAGAATGCATTTTATTTTATAATGGTTGATATGTTTCTTTCGTATGTATTCAATTAACCACTCAGAAATATTGGTACCGCAAACGTTGTCCTATGAATGACATTGTAAACAAAGGAACCCCGAGCGGCTTTTAATTATGAGCGTTGATTTGTACAATGAAACAGTGTAGCATGTTGTTGTGCCAAACAAGCTGGCGGTAAATAATGATTACCTTCTTAACTTTGTCCACGCAATGTGCAATATGCATGTCCTCTGTTGTCGAACTGCACTCTCCTTGAGTCACCCATCATCTGGATGTTCCGTGTCTTAGCAGGTCAAATCCCATTGTTCGAACAAAGGGCTGGAATCCAAGACGACCTCACAGGCGGGTGACACCCCTTTCCCTCCTACATTTTGCTCTCTCCTTGCCGTGGTGGTATTCTTCTATGTGATTATTCAGACTAGACGAGGGAGGGTCAGCTTTCAGGTGTCAATTCCATTGTCGGTCTTTCCCAAACATCTTTGACAATGGGCAGAAAAAGTCACTGCATCGAAATTAAAAATGCCATCTTGCTGACGTCTGCGTGCATGGCCATAATTTTCGTAAACAGCTTAATAAATCGCGCTATGATTGGACCTCGACAAGATTTTCTCCTTGAAAACGTGCATTCCTCAATAATTTTTTAAACGTTCTTCTGGCATTTAGCCAGTCTCTTTGAGTGAATTCGTCAAATATTTTTGAGCGTCTGTCGCATTCTGTGTTCTCCGAACGAAGAATACGACGCTTTTTCTGCCCCGTTTTGGAGTAATATGATTTCATCGTTTCGCTGTAACAACGTCCCAGACGGCAGCGATCCTAAAAAGTGCATTTTACTCTGTTTGCCTCAGCGTTTCTTTTTTTTTGTATGCGGCTGGAATTTAGACTGACATGTTGCCTGTTTTTTCCACCGCTCCCAGCTACAAATTATTGAACGACTTTTCAAATCCCTGAAATTCTCGCAACATGACCTTTGCTGCGAATAAATGCTCTGTGTACAATTAAATGCACTTTTTCTTGTTATGAATTACCAATAAAAAGTCAATTACTCTGTCTTACAGCGTCGTTTGACGCAGCCTCGAAACGAAAACATCTCAACATCAGTTTTTTCTCAGTGCAGTTTTGCGCTTTTAATTTGGCGTGCAAAAAAAGTGAGCAAGCAATAACGTTGCACAGGTGGCTGCAGCTGAATGCAATCATCGGTGCAAGTGCATAACAAGCCTATTATCTTCTGCCGTGCACCCGATCTTACAACATTAGATCAATGTCTTAAAGAATTACATCGAAACCACTTGTTCTTGATATCCCCGAGCTTCTCGTTTACAAACTTTCAGGCAGATACGATCGGTTTTTGTTGTCCGTGAAACAGACTCAAACATGACTGCAAGGTTTTTTTTTCATTTTATAAAAATTCCAATTCTTAGGGAACTTGTTGCCGCTCACTAAATATAACGATAAAAATATGTGAGAAGTGGTGTAACCCGGCCCGTCGCGTGGGTCCTGCAGGATCAGGATACAGGAAGGAGAGAGAAATTGTGGCAAACAGATGGGATCATGGGGCTGTGTGGAATTGGGCGCAATCTGTGCAATGTGGTAGCAGCCTCTTCCAGTAGCCCAACTGTCCCTTTTTTTCACCCTCATCTTACAAGCTTTATGGAGTTTTAGCTAGTGAAAAACAGCAATAAATAATTTTTTAAATAAATATAAATTTATGCCTTCTTTTTATCGCTTGTTAACTGTTGTAATAGGATACTCGACTAGTTCTAAACGGAAATAGGGAGCAACATAACAAATGCGTACCTCAAATTTAATTGCATTCTCGCGTGTGGGACGCTGCCAGAAAGAAAGGCGCATTAATTGCAGTTAACAGTTTTGAATTTAGATAAATTTTAAAATATCATTTAATAAAACCTCCCATTTCTGTTTTTTCAAAGTCACGTCTGCACCCATGCCGAAACGAGTGTTTTTTTCCACGATGGCAACATAATCACTTTGGGACGTTTGGGCAGACTGGGCTTGCCTTGCATTCTCATTATCACCCTATCATTCATCGACGCAAACAGACCACCGCCACGGGGCTAATTGGAATAAACATACAACAGGTTAATTATTCACTACACTAACTCGCAGTGTCTGTGTAGGAGGTCGCCCCTGAAAAAAAACCAATGGTAAAAGTTCTGGACCCGGCGCAACTTGTCATGGCTAGGTTGTAAGAACCTTTTAATTCAAACTCAGTGACCGGTAAACTTATGTTTTAAATCGAATTCATATATTTCCCTCCACAGCACCAGGAGAAGTATTCGTTTGTGTGAAGCACTGACCACAAACAAAGATTGTTTCAGTACCATCTTGCCAATGCAATAAAACGGGCCGTAAGAAATGCTCTAACCCTGGTCGATGTCTTTGGCAGGTTCTCCGTGCGAGCACGACGGCATCTGCGTGAACACCCCCGGTTCCTTCGCGTGCAACTGCACCCAGGGGTTCACTGGTCCCCGATGCGAGACCAACGTGAACGAGTGCGAGTCGCACCCCTGCCAGAACGACGGCTCCTGTCTGGACGACCCGGGAACGTTCCGATGCGTGTGCATGCCTGGTAAGTCCACGACTTGCATCTACTTAGTTTAGGCATGTGACTTTGGTTCTCTATGTGATCAGAGTGTAGCCCGATATGGTGATGCCCGAAGGTTTTTGGCGCTTCAAGTTCAGTGATGGACGGCAATGACGGTATTTATCGGTGCGCTTGTCGGGTGCTGGATTCGAGACGGGCGACTAGAGAATGGTCCTCTTGCAAATTGTGGTGCTGTGGTGCTTCGGGCATCGACTCAATCGTACCATAAGTGACAAATCGTGTACGGAAAGGCGTCAAACTTTGAAGGAAATTTAAATTTATCGCTTAAATTTCGTTTCTTTGGCAGCGGGGTATACCTGAAGATTATGCTTAACGTTATGATAGTGGAAGAGTTTTAACATTTTTCCAACGGTGACCTGCTCTGAGGAAATGTTCAGAATGTTTTCTTATTTCTCTACATTCTTTTACTTCAACCGTTTGGAATGACATGTGAAAGCTCAACTATAACAATTCAGTCAGGAAACCGACTTACCTTTCCAATTGGGGAGAAGGCAAATAAAAGACTCAATTCCTCAATAATTACCACCGTCGACTAGTATGAATGTCGGCAAATTGCATCGAGCAGTCGGGCGCCAAGGAAACGTGTCACCAAAGAATGATAGATGATAGCTCGTCGATCACCCACAAACCTGTACCCCAATGTCACGAGGCGGCGAGCAGATCACAATCACGACCGGCACGGGGTGCTGCCAGGGGTGTCAAAACGAGCTGCACTTTGATACCGCTCCTCTGTATCTTGCACCGGGGCTTGACACCCGTCCTTGGGAAATGTCACGTAGAGACGTCACGTGTTGTGTCTTTGCACGTAATCACGTAGCTCTTTCGTCCCAAACAACGGCACATAACTCAAGACGAAGGAAATCTCGCGTTTGACCGAGCTACATTCCTTGTTTTGTGTTATTGTGCTTTTGCGGTTTCTTGTGATTGTACACCTTTTAAAGGATGGTTTGTAATCTTCGTGTGGACATCGGTGGATTGTCGCCCATGGGATCTACGAGGTGGGCATTGATATTCACCTGAGTCACGGCACCAGTGGCGTGTCCCCTCATCTCATCGCATCGTATTGGATTCCAGAGGAAACATCTTTTTTCCACATGCAATACAGTTTAATTTCTGTAGTCCCCTAAGAAAATTGTTCGTATGAGAGAAATAGGTATAAGACAACTATGGGAAAAGCTATTTAGTCATTTGTTCTTTTAATTTAAAGTGGCTTTTTCTGTAACTGTGAGGCTCTGTGTGAGCGAACACTTCGAATCCAGACGAGCATGGAATTTCCGGGTTTCCACCATGGAGGAATCAATCGTCGGCGTGTCCAGTGAGATGTATCGAGATGCAAATTGACCATGGGAATCTACCGGTGATCCTTCCGTCAAGGTGTGCGAAGAGGGATTAAGCATGCGCAGCGCGGATATGCAACCAGCGACACGATTTGAGCGACGCACGCAGACGACGTCGGAAAAAATTGAGCGCGGTTCCTGCACAAGACGATCGCCCGCACAGCGTGACATTGACGTCAATCCGCAGCTTCTTTCTTGCTCCTGATGCCATCGATCTCCGCTAATCGTCGCTGGCTAGCTGTTCCAGTATGACATGCCTCCTAACTCTCTCAAAGACGGGGAAAACTCAATTTTTGCGATTCACTCTGCAATAGTAATAAACGTTTCTTAGCACTTTTTTTTGCAGTATACTATATTGCAAACTAAATTTAAGGCTTAAACCAGAAACAGTCCTCAATCTTTTTTGAAAGCCCGTACTGTCCACCATGCTATTCTTTGATTTTAACCTCGGACACCCCGTGCACGCCACTGGCGACGCGTTGCCAAGACAAATGAGTGACATGAGCCCGAAGAAGAATAGAGACGACTAGGACACGGTTGCAGTGCAGAGAGATGTCGGATGGCCGCGTTGGAGGCTGAACCGCGATACCGACGGCGTTGTTAGCACAAGGGGCGATGTCCAAAGGTACGTGCTCAGCGCAATCGCCCGGTTCTGAGTCCGTGAGTCCACTGGCTGACATGGAAACTGCGCCATCCGATGTTGTGTGGTAAAGAGAACCGAATAGCATCCGACACAGTGAAGACAGTGACAGGCAATTTATATCTGCTAACTCTTCCTTTTTGTTTTTGCCACAATCCAGCTGCCATTTTGGAATCACGTTCATTTATTTGCCCACACTCTCACTGCATTCACAAAAGCGATCATCATTCTTACGCTTTATGTGGGCATCAATTAAAGATGTTCGCATGCGTTTTCTATCTTAGGAAGAGATGTCGAACGAGGTAATGGATAGCCCTAGAGTTCAAAAAACAACCCGCGTGCGTGAGGTGTGACTTTTTTTCTGTTATTCCACTTAAACTGGGAGATAGAAATCTCCTTCGATTCAATTGCTCTGCGTGTTGGCGGAGAGGCAAATCTTTGAACTCTCGTGGCAGTCTCTGGAAAGTAGAACCCTGCAGAGAGCTGTGAGTTAGCTCGCAAGAAGAACGTCGAAAGAATGCAAGAGACTGGCGGAAATTTTTGAGCGAATGCCAATGTTTGCTGTTACACCCCAGAGTTGGTAGCATTATTTCGCGGAACGTCGTGTCGACCGAGAGGGCAGAGAATCGACTTGGCTTGCAATTTGTTCAGCAACTCCCAATAAATACGTGTCTGCACTCGCGCAGCGACGTCTCAGCGCTTCGAATTCGAGTGACTGTTCTTAGCGTGTATGATTCATGGGCATCGCATGTGTATAATTATACGTGAGTCGATTGCAGAACCTTTTTCCCCGCAAAGGGACTAGAGTTCGAATCCAGCGCAGCGCAGACAAGAACATTCCACGATCCATTCTTCATCGTAATTGTCCATTGTGTGCAGTTTTCGCTGTCATTCGTGTGTGTTCTCTGGCAGCCGATTATTAGAACGAATCCTTATCAAGTCGTTGTGCTGAGATTGCAGACAGGTCATACAGCAATGCCTGTTGTAAAACGCGGTGGAATAGGGGTCTTGACAGTGTCGTAATTCAAGACGAGATTCAATTTTCCAATTGTGTAGGGACACGAGGGATTGATATATAGTGCCTGGCTCGGTCTCCCGTGCACTAGCACTTGTTAACTATTCAGTTGGCTTTGTTTCGTAAAACAAACAAACGCAAAAGTTAAGGCACTTCTGTACCTAGCTGGAAGAAATGATGGGTTTATATGCCAAAGCATAATTCTAGTTTTTATTGACAGAAAAAGAGGTAGAGTTGCTAGTAACTTGGTCATCATACCAAGTTTTGATTAACCAAGTATTAATTACTCCAAGTATAGGCTTTCTCTCCGCTGCGACCAACGTGAAATGGTAAAAATGTCGTTTCCGCCATGTTTCTTCACGTCGCGGCTCCTTACAGGTCTGGAAGGATTGATTCGAAATGCATTGCTCGTCCGCTGAGTCTGATCGAGTATTGCATATAAATTGTAATTTATCACTGCTGCCTCGCCTTTCCCACACTATGTACACTCTGTACGCCCCGACAATGCAGCTCATTCGCGACTGCCGTCGACCATTTTTGCGAGGAAACACGATTCTGCCAAACTGAGAACGTTTTTTTCTTCTTCTGACTCGTCCCATATCAAATTGAAACCTCACTATGTCGTCGCTAGAGGGTCTCCGCTTTGGCTACTAAATTTCGGAAGTTATTAGCTCGACGAAACCGTGTGATCAGGTTTCGTAGTTACAGAAGCAATGTAGATTTTCTTCATTGGGCTTCAAGCACTGACTCCACCAGCGCCTATCAATCAACAGCTTCGCCTGGTTATAAAATCGCCTAGAGTCGCGCTACGCGATTATTATTCGCGACTCGGAATTGATTTGCGAGGTGCATCTGGATTGCTGTAATCTCGGACAGAGTGATCGTCCCCCGCCCGGGGCGCAGAGACCCAGATTGTGTGAACGTCGCACGCTAATGAGGGCAGATGCAGACTCCCGAGGTGCTGTCGGCGTCGATGCTGGGCGGGGCGGCGGGCGGCGGCTCTTCGAGACCACGCCGGACCACGGAATGTTTCCAAACGATCTGCGCGATGTTTATTACACGCTGTGCGATTGAGGCCAGCCAGATCGACGAAGAGCGATGACTGCGATTGGATTTGGGCTGAGTTTGATTGGATGTTATTTATTGTCTTAGTCAGATTTTGATGACAGTTGACAATGGAGTTGTTGTGTGTTGGGATAAATCATAGATTTGTTCATGGGAAAGTGTGAGATGTTGGTAAGGTGTGTTGAGAATGAGAATGTCGAGGAGTTGTGGGGCTGCGTGTCGTGCGGAGAGTTGAACGCAAGAACAAGGACGGATGGCAAATATTGGCAATTCGGAATGTTTGTGATATCCTCTTATCTTGTTCGAGTGTTCTCTGTGTGCTCTTTGCGTTCTCAAGATGGACTCAAATGTTGGCTCAAATTAGTCACACAGGATGATGAAGATGTTTAAAGTTTTAATAGCACCATGAAACCCTCGGAGCTGTAATGGCCAGAGTGCGTTGAAAAAATATTTAGTCGTGACGTTAGTTCTGAAGAAATTTCAATGGTATTTCATTGTAATAAAACATTTTCAGAACAAAAAGTAATGGAAATGAACAAAAAAATATATAATGGACATAGTTGAATAGACTGAAGTAAAAAGTGGGCAGCGTGATAATTTTGGCTCTCAACTTCTGGAGTGCTTTTCGAGTCGCGCATGAGAATTGGGCTTTTTGTCGACTGTCATCATCAGTCATCCACTAGCATCTTTCGGCTGGGCCAAAAACCACCGAGAACAATTGGAAAAGATTCGTTTTCAATCAAAACGACCACATCATTTTTTATATTTAGTGTAAAATAAATACCGCGTCGGAAATGGATGTTTGGATTGATAGCAGTCACAAAAGACGCACTGTTTTCGCAGAAAAAAACAGTCGGATTAATTTCAACGTCGATGGCAGCGGCCATGACCAATGATTGATTTATTGAAATTTATATTGCACAATCTTGGGTTGGATATCCGGTAACCAGGACGCAAAAAAATACCCTTCATTTCGCACTCAATCATTCACAACTCACGAACATCACTCCCGCAGTTGCACAGACTATAAGCAGCAACTTTCTACTGCAACGCGGTTGATTGATGACGACTGCACAATTGATTCTTTCAATTTTCACCACATCAGGTCTCCCGGAAAATTGTCGGAATCTCTTATATAATGTTCTTGGCAAGGAAAACTATAATTCTGCTCATAAAATCACATGACATATGATTAATACACCTTTATATATTTTGTTTTACGACAGCTATATGTTCTTTGGGATCTCATGAATTACTTCTTACGTGCTTCCGATATTCTCAAATAGACAAACAGCTTTTGGTAACAAATAATGAGCCGTAGTATTTGTGGATAGAACAGGATCTTTGCAGAATTCCAGCGATAATATGGCAACTCTGCTCTTTATATTCGGATGATGATGATGATGATAGAGAGAGGATGTAATACGTACGACCGCCGAGACTGGAACTGGTTTGGCCGGCGGCTGGTGCCCCGGCGAGGAATGGCCTCTGGGAGCTTCCTGGCATGCATGTTCGAGAAGCAGAAGAACTCGATGAAAGAGTGGCCACAGTGCCTGCCCAGCCTGCCGTCTTGTACCTACACTACACAAGGCCAAGAAAGCATGCAGCGGCTCGCCAGTAGCCAAGAGTCAGCAGCAGTTATCTATGCATTCTGCACAATCTTACTCTTTGGACAAGCTCGGCATGTCAGAACATTTAGAACACACCACGATGGGTTGCTATGTTCTGTAAGGAGCAGGGACTTGCAATCTTGGACACTGTCCAGAGCTGTCAGCTAAATCACGATAGTAGCGTTAAGAAAATATAGAATTGAATATGGGCGAAGCAGGACGGTGGATATAAGGTCTTGTGGTTGTCGAGAAAGAAACGAGCTGGATTTGCATTGTGGCGACATGGATGTATTAGCAGACTATGGAGGAACATGGACTAGTTTCCAGTTGGTGTCGAGTCTGAAACAAAGTAGAGTCCTGTTTGGGACATGACTGCACTTTGTGTCTAGTCACTTCATTTTTTGTGCTCTTCTTGACCATGCCATTGCTATGAATTATATTGCAATTATCTACCCTTGTCTTTTTGCATAAGCTTATAGATTTTAGATTGCATTCTGTTGAGTGGTTTTTTACATGCCCCAGAAAAACTATTCATTACATTATTACAAGCTTAGCATAAAGGGTATAAGATAATTACAGACCATGTTTTAATCTACAGGAAATCTTTTAACAGAATTCATGACTTGTCTGCTGATAAGTTGCGGCATTAGGTACTGGCTGACAAGTCCAGAACTTCTCTTTTTACGTTGCTTCAGAGTTACTCTAAAATTGAACCCACTACTGCCTGCCCAATCCTGATGTTAAATCCTGATGTTAATGCAGCTATTTCCCGTTGTGCAGGTTTCACTGGAACGCAATGCGAGATCGACATTGATGAGTGCCAAAACAACTCTTGCCTCAACGGCGGCATCTGCAACGACATGATCAATTCCTTCCGATGCACATGCGCCATTGGCTTCTCCGGGAACCGCTGCCAGACCAACATCGACGACTGCATGAGTCAACCATGTCGTAACGGAGGCCTTTGCCTCGACTCAATCGCTGGATATATGTGCCAATGCCCGGCTGGATTCACTGGTAAGATTCTTCAGATGATTATTAATGGGAAATGCAGTCTTCTGATGAAAAGTTAAACAATAATGTGGGATGCAGTCATGTACAGTGCCCATGAAGTTCCATGAACTAATCAATCAATTTTGTTACCTTATTTTTGCATGACAACTCCCTAAACTTTCCGATACTCGCTTCATTGGCCCTTCAGCAGTTGCTATCCCGAAATTGTAGAAAGAATACCTCTGAATGCCTTGTGACTAATCGCAAACTATCTGCGGTACAGGTGCCAATTGCGAGACCAACATCAATGACTGCCAGAGCTCACCTTGCCACCGTGGCGAGTGCATCGACGGCAAGAACTCGTTCACTTGCAATTGCCACCCAGGCTTCACGGGCTACCTCTGCCAGACGCAGATCAACGAATGCGAAAGCAACCCGTGCCAGTTTGGCGGTCACTGCGAGGACCTGATCAATGGATATCAATGCCGGTGCAAGCCCGGAACATCTGGGCACAACTGCGAGGCGAACGTTAACGAGTGTTACAGCAATCCGTGCCGGAATGGAGCCAAGTGCATCGACGGTATCAATAGGTGAGCTAACAGTGATATTAACTATTTTAAATTTCTTCGACTCTGATTTTTTTTACTGAGCTCAATTTCTAGATCCTATTTTGTAAGTCTAGTATCAGAAGCTATCAAAACAATTTCAGCTATCATGATTCCATTTAAAGTCCTCTTAAACGTCTATCTTCTTTTATTCCTAAATACAATGTCACGAAGAATCATACTGATGTGAGTAATGATGCGGAACTACAGAACTAACGGTTGCGCCACTCTGTGTAGATACTCGTGCGAGTGCATCTCTGGGTTCACTGGCCAGCACTGCGAGACCAACATCAACGAGTGTGCGAGCAGCCCATGCGCGAACGGTGGCGTTTGCATGGACCTGGACAACGGCTTCCGCTGCGAGTGTCCTCGTGGATACTACGACGCCCGTTGCCTGAGCGATGTTGACGAGTGCGCCAGCAGCCCGTGCATGAACCAAGGCACCTGCGAGGATGGAGTAAACCAGTTCATCTGCCACTGTCTGCCTGGATATGGCGGTGAGTTTGCTTCTCTGATCCATTGTTAGATTCCTCTGAAAATGCATAAATTTTGGACTTAGGGAGATTGAACAACTAGATAAAAAAATACCTCGACCTTAGCTTTGCAGAGGTTTTCAACACACAATTTTTTCTAATATCCAGAAAGTATAGACCACAAGCTAGCCACCAATGCTGATCCAAGAATGTTCTTTGCAGGCAAACGCTGCGAACAGGACGTGGACGAATGCGGCTCGAACCCATGCCAGCACGGAGGGACGTGCATCGATCGACTGAACGCTTACTCGTGCCTCTGCCTCGCCGGCTACAGCGGTACCAACTGCGAGACCAACAAGGATGACTGTGCCATCAATCCGTGCCACAACGGAGGCTCATGCATCGACCTTGTCAATGCATACAAGTGCGTGTGTGAGCTCCCGCACACCGGCAGGGATTGTCTTGAAAAACTTGACCCGTGCGCGCCAAACAGGTCAGTACTACCTCCAGACCACTTGACCCTTTTGTGTTGATTCTGTTACTGTTTACACAGGAACACATTAGCTGCTGCCACAATCATGAAATATCTTACAATATCTTCTTTGTCCTTACCAGCTTTTCTTCTCTTACTACCCAGTTTACTCTTAATTCTATATACTAAACTCCTTTTTGTACTGTGTAAACTATTGCAAATTTTAGCCTGTCAATCTTGGGGTTTAAGCAAAGAAAACTTTCCTAGAAAGTGGTAATTGTTTTGTGTAATTACACGAAAACAAGTGAGATTTAATGACCATTTGCCCTGGGCTGCAGATGCCAACACGGAGCTCGCTGTGCCCCCTCAAGCAACTACATGGACTTTGCGTGCTCATGCACCCTCGGCTACACGGGCCGTCTGTGTGACGAGGACGTCGATGAGTGTGTCGTTTCGTCGCCTTGCCGCAACGGCGCCACCTGCCGCAACACCAACGGCTCTTACCACTGCGATTGCGCCAAGGGGTACGAGGGCAGGGACTGCGTCATCAACAGGGACGACTGTGCTTCATGTAAGTATCTGGCTTAAGCATTCTCCAGGATGCTTTTACTTCAGAGATATTGTCAATTCAGGAGGCTGGAAAGTAATAGGGAGTTTTTTAACGTCAACAAACTCTTGATGCAAGTGCGCTGATTTAACTGCCTTGAAACCAAAATCTTATTATAAGTCCACTCTACTTCAAGTTAATTTTTACCAAGAAATTATGGTACTTGAGGGTTTCGCGACGTTTCTGATACGCTTGCCTTATTGTAACCATTGCAATCCTTGGTCCTCACCTAACCCCGACCTTGTTTCTGCGCAGTCCCATGCAACAACGGTGGCACTTGCCTGGACGGCATCGGCGACTACACGTGTCTCTGCGTGGACGGGTTCGGCGGCAAGCACTGCGTGACTGACGTCGACGAGTGCGAGTCGAGTCCTTGCCAAAACGGTGCCACCTGCAACCAGTATGTCAACAGCTACACGTGCACATGTCCGCTCGGCTTCTCCGGCATCAACTGCCAGACAAACGATGAGGACTGCACGGCCACCAGTTGCATGAACAGCGGAAAATGTGTTGACGGGATTAACAGCTACACATGTATTTGTCAGCCAGGGTGAGTTTGTGTTTGTTAATCCCAGTGTTCAATCCCAGTTTAGGGATTGTGGATTTGACTTTTGATTAGTGATCAGTGTTAAGACCTAGAATCAAAAGAGTTGTATCATGCAAAACTTGTTAACCGCATTCAAGGCAAAGAATCAAAAGCTTCCATTTCCAATTTTTTGTGGATTTAAATCTCACAAAGCTGGTCTAGAATGTTTATCTCTGACTTATAAGAAGTTTGGTACAGTTACAGTTCTTAAAAGTTAAAACATTTACAGTTCAGTTTTGAGCATTTACATGCTCAATATATACGTCATACCAGTGTTAAAGTCTCCATTATGTAGTGCTAGAATACCAATTCTAAAAAGCCCAATTTTTTTCTCCAGCTACACGGGCTCAAACTGCCAATACCGCATCAACGAGTGTGATAGTGACCCGTGCGAGAATGGTGCGACTTGCCACGATGAGATCAAGTACTTCACTTGCCACTGTCCGTACGGCTATACGGGCAAGCGGTGCGAGTCGTTTGTCGAGTGGTGTGTTGACACTCCATGCATGAACGATGCCCGCTGCGAACAGAAAGAGAATAAGTACCAGTGCATCTGCGAGATAGGATGGACAGGCAAAGTCTGCGATGTCGAGATGGTTTCGTGCAGCGACGCTGCAATTAGAAAGAGTACGTTTGATTTTTTTTTAATGGTTTGGGGTGTACAAGACAATTTATAGTTCCAAGAAGGTCAACATTTTCCCTAGTTTTTAAATGCTTGCTTACATTTTAGTGCAACTATTTAGATTAATAACGCATGCAAAGTTAAAGTTTGTTAAAGTTATATTTAGTAGCACAATTCTTTATGTCCCATCTAACCTGATTGTGTTTTGCAATTGCAGTGACAAACCGCGAGGACCTTTGCAAGAACGGCACGTGCGAGGACATTGGTAATAGCCATCGCTGTCACTGCCAAGACGGTTACACAGGTAGCTACTGCCAGGAGGAGATCAACGAATGCGAGTCTGCCCCTTGTCAAAACGGGGCCACATGCAAAGACCTGATTGGCTCCTACTCCTGCCACTGCACCAAGGGCTTCCAGGGACAGAACTGTGAACTCAACGTCGACGACTGCCGCCCGAATCCATGCCAGAATGGTGGAACTTGTCACGATCTGATCAACAACTTCAGCTGCTCCTGCCCTCCAGGTAATTTCAAAACATTCTACTATCTGTTTTGTGTTCATTCAAATGACAGCCTCGAAGAAGTATTTGTAAAAATTTTTTTAATTTCTGTAACGTCTTAGTATACATAAGTTTGACATCTCATAAAACTATTTTTAATAAGAGCCAGAAAGGCTCCACCAAGTTGTGATGTATCAAATGGGCTTTTAACACTTAAACTCCTGTACCAGGTACCTTGGGCATAATCTGCGAGATCAACGTAGACGACTGCGTGGCTGGCGCTTGTCACAACAATGGCACCTGCACTGACCGCGTGGGTGGCTTTGAGTGCCGCTGCCCCGCGGGTTTCGTGGGCCCACGTTGCGAAGGAGACATAAACGAGTGTCTCTCCAATCCGTGCTCGCGACAAGGGACGCAAGACTGTGTACAGCTCGTCAACAACTACCTCTGCAACTGTAAACCTGGCTATATGTCAAGGCACTGTGAGGGCAAGGTCAACTTCTGCGAACGCTCGCCCTGTCAGAACGGTGGGGCTTGCACGGCTCTGGAAGCTGGACACTCCTGCATCTGTCACAATGGATTTTACGGTGAGTTACCTAAAAATGTATTAAATTGTGTTCATTGAACAAAATTCACCGTGTGAAATTAAGCTACTAGGTTTCATTGTATAAACACTAATTACTACCTTAACCCAATGATACAAAATTTATATTTAAGATATTTTGTACACAAAAATAACTTGAAATTGAAAACACATGTTGCCTAGTTTCTTTTCAACATTTGGTCTTCATGCTGCAATGTACCCCCTGGTTTAACCCTTGTTTTCACTCCCACCTCAGGCAAGAACTGTGAGTTCTCCGGCTACGACTGCGACTCTGACCCCTGCCAAAATGGCGGCCTGTGTACGCAACTGAAGGGCGGCGGCTACCGCTGTGAATGTCCTCCCGGCACCGACGGCACGCACTGTGAGCTCAACTCGCGCAACGAGTGTCTGAGCAACCCGTGCCAGAACGACGGCACGTGCCAAGACCGACTCGGTGACTATATCTGCTTCTGTCCTCGCACCTGGGCCGGCAAGAACTGCGACACCTACGAGGCCACCTTCCGCGGGGGAGTCGGACAGAACCCGAAGACCACATCTACGCGGCGTCCCGTGCAGCAGAAAGCCAATGGCGACCGGAAGAAGTGCATTGCGAGCCGGTGCCACGAGAAGGCCAACAACAACAAATGTGACGAAGAGTGCAACAACTACGACTGTGACTACGACGGTGGTGACTGTTCGCTTGGAATCAACCCATGGCGAAATTGCACTGCGCCAATCAACTGCTGGGAGGTGTTCATGAATGGCGTATGCGACATGGTCTGTAACAATCCGCAGTGTCTTTTCGATGGTCATGACTGCGCCAAGGTTCTGAGCCCTTGCAACCCGATTTACGATGCCTACTGCCAGAAGCACTATGCCAACGGACACTGCGACTATGGCTGCAATAACGAAGAGTGCAACTGGGATGGACTGGACTGCAACATAGAGGAGCCGCCAAGGCTGGCCGAGGGCGCCATTTCCGTCGTGCTGCTAATGGACATGCAGATGTTCCGCTCGAACCTCGTGGCTTTCCTGCGTGAAGTTGGCCACCAGTTGCGAACTACGGTGCGCATCAAAAAGGACCCGAAAGATTCTGACATGATCTACCCATGGAAGGCTTCTGATGCCATACTCAGCGACCGCGTCCCAAACATGATCGTTGGACAAAACCAGTTCTCGTTTGCAACCAGCGGCATAATTGTTTACGTAGAGATTGACAACCGCAAGTGCACTGTGGTCGAGAGCCAGGAGTGTTTCCTGTCTGCGTCTGACGCTGCCGACTTCCTCGCGGCAACGGCATCGATGCACCAACTGTCCTCCACGTTCCCGATCTTCAAGGTGAGCGGCACCACGGATCCAGTCAGCCCCCCGGAGACAGAGGGCCCAAGCGCTCGTTTTATCTTCATCGGCGTTGTGATTATGCTCCTCATCGGCCTGGTGCTTGGCATGGTGGTGACAGCGCAGCGCAAGAAGGCTGCAGGTGGCATCACCTGGTTTCCCGAAGGCTTCCTAAACATTAATGGCGGGCAGACGCGTCGACGTTCCCGCCGTCGTGGGCCCGACGGCCAGGAGATGCGTAATCTGAACCAGCTGCCGTCGGTGAACTGCATCGAGCTGGACGCCAATGCTCATGGACCGCACGGGGGCCAGTGGTCCGATGACGAGTCCGACCTACCTCCCCCAAAACGAATCCGAGCTTGCGAGCCCTCGGGCTACGCCAGCGACCAGACTGGAGTGACAGACTTCGAGGAGGGCGAGGCTCGCGGCTGGTCGCAGATGCACATCGACGCTTCCATGCGTGGCCCAATGATGCTGACTCCGCCCTCACTGGACGGGTTGCCATGCGACGCTGACGCCCGCGGCCCGTGTGGCATGACGCCGCTGATGGTAGCCGCCGTGCGTGGAGGTGGCATGGACACTGGTGAAGACGAGGAGGAAGACGGCACCGCAGCAGTGATTGCTGATTTGGTAGCGCAGGGTGCTGAGCTCAACGCCACCATGGACAAGACCGGTGAGACGTCGCTGCACCTTGCTGCGCGGTACGCCCGAGCCGACGCCGCCAAACGACTCCTGGACGCTGGCGCCGATGCCAACTCACAAGACAATACTGGACGAACACCGCTGCACGCTGCAGTCGCTGCCGACGCAATGGGGGTGTTCCAAATCCTGCTGCGGAACCGAGCGACAAATCTCAACGCGCGAATGCACGACGGGACCACGCCGCTTATCCTGGCTGCAAGGCTCGCGATCGAAGGAATGGTCGAGGATCTCATCAACGCTGATGCCGACATCAACGCAGCTGACAACAGCGGCAAGACGGCGCTGCACTGGGCTTCAGCTGTCAACAATGTGGATGCAGTCAACATCCTTCTCGTGCACGGTGGAAACCGCGACGCGCAAGATGACAAGGATGAGACGCCGCTGTTCCTGGCCGCGCGTGAAGGGAGCTACGAAGCTTGCAAGGCGCTGCTGGACAACTTTGCCAACCGCGAGATCACCGACCACATGGACCGCTTGCCGCGCGATGTGGCCGGCGAACGCATTCACCACGATATAGTGCGTCTGCTCGACGAACACGTGCCGCGCAGCCCGCAGATGGTTTCTGTCATCCCTAACGGGCCCATTATCGGTTCGCCTAACCACCACCACCACCTCATAAGCCACCCCACCGTAATCGGTGCAAAGGCATCCAAGTCGAAGAAGCGCGCCAAGGCTGCGGCTAACGGCGGATGTCCGACCAGTCCAGAGGTAGAGGGCGCCGCGGTCGTCAGGAGAAAGCCGAGCGTCAAGAAAAACAACAAGAAGCCTGCGGCGATCCTAGTCGAGCCGTCCGAGAACGCGGCGTCTCCGATCGACTCTGCGGAGAGCCCGTACGACGGGTCAATGTACACTAACGGCACGAATCGGATGCAGATGCACCATTCGGTGATGGAGAACAGCATCATGTCGGCGGGAAAACAGCCCCCTGCTTACGAGGACTGCATCAAAGGGGCCCCGTCGATGCACAGCCTTCACAATCTCGGGCTGGACTACGGAACGACAAACTATGGTGGGCTGCCTGCGTTCCAGGACCAGGGGCTGCACCAACGACAGACTTCACTACCGCTGACCATTCCTGCCATGCACCTACAGCACCCAAGGTATACACCTAGGCCAAGAGTTTTCTAGCTGTTGATTACCTAAGGATTGGTATTTGTTTCTTTGAAAGATACTCAGAATATATTTATAACTTTTATATAATATAATATTCATATAATATTATCTTACTTACTACAGAAACCCAGAAAAATTATCTTAAATTATTTCAAATGGGATCAAACAGGAACTTTATTTCAAGTAGGTATTTATAATTCGGCTTTATAGATGCAACTAACTGAGCACTGTCTAAATTAATCATTTCTGTGAGTGCAAATGTAACTTGTAAACTAACTCCAACCCATTTTCCCTCAGCACGCTGTCGCCCCCGTACAGCAACCAGCAATCACCGCCGCACTCGGTCAACTCTCTGTCACCGTCGGCGAGCTACATGGGATCTCCGAGCCCGGCCAAGACCCGGCCATCGCTGCCAACATCGCCGACGCACATCGCGGCCATGCGCGCCGCCACCCACCAGAAGCACGGCGGGCAGCAGCAGCAGCCGATGGCGCTCGGCTTCGACTTCACGTCGGCAGGTGAGCTGCCGCTGTCATATAGCGTCGGCGTAAGCGCACAGCAACAGCAGCACATGCAGCAAATGAACGCGCAGCAGCAGCAATACATGCAGTTCCTCACGCCGCCATCGCAGCACTCTCAGAACCAGGAGGTCTCGCCGCAGCACTATATCCAGGAGGCGGAGAACTATTCGACGCCATCGCCGACTTCGCCCGGACACTGGTCGTCTTCGTCGCCGCATTCCAACTCAGATTGGTCCGAAGGGTACCACAGTCCTGTGGCGAACGGCTGTTCGATGAGTGGGCAGATGCCAAATGGACTCGAACCTGTTTACATTTAGTACTGTGGTGAGGCCATGTGAGTTAGCGCAAACTCTGTGTGCCTTTAAATAACTTTTTTTTATAAAGACGTTTTTTACGGTGCAATTTTAATTGATATTTTTTATCAAGTCACTACGATCGGAAGACTTTTGTATACTAGCCAAACAGACTAGTGATCGTAACTATGCGATTCTTTTAATCGGTTTATTTATCGCCCGTACTTCGCGACTCGGCGTGGGAAGATGTGCCTTTTAACGTGACTTTAGAGTGAGTGAACACGGAGTGCCTATACAGAGCAAGTATTGACAATGAAACGAAACGCGTTTTGCGAAAAGCTATCATCAATATTATGTTAAAATATTTTTATATGCTAGAGGTTTACAAGCTAAGCATGCCCAGAAAATAGCGATAAATGTAAATAGTTTTCATGTACAAATTCTGTTTCTTAGGGCACGAAGCTTCTATTGCCGCCGCTTGGCTGCCGGTACTTAATTGCTGGTTTCTATAATAACACTGTCGCATGGAAGACCTTTCTTAATGATAATAATATGCTTTTTTTGAAGACTGTCATTTTCAGCAAATTTCATGACACGGACACAATGTTCGTCCAATTTTTACAACACAGAAAGTAGTTATATTAATTGAATTGATATATTTTTAGCCCTCTGATTTTTCAGTTATCGTTTTGACCATAGTTATAGAAGTTTTAACTGGGAGCTTTCTGGAACATTTTTATGATTGAAAAAAGCAGGAGGCTTGGATAATTTAAACACTGAAACACAACTGACTGAAAATAAATTAAATAACTTCACTTTATGATTCAAACTCTACTTGGAATTGGTGGTTTCTAACAAGTGCTCTATTTAATTTCTGCCGTACATTTGAAAGGTGCGTTCTCCAAACGATTGCCTAGAAATAATATTTTATATAAATGAACACATTTTAATAACACGGTGTAAATTTGAAGCAATGGATATTGTACTAGTTAAAAATAATTCCCTGTCTGTGATTTGAGATACAAAACAATAACAAGTCGTTATTAGCGGTTGTAAAGAAGGTCTAAAAGTTCAAATGGAGCCTTTCTTCTCTTGTATTCATTACGAAAGTATATTTGCATAGATTTTGTATTTTCATAATAATATTATTAATTATTAATGAATATTATTATTATTATCATTGTTCTCAGTTGTTAGTAGGTACTATAGTGTATGTAATTTATATATTTTTCTGTTTTATTGGGAGACTGATACTATTCACATTTCAACTACGTAACATGCTTTAGACAAATTTTACACACTTTAATCGATGAGCGAATGTTTGTCCACAAAGTTTTTCAAGCCAACATTAAGAACATTTTCAATTAACATCTCAAGATAAGTATTTTTTGCGGTTTCAGGCCACCATTCAATGAACGCATTCCTCCGATCATTGCCGCGACATTTTTCTCATGTTCCTTTTTGTCAGAATAGCTAACTAACAAGTAGAAGTCAATTTGAATCTTACGAAATGTCGATAATGTTTTCAATGAAAAGGTTTTTACATTCATTGCATGCTAGTTAAGCATTGTATTTAAAATAGGATTGTACGAGACAATAAAAATTATCCCATGAAGTTTGGCTGTATTCCTCTTCTCCCCCCCCCCCCCCAACCCCTCCATCACCGCCTCAACCCAACCCTTTCTTACAATACCTTCTCAACCTTTGCACCTTAAAGTGTGGATCATAGAACTCAATTAATCCTTGGTCCACTTTCAATCACTGCTATGATTAAGATTTAGCATCTGTGCTAAATTTTAAATTTGTTCCTAATAGTTATAACTTATGAATTGGTAACTTTTAAATTTTGGAGGTAAACGACATTGCAATATTCAGAGAAATGAAAACAAGTCTCTGGTTTTCAGTTCATTTATTGGTATTTCACAAAGGAATTTAATTATAGCCTGCAGTTTATTTACCTATCCATTTCAGAAGTTGCTAATTTAAACATTCTTAATCTATGTGTTTGAGCGGAACTACACATAAATGACAGAGCAACTGAAAAGTAAGTCGAGGTGCGATGTTGGACCAACATAGACTAAGTTTGTAAGCTATGGGTAAATGCGATGCCGGGAACAAACGATGCTTCAAGGCCCAGAAAGTTATTTGATTTTACACCCAGACGCGGACTTGATTGTCCCATGAGCAAGTGGCTACAGCCATTCCATTGCCAGCCACAGACAGAGAAGTGATGCGATTCTCATGTCCACTCAAGCAGCCTGCAACAATGGAGCAAACGAGACTTTTCAAATCATAGTCCATAGTTTATCCAATTTGTAAGATGATTAATAAATTGTCATTCTGAAGAATGTTTTGCTTGTGAAAAGCAGCTGAATAAAAAGGGACAAACGGTTTCCTGATACTTTCTTGCAACAAATTTGAAGATGCAATTTTTGGGGTAGTATCGCCATCGTATTTTGTCTGAATAGCATTGAAGTTTTCAAGTGAAGTGAAGTTTTTGAAGTTTTAAGTGGTGCTATTTTTTTCCATAAGATTCATAGAAGTCAAGAATGCATGGGTAATCTCTCAGCAAGCTGCTACTAAACTCACCATTATGCTGATTCTTCATAGAGTCCCAGATGTGCACCGATGAATCGTCGCTCCCGCAAAGGATGTACCGTCCGGACATGGAAAGCCCGCAAGACGTGAAGCCTGACGTCTTGTTTGGTGGTTCGTAGAGTGCGATCTGTTGGTCCGAGCGAAGATCCCACATGCGAGCTGTCTTGTCTTCGGAACCACTGGCAAAAGCAAAGCCGCTCGGGTGAAACTGAAAACAATCGTGAGCGGAGTTGCTTAACACTTAACATACAATTTTGATCCTACTTCATACCCATGATCAAGTATGTTTCTAATTTTGTGAAATAGAATATGATGTTGTGGTGAGTGACGTACTTGCTTTGTTGTGACAGAGCAGTGACAGTGACTTGTGACAGTGATAGAGCAAGTCCGTCACTCACCACAACATTCACCCACGGCTCTGAACCACTTCACCAAACCATGGCATATGATGTAGAATTATGGATAGCAATGATTAAATTCTGACACAACATTTTAAACTGTTGAGTTCAGGATGGCTAGAAGCTATTTTTACTCACGCAGACCGAGTTGACGTCGGCACTGTGCCCAAAGAACTGCTGCTTGCACTTTCCAGGCTCACGCATGTCCCAGAGTTTGCATGTCTGGTCGACGGAGCCGGTCACGTAGCAGTTGCCGTCCGGGGACAGCGAGATGCTGACAACGTCGCCGGCATGAGCGTCAAATTCGAGAGTCTTTTTCCCCACCTCAAGGTCCCAGGAGCAACTGCAAACAGGTCAAGCAAGTTACACATAGCAAAGTACAATCACAGGCTTGTTGTACTTTGAGCCTATTTTTTACTAATAGAATAAAGAGAGGTCTAGTGACTCCTGCCATTTTATGGAGTAGCTACTCCATCAATGAGAGATAACTCTTCATGGATATACCACCATGTAGTTTGTTAAATCAATCCAATACAAAGATACTTGTATCTTTCACAATCTGACAAAAAAAAAAGTCAACAGAATGAATCTGTCCATCTTTAGGTTGATTGCAAATGTGGACTCACATCTTCATGTCACCCGACCCTGTGATGAGAGTCTTGTCATCGACAAAGCGGCACGAGGACAGGAATCCTTCATAGCCCATGAGCTCTCGCACTATCTTTGCCACGCCCGTTGAGTCGCGGTTATTTAAGTCGTAGACAGTGCACATGTTGTCCATGCCGCCACAAGCTTGAGAGACCAACAATCAGGCTAGGCTATAATAATAATAATAATAATAATAATAATAATAATAATAATAATATATTTTTCTTAGCTGACATGAGCAGCTCTTTCAAGTTCAAGAGCTGTGATGAAATTACTCTGATTTTGTCACTGTTTATCAAAATGGCTTTACCCCAGGGTATAAATGAACCCAGGGTATTGCTATCAAGCAAATATAGATTCTGTGTTGTAATAAAGTTTAAATTATCGAGGGATAAATATCTGTGTGTATCAATAGGCTTTATCAATAATCAGCTAGAGATTTTATCACCATTCATCTCATTTTTGTCTCAAGTAAACCCAAGTATCACAGATAATAATATCATTTAAAGGATATTTTCCAGTGACATACCAACAAAGTTTCCAGAGGTGGCGAACGCAACGCTCATTACCCAGCTCGAGCGGAGCGGGATAACTTGAATCTTGTTGCCAGTCCACGTGTCCCAGATGATGAGCTTTCCATCCAACGACCCGGTAACCGCGTGTCTATCGTGCAGAGGATACTTAACCGTAACCAGAGCAACGAACTTACGGTACCAATTTGGTTGTAATGTTACCGTGGGAGAGATGCTCAGTAAATTAGTGCCTCTCAGAACTATTGTTGCTTACAGCAGTTATTTTAAGTTTTGAACAATAATTTATTCTGGGATTGTATGTTTTGTGATCGTAAGAAATATCTTCTTGTACAAAAAGGCAGCTTCAAAAACAGCTTTAGAGTTTTTTAACTGATGAAATTTTGTGTAGATAGTAATTAGTTTAGTATTGGCTCAAAACAGCCAGTGATGATCCAGCATGAAAGTTTGGAGATTATTGACTTAGTTGGTATCCAAGTCCTATGCCGCAAAAGAAGCCATATGTTAACGCTCAAAAAAATCTATTGTGTCTTTCCGACAATTAGCTGTGGGGTTTCACCCAGCATAGGAAGCAAAAGTAAGTTGTTTTGTACAGGTACAGACTTCATCAAAATTTCTCTTTTTTTTGCAAAAAAATTATCCAACGTCGCAGGATTTTCAAATATATTTTGGACTGACCAGTAATAGAGATCTGTGACGATTACATACCTGCTGTCTCCACTGAAATGAATTGAGTTGACCTTGTTGATGTGGCCCTTTAGGAGTTTCTTGGTCGAAAGGCGAACGCGAGGTGCATCTGCCATTTCCGCGCAAGCTGCTTCCAGTGTGGTATCTGCCATCTTCTTCTGATCTTCCTGTAAGTTAAATGTGTATCAAAAGTATGTTTTAGCACTTTATGTTTTCTGGCCTTTTTCATACAATTCTCATAGTCTTACCTTAATTTTATTTTGTAAATCTTCTAGTTCTTTCTTTAACTGAGTTACTTCAGGCTCTTCTTTAGGAGGCATTTTAATTTTGCTAGGTGTTCAAAATTCGAGGTGTCTTAGTGTGGAGTGGTCTAGTGAACTAAACTGTATGAAATGAAATTCCTCTGCTAACTGTTTCTGCTGTACCTATCGAGGTTTGCGGCATGCAAACGCTGGAATCCTATTAGTGTGCTTATCTTGTTAGCTATTGGCCTTAAGCTTCTTGTCCAAGGAAGGCAGTCATTGATTAAATGACAACAAGCTTGTACGATTATTTTAATATTTTGAACTTCTGGATATGTCCTTTTTTAAGAATAATACAAATACCAATGCTATTTTGTTGTCAAAGTTAAGGTCAAATTAAAATAATAATGTAAAGGAAGCTAGACTGGAAAAATGTGCAACCGAACTGCGATACCAATGTTTTATTCCAACATTCTACTCTAATTTTATAAGTATTAAAGCATTTTTAAAGCATTTTCATCTTTTGTGTAAATATTCTCTAGACAAATGTAGTCTTAGTTAGAAGTTTTGCAAATCTATATCATGTCAAGGTGATGTGATAGCATGGGCGTCCTGAGGGGGGTGCAAGGGGGTGCGCTTGCATCCCCCTGGAACTAACATTTGCCGTCGCCTCTGTGCAGGACATTCTGTAACAGGCCATGCTTGTTGTGCTCCAAGCAAAGAAATCAATTTTTAATTTTTGCTGGCAGCGAACAAAGTATTGGTCTAGGTTCGTTATTTCAAAAGAATCGGTAAGCTCACACCTTGTTTTTGACGGCTATCTTGTGGACACGAAACTCCGCGCCCATCTAGAGCCGAATTACTTACTTCGCTGTAGTGCTGGTCGACGCGAAACAAGTCCACTGGTTAAAATTTAACTCGGCAGTCAAAGAAGCAGAAAAATCTCTCTCAATGTTTGATGTTCCAGGACTGCAAGAGAGGCTCTAGCAGACTGGAGTTCACTGATCTGGCTGATCTCTGAAATATGATCGCTGCTCCGGCGCCCCTGATCGCTGATATCATAAGGGAGCATACATGTAATGCAAAATGTCTCCTACAACTTAATTTCACCTTTAAATTGTGGTTATTGAAGTTATTTTTCCCGTAGCGACTTCGACATTAAAACATGGAAATGTTACGTGTTTGATGAGTTTAGCGAGCGAAACAATCCAACCCCATTTGGAATTTACATCTATGATTTAAATTATTTCACATGGTTGTCAGCTTTTAGATTTGACTACTAAAATATGAATGACCATCATACACATGATCAGATCTGTTAGGGAGAGAGGTTAGAGGGATGAAAGTTAGTACAGCAACTTAACTCGCCTTGCTTATCAACCTCTCGACAGCATGGATTTGTGGAGGAATCCTGTGGTCCGAGTTGAACCGTCCTTCAATTTTTTCAATTGCTGTCAATTGATCAAGGGGACCTTAAGCCAGTGGTCCTATTGATGCTCGTCGACAGGAGTAGGCCACGTGCACCGGGTTTCCCCTCCTCCCTTCTTAATTAGGAAGGTAAATAATCTTAAGGCAACTGATATTTTTATCTCCTTATCGGTCGTATTTTGAGGCGTTGCCTATGCCTAAAATTCAACGCTATATTTCACAAAATTGCGTCCAGTAGCTGTGAACGAATGACGTTGTCAGGAAATTTAGTTTGCCTGTAAAAACTTTGAAGCAACTCGTGGTACGCGTGAGTGCCACGGGACTGCCTATACGTACGGTTAATCCAACCATGACAAGTTTCAACTGAAATAATCGTCTAAAACGAGGCGAAAATTTGTCTCTTCGTACCAGGCGAGTAGCCGACAGAAGAGTATCGCCTGAAACCTACAGCATCGCTGTTCAAGTGACGTCACAACACGTGCTCGATCGACCCCGCCTCGTACTTTCGATCGACTGAAGCTCGGCTCCCATTGGCTGACCGGTTTTCGAAGTGGATCGAGGTGATAACAGCAATGGCGTCCACTGCTGCTATCACATACCAAATGTTTTCCAGGCATGCACATGCTAAAGAACTGCAAATTCTCGTACTTTAATTGCGGATGTTTAATAAGATTAATTTTAACTATGTTAGCATTTTATAGATGTGAGTGTTCGTGACCAAATCAAGTCACACAGCGGGTCCAATTGCTTACGAGCCCGCCTCGAATCGTCACACCGAACGGTTTGGCGTGCTGGAAACACCGGTTCTCGTGAAATCACCGACGTTAAGCAACACTGCGCTGGGTCAGGTATTGGATGGGTGACCATCATACACATGATCAGTTATGTTCGGGAGAGAGGTTGGAGGAATGAAAGTTAGTACAGCAACTTCATTAGCCTTGCTTATCAAATACTCGACTGCATGGATTTGTGAAGGAATTCTGCTGTTCGAGTTGAACCTTCCTGAAAGCCTCCCTGAAAAATACCTCAATTTCAGCCGAACTTCTCCATTTCTATTCTCACCGTTTTCACAATGCTAAATGCCAGTTAAATAAGCAGGTTAAAATGAAAACAGAAGTATCTGATTAGGTGTAACCACGGGGATGAGTCTCATATGTTAAGTTGGACGTATTAATACTGCCCGTTCTGTTCACAAAGGAAAGAAATTAGATTCACAGTTTTGTAAAAGGTTGACAAACAAACCGTTTCCAAACTTTTAACTCTTGTTTATTTTTATCTTTTAAAGTTGATGGGTTTAATGCTTATTGAATGGCAAACACTATAATACGTGTAGGAAATTTTTATCACCAACTCTACCATCCCGATGGGGTGGTAATACAATACTACCATGTAGCAAGCGTGTTTACCTTATTCAGTGCGAAAAGATAAGATAAGCTTTAAAAATCATTAATGACAGAAAAATATAAGATACAATAATTTAAAATCAATATGAACATAATATAAAACTCTTGTAGACATAAATAAACAAAATAAAATAACGACGGGTCGTCTTCTGGACGCTATGTCGTTATCGTTGCACGATTAAAGTGCTCAATTACACTAGTTTACCCCGAAGTTCTTAATTCACTAATGTCTACCATCCCCCTTTTGCTTGTATTTAAAGCAAAATTTCATTGTTTCATCATCAAAGTATCTCATTCTTCAAGTCATCTGAAGTCATCTTTAAATTCACTGCCATCCAAAAATGAATCGTCGTCAGAAGGAATTTCTGTTCCTTCTGACGACGATTCATTTCTGTTAAGGCGCAAAATAACCCTTCGGTTGACGTGCCGTTAAACCCAAATATTCATTCAATTTCTGTTAATTTGGTTTTATCAAGTGTGGCTTTAGTACCGGGTCACTGACAGTCCCATTGGGTGATACATCTCAGTCACAAAGATCAAAATAATTATCATAATGCTTTACTTTTTAAAACAACTTTCAACCCTCGTACTAGACCATGCAGTATACTCATAGTGCAGTACTCATAGTGCATGGTGGTATAAGAGCATTACCACCCTTTTTTATGACTAGAACTCGTAATAATTATGAAAATACTGTTTGAAAGCTCAGAAACGGTAGTAGATAAGTATATCAGCTTAGCTAAAAATTGATTTGTATCCACAAATTAAAGCGCACATGCATCGGTATGGTCTTAACGGCAGCGAGACTGATTATTGTGGTGTAATATGTAGCTTCTTTTAGCGTCAATCCACAAATCTAAGCGTAATCGATTTGAGGTATGCGTAAGTTTTACCTCCCTTGGAATTGGCAGAAAAAAATCCAGAAATGGTGGTAATGGTGTCTTACCACCCGTGTTACCACCATGCCTCTTTGAGTTAACAAACAAAAAACATTTTCTTATTGGCCGTTGCCAAGCAAAAAAAAACATAATTTAACTGACTGTTAGGTTTGTAACGGAACACTGAAAAATCGGCTCTTATATTAAAGAGTCATAGGATATATTCATAAAGTAGATTCATATGATAGTATAGTTCTGCAGAGTCAGAACCTTACTGTTCAAACGAGCAAACGAGCCGGCAACGCGATAACACTTGCGGCCATGGGCGTCCGAAGGGGGATGCAAATCTTTAAACATTACAAAAGAAACACTATATAAAAATAAAATTGAGGCTGGCAGAATTTTATAATGGCGTACATTTTGGCGATTTTTTTTACTATCGTAGCAGAATTTTGGCGTAGAGCCAAAAGGCTTCATTAGTAAGTCGTAAGGCATTTTTCTTAGTAGGTACTCTTGGTTGTGGTCCCATTAGAGGCATCTGACAAAACTCCCTCAACATCAACAGCGGCCGTCAGGCAGCGGGTACTGCTAGTGTTAAATAAATTGCATTAAAAAAAAACGCTTTTTAAATGGGCCCTCTATTTTATACTCGCCTTTCCAACAAAATTAAAGTTTAAAAAAACCCAGAAAGCTTTCAAAATGAAGTTAAGGACATGTTAATTTTCCATTTTTTTTTGTAATGTTGACGAATATGTAAATGTTAATAACTGCGAATGTAAATACTGTGTGCATGAAATGAAAAAGATTATGATTGTACGTCATGTTAGCCATAGCATCGACAATCTCCAAAGTCTGTTTTTGTCATAATTTTGTGAACAAACTCTAGCATGTAAAATGTATAACGGTGGAAAATAAAGAAATTTAATTTAATTAAATTGAATGATCATAAGGAGCCAATGGAGCCGATCTGTTCCCTAATATGATAAGCAACCGAGGATAAATAACCGAATCAGGTCATTAATAAAAAATAAAAAATCCTTTGCTGCATGGTTGTCGAATGGATCACAGTTAATCTTTGTCTATTTGTCACAGAAAGTCTTTTTCGGCCAAACAAAATGAACCCGTCCGCCGGGGTGCGAACCCGGTCCCTCAGCGTTTAAAACAACCGAATCAACTACCCGGCCACTAAGCAACATCGAACATCGACAGTATTGTTTATGCCTATAAATTGATACGTGACAATGCCAGCCTGCATGCTGCCGGGGCGGAACGAGGGCCAAGGCAAAAAGCAATAGCGGAGCGAGTAGTGTCCTGTTATCGATCAAATATTAATTGATCAAGTTTGCTTGATACACAACAGGTTGCGCTAGCGATCACGTTTTTAACGATCAATGTCTTCACTCTAGTGCTTGTTCGGTGATACTTGGTACATGTCTAGGGGACGAGTGAGCATAAGTAAGTATTGGCTGGTTCAAAACCAGTCGGGCTTCATTGTCTTGCCATCCCACGTCGGAATTGGCAAGTGATGGAAGCCCTGATTCTAGAAGTGGGTGAAAGCCCACCTCACCCCCTTCGCTGGAGGCAAGGTCCGATTCTTGTACGGACTTTTCACTCTCATGTAGTGAGGGGGTTGTTGAAAGTGTCCGTTTCATCTGACGGACATTATTTTGGTTAAATGCGTTATTTGTAAAGTGCATGTGATATATCGCCTGGGGCCGATACTTTCTTCAGCCTGCTTCTATAACGGGATGCAGGCAGTGCTTCGCTGACGTCACCACCACCTGTAAACAACTCTGCAATTGAAAATTGGTTTCCTTATAAAAGCGTCGCGACGTCGACGGTGGCGCCACCTGGTAGCCAGTCTGGAACTAACGAAGCTTGGGAAAATTATTTGAAAAGAAAGGAGAATGAATGGAAAAACAGTTCGGAGAATGTATAAACAAAAAAATGTCGATGATCGGGATCGATCGCGATTCCCTCTGCACATCAGTCGTGCACGCTAACCGCTCGATCATTCGAGTTGCTCTACAAGGTTAGGATTTTTGGAATTAATAAACTGTTAAACTGTGACGACAGCGGCGAAGAATCTGAACAAATCTCGACCACTACATCGATGATTTTCATTCAAAAACTATTTCGACGACATCAATATTTTTCATCAGTTTCAATATTGCCCATCATCGTGGAACATAAGGATTATTTTCGAAGTCTTGTTCAGTACACGCACTGCCCACGTGATACGAAACTTGCCGCCGACGTCAGCAGCGAAGCAGATCACGGCACTGCACCACACGCCGGGCCTCGATCGCATGGAGAGAAACGCCGCCGGGCCTTCATGACATCACATAGAAATATTGGATCGAGTAGTAGCGCTTCAGTTTGACATTTTGGTAGCAATCAGCGCTTCCTGTTGGCAGAATCTGGCATTTATAGTATCTTAGTTCGATGATTTGATACCAGAGCCACTCGAGCTTGACGCAGCCAAAAAGCTACCCGTTCGGGGATCGAACCCATGACTTTCAGTCACTAAGCTAGCACTTCAACCACAGACCTACGATGAGATGTGCACATGTTGGAAAGGTAATACATGTACAAAAGGAGGCTAATGCAACTGATCTGTTTGCTGCTACAGAGCTAAAGAAGATATTCAGGTCTATAATTCTTACATTTCAAATATGTCTTAGCATCATTGTCGCTTAAAGGATCATAGTAAATAATATTTTCACGTTATATTATAATAACGATCACGTTGCACATTCTAGTGCGGGTTCGGTGATACTTGGTACATGTCTAGGGGACGGTTGGGTAATGTAAAGCAAAGATTGGCTCGGCACCAGTCGATCTCCATAAACTTGTCAAGCGATGGACGCCCTCCTTGGAGTGGCCGTAAGCTACTCCACACCTCTCTAGAGGCAAGGTACGATACTTGTACGGATCCTTGTCTGTATGCACTGCGCCCATACAGGGCTTAGTACAGATAAATGGTTGGAGGTTGAGTGGACGGTATCGTCATCTCAGCACCGCTAGCGGCTGAATAATAGAGGTATTGCATGTTTCGCCAGAAGCCCGGTCAGCACGTGAGCGACGCAAAACCATACTTTGTCACCTTTCTGACCTTAGATAGAAGCGCGACAGTAACGTCAGCGCCACCTGGTAGCCAAGCTGGATCTAAGGGTTCATGGAAAAATTGTTTTCATTTTTGTTTCTTGCCATCAGTATTAAATGGTAAATGCAATTTAAAAGTTACCCACAGGCCCATTGCGGTAGGGAACATGGAGAGTGGAAATAAAATAATTGAAGCTCTAATTGTACTGACTGCACAACGTACATTTTCGAAGAATAAACCGAGTGTGCCAAAAATAAATCCTTTATCTATAAAACACTCGATTGTTATACATTTTACCCGAAAGGTATAAAAAAGATGGAAAATTTTGTGTTTCCTGATATTTTTTCCTTTCATTTTGTGACTTAGTCTCTCTGAGAATCTATCTTTTATCTATCTATCTATCTATCTATAACAACAAATGTTTAAATCCACTTATATCAAAGCACCGCGCCTGGAGGGCGCTTAGGGCGAAGCCCTATTAATAATTAATTCTATTTATTATTACTATTTATCTATTTATTACTATATATACTGTATATAAATATTTTCTTTTTTTACAACTAATTTTAGTTGAGTGTTTTTCATTGATATTAGTAACGTTTAGTATAAATTATTTTGACTTGCAAAGTTGTCAGCAAATTCGAATTTTCCACGAAAACATAGATCATAATTAACAATAATTTCTTGGTCAGCGTCCGGCACTCTCAAGCAACGTATTGCTCAACACGTATATGTTACGGCTTTGTGGCGCCAGGTACCCGTCCAAATCCAGATCTGCAACACGCCATAACAAAAGTTGCTACACCAAAACAAAGAAAAGTATCAGAACTTTTGGATGCAAGTTAAAAAATTAAATTGCAGCTATTTCTAGCATAATTTTACCATTCTGCTTTGCTGTTGACCTCGGAGGAATCTCAGGAGGGGTGAGAGTATCTGAATTGCAATGTTCTGGACTGCACCGTTGAGACATCGCCAAAGGATCGCAAGGTAAGTCGTATGACGGAAGCATGCCGTTGGCTAAGATAAACAGTGACATGAAAAATGTACTCAATGTACTCATGTACTATGTACATGAGTTATCCTTTATTAGTAACCAGAACATTTTAAAAAAATCTATGAACAAACGCATTCGGGAGATCAGTCATGCAAAAATAGTAAGCTTGTGTTGACGCTCACCGTTTGACTGCAGAATTTCTTCGTAATGCGGCTCGGGAGTCGAAATCGGTACTTCTGGCGATTTTTTACAAGTAACAATAAATTAGTCTCTTCGTAAGAAAGTTATACGTGATTGGTAAAACATATGCTAAGTGGTATGGCACAAAAAATCAAGCGTAGTTTAAAATATCTCACCGACATCTTTCTGGGACCTCTCCTGACATTCTTCGATAACTTCCACATACTCATCCGTGTGACTGCTGTCCCGATCCGAATCAGGCTTTGGCCTTGGCCTTGGCAGGGGGCACGGGGGTCGCAATTTGTTTCCAAACCTGTGTTGTTCAACCCTTTTCCGGAATCGATCTCGGCTTTCATTATTAAACCCTGAAAAATAACAGACCCATTAATTTTGTTAAATACTTTTAGAAATGTCACGTAATTTCTCTCAACACAACCACTGACGGAAAAAGCTTTGATGAAAGCTGAATATTGTAGAGAGGTGATTATAACTTTACTTTTTCGTTCTGCGTGCTTTCCTTCCATCTTTCTTCGTTTTGCTCGGCATTTTGAAACGAGAACAATTAATGCCATCAAGCAAAGTACACCTCCCACTTGTATTACAGGAATAATCCACCTGGAGTGCCCGGGAGTACTACCAGCGTCGGAGCACCCAGAGTCTGTACAAAGCTCACAAATCCCATTTACCAGCTGAGATCCAGTCAAGCAGCCGCAGACTCCTGGAGCAATGCACAAGCCGTCCTCACAGTTGTCGCACAGTGCTTCGCATTTGCTAGCAACGCTGTTAAATGCGTAACCCGGGACGGTAACGCATTTTTCAGCAGCTTCGCAAACGCATTTGTCGTTTGAACAATCCGTGCATTTCGGTACACAGTTGCCCGAGTCATTTCGCTCGTATTTTTCGTTCACACAAACCGTGTCACTGGAGCACACATTGGGGCTCGTACACTCTTCCCCTTCCCGGCATCCAGCAACGCATCGGGGCACGCACAGACCACTCCCGTTTGTCCTGTATCCTTCATTGCAAACGCATTTCTTGTTGATACATACGCCATTGGTGCAAAAATCAGGACAGATTGGTACGCACTGCTCCGGCGATTTGTGTGTAAATCCTGGATTGCACATGCATTGGCTCGGTGAGAAGTACTCCTGGTGGAATTCTGCGTCGGACACGCACTCGCAGATTTTTGGTGGTACGCACGTACTGTTTGCGGGACAGGTAGGACGGCAGAACGGCTCGCAATCCTTTTCTGACCTGACTTCTGAAAATTGGTCTGTACTGCCAATGGGTGTGTAGCCCAGACAACAATAGAGCACTTTTCGTGGCTAAATGAGAAAACGAAGTAACGTGGTAAGATATCATATCATTATTATTAAGTAATTTCTATTAAATAATTCTATGGGATGTCTTGTTGTTTAGTACATACCACTATAGTTATATTCCTAGAATATTGAAGCAGCTCATCTCCGATATCTGAGTGTCTGTAACAGTTTTGGTAAGTTACTATCTGAGATGGAATCCAAATGAAATATCCAACGAGTTACTTACCTCGTCAGATTGCTGCAGAGTGTGTCCACACCCAAGACGCACGTGGAGAGCCCAATGAAAAACAGCCCTGCCAGCCAGAGAGCAAACCACTCCCGTAAACACATTATATTTTTTCTGATATGAAGATTTTCTACCCTTCTCGAGCAAACTAATAAGTAAAATTGCTGAAATATCTGCGTGTTACCTGTTATCTAACACATCAACGAGAGCACACTAGTTAATAGTGTTTTAATGTTTCTAAGCGAATCACCTAATCTATCTTTTTGATTTTCCTCTTATCAATCCATGATGGAACAATTAACACTTTACCATCATAGCCATATGGTCCACGCTGCTCGAAATAAATATTACGCAGTATAAATTATACGTAATGGCTCCTAAATCTACCAACGCCTGATTAGGATGTGCGTGTTAGGCGGGCTGCCGGGTGTGATATTGCTCCGGCTGCAGCCTACAAAACATAGCGGGTTAAAATACACTTTATGGGAATGGTATTGATACGATGGTTTTCAACTGAGGCTTTTAAAAAAATGTACCATCTGAAAAGTGCAGAGATATAAAAAGAAAAATGGATCCCGGCAAACACTCCACCTTTTTTTTAATTTTCTTCCACAATTGGTTACACAGTATAACATTTGGAAAGTCTAAATACTAAAGTATATAATCTACATAGCATGTATATTTTCAATGCCTGATTTACTCTTTGTGTTCTAAAAAGGCGTCAACTCAATAAAAACACTTTTTTTAATAAATATTGTTTTAGTGCACTTTTAAAACCCAGGCCATTTTTACATTTGATCGTTCCTGGTAATCTATTAAATAATTTGGCGCCCATTTCTGTTGGTCCTCTAGATCATTTGTCTACTATAATATGCGTGTTTTGCCTTATGTCCTTCTTACTTCTAAGATAATGATAGTGCACATCGTCAATGGTTTGTATATTGCTACAATTGTCAATGAGATATTTTATTGTGCAATATACATATATAAACACGGCAAAGTTAAAATTTCCAGTTTTTTTAAAAACGGCCAAGGCCGAGGCTTCTGGGAGCAGCAGTGGTGGACAGCAACGGTCATGGGTTCTTTCAGATGCACGCGTTCGATAGGTTTATAGGCGAAGGCCTATGAAAGGGGTGCAAATTAAAAAAATATGCAACTTAACTGCACGACTACCCGAACATGCCTACACGCAATCATTTTGTCACGTGTTAATAACTTGATTATGAAGACAATTCAGCTGTAAGAACACCAGCGGAGAAGGATACCAAAATGCACCCTGTGTAGGATCTCAATGACTGTAGCTACACGACAATTGAACTATTGGCCATCAATGACGATTAAGAATCAATGGCGACCAATGACAAAAAACAAGTATGAAAAATTGAAACCAATGTGCCCAGTTTTACCAAATTTCTTAAGCTTCACAGAACAATCCGACTTAACTCTGCTTTTTAACCAGGAGTTGAGATTTTGGTAATGAATATCAAGGCCCTTGAATAAAGAAATTGACATTCCAGGGAATCGAATGCCTTCGTTCGTGGTTTCCATATTTTAGGCTTTTCAAAATGCTTTCTTTGGGTTTTCCACCAAATCTGATTTCGTTTTTTATTCATTTTCATACAAATCACATACAACACCTGAGAGCTATTCTATCTTCCGTGCAACACAAGCTGCCTATCTCCAAGGCCAATCGTACGACCGACGTAAGGTCATTTGTCAAATAAGTGTACATACGAATGTGTATACCACATAACCGTACACCTTTCACGAAGTTTTAGATATTTCAATCCAGGGTATGCTTCTGCTCGACTCTTTTCTGCCACCTGATGTTGGTTGTACTAATAAGACAGGCTCCTTAGCACGGGTTGAATTGAGAACACTGGTAAGGGTTGTATCGGTTTCCGCCGTTACCACCGTTGCCGTTGTATCTGTTAGGGCCTCCGGGTCCCGGGCCCTGGCCGTATCCTGGTCGCGGTCGGTACCCGGAGTACTTCTTGGACTGCTCGTTTATCCATTCGGCATAGGAAGAGACTCGGGAGTAGACTCCTGGAAAAGATTTGGCGCCGCAGCCAATGCCTGACGACACGATGCCTACAAGGGTGTGTGTGTTGCCGACTTTCACCACTAAAGGGCCCCCGGAATCACCCTGAAACAAAATAAAAGACGACATGATTTTCGGGTCTATACTGCTACTACAGGGGAAACCAGCAAGCGAGGAATGGAAAGGAAGCTAGACTGCTACTGTTATTTACCTGGGTTCTTAGGATTTTTTGTTATTTTACCCCAGTGAGAGTCATTTAGGGCGAAAGAACTGATGGCGCTTTTATCAGCTGGAGCAAATGATTTAATTCGGCGAAAGACTTTTTAATCTTTAAAAGTGGTTGCTCCCACCTGACAAGCGTCCTTCCCACCCTTGGGGTCCCCTGCACACATCTGCGAGTCGATTATGCCTCTTGGGTAGTTCTTGGCTGGAACTTTCGGTGGAGCGTACGCTTTCGTACAGTCCGCATTGTTCCAAACGGTGACGCCCACTTCTTGCAGAACGTTGCTCTTGTCACCCCCTTTAAAACAAACATCTTCGGATATAACAGGCACTTTTTTCTATATTGTTTCTATATTCTCTATTCTACATTTGTGATTGCCATGTGGGAACAGTTGCAGCAAGCATGGTCAAAATCAGGATTCAGGAAAGCATGCATGATTTATGCATGCTTTCAGGCTAGCGTGGCGTAGATTATCTTAGTGAAGCTCAGCAATGTTCCACTTCAAATCTAGACATACAGTATATCAAAAATTATCAAATACGCTACGACAATCAACGACGTGGCGTGCATTACGAGACCCATACGAGTGGAGGTTACTCAAAATACGGCAGTGGCTTACCAAATTCGAGGTGCCCCCATCCTGTGAGGGTGGCCATCTTGGTAGCAAACATCTGCGCTGGGTCAGACGCCAGACAGATGGGTTTGACGAACTTGCTGTTGCGCACTGCTCGGGCGAGATGCAGGAGAGCCACATCGTGGTAGTAGGCGGGCAGCTTGTAGTCGGGGTGCACCGTCGTCGCGATCACTTGGACATCTTCGGGGGAGGCGTTCGGCTCATTGGTGCGCGACAGGTCGAGGTCGCCTACACGTACCATGTTAGGCTTTCTGGGGGACGCAAGGAATAATAATTGTTTATAATTGGTAATAATTGTTTCTCTATGGTTTTACTGTATACTTGGTACATAGCTGGTATCTTAATTTTTCCCTGGCTTCCTACGACCATTTCTCGGATAAAGAGCTGTTCCTTCAAACAGAAGTTGGAGGAGTATTTGAAACCTCGTGTCTACTTTATCTTAACCTCTTCCCAAAAGTTCCAATCAACATTCAATGTAAGCTCATTCAGGTTTCCAATCCTCCGCGTCTTTACTGCCGCATGCTGCACGTCTACAGCATGTACTGTTGCAGTCTTCAGCATTTCCCCCCTTTTTACATTTTTCTTTCCAAAATCTTCCGAGCCACCAAGAATCTTTGTCTGTCATGTTAATTTTTCAAAAACACTTTTAGGCCTACTTTCTTATGACGCAGTGAGCCGCGGTGAGCACCGTGTTGGAGTTGATGAGTGTGCCCCCGCAGTACCAGTTGACGGAGCCGTCCGCGAGACGCTCCCCGACGGCTGCCATCCACGGCGACGTCGACGCCTGGCGCAGCGAAATGCCTCCCACGATGGCGGACAGGATGTGTTCTCGGGGTCGAGACGACGCCCCATGGACCAAACCACATCCTGGAAGAGTAACGACCAGTCAGGTGGGAGCTCTGGGAAGTTTGGACACTGGGACGATAATCTAACCCGTCCGGGTTGTTATTTCTTACACAAATGCGTTTCCGTTGTGCCGAGAAACTGGACTATATGTAATGAAAGAACTTACGATATGAACATAATTAAACGTTAATTAATGTCAATACAAATGTTACGCAAGCAATTCCCCATAACTTTACTTACAAAGTTGAAGAGAAGCCAGGTTAAATTCCTACAGTAACAGGATCTCAATCAGGATCTTAGGGAATTGATTTCGAGTTTCTTACACGGAGTTTCCCTGTAGACATTCTTCACGTATAACAAGTGTGTTCCTAGAAATATAAATCTAATTGGTGATCTTGCTTTCTACACTCGCCCCGTCCTCGAGATAAAATTCTGACACCGCGCTTTTTTCTAGTTATATTTCTATTTTGTGCAGTTAATACGCCCTTCGTTTCAACCCGTCCTTCAAAAATGTTTCACACTAAAACTGTTCTAATAAGACAAATCGAATTCAGTGCCGGTCAAATTTTGAGAAGAGTTCACTTGCTACCAATTGAAAAGAAATAGGTTTGCTTTGAATAAAAAAAATGGCAAAAACAAACAACGGCGGAAATGGGGGCAGAAATTAGTTGCTAATCAAATATCCATTTCCATTTCGATAGAAAATTCAAGAAAAGCCCATCGTCGCTACCTTGTTCTGCGGGATGCGTTTCGCAGCACACAAGGGGCATCCTTCCGTTCCAACCGCAATAGTATTTGCTAAACCGTGCTTGGGAATGCGGACACCGGAAAGCTGGAACGCACTTATACGATGCACTTCCGCCAAGAGGGCACTCGTCGATCTGTGGGGGTGAGGGGAACCCCCCGTGGCGCACCCCTACGTTGCCCCAAAATTGGCAATCTAGGGAGATGAAATAATTTGTTAGGAATTATAGGAGCTCTAGTGCGAAGAGTTATATTAGATGGGTGGCAGAATATATCTTACTAAACCCAATCCACACATTTCAATTCCTTCCCTATCAATCAGAAACTGCCCAGTGATGAAATACACTAGTCTCTAGTGCGTGTATTACAAGAACTTCGTTTCTTACTTTTACTTCACTGAAATTTGAATTTATTAAACATCACATTTTTTTAGCAATAAATATGTCGGTATTACATGTTCGTGAGTCATTCAGAGCCAGATGACCAGCATGTCTAGTGGTATTTGTGAATTTCTTGGTCGCTTTCTTTATCGATGAATCGTAAAATACCTCACCATGGGAAATTATATTTGCGAACCAACTATACATTAGCACCTTTCGCAGTTTGATATCCGAGAAACCATGGGGTTTATTGTAGCTAATTTGAACCTGATGATTGGAATGGTCCTACATTGTGATTTTGCGTGATTCTTGATCATCATTATAACAGTATATGGCACATAATAAATGTGCATGAATCAATCCAAAAGTTTTCTTTTTTCTAGTTTTTCTTCAACCATCTCTTACAAAAAAATGTATTCTAACGTATTCTTGAAACACGCAAAGACGATTGAGAAGCACTTTTACGAAATTTACTTAGAAACGCTCACGTCCAAGCAAAGCGATGGAACAGAAGAGACAAAAGATTTTTAAAACGCGGGTGAAATAGTCCATCCCGAGTGAGAGGATGTTTCAAAGCCCTCTGTTTCCGCTGGCTCCTACGGCAAAATATGTCTACAGGGCTGTGAAACCTTTTCTCACTGAAGCAGCAGTGGGTATTTTTCCTTTTGGCTGAGATCGAACTGAAGTATCAATACAAAATCCTTTAGATCTTTTTGTAGCAGCTTAAAGGTGACCAACTATGAATATAAAGGAATTTGTCCTTTTGCTAAAGGAGATTTTAACAAGTCTTTTTTTTTAAGCACTATAACAGGTTATTAAATCGAAGATCGGTACATCTGACATAACACTCAATGTTAAAAAAAACCACAAAACAAGAAATCGTTTAAAAACGAGATGATTTAATCCCTGCAGCATTGCAGGTGTCAGCTGACTGCAATGCATGTCGTCCCTTGCGGGTACTTACGCGAGTTAACGACGATAGAGCACACCAAGACTAGCAGGTTCCTCACCAACATCCTTCTCTCGTCGCTGCAGAGATTAGACTGACCGAGACCCAAGATCAATGACGCACTCAGGATCTGTTGGGAGGATGGTAGCCGGCTTGCAGAGGGCAGCGTCTCAGTGTTCGCCTAAGAGGCTTGCCATCGGCTTTCATCTTCGAGACGATGTATGTACTTCATCAGTCAGTACCTGAAAGGTATTATTATGGAGTCTAATTTTTACACCAAGTCAGAAACCATGTTTCCGGACTGCTAAATGGATATACGCGTTAGCGTCTTGCTCTCAAATGTAAGTGGACGCCTGTAGAGAACTGGTCTCGACCTCAACCTTCCTTCAAAAATGAAATGTCTCACCTTTACACAAACATGGAGCGATAGAGACATTGAAAAAGTGTTGACAGAAATGAAGGAGTCTTGAGCAAGACACATTTTTTTAACTTAACTTAAACAAGAACGCATTTAAGGGTTCTGAAAACACACTAAAAAACAACACAGTTCTCAAAAATATTTTTTTCTTCGAAAGAAATATCAAGTTTTGAGAACATTGCATACTCCTTTCTAGTAGTTACCTCAGAGTCTAATTACAGTGTAATAACTCAAAAGTAGTGGGAAGGTGTGGTGGCAGGAATTTAATTATACGACCATAAATTGTGTACTTTGGAAACCAACAATTACGTGCGTTCAAACGAAGGAGAGCGAGTTGGAAAGAACTTGCAGAGATGTAAATGGCACGCGATAGTCAATCGTGAGGCTCGTCGATTCGTCGATCACTCTTTTAATCGATCTTTAATTGATGATTTTTAATTTACTGATATTAAGAACTTCGATGTCAAGGAATCCTGCTTGAATCTGTGAACAATTGGTGTAAGGCCACAAACACGTATTTATCTTCGATAAAACATTTAAAACAATTTTGTGAAATCGATTCGAATTTTACTAACAACACAACACTGAAAAATGGCAAAAAGGTTGCGTGATGAAACGTGGTATTGCCTGCCTCCACAACCGTGTTTAGACCGAGTTGGCTTCCTACTAGCTGCTCTTCAGCGGCAGAAGAGACATAGCTGTTGTTCACTGCATAATTGGTTCCAGACAGGTTTTGGAAATCATTCAAGGTTGAAACACAAAACAAATAGTTACAACAACAAAAACTTGCACTGCTATTCAAATTTCATTGAATGCGTCGTACATTCACAGCTCGTGTCGTATTATCACCACAACGTTTCATTTACTAGCGAATTATTCGATTGAAAATTACGAATTAGTAAGAGGTCAGTCTCGTTTGAGCACGGTAACTACGACCAATTGTGTTAGTTGACCCCAAATCGATCGAAATGTGTAGACCAATGTGTGGACCATGCTGATAGCGTCAACCAATTACCCCAAATAGTTTGTCATCCTTCCTCATTCATTTTCTGCTAACTCATTATTACAGTGCACCATCAATAAAGGAATTTTATACGGCAAACGAGACTCTGGTAAGTGGTAATGTAAATGCATGTACACTGTACAGTCAAAGTTATTTATCTAACTAACACATGTAAATTACCGCTAGACATTAAAGCAGATGCAACTTTTTAATAACCAGAACCGTTAGCCGAATTTAGCAAATATACCATTTTCACGATGAAATATATTATCTTAAATGTATTTTTTTAGTACCTTGAAAACATTAATTTAATAAAATTAATTGATGAAATTCTCACAAATTTTCACTGTAAGATCAGTGTATTGAGGGTGCCAGTAACGGGCACAGCAAACTCGGAGCTGAAGTCCCTATTGGATTCACTGCAATCTCTTGGGTAGGCAACCAATGTTGCTCAGATGTTTAATTCCAAGTACATGCCTCAGGCTGGCGAGCCGATTACTGTAATTAATCCAAATTGAGTTGGCATGTCAGTCTCGTTTTTTCGAATGGCACCAGGCGCCCAGACAACTTGGGAGGTACTCTTGATACCTAGATTTGCTAAACAAGAGCAAGGTCCAAAGTCTCAAAAAGAAATAAAAAAAAGAAATTGTTCTGGTACTTTTCATTTAGCTACCGCTGACATAATTTTTTCTGAAAAGGCCCATGTAACCTGTGATCAACCCAAGTCATCATCAGCAAACAAAACAGGTTGCTGGAATTTATTTATCGAAGAATAGTTGCATTCAGCAATAACAAGGATTTAAATACCAAATCATTACTCTTCTATTAAACTTCTGGGTACCTAGATCTCATTACCTTGAAAATTGACTACCCATCCCAGTTATATTTACTACGGCTTTACGAACGCAATTATCTTGCATTGTAAGATGAGCGTAGCGTTTGTTTGGGATGATAAAATCTGGAGCTGATCCATTGTATAAATCGAAGCAAAACAGCCAAAATTCACATAATTTCCGATTTTCACAAGAGAAAAAAAAACATATACTGGCTAAAAAACTTTGCAACTTCTTAATGCTGATGTATTTCATTATTTGAAAAGTTTGGTGAAAAATATCAAACATTGATCGATTTTTCTGAAAAATACGTGGGGTGTAAATTGAGAACACGAAAATGTGCTCTGCAAATTTCGTTTAGTACTAGCAGGCATTTGGCTGCTAGAGCACAAAAAAATGCAAAAAACACACAAAACACACTAAAGTGATTTTTTTCTGGGGTAAGTGAAATTGAAGATTTCGCAATAATTGCTTCCATCACTATGCTCATCAAATACAGTGCCAGGCTGAATTTTGCTCACATCTTTGGCTCGTCACGGTATCTGCAGTATCAACGCAACAAGTCAAGGTGCCCAGCAGGCGAAGATAAAGAGCTTTAATGGTTATGGCATTCTAGCCACTGTCAACAACTTCAATAATTAAAGCATGGAATTCAGTGCTGAGAGATGATGGAGGAAAAAATGCATGCCTAGCCAACTTCTTACAATAGAAGACATTTTTGGGCGTTAAGGTTCACAAGACACGGTGCCGTGGCAGAGTAAAAAAAGGTCGGGTCTCTGCGGTTTAGAATATTTAAGTGAAAGTGTCTTCTCGTTTACCTTGTAGAGAAAAGAGTAAAGCCTATGTTTTCACAACGAGAACTAGAGCAGCATTGGTTAGTTGCATATCATTTAGTTTATTTTAAGTTTCAACTGTGTACATTACAAAAGTATAGTATATTTTCTAATATTAGTAATATTTGGACTCCATCCGTACAGTGGTTTACAACCATAATAAGTAAATAGTTACCATTTTCTCACACATTGCTGGCAATGCTGACATATTACTGACAACGCAGGCATTTGTTGACATTCATATTTAAGTTGAGAAACTTAACCCACTCATCACGCCAAGATTGAAAAGTTTTTTTTTTAAATATTTCAATACAAAATTGTTGTATTGTTGTACATAGAAATATATTTTTTAACAATTTAAAAGTAATTAAAAAAAATTACACTTTAAAAGCTTGAAACTGGTACCTATAAGACAGCTAGACAAAAGTGTTTTATCTTATTGCTATTATGATTAATATATTTCTGATACCTACCTAGTTCTGATACCTAGGTATAATCTACACTCTGGGCACTAGGGACCGAATACAAAGTCAAAATGTTTTCCTTGTGCAATTACTGGCATTATTACATTGAGATGTCTTGGTTGGATAAAATAAATTGTAATGGCACGCAAGGAAAACTTCCTGCATCCGGCCCCTTAATTGTAAAAACAAAACATTAAGAGGAACACATCATATCATTAACGTACCAACAAAGTTCAGTTCTGTGGTTTTGAGTATATTGGAATGGAGAAAAAAATCTTTAGATTATTTAGTCCATTCACTATGAGATTTCTACATCCACAAATATGTGCTTATGTATCATTCTATTACTTACATCTAAGCCTTATTGAAATATTGTAGTTCTCCAAGTGTTTTATTTCAACCAGTGCAAGATTTGTCATTCCCAAATATTGGTGAGTTTTGGTGATAAGTACACCAAGTTCCAATGACCTAACATTATGTCCTGGACGCAAAAGTCATACGAATTTTAGTAGATATAGCAACTAACATTTAAACTGGAAGACCAAACAACTAATACATCTTTGAGTGAATCGAAATGTGCGAATGTTTGGGTGGTGTGAACATACGATAAATTGTTATAAATTTCGCCGTCTTTCCCGAATAAGTTTCAATGAATAAGTTCCACGTCAATAGTTTTAAGGATCGACGAAAGAGATCATGATGTATCGAGTGCCATTGGTGACGAGTAGTCCTTCGTGGTAATGCGTGAGGCGGCCAGGATGCATTAGTAGCCAGCCGAGTCGCGTGTTTGTCACACTGCAGTCGTAGCGGATGAATCGGCAGCCTCCACCCTGCCCACAACAAAAATTTGTTCTCTTAAATATGAATTTGTCTTGCTATTTTGCTATAACCAATACTTCAATCAAATCCGAGTACATAATATGATTATTTTGCCAAAAATTAGTGGTAGACTGTAGGTGTTTATGAAAAATCAAAAACACGTTACTATGCTGCGTTACTACTATACCATTACTATTATATGCTGCGGTACTACAATAGCGCTAATTTTTAGCTGTCTTCGTAAAAAATGACTGCCAAATGACTACTTTACTGACAAAAATGTTGATTGCTACTAGGTAGTCACTGTCATTTAGAGTATTAAGAAAGTTTGCTCTGCAGGATTTGTAACATTAAAACTGGTTCTCTGACTACCTGTAACCTCAAAGACATTAATGCGATTGAAACGAGTAGAAAATCCAGTGATACCTATTTCAGGTGCCTTCTTACAAGGCACTACACTGACCTGGAAGTCGATCTCTGGCCTGTTCAATGCCAGATTGATGGTGTACGTGGAAGAGTCATGATGCGGACGAAGAGACGGCTGCTCGTCGGGTCGGTAGCGTACCACAAAGTTCATCAGCGACCGAGGAGGCTGAGACAGGCAACACAATTATAAGGATGCTTATAGACAAGGACGGACGTCCTGATTGATATGTACACAACTCATCACAAAATACAATTCCCATAACCAGTCTGATACCGAACTACAGAACTATGGTATTATGTGAACATGGATATTTTTATCATAAGTTTTGAGCTGTTGGGAATGGGTCAATTTAATACAGCTATTAAAAATTGAAACGAAAATTTAAAAACTAATGTTGCATTCTTTTCTTATATACATTGCTACCGGGACCTCTCGTCAAAGTGACACATCAGCCAGACCAAGTCCACAAACCGCCTAGCTACAAGTCCACTACAACCAAGCCCAGTGAAACAAAATCAATATGTGCTGTACAGTTTTTATCAATTTGTCCCAGATGTCCTAAAAAGCATCCGTTGCAAACCCAGGGTGCGTTAAGTCAGTATATTGTCTCGTCTCACGTTCAGATATCCAACAAACTCTTTTCGCTGCAACGGCCTCACATACTCCATCAAAAACTCGGCCCACAGTTCTTCTAGGCCAACTTGGCTCATGTGAATGTCACGCGTTGGCACGTTTTCGTACCCCCCTTGAATGCGGTTGTCCTGAATACGAAAACACTCGTGAGAGAAAGAAGTGAATGTGGCAGCAGACAAAAACGCAGACAAAACGTTGTTAGTGGGAAGGGTGACAAAAGGGAATTGATTTCTCCTGCTCTACTCCATTTTGATTTCTCAATTAAATTTAACAGATGCAGTTTCTTAAACAAAGATCTTGCATCAGAAATTTAAAGTCATGTGTTCATTGGCAAACCTCTAGCAAATTTTACAGAAATTCTTAAATTCCACCTAGTAAAAAAATTGCACTCTAGTTTGAAAGAAAGAGAATGAGGGCTAATTTTTGGGATCTTGGGAAGAGGATGCTAATTTAGGAACTAAACGTTTTGTCACGCCTTGTCTGCAGCCGAAAGGGTTGCACATACATTGTTGAAATAGCCGATGAACGTTCGCTCCTGGAGCGGCCGAATATAATCCTTCAAGAATAGCATCCACACTGGTTCAAGGCCGACTTGATTCATGTGAATGTCCCGAGTAGGCACATTTTCATAGCCGCCCTGCAGGCGTTCGTCCTGAAAACAGCTTGCACATAAAACGACCAAATCCATCCGGTCCCTGCATCTCTCATTCAACATACCAGGAACTATCAAATTTTCAGGAAGTAAAATTTTCATCACAATGCTGGTAGAATGTCTACAGAATGTTAGCACTGTAATTTGAACTAACATTTTGAGAGAACTTATGTTTCATTAATTAAAAGTGGCACTTCGTTAGGGTTATTATTGTTGCAATTGGCATATATTATTTGCTTTCAGGACAAAAGTGCTTACAAATCTGACATGAGCATCATAGATCAACTAGAAATGCAGATTAAGTTTAAGTCACACTTTATCTAAATTGATTACCAATGTACATATGCACAAGAATACAGAAGCAAAGCACTTACCTGATTTGTGCCATCGGACCATTTACCAAATGCTTCCACGATTTCGATGAACTCTTTACAGAATCTTTCGGTAACAACCGGAAACCAGAACACATCTGGGCATGGCTGGAAAGATAATTAAAATGTAAAACATATCCCTATTGGTATGTGTATTGTCTTCAGCTCACTTGAACAATTAAAACTGCTACGAGGATGGATTTTTATAGCATGAGAAGCTCACTCACCTGTTCTGATGTATTGTTGGGGTTCAAGTGCTCCGTGTAATTTTCGTGAATGTATCGTTGTTCCCAATCATACCGATTGTTAAACAACTCGTAAACCTCAGGGTTTGTCCTCATTGGGTCAAAGTCGTCATTGTCCACAAGATGTCCGTAATCGAATCGATTTGAAGCGTACATGAACAAGTCCTGCAGGATTGAACATCGTATTTGAAAAACCATCTGCCTTCAGCAACAACCCTAGCATGTGTTGCTTCCTTGAGAGGAATGTCTTCAGAGAAACTTAATTATATTAAATGTGCTAAATTACCTTATCCCGGATGCTGTTGCAGAAGGACATGTCTGAATCCAGCTGTTCGCGTTCAAAGACCGGTCGCAGCAGCGGGTTACCGATAATCGTCGAATTGATCAAGTAGCATGATCGGATGTAAGGCACGTTCCAAAGACCTCTGAGAACAGAAACAGTTATTTATTCAATCTTGTTAAAGCTGAGCAAAAATGTAATGCTGCCATTTCAATTGTAAGTAACGGTGTTGCAGCCTGCCTTACACGTAAGTACTGTCCTCATTAGCTAAAATAAGCTTTCTTACTAAGGAATAAAAGCAGCGGAAGTGTAGCCCACAAAGAAGTGTACCTTTCAAATAAAATAACAACGAATATGCTAGCAATTAACAACACAGTTTTTTGTAGGGGGAGAGCAGATTGCAAATCAACTGATTATCTCACACAGATGTCAAGTGCAGTAATTCCCAATCAAGTATCCCAGGCCAGCAAAGCCAACCACCTCTAGTGTACATGCACGACTTGTGGTGTCACCGCCACCTATCAAACGTCAAGTCCCCCACTCAATTAGCCTCATCATCCAATTGGGACACTCTGCGACGACACTCATATTTCATAATCACCAGCGACTTTGCTTCACTGCTTCACTAGTACTTTGCGGTCATGCCCAGAGAGCATACAAGCTGGGCGATAAACTTATAATTGAGCTATTAACTAATTGATTAAATACATTTTGCACGCGTTTCCAGTCAAGTGCCAAGTGAAGAAGTGCATTTTTTAGCAAAGAACTAGAAAATGGTTCCGCGGGAGAGACAGTTGATTTTTCGCGTTTTCTTAGTTTTGTTGTGCGTTGCGGTGGTTTTAAGTGCAAGGGGTGGTGGTGGGGGCGGAAGGGGTGGCAAGGGGAGGGGTGCAGGCCGGAAGGGATATGGGTCAAGGATGCCAGTGTTGATCGTGCATAGGAACCCAGCCAGCGCTAATTATTACAACCACAAAGATGTGAGTACACTTCAAATTTTAGAGTTGTGAAAAGTTTTGCAAACTGTTTATGATATGAATGCATTTTTTTTGCTGGTTATAGGGTGCAAAGATTGTCAAGTCCTCGCATTTTGAGTTGGACTACATGCTTGGCCGCAAGATCACATTTTTCTGCATGGCACAGGGTCTGCCACGGCCGCATATCACATGGTTCAAAGACGGAATCGAACTTTACGCCCACAAGTTTTTCCAGGTACGAGAGAGAATTTTAAAAAGTTGTAAGACTGGCTACCGCATCTCTAGTACATGGTTGACTGATTGCATTGCCTTATATTTTTTGGCAGGTCCACGAATGGCCCATGCACAACGACACAATGAAAAGCAAGATGGAGATTGATCCGACAACCCAGAAGGATGCTGGCTACTACGAATGCCAAGCTGACAACCAATATGCCATCGACAGGAGAGGGTTCCGAACTGATTACGTTATATACACATATTAATTCAACTAGTTATAGAAAGCTGGCTCTCCGGTTGTGTAAGATTAGAGCTTAGGTATCACTGGAAATCATAATTACTTTATTTTCAGATTTAGAGATTAAAAATGTTTGTTTAATATAGTTGCAAAAATAGTTTATTTATGCTTTTATCAGTGTTTAATGGTTGCATGGTTTTTGCTTATCAAAAAATGGTGTAAATATAGGAGCTTCCTGAAACATTTACAATTAGTCAGTGTTAGTAAGAAAAAAAATCTGACAGCATTTGCTCGGTTATTTTCAAGAAAGTAACGAAGTTAACAGGTAGCCTAGTTACTCTAGTGTATACTAAACTACCAATACCATTCCTTAGAAATTAAATCCTTAGTTCCTAGTATAGCAACATATTTAGTTTTAAAAATGTAATTTATTTTAAAAGAAAGATCATTCTGAACCAGTTATAAGTTTTAAGATAACAGAGAGGACTGGAAAACATTTAAAAAAATGTGCGGTTATTACCAAACAATATAACTGCAAAACTTACTACAGTGATTTTGCCCTTTGCAGGTTGAAAACGACTTCATACAATGTTATGTCAAGGTCAATGTCAATAAATTCATAAACCTACCAACAGATTATTAACTTTTGTTAAATTAATTGATAACTAATGAGTAACTAACTTCTCAAGAAATCAATGGCTTTAAATTTGGGCACTATTCCTGCAAGTTTCCGGTGAGATAAATATGGCACTGATCAATTAGATTCACGAAGCGATATGTGCGAACAAATTGAGTTCATGAACAGATTGTGCAACTGAGCTGGGGAAGAGGAAAGGATCTATTAAAAGGGGATTGAAATGATCGACCCTGGACCAAGAGAGGTGGTATGCAGTGTGCAACGATACCACTAATCAACTCAGTAGCACAGGAACATTGCAAAAGTTGACACAAAAATCTACGGTAAGTCCACTGCGTTGCGCAATTGTTAATCACTGACCTGCCATCAATTTGATCCCTTCAAGTTTATCAACATGTGCAAACCAACTATTTGAGAAAATGTAATCTTCAAGCAATTTGAGAAATATCTCTCAAGATTTGCAGACCAAGCGATTTAAGTCTTATTGACCACTCAACCTCACAATTGCAAGGCCTTTCTATTTTTTGCTGGGCATGCATTACAAGATATAAAAATGTCCAGTTGATTGTCAGAAAGGAAAATTTTAATACTATCACGAATCCGAGGCCTGCCGAACGAGATTTTTTCGCGACACCTCTCCATGACGATAAAAATGTGTTGAAGAAACTTCAGTTTTAGGGAAAACGTTAACAGTTTTCACCAAATATACAAGTTCTGAAATATTGTGGCTTAAATTACGTCGAGGCAAATCACAGGCAGGTTTTAGAACCAATATAATCCAGCCAAAACAAAAAAATTATTTGGTCTGACTTTTGTGGATCAGCTACGCTCCTTGCCTAGTGTTTTAAGATTTTGACAGAGTTCATGTCCATTTGGTTGTAAACGGTGGCTCTGGATCTGGCAGGTAATGAGTGGATGTACGGTAAGCCTGCTTCTCATGCTACTTCTGATGTTCGGGGCTCCGAGGGGAGCGATGGGACGACGTGGGAGGGCCAGGACCCGTACCAACTCCAGGGTGCAGATCGGGCTGCCCGTTACCGGGCAGTACCGCGACACAGAGTCCGACTCATATTACAACAACCAACAAGTGAGGCAAACCGCAACTGAGGGTTAACGATGGAGGAAATCTGGTTACAAAATAGTTAAATAGCCAGAATAGTTGATAAAATTCAATTGAAAACAATTTAGCTGAACTAAATATTAAATACCCATTTAAAAAAAAAAAAACAGAGTTAAGGCAAGCTAGTCTTGATTTGTAACCTCTGTAAAATTTAGCAAATAGGTGCAAAATACAACATCTTGCCACTAAACTAGGATTAATTTGAGTTTGCTACTTTCTGGGGTCCTTGTACCAACCTAGAAGACATGGTACCACGATGCTACTGTTAGCTATCTGATTTAAAAGCAGAAAAAAATGTTTTTCTTTGGTTGAAACATTTAGGTAATGATTTCAGTAAAAATAAAATATTAAATGAAAAAAAAAAAGTTGATCAACCAAAGTTCAAATTAATATATGTTGGGTTACTTTTAACTTTTATCGGGTTTTAGCATGCACCCAAGCTTGCAAACCGCTCTTTAGCAGCCATTGCTAGAATCCGCTAGTGTACGGTAGGTACTTAGCAGAAGTCACTAGGACTTTTAGTTTTGTATTCAAGTTCTTATTTTTCAATAGATTTAATTTCACGTAAATAAACTGATCAATTTACAAAGAATTTAAATGCTAGATGTATTGTTGTTTAATAATTTACTGGTTAATTTTCAAACTCCCCGGTAAAGACTAGCTTTATTTTGCAATCTAATGCTGGCAATAGGTAGTCAAAGTCCACCACGCTGTGGCAAGGTAAGGCTAACACGACTGTAGCAGAAATGCAGATTGTTCTCAATGCTTGGCATGAGCTGCCAAAATCTTTGTTTCTTAATTTTAGTAAAATGTTTGCAGATGGATTGTGTATTTATTTCCAGGGAGCCAAGATCCTTGAGGCATCACACTTTGACTATGAATACACTTTGGGACATAAAATAATTTTCCTTTGCGTTGCTCGTGGCTCTCCAAGGCCATATGTTACTTGGTTCAAGGATGGATCAGAGATTTACGCCCATTACAACCTAATGGTAAGTCCATCTCACAGTGATGTCTTAGAGGGTGGGATTTTCCACATACTAAAATCCAAAAGTAAAAAATGGTACAATATTGCATTCTTGGGGCCTTTACTAGGAAATTTTTTATTTGCGTGACAGTCAAAATAATTGTTGACAGCACAGTTCTTTTCATTTGATGTTTTTCATCTGCGAGTCTCCAACCCCAGGTGCACGAGTGGCCGGTGGGGAAAGACCGAGTGAAGAGTAAGCTGGAAATCGACCCAGCCACACAAATGGATGCCGGACTCTACGAGTGTTCGGCCGACAACATGTATTCAGTGGATCGGAGGAGTTTTAAGACTGACTTCAGCATCACGTTTGACTAACAAACGCTTTCGAGACACGGCACCACTTAGTTAGCAGCACAAACATTGCATGCGTAAAAACCAATTAATCAACGTACAAACAGTAACATTAAAGCTAGTTAAAAATATTGATAATTAATTATGTGGCTAGATGCTATAAAACTCTTTGAAGTGGTTGCATTGCCCCCATCTTCTATTCCTGGGGGCTCCAAGGAACAAAAGCCTATTTTTTATTTTTTAATTGGGGTTGGTAAAAGCTTTCAGCAACTAAAAAAATCTCTTAGTGCAAATTTCCCAAAAAAATCCATTCTTTTAAAGATATATATTATATAAACTAGGTACAACTAATAATTGAGGCTTTTCAAAATGGTTGGCTCTAGTATTTTTTTTTATATGTAGTTTAATGGTGTTAGCAGATTGAAGAAAATTGGAATTCACAATTGATAAGAAAACTGTGATTTTTTTCTGAAAAACACCGAAAAAACACTGTAAACAGGCTCTTATCGTGTCACGTCACTATAAGACAAAATAATATTTTTGATTTTGAAAAGCATCAATCCACTGCCAATAGTATGATGAGTCACCTAGTTTTTTTTTATTCGTTGCGATCAGACAAGTAGTTTGGCCAATTAGTTGCATCCAGTAAACCAGAGTAAGCACCCGATACAACTACCTTAAAGGGGCATTTACCCTTCAAAATTAATTTTTACCATAGATTTGTAACTGTAGTATGAATCGAAATTTACCTATTTAAAAGAATTTACTGAAAATATGGATCTGCAATTAATTTTCCAAGATTTCTGGCTTTTCGCGAGGCGCGATCTGCGAGTACGATTTTCTTTTAGAGTACTGTCTTTTCCTGCGGGCAATCTTCGTTGGGTCCATCCCCTCCCTACCGATTCTCCCTTCTCACGACTCAGCCCCGGCACGCTCAGAGCGGCACTGCACGAATATATGCAAAATGCTAATTACACACCACACCAGAGGTAATTCGTTCACCGTGGCTAAACGAATAATCGCATCATAAAGCCAAATTATTTTAACACAAAGGAAGGATGGATGACTTTGCTCAAATTATTTGAATTTTATCTGATCAGTGGTTAGTCCAGGTGCTCGGGGTCGAAAAAGCACTTTGGATTATTTCTTCCGGGAGTTTGTTTTCTAAGCACCCAAGCGGAAAAACGCGGACTTTGGCAATTTTTGCACGGACGGCCGTGGACACACAAGTTTTTTTTATAGTTCAAATGCCATTATTAAATCTTCCAAATCCATGGTAAAAATTAATTTTGAATTGTAAATGCCCCTTTAATAAATTTAATTAGTTTAAGAAACCAACCAAATGGTCAAGACACTATGCAATTAAATTGAGAATGTAGTGGACATTCCACGGTGGCTCCACAGTGGCTTAAAGAAGAGGAATTAATTCTGTGTCACACCATCAAAATATGTTCAATAATTGTAATCAAATAAATAGGGCATTTAATAAGTAGATGATAATTAATCTGTGAATGAACCAATAAACATTTCAAAATAAAAATGTTTGAATTATTTTAACAGACCAGCCAAATAGAAAGCTGGACTGAACCCAAGCTAACATTAATTTAATATTAATTTACACGTAGCCAATATGACAAAGATCTGGAACTGAGAAACAAGAAGAACGTAGCTCACCAGTATGATTACCAAGTTATTACCGAGTGCATTTCTTTGCCCTGGGAAGGCTGCCTAAATATTAAATGCATGCGTATTGTACAGCGTAAACGCTACTCACCGCCTTTCATTGTGAATGATCTGCATGTAGTCCATGGACCGGGCGTAGAAGCCGTCGCTGGTCATCGCGCCCCAAATGTTGCTCCAGAGTTTGTGTGGTCGCACCAGCACCGGCGCAATGATGCTCCTGCACAAAAAAACCACATTACGCTCGGCTGTTGCTAGATCAACGAGTTTCATTCATTGATTTGTGTCAATTTGATTTGTGTCGAGGAGTTTTTAATCCCATGGTGTGTGATGGACAAGTTTCAACTGTAAAAGTTGCAAACATCTTTGCTGATTTTTATTATTATGAACACTACTAACACAGTGTATTGCAAGAGTTTGCAGTTTAAACCAGATGTCACATCTATGCTGCTTATTTTGAAGTTGCAATTCCCATACTGACAATTTTTTTTTCAGACCAAATGAGCATAGTTATATTATGTTGGTCTAGCAATTTGGCAACACAATTTCTTTTCTTTGACCACTTTTGAAGAAGGCATTGCTATCTAATCCTTAATACCCATGAACCTGTTACACACGCTTTTTAAAACTAAACAATCCTGAATGTATGAAATTTTGTTTCGAACCTGTTTTGTTCGACGAGCAGTTTCAGTGTGTGCGGATTATCAAGGTGAGCCTCGCTGTCCACATTGAAGTAGAAGTCGCACTTCTTTGTTGCACTGTAATCACTACAATAAACCACACTCTAAGTTAGTATTATCAATCATAATGGTTTAACTATGCTTAAAACACAAAATTGTTAGTTTTGTCACCTTGGCAATGTCAAAAATAAAACAAGGTTTTGTTTCATAATGACACTATTGCAGCCTTGTAACTCTAACACTGAACCCCTTTAGTTAGCTAAAAAAGTACAGCATACTCACAGCGCTAAGCTTCTTGCTTTAGCATCACGAACATTATCTTCCGGTTCAATTTGCTTCACACTTTGATAATTGTCTCGATGTTTCTCCAAAAACTCGTCAATTTGAGCTACATGATAAGGCACCTGCAGTTAAAAAATGTAAATTATCAACTGGGAAATGAGCTGAATTTGAATTGAAAATCATGAACAGACAAAACTACTTACATTGTTATGTACAAAGAGATGCAGCTTCTTCTTGGGGTAGTTGAGGTTATCAATTTTCTCAAGGAACTCTTGCAAGAAAGCAGTTGGTGTCTCGACGAACACAGCAATTAATACTGTCGGGTATTTTGTTAGCTGTAGAAACACAAACGATGCACAAATGTTAGTTGCAACTTACACATAAATGTGATTTACTGAAGTTTCATCAAATAAATGAGTCATTCAGAGTGACCAGTTAAGGCCAGTGAGCAATTGAACCGAAAAAAAAACATTTTTTTCCAATTTAAAATAATTTAGAAAAATTTTATCGAAAATATGATTTGGAGCACAAAAATTATAAAAAAAAGTAGTTTTCAAATTGTTTATTGGGAAACTTTAACTGTTAAGCAGACTTCATTCAACTTTTTTCAAATAGTTTATATTTTTGCCATCTGATTTGAAGGTTAGAAAAAAGTGGGCAGTGTTACATTTTTATAATTATATCTTTTCTATGATGATTATATTACAATTCCCAATCTCTTACAATCCCTGATATATTACAATCCCTTTATCTCCAAAATCCCGGATTGAGATTTTAGAGGACCACCCACAAGAGACACAGCTAGGGAGGTCATCCCCACAGTGAAATTTAGTGAATTACAGCTCAACTCCTGGCATTTACCGGCACCCTAAGCCTAGCCTGTTGTGCCAAACTGAACTCAACTCACATCAACATCGTTGAGAGGCACGATCTTGTCCCAGCACGCCACGCATCCGTCTTTTGTATTCCAACTGTTTGCAAGGTAGTTGCCAAGTGTGTTGAGCACCAGTTTGCTTGGCCCGTTTCCATGAATGACCCATGGGATCGTACCTGACACTGTGTTTTGCAAGTATGCCTCGTGCGTATCCTCATCGAAACGTAGCTCCACGTCATCTGTGCAGAAAGGCGGCTGTTATGCAACCGTTAAGCGGGGTTCACGATAAAGACAGATTGTTTCAGCGTGAAAACTTTAAGTATCTCCGAGACTTAAGGTACGTGGATTATTTTCTAGCCCAACCCAGTGGCACTGACTTTCAAAATATCTTCTCTGAACAAAGATTAAGTTACTGTTTTTATTATCACATTAAAAGAAGCTCTCCAAATGGGATCTACCTTATTGTCTTGTTGCATTGCACTTATTGGCTTCATTTCAGCATTACGTTTAGTAAACATTTAATATTGGAAATATTTATTGTCAAATAATAAATATCCTAGAGATTAAGATTGCTTACCAACTGCACCGTTAAGGTTCTGAAATATCTCTGACTTGTGATCGAGTTTTATGTTTAATTTAACTCGTAGTTTCTCATTTAAGAAAACTTTAGTGTAGAACAGTTGGTCATCATCAGTATCAGAAACTTCAGAAGACGTGACGATCTGGTATAGCTCAGGCGCAAATCCAATAAAACCTGAAACATGTAAAATGGCATACCTTACATCGCTTCGAAAAAGTACATTTGGCCTCAATTACGTTCACGCAAGCCTAGTTTCGATAGATTCTCCGGTGCATTAAATTGTCTCCCATTTCATTAGCTCTGAAAGAAGTTTCTTTTTCTTCTCCCTTCAGGATAAAATCCTACAATTTACAGGTAGGATGTGTTGAAAAAACAGTTTGCCATGGTTTGTCATCTGGTTCGTGAAAAGATATGACCGTAAAAATTATTTCTAGAGTACCCATCCCAGTCACAATAGCTGTAACAGGACCAGTTACCAGTAGGGTCAGTAACTAGGAAGAGGGTAGGAGGATAGGGTCAGTCACTATAGAATCAAGTGCTGTTGTGCGCTAAGCAAGAAAAATTGATCAGCTCTGAAAGGACGTAACAGTTCAGAGTACCAGTAGTGCACCTTCGACAACTCACCTCCAGAGTTGAGGTATCGTTTTCCCCTGGGGGCAGTTGGATACTTGGCAGCCAGTGATCGGTCTGGCCAGCAAAATCCTTCAGCAGAGAAGACGACACGCGCGTCAAACTGCTCGAAAACTGACAAGATCTTGTCCATGCCGGCCATCACTATGACGTCGTAACTTAATGCAACAGACACAATGCCGTCAAAACAATACAGGAAAACAGGTGCAAAGATTTCTTATGTTAAAACTTTGAAGAAATAACTTTCCAAATAACATTTTTACAATTCAAGTGAACAAAATAAAGCTAGAGGTACCTTACCTAGCAATAAGTGTATTGATAGCTTTAAACCTTAGCAGATTTCTTACAATAAGATGGCCCAAAATAATAAAGTTTTTATTCCAGCCCTCTCCTCACTAGTTCTCCCACACACCCCTTATTCCAACTAGTTGGATAGTTTATACCACAGGTACTTGATTAGCCCCAACAATAAATACATTCCACACCAAAACGTGGGTCTCAAGTAGCATGTACGGCTGCAGTCTGCAGTTACAGTCTGCAGAAGCCAAACTCCTTCAATCCTTGCAAATTTAAATGAGAATACCGATTCTTGAAATAGATTTCAAAACCCACTAAGCCCATTGTCCCAGACAAAAGTTGTGGAAGACATACCTATCAGTGAACATGAACAGTTTGGTGGCATCGTCCTTGAATGGTTCAAGGTATTTTTTGAGCAGCCTGATCTTGTACCCTCCGCCGACGTTGTTCATGTCGCCTCCCTTCCATGGCTTTCCCATGCCAAGAACCTCATATTGAATGTTGAACGTCTCCACCGAACGGATGAACCGCTTGTAGCCATCGGTCTCGTTGGATGCTACCGCCAGGAGAGTGGCGTCTGAAAAATGTAGAAACAGAGAGAATGTAGGGACGTGAAAAGAGCATAATAATTAAAAAATAAAACATAGGAAATGAAAAATGACAATTGTTAAGTTGATTAATTAACAAAAACTTAGTTACAAAAAAACAATGAATTTCTGTATTTTCCGGCTATTTTTAATTTAAAAAAATGCAGTAGTGCCTATATTGTAAAATAAAAAATATATATTATTCTGCTAAGAGGTTTGAGAAGTTTTTCACTTTTTCTGGCCATTGCATTAGGGTGTGAAAATGTAAAACCGTCGCTATTTTTCAATCATTGAAAAACTATGGACCAGATAGCATTTAGTTTGATACATATTACGACGAGCATCTCGCCGGTCTAGAGTGAATTAAAGTCTTATGACATCACTTCAATTAATGTGCATTGCCGGCCGCTACTAAATGTTACGCGAGACCACACAACAGATTACCCAGAAGCCAGCATCTTGACTAGCATCATCATCTTTCATGGTGATAAGCGACCCATAACGGCTAAGAAATGTCATCTTACAATTCCGTACAGTCGCGTCACATGCACGCAGTTAATGAGAAATTGCAAACGAGGGTAAGGCGTTCTGCTCTCAGTGGTTTTAGTTATAAAGGTGGACTTTCGGGCAAACACATAGACAAAGTTTGTCCATGCATTTATTTGGTTTGCAAGAATCTTCAAGAAAGTGCTACGTCCTCAAAGACGAGCATCTCGATGTCGGGGTCACTAACTATTCGGCGGAACCTGTTATACTGGTCAGAAAAAATCGAAAGTAATTTGCTCCAACCGATTCCAGAGCCTATGCAAGTGTCAAAGACCCAAGACCAGAGCAATTTGCGTTGCGCAATGTGCGATCGGAATGCCGAAAAAAATCTTGGTTTCACAAAAAAAGTTGGAATTAAAACAAAAAATTTGTATAAATCTGTAAGCGTATGAAAAAAAAAAAAAATTAAATTATACTGTTATAATTTAAAAGGCATAGTTTTAAAATTGTGGAAACAATGCACAATCCAAATACAAGCCGACAGACCATGGAGCGCAACGACGAGGACAATGTTTTCCATGTTGAACTAAATCAGTAGCTCGCAAAACAAACAGACGCAAGCAAGACCACGAAATTCACCTTCTGGCGCGTGGGCGTCTGTTCAATACAATGCACCCCAAAGTTATGTTTTATATTCTTTGTTTAAGCGCGGCTGTGCCCTTACAATTCTCGATAGGAAGTTGTGGGTGGAGACAGATAAGCAAAAAATAACTGAAACCAACACAGGATGAATGACACGCTGTTCGGGTAAAATGCATAGGGTTTTTATGTGAAAAAAGTGATCTAAATGTCAAGAATAAAGAACTTAACAAAAGAAGCAAAGGTTTTGGGGAAAGCAGGACATCCTAGATCTAGATGTTACACTCCATTGATTTCTCACGATAATGCCGCAAATTTTATCGATGTCAGCGACAGATCCAGACAATCACTTTTTTTTTTTTTTACCACAGAAAAGTCGAGAAAGTGTGACATTGAAATAGTTCGCGAAATAAAAAATAATCTAGAAAGGGTTTTTCTTTCTCGCGTTTCGTCTACCATGCTATTGAAAGCCTTGATCGAAACCACGGTCCACGAATTCCGAACCCGATAAGGAGATACACGTGTTTATGACATATTCAAGTGTGGAGAGACAGTGTGACATTTAAAGAGCAAAAGTTGACATGCACTTTAACTGACTGCAAAGACAATTATAACAACACAATTCGTCTACCAAATCAATTCAAACACCCGGCATCGCAACGCGCGAGCACAAGAAACGAGATGAATCTGGACCCGGGATCCAGCGAGTCAAGTGTACGCCAGCAGTAAATTCCCCTTTACAGCATTCTCCTACGCCAACTGCAAGTGCTCTGAGGTTTACCTGTAGCTAAAAGCATCGTCCGGTCGTTTTTCACAGTAGACGTGCTCGACACACGTTCAAAAAACACCAGACATAACACGCAGCTCACTAACAACACTGACAAGCACAAACTACAGGCAATTCGCACCATCTTGATTACGTGCAAACGTCTACCATGTGAGATGTGATGAAGCAAACTAAACTCGGAGACTAAACTGGCTGACGTGCTAGTGTTAGCTCACGACCGGAGTCGGGTGCCTAGCGAGGGTCGCGGGGATCCAGACACTAACGCATGCGCCAAAGGTCACTCACTACTGCTCCACGCTGGCCCAATCCATAGAGGGCTCAAAAACTGGCAACGCGCGCGTATTATAAGTAATTTAATTCGCGTTCTGACATAGCGAGTGGAAGATGAACATTTCAAGAAAGTGGCATTCGAAAGAGATGCTGCTGGAGTGATTTTAATTATTGATGGCTCACCTGCTGGGTTGATGGTTGGAGTGTGCTCGCCCCTTTCGGCCCACCACGCTTTGTCGTCTTTCTTCCCGCAATCGCCCAGTGATGCTTTGTCGACTTCATTTTTGGTTTCGTCCCCAACCAAAGGAAGCTGGGGACGAATGTCGCATTCACCTTTTGGCTCCGAAGCCAAAAGATGTCCTGAAATGCAACGGTTTATTATTATTCATCCCTTAAACGGACGTTAATAATTCGAATGGACAGAGATTTTGTAGACGATTTTGAAAATATCAACTATTCAGCGAGTATTTAGAGAAGTTTGAAACAGGACCCACCGACTAAAAATATTGAAAATGATAGCGATAACCTCCACATGCTTGAACCTCGGCCTTTGACAGTTCAAAGAAGACTAACCAGTTTCTCTGAATCTTGACTCTGAAATTTAATTTATCGGTCGGTTCACCTGGGTTTTTAAATCAAGGGGAGGAGTCTACAAAGAACAGTGGTATCCGCGGTGATAGTAACTGGTAAGCACAAACCACTAGGAAGAAAGTGTTTCATGTCGTGTGCATTCAATCGCATGATTTACAATTATCGTCTGTTCGTACCAGGCTGCATTTTGAACGTGCTTCTACCGCATCTTCTACAACGGTGATATTTTTGCTATTTTCCTTGAGAAATCAGGCCAATAAAGAGTTTTGTCGCGTGTTGGAGGAGATCTTTTTGGCCCCCCTTCGTCCTAGTGGATAAACTAACTAAAACCATGAAAGTGCTAAAACGTAGCAATTTAGAAGGCTCGCAAATATAAGATAGGCAACAATTTCCCATGTATGTACGTAAGGTTGCATAGAACAAGAGGTGAAGGTTTCTATAGCATTTGTATCATGCATTTATGTTATTCATTCTATAAAAACTTACCAAATGGATCGTTTGATCAATATTATTTATTTTTGCTCCAGGATGTTGCAATAACATCGGCAAAATTACCACTGTTTGAAAAAATTTAGAAGGCACAGTTACCGAAAAGTTAACACAATTTTCACTGAATTTGGAATATTGTTTTGTAGCTTGCCAGGTGTCTACTGGATTATTTTCTTCTAATACTCTCTGTGGTTCCGTGTATACAAATATAGATTACTTGACATCCTGAACGTATTATAATAAACTGACGAATTATTTTGCTGTGAAATACGTCGATTAATATTTCCACAATAATTTGAATTCCAGAGCGCATCTAACCTAACCTAACCTAGCCAGACATTATCAGCTGGCAGGAATGCGGGGTACCAACATATGCAGTATGCAGTTTAGCCTGTGCAGTTTAGCCAACTGTTCTCTATCGTTTGTTCTCGCCTATCGCTAGATGGAGACGGCGGGTTGCGCTGAGCATGTATTTGCTAACTTCCAGCTGTTGGGTCGTAAAGGTGCCTCAGCCAGTGGATTCATTTACATGGAGAAGTGAAGAGAAGTTGGTAAGGCCACCTTCACCACGACACGGAACGCACTCGTTCATCTGTGTTTGAGTGAATAGGTCGAGGAAGCTCCTTATAGCAGTTCACGTTCCTCGTCTACCAGATTTACGAATCCTGTGCGACCTAATTAAAGGTAAGAAGATTTTAATATCTATCTTCAGTCTTGACATAACACACATTTCATCCATACGCGAACGCATGCTACGTTGCTGTTTCCACTGCACCGATATTTCACTTTCTATTCTTTCTGCTTTAGCTGGAAATTACTTTGTATGACTTTGACTCTCGTCTAATCACATACCTTTAGGAATCTACAAATAGCCTTAAAATTGACCTTTCCTAAATAAAGATAGTGCTTGTTTTGCTTTCACCAACTATCATTTATCATGTAACTTTTACGATTTTCCGAAGTGTTGTTGGAAGAAGATCGTTTGCAACGTAGATGTCTTTATTCAATTTCAGATTAATATAAAATAGATACTGCAAATAAAAATTCTAATGAGAGGTTCCAAATTCTATATAATTATCGGATAGTACATATTTAGTGACTAGTGTTTACTTGCCTGATTTTGATATTGAACATGCATCGGTGCAGTGGGCCCACAGTGGGCAAATGTAGTGTACGTTACGCTAGAGCTGCAGAACTACAGTTTTAACAATTTTAGAAAGAAATTCACGGTCTACCAAACTTGAATCGCTTGTAGGTCACAGAGTTAATTGTTGATCTGTGTGTTACCCTCCGTAGTACGTTCTTAGTGGGTAGATATACTCACCGGTAGGTAACCTCAGGTAAATACTTGTGAAATTATTGTCTCACGATCTAAGACGTCAGATTCTATGCAAAGCGATTATATAGTCTTGTAGACACCGGAAAGGATAATTTTTTCGTTCAAGTGTGTTTCCAGCACTAGACACAGGAATTGCAAAAAAAATTATTTCAGTACGCTGACAACAAGGATAATTGCAAATTCTCGCTACCGGGTCGTTATTTTTGCCACCGGGCAAATCTCTCTGATCCAGTCTTGAATGCTTTATTACTTGTCTCAGGCGATAATTTCACTCATCGACTTGAAGACCAAAGTTCGAGGAAGTCAATATTATGTAAGCACCTGTTCATTTTCATCTTTTTTTAACATTCATCCTTATCAAATGCAGGTCTTTGGAAATTACGCTTTAAAATCTCTTTCAAGACAGCCGATACATCCATTTATTCACATTCATACCGACAATATCGTTGATCTGTCATGCTTCTTTCAAATTTTGTTTTATAATAACTGTCGGATTGTTTAACCTAGTAGAAGAGGTGGCCACACCCTCCAATGTGTTTGTTTACATAATATTTAGAAAATCAGGTTATTTATCAGTCATCTTTTACTCACTTTTTTATCTGAATCGGATCAAATGTCTATCACACATGATTAACACAATCGCAATTAGCAGTGCCCATGCTTGGACAAAGTGTAAACAATGAGCAGTCCCTTTGCGCTATACTCAATCAGTAATGACTAATGTGGCATTTGTACCATTGGTTTGTTTTTGTCAGTCCAGGAGGCGGAAAGTGCTGTACTCATATTGCACTTGTACAGCTAATTACTGTTTAAAAGTCGGTTCGTGTGTGGTGTTCCAGTTTCCCTGGTAAGCTTTCCCGTACTGAGTGTTTTTAAATCAAAATATCAATTAACTTGGATGATGTCACTCTCGGTAGAATTCCAGGAAACGCAATTAGTTGAAAAGATGTCGATATGAGTTCAAGGCATAAACAGCCATAGTTCGAGCAACATTTCTTCTGGTATTTTATGCCGTGTGAAAAGTATGGGATGTCGAAAATAGCAATAATAATTATTTGTGTTAGTTTATTGACCATATGCATATGGATTCATTAAGTTTTGCTCAAAATTTGATTCCTTTTCAGTCCTTTTACCCCTTTGGCAATGCATTATTCAATTTTTGGCCTGCATGCAATAAAATGGTAGGTTTTAAACCAATCAAAATTCATAACATACTATTTAAATTTTATTGGTACTCTCCTCCTTCAACGTGATCAAAAACGCAATTCTCGCCTCGCGTGCCGCAAGGTCGTTTAGTCGAGATAAAACATAAAATAACTGAAATTAAATCTCCCAAAGTTACAGGTGAACTGAGCATGCTGAAACCTTCCCTTTCTAATTTTCTACTCATTCCGGTAGCACACCCCAACTACTGTAAGATGGCGGTCACATTTTCGAATATGTCCTTCGCTCTTTCTCTCTATAAAGGCATTGCATTCCGTTCTTTATTAAACATTCCATATTCCCATGACGTAGTTTCGGGATGAACAAGCCTTCCATTCGCATCCCTTAACTGCGATTCGCGGTTATTTAAATGATGCAGTGCATTATCTACATAACCGAATGGAACGAGCATCAAAAATACTAATTACATTGTGAAATTGCATAAATATCAAAGAACACACATGCGATGTCATGCATGTAATAACAAATTCTTATGAAAATCTGTAATTAGGTTTCTCGTTGCTAAAAGTGCAACTGGACATTATTACCATTATATGCATCAGTGACTGAAAATATAGGGGGTCAATTTCGTGATGCAGATTTTATTACATTCATATCGTGTCTGTGTAGGTACGTGACATGATTAACATTGTCTCTACTCTTTGTTCTTCGTTCATGCTTCGCTAAGCGGCCGATACCTCCAAATCGTGCAATTTTATTTTTCCAATACCTACTCTCGATAAGGCATAACTACCATTAACGCCAAGCGATTGGTTAGTATTTTTCTATTTGATCTGTTGTTTAATCCACTAACATTAATTACCTTGTCACATTAACATGTACGATTCACAGGGTATTTGTACAGCGATTGGCGCTCATAAACCAAGAAATAATTAATGCATTTATTCAATTTAAGTATCATACTTCCATGGAGGATGGACCTAAAGTTTTGATTTTATTTTATTTATAGCATTTACTTCAGTTCTATTACAACAGCTATGACTAAATACTGATTAGTTGAAAAGTGAATTGATTAATCGTTATCAACTGCAGTCCTTATCGAAACTATTAAAAATGAAAGTATATCGTCTCATTTTACGATTTTCAGTAAGTGCCTTTCCGCTTTGCTCTACAATATAATGTATGATGATACCATAATTGCTGGTACAGATAGAAAAACAAGTACCTTCATTAAGTAGTCTGCTAATCCGACATACAAGTTATGTCTGCGACTAAATTCTTGCTCCCGGACTAATATTGTTTAAGTAAAGGCCATGAGAATGTAGAATTGTAAATGTCGTGTCAACAATTTTTTTAAATTCCTTGGTTACCTATCTTCAAAATGAGAATCCGACATCTCTTATCAACTGTAACTAGGTAAGGTAAGCAGCATAGCATTGCATTGCTTATCATACGATAACGAGGATTACTGGTTGTGGTGTCCAGCAGCGAAGAATTCCCCGGCGTATCGAGTGCAGACAGCCGCATTTTTCCGGTACAGCCTTGGGTTTGTGCTAGATCTTGAATCAAAAACGATATTCATTGCCATTGATGTGTTGGTGATGTGTCACTTGCGATGCAAAAATCTAATTCGCAAGATCAATCGCTTTTCATTAATTGTATAATACAATAATATAAGAAGTGGACGACAGAGCAGACGTACTGTAAGAAATCGACTGAAATGTTTTCATCGTAATGTTTTTTGTGAAGTACCGTGGTCATTGCGAAGCTAGAGATAGCAAGACGTAATTCAGATCACCATCGTCGTGTATTTTAAAAATGCACGCATATTGCAGGCAAAAAAGGGCAAATTGCTTGTGTGTTTTGCCCCTTTTTATCTTGTTTGTGGTTTGTATTACTCTTAAATAATGGCACCTTGGTCAAAGGCATCAAACTCAACGCCTGGACCAGTGGTGGGACCCTAAGAAACTACTGTCCATTCAGGTTAAAACCGTAAACAAAAATGACCGACACTCCTTACTTATTAGCTCTTAATGGTGAATGGTAGTCAACCGGCCAAATAAGACCAAACTATCCTCGTAGGACTCTGAGGAAAATGTATCTATTAAAAAACTAGTGCTAACGTTAGATAAAGTAGACATGAGTCTAAACACCAGCAAAAATTGATATATTTCAGCAAATGTGATTGTTCTCTTTACTGACGAAATTCCGCCACTGGCGTTAACGTATATCTTCCGTAGTGTTATGTAGTAGCACGTGATTCATGTTATTTGATTTTGACTATTTTTGCCACAATTTCCTGGAGGGGATTTCTAACGATAACAAAATGTGTACTAGTTACAGTAGCTAGTAGATACGTCATATTATTTGGGCCGTGGAGTCCAGAGACTGTTAGGTTTCTATGAATAATATTTCCACTTTGCGGTTAAAATAATATTCCACAGGATACTCGCGCACGAAATCACTTCATTCTCTTCTCACATGTAACATATATTTTATGTGCCTAACGCTCGACTCATAACAGCTGACCTTGTCCATGGAAACATTGCAGGACGTATTCAATGCATTTAGGCGCTAACAAACCGTAAACGTCATTTTGGTATTTAATGTACTCGAAATGATGCGAATGCTAGCCCAGCTTCTAAAATCGTAGTGCTATCAGTGTTGTCGTGGTACGTGCTGTGTATGGCAGTTGAGGAGAGCATGCAATTATATTTGACTCATTCCAATAAGCATGGCAGTAGTTAACGGGGATGTAGGGATGTTGAGTGAAGGTTCTGATGAAAAGGCGTGATTGTATCCACCCCCTCTATCCCCGACTACCGACTACTAGGTACTTAAAAATCTGTAGACCGAGATATATAATATGCGAATATGACATGGATCAATTGAACTCATTTCGAATGCGCCAGCTATTCATGCTGTTGGATTCAATAGCCTTAAATTACCTGAAATCTGATAAAGTTGGCGTTTTTCTGGCAGCACTATTAAAAGAATTTTGATCTCCTTTTGATGGTTATCTGTCTTTGAAAGTTTGTGATTGAATTTGACTTGCTCGTGTCAAATCAAATCAATTGAAGACAGAAGTGCACTTCTCTTTTAGTGTGTGGCACGGAAATCGAATTGTTAACTGCTTTGATGTGTGTACTTATATTTTAATTACAATTGATAGGTATTCCTATTTCCATGGGGCTCATTTGACATCTTACGCAACTTAAAAGTTGTAACAAATAAAGAAACATAAAAATTGGAAATGTATGGCGCTACATCCAGAAGACTTATGCTGAAACTAATTTGCGAGTAGCGATATAGAACACCTAAAACTTCTGGCAAATCATCACACTAATAATAATAAATGATTTTTCTCTCCAAGTTGCGTGTGTAGCCTGCCACACAGTTGCATTTTCCCGACTGGCAGCTTGGTTTTCCGCTACCACTCGAGTTTCTACTTCCAGCACTGCACGTAGAAACTGCATTATTAATCTGCACCGCAATTCAGTTCCATTGTCATGTACCCCAAGTACGAGTGCAAACGGTGTCACTCCTAATTCGCGTAATCCTCTCTGTCGGAAGCTGTCTCTTCAGCTTCCCAACTTCTGCACCGAATAGATTTTCATCGCCAAAATGAAGCATGTAGCTTTGATCATGCTGCTAACCCATAAAACACATCGCTGTTTTACTGGTGGTATACTGTACTCGATACCTGCGATTGGTTTTATGATTTATTTGCTTGTGGAACTACTTATAGTCGAGATTGCAAATTATTTTGTCATTCGTTAATGTTTTTTTTATGAGAAAATTGCCAGAAAAGCCAGCTGATCTTTCCGTCTTTTAATAACTTCGCAATTCTCGATCATCTCTGAACCATTCATGTGGAAAGTGCTCGCTAAGCACACTACTGCCACGTGAAACCTCAATTGTGAATCTGATTCAATTGCTTCAATTTGTATATCCAATCGAATAATATTAATCGCATTGCAGCTGTTTTTCTAATGAGTACATGACGAACGTATAAATTAATAACCAACGTCAGACAATTTTATTTTGGGTTTTTTTTTCTAGATTATCTAAACACGATGATAATAATTTTAGAATGGCACTCCGTGAAAGCCATTTGCGTCCTTCAAACTTTTATTGATACAGATTGGTTGTATATTGTCGAGTGCCCTTTACCCGGATAACGGAACCAGCTTATTTGCTTATGCCGAACATAATGCTGCAGGAAGCACACGGATGTTTCTTCAAATGTGATCCATTGCCTACACGGGGAAAACATATCCCTCTTATTTATTGCACTTTTCGCAGGTGTTTCTATGTGTAATCGGTCAGGTTGAATGAGTAACGTAATGAAAAATCAATTAGAACTGAATGGAAGCTTTATCAATTAGATTGAGATTTGGCACTGAAGACAATTTGCAGTTGGCACAACTTAGCCCTCGGTGGCAGTATTGCTGTTGCAGCTCAATCCATTCAATCAAATCGCCACGCCATTGTAGGGAATATTGGCACACTCCTGTTTTAGGCTCTGGCAGCATCTTGCGTCGTGTGCGACTGGCTTTCACCCCAGCCATCAAACACTTTTCAATCTAGATGATTAAACCAATTACGGATTTTGTGATTGAATGAATTGCTGAACGAATGTACAACAATTTATTCGTATCTGCATTAGAAATTGAAATCAATATCAATGCCAGTATCTGGTAGTGTGACATTGAGAAATATTCATTTTACTATAGGAATATAACTTTGGCTTCTACTGCTATGATTTTACTGCAAGGGAATCCGATGTAAAATATTTCCATAAGTCGAGTAAATACAAGCAAAAACAAAAACAAATCTTTGTAGTCATAATATTATTCTCTGTTTGTATCCAAAATAATTGCACTTTCTCAGTCTGTACAGTTTTTAAATCAAATGAATTGCTTTCCAGTTCACCATGGATCACAGTCTACACAATTTGGATCACGACCACCATGCGCATCACCATGACATGGGCACGACGTCCGATCCAGGCAGTGTTACGCACGACCACGGTCAGATGGCTTCTACAGACTCACCGATGAACATGTGCGACATGTCCGGACACATGGGACACTCGATGGTGGGTATTTACTGTTTGAAATGCACCCACCGTTGGGCACAAAGTTGTGTAGGAACTCTTGAGAAGGAAATAAAACGTTATCCTATCAATTATCATTTGAGTGGCACTGTCTTCTATGTAGTCCAAAAGTTAAGGGTGGATTGACCCTACTGTCGACGGAATGAATGCCAAAAGCGCTGTAAGTCGAAGCAATTTCAGTTTTGTTTCAAAAATTATGGGTTCATTCTGTTAGTGTAAGATGGGGACCACCCAAAAGTAAAGACTATAGATATCTTTTTTGTTTTACTTAAGGTCTACGTTAGGTGCAATGGTCACTTCTTTTTGAAAATGCCTGGACCAAAATGTATCCATGTAAATTTTCTATAATCCAGGTATCTCGTTTTTAGTTCTTGGGATTCACATTGACTGTTTTAAATATGTTTCAGATGTCCATGACTTTCCATTTTGGCTACTGCGAAACCGTTCTCTTCGAGGCTTGGAAGATCAGCAGCGTTGGTGGCCTCATCGGATCAATGATCGGCATTTTCTTCATGGCAGCTCTTTACGAAGGACTGAAATATTACAGGTATATAGCCTATGTACCACATGTACCATAAACGATACCGTTAGGTACCCCGGTGTTAATTATGTTGTTTTCCAATTCTAGCCTAATGCAATTTTCAAATCTCCCCATGAAGTACTACCTTATTCTTATTCTATAGTACTACTAAATTGTTTACCAACCAATTGTTCAGAGTAGGTAAATGGTGTTAATTAACTGCAAGGGGCTTGCAATTAGCAATTAGAAATTTTTGCTGGAGGCTCTCTTGGCCCTATTCTCAGTAACGAGCAAGGTCTAATTGTATTTGGCTGCTGGCCATGGGAAGGGAGACTCGGATTTGACCTCCGCTTGAGAGCAAAACACGATACATGTCACTGCAGCGGCCACCTAATTTGTCGCATCCCGGGAACTTTGGTATATTGGTCATAGGCCCCACTTGCCACTTGTTACAAGAACCAAATTTAATCTACTGCGACTCGGGATGCAAAACTGAGTTAATCATCCAATCATCCCTTTCCTGGCCCCTTAGACAATTACACGCAATTTCCTGATTTAAAGTTTCATATGCCCATCTGTAAGTAACATTAGATTTTCCCACAACTTTTTTATTATATATTTTGTGTAATTTCACCATATTTCAACATTTGCCAAGTGTAATATTTAATTTATTTTTGGGTTTTTAGGGAATACTTGTACTGGAAGACTTACAATGGTCTGCAATATCGGTCCGTCGCGATGCCGGGAGAGAAAGGCGTACAAGCCGACGACAGCAGAGTCGTACAGTAAGTACTTACTACAATTATTTTGTGTGTTTTGTGTACATTTTATGCATTCAATCATTAAACTAATTCATCATTGTCTGTTCCCTCATCTAGCATGGTTGGAGAAGTGATTCATAAACAGCCGTAAGTTCATTTTCAATCAAAACATCTGTAGAGAACTAGAATACTTTTTGTAGAGTTCACGTCTGTTTTACTTCTTATCTTAGCTAACCACTCTATAACATGTGAATTGAATTATGTCACAGTTATCGCATGTTAGGATTTGCAAATGCCTTGCTGTATATGAAACAATAGTTAATAGTTTGGAATGAAGCTTGACTTTTACTTTTTCAATATTGTTCACATTTATATCTGAGTCTTGCTGACTATTGCAACTTTCTCCTGAATCCATTTACAGTGCTGGCTCTAGGTACTCTCTGGGACCAATTCATGACCTACTTGTACTGCACTAGTTTCCTTACATCATTTTAACACTGGACCCATGTGTTCCTAACAGTTGAAATTTGCACTTCTCTCACTGTAAACTTTTGTCATCTTGCTAAGTCCCAGAGCTCTCAAAACTATTTCTATATTTGTTCTCATTTTTACAGTTAATGCATGTTTTTCACTTGCAGCATGACCAAGAATTGTTATTTGCACCAAACAACTATATTTTGTAATAGATGCACCTTACTTCTGATTTCAGGCCGACGAAGTTTAGCCCAATGCACTGTCTTCAAACCTTTCTCCACGTGGTCCAATTTGTCATCAGCTACTTCCTTATGTTGATCTTCATGACGTACAACGTGTGGCTGTGCATAGCAGTTGTCGCTGGTGCCGCTGTCGGATACTTCCTCTTTGCGTGGAAAAAGTCGGTGGTTGTGGATGTCACGGAACACTGTCACTGAGCACACAATCTTTCCCGGGTTGCGGCAATTCAAGGGTTCGTTCCATCACTCACTGAAGTGACGCTGTAACTGACGAAATGGTTGGAACTGATGACCATTTCTGGTTAAGCCTAAAAATATCACTTTTAACTACCAATAGAGAGCTTGATTTACTTTAATCAATCAGTGGCCATGTAAAGTATTTTTATTTTTGTAATAAAACAAAAAAGTTATCTTTCAATACTATTGCCTAAAAACATAATTGATTGAAGTAAACATTATCTCTCCAGATGTTAAAATTTTGCCATTAAGGATCCATTGTTAAATAATTTTAGAATGTTGAGAAATGTGAGCAACTGGCTCGGAGTACTCAGTTGGTGATTTTATAGCAACAACATCAAGTGATTAGTTTTGCTTTTAGTAAATGACTAGAGAATGGACCAAATTTGAGTATCAGCTGGGATTAGATTTGCCATAAATGTTTGTCATAATGGTGCTCTGTTAGCAAAAATTCCGAAGTTTATCTCGCGTGTTCTAGAAGCTGGAACTTGTCTAGTGTTGCTTCCTTTGCCAATTCAATATCCAGTATCTACAAAATTACAGAAAGTAGAAGAGTTGGTACGTACCAACAGCTCATGGGTCTGCAGCAATTTCTTCCAATGAAACTATGCTCAGTTCATAATACGTCTGGAAGGCATAAGCTAATTAATTTTTTTCATTATTGATCTGTTTAAAATAGAAAATAGGATTAAATTATGTTGAACTAGAGACCAATAGGATTATTTATTAATTTTAAACTAAGTATAATGTGATGTTCCCATTAATGTATGGTATCAGATTCAGCAAGGATGTCTCATGTACTATATTTTGTTAGATGAATAAAGTTTGTATGGGTTCAAAACTTTACACAGTTGAACTTACATTAGACCATGATAGTTTATTTGTGTTATCAATAATCATTATTCAATATGAAGTGAGTGTAATATTTTATACTACACACAATTGAAAACCTTAACTATGGCTACTGAGTTTAGGACTCTTTTTATTATTTTTCTCAACCACTCGTAGGTACCATAATATTTACAATGTTGACTCTTTTTGATACCAATGTCTCATATTTTATACATTATGTTAAAGTTTTTATTTATTAACTATGAAGGTACTTTCTAAATAATATTGATTTATTACTATTAGATAAATACATGTACCCTATTCTATCAACTTTTATGCATATATTATTATTGGTTTACCTCTGATATGGTGCAAGAAACAGGTATTGCAATGAAATACCTAACACTCGTTTGAAATTCCATATGAAACTATTGTTTAGTTTTATTATTTGACCAACGAAAATCAAATACCTTATCAGTTGATTGTACAGCACTAGAACTATTTCAGGAAAACAAAGGACAACAACTCGTTAACGAAGAAATGGACTGAGAATAGGCCCTCTCCCTGTGCGCAGAAACCGGAAATACTTTATGCCATTTTAAACCATAACTGCACTTCACTAATTGCTCAATTAGTGGGCACATTTGTAGGACGTACTGTAATCCAGAAAGTGACCCATAAATTCGCACTGTGTCTTGGCCACATGTATGGCCAAGTATAAATATCGAACTCGTCATTTGCAATGTATCCAAACATACCTAAATTTTTTAAATCAACTATGCATCTAAAAAGGGAGAAGTATTATTTTGTATTTTCTTTAAACTAGCAGTTTTCGCACATATATTTTTTTAATATTGCCATTCTTTCACGAGTTATTCACGGGGTCATTACTAAATGCATTTGATCTCAAACAAAATATTTTTTAGAAGTAATTACAACTACAGCAAACATGTGACAGTGATAGATATTGGAAGGCTAGTTCATTTCTAATTTACTTTAAATGTCGTAGTTTTCGTTACTATTTTCCTTATAATGATAAGTTTAGGCAGTAGGTATGAACTTGGTTGTAATAACATTATGGAATGGAGATACTTTCTATTAATTTGATTCTAATGCTACTAAAACAACTACCACTAGTTATTGCAGACAGGTGAAAATTGACCCAACGAAACTGAACGAAATGACTGGCTAAAATCGGCGCGCATATTTCCGCCCATGTGAAATACCTGACCACGTCCGAACCAAAGTAAGTCGTTAGCTAAGCACTAACAAGACTTAAATAATTTGTCCACATTGGCTAGAGAAATCCTACTCGGTTATACATTATCCGACACAAACCTACAAAATAATTAATAATCCCATATTTCCAAATAACTTATCACAAAACCAAGTGTGCCAAGCCCAACAAACCTAATATCGCACGCGATTTAAAATAAATTACTTAAGCCGTACGTAGTTTAGCGAATCAAATTCTAAAATGAAATTAGGCATACAACTCTGCAGGGACTTGTACCCAGACAAATTATCAAAATACAATGATGAAGATGATTGGCTACTGTAGCCACATATTAATTTGTATTTCTAAGATTAGCACACAACTACAGGGTTTCGTGCTGACGGATGGATGTCCAATTTATAGCAAAATAACCAGTCGTCAGGAATTAAAAAATAATGGTATACAGTAATAATAAAATAAAATTGGGAGCTTCTTGATTACAAAAATAGATTAACAATACACATATTCTGTACATAGGCCTATTTCTATTTGTTCTGCTGCATACAAATTGGGTATTTAGGTACTAAATATTAATACAATTATTAAAGAGCTATTAACCTACAGTTTGGTAGAATAATATATTCAATTATGTATAACTTAATAGGTATCTAGTTAGGGTACTGCAAAATCAGGTAGTGTTCAGCAGATTTGGTGGTTAAATTAAATCTACTATGTCCTTAAACTGTAACAACAAAGCGCTTGCTCACTATTTACCTTTCGACGAGGATTTTTGTTCCGTGCGACTCACTCTTGGTGGGCGTCTATAAATTACATGGCCGTGACCTAACACGATTTTACATGTCTACATAATTTAATTATACGACATAGAATATATTATTATTTTACTATTTAATATTATTTACAAGTTCTAAATTTCTAATATAGCAAAAACTTTACAGAATTCTTACATAGGTACTATAAAAACCCATACAAAACTTTTTTTGGTTATGCCTCATTTTTTGTTGACAATTATCTGCATTCCTATAATCCCATATTTTTTTTTTTATTGATTTGTAACTGAATGAACTATAGTATGATTAATTTGACTGAATATGGCAGCCCCATGATTACTCAAATGCTATTGATCTACATATGTAATATCAAATTGATTTGTTTTGACGAAAAAGAAACCGAAGTTCAGCTACAAGTTGGAACAAAAGATCACCTCGAACTGCCCCACAAATAAACAATTATAAAAAACAACCTAAACAGTTAGGTCGCAATTATGTATCTAATTTGAAGTAGCGCATTGCCACTGTAAATCGAAGTGTATTCAACTCTTTTGACTCACAAAGTGGCCTCCTGTCACAGCACTGATTAAGTATTTGATGTAATTCACAATCCAAGTGAACTTTGGTACAACTCTTGCAGAAGCTGAATCCAAAACTGCTGTTTAATAGTTAATACATTCTTGGTATTCCCGAAATAGGTATTTGATTTTTTTCAGTCAAGCACATATGATTGGAAAATTCTATCCTATGAAAACCCCAGAAATATTTCTCTTTACCCCAAATGGTTCACCACACAACAGTTAACATTATGATTTGTCTTCATTATAATGACTCTTCAAAGGCTGCCATGAGATCACTCTGTCTGTTCATATCTATTTGACCTGCCGACTGAAAAGACAAAAGAAAACACAGAATTGTTGAACGGAATTCAAAAAAGGTTGCAACATCACACTTCAGAGTGTGAAAAGGATTTTGGTGCCAATGATAAAACTCACCGCTTCTCTTCGCCTCCTCTCTTGTTCCCGTGCCCGTTCCCTCTGTCTCTCAGCCGCCGATTTGTCTGGGGGTGGGGCGATGGGCGGAGGGAGTATCTCTTCTTGCGGGGGTGCCTTCACTTCTTCCTGTCGTGACTGTTGGAGCTCTTGCACAGACTTCCTGTTCGTCCAGAGCCAAAGAAAGCAATGGGTTAGAGAAGGTTAATAGTTGAAGCACTTTTCTACGCGACAACTGGAAATATCAGTTTAGTAGCTAGGTCATATACCAGAAGTACCGAGAAGCAACGTGATAACTTTGTGCCTTGTCTAATGCTGTCCACAAATCTCCCTACATGTTGCACTACTTTCAGCCATTAAGTGGGCCTGCATTTCCCACGTGGCACTTTTAACTGCAGCTCAAGCGATAGAGCTAATAGGGGTTTCAAAAAATTGAACTTGCCTTTGCCTGGCAGACAGCAACATTTTAAAAGCACTTTTTAACTCTCACAAGTAGGCATATATTACTAAAACGCAAGTTTCTGTGTTGTGTGCAACAAAACTTGGAATGCTGCCCAGCATTTGATTTCTTTCGATTAAAAAACACAACTAAAAAGCTTTTTAAGAGATTATTTTCGTCATCTTTGTTTGACGTTGCAAGCCTCCTTTCAGTTCATATTGCCAATTGCAAAGGTAGAACTTAACATGGCATTATCCATTCAAGTAACACTTGCCTTGCTTTCTCCAAAGCATCCTCCTCCTCTTTCTCTCTCCTTTTTTCGTTCTCCTGCCGCATTCTTTCTCTCTCTGCCTGCTCCTTGGCATTCTTTCGTTGTTCCTGCTGCTCCATCAGAAGTTTTTGCTATAGAACAAATTGAAATTAGATCAAAAGTGCAATAAATAAAAGTAAATATCTAGCTGATGTTTTAATCAGAGTAAACCAATTTTCTACAAATATTGCCTTTTAGCAGAGGCAATTATGACTACTTTATCATGTGCAACCATACATAACTCCTGAAGTACCTATGGACCAAAAAAATTAATTACCCGATCCAATTTTTCCTTGGCCTGCTTCTTGAATGCCTGAAAACTGTCCATGGCAGACTTCTGGTTTGATGCAGCTGAACCTGGGGCATTCTGAGGTGAAGATGCCTGGGCTAAAGAAGACCAAGAGCTAGCATTCTTCAAGTTCTGATCAACCACAGGAGTCTGCAAATGAAATGGGATGCATTCAGAAGATGTCCGACAGAATAAAGATACTCAAAAAATTGAAAAGAAACTCTACCTTAGGTTTAAAGTTGGCAGCAAAGTTTCCAGACTGCATGTTTTTAGGGTCAGGCGACAACTTCATTGGCATCGAATTGTTGAGCAGATCGTCAATTTCTTGATGCACAGAGGACTGATGTTGATTTAGAGGTATATCATCTTTCATGAGCTGATTAGGTAACATGTTGGTGACAGGTAATGGGTCAAATATAGAGGGCACGCCAGCTCCCATCGAGAGTCCATTCCCGTGGTTGTAGTTGTTCATTTGCATCTCGAGCTCCGGCTTTATCGAATTCAGATGCGAGAACCCATTACTGGGCATCTGCTGCACGATCATACTGGGGGCAGGAGGCGAGACCGAGATCGGAACGTCAAAGCCTGGATGCATCAACGCTGTAGAGTTGACATCGTTGACAATCGGTTGAGGTGGCAAGAGGATCGGCTTAAAATCAGCCAGGTCCAGTCTCGCTTCAGCTTTCACCGTCGGTGCGATTGGCGTCATGGTTACGCTGGCAGGAATATGGATGGCGGCCGGCATTGTCAAAGGAGTTTGCGGTTCCATTTTAAGTGCAGGAGGGAACGGAACGTGGGGCTTGGGAGGAAGGACGGCTTTCTTAACAGGAGCTGCTGTAGCAACGGCTGAGGGCCGTGCAGGTTGCGCTGGCAACGAGTGACTGAGAACCGGCGCAGGCTTGGGAGTTGGTTTTATGTGAATGGTATTTGTTGCCGGAGGCTGGGGTTTTCTGATCGGGTGTTGAGCGTTGGTTGGTGCTGTCACTGAAGCCACGGAAGGCATCGTCAAGATTGGAACCCCAGAACCCTGAACGGTGGTTATTCGCGTCGTGTTATTTGCCCCGGCAGTGGCCTTCTGCAGACAGCAAACGGGAAATAAATGAGTAAGGTTTGCCAAAACGTAGAAAAGGGAAGGAAAGGCAGTTATTCTCTTACCGTATGGTGAGTGGTTTTTTTGTTCTTCTTACGTGGGGGTCTGCCAGGTTTACCTAGAAATATAAAGCTCCAACTAACGTTTGTTTCCGAGTAATTTCATAGCAATATGTGTGCAATTACTCGTATTACTGAAATGCTCCTGACTTAGCATGAAATATGAAGAGAAAAAAAAACTAACAAGAAAACTAGCATGCATCTTCTGATATTTTTCTTATGAATATATTTGAATGCACCTATGTTTATTCTTTTGAAAATCAAGATGAAAATACTTTAAAAACTTATTTAAGAGCAGCAAACAAAAAAACTGAATTTTTTTTAAGGAACTGGGGAGAAAGCATTACTTTTGCATATGCATGCAGGCGCTATCACACTGCTTGGTCTAGATTTTGTGGACTTGGACCAGGTTCCAATTAGTGATGAATGTAAGCACATTGAAGCATGCCTGGATGATACAGAAGACAACACACAACATATGTCTCTTCTACACGAGAGGAGAAGGATTTAACAAGATGTCACAAAAGCTACCAACACAATAAGTGACACAACCCACAAGTCGATCAATTTCAACAAGACCCCCACATTTGACAGCCAACATAAGACTAGCAAACTTGCTACATCAATTTCTAAAGCCTACTTATAGAGTGCAGAATGTGATCATTGGGGTCAGGATCTTATGAGTAATTCCAGGTAATTTTTTTACCTTTCTACTAAAAATAAATTAATAATACAACAAGAATAATTTACAATGGATTCTATATATTTTTTATTCATAATTGTTATATTCACTGTGTACAACAATGGTTCTTTTCATGAATGAATCATAATTTAAAAAAATGACACAGACGGGGAAAATTGCAGAAACGACTACAAATAAAGGCGTACAACACATGCGAATCATGTTATTAGTACTTTTCTTTCACAAAGAAGATATATTTATATATATTATTTTATATATTACATAACCGAATAACTAATTTCCATACAAATTTTAAACGGATGAAAAATGCTGTGGTCGAAATCACATTTTCTTTGTGCAACTAGCGCACTCCCTAGATAGATACAGGCTTTGAGTTGTGGATTTTAAATACTGGCTCGCTAATGGCTCCGCAAATAATACAGTATTTTCAGAATTACAACCACCAGTGAAAATTGGCACTCCTGTAGCCTTAGTGCAAGAATAACCAATACGTTTTTATTGGTTAATTTTACAAGAAGACTGTCATTTGCCAATACTAACAGAGGATCAAATCCAGAAAAATCTGTAGCCGCCTCGAAACGTCATAACGACAATGCCGCCAATGCGAACAACGAGTCTGCATTTGCAATCGGTTACCTCGACACTTGGAAGTTTCCCTTACTAGCATCTAGGAGTCGAGAAAAGTTTGTGCTCACAAATGTAGTACTGAAGCTTGGCATACATCTACTATGGCCTTCAAACAATGGCTATTTTTATGTACATTAAATCAAAATGAGTGGAACGCTTAACAAAAGAACATCAATATGTCTATTTAATCGAGACGATCTTTCATCCGATTCTGCATAAATCAGAGTTGAATATTCCAGAAAAGTAATCCAGTTGCTTAAGGCTGTTTTAGATACTAAATCTGAAATTAAATTACGTATTGCCAGCCATCGCCAGGTACATCAAACGCATCGTGTTAAAACACTATTTGAACACATTACAAATTGTAAATGCTATTGACTTTATTGGAATATTTACGAGTGCCTCGAGCCACAATAACTTGTGGTATAAAACAAAATCTGCATTTAAAATGCAATTTAAGCCTAGAAAAATATATATTTTTAACTCTCTCGGCTTTATCGGAATCATGTTTTACTCTGGAGTAGGAAAGCTTCAAGAACATTAGCTTCCCACATAAAATTCAGTGCGCCACAAACAAAAAGGACCCGAAAACAAGTCTGACTGCGCCAAGATTTTTGTACAGTACCAAGCCAATCATAACGCCACCATGATAAGTTTAACAGAACAGAAAATGAATCAAAACAGGCCTGCATCTATGCCAAACAGTTACAAACATTATCGATTTCATAAACAAGCGGAGAGCACTCATTAAATCCGACGTTACAATTTCAGCATTTTTGTCTCCGTTCTGTTGCGATTCAAGTTACGAATTCTGTCGAAACAATCAACACAAGGTGTACAAGACCAAGTCAATGTTTAAATTATGCAGCCAGGGAGTGCAAACAATGCGCTTGGAGGCCAGCAAGCCAATCAGTTATGTACCATCTTTCACGTAGCGTTTACTTTCCGTGCATCCTAGCATGATTCTAAGTTCAGTCGTACTGTGAGACAATGCTCAAGCCATATTGTGGGTTCGATTGGTTCGATAAATACATCGCCTGGTGGAGACAACTAAGAACGAAGAAGCCCAACGAGTCAGCATAATTCAGCCAGGGCCGTTGTTGATTCATCGACTCAAAATTTTAATCTAGCCACCACTCACATTGTCTGCCTAGTAAAATTTTCATATCAAAAATACTTTCTGATCTAAGAAATTTCTCAACTATGTGACTGCAATAAAAATCGCTCCTGAACTGACCTCATTTCAACGAGCTGCATCTTAAGCTTCTCCAAGTTTGACGTTCTTGACTCGAATCGATAACAGTTTCACCAAGTGATTACGAGCTAAATGAGTCGACTTTCACAAGTTTACAGCATTTTTCATCGCTTGTCTTCCTACATCAAAATATTGTACACAGTCAAAAAAGGGATTATTCCACATTTTCTTAGGAATTAACAAAATAAAAAAATGTTACAAAGGTTGACAGCTGGCTGACCCCAATAACACACTCTGCACTCTTGGCTAAATATTAGAAGTATCTTAACAACTAATTTCGACTGCACTTTAGATTGCAGGTTGAGTTCCCAGTAGTTTGATGCACAGTTGACCAGTTTCCAGAAAAGAACACTTGCACACCATGGTGAGGAGGGGCAGGAGGGTACAAGCAGGAAGGGCGCTACTAGGTCGGAGAAACCGTTGAATGGAGACCGGAAAGAATAGATCGCGCCCACTTAAAATCCACTTAAAGATGCCATGGAAGAATCTACCATCGTTTTACTGACGCACGAATGTGACTCGACATTATAGATAACGATGAACCGAGAAGTTACAATCCCAAGTACTCAAACAATCAGCACAACTATAATATTAATGCTTTGCAGTGAACAATTTGTGCACATGCATTTCCATACAAGCCATAACTACATAGTTATTATCACTGTGCTCTTGAATTGTATTTACACAAGCAACGAAACACGCATACTAACTTTCATCCGGTCAAATTACGCACGTTTAAAGAACACAGACGATTAAAGGTTAGACGGCGGTATAGCGCTAGACAAATTGTCATAGAGTTATTAATAATAAGATGCCCATTGCAAGATCCGAAATCTGATCAGACAATGCAAGTGGTGACATCGTAAAACTGTTCGGTTTGCGCACAATAACACCTAACTCAACGGATCATCGACATACCACGTTATATTTATGAAAATTAAGAACACAACGATACGTTATAACTTACTACATGCTTTTCAAAAATGATCATGAATATTTAGCTGTGGTATAAACACACCGGGAAATGCCCTCGAAGTAAAAACTTCAATCACTATAATCGTACAAATATCCTCAAATTTTGTCGTCGCTTGTTTAAAAGGGGAGAACTAACTAGGTCTGCCTCGGATTGCACATGTTGGCGCTCGGGATGGTCTATCACCCGCATCGTTTGAGATCGGCGGGGATTCACAGACATTTGCAAAATGCCTTGATCGCAGAGCAACCAATTAATAAAGCTAACCATTGATACAGATGTATATCTCACGGTAAAAATATATAAATACATACAAACAAAAGATGTTAAAAACTGTGGCTATGTATATACCATGGAATAAAACAAATAAATTTTTTCATTTTTTGTGCTAGAAAATGAATACCAGTCACGAATGTGAAATAGAAAAACTACCTTCAAGTCTGATTATATCTCAAAACAATTCCAATTCCTTTAGCATTTTCAAAAATGAAATGTCCATCCACAAACTCAAAACCAAATAAACTGGCTTGCTGAAAATCCTAGCACGGCTTGGCCGCCGATAAAACTTTCCAGTCGGATGCGAGTGGTGAAGGCGTGAATCGAGAGAGAGAGAGAGGTGTGTGTTTTCGTTTCATAGGAATGAGCAAGTGAATCGAGTGACGTGGTCAGTTGGTCTAACCTGCTTCCGAGTCGCTCGAGTCTGAAGAGCTGCTCGAAAGGCTAGAGCTGCTCGAGTCTGAGTCGGAACTGCTCGAGCTCGACGTGAGATGGCCGGGCTGGCCGCCAACTACGTCGACAGATTTGCTCTCTTCTGGAAAAAACGGCAACAGTTGTAGAACTGCAAGTGTGACACCACTGGCTGTGCACAAAAGGTCCTCAGGATTCCCAGCAATATGAAGATAAAAATTAACCTTTAGCAGATTATTTTATCAGAATTGATAGCCAAAAGTTCAAATAGACAACAGGGAGAATTCTCCAGCACACTCCAAACATGGATTCTTGATTTTCATCAAAAAGGTCCTATAAACTATACTGAAAGAAGGCATATTATTTTAGTACTGTACAAGCTACTTGCAAGTGAACATTTCTCCTAATTCTTTTCTTCTATCTGGTGAATTAATTTAAGCTTGCATGCCAACTAATATTGGGCCTAACCTCTTTTCTAGGTATAAGTGGCAGCAAAATTTTAACATGACAAAAATAAACGGTAGACCCATGTAAAAATATACTAAGTACGGAGGAGTCAAATGGTCACCTTTCTTGGGCGGCTTCTTGTTGGTGACCGCCCCCAGCTGGCCGGTGACGTCTTGTAGCCGCTTCTCCAGCTCCTGTTTCTTCTCTGCCATCTGCTCGTCCTTGGTCTTGTTGGTCGCTTTCTTGTCTATAAGCAAAAATTCAATTCAATTGCAAGAGTCTTTGTGGTCCACTTGTTTGTTCAGTGGAGTGGTCAACTGAAATGGTCACGAGATTTCATGGGGTTAACAGATAGTGTTATTTTAATTTGTCCAACCAAGGCACCAAAGGAAATAAGTTGAATTATTAAAAAAGATAAACAGGTAAATAGACAGAACCAAACATTCCACCCAATAGCATAAAGCATAAAAAAATTAACCGACACATAGAAGCTGGAAGGTGAATCGTACATTGGTAGTTCAGAGAAAAAAGATCAGTAGATTGATAAAAAAAATATAGCTTGTACAACAGCTTAAGTGAATTTACTTCCACGTGCACTAAATCCCCTCACATCCAACACGAGCATCTCCATTTCGTAGATCGGACTACTCCGACTTTCGAAACGATAAAATACTTACGGATAAGAAAATTCCAGCAATCAGTGAAACAAAAGTTTCTTGCACAGTGCAACATAACTAATTGCACAATCAGGTGACCAGCCGGTGGCTGGAGATGCCAGGTTGGGCGTGCAGTTAGTAGGTAGCGAGACTTACAGTATGGCTTACGTGGCTTTTTCCGCAGACATGAAGCGACGTACGACTCCAGTTCGCGTAGGGTAGAGGGTTTGAGAGTCTCAAAGTCAATCTCGATCTCGTCAGGGTTTGAGTCCCGCAACGAAGGCTCTCGTGACTGAATGATGTGGACTACTCTTCCTAGTTTGTCGCCTAAAAAGAAATATTTGCTCATTAACGTTTTCAGATGTGTCATTACAGAAATTGTAGGTTTTAAAGATTATAGAAGCAATATACTAATTAAATTATTACATGCATTTTTAACATAAGAATCAGCAGATCGGTCACATCATTCAGCGAGTTGCAGGATCAGGAAAGGTTTGTGGTCCAATTAAAACAGTTGTGAATGGCAAAAACCATCATACATGGAAAGGAAGAGAAAAATGGTCAGGTGTTAGTAGTAAAATTGTAGTGGTATTGTTGCAAACAGTTCAGGATTAGGATCGATGGGATATTGGCATAGGAAAACAAAGCAAAGGCATATAAATCTCCTTCAGCCAACATACCTGGTAATTTGTTAATGTCGAGACTAAGCTGCCGTTTCTCGTCGTAAGACATGGGCTTGGCATTGTCCTCGTCCTCCGAGTCAAATGCCAGCTGCGGCTGAGCAGGTGCGTTCTTCTTCTTGTTGCCTGCCGAGCGGGAGTTGGCCTTCGGCCGCTTGGCCTGTGCGTTTCCGCCCGCCGCTGCCCCTGCCTTGTTCGGCGCCCTGGCCGCTTTGGTTTTCGCGTTCTTGGCCCCGAGACCCGCAGGAACGTTAGAGATCGCGGAGGGCATGACGTTCATCGGCTTCGCAGTGCCGTGGTGCAAGTCCGTAGGTAGTTTCACGTCACCGGCACCTAACGCCACACTCATTATCGAAGCACCGACAGTGTCATTCACGAGCGACGAATTTAAGTCTTTCACACCGGTCAAATGTTTCTCAGGTTTTTTCTTCTTCTTTTTGTTCACTATTGGAATTTCTTTTTCTTCTTTCTTTTTCTTGCTACGCTTTACTGTACTTTCTTCCACGAGCTTTCGCATTTGGTCCTGCATGGCTTTAAGCTGGAACATGAAACATCTTAACTGTTAGAATGCAAATTGACAACAGACATTTGGGGTCAAATCATCTGCAGAATGACTAGCACTTAGACAAAAAAAATACATCACATCATTTCAGATGAAAGATGGTTGTGTTGTTAACTCATAACTAGCTAGTTTCTTAGAATTTTACAACTTAAGTCTTTATCACCTTGACTTTAACCAACGCCGTTTAAAGCGCTTTTTAAAAACGTTTGGGGTGGATTTTAATATGTGCAGTAATTTAGTATAAACATTATATTTTAATAATTACAAACCAAAAAATGTAGACAACACATAGAGTACAAGAACATTCATTTTTAACAGCACGCTTTCTTAAAAACAGGATATTTGGTGACATGGAAATACAAACCTACTTCAACCTCAAATCGTGGTTTATAAGTTAAACCCCCAACCCTTCCCAGTTCAAATATCTAACGGTGATTAGAGCAGAGAGAGAAGAAATAGTGAAAGATCTAAGCCTTTTTAATTGAAAAGGAAATCCAATTTTGAATTCACATTTTATTATTATCAACACTATAACAGTCTCAAAAATTGATGCCCAAACGGGGACTCAAAACCCGATCTCCACATATCGCGGGTTTTGCTCTAACCCATTGAGCTACTTGGACACTGGACAACGTCAAATTGGAGTTATTTGAGTTTGACAGGTTGTGGCGTGGTATAGCGTCACTAGAATCAGAGTGACTGTGAGTATTCACAGTCTCCTTGGTTCTACCGACAAGTGTAGGTTATAGGTAGAGAAACAACGTCAATGTTACAGTCTCTGCGTGAAAGATGGCCGCCAAATGACTACCTTACCGACAAAAATGCAAAGTACCGGAACATCACGTTAAGTGGAGCCACTGTCGTATGAAATTTAATTTTGATATTTCTCGTAGGTTAACTCGCTTTTAAGACTTTTCATGCTCAAAAAATCTCCATCAATGTTTACCTCAACGATTGATATACACGTAACGATATTAAAAAGCGAGTAACCTGCTATAAACATCGAAATTAAATTTCATACGACAGTGGCTCCACTTAACGTGACGTTCCGGTACTCTGCATTTTTGTCGGTAAGGTAGTCATTTGGCAGCCATCTTTCACGCAGAGACTGTAACATTGACGTTATTTCTCTACCTATAACCTACACTGAACAGTTCTACTCCTTGGAGATCCGTCATTCTCATCAATTACACTAAAATCGTCTCAAAAAGCCAGTGTCCAAGTAGCTCAATGGGTGAGAGCAACACCCGCGAAAGGTGGAGATCGGGGTTTGAGTCCCCGTTTGGGCATAAATTTTCGAGACGGTTACACTGTTGATAATAATAAAATACCCCGCGCATTGCAAGCGTTTGCAATTTAAATCAGAGTTCATCTAAATTGAATTCACAGTATTTTCTGTGTTTTTATCCAAATAGTCTAGTTGAAATATTTCAAAATGTCAGTCAAACGCAGAAAACCAATTTTTCCTTACAATTAAGAACTGATTAGGTAAGGAAAAAAATTGAACTGATATTTCTTATGCTAAGAAAAAACAACTATTTTTTCCTAAGCCCTAAAAAAAAATTGTTTTAAATTATTTTTTCAGAACTAGTGCTAGGGTTCTAGATGAAGTAGAAACCAGTTTAAAAACCATAATACGGTTGAAACAGCGATGGTGAAATTGGCTATTTGCCAACACTTTTTGGATGGAATAGACGTTACCTGTTCTTGAAGAAGAGCAAACTTCCGAACACGCTCCGCCTCTGAATCTTCCTCATCGGTCTCGCTAGAAGATTCTGAACTAGACTCGCTTGGCGATGAGGTGACGGTTGCTTTCTCGAGCCCGCCAACACTGATAGACAAACCACAAAACATTACTAACAAGCTCCGTAATAGTTGGTGACAGTACGAACAGGATAAAGTGAACTAAAATAATAAATCACTTCAAATTCAAGCATTAAAAAAATGACATTTGATGCTCGTAAATTTCTAAATTAGCTGTTTGATTGACTTTGATCTTAAATTTATATTAAAAAAAAAAAAAACTTCAGGAGGGAAACACACAAGTACTTTTAGAAAAAGAGTAGTGCCATGTTAGGGATTTAAAACCACTTTCCCCTTGCGTAACTTTGTCTCTATTAATAAAATTAACTATTGACGAGCATAGCTGCTAGCAATGCCGCATAAATGTCGCTATGTGGATTCCCATAAATCTACCAACAACAAAGCAACAATTACATTCGATTTATAATTAACAAAAACGTCGATTTGGTAAACGAATCTAATTTAAGAACGAAACTAACGAAACTATTTAAGATAAAAAGATCTGTATATAATTTACAGGAACAAATTCTACGAACAAGTTTCTTAGGTCTGTGGACTGGCTTCTCCATATCGTGTAATAATCACAAGTAACTTAGCAAGTGTTTCATTGAATTTCTTTAGTTCACGGAACATTTGCCGGACATGCAATTTGAAGGCAACCCGAGATGTTACCAGCAATGTCAAAGCAAAATGTTCAGTTGAGACAATCGAGCGATCTTATTAACCTTGTTCTGATCACAGGTCCTACCATTTCAACAAAAGTGAGAATCTTCCAACTTCTTTCAATTAGTCAAAATCAATTAAGACTATCCTAAAAACCAACTCATTTTCCTTTACAAACACCAGTTGAAGTAGGATAGTGGTAATTCTTCTTGTCAGAGGCACGTTAAAGTCATTAAAACCAGAATATGTATCAGCAATGCAGAACGCATTGCCGAAACAGTTCTAGGTCTGTTCAGATGACGCGCATGTGCAGAAAATCATCATACAAGAAAGAATGCCCAACCGAAATAAATATATAATTACTACTAAGGTAGGTTAACTTCTTATGTGCTCAACTAATGAAGAGTAACAAATCTGGCAACGAAACGAGGGGATGTAAATACGGCGACTTTTTCTTGTCAGAGGCACGTTAAAGTCATTAAAACCAGATCATGTATCAGCAATGCAGAACGCATTGCCGAAACAGTTCTAGGTCTGTTCAGATGACGCGCATGTGCAGAAAATCATCATACAAGAAAGAATGCCTAACTGAAATAAACATATATTTACTACTAAGGTAGGTTAACTTCTTATGTGCTCCACTAATGAAGAGTAACGAATCTTGCAGCAAAATGTACTTGAGAAATATTCTTTTTACAAGAGGGGATGTAAATACGGCGACTTTTTCTTGTCAGAGGCACGTTCAAGTCATTAAAACCAGAACATGCATCAGCAATGCAGAACGCATTGCCGAAACAGTTCTAGGTCTGTTCAGATGACGCGCATGTGCAGAAAATCATCATACAAGAAAGAATACCTAACCAAAATAAATATATATTTACTACAAAGTTACGTTTACTTTTAATGTGCTCAACAAATGAAGAGTAACAAATCTTGTAACAAAACGAGGGGATGTAAATGAGGTGACTTTTTCTTGTCAGAGGCACGTTAAAGTCATTAAAACCAGAACATGTTTCAGCAACGCAGAACGCATTGCCGAAACAGTTCTAGATCTGTTCAGATGACGCGCATGTGCAGAAAATCATCATACAAGAAAGAATACCTAACCGAAATAAATATATATTTACTACTAAGGTAGATTAACTTCTGATGTGCTCCACTAATGAAGAGTAACAAATCTTGTAACAAAACGAGGGGATGTAAATACGGCGACTTTTTCTTGTCAGAGGCACGTTCAAGTCATTAAAACCAGAATATGTATCAGCAATGCAGAACGCATTGCCGAAACAGTTCTAGATCTGTTCAGATGACGCGCATGTGCAGAAAATCATCATTCAAGATTTAATCAATTCAATTAATCATTCAACTAGACACGTTAGAGAATTCATTCAAAGTTAACTGTCAAGAAAGGCTGGCTAACATTTAACTGGATGAATGCAAGCCCAATCAGGATCTCACTTAAATATTTGCAACTTTTTATTCTGGTTAGTTCTGAATTCAAAAGTTAAAAGATTCAACTTGAGTTAATGATCTCTGAATGTGTTATATGAAGTGTGATATTATTTATTGTTATTTGAACAATCTGGTTTGTAAATTAATACAAAATATACAAATTAAAATTAAAAAGTACAAAAACTCACCTGATCTCGAACACATCTTGGAGCTTCCTCGCCATGGCAACAACGTCGTGGTCTGGAGGGTTGTACTTGTAGCAGTTGGTGAATATCAGCCGGACGTCGCCTGCAAACTCCGCCATGTTTTTATACTCTCGTTGGTCCATTTTGTGTTTGACTGTGCCCAGGTCCATAGGCTTCTTGATTATTTCGTGATAGTCGTGGAGACCTAAAAGAAAATGTTTCAATATTATTGTCATGAAACTAAGTTCCATCATTTAATGCCTGCCAGAATTTACAGTTTGAAGTTAGCTGCGTGGCTGAAGCTTACCTAGTAGCTCAGCATCAACAGGTTTGTAAAATGGCCATGCATAGCCAGAGTGTTTCTTTGAGAACAACTCTTTCAAAATCTCATTGCACGTTTTCATAATATCGTTGAGTTTGTCCTTTTGTTTGTTCAGGCCGCTGTGTTGTGGCTAAAATAACAAATTGAATTGTTAATTGCAAGAAAAAATTTAACTGCTAAGTTGAACAGATTTAAAGTTGCAACCAATGCGGAGCTATTTTACACTAATTTGACACCAATACATACATTAGCCAACAAATACAGCAGGAAAATTAAATGCACAAATTTAATTTTACATGTATGTGATCTACATTTATACATGAAGCTTGCCTATATCAAATTGAATAAATAAACATTTTTTTGTTCTGGCGACAAAACTAGCATCGCTACATTCTTTAAGTATTTTCAGGAATCTTGCCAGAATCAGATTAAAATCATTTGTCAACCAAGCCAGTGTTTTGTGATACAGAATGCATCACAAAAACAGCAATAATCATTTCAGGTGATGATACAAAAATAATTCAATGGAACAAAATAAGCAGGCAACCAACTAATTGAAAACATAAATCTGGGCCACATAAATGTCCATGCAAACCTAGTAAAAACCATATCTAGACACCTTGTTTTGTAGAGATAATTGAGCATAATCACTACAGTTATTGAAAGGTTGACAGTTGACACACATTAGGGAAGATTAGGTGTTCCCATTGTAAATGGTTTACCTGGTTAGCATGGCCAGAAGTCGGCATGGGCATGGTAGTTTGGTGAAAAGGCGGGCTATCTTCTGCTTGCCGCTGAGGCTGGAATAAGGTCAACACCACACATACAGATTGGTGTTACACCAACTAAACTAGCCAGTTTTAAACAAACCAGCCACCGCAACCCAACACGACAGTAAAAAAGCGCACAACATGTACAAAGCCAACTGAACAACGGACGTGAATTTAAGGTGGAAATTATTAACAAATAAGGGGGGTGGGGGGACAATGGAAAGCACAGCAGATATTCTAAACAGCAAATTGCAGTGTTTTGGTTTTCAGAAACTTACTCCTACCTTCTTGATCTGTCTGCCAGATTCTCTCCGGGTGGAAATCTTCGCCGACTTTGAGTCTATTGGCTGGAAAATGGGGTCAAAAGTGTTGGCAGTTGGCGTTGTGGTATCTGCCTTTCTTTTAACACCTTTTTTCACCTTAAAAAGAGATGGCCACACTGTTAGCTTTTGAATTAGTGGAAATTTTATGCTGCAGTAGCTATCATTTCTTCTACAAACCTTCGCAGGCTGCGGCGGTGGGATAATCGGTGGCGCAGGACCGTCCATTGCTGGAGCCATCAGTGCCGCTGGTTGTGCATGGTAATTGCCCGTTGGAGGGGGTATCACTTGTTGAGGCAGCGAGTTGTGGGTGCCGTGCGAGAGTGCACCGGGAGTGGGCACGGTCGTGGTGGCAGTACTGCCCGGGATCGTGATCGGCGCCTGCGTGCCTAGAGGTAGGTGACCAGAGCCGGTGGTGGTTGCGATCGGGCCAGCTGGTGACGACTGGACAACGTTTGGCGAACCTATCGCGTTGGGCACACTAGACGACACAGTCCCTCCGCTACCGCTGCTGTTGCTCGAAGACGGCCGAACTTTACCACCGCCGCCACCACCGACAACGACGCCACCGACGCCACCGACTCCCACCACACGTCGTTTGCCTTTCGGTCCTTTCGGGGGAATCGGCTCTAGCTCAATCTCCTCTTTTGGCATGGAAGCGACTTTCGTTAAGAAAACCTTCTCGAGGGCTTGTGCCATTACGACGACATCTTCACCGGGCTTATTGTAAACGTAACAGTTCGTGAACATGGTGTTGAAGTCCTGTATGCACTCTTTACCACTCCAGTAATAATTTGATTCTAAACGCCTTTTAATCGTTCCCAGGTCCATTGGTTGTTTGATGATTTTATGATAATCCTATTAAAGAAACAATAGCAAAATTAGTCATTTGGGAGCCCCAAATCAAATTTCACCGATAAATTTCAGGCAAGGAAAACGTACTGGCAGGTTTAGTTTCTTGGCATCAACCGGTTGCTGAAATGGCCAAGCAAACTGGTGCTTCAGAACGACCATGAGCACTTTCTTTTGCAGAAAGTTGATCTGATTGGTAATCCGACCGGGCCGATTGGGCTGCGGCACTGTCACCGGCTGGACAACTCCATTCACCGGCTCGACTCTCGGATCATCACGCGGTGGCGGCTCCTTCACTTCCGCCTTCACGCCTCCAGATTCCTATGAGATAACAACCACAGTTGCAAATTGGAGTCTGGACATTTTCCTAATTACTTAATTAGATTCCACAGAATGTTAGCTTTTTACCTTATTCATCATTGGTCTGTTTTCCCTTTCTTTAATGGTAGACTGAAATAAATCAACATCAAGCATGTAATGAAACAGTTAAACAATGATCACCTTGCCTTAAAATGGACTTTCGAGTAACAATATCCTAACGAATGACTACTTATTTTAGTCACGTCAAACCCAGACAAAAAATACCGGGTGCGAAAAGGATGGCTAAAATGTGATCTTTGATAATGATAATTAAGATTCTGATTTTTATAATTAAATGATAATTGGCTTATGACTAACCAAGTTAGTTGACAACTCTGATGACGAACAGTTCTGAATAGACTTCACAACTATGCAGCAAAGCAATTAAGTTTTTAGTATAATAATTCTGAGGAAATCAGGCAAAAGATTTTATTTTCAAAGATTTCAAAGGCTATGTAAATTAGCAATATATAACTATTCTATACTATCATTACCTATATTCCTAATGTCTAGATAAAAAGCCACACAGGCAGAATCATGGATAAATCATCACCAAAGTATCTAGACCTAAATTTACTTAAACTTTGTATTTCAGTACTTAGAATATTTTAAACGACAGTAGGTTTAGTTCAGATGCTACTTTCATATTTCAAAGAATTTTTGCTTTTGGTGAATCCAGGAGCACAAGAAACTATTTTCGTAAAACGGAACTAGCTAAACCAAGCTAAGCGGGTTTAATGTGGAAGCATCGTTCAATGTTGCTAATGCATTACACCTGCACAATGCAAAGCAATTTGAACGAAATTCTTGTTGAAAACTTTAGATACTTCTTTCGAAAGTCAGTTGGAGGTTGACGACAACATTAAAATCAAGTTTAAGTAGGGAAACGGCCCATAAAAATTGATAATATACCCAATTTAATGTGAAATTCCGTGGGTTTGCTGCTCAGGACACATTAAACAATTGAATCTAAGATAGATTCCCTCTGCACCAGGGATACTTACAGAGTTGTTCTGAGACATCGACTCGCTTTGCTGCATTCCGCCACCTTGATCACTCCTGAAAAAAAAAGAGAACACATGTGAGCACAATATGGCTTAGGGATCATGCGTCTATAATGGTCACTAGAAGCTTTTCATATTTACAGTTTTATTGTCATTTATATTACTGGGTTTATGATATCTGGCATTTTCTGAAGTATTGTTCGAATTTAATAAAGATCTTTTGCTTTTTGGTTGAAGAAGGTAACATTTCTGACAAACAAACAAAATCTTAATTGAGACTCGGATGACATAGTAACTAAATCAAACTTCGACAAGGATAAAATGGAAGTATTCATTGACTGTTTGAATAAAATTTGAAATAAATGACAACATACAATATAATAAAAGAGACCACTTCGAATATGCTCTGATTTGCATTTAGCTATCCTAGCCAGGTGATAAATCTGAATAAAAAATTAGCATAGATTTACTTTGTTGAAGAAAATTGTTATTTTCTTACTTATGTTGCAAATGCGGAAGACAATATTCGTTTAAGGCCTAACAAGGTAGCATATTCCATTGCTGTAAAATCGCCGCTATCGTTCTCTAATGCCAATTTCAACTGGTCGCACCAGCTTGTAACAGCAACCAAAAGTATGCAAAGCGCTAGCAATTGTTTCCTCTTAAGTTAAACATTTGCCATCTCTTGCTTTACACACAGGCACATGACATGCCAACTTAATCGCCCTTACTAAAGATTACTACGCAGAGATGTCAAAATTAAAAATATCTAGATACCCCAGATACTCTTTTGCATTTTTTTTTATGACAAAAATGCAATAAATATTCAAGCCTTGAGAATTGTCCAAGGAGCAGAAACGATAGCAATGGCTGTCAGATTATTAAACCTTTGCTGGTTATGAAGGTCAAGAGATTCTAAATAAATGATTCACAGATTATTTAACTTTGTTATGTGAGCCCATAAACACATCTAACAAAAAGATAACAAGTTACTGTATTTTTCGTTTCGATTAGCACAACTATAAAATAAGGGCAAACAATTTTCAGCTTATTTGGGACATATATTCAAATTGGTTCATGCTTCTTAAATGAATATAAAGCAAATACTCCTCGATTGAGAAATACCGACTTGCCAATCATCAACAAAACATATCGAGCGCTTTTAGTAAAAAGACTGTCAGTCCATTGAACCTACAGATTTTGCTTACCTTTCTGCTATAAACATAAAATACTGCTATTCTTCATTAAAGATGTTGCAAAACTTCCAGTAGCCTGCCTGCCTATATGCCCATTATTCGCAATCCGCTTGGTTTGGCGCATACAGTGACGTTTAGGGCTACTCATCCTTGGTGTCACTGTGCATCTCGAATTCAAAATCTGTTGAGAAAGGAGGCGACGTCTTAGCCGAATTGACGTCCGGTTTTAAAGGTGCTAATATGCATAAGGAGATTCTACACAATGGATAACGTTTCATTACACCTTATGAACCGATTGTGAGCAGACGCTCGAGATTCCATATTGTACATTAAAACTTGAGACATTTTCGAAGTTTTATGGATGGCCTAGATTGAAATGTTCCAATCTTCTAGACCTTGTCTTAAAAATACTGAAGTTAAAAGCTGCAAGCTATCATAGTAATAAAAACCTTGACCTCAATTTAACCTCAAAGTGCCTCAAACACCTAGACAGGCACCTACACAGTGCTAAATTTGATCCAATCAATAGGTAATTAATTGTTGGGTTTAATGGCATCTAGTGAGAAGGCACACATTTTAACTACCCACAACTCTGATGAGAAACCCTACGCAATCCAGCTAGACAGTTGATATCCCAATTGGATTCATGTAAGCCACCCTATTCAACGTGCCATAATTCTATGAAATTAACTTCTAGCTAGGCTTACACGCATCAAGAACTGCTAGTGGGGATTGATATACGTAACTGTCTTATTTCCTCACGCAACTGGGAGAAATTGATCGACTAACTCGACATAGCACACTTTCATTCAAACTGCACGGACTTTTCTAAACGTCTAACCCTTTGAATAAAAACTATAAATCTATCGAGAAGTATAAAGACTTGAAACTTCAGGTTTTAAAAACATTTCTTTATTTAAAAAATTGCATTTCTGATCATTTGCAAAATCAGGTGCAACAATCAATAATACAAGCAAATTCAGAGTGTTTCCAAGAAATACCAAGGTTAAATGTTAAAAAGGTATTTATTATCATTTTGTCAAGTAGACATTCTCGTCGGTATTACAACAATACTTGTAACGGCTAAATGAGTAGGCTAGGCTGGCAGTCGCCGTACACAGCCCGAGGGCTACTTGCTACCTACGCATAGACGCCGGAACGCGGCAAAATTCGTAAACAAATGAAAAATGCGGTTATTTTTACGTCATTCCACCCATAATTTTCCCACGGCATTTATACACGAAAATGCACAAATTTCTCGATGTTTTGTGCCAGTTCTTCAACATGGCGGGTTCCCCACTCAAGAAAGCCTAGAGGCCTAAGCCTATTGACTCATATGCAACGAACATCTAACAATTGTTTACATGCACAGTAACGAGTATACAAATTTGCTCAAGTGGCACCGAAATACACGGAAAACCACCTACCTGGTGCTTCCAGACGAACATGAATACGTATTTTTGCAAAACACTACACTACGCCTCGACTGATGCTTATCCTTGGTGTTATTATGGCCGTCTGCCCTGGGATTGGGGAACCCACTCACGAAAACATTGAAATAACTTCACATAACGAACCAATATACGTCATTATATATTTTAGTACCCTTCACTGGATTCTGAAGACGAATTCTGGTGTATTTGTAGAGCCGGATGATTTTCAGTACCCATGATGAAACAGGATCTAAACCCTAACGATCGCGCTCTCTCCACCAGCAATGGCTACGCAGCTACTCCAACGGGTGTTTGAGCGATGAAAAATCCTTTGAAATACCCGACCCTGTGATTGGTCTGTAACAATCACGTGACACAACACCTTTTCTTATTTACCATATTTTACCATGATCAACATATTAGTTCCCATATCTCCTCATAACCGTCGATGAAAAATCTAGCGATGTTTCTATAAAATCGTAATCATAACGTTATGATGAACATTTGGGACATAACTTCTCACATATCTGGACAGCGTCACTCGCCTCGGCCTCCGTCTAGTTGTTGAGGTCACGTGACGCTACGTCAAAGTAGTGCATTCTGGGACATCGCGGCCGATCACAGGAAGCGGCACCATCGCACCGCCGTGTTTACGGGCCGATTGATAACTTGTTATTGAGTAATTCAGGGATTTTAACCAGTGTCATATTGTTGGTTGCGTTCCAACTGGAATTTAACAGTGCGCGGTGCTATTCAGTAAGTGTAAAATGTATTGTTCTTCGTTTTTGACAGTTCCACTAACATTCCCACTCGTCAAACTTGCGTAGACAACAACCTATGCTAAGCTGTTTGTATGCAGTCTTCGAGGTTTGGTTTATTTAGGTCTAGCATGCTCATCTGGAGTGTTCAACAACGCTTTATTTGCATGAAAATATTGATGTGCGTTTATTTAAACCTTATTCGTGCTTAACTGATACTCGTTGAATGTTAGTCATGATCTGTGAGCCTATGAGACCTAGGTAAACCTAGCTCGATAGCCTATTGACACTGGCACCTGTTTACTTAACCCTACTAATATCTATTTTCACAGACAAAAGCTATATTTTTTTACGTTTGTGCTGTATTGTAGATATTCTAGGCTCGCACTCTCTGAAAGGTGAAAATGGTTCCAATTGGAGCAGCACCAAACCAACAACAGCAGCCCAATAGCAACTCAACAAGTGCTGCAAACGCTCTTAACACCTCTGGGGCCTCTACCAAATCAACGTCGCAAACTCCAGTATGTCGTAAGACTTTCTAGTTTTGAATTCTGTTGTGAAAGTACTTCCGAGTTGACAATGCTGCAATCTTACTTTCCAGAAACCTAACTACACATTAAAGTTCACCTTAGCGGGCCACACAAAAGCAGTTTCGTCTGTAAAGTTTAGTCCAAATGGAGAGTGGTTGGCGAGTTCATGTAAGTTTCATTTCGTGGACTTGTTGCCTTTCATCACACACAAAAAAAGTTTATTCTCCTATCAATCAACCTTTGTTACAGCGGCTGATAAGTTAATAAAGATCTGGGGTGCATATGATGGGAAATTTGAGAAAACTATCTCTGGTCACAAACTTGGAATCTCGGACGTAGCATGGTCGAGTGATAGTCGCCTGCTGGTCAGCGCGTCAGACGACAAAACACTCAAGATCTGGGAACTCAGTTCTGTATGAAAACACTATGAATTTACAAGGTTACTGATTGATCATCATGAACTGATCATCAGCATTTATTCATAGCTTTTTTTTCTTTTAGGGGAAATGCCTCAAAACGCTGAAAGGCCACAGTAACTATGTGTTTTGCTGTAATTTCAACCCCCAGTCCAACCTCATTGTTTCCGGTTCGGTAAGACAATTCTCAATACCAAACTTGTAGTTCATTGTCAGTGCCTTAATTGCATCTAAATCTTGTGAGTATGCTTCGAGTCTGAAACTCTAATTTCTCTCTTTGTAGTTTGACGAAAGCGTACGTATTTGGGATGTGCGCACAGGGAAATGCTTAAAAACACTTCCGGCTCACTCTGATCCCGTTAGTGCAGTGCACTTTAACAGGGATGGTTCTCTCATCGTGTCCAGCAGCTACGACGGACTATGGTACAGAGTTTGTAAAACTTTTTGGAAAGTGTCAGATCTTTCCATTTTTTTTCTGTGATGCATGTGATAACGTCTTGAAAAAACAGTCTTGATATTTATTCATTCCCTAGTGGAAAAAAGTGTGTTGCTAGCATACCTACCTACCTACCTACCAACTGGCACACATACCTTTACAAAATAAATTACGGGTTATCGAACTCTGCGCCTGTGCGTGGAGCGGCTTTGCACTGGCAAATTTACAATCCTCAGGACAACTAGGTAGTTGCAGGCTTTGCTTCATAAGAGATTTGCTTTTAACTAAACCTATCTTTATTCTACGGTAGAATGCTTGAGGCAGGACTTTTCTAGTCCTAGTCAACGGGTTCAACTTGTGAAATCATAGATTGTATCCTGATCTGCAATGCATCATAATTGTTGTGATCCGTGCATCTGGCTCCCACTGCGACAAAGACGTATCAAGACAACATTTCCAATTTGCAAGTTGGTAATGCGTTGCTTTTACTGACTTTTAGAGTTACGAAGCATAATTTTGTGGGTGGTTTTTAAGAGCAGATTGTGGTACCTTAAACCAATTGAAGTTAATTTAAATTATCACACGTAAGTGTGTATTTCTTATAACACAGGTCCATATATATTCCCCCTCCCAAGTCAAATGTTAAATTAGTAAATGTATGTCATTTTATTTACAGTCGAATATGGGACACTGCGTCTGGCCAGTGTTTGAAAACACTAATCGATGACGACAACCCTCCCGTCTCGTTTGTGAAATTTTCTCCTAATGGCAAATACATCCTGGCAGCAACCCTCGACAATACTTTGAAACTTTGGGACTACAGCAAAGGAAAATGTCTGAAAACCTATACAGGACATCGAAATGAGAAATACTGCATATTTGCCAACTTCTCAGTAACAGGTGGAAAGGTGAGCAGTTGGGACATAATTACTTATACAACTAATTAAAAGCAATAAACAAACAAGCTGATATAATTTTTTTTTTAGTGGATCGTGTCGGGATCAGAAGATAACAGCGTTTTTATTTGGAATCTTCAAACGAAAGAAATAGTTCAAAAGCTGCAAGGTCACACAGGTATGTTCACTTCAATTTTTTTGTGTCATGATTTTACTATTATTTTCATCAAAATCTTTTACCCTACTTATGCTAAAAAAAAAATTAACAAGTTTTCAACAATCCACTGAATTTAGACGGTTTATTTCATTTTGGTAAATGCATCATTTTGTATTAGCAGGGAAAAAACAGTTCCACTAGTATCTGTTCTAAATTGATATGAATAAAAATGAAGATACAAAATTGTGGGCTGAGAATACAGATAGCAAACAAAAACTCGGTTTTTGGCACAAATCCCAGCATTTGAAGCGTGAGATGCACGATGTGTAGTTGGTTCAAAACGTTTTTTGGAAATTGTGTCACTCTTTGAGAAAAATACGATTTCTGTATGCAATTAAGATGTAAAAAGGGCTTTTGTGAGCATGCAGTCTAATAAGTATGAAAATTGGCTTTTACCTACCATTAGAATTCTCACCCAATGGCCACATGGCGTGGTAGAGGATAATGTTTTTTTTTTTTTTTAATTCCTGTTCATGTCGATTGTCCCAGCTGTGAGGATCCTTACGAATATCTTATCTTGTGTTGCAGATGTAGTGTTGTGTACAACATGTCACCCAACAGAAAACATTATCGCATCAGCTGCGTTGGAAAATGACAAGACCATTAAATTGTGGAAGAGTGACACCTAGTTTTTAGTACAGAGTGTTACCTGGTTAATTCAGTGTTTCATCTTCTCAAATTTCAACTTGCCAATGCATAAATCGCCTTGCTTCACTTCAAAATGTCATCCATTTAATGATAGGTAATTCCTGTTGACAACAGTTTATAATAAATTGGTACTCTTGTATATTCTCATTCAATTAGTAGTAACGTGCAAGTCTATGTTTGGAGCACTTCAAAAAATGAGTAATAATACTGATAGACTTCATCTTTGTCTTTGTAATTTTGTATTAGAGATTCCAGTGAGATAGTTTGTATTTTGTCAATAATGATATGTGTAAATAACATGGCCAAACTATTTTTACCTGGGCTGTAAAGCAGTAAACATGTCACGTATAGCTTAGTACTTCACCCGAAACGGATTATTTTTATCATTAAGTTGCCGAAACATGCAGAAACGCAGTTAGTATTGTGTATCAATTTGTATACCCATCATGGAAAATGTACAGAAATCATTTGTAAGCCTAAGATCTTTTGTGTACCTATCTCAACATTTATTTTCCCAATTATGTACTAAAATCGTGCTAATTGCAATTACACAACTTTTGTTTTGTAGAAAGTAATTTTCCTCCTTCCTGGATCCAGTTGCAGTTCTAGTAGAATCCATAATCCGGTACAAAATCAAAGCCCATCAAAGCAATTTTTCCACAAGAGCCAGTGGAAACAAATTCATAGGCTTGACATCTCGCACTAGGCATATCAAAATGGTTGATGCTTTGAAAAGGAAGTTAAAAATCCCTCCTAGGTATGTCCCATACATGGAGAAACATCAAATTTATGAAATCTTCCAAGTAAGCACATAACTGCATAGTTGTATTTTGATTTAGAAAATAGTTGGCTACCTTACCAAGACAATGTTGTGGTGTAGCAGGTCATTACAATAAGCAATGCTCTTGTGTTTCAGGATATAATAGTAAATATGATACAAGTTCAGCCAAATGACCATATTCGTTTCTTAAAGGATGCAGTCCAAGTTGTTGTTAAACACAAAAATCATAATTTCCTGAAAATAGTTTTGCTTGCACCTCCTCATTTTGGTAAGTGTTGTAGGCATTAAGAAGATGCATATAGTACAACTTGGAATAAATCTGATTTATTTTAGTAATGGTAAATCATTGTTAGGCACTTTGTACAGTTACTTATTATCGACAAATAAACCTGCGACCTCCAAATCAAAGTGAAAATTCCCCTAAAATCGCCTGAAAGATCCCTAGGTAATGTTTTGCCTCTCGCTAGCCAAGCAGATGAACGCACCACTTGACAATGTGAACACAAAAATAATAATGATACCAATATCGCTATGGATGCTGCTTTGAAGCTAATTACTCACGACTTTTCACAAAAAAACATGATTTTATGGTATCATATTTAACAAACTTCTCTTGCATTACAGATGCAGCTAAGCTAGCAGCACTGTTGTTTATATCAAATAAAATATTGGTTGTACAATTAGACGAGGTGATGTCGTTTCAGCAACCCGGAGCAGATGCTAATGAGTCTCCGTCCGAATTACTAGCAAGAAATACAGCTCGATTTCTGGAAATGCACAATAGCTGTTCAAACCAACATAGTGGGTGGATGTTAGTAGGCAAGCAGCTCTGAATATGAGAGTGGTTGATATTATTCTCATATTTTGAAATCTTGGGTCCTAAGGGTCCAATTTTTCATTTAAAATTAAATGCATCCCAATTTCCATTGCGCCACGTATTATAAATTGTAATGTATTTCAGACTTTCCTAGGACGCAAGAAGACGCTGCATGCTTGCAGCGCAGAGGCATTCTTCCCACCCATACAATCCAACTTTATCCGTCTTCGTTAGAAGGTAAAATTATGCAGTCCCCCTCGAAGAATGGAGCTTGGATTATTAAACGTAATACTAATATTTTTCTACAGCATCTTTGACTTTCATGTCTTCTCTGGCTAAGAGGATGCGCCAAGAAACCATAACGAAGGAAATTGAGGAATATCGTCAAAATTTGCTTGGACTAAGAGAAGCATTTCAGTCTACTTTAATTGAAATAGACTTACGTGGTCGCTCAATCGAGGAATTAGCAAGAAGTCTCTCCAAAGTAATTCTGCAACCACAGCACTCTGGTGCCCCTGCACTGCCAAGAGTGATTATCATTGGATCTCGAGGGTCAGGAATGAAAACTCAGGCAGAGTTACTAAGCAAGAGATTCAAGTTAATACATGGTAGTGTAATAAATAATAATTGATTACTAATATAAGTATGGCACACATTTGCACTGTATACATACAGCTTGACATTTCATTAAATACTTGATAACTTCACAGTTGATTTTGATGTTGTTTTGGCCAAAACTCGAATTCAAAATGATGATCTTGCCCAAAAAGTCCGTTTATGGGAATCTTATTTGATGCCAGTTGACACTTCAGTTCTAACAGCAGTACTTGAGGTAATGAATTGTTCCATTCAAGATCTAGTCAATGGTTCTGCACCCCATTCAGTAAACTAATTCATTAAACAAGCTTTACATTTTTTTACAGCGTCGATTGATGGAAAGTGATTGCTTGAACCAAGGATGGGTTCTGACTGGATATCCAACAAATGTTTCACAGTTCATGTCATTGGATGAAATGGACATTGGTCCTAATAAGTACGTAGACTAGACTTACAATTAGTTAACATTTCAAAATTGTCTCGAGCCAGGCAACTAAGTTTCATTAATGGAGGCATAATTGGGAATTCTATCCCCAAAATTAAGTCACTTTACTACATGTGACTTTGAAAGAAATTATATGTATTGATGTTTTTAAACTAGATTTTATACATTTTATGGTAGGCTCAGGTTTTAGATGGGTGGCCATCATTACACATGACCAGTTCTGTTTTGAAAAGAGGTTGGAGGGATGAAAGTTAGTACATCAACTTCATTTGCAACCTTTTGGCAGCATGTTTTTGTGGAGGAATCCGGTTGTTTGAGTTGTACCATCCTTCGGAAGGAACTTAAAGACGGTGGTCACCTTGGTGATCTTCGGCGGAAGTAGGCTAAATTCCATCAACAGGTTTCTTCTCCTGCCTTCTAGGCTAAGTTGGGTTGATAATGGTCCTAATCATCATCCACTCATTGACTGACTCGGGGCCTGTTGTCAAAACAATGTGCCTTTAAACCCTACTAACCAACCAACCTTCAAGCTAAATCAATTTTAATAACATCTTTTAAACTGAAGTTATCAGCCTGCCACCCTTCTAAAATGTATGTGCTATGCCCTTTTTTTAGAGTGATATTTCTGGATGTTGAACCCGTTACTTGCATGAAGCGCATAACTTTACGTGGAATAAATGTGCACACAGGTTCAGAGCACAATTTGTTGAAACATGTATCCTCCAAAAGACCTGCTGATTACAGTAAAATTGTAACGCACCCTAAAAATAAAACAAACGCTGCCAAGAAACAGGTACACCTTAAAAAAAACAGTTATTAAAAATACATGTTGGGACACATTCAATATGATCAACTGATAATCATGTATTTTTTATTTCAGCTGTGCTATTATTATGCCAACATAAATGAAATGCTAACATATGCATCTGGTACTGAAATATTAATTGATGGTAACTCGATTATTCAGACGGTTGCTGAGAGAGTTCAGGCTGCCGTAATGCGTCCCCGTCCAGTAGTTCCGAGGCGAGACCATTTGAAAAAAGTCAGAAACGAAAGCCCTAAAAAGTATAGTCGGCACCTAGCGGACTGGATTGTCAAAAGGATAGTCGACAACGCTGTTAAAGAAATCAACACTGTCGAAGGAACAATCAACGAGATGATTGAACGAGTAATGTTAAAAACGGACAGAAGTCACATTCATTCAATTTTGGATGAGGTCCTGGATAGGCAGTGGAAGTTATCTAGGAAACCACTAGTGCATTTTGACGAGGAACATGAATGTCTTGCCATTGTAAGAGGGATTCCGAGAGCAAAAAAGCATTTCAGATGTACGCAGTACGGTAAATTGATAGCTGCGTACGAAAAGCGTGAGCTAGAATATGAAAAAATTCAGGAGGAACTATTAGAAGCTAAAAAGAAGGAAATGGAGTTGGATGATGAACGTAAGCGTAGGGTGCTGTTTATGATTGATGAAGTCAGAACTGTAAGCTCTAATTTTGTCGACGATTTAATAGCCATAGCTGTTCGAAAATGCATTGAAATCAAGGCAGGCAAAAAGAGAGATGTTTTTGTTCTACATCCATTGAGAAAAAGTGTGCTAAAGCATCAGGAACAAATTTTAAAATGAATGTCTATTGCTATGCATATTGATTTTTAATGATTTTCTTTCAGCCTAGTGAAGTTTTGGAACAACGAAAGGAGGGAACGAGAATGTTTCCAGTTTATTTTACTGTAGTTCTCTATCTTGCTATTTTCTGTTTTATTTTTATTTGTTTAGGCTTTATCATCAATAAAGTAAAATGTGCCATTGTTCTATCTTTAAATTTGTTTCTAGGAGTACTTAATTAACCTGACAAAAACTTTATTTTGTTTCGAATCTGTTTGGTTGCATAGTTTTGATTATAGTTGTTTCTATAACAGTGCAAATGGATCAATATTAACATTTATTTTGATATTAATTTACATTTGACCAAAAAGCTTTTCCCTTTTCTTAAGTTAAACTAGTGATTTGAGTAAGAATGGTTGACGCTACACAGCGTAAACTAAAAGTTCCCGCACGCTTCGTCCCATACATGGAAGCTCACAGATTACCTGAGCTATTTCATGATCTGGTTCAAGAACTAGTAATAGATCAACCAGACGACCACATTTTATTCATGAAGAAAACTCTGGGGCGCATCATGCATTACAGGGATAGACCTAGGGTGGTGCTCATTGCCCCTCCTGAAATCGGTAATTAAACATTTCCATAACCCTACGAAATGTTCTAGGATATTTTTGTTTATTCGGTTTATGGCACCATTGGTCAAACAAAAGTGAAAGAAAGTCCTAGACAGACAAAATAATTTTGATTCTGATTATGAACTGGTCTTAAATGTTATAAACAGATAAACTGAAACTGGGTGAATTAATTTGCAATGCCAGCGAAGCAGTCTGTGTGACAGCCGAGGAAGTACATACGGCCCACACTCACCGAGTGAATGAAGACGATGAGGAATACAAGCCGATTATGGATCACAAAACCTTTGCTGAAGAAACATCAAAGTTCTTACAAGGCCATCAGTTTCTTCAAAATGGGTGGATATTAGTTGATTTCCCGGAAACTTTGGAAGAAGGAACTGCATTGGTTCGAGCCGGTGTACTACCCACTCACACTTTTCACCTGACGTTGAAACCAATTTCTGGTAATTCATCATTTTCTGATCAATGTTTTAAAGCGGTAATAGTTGAGGATTTTATGTAGTGATATGGACGAATGATTGGCTATGCTATGAGCTTAAACATATAATCTTGTCCTTTAATTTTTTTTAAGTACTTATCACATGTTTCTTTCCCCCAACGTTTCGATCAGATTGCCTTAAACTCTTCAAAAACAATCTCTTGAAAAAAAAGGTGGACGTTTTCAAACAGTTTAGTTTAAGTAATAACAAGTTTAAGAAAAATTGTCCTGCCCATATCCGTGGCCAATTGACCGTGTTGTTCTTTAGAACCGGGTTGTTTTCTAGAACTATAACAAAAATTATAATTTTAACTAGGGATCGAAATTGGAATTAATCGATATTTTTTTGGAATCAGAATCCGAATCCGAATTTTTACTGTTTGGTAAATGGAATTGGAATCGGAATTTTTCATTTTACCAAAAAATTCTATCCAAAATTAACACTTTGTCTATGTGGTCTGAGTGGGCTAAGTAGCTGAGAATAAAACAGTTAGGTTGGTAGGTAAAAATGTAACTATGTTTTATCATGGTCATTAGCGTTTATTAGTAGTATTTTTGTTTCTACTGCAAATTCCATTCTTTGCAGCTGGTTACTTTCGATGGTTTGATTTTTAATGCGAAGTCGCATAGGGCAGCTGTCAACTGACCGACTGTCGGCTGACCGAAGTGATATAGTACTATAATTTAATTCTTGTAGGCGGCTTCTTGACTATTTGCATTTCTAACTAGTTCAGTTGGACTAACCCCTTTGTCGCGACACCGACTGCACCGCAGTCCACATTTTTATAATTTGTATTATGATAGAGACCAGACAAAACAATAAAAATCAAAATCAACATTTTTCTTGTGCGTTTTCTGGAATCGGAAGTTTTCTTACGAGCTTTCCGGAATCGGTATCAGAATTGGAATTTTATTATTTTGTGTGTGGAATCAGAATTGGAATTTTTATTATTTTCCGGGTGGAATCGAAAATGGAATTTATATTTTGTGTACCATGGAATCGAAATCGGAATCGAAAAACATGAAAATTCCGGTCCCTGATTTTAATACTGAATGTCGTCTCTCCTGAACGTCATTTTCAAACGTAATGTTTTGCATTGCAGGCATTGAATGTTATTTCTAGTTCTAAATTACCAAATTTTCATACTTTTTAAATTCTAGTGCCCAAGGTTATAAACTATATCAGCACATGCAAACAAGAAGAAGACCCAGTTCTGATTGCTGAACGAGAAATAAAAAAAAACTATCGCCGAAATAAACAAGATCTCTTAGAGGTGTATCATCAAAGCCTAAATCTAATTGAGGCTGATGGAAGAACCTTGGAAGACATAGCAGAATCATGTAGTAAACTGATGACTATAAGAAACCTCTTCAGTAGACCCCCAATGCTTCCTAGAATTCTTCTGCTCGGACCGATTGGATCTGGCACGAATACGCAAGCATCGTTGCTCTGCGAAAGATTCAATCTGATTCATGGTATGTACTGATAAAAGAAACCAACCTGTTGATTGTGTAAAAATATTTTTTCATAATTATCTATGAATTCCTATGTGAGGTGGTACTATAATAACTGTAGTCTATTTATCGAGTAACACATAACATTTTTTTTTGTCAATTGTCTTTGTTTTTAAATCAACCTTAATGATACAAACAATTCAATCCAGACCAATTACCATAAACAACTATTAGCTCAGAATTTTATGATTTTATGAATGACACCAAGCATTAAGATGTAGTTTGTAAGTAGATTAATCTTTTGGCATGTATGTGATTTACAGTTAATCTCTCAGAGCTGCTGGCACAAGTCCGGAAAGAAAATAGTACCATAGCTGACCAAATGAGACAGAAAGAAATTAACGGATATGAGCTTACCATCCAGTTCTTAGTAACCATCATCAAGGTAGGTAGAGCTTGAAGAGTTCTGCTGTAGCTCTAAAGTGTTGTTTTCTTCGCTGCGCTATTAATAAGATCGAGAATTTGCGAATCAGGGTAGCCAGTCACCAGGATTAAACTACTTTATTCAACGTTTTATCTACTATGCTTCACTGAATCACTGACTCAGTCTGCATTTGCAGTCATGTTTTGTGCATTTATTTTGTATGTAGATACCTTTGTAGAAAAGTAGCACAGCAGTTAATGCCATTTATCAAGGATTCTTACATTAACTCCCCAGCGGCGCTTGAAGGCAGAAGACTGCATGAACCAAGGATGGGTGATGACCGGATATCCACGCCACGTAGATGACTTCCGGCATCTTGATCAGACAGCGCGACCTCCCAACCGAGTCATGTTTCTCAACGTTTCACTTTGCGAATGCATGGTTCGGCTTTCTGGCAAGTTTTCGTTTTGCTTTTGTGAACAAACAAATATTGATTTCCTAAGCAATGGAATGGAAAAGAAATGATGTGAAAGACGTAATAAAGTCGTGTTTTCTTTCGTTTCTAGTATAATAATAATCAATGACATTTAAAATTTGTATTGCAGGTCGGCGTTATAACATCCACACGGGAACCGAATATCATCTCTCAAGAAATCTTCCCTACAAATCACAATTGAAAGATTTGAAAATGCAGCCTCAAGACGATCCAAAACAAATTATTGCTCAGCATAATGCACATATAGTAAATTTGCAATCAATGAAAGCATATGCAGGCGAGAGTGGTCTTCAGTTCGACGGTACCCAGTCGGTGTTAACGATACACGAACTGATTTGTGACGCCGTGATGAAACCTTCTGTGTGTGCAGAACCCCGGGGTGGAATTGTGGAACCGAAATTGGATTAAAAATGTCAGCTGAAAGTAAATTTATTCATGACTATAGACAATTGCATTTTATGGGTCATGAGTTTTTGTTTACAGTTAAGTAATGAAACCCAATCAGTCGAGTTCAAAAAAATGCAGGTAGAGCTTACACTATTTTATTTATAAAAGTAAATGCAATATATAATAATTTACTAAACAAATAACATGTAATAAAAGTAGGTGAGCATCCAGGTTTTTGTCATCCAGGAACATGTGTGGAAAAAATCTGAAAATCTGAACGGGCATTACTGCTGAATTTGGTCAACTGTTGGCTTGTATTAAAGCAGAGGACACTGAAATTGAAATTTGGAATTTAACAGCGTAGAAGTTTCTTAGTTGACCTAGCTGTTTGTAGTTGGGTCAATTGTTTAAGACCTAGCAAGATTATACCTGGAAAATTAAGACAGGTTTAATTAATAAGGAAAAGAGTGTAAGAAACATTCAACAGGGAATGTTTTTCTCGTGCCTGTTGGTTTGATGTGGAGTTGAAATACAACTAAAATGTTCAGTTAGCTATAAAAGGTTCTTTGGTATATTTTTCTACTTATTTATTTATTTTCATTTATTTATATGCCACTTAGGATTTATATGTTAACATTGTGATACATTGCAGGGGCGCCGACTTTTGAAAAGTCCGAGGGATGCCCATACATTGCAAACCCAGGGTGGAGGGGTTAAAAACACACATGTAGTTTTTTTTTTAATATTTGCAGTGTTTCATTTATTATGACTTGATTTTTTAAATGCATAATGGCGGCGAATAATTCTGCACAATCGCAAATTCACAAATTCTGCATCGCAAATGTGTTGCGATCGACAAACTGCCGCTTTTAGGATAAACTGATCTGAAATAAAATCACAGTCAACACAGTCAGTTATTTCTCAGTGGATGGTAAAAATTGCTAGTGCATTCATGTTCTTTGGCGTCAAAGTTGATCTCGATTACGTTTTCGTTCTACGGAGCGCGGGAAACATGAAAAGATAAAAAAAGTGAAAAATATGACCAGGGCTACCCCGAGGGCTACCCGGGCACCCACGGAGTCGGCGCCCCTGATACATTGTAATACAAGTTCCTCTGGTGGTTGCATCAAGGGTTTTGGTTACGTCTAAGATTTTGTCATTAGGTTCTTATTATCTAGATGCAAAATTTTTAATCACTTAATGATTTTTGTGCTCTTTCGAGCCTTCATGACGCAGTTGGGGATGTTGTTCCAGTCGCGGATTGTTTTGCTCAGGAGCGAGTTGCGGCCTAGATCTGTCTTGAATCGGGATAGGAAGATTTTTTTACATGGTCTTTTTTTCCAATGAAGGTAGGTGTCTTCATTGGCCAATTTAGTTTCTCTCACGCTGGTTCGCCGGAAAGGGCCTTAAATAGGTATCGGAGTAGAACAATGCGTCTTCTTTCTTCTAGTATTGGCATTTGAGTATACAAATAATTTCACAGACGCTTACATGGGGCTTTTTCTTAGATTTTGAACAACACTTCAGATTGTTTGTCACAAATATTGCCACTTTCCTTTGAACCATTTCGATGGCATCAATTTGTGTTTTTGTAGACAGGTCCTAAACTTATTTTTTGCCATATATCTGAAACAGCTAGTGGTGTTCCCTGAATAGTTTTTACCTCTTGGGAATACTTTGACCACAAGTAACACAGAACTGTTCTGAATCTTCAACAACTTCAGTTAAAACATTGTTTAGCTGGTTGTCTAGTTTGATGGTAGTCAACGAAGGCGATTCTTCACATGATTGACTGTTACTACTTGCTGAAGGGTCTATAATAATTTCCATTACTGGCTCGGATACCACACAGTCATAAACTTCTGCGTAATCTTGCGTGTCATTCGCAAGCAAGTCCTGAAAAAACAAAAATTATCATTGAAAAAAACACTCATATTTTGATAATAATAATAATAATAATAATTTATTTATACATTTGTTTTGAGTTACATGTTATACTCGGTTACAAACATCTTAATATCATCTCTTAGTACAATTACAATTTTAGAATTTTAGAATTTTAATTTGGGTTTTAAATTTGTTGACATTATCTGCTATGGGATCCACTAATTCCCTTGGGAGACGATTCCATGCACGTACACTGACTGCTAGAAAGGAGTATTTTCCTATATCTGTGTTGTAGCCCCTTTCCAGCATCTTCTTAGGGTGGTCCGATCTTCCGCGGTCTTGTGCTGTCTCCAGCCTCCTAGCAATATCTCCCCAGGACTTATACCCCACAACTGATTTGTACAAGCCGTTCAGTTTCGCCTCAGTTCGTCTCTGTTTAAGCGATTCCCATCCCAAGTCTGCAATCATTTCTGTTGGACTTTGCCTCGGACCGTATTTCCGAAGTACGTGCCTTGCCGCTTGTCTTTGAACCCTTTCAATTGCTTTTGAGAGCTGCTGTGTGTAAGGATCCCATATGATAGCAGCATATTCTAGCGTAGGTCTGACTATACTTGTGTAGGCTTTCTCTCGCACTTCCCAACTAGTTTTCTTAAGGTGTCTCATTACAAAGCTCAATTTACTGTTTCCTTTTTTAATTGTAGTGGTTATGTGTTCTTTCCAGTGTAGATTGTTTGTGATGTGTACTCCCAAGTATTTACATTTGTCTACATATTGTAGTACTGCGTCATTAAGCGTATATTGATAAAAATTGGCTTTCTTTTTGTTCGTAAATTTTATCAATTGACTCTTGGTGGAGTTAAGTTTCATTTTGTTCTTTCCAACCCACTTTTCGATCTCATGTATATTCCTTTGGAATTTATGGGAGTCATCACTGTCCTTGATTTCACTGTATAGTATGCAATCGTCAGCAAATAATCTGATTTTACAGTTTATATTGTCACCTATATCATTGATAAAAATAATAAACAGTAGCGGGCCTAATACGCTCCCTTGTGGGACTCCTGACGTAACCTGAAGCTCGTCAGAGTAATTTTCTCCTACTTTGACTCTCTGTGTTCTACCAGTTAGCCATTCATCGATCCAGGTGACAATTTTTTCATCAATTCCCAGTCTGTTAATTTTTTCTACGAGTCTCTTATGGGGAACCACATCAAAGGCTTTGGAAAAGTCAATCAAAACTGCATCTGTTTCCCCTCGTCCATCAACTATGTCTGTCAAGTCTTGGATCAAGCCCGCTAATTGAGTATCACAAGAGTAGGATTTTCTGAATCCATGCTGGGCTGATACTAGTGTGCCTTTGGTATCGAGCTCGTGTCGAATATATTTAGAGATTAGGGTCTCTACAACTTTACACACACTACTTGTCAGACTGATAGGCCTATAGTTCTCTGGTTTGTCTTTGCTCCCTGCTTTGTGTATGGGAATAATACACGCTTGTTTCCAATCTAATGGTATTTGGTGGTAGCTTATGGAGATTTGGAATAGTATCAGTAGATAAGGTGCAATCTCTTTACTTGCTAGTTTAAGGAAGTCATTACTTATTTTGTCCAAACCGGGGGATCTGTTTTTCTTAAGCCCCTGAACTGCTCTCGATATACTGTCCCAACTCATTGAAAAACTTTCACCTTCTCCATTCTTTACCTGACTACTGTCAAATTTCTCTCTCTCTCCGAACACGCTTGCATACTGTGAGTTTAACATTGCCGCTATTTCTAGATCTGAGATTGCCTGTACATTGTTTTTCACTAGCATGGGTATCTTGTTAACGCTTCCCTTCTTTTGGTTTATGTATTTATAAAATTTATTCCAGACTTGTCCTTCTCCTTCTTTCTCTAGTAAATTCTTCATATAGCTGTTTAGTGCTACCTTCTTAAGTCTAAATAGTTCTTGGGATTTTTCCTTGAATACAATGCTATTAAATTTCCTATTTCTGTAAAGCCTAGCACATTTTCTCTTCAGCAACTTTATTTTTGTAGTATAATAGATAGGGTCAGGATTGCGTTGCAACCTTTTAGTTGGGATGAACTCCTTTTCTGCCATTTTTACAATGATTTTAAATTCCCGCCAATAATCCTCTACATCATCCGTCTCTAAGGACATCCAGTCATTAAATGAATGTGCAAGATAGTTTCTAATTCCCTGGACATCTGCATTTTTGTATTGTTTAATTATTTTTGGGGCTCTAGTCTTCGTGACCCCCCCTTCCCCACCAACCCGGATTTCTAGTACGACGGCTTTGTGATCGGAAATACCGTCAACAGTGTCACAATACTTGATCGCTTCCTGTGGGTGCACTAGGAATATGTCCAGTAAGTTACATTTATCTGCTAATGTAATGATTAATGATGTAGGTAATGTCTGTACTTGGTATTTCCAGCTAATTGTACCAGCTGGTAGAGTGTTACAACTCTATACAAGCCTACTGTTTAGAAAATCTACAGATTCAAACCACAGACTTGAACAATTAATGTAGTGGTAAATGATGACTAGTTTAGAAAACGACTGTAAGTTTACATGTAACCCTTCACTTTTATATCCACATTTGAGTTATCAAATATGTTGTACAAGCAATGATTTGAGGGAGATTCCTTATTTCTAGTCCAGCTGTTCAGTGCTAGGTAGAACTAGAATTACTGAAAAAACACACCTCTGGTATTAACAGGTTATGGCCAAGTCTTCTTTTCTTTGCCTTAGGAACAGTTATGCCTACAGACGTAGAGGTTTCAGTCTCCGTCTCAAGACTGCTCAGCATGCTTGCTTCTACTTCATGATCTAGAATCAACAGGTACAACAGTTTAATTTAATTGAGATAACATCGATGTTGACATTGGAATTATTTAACAATAATATTTTGTTAGCACTTACGGTATATTTTAGCCAACAGCTCATTTGATCTTGCTGTAGAAATTTCAGGTCTACTCTCAAGTCGAGCACTGTTAACTAGATTTGTTAGGTCTTTTGAGGTAATTACTTTTTGAGTAACAAACCACACATATTGCTTGACCCTTTCTCTATCAACTTGCAGTTTGATAAGATCCAATATCTCTGCTTTGACTTCATCGGGAAGCTTGCGTTCTTTAGGTAACGCTTGAAAAAATTCCTTTAAACAAAAAATTCCGAATATAATCAGCAATCCTCAATATCCAAATTATTAATTCTATGATACCTAAAATGATCTCAAATGCTATTTGTATCCGACAATTAAATCAAATCTTATGTAGTCTACCTCCGATTGCTCGTGGTTGTGTTCGTTGTTTACGCCAACAACTTCAAGATATTGACCATCTTTCGTCGAGCGAAAACTTATGAATGCTGGACAATTTGTTGCCCTTATAGACAAAGAATAACGTTTACCTAACCCTCTTGAACGATGTTCTTGACCCCCCAATACGCATGCATATCTTAAAGAATAGTATTTCAAGTGTAAGTTATTGACATGTCGAGCCTTTGAACTTGATCCATTGATTTTTCTACTATCTCTTGTCCAATAATGCACAAACGCTGCCTTGCAGTAGCAGCTTAATTTTTCACTAATCGCTTCAAATGAGTCAAATTTTTCGCCAACGTGAAACACAGTAGAGTTCGTTGTTTCTATTTCTAACATATTAAAATGGTTTTTGTTCCATTCTTTTTTTAAAGGAAAACAAGGTGGCTTCGTTTAGCGGGGCTACTGCCACGTTCAATGGCTGCCGACAGCTGGGAGTTTGATGGACCAATCACAAGACAAAATGCCAGAACCCGGCAAAGCTCAAAACCAACTCAAAACCACCCATCTGACGCGCAAGTGACAGATCTTTACAAGAAATTGTTTGTAATGCTTCCCAAAATAAATATAAATTTTGACGAATTCAACCCACTGTGTGCAACTGAAAATTCTCAATGACGTCTAGGTGTTTATCAATAAACTACACAAATCTTCTTCGCATAATAAAGATAGGTATTTTTTTCCGGTACCTAAAGTTGTAGCAAATTGTTTCCTCCTGTATTAGGCCATGTAAATCTTCATAACCTGCGACTAGTAATGCAGACAGGCAGGCAACTATAATTTATTTTCCTCTTTTGGCCTTCTAATTAATCAATCAGATCTTATTCGGATGGATCTAAGGTTTTGACACATTTCTTAAAATTGACCTGTTGCACAGTATAGTACATCTTACAAAGTCTTGCCGCTTGTCATCTTTTTCCAAATCAATGAATTTACGGAAATAATAAATGTAAGCCATTTGATTAAAGAATATTGAAAAGGTCGGCTGTTTTACAATTGTTACACAATTTAACTGTATTCAAAATGGGTTATTTGCCAATCACAAAAGTATTGTGTTATTTAATTATTTTCAACGCGTACACCAGCCTTGAGGATTCTACATACTCACAAAAGATATCGACGAATAACTATGGGAACAATGGCAAAAATTGGACAGTTCCCCTGGAACTGTCAAAAATTAATGCCTATCAAACAAGACAAAAATCGCAATATTATCTCGATGTAAACACTGGTTCTACATTTAAAAAAGGACCTGCTTATGCTGGAAGTCTATTTTATAATTCACTACCACCAGAGCTGAAAGAAAATGATGGTTCAGCATTTAAACAGGGTTTGAAGCGCTACCTTATGAAAAGCTGTGTTTATAACATAAAGATTATCGGTAATTATAGGCCAATAGCCTTACTCTCCACTTTTGCTAAAATATTTGAAACTGCGATGTATAAAAGGCTGGAAAATTTTACCACTCAATATGAGCTGCTAAGTAGTAACCAACATGGATTTACAAGAGGAAAATCCACAACGACGGCGGTAGCAGGATTTGTAAATAACATACTAGAAGCACGTGTCAACCACAAACCAGCGATTGGAATATTTTATGACTTTAAAAAAGCATTCGATTTAATCTCCCACAGGCGGCTGCTTTCAAAACTAGAAAGGCTTGGGATAGCTGGGATAGGAAACAAATGGATAGAATCATACTTAAAAAATAGAAGACAATCGGTACATATATACAGTAATGGAAGAACTTACATATCTCAAGAAACTACAACTAACATCGGAATCCCCCAGGGGTCGGTTTTATCGCCTTTGCTGTTCATTTTATTTACAAATGACCTTCCCGAAAGTGTAGAACAGGGAGAACTGACACTCTTCGCGGACGACACCACTCACTTTCTATCTAACCCGGACCAGAGAATCTTAATAGAACAAGCAAACAAGGCAGTAAGCGCTCTAGATAATTGGTGCAACCAAAATGACATCTTCTTGAATGACGCGAAAACAACTTGCATGAGATACACGGCCAAGGAAAAGACTGACACAAGCCCTTACATTAAACTACACGGGAAAAGTATCGCGCTACAAACGAATACGAAGTTTCTTGGTCTTCACCTCGGTGACGGTACTGACTGGTGCACACACATCGACACAATAAGCAAACAAATTGCGTCAAGTTGTCTATTGCTAAAAAGACTAATGGAGGTGGCCGGACTAGCAGCAAGTAAGCTAGTATACCATGCTTACATACAAGCAAAACTTAGTTACGGAATCATACTCTGGGGCAACCACTCAAAAACCCAAAGACTATTTAAACTGCAAAAAAGAGCTGTTCGGTATATGGCCAAAGCGAGCAGAAATCCAACAGCTGAGGTCTACATAAAAGATTCATGCAAGACTTTATTTCAACGTTTTAACATAATGACTTTAGCATGTATTTATATTTATCAGGTGATAATGTATGTTGTAAAAACAAATGCACATAAGGGGGAATTAACACACTCACATGACACAAGAACAAAACAAAACCCAAAAACAAAGATGCATAGGCATAAGTACTACACAAGGTCGCCACTGTACGCGGGTATAAAATTGTATAGCGCATTGCCCATCAATATTAAAAATAACACAACTAGTTTTAAACAAAACCTTAAATCTTTTCTTTTAGAAAAAAGCTTTTACAAGGTGGATGAATTTTACAAGCTTTGACTGTTGTGTTCAAACTGCACATTGTATTCATTGTATATTGTAAATATATTGCATTGTTTAACTGACGTGTCCAATATCATGTATGTGATCAAAAAGGAAATAAAACAAAATACAAATACAAATACAAATACAGAACCTCAATTGAGCTCGGGCGAAAGACTGTTCGTTCACGACAACTACCTCCACCGAACGTCTATGTTCAACGTAGACGTAGCCCTGATCCGAGTGAACTCCGCCTGGAATTTTCAGCAAAGCGAAAACAACGTGAAAAAGCTGGTCATCGGAAAACCACCAAAGGCACCAGACGCTTGGATAGAATATCAGGCTGCCGGATTCGGCAACTTCAACACCACAAGGGTGCTGAAAAACGACTCCAGCACACACAACAACGGTGGCGGCCTCCCAAGACGAAATATGCGGTTGAGATTTTACGAAGTACGCGTCGGCAAAGTGAAGTTTTGCAAGTATTTACAACGGATATTGACCAACGAGATATTTCAAGTGGACGAGTTTTACCTGTGCGGGGATTCGACAAACAGCAGTGTCCGGCGACAGAGATTTTTCGGTGGCAGTGACGCACCGATGGTTTGTAACGGACTCTTGCTGGGGATGTTTTCTCAGCGACGCTAGAAGAAGTCTTGTGAAGTCTTGATCTTGAAGGCAATTTTTTTTCGATGTACACCTATGTGGGGTCAAAAGAAGTGATGGATTGGCTGGAAGTGTTTATTCCCGAAATAGACAGTGTTCTGAATGTACCGTTTGATGTGCCCTGGAAGCCAGAACCGCCGTTTAACAGTGGACTTTGACTATTGATCATTTGACCCTAAACTGCCATGGCTTGACGAATCAAGACCATTTGGTTCTTTTCTGAGGCAGAATGTGACACTTTGGTCTCTGAATAAAAATGCCGAGAAGCTGCATGGGTCTTGACATCTTCTTTAAATTATGTAACAACTATATGCCGGAAAAATATGTAATACATTTAGCAGTATATACAAAAAAAATCGAGCTATAAATGATTTCAACTGTGGTGATCTCCAATGTCAATCAATGTCAATCTTCCTTTCTGATAAAGATAAAATTAATTATAATTTCGAACCACCTAAGCAGACATGACACCAGTAATAAATGTGTGTGTGGCTGAATCCAGCTGAATCCCAATCTAACAGGTAATTCTAGTATCACATCTACTAGTCAACAGGTGACTTCACCGCATCCAAACTTCTAAATATTGCTTGCCTGGTTAATTTATATTTTGTTTATTAAATCGATTAGACAGTACAAAATTCGAAGTGTCAAATTAAATCACAGCACAACTTTCAGATTCAAAATTGTCCGAGTTTAATATGAATATCATCACAGGGTTAATTAGCTGAGCGATCATCTGCAACGAAATCTTTTTTTCAACCAGCATATTTTCCGGAACACTTGCCGTCAAGGGCCAGTACCCTTTTGTGGTCAGAATAATCTATTACTTCACTGGCCGGTCAAATGGCACGGTAAACCAAGCAATCTTCAAGTACACGTGCTCGGGTATCATCATAAACAAGGACTGGGTGCAGATAACCCAGTCCTTGGATATAAACAAGGACAGATAACAGATGATATCAATTTAAATATGCTACCTAATGAGGCCCAAACCTCTATCACAACATTGTGCAACAGGGGTATAGCCGAAATGATTATTTTTAGCAACAGCAATGATCTCTACTATTGAACGAGCGATCAGATGCATTTTAGGAGCAAGTATTAAGCCATCAGCCAATATTTTCTATAAAGACTCGAGTAAGCCATTATTTCGGAAACTGAAAATTATAACTGTACCCCTTGTATGTATATATTTTGTACATTTAACTATGTTTTAAATCACGTGACACGTGAGAATGATCAAACGACGCGACATACTAGGAAAACTACCAATTTCAAAGCTGAACAACTAAGTACCGAATTAAAAATAACAAGACCCCATGTATGCGGGAGCAAAACTGTATTATCAACAGTAAAATGTACTCCCAAATAGTGTTGAAGAAAAAAAAGTGATGCAGTTTATCACACACCTTAAAAAGTACCTGATTGAGAAATGTTTTTATTCAGTGAACGAGTTTTGCAAATTTCAGTAGTTAATAAACCTTAGGTTATTAAATAATATAAATAAGTTAATAAATAACCCTATTTTTTGTGTTAATAAAAAAAATTAAACTTGACAATGTCAATATCAATGTAAAATTATCAAACGACAAAATAAATGGTCTTAATGTTATTATTATTTCAAGTCTCACACTTGGCAACCTGCTCCATACATTTTTTTTTTTAATTTGAATAGATTTCTCCGCTGAGAAATGTTCTCCAAACTGCACATGATACACAGCAAAGAAACTTGTAAAACGCACTAAATCGGTCGGACACAGAGCACAAAGTCTAGAAAATAACCGTCCTGTAACCGTAGTAATAAAAACTTTGAGGAAAAAATTCGGACATCGATTTCTTTCAAACAGCCAATAGCGCAATGCAAAAATATTTTATCTTTTTATTTCGGAATAATGTGAATACAGAGGCGTCGCTTCCGATCTCCGCAAATCTTCAGGTTCATCAGGATACCATTGAGTAGCATTAATGTGGTCCTCAAAGGGTACATTCAATACATTAGTGATATTTGGCACCATGGTTTTGATCCAGTTGTAGACCACACTCTCTCCAACCCCCGAGTACATAGAAAACGAAGGTTTGGTTATATCGCACGGGTGTTTCTCTCTTCTTTGGGACAATATTCCAAGTACCAGACCACCACACACCAGAGCACCTCCGATATCCCCATCACAGTTGTGCTCAAAACCTTTGATATTTTTTGAAACTGCGCACAAATAAAAATCATCAAAATGAACAATCGTGTGACTCAACTCCTTCTCAAGTGCCTTGCAAAACCAAGACGCCGCAGTCCTCACTTTAAACTGTTTCAACTCAGTTGTATAATAGAATTCAGGCAAGTCTATTTCGGCTGGATCTGGTGTTGCGTTGATGTCGGCTTCCTTCTTGTTAGAATAGCCAAAACCCATGCCGACGCAGTAGTTGTTCACAAATGAGCCTGTAGGTCCTTCTCTTCTGCCTAGCCGCGCTGGTTTGACGTAGAATGACGTGAGGTCAAATGGTTCTTGGACACGGATCAGTGCAATGTTCACGTCGAACATCGTTGACACGTGGAGGTACTCGGTGTGGATGAACAGGGTCGCTCCTTTCCGTTCTTGTTGCTCTGTGTAGGATTGACATTGTTGTTAGCAGGGTTACCTTTGGTCCAGTTAAATTGAATTTGAATTCTGCTGATCGTGTGGGAGGATTTTATGCCACTGGTCATCTCTGTAGTTTCGACTACAGGAGCAGACTTTGAGTGCATTATTGTGTGACTCGAGAATATTAGTTACTGTTAGGAGGCTGAATCTACATAGTTTATTTGAAGCTTATTTTTCAAATAAAAAATGAATATTTGACAAAATTTGTCTGAAATATCCAAAAACAACAATGTCAGGTGATGGCCGGTCTAGATCCGAAACAAAAATTTCTCTTGTGTGACATTCTGACTAACATACACAACCGACAGACATTCGCAGCATATAAAAACGTACTAACGAGGTCGTCAGAAGTCGACTCAATGTAATGCGGTGAGATGTCAGCGACGCAGAACAAGCACGAGATCAGCAGTGGAATTGAAAGAGGAGATATGTGATTTAAATCAATCTCGAAAATATTTGCACAAATTATCTCGAGTGTGCTGTTTTCTAAAGGATTTAAACATTTTCTTGCTAAGATCGTGTAGGCTGCAGAGAGTTTAACCATTGTTTCAGCGTGGCTCTATACCTACAAAATGGTTACAGTGATTTCTACCGATTATTTGTTTGCAGTGATCGTGGCAATAAATTATTATGACAATTAATGAACGAGAACTAAGATGTCTACATTTGTTGCTGTTAGGAGTCAAATCTTTTGCTCGACTTCCTTAAAGGGGACAAAGAAAAACGAATCAGTGCTTTTTTGTAAGTTCTCTTACCGTACAACTTGACCCGACTTCCACTGATAGTACCAGCTCGCACAAATGTCTTCTGGTACTTAGTCAATTGGATTTCCCTGTTTAGTGTTTTATTCTTGCTGTTGTAATTTTCTCTGACGAGCTGCTCGAAGCAGCTGGCTGCCGTGAGGACAAAGTCCTTGTGTATGACTACCCCAGTGCAGATAATGCGTTTGGTCTTCTTGTACTTTCTTACAAGGTACCAGGATATGTGAGCGGCAAAGGGGAACTTCATTATCTTCACAGGGTTACCACCAACGACGCGACGGACTCGTTGGTCTACGTCATCGTCAGGGGCGACAATCGTGGACGCCAGGAAATAAAATGAGGCGATGAATAATGTTACGCTGAAATTTAGTAGCATGGTTGGCTTATTGGGAGGAAAGTTTAAGATGAAATGTTATAAATAAACTTAGTTAAAAACTTTGTGGATGGTTTGGAAATAAATATGCATGGAAACAGAGAAATTATTCTTGTATTGTTGAGAGGGATTAAGAATGGAAATTAGTTATGATTGAAATAACCAGTTTTTTTTACTTAGTAAAACTTTTTTCAACTATTGATTTCTTTCTCAGAACAATTTTATTTATTTTTGGGACATTATATGTCCATTGCCTTGAGCATATCAATTTGGACCTACTCTATATTACCACATGGATGGTCCTACTCCAGGCCATTATGTTTTTGGTGTCTTTAGAGCAAATTATCGGGATAAGAACAAGTTCATCCCTGGTTTAGAGCATATCAAAGGGTTTGCGCTTTGTTTCTTGCAGCCCACCGTTTTATTTAGGTTTATCATGATTTAGGGAAATTGCTGGAGCAAATTCCCATTACAAACTGAACCCAACAAACGTTTTCTTTCTTAAATGTACAGGTTTAAATCCAGTAGGTGGAGGCTAAGAGAGATCTATTTTGTTTTTTAATCATTTGTCAGTTCTAAATAAAAGTCCTCAAATATTTTCGGTTAAAAGTCAAAATTGTTTAAGTATAATTATCATGAAGATTATTACAGTTGTAATTATTTTATCAATAGTATGGATCCAAATTTATAATTCTCTTGGTATATATTCAGGAAAAGTTGCCCTTAAGGGCCAGTTCCCTTATGTGGTGAAAGTAGTCTATTATTTTAATGATCGGACAAATCGAAGGAAGGTAATATACAGACAGGTGTGGAAGTTTGTCTGCACGGGTGTTATAATCAACAAAGACTATGTACTTACCTCGGCAGGATGTTTCCAACATATTATCAATGTTTTCAAAAAGGGCGATTACAAAGATTTTGATATGCTTTTAAATAATATATATGATCACCTATACTGCCGAGGAGGGATTGTAAGCGGCACCGGTAGATATTCCCCAGGTAAACTTACATCCTAAATTTCAGATATTACCACTAAATGCGTTTTAATTACAGAATAAATATTCTGTATTGATATTTTAAATTGACATATCATTGATGTTTTGTACTGAATTATCTCCCAGGTTTTCAGGAGAAACGAGCACAAAGAGTGATCGTCCATCCTGATTATCTGAACAAATCAACAATGTTCGACGTGGATTTGGCTCTGATAAAAATGTGGCAGCAATGGGATTTGACTTCAGACCCTTTGCAAGTGTCCGTTGTCCCTCACTGGGGGATGCGGATAAAAGAGCACGATTGGATGCAAAAATGCGTCGTCGCTGGTTTTGGGTACACAACGTGGCAGGAATACGACGACGACTTGCTGATCCAGTGTCTGTTTCATCTGAATTACGAAGACTACGACCATTTTCCTGAAAAAGTCCAGGGAAATATCCTTCGCTACTACAGAACTAGAGTGGGTCGCGAACGTTATTGTAAATTTCTTCGAAAGAACGTGGGCCTCGTGGGTGGTGTAAAGGGAGAAGTTTTCGATGATTTTTATATATGTGCCTCTCCAATGAATGTTTCTGCACGGCAAGGTCCCTGCTTCGGTGATACTGGGGCACCTCTTATTTGTGACGGAGCCATCATGGGGGTGATGTCTCAACATCGCTCAAAGCGGCCGACTTGTGACATCAGAGGAGCCAATGATAACACGGCGTTTGCTGTTTTTACTTCTGTGGGTGCTGATGAATCTATGAAATTCCTTCGAAAAATTATTCCTGACTTTCCCGAACTGGTAGAAGCATCGCCCGGAGACCCATTCAACGACTATTATGATGATGACGATTTAATTAAATGGAATGGCCCACGCCATTGACCGAACGACGGAATGGCCACGCTATTTTTAAAGTTAATTTTACATAACAAATTTCTTGTGACGTCCTTTGATAAGAACTGCATTGTATTATGTATCCAATTTATATACATCCAAGTAGCAGTAATTTATTTGGCCTAATATAAGATAAATTAACAAGTGTTTTTAAGTACGAATTTTTATTCACATATTGACGTCTTTCTGGGTTAGTTTTCACCAAAGACATTTGATTTATTTGAATAAGCAGGTTAGTTTCTACTTTTGCTGATAGAAATGTCCTATGCTTCGAACATTCCATATCAGTATGTACCAATTGTAAAGGCAATTATTCATTTCAGAGTAGTATGAATTAGTCAGTATAAATTAGTAGGTGAATTGACTGAATATTGTCGCGCAAATGCGTTGGTTGATGTCAAAATTGAAAACAACAGCTGGAGGTGATCGGACAGGGCATCTTTGAGGATGCACATACATGACTTGTGAACAAGCATTATTTTAAACAGGAACCAAGATATTTGCTCTTTTGTTCTCTCTTTCTAGGACGCGAGAATTTAACATTTGACATTTAAATAAACACATCAAAATTTTTTGTAAAAAATCAATAATATAGATAGCTAATTATTTAACAAATCATCCTATAGATAACCAACTATGAAACTAGCTCCAGTTATTGTTATTTGTGGTTTCGTATTGCAAAACATTTATGGGATCGAAGGAATAATCTCGGGTAGACATGCAGTTAAAGGCCAATTTCCATTTGCTGTTAAAATTGTGTCTTACCATTTCCAACGTGGCATCGATAACAACAGTAGTCGCGTGGTAAGATTCATCTGTAGCGGTAGTATATTGCACAAAGATTATGTTTTAACATCCGCTGGCTGCTTTCAAAGATTGGTCGACGCAAAATATAAAAAGCAAAAAAACCCAACTAACAAAACGACACCAATAATGTTTGATAAATATTCACCGACGTACATCCGAGCTGGAGTTTTTGATGGCTTTACAAGCCAAGAACCAGGTAAGAATAATAAAATAAATATATATACTTGAAAATATTTGTATTTTTCTGGATTCACTTTACTATATCAAATGATTTGTTCAACAGGTTTTCAAGAGAGACGGGGTAACAAACTAATAGTCCATCCCAACTATGTGAATCGATCCACAATGTCTGATGTGGACATAGCTCTGATACAAGTCAATATACCGTGGAATTTGACGCAAGACCCATCGCAAGTTAGTCGTATTCCTCGGCTGGCTCAGCAAATAAAAGCCGATGATTTCTTGAAATGTTCCATCGCCGGATTCGGCTACATATCACGAGAAGATTTTTTTGCAAACAGGTTCGATCCACCAACCATCCCGGAACCAATTTACGGCAACGTGCTCCGGTATTACTATGGCCGAGTCGGCCGAGAGGGTTATTGCAAACATCTAAGAAAGGAGCTGGACGGTGCAACCGAAATATACGATGATTTTTATGCGTGTGCTTTACCTATGAACAGAACTGTGAGACAAGGTACCTGCTACGGTGATGTTGGCGGTCCAGTTATCTGTGGCGGACTTGTGACGGGGGTGTTGTCACAATCCCGAGCTAGGATGCCGTGCGACAACAAATCTCGCAAAAATGAGGCGTTTGCCGTTTTCACGTCGATCGGTTCTGACGAAGTTATGGAGTTTTTAAGAAGGCATGTTCCCAGTCTTCCCGAACTTCAAGAGGTTCCTCGAGGAAATCCGTGGGATGACTATTATGAGCCATAATACGATACTACAGCCGCACAAAATAAAACATCATCGTTACATTTCGTGATTTTATGATAAGGAAATAATTATTGAAATTGTTACTTTATTTATTGAGCTGCAGTTTTGTACTCCAAACATAAAATGTACCCCAAATGGTTTAGTCAATCGATAACTTGTCATCAAAATCGTTATAAACGTCATACTCTGCAAAATTGCGGTAATAATTTAAACACTGGTGACCCAAAGTGGTCAACTGACCAGAATCGTAAATTAAAAAATGCAAAACAATATTTTCAGCGGCATCAGCACTGCAATTTTATTTTTAGCTTCAAATTTTAGCTGTTTTAAGTAATGATATAGCTATTTTTAGTCAACCATCAAATGCACCATGAACACATTCCGACTTGTAGATAAAGATTTAAATTCATTTAAAAAGAAAATCATATGTAGGTACCTGCCTACTCCGCAGTATCTAGTTTACGGTTTAGTTCCACAGTTAGCTACAAGGTGGCTCTACGCGCTAAAATTTGAACGCCGCTCTCAAATATGGGAAGAAGAATGCTTTGATTGATTTATACAACGTTTGCTCCTCCTCTTTCTTGAGCCAGCATGTGGTTCCTTCAGGCAAAATATTTATTCGTGGACAATTCCGAGCAAGACGACAACTGATTTTTTTTAAGGAACTAGCACTGGCGTACCAGGTACTTTGTCTTTCCTTGATTTCTCATTCACATTGTTAAAAGTATAAGATATAAAAGATTTTCGGTTTGTTTTGATTTGTAAAGGCCCATCCCAGGCCGCCATGATGGCTGTCATTAGGTTGGTTTAGGATGACGTAAATCACCATGAAACGCCACACCTTAAAGTTAGTGCACGATATATTACATCACAGAATCATTCACACACAATACAAAATTTAGAAAAGAAGTATTTTCAAAATAAATTTAATCAAATCAGAATAATATTACACTTTTTCTTCTTTAAACGCTGAAAATACGCTAAAAATTGTTTCGAATAGCGACCTTGGTTGTAGCTCCTCTTGTAGGCGGCAACTCCGTGGTAAGACTGACACAAAGGATAGCACAGCCGGGTAGCGCTGTGCATGTATGTTGTTGGTGGGTAGTCAGTGATATTTAGTGTTTCATGAATTGCTACGGCGAGGATATTAAAAGGGAATACAATTTAAAGGTACGTACTAGCGAAAAATAGCCTTAGATTAATATTAAATGCCCAATATTGACACTAACAAATTCGCGCACGCGTCTTCGCTCACTCTCGACGTGATACCGCTCTTCATGATTGGCAGCATATATGAGAAAACCGACGCGCAAACTCGAGTTCCCATTGGCCGCTTTTCAAAGGCTCACTTCCCTAAATGGCACTTCGACTGAAGGTTTTATGGTGTACGGTCTTCGAGTGGAGCGACCCTCCTCCCCAAATCGTGCCCCCTTGCCTGTCAAAAACTATTTCTCTCCAGCTGTAATATTATTTGATTAGTATTATCGTAATCTAAGTGTGAACGGAGGACGCATGTGACCGGTGACTGCCGTCCTACGAGCTACCTCGTCGCCCGTGTGGTGACTGGAAATATTTTCCATCAGTGCTCGACTCGCTGTCGAGGTGATTGTGACTTGGGTACATACACCGGCTCTCGTGTGTTCGCGACTCGTTTCTTTTTTTTAGACTCATAGTAGGCCTAAAGCGAATTGTGCGTTTGGTGTCGGCATTTAGACAGGGACCCTCGTGTTGCGTTCCGCTGCTGCTCTTTCTCTATTTCTCTCTGGTGTTTATTGTGGTTGTGCGTTGTTGTCGAAGAGATTTTGTTAATTATTATAATTATTATATTATGGATGAACAAAGTAGAATGATGCACCCCGTTGGATCGCAGGTCGGAATGATGCCGTCACAGTATGGGATGCAACCTGTAGATCCCAACCATGGGGGTCCGACGACTCCTGACCAGGATTCGAGGAAGCAAGATATTTCTGAAATTCTTCAACAAATCATGAATATCACTGATCAATCGTTGGATGAAGCACAAGCAAGGTGAGTGTCATTGTGCTAATTAATTATTATGCATGTCAATTTTTCCTGTCAATTCGTCAATTCGTTTACCTCCATTTTAAATAAAAATAACATTTTTGCACACTTCGCGTACGTGCGTATATTTAAAGTACCCCATATACAGGTATAAAACCAATCCTTTTTGTTAAGGAAATTCTAGAGTATAGCAATATCCGGTCGTGTAAAATATTGCCTTGCATCTCCATGACCATGGTTATCTCAAATATCAATACATCATTTCATCTCTAGCATCATCTCTAACCTGTAAAAGGCTGGCGTGGAACAAAAAAATTGTTGACACAGAAAATCCAAATTTAAATGGCTTGTTACCCCGTTTGCTGATTGGTACAATACAAACGTGACTGTTTAAAGTCTTGGGAGGACTATTTCACATTTTATTACCGACCTGGATTTATTGCTCCGACAATAATAAAATAGCTATTATCACATGTTTTTAACACACTATATAGGCAGTTAAAGGTACAATTTGTCACGCCGCTTCGAATGGGAATAATGACACTGCTTGTCTTGGGTCCACAGGAAACATACTCTCAACTGTCACCGCATGAAGCCAGCTCTGTTCAGCGTGCTTTGCGAAATCAAGGAGAAAACAGGTAAGATTCGACACAGTCTCATCATAGTACTGTCCATTCCTTAAAATACTAGTCATTTTTTCCAAACGATCTAGATTCTAGAGGAAACGAATGCATACGCTTTGGCATAGTATCTTATCTAAGGGATTGAACTATAGTTTGCGTAACCGAAAAAACAAGCGGGAATTTATGTTTAGCTAAGCTAACCCTAGCTAAGCTGGCCACGATGTATTTAATAATATAAAGTTTGAACTGTATTTTGTGTCTGATACGTTCCTGCGTTATTCGGAAAATGACATGAAATCTCGTTTATGAACGTCGCACCAAAAGTCTATTTTAGCATTTAGGCTAAGTAGGTAGGCTGGATAGAACCATAGTGGGGAAATACTAAAGAGAGGTTTTTGTGCGCGAGCGGGGACATGTTTTCACAAAACCAACTGTTAGGTCTAAGTGTGTGGGAAGGCAAACTGACTCTACCTGCCGACGGATTTTTATAGAAATCAGTGGAATTTTTGGTACAGTCGGATTTTCACAAGGACATGGTAGTCCTACCTGTCATTTTAAAGAGGAGTCGCTGAAAATATATTTGATTGATTCCCACAGCCTAGAATAAAATGTGATTGGTGTACGGTTAAAGGTTGTTAGCCTCAAATTTTAACCAGCGGGGCATTGGATTGTTTACTTCCTTAATTTCGATTGTCTCTGAACGTAAATGAAGGAGGCAGGCAGCAGATTAGAAAAACACTCTGGGAGTTGGTCGAGTGAGGTGATTGCCATGTCTGTGCCGGAGGATAGGAGAACTGCATCCCGTAGATCCGCTCTGCCAGTGTTCACTTGCGTCTTTTTACTCTCGAGGAAGTTGATGGTTATCACGTTACACTCGCCTGCACAATTCACATTATTTCGACGACTAGGATTGCTTGCCCTTAAAGGAGGCCTGAGCGAACTGTTAGGCTAAGTTAGTTTAGTCTTCAGATTGGGAAAGCCATTTACGTAGATTGATTTCGACTGGAATTAATTGTGCGGATAAACGATTTTTATTATATTAGATCTATGTGGGATATTTATTCGTTCGAAATTTGAGATTATTTTCACGTCAACTTTGTAGACATGTATGGATTCAGTTGAGAAAGAAAATTGCCATGCCATCGCCAGCAGTGCTACAGGTGAATTTTTAATTTAATCGCGAGTCATAATACATATAAATAAAGTAGCTTCACATAGGGTATACGTCATATCATCATCATGATGCACACTGAAATGAACGGTTGGCTTCATATTGCTTTCGACCCCCAGTTTTGCCAGTCTCGATCCCCTCCGTTCGCCAAGTGGCCATTCTCACCTTCGAGCATTTATAACAAAGTGGATCTTTTATTTGTATAGATCCTGGTGTAGAAGCAGCTTGATTCATTATAACACATTGTGCTATGAGGCTATATACTCAGGAATGTTCGAGTCGTATGAAGTTAGAGGTCTAAAGCTCTAGCCATAGTGGTTCAGTCGAGACTGAGCTGGGAGAAGGTAGGTTCTATCTGACCACCATCTCACTCACCTGAAAAATATCCTAGTCGTGTAGTCAGGTTAAAATAAAATAACCGACCATAAACTGACTCGCTGCATTCGACGGCAACTGCTATAGCAGTATTTTCTGCCGGAGTACAGTTCGTTTTTGTGTTATTATTTTATAGACCCTTAAAACGGTCGTAAACTTACTTTATTTTGATTTAGCGGCCTAATAAACGACAAATTCTTAGTGATATTACGGTACTAATTATACTATACCTTTAAGAAATTAATGCCCTAGACTGGTCGTCTTCTTGAAAAGTTTTAAACGCTAGGTATTTAATTTCCACTGGGATCACATCATCGACGTTGAATGTTGACACTATTTCGGCCTATTGATAACAGTGATACCATTGGCGCAATGTGTACCAAAGCTTTGGTGTCTGTTGGCTTTCGGATCATCGCTTCAGAAATCAGGAGTTGCGATTCAGTCTCGTAGCTAGGTATACCTTTGTCAATAGAATATATATCCATCTGGAATCGGAACATCTGCTATTTCATTCTTGTCCGAGATACTATGGCAGTCCCTTTCAAAGCAGTCCGTAGCCTAGCGGTATGGCGAGCGCCATGCACCCTTCTCGAGGAAAAATTTTCGAATAAATTAAAGACATTTGGATTTCTCGCTGGATATGACACATCGGTGTTGGTTTAGCTTTCCTAAAAATTGGCTGCAGATGTCGTAATATTATGAAATAAACTATGATTACATTTCAAATGTCCAAATCGAAGTCATGTTAATTGTAAAATTGCGTTATGTAGCCCCCATGCATCAGCTAAAGCGTCAATCTATGGCACAGCATCCATCCTGTCGCGCATGTGATTTGTGTTTTATACATTCTTAGAGCACATGTCGAGCAATCGGCTTGTGCATCTCGCTTTTGATCGACATGCTATTGTACGCTGATGTCACCACTCTCCACACGTCGAGACTATATCTTTCCAATTAACGCGATACCGACATCGAAACCACCAATCGTTTGTGATTGTCTCGACGTCGACTTGACTCTTCCGACCAGTACGATGTACCGATCCAGCTAGTGGGCACATTTCCGACATCAATCTAGTCAATTTAAATGGCATCTATTGGCAATAATCCATTGTCTTCCCTCTGCCCTTCGTCTTATAGTGATGATGATGGTTGCTTGATTGAGTTGTGAGGCGCAGATTTGAAGCGTGGAAAGATGCTAGTTAATTATGTTATCCTGTCGCCTATTCGCTGTTTTATGATGGTGTTGATCGGTTGGTTATTTTTGTTGTTGACTTATATCGTGTCGGCGATTCGATTGTCTTTAGAGTATGGGGTTACCTTTGTAGAGTGAACGTCATCGACTTGAACTTCTCCCGTTTTGCTTGAGGCGGTATTTGGAGAAATGTCAATCAAAGTGAATAGTTTGAGACAATACCGTGGTTTGATAGTTTCATATTTGTGCTGGCCATGTTTTGCCACTAGGCAAATACAGTTGAAAACTGTAAATTTGTATTTTGTACGCTTTAGGGTAAATCGTTATTAAAGCAGTTAACTTCCATGATGGAAACAAAGAAAATTACTCATTTTTGTGGGTGGGACCACATCTCAAAATATAATAGTAGGACAGTAGTAAGTAGCAGAGTTTTGAGTGGCAGTTCCCCACATGAAACGTTGTCTGCGGAAATTTCGGGGAATCCAATTATGATCATTGATCATTAGACATGTCTAGAGTAAATCATAAAAAAATCTCAAATTTGTATTTTTGTGTTCTTTTAAATTTTATCAAGTGTTCTAAAACAAGTATACCGTGCACTTGTACTGCTGTCGAATCTGGATAGAGTATCCTATAATAAAACGAACAATCCTTTGCGTCAGATGGTTCGCATAATGGGCTATCTGTAAGCTAATCTTACCAAAGTCTGGGTCAAACCTCTTGTCGCTGTCAGATCGACATTTCAGAGCGATCTGCGCCTTGACTTTTATCCCATGTTATATACCTCTGCCTGGCCCGTCGTCTCGTCTTGCCACGGCGGTACGGCCGAAGAGTGCAGCCATCGATGGCGCAGCGGATTGCTCCAAACTGCTTTTACTGCGGATTATCGTGGCCGAGATAGCTTTTTCGGGACTTGCCCGGGATGAGAAGCTGAATGCCTTTTATTATCGCTATCGATCCCCTACGATCATTGTGCGCGAAATCTTTGAAATATTGCTTTTATAATGCGTTTGATACTTTTTTCGTCGAGTTTGTCGGATTTCTGTATGCAATTCTCGATGGGAACAATTTGGCAGTTAACAATGTTTGCGAAACGGGAATAGTATGAGATGTGGGTGTTATTTTTTTATTTTTTATTATGCAGTCACAGCGCAATCGATATCTTCGCGGTATGTATCCGTTCTTACCACAGTTCGATCGTCCCGGCGAGGCTCTTCGGAACTGTCACCGTGCGGTTATATTTCTAAATATTTCAGTTGGCAGAATGTAGAAAGAAGTCGACAGCCATGGCGACAAGTTTGCGTTAAAAAATTACAAATTATTAAGCAAATTGCGGGTCGTCAAGGATGTTCACACTAAACAATTTAATTTGCATAACCGTCGGGCAATGAAGCATCACAAGCCGTCGTTCAGTTGGGAGACTTGATTATCTTCCTCTCATCTTCTTCGGTCAAAGGGATCATCAAGATTCAAGACGGTATATTAGTGAACAACTCTCCGTTTATTACAACACTATACAATTATGAGACATTAAATAATTAACTTCAGAACAGGTCAAGCGCAAAGGTGAGAGGTACCTATCCCGCCCATATTCCTCGCGGAAGTGATTAGATAAAACAATGTTGGGTGCCGGGTTTCTCGCGCTCCGTACTGGCTAATGTTTGGATCGTGTGATTAGTGTATGTCGTGTCAGTGTGTGAGGTTATTTAAAAAAATCATGTGCTGTCTATTCAGGATAAGAACCACAAATAAAAATGGCCGACACTCCCTTCTTGCCTATTATCATTGTGTTTATAGGTAAAGTTAGAATTCTAGCGATAATATCAAAATTTCTGCCGAGCACATAAGCTGGTAACACGCGGTAACGGGGGGTGACACCCGATGGCACTTGCGGCTGTTCTTTTTAGCAAAAATTCTGCAATTAACCGATACAATTAAATAATAACGATTTAAAATATTGGTACGTGCATATCAATCGTTGAGGTTTTAAATACAGATTGAGCGTAAACCAGTCTCAAATATGAGTAACCTGTGAGAAATTACAAAAATATCTCAGAACGACGGTGACTCCACCTGGTAGCATCCTCAAGTTTTCGTCAGTAAAGCAGTCATTTGGCGGCCATTTTTCGCGAATACAGTTGAACATTAGCGCTATGGTAGCAAGGCATTAGCTCTTATATGCGAATGTTGTCAGAAGGATGTGTCAGCTGTTTTATTTTTTGATGGTTCTTACAATGAATATACTGTATACTCTTGGACTCTCCAAGGTGGGGGATGTTTTCACGACTAGCTCATTTATTACCGGGGAAATATCAAATATCTTTTGCTTTTTGAAAAATAAATACCATACCACACTGCTTTGCGTGTTTTTAATAATAATGTACACATTTTTCTACATCAGTTGTGAGCATGTCTGGTGTATATAGGTGTAAAAAAAAAAATATATATATATAGGTAATTTTTAAGTTGAATTATGGGAGGACGGTGACATGTAATCTGACGCTAATGAATGCGGCTTGGCACGCTAAAGAAGGTACACGGATATAATGAATGTTACAACAACAACCCCCAACCCCCTTAGAAAATATGTGCCATAATGGCAAAGAGATCTCCGACATAGGTATTCGAAGAAAAAGTAAACCTTGCTGGCGGCGTTCAAAGAATTTTTAATCAAGTCCACACGTGCCATTTACAAATTCTGTTTAGAACCTCTCTAAAAATGATGGGTGATGTTCGCAGGAATTCAATTTTATTTATGCACGACTGGGAAAAAAAATGGGAGTTCGTTTCAAATGATTTTCGGGCGCCGGCGACAATTTTCTTTTATATGTCGCATCAATTGAATTGCTTGCTTCTTGTTGATATATAAAATGTTACGACAATTTTACGGCGCATCAAAATGAAAGCGATTTTATATCGGCTATTTTACCTACACACACATCTCTTTAGGCTTTAGTCCCAAACAGCTGGCAAGAGTAGGCTCGGCTTTTTTGTTGATAGTTAAATAATAAATTGCTATCAGACAACAACATTGATAAGATTTTTTCAATGTAAGCCTCTCGTGTTTTTTTTATTATTTTTTTCATTCGTTTTTTTCTTGTTACTCATTTTGAATTACACTGAATTACAGCGTCTTTAAAAGATTGTATGGTATCAACTTGGGCACCTGATAACACAGAATTATTAATAATAACTCAAGTGCGTACATCTAATTCGATTATCATTAAAAGTGTACTTGAATCAATACGTCAAATCAGAGGTAACATATAATTTCTACAATTGCTGCGACCAGCTGCAACTTCTGCATACCAGCCACATTTTACTCTGTAAATCGAAAAAAATCATCGCTTAGTTTATCGTGTCGATAGTCATCAATTACTTCGATGTAGAATTTAAATGCATAATTCATGCTAATTTGATCATTATTCACACAACATAACCCATATTTAAATAAAACACTGCCTCATTTGCAATTTAGAAATCATAATAGTTGGGTATCTAAACATTTCGCCAATGAAGTGGCATATGTACAGTAGTACAGCCTCGTTCCTTCTGCAACGCGGTGGCTTCACGCGAATGATTGATCTCATATTGATTCAGCTTATTTGTCTGTTACGCCGCGGAATCGTTTGCAAAGCTTGTACAAGCGGCACTACACCCCCCTCGGTGTAGTGCCGTTTGCGGGAGGGGTAGTTCTCGGCACTGGCAGAGTATCTAGTAGTGTGTGGAAAAGGGCTGACGAGGGGTGCGCTCCCTTGTTCGATTTGAATTTGATGAGGGATGGAATTTAATATAATATTCGTGATGGATTCTGTCTGGATTCGTTATTGTATCTGCGAATGGAGACTTTGTGACGATATTCAAACTGCCCGTTACAAATGTAAAAAAATTATCGCTGTGCGAAACGGTCGATAGTGGAACCTGCCAGTTAGTTTTATTGATTCTGTCTCTATCTGTGTTGGTTCATGACCGTACTTATACGTATCATGCTAATTTCACAATGCTTCGTCATTATGGAGACAATGAGATCTCACTCTCGTGCGGTTACAAACATCGTTATTTAATTTAAATTTAAATTGGCGTGCATAGCTCTGATCAAATCAATTCTTGATCCGATCTCCTCTCGGCATTGCAGTAAATTACGAGATATGTCATGTCACTGAATCGGAGATAATGGGTTATTCAGATTCTTCCGCCTCTGGCGGTTCGGATTGTATCGTTTCTTAGCGCGATGGTTTATCTTACCTGTGCTTTCTTTACGCTCTCAAGGTAAGCCGGGCCAGAGTTGCGTTCAGCTCGTTCAAGGCAAGGTTGGGATCGGAGAGTATCGGGATGGAACGATAGACGGGAACTAGCGGGAAAGTTGCATTGTTTTTCTTGGGTAGCTCTGGCTTTGCGGTTGTCTATGCTATTTTCTAAGATATGTTCTGTAAATCGTATAAATTTGAGGGACATCATTTGGTAACTTTTGATTTGATTAAATTTTGGTTGCGGTTTTTTCCTGTGAACAATGATAAAGGGCGTGCATTTCTGTAGACATTTCTTTATTTGCGTCTGTAGATGACACTAAAGTTGTGACTTTTGACTAAATCATGTAAAACGGGGGAAATCAAAACGATCCTCTCGAAATGTACTACAAGGCGTCGCACATTTCCCCCGAAACAAAATGCACAAACGAAGCCATCGGGCCGGGTATCGCGATTGCACCGGGTGCAGGCTATTCACACGAATGTGCGAAGACGAATGAGCGAAAACTGTAATACTAGCGGAGCTGACAATTGCCGATCAATATTTACGTCAAGTCTCGTGTAACGTGGCGTGCGTGGTGTGTCCTGGCCGAGTGTGTGTGTGTGTTTGTGTGGAAGCGAGGAAGAGCGTTAGTTAGAGGCGTCGCCGCGCGTGGCGTACGAGAGCGCGCGACGCCGACGCTGCCGGACGACGGCTTGGCGGCTGGCGACGGCTCGATACGCTGGCTAGGATGCGACGACGTCGGCCGCACTTGCTTCAGATCGAGAGGCGGCTTGTTAATCTGGCGTTTATTTCATTATTTATTGGGGTTTTTGGGATTAATGGTGCCGAATATTTGTAGGGACTTTCGGTTCTTGTTAGTGTTCATGTTATTTCGTGATTTAGTTAAATAATAATTATTACTTTTTACTCGAGATGTTATTTTTTGTCGTTTCTAACGGGCAATTAAGTGAAAAGTTACATTTTCCTAACATGCGATTTTTTCAAAGTACCCTTTCAAAGTTGCTGTTTTTAACCACAGTGTTTTTTGTGCATTGGAAAATAATATCAGATAACTTGATGCATCTGATAATGGTCATGTGTTTAAAATCAATGGCGTGCATATATGCTTATTATACAGTTAAAACACATTACTCATGCACGAGTGCAAGATAAACGGTGTAATAACGCCCTTGTTGCACGCACACTCAGCCGAACGCACTTATTATTTTGTTAGGCAAGTCTTCTCTTTCATAAATATGTCACATTGTGTGTGCTCGTGTTTTCACAATAGTTTCCCTTGATGCATAAAAATCACGCTGTTTTCCCATCGCTTGTAGACTGGCGTAAGCTGTCAGAAAATAATTGATCAGCCAGCCAATATATCTTCGATTTGTTTACATCTGCCAGAGAACGATTTGAGGAAGTGCACACGTGATTATATATCATCTCGGTAGGGCACACTTGTGACTTGCATAGAGGCTTATCTGAAAAAAAAACGCGTACTATTTGCACTGACTTGCTTATTATTTGCGAAAGCAAAAGCCATCCTCCGGAATTTGTTATTGGGGTCTATAAAAGAATAAAAGCATTTTTATTATTTGCACCACCAATAACCTTTAAAAAAATACCCGTTCTGGCATAATGTTTTGAGAGGTTATTATTGTTCCTAATAATAAAATACTCTGTCCTCTGCAAGTCTTTTCAATTTAATAAAATTGCACATTAAATTCAATCTGTCATTTTTGTTTTGTACTAGGAAATAGATAAACACACTGGCCTACTGGCCTAATACATTTTTCTCAATAGATTTTCTCTGGTGTAGTTTAGTTTTCCGAGACATCAAGTTTAACCCCAGAGTTAAAGATCAATCAGCTAATCACAGATGTGTTTGATTATTATCATTGTCCAAATGTATGAGTTCTAGGCTTAAACCCTGCTTTGTAAATCCGGCCTACGACAGCTTTTCTATCATTTCCAAGGCCAGCTCAGTCCAACGCAGGGATAGTTCCTCTACATCGGGGCCCAGCCATTGCCTACCAAGCCCATCTCAACTTGATGTAAAAAAACTCTTGTGCGCTATGCCAGTGTCACGATTGTGAAAAAACATTTACACCGTTCTAAAACGTTCGAATCCGAGCTGGCTCGTGTTTTAGTCATAATGCGTGTGATTGACTGGACTTATTCGCGGATGCTGTCAACTTCTTTAGCACATTCCAAGCACCGACCGGATTGAGGAGGATGTCAGCTGCTCGCTTCTTTCGCCAATATCTGTATCGCCGAGTTTTCAAGCAAGACGTCGTCTCTGTCTTCACTCTCGAACACTAAGAACATGGCTTTTTTGACATAGCAGACAGAAACAAATTCGAATTTACTGACCCTAAGCAAACACAGTATGTCCTGCGCGAAGGGTAACTGGCTTTTGGCAACCTATGAGGAAAGCAAATAGATTCAGAAATGTTCACATTCGAGTAATTGTTTTACTGCATGCATGTATGACACTACCCAAGAAGATATGGAATGTTATACCTAGATACGCATGTTTTTATTATATATGGACAACAGTCCACTATTTCGATGAGTGCAGGAACTCTTTCGAAACCGTATTGGAATTCACTATCTGAAAGAAGCTGTCAAAGATGGGCGAAATATAATTGAACCACCCCAGGACGTATTGCCAGTAGCTCATATGGTAATTAACGATACTCAACATGACCGAATGAATTGACCAGCCATCGAGAGTATACGTTATATTGTGACCATGCACTATGCAGGAAGATTTATCATGCTTATGAAAACGTATGGGCGTGGTATGGATTCGTGTTTGTCAAATGCATTTCATGTGTGCGAGGTGGTACGATAATATCATATACAGTTGCCATTACCCGAGACCAATAAGTAATGGATGATCCTGCGAAATGTAGGTGTGAAAAGTTTCTACACAATGGTTTACTGTTTTGCTGTGGCGATGGCGGATTGCAATACAGCGAGTAGTGTTTATTCGGGGAATTTGTGGCGGCCGCTACGTACTCTTTTGCATGTCACAAATTTGCTCTATGTCCAGACGTATGGATTCGCAATAATTGCCAGATGCAATGTGTGGGTATCGGACGTTATTATCAATTTCGCCGAGTGTGACTGGTGGATTTTTTATTCAAAAATATTTGAACAGTGGGGATATATATATATATATTTTTTTTTTTTTGCTTTGGTGCTATAAATCATCTATTGATGTTGTGTACTTGCCTGTATAGATGTTGGCGGGCATCTATAAAATGCAAAAAATATTCACCCTAGCGAACATTCGGTTCGTGCACACGCGTGGTTGCTATTGATTCGTGTGGAATCGGACAGAATCGACTCCATGTATAATATATTGAAAGTATGCGCCATACAGGTTTTAGAAATGGATGCTAGACTTTTGGTACCGCGTATGGTTCATTTTAAATCGATTTCATTAATTGAATCGGGGCCGTAGAAGGGTTCAGTACCCCATAATAGAGAAAAAATTAGTGGGACTTCGCAGTGATAATGTATGAAGTAGTGTAGTTAGTTCTATAGTATGCTGATTGTAATTTCATTCAACTTCCGATTGTAGCCTTCCATCATTGCGTGCCGAGGGAATGGTGGGCTAGGAGTAAGGGGGGGATGAAAGTGCGCTGGTCACGGCTGTGCACATGTCAATCACGTCGTCATGCAACTAAGCAAAGGAAAAAAGTACTCAAAAATATATACGCTTTTGTTTTGGGCATTTGTTCCGAAAGGCCTTACCTCACTACCAGAGCGTTTTTTTTTTCATTCTGGCACGTACCAATTTAATAACGAATTGTTTGATGAAGGTTTAGTTGACGAAATGCAAGATGGTAATTGGATGTGAATTTTGTGAATCGCACCTACAATTTTGCTGCAATCAAGGCTTTGTCAGTTTGGTTTTGGTTCCATATTTATTTCACTCTTTCTTTGTCGCAGTTCGTCTGTAAATTCTAACTTCAATCGCTGTTCTCTGGATTGGCAACCATGTTGACAACCATTGTCAAAATTCGTGGTTCTTTTTTGATCGCTTATTTCCCGTGTTATTTTTGTGGCGCTCATATTTGTTTTTTGTAAGTAGTTTGTGCATTGAAATATGAATAATTGAACAGTTTCGTTGATTTTACATAACGATAATTGACTTTATAAATGGCGCTGCGTATTTTTCACAGTCCCAATTATCATGCCCATGATTAAATTCGATTCCTGCCTCTGCGTCCCAAGTGCATTTGCGTGAGGCTTGCGTTCAATTAAATAAACTAATTATTATTGCATCAGCTGGATTGATTGCTAATCCATATTTTATCATGTTATGTGACTTAACAGCAAATTGCTTTTTCGTAACCGACCATTGGGTTTTACAATTAGGGCTCTTGATGCACTTTTTTTCGCGGCAAATGCACGTCTATATTGAAGTATGCCTTTACTGCAGCTCAACGATTACCGATGCAATTTTGTCTTTGACCGAACCACGCGCAGATCATATTTATATTGACGTCGTAAATTGGGTGCAAAGGCTGCCTATTCAGTTCTTGGGGCCTCACGTGATTCCAAGTACTTACAGACCAGCCACAATAAAAATTAATTATTTTAAAGGCTGTTTACCTTTACTTAGGTATATTCTCGTTACATCGAATTTGTATTAGCATGCTATAATTGTTTTTGCATCGTGGTTACATACATAAAATGCTAATGCATCAAGGCAGGTATCTGGGTATCTTGAGTTTGGCAGGTATGGAAGCATGTTCTGTCATTACCTGTAGCAGCCGTGTGCATTCTGGTAACTAACTAATTAGTGGAGGTCCAGGTTTGTTTTCCATGTCATTCACCGATCATTGGGCACGCTACAGGAATATTCGAAATTGTAAATAGCTTCGTTGAGTTGTACTACCTTTTTGTTGCTTGCATACATTTGCATATTTCATACATTATGGCCATGCTCGTCATTAATTTCATCCCAATTAACCTTTTCGAGTCGTTGTATAACATGTGCCATTTTATTCAATTACATAAATTTAGTGTATTTTTTAGGTTGCATTGCATTGGGATGCTCTTCGTTGAATACGAGATAGCAGGTTCTGCGTTCATTTTTTATATTTACTAAAAAATCTAATTTTCCAGGAAACACTTAAATAGGTGTAATTATAAATGCCATCAATTGAACTAATATTATCCTCGTGAATCGGGCATTAGCTAGGTCCATTCAGGAAGTCTTTTCATGGAGAAGCTAATCGCTAATCTCTTGTGCCGGATTATGAAAACAAGATACGGTATCAGCTGGCTATTGGATTTCATTTAGGCTGACTTCATTTGAGATTGCCGCTGCGATGATGATGATGAAGACGAGATTGCTCATCCAAATCAGTCGCATTGTCTTTTGATTACATACGATGCAACGCTCGATAGCTTTCCACTCGATTAACTGGGAAGAATATCGTGTTTGAATTGTTTCAAAGGCACTCGGCTTGCCAATGCTGTATCTCAAACAAAAAAGCTTACTCATTACAGCTTTGGTCACCTAAACGCAGCAACCAAATTTAAAAAAAATCCGGATGATTTCTAGATATCAATTCTTTCGTCCTAGGATGAACTCTTATTTAAATTGCAAACGCTTGCAATGCGCGGGGTATTTTATTATTAACAACACTATAACCGTCTCAAAAATTGATGCCCAGACGCGGACTCAAACCCCGATCTCCACCTTTCGCGGGTGTTGCTCTGAACCAGATAGCTCAATGGTTCAGAGCAACACCCGCGAAAGGTGGAGATCGGGGTTCGAGTCCGCGTTTGGGCATCAATTTTTGAAACGGTTATAGTGTTGTTAACAATAAAAAAAAAAAAAAATCTTTCATCCGTTTCTCCGTTTGTTTTCCAAGCAGTCTCCTGCCTTGCTGTGGTATCCCATTGCTATCCCAATGTATTACTGTAATGAATATACAGTGAGAGGGCGTTGCCCGCTCACATTGCGTGTTTCGAAAATTACATGCTTTTGGTACCAGATCCATTGGTTTAATGCACGGGTTTGCCCACAAGTATAGTGTTTAGGGCAAGTAGAAGTGCTAGTAGGCAATCCATTGATAAGTCACATAGTACACTGGCGAAATGATAGTGATTTGCTCAAAAGGTACAACGTGAACGATTATATACCTGGATGGGTAGGTACCTAAATGCAATGCACGACCGCTTTGCGACTCGCTACGGGTTTGATGTTATAAAATGTTGTTTTTATTGTATATATATGATCACTTCTTTGGTTACGTTTGTTTTGTCTAAATTGTTATGTTTGTATCGAGTTTCATTGACTGGTTTTGGATTTGAATAGTAAATATCTGTGGCCTTTACGTGACCACAATATAAAAACAAAGTGGACCTGCTCGGCTAGGTATTTTTCCAATCAGTTGGCAGAATGCACGCGTGTTGGTACTTCTTTACATGTCTCGCGAGCGCCACGATACGTACCGACTTGCAGCAAGTGAAACTGTTATAATTATTCTGAAAATAAAATCTCATTCCGATGTCTGTAAGAGACGATCGCGTCCCACCTTGTAGAACTGCATCTAGTCTCTAGACGCGGTCACGACCGTATTTTCTGTGACTGCAGACAGACACATATATACACACACACACAAGATCACGTCACGTGAGCACAGCCACGGTTGATTATGCAAATCACTTTCTTGGTCCATGGTTGATGCTGTGTGCGCGGCGGACCCGAGATTGGTCAGATCTGTCGCTCTCGGAATCTGGTTCCTAATAATTAACATAACTACTTGTCCTCGATATATCTGTCTTTGTTGTTCTCTCTAGCTGGAGTTTTTTTCCTAGGCGCGGAGAAGTGACTCTTGTGTGATAGCCAAAGCGATTGCCGCCAAAAAAAAAAGAATATATGTATATTATTTGTATGAGCAGTATCTATTTTATTTTAAGATATTCGTAAATTGTTGTTCACTTCGCAATTCAAATGAGGATTATGATGATCTTCACGGTACGTTTTCGTCATATTGCTAGGGTATCGTTGCTACATTAAAACATGCATAATAAATGAAGCCACTTGCTTTACAATAATAATACAGAGTTAAGTATACATTGTTCTGGTGAGGGCGCTCGGTCCACTATGCAAATGGTTATGCACAAGTCCTGCTGGTAGTCTCACCAATGGCATGTACCCAATGAGGTTTGTATTGGGCACGGTGGTCCAGACGCACTGCATCAACTTCTCGAGTCTGGTACGATCTGCAACCTGCTCACATGTTGCATAGCTGCGACTGGTTGGTCAGTTATTTATTGACGTGTTGCAGTTAATGCATTGGGCTGGCTGCATTTGCAGCCATGCAAATAACACGCGCAAGATCGAGATATGCAGATTTCGTCGATGCAATACGGCATTTGATACAGTATAAATAGTGGTGCGAATGGATTTAGGAATGACGAGAGTTTGGTTTTATTTTATTTTTTATTTTTGTTAAGGTCCAATTAAAAACGAGAAATCTGATCAGTTACGAAGGTCTCATGTGCCATGAGTATTTATTGAATGAAAATTGTCTTCTGATGAAAGAGACTGCGCGTGGAATTTATGTCGATGATCTCCGCTATACTGTTCCGATTTTTGATTATGCATCGAGTTTCTCCATGATGCTAAACATCTTTTTTATAGTCTGTAAACTGTGCATAAAAGTAACTGTGTGGTAAGATTTGTGCGCTCATGTCTGATTTCTTTTGTTGCAGGTGAGTTTTGGAATTGGTTTGGAGACTCTTTTCATGGCGCCTCCTTCAAAGATGGTGTCAACAGAAAATTCGTATGTAAACACAACGATGCCCAAAACTATTCATAAACGAACTGCAGCATCAATTTGCTAGGTAAACAAGTCGAAAGCACAAATCAATTTCACTGCTATAAGTGATGTAGGTAAGAAGCAATCCCACAAATAATTAAGATTCGAATAGATTTTTTCTAGCACTAAACAGAATTCTCTCTACAATATCCCTGTCAGAACTTCGACCTATCTCCCATAGATTCTGTCAACGCTCTAGCACAGACACATTTGTGTAGGCCATTGCCATCCCACATCTCGGATGCAGCAGCCAGCCAGCCAACGTCGTCCCGAATCCCGATTCCCGAATAGCTGGCAACGGTTCCCCTCATTCCCTGCACCACGCCGGCATACTAAAGCTCTTTGGCGATCCTTCCCAATGTTATTCTGGGATCTATGGATATTTACGTCTGTGGTTTCGTGGGTTAAAATTGGATTGTGAAGGGGGGAGGGAGAAAACAGAGTCCTATATAATCTCACGTAAAATAAACATTGACGTTACAATTTCGTCTTGTATCCGATAGTTTAGTTCGTATTTACGCAAAGTAGCTGCGTTGCATTGGTGCTTGCACGAATCGATGCAGATGCAGTTGAATCGGATTGGCAAAGCTTGCATTTATGTAGCCGAAAGCAGATTTGAGAAGCTCTGCCAGGTGATCTCTGGATCTCCATGGCTATCAAAGATTTTAATCTCAAGTTAAGATCGTGTTACTTGGTAACCGAGTGTGTGAGGAAATGCACGTTATCAAGAGCCATGAAGTGAAATTATCGCGGGTTATATTTTTGATTCACAGAAATCATATTCATACCAAAAGTAATGCGATTATTGTTCTTGGCCACTAACAAAATGCAGTCCAATTCGGTAATGGACATGCAAGCAATGCAAGAATTTCGAGAGTAACCGAAATGTGAAATACGGCTTGAACTTCGATAGCACCGTCAGCTTCTCGTTGTAAATAATACCAACGCGTGGGGTTGTATCATAATGCAGCGGGATTTTGGCTGTAAACGCGTGACGGGGGTCGAGTCCCTGGCTGCACGTGGGCTACGCAACGAGCATGTGCTTGGCGCAGGGGCACACCGCTCCGTTGCACACCGCGCACTGGTTAGCCTGCAGGGCAGTGGCGAATACCACCCCTTTTGCGTTGCGTAGAGACGAACATCTCTTCAGTTTCGGGAAAAAAATCAGGAACGACTTCTTTTTTGGGAGATCTGCTCGAAGAATTCATTGTAAATACATTTTAAAATGAGTGTCATTGTTATGTGGAAATGAAGCTTTTCTATCTTTTTTCCTCATGGTCGTATATAGCAAACGTTTCTAATAATTTTTGGGCGCAAGGCACGCCGCTGGCTGGCGTTGATGTGCGTGAATGTCCGTGTATGTGTGTAGCGAAATGGAATCTGTCTAACCACGTCCGAGGAACATTAATCTAATGGCAGCAGGAGCATCTCAGGCTCCGTCTAGATAGGGCCCAGAAGCTTGCAAGGGGGATACGTTCTGTGGCAGCCATCCTGGATAGGTCCTCCTCTCTTTCCGGGACGCGTGATCCTCATTTCTTCCTGCGCGGCTCCACGTGAGATTGCACTGGGTTTAAGGCACCGGGAGATTATGGTCGTCGAGGACGGGACATTTTTTGAACACCAATTTGCTGGTATCGGTCGGGGTTATCGTAGGCGATGGCCGAAGATGTAGGTACGCGCTGTGTTGTAGTGTTTCTCGCTATGGTTAGGGGTAGGTTCGGAACAAGATCTGATCAGGAATTGACAAATAAGAGACGATAAACGTTTTAGATTTTCGAAGTTCATTCGCATTTGATTAATTTTCTGAAACATGAAGGCTCTGTACAATTTCAAGGCACGTTTCACCTATAACATCATGGTTGTGATTAAAATCTTTTGTACACGTGAAATCATTGCCAGATATACACGAACCTGTAAAATCATGTCGGCTTATTTGCTTAAACGTAACGTTAATAAATTAATTCAGTCATCCATCATTCATTATACGTGCATGAGGCTCTCGCGCGACGCACATAGATGCAATTTCGAATCGTTTAATTTTAGAACTCATTACCACCGCTTATATACATTACCGTGAGTGCGAGAGAGAACGCTATTGCCGCCGCCACACGGCACGGCGATAGAGCAATTGGCATTTTATCTGCGATATCACGTCGGGAAAAGGTCCTTTAAAAGCTTTTCCTCTCTTTAAAAAGAGTGCCTCTACTCCCGCGCACGGGTCGTAGACTTAGCGCACTGTGATGAGACGATGGTGTGATGGCCGTGCGCTTTCGACGCCTCCGGGACGGGTAGGGGGGCGTCGGAAAGCGACGCCAGCGCCGTGCATGTAAGCCCTTTTCCTTTCACACCAACCTATTCTCCCTAAACTCTAATAATATCCCCCTACCCCATCCCACTCGCTCGTAATGACAACATTACTAGTTACGATATTGTTACGATATAGCAATGCTGACTAGCTTATGGCCGTATAATGTGGAACAACACAAAAACCACCGTGTGGCGCGCATGGATAAAAATGCGTATCAAAATAATATATTTCGATGTAAGTCTGGATAGTGTACTCAGTTTTTAGGGGGTTGATATTTAGTGGCGTGGGTGGATGAAAAGCATGCGTCTTTTTTCTGCACGCTTTAAAACGAATTTAATATTAGTTCAGTTCTTCCGAAAGGAAATTATATTGAGCTTTGATGGCATCCCTCTCAGCTCATACTGGATTTTATGGGTCATATCGATTCACTCAAATATACAGACATCATTTTTAAACATTAATTCTGTCATAATTCTAAGATTTGATGTATTTAATGTCTGCGTTTGTTCAATTCGTTGTATACTTTAACGATCTGAGCGACTACTACCCAAGTCATATAAATCAACATTTTAATTAGTCTTATTCTAGCTTTTAAACTGAACCAAACTGGAGATAACGTCTTCAGTTCTTCTTCCCATCTGAAATTAGCATGTAAATAAAGCATGCAGTTGAACAGTGCGCGCAGAACCAGCGCTCCGCTGCAGCTCTTTCTCTTTGACTAACGTCCCTGTTATTTTACTTGATAAGTTTTCATCTGGTTACTTAATGTTATTCATGAACTATTTAACACGTTAATAAATTAAAGGGGTGTGTAGCGTTTTTACTCGCTGGCTCGTTGCTGTGCGCAGTAACTTAACTCGACCTCTCTACCGTGAAATAGCCCTATTTATAATCATAGGTAGACGAATAATTACTAGATGATTATTATAGTTATTACGTACACGTAGCATGCCAACTCTTCCATCACTTCGAATCGACAACTCATGAATAACAGCATTCGTATTCCTCTAAATTATTTTTATTTCACGATTTTTTTTTTTATTTTTTTTTTGTAAATAGGGAATAGGAAATGCAAATCTTACTGGGAACCGATTCGTCGGAGATGCGGTCCGCAAAGGATCGAGGCGCAGGGACAATCGAATACATTCGTCCCATTGTTCGGTGCTTGCTTGGATGGTCCGATGCATGCCCGTTTCGCGTCATCCACAATCGAAATTCTAAAACGGAAATTGCAATTTCGCACCGCCTTGCAGGCAAAGCCGCCGTCGCCGCTGCTTTGGCCACGTGGAAAAAAAACTTAATTCATAACAAAGGCGAGTTTGAGAGTTGTGTTCCGATTATTTTCACCCCTCATGCTGCTGTGCACGACTGTTTGTTTTGGCGTTTTTCGTTTCTAGTATTTCTCATTCGATAGTTTTAAACGTGTGCGCAAATTTTAAATGGTGACGTCCTTGAGTGTGTATTTTGCATTAATATGCAATGAGAATTGAGACCTTGTTAGGACTAGACTAGTGATGCGGTTCTAAGCACTGCAAATAAAATCACTCTATAATAGGAGCTTTGTATAGGAGAAGTGACGATCATCTTTTAATCTATTCTGTGGCTTTCCTTGATTAGATACCTATTTCCCTGTTTTCGGACTCTCGATCTCCATTTCTCGCGAGTAACGCCAGCGAAACAGCGCAACGAATAAACCCACAGGAAAGTAATTCACAGCAATCGTTCACCAACCGTTTCACCAACCGTTTCACCACCAACGATCTCTATCCATTTAAGTTCAAACAAAATTACAAGCACACGAAAAGAAGAAAAAAAAAAAGAATCGCCGGGAAAAAAGCGCCGAATAAAAAAGGTTTTGCCAAGGCCGGCCGGTCTGAGGATGTTTTTCTGTACTGGCGTTTGTAGCTATATCATAAATTAAGTCACGATTTTAATAGCCTCTTGACCGGCTTATGGCTGAGACACAAGGCACCAACTCGAGCGGCCTCCTCTCCAAGACCAAGAATAAGACGAAGACGCAGAGGAGCCCATCTCGTGCGCGGTCCAGCGGTGGATGCTGGGTGTCCAACGCCACGTTCACCTGTACAAGATTCCCTTTTCAATATCGGTCGGCGTTGCCTGCTTTATTTATAAAATGGTCTCACTTTGTTTAGGTGATTGTAGCTTACACCCATTTTAACAATCGAATGCACCTTTGAGACGTGACTACTGCACGCCACTACTGGCATTTAAATGGCTCGCAAATTTTCTGTCCGCTTCCCGAAACCAGATTCCACGCCTGGCGACACTTTTTTTCAAAGAGTGGCGCTTCGAATCCATGCGCTGGCAGCTGACGATCTAACACGCGTTCCGCCACTGCCGACGTCGTGGTCGCGGCACTCTTGTTCTTCGCTACACATGCCTGTCTGCCTGTGTTATTATTTATGGCTTGTTCTTCACAACTCGTTTAATGATCTGTAAACGATTGTAATTTCGACGATAAGGTGCAAGTTTTATTGCGTTCGAATGCTCCGGGGTGTACCTCAAAATTCTTACCGTACAAGATTTCAAATTTGTGTTTATGAATCGGAAATTACGACAAACTGCCATGACGATTTGTTGCATTCGGTAGATCACCTCGTAGGAGTATAAAACTGAAATTGACTTTCAAAGTCCACCGTGTTACCGAAGTATTTGATTTAGATCTAGTGGCTCCGTTCACTCATCATTCTAGGTCTCCTCTCGTGGCATCTTACCTTCAGATCTTGCCTCGTTACTGCTAGCTGTAATCCCCGGACAAAGTACACCTTCCCCGTCGTGCATGCCTTGCATTCTCCGCTTTGTGCGCGCGTGATCGCTAATTCATCCCCGTGCGATTTCTGCAAGGTACGACGTGCAGGGGTGCCCAGAGAAGTCACCTGCATCGCACTCCTGCGTACAGGTGCGCCATAGAAATGTCAACAGAAAATAGTTCGCATTGACATTGGCATCATCACGGCTAAAATGTAAACGTTTGGTCGTCGGATGATAATTTAGCACCTGTCAATCATTTGGTGTTGAATATTGATCGGTCTTCAAAAATGTTTTCGCATTTGTATGCAGTTCATTTGCATTTGATGACTCATGTATGCTCTTTTGCATAGTATAAATAAGTCATTTAAATCAAGTGATGCGATTATATGCGCATTTGTTAAGTTGTGTTGTGTTCGTGCAGAACATCTGGCTACCCCTGACTTGCATTCACAGGGGAGGCAAGATGCCTGAGCGTCTCATAGTTGTGTAAGTTGCAAGGGTTGACACTTATCATGGCGAGGGGGGGGGAGGGGGGAGGTGGGAGATTCTTTGGCGGTAAGGAATGGTTGAGGTATGGTGAAGCGGTCTCTCAGGAGCCTTGCTGTCACAAACTCTATGAAGCCAGAAACCATTTCTCAGAAGATGGTATTCGCAAATTAATTACATTACCGAGTATGCTCGGCATTCCCAGTACCTAAGCCCAGACGAAAAGTGTGTGGTGTGCTCACAATGAATGTAAACAGAGACGTTATGGGAGGAAGTGGCGTGGTTTTCGGTGGTTTCGCCGTGGAAGTACATTTGCTAGACACAGTGGTTGGGAACTGAGCAAATTGACGGGACACATGAGGATACAGGAAATGTGTGCTGTTGTTTTTGTCGGTGACATGTGGGGATTCAGGTGGCCAATTTACTTGTTCGTACCAAATCCATAATGCCTGGGTTAATTTGACGATTCACCTACGATCGAAGACTGATTTCAGAACTTGAGTTGGCCACAATGGATAGAATATCTGAAAAGAACAGATGTTAAAATTAAATTTGGATATGCAGCTCTCCTCCCCCATTTTTTTTTAGTTGAATTTGAAAAGGGAGATTTGGAAAACTCTTTCAATGCCGTTTGCCACGACGGTTTTTTTTTTTTTTTTTTGTTGTTGCTTGCACTGCATTGGTGAGGAATGCTTTGCAGTGTGTGAGGAATTTGGATTGACACGTGAGTCGTATCTAGGACGCAAAAGGGGGTGGAGGAGGAAGGATTGGGGGATGCCTACTATTCTGCATTCTTTTCTCGCTGCAGAGTAACACAAAAAAAATCTCAACATCTTAAAATAATGTGTTCGTAGAAGTATCTGGCAGTAGACTTGTAGCAAATAAAATTCGAGTCAGAAAATAAGAAACCTTTTCACTGGATCGAGACCCATCTCAATCACTGCTCAGCCCAGTTGACCCAAGATGTATCAACGGAAAGCACTAGCATATTTTTGAGATGCATGATAGAATCAAAGAACTAGAAACGAAACATTGCCAAACCATGCCAAACCATCGTCATCGCTAATAATAAAGTATATTACGAGAGGAGGAAAGACAGAAAGAGAGGAGAGCTGAAAAAAAAGTGTCTAAAAGGCATCTGAATTTATTTTGACACATACATTTTTAATGCATGGCCCATGTGTGGCGTGCGCTGCAACTTTGCATGCCACCAGGTCCTCATGGCTGCCATTAATTTGTTCTTCAGCCTGTATGCAGTTAGTTCGCTCATATAAAGCGTCAAAAAAACTTGGTTGAAAGAGAGTCTAGGAAAGCAGAACACCTCGTAGCTTGATGCTGGGTTGATGATCAAAACATGCCAGATTGACCGAAAAACTGGAGATGACGATGCTATGGTGACACGAAAGGTTGTGGGTTTGGGTCAGTGGCATGCTCACCTCCCAGTATCTGTGTGTGCCTACCATGTTGATTGGATCCACTGGCCTTCTGCACAAGATACTGGACGTCATCCTGGTTGTGATGCTTGGATAGTGGCCAGATGATCGTCCTCGGAACGTTCCTTTCATCACCAGAGATCGCCGATATGTTGATCACTTATTCAGACAAGAAAATTGTCATTTCCTGTGTCATCTTCGGAATGATTGACACGCTGGTTCCTTGGACGTCTACAAAGGGAATTCCCGAATATGTGCTACTCAGTGATGACATCCGTTTGCTATCTTTGCGATATTTATGCGATTCAATCATGTCTAGGTCTCCATAAACGTCATCTGCTTTATTACACCATCAAGATTAGACGTCAAAGCGAAACAGTCGACGCTTCACAGTTCCATCAGTCGAGATGGTGTGCAAATTTACCTGTTGAAAGTCACCTGTGCACAGCGCAGCGCCGCCCCGTGTGCTATCAATCATAACCACGTGCGTTCCGCTCATTTCTCATTTCTCGCAGTACGACATGGTAACAGAGAAGAACGCGCCGCGTGCACCGGTAACCCTTTCTCACTTTGATTGAACTGTAACAAACATCGGTGACTCTATAGCGAACAGCTATTTATTATATTATCGCGTTGTCTGGTTGATTGACATTGCGTAGACAACTCACTCGAGGCTCCGACGGCGCCCCACCCCCTTCGATGTCTTTTGTGGCGGCTGGCAGGGATCGAAGACAGCTCCTGTCTAGCTGTCTTCTCGGCGCTCAGACGTCGAGGCGGCGGCGGCGGCGGCTGCGGCGGCGGCGGTGCAAATTAAAGACTTTGGGGAAAGAAGCACGGGGAATGCCCTGGCTTGCCTGCTGTACCTACTGGTGCAAGAGTGTGCCACAATACTTGCTGCCGAGCTGGCTGACTGATAATTAATCATCATCAAAAACAGTATGGCCGACTGAGCTAAGGACAACAACCATCAAACACTTTCCATGTTGAGGCTGGTCAGGAATTCTTATGCAGCGGGGGTAATTGAATGATGATTTACTTTCTTTTCGCAGGTTTTTTTTTGTGGGTAACTTGGTTTGTTGTTGCAATGTCATAGTTATAAATGATTATTGGGATTTTTTGAGCTGGGGTTTATACATTTTTTTCTCGCTAAGGGACATTGCCCTTTTTGTTGGGATAGGCAACTTCCTATGATTGCTACCTTTATTTTGACACACCTTTCTAATGGTTATAAATGAATCTTGTTCTATGTGAGATATTGCGATAATTTTCTAACTGTAGGTACTTCATAGTAAAATTCAGAAATTGTGCACATTAGCCGGAGCGATTTTTTCCCCCCTGTAATGCACCAAGCTATTTATTTTCGATGCCCGTCAAATTTTATTGCACACAATCTGTGACCGGGCGCCGATTTGATTGTCCGCTAAAATCGCATAAACGCGCGAGTGCGATTATTTTTGATTTATTTTTCACGCACTACGCACGCAAAATTTCGAATAACATGTGCAGCAGAGCATAGCTAGCTGTGCCACACAACCTGGAGCCGATCGGAATTGATTCCCGGACAAACAATTCATGTAATTAAAAAATTCTGTCCGAAGTGTGATAGCAAATGACCATTCATTGGCCGGTCCTGGCAAAAAACGACTGACACTTCCCGCTGTACTAAATCGCATATGTGAGCGATTAAAAAAAAATAAAAACCGCACGCACATATTGCGAATCGCCGTGCGTTTTGCGGCGGCTGCGCGCGCGCGCGGCGGTTTGATTGCATAAAAAGTGCAATTAGTCGCGCTCGTTAATGGATCGCTAATGACCGAATTAAAAAATCCAGACAAAGTAAGCCGGCTGTATTGGCGGCCGTTTGTTCTGACAACAATTGAATACAAAGGCATTTTATGAGCGTGGCTTTGTGGGCATTGTTTGCAAGTCACTTTCAATTGAATTGCACTTTTGAGTTGTTCAAGCCATGCGTTCAAGACTTTGCCCGCTAACCTTAGAGCATCTCATTGGACAGAAACTTTGAAACGAAATTTAATCTCACGGCATAATAGCGAAAAATTACAAAACATTGCCATTTTCGAGTTGGCTTACAACGATATATACCTTAGATAGAGGCGCCACCGGCCGCTTAGGGGTTACATGCGGGTCAAAACTTTCATTAAAAAAAAAAAAAAAAAAAAACACTACAAATCATCTCCGCTGATGTCCGCCATTTTCATTTTATCATGCAAAGATTTTTTGTTTTTCGGGCTATTATAGGAATTTTTCTACCAAATTTGACAATCATGGAAATTTTATTTCAGATGCAATAAGTATTTGGAAATCCCACGTCTATAATCACAACTAAAATGTAATTCATGGGTTGGTAGCAATGCTGGGGGGCGGTCATTGGGCTGGTATCTTCTCTCACGGGCTAGTCTGTTAGGGTAAACCACGGTAAACGAAATATTGGATGATCTCCGAGAGAGTACAAGATGTGAATAGGTCGTCTGGCTGTCTTCTAGCCGGCTGTTGCACCTAGGCAATGTCTGAAAGTGCATTGGCTTAAAGATGTATTGTACAGGTTACAGTTGAGAAGGTCACAGGGCAAAAGCCATCGAGCAATTAACTCCACACAATGAATCACATTTATCGAGCGTACAATATGAGCAAAGAAGTTGCCGCCTATCCACAAAAGTATTTTTTTTTGCCAACACGCTATAATTAACATATCAAGTACATTTTTTGATGCCACATCAACTAGTCAGCGAGGAAAACCTGCAAGTAACAATTAAATAAGTCTTAACCACGCTTACGTCTTGGAAGCAACGTTTGGCAAAGATTACTAAAATGTTGCACCAAATTGCATTCACACTCGCACTGTGTTATAATAGGAATCGAATTTACGACCTCTTCTTTGCTACCACATTATTGTTGTTTTGCCAAAACGAATGCTAAAGTCTTGTAAAAATATATCTCTGTAGCCATATTTTACGAGGCCATTTACTTTCTGGCAGCTCCTCGTCTCCTTCGTAACGAACATTACGCAAGAAGTTTCGTTGAGTTTCGTTTTTCAAATTTTTGCACCGTGTGAGTTCGGTTTAAAATTAGTCCTAGCCGGTCAACGGTGGAAGAACGGTACACATTTTTGATAAAAGGTACTGCAGATGCAGCTTACCCACATAGTCGTATCTGGATTTAAGTAACAACTAAGTTTCACGGCATTCCCCTCGCTAACTCTTAAATAGTTTAGACCTCTACCGATGGATGGCGTTATTCCCAATTTATTCGTTTCTTACTCGCACTGTTAATAATCGAATCAATTCTCTCTGTCACAACGAATCGCTATGCAAACACTCTCTTGCGGCAGATTTTTAAACTGGATTTGTGTGTTTAACGACGTTCCGTCAACAGCGTTCCCGTGGCACTGGTATTTCGGTGTCGGTGACAGAGCACAGATGAGATATCGGAGTAAGCTACATCTGTGGTAACCACCGTGTACGTCTATTCTGAAGTGGATCAAAGGGCTGCGATTATTTCAATTTTTTTTTTAAATTTCCTGTGAGCAAATACTATAACGCGCTAAGTGGGTGTAACGAATAGATGGAAATAATGCAATGCAATCACCTCCCGTGCACCGTCGCAGCCCAGCAGGTGATGTGGTTCTTGCTAATGAGTCTTAGCCCGGTACTGCAGCTAAGACTAATGTTGAGATGAGATCCACTTCTTTCATACCTTGCACAGAATGATTAAACATAGCGCGGTTTCTTGATGCTCAAAATTTTCTTGCAAATAATGACATAAATATGATAAAGCAATGGGGTGGCATTCACGATTAATGAAGTTTAACCAATCAGCGATAGAAACAATTGGCATCGATTGGTGTAACTAGAGAGTTAAGCAACTCTAAGCCCTGTATGTTGTTGAATGGGTAACCAATGCATTACGACTGTTTCGTCGATAACTTAAAGTGCTATGTGGGAATAAACTTGAACATGATGATCACATCGTAATGAGCCAATTGTGAATGCGTCAATTGCGGCAACCCTTGATTCTTGTGGTGAGCCGAGGGGAGTGAACAGGGTTGAAGAAGGATGAAGTGTGTGCAGGGTGGGTACTGGGTTTTGCTGGCCGGGCACGCCTCAAATCGGATTAACATAATCTTATTAGTGTCGATAGATTAATGGGATCACATTGATCTTGGCTAGCAATTCGATTTCGAACGCGGTTTAAAGTGCACTGCTAAACCGACCGGGTATAATATGCGACTCGTTTTGGATCGAAAAACGTGCTGAAAAACCATTCATCACGGTTTCTTTTTCCTTTATCTATGTTAGCTAAATTAATTGTCTGTGGGCATGTTCTTGTGCTTCTATTTCTTTTTTGGCCGGCTGTACTTACAAAATTTATGGTACACTCTACACACATCGTGTGTACTGATGGCTAAATTATTTTTCTTAGCAGCAACATGGTTTTCAACCTCCCAAATGCCTAACCATGTTAATCACGTGCGATAGGTACAAAAAAAAATCCACAACCAGTTGATTACACTCGATCGCGTCCGCCCGTCAATTAATTAACAGTTGAACTCATAACGATTTTATTTCATAGCTAAGATTTTTATTACCAGTCGATCATTCAACCACGCTTGCCTAATACATGCTAGGCGTTTATCGGGTAATAAAACATGGCCTGCCTGCCACCCACGAGCGGGCAATCACTTGGCGGAGATCGGTTCAAGACGCTGGTTCGACCAACAGTTGACGGATTCACGACTTGAGACGAACGCCTGGCCTAGGAAATCTCATTGCCGGTCGCTTTTCAAAGCATCGGTCGTGGTCTACGGCCGATAGGTTCAGCTTGCCGCACATTTTTGTTACATTTCATTGAATTCAATTTTTGACTATCATCAGATTGGACCAGATTGGGCCTGATTGGACAGGACCTGATTTTTCCATCCTTGAGAATTATGTCCAAAGATGGACTTTTCGATTACCTCGGGCGTGGAATTCAGAAGAATCGTATCGCCCACAATATCTGGCCATCTCGAGATGTAAGGGAGAGAATGGACCCCATACGCAGCCCAGACTCGTGACTCCCTTATTGGCACCCCTGTCGCAAGTTCCCTAGCATCCCGAGATTCCATCCCTTGGTCTCACACTTGCGTCATAAATCGCGTACCACTCTAGTTCCTCCGTCCTCGAATCGCATATAACGTGAAGCAATCCCATTCACACGGAGAACATCGCATTCACACACGCACCTCTCACGCACATTTCACGCCGAGATGAATTTAAATCGCCACCCGGACGACGGGGAGATGGATGGCCGATTGCCCAATGTGGTCCGAGGGTCGTGGGGGGCGGCGGCCACATTTTTGGGGGTGGATGGGTTGCGGCGTTTTGGGTTTTGGGACTCTGTCCAGTTAGAGGGAAGATCAGACTGGAGTTATTTTGATTTTCCCAAGAATTCACTGTTTGTGTAGATTTGGCCATGCTATATGAATATTTAAATGAAATATGGGACTTATCGATATTTAGCCTTCGATTCTCTTTGATAAAGTAACTGAATCAAATTGTATGGTTAAGCCGGGAATCATAATTTCTTTCCAAACAAAGTGCGCCGAGATCCGTTTTACCTTCCTAGCTTCGCTTTCGTGAGGTTGACCAAGTCGAATTTCTGCACAGTTTCCTGGAGATTTCTTCTTTGATCACCCTCACACACACTTCCATTGTCGTGCGCACAGCCAAACTTTCAGATCTGTTAGCACTCCAGAGCAAAAAGCAATCAAATTAGTTTGCTAGAAGCGAAATTACTTTCTGTTTATGAGCATTGTTTCGATGAGAAAGCTAGAAGGTTGTTAGACAAATTATGATCTGCGCTTTGAAGTTTTAGAGTTGTGTCAAGTGTCGACTTGATAACGCACAATTGTAGCACCTCCCTTCACCCTTGCTAGCAGTGGGATTGAAGGGGTTAGTTGAACTCTTTCAGAACTAGTGCATGCGACACAATTTAAACTGTTCCAGGGATAACGATACTAACATTATTATAGCCATTGCTGTTAATCCCGAGATCAGAAGAGAAGAGAGCAGGGAGAGAGAGCAAGAGAGAGGTTGCCAACTATTTCTTTTGTGCTCAACTTGTAAAGATAAGCTTGTGCAGCCGGGAGAAAAAGTTTCGGGAGAACTTGGATTACAACGGGATGTGCGTCTGTTTTTTTTTCCTATCCCGAGTCTTCTGCAATGAAAAGTCAAAAATTGTGTACTATTGAGTCGAGCTGCGCGAAATTGGGACAATCGATAGCTGAGCACTGCGGACAAACCCATGAGTCGCGATTTGTGGAAATATGTGCATCGTGCAGAGATATGGAAACCAAGGCATACATGTTGTATTTGTTCTTATTCTTTTCATTTTCTTTGATTTCAGGTGAGTTATCATTCTTTGTACGAAACTGTGGAGTAGGAACGAACTGAGTAAGTACCATTTTACCGAAACAATCGAAACAGGTACGGCCACATCATTTTTCACAAACAATTTTTTATAAAAACCTGTCAAAACGCCTGTCCTCGTGGCTGCCTACACGGGGTGTGTACACGAGAGTACTTGCCAAAAATCGCAAACATGTCATGCTAGGTCATGCACCGTGCCAGCAGCTCGCGCTAGCTAATTGGAATAGATCATTTTCTCGAATTTCGACGCGTCGCTGGGAAAAAAACAACAAAAAAGCGTATATCGTATTGGCCACGGTAACACATAGGGGCCATGCACTTCGGACATCCCGTGACTGCCGCGATTATTTATAGCCATAGTTGCATCGCAATTATTCGTTCACTGAAACGCAAGCCGATGCAGCTCGTCCCAATTACGTGCCACCACTAATTGCCGCGGCAGGGATATGCACCTAGGCCAGCCATGAATCAGCCCATTAAAATACCCCAACCCCAACTCAATGATTGCACTCAGATGTCTATGCTAGAGAGGTGTAATTTTTAATGATTTCATTAATCATGCACATATACTATTATCTCATGTCCCTCATTTTTCAATCAATGGCAATTACTTTTAATGATGATTTCTTGCTGTACACCGGTGCACGGTTAATAAAACAACACGCGGTATGAGGGTTTAGAAAAATGCATTTTATAATGCAATGGCATGCGATTGCCTGCATATTACGGCCTGCAGTTTGCACATCATCGTCATGCAAATGCAATCAGTGCTACGGATCGGCTTTTCTATAAAACACGACAGAGTTTTGTGCGAATAGAGGCCGCGTACCTATTTTCCCACGATATTGATAGTGCAGGTTTGTGGAGTTTATTTTTTTTTAGTCTGCGCCCAAACAAACTCTGCGCCATGACGTGCAAATAGGTCAATTATTAGGGTGCTAGCGAATTATAGTGGAACTTAATTATTTTTGCCTCGAAACAAGCCACGTGTTTTCTGTGAATTTGCGCAAAGAGTAATGCGTGTGTGGGTTACCGGTTGACACTTCTTACATCGTTATCGGTGTAAGTTGCGACAGGCTGCACAGGTATCATTGGTCGCGGCAATTTGTTGCCACGGAAGCCTTATGTAATTTGATAACGATTGCGTTTTGCTTATATATTTCTATATTTTTGTAATTTTTTTTACCGGTATTCCGGAAGAGAGGTAATATTATGCGCGGCGAGGCAAGATAAGATTAAATGTATGCAGGTCCCCTATATATAGCCCACCAGACATTATAGGTAAAACGCCTCAAAGCTGGAAAGTGGATACCTTTTTTACATGCGTGACTTTTGCGTGCAGCGTAGAGGCAAGAAACCGCAGCCGCACAAGCAGTTTATAAAGACACGTGTTCATGTTACTGTCAACTCTTCATCGAATCCTGCCCAACACCCCTCATGCAGATAACCGTTGTAACAACAAACCCTATCCTCCCATCCGATGTCCACAACGCCGACAAGCGACAACGCACATACTATATATACCGAAACTAGCGAATTCTCATCAAAGAAAAGAATCCGCTCACCAGTACGCCACACACTAATTACCCCGAGAGCAATCATAACTCATTAGCGATATTACTGCGTGGTGTGTACATGTAATCACGACCACGGCGTGACTCTAGATCGTAAACTATTCTACACTATGATGCACTGCATGGCACTCCGACGGGGTGAGGTTTGCGACGCATGGCTACAATTATCTCACATTAACGACGGCGCCGCCCACAGACATGGATCTGTTTCGATGATAATGTCGTTTAGAAATTCATTATTAATTCGCCGTGAATGCATGTGTATGTGTGTGGCTGGCTGGCTTTTGCGCGCATCCTCTCGGGTTTTGATGCATGTTGTGGAAGGTTGGTGGGATTTCGTTTGTGGCCGCGTGGTCGACTGTCAATCGTGAAACATAAACCGTGATTCGCGCGTGACAATAACGTAGACACACTGACCTATTCGGCCAAAAATAGCTGGCACCCTCTCCCTCGTTCCTATGCAACCGAGCTCTCTCGCTCCAGACAGGGGCCGCGTGATGCGAAGATTGAATGTCATGTGTAGTCAGCTGATAATGACAGATTTGACACTGTGCGACTGCGGGTATGGTTTATCGCTTCCTCGTTTCTACAAGCCTTCATGCATTGCCGTTATTTATTATTCTATTTTGGCATTGTTTAGGTTTTTTTTGTTGGTGCTGGTTTTTTGCGAGTTGTTTTCGGTGCTGTTTTGTGCACTGGATAAAAAAAAAGTATTTACGGCATTATGTGTTCGAACTGTGATTTTAAAAGCAGATTCTGTATTCAGAATTTGGAAATGCATCCACAATTCATCAAAAACTCATTTCGACGGAATGGGACCAAGTGTATGTTCAGGAAATCTGCCGAACCTGTCAGATTCTTCCTTTTTGGAATTCATACTCTCAGATCAGTAGGGTGCTACTTTGGTAAACAATCGTAACATTTGGAGGCCCTGCATCTTGCCAAACTATAATTCAAATTCTTTTGTCAATCCCGCACACTAAACTCGACTCAAGACCCATCTACAAACACCGCTGTAAACAAAATTCCTTTGACTAGCGCATGGGCATTCGAGGAGCCATTCTCGGTCCAACTTTACGGCAAATGCGCCTAGAAGAAAGTGACAGCTTTCTCCATAGAGCAAGATTTGTGATACACACAAACATCCTTGATCCTCCATCCACTAGTTGTGTAAAATTCACTGAAGCCGGCAGGCAGCCTATCTTCCTACTCCCCCTTGCTCCATGTTTGCCTCATGTTTGCCCCGTGTTTGCCCCGAGCTGATGCAGTGCAGCACGATGATCAGGTGCCTCTCCTAGCTGGGTTACGGTCGAATAAGATGAGAAGTGACACGTCTAAGTAAATCAGACTGCGCAGTTGTGTATCGCTTCCATCGCTAAGGGACTTCCACTCTCGCGTAAGAAAAACGGGGCCGGGCCTAAGACGGGAGACGGGCGGTAGGGCTCCCTTGGCTAAGGTATAATACTAGGGCACATCCACGATAAAGTAGCGGAGATGAAGTAAGCAAGGCGCATGGTGTATTCACGGGGAGACGGTGGCGTCGGTGTAGCAAGCGTCGGGGTGAAGGGGGTTGGGTGGGTGTAGCAGTCAGCTGTCAGGAGGCATCAACGTCACCCGGTCGTGAGCTGGGCCGGAGAGCGCTGCGTACCGCGAGCTAAAGCGTCTATCCATCCCATCCTGCCCCCCGTGCGAATCCCCCCCGAACCTTCTCCCCTCGGGGCGCCGCGCAGCCCCGACCGACCCACTCGTGTTATGCAGCCTGTCAAAAGTTTACACCGGGAAATTAAATCCCGTTAAATTTATGTTAGACATAGCTGTTTGATTAGATGATAGGGGTCGGGTGGAACGGGCCGGGGCTTTTCGGCGGTGGGAAATGCGAATTAAATTGGAAAGTTGCGAATTTGTGTAGGTGCGCGTACGTGTGCGTACGTGCGAGCTTGGAAAGTTGTGTGCCATTGGTTCAAAAATTAATTTAGTTTAATCAAGTTTTGTCTCGTGAATTGGTTAGCATACGGGGAGCGATTTTGCGGGCTTCATAGGTTTCACCTTCGATGGTTTGACAAGGGTGTAATTCTGAATAATTCGTGGCCTTTGTGACTAGTTTTGCGGTTCTTTGCAGCACCATGTAACGAGTTGGTGCCTGTCATAATCTCTTTGGAAAATAGGATACACAGGAAACCACTGTGATTACGTTTCGAACCAACTTTGCAGCAATTTTGTCTAAAAAAAAAAATCGGTTTAGCTACGAATCCGGAGGCTGTGAAATCGCGACCCGGCCACGAACGCCGTGTATACTTTATCGACGCCTTGCGTCCCGACGGCGTATAGCGACGCCGGGCGCCGCTTACTCATTTGTCAGAGATGCTTCTAATGGGCGATACGTCATGTAAACATCCCGGCGTCGACCCATGGCGTCGGTGCATGGCGTCGAGACTGGTAGCGTGCCGCGCACGCGATACCACGGCGTCGGTTCGGGCCCGGCGTCGGTCCGAACCCGGCGTCGTGCTCTCTCGATATTCAGACGTAGCGCGTAAACACATTTTTCACCAGTTATCGCGCTCTGGCACACAGTTCGCCGTTACGCTCTCGATTTCATTCACTCTGTTAGAAAAAAAAAAACAGTAATGAGAAACACGAGAATACACCGAACTTTTCCAGGGCTTTTGCTTATGATGAGGGGCATGGTTTTTGCCAAAATGCCAATATAATAATTCATTTTATTTATAAATATTTTTGCTGGCATAGTTTCTGTGCTGCGTTTTTTTTTATCTGCTGTCTCCTCTGCAAAGGCGATTGATTGAAATATCTTTCATGTCTCACTCATACAAGCTGTTGCAATTTTAACGACGCACCGTCGATTTCTCTGGCTAGCAATGCACATAAAACGTCCAATACATTTTTATACCTTAATGACCCAATTTGCTTCGAACAACATCATGCATGATTCCGCGTGACACAGACCAGGTGTGTGTGTGTTTTCAATGTTGGAGCGCGACTGCAGCGCGACTGCAGCGTCGAAGTGCATCGGAATGCAACTGCACTCGCTGCACGCAGATTTAGCAGCCGACCGGTGGCGACCTCAAGTGCACGTTGCTAACTGGGTTGACTCTGCGTGCAACCTTTTCGTTGATGTTTGTGTGTTCATTATGCCTGTAAGCACCGTGCTTTTGGCTATCGGATGGCGGTGAAACCTGCAAGCGGGCTGCCTGTTGCAAGGCGGTCGAATTGGGAACGAGAATGCATTTAGCCTCAATTTTATCTTCATAACGAAAAGGAGTCTCTTGTGCTGTTGGACACATAGCTTCAAGGCGGTCATAAACCGTGGTGTTGTACAGTTCAAGTCGTTTTAGTGTTGAAAACATTTCAAAAGAGCAAACGATTCTCTATGTGCAGCTTCATTTTGTTTTCAAGATAACGCTTTTCCGAGTTATGACATTGGAGAGGTTTGAAATGCCTTTGACACCAAATTTGGTTGGAATCGGTAGGAGCTAGGTGCTTAGGGGAGGTTAGGTAAGCATCCTGGTTCATATTTTTATTTTAGGCTTGAGCAACATTTTGAAAAGAGTTTCTGGATTTTCTTGACCAGTTTTTTCTTAGCAAGCCCCTAAGTCTTTGAAAGACGTCAGTAACTTGATTGCAAGCCAACGACACCTATAGGTGAATGCACAACCTAACAGTCACACCACGAGCAACCGATCTGAATAAATACACCATAAAATGCTACCAAGTTTGGTCACAAACGGCTTCGAGCGGAACTTTTAATGCATATGTGAAATGAGATAGATATCTTAATTTTTGAGCCGTGGGTAATTGGTAACGAATGCTTGTTACCATGACGACAACATTCTTGAGCGTGCCTAGGTTATGTTATTTGCTTTTACAATTATAAAAATGATTCTCGAGGAATGCTGTAACGAATGTTGTTGTAGGTTTCGAAATATGTAGAATTTGCAGAGCAGAGGGACAGAAAGCAAAGTCTGCGAATCCTAAAATCAACCACCCGCTGAACGAACTCGTCGTATGAAATGGACCAATGGTCTCTTCTGTCACTACGGAAAAATAAGAAAACTAATCCGTATAAAGTTTATCCGAAAAAAAACCGTTGAAGCCCACATATAATATCCTTGACATGCGTTCAATCCGTGAAAGAGCCTCGACTGTATCATAATCGGATTGGTCATGGCAGGTCGAATGTTGTCAGATAGGTGAATGCGTGGTAAGAAATCGGTTTACCGATGGCATTACCGCCGTCCTCCCCCCGTAACGGACACTAGATCGGCGACGGCGTCTTACCCCTGCCTCAGTGACGTCCGACGGTAAGCTGAAGGGTAACGGACAGCCGCCCCCGCCGCCTCCTGCCTCTCGCGCCGTCGTCCCAGGGCGCTCAGGGTCTATGCTACGTCTAGGGGAAAGAGTCAGACCCCCGTTCGGTGGGACGTAAATCAGATTTCAATAAGACGGTATCGCGAGGTGGTTGTGATCGGGTGATGTAATTGGGAATGGTCAGGGGATTGGGATGTTGTTTGGATAGGGACATTCAGGTGCTCGTCTTCGACAATGCTAGAATAAATGGCATTAGATTTTTTGAAGATCCAGCGACAAGAAATTGCACTTATTCTAAAATTTTAATCTATACAGATTTGTTACTTATTTACTGCAAGTCTGCAATTGAAGCGTTTTCAATGATCACTTACTCACCGATACCATCATATTCTTCTAGACAGGTACTTGTGAAATGCATCGAAATTAATGGATTTTTCATGATGTATGACATCGGTACTTTGCATAAGAACACTATCAAAATCAATGAGCGAGGATTCTTAAAAAAATGTGGCAAATTATCCTGAAAACTGCATGGAGGAAAATTGATATGATGGTTTAAAACTGTACTATCGATCGTCAATCGTGCAGACAGATGTGTGCCATTAAATGGTACATTGATTTAGCCGCTGAAAGAGAGGGGGGTGCGTTGATACACGCACTTGACCTCACCTCAGCCTCTTAAGTGCGTAAGATAAGTAAACACATGTTATTGATAAGCTAATACAACTCGACGATAAAATCGCACTGATAACACAACCCTGTTGTTTGATTAATACCAAATTCTAATATTATTAGCCACGTTATCTCGTCGATGTAATCCGAGTTTTCGGGATTATCTGAAATACATTCCGAGCGATTATCGGGAATATTGTACGCATGGTCTCCCTTGCTTACACGTGGTGAAAATAGACTGTGATATTGGAACAATCATGATGTCCTCTTACTATCTTTCCGTTAATCCGCAATTGTGATATGAACATAGAAAAAGGTCAGATATCTTCATTGGAAATGTTGAAGCAATAATAAGTGTTATGCCCTTTTATAGTCTTACAATAATGTTGTAATATGCTGGGTCCCATTCGCAGTCGCATCTTAAATTGCTTTACAATTCAAATTCCGCAAGTTCTTATGCCGTTTGCTTCGGGGTCAGCAATAGAACTTTCTGAAATGCATTTCCTTATCGTATGAATACCTACATCAAATTCAAACATGGCTCGGTGCTCGAAGTCTCTAGCATTTCTTTCCAGCAAATATCCTTGCCAGTTTTATTTCGAAACTGAACAGCATATAGCGTCGCCAGTAACTGCACAATGTACAGAAGTCACACACCATTCTGCGTCGCTAAACAAGCGGTAAAATGGATAAGAGGCCATTTCCGGTTTTATGCAGGCTCGTAAACTGAACTTGAACGTAACGTCGGTGGGGTAGGCAGCGCTCTCTCTCCGCGTCCGTTTGGCGTAGCTTGTGCTAGGCGGCGGGAGAGTGTGGAACTAGCACTGACCGTTGACGAAGACGCGTGCAGTTGGCGGGAAATGTTATTGGGCGAGGTGGAGGACGACGATGGGTCATAACTTGAGGACAAGTACTATATCGTGTTCGTGTATAGGCGCGTTCACGGGCGAGGTCTCTTGCTATCGTAAAACTAGTGTTATAGGGAAAGGGGTATTTGTAGAGGAGAGGAAAGTCGCGGCTGGCGGCAGTGAGAAAATGAAAACTGTTTGCCACACATCTGTGTTTTTACTTCTTTACTTTTCGATGCTCGGTTTTTCTGCCACTTGTTTTTTTTTACAGTGATAAGTTTCTGCTAAGATCTGTCTTTTCCACAAGTTCCGAAAGGTGCTTTTGCAAATAGCGCACCCAAATTAATGCAAATTTCATCAAATGATATTTGTCTAAGATTTCCGGTCATTGTTAGCTGATAATTATTTATATATATTTATATACTAGACACTTCTGTGAACATGAACAATTAATAATGACGCAATTAATTAAAATTTAGGAATGCAGTGCGAAAAATTATATTGCATGATAGTGAAGTGGACACAGATCCGAAGCAAGTTTCTCCGAACGCAGATCTGAGATAATGAAATTTATTCCTCAGCATAACTCATCGACTGTTCCCTTTTGACACACCATGATATATCATAATTGATGGTCTTGGACCCTATACTTACCTCGGATGGCCTATAGGTAAACACTTCAATAAGTTATGCAAATTATAGTGTAAGATATCGGGATAATCATCGGCGTGTTTATCTAAACCCACTAATTTCTGGTAGTTTTTCACGTAAGGTGGTTAAATCAGATCGTTTAGTTAAATTTTATTTGATATTTATTTAAAGTCGATGCGTCGTTAAAATATGCACGACAATCAGTCGAATTTAAATTGTAGTTTCTTTTGATAATTCATGTCGACTGGCATTTAGAACAGTCGGGGCTTTAGAAACTTATAGGATTTGATTCATTCGTCATGTAAATACTGAATTGATTTAAAAAAATCGTCAACCACCACAGCAACTGACCTTTTTTAAACAGATATGTGCTCAAGAATGTCTAATGCAGATGCAACAAAGCAAGATTGTCTCTAAATTGAAGTACCACACAAAGTAGCATAGTGCGGGAAAAAGGGTGAAAATAGGGTGATTTTGCGCCAACCGTGAAGATTGGTGGAGTGGGAGGGAACAGAAATCAAAATGTTTACAGCTGTTTGTACATTTAAAGATTTTTTTTATTAGCATTTGTTGTCAATTTGCGTTTTCGTTCTTGGAGTTAGTTCATTAATTTCATTTCACTCCAGTGACAAACTCACAAAACTAAACCGACAAGAAATTTAATTTTGAAAAAAAAATCCCAATAGTTTCAGGCATTTTTCTACTCTAAAATCAACGTGTGTATACCATGGGCCTAATAAAATGCCACGACCTGTTGCGTTGCATGTATAGTGAAAGCATGGGTACATCAGTGAAGATTTTATAGGGGGTGTAATTCTACCCCACCCGAAATTACGATCCTAGTTTTACTACCGTGTTATGAGCTCTGCTCTCCCTTCGCCGTTTCGTGCTGTTCCTTGCCTCGGCGTCGTCGTCAGCGTCGTCGTCGACGGCGTCGTTGCTTTCATAGTAATGCGGCACTCAATTTTCAATAGAAATCACTTTATATCCGGTTTTATTACCGCATGAAATCAACGATCAGCGTATATACAAAGTAGGAATTTTTTCAGCATTACATTTGTTTAGCCATGTTTTTAGCCACGATTTATTTTTCTTTGCTGTCTTTTGCTGCCTCTGCGTCTTTGTTACTACACTTATGTCCAGTATTACAATTTTCTTAACTCCTAGATAAAGATGAAGTGAAATCAATTATCATGGCAACAACATGGCAATTACCATGGAAAATCAGCTGTAATAAGCAACATGCTAAAATAAGCAACCGATGGTTACGATGAAAATAGAAGTATCTGATTGGCTGCGGCCATGAGTCTTAAAATGATAGTTATCTTTTTAATCGGGGATCGGAAAACTGACCATGCCAATGATGAACAATACCACTTCAATTCTTCAATTCTTCAATTCAAATTTTACGTTGCTCTTAAAACTTCTGTAATGGTTGAGCATTCCACGAAATCAATTTTATTCAATTTCTACGCTTGCCTGGTTCGTGATTGCCTATACACCTTTAGCAATAATACTGGTGTCATCCGGCCACATCAAATGGGACGCACTAAAAGAACCTGCGGGGGTCTCACACTATGTGCTTCGCTTGTCTCTTGCGGCCAAACCTTCTCTGATTTGTGACTTTGTCTCCCGACCTGTGCAGCACAATCGAATCTTGATGCATGCTACTAGGAGCATGGAACCTCAACTAACGAATCCTCTGTGACATAGCAATGAACGTGGTTCATATCCGCGAACAATCGACAAGCTTATAAAAGTTAAAAGTTGTGCTCTATTTTCGTACCGAAGAATTTCAGACTGCAGTCGCCTCGAATTTTTTTTTTGTTACGACATCTCTTTGCCAATTGAAGTCGCACACAGAATAATGTATTTGCGTAATGAACAAGTGTCTTTATTGCACTATTATTTTGTGAAATTTATTCCAGACATTTTGGTTACATATATATACATTTTTGTAATTAGTGCCAGTCCTCGCAATGTGCAATTATTTATAGCAATGTGCAAACAACAATGCAGCATATATTTGAGAACAAACTAGTATTCCACAAAAGAGAACAAAAAGTGTTGTTGGTAGAAAAAAAAAGTAGCTCGCGTATTGCGAACATAAGGACGCCGTGAATTGCAGCGATGGTCGTGGAAAACTATTCGAGTCTGGAAAACCACGACGCGGTGGCGACGACGCCGACGTCGACGTCGCTGCTGCCAACATTCAAAACAACTGCCATTGTACTCGGTGCCAAATTAATTTAAAAACTGTAATGAGCCTTCTCATTGCTGTTTCACTCGGGCGCGACTGCCAAAAGTTTGGTATCAGTCACTCGACTTTTTGCCGCACTTCGTCGTTTCTTCGAGTTTTTTTTTGTAGTTCATAAAAGAAAATAGATTGGTCTTGCTTTGAATTGGCTACTTTGATGCTGGATGCAGCGTTATAGCGCTAAATCTCTGTCATTTTCGTATGATTCAATGACAATTCGCACTCAAGAAAGGGTACGCAACTAATGTAGGTTCCATATTATCAAATTTAACATCGCTCAGTGTGGATATTACGAATCTTTTAATCAGTTTTAAATTAAGCTGAACTTTCTCATCAATCTATACTCACGATCTGAATTACTTGGTAAAATAAAATAAAATTCCGCACGTGTGTCGACTGCAGTGAGCCGATACTCGGTCCACAAGTAAAATTACTTCGTCGTCCGAAGGATTTGATCTGGACGACCCGCGTTTCAACCTCACGCTGTGCGAGATTGTGAGGTATGAGGACAACCTCTCCTATCTCTCTCTTTCTCTTACCAACACTCACTCTCTCCTCCTTGCCGTGGGCCCATGGCGCGGATGGGCACAGCATGGGGTCCACTTCTCAATACCACATCAGTTTTCACGGCGAGCCGAGGTAGATGACCATGGCCAAGTTTAGCCGCTCTTGCACGGTGTACCGCGCCACGTGGGAACGACCAAATGAAAATACGAAAAACAAAACAATACAAAAAAACGTGTGACGCCCGGTGTATTTACGCGTAACGTAGCAAATTGTGATCGGAACTTGCAGTTTTGTTGGGAACATTCGATTTTTTTTTTGTCGATTTGTTTGGAGAATTTTGTCTTGTCATTTTCGTACGGATTGAATTCGAAAAGCACTGCGATATCGTCACTTCTTCGTGGGTTGCAGGCAATCGACGCCTTCAGCCCTTGATGTTCGAGGCCGTGCGAAAGGGCTGCTTGTCTCTCGGGCATAAATTAAGATCCAAGACGAGGCGAGAGTTTGGTGTCTCGTCAGTGGCGTGCCCATCGTACAAACTAGTTAGCCTGAGACTAGGGGCACTAAAGAGATGCAAGAGAGCCAAGATAAAGGTTACAACCATGGCCGAAAGATAGCATAATTGTTTAAAAAGTATCGAGTAGCTAATTGTTGGCACCTAGGAAATGTGTTACATCATTTCTTGCGCGAAACAGAACGTCGACCAGGTCAGGAAAATCCTCGCAAAAATATTAGGAAGCTGGGAAAACAGTGACAGACTTAATTTAATATCGTTTAAGTTAGTGACACTCTAAGGTTAGAAAGGTTCGTAAAATCACATGCTGACAATAATTTTTTACCATGGTATTTCTTGGAGAGACTGTTAATTGTTGTTCTGCTGGCCCCTTGCAAGCTTAGATTCTGTTCCATCTTAGCACCTGTGTTAGCAGCTCTGGTCCTCCACTGGGTCTCTTGTAACCCGGCATTGGTTCGGATCTCAGTTTACTTGTTAAAATCTCCACCCCTCTTTTCTCATCGTCTTTATACTGCACCAGCCTCGGTGGAGTCAGTTTCCGATTACTGATAAATGTGTCTTCGTAATTCCCTGGGCAAAGAGATAGCAGCCAATTTAAAGACAATGTCAAAAACTTGTTACTTGATGGCATCTGCAGCTCTCGCGCGCTCGCTAGAAATTGAGGAGATAGAGTCGGCTTAAAACTTTGATGAAGTTATCTCATCAAAAGCTGTGATACTTGCCAAAGTTGCAGTCTTGCGTTTGGGTTTTTTTTTTTTTCTTTGCTGCCGAGGATGAAATTTAAACTTGTTATGGTATGGCATCAATTTGATTTGATTTGATGACGTAGCAGTAGAACTTTGTGCGAGATGATTATCAAGTGCGATACGGAGTGACAACTTTTTTTGATCATCGTTTCTAGCGTTCGGGAAATTATTTTTCTATGTGATTTCCTTGCTTTGAGTTCTAACTATTTTATTTGTTTTTCTGTCGTTTCAGGTAAGATGGAGTGGCGGTTTAATGATCTAATGGTGTGCGGATGGCATAGAGGAGTAACTGTAAGCATTGTCAAACGATTAATTCAATATAAACGTGTGGTAGCTATTGCTGGTTAAAACACCTTCTCTGAAAAGATACGCAATTTTAGAACAAATATAAGATTAGGTTACCAACGACGGGTTTAAAATAAAGAAATATCACATTCTCGACATTTAAAATTACGATTGTTTACATTTTATTGCAGTCTCGTAGTCTTCTTAATCATACTCGGTGTACATCAGCTGGTGTTTCGCTACCTTTACTTATTCAGAAGCTTGGGGGGGGGGGGGGACAAATATTTGCTCCTGTTGTCCCAGATAACGACCTATAATTAAACAGTCTCTACTCGCTGGTTATAAATCATCCCCTCGACCCTCCTCCACCCACCCAACGTGCAACTTCAACAGCGCGGCTAAATTCCTCACGAACTCGTCGTTGCATAGTTTCGTTCCAGGTTTTGATATTTTGGCCCAAATTTTGCGAGCACCTTGCGAAATTTTGCACTAATTGTTGATCATGACCCTAAGGTTTTCTGGTTATTGTAGAGGTAGATAGGTCCAATGAGCTCTGAGCTCTGGTAATTGATTGCTGGCATGGAGGTCTAGTTGGTATCTGTTCTGGTAAATTACTTCTAGGTGGTCAGTAAATCGATTTCAAGACCACTTCAGAAGAAAATGAGATGTTTCTCAAATGTGCAAGATCAAACAGAACATGTTAAAATTGAAAAACTTACTTTTGTCAGCTTAGTAAGGGGCAGCGCAAGTTCCACCTTCTTTGCAAATATATATCAATTTTTTTCGGTGTGTGCTATTTTGCCATAGAGTATATATACGTAAACGAAAGTTGTTAGCCTCACGAGGCTTTATCCAGCTCAACGTGGTATAGAGTAATTGAATGTAATTTAATAGATATCGATCTCCAATATTTTACGTGGTAATCAGTGTTGGCAGATAATTACGATTTGCTCTCAGCATTTCTATCTTCTTCGATCTAGCCTAATTATGACGCAGCTATATAAGCTTTGCCTATTTGCTGCATGTACAAGCAGCTTGTAATTTATTTAAAAGCGACATGCTGGCAATTATTTGGGCTACATATACCGAGCCAAAGTATTTTTTCTCTCTGTCTCTCTCCCTCCCTCTCCTAGAAATCTAAATGTACGCGCAATTTATAGACCAGGAACTATTAAAGTTTTGATACTTCCCCCATGGCCATTGCCAATCTTAATCATTTGAATTACCGATTAAATATTCAAACCTTCCAGACATCGACGAAAAGACATCGAACTCGATGCCTCCAGATGTTTTGACTAACGCACGCGAATGATCGATGAATTTTTTTCCGATTTTGTTTTTAAATTCCGTGCAGTTTAAATATTATGCCAGGCGATCGGCCGAGGAGCTGTGGCCGGGTTACATTGATGATCGAATCGGGCTGTTTATGAATCTTCCCTGCCACCGAAAGCAAATATTTCGCATTGGTTTCTTGTTCGCGGCACCCGGGGCAGTGTTTGTTTGAACAATGCTCGTCTTAACATTCCCTCATCTTGCTTACAACTCCCAAAATCGAAATTCTATTTTTCTGTTTACTCAATTTTGACCAGTGCGTTTGAATTCTGGCTCAAGGCGCTAACTTCTTTCGGTATCATGCCGATGATGTGGCGCCGTTGGGCGGATGGTTCGCATTTGCAACTGCGCCCGCCAAGTCTGCGCTAAAATACACCATCTTCATGTACCCACCTGGTCGCCAAACCATCCTCGTGAACGAGTTTAACGTAAATTGCAAGTATAGTTTTGGAAGTCGCTTCCTCCGTATATTCATTATATTCGTGTTCACACACAAGCAAATCCTAACCAGACCTGCGACCACGTCCAAAGTTCCTAATTTCTGGTACTACGCCCCCCCACCCTGCCCACCCTGCCCACCCTTTTATTCCGACCACAAGATGAACCGGGCAACAATGGCTTCTGGGGTGCTCAGTCACAATTACTCGGCAACGAGTCGTCGCGAGCTTTCTGGTGCGACCCCGTCGTAGCCACGGAGTGATTCTCGTCTTCGGGGACGCGACAGGGGTAGGGGCTGGGGCCACCGTTTTGGTCGGTTAGAAAGTTGCCAGTTTTGCGGGGCAATGTCGCGGGCGCTCGCCAGCCTCATAGGTCGTCAGTTCTCATTCCCTCCCCACCCTCGTTCACATCCTCACACATCCTCATCGTGCCAGAGTATTTCGGTGCACCCCCGCCATCCATTCGCGCCCCTCGACTCTGACCCCGGGTGTTTCATTAACTGCCCCTCTTTCTCGGGCCACCCCCCCTACCACCCTCCCCCACGGCCATCACCGACGGCCTCCAGACGATCCTACAGCCTCTCGGAGACCGGCTGGCGTGAAGATACGTGTGCTAGGTCGTATAGCCCGGTCTCTCATAACTGCTAGACACTCACCACATGAGCATCTGGGGCCCTCATGGCAAATGGTAGCGAGAAATCGACGGAACGCTTGCATTTCGGTGTGCTCTTTAGGTGTACTGGTCAAACGGTGTTTTAATTGGTTTGTTTCATAAATATATTCAATGATATCATTATTAGCTCACTAAGGTCCCAGCGTTGAATGTGCAGGTTCAACGGTCCCAGCAAACATTGTATAAATATCAGACATTGACACTTATTTATACCCTCATAGGTAGTGATTATTTGGCGATCCTTCTAATATTTCCTTTTTGAACATTTCCTGCGGAAAAGCTGTAGGAGAAAAGGAGGAAAATAATTGAGCATTCCTTTAAAAACCTGTAATCTTTCCTCCATAAACCGTGATGACCGCTCCGGCATTTCAAGTCCCCAGCGTCTTCCAGCTCAAAGATGTGACTCTCAAGTTATGTGCATCCTGGGGATGGATTTCTTTTCATTATTTTCCTTCTTACATTCTCCTTATATTCGTTCTTATTGCAAGCCGGCGGATGCCACGTCAGAGTCGCCAGCCGGGGTAGTTATCGACGTTGTTTTCCCGCTTTTCCTCGAGCTTTCCTTTCGCCGGCGCCGTCGTCGTTTTTCCGTTCCCCGGCCTCGTTTTTCTCGGCCGTTCGTAGTAATCATATCCTCCAACCGACCGGCCCACGTAGCCGGCCTTAATTTCTTCATGCGTTTTGGCACTTCAGCCCTTCAACCAAACGGGGAGGCCTTTTGTCCACCTTTAGTGTGCGGTCTTAGATGAAACATTCCCCAGCCCCTGTCGATGACGGGAAAGTTTCGAAAAAGTAGCTAACAGCGCTATCATGGTAACCCTTTGTGGACATTTCTCAGATCTCAAATGTGCAGTTCATGTCGTCATTCCCTAATCGAAATTGTAAGTACAAATATTTCGAGCTCCTCTGTTATCTATTACGAATTCCATCAGGGAAATAGATGTTTACATTTCTTTTCCACTGCCCTTAAAAAAAACCGCCAAAAATGTAATCCCCATATTTAAAGCTCATCGGTGCTCCATATACAAAAGTGAAAGAATAAATGCTGTGGATAGGCCGAGCATATTCCCGCGCTGATACGCCCGAACACGAATAAGAAGTGACCCGAGTGAGTTGCCGTCACCTTCTTCGTTTCGTCCCCGGAGGGTCCAAGTTTCTAAACTATCGTCACCCGTCCATTCGAAGAGGGACGTTACACTTTTTGACACGCGTGCTGACTCTCGGGCGATTGCTGGACAGACTGGACAGCCAGTGCCACCGATATGTCTCGCGGCCAATTGCAGCATTCTTATACGTAGTAGCATCACAGCGATATTTACCGCATCTCTAAAAACTTTGTGGACTGACCGAGATCCGCGTTTCTGCCTCACTGGTTTTTATATCACCACTAATTATATCAATTTGCTGATGACGTCCGTCCGGTACTTTTGATAGTTGATGTCACCTTTATGTTTCGTCGACTGGTTTAATTACCGTAAAGTAGTGTTTAGCATTCCTATATAAACCTGCACGTGACTTAAATGCGTTTAATTTTTTTCGCTAATATTTAATTAGCTAATTGCCATTCGAGTTGCGTAACAAATTAGGCCGTAATAACATTCTCCGATTGAGCTGCGCAACTGTTACACAACCAGGAAAAAAAAAGAAGCCAAATTGAATTAGGAATTCAGATCTGACTTTGACAGTAACACTAATCAGTTTCGAAACCTACGGAAGCTAGACGGGCTCTTCATAACATGGCTTAAGTCGAAATGATCGCGCGTATATACCTTGTAGGAGTTATTAATTAACTGTTATCCAACCACAATCACTGACGACAAAGACAATCGAGACGCCATGCTGTCTTACACTTGACAAGTTCGGGGCCGACTCATTTTTTTCCCTCCAGATTCGAGTCGCATTATCTGACATGGTCGAGCGGTGCGGGCTGCCGAGCTATTGTCTTGCTTCTTGTCTGGTTATCAGTGAGTGATATCTTCATATCCCAACGCCGCCCACCACCCTCCGCCTTGTCCACCTCCGAGGGAGCCGACGCCGGCGATCTCATAGAGAGTCTTAGATGCTCGGTGAGTTGCCGACTACTCCTCCGAGCAAGGCAACATGGCTAACTCGTTTTCTGTAAAACCTTCAACACTAAATGTTAGCTGCTGGGTTTTGTGTACTGGATACAATTCTCTGAGCGTTGAAAATTGTGGAATTTGAACATTCCGACATCCGCGGATTGAGCAAACAGGTCTCTTTTCCTAGCGTGCAACATTTACATAATATTTTAGGGCTTAGCAGACCAATAACTAAAATTCCACCAACCAGAGGTTGAAGCTTGAATTCTGGATCTTATAGGGCGGTAAGGCCTTCTAGAGTCACTCACTCATGATGACCAAATGCCAGGCGAAAAACAGCCACCATTGAACCGCCGACGGCCACTCTTTGTCCACCGCGGCGCTCTTCCTTACCAAAGAAGGGGGTTGTGGAAAGGGTGGAGGGGGGGGGGGGGGGGCGCTGTGGTTCGTTCTGCGACGGCTTCGGCAGCTTTTTACTCGAATGTGTCTCCCATCAATCTTGCACTGGCTCTAAGTAAGAAGTGATGTACCGCGCTGACCAACGAAAATGACCTTTGATTCGCATTTCTCAACGACTAATCGCACCGTGTGCCGAACGCGAATTTATGTGCACCGAGTGCTTTTTTTGGAGGGGCAGGCGCGGGATTTTTTATTTGTGCCGGGGAAAATTCATGGCTCCGAGCGCGGGAAGAATTTCTTGGTTATTTTCTCTGCGTGGACGTCGATGGCTTTTGTTTCCGATGGCAAATTTCGAGGAAAGTTTGAGCTTTGATTTACTTTCATTTGGACACCCTAATGGTTGATGGCCCTAAAAAAGTGCAGTGCCAATTTTGCCACCGCGAACATGGCTGCAAGATGACTGCTTATTTTATTTTCTACGGTTTTCCGATGTTTAGCGAAGAGAATGTTCACTTTGCTGCTCTCGGCAGCACCTCCGTTCTTCAGTTAGCGCTTTGATATCAAGCACGAGGGAGTGAAGACGAGAAAGCATAAAAGAAATAGTGGCCGTTCTAATGATCAGAACTCCATTTCGCTGCTCACTCCTCCTCGTTCCCTCGCACAAATATAGCCAAGGGTAGCCCTAACCACCCACCCTCCTATGGAGCTGGCCATTCTTTCTCTGGTTCGAGCATGGCCTCCCGCTACTGTTTTTCCTGAGTTTTTCGCTTTCCGTCGCTGTCCGCAAATCTCGTAGAGAGACTGATGGCAAAGACTTGCGATGCCCTATTGTTCAACCAATCCGAAAGTAACCAATTCCACGTATAATAATTGGAATGTGTGTCAAAATAAACAAATAAGTCTGTTTATTGTGAACAATTTTTCATGCAGCAAGCAATCGCGGGTAATGCAAAGAACAAGAGATATAATCACGGTATTCCAAGCATCCCTTCGGTCTAGCTAGAACCACAAAGCTTCTGCGAAGTCCACTGTTTTTAATTGCCCTTCAGGTTTCCGTAAGGGTGGCATCTCGCTTACTAATTTACATCAAACGTTTCTCTGAACACCCATTCACCGACCACGCTGCAGTGTTTACCACAAAAATCTGCTGCTAATACAACAAGAGAAAGACATTCATAAAAATTTCACCCTCCTTCTTTCACCGAAAATGGGTGCCCATTGCGTGTATACTGTAAACACGGGTCTTGCAAGCAGACTGTTCTCATTTAAAAATGAGACATCCTCACTTCCCGCGTCGCGTGTGTGTTTGTGTTTAAAAATAACGTGATGAGATTTCCAAAGGGGCGTGCATATTTGATAGTTTCCTGTTATTCAGATTCATCCCCCCCACCTCGGCACACTCTTTTTTCTCTGTCCACTACGTCGTTATCTAAAACTTTTCGTCCAGTCGAGAGGTTTGTGCGAAAAGGCGTAGCGCGCGAGGGTATCACACCCTTCCTCGGCATTCTAAATTACGGCGACTACCCCTATGAATATTCACGGAGGTCGAAGTGACCGAGCTTTGCGTACATTGTGGGGTGGTCAGCGTGCATGGCTATGCATTGATGACCCCGTATTGTCGTGTAGACTTAGCAGTATTGCGCTCTTGCAGATATAGAACAGCTTTGCTCCGTTGAAAACGACGCCCACCTATAAGCCTTGTCTGCGATTTATTGTATCCGTACTTATCGCAGGAAAATGACCGAGTTTTGTGATTTCTGAAAGCAGGGCTGTAGTGTGGTTTTAGCATTGAGTTGGTAGTTACAGTCAGAGGGCTAGCGTTTATTTAAAACTTTCTGCTGAAACACGTGGTAACGGTAGGTGCCACCCGACGGCGCTCGCGGTCACAATTTTTAATAAACGTTCACAATAAAATATGTACGGCTCAAAATATCGACATCCATGTCATTCGTTGAGGTTAGCATTGGTAAATATTAATTGAGCGTAATCTGTGAGAAATAACGAAATGCAATTTCTTAGTACTTGTAACGACGGTGACCCTATCTACTAGCATCCTCCAGTTTTGCCGGTAAAGTAGTCTTTTGACAGTAATTTTTGCGTTAGTTATGGGCCCTCTAACTATACATACAAATGCAATGGTTGCAGTGATAAGGGCTCTGATTATTTATGCATTATTTATTGTTTCGTGGTCGTCATATACTGGTTGCTTATCATGGACGGTTTGACACCACCTTTGGTTACAATAGCGCGATTGGACAAATTAATCGGGAAGTACGCGTTGAATTTACACGTCCTAGAGCTGAGTGCGTTTGATTTGCTATATATACTCGTTCATGGCCGAGGGATTTTTCATGCGCAAAGGCATCACACCTCAAGGCATACACATTTTTTTCTAAATTCACAACTGTCATGTTTCTGATGTGTAATTTCTCCCCTGTACACTGCAAATCTCCGCTCAAAGCACCGCAAAATAATAACGGCGAGTGTAGCGCACCGACCGTACCGTCTCAATTCGCAGACGCGACGACGCGGATCTCTCTGTGGCCAAAAACATAAAAATGAAATAAAACGAACCTTGATTTGCTTTTTGATTTTTATGAAAGCATAACGCCTGGAAGCATTGCAGAGGAACACGATAGTCGTAGTGTTATGTCAAGTATTTCATTCGCACATAAGTGTAATTATTTTCACCGCCAAAAAAACATGCACTCGAAAGCCAACGATTCGTGTGACAGGACATGACAGGGCATGCTCGGTGGAAACACGTTTAGAACTGTACTTGTGCACCTTTGAAGTGACGTGTGGGTTATGTCTGTGGGTATACTGTAGAGTCGGTGCATAGGCATAATACGATGCTATCGTCAAAGCGGTGCGACCGCAAGCCCGCATAGCCAACTTGGCTGCAATACGTATAATTATGTCATAAAATTAATTATACCTTTTATTTAATCTTGATAATTTTATAAACGCTATAGGAGTCGGGTAAAATATCTGGTTTTCGAGTATGAAGTAGACGTGTTTTCACACATTTTTATATGGGGCTACGTTTATTATTAGGTGAATTATAATAATGGAATTCTTGCTCGATGCGTGGTGTTTCGCGCTGATGATCTCTCGCTGGTCTATTCAATTATGAATGAAGTTTTTTTTTTCGGTTAATTATTATTAAATGAATTTTGTTTGGCAGTTGAGGGCCACGTGTCCCCGAAGTGATTCACGTAATTATTATTGCTTTAGTTTTTTTGACACGTTTTATCATGAAAAGTTTTAATATCTGTTTTTTTTTTTTTTTTTTTTACAAAATAGTAAAGTTAACGAAGTGAGTTTTCAGCGAGTATAAATTTTTCATTTTTTCTGCGTTAAGTAACTTTGTTTCCATCTGCTTTTAAAAACCGAATTGCTCCTGATGCGCACGCATTTGCCGCTTATCTCAAAATTTACCCGCCATTTGATTGATTCAGATCCAAGAAGCCTTGAACCGCGTTCTTCTGTTTTACTAGCAACAAAAAAGAAGAACGAGGTTCCAGCCTCCTTGATAATATCAGTATCACGAATTAAACAAACTATTTATCGACTCAAGGCACGTTTTTGTAATCGTTGGACATCGCTCAAGTCGACCACCACCAATATTTCCACCTTGCCCGTTAACTTTACAACCCCTGCGTTTAAAAGAGCGATCACGTGGGTATTTACGAAATGAAAATATCGCTCGAATGATTGCCTGTTACTCGCGACTTGCTGGCAATATCCTGGCCGGTTGAGAGATATGTGCCATTTTATCGGTCCGAGGTGCGAACAGAAATAACAGCGCAAGCAGGCCGTTTTTTCTGCGTAGCCAGCGCCGAAAAAGCTGCACACGCGTGGGGTTATTTATTCTTTGCGCCCTTTTTTCGGCTCTTGTTTGGAATAATAACGTCACCGATAGGTTATGCAGGGTTGGGCTATAAGTTTTACAAACGGTGCTATTTAATCCTACAGTTCGCTCACAAATAATTTGATCGGATTAAAATTAAATCGCTTTATTTATCGTTCGTATCCCGGTGTCTGGAAACATTGTTAAATGTCGCGCTACCAAAAAAAAAAAATCACATCCCATGCTAATTCGAACATTATCTACCCCATTTTCTCACTTGGGTTACTGTGACTTTTAGCTAGATCGTGTATTGTATGATTAAAACGATTTTCTTTTGCTAAAAATAAAAAATATCGTAGCTCGACTCGTATGTAGGGTGTGATTGTAATCAGCACCCACATCCTGGCCAATATTTTAACAGGTAGATTTATTAATAGAGTGGTTAGAGGTGGTGCTCAGAGCTGGAGTGACGTGAACACTGTTATACTGTGTATAGCACGTCCAGGCATTGTGGAAATGCTTTGCTATCTACAGTGTGTTTCTTGTAAGATGTCACCACTGTTAGTCATTTTAGAATGGCGAATTTGTCAAACGCTTTGTTGCGATTCGCACTGCGATGGATGTAATATTTCCTTGACAGCGCCTTATGACTCAAGTCGAAGCACTTGGAATGGGACGAAAAACAAGTGACCAGTGCATTGTATCGTGGCATGTCAGAGAGAAATTCGGAAAAGTGATCCAATGGGCTTTCTGTGTTTATCTTCAGGGAAGAAAACAAATGCTTTTTCACCAAATTTGAGTTTAACAAGGGTTCTTACGGCAATCTAAAAAAAAATCTTTGCTGACAAACGATCCTGGAACCAGGTTATAGCTGCACCAAAACTTGATTAGGTCTCAGTTTCGGGGGTCGTTCGGAGACACGCGGTGACACGTCAGCCGAAACGAACTGTACACCGGGTGTAATTACGCAGCGGTGACGTCACCGGGAAGGTGCGTGCGAGGTGCAGCATACATTCACTCGCATGTGCGTGTGCGCTGTCAACGCGTGGATTGGTGCTTGTCACGCGTGATCGTGGCACCACCACCGTCGATCTCTCAAATACTTTGAAAGCACCACCAAATTCTATGTTCAGGCTTTGGAATTGAGTTATCATAATTTTCCGTTTGGAGTTTCGTTTAGGTTTTGCTGTTTTCACAGCTTTGATGTCTGAATGTATCGTTTGGAAAATCGATAGCTAACGTTTCCGTGAAAAAACAACCCATATATATATGTACTATGGGCCTATTCTGATTGTTATTATTTGGATAACTGTTTCAATTGAGCTTATTTACTTGCAATCACCGGCAACTCTGTCTTGCCGTAGTTAACCCAACGGTTCGACATGTTGGAAACACCGGTTCTAATGGGACCGCAAAAGTTAAGCAACACTGCGCTGAGTCAGGTGTTGGATGGCTGACCATCATACACATGACCAATTATGTTTGGGAGAGAGGTTGGAGGGATGAAAGCTAGTAAAGCAACTTCATTCGCCTTGCTTATCAACCTCTCGACAGCATGGATTAGTAGAGGAAGCCTGTTCGTGTTATTCCGTCCTTCGGATTGAAGATGTAGACCGGGTTTGCCATTCTTCCTACTAGGCAAGTCTAAGTTCATCATCATCACAATCCACTCATTCAACGGCGCCATTAAACAGTAGTCAAAACAGTGCGTCGTCAAACCCACAAATGAATCGATTGCCTTATTAGTACTAATTTGATATTTTCTTATTCTTTTAAACATTTTTGCTTTAGGAGCTGGAAGGTAGGGCTGGGGTTAGCAATTGCCTTTCTTTTAAAAACTTGAAATTCTTGATGCGATTCTTTCCTTATTTGTGAAGATCTACTAATTGATCTTTGTCGCGTAGTTGATCGTCAGTTCATTTCGACGTGCGACCACCTCCACTGGCCTAGAGTGCATGCATGGATTACCACTAATCAGATACCCCTGTCGTCGAGTGCATACTGCACTGGTGCACTTTCCTGTGCAATTACTGCGCGTTAGTGTTTGCCGAGCGTTGCCTGTGTGAGTGTATGTGTGCCCATGCAGCGTGGGTAGATGATATGCACACTGCATTACGTATGCACTTGCGTACTTGGGGTGCATTATGCATGTGTGCACTGCGTTTGGTTAGTGCAGGCCAGTGTGTTATGGAGATGGACGTGTGCGTTGGCTCTGTACAAAGATGGTTTTATTGTGTTCTTGAACGCTGCGCCGAATGAGATGCGTATCTGGGATTGTGTTTTGGTCTAGTAATTACATGAAAATTACCTGATTCGCACAGATTTTTACCTGTTTTTTTTTTCTGCTTTGTTACATTATTAAATAATGTAAAAATATCGTGCCCTTGTGCAAAAAAATGTGTTCTGGACTTTTTCTTATCTCATTAATTTGTCTGGATTTTTTGCTGTATTACCGTAGATAAAATCAGAACAGCGGGGAACGCGTTTTTTCGTAAATCTTATTTTAATTTTATTTCGAAACACCAATTTTGCTAATTATTTTCAAGTAAAACAATGAAAAAGTGCCTGGTGCATGTGCTGCGATCTGGTTATGTGGTCATTGTATTTGTTAACTTGCAATCTAAACCCACTATTAGCGAAGTTTAAGTTTACGGCGGATGGTTTAGGAAGTTACTATGAAACACATTTTTAATGAGTTGATTCTTCTAGTTTTTTAGAGATCGGCCACCGATAGTTCCACCCGTAACTACTACACACTATGTCTACCTTTAATTACAAGAAGAATACGAATGACAGCTACATCAGTAAATCCTCTGTACTTTTCCACAGAAAATCAGCACATGAGTTAAAAAAAAACAAAAAAAAAACGGTTCTATCCGATATTTTGCTACAAAATAACAAAAAAAAACACAGACTCTTATGGCTTACCGAAAGCAGCCTTCACGCAACTGCGTACGCATTCACATTACTGAAATTGTATGGGGGTTTTTTGGGGCGCCGGCAGCAGGGGGGGGGGGGGAGGGGCTGGATAGGAAAATAGCATTTCAGGATATGTGTAGCCTGGGAAAGCCATTAGCTCTCTCCACGGCGCGCTTCCATACACACCACGCCATCCTGCAGGCCAGCACGCTCCCATCCGTATCCACACTCACACATACACACATTTGCAAGCGCACAGGCATCGGGAACGAGAAGGGAATTCAACAAAATCCGAGTCCGGAACGTCGAGTCTTATTCAAACCTATGCTCTATGTTGCAGAGTGGCTATCAATTTTATGAAACTACGTTCTACTCCGTTCTCTACATCCCATTTATTAGAATGTATAAATCCTTGCTTTGGTTTGTTCGTCCTGGTGTGCTTTCGCTATCCGCGCTCCGTTTTCGCCGTTTTATTTTACATTTTACCCTGCGTGGCAGTTACGGGGCAGGGCCGATCTCGCAAATACATACATTAATTTATTTCTGTTTGCCGCGTGCTCGTTGCTGGCTCGAATGTGACATGACAAGATACAAAATGTGTGTGTCTGTGTGTTTGCTGCGGTCTGCTGTGGGTGGGTGGGTGGGTGGGTGCCACCAGCTCGTGGTCACGTTCCCAGAAATAGCGAGCTATTGTCGCCGGTTTGTGTTTAGGAATTGTGCGACCAATTACGGGTGTCAGGCGGGCGGGCGATATTAAAACTGTCGGGGAACGGGAAGTCGGGAAATTTTGTGACTGAGACCTGCAGTGGGAGCTAACGGTGGGATTTTCTTTGCGGCACGGCGTCTCCATCATCAGAACGTGATCATTGTAAGATTGTACTTAGGTAGCGTTTGTTACCTTTACCATTCGAGTGGATATGTTTGGCAAATTGCGCTGAAAGCAACCCTTACCTATGACAAAAGACTTGCAATTAATTTCTATAGCATTTCAAAGCACGTGAAGTTATTGCCAATAGGGATTGCTTTTTAGAAAACTTCTAGAAATGTAGCAAATTAAAAGGAAGACGGTGCAAATTCAAACAACTAATTATACCAATTACAACCAATTATAAAACTAATCAATCAATCAATCGGCATGTTTTCAATTACAATTCACCGTGTGCGGGGAGGCCCGCATGGCATCAACCGTAGCCTGTATGACTGTCAATGCATGCCACACAGTACCTCTAAGTTGAATGTGCACAGGTACACACCTATTGTTAACTCATCGAACGTGGGAGGGAAGGCGAGTCGCGATAATCGAAGCTCGACTTCACCTGACTTGACGGACAGACCACGTGATGGGCATGTAGCCAGTGGCGGCCTTGAGGGATTTTCCATGGAGAGAGCTTCGACCTCTACTCAAGTCCTTTGGGATTGGAAAATAGGTAGGGAAATGGCTGTTTGATATCTGTTCAGAAAACGAGCGGACTAGCTTGCTACATTATTGGCATTATTGGCGTGGCCACAGATCTGTTCCAAATGCATTTCCTTATATAGTCTTTATGTTGCGTACGTGGCTCCAATATCTTTCGGTTTGGTTCTTAATCAGTTTTCGTTGCCGTATTATTATTTTTTTCATTTGCTCCACCAACGCACCTTTGCCGCGTGAAATCAGCCTGCGAAACCAAATGTCCACCTGCTCCATTAATCTGAACACCCGTTATAGACCCACAGCGTCCAACAACCTCGTACATCGACGCTTAACCATTGTTTCCCTATCTAGTACCACCCGACTGCCGCCACTGCACGTACCACGTGCGTCGCGGGCACCTCGCGCGATCGTGTGCGTGTGTGCGTGCAATAAACACGTATCCAATTTATGCATCTTTCATCGGGCACCGGCTGATATCGCGCCTGAGCTACAACACTTTTTTGAATATTATTATTAACCCCGTGTAGGCTGTGCCGTGCGTTGCACGCTGCGTTGCGCGGCACATGATCGTTTCGAATTTGTGAACGTGCTGCTGTCTGTGTGTTATCGGTCACAGTCGTAGCTCATGTCAATTGACGAAAACATGAACTGTATAATGTGGCTAATCGTCATAATTATAGGCTTCGTCTAATTGCGTAATTGTGTGGCGGCGCTAATGGGGGTACGCGTTCGACATTTTTGTCTTTTGTTTTGTGGGCGTGCTGGTCACGAATGTGTGGGTTAGCTTTTTGTCATGTTGTTTTTCTTCTCGGGTTTTCTTTACGGTGAGTTATGGTCGTGTCGACCCTGTATTGGTTCTGTTGTTAACCAAACACAATTAAATTAAACCAATACTTTCCATAATGTGAATATCTCTTACCGTTCATGCGAAATGTTTGCTTTCTCCCTCACACCTCTGCCACAACGCTAATGTCATCGCATTTAAATACCGTAATAAGAGAATGGCGTATAAAAGACCATTTAAATTGTAAATACAATTATCTTTGGAGTGTTTTTCTGGCTGTTCGCCTGCAACAGTGGGAACTTGTGCAATGTAAATTGTGACTGCTTAAGGATTAGACTACAGGAAATAAAGTATACAATCCATAGCTTTTCACACAAGGGTGCATCTATGCCGCCAAGTGAGTGGAAGAAAGACAATAGATATTTAAATAGAGATAGGCAGATAGAGATAAAGATTCCTAAAGAGTAAATGCAAATTTTGAACGTGGTTTCAACATTTAAGAAGTGAAGTGCTTTTGGTTTTCCCGCATCGGTCTCTTTATGTAGGCAATTAAAATTCATTTGAATAGTACTGGTGAAAACATGGTTCATTCACCATCCAACCCTTCTCACTTCATGCATTTATTATATTATAGCTACCTTCTGCGCTCTACGATGCTAGACGGGCTGGCAATTCTCATTCGTACATGCACCATCAGCCTAGGCGCTATTGGAAAATCAACCCGTTCGTTTCTATACCCAATGCATTATTCATTATAACTTGTGAATTGAAAATAGAGAATAATAAAACATCTCCTGACTCAAGTCCGAGCAGTTTATAATCGTGATAATCGTGTGGCTTCCTTTATTCAAGAAGTGACATTACTCGTGGGACTACCGCGGAGCGGGCGTTGCTAACCTGCTAGGGTTGCGCTTTCAAATCGAATGGCAGGTTATTAAATCGATGTGATTGAGAGGGTTACTGCAGAATAATGTGAGAAATCAGAGACGAGTGAAGTCTTATCATTGTGAATCTTATATGGGATAGAGATTGTTGTCTTTGTGCAGAAAGATATACCCATGCGCAATCCATTGCGATTCACTTTACTGAAATCTCCTGCTTTATGAAGTCCCTTAAAAGCAAGTCTTGGGCTGAGCATGCATAATTTACTCGTTTGCTCTATAAAATAATGAAGACAAATTGAAACTTCACTGCACAACTTATAATAATTTTTATTCGTATTGAATCAGTGACAGTAACTCATAGCAAATACCGTTGCGCGACTCGCCGAGTCTTATCAGTGCACAGAGTGTACGTAGCTAAGTACAGAGCATGTACTTGTACACTCGATGGTGGGCGGGACATCACGAGAGGGCGTGTTGCCCCGGCTAAGCGCACGCCCCGGGACACGAACCGGGCACCCCGACACCCGCAAAGGGTGGAACGATGCAGCGCACGTTGCCAAAAAAGAACTGCAAGTTCAAATTATGCGCTCGTTTTTTGTAATAGGGAAATATTAAGCCATTTTGTGCCGCACGCTATGCAGTTTTTCCTCCCTTCATTCGGGGGGCCGCCCCCCGGAAAAGATAGGACCTTACTGAAGCTTATAAAGTTTTCCTTTGCAATTTCGAGGGTTAGTTTTCAAGATTGGATTTAATGTTTCGGATAGGCGTTCAATTAAAAAGTTTAATATCCATGGACCATGCGGCCATTATGGGATAACTTTGCGGAGGATCATCTAGGAATGTGCAGTAATTCTGAATTGCTGCATGCAGATTTCGGCTAAGCCCATGCAGTTTCACCATGTATTCTCCTCAGCTATAGCTGCAATGAAAATTTATGATTTGCTCACATTTTTTTTTGTGCCAGCAAGTGTGCTCTGCACCAATGAAAAAGTTGCAGAGATGACATTCTCTAAAAATTTATCTGCCAGCACTTTTTGTTGTCCGATTTTTTCATACCCGAAATCGACGTCACAGCGACGTTTTCGATGACGCAGGGAAACTCGTCGCTTCCTTTCTTCTGAAGGAAACTCTGGAAAAACAAAGGCGTAAAGTTGAGGAAAGGGATAACAGCGGGCGCGCTGCACAGGAAAGAGAAAAGAAAGAATTACGAGACCCGACTGTCAGCAGGTCAAATGAAGATTCTCGCGAGGAGGAATAAGATTTGCAGCCTCGTGTAAACTGTTAGATTGGATAGTTGGGCAGGTCGGCGTCGGCGTCGGCGTCGCCTGCTGCTGCTGCCGCCGCCGCCACCGCCGCCGCCGCCGCCATTCCCGGCCGGCCCAAAGAAGGGTACGAGAAGAAGTAGAAGGGGATCGACTGCACTTAATGTCTTCTGCAGAAGTTGCTTTCAAAATGAGGAACAATTAACTGAGAAATTATGGCTTTAGAAACTAAACCGAAGATCGTACACTCGCGTTCAAAAGTCGTGGGCGGACAACACAGACCCGTATAACTTGCTCGGCGCTGTTTCTGGTCAGTCGCTTCTTGTACTCGATCCGAATCTGCTTCCGGAATTCCTGAATTTAACTTCGCACAATACGCGCCATGGATGTGAGGCGTTGACTATGAATAAAGACGTGACAACGACACCTTATTTTTATCCCTTCACATCGCAAACTTCCGACAGCGAAAAATAAATATTTGTCAACTAATTTCCCAGCGATCCGCTTCCTTTATCAACACACTTTATTCTTAGCATGAAATCATCTTCCTGTCTTACGCAATTTTAATCGCCTCGAGGGCTGTAAAGTTTGATTGCGTATGACTGTGTGTGAACGCTTTGAAAACGGTAATAGCGATCGACTTTTGCGAGACGTTGTACAGAAACAAAAGCTATGGTTGTCTTACAAGGTGATTATTAGCAGACACTCGACGGGGTTGGTCGGACAGATCGCACGTCACAGGAAGTTCTAAGCAACAGGCCGATTGGTGGTGAACATCTTCGCACCATTCACATCCCCTAATTGCTCGACAATCAGATCTTAACGCTGGGAAGATGCAGCTGAACAGGCTGCAGGCTTTATACAATATACCACCACTTAGCGAACTTTCCGGACATGAGCAGAACAATCCGCCTACCCTCCGTTCATCTTCATTCTCAGCTTTGCGAAGCAGGGATTTCAATTTCAGAATCAATTCGCAAATTATAAAATACTTGTTTAACATTTCAACATTTCCTTGTACGTTTGGGTGAATGCTTGGGGCGAATAATCATTTGCACTCACTTGCGAATTAAAAATTCACATCAACTGGCTTGACATCTCAGTTGATTTCGTCTCTTTGACTTGCCACTTCTGCCTGGAATCAAGCTGTCCTAATCCAACATCCTGATGTCTCCTCCCCCCCCCATCCTCGGTAATCCCGTCAAGTGGTTCCTGTAGGCTCTACCATGGCTTCCCATTGATCTCCTTACTAGTTTCCTTTAATACGTCATTGTCCTCTGCCACCATCTCATATCTTATCATTATAATTAGTATCTCTGCACCTGGTTTCATTCATTAGTGCACCCCCTCCCCCCCTACACCCTATCCGCACACCCGCACCTAAAACCCCTTGATATGGCTAATTCATCTTGGGAAACCACCTCATACAGGCTGGGTTTTGGCTTGAGCATCTATAGCTCTAGAAACAAGATGCGAAGTTTAGTTTCGAAAGTTGGTTCCAAGTTGAGTCAAGCAGCAGCCATGGAGCAAGCAGTTAGGTGTGGGGCTCGTTATGTTTGGCAATGATAACGCTTGAACATGTCTGTCCGTGTCTCTGTGTGGAAGTGAGGCCTGTACTATCCGTGCCCGAGCTAACACGAGTCTCGCGCAAAGTTGCCCATATCAACTATTATGGTGGTTGCTGTGTACAATTTTCTCCGAAAAGTTTTGCATTGTGATGGTTGTTCGTTGTTTTAAAGCGGCTCGTCATCAGTTTTTATGCGTCTTTAGTTTTCTATAAAAATTATCGCGGTTGTTGGTAACGTCAATCTTTACCGGTTTGCATTGCAAGAAACAGATTTATTTCTATAGTTTCTTACGTCTGAAATAAATTTCATGCACGTTAGAAGTAGACTATAAAGGGGGATAGTTTGTACTTTTGCCCCCCCCCCCCCCCTTAGGCAAGGGTTTCACAGGAAATTTATTTTCAAAGTAATTTTCTCCCTTGTTTCAGGTTGTATGAGAATAGAGAAAAGGGGGGTTTGAAAATGGCATGCTTATGTTATTATTTGAGCAAAAGCCTTAGCTATGTTTTTGCCTGTTTTCTTGAAAATGCGTTAAGGGAGCTTGGGAGATGGCTTTGCATATCCCCCGGACACACATACCACCAGCTCCCTGCATCGTAGCCCGACGTACGGGTTCGCGTACGCGCCGTATACGACCTCTTATTGTCCTACCACCATTCTTAGCTCCATCATCCGCGACTCGGGTCGTAAGACAGTTTAAAACGTACAGACGTTTTGCCCGCGTCCTATTTTATGTAGGGTAGACGTCAGTCCATCACAACTTTTATACGGATGTAATAAAACGATTTTCTTTCTCCATCTTCGTCAAAAAATGAGCCGACGATAAAATACACAAGTATTTTTTTTTTTGCACGGCGACATAATGTATTTTCATTCGTCATTCAGAAAAGCAATCAGCTAATAATATTTTTTTTACCTTGTTCTCTTTCTCAATGACGATTTTCTATTTGGCGAGATGATTACATTTTGATTAAATGGTAATATTCGAATTGCTCGCGCCCGCGACCCGTCCTTTATCAATTTTTTTATAACGACAATTGCGCGGGTTTCAATTTATTTCTCGCGTCCTTATACGTCGTGTATTTTCCTAATCGCCAAAAAGGTGAGCGCAGGGAAAAAAAGGTACACCGCGCGACGTCGAACGACAGAGCGCACAGTGCACACAACAAAAGTCCAGAATAGGCACTGAATCACAAACATGTATAGACCTACATGCTCGCAAAAAATATCTCCTGTCAAAAGTTAAAACCGTTTTTCCCCAAAACGAGCTTTTACATCAGCGAACAGCAAGCGACATTGATTTTATGAATGCACCGCTGCTATCGCCGGATTCCCACAACGGCGAGTCGCGCGGCGCCCGAATCTGAAAAACATATAACAGAGTGAGTGAAATACAAATAAAAGCGTTCTGGTAAACCCTACCGATAGATTGCGATGGGCCCGTGAGCCGCGGCGGTCGACATCACGAGGGCGGGCGATGCGAATTAAATTTATGGCGAATTAATTACGATTCCATTTGTCGGACACGTGATTTAATCTCCGACCGCAACACTCGTGCATCGGGCGTCGGCGTCGGGCGTCCGCGCGCTGGTTTTCCCATCACGCTAGTGCCATTGCACACACAGAGCCGCGTAGCTCTGTCCTCTGTCAGCAGCCGCCGGTCATGCGGTTGTGTCTCTTTCTAATCGCATTTGACACACGTTTATAATTAGGTTAATTTCGATTTGATTAGTGGAACGGGGGTGGCTTAAAGTGCTCGCTCTTGATGCACACAAATGCTCTGCTGATTACTTTCGTCGATTTGATTTGTAGAGTCGAACGTTCCGCACTGGCGCGATTACGTATTTGACTAATTTAAAATGACTCGATTCAGGTTCTACTTTGGTACCTTGATAGTTGCCATAACTAAAAAAAAACGTAAAAACATGATTTTCTGAAAACACTGTCCTCCACAATCAGCTCGGTCGATGTCCTTTGTCCAGACTGCAGTCACCAATCGAATGCAGATCATAATCAATCATGCACTCTCTACGGTACCCGTGGAACATATTTTAAAAAGCGAATATAACAAAAACAGTCCGGGCACATATAAATAATGCAAATTTGATTAACCGGCTAATAATCTTCCAGTACAGTAACGCGGTGGCACCGGTGGTTTTTGTTCCATATTTCATATCAGTCACGGGTTCAACCTGGCTGGCATGTGTAGCGTATACTGCACGGCCCATGGCAGCCGTGCACAGGCAGACAAAACTAATAAAATATATTACACACCTGTCAGCGGGCTTCAGATTGCAATTTCTAGCACATGAGATATGGTCCTCTGGGGTGCATGAATGCCATTATACCGCCACTGTGCACATAGCTCTCCATTCACTATGTACTTGCCACCGAGCTCCGTAGCTTGAAAAACAGCATCAGCGGTGAAAAAATGTATTCATTTTCATCATGAAGTTGCACTAGCAGTGCAGTTTAAAATTTTAATTACGTTCTTTTGATGCAATGTGATTTTTATTTAGTTAATATTCTGAGTATTTGCTCACCGGTTGAAAAATTAAAAGTATTATACGTTTATACACCATTCCAGAGTCCAATTAAATGGAATTGGACTTTTAATATAAGCCACCTGACGCTACTTTATTAGTAGTGCATTTCTTTATTCGATACCTATCGAAAGCAATATTGAACTTCTGGATAATATAAAAATGTAAGCCTGAGTTCATTGAGAGTTTCCATTTGACACGCAATTGGAGCAGAAAAAGTGCAAGAAAATTGTGACTGACACCTCTGTAATGATCGGAATTGGGTCGGGGTACAGTTCCTACCTCTATAACACGCTCACGTATGTGGAGGGCCGAGGACGACGCGTTGCGTAGAGGGCAGTGGGCTATGTGTGTCGCGGGCGGCAGACAGGGAGAGTTAATCAGGAAATAGGGACTCGTCGTGGCTCACGACGACGCCTTCGAATAGGGATGCTAGAATGCGCGACGGTGTGTGCGGAATGACAAATGAAACGGGAGGTGCCTCCGAGTCAACTGGACCATCCATCCTTGGCCAACGAGGCTATAGACTTCACACGGTATCTCTGTAACCTCAGCTTCCTGCACAGTCCTGAGACAAAGACGTGCTTTAGATATTTATTTTTGGATCTCTGTGTAGGCTGTATGTTAGGCCGTACCCATCGAACTGCATAAAAGAAAAAAAATTATAAAATGATCTGTCAAATTCAGCCGGTGGCTTCGCAAACAACTAAACAATTTGAAAGTCACAATTTTTATGTGAATCTGATAGCTGTGTACCTTGCACACAGCTCTATATCCATTGGCATTTTTATGCCCAATAAACGTTTATAACCGTGGTCCGGGTTGTCGCTGGATGAATCCAGTTTTCTATGCCTTGTGATATCGCGGCGTTTGCTTGTGGCAGACCCCGACCTAGGCCAAAAGGGCACCCGATGCTATTCGTTCCCGGGCCGCCGTAAGCCACAAGTCGAGATAATATGAGTGCACAAGCAGTAAAACTGCGACGCCGTGCGAGCCGGGGCCCGAGGGGTAAATTTATACAGCCAAATAAACTGGCTCGTTTATAGCGCATTCAAGAGACTAGTAAAATCCAGTTTTACATTCTCGTAAAATTAATAGGAAAATTGTCCTCCCCTCTGCGCCTATAGCCGAGTTTACGATCTTTTTACTGTCTGTTTGCTGGTAGCATTTCGCCTGGCTTGTGTGTATGCCGCGTTTATAGGGTCGAGGCTTCACAACCATTTCATTAGATTCAAATGCTAGGTGCTTGATAGCTGTGCAGGAACAATCAGAAACAATCGGACTGGAAGATTGCTACGATGTGGGGACACGAACAGATGTAAAAGCTGTAAGAATAAAATTATGTGTGTACCGCAATTTGCATCATTATTGCGAGCTTATATTGTCGACGTTTATGCGTTTGTGAATTCAAAATTAGCTCTGTTGCTTCTGATAAATGACTAGGGGTGTTTTGGTGCGTACGAATCATGCAGCTGATGGGAGATTGACAGCAGTTGAGGTGTCGGTTCAGCGCGATTTTCACCGAGGATGCTTTAGTGACATTCAACTTCAATTTCTGAACGAGATAATGCTTTGGAAGATGGAATTTTGGCGTCACAATCCCCTCCAAAAATGTGACCCTGCATTTTGACAAATCCGATCTTTTGTTTGGGTTTTAAATTTTTCACCCTCCTGTTTTGAGGACCGTCCTTGGAAGTTACCGCGTGATTTGTGCACCTTTTTTCTGACACCACCCATACCGAAGGCACCTTTGTACATTTTCCTGGTTTGTATTTACTCGCGTCGAGCGCAAGGACGGCACGAGCCTAACTGGTTCATCGGCAACGGCCACAGTAAGATGTTCTCTGGGGCATCGTGTACGGCGTTTCCTCTTCGAACTCTATCCTTGCGATCCTCCAAGGAGTCCCGACTCCCTGATTATAACCCTCCCACTCTTCCCTGTCTCCCGCCCTGCCCTCTCTCTGGCCTGTCCCTGCCTAGGCAACCAACACGGCCAGAGCCAGGCACCGTCGAGCCAAGGGGAAACTTAGAAAACGAAGAATAAGGACCACCACAAATTGATCCTGTTACTTCATTTTATTCCAATTCCGTTGCCATTTCTCTCTTCCTCTCTGCCGCTCTTGAAATTCCCCGATGGCTGAAATAAACTCTGCTAAAACATTTTGGACGCCCAGCATTTTTGTCCAACTAGCCAGTTTCTCCCCCGTCCGGTCGCCCCTTTTTCTCCCGGGCAAAAAGTTTGTAGCTCTCTCGCTTCTTTTTCCACGATACAGCCTGATCCCAGCAAACAAGTTGCTCTTAAGAAGTTAGATCCGCTCACGTTTTGATTACAGTTTTGATCAATCATAAACTAATCACGTTATTCTCTGTCTTTCCAGGTAAGACTATAACCGGAGTGGCGAATTTCTTTGACACAAACTCCCCTCGCCCGGCGCACACGGTTTTTCGATTACAACGTAAGTACGAGTAATGCATTCACGACGTCTCGAAACCATCTTTACGGCGAATGGATTTTGAGTAAAATTGAACCGACGCTCTCGCAGCTAGTTTACGAGCAGACGAATTAGAACCGTATGGTCAAATCCTCCTGAGCGTCATTACATAAGTCAGGGCCCCTAGGTCTGCCGCAAGACCCGTGGTTGCCGAACGGGGGAGCAACGCAGGCGCCCGTAGCCCGTTATGTGCAAGGAGCCTGAACACATTTTTGCAGCTCATCAAAAAGAATTACCGGTTGTGCATGCATTACAACGGAGTTATGGGTCCCCGGGGTGACACCGGGGAGGGGGTTTTCGGGGGATGGGTTCTTGGAGACGACGTTGAGAGTATACTGGGGAGAGATACGATGATTTTTACTTTCGAGTTAGTAAGTTGGAAAGTCACCGTCGAGCAGTGTTTGCTCGCCCAACGGTGAAATGACCTCGTAACCCGTTCGTTATTCAATGTCCCTTTAAACGGGGGGCGGTGGGACCGGGAACCGTGGGAGGGGAGCGGGGGTGGCAAATCACCGTGCACGATGAATTAGTTATTGAAGTAAGATTTAAACTCGCGTGGAGCGCCACGGTGCTTTGCCAAGTTGCCAACTTAAATAGTGTACGGCTCTTTGAGACGAAGTGGAGACAATGAGACCACGTAGGTTTCGCACATTTTCTTTTTGGAAAATCCAATGAGTATTTCTCCTCCTCTGAGATGGTAGAAACTATTTGTACACCTTTCTAAGAGCGTCTGATGAGTAATCAAATCGCCTGTATACTTTTATTAGTGGTTATTGTTATTGTGTGTATTTGCTGGAACGGAGAATGTCTCTGCTCGGGAGTCCCTCGAGCGGGCGCCGCGATAACGCGATAACGTGTTACGGTCAAACTAGCTAACTTCATTATGTATGACCGACCTAGGATTGCATCCTCGTTGTTTAGGCTAATGAAGTTTCCAAGTGCAGGACGTGGTGTGAGCACCAGGCGTGCGCAGCGGAGGCGCAGCCATAATTCAGGGCCTCTAGGGTAGTCACCGACACCTGCGACCTCAGTTTGCAGCTAAGACTTTGCAGGTTTTGGCAATTTCAAAACTAAATGCTATAGTTCGATTTCACAAAAGATTTTGATGTTCACTTTAATATGGCATGCATTACACATATCTGGTACATTATTTTTGACTCTTGGTCAAATCGGTTTGACTTCATTTGGCTTTCCGGCATTCTTTTTATTATGGCCTAAGAACTAGCTTCCAAACGGCAAGTTTTTGGGCCTTGCGGTGAAATATCTATCAGCTTCATATTATTAATATTATTATTATTATTTTTTTTTTTGGAAAATCTATCCCAGTCTCGTCCAAATTCTTTTGCGATTGCCCCGCTACCCAATAATTTCTAACCAACTCCTCGCCGTGCACCGTGGCGTCTTATCACGGGGAGCGTCGGAGGGTCGGACACAAAGCCGCCGCGGCGTCGGGCGTCGAGGCACGACGACGCCAGCGACGCCTCCCCGCGCGCGCTTTCAGATTTCCTTTGCGGTAATGGTGAAGACGTCTCGAGGGACGCATAACCGGCCGGGCGTCGCAAGAAGATAATCCGAACCGCCGGTCTGGCCATAAATTTAACAATTTTTCTACTCGACGCCTCGGCGTGCGCTGCGCCTGAGCTGCGCCCACGCTGCGCGTAGTGGCAGGGTCGCCGCGGTTGGTGCCCGGAGCGCGGGGGTGCTGCTAGCGAACGGGGGGTTGAAACTTGAAAGTCGTACGTGCGACCCCTCGAATACGATCTGTGACAAGACATTTGGGCGCTACGAACGAATGAACGGGTTACTTGTCGCGCTCCGGATGACTTTCAGCGAGGAGGGGGGGGGGGGGGGGCTCTGTGATGGGGTAAGCGACGGTAGATTGAAGGGGTGTTTTCTTGTCGGTAACTGACTCTGGAAGATTTGTTTTATTTGCGACACAGACTTTTGAATATCGCCTTGCTAGCGTGGTTTAAATTGAAATTCGTGTGCTATGTGGGTAGGACGTGAGGCATGGAGATTTGGTGGTTCATTCTGGAATGGATTACGAACCGAAAAGTCAATTGTATTGGATTGAGATTGGTAATTTTCTTTTCCTTATCTAGATGATACAGCTGAGCTAGCAAGGAACTACGGACTTCATTCTTTTATCCATGTAATTGCAAGATAAACGGTATTTCAGTTCGTATATTTTATGCGCCTTCCATTTCCCGATAGTTTTTTTTTCGTCCCAGAATCGACACCTGCAACTCCGATTCATCTTGTTTGCCTCGCTTCCAATTAGGTCTGCGTCGTCTCCCACCCTCAGCGCATTCTCATCCCTTGATATCGTCACACTCGCTCTCTGACGACGCCGTGTACACTCGCCGCCACGGTTTCCGCGACGCCAACTAATTTCGGACGTCGACGACGACGACGCTGTACCCTGCCTCACTAATACGGCCACTTTCCGTGTCGGCTCTTACGCTGCCGAGTCAGCAAGTTGTCTGCTCGCTTCACCCGACTCCGGTCCCGGCCCCTGAACTTCGGGAGAGCTGAAATCAGACAAACACACACGTACACGTTAACGGCGCCCTCAGGACTCGTTCACACTTCGCGTGAGCCGCTAGTTTGAATCTCCCCTTTTTCTCATTTCGTTTCCAGAATCCTTATTCTCAGATTTCGACGTCCCTTGGTTTGAATTACATTTCCGTCGCATCGTACGTACACACTCCGGGCCCGGCTGTCGTTACGGGTTGACTCGAATGTGTCTTGCGCTGTGTCTTTTAACCAAACTTTGGGCGCCTCTTTAATTTGGTGTGAATTGCCAATTTGGGCGGTTTTGGGGGGCGATCGCTTGCACAGCGGCGTCGTTTGTTTAAAAAGCGTTATGTGATTGTCAAACCGCTACCCGTTCTTGTTTCAAGCTGCCTACCCATGGCGATCGTCATTACGTCTTCTACCGTGGCGCTGCATGTTTTTGAGATATTTTTGAAAATTAAATGAAATCTCATAACAAGTGTCTTCTTGAGTGAACCGTTCGTAGAAATTATATTCGACATGCGCGAAACTGCAAGTCATGAACGCTATCCGATGCATGCTGGTTAAATCGAAAGAACTACACCTCTCTCTGCACTGCCTCCTTCCCCACGGATATGTATCGGTGTGAAAACACTTAGCACTCTTGTTTTCACTTATAGTGGCAGTCACCTGCGCCGCATTTCTGCGTTCGCTCGACGTGAATGCGATTCGCGCTAGGATGCTTTGGCCGGGCACCAGCACACAAAGCGGCCGGAGCACGTTGTCATGAGTTAGCAACATTTCCCACCGTGCCAGGTCCCGTTTTCTTCGCGATCATCTCCGAGCCGGGGCGGCGAGTCCTCCGCGACTCTGGTCGCCGGATGGCGTAGACAAAGGGCATTGTTCTAGCTAGTAGTCGCGGCTGACAATGAGTGGATAGGTTCTTGTGGCAGAGTGGGAGACATGGGAGAGAGGTCAGAGGGCAGCGGTTTGCTGCAGCGTACACGTCAAGCGCGCATAGTCCCCTCGTCGCCATGCTTATAGGCTTAAGGGGCTGGGCTGTCTTGATTCGCAGCCCCTCACATCGGAGTCGGACCTCAGGAAACGGACAGAGAAAGTTTTCAAAGAGCGGTATCGGCATCTAACCGGGGTTCCTTTTCACTGGGATGCTAAATTTGAGCAAAAATGTCCTATTTTTAACTGTTGCTGATTTCACGCCGAGTTACCTATCCCGAACTACGTAAAAGTGCCAATATTTTTCTGATCCTAAATTCGATAGAACATTTCCCTGCGCTGAAACAACAATTGCTGGTATCAATTTCTTTTGATCAACCTCTGTACATTTCCAGTGTTTATCGTCAAAAGAAGTGCGCCATTCAAAACTCATTGACAATTTTAACATTGTCTCCGATACGCATCTGCGCAACTCCGCAAGTAGATAATGCCGTCCGCCGCGCCGCGAATTGCCCGAGGACGTATCAGTATGCCATCGGATTAGGATTATAGTTCATAACTCCCTAATCTTAGCTATTGGCAATTCTCCTCCCACGATCCGGGCCACGGCGTCCCGACGCGCGTGAAGTTTCATCCCTGCTCGATACATGCCATTCTCTGCAGCGTCGTCCTAGAGACGTCGGCTATCCCGAATCCAGAGTGGCATACTCCAGAAGCGAGGCACGTTTCGCGGGCCCCGCCATAAATTAGTTCGGGATATACGTAACGTAATAATGTAGTGGAGAAGTGGGCGCTCGGGGTGCATGGGCAGGGGACCGGCGGGGGTATAGGGCAGGGGGAGCCACAGGGAAGGGGCGCTGGGACTAATTTTACTACGTGCATCCGGTGCAAAGTAGAGCACTTCCGTTTCTTGCTCTGTAGGTAGCGTGCCTAGGAACCGGGCAATGTTTCATGCGGGCCCTGATCGCAAACTGCGTGGGCCGCGGGTCCTGCTGGTCTTGAATAGCTGCGCCCGTCGTGGGGGGTTGGGGGCGTCGAGGAAGTTGAGAAGGTTTCATTATGTTACTTAGCTAAATTAATACTTTCGTGATGATGGGATATCCCCGGGTGTGTGGGGTGTGGGGGCGGGCCCGATGGTTTTTGAATTCTTGGCTACACTTAACAACTGTGGTAAAATCTTGTTATGATGACCATACGGAAATGGTTAATGTGGATTAAGTGTTTTTGAGGTTGCTGAGAATCAATACCCACTGATCACGGATACCCACTGATCACTTTTTCAACTGTAACATCAATACATATCTTATACTTTGGGGCGAAACTGGAATGCGGATTGTTTAAAAAAATGATCCATTTCGCTCGTTTAGCCAGATTCGTTTGGCTTCCTGTGTCGTTGCTAGCAGTGCCGTCAAAGAGTGAGTGTTTACCGCGGTGATTTCCTTTGTGTCCCGTGTCTCCGTTCGCCTCGTTTATTAGCCACACACATTATGGGGTAAACGGTTACATTGGTGACAGCGGCGAGTGCTCGATAGACATTTTAATTGATGCGGGATCAGGAGGTGGACGCCGACGCCGTCCTATAGGTGTCCTCTGTGTCAGTGTCGCTGTCGTTGATTGGCACCGGTCGGACTCGCTGTCGGTGCCAACACCAGAGGGGGTGGGGGCGATCATTGTGCGATTAATTGGAAGTCGCGACTGTCGCCGAATTAGCATCTTCTGTCAGACGGGAAGAAATCACGTCACGCGTTTGCGCGCGCCGTTCGGCAGTCATCGCCTTACCGTTCATACCCATTCAGTCGGGCGCGTTTTTACACGCGTTTCTTTTTTCAAATGTTAATTAGTTCATTAGGAAACCTGTTAAGTGACAGCTCACTCGCGCGAAAATAGAGATGTCCCGTCTCAGATGGCGCGACGGCATTTTCTTTCTTTTCAGTCTCCAGTTTCAGATGTTTAATGTAGCAAATTACATAAATTGAAATTTATTTTTTAGCAGAAACGAGCGCTAGTCGGATCTAATTTGCATTTGCTCAACGATTTGAATAATCGATGTTTAGAAAAGAAGACGTTGCTACCGTTTTTTTTTTTTTGTTTTTTTTTATAACTGTCAGATTTGAAATTTGGCTCTTTATTATTTCTTTTTGTAACGGTCGTCCAAAAAAAAAAAATGTCGCACTTTTTTTCAACCGTTGTATCTGCATTGGTCGTGTGGCTCGGCATGTTAGAACTGCATTCATTTACATAATTTTGTGTCATGTAACGTAATTCAAATGCAATCACTCACGCGCACTGCTGCTTTGCCTGCAAGATGGGATGGAGAGTTCCTTCGACGTTAAGGGGGTAATATTTTCTAATGTATTGCCGTAAGCGCATTTCAATTGCCACTGAGAATGATAAAGGAACGGAACGGCAGCATTAAAGGCATCACCATGGCCCGGCCAATTCAGCATAAACGCGCGTGCTGCCGGCACCCACTTATCTTCTCTCGTTCACCTTAAAGAGTAATTCCGAAATTGCGCATCGTTCGTTAAACATAAATAACGGATGACTTACTCCACAACAGAACACATCTTCATTTGAAAATTATTCCACGCTTTTCCTAACTCTTTAATGGGCTATATATATTTCGTATATATTTAGCCAGGTCTCATTTCAATGTGCTCTCCATTCTCAACGGCTACAATGGCAATTATTCGAACTAAAATTGCGCCGGCACGAACGAAGAATACTAAATTAGTTTTGTATATATGTAATGGTTTATTGTTATGAAATTTCTATCGTGAAAACATGGCGTCGTCCGCGCCGTGCTGTACCGTGTATATATGTTGGTTGTTTAGCAATTCCGTAGCCATCCTTAATGTTGCTTTATTTAAACCCGTAGAGGAGCCAGCTCTAGGTAATTACTGCCCCCCCCCCCCCCCCATGGCGCCCACCCCCTCTCATCTTTGCACCGCCACTCCTACTCGTTTAGCCATGCACAGGCACAACGCTCAAGTAATTAAAGCCACCCCCGACAACCCCCCCCCCCTTAACTCTCTCAAACCCGGGGAGAGAGATAATGGCAAGAAAATTATTTGCTAGATGAAGAAAAGTCTTTTCCCGTTCATCACGATAGCAATATTACTGCATGTTTCTGTTTTCAACCCCTTTTCCTTCCATTAACATAGTTATTGCCTTACTGCCCGCTTTATCAGTGGGTATCATTTATGTATTACTTTGCACTACCTTATTTATAAAGTACTATTTTGCTCCGGGAGACGGTGGATATCTCGAGATATAATATTTAGCATTGTGTGTAAAACATGCATCATTATTCATTGTAGTTGTGCGTGAATTGTTGGTGACTGACAAATGATTGGGGGTCGCTGTGTTCTTGCACGGAATTTTCGTTGGCTCTCCTGGATATCGGTCTGGATCAAGCTACTTAGTATTCAGCTCACCTCTTTCTTCATTTTAATTATAAGATTTTTTTGTGTAGATTCTCGTATTTCTATTACCCCCCTTTAATTGAATCCATTTTCTCTGATTGCTATTTAAATTCAAGGGTGCATTCATCATGACGACTGCGAATTGAATAACGTAAAATCCTTCCACGTCGCTACGTCTGCAGAAAACATGCTCGTCCACGAAACTTGTGTTTTTTTTCTGCTGCGTTTGTGTGAATATCTGTGCTGAGAGAATTTTTAATTAGTTTTAATAATTTTCTCTTTAGTCTATGTTGATTAGCTGTGCGCGCGTCAGTGATTAGTTACCTCGATGGGGGTCGAAACTGTTCAGGGGGCCGCACTTTTGCCGGCACCGCAGTCGCTTTCCCCGCCGCCGACCAGATTAAAACTGTTGTGAAAATCAGGCAAGGTGGTGAGGCCTTCTTACTTGCCACAAAGTTATCAATTTTTAGCTATCTCAAAGCAATCAAGATTGAAACTTATTAAATGGCGTGTTGTGGAAATGGATTGCGCCCGTTTGTGTTGGCAAACGTGTAAAATGTTGAGCAGCTTTATTGCGTTTAATCATGGATAAGTTGATTGCAATTTCTGATATGTTTCAAATTTTTCTGAGTTGTGAAATCGCTGGTGCGAAAGAGGCTCGCCTAAAAGCATGTATGCTTATTTTGCTAAAGAACTAGAGTGTACGTTTCAATTATGTGGCCAAATGTATACCTCCCCGTAGCCATCGCATTTTTTTTTTTAAATTAAAACGTTTTTTTAACCTCTTCCCACAAATCGGTTATCCTCTCTTTGAAATAGAACCCATGATATTGTTGCCCCGATTGTACACGATTTGTCGGCATTGAATTCTTTAATTGACATGTTTCTTAAAGCCATAATCTTTGATGAGGAGTGACCATAAATCCCCACGTCATCTCGAGGTGTTATTAACATGTTCCACACCTTGGAAAGGGCAACCGAGTCATGATAATTTAGCCGTCATGAAACGCCTTTATCCTTTAGTGCATCATCCTCATCCTCATCATAATCATCGTCCTCATCATGAGCCATTGCACTTTTCATTCGAATTTCTAAGACACGACACGGTTGTGAACTTTATTTCTTACCTTTATAGTGATTGGCATAAAATGAACATTCGTTCCGTCGTGACTTTCTGTATAGGTATATACACGTCCTCGCCAGACCAGAGTTACTTTAAAAATCACTTTGCTTCACTCGATACTCGTTGTGGGCACATAACCTTCAAATCTATACAGCAAAATACCGAAAAACCAATACTCTTCGAATCGTTACGCCTCGTTTCCTTCCAAAATGCTAATTGCTAGCACATGGACACCTGCTAGGTCTGGCCACACAAAATAGAAATACGAAAAACCAGCTTTATACCACCACATTTTTAGAGGAAGAAAGGTAATACCTCCCAAATCGAAAAAATTCCAATCATGTTGCAACAGAACGCCATCGACGAAATTTCACGGCGAGCTTGATTGATTGGTTTGGACACAGTCGTCTGTGCGATGGCATCTACTTGAAGCACTCAAGACGTGCTCACTGCCGGTGTCTGTAGCTGCGTCTCGCGTGATTGGGAATGTGCAATTTGCATTCTCGCGGATCGCGATTGCCCTCCCGACCTTTTGGGGCACACAGTTCAAGTTGTTTGGTCGTCGGCTGACGAAAGAGACTTCTTGGGAGGGCTTCGATCAATGGACCAAACGTCGTTCATTCACCATGGGTCTCAAAAGGATTTGGTCACTTTATAGTACTACCCGATTAGCTATTGCTGTCGATGGTCAGAAACGAGACAGATCACAAGTCTTTTATTATGGGCTGTAATACTTAAACAGAGAAGACGACACATTTCTAGAAGTCATTTCGCGGTTGCTCCAAATCACTTTTATGTTTGCTGTTTAATTGAATAGGACATAATAATCGCCAGAATTTAAAGTTAATAGCTGAACGTAAAACGCCTCTTATCATCAAAGATACATGAAAGCCTGATGGCGCTGTCTTAATAAGCTGCCTCGTAAAAGACTCGCCGATTTTCTCTCTGTCCACGAGCTATACAGGTTGGGCCTAGTGCGTAGAAAAGCAGGTGTAACAGAAATTGGTTCCCCGTCCATGTCAAGAACACGGTGTCGCCACTTAGCGTCCCGGAGAGCGCCCGATGGGGTCCTCTCCGCCCAATCCCCTTCGCCTTCAATGTCCTCGTGACTTTGGGATGACGTAGCGCCGACGATGAATCTATACGATATCGGTTTGGCGTATTTGTGCATATCATACCTTATCACATCATGTCATACCATGCCAAGTGCATTTTTTTAAGTATTTTAGTGAGTTGTGCTATTTCTGAAAGTTTGCCGCGTAAACTTGGAAGAAGCAATTTGCTTTTACGATTGTTGTTAATGCGATAAGAGCTTTTTGTGTCGTACACTTTTGCGCGATGACTTGCTCAATTTTCGAAGCTCGTTTGGTAATAGTTTGCGAAACTAGCGATTGGTGTGTAAGTAGTTACGTAAACGAACTATTTTATATTGACGAGCGCAGCCCATGTGAGGGACAAATAACGAGCAGAAAAACTATTTGAGGAAACGGTCCTCTGAGGACACGAAATTAAAAGCTCCATGTTGGTATGGTATAGGCACACCCAATACGCTAAGCAATCATTTGCACAGATATTTAATCAACGACCCAACCACAAGCATTACCTGTATGCGCAGTACGCGGCAGTGACGATCATGAATAGAGATTGGATTATATATATCTATGCAAGATGGGGTGGGTGTGGGCCGCTCTATACGAACTGCTCATCAAAAGTTTCGTCGGTCTCCGCTGCAGAGCGCGCCGGTAATAAATGCATGTGTCTTCAGGGACAATCATTTACCTTCCGTCGCGTGAATTTGAAGCGCCAGTCGCTGGAATGCGAGCGACGCTCGGCGTGGAGGCCTTGCCTCCTGTACAAAGCCACCATCGCGCTCTCGTCGTCGCCTGGCTGCTACATTGAAATTTCAAATGGAATTTGTTACAATATAAATGCGGAATGGAATTTGATGGAAGTAATTGACATTGTACGAATAGCTGGGTGTCTCTGCCGTCTGCATCGCTCCGAGCGCACGTTCTCATTTAGTCGAGCTGCCTACCGTACGGTTCGGATCCTGTAGGACCCTGCTATGGATGCTGTGTATGTGTGAAAATTCTGTGCGAGAGAGTGCACGCGAGGATGGTTCTCGGCAGATTCGCGTGAGAGAAAGAGAGGAAGACGCGTTGCTTTTTTATTGACGGGAATATAGAGGGTGGAATCTAGTGCGACATTCAATTTGGAATTCTTATTGCTTAGCTTCTTCGCTCCTCATTTTCCGTCGCGACGGAACGTTTCGAACATAATTGTGGGCGTGCAGTAGTTTCAAAACAAGACAACGACGTTTTAGTTGCGAGGAACCAGGACTTACCTTGAAACACGGCGCCTCCACGTGTTTAATAAATAGACGCTTGACGCATTCCCTTTGAAGCTAAGCCGTCATTCTCGACATCATTGGATTAAGTTGAGTTATTTTATTAAACCGTAGTCATATATCACTTTCAATTTATCAGACATCAAGAGAATTGGGACTGCTTTAATTTTCAGCTTAAATTCGGCACCTCCACCAAAAACAAGAAACCATTTTTTCGACACAATCTGATCGTGCTTATTTTGCGACACGCGATCCCAAATGTAGTTTCCCCCTTTGAACAATACGAAAGACTCTTCAATGAGTGTCTCACCAGACGTTGTTTACTCTTTAGCATGTGTTCGGCGGAATCACAGCTTATACTCGCTGAAGAGGGTATGGCCATAACATAAGGTAGTGAAGTGCTGGAGAAGGGACTTGGACCGTACTAACGACACATTAACCCCATGCTTTAGTGCTCGTAAAATTCTTCCCCGTCAGTTCTTCCTTCTTCTGGTGCTGCCGTTTTATGGCTAAGTTGTGGTCCGTTCCGTCAATATACACTCGATATCAACAGCCACAAACAGAGGAGTGAGCAGAGCTTCTAGGTTTCACGGCTCGAGCGCGCTCGCGTCGCACTTTTACGAGCATTCGACTCGACAATTTGTACTCAATAGGAAATCACATTGTTTATACGTTTTTTTTTTTTACTTTTCTTTGTTGGAGTGCAAATTCGTTATTAGTTTTACAAAGTTCCTTTTTTGATCGACTGAAGGTGTTTGATTTACGTGGAAGATATTAACCATTTCCGCTTCCCGCCGCGCATGATAAAGCAGTGGCACAATTTCTTTTTCTTTTCGAGCAGCATTTTTTTTTTAGATTCCCAGGAAGATAACATCTTTCACAACAAATTTAAACAAGGCGTGCGTTCTTGATAGTTTCCCTATACGCTATCAGCGTTGAAAAACCGATTTCCATACACACATTATGCCAAACAACTTCACATACCACAACACAATTTTTCTCTTTATTTCCACTATCTTTATCGGGAAAGCTGAACGGCCATTACTAATCTTTGAGGAAATGCTTGCGACACGGTGTACTGGAACGGTGCACGAACAACAGTTATCTTGGTCGCCACCCCGCGAACCAGTGTTTGAACAACACGGGTCGGCCCCAACCCGCGACCCGCTGCCAGCACGCGCTTATCGCGGCGTACACAATATTTTCCTCACCTTGCACACTTCTTGGAGCGCACACAGGTATAGTCCCTGCTTACTTTGTTCGGTGGGATATGCATGTGCCCGGCGCCCCCCGCGCGGGGGTTGTTACGGTCGGAGCGCACGGCAAGTTCCCATCACCGGATCGAAGCTAACGATATGAGACAACGGCAGGGGTGGGGGTTGTACCAGGCGAGTCCCGTACGGCCAGGGGTACCACGAGGCAGGGCACGCGTATCTTGCGCTCGAAAAGAACGTAGTCATACTTTGTTTTCAAACCGAAGAAGTATTTTCAAATTTAATCTAGGAGTTTGGTGAAGAAGTTTTCGGACTTTGCAAGGTTGCGTTTTTTTGACGAACATGCTTGCGAATTGACATGCTCTAGCGTTTGTATTTTGTACAATTCGTTCGTCTCAGTTTGCAGCTCCTAAATCTTGTCGTTGGACCTTGCAATTCTTCGTCGGCAATTCCCGTTTTTCACATTTGATTCACATTTCGAATAAACTCTTCGAAAATTGTTCCACGGCTGTATGAGTTAGGCAAATGGCGCGTTATATTTTTCGAGACATTGAACTTTACGAGCTGCCTTTTGTTTGTAGATGAAAAGTTTCTATCTTCTTTTTAAAACCCGAAAAAAGGGAAAACTCACTAAAACGAAGATCTACACCGATAAACTCTGGACCGTACAGAATCTCTGGCGTAATTTTCGTATCTAATGGTTAGTACGGGGGTGGAGGAGCGGATCGAGGCCAAGGGCATTGCGTGAGTCATACCGTGCTCGTTGGCCAACGTCTTGGCGGGGACGACGGGGGGCACGGCTGACGCGTTTCCCGCGCGCCGTGGAAACTCATTTTGGCGGCAACTCCCCGAACGCGATACGGCCGAGCCCTCCCAAACTCCGGGGCCCGCGCGCTCGAATAAATCAAACTTTTAATCTCGGCACCCAGCGAAGGAGGCTGGCACGCAGCTCGGCTGTACGCAGGGACCGTCTCGAGAAACACTGTAGACACTATTACGCACATCAAGAATGTAGACCTTCGGAAAACTCGAGGAAAAGCGTGAGCTTATGTTTGTCGAGTTATGTTGGGACAGGAATTTTTTGTTGTTTATTTTTATTTTTTTGCTCAAAATAGCGTATACTTTTCAATTTACAAAAGCACCCCAATAACCATAAAGTATTGTAAAAATGCCATTGTCAACTGAGATATTCCTCTAAAGCAAGTCATTGCTAAATTTTGAAATTGTCTAAATGCAATATTAACGATGATGCTCTTTTCTTTCCAGGTGAGTGTCCACTTTTCTTTTCTGGCCGTCCAAGAAATCTGGCAGCCAAAGCACGTTCGGTAAAGTACACAAATACCAAGCCCACCCCATACATGCATCTGCATGGACGGACATGACTAAATCGCAGCCACTTCACATCGGCCCTCCACCACTCATGCGAACACTCAAATAATCCTCCGCGTCCATCGAGGTGTCGAAAATGTCTATTTTATTGGATTTATTCCAAGTAATGCTCAATAGAAATCAGATCTATCCTCGAGGTCCGCGCGCTACGGTCGGGCGAGGGGGGGGGGGGGGGGCGTTGTGACCACAATGCAGTTGTCTGAATGGGCTAACACGATGATGGAACGCGTCTTTTCGACGGCTAGTACTCCTCGACCGAGAGGCGATGCGAGCTGCGAACCGCCAAGAAGAGGGAAGCGAGCTAGTGGCTATAGGACGGCGTCGAGAGAGTCGGTAACGAAGGCTTGCGACGTGAGCGAGCGAGCAAGGTGTAGGGACTCTGAGCATTGTGCACCGTGTTCCATTTCGTGGGAAGGGTGGGAAGGGGGGGAGGGGGTTGCGGATGAGGCGAAGGAGAATGGCTCGCGTCGTGAATGGCAGCGGTGGAAAGTCGGGGCCTCTGGGCTGGGAAATGCTGCAGTCTGGTGTTTTCTGCTATGTAAGTCGTACAGGTTTAAAGAAGCCAGTAATTTGTATTTTTATCCGTAACTACGGTATCTTAGCGTGACATTTAAAAAATGTGTTAAAAACGACAGAGGCACCGTCAGTGAAATACCACATCGAAAATATAAATTGGTGTTACACTTTGAGAAATCTGCCCCTTCGGGTATTGAATACTATATGTCGTCAGACTGTGTTATAAGACCAGGGATATAAGCACCACACTTAAATATGATGGATCAATCTAATCTAAATGCGACGATCCCGCCGCCACTGAGTGACGCCGCCACTGTCTACCCTACGAAGCAGATGAAGACGCGCGCCGGAAGACCGTTGCGTTCTTGCGTGGTCCATGCCGAGGAGGCTGCGTCGGGATTTCCGCCTGCAAATACCCTAACTTGTGAGCTGCACGCTCGCAGCGAGTAACAAGAGAGCGAGAGCGAGGAAGACAGATAAAGGGAAAGCGAGGGCGAGACATGCTTAGAAGGGTTTTCTCCACTATGGGGCTAGGGTAGGGGAACGCGAGACGAGATGTACAGGGAAAGAGAAATTGGGGAAAATAATAGAGAAGTGTGCTGGGCTTAGGATGCCGTTGCTCGGATGTAACAAAACGAGGAAACGTTGGATGGAACTATTGTTAAGCGTAAAAATGTGTAGCTTTTGGAAAAATGCTTTTGAAACGAATGCCTTGTTCGATTTTCTCTTCATAATTTTCTGTGTCCGTTAACCAGCGATCGATTTGTGGTGAGTGGAACCACGTGTGCCAGCAATCATAGCTGGCTCGCAAATCCAATCACCGAACCTTGCAAAAGAAACTACGTTCGAACGGAAAAAAAAAGTAATTTGTTTTGTTCTTCTCCGCGCGGATGAAGACGGCTATGAACTAATTTTGATTAAAACTGGCCAAGCTCTATAATAGTGTATCCTACAGCTGGTAGGGACGCAGCGGTGAGAGACAACATCGGCATACGGTCAAGTGCAAGAGGGTAGGAGAGATGCTTGCTGCCACCACGCTATGGTGAGATGGACCGTGTGACGTAGTAATCGTCTCTACGCGCTCTGGACCGACAGAATGACCCCCGGGGGACGCGTTACATTGAAGTAGACCCCCCCTACCAAGCCCACCCTCATCCACCCATTTCACCCCCTTCGCTAGCTCGCCACCCTTCGGACACTCGGACACATCATATACACTTTACAAACGTTCTGAATGCTCGTCAGTCGAGCCCGTGCTCGGATCGTACTTTCGATGCGATGGACAAGTGTTGTTTTGCCGATCGCTAGGCGTGATTAGATTGGGAATGGTCGCCAAGCGAGAGAGTAGCTCTTGTCTTTGGTGATTTTTGTTTTGTTTTGTTTTTTCCCTTACTCCGCGAAATTCATTCACATGCTTTGACAACATCTTGGACCTCTTCTGTTTTGTTTTAGAGGTCCTAAACTCAAAGACATTGTTTGTGATAATTTGGTTCAACTCTAGGTTTCACGCTGTTTTGTGTTATGATTCTAGAAATTGCATTTGCCGACTTAGATAATTTTATTTTCATTGTAATGTATAATAATTAACAATTCAATACCAGTAATACGCGCGGTGTACGTACCTATTCAGGGAAATAGTGATACCTGTCAGAAGTATTAAACTGTTTAGTTGTTAATGCAAACCTTCATGGACATAATGATGTATTGACCAATTTAGTGAAATATTCATCATTTTTAGACAGACTTGCCTGCGGGGGCGAAGTGACAAAAACATGGGTACCAACCATACCGCCGTCGCCGCCGCCACAGCACGTAAATCAATAGTTTGTTGTTGATAATCTTTTAACCAGTGACAGTTTGACAAAACTGTGAAAATGGCAATAAATTTGGGTACGATATGAGGTTCATTTTTGCCCACCCAAAATTGAGAATTATGACACAAATAATATTTAGCGCCCGCGACCTTTTATTCAAAGTGTATTAAATTCTGTGTCACGTTATTCATTTCTGGAATTCAGTCTGTTTAGCTAATCCCAGTTAGAGTATTTCTTATGATAAAATACACTATCTACGGTATGAAACTTTGATATCGCCGAAAAAAAAAATCCACTTTCCCCGATTGTCGATACGTTAAAAAATCGTTTTCGTCTCTATTTCGCTCGCCCTTTCCTTCACCATCGGCTTTGTGCAACCAAAACGTCAACACGGCCGACACATCGCCCTTGAAAACAATGGGCGAGTGCCCACCAACCCTGGCGTGCCCTCGCCCTCGAGTTGTTCCTCATCGCAGGCCAACGTTTCGCCGACTGCCACCGAGACAGAGTGCACGTGAAAATCAATACCGACGACGAACGCGGCGAACGGATCTCGTCCTGACTGGCACGCCGTCAGGAGCGACGTCTCCTTAGTGTAACACACTGTGCAGCGACAGGCAACAACATTGAATTGTGACGCTACTTTCAAGTCGTCGAAAAGTCTGGAAGCTGCTGCTTATTGTATGCAAGTGCCCGCCGATGTCACCGTTTTAGAGTCGGGATATTTTACACGTGAAAACCGCTATTAGCTGTCAAATGGTTTTGTTGTTTGAAATCGTTTTATGTATTTTGAACTACATAAGGTGTGTTACTTTTTTTTTATGTTACAGCTTTGTTAAAACTTAATGCATTACCCTAAAAACAAACACAGTTCATCCCGTGAGAGGAAGCCTTCTATATGAATTCAGTTCCACTAGCTCTTATAGAAAAATGGCTCTAGTGCGCTTTGAAATAGTATCTTCTCTCACGGAATACACTATATCACTTGTAAATCAATGAAATCATTGTGTATATCCTGGAAAAATAGCGCTTATAAGAAATCTCCTATTAATTAAATGTTTTGATGTGGTTTTCTCTCTGTGCAGTGCTTGTAAATGGCCAGCACAGCGGCATGCATTGATGGAAAAGCAATGCAATCAGACCAAAATGGAACAATTTTGATCGCGGTTCTATTGCCTGTGCTCGATGGCCAGGAGAGCCGGCAATCCCTCCGAGTGTTTGCTAGACTTCTGCTGGAATGCTATAAATAATAAATTATCTACCTTTTCCCATCTCGGAGCTTGCTCGCCGATCATTTCGTATTTAATAATCTAGCAATGCTCTGGGATCAATTTGTTATATATCCTATACATTCGTGGGATATTGCGGTCGACGGGGAGAGCGAGAGAGAAAGAAACTAATGCCCAATGAAATTGGAAGAGTCTTGTCCCTGCAGATTTGCGGTCTTGTTAGCGATGGCAATGAGAATACCTCCTTGGTGACCAGCTTCGTTAATCATTAATCATGCATGCAACGTGCGTCGTTAGGCACGCTTTGAGGTGTACACGCCCAAGGCCCTCTTTAATTTCATTACTGTAACTAACATGTCGTTAACCCACATGCTAAGTTGCTTTATTTATTAAAATTGGAAGGAAAAGTCAGTTCTTTACAGAAATTCTTGTAGGATGCTTGACAAAAAAATATCTGAAGAATCAGAAACGAATTTCGATATACTTCACATGGTTGCATTCAAAATGGTGTTTTGTGGGGAAAGGATCAGAAGATCGATTTTTATGAACCATTACCATGGAAGCATCAAAGCGGTTCCCGATTCATTTTCACCGTCGAACAGCTTTCCACGATTCCTCCTACGCAGAGTAACGCCACCGTCTTCGCCTAACTTATTCAAAAACAAAACACTTACACCAATTGCAAGGCAAACGCAGGCGGTCTGCTTCTATAACAGCTAATTACCGACACTGACGCACATTACCAACCCTTCTACCCCCCCGTGCCAGCAGACACACGCCGCCTTGTCGCACCCCCCCTACGGGGATGCCCCAGGTGGCTAAGAAGATTGTGACACTACCCGCTGTGAGCCGAGCCGAGCGCCCCGACGAAGACGACGTCGGTACGCCTTGCCCGACCAAACGAATGATGAACGGGTTTAATTTTCGAGATGGCAAACAGTAAATTCGAGTTTTTCGGCGTCGGTGGTGGGAATTGCGAGGGACGCTCGTGACGCTTATTGTCATCGGTCTGCCGGGACGTGGCCGAAAGTTAAAACGTTCCAAAGTGAACCTCTCCGAACTTGTGAATGGCCTCCGACACCTTTTTTTGTGCACCTAGCACTTTTTTTTTCGGGGTCTTTTTCGCGGTCTTGTGGAGTTTTGTACTTTGCTGCGGGTGGGTCGGGGGGGGGGGGGGGGGAGTTATCGTCTATAGGTGTTTCTAAAAGCAATTACTAATTACCCGGACAATTTGCTCGGAGACAAGGTTTGTCTGAGAATGTTGGCGAGATTCATTGCTCTTGTAATAATCTCACTTCGAAAACTTTCCTCATAATTAACACGGTCGTTAAAATTTCGGATATTAAATTGCTCCACTGCTGATTCTCTCTTCCTGTTTCTTAAGACCGAGGAAAAAAGACATCTATGTGGTGCTCGATCAGTGTTTTTGCAGGATCTGGGACTATGGTTGGGTATCATTTTTAACTCTCAATCTGAAAAAATTGCATCGAATATTGAAACAATGGTTGCTTTGTAAACTATTTTTCAATTATACCTGGTTGCTTAGTCCGATTCGTATCACCCCACCTAGCACTGAACCTCTCGTTTTAAAAGATCCCTGAAAGTGTGTGTACAGGTTTGCGCACGCACTTTCACGTATTGGATTCGCTTCGTCCTAACTCCCGGGGACATGCCGCACCGAAATGTCCTGGAAATCATGTCTCAGGAGTGTTTCACGGGCGCAAAAGTTGCCGGTCTAGGACTCGGACGGGGGCGTCCTGACTCCTGAACGAGGAGCCAGGCAGCTAACACAACCAACTGATGCCTTTTGCTCGACTGTCCGTTCTAATCTAATCAGACGCACTTAGCGAGATTGGGACAGAATTCCTGAATTATTCCAGCCCGAACGGCTTGGATCCCGGTTGGTTCTCTGGTCTCCCTCAGTCTATCCCGCCTAGTATCATGAATCCAGCGCGCGGCCGGCCTTGTCAATAATGCAAGGGACGTTTTGAAGGGGAATAGTCCAGATCGACAGAGGGCGTGATGTCTACTTGCGATGCTTTTTTGTCAGTTTGTGCTGCGTCGATTTTTCCACCAGAATCTAAACCATGGGCGATTTTGACGACAATGCCTTTCTAGATCTAAATTTTTTGAATTGGACATGGATTCATGTAGCGAATGTCGCGTTCCTTTCTTGTCGGGCATGTCCATTGTTCAGTTTGAATTATTGCAATTCACATGCTCTATTTTCGATTTCACCAATTTTCGTTTCCTCAATCTTGCATTATGAGATATTTGAAGATAACCCCTGTATCAACTCCGATATGAACCGTACTACGGCAATGCGAATCATGGGAGCTATGAAATCAATGATTGCTCGTCAGTTGGTACGATGCAGTCGAAGTAGATTGTAGTCATCAGTAATTGATCAGATTTTTCCGCTGAATTATTAATCTGCTCTGGCTCCGCGCGATCGGCGGTCGGTCGGTGGAAGTGGTCATCAAATAGTTGGTATCAATCTCGTTTGCCCGATGTCGATTTCCGATGCACAGCGACCTCCATGCTTCTTTTATGTGTACGCCGCGTGTCATTCAATCATCGGTGATGCGTTTAAATATGAATCACGTGCGAATTGTGCGTGTGGCGCTAAGCAACCGGGAACCACTCGATGGTTTCGGATGGAGAATCGCGGAAACATGCGAACATTGACGCTCATACATTTTTCACAAATCAACATGCATTGAACAATTGGCTAGTCCTAGTATGTTTTGACTTCTGGTATTTTTTCGATTTTTCTTCTTAGCTATAGATCTTTAAAAGCTTTATTGGTTGAGGACCCCACACCTTTTAGCTCTAAGCAACTTGAAAATGTAACAGTAGCCCCGAAACCAACTATAAACATATTTCGGAAAATTGGTGCCCTCAAAATTCACCAAAAAGCATATGTAAACAAAGCCAGTTGCAGTTTGATTTTGGTTAAGTTGAAAAGGGTTCCTTTTTATACCTACTTGACCCGAACGCTGACTATAAATGCCCTGATTAAACCCCGCCAATGAATGATTGCCAAATCGCACCTTGTCCATGTCCTTGACAGATCGCGTCCAATTACCCGCCCTCTCCCACCCCGTGCCCTGTCGGCGTCGCGACGCGTCTAATTGCCGACGGCTGACGGTTAGCGTCAAGCCAGCACCCTGCCGATGTCGACAGCTAACGTGACCGACGCACAGCGCAGAGCACACTCCGCCTGATTTGCTGACGACGCGGCGTCGGCGTCTGCTCGCCAGCTGATTGAGTTAATTTATTAGCGGGTCGTGTCTCACGGTGGACGAAGGATCGGACCGGTCTGACCGTGTCGCCGTCAAACGTGCACGACGACGCTGTCGACGGTAGATTGGACGAATAGTGGCGGGATGCTAGGGGGAGGCATCGGGGGCGTCGTTTGCATTGACATCCATGAAGGAATACCGTGATCTGCGCTCTCTCGTTGGCGCGAGGCACCAATCGGTTACACGCCAAAGAATGGTCATCCCATTTGACCTTGCCTTTTAAGCAACATTTGTCAAATTTCAACGTGCTTTTTCGATTCTGTATTTTAAATCAGTGCTTGGCAAGGCGTTTTTTTTATAGTCTTATCACAATCAGATTCCAGGCACGTCTGTTTTGATGCTCACGACCTAAATAGTACGTTTTTGCATGCATTTTCAAGGTAGTTTAGGAATGTGGGTGTTAACCCTTCTAGTTATTTAAACCATTAACGGGCACCATTAACGTACCGTCACATGCAGCGTGATGCCCAAACTTTGAATCGAACCGGTTGTACACCGCTAGTGTGCTCGTGACCCGCGATGGGGAACGTGGCGACGCCAACGCCGACGTCGACGTCCAAGTGACAGTTGTTCGGAGAGCGTCGCGCGCGCGGTCGGCCTATTACTTACATGCTCTGACCGCGACGAGCTCTGTCCTGGTCCCTGGCCCTGTCCCTGCCCTGTCCCTGCCCTGCCCTGCCCTGCCCTGCTCTAATCTCCATGCCATGGCAACCCGTGAGTCCAAAACGGACGACGCTTTTACCCAAACCTTACCCGGTGGAATTATTTAAATTTCAAATGGATATCAAATTAAATACTTAAAGACTAAGTAATTTTACAGAATATTAAGTGGTTTTTTAAAGTTACTGTCATGTTTCTATCGAGGAGAAAGGAACCATTTCATGTTGTCATTTACCAATTAAGACAAATCCGCGATACAGAAATATTTTCTCCCGAGCATCGAGTCAGAAGGAAGCGCACGCCGCAACATAACAGCTTTTCCAGCTCGGTTTTTCTGAAAATAGCATTTTGATGGCATACTTAAGTTTACGCTACACAACTTATTTTAGTACCTACCCTCCTATGTAAACGATTGATCATCGTCAAAGGATTTGTTAGCTTTGTAATGCAACATTTAGCATGCAAGTGCGGTGTAATTTCGTTTTATCTTTATTGCCAGTAAAACTCTACTGTAAGAGTTGAGATAAAGTAGTATCTGTTATTGCATTCACAGCGACTCAAATATTGCATAATATTATGGGTTCTGCTGGCAAGTGGCAATTGTGTGATCGTTACGAAACGCGGGTGTAAAATTTACCCATATTTTTATTCATGTCTCATAGGAGTAGTGTACGCCATTTTATCGGCGACTTCGTTAGAGCGACGTGATACTCTTCAATTAATCGTCTGCAGAGTCGTTTGGAAACTTTGCCAGAAAGTTTTTAATTATGTGTCACAATACGGCACCTCCACCGTTTTGAGTTCTTTCTGATTTTCTGCAAACGAGGTGGTAACAGTGGTCGCAAAGTTGCAATCGTAATTTTTGTTACTTTGGTACTTGTAAAATTGTGTAACTTAAAGACACAGACAAATTATTTTGTCATTGTTGGGCCACTGTACCTATTTCTGTTTTGCCAAGTGTTACCAAAGATTCCTTTCTCTGAGGTATTACCGTTCCTCCAGAACTGTGTGCAACTGCTTTGGAATTTCATGCTGTGAAATTTGGTTATTATCGTTGCTAAAAGCTGCAAAGTGTTTTAAAACTGACCAATTCTCTCGTAACCGCGCCGCGCCTTTCCCAAACCATGGATACTACCGGTTACCACATTCAACGTACAAGTTATCCAGTCAAAAACCCTAGACTGCTGCGTTCCCGTAACAAGAAAGTGCCAAAGTGCAGCCATTACGTCCAAGACTCCCATCTGATATGAGTGTCTGAGTGTCAACCTCAACCGGTACCAAGAGCTACCCCAACCGGTACCACCTGCTAACTCGGGCATCTCGGTGCCGGTGATGTCGTTCTACTTCCCCGGGTATCGTTTTGCCTCTTCCCTGCAAGTTGTGGCGGGCGTCGGCGGCGTCGGGCGTCGGGAGGTGGGCGGCGGGGGTTATTAATGGTGCCGGTGCCATGGGGGGTGGCACTGACTGATGGCTCAATCCCACACTAGCACACGACAACTTCGCGTCGATGCCGACGAACGTGCGTGGTTCAGGGGGGAGGGGGTCGAACACACTTTTATTTAACGTAACTCCCAGGCCCACGTGCAGAATGAACGTGGTGTATGCATTTTACGTGTCCGTGTCTAAGGCCAATTAAAATCGACATTTTGCAATTTCGATATTTATTTATTTTTTATTATTTGATATTTTTTAGGCTGACTATAAACAAAATTCTTTTTTCGGATTCACCATGTTTGAGCTAAGCTACTTTTTCCATCAATATTTTGGTAAATATTTTGGATCTTCTGTATCAAAATTTGTGACCCAAATCACATAATTGGACGTTCATGCTCGGTTCAAGTAATACGCACGCGGTCTCAGATTCGGGAAAGATATTTCCGCCAGTAAACTCTTTTTTCGGCGCCTAGATTTCCTTAGAAACAGTTTAACCTGATCCCTTTTACCGTCGTCGCCAAACAGCCATCAACATTCATGATTGACGTGAATGGTCTATTATTTTATCACCGCGATAGTTGCAACTCGATTCACGCTGACAAACGACGTCAACGTCGTGTTTCTGGAACAATATCGGGCCGCGCGGGCGACGCCAGGCGTCGATGTCGACGGCGTCGGTACACACACATCGACGTCGTCTTACCGCGCGGACGGCGCGCACCGATAATTTCCCTGCTCCCCGCAAAGCAGGCGTCGTTTCATGCGACGGGACGTCGTGGCGTCGACTCGATCATTTTCCGGGCGTCACTTGTCACTTTTCCGGCGTTGGCGTCGACGTCGGTGCGAGTCAAATGAACAGCGACACGTCGACTAAGTGATCGCGGCGTTTTAGCGTCGGTCCAAGGAAGGTTATGTTGATTAGCTGTGCTACAACATCGTAACTAATCGGCTATCCTTCATTGTACGGAAGTAAATAAGCAGCCGATAATTATGCATTCATCAACCTCTGATGCTCGGCTGATTTACTTTCCACACACTCGATTGTGTGCAGCGGCGGCGGCGTCGGTCCCTTTGATTGGTTGTGTAGACATTTGTGCTACAAGTTATTCTATCAGTGAACGCGCCGCAGAATTTTCATAATATTAGCATTTAATTGACATTATAAAAATATTTTGCTGTCTTATTAGCATTTTTAAGATAACATTGCTTATATAATATATTAATTATCCCTTTTATAGTTGCTCCGAGATGGTTTATCGTGTCATTATCACGATTTGGATAGCAGGTCAGGTCGCGGTAGAAGCATAAACGTTTGCATTTTTTGATCACGTAACACTTTTCTTCCGTGTTCGAATCTAGTAAAAAAAACGGGCATTTTCACCTTGTGTTTTTTTTGTGTGTGTGTTTTTTCCTGACTTTTTCTACATTGTTCTACCTTGCTCATTTGCACGGCTTATTTTACTTTGTTTTACTTAATTCCACATTCTCGAGCGCGCGTTTACGGCTCTTCGTGATATTTGCGTGCGCCCCACAATAAAATTCAACTGCTGCAAAATTTTCAACACACGTCGTCAATTTGACCGAGCACAATCTTAACTCGCCTCTACCCTTGCCACCCCAGCCAGCATCATGCCACACAACTCCCATTCATGTGTACATTTAATTGCCTTGGTACGCGGCTGCTGCCCAAAACTGTTACACATTATTATAGCCCACCTTTTGCCCAATCGTTGCCCAAGCCCGGCGCAAGCATGAAACTCAGCAATGCCCTCTTCGCGGGACCAAAAAGCTCGGGCGTTCCCTTCTCTCAACCGCACCTCCCCCTCCCCCCATAACCCTTGTGTGTCAGCTGGCAGAGACAGCAGAGAATATAAACTTCTGGTCAGCTTTCCGCAGCTCCCTCTGTGTTCTAATTACGCGCGAAAACGGGAAACCCAAAACTACATAGAACACACTTGTCTTGGTTTTAGTAGGTATATATATATATATATATAGGGACACGTGTGTGCACCAAAATTATTGTACGCCATTCCGCTGATAATTGCTTGATATATTTAACCATATTTCTGGAGGCTGCCTGCAGCAACCATTTCGGACTGCTGTTGGCTGATACTTACGACAGTCCTCGACGTATGAGTCGGGTTCTCCGTTCGATATGAGGCAACCGTGCTGCACGCGTTTATTTTCGGACCTGTAAATTTGCGATGTGCGCTTTTATATGTTATACGAGCCTTGTAACGCGGACCAATATGTCGCATTTCCTTCCGACGGTCGCAATTTACGGAGAAACAGAATTAATGTTTGGATTCGTAATGGCACGTGGAAACGGCTGCAGTACCGATATGGAGTAGACTTTTCTTTCGTGGTTGCGAATTTGTATTCGTGTCAGACGTGTCGGAGCGTTAAAGCGTCTGGGATGGCCCCGTTTTTGGGCAAGAAGTGCCCGTCTGTGGTCTCTATTGATTGTTTCTTGTACAGCCGCTGTCGCACCCACTCCACCCTCTCCCGGACCATATACAGCTCAATTCACGGGAAACTCTGTATACATGTATAGTACAACACTTAATCTGTCCTAAGACAGCCGGGATTTGGTTGTCTCGTCTTAGCGTGCAATCAAGCTCGATAGACCCAGAGCCCACCTATACAAACGCACCATCTTTGCACTTAAGTTAGATTGACTGAAATTGAAGCCATGCCCTCGCTTGTGTAATATAACAATGGCGATTTAATGGATGGATATTCGCGCGAGAGTCTCGAAAGGATAGTTAGCACTCGTATCCTAGTTAAACACGTAGTTAAGAGAGCCGGGACGCCTTGAAAATTTAGCAGAGGGCTATTGAAATGGCCACTGCTAAGCGTGTTTTGCTCCTCTAATTTGGTGCCCGTATAAATAACGTAGACGCTTTGTTTTTTGAAAACGCTGCCAGTGCCATTTTATTTGTCTCGGCGCGTCCTAATAAATTTTTATTTAGCTACCCCTTTAACCTTTTCGGTGTGTGCGTGCTTGTGGGGGGGGTCGGGGTGGGGGCGGGGGGGTTGAAAATGCTTGCCCACTGAGTTCTTTAAAAAGCCAGCAAGGATGGCGCGAGCCCTCGTAATGAATAACACGGTGTTAAAATGATTTACTGGCGTTGCGTATGCTCCAGAAAAGTTATATAAAGGTTGACCCAGTCCCCCAGATGCTTGTTGGGTGGGGGGTGAAGGGGGGGGGGGGGGGTAGGCGCGGAGGAGTGTTAAAGAATGTGCAATGTTACGCGACCCCTAAACTTTAGCCATCTTTCTCTTTGCAACACATAGCTTTAAAAAAAAAACGCAGTCGCGGTGGTAGCTCCGGCAGTGTGATATATATTGTTCTCCCCTATGAAGAAGCTAACCTAATAATCTAACCGACTTCTTTGGGCAAGTTTACGAGCTAAGAAAGATAGCCCTGTGTTATATGTAATAGGCTGTAGAAAAGTTTGGCACGTACAAGCGATAGACAGACACACCTATATAGCAATAGACACTTTATACATGGGCTGGGGTTTTTTTTTGGGCACTTAATAATTCCGTGGCATCCTAACGTGGTATAGGTAATAATCTTCAATTCATTTACTTTGCGAAAGTTTTTCGTTGTTATGTACCTCTTTTTTAGTTTTAGTTTGCAGCGAGCGATTTTACAACTGCTCGACTGTCGCGTTTATGGCTCGTTGGAAATTAAAAACACGTTTGGCTTCTGTTTAAAAATACTGACTCAATTATTAAGCCATAAAAACACCCGGCGTCGCAAGGTAAGTGCCGTGTATGGCGTAGAGGATGAAAGAGCGCCGATTTATTGCTAAATTGCACATATTAATTAGTTTTAGATAATCGCAAAACAGCCGGAGCATGCCAAGCTTGCAGAGGGAGTTCACAGACACTTCACCGACAGTTTCGTAATAAGTTTTACCTGTATGGTAAAGCACCGAGTCTTGGGTTAGATATTTTACTGCGTCTTCTTTACCGCACATATTTACAACTACTTACTGATAATTGCTCCTACTGGCTTTCGGCCATTTTCCCATCACAGTGTCCTGAATAATAATGTAATTGCCATTTTATGATACTCTGATTCCGCGCGGCGCTGCGACTGTTGTGCCATGTTTCGCCGTTCGCAACTCTATAGAGCGCATTAGAGAACCAATTCGACGCGTAACGAGATATTATGGTAATTTTAATGAAAATGAAATTAGCCCCACCTCCGCACAGCCCGTTTCGTGCCCCAACCTGCGACCCTGCGCCGCCTAGCGCGCTGGCAGACTTTGAATTGAAAATTTCATTGCAATAGTTTCGACGCGGGGAGTCTCTCAATTTTGCAATTAATTACTTTTGTCTCGGTGCAAAACTTGAGTTATTGTCGACGTCCGCTGCCGCGTCGCGTTGCTACACGAGTAATTAGCATTTCTAACTTTGGCCTGGACTCGGCTCGCCGTCACGTGGCAATTTCATGGTCAATTAAAATAATAATGAGACACTAGCCGCGTACTTTGATGAGAAGATATAATTCTAAATTAATTAAACGAACCCTTGTGTGTGTGTTCTCATAAAGCGAACATATTTTTAAATTTTGTTATCGTACCTTTCAACACCAGCATACATTTTGATACGCCTATCTCCAGGTGGAATCGAAATAACCCGAGCAAAGACTACAAAAAGTGTCTATGTGTGACGAACCGGCCGTCCAATTACTTTACCATTTAATTTTACCGCCTTTTTATTGCCAATCAAACCTTAGAGGCTGCTGACACCATTGATATTCACGCCACTCCGACTACCTTGTGCACCGCACAAGTTTCCTGAAGCACACCACAACAATTTCCCGCGTCTTGTGCCGTTGTCGCGTGGTGTATACTGTATGGTGTCGAAAGGATGTACGACACAGCGTGGCAGACAGGCAAACTGCAGCGTTAAAGGGCCGCCAGTTGTTTGGTGCCATCAGGTTCGCATTACGACTCCAGTTTCTGACATTTATTACTCAGAAACTGTTCCGACCTAGGACAGTTATAGCACACCCATTACCCGACAACTCACTCTGCGCACAGTTTGCAATCACAAACACGACGCCGACGTCGTCGTTGAGGGCGTCGTGTGCTTTGCCGTCTTCGATACAATTCACATCGGGCTATATAGCTCGGCGAAACGTAATCGGAATCGGTGAATGTCGCGACGACGAAATCGAAACGATTGGTAGGTCGACGACGACGGGAAGGGAAGCTGTCGTGAGCGATGCGTTCTGTGTGACTATAGGTACCCCATTAAGGTGCATAAACGTCACAGTTAAACTCATTCTTGGCCGCGTGAGTTGTAACTATCAGGATGTTAATCACGACTTCTAGTGTCGCTTACTTTTCTCGTTCACTTCCCGATGACATGTTTAGATGAAACAGTGACGACTGCCCGAGACGGGAGGAAATCGGCAGCCACATTTTTTGCCACTCGTATTATTTTCAGAAAAATATTCGGTGCGATCTCTCCGCACTCAGATAAATCCTCGCCGCGCGTTTTAACATCAGATCGTGCCCCTGCACTTGTTAAACCGATAAATAAACATTGTCACGGCGAGTGTTTGAGCTATGGTGCCTATCGTGCGATATCACGTAATACATTGACTTTGCGTTGGCAAATATGTCCGGCCATTGATCATCACACGTGCGCGACTGTCAAACGCAGTGCTGATCGTCGCCGCAACGTGGCGCGCTGGCTGGCGTCACGTGACCCCCGGTCTACTGTCAATGAGGGACGCATCCCTTTGTGGCGTCAGCGTAGAACTGTGTTTAAGAGCTTCTAAAATAACAATTTTTTAATCGTTATGTAATAGTGTTATTATATAATTTTTATTTTTTTATTTTTTTATTGTAAGTTATTTAAGAATACACCGCATCAGCTAGTGTAAGATAGTTATAAAGTGTAATGAAATAGTGATGTATTTTGTGTTGTTACCAAAGTTTTCATAAACCCCACTTCTCTGCCACCAAAGTAGTGATGGAACCCCACTTCTGGCACCAAAGTAGTGACGAAACCCCACTTCTGCCACCAAAGTAGTGATGAAACCTCACTTTTCTTCACTCTATCAGTCTGTGAGTGTGCGCGTGCGCGTGTGTGTGTGCAGCGGGTGGTGGGATGCTATCGCAGTTGGTTCAGTATCTCGCGTGACGAGAACGCCCTGCCTCGGCCACGTTTAACACACTTAAATCATTGTCACGACGACGTTAATCGAAAGATTAGGGGATCCATGCGGCTCGCTCGCTCGCTTGTTTGCTGGCAATAAATTAATACAGTTTTCATATCAGTTCTAGGTGCCTGATTTGTCAAGACTGGTTTATTTTAGTATTTATAAAAAAACACATACACACACTCACGAATAAATTTCATTATATATTTTTCAAGAGCTCTCATAGGTATGTGGTTTAACGACGGGATCTAAGGTGCCGAAAGATGCTTTGACAATGTTTGAAAACAATTACCAATATTTTTCTTTCCCTTCTCCCGTTCACTCTTTGAAGGTTTAGTACCAACATTAATATATCTTATACCAATGTTTACTAATAATTGTTTTTTCCTGTTTGTTCGCAGGTAAGATCCGTGATGGCATGTCCAGGACCCGTGCTCGCTGTCGTTACCTAGCCATGGTAACACATGGTAACCCCGTGAGTAATGTGCCCCGGGGCCAGACCGCTGCGCCAACTGAGATAATGATAATAATGCTATTACAGTGAACACCCCGCTGTGTTCAAAGCAGCACCCGCCCGTGGTGGGGTAGGGGGGGGGGGGGGGGGGGGGGTGATAGAAGATAGAAGGCATGGGGGGTGGCGGCGAACGCTATCAGTCGATGTATGCCGGCACCTCGGTATGGTTGTTGGTGATGACCGGTGCATGGGGACTCAATCCTGTGACCAAACGGAACGCTCCCTGATCTTTAGTATTCGTGATGATCAAAATGAAATAGCGTACTCAAGTTAAATTGTAATAAAAATGTCGTAAAGCTGTACGCCGTTTTTTTTTATGATCATCGCCTCCCTATCGAGATATAAGAATTTATAGGGACACCGGTGGTGTTACTGTTTGATTTGATGTAAATTGGTGAGAGGTTAGAGCGTTACCTAGCTTTCGGTTGAGATATTCTTATCTACACTGTCTTTGGCGACGTCTTATAAATTTAAAATGTGACAGGATTTCGCGTTCGTTGGCCAAGTTTTAGGAAACTTTTAAACCGCAAAAACACTTTGTTTCCCATTTTCTGGTCAACACGTTCAAACGGAACTCTTTAAGGCCCTTACATAAAATATATCTTAAATATTTTCTTGCTATTTGAGACAGTTTACATATCACATACTTCGTTTTGAGTTAAAATGCATTTTCTAAACCAGCAATCAGCTTCTTGGGTGCATATCCTGGCTTTTTCTCACAACCGCTACCTCTTGACCAGCTTCTCCTAGCCACCAAGCTAGCGTTACGCCCCTGCATCACCTTCCTCGCTGGCGCCATGTCTGCACAGACATGGTTTGGAAACTTTCCACGCTTCCTGTGCCGAGCGCCAGACTTTTCCCGTTGAATAATAATCACCGTTAGCCGAGCTTTTTGCGCGGCGACTTAATTGTGGCAAACTTGTTAACAGCAATCGCTTTCGTAGTTTCCCAAGTCGCTTCGCTCAGTGGTCGGGCAAGGGGTTGCCAGGTAATAGAACTGAGTTGACACATTGGATTCTTTGGGATCCATGTCTTCTCTTAGGATAATGCTGTCGATATTTCGTGCATTCGTTATGACTCATGTCGATCTTCATACACAGGTGTGTAAGTTCAAACTAATTGGGGTGCAACGATTATTTTAAATGTACTACCGTCGAGTTAATAGATACAGTTAACCAGTCTCGAATGCGTGTTATCTGCGTGAAATAGCAAAATAACATTTCTTTTCACTCAAAACATCAGTGACTCTTCCTATAAGTATCCTCTATTTTTGCCGGTTAAATTATCATTTAGCGGCCATTTTTCGCGAAGGCAGTTACACATTAGCGTTACGGTAGAATGATACTACCTTTTAATCTATACCTTTATCAAGTCTTAAACCATATACTAACTACTTTGGCACGTCGACAAAGCTGGAAATTTCTTAAAAAGTACATCTTGTAGTATCTGACAAAGCATTTGCGCAATTACTACTACATTTGGGCTCAATTCTGCAAGCGCTACGACAAATTTAGACTCGTCAATCCGTTAGCGTCCGCCATATCGGGCCCACTTTTCGCACCCCTGCGCGGCGACTAGTAGTTTTGTGTGTGTGTTCCAAAGTTTCTGGCGCGCTTTATCGCGCTTCATTTGCCCTATGAATAATTCAAAAGGTTTCTCGGCGTCTCCGCTACGCTGTGACGTAGCGCCGTATGCAGATGAGCAGCAAGCGACGCCGCCGACGCCACGGTGTGCGATGAGAAGTAACTGACAGCGTCGCGACGCCTCTCTAAACTGTTCGACGGGACGTGGGGGTTTTGAGCGTTGCGGGCCACGAGGAAACTATTCAATATTGTACGGGCTTGGTCACTCGTCTGGAAATGGCGACAAGAGTAAGACAATTCGACGGTGAACGAAAACGGGCCTGTCGACCCGGGCGCGTTTCGGGCGACATATTCAAATACCGTGAGGGTATATATGCTAGCATTGGGAACTTGGAGGCTGGCTGCTTCACCGATAAAATAATCCGAGTAAACGGAAGTCATTGTCGGGTTGTAAGGTTTTTAAGTGATTGTCTACCATGATGAGAACGTGCTGAGATAGAAAGCCAATTGTCTTAGCAGCGAAGCTAGATGATAAGCTAGTGAAAACTGTTATGCAGATGGCCGGTAGACTGATTGCCCTTCGCCATTTCTATGTTTGCTTCATAATTTCACCCAATTTGTAGTGAACGCCATGTTCACAAGATATCGGTATTGACTTTTGGCATCTGTACGTTCTTGCCGTCTGCAACATGCATGGGCTATTTTCGTTGTAAATTATTTGCCCGATGCTGCACCTTTCGCCAGAAGGCAAGATGTTTACGCTAGATCGCCATATTATTAACACGTCAACGCAATCAGTAATTGCTTCCTGCGCCCAAAACAAGTCGACTCTAGCTGCAGACAAGGGACGGTTTTAATTTGCGTTCGAGTTGACTGATCACATAATACGCGCTCGGTACGAAATCTTGCAAAGTTACAATATCACATGGTAACGTTGGCACGATAGCAGCTTTGATAAGGGTTGCAAAGTGGGGTTGGTTTGTTTGTACTCGACAGTACAAGCCGTAACTGTGTACAAAATACTATGTATATTTAAATTGGCAAAAGCTGCATTACTTAACATATTATTATTAGCTACATTTCGTGCAGGTGCTTTTAGATATAATTACATTAACCCCGCAGAATACAGACTGCGTTGATGTTCTATTAATGATTACCATAATTATTCGATATTTATGTACCAACCGTATCCCACCACTGTAGTTCATAATTAATTTCATTTCTCGGCGAGGCGTCTCGTTTATTTTTTTTTATCCAATGCTTCTAGCATTCCGTCTATTTTTCGTATCACGCTCTCGCGCGTCGCTACATACACTATAATGCATTTTGCGGAAAAAAAATGGTTGTGCCGTAAGAAAGTGCGCGGGTTGTGCCTCTGGCAAGCTCGTCTCGCGTACAACACACCGTGGATGGATTTGATTTGCTATTCAACTAGCGTGACTCGATTCCTGCACGCTCTCGCCTTCCAGCAAATGCAATAGAACCTTCCCTTATAGTCCCGGCAACCGAGCAAGGAACTCTCTATAGCTAGCATGCATCCCAATCCCCCCCGTCACCTAGCACCCACCCCCACCGTGTTATAGCAAGGCGAGGGTGTCAAACAATGGATCACTCTCTCTCTATATATATAATACCAGACCCCCTTACACATGATTTATCTGTCGTCTCGCTCGCGCACATTGTCTATCAAAATTCCACCTCGTGCAATGCACACGGGTTTTCTCATTCTCTCTCTCGCTTGCCATTATAGTACACTATGGTGGCGCAGTGGTTCGTTCTCTGTCTTGGTCTGTGCACCGCGTCGTCTCCCCTTGGCTTGTGCCCCGTCGATTGCCACTTTTATACATGTGGACAGGGAAAGGATCGAGTCGCGTGGGAAAAATTGGAACTTGTCTTGCTCGATTAGGGTCTATCACATATAAAGATGTATTTGGACCTTTTAAGATTTAGCAAGCACTCCTGTCGATATTCTTTATTGTTATTTCGTTTCGTTGACTGTTGTTAAGGGGATGCAATATGGCCCGTCTTTACATATGAATTTATAGATGTACGTAGCACTGTAGCAGCAAGCAACAGATTGCGCATTTCTCTACTTTACTAAATTAATTAATCATTTTTTAACACTGTCAGTGATAACTTTGCCTAGTCAACAAAATATTAACGGCATGCCACGTCAAATCGTCGACGGTCTTGTCAAATTTGACAATAGCTTCGCTCGGCGGAGTATTGAGAATGTGTCATATCATAAGATTTGAGCACACAATGTCATCGAAGTTAACAAACACCCCCTCAGACGCGGTGCCTAGGCTACCCCAATCAACTTTGAAGTAAACAATCGATTAATATTTTGACAGATAACTTACGGAAACCGTGTGGCGATCATTTGTCAACAAGTGAGTGCGACAGTGAAAATGCGCCAGTTACCACGGCTTCTGCAAATGTTTTCTTACGAGCTCTCTTTAGCTGCGTGGACATGGTGTTATCTATAAATCATAGCGCCGTGAAGAGTTCCGTCAAACAGACAGCCAGTCGACATGGTTTGATTGACAACAAAAGACACGAAACAATTTGCATTTTGTCATTCATGCTTTTTGGTTTGTTGAACGGCGGCGTCGGCGGCGTCGCCGGTGTGATAGTGAGTGATCTATCGCCTTTCGAGTTTGACGGACCTAAACTGTAAACCATCCAATATCCGCGACGCCCGACGGCGCTTGTGCGACACCAAACGGGAGTGCGCGCTCGCGACAATTTTGACACGTGCGAACATGCAGCAGAAAGTTAGTAGTACGTTTGTCGAACGCCGGGACTTTTTCGGTAAACGATTTAGTTGTTTGTCAATTTTGTGTGTGTGTGTGTATATGCGAGTGTGTCAACACAAGTTTTGAAAGAGTTATGGCATTCGTGCACTACATGACTTGTGTATAGGTGCAATCATCATTCTCTTTTTGACATTCTTCACTGGCATATAATAGAAATCTCTGCTTCACTCAAAGTACCACGCTCTCGTCGGATACAAATGATCATTTAATCTGACGCTTTGTCTAATCTATCTCGAATTGCTTTATGATCACTTCACCTCAAAATGGCGAGCACGACGGCATCCTTTGAGATTGTCTCTCGTTTAAGATAATTTGTGCTAACGCCGCTGAAACGTTTGATCTACCCCTGCTTTGGCCGGCGGCGTCGTCGGCCGTCATCTCCCTGCATGCAGACATGTTCGCCCCCCTGCCCACCCACCGCTACCTCGTTCTCTCTCTGTCTCTCGTGCTACCCTTAAGGCCGATTTAATCTCTTTTTAATTGAAAATAAATTTCACGATTCATTAAAGCCGGCTCACAGTCACAGCGCGACTTTTGGAAATAGCCACTGTCACTTTGAACATTTTCTAGTAAACTAAAAGTAATTCTCGGTCTGGGTATAATTTATCTCTTCCTTTTCTGGTACTGACGAAAGGATTAAAGAGGAGGGTAATGATATTTTCTTTGTTTTTGCACGTAGACTGTGATGGTTTTTGTCTGGTGCACTCGCAGCGCAAAATGGGGCTTTCACTGCTCGGTCTCTTAGAGGGCATTCGCTGTATGAAACGTCATAATTCCCGGCAATTCTCTTTGTGTTTGTGTTTTGGAGGACTGATCCCGAAGGAAACCATCCGAACCACTCTGTTTAGGCAGTTCAGTCCGCAATATATTTAGTCTGAATTTTAACGCCGAACGTTATTGACCCTTTACTCTGCTAACTAATTAAGCTGCGCATTTTGGATTCCAAAAATCGATTTGTGAGCTAAACTTGCACAGCATCAAACGGACCTCACCAATGCCATCGACTGCGCCCCAAAAACGGTACCATAACTAATCTCTATCGCACGCTGAGCGCGCGGTTCTGACTGAAGATAGTATTTTCCCCGGTTTTCCCTGGCTTTCCCGCATGGAACGGCATTTCTTGCTGACTGTGATCTTCTTGTCGATTTGGCCGCTTTGCTAGCTTTGTTTGCGTGCTGCCAGCGCTAATGACTCCCTGGCGAGGGGCCTCGCAAACTCTTAGCTCATCATCAAATGGCTTGGAGAAAATTAAAAGACGTTTCCTTCGGAATGGCTCCGTCATCAGCGACGGCAGTGCAAGGAAAGGGACGCGGGCGGCCCTCACGGTTTTGCATTGCGCAGCGTTTCGCGCGAAACTGCTGGGAAATTCACGTGTCACTTTGCAAATGATCTCATCAATCCTTTCCGCCTCTCCGACAAGCACGCTGTTACTGTACTTGCTAAAGTGCTGCCATGGCTGCTTCAGTCGAATACTTTTTATTTCGATCTCTTAGCGTTTCAACAAATTCATCCGCGTAAAGATGATGCATTAGCTCGCTACGCGCGCGATGCTCTCCGGAACTCTACCTAATTGGAATGGAGACAATAAAACGTTGGAATAGTTTGCGTGGTCCTTCGCGAAACGCGCGCGCAGAGCACGGTTCAACACTTGAATGTTGATTCAACTCGATTTGAATGCTGACAGCACTTTTGCGTTACACTGCAACAAAATAATCATCCCTTATTTACCACTCATGTCGCCCTTTGCACCCTAAATCCCTGACTGTTTGATTCTACTTCGCATCGTAAGATAACGTAGACCAGCGCCGTTTCTGAAGTATTTTGCCTGAGGCTTTAATTCATTATCCCGCTGTATTAGATTTAGCGTTCATTTGCGGTCTATTTGCGTAAACGCATTGTCGTTGCTTTAAGACAGTTGCCAGCCGCCGGTGCGTGCGCGTCTCGTCGGGATTGTAAAGAGGTCTTCTCGTGATTATGTTTTCGCTGATTAGCGTTCGCTCCGCCGCCTCCGGGCTTTTGTGGGGTCGCCGACGGGGAAGCGATTGAACGGGGTGTTTCGTACCCTGCGTAAACCCGCTTTACTATAATGTCCCCGCCCTGCTTGGGCTAAATTGTTTTGCCCCGTTCGTGGGCGAATTCAGCGTCTGCCGCGAGCTCTCGGCCACGTAACCGTGCTTTGAAATTGTCTGCCAAGAGACGAGTTTGATTTTCTCGCGTTGGATACGCGCTATAGAGAAAAAATGGGTGTAGTTATGTGAAAATTCTGTTGCTTTTGATAATGACATATGAAACAACGTCAATGCTGTTTGCTGGACAATCCGCGTGGCAGTCGAAAGGTAGTTGCTGTTTGAACGGCATTACAGTTACATGGTGCTGAAAATACTTACTTAAAGTTTTAAATGCGGACTGAAATTTCCCACGGATCCATGAGTGAATTTTCTTTTTGTTGTGAAAGGGTCGTTTCCAATCTTTTAAGTACCTATATGTTCGCGTAAACATACAACGGGGGTAACTTCACCTCAGCAAGCCCCTAATTGAACCGTGCGACGTGGACCCGTTGACCTGGTCAGAACGCAGCCGTTCATCTCGGCAATGGCAGACACCCTGAGAGGACGCCAGGGCCGCAGCGATATCGCACCGACTGGCGAATTGAGGATTATCTCGCGCTTAGCTCACCGCACAGAGAGCACGGAGCGATTTATCGGTAATCGTTATTGGTTTTCGCAATAGAAACTTCTACTCTGTGAGATCGGTCGATGCGGTTCGCCAGTTCTTGTCGGGAGACCCGTGGCTTGCTTGCTATTTCAATACTTCAAGTCTAATGGACGATTGGCTGAAAGCATTGCTCAATAAACTCAGCTTAGAACCGACACCTCGTGGATTAAGATAAGATCCCGGCTGAATTTAACCACCGATACAGAAGCAGTTATAGCTCGCAGGATGGAAGGGTTGGCCACTTTTTGCTGTAGCGCTCGATTCTTGATGTCCTGTTTTCTTTATGTCTGTGGAAATGTAGCGTTCTCTAATTGACCTTTCTTGCTGCTTGAAGTGAATGTGCCGCGTTGTGCTATTCTTGTCGCGTGGTTATGATACAATCAGTTGCTAGGTGTGTGCTTAGAAAATACGTATTAATGTTAGTAGACGATGTAATGCGCCTTTTACGTTGTTTTCATAGTAACACAATTTATCATTGCATTTTGTATGAAGGTCTTGGTACTTTATTCCATCCACAAAGTAATTTCTTTTCGCAAAACATGAGCAACCCACACTCCTTGTTGTTGTAACTAACTTTGATAAACGCCGTATGGGGAAAAAGACATATTCGCGTTACATTTTGCACAAAATTCTTAAATTTTCTTGACTCCGCGCTTAGTCCGTGCTAGGACAGGCTTTTCGTGCAGCGCCCATCCCGTTACTCAGTGCGATCTAATTCCTCGATGCATTGAACTGCCGCCCGCCTCGCCCTGGCAGGCGCCCACCTCCAGTCATCCCCCAGCCACCCACCCCCCATCTGCGAACCCTTGAAAAGCGACGAGCGCGACGCCATTTTAATCAAACAAATGGCAATCTCTCCAAGTGCTGGCATGGCAGACGGTGGCATGGTTTGCTGCCTGCCTGCCACGCTGTGCCACGTCCCGTCCCGTGTTAACTAAACCGTGCCACGCCATTGTTCCCAGCGGCACTTTACATCCCATTTAAACACCTCGTGATAATAATGCTCCTGATGATCAGGGGCGAATCGTTCGTTGTTTATGGATTGTGCTCGTTATGTGTGTTAAGTTGATCGGTTGTAACAATACCGTTTGACATCTTAAGCTTTTTGATTTTGTTTCGAAACCTTTGTTTCGTGATTTTTGGTTTTACCGAGTTTCTTTTCAGGTTTGCCATCCTCATGATTTGATTATATGGTCTTGCCTAGATTTTCGAGCTTTGCGTGCGCTTTTCTCCAAAATATATTGCTATTGAAACAATATTTCCTAGGATCCGAGTAGCTCCGTCGTATTTTTAATAATATATATTTCCATTATTTATCGTCCATTTTAAAAGCACATCGCGCGCTTTCGCTCTGTGCTCACCCACCTTATTCTGTTTTCTAAAAATAATACGATTCATAAAACGTGTTAAGTGTATCACAATGGCTTAGCCTTACGGCGCCTCGGAGGGCCCAGCGAAACACTCGCTTCTTTTTTTAGGCGGCCCTGATGAGTTATTCACTCTGGCTTAAGTGTCATTCTTCATCGCGACGCTCGAGTCACTTTAAAGACCATGCAGGCATCCAGCGCTTGCCCCCGACGCCGTCCAAATTGCAACTTAAATCACGTTTTTGTGTAATAATATGATGAAGCTAGGCAGCCACCATGCCGCCATGCTCTACCGGCTGGCAGCGTGGGGGACCCAGGGCTTGCGATGGAAAACTGGAAAGGGAGGTTGCTCTCTGCGAATATTTCACTCGACGTTAATAAACCCGTGGGAGTCGTCTTCTTTCATCCATTCATCCGCTGCTTTCAATTATCCGCTCTCTGCCTTCTACCGGAGCTTCCCCTTCCTACCACGGCACTGAGCTAGTATAGTGCGCTTTCTTTCCCAGAGTGTGCTTTCTCTTTTTTCGCCAGCGTGGCAACGTATATAAGTGCATCCTGACTATGATGCATGCTCATAAGGATAACTGGCACGGCATCATCTCCTAACACGACTGGAGCAAGCGGTTAATTTATCTACATATAGGACCTATTGGACCTATAGGACCCATTAGGAACTGTTTAGATACATAATTCGAAGATTCCCAGAATTATGGTATTCTTATGCTTCAGAGATATTGGTGGTCCAAATATATTTTATCCAGACGTTTCTTGGTTCGTTTCGTAAGGAAAATACCTTACGTTTTTGACAGTTTGTCCGACGAAATCTCTACGTTGTACATGAACTGTTGCTAGATGGTTATAAATATTCTTCGGACTGCTGGACTTGTACAACATATCGTACACATGACATTTATTATTTAAATCTGAGTTTTTAGACAGAAATGCACATGCTAGACCGGTGTGTAACAAACTTCTGTTTTTGAAACATGAGATTTTTTGAGCGTTTTATTCTATAAACATGAAAATGGCGCATACCCGCCCGGCCCATCATTTTCCTTGCGCGTCGTGTGTACACATTTCTGCTGAAAACATTTTTTCGCTGCAAACATGATCTTCCGAGCTGCTAGGCATTTGTTTGTTTTTCGCTATGGAACATCGCCTCAATGATACACCCTGATGCCGCAAGAACGGGCACCACGCAGCGCTAAAAAGTTTGCTGATACTAATGGTGTATTTAGAAATTAATCCTTCGGCTAGGTTTTAGACGCGTCTAGCAGCACTTAGGCATTCTTAATGCGCCGTCCACATGCGACCGAATAGTGTGTTCTTGACATTAGGGCTAAGCTTTTAGCTTCATTTAGCCCGGTCATCCTTCACATTGTTTTGAAGCCAGTTAAAGCCCATGGCTGTAGAGCCGTGGGTTTTCGGGCGCCGAGGATATATTTCAGGGCTGGATCTAGCGCTGGTCATTGCTAGTCCGAGCGTCGAGGGGATTTGCCAGTGTGTGCGCTCACCGGCCGTTTTGGCTTTGAATTTAAAGCTTTTCGCGAGACTAGCGCGATGGGTGGGTGGAATTCGTAAAGCTATAAGGGATGAAATAGCTCGGATAATAGGAGATAGCAAATAGGCTGCGCGTAATGCTGGGAATGGTCTTATCGGACGGGCTCGCATTGCGTTATCGTGACGTATTTCCAACGTGGGGTGGTTACACTTAAACGGAAGTGTCACCAGTTTTTTTTTTAATTTAACAAAACGGAGCGGTGCATTTCTGTAGGCGTTGTCTTAATCAGGAGGTTTTGGGTGCTTTGCATCCTCACCGTCTCACTTAAACACCTAAGGGAAAAATCCCCGTATTCCGAACAAAAATCGCGCTTGGCTTCGGGGTTTTTTGTTTCTAATTAACAAGATAATTAAAATATTTTAAACGCAAAAGATGCTTTCAAGCTAGTGTAAGCCGATTTTTTTTCGCTGGTCCAGGCCATTCATTGTCCAGCTTTCTCCGTCGTAGAGCAATCTCAATTAGCAAGCAGCCAACAAGCAGGGGTTGGTTACAAATTTATGAACAACATTGGGGAGTAAAGAGCCGTGTATAATGTATAATTTCTTTCCTTGTTCGGCCAACCTTCAGCCTGTTGAAGCCATTAATTTCGAGTGCTACCTAATTTACGCACTGCTTGGACTTTGGAAGTGGGTTGGGGGGGGGGTGGGTTAGGGAGACGGGGGATATGGTTAAGGGTTGAATGGAACTCGAGGGGACACATGTGAGCATGGTGGCCAGAAAGAGTTGAGGATTTGGGGGAGGTTTCTGAAACAAGATGTGTGCGGATCGATAGGCTCTGGATAGTAAATGAACACGCTGTCTGAAGAAGAAAATCATCGGGAATTTTAACATGGACGGTCAGATTTTTGTTTTGAATTTATATGGCTACGTTGTGGTTTGTTAGGGTTAAGAAATGAGAAAAGCTGGGCAATTTTAGAATATTGTTTTCTACTTTCAGGCTCGCACGGAGGCGTGCATATCTAATGCACTTTTGCCAAATGTATTTCCATTTTTTTTCGGTGCTCATTCTGATATTTTCTTGTCAATTTAATTTGAAATGCATGATTTTGAAGCTTTCACGGTCTCATTTCCACAGAAATGTTTGCCCCATTTTTCCACCCTCGCACGTGTATTTAATTTGAAGATCGGACAATTGTAAGTACATTTTTTATGGTTTTAAAAAAAGCAGATAACTCGTAAATTATCTGCAACCACTAGAGTTTTTTTTTTTTTTTTCGGGGGGGACCGACGCACTTAACTCTGTGAATAATCGTCACTAGAGGCCACCGCCTGACCAGTCTTTCAATAAATATGAGTTGTGATAAATAAATTTCCGTTCAATGGTCATACACTACTTTTTTCGTGTATGCAAAATCATCATTCATATTTCATCGCAGCCACAAAATCCAACCCTCATCGCGGCCAAGTTAATTTCACAATTTTTATTGTATTAAAGAGCCACTAGAAAATCCCTGCAATTGCAAGGTGAGTAAATTACCCGGCGAGGGTAGGTACTTGAACAGGTACTGGGTGCCTGGCTGTAATCAGGAAACGTCAGTTGACGCGGCGGGCACACACCCCTTGTTCTGCAGAATTAGGACCGATGGACAATGGTACATTTCTCGCTTTTTTTTGCAGCACTACCGTGTTGTGCGGTACCATGTGGAGTAGGGGGTGGGAAACAATCGAGCAGAGTTTCAGCTAGAAAGAGGGAGAGAGAGGGTGAGAGAGGCTATTTCGGTATAATGATAGTGCCGATTAATTCGATACTGGGGAATTAGCTGTCCATTGCGTCGTTTGATCATTAGCTTTATACGCGCGCTATGGTGAAAATGCACCTTTCCGTGTTCCAAGTATAGAGCATGGTTCACGAACGCTGGGAAATGTCGCCGTATCAGAGCCTCTCATTTCGGATTGGTTTATTTAAATGAAATGGCGACAAATGAACAGCCGGCGATTTGCACCAATAAACCAAACTTTAAAGCGTGTCTTTTCAATGTCTGAAATGGTTTTGCAGTGGTTTGTTGAGAAACTCGCAGTCGCCGATCGTTTTCCGTGACTGAAACGGGAGACATAATTTTGGCAGTGTTTGATTGGGCAGTGCAGAAAACAAAGCAGAGTCGCCGGGCATCGGGTGTTTGGTTCGGGAGGGTGGTGTGGGGGTTTGCGACAACAAAACACAGACCTTCATTCGGCCCTGCGAGAGAGGGTGAGGCAGCGGGGGTGGTGGAATGGGCAACGGAGAACGCGGGGGTGGGAAGAGTGAGGGGGAGGGGGTGGAATTCAGACAGGGGGAATAATGAAAAAACGACGAGAAAAAAAAACACACGAGCACAGCCAGTGTAGAGCCAGAGAGGATCGAATTCCACTTTGATCCCCTTTCCCTCAAACCCCCGGCCACCCCCGATTCCGTCGCCCCAGTGCGCGCATTCTACCGTCATGACCGAGCGAAATGCAGCAGAGTAAAGTGTACAGCGACGAAAAGCACAGGTCAGCACAGCCTCTGATTGCTAATTAAACGAGGAAGCAAGAGTCTACCAATCAAACAAAGTCCCCAGTAGAAAATCGTTAGAATTTCGGAATTTATGACCTCCATTTTGTAGCGCTGCACTTTTTGTGTTTTCCGTGTCGTAATCTTTCATTGAGAACTGTACTTTTCTTTTTATAACGATCTGTTAATCACTTTAGACCCTTTTTTTTATTTAGGACGCAAATTTTTTTAATTATTTCACTCTTATCTCTTCCAAAACAAGATCCCACGGTGCAAATATCATCGACTCAATCTAGGTACGGGAAGGCGTTCCAATTTATTGTAGTAATTCGTCGTCGTCCCATCACGCGTGGAATAATTTATACGGTGCGCGTCTTGCCGTCGGGTAAATACCCCTGCGTCTTGGGATCGAGGAACGAGCCTTGTGGAACGCCCCCAGGGACCGACGCTGGCCGTCCAAAGACGCGCTGAGTCCGAAGACGGTTGAGATGTTAATAATATTACAACCGGGCAAGCGTCTTGCACCGTCGCTAGTCGCCAAGAGAAACTCACTGCCCGGATCAATGAAACGATCGCTGACGAATTTTCGTCCGAATCACAAGCTGGCACTGACATTCATGTGCAGTAGGCTTCAAAACCTTCTTAACTCGCTGTCGTCGTCGTTGTCGATTCTAAATTTGTGTCGTATATCAATCGAACCTTGCGAGATAAGAGAGGTTCTGACAGAAGAACGTCTCGCGAATAAAGTAGTGGGTTGAATTGAAGCAGGAGTAAGAATATGGAGAAAAAGAAATGCTTGCCAATTTAACCTGTTCCGAAGATGGATCTTATCTGCACACCGTCGCCCATTAAGGAACGCAATTTAATTCCTTCAACTTGAATGTGCACTTAAATGCACTGCGATACGAAGCAATCAGCTTTGGCCAATGCAAGCATCGTGGGGCCTGATAAATTGCCATTGCTTAGAACGAATAAGTAATATTGACATTCAATATCGTTTTTCACACCATCGCTGCCAACTTCCGCATCACATCCAACTTTCTAATGTCGTCATCGTACTCTTTACCTTCCATCCTAGCAATTTTTCGCCAAAAAGAGCATTCCAAGTTTTGCGAACGATTTTCTTTTCGAGTTTTTTCCTTCACCATCTCTCGCTGTTGCAGTTTCCATTTTCCCGGCTGCCTCGCGTTATTCGTCTAGGCACGGGCACACGCACACGACGACTCTAGAATGTTTACAGGGGCAAACTGCTGGGGCCTGCGACGACGACGACGTCGACGACGAGGCCATGCTATCGCCACGCCGTGCGCTCCTTCCCAAAAGCCCGACCCCGTCGCAGAAAAGCTCGCTACGAGCCGAGTGAATGAGAATTTATCGATATTACGCCGGTTTGCTCGTTTCGCGGTGGTTTTTGGATCGTGCGGTTTGCGCGGGCCAGCGTCGACGAGGGCGCTCTCAACGACACCGGGCGTCGGATCTCCGTTGCTAGCGAGCAGCGGCGTAGTCAAGGGGTAGCAAGGGGTTGCTAGGAAGCCTTTCTCTATGATGTGAAAAGATTATTGAAACACCTTTTCATTCACTAAGTTTGTTCTGCAAGAACTCATCCGGAATTCACCCATTTGTAAATGAACAAGCGCCGTGCTTGCTGCTAGCTTGTACTTATGTGCTGTAGTCTTATAAAGAAATGTCGAATTTACGAGATAACGCCATGAAAATCGCAAGTTTCTCAGTAATTACGAATATCTGTTCGTGATCCAATTTTCCTAACATTTTAAAAAACAGTATGCCATTAACTAGCTCTCTTTCTAAAGTGACAGTTCCTCGACTATATCTGCTCGCTTAGGTAGTACCTCTTGTCATGCGATTTTCTTGCACCCACGTCGCTCGCCACTGTGTTCACACCGACACTCTTAGCGTCAGACCGGTGGAAAAATCGACGAAAAACACCTCTATCGTCTGCGTACGTGCTTTTTCCACCTCGGATCCGTGTGTGGAAAGCGTCCTGTAACTAGCCAAGAAACAAATGAAAACGGAGTGATGGCGGCGATTTGATACGCACAGTGGAATCTCTCTGGCTGCGTGCAGAGGCGCGAAGGAACGGGGATAACAACGCACTCTCACAATATAACCGCTCTCATGTTTGCTCGTGTAACCGAAATGCAATTTGTTTTTGGGGTCGGCCCAGCAATTGCATCCATTTGCCCGGCTAATTTACGAGGGAGATCAAGGGTAGATTGCGAATGCTTTTTTTATTATCGGTCATTGACAAATGGTCATTTCATTGTTTGACCATACAGATTTCCGTCGTAGCTGCGGTCGTCGCGAAACCCGGCGCCTCGCTGCGAGCAGTCGTCGGCCGTTTGACAATAAATACACATTATTGTGTAACAGCTACCCATGTGGCATTTTACAAAATCATCGTCCGTTGATAGAAACTAGAAAACGCGAAATTAAAACATCATTGCCAGTTATCTATTCAGCAGCTACGCTATATTTTAGGGTTATATCTGATTTTCCATTATTGCGTACTCTCATTGTTTCGGTATTCATTTTCTTCCCCGAGGAAAGCTCCCTTTCACATGAATGTATATTACGCATGTATAGATGGAACGAAGATAGCAGACATGTGTTTCAAAAGGTTTTCGAAGATTAACAATTTGCAAAGATACACCAACGGTCTTGCGACGAAGGGTAGCTGCCACATTGCGCCAATGTGGCGCGTTTCGACCGATGGGAATTGCCGTGAACCTCGTGGCCGAGCGCCCGTCGACGACCAAGTGGTGGGGGCGTTGAGATCTCTTGGGCAGCGGGTCCTGCATTGAAACAAAGTGGTACCAGTCGTATGTATGTAAGCGCGCTTCATCAAGAATTTTGGTTTATAACAACTGGTGTAAAGCATGCGAGTTTTATTTCTATTAAAAGTATGGTCTTAGCGGTGTGGAAATTGAGCCGGACTTGGCAATCCAAGGCATGTTCTGTTTGCTGGGAGGTCGTTGAGTGGCCTGCTCGGTCTTCGCGTAGTTCCGAACGTGGAATAGTCGTTACAGTATCGAGAAACCATTACATTGCATTAGGCTACGGCGTGCGCTTATCTTGCAAGTAACAGTTGGGGGCCCGTCGTTGTGGGACTGCGGTCATTTACAGTATCGGCAACGCTCTCTTTGAAAGACGCCACTCAACACGCCGACGTCGGTCCTTGGTGGGAGGGGGGGGGGGGGGGGGGGGGAAGTAGGTTTTCACGGTCATCGGAATGTTCGGACCTACTGTATTGGCCCTAAGTAGTTTTGAGACTATGTTTTTTTTAGACTACTGTTTCATCTTTTGGTATAGGTGTGAGTAACATAAGGTCCAAACGCAATGAAATATGCTTTATTAATTTCGCACGTCCACACCACCATAGTCTATCTTTTTCTTTATCTTTCCACATTTCTTTATCTGTTCTACTGACATTTCTTCTCCCTCAATTTTACGGGTGTATACTTGTTCTTAGTGACATTTCTTCAAATCGGTTCCGGCCTATCCCTTCTCTCGCTGGGTTTAACTTACTCTCGATGTTAAACAAAGTTCAAAGAGTGTTGACAGTTCATTTGAACTATATACGACGCACGCAAGGGGAACAACGCCGTCTCCTATAGATCTTGTGTACCAACGCTCTGTTCAAACATTATTTTTCACTCACAAGAATTGCTTTCTTTTTCAATAAATTTCCTTAAATTTAAATTTGCTGATAACACTATTCATCATTTTTGAATGCCACCCCGCGACGCACGAGCCCGTGAGTAAAGCCTGCCTGCCTGCCGCTGTCTCTCGACAGCGTTCTGCTAATCTCCATCGCGAGCCTTGTTATAATTCAACATGGCGTTATATTCGAAACGCACCTATAGTACACGCAGCTCCATACGCACACCAAGCATCCAGCTATACATGTGACATATTTATAACACGAAGGCGTCAGGTGTTTGCATTTGGATAGCATCTCGCAAGCTTTGCAGCCCGCATCGTCTGTGTTACCCCATCCCCCTCCGTGCCACCCCCACCCCCACCCCCCCCCCCCCCCCTCTCCCCGCCGTCCTCGCGTCCCCACAACCCCGGTCTGGGAAACACAACTTATTAGAGGCAATGCTGAATACACCCTGCAGGGCTACCGCGAGTGCCTGCAAGCAACTGATATCGCCTACTACCCCATCCTCCTCCCACGCTGGGGCCTCACTCTCATACATGCCGGAGCGCCGGGCCGGGGGGAGGGGGGCGTCCTAAGCCCCCAAACACCTCGGTGTCATTTGTCTCTCTGACTCGAAATATCCACGAATAAACCCACGGATATTTTACATTTTGCGTGTGAGCAGGGGTTGGGGGCTTGGGGTTGGGATGGCTCTCGAACCATGGTTTATAATGGTCGGCGTCGTTTAGACGACGGGGCGTCCCGACGGCATGGGGTTAATGTCGGCCGTCAGTCGATCACGCGTGAGATGCGATCGCGCGTGCCGTCAGTATCGATGACGTGGGCTCCGTCGATGTGTGGCGAATTTTTCTCAATCTAAATCTAATTTGGCGGGCGCGGGGAAACCGATTGATGTTTTGTCAATCGAGCTAAGACGGTGTCGGCCGGGGGTTGTTCTGAGAGATTTGAAAACATTTGTTGTTGTCACGTGTTGGTACTATTTTAGTGTTTCTTGTTATAATTCCGCTCTGTCAGGCTAGTTAGCGTTCAAGAATCTGTGTGGCATGCGATATAGTCGTCGCAACTTGGGACGTTAGGTCGACTGGGTAGTTGAAAGAGAACGCTCAGGCGTCCCGGGGACGTCACGGTGCGAACTTGGAGTATTTATACGTGCAGGTTCAGTCTGGACACGTCATTATTTATTGGCGTCGATGGGAAAAAAACTTGTACCTAGATGTTGTAAGGGCATTCCTATGTCCAGTCCTCGATCTAATCCATCACCTCAGAAATATAAAGTGAGCAGTTGTACCCCTTCTCCGTCTCGTGCACGGCGGTTGCTGCAAAACTCATAGATCAGATACTAAATCAATATAGATAGCTACTATGTTGACAATACAGTTTGAATTTTTAATTGCATTATTAATTAGTTTCGTGCATGAATAATGTATTTTACTGAAAGAAGTTTCGCATTCGTATACCTATCATGTTCGCTGATTTAAGTTGTTAGTAAATTAAGCTGCGTAACTTGTATTGAATCTGATTGATGCATTAGACAAACAAGGCATTACACAAATTCAATAAAACTTCTTTAAATCGTGACGTCCAGCTAACTGACGTCTCCTCATAAGGCGTGGCGCTAGTTTGTAAATTACGCCGGACATTTTGAGTGACCCAATTAAGCAGCAAGACTTCAATTAGACTTCTGTCCTCTCCTCTTGGAGCTGTTATTTGATTAAAGACACCAGACACTGTAACATGATCCACGCTTGAATCGTACCGTCGCGTTGCTCTCCACACTGATCTCACTTGCATGGCGACGGCAAACGGAATTAAGCCATCCCTTGTAAGCTTTATTGTCATTAGTTGGCCGTTAGTGGGTAGGCACTTGTTTCGGCGCTCGCCGCGACGCCGACGCCGGTCTGGTGTGAGAGACAAGGACGTCGCTTAGTTGCAGCCGTCGGTTGCTAATGAAATCAATTTGGAATACGTCTGCATAATGAAGACGCCACTCGACAACGACGATCGCGGACGTCGGCTTCAATGGCCGGCTTTCGCGCCGTCTTGTTTATTACTCGGAATAGTTTAATATGCATGTAATTCCCCTCGTGGGTGGGATAAACATGTTACAGTCAATTTCGAGTGACGATTATCGCAGCATTGTTTACCTCGTTAGCATTGTTCAAGACAGGACGGTAATCGAATCGGCCATGAGCGGGATCATCTTCGCTCTCCACACTTGTTGGCGTGGAGTTCGTTACGGAGGTAAATTGGCGTTATGGAAATTGGAAAACTTGACTTGAAAGCGTCTTTTCGCTTTTCCGAACTCCCCTCGATGCGGTGTCCTGTGATATACAACAGCACTCTCTCGTTAAACCGCACGCAAAAGTAATCGGTGACATAAAAATAGGGATAAACAGTTGCTGTTGGTCTCAATTTCAAATGATTTATATTTCCCCATCGGATTTGGGACCGATCTTCACACCCATTGATTCTTAGAATCACTCCTGACCATGTATGTACCTGTTTTTCAGAAACATACCCAGGTCTGTATCGTTATTTATATATCTTGCGGCAAAAGAAGTGATACACGGGCGGAAGATATTGTTACATGAGCACCCTGTACTTGATCCAAGAAACGCTATTCGAGTATCACACTTGTATGCAGACCTTGGGCCTATCTTCATCTGCGGGCCGAAGCGTTCTCGAACGGTGGAGCTCGATTTTGTATGCAGCAGGCGACTGTTCTGCGCGATTGCTCGCTCAGCACTCGCGGGGGTGGCGGGTGCTTGTGTAGGGACGGGAACGGGGAGGTTAACAGGGTTGGCCATGCAGGATACCTTAATATTTCACTATATTTGAAACTGAATTTTGAATTTCTATCATGTATACGGTAGCAGAGCACATATCATATGGAGTTTTTTTTTTTCCTCGGCGCAGATGCAATCATTTAAAATTGCCTACATGAAAATAGGAAAAAGTTATTTTTCTTTTCCGTGTTACACAAATTCAAAAAGTTTTTTGTTGGTTTTAGCTTTTCGGCACAGTAACAAGAAATTCTGTATGTAAGTAAAGGAAGTTTTGAATTTTATGCACAAGCAATATATATATTCATTCTATTTCTTATAAGAAATAGCGGTAACGAACGGGTTCCTGGTACATAGTACACGAGCCCATCTTAAATCTTCTGAAACAATAATTATACTGGCACCTACATAGTTTACAAAGTCAAAATGCACCAATTTCCATGACTCGACCATTCATAGCCCTTATTGTGCCAGCGAGTGTACCTCAATGCTATCCACGGTTCATTACCTTGCTATTATGTGGACTGGAGGAGCGTACGATATTGATAACCGGGTGGGCAGTGGTAGTAATGCAGAAGCATTCGAGAGGTACTCATTGTGGTGCACGGGTGGAAGCCTGTTCGAGGACCACCACGCGCGATGCCGGACCCTTGCATTCATTGACGAGATTCCACGCGGATGCTGAGCACTGGACTGGAGTGCGATGAACAATCGAAGCATGAAACTCAAAGATCAGGATCGATGTGGATCATTACGTTTCAAAACGATTTTCAAATCTAGTCAGTCGTGCTTTTAATTATAAACTTTCAATTTTTCATAGCTTCTCATTACTTCGTTACGATTATAGCGAATGTCTCCGAAATTTGCGTCGGCAGCAATTACATGCCGGCGTCGCGCGAAAGACGCATCTGCTACGCAATTAGAGCGCCTCGGAGAATCGTCGCGACCAGAAATCGCATTTTCTTCGATAGTCCAAGCAACCCTTTTGCATGGTGTGGCGTTCTGCTCCTCGGAACAATTAGGAGTCGTCTTCGCTGCACATTGCCGCCTCGAATTCTTACAGTGTGAACGACGGGGCCGACGACAAGCTCCAATCATTACCGGATTAAATAAATAACACGCAAATGAGTCTCCCAAGACTTTGAATAAAATAACGATGCAAGGCGAACTTCTTCTGGTGCTGGTTCTGCTGCTAGTCGCCCACAGCGCTGGTGGACGGACGCCGCGAGCAAAAGTCTCATTTAAAAGACATTTCGCCGGGTGGCGGGGAAATGGTTCCTAATGCCCGTCATTAGGCCGCGCGCGGGTCGCGCTCAAGAATCCTCTGCAGTCGTGTCGTGTGTTTCCTCGCGGCTAGGCATGGGGGTAGCCGCCCCCGTCGCCCTGGCTAGAACAAGTGCTAATGACTGGGGGTGGCTGCACCGGGGGTCGGCTAGAGGGCAGGGGGGGGCGCAGTACAACCATTAAAAGGCACGTTGTGCGTCATTAGAGCGAGCGGTCGGTTCTAACGGAAAAGTCGACGACGGATAATTATAATAATGGAATGATTAGGAAAGTTGCACGCCTCGTTCGTATACCTTGGAGCGAAAAGGGATTTGGTTTTTTTTTTATTTCCGTGCGCTGGCTCTCAGACCTGATAGGTTCGCGCAATTGTGCATGATAGTTTTCGGATAGGGAAATTTTTTCCTCAAAACGAGCAGATTATTTCCAGAGCCTGTTTTTATTCTGTTTTAGGACAGAATTCAGTATCAATGTATATTTTTAGTCCCGTCGATTCCACTTCCCTGGTGCACATTTTTATCGCCTTCGTCCTAAATGACGTCATGATCGTCTAACGATCTATCATTCCTTCTTGAAAAAAAGCAACCCTTGATGCGATTTTGCCTCCACCAGACGTCGCCGTCGTTCTGAATATCCATCCCACCACTATTTCCTGGCGTTCTTTTTCTTCAACGGCGCCACCTAGTTAATTTCATGATACTTTGATAATCTTTATCCTCCGAACCTTCCGCGCGCGACGCAGAGTGTCTGATAGAAGACGCCCGTCGTCGGATGCGATCGGGGACGCGCCGGGACGCTTTATGGGGCGTCGTGGGGGGGAGGCGTCGGTCTGGGGGCGGCAAGTTTAAACTTTCCCATCGTCGCGCGTCTTTAATTATAATCGTGGCCGGAAATTAAAGTGAGCAAGTCTTTTGCCGGCGGGACGCGGACGCTTAGCGCGTCGCCGTCGCGACGTCAGCAGTGTGTTGAAAGCGACGCCGACTCCGCCACCCTTTATCCTCCAGCTTGACTAGAGGGACGCCGTGCTCCAATAAGACGCTCAATGGCAATGGCGGTGTGAGATCTGCATAGACAACTAATTCCTTATCCGCTGGCCCGTCTAGGTTTGCTTCTATGCTGAAGAAGGTATAGTGCCTCCTACTCCCAGCACAATTACGATATCTATTGCACTTATCGCGTAGATCTCTGGGGTGAACATTAAGCGAGCAAAATGGCCAATTTAGGGGTGTGATTCGTATTTACTCTCAGCGTTACTGTCATTGGTAATGCGTAACGGCTTAATTTAATGTGCACGAGGCTCTTTTTAAACGGCGTGGTGAAATTACTTGTGAAAAGAAATTTTCGGTGTGCATTTTTTTTTTCTTACCCTCTTTACCGATTCTTAGGCAAGAAATCAATTAAAACCAGAGAAGTAAAAGATTTTTACCCGTGCTGTTTACCCACGTCACCGATATTTCGTTTTCAAACAACATTCTTTCTCAATTTTTCTTAATAATTTCCCTGGGTTTTCCATCTTGCACTCAATATTTCATGGCCGCTTCAAGTCCTTTCTGTCCTTGTCTGCCATTCCTGCATTTTATCGCCGCAAATAGGACCGATATTTTTGGCGCGTCCTACCACCAGAGTCGCTCGTATCGGTCATTTATGCTCTGTAAAAAGTAAATATTTCCCAGCTGTCATGGCGCTCGGCGAAATTCACCCGGTTATATACGAGAAATTCGGCAACGAATGAAATGTTGCAATAAAGGTTGGTAGCGCTCCTTGCACGCAGTATCCTTCCAGATGAGGAACGAAGAAACGCCCGTTCGGCAGCGAGCAGCGACAGACGGTTACGATTACGACTCGATTCCGGCGAGTTGTAAAACCGAGAGCTAGAGGGACGTTTCTACTCTCTCATTCTTATGGGGTGCTTTCCGGCACTATTCACTTCGTTTGATATCCGCACATCAAAAACACTGATCCCTTTCAAATTACTAATAAAATTTGTATCACTGGCGCTAAGGGTGTGAGTAGGGTGGCTGACATGGGGTGGAGGAGAGCGAAGGAATATGCGTAATAAAACGGCAGTAACGTTTGATCTCCGAAACCCTTACAACTTTGATCCCTGTCGTAAAGAAATATGGCACAATTTCTTACTGAAATCATTGTACAAGAAGCTTTAGCTAGTCTTTCGTGATTTCCGCCCGCGATTCCAAATATTGATCAAACACTCAGAAAGTTAGCTCGAGTCACTTTCATGTGTCTACCAATGTAATTGAAAGAAATTTATGAAATTTCTCCAGACATGGCGCGGCACCTCCACTGTTCTGGAAACATAAAGATCCACTCCAGTAAATGTTCGCCAACAATGTGAAGAGGAGGCGAAGAGATTTAGCCGCCAAATGAGATGATCTTATTATCATAGTGGCAATGCCGAGAGCAATATTGCAGATAAAAGTGTCAAAAAGTCAGCAAGCTGTTGGGGAGAGAAAGAGTAAGGAAGTCCCAGACATTCAGGGTACGGCCAGTAAAGTCCTTAAGGACGTCGTAAGGAGGAGGTCAGGACAGAGTAGCGCGACCGAATGGCTCGTTGCGCAAGACAAACTGTCCGAGGAGAGAAAATGCCCCGGGAAACTGGAATAGAACAATATGTCGGGAGATGGTGTAGTGCATGGGGTATGCCGCTGCACATTCCAAGAGTGATTTGTGCGATTCATTGCAACTTAATGCAGTGTTCAAGTTAGGCGAGGGAGATCTGTTCATATTTTTCACCTTTTAAGGAATGCTAATTTTTATTATTCCAAATCGTTATGCAACTTCAAACATTTGTACGAGAGCGCCAATTGTCTGCTTTTTTCTTTCCAATAAATTGAGGAAAAGTTTGCCAATGATGTGTTCGTTTCATCTTCTACTGTTAAATTTCCTTCGAGACAGACGCGTTTTCTTATGTGTCTTTCTTTCGAAAACGCCACGCCGTGAAGCGCAGTTATTACAGGCCGACTGACGCCCGATAAATCGTCGCGATAAGTGATAACTCGTTATAACTTTTCCAGCTATGCACTATTGCTCGTTGTTCGATGCTGAAATTGTGCATCGTTGCCGTTTTATCCGAGCACGTCGTAAGAAGCAGCAGTCGTTGCGATCCGCATTCGATGAGGATATCGGGCGTACCCGATAGTCACCCGAGTCCACAGTAGCACCAAATCCACAACAGCATCCACATTCAGGGATCGGTCGCTAACGTTTGGGTTTCATCGTCTCCTGCCCTACACGTTGGCGTTGGGGAACTAGTACCAAATTGAACTTTGATAATAATTCTTCCGCTCGGTTCGCTTCCGATGGAAAACTTGCTGGAGCAAAGAAAAAGGCGCCGATTTCCGTCTAACGAACTTTTCGCGTTTGTAGAGTGCGCGCTCTCTCCATCTCCCTTTCTTTCTCTCCCTCTCTCTTCGGTCTCCCTCTTCGTTCTCTTCTTGCTTTAAGCAATCAACTTCTCATTTTCACGTCTCCTCTTTTTGCCTTTATTTTCTCGTTATCTGGTTTCCGATTGATCTTATTCGTTTATTTAATGTGTTGTCGATTCCAGTTCGTTTTGCTCCCTGCTTCGACGAAATAACTGTGATCACCTCATTTGGCCGAGTGGCTCATTCTTCTCATTTTAGTTCATCAGAAACACTTTTTTAAAACTTCGTCCCAATTTGATGATCGGACAAGTCACTCTTAAAATATCGCTCTATTTTATTAAAAAGTTGTTAGCACTTTTCAATGTACAGTTTGCGAGCACAATTTAGTGATGACTAGTATTTTGTATTGAACTTGAATTGAACACGAGGAACTTGTCTTTTTACAATACCTTTTGATTAGTTTTAAAGTTCTTAGAACCAAACTTATTGGAATGGCCAATATTTCTTTGAGTTAATTTTGACATCATACCATACCACGCATTCGAAATCTCCTTCATTACCAGTACCTATTCATCATAATCGACCCTTCCCCACCCCCTCACCCCCTCACCACATCACGTTGCATCTCCACCAGCGTAAGGATAGAAAGGTGATTACGGCCCCTGCGCACGTGGCTTCTGACCAGGGGGTGGGGGGAGGGTCCAAGGGGTGGATTAGGCGGCTATCTGCGGACGCTAAGCGAGGTGCATGTCGGTCAGACCGGAAATGGAGTCGACGTCGGTGGCGTCGTCGGCGTCCAATGGCCAAGTCCCCCGCTAAGGTCTCAATTTCCTCTGCAGATTACTTCTGGTCACCCTCACGCGGCCCGGTTTTCCTTGTTGTCCGCCACCCGCCGTGCGCCACCCTCTTGCCCGAAGGGCGGCCGTACCTTATCCCGATAGCACGCTAGCTTGCCAATAAGCTGGGGCTGACCAAATCGATTTTGCCATTTTTGATTGCATCACGTTTGGGTCTATGAGGCAGTGTCACGGGTAAAATAAATAAGGAGTTAAAATTGGACCGAGCTGGGTAACTCTGCTATTTGTCCTGTGCTGCTTCAGTGCCGTTTGAAATTCGAAAAATATTTTTATTCAGCACATTGCAGTGTACAGGGCGAGTTTTAGGACCCGTTGGGTTGTCAAGAATGAGGCACTTTTCTATAAAAGCTTCCAATGTTAGTAAAATTTGGTAGGAGACTAGTCATGATTTTGGTTATTCGTGGAACTGCAAAAAAAAGAACATTATAAAAAATCTAAAACATTAGCATCCCATGAAATTAATCAGCGAATGTATTTGCCGTCTCTCAACCTCGCCTGTGGCAATCACTCCAGTTCCATTATTACATTTAAGCAAAGGCTAAAAATACTTAGCGAAACTCGGCCTCGTTTCAATTTCTCCACGCGTTATTGTGATATCTATTTGATTGCTTCTCCGCGGCCAAGGGTGGTAAGGGGTGGCGGTGGGGGAAGAGAGGTCCCGCTGGGCACCGGCCCTAGTACCGGGGCTGCGACATGCCACGTCATTTATCAAAATCGTCCCGGGCGCCGGAAAGCCATGGCGGCTACGTCTTAATCTGCGCTTTGCCTAAAACAGACTCACACGTGAGGAGAGTGACCACATGGTTAGGCGTTACTTGGTGGAGTTGCGGGAACAACGCCTACCTAGCGGCCATTTTAATTGACTTAAAGTATGCGATCTGTTGTCAATTAATCTCGACTGTGGTTGTGAATGAAATCATATACCGAACAATAAAAAATCGTGTTTCAGCTAGTATTTTTTGCTATGGTTGTAATTAATTCCTCGTGTTCAGAATTTCGCAATTTTTTCTTCTGCGGTTGAGCAAGACAATCGACATAAACTGCGAGGCTTTAAGCCTTGGTTATTGCTGACCGCTAGCGCTGCATGACTGCATTTAAATGCATAAGTGCGATGCAACTCATGCAACATGCGATTCTCCACCACAAACGCAAGCCCGCCTTCGAGCGGGTCCCCGCTCTTTGATGTTGTCACATTTTATATCTCCGATTACAATCGCTCTATACAAAGCGCGCTAGACGTTAGAGAGTAAGTTGAGGCAGGTCAGTTATCCAACTGTGCAGTTGACAGCTTCCAAATAATATCATTGAATCAGCTGACAGGTCTTAGGGGGGTCGGGGGCGGCGTGGGGGGTGGCGTTAGGGCAAAGGAGGGTGGGAGGCTCGAGATGAGCCACACTTCCGCAAGGCTACGTCATCATCCATCACCACCCCTTGCTACCCTCCACCCCCCAGCCACCCCCGGGGCCACCATGTACAACTTAACAAATCAAAATTGATGGCACTCGACGGTAACGACTTGGTTACTTGTCTGTGTATTTCTCGATCTCAATGTCTCAATCGGTTGCTAGGAGTCGGGTAAAGTGTTGGTTAGCCTAACGTATCTGTGCGACGCAGAGTGTTGATGCGGCAACCCTTTCGTCGATATGTCTCAGTCGGGGCGTTGCGCCACGTTGAAACGCACCCCCGCTCGCGAAATGGATTGACGCGTTTCGACTAACCTACCCCTTTGCGCACTGCACGGCAAACTGTTGTCGAACTGACACGGGATTCCCACCCTTGGCGCTTCTTCAAATTTGCTTTGATGTTAAGAAGTTTAAAGTATACAAGTTTCATATTAATTTGTATACCGCACGGTGAACTCCAATTAGAATCTACCTAAGACAAAAAAAAAGTGATTTCATTTTTTAAATAAACTCATTAATAATGTCAAACCGTTCATGTAGATTTTCTTCAAAAAAGTCAACCTGAGTTTCTCGTGCCTTTGATAAATGCTGTCGCTCGAGCTGAGCCCCGAATTAATTGAGTTAAGCTAAGCCTATCTGTGATGAAGGGCTCCGGCGACTGTGCGCAAGAGGACGGCGGCGTCGGCGGCTCGGTTTTAATTTCGCCGTGTTTTTATTCATGGCCGACGCGCTTCTTCAAGCTGTGCTCTGCATAATAACACGTCAAATCCAATTAGAGGCGTATGAATTATCTTGCTCGCAGCCTCCCGATGCTTAGCGACGACCAAACACTCGAACAAGAATCCATTAAAACGTAAAACGCCTTGTAAATTTCACCACTAACTTCATAACGGTTCATAGATCTTGCTGCCACCGCGTTGTGTTTTACTCGAGACGCTGGCCGCGAGAGAGAGATCGCAGTTATCACTGTGTAAGGGCTGAGAACTTTTCCCGACAATAAGAAGTTTGCGTTTAGCCCACCCGATCGATTTTAGGCTCGCGCGACCCGAAATCAAACGCGATGTTTGTTCGACTATTAATCTTTCGTATTTCTATCAAAAGAATTGGCAATTTTAAGAATTGCAGTCCAAGAACCACGGGCATCCCAAAGATGTATTGCTAATTCAGATTCACTTGCCAGAATACAGTGCTGTTTCGTGTAGAGAATCTTACATCGCTCTTTTGTTGTGAAATTAACACGGAAATTGCAAAAATCTGCGACACAACCGCTGTATCATTTTCCATATTATACCGACGACGACAACGACAACGTCGACGACGAACGCGACGTCATAAAAACACTGCGTTTTCCCGGGTGCATAATATATTATCTCCTCGTTTCCGGAAATGGCACCCCAACGCTCGGACACTTTCTTTTCGAAAGGGGTCAACCATCGGCGGTCATAAATCTCTGCAGCGCGCCGCTCGGCGTGCTCTTAGCCCCGTGCCGACGCCGCCCGACGCCCGACGCTGCACGTTTTCATATCAGTAATTTTTACGAGCGTCGTTGTTGAAGCGTCTCTTAGCGTCGTTTTGGCCGGCAGCTTGCGTCGAGTCCGTTCGCTTCGGCTCCGGCTAGGGATGCGGACCATGGACCTCTCTCACTCTTTATGCGACCCACGAGTGACCCTCGTTCATAATTCTTTCACACACTCTGCCAAGACACATGCTTGTCGAGAACAGGATGGATAATGACTCTGTACTACTGGTAGTAGAAGCTACCAAGAACATCACCGTGTGTATGCGTGTGAGAGAGAGAGAGACGGGAGGGCGGTTTTGTCTGTTCGGTTTTAAATATTCCCTCTAGGACGTTGTATTATGTACATATGATTGTGGTGTAGGTAGACGTATACTTTTAACGCCATGCTCGGATGTGTTAGGAAAAAGACAAGCTGTTTTATTGAAGCAGGGTGATGATTATTCTCAATAGAGGAATTTTGAGCAGGTGGGAAAGGAGGAATAATATGCGAGATTGTAATGCAGCTACTATAAAGATGAGTGTTCATAAGGCAAGTGGTGGAATGTTTTATTGGCGTAGCACGCAGAGAACGGGGTCCCGTTTATTTCACATGGAGTTAATAACTCGGTTGATACATTACCAATAAAGTTTAAGTGTAAGCGTAACTCGGCTGGGATATGAAGTACTTGTTCTTGGTTGCCAGTTTTGCTGCGCTTGCTATGTGAACGTGATGGAACATTGAAGACCACATCTAAATTAATAATGTTCCTTTCTCAGGTTTAAGCGCTCCGCCAATTTTTTTTTACATCTCTGTAGCTTAAATAGTGAATTTAAATCTCACCAATATCAAAAATGGAACCGAATTTTGACCACGATTTCTGCTCTTGTCTATTCCAGTCCTGAGCTTGAGGAACACACAAGAAGAGGAGCCGCCGGATCCACAGCTGATGAGGCTGGACAACATGCTGATCGCCGAGGGCGTCGCGGGCCCCGAGAAGGGCGGTGGCGCCGGAGCGGCGACGTCGGCGTCGGCGGCGGCGGCTGGTGGTCCCGGACAACCGGACAACGCCATCGAACACTCGGACTACCGCGCGAAACTGGCGCAGATCAGACAGATCTACCACCAAGAACTCGAGAAATACGAACAGGTAAGGAATTGGTCCTCACGATGAGGCCTCAAGAAAACAGTGGATTAATTTCGTCGACTCGATTAATATTGTTGCTGTTTGATCAGCAAATATCGTGCAAGAGAGGATCCAGACCTGATAAAATACGTGCAAATTTTTGGGGTACAGTTCCTTCTTTGTGTCCTGCACATCTTGCGAAAGTTATATCGTTTTAAATCGACGTTTTTCTCCGAGGAAAGGGAACTTAGTACTTTAAAGTGAGCCCCTTTGTAGAAACTATTTGCTCCAAACCGAGCGTTGTTTTGAGATCAAAGATTTGCAAATTGGCCTGCTCGGTACTTGCTATCTCTGCGGTACGTTGCGACCGTTATAGTCCCGCGTTGCCTGCAAGAGAAAGAACCAGACATGCCGGAGCTAGAGGCCTATAAACGTCAGAACGGCTGGCGAACACAGCTTACCTTTTGACAGCATTTCAATTTCTTTCGACGCTTTGAGTTAAAACGTGGTTGTAAGAAATGAGGGGTTGCAGTCTGTTCAGATGAAAACACGAGTATTATCCGCCGGTCGACTACATGAGCCGCGGGATCGGACGACACCTGTCTAATTTATTCTCGTCGAGCATCGAAGGATAATCGCGTGGTTGCCCGCCATCCCCGCCTTAATAACATGGCCCCAGCCAAACTGCCTGGTAATTTCGTCTGGATGATTCGTACAATCATCCGACGCGTCAAACGTTTGGTGCAGTTCACGAATGACTGACATCACGAACTAGCAGAGGATTCATGATTTATTGATCACGATCTTTCCGTGTAATTTTGTGCCAATATTGACACATGATTCGTAAATTACATGGGTTTAGCTGCAAGGGTCTAATAACTCTGTTAGTTTCGGAGACGTCTTGCTCGTTTGTTTCCCATGTAAACTCTTGATAGATTTTTGACTTCGTTAAAAGGTTTCAGTTGTTTGATGAGATTTAGAAAATTTGCAATCAAATCGTGTTTTTTGTGAAGTGGGGAACGCCATCGTCTTATTTCCGGGACGAATCGTTTTTGACAAAGTTTCGAACAATGTTAACTGACCCCATTAAACTTCCACCAAATAACTCATACGAAATGATATTATCTTTCTGGCAATACCAAATATCTCTCTATACTAATGTAATTGGTCTGGGTTTGTTTAGTTTGTGGTTAAGAACATAAAGTTATTGTCTTACGTAGCGAGCCGAGACCGTCTTTCGTTGCATGTGAACCTAGAAATGCAAGTCAATGAAAGGGTTTAATGTTTGTCAGTGCCAGCAAGGGCTAGGCCCCGAGGAGAACCGAAAGGGGGCTGGGGGGTATGGGGGTAGTAGTCGTCATCGCCGTCTTCTTCGCCTCAGCACGCAATCCTCTCATTTGGTGCCAGCAATTTCCATTCTCGCAAGCATTAACGTGTACTTTTCACCGGCACGGTCCCGAAACGCTGCCCGCACGGCCGCGAACACGCCGCGTCCTGCAATTGGGGAACACACCCTTTCACTATACTAATCAAATTAGTTGGATGGCCTTTTAAAGTTGAGAATTCGTTTCTTTTGAAGTACAAAAGACAAGATAAGATTCCTTTTAGAGGTTGCCAAACGCTGACAGTTTTCATTAGGAATAATTCGCTTCTGAATCTTATATTGTGAGTGGGTTAGCTGGAAATCTGTAGGCGTTGGTAAATTTGGAGATCTTTTTTAAGCCCATTGTGGTTCTATAAATGGCTGCTTTCATAATGAAAGTTCCATTCCAGTTTCAGTACCTTAATACTCCGTTGAGCGAGGTAACATACTCTGGTAGAGAGTTTTGAGGTGACATGCTGGCCAACTGACTTTATAAAAAAACACTAAAAATCATCCCCGCTGATGTCAGCCATTTTCCTTTTGCTTTAAAACTTTTGATGTACCAAGATATTTTGTTTTTCGAGCTATTATAAGACTTTTTCTTGTAATTATATGAGAATTATTTTGCAGACAGAATAGTATTTTGACATCCCCGCCAATAGTTGGTTTCAATGCTGAAGAGGCAGTTATTGGGCTGAAATCTATTCTCGCGGGCTAGCCAGTACCTAGGTAGAAGCACTTCCATTACTGGTTACCCAAGTATTTACCTTTTGACATCTATTTTTAATCTCAGGGTATTAACCTAACCTTCTCGATCGCCGATAGACCTGCAATGACAAGTGAATGCCTTCTCATTACAATAACACACGCGGTATATCAGAGCAAGCACTATGTACCTTTACCTCCCGAATGACTCTAATTGCACCTAGCAGTCACGAGTAGACCATTCATTTGCATAATGCATAATGAATTCAACTCAATTATACGGCAACCAGATTTCTTAGCCACGTAGTCGAGTAGGCTTTGTACGCCCTGTCAAACGTTTGTCGGCGCGCTGGACTAGCAACACACTGCTTTATGGTCTGCCACAAAATAACCAATTAGTATTAAACCTCTCCGGCTAAATTTAATTGCACACCCAGCGCTAGTGTGCAACTCATAATTTTTGGTAAATTTGCATGAAGAACCGATCGATGTGCGAGTGTGTGCGTGTGTGTGTGCGCGCGTACGAGTGCGATGGTGTATGTATGAATTTAGTATTATGTTTATATAGGGTTTGTAGATGCCAAGAATATATATATGTATATAAAATAAACTGGCTAGCTAAATTGCCTGTCACTTTTGAAATTCATTTGGATGACATTTATACGAATCGGATAAAAACGAAACGTAACGCGAACGTTATATATATATTTATATTTAAAAAAAAATCCCGTTTGTTTCGTTTTTTTTTATCAGTTAGTTTGCCTTTTGAGTGGTTGGTATTGGTATAACTAATTGTTATATAATTGTTTTATAACTGCACCAAATTTAATGTGAAAGAATGCTCCATACCAAAGGACTTGCGCTGTTCATTGATGCAAATTTCAACCGCGCTGTTTATCCACGACAGGGTTCCAACTGTGAAACCGTACTAACTTTGGAAATACCATAGCGCTAATGTTAAACTGTCTTCGCGGAAAATGACTACCAAATGACAATTTAATCTACAAAAATGGAGGATGCTTCTAGGTGGACTCGCCGTTTTTTCGAGTGTAAATACATTGCATTTAGTTATTCCTCGCGGATTTCTTTGCATTTGAGACTGGTTTACGTTTAATTTATCTTCATCAATGTATCGATATTTTAAGTCGTAACTATTTAATTGTAGAGGTTTGTTAACAAGTACGACCGCAAGCGCCATCAGGTGGCACCTGCCCTTACCATGTGTTGCCGGCTCGTTTGCTCAGCAGAAAGTTTAATACTAACACTGAGACTCTAAACTACACCTATCAATAGTACAATCAAACTGGCATACTTCTTCATTCTAATCGCGACCACAACACTGCTTTATCCTCAAAGTACTAAGCCAGTAATTACTGAAAGTATGCGGCATACTCGGAACCGCTTTCTTGGCTGCATTGCAATCTGCACATGTAAGACGTATTGCACATAGCGTTGCATGCACTTCGGCTGCATTGCGGATTGGAGTTGCAATGCGATGCCAGTCGTACGTCGAGTCGATTGGAGTTGACCGATCGTTTGGTTGCCATGCGGCCAGACGGGAAGGAGCGGTCCGTATCTTGGCGGGGTGGGGTGAGTCTGCACTCGCAGAGTCCAGACAGTTTATGGGACCAGGCGCAAGCGTGCACCGAGTAACAACAGTCATGCCAGACGGACAAATAGTTTGGGGATAAAAATAAAAATGCAATTAAAAGATAAACTATGTATTATAGGAGAAATAGATACGAGGATGGTTAGGTTAGGTTTATTGAGACGGGAATCCAGACAAACAACTCGTAATTGACATCTCAGATGACAAAACACGTAAGCTTTCAGTTGTACAAAAGTGGGGCGTAGCAAAACTTAACCTCACGCAAAGTTAGTTTCGAGCCAAGAAAGTTTTTCCTCGCTCTTTTTATCCGTGTTTCGTGCAGTTGGCTGGTTTGGTGTACCTTATTAAGTAATGAAAGCCTGACTCCATTCAGAAACTTTTGTTCACGCAATGCGTATTCAATCGGCGTAATTAAAAACGTGATTAAGTTCGTATGAAATTAGTATAAGGTATGAATGTTCCGAATGAGAACTCGAGCTTTTGGGGTGTTTCGGAGCGCGAGGCGAGACCACAGTTGTAATAGTTGATTACTTTCTTGGGAAATTAACAAAGTGAGAGCAATAGCGAGTGCAATAGCGAGTTCGGCGGCGACGGGGGTACGACTGAGACAGAGGGAAAATTGTGGAGAAAGACGGGAAAGCTTGCATCGCAGCGCGACCGCTTAATCCAATCAAGAAAATGTAACTAATTATTTCCATGTAACTAATCTGAATTTAATTTCTTTCTCGGTATAATCCTTCTGGAATTACTCGCAGATAAAATGTACTAAATCTCGGGCGATCCCCGAAAATGCTCGCTCTAACCAAATCTGATAAGGAATATTAGAGTGTAACTTTGCAGATTTTGCTAATCCACACCATTTCGTTATTCAATAGTTTCCTACTCTCCTATTGGTTAGAGTGAGTTTCCCGCCGATATCTCTCAGAAAAATTAGAATGCAATTCAAGAAAGAGAACTATCTCTAAAAGTTTGACACGCGAAACTAATGTATGATTGTTGTGTTCTTTACAAGTTACATCCCTTGTTTAATATCTCGCACCTTTTGCGAACGTCGACAGTGAACACGTTTCGCATCATCACTGCATCGAATTCCCCGCGAATAATGAGCCAACCTAATGAGGGTCCGCGCCGATGCTCAAAGGCCGCCATCAGTAATTGCCGGAATTATTGATCAATGTTGGTTAGTGGCCGGGGGTGGTTGGGGCACGGGAACGGGGGACGGGGGACGGGTGGTCGTTCGGGGGTAGATGGCAGGTGCGCCCGGCAAAGCGCGGGGCTACCAATAAATAACCTGGCTCAACGTTAATTAACTCAAACTCGGCCAGGATGGAGCTGAGCTAGGTAGCCACCAACGCCAGGATACCACCCACACTACCTATAGATTGCTGAACAATATGACTAAATATATACAAAGCATTCCACGCTTTTTTAAACAACATTTTTTTTAAATCATGTAGAAATGTGTATGGCGTGGGGACGTATTGGTAGAGTATTCGATGGGAGAAGGATTGCACCATTGAAATTGTTTTGCATCGCATTTCATTTATTCAAATTTTTCTGGTGACTCTTTACCCGAGCGGCAAAAATACTAATGTAATTCGGAATAATATTGTCCCTTCCTACGTGTTTTAGTTCCATTTAATGTGCAGTTAGTAATGCAATTTGCATAATATTTACATCGACAATAATTTTGCAATCACGGTCGTTTAGCTGTTCGTGAAAATTAGAATATCCGTAGCGATGCAAATTGATCCGCTCGAGCCCTCCTCCCCCCGGCCGACGGTCGCCATTTGATTACGCGGCGACTAACTCGAGATGGCGTTTTAATGAGACGCCTCGCGCGGCGTCGCGACGCTCGGCGCCGCCAGCCTTTTTATTATCAATTTGATTCGATCAACGTCATTTAAACTTGGGACGGGTTATTATTTCTGATGTTCACATTTTCTGAGCGCGCGCGCGAGGTAAAAAGGGAAATGATGAAGATCGGTAAGGGACGGTGGGGAGTGGAGTGGAAAAACAGGCCAGCTTGGTGTAGCAGCTAAAAATGCTTAATTAAGAAGCATGCTGTGGGGGAGAGCATGACTTACCTTAAATAGTCGATACGTGAAACTGACAACGAATCTGAATTTTTTTTTTTGGATTAGCTAATAAAATATTGGAATTATGTAAAAAACGCAATGCATGAGGATAGAGAAAGTTTCGAAGAAAACCCACACGGGCAATTACAATCGCTTCAAGTTAGTGTTTTGCATTTTTGGTTTTTTTTTTAATTGGCAGTATCCCCCAGGCTATGCCGTTGGTGCAATACGTCCACTTGCACGTGAGGTCTCCATAATTATTCGAGTTTGATTGGTTCAGCCATCTTGGCTTTGTAATGTCAAAACATTGATGCCGACTGACAATCTCTCAAATAAAACCATATTTCTTCTGCAATGCGCCTCCTTTAGAAATCATTTTTAAATTTCCGCATCGCTGGGTGTTTCTGCGCAGCCGGCTGGTTCCGAACGATGTTCAATTAAACGTGAGATTTCATCCGGGCCTGTCACGCAGAAACCCTGTCACGAATCACCAACGAAATCAACGCAGAGCGGCGCGGCGTTGTCTGCCGCTGATAAATAAAATGTATTATTTTTATCGGTGCTCATTAACGATGGTGGTATCTTTCTCGAACGTCACTCAACATTATCGCGGTGTCTGGAGAGAAAAGGTTGTTACGACGTTCGTAATCAGCTCGTTTGCATTTTGGGGGCTTCACTACGGAATTGCTATACGAAACGTCGTTAAATTGTCGCCGCTAACGAAGACGTCTATTTCAAATATTTTCTGTTGTGTTCTTTTTTTGTCTCTCTTTCATTTTCTTTGCGTCATTCAACATTCGCACTGTCCTTGTATTTGCCAGTAGAAACTTGCCGCATTTTAGAAAAAGAAAAAAATGCTTTTTCACGATAAAAGTAACTTCTGGAAGGAAACGGTAACCAATTATCTGTCGCGTAGCGTTCATTTGACACATCTTTGCATCACACTTCAATTCAATCGAAGAAGACGATGTTTCACCCGTAAAACATAAAATGCCTTCGCAATTTCTTTTTAACAGTGGAAAACACTCGAGTGAAGTTCACGGCATTAGCATCACTCTCGAGTGGAAACAGTCTTGAGGGCATTGTGCGCTTTGTAAAATACATGTAGTAACGCCGATGTAGACATACTGACATCATGTCTTCTAAATGTTTGATGAACACACTTGGATGGCAGCGTTCGGCTCTGCACCGGGCGGGGTTGGTAGGTTCGGGGATAGGGGGTTGAAGAGGAGGTTGCTTTATAAAACCGCGACACGGGGCACCTCTCTCTCTCTCTCTGTGTTCGCATCTTTAATTATTTAAGGGAAAAGCGACGTCAGGCTGCTTGCTCGTTTATGATACGACCGTGAGCCTTCGCTGCTGCCCTGTAGCTCCAGTGTAGTCTGCTGTTTTTGTTTGTGATGGGCCTCACTCTTGCCGGCTGGATTATTTAGCAAGCGTCATTCCTTGCTGTTACACTTTATAGATGCCTGGATGTAAGCGTACTTCTTAGAGATGGATAGAGATAACGCTGCCAAGAGTGCCAATAAAGTGACGGGTCTCTTTTTTAATAACTGGGCACGGTGATTATGTCGTCTGAAAAGTTTATCTGGTGTATCATGCACCTGGGAAATGAAAGGGCTGTAAGTTGGTAACTGTCTCAATATTCGTAGTATACTACAATATACATACAGTGGTCAATGATCTTTTGACAAGTAAATATATTAATATTTGTATCCTTTTCCAATTTGAGGGTGATTTCCTGGTATCGAATTGGGTTTACTTGTTCAGAAAGCAGCAAAGTTGCTTCTTTTCAGAGGTTTTACAACTTTTGTCGCATTTTTTTTTCTGGTATTAATTTTATTTTGTCGCCCTCCAAAAACTTCTGAGCTCATTGCTGTTTCGATTTTCGCTGCGTAAAAGCCGCACACTTGGTTGTTTTTAAGTATTTATCGTGCCATGCGTTTCAAAATCGGAATCCCCCCATGCACAACTCTCTCGGTTTCCACAAAATGTGAGATTGCAGAGTTTAAAGGAAAATGGGGGCAGATATTGCTCTAAAGTTTTCACGAATGTACTCTTCGAAATTGAGCGCCATGCATATTGCAGTGCCAAATGTTACTTATCTGAAAGAACGTAGCTGAGTGCAATGTACGAACTGCTACACTTGAAACTTTGCAATGATCTCCACTCTCTTTATGATGACTCGGATCAAACGCCATTGCCAACCTGAATCTTTGGATGCCTCGATCAGTTCCAAATCTTTTTTATGAGTTAGCCACGCTTCTTTATTCTCAATTATCAAGTTTCTTGGTTGGCTATATCCGCCATGACTTACACATTGCGTTCGATTAAAAAACACTTCGATTTACATTTTAGGCGTTAATTTATTTGCACAAGAACAAAAACATAAACTGATTCCGTCCAGCGATTAAACACAATTTGCATGGTCCCTTTCACTAATCCCGGACGTCCCCGAAATAGTAAATTGTTGGGTCAAAGTTACTCGTTGTCGTGACCCCACCCCCACACCACGACGCCGGGCACCAGAAGTACGAGCTGTGGCCGCGAGGATTGAAAAGACAGGATGGAGTCTGTAATCAGGAGGAAAAGCAAGCCATTAATTTCAACCAGGAATAGGTTTATATGGCAAACATTTTGCGTGTTATACCGTCCAGGACTACAGGCAACCAGTGAGTCGGTCGGAAGCGAGAAGTAGCCAGCGTGGCAACCCTTTGTGCGATGTTCAAATACATGTAAAACAGCCTCGCGTACAAATACAACACTCGGCAGCGAGTCGACAACACATAGTTATACTTGGTTATACTCTGTGTTCGTACGCGGTGTCGGACCGGAGTTAATCATTCATTCAGGCCTGTAGTAACACTAATCATAATATATCTTCCACTAAAATTGTGAGCGTGTTTTGTATGTACACACTGTCGTTTATATATATATAGTGCAGTTTAATGTGTGCCTACCTGTTAATGTTCAATTTTAACAAGGCTTGAAGACATGAACCACTTGACTTACAAGCACACGCGACCTTTCTAAATGTTGCGATACAAATCGATTGATAATCAATTAAATATCAATAAATAATTCAATTATGTGGTTGATCTTTACTTTAGAACGCCGTATGCGCTATGCATTCGTAATGGCGTGTGTACGATCGCTCTGCAACTAGACAATTGACTTTGATCATAATAAAGTCTTTGAATTGATCATGAAAATTGTATGCCGAACCATGGAGTCGTATAACATATTAAAACATAAGGTCTTGTGCTGACCACCCTTTCTTTCTATATGCGCTGCTCGATATGGCGTATATCCTAGCCAGCTAGATAGTCATGAATTGGAAAGCGTGGGCCCCTGAATTATGTATGCCATGGCTGATGGGTTTTTGTTCCACCACAATATTCCTCCGGCTTACTCTATCCATCGGACCATCATAAATAGAATAGATAGGCCTTGGCTCGCTCCCTCCATACTCCTCGTATGGCTACCTATCTAATAGCATCGCTGGCTGGACATCCAATATTCAACGTAGCCAAGTGACCATAGACTATAATACGGGCCAAAGCTCGATATAGGCCAACAGGAGCGGACCCAAGCATGTGCATGCGCTGCAATAACACTGGTCACAGATGATCTATTGAAAACAATTCACCATACGACTCCAATATGTTCACTTTGCCTTCCTCCCCTTTCCATACGTGTGTATACGTATAGGTCGCGCTGCGTATAATAAAACATTTGGCAGTGGTGGAAAATCTAGTTTGTATTAATTTTGGTGCCATAACACGTCGCGGGGAGCGCGCGTGTCTCGACTGGCAGCAACGGTTATTACCTACGGGATTCTCTTCCGAGCTTACGAGTACTGCTTTTCCTGATTCTTATTTATTCTTTAATCGTGCGCGTTCCAACTGCTGTTAGTGTTATCAATAATTATAATTTTGAATCGGCGTGAATTGGTTTGAAATCATTAGTATGTACAACAACGCACAATTTATATTTTATACTGCAGTTTGATAGAATCCATTTGAATTCAGCGCAAAAAAAAACTTCTTGCTTACGCACATGTGACGTATGATACAAAATACGAATGCAAAAAGCAGATGCATACTATATTCAGAGAGCCACAGCATCAACCCTTGAGCCACCCTGCGTAAAGTATTAGTACCACTCCTAACCACTTTTCAGGGACATAAAAAGGCCGTCGCGGTTTTACTGGCAATTGCGGTGGCTTCGCAAGGTACTCGAGAGGATCTGTTTGATGGTTAGCTTAAGAGCACCTCCTTCGAGTACTATAAACTAGAATGGGTCCTGCGCCATCACTGAGTGCTCGACGAGCGAACGCTGCGCCGCGTTGTGCCAAGCTCTCTCCCGGAGACCGCGGGTATAAAACTACTCGTATCAAATGTATATAAGATGTAAAGTGTCGAAATGGCGGGAATGATGTGCTGGATGTAGCCCGATTCGTGTTTGAATGCGAATAAAACGTGGAAGAAGTGGCGGGCGGAATGGCTTAGTGATTTCCACTGAAGGGAGTGAACTGCTGTAATACATGTTCGGGCGCTCTTTATTTAGTTGGATTAATGTTGTTCTTTAATGCGGATTGGCAAGTGGCCGCTAAGGAATTCAAAATCAACTCATAAAGGGTTTAAGAGATGAGAAAGATTTTTTTGCGTTTTTTTTTTATTTGATTTTATTAACACCTACCAGGCCATTTATAAAGAGATGAGTGCCATTTATTATTGATGCACTTTGCAATTCTCTGTGTTAGTCGTACATCTTTCCTGTTGCCTTGCGGCTTTTCTCCGCAGTGTGTTTTTGGTTCTTTACAACGCAAGCCCGCTGTGAAGGAAAGTGTTCACCTTCTGTAAGTCTCTTAAAACCCGGCTGAAATATTCTCTTTGCTGTTAACATCACCTACAGAACTTGACAGCTCTTGGCAGCGCGTAGACAAGTTGAGTTCATTGCGGGACTTTGCGTTTTTAATAAATCAATCAACGTGATCCAGCGCTTGGTACACCAACTAATCTGCAATCAAAGAATGTAAGCTAAGGGAGATACTTGGACTGCGAATTTTCCCTTTCAAAGAAAACAATGTGCGTTAAATTCATCATGGCCTTGCGGCACCACATAAACAGATGGTGTGAATCATATAAATTAACACAATTGATTGCTAAGAGGAAGAAGAGCCAAATAATTAACAGTCCGCGTCGCTCAAGGTCAATGTCCAATGACTTATTTCAAGGTTGTAGGACAAGGTCATAACTTCGAAAAGCTGTAACTTCTTTACTTTTGATTAAACAATCAACGCTCTTTTGCACTCGTTATTTAATCGCTGTGCCATTTTTTTAAGTTACTTGTTATTGTGCTTACTATTGAAGCAAACTTTCGAAAATATTGAAACTGTCTAAATGAAAGGAAATAAATAAAATGTCAATTTTTGATGTAGATAACCAATTATGATGTTTGACATCTTCATACAGCTCTTAAGTATTTAATTTACACTCCCCGACTCTCCACATGTTCTCCAACGTCTGCTCTTCTGGTTTCAGGCGTGTAACGAGTTCACCACCCACGTGATGAACCTGCTCCGCGAACAGTCGAGGACGCGGCCGATCACGCCGAAGGAGATCGAGCGCATGGTGCAGATCATCCACAAGAAGTTCTCCTCCATACAGATGCAACTGAAGCAAAGCACGTGCGAAGCCGTCATGATCCTGCGATCGAGGTTCCTGGACGCGAGGTAAGCTGCACCAGCTTTTATACGCTACTCCATGCTCTTCGTGTCTCCTTGATGGACAAACTGCATCCTGTCTCCTGTTAAACTTACTTTTATTTCCGACGTCGCGCCTAATCTAGTATACGCAAGTACGCGTTTCACTATGAATTTTACCGGAATTTATTAAGAATTACTGAAATAACGCGTCTCGTAGTTTAAATGCGGGTTTCGAGTAACTCAACGATTCTGATGCTCAATCTAGTCACCTTTTGTGACTAAAGGTGACTTCGTTGTAATATCTCAAACTTACGGCATCCTTAAAATATTTCCATATTTCAATTTCCAATAGCAAATTTTTGCACATAGTATTTTTATGGCAAGGCTACGTTGAAGCACTGTTGTCTCTGCGCAGATTTTTATATTTTGAAGCTGAATAATCAAATTTGAATATTGGCAAACATCCTTCTGCGATATTTTGCATGTCATGCATTTGTTTGCGTTATTTACATGCCGGGAAGATGCATTTGAAACGTAAATCCGTTCGAAAAGTACTATTCGAATCCGAAATCGTATGCGTCGTTGCGAGTTGTCCTCTTTGTTTTTTTTCCACACTATAATACTACTTCAGAATGGATTACTCGCGCTATTTTAATGACATTTCTCTTGGTGCACCTTACAGCGGTTTCCTGGCAATCTTAGTCCTGAATGTGAATTGTGTGTGCACGTTGCCGTAGAAAAACTTGGTGACATTTGATTGGTACCGTCCGTCTGTAGGAACTAGAGGCCGGTGGTCCCAAAGCAGGTGCTCCGATAGCAGGATACGATGCCGGCACCAATAGCTAAGATATGCTTCAATTGTACCTCAAATCCAAGCAAATCCTTACAGATAATTCTCTTTAGAGACGTTCATCCCCTAGCCAATATTTTGAAAGCGCTATATCCGAAATGTGCCAACTCTGGGCATGGCGATCAGACGGAGAACAAATATCGTGATGTTCGGTCGACTTTCCGTCCATTGACTCGTGAGTCGGATGAGCAAACAATGCCCCCTGCTGGTCAATGTCACTCTTGTGGACACAACTCGCCGTGTAGACTTTGCCGTCTCGATTTCCTAGATTGACTCGCGGGATTCTTCCATTTTCCAATACGCAGGACATAGTGTGGGGATTGCTTTCGCAGTTAAACTTAATTTGTGCGTCGTGATCCTCACATGACATATGCAATTTTTATGAGGGTGTTGTCTAAAACTTTAGTGGTAAGATTTGATCGATTGGTATAGCTTAAACAAATTATATTTATAATCGCGACCACAACTGAAAGAAATTAACAGATGAGGTCATTTAGATCTGTAACAGTACAGGTTAAGGTTAAAAAGTGTTCCCTAATTGAACACAAAAGCCTCAAATCTTTCATTGTTGGATGCTTATCTTGCTAGTATTCTTATCTTTGAGTTAATTTTTGCCGTGCTTACATCTATTATACTCTCTTATTTGCCTTTCTTATTGGCGCAGAACGAGCAAGTTTGGCAGATCGCGTGACAGAATTTTGCATGGCACCGTTCGCGTTGTCCCTACACGCCAACGCCGCAGCAAACAACGCGAGTTGCTCCACTTTTCTTTGAAACATTTTACCAACTCGGATGGGTTTTGATAAGAGAATTGATCTGGGAAAACAAAGGAACGTTTTATTTTTGCTTTTGTTGTGCGGTCTTGATTTGAGACGCGCTTGGACACATTTTGATAACGGAAGCACTCAACCCGATCCAACATTCTCACTTCGCAAGTGTTACAAACGCGTGGCTGAATCGCGTTTGCATGGAGTCCCGCCAAAACAGAGTATTTGTGAACCCTTGCTTCTCCATAAAACTTAAATATCAAGTCTGAAGTAGATGAATCCCGGCAAACACCATCTTCTTCCTATGTCTAAGATACGAACCGGGGTAAAGTTGTTAGGAAACGACTGAGCTGCTAACTCTTAGTTCTTAGCGGAGTAACTTCCCATTATTATTAAGTTTTTGAAGACTTTTCCTAAGTAGAAGTGATGCCCTGGAAAAACAAGTGCCTCGACGCTATCCGCTGTTGTATTACCCCCCTGCCCTTCCCTCCTCTGCCCACGCCCGACCCATCCGCCCTTCTGCTCTTTGCATTGCAACTTTGTCAGTTTTCTGCCTCAAAGAATTAATAATAACAACACCAAAAGAGCAAACACCGCTCCGCTCGCCCGCCAGACAACTTCTATCAACTAGAAAATAACATGGAAATTTAATACAGTAATAATTAGATTCTGTTTGTTTTGACTTGGTGGGCCCACGTCTGGGAAATATGCAAAGACAAATATGCGAGGTAAACTCGTTACGCTTGTAAGCGAAATCTTTGGAAAAGTCTTTTACCGCACTGTCGACTTCTCGGTCAAAGGTTGCGTCGTTAATAAAGTTAGATTGTGGGGCGGGTTCTTGCTTCGGGTCGTCTTCTGACGTCGTCGTGATAACGTTAGCTCGGAAAATGAAAATTATGGCTCGAAAGTGTATCTCTGCATCGCAATATCAATCTCGCTTCTGCAAACGCCTGCCCGTAAAATGCAACTCTTAGGTTCCAAGGAAAAGGTATGTCCTATAGGAATGTGTTATTGCTTGACTGCAGCGAACTGCTTCATCACAATGTGTATCAATGGATTTATCGATAAACCGATAATCACTAACGGAAGCGGACAAACAACTCGCGTTTCCAGTTTTCCTCCTCGGTGAAACTTTTCTGCGGCTCAGTCGCTAGGATTTTTATTAATGTGTCTGATATTCCCGTGTCTTGTTATAGCAATTTGGTAAAAATATTATTAGGAAAAACTACCCAGTCGGATGAAAGGTTGGGCGGATAGATGAAATAGATGACGCTAGATAGAGTCGGGTATAAAAATACATAAACCGTGAAATCGGTGTGCTGTTATGGTACGTTAGTCGCAAGAACCCCGACCATTTGCCATGTTCGTTTTCCTCCTCGCTTTCTCTCCCTCATATTTCATCGCGTTTCCATCTTCTTGCTTCTTCGTCTTCTTCTTTATCAGCGGCCGCATTGTAGTAGTTCCGTGCTCTTACAATCTTATCGAAAATGGCTCTTACTGTCACATCATTTGACAGTGCTCGCTGTCACAACAGTAAATGCGGTCTAATAAATTCGAGTACTCCTGTTAAAGATTAATTTATCAATTTCGTTACTTACGGCGATTGTCAAAAAAAAATCTTTTAATCGCGGGAGAAAACATCTTCGTCCTCTCAACTTATTTGACACATCATGGACATGACTTTTTCCGGAGCTTGAAGCGACTCTCAAGCCACCACAAAGGCATCTTCAGCGTACCTCCCTAATCTATAAATCTCTCGTGTACCGCAAAATCGAGCGCAGGAATCGTGAACGAGTGCGCCATTCACGGTTAGCAATAGAATGCAACGAATACGAGCAGTCAATACCTACGATCACACGAGTCGGCATAGCTGGAACGCAGGGCGAATCTCTAACATGTGTTGGATTTGGTTCAAATTTGAACATCTTCCACGTTGTTGTCTCCTCACTCGGTCGCTTTGATTTGCATACAAATGGCCGCAGTTATGTGTTGGATGCGTGTTGTCTTCAACGTCGCGACGCCGAGATGTGGACCGCCGGTGCTGTCGCCATCATTTTCCTGCTCTCGGAAAAACCACGCTGATTCAATATCAATACGTGAAATATGCGTAATCGTGGCGCTGAATCTCGTATACTAATGGCTTTGTGAGCCTTGAAGGAAATGCGCCGCAGCACTTTTTTATTTAGCTGCTAACACCGCGTTTCGCGTATCATCTGAACATAGTTGACTTGTTGGTTACGTTTATTGGATTACTCACAACGCAGTTGCCTTTAAAGGGATTGATTAGTTTCACCACGACATAGCTGGGCCTATCGATATCCACCAGCAACATTTCTGACATTAATTTCAACTCAACCGCAGTAAGAACGATCCTAACCGCTGCACCGTCATACTCTGATAAAAATGAGCGCGTCGGCAAGGGGCAATGCAGTGTACCGCGGATCGACATCTCCCGCGCGGTGTCGTGTCGCCTTTCCGCCTGTCAGCTCTCGGAGAAGAAACACGAGCGGCGACATGCGGCCCGCGCGGAGTCCGCAAAGGCGCAGGGATTTGCCAGACAATTTATCTGTTCGTCGACGAGCAGAACCTGTGAACCTGTTTCATAAAGTAGCTGAGAAAACAGTTCAACACCCTCTATGGACAATACTCGGGATGCGGTAAACTGGCACAGATGCTGCAGTAAAGTTGGTTCGTCATCGCGGAAAACCGTGTAAACTGTGCGTTGGGAAACTTATTCATTGAGTTTCTTGTTAAGCACCGATTAAACTGGAGCGATTACTATAAATGAGTGAAATCGAATTTTAAGTAACAATTGGCGTCGCGAGTGGGATAAAAACCTGGCACCTCCACCATCATGAAACTAACAACGCGCTTCCGGATCAAAAACGTTTACAACCAACAAAACACGATATTATGCCAAAATACCTCGCAACACTGTTTGAGTTTTTCAAAAATTCTCGTGTCATATCCGCATCGTTCATTTCACTCGCGCATTCGTCCCCTTTATTTTCGTCATGTGTTCGTTTGTATCCGAGCGTTTCCTTTCTCTCTCTTTTCATCCGTCCCTTCCCGTCTCAGCCTCCTAGCAACGGATCAATGGCGTCCCCCCTGCCCCCTTGCTCCCTGCACTACCGCCCGCGTGCCGCCGGGTTTTATTAGGAAATTCCAGGCGGGGAGGTCGTGGAATGTGCGTTTTACTGCCGGTATGGGATGAGAGGGTGAGGCCGGGAAGGGGCCATGGACGTCGGGGGTTGGGGGCGAATTGATTCCTAATGGCATGCTGCTATGGTCGCCCTTATTGCTACTCTGGCTTAATCTTTATGTAGGTATTGTCAGAAACGCGGTGAATGGATAACGTACATCTTTCGACGCCGCGGAACGTTGACAATAAGGCGTCTACCGGCGTCGTGCAATCTTTTAATTAAGACAATGGATTTTATGTGGATAAAACTTGGGTGGTAGATAAAGAACACTCTTTCGTTTCTATGTAGGTAGCTCGTACACAGGAAATATAACCCTGCTAGTGCTGCAAGTCGATCAACTGCTGAAGATTGCCCGAGGTGAATCTTCTAAACTACTTTGCATAAACAAAAAATGCACTGAAAGTCGCTGTTTTAACGTTTCCTTTTGTGTTATAAAATCTCGTTAAATTGTTCAGTCTCTAGTTAGTAAATTTAATTGTCTTCAAAGTGTAATAAATTCATGCGGACTCGTAGAATATTTCGTCGCAGCGTACCAGTAGCCTGGGGCAGTGTTTAGTCGGTTGTGCATTGCTATCTCGGTAGGTCGGCGTTTGGCAAGATAAATAGCATGCAGTTGTACCCAAGTAATGCTAGCTGAGCGCGGGCACATGCATCAGCTGTGCTTGGTACTCTGATATTGTTGGCGCATGGCACTCGACTCTCTAATTACATGCATATCTACTCAAGTGCACAAGCACAACTTGTGCTAAGAACGTCAATTATATCCGCGTCGCACCGCGTTGTGATCCTGTTGTTTGCCATTCGACGGTAAAATCGAGTGGGTTTGTGCTTGAAAGTGGGAATCGTTGAGCGATTGTGGCGGGTAGTTAGTTAGCAATGGGTCTGGTGCACTAAGCACTTGCATTGCAATGGTTTGGTAAACACATGTTTAAGTTTCCATGCACATAATGGACACGTATTTATAGACTTTTGTCTGTCAGGATCATCGATGTATCTATAAACGATGTGCTTAAGAAATTCATGAAGGGAGAAGAGTTACATTGTTCCACTGGCCGTTTAACAAACATATTATCCGGAAAATTTAAGAAAAACCATTACACGAATTAAGTTAACATTATATTGTCGTAGTTCCCTACAATCACATCCCAACAATCCCGATCACTGACAGTTATATTTTTATAAGAAAATGTATGTTTATCCTTGTGCCCACTCTTTTGCCTACTGTGCCTACAAGCTGTACGAACCCACTTGCCTATTGCCTACCCTTTCGTGAGCAATCGGCCGGAACCCGCTCAACTCGAGAGAAGAATAAATCTCAACGTGAGTGTTTGTTTGTGAGTTGCAGGAGAAAAAGACGTAACTTCAGCAAACAAGCGTCTGAGATCCTAAACGAATACTTCTACTCGCACCTGAGTAATCCGTACCCCTCGGAAGAGGCGAAGGAAGAGCTAGCCCGGAAATGCGGCATCACAGTATCACAGGTAAGGTTTTGAAAGGTATACCAATTTTAGGAGAACACATTGTCACTAAGGAAATACTTTTATTCTCCTAAATCAAGGTTTAGTTGGAAGAAATTATTTCAAGTTGTTTGATCTTTATGGCAAAATTAATCGTTTGCATGGGCAGTATAATTTTTCTTTGTTACATATTTCCACTCATGGAGATTTTAGCTCCGAAGCAATGAGGAACCTGACCCTGTTTTCCACACTACAGCTTCTCGGTTATTATACCTGTAGACTTCTTAAATGTTTTCTTAACTATAATGAACTGGTCCACCAGCAAGCCAAATTTAATTTTATAAAGTTTTTTTCCGTGGCTCCCTCGCCACGATCTACCATTAATTTAATCGCGATTGGAGGGTGCAGAGTCGCGTCTTATTTCGACTCGTTTAAATCTTCGCCTATCCGCTAAGACAAGATTCGGCATCTTTGCCGAGGCGGTAATTCAGCTAGGAATCTCTTTCCGACAAGCTCGACATGTTCCTTAGCCCCGCCACTCTCCGTTCGAATCCCACCGGCTTCATTAAAGATGGCCCATTTTTCACTACCACAACTTGGTGAGTTATAAAAGTATCCTTTTCCTCACGGTTCATTCTTACTGAATTGTCACGTCTTTCATGCGTTATTGCGTAAAACTAGTATACGCAAAATGCGACTCATTGTTGGGGTATATATATTCAATGGACTCAAATTTGCTTTCAAGTTAAAAACATTTTATCGTTGTTGGGTTCAATTTTTAGATTGATGGACACTTGTGCAGACGTTATCAACCATCCTTCTGTTCGATTCTATGCCAGGTTTTGAAAACTCAGCTGTTATCTTAGTGGCTGGTTGGGAAGGGGGGGGGGGCGGTCTGAGGGGTGTGTAGATCTGGAGGGAAGTTTTAATCAAACTGGGATAAAGACGGAAAATCGCTAAATTGCCAGTGTAACATTTTTTACGAGAATTCTTGTTACTTTTTTGATACAATAGAAAATTATAAAAGGATCGCTTCCAAGCGGCGAAGAAAATTGTGAAAAGGGCTAGGGAGGAGGGCAACTTATGCAGAGTGTAATGCTACAGTAATGCTTTCAGGGTTGCGCCGCGATAAAGGATCAAGGGAGCTGGGCGTTCTCTATAAGGGATTTTTTTTTTTTGTAATTTTTTGAAAGCCATTGAAAATGTCTGGGGTTGTGGAAAGTCTTTCAGGAATGGGGTTTCACCACGTCGACGTTATTTAATGCTGGGACCGAGGTGCCCTCTGGTAGTGTAGCCTGCAAACTAAAGCGTGTCTCTAGGCATTAAAATGCTTCGCTACCTGAACTTGTGTCAAACTGGGTTCCGTCCATTTTTACCAACGTTTCGATCTCTAAAATATTTTTCTTGTTCTACTAAACTTGTGCATCGAACTACGGCCCTTTGTTAAAAAATCTGAAAACAATAATAAAATTATCAAAGCGTAGAAAAATAGAAGGAACCGATAGAATGGAAGAACTGGCAAAGATATTTCCTTTTATCCCATAAAGTGACGCATGGTTTTTAACTTTCAGCAGGTTCCAGTTTTCTTGTTACCATGGCTAATCCCCATCTTTTGCTGATTTCTTGCAGGTTTCTAACTGGTTTGGTAACAAACGGATAAGATACAAGAAGAACATCGGTAAGGCCCAGGAGGAGGCTAACCTGTATGCTGCTAAGAAAGCCGCAGGTAGGAATGGTAAAAAAGGTAGGGGACCACAACACTGAAATCAGAACCACCAGGACGCTGCTCGCACCTCATGTTTTGCTGACTTCGCGTGACAAACGCCCTTGAAATTTGGCCTTGGAAAGTAGCTTTTCAGTCTCACCGCAGTTGCTTCTTAGCTTAAAAAAGTGAGACTCTTTTTGCTCAATCTTACATGTCGGGACATTTTTTTTCCCGGTAATACTTATTACCTCACTATGAGCTCACTTATTACCATTCGATTTCGACGCTTCGATGCTTACCTAATTGAATTCGTGGCATTAATAGAACCCTCTAATTTGTGAAAATGTCAGCAAATATTGACGCGAGTGATGCAAATGGGGGGATATTTTGTAGGCAATTTGACTTACATTATGTATAATCAAATTAGAATTTCGTAAAAAAAAAAGTGTTTTAATTGAATTATTAACTGTCGCTGGAGATTAGGAAGAGGGAAACACATTGCAACGATGAGTCAATCGATTTACGATTTTTACCACATGACACCAGCTAATTTGGTTAGCGTTGGCTAGGGAGGAAAAGAAGGCAATTATGTCTCCCTTTGCTGCTCTTCTGCTCACGTTCCAACAGTCTGCACCCGAACTGCGAGCAGCGTTTTATGTCTGCCTACTCGTGGTCGGCGGAATGTGTCGGCGTTGAGATCGACTTGCATCGGTTGATTTCGAAGTGTCAATTCTGCGTCGCTTTTCAGCGCCATTGCCTTGCTTGAAAACGTGTCCGAAAGTGCAGACTTTCTTACGCAATCTTTGTGCGATTGTGTCCTCTTCTTTAGGTACCTGCGAAATCCACCTGCGAAATCCACGTTCGCTCAAAGGACTCAATTCGTCCTCTTTTCCTATTGTTTTATCAAATTTACGGTCATTTTGGTTGAAAATATTTCTTCTGAGCCGGGGAAATGTCGTGTAAGTTATCTGGAAAACGCGCAAAATCATTGAAAAAAACTCAAGTTTCGATCTCTTTTTCGATATGCCTGTCAATCCGTTTGCCTTTCTCCCATACCATAATAATTCGAGTTAAACAAAATATCTTATACAAAATTTGTCTAATTTTGCAAAAACCGGTTGTCCGCGTTGTCGTCCCGCGTTCAGTTCAGACCGTTCGCTAACCATCGCGTCCCCACCAACGCGTGTCTGCAAGCGAGACCTCGGTGACCACACGGTGACACGCGGTTTGGACGCCGGCGTCCCGAGCATCGCGACGGGGGACGCGCGACGCGTTGACAGCTGACTGCCGCCGCGACGCCCGGTGGCGCGGGGAGGGGGGGGGGGGGGGGGGGGCGTCACAAATCATTCACGCTGACAAGTGGTGCGGTCTCTTTCGCCGGTCGCGTCGCGATGATTCGCGATTATTTTGTGAAATTGTCACGCGCGGACTGACACCCGATTTTCCGCTCGGCTAATTTTCACTAACTTATTTGTTTTGGTCGTTGTTTTTGGCACGCGCGTGCTTTTTTGTGTTCCCAAAGTGTGTCTCTCATTTTATTTTATCAGGCTAGAAATCAGAAATCGAACCGTGTCCGTCGTTTAGTCAAACAGTGGACGCCACCTAATCCTAGTCCTCTCGGCTTTCTCTGCGCCAAAACAATCGTCCAAAAATTCGTTTGGCTCTCTCTGCCTTTGAAATTGCAATTCCAACAAATTTCGTAATGTTCTAAATAGTCTGCTCTGTCTAACAACCGAGGCTTCCAATGTACTCCAAGGACCAAGATGCCATCCCGGAGCGTCTTGCCATCGTCGACGCCATCTTTGCAATTCGCACGTCTCCTTTTATCTCGCTCTTATACTCAGCTCGCCGAACTGTTGTACGTTGTTCGTTCGGGATTTGTGGGCCGTACCCCCAACTCATCCTGGTTTATCCCTGTGCAAGGTATTTCATCTGATCCCTGGCCGCCTTCCCCCCTCCTCGCTCCTGGCACACATGCAGTAAATCAGGAACGCGACGACACGAGGAATGTCGCGACACAATCTCACGGCGACGCTACAACGGGGAACGTATGCAGCCTCCCGGTACATCCCGATGCTAACGACACCGGGGAAGGAATCCCTCCAACACTCTTCAGCGCGGAGGGTTCCTTCATTTTTACAAATGTACGACTTACGTGTGTCAGGAACAAGGGGATATCTCTTAATTTACGATATTTACTGGATTCAAAAAAGCAATTCATCTTAAAGTTAACACACGTTTCCATAGACAGTTCTGGCAACTATTTAGACCTTGTTTCTTAAATTTAAATTTAGAGACCAGTTGCAGATTGCAGGTTTTAGTTTTGCACAATATTTTACCGTCGACTATACCTATGACTAGACCTTGCATTTTGACGCACGACCAATTAAATTCATCCATTTTAATCGACTTGCGCTATGTTTACGGCGAGAACTAACTCGAATACGGTTTTTTCAGTCCAATACCCTAGGGAAATGATTTGATGCATTATATTATTTCATAGTATTACCACCAAAACGCGTACCCACGGTAATAATTGGCCTCGAAGGTAACCCGTGAACAACCCTTAATTATAAAACAAACTCGTATCATGCATCCAGAACCGACCGTTGTATGAGCGTTCATTACACATTACAGTTACCTACCTCCATATAGGTGCAGGTATTATTAAATGGATTCCAACTGCAGTGCACGTGTAGAAACGCGACGCAAATTACAAATAATGTGCACAACATTTCCATCGCTAGTTTTTGACAGACACATCGAAATCCTTTTTTTTTTTCTACCCGAATAGCTCAATACTTAAACTGTCCGATTGTAAATCATGATTCGTTGTGTGCAGCAACCATATCATTAAATCGGGAATCATTTCTCGACTTTTAATTGGTTCGCGCCCGAGGCAGCGCCGTGGTTAATACGCCCGCCGCTGAGCAGCGCTACATCTGATTTGAACGAATCTAATTATTAGTTTTGAAGGATTCCGAATAGCGCTCGCCGCCCGCAGGAAGTTTTCCATTATTAATCAAACGCGTTGCCATGCCAATCGTTTTGTTTTATAATTAGTTAATCATATTATCGTGGGCCCATCTGCGTTTAATCTGGAGCTGCGCCTTCCTGAATTCCTTCACGCAGTTAAGGCTTAAGGGTGCAGCCAAAAAAACAAATAAAAAAATCAAACTCATGTCATGTCAAATGTACTCATATTCCAACATTTGCAAATCTCTCGCTCGGGAGACTTCACCTAAACCTCGTTCAAGGCTAGATTCATTGGTTGATGTCGACTCTGTTGTCTCGTTCGCCGTTGCGACGTCTCGTCGCGGACGTCGTGTCAGAGCGACGCCGGTGACGCCTTGCAGATATTCATCGCGGCGGGCCGAGACGCTGGACGCCGGCGTCGCGACGCTTGAGCGTCACCAATGAATGGCGCAAAGCAAGAAGACTTGAGCGAGCGCACTATGGCCACTGCACTCGCGTCGCCGGCGTGTTTGTAACTTTTGTCATGCTGGTTTATTTTTAACGTTATTCCTGTTGGCCTTTCCGTCGCCGCGGCTCTTATCTTTTCCCGTTCCCCCCCATTTCCGAGAGAATAAGAAAAGACGAAGAAACTTGATGGAAGTTTTTCGTGAAAAACTTCTTTATATGAGTTTCTTCTTTTCTGTTCTTTTTGCCCATGGTGTGCCTCCTGTTCAACCCCCCCCCCCCCCCCCCCCCCCCATTCTGCCGCCCACTGCCGCCCTACGCTCTACCCTATTCTCTCGCCATACCACGACGCCGCCGTCTTATCCACCCTCTCACGACCATTGCTTTTTCTCATTCTTTCCATTTTATTTTTGTCGTGGAAATCATTCGGTGTATTTTTAATCTCGTGGATTGTGGGTGGCTTCGAACGAGAGAAACATCTATCACACTTGTTCGTTTGTAACAGAGGCATGGGACGAGCGTGCGTTCGAACACTCTGACCCAAAATCAGGAGACAGTTTCCCAAGATTCGACAATCGCACCTCTCGGGTCGCTCTCTACGGTCAGAGATCTCTGGCTTGTGCCATCCAGCAGGATAGTTCTAGGAAACTCGCCGTCGTATCGCCAAATGAAACGATCAAAATCTGGCTTCAGCACACTTTTTGGCACATTCACTACACATTGCACTTCACGATATATAAAATTTCGAATGCAATAGGGGGTTATCTTTGCTACCCATTAACCCAAAAAATATTATCTTTTTATTACCTTCCTGATTAATTCTATTGCAATACTCTCTGTGAATACGTTTTGTCTAAAATGTTGGTCGCCTCTCGCTCGACGTCGCGGCGCCCAATCCCGCGTTTTTCGCGTGTCTGTACACACCATGCAACCAGCTGATAGAAGCTAAGGAGAAGGGAAGTAAGAGGAAAGGGGCTAGCGGGGGGAGGGGGGAGTAACGAAATGGAGTTAATATATCATGAGTTTGTAACGTTGCTCGTGACAGGCTGAATGGCTGAATGGCTGGCTGCCTTGCCTTGGCTGAGAGTAGAACCGTACAGAGTAGAACCGTGGCAGGGAACTAGCTCTATAGCAAGGAGCGCAGCGTCGAGCAGCCAACACAAGACCCGTGCTAGAACTCTTTTCCTTATTTTCTTTTGCTTTCCGCCTCCTCGGCCTCCTTCCCAGCGTTGCTCGCTCTTTGGTGCTCGACGAACGAGCGAGCGGGTTCGAATCTATTCAGCAGAAACAAACCAACCGACCATACTTGAATTCGAGACATCAATCCCGAATCACGACTGGCGGCCACGGTGTTCTTCTGTGTTCCGACGTCGACGACGCCGACGCCGACGTCGACGTCGTTTTGCTCGGCTGCAGAAAGGATTCGCTCGGACTCGTGGGCCTGCATTAATTTATCTCTGCTTATTTTTCGGGGGTTTTTGTGTCAGAGGGGCGTACAGTTTTCTTTTCAGATTGGAAATCTCCTTGTCAGCGGTGGTAAAGTGCCAGAAATGAAATCGTGCTCGACTGACTCAAACCGTCCAATGTGTCCCCTCACTGAACTCTGTCGATAGTTTCCAATTCAGAGTAAGGTCTACTAATTGAGTTGTTGTCCCTTATTATTAGGGCTGTGTTCGATTGGTATGAATCAGAGAAAAATTGTGTCCATATTACTTTCATGCATGTATACATAGACACATCATAAATAGCGAGTGTCATGATCTCAATCTCCCTTCACCTATTTTGCGGAACAATAAGACGCTACTGATCAAATTTAAATCATCTTTTGATGACTCATTTTGTCTTTAGCCTCAAGTTCTTTTCATAAATCCTGGCTAGTGGCTCTACAAGTGCAACCTTGACCAGAATGCGCTCTGTGCTGAGTGAAGTCAGGCAACGCACTGCTGATGAGCCACACATGACCCAAGATCTTGTCTTAGGTGCGTCGCCGTACAGTATGGGTCCCGCGTCGCAAGGCACCCCCACCCCCATGATGTCGCCCGCGCCACCCGGTGGGCCTCAAGACAGCATGGGCTACAACATGAACATGAACGGCGGCGGCGATTACAACTCCTCCATGTCGGGCTCTCAGGTGGGTCACTCGTTTTCGTTAACTCACTCTCAGCTTGATCGCCAGTTTTATCAGTTTGCATGATTTGTGCTGGGATTACTATTCACTATGGGATCCTAATATTAGTTTTAGTTGATTAATGTTAATTTTAGTTGCAATATTTAAGGCGGGTGCCAAAATGTGACCTATGAATGAACGATTTTGGAAATGGGGTTGGATTTGCAACTGAATTCTCGAGCTCTCATGCCCTTGCCTGAAATGTAACGCCGATACCTTCATAGACATTTTAAACCAAATGTTTAATTACAAGGTCAATGATTCTTAGCTTTGCAATTGAGCCGTACCCTAGAAATCAGCTAATATAGGATGTTCAAGGCTTCGACCAGCCAGTAACTTGGGTTGTGTGTGTTTGCAGCCCCCCTATACCGACGGCAGCATGGGGGGCTATGACCCTATGCATCAGGTGAGCGACTATTCCGACTGATCTGTAGGTACATACAATCATTTTCACTCATTACTAGCTTTAAGAGATTACATATCAGCAAAGTTGTAACATTTCTTGCGTTGCAGCTATACGGGCAATAATTGTTGGAATGTGAAGTACAGATTTGTAATTCAATTATTATTGTGATGCGGCTGAAGCGATTGTGCCTCGGATCAGGGTCACTTCTTGTGTAGATTTCGAGTTTTTGATAAACGTCTTGCGTGTGTTTTGGTAGTTTTCATAACAATGAGCGCCAAACCAGATAAATGTTTGTGAGATTGTTACAGCTTTGCTAATATTCAAGGAATTTTGGTTCTCTTCTGGCATTGTTTGAATTTGTTAATTAATGAGCTTTATTGGTTAATATATATTCTCAATGAAATGCTACTTGAAATGCCTAGAGAAAATCAAATTTTCCTAATAATACATTTAATATAACACTGCTTACACCGCAGTTTTCATTATGAAATATGTTCATCAGCTAGAGTAGATTGATCTAATTTAGCTCTCATGGATGCTAACGATTTTTGGCCTTCAAATATCATCTTCATGTGCACATCTTTCGAAAGCTTCGAAGACCATTCTTACAGTATAGTCTCGATGATCCATGAGCAGCTTCGTTAGAGCATTCTGTTCTTTTTTAATTTAGAAATAAAGCATGGCTTAATACAATATGGAAGTTAGAGCATAGGTGCATTTGCATGATTGTCGGTTTCTTCTTAGCTCACTAAATGTTCTGTCGCTTATACATTCGTTTATCATGCTTTCTTTAACAATATACCTCAAAAAGGCCAAAAGGGTGAAACAAAAGATTGACATAGTCATAAAAATTGCACATAATGCGGTAATACCTACTGTCCTTACATAGCGCTAATGTTACACCAAAATAATAATGTTAAACTGTTAAAGCAAATAATGGCCGCTAAATGACTACCTTGTCGACAAAATTAAAAAATGGCAGATGCCAGAACTCGGTAGTTACCCAAACAAACAATTTTAAATCGTGCTCAAACTTAACTGCAGAGCAAATGCCCCGGCACACAACTCACTATTAAACAAGGCGTACAATTGTTGATCATGCAAATAACTTTGCTTCCATGCACAGAAAAGCTAGAAAAATTTGGCGCGTTTTTTTTTTCTTTTTCCAAAGAAAGTAGTTTTCGACTAGAGGGTTTGGAAACTGCATGCCAGACCGACCAGTCTTTTATTACCGGAGTTGGGGGAGTGTGATTGGATTTGAAAAACGCTCTATGAAGTGCCCATATGGGGTTGGGTCGCCGGCGCCAGATGGGTCACTCAGGTCGCAGGCAGGGGGGAACGACGCCGGGTCCAGAAGTTCTTCTCAACTCGACGTCCCGTCCGCACACACTTGGCGTCTGAGAGGCGATTTGAGGAATCGGTTACTCTGGCGACTATTATTGGAAAACTTTTGCACCGTTCACGAAAAACGTGGCCCGTTCTAATTCTCTGCGCAATTTTTTTTTTTAATTTGCACGCTCAAACTGGAAACTTTTAAACGTTTACCCTTCTGCGTTCGGTAATTGTTTGAAAAGAAAATTATTGAATATGTGGTTTTTCGGTCGAGATGTCTGAACCGGAGTATTCTGACGTGGTAAGCAACACAGAAATTGATTAGCTGTCAACCAATCCGTATGAAAACACTACCCTACCAATAGACTATCCCCGCGACACATAAAAATCTGATTTTAAAAGCTCTGTCGGACGATCTCGGCATCTTCAAGGTCACCAAACGTTGAATCTTCCATTGAATATCACATACTTGCTATGATTTTATGTTTTTAACGTTGGCAACGAAAACGACCATCTTATTAGACAAATGTTAGTATCAATGCATTGTTTTTTTTTTATAAGGGGGTGCGAACAAATATAACTATATTCTTGTCATCTCTCTTATTCACATATAAGGATATCAATACTTCATTAATATAATAGTTGTTTGGGGCTTCCCAAGGTGTTTGAAATGCAAAAAAGGAAATTGCATTTTACACATTGATGTTGTTTTCTGCTACATCATTATATTACGTTCACTACACGGCGCCGCTCTTTTCCCTACCCGGCGTACGCGGGCGCTTCCGAACTAAGAAAATACCGAATTCCGTACGGGTTTTCCTCCCATTTCGATTACGTGGAATCGATTCTGTTTGGTCGGGGCCTCCCGGGTTGTTTTATTCAGACCGACTCAAGGTGTAACATACGGATAACAAACCATAAATCTACCCCCTTCCTGCCCACCCGAAACCCGTCGTTTCCCATCTATAGGCAACTGTTACGGGTCCCCGGCGAATGGGAACAGCGTTGTACCTAACGAGAAGTGGGGCGAGAAGTGCATGCTTTCAAATTCGAGTAAGCAGGCGCCACCGTTTCCCGCACCGGCCGAATGCGGTCAAGTCTTTGGGGCGCCGAGCTGCAAGTCTACTATCGTTCCTCACAATCACGACCGTCGGTATCACTGGAACTCAAACTCACTGCATAAAATGCTGTAATTACAGAAGTATCGGAAAATCAGCACCATGTTTTTTTTTGTGGCCGCACTTGTTCTCATATTCACTGCACTCAATAAAAAGTGAATTTACCCGCGACATTTGACATCGAAACTCGTATATTGTTTCTATGTCACATGTTACACGTCGTATCGGACGAGTACAAAAGAATTTGCGCTCAAAATGAAAGCCGAGGACATAAAAGAGACCAGCGGAACGTGAAAAATAATAATATAGCCATATAATAATAAAAACATGCCGATATTGCCGCATTGGAAATCCCCTGTCGGATGATCATGAAAGTATATATAAAGAACTGGACGACCTGGTCATAAAAGTCAGTGGACAGTGGGCCACGCTGTAGTCGATGGACTATACCAGTCCATTACATTTAGCCGATCATTCGGTAGCATTTCCTAGCTGACTCTTCTGTATTCGGGACTCGTAGTGGCCTTTCGCCCGAGCCATATACCCCAAGCAGCCAGCTCCGATGTTGAGACAGAGGTAGTATCGAGGTACTGCATTCGAATTGCCCTATTTCATTCGTGTATGCCAGTGCCGGGGTATGCTCGACTCTCGCGTGGTCCCTGGGGTGGCGCGGACGGCCAAAAAACACCTTGAGTTAAAGCGGGCGCCGCCGGCGCCACTGTGCACGGCAAGACGCGCGTTCTGGACAAGTTATGCAGCTACCGAATTGCTAGTTCTTGCGACCGTTTGTTACAGCGGGCTCTCCGATATGTGACCAACCAGTTTTCCCATTTTGTCATTGGTAAAAACAGCCAAAGTTGTCAAAAAATCGATGTAAAAATTACAAAATCGTTCGGCAAGTAGAGAAAAATCAAGTTATCAGTGGCCAGACAAGTTGTTAAAATTCGGTCAGTCGATTTCTCGTTCCTTCAAATTTGTCGCAAAATATAATTTCTCAACACTATCTGATATCAAAATTCATCTCGAACCAACCGAGACGACATTGTTGAGATTGGGCCATCTCCTAAAGGATGTGGCTTGCTGTTTTAACTTTGGAGAGCATCGCTGTGAAATATTGCAATTTCATCTAAAGACATAGCCACTCAAAGAAGTACCTAAGGCACTGGGGCTGGAACACTGGTTTAGGAGTGGCTGTGGCACAGCACCGGCTAGTTTTGGGTTCATTCGTGTATCATATTTACAGCTCCCCCGAGGTGCGAGACGCCAAGTCCGCCCGCAGATGATAATAACTTTGCCCGGTCCCGGGACTACCCCCCACCCTCCTCCTCCTCCACGCCCGTCATACCGTATAGCACACACGGTCCTTCCTTGCACGGCTCACACCCGCGTGATTTGCGATCAGAATTGTACCCGATATTGATTTGTGATGATCGTAAAAATGATCATAAAAATAAGGATCGACTTAAACCAAGGTGTGATGAGCTATGCGGTTTTTAGCGGGTGCGCTACAAGAGAACGAGACGCAGTGATTTTCGTGTCTGCGTATACGGAACGGGAAATCGCGGGGCTCGTTTTTTTTCCTCAAAAAAAGCGAAGTGGATTTAGTGCGCGCAATGTGTGCTCCATAATGTGGCGTCAGTCGCGCTGAATATCCCGTGTTTTATTGGCACATGGATCACTATAACAGAAATCCGCGCCCATGGAGTGTTACTCGGCGTTCGCCATTATTTCATTTTTCTTTTTTTGGGACGTGAGTAAAAGGGTTTTCTTGAGACGAATTTTAATGAAACCCTGGGGAGGAACCTGTAGCTTACCTACGAAGTACTAAACTTAACAGTTTCTTCTGAAAGAAGTGTGCCATATGCCATATGCCTCGTTGTGAAACGTTTCAAACGCATCTTTGTCTCGCATCAAAAGAATTTATTTCAAGCATGAGCCCCCTCTGTAAGGTTTCTTTGAGGTCATTATTGTGCCGGCCTAATGTTCCGTGTCAACCCTTCAATTTGTGAGTGCAAGTCATATAATATTGATGGCTGTTCGATATTTGGCCGATGGGGTGATTTAAGACGGTCATCAAGACGGAATGGTTATGCTAGGACATGTCTTCGGACGCCCGTGGCGGGGTGGGTGGGCGGGGTGAGGGCGTTGCGACGTCCGGGTTTATCGGCCATTACGCCGAACGGCAGTGTCACGGCGTCATGCCATGCGGAGGCGACGAAATGAATAGCTCGCCCATGGTCATCAAACAGAAATAAGAAAGACACATCTCGTTCGTCGTGGAATGCTCGACTTCGGAATCGAATGACTTGGGGAAGGTGTTTTGAAACTAACTGTCAATGGGATAAAACAACCCAGCCTGATATCGCGGTTATTTCTGATAATTTTACTTAATGTAAATTAATAGTTGCGTATCACTAACGGAAAATGCTATACATTTATAAATGATAAATCATTTCTTCGACGCTAGACCGATTATTGACATCTGTTCACTGCTTGCTCACTTGAACCTGCAATGAGAGATCTCGCAAAAACTGGAGGTAGTTGATCGAGGTCAAGCCAGCCCCGGTTTCGCAGCTAACATATTGAATAGCTGCATCGTCTCTGGCAGATTGCACCCGGACTTCCGTGAAACAAACGGGTAAGACACTCACACATCCCGAGGGACCTACGCGATCTGCACTGCGACATTACTACATGGCCCTCGGCACTAGTTGCAACCCTTCAAGTAAATTGCTTTCTCGACTTAAAAGTTGACGTACGAGCTTTATATGGAATATTATTCGCTTCAAGTGGCCACGTGATTTCTTTACAAAATCGTTGCAGGATTTTCCCCAGCATAGACATTACAACGAACTCCAAATGCTAATGCATTGCTTTCGGTCGGATTTAGAACGCAACGAATTATGACAGCAAATTGAGTCTGGTCGAATAAGGAAAACGCGACAATTGTTAACTTCACTAGTTCTGGAATCACTGGTGTGGTTGATGCCGGTTCTACACCGTCACTCTTAGTGCCACCTCCCTACTTCTCGTCAGCATGGAACGTTGGAGGAATCCTCATATTCAACCGTGACAAACTTTTTGGTCCCTTCGGTCAACAGAGCAGCTACTGGCACTGGGTAGGTCCATCGTCGCCCCAACCATCGGCTATATGTGAACTCTTAAAACCAGTCGGCAAAACGTGCGTCGTTGAACCATGTTCAACGAAGCTAAAACAACGACGCTAAATCAATCGGCTCTCGGATACTGCTTCAACAGAAAAAAAAAAAAATTCACCGTCGGTCAAAACAACAATGTCACGTTTCTGTGCGAGCACGCGCCAAGATTTGATCGCACTCTTACTGAAAGACCGCGGGGCAATGGGCCGCGCTGAAAGCCTCCCCCCTGCCACCGTCCCCGTTTCTCTGGGGGTGCCTAGCGGGTGCGCGGGCGCCCCGCCGACACGCCGCGTCGCTCGGGCGCCATTGCTGAGCTCTCTTCGGCGCTCTCGCCCGGAAATTAACTGCAAATTGAAAACGAGGCACTCTCCTTCGCTGGTCGACGGTGTCCTTGGCATGTGTACCCTTTAGCTGCGCCTTCTGGCCTGCGGTCTTGCTGACTCCACCGCTCCGCGATGTGGGTTGTGTCAGGCTGGGTCGAAGAGGATTCACTGGTGCTAGAAATGAGCCAAAAGGTTCAAGAAGTGCCTTGTGTGGCGCTCAGGGTGTGGGTCCTCTTAGAACATGCAGATTCACTCTTAGCAAATCCAGTTGACTGTCAATCTCAACGTCTACTTTTAGGCCTGGTTTTCTTTTATGAAGACCAATTAAGATGATAGTCGTTTAGCTTCAGATTTGTACAACACGACCTTTGCCGTTCACATAACCGTGTGATAGAGATTTCCCAACTACCAACCTCATTACACTGCACTTCCAATTTTGGGCTCTGGTAGTTGATTGGTGCTGCATGTTTTTCTTACTGGAGTGTTAGCAGAAGAAGTCATTAATATTGTGGGAATGCTATAGTGGTTTGCAAATTTGTCACCTTCACTCCCCAATAGAGCATGAATACATCTGCATATATCTGCATGATTGTATCCATCATTTTTTAATTTCATTTCGTCTTACTTTCATTCATTCTTCCATCCATTCATTCATTCATTCAAACAATCATTCATCAAATCCTTCAATCTTTCATACATTCCTGTGTTTCCAAAAATGTAAAAATAAATTTTTCCAAAAAATTTGCTATGTTAAACTCGAAAGAAAGAAATTTTGCAGGTGAAATCAGAATTGAATGACTGGAGATATAATGAGTCATATTTAGCTAAGGTTCTAGTGCATTTTAAATTATTTAGTAACACTCGTTTTGTGCAGTGTCCAAAAAAAAGGACAGAACGTCGCCTTGTGATCTGTGCTGATTTGTGCCGGATGTTGGGAATGTCGTAGCGAGATGGAAATGTTTTTGTGATGCTCGAGCAATTTTCGCGTATCGCACCACAATTTCACCAGTGGGAGGACGTCAATAGTACTCCGCTCTCATGGTGAAATTGTGGCGGCGGACGCAAACGAGTAACCCTAGTCGTAGGCATGGCCCGCTTGGAAATGGTGATGGACACAGGTGTACCTTGGATTTCTTGACTTTTGTGCACACAATCTCTTTTGTTTGTTTAGAATTGTTGCATTTTACTTTACAATTTTATTTAAAATTTTAATTTTAATGCTGGGAATGCAACTATAAATGAAAACATTCGATATGTTCACTTGCGACCATACTTTTTTTTTTTTAACTTAAACCTGGCGTTTCATGTACATAGGTGCACCATTGAGAATGAGGCCGTCTGGGAGTGAGGGGTGACCAAGCATTGAGCCAAGCCCATCACCATTGCCAACACTAGAGCCCGACCGGTCCGCCCCGCTCGCACCGGCCCGAGGAACGACCGCGCCGTTTGCGCCCAACAAACGAAACTGACGCCGTTTGCGCTCAACGACCGAAACCTCTTGTCGTGTGCGCGTTTCTAAGCCGTGCCGTGCGGGCCACGAAAAAAGTGAGACAAGGGGACACCCTTGATATCAGTATACGTGAACAATATTATATACCGACATTTTTCTGATATAATCTTTAAATAATACTAGATAATTTGAGAAAGTTTTTTTTTTATATTTAAAATAACTATTATTATGAAACTTTTCCGTTGTGCTCACATCATATTTGTATGTAAGTGTGAGTGTGTGTGCATTTACTCTATGCAGTGTGATCAAAAAATAACGTGCACATCTTTTCATTCAAAATCGATTCAAACTACTAAATGGCAGCTCAACGATCGGTGGAAAACGGCAAGTTCTCGATACGATAGTCATTGTTAATATTGCAAAGCTTTTTTATCATTGAAGAGACACTTACATCAACAATAAACTTAAATGCACAGCTGTTTTATACAAGTTATGAAACTAAGTAAAGAGCCGGAGCTAGCCAATTGCTATACGATATACGTAATTAGAGACAATCAAGTTCGATCGACGACGAGATTTCATTTGTTAGGAATTACCAACATTCTTATCGCATTTTTGACGGCGTATGACTCCGAATGATTTTACGTTCTGTTGCTTTTCATAAAGTGTATTATGTAAAATAGAATATCTCAGGCAGACTTGGCCTAAGTCAGAGGGATATGTATGAGTGACATGTTGATTATACTTAAAGAAATACGAAGACAATAATTTTGATTTGTCGGCCGCTGTGTGAAAATATGTTCACGCTCGAAACAACAACGACTGTGTGAATCGAAGTGACTATAAGATGAATTATATGCAATTGCAATTCGAGACAATTAACAAGAGAATCGCGCCACCTCGTAGCACCTACGAGATGTTATGACAACGCCGACGGTTAGGTATGACGAGGAGGAATCACCATACTTCAGCAATACATCAGTATACGTATAAACTTAAAAGAATATTACAAAAGACTATAAAATGATAAAACAAGTCTTATTTTTTATAATATCTCTCTCCAATGGTGTAAAAATGGTTTTTGAAATATTAATAATTAATTAGCATTATTGCTGACAAGTTGCAGAAATCGAGAGAGATAGATGTATACTAAAAGAAAGGTCAACGGTCAATAAAATTATGTGGAATTTTTATTTTGCATTTGTTACATTCAAAACAACACTTTTGATTACGCCCAGATAAATTAACCCGGTAGCCTTGAATGGACTTTGAAATCCTTACAATGAACCACTCCACGATTTAATATTTACAATCAGTTTGATTAAAAACGAAAAAAATATAAATTGATTCCAACGGTTCTAATACGTAGCCATGCAATAGTACTCTAAGTGAGATGCAGTGTATAGAACTCCTTGTGTGCTTGCTAAGTTCTATTGCTTCGATTTTTCTCGATTCCTAAAGAAATACTCTTGAACATAGTTTTCTTTGTTACACATATTGTTTTATTTTTCATGTGTGTTATTTGCATTTTGTTTGCTTAGCATTGCTACTGTTAACAAACTCTTTACTTTATGTGACATTGTTTTGTCAGTCTTTTATTGGAATGAAATTTATGCTAGGCTGGAGCTATATGCTCTCAATCTGTGTAATAATTTTCCTTGAACTTTTTCTATCACATTTTTGGGAAATGCGAGGCCTGCTGAAAGACAAAGATTTAACGTGAAGACCTATTTTAAAGACATTTTGTCCACTACCATTACCTGCCAGCAAATTCTGATCCACGGAAAATAATTGTCTTTCAATTCGTAAAAAGTAATAGGAAAATTTAGCTAATAAATTATCATAATTTCGATATTAGATTTTTATAACCTTATTTTTCAAGAATTACGTGGCATTTATGTGACAAACTAAATGTATACCAAGTTTTTAAGAAGTTTTGGAATTATATAAATAATAATATGAGTAAAGAAAAGAATAAGCAAGCCAATTTTATTTATAAGATCATAATATTAAATTTGTTTTTGACCAGTCGGCATTATTGTTGCATACGTTTAACTTTATAAAAAACGTGGAGTAGTAAGTAAAAAACTTTATGATATTGTGAATAATAAAAATGCACTAGAATCTTAAGAAATGACAGTTATTTCTATCAGATACCTTATTACCAACCATGCATTCAAATCAGAGATAAAACTGACAAAAGCAAACCTATAATTCATAAAATAAAGGTCAGCTGGAACTCAGATACTAAACGTTTGCTCTGTGCAACGAGGGCATTGCATCCCAGTGACCTCATGACATTTGGTTTCTACGCTAAACTTTAAGTCTGATTGCCACATTTTCTTTTTCTTACCATTTATTTACTTTTGTAGTCTGCTATACTTGCAGCCTTAAATTCTGTGCTACTAATCCCAGTCTTCACTGCAATATGTTTTCCCGCATATCATACCAAATCGCCCATTGTGCAACATACCTCACAACCAGCTGACGCACTCATAATTTTCATCAATTCTATCAAGCATTTATTTGCCATTCACCAAATTTTTGCACCTGTTGTAATTTGTAGGCGGGAGGTGCAGGGCTGGCGAAGTCTGAGCAGTCTCCCCCGCCAAGGGGCGGCTCCGTCGGCTGGCAGCCTCCGATGCCGCGAGAACAGATCCCTGACTTCCAGCCGCTTAGGCCCGACGAAGACGACAGCGGGGACTCCAGTGACACTGACATCTCTCCAGCCAAGCAGCGGAAGCTTTAGTTTTTAGCATCCACGTTATGAGTTGGGTTGAGGGCGTATTGCTAGGTCCTGGTTACATGAAAGTATACTGTGGGTTTTGATCCAAAATGGGATGATCCTTATGAAACAGCTGTCCATTACACATCCTGCCTAAGCCATCTTTTGTTTGATGCAGGTTGATCCATATGAGCAGCCAGTTAAATAATTACACAAAAGTTAATAATATGAAATCAAATACAGTTGGATGGTTGTCTTGCTTGCTGCAAGGAAGCACATCTTGGCTTAAACATCCTTAAAGTTAGAAGTGATACGTATACATGCAATAATTACGGCTAAGAGGTGGTCTTGCAAGGGCGAAATATATGTGGTAATATCCTTTGAAAACGCGGCCCAAAAATATAAAAATCATTCATTTTTTACTCATCCATTATTGCAAAATTACTGAGACAACCATATTAAAAAGTATTTAATTTACTCATATGTTGGCCTTCTATCTAGAAATGTTCAAACTAATTAGTGTTGGCCTATGCCTATTGCGATCTCGAATTGTGGCAACTAATACAATTATGTGAAAAATGTTTACATCCTCAGGACGTTCATGCATAAGTATACCTAACTAACTGATGAGAAACATAGTTAATACTTGATAGTGTTGTTGTAATCAACAGTAGTATACTTGAGAAAGAGTACTAAGTGGCTTACTCTTCGGGCTTTCTGGTCTTAGGAAGCTTGGGCGATACACAAAGGTATACGATGAAATGCCTGGTGTCTGGCGCAGGGAAATTTGTTTGTAATAATGTAAATAGGTGGGTGTTTGTCATGAGCCAGTTTTTATCAACTTGCAAATTTTATTCACTCCTCTCATTGAATCAAGTTCATAAATTTAAATTATTTAATGCATTTTGGAGCATCACTCATCATCTTTAGAATGGAATATTCTTAAATAAACACATGTAAAAAAAATATACGAGGATGTTCAATTTTATTTGTGTGCAGTCTTTAAGCAAACCTACCGTGAAATGATTGGAAAGAAAATCTGGAAATTGTGTCCTTAAAGCTGGAAATATTATTTATCTTCTGTAAAACACAATTACTTCTACTCTTTGCACAGGAGCAAGTAATTTTGAAAGATGCAGTTCAGCCCTCAACGTCGAGAACCCTGGTGGTTGAACCCTGTGCTTTACCTGGGGTTGGACCATAGAAGGAACGAACTATCAGCTGCTGAGTAACGAAGGAGCGTGGTACTGTTTTATGGAAAGGTAAGAGTTTAATTTCTTGTTGGGAAGCATATTAAGTGCCTGTAGAATGTGTTTCTTTTCTTTAGCTTTCTAGCTGCTGTGCAACAGTTCGTTAGGTCCACATTTCATGCTAAGAAATCACAAATGTCTGCAAACATCTCGGTTCAAGCATTTAAACATTTCTATGAGTAGGAATTTTTGCTTCATGTGAATGCTGGATTGTTCAATAGTTACATAATCACATCTCCTGATGTTCAGGGGGGGGGGGGGGGGGGGTTGCTGTGATATCATGTTTATAATACCTGGCACCTTCACCATAGAAAAGCGCAGACCTTGCGGCCGAGAGTAAGGAATTAGCTTGCGGTAGTCAGTTCAGAAACGGAAGTTATCTGCAAACAGCTTTTGCTACCTTAACAAAAAAAAAATCAACAGTGCAAGTATATAGGTGGGAACTGAACTGACATTATTGAGTGGAAACGTTATTTATTTAACAGCAATAATTATGACTGTTGCAGTGGTTGCAGGTAATGTAGTGTAGATACCTAAGCACTGATTTCAAATGGCATAGGAATTAAAAAATCTGAAGAAAAACTGAATCCGGCATAGTGGTTATTTTTTATTGCCATATTTGCATTGAATTCCCCTTCCGCAATCAAATATGCAGAATAAATGACAACCTAAATTATCGACCTATTATTATGACCTATCTAAATTGGTCGAGTGCTTCTAAGGCTATGAAACAGATTTTCATAAAAACAATTTATGGAAATCCTTGAACTTAGTCAAAATACAATTTATCTTTTCTATGCAAGCAGTACTCACCTTTCAGAGGTATGCTTCGTACAGTACCAGCATGTGACATACAAATAATATGCATAAACTACAGATAATATCAAAGCATTATTTTTTTATAAATCGATTTTAATTTTTTTCATTAATTTTTTAACAACATTTAGAAAATGTTTAATCATGACTAATAATTTAATAATTTATAAAATGAATCATACTTTTTTTCATGCTCTTTTTCATAATCCTTTTCATTCACCAACTTCTTCCACATTTCTCCTTATCTAGCCAGCTTTCTTTCTCTTCTTTTCATAGCATTTCCCACCTCATAAAATAATAGAAATAAAAAATCTAATTTATTCTACGATGCTATACTACACTATTCTATGTGCCTACTTGTCAATAAAACAAACAAACAAACACTCTATTCCAGCTCTTAAAAAAAAAACCTAAACCAGTCATATACTGGGTCGGTAAATTCATAGTGTTGCTGAAAATAATTCTGCAAACATCACAATTGAATTTTTCTGCACCATTCTACTTTATGGCGATTGCATTGATTTGGAAGGGGCAGTTGGGGCAGTTGGAGCAGCCAGTGGTTTGTCTCAAACTGCAGCTTTGGAGTCAAGGCCAGCCCAGTCCCTAGCTTAGCCTCCTGCAGCCCTAACAGACAAATGGTCAATCAAGTGACCTGACTCGTCCAGGTATAAAAGGCCAATACCATTGATTGTCGGAGTTCAGCTATCAAGCGATTCCCACGACTTGAATGTAATCTAGGCTTGAGTAGATAAACGAGGTACTACGCTTACTGTTTGCTGCAATTGAGACATCTCAGTACCTTTCGCCAAATTCAGGAAATGGCTATCTTAGTTGGTTGTTATCAACGTTCAGTTTGCATGATTAAATAAATGATATTGTAAGCCTTCATCAGAAGAAAAAGTCTCGCTGCAAATCGAGCACACAAATTGGCAGTCATTCTCCTTCTCGTGGAGTTTCACGTGTTCTTTCAAACCCAGCATAGTTTTGAAGCATTGCGTGCACTTTGGGCACCTGTGGCGAGCAACTCGAACGTGAATGCTCATGTGGTTAGCAACGCTAGCCTCAGAAGTGAATCGCCTTTCGCAAACATTGCATGGAAACAAAAACTCCCGGCTAACTTTGTGATTCTCTGCATGGCTATCGAAGTCAGCACGCTCGCTGAATGTTTGTCCACAAACCTTACACGTTAGAATTTTCTCGCAGACAATTACTTGATGCTCCATGTTGCTCTCCAGTTTAGGGCTCTCCCCAGAAGATTGAACGGAAGCCTTGCACGGAGTCAAATTATCTCCGATATCTTCGGAACTCGGTTTGTGGGTGTCTGTAAGAGAATGCTCACCGAGTGGCTGCCCTAATACTTGGGGCAAGTTTTTTAAATTACTTAAATTTTTAATTTTCATACGTTTGTTCTGTGCAGGAAGTTTTTTCTTCTTGTGCCCGTTCATATGCCGTCTCAAATGTTCTCTCCGTTTAAACTTTATACCACATTCTGTACATCCGTGAGGTCGTTTATCGGAGTGCACCAACATGTGGGAACTCAATCTGGACGAGTTTTGAAAGCTCTTATTACACAGTGTACAATTGAATGATCTTTTCCCATAACCCAACAAAGCGTGAACTGTCAGAGATTTTTTTAATTTTAATTTCTTGCGGGAAATGTTACTTTCCAAATGCTCATTTGCATGTTTTAACAGCTTGTGATGTTTAAGATTGTCAATTCGTGCATATGTCTTTAGACAGACATCGCAACAAAATCTTTGTTGTTGGTTCTTTTTCAAGTGGCAGGTATGCCTTGTTAGGCCTAAGGGAGAAACAAATGTCCTGAAACATTTTCTGCAAGAGGTAGCCATGCTGCCACTGGCTCCATTGCTTTTTAAAGGTGCAGCAGAGCTAGTTTCAAAATCTTTGCCTGGTCTCTGGGCTTTTGCTCCCTGAAAGCTTTTTTTTTTCTTATGGAGATTGACATGGCGAGCCAAGTTGTACTTGCTGGAGTATTCTCCATGGCATACAAAACACTTGTGCATTTCAGTGGGCGCTTGCATAGTTATTGTTTTGCATATTTTTCCTGTCTCAGTTGGCAAGTTATTGATGTGGTCATTGCTTTTACTCTTACTGCCAGGGGCAAAACTGCTGTCCAAAATATCTTCTGTCTCTTTGAATGTGTTATTAATGGCATCTTTTGCAATTGGGAGGCCTGAAATTTGGTTCAAATATCTCGATGCTGGAAATCTTTCAACCGCATCTGCTACTGGGCCGACAGCACGATCAGAGTCTTCTACCTTGACGGTGTCAATGCTGGTTTGGGTAAGATATTCAAGGGGATCTGTAAAAATATAATTGTACCCTGTTTTCATTTATTTAGATCTTGGTTGACAAGAAAACTATTGATCACTATTTATCATCATTTGCATCCAGGTTCATTAGAGGTTTGCCTCAGCATTTTTGCAAATTCATTCAGAAATGTATTGACAGTAGATATTGATGATTGGCGAGTGTGTGGGGCAGTTGGTGGTGGTCTGTGCACTTAGAAATTGCAGTGCTGCATTAAAGAGTTGTCTTTACTTATAAAGCTTATACTCTAAGAATACCGTCAAATTTAGAAATTCAAAATATATGTGCTAGGGACACCTAACACCTGACGTTTTCTACAGTCCTACAACTCTCTTCTTCATTCCCCCACAAATGGTACAATGATCTTTGCAATCATAGCATGATGTTATTGAAATAATAAATTTTAATTATGGCTGGCTGGCGTGATATAATATTGGTAATCACTCAGAATAAGTTTGTAGGCTTATAAAACACCTTTTGGTAAAGAAAATATAGAAAGAATCCCCCCCCCCCCCCCCCCAATCTTTGGTCATGTGAGGCCAGTGTAGTTTATGTCAGCACTGGTTTAGAGATCAAGTAGGTGACCAGTTCTTACCTTTTTGGAGATCTTTGCTAAGAGACCCGAATCGAAGATCACTGGTATCTCGATGGGTATTAGAAGATACCCGATCCACCCTCTGGTTAGTTCCACAACTCGAATTGTTGCTCTTCTGATCTTTATCAAGTGCCGCCACATTCTGCTGACACCATTTAAAAAAAATTGTCTAGTCTGAGACTCAAATTCATCAAGTTTTTTGTGGTGGCAGCTGATTTATTTCCCAGCTGCCATTCGATTGATCTAGGTGTTTATTCATTATGCAGATGGCAATTGATGTGATAGGTTATCATTGAATGAGAATTTAATTCACCTGTACAGCTAGCATTGCTCGTAGAGCCTTGTCACTGAGCGTGCACTTCTGGATGAAAGTGTATGCAACATCCAGCTTAAAGATGCATTGCTGGCATGCATTCGCTGGAAGTTCGTCCCCTTCGAAGAGCTGCAATACATTGTAGTAACAACTCGTAAAAAATTAGTATGTAGGCTTAAGTTTTCAAAAATTAAAAAAAAAAAAAAAAAAAAAAAAAGATATATAGCAAAATGTTATGGTAACTTACCGTCAGCTGTGTTACGCCAGCAATCTTTGAGGCGATGCAATTAGCCATCACAGACCTAAAGATTGGTTCCATTGCCACACAACCAAAGTTCATGCAAAGTCTACAGAGTTGGTCCATGTCTTGTGCTCTCTCTCTCTCTCTCTCCGCATCACATGTACCTACACACCTGTAAATAAAAGTTGTATTTAAAGGGGTTGACGTGGGGTTGATCACACTGATTTGTATCCCACACTGATAAATATATTACCATAGAAAAAAGAATATTACGTTGTCGAACAACTTTAAAGCTGACTCGACACAGATTTGCCGAGAACATACGTTCACTCAGGAAACGCCAGACAATTGCAAGCACAACACTTCTATCACTCAACGTTTCTATGCAGTAAGGTGCACTCTTGGAATTTGAAACGTGATTCATCAACAATTTTAGTCGATTTGAGGTCTTTGAGTTTGAGTTAATTTCATTCGGAGGCGAGCGTCAAAGTGCACACCCGCGTGAGTTGTCGGTGGGTAGTTAGCAACTGCCTAAACCTTTGATTGCTCGGAGTTCCTCGGATTTTAACTGAGTGCTGTATTAACATACCGCAACCAAAATGTTGTATACAAAAAATACACCACACATCAACCCCTTACAATTTCATCCCTTAATTGCGCCTAAAAGTAGGGGGGTGCCTCGCCATATTTTCCAGGGATGATAGAACACGTTGACAGCTATCGAACCTCGTTGGTCTTAATTTTTGGCCAAGTCCCTTTTAAAAATCAGACTAGATTCTAAATAAAGCAGGCGCAGGGGCCATTTCAAAGACGTCGCGCTGAGCCACGGTAAAAATAATAAAAATAATAATAGTGATTTATTGTCTCTTTGATTAAAAATATATAAGACAGTCAACAAAAAAAAGTACAAGCAGACAATCAATTGTCTGAAACATGATAACAAATAAAAACATATTAAAAACACTTATGATCACACAAATTTATTTATTTTATTTATTTATTTATTGGTATTTTTTACACGAGGCGAAGTTCGGGTTACCCCGCTCTTCCACTTAACCTCTACAATATTGCAAGTTAGATAAGAAAATAAACACATAACTATAATATGTACCTATATTATAATCTCTAGTTAAGATTTAAAAAAAAAAAAAAAAAAACAGTTAAAATATGTGCATTATATATCGAGGACATAGGTATTACGTAACAATATTGCAGTGTTAAATTAATGTAGAAAGTATATTATTACTTACAAGTAACTTAGACTTAGACAAGTAACTTAGACTTAGACAAGTAACTTAGACTTAGACAAGATTTGGAAATAAAAGCAAACAAGAGAAACAATATTACAACACATTTATAAGAATAAGTTCTGGTTACTATTGGCTTGGGAACTTAAAAGATGCGACTTAAAGAGTGTTTTAAAAGATGTTACTGATTTGGTTTTTTTAATGACTGGGGGCAATCTATTCCATTGATCAGTCTTCAAAATATACAGTAGTAGAATAATACCACTTGTCAATAAGATGTCTCTAAAGTCGACTTAAAATCTGTGTCGTTTTTTAGTAACAATTCATTATAGGTAGTTTCTTAAAGTGGTGACCACCTTCAAGCAGTAAGCTTTTGATAACATTGACTTTAAGCCGTGCAATCAAGAGAAAATGTCTCCTGCTAGAAACATTGAACAGGTGTTTGTTACGTTTAACATATAGTATATTAAAAATAAACAGACATGGCAGGGTGAGATTTTGAATTTTTTAAAAAGCGGTTGACAAGAGTCTTTGTAATAAATGTCTGCAAAAACTTGCTCGCGACATAAAACGGACAGCTTTCTTTTGCAAAACAAATAGTCTTTTCGCGTGTGGTGAGGAGGCCCATAGCACTACACCGTATTGGAGGCGTGCCTGCATGTTCACAAAATATACAATTTTTGTTGCTTCAATGTTGCTTGTGTGTTACCGCCTTTTTTAGAGGAAAAATCCTGAGGCAACTTTTTGCGAGGTATGTTTCACGTGATTGTTCTAGTCGAGCGTATTGGTAACATTAATACCCAAAAACATGACATCGCTGACCTCATGCACACTTTTCCTGTCTAAGCGAGTTAGAGGGCTACATATGACTATTTTCTTCGCTGATTTAAATAGCATAAAAACCGTTTTCGAACTGTTGAGGATCAGATCGTTGCTCATGCTGTAGCGGAATGATTGCTGTGGTGCCGACATCGCTGCTAATGATCTACGAAGTTTCATGTGCGTACATAGTGACTTTTCCACACCGCACGTGGTCTGGAAGATTGTTTATAAACAATATAAACAGCAGTGGGGCGATTTTACTGCCCTGGGGCAGCCCACAGTGATTGACAAGTTCATCAGACTTCACCGAGACATTGTTACCCGACAAAACGACAACTTGTTTGCGATTTGACAGGTAGGAGCTCCGGATATACCCAAAGAGTCGAATTTTTGTATGAGGATCTTGTGATTTATAGTATCAAAAACCTTACTGTAATCATACAGCACGCCTTAAAGCGACTTCTTCACTGTTTTTTTCATATTTTTTTTGTGTTAAGCTCGCCGTGTTTCAGGCGTCGAAACAGAGACAGAACGATAGTAATGGATCTCTGTCATGCGAAATTGGCGAGGCAGGGCCATTTCAAGGTCATTGCCGTGTTCGGGGTGACGCCACCATCTAATGAAGTTATGGTTTTTTTTTTTATTTTGACAGCAAAATATTAGCAGATTTTAGGTAGTTTTAAGCGGTCAACATGCGCTGTCAGCATCCCCGCCGCGTCCGCAACCAACAAAAGTTGGCGGCTTACTAGCCGTACCAAATGTACCAGTCGTATGCGCTGCCAGCGCAGTTTTCGGTGGCCACAAATTTACGCGGCACCTCACCAGCCCAACAAAATGTATGATGCGCCACGCAAAACTTGGCCAACTTGCGGACTGGACCAAAAATGAAGACTTACGAGGTTCGATTGCTGGCAATGTGTTCTATCATTCGTACAAAATCTAGTGAGATACCCCATTACGTTTTGGCGGAATTAATTAGTAGGCTGATTTATTTAGAATATAGCTTTTTTTTACGGGACTTGGCCAAAAATTGAGACCACCGAAGCTCGATAGCTGTCAATGTGTTCTATCATTTCTGTAAAATCTGGCGAGGTACCCCCCCTACGTTTTGACGTAATTAATTAATAGTCTGATTTCTTTAGATCTGGCTTTTTTTTTAACTGGATTTGCCAAAAAATTAAGACCAACATAATTCGCTAGCTGTTGATGTGTTCTATCAAATTGGTAGCACCATTTACTTAAACAATATCCTTTTTTGAACGTGACTTGGCCCTCAGTAAATATTAAAATAGTTCGATAGCTGTTGTGGTGTTCTGTTTTTTGTTTTTTGCAAATTTAGGTGGACTAACCCTGTACGTTTGGGTGCGATTAGGGATGAAATTGTTGTAGATTTTTTTGTATGCATTATTTTGGTTGCGGTATGTTAATATATATAAGCTCCGAGCTATTCCGACAGCCCCTTTTCCGACGACCAAATACCATAGATAGGGTTCTCCGACGACTAACGGGGCTGAGGAAGTGACCTTGGGCAGTGAGTGACATTCTGCTAGGTTGGTGCGGCACGAATTCGAAAGCATAGATTGATTTTCAAAGTCTTGTTTGCTTTCACTTGCTTTCGGCATTAACGCTAGTTTATTTTTGTAATGGGTGTCTCAAATACTTGAGCAGCCCCTTGGACTCATCGTGGACTCGTCACTCAAGCCCTTCATTGTCCAGCAAAGATTGTTTTATTAAAAGGTTTTATTTTGACAAAGAATCTTTCAACCTACAAGGCCCGCCGTTGTCAAATTTCGATGGTCAAATACCACGGCAAATATAATGCGTCGTGCATTAAAACACTAAAATAAAAGGAAACAATTAAATTGCTTTTTCCAGTGGACGGTATGTTCAATTGGGAACAAATTTTGACAGGAAAGAAATGTATTCATCCGAAATTATGTCCACTACATTGACATTTTTAAAAGGTACACAAATAAAACAAATAAGAAAACAAATAAGATCTTCAAATCTCTCTCTTTCCGAAACTGCGAAAACATAAATCAGCAAAAAATTAATTACCTAATTTTGTTTCCGTTAAGTTTTCTCTTTGGCTACTAGGTCGCGCTAGCGGGCTTAAAAATCGAATCGCGCCAGAATCAGCCAGCCATGAACTCTGTCGCGTAGCGCTTACCTGTGGTGGTAGGAAGAATGTGAAACTCGCTGGCGTAACTATGGGACATACCAGCAAGTGCTTGTGTTTGTTGTACCTGCGGGCTGCATGGACCTCTGCGTATCAGTAACGTGACAAATAAATTGCCGAATGAAGGGATTACAGTGCTTTAATTTGGTGTGAAGTGATGAAGATGTACAATAATTGGAATAGGTGGCTCTTAGGTGAGTGTGCTACAATTAAGTTGCAACGTTAATTGCGTAGAGCAAATGAAATAAACACGATATTAGTTACACCTGTCGTGTGTACGACAGGTATTCTGATTCATGTGCAGTGTGAATGAAGGGACCAACGTAGCCCAACAACCGTTCTCAAGCATGCTCTTTACTGAAAAGTCCACCGGCTAAAAGTACGCAATAGATTAAGTTCAAATTTTTAGTTCGAGGTAAAGTGACACGTATTGCAACAGCTTTTTCGTTTTCGCGACTCAAAAAAAATGTTGTATAACTAATTGTGTGTGCTTGTGAGGAGTTGGCAAGCAAGTTGCTCATGAACACGATTTCTTTCATATGAGCGAACTACTTACATCAACATTAAACCAAATTCATTTATCAGTGATTTGGCGGGCTACGCAAGTTTATAGGACTGGCACTTGCCAATGAAGCACTCTCTTACCTGATCGACAGAAGACATCAGGTTTCAGAATCCCACCACTACTTAGTAAGGGTAAAGTTATAAACCCGGATTTCAGTAAAGCTATCATGCGTTGATGGACACTTGAACTAACTTTACTCACTACCTATCATGTGTCACGATTTGTCGTAACTAGTAAACTGTCTTATGGTTATTGGCCATAGAAATAAAAGTCACGTTTCTTCCTCATGTCATCATATTTCGTACTGTGTCTCCACGGACTTCCCTGTGCGTTGTAGGCACAACAGCGACTTAAATGGTTCGTACAGGTAACCCGCCACGCAAGAAATCTCTTCCCTTGATTTGCCGTGAAATCGCTGTGGATGGTACAGACTTTGCACCATTGCCCAAAAAAGACAATAGACGACTTTATAATTACAGAACATTCCGAAGAAGTGCAGGAAACTAGCTAGCAGTAAGACACAGCCAAATACGTGTCAGTGATGCAGAGTAACGTTATTGTTGTGTTCCCCCACAATATCCCACGAGATTCTGACATAGCTTCATGCTTGATGGCTCAGAGTATTCATGCTCTTCTAGTTCAGCTACCAGCCTTTTGTGCATTTCCGCCTGGTTCTGGCCAGTGTCACAAATAACAGTAACACCCCTCGACATGGCAATACTCCAGTCCCATTTTTACATCTGGACTAAGTCAGCTAGCAGTTGAGATAACTTTCATGTCATATCAAGAAGCGGCGTCTCTGTGTCAAAATTCTGACTCCGATGACTGATGGTGTCGCCCTTTGGAACACCAAGCCGACCATCCCGAAACAAACTCTTGACACTTGAAACCGACCTCAGCAAAGGCTCATGTAACCTGAAACTGAGCCGGGCTTCTTTTCATTTTTCCTTATAAAAATGAGTAGTGTAAAACGAAGTTCGAAATTACCCAATAGCCATTATTTAATTATTTAACAATCACCTTGCTCGGTGACTCAAAAAATAAAATAGCACGTGTGCTCGATTTTGTCAATATCTGTCTAGAAAAGCTTAATTGGTCAGATATTTTTGGATACCCTGGTTACCGATCTATCCTGTCTGCACGCTAGGTTGAATAATGAGTATGGGCTACATAGTCAATAACTGAAATTACTGCTTGTAGTAGACATATCGATTATCAGCTCCAAAATTAAACTGAACGTATATATGCAGATACTTTATTTATTGGAAATATTTAGATAGCTGCTGATAAGCGTTTGCTCCCAAGTTTTCAGCAGTGTGTCATCAGTCGCCGTAGATAAGGCTACCTTGTATAGTTTTATAACATACCTACCACTAATATATGGCGATCTCTAATCTTTTAATCGAGGAAATATTACAATGATAAGGAGGTGCCTCTTTAAATGCTTGTCGACAGTTGCACGAAGCAATGCAACCTTTCCATTCACTCGCAGGGAAGAACTCGTCGCTTCATTTTAGCCACGCACGATCACGAATTGCCCCGGAGGTTGTCGTGGCGAAGGGATTTTGAAAAGAGAAAAACTTGCGGTTTTTGTTGTGAGCTCACAAATATTGTACCTGTGTTGCGCTTCGTGCTAGGAAAGATGTAAATGTTTTCCAGCACGCTCCCGATGTACACGATCAACATTCAAAATTAGTTTGGCAAAATCGATCCCATTGTGTTCAGCTGGGCTGGACAGGTGAGGTTAGTTGTTGTTATTGGGGGAGGGTTGCGTAATAGAGGGCTGCAATGTGTTGCCAACCGCGATGCTTCTTTTCTCTTCCGATGGACAGAACAACTCGAACAGCACGGCAGGATCCTGGAAGGAATTATGCTACCGAGAGGTTCCTATTGGGATTTGGGAACGATTGTCTTGTGGTCGTTCGTGAGGCACCTTACGTCTGTTGATGACAACAAGGCTCGAATTTGAGAGATGTCACGCAGAATATGCACAATACAAAAAGGCCAGCTGTCCAGTGCGATGCGTGTCACAAAAGGTATGGAATCACTGTGGGACTCGACAGTTCCCTTTCTTGAGACTAAAATACCTCTTTGTGGCAGATTCCTAATTCCGCATGGTTGCAGACATCCAAAAAATGGCACAATCATAGAGATTATAAGTACAGTATGAGAGTCAAACTTCTTGCCAAGCAAACGAGTCGGGAACACGTGCTAAAGTTAGGTGCCACCCAACGGCGCTTGCGGCCGTCATTTTTAGCAAACCTCTAGAATAAAATAATTACGAGTCAAAATATCGATACTTCTATACCAATCTTTGAGGTTTAACACTCGTGAAGATTATCTGGATGCAAACCAGTTTTAAAAGTGAGTAATCTGCAAGAAATAGCAAAATGGAATTGCATCCTCCATATTTGTCGCTAAAGTAGTTATTTGGCGGCAATTGTTTTGCTAAGACAGTTGAACAAACACGCTGGCCGTCTTGATTATACCTCTCAATGGTACGCAGGCAAAGATCGCTTGACCAGACCGAACAAGCTCAGATGTCCAGCTCTCGGCTCAGATTCAGGGTCTTCACGCAGATTATTTTCGCTAGAAGCACCATACCGGAAGCCTAGCACCTGATCAGAATAGACTGAAGTTACAATGACGTGTGTATCGTGGACATGGGGTGCACCTTGCGTGACCGAATGGAAACTGGCGACATTACTGACACTTACGTGTAACGAGCGCTTACATAAAACACATGCCGACCTTACGAGCCGTTTCGTTCCACCTTTTGATAACTGATAAAGCGGTGTCTAGTCGACGTCTGACCAGGGAAGCATAAACCAGGAAACGATGTGAAAACGTCAATTTTCTAGCTTTAATTTTCGATAATGATGGTAGCTGTGCATAACCGCGATTAAAATTGTTCGTCTTGCGTACTATTCGTTGAGTGTTGAATAAAAAAAATCTTTGATGGTTCGTTTTGGCTGCTTCATAAATGTTACCGCCGGGATTTTATTGCAGAATCACCGTCTTTGGTTGTTGATTTTGAATTGAAACCTCGAAAGAAAATTAAGATCTTGGAACGATTGGCCCACCATGAAAATGTAAGATCACGCATTTTTCCTAAATGTCATGTTGACCTGCTGTATTCAGAATTAGATGTATAGCCATATAATTTTTAAATCGGGATGTTCGATATTGCAATTTTATCAGACTAGCATCCGTCGGTTTGGGCCATATGATACGCACTCTCTTCACGATTCGCCGTCGGTCTCTTTACTCGATGGCGATTATCTGCAAAACCTGGTTGGTCTACTTAATCTGGTACCATTCTTGTTTTACGTACTTAGATGCTTGGAAGATTTTCCACTCGTTGCAATACGATGAATACACTAAACATACGAAAGCAGTTTGTGTTTGTTCTCTTCAATAATGACCACCTGCATTCACCTAGTCGCCGACATGATTTTCGCTCTCTGTAATATCTCACTTTATTTAATTTAATATGTTATTTTGTATGCTATACGTTTTGTTTTACGTTTCTGAAAAAACTACGCTCGAGTAACCTATTGCCGGTAGCTTATAGGAAACTGATAATCGCCAGGAAATGTAAACTCGGAAATTAATCTTATAGATTTAGGAGTCTGATAGCGTGCCTTGTGTACAGATCGACGCATATCAACCTCATAATAATTAGCCGTTTATGTTATCGATTTGATAGAGGTGTTTCTTCAGCTTCTTTCAAGTGCTTCCTTATATGTGCACCGCAACCAGTACCTTTCCTACACACCCCCACACTGTGTACCATCTAAATGGAACAAAAATAAAAACCATGAGTATGAACAGTGACTTTTAGTTTTCGCGATAGTTTTATATGGCTTTGCAATGTGCTTACTCTGGGTGTACGTACTAAAACGCTCCCCGCAGAGAGCTTGGTTAGCTAGGTATTAGTTCCCTACGTCACGACGCAAGCGACTAGCCAGAGATTGGAAGGTTTCTTTGGTGCATAATGTTAGCAGAGTCACACGGTGATCTCCTTCGAACCCGATCATCATTATCTAGGGTGGAACAATAAGTCGACAAGACAATACTGTGTAGCCGGCTTAATGTGATACTCCACACGGGTATGACAATGCCAATAATGCCAGCTTAAGAATTTGTGGGCAGCATCAGAATGATGGGAAATGGCTATTAAAATGTGGACAATGCGAATAGCTGGGACGAATACTATCGTGTTTTAATCCAATTTAAATGCTATTATTATGTGAAGCGGTCTCTATTTAAGAACATCTGCACTATACATGATTTTTTTAAAATGTATTCAGGTTCTTTTTGATAAAATCCATGTCTGTTATGCAGGTTATATGGTTTCTAGAGACGAAATCGCTGAAGCCATGAAACAAGGCTATATAAAATAACATGCAAATACAATTGTGCAGAGTTTTGATAACTATAGTACCTAAATTACAAGCATCATTGGTATGCTAGCCTTCTAATGATCACTATTTGTAGCTCTAATCACAAATTCTTGAATAAAATTCTGAACAATGAGCTGTGTGAACGATACAATGGACATCGTTAACATACAGATATAATTAACCTACAACTAGTGAATGGCATGTGAATTTAATTTACACTCAATGAAATTTCTTCTTGCACATCAAGATCGACAGGTAATCATTTGAAGGTGTGATTTTGGAAACTGAAACAAACTTGAATTGAATAAATTATTCTCTCGCGGTGCGCCGATATCTTGGCTGGACGTTCAGTGTAAACACAGTGATCAGGTAGGTGCGTCATGCTTCATACACAGAAGGATGATGTAAATTCTAAATCCACACCCTACTTGCTTTTAGAAACGAAACCGCCACTTGTAGGCGGATACCTAGTCTGTCGAGATACACAGATAATTGATGTACCAAATAATGTTTAAGGTAACGGATTATGGAAACGACCTCATATTGTCATTTCGAATTCATATACGTGCCATTTTATTTTATTTTATTTTAAAGTTATAATTTTTGTATACCTTGCGACCTGCACGTTATCTGCTGCGATCAGATTGAAATTTCATGGCGATGTCATGCAATCATTTGTTGAAGCAATTGAAATAAACATCGTTGCAAAATCAAACGAGAATTGCAATTGCACATTGCGTCGACTAGGGAAACAACGATCGTCTCCTATGATTTACAACTAAATCAAGAATGCGAATTTGCGGCAATGAAATTGAATGATCAAGTATATCTAAAAACCATTGGGTATACGCTCGTCGACTGCATTTTCTCCCCTGACTTGCTATCCTTTTCCAGGTCAGTTGGGATATTGGATGCACTTTGTTGACCAGTGTCTTGGCAGTAGAGACTAGCGAGATCGGAGCTGGCCTGTGAGTCATGACTCTTCTTGAGGTAGCGGTGCAAAGGAAGCACGCACTTTGACGTTCCCATCAAGGTCTTTGAAAAACGTCTCGGCGTTCCAAACTTCCGGCGCAAAGGGGGAATTCTCCACAGAGAGTGCACAAAAGATGAAGACAATATTTTTTCATGAGTCTCTAGTAATGATGTGAGTTTCGGTTCAAGAAACAAACGCTCCGTTGTGCTTTTTTTTCCTTCTTTCCTTCGTGCTGTGTATTGAATGTAAAAATGTTGGTAAATAGCCGAGCAAGGGCCTTTGTCTATTAAAAACGGTTGTTTTTCTTTTAGCAACGCCGGTCGCGTGAGTTTCTGGCAAAGGTCTAGTTCCTGCTTGATTGTGCTCGAATTATTTGGTTGGACCCATGCACAATTAGGGCTGTCTTGAAATAGAAACAATTCCGAAGCTGCGCAAAGGAACGGAATCTTCGGCGAGTTTTCAATCACGTTCCGAATCAGTTATTTTAATAGCATCCACTTTTTAGCCGGCGAAGGATCGTCCACACGAATTCTTGCAAATCTCTCTCCCTCTCTATTAAGAGTGAGCCTGGCCAATAAACTAACGAAATTGCAAAATCAAATCACGTTCGCGAGTTGCGAAAAAGTGACCAACATTTGTTTGTGGTACAGATGAGCGAGTAAGAATCACCTCGAAAGCCACCCAATTAGCAGTTTAATTTCGGACAGTGCACAGAAACGCATTCCGTCACAATTGGTATTGATTTCCAGACGCTCGATTCGATTGTGTAATTGCATGGCATTGCGTAAACTTCGAGAATGCAATGCAAAGTCGCTGAGCTGTTTTTACACACATACATGTGCCGCCTCGGTTGGGTGTGTGTGTGTACCGACTAGTATGGAGGTACCGGTACCCTGTGGTGTCTCGTGGCGCACGCCACGCTGGTTCGCATGGGCGGGTTAAGAAAGGAAGGGGTTAAGTTTGGGTCATTCCTCTCTGAGTGCCGCTCTAATCGGCGGATACCTGCATTGTGCAGTGGTGACACATCGCTGGCTCATTCGTTTGCCATTACCGGAAACTAGTCACCACCATGGTTTAGGAGGACTTATCTAATGGACACAGGTATTCACGCTTCAGTAGTGTCTCCTCTTGACATGCTTATCTGGTCAAACAATATTTTTGGCCTTCACATTTTAACTGTAGTTCATTGATCTTTGTGTAACAGGTGCTAAATCTAACGAAGAGAATTGTGGCGACTCTTAACCTTAATTAATTATAAATCTGTGCAGATTTTATAAAAGGAAATGTTTCTTTTTTCGTGGAGAGATCGATGCACGAGTGGAAGAGACGATTGAAATCGCCAAGTTTCTTATTAATTTTATTGGTCGCACCACTCTTTTTGATCTAGTTCTCACAGCACACGAAACTTTGAGTAAATAAGGCGGCTAAACTTGCACACTTTTCTTTGCCATGTGCGTTATAACTTTCTTCAGTTTACAGTCAGCGTATGATTTCACGACACTCTTTCAGAATCTGTGAAATAACTTAGAGTACAGTTGACGTATAATTAAAATTTAATTATCGTGTCCGTGGAGCTGGTTGTCGCCGGTCGGAGTGCCCCACGGTTTCACTCCGGAGTTCACTGTCAACACTGTCAAACGCCGGAAAAGGAGTCTTACCTGTTAATGGCTTCAGCTTGTCGATCTTCCGAAGCCATATAATTACTCATCTGTCACAAGTTCACACGGCATCGTTATTTGTTCCATCTTGCAGGCTAGTTCATTTTTGTCTGTCAAGTTTTGGCAGGTCCGTGAGACATTTCGATTTCAGGGAAAATGCAACTTGCACAGTGGATAGGAATTACCTACCGCATTTTCGAAGTACTTCGCTCACTCGAGGATTCATTTTTATGATCCACGATGCCAGGAAAGGTCTAGTCACATTTGGAGATATCGTTTGCAATCTTGTGCTACCAAGATAAATAAAACAAGATCATGATAGTTTTTAGACTCGTGTCTACTTGATTTAGCCTTAGCACTAGTTTTAACAAAATCTGTTTAAAATGGGTTTTGAATGCAAAATTTTTGCATTTTTGCAAATTTTTGCATTTTGAATGCAATGAATCAAATGTTAAAACGAGATCATCTCTACCAGTGGCGACTGCAGCCATTTGAAAACAGTTGATGGGTGCTAAAATAAGGACAAGTTCTTGCTGACATCAGAACTAAACGTCTTACGGTTTCTCTGGCATTAACGTTTTCCAATCAAAATTTAAGGATTACAAAAAACTACCGTTCATTCCTTTTTTAATGCACCCAGACTGGCCACTCGATGATTTCTTTGATCCATTCTTCTCTGATTGTAAGAGAAGAGTTGTAGATATTTTCAAGCGTCTCGATAGTTTGGTTGTCGAGCCAGTGGCTGGGACAGAAAAGCTGAAGCAGCACAGGCACTGCCAATTCGATTTTACATCACACATTGATTGGCACTAAACGTTTTAATGGCGACCGTGAACCCCGCTTGAAAGTGGCAGGTGATTTTCAGATATCGTCACACCACGCTTATAGCCAGCCTGGCAATTACCATCATTCTGCGTTGATGCGGTTGAATTGCCAGCAGTTTTTTGTTGTCAGACTCCTTTGGGAGTCTTGTCCGTGGTAGCATTTGACGAAGATTTTTTTAGAAATGGCCGTGTTGGTTTTTCATACCAACTTGACAGACAGCGATGGAAATTATTTCGTTTGAAGGTTAAGGTTAAGATATAATTCCATTGTTTTAATTTTATTGAAGTCACAGGAGAATGGTGCATAGATCTTCACCATCATCTTACTTACGATCATTAGAGCATAGAAAATAACAGTCACTGTATACTGCATTTCACAGAGACAGCTTAGAAAATACCAGATGATTATCTTTTGGCCTGAGGCATCTGTTGTGCTAAGTTTTTAATTGCTCCACCATACAAGTTTTCTTGCGATGATCCTGTAATCCTTGCGTGTATCAGATAAATAAGCGATTCATAGGGACATTTTGTGTTTCTTTCTTGTCCACTTAAAATTGGCAAACACCAATCCATGCCACCGCATAAAGCGACATCATGCAACAAGAATTATTGTGAGGTAAAAAAACCACATCGTAACCTATTAACATGACTAGATGCATACATTTTAAAAAGTGCAGCGTTCTTGGGTTGAATTCTATCCTCGGCAATTATACACGCCACTTAATCAATAAACTCGTGGTAGTTGGTAGACGCAAGCAATCAACACTTGCAACTGAGTTATATGCCACAGTGTATATAGGTAATGCATTGCACACATCTCTCTCTTTATCACGTCGCTCTATTGAACCATGTAATTTGGTTTCTCGCACTCGGTAAAGTTTCCAGATGTTGTAGCAATACAGTTTTATCGGTTGAAAAGTTAAATGGTGCTTTGCCCCATTACCATGCATCTGTATACCTTCATACCCTTTAATTACTATAGATAAGAAATACCAGATCTGTCCAAATGTTCAAGGGGTCACCTAATTGCCAGTACTTTTTTGTCAAATTAAAACTTGAAACGCACAAGTTTAATTTAATCACTCTCATTTATGGTCTCGTTATATTTATTTGACGAACTTTGTTCGTAATAGAACCGTGTCATGTCTTGGAAATTATTCAATTGATTTTTACTTTCTGAACATAGTCACAAAATTCGTAAAGCCAAAAGCAAGACGTCATTGAAGGCAAGGAATTGGCACACTTCTGTGATTGTATGCCTTTTTCATAATGTGACTCGACAAGATGTAAAATCTAGCCCGATTTTTTTTCCACGAGTCCGTGAGTATCGCGCGCATACCTAGTCTTGCAATAGTTGTTATCATTCTTTCGTAACTCGCTGAACAATTTGTTAAGACAATGGCTACATTTTCACCTTAAAACTTTGCTAGACATGTTCAACTCAGAGGACCTCGTGTGAACGCAACCAAAACGGTTAAGTTAGTTCATTTTTCGCTTAGCATGCGTAACGGTAAATAATTAAATTTAACCCGAAGCTAATATTCTTGATTTAAAACCATCGATTCTTTTCAAATGAGTAACTTGTGATGCACGAAAATAGGTCTGTAGCTGTCAATATATTTCCTCGGCGATCGCCTGGTGTTCTGTCGTTCGTCTGTTGTGTTGTTCGTGTTCATATTATTTTTATTGTTCGATCAATTAAAGATTTCACTTTTCGCACTTCCTGTCTATGGTAATATACATCCGCTAATTTCATCTAAGATTTGGAGGGAATAACTGCACAACGGAATCATACGCGTCGACAAGAGAAGGAATATGATTGGATTGGGTGAAAGTTCGGATGCATGGTGTTGGGTGACCCTCGGTTGGAACGAGTCATGCGACGGCTAGATTGCTCTCCTCCCACAAGAAGCGGTGCGTAGTCGTAGACGCCCGTCGAATCACCACAAACCGGACATTCTAACACGTGCCTACGGTGGATGACAAAATTTCTGCAATTTTCTCTGTTTTTGGCTCGTACAGTTCGCAAGAACACGCCGGGCTTTTTTTCACTTTTAATGGAGACCAATTTCACTGCTATATTTAATGATTGCGATACATTAAAAAAATAAACTTTATCACATCTATATATAAAAAAATAAAAAGGCAAACCTCCATAGAAGACATGCCATTAAAAATCTTCGAGGATTTACTCGGATTTAACGCGCAAAAATAATTTATCAACTATGTCCAATCCATCACGTGCATAATGGACTGTGATGAAACCATGGAAGAATATGACCCCTACTATTCCATGATGAAACGGCCAGCACAGTAAAAATAAAATGAATGACAAAAGATTTACTAACTGCTGGATGACTCACCAATTATTCAGGGTGAACTGCTGCCACCCACCTATCTCCAAGAAAGCGCGCGATTTCTTCTTTAGGAAGAATCACATCTTTTTTACATCGTGCATGGGGTACAGCCTTGTTGGGTGTAACAATACTCGTTGCTCACTATTTGCAAAATGGAGATGCGTTCATTGAGTACGCCTGGGTGTAAAGCTACCACAGTTACGCTCGAATAGTGCTGCCTTTCTGTCCGTTCATCTGTATCACTGTCACTAAAAACGGGCTGCAATTTGTTGCTCCTTTGTTTGAGTGGGTGAATAGGCACTTTTGGTGTTGTTGCTATTGATAACAAACATTAATGAGCCCTCCTGACGCCATTGTTTTTGTTTTTGAAAGCAAGTTACAATACGACCCAGCCCTGCTGAATCATATGATCAATTTGCCCAGGGTACCTCAATCCTATTTATTTTATAGGCTGAATTTTTCGTGTTATAATTTTGTTATTTGCACCAACAATGCTAAAATAAGACTGAATCTTTCTTTCCAGCATCAGTGTGCCTTGCCTCAGCCGTGCTTGTGACGTCATCACCCGTGGGCCCGCTGTACCAACGTGAGGGGTACTTTAACGGAAGCGCCTACATTCGACTGCTTTCTTCGTTGTCTCTGACACACCACATCGGGCTGAGTTTCCGGACTTGCCACGGCGGAGAACTCTTCTCGCAGAGCAGCGCAGGCAACAACGTCTCGTTGGTAGTCGGCAACGATGGCCTGCTCTTTTCCATATCGCTGCTCAACAAACGCTATGAGTCAAGACTGGGAGCAGATTTGCTCGATAACACGTGGCACACAGTCAATATTATTCATCGGCTTGGCAACTTGACATTGTCAACAGCTGGCCACCAACAGGTACGGTGCTTAAAGGAAAATGTTTCTATTCGGAAAAGCTAGTGTTAATCAATGGCCTTTTAATTATTTTACGCATTTATGGTGTACAATTCAACTCTTATATATTCACAGATTTCACTTCTTGTGAAATTCCATACATTTGGGACTGTTTTAGCCACTAAATACAATGCATTTGTTCCTGGTAGGTGGTGGCCAATTCTACGTTCAACTTCGAGATCCTCCAGTATGCTGACCTTCTCACCGAAAAGTCTGTGCTGATTGTGGGTAGAGACTTCCTCGGATGCATTCTCAACGGTCCAGGCATCATCTTCAATGCCACTAACATGGAGGCTCACAACATCGAGTGGGGAAAGTGTCCGCTCAATACCAACAGCTGTAAGCTCGACAAATAATCACTTCTTTTCTTTCAGGCAACTGCAGCATTTTTTTACGATTTTAGATAATGCACCAGTTGCCATCGATATTCTATTTTGCATACTTCCTGAATTTGCAGCAACTTCGTCCAGAAGAAAATCGAGCATGCAACGTAATATAAAATATGTATTAGGATGTGAGGTAGACAATTTCTGCATTTTGGCATGCACAATGTTTTGTCAATAATCCAAAACCAGGAATTAATGTGGAGAGTTTTGCAGTTTGATGTACCTACACCTGCATTGTTTCTAACACAAATATAATGGCATGAATGTGAACAGCATCCACAGAATGGTATTCATGTTGTTTACTCATTGCATTTTGATCTGGCATAATCAATGTTACAACCATTTTAGAGAAGTTTTGCTACCGACACTTTCACTAAAGCAACTGCGTGTGCATGCTCAAGTCACTAGTGAAGCCACTGGCCAGTTTCTACAAATAGCAATTTAATTTCCAGGGCTAGGAATTATAAACGAAATAAATGAACAACCTAAGTCACTTTGTTGAACATCGGTAAAAATTAATAATATGCACTGTTTCGAGGCTAACCGACCTGAAAAACAAATGAAGTTCACAAATGCATAATCGTTTAGCAGCGTTTATTTCCCAAATGCACATTCGTACTCTGGAAGCGGTGGAGGAAGGCCTAGTTACCAAGTTGAGCGCATGCCGGCGCGATTGTTCCGACAGGTGCCGAAATGGATCACTGCTTCAACGAGCAGTGCTTGGGTCACGGCACTTGCGTTTCGAAGCCCGACCGCCACGAGTGCCTTTGCACGGCGCGGTATGCGGGCAAGCACTGCGAGATTGACAACGGTGAGACACGTCGAATCACTCGGCTGCTTCGCAAAACGTTGAACGGTGGCCTGGGTGTCGATTGATCGCTATACAAATGCTTGAACGGTGTCGTGTTAATCGTTCTATGGCTCTCCGCATTGCATGCCGCTGCTTGCTGCACTCGAATGTTTAACCGTTTTTGTGTAACGTTATTTTATAGTTGTTAATTGGTGATAACGATGTGTGTACGTATGTCTGGTGGAATATTTCCCGATTGAACAAAATACTTATAATAATAACCTAAATGAATGTGGTGCACTGTTTATTTGTGTTTTTCTAAAGGTATTTAAATTAGGTTCTAATGTTTTCTAGCATAGCAATAATTTAATACATTCAATTGGTTACCTCTCTTTAACATGCAAGGGGATTAATTATTTTCTGCAATAACCACTTGCTTTAACAGCGCATTGTAAATATTGTCTTTAATACCGATTCTCTTTATCAGTGTACAGCTTACTTGGCAGGCATGCTTTGTTTTCAATAGGGTGCAATTAATTGGTTTTCCTTCTACAGCCTTGTTAATTGTTGCTGTGGTCGGTAAAAATCAGTACGTTTTTGTTGTTGGTTATATTTTTTTATTGACGGTCATCTAAATGTACAATTCTTATTGCTGCAGTCTCTGCCACTTTTTCAACAACATTTTATTTTGTTTCTTAAGGAATATGAGGCATCTGGCTTTCATGAAGTCACATTGTCTGACTTAGTGTTCTTGCTCGTGTTTCCTAATTCTAGTACTGAATGGGCTGATTCACCAATATTTATTCCACATAAAAGCTATCAAAGGATCAACCTTATAAATAATACAAGGATAACAATCCTATTATATTTTTTAGAATTTGGCTTATAACTAGGACTGACTAAAAGCGTGACCAAACTGGTTAGAGGCTGTTTTTTTTTATTACTTAACAACAAATCAGAAATTATGGTTATGCGACTTTGCCTGGTTCTCCGGTAAGGATTCCCATACCAAGCCCATGTCAGATTTTAAGACCAATTATTATTTGTATTTTATTATTTGTTAATAATTACAATTATTATTGTCAATAATAGCACATAATGTTAAATTCATAGATAAGATGGAATAACCTAATATCATCTTTGGACGTAGCAGAGTCTGCAGCCAATTGACAGATCAACAAAATTATAATCATACGGCTTTAATAGAGTGGGATTCTGCAGATTTACATAGCAACGCTAAGCCTCAAACTTTTTCTTGCAAGGACCACAAATACAACCTGCGAGCAATCTGACAACAAGCAAACAATCCCAGCTGATGCCTGGTATTCGTGATACGATTTCATGAACCTGAGAAAACTCTGCTGAGTTTTAAATAATTCCTTGAAATGCATAGAGTTGCTCCAAAATATGTCATTGATTCTAATTTTGGGGGCTGTGTCCTAAATCACCTTTCTTTTGGTTGTGCTGGTGTTTCCCCCCCCCCCCCCCCCGCCCTCCTCCCACACGAATTAAAAAAAAAAATCACAAGTTTCTAAAGTTAGCAGTTTTTTATCTTGGCCAAGGCAGCCAGTAAGCTAAAGTCAGCCCTGCCCAAGACAACCACATTTCACTCTTTGTGTGGTTTCTGAGATGCTTTCTTCACAAATCTTTGGGAAAAATTGTGCCTTGTGAAAATATGGTTTTCAAAAAGTATCTGTTCTCTGCAATTCATTTGTAAATATTGAACTGCTTCAATTATCAAGAAAATACTGTGCCCTGTTTATGTTTAATGCTTTATGTACATGGCTTTCAATAGGTAATACAAATATGTATTTTTGTAACAGTCCTACTGGTCAGTTTGGGGTAATGACCTCAAAATAAACTCCCTAAACTCGTTTAATATTATCAGGACTTCTCCCCAATATTGATCACTGTCACAGAAAGTAAAAATAAACTAACATGAACAAAAACTTTGTGGGCCCTCCGAGATCGCCTCCAGCTCAGTACTAACGTGTTTGGCCGGCCGCAGGTTCACCGTGCATTTACAACGGTGAGAGCCGATGCCAGAATGGCGCACGTTGCGAGGAAGACATCACTGGTAACTACGTGTGCATCTGTGACGCGGGGCACACTGGGCAGCACTGTGAAACAGAAGTAAGCTCGCACCTCTGTGAAAACAACCCCTGTCTGAACGATGGCAGCTGTAATGTCTCCCCAGGAGCCGGCAGATACTGCACCTGTCAGCCAGGTAAGGTCTCCAATCATACTAAGGTTTAGACTTCCTGTAAAAAAATGATAATGAAATGGTTTCTGAATATTAGGTATTTTCATATTGAGTTCAAAAGACAAAATCTACGTCTGACTATGGATTAAAAAGTGCTAGTGCTTTGGTTATGAAATTGTTCTTTATACAAAATTTGAACAAACCCTGGTACTGTTTCACTTCCTTTGGGTGGCTTAAGACACAAAGTAGGTACATTACTTTTTGAACTACCCCACCAAGTGCATTTGATCAACATTTATAAGGTTTTTTTAGGGTACTTTTAGAGGAGTAGTGGTATGAAGATAAAAGTGCCCTTTCATCGTTTGCATGGTATGGCCAAGAAAAATCACGAGGCAGCCGGTCACAAGGATCTAACCTTCCTGAAAGTGTTACCCCTAAATACAAGGCAGACTCACTCTGAAATGCACCGCCATACCCGTAGCCACCTCTAGAAATGCCATTGTTATTAAACGGTATCATTTGCCTCGACCTCGTCAGGCTACACGGGCAGCAACTGCGAGACAAATGTGAACGAGTGCCTGTCGAACCCGTGCCAGCATGGCGGTGAGTGCGTCGACGGCGCCAACAACTACACGTGCGAGTGCGGACGCACCGGGTACCAGGGAAACAACTGCGAGGTGAACATCAACGAATGTGAGAACAACCCGTGCCTCAACGGCAAGTGCTTCGACACGTACGGCAGCTACATTTGCGAGTGCTTGCCTGGCTATGGAGGCTCCAACTGCGAACAGGTGATTACTTGGTTTTGTGTATCACGAATTTTTTTGTAGACTAGGTAAGACCATCATGCTGAAGTTAATTGACAGGTTTATATGTTTTACCTTGATAAGTTTGTTTGTTTCTCATTTATGAGAAATCAGGGAACATGTTTATCTTTACAAGCAACTCAATGAGACTTGTCAGTCTGATGTCAATTGCTGGAATGCTAGAGCGTGCAGACTCCAGAAAAAATGGGGAAATATAATTACCTCTAAAGTAATTCAAAGTATGCTTGATAAACTAGCTTCCTCGATCAAAATCTTTGTGAACCCACATCACACTGAGTCAAACTGTCCAATACTTGCTCTCTCGGCAGAATCTCGACGAATGCAGCTCAACTCCTTGCCAGCACAACGGCACGTGCACAGACCTGATCGGGCGCTACCAATGTAGGTGTCAGCCCGGCTTCAATGGACCCAACTGCGAGCACAACATCGATGATTGCGAAGGAAACACTTGTCCACCAAACTCTGTCTGTTTGGACGGGATCAATACGTTTTTGTGTTCCTGCAAGATGGGATTTATAGGTACGTCAATGTGTGAAGTTACTGCCACATTTCAATCTAAATAATTGGACCTCTGAGAATTTACAAAATACTTCAATTTTCTCACAAATATGTAGCTATTGATAAGGCTTTGTTAGTATAGTTTCAAGCACATTTTTCGTCCTCATTTTAGATAGTCTATGGTGTAGGAAATCCACTTCACAAATCACTTCCACTTGCAGGCATTTCTCCAAATTGCACGGAAGTCAACTCTTGCCAAAGCGTCCCCTGTGAAAACGGTGGCAGTTGCAATAACTTTGACGGAAATTACATTTGCACTTGCCCGCTAGGATTTGCAGGTCAGTATTTTGGTAGACTATTTGCATGGCGAGGTAATCTATATGTTTCAAAACTGTGCTGCTTCCAAACCAAAGGGTCTTCTACACTTAATTATTGTGAAAGTATAGCAAGAACCATACCGCAATAGTTAACTGTACACATATGTAGTGAATTTAATATTTTCTGCAAGTGGGTGAATGGATGGGCGTGTGTTCGTATTTCTGTTTTCTACCATGAATGTGAAATGCTTTTTTGTAGTTGGTACATAAACTTGACAGTTGCTTATAAACTTTGCTTTATACTGCTTTGCCAGTTTCAAAATAAATTAAATGTACTACCTCCTTTGACTACCTCCTCCTCAGAAATACCAAATGAAGGCTAGATTCTATGATTCTACGATCCTATGGTCTATAAGTTTCAGCAATAAATTGTCTAGTTTTCATGTGATCTGAGCTCCCTGGTAAAGAGGCAGTTTTGGAAGCATAGCAAGCCTACTCCAAAAACATTTCCAGTGCCAAACAGCTACCCGTAGATGCTCACTAATTGTTATTTAGTTATCCTTGCATGCTTTCAAGTCTGCACTTCTACATTTCTCACTCTCTTGGCTGACGTTTGTTTTGTCGCTTACACGTTTGTCTTGTCTTGTGATCATCACGCTAAGGTATTCACTGTGAACTTCCGCAACAAGTTACACCGCGAGCTGCTTTCACCGATTGGTGTTCCACGCTGCCATGCCATAACGGCGGCACATGTCTAGACAATGTGTGCCATTGCGGCCCAGCGTTTACAGGAGCCACTTGCGAGGCGCACGTGGGATGTGCTGCCAATCCGTGTGAGCATGCGTCTGGCTGTCAAGACTATGTAAGTATCGCTTGTTTGCATGCTGCCCTCTTTGTTCGTGATAGCTTAGAAATTTACTCTAAGTAAACTTTATTTTAGTGGCTGCAAGTGTACTTGCCATTTTTTCTTCAAATGAAAGTTGGTCTCCTCACTCACACTTATACTTCGTTGCAAGCTTCGAACGCAAGACATATTTTTAGCATATCTAAACAATCAAGTGTTTTTTTTTCTTTTTTCTGGGGAGAAACAAATTATCATAACCATCCCTTCAGATTTGAACTTCTTCTTGGTTAACATAACTTGGATGGCTTTATTTTGGTAGCTGTGTCTGCCACTGCACCTTCTTTATAAAAAAAAAAAACAAAAAAAAAAAAAAAAAACAATGGTATTAATGGTTCACAAATCACCAAGTACTTAAATTGCAAATGGCACAGTGACCCATTTTTATCAAACAACCCCAGCTTAAAGTCCACAACTGGTAATCACGCTCGTAGACCTCACTGGTTTGATCCAAGGCTCACGCCCCGTTGCTACTCGCGTTTGCGTTGTACACCCGCACTGCAAGTCTTTTGTCTGCACCTCCAGCTTGGGGGTTACGCGTGCAATTGCAATCCCGGCTGGAAGGGACAGAACTGCAGCGAGCCCGAGTCCTTCAACTGTCTGAACGAACCGTGCCAGAATGCTGGCACCTGCATCAATGCTGGTAACTCTCATCTGTGCAAGTGCCGACCCGGGTTCACAGGTAAATTGTTAATTAAACTTTCTGAAAATGCTGTGTTTTCTATTTCAGAGTGCTAATTACATACTTTTTTTGTTTTGTTATTGCTTATAACAACTATGTGCCTTCTTTCACTGTTGCTTATTTTCTATGTGCTAGTATGTGGTTGAAAAGTTCTTGTTTGTTTGGGTTGACGGGCTTTTATGTCTACCATTTGTTTTCATAGAATTGCCCCTTTGCTTTCACTTTATGTACTTTTATACAAATTTAGCCATTTTAGAACAAACTTGATACTAACTTTTCAGGGAGCAAAAATATATCCGGGAAAAATTAAATTAAAACGAAGAAAAAAAATTGTTATTTGTCTAGAATAGTATTACTACCAAACAATCTCTTAGAGCTCGTATTGGATATACCTGAAAAATTCTGTCAATGAACACTCGCTTATGGCTTTCAGGCAAGATGTGCCACATCGAGATCAATGAGTGTGAGCCAAACCCGTGCCTCAATGGAGGCGAGTGTGTAGACAAGATCAACGGCTATGTTTGCAACTGCAGCGAAGACTTTGTTGGCGCCAACTGCGAAACACTGGCAGACGCTTGCGCTGCCAAACCATGCCGCAATGGGGCAACGTGCATAGGGAAGCGTGGGAGACGGGACTATCACTGCCAGTGCATCCCAGGTTGGCACATTGTTTCAAATCTTACGACAGAGAGTGCATGTTTCTACATATAGACAGAGATTAGAAAATGACATGTAAAAAAGTTGTTCTTAAGGCACATTTTCATCTGCACTTAAAAACAACTGCAATTTAATAAAAAATTATTTTTGCATATGCCAAAAGTGACTGAATATCCTTAAATGAGGTCAAAGTGCCAAACATTTGGTAAATCAAACTTTTAATTAGACACAACTTACCAACGTTGAAATGGCCGATTGCAACATGTGCGGTTTATAAAATTAAGACTGCCACGATGAGATAGTGCCACCATCACGTGAGATGGATAGTTTTTTTTTCCTAATCAAAGCACTATTTTAAAGAAAAATAATTACCTCATGTTAATATAACTTTTTTCTACTCAGGTTTTGACGGTCAAGACTGCCAGCTAAACATAGACGATTGTGCTGGCATCAGCTGTCCCGAGGGCAGACACTGCGTCGATTTGGTCAACTCCTATGATTGCCGATGCCTTCCGAATATGGGTGAAAGCTGCACAGACTACAATGACCTGTGTGCGGACAACCCGTGCCACAACAACGGCTTGTGCCGGACAGAAGGCAGCGAAGCCATTTGCACTTGCTCTCTTGGATTTCAAGGTGAGTTTTGACTAGTAAAAGATACCAATCAGCACATTATGCAAGTTCATCAAAAATTCATTTTGAAAGCCATTTTTTTATAGCTAGTGCTTTAAAAATTTCAATTTTTTTCAAAAATAAGAAAGCTTTGGCATTGCTGAGAACGATTAGCGTCACGTAAACCACATGCACATCAGACGTGTCATGGTCCTAAATGGCTCAATCAACTTTTCCAGGTGTTTTGATACTTTTTAATTCCCAAAACAAATCATATTCAGTTCGCATTTTGCTAAATAACAAACTAAAATATCGTCAAAGCATTGTATAATTGGTTACAAGCTAATTTTCATTTAATGGCATAAATCTATGAAATTATTTGAATGATGCTGTCAGTACTAATCCCACTTGGACATTTCATTCTCTTGTTGCTCATCATATTAATCCACTCATCTCAACCTGCCAATTGACCTGATCAATGCTTGCCAGGCCCGTACTGCGATGTTGACATTGACGAATGTGCTCTGAACACCACACTCTGCCACTCCGGCATCTGCCGCAACAATCTGGGTGGCTACGAGTGTTTCTGCCGGCCCGGCTACTCTGGGGACCACTGCCAGCTGGACATTGATGAGTGTTTGACTATGCCCTGCAAGCACGGCAACTGCACTGACCGAGTAAACATGTTCGAATGCACCTGCTTCGCGGGCTACGCCGGTAAGACTTACCCTAGACTCTTACAACGATTGGCACAGCTCATTTTATGCCCTTGATGCAGGAGACTAAAAATATTATCGGTGATTAAAAAATTACTGTTCCACTTAGGAGTGCAGTCAACTGCAGTCAAAATTTTTTTTAAACTGAAATAAGTAATTGGAGATGTTACCCTCACTCACAATGCTCTTTTTGTTAATCATTAACCAAAATTACCGTTAAAATTATTTACCAACATCATTAGACCCGAGAACTTGCTTGATTAAAAAAAAAAAATGCCTTTAAATATCACGTTGTTATCCATTATCTTTTTGGATAATGCTAAAACACAAAAAAAAACAGATAAATTGAGTGCGATGTAAGAATGAGCATTGTGAAGCATCTGTAAATGTTTCTGTTATTAAGTCGTTTAGGGCGATGTTTTAACATACACTTGTCTGCAGGCAAGGTTTGCAGCGAGAATATCGACGAGTGTGCATCCAGTCCGTGTGCGGAGGGGTCAACGTGCCTTGACGGCATCGCCACATACTCATGTGTCTGCCCCGCGGGACTTGAGGGCGAAAGCTGCGAGACCAACATTGATGAGTGTGCAGTAAGTGCAGCCAATGGTTTACCCGAGGACAGGGGCAGTGCGTGAAAACAGCTTTTTTTCAATGCCCCAGTCATTATTTTGCAATTGCAATTTTCCCAATGTTTATTTATTTGCTGGGCTAAAAAATAATCCTAAAACTCCCTCTTTACTGTAGAAGCGACTTGATTCTATAAAGAAGTTAAATTTTGGGTCTAAAACATACGTTATGCATAATGTTCCTATAACCAGCGTAACCAATTTCGTATTTATTTTACTTTTAAAACTATTATTGTGTTGTGGCAGACTCACATTTTTTTTAAACAAATAAATACATGTGGGGACATTTTTATATTCCCTTACTTCCACTTCTAAAGCATTTCCTTCTATTGCTCAGTCATCTCCGTGCCAGAACGAGGGGAGATGTATTGACGAGATTAACGAGTACTTCTGCAACTGCACGGGTACTGGCTTCGAGGGGGATCACTGCGAGAATAACATCAACGACTGCCAGTCAGATACTTGCTCAAATGGAGGCACCTGCGTGGACGGAATCAACGAGTTCATGTGCCAGTGCCATCCGGGGTATACGGGTAAGTGTCGTTTCACCGTAGTCTGGCAGATGGGTCAAGGCAAAACAACGACTGTCAGGACTATGATAAAAAATTTAATATAAATATGAAAAGAAAATATACATTGTTTCAGATTAAATTTTTATCCTTGTTTGAATTGCTGCTGTGAGAGACTACATACCCTAGATAAGGACTTGAGGCTTGATATTTGACAATATAGATTTGTTGATTGAAATGGATTATTAATAAAATATTTCTCACCTTGCTACCACAATTGCTGTGGTACTGGGTAGTGCAAAATTAATAAATGGTGACCAGTATATTACAATCTTATGCTGCACATAACTATTCAAAGACTCTTGTTGTCATCTAATTAAATCATCCACTGTTGTATTTGTCCAGGAACGAAATGCGAGACCGACTTCCACGAGTGCGATAGTACGCCTTGCCAGTTCGGCGGGACCTGCTTTGAGTTCTCAGACCAGAGTCTGTACCGCCCGGTCGAGGGTGATGAACCGGAGCACTTGCCACCGTTGGAAAGATTCGATACTGAGTTCAGCTATGCCAACGCCAACGGGTGAGTCCAGAGAATTTGCTTGCACTGTTGATCAACTGCATTTGGTTATGGAGAGCGTACGGAAATTATTTGTTGACTTTGCTTCAAGTTTTTTTCTCGTTTAATCCTTCATGTACTTAAGATACACAGTTATCTTCCTTCAAAAATACCTTATATTCAGATTTTTTTTATTAATTTTTTTATTCCATGATTGATCATATCACATGATATAAGGAAAGTCACATACCCTTTGTACCAAAGGATTGGTTTTCCTCGACAATGCATCATACCTTCCAGAATTCCCACATACATTTACCTTGGCTACCAGGGCACTAGCCTCAATTTCCTATATGGTTGAACATTTCTGGTACGTTATCTGCTACGTTATTTTTCACCAGCTACGCGTGCATGTGCATTCCTGGCATCGAGGGTGATAACTGCCAGAAGAACATCGACGAGTGCGAGAGCAACCCGTGCCATGCGTCAAGCAAGTGTGTGGACGGTGTTGGCAACTTCACCTGCGACTGTAGCCCAGGCTACGAGGGCCTTCTCTGCGAGCTCGAGATCGACGAGTGCAAACTGCTCAAGCCGTGCATCTTTGGAGATTGCCTCGACCAGCTGGCTGACTACCTCTGTAACTGCCATCAAGGGTGAGATTGAATTTAATAATTATCACATGATTGGACTTAGGCAGATATGAACAAGGTGTTTAAGAACTAGGTGTTAAGAAATTAAGCATAAGCATTCATTCATATGATTTTCCAAACTGAGTATTGCTGTGTTATCTTTTTTTTGGTCATCCACAGGGTTTCATAGCCTAATGCAAGCTAATTAAATAAAATATTAAGTTAATATAAGCTTTGAAATATTGATGTGATAATTTCCAAAACTCAGCCTGGCAAATAGAGGTAAGTGTCTTTGGAAAATCATTAGTTTTTTTTTTAATAATATTGTTATTGTGGCTTGTTCATAAAGGTATGGAGGAAAGAACTGCTCAGAGAAGCTGACCGGGTGCGACGACTTACCTTGTAAGAACAGTGGAACTTGCCAGCCGTACCTTGAGAACGAAACCCAACACAAGTTCAACTGTACTTGCTCCAATGGCTTCCACGGAGATACCTGCGATAAGGTGAGCGGTCAAAACTCACAATATTAACTATTTATTTGTAGGATGAAATGTTACAGAATTCTCAGTGAAGTGGCTTCTTCATACATTGTTAGTTAACAAAATGAACTGTAAAAGTAGCAGGGGGGGGGGGGGGGTGTCTTTCGTTCCTGCGAGTGAAATAGTAGCATCGATAGAGAGGTATTTATAAGAGTTTGAATGTTATATTTGCGGTGTTGTTTGGTGATTTGAGTTTCATTTTGAATTGATCAAAGCCATCATAGACAGCCCAAATTCTTGTTAAAATGTTTGGATTAATTTGAGTCGGAGGGTATCCTTTTAAGAATATTGGATCGATTAATAAAAATTATTCTAATTTGAAACTTGCAATTCATTGCAATTGATCGAGTTGATCGAACCCAAAATCTAAACCAGCAGCTTTTTAGTGTAGTGCCAACTGTGCTGTCATTAATCCCGTGTTTGGTCAATTGCCATATCGTAACTGACATTTTTGAGTAACAGTGTGTGTTTGCATGCGCAGATAACAACAATGTCCCTGGACGGGGAGGCGTACGTGATGGCTAACACGAGCCGTGACGAAGGTTACGACATCCAGTTCCGGTTCCGCACAACACTGCCCAATGGGTTGGTAGCCCTGGGGCGCGGGCCGACATACTACGTGCTGGGGCTTGTCGACGGACGACTCAACCTGCACTCAAGCCTCCTGAACAAGTGGGAGGGCGCGTTCATTGGATCGGGTCTCAACGACAGCAATTGGCACAAGGTATGAAGATGCAAGTGGACAAGAATGAATTCTCTCAAGGCCATTTAATAGCCTATCAGAATGTAACTGTGTGTTTACTTAAAATTATGGTATCTCATTGGCTAGGCAGGGAAATAGGGAACAAACATCAAACCCTATTTATACTTTACAACCCTACATCCTGGATGTTTTCAGTTATTAAATAGAACCTCTTTCTGAGTGAGCATATAGTGCAAGTAAATTTGTTTTAAATTGAAACTTGTGACTGCCAAGAATAGGTAAAAATTAGAAGTCATGAGCCAAAAAAAAAGCATTAGGAACAAACAATTTCCTCTGTTGCAAAAGTTAATGCTAGTGTATTCTGCATAGAGGTTGATTTGATAGGTAATTTCTGAAGAAATTATTTCGGCCTGTTCATGACGTCCAACCCCCCACAGGTATTTGTGGCGATCAACAGCACCCACCTAGTGATGGCAGCCAACGAGGAGCAGACGATCTACCCGATCGACCGACGAGAAGACTTCAACGCGACACACACTAGCTTCGCAACGACATACCTGGCCGGCGCCGAGGCCAACCTGCGCAAGCTGAGCCACGGGTGGCCGCACTTCACGGGCTGCATGGAGGACATCGTGATCAACAACAACTGGGTTTTGCCAAACGACCCAACGCTGCCATACGTGAAGTCACTTGGAGTCGAGGTTGGCTGTCCACGCAAGGATCAGTGCCGGCCCAACCCATGTCAGAGCGACGGCGAATGCTCCGACCAGTGGAAAACCTTTGTGTGCGAGTGCCCACGGCCGTACATGGGGCATATTTGTCAATATGGTGTGTGGAGATTTCTGACTACATGTACTTTATGGGCTTATACATACTTTTAATACTATCCATCCATACAACTATTTCAGTCTGTAATAATGGCAGACAGTTGCTTCCAATTTTGGGGTAAAAATGGCGGAGAAATTCCTCATGGAACTCCTTTATTTAGTATGTATTATAACCAGGTTTTAAATTACCGCTTTGATAATTTTCTTATTTGAGAACTTGTTGAAACATTTATTTCACACCTTCAGTAATGTCAGGACTTCTTTGGTTTCATTCTAAGTAAAAATGTGACCAGTCCAACAATATTGACACAGGTAGAAACGATGAAAACAAACTGAAACTTTCTCCCCGCAGAACTGACTCCGGCCACGTTTGGCTATGAGAACACGACCGACAGCCTGGTGACTGTGGAGGTGAATGACGCACAGCGCAAGGCAGTTCGCAGCATAATGGACATCTCGATGTTTGTGCGTACACGCCAGGAACGCGGCGACATCTTCCACATGGGCACGTCCGACGCGCCAAACAAGACGTTCATTGCCGCAAATCTTGAGGGCGGCGAGCTCGGGGTCAAGATCCAGTTCAATGGCAATAATGAGTCGTACACTGTCGGTGGTGTGAGGCTGTCGGACGGAAACAATCATCTCATTCAGGTCAGTCAGCTTGATTTGAATGCTGGTCTAGTGGAATTCAATAGAATCTTTGATTTTCTTGGACTGAGATTAGCATACATCATATGTTGCATTTCACAAGAAAATTTAGCCTCATCAGGCAAATCTCAGTCTAGTGGTGGTACCTGTCACTATCCAAAATGTTCATCATCAAATCATAGCAATGCACATTTCAATTAACACCTTCCAATTATTATTAAAACTTTAGTGATAGTGATTTTTTTTAACTATCTGCATTTACTTAATTGAAAATAAATTAATTTCTAAGCACACTCAAAACCATCTCTAAAATGACTAGTGTGACTAGTGTGACTAAAATGACTAGAAAAATATATCTGCCTGCTACAGACTCACCTCCATTTCCAAAGTCTGATCAGATATTTCTGTTATTTTGTCTGTGGACCTTGCCAGTAGTTCTCATGAAAGCTCTCATAGAGTTTAAAAAGGAGGCCATAGGATGGGATCGACACTGGAAAGGGTCCATGATATTGATTGTTTTAAACTGATAGATGTTTTCTCCTTGGTCAAGGTGGTGCGCAATGTGACACTGATCCAAGTTAAGATCAACGGCACCGAGTATTTCCGCAAGACCATCAGCGCTACTGGCCAACTGGATGTGCAGGAGCTTCAACTAGGACGAAACTTCAAGGGCGTTATCCAGGATGTGCAGGTATGACTGCCGGAAAATCTCAACGCTATCATTTCAACTCTTCTTTGCAGGTTGCTTTTAATAATAATAATAATATTAATAATAATAATTCTTTTTATTCCAAATTGGTTTTTCAACATTAGAACGTCATTCCAGTATGAAGATTGTATTTAGTGAAAGGCTGATTGTCACTGTCTTTGTTAAAGGAGAATAGGGAGATACTTGTGAACTGCGCTCAGTACTTATAACCATATAAATCCAGTACCTTGCAGTCCCTCTCTCATTACATTGGTTGTTTCTTATTGTGCTCAGATTCGCAACGGTTCCGAGGTGATGGTGGTCGAGTTCTACAAACTAGTTGCTGACGATCTAGAGCCACTGCGGCCGTTTGGCCAGGTGTCACTACAATCCGTGATTGAGGGCGTGCAGGCTGACAACTCCTGCCGAACGGAACCATGCAAGAGCAAAGGCACCTGCCGCAACATCTGGAACGACTACATGTAAGTTTCCGAGATCCCCAACCTTTACCGAGAAAACACCAATCTTACGAGCTATTAATTGTAAGAAAGCAAGTGGTAGGATGTTTCCCTTAATGACTTAAACTTGTTACATCAGGTTACTGGCGATTTACAGAAGTGAATTGTGTATTCTTGGTTCCAATCTTGACTGCACATATTTCATCCCAAGTCTTGCGTCATCTTATTTAGTTTGTTGAAGACAGGTTAGCTTGGTGAAAGTAATGGTTAGTTTGGTTATGACATAAAGAAAGAGGCAGATTAAATTAAACTTGTTGTTGCAATATAGGTATTAGTGAGATATTTAGTTACAGTTTAACATTGTGTCCTGCCTCTTATAGCTGTCAATTGGAAGATAATTGTTTTCTGAATACTAGTCGGTGAGTTTTCTCTTCAGACGCAGATGCAGCTAAATTGGTAATCGCTAGGCAAACATCATTCCGTTTTGATTGAACGTTTTTAAACATATTGTTTGTTATGATGATTATCTATTATTGATGCTTATTAAAACTATGTGTAGTCACTTCTTCTCACATGATTTTTGCATGCAAATGTGAAATTGCCATTGAATTGGTACTCGTTATTGTTTTGGATTATGCATTAGTTTTAGGTTTTAAGTTTTATCTCGTAGATTTCTTAACTTTTATTTAATATCTAATTGCTCGATTCAATTGCTAGACGATCAGAAACCTAGATTAGTTATACAGACGAAAAGAAGGTTGTCAATACCTTCTTAAATTAAATTAATTTTTTTATTCAATTGTTGATACTAATTCTCAATCCTTGTAAATCTCTGCGTTGATCATTTCAACTAACACTGATAGAGGGCAAACCATGGTGGCAGCGCTTAATACTTTGTGTCCCACAGATGTGACTGCTTGCCCGGCTCGAAAGGCAAGAACTGCCAGGAGATGGAGTTCTGCACGGTGAAATATTGCCCGCCGTCGAGCGTCTGCCGCAACCTTGACGATGGCTACGAGTGTGTCGCAAACATGACATTTGATGGAATCAACACCACACTAGACTACGGGTTCAACATACCCCTTCCAGTGCCGGAAGAGGTTCTTCCACCGCTGAACACTGTTGAAATCAACTATCGCAGTCAGACAGGTTAGTTCAGTTAACACTTTGTGCACACCATTTGTTACCCAATACCAAGGACGGGATTGAAATTTCTTTCTATAGAACTGCAGCAGTTATAGCTAAGAGTTTTCGAGAGCTGACATAACTGGCATTGCATAACTTTCCCTTTATTTTATCGATACATTCTTTTCAATCTCTGTAGTTCTGAGGAAAAATAATTAAGTTATCTAGTTTTTAATTTACTTTCCATTAAAAGTGTTTTGCTGTGAACTCTTCAATCTGTATGATATTCAAGTGACGTGCATGTTTTTCAGGTGGAACGCTGCTGCACATTTCATCGGAAACGGGCGACGAGTATGTCTCCGTGTCCGTGTACCGAGACCAGGTGACAGTGGCGTGGAAATTGGACAACTCCACCATCGGAAGGCTGCACCGCTTCCGCAAGGAATCTGACGGAAATTGGTCAGCTATCGTGCTCGCTGTTAAAGAAGATGGCTCTATCACAGCAGGTTTCAAGGTACATTATTATTGGGGTTTAAGCTATTAAAGCTGTTTCAAATATAGAATGGTTTTTAGTTAAAAAATGCAACTTTTATTGATTTGCACACGTTTTGTTAGGATATTAATCTCATACTATAGCCAGCATAGCTCTTGCTATTGATTATCTATCACTTTATTCTTAATAAAGTCATCATTAAAAATCCAGGAGTATATTAGGTGAAAAACAGCACTTACTCAAATATCCTTCTCTGCTCAGGGAGCCAGCGAAGAAGCTGGCCAGTCGTTTGTGGCAGACAGCTTCCCCCTGGGTGCTTGGGAGGACCTAATTCGCCACGGCAAGATCTCACTGGGAAGCGGCACGGAGATCCGAAGCATCTCAGACTTGACGGCTGAACAGTCCGCGGCATCGGACAAACACAGCTACACTGTCAGCGGCGAAACGACTGTTGGCGAGTCTGCCACTGTAAACCCCATGGACGGAAACGACGTGGATATTCCCATCACTGCTATTGGAGCAGCTAGCTCACCACTTGCGTCGCTGACAGGCTCGTACTTCAAGGTACCATCAAGATATTTAAGTAAAATAAGTTTCACATTGCCTATCTAAAGAAAACTGGATAGCACAAAAATTGATCTACATTGGTTAGTTCAAGAGTTTCTCCTGAACATTAAATTCATTTAGCTGCAAACTATTAAAAAACTGTAAAAACTATACAAAATTTTCAAAAAATGTGGATCCCTTCTGATTTTAATTCATGAAGACAATAATTATAAGGACAAGGACATTTCATGTGACGATCTCGATTCTCTGTTTGAACACATAACAAGTCTTCCAAACCTAATAGAGCAATCCTCGCTGAACAGGGCTGCTTGGGCGAGGTTCGCATCGGCAACTTCCTGCTGCCGTTTTTCACATCAGAAAGCCTTCGCTCGGCGAACGACACGGGCACCGACTACTTCCAACTACAGTCGGGTGCAGCTGCCGACGAAAACGTCTCGTGCGTGCTATGTTTCGAGCACGAGTGCCACAACGCAGGCACCTGTGCCGACCCCAGCGAGTCATACGTGTGCACGTGTCCGCCTGGATTCCGCGCGGACGACTGCTCTGTAGACATCGACGAATGTTTGGAGAATGAGTGCAGGAACGAGGCCAAGTGCATAGACGGCACTGCAAACTACACTTGTCAGTGTGTATTGGGCTGGAGAGGATGGCTGTAAGTAAGATAACTTAGCCTGAGCGCTTTCACTTAACATATGTAGTCCAGTCGCTTGACTATTATTCTGTAGATAAAAATATTAAAAATGTACTGAACTGCAAAGATTTAAAAACACCTTTTGATTTGTGGCAGCTGGCAGTACTAGATGTTAATGGCTGTCTATAAAACTGTTCGAATGCATGCATGGAGCAGTCTTCTTTCATGATCAGTGTCCCCTAGCCCCTGAGCCACTAGCCTCTCAGGTCTAAACAAAACTTTCAAGTATATTTTTTGTTTCTTTAAGACTTATTGACATTGTGTATGACCATGGATAAATGGGATTAGAGTGCCATTTTACTTGTTAATCTATCATTGATCTTTATACTAGCCACTCATCGAAGTCAAATTTTGTAAGCAATGCAGGTAGTGATCTAATGTCGTACGTGTGGTCTTGCAGCTGTGACCAAGACATCGACGAGTGTGCTTCAAACCCGTGCCAGAACAGTGGCTCGTGCCTGGACTTGCTTGGCAGCTTCCAGTGCAACTGCACCGAGGAGTTCATGGGCGAGCACTGTGAATACCTCAGACCAATCACATGCGAGAACCTACCTTGTCGCGCAGGCTCCACCTGCAGGAACGTCAAGAGTGAGTGCCAGTCCCAGAACCTAAAAGAATGCTTGTGCATTATTACAATTTATTTAATCTTTTAATTTTTCACAATTATAGACATATAATACAGTTAAGGTTCATACAAAGAAAACAAAAATGAAGTTGTGAAAGTCCCTTAATATACTAATATACTAAACTACACTTAAATACTCAAATATACTGAACCAATGTGCCCACAATTTGGAAAATTTGTAGAGTTGATGAAAAAATCAAGTCAATGCCATTTATTAGTTTCAAATAGCTTCCAAAAGCAGGCAAGGAAAAAATAATATGGTTTAATTAGGCAGAGTCATTCCAAGTTATTTTAGTATCGCATCTATTTTTTAGACAATTTCAAAGTCTTAAATCACCGCTCTGATATCCAAAGGAGTGTTATCATAAAAGTTTGCTAACTCCAATCGTAAACTGCATTGTGACCAGCTTGCCAAAACTAGAAAGAACCTCTTAAGTTTTTAACCAGACTGATTTTCTGCGCAGACCCTGTGACGAACGACAACTTCACCTGCGAGTGCGTACCTGGTTATGAGGGCCCAATGTGCGACATTGCTTACTGTGACGCGGATCCATGCCGCAACGGCGGCAATTGCGACACAGCCAACGAGTCCCCCCGCTGCGACTGCTTACCTGGCTTCACAGGCCGCTTCTGCGAGGTGGATATCGACGAGTGTGCCCCTGGTTCTGATAAAGCGCCACGATGTCTGCACAAGGGCCGCTGCATCGACGGTGTGGACCAGTTTACGTGCGACTGTTCACAGACAGGTAACTCTAGGGTTAAGTGTATGGAAAGCCTGATTAATTGGCTCATTGAACAAGCCCAGTTTAATGAAAAAAAGATAAAAAGAAAATACGTGCAATTGAATGGTTGACCATCATACTCATGGCCAGTTCTGTTCGGAAGAGAGGTTGGAGGGATGAACAATACAGCAACTTCATTGGCTTTGCTTATCAACCTCTCGACAGCGTGGACTTATGGAGGAATTCTGTTTTTCGCAACTTACCGTCCTTCAGAGGGGTCACTAAGCCATTGGTCCCCTTGCTGCTCTTTGACACGAGTAGCCTATGTGTCATCACTGGGTTTCCCCTTCTCCCTTCTAGGCTAGGTTAGGTTCATCCTCACCACCATCACCATCCACTCATTCATCGACGCCATTAGACCAGTGCCGCATGGCCAGATATCAAAACAGTGCATTGCTAGACCCCAATAATCAATAAATAATCATCAATTAAGCTATCAAAATGATTAATTAATATTTTACTCCAATATTGCTGTATGAAAACCAAAGTCAAATTAATGCATAAACATTTAAAAATACCTGTTTTTAAAAGAGGTGAAGAGAAGAGCAACAGAGCTGGTCTAGTTTGCAAGAAAAATTAGCTTAGGGTTAATGTTGTGGTTTTTTATTTTTGTTTTGATTTTTCCAAAAAGAAAATAGACTTAATACCCCTGCGTCTTCTTCAAGTTCCAGATGGGTTAGCTCATCAGATGCTTGTTTGCAGGTTTTGAGGGACAGCAATGCGAGCGGGACGTTGATGAATGTCAGACGGGGGAAGCGTTATGCGGGCAAGGGATTTGTGTCAACAACGATGGTGGATACAACTGCGCCTGCGACCGAGGAGCCTGCGGAACCGCCTGCCAGTTTACCGACCCTTGCTCTGAGGTTTGTCTTTGCTTTCATTAAACACAGGATGGCTGTGATGGTTCTAAATTAATATAACATCCAAAGGTTTAGTTCAGCTTCTAGCTCCAAAATAGATTCACAATTTTAAGGGGATCTTAACAGTGATGTCTCTGATTATTGAATGGTATTGATTTTTTTCAGGAGCCACCATGTCAGCATGATGGCGAATGCACACCACTCTGCGTTACGGCCCCAAATTTCCTGTGCAAATGCACCGAAGGGTGGACCGGGCCGAACTGCACAGTCGTGAGTTTCAAACCGGCATATGTTTCCTATGTAGCAATTAAATCATCCAGTGATCATCGAGTCTGATGCATATTTCATTCGCAGGAAATGGTCTCGCAAGGAAGCAACGCCATCGATGTGGCGATAATCGTTGCACCTATTGTCGGAGCTCTGATTCTGATCGGTGCCATCAGCGTCTCATTCTTTGTCTCGATGGCACGTAAGAAACGAGCTACTCGAGGTACCTACAGTCCGAGCTCACAGGAATACTGCAATCCACGGGTAGAAATGGACAACGTTATGAAACCGCCACCAGAAGAACGACTCATTTAGTTCAAAATAATTATTAAACTTGCGTGTGACGTTGTGGATATTTACAGAGTACATACCAAACATAACAATTCAACTGGATGTTTGACCTAATTAGAGCTTCAACAAACATGGAATTATGACCTCTGTCATAATTTTTTTTATGGATGACCCTCTTTAAGTGTAACTGAGACGTTACCACTCATTGACATCTAGTGAAACATTCTAAACGGACGGATGCGTGTGTTGTGAAACCTACATGACAAGGGTTATTTGTGTGCAGCGAATGCAGTGGCTGGAAAGTGTAGACTGACTGCAGAACATTGTATTTCCGGCCAGCTATTGGGTGCTGTTAGTTCCTGGGACTGTGCCTCCCAAGGAAACTTCAACTGTGAGAATGGCTGGTTTGATTTCTCTGGAATCATTGCCCATTGATGCCAAAAAAAAAAATACCTGTATGAATGGATGATAAACTATACAAATTTATATAATTAAAGAAGTCAATTTTACTGTTTGTAACCTTGCAAATACTGCATTTATTAAGACAAATCCCTGCATATGCTAATTTTGTAGATTTGGTATCTGGTGATCATCACCTAGATCAGGAAGAGCTGAGAGCAATCCTGGCAACTCGCAGTCAATTCAAGTCGTACCAAAAATACTGTCAGCACTGATAGTTGTGTGGACAGCGCAATCACTGCCTCGTGGTTGCAACTCACTTCTTCCAATGTAAGTCTCATCTCATCGTATTACTGATTTTTTTTATCATTTCTGAGAAATACTTATACTAATTTTTTTCTCTGTTTGCTAAACTTTATAAAACTTCATTTGAAAGCTCTCTCCAATGATTTAAAGAGCTGTGGAGCAGTAAAAAGCAAGTATGTTATCTACTTATAATAAAGCGCTAAAGCGCTTTCTGCAAAAATTCTAGTCTTTATGCGTTTGTACAGTTTTTGAGATTTTTTTTCGAAACTATTGAACGTCTTGGAATTGACGTTTTGCATTGTTTAGTTGAGGTTGCAACACCCATGGGGAAAATTTAGGCTCTTTTTGGGGGTGCATTTTGGTAATTTTTGGACTTTTGGGACAATTTTTTCTGGCGGGTTGAATCTGATGGCTTATAGTGAGTTATTCAGGTCTGGAAGACAGCGAGGCAATTTCGGGCACTTTTAGGGGTAACGTTTCAAACTTATTTAGTGCAAAACACGTTGCCTACAAAATATTTTTCCTGCGCGACACTTTACATGACACTTACTGCTCTGTGCCCAGAGCGGGCGCCTTGGGCGAAGTCCTAGTCCCAAGTAACGTGGATAAAGCAGGATCCAGACAGCCAGGTTTATGTCAGTACGAAGTTTTCTCTTTTAGGTGAGGTAATGGTAAATGTGAATGTGAAAACTACCATATAGGTGAGGCAATGTTAATGTCAGCACCAGTTCAACACCTGGTCAAGAAAAGAGCGGATGTGCTTATTTTTTAGAACGTTACCGCTGTAACTTAATTAGTCTGGCAGCAAAATACAGAATGACAACAAACCATGTAGCAAAAATATTAAGGGATCCAAAATGTTTGAGAAATTTTTCTCGGAAAAATTAATTTTACCTGAAAGGGATGTCAACAGAGGCAAAATTACATAAGGAGGCTAATGCAACTGATCTGTTTTCTGATAAGAAACCGAGGATAAATAACAGATTAAGGTCAATAAAATTAAATTAAAAAATCGTAACTGCATGGTGCCCCTGCACCTATGCGGGGGCAATTATCCAGGGGCAAGTCCTTTTTTCTCGGCACTGTTACTGAAATTTTCTAATTGCTTGATGGTGTTCAGATATTTGACTATACTACTTATTACAAAGAAAAAATACTGTCATAAGGCAGGGAATCGAAAGTGGGCCTTGCCGCACAGCAATCGGTTAGCTTAACCACGCGACCACGAGAGCAGATATAATTTGGGATGCTTTAATGTAGATAAATTTGCTAAACTATAAAGAAGAGAAGCATGATGGTAATGAGGAGGGATATGAAAAAGTATTATAAGTCCAGAGTGTAGTATATATTTCTGCTAATAGGTGGCGCTGGTTGAAGCTAACACTAAGTACCTACCGTTCCTATATACTTGATGCTAGACTTAGGAGCTGCACACGGGGTTAGGTGGGGTCTGGGGTCGTGGGAACGGCCCGCAAAATTGGCGGGCGAGACTGGCGCGGAGCGCCAGGAGCGCCCGGCAATTTTGCTACTGTCTTAATCATACGCCAAAACAAAAAAACAAAAATGTAGAGTGTGAAACTGCGTCGAGGACCGAACGTGATTCGAACCTAGGGTCTCCGCACTCCACTGATCAAGTGGTCATAGAATTCGATGCCTTTTACCACAATACCATGTGGACCTTTCGTTTTGTCGCATTTTTGAAATATATAAGTCTCCTGACTCCAACGAACACGGGTGGAAAATACATTCGAACAGTTGAAAGCTCCCTCCGTCGTGTGAGTTTTATCCAGGTATTGGATACCTTTGACTCTTTACCTTTCATGAATCACGTGCGTTCCACGGCCCAGTTGTAATCCTTTGCCGTTTTATGTTTGAGCGTAGGGTTCCAACAGTAGCAAAACTGCCAGGCGCTAAACGCGCTCTGCGCCAGTCGCTCCCGCCAATTTTGCGGGCCGTTTCCACAACCCCGAATCCAACTTAAACCCCATGTTACGTATCGCATTAAGAGTATTAGAACGGTACTGAGTGTTCGCGTCAATCAGCGCCACCCGTTGGCAGAATTGGTAACTACTGCAAGTCTCTGAGGTATCAAACGGTACCATACTACCAAACGAGAGAACCAGCTCACAAACAATCAAAACATATATAAAATTGTCGGAGATCGAAACTGCGTCGAGGACCGAACGTGATTCGAACCTAGGTTTTCCACTCTCCAGTTACCAGGTGACCGACGAATTCGATGCCTTTAACCGCACGAGTAAGCGGATGTATGTGATATGCCGCATTTTTAAGATATATAAGTATCCTGACTCCAGTTACCACTTGTGGATGTTGGATGTCGTATTCCAATCATGGAATAAAAATACGTATTATTATTATTATTATTGTTATTATTATTGTGCAACTTTTAGATTAACATTATTTTGACAATCATCAACTTCGGAAGGGACGTTAAGCCGGTGTGCCCCTTGGTGCTTTTCGACAGGAGTAGGCTATGTGCCTGTAGCGGGTTTTCCCTCCTCCCTTCCAGGCTAGGTTAGGTTCATCATCATCATCATCTTCATCATCATCATACTCATCATCATCCACTCATTCCCCGACGTCATTAGACCAGTGCCGCATGGCCAGATGTCAAAACAGTACGTCGTTAAACACCACAAAATAAATTCACTCGTAGGCCTGTAGTCTCTTGAATGCATTTACAATGCAGTTTATTTTAGTTTATTTTAGGAAAATAAATAAGGCAGTTTAAAAAGTTATAAAAAATGAAATGAAAATTAATCTGGAAAAGTATCACGTCTTCAGAATGTTTCCTTTACCTGTGAAAACTTTGAAGCAACTCGTGGTACGCGTGAGTGCCACGGGACTGCCTATACGTACGGTTAATCCAACCATGACAAGTTTCAACTGAAATAATCGTCTAAAACGAGGCGAAAATGTGTCTCTTCGTACCAGGCGAGTAGCCGACAGAAGAGTATCGCCTGAAACCTACAGCATCGCTGTTCAAGTGACGTCACAACACGTGCTCGATCGAACCCGCCTCGTACTTTCGATCGACTGAAGCTCGACTCCCATTGGCTGACCGGTTTTTGAAGTGGATCTAGGTGATAACAGCAATGGCGTCCACGGCTGCTATCACAGACCAAATGTTTTCCAGGCATGCAGATGCTAAAGAACTGCAAATTCTCGTACTTTAATTGCCGATGTTTAATTAGATTAATTTCAACTATGTTAGCATTTGTTGATGTGAGCGTTCTTGACTAAATCAAGTCACATTGAGAGTAAAATTGCGTATGAGCCCGTAATCGTGACATACAGAGACTAGCTGTCCGGATTGCATCGTCATGTCTACCTTGTGGCCGAGCTACATAGGAAATGGAACCAGTCGGTATCTTTAGCGTTCCATTGACTCGTTGAGAGACACTGATTTGTCTCATGCTAACTTACATGATCAGCCTAGCGTCACTCGACCTTTCCATCGATTTCCACTGTAGGTTTTCTTTCTGTAGATTTCTACGTTTTCTCTTTCAAAGCGTGAAATTGACTACACCTTTTGATCTCCCTTATAAGATGGCTGGCTATTTTATTTAATTGCGCCTTTTTCAACTGATGATCTTTCACTTTAGTGTTACGTTTTAGCATTTCTCATTATTTCCGAGAGATTTCGTCGGGGACACACCGTGCAACTGACCTGGGTCTAGAGTACAGATTTCTTGAGGAGCAATCCAATGGAGTGTAAAGGCTGGCAGCTGACAGGTTCACATTGCATTGCTATGTTAAGTATAACGACCTAACCTCCCCCCCCCCCCTTATCACACCACAAACTCCATGAAGATCCCAGTATCACAACTAATGCCGTGGCTCGAGGGCACTTTGGGGTAGGCAATAGGCATAACGTCGACGCAGAGTACAATGTGACCTTTTATTGAATAATTGTTGAATTCTGTCCGAGGCCCACAGTATGTACAAGCAAATATTTTTTATATAAACAGTGGTCAGGTTTTTTGCTGTTGGAATGACACATGGAATGACTCATAAATTAGTTTGTTTAGTTATTGGGTGCCTTTGGATCATCTTACTTTTCGTAAGTTGCATTAAGGATTGGAAAAGGCCTGGAAAGGGATTTTTTAAAGATATTTTTGGTTCGTTTGCTGTCAAAGAAAAGTTGCCGCTACTTTAACCCGCGATTTCAGACATAAGTTTGCGAAACATCGGATAATTAGCTAATTTTCTCACCACTTAAAAACCATAAAATAAAATGTGTTTTTTTTTACGTAAGACTTCATTAATCATCATAATCTCTCCATCATTTACGCATATTAAAGATTAAAAACTCATTTACCAGATTGCATAATGACATTTCTGACATGTTTTTATTACATCGTGTTGGGTTTTGCACATGATTCTGACCGTCAGGAGTTTTTATGTGTTCAAGTCGAAGAAATATTAAATATAGAGAGCTTATGTTTTAAATTCGTAAAGAAAGATTAAAATTATTTGGAAAAATTATGAGAATGGAGGAAAAAAAATTACCGAAAAAGACTTTAAGCTTGGAATATGAGAGAAGGAAAAGAGGAAGACCTAGAGAAAGATGGAAACATTAAGTACAAGCAAGAGGTAGAAAATGGAATGAAGAAGAGAAAAAAATCTAACTAGATAAGCTAAGAAACCTAGCTAGCAAAGATGTATGTCACAAGTTTGTAAATCTTGTTATAATCTTGTTATAATCTTGTTATAATCTTGTTATAATCTTGTTATAATCTTGTTATAATCTTGTTATAATCTTGTTATAATCTAGTTATAATCTAGTTATAATCTTGTTATAATCTTGTTATAATCTTGTTATAATCTTGTTATAATCTTTTTTTAATCCCGTAGCCTTAAACAATGGTTAAACAAATGGAAGAATGGAGTTAAATCTTCAATGACAATTACTTTTAAACCAAAATTAAATGAAAATTTTGTCATTTAAATCACAATTACTTAAAGCGTAACTCCGAATAAGCTGGGCTGATTAATTAAAAAACCCCATCAGAGCAGTAAACTGATTGATACATACAAGAAGTTGCCACATATTTACCTTAAGGGTAAAGGATGAAGACATGTTCTTAGATCTAACAATTGACTTTCGATCAAAATCGTGGACGCAAATCAATAATCTAGCACTTACAATCTCACCTGGAGAGGTAATAATAATAATAATAATAATAATAATAATAATTTTATTGTCCAAAGAATCACAAAGATATAGAGACAGTCAGGATAATTCCTATAGTTTGATATAAAATGTATTTACAAATATTTACATTTTTCACAATATTCGTCAGAAGAGTAAAAACAGTAAAACAATAAAAATTCTTTTCGCTTATAATTAAAATTATTTTCACTGCTAGCTTTAATCTGTGTCGGGAGAGCATTGTACAATTTGGCTCCAGCATAATGAGGGCCTTTAGTTAAAATTGAGAGCTGGTGTTTTGCTAGGGGAAGGTTTCCTGTCTTCCTAATGTCATGCGGGTTGCTATTAGGAGGGGCGGTCTTTGGGAGGGGCTGTTTGTTTGTTGTTATGTACAAAAATAATGCAGTTGAATATATATACACATGGTAATGGTAGAATATGAAACTTTTTGAAAAGGGGCCGGCATGAGTCTTTAATGAATATATCGGCACAAGGGTCACTACTGGCCTTGGCCATTATGCGGATTGCTCTCTTTTGTATTTTAAAAATTCTATTCGCTTGAGCACTGTGGCCCCAGAGTATGATGGCGTATTGTAAGTGGGAATGGATGTTGGCAAAATAGACCATGGTATGATACCATGGTAGACCAATACCAAATGGTATGAGTTGACAACTCAATTATTTACCAAAGGACCAATCTGAAATGGAGCGAAGATGTTTTATCAACTTCCTTTCAATATTTGAGCAAGACTGAATGACAAACAATTGTACCTAAACAATTCCTAATGGCACATTTTTTTCTACTCTGTAAACGATTATTAAAAAGATATGATTTAATTAATTTAAAATGACATTATGTATGTATGATTTAAATGTAAAATAAATTCTTATGCTTTTCAAAATATGTAAAATGTTTCAGAGTATGCAAAATTACTTTTCAATTTTATAACTGTAACCAATCATGGAATAAAAATACGTACTATTATTTTTATTATTATTATTATTGTTGTATTTTTATTGTAATTATTATTGTGCAACTTTTAGATTTAAATTATTTTGACAATCATCGAATAGTCGTGGAATCCTGCTGTTTGAGTTGTACCGTCCTTCGGAAGTGACGTTAAGCCGTTGGTCCCCTTTGTGCTTTTCGACAGGAGTAGGCTATGTGCCGGTAGCGGGTTTTCCCTCCTCCCTTCCAGGCTAGGTTAGGTTCATCATCATCATCATCATCTTCATCATCATCATACTCATCATCATCCACTCATTCCCCGACGCCATTAGACCAGTGCCGCATGGCCAGATGTCAAAACAGTACGTCGTTAAACACCACAAAATAAATTCACTCGTAGGCCTGTAGTCTCTTGAATGCATTTACAATGCAGTTTATTTTAGTTTATTTTAGGAAAATAAATAAGGCAGTTTAAAAAGTTATAAAAAATGAAATGAAAATTAATCTGGAAAAGTATCACGTCTTCAGAATGTTTCGTTTACCTGTGAAAACTTTGAAGCAACTCGTGGTACGCGTGAGTGCCACGGGACTGCCTATACGTACGGTTAATCCAACCATGACAAGTTTCGACTGAAATAATCGTCTAAAACGAGGCGAAAATTTGTCTCTTCGTATCAGGTGAGTAGCCGACCGAAGAGTATCGCCTGAAACCTACTGTATCGCTGTGCAAGTGACGTCACTACACGTGCTCGATCGACCCAGCCTCCTACCTTCGATCGACTGAAGCTCGGCTCCCATTGGCTGACCGGTTTTTGAAGTGGATCTAGGTGATAACAGCAATGGCGTCCACGGCTGCTATCACTGACCAAATGTTTTCCAGGCATGCAGATGCTAAAGAACTGCAAATTCTCTTACTTTAATTGCGGATGTTTAATTAGATTAATTTTAACTATGTTAGCATTTGTTAGATGTGAGTGTTCTTGACTAATTAAGTCACATTGAGAGTAAAATAGCGTATGAGCCCTCCTTGAATTGTCACATTCACCTTCTGGCCGTCCGGATTGCACCGTAATGTCTACCTTGTGGCTGAGCTACATAGGAAATGGAATCAGTCGGTATTCCTATGAACCCTCCAAGGTTAATATTCTTCAGCGTTCCATTGACTTGTTGAGAGACACTGATTTGTTTCATGCTACTTACATGATCAGCCTGGCGTCTGCCACTGTAGGTTTCCTTTCTGTAGATTTCTACGTTTCCTCTCGGGGAATCTTTCTAACCGAGAAATTGACTACTGGTCTCTTTGAAAAGATTCCTGGATTAATTTGTTTTGCTTTGCCTTTTTCAACTGATAATCTTTCACTTTAGTGTTATGTTTTAATATTTGTCATTCTTTCCGAGAGATTTCGTCGGGGACACACCGTGCAACTGACCTGGGTCTAAAGTACAGATTTCTTGAGGAGCAATCCAATGGAGTGTAAAGGCTGGCAGCTGACAGGTTCACATTGCATTGCTATGTTGATCATGACGACCTAAACCCCCCCCCCCCCCCCCCCCCCCCATATCACACCACAAACTCGATGAAGATGGCAGCATTACAACTAATGCCGTGGCTCTAGGACATTTTGGGGTAGGCAATAGGCATAATAGGCATAACGTCGACGCAGAGTACAATGTGACCTTTCATTGAATAATTGTTTAATTCTGTCCGAGGCCCACAGTATGTACAAGCAAATATTTTTAATACATACAATGGTCGGGTTTTTGCTGTTGGAATGACGCATGGAATGACTCATAAATTAGCTTGTTAAGTTATTGGGTTAGATAAATTTAGTAAGTTGCATTAAGGGTGTCTAGAAAAGGATTTTTTTAATATATTTTTGGTTCGTTTGTTGTTGAAGAAAAGTTGCCGCTACTTGAACCCTCGATTACAGACATAAGTTGTGAAACATCGGAAAAGTTAGTTTATTTCACCACTTAAAAACCATATAATAAAATGTGTCTTTTTTACGCAAGACTTCACTAATCGACATAATTTCTCCATCATTTACGCATATTAAAGATTAAAGGCTCATTTACCAGATTGTATAATGACATTTCTGACATGTTTTTATTACATCGTGTTGGGTTTTGCAGGTGATTCTAACCGTCAGGTGTTTTCATGTGTTTAAGTCCTAATGTTTTAAAATTGGGAAAGAAAGATTAAAATTGTTTGGAAAAATTATGAGAATGGAGGAAAAAAGATGACCGAAAAAGATTTTAAGCTTGGAATATGAGAGAAGGGGAAGAGGAAGACCAAGAGAAAGATGGATACATAAAGTACAAGCAAGAGGTGGGAAATGGAATGAAGTAGAAGAGAAAGAAATCTGGCTAGATAAGGAAGTATGAAACAAGTTTGTGAATGAAAAGGAGCATGAAAAGGAGAATGAAGAAAACGAAAAATGATTTGGCTTTAACTTGAGTTAAATGTCATAAATTAAATATTATCTAGTAATTATTAATTAGTATATTAACCTATTAATTAGCATACATCAACGAACCTGGATGGGAGGAAGTCAACCTGCTCCTTCAACCGCCGTCATATTGATCCCAACAAGATCACAATCACAAAATAAAACAGCTGCAACCAAGAACCGACATCGGAAAGTACTGTTTGGCCGCTGAGGGAGTACGTCTATGGAATAATCTGCCGGGAGGTGCGGTTTTACCACTGTCGAAAACCTCTAAAGAAATGAAGGCTAAACTTAGCAGTATTCAAATAAGATAGCAACATCCGATAGCATTTATAAAGAAATGCATGTCAAAGTTGTGAAATAAATTAATAAATTAACGGATGAAAAAATAAAATCGATTTCAAGAAAATTGCTAACCTTAACGATTAATATCGATATTTCGAGTCGTTTTTATTCACTTGTAGAGGTAAGGGCGGCCGCAAGTGTTATCGTGTGCTGTTACCACGTGTTGCCGGCTCGTTTGCTCAGCAGACAGAAAACGCTTGAACTATAGGTACTATCATATGAATCTACTCTATGAATATATCGGGCCTCTATTTTAAGGGAGCAAAACTATTTAAATCGCTGCCCGCCAGTCTAAGAGACATAGACAGCCCCAAAAACTTTAAAAAAATAGTGAAAGTTTACCTAATGGGCATGGAGTTTTATAACATAGAAGAATTCTTTAATGATGATTAATAATTTTATATTGTTTGACGAAGTATAACTGTAATAACATGTATGTTACGGAAATAAAATAAATAAATAAAAAAAATGAATAAATATATCCTATGACTCTTCAATATAAGAGCCGATTTTTCAGTGTTCCGTTATAAACCTAACATTCATTTAAATTATGTTTTTTTTTTGCTTGGCAACGGCTAATAAGAAAATGTTTTTTGTTTGTTAACTCAAAGAGGCATGGTGGTAACACAGGTGTTAAGACACCATTACCACCATTTCTGGATTTTTTTTCTGCCGATTCCAAGGGCGGTAAAACTTACTCATACCTCAAATCGCTTGCGCTCAGATTTGTGGATTGACGGTAAAAGAAGCTATCGTATTACACCACAATAATCAGTCTCGCTGCCGTTAAGACCATACCGATGCATGTGCGCTTTCAGTATTTTCATTATTATTACAAGTTCTATTCATAAAAAAGGGTAGTAATGCTCTAATACCACCATGCACTAAGAGTACTGCATGGTCTAGTTCAAGGGTTGAAAGTTGGTTTAAAAAGTAAAGCATGATGAGAATTATTTTGATCTTTGTGGCTGAGATCTCTCACCCATTGGGTCTGTCAGTGATCAGGTATAAAAGCCACACATGATAAAACCGAATGAATAGAAATTCCTTCTGACGACGATTCATTTTTGGATGGCAGTGAATTTAAAGATGACTTTTGGTGATGAAACAATGCCATGTTACTATAAATACAAGCAAAAGGGGCATGGCAGACATCAGTGAATTAAGAACTTCGGGGTAAACTAGTGTAATTGAGCACTTTAATCGTGCAACGATAACGACATAGCGTCCAGAAGACGACCCGTCTTTATTTTATTATATTTATTTCATATTTTGTATTACTTTTATATTATGTTCATATTAATTTTAAATTACTGTATCTCATATTTGTCTGTCATTAATGATTTATAAAGCATATCTTATCTTTAAGCATTGAATGTGGTAAACACTCTTGCTACATGGTAGTATTCATGTATTACCACCCCATAGGAACGGGAGAGTTGGTGATAAAAATTGGGTAGGTACACATACTTTTATGTTTGCCATTAAATACCGAAGCATTAAATCCATCAACTTTAAAAGAATAAAAAAAATTAAGAGTTAAAAGTTTGGTAACGGTTTGTTTGCCGACCTTTGACAAAACTGTGGACCTAATTTCTTTCCTCCATGACATTTACTTGGGGGTGCGTGTACAACTTTGGGCAAACGGGCAGTTTTAATCCCCATCCCCATGGTTACACCCAATCAGATACTTCTATTATCCTCTTAGACTCGAAATTACAATGTGTAGATAGCGATTGGTATTTGTTTAACCTGCTTATTTAACTGGCCTTTAGTATTGTGAAAACGGTGAGAATAGAAATTGAGAAGTTCGGCTGAAATTTAGGTATTTTCCAGGAAGGCTTTCAGGAAGGTACAACTCGAACAGCAGGATTCCTCCACAAACCCATGCAGTCGAGTGTTTGATAAGCAAAGCGAATGAAGTTGCTGTATTAACTTTCATCCCTCCAACCTCTCTCCCAAACAGAACTTGTCATATTGTGTATGATGGTCACCCATCCAATACCTGACGCTGAGCAGTGTTGCTTAACTTCGGTGATCTAATGAGAACCGGTGTTTCCAACACGCCAAACCGTCCGGTGTGACGATTGCAGGAGGGCTCGTAAGAAATTGGACCCGCCATGTGACTTGATTTGGTCAAGATCACTCACATCTAAAAAATGCTAACACAGTTAAACTTAATCTAAATAAACATCCGCAATTAAAGTACGAGAATTTGCAGTTCTTTAGCGTCTGCATGCCTGGAAAACATTTGGTCTGTGATAGCAGCCGTGGACGCCATTGCTGTTATCACCTAGATCCACTTCAAAACCCGGTCAGCCAATGGGAGCCGAGCTTCAGTTGATCGAAGGTAGGAGGCTGGGTCGATCGAGCACGTGTTGTGACGTCACCTGAACAGCGATGCAGTAGGTTTCAGGCGATACTCTTCGGTCGGCTACTCGCCTGGCACGAAGAGACAAATTTTCGCCTCGTTTTAGACGATTATTTCAGTCGAAACTTGTCATGGTTGGATTAACCGTACGTATAGGCAGTCCCGTGGCACTCACGCGTACCACGAGTTGCTTCAAAGTTTTCACAGGCAAACTAAATTTCCTAACAACGTCATTCGTTCCCAGATTAATTTCAGGGTGGACGGCGCCCACCAACCCAATTATTTTCAAAATGCCTTTTATTTTAATTTTTCCTTGTCAATGCGCTGTTCTAATTTACTCAGAGTGCAGACGATATACCACTTTATTTTGTACAAACTTGCGGTTTATAAGTTGGACAGATTTTCTTTTGATCGCGTTATTTCGGCCTAATGTTTTGGTCAAAAGATGTTAGCAGGATTGCCTTGGAATTCCTACCCCCAACTCCTCGTGCGAGCAGAGGTAAGCAACGTTAGTTTATCAATCCTTTCAACAATACATTTCCAGGAAGAAACAATGGCTGGGTAATTTAGGTTGACCGAGGTAACCCACGCGCACATTCTTGTAATGTGAAACAAGTTTTCTTCGACAATCCTCTCTATCGAGTGAAGAAATTCTTTCAAATATCTTTTAAACATTAGTTAGTATGTTTTTATCTTATTATTTATTATTTTGTTATTGTATTGTGCATTATTAATTATGCATTAATATTATGTAACATTGTACATGAACTGACGAGCCCATTATCCAGTAACCAGTTTGTGATTTACATGGGAAATAAATACATTAATTGAAATAAATTAATACGTTCATAAATAGATTCCCCTTGGCCCACACAGTAAAAAAAAAAACCAATTCGGTGGCCACCCCATGCATTTTTGGGACTTACCCCGGGCCTCCCAAGGAAAATTCTTAGCGTCGTCACTGGGTGGGGTCCCCTGAGTGTGGAATTTCGTTGTGTCTGCCCCAAGTGCTATATAAGTGCATTGTATAAAATGCTATTCATTTTGGTGTCGCATTGAAAGAGCGAGAGGCGATTGAAACGGGTTGAACCGTGGCCCCGTTTGTGTCGGTGTCGCGAGGCCCGAATGACAGGCGTATAGTGTTATTCCGTAAGGCTACAAAAGTGATCTTCGAATTGTTTCCAAAATTATGCTTGGAAGCCTGATTTGTGGGTTTAAGCACGAAAATAAAATTTAAAAAATGCCAGCCGGCTCCGACCGGCAGGCATTTGCAGCCTGGCTGCCCTGACCAGTCCGACACTGGCTCTGCATGATAAATAACTAGAACTTCACAAGCACAATTTGAGTTGGGTTGCAGGTTAGCAAACATAGTTTGTTTTCTCCACTTTTTTTAAGGGGTGAGGGAATGCGTAACTCTGTCTTTCGGACTGTTGCCTTCGGTTCTTTTAGTTCCCCATTCACAAAAAAATCATCCAATGTTGTATTGTTGCCAATTGACAATCCCCATCCCTACACGTTGAACGAAGACACCGAGGCGTGAGCTGCTGCTGCGGAAAATAGCGGACATGGACCTACTTTACGGATTCCTAACACACCATGGGAGTCTCTTCTAACCGCCGTGAACGCGAGTAGAACTACTGTAATAAGTTCTACGATGAAGTCAGCAAAATCACGACCGAACATGTGCCCCAGTCTGCAGTCAACCCGACGAAATACCCCGTTTGGTACGACAAGGACTTGATTGCGTGTCTTAACGCTGAAAACAGGGCCCATAGGCGGTGGTAACGCAGTGGTCTGGAGTGTAATTATGTAGAGTTTAGCTTAGCCAGATCTGATTTTAAGAAATTGCAAAAGGACAAATGGTCAGGACATCTGTTTGACATTGATACCAAAGTGAAAACTGATAATAAACTTCTATTCTGCTTTATTAGATCAAAGACCAAATCAAGCTGCATTCCCTTAGAAGCGAGTATCAACGGAGTTAAATCTTTTGACGCCATCACAGCCAGCAACCAGTTCCTAGGCTTCTTTAACTCATCCTCCAACCAACCTACCGGTGACCATAGTTGGGGGGTGATATTCGAACTGATTGCGATCTTTTTTGTATTTCACGATCTTTTTATTCGATCGCGATCCGATTTTCGACGATCCTTTTAAAAATATCGTTTTTAAACGTTTTTCAACATGCAAGGCATTTTTGTTCCTATTACCTAAGTGTTTGCAGGTTGTACATTTTCTTCTTATAATCTTAACTTCAAATCATAGTCCTCGTCGCATTGCTTTCCGTCTATTTCTATATTAAAATTGCATTTCCCAGTAGGTACCTGTAGGTGCTAAAAAATACGTTTTTTCCAGAGATCAAATGATTTTTTTTTCGAAAACGATCTTTTAAATAAACTTGATCGATTGAAACGAATTTTAATTTGAACTTAAAAAAAAACCATCGCGAACATCGATCATTTTAAAAATCTTTTTTTGACGACGATCTTGATTTTTTTTTAAATATCGATTTCAAAACGATCTTCCCCAACTACGCCGGTGACTTCATTAAGTAACTTATTAAGTTGACTATGCATCAGTGATTTGGAACCCACACCACAAGACAAAACACATATCTCCACCATCGAACGACTGCAACACAGTTTCATCAAATGGATTAATTGCAAAGCCCAGATAAACCATCACTCCTTCGACTACCCACAGACGTGCAGCAAATTAAACCTATCCACCCTCTCACAGCGTAGGGAGCTGACCAACCTCACATTCATACACAAACTTCCCAACAACAATATCGACACCTCTAGACTGCTATTTCAAATCCGCTTCGCAACACCATCCAGACAAACTCAAAATTACCATCCTTTCAGACCGCTAAAATGTAGGATTGATCAAAGGATTGATATCCACAAGCACGGGTGCATCAAAAGACTAATGACTTCCTACAATACAATTACAACTACCTGCCTTGACATAGACATCCTTTCAGACTCCTTCATGACTTACAAATACCGGCTTGCTCCAATTAATCAAACAGCTGCCCATGAAAACTTGTGAATATTCCATTACCTACTGCAATCTCTCCGTTGCGTGTTACGTTACTTGCAACGTTTTCACGGATGTTTTCACGGATTACCGATGAGCGAGTGAAGCAAACCCTTGAATTTCAAAGTAGCGTTTCTTGTGTGTGTTTGTTTGCGTTCAATTACAGGTCAAACAGCAGCTTTAATTTTAACATTAAAAGAATGAGTATATTTTAAAATCAACACTTATTTTTAAATAAAATTAAATAAAAATAACAGTGATTGTGCTCTTGTCGGGTGTAACTTTAAAACTTTAAATATGGCACCACTGTACTAGTCATATGGGTGGCCTGCCTGCCAAAGCGTGGAAGAGTCGTATTTTGTCTTGAATTCAGCCGTATTACATATATCTTTTAATCAATTAAATTAACTCTTCAATAGACAAATAAGGTCAGGTGCAATGAAAAGTATTGGTCTTTCAGGCCTTGGTGCTCGGCTTGTCAGCAAAGCAATGTGAGTCTCAGACTACTTCTCACACTTCTCTGCCTACCTCCTTAACCAAAAAAACTTTACGTCTTTGTACTTCTCTGGTTAGAAACGATCTTTGGAGAATATTCAAGCCAAGATTGAAACTACTCATTTCGTATTTTACTGTTAAAGCTCAAAATACTCAAAATACTGCTCAAAATAGTTGTATTATCACTGCTATTGACAGTAGTGTATAATATTACATGTACACCATTGTGGGAACCTTCAGTCCCAGATCCTGAAAAAAGACATAACAAATTGAGCAATTCTATCATATGTTGTGTTCTTGGTTTTTAGTGGTCCAGTCCGGAACACTAAATGGTCAACATTTCAAGTGACCAAGTTCTCGTCTAAGGCAGAAAACCCACCACCAGAAAACAAGTCATCAACTCAACCTCCATTAACAGAACCGCTACCAGGCCTTCCAAACGTAGTATATGCTACTTTGAAAGATGAATATCACACAACACAAGTTACAACTTTGTCAAATGGGCTGAGAGTTGCATCAGAGAATCGCTTTGGACAGTTTTGTACGATTGGTGTGGTGATCGATTCTGGATCCAGATATGAAGTTGCCTACCCAAGTGGCATTTCACATTTCCTAGAAAAGCTTGCATTTAACGTAAGTTTTTGCAAAGAGCTTCTGAATGTTAAACAATTTTTCCCACTGGGTCATTCCATGTGTAATCACTCACTTTTAATTAAATTTCACTTTGACCGACCCAGATTTTGATGAAAATTGGTATACTTGTTAAGTTTGTTGACTTAGGGGCTATTTTTTTTTTTTTTTTTTTTTGGTCCAACCGTTCGGATATTACAAGGGGGGGAAGTTGGGGTCATTTTGCCCCCCGGGCGTGTAGTGACCACCCTTTCTACGCAATATCTAGGGTTCTATGGGAGCTACAGAGCTGGGAAAAAAATCATCTGAAAGGTAATTTCATACCCTACCTGAATATGGAAACAAAAATGACGATATGTTAATACGAATTTAATTGTGATTTTACACATCTGCATTTTCCAAAATGACCATATCGCTGATGAGTCATTTTTGATTTGCCTGATTTTTTTTCTATATATACAGAACATACATATGATCATGTGTTCCAAAAATCAAGATGGGTGTTTTACCACTTTCCAAGAAAAAAAATTTTTTCTATAAAAAAGTGCCTTTTTGCCAGTAGAACAGCATTTTGATCACAATTATTGTGATCAGAGCACTGGCATATATTTTATATTAAAGTTGATTTTTGTTTGCACAGTTGCATGTTCTTGAAATGTTATTCTCTACAATACAAATCGATTGTTTGCCATATTCCTGTAAATCATGGATCAAGTTGAAACAGTTCATAGAAGTCAAAAGTTTGTTCATTTCTTGTCTGGACTTGCATCTACAAGAATCTTAAAATGGTATTCCCTAGAATACAACTATAGATTGTTTGTCATGCTCCTGAATCATGGATCAAGTTGTAACAGGTTACAAGTAAAAAGTTTGGTAATTTCTTGTCTGGACTAAAGCAATCAGTCTCTGGCCTCATGTTGATGAGGATAGAAGCTAATTTGCTCTCAAGCACCTTTTATTTAGAGATTCATAATGTGCTCAATTGGACTGTTCTTTGAAGAAGAATGTGGACCCATCGAAGATCTAGCGATTAAAAGCATTGAAAGTTTCAATAGTGACCAGCAGTTATCATTAGCTCTGCGTACTAAGTGTGATAATGTGAAGACCGTGTGTCATTTACATGAAAAGAAATTCCTTCGTCTGTATAGCTGTCACCACAAGTTATGCTGCGATCCGTTTCAGGCTCACTGTGGAAAAGTGAAAGTTAATGGGTTAAGAGAAATTAATGCAGCATCCAGGACGAAATACTTGGAGATTGCCGACCTCATCCCTGGAAAGAAATTATGCTCAACTTGCCGTAAGCTGCTCTCGCTCAGGCTGAAGGAACTAACAACCGTTTCTGTTCTAACGCCAACTAAATCCACTGAACTTGACCTACCTTTCGTGGACATACCCTGTGAAGCAGATGCCGTGAATCAGTCTTTAGCTGCATTTGGTGTGTCACCTATTAATACCACCAAACTAAAGGGTAAATCTATGTTTTATTCGAAAAGAAAGTTCAGCGAAATAACACAAGGTGTAAAGAAGAGATTGGAACTAGTATCTCCCAGTAATGAAGAAATCAGCAAAGAAGATTTGACATCTTCAGAGGAGTGCAAGGACAGCATCCGTGATGGGTCAGAGATAATAGCACAACTGAAAGAAAAGTTTAAGACGAGTACCAGAAGCGAGAAAATAACAATTTTATCTGTGCTTCCAAAAAGTTGGAGCATTAAGAGAATAATGCAAGAGTTCAATGCATCTAACCATTTGGTACGTAAAACCAAACAACTAGTAAAGGCCCAAGGGATACTGCCATCTGCAAATCAAAAAGCAGGAAAAACTCTTTCCCCTGATTGCATTCAACTGATTGAAGAGTTTTATGAAAATGATGATGTAAGCCGTGTCATGCCGGGTAAAAAAGATTTTGTCTCGGTTAAAGTGGGTGACAATCGAGTTCACCGCCAGAAGAGACTAGTGTTAAGCAACTTAAGTGAAGTGTATCGCAGCTTCAAAGATAAATATCCTGACATCAAGGTTGGATTCTCGAAGTTTGCAGAGCTCAGACCCAAACATTGTGTTCTGGCAGGAGCAGCTGGGACACATTCTGTCTGTGTCTGTACGATACACCAAAACGTTAAGTTGATGGCTTTGGGAGCAAAGCTGCCTTTGCTTTCAGACGGTACCATCAAATCATACCAACACTGCCTTGCCAGCCTCATGTGCAACCCCCCGCTTCTCAACTGCTTTGTAGGAAAGTGTGGCAATTGTCCGGGAACCGATGAACTTCGTGAATGGCTAGAAATCTCATTCAGTGAAAATTTCATAGACTCTGTGACTTATAAACAGTGGCTGTCAACAGACAGATGTACCCTAGAGACAATTACGAAACCTACAGATGAGTTTGTTGACTGTTTTATTGAAAAATGCATTTTATTAAGAAATCATGATTTTATTGCACGGCAGCAAGCGGCATTCATGCAGGAGAAGAAAGCCAACCTTAAACCAGGGGAAGTTTTAGTAGTGGGCGACTTCGCTGAGAATTATTCTTTTGTGCTCCAGGATGCTGCACAAGGTTACCATTGGAATAACAGCCAATGCACCCTTCACCCATTTGTGTGTTACTTTAAGCCTGAAGATCGAGACATACAACATTTAAGTTACGTTGTCATTTCTGACTCGCTAACTCATGACACCGTTACTGTGCACACTTTCCAAAAGCACCTGATAAGACACCTGAAACAAAACATTTCGGATGTATCCCATTTAATTTACTTTTCTGATGGAGCGGCAGCCCAATATAAGAATAAGAAGAATTTTTCCAACTTGTGCCATCATGAAGTTGACTTCGAACTAACTGCTGAGTGGCATTTTTTTGCCACATCCCACGGTAAAGGACCATGCGATGGAGTTGGTGGGACTGTAAAACGAAATGCAGCACGGGCAAGTTTACAGAAACCATATGCCGACCAAATAATGACGCCGATAGACTTTTACCGGTGGGCAACAGAAAATGTGTGGACTGTAAATTTTGTGTTTGTAGCCAATGAAGAGATTACAGCAAATGGCATCAAACTTAAAGAACGATTCAAAGAATTAAAAACTATCGTAGGCACAAGAAGCTTTCATGCGTTCTACCCAAAATCGCTAACTTCCTTACATGTGAAACACTTTTCTCTTTCTGAAGAAATCAACATTGTGAAGATTGTTGAGAAAAATGAAGAAGGAGAAGAAGAAGAAGAAGAAGAAGAGGAGGAAGCAACAGCAGCAGAAATACCCGAGTTTGAGTTCAAAGACGTGGGCAGTTTCATCACTGTAGCATACAACGAAGACTGGTGGCTAGCGTGTGTTCTTGAAAAATCATCACAGTCTCTTGAACTTCAAGTCAACTTTCTACACCCTCATGGACCAGCTCCATCATATTTTTATCCCAGTGTACAAGACAAACTAATTGTAGCTTTTGCTGATGTTTTAACACTGGCCGACCCCAACACGGCAACTGGTCGAACATACTTTTTGTCGGCTACAGACACCAACAGGGCAACAGCAGGGCTTATAAAATATGTACCTCAATAAGGTAAACTACATCTCTCTTAAGATATGCAAATTTGTACTTCATAGTAGCTATGATTGTAAGTAATGATCATTTTCTTGAATGTTGTCTTAAATTCAGTTCATATTAATTTATATTATGAATGAATTTGCAGAAAACATTTTTTTTTCTTGGAAAGTAGTAGAACACCCATCTTGATTTTTGGAACACATGATCATATGTATGTTCTGTACATATAGAAAAAAAATCAGGCAAATCAAAAATGACTCATCAGCGATATGGTCATTTTGGAAAATGCAGATGTGTAAAATCACAATTAAATTCGTATTAACATATCGTCATTTTTGTTTCCATATTCAGGTAGGGTATGAAATTACCTTTCAGATGATTTTTTTCCCAGCTCTGTAGCTCCCATAGAACCCTAGATATTGCGTAGAAAGGGTGGTCACTACACGCGCGGGGGGCAAAATGACCCCAACTTCCCCCCCTTGTAATATCCGAACGGTTGGACCAAAAAAAAAAAAATTAAAAAATAGCCCCTAAGTCAACAAACTTAACAAGTATACCAATTTTCATCAAAATCTGGGTCGGTCAAAGTTTGAGGTGAGTGATTACACATGGAATGACCCCACTTATAAATTCAGACACTAATAACTACTTACTAAATATTTTTTTCTGTTGGGAGATCTCAAATTGCTCCCTGTAACTAATTGTACATCAATGGTCATTGCTTTTTTTCAGTCAACTACAGAATTTTCTAATAAAGATAAGATTATGCACGAACTAGAAAAACATGGTGGAATTTGTGACTGCCAATCGTCAAGAGATACATTTGTGTATGCTGCATCTGCTGACAGCAGAGGGTTAGATACAGTATCTCGTGTTCTTGGTGATGTTATTCTCAGACCGCAAATTTCAATAGACGAGGTATGTTAATCGGCCTTCTTGTTAATTGCTAGTAAGGTTTAATGATACATACAAATTCTAGTTAATGGCCACTATGTTCGCTATTTAATGTTACAAATAATTGAATACTGCACAATTGCTTTCTTCTAGTTGGAGGTTGCACGGCAAACCATAAAATTTGAAATAGAATCATTGCTGATGCGTCCTGAACAAGAAACCCTCCTCATGGATATGATCCATGCGGTAAGAAATAATACTCTATTGATATCAAAATAAAGAAATAAACACCATAAAGTTTGTCCATGATATTTGAAATAATTTGATGACTTTACAGGCTGCCTATCGAGACAACACATTAGGTCTGCCAAAAATATGCCCGGACGGAAATATCGACAAGATTGATCAGTCGGTCTTATTTACCTATCTTAAGCAGCACTATTCTCCGTCTCGGATGGTAGTTGCTGGAGTTGGTGTAGAACACAATGCTCTCGTCGAGAGCGTGCAGAAACACTTTGTGGACCACAAGCCAATATGGGAACAAGACACTGGTCTCACTATTCCCACACGAGATTTAAAGGTGGACGAGTCAATTGCCCAATATACTGGAGGCATAATTCAAGTAAGAAAATAGAATATATCACTAGAGATTTACAGAGCCAATCACAGTTTTGATATTACTAAACTGTTTGAATTTCATTAGCATGAACCAACACTTAATCAGCTAAAATTTCACGAAATATCCATAGCAGGACATTGGCTCTGTATAATTCTGCAAATACCCGTGCTGAATTGCTGTTATAAATGTTTCCTCAATCTAGGAGACCTGTGAAATTCCGTTGTATGCGGGGCCTTCCGGCCTTCCTGAACTTGCCCATGTAGTTATCGCTCTGGAAGGATGCTCGCATCAGGACCCAGACTTCATCCCCATCTGTGTTCTGAATATGATGATGGGTGGAGGCGGTTCGTTCAGTGCAGGAGGTCCAGGAAAGGGCATGTACACTCGCCTCTACACCAATGTGCTCAACAGGTAACGAGAAAAGTTACAAAATATTGTGTGCATGAGTTAAATTTGACTTTCTCACAGAGAAAAGGTTTACAGTAAGTTAATTCCCTTATGTTCTTATCACTTGTGTTTGTGTGATGTTGACCAAGGTCACTATGTTCTCACTTTGTCAGAACATTCATAAATCTGATTTTATTTTTAATACTTGGTCTCTTAGACTTCCTCAATACAGACTGTCCTCTATGAAAATATGCACACCCCATTGGGGTCTAATAATTTGATTCCTTTTATAAACTTATTATAGGCATTCCCATAATGCTGCTTCTCTCCCCACTCAACTGCCACCTTGTTCGAACAGTATTCTCTATTGACAGATGTTGAGGAGCTTATCAAAACATGCATTCACTTTAATTGACTCACCTCAGGTACCATTGGATGTACAACGCCACTGCATACAACCACGCATACGCCGACACAGGCCTGTTCTGCATCCATGCAAGTGCGCCGCCAACGCATGTGCGCGAACTAACAGAGGTGCTGGTCAAGGAGCTGGTCAACATGGCGAGTAAGACTGGGAAGGCAGAGCTGCACCGAGCCAAGACACAACTGCAGTCGATGCTGCTCATGAACCTGGAAGCGCGTCCGGTCGTGTTCGAGGACATCGGTCGCCAGGTGCTGGCCACGGGTCACAGGAAGAGACCGGAGCACTTTATTAGTGAAATAGGTGAGATTGAGAATCTTTTAAGTCTGACATAATAGCCCTCATTGTGAAGCCAGCTTAAAAGTTCATTGCATGTTTTTTGAGGGTGGCTTCCGAATTTGGTTTGACTCTCTTTCCTTAATAATTGATTTTTAATGCATATTTCTCGTACTCTTTTAGAAAAAATAACTGCTGAAGACGTTCAGAGAGTAGCTAGGAGACTACTTCGGTCTCAGCCATCGGTAGCTGCCCGAGGGGAAATCGACAAGATTCCAGCAATCACCGACATCCAAGCTGGGCTTCTTGACAGCAGTGGAAGGATGCCGGGAAGCAAAGGCCGGCTCTCGCTCTTTCGATAGGTGACCTTCTTGCTGTAATGTAGGAAGAAGACTGTTTTGAATGATCTTTCAAGATCTTTTTTTTTCATTTGGTTGTGATTTTTAGCAACCTTCGGCTCCATTTCTCTTGTTGTCAAATTTGGAAACCTCAGAAATGATCACTTAAACAACTTGCCTAGTCTCTGTGCTATTAATTGACTTGTTTGAAGTTTAAAAGTTACCTCGTCAAAGATGCCCTCTTATAAAAATATCCACTTCGTTTAGGACGAGGGAGGCTTGTTAAGATCCATTGGGGGGTTCTTTTACACATTCTGCAGCTCAGAAAACCCAAAATATGTACTGATTTTCATCAAATGAAGTCTGCATTCACAGACTATTCATTATTTGTTTTACATGTTTGATTTTATACTTTGTAGAGCATTATTTTAATTTGACTGTTTCACTGTAATTTATTTGCCAACTGAATCGCAGTATGAATGAAAAATATGTTCGACAAATAAATACATTTGTATATACAAATCATGGGCAGTTAATTTTTTCACACAGATCATCATTATATCATTCATATATTATCATATCATTTCCAGTGGTTTTTCGCTGTCATAAGGGACAGTGTAAAGTTGTTGCACTTGTTTTACGTTTTCTTTCCATTTTTTTAGCCATTTTTTTGATGATGTTTTGAATCCAACGATGTCTAAGGTAAGCTTGTGGAAGCAATCATTGTACTGTATAGTGTATTCCTGAAAGAGAATTGTTATGTTAGCTTGACTAAAAAATATATAATGGTAACCTTGACTATGCTTCCCTAATTTTGCACTTCAGCCCAATTGCATAAAAACTGGTTCTTGAAACAACGTAACTCACGCTGGTTGCAAAACCGATAATTTCCTCGACATCAAATTGCTTTACGAAATATATTCCTATTTCATAGTCATTTGACGGTGCTTTCAATGAGACCATGCTGTTGACATGGACTTGAGAGTCCACGCTCGAATCTTTATTCGACAGCTCATCCAAACTTGTAATCGTAGCAACAGGTTCGGGTTCGGTTTCAAGTTCTTTGTTGACGTACTCGTCTCTGTTCAAAATGTTTTTCAATGCGTCGTAGATTCTTTTAACGAGGAGGGAATTGTACTTGATATTCAGCTTGTATTTCTCTGGTATTTCTTTCCTAATTATTGTATCGGAAGGAATCTCTATCACAGAAATTTCTGGAACCAAATGAAGGATAATCAGCCGTGAACAGACTGAAGACATAACCTAGATCACACCAACAACTACTGAGTACTATGAGACTCACCCAAAGAGCTGCCGCTTTCCTCGGTTTTATCGCTAACTGCCGACAATGGGCGCTTCTCTTGCCTGCTATCCATTTCAATTATCTTCATAGAATCTTCACAAATCTCTTCCAACTGCAAAGCAACCTTTTCGGATAAACTCTGATCAAATACTTTCTTGCAGAATTCAGAAATTGCAGCCGAAAGTTCGTTTAGACATGGCTCATACGTGGAATGAGTTTCTTTCAGATTTTCCTAAAAAGATAACAAGTCAAAATTTGCGGGCGACAGCCCAAATGATTCTGCACTTGCAAAACGCATAATGCCACGAACACATTGCAATACTACTTATTTGCCAATTTATTTCTTAATTTTCTGTCCAATAGATTTGAACACTAGTTAAGACCCTATGGCTAGTACTAAAGATAATATATTGCTTACTCTGAGCAAAAAGAAGTCTCCCAAGGTTGAGATGACAAGATTTTCAAAACTTTTGATCACTTGATCATTAAGGTTGTCCAGCATATTTCTATTCCCCGGGTAACCAAAGAGGGGCATTAAACTTCGGTCCATCTCTGCCATCTGGTTAGCTTGATCCTGTGACTTAATCGCAAAGTTTGACAAAAAGGTTGATCGGGCGCCTTGCAGTTTGCAAACATGGTTGCTCCGAAACCCATCAATAGTAAGCTTAATAAACAAATTTGCCACTTCTCGTATTTTCGTCACCAAAACGAGGTATTCTGAAAAATGATTTAGTGGGTGTAAATATGCTCGTAAATCCACCCCATGTAAGAACACATGATTGCACATTCCCCTGAAGTTTTCCAGTGAAGTACAGTGTCTGTAAGTACAGTGTCTGAAAAATTATGAAATTACAAAACTAGTACCTCAAACTTTAAGCGTTCCTAGCCAACCAAAACAGGTCTGTGCTCTTGTTATAGAAACATTGGAATGTTTTCGAGTATGAACAGCGAGTTGGTATGCAAGAATAAAGTAAAGTATCATTTATAAGCAATTCTTACCACGTAACTGGTCAATCCAAGCCTCTTCACATTGAATCAGGTAGAACTTGAATTTTTCTAGTAGATCTTCCATAAAAGTTCTGAAGTTGATAGGAATGACATCCTTTCTCATAATGTTCTTTTCTGACTTGGAAGAGTAGAATTTCTGTGAAAAGATTAAAACATTTGCAGCTTTATTTGGATCGGTAGGTAAAATAAAACCATATAAAACTCCGATGTTTAGATGGCAAACATAAAAATAATAATAATTTTTTCTCTCACATTTGCTAAATCTTGTATCTCTCCAAAAACGTCCCATAGATTGAGACGTACGCAATCAAGGAACGTGTCACTTTCCTCGGGTCTTTCCCAGCCAAGGAAGTATCGATAGTCCGAGGAACTTGGAGTAGATGTGTTTTGGCCAAGTGTCAAGCTGGTTAATTTGGCTGTAAAATTACAACTTACAAGTAATGCATCAAGATTAAAACCCTCGAATTACCTACAGAAAATAAGATAAATCTATTTCAAATTAAAAAACCTTAGTTACAGCTCACACAGTGGTTATTTTGGGCGTACAGTCACGTACGTGCCGCGTACCCACCTTTTCTTGTAATAGTGTACGACGATCACTCATTCTGGGGAAAGTTTGGTCTACTCTACATTTAAATTCAAGAAACACATGCTATTTTTACGAGTTGGTGAAAATTTCATTTGGAAATGGCATTCAGCAGAACGTAGCTATATTAACGGAATCTTAACATTCTGAAAAATAAATGCCAAATACTAGCTCATAATTATGTCTACGCAAAGCGAAAGCAAGGCTAAGCTTAGCTAAGCTCAGGCAACGCTACCCTTTGTCAGGCAGCGCCGACAAAGCATAGCGAGAGTATACAAATTGTTTAAATGTTTTTTGCCTTTTAGCGTCGCTTTCCTACACGATCTAGAACATCAACTGAATTCAATTGAGAGCGTAACAACCTTTTTCGTTACAAATTAACCACTGAGCTCACATATCTAGATTATATTGATAGTTTAAGCCATTCAGAGCAAAGCACTCAGTTGTGGATAAAAATGTACCTTTTGAACCTGCAGATTTCAATAGATAAATGTTTCTTTGCTGTAACTCATCAAGAAGTGTATTCCATTTGCTAGTGTCCATGGGATAGAGTGCATCTGTCAAAGTTGTTTCAACTTCTCCAATTTTTTTGTTTAAAATCTTATGACCATTTTTCATAAATGAAACTTCCGTCTCCATTTTTTTCTTTAACCAATTAACTTTAAAAAGCGTTCTTTCTATTAATATTATGTCCTCATACAAATATTTTAATCTGCAAAAAATTCCAAGTTTTTAGTGATTCTACAGGGATAAGGCAATCATCAGTCTGTTTCCTAGTGAAACATGTTAGCATGTTGGTCACTTGCAAAAAACATTAAACAAATCTCAGTTGGCATGCCACTAACTTGCGTCGGGAAGTATCCAGCATGTCTCGTGCTTTGCCAAGGAGGGCTGACCCATCCCCCGAGATCTTGTTTTTGGTCAATGCTCCTTGCGTGTCCAAAAACTTGTCCGCTTCCACCAGCTCTTGTACCAACACTTTCACTTCACCAGCACTGTAATTACCGCCCTCCGAGAACATCCTGTTGGACAAGCACAACAATCATCCCATTTTATCAGACGTTACAAGAATTTCGTATGAAAACGTACATCATGCAATTTTTGGGTCTTTGCAGTAAGTAAAGATAGGAATTTGTTTATTAAACATACTTAATAGACTTTAAGAAGTTTACTGTTGACTCTTTAAGCCACTTAATCTTGCTGGAGTAATCTTCTTGCATGTCAAGGATGAATCCATTAATTCTAGATATGAATTTTCCAATGTCCTTGTCAGTCTGGATGAAAATAGAAGAGAGCTTAGAATAAATAGATGCTAGGGTAAAAATAACTATTCCATGTTCAATTTTCACTAAGAGTAAAAACTTTAATTTACCTTTCTAATCAAGAATGAGACTGTATTTGACACCAAAGCATTCATGTCTCTCTCGGAAATCATCTCCTCTACTTGGGCTACAAAATTCTCTGTAAGCTTCATTTGTTGAGTGGCAAATTTGTCCATCTCGTCTGATATTTCCGCTAGATATGATTCTAAACCCTGTAATGCAGTTAAGAATTGAGCAACTAGTCAACTACCAATTTTCAATTGACTTTCACCACAGATATTGTCTTTCACCTTATTACACCATTAGTAAAGCAAGGTGAGTTACGGAAGTATCACAATTTTATACCATAATTTATTGAACTGAATTTACCATGAATGTTTATCCAGTCCATTTTAGGAGAAGCACAAATAGCAGTGACATATTAAATATGAGACTGTGGCAAGCAGAACAGTTTCTCAAACCATACCATTCGGTGAGCTTCTATGCTTGCTCGATGTTGTTGCAATTCTACCAGACGTACATTGTGCACTTCTAGTCGCACTCTCTCGTAACGTGGAGTAAGAAATTTCTTCCTTAGCTCGCAGCGATCGACAGATAATTTTACCATTTCTGAACTCCAGTTTTCACTGTCTTTCAAGAAGTCCTGCTTGCAAGTTGAGGTGAAGTGCTCCATACACTCAAATAATCTGATAAAAGAAGAAAAAATAACTGGAGCATAAGAGTGGCTCTTAACAGAATGTAGATTTTGTATCTTATGTCTGAATTACCAATGTTCAATGTTGACCTCGTGCTCTAGCCATGAGAACCAAATTTGAGTCAAAAAATGTTGAATGCTGGGAATCAATTTGATTTAGGGCTGAGTTTACAGTTAATTTTTTATTTGGGTGGCAACATGTTTGTTGTCTGTTAATTACTTCAAGTGCCTCTAAAAAAACAATCACATCAGCTGGTAAAACTGTAGGTAACGCCAATCTTAATTTTAACAATGCTCGATGGTTTAACGAAATAGTAAACAATTAATCTTACCCCAATTTCCAATTTTCTATAGCTTCTAGCTGAAAAATACACATTCTTATTTGGCGCGGAACTTTGTCTCCTTTTCGTTCGTCTGCTTCAACAGTGAGATTCTGCTCCTGGCTGTCTTGGAGGTCAACAGTAACTTCCACCTTGGGGTGGTTGACAGAAAACTGTTCCAACTCGGCCTTGAACACATCTAGCTCCATCTCCATTAGTCGCGGGTAATTTTTGAGAACCTCCTTTTCTGCATCGCAAGCTTCTTCGTAACTAAACAAATGCGAAAAGATGGGTCATAACACATTTTTCATAATTAATTTCCTTTCATCTTTTAATTGCACACGTCTACATCGAACGAAGCAACATAAACCTTTCCGATCAATTTCAAGATTTTTCGTTCTCAATTCAACATAGATATAAAATGCTTACTGATCCCGAATTTTATCCAAAATATTGTGAACATTCTTTAATGCCACCCCCAACTTATCGATTTCTGATTCTTGTCTTAAACGATCCAATTCTGTGTGGAACAATATTTCCAATCTGTCTATCTCCTTTCTGTCTTCGCTCAGCTTGTTTACACCGCAGCCAACTAGTCTGGAGCATGTATTAACACGCGAAAAATGAGAATCCCAAAGTTTAGCGGCTTTCGTCAGGAAATCTTTCGTTATATTATTGTTCTGTTCCATCAGCAGGACCAGACTTAAAACATCATAAGATTCCTGTAAGCAAAGAATAGTTTTGTTTTATCTGAAAGAATTGGGATCGTTCCATACCTAGCACCAGACATGGATCACTGACAGATTTTAGGTTGTAAATGAAGACAATGACAACAATATTTACATCCATGTAAGTCTGGGACTCGGACAATGTTTTCGCCTTGATCTTCGAAATTATTGCAGCAGAAATCAAATGTACGTCATGTATGTTAGTGCTCGAGTAGAAATCTTCAGCTAAATCTAAATACTGCAAGCTTTCAAAGCCAAGGTCAAGCCCTTTGAGGAGGTTCAGCAGTGCACTCTTAGTCAGGTAAATTATTTTCTGTGCACACAAATCTGAAAATGAAGCAGTTTTACGTTTCAAACGGGTTTTTGGTACATCCTGTGGTGCTTTCCCACTTATGATTTCTATCAAGAAACTTTTTCAAGAAACACAAACACTTTCAAATAGCTTTCCCAACCAACAAGCAGGTATTTCTGTTTGAAGTCCTTCAGTTTTTTCAGCTCTCACTAACGTGCAGCCATAATTCCATTAGAATGCATTCCAGTACGCTTCTTAGCAAATCCGTTTACCTAAGTGCATGAGTATCCGCAGCAGCTGCTCAGACCACTCGTTGATGGAGCATGTGCTATATGGAATGTCCGGCTCTTCGGCCCATCGGCATACGATTCCTTGGAACAGTAGCTGAGTCCATGAATCCCCTTTTAGTTGGCACCGAATATCGTCGGAATTGTCTTCGTTCAGAATTGCATACGAACCAGAATGCCTCCGGCGTCCAGTTCTAAATGATTGAAGAATTTAAAGCATAAATCCTTATGTCGTTAATTGTTTGAGTCATGAAGCAAAAACATGAAGCCGGCATGAAACCAAAAAAAGTGTAATTACAAAAAAAAAAAACCCGTTCTTACTCTGAAAACTCTGACCATCTCCGTTTATTTTTCATTTGGTGACAGTCCCACTGATCCTCCAAATAGTCTATTTTGCGTTTCAGCTTAAGAAACTGGCAATCCCCTGACAGGACTAGTTGTAAATGTATTTCTCCATAGCAACGTACATTCTCCATTAGCGTCTGGTTGTAGCTCTGCCAAAATTAATCAAGAAACATGAATCGTTTTTAAATATCTCAAAAATGAAAACTGGTAATTGTAAAAAAATATTAGAAAACATTCTTTTTAATTAAGCTTACCAAAATTTGATGCTCAAAGAAACTTTGTATATCTCGGGGCAATTGGTGTGATATTTTATTAAAGCTGTTCATGTAAAAACGGAGCACTAATTTTATTTTTTCTGAACGAATCTGTTCAACCTCCATCACTCTCTGGCAATAAAGATCTATTATATTCCTTCTGTAAGCAAATAGCTTTTTAGCATCATCCATTGCTTGGGTGAAGTCCTGCTTGCTGTAGAGAATAACGCGCTACAACATAACAGAAATATATATCTTACACGTGGATTCAGGCACATTACTATAAAAAAAATACAGTGTTCACGTTAGCTAATTACCTCCTGGTCGAGAATTTCCTTTTCCATTTTTGTAAGAGCAATTTTAAAACTCTCTATTAGCTTTTTAAAATGATCTGATATTTTTGTAAAACATTTTTCTGTTATTTCGTTTATGGCAACAATATCTTGACACATATTTGAATTCGATAAGTCATGGCGTTTTTTTCGCAGGTCTAGCATACGTTGAATGGCAGTGGATGCTCCTTGATGTTGAACTAAAGAGAAAACCACAATGTTCACACATTTTTTGAGTGTTCAATAACTGTTTACTACATCCCTTATGTTATGCTTCCAATTTTAAAAGTCATACTCTGGTAGGTACCAGACAAAGATGTTTTATAAGTCAATATGTTTACAGTACCAGGTATGTGTCGTTTTAATTTCTTTACATCCCAAATATCTCTCTCCAAAACGCTCAGTTCTGCAGGTGTACATGTTGTGCAAGAAGTGGCGATTTGCTTATTTTGAATAGATTTTTCATTTGCGTTCTCTACTCCATCAATGTCTTCATTGAAACTGCGATTTTTTTCAATTGCTATTTCTGCCATGGTTGATTTGACAACCTGTCCGAACGTATTTTTGATATGAACTTTTGGTTCAGATCTAGATTAGAACTATTGGTTCAACGGAAAAAAGACTAAAATAGCAAAAAATAGCTTAATAATATTAAAGTTTGAAGAGTTAACAAATGAAGCCATGTACCATTGAGATGGCCTCTCAAAAATATGAAATTCACCGCCTTTTCTGCTGAGACGTCAAATTGCACAGCCTTGTATACTGTTGTACAAAGGTGTTATTTGTTAGTAGGCTGCGCCAAAGAATTATTGCTTCCACATGGCGTGAAAAATCTGGAATAAACGTAAATATTAAGTCAAGTTTAACATCTTATTTTGTTTGAGTGACAGGGAAAATATTTTGGAATGTCACAAGTTTCAAATGTCAGCAAAGTTGATGTTATCAATACTGCAAAGCACCAGAAACCCACTTCTAACCTTCAAAAGGTAAATACCACTTAAATAAGCTCATCACTCCTACCACATGTCATGGCATTGAATTTAGAATATCTACGATTGTCATATTCTTAGATTATATTGAATACTTAGGTTACTAACGATATTAAGGATGTATGTACAATTTTCAACTGTATGTTAAATTTAGTGGTTGTGGCTTTTGATAGAACTTCCATTTCCCTATTCAATGGTCTCCCACAAGAAAATATGCCTACTTTCCCGGAGAGCACTGCAGCTCTGGGAATGTAACTTGTTTGCTAGCGATCACAAACGTTACCTCAGTAGATAACGTTCGTAAATTCTGGTAATCTTAAGTGATCATGGAAAGAGTTGAAGATCAGTGCCTATATGTTGTGCATTATCTTGGAGTTCACACTCGTTTTCTTTGTAGATAATATTCGTCATCTCCTGGTAGCTTCTGCAGCGATCGTGTAAATATTTAACGAACAATTTCTCAGATAAAGAACTACAAAAATCATTAATATTATCAAGTGCACGATTCTACTTTTCACTTGTCGACATCTCAGCTAAGTGCTTAAATAATCAGAAATGCTGAAGTACAAGAAAACCAAGGGAAATCAGAGAGATGGGATTAGATAGAAATCGTCTTAGGATCATTTATGACCATTTCCAATCGCTTCTAGTATATTTCTGGCCATTAACTGTCAAAAGTTGCTGTGCATATATAGCTACATCCCAAATGTTGACAAGTTTGTCTTGAACTGTAAAGTGCTACGATTCTTTTCAAATCCATACAACTGAAATAAATGCATAACATTTACAACCAATAAAAGCATATTGACTTGAAAAAATTTTGTTTTGTTTATGTGTTGCATTTTGATGCAAAATCAAACCGAAGGAAGTAGAAACTGCTGAAAGTAAAAAATTACTTTTTAATCACTTCGATCTTATGATACCCATACTGTTTCTTATTTACTGTAGCCAGTATTACTTACTGTATCATATTTAATATATTTTTATGTTTCAATCGAGTTGTTCATAATTCAAGAAACTTAATTAGCATTCACAAATTCTTTAGCAAATCTTGTTGTTTTGCAACGTTTTTCATCCTTTTCTTGCAATCGCACTCAGCACATTCTCACACTTTCTAAGCACAATGAAAAAATTTGCTAACAGTTACTTCAGAGGTGCTTATTGTCGAAAACTATATCGTTTGTTACTTGGAATGAAAGTTTTACGTGATAGCTAGACAGACCTTTCTTTTAAATGGTAAATTCGTTGGAGGTAACGTTCGAGATCCATATCGTTCGTCATCTCTTCAACGTTATGTGATCGCTACCCTGGCCACTCATCTCCTTCATGCCAACAAAGAGGACCCTATTAAACCAAATATTTAACACGATAAATAGAATAATAAATTAGATATTGTAATTGTATATTATAATATAAATTGAATTTAACAGTTATTAACTCTAGCATTGGTTTGACAGGACAAACAATTTGAAATGTCAGAAGATCCAAAACCAAGCAAATCTGGGAAGCGACGGGCACGAAGAAAAGAAAAGAAGCCTGTGACTAAGGACGAAAAGGAACGCAGGTCCATATCGGCAATCACTCATAAAAAAACAGCTAGATCTTGTAACTGGCAGAGTTTCATTGCTGTTAATAAGCAGAATAAAACCATTGTAAAGACTTTCAAAGACGAAGTGAAGGAAGCCGGGTTTCAAAAGGCTTTGGCTCGTAAAAAACGCAAAGCAGGGCTTGATTCCGACATTCAACAACCTTCAGAAACTAAAGCCACAGAAGTAATTGTACCACCCGTATTTGCTGTGCCTGAGGCACCGCTAGAGACACCGCTAGAGACACCGGAATACATTAAGAGTGGGGCTAAGCTAACAAATCAAATAGGAATTGATTGTGAAATGGTGGGTGTAAATGATGGGAGAGAAAGTATGCTAGCAAGAGTTTCCCTTGTTAACAAGTATGGTGATTGCATCTACGATAAATTTGTGTTTCCAAAAGAAGAAGTTGTGGACTACAGAACTCATGTGAGTGGAGTTCGGCCCGAAGATTTAGCAAATGGGGAAAGTTTCGAAGTCGTGAACAAGGAAGTGGGCGAAATTTTAAAAGGACGCATCCTCGTTGGACATGCCATTCAGAATGACTTAAAAGTGCTCCATCTGCCTCATCCAAGAAAAAATATTAGGGACACTGCCAAGTTCCCGAAGTTTCGTCAGATTTGTGGTGGGCGCATGGTTGGTTTGAAGAAGCTTGCAGCAGAGGTATTGGGCATTAAAATTCAACAAGGAGAGCATGATTCTGTCATTGATGCTCGTGCTACAATGCAACTGTACATGATGTACAGTAAAGAGTGGGAAGAAAGCCGGAGATGGCACTCAAAGAAAGTCCTGCAAGAGAAAGTATAATTGTTGTATCCACATTCAAATATTGTTGACACATTTTACAATAAAACAAAGAAGTATGTAACTATTTTGATTGCTTTCCATTTCATTTTTTCCTCATTCTCTCTTAGCTTCAACCTACAAATTCACTCGGCCCGATACACGACTTAGGTTTGAGGCTTCGTTTACGTTGGACAGCTTTCGCAATTTGTTCTTTTATCAAAGGCATGCTCTCTAAGGTGTTAAATTCCATTAAGTCGATTATCTGATCATATTGAGCTTGTGTGTATGCAAAGTTAAATATGGAGAACGCACTTTTGGGGTCGCTGAATACGGCAAAGTTTGCTGCTTCTAATTCTTCTTGAGTGGTTCTCTGCACACCTGGCGATTTAAACGTCTTAAATTTCTTATTCAACAAAATAAAATGGAGTACAAGTGGGCAATATGGATCTTTCCTATTTTCAAATAAATAGCATTCGCGGAGGGGCTCAGAGTCAAACGTATCTGCTTGTTCTTTGATAGGTGGGAATGATACTTCGTTCAGTTTTGCCCACTTTTCAACAAGCAACAGCTCCTGAAAAAAGATTCTGGATTGAAGTAAAGTAAAGAAAAAAAAAAAGCCTAACATATTAAGGACAAGATAGGAATCGACAATATTCATGGAGAGCATAAATCTCTTTAGAAAACAGTCAAAAATGATAAAAAGTACTTACTCTGAAAGGTGATGAGGCATCAGATCGACGAAAGCTAAAGTCAAAAGCGAGGTAAATATCCACTCCTCGTTGGGGCCGCATTAGCAGTGGGAACGGCAAGTTGAACGTCAGTCCTGCGTCGACGAGAAACAGCTTCTTGGCCTGCATTTCAGTTGGTTCAAGGTGCCCTTTGAAATCTGCTTCTGCAAAATCAGTCAGGTGAATGTAGGTGTTATTGACATTAAAGTTCTTAATTTTAATATTGATTGTATAATTTAGTATGGACTGATTTTGCAATCGATATGAAAATGTATGTATTATGACACACTGGTCTGACAACAGGTCAGTGAATGAGTGGGTGATGATAAGGGTCTCCTAGCCTAGAAGGGAGGATGGGGAATTCATTATCGGCACAAAACCTACCTAAGTAAAAAAGCACCAAGGGGACAACCCAATTAGCATCCCTTCCAAAGGCTGATACAACAATCTATGCTATTAAGAGGTATATATTATATAAATAAGGCAAATAAAGTTGCTGCACTAACATGCATCCATCCAACATATCCTAAAACAGGACTGGATCTTGGTCACCCATCTAATACCCAATATACTTTTCATACTCAATACATATCTAATAAAAATACAATATACTCTTCAAGACTGCCATGAAATAGATTCCTATCTTAGCTTCAAGGAACAACACGTTCATCAACTAGTTGCTGTGAGGAGAAAAAGACGTCCCGGAAACCTGAAGAATGGCGTTTAATGTTGCGCTTGAATGTCAACATTTTGGATGTTGCCTTGGACAGTGAAGAGAAGGTAATCTATGCCATTTTAAGGTTTCCAGAAGAAGTACTCTCTCTTTCTCCTGGCACCACATTATTAGGCCTCCTGCACCATAACCAGAATATTTTCATTAAATAAGTAAGAAAAGCAATCAATTTCTTAATCCTTTACCACCTATCCAGACATTTTGTTTGCATTTAGTTACCATCTTCAGGTGTAGTAGGACTTAAGAGAGAAGGGGAGTACATGTGAGTGAATTCCAGTCCTCTCATTGGATTGAAAATCAAACCAGCCCGGCCAACTCTCGTGTTCATTATGTTGCTCTTGATTAGATTGTCCAAAGTCTTCTCCCAGAAGGACTTCCCAATTTTATCTCTTGAAATAGGCCTTCTTTTCCTAAATGATGGATAAAATAAGTTCAATTGAATATATTACTGGATGTGATAATGCTAATTGATATTATGGTATTGAGGCATTGATAGGCTTGCGTACGTACATCAATGCACGGCTATAACGCTGGGCCTTAGGAGTTGGTAATACTGTCCATGTTTTTGATCGGTGCATTCGAAAATTCTTAGTTGGATCCATCAACTTTGTATCCGTATTTGCATTACTCTGTGATGAGAGAATGATTAAAAAGATAATTTGCTTGCTTAAAACATAGAACACATACTTTTATATGCACTACTGCATTTTGTCTCTTACAGGTTTGATCCTCAGCACAACATTTCTTTCAGTTGAATGACTAGACCTAGATATTAAACCAGTATTTTCTTTGTTTGCCACATTCAAACTCGATTCGTAACACTCGTCTTCACTTGAGCTGCAAGAACCGTTGTGTATTTTGGCTAAACTTTCATCATCGGGGAAGCAGCTGTCTGAAAAATTAGATATAATAACAAGATAATGAGCAATTGCAAGACAAAAATGCAAGGCTGGTCATTTTTTTCACATACTTAGCATGCTCTCTTCATCACTTAGCAATTCTTGTTCTGACAATTTCTCTAGAGGGAGTTCAGAAGTGCTTTTGCAAAGTTTTTTCTCTTGTAGAAGTCGTTTAAAAAGTATGCTGAATGCACTGCCCCAAAGTCCCTGAAGATAATGAAGTGGCTGCTCTTCAAATTTTAGTAACAATTTTCCCATGAAGAACTTGGAACCAAAGTGCTGTGTCTTCATAGAAAACCCATATTTGGCAAAGCCAATTTCATAGGGACTGAACTCCAACCAATCCTGAAGAAAAAGTATAATCAGAATTTTTAAAACTTATGAGAAAGATCCGGAATTTCTTTAAATCACTTCATAAACTTGCTTGAAATACTCGTGCAGAAACTTGTTTCTTGACATTGATGCAGGTGTAAAGAGGCAAAGGAGCTTGGCCGTGATTTAACTTCTCTGCCTGATCGGATAATTTGGTACAATCTTTCAGCTGTAAGATGATTTATGCTTGGATTAAACATAAGAACTATTCTTTTATCACATGCAAGCAGTTCAAAATTTACCATTGAAAATATACCTCGGTCAAAATAGTATCTCCAATGAGGTGACCAAAAAAATCAGTGAAACTGACAGGCTGCCCAATTTTAGATTTTTGTAACACCGGCGATATGTAACTGTACATCCTTGTTGGGGTTATCAGTTTCAGCCAATTGTTTTTGCAAACGTTTGCTCTAAGGTTTTCCTGGAAATCCCCTGGACCTTTGGCTGGGAAATCTGGCTGTGCGTACAAAAAGGAAATGTACCATGATGCTCCGGATAGACTTGCCAGGTATGTGACACAATCGAGAGCACCTGACTTATCCAGTGCTTTCATAGCCCCGCTGAGACCGATCAATGCTCGAAAACCTCCACCTGATCCGAGAACTCCAATTGTAGGTACCTCAGAAAGCAAAGTAGGGAATTAGACATTAAGGTTGGCAGAATCTACATTTGAATGGAGAAGTAGTTTCATTATATCTACCTCATTAACATTTTTAGGAGCATCTTCTAGCGGCAAAAATTTTTTCAGTCCTTCGAAAATATGCACCCTTCGCTTATTGAGAAATTCTTTTTCATCGTCTGACAAATCAAGGCTGAATCGAAGGTCTCGTTTCGAGCTACAAAAAAAAACTTTAGTCCTAAAATTATTAGAACACAAGAAATATAAGAAATTATATATTATCTCTTGTGAAAACTTACTCCTCTGTTCTTGTCATTTTTAGGTATATTTTTGAACCCTGTAAGAGTTAAAATAATTATTATACCATTTCATTTGAGGTACAAGAATTAATTAAAATATGGAAATTCAAATTTAGAGATAATTTTAAACATATATTTTTAGATATATGAATATCCAAAACAGCTCTACCTCTTTCAGGTCCAATTCTGCATCCAATTCGATGTCTAATGGCAGTTCGTTCAAGTCAACTTCCGCCATCCCCACTTGTGTGTCACTGCGAAAAAGTCGGGTCTCCATCGCATCAATCACTAGGCAAAAAATAGGAATTATTTGTTGGTAGTGTTGATGCTGAATGTTGGAACTTGGAACGGCCACAAAAATACGTTCAATATTGAGCTATAATATCTGTCACTACGACATAAATTTTACCAGACATTACTTTCAAGTCCTACTCACGCAGAATATTTTCACATTCAGGGTTTATCAGGAACGTAAATGTTTCGTTCCATTCGGGATTGCAGGAAGTTGCAGCTTTTGTCCGTTTTTCTGAATTGGGAGTGTTGGGTATATCCAAAATAACAGACAGACTTGGTGCATGTACTGGAATAGAAAGATTTTGAAATTTAGTGTACTTGCTAGAATGTATAACAAAAATATTCACAGAGAAACTAATGACATATGCTTACACAAGTTCAGCACCCAGCGTGACGGGGTATACAATCCATACAGCACGGAAACAATCACAATGTGGCATTTTTGAGGATTTACCTTGAAATAGAACACAGCATTGACCGTTGAAAAGTGCCACTGAACCAATAGTAACACTAACTCCACATTATGTAATATTTGGTGGTTTTAGGGAAACATACCTCAAAAATTTGAAATGGATCATATCTAAGGAAAAAATAAATGCAATTTTCTTATTACATCGACACTTTGTGGTCCCCAAAACTAACTGTCATCGTGAGCACTATTTCTTTAGCCAATAAAAGTGACTTACAGCAGTGATGTGGATGAACTCGACTCCCTTCCACAACGATGATTTTTTTCTCTTAGCACTGGAGACTCAGTTTTAGCAGCAAGGCAATCTTGAGTTTGAATACAATCATTTTCCGAAATCATCTTGCGATTTGAGAGAAAAACATTTATTTAAAATTACAGAGGTGTCAAAGAGCAACAGCTAAAGTTCTAGCCTAAGACAAGGCAAAGCCACTTGGAAACCAATTACTAGGCATTTGTTTAAGCCATCCAAGGAATTTTTACAGAATTTATCTATTTTGACATTTTATTATGATACATTTACAACATCAATTTGGGATCTCTCAATCCAGTTAATTGAAACACTGGTGATGACGAATAATAAAATTATTATTATAAAATGCAAAGTTAATCTGAGGCACAAAATAATTTAAGCAGTTCACAAATCTACTAACGACTAGTGTAAGGATGCGTCAAATGATCACAACACTCTTAATATGGAAGATCTTAATTATTTTTCCCATCACGACCTATGGTAAGAAAACTTTTTTAAGAAACTGTGCATAAAAGCTACAAGTTAACATGTCAACAATTTCATTTACAGTTACTATTTTTTTAAATAGATTTTGACTGCATTGCAATTGAAAAATGTCTAGTTTTAATCTGGTGAATTCTTAACAACAAAAAATAATTAAAACTAGCAAATAAATTATGGTGCATCAACCAGAATTAGTCAATAAGTTAAATCACTGAAAATAGAGGAATGCAACATCAGTGCGTCTATCCACTTGTTGCAGCCGTCAACCCATGTTGCTCATACCCTTGTGAGCACAGAGGGGTATGCACATCACTGGGAGAACACGAACAGTACGAATGTGATTGCACTGGAACAGGCTACTTCGGAAAAAATTGCCATCGTGGTAGGTAATGACTAAATAAAAAATTATCACATTTAAACAGTTGATATGCGTATAAACTCAATTTATTAAATGCTCGATCCATTACAGCCACATGGGGTACATTTATTCAAAGTTTCTACGCTCTAAGTGGAGAAACACAGCTGAGCATTGTTACTGGATATTCTCTTCTGTGGTTCTTCATCAATTCAATTGGCTACCTACATAGAAAAGCTACAGCATACATCTACTTAAGTAAGATTTCTTGGTTTGAACAACAATATTAATTACAATTTTGGCAATATATCAATATATTTAGTACACGATAATGCAGATAATAAATATAATATATCAATTTTTAGTTCAAATATCTAGCTTTAATTTGAATGTGATTTTTCTTTATCTTCTTCAAGCTAGAGGAGACTCGATTATCACTCCTCATACGTATAACGTAAATAACGATTACATCACTTTGGACGTTTACTACAATCGTTCGTATTATGCGAGAGATTTACCTCCAGTACCATGCAACTGTCCAACTGCAATGGGGACAAAAGGTAATGATTCCAAATCATTTGCAATTATTTTGACAAATCTATAATTATATCAAAATGCTCAGACTGAGAATCTGTAAAGAGCACATATTTTTTAATTTACACAATGCAAATATGTAGCAAAAACAATTTCAAGAACTTTAAAGCACAGAGCTTCAAGTACTCTTATTTCAATTATTTGTCCAGCTTAAAATCTGTCAAACAATTAATGCCATCTAGGTATTAGCGGTATTAGAGTGATAAAAATTAAGTGCAATCTCCATTAATAACTCAACCCAAAAGCTTGCTACGCAAACAGATAGGTCCAAGTGAAGATTTAATGAACAAATCAGAATAAATGCTTATAATTTTTACAGGACCAGTGGAGCTTCCATCTGTAGATGCGCTCATTGACAAAGTGTTTCGAAGACGAAAATTTAAGCCAGATATCTACGGCACTAACATGGTTTTCGTTGGCTATGCGCAACATTTTAGCCATCAATTCTTTAAAACCGATTATGAACGAGGCGATGGTTTTACGTACGGTGAAGAAGGAGTGAGTTGCTATTTTGACTACACTTACCGGTGATTGCTGTACTGGTAACAGCTTATATTAGTAGGAAGGAGGCCTTTACTATTATGGCGTGCAAGGAGGATTTGAAATGTACCATTGGCTAAATGAGTGGGTAGATTACTCATGGAGTTAAAATATTGACTGGTTCAGATAAAATTTTGTCATAAATCAGTTCTAAAGCTGACATCTATACTATTGGAACCTAGGCTGCTCATTGGTAAGTCCTCTTTGTTTGGCATTTCTTTGCCTACCATGAATGACCATAATTTTATATCCTGGCAGTATGCACCCTTTTGAACATTTCTTCTAGTTTAAAAGCCAGTTGTAATTTAGGTTGACGTATCGCAAATCTACGGAGATGATGAACTAATTCGCAGAGCTTTGAGAAGCTTTATCGATGGCAAGCTGAAAACTAGATTGATGAACGGCGAAGAATTTCCTCCCCTATTGGAAGATGTCCCTGAAGCCAAAATCTTTGTACCCAAGGTATATTAAGAGCTGCTTGATCTGATAATCACATAATTCAAAGCAATGTTACGAGGGTAATTTTTGAAAGCTGTAATCAGTAATCATAAAAATCATAAAAATCATTACATTTCTATGGGAAAAGGGTTTGCACCACAATTTGCTAATTCCATGATTTATAGGATCCTATGTTACAAAAAAGGGCGAGAGAAGCTACGCCATGGGTTTTTGGCCAACCGGTCTTCAGTCAAAGTCCACTGACTTTCATTTTGGCCACAATCTGGATCCGAGAACACAATCGAGTTTGCACTCTTTTACGCAGGAAGTACCGTCGTTGGGATGACGAGAGAATCTATCAAACTGCCAGGCTTATCATCCTAGGTAATTTTATACCAACAGAGAGTGGTTTTAACTTAACGATTGGTATTCAGGTCCCATGTCGCTCTTCTTTGCCTTGTGCTGAGTAAGCTTTGCCAGCTTGGAGCACTTATTATCAGAGGTTTCCATTCTTTTGCACCTAGAAAATACGCTCGGGAGCTCGGCATGTCACATAACCTTCACATTTCGCACAGGCATTCTAGACACATACTACTCGAAAATAAAAATCTTTTCAAAACTTTGTTCAATCGTGGATTTAGGTATTTCCTTTTTCTCCCTTTAACATTCTGCACTGATTGACATTGTGTATCATACCAATATACCTAGGGTGGAATTTTAAAGCTATAGCCACACACCATTTGAGTCTCCTTTCAAGTCAAACAAATGTTTGTATGTCTCGCCAGGTGAAATGTTGACCATCACAATGTCCGAATACGTCCAGCAACTGGCTCAATACAAGATTCGACTTAGTTACCAGCCAGATCTCACGCACGACATAAAATTTCAGTACTCAAACCGCATCCGAAACGAGTTCAATCATCTCTTCCACTGGCATCAGCTAATGCCAGATTCTATAGTCGTGCAAAACAATACGTACAAGATGGAAGGTCTATTATTCAATGGATTTTCGGAAATCCTTGAAGACGGATTTGATAACTGGGTAGTTGCGATGACCAACACTATAGCTGGCCAGGTAATTTATTGGTAGTGTTACATTTAATAACCAATGTAGTGTTTGCAGTGTCAACCTTATAGGATCAACATTTTATCAACAAAAAAAATGTTTACCTTATACACGGAAATTTACCTCGCAACTTCTCAAATTCAAGTTACTGCCGTTTTTATAAAGTCCGACTAGAAAAATAAACATCAATTAACTCCATGGTCGTAGACAAGCCAATACTTCTATTTTAAAGGCAACCTGAAATTGCAAACACTGAATAACTGGCCCTAAAAGTACCTCTTGTACATGGAGACAAGTCTAATCAGAATGAAGATACTTTAAGTACCTACTTAATCTCTTTTTTCTCAACATACATCAATCACCTTGCCTTTTAAAATACTATAAACAATTTCATCAACTCTCATAAAAAAAAAAAATTTAATTTTAATTCATGTTTTTGAAAGCACATTTGGTTTTGCAAAATCAATCTCTCTTTTCAGTACCTACATATGCTCCATTTCAGCTAACATTTGGTAACGTTGGGCCAATTATGGAGCCTGTTTCAAGACAGGTGATCCAAGAAGGCCGAGACATTCGCCTGCAGTCGTTCAATAACTATCGAAGGAGATTCGGTTTGCGGCCTTATTGCTCGTTTGAAGAACTAACAGGGGAGACAGAAGCGGCACACCATTTACAAGAATTTTACCACCACATCGATGCAGTGGAGTTCTTTGTTGGTATGCCTAGTCTATGGTTTTGCCTTTTGTCGTATTTAATATAGATATCCAGCTTAACTTAAAAAAAAAGATGCAAAATTTTGAAGACCTTGGGACCTACGACAGTGTCTATTAACAACACTTTATAAATTTTGAAGATGAGCCATTTTGTGCAGTACCTTGCTAATAATGCTTCTGAAATTCTAAATACTTCAAGTCACTAAGTGAGAACTTTTTGCAGAGTTTATCAAATGGAAAAAAATCCCCCAAAATATTTACCAAAATATGTAATCAGATGCAAAAAACATCTGGCCTTATAAAAAAACACTACAAATCTATTGAAATATTTGTTTCAATGACAAGCAAATAGAGAGAAACTTGATTCGATGTCTCAATTCTGCCACCTATGCAGTAACCCTTTAACACGGAAGAAAGATTAGATTCGATGTTTTTGTACAGACAGACGTCTTCTTTTAAGGTTTGGTATGTGAAAAGCACTTCAGATCGGTTACTCCTCCATCCATGATTGCTATGGGTGGACCTTGGGCCATAAAAGGTATCATGGCCAATCCAATTGGAAGTCCTTATTGGTGGAAGCCTTCGACATTCGGAGGGGCAGAAGGATTCGAAGTGGTGAAAAAGGCAACACTAAAATCGCTTTTTTGCAATAACATGAAGTCCAAATGTAAAAACTTTCAAATTTCTTACCAAGTTTCGTCTGAAATCTTAGAAAAAGTACACCCGTTTGTATACGATGACTCGTTGAATAAGTAATTAGTGTATCCACAGTAAATGGACAATGTACAATAAATGTAGAATAAATGCATATCTGTGTTGTATCTTTGTAATAAATGTCAAATGGTATGCAGATTATTTTTATTTTCTGAAATTCTGCTATGCTCTAAAGGTACCGAAAAATCTTTTTGAGAAATTGTTTAGATTTTGTCCGAAAAGAAAAAAGCCAAATGCTGACATTTCGTTACATTTATAAGATAAAATAGTGATATAAGTAACCCCTAGTCAGTAGGACCATTTCGGCTCAGTCACAAAAGGCAAACGCTGTTACGTAATTCAACGCTAAATCAGGCTATTCACATGAAAATCCAGCATTAAGCTGTTAGCCAATTTTCGTGAGTCCAAGACATTGCACGTTTAACGATACAAGTTTTTCGTCAGATCTATTGCAACGGCTGCAAAGCACTCAGAATTATAAATGGTTTACTATACACAAATTAGAGTTTATTTCAAACATGCAAACGGAATATGTTTGTATATTTCCAAACCAAAGCTGGGTAATGCAACCATTGACTTCAAGGAAGCATTTGTCTTGCGCCAACCCTTAGCCAAATCTGATTAGAAAAATCAGATTATTTAAATCTGAATCTGGCAAACAAGAAACATAACCAGACAGACTCGCATCATTGGATTGCCATACGAGATTTTAATCAAGGGCACGTTTACCGTGAAGACTCGATGTACCAGATGACTAGCATTCCTCTAGGTTTGATCGCCTTCGCTCACGTTCGCCAGGCGGCCTAGATGTTCTGCCGCGAAGAATTGTGCGTGTCGGCCACTTCTGCTTTTTCATACTCTTGGCTATCACTCGCTTCTGGTGGTCAAGTTGTGGGAACAGACCTAGCGCAAGGAAAGACAAACGTTAAAAAGAATTGCTTTGGAATTACCCTGGTAATTGTCAAATGCAACAGCCAATGTAGGTGTTGACTTACTCTGCGACAGTTCCAGTGCCTTCTTAGCGGCATTCATCTCTGCCTGCTGGATGCTGTGGCCTGATGCCGCCGCCAGTCTTTTGCCTCGGAAGTAGACAGCCACAGTGTACACTCGAGTGTTTGTAGGGCCTTTGCATTCGATCACCCTGAAAGAAACCAAGAACTTTTTACAAAAACTATTTGAACTTTTTTTGAATGCCAAGTGAAGAACAACAAAATGTCCCAACGTTTAAATTTCCGAAGAACTTGTTATGTCCCGACCTGTGATGTAAGCGAGCCAAAACAATATTAATTGATTGTCATTTTCATTTCATTTTCACTGAAAATTATGAGAAAATCAGCCGATAGTCTTATAATTTTATTGTAATATTTTATAGTGTTTTATTCTTTTGGGGCAATGTCATCCAATACAAAAAGCAGCGTAATAGTTTTAAACACAGATTTGAAGATTTAATTGCTCAAAATAATTTAAAAAAAAAAAGTTAAATTTGAACCTGGAAACATAGAAGAAAATGTTTTAAAACTCCCGAGTAAATTTAGCAACTTACTTATAAATTGGAATATCTGGTTCTCCGCCATCCATAGTGCGCAATGTGAGGCAGCATTGCTGAAGTTTGGACTTGGGGTCGTTCCAGTCTTGGTTCATGATAAAGTCTTGTAGTCGTGGGAAGAAACAAACGTGGCAGAAGACGTGACAGAAGTCTAGATCTTTGTCCACGTACAAAGCGCCAAGAAAGGCTTCGAGCAGATCAGCTCTGTCTTTGGTCTTTAGCTCTGCTTTGGGATTTGAGTAGAGAGCATAACTGGTCATTCCTAGGTCGTCGCAGACAACAGCTTGTGTGCGGTTGTTCACCAGAGAACTTCGGAGCAACTGGAACAGAAATAAATTGTTAATCATCCATTGCATTTTAGATAAAGCAACATTAGCCACCGTATGTTGGAACCAGTACTAAATTAATGTTTCGAGAATTAAACTAATTTTTCAGTTGTACGTCGAGTAATTTATATGTTTCACCAACAAACAAAAAACATCTCATTGTTGCCTGTTGCCAAGCAAATAACAAATTTATGCACTGTTATTTTTTTAAGGACCACTGAAAACTGGCCTGAAAACAGCCAAAACCTTACTCCATCCAGATGGTGGCCTACCATCTGTTCTCTGGTGAGCTCTGATTCTGCTTTCTACCTAACATTCATCATAGGTAGTATTTTGGCACACTACACATTAGCAAAAAATTGTAAAATTACAATATTAACTCACTGATAGATGTCCTTCATGATGTTCAGGGAAAAATTTGTAAAGATATTCAGAAGCAATCAATTGCAAAACAGTGTCACCCAGGAATTCAAGTCGCTGATTGGATCCCCTGTGAAAATAATTAGCTTGTAAAAATAACAGACAATTACGAAAATCTCCGTCGGACACATAAACAGAACGTAAACTTACAGAGTGAGATTCGTGTATCCAATACTTCGGTCAGTGAATGCCCGTGCTAGCAACCGAATGTGTTTGAATTCCACTCCGATTGACTGTTCAAACTTAGTCAATTTCTAAACACAAGAAATGATTGCTTTAGTTATTTGATCTATTTAAATCTTTCCTTGAGAATTTTGTATCCCATTTACATCTACATAACATACCTGCAGCAGTTCAAATGAAGGAATCCACTTGCGGTCTCCCAGCGGCTCTTGTTCTTGGAGAGGATGCGGTGGATAATCTACCCAAACTTCGAGAAGCTCTGGCTCCATTTTGTATAAAGTTTCGCCAAAAACTTTGTCCGCAACCTGCAATTTTTTAATTTATTTCACGGAACCTTGACATCTTTCTAACCGATAGAACTTGATTAAAAATTAAAAATGCATTGCATTGGGCAGAACAAGAATTCCTTTTCAATATCATAAAGCATTGGAAAATGTACTGTCGTTCTATCATAGCGCTAATTTTTACACCGTTTTCACAAAAAATAGGGCGCTAAATGACTACTTTACCAAGATTAATACAGTTTTCACCGCTGTTTTGAGTATGAAGAACTTTCAGTTAATTATTTCTCGTAGACTACTCACATTTGAGACTGGTTTCTGATCAATTAATCTGTATTAATGTTAACCTGTACGGCTGATCTACAAGTATCAATATTTTGAGTTGTAATTATTTAATTGTAGAGGTTTGTAAAAAAAAAGGCAGCCGCATGTGCCATCTACCGTTGCCACGTGTTGTCGGCTCATTTTCTGATTTCCCAAGATAATCCCTGGCGAACGCTGAATAGTTCTTCTACCAAAAGACATCGCACCTCCTTACTCTGCTGATTTAATGATTTCCAACTTCTTCTGATATAACCTTCCCTCATACAATCCCACTTAAGATCCCATTCTGCCGATATTCTGTATAATTTTGATAAGCTCAAGTATGTTTCTTACGTCAATGGAGCCATCGAGGAAAAGAGCGCCCATCAGCGCTTCAAAGCAGTTCGCCATGGCATGACGGAGCTCCAAATCATGGCACAGATCGGAGCCATGAGCATACAGCATGTATTCCTCTAGGCTCAGTCGCTGCAAATACCATAACGTCATATTTAAGTATATACTGGGTGGAACTGATATTACTCACAGTTTCTTATTTGTATGTAAATAACAGAGGATTTCTTACTTTGGCCAAAACTGCTAGATGCTGATTCTGGACTATAGCAGCTCGGTATGTTGCCAAACCACCTTCTTCCAGGTCAGGAAACATGTGAAACAGGTGAATCGAGGTGAGGAACTCTACGACTGCATCGCCCAAGAACTCCAGCCTTTCGTTGTGCGTGATGTTGGACTCTGTTTCTGTACGCTTGCCAAACCTGGACATGATATTGATGAGAGTGTTGATTCCTGAAGAAGGGCAAACAGTTTTAGATAAAACACAAAAATGTACCCTAACAAAAAATATAGTTGATGTAAACTCCTAAAAAATACTACCACTGCACTCAAATATCTTACCTCGCTTTCTTGTATTCATGTAATGAATTCTTCGGTCTCCGTATTCTGGCTGTCTAATTCCGCAGTTGGTAAGAGAATTCCTTGCGTGATCAGGGTTTGTTCCGAAGTTTTCTCGGTAAGAAGGATGAGTAAGAGCAAGCTGGAGAAGAAACCTATTCTCAAACTTGTAGTTAATTGTCTGTTCAAGAACGTCGCACGATCGATGAAAACGGAGATGGCAAACAAGAACTGGAATCAGCATGGCATGCTGAATCATATCACACATGATACCAGTACGGTGAAAACCTTTGCAGCTTACAGCTACCGTAACATCGCGTTTCATTTTGCTTTGTGTTCTCATCTCTTGAAGTTTGTTCTCTTTTGCTTCTAGTTTACGTTTGTCTTCAAACGAAGGTTTTGACATGTTTGCAACGAGATGACGGAACTTAACGTACTCTCTCCATGCCTTCTGATATTCAGGATTGCCAGCATAGCTCAACTGAGGTGGTCTGATTCCAAAGTGAACAATTTCAGGCCATACGTCCTCGGTCACTTTAGGGTCTTCTTGATTACGATCCAGCTGGTCAACTCTGACAGAACATGGCTTCATGCCAGGGTAGGTTACAACCATTCCCTTGATATCGTCAGCAAAGTTTTGCCACTTGTATTGGGGCATATTTAGCAAACTATGAAGCTCCTCATCTTTGATCAGCTCATTGCTATTGTCTAGTAAATAAATTAAGACTTCATTCATAGAAAGAATCTCTTTTCCATTGTCTGGAAGGTCGCGAACAAATCGAGGCATGAAGTGGAACTGAGAACAACCAGAGGAGTCACCATATGCTTTGAAATCCAAATCAACTAGCTCTAAGATTTCTCGGAACAGATAGTCTTGAAACAAATCCAGCTCATGGATTGTGAAATTATCGGGCAGCTTCTCTTCAATATATAAAATTGTATATTCAATATTAAATCGAATAACTTTGCATGTAGGCAGTTTCACCAGAGGAAAATGTGAAAACATAGAGAAGCCCTCAAATATAAACTCATGTTCGTCATGATGAATCATAGTTGGTGTTTTTGTTAGGAAATTGGTTGGTGGGGAAATAGTTATTCGATAGTGATATAACCTATCACCGTTGTTGGAGTTTACGTCACATTTGAGCAGGTGCTGCTCGCCAGCGTATATACCATGCCTGATCCCACACCGTCTTGCCTTGGCACTGCATCGACAAAGTGGACCGTCGTTCATTTCTCCACTCTCGTTGAACCACATCTCACCGTGCAAGCGATGAGGATGCAGCCTCTTGCGTTCCAGCTCCTTCATTGTACAGTCTTCCTCGTCTGTCGAACTGGAATCTCCACTAGAGTCCGAGCTGGAACTGCAACATGCCTCAGACTTGTGTTTGGCCAATTTGTTTCTGTTTTTTCTTGGAGGTAACTCAAACTTAGGTCTTGCTGCTCGAATTTGATTTGCTCTCTCAACAAGATTGTTTTTAAACTTTAAACACAACTCTAACAATTTGGGCGTAGCTTTCATGATCTTCATATTTTCTTCGTCTCGTGAGTAGTACAGTTCAGATGGCGAAGTACGGGTCCAGACTTTTTTCTCTTGTTCGATTACTTCTTCTGGCTGCATTAAGGACAGTTCTTCTAGCTTTGTTTGCATATCATCACTGTTAGCACAGTAGTTTTTACGATATTTTTCTAAAACACTATCTTTTTCCGAGTTTCTTTTGCTTTTGTCTTTTCCTACCATGTCTGAGTGTCTATCGAACACATCAGTACGTGCTTTGGAGGTAGTACTTCTGTGAGTTCTCTCTGGCCTTTCTCCAGCTGACTCTTTTTCACGAGCTTCACGCCGGGCATCACAAGAATCACTAGCCGAGTCAGATATTTTTGTACGTTTATCAGGCAATCTGGGACGTATTGAACTATTCCTGGTAACTGGACTTCTGTCTCTAGGTCGAATGTCTCGACTTGAATAAACGCTTCTTGATTTACCGGCATGACTCATGCTTAAACCTCTTTCCCGATTTCGATCATGTTCATCTCTTGGCCTTCTTTCTCGAGACCCACTGCGGCCAGGAGAATTTCGGCTTCTGGTTGGAGCATGACAGTAAGATGATGCTCTGCTCCTGGAAGGAGCTCTGTTGTGTGAAATCGACTCAGAACGTGGGCGGGACCGGCTCCTTGAGCGTCGGCGTTTTGAGAGCAAGGTATCCCATCGATCTCTAGAGCTTTCACGCTCCTCAGATCTATTTGACGATCTTTCATCACGAGACGGTCTGTTTGACGATCTTTCATCATGATATGATCTCATCGACACATATTTTCCAGAATCATTACGTTGATTTCGTCCATCATTTTGTGCCGCAGTACTAGTTGGTGTGTTGGACTTTGATGTGCCAGAGTAGTTAAAGATAGAGTTGCTTTCTATATTTTGTTGTGTAGATGGCAAAGGTGGAGGTGGAGGAGGAGGCGGAAAGGGCGGTATAAATACAGCATGTGACGTCGCGCTTACGTAACTGGAACCATGTTGGTTGTGTACATCATGAGGTAGCGAGCTTGGTGGGCAATTTGCAACAAATCGATGAGGCATAGAATGAAATTGACCCCCACCCATTGCATATGGTGGAGGTGGTCTGAAACAAGGACGAGGAGGGAATCTCGGGGATGGAAAAAGCATGCTATGAGGATCAGAAATAAAATCTTGTTGATTTGTTTCCATCGGATTCATCCCATACTGATCCCATCCAGGCACTGGAACGGGAATTGGATGCCGCGGACTCCAGCCAGGTGGAAACTGGTTTTGGTAAGCCATTATCAATCTGAACTGAAAATAAGATTACATTTAGTACCTCCTATGACAAAAACCAATTTTTGACATTTTCAATAACCCGAGCAAGAGTCTGAAATAAGTGAATTTTACTAAAACATACGAAAACTTACACGCTCAAAGGAACAGATTCTGTTTTCAACGAATAATTCTTCTAATATATCTTCCTGGGATACATCTTGCACTTGCACGGTTGCACGCAAAGACAATAGGTACGCTATACACGGTTACACACTTGCACACCTGCACGGTTAACCTAAATTCACGGTAGCGCGAACGAAAACAGCTGTTAAACAAAGCCGGGGAGTTTTTGAAAATTGTAGTTTTAGGAAATGATCAATGGAAGAGTAAACAGCTATAAAAAGCCAGTGAGTCGTGGTAAAAGCCGTGGAATATGTAATCAGTGATAAAATAGAAACAGCTCGATGTTAATGATTTGTTAATTAAAGATGCAATTTAAATTTCAATAAATACAATAAATCACAAAAAAATACCGTGAAACTAAAAAGGACTGTATTTCATTTAGCTTGAAATTAGAAATAACAATGGTAATAAAAGAATCGTTATCTTGGCGGTTATGAGCAACAAGTAAGTGAGCTAACGCGATTTCTTAATTTATCACATAGTTATTTAGGTCCTTTTGAACTGGGGAAATCAAGTATGTATGGTGGCAGAGTGGGCAGACTAAATCTTTCTTCCATGGGAGCAGAGTTGACACCAACTAACCTTTATTTCCATCACTTGAATAATAAATTGCATTAAAGAGAGGGTGCATTATTTTCGTTGACAAAATGGATAACGACAACCGAGTGTAATATATTGTCTGTCTATCATTTCTTATGAATTAAACAGAGAAATCAACAGCGAACACACCTATACCATTTTGGCGGGCACATAGGCGATCAACTGAACGGAATTGCCGACAGGCTGCGCTAGTAGCGACCGGCATGGACGAGGCAAAGCGCACAGGTTCACAACGCAAAAAAAGGCCAAAATATCAATAATACTGATTAAAAAAGAGAAAATGAGTAAAACTCATATCAAAACATATAAATAAAAGTAAAAAAAATAATCACGAAATATAGTTAGTTATTTCTCAAAAACAAAAAAGACAGGTTCCACCGAGATTTGAACTCGGATCGCAGGATTCAGAGTCCTGAGTGCTAACCATTACACCATGGAACCGATGAACGTGAGGCGGAAATATATACTTTAAGTGCGAAAACACATTCCTTTTTCAAATCTTTGAGCATGTACGTCAAAATGTAGCCAATGCGATCGAAAAAGCGAGTGAAACGTCGGAGGGAACTATGATGCATTCAGGTCGCCAGATATCAACAGATCTTAGTAACAAATTCATAGCTAAGACTTTATTCAAAACTGTTTTTTTTACAAATCCAACATGTATCCCAGCAAACTGCTTCAAAGGATTATACAACACAACATTTTGTATTTTTACTACAATGATTACCAACAATAGGTACATGACATTACAACAATACAACAATAATACTATGCGTAACAATATTTTTGCGAAACTGAACAAGGCTTTTGTAGGAATACATTTTTTGTTTTTCACATATACAGTGCATCACAGAGAACAATAAACGAAAACCTACCTCTTATTCTCAAAATATTCAACGAATAATATAATAGGCATCGGTCCTAAACGTCGCTGTCTCCTTGCCTTTCCTTATTTATCATTTTCATTTTATCATTATCATTTTACAAAGAAAGCTTAATAAATGCATTTTGTCTGTTTTAACATGAGTTCCAGAAAGAATATATAAGAATTTAGAGCTCCATTATTTCCTATTCGTTTTTTTATTTTTTCAAAAATTACATTTTTGAGTTTTCAACACAAATTATAAATTTTTCTGACAGTTCTTTTCAATTGTTTTTATTTTTAGCATTTTAATGAAGCCACGGGGCAGGTTTTAGGTACGTTTTTCGGTGGCAATTTTCTGACCTATCTGTAACCCATCCACATTTGTCTCATTCAAGATGATACGAAAAGTACACCGAAAATCTTTCTATCTTCCTTTTCCTAACCCTTACCATCGCAACATGAGCCAACGCTTCCACTGCCGGTAACAATTACGACCACGTGTCAACCTAACGTCGTAACCGCATAACATTAATCGAATTTAACATCACTTGACTGTCTTTCATCTTTTACAAGAATTTAATTTTGACAAATGGATTAACACTTTTTCAAACGCACACACCATATCACATCTTGACTGCCATCTTTTGATTGTTTTATTTTAAGCTCGCAAATAATGTTTACAACTTTCTTACTATAGTAGTTAGATACTTCAGTAATATAGATTTAGCTAGATCAATAATTCAAGAAGAACAATTTTACGTCTTAGAGAAGGAGAAAGTTTTTTTTCAAATAGAAGGTACGTACTAGTTTAATTGAAATTTTTTCTTTACAAGGTAATCTAGACTCCTGCTACGAATGAAGGGTCCTACTAGCACTAGCAGACATAGTATATCATGTTTTAATTAGGGCCGGTTTTACAACATTGTTCCTTAACTCTGAGATGACTAACCCTCACATAAAAGTAATCTCCTAGATAAAAATTTAATTAACTCCTAGATAAAGTTGGAGTTAAATTAATTGCCATAGCAACAATCAATCAAATGCAGTTAAAATCGTCTGTTAATGAGAGTTAAGAGACTCGGAGAGTTGAAAAAATATCGTAGTACCGGACCTAAGCAAAAAGCAGGCAAGTAATATTTTATGTTGATAATAGACCAGTGAATGCACACTGAGAGATAGAATAAATAAATGACAGAGAACTAATTAATACTGAATTCGAGACGACAGTTTTGAAATCGGCTAGATTATTTCTTATAACTATTCTTTCTCTGTTATCTACAAAGAGTTAAGATTAACTATATACCTATTATCATTCAAAAGCGTTGAGATAAAGTGCAGATTCACGTAGAGTTGGTGTAGAGTGTGCATTTTAAATGGACGACAGTGCACAGTTTGCGATTTTATAAACAATCTCTCTCTATCTGATATATATATATATTTATAAATATTCGTGTGAACATTTCGCCTACTGCCCAGCAAAAGTACATACTATACGTAATTGTATAAAATGAAATTTGTACCTTCATCGCAATGATGATATTGAATAAAAAAAAAAAAGTTATCACAGTATATGTATACATTACATTGTTTTCTCTTGATTGTGTCATGGTTTGTTTTACTTTTGTATGACTAGTAATATTAATATAGCGTGTGTAAAATTGCGTTCATTAGGCTAACAATTTGATTCATAACATTCTCAGCAATGCAGTCGCTACATATAACACAGAAAACCGCCAAATTCTTCGATAAAATTTCAGGCATTTGACCACTGGAGTCATACACATCACATCTTGCTTTGCTGGATCCCGTGCATTCGGGGGTAAAAGTTACCAACATGGTAACAACCTCCGAAAATCTGGAAACCTTGGCTGATCATTATTTTAGCTCTGGGGGTTAACGTAAGTTATGTTTAGTGGATACGGCCCCTGAATAATTAAGAGGATTTTCTTTTTATTACATCTGAAATGGCTCAAAGTTTCCCAGCTTCAAAGCTGGGAAACTTTCAAAGCTTTTAAAACTGAAAGCCACATTCCTTGAGTGGAGTAGTTGCTCATGTTGATTCGTCCACTCGCTTTGTGTCACTGGGCCTTAGCTCTATCGTAAAAAACTGCATCTTAATTTTTTTGTAAATCTGTTATTATTATAACAATGATTTTATCATGTGTGTGTGTGTTTTTTTAAGAAACAATGGGTTATGTGTATGACTCCTCGACGATCGTGATATTTCGTAGCTAAAAAGTGCTATTTTGTCAATCTCGCGCATTCGAGTTGCAATACTAAGTAAATCTAATTAAAATTATGGACGCAATGCACAAACAATAGTGTGCACAAACAAAAATATGTGCACCTCAATATTAATATATGTACAAGAAAATTATTTTTCTCAGTTCGAAGAAAGCTGATCAATGGGGATGTAAATTTCTATTCCCATCGACCTAACCTTCACGAAAGCCACGTTCACAGCACACAAAATTACCCTTCATTCCTAATCTTGCTTTATCTTTCTCTTTCAATGAAGAATCACTATCATGGATCACAAACATTTCGACAAGCGAAGAGGATGATTGATTTCATGAATTTTAATTTCATTGTTCATCCTTTTTCAAGTGAGTTAGTGTTAATGATTCGTATTCTTCATAACCTTATCACAGCAGAATAATGCACTGAATTAGAGCTGCACTTCACATTTGCATGATGTTATTACCATCTATGTATTCTTCCTTATACCATACCATTTTTTAACACGCAAATAAGGCCGCGTGCTTTCTAAACGAGCGATATACCCAATATAATGTAAATATTCATAAATATTCATTCAAAAAATGTGAATCCATATAAACAGTATATCCCGCGAGAGAACATACCAAGTCAAAGCCTTCTAGAGCCATTTTTACCATAGAGCCTGCGAAAAGAAATTCATCCGGAAGGCTCTGACATGGTGCTTCTAACATGGGATAGACTGTACCTATATCATTTTCATTCTAGCTAGCACGCATGATTAACATTCATTTTAATAAAATGCCAATAAAAAAATTACACACAAATTATATATACAACACCTAATTTGATGCAATTACGTACAGCGCAAATCTAGCTTAGAAATCTTTAGCCTGCTGCAATTCTGGCTAAAATAACAACTAGAAATGTCACAAAACAATAGCCGTATGTGATTAACAACACCTTTAGCCTTAAGTATGAGTAAAAAACTAAACACATTTTCTCTATCTGCTTATGCACTAGGAGTAAACCCTCATGCCATTTGGAAGAGGGGTGCGGGCCGGGAAGAGGGCTGTACTTATTTATATCATAATCAGACTAATTGAATACTTTTTTTGAAAGATCAAACTGACCTTAATCAGTCTGAAGCAATGCCAATGTCATTTTGCGCATTCGCTGTCGTGAAAACCTTGCTAATGGCCACGATAATTTCAAAAATAATAGCGTCGCATCGCACTATTTATTGTTTACAAAAGAGTCCAGTTTTAGTTCTACTCGAGTGCTGGGTTTTCTGTGCCTTCTATCTTGTCCTGAAATGCCATATAACAATTGAACAAGGATTCGAGGTCTAGTTAGGTAACATATTCGGCACTTTTGCTGGATTCGCTGCCTGACTCCTCGCTGGTACCCTCGACGCTGTCCTCGGGCGGGGAAACGTTTTGCTGGAAAAGTCCGGAAAAGTTGCCAGGAGGTCGGTAGTGGGCCACGATGAGCACCTGTAAGCCGAGACACAGATTCGGTTTTCTTGCAGAACTTTTACAGTATGCTTGGGGTAATAGCGTGGTTCTGTATTATTCAAGGTCATCGACGTTAAGCAGCATAGCGTTGAGTGTGGATTTGGTTGGATGACCGCTACTCATGAGTGACCGCAATCTCATATTCTTTACTTGATTGTGGATTGGTAGGTTCTCGTCTAAATCTTCAACAGCCCCTGTTTCCCTTTGCCTGGACCGAAGTTAAGCAACATTAGTCTAGAAAAACATTGAATGGGTAACCGTTTTTTAATCGCAGTAAGGCAGATTTTGAAAGAGCGCCAACGCAAAATAATGTTTGCAGCTTGAAAATGAAAAGGTTTAAATATAAATTACTTATTTCGATATTACAAGATCTGTTTTGATCAGAAATCCAAGTATACGATTTCTTTCATCCCAGTTAACAGAAATAAGACACATGCTTCAAGAGTCTTTATTTCTACACATGTGATATCTAACCTCAATGATTGAAAAGCAAAGTGTGTTGAAAGAGTGAAAGAAATTGAGTGAACTATTGAGTGAAAGTAAAGATCGTGTATTCACACAGCTCACCTTCCCTGACCGGCTTCGTGCTTTGCCCACGCCAATGTGCCGGCTACTCGCCCAAAGCAGCTGCGTGAAGTGCCCCGCGTTGACGTTGGCGTGGAGGACATCTGGCTCCTTCAGGTAGTTGTACTGGCGACCAGCACTGTACCAGTACTGAGTGACCTCTTGCCCTAGACAGATTACCGCAGAGAGGATTTCATAGATGGTAGACTCGAGGTAGCGCCGTGACGGTACTTGGCATAGGATGAGAATAAGTTTAAGGAGAGCGCTTTTCAGTATGGATCACGTTCGCTTATCAGCAGTTTACTTTTTTTTTCGATTGCCCTGAGAACCTTTGTTTCCGTTCATTTCTTTTACATTGTGGATAAACTGCCCGATGGGCGATGTTGGGCACGTATGACTTGTTTTTTTACCCCTTTTGAAAGAGTCTGCAAAGTTTAAGCATTGCTAAAGCCCTTTTATCGATAAAGCTCCTTTATCGATGATATTAGTGATTGACTTGACAAGCAAAGGCTAAACGGCTCATGGTAGTCGGCGCTGTGTACATGCAGCCTGTCTGCTCTGACAGGACCAGGGTTTGTGCTGGAAATTCAACTCAAGTAGCATGATGAAAGGAGTAAAGAAACCTTTGACGGCTTTTATTACGAGTAAATTGAATTTCTGGACAGTTCAACCAAATTTACAATCTAACTTTGAGTTTTTTTAGACTTATAAGCGTAGTTTGCCTTTTAAGGGCTTTGAAAACGTACCGGTGATGTCTTGCTGATTTGACTGGCTGGTGACAATGGGGCGACAGTAGATGTTCTGTCCGACGTCCCTCTCGGTGCGATAATAGAAGGTGTTGATGTGTGCTAGGTGGTTAGCCCACGCTTGAGCGTAGCCACATAGCTGCAACCAGAAAGGCCATTTAGCAACCTGTAAGTGAACTGCCATAGGGGAAATCTTAAACTGTATTTGCGAAAATTGACCGTCAAATTACTACTTTACCGACATAAATGAAAGATGCTACTAGGTGGAGTCACCGTCATTTTGAGTGTTAAGAAATGTAAATTCATTATTTCTCACAGATTATTTGGATTTGAGATTGGTTTACGCTCAATCAACTTTTATTACTGCTAACCTCAACGACTGATATATATGTATCTACATTTTGAATTGTTTTAATTTAACTGTAGAGGTTTAATACAAACGACGGCCGCAAGCGACATCGGGTGGCACCTACCGTTACCACGTATTGCCGGCTCGTTTGCTCAGCATAAAGCTTAGAATTAATGCCGGCCAGACTATACCAATAAACTCAGTGCTTTAAATCATAATCAAGGGGTTGGAATGCTTTAAAACATATTATTCACATGTGACGATTTTTTTAATCGATTTACAGTTTTCATTCTTAAATTTTGAACTATTGTGGATCATTCAGTAAGTTTTGTGAAAAATTGGACAATTAATCAAATAATTGTATCTGCTAAATTTAGTGGTAATATTTCATTCCTATCACCTATGATGGTTGAAGTTTTCCCACCGTCCAACAGAATGTTTCGTGCAATGATACAATAAATTTGCAAAGAGAGCTCACTGTACACACATTGTAAAGGTAAAGAAGACTCCCCTAAGATAACCCATGACATCTGGTCAGGACTGGGAAATAAACTGAGGTACCTATTTTTAAACTTTGATATCTCTGCAACTGCCGTTACCGTCGTTTCACTGTACTATGAAACAATGAACAAGACGCAGTCGCGTTTTCGAAATGGGAACGTCGTATCGAACCCACGCCCCCGCAAGCAGCAGGCGAAAGATTACCTGGGTCTAAGAATACCCTGCATGTTGAGCGGTGTGGGGGGTGTGGGGGCGAACACCTGGACTTCTGGGTGAGGTGTTGTGGGGTAACAGCAATTTCAGATTGAATTACCTTCAGTGTTATTAATAGCAAAGTCGAGGTAGTGTGAGGTGGAACATACCTATTACAGCAGACTTAAGCGATTTCAATTTTGATTAATTGTTAGCTATTTAGATGTGCGTCATTTTGACTAAATGGGACTACATATCCGATTTGTGGGGCTTGTGGTTTTATGTTACAAGCTGATTTTGTATTAGCCAAAATTAGGGACGTGTCTTAACAATTAACCTACATATATGCATGAATATGATAATTTATTATTGATGCTATGGCTAAGCATAATTGAGTTGATATGTGAGTTAGAGGGCCAGCGTTAACGTTAAGCTTTCTACTGAGCAAATGAGCCGGCTACTATTGGTGACGGTAGGTGCCACCCGATGGCGTTTGCGGCCGTTCATTCTAACCTAACCTCTACAGTTAAAGAATTGGGGTCCAAAATATTGATGAGTTGTATTATATTATATTGTGTTATTTTTTTTCTGATAACAAACGATAAGGTGAGCATAAATAAAAATGCATTACGCGTAAATCAATCTGAAATGCGAGTAATCTGGGAGAAATCAAGAAATTTCATTTCTTAACATATACGAAACTTCGCTGATTTTCCAGTTAAACATTAGCGCTTTGGTAATATGATAGTGCATCACCGTTAGTATCACATTTCCAAGAAATTCTCGGCGAGGCTCTAAAATGTCCGTAGTGTCCTTGTTTCCAAAATTTCTGTAGCGCACATGTCTTAAAGCCCTATCGCTACACATTATGCTAATGATACATTTTAATAATTTTATTATATCTACGTATACAGTGCTACACTGTTCACATAAAGGTATGCTTATTATATAAAGCGAGATACCGGAGAATCCCGAGATAATGCACATAGAGCACATATCCGGACGCAGTGAATTACCATACAAATTGGGGTAGACACACTAAAATGTCTGAACCAATTTACTTTCAATCTCGCATGGCGGTTGGTCTATCTAGCGTAGGTTGCAAAATGTTCCCTGTAAGCTTAACTTGAAAAGCGTCCAATTTGTGTTTAATATACCAAACATTTTAATGTCCGTAAATTGAAATCGGATGCAGGAATAAATTTCTCAATTTTCGAATGGCACATCCGTCGGACCCTGACTAATGGTGTCAGCCATGAATAAATTTACAATTATCTTCTTTTATTTTTATATCTCATTTCAATAAATGTGTTGCTGTAAGATGGTTCGAATCCTTAAAAAAAAAGAACAGCGCGTTGCAGTAACTCGCGCGTGCATAACTCGCGTTTTGACAAAATATCGATAAAGGAATCTCAAAGATAATTCACCAAATTTGCATCACTTTGACCAAGAGACTTGCAAGGATCGTCAAAAGAAACAATGTTGATTCTCTCGAGTGTTGAGGGAGAAAAATTCAACCCAGATGTACCAAGACCAAGGAGATGAATTCTTTGGTAATTTAATTATTGCCTGCCAAATTCAATTGCCATTGTAACTCGTGGGAATGGTTATCATATAACAATTTTCCCCTGAAAAGCTTGTTAGACCCAGAAGATATCTCCTTAGTTAAGTGAATCGGAACTAGAGGTCACTGTAACGCAGTTCAAGACCAAACGCCTTTCCTCGGAATTGCCAGATAATTTCGTTAGTTGTCTTAGAGAAAGGAAAGTTCAAATTCTTTCTAAAGTCTGAATACAGTCTGGCAAGTCTGGTTTAAGTCTCAGAGACCATGTAGTTGGTTCCCCAAATTGCTAAAAGCCGCTGCGCCCCTGGCGGAATTCCAGAGCGATACCAGCAGAAAACTTAACATAGGCTTTACGCCTCTACCTAGCCCACTCCTTTCTCTACGGTAATGCTTTTTACAGTAAACCCCTATTTCCAGTCCAAAATATTCATCGCAATTTACCTGTGGACAGAGGGTGAGCGGGGGCGAGCTGTGTCTCTGCCTGTAGATGTTATGCCAAGCGACACACTCCATGATAAACTCGCTGTCCTGCCAGTGCGTAACAGCTTCGCGGTTCCCTTCAATGGTCAATGGACGGTTGCTGAGGATCTGGATCACAAAGACAAAGCAGAAAATCGATCAGAAAATAAATTTTGACATTTTTCTAATGTAGTTTTTTACGTTGTTAACTTTGTAAATTAATCACGCATAGCATATTCAATGGTGTATTTAGATTTTGACAGCCGTGAAGATGCTGCGATCGCCCGACAGAGCTTTTCAATTTGTTTGCTATCTTATGTTACTTCGGGTATAGACCCGATCGGACTTCGCAAAGGATAAACATTCATAGCCTCTTAGAAGAGCCGTGGTGAACCTTTCAGGAAGAGATTAAGCTTATTTGATACCCTTCACAAAAAAATCGTAAACCTACTTCCTGACCTGATCATGTGCGCGTTTGGAACACTAAATTTAGCCTCGTGTTGTTATGGGCTGCTCGCAAAAGGTCAAAACTAGGAAAGAAGCCCACTATGGTTATAGTCCGGATTTATCGACACATATAGTTATGAGATACAATACCTTTTAATGGGGTTGCATCACCTCCATCTTCTTATTCTGGGGTATTCAGGGAAAAAATGCGATTTTTTATTCTTTAATCTGGGTTGGTAAAAACTGTTTCAGCAACTAACGACTCTCTTTTAGTGCACAGTTTTTTTTTGTTGGAAAATCCACTTTATATATCTCTCTACACACTTCTCTCTATACGCAAATATATAAATATACATATAAACTGGAAACAACTAATAAAGGAGGCTTTTCAAAATTGTTGGCTCAAATATTTTTTATGTGTAGTTTAACAGATTAAAGAAATTTGGGATCAAAATCTGCTACGAAAACTCTGATTATTTCCTGAAAAACACTGTGAAAACGCCCTGAACAGGCTCATTTACAACGCGTGTAACTATGTGTCAAAAGAATATTTTTGATTTTAATAAATGTCAATCTGTTGCCAATAGTGTGATGAGTCGCCTAGTTTTGCTTGGTCGCGTTCAGACAAGTGGTGCGGCCGATTAATTGCATCCAGTAAACCTAGAAATCCTCCTGAGTTAGTTTCCGATACGACAGCCTTAAAGAGATGGAAATACTGTTTAAATTCAAGAACCCAAAAAGAAGGTTCTACCGAGATTTGAACTCGGATCGCTGGATTCAAAGTCCAGAGTGCTAACCATTACACCATAGAACCGATGAAATGCAGGTTTATTAGTAATCTTTAATAGTGTTATTAATGAAAGTCAGCAGTTTTAACGAGGCACAGTAGAGACAATACTCAATTATTGCAACACCTAACTTTGCAATTTTAATAACATTTGTGCAATGTCAAATTGAACAATTTAGCAAAAAAAAGGTTCTACCGAGATTCGAACTCGGATTGCTGGATTCAAAGTCCAGAGTGCTAACCATTACACCATAGAACCCAATACAAGTACGCATTTTAGGTGTAATCTGCCTTCCGTAGAGATCGTTTCTTTTATTTGTTCTAGGAAAATTGAAAGCCGAATGGATTATGTAGCAGTCTCTCGGACGCAAAGAGAGCAAAAGTTTTATTGGTATGCACAGTATTTTTTAGAGTGTTCTCAATACAAAGCTATGGTGCATTTCAGCAGCAAACGGCAAGAAGTATGGAATTATTAATCAAAGGCGTGCCACCTCAAGGACGAGGGAAATTGAAAATCTTAGGAATCCTCGGAAATTCCTTAAATTCCGTCGTGAACCAAGCATCGTCCTTGACCTACTTATGTACTTTCAACTATCGCACCCAAAATGCATTGCTTTTAAAATAAGTTGTTGACATTATATCGTGTCTAGGAAGAATTTATTTTCGCAAATTGGCCAAATGGTAATAGAGTCGTTGACTGGCAATTACGTTCAGTGTTCATGTTCGTAAGTAAGCTTTAGGCAAACGAAAAAAAAATGCTCCCTCTCGCTATTTGCACGCATTAAAAAGTCTGTACAAGTTAGCAATCTAATTACCCGCCATGGAAAACATACAAATTGTAAGTCCTTCAAAATCCATCAATCATAATAAGTAAGCATGATCTCGCGATCGCCCCCTTGTAACGTGTGTACCGCCATCAAGATTGCACAGAAGAAACTAGCCATGTAATTCGATATCTGATTAGGGCGCGTGCGCCCGTCCGACACGCCTGCAATCACCGGAATTTCATTAAACTCCGAAATTAATCTGTTTGCATGCAATGGGTGGTCAGCCCACAACCCCCCAAACCCTGGTCATCATCTACCGCAATCCTTGGGCTTAAGTAATCCCTAGCCATTTCCGACCACCGTTAAACTATTGGGTAGCTAACAGCTCAATTGATTTTTCTTGTATGCAACGAAAATGGACACGAAGGGCCAAGACTTCATTACAGAATGTTCTTGGTTGGATATTTGATGCGAAATTGTATCTCAGATTGTTTCATGTTTTGTGGCGATAAGGTTACTTTTACTTTAATCAAGACTTGTATAGGGAGGAAAAATTGGCCGAATTTTCCAACAGATTAAGCCGATATGCTAAGACGTATTGTGTATAATAACCATAAGAAAGATCAGATATAAATCTCAAAGTTGTCTTGGAGCTCCGCTGCTGGGTTATTTTTATATAAAGTGAAAGGAATTTTATAGGTAACAAGTCAACGAGGTTTGCTTTTGTTAGTTCAAGTACTTTTTTTGTGGTTCAAAGCTTTGAGGAGAACGAATTCGTCTTGGACATACGAAAATAAGTTGGTCTCCTTATGAAATCCATGCGCATTTCTTGAAGTATATGACCATTAACCATATATGACTTTTGGGGAAAATTGGATGCAAAAGAAATTTCTGTGGCGCTTTCAAGGGCACTCGTTTCAGGGGAACTCGTTGTCCTTGAAGTGCAAGGAAAGAGGATTATCCCGATCTCCGCTTGACACCAGAACCCAGTGGGACGTCAAACGAGATAAATAATAGAAAGTCTGGGTGGAGGGAAAGAAAAGGTTAAAGCCGACCTGTGCCTTCTGTATCTAGTGTGTATGGGAACGAATAAACAATATGTAGCAACATTTGTTTGTTTTCGATATTATTACTGTCAATTTTGGAATTCACAAAATTTCCACAATGCAGTGGTACAGTGAAAAAAGTGGCAAATTTAAAATTTTATGGAATTTTTTTCCGAAAATGATCGCGTTTTTGTAGAATAAAGAGGACAATACCATTAAATTGCCAGCTTATTTGGTGATCCTATTAAGGTGTGTGGCAGTGGGCGACTGTTAGTAAGTTGATAATGCCTTTGTGAGAATAAACAGGACTGATTATTTCTGTAAACCACATTTGAGTTCATTTAAAAAAGTTTGGTATATTTTATCGAAATAGTTGTATATTTAATTTAGTTTTGAAGTAGTCGTTTCGTTCACACAAGGCCCTTAAAATGAACCAGAAGCAACATGTACGCATGGTGTACATGGTGTACAATAAAATATGGACATAACGGATGTTTTTTTCCACACGAATAGCAACAGAAAATTCTCCCTCTCACAAAAGTTGAAAATTTAAAGTTAGCAGTAAAAAAAAAATTAAGTATCAACTGTATTACTCTGAGACCTTGCGGTATTAAAATTGTTTTAAAATAAAAACAACAGCTTATGAATATATTTAAATTCCGAATTCACAAATTTTCAGTGAGTTCACAAGAGTTCATCGTGCCCTCAAAACGTTTCGTTAAAACCCAGGAAATATCTATTCCGAAACCGAACGTGAAAAACAGAATTCTGCGATTGATATTCGAGGCCATAAAAAGTGTTTTCGCCTTTACGGCTGTCAGAGTGGTTCCGGCGACGAAACAGTTCAGGGAATTCGAGATCGGCACAAAATATTGGCATTGAAACAGAAGAAAAGATAAAATACGATTGCGTCCCTGAACGCTGTTCGTGTAGTACATGCAATTGTGACTTGGCCAAAAACTCTTATTGTGTCCTATGGACTTCGGCTTCTATTTCGTGGTTCCTTCCTGTCAGAGAATTAGTTTCTGCCGCATTGCATAGAAGCGAAAGAGAGAGCGAATACGGGGGAGTGAGCGAGATGGGAACAGCACATAGAGGCAAGCTTTCACGTGGAATAGAGAGAGACAGTGAAATTGGAAAATGCCTATTCTCTCTTAAATGCCGCATTTCTCATGCATAGCATGGGTGACGGGTTTTGATTGCAATTTTTCGCTTCGAAATAGTTTTAATAGAAGTTTCGGAAAATGTGATCGATTTGTTATAAGACTTGAATGGCATAATCTTTAAATCATGGGGACAACCACTTTTCTACAACCTTTCCTCTAATGTCTCTTCTTTAAATCTATTTAACGTTGTAATACTACCTAGAGACCTCCATTACGCAATCAATATGGGAATAATTATGTACAAAAATATCAAATTTAACTGAATTTTTGCAATTTTAAACACATCGCATCAACATCAAGTTGCTTTAATGAAATATCGCTCTTAATTTTTCCTGTGCGCAGTGTGCGTGAATTTATGCATAAAATAATAAATCACCCTGAAACGCTCTTAACTGCGAAAGTGCCGCAGGTCTTGCGCCAGCTTGCACTAATTGCACTTGTAACAATTCGAGTACGAGTACAGTGGGACGACACAGTCGCTTTTGCCGGCGTGGAAAAACAGCGGCTCGCAATTCCGCGCTCGTTAGGACGTCTCGACGCCGACGTTTAATTGGGCATTTGAATATTTAAACGACGCCGTATAATTCTAGAATCATTTATACCAGTGTTATAGCTGGCTGTTGAATGATACGTTCTCCTTGCTTACAGTGTTATTAAGGACTGAGCCCATTAGTAATTGAAGTATTGATTAAATAGTCTTGTCTACGAAATAAAAATGTAAGATCCAAGTCAGTCTAATGAAGAATTATTTGATATACACAACTGATTTCATGCTCGAGATTGTACTGAACGATTTGGCGTGTTGGAAATCACCGAATTTATTGAGATCACCGAAATTTAGCAACATTGCGCTGGACCAGGATTTGGATGGGTGACCATCATAAACATGGTAAGTTCTGTTCGGAAGAGAGGTTAGAGGGATAAATATTAGTATACAATGTTAACTCGCCTTGCTTATCAGCGGCATGAATTTGTGGATGAATCATCTTATTCGGAGGAGACTTTAAGCCAGTGGTCCCGTTGGTGCCCTTCGAAGGTAGTGGCATCGGTTTTCACCTCCTCCCTTCTGTGCTAGGCAATGTTCATCATCATTCTCATCATCACCCACTCATTCAACAACGCCATTAAACCAGTGCCAAAGGGCCCATTGTCAAAACGGTACGTCGTTCAACCCCACTACTGAATCAAACTTGAGGATATGAATGTTGGGTTTCGATTCCCATATATTGCCTGTATACTGCTATCAGTAATAATGACAGTGCAGTTCGGGCTAAGACTTAAAATTACAAATTTAATTTGTCATTTGTCTCGAATTGATACATTCCCCACGAAAGTGGAACCATTTTTTCATCATCAAACGTCCAAAAATTGTTATGATTGGTAGCATTTTCAGGAAACAAATTTTTTTTTACTCGTCCCCTTCAGCTTTTTTGTAACGAATTTGTTCGCTACAGCGTCCAAAATGTCATGCCATGACCCCATCAGGACGCAAAACAGTCTCTATTTTATAGCCGCCAAAAATGTGGTGCTTAAAGTCAATGAGGATGTGAGATAATGTATTAGTTCATTCAATCACTGCAGCCCGACAAAATCGTGACGCCCTTCAGTGCACTTTGGGCAGTACAAGTACCGTGTAGGGGAAGGGCATGGCCGGCCCCTGACTCGACTAGCTATCACACCTGAGCAGTATCGATCTGCACCCGGCGAGATTCTAGTGGGACCCTCTCGTCTCTTACAAAATAGGTTACCCTTTAAGAAATGCACAACCTCTTGATGGGGTTTACTCGGAGTGGATGACCTTTAAATGTTTTGCTTTGATGCTGCATCGAGGGGAAACAAAAATGAATTATTAAGTGAAAAGACGTGTGATTTAGAAAAGTGTTTATGATTTTGTGAAACTTTTTTTTAATCCCCTGTGTCTTTCCCGCAAGTGAACGACGTCGATAAAAAATCATTGCTCTTCGAGTCAAAGTATCAAAGTGCAACCTATTTTATTTTTATTTTTCTCACTAACTCGGTTTTATTTCAGTAGTTCAATGCAGACACGAACAAATTTGAGAAAAATTTAACTCAATTTAAAATAAATGTAAGCAATTACTGTTAATTACTGATCGTGTAAGTAAATTGTCAGTTAAAAATGGAACCTTGTCTGCGTGAACCGCTGTATCTTCCCTAACTGAATGGTCTATGATTTTGCAATTGTGAAGTAAGGTATTTTTGCCTTAAAATGCACGTACAATGTAAAACAAGCCGATTCAGTAGACTTTGCTCTACATTTTGACCCAAAGTTTTGAGAATGCTTGTTTATATGGAATTTACAGGAATCGGATGCATGCATTTGTTGTGGGTCAATGCAGCGCATCCCTGGGGGCAATCAAATTGTATGTGTTATGATTAAAATGTCGATAACATATTTGCGACGTGGTAAAAAAATGAGCTCCATAAAAGTTGCAGTGTCAAAATTTAAATTCCGTGCATCATTTGAGTTTCCAAGTGCAGTGGAATTTCATTTGGTATCAAGTATGCCAAAATATTGAACCAAAGAAGACCGTGCGCTTGGGCTGTTGATTCTATTTTATTTTAACCTCATAGCAACATTATTTATTTAGCTATTATTTACTAAGCGTTTGATTTACAGCTTCTCAACGAAACACCAAGGAAAATATCAAGGGAAAGTCGCTCAACTATAAGAAAAAAACGCCATGAAACCTCATTTCGATGAAAACCACGCAAAGAAATCTCCCGGCACCTCCTTGTACTGCACCTCCACCCTTGTCAATAAGTTGGTAGTTCCAAAAAATATTCACCCACTGTAACGACAATTTATGCATTTTGATACTATGAAGATTTTGTTGTAAACATCCTACCAAATACTGTCTTGAATCAAATGTGGATAATTTCATAGGCTATGAGATAAGTTTAAAATCCGTTCTCCACGTGACAGATTTCTTTTATCTATGAACTGCATTCTCCACTAACCCAAGCCTCGCACATTTTGTTGTTTCATAATTTCAAAGTTTACTTGTGTTGGAAACAAAAAAATGAATAAACCAGCGAAAAAACGGCGAAGGAACTTGAGTTGCAACTTGAAACTTTACTCGAATTGTTCCATTTGGCTGCTTGCAGTTTTGTAGCCGAATGAATAAACTTGAGTAAGTTAATACTACCCTCTTGAAGTTTCAGTGCATTTCTAGGATACTTGTCTTAGGAAAAACACGGCATCCCTGTCGAAAACTTTTAATTAGTTACAGATGAATAGAGAAGTGAAAATATTTGTCCTGGGAGTTTAAAGCTTTATATGTGTATGTATATTTGTAGATACTCTCTGGGTTTTCTTTTGATATTTCAGTAACCTGGGACTGAGAGTTCTCCGCGAGGTCGCGATTTTACCAAATGGGTGGTCACGCGTAAATCCACTGCACTTTTAAATTGAGAAAGTTATACACGTTAGCGCGAGACAACTTTTACACGATCGCCCTCCGGCTCCAGCACTTGTTTACTTATGCACTAGATCAATTTGCAGTTAATGTCATGATGTGATTTAAGTTTGTGAAAACTTTAATGAACTTTATTTATGGATTTTTCTTTTTCGTGGTCTTCTGTAAACCCAATTACTTTTAAATGAGTATGCTCATTACTCGTTCCAAAAATAGCGAAATTACACCACCAAGTACACCGTTTTTATTTTAACTAGGAATCTTTTTTATTGCCATAGAAGATAATTCTGATCTATAGGAAGAACCATAAATTGCAAATTTGGTTAGTGACTGGTTGAGACTGGTCACTTGGAGATAAATTAATACTGTCGAGAGAATAAGTGCAGACACCATTACAATCTTAAAAATTGTTTCGTGACCTTGTCCCATGAAAATTCTCAAAAGCATGGCTTTTCCAACCACTATTTCGGGGTCATAAATTCCCGGACAATTCTTACGGCATGAAAAACACAAACAAATAAGTCATATTTATTCCCCACAAGCTTTTGTTCTTTGGCAAGCTTTGCAGTCGCTGTCTTTCTAGAAAATTTAGAACCAGCCAGAAAACGACACTCTATTCTAATTCAAGTGAGTGGAATTGCGGCTCTTTTCTGGCCATTTGCATCGCTTGCGGCGGCGGCGGCGCCCAAGTTAGAATGGTACGCCCAAGTTTGATGGTATAGTTGGGAGGGGCATTTTCCTCCGGGTTTCACTCCCCAGGATCCGGTTGGTCTCCTTCATAATTTCACCGCTGCCGGCAGAATGCCAACCCCGCGATAATGGGCTGGTGATGAACCATAATTAGGAATCCGTTTAGGAAGGAAAAGTCACGCTCTATCACTAATCGGAACTATATCGATGAGCGTCGGAAAATTGTGAAACGAATTTTCACAGATAGTTGTCAAGAATGAGGGCATGCACGTGTTTCAACGTACGCCGTTCAGATGTTTGGTGCAGTTAAATAAAATAGGTGAAACATAAATTTGGAAACTTTTCCAGAGAAGTTCATTTGGGTCAGACAATCCCCGAGGGGGAAATATACAGAGAGGCGGTTGATTGGTCATTCGTCATTGTATATAGGACGTACACCGCGAACGGGGCTGTGCGTAAAAAAATCTAAAACACTTTTTCACCGACGTCTGGGGTCACAAATCACGGTGTAGCAATTTATAGGCAGCGAATTGGTAAAATCGGGGCCCGCTTCATGAAAAACGAAACACTGGCGCGTAGAGTTGGAATACATCAACACCAACGAAAAGTCTTAGATCTTTCTTCTTTTGCACGCATAGCAAAAAATCACTTCGAAAAATATTGCTCCCATTTATATTTTTCTAGTTTTATTTCTAGGTTTATTTCCAAAAGATAGATGAAGTTCTAGCTTCCTCTAGCTCAGCACAATTGGTCTCTCCTTTGAGTTTGACAGTTGCAATCTTGATTGATGCCCACTTCATTCCACTGGCATTTTGCTCTTGTTTTTCAAGTTTTGAAAAATAAGGTCAAAGCTTCGGGACCTGTACCCCGGGAATTCGCAAAGCAAATGTATAGCATACCACATGCGGAATACTTCACCAAGCAGAAACAAACAGTCTGTTATGCTTTTGCACCACAAAGTAAAAGTTACTGCAGCTACAGCCTTGTGTTGAAATGTCAATTAGGGTAGTGGGAAACTAATTACCCCGGGTAACAATGGTTGTACGCGACGTTACGCTGGCCTTGACCTATCCATTTGTTATGCATTTGAGCGTTAATGAGTTACAAATTGACCTGAAAATGTCGTTGATATTGACGGTCATGTAGACCGTCCATCAAATTCGAATTCCGTAAGCCCTTCAGTAAAGGTCAACGCGTATCGCTGTCCGGAATCCAAGTCAAAAATCCGGGGGCTATGTAAATTTTGGACGTGCCATTTGCGTTGACACGTCATCGGGATTCTGAATAACAATGTAATGGTGTGGTGGTGAATCTCAACTAGACTAGCACTTCATCAATAGTGTGAAATGTTCGTACAAATTTAGATCGCCTTTCTTGGTGAATGTATTCAATGGTGGAACCGGACGACCACTCATCACAAAATTGAATGCGAAGTTTTGGCATTAAACGTAGAAGTGTCTGTTCTGCAATTTTTTCCATTGTCTGAAAAGTCGGATGACATTTTGAGTTATGTACTGCGCCATTCTTTAGATGTAAGAATGTCCAAAGAAAATGGGAGGAAATCTTGACAGTTTAAATGTATATGGCGAGCTTTGCCAAAACAGCCGAGTTCAGTGAACGAGTAAAGTATGTCTGGGACAATGATATAAACACAAATGTTACTTGTTAAATATTAATTCCAGGATATTTATTACACTTAGTGCATTTTGTACAATAGCCATTGTAGACGCCGTCGAAATATAAATTAAAATGTCACGTTTCGCGCTTGGCTCAGCAGAACTTTTCCATCGCAATGGTGTTACATTTGAGAAAGAAAATTGAATTGAGATATAACTTATTTCTGAAAATTCTGGCTCGTTGGTATTTCATTTTAGATTTCAGGTTCAAGAAAATATGTTTTCTGACCTTGACAGATTTGCCAAGGAAGAAAATTCAAGTCCACGTCAGGAAATATCAACGTTATAGAAAATAAGCGAAAAGTTTTTCCATCTTTTTTGTATGACAAGGAAAGGAAATGGAGAAACGCGAGGCCTAGATTTTCAAGGAGATTTCATCTTAAATACGAAATTATGAGAAGAATAAGTACATTTAGTAGCTTAAAAATGATCCTTTTGAGTGTTAGAGTAAAGTCAGATGGGCTAGCGTTAATTTTAAACTTTCTGCTGAGCAAACGAGCCGGCAACACGTGGAAACGGTATGTGCCACCCGATGGCGCTTGCGGCCGTCATTTTTAACTAACCCCTGAAATTAAAAAATAACAAATCAAAATATCGCAACACGTTTACCAATTGTTAAGTTTAGCATTAATTAAGTTTTATTGAGCGTACACCAGTTTAAAATACGAGTAATCTGCGGAAAATAACGAAATGCAATTCCTTGACAGCTGACTTCACCTAGAAGCATTCTCCATTTTTGTCGGTAAAGAAGTCATTTGGCGGTAATTTCTCGCGAAGACAGTTTAACATTAGCGTTAATGGTAGTACGTTTAAATGCATCTTGATTCTGGAATTGCCATGAAATAAAATGATTGAGATTTGGTGTGGCTTTCAGTTTCATTTGTCTATTTTAATCCTCCGGTGTGATAGCTTATTAAATTTGTTCGGTTTCAAAAGTATACTAACCCAATTTTCCGTTGTTAAAAAAATACCTACCCTCTATTCTCAACACGTCTGCTCGCATATACAATTAATCCAATTCCAAGCAAGGTAATTGTGTACTTAGTCTCCCTGTGGATCAACCACCCAGATTAGGAATAAATATGCCGGGGTTGCTATCCCTTAATCCCAGACGTAATTGACATTTTAGTTCTACTTCCTGCTCACGCGCCAAATTCGATTTCTCTTAATTCCCTTCAGTGAAACATCCTGCCAATCGGGTGCGATCCACATTTTAAATGTGACTTGTTTTTGTGGAACATGTTAGTCTTTGTGAGTAAAATTCAACTTTCATTTGAACGAATTAAAACAAATATCAATCTGAATAATTGAAAGTTTTGTTGGGTTCACGATTATTTTGAACTACTAGCAGAACCCGCTGCCTAACGGCAACTAATATTTTGAGGGAGTGGGCATTTTGGTTTTAATGGGACCACAACCAAAAGTACCATGCAATACCAAACAGTACCCCCATTTATTTTATTTGAAATTTGCCGCTTCTGTCACTTGGGGTCACTGCATTATGTTTTGAACTATGGTTTCTTACAACCGGAAATTCGTCATTCATCTCCCGCTATTTAACTTGAACAGATTTCCATAGTTTAAAAAAACAATAGTTACACAAAAAAAAACAATACGATGGCAAGTATTTTTATCGTTTCTATCTTGAAACTTCGTCCCTAAGCATTTCCCATTCATCATCAATTCTAAGTTCATCAGATCTAATTCCTTCCACTCTTCAATACCTCATTCTAAAAATCCAATCTCAACTTTCAAACTCCGCTGTTGATAACCTGACTATCTTAATCAAACTATCAAAATGTACTAATTAGTTTTGAATTGTATACCACTGACGAGTTTGTAGATTTTTGCCAGGTTACAAAGATTTTAGAGATATTTTGTCAAGGGACAATGAACTAAGAGTTGATGAAATGTACAAAAGAAACTATTCCAAAGTTGACATGCCTGAATTGTTCTTAGACAAATCCTATGACTACGACAAACAAACAAACAAACAAACAAACAAACAAACGCCAAATACTGTATCAAGTTCAGAACAAATAACAGTACTTATACATCAACATATATCTACTGCGTACAGAGTATTGAAGTGAATAAAAAAAAATATATAATTTAAAAAAATTGTGATGCGTAGGGAGTACATGGCGATTTCACTTTGATGATTTTCCACGCATAGAATTTGTCGGTAGTTACTGGAGTATCCAGCTTCCTGTATCACGCTTGAACTGGCGTGAACTTTTCAAACGCAATTACCGAGCACTCTGATCAGCGAAATTTATTCGATTTTAATCCCAAAGAAAAATATTATCCATCCCGATTTAAAATCATTAGGGAAGGTTGAAAAGGACCGATGAACTTCCATGAATAGGTGAGGTAATCCTCGAGGAGCTCAACCGGGCATCGAACTGAAAAGGGGTTCACGTGGCTGGATTAAGTTTTCCGGTAGAGCAAGAACCGTTTTTGTGCCCAACTGTTTTTTCACTCTGCTTTAACGAAACCAGCGAGAACTAAGTTAAAAATTCTCTCTATGCCTGCTGACACAGCAATTATAATACGTCTACCAACAGCAACAACACTGCAACCTCAAAAAAACCTTCCCATCTACGCATTATAAATTATACTCCACTCCATCATTATTCATTAACAAAAATTATGTCCTAACTAATCCAAAAATCGCCTGCTCTTCACCTAGCCTTATGCCGTGACACCTTTAGCTTCAATCATCTTGCAGCATTAAAAGTGACGTCCATATCTCAGACAAAAATCTCATCAAATTATTTTTGGCGTCCGGTCTCCAGATTGATCTACAGTGTGCTGACGTCACGCCAAAGATTACAGGATGTTGCAAACGATGGCCTACCCCAATAGCTTCACCTTCGCTCCAAAGTGTCGATAGATCAACTTCCCCTCTTAGCCCCCGAGCAAAGAGAGTCATGCAACTGTTCTGTCAACTCAGCAAAGTAACATCTGGAGGTCACGATCGAAGCTATTTAGCTTTGTAGGTAAGTAGGCTTTTCGATTGGCTAGAGTTTGGATTGAGTTTTTGTTGAGATAGCTTTTCTGTGACATTTTTAGGTTAGGTGTAATCGCATTTTTTCAAGGTGTTGTGCTGCGTTCAGAGCAATTGTAAAACATTCGGGGAGTTAATTTATTTACAGACGGGTAGGTGAATGGAAAAATTTGAGATTTATAAGTGAAGAAAAGGAGATTTTATTGAAATGATAGCGATTCAGCGTTGTTATGGTTGTGGTGTCCTGAATAAGAATGGAGTCAATGATAACTTAAAACAAATGTATTTATATGTGCTAAAATTAAAATGTTTAAAATTTTGAAATTGAGAATTTGATTATTATGAGATTGACATGCAGGTAATGATAGGTATTTGGTGAGCGTTGTTAGGTCGACGAAACCGTTAAGAAAAAAAAATGTTTGGATGTTGCCTAGCAAATAACAAAGTAACGAACTGTTAGCTTCTTCAGACCACTTAACGGAAAATTGAGGATTTTTTTCTATTTTAGGTGCAATGATTTTCTTTTCCATTTGTGGACAAAGTTGGTATTCATGACGTAGGTAAGTAAAACGTCTAAAAAAAATACGTATTTTCCGGCTAGCTCAATCGGGCACTTAATCTTGAGTGGTAGAAAAAATTAAAATAGATACGAATTCAACCCACTTTCATTCAAAATAGTGGGCACAAGCTACGCACTTTGTTGTGCATTTGCATTTAAATTGTACGGGTGTTGCGTGCTATAGTGTAAATATTGTAAAAATACCCCATTTAATTTATTGTCTCCCCTTCTCCCTATCTCACCTTGGCATACGAAATGGAGAAGTACAATGTTAATTAATCATTTCTACTGGGTTTTAATTAGCTCTGTTGTGCGAAACTTAAAAGTAAAGACTAAAAATACCTTACAGCACGGGGTCAGGTTATTTTACAAGTTATAATTTATCAGATAATATTTTGGATTTAATTCATATGCCACGATTTGGTTGGTTTAGTTTTTATATACAGTTTTTATGAAGGTTATACCAACAATATAAATTAAAAATTAAAATCATAACTGGTAACGTTGGAAAAACGTATCAGTAGATGATTTTTGCTCGTTTTAAGGTAAGGTTTAAGAAGTGAAGCGTGAAGAATATTTTAGCTAGGGTAACTAGGTAATCTTGTGATGAGAACACGTACAGGTGTTGATGGAAGAGGCCGCACGGATCGACAGAATTCCGCACACAATTGGTGGAATCATTTATGATTTATGTTGCGGTACAATTCGGCGCTATAATGGCATGTTTATATGTGTTCACAAGCGTTCAAACCACCAAGCCACCAGTAAAACACCCCATTAACTCACAGGGCGGATAATGTCTGCACCAAATGTAATAAAATTGTTATAAGGAAGAACAAGTAGAGACATGTAAATAATTACAATCCCATAAAAGTAGTAAATGGAGTTACTCAATTAATATGTGAGGCCATGTTATAATCATATATTTCATCCTTGGTCGTAAATTTCCTCAATTTCACGTCAATTCAAACAACGGAAATCGAGGTAACCCATTTCATTCCAAATAGTCCTCTCAGAAAATGTGTTGCGCACCATAGCACAACAAAGAAACTGCTAACACACCTGAGCCCGCATGTTGCATTTTTCTCATTAGCAGATCATTGCAAAAATGGTAAACAAATATGATAATTCTAACCTTTTGTAACAGTTGAGGTCTGTTGTCCAGCGTCTGATTCTGTGTGTTTGGCGTCGGAGGCGGCGTCGACGGTCCCGCCGGTTCTCCTTTCGAAAGTTGACTTGCTTCAACCCTTCTCTGCAGATTTTCCAAGGCTCTCGCCTCCTCTCTCCGTCGATTCGGCTTCGGCCCATGAGCCCCGCAGCCCGGAGCAAAACTGACCACCCTCGGTTGAACGGCTGCATATTCAGAGCTCTTGATTCGACGACTTGCGGGACACCGTTGTTGATCCATGCTGGCCGAGCTGTCGACCGGCACAAGTCCGATCTCCGCTAACTCCATCGTGGCACTGGAGGGTGCAGGACTCGGGGCTGGTAGACGGGGTAGTGAGGATTGCGCGCAGGGGCACGCCGGGGCGCCGGGGCGCAGCATCCACGAAACCGCGTCTGCCGTCTCGACGGCGTACCGATCGATAGAAATATGGTAGCGGTGCGCCGGGGATGTTGGGTATGGCCCTTTTTTTTGGTACCGGTTAATTTTTTGGGTAATTTGTTATAGGTTTTTTTCTGTTAGGGGTGGTTACTGGTTGGAATTTGATGTGTATTTGATGAAATTGTGACTTCGAAACCATATTTTAATATTTTTACGGATTTTCCTATGGAAATTTTGGGTGACACTGACATGAGTGTACAAGCAAAAATGAGTCAATCGCCCTTTTTAGTGAAATTTTGTCTAATCATTGCTACCTGCCTTTCATGTGGCATATTGTCAGATAAGATTTTTTTTTATTTTGTGTTGCGCAGATGTTTCACCGTTTAAAAGTACAGGAAACGTTTCTGCAATTAAAGAAAATGAAGCCATTTTCTTAATTATTCCTAGCGAATGAGAACCTTTGTAATAGACGCAGCTGTCACGTAAAACAAAGTTTTGTCCCCGCCGATTCGCGGAAAACCGTCGTAGGTTTGTCAGATGAGCAATTACCAAATGCCAATTCCAGCTACAACCAACCCCCACGTATTCCACGAAGCGTTTCACATAAAGCAGGAGAGCAGTTTCACATCCACTGGACTGGACCCATGACGGGCAATTCCCAATGGCAATTCTCAATTCTGTCAGTGACAGCCTAGTAGAGGAAGATATCGAAATTACCTGTCCATTTCACTCGATTGGTTACGGGGGTTGGCGACAGATTTGGTTACAAAGTTCAGCTGTAGGTTCGATAACCTCGAAGGGCTCAGAGAGGCGGCAAAAAGAGCTTTTTGCGGCTTCCCAAGTTTGTATTGAGTTTTAATCCCGTGACATCAAATAGGTCGTTACGTTGAATGAAAATGTTCGGCGCTTGGCTAGTGAATTATTATAGGTACGCTAATTTGTGGGAGCAAATTTTGTCTTCTGAGGCAATAATTGGACCTCAAAGCTCCTCTTGTATGAGAAAATTGAGAAAAATTGAGACATTTTATCGCTACTTCTCTATCCAATCATATATATTTTATTGTATTCTATTAAATTTTTTTCTGCAGCCATGAACCTGATATTTAAAACACCCTGAAGGTCATTGAAAGAAGGTAATGAAGTGATTTCACGAGGTTCCATGACTAGAAAGAACCTCTGCGGCTCCCCCCCTGCCCTTCCGATCGTCATGGATGACAGATCACGCTGACCTTTACAAAATTATGGCTGCAATTCGCACGTGTCATTCCAATTTGATGCACATTTGTTCGGAAATCACGATATACACACTAGTGCATTGCCAGACGTGCACCATGTGCTCGCCCGCAGTGCCATTCACAGTTGCTTGGCAGTAACTCCTTCAAAGCATTCATTCTCCCGCTGGGATTACTTTATTACATTAAGAATTTGACATTTCGATGGTGTGAATGCACGGTCAAGTTCATGACCGACTATTTCTGAAAGCAACCGGATAGATCAATTGTTTGAACAGATTTACCGATAGAAAGTAAAAAAACTAATTGTATAGTATCAGTTAGTTTTGATTTGTAATTTGAATGTAACCAAAAACGAAAATAACACTATTTTCAATTGTTGATTGAATTACGTTTGCTGGTAGAGGGAGCCACCAAAATAGTCGACTCTCCTACCCCCAAGCGGTTGAAAATAATTAGTTAATAGTTATATATCTGTGATGACAGTATAGGCAATCTCTCCATCGTCCAATCTCTGTACGAGCTAGCACATCCAACTGAAATTGAATCAAATTGAAAATTAATCTATGGCACTGCAATTTTAGCGTTAGAGAGAATTCCTACCTACATTTGTCCTTTCATTGGCCGCTAGCAAAATTCCTGTCGGCTCCACATGGCGTACAAACTACAGGCCACGAAAATATTTATTGAGTCAAGTAAAGATTTACAGTTAATTCGATGTAAGCTGTCCGTAAAACCAACAGAAACCTCCGACAAAACGCCACGGAAATTACGTTGGATACGTGTTGGTGTAAGCCTTAGGATAATAGATGTATGTAACTTCATCCGTCGCCGCTAAGCCATCAATAAATAATATTGAATCTAGGTCAGACGAGGATCTAAGTTTCCCCCAACTTGGTCAACAGTAGCTGACAGCTAAGCCCACAACGTTTCCAAACAATTTTGCGCCAAAGAGCGATTCAGATGTGTCAATGTCTGCCATGTTTGCACTTTCCTTTTGGCTTCTCTGAAAGACTTTCCTCACGTTAAGATTTTCTTTAGGAAAACACGCGTTATTCCCACTTTTCCGAAGGCGACGTACGCGTGTTGGCTTACGTGTCTATCATCGCAAGGAATTAAAAAAAATATATATATGCGAAGGTGTCAGTTGTTTCAAATGCCTGATTTCAGTTTTCTGTCCGTGCAAATCTTGAAATTAAGTCGCTGTGAATGCATTAAAGAACTTGCAGCAAGATGCACATGTGTATGCAAATTTTACCTGGATGAATACACTCAACGGATGAATATATGTTGCAAGTTACAAAATTACACACTGACACAAGAAAGAAAATAATAAGAATATATGACGGTACATGTCAAGAATACTGAGCTCATTGCCTTAAATGCTTCGACTTTTCTTTGTTTTTCCATTCGAAGCACCTGGGAGCTTTTGCCATGATGTTTTGATAAGAGTCATAATGAAAAAATAATAAGAATAATAATGGAAAAAAAAACAGTAGTGCAAATTTTCTTTTGATTTGGATGCTCTTCAGTATCTAGTGAGATGCACTATAATAATGCATTTTCTCAGTCCAAATCCAAGTCCAAGTTCTATGCCGAGTCCAAGTACATCGTTGTCGAAGGTGAGGTGCACTGTGCTGAGCAAGCATCCTGATTGGTTGCAATGTGTCGAGGCGTGGGGAAGCACCGTGCTGCCACTGTGCTGTGCCAAGGCCAGAAAGGAAGGAGCGAATTAGACAAAGAAAGTAGAAAACACACCTCCCCTACTTCCTGGTATGGAAAACTTTTCCAACAAACATGCAAAACACAAACTGATCATGTCAGGATAAAAAACTTTCTAAATTTATTTTATGGTTTTACAAATAAACCTAAATGATGAGAAAAGTTTTGGTTTCTCTCCACTTTCTATACGTTTTTATGCAGTTCTTGAAACTAATTTCCATTGAAAACTGCGGGGGAGAGCATTCTGCGGCTTTGACACGAGTTAGGTTGCAAAACTAGTTCATGTTACAAAAACCCCACCGCTGTCCGGTTTCAACACTAATCGTAAGTTTTAAAACATTTTCTTCCGTGTAAAGAATGGCTGTGTGCAAAACCCTTTTCTTCTCAACATGTAACAGAGATTAAGTCTGTGAGTGTATAGCTTTCTTCCCGGTATTGGGTTCAACGTTTTACGCAGGATAAAACACTCAATCTCCATATCATTGCTGTTTTCCGCGAACAGGGAAAACTATCTTCCCCGAGGTAAACCGATAGTGGAAATGACACGGAAACCTTTTGAATAACAAGCTAGAGATAGGAACTTTCACAGACTTCCAAAGTTATTTCTTGTTCTTCCAAGAAACTGGAAGCGAATTTTACTGACAGTGAATCTCGTTTTCTCTAGCCTCGTCTTGTTTTGAAGAAGATAACTTCAGAAGTGACCTTTGCCCTTAAAGATTCCTGTCATTAAACGGTCAACTCTTCCTTGACACGCCATGACAACAATAGGGACTCTCCGGCAGATGAAATTCGATCGTTGAGATATAAGGTTTAAGCTGTGGTTTAAGGTTGGTGCGAGGTGGTGGGGGGGGGGGGGGGGGGGGGGGGCAGAGGTAAATGTTGTCGGCTGCAATCAAAGTTAATGCATTTGGTAGCTAAGGATTTTTTTTTTGTGGGGGGTCTGGGTGCATTTACAGAGACTCAACAAACATTATGGAGTAAACGTAACTTTTCTCATTTTCAGACTGATGACAGGGATTTCTTCGTTCCGAACAAACCATTTAGAAGTGCGATATGACAAAATGTATCAGCATTTCCACATTTCCTAAGTACCCTCAAAAGACCTTGAACTTGTGCGAAGACAGCCATAGACTGCGTGCCGACACCCCTGCTGAGCAACGCCTACACCAATACCATTAGTTCACCCCTTTAATTCTGAAGACGTATATAAATCTACCAATTTTCACCCACCGCACATTTTTCATTCCCTTTCCCAACTATTCTCTCTTCGGTGATGTGTAGAGCATATCTCAGCGCAACTTTTCATTCTTGTTGTCTCCTTGCGTTGTGTCCGAGTGGAAAGGCGCCGCGTGGTTCCTTCGGACAGGCAATGCCGCACAATCGCGTGATTATAGCTGCAGGGCAAATGGAAATTGTAAAATGGAAGCACGCGAACTGATTTATCATCTGCAGAGTGAGCTATGTAATAGAAGCTGTTACCCGCGATAGTAGCATGGTGTTTTGCTGACGATCCAACGGGTCAGTAACTCGTTCAAACGTAAAACTTAGACGTTGTTGGAGGGCAGTGAAGGGAGGGGAGGGGGGTGTTTAACGACTCCTCGTACGTTGCCCGCGTGGTTGATGGTGTAGATTACGAAAATAAGTAAATGGCTTGGCTTTATTGCATACCATACCTATGTTGTGATTACACGTTATGAAGGGGTTGGATTTGTTATTTCGATACCAAAGCTACCAAGTTTTGAATCATATTCTTGCAGGTTCTCTTGGTATTTGGATATATTGCCACTGTTTACCAGCATGCACCATCATACCAGCTTGTATTGTATAATGCAGATAAGTAAATACCATTGGCGACTCTGGAATTTTTCCTTGAGGAGGCCAAGGTTGTTCTCTTCTAAATAAATATGCATGGGGTGCCACACCGATTTGTTATTTTCTTGAAGACCGGTAAAGACGAGTGGGGGTCAGCAAGGGGGGATGATGGAAGAGGAGATGTCTGGGGCAATTTCTTACAAACATTTTTCAACTGGCTACATGGCGTAAATTCAGTTCAATCCAATGTCAAAATTCCCCTCATTTTACTTTCATATTCAAAAGTGTCCTAATACTTAGTGGCAAAAGATAGGACTATTTTTCCGGAGAATATTATTTCTGGAAGCATCGGTTAACCCTTGTGTGACACCTCAGTGTCCTTGGTCGTGCGTCAGGTCTCTGGAGGTCTATATTGGGACGCTTTCAATGGCTCCTTTGATGAAACACCTTTGATGAAGTCAGTGTAAATACTTCTCCTTTCCTTCAAATAACGTATTTAACACGTTGAGTTGGGGGAATATTTAACAAACATTGGTAAGTTTACACTGAGCTACATACAGGTATTATTATATTGGGTAAGACTCACTATATTATACTTTCATGCTTGCATAATATAGAGTTTACGACACTTGCAAACTGTTCTGAGATACATGCTGTCTCAAAATTACTCAAGGGTGGTTTCTTTGATATCTCACCTCCCTTGATAAGTCGCTCACCTGCACGTCCAGTCTCAAGTTGAGACTCTCAACATTGCCACTGACGTTGTCGTGCACTATTAGGCTGAATGCAAAAAATTCCTGCTAGTTTTGGGGGTAGTTTGTGAGAGTGTGATGACCGTTGTATAAATAATGGAATTTTGTGATTATGAATTTTTCTTTTTACTGAATTTTAGTTTTTAGCATTATGACTATGAACGGGCACAGACCGGCAAACGGGACAGAGAAATGTACAAATATAAATAAATAATTAAATAAATATCAAGTAACTGTATGCCTTTCAAACTCAGTACTTACAATCCAGAGCATTCCATAATCACGTATCAAGCGTGTCATTTGTAATTCACTTCCAGTAATTGTGAATTCCTGGGAAAGTAGCTAGATCCAGCGTTTCTGACCAAAAGTTTTTTACGAGTTTTTGTGACCTAACTTAACGCTAACACGACTATAACATTCAAAAGTAGAGTGAAAATTGAAAAAGTCTATGGTTTTAAAACAAAAAGTAAGGTAGAGTGATTAGGTAAGGTAGGTAAGTGGCATTTTTCTCAAGAATGATGATTAAATCGAAATTAAACACATCTGGTACATCAGTTGACTTTCCTGATGAGCCCATCATTGGGCTCATGAGCAATATTAACTCTACGCAGATAAGCGCTTTAAAATAAAGTAAAATTGACTAAAACTTTCGTTCCAATGATTCTTGCACACAGATACAACAGTGTTCACTTTGTTATCTTGAAAGAAAAACAAAAAAGGTTCTACCTTAAAGAAAAAAAAGAATTTCCTTTCTCTGAGGTTTTACCTAAATTTAAACACAAGACACCAATGCCTCCATGCAAGAACAGCATATGGACAACAGATGGGGACTTTTAAAATGTCCTAAAATCACAATAAATATGATCCAGAATGTCAAAACCTCGATAGTATTTTGATCGTAATGCAATGAGCATTATGAATGGTTCGTCTCAGAAGCATAATGAATATATTTAAAAATAAAAAAATTCCAACTTAACCTGCAGCCACAACCTTGTAACGTGATTACAGTCTAAAATGTTTTTAAAATAACATTCTGACTTGGTTCCTTGGGTTTCTTTGAACAAGACACACATTGTTAACCAGTCCACTAACTTGATCCCCATGGGTTTTGTAAGAAATTAGAAGAAATATTCAGTCTTAAACACCCAAAACTGAAACAAGGTTCACCACACACCAACAACCAAGGAAGTTATTCAATTTCTCTTTTTATCTGCGGTTATAAGCATCGTTTCGAACAGGGACAGCATCAGTGGGAAAAGTGAAGGACCAGGATTTGCAAGAAAAAAAGCACGAAATATGGACACATAGTTTATTGTGAACAGTATAAACAAGAACTTAAGATCGAGGACGTTCCTTCTTCTCCTTGTACAGGGCGAGCAGTGAAACGTTGGCTACTTTGACTACCTTGAAACGCACACCTGTAAAAGAAAGAGAATGCATTAGTTTTATATTAACCAACAAGCCAGAAAAAATAGATAATAAAAATAAAAAAATTCCATTGTAACAGAATTTGGAGAGAAACAAGGAAAATATAAAAAAAAAAGGACACTCCAGCTAATACATGTTTCTAATTGTGTCACTTAAATCACCATCATTCTCATTTGAACTGGAGATATGTTTGAATTATTAGCCAACGAGATCTTAAATCAAGACGGATGTTTTGCAAATACCAACTTCAAACAAAATGACTACCTATCCTCATATTTTGTGTTAAATAACTAACAAAGCTGTGCAACATTTTAGCTTCTGTAGAGAACATAATAGACTTTATTAAATTATTGGTTAACAAAAGCTTTCTTTCAGCTGTCAGCGCATTTGTAAGGATAGCTGGATACTTTTTCAAGTCGAGAGAAAAATAACAAGCACATATGCAGATTGGGCTGATGAAGAGTGCCCCAGCTAGTAGTGTTCCTACGTCCAGCACAATCCGCACTAGTGCACTCCTTATTTCATTTTAACTGTAGAAAATAGCACCCTTGCACCTTCATGTAAGTCTGGCTAATTGATAACTATTCTTAATTAATGAATACTCCAATACAATTGATTATTAAGTATGATAGCTGCTAAGGCTATCAGTTACAACGAGCAAGTTTTAAGCTAACAAGAAAATTAAAGGCTTCAACAGTAAGTTAATAGCATCAAGGAAGGTACAAAATAACTCGCTCATTAAAAACTGTATAGAAATCATTTTAAAGGGTTATCTTACCGGGAATGTCTCCAACGGCGTGTCCTTTACGTCCAAATCCAGCAACCAGAACTTCGTCGTTTTCTTCAATGTAGTTGAGGCAACCATCGTTGGGGACGAACGCCGTGATCTTCTTACCGTTCTTGATAAGTTGCACTCGGACGCACTTACGGATAGCAGAGTTCGGCTGCTTAGCCTCTACACCACTGGAAAGGAAGACACACGTCAGGCACAATGGGTAATTACCAGGTTAATACACAATTTTCTTCTTTCAGAAAAGTTTCAGCTATAAAAAAGGAAAAAGCTTTTATAACTTCATGTTTTTAAAAAGCTATCCAATAGATTCTTAATAAAATAAATTAACGAAGTAAGGATTATCCTATCCATATCGATTGTCGACACAAAGTAAGTTTGATCCCCTGCTTATAAATATTACGATCGCCATTCTGTGAAAATAAGTTTAAGATCTAAGACAATTCTATGCCCACCTGCCACTCTAGCCAGAATTATATTCCATGACAATATTTGAATTTCCAAAGATAATATGAGATAACTTTTCTACCTCACGGCCATATCTAACACATGGAGTTTCCAGCACCTTTACACCAAGTAAATAGAAGAATGCAATAATAGCAGATGACTAATTGCAGCCAGACCGACGAATATAAAGAAACATGCCCTCAAAGCTCATCACCATGGCTGCACGTCTAATTCAACAGCATGTTTGACACTGGTACTCCTTCGAAATCGCAAACGTTTACGTGCCCACATGGGTCTAGCACATGCTGTTGTGGATTTTAGTGAAAATGGAATAACAACTCCAGCCCACATATTCAGCATTTGTTAGCATAATAGACGTACACTTTCTCAAGCACGATTCCTTTAGCATGAGAAGCTCCTCCGAAAGGATTGGCCTTCCAGCGAGTTCCCAAGTGAGCTTTCTTGTAGTCGTTGTCTGCCCATCGCTGCTTTCGGCGATGATTCACGTGCTTGCGAGCGGTCTTAAGACCACGAGGTTTACCTGAAGTAGAAAGAAATTATGAGCATTGTAAATTGCACTATCTATTTTAAAGAAGATGCGGTTTCGCTTGTTGTTAAGAATAACCTGCCAGAAATGCTGGCGAGCACGTTTTGGGGCACCTACCGACTTAGGTCAGTTTTAAGTGTTCAATCGACTGATTAACGCAATTGAAAGATTGCAATTAATGCAGATCAGAAAATATTGAACAGGACGACGCTAGAGATGTGAATGAGGGTTGTAAATCTCAAATACTTTAGCATAAACATAAATAACCTACCCATGTTGTGTCGTGGTACTAGACCGGAAGATGTGCTACAGGAAACGACGAATTCTCGCGAGTTACGTCTAAGCGGTGAATTCTCGCATTTGCCGAGAACCAAAATGGCACTGACTCAAGCGCAACGAGAGCGCGGGAGAGTTGTCAGAAATCAGCTGTTGTTGACGTAATTGGTGACTGGACTGACAGCGTACGCAAGGTGGCTGAACATAACCTTCGACCCATCGACGGTTTAATTATATTTATATATTTTTTATTAACCTCGTTATACTTTGTACAGCATACATCTGTACAAAGAAAAATCTATTGAATTTCCTAATACAGTCTAACAATGGTATTGACGTTACGACAGTTCTCGCAAACTTGGTGGCGAGAAGTTTGTCGGAAGGTGAAAAAAGCCGCTGTCTTCATCGATGACAGCAGTGCAGAATGCCTTCACTGGAATGGGGGTATGATGGAACTGATAACCGCAGGAGCCGTTTCAGTCAAAGAATTTTCTTCATTCGAAAGTGGTCTTCCAAGCCAGAAGAAAGCTGTGTTCATTACAAGTTCACCGATATTTGACGTGTCAGAGACAGTTTTACGAGATGTTATTCAGAGCAGCAAATTTGAGTATTGCGTGCTTATATATGCTGTTCATCAAAGTGTTCAACAAAGAGCAAGAGGAGGCAGCAGTGATATGGCTGCGTTACAAAAGCTAGAAGATGACATACTTCACTGGATGGGAAACATTAATTTTACTGTAGAAATATTTTACATGCCGCTCTTTATTTGTCCTATAACAGAGACACTGTTTGTTACTCCACCATTCAAGAATTTGTTTCCCGATATTAATGACATTGGTGAAGATAATCAAACACTGAGTGTGCATCATTTGACAAGTTGCCTACACAGTCTCTTTACTCAAATGAATGTCCGTGAATTTATTTTCAGTCTCGGACCGCTAAGTGGTGTACTCGCCGGATTCCTAGAAGATTTACCTGCTGCAATTACACGAAGGAAAACTGCTCCGAACCGTGCTTCCTTAATATTAATCGATCGTACCCTTGACCTATGTACAGTTGTCAAACATAATTCTGACTCGGTCCTTGATAGAATTCTCAACGTCTTGCCGCACTTACCGAATCATACTACAGATGTAGCTGTGAACATGTCACCTATATGCAATGCCAAAATATCATCAGTGCTAGATGATATTTACTTAGCTCCAGGCTGTTTATCTCAGCAAAATAATGACATCTGTTCTCAAATTCTAGATTGGTTAGTTCTCAAGAAGCAAAAAGATGTAATGCTCTTCCTAACACAACATCTGGCATCACTTACACCTAGTGGTAAACTGGAAAGAGTACCAAATAGAGTTACTCCACATGCAATTGAAAAACAGGTAACAGCTTATCGAGGAAACCATGACGCCATCCTCAACTACAACGGCATTCTTCAGCAAGCTCTTGCAGTGACGCAAACGCTGAAATCACCAAAGTGTTCCCACTTAGATATGTTATCGAGCTTAGAGATGTTGCAGCTGCAAGAAGGTACCATGGCATTAGCCCAGTTGATGCAACTGATAAGGACTCGGTCCGAACGGAAATTATCACTTGAGGACCTTCTCTGCTTGCTGGTTCATTTGTATTCATCGGGAAGTGATATCTTGTTCACGGATGCAGAGGAAAGTGAACTTGAATTGCTGTTATCAGAAGCTTTGTATGAGGACCGAGCAGGTCTTAATGGTTACCTAAGCAAGTTAATTGACAAAGATACAGAAGAATCAACGATAAACAGTTATGCCACGCAAATTTGCGATAAGCTGCAATGTCTTCCATCTGAACGCTACGAACATCTGCAAAGCGAAAATGGACTCATCTATCAAATAGCTACCGAACTGTTTGATCCAAATCGCCCTGAAGTCCTTGACTTGAAGGCCAAGTCCACTGCTCTTGGTGAACTTTTAAAATCAGGTTTCAACTTATTCTTGAACAAACCAGCTTCTAAACATCCTCTGGACAATCCTATGTTGATCATATTTGTGATCGGTGGAATTTCAGCCCGTGAAGCGAGATTGCTTAATGACGTAGTTGTGAAAAATAACAACCAACAGACAATGGAGGTTTTGATCGGTGGGTCTCGACTGCTCACACCATGTGATACGATGAACGCAATCCTGCTCAGTGACTTGGTAGCTTCGTAATTTCTTTACCTCCATGTCTCCGTTTTTGTTTTATATTGACAAATTAAACCATAGACATTGTTCTTTGCTTGGTGTATGACTTGTCTTTCCTACTGCGTTCGTTATATTGTACCAAAAGCCAAATGTGTTTCATTGTGTTAATTATGTATGGTACCTAGTATCAATCAACTAAATATTAATTGGAATAGAGTGCCAATAAAAAATGCTCTTGGAGCGTGAACTAGTAAATGGAGTCTTGGAGTCTTGTGATTGATTTTGGAATCTTGTTATTTCATTTGAGATGCTTCAAAAGCATCAAATTACCTGTTTTCTGTACATAATGGTTCAATTTTATTTGGAATTAAAATGTTGGTACCTATCCATAGAAAAATGAGTGCACTTCCTAAGTTCCTAATATTAAACCTCCACTCAAATGGCAAAAATGTTTTACATACTTTAAAACTACTAACTTAAATACTTTAAATAACTAGATTAGTATGAAGTTTTTTAGTTCCAGAATGACAAAGAATGTTTGTTTTTTGGGAATTACTGAATATTTTAATGAAATTTACATTTAAAGGATTTCAAATACTAATTTATTTCTACACACAGATTTTTGTTGCTAATGAAGAAGATTTATTTTATCTCTTATATTAAAACTTCCACGTTTTGGTTACAAACATTGAATCACCTCTTTCATTGTCTTCGTTCCTATTTATAAATGTTAACGCAAAATGATTCATCAAGGAAAACATACTACACAGAATAATTTTTAGTTTCTAGTCGTGAGATTGGCGAGAGTGCCGTTTGCTACTGTAGTTCGATTTTGTTGCGAAGACAACTGGAACTGGATGAGAATCACTAAGTATGTCGTGACACCTCCCACAATCTGCAAAAGAAATATTAATATTTGGAGATTGTTCAGTGTGGTCCAACAAAAAATCTCTTCTAGGCAAAAAATTGTATTTCAAGGAAAAGTTGGTAAGTTTTCTTGAGTAACTGTGCAGGCTGGGAATTGGGGTGAAATGTTATAGTCACCATTACTGGATCAATCTCATGGATCTGATGGTCAATCTGGATGAAGAAGTTGGTCGATAGCACTGACAATACTCTAATTGAATGGCTGATCTAGATCCATTCATTGATGGTTTCAAAACTGAACTGCAATTTGCAATTAAGTTGCAAGCAGAAAAGAAATTGAACTGCATTGTTTTAAATGTCTTTAATTAGAAGAAAATATTCGATTCAGATGTTTTTGTGCCCGTCTGTGCTCCTGACCGTAATTGTAGTTAATGCCAGTTTATGAGCCAGTTAAACAAACTGAAAATAAAAATATCAAATCCAACTAAAAATATTTATTTTCTATTTCAATCTTTAATTCACATACTCTCTTTATTCTTTATCACATTCAAACATTTTTTTTTTGTTCTATGATAACAATTTTTTAATTTAATTAGATTTATTGATTCAGTACATTTATTTGTATTGCAAAAGGGTGCCAAGTGGCTGGATATTTGTTGTGACGAAGAAGGAAAGAGAGAGCGTAACTAACCGGTAAGTTGCGCTCCCACAGAACATATTTAGTTTTCAATTATACATTTTTTTATCAAATTATTTGCATCTCACTATACAAATTTTCATTCATTAGTCACGAGGGCATAACTAGGTACGGAATTCAAGTTTTATGTCCCTACTACACCGGAAGAGTCCTCAGAAGTAGGTATGACTCATCTAGTTTCTACCTGCCTGGTAAATATCTCAAGAATAGGAGGTCGGTGTGGTGGATTTATAGGTCTGTAAAATTAATTACTAATCCAATGGATATGTACGTTCACAGCAGGGGTTACTTATTTACCAGTACCCACATTGAGACAATTAGTTTCTGAGTAGCAGAGGTGACTCTAGTTTCTACCTCCATGGTAAGTAAATATAGCAAGAGTAGGAGGTCGATGTAATAAATTTATGGGTGTATGTAAAACTAGTATACCTACCTACCCGGCTTCGCTCGGAGTTAGAAATTATTATTAAAACTAATGTTAAGTTAAACTATTTAACATAAATATATCAAATTATCTGACACGATAAATGTAGTTATTGACAGTAATATTTTTTGTTTAGCCTTTGCTGTCTGCCACGATGTACAAATTGGATGGGTCGGTTGCCGTTGCCTCTCTCGTCAGTTTCAACCCATATTTAATGATCTTTTCCTTTTTGACGTGGTTTTAAATGAAGGATACTAATTAAGGCGATCAATCTCTTGTTTCAAATTAGATGCAAGATAGATTATCAACTGCTCCCACTTTTGAAGTTTTAATCTTTTTCTAAGATAATTTTTAAACCACTGCTTTCAAAGTTCATTGGCATGTTTATTTACCGTTACTATGCGATATGCATGCATGGCAAAGTTACCTTGTTCCAAACGTATGAAATTCCTGACACGACCCGATTCAAGTTTCCAGTAATACTTCTTATTGTGAGGGTAATTTAAGCATGCATAGTTCAATCACAGATATAATTGTATCCAATTGATTTGATCCAATTAGATCCATCTTCGAAAAATAATAGTTTTAACCTGCCAATATTTTTATCAAGTGAATGAAAATGTCCCGAACAGCTTGTCGTGACGTGCGCGCAATCACAAAAATAATATTTCATTTACGGTAAAAGCAAAATGTAATTACTTTACAAAGTTACTGTGTTATTACGAAAAGTACAGTTGAGTTTCCGGATGTTTGTGAATGGTCGTCGATGGTCGATTTGATCGAAGGCAGAGGGTTTGTTTGGAGTTTAAATTGAAAGAGGAATCGCTTGGTTTCGTTTTTACGCTTTGTTTTGTTTTACGTTTGTTTTTACCCGGTTGTCCAAGTCCAAGATGTGCTGGCATTTATTAAAACACTGCGACCAAAAAGTAAATTTGCACCCTCTTATCACTAGTAATTTTACCGTGCATTGTTTAAGTGAGTTCACAGCCATTGATTAGGGCGGCAGCAAATTGAGGAGTTTCACTTGCCGTCGAAAGAGAAAGAGAGTGTGGCGGTGTTATAAAGAGGGGGCGGGGGTGGGGGCATTTTAATTGGTAAAGTCCTTTTGATAAACTGTTATTTTCATTGTTTGAGCTTTGATGGTTCTATATTTCTAGAAGCAGTTGGTAATTGTCTATTACCGAGTACAGTAGAGTTGCATCGAGCGGAAAGAAGCCACACGCCGTGAATTGCACTTTATGGTGCAGTAACTGCATCGAGAAGAGCTGCAGCTGAAAATCAAGGGCATTCGGATACAAATCAAACACAACGCGCTATTGTAGGTGCCAGTGCGGTAGAGGACAACCACGGAGTTGGGTAGACTCACTTCGTCCGTCAGGTTGACGTCCTTCATCTTCAGCAGCAACTTGTGCACCAAAACCGCGGTGTAGTTCGCCTAAAGAAAGGAAAAACAGTCATTGACGCGTCGGAAATGATTTAATGGTCAGCAGATAGACGCAAAACACGGGGATAACAGTGCGAGAGTCTCTCCAGGTCTGGCACATTATTTTGTTGGAACGCCTTCATTTAGGATATTTGACTACGGGAATTTAAAAAAGTCAAATTAGTAAAACTCTGTGCTTAAAACTACAACTTAGGTAATTTAAGAGCTCCAAATTATTCTGTTGCAAGTTTTGTAATGTTTAATAATGGATAAAATACAATACAAAGATTTTAAAATTTCTTGTAACAATACCAAATATTACACTTTTTAAAGCGGCCAGCTGAGTCTTTTCATTGACCTGTTTTAATCTGCCTGAGATAATTAGTGTAGACATGTTGTCACTGCGAGAACAGGTAACGTGAGATTTATGTACAATGTGTCAAAGTGTATTGATTTAACTGCATTTATGTCACTCGGAACACGCTTGTGTCTCACCGTATAAATTGTTTACAAACCTCGTCACTCGCTGCAGCGCAAGTCGCACATAGGGCAACCAGATTTAAAATAAACCCAGTCACCAATAAAAACCCTACAATCAATCTTCCATACACTTGGTCGTTGTCGGTGGTGGTAAAGCTTAGAAACACGTTGAAGCAATTGTTGAATCCGTTGGTCACGTTGATGAACGCGGTGGCAACCGTGAACAATGTTTGCGGCGAGTAAATGAAATTGAGTTGTTTTGTCAAACCGCAAAGGACATCGTGTAAAGACCGGAGTTCTTTGATTGTAGTAATGGATGGTTTGCTGATTGCTTTGAAGGCATGAACTTGCTTTTTCGACAAAAACCCGCTGCTTTGAGTGATTGTGTTTACAAGGTGAAGGGGATCGACAAACTCCAATAACCGATTGTTTAAAATTTTGAAACGATGACGCAAAAGTAATGCAGCGTTTATGAAATGTAGTAGAGAAATTTGGTTAGCGAATTTTGGTACGTGATAGGCGATCCACTTCGGCAAGGTGGCATCACTGAGTACGTCAAACGAGTTGAAATAGACTCGGCAAAAGTTTACAGTGGCAAACATGGCGGTGATTAGAACGAATTCGAATATCACTACACACAGGGAACGAGAATGTGACAAAGGAATGTCCAAAGCTTTTAAAGCTTCGTCAACTTCGGTAAGTTTTGAAAAGCAGTCGATTATTCGAGAATTGTTGAAGAATCCCATGACGATAATGAACAGAGTGAGAACTACGTCGGCGCCAATTTGCAGTTGGTTTGCCATTGTTAGCAAGCCGATATCGGCTGCGCCCGTTTCCGATTTTGATTCAACAGCTATGGTCAGATAAAAACACGCAAAATTTGTAATGAAAACGAGACAAGAATACGCGGCGGCCAATTTTGAAAAACGGAATTTTCGAGCACCAACATCGCCGATAAGCCTCAACGGTGTCAGTCCAAGAAACAACGTGATGTAGAAGATTGGTAAAAGAGCGGTATAGATATCCATGCTTGATAATTAGAACAAAATAAAGATGAACACAATTGTAATGATCTTCGCAGAAATTTTCACCAACAATCCTGGAAGATTTCTCTATCAATCTTTACCCCACCGCTGTCAAAGAAAACCTGGTTTCCTTCAAACGAATGGCACTAAACGCCACTCAGAACTGTTCGGAAATTATTCATAAATATCGGAGCGTTCAATTTTGAGAGCTGTCAGTTGGACGTGAGCATCTCTGACTAGATACCGATCAGACTCAGAGCTATTGTTATTCACGTTCTCAACGTTCGCGAACCCATTTTGAATTTCTAGCAATGAGTCGTTATATACCATTCTTGAGCTGATCGAATTTATGACGAACGATTCTTATCGTTTTCATGTTCATTTACTGTCAGCCTTTCTTTGCAATTAGTGTCCACGAGGGTAGAAAATCGATTTTGTTATGTCGAGGCAAGAGAAAAAAATTGTCGGATAATTTATTTCTATTCAATGATGTTGAGTAATGTTAAAGGTACTTAGGAGTTTAATAAAAACCAGTATATATTGGGCTGAAAATTTAGATAAAGTGTCCAACGCTCATGAGCACTGCCAAGAAAGAAAACATCAGGCATGAGTTCCAAAAAAAGTCATCCATTTGCATACTTCTCCATGCAAATTTCACGTGAAAAAGTGTCAATTTTACAATTATGGTTATACTTATACACCTCTATTCATAGCAAAAGTATATTAAAAACATAATAAATGGTACTTCGAATTTCGGTTGTTGTAATGAGGACCAATGAAAAGGGGTACGCATATTTTGAAACGAAATTCACAGTTACAGAAACCATCGGTCATCACAGCCATTATTATTCCTCACACTGTTGCATATCACGCGATACAATTTCTATTAAATTTACCTAATTACGAAAAACGAACGAGAGACATAATTTTTCCCTCGCGACCCATGCATTTTCAACTGAACAATATGCGTGTAAAGTTTTCCTAGGGTACTTTTTCACCTGGTATTTTCACCCCTAAATAATGAAAACCTTTCATTAAATTAGCTAAAACCAAAATAATTAATGATACATGCGTGAGCTAGTCTGGTGTTTTGTTTTTGCGTATGCATACAGGTAAGTACCGAAAGTATTTTCAAAGGCGCAGTTGAGTACGAACCTTCCGATGGTCAAGTATTCATCTTACACATTTAAACACAACAGTGAATACAACGGCCAGAAGATGTTGTTTGATATTTCTTGTGCAGGTAAGACGTCTCGAAGAGAAACTTAGTGCAATCATTATTTCATGCCGCACGTTCAATTTATTTCGTAGGTATAATACAATTTTTTTTTTTTTTTTTTTTTTAATGCAGTCTAAAATATTATTTCATTGAGTTTATAGGTATACAGATAGAGAGCTATCTTTTATGTTAAACTTTCTGCAGAGAAAACGAGCCGGCCGTACGTGGTAACGGTAAGTGCCACACGATGGCGCGTGTAGCCGTTTTTTTTTAACAAACCTCTACAGTTAAATCATTACGACTCAATGTATATAAATCGTTGAAACCAGTCTCAAATGCGTGTAATCTACGAGAAATGCCGAATGAAATTGTTTGACTTTTAAAACGATGGTGACTCCACCTAGTAGCATTCTCCACTTTGTCGATACAATTTTCATGAAGAGACTACTTTTCGATAAATTAGCGCTATGGTAGTACGCTTATTCCTTTGATAAGCGTGATTAAACCCCAGTTTTACTGAACTTCATAAAATGCACGCAGAGCCAGAATTTAGCCAGGCATATTTGCCTGTAACAGCACGTGGCGAGGGTTCTATTCGGTTATCCGATTCTATTTTATCCTATTCGGTTCTATTCTATTCGTTTTATTCGGTTATTCTATTCTAACTTTCACTGGTTCTTTTCGATACTCACTTCTCTGTTCGTCTCCGCGCAGAAGGAAGATATGAAGAAAACAAGAGACAGCGACGAGATGACAACGTACAGAGCCAGCGACACGGAGACAGAATTTTCCATTCCTCGTGAACGTTCAATTACGTTGACAATCACGAAGTACACCTCAGAAGTAATGTTAAGAAAGACACCAGCTATGATAAACAAAACTGGCACTGCGTAGATATCCGAGATAAATAGAGTTAGATCAAAAAGTTTGCCATGAAGTCCCCTCATGTTTAACAAAACGATTTCTTGGTGGTAATTTGGACGAAGATTTTTAATTATATTGATTTGAGCTGACTGGCCAAATGTTTTTAATTGGTTATTGATAACTTGATAGCGTTGTCGCAAAAGAAGCAAGCTGTCGACAAAATGGCTGACAAACAGGTAGTTTACTATTTTCGGCAAGAAATATGATATCCAATAGCATGTCCTTCTGATGTCAAAGCCGACATAATAAAAAATATCAGCACCAATAACAGTGAACAATCCACCGGTAACGTATAAAGACATAGCAAACATTTTTAGTTGCTCGAATCGCTTTGCTTCTTTATGTATCTTTAACTGATTCTTGAAGCTAAAAAACGAATCAATTTTTACCAATTCACTGATTAAACGAATCATTTTTCTTGATTTAAACCCACTTATAAAAATAGCCAGCAATGCGATGAATACCCCTGTGCTTAATTTTACATTGATCACGAGCTCGGTTAGGAAGGAGGTGTTTGAAAAATGGACCGGAATTACAAACCAATACGAGGCGAGAAGTAAAACGAACGTGAAAGTAGAGTAAACTACGTGCAGTTTCGAGACGATAAGCTCTTTTTTCACGTCTTCGGTGATTATTTTTAAAGGGACAAGTCCAAAAATGCGCGACAAACGTAAGCATGGCATAACTCCCGAGTAAATGTCAACTATTTTTGGTAGAACCATTTAGCACTTGGCGTGGAAAAGTAGGTTGTAGTTAATATTTAAAACTGCTTCAAATTTCAAATGTACATTAACTAAAGCCTAATTTAATAATGGTTTTGATGCCAACAGCGAAACAATATAAGGGAAATATTGATGAAACTTCGAAACTACTAGGTTATTGTTGTGCTGTGAGCTTTCGGACGTTTCTGACGTCTCTTCGCTGAAAGTCCAGTTTTCCATTTCCAGCTTGATGAGTAATTGTGTTACAATAATGGATAGTTTCTGTCAGTGATGAAATGGGCGTGCATTTGAAATTAGGATGGCGTCGTCTTTCTCATATAGCTAAAAAAAAAACGTTATCATTAATTAGGAACATAGATAAGCAATTTGCGGATTAATAAAATATATTTTCTTGCAACATGTGTATTGGTATTGCCAGTGTTTAATTGGGTTGAGTTAATGTACTTATACTTGATCATTGATAATTTGCAGGCAATGAAAATCATGATAAACCATCATTAATGTTTCAAAAGAAAGATATGAAAACATCGATATTTATTACAATAATTACAGTAAAACAGAAACAACTATTATCTTTGACACATCCCAACAGAAGCTTAAATATGCAGCACATTTTGTATGCTCATAATAAATAAAAGTTATGCTTAATGAGTAGCTAAAAAAATCAGGTGCAATGGGTTTTAATGTTTTCAAGTGGCAATTAAAAAGGTCTTTGTCCGATCCGAGCCTATTGTTTATCAACCTATCTCGGGCGTCGACATTTAGGCTGCATTGCCAACACACGAACCCTCCTTAGGGTAAATCAGTGAAATTTGCAAAAACTAAAACAAACACTGGGGCTACCCTCGGTATGAGAAATATTCAACATCGCAGCCTTGTCAGTTGTCAATTCAAACAAGTATCATGTTTCATAAGAAAATGTTGACTTCGACAAGTTTGTTGAGAAAAACACATGTTAAGCTTTTGATGAACCTGAGTTTTTGGGATACTCCATGGCAGGACAAAAAAAAATATTTTCACATCTTCCAGATCATCACATTCGTTCGCTGCGACTGAACACACTTCATTGAAATAAGAAACTAAGAGCAACAAATATTCATCTCATGAAGGCCGACATCAGGAGCCCATACATCTTTTACAATGCATCTCTGTTTTTGCGCCATTCTTGTTCTGGGAATCCTGAAGACTCACGCATTCAAATCACCACCAACGTCCCTGCAGAAATGCTGCTCAGTCAACGAACAATTCACACACAACGACAAAAACGAACTCGAATGCACAACTCTTCAAAATTGGTCACCAAAACCAAACGACGAATCCGAAACCCAAGACATCTCCTCCGAATGGCAGTGGTTTGCGAACTATCTTTTACAAACACCAAACAACAAGAAAATATCATACAGGACAAAACCAAACTGTTCGTTAAGCTCAATGGACATTTTATATAACGGACGCAACAGACACGAATTTAATTTAGTTGTTAAAGATAACGAGGCGTTCTTGGAATTATTGAGAAACGATTCTTTAAGTGATTTATCGATCGTTTTCCCGAGCAGTTTGTTTTGCGTTGATGTTGGACCTGGGCGGTTGCTTGTGGCCCTGTTGTGTCCGTGTGCTCGGGTGCAGTGCGTGAGGAAGTGTTGTGGCACGTCGCAAGTGTACAATGAAACGCACAGTGCGTGTGAAGAATCGGAATTCGAACGAGATGTGTTCCAAGAGAGTGATGAGATGGTGAGCTAGGGGGTACCTTGGGCGAATCACGTGAGATGTTTTTTGAGTTAGTTAGAGTGATTCATGGTGTGATTCAATAGCCATATTTGCCTATAAGATCGAGTTAAATTATAGGGTAACATCTTATGAAATATTATTGGGATTTTTGGGAAACTATCCTGTGTGATTTGAACCCGGAGGTTTATTTTAGATCAAACACAAGTTCTTTGGGATATAACTTGTCATCTGCATGCTTTAACAAAAAACAAACGCAATTTTATAAGATGACTAGAGATATTCGAGGAGTTGTATTTTTATTTTTATTTGTATTTTGTTTTTGTTTACTGCCAATAAAACAACAAACGTATGATAAATACAGACAGTTTAATCTTGGAAGTAAATACGGAATTCGTTTGCTTTAGATTTGGTCGTTGGTCTACACAGACCTCGATTTTTGTTAACGCATTCAAGCGTGTAATTAGTTTCATAGGTATGGTAACCCATTAAACTTAGTTATTATACATTGTCATAATTTTACTGATGTGTATTGTTTTGTTAAACCGGCTCTTTCAGATGGGAAGGATAGAATATTACCTCTTGACCAGCAGACCGCTGGACTGCTCTAAGCGCAACTTCTATCAGGTGAAGTACAACGATACCACCGGATCCAACTTCTTCCTTTTAAGAAATGGAAGCCTTCAGGTAACACAATTTTTGTAATGACGTACTTATTGTATTTCGTGGCTAAACGCTCTAATTTGTTCTACCTGTTTTTTTGCTGAGTGTTGGCAATAAAATAAGTTATTAGTCCTTAATAAATAGTGACACATTGAGACAAATAGCTCTTAATTATAGTCATAAAAAGACTTGCTCCTTCTTAACTTTCGGATGCCAATGACAAAGATAAATACTAGTGGGTATAAAAACGATTTGGCAACTTGAAAAACATTTTGAATTGTAAAAATAATCGTATCAAAATCATTGACAATGCAGCATGCAGCATGCTAACCTCGAATAGAGCAAAGGATGTGCCGGAATGATCGTGACTTTACGCCTCCTCCCATGTTATGAATCATGATCGCTGGCATGCCATCTTGGCAGATCTTAGACCTTCTGTTACCTACAATAATGTGTATTGAACGTGCTTTGATTTCACTTCACGCCATTTCCTTTTCAGATGCAAAATGCATTTGATAATCTCATAGATTGGGGAAATAACTCGTACTACAATGCATTTGGTTTGCACTGGAATCTGGCTAGGAGAGCTGGGGATATCCATTCCCAAGAAGACAGTGTGAGTATGCATTTTCAAAAATTGAACGCTTTCCGTTTGATGTTCAGTAGATGCATGTCCGAAAATTGGAACAAAAATTGCAGATGCGGGAATTCACTACATTGCAACTAATAGAAGCTGATTTGGCCGTATAACTGTAGAATTTTCTTGTTGAAGTTGCTTTTGAGGAAGCAACTTCGCTCAAAAATCAACTTTAAAAGTACTCTGAAAGTAAATATCGCACAGGAACTTTAAATAAAAAAAGTTACTAATCATTACATACTAGGTCATGCCCACCTGTCTTTTTAGCGGTTCAATCTCAGAGAGTTTCCTAACGAATTCACTTCGCATGTTTAGAGACAACGCACCTACCTTGACATGCCAGGGTGTGGCACCAACGGTGGCACTCTACTCGACAATTAACAAATTCAGTAAAACAACTTATAATTATTTGCCTCCAAATTCAGTTCAAACACAAACTCAGGATTCAACTTTGAGAAATGTGGCATTGTTTTGCAGAATTCTATTGTGACCCATGAGATAGTTGGAAGAGACAAATTTGAATGTGTTGGCAATAGGAGCATGCTTTGAGCTTTTGCTTACATGCTTTTGAATGGCATGGGTTTGGGATTCCTATCATCGTCAAAATTAAATCATATATAGTTCCATCTAGTTCAGAGCCTGACTGATATCGGCTCACCAGCCTGAAATGTCTGGGATGCTTTACGGAATTCAGGGCAACAGAGTAATTAATTAAGAGATTCCATATCCCAAGTTTCCAGACTTAAGCAACAGTGCTGAAAGTTATTTAAGAAAACTTCTCGTCTCAAGGCACATCTCACAGAATATTTGGATTTCAATGTCAAATCGAACCCAGACGAAGACTCCATTAGCCTTTACAAACCTAACACAAATCTTATGTTCCAGGCCGTTGACACAGGCTGGGTCTTCCAGCCTGAAGATTACTGCTGGGACTTCACCGCCGACTCCAAGGAGCTGATCCAAGTGTGCTACAACGGAGAGATAGTGGTGGACGTCTATCAGCTGTTCGGGGTGCTCTTCATGACCATTGCGTTCGGACTGCTCATCGTCACTGTTATCGTGCTCATCATTGCGCACGCGTGTTACTGTCAACGGGCGTACAGGAGCGATGTTTAGCGAAGCAGGAAGAGAGGATCAGCAGGATGTTTGATTGATGATTTGTGGGGTTCAACGACGCACTGTTTTGACAACGGGCCCTGCGGCACCGGTCTAATGGCGTCGGTGAATGAGTGGATGATGATGAGGATGATGATAAACCTAACCTAACCTAGAAGGGGGGAGGGGAAACCCGGTGCTGGCACGTAGTCTACTCCTGTCGAAGAGCACCAAGGAGATCACCGGTTTAACGTCTCTTCCGAAAGACAGTGCAACGCGAACAGGATTCCTTCACAAATCCATGCTGTCAAGAGTTTGAACAGAACTGGTCATGTGTATGATGATCACCATCCAATACCTGACGCAGCATAATGTTGCTTAAATTCGGTGATCTCATGAGAACCGGTGTTCGGTAGGAAAATTCTTCGACGTGATCGACGTACCTTTGACTTGTAAATTAAACACTCAACGCTTGTATACTGTTCTGTTACATCACGCACTTTGTCTCAATATTGCTTACTTGGAGTTATAGTGGCAAAGTTAAGGAACTACAGACAAGAAAATGTTCACTTTTAAGAGACAATCACAACGGAGGAATATATAAGAAAATCCATTCGAATCCATTAATGAAGCATTCAAAATAACCACATGTTTAGACGACTTCGTCTTTATTTTAAAAGCTTGGAAAATAATTACTTGGGTCATTAGTGAAGAGAACTACGGAAGTATTTGTCACGGCCTTGTTTTATAATCTTTCGGGAAAATATTTGTGTTTCTGACAGCGCAAAATTGATTACTATGCGTGAGTTGCAGTTACATGCTGGTTTGTAGCCTCGTGCTTGTGACAATCAAGCTTGTTAAGAAACTAAATAACTGCAACGTGGATTTTCGCTCTGCGGCGAAGAGAAATTTAAGTTTGTATTCGCACCACAGCAGACTTCCGGGCGTTTTCGGGGCGATTCTTGATTGCCAAGTAAATTGTTTATTTTTCTTTTGATGTGACAAACAGAAGAACGTCGATGAAAGTGGCCAGGAATGGGTTTATCCGGCAAAGATATATGCTTACTTGTAACTGTGACATAGTTTTTTCCAAATTTTACCTACCATCAACAAGTTTTTTAAATTTGTTAACATTTGACGCAGTTATTTTATAAACCAAAAGAAGGTAGAAATTTGAATACTACACAATTAAATATGGCTCAACAGTCAAGTTACATTGAGAACATTGAGTTTATTGGTACAGTCAGAGGGCCAGTGTGAATGTAAGACTGCCTTCACGAAAAATAACCGCCAAATGTCTAATTTACCGAGAAAATGGAGAATGCTACTAGGTGACGTCAACGTCGTTTTGAGTGTTGAGCAATTGAATTTGTTATTTCTAGCAGATTACTCGAATTTGAGACTTGTTTACGCTCAATTAATGTTTATTAATGTTATCTTCAACGATTGATAAACACGTATCGATATTTTGAGTTGTAGTAATTATTTCATTGTAGATATTCGTTAAATAGAATGGCCGCAAGCGCCATCACGTGGCAACTACCGTAACTATGTGCTTCCGGCTCGTTTAATCAGTAAAACGTTTTACATTAACGCTGACCCTCTGACTATGCGTAATACACTCAATGGTAACATTAGCAATGCAAGATAGTGTGCAAGATTTCAAATTTTAACCTCTTGCGATCATGAAGACCTATAGAAAATCAGATTCCGTGACGCCGCAAAGGTCCCGGGAGGTCCCGGGTTCGTATCCCGGCTCGGTTGCACATTTTTCCAGTCTAGCTTCCTTTCCATTTATTAAGAAGATTATTTTATTCAAACGTATTGATTTTGCACGCAAATTTGTTAAAAATAAAGCGTAACCTTAAAAAAATTCAGCCACGACAATTTTTCCTGTGCACGTCAAAAAAGTTTCCCAAGCAGCATGGTCATGACCCCTAGCTATTTTCGTCAACCTTTGACCAATGACCACAGCGAACAAAACAGGCCATCCGCTATACCGCCCGAAGGCATACACGTCTTCGCCTCAAGCTCTTGAAACAAGTTTCTCAGAGACGGCTACCAACCCACGACTTGATAATTTCATAGCATATAATCTTGCCGAAAGAGATTCGATTGGCTGTATAATACCATGCATAAGAAATGATTAAAGATGCCGGCCTTGATAGAACAACCCAGGCCAGGATGGCCAGTCGAGTCAAATGTTTTTGCTAGTGATCGGCGGAGCTCACCTGGCTCAGGTGAGATTACCGCTCTGGGCTGAGCTTGTGTTTTTCCAGTTCAGTCGCATGGTGGAAGTCACCGGACACGGAGCGCAGTCCAGTGTCGCGTGGAAATCGCGCTTTCGACCACTTTGATCGGAGACCATCGATAGGAAAATAATAATTCGTGTGATTTTCAGTGTGGATGGTGCCTTTTGTAGTGCTTCGAAAAATGCCGATCTTACAACCTTCGATCAATGCAATTATAATTTAGTCAACTGTGTGTTTAATTTACTCAATTAACAAAGAAATCCGAGTGAAAGATAATTTAAAGGTCTTACAGTTGGTTGCGTTACTTTGAAGTTAACCTTAACGAAATAAAAGAGGTTTCTTTGAATGACCGTTAGAACATGGATTTGGACTTAATTCAAATTTATTGCCATATGGAGTTAGCGTGACACCGGAAAACGATTAAGCTCATCAATTACAAATCGTTCTCCGGGGATTTCTTTCGACTAGTGCCGATTGAGTTACTAACCACTGCTGTGATTTTCACATAAACCATGTGGAAAAGTGCATCGACCACATTGTTGTTAGTGCTGGTCGTGCACTTTTCCTACGGAGGAGTTCTGCACAAGTGTTGTCCGAGTGGCCAGCGCCTTCGCTTTACCGTGCGCAACGAGGAAGTGCTGGAATGCGAGCTCATCGGCCCGGAAACAAATACCACAGATTGGTGGTGGTGGTTTCCAAAACATGTCATGCTCAGCGCCAATGCGACGAAGTTAGAAGGAGTTGATGTTGACGTTGCGCTGAACGGCAACGCGACGGTCAAGACATTCAATGAGACCAAAGAAATCAGAACGTTAGATAAACAAATAATAGCTTATGGATCGAAACCGAAGTGCCCAAGCAGTTCGAAAGATATTTTATTTCAAATCAAGAAATCGAGACACGAATTTAATTTCATTGTCGTTGAGAATGAGATTCGACTTGACGTTCTAAAGGGTGCATCGCTTCATGATAAGAAAGCTGGACACTCTGAGTACTTCCCAAGTGACAGTTTCTGTGTCGATGCCGGACCGAAACAAGTGCCTAATATGTTTGTTGTCTATTTGTGTCCTTGCTCGACGATACGTTGTGTGAGAAAGTGTTGTGACGAAGAAGAAGTGTATGACGAGAGAGAAGGGAATTGTAAACGTATAGTCAAAAAGAAAAATCTGGACATCTTCAACTGGTTGCCAGAACTTCGGAAAGACCCGGTGAGGAATTAATTATTGACGAGATGGTCATTTCTTGTTGTGGCTGTGACCTTGATGGAGAGTAGAGATGGTAGAGACCATGGTTCAGCCGTTGTTTTCGATTGTTTCAGCCGAATTGGAATGTAATTGTTTTTGGTGCCTAGAGTTTCATGATCGCTAAAACCGGTTTTCTGGTTGATACGGGTGATAATGATGCATTGTGCATGAGATGTACATACCGTCGTACCAGCACAACTGAAGTGTCTTCAGCACAACGTACAATGTGCCAGCATCGACGTATTTGCAAATTGTTGACGCCTTTTCTGAACAATTTTCATCGCTCCATTCTTTGGAATTACAACTAAAACCGACTTCTGAAAGTCACTTTAGTTTAACAATGTGTCTAGGGAGACATTAAAAAAAAAATGACAAAAGTTGCTTTTAAGAGAAGTCCAACTGCGAGACTTGTTTAAGTTTTAAATTCTTTGTGATGCTGGGATTATGTTTTTTCAAGACCGGATTCGGAAAAGTTCGAAGAGAAATAAACAATTCGCGTAAACGATATTTGAAAAGGTATTTTTTTTAAACATGATGCTTTGTCAGTTGCATCTCTTTTTCTTTGACCTAAGAAACTGGATCCAAACATACAATCACCTCAATCTCAATCTTAAATAGTAATCAAGTTTTAAAATCTTTGCAAATTAATTCAAACTATTTTTTTCTCATATTTTGAGAATGTCACTTATTCAGTATGGTTCTCAGTATGCTTCTTTGCACCCTGAGAAATCCTAACATCTCTCTAATTTCCAGGACGGTGAGCTGGAGTATTATCGCCTGGTCAAGAAGATACCAGTCTGCCCCTACACTATCACCATGGTCAACGACAACCGCACATTCCCAAATTTCTATCTACTTCAAGACAAGAGCATTCAGGTGAGACGCACATTCAAGCACCGATCACTTAGCTTTGGTCAGTCAAGCGGTCAGTCGTTCATTTGGAAAGGCATAAGATTTATTTGGCTGCAAGACTAATTACCAGTTGTTCACAATATGTGGGCATAATTTCAACTTTTTTGTGTGTTTTGGTTTTGTAAGCCCTGTTAATGTTGATCAACTATGCAATTAGATTATGCAACAGGATTTACGCAAGCGTTGTTATTCGTCGAGAGTAATTATATTTTTCTCTCGTTTGTGCTCGGAAAATAAACGTAAACACGATATATAAAGTCAAATTATACAAAAATAGTTTTTTCTCCCTTGTTTGTGATTTTTTACTAGCATGGAAAGTATTTTATTATTCAACATACTCTAATTACTTGCGTTAGTCATCTCGTTCAACCAGATTCATTCGGAAGTTCAAGACTTCTTCTTACTCATGAAACAACGAGAAAAATATCAAATACATTTTCTTTTATTACTTCCAAGGACTTATTTCGGTCGTATTTCGACCATCTTGAATTAAGTCTGAGATAAGACAAAGAACATCGACTTCAAGAACATATCAATTTACCAGCAAACTTTCGTAGCACTAAAAAAGTGGTAACACTTCTTGCAACTTTACTAATAGAAACATCTTATCCATGCCGTCTCATTTTTCATACGAGCGTTTGAGTTTGTCGAGGCTGTCAGACCAGTTCATTTCCCGAGGACAAGTCCTCCATCGTCATCTCCTTGTCTTATTTTAGTAATAGTACAGAATATCTTCCATACCTGTCTAGAAGCCTGGATATTGATGAAATAAAGTTATTTAATTCAATCAGACATGTCTTTGAAGCCAAAATCACCTTTACATCTCAAAATGAGGACGACCTGCAAAGAGCAATTGCATTCATGTTACTTATTATATGGAAATATGCATTTCAAGCGGTTTCCACCATAGAAAACTGCACTTTATTCAGAACTAATAACTGCCTGGAAAAAATTCTGGTGTGATGTTATAACAATGCATTTATTTTTTCCAATTCACACCCCTTCTTCATTTGACAGGTAACCGAAACTGGCACCATCTTCCCCTCCAACGAGATCTGCATCGACTACACATCCAAGATGGAAGAAATGGTACACTTCTGTCTGAAGATGGACCTTGCCACCGTGATCCTTGACAAACTGTACGGCGTCATTTTTGTGGTCGGTGCTTTGGCACTACTGCTGACCGTCGTTCTAACCATCATATTCCCTGAGATGAGACGCAATATCTACAACAAGATGGCGCTGGCACACAACGTGATGCTCCTGGTGGGATATGTCACCACGGGAACCTCGCAGTTGGTTGGAGCTACATTTCCTATCATCATGTGCAAATATATGAGTACGTTATACCTTTTCACCCACTAGGGATTTTTCTAACGCCCAGTATTACAATTGTCTTAACTCCTAGATAAAATGGGGGTTGAATCAATCGCCATGGCAACAACCAATCACATGCAGTGAAAGTCAGCTGTTTCTGAGAGTTGAAAGCTTAACTTTGAGTTGAAAAATATTGTAATGCGTGGCTGAAACACATTTAAAAAAAATGTGCCAAGTTAAACTCGAAAGGGTACTGAAAGACTTTTTTCGAAATTTGCATTCCAAACCTATATTGGATATTTTAGGGGGATGACGCTACGCTAGCTTATATTGCTTAAGAGAAAAACGGATTAATGCTGGAAAATGCAAATGCAATGCAAATGCAAATGAAAATGTAAAATAAAATCCCACAGTGAGTACAAGGAACCAGAGGGGTTAGCCTTAAAGCTTAGTGGTTGGAACAGGCTGAAGTATTATCAGATTGAATGAAGAAATTGAAGTAGATTAATTGAAGCTCACACCGAAATGTTTACTTTGTTATTATTTGAAACGCTACCACCGTATAAAAAATTGATGCCCTGACGGGAAAAATTGATGCCCACATTATTTTTGAGAGGATTTTAGTGCATTCGATGAGAATGACGGATATCAAAAGAGTAGAACCATGAGACTGTGAATACTCACAGTCACTCTGATTTTAGTGACGCTATTTCACGTCACAACCATTCAATATCGAGTAACTCCATTTTGACGTTGGATGCGTTTAATTATTTGAAATCTGATTTCAATTGCAAACGCTTGCAACGGTATTTTATCATTAGGAACACTAATTTTTCTTATGATCAAAAGATTTAGAGCCAGATAAAATCGAACAAAATAATTCTGTTCAGTGACCTTTGAGGTGTCACAACGAATATTTGCAAGATGATATTTAATTATTTGAGGGGTCAAGGCCGGTATTAGGTTGGCAAGAAGACTTGACTTGACTTAAGACTTGTGAAGACTTGACTTTAAGAAGACTTGTGAGTGATATCCAAATCTTGCCAAATTCAAAACCACATTTACGTTTTCTCATTTTCTTTCCTTGGTATAAGAGGTAGAGTTTCAACGTCAATGTTACAGTCTCTGCGTGAAAAATGACTACCTTACCGACAAAAATGCAGAGTACCGGAAGTTCACGTTAAGTAGAGCCACTGTAACATGAAATTTAATTTCGATATTTATAGTAGGTTACTCGCTTATGAATATCGTTACATGTGTATCAATCGTTGAGGTAAACATTGATGAAGATTTTTTGAGCATGAAAAGTTTCAAAAGTGAGTTAACCTAAGCGAAATATCGAAATTAAAATTCATACGACAGTGGCTCCACTTAACGTGATTGTCCGGTACTCTTCATTTTTGTCGGTAAGGTAGTCATTTTTCACGCAGAGACTTTAACATTGACGTTGAAACTCTATCTATAACCTACACTCAACGGTATAAGAGCATGCAAAGAGACGGGTCTAGGTCAGTTGCACTTTTCACAAAGATTGCTTCCCCTCTTTTCCAGGTTTCATAAGTCAGTTTTCAATTCTGGTGGCCGTTTTCACGCTGAACGTAATGTGCATGGACATTTCCCTCGTTTTCAGGTGAGTTCATGGCTAGAATTTTCAGCTTTAAAACCTGGCGCCACCACTAACGGTGTATGCTTTTTTTTGCACTACCTAGATGCATCTGCTTTAACGATGGGCATTGCAGTACTTGCAACTTTCTTGGTCAAAGTCAGTTTGGCTGCAGTGAACTGAATTTGCAATGCCAATTTAGTGATCTGTCGGTAGATTACAAGATAGAAACGAATTCCTTTTCGTTCTTGTTTCAACTTTTTGAAACCGTTATTTATTGAAATGGAAAACTTCAAAAACCACATTCAAACGTAAGGCATTTCTAGGTATCCGTTTAAAAGCATTGAATTTCCTTCCCAATTTCATGCACGCCAGACCATTTCAAGGCCCTATTCAATATGCCATAAATTTTCCAGCGACATGCGACCCTATCACGGGGTCGTCAAGAAAGGGAGGAAGAAATGCTTCTTTTATTCCCTGTACGCGTTCGGCAGCACAACTGTCATCTGCATAATAACTGCAATTGTCGAGTTCACTCCCGGAGTATCCTCGAGTTTCCGCCCGAATTTCGGGGCAGACGTTTTATGCTTCTTTAATGGTAACTATTTTACTTACGTTGAATTTACAAATAGCCAATTCGTATATAACAGCAATTCTGCATTTTATGCAGTTATTGCATAAAATTCAATTTTTCAGTAGTTTGTTGGCAAGTGTTCAAAAGTTTTATCTTTGGTTTTGTGCAATTTTAACCACCGTAGGCTAAATTAAGATTAACTTTATTGGTGAAATGCAAAGTTTATGCACTGTCTCAAAGCATATAAGTCATGCACTAGCAAAAATTAAATTTGCAAGGGTAATTTACGATTGCATAACGCTAAAACTGAACTCGTAGTTTCCAGTTTGATTAAAAATTCCGATAAAAATGTAGTATTTATTAGCTCCTGTTTAGAAATTCAGGATAAAATGTTATTTCTTTGACATGGCTGATGAAACCTTGCTAATGGCACATTTCTTTATTTACGGACGAAGTTAAAATAAAGAATCCTGAAGGTTTTAAATATTGTCAATTACCTCAGAAGAACGAGCTGTGGAAAATTGACCTATCAACTTTCTTAGGTCGAACTGCAACCTGGCTGTTTTTCTACGGACCGATGACGGTGCTTTATTGCATCAACCTCGCTCTGTTCTTCTTCACCGCCGCCAAGATTTTCGCGGTGAAGCGAGACACAGCGATCCTGCACTCCATGGACTCGGGGAGTAGCACGAAGAACAAGCAAAAGTAAAACCCAAAATCCCAAAAGCTAATTGAATTCAAATCGTCTTTTCTCCTCTGGGATACGTTAAGTTTTAATTAATATTTCTCGATTCGAATTTAAGACCGACCGAGAAATTGTCGGGCATCGTTTAAATCTTACAGTACACTCCTTTCAGCTAGAGAGCATACTTATCCGGCAGAGACGCCACCTCTAATGTTTAGCTGGCAAGCGGGCAAAAAAAAACACTACAATTAACATTTAAACATTTAAACTTCGCTGATATCTGAATTTTTTGTTACTCTACAGTTTTCTCGTGTCAAGATATTTATTTTTGAAGCTATTATAGGAGGAATAAGTCATTCTTATTACAAGAATCTTCGGAATTATTTTGCAGATCTGAAAAAAAAATCAAATCCCAGCACTAAAATCACATTTATTACTTTCAATTACATTCATTTGTTGGTAAGACTAGCACTTGTATCTTCTCTCGCTGGATTGCAAGCATACCTAGTTTGATTCAGACTGTTTTTTCAATGCACGGATTTTCTTACCAACTTTCTATACTGTCGCAGTTTATAAACGTGTTTTCAAACAACATTCGTGTGTAGGTATCGCTAATGATATCAATGCACTAGTGCGTTATGAGTTAACACACTTTCTAGCAAGGTGTGATGATAAATTATTGACGGATAGTATACAATTCTATCGCATAATACAGCGATTTGATGTTCAGGTGCCACTTATTGTGTCAACCTGTTTGTACGGGTCAAGGAAAAGGCCATTGTAAAAAAAAACCTATGTTCCTAATTAAAATGATGTTGAAACTTTTATGTTAAAATTCAATAAATAGGTGGAATGGGTGTTGGTGACTTAATTATACGGGTTTGATTTAGAGGTCTAGGCACACCACATCACAGCGGAGTGAAAACGCTACAACTGCAAAGCAGAAAATTAGCATTCAAAACTAGTAAAGACATTGAACATTTTTGGAAGATATTTTTCCAAGAAAAATTCTAGCATGGCTCGTGAGCTACATTTTATATTGGCAATTCATTTGTAAAATTGTGCGGTCAAGGGCAAAGTAATACATTGAGGCCCGACATAATAATATTTTCCAACTCCGAGTTAAGCTCCCAGAAACAGCTGATTTTAACTGCAATTTAACTCCCACTTTATCTAGGAGTTATGAAAATTGTAATACAGGGCTTTAGAACACCGAACATTTCGATATCTCAAGCGAACATCCCGAGGGAGAAGATAAAACGAAAAAAAAAACGGGAAAATAACAAATCGGGAATCTAATTCAAGCAATCTTTTGTTTCAGGATGGTCCTCTACGTGAACTTATTCATCATGATGTCCCTGGACATCACGTGGGTAATAGAAGTCATCTCGTTTACGTACAGCGACACATGGCCCAGCTATTTGTGGCACATCTGCGACGTGATCTTTCTTCTCAGAGGAGTTTTTATCTTTGTAATTTTCTGCTGGAAGAAAACTGTGTACAACTTGGTGCGCGAGAAGGCGAGACGCATCTTCGGGACAATGAAGGGGAATTCGAGCTCGTCGATTGGGGACACAAAGACAACGGGGACTGGAACTGGGAATAGCAGTAAGAACAGCTTGCAGAATACCGTGTCAAGCTAGCGATTTCTATGCAGCTTCTTTTTGCTTTTTGTCTGGAAGAGTTGTGATAATGGGCTTAAATTCAATTAGTCTTTCTAATAAATAGTCTTTCGATCACTGGTCCAGCTGTAATGAAATAATTCAGGGATTTTTATCGTTCATTTGTTTCATCGATGGTTTGTGATAAATATTTTAAAATATTTTTTTTTGTGGAAATTGTTCTGTTGCTTAAGAAGATTGTGCCAATGGCTTGCGATTTTTTTTAGCATCAACATTTCTTTGCGTGTATTTCTGGGAAATTCATGTTTCCAAAAAACGTCCTATACTATATTTTAGTCTTGCTCCAGAGATTTATCTTGCCATTAGGTTATTTTCGCGTCGCAACCCCATATCCAAGTTTTTTTTGGGATGCTTTAAGCGATCTGTTCGAATACTGAGCCCCTATGGACTTAATGAAAAAGCGAGCCCTTAAACTTGGCCTGTTTCCCAAAATATGCCACGGGCTTGTAGCGTTATTGGATGGATTATATGCCGGGATCGGGATAACCCAGTTCGTTACATTTTTCTGGTCGTGAATCTTGGGTTCGCCTTGTAACACAGCTGGGTCAAGATCGGTCACTTTTTTGTGCAAAAAGATCTCCTGAAAAACAAAAAGAGATTTCGAACGGGTTGCGGATTTACTGCTATATTATTTATTGGCATGTCTGCTTGAGAAGTTATGATCCTATTTTGTATGTTTCAGTCGATTTTCATTAAATTTATCTCTGTCTATTTTAAGTTATGTATGATATTAGTCAATTTGTATTGATTAATGATTTTGAAACTCTGTTTGAGATATGCTGATATGTTTATGCAATTTTCGCTCAATGCTTGCTTTTAGTTGCATTTTGGCTTGTTGTTAAATATTGATAAAAGTCAATGATGAAACTACTCGATTTCGCTCTGTGATTTGTGATGCACGTAACTGTGCAATAAGAGAAATAATCGATTACAACAATTAAAAACAACAGTTTTACACAATAGCGTCGCGTTTTGGTAAAACAAATTTTTAATTTTTTTAATAAAATTATAAAACATTTACAACTTATTGCGTGACCCACTAAAAACCGCTCCAAAACTCCATCATTCCGTTGGTCCGCGCCCGCTATAGATCTGTTGCTAGTTGCACCTTTCCAAAAAAAGGGTCCCTGCGTCGAGGCGCCCCTCTCCCCTCTGACGCCTCGCGCCGGCGCCCCGCGAACCGACGCCCCAGCAAGACGCTCATAGCACAGTGAGTGCCAGCTCTAGGTAGAACTTGCGTGGACGAAGTCGTTGGTGAAACAGTGCCTCGATCAATGGAGTTGTCGAAACGGACGCTTAAGCGATATAATAGCGTCGGGGATGTTTACGTTAGTGTTTAGGATGAGTACCGAGGTGTATGTGTTATGTTTCGTGCAGTTGTCATGATGTTGTTGACTTGTGTTTAAGAGTTTCAAAGGTATATTAATAGAACTAGGTACGATGTGATGTATAACGTGGGTCTTTTATCGATTACTTAACTGACCTTTTAACAAGATAATGAGTTATTTATGCTCTTGCATACACTTTCGGTTTTTATGAAGAAATTTAGAGCTTTTAATATTTTTTTCGATTTTACAGTCATGCTATTATCATTTGCAAAAGGGGTAAACTCATTTTTGTCTTCTGTGTTGAAGAACGTTAATTTGATGTTTGATACGTGAATGCCAGATATATTGAAAATAAACAACTTTGAAAGATTTTTGGATTCCTTCCAACTCTGCCGTGTAGAGCGGAACAGATATTTTGGGCCACGTGCAATAAACTTGACATTCCGTATTTTCGAGCAACCACAGAAGACTTTTTTCACGAAAATGAGTTAGTGGTCGCTCGTAGTATTCACTGTTCAGAAGATGAAAATGTCATTGGGGTTGATTCTGCGACTTTACTCAGAGAGTTTATATGAGTTTTACGATTTTGTCTAAGTTTTTAATTGAAAAACTGGCCGCTATAAAGCTAATTGTTCTTTGTGGAAGGTCTGTAATTTCATGTACACTCGGGCCATGCTGTAGAAAAGCAGAAAACGGGCACCTCCACGCTAATTAAAACAAATAGAAAACGCTTGCCAAGAAAGTTGTAATTGTAAGGCTGCTAACACACCATAAACTTTCGGAAATATTCTCTGCGGAAATAGAATGATAGTCTCAATTTTGTATAATTTTTTTTTTCTTTTTGGTAGAGTCTCATTAAATCCCTAATTATTACAAAAAAAGCTTTTATTTCGATTAAAATTCGGTGCTCAATGTTATGGTCAGTGGGATTGTGAACAATGAATGAAGCTTCTATCATCAGCTATAGTGTACAACTACACGGAATTGAAAGCTAAATAAAAGCAAATAAAGCTCGCGGTTGTAACTGTATCAAGCTCTAGAAACGAGTTTAATTATTTCACGGAAACTAATCAGGAAAGTGGTGATGTGTTAGTGCCGTGTGACTACGTGACAAAGGGCTAATTGCAAAACTCTTCACTTTCAAAGTGGATATGTGCTATTGAAGTACGAAGCTTTAAAAGCTTTTGACAACTTTGTAAATGACACGATTGAATGCTTTCTGCACTTCCCACAGTTGAAGCTTAAATTGAAAAATTACAAAAAACACACACACACATTTTGCTAAGCTTTTCCGCTAAGTTTCCTTGTTCGTATGGTCTTTTTCTACAATTTCATAAAGATCGTCACTGCAATTGAGAGATATCAACTTTGAATTGCTTGAAAGAGACGGGGAATTCTTTGACCTTATTTCTCAAGACAATAAACCTTGATCGGTGACTTGTTCGTAGAATGTGGTGCACAGTTCAGAAACAATTGTCTCATTCACGAAGACGTCTGCGGAAACTTGTAAGGAAAGCCAAGAAAACCTGTAGAAAAGGCAGCGTGCATTTTTGGCACGATTCCAAGTAACTGACAGATAGGAATCATCCATCACTATATTTCACAATCACAGAACAAATTCCTCCGTTCACACGTTCTTTTAACATTTTTGACCAAATATTTTTTTATCGTTTTCAGAAATTTCGGAGCAGAAAATTTCTCTAGGAAGCTAATTGGAAGATGATGAATCCTTATGCGATCGTTTTATTTATGTACTTGGTCCACATATCCGCCGCAATAAAGACCCAGAAGGGTGTACTCAACAAATGCTGTCTCTTCAACCAGCAGTACGTCTTAGATGGCGACAATACCCTCCAATGCGTCAACATCGACAAAGAGACAAAGCCTCCGGACTGGTGGTGGATCCCTAAGCACGTGATGGTGCTGGCAAACTCTTCGAAAAAGTTCAACGAGGCGCAGAAACAAAGCTTACTTCAGTCAATAGGCAATCAAAACATATTCTACGGTGCAAAGCCAAATTGCAATAACAATTCTAAAGACTATCTGTTCAACAATTTAAAGAAGAAGAAACACGAGTTCAATTTCATAGTTTATCCTAACGAAATACGTTTGAAAGTATTCAAAACGTCGTCGCTTCACGACCCTAACATTGGTCATCGTGCGACTTTCCCGAGCAGTTCGTATTGTGTCGATTCGGGCCCGGATATGTTCGTGGTTTTGTTGTGCCCTTGTGGGACTTTACAGTGCGTGAGGAAGTGCTGCGGCATCACGCAAGCGTACAACGAGACTGAAAGTGCATGCCAGGAAGTGCCGCTAGTGCCCGACTGGCTGCCGGGTATCATCAGGCCTGACTCGGTGAGTTGTAGGACTCAGGAGTCAGGGATGATCGAGGATGTGGGAGATTGTTCTACGGTGAGAGGTGTTTGGCAATTTTCACTTTATTCGAAAATGGGTATCATCTTGATTGTATAAATTAAATACTTGAGCAATTTATCGTCTGACAGACAGATAAACTTCAAACTTTGCATTTAAGTATCACAATTCTCACTTAGGGGTGCTGTACGAATAGTACAGTTTGTTAAACAGTTGTGGCAATCCTTTAACTAAAGATAAATAGCTTAAAATTTTGTTCGATGCACAAAACTTGTCCTTAGGGAAATTTCCTATCGTTGCTAGATATGATTGAAGTTTAAGATGCGAGCTTTCCTAAACGATTTATCAGCTGGGACTTGGCAAATTACTGCAGTGGGTTATTCACTGGCTTCTTGATCAATTTGTCTTCTTCTGATGGATGGTGGCTGATTAAGGGTATTAAGATGTTTAAGTAAGACCGATTGTCAGCAGATTATGGTTGGAATCGATTTTACATCTTGTTTAATTGCCGAGTTTGCTACTATGTTATCCAGTCGAGTCTATTTTGAGATAGCTAGACCGAAAGCAAGCTCCCATTAATTATTGGGAAAGGGTGAAGGAAGATTTTCATTGTCCTACGTCTGTTTACGAAAGCAAGAGTCATTGAAATTGTTAGAACGACGCTTAGAGTTTTCATCACAATGTAAGGCAAGGACGTTCGATTTTTTTAATCAGTTCCGAGCGCTTTGCTCAATGAATTAAAAAAATCACTGGTTATCACGACGTATTAAAATTGTGATATTAACCCCCTTTATTACTTTACATGGGGTGCTGAAGAATTTCATTCGTTCTAAAGATCGTGAAAACTAAATGGATCTACAACTGCAGTAGCCAATCTTAAAATCTTATCAATCCATTAAAAAAGCGACCAGTGATATGAATTCCACAAATCACTGCTCGCAAAACTAGAACGAGAAAATATATAAGCGTATTATCTACCAGAACTGCGGGAAAGCAACGTCAATGCGTCACGTACATAAGTAGCAATACATTTCCTTTCCGTCGACCGTTATTTCTAATTTGAACCACGTCGTACAAGGATCTAAGACAGCATGTGGACCGCATTGGGAATGTATTCGAGCGATTCGATTGGCTTGTTGTAGAAGACCAACGCCGAATACTACCGGCTGGTGAATGCCAAGCAGCAGCTGAATTGCCCGGAGACGACGGTGCACGTGATCAAGGACGTGCGTTCCAAGTTCTTCCTGCTCGAGGACGGAAGCATTCAGGTGAGAGAAATGCACATGTCGAGGTTGTTTCCTTCTCATGCAATCGACGAGTGAGATAACATAGCTTTTCACGTAAGCAGTTGACGGATATGTGTGCCTGTCAGACACATTTGGTGCAGTATTTGGTTCAGCTCGTTTGCTGATTGAGGGGTGCTTTGAGCATCAACGTAATATTATAGACGAGAATGCTGGTAGAGGTTTCGCTAGGTAGGTCAAGGTTAGCATAATATATTAAAGTTATATGGTGATTTAAGAAGAGGGTTGGGGTGCTTTTCGTCTTTGCCTTGGGGACATATTATGGGGGTGCTGTGGTACGGCGAGGATGGTGATCGCGTTTTCCCTAGGTAGGTCAAGGTTGGTCTCAAATATGCAAGGTACACGGTAATTTAGGGTGTGGGCTGGCGAGGGGAATTATAAACAAGAATATATGAAACAAAGTGTATTATGTAGCAGTAGCATTTATTGGATTTAAAATAAGTGGCATTCCCGTAACTGAAATGTTATAGTCAAATGGTAAGAGAACCGTATCAAACGAGAAATTATTAACGATCGAGTTCGCAAGTAGTAAAATAAAGTACGGTTTAAAGACTTTTCTAGCTCGGTCGGGGGGTAGGGGTTTGATAGGAGAATGATCGGTAAGAAATCCAGTTGATCTTTGTAATTGCGTAAGCGTTAAGATCATCTTATTTTCAAAGAGTACGTGAACGGTTGTTAAATGTTGTTAAATGTTGTTAAATGTTCCTCTGAATTGTATTCCATCCTAGCCGATAGACATTTCTTGCCGTGACATTCCATTCCAGGCATATTTTGCTCTTGGCCCATCGGCTCTCGCTTCGCACAAAGCTTCAGCAATACAAAAAACCTATAACATCAGAATAATTAGAAATTGAAGTGCAGGAAATTTTCAGAAAATCCTTTGCTTCCTGATCTAAAACGGTGTAATCTAATGGGCAACATAGCTGTTTCATCTCAGTTTCTTCTAATTTCAATTAATGTCATCCACAGTTTGACTGTTATTCCCATTTTATAGTGCATACCAAGTACCAGACTTTTCAAAAAGTGCGCTATTAAGCAACGAATTTTGATTCCCTTGAGTATTGTTTCCTGTTCTTCATTGCGGTACACAGGAAAAGTGTAAGCGTGGGACATCTCTTGAACCACGAACAGAAACGGCTGTCTCCAAGGGCCTTTTCCAGTACCTGTACAAATACTGCTTCTGTGCTACAAAACTCTGCAGCGTATGGCAAGAATAATCCAATCCTAACCGGACGTTTTTCCTTTGAAGGAGATAAAAGAAAGACCTCTCTTCTAAACCCACTTCATTGGAAACGTAATGGACAAGAAGAAAGTGAATTGAAGGTTCAATTTGCGGAGTAAAAATAGAATTGTAAAAAATAATCCCCGTTTAGACTTAGACGTTTATCTCGCGAGAAAACTGCTAGACTTATTCGCTTTTTGCAAGACACTTACACAGTAGCAAGTCGCAATTCAATCCACTAATCTATTTAATGTCGCTAACTCAGCTTTTCCAAAGCGAAACGTAATTATCTCAAGTGTTTCATTCCAATTTCAAATATGTTTTGAACTTTTTCTGAACGCCACCACTCAACAAATTCTGGCGAGGTTGTAAATTACATTTTTTGTGCACACCCTTCTAATGCCGCCATGTTGCTTGAAACTTGGCCTTGAAACTCGTTGCTTGAAACTAAGCTTTCCTCGCCTGCAAAGATGCAAATTGTCCGCTCAATTCATCTCAGATAATTGCTCTGCAAAACTTTAAGTCCCTAGCTGCCTGCTTCCAGTTTCACGGTAGACACTTCTCCAAGTCCAACTACACTAATTCCTTACGGCCGGTCTTGAAAGTTTCTTCAATGCAATTAAGTTAGCAAGTCTAACACTCGGAAAAAAAATTATTAACTGCTTGAGAAAGAAACTAACTTTTAACTGACAGAACGTTGAGAAGGTATCAAACTAAAAACTTTATCCTCAAATGCAAGACAATGTGTACTCGCATTTAAGACAGGTTTACATTAATCCTCATTAATGCTTACCACAACAATCGATATTTTGAGTCGCAATTATTTAATTGTACGGGTTTGTTTATGAAAACGGTCGCAAGCGCCATCAGGTGGCACTTACCGTTACCACGGGTGAGCATTCTTACCAGCTCATATTCTCGACACCGGATAGTTCCCTCTGAATATACCTATAAACTCAATGCCTTCACCCTTATACATTGAAATCCCATCGGGTCATGTCGATAATGGACCATGGCAGAGGACCACGATTCGATTTTCCGTTATCTTCACAGATTTTTTTTTTTACCCAAAATAATTACCTAAATCCCACCAATCTTTCCAGGCACTGGACACGGACCGCATCTTCCCTCCTTACGAATACTGCGTGGACCACACGGTTCACAAGGAAGAACTTGTCCATTTCTGCCACCACCCCGACGACCTCTACTACATGTTCGGCTTCGTCTTCAAGAGCTTCGCCGTCGTATGCCTAGTCATCTCGGTCGTCGTCTTGGTCGGCGCTCACGTCCGGTACATTTACGACAACTGCCACTGCTGCTCATTTTAGATCCGAGATCTATTGATTTGTTTGTATTGTTATCATGTTGGTTTTTGCTTGGAAACGGAGGAGGGTAATAAGTTGTATGTTTTTAAAATTGGGATGAGATGATATCTCCGGTTTTGACAATGATATTAGGAAATAAAATTGCGGGTCATCGTCAAGATATTGTGCTTGAATAATTCAAACATTGTTATGTTATTTGGAAGTAAAGAATAATAAGAATTCATGCACATGGTATGTGGCCAGTCATCTGGCTAGGTTGTTACAATTGAACGTACAAGTTATTGAAATTCCTAGTGGATTCTGAACCAGAGGTTGAAATAAGAATGGTATTTGGCAATGCGAGATGGCCACTGTGATATTGGCCATTAGTTTGTGTGTGGCCGGCAATGGAGAGAAAGGACGTATTTTATAAGCTTGTTATGCTCATCGGCTGGTAATTTAGTATGCATATTTGTAGAAAGTTAAATCTGAAGTTAGTATGTTGAAAGAAATGGTTCAAAGGGGTGGTGTGCTAATCACTGTAAGAAGAAATAATCACAGAAATCAATGCAATCTAAACGGAAATTAAAGCAATAGAAGATTCTTCAATGTCCGCATTTATTTATATGTAGATTTCAGAATTAGGCTGTCGCATATGACTTGTAAATTTAGCCATCATAATGTGACATAATTCATTTCAGACTTTTCCATAGTCACTCTTGTTGATTTTTTTTTAAGGCACATTTGTTTATAAATAATAATGCACATTCCAGAATTTTATACTCTTAAACAATTTTCAAGATTGTTTTCTAAAATTAAATAAATACAGTTTATAGAATAGAGACATATCCTCTAGAAGTGAATGACTCCAAAATCATAAACAAAACTATATTTTTCAAACTTATTAAATTTTGGTAAGTATGAGAAAACACTTGTCGAGTTGCTGCTGTTAAAAGAAGTTGTTGTTGATTTATAAACCTAGCGAAAATAACATAAAACACTACGAGTTTTCTATACAACATGGCAAAAGAAATTAGTTCATTTTGATTTCGCTTTTCTTTTTTATATATATTTTTTCGTTGTGGGCCCAAAATCTGGCAGCCAACGAAAAATCTATCTTCGCTTGAGAATAAAAATTGTAATGTGATGTAAAAATTGTAAAAATTTTTATTTATAAAATGGTCCACTATTTCTTAAGTGAATACGAAAAAAAAATCCATTATTTTGTTATTATGAACACAACTACCGTCTCAAAAATTGATACCTAAATGGGACATAAATTCTCTCCATAAACTTTCGTTTGGACATCAATTTTTGAGATGGTAGTAGTGTTCATAATAATAAAATACCCCGCGCATTGCAAGCGTTTGCAATTTAAATAAGATTTCAAAGAAATCCATTAATTTGCATTATGATTGAAACCCCCGAACAATTCTTATTATATAATTTTTTCATAAAAGCATTTTCATAAGCCAAATTAAATGTAAAATTGCTAAGTGGAGACTCTAGACTACATGCCTGGACCTCGTACAGCAGCATTCTATAGCAGCAATGTAACGATCCACTTTGTTTAATGCTGTACAATAATGAAAATCACTTCACCATGGTTGAGCAAGATAATAGAATTTCTTCTCGTTCAAAAGCAGGGTAGTTTATCGGTTAGGGGTTTATACAAGTGGAAAGTTTTAGCAATATAGCTCGCTTCTTGTTAGCTATTTGCTCGCTGTAAGAATTTTAAACATTGTATTAATTCTCCTCGTAAGGTGTTTACGTAGAGTGTGTGTTACCTGCTAATGTAAAGTAAATGACTGTTCAAAATCCACCTGTTTTTTTTTGCATTCAATTTCATTTCCCTCTTTTCCACAGGTATAACACATTTTCCAGGCTATTTAACTAAAAAGCACTGAAGACCAATTTTTCTGTAAAATACCTATCTGGGTAAACTGCACCTCAGCTATGAAGAAAAGCCCTGACGCTCAGAATCAAGTATCCTGAGGAAAAAAGATTAAACTTTTCTTTGAATTGTCCCTTTTTTCGGTTCGAATTCTCCATTTGCCAAAATGAACCCCCTAGTATCGTAAATTCGTAACCAAGCTAAGGAGGTAAGAGATACATTAAGCATGTTAAAATAAATCCATGTCCAAAAAAAGTTGATATTTGTCTACACATACTCGAATTCTTGCTTTTTAACTTTAACGTCAGGGCAATTTTTTGTGCCAAATTTGGTCTGTTTCTTACCATTCCCTGCTCTTGCTGTAACAACGACGTTTTCTAAGTTCCTGTCACTAAAATTGCGTCTTTTATACGAGACAATCGTATTGACGACATATACGTTGTGTAACACATATCACTGTCAGGTACACATTACAAATTTCACAGTAAATATTTAAAAACCAAATTAAAGATATAATTGTGGGCGTCAATGAAATGTAAGTGCATGCAGGCATTGATTGTAATTTCACGCTAGTTAATTGAAGTGCATTATTTATAGACTGGTGCATTGTACAATATTATGTATGTATATCCGCAACCTGCAATTATCCACCCCACTCTATCAAGATGCCACACAAAATATAATAAGACCGTGCTAGGTACGTGGTTACCATCACAATTACCTCTGTGTTTCTCTATTTTTCCCCTCGGAAATAATCAATAAACATGTTCAGGGGTAACGAACGCATTTGTATATCCAATTGATTGGTCAGTCGCGAACAGAGAAACAACTCGTAAAGCGTCGCAACGTCGACGCCGTTGTCGACGCTACACAGTGCTCAGGGCACACACAAAGAAGGTGTGGACATACGGCGCCGGGACGTTCATTCAGTGCCGGTGCGGTCTTAAAGGAGTGATGAGGATGCAGGCCAACAGCTTTGTTGGTCGGTATTTAGGGGTGGGGAGTGCGACGAAAAGGAGACAGAAAAACATTTCGCCAGCGTCGTCGATCACAACTTTACAGCCTTTGAAGACAAAGGTATTTGTTTGGATTGCATACTTTTTTAAGGGACTTTCATTGATGTAAAGATTGAAGAGTGATACAGAAGTATGAGGGATGAGGGACAAATTGTGATTAGTTTATTTATGTGTGTCGGAAAATTAGTGATGTGATAATATATGTGTAGGGAAACCTCATACCTATCGCAATGATTCGGATCTAGTAGTCATTGAGTGTTTTGGTAAACAGTACCAAGAACTGCGCAGTACGCCGCAATTTTAAAGGGCTGCAAAGAAATTGGTGTTGTGGTAAATTTTAGATTTGTTGGACCAGGACCATGCATTCTGGGAGTTAACTTATTTATATACGTCAGAATCATATCTAATCCAAGAAGAAAATAGTTTCTTTGACACAAAAAATATTACATGATGTAGCTTTTGGCATAGGATTATATCTGGGTATGATTAATTAACCGCTTTGCTATTAAAATTACACAGCACACACAAGGTATATCGTCATATATCGTTAACCTCTTCACTTCGAGTTCCTTTATTAACCACGTTCAAACCAAACGTGGTTATTATAATTGGTATATAGATTTCGAGTGGGTCGATAACTCCCGTGTTCATGCAATAATCCAGGGCACAATAACACCGATCAGCAACTTCAACGCTGAGTTCGCGGCGCGCCAGCTCCACAGCGCTCTCGCGGAGCCGGAAATTGATGCAGCAATCATCATCAACGTGATCACATCTCATAGCAATCAGCAGCGACAGAGTATCAAACGTCACTACCTTTACATGTTTTCTAAGGTAAATTGTATAATGAACACTCTGCAAGCACAAGACGACTAGTTTAAGAAGGATATTAGTAGAAGTAGAAGAACCATGCCTTATATAACTAAACTATATACCCCACATACCTACGTATCAGGAAGCCACTTGGGTTTGACCACCAATGATAATCGTTGTAAAAAATTATATCAATAGTTAGTATTATATAATTTACCGATAATGAACGCTTTAACTGAAATTTGTCATAGAAAAAATAATAATACTTTCTTTTTATTTAGCTATCAAGCTATTATATTTTACATACAAGATACAAATTGCATAAATACATTTTACATACAAGGTACACATACATAGGAACATCTACAGGAAGACATTCAGTTTGCTCAGGAGATGCTCCAAAAATTGTTTGTGTCATCCAATGATGGATTCCACTTTCTTTGGTCCCTAATTATTCGAAGGCGTTCACGCCAGGACAGAATTTTAGGGGCGTCCCTAACTGAGTGCGGAAGTTTAATGAAGAGTAACAAGCCTTTGGAAAATATTGTATTAGTACCAAATGAATATTGGCCTTTGCGCTTAAGAGAGAATTGAATATCAATCGGTACCGCCCGATTATTTATCAACCGTACAAATAATTAGAACCACCAGTCAAGTTTCTTGTCGCTATGCCTCAATATTTAAATCTTGTTAAAAAAAGGACAGTATAAACTAACTTTCAAAGTACTGCTGTATTTTTGTATGAAAAGTTTCTCTGCTCTACGTAGAGAGCACGAAATTGCGGAGAAGTAAAAACACCGAGCAAACTTTGGAGATGTAAACAGCGAGTCAGCGCTGGTGAAAATGTACCATAGCAGCACGCGAATTGGTGCTAAGCCCAAAGTTGACAACGAGAATTTATTGATTTATTGAACTACCCGTAATCGTGCCTATTATATCTCTCGGGGAGTTTTATTATTTTACCTATTGTGTGGTGTTTCTGACTTTATGTGAATTCAGAATTTACGAACATATGGGAAAACGATTCCTCAAAATAAAGTCAGACAGGAAGTAACCATGGGTCCCAGGAAGTATATTAACGAAAAGGTCAATGATATCAACTTTTATTTCCTCCCCTCCCCCACATCACTGTCTTGAATATACTTCATGAATAGTTCATGAAGTACTTATCGTAAATATTCCATATTTTATGGGGTGTTAAGTTGATTTTTCGTGACAGTTGGTGAAAGACAAAAATAATATGGCTTGTTTCAGATCATTTTCTGATTGAAAACTTTAATGACATTTATTGAACATTAGGCCTGTACGAGCATTTATATTTGCCAAAATGTAGCTAGTCTTTGAGAAATTGGTGAATCATTTTGCCCACATGCACGATCAAGATGCTATAAATCTAATCATGTAGCAACTCGGAGCCTGTCTCAATTGAAAACTTTGCTCAGTTGTAGATTAATGAATTTCATTTTTAACTTAATTTCAGCATCTCGAGTCGGACGTAAGTGAAGTCCTTGGAGGTCTCTCTCGAGACGTCTACCTAGCACTTCTACAAGACTCATTGGATTATCTCGTCACTAATCTTCACTTAGCTCTAGTGGTGAGAATTAGTTAAAATTAACCTTTTATAGAATCCTGAATACTTTAAAAATGCATTAAAATTGTTAAATTTCCCAAAATTTTCAGTGCATTCTACCAGAGGAAAATGTATTGATTGAGCTACTTTGCAATCGATCTAATGAAAAAATAAGACAAATCAAGGAAACTTATCAGAAGAGTAAGTCGTTTTGCAAGTTTGCACTTGTTTTGAAATCGATCTTGTAATCAAGCAGCTTGGTAGCAGTTCCTTATGTTGGAATTTTCTTTCAGAGTATGGCAGAAGTATTGATTTGGTGGTGAGAAGAGAACTAACCGGCGACTTGCAACGGCTGATGAGAGCTTTGTTAAACAACGGAAGGGAGGAACCGGACGAAGACAATATCGAGCAGGCTCATCTGGATGCACAGGTAACGGTTGCAATATTTGAGAGGAAAAATAACTTTTAAACGTCGACTTGAGACGTAAAAAAAGGATAGATCAAAATCCCACAACGGGTTTATTTCCATTCCTAGAAACAGTCTCCGTGCGAGAGAGTCACGTGCACACCAAACGATATATAAAAATAATTGTATGAAACCATTTTAACAAGATAAAATGACTTTTTTACTTATTGCCACAAAAGTCAAGAAAAAGGCACAAATTTAGTTATTTTCTATGGTCAAAATTCACCATAATCACGAAATCCATAAATCAGTTATTAGTGTGTTTAGAAATTTAACAGTACATTTCAGTCAATTTATTTCATCATCTCTCGCATTTCTTTACATGCACAGATGATGGTGACTTCGGGCGTAGGGACGAAATATGGCACCGACGACGCGGTCGTGGCTGCCCTGCTCAACACGAGAAGCTACGCTCACTTGCGTGAGACTTTTGACGAGTACAAGCGTCTGCGGGGGCAGGACATAGAGGACAGCATTCAAGATCAGTTTAGCGGAACTCTGCGCCATGGTCTGCTTGAGCTCGGTAATGATATTTTAGGGGATAGAGGAATGCATCGACTCCAGTAAACCATCATTTAATATACTCAAAAAATCACAATATCCTGGATAAGCGGATACCATCAACTGCCCAACCGATAAACTGATATACTGCCCAACAAACGACATAACATAGTTATTCACAATTAAATGCCCGAAACTTTACGTGACATTAAGGAAATGGAAACTAAACGAGAAAATTCAAAATTTGAAGTTCCCGACATATTAAGTCATTAACATGACCAACACTAACAATGGCCCGCATGTAAAGACCAATACGTAGCTATAATGTGTCGGGCAGTGGATAGTTTGTCCATGGTTTGTCAAACTGTCGAGGAGATGAAATGACGGTCACTTGAAAGTTTCATATTGTATTATTTCATTCATATTGTTAGATAAAACATGAACACAGACAAAATGATAAACTAACAAATTGTTCTGTTGACATTTTTCAGTTAAAGTTGTCAAGGATCCTGTAAATTTCTTCGCTGATCAACTACAAAACTTGACCGATGGAAATAACTTTGACAACCAGAAACTCGTAAAATTTCTTGTATTGCGATCAGAAGTGAGTATGAAACTTACCAAGCTACCTATGATGCCATCTCAACTAGTACTCAACGTGCCTTTGATCACTAAATTCTAATGCTAAACCCAATTTCTTTCAGGTTGACCTGCTAGATATCAAGGAAAGATATTTGACTTTGTATGGAGCCAAAGTATCTGACTCAATTTCAGACAGGACGAGCGGAGAATACAGGAATACTATACTAAAAGTGTTGGGATATTAAGAACATCAAAACACCCACAAATATTACAAAGGTTTTATTCTAGCATGCAACTTAGTTTAAAATATTTGCAAGTTTGGGACCTGAATTGAATCATAAAAATAGTATATGAAACCGTATTATCTGTCGAAAAGACTTAGTGAAACAAAATCTCATGACATGAAGATTATTTAACACTTTAAAACTGATACATTTTTCATATTTTGATAAGATCTTAAGAAAAATTTGTTTTGTGATATATGAAAACAATTGCAGCTTTGGAATGTGATAGGAACAGACCACAACAGCAACGATAAAAACTTGGGAGACACATGTCTTGATATTAGCCCCACGACAATCCGTTAGAACCAATTGAATAGTACTTAGTCAGTCTTGTGCTGTCGTAATTGACTTCAACAGAAAAGAAATCCTGCGTTTTCATGAGGAGGATTCGATAATAGCAAGGTGTGTCGATAATGTCGCGAGTGTCCTTGTATTTCGATTGAAAATACGTCGGCCTCGTAAATGCTATGGCAACTTTGTACTCCTGAACATTTTGTTGAAGAGTCAATACCATTCGTTTCAGATACATGTCCATTTTACGTATTCCCCCAACTAAAGTGTCTTGCCAATAATATGCTGAAATACTATCCACAAGAATAAGGCTTACTCTAGGATTTTTTGATAAAATCTTTGGTAGAGAGTGGAATGTGATTTGCATTTGTGTACTATCATGGCATTTTAAAATAATTAAATTGTTTAACGACTCCTTTATTATATCATCAATAGCTTGTGTATTCAATCTTTTTTGATCAGATTTCCTTGAAGTTTTAAACTTTGCCAACATACTTTCCATTATGCTAACCAACTTAAAAATTTGAAAATGATGATCAGTATCTATTAAAATTACACCGGAGTGGAGACCACCAATTTCAAAATCTTGATGCGTTTTAGGCAACAGACATTTTGCCAAAAACTGTGTGATGAGCAGCGTCTTACCCGAGCTTGAATCACCACAAATATCGATGATATCTTTGGCATTTGGACCATCTTGAAAAAGGAAGTCATCTAGTCCTATCAAGCTAGGTCGAGAGCTAAGTCGGGCGATGAGATGTTTTCCAGACTCCACTCTTCCTTGAAAATTCATTTTTCGAAGAGCTTTCTTTTAGCGCATCCAGTTCAGCTGGTGTTACGTTTCAAATTCTAGAATGTGACAATTAGGTTAAAAGTTCGAAAATAAGATTTTCTTAGAAAAAGGGGAATGCACTGAGGCTCAGTGGTAAGATAACAATACATTTGCAATGTTGTACTCACTAGTTTAAAAAAATTCTGACATCTTAGTAACTGCACTTTTGAATGCCTGGCAGCTCTCCGCCTATTCCGATCCAAATCTGGATTCTGAATGTTGCTAAGCCGAGCTTGAGCTCGTCCCCGCTAGGCGATTGACAGACCTTGGAGCAGACTGTCGGGCTGGGAGATCTAGTAGCGAATCCAAGAACTAAACTATTTTTACAAATTTAAAATGTTTGGAGTAATTTTCCTGACGTGGTTTGTTTTGACTTTGTAATACTTAGCAATTAAAAATGAAAATGAAAATAAACTATTCTTTCACATAAAAATACGTTGACGGCTTTTAAACAAGTATTTGTAGCAATCAGGCTGGCCCTATTCGCACGGCGGCCTTGCTTCCCAGCCGGTAGATTCGTGCAAGTATTCACTAGGAGAATGTACATGGTAAAACGTATTTTGAAAGAGAAGACGTCGGCGTTAACCCAAAACATGGTATATATGTAAAAAATGTACCCCTCTGGAATAGAGACGTAGTTACCACGAGGGAGACGATGTTAGGGACGGCGTAAACATGGTCTGTATGAACAACGGCTACCTGATAATTGAGGTTTACCGACATACTGTTTTGACATCTGGCCAAGACGGTGTTGCACCACAAGGGTGACAACGGTGCCAATCCCCAAACATGATCGATGTGTTAAACGGTTACTCCTGTGGAATGGAGGCTATGATCACTATGATGTAGTACTAGTACTACGAGTGGGTCGATCCGTTTGGCGATAACGACCTCGACCCCTAAGGTTGGTGTATCCAAATCGGCTACCCCTCCAATAGGGAGGCAATGATGTACCACGGAAGAGACGAAGACAATAAATCCAACAATGGTCTCTGGAATAGAGGCGTTTTGCGCGTTGGGAATACCAGTCTTCGTGAGGTCACCGAAGATAAGCAACATTATGTTGTGTCATGTATTGGATGGGTGTGTTGGAAACACCAGTTCTAGTGAGATCACTGAAGTTAATCAACACTTCTCTCGGTCTGGTATTTGGATGGGTGACCATCACACTCATGAACAGCTGTTGTATTCGGGAGAGAGGTTCGTGGTATTGAACACAAATTCACTCGCCTTACTTATCAAACTCTCGATACGATGCCCATGGATTTGTGGAGGAATCCTGTTGTTCGAGTTCACACACGTGCGAATAGGGATTTCGCAAATCCGCAAGTCCACATGCTGCCGACTTGCTGCCGACCAATGCTGCCGACCGATCACATGGTCCTCCTGTCAAACACGTCGACGTCATTGGCATCAGCTGTCTAGTTATTTTCCTTCGAGAAACAGGTTTTTTTTACTTTTTTTGCACGTTTTTTCTGCCTCGTTGGCTTCAATTTTCAAAGTAAATACGTAAGATGTAATATTAAGGTTTCATATAGACCACACAGACGTGTAAATTGCGTTTAGGAATGTGTAAAAATTGGTAATCACTTTGACGTTTAAGGCCTAGGCTATCTATTTGCCTACCTACCTAGTTTTTAGTCATATAATTTGAGTTGTTTGCTCTTATTATAGTTGACTCCCACCTAATTTTGTGAGGGGTAATAACGGTAATAGTAAACGTTGACGTTGCAGATGCTAACCTTGAGACTAGGAAGCCGACAGCTGTTGAACTCATTGTTTAGGAAAGAGTTGGTCAGTTCAGTTGCAATGGGTAGCACGACAGGTAGCACCGGCGATAAGTTCGCTATCCCCGAACGCTATCACGGCTCTGAGAAAAGTGTATGGTAAGATATAAATTGCCAATCTTTTAAACAACTCATCAATACCACTAAGAAATTTTGTTTGCTATCACCTTGTTTGTTGTTCCTTTCTAGGGTGGAATACATCCAGCTAGCGTTGGAACATAAACCGCTCAATTTGGGGCAAGGCTTCCCCGATTTTGCTGCTCCTGAACATGTTACTCAAGCCCTAGCTGATACTGCTACAGGCAGCAATGTTTTACTGAATCAGTATACTCGAGGATTTGTATGTGATCAAACTCTTTTTCAATGTCTGTACTCTATATACTAACGGAGATTTTCATTTTAATCTTCTTTTTGCTCGTTACAGGGTCACCCTCGTCTTGTAAACGCAATATCCAAGCTTTACTCCAAGCTGCTATGTCGTCAGATTGACGCAAACAGTGAAGTGATGGTAACTGCTGGAGCGTACGAAGCATTATTTGCTACGATAATGGGGCACACCAAACCAGGTGATGAGGTGATAATCATTGAACCGTTCTTTGATTGCTACGATCCTATGGTCCGAGCTGCTGGTGGTATTCCTCGTTTCATTCCTTTGAAACCTGTAAGTACATTCCTAAGTAGATACTAAAAGAGAATGAAAAACTACCCATCAGATTTTTTATTTTATTTTAGTGGGGTTTTTTTTACCTAAAACTGTGTGCAAATTTACAGAAAAAGACAACGGGCACGATTAGTTCAGGCGATTGGGTACTCGACCCCGAAGAGCTTTGTAAGCTGTTCAACTCAAAGACAAAGTCTATCATCTTGAACACTCCACACAACCCACTGGGCAAAGTGTTTAATGCGGAAGAGCTAAAAATGATTGCAGACTTGTGCAAAAAATGGAACGTTCTCTGCATTGCAGATGAAGTCTACGAATGGCTTGTCTACGCACCTTACAAGCACATCCGCATCGGTAGCTATATAAAATATACATTTTTTAATTTTATGGTGTAACTGTGGTGTAACTCTTTGTTGATTGCGTTGGAGGTGATTTTGATTACTAGCAATTTTCGGCGTCAGAGTTCACGAATGTCTGTGTCTTTCACAGATATTTATGATTTCAAAAGTGGCATACACAGTCTATAAAAATTCTTGGCCATGTAAAGATAAAGTATAGAAGAATGGACTATAGATAGACTTAATGTAAAGAGATGTGGCTCTTCTGTTTGTTTTTGATAATCACCATAATATGATACATTTTAAAATTCAATCAGGGCAGTGAATTTTCAACCAAAAATATTAACTGATTTATGCCTAAAAATAACCCAGGTCACAAATGAAGATGCCTGTCTCTTTAAATCTGTAAAACCAGGCCTGCGGTTGCTAACTTGGTAATTATTGCCCTCACTGATATCCGTACTGTGATTTAGGAACTCAACCAAAACTGGGACTATAATTTGGAAGAAAATAGTATTGGCTTATTACGGTTCAATGAACGGTTCCAATAACGCTGAGAGTACATTTTTTTGTGTTTCCATAGCCAAAAGACGTTAATATTAATTAGTGCCGATATAACTGAAGGGACTGTTTTATTTCTGGAACCTTTATCTATTGAAAATCTTTTTTATTGGAACGAAAATGTTCATCACAGAATCTAAATCAGAATCAGAGCCATAATTTCATAGCCGTTATGTTAAAGAATCTCAGAACATGGATTGGAACCAGAGTCGTTATTTAAAAAGGTAACGAACCAAAACCGTTCTGAAATCTGATTTTAAATGCAAACGCTTGCAATCTTTGAAGTAGGTATTTTATTATTAGGAACACTACCACCCTCTCGAAAATGTACTGTCAAACACACATGCATTAAAATCCTCTTCAAAATGTATTATCTAACCCAATTGCTTAGAGCAACACCCACAATAGGTGGAAATTGGGGTTTGTGTCCTGTATGGGCATCAATTTTTGAGAGGGTAGTAGTGTTCCTAATAATAAAAAACCAAAACCATAAATTAAAAATATCAAAACAAGAATCGATATTTTAAGGGTAAAGAACCAGGACCAGAACTGTCATCGATCTCAGTTCGGTTCCCTGCTACGATTACCTACATTGCCCATGACATTGAAAACATTTTCCACTGCAACATTGAATCGCAAATTCCTCACACGCGTCCAGATAAGAGTTACTTTTGTCTAGACCGATGTCTAGACGGACAATTTTTATATAGGAGCCAAGGTTATAAGGGAACAATGATCTGTTTGATCAAAGTATTATTTGCCAAAGTCTCAGGACTAGTCAATTTACAAAGAACACTTTTCTATTATGTAACAGTTTATTATCTAACAGATTAAAATCTGATGGAATTTTCCTCTATTAATAGGCATAGTTTTATAATTCTTATTACATAACATTTTTTACATTTAGATAATGATTTTAAAAAATTTGAATGGTGTGCAACTTTATTTATTTTTATTTTTATTTTACTCCACTTGCACTGCAAGTCTAGAGGTTGGCTAAGCTGACTACATAAAAGCCCGGTCCATCGAGTCTTTTGCTCAGTTTGGTTGGTTGAATCCAATGAAGCTGTAGAATTGTTTAATACTGTAATAGGACTGCAGAAGTTAACTCAACTAAATTCTTCGTTTGTTCACATAGGGTTGTCCAGTCCATAGCATGAGTTGTTGGGTAAATGGAACAACCTTCACCAATTTGTTATGGGTTAGATTCTGTGGTGCTGATAAGATGTTCACCCTAACACAGTTTTGAATGGTTATACTTAATTATTTTCATCTCCTGTTCCTGCCGCAGAGCTTGTTTTTAGTTATTTTTATAGACAACTTTTCTGCTTCACTTTATCCTACAAGTCTTACATAAAACAAAAAAATGCCCAATAGAATGCCAATAAACTGGAGAGCCAAAAGAGTTGATTTTTTTAAAGTGAATAGAGAAATAAAGCGGTTTATTTGTTGAAGCCACGCTACCGGACATGTGGGAGCGCACCATTACAATCGGCTCAGCGGGCAAGACATTCAGTGTGACCGGCTGGAAGATCGGGTGGGCGTATGGACCAGCAAATCTGATGAAAAACCTGCAGACTGTGCACCAGAACTGTGTCTACACCTGCTGCACACCATTGCAGGTGATACTGGAAAACAATGTGAAATTTCCAAAGTTTTTATCAGATATTGAGTACTATGAAAAAATCAGCTTATAATGATCCTCAGTTTCCTCAAATATCTTTCAATCATGTAATTCTACCATGATTCAAAACTAATCTTATTTGTGGACAAAGAATTATTGAAAGCCTGGCTGCTTAGATGAAATTACTGGCATGTGTTTTGTGAAAATACTATCTGTGTAGTAGCATATATTTTACTTAGCCTTCGTATTGAAAATCATTGAACACTACATCTTAAACTGGTGAATTACTTCAGGAATTTACCAGAAGCATTCCAAAAGCAATCACAAAAGCAATAAAACCATTATAAACAGGCCATGATGTAAACAGATATGATGTGCATCGTATTAAGCGGTCAATAATGATCAAATTTTTGTGCCCAGACCTAGCATAAGTTTTGCAAGACCCCTCTATAACCAGGATGATTTTGTGTTTGCAGGAAGCCGTGGCAAAGGGCTTCGAGTGCGAACTGTCTCGGTTCGATGATCCAGAGTGCTACTTCTTCAGCCTTGCGCGGGAACTTGAAGCCAAACGAAACTACATGGCAAAGTTCCTATCGGATGCTGGAATGGTACCGACAATTCCAGAAGGAGGCTACTTCATGATTGCTGACTGGTCAGCACTCAGTAAGTTTTTATGGAAGCTTGAAAATAACTAACATAGGCTTCCATTGAGAAGTGTTTCTGTTTACTTTAGCGCTAGAAAATTTCTGTGGCATTACTTTTTTCCGGTGAATGAATTGGGGACTTTCAGGAAACGCAACTTAACTAAGTAGAAATGGCTGATTGCGAATGATGAAGAGAGACACAGTGCTGTGGGGTTTAAGCTGATATTTTTTTGTGGGAGTTGAACGACTGTGGTATTGACTTTCGTAATTTGTAGTTGACAGCTAAGCCATACAATTGAGAAATTAGTGCTACTTCATGTTAATGTTCAAGGAAATAAGATGAAGTTAGGACAAATGAATCTTTCTTCTGCAGCAAGCAAGGTTGATTTGGCGTCGGAGACCGATAAATACAAGGACTATCGGTTCACTAAATGGATGTCAAAGAACGTGAAACTTCAAGGAATTCCTCCCTCTGCGTTCTACGGTGAAAAGAACAAGCCATTGGCGGAGAACTATGTACGGTACTGCTTCATTAAGGTAAATTCAGCGTTTTATAAATTTTATCTATTTTATCGAGTTTTTGTGTTTAATAACTTTTAGTTGTGGATTTTGAGACTTAAATACTGTTGTTTTCTTTTCTGCAGAAAGATGAAAATTTGAAGCAAGCAGATAAGATATTGCAGGAGTGGAAGAAAGGCTCCTGCTGATCCCATGACAGAAATCGTTTGACCCGGTGTTTATATTGCTTGGAAGATGAATGGATATGGAATCTAAAAACTCAGTAAACGAGCGGTGCTTCCAAAATTTTGTTTACTACTAATCTTGCAGGTTACATTTTGTTATTAAACAATAAAGAGTTATATATATATTCCTATTCTTGGCAAAGTTTTTAGATGCTCTTAGAGAATTGATTTACCTATTATATTACACCCTGGAAAAAGTGTTTTATTTTGATACCACAATTACAAGCTTACCTTTAGATAGCGACAAATTGCTTCAATGTAACTGCAGGCTTAAATTGAGGAATGCAAGTGTTGAGGTAAATTGACGATATGGGGTTCATATTTTGCAAGCATGTAACTTGTGAGTACTTGGTAGTTAGTATCTCTGGAAAGTTGAGATGTGTTTTACGTTATTGATCTGTGTTGAGGAGGTTTGCGGCCCTAAACAGGACCTAAAATCTCGACGTTTCGACAAGGCATGGCTTTTTTTAGGCCTTTATAGGGCCGCAAACCTCCTCAACACAGAGAATTACCGTAAAACACGTCTCAACATCATACCGCGGCTCAGAAAACAACCACGCAACTATCTCTGGGAAGCTTCCTTTGCGAATGCATACAAATTTCCCCAAGTAGTTCAGCTATTGACTCGGAGACATTTCTTGGCAACTTATGAATGATAATGACTGCTTCTTACCATCACTGGCACAACCCCTACATCCATCTGTATTACAAACATATTAAAAAAACCAACTTGTGACCATCCTCTTTTCGAACGGTAGCAGTTATATTTCTTTCAAACTGACTGTTGCAAATAATCCAGAAAATGTATGGATGAGGAAATGGAAAATAGCAACATCTTTAGGAAACACTAAACATCTTTATTCTTTAAAACGGCCCATAATGCATTGACGCCAAAAATCGGGGGTTGTCACACTATGTTGTAAAGTCTCCTCGCAGCCACCGCTTTCCATCTCGGGAGTCGTTCCCATAAGTCTTTCCGAATCGGAACTGAGCTCCGGGAATGTGACCCCTGTAGTTCGGGATCATCCCTACGTGCTTGTGGTAGATCTCCGTCGGCTGGATCATGAGAGGTGGGTCGGGGCGAGAAATGGTGACTGGCGCCCATTCGCTGCTCTGACGATGGCGGTAGTTAGACGTGAAGTTGCACAGCATAGAGTTTGTCATGGGTGCAAAGCCCTCTCCGTAGCTGCTGTAGCCGTAGGGAATGTGCCCGGTGAAACCTGGATGAGAGGGAAAAAGAAGAGTCGGTGACTATTATTTAGATGGACTAAAACAAGAAAAAATTGTTTTGGGAGGTTTTAAAATGTTTGCTGAAAAAATATCTCCAAGCAAACCTGGGTTTGTAAATAAGAACCTGGAAAGATAAAACTGGTAAAAATGTTGTCACAATTTCATAGTAACATTAAACTAAGCTCTCTGGGAGAACCATCGAATGAGTGGTCATCACAGCATTTTGAGCATTAGGAAGACGTTAGAGATCCATGATAGAACTTCCAGCTGTCTTCGAAAATAAAATAATCATATTGTTTTGGACATTATTTGTCAATAAATGAGCCAATCCAAGGAATTGCACGCAATCAGATAACAGAAATATTATCTAAGTTCTGCGCGAGAAGATAAATATAGTCATAAGAATCATGAACATTTGAGCAACTATTAGAGCAGTTGGAAGATCCCGGGTTCGTATCCTGGTTAAATCGCTCATTTTTCCAGCCTCGCTCCCTTGTCTACCGACAGATGTGCCATACAATTAGGAAATAAAAACAACTTTTTGGTGGACCTAGTTTGAGTTAAATTGGGTCTCAGAACATCTCAGTTTGAAGCCAAAAATAGTTTGAAAGCTACAGCTTACATTGCAATGTTTTTCGAGCATGGCTACTCTGTCCAGGATCCAAATCCATCTCTACGAATTTTGAATTTACTTGGAATTAATTTTAATGATGGCTTAATCGTCGAACTGATATGATTTCGAACATTCAAAAAGTAGTGTATCCATGGATACGATGCCTTGTTTGACAATTCCAGTTTGTTTGATTTGTTTGCTTACTTTCAATTATTGTTGCAAACCATAAAATCTACCTGCCAACCTACCCAAATCCGAAACCAATGACGATAGCTAAAACACTTAAACTTTATTAATTATGCTGCAGGAGCTTGACTTTACCTATGGTAAATCTTGGGCAATCTAACTTCTAAGGTCAGCACACCGCAAACTCCCTAGGGTCATTATAAATCTTCTGGCAGGATTCCCTGCACATAGAGCAGTGACTTTGACAAACAAATCCACTCCGTATGACCATTCTTGCATCATGAATATGTATGCATGCCTACAAAGGTGTTTTCCCGTGTTGGCTAAATCGTATTCCAATGCATGGTCAGCACGACGCTTTGTAAAATTGCTAATGGCTGAACAATGGCATGTACCGAAAGGCAATTTGAATAATGCAGAAGGCTGCTGGATTTTGTGACATATCACACAGATGGGTGACCCTCTAAGAGCGATGGGGCAGATTGACAATTAATAGATCTACCTTTCGTCAAGGGCGAAACTCTATTATTTCTATTTCCAATCCATCGCTAGTGGACAGTGGCGTTGCGACAATGGCTATATGAATTGTTGTCGCACAAAAGGGGTGGATCGAGAGGGGGATAAAGAATAGAAAGATTAAACGTCGGAGTTTGACGTTATATCGATTATAATTCATCTTTTATCAATGGCTTTGACTAAGAAAGGTAGCTATGTGAAGATACAATGGGCTGGACCAACCAATATGCATTAATGTTTTAAAAAACAGGATAACATAACTGGTTTGTTCTAAAGCTCTCAAATGCTACAGAATATTTAATTTCTCTCAAAACGCTGAACGACCTCTTCCAGAACTTTGGAAAGGCGCGAAAAAACCTCGGGAGGGCCAATTTAGTGGGAAAAAATTAAAACATCCGAAACCAATAGCGCTGGGCGATTCAAACTTGGTTTAAACTCGATTAAAAGGTAAAATTAATTACTTATTTGTGATTTTCTGATATTAAAAGAAGAAAACTACCCAAATACTCAGAAAAATGTGGTAACTTTCTATTAAAATCTGGTATTAATTCAAGGAGACAGTGTTCTGTCACATCTAACAAAATGACTTAAGTAGCTTTGGCAGAACAGAACGATGATTTGTCTAGATCAATGGTCGAGCTTTACATAACCACTATTTGAGTTAAAATAAAATAATGCCAGACAAAACTGTTTACGCTTTTATTGATCACAAAGCATTTTCCTTTGAATTAAACTCTGTGGAAAAGACGATATTTTTCTCACTTGATAGGCGTTAGCAATTTAGCATTGATTAAGGCTCGGTATTACAAAATTTTTCAACCCTAACTCACAGAAACACAAAAATTTCACGGCATGCGATTGAAAGTCACCGCGTGGCAATAGTCTTAACTCGCGCTTTATCTAGAAGCTGAGAAACTTGTAATATACCTTAGAGAAAATGAAATCTTGACCTTAAACTAAGTTTAAGCGAAGTTAAGCCCGGTGTTGGTTACATCATGCAGTCATGCAGTTGAGTCCTTCTGACCCCGTAATGAACTTGACGAAATTTCAATTGTTATTCACAAACACCGCGTGTAGAGCGTGATGCTCTTACGTTGTCCTCAAGCAAGTGTTTCCGTGAATAATCGGTATCCGCGATTTGATGTTATGTGAAAGAATGGCTTGAAAACGTGTTACGTGCGCCTGCACCATGGTGTATTACACGCCGATTTTGAATATCAAGTTATCATTGTTTCGGCAGTTTAGCTGCAAATCGTGATGATGAACGTGTATCGTATATGAATGCTTTATGATTGATTTTAGAGCCGTACCGCTATTCGCAAATTAAGGTGGTACTTTATACGGGATAAATGCGTGTTTGTGTGAGACTGGCACATGTCGATGGGTTACCGTTTCGTGTCTCAAGTGACCCCACGGATTGATTTTATGAAAGTCAACGTTATGAAAAGATGGATCACAAAGGTTATACTTGGTGCAAGGCAACGGATAACAATATAAAACTAATATCCAAGGGCTTAAAGTAAAGTTTTTGAAATTCGATCTGTATGGAAAGTAATTTGAAATTACTTTTAAAAATTGTAAACGAAATAATGAGCGCTCCATTATTTGATGGTCTTGCCCTACTTTACTGATGTTGGTGTTCAAGGGACAATTCAGACTGAAAACTGTATGATAGGAAAATTATTTAAAGTGTCCACTTTCCTTTCACTATTCGTTTGCATATTTAGATATATGATTCCATAGCCTGTATATAGATTCCATTTAAAAAAGGCAACAAATTGACGGTTTCCGTCTACGAGCATCTATCTAGACCTGATAGTTGGAGAACCTAGGATTAGAGAAGGCAAAAATAACTTGAATACAAGAGTATACATACCTAGTTTGAATACTTTGTCCGGGTCGGAGCAGTTCATGAAGTACGGAGAACTGCTGCTTCCGGGAGGTGGGGTAGCAGGTTCCTCCACCGTGAGGTTTCGTAGCACCCCTACAGCCTCTGGTCGTACAGCCAGCAAAGGCAGACGGAACTCACTCTGGGTCATCTGCAAAGGTGGGCAGGGAACGCCGGTTGAAGTGCTCCATAGGATACTAGTCAAAAAGTCAGAGTAAGTGTGGCCAAGAATTTAAATTAAGCACAAAGCGCTTCGGCATGTTTACTCAGATCCTTGATGATGGATCAGAATTCACCGAGTTTACAACTGGTGCTTTCTATGCCTTTAAATGAGTAGGTATAATAAGGTATACATTATCAAATAATTAATTAAGCTAGAGACTTGTTTGCAATGCAGTTTTTCAATCTCTGTTTTTATGTACGGTTTTGCGAAGACATTTGTTGGAATTTCTTAAGCTTTTATAAGCTCTGTCAGATGATTTTAGTAACGCCATGGCTACCAAAAGTGAAATCTACAAAGTTGGCAACAAAAATGACTATCTTATAGATAAGTTGGCAACTCAAATGAACGTTTAGAAAAATTTGAGTTTTATTAGGCGTCTCAGTTGTCTTTGGTTGTCCTGTATGGTATTGCTAAACTATCAACACTAATGGCTTATGGCACACGGATATTGTATACCTGTGTAAAATGTCAATGCCAGGAATTGCGGATATGAGTTATTCATGCCCAGTGAAATGAGATTATCGTTTGATTTAATCAAAGTCCTTAATTGCCGCCTGACCCTGATTATTGTGTGGGCGGCATGCCATGTTTATGACATTTCACTCTCCCAACTCGATCTTCTTATCGCAATGACCGTAGTATTCGTAATTATACTCCTCGGTCTGCTTTGACTTTGAAGTATTCAGCTTGATACGCATTCTTCATTAATTTCACTTTTTAATAATAAAATGCAGTAATTCAATTGAAAACTACAGAAACTAAAAGTTATACCGAAGCCAGACTGAAACAACTTATCATAAAACTCAACAGAGAGAAACTCCCATTCGCTCATTCACTTGCAGGCATGAAAATTAACTAAGTGTGTAACTCTACATATATGCTTAATCGATTATTGAGCCATATACACATGACTAGTGGGTGAAAATACAGGTGTGATTGATTTCCAACGTGCTTTTACCATGGTAATCAAGTCAAATGCATGCAGCGCCATGCTAGTTGATAGTTTAACCTAATTATGACAGTTTGCATCATTGAATAAATAATTTGATATATCACAATGCCTTCTGCCTTGACCGTCAATTACGATATTATTGTTGACCCGGATTTGGATCGGTCTGCGTCGCTAGTCTCGGGTCCTTCACATACTTTTCTTGGGCAAGGCATATTTTAATCGGTTTATGTTCATGAGACGTTCTTTACGGATATCGATTTTCAATTTTGAATAATTATTGGACGGATAGGTAAGGCGATGGGTATACCTAGATCGTTTTATGTGGATTATTATTTTTAACTGAAAGTAACTTTTCATTTTTTTTAAACCATCGTGGGATTGAAAGGGTTTAACATCACATTTCATTCCTAGCCCAAGTGAAGAAAGAATTCTCACGTGAAGTTTGTACGGTACTTTTACTATCGCCGAGCGGGTTTACTTTTAAACATAGGTAACGATATCTTCGACACGTTTTCCAATTTCTTCGCAAACGTATCTTGTAAGAGATGTATTGCAGCGTCAGAGTGAATCTAGCGAATGAAATAGGCGTAACGATCTCTGAATAGCTCGAGCTTTGCAAAGGAGGACCAGCGATGGGCGCGTCGCGCTCTGTTGGGCAGTTGAGAAATAGTATTTGTAGTAGATTTTGATTGTTTGGCATCACACTAATTGCGGAAGCGTTCTTAGTACACTCGTTTCTCGACGTCTTCATCAACAGATTGATAAATTCATCTTAAAAATATGAATCACTGCTCGAAAAGGTAGAACAGTTTTGCTGACTTGCTGTTTATTTTTTATTGAGTTTGAAGAGGAAGCTTTATTTTCGTAGCTACATAGCTATATAGCTGCTACATAGCGCCAGCCAATTCATCTTTGAGAAGTAGTCAGCGACTACGCATATATCAAGTCTCCAGCGAATGTATAGGTACACACTTTTCATACTCCTAATACCGTTAGGTCTATTACCTATACCTACAATTTTATTTTAACCTATTTGCCAGCAAGAAGATCCAGCCCGTGCCAATCGTGAAATAACATGATTAGGTATTAAACTCAATGGTGTAGGCTTTTTTAATTACATTTTTTTTTTTTTTTTAACCAATGAGTACCATGTATACCATGAGTGGTAACAGCTTGACGTCTACCTACACAGATTTAATGGTATGCTGATTCCTTTCAAATCAGATTGTACCGTCATATTTAAAAATATCCTAATTGGGGAAACGATTAGAAAACGAAATAAAATTCTTGTTCATCCAAAAAATTGACAGGTTTCATTTATCCAGCCAATTACTGGAAATCTAACAAATGTAATTTCTAACACAGAAATAAATGCACATTATAGCAATTACATGTATTTCTTACAATATCATTGTGCTCTGTTATGCCTGTTTCCTATTACCAAATGTCTGCATGCAAAGATAGCCGACTGTAATGCCTCTATTACAAAACGTCTAGGAAACGGTTTAAAGAGAATTGAGTTCGGTTAATGCATCTCTAATGTATCCTTCCTGTTGAGTACTTTGTATTTTTTATTCGCATTATTTGAATCGTCATTATTCCATTTCTTTCACTCCCAGAAGTACATTAGCTATTTCATTGCCAAAAATTGTGTTTTCTAGCTCGTTAATGTAGCTGTGCCGACTTCTAAAATATTATTTCGTCTTATTACTGCAAGTAGACCAAGACAATCATGACTTCCTCTGATCATTACAACAATATCAGCAGACAATGGGGAATCATTCACCCAATCTAACCGCTCTGTACCCCAATTCTAAGCACTTTGATCTTTAATCATATAGTTAGAGGTCTACTTCTGTTAAAACTACTCACTTGTCTGTCGTCTAAGTCCTTCGGAAGATAGCTGCCATCCTGGAGAGCTCCTTGTCTTTCTAACTGGTTGATTGCGATCCGATCTTTTTCTTGAAGTCGCTCGAATTCGGCCATTCCTTCAGTTGCTGAGACGGTGTAGTTTTGCCCAAACTTGTCGTTCATGCGAGGTACGAATCCTGAAAAAAGAGGTCAAATGCTACCCTGATTAAAAGGGAATATGTAACATGACTCTTTCCACATGCCAGAGAGTCAGGAATGAGGAAATCCTACGATGGAGATATTTAACTATCTTTCAACTAATCAAAGAAAATTACCTTTTGGACAGAGGAAATCGATGACGATTATTAATCGTCATCAACATTATCATTTACTTCGGGAAAGGGTTCGAAACCGAATCTTTATGGTCATCTTTATATCTTGTTGCCTGCTGGAGCATATTTAAAATTTTAAACACCAAAAAACCTAATACCCAAATAGAATCAAGTTCAACATTCCCAGTAATAATGAAAATGCAATGCTAAATCAAGTTCAAACATCAAATTACTTTCATTGGTGTGAAAAGAGCTTGTGATAGGTACATTAATTAATTAAACCTTTTAAAAAATGTTTAAGAAAAAGTAAAAACTGTTATTAACTCAATGAAAGTGAAATTCCCAGTTGCAACTAAGTGAAATAATCACACAATTACCGAAATGCTATTAACGTGATCACGAACGAGTTTGCTAAAAGTTTCGTTTGTCTGTATAAGGAGTGGCCTCGGCTTGATTTAATTAAACAAAATTGCTATTATATTCATTTCCAAATTAAACGATGCATAATTACGGTATTTAGTGTGCGATGATCTTGAAGACCATCACGATTTCAATATTACCAAAAAAAAATATCCGTATCAGAATGCCATACTATAGGAAACACATTCTGAATCAGACATAACGGCCTTAAAAGATCAAAATAAAAATCTTAACCTTAATTACACATGAATTAGGCGATTCATTTGACATCCTTGCAAGCTGCAATGCCGTGGCATATAACATGCAACTCATTCACGATTCGAGTCAAAGAAAGATTATGATTCAGATAAGCAAACTGCACCGAATGAGGTGAAATTCGTGTTGAATGCAAAAAGACCTTGCATTTTTAGCTCACTGTCATTTTCCTCGTGCCACGACCGCTAGACTCATTACTGAAATCGTCTTGCACTTCAACACCGAGATAGAAATCAAGAATACAGACCCCGCTAATTGATAAAGCCTGTCTCATTCTATTATAACAAACGTCAATTGCGGGTGGACTATCACTATATCTGAAAATCAGATTGTGAATTGCCAAATTACAAATTTAAATTTACTACATGGCGATAATGCAGCTAACCAGGTCATTGAGTAATTGTGCTAATCTCAAAATTGTTTTTTTCTTTCGTTTACACTTAACACCTTCATCTCATTTGCGGTGGGTGGCCCATTAAAGTATATATTTGCAACATTTCCATTTCATAACGGGGACAACTCAATTTACCTCTGTGCACATTTTCGTTACCCGCGCGAGCATTAATACACAAATTGTAATTAGTATTATGATAATAAATTATGATAATAATAGCTCTATTAACACACTCTAAAATAGTAACGTACCAAGGCTGTAAAATTTAATTAAATCCAACACAGAACACTACCAGTGGAATATGGGCCTAACCGTTTTTAGCAAGCATTTTTGATGTAAGAATTGATTTGAGATCTCTCGAAACGTAACGACTAACGACCACGTAAGACCACGTGTTTCATGAGCCAAGATGAGGCTTGAACTAGAAGAGTCGGTAAGTTGTATACAAAGAACCGCTTCACTGCTTTTAAAACATTAATTCCCTTTCCCAACTTTACTAACTAGTAACTTCCAACTGTTGCGCTGTGCCTTTGACTGAAGTCCGAAATCAACCGTCATTGGGCATTCATCCCCCTCCTGAATGAGCCCATCAATCTGGCCCCCCACGGGATATCTGATAATAAGTGGGTGATTAGGAAGCGGACTTGAAGAGACCACATAAGCTTGTAGAGTGACTTCTATCCCTTTTGACAAGCTTCAGAGCTTGATGAGTGAACCCCCCTTCAATCTTGTTTAGCATACCGTTTTCTTCATGAGTACAAATGCACATACGGATCACAAGGTATGTGCACATTTTGTACGTCACATATACTCTAGCATAGGAACGAAGAAAGCAATGAAAGGAACAGCAACCGGTATGTGTAAGAAGCTAAATAACGTAAATTTTATGCAATTTTTATTTGTCAGTGAGCTACTGTTGAAAGATGTTTGGCTTTAGATGTCCAGCGGATTAGAAATTTTTATTTCACACTCGCAAATTCTTGTTTTCTATTGATGTATCTGCACATGTGCACATTGCATCCGATGGATTACGCAATATCTACCATTTCAAACCGAAATTTCTTATTTTAAATTAGCATATTTTTATGTTCTCAGCACAAGGATAAAATCGACCGTTGATACAGCTGCATTTAAGCTCCTTGTCTAATTTACCCACCAAAATCGCTCAAATAATATCACCAATAATTGGATACAAATTCAAAATTCAACCAAACAGTTTTTTTAAATCCGGTACGTCAACATATCCAGTCCTTTGTTTACTAGCTAGACCGCAATATTTTGATAACGTATCAACGAAACTTATAATCGAGTCAAGCATTGTGATGACTTCATACCTGCCCCCATTGTCTGCCTAATCCCCTATGATGAGTCCAACGTAATGAAGCCGCGCCTGATTGTGCTATCAGTTACCCTCATATCCTGGCAGCATAGGGTGCTTGTAGACGGGATCGCCGAACCGGAAACGACTCTGGACGATGTCGATGTCGTTTTGAGCTGGTCGAGTCACCTGAACGAGGAAAGGAATTCGGGTTCGGTCGCTATTGAGTTTTAAGATGCGATAGGAAGACCTAACCATAATGTTTCAAAGCTGCGATACCTATTTCGAATTAGGGAGTTGACATTTTAATAATGGCATAAGGAGCCCCCCTCCTAATGGGTCTATGGGGGGGGGGGGGGGGGGGGGGGGGCGTGATGGTAGCTCCTAAGGTACGCAACAATCTATCTTATGAGATAGGGTGTAGTTCTGGCATATTTTTTTTTTTGTATACTCAGATTGCCGATGGTCATTTCTGTAGAGGTTTGGGAGTATCGTTCCTGACACTCCCCGAATTCATGAATATTTCTCCACGGACAAGGGTGTTGAAATGCATAACAATGGTAAACCATGGTAGATAAACGTATGTTAAGTGCTCGAGTTATAGAACGGGTATTGAGTAAATTCTTTACACATGCCTAGGTAAACATTTCCGACGCTAAAATAAATGTGGAAACGATTAAATCGTGTTGTTTTTTTAGCTAAAATTGTTTTTTGATCGAAATCGCGATCGTTTATTAATATTGAACAATGGTTGCAAGGTCTCCGGTCGTCTTTCTAGAGTCTGAAGGAAAATGAAAAGTTGAGCCACAATTACTACGAGTTAGATTGCAATAAAATTTCAAAATGTTACTCTTACTTTATGCAGGCATTTAAAAGGTAAAATATTCTGTACACGCAACGTTTAAAAATTTTATCGGTCCATAAAGTTTAAATCCATTAGCTATAAAATGCATGCAACATAGGGGCGAGCAGATTCAGAACGGGAACAAATATTTTTATCGGCATGCTTTTTACCAGCACAATCGAATTTAAATACTGTTTACATTTGAGTTTAAATGCTGTTACCATTACCTGGTAATCATCTGCAGTTCTATTGGCAAGCACCAGTTTCTCCGATCTGCTGACGGTTGGGTCGAGAAGCAGCTTATGCGTCTGTTGACCATATGTATCACCTATGCGGTACCGATACTGGGGGCAGTATCCAGTATAGCTGAAAAGGGGGAACAGGAAACGTTCAGCATAGGACATACCAGAAAATTTATATCTTGGCACTATTAATTTTTTTAAACATTATTTCAGTACTCTTTTTTGTTTGATTTGTTTATTGATATTTGAGCATCTTGCGTCAAACATGACTGGGTATATTGTACAAGTACAAAGAAGCAACACGAGGTTCACGAAGTAAATAATAATAATTGAATTAAAACTATATATTATTAGTACCATTCAATATTACAGTGGGGATATGTAAAAAAAGTGACTTTTTTTCCTGTCATAATCTTTTCAATAAATGCTTTTTGGCTCCATCGATCCATAAGAAGGCAAGTGCAATGGCATCTTATTTTTGATCGTTTTATGATCAAAGCGCTATCGTAATCCAGCAAGGTATTACTATATAATTTGCCACTTTTTACTGCGATTAAACTTGTGGTAATAGCAGTAGGGTTGATAGACCCTATCTTGTTGATCGGGTATAATAGAGTGGCCGATGTTCACATACGAAAAACTTAGCCTCTCCGCAACCATTTTCGGGTTATGCTAAAATAAAGTGAAGCGTATAAATTTTTTTTATAATTATGTGCCCCTCCTGCGGCATTTTAGGTTACGTTCTGGATCGTTTTCGGAACAGATTCTTGGCTTCCACACAACCTTGTTTGGTGCACTGAACAATGCACCAAGGTCGTATTGCTAATGAGAATCACATGCAAATTGTCAATTAAATTGTAGTAAACTCCCAAACCGCAAATTAAAATTCTAATAGATTTCCCACGTTTTTCTTCAGGCTCTAAACAAGCTTGCTCAGGTTACCTATGAGTGACTTCTCTTACGTATAAAAGCAAATCATTTGGTAGAACAACAGATGTTATGTAACTGTTGAAGATAGTGATGGTTAGATTGCTTACCCTGGGATGAACATTGGCTCCGGAATATTGACTAATTCTATTCCAGCCATTTTAGATTCTAATTTTAACGAATTTCAACGTAAAATTTTGAATACAGCACTGACAATTTTGGGTCGCTTTCTAGCTATCGAAACTGAGACTTGAAATTTTGACCGACTATGTTCTAGTCATGTTCAATTTTGAATGACCTTCAAAACAAGAAACTATGGAAACAATGTATTATTAGTGCTGTTTTCTAAACTACTACAATGGTGTGCGCTTCTACAATACTTAAGCGTGTCTGTCCTTGCTTTAAAGGCGTCAGGGAAGGGGATGTTAGCGATTAACCGTAAATAATACAATATATCTTACATCTAAAGTATAAAAAAAAACCTAATTGCCTTGACGATTACGGCCAACACGCCGTAGAAGTGGTACATCCTTTAAATGCACATCTGTCCCTTACGACAGACCAGCGCACGCTTCTCCTGTCGAAATTATTCATAATTAGTTGCTATTTAAATTCATTTGCAGTTGATACTGCTGGTACTTGGTGCGCCGACATACTGGCAGTGTTTATTCACCGACTTATTTATTTCAGTTCAACCGTTCAAACATTCTTACCGACTATTTAACATATAAACGAATGAAAACCGTTTTACTCAAGATCACAAAATATCCTGAGCGTCTTCATGGTGATCTTCAGTTGGAGTAATTAACGCAATTAGAAAGTTTCATGGCATTTAATCTGCTGGTTATAGTATTCCAATTGTTTCGTATAATATAAAACAAACTTACGCTTTTGCTTTTATTTCATTATCTAATTAAGCAATTAAACTTTCCATTACAGTGCAAGAAGACAACGAACATTATTTTACTCACGAAAAGAAGAAGAGTTATCAAACAAAAACACAATTGTTCCGTGCGTTTTTTTGTTGCTACAATCCGTGCAACTGAAAAAGTTTCTCAATGAATTCACGACTTACTAGAGAAATTCAATGGCAAATTTCAACAATCGACCATTGGACCACACACTGAAAGGACGTTTTCGGTGCTTTTCAAAATCACACAAGTAGCCCCATTTCCGCGATTCAATTTATGCCCATAAGGCATTTCCGTTGTGGCACGCTTCTCCCCTCGTGCGTTCATCTCACCCCTCTGAAAGCGTTCATATGTCACATGAGATGCCCAAACATCTGTTACCTTAAAACCAACTTACATCACACACTAAAGCTAGCCAGCTAGATCCATAACATACAGTTTCCTTTTAATTATACTATTTAAGAATGAACCATCGTAGATGTCTCAAATACCATGTTTTTAAATGCCAGATTTATTTGATTTTATATCATAGCTCATGAGGCGATTTTGGTAGTGGTAGAGACGAGTGAAATGCACTATATTTCGGCAGGTGAGGCTGGGAAACGCGTGTCTCTAGTGTCCTCCTTATACACCACGAAGCTGGCTGGCTGGCTGTAACGGTTCTAAGGTCTGTAGGCAAGCAGCTGGGTTCAATAAATGCTAGTGGTCGCACATCCAAACAATGCTCTCGCTAGACAAAAGAAGCAAGTCTGATTTCTGATGACGACCCTTTTATGAATCGGAAATGTAGAGTATGTAATGAGAGTAAAATAACAGATTATGCCCATCCGATTTAGATTTAAAATTTAAAGTTGGCGTTATCGTATGTGATTGCGGGGATTTAAATGGTTTTAAATTACATGTTATACATTGTTTTTTTTATGTCCGGTTTTGAATGTGGTATTGATATGAGAATTGGAAACAGCAGCTGAAGTATGAATTGCCCGAAGTTGGGTGTGGAAAACGCATTCCAGGCTACATGACCTTAAATAATGTTAAATAATACATTATTTTTGATTATATTTTTAGATTAGGTTTATTGCGCAGTTTAAATGTCAGTTATGACAATTCTTGTGAAGAAAATAGTTCAATGAAGGGGTAGAATTCGTTTCTTTTTATTATCTATAGCCGAACAGGAAATAGAGCAAGTTTTAAACAGGAAGAAGATAATAACTGAACGAGTCAGTGATTACAAGGTTTGAAAAACATGGGAGACAAAAGCATACCTTCCAGACACTATTATACCTAAAGCTAGAGTTATTTTTTTAAAGAATGAAACTTTATAAGTGCTTGCTAAATGCTTCGATGTGGAATATGTGGTAAAAAAAAAACATTCCGGATAAATTTAAGTATGCAATGTAATATGGAAGTAATACGCTAGGTATCTAAAGAAAAAAACTGCGTCAGTCGGCATTACAATACCTTTTACAGAGCTACTACAATTAAAATTTTTATCGAATCAGCTAGCTAAAACTTTGAAACTATATTTCCACTTATAGTCGTAATAGATGAGTGATTTTCTCTACATATTTTTATCAGTCGAAAAAAAATTACAATTAAACCTCTAGCACACAAATGTGCGCCATTAGCTTAGTGCATGGCGTGTGTAATACGGTTTTTTTTGACAATGTTTTTGAAGCCTGGGGCTAAGTTTTTACCAGCCGTATGAATAACAATTAATCCGCAGTTCACAGCCTTGCCGCTAGGGTCGCGCTCGATGGTCCCGCTTGCAGTTTGAATCGGCGCGTATGTGTGGCCGTCAGTTGCTCGATTCACGTTGTCTGTAACGGTGCGGCGGTACGCGGCACAGAAATAATCGATACACGAGCCGACTTTTTCGAATCAATAAGCCATGAGGCTTGCTTGCTTTGATTAGAACCTAATCGTGGAGTTTAAGCGTCAACTGCTCGTAAGAGAGTGTGTAATGTTTGATTTGAAATTAACTGAGAAAAGTTTTGTGCAATGAAGTTTCAAACCGAGAAGAAGAAACCAACGCTGTGCATTTACACGGATGAGGATTATACCACAGAAAAGGTTGGTATAAATATGTTTTTAAAGTAACTACTGTTATTGATTAGTATTGTAGGTAGCTTCTCCAATTATTGCTTATTTACTTTTCCGCCCGAAAATTAACCGATTTCAAATTTGAATACTCTTTGCAATCAGCACGCAACGCTGTTGTCGACATGCATTGATTTCTGCAATACAAATTTTACATGACTCATGTATGGAAATTAGAATTTAGCCAAATGTTTCCAATGTTATTTGGATTTCATGCGTTGTGTTAGCTGCAGCGAACTATCACCTGATTCTGATGACAAAATAATCATTCATACTGCAATGACTGAACAATAGGGGAATGTAAGACGTTCTGATTTACAATTTTCTCAAACAGGCAAAGCACTAAAGCTATCAAGATTTGGTGTCGCAATCTCAACTTATATATTGTCACGTGGTGAAATTATTGCTGCTCGTGATAAGATATACGATTAATAATTACATTAGTTTGCTTCTTTAGGCTAGCAAATTTATAATATTAAAGCTTTAATGGAGTTAGCTATAATTGAAGCTTGGACGTATTGGAGCCACTATGTAAAATGCAAATGTTTTCTGTTTATTCTTGAAGTATAAAGACTCTAAATAAGACAATTCGAATGCCAGTTCCTTATTTGCTTCATCATTAAAGACAATATGAAAAGGATCATATAGGTACATGCACAACAGTATTTCTACTGTGGAAGATTCTTCGATAAAGACGTGGAATATAAAATGAGGTAGTCGATTAGATTCTAGTGGTAATGGCCATGGAAATCGCAGAGCATTTTCTTTGTTATTAAGTGAATTTCCGAAATTTTCTACAATACAGTGATTAATGGTATGTGGGAAAGATTAGAGGAAAAGTTCCTATCGCGTATCGGTCAAAATTTCCATCGCTCGTTATCATGAATTGGTACTTCGAGGAAGAATTCGGTGTGAATAGGACTTCCTGTGCGATAAAGCCTCATTCTCATGTTATTATCAGGAAATAATGTATTATAATGTTGCAACATAAAATAATGAACTCTTGCAAGGTTTTGCATATCTAGCATGGTGAGTTTCATTTGAAATAATTTGTGTCAGGTGGAGCTTTTGTTGTAAGAACACCCACAGAACCGACAGCACCTATATGGATTCTAGCTTACATAAGATGCAGCGTGCAATGGCAGAAAAATTCGTAATTGGTTTGGATTCAATACAGATTCGACTTCTACTATTCAAAGAATGCGTCTTCAAAATTGAATCTGTAACAGCCGTGCCATATAAAAGAAAAGAATCCACTTAAAAAAAAAACATAAAAAAATTGACTAATCCACATTGACGATATAGAAAGTGTGCCTAAACCCATAATTTTTACTTACTGCTCGCTACAATTTTTTCGAATTCTCTTCCGGCACCAACATTTCGCGTACCATTCCCAAATTACCGATAAGACTACCGCTCCTTACAAATCAGTAGAGCATTTCGACCTTTTGAATTGACCTCCTACGCAACACATCGGTTTCTAAGGATTCGTTTATAGGTAATGTTGCTTGGACCTAGATACTATAGCCATCAGCCTAAGGAATGCGGTCATCAGGACTGAGACTAGGCAGGCAGGCAGCTATACCTGCCGGAGCGCAGTCGCCACTTGCCAAGATGAAGCAGAAGATGAGACTGGCCCGCGAGAACCTTTTTATGCCAATTTGGTACACTCGCTCTAACAATGCCGTGAGCAAACAAAAGGTAACTAATGATGATAGGGTGGACACACGCAAATTTCAGTTTCTCACAGCGTGTTGAGATGTCGCCACTCCTCGGGCGACGTCTTAGGTCCCTGACTTCTGTGGGAAATTTTTAGTGCTGCATTTTTAATCTCGATCGGTATTGCACCTTTTCGGCATGAGAACCATTGGGGGGTATCAATTAAATATTACATAAATTAGCAAAGTTTTTTTTCGTCCACAGTTATTTCTTGACGGTTTGGGTTTTTTTAAATAAATCTGCCTGTTCGCGCATTGAAGCAGATATCTCGTGCTCGTTTCCCCTGCGTGATGGCGGAGCTCATCCTTGCGTCAATCACGCAGGAACGCGTCTTTTCTTGCCCGACTATGTGCAAGGCGGAATGAACTTAATTTCTTGAATTTCGAGACAGCTTTGTTCGCGGTTCGTATCACAACCACAGTCCGAGCAGCAGAATAATCACTGTCGGTCACAACTGCATGTTTGCGTTTTATCCATCATAGTAGGTACATATAAAGAACAATTCGGTTCAAAACATTAACACATTAGCCATGTGTAAGTGCAGTATTTTTTTCGAGATGTGCTCCTCTCAGACAGAACAAATAATTCAGTTTGAAGGAAACGTAATTAAAATCCACCACCGATCGATTTTCCAAATCAATAACCAATGATTGCCTGTCTTCTGTACACACAATCATGTAAAGGACCAAGCCCAAAAAGCGGTTCTCCAAAAGGTATAGTTTATCCCAAAAACGGAGGTTCATCGATTTTAAAGCCTTACGGGCGTTGGAAAATGTATCTCCTATCGAGGACATGAATTGCAATTCCATTTCTGGTGTTTACCTGTTAGGAAGGGTTGGGAAGTGATATGGCAACAGAGTTTAGATTAACGATTCGAGACGGTTTGAAATTTTGACACGATGAACATGAATCGAACAAAGATCCTCCTAATTACCACGGAGGGGTAGTATCTACTTCCGCTCAGTTTCTGGGACGTACCGTACTAATGACAGCGGGCAGCACACCTGATTCAGATTCTGACCAGGGTTTGATGCGCACAACGGTAACGTTATGCCCGCCTCTACTTCGTGCATTATAATAGTTCCCATAGAAGCGAAAGTAGCACAAATTGTGGGCGACTGCGAATCGATGCCTAGCCGCGGTGAACTTGATCATCTTGAGCAATCTTCAACTGCAGACAAACGGCATTTAGAGAAACAGTTACGACTTTCTTTCACGCGACAAGCTCTAGATGATGTTTCAAGATTTTGGGGGAATTGTACAGATTTCGAATTGTTGTTATTGTGGGAGCAATTCAATGATGGAAGTTGAGAATTGCACTTGAAATTATATATATAAAAAAAACATAGAAAGATAGAATGAAAGGCCAAAACAAATTTTCTCCGAAAGAGTATATAAGTTTAATAAAAAAAAAATGGCAAACCTAGCGTGCCCCCTTGGTTTACCTTAATTGTGTAACAATGGTTGTAGATTTTAATTGTTTTCCCACAAAAGCGTGGCAGGTAGATTTCTATTTGCAACTTCTAGTCAGTCGAGCGCAAGGATTGCTCGCTGAGCAATTGTTTAGCACCGCACTTCTTTTATAGTCGAGTACAGATTAGTTTAATCGACTTCAGTTACCTGGTCGGTACCCGGGCTCGATGGACCACTGGAACAGCCGGCTCGAATTCGGTTGGTCAAGCTCAATTTAGTACATTTCAGTAACACAGTTTTAAATTGAACGTGATTCGGTCGTTACAGTGTACACGCACTTTCTCGTAGTAAGTGACAAATTTATTGTGAGTTTTTTTTTTTAGTCACATCAAAGAACTATCGCCTTTTTGACATTTTAATGAGGTAATAACATTTTTGAAATGTCCCGTGTCAGTTTTTTCTCTTATCTCGACGTTTGGTGATTGGAAATGATTCAAGTGAGTACTAGGAATATTTATTTGATTTTTCAATATTTAAAAATAGCATTTTTATTGGTACCGAAACTGGGTTAGGTTGCCAATAATTTCTTTATGCAAGTAGATGAATACAATTATAATAGCGTGTTTCCTACACACGTATCCGGGCTACGCATGTTCTTGGCTTGTTTTTAAATTGTAACGCATGTTTTGATTGAAAAGTCAAATGGCATTTCGTGAGAAGCAATTTTATGCATTATTTTCGGAAAGAAAGTACTTGCTTCGGGCAGTAATGTCAGATTTTATGATGGACAATTTTAAGAGCACTTAAACTGAAGAGGGAACCAATTTTTTAGCAATGCTCAGGATAGCTATGTGTGAATTTAAAAAGTCAAACTGCACATTCCTGTATATTAATATCAATAATAAATCAGGAACAGACCAAGAGCTATAAGTATAACTAAACAGTCATCCTATATTACCAGAAATCATCTCATCAAAATGCATAAGCAGAAAAGTTACATCCTGATTCTCTGCTCTTGTAATGATCAGCAATAGCAAATTACAACAATGATGCGTATTTTTTCCTTCCATAATTGGATTACAATTAGATATTTTGCAGCACTTTCTACATGTGTTCGCAGACGAATCCACTCGACACGGTGTCTTATAGCTACGGTCGTTGCTAATTATAAATATAGTGTACCTTATGGGAAAGCGCAAGACTTGCAAGACTTTCGTCTCAACTCCTAATGAAAGTAACAGTTAGTGCAGTGCACCTCCACTGAGTACTGATGTAGTGTCCCTTGCGTAACTAATTATTATTGCGCGCACATGGGCGCCATTGTGACTCGAAACCTTAACGTGTGAAACTTTATTCTGGAGGGAAAACTGTTGCTACAATTATTATTTACATAGAGTAGGTAATTTTATATTACACAGTTGTTACCTTGGAGTTTTAAGAAATGTACAGGCGAAAGTATTTAAATTTTTTGATGGTTTCGAGGCAAATTGTAATTTATTAGATATTAATTATTGTTGGAATTGAATTAAGATGTCTTATCTGAATTGCAAGTTATGTCAAAAAAAAATAGCTAGGGGAGTTGTCTCTTGAGTTTTCTAGAAAAACTTTCTGAACATTTCCTAGGTCTTGACAAAGTGTTTTTATGCATGTCATTTTTTAAATAAATTTAAATTGACACAAAAAATAATTACGTAATTTAAGCAGAACAGTAATTATGCTTGATTATTGGAAAGCACTTTTACGTTTAACAGAATTTCTATTCCTTACGCTCGTCAAATAGCCAAGGGGTGGATATACAAAAACCATGAGCACACTGACCCATAATTACGCCAGTTTGCAAATACGAATCTAATAATAGCACTATAGATAATTGTTAACAATTTACAACGGTTTTAATAAAACTACTTGCACATTTGCTCCATATTTGCGCGCAATTGCACGAGTACTTGCAATCAATAGGTCAAGTATGACTCAACGACTCCAAATCGGGAAGGAAGACAACTTATAAAATGTTATATCGGTGGAGTAAACCTTGTGATGTTTACAACTTTGCCTGACGTTCTATGGCATTGCATTGCGATGACGTACACGTGTATTTGAACTACGGTTAGTCAGCTTTGAGCGCTTATTGGCAAATATACTCATCTTCTTAAGGTCCATTCATTGGCTAGTGAGGACATCAGCTGTTTTCAAATTGATTCATTCTAGTGTGCAGAAGCTATATTTAAACATGAAATCAACCGTCAACATAGCTTCTTGATTTTGAATTCTTTGGAGTTTTGTTAGAACCGGCGTGGGCGATCGTTTTTAACGAGCTCGTTAAAATGAATGAAAGATTTAAATTATGAACGATGTCTAATTTTTTTTCTCGTTTTGTGTGCATATTCTGGACAACGTCATGGTAGCCCCACCTCAAAAATGTTGATATAGAATTGTAACAAAGATTTCCACGAGTATTTTCAACGTTTTTGTCATCAACACGTTTAAGCTGTATGGAATTTGAGTGCATGTACTCAAAATCAATTAACATATCGAAATTAAATTCTTATCAGACTTAACTTCTTTTAAAGTTTTGTCATATCAATGGAGCTATGTATAGGGTGAACGAACTATTCGAAATTTGAAGCGTGAAATATTTTTAAGAAGGCCACTGTCATATTAGGTATTTAGCCACATAGGTATTTCACTTGAAAGATATTATTGGATTAGTTGACCACTGTAAGGTGGACGATAACATATAGTCAGAGGTGGATGTCAGTAACCTGTCATTGACGCGTGACGATCGCGCACACGTAAGAAAGATCAAAATACATTATTATATGTTAATGTGATAATTAATTCGTGATTTACTTTCACTTAGTTTTGCTGCGGTTATATTATATTATAATGATTATATCGTCTCGAATCGTTACTTATGATTCATCATCCTATGCGTGTGTGTAAGAAATATTTTGGTCCTTTATAACAGCTGCTAGTGGACGAAAGTGAAATTAATTTGGATTACTCATTACACTATTACGATTTTATCTAAAGGTATACCATAATCCTAGATGTTTAGATAATTCCTATTGCAGATAACAGTAATTTAAAATTTAAACTTGTTTTATCCTAGATTTCATGCCAGATATTTTCAGAATATTCGAACATGGAGTGAGTTTAACACCTTTGACCATCAAATTTCGTCGAGAAACCGGCATGTCACATCATTTCCCTGGACTTTGGTTACGCAAGGCCATTTGCAATATATAATCAAGACGAAGAATCGCTGGTAGACGCGACATGCCACGAAGCGAAAATGTCAGGAAACTCGCTTCCTCTCGGCGACATTTCTAATTGGAACGGAATTCAGTCAATCTCTCCCTTGTCTCTGACGCATTGTTTTATATGGGACATAAAAATTACTCTCCCCGTCGATTCTTACCTCCTGAAAGTATATCATCGCGCACAACTGCATGTTTGCACTTGGTAGTGCTACTTGGAGCGTACTTATCTCTACCTAAGACGGTATGTGGACGCAAGTGCGTCTGATGGACGTTCCAGATAGGTGAGTACCAAGCGTGCGCGACGGCGCGATTCTTAGGAATAATATACGGGCTGCCATGCGTTTCGGTTTCGGCATGCAAGAATACCTCGCATGTCCACGGCATATCCTTCTTTCCAGACGTTTTTATATCAGTAGGCATACTTTTTTTTTTAAACTTGATTTGCCATGAAGATTTACACATTCGGTTCTTTATGTACCTACACATTTTCTATTCGCTCCACTTCAAGCTAAAATTTGGATTCTTACTGTTTGAATTTGGTAAAAAAAAACAAAAAATCACGCATCGTATTTGAATTTCAAGCTGTAGTTTCTGGTTCCACCTCTAAATGGCATAGTGGCTCTGAAGAGTGTGCTGTGAATGGAATGAAGACGAAGATGATTTTGCTATTTGATGGAGTTTGCTAGCTCCAACAGTCATTGTACGATGGCAAGTTGTTTTTAATTCCTTCTTTACTGGAAGGTATGGACAGTGTTTTTGCTGCACGGGAGCAATGACTTGATAAAATTGTGAAACTCATAAATTCGCGAGTCCATGCGCAACGTTTAGGTTTTCATAGTTTTCATTTATTTTAGAAAAGATTGCGATTTCTTGGGCGTTGAGATTCGAGGTAAAATAAGAAAATATTTCGAAGTTTTTCACAAAATCTATTTTGTTGAGAGAAAACTTGGTGTCTACGTGAGAAGATGCAATATCTGTTGGCAGTTTCCGAGCGTTGCTTGTGTATCTACACGCTTGGTGATTTCAATGCACGGGAGACCGAACCTGGCACCAAGCGAATAGCGACTCTTTCTTAATTCATTTCACAAAAGTCTAGTGCACTTTTACCCTACTTGAACACATTTCTTTAACGAAACAAAAATACAAGAAACAAAAAAAACATTGAATGTCCTAAATAAAATTATATCAATTTCAAAAGAATCGTGCTGAATCCAAAGCAAAACCTTCTATTCGTATCAACTTCAGGTTCTTTTGCTCTTAAGTGTGTGTGTGTGTGTTTTTTGCTTCAAACTAAACAATGCACTGTACTATTAGGGTCGCATTGTATTTATATGGAAGTCGTAAGGAGCGATTGCTTGTGCTAAAAGCTAAAAGGTGAAAAAGAAAGATGAACTCGTTTGGTAGGTCTTGTTTTCGTATGGTTAATACGATCTTCTTGTAGGAACTGCGTGCTGTCGAGTGTCGAAGATCTATGGTGAAGTCACAGGACCAGTCTCCGCTGTTGCCAAATAAGACCGGGCCATCTTAATAATTGAAAAAGAGACATTTATTAATGATACCCTAGGAGGAATAATGATAGATCAAGGTAGGGGCATATACTATCTATCAGAGTCGAGCCTTTGTATGGATGTCCGATAGAACGTTTTTGTCAAAGCTGAGCAAGTTTCTGGACCAAAATTGAAGAACTTTATCAAGTTTATGTGCGCTAGATATTTGCAGTTATTTATCGGTATTACCAAAATTTATTCAATTGTTCATCCAAAACGGGCCTAGACGTTTCAGCGTGTATTTTTTCAAAGCACATGTGTTATTCCAGGATAAGAAAAATCTATCTTGCCGATCTCTGTACCGGGCGAACCAAAATTTATATTTCTCCTTTACTTAACAAAGACGTGAATAGAACAAATTTATTTTTTCTTTACATATGTTTCTCTAATTTTGAGAACATCGCCTCTATCGAACATTCCTAGCCAGTCGTTTCTACATTTATAGCCCGAGTCTTAGGTGGCATCAATCTGAGTCCAAGAGGCTCGTATCCCGGCGTTTTCTGAGAATTGCTTTTCGACATTTAACTGGCACTAACCGATCGCGACCATCACATGATCTCAAGATCAGTTACCGATGATATTTAATCGCCATTCGCCGTGTTGGCAATAAATTTAATTAATTGAAGAATTCAATTTTTTTTTGCGCATCCAGTATCACAATAGAAGTCATCTTGGAAAGAAAAGTACTTGTGAGCGGCAAAAGACAGCGTTGCTATTTCAATTCAAATTAAGTACTGAAGTAATTTTAGTACAAGTAACCTAAATAGTTTAACACCTTAAAAACTTTGTGTACCGATTCTATTTTTAATAAAACGCTTCCTAAACCAGCTATTAACACTAGTTATCTTATCACAAAACAAAGATAACAGGTGGATCAACCACATATCAGTTTGTCAATTTTATTATCCTACTTTTTGATGTTAGTATAACATCAATGTTTTTTTTTATCAACTCTATCGTTATCCGTTGGCAAACATATTGTCCGGCACGTAGATTCTGATCAACAATGAATCACGATCCACGTTGTTTGAGTGGTACACACCTGAGAGCTCTAATAAAAGTATTGATCGGTGGTTTTTCATGTGGACCGAACAACAAGAGGCTTAAATTACCTTGACCTGATTTGGAACTCACGAATTTGTGCGGATAATGTCATGTTTTGAGATAATTCTCTTTGTTTTTCAAGTCTAGCATATCTGGTTTCCTATCACCGATGATCTGGCTCTTGCGTATTGACAGTCAAAGACGAGTAGAGAAAGAACGAGAGAGAGAAATAGAGAAAGAAAGGACCATCTGAATTATAATTGATCAAAGCGAATCACAACAATAATTTTGTCATAGGTTAATGCTGCTGGACTAGATTGCCCTATGAAAGTAAATCAACCAGAAATTCTAGGCTAAAGATTTGTGTCGAATTCGTGGGCTAAAATTAAGAGTTACACAGATTTTAAGAGAAAGAAATTACTTGGCTAGCACATTCCTAAGATTGATATCGTAAAATTCAAATAAAATAAAAAAGAACAAAGAAAATTGTAAACCATAACCTATCTTTGTGAAATTTCATGATCAACAGCATGTTAATATCTGAGTCAAGATATTAATGGAATGTTTTATATCCTTCAGTATCATCAAGAATGTCTGGCACTTAAAGCGTTGTGATATGTGATGATATTGGGTTGAATCTTTAGCACGTGACCAGCTAGATAAACTAATCGTTATTGGGAGAAATCTTCTACCTGACATAACGACTCGTGTGTTACCATGGAAATTGCAGTATGTGGAGGTCGCGATACTGCTCCACACATTCCATTCAGAATCATTAGTCATCGAGACAACATACATACAACGATCCCACTTTTACCATTTATATAACGTCTAAAGAAATTTGCATGAAATTGCATGAGAAATAAACTGCAGCCGTATGAATCCTAAATGTAAACGCATGGCATCTTGGCATAGGTGCCAAACGTTGCATAATTGATCCAATCATTACGTGGGGTATTGCTCTTTTACAAGGAAAACTATGAAAATGGTAGTGTGCAAGCGAAATACACGTGGCTACACCCTGCGCGTGGGAACGTTCATTCATGAAAATTCCCTTTGCGAGCAGTACAAGACTGAAAATAATGTTTCCAAATCAGAGAGTATGAAATAACGCGTATACTCCATTTGCTCAGTTCAGCGAGTGAACAATCTTTACTGACAGGCACCACCGGTCGTTTTGGGGTGACATGTAAGACATCTTCGCTGATGTCCACCATTTTACTTTTGCTCTACAGCTTTCCCGTGCCGAGATGTTTTGTTTTTCGAGCTATTATAAGAATTTGACTACCAATTATAAAATCTTGGGAATTCTTTTACAGATATGATAAGTATTTTGATATCCCACGACTAAAAACTAAACAAAAATGTCATTCACAAGTTGGTAGCATTACTAGGGGGCAGTCTTTAGGCTGGTGACTTCTCTCGCGAGTTTAACAGTGCATTCTTCTGCTTTCCCATTCGCCTGACAGACAGCACATACACAAGCTAAACTTTGCAATGTCAAACCATCACTTGTGATGGTTTGTGCCTTGTGCCTTGTGCCTTGTAAGGCTTTGTCTCACGACGAGATTGGATAAGTTAATTATAGTTTGAAGGTAGTTTAGTAGGAAAGGGAGGCAGCAATAGGATGTGGTGAGAATGTGAAAGGGGGGTGGTACGAAATAGGGTTTGTAAAGTTCGTAGCAACGCTGTGTACAATGTTAGATAATGGTATAGTATTATGATTTCAATAGACGTTTTAGAGAATAAGGAAATTGTTTGCCGGTGATGTTGGGTCTTTGGTTGTTACATGAGCTCCTTGTGGTGCATAACACTTTTTGCAGAAATACCTAGTGGATCTGAAATGATAATATTGATAATACCGAACTGGTACACAATTAAAAAGATTTACATTGTAAAACACTTCACTTCTTAATTTAGACTCACATTTTGGCTTTTAACTGATTTTGCAGAGATATGTTTGAGGAATTAATATTACTTGCTCGCACGCGAACTGGCATTGGTTTGATCTTTCTCTGCCTTCCAGCTGTTTCTGGTAGCGACAGAGTTCAATAATCTTCTGCCCAAAATCTACCGTAGATAATGAAAACCCGCTTTTTATACGTACACAGATTAATGCTTTACCCGGCTGTAACCCCTGCAAGGTATTTCTGAGCGCCATTGAAACTTGAAAGGGGAGAACGTAAAGGAGGCTGCAAAGAAAAAACTGGCGGTTACAGATGGCATACGATAAAGAAGTAGGCGTTATTTTTTAATATATTTTTTTTAATATACTAGCTGTGCCAAATCCTGCAATTATAGCCGAAGATTTGATGGCATTGGTAAGGCAAAGGTGTATAAGGTGGCTACCACGTCTAATCTCATGCTCCAATGTTATTGCCTAGTGTAATTTATAGCGGTGCCTTGGGCGGCAATGTTTATCATTTCGCCTCTGAACAATACAGAGTAGGACATTACGTACCTACCTCGGTGCAAAATTACCACCGTTGTTATTTGGAGGTGTTACAAAAATGTTTTTGTTATTCGATCACACAATGCATATCAGTGGTCGCTAATTTTTCTTATAATTATAGCTTCGTTGTAAAATTAAAAGCCTCTTCGTGCAAAAAAGTTGAGTGATGCTATTAAATTGGCAGCACTGACAAAACAAAGTGGACTAAAAGTAATTTTAGAAAGGTTTTTTGTCGCTCACGTTCGATTTAAACATTTAAACGCATGGCATCTGTCACAAATGGAAAAAAAATGCTTGCATGTTTTTGGATTTTGGTTTGTTGCAATAAACACGCCCTGAGCTAGTCGGAGAAATTATGAATACATCATTTAGGTATACTGTATATTATTATATGGAAAGGCCCAAACCTATTTTTTTTTTCCAGTGACCAAGATATGCATTCCAAGATCATGCATGTCTGTGTACAAATAAATAAAAACAAGATCACTTTCTTGGAAATCTTTTAAACGTTTAAAAATATAGTGCATGTGAATAATAATCGCTGTGAATTCTTTCACACGAATACAATCTCAGATAAAATGCATTTTCTTTCACGTCATGAACGAAGAAGCCCTGAAGGGTTGCACCCATTGAAACCTGAAACGAACTCACATACTCGTGAGATTTTAAACACAGGACAAAATGTTTCGAAATAGCTTAAAACATTCGATTTTATATGCCGCTGGCCTACACGTGTAAACAACTTTACGTGGCTTCTTTACTTCCACCTTCAAGACGGTATTGCTGTGTGGGTAGACCCATTCATTACGCACCATGAATACATCCGATCATGGTCATTGAGCGGATAACGCAAGGCAATACCCAAGTGGTTCCGGTTCTAACCCCTCCACCACTGTCGATCCTTTATGTGGTCTGCCATGATTTCCGTACCTCGTTGAATTCGCATTTATAATTTCTTTGCACAGTATACGTCAAGGTGGACATATCACCAGGTATATAATAAATGTCGTTTCTGCGGTTTTACCTGTGAGTTCGAATGACTGTATACAGATGGAAATGGGATAGGCAACAGGCTGGGTTTGGCCATACTATTATCTTAGCTATTTTTTTTTTATTGATATCTTATACCGTTTGAGATTAAATAAAAAAAAAACACAGTATGGGCGCTCCTTGGGTCACCAAAAACTTTTCTAAACTAAGCGGTCGTAGACAATATACGCACTCTGCAAAAAAAACACAAAAAACACAATTGCGATGATCATAGGTTGTAATTTAAGAAAGGCGTATCGGACAATTTGGCTGTAAGGAGTGTTGGTCATTCAATCGGAACATAACATATAGTAACGATCAGCTGTTCGGATGGTTCGCATGATTGACCTACTGCAAGTGACCACCGGAGAACTACATTCCAGTGCATGATCACTTGTTGAAATACACCCTCAACATGACTAGCAATCAGCTGGACAGGCGACATGACAACAATACAGTATTAAAATGTACTAGCCTACATTTGCATAACAAATCTGTCAAGAAGTTTGAATATTTTTAATGAAGGGGCAGGCGGATTTGTTGGACACTGATCGCCTTTTGCCGGCATAGCCTTGAATAGGCGTTTCGCCATGGAAGCATTGAGTTTATAGGTAGAGTCAAGAGGTCCAGCGTTAGTGTTGAACTTCCAGCTGAGTGAACGAACCTGCAACCACTGGTTATGGTAGGAGCCTCCCGATGGCGCTTGCGGGCGTCCTTTTTAATAAATCTCTGAAATTATATTTAAAACAACTCAAAAAACCGAACGTGTGTATCAATCGCTGAGATTAGCAATAATTAAGATTAATTTATCGTAAACCAGTCTCAAATGAGAGTAATCTACGAGAAATAACGAAATTAATGACAGTGATTCCACCCAGTAGCATCCACCATTTTTGTCGGTAAAGTAGTAATTTTGCGGCCATTTTTCGCGTAGAGAGTTTAACATTAGCGTAATGGTAGTACGGTTTAATCATTTTTGGCATTGTCTTTTGTGGCAAATGTAAAGTAGCCAGTTATTATTGGCAAAATTTGCTTTTACGGAACAACTATGGACCCCGTAAATCTCATTTGGTTTGAAGGCTTGTGTAAGATATACGAGCACTTGGAACGGTTCTGTCATGCGGTAGCATAATATACTATGCTGCTTTTTCATTCAGGTTTATTGTATTTTCATTGAGATAAAAATGAAATTCTAAAAGAGGTATGTCGTGATGAGCATTGTACCACAAGACGCAAACGTAGTAAGTACACACTTCTTCAAATAAAAGCCGGCTCAACCTTCAAACCTACTTTATGAAATCGATAATGGTGGACAGTGTCATTATCTTTAAATTTCACTTATTATTTCCCATGATATAGGTTAGTTGGGTTGGAACTCGAACGAAAAAAAAACAACGATTCTATGTGTACGTAATAACAGCGCGTGCAAGAGACGTTTGAATTAAATGCAGGTTATCTACTTAGGGTATCGGATAGGTTGGAAATTGATTCATCCCCATTTTTTAAAACTTAAAAAAATTATGAAATTCATGATAGACGGGCCTGTACAGATCAATTTCGCATTTCACTGTCATTGAAAACTGAGATGGTTTCATTTTCGGTATACGTTAACCAATCGTTATCTTATCAGAAATCTCTAACTTTACCCGATTCCTTATTATTTAGCCTCCAACCAAATTAATCTGGAACGTCATTAAATTTAACGTAAAAAAAAAACACAATCACATTTTTATTATCTTGTTCCACGACCACCTCGAAACTTAGCGAATTTCTTTTATCACGGCACATGGCTCATCAAATCAACCCGACCGCTATGCCTGGAAAATTATGTCACTGTCATATTAGCATAACAATAGCCCCCTGATGTAAGATAGCTGTGAACTGGTAATGTGAGAGATTGTGGCATAAATTGTAGAACATCTATTGACGCCAGATCACTCGGAATGCGACGCTAAGCGTCACGATTCGTTACGCGTTTATTTCATTTGACAGGACGTCTTCTTCTCGGGCGTCGTAAGACGCCCTATTCGGACCAAGGAGAGAGTGGAATAAATTTATTACCATTTGGCACTTTGGTATTGTAGTGTTATTTAGTGCTGGCATTAATAACCACAAAGGCGAATTGCAAGGCTTCGTGATGCTCTGCACGAATTAGACATATTACCTAGCTATTTGCATAATCGGTTATTTGTTTGAGAAATCAAAATTTCTCATTTTCATGATTCATGGGTTTATTTAATACAAAGAAACTATTGCAAAATGTGAATCTCATTATAGGGTATTTCATTTTATTTTTTAGTTGACAAGAACTGACATTTACATGGATTTTTTTCCAGCAGATATATTGCATGCTCTTGAATTGTTAATGAATGAAAGTTTTGCTGCATACCTAATTGCGATTGCCAAGTCTTTCTACCATTGTTGTAAAGTTTGTTCAGTTCGTTGCAATTTATAAGAGTTGGGTCATCGATTTTGCTCAAAAACAGCTTCCTGAGATAGGTTTTGTTACCCAACGTAAAACTTGCATATTTTTTTACTTGTCTATCTCCGTTCAAATTCCTTTCGAGTACTAAATCCAAATCGCCTGTGTTCCAGCTGGAGTGGGAGATAAGAACGCTGCGCCAGGAGCTGGACGGCACCCGTGCAGCGCTGCGTCTTCAGGCTGCGCGATGTCGCCACCTGGTCGCTGCATTCAGCACACAAATCCAGCGCTCAGAGGTCGCCACCAGGCGCGAACGCGATCTGCGCGACGAGCAGCTCAGTCGCCTGCTGCGAGCGCTGCTCGTGCTCGACGCAGGCCTGCGCAGGGAGCAGCGTAACATACGCGAACAGCTGCGTGCTAAGGACTCGGTTATCCTGGCGCAGAGGCTGGAGATCGCAATGCTAAAGGGAGAGGACAGCGTGAGCATGGACGTCGACGATCAATCGAGAATGGAGTATTGTGAAGACATGTTCGGCGAGATCACAAGGACTCGTGCGATTCCGGAAACTCTGAATTGTGACACGCATAATAATGAAGAGTCCAATAAAAGTGATAGTCAAGTAAAAAGCCTCAAGTCGGTCGCGTTTACAAAGTTTAACAAAAGGAGTAGCAACCAAAGGGTGACCCCGGGCAACAGGAAGATTTTGAAGACGTCCGTCAGCTTTGACGTTCTCCCTACGAGGCGACAGGAAGGACTGGAAGAGTTACAACGGATGGCTAACGGGTTAAAGGAAGAGATTTCAGGCATGAACGACAGCTACATGGATCAGGAGGAGGAATTGCTGAGCAGGAACTTGTACGCCGACTATCAACACAATCCTGTCTTAGAATGCGTCAATCAAATTCTGCTGAGAGACTTCGAGGATGACGAAGAAGACAAGGAAAACTACCAGAGCCGACAGGCCGTTGGAAAGGGACGGGAAATAGTGGATGCCGTTAATCACGGCAAACTCGAAGAAAACAACAGGAAGTGTAGTCGACCGCTAAAAGATAAGGCGCCCTCCCCTCCGATCAAAGCACAACACCTCGAGGAAAAGGCCTGCTTGATGATGACATCACAACGCATGACGCTGGTCAACGTCGACTACGAGCAGGTCGAGGAGAAGAAGGATGCGGCTGACGTCATCCATGCACTCTCGCAGAAACGGTCGCCGCCGCCCGCTCTGCCCCCGAAGCCAAAAATCCTGCAGCTGGGGAAGAAGACGATAACTTCCCTGAATAAACCGGCGGCGGCAGCAGTCGCGGCGCAGAGCGTCGGTCACGAGTTCGTCACGCCCCACGTAGAGAAACCTGCCCAGAGGAAGATTTTGAGCAATGGCAGTTTGAAATATCCGCTAAATCCTGATTGCAATAAACAAGAGCTACCAAAGAGTACTGGCAAATCATTTGAAGATAAATTAGACGCCATGAATCTGACAATTTTGCATCATAACACGCCTAGGGGTATGGCGGTGATAAATAAACCCGACAGGGTCGACGACAAGATCAAAGTTGGCTCGTCTGTTTCGTTCCTGATTACTTCTTCTGGAGCGGGAAGAGATAGCATCGTGAGCGAGCTGTCAAAAGAGGAACTTCCTAAAGTGTCTAACATGGTAAGGAGGTTTGAAGACTTGGGAACCTGCAAAGAGGGCGAGGAAGGAGACGAGAATGCAGAAGAGAAACTGAAAAAAGAAGAGGAACAAGGAAACGAGCGATTGAGGGAGAACTTTGAGGAGTTCAACTTAGAGGACGTGGACATGAATGCTGGCGACGACCATGTAGACAGGCCGGCCGGCGATGGCGAGGAAACGAAGAACTTGGGAGTCAGCTACGACTGTTTCTTGGAGGCGACAGGACTGAGTCAAAAGTCGATAATCACGCCGAACCGAATGTTCAACAATCATAGGAGCGTTGTGAAGCCCAAAGACGTCAAGCATCGAAGCCGGCTGCTGAAAGCGGCGGCGATCACCAACCAAGGGGGGAACGTAGTCAAATATTGGACAGAACCATTTTTATAGGCCATTTTTACCTTGCAAAGTGATTACCACTGACAACTTATACCAATACACTATTACACTTAAATCACACTATGTATGCTAGACAATAAAGATCAAAAGAACTTTCGATGTTGTTTCGAGCAATAGTTCCGAAAAAAAAGCAAAACAGTCATTTACAAACTTTATTATGCAAAACCAATGTAGATTTTTTTGTATCACTCTTCGCACTGATTTTCTGTGGAGGAATCCATCTTGGTTGTGTACACTTCCATCTTTCTGAATATTGTTTACCTTCGTAGTCTTTATATTCTAACCAATTACTAATATTACAGAGACTATATCTTATATGAATGTGAAAATATTGATTTGCAGTTTGCACCTACCTATTAGATAATGCGGAATCTGCACTGGTTATACTTATCATTTAAAAAAAAACGTTATTCCGCTGGAAAACTATAAATCATCTCGAATCAATAGACAAACGAATGTACTTGACAATGAACACCTTGTCAAGATTATGATCGCTTTCAAAGATAAAACAGTTTTTTGTTTCTTTATTTTATTTGTACCTACCACATATAGTATTGACGCCAAAAGATTAAGTGCAATCTACTCTAATGAATGAACGTACATGAATGTGTGCAGGTTTATGTTTTATATCGACATTGTAATAATTACTTCGTATCCTTAAATAAAACTTTATTGTTGAAATGTCAGAATGCGAGCACTATCTTTCAGTATAGTTCATTTCGTCCTGCCTCGGAAATTCTGAAAGGTAGGCAACCGTTACGTTAGGTATGCATTGCCAATTGCAAACCTGTCTGAAATTTGAATCTGCTTCAGAATCACAGTGATTCATCCAAACATGGACAGTTTCTGAAATATTAAAGTCCAAACTGGCAAAAACGTTTTATTCAAGTTTTAAAACCAATCTATTGAGTTTTCCGAGCCGAGCTATCCAACCAACTGAGAGTCAGTTGGTCCTTTTAGTTCCTCCGCTGGCACCTAGGTAGTGCTGTCGCACGCGTCTGGCTGCCGGTGCTTTCAAAGGTAGCGAGGGACGGAACGACCAGTCAGGTGCCAGCCGCAACGATTGTCGGTGCACTAGAAGGCTCAGCCTAGCCATTCAAATAAAATACGCGGACCATGTAAGGAAGTGTTATACTTACAATAGGTCAGTGTAATAATAGCGATCGCGTTACAGTGCAGCAAGTGTTGGACTAGTGTTGTGAATAATGAGTGCATTTTAAAGAATCAAATACTAGGAAGTGAAATGAATGCGAGAATAGATTACTGCAGATGGGCCACCAGAGACTGAAGGATACCTGATATACGTCAGCAGTCTACTTGCATACTGAGCGAATAACAGGTAGTTAATTGATTTATTGCAATGATTTATTTGATTGGTACTGAAGAGAATTATGGGTGAATTTACTTGATGCAAAGACGGTTGTCAGTAATGAAGTACAGTTCGGTGGCTTCAATGTTGCAAGGTAAAACAGCAAAGTGGTTTTGACAGTTGAAAAAAATTGCAAAAAAAATTGTTTCAAATTTAAACTTAGATGGTACGGTTTGGCTTGAATGAAAACAGATTGAAATGTGGAAATTGAAATATCTGTCGTCTTTGGATGCGCTGACCCGTAACCAAGTTCAGCTGAATCTGTGGAGGTAGGATAGGTCTATCTATCGGCGATCGGACGAGCGCTGACCACGAGGCCAAGCATCTGCTTCTACTAGTTATTACGATCTAGTCAACGACCCGAAAGAGCTAGAATTATATACACAATCCATGAGTACAGCGACGAAAACACTCGCATCGGTACATAATTGTTCGTATAGTTGTTCAAGAATAATTTCCAATATTCACAGTGTACCGTGATGCTCTTTTTCTCACGTCTTGTCTGCTGTCTGCAAGCCTAAGCTAAATTGATTTTCTCTCTCGTTCCGTGTACACTCTATGATTAAAACTGGAAACTTGCACTTACTAAGTTCACCGAGGTAGTGATCAAACAAACGAATTATTGATTTTTGAATTCACGCTTTATGAGAAGTTGGTATATGCTCAAATAAATGAGGTACCTGAAAATGTGACTGGCCGCTTGTTGTGAAATTCTTGTTTGAAAAATTTTCTCGTCGTGACTTTGGTGTCTACCTAAGAGATGATAAATGCACAAGTTGCAAAAAAAGTTACAGAAATTTTGCGTCTTCTGCTTGCCCCCACGCACTAGCCGTCGTTAGAGATTATTAATGAGCTCTTTTAAAGTTGAAGAATTACTACCAATAAAGGTAATTGTAGTACAAAAGCCTTTAACAACATGTGGTTTATATGGCTTATTATTACAATTAAATTAAAGCTTACAGTGTATACATATCATCGACAACCATGCATGGTACACTGTTATTTCAACGGCGTGTAAAACAGTAAATAAAATAGTGATACTCTATTTTTTTTCAGTCTGTATAAAAATCTTCATAATTATTAGTCCGTGAAGGTCCATACGAAATTGCAGCTTGCAGCTGATGCTCGTTTTGTTTTGGCTTTTCATGCAACCATGCCCTTGGGCATGAATATCACTGAACTTGACAAAAAGAAATTAAAAAAAAAAATGCCCGTACATTTTGGTATGTGCATAGTAATTAAAATTGAAGTAGTTGGTTAGTTGGTACATATGAATTGTCAGATCTGCATATTTTATTTATGCATCGACTGTTACTAATTCTTTGTAGAGCGAAATATATTTAGCGTTTTGTAGGTCGTATTATGTCCATAATATTTGAGTAATAACGGTAAAAGTGAGGCGTTAAGAAGTTATATTGAAATTATATACCTGAAGGGTATTGTCGGTACTTGAATTTAAAAGTATATCTACACCGCTCACTGGTTTAGTACAATTATACAAACAAGCTTTTAGTAGTTGCGAAAATTGTTAGTTGAATAATAACAGTTTTTAGGATCAAAGTGGTACCTGCATTTTTTGAGATGGGCTATCAAATAAGCCTGCACCGAGAGCGGTTACTGTAACAATTTATTCATGCAGATGCGATGATAATTATATTGTGCAACAATGATAATGATAATTGTGAACTTCTACCACTTATCAAAATCGCTGCTTAACATAATTACAAGTTTTTTTTTTAATTCGATATTGAGACCAAGATGGGGCTCAAATCCCGTATTTCCTTTTCCAAAAATTGGTTTAATTTCAAGTGAACTCAATTCGCGCCGCATGCATGTTCATGGTTCCTGTAATTATTCAATTATGATAATTAGTATGTGTGTACAATTGCAATGTGTGTAATAGCTAAGTAATGCTGAATACTAATATTATTTAACGATAGATTCTATAATTTGTAAATTATTAAAATTTATGTTAATGAACCAAATTTTCACATAACAATTACGCAGAACCCATCAGAAATAAACACGTGTTTAATTTATGTGAACGTTTGCCAAGTTGCAATATTGATCAGTGAATACAACTTTTTTTTTAGTTTATTTGGTTTTTATAATATTGAAAGTCGACTTAAACTTATTCAAATTATTTGCTATGTCCATTTCAGACAACCATAACAACTATTTGAAAATAGAAAGCGAATTAAAAATATATATATATTGCACGATCCATTTCAAAAAATTCCCCCAAAATTTTTGTGAACATCCACTCTAGCAGGTCTCGGAGCACAAAAACCTCCACAGTGAAGTCATATGTCATTTGAGAAAGCTGTTCTGCGAAATTCCGCTGCAAATACAAAATTCACCTCGCCTGACATTGCTTGGGACTATTTCCTCTCGAGTCTCGGTACTTCCACGTGCAACGCGATATGTACAGAGCAACAACAGCAGAGTTGGCAAATAAATTAAGTACTCTCGTGTGTAAACCATGAGCTGTAAACGCTGCAAAGAGACTGTCAGTGCTGAGCACTACTGAGCGACTAACGGTGCGACCACATAGATATGCCATTTCATGTGTTTAGGATCAATGGATTGATAAATTATTCCACATTAAAAAAAAACGCCATGCAGTGTTACAATTTATTGTTAATCGATCTTTTGTCAAACAGCGATCGATATTGGTATCTCAATCATGACGCGTTATATTAAGTTATTGATACTGAACGAATAGTCTATTGCACTAATATATAAAACGGGTATATATTTAATTTCTTTTTTGTTTGATTGGAAAAGCGTTTAGCCATTACTGCCAACCGTCTCTGAGCAAACTTCAAATATCACGAATTCAATTCGAATTCTATTCCTTAGCGGGTTTCCTAAAAGTTTTCTGATCACATAACTTTGAAAAACGGCCTTCACGAGCTAGTGTATGTACGGAATCAGCGTACCAAAATCTGCATCCTGTGGATCTGGACCGCAAACTTTCCTCCCAATTCCCAAAGCAGATACGTCGCAATACAAGCAGATTCTAGCTTTAGTGTAGTTTGAAAATACGTGCTTTTTGGCGTGACGACAGGTTGATCGGCGCTAGGATGGCACGTCGCACTCGATCGTGGTGTGCGTTGCGTGGAAAACGTAGTTGCGGCTATTGTGGAGGGTACCGACCAAACATTTTGCCCGTAACATGATGTCGGTGCTTGGTCAGGACAATGGCTTTTCCTTCACGACTCACCGGATTTATCGACAGAACCACACCTAAATTTAATTCACTGATTGACGCTTTAATGAAGAATACATGGTTGGTCGGAATAATTCGACTTATATGGTGGTGGGGGCTCTGGCACTTCTTTGGCTGCACGAGTATTTCTGACAGGCACTCTTCTTTTCAAAACTAGACGTGTTTTGTGTGCTGAACGAAAAAGTAGGAACGTGGGTACCACCCGATAGCGCTTGTTATTGGGTGCTTGCTTGATGTCGTCCTTTTTAAAAAGTCTTCAATTAAATAACTATGATTTAAAATATCAGTACAGGTATGTCAATTTCTGAGAAAAAATTGACCGTAAGCCAGTCTCAAATGTGAGTAATCTGCAAGAAATAACGAAATGATCAACGTGACTCCCAACTAGTAGCCATCCTCAAATTTTTTGTGTAAATCAGTAATTTTCGGGATTTTTTCGCGAAGACAGTTCAAATTTAGCGTAAAATTATGATTCGGTTCTGCAAATGTATTTCATAAAAATTACACAGCGCGTTTTTCCGGAATTCCAAAGGTTTTCCACGACATTAAATTAGATCTAACAGAAAAATTGTTGATGCCACTGTACTAAAATAATTATGCAACTATTATTTTGCAAAAAAAAAAACGTCGCTCAAAAACGCATTGAAACACGCCATCTGCCGTTTTGCTACATCGGCATCGTTTCCCCTGTTTAATTTCCTCTGTGCAATCAGGAAGACCCTTTTGTTCTCGAAAGGGCCGACATGTGTTCTCCGTATACCAACACTGATGTGTGTACACATCCATTTTGATACACTTAATTGAACTAGATAAACGCGAGGAACGCGAAGCACCACAAAAGCGGACTTTGAAAGCACGTCAACTTCGACAGACGAACGTGTCAGTTAAGCCCTCGAAGGAGCGTGCTAAGAATCAGAGACGGGAGCCGGAGAACATTTATAGACCCGATACTTTTACAGTTTAGTACTTTGTGGAAGAAAAACCACCCCATGTACGTTCGGTTTTGCTTGGCTGCACTTGCCCGTTGGCTTGCCAAGCCCGAAAAATCTCCAACGGACGCCCTCTCACTTTTCGAGAAAGGTAAAATCGAAGTTTAGAACGAGCACTTACGATGATAGGACGTTTTAATGATGTTAAAACGTCACCTTGCGTACCTACTTTTTGTTGGTATGCAAAATTATATGTTCATATTCAGCTGCATAATAGTTAAGGTGACTTCTTGTCATAACTGCCACATTAGGATATTATTATTTATAATTTATTCATGCACAAAATGTCTCGAATCACCCTAGTTAATACGAATACGAAAACGAAAACATTGTTTTCTGTCACTTCAAGGTAAGTGTTACCTGTAATATAATCCTTGAATTGTAATTTTTTTTTTTTTTTCTTGTTTAGCGTGGCTTGGTAAGGTTTCAGTACGGTATGGAGACAGGCTCACTGCTGGTGCAGGGATCGATCCAATGTGCTCTCACTCTCGCATTGCGTCTAGTTCGTTTGAATAATAAATGGTCAACTCTGATTGCATATAGTAGTGGCTTGTAGGGTCATCTGCAACAACCACATCTGCAACAACAAGTAACTCCGTTGTCGTAACAATGTTGTTGATGACAACAGAATCAAACCTGGCAACAACGGGCTACGTTACGTTACAGATTTGCAAATTCTAACTTAAAAAAAAAAAAAACTTGAATTTCCAAGGTCCAAAAAATTAAATTAGCGCGGGGTTTTAAGATAGCGGCCACAATATATTTTATAATGCACATGTGGATTATTTTCGTCTATCGGTCGATAGCATCTTGTGTACGAAGATGATTGAAACATTGGATAAGCAGGAGAATCAGTAACAATGATTTTTTGATGCTTCTTGCGCATCCGGCTAGTTTATGAAGAAAATCGTGTCTCACCGATTTTATCGTAAGACGTCATCGTTTGCAACTCAGCGTAGCGTGGGTCAAACGAATCTGACAAGTGTTTTCAGTTTTGAAATGGCTATAGTTTTTTTTTTTTTAGATTTTTTATCAGCAAGGGCAAGAAAATTTTGACCAGCGCTACATAACGTTCTACCAACGGTTCTACCAATGCAAAACACCTGACTGAACTATGAAGCGGTACTCAATGTTCAACATAATAACACATTTCCTCAACTTTATAATTAAATATCGAAGCACAATTCAGAATTTAATTAATACTGAGAGCAAAATCCAATGCAATCAGTGTGCATTTGACGTAGCGGGACCGCTAGCTCGCTCACTGGACGTGTGCAAATTTAAATCGAAAACGTTACCGTAATTCACATAATAAAAATAATTTCAAAAACATTGTACTAGAATACTTTCATAGGGCAATTTTTAAAAACTGTACTCGCGAAAAGTGGCCGCCAAATGACTACTTTACCTACAAAAATGGAATATGCTACTAGACGGAGAAACCGTCGTTTTGAGTGTAAAGACATTTCATTTCGTTATTTCTAGTATTCGAGACTGACCATTAATGCTAACTTCAACGATTGGTAAACATATATCGATATTTATAATTATTTGATTGCAGAGGTTTCGCTAAAAAGAACGGCAGCAAACGTTATCAGGTGGCACATACCGTTACTACGTGTTACCGGCTCGTTTCTTGAGCAGAAAGCCTAACATTTATGCCTCTAACTATGATTATAAACTCAATGGTACTACCTCTAAGGTACTACCAACCAAGCGAGAAATGTAAAGAAAAAAAGCCTGTCTGAAAGATTTAGTACAGGCATACTAAATAATAAAAATTGTAATTATATGCGGGCTATACCAAGTGTAGCTGTTCATATAATTGAAGAGTTGATAGACTTCCATTGTCCACCACTATTTTTACAGATTGAATATTCAAGTAATTTACAAACGTAAATAACCTACTTTCAGGTTGGGAGAGCAAAGACCACTGAACAAGCGAAAACGTTTTAAAAAAGATTAGGAATTCAATGAGTATGTCGTTAATTCAGACGGAGGGGGTCACAGTATCCACATGGTTAACATAATGCCATTGTTGTGCCAATTACTTTTTGGGAATAGAAGGCGTCACAGCTCTGGTACACATGAGATCAGAGAAAACAACGGTCTACTCTCACTTCTGCAAATTTTACGTTGTAGTCAAAACTTGTAAACAGTAAACCAAGTCATTAGCTGACGAAAATGCACATTTTTTTTCTATTTTTCCATGTTTGTTTACTTGGAGAACTTTCAAGTGATCTTTCCTGTTTCGTAACTCACGCTGAGCCAAATTAAAATCCGTGAAAATTGTGTTTAACATGCATCGAATTTTTTTTTATAGGCATGTAGAAAGTTACTTTAAATCGCAATTTGATTGAAAAGTATGCACCTAACGAAATGTAATCGATTACAAGACTTCAATGATTGATATTATGTTTTCGCGTAATGCCATATCTTTTTAATTACGCCCGTGGGCTAAAACGGGCAAAAACCACAGATGTCTGAGATGGACCACGGTATACCAGTATCTTCAATCAAACACCTATATCATAAAAGAGTTCAAAAACACGGCGATTTATGGCGAATTTCCATTCGAAATATTTTCAAACCATATGGTCACCAATTTAAGTCTCGTAAACAAATTAAATTTCCTGCTTAGCATTTTTCAAATAGCTGACCACAAAAAAAATCGTATGTCCGCCAGCTATAGATTCAATTCCAACCATCCGATCCACTTTTTTCCTGGGAACAAAACCAAATACTGGATACGTTATCGACAATAGAAAAGCGAGATGCAATTTTATACCGTCCCATTGTCTCATTCTTCGCCCGTACTTCGAAAGAGATCATAGGCCATGTCCGAGGAAGTTCGCAAGACCAAACAGCAACCAAGACGACGACGACTCTCACCTACATTCCACAGGAAAGCACACATATGGAAATACAGCGACATGTACATCCAAACGAAACGGGTTGGCACCTTTTACTTTTTATACATGTGAGTTATAGGTACCACGCATCGGTTTCAAAATTATACCTTATTTAGCAAAATACGTCGTCTGAGAGTCTTTTCCCAAAATGTTTTCCACTTTGAGCAGCTGATCGATACATCCGTCGACATTAATAAGGGATTATAATTTTTTGTTAGGCGACAAGTTTCGACTTTCATTTAAATTAGTTAAGAAATCAATCAAGTCTACTGCCGGTGGAAGCGCACGTACGAGTCTTTGCCTAACCAGATGGAAGGTGGCCATCTGCTGACTAAGAAAATACATTGAAGGTGGAGGTAACGACCACGATTTCGGCCGACGCCAAAGTTTAACATTACAATACAATTTTGTTATGGTGAGTAACCTATGACGGCAACTATTTGCCAATTTTTTTCCTTATCGATAAAACCATACAGAAACGATCAGATTTGGGACTCTACTGAAAGATGCCCGAACCAAAACGAGTCCCCCAATACGTCCACACTCACGAATCACCAATTCCGAAACTAAATATAAACATTGCTCCGAAACGCGCTGTAGATAATTCCGTTTCGACTCGTGCTCCGTAACAGCCGGTGCGAGGTCCGTCTGAAGGCGACGCACGTCGACAATTACTCCTCCTTCATCCAGTCGCCACCGCGACTGGCAACACTTGAACGGTTTCACATCCGTGTGTCGGACGTATGGCGGCCAAATTCTTGATACAACGCATCAAACTCACCCGGCACATTACGTGTGACGTGGTGTGACTGTTATAAATGATAATAATAATAAAACGCTTTATGTTGAAGGAAAAAAAAGACGACAGAGCGGGTGTTATCGCTTTCACTTTCGTTGGTAGGAAGCGATGGACGTTCTGGCGCGCGGGCGTACCGTTCTTGGTTTGACCTGGCGCCAAGGACTTGTCTAGTTTAGACACCTACAACTTTATATAATGTGGTGAGCCACACAAGATGGATTACCTGCAGGATGTTTCTCAGTCAAGGGTTTCGAAGAGACTGGTTGATAAGATCTTTTGTTAGTTTAGGATTATTCAAATAGGCTTGAAAGGGGTTGAAGGGATTAATAACTAGTACGTGTGGGTGATGTGTATTTAGTGTTTGTTATTTTGGGACGTCCTTTGTAAAGTTATGGACGATAGAGTGAATTTCGTACGGAATTTTGAAGTTGGTCGCTATCGCTAAAGAATAATTTTGAGAGCCCGATGACAATAACAATTTTTGGTAGGAAGGACATTTTTACAATAATAACATTTTAATCATCCTATTTATAGTGCATCCGAAAAATTTGGTGCATTGAGTTCAAGGGTGCATTTGTAGAAGTAAAAATGCATTGATTGGGCTGAGTTTTCGAATGTTTCTCCTAGCCGAGGGTAACCATGTGCTTTGCAATGATCGATGGTTTATCTGATGTATGGGCTGAGGATTATAGGTACGTGAGTTGGCAACGCAGTCTAGAAGGTCGAGTCAAGATGGGTTAAAATGTTGACACTTGACAATTGAAAACTGTAAAAACTAGTCGATCTGGATTTTTGGGATACTCCATAATATCAACTTATAATGTTGAATAACAGATACGATTTAAAAGTCAAAATGAAAGAATTTCAACCTAGAAATCGCCAATCATGTCTCCAAAAATGTGTTCTTTGACGATTGGCATCGTTGCATTGAGATCAATGTTGAAGTTACAAGCGAAATACCAAAAAAACTGTCATTTTCTATCGATAAGCACGTTTGATTTCTCTAGAAGCCAGCCAAGTTAGAATTAATAATGCTCTCTCGTCTTACGAAAACTTCACGGTAGAACTGCGAGAAGGTTCTACGAAAAAAAAGGAAGAAACATTTTGGTACACCTTCCCACAGTCTTACGTGACGTAAGCAACTTTGCTAGGCTATGGCGGTCCTTTTCAATCTCTCTCTTTCGCTTCTCTCTCTCTTTATCTCTCTGGACGATTCAGTGATTTAATTATTGGTACCATTCACGTACGAATCTATTTTTAGTTAAGATCGATTTAATCTCCGGATCGGTGCAACAATGATTCTGATAGAGATGAGATCGAGAAGAAAGCGTAGCTATGGGGCAACCTTGGCGACCAAGTCGAGGTCCTTCAATGTCTAAATCATAGGCAAGAAATAAGTCTTCGGCTTTTTTTTTCAACAAGGAGAAGAAAGTCTTCGTTGATCCCATTTTTATTCAGTTTATTTATCACGAGGCATCGTTACCTGCTTCCCTAACATGGGATTAATCCACTTTCAGTCTTTCCTGAATAAGAGTTCATGTCTTCGACAAGTTCAACCAGCTTCAGGCTAGCTTAACGATGTTATTCTTAGGTATCTAAGAAGTTTCATCTAGCATGGATATAATGAAAATTAAGTTATTTAAATGAGAATCACATTTCGCTGATTCTATTTACAGAGTGGCATATGACAAAGCGTAATTGTCACTTTTGATGTCGAAAAATTGAATTACTTTATTTTATGAAAGACATAATTAGTTTTAGAACCATGAAGGTAAATTTTGGCAAAATGGTCTTTAGGGAATTCATTTTCTAGAGTAACTAATATACAAGAGTAACAACTTCAAAGGGTGTAGAAGCAATTTTGTACCGATGTTTTAAGTTGGGGATTGGATCCACCTGTATGTTTACATCTTTTTTTAGTTGCACGTTATTTCCTATTTGAACAAGATCACAACTCACAATAATTCACCGAACGAAAGCAAGAAATCATATCAGGTGAAATAGGAAGTAAAATAGAGTTATTATATTCAAAGATTTCTCACGGAGAAATCATGTTTCTCGACATAACGTGCAAAATACCTTCATCGGAGCCTGCATCTGCATCGCTTGTTCTGCCAAGCATCTCAAGAAGGCTGTGTTCACCGTTCCACGACGCCTGTTGCATCTAGAGTGTATCGGAATCACGCTCAAAATCAATATGGCTGACAAAACTTGATGATAGAAATTGAATTTCGGTTTGCGAAGCTGTCGCCTGCTATTCCGGCAAAGAAAAGTCGCAAAGATATACACAAACTTTTCGCGTAAACTTTCCGGACGATACGGCAGAGGAAATGATATTGCCAAGAGAGATGAGATGATATAATCTGGGACGTTTGTCGCCGGGGCGGTTGTCGACGAGAGCAACTGTCAGAAATTTCGAACAAAGTTGATAAGCTGGCGGTAAATAATTGAATTCTGCTCGGTGGTTTTGAAATTAATGGTGCATGCACTACTGAATGCTTGGTTTTGGTAATGTCACACTGAAAAACATAAGCACAAATTGGATTTTTCGATTGGGTGGTTCCATATGGGTACCGTCATACTTAAAAAAAAAGAAAAGATATCGGTTTAGATAACGGGGAAATTTAGGATGTACATTTTAGTGCAGTTTTGTAAAGCTCAGAGAGGATTGACCTATATGATTGATGTAGAGGTAAATAGCTCACTAAATCGCTGCAGAAAAGCAGATCAATTTATAACTACTGGTAAACTGGTACTCGATTAGGCTGTGTATATTATTATAAGCTGCGGGTAGGTACCAACATAAATCGATAGTATTTGTTAACTTTCATTATAATTGGCTGAACAATAATTCTACGTAGGATGAACCAGTTTCGATCGTGGTTATGCCTTGTTGTGAACGGTATTACAATGCAATGAGTTGAATGCACCGAACGATTGCGCGCAATATCGCGGTACTTCTGGACAAAATGGCTAAAAATAAAGTCGGTAAAAGCGATCTGCATGGCATTCGAACATAGAGATTTCACTTTCCAAATTTGAGCTCCAATTCACGAGAATGACTATCATGTAACTCGTGAGGTGATCTTGCATCATTGGAACAATAATAACGGAAATATGAAAATTGTTTCGATAGTTTTGGTTGCGTTATTCGCACTGGTAATTGTTCTGTGATAACAATAAAAATGATTTTGTCACCGCAAAATATCATTGAGTTTATAGGTTTAGTCAGAAGACCAGCGTTAATGTTAAACTTTCTGCTGAGCAAACGAGCTCGTAACACGTGGTTACGGTAGGTGCAACAAGATGACGCATGCGCCGTTTTTTTTAAAAAAACCCTACAGTTCAATTTTTATAACTACAAGTATCATTACATATGTATCAATCGTGGAGGCTAGAATTAAAAAAAGAATAATTGAGCGTAAGCCAGTCTCAAATGCGAGTAATCTGCAAGAAATAACCAAATTATATTTTTTAACACTCAAAACGACGGTGACTCTACCTAGAAGTAACCTTAATTTCGTCGGTAAAGCAGTTAAAAATTAGCGCTAGGCTAGTAGGTAAGATAAGTTGGTTTGCATATTTCTGCAATTTTTTATTTTCAATTTTCAATTTTCAAGATTTTGATTGTTAGTTGACAAACGGTGTCCCAGCCATCAACAGCGTTACCACCAGCAAACTAGTTCGTTTTATGCTCGATAAATGTCAATATGGTTTCACCGAGTTCACCGAGAGCTTCCAAAATGCACTTGCAATTTTACTGCCATGTACACCAATAAAAATTAAGTGAGTTAATTGTTTGTTTATTTATTTATTTATTTATTTATTTAAATCATTTATTCAAGTAGAACAATATACAATTGTTATGCGAATAGGTCAGTTAAAATAAATACAAAATATATAATACAGTGAGTTCTGGAATTTCTTACTTCTCAGGTTGTCAAAAAATCTACAGTTGAATATAAACATTTGTCTTGAAGGTAAAATTTCAGTTCCTTTTGAAATGCTGAAGTGCCTCGAGCGTTTTTTATTTGTTTAGGCAACCTGTTGTAAAATTTGGCACCAATGTATTTAGGATTTTTGGTGAAGAGTGCTAGGTTGTGCGCCTCTAAGGTGATATCTTCTTTTTGTCGAGTATTGTAGCCGTGTATGTCACTGTTGATGGTGCGTTCTTTCAAGTTCAATTGCGTTAGTTTGATGGTATTGTACAGGTAAAGTCCAGGGACCGTAAGTATTCCCAAGCTCTTGAACAGTGGTTTGCAGCTACTTTTTCTCGTCGCCCCTACCATTGCTCGCAGTGCTCGTTTCTGAATTGTGAGTAGTCTTTTGATGTGCGGTGAACTACCCCAGAAGCAGATCCCGTAGGTGAGATGCGACTCGAAGAGGGCAAAGTAGGCTAGCTTGAGGGTGTTTAGACTAGCTTCAGACCTGAGATTTCGAAGTAAGAATACGATTGGAGCCAGTTTTTTCGCTATGTGTGTGATATGAGGTTGCCAGTCAAGTGTATTGCTGATAATTAAGCCGAGGAACTTAGTTTCTGAGCTTTCACGCAAATTACTGTTACGCAGACGAATTACGGGACTTGCGAGAAGAGGTCTTTGCCGGGTGTGAAACTGGAGGTAAGTGGATTTGGTAGCGTTGACGATTAGCTTAGATGAGCTGCACCAATTTTCCATGTTCTTTGTTGCTTGATTAGCTATCTGGTGTAGAGTATCTGAATTGTTGTCCGCCACCAGGTGACTTGTGTCGTCTGCATAGATGGCAACGGTTCCTTTGCCAAGGGCAGCAGGTAAGTGGTTAGCATATAATATGTAAAGTAGAGGTCCTAGCACGGTACCTTGCGGTACTCCTAAATAAGTTGTTCTCTCATTTGATTTTGTGTTGGTGAGTCCGCATCTGGTTTCAAGGGAGACAAATTGCCGTCTATTTGTCAGAAAAGATTTAATCCAATTACAGGCGACTCCCCTGATGCCCAAAGAGCCAAGAATTGTTATTAGCAGTTTATGGTCAAGGCTGTCGAATGCCATTGACATATCATAAAACAGGCCAATGGTAGGTGTTTTGGAGTCCAGCGATGTGTAAAGTGGGTCCAAGAAGCTATTTATTGCCATAGTTGTTGATTTATGTTTCTGGAAGCCGAACTGGTTAGGCGATAGGAGATTGTGTTTTTCTAGGAAGTTATTGATTCGTTTTTGAACTATGACCTCGAATATTTTGGAAAATGAGGGGAGGAGGGCGATCGGTCGATAGTTTTCGGGTTTCTGCTTGTTGCCTTTTTTGAAAATGGGGATTATCTTTGCCGTTTTTAGTTTGTTGGGGAAAATTCCGTTTTCCAAGGAGGTATTTATAATGTCCTCAAGTGGTTTACAAATGTGATGGGAGCTCGCTTTGAGAATGAAGCTTGGAATCTCGTCTGCACCTGCTGAGCGTTTAGTGCATTTGAGATTGATTATATTAAATATTTCTTGTGCACTTACTGGAGCAAGAAAGAGCTGTCCCGGAGTGGGTTTACATGTGGTTATTGGGTCATTTGGTTTTCTTGCGTTTTCGCTGTAGTTTTTCTTGTCTTCCTGCTGAAGTGTGTTTACCGCTTCACAGAAGTAGTCATTGAGTAGTTCAGCGCACTTCTTGGGGTCTTCTTCCAGTTCATTGTCAGAGAGAAGGGTGATATTGGGTCTCATTTTCACATTAGATGAGACAGTGCCTTTACGGCTACACACGGCGTCGAGGTTTCTGTGCAAATAAAAGTTTTCTTCGCGAGTTACGACCTTTAGGTACTAGCTCGGAAAACTCAACACATCTCATTCAGACGTCGTTTTATATAGCCAGTCGTTTGGTACAAAGAACTGCATAAATACTTCCCAGATGTCAGAGTAAACTCAGAGGATCGTTGTTTACAGAATTGAAATAGGAACATGTTTTGTTTGTTGCTTACTTCTTAAAAGATACAATTTTACAGGTAAATACAAATTTACTCAAGTGGCAATAATGATTTTAGTACTAGGATCCCAAACGTATCCGAAAATGAGTATGCTCATCTCGTCTCGCCCGGGAGAGGAGATACTATCCCAAGTACTGCCCCCCAGCAATGATACCAACTCATTAATGACATTTCAGCTATGATTTCAGAAGCGGGATTTCAGAATACTTATTACATTTGCAAATAATTCCCAGTATTGTTAAAATTGATAGAACAATTCGTATAACAGCTCGAAAAAAGACCCTGCCACGACAAAAGCTTTGGTAGAAGATAATTAGCAGTGTTTTTTAAAATGACAGTTGGCCCACATGTCACCCCAAAACGACCAGTGGTGTCTCTGCCGCAAAAGTATGTTCTCTCTCTGATCGGCATGCTACTATTCGACTAAAACTGGCTAATGTAATTTTGATAGCTTCACGTTGATTGTGAACAAAGTACACAAAGTAAAGTAATTATTGGAAGGATACAAACGCACAAAGAACGATTGCTTTCTCGTATCATCATGAAACGCATCGTAATTGCGCCTTCCAGCTCTTTATTTTATACTTTTACAGTCATAAAACTCGGATGGAAATGAGAGACAGATTATATGTCTCGGGCTGCAAAGGAGCCAACGACCACTGAAGACGTTTTCTCACATACACAAACGCACGATACTTCTCCTCCAGAAACATCAATCATCATAAAAAAAGCACCGTCCCAATGATTTATTATTAATTCTTAATTTGGGGAAAGCTTCTTGTCAAATTATAAGGTAAGACTACATACGCCCTTGAAGTAACAGAGTAAAAGAATGAAGGTAGCCCGCTTTTGTGTACATCGACATGCAACTTCCATTTGGACTATTGTTTCGTAATATTTATTTTCTGCTGTTTGAAAGGATCTTGAACGCGTAGGCGTCATTTGATTGTTAGAATAACGAAAAGGTGTGGGCTTAAATAAAGAGGGAAACGCTGGCAATAATCACATCAGAGATAATAACCGCATAGCTTGACGTTCGTTGCACACCGATCCTTCACCACCTAAATTTGGCCAAAGTGAACGGTGCCCGCAAAGATCACAAAGAACAATTGATGTATTAAAATTGACTGGGAATTTTCGTGTCATAACAGAAAACAAAGCGTTTCAGTGCTGCCGTGGAAAACGGGGGATTATTTTTCAAACTGCGGATTAGACTATGTGACATTTGGCGCGCTGAACTTTGTGCTAAACTTTTGAACGTGTTTTCCCAGGCATGTTTTCCACATCGAGATGGAAGTATCTTTTAGGAAAATAAACGAAGCGCTTTTGAGTCGGTTTAATAAGGAAACATGAAAGGAAAGTATATACTATTCTGTTGCTGGAAAGAAAATGTGAAGTAAGTAATTTGTGACTTTAAATGTACGGAATTACATCTTCTTTGTTGTTGTTGAACAGCTAAATTCGTTTGCCTTTTTCGTTGAGACTGTAATAAGAAGAAAACCAAGATTCAAAAACCTTGATAAATACTTGCAGGCAACGTAATACACTTGTAAGGGGTTCTATTTAGACGAAGTCGAAAAATTTCATACATATTCGCTCTACGTTTTGCCATTCGATGGCTCACCGGTTTTTTGCAAAAAATAAAAAAAACTCCGACCAGACCAAATTTGGGAGGACAGATGTTCATCGAAAAGAGTTTCAGCCACTTGAAGCTTCGTCCTTAGACCGCATTACATATAACCATGGCACCGGCAGATCCAACGTACAAACAAGACAATTGCAGGTTGCAGAAAAAATGGGCACTATAATTCCAAACAGAATAATAATTGTCATTATTTTCTGTAAACTAGACCTTGGGTCTGTAATGCTGCTCGCAAAAGTAAATAATTAAAAAAATATCACAGAAACAAAACAAAAAAAGTTTGACTATAAAAGCACGAAGTTTTAACGCTGTGGCGTGATGCCATCAGTTTCCGAGTTGTACCACGACAGAATTCCTTGGCGTCCCTCCGAGGTAGTGGCGTGGTGGGAGTGTGCACTCTGCTTGATTTGTTTTGCGCATAACTTCACGTAGTAGTCCAAACAGAAGTGCAGCGATTCGGGCACCTAGACCAGATAGATATCACTTGTACACGGGCCTTGAGACGAGGCGAAATGACGTCTCAAACGTCAAAATGTCAGCTACTTACAATTGCGCTACTGCACTATACAATTACTTTATAATATATGTTACCTTGATTGTAAATAGAGGTACAATTTTCACGAGGAATTATGTGTATGCCATTGAAGTCATCACAATCCCATAGACAACAAATTGTAAAATTGTAGAAAAACGCGTGGGTCAGTTAATTCGTCATCGTTATAATAATAATTAATAAATAAAAAAAGACGGAATATGTATTGAGAAATATCGCTTACCCTGGAAGTGCATTCCGAACGGACTAACAGTACCCGATGCCAGTGGATTAAACCATTTGATAAATCGTAAAGTCAAACGTGACTGAAATAACAATAATAACGCAACGAAATCACTCCACCGCTGCACTTTTCAAAAACAATACCGTGAAAGTACTACTAAAATCTCGTGACCATCTCTCTTAAGTGTCTTTTCTATAAATAACCACTGTATACAGCAATAACTGCAGTGTAATACCATACCGACTCTAGTTACCTGGCCGCACTAGTTGCTGCATTGTGCAACAAAACCGCAATTGTTTTTATTGCATTATTATAGAGTACCGTATCGTGTGTAAAATGCAACTGTCACATGAATATCGCACAGTCACGTGGTATCGCAGCTCGCTTGAGGTCATGCCGCGTTGTCAAACCAAGATAGGTGACTGCTACTTCGCAAAGATGCACTACACGATCCACTGGTTTTCTACGGTATCTCTCTAGCTGAACGCCTCGAAGTCGGGGGTCGCCGCGCTGCTTGGTCGCTAGAGGAGACATCGTGAATCTTTTATGTGGCGCGACCGTGGCAATTCCACCGTGTACTCCCATTAACTGAGCAGCATTCGGTAAGGGCGAGGAAAAGCGGGTGTGCGTTGACTCGTGTTTTTCTAGCTGGATTGCAGGTTGAGTCCGGGTGCTTTCAAGCAGATGCACGAGGAAATTCTTTGAGCTTCGCTGTACGGGGGGTAACCAAAAGACAATTTTCTGCTCGTGGACAAGCGATGTTCTCATTAAGGCATTATAAACACGCGTTTGGTTTCAATGGCTGGCAAGGATATTTTCAGGACGACGTTCTTTAGAATCTGTGATCGATTAAACACGGTTGAGGTGCCTAAACACGACCAGAATCTAGAGTTAAATATTTAAAATTACATCATCAGTTGCGCAGAGCTTTTTATGAGTAGGCTCGTGAATGTGGATGTGTCCATTAATCGTTTAAAAGACTGCTACACCGTCTCGATTGTTACCTTAGCAGTCTACTTTACATCTTTTATTGTCGTTCCCAGACAGACACTGGAGAGGTCTTAATGTTACCGTAGGTGATTTTGATCTCTCTGGTGTGGTCTTTCTTCAATAGCTTTTAGATCCAGAGATTTTATTGGTATCAAATGTCAGAGCAAGGCGAAAGACCCCCCCATAATCATAAACTACGATTTATCGGTACGTATTTCAGCGAAGGATATTCGCTATAAGAGGCCACACAATATTGAAACCATGTGGTTTTATGTGACGCCTTAGCGAATGATTTGAATGATATCATTTTCTGAGTGCAAAATTCGGTATAGGTGTTTTTAATCACACCCACGCATTATTAAACCATTTCCTTTTTGCAAAACGTTTAATTAACATCGTAAAACTGATCACAAGGTACACCTACGATTACTCAGTTTGAAATAATTGCGTGTATGAGTGCACGAGTTACTTGAATAAAGTGATTATTAGTCGAGTTCCAGGTATTTAGCCAGTTCACGTCGTTAATGACCACGCGTTCGCACGTTTAAAGAAATTCAAGGCTCACATTTGGTAGGGAATCTCTGTCATCACCCACTAAAAGGCATTTGAAGGGGACTTAGCGCAAAAATATATCCTCGGATTTATTCCTTTGGACGGAATAACGTTCCAAGAAGCGCCATGAAATCACGAAACACGGTTAACGCGATGCTGCATACTATCTTATTTCGTGCAAAAGTCACAAAGGGATCGCCGACATATCCTTCCGAAGGACGGTGGTACTTGAACACCATGATTTCGCAGCTTATTCGTGGTGTCAAGGCTCGAGAGGCTGACGGGCGATTCGAAGTGGCTTCACTAGCTTCAGGTTACCAGACCATATTATGTATCCATGTATACCTGATTTGATGTGTCTGGTCACCCACTTCTTGGGTGCTTCTTGGGTGCTTGTGGTACTTAACGTAAATCCGATATAACGTAATATGATAGATTGTTATTGAAATTTAACTGTGTTTTTTTCTTCATACGGTGAGAAAATACACTTTTCAGGCAGAGGCGCTACCAGTTGTTTTGGGGTGACAAGCGGATCAACGGTCATTTTTAAAAACACTACAAATCATTTCTACTTATGTCTGGCATTTTTCTTTTGCTCTAAAGCTTTTAGCTTGTCAAGATGTTTTGTTTTGTCGAGCTACTATAAGATTTTTTTAAACCAATTATGACAATTTTGGGAATTCTTACGATAGAATAAGTATTTTGAAATCCCTTCGCTGAAATCTTAACTGAACTTTCATTCAGGAGTTGGTAGCAAAGCTGAAGGCCTTAGAATGCCTTTACGCACACAAAACAATTTAAACTACATGGTAAATTAACAGTGTTTTAGTTAACACCAAAAAAACGAGGAAAACTCAATTTATTTTCTTCCTCGACGTTATGCAATGTCACCTGGATACAACAACCATCGAGTACACGTACCGTACATGCATGCAAGTTATGCTTTGTACACGTGCACATGAAGAGCTATGTGTGGTCCGCGTTCTGCTTTGTCCTGACCATCTACGGTGGTCATGGGTTGAACAGAGAGTATGACATGCCTGTGTTTTAACACAGTTCATCGCATCAGTACACAAGGATGGTGCAATTTAGATCAGGCGGCCACTAGCTGTGTCAAATTTTGATTTGTAGTGTTTAGCGACTCACCGTTTGTATCAAATCCTTCATTGCGACGATGATGTTTTAATGGTGGGTGGTGGTTGTTGTATTAATGACAGGTTAATTAATGACATGCCTGTTTGATCAGTTTGACTTTGCTTGTTGGCTGTTGTAATCTACTGTCAGTCGTTGTGCATATATTTCGTGTTAATTTTCTTGGCATTGTGTTTAGAAATTGTTAATTTAATAATAGGTACAGAATTTCGTTGCAAATGTTTAAAACATTAGGGTTAGAATAGCTATTTTATGACCGCCAAACTTATTCCAGTCACCTGATTCTAATTTTTGGCAGCAATTAGTCAAAAATAGTAAATCAATGGAAAGGCTGTAAGTTTTGGTATGATCAAAAACCGCTGTGTACCTACTTAAAAAAATCCAGAAAATATATTTTCATAGTCTAAGCCCACGAGACAAGATAAATACCCAAGAACTGCCCCTCAGCTTGGCTTCCAACTCATGAATGAAATTTAAGTTTATATCTATAAAACACTTCCCAATAATGTAATAATTGGCAGAACAACCTGATAACAGCTCGAATAACAAAACTTTCGAGCAAAAGGAAAATGGCGGACATCAGCGGAGAAGATTTGTAATATGTTTTAAAACATCAGTTGGCCCACACGTCATCCCAAGACGACCGGTGGCGCCTCTCCCGGAAAAGTATGTTCTCTCACTGAACTGTAAATGCTTAAATTCGTCATACCACAAAAAAAAAAAACTGTTGCCATATTACATACCAAACTGATGCTTCGATAAAATTGAACATGCCTAACTGATATGATAATCATAATAACATCAAGGTCGATAACCATTGTAATTTTTGATCGTCGGTCATCACAGCGTTCCACCTTATTTCACAAAATTGATAAACGAACTAAATTAGCTACGTTAGATCATTGGCTGTAAGTACCTACACTGTAATTCAGCACGTAGGTAGGCCATATGATTGCAAGATAGCTTACATGCAGAAATTGCTCTCTTTAGCTCGCTTCTACCACAAGCGTGACCATTATTTCGCATGCGGAGTCGTTTCTCTTCATTAGTAGGCTATAGGATCTGATGTACCTATACACCTAGGAAGTTATCTGTACTGCCGTATCTATTGATTTCAATTAGTAATTACCGTAATATTTTGTGGTCGGCTGGTGTACGAAAACGATTTATATAGGTTGTTCGGCGTGTAATAGGAACAGTTTCGTATTGTTGCATAATTTATCCGAGGTACCTATAGCATCTTGTACGCGATGTCTATAAATGTACACCAGTACCATCTTTGTAATGAAGTAATTGGCTTGATTTTTTATTTTTTATTTGTATAAACTAGGCTGATTATTATAATTAGTCGTGGCAATGTCGGGTCAGGACATCACTTTCATAATTCAAATTTAATTAGCTTCAGTTAGTTTATGATCTGATGCCTAATTCAGTTAACAACCACACGACTGGTTTATTTGGCAATTAGGGAAATTAAAATTAATAACAAGTTTTTTTAGAAATTAAAATTCAAAAAGTAGGGGCCAATATCTATCTGAAAGCTTTTGGCGAAAGAATGGCATATATCCTAAATATATCCGGCGAAACAGGAAAGTAACACTGTGGGAAAATAGAACTATACAATAGCTATTAAAAATGAAAGATAAGTGAACATTTCTTTTACCATATTCCAAAAGTTTGTGCAAAAACGGTGAAAAATATCCCACTCATTATAATGCCGATAGGAAAATGCAACTGTCATCCAAATTCCATGGCAACAAGACCGTAGACAATTACAGGCAATGTTTTAAATATATTTTAAACTTAAATATTATACATGTGCAGCGAAAATGTTGGCATACAGGCACTCACAAGAAAAACCTGGCGACCGAAACGACATTCGAACAATCGACGTCACCGGCAACGTCCTTCAGCTAGGCACGCTACAAGTATTGTACGTTTTTCTCGGCGCCTCATCCCATCGACTCCGTGGCGCAACGGTAGCGCGTCTGACTCCAGATCAGAAGGTTGCGTGTTCAAATCACGTCGGGGTCATAGTTTTTGGTTATACATTTGTCTTTGGTAATTATTACCCAAAGTGCCGTCTATGTTATTTTCAGATTTCCTTCAAATACGAAGCTTGCTCTTTGAGAAAATTTTATATTTTTCACGAAAATGTTTCATTCTTCAACCCAATCACCTGATCTCCATCAGGTGATTTCAGCCATGGTTACCATAAGTTGAATCTACCACTGTATCTCGTATGGTTTCTCATAGTTGGCATCGAAAAATGAATATCTTAGAAAAATGTGAACGTATATTGTTCACAATTTCGTAAGCATAACATTACGAGGTTCCCAGATATTGTTATTAATTAAATCACCGTATTATTGGAAAATAAAATCGATCATTTTATCGATTTTCCATTGTAATGTGATTTGATTGCAATCAAAGTATTATTTATAAAATCACACCAATAATAAGCCATTTGTAAAAAAAAAAATATTTATATAAGAAATAAGATTGGCAATAAATTTCCGCGAGTACGACACGAGTAAAATTAACAATGAAATGTCTAGCTCTGTTGTGAGAATCTCTGCAATGCCAGATCGTTGTCAGTTGATCGTCTTAGAGCTAGTGAATTCACTGCAATGCCAGCAAGGAACGGAAAGTGCAGATTGAGAGCCCAAGTTGGCAATCCATGGCAAACGGGATGTGCATCAGAAAACACGTGGTCTGCGTTCACTCGTCGGCTGCACTCTCCATCCACTGTTCGTAAAAGGAAAAACGCTAGAAAAACAACTCTGAAGAGGAAAATGAATTGCATTCTGAACAAACACACAGCGCAAAGTTTTCAGGAAGGAAGAGAGGAGACTTGATAAATGGGGCAAAAGGAGGTAGTTTCCTCAGAATGAATTCCAGGCGAAGCGAATGAGTCATTTTATAAATGAGAATAGAGTTTGTTGATGTTTCATCTTAAATGAAAGAGTTAAAAAAAAATCATTTTGTTCAGTTGTAAAATAAATAACCGGTTGGTAAAAACCACATGCGAATATGTGAAGATTTCTGGCTCGTGTGTATGTACGGGCATTGGTTGGTCATCAATACATTTGTGAGTAATTTGTGCTTAAAGTGTCTACCTAAAACTCAGGTGCATCGAAATCTAAATATTATAACATATTTTTAAAAGTCAATATTTACATCTGGAACGTGTTAACTGTAAGAATAAATTGATTGGGCTGTGTTGTCGAATGTTTCTGCCACCGAGGGTAACCCCACTGCGTTTCGGTTTTTGCAAAGATCATTGGTTTACCCGATGGAAAAGGGTAGGGGTAGGTACGTACGTGAGTTGGCAGCTTAGATAGTCAAGTCGAGACTGGTTAAAAAGTTGGCACCTGATAATATGGACATCAATCGAACAAAGAGCCCCCTAAATGCTATTGGAAAGCTGTTTGTTTTTGGGATACACCATACCGGCATCCTTTTTTTGGTAATGGCCTTCACCGTTCAAAATAAATAATACGGCGAATTATTCTTCATCCACGCAAACAGGGCGTAGGTGTCCCTCACATAAGCAGTAAAAATCATTTTCTATTTTTACCTAGATATGAATTGACGACCTATGGCAGTAAAAGCCCCGAACTGTTCCCGCTTCGAAGCAGCTTGGAAATAAAGACCTATTCATTTTTCTTGTCAGCCGGGCGTTTGCGCTTTGCAAGTTATGGATGAAGCTCAAAACCTTGCCCTTTTCTATCGAGACTCGATACAAACAAGATTACTATCTGTCATCGATTCGATCATCGATCATCGATCATTGATCACATTTTATCGCCGCGATTTGATTAATTATGATTGTTGCCAGCTCGCTGTCGACTCGACGTAAGGTGGCTGAAACATGCTTCCTGGAAAAGAACTAACACAATCAAATCGATTAATTGAGAGGTGATGGTTGATTAAAACGAATCGCTCTGTCGTGAGGAAAATCACAGTTTACTGCAGCTATTTTGCAATCCGGTACTTACAGACAAAGGAAACATTTTTTACGAGTTTTTGAGGATTTTAATGTTCAAGAAGAAAATAAAATATGTTGCTAGTACTGTTATTTGTTCATCAGATGGAATTAACTTTATTTTGTTTTTGTTTTAGGGTCATGTTAGAAATGGAGGCAAAGAGATCCAAAGGACTATGAGAGAAAATGCATGTACACGAAAGTTTGCAAGATTCAAATTTTCCGATAATTGAAATTTGTAACATATCAACGCCAGAAATGATGTAAGCGATATGAGTGCATGGCATTCATTCTTTCTGAAGTTCAGAGGTTCTGCCGTTCAAAGGTTGAGAGGTTCAACTCGGTTCAGTTACGTTCACTTACGGGCCAAGTTTGTAGGTGTGTACTCTGTACCTCTTTTTGACGCGCTAATCAATCGTTTCGTTTAGGATTTTCAAAGATAGACGGAGAGATTTTATTATAGTTTATCCACAAGTTGAAAGTCATGGACACGAGAGCTCCCGAGCGCGAGCTGCGAGTCGGCCTACGGCCGCAATTTATAAATTCTCGATAAGAAAGTGATTATTATAAAAAGAAAATACCTTTTCTACGAATTAAAAATAACCATTTCAAGTTCATACATAACTTTGTCACAAGACAAATAAATCCCAAAAGAATCTCTTTAAAAATCTCTTTAAAAATCTCAATAAAATCTCCAAACGCGTATATGCTTTGGGTAACTTTCTAGACTTTTTTGCCGGACAAATTCAGTGTCATTTGAATACAGCTAGCTTGTCGCGTGCTCTATCTGTACTCTAATTTTAGTGCTCCACCTTTAGTGCTCCGAGCTAAAAGCCTTGTACCACTGAGTTTACAGGTACAGTAAGAGAGCCAGCGTTAATGATAAGCTTTCTGCTGAGCTAACTAGCTGGCATTACTTAGTAACAGTATGTGCCACCCGATGACGGTTGCAGACGTCCTTTTTGATAAATCTCTACCGTATGTATATCAATCGTTGAGGTATACATTAATACAGATTAGTTGAGCGTCTACCAGTCTCAAATGCGAGTAATCTGCGAGAAATAACGAAATTAAATTTCTTAACTCTCCAAACGACGGTGACTCCACCTAGTAGCATACTCCATTTTCGTCGGTATAGTAACCATTTGGCGGCAATTTTTCGTGAAGACAGTTTAACATTAGCGCTATTTATTACGCTTGTACGAAACATAGCTGCCAAAATTATATTCCTCACAGATCCATTCACGTTATCTTGGCATGTACTGGGTACCTACTGCAAAGGTACTACAAAGACAGCACACGAATAATTATTTATTAATCAACACCGGCTACTCCCTTTAACACTCGACTTGTCCAGAACCGTTACGCAACTTGGCATTGTCTCTGAAATCACCGGCCGTCTCTTAACAGATGCGGTTGTTTTATTATCTCTTATTGTTTCGTGGTTTAACCACTTGTCTTATGAACTGAAACCACATGTAACGCAAACAGTACGGCAATAGTTTTAGTGCCTACTACGTCCAGGCGAGGTTTCTGATGGTGCAGATATGGTTCTTGTGACATGACTGGGTGATCGCATTGCCGTTGGCTGAAAATAACGAATAATTCAACTCCTACATCACTGTTGCCGGCTGCATCTTACGTGAGGTTGTACACCATGCTCTCTTGTGGGTCACTAGTCCATAGCTTGGCTACATTCCACCTATAGGCAAAGCTATAGGTAGCCAGCTTTGCTGTACTGTCCAAGTTTCGTATGCCGAGGAGGTAATCTATAGAAAAACCAGCATTTCACAAAGTTGAGGTGGGATTTAGAAGCACTTTTGTGACTGCAGAGGGTCTCAAAAAGAAAAGAAACAAACAAACAAAAATGTTAAGAAAATATTTTATTTTCATGTAGTAAAAATTATTATTTCTCCCGACAAATTTAATTCGTACTCGGTTTTTGCACAATAGTTCACTTTTTTGTGGGAGAGATTCTCCTCGATATGTCAATTATTTATGATCCGAATACCTATTATTAGATCTCATTACATTTAACGACCTAACCTACCTCTACTCGAATAACGCAGCGAAAGAAAGGTCGCTCACAATCTTGACCAGCGAATAAACTTGCCAAGATGCCAGAGATTGTCTTTATGTGCAGCACTCCAGTGAACGTATTTCTAACACACTTTTAATTTTTATGCGAAACGAATTCAGGTTTCGAAGTTGAACCACCTGACACTCGAGTGATCGTGGGCGTCAGCACGGTGGTACGACCTACCGAACGCTTTATCACGATCACTATTTGACATTTACGTGTACCGGATTAGTTACAGACAAGATTGGTTCTATTTGCTGCGCCGGCTAATGATTGATTTCGAAAACCGCTTGCAGTTTTCAATTGAAATAATCAATTGTTCTCTGTGCAGGGCGATAGCTATCACAGATTTCTCGCTTTACCTTAACTGCGCCACCCATTCCACACCCACCCCGCTATCCACCCACTCACCCCTAACCCCTTAACACCTTTGACGTCAGAAACAAAATGGCAAAATACCAGGAAATGCGTTCTAAAGTGAAACGATTCCTTCTCTTTTTTCCAATATCACGTTTGCCATGCGGTACCTAGATGTTTCTTTGTGTTCGTGCGTGCTTTTGTCTGGGGCTCGCTGGCCTTATGTGATACATTTTGTTGGAAGGGCAGGCATTTTTTTATCGGACTTCTATAAAAGAGTCTACTGCTATAAGCGATCTGTATTTGATATGGCTCGCCCACACTTTTATATCGTATATCTCGGCGCCAAAAGCGAGTAATCACACCTTTCGGAATGTAAGTGGCCTTTACACAGATTTCATGCCAGCCTGAAGACAAGAGAGGAAAAAAACAATCATTTCTTATTCGGCAATGAATTTGCTTGGGTCGGCATGAACGATATATCCATCTTGTGAGTGAAGATCGGAGTTTATGATAAAATTAAAATGTGTTATTTTCAATCTAAATCCATATCTCTTTCCAAAACTGCTTGGGAATGAATAGAACTATTTTAAAAATATACCACCAATTTTACAGCCATTTAGATCTATTTTTGTCTAGCTGCTGCAACCAAATTCACTTAGAGGACTTTGATATTTTGCTTCTAATTAAACAAACTATATGCAGTTGTTCGATTTGAACCGATAATAACTTCAGCTATAATTATGTATTCAAACAATACACTTTAAAGCTGTTGGAAAACGTTTTACCAGTAAAACAACACAAAATGTTTGTTATAAACACATTCTGTTATGATTGATGGACTGGAATAATATTATGGTACACAATGGTGCATACTGTTGGTCCAAAATTCTCCCCCGAGCAAGAAAACACGTAGAGAAATGAAAACGTGTTTGCACTAGACTAAATTAAATTACCAAATTCAGTTGCCAGATACTTAAAGTGAGTTTAAATTTAACTATATTGTTTAAAGATGACCAGCCAATCACACACGGTGTTTTATAATTTTAAATTTATGGGGCTGAACCTTTAAACTCTGATTTGTTATATTATGCCTTGGTATTGCTAAAACAAAAAATCAAATGACACATTTCATTTTGTACAACGTGTTTTGGTTGGGTCGGCACACAAAGATAGTCAAAACCAGACGAATAAAATGTCAAGCTAAAAAACGCAATTAATTGCTGTTACTTATCACAACTCACGAAAGATATGAAATAACATTTATGAGCGTCTCTTCAGGCTCTTGCAGAAGAAGATGCCGGTCTGTCCGATTTCCCTAGCCCTTATTTCCCGGTAACCAGTTGCAATCGGAGAACACATGAAAGGTTGGACGTAAATTTCTCAGGTCAACCGTCGTCGCTACTGGCTTTTTTCCTGCGCCGACATCCAGTTCTTGAAGATCGTTAGTGCAAAACGAACGGGCGCCTAGACAAGTTTTTACCAAAACTCTCTGCATCGATGCTCGCATGCAGCTATTCGTATTTAACAACGTCTGACAAATAAATGTGAAAATTATTTTCGCAAAAGCCCTGCGTAAAGACCTAAGAATATACACAGGTGTATTCTGGCTCCGAGGTGAGATTAAGGCGGTTGAGCTATTTGAATGCAGCCAAACATGTTCTTATGCTGTCATGAGGTAACAATTAAAATGGACAGCTTATGAAATTGCTTTAAATACGCTGAAGGTGCCCCGATTCAGCAACATTGAGACTCGTTTGCACTTTATACTTGTTATTTGCGTGTCTTTGACAAAATTTCTATGCGTCGTCGAGCAAGTCTGTGCTAGGACGCTGTTGCAAAGCCAACGGGTTGTTGATTAGAAGACCCAGGATCGAAACCAGTAACCGGAAATGTTCTTTCTGGTTTCTGGTTGTCCCTTGATCTCTGCACTCGGGCGTCAGTGACGCGTTACGTTATACAATTGCACCGGCAACGAGAGTCGATACAATGTTCTTGGCTGCAAAAACTTTCCTCGATTTAGTGCTAATCATGATTCCTTTGCTTGTTAATATTTGTTGACTGGCAATTACTTGGAGCGTGGTCAATAATTAAGATCACGCAGCTGGGTGTGTTTTATCAGTGCCCAAAGTTTTCGATGCATTTTGTAGTAACGGGAAACATATTTTGAAAGTTTTGTCTGCGAAGGTCATACGCGATTTGTCCAAGTTTTGATCCTTGAGACAAATTGTGTTTAAGTATCTGTTATGACTTTGATATGGCCTTTATTTCCTTAGATAAATTCCTTAAAACATCGCTACCTTTCTCATTATCGGCAATACCGTATTTGTTGTTTTATGGTCTTCGTCTTTTTTCCAGCCTTCCAGCCGGCATCGACGCGATGGAGGAGCAAGTGGACAGTTTGGAGGATGCGCGCAGGATCATCAAGGACCTCCGTGAAAGATATCGGGCGCAGTCGCACCAAATGATCGCTTGGCGGCGGCGCGTCAAAGTACAGGTACGTTGGCCGAGACGAGCAGCGCACCGCATTCCGCGTCGATTTCCCCGCTAGCTAACAGATGGCGTGGCGAACTGTGAACTGGCGTGTTGTTGGTGGAGGTGCCAGTGTTAGCCGGCCGAAAGTTGAAAATGACACGTTAGAGTACTTTGCGTTTACACTCTTCTTGATTTTCACTGGAAGTGGTTTTAGTTTTTAGCTGTAAATATCTAATTATGCACATTTAAATTCAAACTTTACTTCATGAGTCTAACAAATATATTAATTTTGTAATGAAAATGGCAATTTTATTTGATAATGCTGTTACCTAGAACCATACTAATCTGATTCTCACAGTTTTTTTTTTCAATCTGTATTTTAGATGAGAATTTCGTTTGATTAAACACGGTTAGAATTAAGAACGATTTAACAAAAACTAGTACTAAGGTTAGACAGAGTAGACATGAGTCTAAAAACCATAATTAAAAACGATTCAAGTTTATGAAAGCGGTCCTTGGGCTGGGTTTGTGTTATTGCTGACCATTGCACAAAAGTTGCCAGAAAAAGAAGTAGTTCGCAAAAATAAATGCAAATTGTGTCCTCGAGAGATGAAAAACAGAAAATAACCCCCAGTATGCGTTTACCTGGGTCCATCACTCCAGAATCAACGTCCCTAATTCCATCCCCCTATTTTCAGGACGACCTGGTGAAGCGACTGACCAAAGAACGCAACGAACAGCTGAACACCCTGTCGTCGCAGCTCCTCCTGTTCGAGTCACGACTTTGCCGCAAGCAGAAAGACATCGGCGTCCTCCTAGCGCAGCGCGAGACGATCATTCTGCGGCAACAGCGCGCGATTCGACAGCTACAGACGCGGCTCTCCGACGCCGGTCTCGACTCCAATCCAGACGTTGACTCGGAGACGAACCTGGACTCCCTGAACGACAGCGACAGTGCTGTGATCATGGAAGACTGTATCGAAGGGGACACTCTGCCTACGTATAGATCGGTCATCAGGAGCGTTTCGGATGCTGTGGAGCCGAGCAACAAGTATTCTTCGCTGAAGAGGTCGAACGGGTTTCTGCGACGGCCGGAGGTTTTGGAGACGGTGTACAGTGTTGAAGAGGATGGCGATGAAGAGAATGGAGGAGGTCGGCTCGTCGGTATTTACGGGAGTTTTGAGAGGTTGAATGAGACGCCTCCTCAGGAGAGACGGGAGGGCGAAGAACCAGTAACTACTTACAACCGTGTGATGAGCAATCATAGAAACGTGACTAAACCGAAAGATGTGAAATATAAACGAATAAATAAAGCGAAATCGAAGTCATTAGAAGAATTAAGAGGGAGGTTAAGAAATTGGGTTGATAAAGGGAATAAATTGGCGATAGGGTTGTCTCTGGACCAATCTTTTGCTTGATCTTTAAATGTCAACTAATCATTTGAAACGGAAATTGTAATCTCATGAATATGCAAGCACCGTGGTATCCGAGGTGTAATTTTTTATTATACATAGCCTAAACTGTCTCAATATATGTTAAGTTTAATTGATTCTGTATTTTTCTTCAAAAATCACTTGGGATATCTGTTTCGTGTAAGACGGAATTGACAATATCTATTCTTTAGACTACATAAACTACAGAAAACAAACCGTGTAATCTCGGAGAAAAGAAAATTGACCAAGAAGCACTACTATGGAAAGTTTATCAGTGAAGTGGAAAGTGGAAAAAATTTGAAAGGACTGATTCAGTCAAAGATTTCCAGCCGTTAGTGAATAGTTCGATTGAGAACTAGCCGTCGTAATGTAATATTATAATATAAACCTATCGAAGTTGTTGCCAAATTAATTGATATAGTTACATGTTCCTTATCGACCAGTTAGAAAACGTATAAATTGGTATCTAAAACCATAAAAATGACTCACAAAGCTTACTTGTAGCTTGCTTACTTGGATAGCACTTTGCATGTAGTTGATTGAGTGGACATTTCACGTTTAATTGTGCTAGTAAAAAGGTACCTACGAAATAATTAGCACATTGATTCAAGTGTTATTAAATGTATTAAAAAGTAAGTCATCTCTAATGCACGCAATTTTCAATGTACTCCTTGGAAACAGTTAACGGTCCTGTCAAAAAAAAGTTAAAAGTCCCTAGTACGTAAGATGGATTACAGTTTAGCGAAGAGAAGAAGATACCGTATGCCAAGCATGTGGTATGCCATGTGCTTGCCTAAGTGGCAGACTAGTTGATTTCTCAGAGAGATCTTGCTCTAAACTTTAGTTAAATACACAGCGAACATTATTTTTTCATAAGCGTGTCATTATTTGTCACGATGGCAGCAAAACTGCATTGGTTTTGTGGTACCTGGGGTTCTTTGTTGACCATCGAATTGTGTCAAATTAAAATTATTTTTCCCGCGGCACCAAAATTATTGGTATTGGTAATTACTAATTAGCTTGTTTACCGTTTTTTTCGCTGACTTGCCTGGACATTGGATTGACCATTAATAGGTAGGAAATGAAGCTGATATTGGAAAACCAACCTTGTTCCTAATATTTGATAATTAGTAATAGAGGAGTGTGTCTCATAAAGTGACAACACAATATTTTGTTTAGTTTTTCTTATGTCTCCAAAATTACGTTTATTAGACTATTTTGATAATTTGAATAGGCTATTTAGATCTGGAAATATCCAGAAGTTGCGAACAAACTATATCGTAGACATCATAGATCCGCATTTCTTTGAGCAAAGCAGCTACTGATAAGGTAATTGGTTTATCAAAACGAGTTTTAGTACCACGTCAAGTGCCCATGTACCATTCTTCTTTAAACTGTATTCCATCTAACGCATTCGAAGAAATTTTTCGACTGAACCGTTTTGTGAATGAGTGTACCGGTGTAGAATTAAAAGCACCAGTCGAGCTGTATTATATATAATAATGTTACAGCAATCATCGATCAGGTGATGAAATAATGTACCTTCTGCTGTAAGTCACTATTGAAAATATTATGATGGCTAAAATTTGTAATCAAGACCCAATTTAGACTTTATCGACCACTTTTTTCCGAATTAACAACTACAGTTTTTTTTTGGAGAAAATCGTCAATTATTATGAAGACCAGAGAATGATCTAAGTGATTACTTGAGCGAATGTGATGTGCGAATGTGAAGTTAAATTAAATTATTCATTACATATTACGAAGTTAGAACTGCGTGTTCATGACACATTGTATACCTACCTATTGCTACTCATTAAAATATGCAAACTGATCGTAAACATTTAGTAATTACTTACAATTCATAAATATTAATATTGTCCTTGCTCCAAACTAGCGTTAATGCGAATTTTAGTAGGTTTTACAAGTTAAACGGACTCACCTGGCTTGGTTTCCGATTTTTTAAATTTGCACTAAGTTTGCACATTTTGTCTTAATGATTTTTGTTACAACTTTCGCAAGGGGAAAAATGACTTGCACGTTACATATTGCATTTCGTTTTATAAAGAAAAAATATATGTCTACCATTGGTTTCAATGCGATTTTGTTTGAAGCATATTTACATTCGAAGCTGAAAGATCCGCTGGAAACGAATTCACAATTATTCAACAATAATTGTTCATTTCCATAAATTGATTGGGCGACGCATCACGTTCTGGTTTGATCAGGAAATGGAGGCAGTGGCGGTCGGAAGGGGCTAGGGTGCAGGGAGAGAGGAGTTCGAAGCAATTGAGTGCATGTTCTCATCACAATCACAACGCCAACCAAATAAAACTTTATGCATTTTAATAAAGCGCTGGCCAGTTGCAGATAGCCGGAGGAATTGACTTTTTTTAACAAATGTTTGTCTTCACAAAATTCCCACAGTCGAATTTTGTATAGCTTTTATGTGCACGCGCTTCAGAGATGCCCTTAAATTGTGTCCCGCCCTATCAAAAACAAAAAGTCAACCTCCTGGTTACCATGCAGCATGCAACTTGAAACCAAAATGTTTCAAAACATAAACACTAGCGCGTTCACATTTCAGTTTGTTAACTAATTAGTAATTACCAAAGTTAACTCAACTGTTTAACAAAATTATACCCGAGCATTGACGTCGATTCCAAACCAAACCATCAACGGTTCACCTTGCCAGGTTATGGGTGGGGTGGCAGGGGGGAAGAGCTGACTTTACAATGGTTCTGATCCCCGCCGTCTTCGATCAGCGCGCGATTGTCGGCGTCCAAACTACACGTATTTATTAGCACCAAAATCGGCAGCGTCTTAAAGGCGTCTGCGGCGCGTTCAAGACGACGCTGCCGTGCCGGTGTAAATTCCGACATTAACGCGACTAATAGAATTATTGTCGACGACGCCGGCAACGACTAATGCAATTTCCGTAGTTGACTGGAACGTTCGGCATTATAGCATCAGGTTGGATAAGATCTAGTCCTGGGAGCTTGGGGTGAGATGAGAGGCAAATGGTGACTCGCCAGACGATGGATTTCTGGAATGATTTGCTCGCTCCCAAGAGAGTTTCCTTTTTTTATGAACTCTTTCTTTTAACGACGCGTGGGTAAACAGATTAGAGGGGGTCGACGTCGGCGGCGGCGGCGTCGAGTTGATGGAGGCTGGTGTTTTACTCAGATCTACTTAGCCGACTGCATGGAGTGTACTTGTCGTTGACCTGGTATTTATACGTTATTTAAAGTGCATTCGTGGGGTCAAATGGGGTTTACATGGGTTAACGAGTTAATTAAAAGAGATTGGAAAGTTGAAAAAACCTCATTTCATCGATTCTTGATTGAATTTTTTGCGGCAAATCAATGGGAATTCTGCAAGATGTTCTTTTTTGCGCGGAAGACTTTTTGAGTATTTATGCCAATGTATTTTTATTTAAAATTGTTGAATGTAATGAAGGCCGAGTTTTTTCCGGTAAGAGATGTTTCACTTTTAATGAAGTGGTGATGAGGGGTGGAGGGCATTTGATGGACCATGATGGTTGATAAAGACGAATGGCAAAGCTAGTTACGCTGACCAGACCAGAAATTTCAACCTCCCATGAAAGAAAGAAACTTGAAAATGCACCATAAAGGTAGATACGAGGCATTTAAATTGCAGCAGCTAGGTTGGATAGAAACTTAATTATTGAAAATATACGGGACATCATCAAAGAAAATATAATATTGTTTGGCAGAGCATTTCCTCCCCATTGCACACATCAAACCATCATCAAAATTCCGGTTCTGATTAACTGTCTGGTTATTTATTAAAACTTTTTTCAAACCTTTTACCCTGGCAATTCTTCTTGTTCATTCTTCAGTGCACTTTTATAACATTTCAGCAAGAGCATTTCAATGCGACCTACATTTAGATTGCATTTTACCTTCCTAATTGGTGCCCGGACATATTTTATGTGACTGATAAAAGTTGTAGCAATAGTTTCAATGTTTTCTACTGTCATAATAAATTCGGATCAAGACACTATATATTCGCTTGGCGTGCTTCTTGCGTTTGCTGTCTCTAATATCTGTGTGCTCGCCTAATAGGTAGACTATTTATCGTAGGCAGACAATTAAGTTGATGCAGTGTAACGTGGTCACGTGCTAGCGAATGCATAGTAAACTGCAGTTATTTATGCATGTTCTGAAGATAACTTTATGACAAATATTACTTCGATGAAGACATTAGCATGCACTTGGGCTTAGAGCCTTAGGGTATCGTTTTGTAGGATAAATTCTGCGTTGAATCCTTGTTTTGGGACCTACTTTCAAATTTTAGAAACAAAGAACTCACATTTGAGGCTAGTTTACGCTCAACTTATCTTTATTAATGCTCACCTCAACGATTGATTTACATTTATCGATATTTGAGTCGTCACTTACAAAAAGGGCGGCCGCAACCGTCATCGGGAAGCACCTACCGATACTACGTTTGGGCCTCATTTGCTCAGCAGCAATTTAAACATTAACGCTGGAACTCTGACTATACTATAAACTCAATGGAACCAGGCTATAGGGCTACAGGCACCATTTGGAGTCGAGATTTGAACACTGAAACAACTTACCCCTGAGACTTTTAGACCCCTCCTCCCCATCCTGACGCGGCAACGCGAATCGAGAAGAATTCCCGAACTTTCATCCATCAAGGCATTTTCGTAAATTGAATGTTTCCATCACGCCATCATATGGATTCGTTATGCATCAGTCCGATTCCAATCACACTCAATTATTTCTGTCCTGGGTGAGGTTGATATTATTCCATGTGTCATATTGTTTAATTGCCCGATTGCTTCAAGCGACATGTCCCCAGTAATGTGTTAAGTTGATGACGATTGTTATATGCATTGTTGATACCAAACAACATGATATTCCCGCCTCCAGGAAGACAAATTTAATACGTACTTTATAAAAGCCATAACTAGTTTTCCGTTACAAAATAGTCCGGATTTGTTCCCTCAATTGGGCTCGACTATTTATCTATTACGGACTGGAATATAGTTTTTTAGCAGTTTTTTTTTAACATTAAATACCTGCAAGATCTTTCAATGCAACCGGAAATTGTGTACGAATAGGATTTCCGTGCATTTGTAGTGGAGATGCCGAGTTTGCTCTGAGGGTGGCGTCTAGGAGCTAGTATGGATGAGCCGGGTTTGCTCTGAGGATGGCGTCTAGGAGTCACGGTTTGTATTTGTCAATTTACCGTGTGCAATTGTACATCATTCTTTTTACAGAGTTAAAAAATCGTGTAATATTTGTGTAATATATTGACAGATCTTGTAGACGTTTTTTTTTTGTTTACAAACATCTTTGGCTTTCCAAAAATGATTTTAAAAGGGATAAGTAATGAGATGCAATATTTTGGGTTGAATAATATTACTTCATAACGGAGCCACGAGTAAGATATTCGGTCTCTACGTCGCCGATGTCAAGTCATATCATTGATGCGACGATATTTTTCAATTCTATCCTCGTTACCGCACTATCAGATTCGAGTCACCGAGGAAACCGACACGAGTCACCGACAAGTGAAAGATTATGGAGTTCATTTTGGCATAACTGATAAAAAAAACTCAATCCATTTCTCAAACTCCCTTCACAAAATATTGAAAATGTATATCGTGACTTAAACATTGCATTCAGACTTTAGGACTAGACCTTTAGGCACAAATTAAGCACGATAAAAATAATACATTCTTTAATAGTAATTCAAAGTGCGTATTGCAATTATTTGTTAGTCTTATAGTCTGGTATTGTTACTTCTCATGAATGTAATTCCAGTTAATGTTTCAGTGATAGGGATTTTAAAATAATTATTTTTCTACAAAATCACTCCCAAGATTGTTATAACTGGTGCAAAAATTATTATTCTTACTCAAAAAGCATTAAATTTTGCCAAAAAAAGCTGTGACAAACACCATCGGTAATAATTTTTAGTATTTTTTTTTAAATAAATTTGACACCCATGTCACCCCAAAATGACCGGTGGCGCCTCTGCTGTAAAATTATGTCCTCTCGCTGAACGGAAAGCAAGGGTTTATAAAGAGAGAAATGTCTTTGGAGAAAAGGTATTCATCCATCAAGATAAGAACATATATAATCAAACAATTAAAATTGTAACTAATTGGACGCACTGGAAGGAATGGAAGGAATAAGACTTTGCTTCTCGTCTCTTCGGTAGTATTATCCACAAACAAATCTTCGAAACGCGACCAATGTTTATCTTACAATCTGCAATAATTACAATATTTAGTGCCACATTCCTCATAAGATTAATCCACGAATACAGCTGTTAAAATTTCAACATTTCCCCGCATTTTCTACCTGACTAAAACAAGAAACATAGATTTTTGCGATGATCGACAAGCTTAAAAAACCGTGCTGCTTGCAGCGCTCGAGCGCGCCGTCGAGTAACTGTCGACGTCGACGCCGACGCCGGAGGAGCGACGGGACGGCTTCAGTTTGCGTCGCGTAGCGAAGGGGCGATGTCGCAGCACCCTTGCTCTTGCCCTCGACGACGAGCGGCTCCCGTGTGCTCCCGGCAGTAGAGCGCCACTAAAATTATATTTCCTATAACATCTCTATTTTTAATAAAAAATAACTCTTGTGCGTATTTATTGTAGTGTGATTAGTTCTAGGTTTAAAGTAATCGGTATGAATGTAACTTGTGATCACTGCCGAATCAAGTGGACTTTTTATGTTTAGAAAGTTGTTGCGACTCTGAGAGGATTAAGGGAAGTAAAACCGGAACACCGCAGGACTAAGGTAGGATACTTTTGCAGCGGCTTGTAAGTGTTTACAAATGTGTGGGTGTATTTTTCATTATATCTGTATTATAAAATGTTATAATTTCTGCTGAATGTGTTTTTTAACATCAATAGCCAAAAAGGATCAAAATGTGACAAGCATTGCAATGGTAGTTTGTTATAAATGTATCGATATCAGTGTCTTTAAAAGAGTTGAAAGTTTAATGAAAAACTTTTTGAAATGGGTTTTGAATGCTAAGTAAAGGACAACTAAAATTTAGTTGAAATTTAGGGAAATTAGGGAAATTTTAGATGTCCTTTTCAGCATTCAAAACCCATTTCAAATAGTTTTTTTTTAAACTAGTGCTAAGGATAAATCAAGTAGACATGAGTCTAAAAACCATCATAGTTGAAAGTTTGTTCATTAAAAATCATCGTTTTCAATCCGTTCCAATACAACCTTTGACTTGATCATTGGTGCAGGATATTATTATGGGAGAAAATGTGTATTATTTTCAGACACGGCTGCTTTAAAATCAATTTCCATACCTGGAACTAATTATACATTTTTTATCAGATATGATTGACACCTTGGAGTGCGTTTTTCAAAGTTTCGACAGGTTCCCGTGGAATTCTTGAGATGCCTGACAAACACTGCATAATTTACCACCCCAAAGCTGAGGAAAGAGGGACAGGTTTGATAAATCACTTTCTCGTGAGACTTAGTCCCAAAAAAGACTAACTTTTATTAAATCAGTTTGGTCCTGATTAATTAAACAAAACGTTTAATAGGAGAACACAAAGTAAAAGGTAAGCTTTTAAATGCCACCCTTTACTTTCCTGGCTCAAAGCTCATCTCAGAGTATTTATTAATTAAAACTTAAACTTTCGTTTCGCTACTACGTTTGCCGAGGTGCAGAGAATTTCGCCGAATTCTTATACACCAAAGAATATACATTCCAAAGCAAACGAGAAAACGTTTCATAAAAGCGTACTTATATGGCATACACAAAAAGTTTTTTTTTATTTTACTTTTCTTTTCTTTTCAAACTTTTTTAAAGGGTTTTCATTGGTTCAAAGCACCCAGTTCGAGCATACAAAGCGTTGACGATAATTAGAAAGAAATTTGAAGGCTGCATTGCGTGCAACCAACATTACCATGCTAGTAACGCGTAACCCGTTATTTGTCGGTGTCTTTTGATGGCGCACTATCAAGTTTCTGGGCTAATATAATCTCTTGGCATCTTATCTATCCTTGTCACGCTATATCTGCGTAGCCCCCTCCCCGATATCTCGGGCGCAGATTGAGTCGTTTTGCGATCCAGAGCTTTCGTCCCTTAATACAGTTACCTATAATATTGTGTATATTGTGGCTGGCTGGCTGAGTGAGTTATTAATACCTCGTACTCAAGGGAGTTCAGATTTGTGATATAGTGTCGAGCCATGGTATATATCTTTCGTGGATATCGTGGCCTGGAGCATCATTCACCTAATGGAGTATATCACAAACAAACGTGCATCAACCCACGCATCATCGATCAATATTGAATTAGCTTTCAGGCTTATGGGTGTTTTGGAAGTTTTGTCTCATGGACATGGTTGAAATGAAACGGTAAAACATGATTTGAATTGGAATAAATACTAATCTCGGAAAAGCCGAATTTTTTTCTGAAGTCTACCGATATGTTCTGCATTTTGACAGATAGAAAAACTCGAAAATTGTTATGAATTTGAGTAATCTGTTGCCATGGTAAGGGGTTAAAAAGTCTATGGATATCAATGAAAAGCACAGAGAAATACTTTCCAGCCGTCTATCTAAAAATAATGTTTGAATAATTTTCATATCCTTTCAATCTTTAGTGTTCGAATACAGTATTATTAATTCAAGTACTGTCTTTATTTATGCCCTCACTTTAATGCGGTGTTGTCCTTATGCATACTCAGCAGCAATTAAATTACTTTATTACTTTTTGTATTGCCTTTGAACAATCTTATGGCACCATAATTTCTATTATGGCATCGTTCAGCTTTCGAATCATATCAAACTATCACCAAGAGAATAGAAGTATTTTTGTTGTCACTAACACTTGTTTTCCACAATATTGCAGTGTCGACATACTATTATTTATTTGGAAAGTAATTAAAACGTTTGTAATTAAATTCGTTAACAGAACTTGGTTTTATTCGTGAACATTCGTGAACATGAACCATCGTGTAAAAATCCTGAATCCAGCCTAGGTTTAGTGCCTTTACCTGTGAGAAAAAGAAAGAAAGAAAACTTGCACCAGATTCTTTGTCGTCTCTCTGAAAAAAAATATTGTATGCTAGAACAAAAAAAGCATTGCGAAAAGTTCATACCGGCATGATGGAAATACTTGTTCTCGTGAGATCCCCAAAGTTAAGCAGCACTGCGCTGGGCCAGGTATGGGATGGGTGACCATCACAAACATGACAATATTTTTGAGAGTTTGGTTGGAGAGATGAAAATCAGCACAGGAACTTCATTCCAACCTTTCGACAATATGGATTTGTGGAGCAGTATCTGTGGATTTTTGGTCGCGATATACCATCCTTCGGAAGGGATGTTAAGTTAGTGGTCTTCTTGATGCTCTTCGACTAGAGTAGGCTACGTGCCGACTTCGGGTTTCCCTTCCTCCCTTTTTATCTAGGTTAGGTTCATCATCGTCCTTGTCATCACTCACTCATTCGCCGACGCCATAGTATCAGTGCCACTGAGCCCATTGTCAAAACAGTGCGTCGTTACACACATCTAATCAATCAATCAATCGATCGTTCATGACGCTAATTGCACTGACGATAAGAACTTCCCTGAGGTATATCTTTACTTGAAACTGAATAATGACCTGAGGTGTAGGTATATACTTTCGTATCGTTTGATGCAGCCAATTCTTCCAAAGCAGAACAAATTTGGTGTTTGCCGAACGCTCAACCCTGTCTCTTGTTGGCAACTTGAAAAACTCTCTATGGCGTCGGCGTTTCCACGTCATTACGTCTCGCTCACCGCATAGCGTTATCTCGCTCTTTCTATGCATCAAATGTAATGCATCGGCGATACGAGAGCCACATGCCACAGGGGTGATGATGCATTAAGTACGAATAGGAATCAATGAAGTCATCGAAAATATCTTGAAAGTTGTAACCAACTGAAAGACGTTCTCTTTTTGGAGTGGCTTGTGGTTGAAAACACATTTTGTGTTGTCCAAAAAGTAAATTTAATATAAGTGTGAATTTTAGGTACGCTATTTCAGATTTATTTGACTGTTAACTTTTCTACTTTTCTGGCTTGTAACTTTAACCTATCGATAAAATTAAGAGGGTCACTAAAATATTTATATACTTATTTATGTTGAGTTATTTAGAAACTACTTCGAAATCGGGTTTTCTGGAATTGAAAACATTCCAGTGACCTCTGGAAGAGTACCGACTTCGAATAAGGATTCAGTGCTGGTTTTTCAGTGGGATATTAAATAATTAACAGACCGTTAACAAACGGAAAACACCCTTTGATTGGCAGTTGCTAAGCAAATAACAAATTTACCGATTTTTAATTTCTCAAAGAACCAGCAGTGTAGTGAGTGGATAATGGTGATCTGAGTGATGTGACCTGATTTTTTTGATTTCGGTATCGGAAAAATAAACCTAATTGCCATCTTCTATTGACATCTTCGGTATCGATATCATCTTCTTTCGTTTTAAGGTTTACGCTGAACACTTGCATAAAAAAACTTACACACATGACACAAATGCATCCCCAATAAGACTCAAGTTTGCCTCTACGATTATCCTAGATTTTTCGTCTGAAACAACACATCAATCCCAGAAAACATCTGTCTTTTTTTAAACAATGATATCACATCTTAAAAATAAGATATCTCTGAAAAAATATTCATGTCAGCTCGAGGATATCCATGACAACTCATGTGAACGCCCAAGCTCTCACCTAAATATAATCTAACCACCATAATAGAAGTCATACAAATCCTCGGCTCGAATCCACGAAGCTCAATCTGAAATCCCCATCCCCCCCACCCCCCCATTCGTGCCGCGAACTGGGCTAATAAGGGGTAGCCCTTACCCCGTGATCGGCCACGTATTTACAGAGATACGCCACAAAGATATCAATCCTGCTCCCGTCGGCGCCCCCAAAGGGAGGTTGGGGGGAAAGGGGGTTGACTTTGCAACGGTGACGCTGATTTCCCTTCGGAGTGAATGTCCGTGTGGTTGAGTCGCACGACGACATAATGGTGATATTTCAGTAATTATAGCATTATAAAGGGAAAATGCACACCTGTTGTTTCTGAAAATCAGTTCGGTAATTATTAGTTTTTTGTTGTTGTTTTGAGACAATGACCTAGATGCAAAACGCACCAAAAATGTAACCGAGCAAACTTATACATACATGTCTATATTTTTTAAATATATTTTTACCCACAATACCTATAGGTCTTTTTGATCAAATGGTCAAATGTACCCATAAGCGAGATGTTTTTTTTTGTCAACGAGAAATCCTTTAAGTTTCTAGAGAGGATTTTAACCATGTGATTCTGGAACAATTGATTTTGAAGTTTTATAAATTCGGCCATCCACAAACATTTCTATAGGTGAAATTATCAACAAGAGCGCTAAGCGGTTATTAATAATTTCCACAGGTAAAAAAATTCCAGTTCAGCAGTCGTTTTTATCTCCCTGATACGCATTATCTCATGTTAGTGCTTGAATGGATTACACGGTGATAACACGCGTGCTAATATTTTTCACGATATGTTCTGGAAATCAATACATTTCTATGGCCGCGATTCAGGAGAGAAATGTCCCAAGAAGGTAGCTGGGTGGTGGAGAGGAACACGTTTCATATCTGTCCTGTATTTACATCTAACCGTGCAAGGTGTTAAATGTGTACTTGTTCCATCAGTTTGTTCTTACTAAAAAAACACATTAATAAACTGTAGTTTTTCTGAAAACTAGTGCTAAGGATAAATCAAGTAGACATGAGTCTAAAAACCATCATGTAGTTTAGATTTTTTTTCTTTTTTGTTAACTGAACTTATTGGATTTTTTACAGTTTTTTCTACGTTCTAGGATTTGTGAATAAATAAAAATCTATAAATTGAAATTGAAATTGATTTCACAACACTTAATAGGAGTATTTCCCTGACTTTTGCTCTTTATACCTACATCACGCCTATTTGCATTTCGTAGAGTTTTCCTATAATTGTGACTTTTTGCAATTATTTATGATTTTCTCCAACCACAGTTTCTGTTCACTCATGACCTATATAATAATCAATTAAATTTTCACCCTCAAAACTCAAAAGGCTGTCTTATATCTTGAATGCCTCAAAGAAATCAGTATAATTCCATCTCAAAAGGTTGACAAAGTGTAGAAATACAACTCATACTTTTATCAAAGTAAGTCCAGTCATTCAGCTTTTCCTTTTTTTTTCTTTATCGAAAATTCTTGTGAACAGAGCGCTTGATGTTCACATTTTGTTTGCTTCCACATTTCAGGCGCCTACCTCACACGTGCTTACACCTTCCGTTGGGATTCTTAGAGTCGAAAAAGGGCAGGAGCCTGTCACCGAAGTAACTTGCTCGCTTGAAAAATAACGGAAAACAAATATACCTGTCCGAATCTTAGGTAGACATTGAAAGGAGTTAGTTCACGCTTTCCACTCTAAGCAGATACAGCAGCAGCACCCAAGGCTGGTCTTGTGGAGTGGGTTGGGGGAGGGGGGGGGGGGGGGGGGATGGCAGGGGGCTGATAGGGGACGAGAAGTTGATCGAGAAAAACTTGAGATTTGAAAAAAAAACTACTTTATAAGGTTTTGACTTGGGATGTTAGCGTAGTCAATCACTTTCAGAAATCTATTCTCTCGTATGCTGCCAACGTTTATAATACCAAAGAAAATTACGTTGTTGACTTTATAGATGTCTATCAAACTATTCCAGAAGTAGATATAAAAAAAATCTGTAACGAATAATGTCTCACAAATATTTTATTTTTATTGACCCTTTATGAACCCTGATGAGGGAAAATTGTCGGCCCATTGCCAGTATTCTCAATTTAAATACGAATTAATCTGTTTAAATCGAAAATATTTTTTATATTCGAATTGGCTAGGTGACTTAAGCTGTAAATCTACTTCACACATCTCGCATCATTGATGCGATCATTCTTTAGTTGCAGCCCTGATGTCGCTGGTCTTCCTGGCTTGAGTTGCGCATAATTGATAGGAACAGACGAAGGTTTCACCGGCTTGTCTCTATTATTCATTTGCATCCTTCCCTCTGCCAAAATCCACTTCTCAACTTGAAACCGTACTTTAAAATATCAATAGTTTGTTTTTTCTTTAAGTTTGTACTGTGTTTGTACCGAGCAGAAAGTGTCATTAATTGATGACAATACCGATTTTCTAATTTTGATTAAATCGCCTTGTTAAAAAAGTGTTTTTGCTTGAAAATACACAGCATATATGTTCCCTATACCTGTGATTACATAAGAAAGCTGATTTTAGTAATGTGAAATTTGTAATGTTTTATATGATGTGCCACTTGTTGGGAATGTAGCAGGCATTTAAGAGTGGAATTCCGATGACAATAAAATTTAAGTTTTGACTGCGCATTTTTCAGAATTTTTCAATGTAGAAATGCCAATGATCATCAGAAGCTGCTATCTGGAACCAACTGGACTTGGTGGTTGTGAGGTGGAATTCGTTCGGGCGTGTTGGTCTCGATAACACAAGAGTAATAACCTACTAGCTCTTGAAAAAAAATATGATTCATAACTCTCTTAAATCCCAATGTAGCAAGCGCTCCTTCGTGGTAGTGTGGCCAAAGTGCATAGCTGACGTCCTGGTGGTCCGGAGTTCGCGCCCCAGCGCTGGAACGTTTTTTTTTAATCAGGTGTACGTTCAACGAGTCAAGCACTATTGTTACAATGCTAACTTTGCACCGACTAAATAGGCAGATCAATGTGGCCACATAAGACGAAGCTGGGCGTAGAAAAGACACACCTGGTAGCAAATCTGGAACTAAACGTTCGGGATTTAATATTATCCTTTTAATTTACCTTGAAACCTAGCAAATCATACATACAAAAAAATTACTTATTTTCACCGTGCATTCGTTGTTGTGTGGACAGCGTGCGCGGTCCACGTGCAGCAGGTACCGAGTTCGCATCCCGTCTACGGAGCCGTTTTTTGTTAACAACTCCAAGCGTACCTTTATCGATTACATTACGAAGATGATTTTTTGAGGAGGAATCGTCGTGATCGATTGAGAGCATATGATCTGATTGCAGAGTAGAATTGTGTACATATTTGTGCGTATGATTTAGATATCAGCAAAATTTCTCTATTTGTTGCCTAGTAGTTGCTATTTGCTAGTTTTTGCTAATTTTCTATATAAACCACATCATTGCTACGGCATGTTGACGTCATTGCTGGGGCATGATCACACCTTGTACACATTTTTTACATGCCACATTATTGCTGCGGCATGTTGACCTCACGGCAGGAACATGTTCACACTGTTCACAAATTGTGTTTTTAGCAAATTTGTGCACGGTGTGAACATGTTCCTGCCGTGACGTCAACATACCGGAGCAATAATGTGGTAACAAAAAAATGTGTACACGGTGTGAACATGCCCCAGCAATGACGTCAACATGCCGCAGCAAAAATATGGTGAGGAATAATATGAGACAGCAACTAGTTTATTTAGCCAACTAGCAAATAGCAACTTCTAGTCAACAATTAGAGTGCTCGGAAATTTTGCTGATATCTAAATCATACGCACAAATATGTACAAAATTCTACTCTGCAATCAGATCATATGCTCTCAATCGACCACGACGATTCCTCCTCAAAAAATCATCTTCGTAATGTTATCTTCTAAGGTACGCATGGAGTTGTTAACAAAAAACAACTCCGTAAAAGAGATTCGATCCCGGTACCTACCGCACGATGACCGCGCACGCAGTCCATACAACCATACATGCTCGATGTTTCTGCAAAAATATTTTGTTATATATGAATTGCTAAGTTTCAAGGTTAATCAAAGGGATAACATTAAGTCCCGAGTGTTTAGTTCCAAATTTGCTGCCAGGTGTCTCTTATCTGCGCTCATATTCGTCTTATGTGGACACGTTGAAATGTACATTTAAACGGTGCATTGTGACAATCGTGTTTTACTCGTTGAACGTACACCTTATGATAAAAAAAAAATGTGCCAGCGCTGGGGCTTAAACCCGGGATCTTCATGACCTCAGTCATGTACTCTCGTCACACCTCCACGAGGTAGCGTTTGTGTGTGAAGATTTAAGAGAGATATGAATCCGATTCTAATTGAAGAGCTAGCTTGGTTATTACTCCAGTGTTATCCAGACCAACACGCCCGAACTAGATCCACCTCACAACCACCAAGTCCAGTTGGTTCCAGATAGCAGCTTCTGATGATCATTGGCATTCGTGTTCATCAAAGAAAACCCAAAGCTGCCAATTACAAACGGGACCTATAACTCACACGACACCAGAAGAAGAAACGAGCCCTGTCTTCAAAACACAACAGAGAAATCTTCAAAACGAACCCCATTTACGCCGGCTCAAAATTGCTCAATGCCTTGCCCAAGGCAATTAAAGAAAAGGAAGGTAGCGCCTTTGAATCTCAACTCAAGCCATATCTGATGGAGAAGTGTTTTTATGCTATTAAAGAACTTTTCCTGTTAATTAAACAGGGTTCATTTTATGTATTTAGTGTAGTACTAAGGAACGTTTTAGTCAAATACTTACCCTTACCCTGTGACTTCTTGCAGATTGTAATGATCAGCTTATTTGTTTTTTTTAGTATCAGTATGACAGAGATTGTAATTTCTATGACGTTAAGTTTATTTAGTTATGGACAATGGATATGGACAATTGCCATATTATTCTGTAAGCAACGCAATAAAAACTAGTATTATTATTATTATTCCTACGTTGAAAAATTCTGAAAAATGCGCAGTCATAACTTAAATTTGATTGTCATCGGAATTCCACTCTTAAATGCCTGCTACATTCCCAAAATAATCTACCGCATCGAAAGTGTGATTGTTTTACACTTTACATGTGGCACATCATATAAAACATTACAAATTTCACATTACTAAAATCTGCTCTCTTATGTTATCACATGTATAGGGAACATATATGCTGTGTCTCGAAACACTTTTTAACAAGGCGATTTAATCAAAATTAGAAAATCGATATCGTCATCAATTAATGGCACTTTCTGTTCGGTACAGACGCAAGGAAAAAAAAACGATTGATATTTTAAAGCTCAGTTGAAAGTTGAGAAGTGGATTTTGGCCGAGAGAAGGACGCAGATGAATAATAGAGACAAGCCGGTGAAACCGTCGTCTGTTCCTATCAATTATGCGCATCTTAAGCCAGGAAGACCAGCGACATCAGGGTTGCAACTAAAGAATGATCGCATCATGCAACATGCACGCACGTTAACCACTGCACCACGCTCCATGATTATCATTAGATGGAATTGAAGTAACTTAAGTGGTTAGTGCTGTAATAACCAAACTACGATAAAGCATATTTATTTAATTTAAAATAATTACATTTTCTTAATATTCTATGAACTGGAGGTAGTTCCATTACACGTTTCACATTTTTGACTGCTTAAATCTACAGACTCTACAAACTTAACAAAGAGAGAAAAGCGTATTTATCTCAATTGAGTCATGCTCGGAACACACATTTTATAGCAAATAAAAACCATGCACTCAAGAATGAAACACTTTTTTCTGTTTCTTTAATGCATACAGTCAATGTACAGCGTCGTTTTCAGTGAGTCTTTCAACGGCGAGCGTGTGACATAGCTTGTCACCGAGGAAATGGAACCTGCTGTCGCCCAACCGACGAACCGCTCTGTAACATATACATACATACATGCCTGGGTTAGCAAGGAGACAAACGCGTTTATAGGGCTGGCAAACATATACTGGCCAATGGGGACAGACATCGAGCTCGTCTAGTCGAGGAGGTTAATCGGTTGGACTCGTCTCTAAATTATGGTTGCACATTCATTGTGCTAAAATGTATGCCATGTCTAATGCCTCAATGCCAATAGTGGCTAGTAAATATATTATTAATATTATTATTATTATTATAAGCAAGAAAAGAATTCACGATTTTTTTTGGAAATGTATTGGATTGGGAAACGTAATGAACCTTTTATTTCAATTCGACCAGTTCGATTCAATTTGATGCCCAAACGGGGACATTGATCCCAGTTTGAACATCAATTTTTAAGACGGATATAGTGTTCATTCATAATAATAAAATACCCCGCGCATTGCAAGCGTTTGAAATTTAAATAAGATTTCATCTAAAACTGACGCTTTGTTGGAAATTACTGCTAACCTTAATGCTGAAATACTGAAAAGGTAATTTAATACTCGTTTTATTATGCATTTTCATTGCTTTTCTCGTTGTCTGTAAATTAATTGGTTGCAGGTCAGTATTTCTCAAAATGCTGTATGCACGTACTAAACAGTACATGTACAGCATGAAAAACATACTTGATTACACAGTAGGTAACTTGCAACTTGGAATCGAATTGAAATAAAACGTACATTACGCTTCGCAATCCAATACATTTCCCGTTAGCGCGGGCGAGTAAAAACCACAACAGAGTGACCTAATAAAGGTAATTTCCTTGAGCGTTTTCCAAGTTTCCTGTACGGCTAGAACGCTGGGTGTGCATTTTCCTTCGGAAGCAAGCGGTGCTCACGGAATAGTGGTTTTTGACAGTTCTGTTTCTCCAGCTCAGCACGACATCCAAACACATGAGCGTTGAATTTTCACCGCTCTATTGAGACGGCATACCACAAACGAGCGAAGCCATTTTGTGGCGTTTGACGCTTATGCTGTTGTCAAACCATTTGACATCTGATGCAAAGACTATCTGATGTCTCTTCTTTACTCATTTGGTTATTTCTCGGCTTCGACTTGTATTAGATCAATGTGTGAATCAATTAAGTACATTGTTTGCGTGTTTTGTTACTGTACTTTACTGTTACTGTACTTGTACTGTACTTTTGATCTTGGCGGAAAGAATTTTAATAGCTAATTTGGACATATCATATCATCTCTTTAAATCATCCTCTTATCATCTATTGTTAATAGAAATAATAATGAACCACAAGATATAAAAGCGCGATAGAAACGTGAATTTTGATCAAATTTGATAAAAGATTAATCTGTTCTTGTCGCAAGTAGATGTGTTTCGACATCTTTTACTCTTCAAATAAAATACGTCACAAATTCCAACGAACTCAGTGCAGATGTTAAAAACACCACCAGAGCAGCGTTCTGGCAGTGGGCAGGTAACGAGTGGACACTGATTGCAAGTGGTAATTAACTCAGGGTGCATGCCATACAGCCGTCCGGTAGGTACACGTTATGCGTCCGTCAGGGGTCAATTAGTGTGCATACCGTGTATTAGCTTAAAACCTATGATCTCTCAACGAATTGAGACTTTGAACGAACATAACCTGCAAAAATTCAGCCATTGCTTGACTGACACATCCCATGGGAGGTGGTTGTGAAACTTGAAGACATTATTGAAAAATACAGCCAGTTTGTAAAAATCTACACGCAAACCTTTCAAAAATGCACGGCAAAAAGTAGCCAAAAACACAAACGGCACGTTTGGCTTGATGATAAATCGAAGGTTATGCAAGAAAATATTCAGAGCTACTACAGAAGGTTCAAAATGTCTGGCAAAACAGACTATTATTGAATATTACTATTTTATTACTATTACTAAATTACTATTTTTGATACCTTTTTCTACGAAAACATATTTCTATAAAAACAGAGCGCCGTAAGCACCTGAGTTTTTTGTGACCAGTCACTAATTACAACTACAGCCGTTCGTTGTTTTCTTGTGGATTGCAATCCTAGAATCTTTCCGCGTCCGTGTTCGTAGAATCGAGAAACCGGGTTTCTTGCTTTTTATTAATTATTTATCGAGTTTCTTCGATGCGGCTCGTAGGAGCAGTGTTCTTGTCTGGACTCTCTGTTCTCATAGACACTGTGATCTTGTGGTTCAGGGGGAAAATGGAATGCATCGGCGGGGTAAATATTATATGAGAGGAAATTGGAATAATACAGTTACCAGAACGAGGAAATTATTTTATATGACCTATTCATTAATGCATTTCGTAACCATCGAGTTCGTTTGTAGTTTATTTAAAAGTTTTTGCATTTATTTTTGGTATACATGTTAAACATAGGATGCAATAACAGAAAGTCCTAATTAACTAACTCGATGATTTGTTTAAGGTTAATTAAAATGTGCACTTTGTCGTTGGAACGTATGTGATAACTTGTAAAGATATTTCTCTAGTGTCTTTCCATTTTCCAACCAGATTAACCTTTGTTATATTTGCTAAAATATCAAACAATCAGCTTCCAGGGTGAAACCTTACAATTCAGCATTTCATAATTGGTCTTGAACGAAACTTTAATAATGAGTGACCGAATTGTAAATAGACGGAAGTTCAATGAATTACAGAAATTTTTAGCTACAAGACGAAGTACCAAATTTTTTTCATTTACATTTGATGTGAGAATTCCGATAAGTATTTCGGTAGCATTGTACGAATATTACAAAAAAGTGAAATAAACTGATCTGCTTGTAGCTATAGATTGTATTGGATACCTGCAGCTAAAATATATTACAAAGATAACCAAGCGTGAAAAGCAATATGGAAAATTCTTTGGAGAAAGGAGAAAACTAATATCTTTTCGAACCTTCAGAGATGAAGGTACGGCAATATCAAATACCAGAACTGTCTGTAATTGGGTCTTATTACAGATCTGAGAGGATGTTGATCGTAATTGGCTATTAATGAGATATCTTTTGAAAGAGTAATTACTCGCTGACGAGTAATTAGTGGAGCACGTTTGGTTGATTCCTAAAATAAGGCTGGTTCATTGTCTGTATTTGACGCAACCTTATTGTAGCGATGAAACTCCACTTCTAATGAAAGGTACTTGTATTCAAAGTGTAAACATATAATAAAAGCGTTAGCTTTTCTTGCCAGTGAACTCATGCGAGTCCAGAGGTAAAATTATTTTTCGGTAAATAAGCAGTTCTTAATTATTTTGACGCCATGACGTACGTCCACGTTGACGTCCACGTATTTTGACGCCCACGTTGATGGGAAAACAACATCGCGTGGTCTTTACTTTAGGAGCGTAGCGAGCGGAGAAAAAGTCTTCAATCTCACTTGCCCAAAAATGACGTTTTTTGTTGTTGTTTGTTATTAAAATTGGGTTCACGAAGTCCTAGATAATAAAGTAACATTTATACTTTATCTCCCAACATCAGCATCATCATCTCCCCCAAACAAATGCAACATGACGGTAGCAAAGCAAGAAAAAGTATATAAGGATGCCAGGGACATCTTCCGAGAAAGAAGGAGATAAATCAGTTTCCAATTTCTTTGAGATCGAGAAAATGAATCCTTACGGAGACGCTACCATGGTATCAGATGTCGGAATAGCACATACATGGAACTGACATGGTCAGACGAATTTGAACCGCGATGGACTCTGTCGATCCATTCTGTCAGCTAAAACAACGGACGACTCAAAGCCTCGATGCGCCATGCCGCAAAAAAATGTTCTTCGACCCAACGGATAATTCAGAAGATTTCTTGGAATGATTGACTGATTTGTGGTGTTTAATGACGCGCTGTTTTGAGAACTGGCCATGCGGCACTGGTCTAATGGCGTCGGTGAATGAGACGTTGAAGATGAGGATGATGATTAACCTAACCTAGCCTAGAAGGGAGAAGAGGAAACCCGGTGCGGGCACGTAGCCTACTCCTGTCGAAGAGCACCAAGGGGACCATCGGCTTAACGTCCCTTCCGAAGGACGGTACAACTCGAACAGCAGGATTCCTCCACAAATCCATGCCGTCTAGAGGTTGATAAGCAAGACGAATGAAGTTGCTGTACTAACTTTCATCCCTCCAAACTCTCTCCCAAACAGAACTGGCCATGTGTATGATGGTCACCCATCCAATACCTGACGCAGCGTAGTGTTGCTTAACTTCGGTGATCTCATGAGAACCGGTGTTTCCAACACGCCAAACATTTGTTGGAATGTTGATGTTTGTCGTGTTGATATCAGATGTTCGGTTGCAGGTGTTTGGTTTCCGATGCTCGGGTTTCGGTCGGAATCACAGTGAGGGTCCACAGAATTTCCATTTCACTCTTACATGCTCGTACATTCAAACAATTTTGGATGAGCGTAGCGAGCGAAGCAAAACCGTAATTTGACTACCCGAGAAAAAAAATATAATCGATTTTCTGTGGTGTTGACCGCAACCAGCTGTTTATAACTTCAGTAAGCTGTTACAAATTTTGTCGCCATCTTACAAAATTACGAAATGGACAATTTTTCAATGGACGCAGGAAAGTGGTACATGCATTAGTAAACAACAAACATACAACAAACATGAAAACAAACCTGGTTTTTTAATAAGCCTTTAAGACTTGGCTTGTTTCAAAGAAACTAAAGCTGGATCTGTCACAATTTATGCAAAACATTTAAGTCCACATGGTATATGATCATGTTGAACATAAAAGTAAGAGAAGAAATGCCGTTTTTAATAAGATGCTGCAGCAAAACTCAGGCTTACTTTCTGACTTCTGCTTTCTCTACAACAGCTTAATAAGCTGAATCGAGAGCACGACTTACGTTTATTGGAAAATTCATCCATCAATAAAAAAAAAAAAAAATGTAGCCATAATATTTTTCAATGGGAGCGTGGGATTTTGTCTTATTCAAATCAATCTGGATTACGAGGAGGCACTAGAAAATGTGCCAATATCTTTTTTGAGAAAAACTTTTTGAACTGGGTTTTGAATGCTAAGTAAAGGGCTACTAAATTTCCCGACGTTTCGTAACATATACTAGTTACTTCTTCAGAGGTTTGAGCATCCTGAATGCATCTTTAGATGCATCTTTAGATGCATTTAGGATGCTTGAACTAGGTAATTGTTATAATTTGATGTGGTTCTTTTGTTATCGGAAAATTGTCAGGACTGCTCAAACCTCTGAAGAAGTAACTAGTATATGTTACGAAACGTCGGGAAATTTAGTAGCCCTTTACTTAGCATTCAAACCCTAGTTCAAATAGTTTTTCTAAAAACTTGTGCTAAGGATAAATCAAGTAGACATGAGTCTAAAAACCATCGCGTGCCAATATCTAAGATACTAAAACCACTAACGAATTAACAAATTCATCGTCTTAGCATTTTATGGCAACCGTCGAGGGAAACATGAAATGACGAGCTATAAAATTGGACCTTCACTACAAGAAAACGACGCGAGTGCAGCTTGTGACAAGATTAAAAGAAATGCAATCTAGGTCAACACCGACTCGCTATTTGGCGTCAACGACAACGTCGTAATCGTAATTTTCCATCCGAACGTCGACATCCTGTTAAGTCGGCTGAGGTTTCCCGAATTCGTCCTGAACTTATCCTGAAAGGTTTTACAATCTGATTGGAAACTTGGCAATCAAATAAAAATCGGAACTCTGTAATCAGATATCCGGCAACTAGAGCGATCTCAAATTGTACAGTAGTACTTGAAAAAAATCTCATTCGATTTAATCCGCGCTGAACGCGAAACTACACTACGCCGTTAATAAAGAAAGCACGGTGCAAAATAACAACAGAAGTCATAACATTTACGCTAAGAGATTTCTGCTAAAGCTGTAGTCCAAGGGCTGGACTGGGAGCAGATTATTCCGGGAGAACGAAGACGACGCTCGACGTCGGCGCCTGGATTTAAGTCAGCGTCGGTTTAAACGGTGTTGTTGACAGGTAGTTGACGTCAGATGAGTAGTGGCATGATTGCTTTCTCTAGCCAGTAACTTGTTGCGTACAAATTTGTTGGTTTAACAATACAGGCAGGGTGTGAGATTTCACCTTGGAAATTCACATGGAAATATACATTTTTTTTTGTTTTTAACTTACTAAAAAAAAGAGGTTAATAAGAAAGGTCAGCAATAATATTTCTTTTATGGCACGTTGACTGGATTTTATTTTAGAGCTATCAAGAAAATCGCTTGAGATTTCGAGATATTGGCGGGAATCATGGGGTTGTTTTAAATATAAACTTACAGATCCGAGCTAAAATATCACATCAAAAGATTTATTGGTTTTTTCCACACTACTAACGATAATAAGAGTCGATAATTTACGCACAATAACAACCCAATTTCAAAATTATTTTGAAAATCTGACATCTGTGCAATCTTGTCAGCGCTGCCTCGATTCTGTTCAATTGTCCCATTCCCAGGTGAATCTGTTCAGTTTAAAACTCACCGTGTACAAAAAAACAGACGATAAATAAATACTGTCAGAGTTGTAGTTCTATCTTTGTAATAATATTTTGCAAAACAATAGCTTAGCTTACCGCAAAAAGAGTGCTATAGCGTCAGTCCCGGCATCTCCGCAGTTGTAGAACTCCGTTTCCCGTTTCACGATCTGACTGTAATATAGAACCAAGAGAACGCAAGTTAAAAAAACGTGTAGCAAATGCAAAGCTTGGCTTTTGTATGTTTGCTGGACATATATGAAACATGAATGTAGACATAGGTAAATATTTTATAGTCTCGAAGGTACCAACTGTTGCGGCAGTTTAACGCTGGTCCGTTACGAACTTAACGGTCCAATAATTTGTTATTTGCTTGCCAATTGCTACTGAAAGACCGACAATAAAAGAAAGTGACGAATATTCAATCTGTCCAACTGAATATCGACGAAACTGACACAAAATACAAACAAGACGAACCCAAATCTAATAATTCCTACATTTGTGTGTTTAAAATAGGGGTTATTTTGAAGAGATGTTTGTGAGGGTTGAAACTGATTGGTTTATTCCACTCAGATGATCGAAATCACTGCATTTGAAAAGAAAAATAACCCAATAACAGAGCCGACCTGCAAACTTTAATCTATGCATCACTAATCTGATCCTTCTCCATTGAATACCTCCGACAGACGTGACCTATTTTATGTGAAGGATGTGCTAATAATCTGGAGAATGTTTACTTTCCATCAACTTTATTTAAGGTCATAATCAATCCCAGGGTGAAACAGTGGTTTGCAAACAGTCTACAAGTTGAGAGGGATGATCTTTTTTTTGGGATGGCACGAGGGTGGAGGTCACCAGAAGGGGTGAGTGGCAAAACGACGCCACTCTGAGCGCCGCGGCGCCACCTGTTGAACTCTAGCTATTTATCACTTTGCGGATCGTGGGGATAGATTAACTCATTTCTCAAACAGCTGTCAGGACAACGATTTTATTTTTTGTTGCGAGGAAAAAACCTGTTTCTGTTTCGATCGTCGATAAGGCAATTGACACTCAAACTATTAAATTGTCGTTTATTTTCTGAGTGTAATGTAAACGGAAAACCGAGCGTGTGAACAAATATGTTACTGTCTTTCTCAATTGAAATGCATTGTTTCATGGCTCTTTTTCATTCCAATTTTATCTTAATTTCTTTTCAGTTTTCTTCGCGATTTTCCACTTGTTAACGACTGACTGCAGTTTGAGTGACATACAGCGAACATGCTCACAACTGGATGGATATCTTATAGAGAAGAAAGAAAGAAATGATTTTACACTTCCCTTATAAAGCTGGTTGATTTCATTTCTGATTTTGGCATACAATTTGGTCCATCGTAAAGCAATTCTGTTAAACATTTCAAAATTCAATAAAAAAGCAATCAAATCAACCAAAATGTTAGCAAATTTATTTGTAAAAGACCGCGTCACAAACAAAATCCATCATATTTGGCGATTCTTTACCATATTTATAAACAAGATGAAAATACAATTTTTCGAACACTTTCAATCTAATTATTTTGGCTATAATGCTGTTAAAAATTAAAGGATTTATCATCGTTCAAAGACTAAACACAAATTGAACCACAGACCAAAAAGTACAAAACGTTTGCTGAGCTTTTATGCCAGATAACGCATACCACGTAGGATTCATTTTCCAGCCCCTAAACAAAACGAGCACCGGATTTAACAAAAGCTCACGCTTTACATTAAAAAAGGAAAAAAAAAACACCAGCAGATAAAACAAGAACATGTTTTGAAAATACGCGAAACGTTGCCAGTACACTAATTACTATCAACCCTTCACTCAGGGGTCTCTGAATCCCTCATTCCCTATCTTTTATAATAACACAAAGCAATCGATTTTCCACCCTTATCTTTGAAGTGGTTTCTGTGCGGCACGAGACTGTGGTTCACCCCAGAGGAAGGGCATCTAGTACATGTCGAAAGGACCCAACTAGGACGCCCCAAAACCGTAGCAGGAAACCACTCCAGAAACCACGTCGCCAAGAAATTAGTTGGCAGCAGACAAGGGGGGTAGTCGGGGCTCTTTGACCCTTAGTGCTGAAATTAGTCGCTGACCGAAATAAACTTTGCTAACATGTTTTGGCTGGTCGTGCCACTAACTAATGTGAGTTTGTGACACGAGTATTCCTGTAGTTTCTGACCAAGGTAACATTGCTAATCAGAGTAATGAGGTGTACAGCTAAGAGTTTTGGAGATTTACTCAGTTTTCAATTAAGGTGTAATTCATGTTGAATGTCGTATCGTAGACTTAGTTAAAAATGTCAGTAAAGTGTGATAAAAAAAGATTTTCAAGTGGTGCAAGAGAGGGAGGCTAATCCTCGTTCTAGTTTGAAATTGAAAATTTAATATTTCTTTTCAAAACAAGTTGTTTAATTTTCTCCGAGACATGTTCAAGTAATTTTCCAAGAAATTCCAATCATGTAAAAGTAAAATGAGCAAAAAATCGTTTCTTCAATCTTTTATTTTCCAAAACGCGAGAAAAAAGACAAAATCTTGAAATTAATTATCATCTAAACATTTCTCGCGTCAACTTCTCTCCTGCAAGTTCCGATAATGAACAGATGTTGTAATAAAATCAGAAAAAAAGTAATTTTAATGAGATGAGATGATGAGAATGACTTTACTCCAGCTGTGACACGAACATGGCATTTTGATTACACTTTCTGGTTGCTGCTGTGGCCAATGGTCGTCGACCAGCCGCACACCGCTCTGCAATGTGATTTGCCATTTTGTTAATGGTCCTGTTAATGTCTGCTTTGAAGTCATGGTTACATTATTTGCATAGACCACTACATGGTACATTAAAAGTCAGGACATTGGCTTCGTTTAATAAGGCCGGTTAATTGAATTGTGAAACTATCGATTGGTTTTACGTATCCACTCTCTACAGAACGTATGTTTACTTTTCGTATGACATGTGATAAGGGCCTATAAATGTGATTAATCGATCTTTAAGTAATAGTAAACGTGTTTGGAGTATATCGTTCAATTCAATATTGTTAACATGTCACTAAATTAAAATGGGTATACAAAGACTTTTTTGTGAAGCAATTTATCGATTTTTTACTCACAAATTAATATCCATTAAAATCCTAAACACTGAACTGAGTTTCTTTGAACATTTCCAAAATGTTTCCGACAAATATTTTCATGGAGTTCATTCTATCTACCAGACTCTTCGGTCGGTCGTATGCCATGTAAAATAGCACGTTCAAACATATCAATGACCGCATTTCTCAAAGGGATGGACCATCGTCACCAATCATGTCCCCAGGGCGCGGCATTTCGCCCAGCGATACACTTCTATGGTATTTTGAGAAACAAAAGGTTGGTCCCCGTCTCGTCCTTTGAACGTTCAAGCACATGGAAAGTTGACACGAAATGTTCAGGATTGCCATTCTATGTGATGAGGTCCCTTTGTGTTGTAGCCAATTTTTGAGTTTTAGAACACCCATACTGGCCCAATCAGATTCAGAACCCTGACCATCAGATGAGAAAATGTGAAAACAGATTCGATAACGGTTAAGATGTGTTATTTGGACAAATAATCTAAACGTACCAATTCACTGGTCATGGCAATTTGTTTTTCAGTGCCACTTTTACAATTTCTGGCTAAAAAGATCGCCTTATCGCCAGGGTTAACAGCCAATCAGATAATTTTATTTCCATAGTAACCCCCGGTTGCTTGATCAACTACAAATTGTTAAATTGATCGAACCTTGGTACTTTCTTCGAATTTCCGGACGAAAAACTCTAGGTTTAAATGGAGAAACTGACGACAGGTATGAGAAAATACCCCGCACATTGCAAGCGTTTGCAATATAAATAAGATTTCATCTGACGACAGGTTCTCCTGATTTCTCCTGATCTCAGAAGCGCCTCAGGAGTCATCTGTTAAAACGTTATCTACAAGCTTGACGACATTTTCAAAGCAATCCTCCTAAACATCCCCAAACTCCCCTTAAGACATGTATGTTTGGGTACGCCTCGCTCTTTAAATTAGTATGCCTATAACTGTTCACCCAAAAGAGATGCCTACGCTCATCCCGGTCGCAACCAAAAGTTTATTGTAATTAGCAAATGTCTTACAACAAAGTTAAACGTACCTACAGTGACATTCAGCGTAAACACGATCTTTCATCAAGAAGTGATCATTTTGTTTTTGTTCTATTTTTAATACGCAAAGTGCTGCACACGACCAAGTTTCTAAACGTTCATTTGAAACAGAGTTTATGTACCTTCTTTATAATTTCTATTTACTTACATCTCAAAGAAACTTTGTTTTGCAGACCTTCGAATTTGATATCAAAGTCCTAGTGCCTGCGTTCATAGCGAAGGGCGAGATAGCAATTAATTAGAAATTCAGAAGACATTTATAGAGGCAGGTGAACCGCTTTCCCTTGACTTTCCTAAGCCTCGAGTACTTGGTACTTGCTACATGTAAACCTACCAGTAATCAAAGCGTCCAGGTAGAGGGTTTGCAAGGGCCGAGAATAGCAAATTCGATTGAACCATAAATACCGCTTCGCAAATTCTCCACCCACAGGTATACGCGTCCAATCGCAACTGGAAATCTCATTACTGTGTTCAATTGCTCATTGCACATTGCTCGTTTGACTAATAACTAATCCATCAATGCATTTTAGACCAGATTTGATCACTAACCAAATCAGATACAAATGAAAGAGGTAAAATTCTGCTCATTCCCTAAGTTATCAATTTGTAATAAAGTTCTCGATTTAAACTGAAAGGAAAAAATACAGCAATCTGGAAATCTGAAAATAAAATTCCAAATATGGTTAGTTGACTGTTATCCTGAGCTTCAATTCTGGTTCTGCACGAATCAGGATTCATATATTTAATATGGTCTTGAATCAAGGACTTTGAGGAAAGGCATTTAAGTACTGTCTTTAGTTCGGAACAGACGTACGTGAACTAATCAATTTTTTTTTGTCATTTTTCACTTTTTTGCAATTTTAACACAAATCCACCAGTAAAAAAAAGGATCTTAAGTAAATTACTATCGTATGTTCTAAGTGTTATCCCAGAGTAACGAGTAGACAAGACACTTCGTTATATTTCCAACTTTATCATCCTGATTCACGATGTTGTTAATTGTTATGCTCTATACCTTGCCCGTCATGGTTGGCGACATTTACTTTTAATGAATACGAAAAACCAAACTCCCTTTTAATTTTTCCACGTTGGTGTCAACAGGGATGGAACGTTTTAATGAGTGCATGGTTGAAAATACCCAGCGACGGGAATCGAATTACTGTGAACTCATAAACGTGGTAACATAAAAAGTAAAAGCCGTGCCACGTATTTTGAAATATGAGAAAAAAACTGTAGCTCTCCTCGTAACGAAGCTTATTCTGTTTTTGGTCACTCTGAGATGGAAAAGCAATATTCAGAGGACTGCAGACAAAATATACTGGACTAATTCAGTGGTTGCTATTTGAATTCTGCTCTGGAGAATCGAAGATTGAGCTGACATAAACTGTTTCAAGTTATATTAGGTGTGCTTAAAAAAATAAAAATAAAATAAACACGCGCAGTTTAATAAGATATTTAAACATGCCGGTAATATCGAACATTTTACACTGAAATCACTGTAACAATTTTGAACTTTACTGTCAATTGAACGAGATATAAATATTATAAAGTACTTCAGAGAGATTCAAGACAGTTGATTCCTTTCCACCCGCGATACTGGCACGATGGTTTTTTCCGTTTCTCCAGACTCTGATCGTTGTCAGAGACATGTGGGGCACGCAGCGAAGCAGAATACCGCCATACAAAGACAGGAAATCCAGGACGAAGTAAAAGCCAGCGAGAACTTGTTTAGCTCGGAGACGACGTCGAAGATTATGATATCGCTTCTGGCAACAACGAATCGACGACAATTGCCATGGATCATGTTTTATCGTTTCTTTTCAAAAGCGATTCAACTCCTATCGGTCTAGCCGTCCGATTCAGGTTTCGTCCATTGAAAATTTCAATGGGAACGTAACTGTATAGCAAATATGGAACGTAAATGTCATTACATTATACATGTTTCAATACTTTACATTGTAACAACATTTGTTTTATTACATTTCTGTCATGAATATTAAGTTATATATAAAATTAAGCTTTAACATCGTCCTCCCAGCACGAATTGTCCGAATTTCCCGCCTGTCACCAGTCACCAAAACCTCGATGTTGTCAGCAAACCAATTCGCATGTGTGGCCTCTAGTTAAAATCGCATCCACGTTGGTTTGATTGACACCGTGGGTAATGACGTTCGTTTGTTATAGATTTAGAAGCACACTGGCAGCTGTTTGCTATAAAACTCGTTGCTGGTACTCGATGGTACTTCAGCTGTTGTTGTGTAGTTGTTCGTGAAATGGTTCCATAATGAAGTTTAAATATAAACTATTGAGTATCAATACAATTCACATGAACAGAAATGAGCAGAAAATAAGTCACTGTCAATGGGTTTGATTTGAAAGGCAACCCAATCGTCGATGCAAAACTGCAAGGATTGAAAGTTTGAACATTTTGAAATGGTTTATGGTTTTAAAACCATACTGGGAGCGAGAAACCAGACGATTGAAAACAAGAAGCGGACCAAGAAAATACGACAGTGAATATTTTTCCATTATTCGGGTAGTGTTGCAGGGGGTTGGGCGCTTATCTTGATATACTGTATTTGGACTCAGATTGCGTAATGTACTGAGCGTGGAAAACCTAGCTTCTACGAAACCGCAAGTTGCAATATCACGTCCAAAACTTTTCTTTGCAGAGAATATTTCGTTTGTTTGCAACTGTACGTTTCACAAACGGTTTCCTCTCTGCCAGGAGTCCAATCTTTCTCTGTCACGCACAAAGCTATGTCCGTGCGTCTTTCTTCCTCACGCACGGACGGGACAATGTCCGTGCCGCTCCGGGAAGTTTCCTGATGCTCTGCGCTTTGCTTCGCAGAGAATCCACATGCGGACGTGGTTATATTTAGTCATCATCGTCCTTAGGTCGTAGTCCTTGGCAACCGTGATGATCAACACAATGGAGTCGCCTTAACCAGGCGCTATTGCTTTTCCCAATCAAGCTGGATATTTTGTCTCTCAGTTAGTTGCTCCGTAAGACTGGATGAAAGAAATGAGCCTTTCTGTTGGAACTAACTTAGCAGACAGAATAAATTCATTTCATTGCCCTGGCATTTCATTATGACTGCGAAATTTCAAAATCCAACGCACTATTTCTTTTCACACCAGCTTTCAGCAATAAATGTCTTCTTGCAATATTGTATTTCTATCATGCAAATAAGTAATTACATGATTTATCTAATGGAATTTCGCGTTACTTTCAAAGGTTTCGCTTCCTAACACCGAGTTTTCGTTTCATTTGTCGATAGTAATATTCCTCGGTCTCCAATTCGTCAACGAGAAGAGAATACGCGTCTCATCTTTTATTCTTACCTTCCTTTTTTTGCGAAATTCATGCTTAGTTGATGTCAATGCGAAGAAAAGGACCGGGACTTGGTGTATAGATGGATTTTTTTTTGGTTGGGGGGGGGGGGGGGGGGGGGGCAGGAGGAGTGTAGTGACGTTGATTTTCACCCCAGAGGGAACTTGGAGCATCCATGATCAAAATACTTAAATCGATAAAGCGCTCGAGAGAGTGAGGCAACAACTCCCGAGCCCCTGGCAAAGAATTGATTGTCTTCTACGGCGTCACCCGAGCATCCGTCTTCCCTGAATTGAATTGTTGCATCTCTGGTCGACTTTCTGTGAAAGAGTCGTTTCGAAATTCAGGGACATGTTAAAATTAAAATCGTTTCCAACTCCGAGATTCAACTGAGATGTTTTTCCAAGATGATTACAACTACACAATTTAAAGTCATGGCATTAATAACTTCCCAATTGCTTGGCCTTCTGAAAGAAGATCGCAGACCAGTTAATTCAGATATGCGAGAGCCTGTAAACGATTAGTGCTAGATAAAGAAAAAAATTAACGATTACTTTTTTAACAAAAAAAGAGCTGCAGTTATCTTTTTGAATGCTTTTTGATCAGTTTTCAAATTGCACTGTATAAACCACCATAAAATAATGTAACATGGCAGATGAAGAATGATAGCAAATGGAATCGAAGGCAAGGCGATAATTTATTAAGTAGCAACAGTCTCAATCCTGAAGAAGAACGCTCACATCTTCCACACCGAAGTGTCACAACAACAGCACCCCATTTCACCATCTCAAGAGCACCACCAATTCGCATACTAAATATATTTATAATAACACGTCCCCTGCAGCTTATAAATAACACCTCAGCGCCGACCTAGTCGATCGATGTAGCACCTATGGCGGCGTCAAACAAAAGGCTGAGCTTTGAGGACTGCCGCCGACTGTCGAACCAAGTATCGGGTAGCTATAATTGCACGAATCCGCGCCAAGTCAACTGCTTATAAACGGAAAGAGAATTTGCTGAGGCGTAGAATTTCCTTTCGAGACACAATTGCAATTCGATTTGTAATGAGACGTGCATTTGAAGTCTGGTGGTAACTAGATATTCCATGTGACGACGTTCACTTATCCCATATTGTAGTTCAGAGCGTGGGATTTCACTTGGGTACAATTGACTTGAAAACGGATTAAGTCGAGCTAGGTGCCGGGTGGTTATAATTTTAGTTTGATAACGTTGATTTTAACAACATTAAACATTTAAACATTAACGTTTCAGGATGTTGAGTCAATTTTGATAAAACATATGTGATGGATATGTTTACTTAATTAAATCATATTTTAAATATGCGGACAGATACAAATACCCCGAGTTTCGATATTGATTGTACTTCAATTGTTGGTTTGCGATTGTTGATATTGTTGATTGTTGATATTAAGTATATAAGTATAAGATATAAGTAAAATTATGCAAATTTAACCGCATGTATCCTAAATGTATCTTTATATGCTCGGAAAGACAAATACTCTAGAGGTTAAAAACGTAAAGAACTGCAACAGGCTGGAAATAAGTAATATTATTTGGGTGTCTAAAATTAAAATCAACATCATTGAAATGGTCGAGGTGTTTTAGCGACTGCTTGAAAACAGTAGGTAGTGTTTTCCCCTACTCATCAAGCCTGTCGGAAAAATGACTAATTCTCGTTGGGGAAAACCGGGAAATGCTCGCGGCGTTGTTGCGAGGAAAATGCCACCTGTAGCGCAGAATGCAAGCTGTCTCAGATTGGGCTACGAGACTAACGGGCGAAGTGTAAGACGAGTCGGGAGAAAGACTTGTTCCACATTGCTCGGGAAGGGAGTGGGGTCGACACTTAAGATTCCCCCAAGTTCTTTTTATTTCGCTAAAATGAAATGCAAAGATTTCGTGCGGATAGTGCTTGTCCATAATTTTACCTAATTAACCATCCGAAAAATCATACCTCAGTATTTACTGTGTAACAATTAAAAAATATGGGACAGAATATAGAAGGAAAAGTGTTATAACCTTAAAATGTTATGGTTTGATTGATTTGTGGATTTAACCCTGTGGATTTAACAATAGTCCCTGAGACACAAGTCTCGGCGAATGAGTGGGTGATCCAGATGATTAATCTAGCCTAGCCTAGAAGGGAGGAGGGAAAACCTGGTTCCGACGTGTGATCTTCTCCTATTCAATGATATCTAGGGGCACACCGATGAAAGTCTTTTTCGAAGGACAATACAAACTCTCTTCCGGACCCAACGCTAGAAACTGGTACTGAACCTACAAACGATGTACAAAATAAATGTCCCCAAAGATTCAGTACCTGACTCTGTAATTAGCAGTAGGGTAGCGGCAAAGTTTATAGTCTGCACCGTTAGATACGCTAATGCAAATAGGACATATCTGGAAGTATTTTCCGTCGGTGCTATTTACCTTTAATGTTTGAACGTTCAAAGAGTAAGTTCAAAGAGAACAGGAAACACATTTTGCTGGTTCGCATTCTTGGATTAATTACCGCATAACTGGCTTATTGTCCAAGCTAGTACCTGAAATGCAAGTATCTTGTTTGCTAGGTGCGCGTCTGCTAGTTTCCAAGAGATGAGACTTGCCCTGGCTGGTATTCTTGGTACTCAGCTATGCAACGAATCGCCGGACCGGAAACTCAAGTAATCTCGAGCCGTCGTCCAGTCAACGCTAGAAACTTGTCCGGAGTGTAGCCCTTATCCAAGACGTATCTCTATAGCCAACTTTAAGGAGTATCGGCAAAAAAACAAAACATCCTCTCTAACCCCTGAAAAAGGGAAGGGAAAAACGAACATTTTCAATTTAACTTTTCTTTGAAACATGTTTAAGAATAAACGGGTGGCATACCTTTTCATGTTACTGCTACTTCTACCACCTCCTGTTCATATTAACCTTTTCAGCTTAGGCAGTGAGTAAGTTATTTGGGTGGCCACGTGATTGTTGTAGGTTTTAAAAATCGACTTTCTTCCTTCGCTCCTCGATAAGTAAAGCCCAAATAATGTGTACGAATTTTTCGATAAACTACCTGTCCGAACGACCAATTGTAAACAAGGCTAAAATGCCTAAATTGCCACATGACCATGGTTCTAAACACAGTTCGTCAGATCAGCTGTAACGACAGGTCTACCACTTATAGAAATTAGTGTATTTTCAACGCTTCGCTCGAGCGATTCGGAACCGTACGGTTTGGCGTGTTGGAAACAGCGGTTCTCGTGAGATCACCAAAGTTAAGCAACACTGCGCTGAGTCAAGTATTGGATGGGTGACCGTCATACACATGGCCAGTTCTCTTCGGGAAAGAGGTTGGAGGGATGAACATTAGTACAGCAACTTCATTCGCCTTGCTTATCAACCTTTCGACGGCATGCATTTGTAGAGGAATCATGCTGTTTGAGTTGTACCGTCCTTCAGAAGGGACGTTAAGCTGGTGGTCCCCTTGGTGCTCTTCGACAGGAGTAGGCTACGTGCCGGCACAGAGTTCCCCCTCCTCCCTTCAAGGCTATGTTAGGTTCATCAGCATCATCCTCCTCATCACATCCACTCATTCACCGACGCCATTAGACCAGTGCCGGAGGGCCAGTTATCAAAAAAGTGCGTCGTTAAACACCACAAATCAATCAATCGAGCGATTCGGTACAAGAAAAATCGTTACGGTACGTCCCAAAACTCAGGTGCATTGGTTTTTCAAGTTTCAAGTGTCTTTGTTCAATTCGTGTCTATCTTGTCAGGCGTCGACAATTTAACTCGTCTCGATTTTACCATCTAAACTCTGGTGTCAAGTCAAATACCCCCTTCCCGCCAGGTAAACACCCGAAACATAATTTCTATACAATGCAATATATTCGACAACGCAGCGAAATCATTCAATTCTGACAGCTAACATGTTTCAGAGCCAAAAACTGACTTCTAAAAATGCGTCAACAAAGTTACATTGCTAGATATCGACGCACCAGAGTGTTTGGGATATAATATACTAGAAAAACATATTTCTGTAGTCTGATTACGTGTATATACTTCCTTTATGGTGAAAATAAAGCCTCGACGGTAACAATAAAACGCCTTGATCCTGGTTGACATCATATTTTCCACGGTTCGATCTCATCAGCGACCTAGATTCCATATTTTGCCTCATTACCCGTATCACATCGCTTCTGCAGCAGGGCGAATTATTGTGGCGGGCGCAGTTTACCATTAGGTAGTCGCTAAGGCTTTTGACAAGGACACGGACGAGGTTTAAGGATGCGCAGGGTAGAGGACAAAGTATTGCCGCGTTCATTAAATTGGTTCTAACTTTACGGTGCTGTCGAGTTTCCTATATACCGAGTTGGCGAGGTTTGCAATGAAAAACCAAGCATGCGACCCACTCTTCCAATTACGGCAATACGTTGGCTCACATGTGCACATTCGACTGATTTTATGCATTTTTTACACGAGTTTCTGTTGGATTAAAGGGGTTGTTTTTATTGGCCATAGAAGCCATTCGCTGCTGTAGTTTGTAAACAGTTTCTTTTCCATGGGCATGCAAATTGAATTGCTGCCCATCAAAATAATCTTTTTAAACATTGATGGAACTTTCAAGTCAAAAATGATTAATTTAGTTAAGTTACTGAATACTGATGAAACTTCGAGCTCAGTTTTCTTTTCTTAAACGCCAATGAAAGATGAAAAGTATTGGGGACGTTAAACGATTATAAAGATTTTTACGGTATCGATGAAGTTTAGTTTTAGAAGTAAAACAAGAAATACATCATCTGTAAGTCAGTTGAAATTATATTTGTTTCCAAAAAGTTTGTGTGCATAGGATTTGAGACGTCTTATACCCGAGATATTATCACATGGCATGAAACGAATTTATGGGCACAAGCAGACTAAATTTCCACTCCTGCGATACTATTTACTTGCAGACGAAAGAGATTCTTAGATTTTTCTAACAGCGAGCAACCCAGAATCAGCCAAAAACAGCCACAAAAAGGAAATCAAATTATATAGATAAAAAAAGTGAAAATGATATTCTTTAGCCAGTCAATCAGAGAGTCGTGATTTAATTAGAACGAAAACGTCTACTTTATTTGCTAAATCCACCCTTTCCGAATGTGAGCAAGTCTGCGAATTGTGACTGGAATAAGATCGATCGCCGACTTCACCCCCTTCGCCGAGGGCTCGTTGTAAACTCTTCAACGCGCAGGAAGCAAAGGTGGCAAACGCGTCTGCATGGAAAGCTTATGTTTAGGTGAGGGATTGAAAGTGATAAAGCACACATCGACGGCGAGGACCCGGGGTCATGGCAACGACACGAAATAGTCCAAATGAAGGGGGTCCAAAAGACCACCTATAAACCATTTTGACAAACTACTCGCGGCTTGAAGAGGTCATTTTGGTGGTCCTTGGAGAGACTGGAAAATTTAATGTCTGCGTTCTTATCTTTGAAGTTTAGTCCGTGTCAACAGAGCTTAAAGTATACGTCACAGCATTGGGTGTTTTTCATTGGCGTATTGTTTCAAGAACGAGTTGCTTAATTATTTCAAGTTTTTTTTTTCGTGAGTACTGTAAGTCATTTGCCAAAGACAATGAAATATGTTCGGCCTCGGATTCTAGAAGCAACTATGAATTCGGCCATACTACATTTGAATCTGTTACCCGCCTTTGTCGGGAAACCATGAAATGCAGTAAGCCAACGAACATTCCCTCTGGAACTATGTTTATTTTCACAATTCAGTGAAATTTAAAAGCGCTTTTCACAACATTATGAGCAGAACGTAAACACTTTAATTTTGCACACATGGGCGAGTCGGCAATGGAAAGATTTTAAATTCCAAATGTGCTAACCTTATAGACGAAAACGAAATGGCAGCATATGTATGCCTGGTACAGAGTATGTACGTTCGGCTGCGACAAAAAAATCTACTCTGCCGGAAAAACTTAAAATTCTGTTTATCACAAAGAACGTGTAAAAATAACAATACGGCTGATACGATGAACAAATATATACCTTGGTTTGGCTTCAGATCATTCTACATTTTTGCAAAGCGTAAGCAACAAGGTTGTGTTGATAGTCGTATGTATTTCGTGTGTCAAACAAAAAATCAAAATTCGAACGAATTCTAGTTTGAACAACGACACGAGCTTTTAAAACCTTACCTTCTACCGTCTCCCTTCTAAAACTTGTGAATTTCTGAGTTGAATGTCGCGTCCCGTTATTATCACTGGATGAACAGCACGATATTCAAATTTATTTTATAAGGAAAACTCCGGTACTGTCTTTAACACATCCGCATGAAAATTAATTCATTTTTGTGGGCGCGTTTGACGTGGGATGATTATCCAGGGGCTTCCTGTCGAGGACCGTTCAGTGGCGCCTGTCAGATTTTGTTTGGTAAGGGTTGGTTAAGGTGGAAGATGTGGGCGATAACAACAATTTTCATTTGAATCATATTAACTGTCTGTTTTTATTCAGAACAAAGTGAAAACACTTACGAAGTATAGACAGATCTGTTTATTTTATTTGCAATTTTGGCAAAACTTTTGGCAAAATTGGATAAGTAGCGAGTTGATATCTGTGCTTATCTTAAATATAAATCCACATAATCAAGGTTATGGATTTGTTTGCACGAAAAGCAATTGCAAAATAGCAGAAAATTAATGATCGGTTTTCAGAAAACTATTGAAAATTAAAAATCAGTTATCCTTTAAGCATATGGACTCCAAGCATACACGTTTCACCCTCTAAATCAATATCAGAATCTGCAAATCACCAAATGTTACAATTGAGCAGGCACTTTGCCTGGCTCTTACCTACAGAGTCCCACAGATTCTTCACACATTTGGTTCCTTTGAACTTTCAAGTGGACATTTATCTCGCTTCCTACTGAACAAAAGCGCTGGCAGCCTCCGCGAAGATAAGCATTGTGTTTAGGTCTCTCAGTCTTGAGTAAGATTCAGTCTGATTGAGACTTGCAAGCCAAAAGAGGCTTCTCTGGAGGTTGTTCCCAACATTGCTGAGCATCAATGAATGACCTCCATACTCCAAGTTGACAAAAGGGAAGGTTTTTATTAATTTAGTACAAATTATGAGGTCGGGTAATTTTAAGTTTTCTGTCAAGCGTTGCAATTTAAAAAAGTGTACATTTAGTTGAGCAGTTGTTATGAAATTAAAAGTACTGAAAAATAAAAACCTAAATACAAAACTAAAAGTCCTATAGTGACTTCTATAGTGACTTCTTTTCTAGGTTGGTATGAGAACCCCAGAAAGTAACAAACTCAAATTAATTCTAGTGTAAAGTCACTTAAAAAATGTTCCGATATATTTCTTTATGTTTGTTTTTTAAGTTCGTACCATGGAGGTTAGAAGCTTGTTTTCTGTTTTCCTGTACTTTGATCACCCTGTCACGGAAATTTAGCCCAGAAGGTATCAGGAGTGTCCCCTCCTTTGCGGGAAGCAAATTAAAAGAACAAGGTTCCAACCTTCTTGGTTCATCCCAAGCTCTCAAGCGAATTAAAAGCGTAAAATAAACGACTGTCTGACATGGAAATTGTCTCCAGCTTGATACAGGAATTGAAAATGAAGTATGAATGACAAAAATATGCGTTATTTATTAAATTATCTTTCCATGTGTATATACCTACTTTCAAACAAAACCTCGTATTTTAATTGAGTTTCGTATCCCAATTTCGCACAGCGTGAAATGCTAAAATATTTATTTAACTCGCAGTCTTTGCTTATGTTGCTGGATGTACGATTTTCATACAGTCCTCGTGTGACACGTTTCTGTAGCTTCCATGTGTGCATGAAAATCGGAGAGGCATTTTCCGACCCGTCCGGGAAGCTTCGTGCGTATTTGTACGTGTCTGTTATGGTTGATATTGTAGCCGGGAAAGCTGATTTTCGCGACGCAATATAACGCAATGTGACGTTTGCGCATAAGTTGTTGGGACATTTTTATTACTAAATATCTTTCTCGAGGTATTTTGTAGAGGCTGTCAGATTTTAGGTAGACGCTTTACATCTCAGCGCGTTCAACGATTAGGTTATTTTATCATAAAATTTTGATAAAAAAAATTGAATGAAAAATACAACCTGAGATACCGCGAGGCATTTCATTTAAAAATAGGTTGATGCATGAAAATGATGATAAATCTTACTTTTAATTAGCTACTGAGAAAATTGAGGGAAAATCAAAACCAACAATTTTTATCAAATCAGTTGACAAAGATAGAGAAAAGTTAGTTGTCTATAAAGATAAGGCAGAGAATAAATTTGGCGTTTTTTCCCAGATTGACTGAAATACACAATTTAATTAAGCTTGTGTTCGCTTTAAGCCTCAAGTTCAACTTAACCCTATAGCCAAGTTAATTTTTGCATATATACTCACCAGCTGCTGAATCTGTAGTACCTAAACGCATAGAAACCAACTATACGCTTTATTCGCTTGAAATATAATTGAAAAAGCGTGCATTTTAATTCCGCCGTAATTCGAAGGATTACGAAAGATGTGGAATCATATTTGAATGCATTGGGCTGGTGAAAAACTAAAAATACAGTATCATGAAGCAGCTGAAAGAGGCATTCAATTATAAAATCGTTGACAAATCATCTTATTTTAGCTAATTAGCGGAAACCGTTATCTGGATTCCTTTACAAAGTTACGTTTAGAAATTTCCTGAATGTAATGACATCATTTAGGAAATATCGAGTAAGAGAAACAAACCAACTGAACGCATTCATCTTGCAATGAAGTCTGCAGGTAATGAGCATCATGTTTATAAAATAACAGACAATTATCCTCGAACAATGCCCGCGTAATGCTTATCACAATAAAACCAAATAAATGCATCTGAAAAACTATTTGAACTGGGTTTTGAATGCTAAGTAAAGAACAACTAAATTTCCCAACGTTTCGTATCTTTTTTCATCTGATTTTAATGATAAGAGTGTTTCCACTTCATAACAGAGCTTCGTTAACTGCTAATTATCAACTTTGTAATATACATCAATTATCAATACAGACGGAAACCATACATATTACCGAAGACCGTAATAATTGCATGAACACGATAATTTGAATTAATTTCCCGGCATCGATTTAGCAGCCATCACTTTTGTATAGTTCTACGCACACCGTATGTTACCTTTATAAACGTAATCGGAACAGATATACTGATATTCGAGTGACACGGTTTCTAGGGCCCTTGCCATTTCCACCTGCCCCCCGGAGAACGTTCGAGGCTGTGGCAGACAAATCGATCAACTTCAAACTAAACACATAGCAACAGCCGATGCCAGCATATTACGCGCTAGAGGTACAACTGTTGCAACTACGATTCCAAACGTTGCTTGTACAAAGATAGAGAGACAGATAATCTACTAGAGTGATATTACATTTATAATATGACCAAATAAAACCCCCCTTTGATCGGTTTTATTGATACAATTCAAATTAATTACTATTAGTATTCATGAATATTTTTGTGGATGGATATATTATCATTTTATCGATTTGGTAGTTGAAATAAGCAATCATCGAATATGATCGTACTGCGATTGGGTGCCTATCAATCACAACACGTTACAAATTTAGGTTGGAGGGATGACAATTAGTGCAGCAACTTCGTTTACCTTGCTTATCAACCTCTAGAAAGCATGGATTTGAAGAGGAATTCTGTTGATCCTGTTATACTGTCCTTTGGAAGGGGCGTTACCCCGGTGTTTTCCTTGTTGATCTTCGACAAGTGTACGCTACGTGCCAGATAGGTAAGCGATAGAGTTATAATCGTCCTCATCATAATCCACTCATTCACCGACCCCATTAGACCAGTGCCGTAGGGTCTGTTGCCAAAACAGTGCGTTGTTAAATCCCCGATATCAATAAAACCAGTAAAAATTTGCTCACTGTAGTCAGGATTTTCGCTAACTTTTCGGACGAAATTCACTCCATTCCTCAATTAATTCGTTGCATCACAAGTGGGCGGACCTGTTTTTGAAATCGCCACACAAAAATCATATTTGTTCACAAAAGTTTATTCTTGAATCAACGATCCGCGTTTTGAGTGGCCGGGACCAGGGCCGAACGAATGCATTGTCTGATTTTTCCATCATTGAAAGGTGAAGACCCAGCAGTGCTGTTGCTGTGTGGTTCACGAACAGCAGCTCACTAATGGAATTTGAAACCTTCTAACGATCCTGCAAGAACCACTCGCGCCACGACAAAAATAATTACGTTCATCTCAAAACGGCTGAGCACTGTCGACAAAGATGAACGGAATGCTCTGCGGAGATAAAATTCACAGAGACAGATAAATGGAAGGAAAAAATATATCATCATTATTCGCAAACAAAAATGTTGATCGAGAATAAGACATATGACGATGTCAGAGCGTTGAGAGAAAAGGATTCAAATATATGACTTATCAATTTTTGTTTACATGAAAACGACAGTGAAAGCGTTTATTTGCAATTGTGTACTCCATATTCTTGTTTACTACATGGAGAACATTAATTGTATCTATAAAAAAATATATATTGATGCTACGAGCTTAACAGAAAAGAAAATCTCGTTACAGCAAGAAAGTTTCACGAAAAAAAAAACGAATGTTTAAACATGTAAACGGCATCAAGATGGTTGATGCAAGACCCAACCAAGGTAGTCGTGGAAGATGAGTTATTGTTCTCGAGACAATGCAATTGCTTGGTAGGCGACCCGCAAAGCAACAGGTTGCCAGACAGGAGGGAACTTGCCGAATCAGCGGGTTAACCAACAACGATCTGTTCACTGGTAACAGGTGGTCGCAATATAAGGATGGCATCTGTCGCTGGACCAAATACCAGCCGAGATGATAGCGGCCATGAGCGAGGCACCGTGCGATACAATTAGAGCAAACCTAGCGCTCACGCCTGCACACGCTCATTGGGATTCAAAACAGGAGCTAAAATGTCGAGCAGGAATACCAAGTGATTTTGTTTTAGAGGATTAAGTGCCGGGAGGGGTTTGGAAATACATGGTTCATGGAGATTTGGGGGGTTGGGGACGTGTCAGGGAAAATTGTGTGCGAGTTTGGGATATTTAGTTTTTGGATTGAGTTCAGGGAACATTTACGGTAATTTTTAATATAGTCATTTGGTGTGTGGGGAACATTTTACCTTTTTTTTAAGCAATAAAAAACGACAAAAGGTTTTTCTGATTTTCCTACATTGAAAGTATAGCTAACATTTTTTAAACCCATCGCAAAGTAGCTGAGACATGAGCATAGAAATGATTCGCATTAAATTATTGATCTCATGATTACATGGCACGTTGATTTCGAGTCCGAAAAAACGCTAACTTCGTTCTTCTAATGAGTTTTTTCAGCCTTTGATGTAAATTAATTTCCGAAACAACTTTCTGGCATTCGAATTTTAATTATTTTGCGATCTTTACTTCTTGAAAAACGACGACGGAATTAATAACTCTCCGTTCCGTACCGAAATTCTTGTCATTTTAACCCCTCTCTTTACATCAAGAAGCTTAAACGCAAAGTAGGGCGTTTTTTTTTTTATTTTTTTTTTTGTAAAAATATTACTGCTTCTCTTTAGCCCGTGTTTGTCGAACTTTTGTGTTAGTGGCACATTGAAAACGTGTTTCCTAAAACTCAATGGCCTCTTCTCAAGAGTTTTTAACTTGGAAAACAAGTTTCACTAAACAAGTCGTATCGATGTATTTTCAGAAAAGCGTGTGTTACTAAAGTGAACGCTTTTTAAAACACTCGCGAGTTCTTTAAACTTGAAGATTGAAAATCAAACGAAATGGAATTCTCTCAGTGAGTTCAGTTAACCTAGACCATTGTTACGAACTTGATTGCGAGGCTGAAACTTGTAGAAAACATTCTTAGTTGAACGACCCTTACAATTTTTTGTAAACGGGGAAAATAATTTAATTACTTTTCCCGATTAATGCCGGCTCACAACACTATGCTTTTAAGCGAACGAAATTTCTTTGTCAAAATCCAGAGACTTTTCGAGTATTTCAGGTAATGCGTAAACCTACACTAAGTTAAGTCAAATTAAATTAAGCGTTCACTTTTTTTGTCAGCCAATTAGTACACAAACGGAACTAAAAAAAACTTCTTGCAAACTACCCCAGCTTCAGCACAAGGTCCAGCACAAAACGGTACCAAAAAAATCCGTTGGACGAACAAACAGCCAAACCATTTCCACAATCACCTCAACGACCATCAATCGCGTTGACGCACCATCAACCTCCGAACAATCAACACAACCAATATACACCAATATCAACGTAGCTCCCAGCGATCAGTAAACTCCGCCATGCACTTGTATTTGCTCGCCTCATTTCTCTCACTCATTCTCCTCGCCACGTGCGCTCTCTCAGAAACCCCCGCCACCCTAACCAGCTCCGTCTCCCTCCAAAGCACACAATTTCCTGTGCTGATCGTGCCACCATGTATACCTGTTGCTAAGCAACCCCTCGCTGCCACCCCCTGGTTGGCCGGATGTTGGATTAGCTCGGAAGACCAACTGCGCGGATCCTAACGAAATTGTTGTGGAAATTGGAAATGTGGGCCGTCAATGCTGTCATCGGTAGTGCTGTAAGGAAACCACTTACACATAGTGCGCCGGTCAATGTTGTCGCGCCGCTTATTCTGATTTACTGCCGTCCCTCATGAGCACTTTCACGAGGTCTTGATCCTGGCAGAGATTGTTTTCTTTTATTTTCATAGTTTCTCTTGTGTGACCGAGCGTTTTTTATGTGTGACGATCCGAAATGTTGGGAAAAGCACGTTTTAATGTGCAGAGATTCTCTATGCAACTCAACGGAAAATTAACGTCGATATTTAATATTTAGCTTGTTGTGGTACTTTATTAGATTTTATCGGAAAAAATTAAAAGATTTGTCCACAACGTGAACCCGCATTACGATCAGTTATGTCAAATCACTGAAATTCAATTTCTGGTAAAGTCAATCTATCAACATTATGGGATACTGCAATATTCTTTGATAGGACTTAGGTTTGGTTGAACTTCTAGTTAAAGTGTTAGTTGGCTATTGCCATGGCGACTTCCAATCACATGCAGTAAAATTCAGATGTTTCTGTGAGTTCGAGGTCCAACTATTGGTTGAAACTGTTAGTAAAACCTGACATTATTACCTAATCTTCGATCAGTGCGGCTTAAGATAAGAATCCATCCTTGGGTCTTCGAACGCAACAAAGCAGTGGAACCTATTAGCTTGTTGACTAGGGTAATCATAACATCGGTCCATTATCATAAATATCAACCAGCGCTAAATCAACTAATAGGTACAACGAGGAAGTCATCAAGGGAGTGTGGAGTTCTTCACCTCTTATAAGTTAATTCAGTTTATTATTTTTGTTTTGTTTCTTCGGGGTGTCAAGAAAAGATTTGCTCAGGGATTTGGCTGCGTTCAGGGGCACGAAAGGGAGAAGAGTTTGCTCTGCGGGTTGCGTTCAGGGGCACGAAAGGGAGAAGAGTTTGCTCTGCGGGTTGCGTTTAGGGGTACGAGGACGAACAGCCTAGATCGAATTGCAGGTTTCGGGCTATTCACTCTAAACCAGTAGATAACTTCTAAAACGTTGGAACAAATACGTCTAAGCTTATTCAAAGATGGATTACATAAGTTAAATGAACGGCATAAACGAGTAGACTGAGAATAAGTAAGCATACATATAGAAATTAGTTTGAGAAGGTTGTTCAATACAATAGTTTCAGCAAACAATACCGACTCGAAAAAAAATCAGTTAAAATGGTCAGAAAGAGCCAGGGAACCAATTAAATTTAAAAATACCATATTGTATGATATGCAGATTGAGTTTGTCACCTCGCTGGGTCTTTTACCATTCACCTAGCCAACACGTGTAGCTCTACCGCACATCCGACCCCACTAGAAATAGAATGCAAATGCAGAAAAACTCATTTGGATGTAAACGAGATGCTCGTTGGTCTACGGTAGCTTATGTCTACTTCACGCTTGTTGGACATCGAATATTTGACAATCAAATAATATACGCTTGTACCGCCACCTAGGGTATGGGGTCTAAATTGGTTTACTTTTTGGTGGTACATCGCTTTGTTGCAGTGCAAGGAATTACTGTGTCGTTTTTGTTCTTTTTTCAGTGTATAAAACTACTTTTAGGTGTAAACTTGATGGAAAAATAACTAATGTAACATTGGATAGTTGACTGTCATGTCTGTTTCCGTATTTCTAGAGAAAACGCAAAATATAAAACAAATTGAAAACTGTATTGTCTCGTTCACTTTCATTGGATGTGGGGAATTTTATTTTTATTTTATTTTCTTTGAGATTATAGAGATACTATAGAGAGATTAGGTTTTAAAATTGGGAAAGAAAGATGGAAATTGTTTGGACAAATTATGAGAATGGAGGGAGAAAGATTGCCAAGAAAGATTGTATGCTGGAATGTGAGAGAAGAGGACGAGGAAAACCACGAGAAAGATGGATACAAAAAGTACAAGCAGGTGAGGAGGAAAGAGATGGGAAATGGAATGATGTAGAAGAGAAAGAAAGCTGGCTATAGACAAAGAAGTATGGAAATAGTTGGTATATGAAAAAGAGTATGGACAAAAAAAAATTATTTGGCACAATCAAGTCAAATGCCTCAAATAAAATATTTTCTACCTGTTTTAATTAATGGATGAAAAATAAAATCGATTTAAAAATATAAGATTTATTTCGACAATTCTCTAAATTAGTGAAATGTCTCCACAAAAACTCATCAAATTTTAGAAATGGTGTAATAATCCATAGATAGACTAATAAATATTTGCTATGAAGGAATTTTTCTTGAGTTAATCTATTCCATGTACATAACAGAACAGTTCAATCACATCTTGAACATGGCAATACGACGATATGCCGTTCTGGTTTATGGCAACATGGCGAATGATTTTCATAACATTCCCAGAGAAATAGGAATAGAATTTTTGAATTTAATATCGCGCTGGGACCACTTTATAATGCTGTTTGACAATCCTTTGCATCTGGAAATTGTGATAGCAAACATTCTCCTGGAATATTCATGAAATTTCCCTAAGTAAATATTGTATTCTAGTCTCCACTGCTCTCTGAAAAAAAGGGACATTTTTCCTCTTTTTGCTGGAGCTGCTAGCTTTGAGCAAAAAAATAAACGTGGTTTGCACGTGACGGCAAGTTTTTTTTTGGTTTGAGTAAATTTGGGTCGACTTAAGCAATTCAAGAACGTTGAACCTCTGTACACCTGAAGATAAATTTAATTACACAGACGGTGTTACCAAAAATAAAAATAATAAAAACACTTTTAGATTTAGCTCGGTACGCTGTTAAAAAGAGTTTTCGCTCTTCGGTGGCCATACTTTAATTTTCACGGGCTGAACTCAAGTCAATTTTATAGCTAATTTTAATTATCTCCGTAAACCAGCGTCGAAAGACTGCGCGTGAAGGGGGGAGGGGGGGGGGAGGACTTGGTTGACAACTCTAAAGAACACCATATTTTTTTTTTTTCAATTAAAATCCAATTTCATACGGGAAATTCAATCCCGGTTTGTCTACAGGTTCTCATTTTACAGCTTCGTCCGCCTATCGTGGCTGCGTGGAAAAGTGTTGTTTTGGTCACCCAAACTTTTTATTGTTACAGCGAGCGTCATTTAGAGATTAAAATTTTAGTAGCCGTGCGTTATTTAAATTCCCCACCGGCTGAAAAACAATTTAGGGATTTTCCAAACTTTTAATGCGCATTGTAAAATTCACAAAGCGTCAGTCAACGTGTTTTGCTAATTACTTTGATAGAATTCATCGGCTTGATATACCCAGAGTAGAACGTGACTAACATACCATGATAACGTCTGTAGTCCACTCTGATTTCAAAATGTGTCCAGTACATACATACTAGAACATACTTTTCCGTCAGAGGCGCGACCGGTAGTTTTGGGGTGACATGCGAGCCAACTGCCGTAATCTTCAATTTTACTTACCTAAAAAGGAATCAATTGTGTGTGTGTTTTATTTATTTATTTTTCCTGTTATAGTTTGCGCTCTCTCGGCCACACGGCTGCTCAAATTCAAACGAAATTTACACAGCACTTTCATATTTTCTCAGCGATTCAGTACAATCGGTCGAATAGCTTTGAAACAATTCAAAATTTACGAAAATTTCAAATGTCTAAGTAAAAATACTTTGGAATCCCATTTTTTCATAAACTCCTCATCTGGTTAGTCCGAACGGAATATCAGCGGGCGAGACAAAACTTTTCCCTTGCAAACGCTAAGTGCCGGAAATACTGGGGTGCAGTCCTTAGGTTGGTATCGTCTCCAGCGAGCTAACGGCTGCAGTCCAATCTGTTATCAAAACGTATCCACGATGCGAATTGTAAGAAAACACAGCGACAGCCTTTAGCAACGTGTTTTCCTGCGACAGCGGCCTGGATCTGTCATTGAAAGATCACTTAAGCTAATGAAAATAATGTGCGCAAGGTTTGGTTCGATTTCGTTCCTTTCTGCAGAAAAATAAACAATGAATATAGATTTGTAAAGCCCTCGAAATTTCCATTTCACTTCACTTTCAATTTCAACGATTTATACGCATTGTCTTTGTTTCACGCACAATCGACAACGGCCAATTCGAAGGATTGTGCGTAGAAGCTTTTGTTCCTAATCAGCAAATGACAGGAGCACTGTTAAGTCTCGGTTGCAACCCCGACTGGTACAGAGACCTTTAGAAATTCACTTTCATATAATTTGCATGCCGGGAAACAAATCAAGATGGCTTTCACTCTTCAACATTTTCAAATGTCAGCTTTATTTCCGAAAATTTAATTCTAATGGATAATTGGTAGTAATTACTGCTAAATAAGCTCAAGCACGTAGTAACTGTACACGTTTGAAAAAAATTTCGTAAACGTCGTGCATGAAAATTGAAAAACAAGTACTTGAATTATTACCAAAATAAATTTTAGATTTTGAAATTATCCTTTTCCTGGAAGCGGCAGGACTTTTTAGCGTGGAGCATCGAGAAACCCACATCTAGAACCCCCTGATTTTTTAGTAATGACACAATGTTACTTTACTATATTATCACCTGCCCTAAATACTTGTTATCTTTCTCAATAGGGTTTTTTTTTTGTGGTACAATGAGCTCTAAACTGATTGCAACGGAGCTTGTTGGCGGTCATCCACCCAACGTCAATGCCACATTCCAATGCTGCTTAATCCATGTACACACTGACTCCGTTTCTGTTTCCGCAGGATGTTGGGCGGGGTGGCAGGACGCCACCTGAGCACCCGACGTCGTGGCTCGTCGCCGATGGTGCGCCTGGCCACGGCGGGGGCTGGAGCGGGCGCCGGGGACGACTGGGCCGGTATGCCCCCAGCAAGCCCACGGTATCGCCGTCGAAGGGCGGTTACCACTTCCGATCACAAGTCTTGTGCTTTGGTGCAGCTCAAACTTGGTGATATAATGTAAGATTTTTGAGTGATAGCTAACGTATATATGTTTTATATAACTGTGGCTAAAGTATGGGTTGTAGTTTAGACTTTACAGGTAGAGTTAGGCGACATTCTAAGACAAGACATATCCCAAACATACCTCTCCGTTTTAACTTAAAAAATATCTGAATTTTGATAACCCATAACAAGGGAAAAAGGTCACAGACAAGATCACATATATCCGCAGAAAACAGATATAAATTGGATCTTTGGGGTATTTACTTATATTTGGGTTGATGTAAAATAATATTATTTCAATAGGATTGCTCTGCGGGTGGCGTCTAGGAGATAAAACTAATCTAAAAACCCTCACGTTTGGTCGAAATTGCTAAGTACCGCTTTAAATGTCACTGAAACACCGAAATTCGTCTTAAAATCTCACCTTACAACATTTCAACTCTAACTATCATTTCTACTCTAGCGTATAACTTGTTGAATACGTCAAACTTTCCTAAAACGTCAGAGCCACGTAGCGGCGAAAACAGCAAACACTTTCCGATCTCTACTTTTCCGACCTCGCCATTCCACACCAACATCGACGCGTTGCCAAGCGGCAGGAAATCCAACCATCAGATAGAAAATCACTTGACAGTCTCCACATTTTCCCGCTGCGATCGCTGTCGCTCGGAACCGTACGAAACAAATCGACAGAGTCTGCGCGTATCTGGCGCTATGTCGGAGTCGAGACTAGTTTCACTTGTTTGATACTAGATGCCGCCCCACTACTTGAAAACAACCCTGCGTGTCATAATGTAATTACTATCCCTTAATCGACCGGCCATTATTTAGACGCATAGGGGGAATGCGCTAACAGCCTATAGCGACATGGGCATAATTATATACGAGAACCATTTCACAGAGCCATTGTTTAGGGACGCCTTACCACAGCCGAACTGAATAACAGCAAAAAAACATCGATAACCGTTTGGTTTTTCTTATGTAAAAGAGATTTTCTCCTGTGACGTCATTGGGCTGTGGATGCTTGCAGAATCGATTATTACGACCGAGGAGAGCTGGCAAAGAACACGTGTTTCGCAGGCTCGCTGTGCCTTCTTCCTCTGATATACATCGGGCACGGCTGTCAGTGACATTCTGCTTTGTCACTTTGTTCTTGACGATGGCTGACAGCGAAATTATTGAATGTAGCGTAGGCCCCAACACTGCTTTGTCTATGTTGCTAATAATGGCAAGATTTTTCGATTAAAGATAGAAAAAAAGGTTTTTAAGGTGTGCTGAAATATCAATCATCTGTCAAATTGTCAATTCGTTGGGTACCATTTGCTAACAGTTTATAAAAAATTAGATTTACTGTTCAATTAATATGCTGTTTTTTTGTTTTGCGTTCACTTGTTATATGACTCAGTCTCAGTACTCATGAACAACAATCGAATGGGAAATAAACTAGATGAGCCACGTAATTGTGTGTGCCGTGGTAATTAACTGTCGCCGTGTGATAATTAGAGTCAACGACAATGCACTGTCTTCTGTTTGTAGCAATTGACAGGTCAAGTGCATTCACGGCTAATGTCTTTACGTTTATGACTCTTAACTAAAGGTGCTCGTATTTTTAATGAGCACGCATTTTCATATTTGGGTGATAATGATGATACGAAAAAAAATAAAAATCGTAGATTTTTGGCGTCGAGAAATGATGTAGAGGATTTAATTTATTGTTTACCTATTTTTCAGACGTGAAATTTGCCTTTAGTGCAAAATAAGTTTCATTTATATGCTACCTAGCTTCAGATAATAAAAAAATTGCAGTTTTAAAATTATACTTCTCGTATTATGATTGTTTTAAGTAACTTTAATCAAAAACAATATTTTCGTGGGTAGAAATTCGCTGACAATAACTTTTTGGTCATGACGCCCATCCACAAAAATCGTCGGGCCATTCAAACCGATGAAGATTCGGATTTTAGTGAACCTGCAGTCGGTGGATTCTGCACTAGCGCCAGCCTTCCACAGAGAGCGTCCCGCAAAACTGGGTCGCGAGTCCTGGATATTTCCCCTAGTCAGGGGTTTAACACACTTCCACCGCACGTCTTGTGCCGATAGCCCTGTGCGAAGACACACATTGAATCACCGCATCAAGCTTCGGACAACATCACTCTCAGTGAATCATCTATTTGCATGAGATATTTGGAACTGAATCCCTATTGATGGGAAAGGTGTAAATATACCCATTAAAGATTTCGATATTGTGTAAATTTCTTAAAAGAAAATAAATAAACGGGAATGTTTGCGAATTTCACGTAGGTTAATTAAGTCAGGTGTATACTTGTCCTGAAAATTCACATGCCAGTTTACAAACATGACGTTTAGCGGTTTTATAAAATTTGGCTATCGCTTGGCAAAATGAATACCTCGTGAACGTACAAAACATGATCGTATTTCAGGCAGGAATCAACTGGTAAATAAAAGATGAAATTTTTGAAGTCAATAACAATCAACAGTTTCACTTTCTTCTATTTCAACTTCATGCAAGAAAGCTCAAATATCGTTCAAATCCATATGGAAGTCGGAGCTTATTTAACATTTTGAAATGGAAGATTTGTTGGAAGAAAGGTGATTGGAATTCACATACGAAATAAAAATGAAATATCGTTAGCCCGTGAAGCCGTTGTTTCACAGTTCCCCTTAACACAACAACAAATGAATTCGTCGTCAACGAATCCACCCCATTAGTAACAATCCAAAAATAGTTTTGTCAAATCAAGAAGATTTCTCGATAACAGTTCCCGGCTGCCGCCCTAACTGATTGAAGGTAATTTAGGAGGACGGCTCCGATAGATTGAATTGCCGACGTGTTACATCTACGTCGGTGGTCGCAGACGTCAGGTCGCAAGAGGATGCATTACAATCGGGACAATCCTATAACTGATTAACATCATGCAGCACGAGAAAGGTTAGGGGATGATGGCTATAGTGGGAGACCCCAAGGTGCTGTTCATAATAAATCAGCCTCGTATTATTATTCTGAATACAACGGCCAGGGATAGAATCAGATGACAAGTTACATGTCGATGATAATGATTATGATGGTGGTTGTTGAAACATGAAGCCCGGGAGAATGTTACAATGTTAATTATAAAAGCTATCTATTGACTCCTACTTCTTGTAATAAATTGGGGTGCAATATTTGTACGGATTGTCTTACATGTAGTCTGATGAATTCTTTTCATCTTGAACATATTTTTCTACGACGCGAGACATTTTCTGTTATTTTCCTGGAGCAATGTGTATACGGGAGTTAACTCACATTAAAACCAGCCTAGAATTTCTTATTTTTCATCGGATTAATTTTGATTTCGAACTACGCCAACTCTTTTAGATCTATAACGTACCAAAACATACTAAAAAAGATAACTTCAAAGTCACACGTTATAAAAGTTATATTTAACCTGTAGGTATATTATAGATAGGTTTATAGAAAGAGAGGTGTTTTTTTTTCAGAAAGGGATCACTACGGTGTACATAAAATGCACACTTTAACATGTATTTTCGTTCAAATGAAACCTACCCCCTTCCAAAAACTTGATGGCGTCACGGGATTCGGTTGATTACACTGGATTATCTGGACTCATTAGGCCAGGTCGCCGAGCGAATGATCTCTATTACGGCTGGCATATTGTTTGGATCGCTAAGTCGAGCAAGAGACTGCGTCAGTCGCGAAACTGGCTGGCTACGCGACCACATCACGATTCTTCTTTACTGATGGAGATTGCTCGTCACAGGGGTGAAATGTCTTCATGCGTCATTTCGGAGAGTCGGCTTGCGTCAGGTTTTTTTTTTCATGTCTACGGTCGGACATGGTTGTTAGTGTGATGGCAAAAGATGTTCTTGTGTGTGTATTTGTCATTTCAAACAAGTGCTGGCCAAATAACAAGTTATTTTTATAATTTTTGCAGGGTTTTTGTTTAAATGTGAAACAGTTAACGATCTTTGATGAAATTAACTACTAACAAATTAAACTGTCAAAAATTCTTTATAAAAAAATATTTATATTGTAACCAAAGACCCTCGGTCCACTTATTCGTAAACCTTTAACTGGTACATGTAAGGAAATCATAACAAAATCGGGCCCTTCTCAGGTTCTGCCAACAGAGTTAAAAATCAAATTCGTTTATCAATAGTGGCCGTTCTATCGGCGATGAAAACTCTTCTGCCGTGTTGCTGGATTTACAATCTGTGTTGGATATCTGCATTTCATCACATCAGCAAATTTTCTAACAGATGGCCAGAAAAACAGAAACCGCCCTAGAATCTACTCAAAGCGACGGAGATCAAAATAACGGCAAGTCTACGTGGCCACGCGAAAATATCTGAGCTGCCGTGTTTGAATGGATTGTATGAAACCTGATAAAAAATAATTGACGTCCACGTGGGAGGGTAATTGATAAGTGTTTGGGTGAGTAAGTATACAGCGTGGTCGGTACAAGAATTCACGGCATATAAAGGTCAGAGATAAGTAACATGTGCAGCGAAATGCAGTGCAATGTGACTCGAAGGAAAAGGGTTGTTAGAAATTGCAGACGTAAAATCTGAAAATAGTGTTGTTCGGTACGGGTTAGATTGTGTAAATTACTCTATCGGTATTATGAAACGCCCCGAAATGTTTTCTTTTCTCTGATGGGCATCAAAAAAAAAATAAAGGAAAAAACGTGAAGTACAATTCGCATTATTTAAAGTACCCATAGCCAATTTACTTTGATTAAAAAGCCATCGTGGCGTGAAAACAACTTGAACAACATCAAAGTGACAACTATTCGCGTCACTTTTGTCCACGCTCAAGCTCAATTTTCGTACATACACGCTTGGAGCGACTAAACTCGATCAATTTCCATAAATAATGATTGAGTATCACTAAAAAATAAATAAGAACAAACCCTCTGCGGTACCCCACGCGATCTATAACAAAACCAGAAAACTAACCCCCAAAGCATCTGGCCCAATTGTGAATAGCGGGGTCAGGGGGTTTTGGCACCGCCGACGACGGTCACATCGCGAATGCAAGGTGTTCGAACTTCGAATCAGCATGTGCGCTGGCGGACAAAACAAGGATAGGAGTCCTCGGTCGGGGGGAGCAACGGGCGCCGGGCCGCGCTAGTGTCTGCATGGTCGAGGCAGCTATGTGCCGGGGTCCTGCATTATGGAGCGCGCCGTGATATCGAGCCGGCGAGAGCGCACGGTGAAAGCTGAGGGTTGAACGACGGCGCAGGCTGGGCGCAGGCCAGTGTCGGAAGAGAGACCGGTGGATGCAGTGAGCATGACGCTGCCGACGTATGTGATCACGGTGAACACTTTGCAGTGCTGCCAGTGAATGTGAGATCAAGATCGTGTGATAGTTAACCCGTGTGCGAATAAAGACACACTTATAAATCATATAAAACGGATATCAAATTGTTAAAAAAGAAGATAAACATCGATTGTGCGACACTATAAATAGGATTAAACAAAAAAGTTTTTTGTCGTTTTTTCGTATTTATTCGATTTTAACTATATAGTTTTGAATAGTTTTGAATATTATATTATTTGAAACGAGCAAGTTGGCCAATACACTCGCAACTGGGGAAAAAAACACGGGTCTTATACTATTCCAAGATGGCCGCTGTTGCAGGAATAGAAAAGGTTAGGATGTTTTCAAATTCAGTAATTTCTTTATACTAACTATATACTTATTGCATCTTGCTATTCTAGAATTAGATCTTTTTCTTAACTTGTTTTTCCAGATACTCTTTATTGCAATGCAGTGGACGGAGTGTTCTATTCGTTAATCAATATTGCGTTATGGAAGTGATGAATTTTCCCGATTTTCCCTTGCCATAGCCGAGGGCCGTTGCGACAAATACCCGAAACGTTTCATTTTACTTCCATAGAGTCCAGTCAACCTTACTCCCAGCATCGAAAAAGTTTAACGCTAGAAAAATGTAGACAATTCTGACAGCTGAAATTGTGCGCGTAGCGTTGTAACATTGGCGTCAGCGGTGGGGTTTTTAGAGGTTATTGCCATTACAGCTACAATTCATCTAAATATTTGTTACTCATCGTATTTCATGCAGTCGAACGACATGTTATGAAATGTCCACGTTGATAGTGTGAACTTTCTTCTTCTTCTTGCGTTTTGATAATACTGATGTTTTTTAGGCGCATTGCGTCACATAATGAGACTCATTTGCAAAAGGGCGCCTAGGATTTGTGTTGTGACAATTCCAAAAATGCGTTCCAGACGCCTTCATCTCTATCATCTTCGATTTATCAGACGTGCAAAACCTAGTCGAATCTTTCCACTACAGTTCAGTCCTACAGAATTCCTGCACTCGTTAATCTTTTTCAATAAGACACAAGAAGTATTCTGGAATCTAGTGGTCGTGCATGTTCGTGTTCGAAGCCCATTTACCAAAATGGAAAAGGAATACCTAGCGTTCAATACCTTTTGTTCTAGTATATTGCAAGAACCGAGATGATTAATACTTGCATGTGAATTTCAGGCTAAGAATTCCATGTCTTAGTTGTCAATTTCACCTTGAGTTCTCATGTTGAAATGAAGATGTAGCTGTAGTGTGATTACAAGGAGTTCTATCGTTCATCTTACGATGCTTGATAGAGCGGGATGGTATTTTAAATGCTCGGAGATTTAATGGTTTGCCTTCGACCAAAGATGGCGGTCTTGTGCACTATTTTACCGTGGCCTAGCAACCAGTTCTAAGTTCAATTTGGCTAAGTTTGGTCCATGGTAGTAATGCATGACATTGGATTACGAAACTTTTGTACGTGTCGTCAGTACTTTAGTCTACCTGTTGAAGAGTTGCCAATTGTTACTCGAAGTGTTTGCTTTTAATGTTGGAATATTGCTGCTTTTAATCGAATTTTACTTGAAATAAAAAAGTATCTTTTGGAAGAAAACTGAGAAAACTAAGCTGCAAGTTCAGTGTGTTATATGCTCTAGTATTCAGATACCTTACATATTAAAAATTACATTACATATTGCATGATGTTGTTGACAAACACATTTTTCCAAATGAAAATGAATTAAAACTGGTAATTACCTCGTCAATTGCTAACTATAACTTTCAATGAAATTTCTCCAATTCTCTTGGCACCACTAGAAATTAACCACAAATTTAACGCCGGCTCGTTAAACATGGACGCGTCGGATGTTTTTGCATAGGACGGCCAACCGGCGTCGTCTGCCCGGCGTCGTTACGACAGACGCCAGCCGATATGATGGCATATAACATATTGAAGGCGTATTTAAGTGGATAACAAGTAATAACACGCATGGAGGCCATATTGAAGTGAGAGTGGCGACTCGACTCATGAGCTGATGAGATTTCCACTAAACAAGAACGACTATTGATTAAAGCCGATTATTGAAAGAAAAAATTTGAATTATTTAGAATGAGTGCTTTGTGAGGCAACTATTTAATTGAACCACCAAGCATGATTGGAATTCAGTGTATAATAGTTATATTTATATCAATACAAACTCAGAAATGTGGAACGTTTTCTAAGGAAATTTAAATTCTGGCGAAATCGCCAATGAATACATTCTGATTGAATGAACCCAGATGTCACGGTAAATACGGTGATTTGGTGGGCATGCATTACAAAAGCGTGAGAGGAAGACAAATACAATCTGAAGTACCTACTGATAAGAAGAATAACAACCTAAATGTACATCAAGTAGATTTTAAGTTCATTCCAGTGTCTCTTTTCTATCAATATCTCATGCGAGTATTATAAATGAAATAAGAAGCGTACGCGTTAAACGGATTTTAAATATGTTATATATGTTTTAGATGCTCTAACACAAGAAGTGTTACTAGATAATGTATTCTTTGGGACAGAAATAGGTGTTTTCTGTAGACAGGAAAATTAGGCATTAGGAAAATTAGATTTCCCATGGAATCTCATCTCGACAAAAACTCCTCCCTTTTTCAGCCTGAAAAGGCACTACTTCATGCAATGTATACACTACTTATCCTGCTTAGGCAATAGTAGGCAATACTTTGCCAGTCATAGGCAACCTTCCAGTCCGTCAGCTGCAGAAATGGGCAAAAAAACGCGTAATTTCAGCTGCTGACTGCAGCCAGACACGTTCATGTGGGCAGACGAAAGTTGGCCAGTTGCCGAGAAGCAGAGAGACCGACCGAAGGGCTGTACACGCTCTTTTCACGCACACATATACCGTGACAGCTACCCTTTCGTTCTGCACTTAGGTCTAGGAAAAACGACGCTGAGAGCCAGCCGTCTTGGACCTTTTAGAATTTTAAGAAAGAAAATTTTTGTCCGAATTCGGGGACAGTCATGAACAAAATGTAATGGTGGTGTTGAGAGTGGCAACCAATTAATGGAAAGGAAGCTAGACTGGATAAATGTGCAACTGAACCGGGATACGAACACGGGACCTCCCAATTGCCGGTCAGGTGCTCTAACAACTGAGCCATCCGGGCACACATACTCTAACTTTCGCGGGGTGGGATAAGGGATCCCCTCACAGGGGAAGAGGCCAAGGCGCCTTGTTTGGACGAGTTCTAAGCAACTCTAGAATAGGATGCTAATTCAACAGTCACATGTATAGAATGGTCGGTCACTTTTCCTCGAATCCCGTGTTATGTGCATATGAGTACCCAGATAGCTCAGTGGGTAGAGCACCCGACCAGCAATTGGGAGCAGCTTTCGCTTGCTGGTTTCAGCTCCCTAGTGGAAACGCCAGAAAAACCAAAAACCCTGCAACCAATTAATGAGATACACATGGCCAAATTTTTTTCTATTACTACATTTCTGTTTCTGAGGGTCACGTTTGCTTTCACTTGCAAGTTTTTAATTTTAAGCGTTTTTATTCACCGAGAGTAATAAACTGCAAAGCTAAAACTGGAAAGGCATTTTTCGAAATGCAAGCTCATGGGATGAACCACGTTACTATAAGAAATGTATCTTCGAAAGAAAATTTGTAATTTTTAGCAGTCGCAAACTTCCTATCATTCGCAAGAGACGCGAAAGCGCAAATTAAAAATATTTTACAGACTTTTTTTTAAGTTTTTTTTCAAGATTTTTTAAATCTACCCACTCAATTTACTCGAATCCCTCTCTAAAATCACTCGTATCAGCTGCATTTGCAGCGGGTAAACTGCTATTTAGTAATTAAAATTGACACAACGAGAAATAATGCACCCACGGTGTGGCAGTATAAACAACGAACTGTCTCAAATACGTCACGTGGTGCTTTTCTCATGACCACCAAGTTTAAAATGCATCGCTGGCACTTAGGCGGCCCTCGGTTGAGTGGCACGGACCAGGGTTATTAATTGATGAAGTTTGCCTCGTGAAGTTTTAGACGGTGCATTAATGTGAACACTCTCGGCAAGCGTCGAGCGAGTTTTTGGTCGCGGTTTTTGAGTAGGGAGCTGGCAAACATGGTACGTCCATGGTCGGACCAACTAGGCTAAATGTTTGCGAACTTTGCTTACGTGTAAGAAAAACAAAGGCACCGTCGCAATTATGAGACTAATTGTGTGCAGTGAAACACAGTCTGTAACGATGCTTACTTACCAGTCTTTAAACTACAGGCATTGAGTTTATAGGTTTAGTCAGAGGGCCCACGTTAATGTTAAACTTTCTGCTGAGCAAACGAGCTCGCAGCAAGTGGGCATGGTAAGTGCCAACCGATGGTGCTGGCGGCCATACTTTTTGGCCAACCACTACAATTAAATAATTACGACTCAAAAGATCGTTACGTGTATACCAATCGATTTAGTAAGTATTAACACAGATTAATTGAGCGGGTAATCTGCGAGAAATAACAAATTTAAATTTCGTAACACTCAAAACGACCGTTGAGTAGAATCCACCAAATTTGTCAGTAAATCAGTCATTTGGCGGCAATTTTTCGCGAAGACATTTTGATACTAACGCGATATTAATACGCTATAAGCGTATATCACCATTGAAATATATATATTCCCTGAAAATATGGAATTCTGCAGACATGACACATAATATCTTCATTTTTTTAAATGGGTCATCATCAGTATCATGTTAACGACACTAATTGTGTGCAAATGGAGGGAAATACACTTTGTTATATTAATGCTGCTTTTTGTTCAAACTCTTAAAATTAATATATACATACCCATGTAGATATGGTTCTGACACAAGGCCTGATTTCTTTTCCTCGCTGATGCTTGCAAGAAGTGGCACCGAGCAGTCCGTCAAAACAGATCTAGAAGACGTTCCCCTTTTCACCGACGTAGAATGGTCCTAGATTGTGCAAGGCACAAAAAAAACCTTTGCTTAGCTCGATATTTTTAAAGGTCATACTTTTTTGCAGTGGTAAGATATCGCTCACAATAAATGTATTTAAACAAATTTAAAAAATAATGATAATAATAATAATAACGGATTTTTGCTTTCAATTAACGAGCTTTCTAGACCGTGAGAGAAGATACCGGCCTAAAGACTGCCCTAGCATTGCTACCACTCATGAATGCAAATTTGGTTACGATTTCAGTGGTCAGGTTTTTAAAATACATACTGTATGTAGAAAATAACTCCCAAAATTTTATAATTGGTAAAAAAGCTCGAAAAACAAAAGATCTATTAAGAGCAAAATAAGAATGGCAGACATCAGCGGAGATGATTTTTAGAATTTTTTTGAGATGACAGTTGGCCCACATGACTTCCCAAAACGACCGGTGGCGCCTCTAACGGAAAATTATGATATCTCACTGAACATTGTTTTCATTCAAATGAATGCCACACTGTAAACGGTTTAAAATTACAAATGCAAGTAGAGGAGCCGGGTTTTGTTGAAAAAACGAGAACCCGTACTTAAAAGTTTAATTAAATTTGCATTTCTCACAATATATTTACCGCGAACGCTTTTTATCGTGCAAATAGATTACATTCCAAGTAAGAAAAATTCCGCGTATTTTCATGAAGCATAGCAAACATATTTTTCCATGGTATAGTTTTCTTAGTGCTTTCCCAGGATTAGCTTTTACATAACAAGTTTTTCACGAACGTACAGAATGAGTCGACGCAAGTTGACACAATGCGGGTAGAAAACATAATTACAGGGTTAATATTTTATTATGACATCTAGAAACTTATTGAACGCAACACTTTTGCCCGACCACTTGGAAAGCTATTACCTGCTGGTTACGGCCAACGATAATACGCGCAAGTTTTGGTTTGATAATCAGCATGAAACGAGGGGAGTTGGGAACACTGCAAGGCATTGGATAGGGTGAATAAGTCACAACTAGCTGGCAATAACATGCCCCGCTTGTTCTAACTGCGTGCTATCGCTACTGGCAAATTTACCCCGTTGCAAAGTTTTGCATCCCGTCCACGTGCTAGGGCAAGCACGCAAATTGTTGGCTGGAAATTGCATGTAATTATTGTGTCGCATATATGTAACCGATTTTTTTTTTCCATAACTTATAATTGGGGTGGAAAAAAAATTGCATGACCCACATTTCGCGATCGCAGTTTTTAAGTTGTTTCGTTGTACTAGAAACGAAAATGGGGATTGTTGTAAAATAGTTGACTGTATTTCAGAATCGCTTGAAATAGTTTTCGTTTAATACGTGCATACCTTTGTTAGGCCAGCTGTATAAATTCACATTCGAAGAGAAAGAGTTTCATTCACAAATAGTTCCTGTTAGTTGAGATCTACATAGGAGCTATTTTTAGGCACGTTTAGCGGCTAAAAGAACAATGGAAATGAGACATAAAGATGCCCTTTGCAGGTATATGAGAGAATTCTTAACTACCGTCATTACTACTTAAGCCAAACTACGGGTTTGCCTAAACAAACCCTAAACATTATTCAAAATCAGATATCAAATGATATACTTGTAGGCTAGCCACCACTTGATGAATGATGAAATTATGTAAAAATTAAAAAATTAAAAAATATATTTTACAATTATCTAGCATGCCAAATGCAAATTCAACAAAGAACACCGAGTAAAACTTAATCCAATGAGCCTTGGTACGGCTATGCTTATTTTGTCTTTAAACCTTCGACCAATCGATGGCATCATCTTGACTGGCATGTTTGATTTGATATAAATATCGACTGGCATTAACTCGGCCATGGTTTCATGGCTAGGAAACTCGTTATCAAAGATAAGATTAATCTTCCACTATAAATCAAAGTCAAATATAAAGCGAAACTTGTCGCGAACTAAGTTTTAAGACACCAGCTGACGTCATTGCACGCCCTGTTGGCGGCTAAGTGTATCTTTGACGCTCTCGCAGAACATTTTTCCTTGCGAAGTTGGGGAGGATTTTGAAAAGTTAGAGAAAGAGATTATTTTATCCGGGCAATACTTCAAACTTTGTCCTTAAAATAAATACCGTCGATTGAAAAGATATTTTGTTATTTTGAAGATAATTCTGTACGAATGTCACCTTCGATATGATTTCGAAAAATTGATCTATTTGATTTATTGATGTGCGGTTTTGGTTTCGACAATGGGCCCTGTGGCACAGGTCTTATGGCTTCAGTAAACGAGCGGGTAGCTTTTATTTAAAGTATTTAAGTTTAATTTTGTAAAATCTACAGCCAATGTAATATAGGGTTGTTTCTTACATTTTTCAGAACCTAAACCAGCACGAATATCCAGAAAAGTGATAATACTACTAATAATAATAAATAAAAGCCACCTTATAATATGAATACATTCCCCGGAGAAAGAAGATATTCGTTGCCATATCAAGTTACAGATGGAGGGTCCCGTAGAACTACCGATCGATATTGCTTCGTGACTTTTCTTTTCTCGCACCAGCAATCTCCGTCCCAAACTGGCAACGTGCCGGAAAAACCTCCTGGCCTTTCCACGACCAAAAAAAAAAACAGAAAAAGGACTCCAACGGCCAAGTTATCAGCAGCAGCCCATCCTACACAACTCAGATACCTCCTCCGCTTCTTTCGAGATCTCTACTCCTTTCACTTATTCCAAGGTTGGTCGAATATCACCGCCAACTAGTAAATTAATGGACTTCCTAGGACATTATCGCGCTGAATTCCAGTGGGGGAATGCGTTTTCTCGGCCATCTAGCCTTAAAAGTTAAAATGTTTCAAAAAATACGTTGCACGTTAGCAACCTTCCCGTTGTGGGAATGAATTTTGTGTCATTGTAATGGTTAAAGTTTAATGAAAACTATTTAGCAGTGAAGCCTAATCTTGTCTAGACCAAAGTTCGGAACAAGAGTTCCCTACTTTAGTGTAAAAGAGGCAAAATAAAAGATTTGTTTTAAAATTAATAAAAATTAGTTACAATGTACATTTCTTAGCTTTAATTTTAACATACAATTTTGACAAAGTAAAAGAAAAATAATTTCGACGTTCCAAAACAATTCAAACAATTATCTTTTATCAAATTCAAAATAATTTTTAATACATCTAACAATTGATTACCTATTTTGTGCCTATGTGAAGACTCCAGACATTGGATGGTCCGCCGCACCATCCACAGAGATCCTCCGCGCCGCCTCAGGTTTTTGCCCTCCCCACCCCCCTACCAGCCCACCGACCCAGGGCACCCATCATCCAATCCAACTTCTTTGCTTGTTGGCGGCTACACGAGCTCGAACCAGGCCCGATCGTTTTTCTGCTGATTAACTCTTTTGCACCACGGGTAATTAAAATGCAGTTGAACCCCATTGTTTTTAATTGGTTTTCATTTGCATTTCATTTCGCGAAAGATCATGCGTTTACCAACAGCAGAGTTTTTTGACGAAAATAAATTATAACTTGAAATTTCTTACTTTTTAGAAGCTATGCAAGAAAAAGCGGGACATTTTCTTATTCCTTGTTGTTAACTCGTTGCATTTTTGTGCAATCACCTTGATATGGACACCTAATGGATAGGGTTAACCTCTTTCCTTCACGAGCAAACTATACGAACTCATCTAAGGCGGCAATATGCGCGTACACATGCCAATGGATTTGCAAGGTCATTCGAATTTGAGATTGAACTAAGTATAATTTACTTATTCTTCTTGGTTGAAGAAGTTTTGAATCAGATTATTGAAAAAAATTGCATTTCTTGATGCTCATGAATTTCTGGGAAAAAACTGGATAAGCCTGAAACGTCAAACATTTGCAAGTGGACGATGATGGGAAACTTCAATTTCATCTTCGCAGAAGCCAGCAGCGCTAATAATCAGACAATCGAAATGTGAGTGCAAATCAACAAGAAACCCAATCGATAATCATTAAAAAAGGGTTTGCGTTGAAAGATGAAGACGCCAAGCAGAACGTATCTCGCTGCCAATGAACGTGCCTTCTTCAATGAATCCAGTTTTCTGGGGCGGAGCCAAAAAAGAATTCTTCTCTGTCTTTCTTGATTTTGGCGAGGAGAATTGAGTTGGCCAACAGAGTTTTAGACCAAATGAACGTTGCTCCTGATTTGGTCAATTGCTCCGTCTCTCCTTTGATTAAAACTCACTTTTGATTCGACGCGAGTGACTTTTGAAATTGTACAGTATACAACTGCACACTGAATTTTATTAAACAACATGAGTTTCAATTCAAATCGAGAACAGTTCGTCACTTTTAAGATGGAGAGAGCGAATCAACCTGAGGAGGCCGGATTTGTAACATCAACCATTTTTTATAGTATTAGTCATATTACTAAAGAAATATTACCAGTGAGTATAAAATATACGTTTCATTGCAGAATTTCATTGGTTTTCTTTAATTGAAGTCAAATTTGTCTCACGTTTGTTCCTTTATTCATTTAACTTAAATAAAACCATGCTTGTAACTACAGAAATAACTTGGATTGCACTGGGGTTCTATGACAATGTTTTTTTTGTCAGAGCAGACATGATAGTCATTTAGGGAAAAATGTTGTGAATTTTACTGTAAAGGTTATGATTGACATGCAGATATTTTAAACAACCAAACTTTTCATTGTCTGCTTACTAGCGGAAACTCGAAAAAACGAAAAAATAATCGAAACTAGCAAGTATTTGTTCGATTTCAGTAAACAACAAAGAAATGAGAGAGTTTACCTCCCAACTGACATAAATTCCCTAAAAATACAAAATCTAAAATGGCTACCATTCACTCAACCTTAATACGTACCTCTTCCTATATAGTTAATTCTCGATTCCACATACTCTATAAACTATAGCGATTCCTTTTATAACCGCTACCCCAATTGTATCATTGCGCCCTATTAGTCGATTTTTTCAATAATGTAAATGCATACCTTGTTCCACTATCATAAGCCAGCGTAGAAACAAATGTTACCCACGTCGGCTAACATTGGATCGAACCCATTTGATAGGCCTACGTGCCAACAGTAGGAAACCTGGTATCGAACTCGACCCCCATTATCCACTTACTAAGTTGTATGCAAATTCACGTTTACCCCCAGACTAGCTCGGGCGCCAGCGAGGCAAAGGGGGTGAAACCTTTTCAAAACTAGACTATTTTATGTATCGACTGCAATGTCTCTACTTGAATGACGCGCACGCATGCCCAGAAAAAGCATTCGTGTTGTGCGTTTCAAATCAAATAAAGTATTTGTGTTAGTTTCGTTTTTTTTTTACATATATATAGCGCGAGGGAACGTATTGTGACCAATTTTGGAATCAATATTTATGTCTGGGTCCGAATTATTGATGGTTTCGACGAATGGTGAACCTTTAATTTGTATCAGACTTGTGGAGCTAGAATCGTGGTTATTTATCAGTATACTGTTCGGACAGGTTTAATACTTATGATTATGATTAAATTAAACCTTATCCCATATTTGCGATATTCGCACGACATCAGGTTGCATCCAAAATAGCTGATCAGCTATTTTCTAATAAAGTGTGCACAAAGTTCTGTGCTGTCTTCAATTAAAGAGATATGGCATCGCATGCCTTTGTTCCTGGAGAACTTGAGGACATTCCTCCCTTATCTTCGATCGAATCGAGTGTATGTGCTATCAGCTTTGAAAACAGTCTTTTATTATTTGTAGACAAAACAGGATCGGGGAAATAAAAGACAAGTGAAGTATACTTAAGTAAACAAATGTCCAAAATGTAACTAACAGTACCTTAATTAATGCTGCCGTACTACCTCTATGGTATAACCACAGCTCTAATGTTTGTCAGTCTCTGGGAAAAATGGCCGCCAAATGACTAATCTACCAACAAAAATGGAGAATGCTACTGGGTGGAGTTTGAATTTTATTGTGTTATTTCTCACAGATAATTCGCATTTGAAACTGGTTTACGCGAAAGTAATCTTCATAAAAGCTAACTTCAACGATGGATATACATGTGTCGATATTTTGAATCTTAACTATTTGAATTTAGAGGTTTGTTACAAAGGACGCCCACAAGCGCCATCGGGTGGCACATACAGTTACCACGTATTGCCGGCTCGTTTGCTCAGCAGAAAGTATTACATTAACGCATACATATATGTATACTCTATGATGGTACTGATATGGAAAGTTAGTATTACAAAACACCAATACGTCACTAAGTATTGTGTTTAATTGTGGTAAGGGTGGAAACAATCCTTAAAAATGGAAGAATGTGGTGGCTAGCCTCTCAGAGGGTTGTGCACTTATTTCTCCACTAAAATATTCTCCACAGTTATGTATGTTTCAGGAGAAAAAAATACGGCTATAACAAAAAAATCGATACGAAGAGAATCTTTGAAACAAATTTTCTTTTCCCTACTAGACAACGCTTTCTATTTTATAAAAACCACAAATAGAAATTTAAAAAGCCGGAGTGTTTCTTCAATTCAGCCGTAGAGAAAAAGGAAGATTTCAAGAGAAATTATATTGTATATTCTTTCACTGCCCACGTCTATCAGGGCACAATTTAACGGAGTCTTTTGAAAATCGTTGTGGATTAATGTAGGGCTGGCAGAAGCGGCATTTATAAAAATAGTCTGTCTGCAAATCGCATTTTTGCTGTCGGAAAATGTAGGGAAAATTCCTGGAGGGTAGACGCTATAGAGAGCCGGCGCAGCGGCACCGACCAGATTTTGATTCTGGAGACCCATTCAATATATTCCAGGCTGTATAGACGCCAAGTTTCCGAGCCCGTGGCGCCAAGTTTCATTGACAAGGGGGCTCGACGACGCCGACGCCGACGACGCCGCTGGCCTTGTCTTTTGCGGCCCAGTCTGGCGCGCCGGGAAGGAACCCGACCCGGTCCAATAAACGAGTCCAACTCTCTCGCTTCGACCGTAATTGCTTTCACGAATTTATATGATATAGTTGGGTAATTTCATTGATTCTCAACTAGTTTATTGTATAAAGCAAAACAAATTACAACAGTAATCACAAATCGATATTAATAAATAGAAGAGTATTTTCCGATATAATCTCTATAAACCTATAGAAACTTTCTAATGGAGAAACTGTAAGCCTTTGTTTTCCCTTTTTGCGAATCCGCATCCCCGCCCGCCCTTCCTTCCCCAACAATAGCTTGCCGGCAATGTTGTTCCTAAAAAGCCATGCTCATCAACCACACCACATTTAGTAAACCCATCATCAAGTAGCTTCTCCACAGTCCTAAATCCCAACCCAAAATATACCCCGTCACACAAACAGAAAAGAAATTTTCAAATATGATTAAAAGCAGTATTTCATTGCGTATCGCACTAGCGTACATCACACTGTATATAAAAAAAGAAACTGTTTAACCATTCGTTTAGTTGATTTTACAAACTATCTGCAAGATGACGCACGCGGCACGGCTAGCATTAAGTAGTCGCTCGATGCCTGTGTTTTGTTTGTTTCTCGCCCAGCTCGGGAACGTTGCAATGTTTGTGACACCCGCTATGACGGACGAGCTACGGCACGGCGCCATGGTGAAACGTTCTCCTCGGTTCTGCCTGCTTTTTGCACAATGGGGAAGTGTCACGGGAATTTATCGTCGGTGGGAGGTGTTATTTGGTTTTTAACAGTTCAAATGCTTAGTGGAATACTTATCATGTCGTATTTTATGGTCGACCCCTGGCAATGATACTGTTTTCTCTGTTCGGGAGACTTGTTTAAATATGATGTGGAATTAGCAGTTATGGATTTTGGGAATGGGTTCGCTCTTATGTGAAAGGAGCTATTTTCTCGTGTTGTTTGCAGAAAATACTTCAAAATATATTAGGTGATGCGACTGTGAAAGCAAATGAAGAATATTTTTAGGCTCTGTCACTCTAAAAGATATTCATTTGTTACAGAGCTACAATCGAAAAAGCGTCTGTTTTCAAAGTTAAAAACATACTCTAACCAGAGAGGGGAAAAGGGGCAAACCTTTTACAACACTACATCTCAGTTAGTAACAAACCTATGTTTGAAAAGTAAATAGTGTACTCAAGAGTGAAGACAAAACTAACGCGAAGGTTATACAACGAGTCGTGGGTCTTAGATGTAAAGAAACAACACCCTAGCACAGTTTCGTCGTCGGCTGCTGAAATCTCCCTCGACGCCGACGACGCCGACGTCGTGCCGCCCTTGCTCCCGGCTTACTAAACCTAAGCTCGTCTAAAGATTATACATATTTGAACGAGTTATAGCTGAGATTGAGTTCATCAATTTTGCAACAATAGATCACGGATGAAGGATGGTGGGCTGTGGGTAGAGGTATAGAAAATAGCGGACACATCGTCTAATATGATAATGTAGGCTAGTGGAACATCGAGGTGTATATTATGGATCCATCGCTAGAGAAGATGCATGGGAACCTCCTTGGAATGGCATTAAATTATTGAAACCGGTTGAATAAGATAGGTGAAGTTTTTTTTTGTTTCTTCTTCCAGTTACCATTATTTTTTTAGTTCTATGGGTTATAAAAATGATGCGGACTTGGTAGGTATAGTGAGACGAAATTTGAATAGTGCATTTTGTAAGCGTGTACGGATCTCTATGAGTGTGAAGTGTGTTTTGAATTTGACTGAAGGGCACCTGTGTTTTTATCACATTGCAAAGCTGAGGTTTAAAGTCAATGCATATCAAAACTTTGACTCGGAAAAATACTCCATCCATCCAACGTTTTTGTATAGATTGTAGTAGTAAATTCTTTGAAAGTAGTGTCATGGTTTTACCATTGACGTTTTGGGTACAGCTTTAATGTTAAACTTTCTGCTGAGCAAACAAGCCGGCGACGCTTGGTAACGGTAGACCACGATTGCTGTCGACATTTTTAACGAACCGACATAAAATATCGAAACATAAATATCAATCATTGAAGTTAATATTAATACATGTTGATTAAGCGTTAACCAGTCTCAAATGCGGTAATCTACGAAAAATAACGGAATTACATTTTTGAACGCTTAAAACGACTGTGACTCCACCAAGAAGCATCCTTCATTAACGTCATTAAAGTAGTTATTTGGTGGTCATTTTTCGCGATAACAGTGTGACAGTTTCGACATTTGACAGTTCACTAAGTTTGAAAGAAAACCTCCAATCCGTTAATTAGGTACCTACTACATAGGTACTGTAAAATTTCCTTATAAAACTCGATGAATAGACATAAAATATATAGTAGGTTCTACCTAAAAAGCCTAATTTTAAATTGGCCAAGAAAAAAACATAGCCACTTACCTATTCCCTACCTATTTCATAAATCGTGTTAGATCACGCAATGTGCACACCTGCCATGAAAATGAAACAGCTCGTCCACCCCCAACAATATTTTCCATTTTGTACAACGGAAAAAACTCAATTTTTACACGGTCATATAACTTACTGTTTTCTTCAATATTTTCATGAAAATAAATCTCCTCTCGTGTCATCATCAATATCTATATCACGAGGGGGGCGACGCGAGGTGAGTTTTGAAAATGCCACGTGATCTCACTTTCGGTTTTTCACCTGGCTACGTATAGGTCGTGCAGTTGCGTTACGTTTGTAATGATATTGAGAAAGAGTGCGTGTGCTCAGGTCGGTCGAGTACACCTGCACTGGACGGTATAGGGTTACCTCTACCCTCGCCGCTCGCCCCGCAACTCTGAGCCGTTCAATAATTCCTTCAATGAAAAAAAAAGGGCAAGTCTTATTGAACCGTCAAATAAGCAATCAAGTAGAAGTTTTTAATTTTCTGGAGACAGTTCATCACAATGGTTAAAAAGATAACAGCCTGTTAAATACTCATCTCCATGGTAAAGATCAATCATACTTTTCCTCTCATTTTAACCCCCGGTTACTTATTTAACTGTACGTTGTACAACTGGGCTTTAGATTGCCTGTTGTATATTTTAAATTAGTTGTGAAAACTTTATTGACGAGACTAGATGTTTTCAAGCATCTTTTTCCCCAGTTGTGTAAAAAACGATGGTCTTATACTTCAGTTTGAAAGTCAAGTTTGAATTATTGCGAAATTTTAAGTGAGGTACCAATTTCTTATTTTACAAAAAGCACATCGCTGTATTTAATAAACACTTCTTTCTACAATTAAAAATAAAAAAAAGTCTATGTGACCGAAACTACCAGCAGAGTGCAGAGTTGAGAAATGACCGGAAAGCACAAGGATTTCAAAGCTAACTTCTGTAGATTTCTTTGAGGATGCGCGTCAAACCCATCGTATATAGTCCCTTCTTTTGTGCTCACCGTCGTGCACAAACAAATTTTTGTGCACAAAGTTATCTCTCAGCGAGCTGACTTTTGTTCTCGACGCAAACAGGACACAACTTGGTCGTTGAGTCTTGTCGGTTGGCCCACGAATTTATTCGACCAGTGCGAGGGAAGTTGGTGAATCATTCAGTTAGGTTTAACGAGAAACCCGGGGTCGGGCAAGCGTTTTCGTCATGAGCCAAGTTAGTTGCGAGGAAAAGTAAATTAATATCGATATATTTTATTTTTTTAATTTTACTTGTACTTGTACTTATTGCATTGTACTTATGCCTGTGTTATACTTCAACACTTCTTAAAGTTACCTACTTCATCTGAAATTAAAAATCGGTTGCGTTATTGAGCACTGTTCCAGTAACATTTTATTCTTCGTCAAAAATCGTTACCATTTTTTTATTCAAAGCTACAGCCAAAATACAGGTTTTTCTGGTATCCGCAAGTATTGACTTTAAGACTACAAATTGGTTACACAATTTTAATTTAAAATTTCAGTCATATTTTTCCTGTCTCCGAAAACTAACATTTTCTAATTCATAAAAAAATACTGTTTCAGATTTAAGGTCACGTGGAATTGTTTGGTTATTGAGATTTCCGCAATTTTTTCTTATGAACTGGTTCTGACATAACCAGACTTTCAAAGTGGAGGAGCCGAGTACACCCTCTTCCTTGTCCCTTTCCAGCCCAGTAAATAACAAATCAAGAGTAGCCTCTGTGTACTCGTCACTCAGGCTCTGTCAACATCACCCACTCAAAATATCGAGTCGACCTCTAGCCTCTTAAATATTTCATTCGAATTCAATCAGACCACTCTTAAAATATTGAAACCAATATCTAGCCAAGCCACAAGTACAACCTCTTCTATCTTCCCTCCCCGAGAAACTTCTCTTAAAAGAATCTTGAATCAATTTTCTAATCGGTGATTGGCATGTGTTCCCTAGATGGGGAAAATTCCGTTAAATGTTCTTATTGATGACGGTCGAGATTGTAGTTAGTTATCCGGTGCGTTGTTGACCGAGAAGAATGGAAGGCGGGGAATTGGGGGACGCGTGACACGACGTTGCCCGGTACCGAAGTTGGCACCATCGTTACGTTGCGACTAGAGTCAACTGAGGGGGAAAGAACGGGAGTCCACAAACGTCCTAACAAAATATGTTTCACCGGGATGTTTGTTAGGCGGAAAGGCTTTTCAATTGTTGACAGGTATGTTTTAATCTCGAGTTTATCAGCTTTTTTAATATTGTTCTAATACTTAGAGAAAAATGCCCTTATATATATATTAGATTGATTTAATATTAGGTTAAACAACTATCGATTCTGGTTTTTAGACTCATGTCTACTTGATTTATCCTTAGCACTAAAACTAAAATAAAGGGAAATTTAAGTTGTCCTTTACTTAGCATTCAAAACCCATTTCAAATAATGTTTCTTAAATCTATCGATTCTTACCAAGAATTCATTATTTTCGGGCGTTTCATGAATTTTGGTCTCGCTTCAGTCGTTCTTTGGCCGGCTAGAGTTCAATGAACAAATGGTAACATGTCAGTACCTACTTTTACAATAATATACCTATTTTCCCTCAAAACTCGAATCCTGACGACAGCCGCTTCATCTTTTGAAATCGTGATATTTTTTTCCTCAACCTTCTCTCTTTCAGTCTTTTTTCGCTTTTTATTTTCGGTAGTCTCCGTGCGAGTGGCCGTGAGGGAGGTTGAGGAGGGGTGTGCAGTGCCTTGGCTATCCCCTCCCGCATCGACCCGGGGGTCCAGAACAAGCGTCAATGCAATCACATCGAATACACCACACTTTGGTTTATTTATGCGTTGCCAATGCAGATATAGGGGGCAACCCTTTTTCTTAGGGGGTGGTTTTTTTTTTCGGAAGGATTTACATAGTTTACGGATTGTAGCGTGCACCTGATCAGATAATTGCTGTGTTGATGTTTATAATTTTAATTTTCTTTTTAGTTTCTTATTCGTATACAACGCACACCTTCTGCGGAGTGAGATCTTTAAGATGTTTGATGTTTATGTTTATTGTCGTGAAGATCAAATACATGATATGTGACAGTCCAATGTTTTAATAATAAAATATCTGATCTGAATCTGAATCTGATCTGAAAATATGATCTGTCTCCAAATGGCGGCATTATGAGAATCACATTTTTTTTTTGTCAACTGACAGTCTAGGTTTCATAGAAAAGTTTTGGGTGGTCTCAATTTTTGTGAATTGCCTATCGATAAATTGGCTTTAAATTAATGAAGGTTCATAATTAAACACTGCACATTTTATGGTTGTGATGATTCGGCCTGCATTTTGTAAAAGAATGTGGGATGCTCATTCTTATAAACGTAGACTGAGAAAAACAGCCTCTTTGATCTGTCTCCAAATGGCGGCATTATGAGAATCACATTTTTTTTGTCAACTGACAGTCTAGGTTTCATAGAAAATATCCCCAAATACTTCATCAATCGGACCACAAACAGTTTCTAGCTACAAAATAAAAACCGTGTTAAAGTTAAATTGAAATTTACCGCTAGATTTTGACCTAGAAAACATCCCAATACTCATCCCCATTGAATTCCCCCAGACAAAAATTAAGAAAGCTGTCTTCAGCATCCAATCTGAAACCCCCGTACTAACGCCATCAGCAGCCGCTGGCGAGGCCTCATCTCCGTCGTGACCACGTCCCTGCCGCGGCGATACGTTCACCTCCCTTCTTTAAACTGGGCTATTTTGCCAAAGCGCCCGAATATCGATCGCGCGTGGGGTCTGACGTCACCAGCCAACATGGCGGCTCGTACCTCTGTGACGTCACACTGCTCACGCGTACGATTGATCTACACTGATCCGATAACTGCTCTCTTCGTTTTTTTTTTCTTCAAGTTTTCCACAATTTCTCTCGATCTTGCTTGCCACCCATGCTGTAGCTATTTTCTATTCTCTGGCTGCTCTGCTATCATGACTACATATAGATATGTAGCTATCCACGCTCAAAATTGTTTCTTCCTCACAGCTTTCTGTGCATATCGACGACCCTCACGAGGATCGTTTAACCAAGAAGAAAGCGACAACGTCGCTGTCGACTACATTTTGATAAAATACCGATTGCTATGTTGATGCAACAGACTGATATATTTCCTAAATAAATTAGTGTAAAAGTTTTATGTCGCAACTTGCTTCTTCGCGAGCCGTATTAAAAAACTTTCTTGGAGTGATCTATCATTTTTAGGTTATGTGTGGGCGACATAGATTTCGGCTAGCTACTATAGACCGTTTATATTGGAACGGATTTACTAGATTATGGTTAAGCCATGGCTGTTGTGTATTGCTGGTATCCTTGTAGCTTTAGCGACTATGCGCGACATGTCGGTAATCCCTAGGATGCTGTAAATGCAACATTAGAAGATTAATAGGCCAGGATGAAAATATGATGGCCTGCGTACCAGTTCTCTGAGAATAATTTTGTGCTAGGGTTGTAACTTGGAAGACAACTATGGATGAATAATAAAGTTGGCACCTCCACGTCGAAAAAACAACAACAAATTCGCTGACATCTTTACGATTAAGAAAAAAAAAATCGCGAGTCAGTTCAGTGTAATTGACGCGTAGTTCACGTCATTATATATTTCCGCTTGTAATCGGTTCAGAAAAGTAAATGTTGAACACGTTTGAAGTCTTAATTGTGACCTATTTCTTTTCCGATTGACTCTTTTGATAGGTAACGACCGTTTCTATTTTCGTGCTGCATATAATATGATATCGAGCTACATTTTGTGCATAGGTACACTCGTTTTATCCCTTACCTTTTAATGGATATAAATTGGCCATGTGATATTGACCACGTGACTCGACACCGACACGAAGCTGTGGTGTGGCACCCAACAGAACGAAACATTGAGCTGGCCACTCGATAAATTGGTGAAATCATGTTTGACACGTCATACAAAGCATTGAGTCGTAGCCTTATGATTGGCTTACAATTAATGGAGGCTTTTTTGAATGTGTATTTTTGGTTTCGCGACGATTTTATAGGTTTCACTTGTTTAATCACGTGCAAAGGGAAAATACAAAATCGAATTATCTACAGTTTAGTCGGCGAGATGATACCAGCCCAATTGGATTGCTCCCCAGCATTGAAACTAACTCGTGTCATAAAATTCAGTGTTTTTAGCAACACTTCAAACACTCATTTGATCTGCAAAGAAATTCTTAAGATTGTTATAATTGTTAGAAAAATCTTTTTGACAGTTTAAAATATAAAAAATAAAACTTGGTACAAGAATAGCTTTAGAGCAAAAGGAAATTGGCGGACATTATCGGTGATGATTTGTATTATTTTTTTGTTGATCTTTCCCGCGGATTTTTCCGGCCCCATCAATTTCAAGGGCATTTAAATGTCTACGGCCTTGGAATCAGTCAATTATTTAAAAATTGAAAATCATGCAAACACTTTCATGTTTATCGTTCCTACGTGTAATTTTATCATTTGAATCAAGATTTCGACCAAATCCAGAGCAGAAATGCATCTTTACCGTTTTTTTTTCCTGTGAACATCGATTTTCAGTTTTTACCTTTGGACCACTACTAATAATTCATCCGCTATTCCAAGATTCAGCTCCTATATCCAAAAGAAATTTCGGCACTAGCTTCCCCCGGCTTCATCCCCATCCCTTCGCAGCTATATGGTTTGCCCTATGTCACCACCGAGGAAGTTGCAATTTCGGCGCACTACAGTTTTTCTATTTGCGGAAGTGCAGCTCGAATTGTGGGCGGTATCTCGCTGGTGTTCCTGTAACCTTTAACTAATTACGATCCTGTCATCAAGCAGTTTAATGGGATGAACGGAACTCGAGGATGAATGTAATTCATTCATCCGAGAATCAAGTGCTTGTCTTCGGATTTTGCGAATCATATACACGAAGTGTCACAGAATGCGCATGTAATTAAAGCAAGATTTGTATCTGGAGTTTATATATAGGTACGACACGATAAGACAGAAAATGGGGACATGTTGCATTTTCTTATTTAATCTCTTTGTTAGTTATTATTCAAACTTGAATTTTCTATTCTCTTCTCATAGTGTGCGTTTTTCTGCATTAGAGGTAAAACAGAAGGATATGGGAAGTAATTGTTAAGTCATGCAAGCTTTCGTTTAACCTATATTCACCTATTTAGATTACTGCATGAGACGTTTTCATCTTTTTAAACATACCGTAGCACGTTTGTTGGAAAAAGAAAATCGTGTACCGTAGACGCCGAATGCTATTTTTCATCATGAACCAGCTATATGGCTAGTATACGGCTACGTTCCTTTCCAAGGAGCTAGACTGTAACTTGTGGCGTACAGAGCAGGTAAAGGCTACGCTTCTGAACATGCCTGGCTTCCCGTTGTCGGTACATCCTTGGATCTAAAAATAGTCCAATTGTCCTAGATAAACAACTGGCTTGACTTATCTATGAACTAAATTTAGAGCGTATGGCAATAAAAACTTTCGGTCTTGGTGATGATTATTTGTGTGCACCAAACATAATGACGAATATTTAAGCTGATGGTTTCCTTTGCACACATTTTCTTCGTGTCAAAACTTGTTTGGACTAAATTCTCCACGGAAAATGTGAAATTGAAAAAAATTCCTTGCCAGCTATGTTTGCTAATTAAATTTCTAGCTCCCAACAGTCAGTTGTATCCGAGTCTTTAGAGGTGAATAATTGCTATCAAACATTCTCTTAAGATTGGTGCAATCCTTTTTAAAAGTCCTGCTGCCTCGTTTCTAGGTCAGCAGCTCGATCCTAATGTTCCGAACAGAAATGCTCCAGTTATGTTCAAAGTCTCGTTGCACATTTGTCCACTCTCCTCTCTCTCTCCAACTCACTCTCTTTCTCTCTCTATCTCTCTCTCGCTCTCTCTCAAGAGATTCAGGAATTGGAATAATTGCTAAACTTTTAAAAGCAATTACAAATAATTGCATTAATTTTTCATGAACTTAACTTCTAATCGTGATAACTGATATCATCACACTTCATAAACACCTAAGAGCAATAATTATGCGAGAAGGTGGTTATGTTGCTTGAATATCAATGTTTAACAAGGATTGATCGTCTACAAAACTGCATTCAGTAGTGAAAACAGTAACAGAAATAATTGGTATTTCTAAATTTCTGGTAAGCGTGATGATAAGAGTTAAACCAACCCGACCCAATCCGATCAATTTGTTACAACCCAACAATTGTGACAGAAACGCAATACGTTTCAGTATCACTATCTAGATTTTAAAACTTTAAAACGCGGGTTAACTTGATGACCCAGTTACACCAGGCACTTCGGTTTTTTTTCTACCAATATTTTTTTATTATGAAGAATAGAGTTCAACTTATTCCACGAAAATTTTCTTCGGAAATGTTCACCCTATGTTTGCGACAAATAATAAACGATATCACTTCACGCTTATTTTTAGCCATCTAACTGTAACGAGCCCCTGGTTGTTTGAAGTTAAGCTCAATAAAAATCACTCGACATTTTATTTCTCTGAAAATAACAGTTAAAGATCTATCATTTCTCTAAAAGAAAATCGAACATTTGTCATTTTTTGTGGCTTGTAAGCAGTGGTGTAGCTCTGGGTACAAGTGGGTATACGGCGTACATTCACCATTAAATCAAAGAAATATATTGATAAACGCAAACTTTTGCGATTTCAAACATAGTTGCAATCATCCTTTTCTTGTGGCTCCTTGGTGTAGATTTTGTTCCACATAATTTCTACTTGATCCTCATAATATTATCCCTGTTCCCTTAGTGGCATTTCTTTTGCGAATTTTGCTAATTCTATGTTCGGGGAGTGTGGACGTACGCACAATCAAACGAAATTTTGAAAATTTCCCCACCCCTACACCCCTCCCAACCCCAATCCCGTTAGATGTAAAATCACCGTATACCCACCTTTTTTTCAGCACTTCATGTAAGGCAAATGTTCGAAAACAATATCTACATTATACTCACTTCATCAAGCAATCAAATTTTGAGAAAACTTTATTTGTAAAAATCCCACCGTATTTATTTTGCATGTGACTCTTTGACCTTTCTTCAGTGATTGAAAATATTGCATATTCTAGTGTAAATATCCAATCTTTTTTTTGCCTTTTCCTCAAACTTGATTATTTGCTAACCAGGCGGAACGTCCGTATGTTGTGACCTATCATGGCAGATCCGCTCAGTAGAGGAGCCTGACTTTGCTGGCAAGGACACGTCAGAATAGAGTTTTATAAAGATTTAAACATGGCAGAACCAAAAAAACTGACAGATTTCGACCGTATGAACCCGTCACCCCGTCTGACGTCTCTATTTGCAAGCCATTGAAGAAATGTACAAAACGAAGAGTAACAAGATTTCACCAAATGTCACTGATACATTTCACAGATTTTCAAAAAGATATCTTTGATTTAACAAGCACCCGATAACGAAAATAAAACGGCACAAGGAATATAATGAAAAAGATTTATTTCATTACATGATATTTCACAATGGTATCTTCTGGTTTAATTGGCATGAATTTACCGCTAGAATCGAGGTCAGGTTTTTCTATTTAGGAATGTTTACCATTGGTAATGTGGTGCATCCCTTGGGCCCCTCTTTCCACCTACCGCTCAATAATTCACTGGAAATTCTTCCCTGTAAGCCTGATAGTGTGATTTACAATTAGTAAGTAAGTGTGAGACGTTCACAGCGTGTACAGCTTATCCGACGCGTTCTTTATCAGTGTCCCACAATCTTCTGAAGGTGATAAGCAAGATAATTCGTAGTAGGCCATGTGACCGCAGTAATTTCACTAGTGCGTCTGATAAGTTGATTATTGTTTTCACTCCGATGAGACTTCCTCAAAATTAAAACTTGGCCCTTGACTGGCGATGTACAGTAGTGATAACCTCGCCACGCTCTCACTCGTTATCAAACAAGAACAGTGAAAAGAGTTCGACCGGAAAGCCCAAATGGGCTTGAGAGAGTTAGACTTTTCATTCGGGTGAGCGCACACTTCCTTCTTCGGCCCCGCCAATCTCAAAATTTTAAAAGTTTCGAAAGTTTTCCTTGAATCTTTGACCTTTTTCGCCAGTATTCCGTTGATTTGTATTGCCTAGATCCTCAATTCTGGCAACGATCGTAGGTCACATTGATTTTTAAAAGTCAGCTAACAATCGTTATAACGCCTTCGATAGTCACATTCTGATTTTAGGAATAAGTACACCTGTGTCCCGCCAGGTAATAATGGACAGATATTACCGACTGCAACACAATACATTTTTCAAACGCTGAAGGGTCTCCCTGTCAGTTGTTTAAAAAATATGTATTCTCTTTAAAGAAAGATGGCCAAACGAGGAAATAGATCTCCTGGTCCCCTGAGCTAACAGTCAACTTCGTTAGATACTGAACCCCCGAAGAAATTCGTTCGGCATGCACCGTACGCACCCTGGCACCCAGTTGAGAGCTGGGCGGGGTGAAAAATGCGACTCAATCTCCAGTTCTGGCCATCTGAGCCTCCCAAAAAAATCTTCATTTCAAGCCTACCAAAAAATGGACACAATGACCCGAGTTGGCAGAGTATTTTTGTGTTAGGCATGTCAGAATTATATTGTGTCTATGTGTTTTTGTAGATGACATTTCACCTGTTTTTAAAACCCATCGTTAATTGATTTGAGCTTTCTAGCTATCTATAGCAAAAACATCCCAGAGCAAAACATCAACTGAATCCGTAATACCTTTACAGTTATAATAAAAAATATCTGAAATATTAAAATCCACATTGGAAGCTTCTGCATACCCCGGGCCACCTTAAGCCTTCCTCCCCGCCCGGGCGGAACTTTTAGCAAAAAGGCCCTCGCAATGCATGTTTATACCAAAGCAATATCTTACCTCTTGGGCCACGGTCCCTTCAGCCAGGCCAGCCGATCTAGGCTATCCGCGGGCTCCCTTGGCTGCAGGGGGGGTTTACTGGGTCATAGAGCGCTCTGGTTGGCATTATCCTTGCTGTGCCAGCGAGCGGAGAGCTCAGCTTCTTATTGATCAGAGTGCGTGGCGTGGCGCGGCGCCGGCGACGGCCACGTGAAACGCGCAGGCGCGCGCTGTAGGGACGCCTCTAGAGTCCACGTGGACCAAGCGTTAGTAGCCCGGTCAGTCACGTGGCACCATCTGCAACAATGTGGATGGGTTGGGTTTCACCGAGTTGATGGCGCTTGCCTTGAGTAAGTTTATGAGAAAGAGCAAAAGTAATAAGTCATGGCACTGAACTAATTAAAACGTATATATTTATCAAAAGTTTAAAAATATATTTTTAGCCGTTTGACTCCATTGTCCTGAATTTAGTGATTTTCGATAAATCAATTGAGCCATTCAAATTCCGATAGGTATCTATGGTTTGTTTTGCCCTTCAACATTGTGGTTCAACTTCAAATGCCATGTTTTAATCGAGACATTTGGCATTCGATATCTATTACTGTTCAATCACTGACAATTTCGAAGGGTTGTTTTGGCTTTAACAAAAATAAATAGGTAAAGCATTCACATGGAACCGCGTATATTGATATATTAGCATGATATGTGTCGTTTGTAGATCGCCCTCACCTTCGTGCTCCCTTGACCTTTGCGTTGCAAGTGAAGCATAGCACGTACCACCCACACGCGGCGGCGGCGGCAGTGGCGCTCCTGAAAACAAAATGTTTTAATTACGTTGAGCGGCGTCGTGGTGTACGACGCGAAAAGAGGATGCTTTTGTGCATGGAGCTCTAGTTGCGCAGATAAAAGGCCTGTGCGTAGCTCTGTCTCTCTCTGTCTCTCTCTGTCTCTCGCTCTTTATGACTGAGTGCCGCATCGATGGATTGGTTTAATAATCATCAAGAGAGGTTCGACTACACGGAATGCACGCGTAACATAAAGTTCAGCAGAGTAACAACACATTATTCGCACATAACCAAAACTAAATTACGATTATGTGATTAATGTCATGTAGTTTGTTCACGGGAAACTATTTTCATCTTGTTATGTGTCGTTTGTTGTTGCAGGCAACGATAAACATAATTTTCAATAAGCCATAAATGATCGAAACGCAAAAATGGTATATTTGACTGATTATATTCAAGACACCTAAAGTAAAGTTCAAGTTTACAGTCCTAAATTCAAGTAAAGTCGTCAAATTGAATTGCCCAGTTACATTAATTAGGGGTTTTTTCCTGGGACCGCAATCACTCAAATCACTCAACGCGGAGCGGAAACACATCTAGTTACGACATGAACATATATGCGTGAACTACATCATCAAAATAATTAAAAAAAAAGTATGTGTACATGCATTAATATCTATATTTTAACTGGAACTTGGAAGTCCTTTCCAAACATCAACCTAACGAGGAAATGCTCCAGCTGGCATGTGCATCACATTTCCTCGAGTCAACAATACGCCTGGCTGTCACTTTGTATTGTCCACCTACGGTTTCGGAACTAGCATTAACTGTTGTATTCTGTGACATTCATCATGCATCATCACTCCGCCGTGCTGGCGAGGATTAGGGGGTCCCTGGACGCGACTCTGGACGGGAGTTAAACTCTGCCAGTCCCAGGAGCCCATTTCGCAACCACTCTCAAGGACATGCCAAAATATGTAGCCATATCGCGATATACGAGCTATTTTCAGATATGTTTTGTGGTGTTACATATGCTTGTATAGGTGTGATAAAAAGGGTGCCATTTGTGGTGTTGCTAAGAGTGAGCAAGCAAGTTCAGGGCATCAATAATTCTTGATGGAAATCATAGGTTTGTAGTTTTCGTTTTTTCGGGAATCGCTATGAATATTATAGCACACTAGTAGCGCATCCGCTGCTTCTCGTTGTTATTTTTTTAAGAAAAGAGTTATATTTACAAACATTTAAACAATGTAAGCGGGAAACTTTGAGATGTGACCTAGAAACTGCTGTTAAATGACATTCATCACGTACGAACGAATGATTTATTACAAAAATGGCATTAAATCGGCGCTATAAATTCTTATAGTAATTATATTTAATTATTCATTTTGACGACTTTCCTTTGCTTGACTTCTACTGAATTGACTGCTTAGCCAGCTGAGAATTGCCATTCTTCAAGATGGATCGCTAGCAATGGGCAGTTACTGCTCGTAAGACTATGGAACGTTTCCGAACCAATTCTTCAATTTATTAATGCTAATCTTTGTCTACGACAGCTGTGATCAAGCCCTGATCCTATTCAACACTTCATTTGCAACGGACAGCCATTCTTATTGTTAAATTCCCTACGACAATTCTGTGAAACCACTTCAAACTAATGTCCCGCTTAGATTATTCAAATCTGAACTACCTTTTGTTTTGATTAAATGGCGAATTTGCACAGCCACAGAACGTGTGACCTTTATGATTTAATCAATTCAGTCGTGTTTTATAATTATGAACACTATAACCGGCTCGAAAATTGATGCCCAAACGGGGACTCTAACCCCGATCTCCTTGCAATTTAAATACGATTTCAAATACATTCAGTTGTGCTTTGGAGAGCGATATACCGTTGTGGAATGGTGTTAGTTAATTTCGGGGAGAGAGGGATGTTTACTAAACATAAATGTCGAGCGCAGAACGCACGTCAACCAACGTCTTGGTCGAGTACTGTCCAGCTCCCGGTTACACGGTAAAGGCGTCAAATAACCTCTAAAAGTAACTCCGTTACGGCATCCTTTACTGAAATCCAAGATATATAATTCGAAAAATACAATTTCTGAGACCGTTGAAGTATGTTCCATTAACTTATTGCGGATTCCTGTTGTTCGAGTTGTACCGTCCTTCAACGGGGACGTTAAGCCAGTGCCGCCTTGGTGCTCTTCACCAGGAGTAGGCTACGTCCAGAAATCTAGTTGCTTCGTCACTAGATTGCTTTCATCATCACCATCACCCACTCATTCACCAACGCCATAAGATCAGTGCTACTGGAGCATTTGTTAAAACAGTGCGTCGTTAAACACAAAAAAATCAATGAATATATTGTGAATTGTGGCTGACTGAGTTGTGTTTTTGTCCATGCAGGTTGGCAGCAGCACAGGAAGCGGCGAGACACCAGCAAGCTGGTCGTGACTGGTCGCCGACCCCCGGCGGTGGCTTCCACATCACCATGGCCCCAAATCCGCAAGCGGGGCCCCCCGTCAAGGGGCCCTCCTCGCTGTTCATCCTCAGCGAGGACAACATCATACGCCGACACACAAGATTCATCATCGAGTGGCCATATCCTTTACTACACGCATTTATGACGGCTACTTTGGTGGCTACACTGTATTTTGTATTTTTTAATTGGTTGTTTTATTTTTGAAACATTTCTTAGATATATTTAGCAATTCAAAAATTGAATTGCGGATTGTGTGGTATAAGCCATGTGTGTCCATGACCAGGCTTTCGTATTTTAATTGATAGGGAGAGGAGAGTCCCCTTCTAAATGCAGAAAAACCGATGCCTTTCCAATGGCTATCAACTTGCAGGCATTACTTGTTATTTTTTATATGTAGGCTTTTATTTTGAGCTTGTGATTTGCTCGAAAGTCGAAACCAGTCATTGCAAACAAAAATATACCTGCTGTCAAATAATCTTTATTGATGGACGCATGATATCGCCCCTAAACGCATCCCTCAGAGCAAGTGGATACGGCACTTCCATAGCAACCAAAAAAATACAGGGCAGTCATATATGCTGGAAGCTTAGAAAAAGCCTGAATGGTTTAGTTGGTTGATCAAAGGATTTTTCTTGACATCAATTAAATTTTTGACACAATTAAGAAAATTTATGAAAGAACTCCCTGAACGCAGCCCGCAGAGCAAATAGACCTGGCACCTCCACTTTAGTTTCGCACGTTCTTCGGGTTCCTTTTTTTCTTTACAGATCAAATCCCTTTATTTAAAAATAGAAAAAAAAATACGATCTACAAATTCTAAATTAAAACTCTGCAACCTCGTCAGTTGTCACAAATCAATCCCATGACAGCACGACCAATATTGCGACGTCAACTGAAAATTCCACACATAATCACGCAGACCACAGGATACAACTGTGCTAACCACGACATTGTATCGCTCCATACCTGACACGTACACTATAACACTATGTTTTCCGAGGTCGACCTTTCACCTTTCGAAATTCCGCCCGGCAGCCAGAACGCGGGCTCCGGAGGTTGGTGGACACTCCCCGCGCTACCCGGCGATCGCGGCGCTGTGTTTGCAGCCAGATTTCACTGGCACTCAGCCGGGAATACAGATCGCAGTTGACTTTATTCAATTACATTATAATTTGTTCCGCTGAATAAACCCGAATAGGGTGTGTAGATACATTTCTTTGTACTTAACTAGTTTCATAATTAACTGATATTGATTAAAATTAAATTCACTTTTTCGGCTGTATTTGAACAGTTTTTTTTTAGAGTTTGCATGTATGAACCAGTTATTTAAGAGGTTCAGCACTTTAATTATGGATTGTATTCGTAAAAAAGAGCTAATCTAAGACAATTTAACTTCTCAAACCTACAACGCAAAAAAAATACAAGATTAAACACCGTGTTCATGTATCCCGTACGCGTGAACAACGCATATTATTGATAACGTACGTGATAACAATAATGGGATATATATTCGTACATAACGCGTGATAACCACCACCAACAGACAAGCAATCACCATTTACCCATTTTATGGGCGTCGATAAATTGACTTGAATCGGCAATAATCACCCATCGCTACCACCACTAACACTACATCGGTGCCCTTATTGGGATATGCGGGCGCAAATAAATTTAGCCCCGGGCACTTGACCCCTGATGCTACCCTTATACAGCATCGAGATTCACGCTGCACCCCTGACCCAGATAGGATGCAGTTTGCACGGGCGACCCACTTGCACAATTCCATCCCGCCCCCTGCCACCGCCACCTCTCCCACATCGGCGCCCTCTACCCCCTATAGCGCGCTCGAATCTTCACCGATCTAGGACACACGGCGTTCGTCGGCGTGCCATCTTATTCGCGTGACGAGCACGAAAAGTGATTCCGTTGATTATAGTGCACTTATGTGCAGTTTAAGACGCCGCCTGGGCGAAACAAAAAAAACGCGATGACAAAATCCCGAAATGTTGTAACCGTTTTGTTCAGAAGTATGTGGGTTGACTGCATGGTATAACTATCCTTATACCATGGGTTGACTGGTTGTGTGTAGCTAATTTCCATGGTCTAAGTCCTAGACATACATACACCATTAAAGCAACGTTATGGCTATTTTTTTATTGATATTTTCTTAAAATTGTACATTTTTTATTGCTGACCGGTTAGATATGATTCGGTTACTAATGTCTGTTATTCGTAGTACGCTTGTGTAGTTCTACAAAACTGGCTTCCAAAATGCAACTCTGGATTGCAACTGAACCAAGGGCCCAAAAGCAACTCTGTAATGCAATTGCTTCAAGGGCCAGGTGCCAAAATGCAGTGGCAATGTTCAGTCAAAACCGCTATGCCAACATTTCCGTCTGCTACTATTGTTAGATATCAGCACGAGGGTGATGAGTGGGCAAATGAATGGCACAGAAATAGTCACGGAAGTGTCTGAGCGGTGAGACATTGACCCGAGATTATAGATAATGGCCGCTCATTATGTGCTCGCGGTGAATCGCTGGGCCGATGCTAGTTAGGGGTCGCGTCTGGAAAAGTTTGCTGGATTTTCGGGAGAGTATTTCTCTTTTTCTAATGTTTAAGGTAAGAGTCGTATCAGATGGTACCAAACCAATTTGACCTCCATAAATTATTGAACGTAATGCAGTTTTTGTGATTTATAATTATTTAAAAGTAATTTCTTTGTGAGAAGGTAATCAATGACACATATTTTAGTAAACAAAAGTCTAAATTTCAAGCAAATAGTTACATGTCAAAATCTTCAGATAATCAGCAGGACAATATAACGTCTTTATACTCAGACAGAAATCTGATATATTAACATCTCGCTGATCGATTTCGGGTGATTTTGAATTCAAATTATAATAGCCTGTAGTTTCGTATACAATATACCTCTGACCTGATATCGATGTATGTAGGTATTATATTCTGTTTACGCGACGGTTTTCACTGCATTCTGGCGGATATTGATTGAACGTGGGGGCGAGCTGGGGGGACGGGGGGTGCTTGTGGTAAAGGGCTCACCAAGAGGAAGAGTATGGGTGTACCTATACATTCCAAACTAATAATGCATTATAGCACAGAGAACACACACACACCCTCCTCATATTCCACCCAACGATCGTTCCATAGCATAATTTAAGCAGAAAATTATGTTATAGATCCATGTAGGAACTCTAAGCATGTTTCATCAACAGAGGACGGTTGATCTCGTTAACCCACAGTGTTGATTGTTATCGCCTCTATAGGTGATTACATTCCGAAACATAATCATTTTAACAATCCGAATGAAATATGTATTCACTTAGTTAAGCGGTACAAGTTGACGGCGTGGTGCAGAAATGGCCGCCAAATACATTTGCAGTAGCAGCAGTGGAAAGGAAAAAAATGTGTCAACAGAAGTAAAACCATCCTCGCAGTAAAAGTCTGATCTGAGGTGGGATTTTTTGGATTTACTTGGGCTTTGCTAGGGTTGAGTTTTTTTTTACACCCATCTGAAAGCTCACCATGGAATCGGTATTAAACGTCACATGTCAACGATTTTGATTACCGTCTCTCTGCACACAGTGTTACATATTCTACGGTTTTCTTATTATCGGTAATGCATTGTGTAGTTTTGTTTTTTGGACAAGTGGAGTTATTCCGTTTTATTTAATGTGTACGTCAATATAGCAGTTTTTTTGTGAATCAATGTTGCTTTTCCTCAGTGGAGATGATTTCTCGAGAAATCAAAAGAAACAGAACTAAACCTCACAGATTTATGAAATGTTATTAAAAACTTGATGATGTTTTATCATCAAGGAGGAATCAGGAGAAAGATTGTATCAAGAAATCTGTCGAACTGTTACCCTAACCGTTTCAAACATTTTATTAGACTAGCAAGAGAACGACAACAATCCCCTATCTCGAATGTGACGTGGTTGTGATTGGTGTTGAAAGGGTTTCGGTGGGCCCGGGGACACCCACCTCCCGTTTCCGCGCATGTTCGTATGTTGGCACCCGTTTTACTACCACTTAAGGGAATTGACCGACCCGACATGATAAACTAAACATGAATCTTCTACAGCACCTCTCCATGCGTGCCTTGCGCTCTGCTAACTTACGTACCTCCTTAAGACGTCTCTGATCATTCGCGTTACAAAACTTGCTTGATACGAATTCGTCTTTGAATAGCTTTTACTTTACTTGTGTTGGCAGAGAACTTTGTCCTATAATATTACTTTATTAACGATGAGAATATAAAATAAACCGTAGTATTCTGATACGGCTATAACTTAATTTGATGGAACGATTTTCGAAAGATATAGACTATTAAGTCGTTGGTAAACATTGGTAAACATGGTATTGGTAAAAGTCTTCAAGGTCAATATAAGGGGTCCTGACTGCGTCTTGCCTAACTTTTAAAAAGAAATTAACAGTTATTTATAATGCATTATCTTTGTTAAGGTGTGATATGTAATTAATGAGTCGTTTTCCTTCTTATCTCTCATTCTCGTCAGTGTCTTTCATTTAACATTAGTTTCCTAATTTTGTTATTTATTGATGAATTCTACTAGAATAAAGATTGTTTCCTTAACCACTTTGCACTCCCTTCGAGTACGCTGTCCTGCTCACCATCATCGCGAACTGCGTGGTGTTGGCGTTGGAGGAACATTTGCCCTGTAAAGACAAGACTGTTCTTGCAATAAGTCTCGTAAGTATTACTATCTCTAGCAAAGACATTTCCAATTTAGCCCCGAACCTACGTGTGTTTTTGGGGTTAGAAAAAGTTTACAGGGGAGGATAAAGATATACCATAATGTCAAAATGGGTGGTGCAACTATCCCGGAATGTTCCTGGAATGGTTGAGGGAAATCACGGAAAGCCACGGAAAATCAAGAACCCGAGATCTAACTTCGCCACTATAATCGATCATTAAGTATTGTAAAATTGAGCCATCTTATGACTTTCTGATTTTAAGCAAACTTCTCGTGAAGCATATTTATGTCCTGGCAACGCAGTCATTTTTATTTATTCCAGGCATATAGGGTTGAAGCTTGAAAGTGGTTTGTTTTTAAGAACTTCACGTAAATTGTCCTCTAAAGCTGCGTAAACAGTTTTGGAATGGAGATAGTTTTTGAGTGGGGAATGTGGTTTTCTGCCCACGCCTGGCGGCGAGACTGTCTCGAGTGTTTTTCTTCACGACCTTCAGTCTATTTTTCGCTGGGTGGTACAATTTTTGAGATTCTGTATACCTAAGCTTTTGTAAGCCACCTCGCATCCGAAAGGACGGACTAATAAAAAATATTAGATTATGCTTTAGAAATCTTTATCTGGAGCACTAAATATTGTCATCCTTCACAAATACGGTGCATAGCTGTATAAGAAATGCACTAACACGGATTTTCTTCATGTCTATTTCAGGAGGAAACGGAGACGATCTTCCTCGGTATTTTCTGCGTAGAAGCGTCCTTAAAAATCTTAGCGCTAGGTTTTGTACTTCACCCTCGATCGTATCTACGCAACATTTGGAATATGATGGATTTTGTAGTTGTAGTCACAGGGTGAGTAAACGAAATAATTGTTACCAAATCAAATAATCATAGACTGTGTGCAAGCGCAAAGAGTCAACACAGCTTCAAATTTGGCCATTGACTGGACAGAGTACAAATCTATATTCATTAAAATATTATGATTTGCAGTCAATGATCTGTGATCCTATGGTGTAACGCTCGGTTGGTTGTTAGCGATGGCACAAGTCGTGATTTTTGTGTGTTCGTCATTAACTTGGTTCTCTCAGAATTATTGTGTTAACATAAATTGTGTGTTATTGTTAGCTAGAACCGCTGGTTTGTTAACTGGTTTTGTGTTTCAGTTAGATTGTCGCGCGCTGTTAATGTTAATGATGTTAATGGTACAAACTATTTCTGCAGTTTGGTTGCAGAGACGACTCTCCTCCGATTATCATTTCTGTTCGTGATAATAATCGAATGATTTTCTTTTCATTTATTCTCCGTTAATGCAAAACGAACAAAGTAACAGTCGATGCTTGGTTTTGAGGTTTTCTTGTTAGAAAAACAAAATGTTTAAATACATGCTTATTTCGTTTTGTTTTCCCATTAACGCGATGACTCGAATTGGTGATCACTTAGTTTGTTGGTTTGAGGTACCCTCTTTTGCCACGTCTTCATCAAACACTCCGGAAGACAATTGGTCTCTGAACACATTTTCAATTGCTCTTGTACGTTAACCACCATTGATTCCCAACTCTTCTTACCAACTTGATTGGTCTTGATGGGTCGTTTTTAGGTCGATGACAATATTTGCCGAGTCGAACGTGGATTTCGATTTGCGGATGCTCCGTTCTTTCCGCGTGTTGAGACCGTTGAAACTTGTGTCGAGGATCCCAAGTAAGTTGGCAGCGATCCCGTGCAGCCAACCAACGTTTACAAACGCCTCGCTATCCAACCAACGTCTCCTCCGTAGCCAACATTGAATGTCTCGTTCTCTATATCTCATCTATGTGTCGCCTTATGTCCAATACTAGGTCCGATGTAAAAAACTTAGGCGCTGTTCAGTCATTCCAATAGATGCCGCATCGGTCGGTTGCTAAATGTTGTTCTTTTTTTAGCGAATAGACTACGCTATAGTTACAGAATAGACTCTATAGCATAGCTCTAGTTACATGTGTGCTAATTGCAATGAAGGCATGTCCATATTATGTTAATTGCATTTCGTTAATCAAGGATATAATCTAAGGGTTGGTTTAGAAAGTATCTTGGGTGTGAGGTATATGTATTGTTGCTGTAATGAGCTATTTAAGTGTAATGGATCTGGCAAAATACTTGTTATTTTAGCAGGTAAATTGGCAGAATGAGAAGTTCGAAGTTATGTACGAGGAAACTTTGTTATTAGGTGGAAAAGCACGCTATACCTTCTCGAAAATTAATGCGTAGAACTGAAAACGTTTCACAGGAGAAGTTAACCATTTCGATGATTAAATTCTGCTCAAATTCAGGCAGAGGCTTGGGGATAAAAGCATAAAAATATGGACATGCCTTACCCTAATGTTGCTTTCGTTTACCTTCCAGTGGTATAGTGTAATGTGTCATCTCTGTTACCTGTACTTGTTGTTGGTCTTCATCAGCAAGATTGCTTCTGTCTTAGTTGCCTGCTAGCGTTCACTCATCAAATAGTTTAGTCTACAAAACATTCTGGTCTTTATGGTCCAAGTTTTACTGTCAATAAATAAATGTTAGTTTCTTTTAGATGAGTCGTTGAATTTTAGGTACTATACATTTTTACTAATGTGGTTTTTGCAGGAGTTGTATCACTTCTAGCGTAGAGACGGAGGCATGCGGCCAGCTTTTTAGTGTAATTACTAATTACTAACAATACCTACTACCTACTACATAATTCATTATTGTGGGTGCATTAATAATTTCTTAATTACATTTCTGCTAGACTAGCAACATAGTTCCACTAGCCTAGAAGTAGATTATTGAAGTTACTCAAGTGCATTACTAATTACAATCGAGTGTAATAACGTAGGTTCTACTCTTTTTCCCAATGTTTGTAACTACATCCAAGTTACTTTTTCCCAACATGTATCACTCTAAAACCCATAACAGTTACTCTGTGAAAACACGGATCCCTATAAATTTTAGCATCACTCGCCAATTCAAACATTCAATTGTGGGTACCGTACAGTTCGTACTCAATCAAGAGTTAATTTTTCAATTTAAAGTCCCACTGCATTTGACTGTAATGCACTATGAGCAACTTACATAACAGAGTGTTGGCAAAAATACCATGTTTCTCGTCCTGTACCTACCATTACCTGTAACCATGGTACAATAGCCCATTGTAGTCGTAGTAGTTTGACGGTAGTGACGGCCAGCTATTCCCTCCACAGGTTCATTACAATGTTACCTTTCAAAGACATGGACATGGACCTCCGAACTCTCAGAGCCATTCGAGTGCTCAGGCCCCTCAAACTCGTCTCCGGCATTCCCAGTAAGTAGCGCAATTCAACAACAAGCAAAAAAAAACCCAGAAATTAAACGCTCTCGGACACTATAAGGGCTACTAAATCAAGGGTGAGGTCATATCTCAGATTTAAAGTCCAGAGCAGAGAATTTTGCAAGTCAAGGTTCATAATTAAAGGTACGTTTTGACCAGTTGGCAAATCTCTTAGTAGTTTCTGAAACGCAGTTCGGATAAAGTGGGCCAAAGCACTAAACTTCGAATTCATATTAATTTGTAACCACCATTTTCCTTGTAACATCTCTGACGGTTTTGGGCAATCAATTTTACTATTAGAATCTAATGAAACATTTAATACCTATTGTTATTTCCCTGTGCTTTGGTACCGTTTTGCGATAGAATACAAACCGCTATACTCTGTTCCTAGAGAACCAGTTAATAATTTAGCACCAACGCTTTAAAACAAAAACATCGCATTGCTATACAATAATAATAGAATCCAGTCTCTCAACAACCCCCCTGGTGCTTATCTTGTCCGTGAGCGTACTTCCCTTCCATGCCAGCACCGACTGTGTTGAGTCTTTCGTCTAGCATGGCTTCGGCTTCACCCTGTCTCATCCACCCACACTCTTCTCAACTTTCTCTGTGTTTGTCAGTGCCGTTGGGCATACCACCCCTGGAAATCTCCTGCTTTGCCAATATGGTTTTCCGATACCACTTTTATATGCGTAATTATTGTTGGACTCATTTCAATATCCTGGTTGAAAAATTACCTGGCTGGTTGTTACGTTGACTTCAAAATAGTTGTTGATTCTCATGTATTTAATAGTTTTTCATAAATTCAGAATGCATGGGTAGGTGGTACCTATGTTTTATTAAAAAATAAGTGACAATAGAAAAGTGAAAAATAAGCATCTTAGACAGAGAACGGTAGGCTGCGTGATAATAGCTTGCTTGTTTAGTAATTAAACTAGTAATTAGGAATTATAAAATACAATTACTGTAGATAAATGGATACTGAATAGAAATCCCAAACTTCCATAAAATACTGAAACTTAGTACTTTTTTAAGCAATTAATTACGTTATCATTATTTTGTATTTGAAATAATTCCAATAAAGGCACCTGCTCATCATACACAAATTGCCACATATTAAACCAAAATTTGTTTATTGACAAAATAAAAAAATAAAAAAATATGCTTATTTTATTAATGCTCTCACAAACTAAATCACTGATTTGTTTAATGACTAAATCTGCTTCTAGGTTTACAAGTTGTGCTCAAGTCTATCATCAAAGCGATGGCCCCACTGCTCCAGATCGGATTGCTTGTGTTGTTTGCGATTGTCATCTTCGCCATCATTGGTCTCGAATTCTACTCGGGCGCGTTGCATAGAACGTGCTATAACCTCGAGAACCTTGGTAATAGCAAACTCTCCGTTGATAGATCCAGTAGAATTTAAGCTTTTTGATAGGAACTACATCGTTGATGTCGATTAATTTCTGATAGTACCAGTGCCATTCCCAAATAAAGACTGCTTACCTTTCACGTTCATCATGTTAAGTACCACAGAGCCCGTTATCAACACAACGCGTCGTTAAACACCAATAATCAATCAATCAATGAAAAGTTAAAAAAAAAAAAAAATCAAACGGGTAAGTGCCAATAACTAATCCTGCTTGTGTTCCGTTGCAGATGAAATCGTCCTGGAGGGCGAATGGGCCACCCCGTGCAACACAGACAACCAATCGGAAGCGCCATTTGGCAGCTACGTTTGCGACTCCAACACTTCGCTGTGCGACGACAAGTGGGAGGGGCCCAACTTCGGCATCACGTCCTTCGATAACATCGGCTTTGCCATGCTAACTGTGTTCCAATGTATTACCATGGAGGGATGGACTACCATACTTTACTGGGTAACAACATAATCTAGTCTCATCGTGTGTGGACTCTAACTCTATCTCTCCCTCCAATCTATCTATCTCTATCTCACTCTAAATTTCTATCTCTTCTTCTTAGCACTGTGAAATGGACAAATCAATTACGATCACTGTTCTCGACAACACTTGAAAATGAGGAAATAGCTAAAATTCATTAACCTGTCACGATCAAACTATGTTTTGATGTTGCTACATTTATTCCATTCCACTAACTGCCAAATAATGACCCTTTGCACCCCATTTTCAAATGTAAAAAATGGCTTGGTAAGAGTCATTGTAGAAAAAAAATAAAGCAAAAAAATGCAACAGGAAAAATTCCCAGACGTTAACTAGTAACATTTTGTCGTAAAGGAATTTTTCCGCGCTGCATTTATTTGGCTTATTTCTTTGTCTACTGTTACGTTAAATGTAAAAATGTTGTGTTGGTGTTCTTTCTATGCTGTACATTTTTTTTCTGTTTTAGTTGGACTTTTGTTTAATAGAAACCACATGCACTTAGATTTGTCTTGTTTTCTGTACCAACCAAATAGGTACCTAGGTACAGTATTTACACTTCCACATTACAATCATTAGCTTTTATAATTTTGTTTATTTACTAAATCAATTATTAAAAACAATACAAGAGGAAAGTGAATTTGTGGATCCACTCACAATTCATTCACCTAATTTCATTAGCTAAGCGATAGTAGATCTCATTAAACGAAAATTGCTTTCACCACAGGTAAATTCATGTGCAGATTTTTCCATTATCTTGTCAGTTTTGGTTGAATATTTTTTAGATACTTCTGTTTTTTCATTAAATGGAAAAAACACCAAACAAATTTAATTTTTCGTACCACCGTTGCAAATGGGAGACGACATCGTGCTATAAAGTTGATTTAATCCAAGCAGATTGGTAAAAACGTGAGCCTACCTTCAGTTTGTTGTGCACTAGAGTAGGGTACTGTTTCTCCCTCCATGCTAGTGCATTCACTACTACTAAATGTAAACACTAACCACCCCTCTCAAAGGTAAGCTGTTGCCAATTCACGCGCAGCCAACTAAAGCTACACGTAAGTTTTTGGTTGGCTTCGCAAATGAATTTCTTAGCAAGTTAAGATTATTCGATTAATAATATAAAAAAGCGTGGATAAATACTGATTAATACATTGGCAAATGAAATTATAAATTGAAAATGCCACAAAAAAAAGTAATTATCCAGCTAAAGTGTTGCAATAAAAAAATGTGTCACAATGCGCGAAGGCACAAAGAAGTAAACAAAAAATTCATTAAGTGAGCTACGCAAGCAAAAACAATCTCACTTGTTTTTCTTTTGTTTTTTTATCGTTTTTTTTTAACACAATGTGATAACTTTCTTCTACATCTCTTCTTTGAATCGAATTGAATGAATTGAAACGCAATAATTGTGAATTTCTTACGACTAAACCTGCTCTCTGCTATGTGTTTTCAGACAAACGATGCACTGGGTAGCACATACAACTGGATCTATTTTGTTCCGCTCATCGTTCTTGGATCGTTCTTCATGCTCAACTTAGTTCTTGGTGTTCTTAGTGGGTGAGTCCAGCCGTTGAAACGTCCTCGCTGTTGTTTCGTGTTGTGAACGTCAAGTTTTTGTTGTGACCTAACTAAAATTCAGAACACTTTTCTAATTCTTCTCGATGCCACTTTTCAAATTTGACTAAAAGGCAGTCATGGTTTTCAATTAATCTTCCAAAACCGTCATATGTCGCAAACTGATCAGCATACTAACACAGGTTTATAAACGCAATGGTTATTTCTTGATTTCAACACCTCCCATTAACCCTACAGTTTTATTTGTGTCGTTTCAGAAGTGCGTTATGCAATGTTGTTGATTATAATTTGTCGTCAATGACTCACTTAAATTAGCTGCATATTGCTATAATTGGTGTCATAACCGTGTACATCACTTTGAAGCATGCACTTGTTCTCGTTCACAAACTCTTCGAGTTGCCGATTCAATGTTAGAAAATCTTAGGGAAAGTTCGTTGTTCTTGGATGTTGTTGCATGTTTCGAACAGGGAGTTCAGCAATGAGCGTAACCGCGTTGAACGTCAATCAGAGTTCCTACGGGCTCGCACAAAACAGCAATTCTCATCTGCTCTCGCATCCTATCTTAAATGGATCACTCACACAGGTAGCGACAATTTTCGGGCCCGTTTTGCGCTAGCCAGCTGGTAACGAAGATTTAACTGTATGCTCGTAATTAACCAAACTCTTCGTGATATATTTCTAGGTACTATGGCTCTGATAGACATGTGCTAATGCTGTAATGCCGCTCTTTCTGTGCTTGCGTAATTGGTGATGCCGACTTGTGTATATATGTAACGCTAACAGTATGTTCGTTTGTCTCAACCAATTAATGTGTCTCTTGTTGTAAATCTTCCAGGAAGTAATATTCCTTTTACATTAGGAGGTCTCTACTCTCTCTCTGCTTCCTAAAGGTACTTCTTTTCTTGGGGTTGCAGTTTCAAACATCCAAACAACCTTTTTCCTTTCACAATCTCCCTTTTTGTCCTAATAGGATGGTGAGGAGACGATTCTCGGCACTTGATGTTTTATAACGATTCGAAAAGTTGATGGCTAGAATCTCTGCGGAATTCACCCACGCTTCTGGCAAAACTCTGTGGCATTTCGTCATTCGCACTGACTTTAATTTTAAGATGCTCTACGGAATGGCACAGAGGCATGTCAGAGTCTGGCGTAAATTGGGATGGCTTTACCATCAACCTAAGATATTATAAAGTATCACATTGTAGAGCATTGTTTGTTCACCAATCATCTGTTGCTATTTCCTAGCTCTTCCTGCAGAACTGCTGCAACTTTATGGTTGTTGGCTGTTAGTGTTGTCAATTTTTGTTTACATTTAATTAAGTAAATTATGATTTGAGTAAAATGTTAGTGACCAGTCTCCCTTGCTTCACCCCCGTAGAGAGTTTGCCAAGGAAAGAGAGAAAGTGGAAAACCGACAGACTTTTCTCAAGCTGCGGAGACAGCAGCAACTAGAAAGAGAACTCAACGGATATGTTGAGTGGATATGTAAAGCAGGTGAGCGTATTTACCAAAAATATTAGAACCAATTAGGATTTATTCCATAGTATATATTTCAGTTAGTCGTTTCAATATTTTGATAAATGGCATTCTATAACTTGAAAGACCTTTTTCTTCAAAAACAGAATAGGTACATGTAGACAGAATATTATACATTTATATAAACCATAAATCCATAACATCATGCATGGTTTCAGAAACTGAGTAGCTTTCTGTGGTAAGGTTGCATTCAGTTTCAGTTTCTAGGTTTTAGTGATCATCAAAAAAAAATGTCATTTGACCAATTTCAAATTGGTTTGCCAATGGTATGCTATAGGCAAACTTTTGCCAAATATTTGACGAAATTTAAGTTTGGATAGCACGTGCTTATTTCTCTCGTGACTGCTTGCAGAGGAAGTAATTCTCGCCGAAGAAAGAACGACGGAGGAAGAGAAGATGCACATAATAGAAGCAAGAAGAAGAGCGGCAGCAAAAAGAAAGAAACTTAAAAACTTGGGGAAAAGTAAAAGTACAGATACAGAAGAAGAGGAAGAGGGAGAAGAGGAGGATGAAGATGGTGAGCTAAATTACTATTTATCATTACTTAGTGGTGAAGTTCCTGGCAGAAAAGTCTCCAAAGGATGCTTAAGGCACGATTGTTAGGCAAGCCCACATACTTATCCAGTCATTTCTGTTTCATTTCTATATTTAAACGTACACATATATTTTGACTGTTACATATTAACCAGAGTTAAAATTATGGAGTTCTATTATTTTGCAATTGTGGTCCAATTGTAATTCAAACAAAATTACTTTTAGTTTTAATTTATAACAAGAACACATTATATCAGGTAGTATACAAAATATATTTTTTTGAATACTTTGTTTTTACATACATAGGAACACCCCAATTTAAAAATATTAACGTTCTGTTTCAGTGCCTAAGAAAAAACTAAAAGGTAAATCAACGACGTAATTGCAAGCTACATTAGAACTACTGTATGTTGGTGCCAGGTATATTAGTGTAAACCATAGCTTTATTTTTACGCAACGTAAGTGCCATAATCACCGGACACGTTAGTTCTGATAACAACGATCCACTTAGAACAAATGCTTTACATAACTGCACCATAGTGAGCTCGAGAAGTAAACTTTACATGTACGGTGAATATGGTGCGTTTACCCGTCTTAGGTAGTCAGTCTTATTCTTCTAACGTAATGTTGTGTACTTACCTATCCTTGAGGCTGCTGTGAGTGCCCGGTGCTAACATCTATCTCGTGAAAGTGTCTCTTGCAGCTGTCATTGGTTCGTTTGGTGCATGAGTTCGTTTGGTTGGTTCGTACGTTCGTCCCTTCGTTCGTTCGTTGGGTCAACCTGTGGTCTGTGGTGAAGAGTTGATGCTTATATGAACCTGATGAAAACACAATTTATAAGGATACCAATCATTAGCCAACTGGATATAACATAATTGGCTTGCTTATCTAACAGCATTGAAAATAAATTCACAAACCAAGCATTTCAAAATTCACTCAAATCATCAGAAAATGTTGCTAATATTCTAAATCAAAGTATTGCTACTCAAAATAAATTATTTAAATACGTACCTCGAAAAAAATAAACAAAGAAAATGTCAGTTATCTGATATCTAAAAACATTTCTGACCTCTTTTTCCATTAGAACGATTTGGCCAATATTTACGCATTTGAGTTTTCATAGGTTTTAAGGCGATAAGTGTGAGCTTGTGACTTCTGTCAGTGTGATGTGCGTAATTGAGGATCAACTTTCCCTCTAAGTTACAACCTATTTCTTGCTTTCTACTTTCACTTTAAACAACAAACTTCAACTCTTCAACCTCTTGAGCAGGCTCTATCGACTTTCACACAACCTTATGTTGTACATACCTGCATTACTGATGAATGAAAAGTTTGAAATGCTTGTTTGTGAGTTCTTATTTTTCTTGTAGACATGCTAGATTTTTTTTCAGATTACATACGAATACAGATTTTATGTACTACCTACTACCTACATAGATAAGCAGTAGATGAACTAATCAACATACCAGTAGAAATCATCTGTAAGGTGGTGTGTATGCAAGAGCTTAGTGCTTCTGGCGATAGATTCTAAAATATCTTATAAGCAGTTTTTAAACTTGTTTAAAGTTGACAGCTAGCTTTTGCTACCTGCACAGAGACCCACCTTAAGATGACTAAGGATCTTGATTCAAGTATTCATAAAAACAAAACAATTGTAGTGACTTGTGTAATATATACAATTACTTCTGATGCTTGACGTAAAGTGCCATTCGACTGCAAACGGTGCATTATTTGTCTGCCAAAGTATTCGTAAGAAACTGCTTGTGAATTGACTTAGCTATAAATTGCAATCATATCTAGGTACCAACTTAGAATCCTAGATTATTGCATAGACAATTAACATATTTTACTATTTTAGATTAGTCAAAACTAATCATTTTATGATGTTTTATAATCAAATTTTCTCGAATCTTGGTAGTCCGTTACAGGTAGAAAACGCAATCCTTCAGATAAATAAAAATCACTTTTGATGGGTATCAGCGTTATATCAGTGAAGAACTAGAGTTCTTGATCTAAAATCACATGAACCAAAAATTTATCAAAAATGTTATCAAAAAGTTATCAAATATCTAGGCAGTCCCATTCTCGTTTCAAAATGCTTAATGTGTTAAATCATTTATGCCGTTATACACGACACATATTTCGTACTGTTCATCCATGTGTTCAATGTTAATGTTGTGTTTGTCAATCGTTCAACAGCTAATTCTACTTGCAGTACGGACACATGCCCGACCAAAAATAAGTTTATTCATTTGTTTTACATACTTGAAACATGAATTTTCATTTAACTTCATTAAAGACTAAATGCTGCACATTGATATGTACATGCATATTTGTTGTTACTAATTAGCATGTTTGTATCGTTATGTCCTTAGGTTTTTCTCGAGCTTCCTATTTGAAATCGAAGGTCAAAAACAAGGGAGCGTGTTTACAGTTTTGGAGAGCAGAAAAAAGATTCAGGTAACTAAACTCGTACTCGTACTCATAAACTCGCAACTTGTACTAGTTGTAATTTCTCCACTTTTTGCTTTTCCTTTGAAACACTAAAACACACGATCACTGCTGTAAGAAGTATTTCTAAATGGTGCAAAATTGATACCGCACCAAGAATAACAAGTTGTTTTATTTCCAAAATCCCTAATTCCTTAGGTTCTGTAATATGCCTCGTAGTTACAGAACTAAAGTTATTTTTTTGGTTGTTAATTGCCAAGCTCAACTCCAAAATTTAAATGGATTGCTTTTTCTTTAACGAGAATGATTTAAACTTATTATGTCATGTGGATTAAGTTCTAACAATTTTCCAATGTTTCCAGATTCGGAGTCCGGCACACGGTGAAGACACAGTGGTTCTACTGGTTCGTCATCGTGTTAGTGTTTCTGAACACAATCTGCACTGCAGTAGAACATTATGGCCAGCCACCATGGCTCACCGATTTTCTCTGTGAGTATTACTAATAAAGTGGCTCTGTCAAATCGCTGAAAATTCTTAAAAATATTTCTTATTTCTTTGCGTTAATTTATAGCTACACACATCAACCTGTGGTTTGCAATGGCCACAATTTTTCCTTGACAAAACTACCAAAGTACCTTTCTAATTTTGCAAGTTCTTGCAAGTAATCTTGCCAATGTTTTCTGAAACAGTATTCTAAATCTGTTCTTCTGCTGGTTCACAGATATTGCGGAGTTTACGTTCCTTGGTCTTTTCATCTTCGAGATGCTTATCAAAATGTACGCGCTTGGCCCCCGCATCTACCTAGAATCATCGTTCAACCGCTTCGACTGCGTAGTCATCAGTGGTTCAATCTTCGAAGTGATCTGGACAGCAATCAAAAAAGAATCGTTTGGTATATCTGTGCTCCGTGCACTAAGATTGCTAAGGATATTCAAGGTTACAAAGTAAGTTGAATGGAAGATGAGGAAATTCATTCAGTGGCAAGATCGTCAAGTATTTAAGCGTGTGCAGAATCGTTATGCAAAGTGATATCCTGATTCGTGTGTAAATACCGTTCCAACGTCTTTTAGTGTTTGTGAAGCAGTTTGGTGACACAAATGTGCTGTTTCTCTTTCTCTTGGTCTTCACTACCTTGAGTTTGACTTTTGTTTCTCTAGTCACCCAGAAAGTTTATACCTATACCTAAAGATATGCGTAAGGAGTCATGAAGATATATGCAGTTCATATTTGTTAAAAAGAAAAGTTTGGCAGAGAAAATGCTGTTAAATGGTTTATTAACGAAAAATAAACCATTTAACGGTTGTCTCTACACAAAGCTTTTCTTTGTAACGTATATGTATATTGTATACATAGATACATATATATACTTATTAAGGAAGTCAAATTCTATCTACAGTGAGTACTTAGTAGCTAGTTATGACTCATCATATATTGAAATAGCTAGGCAATGAAGATTTATCTTCCTTTTAATAGTGTAGTTTAGAGTTACGTTGTAAATTTCACGGGCCTAACATTCAGAGATTATTGTAAATAAGCTCAGAGCAGGGAAAAAATGCAAGAATCCATAGCGAGAACTTACTCCAATTCCACTAACCAAAATCACATATTGTTAATTACTTTGCCAACGTGGTAACAAGAAGTATTCCAAAAACTACTTTTCTAGAATTTATAAGAACTTACAAAAATTGTAATATCATATTTCTAAAATGGCTTTTTATCCTGTTAAAAAACCGAGTACTGCCAATGCAACGACGGGTTCGTTTTGTGTTTTTCCAACAGATATTGGGCGTCGCTGCGCAACTTGGTGATCTCGTTACTCAACTCGATGAGATCCATCATCTCGTTGTTGTTCCTGTTGTTCTTGTTCATCCTGATCTTTGCGCTACTCGGCATGCAATTGTTTGGCGGCCAGTTCAACTTCAAGGAGGACACTCCATTGACCAACTTCAACACGTTTCCCATCGCCCTGCTCACAGTATTCCAGGTAGATAATCAGTGCACTTTAGTAAGCCAAAGTAAGCTGCTCTGCTCACAGCTTTGTTACTCTGTGAAAAGTGCTCATCTTCCAAAGAAGACCTAATTTGTCAGTTTCTAGCCTCCATAGCTCTCATATAGCTTTTTTTTTCTGTCACTTCAACTAATCACAGGAACGAGAGTTTCAGACAACAAAATTATATTGAGGCATCACACGTCTCAGTATAAAGAGTGAATTTACAAGGTGCCCCAAAGAACAATAGTTCTCGCCTACATAAGTTTTCTAAAAAAAAAATTGTCTGCCATTTACGGGAACACATCTTTTGGCTCAAACAACTAGTACTGAGCTGCAGCTGCAACTTTTTGCAGCTATTTTATTTAGAAGTACTACCCAATAGGTGCAACAAGATAAAGAAACCGCAACATATTTCTCATTGATCTTTACATTTTCAGATCCTAACGGGAGAGGATTGGAATGAAGTGATGTACCAAGGCATCCGATCACAAGACAATCACAGTTGTCGCATGATCTACTCGCTCTACTTCATCATCTTAGTGCTGTTCGGTAACTACACGCTGCTCAACGTCTTCTTGGCTATCGCCGTCGACAACTTGGCAAACGCACAGGAGCTTACTGCTGCTGAAGAAGAGCAAGAAGAAGAGGACAAGGAGGTAACAAACTGCACACCAGGCCAGGCCCAGAAGTTTGCTTGTAGAATTTTTAAAGAGTCACTCAAGAAGTGTTTTTGCTTTTTAGCTTTAGAAAGATAGATTTGCGATGAAAACAATCATATATATGATTGTATGGCAAACATATGTTTGCCTGTTTTTAGTGTCCTGCACCTTCCGTCCCACAGCGTGTTGAATTTGTACTGATGACGCCATAGTGACACGTTTTCCAGCTATAGTGCCTACGATCTGCACACAGGCTTGTGAACAATGTCATCATCAGTACTCAATCAACGCCCGGTAGGGTGGAAGGTATTGGGCGCTCGAAACAAGCATATAGATGGTTTTTTGGTATTTAATCTAAAATTGCTACATTGAAAAGTCGAAAAACTTGTTGTATGCCTATTCAAGTGTAATTTTAAACTTATGGATTATCATGTGCACATAAAGATCGAATGTACTCGCTATATTTTGTGACGACAAATAATAGTTTTAAATGTTTGGTTTTGTTCTCATACACTATTTTTCCAAAATCATATCTAGTAAATTAAGATGAGTCTAAGCTGCAGTTCACTTTGATTGAAGGCTGAGTTAGTAACTTGCCTAATTCTAATTACCCAAAAAATTTCCCATTTTTTACTTTGTCAACAAGCCTCGACTTTTGCATAAATTTCCACAATTTTTCAAGAAAGCTAAAATTGCATTCTGCTAATGAATGCGTGGCTCGTATTACAGAAACAACAGCAGGAGTTGGAGAAGGAGATGGAGGCGCTACAACTGGCCAGCATGGCGGATGGGACGGCGCCACCTAACATGGAGATCTGTCCGCCATCTCCTAACACACCTCAGTGAGTGCACGGGCTTACGATCTCATGGCTCTCTCTTTACCTGTACATTCATGTACTCATGTACGCATTCATGAAGTCGGTAACCAGCTGTTAATCGAAAGAAATCGGAGATTTTTGGTATCAGAAATTAATTGGAAGATGAACGTAAAAGCTTTGCATTGTGTGAACTTTTTGATCCATAATGATCCATCCAAATGCATGGTTATTGAATGTTGGCACAGAACTATTAAAGAACGTTTTCATTAATTAACTGTATTATCTCGGTAAACAGTAAAATAATTTAAAACCACATAAAAATAAAACCTTCTCCTTATTATATTCACATACCTGTACATTTTGTGTGTGTGTTGCAGTAAGGGGAAAAAGAAAGACCAGAAAAAAGAAGAAGAGGAAGAAATAACGGGACCAAAACCAATGCTACCCTATTCGGCCATGTTCATATTCTCACCAACTAACCCGTGAGTACAGAACCCCTGGTATTTCTCCATACAACCGCCCCAATGAAAAGGTTTTTCAATGAAGCGTTTCATTGGAAGAGGTTTTTTTTACCGTATCGTACAGCACCGTTTTTTTTTTTTTTTTTTTAAATAAAAAAATAAATTCCTATTGATAACTTGTATAATGTTGCAGTTGTTTGTACAACAACGGCACGTCAGATTTAAAAAAATTTAGTGCTGGTTCAAATCCGGTGATTGACATTCTGACATGGCAAAAGCAATTGCAGTAAATTATAAAGCCACCACAGGAAAATGCAAGACATTTCCAGTTCAAATTGCAGCCTTGGAATCTATTTTCATTTTGATCTGTTTTATTGCCAACAAAATTCAGGCAGTCATTTACGTTTCTCGTTTTTAACAAAAATGCTCATTTGCAGTTGCTTAGCGCTAAGGTCATGCGTCCGTTGCCCTAGTAATGAGAGCCTGTAACTTTGCTTACAGGAAAATAGAATGAACACTTTTGCTGCCATTGGATAGACTAAACTGGCCCTTGTTTAACTCTATGGAAAGTTACAGGCCAGAAGGAGACTTCTGACTGACTTTGTGTGATTTCCATAGAATCCGCCGTGCCGCCCATTACGTAGTCAACATGAAGTACTTCGACTTCTTCATAATGGTCGTCATCAGCCTGAGTAGTATCGCCCTCGCTGCAGAAGATCCAGTTGAAGAGGAATCACCAAAGAATCACATCCTAACTTACTTCGATTACGTTTTTACCGGTGTCTTCACTATAGAATTGCTGCTCAAGGTGCGAATGTGGTTAATTATATTTTTTTAAGAAAATTCAGCATTTATCGCAATTATTTAATTGATGGGGATTGGCTTTATTTTGAGGAAGAGACACTTTAAGATTGGAGTTAAAAAAACAATATCGACTCTTTTATGGTCACTATTTCATCAAGTAATTTCCTTTTAAAGTATGACAATTTATCCATATCCTTTACGAAAAATGTTGGTATGAGGTACTATCAAATCCTCTAGTTCCCAAATTAATATCTTGCATTGAAATATCTTCCAGGTGCTTGATCTAGGAATCATCTTCCATCCGGGGTCATATTTACGAGAGTTTTGGAACATCATGGATGCAGTTGTCGTTGTATGTGCTGCAGTCTCCTTCGGCTTCGACATGACGTAAGCTCTATTTATAAAATACCTACTAGAAATAACAGTTGTAATATTAATGAATGTTTGATTCATTATGGTAATGTCCTAGATAGTGAATCCATAAAATTGTAAAATAAGAAATCACTTTCATGGCATTCTCTACTGTGGTGTATTCAATGGGCCTTAGTATCCATATTGGTTGAGTTGAAAAATCATAAATTCCTACCAAAGAAAAAGTTTTCTTTTCTGTTAAGTGCTTACACTTTACAGCCTGACTTTATCTAACAGTTTGCAAACGTAATCATTGGTCATTACCATAGATATGTAATTTTAATTATGTGTATGTGGTACTTTCCAGCGGGAGCAAGGCAGGCGGTGACCTGTCAACAATCAAATCCCTCCGTGTCCTTCGGGTGTTACGTCCGCTAAAGACTATAAAACGCGTTCCGAAACTTAAGGCTGTGTTTGATTGCGTCGTCAACTCTCTAAAGAACGTCATCAACATTCTCATCGTCTACATACTCTTTCAATTTATCTTTGCTGTCATCGCTGTGCAGTTGTTCAACGGAAAGTTCTTCTTTTGTAACGATGCCAGCAAGTTCACCAAAGAAGAATGCCAGTGAGTGAACGGAAAAGATATTTTAGTTTACCTAATGTTTATTTTAATTAAAATAACAATTTCATCATTGGGTAGAAAAAGTTTTATTTTTATTTTGATCCTTTTAGGGTACTTAGAAGTTAAACTATCTAAGGCTGAATTTGGTTTTTCCCTTTGAGCTTCTACGACGAGATTTATTGGCAACATATTTTTCTAAATCATAAATTATACTTTCAGGGGAATGTACTTCATTTACGAGGGGAACAAAATGCCCGAACAGCGGTATCGCAAATGGGACACGCAGAGTTTTCACTATGACAACGTGATGGCAGCTATGCTGACTCTTTTTGCGGTGCAAACAGGAGAAGGATGGCCTCAGTACGTCGCTACACAGCAATTCTGTTCATTGGTTTTAGAATATATTTTCTGAAATGATACTTTCTCAAGTTAAAATTTGGTTTTTAGGGTGCTGCAAAACTCGATGGCCACGACAGACAATGACAGAGGACCGATACAAAATTATCGAATAGAGATGTCGATATTCTACATCGTTTACTTCATTGTCTTTCCATTCTTCTTCGTGAACATCTTTGTTGCGTTGATTATCATCACGTTTCAAGAGCAAGGAGAAGCTGAATTGCAGGATGGAGAAATAGATAAAAATCAGGTGAGAAGTGGTGATGAAACAAATAAATTACTGGTCAATCTTGAGAGAGGCACACAAAATAGAGAACTAACTGTAATTTTTTTATGATTTCAGAAATCTTGTATCGACTTCACTATAGGTGCCAGGCCGCTAGAAAGATACATGCCTAGTAAAAGAAAAAGCTTCAAATACAAGATTTGGAAAATTGTTGTATCGACTCCATTCGAGTACTTTATCATGTTGTTGATCGTTCTCAACACGTTGCTTCTCATGATGAAGGTAAGTTATCAATTCATCAATGATCTCAACTCTCGAAATCAACTCTTTTGCATTTAAAAGTTTACTCAAATTTCTGAATTCTATAATGCAGTTGACAGAAGATTCAGATTTCAAGCAAAGAGTAGATCTCTACCACAAATCATTTGGCCCAAGTTAATCACTCTTTGAAGAGTTCTTATAATCATTCAAGTGAGTGTAGTTCATGCAAGAGTGTTGATCAAATATCAATTTACAGCAATGCATGTTTGCTATGGTTAATGAAAATTAATGTCAGATCACATATATTCAAAAACAATCCCCCCTGCAAGTAATGAAAACCTATCCATATCAAAAACCCATTGCCTAAGCATTGCCTAAGCATTGCCTAATTGTACCATTGCTTATAATGCCTTTGCGTGTTTCTACTTTCAGAATATATGTCCCTTTTAACGTTAACTGTCTGTTTTTCGATGGGCTTGTTTTATGTTTTTTGTGCGTAATCAAAGCGTTTTTTACGAGATATGTCCTATCCACAAGGTAGCAAAGATGGTGACACAGAGCCACTGAGCTAACGTGCAAATGTCATTTTTGATTGCATCGTCAAGATGAGTGTGTGTAACTCGAGGGTTGTGCTGTGATTTGGTTGGACTAACTATATGTATACCTACAACTACTCACCTTCTACGCACGTTGCCATACTGTCTCTATCTTGCATCTTGCTTAGTGACATCAACTATTTGCCCCGAGTCAAACATTATTTTATATCTGCGATGTAACGGAATGTTTGTCAATGTGTTGCTGTTGTTTTTGTGCTATGTTTTAAGTAACCCTGGTTGGCACAAACCCCTTGATTGCGTAATTATTTCTTACTTGGAGTTTTTGCGAAATTGAGAAAAATCAGACCAGATTGTTGATCGTTTCTGGAACTGTTGGGAGAGTTTTGAGTGATTTGCTGGTCATGGGTGTGGTGAAGAGATTTTTGTGCCTAATTTAGGCTTTGAGTGTTTAGTTATGGTTTTAGTGTAGGATTACCTAATGACAACAGAGCATTTAAAGGCAAGAAAAATCTTCCAGCAACAAATTATGATCACCAAAGCATTCGATCCAAAACCAGATTTTCAAAAGTTTGTTGGGCCACAAAATTGTTGAAAAGCGTGATTTTTGATTCTGACTTATTTACCTACTCGAGTTTCAATTAAAAATGCCAATTGATTGTTTCATTTTATTAGGCTTAAGGCTATCAAAATTTCCCGCATAAAAGTATCGGAGTGTAAAATTTATTATTTTATTATAGGTAAAAAATTCCAAGTCGGGAAATAGGGAAAAATAAACGAGAAATATGAACTAAATGACAAAAAGTGCTGCTCAGAAAACTAACAGTATGTTGTGTAAGACTAATCAAGTTACCGCTCATTCTACACAGCTAAAAAAGAATGCGTTTAATAAATTCTCTTCAGTATTGATCAAATAATAACAATATTTTTCATCAACAAAATTAACTCTTCAACGTGATTGCAATCTATATCTTAGCTCCATAGCATGCAAAACCCACCTGTTTACAATAAAAAAAAAAGTAGTTTCTCACCATCACAGATAGATAGCACTCATACTGTGTTGATATGGCATCATAGATAGCCTATCAATATCGTTGGGCCGCTCATTTAGTTCACATAACACTCATTCAGAATCATCTTAACGTAATTAACGACTCGTTTAGCATGCATGAGAGATTATTAGTTTAGGAACGTACATTCAGTGTATCGAGACACAGTGTTAGGTTGAGAAAATGCATTTGCTCACTCCTCTGGGCATGTCATATAAATGTTGTACTTATATGACTATTGTACATAGCACTTGTGTCTATCTATCTGTCTCTCTATCTCTATCTTTGTCTCTCATTCCTCTCTTCCCTATCGTTAAAATATCAAGTAGGCATACGGATTTGAAATAATTAAAACACAAAAAAGGAAACAGAAAAGTCGCACAATATTGAAGTCAACAATTCTCACAAAAAAAAATTCAGAGTTCATTATTATCATAATAAATCACTTTTTCACGCTGAACTATAAATGCACGTACACGTGTGTTTAAAATTGTGCGTACACACGAGCAACGTTACTAGTTTAACCTTTAAGCAGCAAAAATATGATCTAAAAGTGTAAAATATTAACAACTTTTTTTATGATTTGTTATTATTACTGGCCATAAGTTAAATTACAAGTCCTAATTTTTCCAACATGTGTTTAGAACTTCATTTAATATAAAATAGTGTGTGTTTGTCTGTGGAGTATGAAAACGTTAAGGCAGTGTTTCCTGAGTCTGCGCGACCATTGAATTTTATTTCCACATTAATTTCATAACTTTATGATTTTTAAATAACTTTGGTTTAGCTGATAAAGCTGATAGCTAAAAACACTGATATGGCTATAAAGTGAGAAATTATCATTTGTTTGCTACTGTGGAAATATATAAATGGACAGCAGAATAAAATTAGGAAACCAAATGAAGGAAAAGCAACCGGGAATGTGTTCAACTTCCTAACAAAAATAGAACCTTCAAAACTTGACATAGCTGGGTAGTAGAGTGTGTACGGATGCAAGACGAAACTTGGGAACTTGATCATTTCTGTAGCGTACATTTTGGCTTCCTTTCAAATTTGTAATTAATCTAATAATGTGTTTTGACAAACTAGGATTCTTCTTAAATCCATGCACCTGCAACTTAGTCCTGCCCTGAATGTTTACTTTCGACTTTGTAACCTACGTGTGACGTCTTCTACCAACAACTCATAGCTGTTTTCTCTACTAAGTGTTGATTCTGTTAGAACACCTGTGGAAAACTGTCCGTGGCTAGAATAGCCTGCATGTTGATATTGTGCTGTTCGTAAAAACATTCGTAACGCAACTATTTGGTGCTCAGTCCACACGAAATTGCAGTTTCTTGCAGTGTCGCGACTATGGCGCGTTACGAAAACCTGCGTTCTGAGTGTGTGAAAGAATTTATCAGTTAAAAGTTTCCTTTCGTTTGGGAGGGAACAAAAAAAAATTTGCACTTTTCATCTCTTTCTTATTTGGGGGGCTAGAGACATAATTTTTTTCATCTAGATATTCGAGAAACAATTTCAGATGGCTATTGGCATCGGAAATACGCACATCTGATACTTGCTAACATTGACTGATGCAATTGTATAGCAAAAGTTTTAAAAGGCAAGATTGTAAAGACCTCTGGCCCGTTTCCCCGATTTGTTCTAGTTTTACGGCCAAAGCGCTGTCCTTAAGGAAAGTCTCCACTACTTGAACATTGGATTCACCACCATGTTCACAATTGAAACTATTCTCAAGATATTGGCATTTGGAGTAAAGGTAAATATCACAGTGTCAATGCTACACTCCCCCAAAATTTGAATTAAATTTCCTATCAAGTATGTTTTTGTTGGTGGTCTTCATAGTCATCACAGGGTGGCTATTGGTTGTGCAGTCTGATTCAAGGGCAGAAAAATATTAATTGCAAGATGCTATGAAGATCAAAAAACATAACTAGGACCAACCCACACCATATGTGACAGCAGAACATCTTCCGAAAAACGAAAGTTTTACTAATCAATCGTTATAAAATACATCTTATTATTATACCAATAGGATAAAAATAGAATTTGGTTTGATCAAATTTAGAGAGAGTGTGTGTAAGTATTCTTCAAAAAATCTGTTTATTATGATATTTAATTTCAATCTTCAGGTATTTTTAATAAGTGCTATATTATTATTTAGTGGAATATTTCTAGAATTTCTGTAACGAAACGTGCTCCTGAAAACCTCTCCTTGAGACCTCCAAGACTAATCGTTTAGCCCATTATCCTACCTAGCCTATATGAGAGAGCACGTACTAGATGTATGCATGCAAATCGACCAACTTTTTCGTTGCTAATTCATTCGCATGGCTTGCTGGACGCTGATGCATCGATTGCTGGTGTCTGACGCTGGTGTAGCTTAACTATGCATGCGGTATTGTTTGTAGTCTTTGCGAAATCACACTGCACGGAAATATTCAGATTTCAGAGACTGTTATTTTAGATTAATTAATCAGAATAGCATTTGTGTAAATCTATTCTATTCTATAACTGCTTCTAATTACTTTCAAGTTGAAACTAATTTTTTTTTCAGGGTGGCAATCCTGGAATGATAAAATCCTTAACCAAGGCTGAACTAATATAATTTAGTTGACCGTAGTATTATTTTATATTGTAGCAAACGCTAGATATGACAGTACCAAGATATTGTTTTGCCGTAGTGCCAACATTATAACCCATTTTATTTTATGAAAGCACATTTACAAAATAACAAGTATTGTGAAAAATCCATTTTATTAATTGGCATGCATACCCAAGATAAATTTAACCATTTTGAAAGTAAAAAATGCTCGAAAATTATTAAGCGTGAACGTAAATCCCAATTGGTTTACCCCACCCCCAACACACACCTTAAAAGGAATGGTAACACTTTTTTACTTGTCTGTGCCTTGAAAGTGCTTTCATAACGTGAATTCATCTGTACCCTCACAATGACATTGATTCGTCACAATAGAATGTTTCACTGTTTAATTCTCCTTTTTAGTTTTTCGATTAGCATCCTTAGTAAAGATTTTTGTTTCATTTTTTTGTAGACTTATTTTAGGGCTGGAGTTAGAGCTGAACCTTTCGGCTACATTCGCATAACACGAACTGATGGATCGTAATGAATGTAGCCATCTATTCAATAGATTAATAGTTTTAATGCTGCTTTTCTTTTATTAGTGTGAGTGAATAGCCGATTCTCATTCCGATTTTCCAGGATGCATATAATGGCTTCACTCGCTAAGTCTAATAGCTTCTAGTATTTTGCCTGACTTCTAGATGATCGCTAAAGTACCCTAGAGAGTTTTATTAACATTACGTTTGAAAGTTATCTCCGATTACAGAGAATTTGGCTACGGGTAAACGAGGTCCCAATGACGAAGCACTTTTAAGAAAACACTCTTCGTTCCTTCATTATCCGTTCTGCTACTTTGGAACACATTAGGTAACACAAATTTGAGAATGAGTAAAAACTACACAAATATTCAGATAATATACTCTGCTTAAATTACACCTGCCTGAGGATAACTCTTCAGTCATCTCATTAGTCTTCAATATCAAAGAACAGAAAAATTGACCACTAGCTCAGGCAAAAGGCAAGAGCATCAGTGCACCAGATGTTTACTCATTTTTAAGTTTGTGTGCCTAACTCACAATGAATAGCGACGTTCCTGCGTAACCTCCCGCTGCCAGAATCCGTATTCCCTAAAGCATCATAATGCCAAGTAACGCTAACATGTTTGGTGTTGTGTTTGGTCTGTCTTAGTACCATGATGCGCCAGCAGTGCTAGACAATGGCCTACATAATATGAATCTGGTGTTCACCTTGCTCTTCACGATAGAATGTACAATGAAACTGATGGCGTTCGGATTCAAGGTGATGTGAAGCTAGCACAAGATATACTTGTAAAGCTTACAAACGCACTTACCTCGTATTTAATATTATATCCTGGCTCGTTGATAATTACTTTGATTTATTGTGTTCAAAAAAACAAGATTTTTTTTTTTCGTTGCAAGGGAAGTTGGTTGCGTCTTTTAGTCGAGAAAGCACTTTGCTGCCAACTTGGGCATGAACTGCTTTCATGGTTGCCAAACTACATACCTTTCTAAATGGAAGCAACAAACACAATCCTTGGAGAATGCTGCTACTTGTCAGAATCATCAGCATAGAAAAACCTTCTTATTGTGGCCACTGGGTACCTTTTTATCAATTGTTCAGTTTAAATAATACAATTATAGCAATGAATCCACGATAAAGTCGTAAAGTTATAAACATAATTGAAATGTCAAAGTTTACATTATGTTAAGTTCTAAAGCGTTAAAGTTCTGACTTAAAATTTGTCACAATTTTTAGTTTTTCTTGTTAACAATGTCAAATTTTTATCTTTGAGCTGGAAAGAGTAGCTTGGAATTCCCCAGCCGAGTAAACTCGTTGGTTGATACGTTTGCAGCTTCCCCTAGTACCTAGATGTTCTTTAGGCTGTACAAAGGTAGCAAGAACTTCACAAGGAACCACAGGCTCTCACTACCACACACACATACCTCCTCAGCATTCAAAGTCCACTCCATCATGCATTCGATTCCCTCTCTTTGAAACGTTTGCGATGAATTCTGAGGTGATTGCCGTTGCATTGAAGTAAGTGCGGAAGAAAACTCACAATTTTGGTAGCTTGGAAGTAACTTTTAAAATGGACGTACATCAGTAAAAATATAGAAAAGGTAGACTAATGTAGCAAGTTGCATATTCAGTTCGGTTATTCTTTAAATATTCCACTGATAATAGTATTTTGGTGAGCATGCTCTAAATAATTCCATAGATAAACCTCGTTTATTTATTACTCCAGTTTGAAGACTTATTTCATTTTGGTTGGCAAGCTTGACAAAACTAACCCCTCAAAAATCAGTTGAGAAAAATGTCGACGAAGTGAGTTATAGAGAATTAAGGGGTTTGCTGAGCGTAGAATCTTTGATTGGCGATTGAATCAACTGCTTTGTGAGTCCCCTTGTCTTGGTGCCAGCAGAAATGAACTATTAAATAGTTTTAATATTAATTCCAGTTTTTGCAAATGGATCCAAAAGCATTCATGTGATGTTTTTTTGTATTTACCTTTTTACAAACGAGGTTTATCAACAGAATTTGATTCAGTGCTTCTTCTCTCGATGAAAATCGAGAGGAGCGAAGGGTTCAATGTCAATGTGTGTGCTTACAGAATTTCTTCAAAGACCCGTGGAACACCTTTGACTTCGTGACAGTTGTTGGAAGCATAATTGATGCTTTGGTAGTAGAGCTAGGGGTAAGTCACCGACAGAAACTCCACTCAGTAGCTAGGTTGGTTAATTTGGCAACAAAATCTTTCTAAAGGTTCCTTCCAGGGTAATACTTTTTGTTAATTACTCATTTTCATAAAGTATACTTGGCAGAGAATTGGAACAGATTTTGTTTCAGTCAGTTTTTGTTCCTTAGACAATAGCAACAAATAAAATAAACTTGTTTGCGATTCAAACCAATTTCCTGTAGAATATGCGTAAAGTTTGCCTTGATAAACTGGATGCTTAACACTTCCAGTCTTAAAATTTTTGATATCAATTGTAATGTAAATTTAAATTTTTTTGTTGCTCTTTGTAGACCAAGTGTCCTAGCCCCTAGGTGAAAAGCCTGTGTATGTTGTGCGTACCAGTGCACGGTTGTTCTACGGCTACTTGCGAGAATATAAGTTCGGTGAATTGAGAAAAAATTGCAAGTCTTGACAAACATGAAAGTCACCTAGCTCATAGTCTGGGAAGAGTCTCATTGTTTGCTTTCATGCAAGGAATCGGAGAACAGACAAGAGTATCTACTCTGGCATTTTGCTTGAAAGTATGAATACAACATCAAATTATCGGTCAACTGCAAGACTCGGACATTTTGATGTGGTATTCCAATCTACATATTTCAACCTGTAAACATTGGCTCCAATCAATCAGCAAATATCTCCTGAAAGTCTAGTTAAACGCATCCCTGTGCCTTGAAATGAAAGCCAACCAAAAAAAAATCATGATTTCAAAGAAACTGTTTTTTTAAAACTACTAATTTGAGTGGTTTATAAAAAAATAAAAAGGTGATATTTGCCTAGAATAGCCTATGGTACTGGTTGGAATTTTCGGGCCATGCCCAGTGAGCGTGGACACACGGAATTTTTATCGAGGTGTGGGTGGGGGGTATCGCGATTCTAGCACGCTTTGTGTACTATATTTTGTGTGGAAGCTTCTCGCAGGGATTGGCTCCTCGCGGATCTTCACCTCAACGAAATTCAAGGCCTTTACTTCTCTAACCTTGTGCTAACATCCACAACGCTGGCACAGCATTAAACATCACAAATTAGTTCACTGGTGAGCCTGCAATTTTTTGGCTCAGGCCAAACATCAACTTTGCAAAACTTTTCCAGTTAAGTGTTATGAAATTTTTAGCAGTTTTTTAATTGGCTTTAGGTACCTGTAGCTTGTTGACGTGGTAGAATCTGAATAGGATGTCTAATTTTTAGTTAATGTTCCTCTTAATTTATTCTGTTTGCCTTAGTGTCTCATTTAGATTGTGGAATCCGTTTTAACTATAGTGTAGATATGACAAAAATTATACAATTTTAAGTAGCAACAAAAAATAAAGAGTTTAAAAAAACCTTTTGAATTGAGCAGACTCCAAAGAAATCAAAAAAAGGTTCATCAAATTTCTTATTTTCATTGAATGCTTCTTTTTGCCATCAAATGCATTTTCTAGCTTCTCAGTTATTGTGTTAACTCGACAGTATTCCATGTGGATTGATCTCCTGTCAAAACACTTGTTTTTGCAAAGTTGTGTGTGAATTACGTCTACGAAGATCCGTGCATTTTTATTTCTGTCACTCACATTGAAGGTCATTGCAGTAACACAATTTATTTGTCCAGAAATTACTATATAATGATGAACAGGCGAATTTCATCAACGTCGGCTTCCTGCGACTGTTCCGGGCGGCCCGCCTCATAAAGCTGTTAAGACAGGGATACACGATACGAATATTGCTTTGGACATTTGTGCAATCATTCAAGGTAACTAACATTCCTCAATCTTTTATTACAAATGATATCATAACTAAAGCGTTACCAACGTCTTACTACCGAAGTAACTACTTCTGTAAGTCACTGTGTTGTTCTTCACAGAAATAATAGACAAAAATATCTGCTGTTCAAAGTAATGCTTAAGTTATAATATCATTGTTCCTAAATTCAAGAAGGTTTGGTCTGTTTTGAATGTGTTGATGGGGTAAGATTAAAAATTGGAAAAATCAAACCTTTTTGGCGTTAGGAATGACGGCCTTATCGAACTGATTCCACGCTTTTACTTCTTACATAGGAGTCAGTTTGAGAAAGTCTACTGCTATCACTAGTGTGTTTTCTACTCTAAACTTTCAAATCGCCGCACTTTTTTTCTAAAGCTGTGCCACATTGCATTGCGTCGCTAACTGCAATTCACGCGCGTAACCTACGCTTCTTTAAATGAACTCGTCATCGCCCAAAAGAAACTAAGTCTTGCTTAACATGTTGCTGCAGGCTGAGAAGTCTTCTTGAAACATTGCATAGGCTTCATGCTGATTTATTTGCTGCCTTAACTCTCGTCGCGGTCTATTTTATCAATTCAACCTAAGTAACTGGTCCCCAAGAAAGGTTAATTAAAATAACACGAGGGAATTTAAGAGATTCCGATACACAAAGACAAAATACCAACAAGTGAAGAAGGACAGAATTTTTTTTATAATGTCTGATAGTATCGGCACATTCAGGTAATCGTAGCAGATTGTTCCATTACTGCAATCAATAAGATTTGTAAATCTAACTAAATTTAAATTTCTTGTTGATTGCACCAATGCTTCAATGAAAACGTTTGCTTTTCAAATGTTAACACTATCGTAAAATGAGCAGGTGCTAGTTTAGCATAGAAAGTATAAGATTATTTGCTAGGAATTTAGAAGTTGGACTACGATTATGTTCAGAGGATACAAAATAGTTAATAGAATCTCAATTTTATCTAGGTATCTGGTTAAAAGCAATAGAAAGATCATAGTACTTGTACAGTTTTGAGCATTTTGTACATTTTTTAGAAAAAAAATCATTTTTAGCTTATTATCTCCAACAAGCTTTGCGATGCCAAGCCCCTTGTTTAAATAGTTATGCTTTTGTAAAAAATCATTTTAGTTTTGAAACTGAACCTTCCACACATGCTTTGTAATTAAATGCTTTTAGAATTGAATCTTAGAAAATAAGCAATGTAAACCTCTACTATGCATGATTGCCAAAATTGATTATTACAAATCATTAATATCCTTGATCAAAGATTTGAAGAAAAAAAAATTATATTGCACCTGGTAAATTCTACAATTCCCTACAAACTTCAACTCGATAAAAATGTTACTCTTACAGTCTAAACAAAAAATCTAACCATGTTAAAACATTTCTAACAGCATGGCATGTATATAATACACGAGCAGACCATTTACGCCATCCAGCATGAGTGTAGAGCTAGTTTCGAAAGTACGTGCTAGCTTAGTATGAATATTTTGCGACAGTATTGCATTCACTAATGGCCGTGGTTCTTGCCTCACAGGCACTTCCCTACGTCTGTCTACTCATCGCCATGCTGTTCTTCATTTACGCTATCATCGGAATGCAGGTAATATAACAATCAACGATAATTATTCCATTTGGTCAAGTTGTACTCCCAAAAGATAATGGTCCAAAGTCACGAGTAAATATTATCATTGTGATTCAATGATGAGTGAATTCTGAAAATTTTACAATATCTAATCCATGACTTCACTTGCTAGATCTTTAAATGTAAAAAGTCTCATGGGCAAATTCTGATCACTTCCCTTCATTACTTAGTAATAATTTTTGGCTCCTTTTTTTCTTTTTTATTTAATACTTGATAGATTTAATCATTGTTAGTTTGCAGTTTATCGGTATTTTTAACTATTGATTACTAAATTTAGCATAGAATAGATTTGAAGATAATTCTAGAATAGTACTCTCATTGTGCAGAAATAGTTCTTCAGAGGTATAATGATGTTATTTAGAGAGAAATAATAACTTGGTTAAAATCGATCAAAATAGAATAGGTACTTTGAAACTTTACTACAAATGTGTGGGAATGTGCCTTTTCCTGTATTTTAGAAGTTTTTACCATGGTGCATGAGCCATCGAAGAATAATAACGTTCAATATAAAAAAGCTGGGTAGATTTGCTGGTTTTTATTACAGATTTCAAACACATTTTCAGTTTTGAGAGCTGAGCATCTTTGGATGACTTAACATGCTTTTTGGCTTCAAAATTGTAGTTGAGCTGATAACTTTCACGAATATGATTGAAATCTGTCATAATAACAGCAAAAGCATAGCGGAGCAGAGCTTAGTAACGTTTATCTGTGGTAACGTAACTTTATTTCAGGTAATACATGTCGTAGATAGCCATAAGATATTTTTGAAAATAGAAATAGAATACTAGTTTGTAGTTTTTTGGCAAAACGACGGTGCAAGATTCAACGACTTTGTGATTTTTGAGAATTTTTGGCAGACATGGGCAAACGTTAACCATGTACTTTATGAACACTTTAGCAAGGAAAGACGCTGTCATCGCTGTCACGGGACACTCACAAAAAATCATAGCAATATAGGTATTTCACAACGGCACCTTTCGCAATTAGCATTAATAATAATTCATTAGCGTATTTTCTCTAGGTTACTTTCCGAGTGCTGATGATTAATAAACTAGACTAATTCTCCATTCGGATTGACAATCTTGCAAAAATATCATTCCATTGCGGTCGGTTTCAAGGTATTCGGAAACATCAAGTTTGACCCTGATTCTGCACTCAATCGACATAACAACTTTCAGACTTTCTTCGGTGCTGTTTTACTCCTATTCCGGTGAGTGGCCGGGCTCGAGCGAAAAACAAAACCCGGCCGACGAAAACCTCGGGACTAACTTGCACCCCTATTCCCCACCCCATACCACCCCTGTTCGGCCACAGCATTCGTCTTTACCTAGCGCACGATATAGACACATTGTAGAAATTACGTACATCACTACGGTAGCACAACGAATGACACGCAAAAAAAAACCAAAGCTATCACATAGAGGTCACTAGAAAACATTTCCAAGTATTTTCCATACAAATTAAGATTTTTTACATTTTGTGAGTTTTATCAATGCTATATTTTCAGTAGCATTAATATTCAAATAATTCAGCATTTCATGTGTATACAGTCTCATGGCTGCATATTTCAGACAACTTTCAGGCAACCCCTGCTAAAAATAACACCTACCCATCCTTTCTCCTGCGGGAAAGCTAGTTCCGAGGGTTAGGTCGACAGTAGTGTTGGCATGCTAGCTGACGATAGCTCTAGTTGGTTTGCTGCTAGAGTATAAAAACAGTGTACATGGTTGTCTGTCTCTATGTTGGGTATACATATACATAATCGTGATGTGTCTTCTATGTTTGATGGGTAGTTTACGTTCTTAGCTGGTAATAATCGTTCTTTCGGTTCGGTACTACTACTACTCACAGGATGGCCACCCCGTAGTGATAAAATCGTATATCGTACTGGTAATGGTAGCTGCTATAGCGGTTGGTAGCACACCGTAGCATTGGATTGACTAATTATCACAACGTCGTCACCGTAGGTATTTGGTAACATTGCGCTGGATCCCGAAGGAGCAATTACAAGGCATAACAACTTCCGCAGCTTCGTCCAAGGCCTAATGCTACTGTTCAGGCAAGTTAACCGACCTGGTTGAACCCTTCTACTTTCCTCTCCCTTCGTCGGACATTCTGGTTGGAACGGGTATTTAAAATGAAAATGGTTAAAATTATATTTAACTCGCACCAAAATCATTTAACAAGACTTACGGAAAACAATACTACACTTAATGCTGCAAAATAGCCATGATTTTCTTGTATCAATGATATCAAATTATTGAAAACAATTAAATAAAAGTTAATGGTAAACTTTAATTGTATTAAAAGATTCTGTTAAAAGGCTCCATAATTTTGTTTGACAGACACGCACTTACTTTTAAAAATATGTTTTAAATTATTGAAGTTCTCTAGACATAAAGATACACGTAATCTCAAATGGAACATTTCAGTGAATCACTATAAAAATTCAACAACAAAAAACCCGTTTGCAATTAGTAACGTAGTAACAGAGAATTGGCCAGAATGTTTGACGGAGTTTTTGATGGTCATGGCTTCATCTCGCTTATTTGACGACAACATCAACAACAACTTACACATAAATGACACTCCTGGAAATCACGGTGAGTTCGACGGCATTGCGCACAACCAATCAGAAATATTCGTACTGTATTGTAACAATGTACAGTATTTGCACAGTAATAGACGGATCATTCGGCAGGAAATAAACGTGTTTAAAGCCTGAGCTACCTGCCGCATTTTTTGCTCATTGGTAGTAAAAAATCTACCTTACATTTCTATCGTAACATATTTCCCAACAAATTTTTTTCAAATTTTGGTTGAATATGCTGGCTTGGCATTTTTCATTCAGAATGGAATATTTTGGGAGCATTAACTAAATTCTTTCTTGGCTAACTCAACTCTCTTTGCTCAATACTTAAATATGCTATTAATGCTTAATAACACTTACTAAATTCCTAAACAAGTTTGCCACAAGCCTTGTCATGGAAATCTCTTCCCTACATCAAAAATCAATAATAAGAAAAGCACAAGACTAAAATTTTCTCTAAAAATAAACAATACTCTAGATAAATACAAATATCATGCAATTTCTTTGCGTTTAAATGACCACCTTCTCACTAGATACAACCGTTACGGGGCTAACTATCGGCAATTCTTTCCGTTCGATCTGTCCATTATCTATGCAATAGGGTACCCTAGATTCGATGTCACCCACTGTCGCTTTAAATTGTGTGTAAGTCTCTCTAACACACCCCGTATCTCTCTTGTCGCCCCACCCGACTCACTCTATCGAGCTGTTGATGTGTCTGTTGTACGTGCTTTCATTGTTGTCACTTGCAAACTACTATTTCTTCCATACGATTGCATAATTGATAAATCCTCTCCTTCTAATTCTGTCACTGTGTACAATCAACAATTGAAATTTGTGTTTAATGCATTCTTCTTACAGGATTGGGTTAATGAGTTGTACCAAGTAAACCTGAACAATGATTAATTTAACGTGATTTACACTTTCAAAATCGATCTATTGTAATGCAGAAAAGAGTCAATATATTTTTCTTAGCTTTGAGCTCCCAAATTTGCTTGGGTAAATTTCAATTTTTGACAGAAAAAAAAATTAGCTTGCCCCATATTTAACTTTAAGATTTTTAAGAACAAGAAATAATACAGAAACTAGGGGAGATGTGAAATGGTTACGATTTAGTTCCCATCGCAACCCACTATGCTACTGAATTATTCCTTATCGTCACAAATCAATGAGCATTTTTTATTCTGTTTGAGATGGGCATATCGGCTAACGTGTATTTGCCGTGTACATAGGTGTGCAACCGGCGAGGCGTGGCCCTCCATCATGCTTTCTTGCATCAAGGAGCGGCCATGCGATCCACTCGCGAAAAAAGGACCATTCGACTGCGGATCTAACGTGGCTTACGCATACTTTGTCTCGTTCATCTTCTTTTGCTCATTTCTGGTGAGTACAGTCTTTGGAATTGCTCTATTGCATAGTGAGAAAACTATTTACACTTGTTATAATCAAAACAAAAACTAATTTTAAGCAATAAGTTTGGTTTTAAAATACAAGGTTAGCTGAGTTTTCTTTCCCATAGTGCATACATATTAGTTATGTTGGTGAAAGATTTAGGACTAGTCTGGAATTGCATAATGTGTTCTACAATTTCAATGATTTTTTTTGTAATTCAAAGTACTTGATTTTATATCAAACCATGTACTTGACAATATTTAAACAATATGTATGTTTGATAAACTCATAAAATAAATAAATACAACAATTATTTTTTTCAGATGCTCAATCTGTTCGTTGCTGTCATTATGGACAACTTTGACTATTTAACACGAGACTCGTCCATTTTGGGAGCCCATCATTTGGATGAGTTTGTAAGAATATGGGCTGAATATGATCCAAACGCAACGTAAGTAAAACTAATATAATGTAACATTTGAATTATTTCAACTTAATTTCAATTTATTTATTTATTGCCCATGTACATCGTGCAATTGGGATCATTTTTTTTGTTATGATAGGTCAAAGAAAGTACGTGAGGGATATTGTACAATAGCTGTCAAACACAGAAAACCATTGCTAAAAAGGGTTTATCTCTCCCAATGATATGTACTCTTGCAATTATATCACTAACTGCTGTCGGCAACTGTTTCAGGGGTAAAATACATTACAGCGAGATGTACGACATGCTGAAAAACATGGATCCCCCGCTGGGGTTTGGCAACAAATGTCCGAATCGGTTAGCGTACAAAAAGCTGATTCGCATGAACATGCCAGTTGACCCTGACGGAAAAGTAAACTTCACAACGACGCTGTTTGCACTCATCCGAGAGAACCTCAGTATCAAAGTTAGGCCACGTGAGTGATTGTTCATTGAAATTCTACTGAACTAGAGCTAAAGTAATCGAGTTAATTATTACTCAGAATAATAGCGCTAATGTTGAACGTTCTACTAAACAAACGAGCCTTCAGCGTGTGTTGAAGGAAGGTGCCACCCGTTGGAAGTTACAGCTGCCCTATTTTTTAAAATCTCTATAATTATACAATTACGACATTGAGATTTGCATCATGAAGATTAATTCAGCGTAATCAAGTCGCAACAGCAAGTAATCTGCGAGAAATAACAAAATTTAATTTCTTAACGCTTGTTACGCTAGTAGAGTAGTTATTGATCGGTAATTTTTGCGAAGGCAGTTAAAAATTTGTGCTGAGACTCTGACTAGAAACTACGGATTATAAAATAATTTCTAAAACTTAGTACCGAGTAACGAGAGCTCTAACCTCTACTGCTATAGGTGTATTGAGCCATGCATTGAAAATTGACTGTACGAATATATCTTAATATCAATTTTTAAGTCCTACTAGTATGGTCAATCCGGTATGTTGTTGGATACAAAAATTAACATGGCATCATAATTTTAGCGGAAGAAATGGATCGTGCTGATTCGGAGTTGCGGGAGACTGTGACAAAGATTTGGCCTCTCCAGGCGAAGAAGATACTGGACCTTCTTGTGCCAAAAAAAGAAGGTAAGCTAAACTCTTTGGTAGCCTAATTCTCAATTGTCTTTCCCATTAACATAAATCCATTAAATTTCCATTCAACTTTAAGAATTGGAATGTTTATCATATTCTGTTTGAAGGAAAATTTTTGGAAAAACTACTTTTTTAACGACATACTTGGAACAACCTAGTGCCTCTCCTCGGCAGAGTTTTGCTGACAGAAAATCTCCTTAAAAGACATATTCTATAATGTCACAGCCTGTTGTAACTGATTTTCGTTGAAGTATACTTTTATTTCCTATTAATGTTAACTAAAATTTGCACACTCTTAAAACTTATGTACAATCTACCTACAAAACTGAAGGTATTGGTTTTAGAGACATGTCAATGCACCTTTCAAACTAATTGTTTAAATATATGTGAAATGGCCAATGGATTATTTTATTCGGTTACAGAGTTAAACAAAGACAAATTAACAGTAGGGAAGATTTACGCGGGACTCCTAATATTGGAGAGCTGGCGAACAACAAAGTTCGGGCAGATCGAAGCAACGGGAATGCCGGTGAGTTCTACTTTATACCCAAAAAGAAAAGGCTTTCCATTTAAAAATGTGCAATCATACTCAATGTTTGCAATCCCCTGTTTGTTAATGATAACATCGACCCATCCCATACACTGAGGCATCGAGCGTTACGAAATACAAATAATAATAATAATAAAAAAGCGATGTTGCTTATCATAAAGTGGGACATATATATATAAGCATAACTTCTGTGCAGTTTAGGAGAAACTTTATGTCTTCTTCCTCTGTCTTGTGCTTTGTCCTATAAACTTAAAACTAACCTCTCTATACCTTAAGTGTAACACTTATCTACCACTTCGAACAAAGTGTGATTTTAAAATTGAAATTACTAAAAAGATCCGTGCAGAAAAAATGTACGTCTACGTAAGAAAACAAAAAACTTGAAAGAACCAAACAACATTTAACATCACACTTTTTCAAAAAATGTGCAACATTTGTCTGGCTATTTCCTTCGAAACATAAACATTATTTGGTAAAAAAAAATTGTTGTTTCTGAGAAACAAAAACGATTAATTTGACACGTTTCAACTCATGAAAAGTAAGAACACGTTATCATGATCACAAATAAGAATCACTGTTTGTGATGAAAATGATAATACACTTATTAAATAATGTTTAAATCAAATATTCGATGTGGTGTAGTGGTGACGATACGATGTGAGTGAATGTGGATGTATAAGTGTTTTGAGAACTCAGATCTGGCATAAAAAAAAATATTTTGAATCCATGCTAGTAAATTTGTGCATTTTTGAGAAGTCAATTAAAAACACGTAGCAACTGATGGCAAAAAAATCAATTAATCCAAAAATTATTTTGCTTTTGTTGATTTGGTTCGAGGATACATTGGATGGACCAGTACTTCCTAATTCCAATTCTGAGTTTTCAAACCCAACGTGGCTTCATAGCTCCTAGTATGTTGATAGTTGCCGTAACCTTGTGACTAACGTCTCAGAGTCAGATATATGTTTGTCTGTCCGTCTGTCTCTGTATTTTGTCTACGTGTGTGTATGTGTGTGGGTGCGTGGTTTTGCATTCGTCTTAATGTGTCGTCGTGGCAACAAGGCTGATTTACAGATCACACTGCTAAACAGATAACTCTGAAATTAAAACAAAATTTACTTTTGACACAAAAATAAACGTACTAGTTCTCGGCTGATAGAAGCACAATCATAAATGATAGTTGAAAATGCTTCGCGTCGAATTCGCGTAGTTAATAATAAGTTTCCAAAAATTGTAGCTATGACCATTAATAATTTGACACTCACCCCAACTAAGCAACTATTTTAGATTAAAACATTTTATTCAAGTTTTATATTTAACTTGTGAGACAGATATCTAGCTCTCCCAATACGTAACCCAAATTACCATGTTTGGAAATTAGTTTGAAAACCTTGTGTTATTCTATTGTGAGCAAATAGTCCTTCTGATCATCCTATAAATCGGATTAACTACCTAGTCTCCTATAAATATAGTAATAGAGCCTGACAATACTTCATTTTAACGTTTCTCATCATTCTAAAATGTATGCTAACTTATTTCATACTTTTTGATTCAACGGTGCACAAAGAGCATAAACTAGAAACCATCCACAATAAAATCCAATCAGCATCCACAACGATGCATCTCTCTGAGTAGCTGAGAAACGTACGAGTGAGGAATGGTTTCGCGCCACGTAGAATTTCCTGTTCCGATTTAGTCAGCCTTGTTGAGTAGCGATCCAATAACGCAATGTCTTTCCTTTCAGGGATTTGGTGGTCATAGTCCCTCCAATGAGGCGGTAGTATTCTTTAACTTAGATCTACAATCTACTTTCATTCCTCATTTTATTCACTCGTTCATTCATTTACGTACTAGTAGCTGAATCGAAACCCTTTAAATTGATTACTCAATTTACCAATTTTCACCACGTTTGATATTTTCCACGTTCATGCTAACGTTTTGATCTTGTAGCTCTTTTGACCGCAACAACCACTCGATAAGAAGGACCTCTGGCATTTTTTTTTTTCTAAGAAAAGGAATGCTATGAGGTCGGAAAGTTGTCAAATAATCTTGAAACAGAGTTTTGGCATAGTCAAAATCTCTTTTTATAGATTAAGACAACTGGGAATTTATTGAATGACAATCGATTTGGCAACCACCATTTTATTGCAAATGCCTGTTTATAAATAGCTGCCGTACGCTTCGTTGGATCTTCTGTTTCTATTTTATCGATTTCCTAAAGCAATTTATTTGGGCTCTGATGTTTACTGGTCTTTGCAGTGATTCTTGTTGCTCTTTCACTTTAGTTATGTATTTTGTATATTATATATATTACAACCTCTAGTTTGCTATCATTTGTAAGAGACTTTTCAAAAAAATGTTAGTCCAATTGACAGAAGTGTTCAAAGGTTGAAAACTTGAGTAACATTTCAGTAATTGGGATGGCAAATATTTTGAAAATCTGCATGCAACATAACTACAAAAGTTTGAATTTTCCCAGTCTCGGTGTGACGTTTGACTATTGGCAGCATGATAAGCTTTTGCATGACGAGCTACGATGCAAGGAATCCTTCCTATTGCCAGACAAGAGGATGGTTTCCTAGCTATCGGATTGGATATTGTAACATTTAATAACTAAGCCTTTCTTTTCTTATCGAATTCTTACTTTCAGCTGTCGTTTTACTTCTTAAGAAGTTAGTTTGAGAATAACTTGATTGTAATTTGTACATACAATAGTGTGAAGTGTAATACTGAATAGCGTACCTAGATCATACTTTAATACACCTACATAATATTATAGCTGGGTTGCATACAATATTACTGTGTCTAGCTCTATTGGTTTTATCAGCTATATATTTTGTTTATAGGAAGCTAAAATGTATTTTGTAAGCAAAATTATTTTTATTCTATTCTTGCAATCATCACATAGCTAACAGGTACTGCAGATAAAACTTTTCAAAAAAGCATAATGAATGGGATAATGCGAAACTCTCTAAAAAATAGTTTAACGTTTCATTGAGTACCTAATGCAGTTGAGACCGCAAGCACAATGTATGATGGCAAGAATAGTAGAGGGAGATGTGGAAATGTAACGGGTTGGAGTTGTGTATTCTTTGGACAGAAGGCATCGTTTTTTAACTGCCTATTGGACATGGCCGGTCAATGGACTGGCACTTCACGAGCGGGAAGCCTTGAGCCTGATGATGCGACCACCGCACTGCTTTCTCGCAAGAACACGCAGAGGGGAAGTGTCAGGTCAGTACGAAATAAGTAATTACAAATGTAAAGAAACTTTTCTCGTCTTTATAGCTGGTGGTAAATAACCAGGCAAAATTCAAAAGTAAATTAATTGAGTGTCAATGAAAGGAATCATCAATCTTGAATGCAGAAAAATAACAGCAAGATATAGAATTCCATAAGAATTTTTACCTGCAGTAACATAAGACAGCAGACCAATGGCTACCAAAAGTTGAACCAACCATTGAATATCATAAGCATTATCTTAGATCAACTATCTTAGAAAAGTTTACATTTTAATTCTGGTTTCTCTGTTGTTTCAGGACTAAAAAGGTGAACCACTGGTCTCTTCGTACTTGTCAGTCAAGTATAGCTAAATCTACTTTAGTATATAGCTTTCGAGAAATCCGCAAGACAAAGTCTTTGGTTGACGTGTCCCTGTTTATTGCAGAGAAACTATCCCTGATGTGTAGTTAAATATTGTTTACGCACATCTCATGGTCTAGGCTAGGATATCAATTAAGACAGTAGGCCTGACAATTGTTAAATAATTATGATGTATAGTATATACTAGAAACTATGCTAGTAGGTTAATAGGTTAGTCTAATGATATTTTGTTAGCCTATAGATGTTGGGTGATAGTTGTTTTTATGGTGTTCGTAAAGTTATACCTGTGCAGTTTTTTGCTTTTCCATTTGCAAGTGCGGAGATTTTTTCCTCGGCATTGTTATAGTTCGAAAAAAAATTACCATGGTGTAACTGTTAATATTAGTGTTTCAGCTAGCGATGAGTCAGGTACAGAATTGATATCGGTGCTCGAAAAAAGTAGGTGCATCGATGGCCCTTTTCTGCATTCTTTCAACAAACCACTGACTAGAAATAATGTGATTTGCAATCACTATTAGATCTAGTTACTTTGTACTTTCTGGTAGTGTGGTTTTGGTATTGACTGCAGACATACAGGATGACCAATCTACTCTGATTTTTTTAGCTTCAAAAACAATGAAAATTAGTCCTTCTTTCTCTGAAAAGAAGGCAAAAGAATTATATGTTTATTTTATTTATTTGTACCATATGGTATATGGTATATATACCATAATGTATATGTCAACACAAGTTTAGATTGTTCATCCTTTGACGCCAAGGTGCATTCGTAGAAATTCGAAGAGCTTAGAAGGCCCGTCTAGTTTCTAGTTCACAAATGTGAAGAATTTCATTTTATATACCGAGTAGGATAGAACGATACACATAAATAAGCTACTTATTAGGTGGCGTATCATGTTAAAATTTTACTAAATTACAATGTTTTTACAATGTCCAATATTTTTGTCGAAGCAGTATTTTAGATTTGTGGTTCTTTGATGCAGAATTTGCATGTTTTATCAATCTTTTTCAACAATTTGCACGTATCTCATTTTCAATCTGCATGCCTAGATTATAAACTAACGGAATTACGAATCCTATGCTGTTATTGTAGGTAGAACGGTATGCGGGTAAAAGCTGTCCAACGTTAGTTTGAACTTTGAACGAAGCAGATGATTTCCTATTGTGAACGTTTCAGACTGTGCTTTCGGTGTCTCTATCACTCTAAATACAACCTGTATCTTTCACAATGTTCAACTTCATCACTTTATTTTTAGCAAATGAATCGAGTATAAAAATCTACTCTTTTCATTTTGTTTCTAGTCGAACGCTTTTGTAAATATAGGTATATGTAGTATACTTGGCGAATATTTTTGCAAGCTTTTTGAATTGGTGGCAATGCCAGAGAAGAAGGCCGGGAACAGAAAACTGTAAGACGTGTCCGATAGCAACTCTGCTTAGCCCCGCTGGTGACAATCTCTAAGACAAATGCGATGCTTACGCTTTAACATGCGTTTACAGATGCTGGAGCTACAAGATGTCGTCATTGCGTCGTCACGACAAGGCTCTATGGAATCGTTACACGATCGACACGGGCATCTGCATCCTGTCACCGGTTACAGCCCAAGGTTAGCGTAACTAACAGTAACGTGACATCAGTGGAACTGATAACGATAATAATGTCTCGTGTTTACGATAATGATTGCTTGAATATTGGATCTGTATTTTTGGAACCATTGCATGTATTTCCAGAAGCTTGTTGATAACCATGTCATTTAATACCACACCAATCCACAAATGTCAACTTCAACAAATATATTGCCTACAATTGACAGGCTAGACTTGTTTTAATGAAGCTTTATTTTAAATATTTATGCCTAACATTACAGCTGTCAACCCCCACAATAATTATAACAAATTTATAGTCAAAGCGCCCCGTAGATATGAGAAACTCGCAGAAGTTTCAATGCCTGGACTAGTTGCTTGCCAAGAATTGTACCGAAAGTCAATTGTAAACCGATGTCTTAAAAAAACGATGCGCTCCAACATTTTACAGACGAGGGCCATCGCCGAACCCCCTACGGCGAACCCCTTCTCCGCGGCGGTATCACCGTGACAACCACTACCACCACCCCCACCACCACGACATCGGATTCAGCGACACGGTCTCGAACGTGGTGGAGATTGTCAAGCATGATCACACACGGCATCGCCATCGGATGAGAGGTTGGTGTCGCCGAGCACAGATTTATCTAAGGCCTGCTTACAAAAATGATTTCATTAAGGAGGAAATAGTCGTTCCACTTTTAGTTTACGGTTTGCTTGTCGAAAATCTATATAGCTTACAACTTGCCATTTGTTTTGACAAACAGGTGGAAAATGTAATGATTTTACCAGTTTTAGGATAAGAAGTTAAAAACGACTCATTTGTCTTGAACGACCTGTTCTCTTCTACCCCCCTTTTCTCTCACGACGAAGCACTTAAGTGTGTTTCCCCTCAGCTCAGAAATGATCTATAATAAAAGCTGCTTGTCCAGCAAGAGCCAGTTTGAGAAATTACCTTCCCTCCTGATAACTAATTCCCAAATTCCCACACACAAAACAAAGCCCCCCCCTACGCAAACGGCATCTATCCTCAGGTTCGTGGTCTGCATCGACGAGTCCTGCACGGTCTCCGAGCCCAAGCCGTGCGAACCACCGCTACCAGTCTCGGCACTATGGCACGACGAGCCTGGAGCAGCGTTCCCGATCACCATCGCCGGGAGCACGCGCGGGAGCAGCAGCGGCGGCACAGCACAGCTTCCCAGTGCTGGTCGCGCGAAGGGGGCAGGGTCGCCGTCTCCCGCCTACCCCCAGCAAGCCCTCCACGCTACAACTGCGGCCCGCCAACATCAACTTCCCCAAGCTGAACGCTTCGCCGACGCACATTCCGGGCCAGCCGCCAAACCCGCTGAGTTTCGAGCAGGCGGTCGCGATCGGTAGAGGGGGCAGGTTACTACCGTCTCCAGTGCCCAACGGATACAAGCCGGGCCAGCCGAGGCGCACGCGGCACAGCGATTCCGACGACGACGACTGGTGCTAGCCAGGGTCGGTGCGCAAAGTGTGACGTGTGGATAGTGGTGGGAAACTTTGAGCAACGCTACGTCGGCTGTTCGGTAGTGGTTTGTTGACGAGCAGGTATTATTGGCGCGTGTTGTGGTTTTTTTCGGTTTTGTTTTGGTGCAAAATGTGTTTTATTACCTCCGCAAGATGCGGGGGCTGCACATGTTATCGATTGTTGTTTCTGTAGTTGGTGAGTAAACTAAAGAATGGATCATATTCAGTCGTATGGCAAGCGTACGTCGTCGGCAGTCAGAGGTAATGAACCACTTCACACTTGTAAATGACCAAAGATGTATCGGCCATGGAATTGATGTCCATGCCAACGATTCTATTCTTCTTCTAAATGGAATCGAAACTACTGCCAACTTATTTTCAAGGGGCAGAATTAACAAAAAAACAAAAAAAAACATTTTGTCCGCTCTACAAGTAACTCTTTTTAAAGAACGTTTTCAACTACGCAATCTCTTAACTTCCCCCTCAAGTGCTTTATAAAGTGATTGTGTTTGGTTCATTACATCAAATAAAAGTTACGTTTACGTTTTTCTGTGATATAAATAAATGACAGCGTGAAACGCACGAGATGACATAACGTTTGAAATCTTATTGGTGCTTAGATTAGCCAATCGACCGGTTTCGAATCATCAAACGATATTAATGTTGTTCATAGTTTGATTTTCGGCATTAGAGAATCTCAAAACGACGACATTTCGTGAAGCGAAGTGTTTGGTCGATTGCAGCGGTTTATGCAATCTTCTCGGGCTACTATATGAACAAACAGACAATTGTTATGCTGAGGGATATTTTGACTCGTTCTTGTTTCAAGTGGGGGTAAACTTGTTGCAGCTAGCTAATCCTGGTTTTTTCTACTCCCTTCTCTAATATGATTATTAAAACAACAAAAAAAATGTGTGACAAAGTTGCCTTAACAATATAAATTGATTGTGTGTTTATCGTTAATTTCAAGTTAGTACCAAATCAAAAGATTTTATATATCGCTAATATTCCTCAGCCGAGTGGATTTAGCGCATGAGTGCCGCTTCAACCTAAGTTTGCTCTGCTTAGAAATTCCAGTTTGATTTTGACAAGCTGAGATCACGAGGAAATTAACTGTGGTATCACAGGAGGTACCTAACATAACAGATTTCAACAACATGATTTCGAATGGAAAAGACACTGCTGAAGCTGCATGTATAACTTCTCTCAGAGAGAATTTATCGAGAAATTTCATGAAGCGGGCAGTGAATTCCTAGTAAAAGACAAGCGGTCTCATTCGACTTTTGGTCCATCTTTGCTGGTAGGAAAACAATGAAGATTTTTGGGAATTTCTTCGCAGAGCAGATTATTTCATTACTCCAGAGACAAACGACTCATGAGTCACCGTCTGATGATTAAAATGCTAAGAATCATTTCATGCAAATGAATAACTGTTGGAATTCTAAACCAATTAAAATGTCCATCAAATATCATGACTGCATCTCTTTGAAAAAGGAATAGTTCCAACTCCAAAATGCATTTCATTTCTTGGCAAACCAAAATTCTATGGAAACATTTGCTGACTTTTTGACATTATCAATGAAATAACTAAAATAATAAGAATAACGTGCATGCCAAACACTACAAACGTTCCCTTTATTAAAATGTTAATTAATATTCTGTAAATACATTCACGTTTTCTATAAAATAAATAATATAATAATGTTAATTACAAATTACCACCAAAGACGCGATAGCCACAGCTGGAAATGAACGATGACCCCTTTTCATATTGTGAATAAACCAAGAAAGGAAAGCGTTACATAACGATTTCCAATAGATTTATTGTAGCTAATCTTAACCAACTTTCCAAATCACTAACAATTTTCAACCTACCAACCAGTTTTAATATTCCAAATATTTTTCGCTGGTTATATTAGTTCTTCGAAAGTTTTATGAAATCAAGGAAAGAGGTACGCAAAGATCTTTTGTTGCAGCAAGATGAATATGGTTAAATAAGTCCTTGCTAGCTTATGTATTGTCTCGAATAGGATATGCTATATCATAAATTAGGGATAATATCTTGTTTGACAATGATGCAATTTATTGTGAACTGAAAATGAATGTTACTTACGAATGCTGTTGTTGGATAATGGTGACTTCTCTCACTTTCATAATTATTTTCAATCTTAAGAGTTGTTTCTTAAAGAAAACTCTGCAATATACCCATAGTCAAGAGTTTGAAATGCTGGTTGTTTCAAATCATTTCTCTGTAATCCAATTTCCAAAAAAGAAATGTCAAGCCAAAATGTTGTCATCGGTCAAAAATGACTATTTATTCATTACCACCTATTTTACAATTATCAATTTCAACCATAACACACAAGAGTTGATTTTCTAACATCCATAGTTATAATTATGAAAGTGATAGTCTTATAATGAAAGTGATAGTCTTACTTAGAAGTATACATCATTTTTTGCCATTATTTTGGTTCAAGAATGAATGTGTTATATTGAAAAAGTATGCTGGTTTTAGTAATTGGCAGTATTCTTTCTGTGAAAGAATCCATGGATCTTTACTCTGAGTGACTGCGGCTAGAGCCAAGTTTTTTGGTAGGCTTATTGTTGGTCATAGTTCGTTGTAAGAGATTTTGATTGAAACGCTTTTGGAACCTCTGTTTTATGACATGGATCTGTGTTTTGATGAAATGAATGTTGAAAATGTTGAGGAGTATCTCGAGACAAAGCATTTGCTGCAAATGATTTTGATTAACAAAGTAGTAGTTATTGGTTTTACAAAAACAACGTTTTTCAAAAATAATTTGTCTTCTATAACAGTTGTTGAAAGCAAATCACTTGTTTCAAATTGCTCTTACAAAAAACTATCGATCGACAAAATGTAAAAAGTTTCTGACAAAATGTTTGGTATAACTTCTACACAAATGATTTGGTAAACGTCGTGTCAGCTATTTCGTTCACTGACGCCAGAACCAACCCAGAGTTCACTGCTTTACAATTAATATTTATCTTGTTTGTGCTTTTATTTCTTCTCTGAAAAGAGATTTGCGTTGTACCCTTTATATAGTATTTATACATATTTTAGTGTTATGTCGCTTGAAAGGCCCCAATTAAACCAGAAATAATAAACTTAATAGTGAGTATTTGTTATTGTCCTATCATAATAGCCTGGCTCTTTGCCCAAAATATATTCAAATATTTGTTTTACCAATTATGTATCAGGGATGAAATGGCAGTCAATCATTTTCCTTGGTTCGAAAACATAGGAAGGCCATTGGGCAAAAACATTACAAGAATACATTTTAGCACAAAATGGAATTATCCATGGGCCACAGCATGGGACGACGGTGGGTGGCCCAATTTTCCCATAAAAGTGCCACAGGACCTCATAATGAGACTAGTAATGTCCTCGGTAGAAGAATATTCAGAATTTTCAAAGTAGGTTTGTAGAATACTGTGGCTGTGCCATAGACTTGTTTTACTCGTCAGACTTGTTTGAAGTACTTATATAAGCTCAATTGAGCTTTCTTAATTGAGGTTCATTTCTAATTGGTAGTGCGCTGAAGAGCAAATGTGTAAAAACTCTTTTCAATTGGGATGTGCCATCAATTATACAAGGCACTTGATCAGTCATCTTCACACAATCGACTTCGCGATGAAAATCCCAAAAATGTACAAAAATGAGAACTGACATTTACTGTACAATCATCACTCAAATCACGATTTTTATGAAATTATCTACCCAAAAAGTAAAATGCATCTTACCTTGATATTATTTCCATCTCATATGCCGCAGGGTCCATATTTTTCAACATCGGGATATTCACTTCAAAGATAGAGTTCAAAGCATTTTCACTTCAATTAAGATTTCGTTCATTACACAGGAATTCAATGAAAGATACTTTTATACTCATATATAAAACTTTTATTTTCGCCGATCGACCTCTGCGAACACAACCCACAAACACCTAACCTCTACTCTAACCCATGACTCTAACCTACTGCCATAGCTACTGCTCGTGAGCAGCTCCCGGAATCAAATTCGGCGCGTAGCAGCAAGTGAACGTCGCCCCATCTCGCCGTTGACAGCGCTACCGAAGGGCGGGCGCTACTGTCGTCTTACGAGTTTGCTTTAAAATATTTTCCGCCGTTGAGATTCTTGCCAAGGTAATTAATTGATAGTTTTTAGCAATATCAAGCTATAAAATAAACTGTACTGTGTTCCTTACTACGCAGTTTGTTTTCCTATAGCAATGGACCCCTCAGCAGAAATGAAAGATACTCACATAAAACCTGTATGGGCCCATGACCAAAAGCAGTCCAAATAAAATGAACCAAACAACACAAGTGGGGGAAATGCAATAATTTGATCCACACATGCCTTTTGAGCTATACAATTAAAGTAAAAAAATGCCTCTAAATATAGCTTGGCAATGCTTTCAAGATTTTCTTTCATAATTAAGAGCATTCATCCCACACATATTCTTCAACCAAAATATCTGAACTTCTAAGAAAACGCTATTTTCAATTGACAAAAACAAGTTGTTTCCTGACATCTTGTTGCAATCTACAGTCTGCAAACGGTTTCCGATAGGCGGTGCCATCAATAACGTTAATTCGATACGATTACACAATCACCCCAAAAAATAGTGCATAGTTATTACATTTACAAGTAACTAAAAAATGTCCGATTCGTGGGGTGTTCCTGATAACGTGAAGGAATTGTTACACAATGAAATGGCAGTAGGTACTATACTATTATTACTTTATTCACATATATCAACGGCTCCGTACCTAATGTGTTTTAATTAAACAACAATAACATAGTGGTATTTACATAGTTCACTTCTTGCTCTTGGGCTTCAGCGTGAAGTAAGCTATAAGTAAACCGACGCTAGCGTATGTTGCCTTGGCTACCTGTAAATTCCAAGTAAATGTTGCAGGATTATGACATCTAATTTCAAGTAGAATAAAACACATTGAGACATCTGTTAAAAACCTACATTGGCACGGCCCTTTATTGTCGTCCCGTTGAATATCTTGGACAATCCCTTAAGCTGCGACTCATCGACATGTGCATCTCCTGCCATCTAAAAAAATCAATTTTGCCAATTGTTCCAGCCATCAATGTGTAAGTGACGTGGTAATAACTAGCAGATGCTGACACATCACCATATCAATTAAGATTGGTGAAACATTACTTGGTAATTGTTACTTAACATCATCACTTTTTTGTCAATAACTTGGGTTTATTCAAGATAGGAATAAAATGGCAAAAGGTTAGAATAGATTTTATTTTGTTACATTGGCTAAGTTATAAATGTGGAAGCTGTATTTCTGAACCACACGGGTAACTCAAATCAAATCTTGACGGTATACACCATAAGATGTTTTGTTTTTACTTCATTTACCTTAGTATTTGAAGAAAATTCACTGGCAGACTACACGAAAGGAATAGCCTTTTCACGAAATAATTTCGGGTGGGGCAGAGGGGGTTTCGACGTTCTTGTTTCGCAGAACTTCCAACAGATGGCATGAAACGCCTTCGAGTCAAGAACAAATACGCACGTGCTCCACCGGCATTTCAAAATAAAATAAAATATTTTAAACGGATAAAAAGAATAAAGAACGAGGTAGCAAAGCTATTAGATTATTCACAACGGATTTCGATTAAACCCTAGCATCTGCATTGGCCATCTGCCGCCCTCGGAATAATACAGGTGCACGTTTGGCAAAATCATAATACAAGGGTTGATGACCCCATAAATTAAAAGACCTCCTGTCATGGCAATAAAGAAAAGTGGTTCGAATACCGTTCGGAAACGTTATTTCATTCCCACAAAGGGTCGCGTGTTCTATTTCAACTGGTTCACAGATTCTAACCATTCTAGTTGTACTTCTCCAATCGCATAAATGAAAACTAAAAGATGAATAATTATTTTTCAGATGTATCTTTTGGGCCTAAGCGTTTTTGCTTCGATTTTATTTTTATCAAATATCAACTTGAACCAAGAAAGATTCGTGAAAATATGAATCTGAAAGACAATTTCTATCATAGCATTAAACACATTCAAAAATTATATCAGTACCTATGGGATGTGCTGTCAATATTGCAAATTCATTCGCAATCGCATGACTATGATTGTGCTGCCGAGTGCCAACTGCCAGTTATCACTAAAATTGTGGAGACGTGTACGAATTGTATTAATCAAGGTTCTGACGAGGTTCACCAACTAGCAAACCGTGGGAATCGACTAGAAAATAGCACTATCAATCAAAAAGCTGCAATCACCTGTTCCTGGATTTACTTTGCGTACGACAAAATTTTGAACTACTTCATTTTCTACAATGTGCTTCAGTTTGGTTTGATATTTGCGAACGTTGTAAAGTTCTTTGTTTATTTCCCATTTACTTTTTGGGTTTGGGAGCAAAGGAGGATACAGAGACAACACAATCTCGATATTCTCTGGAATGACGGAAAGATATATCGGGAATCAGGATAGAGCTTGAATAACTATGGTAGAGAAATTAAGAGCTTGAATCTTGACCAGCCCAGTTTTAATTCTAACTAACTATCGATTGTTCAACTCAGGCGATCATTTCGATATCTCCCCAGTCATGTAAGCTAACAATTTGGCAACATACATTCATCGGTCACATTTTTTTTAAATCTCAAACATTATGAGCCAAAAAATCGCAAGCAATCTTTAGGCCATATTCTGATTCAGATTAGGTAGGTGTCATGTGAGTTTCATAGATTCAATACGAACAATGACAGGTATTGTTATAAATCTCTGTTGATAATTGTCTGGTCTTGAACCATGGCCTAAAAGTTTACACGGCCAGTTAAATAAGATAAAATGTTCACACTGAGAAGGGTACTAAAAATCAGCAATACTCTGAATCAGTGAAATTTGCAAATGATACCAATTTATATTACTTATTGCAGATATCAAGTGCAAACAGGATTTAATTTTTAATTTTTATCGTCACATTAGAGACCTTTTTGTCAGTCAGCGAACCGTAGAGTAGCTAAATCTTGGTGTACATTTGGATTTTTGATTTTTGAATACATTTTTTAAGCTATATACATGCAATAAAAAATGGTTAAGTAAAATCATCCCTTATACTGCAGACTGTAATTCAAGCATTCGTGCAGTACAATTTGGGTTGCAGCGCGATCTCGATCAGAGATCTCAGAGATTTCTGACAAAACATTGAGCACCCACATTAACATTAAGATGTCAGATCTGCGTGAAAAGACTCCCTAAAAGAACACAAAAACTAAATAGAACTTAGACTTCACAAAAAAAGGGTTTGACCTGATGGATACATGTTTGCGAAAAACTATGAGTTCAACAAACTTACCAGCTGCTAAACCTTACCATAATAATTTGGCTCTTATGTCTTTCTTGGCTTTAGAAAGATAAGCGTGAATCACACACATGCGTAGAAGTTCAGGCTCTAAGGTTCAGGTTTACACAGAGCTGACAATGTCGTATCTCTGAAAACTAGGTGATAGGATTATACCTTCCGCACACCTTTCACAGTCAAGTTCCTGCTTCATTATTAATAATACTGTTCTTTTATCATCGTCGTTTCGAACAAAGCTCTCTTATTAGTTTCGTGTTCAGTATCTAACGCACCTGACAAACTGCTTCCGCCAGATACTAAATCCACGTGAACGACTCGAATTTTCATACAGTACTTTTTTTTATCGTTTCATGATTATCGAAACACTGTCCGATTCAATTTGTATATTGATATTTCCGAAAATTTTGATTGGCTACCCAATTATGTGAGGTCATGACCCCTGTTTAAAAGAACTCGTCGACTAAAGTCATGTCTTCTTTCTCTCTTCTTCAAATAGATGGAAAAATAACAATGGATGATGCGTGATAGGTCATCATTTTGACGGCCCCAAAAGATTGACGATACCAATTCGGATTCAGCAGGAAAGATATATTTAAAATCACAATCAAATATTTTTAAAATGTGTTAAATGTACCACTTACCCTTATCTATAAAAAATAAATAAGTGTTTCTATGTTGCGAGTAATTAAAAATTATAAAAGTCGCTTTAATATTTGTCTGGCAAAGAAGATATGTCATGAAAGCAGCGGTGATTACCTATCTGATGATTACGTTGCGTTTTGGCAGGTGGTGGGGCGATGATCCCGTTGTTATTTCCTAGCTTGCGCACTGCGAGCGAGCGAGCTCCCCCTTCGAACCCCCTCCCTTAAACTGATGCATCGAGGAACGCATGGCACTAGTCACAGGTTTGAAATCTAGCGCCGATTTGGTGCATGCACAGTGCACCGGTGCACCGCTTCCAAAGTGCACTACGTCATTAATCATTGGGACATGTGCTAGTACAGATGATGAGTGTAGGGTAGAGGGTGCAGGTGCTGCGGAAATTTGGATAACTGTACACAATTTGACCGGTTGTAACGGCCGTGTTGTCCCTAATTATTATTTCGGTTGATTAATATATTTATTTCCTTTACAAATAACGTCAATTTATGAAAAAAAAATTTGCAAAAATCGAAAAAACTCCATTTTGCACACCGATTTTAGCCATTGAATGGGCTGTATTTCCGTGTGAATTCCATCAATTTCGGCACTTTTTATTCGGTATGGAGGGGATGAAGGGTTGGTTATTGTAGTAATCGGCGTGTCCTCCCCTTGGATTTCCCCCTCTCCCTGTCGAGCCAGCCTGCTCCCTCCCCCCAAGGGGAAGACACGGGAGCGCCGCCGAGCGGGAGACTGCGAGACCAAGCTAGTAGTGTGCATGGGAGCCCGAGAGGTCAACGACTTCTCAACGTTTCAAATATACGAAAATCGTCGGCAGTCAGCACATGGCTGGTTGTTCCTCTATTACCATTACGCATTCATACATACGTGATCAAGGACATATCTTTTCTAAGTGGCGGTTTTACTAATTTATTAGTTTGACTTATTGATTTCAGGGAATATTTAGTGTTTGTTATAAATAAACCGTGATTTGATGCTGTGCGTTTGTGTTGGTGGATGATTTCGTTTTTGGCTGGTTTATAAATATACGTGGTGTGAACATTTTAGCGATATATTTGTCAAATGTGACTTTTTGCGAGGTTACATATTTTTTTAATTTGGTGTGATTTAATGGGTGTTATGAGATACAAGCTTACGTATCATCGAGTGTACACGTTGAATCGAAATCGAGCGTGAACGAATGATTAGATGAGCTTGATTTACTGATTTATGTGCTAATTTTTGCAAGACGTCTCGAAGAAACTGTGACTCGACCGCTGGAAAAGAAGCAAGATTTTGAACTGTACACCGTAGAAAGTGTGTTCAAATGAAAGTGACTAGATTCCCGGGGAAAAAAGTACAGATCGTCCGCCGATTTATTCCCTGAATATCGTTCATTAACTGCAAACAAAACTTGCGTATGTTATGTGTTATGAACGGACATAGCGAAACGTCAAAATATTAAACAATTGCTTAGCACGTGCTAGAACTGGGATTTCATCGATAATTTGATTCAACTGACAGCTCGAAAATGTAAGTCCTCGATTCATGAATTCGATTTCGTTTTTTTTTTGTTATCGCTTTTTAAAATTGCAACACTGCTAATATTGTTTCCTCTTATTAATCACGCATGTGTTCTTGTAATTTATCTCATTCGCGAGGTCATTGCTCTGTTATCAACAACAACAATGCATCTTAGCTAAACGTCTGTCTGCTCGAATGACGTCATCGAAATATCGTTTTCAGTATGTCTATCTAATAATTGTTTATTGGACCGGAAACGGAAATGAAAGCGATCATCACTAAAAGGTGGAGAAATTACGCTAGAGTACAGCTTGTGATAGGCTTATACGGTTCAAAAGCCTACGCTTTGACGGATAGCGATTAGGACTTCACTTGGATATGGTTAGGGTACGCCTCTACAGATAGGATTTGTTTCTATTTTAAATCCTAGTATGATTAATTGGAAATTGTACCTTGAGTATACCTTGACTTTGGGTGTAATAATTTTTTCTAGTCTAAAATAACTCTGACAAAATATTTGGCAGAGTAATGCTTTGGTTGGGAATCGTCATTGCCATTTGTACATTTTTGTCACAAAGCGCTCACGAAAATACCAGAAATGTAACGGAATATGAACAATAGGTACCTGTTCTTTTCAAAACTTTCTAATTGCCGGTTCACAATACTTACAGGTGATTTATTTCGACTTTTAAATGGCTGGAGACCATCAGTACCTAAAATTAAGGTAAAGGTCGTAAATATATTAGCTAACGCAAGCGAAACCCAACAGCATACCTTAGCAATTTCTAGAAGAAACTGGCAAGACCAGCTTATTTTCTCAATACTGCATTAAATTTTCAAAACGTCATTTAAAACCCGAATTAACATACTCTCAAAGTAAATAAATTGTAGTTAATTGAGTTGATGCGAATTGATATGTTTGGCCATGTCTTACGATGATAAAATGCACAATTAATCAATCTCTAGTTATAGATGGTAATAACTGGTGCCGATACCCAAACAAGGCCAAAGTTATGTTAGTCAAAAGTAGATGTACTTGAGACCTCTTCTACGAATAGTGAAATTTAGGTTAGCCAGAGCGGGACATAAAAGACAATTCGCCATACTTCTCAGCTAGCTCACTATGCTAGTAGGTTCCATTACCCATAACGGCAACTTCTTTATCTATAACATCATGACTGTCCGGTACCAGATGCTACCAACAACGAGGGAAGGGGGATTCCATTGTTGTACCTTTGCGTACTGTCGCTTTCATTAAAAAGGATCCGTAGGCAATGATGATCACAAGACTGTATCTTCATTGTCTGTGAGCAGACCTCCATTATTTTCATCTCTTCCAATCGGGCGCATTCGAATCTACTTCGATGGATCTATCGTACTCTCTCATACGATGTGTGAAATCGAATCGCTGCACTAAAAAAAAAATTGTGCGTGCAGCTCCACAGTTACGCGTTTGGTCTTCTATTTCCTTAGAGTGCTATTTATAGCAATATTTGCCATTGGATTTTCAAACACTTTGTTGTACTATGCTGGCAGCGATATTTGTGTGGAAGAACTTGGTTATGAAGGGTGAGTGATATGAGATATGAGATGATGGTACAACCAAATTGATCAATGTTGACAATGCAACAAAATTTGCTGAAATAAAAGTATCATTCCACAAATTTAGAGCCATCATGCACCTAATTTGCAGTAATAACACACAATAAATCACAAATTTTAGAGAAAAATCAAAGCAAACTCTCGAGGTCTTATTGTCTTTTTGAATGAGTCAAAGCACACATGTGATACACTTCTGGTGTACCAAAATTTCTCCTGTGCGTACGCATTCAAGTACACGGTGTTCGCACGTGTTTCAAACTAATGTAATTCTTGATGTGACCTCGAGGTTGTTCTTTCGATTCATGCAGACAACACCTTCAATGAACCAAAGAAGGTTCGCCTTCTTCTCCGCCCTCCCCCTCTCCGCCTATCGCAGCATAGCAAATAGCACTATCTTTGAGTCGGAGATGTGCTCTCAAAATTCTCGTTCGCGCATAACCTTCCCAGTGCAGAGAGAATGTGCGATACTGAAACGTACCTAACGAAACACCTTGCACCCTTGCATATAAACGTCGTTTATTATCTTGTAAACTTTGCTGGGTTGCACACTAGTTTTGCCATGAGGCTCGTCTGTCGTGCTCGATCTTTACGTGGTTGCTTTGGTGTAGTGGTGACACACGTGGTAGTTGTGGAAGACTCTGGATTTATCACGTCTAGGATGGAAAAACCCTTTCCTATCTAATTAACAATGGAGTAATGAAGTAAAAGCCGTCAACGCTGTGAGTTACAGTTTTAAACGAGAATCTTAGAAATAGTGCTATTTTACAGGAAAAATTTCCAACGAATTTTTACTGGTGACCATTAAACACATGGTCAGTTATGTTCGGGAGGGATGTTAGAGGGATAAAAGTTAGTATAGCAATCTCTCGATAGCATTGATTTGTGGAGGAATCCTGTTGTTCGCGTTGTTCACGTTAAGCCGGTGGTCTCCTTGGTGCTCTTCGACAGGAGTAGGCTACGTGTCGGCACCGGGTTTCCACACCTCACTGACAGGCTAGGTTACATTCATAATGACCGAACGGTTTGGCGTGTTGGAAACACCGGTTCTCGTTAGATCACCGAAGTTAAGCAACACTGCGCTGAGTCAGGTATTGAATGGGTGACCATTATACACATGACCAGTTCTGTTCGGGAGAGAGGTTGGAGGGATGAAAGTTAGTACAGCAACTTCATTCGCCTTGCTTATCAACCTCTCGACAGCATGGATTTGTGGAGGAATCATGCTGTTCGAGTTGTACCGTCCTTCGGAAGGGACGTTAAGCCGGTGGTCCCCTTGGTGCTCTTCGACAGGAGTAGGCTACGTGCCGGCACCGGGTTTCCCCTCCTCCTTTCTAGGCTATGTTAGGTTCATCATCATCCTCATCATCATCCACTCATTCACCGACGCCATTAGACCAGTGCCGCAGGGCCAGTTGTCAAAACAGTGCGTCGTTAAAAACCACAAATAATAATAATACATTCATAATCATCCTCATTATCATTTATTTATTAACTGACGTCAGTAGCTTATTGCCACAGGGTCAGTTTTCAAAACAATGTGTCGTTAAACCCCACTAAATAATCAATCAAACAATTTTTATTGAAGTTTTAATTAAACAACAAAAAAAACTGCCACGTACATACCGCCACTGCTGAACTATGGTTCTATGGTTAATGAAATTAGGATCTATCGCATCCGCCATTTTCGTGAGTGTGCAAAATCAGTTGTTGCACGTTGTAGGTCAAGGAAAATGGAAAGTTGCTTGTGATCTGGCTTGATGCTCCACACACAGTGTCGACTAGACACAATGTGTACGCTGTTCGATGCATCGTCGAGTGCCCTCACGCTAGCAGTTTACAGTCCTATATGAAAGCTTAACTGAAAAGATGTCAAAATGCTAAAATATCAAACTCTCTTCGCGTGGAGGATGCTTCTAGATGGAGTCACCGTCGTTTCTAGTGTTATAAATTTAATTTCGTTATTTTTCGCAGATTTCTCGCATTTTAGTCTGGTTTACGCTTAATTAATCTTGAATAAATGCCAACATCGACAATTAATACACAAATATCGATAATCTTAATCGTAGTTATTTAATTGTAGGGGTTTGTTCAAAAGGAAGGCTGCGAGCGCCGTTGGTTGACATCTACCGTTACCACGTGTTGCCGGCTCGTTTGCTCAGAAGAAAGATTAACATTAATGCTGGTCCTCTGACTTTACCTATAAACTCGAAGCAATTTCACTTTCCTTGATTGATTTGTGGTGTTTAACGACGCACTGTTTGGACAACTGACCCTGCGGCACTGATCTAACGGCGTCGGTAAATGAGTGGATGATGATGAACCTAACCTAGCCTAGAAGGGAGAAGGAGAATCCTGGTGCCAGCACGTAGCCTTCTTCTGTCGAAGAGCGCCAAGGGGACCACCGGCTTAACGTCCCTTCCGAAGGAAGGTACAACGCGAACAGCAGGATTCCTCCACAAATCCATGCTGTCGAGAGGTTGATAAGCAAGGCGAATGAAGTTGCTGTACTAACTTTCATCCCTCCAACCTCTCTCCCGAACAGAACTGGTCATGTGTATGATGGTCACCAGGGTCGGATAGGCCCATTAGGCGACCGGGCAAATGCCCGAAGGGCCGGTGGGTTTTTAGTATACTTTAGGGCCGGTTGAATTTTATCTAAATAATTTGTGTATTTTCTAGTAATGTTTAACGAGAAAAATTAGCCGAGGACGACTTACATTCCCCAGAATCAAGGTGCCGGCCGGCCGTCGGCTCGCAATGAGCGGCCTGGCGGCAACTCTTTGCGTGCCGACGGCCGAGACTATGGAAACTACGGAAAATAACATTACGTTACGTAGATGAATAAAAACACTGTGCTGCTTATGATGAAGTATATCGGCATGGTTCGCCGGCCTTTGTTTGACCGATTACCGCCTTGAAAATGTTTGTAGAAATGGAACCCGTGCTACTATTTCTAGTGTTTGGCGGCGTTAGGAAGGCTTTATCAAAGTATTAATTTCTTAAAAAATTGCGAAAAACATCTAGTATGCGCAATGGCTAACGAAAGAGTAGCACTAGGTTTGCTTACTGCAATCAGTTCAGTTATAGGGCTGGTTTCCCTATGATCGGGTCGTTTTGTTCAGTGCGTGAAGATTGCGTATGTGCGTACCTATAATGAGTGACAGTAATCTAGCGAGTGCAAACGACGACGATGGATCTGGATCAGGGAAAAGGAAATTGTTACAAGGGGGGGGGGGGGGGGGGGGGGGGCGGAAAAGTTAAGATGTAAGCGGCAGAAATTGCTCAAAGAAGAGGCACAAAAGTGCTTTAAACTGACTGATTTGTTTACTAAAAGTTGCCAGTAAATGTGACGCCCGTTCCCAATGAGGCTCTACTTGTACCAACACCACCGGCGGCCCCGTCTGCGTTGGACATTCAGCCACAAACTTCAACCGATTTTCCAAGGATACAGCCAAATTTCCCAGACCAAGAAGTTGCAGCGGATGCGCCATTGTCACAACCCATAGCGCCAGAACAACTGGCTGGACAAGGTGAACACTTCAATCATTTTCAGAGGCCTATTAAATCGAACGGGCCCATTTCTTCCGGGAGCACCCATTCCAGTCTTACGATAATTTACCCTTTAATGGACCAAAAGTTTTCAACAGAAAAGATGGGACAAATCGTCGCTGGTTAAGCTATGACACCAACCAGAAAGCTCTATTTTGCACCGTGTGCACCGCTTATGGCGCTATTAACTCGGATTACGTGCAATTTAAGTCAATTGGGATGACGGACTAGCGCCATGTTTACACTCGCATAGAAGAACATGAAAGAAGTGTACATCACTGCGAAAACACCCTAAGCCACATTTTGAATTCTTCAGGGAGAGACGTCGAGTCATTGCTCTTTTCTAAATACACGGATTTAAGAAATGAGCAAGTAAAGAAGCGCCGACAGACGTTAGAACGCATCATCGAAATTGTGAAATTAATAGGGAAACGCGGGCTGAGTTACAGAGGGGGCACCGAGGCGGCTTACACGCTCGATGACGCTACGCTGGACCACGGAAATGTTTTAGAACTTGTGCTACTTCTGGGCAAGTAGGTACGACATTGTTCTAAAGGACCATCTAGACAATGTAATCCAAAAATCAAAGGCGGCGAAAAAATCCGGGAGCAAAAAACGCGGTGGACTTGTAACACTATTATCTAAAACAACTGTGAACTACGTTGTGGACGCTATCAAACAATTAATTCAATCGACAATTTCAAACAGTGTACGCGATGCTGGAATGTTTTCAGTTCAAATTGACACTACACAGGACAATACGGTGAAAAACCAATGCTCTGTGACAATGATGAAATCATCAACATTGTTGCAGAAAAAAGCACTCTGTTGCGCCAAAAATTGTTGCTGTGATACTGCAAAGGTACGTGGTATATAGTGTATTTTTCTTTCGCTGATAAATCTACATAATAAAACTTGATAATTTAAAACAAAGAAACAAATGAGTAACATAAAATAATGTTATAAATAAGTGAAAACGTATACCAATTTACTGCGTTCGTTATCGAAAAAACAAAAAATACAACCTTTTCAAGGGGGGGGGGGGGGAGGGGGCCGATTTTATTTGAAATGCCCGGGCCGGTTTTTTTCCCCAATCCAACCCTGATGGTCACCCATCCAATACCAGACTCAGAGATATCTCATGATAACCGGTGTTTCCAACACGCCAAACAGTTCGGTCACTTTCCTTCAATCGCGCATCTTCTTCTGCGAAGATGAACGAAACGTTGGAACCTACCACTCAGTAGACATTGAGAGTAGGTCAAATTACTTACATTTGGCTTCGATTGTATGCAGATTGTTATCATTTCAATGGAAGAAAATTATAGGTACGCACGCTACACGACGAAAAATAAAAGTGTGATACAGAAAAAGAATACCACACCCGGCTGTCTTATTTCATTTCAATCAAAATAATGTGCAATAAAACAAAACAAAAAACACATTAAATTCAATAGCGATGCATTATCCGTGTTTTACTATTTTAATTGTACATAATTTGTCGATTCCTGCTGATAAGAAATTCAATCTGACTAATTGTAGTGTCAATGCTCTGATGAACTTCAGAATCTGTTTTTCATAATTAATTCTGTGATTGCTTTCAATTGCTTATCGCTAAACAATAAAGAGCAATGAAACGGAGCTTGCCCAGCCCCTCACATCAGATGGTTAATTCTGAAAAAAAACCTATGACTGTGTCGCGACTGTGTAAATTCAAAGTCATTGTCATTTTATGTTGAAATCTTGCTAAAATTCTATGACGTAGCGTGATGAGAATTCGCGATAACATATCAACAGGAACAGTATCCGTCTACGCATGAGTAACCCTTATCACACCCATTGAATAGGATGCGAGTGTGAAGTGAACAATCCGGTGCTGGCACACTACTCCTGTCGAAGAGCACCAAGGGGACCACCGGCTTAACGTCCCTTCCGAAGGACGGTACAATGCAAACATCAGGATTCCTCCACAAATCCATGCTGTCGAGAGGGTGATAAGCAAGGCGAGTGAAGTTGCTGTACTAACTTTCATCCCTCCAACCTATATCCCGAACAGAACGGGTCATGTGTATGGTGGTCACCCATCCAATTCCTGACTCTGGAATGTTGCCTAACTTCGGTGATCTCACGCGAACCGGTGTTTCCAACATGGCAAACCGTTCGGTTTCTATAGTTGGATATCATATAAGGGACCGCACGCATAACAAGAATAGCAAAGCGTACAGCTATTTTCATGCGCATTCTGGCCGTGAATAAAACAACAATGCGTTTACACTTTTTATCAAACATTCCTTTTGGATGCTAGCCCAGGGCCAACGATCTGTACCGATTGCTGTTGTTGCTCACTGGGATCAGGTGTATGACATTCAGGAGTAAGGATTTTACAGCGTTTCCATTGGACAGCAAAATAAATATATTGGCTCGGGTCAAAATTTAGATTTTAGTTTTTAGTTTATTTTTTATACATTATACCTGTGATTATACGTAAAAGTAAATTTGAAATGAATACAACTTTTAGCGTAGTGGATTCGTTGTGAATTGACTGTCCGTCAATGAAAATGTATAAATTAACAAATATCGAACATTTAAACAAAATTTGAAGTTTGTTTTGAAGGTTTTTATTTATTGATAAGAACACGCATAAAAAATCCCAATTTATTCTTTTTTTTAGAAGCAGGCTTTTGAAATGCATACTAAACCAACCCTCCCTAAGTATTAATTGGGTCATCGGGTACCCTCTCCTAATGTCTGTTTGAAACTTTCAGCGAATACGAACCTATTTGTGCATGATAATGTGCAATATAAAATATATTTGAATTCTCAGAATTTGGGGGGAAATATCTACAATTTGTGGCTACTTATTTCGCATGCATACATGCAGCGGGGAGTAAAGGGGTGGGATTCATGTGAGTCAGGCACGCAATAGTAGTGGTAGTGCACGACAGGGTTGAACCAAAACACCCTAGCACCACATGAATACAAACCACCCTCGCTGAAAACCGAAAATAATCGTTGTTTGTCGAAAGTGAAACTGGTAGGGCAGGTTTAGATGAAAATTCACGCTAAATGTTGTGCTGACGGTCGCATTGATGTTGACACCTGTACTGTCTATTCAGGATTAGAACGACCAACAAAAATGGCCGACACTTTCATCTTGCCTGTTAGAACGTATGGGTGAATGTTTTTAGAAGACTGTGTCAGTTGTTTTCTTTTGTGGTTCTTATTCTGAAGACAGTAATTATCTTTCGGTCCATTCATCTACTTCAGAAGAAATTTGTGCTTACAATTTTTTGAGCAAAACTTCTTCAAGCTAGCCAAAAATATAAAAAAAAAATACAAAATCGAATGGTAAAAAATAGATGAAACTTTTTGAAATTATATTACTTCCGTGCGCCTATAAGCGACTAAATAATCTATCACGATATTTTCATTTTCACCCATGGTTATTCAAAATCATTTCGTCTTAAAACATGTTAAATCCGCCACTGGCCGTTAAAAACGCCTACAGTCGAACTTCAATAAGATCACCACCACCGCTCCATTGTCAAAACCTCACTTTCCCCAACATTGCCAGCCTAGCCCAACCTCAGCATGTGCCGACAAGGAACCGCAAGGTCTGGTCGCGCTATAGTAGCTCCCACTCTGCACGCCATTCGATGTAGATATGACTCTGACAGACTAGCTGCCGGTCATCAACCCTAGCCATTGGATCTAGGTCAGTATTACCGGCAACCGTCTAGCTATTATTTATTACGTGAATTTCAAGTGTCGTGCTCACTTTTTTTTACCCCACCACTTCCATCTTTCTTACTTACTCTTACCACGATTCGATCAAGAACAGAAACGTGGTTGTTATAGCATGTCACTTTTGTTTACTGGAGTGGTTGCAGTTTGATAGACTTTGAATTGTGAGGGTGTGCCACTCTTAATTTCTTGGTGGAAATTGCAATTAGCTTTCATGTGGTGTGAAAATTGAAAATGATTTTCATTTTTCATGTAATTTCCCTTGAAAACAATATAGCGGATGAAAAGTCAGTATTCTGAATGACATTTACGAAGTGGTTTTGTTGATTTTGTCGAAATTTTCGTAAGTTTGCTGGGAACAAACGGCTCTACTGTCTTCTTACATAGCCAATTTCCATTATCTGCACCCCTTACATGTGATACTTGCACGGCACTTGAGGTTACCTCCGTTTTGGCTTCCATTTCACCTCCATTTCAGGGGCCGCGCGTTCAAAAAGAACCCATGAGGCTAGAAAATGATCTAAAGCTGCATTGAGTTGGCTCATTTTGTAATAAGGACGCTAACTAGTGGGATTTCGAAGTAAATTTTCTTCCTTGTGATTAATAAAGCAGCACATCAATCACTCATTTTCATGCTATTTTTTTGTTCTGTATGAGTTACTTATAGTCGGCATACAATATAAATAATATCTGCGTGAATTCAAATACATTACGTTCATCATGAATCACGACACGCGCCTTAAACTTCATTTCCGATTCCCTTCTGGCGTTAGCAGCGATTTGCACTTTTACCAGTGAAAACGAAAACATTTGGATGATACCTCGCCATAACTTGAATCATATTTTAATTGGCCAACAACAGGCAAGAAGGTTATTACCTTTCAAATTACGGCCACGGCGAAAAATAACGTACAAGATGAAACGATAGCGAATCTTGTTTCCATCCTCAGCTCGTCCTAGGTAAGATGGTAAGACGACCCACTTTATGGAACTCGCACGTTGGCGTCGGTTGGTCGTGATTTTCACTTTCACTTTTCCTGTGCTATAGTGGTGATCGTGATAGTGAGTGTTCGTGACTGCCAGCATTGCGGAAGTCAGTGTTCGTTGTGCTTGTACATGCCGAGGTACGACCTATCCGTTTGCAATCAATTATACACTAGGTTTACCATTGGTTGAGTGCACCCTGGCTTGTTCGTTTGTGGTGCTGGTCCAAAATTATGAATAGGTTAGGAACTTAAAGATGTTTTTCACTTTATGGGGATCCATTGTTGATGAATTTGGGAGTGACTGGAGTTAATTTCGGAGAGTGATAGACGTGAGGATGTTTTTTTTTTTTTAGAAGAAAATCCAATTCCTCCGTCTCAAAGGTATGAAATGAAAAACATCTCAACTGTACGGAAAGTGGTATGAGTATTTTTTTTTTAATAAGGAACAGGAATTTCTCGTAGAAGCGCATGCCTCCTACTCAAAATGACCCACGCTTTGTTTTCCTTACTCTTTTTTTCAATGTCTTTGAGTAAGGGAAGACCCAGCCAGCAGGATTCTTAGAACTGTCTGAAGAATAGAAGAAATCGATAATTTGTTCCATTCTCGTCTTTTATCGCTGTTTAAGAGTGTGTAACAGACAGCTAACAGAATCGCAGAGATACTATTAATTATATTCTTATTGCTTACGTCTGCCAGTGATGGAACGCATGTTCTTACCAGGTAGAAAATGTAATTACTTTTTTTTTCAGATTTGCAAATAATAGTCTTTCCCTGATATGTCATAAAATGAATCTTAGTAAGACGGTCTACTTGAATTTGAACTGAGCCGAGGATAAAAACTTAGGGGATGAAAATTCCGATGACAGGTACATACGCCACCTAACTGTTAGCACGAGAATGACTGCACTTCAATGATCTCATTGCGTCTCTTTGTGCGATTACCATAAAATATTGAGTCACTAATTGCCGAAAATCTCTAAGATTCATTTAGAGATGCGAGATACTTAGCTAACTAATTTGTCGCTACCATGACACGACCGTGAAATTCGGTTTCTCCCTTTCGCATTTCTTTTATTTCGTGTGACTATAAAAATTATTTGGCACATTGATCTTGTAATGTATTCTTGCTACAGATGAAATGAATGTCACCAAAGCCTGTAGCTCCACGCACGCGTACACCTCTTTATTTTCACTCAGCATAATGTGAGCGCTGAACGAAAGTAGACTATTATTAGCATAAGCGACCATTCGAAGGAGTTACAGACCACCTCACACTTCCAACTCTTGGCTAATTTGCATGGTGCGCCGCTCTGATTTCTGACACTAGGCAGTGTTAGTTGGAAACTCTCTTCAAGTTTTCACAAGAGAGCCTTGAATAATTATTTGTTTTCTATCAGATTTGAAGAGTATTGTTAGATACCCATGAGTTTTTGGGTGCACTCAAAAGAAACAGCGCTAATATAAATCAGTCTTCGCGAAAAATAGCTGCAAAATTACTACTTTACCGACAAAAATGAAAGATATTAGGTACTAGGTGGAGTAACCATCATTTCGAGTTAAAAAAAAAAAATTCTCGCAGATTAATCGCATATGAGACTGGTTTTTGTGCTCAATTCATGCTCAATTCATCTTTATTAATCCCAACCTGAACGATTGATATACATGTATCAATATTTTGAAACATGTTATTTAATTGTGGAGATTTGTTAAAAAGGACGACTGCAAGCGCCAGCTCGTTTGCTCAGCTGAAAGATCCCACGAGGGCATACGTCTCTGTAACGATGATAAATGTACCAAATGTAGAAGCGCATTTTCGGCTTGCGACAAACAAGTTTTGCTTCAGTTTGAAGCCTCTGCACGTGAGATTTACCCGTGCGTGTGTCTGTCTTGAACTTTGGCCTCTTGGTAAGTGTCAAACGAGAGTAGGTGTGTCACGAAAATGAACTGAAATTACAAACCCCTTTCACCATTGTGTACACAATTACTGTAATTGTTCTCGTCTAGAGTCTAGACGTCACTTTGGCTATGTTTTAAATGTCATTATGCACATACGGAAGAGTGACTAAAGCACAGACTTAATAAAGTAATTGTATATACGCATATATCGGTCTTATTACACTACTATAATAATGTTCGCGAGTACGCATGACTTGGCCTTGTCAATGAACTTCAAAAGGTCAATTTTAGGAAGCATGTCATAAGTCAGAACTTTCTCGAGTCATTGCTTCGGGCTGAAGGAAAGTTGAAGAAAATCAGGGGTCAACGTTAAATTAATTAATTTATTCACTTTTTCAAAATGTCACTCACACAGCTGGCACGTTCACCAAAAATAAAAAAAAATAAAATACATGGAGTGCGAAATTAAATTTAACGTGCCAATCTACATATAGCCTGCCTCTAAAGCTGTAGAGACATGATCCACAAAGCAGAGTTTAAGCTTAGCTTCCATTCATTTGGGGGTAAAGTTGTTATCACCATGACCCCTCAAAATCTGAAGAAAAAAAACACCTCCCTGTGTTCGGCTGATCATCTTCAAACTTTTGGGCTTTTGAATTCCGGCTCATTTGTAGTATTAACCGAACGGTTTGGCGTGTTGGAAACATCAGTTCTCCTTAGATCACCGAAGTTAAGTAACACTGCGCTGAGGCAGGTATTGGATGGTGACCATCATACAAAGTTAGTACAGCAACTTAACTCGCCTTGCTTATCAACCTCTCGATGGCATGGATTTGTGGAGGAATCATTCGGTGTCCTGGGTGCTCTTCGACAGGAGTAGGTTACGTGGCGCCACCGGTTTTCCCCTCCTCCGTTCTAGTCTATGTAAGCTTCTTCATCACTCTCATCATCATCCACTCATTCACCGACGCCATTAGACCAGTGCTGCAGGGCCAGTTGTCAAAACAGTGCGTCGCTAAACACCACAAATCAATCAATCATTAGTAGTGAATCCATTTTCATTTTTGATCATGTCTTATACGAATCATAAACGAGGAATCTATTTATGATCTCTGTACCTCCATCGCAATCGCGCATAATTAGGTCACATAGTATGACGACATCGTAAACTTGCCATTGGTGGATTGGTAGTGTTTACTTGGTTGCGTATCATTAAGCTTGCAGTCTAAACAAGGCATCGCCAAAATGGCGGGGCCAGATGCGACGACTTACGCGAATTAATCACTGATACCGTAATCAGATTGTTGAACCGGGAAATGAAAAAAAAAACATCTCATCTCTGTTGGAAACGCGTGGGTGCGAAAATTCACTTTCACATCTGAGATTATTATAAACGAGCAGCCATGATGAGTAGGGAAAGTGAAAGCTTGCATACTTTTTTTATTTTTCTCTGAAATGATCGTCCATAGGCTGGTTTTTATTGTTAGGTTGTCTGTCTGACTAGCGGTAGCTTTGAATGGTTTAGGTCGTAGTAAACCAAACTGCAAAAATTGGTTCTCTCATAGTGCTTGAAACTCTGTGCTTACTTTCACTTCCTTGTTTTTATTCTCTGTGAGATGAATTGTTTTTTCGGTTGCTGACATTTCACAGCGTTGGGATGACTTTGATGAGAATGTGTTCCTGATATTTTGCTGTGATGATTGCAATTCGTTTCAATTGCTTAAGTTGTGGTTTAATTGGGATAATTGGTTTTAACAGGAAAGTACGGTTTGGTCGTTAGGGCAAACGGTGGTAACTTTATTTATTTTGTTTGTATTGGTATTGGTATGCGTATTATCATGGTTCTATACTGGGGAGAGACCGATGGGTAACATTTTGGTTCATCAAAGCCCTAGTCCCTTAACTCAGATACATTTTTTTGCTATTTTGCAGTGCTCTTATGTATTTTCTTCTCGTTAATAAACTTCATATAGATAATACGTCTAGAACCGATCACCCACATCATCACCATCAAATTTTCACCATCAAATAAGTAAAATAACTAACATTTTTCTCTTCCATAAAATGTAATCAATTTTTGGTCCGGTCTTGTGGCTTTTCGGCCAGTTTTTTTGCCTCAATGATTCAAGTTAGCAAACTTGATATAATATCATATTCATCGGCATCGACGTAGCCGAACATGCTATTTGCCGCCATGGTTATTTAGCATATCTTCGCATGACAGACAATCTTGAAAGATATACTCTCCCTAGTCTTCATCTTGCAGTCATAAAAAAAGCAGGAATCATCGCATTGCTTTTTATAGCAATAATGTTCGAGCGAAAAGGCAGAAAAATAAATCTCTTCATCGTCGGTTTAAAAATAAATACTAATGGCTTCAGCTGATATGAGAATGCGTGGCTACTGGCTAGTGCAAAATACCACACCATCTCTAATCGTGTCCATGTAACATTGAACTTCACTAGCTTAGATATGCACTTGCAGAATGCACTGCGATGCAATTTGCACAACAATTATTATGTCTACATTGGCGAAATTTGATAGGTTGAAAGGTTTCGCGTGACAAAATGTTGAGAGTAATCACATAATTGTAATTCTTTGTCGATGTACGTGTGCGCAAGAAAGGTGTTTCGTCTTTTATTAATTGCTATATAAGGTGTCTTTGTACATGCGGCATAATTGTTAGATTCGTGACAGGCTATTAACTTTGGTAAATTGTAATGGATGTACGTGGCAGAAACGGTCATATCGTCGACCATTACTATCTAGGATACACTAATGTACTTATTTGTACATTTTTAATTAGAATAAATGGGACTAATTTTTTGCTTAAATGATGGTAATGAACTTAAGATAAATAATTTGATATAACTTTTAACGACACAAAACAGAATATTATATGACGTATGAACACTGATGACGCCCAATTTAATCTACACCTTTTATTATTTAGGATCATACAGCAATTATTACTCGCTTAATCTAGCTATTTTATTTTTTACAAATCCGACAAATATTTTACGCTTTCAAATAATTAATTTCGCAACTATCACCAGACGTTTACGATCCAACAGATCAAACAATTCTATCACAAATTTATTTACATAATCATACCGCCACAGCACCCAAAAAAATGCGACGATTACCCAGCGAAACCCTATCCATCTGTTGCATTCACTAGGGTCCATACATACTCACAGTGCTCTAAGCTAGGTGCAACGACCGTCCTTTGGCCGAGCCGTGGCGTTGCGGTGTCGGGTGGCCGCCGAGCCGTGCCGAGCAGTGCCGAGCCAAGGGTGAATGACCCGAACGGGAGACTCCACGCTACTTCCTCATAGTAGGCCGTGGGTGGTGGGGGGCGCAGCGCGAGGAGGGGCGTTATAGGGGAAATGTTGCCGATAAAATAACACCCTGTATAGGCGGCAGCTTTTCTAGCATCAAAGTGTTGGTGAGATGCAGATAACGAAATAGTGTAGGCTGGGACACGGATGTTTTCGGTGATTGCTTTTGGAGTTTGAAATGAAAGGGAAATTTGATTGAGGGGGTGAAATTTGAAACGTCCGCGATAATTTTGGGGGTCCTGCGTGAGAACGACGTATATTGAAGATGCGGTCGTAGACGGGATTTTGTCTTTGGTTTCGTGTACCTACAGCCCACGTCTACCTTAATTAATTTTTTATAAAGTACGAAAGAAGCTTTAGCACCTTTTCATCCCTACATCAAAGTAGACAAGCTTGTATACCTGTACATTTTGTGCACAGTAATTCGTATGCCCCGTTGAAATTGCAGACATGGTTTTGTTTGCAATGTTACCTGGTGTGCCGTAAAACTGAAAGTATTAAAAGAGTAATGAGGTGTTTTGTTTATGTCGCAGCGCCCACAGATCCTCATTAACCCATTGTAAATATAACATGAGTTTGACACCTTTCAACCGGTGTTAATAACGAATAACGAGAGGGCGCACTGGGTGCATGGTGATTTAGGTGTTAGCGCATGGGTGTAGCAAATTATGGAATTTTGGTGGTGATATATTTTTGGGTAGATTATATGCACTAATATGTGAAAAGATGGGAGGTTGGCGGAAGATTTTTAGCTAGTGGTTGCATGATTTTGATCGAAATCATACTGATTATCTCCGAAGAAAAACCTGTTATTACATTTTCTTGGTAAAGGTACTCAAAATAAATCTCCTAACCTTCCTTGTTACTATTAAAGACATTCATTCTTTTCGAATTACCCCTCCCAAGTGGACCTATGTAGCTAATACATTTAGGTTTATCTTAAAAACAAAAACGGTTTGGCATCAATTAAAAAAAAAAAAAAAAAAATGCTACTGTCCATGCTTTTGGATGGGTTGTTGATTTTGAAACACAAGTCACTCAAAGGGGTTTCTTTGAGCTTGCCAAACCCTTTTTTTCTCAAAATGAAAATGAAAGTGGAATGCCGTTCTGTTTCGTGGCAAATTAGAGGTTGTTATGGCAGCTAAAGACGCCGTCAAAAGAAGTTAACTGGCTTTTAATTAATGCATCTTCATCTGCTCCAGAAAACGCTAGCCGAGCCCTCGGGCAATTGCAAATTATAACATCCGCTTTTAAACCTTTTTGTGTATTTTTTCTGTGTATGGACTTCGTAGTGGGGGGGGGGGGGGGGGGTTAAAAAAGGCTGCGCCAAAATTTAACTTATTAACATTTTTAACGGTTTTTTAGGAGAAGTTTGGGGTAAATGGCCGTTATTTGCGATAAATTACTTGCTGAATACGTAAAAGGGTGCTAAAAGTTGGTATGGCGCGAAAAGAAGCAATAGGGAGATGACTTCCGGGTATTATACCAAAATATTTAGCTGATTTCCTTATATCTTGGTAAAGAGGATATAAATATTTTCCTAAAAAATATTTCTTTATGTAAAAAAATAATCATTTTCTAAATTAAACCCCTGTCTATAATATACTTGGTGAATTCCTCTCAAATTTCGCCACCCCCTAATTGGGGCAAAGCAATGATTTATTTTCAGACACTCCTCGCAGTGTTATTATTTGTGGGTGTAATAAATAATATCAATGTTTAGTGTTGCAGGCATATTTGTCATTGTGAAATTGATAAGTGGGATCCACGATTTTGGCACATCTTCTTGCGAAATAGGCGAAACACGACGTAGTAATGTCAGGCAACAGTTCATTGAATGGAGTCAAATACATAATAACATTTATCTTTAATGCTTAACCAAAGTAATGTAAATGATCAACAGAGTAAATTGCAATAGAGATTATATTTTTACCACTTCGGTCCCTTGCTCTTTCCACGATCATAAACGCACCGAAACAAATAAACAGAAACCAAAAATGAGTCATAAGCTTATTTAAAAATAAATCACAATATTTATCTGTCGTTTTATAGACCTAATACTTGGGCAATGGAGGCTGCATGCCGCGAATTAAACGCAAGCAGTTAATTATCATGTCACACCAGCTGGAAAATGAGGCCAGAGGATTTGCTATGGGTAATTCATGGGATTTGTTAACGCAATGTGCAAGCGTAATTAAATTGCGGACAGGAGTCATGTCAGTTCTTGAAAATAAACCTGTAAGGAGTGGGAAATGATGGTAAAACATTGGTGCCATGTCAGTGGCGACCATAGGTTTTCTTGTCCACTATTCAGGGGCTATTGGATTTGTTTATGATTAAATGATTCGAATTTTGAAAACTGTGGTAAAAGTCAGTAATTTGGTGTTCCAAATTCACAGTGTTGTCGTCATGACGTCTTAATATTTGTAATATCAAAGTAATTCATGAAATGCAAGTGATCTTGGCAGTTTTTACAAATAGATTTTGGTGAAATTCAATTAGGATAAATGAATAAATTCATGGGCTTGCTTCTATTTGTTTTTTATAAAAAATCTCTACTTCCATGCTCGTAAAACTTAAGCAACTGTGGAAAATTTAACTTGCTTTCTCAAGGGTCGTTCAGCTGCACATTTAGGATTATTATTTTTAGATCAAATATATATTATTTTTGGTTTTATATCAACCTGACATAGACATATTATTTCTGCATCGTATTTATTTTGCACTTATAAGTACTCTCCTCCTATTCTCCGAACGGAAAAGCCGCGACTTTACGATAAGGTCAACACACCCAAATGCAATCCTATAAAAAGCTCTCAAAAAAAGTGCAGACATCTTCAACCAATGAATTAAAAGGATGGAATACCCTTGCAATTTGTCGCCTGGGGTGTCTTTTTATACAGCCCTTGTTCGTCGTAGACTTGTTTATCCGAGCATCAGTTCAATGACTCTGTTCGATGTAGAAAATGGGCAGTGTATTTTCTATTTCGCTGCTGTTGTAAAAAGAAACAAACTCCCTGAAAAAGTTTTATCTCTCTTCGTGCTGCTCTTAAACTTGGCTAGGCACTAGCCATTGTCGGTTAGCTGAGTCTACTCTAGAGATAGGTCAGTGATTCAGTAACTCAGGAGGTACTCGGTATTCTGGAATGGTACTTGGTACTGTGCAATAATATTAGATTTATTTGGTGTTTTTAAATTAATGTGGTAGGTTTGTAAATCCGGGATCAGCTAGTTTTGGGAGACATTTATCAGAAGATTTCTGGTATGCGGGTTTGCTTAGCCAATCGAGTTATGGACTTTGTGAAAAGATAAAAGAAATTTCTTAAAATGTTAGCTGTTTTTTAGTTCGGAATCCTGGAGTTCGGAACAGTTTGAAGTCGGGAGTTTGTTGAAAATGGGGAATTGGAATTGTGATTTTTTTTTTTTTTTTTTGGAAACTAATCCAAATGAAATTGATCACACTATCACTCACGAAAAATGCGTAAATACTTAACACAACGCAACAAAACGCAACACGATTTGGTTTTATCCCTTACTACGTTCATTCCTGCAGTAAGATTCAAAAATTGTATATAATGAACACACTATACTCACTCAGTAATTCTCTTTGTAATACATTTCAAAGTTGGCCGAGCTCCATTTAAAACCTACCCCAAGTGCACTTCTAGTAACCCCCGTACAGCACTGTATATTGTTCTTGTTATTCATGTCTCCCATAAACTATTGGAAGAACTTGTCCACCAAACATTCCGCATTGAGTAACGCTCTTTGGAGTTTGTTACTCTAAGACCCGACATTACAATATGTTTCAACTCTGAGTTAAGCTCTTAACTCTCAGAAACAGCTGACTTTCACTGCATATGATTGGTTGTTGCCATGGAAATTGATTTAACTCCCACTGTATTTAAGAGTTAAACAAAATTGTATTACTGGGCGTAAATGCAGCCAGGCTCTTTCTTCGGGAAGGAAAACTAAGTATCTGATAAAATAATGGGCAGCTAGAAAATCGTATTAAGGGTATTTTGATGAAACAGGAGCCAGATTCACAAAGCAGAGGGTTTCAATATGATCAGCCAATCACAGACGATGTTTCCGATTCTTGGGGACTATCACCATGGTGATAGCAACTGCCCTTCCAGATGTTTGGAGAAAGCTTAAACTCCGCTTTGTGGATCCGGAACCCCTGAACTTCCATGTGAAATTCAATTTTTCGCGAAGTCACTCTTGAAGCTAGAAATTTGCGGTGTAAAAATTCCTTGATGGTCAAAATTTCCTGGGAAAATTAAACGTAAATCTTGTATTATACAATTTGCTGGAAATTTAAATGCTTGCTCGTGGAAAATCACATGGTGAATTTCGCTCTTTTTCGACCTATGGAAGAAGTGGTATTCATGCCAAGATCTTATTTTCCATAATTTCATGGAATTTTCGTAGTTGCATACCTACTATAAAGTATGTTCAAATCGTCGTTCAAATTTCCGTCAGATTTTTATGGAATCGTAAATACTTTGTACGTAGATGAAATTTTGTTTAAATTGCAAACGCTTGCAATGCTCACTGCATTTTATTATTACAAACACTATAACCGTCTCAAAAATTGATGCCCAAACAGGGACTCGAACCCCGATCTCCACCTATTGCGGGTTAGAGTGCTCATAATAATTGAATACTTTGTACGTTTTCAGGACTATTTTTTCGACAAATGACATTTACTGGCAGGTATACTGAACTGTATAATTTTACTATGTACCAATAATCTCAAAGAGATCAGGTCATTTTACAACAAACAAATAAACAAAAAAACAAAAAAACAAATCCAGAGTTACACGCAATAAAAAAAGTTTGAATCTTTCCACACGGACAACCGCGACTCTATTTTGTGCCTCTCGACAGTTCGAATTGGTAAAACGATGATTGGGATAACGAGTGCCCCTCGCGCCCGGGCAAAGCTACATGTAGCCATGACAACCCAGTGCCAGACAGAACCTACCCCAACCAACCCTCTCTTGGTCCAGCATCAGTTAAATGTGCAACGATCCACTAATGCAGCTTTAAGCTTCATGACCGACCGTAATGCCGTTGTCATCAGTACACTGGCAAGTACCATTATGCCGCCATTTTTGTTGTGATGTACACGAACTTTTTACTATATCGTGTCGATAAAATTTAACAAATGGACTATCTGTAGTTACTTTGCAATCCGATTACTTCGATATAGACTTTAATGGGCTAATGTGACCGATTTAAACTACCCTAGATGGGTGCCAGAAATGTGAAATAATACTTATTTCACAATAAAAAGGGCACCCCGTAAATTGTATATAATAATACTAAAAACTTATAAAATAATTTACATATAATTTATAGTTTGTTAAAATAACATATCTACTCTGTCGCATTCATGTGCTTTTGGCTTCATTTTGTAAACACGCTCAATTTGGGGGAGATGTTTTGCTGTCAAACATGAAATTAATGTAAATGAATACATCGTAGCAACAGTAGTTGCTATTTACTTAGAGCCGTCTGCACTTGCATCATAAGTACCATGCTTCCAGACACTGCGTTTATCTTCGGCTTCACATGCAGTTCTATTTTTCCAAAAAAAAATTGCGAATAGCAGACATTTTTTTAGAGAGAGGCCGAAAATTCGACAGTTTAGAAGAGGAAAATTAACCAGCAAACCTATTTGAGATTAGATGAAATCTTATTTAAATTGCAAACGCTTGCAATGAGCGGGTTATTTTATTATTATGAACACTGTAACCGTCTCAAAAATTGGTGTTAAAATTGGTTATAGTGTTCATAAGGATAAAATACCTCGCGCATTGCAAGCGTTTGCAATTTAAATAAGATTTTATCCAAATACAACGAATCCAACGTCAAATTTGAGTTACTCGAGATTGACAGGTTGTGACGTGGTATAGCGTCACTAGAATCAGAGTGATTGTGAGTATTCACAGTTTCCTTGGTTCTACTCCTTGGAGATCCGTCATTCTCATCAAATACACTATAATCGACTCATAAAGCAAGTGTCAATGGGTTAGAGCAACACCCGGGATAGGTGGAGATCGGGGTTCAAGTCCCCGTTTGAGCATCGATTTTGAGACGGTTTTAGTGTTCATAATAATAAAATATTTGAGGTTAGTTATGTTTCATAAATTCTGTGCTAGGGGCTTAAAGGGTGGTTCCGACATTCCCCTTTTTTTTTCAAAAAAAGGGGATCTCGATTATAAACTAGTATATTTTGTTTTAAAAATACTCACACACGCTAGTAGTGTTTGTGCCTATTGCCCCAATTTCGCCCCGTGCATACGTAGAGCATGAGGTTAAATGAGCCCATCGTATGGTCAGACGGTATTAATTAAGTTCTGGCTAATTTAGCAGATTCTGAGAATAGGAAAATGCGAGTCCAGCTAGACTGCATGCATGCGTGTATGCTTGAAACTAGAGTAACAGACTGCATGGACTTAATTATAGCCAGGAGTCTCGTTAAGATATGGCACAAGGAGCACTCAACTCAACCGGCAATTTTCTTCTTCTCTTTTATGTAAAATTAGTCGAAGGGGAAAAAAGAACTTCTCGCAAATTTTGCCACTTTGTTATCTTTTTTTTTTATATAAAACGATTCGTAGCTGCAAAATGTAATGAAAGTATTTTTTTTTTGTTGGAAATTGAGCTATGCTGCACTTAAATTTCGGCAAAGTACAATATTAGCAATCCAAATTACAGTTGTAACAATGCCAAAATATTTTTAAGCTAGTTTTCCTGTGGCCAAAAAAAAATATAAAAGCTTGTCAAGTATCTCATTTGAAAGACAAATAAGAAATCTAAAGTCTGTCTGCTTAAGAAAATTCGCACGTACTTTGCTATCGACGTATTTAGAGCTACGTTATGTTTTATTCGACTGTACCTATGCACGGTACTGCAAGATTAAAGAGGTCTGCTTGTCGAGTACACTGACTCGTTGCAGTCTAATAGGGGTTCGGTTGGGATAGGCCCGGGAGAAATCACCATGGATACCTTTGTGGCGTCCACGGAAAAGCGAGGGATGGGAAATTGGGGATACAGGGACGCGAGTGAAAACTATATAATGAGGATTCGCACTCGCTTACTCGATGTTAAATGACAATCGATTCTCGAGTATCAAGCCAGACGGTTTTTTTCGCGAATTGTCTCGTTATCCGTTTTGTTTCGTACGCAAGGAAAATAAGGTTCTGAAATGAAAGGAAATAATGATCAAATTTTTTTTATATTTTATCTTCGCTTGGTGAATTTTCCATTTCAATGAATTTAAAATCTAATGAACAGCTAAAACGTTTCTCAACGCGTTAATTATAGCTGATTTAATATGAAACCAATCCGTACGGACATTTGACAAGAAAGAGGGACATGATAATCAATTATTAAACTTAATTGGAAAAACATGAAACTGTGACGTTTTTTTAGCGCCAGCTCAATTTTGATTCCTTCTGTTATCATACATTTTTACATCCACAAAAAAAAACTATTAAAACTGTCCAACCAATAACCAAACTTGCAGGCAAATTTTAGCAACCCTTCACCAGCTTTACTTTATTCGTATGCCCCCATGTACCCAATTTGTCGAGTAGATCATCATTATGACTTCCCCTCTCACACGAGCTGCCACTAAGCCACCTGTCTCTCAAGACGCATCTCAAGGAGGTCATGAGTTACATGAGAGGATGTTGGGAGCACCGCGGGGTAGGGACTCCGTTTGGGGATGAACCGAGAGCAACGAGTACCTGCCAAAAGCTGCGACGCCTTTCAAAAAACTCGCTTTATTACTCTGAATAGCAACTTCGAGTTAAAATGGGCGTCAAGTAAAATGATCTGGAATGTCTGTCAATCTTGTATAAACTCATTTTTAAACTACGTGGGTGTGTAGGAATTCGAAAAAAATAGTAAACCCAACTCCAGAATAACGAGGATATTGTTAATTGACAATCTATCTTCAGGATGGCGTACATATTTGCAAAATAATATTTGTCCTCGTGATTTTTATAAATCTAATCCAGAATAACACTACCCATAACGTATTCCATAGCTTCCTGAAATTCATTCAATCTCTGATTTATCTTTGTAAATACGCTTGATTTGTGTTGTTTAACGACGCACTGTTTTGATAACGGGCCCTGCAGCGCTGGCCCAATGGCGTCGGTGAATGATTGGATGATGATTAACCTAACCTAGCTTTTAAAATGTGAATCTAGCCCGTGAACAAGATAACACGGCCAGAGAGGTTGGTGGGCAGAGGTGTTATTGGTTTCAAAATACCTCAGTGCCTTTAATACAGGTCGCATATCTGCCGTCAACTACAGACCAACCCGTCACATGCTCTGGGGTCGAGTGGGAGGGTGAGTTTTGAACAAAAAGTGAATTCTTCCCCTTAGAGAGAGAGAAGAGAGAAGAGAGAGATAGACAGCGTCGACATATACAGGAGTCACGTGTCATTCCTGGAGAAAGGGGTGGAGAATGGGGTGGGTTTGCCCCTCCCTCTTCCGCGACGTTGCTGGCAGGGCAATGACCTCCACGTATCGATTGCAGGCGTCGCGGCGGCAGCGTCGTCGACGGCGTCGTCACGTGACAGTGTTGAGCTGGTCTGGGACGAAATCGGAAGTCAAACAGGGTGCGGATTTGGATGGGTTGGGAGGGGTGAGGGGAATTTTAGGGGTGAATTTAGAGGGAATAGGTTCATACTACATAGATGGATTATTGTTTGGGTACAACAGCTGTTTTTTCTTGATTTCGGTTATCATATTTGTAAAAATGTCATAAAATTCAAATGAAACCCGTTTCGGAATCTGCTGAGACAGTAATTTGCTGTGATACCTTTAGAGTATGGTATTTATTGGTGGGAAGAATTGCTTTCTGAATTAACTCCGAATGTCAGATTTAAGGTACACATGCAATCGCGACTGAATGGAAAATATAAAATATCAATTGGCAATTAAATTAAATTAGTCAATTAGCTTCGCTTAATTATCCCGGAGATGGGCTTTTATTGCATTCCAATTATACGGAATCAGTTGGATGAAAAAGCGGAAAGGAATTCAGGAAGTTGCTGGAAATTCGATTAACTCGAAATTTCTCTTAATTGCAGCCGTTTTTCCCCTAATAAAATTATATTGCTTCATATTGAAAATATTCTCCCGATAATTCTTATGGGAAACAGTAAAAATAAAAATGTGACTGAGTTAAAGGAAATAAAAAATAAATTATCATTAAAAAATGGTGTATGAGGAATGAACATCTGTAAAATTTTATAACATGTATTCCAATAAACTCTTTCAAAACGCCTTTAAGACCCTAAACGTAGAACACACCAAAAACCCAACCCCTTCCTCCCCCCGAATTTTAAACCCGTTCAAAATTTCTCTGAATGGGAACGATTTCAACTTGTTTTGGTTTCATCCAGGAAGTACAGCGAACGGGGAACGTTCACGGCACCCCTTTGATGCCAGATGTACGGTTGCCCGGGCGCCGGCGTGCTTAGAAGGGTTGTTGCCTCCACTATCGACCGAGAGGGTGTGCTCGGGGTCACTGGGGGTTGATATTGTTTTGGGAGAGCGGGCGTCAAACCCGGGCACGGCTCCCCTGTGCGGTATGCGACGAACTGGCCCATAAATCATTGATAACAATCGTGGCACATGCCATGTGACGTCACGCGGGCAAATTTTGGGGTGGCCAGCCTAACCCTTGGTGTCGTCGACAGAGGTCAATGTCCGGATAAATTTGATTTTTTTTTGCGAGGTTGGTGGTTTGTGGTGTGGGGAGTTGGCGGATGGGTTGGTATGGGAAAGTGATTTTTTTTTAGTGGGAGGGTTGATAAGAAATGGTATTGTTGTTGAAATGTGTTAACGCGGTTGAAATTGACTGAGTTAATAAATTTACTAACAGCGCAACTAATGGCTGATGGATGAAAGAGTTTGAAAGCATATTAAATTGGTGTGCTTTTTTTTAACGAAAACAAAACGATCTGTTCCTGTGTTTTTTTAACACAATAGCACAGGTACAAGATATTTCCTCTAAAAGTGAAGCAATTTCTTTGAAGACTTCCGCATCGTTAGACGATCTTGTACCATGAACACAAAACCCCTCCCATATTGACACCGCCGCCGTGAGTCAGTTTTTCAGACCCACAAATCATTGCGTGCGTCCTGTCGTTCGTACTTTCTTTTCTTAATTGCAAACGATAATACAATTATCTAATCAAAAAGTTACCTTCCCGTGAAACTAGAACTAAATCGATAAAACAAAAATACACAAAATACCCGCAGGAAATTTAATCTTATTTACCCTTCTCCAAAAGTTTGTATGCACCACCTCCAAAAACATACGCATGCTTACTTTTTGATATGAACCAATCGTAGGCCTGCGAGCCTCACTATCCTGAGCTGTTATCTGATGACCCTATTTCATAAATTAGTATAATATCCACATTGGCCAATCTCTTGCGCCGTGCTGTTCGGTATTGTTGGCTCTGGCGTCGAGAGTCAAGGGCCCTTTTCTAGGGTACAGGTTACGTCATGCGATTAACCTTAGTCCAGCCAATGACAGAAGCCGACGCGGTTCCCCCTAACCAATCCAGAGTTGACATTCAATTTGTTTTTATACGAAACATTGACTTGAATGACATAGTTTGATTAATATTTGATCATCATTTTGGCATTATCGTTATTATTTTATTTGTATTTCAATGAGAATTTATAGATCATGTTTGAGTATACTTATTGAAATTAAGAGTGATACTGGAAGTGTTTATTTAGGCTCAGGATATTTTGAAATTGGGACAGTGAGTTTTTTTTTTGTTTTGACAAATATGACAAACTGTTTGAAGGATGTCTGTCTGATATCTTTTAACTGGTATTACCTAAAAGTCAGTTTTATTGCTTATAAGTGCGAAGAGTATTCTTCTGATTTTCATGAAAATACCAGCAGCTCTGGAAAATGTGAACGACCACAAAACTCAACTGTACCAATAAACTCATCTCTGATGCAACGCTGTTACGTGATGTCTTCACGATTTTCTTCTCTCTGTGATTTAAAAAATTACGCAACGTCAAGGAAGTTATGCATGAAATGTTAACCCAACTGTTGGTCGATAACCTCAGGATGGGAAAGCATTTCAAATTTAAATTAGGTGCATGACAATTTACATTTATTTTATATTTACTTACAATATCAATATTTATTTCTATATATTTTTTTAATGACAATGCCACAATTTTCATGTCATCTTATCTCTCACATGACTGCCAGCCTCACAACCTTGCAGTCATGCGTCGTTAAACATATAGGTACAAGCCCACGATACCGATATCGTATGTTAGACTTTCCCATTCATGAACTTGAGTTTCTCGAATTTCGAGTCTAGGTGTCTTTCGACATCTAGCTGTATCATGACCATAACTTTGACTTAACAAATCTTTGGTGAGAAAATAATTTTAAAATATAAATATGACGCATATCTCTAATAAAAAGTTATCTTTCTAGACCACAAACGACGCGTTTTATTTAAACATATAATTACAGTTGTAACTTTGAAATATCCTGATAATTTTCCTATATTGAGACCACGGTGATATCATAAATCAAGAAAACACAAAACTGATAGCTAATTTAATAACTTGTAATATATACGGACACTTCTTAGTATCACTTAGTGATACTTGAACGTTTCACCGCGCTCCTCAAACACCGCGTTATCACCAAACAGTCAAGATATATGTAACACCAGCGTATCTGCGATCATCATTGGCAGTGTCAAAAGACAGGCGGCTATTTGACAAGGCGCAGGGCAATCGAGCTAATCATGCAATCTGCACCGACCGCTGGCGACCTACTTTCCGAATGACCGATAGCGTATATGTGGTTGTCCTCTTTGGCTACTTCGTTGCGGTCTGGGGTGGGATCAATCTCCTCTTTTCAACCAGTCGGTCTTTCATCATGTTAGATCAGCATAGCCGCTGATACAAATGTATTTTTGTTTTTCGTGGAAATCTCTGTTCTGTATTGCAATGTTCCTATTCGGGACGACTTGAGTCTCGAATTGGAGTCTTCTCTTCCGTTGCAAATAGCTGCAAGATTATTGAAGTGATTAGTGAAGTTTTTTTTTTTTGTAGTAAGAATCTTTGCTTCTGAAAATATTTCATCTTCACCCATGCCCTAATACTATCAAGGCCATTGACAAACCGTTGGTAATCTGAAGACATTTATTGGTTGGGTGGAAATGTGTTCATCAAGCCCTTAAGGACTAGTCAAGGTCATTTCTGGATACGAGTTCCCTTGCTTTGAATTTCCTAATCAGGTTTCAAAGATCAAGAAACTTGCAGTTCGTACCTTCGCAGATCCTTATCTAAATGGTGGTTAAATTCAAGGGAAGAATCGGCTTTCTGTCATCAAGGTGACTTTCATGTGTTGAATTTGATGTTACGTTCAGCTGCTTCAATTTTCAGCTTATTTTTCAACATCTTACATGCCTTGACTTTATCCGGCCTAAGCCCTAACTTCAAAGTAATCAAACTATGTTCTTTGTAAAGTTGTAAGTTGTAATATTAGATGCACCATATCAAAACCCTTTGTATGACTTTGTTTGCAGTGGCTGCTATGGCTAAAGTGGGTGTAGATGGCTTTGAAATCGATGGTTCTTTCATAAGAACCGCATCGTACCCCAAGGCTTTGATGACAAATTTCACAAAAATCTCTCGTGTAAATACCACAGCCAACATGAAAAGGCACGTCCACATTTTCATTTTCGGAATCCTATACTGGCCACGGTGTGGTCAAAAAATCTAAACCAACATTGCAGGGAAAAACGCTAGGTGACCTTCAGCGTCAAGGTCTCCGTTCATTGTCCTTGACGGTCAACGTCAACCCCTAAAATCACTGTCTCAGACATAATAGACATCTGCCAAGTTTTCTCAGCATTTTCTCCGTGGTACAACAAGGCCATGGACATTGATCGCTTATCTTCCGCCAATCTTCTATCGTTTCAATCAAGACTGTGAAAAGTAAAAGTACTATCCATCATAACGTCCATCATCCATAGTGAAAATCACAGTGTAAAAGCTTTTCGCGAGTTTCGATCAAGCTGCCTGGTATCTCCAAAAATAAATTCGCGAACAACACTTTCAGTCTCAGTTTTTTTTTCGCAGGTTACTTGTCAGTGCGTCTCTATATATTAGGTTTAAACGTCCACTTTCATCGTACATTAGACGCTTAATGACTTGGTTTTGAACTTGTCACTAATCGAACAGTTCCGTTTCCGTATAACATCAACTTTGACTTTAGGTATACCAGAATTGCACCAAGAATTAATTACCTGCGTTAATTACATTGTTTGTTACTTCGTCGCTCTCATTGGAATTAAATTTAGAGCAGTTTCCACACGCGTTGGGCGCTATTACGTATTTTGAGTATATTTATTCGGATTCTGGATCCAGTCCAATCGTGATTTGCATTAACGGTTCGTCTAGCGTGAGCGTGCTTAACTCTTAGCGTTGGGGTCAAGTTGGCAGTGTGATATTGAATTGGACAACTGATGTTGGAAATTACTCCACTGAATTGGTCTTCAACTTGACAATGGGCACCTCTTACCGGGGATATCCCAATCGCAGCGTACTCTTTCGACATTTTCATGTGTCGTGTACGTGTATATATTTAATATATATATATATATATACATATATGTGCTTCGCGTGTTGAAGCTAAATATGAATAGTATGCAGTTTTAATATATACCTACCAATGAACTATGCCTGCAAACTTTCTCTTCGTCGGTTTCGTCATTTCCTTCTGGTAGAAAAATTTATGCACGACGCGATCGCCAAACTTTCACCGCTACCTGCGGTTTCGTTCGATGTGGGAGCTGGGTTCAAAAAGGGCTAAAACTCTTCTTATGAAAACAGTTTTTCAGCGAACATCCTCGTCAATTCAAGGCATGCCAATTTCTTATTGATACAGAAAATCGACAGTATTGACGAATTTTCTCAGTAAATTTACACAGCATGACCAAGTCCAAGCGAACCAAATAGTTCCGTCCGTAGTTTCTGTTACTTCTATCTCAACGAGTCTTGCAGTTCATACTTAGCCCCCCAGTGTAAGATTGTAAAGTATATATGCAATACAAATTATAAATATTCATCAGCAAGCTCGTCGACTGACAAATCCTTACGATGTCCTTTGTCCTGTTTCAGGAATCCCGATGTCAATCACAGAAAAGCGGCCGGTTTCACGGCGCTTCCACCAACATCATGGTAAGTACACGAGCCCATGAACTCGGCTCCTCAACCTGAAAGCATCCGTGAAAAAAAGGCAAAGCAAATAACTATTTAATGAGTCAACGAAAAGAAAAATATCCAGAACTTTTGAAACATTTTTAAAAATACCTGCTAGACCGTTTTCCACAACACACGCCCAATTTCCTAACGAACTATCTTCAAATTTACACCACTTCCTGTATTTAGATCACATTTTGTAAGACTTGTGACCTGTCCTATTTAATGCTTTCCAAAAGGCTTAACCGACTAATCCCATATATAATCCTACCATCATTTATCTATCCATAGTTTATCTTTCCGCCATCTCCCCTATAGGTATCCATACGTCTCCATCCCAGCTGGGAGCAAGATCTCCTCTTGCCCTCGATCTTGGCTTCTGCTATAATAGTCGTATTGTATTCATAAGAAGTCCTGCTGCCAATAAAGCCCTCGAAGATTTTGCCGCGAGAGCGCATGGGTTGAGTTTGATTTCATCACTTCACCTCTTCGCGTTATAATAAAGAGTCTAAATGCGGCAGGAGGTGGCCATCTTGCTTTGCAATGACCGGTGAGCCGCAGTGGCGGTTAATGGGGGCATCTCGACGGGAATCAGAGATTCAGTGGCGTTTGGTGGTGGATGCAGGGGAGGCATCGAATAAATTATCGTGTTCCAAGAAAATTTGTGGATTTAAGTCGGAAAATCTGAGTTAACCTGATGAAACCTGATATTAAATTGATTGATTTGTTGTGTTTAGCGTGGCACTGTTTTGGCAACGAGCCCCATAACACTGCTCTACTGCCTTCGGTGATTGAGTGGGCGATGTTGAGGATGATGTTGAGCTTTATAGACTAAAACGAAGGAGGGAGGAGAGAGAACCCGATGTCGGCACGTTGCCTACTCCCGCCAAAAAGCACCAATGGGACTACTGGCTTAACATCCCTTCCGAAGAATGGATTAAGTCAAACAACAGGATTCCTCCGCAAATCCATGCTGTCGAATGTTGCTAAACAAATGAAGCTGCTATACTAACTTTCAGTTTCATTACCTCCAACCTCTTACCCGAACATAACTGATCATGAGTTTGATATTCAACCATCAAATACCTGACCCAGCGCAGTTTTGCTTAACTTCGGTGAATATAAAACTAGAAATCAGAGCTTTTATGCGCCTCGTTTGTAGCTCTTCTGGCTTTGAGTTGACAAACTCCTTTTCCCAGCATTGTGCACTTAACTAATCGACATTGCTATTTGAAACACAAGAATCGGATAGTGCAAAAATCCCATCGCTTTAAAATCTATCCCCTGGCGATACGCCACTGGTCGACGGCGGCGCACGGATCGTGTCGTCGATGCTGACGGAAATGCCTATGCGCCGAGTGACAGTCGTGAGGTGTTGTCTATATCGGGTCGCCATGACCCCGATTTCGTTCAGACTCGCAGTCTCCCCTCCCTCTTCATTAGATACCCTCGCAAGCCGCCCACGATGCGAGATCGCCCGGTCGCGGCCTAATATGCAGATCGTCCAATGATACACACGTGGATTTGGGATTAGCCAGACGTGAAGTTTATGCGGTGGATATGGGTGGTGGGGTTTTGGTGGATTGTTATTTCAATACATATTTATGTGTGGTTGTTTGTCTATATGCTTTATCTGTTTGTTGTTTGATAATTACAGAATTGAGTAATTATGATGTTTCTCATTTATTGACACAACCTTTTTGTAGAGGTACATCATTTTCAAGATTAAAACCGCTATTAAAAATGGCCGCCATACATAATTCTTGCCTGATAGCTCTTGCGTCGGCCATTTTTATTAGTCGTTTTTAACCTGCAAATATTAAATGGGTTTTGAGGCGCATAAACCTGACGGTTATTTAAAAATTTTCAAAAATTCCTAAGGTTTTTTTTGGTGTTTGGGCGTCGATGATGTGAGAGTTAATAACCCTAAGGGGTATTCTGATGTCGTCAATTTTTGACCTCAAAAGTGTAAGCACATGTAATTATTACGGTTCCGGACGAAAATGATCGAGTAAATTTTGCCCGCAGGTCCATCCTTCACCTGAAATCACTGATTTGATCAAAATGTACTTTTGTTCAATTCACCGTCAAAAAAAAACTAACATACAAATAATTGAGGTGAATTTACCATAACAATGATATAAATACATACAAGGCTTGTTGCAGACTACACGGTTCGTCGGTTGCAAATCTGTACAATTAATCAATCGGTGGACCACGGAGAAACCAGATAAATTAATGTTCATGTAGAATTGAATTGTTTCCAATTGATTGTTTCTTGTTTTACATGAAATTGCCGACAATTTTGTATTGTTAACACAACGTCATCTGCTCGATGCAAAGATCAAAGTTGGCTGTAGTCTTTATTTTGCAAGTAATGCTTTGGTGGTGTTTATTTGACATGCATATTAAATTTTTAAGATTTCTTTTCATCCATTTTGCGACAGTCACATCTCAATTTTTGCATTCTCTCAATTCTCAAAGGTAATTATTGGGACTGCTACTGAACTTTTTTTTTGGATTCATAGCAATGGCGGCTATTTTTATACTCTTTGAATCGTGCAGTCGGCTACAACTTGCCAATCTTTTATCGTGAGAACAGAGAAAGAGAAAGTTTGTGTGTGCTGCTCTTCACTTTTTGCAGAGCAATTCAACTGTGTACGACTCATTGTACTTTGTACTCTCGGATGCGCTTTTATTAATATAAATAGAACACTTTTCATTTCGTTAGGAAAAACCAGTTTTTTATTATGTTCAACGTATTATGGCTATCGACCGTAGCAAATACATACAGGGCCTTTCCTCTGTTTACCTTTGCAGTCATGTGTAGGTTTTCCGAGCAACAATTTTCTTTTAAAACAATTTTGATTTGACGAGCGACGCGAGCGAGCGGAGCGAAGGCTCAATTAAGACTATTCTGAAAAATGGGAAAGGAACTTTTTTATTTATATTTTGTTTGATCTCTATTGCCCTAATGACTGGCACGAATTTGGCACGTTTTATGGAAGTTAATGTGATTACATTTTTTTCACACTCTTTAAAAATGTCGATAGTATTTTTAGAAACGCTCATCTTTCAACACGACACAGCTTATAGCGGACGCTAGACTCCATTTTGTTTTGATATCCCGCAAAAACAAATACAAAACAGAGTAGTCATTTGTGTCGTCAAGAACGCCTCAGAAAAGTTTGGTTCCAATCAGTTTTCCCCTAATTAACAAGAAAAAATATCGTTTTAGATTACACGATTATTATCACGTGTATCGAGTGAAAACAACAAACAATTTCCTTTTTAAATTTCCACGACAACACCTCGTAGGCACGACACGAACACTAATTGTTCTAAATTTTTTTTAGCAACCTTTCGTTAATTTAGTGTCCTTAATATGGACCCAATGCACTAGTGTGCAATTCAAAATGGCACCTTCGCATAATTACGATAACCGACTTGGTCAACATACATTTCTTGAACAGTAACATACACTTTCTGACATTCTCAGTATATGTCGGTATTTAATTATCAGGAACACAATTACCCTCTCAAAAATTGATGTCCAAACGGGGACTCAAACCCCGATCTCCACCTTGTCGAGTCCCCGTTTGGGAATACATTTTTGAGACGGTAGTAGTGTTCCTAATAATAAAATACCCCTTGCATTGCGAGCGTTTGCAGTTTAAATCAGATTTTACATATGCGGGTATTATTTTCAAGCAATGAATTCAAAATAATATAAATGAATTCCGCCTCTAAAAATTCCATATATGCTAATTTGTATAACAAGTACATACTCTGTGTAAATTACTCATGGTATGGTAATGACAGAGGAAGTATTGAGAATAACGAAGTAGGTCGTTTGTGGTTTTTTAACCCTATTTCCTTTTATCAGTAAATATGTTCTAGGCTAAGCGATCTTCACAGTTCAAATCAATGTAAAGTTCAAGCAAAAGCCGTCGCCACAAATTAGGTTGAATCAATGCACTGCGAATGATTTATTAACCAGTTGCAATTGTACTCTTATCGTGTAATTTTTTTTTATAATAACAATGTCTACTCTTATATTTAGCAATTCGCGGTCATGTGAGATTTTAATCGATTTTTCCTGCGTGTGATTAAATAAATGCACGTTCAATGATCTTATTGGATGATAGAAAATTCTGCGTTACGAAATGTGTGTGGCCTAGTTAAGAACTCTATGTACATTTACTTAAAAAATAATTTTACCCGTCGAGATGATGGGTCAAGGCAAATATATCAACGATCGATCATATGAAAACTGTTTTTTTACCTATTTGTTTTAACTTCTTGCATACTAATTGCCTCGTTAGGGCTTCTATTATACGAAATTTGAATACTCTCTGCTATTCAGGTGCACAGATGTAATTAAATTTCATCAAAACATATTCTTTAGAATCTAATTCACAACATATTGTACATATCTAATTTAAACAAAAAACACACACACACACACACACACACACATTTCCTCTGCGTCTGATAGTATGTAATCGAGCCACAGTGTAATGACATAATCGATGTAACACAGCGACAAGGTCCTGGCGGTTGTGAAAGCGAGAGCTGTAAAATGGCGGCTATGCTAGATAATTAGTGTCTGTTAGCGTATCTTTAACCTACATTTGCCTCGGGTTGACTGAACTCGTGTTGGCAGTTTGCATGTACCTAGCCTACCTGTACACAGCGCGAGCAGGACTTGCCTAGTGCCATTCTCAAGCGCAAAGCCAAGGAATTGTCTCGGGGCAGCTGAACTTATTTTAGACAATTTTGCGTCGGAGTCCCAAAAAAAGAAGACGTTGAATGCGTGAAAACATTCATTTTATGTTATTTAAACTACCAATTTCAAAGCTATTTAGATATATTTTTGCCATAACAGCTACTGCAACTCTGGCTTTGAAATGAGTGGGTATCTTTTTTTTGCCACCAAAATATTCAGGTTTTCAGGCGTTGCCCCCAGAAAAATGTTAATTGAAGGTTGTTTTTAGAGAAAACCTTTACCCATTCGAAAAAATTATTGGGGCTTAAATGAGTTTTAATAATTTTAAAAGTAGAATGATTATTGGTAGCCGCCCCTAAAGCACCCCTATGCCAACCTATGCATACACGGGACTGACCTTTGAGTAATCTTTGTTTATTTTTTAAAACACCACGATGTGACAAATGTGTTTTCATTATTCGTTTTACAGTAGGTTAATTTGTTTTTGGTAAGAAGGGAAAATGAACGGGGTACAATCTACAATCTATTTGGAATAGAGATACCTCTCTGATAGTGAATAAGCGTAAAAGAGCCAACTGATATTATGCATTGTACTTACAAGCGTTCAAATCTAAACTGTAAGTGAAAGTTGCGACGACATGCAATGTTAACTTCATTTTTAAACGATCACCGTTGAAAATTAATTTTGATTGACGTCAATACCTACATGGTGATGGTTTAAATTGTAAGTGCTTCATTGCTTGAAATCAGAGCATAAATAGTTGATTCTCTTAATCTTCTGGCATATCTGAACTTTCGTTTATAATAGAAACAAAATAACAATTTTTCTTACCACATGTTACACGGATCAAAAGATGATCTTACCAATAATTACGTCACAATTGCAAAATTGTGAACTTGCAGTTAGACATCTTTAAAACAAGAAGAAAAGTTACTTTGGTACGCAATTTGTTTCAGACTTGAGAAGAACCGGTTCGTCGATATACTAAGCTTAGGTATAACCTGATCACATGATCAATATATCAAAAACTAGGGCATGCTATGGAAACTTTCACTTCCCCCTATAAAGAGTCCTAAAAATTGCAAACTTTACCCGTCCCTATACTCTGTGAACGATACCAGCGATCACAAAATAATCACCATACCATTATTATCCGGGCTAAATTTGCACATTTTTACTTTACACTCGGCCATAAATGACAATAATTATTAAAAGGCACTTGCTCCTTATGGTTTATTCATGATCAATGGCAATGCCCACACAGTTTAACGATATGACGATTTAATTTAATTGCTAATTTATATTAACAATTAATGTATTTGCGTGGGCAGGAATTGTTGGGAGGAAATCTGTTACAAGTACACAGTTACCTTGATATTTTAATCCCGAGTGTATTAAATACACCTCAGAATTAAAATTTAAGAAAACATTGTCATGGTCCTGTCCATTCCCATACTCAAAGATTGTATGTAGGATGATTGATTCATTTATAAGCTTGTGGGCGGGTTACAAATTACGAAAAAAAATGATGGGGAGTTTTTTTTTAATACCTCCACGTGTCGTAAAACTTCAAAAATATATGATCTTTCTCAAATTATTTTCAAATATATGCCATTTTACCGTAAGGGTAAGGCAGGTTTGTATCTTTTGAGGACCCAAATACTTTCAGCCGTTGTCCTTCTCAGGTTGAAATGAAGATTTGTAGATAGTTTAAGAACTCTGTGTGGAGAACGAAAATTTTGGGTTTCTCATTAAAATTTGGGCAAATTTATTTGTTTTAACAAAGAGAAGTTCAGTTGGGGGATAAGGCAGATTTTGGAGCAACGGGATCTAACGGGCTGTCTGTGTTGATATTATGAGAGAAAATTTTGAATTCGCTTAAAATCTAAGTGAAAACTTTCAAAACTTACATTCCCCAATGTCTTCAAACAAACTAAAAAAAATTTATAATTAATATAAAAAAAAAATTGTTTTGTGGATTTCTTGAATAAATAAGAGATTAACCATCCTTATACGCTCAATACCCCATGCTCTTCTGACTTGCAATATCACGTCCCAAATCTCAGTGCCCTCGCGAACTCATCCGCCCCCAACCCAACCATTCACGCTCCCGACGAAAGTCATTACCATGCCACCCAATATTTGCAAGAACTTGTTCGTGGTAAGGTTTAGATAGCCAGAGTGGGGGAGAGAGAGAGAAAGATATAGAGAGGCGAGTTTCGCATTTTTAAATTTCTTGCGCCATTCTGTTTCTTGCGGCTACTTGAAGATCAAGTATTGCGTCACTCTATCGGCCCAGTACCGCCGTCAGGCTACACGTTTCTCGCGTAGACCAGTATTTTTTTTCCACTCTTCAATGTCCTCACTTGTGCAGAAAGTGAAACTGCTTCTCGGCCAAGTCAAGAAATGAACCCACGGGGTTCAATAAACTCTGCACTCGCATCAGAGCGGTGCAAGAGAAACACCTGACTTGACTTGCTGACTAACTGCCTTACTGACTGACATAGAGATTGCTAAATAACAGTTAGGTGCCTTACTGACTGACTGACTGAACCTTCGCAGTGACGCACTTCGGATGTCGAAACTGGACACTATTTAGTGACTATTTCAGCGCAGTTTCAAAAACATGATATAAAGAATGCTAGAATTTTTAAAATATGATCACCGAAAATATTTGGCGCATCATCCCTGAGTCACAATTAGCTCTGTCGTACAAAGCAAAGTTTAAGCTTAAACCCCATAAATTTGGGGTTAAAGTTGTAACCACCCTGAAAATCTGTAAACTATGTGATTGGAAAACTGTATTTTAACTCTCGCCGTTAACTTAAACTCTGCTTTGTGGATCTGGTATCTGGCGAACAACTTAAAAAATTATTTTACATCGTGAAGACTTTTCGAAAATAGAGATTAAATACTGAATGAAAGAAAATAGATAACAGTAAGATCGCTTGTAGTTGTGCGAGTATCAGAAATCTTACGAGAATTGACATGAACATGGCTCTTGATATGAGAATTCCTATCGTAGTGGAAATCGTAGAAAAGCTGCATTTCTTTACAGGAAAACAAGGCTGCAGACAAAACACATCGATTGGTGTATGTAAGAGGACTAGAGTCAGAAAAGAAATTTGTGTAAGTGTGATGTAATATAATGGCGAGCACTCTTGAAACGAATTCGTGAAGTGCATTACCGTCAAAATTGCTGTTCGCAAAAGGAATTGAAGAAAAATTGTCCGGAGGTAATTGCTCGCTTGTAGACAAGACACGCCCGTTTATTAGAATATAAAACAGCGACCGATTATGATATTGTTCGAGTAAACGTTTTATGCGGTTTTCTAAGAGAATGCATCACGTGATGTAATCATACTGAAAGCCCGGAGGGAAAGTGCATCCCTGGCGTAAAGTGCATGCTAGTCGACTTGCGTTGCATAATGCACTTTCTTTTGCTGCGACCTACCACGTTATCTAACAATGATTTTAAATTGCTAAAGATTTAACCCTAGCGAATTATGCCGTATTCAAATGAGAATTAAATTACTTTTTTCGTTTTTTTCGTCCATGCTGAAGTGAATGTTTTGAATGAAGTTAAAGTGAAATTTGTATATTTTCTCTGTGAAAGGTTCATTCGCCTTTGAAGTTTAAATAGCATTTAATTTCAGGCAATTAGATTACAATTTTTGAAGCCAATCAAGACAGTGAAAAATCTGAGTGTTATCTGTGTTTATTTTGCTAAAAATTAGGGAATTATTGTGGAAATAGGAAAATGCACTATGATGCAAATGTGGAAGAGAGCATAAACTTACAAGTAAAACTGTTGGCGGTGAATTTAAATCTATTACCGTAACGTCTAGAAAATGTTAATACCTTCACAGACAATAACACAAGAGACGTCGTCTACCCCACGCTATTAATTACAGGATATTTACAATCAGGATATTTACAGTCAGGATGCGCACGATCCACCATTCCTCATTGACTGGCAAATGTTTTCTCACGGATACGTTTCTTCCGGGTTCTTAACTCTAGTCTAAAAGTTACACGCTTGTCTCGGCAGTTACCTAATTTTCATCTTCCAATTCGATGTACTCTGATCATTATCATCTCCAAAAGCTTCAATTCCGAGAATACATTAGAGGTTAAATTTAACACATATTAAAATGACAGCCCACTCACCTCGTCGTGCTATTTTATTCAGTTTCATGAACTTTTTAAGGGCAATGGTCACTTTTGGTGCCAGTGTGGGCGATGCCATATTTGGCGGCCATTTTGCGTTGCCATTGACATTTCCGCACAGAGCCCTCGGATCCATATCATACCCCTTGAGATTTCGACTTTCAAAGTGGATTAGAAGAAGCCATTTGAACGTACAGGTTATGTGACACCACTTTCTGACCTTGCCCTTGGTAGCTCGACATTTTGAGGGGCGAGTTAGGGTTTTTTTCGGTGGCGAGAACTATATTGAGAGCGAAATGTCTGAAGAATCGATGTTAGTTTTCAACGGAGGTCATAGCTCCACGTGGAATGGAGGCACGAAATGGCGAAGCCCTAAAAATAATATATTACGGTCGGGAATGGGGGAACCTTGTCGTTTTTCCCACAGAAATAGCTGGCCTGGAAATAAACTTTTGTGAAAAGCGTTTGCGTTCGGACGGTTAGAAATAAACGTGTAAGAATTATTTTTGCTGTTTCATTTTTCCTTGTGACTTTACAACTGATCTTGCAGGTAACGCGGGAAAGCCGTGACTGGTTTTATTGAACACCTGGATATATTTCAAGGCATTTTCTGTCGATTCTGACTGCTGCCATAACTCAAAATATGTATTTCTTCAACGGAAAATGAAAAATAGTGTAATCATGGACTAAGCGGTTTAAATCCAATGGTTTTTTCATCATCCAAGCGTGTGCAAATGCACCTTCCCTATGTATAAAAAAAATCTGAGTTTATTTCACGCTTATTTGAATAAATATATTAAGGCACACAATCTCCATCTTCATATATGCACAACAATTGTAAGCCCCCCTGACAAACAACCACTCCCAATCCGTCAAAAAAAAATCCCACTCCATCGGTCACCCCACACTTTCCCCGCAGCTTTTCCGCGTTCCGTTCGCCGGGAAATTTGATTTCCGGGGTGCGCGGTGTGGGTTGGCGGGAAACTCGTGACCGCCCCCCCGGATGGCGGGAGCGCCCTGTTGCCATGGCACCCAAAGCCAGGGTCGACGTCCCGCGATGTAAACACAGGAAGAAACCGCGCGAGGCAGCCGCTGCTGCTGCTATGACGTCACCGGCTCAACCACAAATACCGGGTTGGTTGACCCTGTGTTGCGTTCCCCGGCGTTTGATTGGATAATACGAATGCCATCTAAGCGATTGTCGCGTTTGTTCCGCTTCACTTGACGTTTTAGAAGGTTAAAGTTCTTGGTCATATTTATTTTTAGTTTTGAAATTTTAGAAATCCTAACATTTTAAAAAATGCGAAATCAACGAAATGTATTTGTCTTTGAATATATTGTCACGGTCAGAAGTGGTTACAAAATGGGTTGGTGTCGTGAACTTTCGTTTTTTGTCACACGGTTATGAATTCAACAGATTTTGGTGTATAAATTCTGGAACGTTCGAGAGCTGTCTGATAATAATTACTGGTGTCAGACTCGCGTTGATTGATTGCTCTGAGCCAGACACGAGTCCCGTGAAATTTGCGGTCTAATCACCGTAATTGCGGTGGCGGGAGAAAATTCATTTGCTTTTTTTTTGTTGGGAGCAGAACAATTTGGGCGTAGTGCATGCACGCACCATGCGATTTTCCATGGAAATTTCATGAATTTTCAACGCCAATACAAAAGACATTGTCCGGAAAACACAGAACTGGCGAACGAGTTATTAATCATTTGATTGAAACGCTAGCCCCCTATGTTTTTGGGGCTAGTGGTGGGAGCGAAGCCATCGCAGAAACCAAATTATTCACCGTTACTCATGCTGATTACACTAAGTCAACATTTGCTCTTACAAATTTAATTAGTAACAGCATAATATCAACGATACTGTATTATTCAATCTTTTAAAATTCAGTGGGGGAAAAAAAAAATCGAATAATAAGAAAGAGAATATCATTGTTCCAATTAAATTTTTATGGTTGATGTAATTCGCCATCTTTTTTCGTTTGGAACAAATTTCTCCCCGAGTCAAAAATTACTTAAATTCGCACCGAAAAAAAAAAATCCGATTTTTTCCACGTTTTCGCTGTCAATTTTGAATCCCACTTTAAACTGCCGAAAAAAAAATCCCCTAATTAAAATGACGTAGCTCACTCGGCTGACGAGGCGAACGCATGACGTCGCTGCCAGGGTTGCTCTCCTATTGATTACAGTGTTGTCAGCTATTGCATCTAGAGGGCGATGACCCGACGTCGCGCGGGCGTCGTGTCATGACGTCACGTGCTTGTAGTAGCGTTCGACGCTGTCGACGTCGCAGGTGCAGGGCGCATGACGGAACCGACTATTTTTAGGCGGCGTCGACGTCGGTAGGCGACGCTCATTGTCATCGGAATGGGGCGACGCCTGCTGTGGTTGGTTGACCTTACGGAAATGTCACACTTGTTTCGGGCGTGCTGAGATGATCTTTAGTAACAGATGACCAAAATTTTGATTTTTTTTGTTATTTATTTTCAGTTTATGTCCTGATGTTTTTAAGCCAGTCATTCTTGTTGCTTTTTTTCGGCGAAATTAGGTTGCAGAGAAAACATCGACCATTTTTGAGGCTCTTTTGGGTGTTGCTTGAATCCGGCCAAAATTTAAAAAAATGCTACGGAAGGTAGAGAGCTAATTCTCACAGCGGATAGGATAACAAAAAAAAAAACTGTCGAATGTTTTTCGTATCCGATTTGTTGCAAGATCATTAATTTTCGTACCAATACAAAATCACGAATGTCCAGGAAGCTTCATGGCCAATTTTTGTTCTCAAAAACGAGAAAAGTTGAAGAAAATTGGTTGTGATTGGTCTGTGTGGATTTCACGCGATTTGATGACTTTTTTTTAATGACTCGCTGTGCATTTTTTTTAAGAATAACCACTAGAGATGAAAGACATTTGTTAGAGACACCCCAAATCGGGTGGAGGAGCCGGGTCCCTGGCCCCTTGCTTGGCACCTCCACTTTAAAAGCTTGCCTTGTAACTAAGCATACATTTCCCAGTAGTTATTTTAACTATTTAAAGACATTTTAATCCGTTGCTTAACTAGGATTTCGAAAAGCACATTGATCTAATTGCTAAATGTAAATAATTTTACATCCGTTACCTTCACGGGAATGAAAACAAAATACCATACTACTTTTTGAATTCTCATCTCTGAGGTCAGACTCACAGATCAGCGCTTAAGCCCCCCATTCATTTGGGGGTAAAGTTGTTATCACCATGGTAACAACCTTTAAAAATCTGAAAAACCCTATCTGTGATTGGCTGATCATTTTTAAACTCCGGAGTTAATTTTTAACTCGTGTTTCGTGAATCCGGTTACGGATGTTATTTCCAAAATTAAAATCACGAAAGCTTCGTACGGGACAATTGCACTTAATGCTACCTTCAATATCCGATATGCAACTCCAGCTTAGCAAAAAGTCTGTAGATTAAATGTTTTGTCCCTGTCTATTGTCCAAAGGGGCGATTAATTTTCAGCCGACAGATGATTTCGCTGTCTTCCCATGAAAATATCGCTTAATCTTACTTTAATATGTCACTTTATAAGGGCAATTAAAATGAAATTAACAAAATTTGTATCCAAGTTTCATTAAACTCTGTTCATTAGCAAATAGATTGCATTATAATAAGTTAAATTAGCAAGGTTCTTCTTTAATTAAATGCAGTATTTGTCATTTGCCTATTTGTTCCTGCTTTCCAAGCCTCCATAAAATTCCGTTCATCAGCTGAAGTAATGATTTTATCATCTACTGTATTTTCTTTTGTTCAATAAACCTCGTGGGGTTGTATTTCTAAGCATAAGTCACGTTACTTTCCCATGCATGTTTGCCAATAAACTACAGCATTAAAATCAATCTTTCACGCTGCAATTTAAAACAAGTACAAATTTATTGACAATTACTTTGCAGCTATTGTGTTGACTGATAAAAAATCTGAGGAAGAGAATGCGTCACTTTACTCCTACTCGTCGATCACCTTCATTACACCTGCAAGATGTTTCGTTCTCGCCTCTGACATTATCTCTGCGTTGCATAAAAGATGGCGAAAAATAAACAAGGATGCGGGGACATAGAAAGGACACATTTCAATTTCTTTAATTACATGATTTTTGTATCGATCTGTTTGAATTTTTTTGGGATAATTCAAAGATTTTTATCAATTTAAGCGTGACTTTTTGATATATTGGTTCCCCATTAGCTCGGAAACGATATGGTTCTGACAGATCTGTCAATATCGTATGCTGAATTGTAGATTTTTTTTCCTCTCGATGTCAAAATATTGTCAATCGCTCTCCTAGTTCACATGTGCGCCTGCAAATTGGCAACACTCATAATGATAAATAATTCGCATACAAATTATAACATCACATTTATTTTCATGGGATTGATCACCGAGCTAAGTTTTCAGACCCATTGCTGAACGTACTGAATGCGCATATAGTTGATATAATCTCAGCTACAAATAAAACAGTAATTACGCATACAGTTCTCATCAAACATACTGATGTTTTTTTTTTTTTTTTCGTTAAGGGTTAGGAAAAAAGCGAAAAGTTGAATGACTAATGTGTTTGTTGTTACGCAATGCGTTAATCCATCCATCAAAGCAGTAATAAAAAGTTTGACCTGAATCTGAGAATAATGTGTGTATGCTGTTTGAATGGCATGGCAGTGTGTCTCTGAGTGTATGTGTAATCTTGATGAGTAGAAATGCACAATGTTTTACTGTGCATTACTTTTGGAAGTACATGACATAACTTGGGTGTCATGGGCCAGAAAGGTTATGGCATGAAAAAACACAGATTTTTATTTTGTACCTCCTGGTATATATTTTTTTTAACTAGTGAAATACCTTTTCAATACGACAAGAGTGGGAACTGTAATAAAACCGAAAAACTTGTGTTAAAACAGACGACTACAGACTAGCCTTCGAGAGAAGACACCAGCTCAAGAGCTGACCCTAGCATTGCTACCCACTCATTTATGAATCTCTGTTATGATTTCAAACGAGGGAATTCAAAATAATTCCCAAGATGTTTATAATTGGTAGAAAAATGCTGATAACAGCTAAGAAAAAACAACGTCTTAGCTCGACAAAACCTTTAGAACAATAGAAAAATGGCTGACATACGTGGAGATTATTTTTGAGCATCAATTTTTGAGACGGTAGTAGCGTTCATAATAATAAAGTGATTTGCTGTATTTAAAAAAATGAAAGTTGACCCGCATGTCACCCCCAAAAGATACCTCTAAACAATTTACCAAAATCCTCCCCTTAAATACTATTTTCAGTATTTTCCCAAAAAGACATAATTGCTTTTGTCTCAACAAAGGTTTAAATTTGAGTGATAAACTCTTCGCTATCATTCCATCATGCACCTGTATTATCCTTTGGCCACAGTCATTTTGCCCGTCTCGATGAGTACCGTTCAGCAGGGCAACATGAATGCCGGACAATCACTCTCACTATGTCATGGCCGTGTGCAGTAGAAAACCTCGACAATTTCCACAACTCGATGGAAGCTATTAATAAGAAGGAGGATGAGAAATGCATAAAACGAACAACCTTTTTATAAGTGGGAGAATTCTTCGATCGATCTTTATTGAATAAAATTAGATGGGTATGGAAGTCGAGTTACAATGAATATGAAATAAGATTGACGAATGAATGCAGCCGACTCATGGTCGTATTTTGATGCAACTTGCACTTTTATAAATCACGACCGCATATATCAGTTAGGTTGTTTGCAGTGCAATATAATTCTATTGCAACTTTACGATTGAACAGTGCATGAACAAAGGCAAATATGTAAACAGAAAAAAATTGTTTTACAAAAAATCGAGAAAATATATTTATTAAATGCGAGTTTGAAACACCTCTTTCCGAAGTTAAGCAACACTGCGCCGGGTCAGGTTTTGGATGGGTGACCATCGTACACATGACCAGTTCTGTTCGGGTGAGAGGTTGGAGGGATGAAAGTTAGTACAGCAACTTCATTCGCCTTGCTTATCAACCTCTCGATGGCATGGATTTGTGAAGAAAACCTTCCTTCGGAAGCGACGCTACACCGGTTGTCCCCGTGGTGCACTTCATCAGGAGTAAGCTAATTGCCACCACCGGATTTCCCCTTCCCTCTTCTTGGCTAGGTTAAGTTCATCATCACCCTCAATATCAGTGAGCCCCTTTGTCAAAACAGTGCGCCGCTAAACCCCACAAATCAATAAATAAATGTAAAAATATCAAAATTGGTCTGTGAAAAATTTAGAAAATATGTTTATTAAATTCTAAAACGCGCAGATGCACAAACGCAATAACTTCACTGATGAGTACACTCACCCCGGCGTTATGTCAACAAGGTTAAAATGAATCCTATTTACAATTGTTGTAAAAATCTAAATTTAAAAAAGCAACTCTTGCAAGATGGTCCTGATGCAATCTAATTTTCTTAGGTCAGTAAACTTAGGTGTCTATGTACACCCAGGTACAGCGAGCCGGTTGCATTGGTTGGCACTAAAAAAAAGTCGAGGTGAAAGTTTAGTTTGCTGCATTTCGGCTGCTGGGCGTCACGCGTGGCGTGCGCCTGCATCGCGGGCATGAACCCTTTGCGAACTGCCAAAAACTTTCCAAGAGATCTCATGCACTCGCCGTGACACTCGAATAAATTATGCTAAATATATCTCGTCGCGCGTAATGTCGCACGACACTCTTGTGCTTCTACAAAGTAATGAACTGGTGTAATGTAAATAGTCTCGTTTATTTATTTTTTATTGTGTACTCAGAGTGCAAATGTGTATGTAAATGTGCGGATTCCCATCAGTTCTGTTTTATAACAAACAAAAAAAACGAAAAAAACGAATAATTACATCAAATTTATTGCGGTCTTTCAGAAAAAAACGTTAGTATTAGGTCTAGGTGCAATATATGGGTAACTTACAACTTTATTGAATTTATTTACAATAAAAAATGTTAATATATATTTATGCGTGCAAATATAATGCAATTGATATAATTACCCATTTCATATTTGTAGCGAGACAATTAAATCGATCACGACCGATCGTTAATTAGAAGAAATCTTCCCAAGATCGTGCTTGGTATGATTTGTTAGATAACAATAACAGATTCAATCGTAATGTTCCTCGCAGGAATAATTACACGCCATATTAACATCACTGGCATCAGGATGCAATTTCGCGTAAACGGTACTCACCTCCAGATCCATGCACTCGTGCGACCATGCCGTTATTGATTTCGATTTCAGTAAATAAGGTCATTAAATCATTTATTATAATAGTACCATTAGCACTGTTTTATAAGTGTGCGACGATAAAGATCTGGTCGAAGATATGCGTACGTTCGAGAATTATGGCAATTGGGTGGCTGGTGGTTGCCAACCGTAATGAATTCCGTTTTACTTTTTCTCCCGTTTTAATATCAGCGGATAGTTTTACTGAAAAGCACACGAGTTTAGTAATCATAGTCGAAGTAATAATCAATTATGATTGTAGTTTATGACAATACTTTCTTGAAAATCACATCGTATTACGCCTATTTATCGTGGTTTTAATGACAACACCTTAGCACTCGTATCCACCTCCGCTCGCCGCTCTTGACATCTCGAAGAAATGGCACCTTGAAGTTTTTTTTTTTTATAATTTGGTTCAGAAGAAATTGTCTGTTATTCTTACTGAATATAAAAGCAAATCTGGTTTATCAATTCAATTACCATTATTCTTGTAAAAAAGCTGAAACACATATCAAGTTTTTATTGCAGAAACTAACATTTATGTCAAATCAGTTATATATTTTTACTGATGAGAAGATCATAGAAAAGACGGAGATAGGGTAGTGTCCAAAATACACAATTGCATTGATTTTTAAACATATACTCATTATTAGTAGATGAGGTACTGAGTCTTTAGTATTCATACCGTGGATATACCGTGACCATACCGTGGTCTGGTCCTTTTCATGAGCAGATAATGATCGATCATAAATAGATGCACTGACATACAATTCTTTCAATGAGAAAATAGCAGTTTTATAAAAGTGCATTTATTTTTGTTGTGATTATGACACTTGGAAAGACTCGCTAGAAATGGCTTTGAAAGAATCAGGAAGGTAAAAGTCAGTCATGTCTACCGGTTAGGTGATCTTGACAGTGGCAACCCGGCACCGGCACCGGCTGCCACTTAATTACTTTACAATGAATTAATCATCAACGAGCGATAAATAAACATAACAATATTTTACTTTCCCTAGCGCTAGCGAGATGTGAGAGTGAATGTTAGGCCCGGATAAGCCCGCTTGAGGAGGGAGAGAGAGTGTGGACGGTAACATTGAATAGCTTTCCCCAAAAAAAAAGAGCTCAAAAGAAAAGTAAAAACGAGGTAAAAAAACGAAATTCGCGGTTATGCTAATTAAAAGACGGTAGATTCATGAAGCGTCGACACCAAGCATGGTCCCATTGTTTGGGAAGGGCCCATTTTTTGGGAACTGTTAGTCTTTGCAGTGTTATTGTTGTTATTGTATTATAGAGAGTTGCTCAAAAGGTCTCGGCCACATTTCGTTCTATGACTCTCATGGTCATGTGACTATGTCACATACCGTCTCACTTTCGGTTGCACGGATTCGCGAAACGTCGAGCAAAAACTCGTCCTGTCGTTTGCTCTCCGTCTTCAATTTAGGAAGTAGTTATGTGATTGGCACCGTGCTCCGAAATGTATAGAAAGGGAAATCAATTTCTTTCAAACATTATTGAATATAAAAACTTGTACCTACAAGGTGATGATAACTTAGCTATAACTAACGTGCATCATCGCCATTAAATCTACATATCAAATTACAGTTATGATATGTCACCGTCTTTGCCTATCCTGTATTAATTGTTACCTTTACCCGTAAATATTAAACGTATCCATTTAAAATCGTGAAAAAGGTCAGCAAAATCTTCTTGTTTTTGCAAACATCTGAGGGTCATCGCGGCAGAGTCTGCATGGTCAATTACAGGGTCCCGTAATGGCACCGAAAGGTCAGTTATTGCTTCTAGCGATCCAATATCGACTAAGGTCATGATACATACTTGAGTAACTAGAGTCAGACAACTTGCCAGATAAATGGGCCACGGTGTTGAATCACTGGCCATATACTTTGGCTGTTAGATTTATAACTGGCAATGATTTGATTGAATTCGCAGCAGATTATTTCCGTTTTCTCTCATAGCTTCAAAACTGAAAGTGAGTTTGACCAAAAAAGGAAACATCACTTCCTGGCCAAGGAAGAGCAGACAGCATAATGATTATCGTCGTGCTGTAGCTTTACCTGTAAATCATTTAAAAAGAATTACAAGTCAATATTGGAAACAAACACCATATGGAAGATGTTTTCTCCCTTCCTTGTGCGTAAACTCAATTAATAGTTGGATGCAAAAAAGTAATTGTTCGGAAATTTGCGAATTACTCCGCCGCAAGCGGTATTCAGTCAACAGGTAATCTATATTGCAGAGGGTCAACTAGTATCCTCAAGTATCCGGCGACATCCTTGCCGATATTTGAAGGCGAAGCTCAAGGGTCCACATACTCAATGTCTAACAAGTCAACTAGCTAAACCTCCGCTTCTCAGCAGGGGCTTTGAGGAAGTTCGCGCGCAATGCCATCATACGCGCAGACCACGTGGTCCGGCGACCATCTTTGTATCTCAAAATATAGCCAGAAGACATTTCGTGAATCACCAATTGCGATAACGCAGCACGAACACAATTAGTAAGATTTTTACCTAATTAAAAAATGCATTAGAATCTGGACAACCAACAATACACCATGTAATTATTAGAATAACATAACGAATTTCTCCGTTTTAAAAGGTTCATTAACAACATGTTACCTATTTTATTACATAATCCACCAATTATAAAAAAGATGCTATTCGTTTATTCGGTTTCGGTTGTATGGGAAACGCAATGTGATGGAAATTGTTGTATTTCCAATATCAAACGATTTTGAAACTGAAAAGAAAATCATTCGTGCGTGAGGTTTTGAAAGTGTGAAGAGACGCGACTAAGATATGTACCGGTCTACCTCCAAGAATGATCAAGGTGGATTATCAGACACCTTGATTGCGACCTCACCCTCCTCTGGGCAGCCCCCTCTCTCTGCTGCCTCCTTCACTAGGTACCCCAACCCACTTCGGAGAGTAAAATTCCACCTCTCCATGCACCTTCTTTCACATCCCATTCAAGTCTACCAGACTACCAAGTCACGAGTCTCGATATCGTAGATCTTGACATTTAGTTTTTTAATTTCATTATGGTCGAAAAGTCTCTTCATCCTATTGTGCGAAACGACGGATAGTAAAATTTAAAAAAAAAGTTATGTTTGGAAAACTTTACGGCAGATTCTGGTTTGCCAACTTTTGATGGACATTTACTTGTGAAATAATCACCGGCTTGTACTCAAATTTTTCTAATACTGTCATTTTCGTTGCCAAATATGAAAAGAAAAAGTACTGTCAAGCATATAAGATTCAAATGTACTTATAACTTTTAGTAGTCATAGAGATGTGAGATCGCACGACATAGCTTCCACGGGCATATAAGCTTGATGATTTTAGATGCACTCAAATGTCTGCTGACTTGATTGTGATTATCAGTTAACTAGCCCATCTCTGATAGCACCTTACAAGTACTGGTTTGCAAAAAAAACATTCTTAATCTTGTCTCTGATCTTATTTGATCAGCCATTTAAATTTCCCCTTCCTTGCTCGTTGATAACGCGGAAGAAGAATTTGATAGCACTCCTCTGAAACTAGCACTCATCTATTAACTTTGCTTATCACCAATTAAAGGTTCAAGTATAATTCACACTAGAAACCTGACCCAGAATCAAAAATTATCGTCAACAACTGTGTACTGGTAAAGCCTTTACATTTAAAAACAAATTTTATTTTTAGAATTGCCAACAAAATAAACATCGGTGACTCTGTGCTAAACGCACTGCAGTACTTCATACAAATAAATATATATAGCCGGGCCACAAAATAGCTAATCTGTTAAATTCTAAATAAACTCGTTAAATACTTTGTGGTCGTACCTATTCCGTTCCCACTCCGATGAGAGTGAGGGTGGTACCACCCACAATACCGGCCGGTTTACCATGTCAGAGCTGACTGTCAAGTTTAGATCGTTTTCAAGTGTGGTAGAATAATCGAAAGCTATCGCGAGGTAGTCACTGCGAAGGAGAAAGTGTTGAATTTTTCAGTTGAGCTTGTGGATTCTGGTCGCCTAAGTTCGTTCAGTCGGTGGCCTACTTTAACACTAGAAGGACGTGTGCGTTGTGACTTGTTAGCATAGGAATCTATCTGTGTGTACTAGTGAACTGCCGTTAGGATGCTAGTTGCATGTACCGGCACACGACCTTTCTACAGCGTTCGTTTTTAGAAGAGTTAACAAAAGTGATTTTTAATATATTTCTTCGTTTTCCTATTTATTTATGAATTTGAATTTATGTGTTTTATTCCGGTACGTTTATTAGATGAATGGCGATCGAACTGAACTACGCCCACTATCGAGTTGTAGTATTTTACAACCGAGATAACGGTCAAGCCGAATGATCGCGAAAGTGACAGTCTATTTATCAGCTACAGTGTAACGCCGAAACTTAGCGCAAGTGGATGCTACCTTTGGATTATAACTGAGAGTTAATTATGGACGATTTTGTCTGATTATTTTTGGTATCTGTTTTGTGGTAGCCGTGAACTTTGGCGTTTGCGCCTTGAAAAGGCTGAAATTTGAGCGACTTAAGTGTTTTATTGTTTTCCTGGATTATTGTGACTTTAAAAGGAGCCCAGGTTTACACACCTGGTTGGATGGAACACGGATTAACACTACTATGGTAAGTGCTAAATTGAAATAGGGTAGCCAACGATTTACAAAGACTTCAAGTAGAAAATTGTCCCCGTTCGTTTGATTTTTGATGTTATACGTGTAGCCAATTTTTTCTCGACGAGTTAAAACTGTTTTTATTTATATTGAAACAAACAAAATTGTAATAGCTTTCTTTTAATTTACCGTAGGTCACGATACAGCATAAAAATTCAGTTGATTAAGAATTGTTTCCAATAGATTTACATGATTCACGTGTTTTTTTTAAAGCGAAACGGTTTTTCCATTTCCTTTTCCTTTTCATTCGGCTCACGCTTTTACGCTGTTTATACTTTCCCGCGTAAAACAGGCGTTGAAACTGAGTTTTTTACCCGTCGAGCAACCGGAAAGGTAGAGCTATGTTGAATCACATCGGCGCTCGGTAAACATATTTACCAATACAGATAAAGCGGCTGCCAGACACGTTGTCTTATCACGAAAAAAGTGCGTAATTAGGTTACGACTAATCACTGGAGTAAAATCTTGAATCAACATTAGGTAATAGTTCACTGTCTGTGTTGCCATGCGTGCTCTTTTTGGTGTAGCAAAACCGAAGCCGAAATTTCGTAACTTGATCATGTTGCGTCCAGACGTTTTTATAAGTGCAGATCACCAAAAAGTAGCGTAAAACTTTGCACAGCTTTCAAGTTGCACGCCACGTTGTAGTAACGACTCTTGGTATCAGTTACAGTGATAAAAATCAAACAATCTCCCATTCACATAAAATAATTCAAGCTGTTTAAGGCAGAAATGAAAATCGCTTCTTTTCCAGCTTTTCACTTCTGTTTTTGCATAGCTTTTTGATATAGTTATATTAAAAATTCGCTATTTTCTTTCATCGGCTATGTATAAGAGTCAAAAAGCCTAAAACAGGCAACGAGAAAACATTCCTGAAAATGAAAACAAATTAAAATTAAACTCATGAAATTTGTTGAGTCTAGCTCACCCAGACCTATCATTACATTTTATAGCAAATACTTTGGTATGGTGACTATTCCAATATTTAAAGGTGAACCTTGAAATCTGGCGGAAACCCTGAAGAAATGGCCTTAACAGAGCTGAACTATTGCGCATTAGATGTATCATCGTCGAGAGATGCAAGCTGCACACGACCTGGTCAACCTCGCAGTGTGCTCGCAGTAGGCACCAAGCTACCTGGCTCATAAAACTTCTACGTTACCTACCTTAAGCTGAACATTATGCGTGGTGTGTAGCTAGCTGCAGAGTAGTCCATCTTACACCTTCCTCGGGTATTACTCAATGAGCGTGAAAGATCATTAAATCTTAATGTCGTTAGCATTGTATCACGCTGCAGTCGCGACTCGGTTGATTTATTTTGTGATTTCTGTTTAGCATAAGGACAAGGAAGTCCGAACGCGTGTGCATATCATTAAAACAGTTTAACCAGGAAGAAATTTTACAGTTGTCTAAAGATATTAAATAAATTCAGTCGATTTTTTTATTAAGATCTAAACTAATTTTGATTGTAGGTCTCTTTGAAGATGGTTAACGTTAGGAAATGTTCCTGAGATTATATATCAGATTATTTTGAGAGCGCCATAATAAGAAAAGGGCAAGGATCCGACCGTAGCCTTTCACTAAAAAAAAATCTGTCTTAATAGTCTTGTATCGAGCCCAGGATCAAACAATTTTAAATTAAGACTCAACACCAAATTACGGGTTTTCTGTAAATGGATAGTTCGCTACCACTTGTCACGACCGTCACCTTGAGTCTCGATCGTGTCTAAACGACTTAACAATGCTCCGCAGTTCACACATCGAAGGAGTGAACGTTAACAGCATGCGGAACGTAGATTGACTCAAGTAGTCTTGATTCAATCACTGTCGCTTTCATTTCGAATTGTAGTATTTATTTAGATGGAACATCAAATCGAAAACAGACTTAATTTTCACTTTCTTTTCTTCGTTCATGCTTCGTCAATGTCTTAATTGCATTTCCTCAGATCAAACCCACAGAACTATCATAAGAAATTCTATAATTAAACTGCAAGTGAATCTTCGAAGAACTACAAGTAGAATCCGCGGCATGGCCTTGCATAATTGCAATTCTCTTAACGTTCTTACAGCACTTGAGCGTATCTGCAAGTTGCGCGCCAATGTATGGATAACGTCAATTGCATATCCCGCTTTGTAGAGTGCAGAAGGTTAAGAACTACAAACGCAAGACCTACCTCAATGCATGACGTATTCATAGTTGGCGGACGTGATTCTAGTATGGCTAGACTGAATGAACTCGATAAAGGACGTCGCCGTTACGGTTTATCATCTCCATACTAGGATTGGAAAAACAAATTTACTGTGCATTTATTTGTTGTTTATGCACCTTGCTGAAAAAATTTGGGTCTTTCGGAATGACTCAGTCAATTATAAAAAAAAGTTTGTGTAGTTTCCTGCAAGGTTTTCGAAAAATTTGATGATTAGATTTTGGTACATGAATTGTATTCATGATTAGAATCTTCGTGCCAGTGTATGATACCAAATATATATTTTTTTTTATGTGTTTTGTGCCATTTTTAAGAGGCACGACGTGGCCGACACTGAAATGATGGCTGATTTTTTTGCCAATGATTAGGTTCCATTTTTTATCAAATAAATTTGGCCTTTCCTTGTTGATGTGATTAACAATTTAATTGAATTCCTATTTTATAATCTGCAGAAAGTAGATCTTTCTCAAGGAATTGAGGACCAATTGCATGTCACAACCTTGTCCGCTGAATTAACTTGCATCTTAAATGCAATTTCTGCAAAGACTGGCTGAAGGCTCAAGTAGTTAAATAAGAAAATGCACATCAATTATTAGTTTTATACCTACCTACCCTACGTGATTAATGAGCGAGAGGCAAGAGACAAGTATCTAGGTAATTTATAATTGCTAACGGTGTAAGACTTAATTGGAAAATTCACTTTTTAATGTCTTAGCCATAGCTAAGATGCGATCGCCTCAGCCTTGTTAACAAAGAGCTACCGCACACTCAAAGCAAATTAAAAATAATGTTCTGCAACAAACCGAGTAATAAAACGGTAGTAAATCTGCCAAAAACCCTTTGTATATGACATTCCCTTCTTTTTAAAGGTCCAACCGCTTACTCGAGTCATATTACTGTTGAGTTTATAGATAAAGTCAGAGGGCCAGAGTGAATGTCAAACTTTCTGCTGAGCAAACGAGCCGGTACCATGTGGTAACGGAGGATGATACCGGAGGCCGTTTAATAATTACGACTCAAAATATCGATACTTGTATTTCAATCAATAATTTTAACAGTATTAACGATTGATTGAGCGTATATCAGTCTCTGACTAATCTGCGAGAAAAACCAAAATTAAATTTCTTAACAATCGAAACAACGGTGACACCAAGTACTTCCTCCATTTATGAAGGTAAAGCAGTAATTTGGCGACCATTTTTCTCGAAGACAGCCTCACATTAGCGCTATGGCGTAGTACGATATTGCCATAGATTAAGGAATGATATTACTTTTTAGTTACAATGCACAGCCGTCACCTTTACGACCCTCCTACAATTCTGATGCGTATAAACATCACGTACATATTGTGACGTTTATCAGGGAATTCACACACTCCAACACTAATTGCGTTGAAATAAAATCACCTCATCTAGAACGGATATGAGGCCGACCCAAATATCTATATTCCATTGTCTCCTCTCCTAGAACTTCCGACTCAAATCAATTCAATATTTCTATAAATCGAGTTTATAAACAGTGGAACTCCCGATGATTATGATGATAAGTGAAGTTTAATGACTGCTTTGACAACGGGCCCCTGGCACTGGTCTAATGGCGTCGGTGAATCAGTGGATGACGATGTCCTGAACCGAGCGTAGAAGAAAGGAGAGGAAACACTGTACTGATACGTAGCCTACTCCTGTCGAATAGCACCAAGAGGACCACCGGCTTAAAGTCCCTTCCTAAGGACGGTACAGCGCGAACAAAAGGATTCCTCTACAAATCCATGCTGTTGAGAGGTTGATAAACAGGGCGAATGAAGCTTTACTGACTTTCATTTCTCCAACTTCTCTTTCTGTACTTGCAGTGCAGATTTGCATGAAACAATTAAGATCATCTTTGCCTAGTGACCCAATGGGGATTGTTTACTCGCGGACAGCTATAAAGCAGAATGCGGAAAAGCTTTGTGCACACAAACACGACTGGCGCCCACGCCGCTAGTCTGCCGGTCATGATTATTGATACACTGTATGAGAGAGTGTGCAGGCTCGGGACGGATCGGGGACAGGTACCCGTTATGTCGGAGATGTGGGCGTTGGATGCGCAGTGACCCTCGCCGGGTGATGATGGCGGGGGCCCGCAGGGGCGCTTGGCTCCCCTTGAAAGTGAGAATAGGAAAGGGTGAACGTTTTTTTTTTTTGAAAACAGGGAATGAGCTTGCCTTGTGGTTTTCTAAACTGTGACGTTTATTATTGAAAATCCGAAGGTAATATTTTCATTTCCTTTTTTATTATTATTGTAGTGTGGTTGAATGGAAACCAGTAAAACAGATATAAATTTGAAAATAAATTTTCAAAATGTGAGGATATTGAAAATAAGAATGAATGCAAGTGCACGTGGTTTGCACATTCCTGTTAAGATTTCGTGATAACACAGAAATTGATCAAATCCCTTACTTCCTATCTTCAAGTCCACAGCAAAATCCACACCGGTTTGGTTGAATACAAGAGTGCAGAGTTGTTCACCGACATAACAATTAGCCAGTTGGCGTAAAGAGTGCCCTATTTTTTCAAAGTAGTTCACATCCATGGTATGATCCTGCCAGATCATCAGAGGGGCAGTTACCGTTATCACAAACGCTATGTGGGTGCCTGACTCACCTCAGACCAACGGAGAAAGGAAGCAGAGATAATGGCGTGTGTGTTTTTTGTTTGTTTTCTACGTATTAGTAGGTTTCCCTGTGTGCGCTTCCTGCTCGCGGTCGTGTGTCAGATGTATTGTATACGTTTCACGCTCACAGCATGCTCTAATAAGTCGGCATGACCTTATTGAGGTCGTCGTGTCATGATAGACGAGGAATCTGATAACAAAATTTTGTTATATTACCCGTATTCAATAAATGGTGATGTTGGTATGTTGATTTTCCCTTTGTTGGTAAAAATGTGAGTTGCTGTTAACCTCGAAAGTATTCCATATTTTGGGCGAACGTTTGAAATTATCACAACATGTTAAAAAAGCTGAGAAACTTGGAATATCGATCATTTTAAACGACATTTTTTTGATCTTGAGTATTTAGAAGTGTGCTTTGGTGGTGCATGTCCGAAATGGTCGTTGCTATGTCCTACAGAGCCAGACAAGTTTACGAATGAAATCTGTTTACGAATGACCTTGAAAATATGAATAGTTCTCTTTGCTCTCTGAGAAGAAAAACTCTGCCCTCTTCTTAAGATAATTTGCATTTTAAGTAATTCATCTTGATTGATAAGGTAGATACACTGCTTGAACTGTCCAGAAATTTAATTTGGATGTGAAACAAATAAGGGATGTGTATTTTTGCCAGCCGATTTTTTGTCTAAAGGCGCCCAAACTCTAGGATCAAGAAGGGTATTCTTCCATTCACAACCTGACCAAATGCTTTTTATATACCAAAGTCCCATCTCCACCAACGGCACCCGTTCTAACGTGAAAGGCGAGGTCAGCTTTCCCAATTTCCGATCTTTTCCCGGACGCAATTCAAAGAGGGACGTTGCAAAGCAAGTCGGCCCTCTTGTCAACTTCGCATGATTTGGGAGGAAATGGACAAACCTCGAGGATACTCAAGTTCGACCGAGAACTGAGTTGCTAGTATCAGTTGCGTGCTGAGTGGTCAGCACAGAGTACTGAAAAAAAGTTTGGTATTGCGTTTTATAGTGTCTCGTGAGATACAAAGAAGACAATGCTAAATAATGCATCCAGTTCCGATTTTATGCTGTTCTAATCTTGGAATTGATGTATACGAAAACATTTGAATGTATTTTCACTGCCATTATGCACTTATAGTGGAAAGTGAAAAAAAAAAAACGACCACAGTATACCTGATACTTAAAATGTTGTTTATGCAAAAAAAAAAGTGATAGTAGATTAATTGAGCTGTATTGACCAGTTCAGTTACGTTAGATAACTGACTTTGAGGTATTCGTAGAATGTCCTGTGAATTTAAATTATAAAGTATAATTTATTGTTACCTTTAAAGGTAATACGTGTTAATTATCCGTTTATCTGCAAGTTGTCTGGCATCGGAATGCTAAACGATGCATTTGCAGTTATGCAACCTGCTCTTCAAGTTAGTTTTATCCCCGACTTTACTTTTTTGCGGCCTTCTGAGGAATTTTTATTCACGAGGCTTGTGCGTGAAGGAAAAGTGCGTTTTCAGGTTCAACTTATTTCTGGACACAATTTGTATGATTGCATTTCTTAATTTTCATTTGTCTGGGAAATAATTTTTCATGAGCTTCGAAAATGTTTCAAATTAACGAGCCACTTTTCTGTGTCGTAGTTTTATTTTTTATTTTTTATTCTTTTCAAATGAAAATATCTATCGATTTGAGGTGCTTAACGACGCACTGTTTTGACAACGAAATCTTTGGCACTGGTCTAATCTCGGACGAGATGAGAATACACTTATTTTACTCACGTTCAAAATCTCAAATTGTCTTGAAGATGAGTAATAAGAAGACATTTTCATCCACTATGTTTTGTTTCGCGCGACTATTTACGACCTAACATCGTTCAAAACATGTTAATTCTTCTTGGCCAACGTTCCAAATCTTGTAATGCAATTTATTCAATTAAATACACAGTTTGTTGGCCAGCCAGGGGAGTGAAGTTTATGCTTTTAATGTCAACTAAATTTAGAATTCCCCGACATTTATGATTCAACTTTCCTTGTCAATAGCAAAACATATAAACATGGCACCTCCATCGAACACGGCACCTCCACCAACTCATTTTAAAATCTATAATTCTCACTTAAATCTCAAATCAGATGATCTGCCACATGCATATTACTCTTCGCAAAGACCCCCTCAACTTTGCTATTCTTACAAAATATTACAATCATCCTTTAAACATAACTTAGTCATCTCAATGTGGTCCTTGAACTGTTACACCTACCTACTCCATTTCACACCCCTGGCTACGTTTGAACTCTCGATTACTGTAATAGTTACAGTCAAGAGGCTTAAATCGCATGCGCACTACAGATCAGTACGCCGTTTAAAAGTGAAAGTTTGATAGCAGGCTTATAGAGGAAGGTTTGGGCTATCGACTGTTTGGCATTGATAATAGATGCAAAACTGGCAGGCTGACACGAACGAGTGATCGCACAGGGCATTCAACCCAACGCCATGGAAAGGAGGACAACCAACACTGCTTTACAAGTGAAAGTTTTTCGTATCACTATTTGCTACTATGATTAACAGGGTATAAAAAAATACCATACAAAAACACAGGTACTGTGGTGGTATGCGTGCTTCTAATTGCTACCGAAGTGCGGTAGCTTTGTGCGAATTGCCTTACTGTCGACTTGTGGCATTGATAATCTAGTGTGGCAACGTCGGTGGCAATAACCTAGCGACGGTCGTGGCGCAAATTTAAGTTTTGTGTTTGCGAAACTTTTGCTAGTTATGATGGTTGCCCGCAAGGTTCTTGATTTTTTTTGAGCCACGTGAATTGCTTTCAGTAGGTAGTCAGAACTATTTTAGTTCTGTTGTTTTTCGATCTTCGTTGATAAATGGTAATGATGCTTCGAATTTTATGAATGGGGATGCTAAGAGATAGTTGGAGGATCTTTCTTTGGTTTAGTTTGTCTTAGAAGGTGGTTTTTATCATGTGATACACATAAAAAGTAGATCACTATTTATAAAATAGCTGAATAATTAATTTTAGTTGGTGCTTGCCAATAACTCAAGATGTGTGGGTTTTTTTTTGTATCAAGCCTCGTTCTTTGCTGGACGTCTTACAGATTTGATTTGTCATTTTAATTTAGTTGTTAGTGGCTTCGCGTTGGTGATCTGTCCAATTGAAAGCGCTCTATTTCCAGATGCGTTCGATAAGAATACATTTGGATCATCTACGTGACTACTATTTCGGTGTTAGTGGGAGGAATTCGTGACGTCATTGGCAGTACAAACAAGGGGGGTGAACGTACTTTTGAAAAAGGTCTTTGTATATAAAGAGCGTGTCAGTAAGATTATAACCCTTATTATGACGGGCAGCCTTACTGCTATATCTAGCAGGAAAAATCACTTTCCTCCATCTAGACGTGAAAAATTCATGGAAAAAGTTTGAAGTGTCAGTCTTTGGAAGAGTAAATTTGGAGAGAGAATTTGATGAGTATTCAATTGAGACTTTTCTTACGAGAAAACAGTTTTCATTACACAGTTATGTGGCTGGGATCTACCAGAAATGTCCCCTTAGTTCCACATTTGCTTAAAAAAATATATATATATATATATTAAATGAGCGACAATTTGTGAAATATTTTGATTTACCACCCAACAACGGAAAATTCTTGGGCAGCGGATTTACAAACCTCGAACTTTTATACGATCAGCTTATCACAGTTAATATTTTCTGGGGCAGTTACTTTGTGATAACCAATTTACCCCCTTATTTGAGAATCTAAAACATGGTTTCGTCAATGCACAGATCTTGAATAATCCACAAGCGAGTAGGCACTTGTAAATTGCGGCCAAATCGGTAAACGACTGTGAAAATAAATGAAGATTACGTTCTAAAAGTTGTAGTTATTAAAAAAAAAAAAATCTCGTTCCAATTACACATCTGTGCCGGATGTGATCGCGTTTTTCTTTGGCTGACATGTGCTCTACCGATGTGCGTATTTTCCGGCAAAGTGCGAATCGATTGTGATGACTGTCGTCGTTTTGCGGCCACTTCCCGGGTGAACGTCTTGTTTAAACGCGTTCCAGACTTCCTCACTTTAGCCCGTCCCCGTCCCCACCAGCTACACCCCCTTCGAGACCTTTAAATCGATCAAGATCAAGTGCCAATAAAAATAACAACATGTGGTACATACAAGTATCGATTTGTTGGTTCATGAAATCAATATAACGATTGTTGTCAAGTGTCTTGACCTTTAAACCAAAACACTGATCTCAAACTGTCTGGTCTTAGGGAAGAAGATAGCAGCAAAAGGACTGCCCCCAGCAGTTTCAGTCATGATTCTAGTGGTAAAATAATTCCCAGGGTTGTTATTGCTAGAAGAATTCTTATAACAGCTCAAAAGATAAAATATCGGCAGGACGAAAGCTTTAGAGAAAATGTAAGATGGCGGATATCAGCGGAGATCAAGGTTTATACAGTTAAATAGTATTTAAAAATGACAGTTGACTCACACGTTACCCCTAAGCGACTGGTGGCGCCTCTACCGGTAAAGCATGTTCTCTTGCTGAACAATTGCGTGAAATACCGCTTTATTTCAAATAATACGACTGTTATTGGTAACCGCTATTTCCTTCGCGGAATGTAACAAATTGACGCTATGAAATTCGCATTCCGAGTGAAAAGCAAAGTGGGTAGTAAGTTTTAATTTAGCAACCTTCAGAGGCGGAAGAACGAATAACTGGTCATAAAGTGCTGATTTGAGTGCACGCTCAAATTAAATTTAGTACCTATAGCAATTCGCGTTGACGTTGAATGTGCACTTAGTATTTGGCTATAAAATGTGAAATCGCCATATAACTTTCATTCTAACATTGGTGAAAATAGCTGTGTTTTTGTATTGAACCCTCAGCACAAAAATGCTAGTTGGCCAGTTGGTAGTACCGTACTATCATTTAACTGTCTTTGAGAAAAATACCCGCCAAACGACTACTGACCGACACAAATGGATGATGCTAATAGATGAAGTCACCGTCATTTCGAAGTTAAACCCGTTATTTTGTTATTTCTCGCTGATTCCTTGCATTTGAGACTAGTTTACGCTCAATTAATCTCTATTGATGCTAACCTCAACGATTGATACAAATGTATCGATATTTAGAGTCGCAGTTATTTAAATGTAGAGGTTTGTTTAAAAGGACGGCCACAAGCGCCATCGGGTGTCACCTACTAATACCCCGTATAGCCGGCTAGTTTTTCCAGCAGAAATTTATCTTTAACACTATCTCTGACTGTAAACTGACTGTAAACTCAATGCTGGTTCTAAATCGCAGATGTGATCTGCATCACTACGACAACCATCAATGATGTTGAACTGTCGGCGACTAGAGTTGATGTGGGTCATGTCTGCTAGTCAGGAAACTATTATTTAGTTCAAAATATATTGAATATCAGCATGTTCACTTGACGATCACGACATAATGAATAATGTGCGTAGAAACAAGGTCAATATTATTCTTGTGCAATTAACACAATCATTGCAACAGTGTTGTTCGTTTCATGAGAGACCTATGTACGTTTTTACTCCCTACTTAAGCACCTCGATACAACTCGGTCACTTTCGTTTTCAATGTAACATGCCAACGACCTGTAGCCAGATGAAAGTTTTCTCATTTGATAACGTAACCCGCTGTTCATTTTCAATGGCCACAAGTTAGATTCGACTTTATTGTGCGAATGCGTGACCAATAGATTTCGGTTTCTCTGGATACTCAGAGCTCGGCGAGCCTGACCCTTTTGTTTCATGGAACATCTTCAAGAATACATCTTCCACTTGTGATTTAATTGATTATTTTGTTTAACGACGCACTGTTATGACAACGGGCCCTGTGGCACTGATCTAATGGCGTCGGTGAATGAGTGGATGAGAATGATGCTGATGATGGTGATAATGATGATGAGCTTTGAAGGGAGGCGGTGAAACCCGGTGCCGGCACGTAGCCTACTCCTGTCGAATAGCATCAAGGGTACCACCGGTTTAACATCCCTTTCGAAGGACGGAACAACGCGATCAACAGGATTCCTCCGCAAATCCATGATATCGAGAGGTTGATAAGCAAGGCGAATGAAGTTGCTGTAATAACTTGCATCTCTCCATCCTCTCTCCCGAACAGAACTGTCCATGTGTATGATAGTCACCCATCCAATACTTGACTCAGCACAATGTTACTTAATTTCGGTGGTCTCATGAGAACCGGTGTTTCCAACACGCCAAACCGTTCGGTGCACTACTTTGTGGTAATCAATTTATGTTTTCATCTTTACCAACAAAATTCAGGATGAAGGCTTTTATCCCGTTTCCTAGCGATCCAGAACACAACGGGTTGCTTTGCGACTCCTTTACTAATTGTAATCCACGCTTTTGACTCATTAGCACATGCTAGAATACAATCATACGAATTACTCTTCACAACAATTGTGAAGTCACTACATTCACCCACACACTAGCAGTGATGAATTGTTTGTTCCCTTCAACGCAGCGCATTCCAAACCACAAACATTGTTGCCCAGATTAATTCATCTCCAGCCATCATCCCTTGCGACTGTTGCTAAAGCTTGCTGAACATTTTCATTAAAACTGTGTGTGTTTTGTCCGATTGTTGCAGGAATTATGACCCTTACGAGAAACCCGTGTGAGCTGGACACCATGAGTCTGTTCCAAGAAATGAAATTGAAGCGGCGAAAGGTGGATTCGCGGTGTAGCAGCGACGGTGAGTGCAGTTGACTACACTGCAAAAACAGTACTCTTGTTTCCAGCACATTGAGCGCTCTAAAGTTGCCATCGACTTGAAGACATTAATTTAGTCTGGTTTCAAGACTACTGATCCATCTGAATTTAAATTCAGAGATTCATTTTCTCTGGTTTGCAAAACCAGAGTTTCATACTCTCTGAATGGAGAAACCAGACAGTATGTCAGTCTGAAAATTTGGATTTGATTTGGGGATGGGATGGAATGAAAGGGAATGTGGTATCAATATCAACACCGAATCTGCATGATATTTGCTCAACTTTATTCCTTTGGTTTTGTAACGAGATGGGTTATTACTTATTACCCATGCTAACAAAAGCATATAATACACTATATGGTAACAAAAAAAAAACCGGTGTCAATAGTATAAAATACAAGCAGGTATCAAATTCACCTTCAACATAATGCCTTCAGTGGCTATTTGGTAGGAATACGATTTAAAGAAAAAATAGCCATGTTATGATTATCAAATCTACTATAAGTCAACACAATTTGTCAATGGCTATTTAGAAAGTAAAATATGGGAGCAGGTATCAAATTCACCTTCAACACAATGCCTTCAGTGGCTATTTGGCAGGAATACGACTTAAAGTCAAAAAAAGTAAAGTTACGATTTCCAAATCTACTAGTCAACAAAATTCTTTAATGGCTATTTTGGCAGCAATTTAAGTAAAAATAGTACCTAATGGTATAAGTAGAAAATCTACCTTAAGAACGGGCAAGTGCAAGCTCAGCAAATTCCGAAAAATTATTTTTTTACTATGTGTACTTCCAGTTGCCAAATTCCTCTGCCAAATTGTTTCTTATAGCAACACATTTTATTATATCTTTATACAATTGAGTTGTTTTAACCAATGTGATAAGATAACTTATGAATGTATCCCTATACCTACATTAAAAAGCTTTTAGATACACATTTGTAAACGAACTATCAAATTTGTTTTAAAAAAATGTATTGGAGAACAAAATTCTGTTATGAGAACTAAGCTGGCAGATAGCACAGCTGGAAGTATGATCAAAAACTCAATTTGTTGGAATTAGCGATGGCAGTGGCTGCGCTTGCCCGGTCTTAAACACAATGCCTTCAATGGCTATTTGTTACTCTAAATCTAAATATTCCTTAATAAACTTATTGTATGTAAGTGTTCCCTGGAACTTTGTTCCAATCTTGGTTTTCAACATGTACAAGTGTAGAAATGTTAGAAACATACCATATGCAGAGGGAAAGTTTCTGTCCATTACAAAGTATGATCCAAGTAACACCAGCAGAAGCTGATGTGTCGATAGCGCGCCCGAATGGCACATGACGCGACCTTCGCATAGGAGCGCCGAACTGATGATAGTTTTTTCATCAAAATAAACCACCATGCACGGGCCCTGCACAGCTTCAGACGTCAAGTCAAACTCTTGACCGGCCTGCAACAAAGCACGACATTAACGCCCTCATTTCAGCTGATAGTGCGGTATATGAATACATAGCTACAAAATAATGCCAATGTACCATTGCAAGCTCCAGCAAGGGGCGACTACCCTTTTTGGTGCGAGGATGAAGTCGGGAAAGCAGCCGGACGAATAAATTCATATTCTCCAAGTCGGCAAACTCGAAGTGGTCATCTTCTTTACCAAAAATTACTTTCAGTTTTCTAGACACTTCGGCAAATGCGTCAGACGTGTTGGAGATATCTTGTATCAACCCGAAATCAAAAATCAACTGAAATAAAAATAGACAGTTAGTACCCTGATCTTTAGTAACCTGGCTTACAATTTCAATTTCAATTGAGTTAATGCCCCTACCATTTCTGTGTTTGATAAATGGGGAAATATATCCAGAATATCTGAGCAGGTGGTTGCCGCAGCAACCACTTTTCGTCGTTCTTGCGCCGTTTGTACGAGCAAGAGCTTAATGTGTGGTCCCCCTCCAGCCCCCTTCTTCTTCAGCTCCTTCATCATATCGGACATTGGATCTTCAACTAGCTCAGCTGGTTTAGTAGTACTGTAAAAAAAAAAGTTAATTTCACATAACCTTTAGTACCTACTATTATATTATGATACAACAGAAAGTTTAAAACAGTAAATTTTTTACCATTCGTGAATGGAGACCACTGCACTTTTGTGGACAATCTTTAGGTTCTTTGTTTTGCGGGATTTTCCCGCCAAAGTCCTTTTTTCTTCATAAACGTGATTAGTTCTGCACCTTTGAAGCCGCAATCGTACAGACACCTGTTAGAAGGGAAAAACCAATCGTAGACTTGCAGATAGATCCAAATAACCATTGCCTAGGTCAACAATTATATTTTTATATTAAAGGCTTTGACATGTAGGAGTGGCTTTAGGCAGTCACTTTAGGTATTTTTTATTAATATTACTGGCCCAATGACAATAATGATGGTATCACCGGCCATGATCGGTACCAAGTAGGTACCTACTTGCATAAAAAATGACAACCACAGAAGATAAGTTGCAACGTAAACTTACATTTCGATGTTCTGACCCGTCTCCCAAAAATGGGTACTTGTCGACAACCGCCAAACTGTAGTTTGAGTAATCAGTTGGTGTTGGGTTTCCATTTGTTATGCCCAACAGATGGACAGAGAGCATTCTTACAAGCTCTAAATGTAAATGGCCATTTCGCTCAAGGTCCCCTCGGCTATGGGCTACTTGCAGGTTATATGTAAGCTCTGGAATGGTCGTGGGGTATGGAATAACATCCTTAGTTTTCCTTTTCACATAGAAGGCATTTTTCTGTGCAAGTAGTCTTGGTTTGGGTGGAGTGTCTCTGGCAGCTGGTGATTCCACCCTGATAGTGGAGGCACTGGAGATGGAGCTCACATCCTCAATGACACAATCAACAACATTTTCAGTTGCGAATGATGTTGTGGCCTAAAATCAAAGAAATCAAAGACCAGTCAGAAGGGCAAAAAGATGATAGGGCCAAAATATTTGACATTAGGTAAAAATTATTGAAAGATGATAGGTTACCTACAAGAATGCACCGTAACTTGAAATATCAGAACGAGAAGTTATGACAAGTTTCGTACCACTACTGGGATGTTGTCCATGATTACAATGGGCTCCGACTCTTGGTGCAACTCATGTAGTTTCTTCAAAAAAATTACACGCTTTCCGATGGAAGGTATAAGAACGGCAATAATATCTGCATGCCCGCTCAGGGCAGCCAGTGCCTCCCGGTTTATATCCGCCTCTGAAATATAAAATGGAACCACCGTGAATGGTGGTGACTGGTGATACAGAGAGTGCGGCTACCTTTTCAGTGGTGGCATCACAGTTCAGTTACTTTGATCACCAGTAGGTAAGCTTTAAGGTATGTAAACTTGCATACCCTGGTAACCCTAAACTAAGCCCAAGTAGGATACATAAGGACACACACCCAAGTAGGTTAGTTTAACCTAGAAGGATATGAAAGTTTACCATTTGTTACAATGAATTAATGGTTATTCATCCTGCTTTACACTTACCTCGAAAAGATTCCACAAGTGATTCTAATCCCCACTTGTAGAGGATAGCTTCGGTGTAGTCGTCTGCCATTATTTTGTACCCGAATCGCACAGTGGCTATACAAAACACTTCGAAGATTCCCAATTTCTGAGGCGACGCCGCTTCACCTGCTATAAGGGCTAGAATCGCTAAAAACGCGCGAAAATCGGTCGGAGCTGCTGTCTAGCTCAGCCTAGGTCGGATCAGCTGACCGTGTTGTCAATGTCAAGTAGCACTAGCAGTCCGAGTTCGATCACAGGGTGCTTTTGTGTTATTTATTTTATTTAAATATTTTTAATAGATTTGCTTGCACGGTCACAATAAAATGAAATGGTGTACTCGTGTGAGATGTGCTTTTTCAAATCTGCAAGTAGAATTTCGACAGTGCAACACGTTGTGAGAAATCATAGACATGACTTAAATTTTTTGACGAACTGCAGATTCCCAGATTGTAATGCGTCTTATCGCAACTGGGTGTCTTTCAAATCGCATGTCGCTAGGAAACACAAATACGAAGAGGTTCTTGAACAAGATCAACCTGGGCAGGAGCTGGGAGGAAACGTTGATGATATCTTTGTGAACGAAATACAATTGGGTGGTAAGTCTGACATTTCAGTTTTGAGTTGTAAACCTAACTTCATAATATCAGATGATTCAGTTTAGCATAGTGCATTTTCATTTTATTATTGGTGTTTAACGACACACTGTTGTAGCATTTGGCCTATGACACTGGTCTATTGACATGCATTTTCTTTTACCAGAACAACACGATTTTGAGGGTGCAGTGGAAGAGATTCCATTCCCAGTCGATGCCTTGAATGAGATTCGTGGGCAGTATGTCAAATACATACAACTTGTGCGAGAGGGCTGCAATATATCGCAAAAGGCAACTGATACGATTACGGCAGGCATAATTCAATTTTCTGAAGATTCTTTGGCTGCTCTGAAGGTGTGTTAATTAAAGTTGTTCCATCTTGTTCTAAAAATTCCCACCTCGTAACTACCAACATGAACCAAATAGTATTTATTTAATCCAAAATCCCAATTCAAGGTAGGTATCGAAGTAATTCATTTTGGGCACTAGGACCTAGCACACTGCACTGTGTCTACCTATTACACTAATTTAATTTTGGTACTGCCTTAGAACCCAAAGATAAGAATAAAATAGGTACCAATATATTGTAACCTTGCTGTACAATTCTCCGAATGAGTTCATGTTTTGAATTCAACTGTGTATTTCAGGCACACTTACTTCAATCAGTTCAACCAGATGGGATGATCTCTTCTGCTAGCATCGAGCAAATATTTGAAGACTTCAAACTCTCTACAGCAATCGAGGATGTCAAAACTAAATATTTGCTCGATCAGTTTTTGGTAGAAAGTGGATTTTTAATTATGCCACAGTCTGTTAATCTAGGTTATGTTTGGTCTTGGGTTAAAAAACCCAGATTACACTTAGCCAGGAAGCATATAAACTTTTATGAAGTTTCATTTTTTGCTCAGCTCCAGCAGCTTCTAAATCAGGATGATATTTTGCATTGTGTGGACCACCCAAGGGCTGTGAATAACAAAGGATTGCTAACAGATTACCAGGACGGTACTTTTGTTAAAATGCACCCAATTTTTGGAAACTGTCCTGATTCCCTGATGATCATTCTTTATTATGATGATGTGGAAATTGTAAATCCCCTTGGGTCAAAAGTAAAGAGTCATAAGCTAGCCATGTTTTATTGGACACTTGGTAATATATATCCCGAGTGTCGGTCAACTTTGAAGGTTGTGAACCTCCTATGCATAGTAAAATCAGTACATTTACGGAAGTACGGCATGAACAAAATTTTAGAAACTTTTGTAAGGGACATGAAAATACTAGAATCCTCTGAAGGTAAAATAATGTTAATAAAAGGACTTGAGAGACGTTTTCGAGGCTCCCTTTTAATGTTTACTGGCGACACTCTGGCAGCCAATTATGTGGGGGGCTTTAAAGAGGGGGTAGCTTTTGCCAAAAAACCTTGTCGATCATGTTTAGGCACTGATGTTTCTACCAAAATTTACTTTAGAGAGAGCCAGTTTGTGCTTAGAGACAAAGTCACTCATTCGGAACAGTGTGCTGTGTTAAGTGAACCTGGCCTACCAAAAGATGCTGTGACATTTTGGTCAAAAGAGTTTGGACTAACAGGTAGGAGTCTTCTCTGTGATATCGAGACTTTCGATATCACAACATGTCTCGTTCAGGATATTATGCATGTTATAATAGAAGGAGTTCTTGAAATGGAAATCAGACTTTTTTTGAAATACTGCATTGAGAATTTACATATTAAACTAAAAAAGCTTAACAACGATATCTCTGGCTTCAATTACGAACATCTCGTGAAAGACAAACCGTCTCTCATAGAGCGGAGACACCTCGATAACAAACTTCGCCAGAACTGTGCGCAGTTAATAACTTTAGGAAATACTTTGCCTTTCATTGTGGGTGACTATTTGGAAGATGACAATGAGCGTCTAATGAATCTAACATTGTTGCTGCAAATTTTGAATTCAATGATGGCATTTGAAATCAGCATCGAAGATGTTGAGCTTTTGAAGACAATGATTGATGTTCATCATTCACAGTTTGTCTTGTTATACAGAGGTCCAACTCCAAAGTTCCATTATATGGTACATTTACCAACCCAAATTATGCTTTTCGGTCCATTACGTCATCAGTGGTGTATGAGGTTTGAGGGGGCCCACTGTCGCTTCAAGCACATGGCTTCTGTTGTCAAAAGCTTTAAAAATATAGAGTTAACTCTGAGCTATAGGCACCAATCGCTGCGTTGTGCTGAGCTGTTTAACTTACCACATGACCCGCCAAAAAATGTTCTTTGCAAGGGTGATGTTGTGCCACCTGGACGTTCCATAAAACTAGGTGACCATGAACACTTTGATTGTGTGGCACATAGTTTAAATGACTTTGATGTGGACAAAGTTATCTTAAAAACAAGAAACTTAGCTGTGAAGGGAACCTTCTATAAAATTGGCACAATTATCTTGTTAAATAGTAATGAAGATGATCTTCCCAAATTCGGGAAGATAATAGATATCATTGTTAGTAATAGCACAAAGCTTTTGCTTTATGAAAAGATTGAAACGGTTTGGTATGAACGCTCTTACAATGCGTACAAGGTAAACGCATCGTTTCCAAAAATCATTTGTGCTACACATGTTAATCAATTAATTCATCCCCATGCTCTTTCCATGTTTCGTGTAAAGAATGATTTCTACGTTCCTCTCCTCAATCATAGAAGAAATGAATTTTTCTAAGCAGGATTTTCTAGTGAAATCTAATAAATATATGCACTGACCAACCTATCTCGAAATGGTACACTTTTATTGTTTTTGTCTTGTAAAATCATGTAATTAATGAATAATTTTATTCATTTATTAATGGAGTTTAACGATACCTACTGATATGTTGGATTTCAATAAAATTATAAAGACCATTCCAAATGAAATGTGTAATAACTCTAGCTGCAACAATTTGAAATTTCACATGTAAATATTTTTTGAATTATAGTTGAAATAAATAAAAGGTGTTGACTTCAAGTCTGTCTTTTTCTGGTTATCAGACATCGGGGGTCAGTGTTGCAGCGAAGATGATACAAGATTAACGTTAAATCTGGTTACCAGACTATCTGAGTCATGGTCAGATAGATAAAATCTGAAAATCAGACTAATTCTATTGCTAAAACACGATGAAGCATTTTTAAGACTTTACTTTTTAAAAAATCTCTGGTTTTAAGAGTGGAAAATAAAATCAGACTAAAGATATCTGCTTTTAAGATTTCAAAAGTCTTACATTCAGTACACTGTTTTTGCAGTGTACAGGGATGAAAAGAGATTCTCTTCTTGGGTCAATTTTAAAAAGTGGTACTAAACTGGGAAATTGTAAATCAATCGCTTCCCAAATCAATGTTCTAGGCCTAGAACCGAAACAGCAGTAATAGGACTGCTAATCTCAAACTAATTTTTTTCTTTAACATCATGCAATCATCAATGCTCAAAGTCAGACATCTGCAATCTAGTGTAAACGGAGATTTCTAGCGCTTTCTTTGGGTACTTCTACTTCTATGAGGTCTTTCCTATTCATGTCTCAATTCCAGGAAAATTCTCGCCATTCAGGACTCTATAAAACGATAGTAGAGCCAAGTACCTGCATGCCATCAAATGTAGGAATGTGCCAAAATTGACCTTATCCTTGGAAGCCTTTCACAATCGTCAGTAATTTTCGTCGAATCTATCAATGCACGTGCAGCAATAGACGAAATGGATCATATTATAACCTTCAATTTTGGAATTGGTCTGTGGTAAAATATGTTCGTGCTTTTTGTGTAGACTCCCAATTAAAACTTAATTGGAAATTCGAATCGCGGAACATGATTTTTGGTGCAGATAGGATCCTAGAAAAATTTACAGGATTTTAGAACTGTTTGTCAAAATGTCACTATGGCTTCTTGGGTAACAGTCGGCCGAATTTTGCTTACTTAACGTATCGTTTTAAATTAATTAACCGGAAAACACATTCGTTTTCAGTGTCTGACATTTTTAAACAAGTTCGAAAAAACCAGCATCCATTTCAAATTCGATTTCGCCGATCTTTATGGACAAGTCGCAAATGCGTGAACACGTGCTTTGCAGCTCAACCCACCTTACTTTTGTTTGGTTGACTACGTCCAATTTGAAACAAATTGCAGCAAGTATCCTTGGCTTTTACTACACCTATCCCTGCTGGACGAACCTATTCTCTGACGAGCACTCGAAGACTGCATTTTGCATTCTGTCAATTTTACACTAAAAGTTTAAGGTCATCCAGTCGAGAGCAAAGCGGACGGCAAAATGATTCCACTCCATTCTTTCAAATACCACACACGATCAGTGGCGAGCTGAGTATATGCATTCAAAATCATATGCGCTTCTAAAGCCTAAGAACAATTGAAAACCATGCGAGGACCCACCCCCCGAGGAAAGAGTACGTGTAATTACAGAACCACATCTGTAAATTAAGGATCTCTGACCTCGTGCACACCGATATGTGTCAAAATTAAAACAAATTTTTTCCAAAATTCTAGTGAAACTTTCGAGCCCACAACGCCAGTTGCCCAAATTCGAATTCGCCCACTCTTAATTTTGACTAAATCTTCGAACGTCACTCAAATACACCACGCCACTGTTACTATAAATAAATAGTAATATTGTGATAGTTTGTGGCCTTGTCTTACAATAAAAGCAGCTCGGACAGCTAATAGTATCCAGTCAGACTTGTTAATAACCGACTGAAAGATCCGTGCAGTCGAGATTTCCGCGTTCCTCTCGCGCAACATGTTCCGGTCGCTGCGGGGAGTCAGTCCATTACACGCTCAATCTACCCGGAGATTAAACGGGTATTTCGGGTCGGGGTGCTATGAAGTTAGGACCTGACATCTTGTAGGGAGTGATGTGAACTTTTTTTTTCAATTCCTATGTGTTTGCTATGGTGTGTGGGTCGAGAAATAATGACAGACGCGTCTTGGAAGGTATGACAATTCAATGTCACATTCATAAATTCAATCTTTGAGACAAGTAATAGGACTGCTGGTTCATGGTTTGACACTTTTGAAACCAGACTCAATTTATCTTTAGGGGATAGTTTAAGGTTTATGAGTTCTGTCCATATGGCTGCAAAGGAGTTTCTTCTTCCATGTACAGAATTTACAATATTTTATTAGTCATGCCGTTTAAAAAATGGCTAAGAATGAACATGATCGTATCGATACTTCTATCTAGAATTTTCTATATTCCATGAATCAGCATCTTACCTCAACTACCTAAGGTTATATGAAAGTGCGCTGACAGTTTCCGAACCACAAAGTGCATCGTCTATTGACGCGCGAATGACCGGTGCTTTGCATTTGTTACAGGCGAGAGTGTCGCGGATACGAGCACGTCGTCGCCGGATCTCGCGAGCCCTGTGTCGCCGTGCCCCAAGCCGGCGCCAAGCCCCGCTAACAGGGACAGGTACGTCAAAAAAGGGGTTCTAGCCTTTAGCAAATCTGAAAACGCGCCGTGGTTTTTCGGAGCCCCTGGAAGGAATGGTAAAGTCCTGCTCATGAACAGCTTAAGAGGATCACTGCTTTAATGTCATTCAAATGAAATGGCAATGTCATTCTAATTCCTGCTGTAAAATGGTTGAAATCAAAGGTTGATATATGCCGAAGTGAGTGGAACTGTTTCATGCAATCTTCAGACATTTCAACCTTTCTCTTTCGCACGGGATTGCCCTTGTTATTTTTGGTGATCACCCGCCCATCACCATTTGTCCCAGATTATTGTTGCTCAACCTAGAACAGGATTTTCCAATGTGGCAAGCCCCAAACTAACCATCCCGTGTGGTAAATTTGTGGTCTCCCTCCGATCCGTCACCATGAACCGTTGTGTCCCACAGAGCTTCGCCAGACTCCGTGCTCTCTGACGTCATCCACCGCCGCGACGACATCGTCGTCCAAGTGAAAAAGGAGCTGGACGACGGTGGCCATGCGCGCGGCGTTGAACCGCAAGAAAAGGACGCTGGCGACGACAACAGCGTCTTCGACGGCGGCGGCGATTGCGAAGGCGAGCGCCAAGTGAAACGCGCCTCCTCTCCAGCGCCCGCCCCCACCCCCGCGCCGGCGCCGAATCAGCACCAACAACAGCATGTGATACAGAGTCCTGTGCAACGGCAACGGTCGTACGAACAATGTCCGAGTCCTCAACAGCGCGAGTTTGTGCAGCAACAGCAACAGCACCAACAGCACCAACAGCAACAGCAGAGAGCTTACGAGAACCCACCGGTGATGCAAACTAGTTCGATTCTGCAGCGTACGTGTGAAGGCCTGCGCGATGGACAACAAGTGATTCAAAGTTCGCACCGTGAGGTCATAATGCAGGGTCAGAAGACGATAATGGCGTGTCCGAGTCCGCAGAGAATGCTATCCTATAACAGTAACCAGGTCCGCGAAATCATTCACAGCCCCGTTGCGAAATCCGAACACAATAGTCCCCCGCTGCAGCGCGAAGTGATCCAGAGTCCTATCCGCTCCCTGGGACCGTGTCCTAGTCCCAGCCTCCGGTTACCCACCAATCAGCAAAGACATCAACAGGACCGTGTTTTGGTGACAGTTTCGAGTCCGGGAGCGAACCCGGGGGCAAATTCCTTCTGGATGACCTCGCCGGGCAACAACCCAGTGCCGTGCAGGATTAACGGTGTGCGGCCAGAGTTGATCGGCGGCCATGTGAACTATCCGTCGTCTCCAGTGGGCCATCACGAGATGAAGTCGCCGATGACGCCAGCGCCGAGGTCACCGGGCGTGCAGCAGCTCCGGCCGGCGCCGACGGTCATCATGGGCGAGGCTGGGGGGGTCAGGACAATGATTTGGTCGCAGCCCCAACAAGTGATGTCCAATTCGATGGACGGCCAGCAGCAACAGATGATGACGTCGGTGGCGACGGCAGCGTCGACGTCGACGTCGTGCTGGTCGACTTCATCGTCGTCGAGCGGGAATGGAGGTGTCAGTAGTGAAGAGGCAGCAGCGCAGTTGTTGCTGAATCTAGGCCAGGAGTTGCCGCACCAGAATAATGGTGAGTGAGGTTTCGGATTTATTGGCTCATGCAGGTTATTTTTTAAAGTGAGATTTGCTTTCGAAGATGTCTGATCGTGGTTAAAAATAAAACCTCGTCGTCTCATATCGTGGAAGTATATTTCAATTCTAGGTCACAACTCTTCCGCGTTTTAAAAATAGTCTCGTCAGACAAAATGGGTGTAATTTTTTTTCTTATTTTCTGCGCAAATTCGGAAAGGTGTATCGAGGAGGTTTTAACTCAACACAGACACGTCCGTGAAGCCTGTGCGCCGAGACGAAATCATCTCGGCGCTTGGCAACATTTTGGTACTGGGAAAACTGACGAGCGGTTTCGCCTGTTGCAGCTACCCCCAGTCGTCCAGCCTCACAGTTCCAGGCGCCTCTAAACATGGAAAGGCTCTGGGCCGGAGATCTGACACAACTTCCCGCCTCGCAACAGATACAAGCACTCAATCTGACTTCCACTAGCCAGCCCCCAACCCCCACCCTGACATGGGCGCAGCAGCAGCAACAGCATCAGCACCAACAGAGAATCATGGGCGAACAAAAGTCTTTGCCTTCCGTGATGACAATCATTGGAAATGATCATCATCCAGAGGATCAGGATGATGATGACCAACCAATGATCTGCATGATCTGTGAAGATAAAGCTACTGGCTTACATTACGGCATCATCACGTGTGAAGGGTAAAGATTTTGGTTACATTTTTCTACTTTCCAAGTGTGAAGAGATTAAAATATTTGTGTTGTCAAGGTGACAGCAAAGAGGAAATTTCAATAATGGCGTAAATATAGCAGTCTGCCATCTGGCAGTCTCCTCCGACTGTTATTAGCCAATGGAAGGGGGTTCACTTTTAATTCTCTCTCTGCTAATTTATGTACAGGTCTTTGAATTGTTCTTCCTATAAATCTGTCACTTTCTACACCTAAAACCTAACTACAGGAGTTCTTTCAGACTTTTTTTTATAAAGTTCTTTTATTGTAAATATTTAATTTGTTTTTGCAACGTCTTAATTTACTTTTGTTTTCAAAATAATGTTCTTCCTGGGGCAATGGCATCATTTCTCGAACTCTGTGATTGATTATTTCTAGATGTAAGGGTTTCTTCAAGAGAACGGTGCAAAACAGGAGGGTGTATACTTGCGTCGCGGACGGCAACTGCGAAATTACGAAGGCGCAGCGCAATCGCTGTCAGTATTGCCGGTTTAAGAAATGCATTGAGCAAGGCATGGTGCTACAAGGTACGTAGTTGGAACTGTACATACACAGAATATTTTCCTTTTAACTTGGTGAAGCGCTGAAATTGTCTTCAAAAATTTCTTTTGGATTTTGGTTTTCGAAGTCACAATTTTGTTTAACAACATTAAATTTTGGCAAAGGTATCAAATACTTCCATCTTCTATGAACTCATTTTGGGGACCAAGGTCAGGATGCCGAATTTGGTAAACAGCCTCCAAAGAAAAAGAAATCAATGATCATCAATTTCCATGTGATATTTCTTAAAACCTATTTTCAAACTTAACTATAAGTCTTGTGCATTGCCGACCGCACATGAAGATTGTTGGACACCTATTAGAACGTGAAGAGTTACAAAGTTTACAAAGGTTTTTTTTTTTCGAAAAACATCTTCCGAATCTTTACAGAGCAAAGCTTGTCTCAAATGCTCAGTTTGTGTTTCTCTCCCTACAGCTGTCCGAGAAGATCGGATGCCTGGAGGTCGGAATTCGGGAGCGGTTTATAACTTGTACAAGGTATAGGTAGAAACACTTCAACTCTTTTTTATGAACATATGCTTCTTGATATCAAAGGCTTCTTCATGAATGAATGATAATATAATAATCTTAAACACCAGATCCACAAATCGGGGAATGATCAAAAACCGTTCTTTCAAATAAAAATTACGAGCTCTGTCTGTGATTGACTGTAAATCTTTGAAGACCTGGTATTTTGCAAACCCCAGTTTAGTTGGTCTGGCTCCTGGTTGAATATAGAAATTTATATGGTGATGTGAATTATTGTGTGATTTTTCTGTTTCAAAGGGTTGTTGGAAACCTGTGGATGGTTGATAAGGCCAGATTTACTATATTATGGTATACACTGTAAAATTAAGTTTGCTTTTCATACACAAAACTTTCATGACATAAAAAACATAATTTGTATTGAATGGTTTTTCACCTATTTTTGATATGCAAACACTGATAACAAATTAAAATGCTTTAATATTTAATTTTTTTAATATTGTTGATTGGTTATATCACCTCTGTTTGTGTCTAAGGTAAAGTACAAGAAGCATAAGAAAGCTCCAAAGAATGGTCAAGTGAAAGCAAATTCGATGGAGAAGCAAAAAGGGATAATGCAAGACCACGGTCTTCCGCCAAACTTTGTCAACGGAACGATTCTGAAGACTGCGCTCACGAACCCTAGCGAGGTAAGTTTCGGGCAGCCATTAAACAAACCTGTACATTTCTCTTGTGCAAATATTTGTAGTTCTCAAGTAGGCAATGGTTCTCTGTCATTTGGCTTAGTTCCTAGTCTGTATCACCCCACAAGTGAATCAACCGCACTGAATCTAATCGGTACTTGATGCTTTACCTATGACTAAGAAGGTTTTCTCAGCTGTAGATCTGGGTTCTTTCTTCATAGTGGTTATTTCAAACCATCGTATTTTTTCATTCTTCCTTAAAATATTTTTTCAACGGGAGCCAATACTATTTTAAAAGTAAATTTGTTCATTATTTTAACTGTCATATCTTACAGAAAGTCATGAAATACAAAACTTAATAAGGTAACAAAAACTTTTTCGGTGCCAAAATCCTTTGCATGGAACCTTCTAATTTTGAACCCACACACCGCCCTATTAATAATAGTATGCAAATGCACCGAATGCTAGCGCTAATTGGAAATGTACAAATTTCACATGAGTAACCTTGTACCAGAAAGTGAAGATAACCCATCGTGAATCTAATTTGCTTCTTGCAAACTTTCACTCACTTTTGCTTTAACTTGATGCTTGTAATAAGATAAATGGCTTTCACTTGTATGTACACCTTCCTCCATAAACACTTTCTCTGATTCCCTATTGTCATTGTCTTGACAATGTCCAATTAGCATCAACAAGCAGATAAGAAATGCTGATGATAATTTTGTTTCAGTTTTATTTGAAGTATCCATTAAAAAAAATATCAAAAAAATTAACATGGAAAGCAGAATTGGTTATCAAACTGGAAATATAACTTTTACTTATGTACCTATTGATAACAGAAAATGTATACAGTGTAGATCTGTTTCTGTGAAAAATTATGGCCTAGTTGCTGAATATTTTCTGCTATTTGAAGGTGGTGCACTTGCGGCAAAGGCTTGATAACGCAGTGAGCTCTTCGAGAGACCGAGCATTCACAATCGAAGCCACGCTCAGCATGATTCAGACCCTAATAGATTGTGATGAGTTCCAAGACATAGCCACACTTCGCGTAAGTTATTACCACTGAAATTAATCCTGCGAACTAATTTAATACTATTACTCTGTCAATATGATAGAAACTCTTTTATTGAACTTTTTAATTGAGCTTTGCCCTTTTTTGTGTTTAGAATCTGGACGAGCTGCTAGACCACAAGTCAGACTTGTCTGAGAAACTTTGCCAGATTGGTGATTCCATTGTCTACAAACTTGTGCAATGGACCAAGAGACTTCCGTTCTACCTTGAGCTTCCTGTAGAAGTAAGTGATTTTTTTTCAATTGATTTGGTTAAAGTCCATTTTTGCCAAAGACTGATTAAAATGCAAACATGTACCGCAGACCTTAAGATTAACTTTGCTTCATTAGGTATACTAAAGATTCTAACAATAAAACAATATCCCTTCAACCCTGCGTGCAGAAATCAGAAATGGTATCAAAGTTTGCTAGTCTAACATGAACTCTCTGAACATAGGTTCATACGAGGCTTCTAACGCACAAGTGGCACGAATTGTTAGTGCTTACGACGTCAGCGTACCAAGCAATCCATGGCGCTCATAAAATGGGATCCACTGGCTCCGACGGGACGGAAGCTGATTTCACGCAAGAGGTATTTTCATTCAAACTTTACCAAAAAATGCCTGCATCTCTTCAGAAATAGTATTTCCTGGTGCATTGCAGAGTAATTCAATTTCCATAGTCTTTATCACAAGAAAGTGCTGATAATTATCTAGCATTTTCTTAACAAAATGTCTTACTGTCAGTCTAACACACTTGTCGGGTGTAGGTGTCAAACAACTTGTGCACCCTCCAAACGTGCCTGACGTCAATGATGGGCCGACCCATCACGATGGACCAACTCCGGCAAGATGTCGGGTTGATGGTTGAAAAGATCACTCACGTTACGCTGATGTTCCGACGCGTCAAGATTCGCATGGAGGAGTATGTCTGTCTCAAAGTGATCACCATGCTCAACCAGGGTTCGTACCTTCCATACTGAAGTTGTAAAAATATTCACAGAACTCTGAAAACATTTCCATTTTGAGTTAGGAACTGTCGAGGATTTTCCTATGTATAAAACCAAATTGTAATGGCATCAGGGTTTGTCTAATTCAGGAAAATGGAGAAGGAGGCATAAAACATGGATACAGATCAATCACTTGATATTTGGTTTGACAAGGCATAATATGTTTGAAATGTAACTGTAATTTCACAGAAAGTTTACAACAACTCTGTTATCCAGCGTAACTCACACGAAAGCATATAAAATCTCATTTAAATAAACAAATTCATAAAATCATATAACCGATGGGTTTATTCCAAGGGTAATTGCATTGATATATTGAACACATTATGAGAAATGGCTTGTGGTAAAGGAATAAACAGCATCAAATTAGTGTCTATGTCAGCGAGCTTTCTGGGTCAGCCGGTGCTGGAGAGGCATCTTGCATATCCATTTCGTAGTCTGCGATGCTTGATGAAGCGTTGGCCTCTATATTGACACTGCCACTGTTGTCCGAGAATGACTCGAAGAACAATCTCTCCCGCGGTGGAAACATTACCGGGGTAGACTCTAAGATTGTGGCAGACGACGACGGGATTGGGAAGGATGGCGTTTCGTCTGGGGCTCCCGGGAAACAAGGCTCTTCTTCCATAAATTGTTCAATTACGTAACTAAGCATCGTGGTGCTGAACGTATCGTCACGTCGGATGCCGAGCGCTTTGTGGAACGAATCCACGGCTCGGGCAGTATTGCCTGCCAATGCATGGATGTAGCCGATCGCCGAGTAGGTCGAAGGGTTGAGGGGGGACAGAACAAGAGCTTGTTGATGATACTCTAATGCATCTGTGAATTTTGACAGTTTGCGGCACACGTGTCCGAGATTGTTTAATAAAGGTTCCCATTTCTGTGCAATAACGTTGTTGTCAATGCTTCGTATCTGATCTAACGCGCAAGTGAAATAGCTTTTTGCCGTTTCGTATTCGAGGTTTTGAAAGGCAGTTACTCCCATTTCGTGAAATACGAATGGATCGTTTGGAGCGATAGACTGTGCTTGGAAGAAAAATTTGTCAGCCAGCTTGACGTTATTTCCTAGTCCACATTCAAGACCGATGTAAAGCAATGGGAGATGGCAACCTTTCATCAGTTGAGACGCTTTGAAATACGCAGCCATTGCCTGGTCATGCTCATTTTCTGCTGCAAAGCTGTGCCCATAAGCGATCCATGCAGGGCCAAATAGCCGGTCTAGCGTTGTAGCTTTAGCTAGATATCGACGAGCTGGGTCACTCTTGCCAATAGAATAATAGTAACACCCTACTGCAAACCATGATAAAGCCATTTCTGGAAATAAATCTACTAGCTTGTGTGCTAAGTAAAACAATTTGTTTGTCTTTTTAAGTTCTACTAAGCATGCAATATGGACAGGCAGGCATCCTTCATGATACGGATCTTTTTGTAACACTTGCTCAGTTATCCGACTACACTCACGATAATTGCAATTATAATATTGACGTTCGGCTTGAGATACTATCAAATCAAGATTTGTTGTCAGTCCAGGATGCGCATCTGAAATATCGTTGTTGGCTATGACGTAAGGCGAATCATACTTTTTGACCTTGCTCTCGTATAATTGCCGAAGAAACCGTTCCTCTGTCGGCAAACATTGTTTGGCAATTGGTAAAGAACGTAGAAGGTCATGCTCTTCCCAAGCAGTTAGCATCTGGTGCTGGATTAATGCCTCGAATGCTTCAAAACAATGCACATCCTCGTACAGAGCTTGCTTGTAACAGTCAGTCGCCAGACCACGATTGTCCATAGCTTCATAAACACGACCTTTCAAAAATAGAATAGCACTATGCAAATTTCCTGGGCCATCATGACCATGTTGCGATGAAAAGTCTCCTTTACCAGTTCCTTCGCTGGTAACAGACGAAAACACGAAGCTGCTCGTTGCTGTTTCATCTATCTCCAATTCGTTGTCTTCTAGAACCAAAAGCGCTTCTCCAGGATCCTTGGCTTCTAGTAAACATTTTGCTGCCAAATAATGGCAAAGCATACTTTTCTTCTCTAGGCCGCGACTCCGAATGAGGTTAGCGGCCCTATGATATTTCTTCATTAAGAACATACATTGAGCCAGCCAGTAAACATCTTCCGGTTCTTCTTTCTCCGTTAATGAAACTACCTTGTCCGCCCAAAATAAAGCTGCACTATACAAATGCAAATTTATGTACGATTTTATTAAGCTTCTATATTTGTTTATATTTAATTTATCGGCACTTATTCCCGATGACATCTCGTCATCCTTGCTGTCGCGCTCCGCCATTTTTGTTGCCGGCCGGCCGCCAACAAACGACCAATCCGGTCTCGACGTCACGTTCACCGATCTGCCAATCGACAAACGGGATTTTAATGCGCCAGACTTAAAAAAATAGAAACGCTAACACTTTCTTTCTTGTTTTCCAAATGTTTATAAGGTATTTCTTTTTATTTTAGGCCGTGGTGGATCAAACGAACTTGAAGCTATTCAGGACCGGTATATGACATGCCTGAGAAGCTTTGTGGACCACAATTTTCCTCAACAACCCACCCGCTTCCATGAGTTACTAGTCCGCCTTCCCGAGGTAAAATACATGCAAAATATTGTGGAACAACAATCAAATATTTTGTTTTTTTCATCGTCTAATTATTTATCCGAAATTTTTCGTATGTTCATAGGTCCAATCAGCAGCTGCTTTACTTCTGGAAAGTAAAATGTTCTATGTCCCGTTCCTGTTGAATTCTGCAATCCAAAGATAGTACATCGATATTATTGGCAGCGGAAACTGCCAACAGCAACCAATCGAAGAGCAAAGAGCTTCAGATAACAAAGCAAAGGCTGAAATCATCGGTGTCAGCAGCAGAGAGTGAGTTACCACTCTCTGTTGACCAAGATCTTCTAGACCCGGAGTAAGAAGCCGCCGCGACGAAGATACCAACGACAGAAAAATATTTGACCGAACTTCAAAAATGTTCACGAAGACCAAGCACTAAAATTGTATATAATATTGCCAGGCTGGTGTAAGCCAATACCAGCTTGTGTTGAAACATTATAAAAAATGGCTACAGTGAGACTAAGTTTAGCATAAAAAGAAGCTACCACAGTTTTAACAAAAAATTTAACTTGTAAGCAATGGGAATGAAGCCATCACCTTTATTGATTTTTATTTTATTTTGAAAAGATCTCGAAGAAATCATCCTTAAAACTGTTACCGTGGCACAGACTGCCGAGTATCCTTATACTGCCTTACACGAGAGTTACCGCACTGCTGAAGCAAAACGACTGAATCAATCATCAATCTTTGTGACATACACGAACACACATTATATAACACGTTATTACACGTTATAATACCTACTTACTGTATATCTTTAATCGAAAGGCTTCTTCCCTCCAATTTAAATGTTTTTATACACTAGTTCAGTAAATATGTTCAGTCCTTAAATACATGTGCGTATACACCTACCCTTACAGGACAGCGATATGAGATTTTTGCTATGTCTTATGAAAAGTTACCAGTGCAAAACAGGTATAATTTTAATTTTTTTAGCTAACTAGTGCTGTAATGTAATGTAAACGTTCCTTTTTCAAGAACATGTACTATTATTTTTTTGATCCACTGTTATTTTTTGTGTGAATGCTAACTCTAAGCCAGTTTATCTGCAAAAAAAAACTTTTTCTACATGGCAGGGATTGTTTGAAACAACTACCGGTTGAACCTATTAGGCTATTACCAGCGTCAAAGCTGGGAAAATGATTTGTTTAATGGTTGCGGTACAAAAATTATTGCACAGGAACTGAAAAATGTTGTAGTTAGGTGATATTTTTATTTTCAGTGTAAATCTTTGTACGTGCAACAATTCACAGTTATTGTCACTTGTCAGTATTGTAGTTCATATTTTAGACTTTAATTTTTAACGTCCTTCTTGCAGAAATTGTATTGCAAAAATGTGTGTATGTTGTTTACCCCAAAAAAGAGGCAGTCTTCATGGGCTCAAAGCTTACATGCCTATTATGCCTATCTGACAAATTATTTGTAGGTACCTATTTATCAGATGTATTTTTGACTTGAATCAAAGTAACAATGGTAAATGTTTTGAAAATTATAATTGCAGATTTTTATAATATATTTGGTATATTAAGATTTTCGAATGAAAATGAACTATGTAGGCAAACAATTATTCTTAAAATGCTGTGTAGAACTCTTTTGGTAAACCAATAGGTACTAGTTCTTTTATCTCCTTTACAGCACTGCTATCCTAATAGTAACGTGTTTTAGTATATTATACCTCCTAGTTTAACGCCTTTTGGAAAAACTCCCGGATTTTAGGCCAACGTAACTGCAGAGGACATCATCACAGCAAACAAAATTCTGTAATTGTAATAATTCAATTAATTTATTAACCTGTTGACTGACATAATAACATCTGTATGTAATATGATAAAATAATTCATAGTGCATTTCAATGAGAAATCTTTTTGTATAATTACACCATTCCTGCAGTGGGCACTTTCCACATTTGTTGCAAATTTCGCCAAAGCCGAGGGGACGTTTCGAGAATGTGAAAAAGTGTCGTGACTATCAGTAGATGTGATTTTGCTTGATTGGTGTTATGTCCTCTAAAAAATATGCAGTTCTCAGTTCAACCAGAATAAATACACACATGGTGCTACGTAAAAGATGAAATGATTATATTTAAAAAATTAAGTCCAGCGGACTCTAAACACTATGAAGATCAAGTAAAGACCGAAATACTTGTATTATAAATGTTTAAGCTTTAATACAGCTTATATTGTTGCCTTGTGTTTGATTCACTGTCATGATTTGTCGTGACATATACAATGTTATTGTCTTGAGAATAAATAACATTTAATTAACTTTAAAAGAAATTCAATGTGTATCGTCGTCTCAGAAAATTGTACATACATGATAATATTATAATTAGTTACTATAATAATTATAGGATGAAAGATATATAGAAAATTTTAAATAAAGATAGTTATATAAACGGAGCACTTGGTGTTATTGTCCGATTCTACGAGTTCCTAAAACTTTTTAGGCTGGCAGATATACTAAATTAACTATTTTTTCTATCAAACGTAGTGTTTCAGTTGGAGTGTTACACCAAAAATATTTAGGCTAGTCAGATTTAGTTCCCTAATGCTAATTTGCAGGCAAGTTACGGAGATGAATGCCAAAAGAGCCAGGGAAAAGGTGAGATAGGAGACTCGAGGGAAAAGAAGG